>OY720586.1:52500-10052500 GCA_963151315.1 Nymphalis c-album | reverse complement strand
GATCGCGAGAAGTACATAGTTTTTAGTTTATAATTTGCTGTATATAATTTAATAAGAATTATTATCATAATTCCCTTTCCATTAGATGTGCAAACTCAATTAAAATTGTATTCGATAGAAAATTTAGCCAGGTCACATGTCTGACGCTAACATTCTTTGGGAATGGTTTTTTTTTGTGGGCTGGTTGCCCGGTGCTATTCCATAAGGCGCTATGTTCGATTGATGGCTGAGATGACTTACTCTATCGGCACCTCACGGAATACGTATAGAATATATCAATTTCTGTTGTTACGAAAAGTGAACAAAAATACAACTGAAATTATGACAAATTGTGATACTCATACTTTTATTTTAAGAAACCAGCAAAATATACTGATTACGCATGTAACTTAACTTCACAAGAATTGAAATAATAACTTTAAAAGAAAGTAAAGAAGTACTCTTTGCATTCTTTTAAATTTTTTTTTGTTAGTAACCATAGATACAATAAAATGTAACCAAAATAAAACTGTTGATTTTTTTGCCAATTTCTCATGCAACATTAGAGACATCAGTAAAGTTTATGGTATTAAATTTAGAGTGATTCAAAAGCATAATAAACATTTCATTTGCGGTTTTTGTTTTTCAAATTTTCGACAAATTTTCCTCATTTAAAAGTCCCGTCATCCGCGACTTTCAAGTCGAGACTTGCCTACCAACATCATATTATGACTATGTTACTTAAAGACAGCCATAAGAAGCTCGTATTCGCTCGCTCATTCTCTATTTTTTTGCCCACAGTTGAAGCAATAATTGTCGTTAGATTGCAAAAATCTATATTTTTGACTTCAAGTGTAAATCAAACCGCACGCGTTGTTTTTACGTGCTGAAAATATAGTTCATACCAATAACCAATACGGGACAACCAACCAAATCAAATAAATTTATATATAATTATATATATTACAGTACTTAATTGCTTTACTATGAGTGCAAAAATCTTATAAAAATTGCGAATCGCTTTAATATCGCGTTATAATACAAGAAATGTTAATTATTACAAAAATTAAGATTTTTGAAAAAATCTTCATTCAGTTTATTTAGAAAATGCCAGGGAAGTCCCAGGACGTTGACTCAACGGTGTCTGGTGCCCCGAGAGTTTGAAAGCGCCGAGACTTTTAATACTCTAATTACAGCTTTTTTAATATTAGAAACACATTCAATTCGTTGTCTCTGATATTCTTTATTATATCCACTATTCTTTATTTTATTCTTTGCTAAAAGCAATTGCTCATGTTCATTAATATTGTTACCGATATACTCGCACTCTCGTTTCAGTTTTAAGTGTTCACATACTATTTGCAAATCTATTTGACAACACCAGTTGATATTATAATGAGCGTATGGGTAGTATTAAGTTTTAACATTTTTGACCAGTCAGATTAAATTTGGATAGAAAGACAAAACTATGAGTTCCAGGCACACAAAAACAATTATCCAAAGTCGGCAGTAGTGTTCTGACTGACATGATTTTCAAAGAGACTGTTTGTACTAGAGCAACGTAATGAAAAATTCTCATAGGACTTCCATTTAAAGCTACGAGAGTTAAGAGATCAGCTGTAAGATTTTCGCAATTATATTTTTCTTAAGAAGATGCATGTTTTACTGGTTTTGTTTCGTGTTACTGATTAAGAAACTAGAACTTGTGAAATATTACTGCATTTGGACTCGAAAATGCTACTAACTTTGCTGGATAATTTTGAGCTCAGATTACTTACAAGGATCATTACTTCGTAACAACTTACATATTCATTCATATTCCGTTCTTTTATAACCTCTTTTTCATTCCTAAATTCTTTAATCTTCGCTCTGAAAGTGCTAATAAAATGAGTACTTTTTGGAACTATACTTCTTTGTAAGCTTAATTTATTTATAATTAATAAAGTAGTATATATGTAGTTTATATGTATATATCAATTGTTGCTAGGTTCTTTGTATGGGGTCATCAAGCAGAGACCACAACTCTGTAAAGGTTAGGCGTTTTTGTTATATCTCAAGATTTTCTTCGAAAAGATGTTTTGCAATTATTAAAAATAATAAATATAAAAAAAAAGTTTCATATTAATCCTTACAATTTTTTTTATATAATATAACTAAAATCTACACAATATAACAACAATATAAATGAGGAGAAAGTAAAAAACCCGTTATAGAATCGTAAGATATCGGTAATAACGCGTGTCAGTAATGCCCTTGTACTTGGTAGCATTGACTATTTTGTAGAACACGACTGCGAACAACCGATAGGCGGTTCCATAATAATAATCAAATACACATTTAACCATTAGTTACGGCACAAGGTGAGATGGTTAATTTTTGTTTTGTTCCTTTTCATTTATTCCCATTTACATTATGAACTATCTTATAAAATAATTTGAAAAAGATGAAACGACATTAGCCTTTGTATTATAATTCATAATATAATAGAATTAACTTTGTGGTTTCGCCAATAATTTCATCAAGATAGAGGAAATATATAATATTGAACTGAACATCGAAGGTTCAGTTAAGGCTATAAATATATGTCTGTTTAAATAAAGACGTATTACATATTATGTTATAATGAAACCAGTAACAAGTACGTCAACTCTTTGTGCTAATAGATTCATCTTTCCGTGAGCTCTTAGTCGTTTTCTCTCCTGTGTTTAAACTTCTTGTAATACAACCACGAAAAAGACGTTTAAAATATATCGAATAAAAAAAATATATCTGTTAAAGTTTTATTTAAGACACCAAATATGAGATATTACGCTGAATTTAATAATAATAATAATTTAAAAAATGTTTTATCTTTCACTTATAAAATATTTTACATTACATTATTTCGAAACCCATCTATTTACTTTTGTTAATAAATAATATACTTTTAATTAGTGTTTATCGACAGTCACAATAATAATCTCTGTCGCACAGTGGTTACATAATTGGCAATCAATAATGTAAATAATTTTATTAATCTTGTATGCATTTAACCTCGAAAGCCGTTTGTTTTTTTCAACCTAAACGCGGTGATGACCGAAAAAAGAGTCATGTTTTTTCGGCCAAAAACATGTTCGAATAAGTACTTTTGATTCATAGGAGTCAATGTGTTCACATTATAATATAATTATAAGTTTGGCTATATTTACAAGGACTTTATTTTAATGTATTCATAGTCTTTATTATGCCATGTTATTCTTTTAATAAATACAAATATAACGTAACTATTTTATATTTTCTTATGTAATGAATTTATTCAAGTAATAAACTAATAGGAGGTCACACCGGTTATTATCATAACCACGTTACAGTTCTCTCGGTCAGGGTTTATTTAACTACCAGTCGAAACCTTCTCAATGTTGTATTATTTTTATACTTTTCGTACTTTTAAAATTAATGTTTTATAGATGTCAATCTTAAAGTAATGCAGCTGGCATTGGTATATGGTGAGATATAGCCTGGTAACACTATAAATTACCCGTTTGACGTCTTTTATGATTATATTGGCCTACTTGATTAAGTGGTTAGTTTATAAGGGTGCACAGATCTGTGGTCCCGGGTTCGAATTCTGCTTTAATGTTTTTCTATTAATTAATCAATAATGAAACCCGTCACACACTTGTGCTAGGTAATATCTCCTACGCCTCCTCTAATGTGGTATTGATTTAGACTCATTATAACCTGTCTAATTTAAATTGTAAATTAATTAAATGCAATTTAAATTTCTTTTATTTTTATCACTTATAATATCAAGGTGTATCGGGCTATCCTTTCAAACACTTTATTTCTATCTATTAATTAATTGCTTGTATAATATTACGTCACATCTTGTATGAGATAATAATTATAATTATTATATCAATGAGCTTTGAATCAACATAATTAAGTAAACGTTCAAGGCTATAAATATTGTCAGTGTAGTTAATCGGACAATATTATGCATGTATTACAGCAATCCGCTATTTGTATACTATAATATATTGTAATCTGTTATGTTGTAAATAACCACTTATACATATAAGTATGTCTCGCTAATTTGAATTCTGATTTGTTATGTATCATTATATACATATATACGTATATGATATATATCGTATAATAATCATAATATACTTTATACTTTAGTGAAAAGTATTGGAAGTATCAGCGTCAGACAAGGAATACAATACTGAGCATAATAATCAAATATGTTCGTAAATAACATCGCCATGATACGATGTTAACGAACAACTCTCAAGTCTTGAACTGAAAGTCCCGGAGATTTCGCGACACCTAACGTCCACCCTATACCTAGCTAGAACACCATGGCTACTGCTATATTATGGCGGATATACTTACTTATTAATACATGACTAAATCTCGATTTAGTAAAAAGTAAAAATAAAAAAATTATAATAAATTTATTGTCACGATATTACAAGTATAAACTATAATCAAAATTTGTATTACTTAGGTATACGGTATTTGTGTGTCAAGGTATTTTTGTTTTTTTAAGTTGTAAAATAGATTTTTAATTTAATTGATAAACACGTTGCAGCCGGACAGCCTTATAACGTTGATATATAGCGAGTGTTATCTCGAACTTCCGTTCATTACAGCGTAATTGAGGTTGTTTATTTGAAGTGTATTTGTAAATGTGTTACATAAGCATCGTGACAATAAGTTTCAGTGAAAAATTTAACATTATTATAATTAGCCTTCATTACCGCTTCGACAAAAGACGGAATCTCGTTAGCTTTCAATGTTGTAATGAAGGTATCATTACATGTATAATGTATATTATGATTTATGAAACGTGTGGTATATCATTAAGAATGAATATGTCAATGATTCACTATTGTTAAACATTCGTTTTTTTTTTCATATAATGATTAAATGTTAAGATTTTTTTTATATACTTATAGTAAGTTGATGTTTAATTTTTTCGTGGTTTCGAAATAAAGGATAAGAAACCATTTAAGGAAAATTAGATGAAATTGTATGAAGTATATTATGACGTTACAATACGATGTAGTGTAGACCATATATCAAATTTTATAACTGTTAAAATTCATTGAATATTCACATTATACAATTAAATAGTATGGTAATTTAAGTTTTTATAATTAGACGACAAATTACCTTGCACACCACGAATTCGAGCCGGCGGCGGCGTTGTAGTCGAATATTATCACCAGAAAATAAATAAAATATAGATTTAAAGTAAAGTAACAGACTGTAATTGTCTTATTGCTGGGCTAAGGCTTTCAATCCTTCTTAAGAAGAAAGTTCGGAGCTTACTCCACCACGCTGCTCATATGTAGTTTGGTGGCAACACGTGAAAATCTTTCGACTTGCAGGTTTCCTCATGATATTTACCTTCACCAATAAGCATGAGAATTAAAACACAAATTAAGCACATGAATATTCAGTAGTGTTTGCCCGTATTTCGAATGTGGAACCATCGGTTGTGATTCAAGTCATCTTACAACTTCCATCACGGCTCTTAATTTAAGAGCTATATACTAATCGTAATAAAATAAATATCACTTTATAAAATCTACAAGCACTCTTTGCTAAGGACATCCACCTGGCTGACGAGAATAATTATTTAAATTCGTCGAACTGACCTTATACATGGTATTAAGGTTCGGTTATATATGTTTTTTGCGAAATATTTTATCGAACTCAATTTTATATATTTGCTATTGCATAGAGTTTTGTAAAATATTGTTGAACATTTTTTTAATTAAACGAAAGAGGCGTAGCGAGCAGTGAGGCTATTCTATCAGAAAAAAAATACTCGAAACTCGATTGCCAAATAACAGTAAAATCTATATGTCATTAACTGCATTCATTATAATGTCAAAATAGTATATGCATGACAATAGAATATCGTCTATCAGTCGATTTAGAACAGTTCGATCGACAGTCAAATTATTTTTAACCGACTTCAAAAAAAGGAGGAGGTTATCATTATCAACCACACAACACGTTCTAGCTACATATTGATGAGTAGAAAGTAAGTTAATTATCAAATTATAAAAGAATACGCAATTATTTTTTTACTTTTTAGTGCATATTAATTTGTTTTGCCTATGAAGTCGGTTTTTGTCTTGTTAAAATTTTTATTTATCATACATCCTTACGGCGTTGGTTATCGGGCTATAATTTAAACAATGTGTCTTCTTCTTTCGAATGACAAATCAATAATGACAGAAAGAGATAAATCTGTGTTTACCTAAACGTTGCTTAACAACGTCTATAAGTAAGGCCGTCACATATTAGCTCTTCAGAGTGTGAACGATTTATATAATAGTTAAGTCCAATGGTTGCAGTAACCAGAGGCCCTTTTTTTTTCGTGGGGAAATCCATCATGGATACCCTCCATATGTGATGTAACTTGATGGAGGGTTATGTCGGACTCCTACCGACTAAAACCACCACGGTACCCTTCCCGTCTTAAGGGGAGCGCCACGGGATCGCTTGCGCATGCTACCGTGACGCTCCGACGAACCAGAGGCCCTTTTTTTTTTTTTTTTTCCGCTGTGGAAATGCATTTACGCATACCCCCCGCAAGATGAAAAGCGGGGCTTATGTGGGACTCGACGGCTGAAGTGCAAGGCCGCTCCCGGCTGCAGGGGATGGACAGAACCGTCCCCCACAGCGACACACCCAGCGGCCGCAGAGGACAGGGAGGACGGCAACCTGACAACACCGCATCTCCTCTTCCTCTGCGGCCCCACCGCAACGCACAAATAGTGCGCCCCCATTTGGTCGCGGGAGATAGGGCGCGCGGCAACGCAACACCGACACGCCTCTCCTCCCGCGATCACTCCCGACTGTGAGGGACTCCCCACCACGACAAGGTGGAGATCCCACGGGGGGGGGGGGGGGCGGGGACCAGAGGCCCTAGCCAAGTTGATATTCTACAATTGTAAACGCTAATAGAAAACTAAATATTGTATGAGAATGACCACGTGACTTGTCGTTGAGAGATGTCATTCTCAAACATTTGTTGAGCTTTCTATTAGCGTTTACGATTGTAGAATGTCAACTTGGCAAGGGCCTCAGATATGTTTGAGATGCACGATGTAAACGAAGTGAGATAAACTAGAAGAGAAGATACGAAACATCTTAGAAATTAAATGACTATTAAATATGTAGGTTACATGTGAATTTGTAACACACGCATCTTGACATTGACGTCATACAAAATAGAGATGCCTACAGCTATTGACTTGGTATCGATATTAATTGGGTGGGGGTCGTTTTTATCGATACTTATTAAGGAGCCAGGCGTCTGAACTGGTAATGTGAATATTTCAATTATTTTAATTTGAAATGGTAGTAAACGCATGATTGCATACAATTATATTTTAGCAAAATGCATTTAAATAATACGTAATTGTATTAAATAATACTTTATAAAACGTAATTATTATTATACTTACGTATTATTATTATTATAATTATATTTACTTGGTGGTAGAGCTTTGAGCAAGCTCGTCTGGGTAGGTACCACCCACTCATCAGTTATTCTACCCCAAAACAGCAGTACTTGGTACTGTTGTGTTCCGGTTTGAAGGATAAGTGAGCCAGTGTAATTACAGGCACAAGGGACATAACTTCTTAGTTACCAGGGTTGGTGGCGCATTGGCGATGTATGCGACGGTTGACATCTCTTACAATGCCAACGTCTATGTGCGTTGGTGACCACTTACAATCAGTTGGCCCATATGCTCGTCCGCCAACCGATGAAATAAAAAATAACTATATTATAGTATACGTAAGTGATACCTAAAAAGTTACTAATTAAAAGTTTATACTTTACGTTATATATATTTTCTATTATGAACTTTTTGGAATTTATTATAGACTAGCTGATACCCGCGACTTCGTCCGCGTTGCTTGATATATTAACAAAGTTATCTTATGTACGAAGGGAAAAACATCAAAAAGATCACAAGCAAAAATATACTTTGTTTAAACACATCACCGAACACGCAGTGCATATACTAATCGTTGTTTCTTAGAACTAATAACTAACTTTTTATTAAATGAAGATATCGCAATAATTTATTTTTTGATAAGGGCCAAGTGTCTAAGAAATAAAATTTAGAAAAAAACATTGAAATCTGTCCAGTAGTTTTTTCGTGATGCGCGCACAACTGCAGACCTCTATCATTTTATTTATATAACATTACATGCGTTAACATTAACACATGTAGTTTTAACGTTTATTAAAGTACAATTAATTTAGACAGTAATTGACTTAAAAATATATATTTATCTACAAATATATAAATCGAGACTTGTTTAAAGAAATTTATGAGACCGTATCTCTATCTTAAGATTTTAACGTGGCATGCAATAGAAATCGTTTCCATCGAACACAATAAATTTCGTTTTTAACGATTTTTATAAAAGTATTTTATAAAATAAAAATCAAAGGAATTATACACTAGTCAATTAGTTATGTAATAAACGTGGAATACAATAGTGTTTACTGAAGTCTGTACCAATTGCAATTTCGGAAAATTGATACAATTTAATGAACCAAAATTAAATTTATTTTAGACAATGTTAATGTTAAAACTATGAAACGTATGTAGGAAACGTGTGTGTGCATAAAAGTATAAAGGTATACTTTTTTATCTGATACATTGTTTTGTACGATCAACTTTCATTTTTGAGATTTATTATGCAACCTTGTTTGTCTAAGCTAAGGGGACAGCCCTCATAATACTTCGTTGAAACGTATGCAGTGGATTCCTTATAATTATGGTCTTCCCAAATCGAATTGAAATACAGTTTTACGTAATAACAAATTTATAAATAAATAGTATTTTTTTTTCATATGAACTCTTAACCTTTAGGACAAAAATAAATATTATAAAAAGATGTTTACTTTTTTAGAGATCAAGGAGTAGGCCGAATGGATTTAGAATATCGTGGAAATCGCGCAAACATATATTTTGTACCGTGTCTTATGAGTTCGGCGAAAATCAAACATAACATAATATAATAGAGAAATACAGAAGGGCAATACAAAACTACGTAACATTTTTGTTTCAAATATTAGTTTTTCCACATTTTTGTCTGAGTAAATCAGAAAATGTACATAAATAATATGCATGTATATATATAACATTAATATATTATTTCGACATGTATGTGTACATATAGAAATAATGTAATATAAATATTAATGACATAGGAAAGCGGACGAGCTTATGGGCCACCTGATGGTAAGTGGTCACAAACGCCAATGGACATTGGCATTGTAACCATCGCTTACGACGCCAATGAAACCCCATCTACCTTGGGAACTAAGATATGTCCCTTGTGCCTGTAATTACATTGGCTCACTCACCCTTCAAACCGGAACACAACAATAGCAAGTACTGCTGATTGACGGTAGATTATATAATGAGTGGGTGTAGTCTAAGATTTGAACCTACATCGAGCTTCACCGAGCTGATTATTGACTCTGAATCTGACTATTATCAGCTCGGTGAAGGTCGGTTTTATTATCGGAAGGTTTTATTCTATAATAAAACTTATTTTATAATAAATTTAGTATCTTAGAATCTATATTAAGAATGGGTTGCCTAAAAAAATCTTGGACAGAATATTTTTAAATATATTTAAAAAAATGATTTTTAACTAAATGTTGCCACATTAAGATAATAAGAAAATTTTATACTGGACTTAAGTAATAAGAAGTATAAAACATAGAATGTACAGTCATAGGGTTGTCTATTATTTACCTGGACGAACTACTGAGTTGCCAGGTATAAACAGGTATGTCGATGCCAGTTACTTTCGCTTGATAGATATTTTTATCAGCATAAGCGCTGTTTTATTATGAACACGTTGATATAGGGTTGTCTGCAAAAAATATAATATAATAAAAATACATGACATTTAACAATTACATGGTAACGTGTTCCAATCACAATATTGAACAGGTATCTACGATAAAATTCTTAGGAATATATATGGACGAATACTGTACCCCATGTACAGTATTCCTCATATTAATTACATATGTAATAAAATTAATAAATTTGTTTTTGCGTTACGGAGACTATCTAAAATTGCTGACCAAACCACAGCTTTATCAGCATATCATGGATACGTAATGTCTAATATTCGTTACGGTATTTTATTTTGGGGTAACACTTCGGATGTTAATAAGGTCTTCATAATTCAAAAAAAGTGCATCCGAGCAATTTGCAACAAAGGCCCAATGCAATCATGCAAGCCCCTTTACAAAGCGATGAAGTTGTTAACACTACCGAGTATATACAGGTTGTAACAAAATTTGTGTCCGACCCGTGAAGTGGTTATTAGGTATCGTTAGTCGGTTCTATTTATGTAATAATTTTTAACATTTTAAGCAAAATTTTACCCCCAATAAAATTTAATTTGACTAAATAACGACAATTATATTGCAACACAGGCGCGGGCGTCAGCGCTCGATAGCTCTTACCTATCGGGTATGTCGAACACGAGGTCATGACCTCAGTTGACCATGAAATTTTCGTCATTTACAATTGAAAATTTTACATAAATAGAACCGACTCACGATACCTAATAACCACTTCACGGGTCGGACACGAATTTTGTTACAACCTGTATATTTACGAAATGGCATGTTTCATGAAAAAGTATAAAAATGTTTTCTTTGACACACGTGGTAATATTATCCCATTGAACACAAGGCATCAACAAAAAATATATTATCCGAAATGAAAAACTGTTCTAAGCTCAAAAACTTGCTATCACATGATGATCATCATTTATAACAAATTGCCTACAATAATCACAGATTTGCCATTCAACAAATTTAAAAAAATACTGCACGACTGGTTGGTTGACAAATGTTATTACTCCGTCAAAGAATTCCTGACAGACAAAGCATTATGCATAAATGACATCATTGTTCTAATTTTTAATATATCCAGTAACAATTTCAATATTATTTATTATTTTATTTTGTGATGTATACTGACTTGACATGATTTAATGGTACTGACAATTATGAATATGATAAATTTTTAATTATTATATTATGAATAAATAAAAAATCGCTTATGTAATTCTTCAAATCGAAATAATATTTGCATGTCGCTTATGTGTCTGGACATGTATATATATATTAAAATGTATACTATCATGTTTTGGGCAAATAAAGTATTATAATTATTAAAAATGTCCAGGACTTTTTTTGGCAAACCACTTTTAATATATTTTCTAATATACTTAATTTATTATAAAATAAGTTTATCAGCTCCGTGAAGGTCCATGTAGGTTTGAATCTTCTACTAGTGGTACCTACCCAGATTAGCGTGCACAAAGCCCATCCAACAAGTAAATTATATAAATATTATTTTCTGATTTATTAATTTCTATTACATACTATAACATTTACACACATAAGTCATAAGAAAACATAGTCATTTGGTTAATGATGTTGCCATAACAAAGATCTGCAATTTTCTACCTACGTACAATTCCGTTCTATTCACTTCAGTCATAACAAAATATAATAACGAGAAAATCAATGCGAAACTATACTTATGTGATTTGTTATAGTAGTTAATGACCTAATAATACTGGGATTTTTTTTTTATAAAATTGTAGCAATTGTCGCTAATATTTCCAGTCGGTTGGTTCGAAATAATTGTTTGATATCAGAAGCTGGCAGCTCTGAACTGACACGATTTGTTTCTTGTATGAAAGGTAATAACCACTTAATCTAAGATCACCGTTACGATAAAATAATCTTTATTTGTCTATTTTAATACAGCCTGCGAATGTTCCGCTGCTGGGCTAAGGCCTCCTTTCCTTTATGAGGAGAAGGTTTTTGGAGTTTATTTCACCACGCTGTGCTCCAATACGATTTGGTGATTTGGCGAAATTAGTGGCAGAATTTCAATGAAATTAGACACATGCAGGTTTCCTCAAGATGTTTTCTTTAACCATCAGGCACTAGATGAATTATAAATACAAAGTAAACACATGAAATATCAGCGGTGCTTGCCCGGGTTTGAAACCACGATCATCGGTTAAGACTCACGAGTTCTAACCACTGTGCCATCTCGGCTTCCAGTTCATATACTTATGTCTCTTTATCATTATATATGTATATATAAGTATTTGTATAAACCCAACTACTACAATATAAAAAAAAACACTCACAGGTTTGTATGTTATTTTTCATAATAATTCATTATATAACTTATTTTAGCTGTGTAGTACATACATGTATTTGTACCAGAATTTCTTAGACTTTTTTTTCTTATAAATGTCTCGCTTCATGAGATTAGTTCTCACTGTTGAATAAGACGCAGATTAAATGGAAGTTAGAAGAAACAGTTTTGATGTTACATACATATATAAGATAAGGTCCACCAGACCAATTTCGGCCACGGCGGCCAATCTTAATAGAGATTAGCTAACTGCGCAGGAGGTATTATAGTGCACAAGTGTGCGTAAACACAGGTGCACTCTCTTTTTAACCGACTTCAAAAAAAGGAGGAGATTATCAATTCGTCTGTATGTTTTTTTTTTTCCTTAGCTCTCATAATCCGATGGGACGACAATCCGACACGACCGAAAAGAGTTCAGGTGCAGGAAATATATACTATGATTACCTGATATATATATATCAGGTAAACATAGTACATAAATAGTGGATTCCCAAGTATCAACTTATAAAGGACATGGGAAATAGAAATCCAGGATAAAATTAATCTATCGATCAGCGTTCCCAGTCTTGTCACCCTGTATCTTGGACCTCTTATCTACTCTTACTGTCCATTTGAAAGATATAATTGACGCAACATCAATCATTGTTATAAGTTTGGTTTTTAACCTTAAAACTTTTTCTTCGGATTGTCTGTCAAAAACTATTTCAAGAGTCTATCAAGAGAAACGATAATACTTCTACTTTTACATGTGTAGTAGTTAAAATATAATCATTAAAAGTATTTTAAGTATATTATAAAAATTCGAATTTGAAAAATTAAATCAAATCATAAATATCACTACATGTATTTGAATGTATTTAATAATAAATTACAGCTTCAATTGCAACTAAATACTTAGAAACTAGATGAAGGTAAGCAGTAAGACAGTTCATAGGTACATACAAACACGTAACGCGTACAGACCGTATGCATTTATACGTATGCCTTGTATTTGCTCTACTTTTAGAAAACAGGTAGAACAAGCTGTTTATTACACACATCATACAACAAACTGATAATATAAAGAGAATATTTATGATCGTTTGTTTCATTTTAGGGATTTCACTCAACAATTAATTTCAAATAGAAAACTATCTTTTTTCTATGAGATCACGATATATCTCCATTGTTAATACGATGCGTATTTTCGCTTAATATATGTATAATATTGTCGAATTAGTTAGTTAATTGCATAATATATTATTTTGTATTGTTCGTTTTTTTAATAAGTAACTATGACACCCAAGTCTTATTAAGATCAGGTCGCTTGTATTATATATTATATATTCACTTACTCCGTTGTACCTGCCGAGCTTTGCTCACAAGAGCGGCAAGCGTTTTGAATGAATGCTAAAATATAATGAAACGACTGAGTCCTTTGAAAAATAAAATGTTTTCTTCCTATATATTATACAAGAAGAAGAATATCACTCCTGTTGTTGTAAATTAATAAATTAATAAAATAGTGTATATAGTAATATTCATCAATAATCTATAAATGTAACAAAACAGATTAATAATAGTATTTAAAATTTTAAATATTTCTTAAGCGATAAATAAAAATCAAATATTCCATCACATATAGATAATATACTTGATAAAAATTTTAATATATTAATTTAACTTTTATGTAATCATTTATACGGTTTCCTTAAAGACCGTGGCCTAAAATAAAATACTAATTATATATATCGGCTTTAATAAACCTTTAATAGTTGTCTAATAAAATATGTCGTAATAATAATTATAATTATTATTTGCGTTTGAATAAACATTATAGTTATTAAATTAGTATTAAGAATAGTATAATATTGCTATATTAATAGTTTTAGATAAAAAAGAATCAAGTGTTACAAATATTATATTATGCTTGTGAATTTCTCTTAATCAATTAAAATCGAAATATTTATAATAACAATGAATGTATTAAATTAATTTATCGACTAGACACTAGCTCATGCTTACGCTCGCGTATTTATAGAGCTGTTTTGCGGTGTGAATGTTACACTATAATTAACACACCACGTGACGCCATGCTGTCTGATGTACCGATATCGGATACTTGAGGCCACAATACGATAATTATGACATAAGAGAGACAGAACGCACGTTTAATCATTTTCTGATTATTAATTAAATAAAAAAACAGCTTCCATACTGTTTCATACAAGATCGTTTTTTTACTATTATAGATTTTTAAAAATTTGTTTATTTTTTAAATTATTATATAAATTAATATAAAGAGTAATTAAATAGTGGAAAGGGCGTTGTTGCTATTTAAATTATAATTATTATATTTAAGTAGTTTTTACATTAACCCTTAATTTAAATTTATATTAAAAAGATATAGAAAATTTTAGCAATACGCAATGTTAGCTTTTTTAACTTATGTTTTAACTTCTTAATACATATTCGTACTTAATTAGCTAATTTTTATATAGTTGTATGTAAGACTGCGTGAATACGCGAAAATAAGTCAATAGAATTAGAAATACAAATCAACTTACAAATGTAATTAGAGTATAATGGACGTTGTTTAGCGGATGATTAGTTAAACAATGCTGTCTTTCTCTTTCTAATGACAAAACAATAATGAAAGAATGAGATAAATCAGTGTTTGACTAAACGAGACGCTAAGCAACATTTATTGGTAAGGCCAATAATGTTTAGATATACTTACTTACTTTATACTTTATTGTAAACCACAAACATGGATGTAGCCTGAATAAAAGTAGCATACAACCTTATCGCTACATAGCGATCTCTTCCGCGCAACCAAGATATATATTTTTATTGAAAATAAAACAAATAATTATTAAAAGCATGAAAGCTTTTTTTTTGTTTTAAACTGTATTATAAAATTGTAATCTTATGTGGTCTTATCTACTTACTCATAAGTAATAACCAACCATTGTAATAAACGCTGTTGATTGCAAGTAAAAATAACTAAATAAATAAAACTTTCTTTCTTATAACATTTCTCAGAGCAAATCTCTCTGAATATGAGTCTCTGAAAATTACTACTTGCAGTGACGGAGCAAGAATACAATTCACTGCCCCTCTCTCTCCCGTAGGTGTCGTAAGAGGCGACTAAGAGATATCTGAGCGACCATCTACTCATCTGGTGGTAGGGTGTCACTCGTCTGCCTGGCTTGATGACCACCGTATGCATGGAGAAAAGCTCGTAAAGAGACACTTTACGACTTCAATAAAAATTTAGCCTTAAATAGAAGTTAAATAATCAAGATAAACAAATTAGTACCTTGAAGTACTTATTGTTGATCCTAAAAATTTATGACTAACTTCGATTTTCTAAAATTGTTTACAACTGAGGCCCTTGCCGAGTTGACATTCTACAATCGTAAACGCTAATAGAAAACTAAACAAATGTATGAGAATGACATCTCTCAACGTTAAGTCACGTGGTCATTCTCATACAATTTTTAGTTTTCTGTTAGCGTTTACAATTGTAGAATATCAACTTGGCTAGGACCACTGGTATCACTTATATCAATTATGAAAAGTCATATTATCATTATGTTGAACATGATTACAATAATGCGCATCATCCAGCTTAGATTATACAATAAATTGTAATTATTGTAAATGACTCAATATACATAAAAAACAGTATCATATTGAATAGTGAATGTGTGTGTGTGTAACTCACATTTATTATTCATTTATAATTACGTCATGGTATTGTGTGAAGGAGTTTGGGCCGAACTTAATATTTTGATTGTCTACGGCAGCTTGGAACTTGTATCAGAGCATGCAGTTGAAGTCGTTCGAGCTTGTATACCTGTTCGTTAATCTCTCTAGATTCGTAGTCTAGATTACATTCAGTGTCGCCCTAGTGTATGATATGAACAAATATATATTTGTTATGATCACATTTACATAGAAATTTCAACATAAAGGAAAATATGGCGCCTGTCTCAACTCATTTTAATGGGACAGGTAGCAGTTCTATGTCGTCATAATATGTACTTTCTCTTTATGCGTTTCAGAAGTCCACGGTGTTGGCCAGGGGGCCACACAATTGATTTCCGTAATATTTGTATCTCGTATCAGTACCGTCTGCAAAACAATTACATTCTCATCGCAACGTATCTTTGCTTGGTAATATTTTTGTGCAACTAACAAAGTTTTCGCTCACTCGCTATTGTGATAAATATGTATAACAATATCTGTAAATATACCGAGGCATATTAATTGCGGTACCTCATGCGCTCCGACGCATGGAAAAACTATTTTTTAATTATTGCCTATAGCTGCATTGACAGGTTTTATAATTACTTTGAAAATTTCAATCAACTTCGGATTATTTTTTTCATCACAGATGCTTTTAATTATAGGATAAATTATGCTGTAAAAGCAATATTATTATAAAAGGGAAGCCCACGATACTAAATGGGGATTTACTCGAGCGTCATAGAGACCTATTGGGTTGCACAGCTTAGATGATAAAAAGAACAAAATGTTATATAATGTATATATTTTAATCGGTGGGGAGAGCTTGCGTTTGCGCTTGGAGAAATTGCGTATTCTTCTATAATTTGATAATTAACTTACTTTTTTCTGCTCATCAATATGTAGGTACGAATGTGTTGTGTGGTTGATAATGTAGTTACAATTATTGTTATTTTTGGACCCGATGTCAGCCAAGGTAGGTTTGTAAATACATACATAGTTATAGGTGAGATGTGCTTGTGTCGCACGCGCAACTTGACGAGGCTAATAAAAGTTAATTTGTAATATGTAAGTTTTTGTTTGTTTTTAAAGGATTCTCGTATTATTATTGCTAGGTATAGTGTCTCTCATTTTGAATGATGAGCCAAGGAGAATTCAAAAACAGGATCTTTCTCATGCTTAAGCACAGCCAATTATATTATTATTTTCTTATATTTTCATTGTTCTCTTCTCTTCATTTCATGAAACACTTCAAGGTAAGTAGTTAGTAAAAACGATACTACCAGTTGTTTGAACTACACTCACTCAAGCAATGCGATTTCTCCGGTATCGTCAAAGAATGAATAATGAAAAATGCTGTTCTTAATTTAATCGGTTCGAATGGCACGAGCGACAATAATTCGACAATATTTGTTTTAAAGGTTCAAGTTATAGGTGTTTTTGATAGTAATTGTGATATATTGTCGCCCCTCAAGTGTCGCATGAAGCGAACTGCCTTCGCATCGCTATACCACTTTTTATAGGATTGTACAATCTACATACCTTAACGTATCTAGTTATCGAAAAATTAAAATTTCAAACGAAAGAGAACCACGATCTTATGTATAAGAAGAACAATACTCTAAGCAAACATTATTTAGGAATAGTATGTAACATATTTCGAATGAATACACACTCACCCACACACACACAAACACACAACACACACACACACACACACACACACACACACACACACACACACACACACACACACACACAGAAAATCTTGTAAAGGGCGATGAAAAAATTGGCATTTCTATAAATGTAACTTGTATATATGAACTATTCTAAACAGTTCTGATTTTAATTAGAACTGGTTGTTTTTTAAGTAACCATGGTCAACTCATGTACAAAAAAAATTCTGGTTTGGAGTTTCCATTGTGTTAACCTTGCTTTACTGGTGGGATACAAATATTAAAGATTTCATCTGAAAATATGACAATGGGTTGAATTATTATAAACACAAATACCTCAAAACTCATTGCCTGCCAGAACCGAAACAGAACAGAATTGCTTTCACGGCTTGAACCCACAATTTTCGGGTGAGTTTCTTGCGTTGTGCCACTTTTCATCAGTTCTAGTTAAATATTGCGAATTTAATATGAAAGTATTTTTTTTGGGGTAGACATATATAAACATAATATAAACATGTTAGCTAAATTAAAGGCTACGATTTGCTTTAAATTATATTATTTATAACAAATAATAGTAAAATTTATACACATATATATGACAAGCTAAGGTCTGTATAAAACAATCCGTGCTAAGCAAGGATGACAGAGTAACTCCATTATCTATTCCCGTAACTTGATAAAGGTTAAGAACTTTTTTAAATACTGGCTTAAGCTGACTTACTGGCGTAAGTGACTTTTTTAATTTGACATGCACTACTTTCAAGCCAGCCAATACGTTATCATATATTACACATAAATATTTAAATACATATATTATTACTATATATCATATTTTCAAATGACATAGAAATCCATCTAATACATTCCGTTTTGTGTACGATTAAGCGCATGTACTGATGCTTCGTGTAAAACTTAAATGTTATATTTGCTCCTACCGTCATACAGTTCACCTAGTACGGAGGGTAATATGAATCGAACTCGCGTTTCTTAGCATTGTTATATTCTATAATCTGATTTTACTTACGTGTTTACTGCATAATACATTATACCCTTTACTCTTGTATATTTGTATAACAAATAAGGTAATTACTTGGTGGTAGAGCTTCGTGCAGGCTCGTCTGGGTAGGTAACATCAGATATTCTAACGCAAAACAGCAGTACTTGGTACTGTTGTGTTCCGGTTTGAAGGGCGAGTGAGCCAGTGTAATTACAGGCATAAGGGAGATAACACCTTGGTTCCCAAGGTTGGTGGCGCATTGGCGATGTAAGCGATGGTTAACATTTCTTACAATGCCATTGTCTATAAGCGTTAGTGACCACTTACCATCAGATGGCCCATAAGCTCGTCCGCCTTCCTATTAAATAAAAAAAAAAGTTGTCATTTGGAAATAAATAAATATATTGTTGAGCGTATTTTGGTACCGACAAGTCTAGAGGTGAGTGTGACAAGTAGGTGGACTGCCATCCTTCATTTTTATTGTCCTGCAAGATGCTAATAATACTATCATTTACAAGCACGGAGTCACTCATCAGCTCTCCTCTAAAAATGTGCCATTGTAAAAATTCATCGTTTAGCTCTACATAGAACCCCGTAGTCCACTAAACCACCCGGGTTAATCTGGGTGGCCAGAACTTCTGCCTTTTAAGACGGGAGGCATCTAAAATGTTCGTAACCACGGTGCCCAAGTGTTCTATGGTATCCCAAGTTCTTACAAGCTAAGTTAACTATATGAGCTTACAAATCAGTTTACCTCATTCAGTATAAGAGCGTTTAAAAATAAATCATTAACCTTAACGGCTTAGCATTTTGCTTTTATAGTTATTTTTAAATTTTCCGCGGGGCTTAATGTAGTGTAGCGAGGACTTTTCATTAAGATTATTGCGTGGATTATGGATCCCGCGTATAACTTTTATTTTAATAGTATGATGCATTAATGCGTTTGAATTAATATTTTTAAAATCATTTTTATGCAATTTCAAAGAGTTTTTATTAAAAATAATATTATACGAGGCACTAGTTCGCCTAATTTATCGAATAGTGTTTTATTTATAAAAAAATGAAAGAATTTCCAACGGTTTGTATTAAGTTTTTCTTTTGCAAAAAGTATTAATCACTGTTTGGGATTAGGCTAGACAACGTATAATATATTAAATAGTACTAGTTGCCACCCGCAGCTTCACCCGCTTCTAAGGGGAGAGGAGGTACACTACTTACTTATTTGCTTATCATGATGAAATGGGCATACAACTTGCGTGAATTGCAAAAAAAAACTCACTTCGCATTCATAATATTAGTAGAGAAGTAAAGATTAAAATCGAGTGTAGTTCTTTATTCGACATGCGATGACGCCACTGTCATAAACTAATTTAAGAAAGGACATTCTTGGCTTGAAAATTATAATACGTAGCTAGTCTTACTTGTTCATATTGTGTCATGAAAAGAACCATATTTTTTTTCAAATTTTAAATAACGACAGCTACTCTTATAATAACTGACATTTATTAAATACGTTGAAGTTTGAAACAGTAGTTTTAGAAATATTACGAGACACTCGACAAAGTCGTGTAATTAACTCGCGAGGCGTGTTGTTTGACGCATCAAGTCACTCATACGAGGCGAATAGATCGGTAGGCGAATGCTTATATCTCAGTGAATAAAATGTATTTCGAGATACATCATTTACTTGAGCGGGATCGGTAGTTAATATATTACGTAATCAATTATCATTTATTAGTCTTATGACCGAATACTGGAATATTTGAAACGCCATTAATTACAAATTTAATATGCGAAATTTTAAATGATAGGCGTCTCAAACAATTAAGTTCCACTTCATATTTGAATGATGTTTTAGTATTCGGCCGATTGACAGGTAATGTGTCCTTAACTACTTCTTAAAACATCTGCCATAAATGATAACTCCGAAATATTTGAAGAGTTTCTATTGCTTTAAACTAAGAAAACGTTTTTCGTTTTTAATTATAAATTTAATTATTAATAGTCGTATGTATTTAACCACCTTGACAAGATTTTTCTCTGTATATAATTTTTAACCGACTTCAAAAAAGGAGGAGGTTATCAATTCGTCTGTATGTTTTTTTTTTTTTTTTTTTTTTTTTATGTTTGTTACCTCATAACTTTCGACTGGGTGAATCGATTTTGATGATTTTTTTTTTATTTGAAAGGAGTTGCTTCCCATGGGGTCCCATGTTTTTTTGGTCCAGGTTTGACAATGGAATCCATTAGAAAACCATATAAGTCGTAAATTTGCATGAGGTATGTGCGCGACAAATGGACGAATAACTCAATATCACGCCAACCGATTTCGATGATTTTTTTTTTATTAGAAAGAGTATACTTCAAGGGTTGTTTGATGACAGTTTGGTTAGATTCTGATTATAGGAATTGATGACAGTTTGGTTAGATTCTGATTGATTGGAACGTCATTAATTTCAAAATTTAGTATGCAAAATTTTGAAATTAATGACGTTCCAAATAATTAAGTCCCACTTCATTTTGAATGACGTTTCAGTATTCGGCCGGTTGTGTTATAAATACTTGGTTAATCAAGAAATGTTTATAGTGCATAATACAGCAGAACGATTAGAAAATCGCATGAAATTTTTAATGATGTAAATCTACGTTGTGTTTATCTTTATTCCTACTCCGATTGGAATATGGTATAGAGAGCTGCGATGCGATTTCGTGCGGCAAGCCGTCTCACTACAAAGGGTTCGGGTAGGCATATTCACATTACGCGTTGTTATTTTTGGGTTTCGGATTAAACATCGAAATTGATGCTTATTGAAAATAATGATAATTAATGAAAAACCAATAATTTAATAAATTATAAAACAGAGTTTCAGACAAATTATTGGAAAAATGCTTATGAAAATTTGGTGCAAATATAAAACAAGCCTGAATTACAAGAATCATATTATATCGGGGGTATTTTTTATACAAACGTGTAAATATTTATAGAACGATTTTTCTTTGTATTCAAATTCATGAAAACCTTTGTCATAATATTAATAAAATAATACGGCTTCAATTATCAATTATTTTATTTCTCTTTTTTTTTCGTTCAAATATATTTTAATAGCCGTCTCAACGCACGGGCCCCGTGTCTCTCCTAAACGCAACAGTCCACTTCACTCCGCTTACAACGTCTTTTTTACTCACCCCATATTATCACCGTTATATTTTATAAGAAATTCTAATACATTTTTTTATAAATTCTTTGTTCCAATTGTGTTGTATAATAACAAACCTTTTATAAATTTTTATAAAAGAGCGATATTTCCGGAATGCGGTTTATTGCACGGAGAAGAACTATCTGGCTTCTTTGTTTGAGTTGGTATAAATATCATTTCATAGAAAAAATATAATGACGATATTTTATTTGATTTATTTTATTGTTGTGTTGTATAGTCCTTTTATCGAGGAAGGCTGATTGTGATTTTTATTCATTATATTTTTATAAATTATGCGTGGGTGAAACCGCGGCACAGCTAGTCAATAATAAACACGAACAGATCTTGACAGAAGATGGACTACAGTTTCCTATTTATACTTTTAACTATATATGTCTTAGATAAACATCATCTAAGGCGTATATCTCAGCTTCATCTCTGGCGTCATCGATACCGTAATCATGGTATGCTTTGTCATGCATCACTGGTTGGTAAACATTGTATACGTTATACAGACGGTCCGATACAACGCTCACAATGTGAATCGATGTGTATCAAAATTATCTGCCGGCATCATCTCTTGCCTTGCTAAAAGATCGCGTGTATGTTACACGTATTGAGACTAGTAGGTACTCGTGAATTCAAGGAATAAGGATATATGTGGTTCGAACAATTTTTTTCTATCTTCGTTTTTGATAACACTAAAATTTGCTTATACCATAGAAAAAGACATGAATACGAATAAAGGAGAAAAATAAATTGTAAAGCTTAATCATTAACTTTAATTATCTATATAAATAAAATAGAGGTCTGAAGTTGTGCGCGCATCACGGAAAAACTACTGGATAGATTTTAATGATTTTTTCTAAATTTTATTTCAAAGACACTTAGCCGTTATCAAAAAAAATGATTGCGATATCTTCATTTAATAAAAAGTTATTAAAGTTTCAAGAAACAACGATTTGTATATGCACTGCGTGTTCAGTGGTGTATGTTTAAACAAAGTATATTTTTGCTTGCTATCTTTTTTATATTTTTTTCCTTCATACACAAGAAAACTTGGTTAATATATCAAGCAACGCGGACGAAGTCGCGGGTATCAGCTAGTATATAATATAAAAAAAAACATTCTATGTTCATTGAAGGATGTTTTACATATTTATGTTACTTTTAATTGATAAAGGAAATAATAATTGCGTATTCTTCTATAATTTGATAATTAACTTACTATTTTCTACTCATCAATATGTAGGTACGAATGTGTTGTGTGGTTGATAATGTATTTACAATTATTGTTATCTTTGGAGTCGATGTCAGCCAAGGTGGGTTTATAACTACATACATAATTAGTTATAGGTGAGATGTGCTTGTGTCGCACGCGCAATTTAACGAGGCGAATAAAAGTCAATTTGTAATGTGTATGGTTTTGTTTGTTTTTAAAAGATTCCCGTATTATTATTGCTAGGAATATTATAGTGTTTCCTTAGCTGACATCGACTCCAAAAATAACAATAATTGTAAATACATTATCAACCACACAACACATTCGTACCTACATATTGATGAGTAGAAAATAGTAAGTTAATTATCAAATTATAGAAGAATACGCAATTATTTTTTTACTTTTTAGTGCATATTAATTTGTTTTTCTATGAAGTCGGTTTTTGTTTTGTTAAAATTTTTATTTATTTTTCGATTTTTAGTGAATCTGAAGTACACTCACTAATTTGTAGAATATGGGTAGACCTACTACACGTGCAGCTCATATGAGACAGCGCCGTTTATATTATTATTTAAATATATTAATCTAAAACAGTGAAACGTAAAGAAAAATGCATTTTGGTACTTAATTAATAAATATTAGTTAATATGGTTAAATGTATGTATATAAATTAACATGTTTTGATTGAATAGTTTTTTTGGTGGGGTGTTGGGCAGCCATAACATAATCAAATAGTTATTTCTAGTAATAATTAAATAAACTGTATGTTTATAGAAGTTGTGTTATACCATTCTTCCCCATAAAATATGACGGAATGTCTGTATATTAAAATAAAAAAGGGGAAGTATCTGTATTATCCTAACTAATATTATAAATGCGAAAGTAAGTTTGTTTGTGACGCTTTCACGATAAACCACTAAGCCGATTTAAAAAAATCTTTCACCAATGGAAAGCTACATTATCAGGGAGTAATATAGGCTACATTTTGTCCCTATATTCCCACGGGAACAGGAACTACGCGGGTGAAACCGCGGGAAAAACACTAGTAATCAATATATAAATATACATAAATATAACATGTATATAAGAGTACTTATACGATTCTATATATATATATATATAATTTTCAAAATTGGTCTCAATTTTTAGGAGATGTTCAAATATGTTTCAATTACAAACATATACATATATACAATGCTTACATGCATAACTCATATTTTAAAGAGGAACGATTTGATTTTTGTTTGATTTTGTATTACGATTTAACTCAAAAACTACTCGACCGATTTTAAAAATTCTTTCGCCCTTAGAAAGCTACGTCTTTACCGAGTAATATAGGATTTATTACATTTTCAAAAACTTATAGATCTCTACTTAAAATGGAGCAATGTAACCCAAACGTATCAAACTGTTGCCTATAAAAGTTATTATTTCGCGTGCGCTGCGAAAACTATTGACGGTATATAAAGAAATGTTTTATACAATATTACTACAATTACTTGATCATAACGATGTTATGGTAGGTGAATGAAAAATCTAGATAGCCTATAAAAGATTCGGCCGTGTATCGTTAATTTGCTACTAAGAATTGAATATTTCCGTTACTTTGTCATGGATCCTATAATCAGAATCTAACCAAACTATTATCAAATAACCCTTGAAGTATACTCTTTCAAATAAAAAAAAAATCATCGAAATCGGTTGAATAGATATTGAGTTATTCGTCCATTTGTCGCGCACATACCTCATGCAAATTTACGACTTATATGGTTTTCTCATGGATTCCATTGTCAAACCTGGACCAAAAAAAAATGGGACCCCATGGGAAGCAACTCCATTCAAATAAAAAAAAAATCATCAAAATCGATTCACCCAGTAGAAAGTTATGAGGTAACAAACACAAAAAAAAAAAAAGAATACATACAGACGAATTGATAACCTCCTCCTTTTTTTGAAGTCGGTTAAAAAGACAACCGCAAGTAAAAAAAAACATTATTGTATTATAGATGTGTATTGTGGTTGGAGTATAATTGTTAGAAATATCTTGAATTTAACAATTGATTAACATTCGAAAGGTTTTGCTACGTGCATAATATGACCCTGACCTCAAGCCTTAGAGCATCTTACTTCACTTCTCAAACGCCATCGCTTTTATGACACGACAAACAAAATAAACCAATTACATTGTCAGCGCAGCCTCGGAACACTTCACGGACATTCAATTACTCACCTTTACCATAACATGCATTTTAAATTCGTAACAGTGTGCCATAAAAACGTATGACGCATGTCGATGGCAGTCATATCGATTCTTAAAAATGCAAAATTAAATATATCTGTCTGTCAGACTATCACTTATAAGACCTCAACTGTAAAATGTACAATGACATTGTCTATGGACGTTTGACTACCTTACCATAAAAAAAAAATTAAAAAAAAATCATTGTGAAATTTTATGGACCATCTACATATCTATATACGAATATAGGCATACATTATATACGTTATGGGCTTATAGAAAACAAAATTACTTGAACGGAGTCGCGGGAACTGCTTTTATATTATCTATATGAAAATAGACAATTTCGATAAATATTAAGTATCACTTTAAAAATGAATCAAAATTTTACGTTCTTACACAGTTTTATCGTATAATATAATTTATTAGTAATTAAAATCAGCACAATGCAGTTCTTATTTCGTTTTATTAGGTTCAAATTTAATTCTCGTCGAGTTTCATATTAAAGCTGCCGATATGAATGCCGGCTTTAGTGTATTAAATTAAATCCCTTCAAGCGCTGTTGCACGTTCAATCAACATGCTCGTAGGGTTTACGTAAAGGTAGATTATACAGAAATAGAACTGGTCCAGTGGACGAATCTACAAATAGATTTTTGATTGCCGATTCTTTAATCGTTGTTTTATTTCTTATCATATTCAAAGCATTCATATATTAATCCATTATTTATATTTGAACGTCCGTATTTTTCCATTTCCGTCACGACGTGGGCTGAAGGTTTGTTTACATGCTTTACTGTAACTCGATTCAATTTTATTTTATTCAATATAAAATATGATGAAGATATTAAATGAAATATTCGAATAGAGCAAATATTGTTTATACTACAATCTCATTCTGCTCTTTAAGTTTCTAAGTTCAATATAGCGGAAGATATCAAGATACTGTAACTGCTTCCAACGCGCATTCGTACTTTGAAAGTAAATAATAACTAAGAAAAGCGTTGACAATGTTTCAAAAGGACATTTTTAGTTCGTTGAGAAAATTGTGATCTAAGGCGGCGACTCGTTAATACAAATAATAAATAACTTGTCTGGATTTTAATTTTTAATTGTTATATTATTTAATGTTTGAGAAAAAATGTCGAACTATACGAAAACTAATGTTGGAAATTAAGTTTTAAGTAATAAATTGTATTCAAATCTGAAATATTTCGAATGATTGAAGCGAATAAGGAAACGGGCGATCAGTATTTCATTTGTAATTGTAACTTTTGGTCTTATTTGTTTTTGTTTTTTTATAAAGAAGAGCGACAGCTTAGTTTGTGGACAGAATTTGACGGTGGTAGGGCTTTGTGCAAGCTCATCTGGGTAGGTACTACCCACTCATCACTTCTTTTACTTCTACCGCAAAACAGCAGTTAGTTCAAACAGTACTTTGTAGTGTTGTGTTCCGGTTTGAAGGGTGAAAGCCAGTGAAATTACAGGTACAAGGGTCTTAGTTACCAAGGCTGGTGGCGCATTGACGATGTAAGCGCTGGTCAACATTTCTTACAATGCAATTGTCTATGGGCGTTGATAACCACTTACCATCAGGTGGCCCATATCCTCGTCCGCCTACCTGTATAATTATAAAACAATTAGATCTCCTTTGGTCTGTGGGCGGGATTGCACTTTATATTTTTTTATATAGAACTTTCAATAGATATAATTAGATTCTAAATATAGACGAAAGTGACGGATACCTATGGTAAACTTGATAATTAAAATAAAATTTAAACATCGCCCGTACTTACATGCCTATTTAAATAAAGTATGTAAGTTTATTTTTTTTTCTATTATATGATTACTATGATTATGTATACATTTGTTACAAATAATAACAATAGTTTACATAATTGGTTCATGCGACCTTGTTGGTTCAAAGAACTTTCTTATTTAGTTTAATATCAATTCAACTTCTAAAATGACCTTATATAACAGTAACTATTTTGTTTACTAAACAATGTTTTGTTATTGAACAGTAATTCAATATTTGAATCTGTTACGTGTGTTTCGAATGCTTCTACAATGGTTAATGAATACTATCTTTTGAAACTTGAAGCGGTTAATCTTTCACAAGATTACTTAATGCCAAAATATTATAGGAACTAAAAGTTATTTTTTTAAGGAATTTGTCGTATAAACGATGTTATAAAACTATGCATTTTCACAATATTTGAATAGAACGTTTTTATTGTATTGAATTACAACAATGTATTGAATGCTTAAGGACACTTGCCTATTAATTTTAATTTTCTTTTGTTTGGGTTATTTTGTATTTAGTTTTCATTGACATTGTTTTCTTCGTAAGTATTCATTCAAATTAAAACGTATTTAATAGCAAAAACTAAGTAACTGGCATTAAATATGATACATAAGAATTTAATTATTTAGAAATAATTCCAAAAATAAATTTCTAGTCAATCGAAGATCGTTTTATAAGAAGGTCGTGGGCGGCGGATGAAGACCTTGATATGCAATTAATTTTTAACGTTCTTTGAGATTTATGATAAATGTTATTAAAAAAGTAAGCAATAATTTATTGCAATGTCATTTCATGTGCATTTTTTTATCATTATTTTCTTATATATGCAAATCGTTAATGCATTCCAACCGACTATAGGCCGAATAGAATTTGAATAGGCTTTGGAAGGCTTAAGACTACCCTTTAGTATACATAATAGCTGAAGCAGTACTCGAAATCCAAATCGAGCACGGTGGCTGAGTCTCTCGCAGTCCAGATCGTCATATCGATATGATTTGGTCATATGCATACGCTGATTGAAAATTTAATTAATATATATTTCATTTACCGTTTACAAGTGTACTCAGTGTCGTTTTTTTACTTTTTAATATTCATGTACGCTGTTTCGAACAGAAATCGCATCAATCTTTTAGTACTACGACACAAAAACGATACATTCATACATATGTATGTATGTATGTACGCTATGTATTATAGTTACAGATCCGTCACTGTTGTTGTCTCAAGAAAAATTACAATTACATATTTACAAATACGATAATAAATCACAACAGGAAATCGACTCATAATATGAAAAGGATATAGGAATTAACGAAGTGAAAAACAATCTGTACCTTAACGTATATTCGATATAATAAATTACTAATATATATAATAAGATTATGAATTTCTTTGAACGCGCTGCTCGCAGGATGTATACGTATATGCTTATAAAATACAGCCCTATTTTCAAAAAATGATATTTCATTTATTCGTAATCGTTTCGAAACATACAATAATATAATTTTTATTTTAACAAAGTTATATATTATGTATTTTGACTAGTTTTTAAGGTAGAATTGACGTGCGTATTTTGATATATATTTTTATAAAACCCTATTTCATTTTGGCTTTTGCTATATTTTAGTTTTACTAGTTGCTTTAGCTATCGATTTTATCTTTCATGTATTTGCAATAAATAGAATCGGGTCACCAAAAGCCTTTACCAACGAACAACGCTATCGGATTTAAATAAATATATATTTACAAATTTATATTTATAAAACAGTTAATTATAAAATACAATTTTTGGTTTTTCCATTTTCATTCGGTTGCTTAATGAAACATTTTCGAATGTGGCGATGATATTAATATTCTATTAATGTTTTATATAAAAGCATTAACTTAAAAATGTACTTACTTATTTGTTTACTGCTGTTGTGTGTCTATAAAAAGATTTTCTTTATTTCTTTTTTCAAGATATTATTGAGTATGAAGCTATCTTTTATTTGTTTAACGTTTCCATGTATAATTAGGGATTTAATTCTTGAACTCGTGAAGGACCTCGCTTCGCAATTTTTCTTTTCTTATTTTTTCATAAATGATAACGTTTTACTGTTTTTATTAGAAATTTCTTAAATATCCTCTCAAAATCCCTAATTTGCGCAATTATCTTAAGAATACATTGTGATAAAACTTTATTTTTATGACCATCGACTTAAATACACATCCGAAAAGTAAAAAATAATAATACTTATTGGGCCTTTAATTTTATAACAAGCTGTAATATAAGTTGTAAATATAAGCGTCGACGACGTCGGTGGAACGCTAATCTAATATTTTACCTACGTTACCTACTTATGTTTGAATTTCATACTTTATCACTTTTAGATGTGATCTGTTTTTTCACTTTATTTACGAAGCGATCTCTGAACGCGACGGCGGTGTTAATCGAGTCACCGTTCAACCAAAAAAAATTAACAAAATCAATATCGGTCATTCGTTTAGGAGTGACGATGCCACAGATGGACACCCGGGTATATGCGTTAAGCTTATAACATCCCCCTTTTTGCGTCTGGGATTTATTGATGAAAAAGCAAACAGTTAGTATTTGCCAACAGTAAAAAAGCGAGCTCTATTTCAGGGCACGTTTCTGTTTGAAACTATCACTCGATACCTATTAATATTTGTATTATTCAAAAGTATTTTATTCTCAATAATTAAAAAATATAATATAATTGTATAAAGAAACTTTCATTTCCTTAGCAATATTGGCTCATTGTGATTTAAGATCTAACGATGTTTTGTTTAGTCCTTCAAAAAAGAATTACCTACAGTAACAACTAACCGATGTGATTAATTCTGATAAAAAAATATATCAAGTCGATTTTATCAAATTCCAATTATCATCTATTCTGATATCTAAGAAATAAAATAATTAGTAAATATATATACAAAAAATAAATTGAATATTAACTTATATTGATATATTATACGAAAAATATATATTTAACTGGTTAGCAGGATAAGTACAAGTTAGTTGACGCATGCGTCCTATGGTGCATTACAATCTCCCGCCGTCAAAGTTCTCACAGTCACAATCGGTGAACCATCGAATCGAGATGCACTTGTAATATAACGGTTGGTCTAGAAATATTATTGGTGTTCAGGGCGAGGGACAGGACGAGCTGCGTTTGGACGAAGAAATGGATCGAGTGGTATGGAACGAAGCTGCTCAGCCGCCTCGGCTGCAAGGCACCAGCGAACCTGTGAGAGATATGGCTGCGCCTCCGCCGCCTTACTTACAAGGTAAGTTTACGGAATTTATTTTTTTGTATTTTATTAAATTTAAGAATCGATTCATTTAATTTACGCGTAATTTTTTAAATGACAATATTAACTTCAATTTCAGTTTGCGCGCTGCGAACTTTTTGAATCGTGTTCGATATTTCTTGTAGATTCAAATATATAATTTATTTATTATAGATATATTATTTTCTATGTTTTTATACGTAGGCTATCTCTCTTGAGTAGAAATATTTCTTTATTTATATTCACAATATTAAAATTATTTCTTCTGTAATGATGACGTGAACAATAGAAAATATTTAAATAATCGCTTAGAATATTACTTAAATTTAAAAAGTTTTATGAATTTTAGTAGTAATTAGGTCGGGTACGGTTTGTAAATCAATATTAACACTTTTCAAGGAAATGTTATTTCACTTTGCGTATTTTAAAGGATGCTTTTTCTAACATTCTGATTCAGTTTATAAATGTCTAGATTAATATAAAGTATATTATTAAGGTAGGTAATATAAATAAAATATATATATTATTAAGGTTGAGAATGTTACGTTTACAAAAAATAAGTATTCATCTATACTTTACCTAAGTACATGTTTGTAATAACCTATAGGGCCTAATTATAATCATGAATATTAAACGAAAGTACTTATTTTAGATTGATGTTGTTGATAGATATAAAAATTTATACTAAATAATTGAATTTAATTTTTTTCTTGTTCCTGTATCACGAATTAACCTTGGGTGCTTAGAAATAAAAAAAAAATAGTGGGTCATGCGACCGAAAAACACGCAAACTGTTTGTGGCAGATAATTTCAATCGTTTTATTTATTGACTAGCTGATACCCGCGACTTTGTCCGCGTTGCTTGATATATTAACGAAGTTTTCTTATGTACGAAGGAAAAAACATCAAAAAGATCGCAAGCAAAATATACTTTGTTTAAACATACATTACTGAACACGCAGTGCATAAACAAATCGTTGTTTCTTGAAACTTTAATAACTTTTTATTAAATTATGATATCGCAATCATTTTTTTTATAAGGGCCAAGTGTCTAAGAATTATAATTTAGCAAATTTTATTGAAATCTATCCAGTAGTTTTTCTGTGATGCGCGCACAACTGCAGACCTCTATCATTTTATTTATATAGATTATTCAGACCTAAACTAAAGTCATATTTGGCGACCTGTATCAACAAAGCATTTTATGAACAATGCGTTTGTGACTATTAAATTAATCGAGTTTCCAATTACATTTATTAAATTCTATATGACCGCTATACAATATTGTAAATTCCTGTAATGAATAATCAAATGTGCAGCTAACTCGGCGTGGGTTGTCAATTCCGCACGGTTGCCCTACAACATACAACATTGTTATTGACTAATTAGGTTCTAGTAATTCGGTTATCGGAAAGCTATTTTAAGAAGGCTATTTTAAGGGTAGCTGTAGAAGATGTAAAATCGTAGATCTCATACGTTACTATCGTACTTTGTCAAGAATACTATACTAATAGTATATTTAATCTTTTTGGTACAAATAAAATACAATGATATTTATATAAGCCTTAGAGTGCTACGCAATTGTTTACTTAACACAAAATTATATCCTCACTGATATTAAAAATGCGAAAGTGAGTTAGTTGTTTGTTTGTTACGCTTTCACGCTTAAACCATTGAACAGATTTTAAAAATTCTTTCACCATTGGAAATCTTCATTATTAGCGATCAAGATAGGCTACATTTTGTTCCCGTATTAAAAATTATTAATAATGGTTCAATACATATATATATATATATATTATATATGTATTGAACTGAGATATTATAACTCGTAACATACGTTTAAATATGTTTGTATATATATTTATATAATATGCTACTCGGATGAATATCTAGATTCTTGTTGAGTATTCGTATTTCGTAATCCACCGACCACCACGCTACAATATGATATTACTCGTAGCATTTGAGCCGGCCAGTCCTCCGCCGTTCAGAATGTTCTGATTTATTTCTTAGTTTTGACTTTACCACGAACTCTATCGACTCACGTTTTTTTTAATTGTCAATTTTTATACAATTTCGTAAAAAGAAATGAAATGACGGGCTGTTTTTACAACATGCATGTAATTTGTTCAATCATAATTACATTGTGTGTGCAAGAGTGTGTTATTAATTGATATAAATATGTTTGACAGAATGAGATGTTCAAAATTTCTTTATACGAGTTCTTGTTTACTTTATTAATCGATTGTGACACTTTAGAGGAGTACTATGAAATTTTGCGAAAATTTATTTGGTCTGACGCGTTTTCAATCCTAATCACAAATAGGATTGAAACAATCGATCACTTCAATGCTCTTCTGTTAAGCTTACAAAAACAAATGAGTGAAGTCTTTTATATATTTTTAAAGAAAATATTGTAGTACTTTAACACGTTTTACAATTTAATTATTATTGTAAATTCATCTTCTCAATTCTACACTAAAATAAAACAAAGTAAACGAGACGCGTCGTAAGTATCCCTATGTAGTAGTAATGAAAAAGAAATGGTAATAGAATTGTTATTATAATTGTTTTTAAATTTATGAAAGTAAATTATAATAAACAATTAATTATTGTTTATAGTAAAAATATAATCTAACTATAAACAGTACATTCAATCTCAGTAATGATTGTTTGTGGTTATTAGAGTAGGACGCACATATGAATGTTTGCGATTTACACAAACATTCCTATTATAGCAAAATCGTCGTGACTAGCGAAGACTTATTTTTATTACGAACAGGAATTGCCTTGATCGTAAAGTGCGACACGGTACTTCACTCCTAAGCAAAATGCCTTGTGGTTACCGATTCCAACAAACTGTGCGTGTTGAAAGCGCCGACTGTAAAAATCGCATCTCTCAATACACACAAAGCATCTAGATGCCCGTATGGGAGAATAAACAAACCTAACAAAATAAAAACGTATCCTCAATGAGGCGGCGTAAAGCAAGCGGTTGATTGTAGAAGTGAAATTTTTAAATTTTTAAAAGTTTTTTAAAGTGTTTTAAAAAAAAAACACTTTAAAAAACTTTTAAAATTTTTTGTGCACGTTTTACTCAAATTACACGAAACCTTTAAATTTGAGCGTATAGAGATATACTTCCCTTCGAATAGATTATTAAATAAGCTGCAAAGATTATAAATACTTCCTGTGTAAAACTACATTCAAAAGAATTCTATAACAAGCTTCCTATCTCGGGGCAGACGATCACAGTATGTGTTTACGTTAACCGGATTCAGAAGCTTTCACAAGGGCTTATTTCGAATCTGATATAAATGTGATTATACTTTTCCAGATAGTTAGAAATGTATTTAATTTATTTCGTATTAATAATTTTCCTTAAATTTTAATTTTTGATTACAATTAAGGCTATTTTTAACCGACTTCAAAAAAAGGAGGAGGTTATCAATTCGTCTGTATGTTTTTTTTTTTTTTTTTTTTTGGTGTTGTTACCTCATAACTTTCAACTGGATGAATCGATTTCAATGATTTTTTTTTATTTGAAAGGTGGTGCTTTCCCATTGGTCCCATTTTTTTTTGGTCCAGTTTTGACAGTGGAATCCATGAGAAAACCATATAAGTCGTAAATTTGCATGAGGTATGTGCGCGACAAATGGACGAATAACTCGATATCTATTCAACGGATTTCGATGATTTTTTTTTTATTGGAAAGAGTATACTTCAAGGGTTGTTTGATGATAGTTTGGTTAGATTCTGATTATAGGATCCATGACAAAGTAACGGAAATCTTCAATTCTTATTAGCAAATTAACGATACACGGCCGAATCTTTTATAGGCTATCTAGATTTGTCATTCACCTACCATAACATCGTTATGATCAAGTAATTGTAGTACTATTGTATAAAACACTTCTTTATATACCGTCAATAGTTTTTGCAGCGCACGCGAAATAATAACTTTTATAGGCAACAGTTAAATACGTTGGGTTACATTGCTCCATTTTAAGAAGGGATCTATAAGTTTTTGAAAATATAATATAGCCTATGTTACTTGGTAAAGACGTAGCTTTCTAAGGGTGAAAGAATTTTTAAAATTGGTCGAGTAGTTTTTGATTTAAATCGTAATAAAAAATGAAACAAAAATCAAATCTTTCCTCTTTATAATATGAGTTATGCATGTAAGCATTAGTATATATGTTATGTTTGTAATTGAAACATATTTGAACATCTCCTAAAAGTTGAGACCAATTTTGAAAATTATATATATATAGAATCGTATAAGTACTCTTATATACATGTTATATTTATGTATATTTATGTATATTTATATATTGATTACTAGTGTTTTTCCCGCGGTTTCACCCACGTAGTTCCCGTTCCCGTGGGAATATGGGGACAAAATGTAGCCTATATTACTCCCTGATAATGTTGCTTTCCATTGGTGAAAGAATTTTTTAAATCGGCTTAGTGGTTTAGGCATGAAAGCGTCACGAACAAACATACTTTCGCATTCATAATATTAGTTAGTTTAGGATGATATAGATACTTCCCCTTTTTTTAATATACAGACATTCCGTCATATTTATGGTGAAAAATGGTATAACACAACATCTATAAACATATAGATTATTTAATTATTACTAGAAATAACTATTTGATTATGTTATGGCTGCCCAACACCCCACCAACTTAATCTATTTAATCAAAACATGTTAAATTATATTCATACATTTAACCATATTAACTAATATTTATTAATTAAGTACCAAAATGCATTTTTCTTTATGTTTCACTGTTTTAGATTAATATATTTAAATAATAATATAAACGGCGCTGTCTCATATGAGCTGTACGTTTAGTAGGCCTACCCATATTCTACAAATTAGTGAGTGTACTTCAGATTCACTAAAAATCGAAAAATAAATAAAAATTTTAACAAAACAAAAACCGACTTCATAGAAAAACAAATTAATATGCACTAAAAAGTAAAAAAATAATTGCGTATTCTTCTATAATTTGATAATTAACTTACTATTTTCTACTCATCAATATGTAGGTACGAATGTGTTGAGTGGTTGATAATGTATTTACAATTATTGTTATTTTTGGAGTCGATGTCAGCTAATTAAACAATATAATATACCTAGCAATAATAATACGGGAATCTTTTAAAAACAAACAAAAACATACACATTACAAATTGACTTTTATTCGCCTCGTAAAGTTGCGCGTGTGACACAAGCACATCTCACCTATAACTAACTAAATGTAGTTATAAACCCACCTTGGCTGACATCGACTCCAAAAGTAACAATAATTGTAAATACATTATCAACCACTCAACACATTCGTACCTACATATTGATGAGTAGAAAATAGTAAGTTAATTATCAAATTATAGAAGAATACGCAATTATTTTTTTACTTTTTAGTGCATATTAATTTGTTTTTCTATGAAGTCGGTTTTTGTTTTGTTAAAATTTTTATTTTTAATGCAATATTATTTTGCAGATGGTGAAAGTCAACCGAGTAGCTCTGATATAACTTCTATCAGCGCTTCGCTACATCTAACTTCGAGCTCAGACCAGCAGGTATAAATGACGACTAGTATTAAATTTTGAGTTTTTTCAATTAATTATATGGTTTCGATATTAATACAACTGGTAATAATAAAAAGAAAAAAAAGAAAAAATTAAAGATAAAGTATTAATTACTTTAATTGTTTTTCATGAGTAATAATTAAGTTATTAGACGACAATTTAAGTCTCAATTATATTTTTTCACAGTTAACGAATTAACCGCATTTATAATAAAATAGTGGGATTGCAGCAATAGTATAATATTATATGTAAATATATTGAATGCTCTTTGGAGATATCGTCGACAGAGCACGCTAAGTTAACCTTTCTTTATTTAATAAACATGCAACTTTTTACGATCAATACGAAAATGATCATCATTTCAAGGACAATACGGTATCACAACACGATCGCCATAGCAGAGCTACAGCTTGATACGGGATTATCGACTTTCGTATAATAAAAATAAAAATGTTTATAATATTTATAGTCTTTTGTAAAATTTAACTAATCTGATATAGATATATTAAATGATCAAGCTAAAAAAAACTAGTTGTTTGTGTAAACGTAGAAGGAGGATTTCCATTAAAAGCTAATAATTGCTTCTACGCACTTGAGCTCTACTTGTTGCTTCTCTGTGTAATAAGACATTCGAATTACATTGTTAGTAGATACCTTACAAAGGAAAATTATGCATATATTATAAGATTAAGGAAAGTAGAGGGGTTGTCCGCTAATTTTTATTATTTTTGGACGGGATTGATTTTGTACTCAGTAGTTGAATGGTTCGAGTCGTAATAAGAATTTCACTACTTTATCGAGTTATTGATAGAAACGAAATCTCTAAAACAGATGTCAATGCAGTTGTCGAGTTCAGGATCGGCTTTGACTTCTCGTGATGACGATCGACACGTGCAGTTCGACGGTGAACGAAAACCATCGTTGAGTTTACTCGACGAAATTAATGAAGAACGCAAGGCCCAAAGGAATAAGTGAGTACCTATTTAATTAATAAGCTCTACGGTCAAGTGGCGAAGCAAGAACAGTTTAAGATAATATTGACCTTTTAAACAACGGCGAGGGGCGTAAACATTGATAGATAATATGTGAATTTGAAAATATTAAATTAGTAAAGAAATAAAAAAATGCATGATATAATTATTTTGCTCAGTAACAGTGTGTTGTTACTGTTGTGTTTGATGTAGCTCTAGGATAAGATAGATGATTTCAATGATAAACGCTGAAATTATTGGCATCGTGACGTGCATTTTTAAGACACTAACATACATGCATTTAGCATGTTACTACAACCGTGCCGCGATACCGCACCCTTCTACGTCGACGACGTCTTAACGTTGTGCTGGGAATAAGCCCTTAGACAGGTTTTGGACCTGAATTCTTTCAACAAGATTTTGGATGCATGCACGAAAAAGGATGACTCATTGTCCCGTTACGCTGATTGTACGCTTGCGCCGCATCTATCTCTCTTTCACTCGATTACGTTTTAGTTTGTCTCAAACTTTTTTCAATTGTTCTGTACATTTTATTATATAACTCATTAGTGTACATTTTTCAATTATGTATACGTATGTTGGAATCAACTGCAATATTATGGTATTTGTCGTTCCTTTTTACATAATATAATACTTACTGTGTTTTGAGGCCTAATATCAATAAATGTATCTCTCTCGGTTGGTCATAGGTTGGTTGCTGCTTAGATCTAAAGTAAAGCACTTTAGCATCGTATCGTCCAAACACTCTGTCAATAAGTGGTGTAGAGTAACTGAAATTGGACGTTCAGTTCGGGAGTGTAGTGTAGTGTTTTCAAATACACAAATTCTTATTTAATTATATAAATAAACGTATAGTACTATATATACTAATTGCTAAAACTATGTATGTATACGCGTATTTTAAATTAAAAATGTGGTAATTTATACAAAAAGTATTCTCATAATGATGTCATTCAAAACCAACGTGTATTGCGGACGAAAAAGATGAAACGTGTGAAAGTTGGCTGGCAGACGCTGCCAGAAGCTACGTAGCAGACGTGGCGCGGAAGTGTCACCTGGGTACGAGACAGAAATAGTGTACAGTCGCGTGACATTGGCATTGTAGTTGAAGAAACCAAACTCAAAGTTGTTTCACGCAATCGTATGTAGGCGGCGCGTTTGTTATGCGCCTTCGAGAGTTGCGCTCGTGGCGAGCTGCTTATTGTTTAACTTTTTTTTCGATATGCCGGTGACGTACTCCCGGTCCTCTGATGTGGGACATACACGGTGAGTGCAAAAGCACCTCACATTTAGTAACATTTATATCATAAAAAAGTCGTATAAGAGTAATATCGAGTAATATCCAGTGCAATTGTCATTAAATTATATATTTAAAACCATTTTATAATATAAAGTATTTTTAAACAAAATGTACCATTGATCATATTATGAAAGTGTTCAATTTATAAATATTTCATAATAGATTTGTCAACGAGTTTAATTAAGTTGGTTTTGTTCATAGATTTACTTTTCCTAATCCGAAGAAAAAGGATAGATTACTCGTCTCGCTCCATTAGTATTCAGACCGGCCCGAACGTTACGGCCAGCACACACAGCGACACTTCGCGCTCAATGCGTTCACTGTCCTTGTGTAAACACGGCATTAAAAAATATAAATGCATGTTCATTAATAACGAATAAAATTTATTCTTAATAGACTTACAATATTTACAAACGCAAAAATAGAGCACGTAAATAAAAAATATATAAATACAAAAAAATTACATTGTGACTTATAAACATTATATCATGAAACAGTATTGAAAAGTTTCATAATATAATGTTTCGTTTCTTTTTTTCATTTATTTACATAATATGAACTATGAAGCCTTTGACTAATATAATTATCATCGGCTTATGGTTGGAAAATATAAAACTAAATGTTATAGTTAGTGATTTATTGAATGAAATAATTTCCTTTGATTTATGTAATGTAAATTCGATCATACAAATGATTGTACCATTCAGACAGTCAGCTTAAATAAAACTACGAAATTTTATTATGGCTAAAAAGTTAGTTCTTATTTAGCTAATCTTTGAGTTACATATAATAAAACAAAAACCTTTGTTTAAGCCCCGGGTCGAGCCAATAAAAAGTTATTAGGTGTTTAGTAGAGTTAGTAGAGAATGGAAGCTGGAATTTTAAGCCCCTGTGCCGGGAAAAGCAGGGATTACGGAAAGTGCACTAATGTTTGCGGACGCATTGTGCTCCGTATTATGTCCTGTGCAGTTGCCTAAGTTCTTCTTAAATCTGCAAGGAGGATATTATCATCATCATTTTAAAATAATTTAAAAATAGAATAAACCATAGTATGACGTCATCATACTAAATGTGAATATGTAAGCTTTATTAAACTAATACATCTTACGTCTTTAATACAGTGAGTTAGTTTCTGTTAATCGCATAATGTGATTTACAAAGTTATATAGTTGGAAGTTTTAGCTATATCCGAGAACTAACACATACATTAATAATTCAATGCACTTTGTGAAATCGCTGTATTGCATAATATTGATAAAAACTAATAATTTTAAAATAGAATGTCAATCAATGCCTTTTTTATTATAGGATTTAATCATAAACTTTAACATATTCCTTACAAAACTCAAATGCTGTTCGCTGATAAAAAAGTAATATTTTTAGTCGGCACTTGCACCCGCACAAGACACGGAAGTTTTCTTTGCAAGAGGGTGGTCGCGTAAGCTTAGATGGAGAACGCCGGCCCTTAACTGGACCTTCAGACGAGCCTCTACAAGAAGTTGTTCAAGATGAAATCCGTAGCCATCGTAGCGACGACTCACGTGCTCTACGTCGTCATAAAATACAAGCGCGGGTATGTTACATTATGTCGAAATTACACTACTAAATTTTACGAAATTTACGACGTAATAACAAAGATTCAGTTTTTTATGACTAAAATTTTAATGAATATATATAAGTAAGAAACCATGACAATAGACTAAAAAGTTTCCAGATTAAATTATCTTTTGTAATTGTCAAATATCATTATTAATTCTTCACGTATACAGAAGATTTTGTTTATATATGAATGGCTTCTAATGAATACATTATTTCGTATTTACAAGAAGCCATTAATGTTTTAATACATTGGATGCAGAATTCTATGTGTGCATACATTTGGCCTGTTATTTAATTTTCTACAAAATAGCTTTAACGCGATGTATACGTAAAGGTATCTTTGTTATTTATGTTAAAGTCGATACCAATTTATGGGAGATGTTATATGCTATCTATATATGTAAACTTTGTCGAATGACTGAAAGAAATATTTTTTCTTTAATTTGAAAATTATAATAATACTTCAAATAATTATCTTCTATTTATAAGCAAGGCGGTTTTAGTTCATTTTAAAAATACCAGAATAATTTCAGGGATCCACAGTACATGTCAGCCGCAAAGATGGTGGAGACAAAGCGCAAAACATTTTTTCTGAATCTACTCTAAAGAAAATGTACGACCATAGCCCGCACTCGGTAAGACTTGTAATTCTAAAAGTAACTTATAATTATGTCAAAAATGAACGCTTATCTTTTAAATTACCCGTGTTTCCTATATTATGACCGATAGAGATGGAATTCGTGTATGATACATAATCGATGATGATTGCGAATAATCTACGTTTCGAGATACAGAGTAGACTTATAAAACGGAAAATTATTAGAATGAAACAGTTTTGTTCGGAATGTCACTTATGCAGGTGTTCGTCCAATTGGATGAGTTGCTGGCGACGGAAGATGGCGATGCTGAGTGGAAGGAGACAGCTCGTTGGATAAAATATGAAGAAGATGTTGAGGAAGGATCGGCTCGTTGGGGCCGGCCTCACGTTGCTTCTCTTTCTTTCCACTCTTTGCTGAACTTGCGTCGATGTCTTGAAACCGGTGTGGTGTTGCTGGATCTCGACGAAAAAGATCTTCCCGGTGTCGCATACAGGTAATTATTTATTGGAATTTCTTATGTCGTAAAGTTAAATAGTCATAAACCGTTATATTTAATTTCTTAAAAATATATCTTATTGGCTAGCTAGTTCTTGCATGCGTATCCTTTAAAGTAAAGACAGTAAATATTTGTTAGAATTGTATTCCTTATTGTTTATAGCTGTGTTCAACTAATATAAATATTTTCCACAAATTTTTCGTATATAGCCCCGGGCGTCGTGTCTCTTGCATCATTTAAATTATGTGTGTATTAATGTAATATAAATGGTGAATAACGTCACATAGTCGTTTTAATTAAATGAAAATGTCTACATTTGAGGTACCTTATGTGTTGGTTATTTATTATATACATGGGGATAATTATTTTCATCCCGACTTTACTGCGAAAATTAATTAAACGATGTCATTCGTTACATAATGAGGATTGAAACGTATTGTTAATTAATTGATATATTATCAATGTATATATTGTAATATAGCATTTTTTTGTTGATGAACATAAATATCTTTTACTTCACTGCTACTAAAGCTTTTTATTATTTGTCGGCTTTATAATTATGTTGTCCGATTTATCTCAGTATTATTTTTGTATTGTTCTTCATTCAGTGTCCAACGGATTGCCTGTGACATTTGTAAAGCTAACGTGTTTTTGACAGGGTCGTCGAGAGTATGGTTAATGAAGGACTCATAGAAGAGGACGACAAGCCTGTGGTCATGCGTTCATTGCTATTGCGTCATCGGCACGTTCACGACGACCGGTTCAGGTTCTCGATCAGTGGCCGGAAGCAGTCATCTTACACAAGTCTACAAGTAAGATAATATATTACTCTTCACGTTTCATTAGTAATTGATAGATAATATAATGGTCTAAATAAAGTGAAAGTAACTTAACGTTTGAATTTCTAGATAGTTTTCGAAATTAGCTACAGATATGTGACTCGTGTGATTAGAAGAAAATGTAAAACAATGATTACACCGTATCTGTTTGGTTTTTACGATTATATAAGTTGACGAGCTTATCAAAGAAACGTATCAGAAGTAGGCGATTTTTTTATTATATAAACTAACAATAAATATATAAATTGATAAGATTGTTATTCGACCCCCTTAGATATATTTGATATAATATGTAATATAAATTAATTCTTGATAAGTATTTTTGTTATTGTTAATAATTGTAAATTTTTATACCGTTATTAGGAGAAGGTACAAAATCTGTTATCACATTTTAACTTTCATTAGATCGTTGTAATAGAACATTTTAGCGTAAATAAACAAAACAGGTATCGAGGAACCCGGTGAGATAGAACTATATGTACGAGAACGAACGAGAACGAGATAGTAAAAAAAACACAATGGCTTTAAATTATAATATGTTAAGTTAGTAAACATTTTGTACAAAGAAAACTTCTGGAAGATCCGCTCAAATGCTTCACGTTAGTCAGCTTTCAGGCCGCTTAGAGATGTTATAGACGCAGATTCGATCCTGACCCCAATTGCTGTTGTCGTCCCCACTCCCAGCACAAGATTTACCCTTAATTGTAGGGGCAAATATGAATATTAGTGATACCTTACCCTAAATTTAAGGTTTCTATTATCTTTGAAAATTATATTAAAGCATCGAAAACTGACCAAAGTATTTTCGTTATAGTTGCAGAATAAATGTACAACGTTTTTTAATGTTATGGTATTTATAGGCACAGTTTCTCTTATGTACTACGTAAACAGAATAATTATATTAAGAATCTTGCTCTTATATTTCTGTTTATAGCTCTATCAAATTCGCATATATATCATAATTATATAACTGATGATTATTTCCATTGTTAAAATTTATTTATATAAATATATGAAAGGTATATGGTACCTTTTCACTCGTAAGTAGTTATTATTTATTTCCTACACTGCCAAGGTCTATGACGATGGTGACTACTTACCATCAGATGGCCCGTCTGCCAGTCTGTGATATAAAAAAATGTAAACTATGATAGCTACTTTTTAACAGGGTTAATGTTTTATCATCATTTAAATTTTACTTTTAAGCTTTAAATCAATTCACCGTAATCATTTTGAAATTACTTTATTCTATTTATACAATATATTCCAAATATTATACTTATTAACATATTTTATAATAATTTATAAAATGTTATATTATTATTATTGAATTAATTTCTATTTCATAATGGTTTAATCCAGGAGACAACTTAAGGCATTATGCTTCTAAAAGCCGATGACAACGTGAGTAGCTTATTTAGTAGTAAAATGAGATGCTCAACTTATTTTATTATAACTAAATAAGCAGCTTTTAAGTATAATGTTGAATTTTTAGGCCAATTATGTCGTTCGTTCGTCATCGTTGTTCATCTTGTCCGTCTGTCTTTCATCCTGTTTCCTTCCTGTTTTCTATTGTCACTAGGTATGTGAAATTTGTACGATAGACGTTTTTATGTAATAAAATAACACATACCTCATAAAAGGGTAGAAATAAAATTCAGTGCTGGCAATTTTGTGGGGTATAGTTATAAATCCTTGAAACTCGTTGGTTTTATTAAAAGAACATGTCATGACTTTAAAAATATTCAAGCTATTATAACGTTGTATCGTTCCCTGATTAGTAGTGTTTTAGAATATGCATCACCAGTTTGGAGTCCAAGTTACAAAATTTATAAAAGTCGCCTTGAAAAAATTCAACAGGGTTTTACAAGATTTTTAGCATATAAAGACAGGCGCTGTCCATACCGAGCAGACTATGTGACACGTTTAAAATACTTTAAGCTAGATACATTGGAGAAACGACGGTCTCTGAACGATTTAATGTTTTTACACAAGCTCATTCACAACTCCATAGACTCTCCAAGGCTACTTTCTCAAATAAATTTATATGTTCCGAAAACCATTCCTCGATATCCAATTAAAAGCACCTTCGCCATTCCTAGATATCGCACAAATGTTGGAAAATTTTCGCCATTAATTCGTTGTATGAGATCCTACAATGAACTTGACTCCCATGTCATCGACATATACGAACTAAGTAGTGATAGTTTTAAGAAAAATTTAAATACTGTTGTAGTTAGTAATTAATATTTAATATTTAAAAATATTAGTGTTATTGGTAAGTCAAATAATTATAATATCCTTTTTGTTTAAAATTATTCTCAGAGATTCTATTAAATGTTTGAGTGTAGTGTTTAGTTACCTTTGTTAACATGTAAGTTGTAAAATGTAAAATGTAAATACCTGTAATGGTGTATCACACTGTACAAGTTTTCTTTTGTTGTTTTTTCTAAATATGATTTGTGAATATGCCGATGGTATTTCTAAAGCAATAAATAAATAAAATAAAATAAAATAATTATATCTTTAAAACAATAAATAGGTTAATATTATCATTAGTTGGCGAGATTTGCACTTCTAAATTCGTAACTTTGTGCCCTTCTAACTAAAAAACTATACTTATATTCTAAGTACGATATTGACTATGTATATCGGTCTATCTATCTTCACGGCTAAAACACTAAACCGATTTTGATGAAATTTGGTCTGAAGCAAGCTTGAATCATAAGGAAGCAGCGGGTGGAAACTATATTATCTTTTAATTGTTGTCATCATTTATTTGATTTAATAACAACAGCAGAAGTAGAAGAATATATTTATTTTTGAGAAATACGAAATTGAAGCTATTTGTTTCATTGCTACAAAAATTAATGTTGTTGTTAATTCGTAAATATATAATTGTGTTCTGAGTACAACAAATCACGTAAATAGGTAAAGAAAGTATGTATTAGGTCTAAACTCAAGTACGTAGTACCCTTACAACAAAGTAATTAATACATAAATATAATTGACCAATGTAACTATTTATAACTAGATGTATCTTGAATTTGGAAAATAATATTAAATAAAAACAAAAGATATATTGTTACCCTTGAACTAATGACGAAGGTTTTTCTCTACTTTGGAAGCAAACCTTTTAATTTGCCTTAGTTAAATGTGAAGAGTACATGTGTAGTTTTACAAGGCGGTAAAGCTTTGTGCAGCTCGTCTGGGTAGGTACCAATCACTCATCAGATATTATATCGCAAAACAGCAGTACCTTGTATTGTTGTATTTCCGGTCTGAACGGTGAGTGAACCAGTGTAATTGCGCCTGCAAAGGATGCAGTGTAATTGTGCCTACAAAGGTCGGAACATCTTAGTTCCCAAGGTTGGTGGCGTATTGGCGATGTAAGCTATGGTTAACATTTCTTACAATGCCAATGTGCTTGGGGGTTGGTGACCACTTACCATCAGGTGGCCCATATGCTCGTCCGCCTACCTATGTTAAAAAATTAAAAAAAAAACATATGTATCCACCTCGCTTTGAATGAGTGAAGTGAGCTTAGACTGCTTAATATTATGTTTAAGATTGTTTTAATGTTAAAGAAAAAACAAAATAAATAGCAATTGTACCGTAATCGCAACCAAAGGCAGCTACGATAACCAATGATTACGATAGTCTGGACTAACCGTGTTTTATCTTATATCGCAATCTTCGAATAATATAATACTATTCATTTGGTTAGACATATCACCATGATATAACGATAATTTGTATCGAAAATATTTTACGAGTAGGTATATTATTAACATACACAATATAACGAAATAATATAATATATACTCATGTATACGACACAGACATATTACGATTTGAGTTGTCATTTTGATATATTTTCTTATCTATTTAGAATCGTCAAAACTAACAGCAATCATCGATAGTAATCATTTTTGGAAAACCACGTAAAATTGAAATGAGATTAGATTTTGCCTTCTGACAAATAATGTAACGTTTTCAACTAATATATATATTTTTAAATAATATTTTATATGTATTAATCTGGAACTGGTCTCTATGTGTGATGTTTATGAACTAAGTGGCAATAGTGAATTGCTTTTTTTTAAATAGGGTCCATACATAGTCCTTGTACGGTTGTAATCAACATTTTGATTGCATTGCACAATATCTCTTTTGAACAAATAATTCGGGCTTGGATTGAATTTTTATTTACAAGAATTATTACATCTGTTTCTCCATAAATAAAATAAAAATTATTACGGTATTCTACAAGCGATCAATACACATTATAGTGGTTATAAATATATATTTATAGTTAAAAGAGAAATATATATTTAGAGTTAAATATAATATACGTTAAATTTTCACAGAAATATTTTTTTGGGGTATTTAACAAAGTAAATTGTGGTAGGTGTATCTGTTTGGGTGGTGACAAAATATGTTGTACAGTCGCTGTGGATGGAGGAGGGCGCATCGGTGGGCGGCCGACGGCCATCATGCGCGCAGTGCTCTCCTGTCGGCCCCTGTCGCCGGCACAGCGCCCAATTTTTTGTATGGATCATTTCACGCGTGTTACCCAAACAACTCCTTGCACGCACTATCCATCATTGATATGATCTATCACAGACAGCAGCCATCATCACTAGCTAGATCTCTAGAGTTCTCAGCTTCATTCTCACCCTCAGGATTATCTTATAGTAAAGCCATTTGCAAACTTAGTATTTCATCACATAAATATTCGATTATATGGTTGACGTTTGTCATCGCTCATAGATCGTCATAGTTAAGCAAATGTCATAGTTAAAAATATATTTGTTCGTGGCTATAGTCTTCAGTTGTTTATTACGATTTTCTCTTGTCTATTGTTTAAACTATGTTCATTGTTAGACTAAGAGACTATTTTACGCAGTGTCTCTAATTGACAAAAGACGTAATTGGTTTTACTCTTTAAATGAATGATCGTTCATTAACCACGTACCGAGATTTTAATTTTTGTACATAGCTATTGATTGTTATTTAAAATAAAAAGCATGATGTCAATAATATTCACAGGTTTTGTTATTCTAATTGTATTTTCTGATAATCTGGTTAAAAAATGTACTTATTACTTTAACTGGATTTTGTCTTAATAATTCTACGCTTTACAAATATTAATGAATCGTGTATACCAATTATTCACATAAGTATATATATTTCTTAGGTTTTCAGGAAAAAGAATATCTTAACGATATAATAATGATTTCTGAATTAGAAACTATCCGTCGAAAAAAAAACGATTAAAAACTTTTTTAATAATTTAATTGTTTAATTTAGAATCTTGCGGACCAACGGAGGCGACGCAGTTCGTACGCTCTACCGCTTGAGCGGCTGGAAGCTCGCAAGAAGTCGTCAGCAGCTGCCTTGGATATGCGCGAAGTTGAATATTTAGCAACCACTGCAGTCGGATCGCAGGATGAACTACGCAAAGGACATAATGATTCAATCCTAAAACGTATCCCAGAAGACGCAGAAGCTACTACGGTACTCGTCGGTGCCGTTGGTTTTCTCGATCAACCGACGATTGCCTTTGTTCGTCTTGGTCAAGGAATTCTTATGCCATCGATTACGGAGGTTCCGATTCCTGTGCGATTCATGTTCATTCTTCTTGGGCCAACAACGGCCGATCTCGACTACCATGAAGTCGGTCGCTCTATCTCGACCCTGATGTCAAACCCATCATTTCATTCTATCGCTTATAAGGCAGAAGACCGCCGTGAACTATTATCGGCGATAAATGAATTCTTAGACGATTCCATTGTACTGCCTCCCGGTGACTGGGAACGCCAGGCATTATTACCATTCGAAGAGTTACGGGCTAAAAGTGAAATGATAAGACGTAGGAAACGGGATGCTCTGGAGCGCAAACGTGCTGCTTCAACTGCCGCAGTACAACCTTTAGACGAAAAGAAGGCACTCTTAGCCGCAGAAACTGGAGGATTACCCGAGAAGGAACCTGACGATCCTCTTTCAAAAACTGGTCGTCTTTTTGGTGGTATGTAATTCTTTCAATTTTTTTATTGTTTTATCTGTTAAGATACAATTTTAACATATATATTTTTTGTAATTATTAGGTGTCATTCGGGATATAAAACGACGCTATCCATATTACCTTTCCGATTTTCGTGATGCACTGAACGGGCAATGCGCTGCGGCAACTATCTTTATGTATTTCGCAGCGCTCTCATCGGCTATTACATTTGGTGGTTTGTTAGCAGAAAAAACTGATAAACAAATTGGAATATCTGAAACATTGGTGAGATTTGAATAGTAACAATATATTTTGTATTATGTTTACACATATTATCATTATAACATATTTTATCGTTATCGAATAAGATTGTTACCGTTATTATCATGATTTATTAAATAATAACCATGTCTTATGGATTATATAACTAAAATTGTAATTATACTTTTATATTTTACAATATTATTGTTATTATGTATTATATTTACAATTTACTTGGATAGTTAATATAATATAACTATCGAATGCAGAATGTGGTTTGTGTTCAGGTATTTACATGTGTTGGGGGATTATTCTTCGCACTGGTTGCTGGCCAGCCCATGATGATAACGGGTGCTACGGGTCCGCTTTTGCTTCTGGATGACGCTCTATACGTATTTTGCCGATCGTATGGGTTTAATTTCTTGGCCGCGAGGATGTACTGTGGACTTTGGATGATAATCATTGCACTTTGCGTTGCCTCTATCGAAGGTAGTGTCGCCGTGAAAAAGATTACAAGGTAAGCGGGTAGAAATTTTCTTTTTAATTAATTTAACAAAACATACAAAATGTACATATAGCTGAAGTCATATATTGTTTTAATTTAAGTCTGCACGCATAATTGTTGAACTTTTTTCTATAAAATTTTAATTTAGATTTATTTTTTTCATTGCTTTTAGTTTAATCGTAGTCTATTCAAAATAATGAATAACATGTTTGTGTTTCTCCAATCAGGTTCACTGAGGATATTTTCGCGTTTCTAATTTCGTTAATCTTCATATCTGAGCCGATAACTAACATCATTAACGTGTACCGCTCGCATCCTCTCGGATACGATTATTGTCAAAATGACACTGAAATAACCAACAACGCAACCCTAACCCCAACAACATCAAACGCTACGAACGCAGGTATTTAGAACCTTATTACTTACACATTAGATTTCAAAATATATTTTCAGTTTATACGAACGCAACGACATTCGATTGGGAAAAATATTAAAAGTTCAAATCGATAACGAAAATTAAACAAGATTTTTGACAATATAATAAAATGATTAGTGTACTTACTCATATTGTAGTCACGGCGGACTGTACGAACTTTTATAACTAACTTGCAATAACCTATAGTTTTGCCTGTTCAAACTTTCAAGACAGGTTTCGAGAGTTTGTGAAGTCTATTGTTATGTCAAGTATTTGAAATTATCGTAAATAACATGTTTGTACTATATCCGAATGGGAGACAATATGTCCTGCAGTATCAATAGATGTTATACGATACAATGATGCTTATGAGTATACACTTAATTGTTTGGTATAATAAAGATACAGGTACAGAATACTTACAGAAGTAAATTAAACATAGAATAAATGTCATGTGTTACAGCAAACATGACATCGACTCCTGCACCGGTAGTACATCACGCAGTGATACCACCGCAACCAAACACTGCACTTTTCTGCACAATGCTTACATTAGCTACCTTCGTAATTGCCTACTACTTGCGTATCTTCCGTAACGGAAAGTTCCTTGGACGCAGCGTAAGTATTTAATCAAAATCTTTAAAATTATATAACACCTAACATATTGTCTTGCGAAATGAAACCTTTCTTATATTTAATATCTTCAGGCACGTCGTGCTCTCGGTGACTTCGGGGTTCCCATCGCTATCGTCCTAATGGTGGGGATTTCCTGTCTCGTACCAGTTTGGACTGAGAAACTTCAAGTTCCGGATGGTTTAAGCCCTACCTCACAGCGATCCTGGCTGGTTCCTCTAAACCCTGGACTCGAAACGATTCCTTTATGGGCAGCATTCGCTATGATGCTACCAGCTCTCATGGTGTATATTATCGTATTTATGGAGACCCACATCGCCGAGTAAGATATTTTTTAATTATATAAGCAAGGTTTAAGATACGATGATATTATATAAATTTCTCTCTCATCTCAAACTTTCATTTCTTGAATCTTGCTACTTATCCAAGAAGTAGTCTACCATGAGTACTCATGAGTAAATTTAACATTAAGGTTTTATTATTTAAACGAATAGCTGTGCGTGCTGAGCGAAAACTGCAAGCGTAACCACAACTATTGTAATATTGCAGCTATATAAAATATATAATCCTATGCTTTACTTTAAGTGTAACAAAAAAATATCTATACTTAGAATGTGTTTATTAATTGATGAAACTATTACAACTAAAGATTTTTAGGAAAAGACAATATAAAAGCGATTATAAAATATCTACTCGTTAAACACGTATTCTTGTCATTCAATTGTAAAACGTGTAAGTCTGAAGTAAATGTGTGCATAGAATGTAGTCTTTCGTATATTTTAGTCAACTGTAATAAAAAAAACACTCGTCGTGGCCTTGCGAATTTACTTATATAAATAAAATATTTCTAATAGGTTGATTATTGACAAGCCGGAGCGTCGCTTGAAGAAGGGCAGTGGCTTCCATATGGACATCGTGATCATGTCACTGGTTAACGCGGTATGCGGTATGTTCGGTGCGCCGTGGCAGTGTGTGGCCACCGTACGGTCAGTCAGTCACGTGTCCGCCCTCACGATCATGTCTACCACACATGCTCCCGGTGACAAGCCGCACATTGTTGAAGTTAAAGGTTTGTTGTTAAGCCAAATTCATTCTCAATTAAACATTTCACTACCAACACAATCAATTACCATTCGACCAGTACGTATTCTACTTTGTCTCCAGTACATATACTTTAAATTTTATGGTCAGTTTATTTATCTAGATAATTAAAAAAATCAACCTTGCCATATTTCTGGTCGCATATCACGAAAAAAGTCAGTCAGTCAGTCAGTCGTTTGACTTTAAATTTTGACACAACATTGTAATACGAACATTTTAATTCGATAATAATAGATATACATATAAAACACATTTTAAAATGAATCACTTGTTTTGAAAAAAACTACTAATAATAATGTAATCATTCCTTTTTTCAGAACAACGTCTAACTGGTCTTTTGGTAGCTTTCCTTGTTGGAATATCGGTTTTGGCTTCGAGTTGGCTACGATTGGTGCCAATGGCAGTGCTGTTTGGAGTTTTCCTTTACATGGGTATTTCGGCTCTTGGTGGTATCCAGTTCTGGGACCGATGCATCTTACTTTTCAAGCCAGTTAAACATCATCCGCAAATTCCATATGTCAGACGTGTAAGTAACCTTATATAAATATATAATTAATAAATGTGGAGAAAAAGACAATACTTCTTTCCGAAATATATTTTAGTTTTTATATAATTATTGAAACATACTAATCAATTACTTACGACTTGTCCAAGAAATTATTCTCAATTTTACTTGATGGTAGAGGTTTGTGCAAGCTCGTCTGTGTAGATACCACCCACTCATCAGATATGCTACCGCAAAACAGATGTACATGGTATTATTGTGTTCTGGTTTGAAGGGCTATCCCACTGTAATTACAGGCACAAGGGACATTACATCTTTGTTCCTAAAGTTGGTGTCGCATTGGCGACGTAAGCGATGGTTAACATCTATTACAATGCCGATGTATGTGGGCGTTGGTGACCACTCATCAGGTGGCCTATATGCTCGTCCGCCTACATACGCTATAAAAAAAAGAGAAAAGAAAGCTTAATTATTAATTCTCATTCATTTCAGTATTATTAATAAAACATATAGAATATCACAAATCGTATTTTATTACCAATATTTTCGGTTAAATAGTTTTTTTCTTGCTACTAGTTTTCTCAAGGATGTAATCGTGATCGCTTCAGAGATTTGAGGTCTACGTCAATGGCACTTACTTGACTCTAGTACCATGCTCCAATTGCAGTTATATTATCCGTGTTGAAGTGTTTCTTTTAGTATAACAAGTTGGTAGGCAGATTGGCAAATGGTCACCAGTCACCACCGACCATAGACTTTGGATCACTTACACTTCAAACTGGAACATATAAGAATACTAGGTATTGCTCTTTGGCTGTAGAATATGTGATAAGTGGTACCTACCTAGGTGGGCTTTGTCAAAGCTAACCACCAAATTGTATAATGTAATGAAATATAATAACAGTTTATCATATAATAATATGTTGCTGCGTATCTTAGGCTTAAAAGCAAGTTTCTCGTACTTATGTTATTTACATTAAGTTGCTTAGCTTGTATATAACATTGCGTTTATATTAATGTACTTACCATTTTTTTAGGTACCCACAATGAAAATGCATCTGTTTACAATTATCCAGTTGACTGGAATATGCATACTGTACGCGGTGAAGTCATCTCGCTTCTCCCTCGCTTTGCCGTTCTTCTTAGTGATGATGGTTCCTCTACGAATGGCTTTAGTATATGTCTTCACTCCACTGCAGCTGCGTGCGGTACGTTATAAAAAACATTATATAACTTTCCATTTTAAAGTTTAAGTATAAATATTAAATATTTTAATTATAAATAAAGTAGAATTATTTAAATCGTATATAAGTATATCAGCGACAGATACGTTTATGTAATTAGATGTCATTCAACATTTTATATTATATAACGGTTGATGTGTGATGTAAAATAATTTCATGTATAAATAGATCACACCTAGACAATAGCTCTTTCACCGGTTATTTATAATATATGTATTTTTTCACAGTTGGACGGTGCCCAAAAAGACATTGAACAAGACGATGAGCCAGATTTTTACGTGGAAGCGCCATTACCCGGATAGGGAACACTTCCCCAATGTCAACTCGATTTCGAGTTGAGAGCTCGCACAATCTAGATTCGTAAAAAGAAATCTGGAGAGCGAATGATAATATTCATGTATGTGCGACTAGAATAGTATTTAAAGACACGCGTGCGCAAGTGAAATATGGATTTTACATATCCCAGTTGGTTGAAAAATTAATACTGACAAATCTAATGATCTACAATTGATATGGCTTAATTCCATAATATACCATTTGGAGTCTTAATTTATCATCATATCAAATACCATTCAAGATATATATCATCATAATACTATCTACATATGAGTATACTATGACTAATAAATGTAGAGAAAATATTCCATAAGTTGTTAAATGAATCGATATGTTAGTGTGTATAGATTCTTGTGTCAATTTGTTTAGCTTGTCGAATATGATTTGGCGTGTTAAAAATGTTAAAATTGCTCAAAGCTATTTGGCTGTACTTCATTTTTCATAACAATATATTATTATAAAAATAGAACAAAAACATTTATACTTATTCTATGTAGAATTGTAGATGTTTATATACTATGTGAAATTATAGAATTTAAATGAGCTTTGACGATATTGACGTGTGATTCGGAATAGATTATGTCGTGGTGTATTCCCATGTTAGTTATAAAACTATTGGACTATTGTCAACTATTATATATATTGTATTGGACTATACAGTGTGTTATGATAATACTTAAATGCTGTTGTATCTAGCTTTAACATGATACGTCCTTTTATTTACAGCCAAAAGATATTTTATTTATTTATTCATAACTCTAACATGTGAAAACTATAAATTTATTTTTACTTATTAAGCTTTATAATTATTATGAGAAAGTATATTTTGTGATCAATTATATATTGCTCCCCTATACAATATATCGAAGAATCTAAAACAGTAGAACCTTGCATAAATAACGGTGATAAGTAGATTAATTTCTGTATTACAATGAAATATTATATTCTATATGAGCTTTTACTAGGAATGAACAACAAAACATGTCATAACGTCCATATATTGTTTGTTACTTTAATAAGATTAACACTTATACGCTTGTATAAATTTAAAACTTCGTAAGTAAAAAAAATGTATCTAGAAGATACAAAAAAAAAAAACAAAATTCAAAATACAGAAAGTATTATACAGCGTCAATATAATTGTTCTGCTAATTTAATACAAATACATTTCAAAGATATATTCAAAATATATTAATTATTATGAATTTATTTTTATAAATATAATTTATTAATTGTTTACGTAAGTTAAGATTCTGCTTATGACAGTGCGTGAATTCCATTCTGTATTCATGAAATGGATAACGTGCAGCTTCAAATAACAAAATACATATACGTGTTATTAATATTTAATTCATATTTATTGTTTGCAAATCGTTTAATTATTTACTTTAAATTATCTGTATGCCAAAGCGTAGGTGCCAAAGAGACAGTAAAAGTGTTTGAATGTAATGCTATATTTAAACGAAATGATATGGTTCTCACGCACTTGTGAATTAGATTAATATGTAACAAGTTAATGCAGTATTACATGGATGTTGTAAATTTAGATAATAAGTCAATTCTATTAATTATTATTATTGTAGTAGCGAGTTCTCAAACTGGTAACCATTATATCGTAGTCTTAACTCGTACACTATAGGTATTTACATATGCATATATACATTTGTGTAAGCATACAATTAGGATACGTGCACCATATGCACTAAATAGGTAACCTCCAATATAATACGTTTCTACATTTTAACTCTGTACAAAATTATTGTATAACTATGAAATGTAATTATGTATGATTGCATTGTAATTGCTGGATCAAAAAAAAATGAAGCTCACTCCCGACTTTAATTTGCTAATATGAAATTAGTTAGCGTATTGAAACTTATTGACTTTCCGAAAATATATTTAATTATTGTCGCGCGAAGAGTTAAAGTGTTGTTAGGTATTATATTTATTAAATGAATACTATGGTAATATATCATATTTGAAAATTCAATGTAGATTATAAGCTAATTATGGTAAAATTTATAATAACGATCAGGAAACAGTCGGTACTTTAAAAAAAGACGACGCCTCTTTTTTAATTTGATGCTCTGCGTGAGAAGTTTTGGGTCTCTATAAACGGTTACAGCCTACGATTAAATAGGCCGCATCGTCCAGCTCGCGCTTAATCGTAGAAGAAGTACCGACCGTGCTAGTGAAAAACGCTATACGCGCAATCAGATACAGTAAGTCGGTAATAGGGAAGCCACTCTTAAACGTTTCTTAGATGATGCTTCTTTATTAATAATATATAACCATATTCGTAAAATAGGAAAACACTAAAATTAAGACATAATTATTCGTACTTAATGTTGTCGTAGAAAAACTTAAGAGTATTACGAGTATAAATTTTACTTACTTTAAATCTGAATAGACCTTTAGAACATTCCAAAGGCGCGGTTATTTTGTTGTGAATTTATACCATTAACACTTCAACTAAAAATGATTACATATGAATACAATACATTTTATTTTACTTAAAATGTATTCTCTAACTATTGTGTTTAAGTTAATAAAATTAATAGTGAATACGCCGTTACATTGATGTTATTGAGTTGATGAACCCCTGTTCAACAGTTTGATCAATTCAATCCAATTGTTTTTGTTATTTTATATTTAAGGCCTTTTTAATTAAAATATCACATCTAAGTACCTTCTTTAAACACAATGTGTACCTTAGTTAGTTCCTTTATGTAACTATGTTTAATTGTTATTTCAAACTGGGCTGTTTACCTAAAGATTTATGTATTTATCTTGAAAATTATTTCATTATTTTGTTATGAATGTTAAATATAAATGGATAATAAATTATTAAAATAGAAAAAGAGTTCGTTTTGATTTGGACATTTCGATTGATTACTCGAATCACTATTAATCCATTGATTTTTTCCAATCGCAAATTAACTTTTTTATTGATGATATGAATAGAACTAATGCATATATATATAATGTAGTATTGGTAGGTATATACACAAATATTATTATCTAAAATAGCCTGATATCGGTCAATATATTTACATAATAATTACTATGATTAATAATTTATCTTACAGTCATTAAATATTGAATTGAAATGGAGCTTAACTAATTATTTTTACTGAATCCTATAAAGAATTTTAAATTTACACATTTCATTAGCGCAATATGAAACTTCACCCGCGTCTAATTAATAAAAATATAATGAATAAAAATCACGAAAATAATTTTCAAATTTGAACCAGTAGTTCATGAGATTAGCAGGATCAAACAAATAAACTCTTCAACTTTATATATTAGTATAGAATTGTTTTATTTTGTAAATGTAAGTTACATAGTTTTTCTTTCGTTATTAAAACCGGTAACCGTAAAAAGCCCATAACATTGGCGACGTAAGAAATAGGTACTACCATTTCTTAATCTTGAGACCAAAAGTGTTATATCAATTAAGTGAAAGACATTTTTTATCTACTTTAAATACTAGAAGCGATAAAAGTATCTATTTTCATTTATTACTACCAAATGTACATTTGAAATAATTAAACAATTTTTATTGTAGTTATGGTTCACTATTTTGTCTATAATGGCTTACACTTAAGATATAGATATATACTGGGGCGGTTTTTTTGTAGGACTGTTTGAGATAGACATTTTCATCATGCATTACATATGTGTAACTCTAGCGGGTTTGGCGTCATATTTTGGACAATTTACACAATATCTTTATAAATAGCCTGTGTGTTGTAGCCTATGTGTTATTGTGATGTATAAGCTATATTATTGTAAAGTTTAATTAAAATCCATTCCGTAGTTTTTCCGTGAAAGAGTAACAAACATCCATCCATCCTTACAAACAACCAAGTAGGGATACATCTAAGCCACGTTCACGAAAAGAGTTTTTTTTTCGCTACATCTTAAGGTTTTCGGGCTACCCAAACACGCTGACATATTATAGCAGTGATATACTATAGTCTATAATCCACTAAATTATACCGAGTGAACTAGGGAATAATTAGAATAAAGTTTGAATTACACCATAATATTTAGGTACCCGTAAATGACAATTATAATTACCACTTGGTGGTAAGGCTTTGCGTGGAGTAAAAGTTGGAGTGGGTGGTACCACCCACTCATCAAATATTCTTCCGCAAAACTTGCTGTTATTTTGTTTCGGTTTGAAGGGTGAGTGAGCAAGTGTAATTACGGGCTTATATGAAAAGGAGAGATAACAGATTTTAAATAACAAATTATCTTTTCGTAATTCATAGATCGGAACTGTTTAAAAAAATAAAAATATAGTGTAACGCAATTGTTAGACAGTATTTTTAAAGTAAATGACAGTGTTGTGTTGAAACTTTTACTGAAACAAAATTATGATTTGACAAGACTTCATTCAATCCTCACCCGTGAAATATTGACAAAATTCTTGAAATAACGTTATTATGGTCAATGTCGCAATATGAATACGAGCGTCGATGGTACCACATTTTCTAGTAAGCTGCAGTGATATCTCTATATGAACTTTCAATCGACCTAAACGATGAGCTCGATCAAACAACGAAATCGACGTATCTATGAGACAGTTTTTTTACTTGTTAAATATGGTGGCAACCTATTGTGCTACCGTACTTGAGATAATTACGTATTTTAAAGTTTTCGTTTAGTAACTGCCTTAGGGATACCGTCATCCAGTCACATGATCTTTCAGCTTTCTATCGTTTCTATAACATCCTGTGATTTGGATTGAATTTAACATAAACATTTGCGAACAAAGACCGGTAACGCTATGTTCAGAAAGAAAGACCGGAAAAGTAACACTTGACATTTTCCTCACGCCGTTCCCTTCATAGGTACCGAACAGAAGTACAGTTTGGATACAGGAATATAAAATAAAAACTGTCTAACGAATAAAGCCAGTTGGCTGATAATCATTCTGGTAATTGGTTGTCTTTTTATCAACTCTCATTTACTACAAGAATAACTCTTCGTTCGATCCTAAAAACTTCGACAGCGGCACCTTCAGGAAGGTAAGATGATTTTATTTATTTTATTGAGAAAAATATCAGTCACTAGTTAACTTAGGGTAAGCTGTGGCTCCACGGTAGCATGCGCAAGCGATCCCGTGGCGCTCCCCTTAAGACGGGAAGGGTACCGTGGTGGTTTTAGTCGGTAGGAGTCCGACATAACCCTCCATCAATAGATATCCATGATGGATTTACCCACGTTAAAAAATAGGGTTAGTTGTGGTTTCACGGTTGAATGCGCGAGCGTTCCCGTGGCGCTCCCCTTAAGACGGGAAGGGTACCGCTGGTTTTTTAGTGGGTATTCCGATGTCCGGGGTGCACTCGGTGCCCTGGATATACGGCGAGTCCCACATACCCTCCCCAACTTTACCCGTGGGGGAAAAGCGTCATGCGTTTTTCCAGCGTTAAAAAGTAAAATTGGTTGCCTGTAAAGTCGGTATACGGGCGAAAGTTTTACGTGACAACGACTTTGAGTGGTAAAATAATTTTAATGTGAATATTCATTCGTATAGTAGGAAGAAGGATGAAATAATAGTAACAATTTAAAACATTTATTTATACAAAGAATTATATTTAAAACATTAATTTATACAAAGAATCTCGCACTGAATTTCATATTAACAAAATTTTATTTTTACCTTTACACATACATACGTATTTATACTTAGAAAGGACGCGTGCCTTTCACTTTTTATGTCTGTCTCTCTCGCTCTTAGGCGGGCTAACCATGCCCGAGTGGAAGGGACGCGTGCCTCTCACTCGCTCTCATTGTGAGCGCATAACGTGAGCGGAGCGTAACGCAGTTTCTTGAAGTGTCACCCGGCAAACCAATTTATAAGACGTTGTCACGTCAAAAAAAAGGGTAAGTTGTGGCTAAAATGCAACAATTTGACTTTCTTTTCTTTAAAGTCGTGTCATGTAAAAAAACTGTATAGTTAAATGTTTAGTTTTGCGTATTTTTTACACTAATTTTTGTTAAAGTCTCAACGTTATTCTTCTAACAAAAGGCAATTCGCGATTGAAAACTTGATCTTCTGTATAACTTTGTAGTTATTACTTTACATTTAGAATGTATTTTCGTTTATGTAAGTAAAAAAGTTAAATTAAAACATCAAAACTTTAAATCAAACATGTTTATTTTAATTTATATTACTATTTAATGGTAACTTGTAACAAAACTATGATATTCATTATTTTATGGTCCACATTATTTTTCTCTACACAGAATATAAAAGTTATATTAGACTCAAACGAATTTTTGAACGATTAATAAATGTTGCAATTAAAAAAAATCTAATGTGTTGCCATCTACTTGCCAATGCTGCCCTCACCGGCATCAATAGAAAACTAAAAAATCGACGTCAAACCAAACATGTCAGTCGCACATAATGGCGGAGGTTGTGTTTTTTATATCAGTAATTAAATCCGGTAATGTTTTTTTTTTAAATGATTGAATCTTAACGTGTGCTTTTATTTAAGTTAGCGTCCGTTTTAGTTTTTGGCTTGACTTTGAGACCTGACAATAGTGAAGAATTTCTAGAGAATGGAGTTTGTGTACGTCGAGCTATCGATATATTTATTGAATTAGTGTGAGTGAAGGAGGGTCGCTCGCCGGTATCAGAGCTTCGAGGGTGGCGGCGGTGGCAGAACAAAATGGGGGCTCAGCAGGCCAAAGAACGCGGCACGGCCAGCGGCGCGTCCATGCGCTCGGCAAGGAACAAGCCCCGGGTGCCCAGAGACCCCCGCATGCTCGGCTCGAATATTTTTACTGAACACAGCGGTGAGTCACCCTTATTTATGTACTTTGAGTTTAACATATTTTTTCTATTCTCTTTTAATTAATTATGTAGCAAATTTAACTTCGTTATTAAAAACTTGTTATAAGTTTTTGGCAATGGCAAGTAACAGGATTTCTTTGTATAATTTTTTGTCATTTTTAATCACTCGAAAACACTAAACCACACAAAGCTTTATGCATAATTTATCAAAAAACATTCCATTAATCACCAAGCTCATCTTATATTTTCATAAATACCAGATTTATTTTTTAGTCCATTCTATCCATCCATTCTTGTAAACCTCAATCATTAAATGAATTGAATTTCATTCAATCAATGAAATTCTATTGAATATATCCAAAATAATGTTCTTATTTGATTGTAGCATGATATATCAACAGATATAATTATGTTAACATCTTGCTTACAAGGCATAATTCTTTACTTAACTTTGTAATCCATTATCTTCATGCTTAGATAATTTTGATCTGTTTAATTTCTATAACCACTCTAAAACTACCACATTTTTCTAATAAAATCAAATGGTATTCATAGGTATCATTGTATATCACTTTACATTTTTTTAGATAATTAATTGCTGGCAGTCAGCTTTTGCGAAGAAGAAACATTATTATATTGTCATTTAATATATTACCTAATGTGCGTGTATATTATTAATTTAACACATAATTGTTGCTGAAAATACTATGAATAGTTTCATATCACGTAAACTCACCCATAGACAATGGCATTGTAAAAGATGTTAACCATAGCTAACATTGCCAATGCGCCACCAACTAAGACGTTACGTTCCTTGTGCCTGTAATTACACTGGCTCACTCACCCTTCAAACCAGAACACCACCATACCAAGTACTGCTGTATTGCGGTAGAATATCTGATGAGAGGGTGGTACATACCCAGACAAGCTTGCATAAAGCACTACCATAGAGTATTTGTTATTAAAGTTTAATAGATAAAACACAATAAAAATGATGTATTAAAACTGTGCATTATTTTTTTTGTGTTTAACTAGTTGTGTATGCCTGATAATAAAATTGAAAATTATAAAAAACAACTGATACAGCAAGTTGATAAACCATAAATCATCTTTTGCTTTGCTAACATATTTTATCTATTTTATTTAAAGCTATGCAGTTGTACATATTCTATTTTCGAGATACATAGAGAATGAATGGATGCGAAGTGTATCTGCAAATGCGAATGTTCACAATTTAAGATACTTGTTTATATTAATTTATAACATTAAATTATTGATATATCTTCTACCATAAACTCCTGGAATATGGAGCTATCATTTGTGGTTATGAATTCTACAGATTTCTACGAGAACTTTAAAAATATATTTTCTGCAATATTAGAAATCTCTAATAAAATAATACCAACTGAACTGACCGATATACTAGAAAATATAAGTTTTTACTTTTATATTCTGTTTTGAAGAATGATGGGTATCATTACTTGTTGAGTTATAATTTTGCCTTAGAGACATACCCACTCAAGGCAGTTAGAGCTGAAAATGGTCCTGGACTATTGACACAAATATTATCATAATCACATTCTATTTGACGTGCTTTGGACCAACATGAAATGTGCTAAGTTATAAAAAATTGCTATCATAATAACCTCATATTCATATCATATTATGTTTGAAGTTATCTTTGTTTTTTGTAATCTTAGTCTTGACACATTTTGTGACGTTATTTAAAAAAAAACAGTCATTCAAAATTTTTTGTAATTTCTTGTTTATGTATATTTGCAGTTATATAGCATCTTTACTCAGTATTATGTTAAAATTTTATTTGAAATATAAAAAAAGAACTATTAGTAGTTATTCGACTACAGACTATTTCATTATTTTTTCGGTCATGTTGTGCCTGTGAATTCTATCATTATCTTATAAATGATCATTGTTACATTCGTTTTGGAATAGGTATTTGACATGAATAAGTTAACAATGCGTGCAATTGAATGGTTACGGCAACGCAAATTTAACGATGTGTATGGACCGATTATTTCCAACATACCAACTATTGGTTTGAGCTCTATTGGTTTCATCGTTTTCGTTCTAGAATTTCCATCATTTTGAGTAATCGCGATTTTAAAGTGATACTGGAAATCCTTTATCACGCCAAATAACACCGGCTGAGACAGTTTTTCACAGTTGCGTCAAAACAATATCGAAACGGATCGGCGAATTAGCAAAATAAGGAAGCTTGACGAGACCGAGCGGACCGTTTCAAAGTCAGCATCGTATAACAAAATCGATATAGAAACGAGGGGATTTCTTGCAAAATTGTTAGCAGAGATTTCAATCACGAATGGATTCTTTACCATAAGTATAGAAATCACCCACATGAAGGTAAGCGTGATAGATTAGCCGTCATGTAGCATCCAATTAGATATCTAGTAAATGTTTACTGTTTATATCAGTAATTGCAAAGGAGGTTGGCAGTTAAAAGTAATTAGTGAAATTGTCGAATTGTTCTTCGCAATTTTTTATTGCAAATTAATCATTCGATGGGCCTTATTTCTACTTCTTTGTGGAAGTGGCAATGTATTATAACACTTAATTAAAAATGATTTGTCAGACTTACTGCCGGACGCTTGCATGATGCTAACCTACATCTTCCTTGGAACTGCTATGTCGCTGGGTTCCAAGCAGTTAAGCTTGGAACCAGGCCAAGGCCAAGGCCAGGCGCTCAAGTATACATTGATCGTAATAGATAAGCTTAACAAAATAATCCTACGCCCTTGGTTGATACGGGTTGCTTCATTATATTCTGCCGGAAACCTCGCTGCATCTCAGTATTGCACAACAGGATATATTGTGTTTATTTGAAATCTAGAGAATCTATACCTTTCACCATTCTTCTTAATCTCATGTCCTAAAATAATTTAATCGTTTTGGGACATTTTTTACTTATTACTACCTACCATTAAGTTAAATGTATTTTGATTCATGGTCAGGCTTGTTATCAACACTTTGCTCATGATCTACATCATGATTCGTTTTGGTATTATAAACCAGCTAACACGTCGATTTCGGACTGATGCAATTAAGGTTTTTTTTTACAAATTTCCAGTTGTTTCAGCCTGTTAGCTCGCCTACTTACTGCTAATGCATTTTTAACCACATTATTTTAATATATGGGCATTTCTCCACTAATTGGGAAATCGCTGTCCCAGGCGGGCAAATTTTATATATTAAGGGGGACCGGAAAGTAATGTCGTTTCTGCGCATATGATATTTAATTGTTATTTCATTTGTATTGTGTATCTCGATTGCGTGCCAAAGGTATTTTGAGGTTATTGTGACTTGTACACTTCTAAATAATTCAATATTCTTCTCTTTTTACAATTTAGGATGAAATGGACATTCTAATACCAAAAGAGCATATCCGCAATTATATGCTTTTTGAGTTTCGCAGCGATAGTAACGCAAAAACATTGGCGATATTTATTCAAGTGCAGTAGACGTTCGTAAATACCAAAATTGGTTTTTTAAGTTCAGATCCAGTAATTTTGATCACTCTGACTCATTTCCAAACAAGACCAACAACATTAGACAATTACATGCTACGGGCAAATCCATGTCAAACAATCGAGCAACTGTCAAATACTCTTAACTAATCTTGGTTGACCATCCAGAAATATTTAAAACGCATTGGAAAAATAAGCTGAGCAGGTATTGGGGTCCCACATAAGCTATCCGAAGAGAACAAAGCCAACCGATCCATCACATGCAGCGTATCAACGACGCCGGACTGAACCATTTTTTGATCGTTTGATCACTAGACGAAAAATGGGTTTTATATGATATTTCAAAACGCAAAAGGCAGTGGTTTTCTCCAACACTGAACATTACAAAGTGATGCGAAGCCGGGCTTACATCCCAATAAGGCGCTTCTTTGGGTTTGGTGAAGTATTCGCGAAAAAGTTCACTTTGAAGTTTTCAAACTTGGACAAACATGCAACCCTTTATTGTGAACAATTGGATCGAGTGAACCAATCCTTGACCGAAAAGTATCCGGCGATTGTCAACAGAATGGGTGTAATTCTGCAACACGACAATGCAAGACGGCACTGTGCAAAACGCACACTTGAAAAAATTCATGGATTGCGGCGGGAGTTACTGCCTCACCAACCATACTCGCCCGATATCGCACCCTCGGATTTTGATTTATTTCAATTCTTACAATATTCGCTTCGTGGGAAAAATTTTGAAAATTTGGATGATGTCAAAATTGCCATTACTACATTTTTTATTCAAAAAACAATTGATTTCAATCGGTTCGGGATTGAAATTTTGCACATTAGGTGGCAAAAGGTGCAAATAATGTGGGTGATAATATTATCGATTTAAAATAAAGATTGTTCAAAAATGTCTTCGTTGGAATCGAACGTAAAGAAACGACATTAACGATATCTTAGTAATGACTTTTATGTAATGAAATCAACAGAATATTACCTGTTCTTTGACGGATATAATTCAATTTGCAATGTAGTATTGTAATTCTGAATTAAATGCACTTCAAGTTCACCTCAATCAATCAAACAGTCCCCTGACGTGACCTATTTCTAGAATTGAAAGTCTTATGACAAATATTTTTAGCCAGACTCGTTATTGTCATTTTTGTAACAGTCACAGCTACGTATGTAAGCGAACTACGTGTCTCAATCGCTAGTGGTAACAGTCCCCTGGTAAGCATTTTATTTGAAGTGATTAAAATGCAATAATTTTATAATATAATTACTACACAAGTACGCATACGTATCACATCTACCGTCTAAATTGAGATAAACTTACAATGACTTTATGATACAAAACTTTCTTGTAAAAATAACAGCCCCTGGGCGCACAGTCCCCTATTATTTTTTGTTACATGTGACTGTTTTATACCCCAGGAGACTGTTTCTTTTAGGCATCATGGAGTCAAACTTGCCAAACTGAGCAGTAACACCTATACCCATCCAAAATATAGATTTTTATTAAATGTAAATTTCCATTATACACCTCTTCTTCTTCTTCTGCGACAAAGCCGAATAATAATAATATCTTGGGACATTATTCACACACGGCCATCTGATCCCAAACTAAGCAGAGCTTGTACTATGGAAACCAGACAACTGATATACTACATATACTACTTTTTCTTTCGTAAATACATACTTATATAGATAATTACACCCAGACTCAGGACAAACAGACATGTTCATGCACACAAATGTCTGTCCTGGGTGGGAATCGAACCCACGACCTGCGGCGTGAAAAGCAAGTGTCTTACCAACCACGCCAACGGGCTCGTCAAACACATGAATACTCAGTTTCGTGAAGTGCTATCGTGATTTCGCGTTTCTAATTGATAAATGTACGTGATACGTTCTGTGACAAAAATCGGTCCGGTAGGACTCGAGTAACTTCGAAAGGTGTCGACAAAATTATAAAAATCAAAGGCGTTGTAGATCAGGAGCCACGGGAGTTATGAAGTGAAAATTAAGCCGGTTAGTCGGAATACGGTGTCTCGACTTCTGAAGGACGTGGGGCTAATTGCACATGTTGGTGTTAAGAAGCCGTTAATTGCCAAAAAAGATAGTTTCAGAATATTTTGGCTGATATTTTGCGGAATGTCCTGTTTTCTAATTAATCGAAATTTCAATTGTTTGACTGGTTGAAAGTACGTAAGATGACCAACAGGGACCAGCTACAATGTGAGTTATCAAACTCCAACTGGAAAAAACGGTGACAGAAATATCAAAGTATGGGGAACATTTTCTGCTAATGACGTTGGTCCCGCTGCTAAAAAATCATTAAAAACACGCAAAAAAGCTTCAGGAGCTTCGTGTTAAAAAGAAAAATCATCTAAAAAAACGGAATTGTGGGACCTTTTTCAACGTGAGTGGGAAGAATTAACAAAAGAACGGATCTTACAATTAATTGAGTCAATGCCTCGTCCGCGCACTGCAGTCATAGCTGCTAAATGCGTGACAACACGACCGGCAAAGACTTACAAAACATGCTTTCTTAAATATCTTTATGTATTTCTAATCGACGAAATTGTATGCAGTCCGATACTTTGGATCAGTCATAAATGAAAAATTGTTGAACAATTAATTATTTAAAAGGATTAATGTATACATTAATACTTTTAAATATGATTCATTGTTTCCAAATATTAGTGAATGCGTTATAAATCAGTCATTTATATTTCTCTCAACGTCATATTTTTGTGCAATGTGTATGACAAATAGGATGGCGCTATATTTGAGAATGAATATATTAACATTAGGTGGCCCATTTGCCCGTCCAATATTACTATATTACTAATTATTATGAGCCATATGTTGGTAAGCGGTCACCATCGCCCATATACATTGGCGTTGTAAGAAATGTTAACCGTCGCTGACAACACAAATGCGCTACCAGCCTTGGGATCAAAGATGTTATGTCACTTGTGCCTGTTATTACACTGGCTCACTCACCCTGCAAATCGGACACAACAATACAAGTACTGCTGTTTTAGAATATATAGAATATTGGATATAATAATATATAGAATATCTGATCAATGAATGGTACCTTCCCAGACGAGCTTGCACAAAGTCTTACCACCTGTTGAATTGTTTAACTGCTCGGCGTTGAGCTCAAGTCGTTTGATTTGAATACATTGATTCACTTATACAAACAATAATTTCACTTGGTTTACCAAATATACATTAGGAATTACGTAATATATCACAATGTACAATATATCACATGACAGTTATAATAATAGTCGATCAATACAGTTAACTATTTTTTTTGTGTGTGTGTACTCATGTGAAGACGGGACATGTAGTTTGTTTGCCATTAAATTCGGCGCGTTAAAGTATATATAAAACCATTTGAGCGGCGGCTTTAATGCAAAATCAAAAGCTTTTAGTGGCATGTATGTATAGTACGACGTAGAAAATATTGTGTCAATTTTGAAACTACCCACGTAATTGATTTTAAAATTGAAAAAAAAAAACATATTTCGATTAAGCTACAAAAACACGTCGCGTGTTATTTTTGGCTGATTAAAATAATAAGCGGTCGAGAACGTTAACATGATGATCAAGATATCTAGGAGAGATCCGACTTTGCTACCAATTTCCTGCAATTGGTGTTCGTTCGGATTTCACGTCGACCTTGACTCGTCCAAATGCGATAATCTTTGTTGTATATTTGACGTAGTCGTTGTATTGTATTGTAATAAATTTTTAAATGAGTTACGAATTAGGTGCATCGTTCTGGCTATATGAGTACACAATACGCGAAGTACGGTGAAGTGCCGGCTTTATCTATACATCTATACATATAAATAAAATTGAAGTGTCTGTTTGTAATATTGAAATAGCCGCTTTTTACTACATGCATATGAATATCTTACATTATAGGTACATACACCAAAATAACATTTTTTACAATTTCTAATTCTATATCTAATTTGTCTGTCTGTCTGTTTGTTCCGGCTAATCTCTGAAATGGCTAGACCGATTTTGACATGACTTTTATTGGCAGATAGCTGATGTAAAAAGGATTAAGCTACTTTTATTCTAGAAAAAAATGATAATAAAAATAAAAATGCAAAAACCAAAAAAAAAACTAAATAAACTAATTAACTTTTTTGTTAAATTCCACGCGGACGAAGTCGCGGGTACAGCTAGTTGTAACTAAAATCATTGACATTGTGACAACATCGTATATTTAATGTGACCGCAATTTAATTCTATTAAAATTGATGTTTAACTTATATTTATATTCATGTGTGTCATAAAATATAATTATAAAACAACGATTACAGTCTTCTTATATTTTATAATTATATTATCTTTAAATATTCGGCTTGTCTATGCGAATGTGATTTTATTAAAGTTATTTTCCTCGTTGTGTTTTTTTTTTATAACTTGTGGTAGTTCTTCAACCGTAAAATCAGCTTAAATATACTTGTACGTGTTTACCTATCAAAAAATTCAACATAACGACACTGCTTTGATACCATTTAGAATCGTGTATTTTGTTTAGAAGCATCACATGAAAATTACTACATAAAAATATCTCGGGACAAATACAAAATATAATTCGCGAACAAAACACACTTGACACGTCTCTGAGCCGAATATCTTCTAGCAAATTTTAAATGCGATTCTTACTTATCAACTCCTTTTACGTTTGTTCTAAAGTTTGGAAACACCAGACTTTCTAAGATTAAAAAAAAAATCCGTAAATAAATATTATGACGAGCCAACCGACGGATGAGGCTAAATTTTGGATTTTCGTCAAAAGACGAACAAAACGAAAAGTTGGAATCGTTGTCCATTGAACTAATAACAGTTGTGGAAATATCTACAAAGTAAATGGAGAGGAGTCACTTGTAATCAAAATAATGAGTAAAATTTTGTGAGGAAATAATTAAGAATAATGGAAATTATAATAAGGCCAATTCAAGACATCAAGTCATCAATTGATTGCTGATTCTTACATTACCGGCACTTTAAGTGTTCCTAATAGAATCAATTAATTGAAAAATTTACTAGTTTCTGATTTATTCCTTTGTATTCACCAATCAACCTCCTCGGGATGCCAAATTTGAACTTCTATCTATAGGTCAGTCGGTGATGAAAATGACGATTCTTAGACGTTAATATCTAAATAACCGTTTGAAGTGTGATAATGAAATTAGGAGCACTGTATTTATGTATCTCGCAAGTCTCAATAAACGAGCCAAATTTTATATGTTTATGTAAAATAGTTTTTGAGTTATGAGGTCAAAAGTGGCTCCAAATGTTTCGTGTAATATGACACACGGTGCTGCTCGCCAGTTCTGTTAGCTTGAACTTGTCTTGACACGCTACAGCATGTCTAGATCATGACTTACTTGTTTTATGGACGCGCTTTATCATATTACGATAGTATTCAAAACTTTTGAACGATAGTTTATAATATAATAATAGCTGTGCTGCGGTTTCTGTTTCTAAATCGATTCCGACATACTTGAATGTCTTTCCCTTTGCTTTAGTTATTGTGACTGCAAACGCTACCTTTACACGGAAATGGTGTCCTTTTAAAACTAAAACGTAAATCTGGTTTTTTAATAAGTGCTTACTATAAACTAACCGACTAAGTATAAATTGAACAAAACCATGAAAAAAATATGTTCGGCAACGAAACGAAATACCAACCTAACCTATAAACTTCAACTAACAAAGATATTTACAAATTGAAATATATAAAAACTATAAAAAGTACTAAAATTTTCTTATCTCGTTGTATTTCATAATAATTAATGCCATGTTTATAAATACAGCTTTGTAAATAATGCATTATTTTAGAAAAAAATTGATTATCAGACAAAAAATTATAGTAGACGACATACATCTACGCATGGGCGAGTAAACCTACAGTATAAGCTGAACCCTAATTTATTGATTGATCATATTGATCTTAGCTGCACTTACGCATCTAAATCGGAAGCTGTCCATTTTAGGGTCCGTAGCTCAAAAGGTAAAAACGGAATCACTTCCTTGCCCGTCTGTCTGTATGTCAAGACTTTATATTGAGAACGCGTGGAGGTATCGAGTTGAAATTAAAACGATATACTCAGCCTACAGTCCCTTGAAGCTGTAAAAAAAACAAACTTCTAAGTTAATGTAAAAAAAAAACGGCCGTTTATGCCGCAAAAACGTAAAATATTTCCACTCTCAAGGGAATCATAATTGATAGGGTATTTCCCGTTGACCTAGAACTATGCAATTTGCCAAGTAATACCGCTTTATAGTAAAAGTGTAGGAAAAATCTGAAAAACTATACATCTGTAATTAAATCATAAATATATCATAATAAAAAACAGGGTCTTTATGCAAGAAACGACGGTCCAAATTTTGTTTTGAGTTAACCGTGTCATGTGGGGTATTGTATGAAAGGGCTTCATTGGCACAAGCTTAAGCAGATTTTTAATCATTGTTAAGATGTATAGTTTCCGATTTATGACTAAGAATAAAAAACCCTCTCCTTTTTATAGGTATAGGTAGGTACCTAATAATTTGATGTATGTAGTACCTATTAGCTTACACTGTTATACATACCTGATTATATAATTTAAAATTTATTTTTAATTAATTAAACATAACCCTATGTACAAATTTGTACGGAAACCTCGGTGGGCGAGTCCGACTCCGACCCAGTTTTGTTCCTTTAAACTTTCAAAGACCTTTATTTCAGACAATCATTTATATATGTAGCTAAAGTTTTAGCCAATTCAACTGAACAGATATTTTATAGCATTTTTATCGAACATATGTTTCAAACTTTATTATTTATTAACCGATTGAAATAAAACATTTACATTAAATTTTAAGTGAAGTTAGCCACAATACATTAGTGAAAACCGCACTAAAATCCGTTAAGCCGTTTCTAAGATTAGCGTGCACACACGCACTGACAAACAGACAAAAACTCTAACAATCATAGTTTTGGGTTTAATTGCGTTTATAAAGAAATAATAGTTAATAGTTTATAGAAAGATAATTAGATAATAGTTTTACTCTAATATCTTCTATGTACAGACAGCGTTATATGAATAAATTTTGTGTAAATTAGTTGAATTATGACGATGATTGTTGATGAGATCAGAACAAAAAATCACGTTGACTGAGAGCTTTAGTGGCGTGCGCCGCGCGAACCAAGTTGTATGTATATCAATATTTATACTTACTGATCCCCATTCTACCTATGCTACTCTGGGACGGGAAGCTAGTTTAAAACAATATGATAAATAACGCCATTGACGTTTTGCAATTTCTTTCAATACAAATATTCCATACGGCTCGCGTGCTCGCTATTTAATCTTATGTTACTCGGTGTTATGTGCGTGTGTGTGTGTGTGACTACAAAGTCAAATGTTAAAAATAAAATGCGAGAGGGGGAGATACATAACGAGACCACCATTCAACGTATCTGGTAAATTGTTAGTAATAAGTGGGGGGAAACGAAGCACTGACTCGAGCGCTCCGACCGGTTACTACAATCACACGAACAAGCCAACTACTTTCTTTCTAACAATCCAGCGTCCTCTCATTACTACTCTTATGACTTCCGCTTCGTCTCCTGCTGTACGATGAGTTGTGAACGGTTATGTCGTAAGCATTGACAGCATGGCTGAATATAAATTCATATTTATCGTAAAATGGTTATAACGGCGACTCAATGGACTAATTTATATTATTATGTAACTGATTTTTGAACTGACTGAGTTTCTAATTAATTTACTACGTAGTGGGTTGTGCTGCTTAAATAAGATGTATTTAATTTCTTTTTGATTTTGTTATGTAACAACTTCAATGTCGTTCTTTGCCTCATTTAATTATTTAAACTTCTAAAGCATTGCCTAATCATTTTAGATAGAATATATAGTTAATAACGTTTGCAAAATTATATAGTTCGAAGCTCATTGTATTCGCAATTAAATCTCATAAATTAATTTAGCCATCATGATTATATATTATTTATCGGTCTATGTGTGCCATTATAAACTACACATGCTCGTGCACTTGGCAATTCAAAAATGGAATATTTTGATTTGTTACGCTCTCCCACTGAAAAAGCATTAGTCATGTTACTATTTTTAGGAATTATTTGCTAACATTCAATTTAAATTCATAGTTCTCCCAGGCTGAGAAAAATTGCCACGTAATCAGGTCTATTCGTTTTCTTTTTTTGCGTAACGAACCTGGTGTTTTATGAGCACGTACTTAAAATGCGACTGGAATTATTAATAGGATGGGCGCGCCTCCATCACGGCGACCTAAATTACCGACTATTATAATTAATAATGATCTACGTTTTTAAGGAAAATTTTTGTTTGGTCTTCGAATCAGCTTAATTTTCGTTATCATTAATGAGATAACTTCACGAATATATTTAGAAATGTATCGGATGCCATACGTATTTAAAATACAAATTACATAATATCTCAGCGTCAGGCATTAAAAATTATATATTTAGAAAGTATTTGAAATACATTTACTGTATACGTACGTATGTGTATTCCAATTACGACTAATTCAAATACTGCCCAGCTCTGTTAGGTGTCGTAGTAGGTAGAGCTAGGGGGACGAGTATGGTTTTCCTGTCGAGCATAAATCGTATCATATATGTACGACGCAAGCGGAATTGTTTGCCAGGTGCAGCCGTCGCTCACTTCCCGGAAACCTTTGATGCACCCACGAGGCTTAATAAAGCCTCCGCAACACATAATTATATTTTGCACTACGTGCTTGTGACTCCTACGTTAATATGCGTTGGTATTATGGATTATGAGAGCACTAATACCGAATAGAAGTCGTACGTAAATTTTGATATATGCTGATGTAAAATTAATTATTTTTAGTCTATATTACTAAACTTATATTGAATTAAATTATATTGTCTACTTATAAATACATTTGCCTTCGAAAAAGAAGCTTTTCGTTATTGGAATTTTACTAAATATTTATAACTATTGTTGCTCTTTTAAAGTATACAGCTGTTACTCTATTGCTTTTCGCAGCTTATAGTATTTTTTTAAGAATGATACAATAAAATATATTTTAAACATTGAGAGCGCTTCACTAATAAGCTTATGTAATAACAATGAAGCAATTAGAGCTACTGGAGTATTCAGAAATGTGGATAACAAACGAAGTTAGCTTTCCAGACACGTGACTCATTAACGCGGTCACGATACCATATGTGGCGGGCGCCCGTGTTACGTGCGACTTGATTTCGATGAAATTATTAAACATAAAGCGGAGACGTCATAGAGGTTGCTATAAAAATATAACTTCGACGCCGTCGACTTGAGCTATTTCATCCAATGAATACATTCTTTTTTTAATGTGATGGTCGTTATAGATATTCTCTAAAATACAATGGATAGCGAATAATCTTAAAATAACAATCTATATTATTAAAGCTTGTGGAGAAAACCTTGTACCGCTTTTATATAATCTGGTAGATTTAAATTTTATTCTATTTTTATTTATGACCCGGATGATTACTCTATTCTGACAAAGAACTCTTAATTAATTATGAGGTAATCGTAATCATAAATTTTGACCGATGAATGAAATTAAGGATATCGTAAATATGTTGTCATTGGTTAAAGTATGTTAACTTTTGATTTCTTCATCCGTTTAGTCTTAAACATAGCTATAGTCAAATATTTCCAAATCATCAGAAAAATAAGTGATACCGAAATTTTATATTGTGCTTACAAAACAATATTTGAAATTCTACGCAGACTAAACATGGTGTGCGTCAGATTGACAGGTTGTCTGTCTCATTAAGCATCAAGGCGGTGAACGGAAATTGTTACCAGTTTGCTACTATTTGCTACCTACCATTAAATAATAGCTAACTCATCATAATAAGGTTTATAAAAATGACCAGCTATTCAGACGTCAGAACGTATAATACGTGAAATAAGTAAAGTTAAGTAATTATTTGTACTTAAATAAATGCTGCCTCATTGCTACCTACCGACCTATTAGTTTCAACTTTCTAGCTATAAAGGACGCAAAGCGTTGACCTCCCAAAACTTTTCCACGAAATTTTCATATCTATATGGCTGTTTCAGTTCTCCAAAAAATCTGAAGTTGTTAATTTGACTTAGACGACTAACTATTCAATTTATTTATTCTATACGTAATATAATAAAAATGTTACTGATCGCTCTCTGTACGTGGAAGATATATGAGTAAACTTTTTCGGGGGCCCTTATCAACGCAATAGAACCCGAAGCAATGATTGTTCGAATTTTTATCTGATTTTATCTGTTTGTCTGTGCGCTTGTGCACGATAATCTTAGAGAGAAGCGGCCCTATGTCTATATGATCAATCATATTTAATAGTGTTCAGGTTATGCTGGGCACACGTCGTTTAAACGCGCCCTCACGTATATGTAAAGCGCGCCGCACCGCGCCGTGGACTATACCATTGTGTTATTTGCAACGAACGCACGTATGTCGGAGACGCACAGCACTCCATCGGTAACAAGGACCTGGTAAACCACGGTCTGAATTCGTTTGTAATGTACTTTGTTAGGTTAGGGAATTTAGAGGTAGCTTATTGAATAAAACTTTACATATCACGGATTAAAAAATATGTAACGATATATTTAATACTCATCTTCTTATTTCCATACTATATATTTAACTAGCTATTGCCCGCGGCTTCGCCCGCGTTCGATATAAGTATAGCTAAAGAATGAATGGATGTGTGGAAGTCTGATTTTAAAGTAAGAAGCATGAAATGTCATTCTATTTAAAAAAAAGTAAATTACATTGCTTTTTTCCATCAAAGAACTTGTAGTGATGCCTGTAGTTTGACTTAATATATTTTAAAGTGATCTAAATGGGGTGAACCAAATTTTATTTTATACGTGTCGTCCTATCTACGATGCTGTTGCTCAGGTGTCGTCATCCACGTCGTTGTTAATGTTGTAAATGACCAAATGTACAAATACTAATTTATTATTTCAAAACATTCATATTAAACAAAACTATTTAACTCACTGAAAACTTTGTTTATCTGCACCAATATTTTATAACTGATGAGTTTGTTTGGTTGAACGCGCTAATCTCAGGGACTGCTGGTTCGAATTAAAATATATTTTAGTTTTGAAAAACCCATATACGAGGAAAGCTATAAAGCGGAGCATCAATGAAAAATGTTGCGAAAATTAATTCCCTTTTGAGCTTGACGTTGCTTGCGTTACGTGAAAGGTTAAAGTTCACAACAATTAAATCATGTATGTATGGAATCCGTAAGTAAACCTTAAAAGATAGGCATTGCTATAAATTTTTGTATGGTAATCAATTTTTTTTCTAAAATAATGCATTATTTGCGAGGTCCTTTTTATAAGCACGGTATTAATTTCTAATGAAATACATCATAGACAATTTTTACCTTAGTATCTTTTATATTTTTGAAATATTTCAACAGGTAGTAGAGTAGGAGTGTTTGAAAATACTCATACTTAAGTATTTGTTTTCGGTTTTGTAAGTTGTAATAACTTTGTATACAGGTTAGGGTAGATATTTCGTGTCGATGCATATATTTTATTCTAATTGTATTTTCAAGTATGTTGGGATAGATTTAAGCAAACTGTTTTTCTCATGGTCAATTGTATGTTGGTCTATCTAGAACCGGCAGCGATGAAAACAAGAGTCTGCGCTTAGTGATTTCTTTTAATTTTATCACGGGTGAAACTGCGGGTACAGCTAGTTATATGATTACATTCGTAAATATTTGAGCCATCTTGATGCTGAATGAGACAGACAAACAGCCATTCTGACTCACACTTAAATATGTCTAAAACATTTTCATTGCTTAAATCCGCAGATTTCGTATAGATTGAGCAATATTTTCTATATGTCGGATCAAGGCAACAGTTATCCAATTTATTTCTAGGCTATAAATCGTAGGCTAGCAGTCTATTGTTTTTATGAAAATCGCAAATTGTCCCCTAAGTAGTTTTAAATTCATTTTTCATTTGCTTACATTATATTTTGTTAAATAAAATATGAACTCTGAAAAGGATATTCTTTTGGTAAATATAACTGAATATAATTATTAAACCGTCTGATTACGCCGCAGACACAATGTCGTCGACGTCGCTTCGTAACGAGCTTCTCGGCTAATAGGCTTATCTCGTAAGCCTTTTTAATGACGGCGCTTAAGGCGTACATAGTTTTAAATATAAGTAGGTACAGCTGTCGTCGATTCCGTTTGGCGCGCAAAAAGATTTGAGACGACGGAAGGTGGTTTTATAAGTTTATACTTTTATATTATTGTAAAATATTTTGTTACAGAGGCTCTGCTACAGAGTCGGCCATTGCCGCACATTCCGGATTTGCCGGACAGTGAAGGCGCCTCCGCCGCACCAGCTACACCACAACCTCTAGACTCCGCTAACAGGTTTGATGTTTTGAAATATCCAATATCCATGATATATTTTGACTAAATATATTAATTTTATACAACTTTTAGAAATAAATTATATCAATAATATTCTTTAAAATAGATGGACTTCAAAAGAGAACTTGTTAGCGCACCACGAGGAGGAAGATCCTCAACTCTTTGTTGCGCTTTACGATTTTCAAGCCGGAGGCGAAAACCAACTTAGCCTCAAGAAAGGTATAATATAAATTTACTAATCTACACAATAATGTATATTGAATTTGCTATATATAATTGTAAATGCACACCATTGTAATTTTAAGATATAGTGCTCTATTATACTATTGAGAAGCACAATTAGACAGGTCATTATATAAAGTCAAATCGACCTAATTATAGTTCTCACGTGTCCAATATCATTGACGTAATTGTGTGTGTTCATCTCTTCGAGGCAATTTGTGTGTATGTATATCGATAATACAATTGAAATCGAATCAATACCGATACACGGAATTTGATTACAATCCAACACGTGCTTCCTCTGAAGGGACGGACATAAGTATAGCTAGTACTGTAACTGTCGAGAGCTTATACTATATTACACCCTCGTTACTCAACAGTCATATTATAATAATACAAATGAAAAGTAATTCATATATATATATATATATATTTAAATATTAAATGATAAATGTTGATAAAGAATAGAATAAGTATTGAACCACGAGGTTATTGTTTTTACTTTAGTTTATCAATTTTTGTTTTCGGTAACAACTTTCGCAGCTAACTATAAAGGTAGTATAATCCTTTCCTTTTTAAATAATTTGCCTTCCTGTGAACTTTCATGTATGTTGTAATACTAACTTTTAAATGGAAATCTTCTTAAAAAACATTCGACGTTGGAAACTTAAATGTAAATGCGTCAATGTTAATGAACGACTTTCATAGATGTTTAATGAAATACTTTGAATTTCTTCTGAGGTATAACGAGCTAGAAATGTAAGAATATTGCTGGGCTAGCTTTAGTTGTTAACGTTTGAGTTGAATGTACACATTTTTATGACCTAGAATGCTAATGATTTGTGAGCCCTCACTACTGCAATATCTATCTATTATTTCCAAAGATTTATTTCAGATAAACGAAATTACCAAGATGATCTATTTTTTCTCTCGATTTGTTGAGCTTATGTAAAGTTTTTCGTAATGTTAACTGCTAAACCTAATTATCATGATATTTGTATGTCTGCCTACAACTGGCAATTTAGAATTAACAGTAAAAGAAAATTCGGTGATAAAATTTAATAATATAATCTGAAATATCAGTAATATTATGATGACTTTGTCACGCTTTCTATGAACAAGATGTAGTTAGTGAAAGAGTGAATTATGAAACGCATAAAAATGAAAAATAGTTATATATAATTTCGTACTGAAACTAGTCTCGGATTACTTCTCTCGGAACACGTAATATTAATCCTTGGAATTGATATTCTAATAGGCTTTATAACATTTAACTGAATGCAATTATTTTAATCACTAATTGCCGATAACTATGCACAGAACGCATTGCCTTTAACAATTCTATTATCGTAATAACATACAATCGGATAATCGAATCCGATGAACGGTCAAGTAACAAAAAGGTATTTATTTTACCTTTGTATTACTTGGCTGTTAAAACCGTTACCTTAGGCGAGCAAGTGCGTATAATGAGCTACAATAAGAGCGGCGAATGGTGTGAAGCGCATACGCTGTCCGGCGGCGTGGGCTGGGTGCCCAGCAACTACGTGACGCCTGTCAACTCTCTAGAGAAACATTCCTGGTACCATGGTCCGATATCTCGAAACGCAGCCGAATATCTTCTATCATCCGGGATCAATGGGAGCTTCCTGGTAAGAACTAAATATATATATATGTATATGTATTTCCAATGATACATAAGCATGTATATTGTATGACAATATGTTTCAAAATGAACATTTAATAGGTACGAGAATCCGAGTCTAGTCCTGGCCAAAGAAGTATATCGTTACGGTATGAAGGTCGCGTCTACCACTACCGTATAAATGAAGACTCCGACGGGAAGGTAAATTATGTTTTCATTTATGTTCACAACCATTACAAAGAAACTACCTCTTTCAACGTTATTTGCAATATTGGTAAAAACCTTATAAAATTTGAGAGAAAGATTCACAAAGGCGCTCTTAGTTATATTACTGTTATAGGACACGATTTCGACGCTCTCAGTTAACGTAGACCAGTGGATTGTTTGCCAAGGATCCAATGAAATTGAACTCTAATTCTAATTGGATGGCTTGGGGCTTCTGAGATTACGTTTAATTAATAGCATTTGAATAGCGAGACGGCTATTTCATTAGGACTAGCTTTGAAACTATAAAAAGAGAGTAACAAAAACCCTGTCCGACCCGTGAAGTGGTTATTAGGTATCTTAAGTCGGTTCTATTTATGTTATAATTATTAAAATTCTAAGCAAAAATCCTGTATAAATAATTTTAACTATATTTTAATTATGTTCTTAAGAATTTATATGGACTTTCTTAATGAAAGTTGTATAAAATAGAGACATGCGCTAACTTTGCATCGCGTACAATAAAATGGTTTTCAAGAACATTATTAGATACACATATAAATATCGATATTAAAACAATTTAAATCCGTTCGAAGCAATCGCTTATTCGCTACACCGAAAGTTAACTACAAGGCTGTACGATTTTTTATTAATAAAAATCAAACTTTTTAAATATCTCTTAAATTAAAGGCATAAGAGAGGTGTTTATCCTTTTTATAGAACGTCTTCACGTATCACTTGGAAATTTCTTCTTGAACCAGGTGTACGTGACATCGGAATCGAAGTTCGGTACGCTCGCCGAGCTAGTGCACCACCACTCGGTGCTCGGTGACGGCCTGATCACTCAGCTGCTTTACCCGGCACCGAAACGAAACAAACCCACCGTGTTCCCGCTCGCGCCGCCCGACGAGTGGGAAATAGACCGAACCGACATTGTCATGAAACACAAGCTCGGTGGTGGGCAGTACGGGGACGTGTACGAAGCCGCTTGGAAGAGGTGCAACATGACTGTGAGTACAATTGTTATTATTCTTTTGACCACGTATAACGCAGTACTATTAATATTTAATACAATTTTTTTTTTATGAAATATGAATGCCATTATAACTTGATTAAATTAGGTATTTATAATAGGAACAGATATTAGTCGTACAGAGTAAGTAGTAATCACTAATTTGCCCGTCTCGGTAGGTACCACCCACTCATCATAATATAATCTACCACCAAGCAGCAATAATTATTGTTTCGTTTCGATTTAAAGGGTGAAAGAGCCAATGTTAATACAGGGTTAGTTATAAAGGTTGACGGCGCATTGGTGATGCCTATCGTTAGCGGCAATTTTTATCATTACTCCTAATTATAATCATAATCATCTCCTAATCATAAAGGAACACACTCTGAAATACGAACTCACTAATTTTATCTCTAAAATAATATTGGACCACATGAATTAAGTATAAATGACGTCAACCTTTTTAGAGGATTTTCCTACGTCTTTTTTCAACCACAGGGGATGGAGTTAAGTTGAATAAATAATTACGACATTGATAATGCAATATCATTCAACCTATGATATTGATTATGGATTCGCGATTTAACTGTCGTCGAAATTGTTATCGAATCTTTGAAAGTAAAATTAAAATTGATTTAAGTAGGCAATCGAAATAGTGTTGTATTATAAAAATTAAGATATATTAATCGAGAATTGTTTGCAGTGCGTAATACTAATACAACAGATTTATTAGGAAATTGCATGGAATGTGTTAATCTAAGTTTTATTTTTCTTTACTCCTTCCTCGGTTGGAATATGCTAATGCTAATATAAATTGTAAGATTGTTCTTATAATATGTACAAACATTTGTAGTAAACAAAAATTCACCCTGTCAAATTATAATATATAAAAAATGTTTTAAAGTATAAAACATCGTCGGTTAAACCATTCTAAAGTAACTTTGCCGTCAGACTTTGTTCGATATTCATGAATACGAGAACTCGTACCTATCGGCTTAGAATATTCAGTCTATTCTAAACATCTGCATCGGCTTAAATACTCGTTCATACTTCCTTTTAAGTATATAAAGCCTTAGTTCGACATCGACTTCAATTATCTTGCAACTTCATATAAAATCTTTCATATTTTCAATCGACAATATACAAAACAAAGTATATTACGTTTTTATATTAACGTTGAATGAAATTTTAAAAGTGAAATAACGATTAAACATTTCACAAGGACATTTTAAGTAGATGATTAATCGAACGAGTTGGTAAACGAAACAATTCGCGTGACAAATTCACTTACTGCAACAACCATTGTGTTTTTTTATAAATGCAAATTTTTCATGTAATAGCGATAATAATGTAGAGAGAAATTTCATTAGCAAAGTAGCGTTTCGACGTAATGACAGACTTTAATGTCGCAGTGTACGATATGTGTGTAATAACGTTCTCTGCGAAGTGAACTAAGAACACAATAAGCAGTGCGATATCTTCGTGTCGTGTCTATCAACTTGTAGCGGTAGAAAATCATTTCAAGGGCAATTGTAAAGCTTCTAGGTCACCTATATTTCACTGTCGACGTTTTGTTCTGAGTACGAGTTGAACAACGTATGTAATATACTGTGTTACGTTATTGCAGATTAATTGTGTTTACATATATAATTCTTCCGTACGTTCACTGATATAAGGTCCTCCAGACCGATTTCGGCCACGGCGGCCAATCTCCAGAGAGATTAGCCAACTGCGCAGGAGATATTATAGTGCACAAGTGTGTGTAAAGACACAGGTGCACTCTCTTTTCCTTAGCTCTCATAATCCGATAGGACGGCAATCCGGGACGATCGGAAAGAGCTCAGGCGCAGGACCAACGGCTTAACGTGCTTTCCGAGGCACGGGAGTGTAGACACTTCCAACTTCCAGACTCCGGGCTGCTACTAAGAATTTTCTGAAAGGAAACCCCAGAAATTATTTATTGGCCCGACCTGGGAATTGAACCCCGGACCATCGAGTCCGCGGCCTTATATCAGATCAACGAGGCTGTCACTAATATACCATGTGTATAAGTGATGTCATAAAAGGTTTAACCGATTTTGTCCAATGAGTGCGCGTGAGCGAGTGCGTTTTACGTACTACGGACGGGTAACTTGTCTTGTATTCAATTTAAATACTATAAGACTAAACAGTGATTACTCGATATTAGATTTAATTTTGTTTAAAGCAATCCCTATATAACAATTGGATTTAAGTGTTCTACAAAAATAGATTGTTTTTTTTTTATTGTATAGGTAGATGGACGAACATATGGGCCACCTGATGGTCAGTGGTCACCAACGCCCATAGACAATGACATTGTAAGAAATGTTAACCATCGCTTACATCGCCAATGCGCCATAAACCATGGCAACTAAAATATTATGTCCCTTGTGCTTGTAATAATTACACTGGCTCACTCACCCTTCAAACCGGAACACAACAATACAAAGCATTGCCGTTTTGCGGTAGAATATCTGATAAGTGGGTGGTACCTACCCAGACGAGCTTGCACAAAAGCTCTACCACCAAGTTAAAGAAAAACCAACTATAAGAAAAGATAAATTTAAAATCTATCTTGAGTTCTTTAAATAGCCGCTAATGGACTTCCGAGACGCTTTTGAAGTTATTTAGAGTTAAAGTAGAGAAAAGTTCTAGTCGAGTCGACAATAGCTATTTCTAGATTATAGAATATTAAAGTGTTTATGCTATTTATTGATCTTATGAAACGTATTTTTAGTAAATCGGATAACATATTATATGGCAAAGTATCTACAAACATACATTAACCTACTTTTATGATTAAACCAATAACTTTTTTTAATTTCAGTCGCTCATTTCACTTTCCGAGTGATTTTTATGTACTATATATTACTAAATTATGAAATAAATAATAATGTATGAATTTATAAAATATATGAGTTGATTTGGTGAGAATATTACATCCTGATCTAAGATTGTGGGTTGCCCAAGTTAGATCCAAAGCACCAATTAATTTTTATGAGCTTAATTAGTGTTTATCACTCATTTCGTGCTCGGCGGTGAAGGGAAACATCAAGCACTTATGTCATTGTATCAGAGTGGTGGAAGTAACTCGTAACCTTCTCCGACGGAGGGCCGGTCCAGCAGTCGGACATTGACAGTTTGGTGACATTAAATATGTATATGTTTTTGAATATTAAAATATATGTGGTACGTCAATGATATTATATATTGTTAAAAGTATTGTTAACTGTCAATGAAACCTTTCTAAAAGTGGTTAAAAACATCACCGACAATTTTTCTAAACAGGTTGCGGTGAAAACACTTAAAGACGATACGATGGCTCTAAAAGATTTTCTCGAGGAGGCTGCCATTATGAAGGAGATGAGGCATCCTAACCTCGTGCAACTGTTAGGGGTGTGCACCCGCGAGCCACCCTTCTACATCATCACAGAGTTCATGAGTCGCGGCAACCTGCTGGATTACCTGCGCACCGGCAACCGCGAACAGATCGACGCCGTCGTCCTTATGTACATGGCGACCCAAATCGCATCCGGAATGAGTTATCTGGAAAGTCGTTCATTTATACACAGGTATTTTATATTACAGTATTTTATGTTGATCTGAATCCACTTGGAGTTTTTTCAGGGGAACGCGTGAACATACCGGATCGGAACGAGTAGCTCAAATGGATTAACGTCCTTACTTATAAAATTAGCTTAGCGACTGTTTCGGTGAACATATATGCATCTCCTTCTGTCTTTATTGATTTCACTTTCAAAAGAAGAAGACAGCATTGCTTAACACGCTGAACAAAGTTTATAACTATTAGGATTGTTCTTTTGTAGTTTTGCCTTTTAACGTGGTAGAAGTCCCGGGTGTTGATGAATAAAAAAAATTAGATTTTGTTCCTAAATAAAGTCTCAGTAATAGTATGTCCCTTCTGGTGTTAGGAAGTTGAATATATTATAGTACCGTGCTTCGTATGGTACGTAAAGCCTTCGCTCCTGCACCTGATACTTGCGGTCGTGTTGGACATCGGACTATGAAAAAGGGAGGACTATAATACCTTCTACGCATTTGGCTAATCGTTGGGCATCAATTGTCGAGACCAAAATTCGATCAAGCTCAATAAAATTTCCATTTTTGTAAAATTACAGTTTTCTACAAAATAATATGAATATGTCTTTTTTGCCCTCAGAAAATTGATATTGGTAATCATATTTTCTGCTTCAAATTTAAAATTAATTTTCAATTTATGCATTTCCAGTTGAAATTGCGTTCATATATTTCCGTTTGAAATGGAATTTTCCTTTTCAGAGAGTAATATCTTATTAAGATATTAAAATTATTATTTACTTATATGAATGCCATTCTATACATTTTGTATTACATTTCTTATTATATTTTGTTGTTTTATTTATAAGTTATATATATTAGCTATTTGGGATTTTATATTTACGTAATAAAAAAAAATATTTCCTTAGTATTTATACGAAATAATTAAATAAAATATACTGCCGATTTGAAACAACGTATTAGCTGATATATCAATTCGCAGAAGTGTCCAATCCCAGTGACGTCACTTCAAATCAGTTGACGCTAGCTGTCACATCCCAACACCAGATAGAGCCGCTATTCTTTTTTCGACTATAAATATATACAAATATGTAGTTTTTATCAAGCTACTCTGTATTTGAAACAATATCTGAGCTTATAGATCTGGAGATGTAACGCTTAGCACACCAATCTTTACAAACTATTAAATCGGTTTCATAAATATTTTGTTGCGTTTGATATCCGTTTAATGAGGAAGGTTACGTGCATATTACTTCACATTACCGCCCCAAGGTCTACGGAGTAATTCTAAACCTCAACAGATCTGGCAAACCATAGGCAAGGCCTATGGAACAGCCAACGCCGCCATTTATATTTTTATTGCTCAGTTATTCAATTCTTTCAAAAGGGACCTCGCAGCTCGCAACTGCCTCGTCGGCGAGAACCACCTCGTGAAGGTTGCAGACTTCGGCCTCGCGCGTCTGATGCGCGATGACACTTACACCGCCCACGCTGGCGCTAAATTCCCTATCAAGTGGACCGCCCCCGAAGGCCTGGCCTATAATACGTTCAGCACCAAGTCCGATGTATGGGCTTTCGGTATCCTGCTCTGGGAAATAGCTACGTACGGCATGTCCCCATACCCCGGCGTCGACCTCGCTGACGTCTATCACATGCTCGAAAAGGTAAGTTTTTTTTTTATATAATACTATATCAATAGGGGTTATTAAAACAAGATTTCTGTTTATATATTTTTTTCACTTTCATATTTTTTTATTATACATATTCTATATATATAATAGTTACATATACTTGAAACGTCTACACGATCAGATACGGAGTTCTCCGACGGAAAGTTTCAGTTTGTCGTATCGGTGTTGTCGTACGCCTCGGAACTGGAAGCGTCCGAGAGCGAGCGAGAATATTCACTCCGACCGCATTGTTATAATAAACATTAAACATACTATTCAACTTCCGTTCACTCGATTTACTTAACTATATTTATGCGTAAGTTTATTTCAATTAAATGGATACGTTATATATTAATTCAAAAAAAGAACAACTACACATATCACGTATCTTTTAAAATATCGAATCTGTAATAATATGTATTTAATGGAACGCAAAAATAATTTGCTAATTGTTTTACAAAATTCAGTCAATTTTATTTATTTTTTAATTTACCAATGAGATTCTCACTCTTACTTTACAATTGTTACTCGGATAAAAAGTTTCATATAAATTTAGTTACAACTTTCATTACGGCCCTACTATCTATATTATGTTGATATTTTCACACTAAAACTACTTATAACTAATGTTACATGTAAGGATATTGCTATCATAAATTGATAATAATTAAGTTTCCATTTGTAAAGTTAAAACGTTCGTTTTTTATTACATAAACGATCCGACGGAAACGAATGAAATATAATTTAATAGTGTAACATTTATTAAATTAACAAAAGTTATCAAAATTACGCGTTGCGAGATTCAAACGAGTTCTTTAAATCTGTCTCTCGAAAATATATACTTGTAACGTAATATAAAATGATAATATAAATTAAATAGTCGATTAATGTGACCATTTAATATATTCTGGAATATATATGGAAAGTAGTAATTGTAATGAATGTTTATTAAATAATAATAGGGTAAAAATAACAAACAATTTCAATATAAATAACATCCTGCTCCCGCGAGAGTAACAAACGTTAACTCAACAAATATCCTATTTCAAAAACAAGTTAAACTCATTGCATTTCGTGTGGTGATTGCTTTCTTAGTTTATTAAACAGATTATGTAAGCGCGAACAATAACAGAGGCGTGAAAACCAAACAAACGATAACAATTCGGCCGACGGGATGAAGGTTTGATAATAAGGGTATATTACCATCTATTATAATACAAAATACGAAACATTGCAAGCGCCTAATAATAAATTCATATTATAAACATTTGTAAACGATTTATCATTATCGCTATACGAAAAGCGAGCTGTTTCTTTCAATACTAGCAATTGATTTTATGAAATTAATTTGAACAATTTCGGGTTTTTCTTCCTGAAAAGGCTCGCTCTTACAGAGTCGTGAAGTCAATTTGACTATTTAAAAATACTACATATAAGCGGTACTATAAATGCATTCAAACGATCATCAAAATTTGATAGCTGAGAGTAAATCTTAGCCGATATTTATTAATAATATATCCTTAATTAAGTAAACTAATTTAACAATGTGCGGCGTCGGTGCACAAATGTTTTTTGCAAAGCGAACACTGCGGTCGGCTGACTGCTATACGTGAGAATATTTCGGAGGCTGAGAGTTCCTTACTTAACTTACTGCACATGGAATATGATACTGTTTTCTTTGAGAAGTCTTTGGCGGGTACGCAGGTGCGCGCGCGGACGGGGCCGATCTCCTGGCCCGTTTCCACTGTTCAATAAAAACATTTATTTAATACGAGAACTTTATTGTAACCTTATTGTAAATTTTAAATAACTATCGGTACAATAAATATGACTTGAATTACAAAATAAATAACTAGAATTGAATAGATTAATAATAAAATGTCAATAGTACATACCAAGTTTAGCAGATTCTGAAGTGATAACGATGCAAAGAAATGCCATCCCTGGAATGTAACAGTCGATGTTGGGGACCTAGAAAGAGTTTTCATGATAAATTCGAACCTCACTGTTAACTATGATTTATACAATTCAAGTTTTACTTATCACTATTTCATAGTTTTCCTTAAATATCTCTATGTAAAGCTAAATTTAATTTATATACGCAGAGTTATATCATTATAAGTATAGTTTAATTTTTTAATACTTTACTCACTGTGATATTTGCGTAGTCGGGATGGTCGGGATCCCAGCAACCAGGATGATCGAACGATAGACAGTTGTAGCACTGGATACCCTTCGAACTCGGCGGGACAAATTTCTTCGGCTTAGCCTTTTTGTGTTTTCCTAAATAATTTTTTTTATATTAAGTTTTTATTATATATTTTTATGAATTGTATCGAAATTATAAAATCTAAAATAACTCACCGGTAACAACGATCGAAATCAAAAGGAAATAAACGAACGTGTTCTTTAACCAAAACATTATTTAGACCTATTTGTAGCGACTCGAGTTTGAGGGAAATCGGTAGTTTTCTGTGTTCCGCCGCCGCACTGGCACTGCTAAGACGAGCCTCAAGAGCCGCGTTTATACGTGAGCGCGAAACAATGATCGCTGTTTTGGTATCGACGTCATGTTACTTTATACGGGCTGTTCTAAAACATCCTCCTGCGTTAGTTACTATTTATTTTTCATGTTTATATGAAAACGATTATATTTAGATTAAAAGTTCTCATGTATCTTACTATTATTAACACAATTATTATTTCCCGCAAATTAACGTTAACATTTCAGGAAAAAGTTACGAGATTACCGACTTACACAGCGCATGGTGCGCATCGCAAAGTGTAAAATTAAAACCATATAGATATAGGCCTAACGACTTGTAATGGATTATATTTTAATAAGAATTTTCTCCTATACTTGCATTATTGAAAGCACTGTAAAGCTTAAAGCGATTTAGTATGGCTTTAATTCGAGTTTTTTATTACTTTATTTTTTATTGCATAGGGAGGCGGACGAGCATATGAGCCGCCTGATGGTAAGTGGTCTCCGACACCTATAGTCATTGGCATTATAACCATCGCTTACACCGCCAATGCGCCACCAACCTTGGCAACTAAGATATTATATCCCTTGTGCCTGTAATTACACTGGCTCACTCACCCTTCATACCGGAACACAACAATAGCAAGTAGGTACTGCTGTTTTGCGGTAGAATATCTGATGAGTGGGGCGATACCTACTCAGACGAGCTTCCACAAACTAGCACCAAGTAATCTCCCTCTCGATAATCGTTAACGGAAAAAAAATCTTGGCGTCCAAAACAAAATTAACAACAATTATTATTTTCAAAACTTTCGTCTTATTTTTGCAGTATTTAAGTAGTTTTTTAATGATTTTTTTACGTACCGAATCGATCTGAAATCGCGATGCAACCCCTTACTTAATAAATCAGTGCGAAACGCGATGTTGTGATGACACATTTCTCAGCAAACACAAGGCACAGGGGATGTGAGGTCGTCGCGCGCCATATTTATTGCTAGCGCCCAATCGAGCAAGGTCTACGACTTATATCCTCCTCTTTATTAAGACTCTTACATATTTGTAAGCCTACATCTAAATGAAGACATTGGAAGTACAGTTGGATAACTATTACGATATTTCTTCCAATTAAAAAGAAAATTACTCAGGCTGGAATTGTGTTAGAAAATTCATTAGTCGAAACTAATTTTGTTACAAAACATGTGTAATGAATCACGTAATGAAGTATAAAATGTGTATAGTAATTAAGTTTGATCTATCCATAGATAATACCATGAGAAAACTATGTTATCATAATTTTATTAAACAATGAGAGAATCTATTATTTCAAAGATAACTTATACAAAGCAAAATTCCCAGGACTTATAGGATGTCCACGCTTAATTAATTTATCGATGGAAAGTATATTTTTTTTATTTTATTAAAACACGATGTGTACAAACGTAGTTGTATTTACATGTGTATTTTTGTTTGTTGACATCGAACAGGGAGCACGGTCAGGCGGTCGTACACTAATCCCCGTGCTATTTGTAAACAAACATTCGGCGATTGTTGATTGCCGGTCGCTACTATAAGCATTGATGTATCGATAATTTGTATACAATGTCGGATTCCTTGTTTGAATCATAATGATACACAATTAAAATGTATTACTCTTACAATAGATCTACGTGTTTAATGTATAATCACTAAAACGTTGAACGATTAATCTTTATAACACCGAACGACTGCCTCGTTGTCTAGTGCAGAGGTTCCCAGACGTTTTTTTTCGCATTGACCACTTTCAAAATTTAGCTGGTTCCGGTGGACCCCCTGCAGCTACATTTCTACCATATTTCCAAAACTCGACAAAAAAAAAGTGAAGATTAGATCTAACTATGGAAATTTGCGTCGCAGTTGAGTTCTAACCACGAATTTCTATTTTTTTTTTATAAGAAAAGTGAAAATTGATTAATTAATGGATTGATTGTGCTGTGAGTGGATGACAAAAAAGTAAAGTTGGCTAATTAAAAAAGTGATTCCATCAAATTTTTTACAAGTAACAGTTTGCTGAGCTTCTTAAAATATTATCTTCCTACATAGATAGGTGAAGTCAAGTCAACATGTTAGTTCTTCACCATCTAAAGCAAATTAGTTTTCGTGAATTATTTATCGTGGAAATTAATGATCGAGCTTACGAAAAGTGAACCCCCATTTTTTGTCATCATCCCTGAGAGTCCCCTGGACCACTTTGGAAATTAAGGGTCTAGTGGCTAGTTATAAGCCCGCGGATCCGGAGGTCTTGGGTTCAATTCCAAGGTCGGGCCAAAAATAGTTATTAGGTCTTCCTGTCAGAAACTTCTCAGTATCGGCCCGGAATCTGGAAGTTGGAAGTGTGTACACTCCCGTGCCACAGAAAGCTCGTAAAGCCGTTGGTCCTGCGCCTGAACTCTTTCCGGTCGTGTCGGATTGCCGTCCCATCGAATTATAATTGCTATGTAATAGATATTGCACCTGAGTTGGTCAGTTGACTAATTCCATTTGAGATTGGCCACCGTGGCCGAAATCGGTTTGGTGGACATTACAACGGCGAAAAAAAAATACGTTTTAGTTGCAAGATACATGGCACAATTTCTTTTCGGTTGGATAAAAACAACGATTGCCATTTTAAAATCAATTAATATATGTATATTCCTTCCTTATTTTACAATATTTTTTTCTCCGACGTAAAATGTCATCGTATATTTTCTAAAAGACAGTTTAATACGCTCGCAATAAATCTGCTAGTGGCGGCTCTGTTTCCGTCTTTTTCAACATAGTCTACAAGTCTAGGCTGCCATATGCCACTGAGTGGCATATATTGCTTGTCATCGTTTGATCACCTTGAAAAATATATTTACAGTATACATATTTAATTCTTTAAGCAAATGAAGAAAATATTTTTGCATGCAAATTGTAATTACAACATATTTCTTTGTAATTTCAATTTAATTCGCTCTTAAAGTTGAAAACGGAAATGTAAATAAGCTCCATTTTAATTGAAGTAACATTCTCTTTGATCGCGAAACTACTTGTTAATTTTAAACAGACTCCGTGCCGAGAGTTGTTGCGGTTTTTATCCTGTTTATTTACAATATATTGAAGTGAAAACTTATTTATCATCGTTGTGATTTGAAAGTCGATGAAACGAAAAAGGGACAGTAAAAAGAGACAGACACATAAATTCATAAGATTTAATGTAGGAGAAAATGAGATAGGAAGCATTAGACAGTTGAAGCCAAAATTTTTTGAAGGTTTCACTTCTGCCACGTGGGATTTGCACACGTTTTTTTAATTAGCTCAGGATCTGAGCTAATTATTTCATGGGTTTTTTATTTGACAAATTTTAAAAGGATTTTCTTTAGGAATAAATAAATACAATAAGATTTATTTATAAGACGTGCGCTAAAAGTGTATACCAACATTGAGTTGGCAATGCTTTATTTACAGCCATTAGTTAATAAGTTCCAATTATGCATAAGATTTACGATCCCCGTCGTCGTAGATTCCTATTTTACTTCTAGCAGTAAAATATTTTAGTTTATTCGTAACAAATACTCGTAGGTATACGATAGAATTGTAATAATAAATAGAACATTTTCTTTCCTATTTCGTTTCCTATTGTGACAAATATACGTGCAGCTGCATATGCTACATAAGGTAAAAGGATATTCTTACCTAAACAAATATTGTAGTATCATCATCCCTAATTTCATTTTAATGATGATATATATTTGATATCTCTGAAAATTTACTGCGATCAAACTTAACAAGAAGATTTTTTTTTTCAATGCATAATATATAATATAATTATCTTGTTATTAATTATAACACCTAATGGTAAAATCGTAAAATCTTTTTTCCTTAAAGAATACTTAGTATTAAGGATCTAATTGTGCCATTTTTTAAGTAAAGTTAAACGTTGCTTCTGGACATTACTTTTCTATGAAAGATAATCTAAACTTTATTGATTATAATTTATTGAAAGGGCGCAGATGAGCTCATCACTAGCCCCTATAATGTATATGTCTAATACATCCTAGCTAGGCTTCCTCCAGCGGCTTTGCCCGAGCAGCGGCTTTGGCTATGGTTCCAGCCGGTGTTACGTAGCTTAATTGTTAAATAAGGGTGTAACTTATCCATATTCCAAATGTCTTCAAACTCGTCACGCCAATTAACGTGATTGATTAACAAACATCCACACATAGAAACTTGCATATTTATAATATAAAATAGTTTTTTTTATATACACAGTTACGAAGGATGCTAAGTCAGGGATACTATCTAACTTACTAATGTAATTGTAGCAATTTTTAGTAATTACTACTGACTCCCTAGAGGTAATAAAGTATCTGAAATTTCTGAGTGTCTTACTGATTGGTTCATTTCATCTTACAATTTCGTTTGAATAAAATGAAAATACGTCATCTTAATCTTTTTTTTATTAAAGATTTTTGCGGAACACACTTCGATCAATAATGATAAGATACTAGATAAGGCGGTAAGCGCTTCAAAAACGGCCCGAAAAGTAAGAACACAATGACGTTTGTGAGGTTATCTCCAAATAGTATGCTCCAATCATAATTTATTTTTAAGGAAATAAGGTTGAATATGGAACAGCCGCTCTTTGTGTCATTCATGGCGTAAGATCGTAAGTGAATGTTAATCTAAACCGCACTTTATTGCTCGGGAACAAGGCATAGTTTAGGTTAAAAATGATTAAACCTTTACATTGTTTTCTTCATTTTATGGTCGGTGCCACATTAGAGTATTGTTTTTGTTCGTGACGTGTTATCTAGTAGTATTGTTGATCGAAGGGAATATAGATCATTAAAAATAAATATTCTTGATGTTTTCCGTAACATTTAATTTATTCACCAGACTTAATCCGAGTTCAAAGATACATTTGAGCACATTAATTAACTGTACCATTGTTCAGTTTATTTATGTGCTTAATACCTTATAATTGTTTAACAAAAGTTACTCTTGCAATTAGTATGATTGGACTAATATTATATTAACGATAGAGACTTTTTAAGTACCTATTTAATATTATGTAAAACTCTTATGTAACTGTAATAAATATTTTTTTTTATTATTTATATTATAAATTAAAATAACATCTTTATCATTAAAAATTTTAAATGTCGAAAATATAGTACTTTTTTGAAAATATATTAGATTTGTTGTTGAAAATATATAGGATAACTATGTAACTTAATTACAATTACTACTATAAATATTATGAAGGTAAAGCAATATTTCGTCGCTCATTGTCAAATTTTCTCACAACACTCCCTACGGTTGTTTGACATCAACGGTTCTAATTTAGTAATTACTACTGACTCTCCCTAGAGGTAATAAAATATCTACAACTTCTGATTGTCGTACTGATTGCATTCGAAAAGTTTGATTCTGTTTTGATACATGCATGCAACTCTATTTGATATTAATACGTTAATTACACGCAATGTTACGCTTTTCGTCGTTTCATCTTTTACAATTTAATTTAATATTATGACGAGCGTCCTTTTAAATATTGAAACGAATTATGTGTTTTAATGCAATTAAGTTATCACATGAAAGTGCTAAAGAAAATAATAATAATAATGTCTGATACGTCCTTTTAAAGTACGTGATTTAGAATAGACGTAACTGAAATTCCAAAAATCGCCAGATGTGCCTGTTTTCTTTGGACGCTGAATATTGTTAAATTGTTAAAGACGCGTACTAGGCGCATATCTATCGACAACAACATCACTCTTTATTGCTTAAATAATTGCAACTTCTTATTGAATGTTCTAAATACACCATCGGATCAGAAGGAAATATCTCAGATTTAACTCTATATTGGAATAAATAATATTTGATCTAGCGAATAGTTATTTTTTTGTATTATTCAGCCGGTCTTGCGTTGGATCGTATATTTGTATTGTACTTTATTCAGGGCTATCGTATGGAGTGCCCGCCGGGCTGTCCCATCGAGGTGTACGAACTGATGCGTGGCTGTTGGCAGTGGAATCCTGTCGATCGCCCCTCCTTCCGCGAAATACACCACGCGCTCGAACACATGTTCCAAGATAATTCTATCACTGAAGGTTACAAATTGAATCGAATTATTTCAACATAGTCTTTTTAGTTTTTTACAATGAGGATGGCATTGTATTTATTTAGACGACAAAGCACGTTGCGACATAATATGTTTTATAATATAAAATTATAGAACAGAATGATTGATTATGAATAAGAAGGAAAATTAATGGCAATTAGAAAGAAATAGATATAAAAGAATTTTAAATAAAAATATCGCATCAGAGGTGGCGAAGCAGCTGCAGGAAGGGGTATGCGCAGGCACTCCACAAATGTCGGTGAAGAAGGTGGGCATCAGCGCCAGTGGCGGAGAGCGCGGCGTGCAGATGCGTCGCCCCACCAACAGACGCGGCAAACAAGCGCCAACACCGCCGAAGCGGACCAGGTAACTGATACACTCTTCGATCAATAATGTACTAGATTACCGGTAAGCGCTTCAAAAACGGCCCGAAAAGTAAGAACACAATGACGTTTGTGATGTTATTTCAAATTGGTATGGTCCAATCATAACTTATTGCTAAGGAAATAAGATTGAATATGGAACAGCCGTTTTTATACATTTCTTATGTGTTTCTGTCATTCGTGGCGTAAGATCGTAAGTGAATGTCAATCAAATCTAAACCGCACTTTATTGCTCGGGAACAAGGCATAGTTTAGGTTGAAATTATTAAACCTTTACATCGTTTTCTTCATTTTATGATCGGTGCCACATTGTAGTATTGTTTTTGTTCGTGACGCGTTATCTAGTAGTATTGTTGATCGAAGGATACACTATTATAGTTCACATGCTGTGACGATATTCCTCTAAGAAGACGGTTACATCGGGTAAGTAAACACACACACACACGTCCTAAGAAACATTAATCCATCCCATCCCTAACATCGTCTAATATAACCCATCCCTTCGCATCTTCAATGCGACACCAACCTTATGAACCGAGATGTTACGTCCTTGTGCCTGTAGTTACACTGGCTCACCTTTTTCAAACGGGAACAGAACAGTTCATTGTTTATTGTACATAAGTATAAATTCAATCAAAACGAACCACATTCAATCATTTGTAATTTCGTAACAGTTATTTTCATAAGCTTATTAACACCAATTGGTTTTCGAAGTCACCATTCTTGTAACTTCGTACGGTGTAAGGATAATTCAAATTGACTTTCACATGTGTCTTTTTTCGAAGCTTCATCGTTAACAATACGACGGCCTTGTCTTACTAAAATACACTCATTCGACTCGGTCGTATAAATGTATAAGTATAAATTATTATGTTGGATATATTCGATTATGTTCGTTTACCCCTTAAATATTTAACTCAACTGCACTCATATACATAGCTCTTCGCTTGATCGATATCTGACCCGTGTAGAGCATACTGTCGTTATTTTTTTTTCACCGGACGTCGAGGGCCGAACATTAATCCAATAAACGGTAAATTGATTTTAACGTGTACGTCACTCAGCGTATACATAGTATATAGGATCATAAATAATAATAATAGTTTAAAAAAACTAAAAAAACACGCTAAGATTATCCAGCGAAACGTCGAAAAAAAAAAAACTGTTATCAAATTATTGCATTGTCATCGGTCCTTGATACGTTTGCAAAGTTTCAAATTAATCAGACTTCTGGAAATTGGTGAAAATTAAGTTCAAAGATTCCGTTACATACAACCCAAGCTAATAAAAGCGTGTTAAAAATAATCAAAATATACTTTATGCAAGCACTTAGCGTGTGGTTTCTGTCTGAGTAAAATATATTTTATTTCAACCCGCGAGCTTGAGCATTTCAGTTTTAAGTAAATTTCATCTCATCGGAAATCACATCAGGCCGTGAAAATCTGACAGAACAATTATTCATGCAGCGTTCTTACTTACATCGGCTCCGAATAAATGCGATGATAGCAAATGAATAACAATGACGGTGATTATTCATTCGGGCTTTATCAATTTTGATCATTTATATTACAAATGAAGCTATTCTCAGAGGGAGAACTATCAATTCATAAAGGTATAAAATAATTTATTGTTCCAAGAATAATAGTTTTAAAATCTTGATAAGATCATATATTTCGGTATGAATAACCACATTTATAAAAACTCGTTGCATCTTCCGAGCGGTAAAATTTATGTAAAAGTGTTTGCTTCTTGTATTGTAGATAATTAGTTGATATGTTATGAATACACGATCTTCGCAAGCGCTATTTAGTTAATATATTGTGCGTGTTATGATTAGTTATAATTTTATATGTACCGTGTGGAAGTCAAGCCCGAACAATATGTCAGCCCTGCGGACGCTTGGCGGTGTTTTGATATCGAATTCAGTGTTCGGAAGAAATGTTGCATTTGTGATTCACATCTCGGAAACATACCAAGAGACGTTTCTTTGTTCGCAGGCGCACCCGTCATATTCACATGACCAAGTCGATTATTGCTAATGTTTTCTTATTTATTTACAAACTCAACAGCCTACTATCATCGTGCAGTTCATTTCGCGAATCGCAGTACGCGACCGAGGAGCAAGGCGGCCACGACGAAGGGCTCGCTTCGCTTAACGGTTAGTTGGAACCAACCTTCCCTATAAGTTATGTTTTTCTATAAAACTTGTTAAAGATGTATCATATATAGTACTTGATATTCTTACAGGAAATTATATTATTAGAAATTAATTAATGAGTAAAGGTTACAAATGTTTCGTTAATGGTTAGTAATTCGTGTTTTTTTTTATTTCAATCACAATCGTCTTTATCGATTTTCACACGGGAATTTGTTTTATGTTATACAATACTCGACATCTTGAAAATTAAAATATATTGTTTGACATTTAAATTTACTTCATAATTTTATTAAAAACAGTTAAATAAAATGACTCCTCGATACGCTCCGACCCCGTTAAACTTAACGTATTAAAAAAATAGTACAATTTAATTACAATTTAAAGTTGATAATTAATAAAAGGATTCCATAGCGAAATTGTATAAATATGTTTACGATTAAGGCTTAATTGGACGTCCATTGGATCACGTTCATCCTCCTGACCACGACAAATACATTTATTGAATAACATTTACTCATCGAACATCGAACATAAATTAAATTAAAATTCACTGTAACTGAATGGAACATTCAATATTTAAGCATGCTATTTCATGTACCTACGTCAATATTAAAGTTTTAATTCATTCGTATTATTAATACTTTATTTTATAACATTACATTTTTAAATTAACATATTTATGAACTAATAGTTCGTGATTCGAATTAACCAATCATAGAATCGAATTTGTAACGTATGAAACATCGTTTCTTATATATTCATTTTGTAACTTTTATTGAACGTTTAAGTTGATGAGTTTTCTAATTAATGTTGTATGGATTATTTTTAAAACAAAATATTACAGGATATATATTTAAATAAATTATTTATTATATGTTTGTAATGTATTTGTAAACGGTATACACGTTAGTTAGCAGATACCTATTTTCTTGTGGTCATCTTTGTGGTCTCAATTTTAATCTAATGATTTGCTATGTCAACTCGTAAACACTACGTAAAAAACACGTAACAATTGTGTATCGATAACATATTTGAAGTGTGACTTATAAATTATCTCTGCGGTCTTTATATTTTGATCTTACGTTACCGGCGAACGAATTTATGTAATTCATAATATTTATATAATTATCCATCAGTAAATTATTGTTAAAATTTGATGTTGAATTTGTATACGTTAAAAACAAAAAGTATAAATATTATATAAATTAGGTTTCGTACGTCAAAAATTCGATTCCAACATACATTATCAGCACTACATTTCAGAAAGGCATTGTGACTACAATCGACACTCGTACATTTCATAGCTATACTTTGGGGGATGTTTTTCGTCTATATTTCGCATATTATTTATTTTATTGATACTTTTCGTGACATGGCGTTCTTCGACGTAACGATATGTGTAACAATTTATTTGTAAAAACGTTGTATGTTTTATAGTCCGGTCAATAAAGACATTTGAAATAACATTAAATGCCGGAGAGCCCAATATTAAAAATAAAAGAGACACAAATAGGTATTTATACTTGTCTTAAGTACCTGATAATGTATATACCTGGCTTATATGTGCATATCATGTATAATGTGACTCTTAGAATCGCGATATCTCAGGAATGATAACTCTCAGGAAAAAAATCATGAAGACCATTTTTGTAGATAATTTTAAGATATACTTAAAATTACTTAAAGAACTTTGGTCTGACTTTTTATTTTGATAAAACTTGTCGTTTTCGAGAAAAATCAAAAAAAATCCCTCAAATTTTGACCTTTGACCCCGAATAACTTTTGTAGCACACATAGGATCGATGGAGATTTTTAAAACTTTATTTATAATGATCTCCCTACCCTCCTCCCTCAATGGCTCCACCAATATTTGGCTCTCGCGCAATTTTTGTTATTTGACCACTATTTTTATGTCTAAATTGACCGGACTATTGTGTCAATTCTTAATATTTATTTGCAAAATTGAAATCGTTGGTGTCTTTATTTTTATTTGAACAATTTCTTTGAAGTTTTCAAGTGTCTCTTGCTTGTGCTAATGGCTTTTTATCTTAAATGTTTTTATCTATTAGAGTTGTATGAAATCTTGTGTTGCACCGGCGTCGCCATTACGACATGATGTCATGTGTCAATCAATTTATATACCGCATATCTATTCACACATTTTATATATATATATGTGCTGCTATGTCGTTTTTATTAATTGTATTATTATAATAATTTTAAGCTACATTTAATATATGCATTCCTTTAAAACAGCGTTTTTGTCTGTTTGTCCGCTCGCTCAGGTGTATAGCAATAGGTTCGAACATATTGTAAGTATACTATACGTTTCGGATAGAAACGAATCATGCCTTCATATTAAACTTATCTATATTATCTATGTATACTTATTCCTATTCATTAAAATATATTTATATATGTATATACGAGTTAGTTTTTCTTTTCAACTCATGACAATCCGCATCGCGTCTGTCGAGATCGCTCTTCGAACAAATATAGAGACATTGTCTTGACAGGTGCGGTTCGGTTTTGTGTACATAGTATTTATATATTTAGTTAATTTACGTATAATTGTACACAGGGCGTGAAGACCGAAATACATGTTTTGTCTTCGAACTTAATATTTGATAGACGAATCAATTGCATTGTCTCCCGATATAGACTATCGGCCGAATACTGAAACGTCATTCAAAATGAAGTGGGACTTAATTATTTGGTACGTCATTAATTTCAAAATTTTGTATGCGAAATTTGAAATTAATGGCGTTCCAAATAATTACATCCCACTTCATATTTGAAAGACGTTTCAGTATTCGGCCATATGTGTATCTAACGCCTTGTGTGCTTAGAACTTCGAAATTTTCGCCATTCTAGAGGGCGCTACGTTTTATTTTTATTCGATTGATGCATCCGTTATCTGTCTTCTGTTTTTAGATTCGTAGGATTTCTGTAATCTATCATTAAGGGCTTTGTTTTCTTTTCTTTTAGTCTGTAAGTTGTTTGAAAATTGTTAGTTGTAGGTGTCGTTTCAATGTTATTTTCTTACCTAGAACTTGTGTTAATTACACTTCCGATCCGTTCCAATGATACGGTCTAGGAAAAGTGCCATATATGTCCAATCACCTTATGTGCTGACTAGTATTACTTACTGTTCTAAAGTGAGATGAGATCTTGCTCTTATATTTATATTTGAGTAATATAGTTATAGTATAGCTCGGTAGTGTTCAATCAATTGGTTAACGCATTTCATCCTGGACCGTGTCAAATACGAATGTTCGAAATAATCAATACCATTGATCATCAACATTTCCTATCAACTTTGTTTTCGGGTAATCCCACAAAAATGTTCATTAACTTTTTTTTGGATTGTGTCATTTTCATTTTTTTTTATCTGTAGCACAGATTTAATTACTTAGATTTAAAAAAATATTTAAGGCATATTACATTTTTGATTTTCTTCATGCGCATATACTTCATGAAGCAATCCATTACCGATGCTGTCAAGTATTTTGTTGCAGAAAAAAAACATCGTCAATAATGACAACATTTAAGTTAACAAAAAAAACTAAATTGAATATTATGGGTCTATGATTAAAAATTTCATGGCGTGTTTGCAGGTTCGACTCCTGCAGGGAGCGAATAAATTTTACGATGAACCGCATGCGACTTAATGCGCTACGTTTAATTTGTACTAAAATTATACGTAAGATATTATGGTTTATTAAATGCGAAAACAGGCGGGGGTCGAGGCGGGGGTCGCGAGGCATCGTCTGAGGGCTCATTGGCGGAGGCGACGCCTGACACTGACGAGTCAGGCGGTATTGGTATGCCGGAGCATAGGCACCGATCCAAACGGAGACATCACGTTCATGCGCAGCCTTCCCACCACCCGCCAGCTCACGAATTGCAGCCAAAGGTATGTTATCTTTATCAGAGTAACTGTTTTATTTGACTTTTTATTCATGAATTAGAAATAGAAAACGTATTTTATATTTAAATTACAGCCGGGGGTTCAAGTCGCAGCACTTGAAGTTCAAAATGTCAAACGCGCCATAAATAGATATGGAACTTTGCCTAAGGGAGCACGTATCGGCGCTTATTTGGAATCATTACGACAGAGCGGAGGCGCCGGTAGTAGTCCGCAGTGCACGAGTATTCCTCGGGAACCACAACAAGATGAAGCGCGCTCTTTGTCTCCCCGCACAGCCCGGGCGCAGCCGCACATGATCCGCTCCAACTCATCTGGAGGTGTCACAGCTCCAGCACCCGCTTCCCCCCGCGCCTCCCGAGCGGCGCCACCTCTGCGATCTTTTACAAACAGCCCCGCAAAACCTAGGCCCAGACTAGCTGAGCTAGAATTTCCTCCGCCGCCTCCCGATCTTCCACCACCACCTGAGGAGTCCGCACAACCCCCGCCTCCTCCTCCACCGCCAGATTGTTGCCGCGATGCTGGCACGGACACGGCGGACAGACTGGAAGACTTTTCTATTATTCTTCAAGCTCGTTCAGAAGCAGAAGAAAAACCAGCGAAACAGATCATGAAGGAGATGTTGGAGTTAAAACTCGTTGCCGAAATCAAGGAACGTGCAGATAAAAAGAAACATAAACTAAAAGAATCACCGCCGTCTCATGAAGTTATTGAGATGCATACCTCGTTCGGTGATCCAGTTACACGACTAGTCTCAGAACTCTCCGAGAGCTTAAACATGGAAGCACTACGTAAAGCCGAAAAGAAAGTGGAGCCTCCAAAATCGATTGACAGTGGAAAAGAGTCCATATCTCCGATAGACCTCAAAGCGAGTCTTAGGAAGACGTCTTACGGCAGCAACGTCGAAAAGAAATCTGAATTCGAAGGAAAAACTGATTTTAAGTCCCAACTCAAGAAAGTTGATACAAATAAAATAAACATCGCATCTAAAGATGCGGAAGAGTCCGGACGCTCTATAATTGATTTCAAATCGCGATTACGGAAAGTCGATGGCGGGTCGCCCGCGACTAACGGAACTACCAAAAAACCAGAGCAGAGTTCTCCAGAAGATTCTAGAAAAGATGTGTCGATTAAGAGTGATGACTCGGATAAGAAACGATCAGAAAGTGGTTCGCTGGACAATAGCGCAGGCGACGACGAAGATAAAAGACGTAGTACTGGTAGTATAAGCAGCTTAAAGAAACTGTGGGAGAGTAAAGAAACAGATGAGCGATTAAGCCCTAAGTTAAAACCAAAAGGCGAAGAAGTCGAAGAAGTTTCTCCTGAAGACCGAAGTGGAGCCATTGCTAGAAGTGGTAGTGTGCAAGTACGAAGAGGTGACGATAAACCGGTAGTGGCTAGCAAGCCCGCCGTGCGCGCACGACCCCTCGCCAAGAGCGGAATATACGCAACCCCTCTTGCGCCTCCCGGATCGTCTGATGCCGATGATGGGGACGCACTGGCCGCTCTAAGAGTTTCTTTAGAGTGGTGCACGAATGAGGTACTAATTTGTATTACTTGTAAAGAAAAAAAATGCTTTATTGTATATTTAGTAGTCGTTTGAATTTACTGATGGCTAATGCTTATTAGCCCAGTCATATTAGGGCTTTCACCTCGGAATGAAAGATAATAAGCTGCAAATTGGTATGAACCTTTGTTTTGTCATTCTAAATGTTGTCTCAAAAGTCACAATCGTTATCGTGTCCGCGTCTCAAGATATTCAAGGTCAAAGGTCACAAAAATCGGTTTTTCGCGAATATCTGGCTTCCTATCGGTTAAATGAGATTTGCATTTATTATAAAAGTTGTAGGCTATAAAATTCCCTACAACTTTTGTTTAAACTTTTTTTTCATACGACTAACCGTTTTGAAGGTAGAGCGCGAAGAGTGCACATCGTACAGTCATATACGGCCTAATGCAAGGTCAAGCGTGAGTTATGGTTATCAGTACGTTATAAAGTCAATTATTTACTTGGAAATTATAATTATTAAACAATGCCTATTATTTATGTACTAACTATTAATTATTTATATTTAATTAAAGTAAGTAACTTGATTATTTATATATAATTATTCATATTTAACTATTTAAGTATAAAATATTATTAATTCTGGATTATATATTTTAGTTTTATTTTAAGTTAAAATGATAGTAAGAGTATATATTTTACACATATTTTTATTTATTATTAAATACGGCATAATATACATTTATCAAAATGTGAGTTCAAATATCAAAAGTATCTTTGTTGATTTTAATTGTAATGAAATTGGAAATGGAAGCTAATTATCTTCTTCTTCTTCGTCGTCTTCTTCTTCTTGTCGCTCAAAAATGTTCGATTCATTGTCATCATCCTCATTATCTGTCATGTTCATCTCCAAACCTTCCAGAATATCGGGATCATATGTATTTTCTTCATCGGGATTACTTGGATACAGTGAAGCGTTGAGGCAAGCTTGTCCGTTGCACTGGCCGCAAGCTAAAGAACATTTTAGCCCTGATTTTCTGCATCCACAGCGGGAACCACAACCATTTTTGCAATTGCAAAATATTACGTTTAGTAGTTCGGCTGGTGCTGGAGGTAATAACGTTCGTATGGGCTCCAGGATTTCATTTTCAAGCATCCAGCCCCATTCTTGAGGTTCTAAGTTCTAGGCATAGGGTAGGGACAAGTATTTCCAGGTATATAAGTATTGACAAAATTTACGCGTTTTAAAGAAAAGATATATAATGTCGTGTTAACTTAAAATAAAACTAAAATATATAATCCAGAATTAATAATATTTTATACTTAAATAGTTAAATATGAATAATTATATATAAATAATCAAGTTACTTACTTTAATTAAATATAAATAATTAATAGTTAGTACATAAATAATAGGCATTGTTTAATAATTATAATTTCCAAGTAAATAATTGACTTTATAACGTACTGATAACCATAACTCACGCTTGACCTTGCATTAGGCCGTATATGACTGTACGATGTGCACTCTTCGCGCTCTACCTTCAAAACGGTTAGTCGTATGAAAAAAAAGTTTAAACAAAAGTTGTAGGGAATTTTATAGCCTACAACTTTTATAATAAATGCAAATCTCATTTAACCGATAGGAAGCCAGATATTCGCGAAAAACCGATTTTTGTGACCTTTGACCTTGAATATCTTGAGACGCGGACACGATAACGATTGTGACTTTTGAGACAACATTTAGAATGACAAAACAAAGGTTCATACCAATTTGCAGCTTATTATCTTTCATTCCGAGGTTGACCCCTTTTTTACCTAATATGACTGGGCTAATTAATTTTATGGGTAAATGAATTTACAGTCAAATGAACATTTAAGATTACATTCAACGAGATCAAAAGTGCTCTCTAACTAAAATACTGTAAATGATGTGAAATTTGTCAAAGGTGCGTCGCGGTTGCGGCGGGACTAGTGGCGGGCGCGGCTCGCTCTGGCGTCTTCAGACATCTGAACGCCTCGCTCGCCTGGGTGCGGCGTGCGCGACCGCGGCCGCTGCCAGCCGCTGCGCCCCGCAGTTACGCGTACAGCTGCGCGCTGCTGCCGCTAGACTCGAAGCAGAGGCGCGTGCGCTTGCGTCTCCAGCGCCTCACCATCACCACCTCGCCGATGGTGTTGAGCAGGCACTGAGGGATCTCGCCACCATCGTTCACAGGTATTCTTTTGTTCTCAGTTTTTACCGATAATAATGCAATAATGTATAAAATAATTATTACTTAATAACCATTTTTTAAATATAAATTATACTATGTTTTACTTTCTTATTCATAAAAATCGATAATTGATTTCATGATATATTTCAGATAAAAAGGGCAACGACAAGTGGAATCTCCGCGGCGTCGGCGCCGACGGGCCGCGCTGCAGTCCACGCTAATGGCTAACTGACTACTCAAACGTTGACTGTATAACCCTCCCCATACTTGACGTCTGACACTCTCCGAGCACACTTCTCAATATCGTAAGGACTTCCCTCGCTTAACAAAACAAACCACCGTTTACTCATATCCAACGAGACTTGATTACTAAAATGTTGCTCGGTGATCGTTATTTATTATTACTAACGCAAACACGCCAAAGATAATAACCCGTTCCATATTGGACACACTCTGCCAAGACATGTTCCGTCGTATGATTACCATCAAATACTCTTGATTTAGATGATAGACGTATGTGTTCTGTAACATACGGTATAAGATATGTGGTATATTTATTGAATTATAAGTACAAACGCTGAAAACTTTAACATTGCCGTCACAAAGTAAAACAAAGGGTAGGTAGTTGACAAGTACAACCATTTCCCGGGATAAATTATAAGTATAAGAAATCCTTTTTGGCAATTATCATCTCTTAATATTTAAGACTGACATTAAAAAAAAACATCTACTTTCTAATGTTGAAAACATTCAATTCGTTTAAGATGAAGACATTGAATCAAAACATCCAGTAATTATGAAAGTCAGTATTTAATTAAAATATAAAACATTTTTAGAATTATCTAACATAAAATACATTCCTCTACCCGTTCCATAAGAATTGTATTATTTCCAACGATTTAACTTGAAATAGTAATAGATTCTATAACTGTATAGTTCATTATTTTCAGTGCCAAATAATATATTTAGTATGTGACATAAGTGGCACGTTCGTGCCTATGTAAAATATCTTTTGATTCTCCTCTATCTAAACGAAGTAAACTCGGAGGCCAATAATTTGGTTCTAGGCTATATGATACTAATGATAGAATTAACTTTGACATTGTTATTTGTTACTTTACAATTCTATAGTCACAATATATAGTGAGTGTTGTAGTTGTAATCGTTGAAGCTACGCGAGCGGCGCCTGTGTAGTTTCCGCTATCGCTTTACCGAACACAGCGCTCTCGATTCCCGCAAACATTCCTCATCGACTTCATCTACTTGTATTAACTGTATCGTGTATTAATCGCCATTTAGCATTTAATTCAATGTATTAATGTAATGAAGTGTATTAGAATTTCGACTTGGACCAATAAATATGCATTTTTTTTATTGTTTTCGTTTTAAAAATGGGCGTCGCTTTAATCGCCCCCCAGAGGGCAACGCTTGCGCCTTTGCGTTTAAGACTGACGTTGTGGATTCGTTCGTTTCAGGCCTACTAATAACGATTTTATATTGTATGTGTATACTGCGCGTCACAATTAATTAGTTACATCATTCGAACCCGGTGCAATCGAATTGGTATTCAGTCTTTTGTTTTATATACAACTTGAAAGTAAAAATATATTTTCAACGTACTATTTAAGTTAGCGTACTGTGATACGGCTTCTAGGAATCGGTTTATTATGCTCAAAAAAAATCTTTCAATATATATTTCTCTCGTATTAACATTTGTAGGGTCAGTCGATCAATAGGTAACAATATTATATAAAATATTCTTAAGAATTATACTGACGTATGCTAGTCTTTATTATTATAATAAATGTATTACGATGTATAAGATTAAATATATACCTATACGTAAGTTTTCTTGAATATATTTGCGTACAATTATTCACAATATTTTAATAATCATTATATAATAAGTGTTTTGTATTAGACGGAGGGTGTTTGTATACTTGTGAAACTGAAACTACTCAATGCCCATCGGGAAAGTTTTACCAAACGCATTAACCTCCAAAGCTCTGTAGATATTGCTTACCATTTAGACGCGAAGAATGATTTCGCTGAAGGCCATAGCCTATTGTACTCAAACGTTTGCGTGTAGTGTAGCTCACTCTGAAAACAGTTTCGAAGCAAGAGGCCGATGTGGCAAAGCTCAAGACGGATCGAATTTATTGAGGGCGGTTGAGGGGCGCGACCTTGTTTTGTAAGGCGTTCTTTTGTTACATACATCATCTATTTGTTCTACTAACGCTTACTCGTTTTGACTTTAATATAATATTGTGACATATGTGTGACACTTTCATTAATCCTCGGAGTAATGATTTATCGGAATCGATAAATTTGTCTATCTACTTAATGGCATCGCAATGTAATTGCTTAACATATAGAAGTTTGGCCGGAACAAGGTATTAAGAATATTACATGCTATTTAAAATCAGTAAGGGCGCTTTACATTCTAGTCACGCGAAAGTTGGAATTGAAGTAGGATTTGAAATGAACTGCATTCAGAGTGTTACCAGTTTTTTATATTATTGTATGTCTATTATATATATATAGAACTGTCCATTACTTCAGTGACTAAACTAATCATGCCATATCCTCGATTTCGTGTTTTTTTTCATATCAGCTTATTTGTAATAGTATTATTAAATGTGGCGATTTCAACCTCGCTTAAATTGATGTTCGCTGGCAAGCTGTTGTTATAATAGAGTTATTGTATTCGTGTGTTACCCATCCGATATCCTGTTTACGAAATTCAATGTTCCCTCTTAATTATTCCAACCGCCTTCTTTCCTTATGTTGATTAGATACTAGAATCCAAAGATAACATTCAGATGTCCAGCTGTAATGGAATTAATAAAATGTTTTCTTTATGAATCATGAGTTTTTATTTTACTATTACCACTTACTCGAAAAAAAACAACACCAATTGTAGTAGTTTTTATTTTTATTAATTAGACATGACAACTATGGAACTATTTTATAGAATGTGATTACATCTTAGCTGTTAAAAATACATAGTTTGAAAATACTTATTTCGTATTAAAATTGAAACACTTTGGCCGAAATACATAATATTACAATTATATTCCATTGAGACAAGGAATGACATTGATTATCAAATAAAGTCGAATAAGATACACATTCGGATGGAAAAACATCACATCATGAAACCCAGACAGAATTATAATAAAATAATGAGAATTATTTAAATTTCCTCAGCCATCATTGTTATCGACTTATATTTCATTTACTTAATTTACTATAACAAAAGTTTACTTTATCGATAGACAAGCAAATATATCAAATGAGAAAGCAAATACTATATACTTTGAAAACCCGTTATTATTTCATAGTATAAACTGTGTTCATTTTGTCGTACATTGTTAAGTTTATACTTGATTCATAAATAGCCGCATTTTGCAAAAAAAATCCTGCTCTTAATATACCATACTGGAAATTAATTCCGTGCAGACACATCTATCTAAGATACTTTTCCAAAGCTACATCTAACTTAGTGCACAAACGCTACAAAGAGCTTAAACGAAAATTTGACCGAAATAGATTAAGATAATTTCAAAAGCCAATCGATCTTAAAACGCCTTATGTTACTTTAAGCTTCAATTAGCACTTACAACTTTTAACCTTACATTAACGACTTGGTAATAAAAAATAACAGACATAATGGAAGAGATTACCGTTAACAAGAGAATCATATTAAAAACAATAACATCAATCGAGTCGAATGATAATAGGCCCGCAGTGAACACAGAAACAAGTTTATATCTAAAGCGCATATATAATGACGTTAAACATTACGATTACAATATATAAGAAAACATTAAATAGGTAAATATACCATCGTGGTAGCAAGCCACAGTCGTGGTTAGCTGGTTGTTTACCACAGCTTGTTGTGGTAAAACTTAACGTCGAAGTAGCCGCGGTCGGTGAGTTGAGAGTCGCGGCGCGAGATAGTGGAGCCGGCAGGAGAGAGGGCGACCGGAATAGGGGACTCCGTTACCGGCTCCACTTTGAGTGACGACGGCCTCTCGGGACTCTTTTGAAGATCGGCTAGTTCTTCAATTCCTGGCTCGGCGTCTTCGGCTTTCGGGCCGTACGTTTCGTTGTCTTCGTTATTTTCATTCTTACCATCGTTTATATTAACGTCAGCCACAAGCTGTTCAAGGTCTGGCACGGAGGCGACATTTTTTTCACCATCAGAGCTCGCAGATGTAGGCGTCCTTTTCAAATAATAAAATATTAATTACACACGATCTCTAAAATTATTATTATATATAAAATAATTTAAAAATTAAAAGCAAAGAAATTAAAAAAAAAAAAAACAAAAAATTATATGTAAAATTTTATTTAAATTAGTTTTTAAAACACTATAATTTTGTGCAACTTTACATTTATAACCCATATACAATACCTTATCTACCAATAAATGCTCATCGGAATTGTATACGTAAATATATTATAAATTTGGTAAACTTGACAATTCAACAACTAAAAATATAATACAAATTGCCATAAATTACAAAAAAAAGCATATTAATATTATCACAGTGCATTAGAACATTTATAAGTTTCGTGTTTTACAAAAACTAACATTATTTTAATGAGCTTAAATCAAAATGATTAAAATGAAGATCTGATACAAGCAAAATGGCTAATGACAAAATAAAAGAAACAAACATAAACTTACTAAGTAAGAGGCTTTTGTTACTAAATGTATATTAAAAAAAAAAACATTTAAACTTTCTCAACATTCGTTAAGTGGAGACAAAATTATACAATTTGATATATAAATCTAAAACTTGGTTAGGACGTTTTAGTTAGTGGTCCTAATTGTAATATCATTTTGGGAATGTTTTCTATATTAGTAGTTAGTGAACGTTAGAATACGTCTTGGAGTCGAAAAAGAAAGCTGTAATTTGGGCCATATGTTATGTACGTCAAATAATTAAAAAAATAGGTACGAAGAGATTTAATGCAAATCATCTACCCACACAGATAAACCACAATGATAAGACATTGAAAAACAGCTGCTCTAATTGAAATCAATTAAAAAAAAATAGAATTTATCACTACTCTAATAATAAAATGTTTAATTTTAAGTAGCATTTACTCAACTAAGAATAAACATGAGAATTGATTTAATTTTTCTTTATATATATTCAAATAAATTTACAGAAATAATAAAATTGTTCTGACGTCGCAAAGATTTAGTTCTGTTAGTTATTCAAACTGATTGACGTATCTGAATAATTTTCTTAAGCGTATAAAATATCGACAACAATTTTAATAACTCCACAACGCGAAGATCTTGTTACTCTTATATCAAACACATTAAATAAATATTCATAAATAAAAATGATAAAAAAGAAGCAATCAAGAAAAACGGTGCTTCTGTCTGTGCCAGGTCCTCGCTCTGCTGTCCATGAAGCTGAAAGTAATCAAATGAAAATAAAATAAAAATGCAACGTAAAAGAAATAATAATAAAAATAAAATAGAACATTCAATTCTATTTAATAAATTTTAAATAATATCATCAGAAAATATTTGCAATATTTTATTAAGCTAATAATTTGACAACGGTACATCTGATTTTAAATTCGCTAAACATGCTAGCTAGCTATTCATTGCCAGAGGTCAAAACGAGCTAGCTGACCGCTCACCACCGATATACTAATCAAGTTAAAGAAAATAAATTTTAACTACAATTAATATTATCATATGTGCATGAATGTTTGGAACACTATTATTAAATAATTGTGTAAAGGTCCATCGATCCGATCCTCCTTGTGCGATAAATATTATTCATTCTAAAAATTCAAAATGGGGTTTTATACATTTATCAGTTAAACTGTGAGTTTTACAGCAAAACTAACTCAGTCAAAAATTGTAGATCATTTAATTCTCTACAAAAGCTATCTTTCCACCTTTGAAGTGAAAACTTCTTTAGCATCGTTGTGATTTGAAAGTCGATGAAACGAAAAAGCGACAGTAAAAAGAGACAGACACATAAATTCATAAAATTTAACGTGGGAGAAAATGAGACAGGAAGCATTACAGTTGAAGCCAACATTGTTGAAGGTTTCACTTCTACCACGCACACATGTTTTTTTTTTTAAATAATAAGAAATATAAACTTTTATTGTATTATTCAATATCTTTAAGGCTTGAATTATATTCTTCTATTTATAATATGCTATATATACTAAGCAATATTATATATGTGTAAAAAAATAAATAAAAAAAAGCATATCAAAGTATAAACTATACGTTACCCATTGTTGTCTTGATAGGTAGTACCGCCGCCGTGAATTACCTATAAAATAAAAGCAAAAATAAATATCTAAAAAAGAAGTAATAATAATATCAGTATCGCTCCGATGATATCAGTTAAACGTCAAGCACGTTTAGCGTATACAATACTTTCATAACGTACTCCTGATGGAATAAGGTGTTTCGACACGGCGGCTAATCTCGACCATTAGCCGACTGCGCTGACAGTTGTGACGTCACAGCGCACAAGTGCGTGCCCGAGCGTTTACAGAGGGCTCACATACTTGCAAAATTCAGTAAATGCCTTCAAAGTTCGACTATGTGAATATAACTAGAGTCAAGAACCAGTACAGTATTTTAAAACCTATTAAAAGTAAAGAGTTTGCGTGTATATCGTTCATTACAAAACTATCGGTGTTAGTTTATTATTGGCGTGACTTCCGTCACCAGTTCATATCATAATATATATCTTTTTTTTTATTGCATAGAAAGGCGGACGAGCATATGGGCCACCTGATGGTAAGTGGTAACCAACAGTGGCTCTTACAACGCCCATAGACATACTTACATCGCCAATGCGCCACCAACCTTGGGAACTAAGATGTTATGTCCCTTGTGCCTGTAATTACACTGGCTCACTCACCCTTCAAACCGAAACACAGCAATAACAAGTGTTGCTGTTTTGCGGTAGAATATCTGATGAGTGGGTGGTACCTACCCAGACGAGCTTGCACAAAGCTCTACCACCGAGTAAATTATATCTTATTTAGTTTCCTTTTATTGGCTACCGTCGTCGCTGGCTGGTTGTGGTCGTTACCTTTAGACTGTCCTTGCTTCACGTTTTTTGCTGTTCATATTGAAGATATCGGCACACGCTTCAAAGTCGAAATAAATTCTATATGTATAGCAATTTGATTTGAGAACGCGCCTAAAGTTAGACAAATTTTAGATTTTTGTTCGCGATCTTATTCATTTTCCAATTCTCTCTCTATCTGGTCGCGCCCTCATGGCTGAGGATCGTGGTCATCGACGAATATGGATGGTATACACCTGGCTTGGATTATTTGTTTAAACCGGTGCCGCTTCATCGCGTCTCCGGCGACCGCGCAAAACCAATTATGTATCCGAAAAATATTGTGTTTTATGGAAATACTGAAGGCCTACTGTTTTCAAAGAGACCCATAATAAGGAGATATTTGCAAAAAGCTTGACTGTTTGCGCATGGTTGTTTAAGACAACCTTTTGTTTTATACTAATATTGAAATCATGTTTGTTTAATAAATACATAGCTTTCTTTCCATAAGAATATATTGGACGTATATTCTAATGGAAAGAAATAAAAATCAAATGATACTCACTGTAGCGATAGCGGAGACCGGCTTGTGAGCCGCGAAGCGTCCAACGGCCGGCGTCGTCACCGGCGTTATGTGGCCGGACTTACTGCTGCAGCGGAGAAAAGTGTCGGTTCATAAATAATTCTTAGTCTATTACAATTGTAATGACAGTTTAACGTGGCGTTTCTGTGATTGCAACGTTTAAGTCGATTAATAGTAAGCAGGTCTACATTTTGAAAAATGTATACAATTTAGTGTTGATAACAATAATGTTTCTCACATTGCTATCAATGCATTTTATTATTAAATATTGCATTATATATTAGCAAATGTAGCCTTTTCCCGCGGTTTCACCCTCAGTTTCAGTTCCCGTGATTCTCTAATAATGTAGATTTCCATCGGAGAAAGATTTTTTAAAATGTTTTAGTTGTTGAGGGATGAAAGCGTGACAAACGAACAAACTCACATTTGCATTTATAATATCAGTTAGAATGTTTCAACAGATTTTTGACCGGCAATCTTAAAAACTAATAACTCATCAGTCATTCATAAACGAAAGATTAACTGTCAATATTAAGTAATAATTATAGTAGGGGGGGCCCAAGCGGGGATTTCGGGATTTACTAAAGCGCGGCAGATTAATATACAGAGGGATACCTTGTACGCGGTTAAGTACCAGACATGAGCCCCATATATATGGCCGCACCTCAAAGATAAAATACAGAGGGATACCTTGTACGCGGTTAAGTACCAGACATGAGCCCCATATATATGGCCGCACCTCAAAGATAAAGGATCAGATTAGGAAAAAAATTGATCATCAGAAATTCTCGAGCGTGTCAGATGATGATGATGAGTTAATTACATGCTAAAATATGTATATTCCACTAATCTGACAATTTGAGAGTGACGTAAAGCAAGAGGAGGGCAACAAAGTTGTAAAAAAAAAACGTCATCTTGACATTCTCAAGCGTGGCAATTTTTTTTTATTGTGACGGAAATATTTCAGTGTTAATGAAAAATATTATAATCTGACGATTTCCACAAGCCGAAACAAAAATTCGTCGATAAAGTATAATGCGTGCAGCTGCGTGATGCCTATATTCCCCTCTCTGCGATTCTATTCTTCTCCCACTCTTTCTCTATCTATTACTCTCTCTCTGGTTTCTGTTGCCATGACGCTATCACTGTTGATCACACAGACTCGAACGTAGCATGATATAATTTACGACGTATTTCCAAAGTTTTAGCTTATTTTTTTATTTTAATAAAAGTTATGTGAATTAAAGTTTATAAATATTGACTATGAATCCCGAACAACATCTCGATAATCTTGCATTTCATGCTATTTCTTGTGCTTTTCAATTAATTAAGATCAGATTAACATACGTATATTATTAAAAATACGTTGGACATGTTTGCTATCAATATCTGACGCGCTCAAGTATGTCCATGCAACAGTTTTTTTTTACATTTTTGAAAATCTATAGCCGCTCCCCCCACTGATGAAAAGGTATACATTATATAACATTTTTATTATCTTAGCATTGCAACCCAATAGGTCTCTATGACGCTTGAGTAAATCCCCATTTAGCATCGTGGGCTCTCCTATTATTATTTTAGTATTTAGTTTATTGAAACTTTTAGTAAAATATTTATAATTCTATATATTGTAGTATAATTTATAGTATTGTATTAGTAGAGTCCGGGTAGAAAGTCAGTGGCATCGTCGCAAGTGTATACCATTCCTTATATTACCATTTAGCCGTAGCCATTGGCTGGCAATCGCGATAATATCATAAAATAATATATAATTAATAAGTAGTTCGTGAGTGGTACCATTTCTAACGAGCCAGCACGAAGCCAAACCTTGTCAGTAATCGGTTACATAAATTTCTAACAATTTCACTAAAATATTATAATAACTGATAATAACGTCCAAGATTTTGTAAACCTTTAAAGGTTAAAGGAACAATACATTAATGAAGTGAGAATTGATCATGTTTTTTGTAGAGCTCTCAATTCTTCGAACGTAACGTATCGTGTTTCAATTCTTTGGAAATATATATATTTTTTTAATAAATCACATTTAATTTTTGTACAGTTATGATTTATACGTTAACATGAGTGATTTTTTGAATAAACGGACAGAACCACGCGACGCTCTGAGGACAGTTCGTATGATCGTGAGTCACCGCTGCAAGGAGCGACGAGGAGTGACGAGAATGTTAAGAATAAACAGCGTGGAATTTACTTTTGTGACGTAGATCCTTCACAATTTGCCATAACGTGCATCCTTACTAATAATGCCGAGTGAGTTTGTTTGATTGTTACGCATTCACGTCCCAACCAATAAATTGATTTTAAAAATTCTTTCAACGATGGAAAGTTACATTATCAGCGAGTAGCATACGCTACATTTTGTCCCCGTATTCGCACAAAACTACGGGAACTACGCGAGTGAAACAGCGGGAACAACGTTAGTAATATATATATATATATATATATATATATATATTATAACGCCTATTTGAATTATACATGTAAAATATTTAAATTATTAGGAAACGACTGTAGTCTAAAATTAACAAAAAAAACGGTTTGGTAACTTAGAGCCATGTCAACTTATAAAAATATTTTGCAATCACAGACGACACTTTATTACTAATATGAAATTAATGACTATGTTATTAAACGTGATATTACTATCTCAGACAGTAAGGCTATTGTGGTATCAATAAATATAGTCCTTAAAAATAAATCTCTAAGATCACACTTCAACCTTTCACTAGAGATATTTTTTTTCTTAAAATAATATTCTTTGTGAAAACATGTAGGTACATATATCTAAATATGTTTGATAATTTCTACTTAAATATATATTATCTTGGTTATCAAATTGTCGGATATACAAATGATACGAAAAAAGAAAATTAAATAATTTTCTTTTTTGAACAAAATAATTGCAACACAGACAGATAAGTATGTGATATCGGGGATTTGCTTATAAAACAAAATAATACACGGTTCGCACTTACCTCATTCCCGACACTGTCGCAAAGAATAGCGGGGAGACCGCAAAGTTGTTCTTTTGGTGCATTAAATTTTCAATACCGTAGTTCTTGCGTAGAAATTGCTCCATTTTCGGCGAGGGACCGTCTATTGCGAGTTTTTCGGCAGACGTTTCCATATCCTATAATAAATTATAACATTATATTTAGATGGCGAACAGTAAGTAATGTACAAATGATGAATGATGATGTACCAATACAACTGACTCCTATCGACAATACTAGTAACTATAGTAACTAGAATGTTCAATATTGGTTACTAAGCGAGAACAATAACGAAGAGTATAGAAAATACTTTTCAATCGCATCAACGTCGATAAATTTGAAACAATATCGTAAACAATTGAAAAACGTTTAAAATTTAAACAAATGGGGCGTTGTACATACGATTAACATATGATCGAAGAGCAGCTTCCCGTATCCGTGTCTCTGTCGATCCGGTACCACGTAGAAATCGAGCACGCAGAGAGGCTCCGCCTCGCAGACCTTGTCGCGTTCGTCGAAAAGGAAAAGATGCTTCTGGCCAACTTTCAGAAGACCTATCACGTCACCCCTACCACTGGAAACACACACGTAGAGTTGTATTCATATGTATTATATGATATACTAATCTAGAACTATGAACAAAATTTTAAGCAAGATAATGATAATAAATGAAGGTCCTCTTAGTAAATATTTGCCAAGCCCAGCTTTGTTAATGGTTCGAAGTTCCGTCGACGTCTTACCAGTTATAAGGTCTCCTAAATAAATGTTTAACGTGGCTATGAGTTACTTGCATGTTATTCGCCAATTAATATAATGTGCCAAGTGACGCAAGCGGTTTGTAATAGAGACTCCGATTTTCGCCTTCATTTATTACAATTCTTATAAAACGATCGAACAATTGGGTCAATTGGTTTTTTTCTAATGCATAGCGTTGTTATAAAAGTAATGTGTAGAAATATGTATTACTAGCGTTTTGCCCGCGGTTTCATCCGCGTAGTTCTCGTTCCCGTGGGAATACGGACACAAAATGTTGCCTATGTTACTCGCTGATAATGTAGATTTCCATTGGTGAAGGAATTTTTAAAATCGACTTAAAATCGGCAGTGGTTTAGGCGTGAAAACGTAACGAACAAACAAACAAACTCACATTCGCATTTACAATATTAGTTAGGGTTTGTGATGTGTACAAAAAAATGTACACGAGCATATTATTTGCTATCATATATAGTACGCACAATAAAACAAAGATTGAAAATTTTTAGTGTTTACAAACTGTATAGTTGAGAAAACATTTTAATATTAAAATTTCGTATATGTATCGTATGCTGGTTGACTATGGCGTAAAAAATTTATGCCTAAGTCACAGCTGACAGAGCATCAAGTATGCGGGACCATAGACTTGGTAGATATTTATAAAAGTATGACTAAAAACGTTCACAAAAACATTTTTTTTTGTTTGAAGCTTTAATTTATCAAATTGATTGTATTGTGTAATCGTGTAACCTTCATAGCGTCTTACTACGATATCATTAATGTGAAAGCATGTTGGTTAGGATGTCCTTCAATCGCATTCGAACGAAAGGGCGGTTTGTTAATCAATTAATTAGCCGACAACTTAGAAGCCTAACAAAGAAATCATACAAATAAATATGATATTTATATACAATATTTAAAAAGAATGCTTTATTTTAATTTACGCCTAGCGATGCGGGTATAAACAGCTATTCTCATATAAAACGACGCTCTCGAAAACATTTAAAACGGTACTTATTATTAACATAACATTTCGAAAGTTAGGCGTCTACTTTTATAATTACATTTAAATAATATTTATTGAAAGTTGCGAGTAAGATTTAAAAAAAAAAAAAACAAGATTACTTTGAGAATAATTCGCGAAGCACTGTTATATATTTTAAACATGTGTCTTATAATAGCGAGCGTACATAACTTATATATAATTAAACATCTATGTGTTTAGGTGGTATTTTAAAAGCGAGCATAAAATCGTTTATCGCAAGCTTGGGGCGTGAGTAAGTAGCTGTCGAAATACCGAAATTCGAAACGAGACATGCAATCTATTGTGTTGATTACCCGCAATGCGGATATCGACTCTGTTATCAAACGTCTTCGGCATATAATATAATTCGCTTAGTTCATATAATAACAAATTCAGTAAATAATATATTTTGAAACATCATAGAGAAACGATACAAAGTATCGATTGAAGCGAGAGCTTTAAAAGTTTAAACTATTAGTATAGTTATAATATATATGAATTATAAATATATATATAATATATATGAAAGAATATGTATTTGTATAAGTTACCATTGATTTAGCTTACTGATGTTACGAGTCATAAGTCATTCCTAGTTGGTCCACTAACATTTTAAAGTTATTATTTTAAGTTACAAACGACTTTTTATAATCTATACTAATATATAAAGCTGGAGAGTTTGTTTGTTTGATCCGGCTTATATCAGAAGCTACTGGTTCGAATTTAAAACATGTCTTAGTATTGTATAGTTCCTTATACTATACTAAGACATGAACCTAACCTTAATTGAGGAAGGTTCTAGGCTAATTTTTATTAATTATATTTTTATTAATTATACGCGGGTAAAATCGCAGGGCACAGCTAGTAGATTATAAATCAAAGAATGCTAAAGCATTTTAGCAACATGTATGCCTAGATTAGACAAGTCCCTAGGCCGGTGGCTTGTAGGCCTAGGTATCTAAGTTAAATCATATGATTCAGTTTATTACTTATTACATTTATAGATTTATTTATAACATAATGTCATTTACGGAAAATCTGAATAAATTAAAAAAAGCAATAAGCCTTTAATAGAACTTGATGAGATACTATTATTTAAAAAGAACATAATGATGTAATAATATATCAAAGATCGCCAGTAATATTTATACACAATGTTGTTTAAACATCAAATGTAAAGCATTTATTCTAAAGTATCTACTTATTATATAATATCCTGTGATATTATTCACACAAGGGAAGCTGATCCCAAACTAAGCAAAATTTGTACTATGGAAACCAGAAACCTGATATACTACATAGATAATTACTTATATAGATAATTACACCCAGACTCAGTACAAACAGACATATTCATGCAAACAAATGTATGTTCTGGGTGGGAATCAAACCCACGACCTGCGGTGTGAAAGGCAAGTATCTTACCAACCTTGCCAACTGGCTCATCTGCTACATATAAAAACATACTTAAGAAAATACTAAGACACTAAAACATTTTTTCTATAAAGCTAAGGCTGCTTTGTCTAACATAACATGCTTTTCAAAACTAATAATATAATAAGAAATAACTAAAATTAATTATCTGTGAAAACAAAACTTAAAATATATTAACTTAAACAAAATGTTCCACATACCCTTTGGCTTTGCTATCTTTCAGCAAATATAAGATGTGTGTCGGTGAGTTACGTAGTTTTTCCGCTGTTGTGATCACTTTGTGTAGCCCTTGAGCTTTAGCTGACTGTTCACCGAGGTAGTTGATCAATTTGGATAAACTGTCTTGCATCACCCTAAAACAATTATCCTGACATTGAAACGGTCATATTGATAGTGCAGTTTAAGTTTTTAATATTAAATTGTAAATTTAAGACACATATTCTCAGGGCCGGATGCGGGCCACAAGAGTGAGGCCTCCACATTATAGATTTCTAAAACAAAAAATATCTCAGTTTCGCTATATAAATGTAATAAATTATGAAAATAGTAATATCTCTATATGTTGATTAAACTTATTTAATTGTTCTGTAATATTTTTTTTATTTTAAACCACAATTTTAAAAAATAATCAATTTATTAAGAATTTCTACTCCTTTGTTGCACAAGGGCCTCCAGACTTCTCAATCTAGGTCTGTAAACTATTGTTATTCCTAGATATAATACAAAAGTGATAGCTTATAGCACCAGCATACCCAGTGCAAAGCCACAGAACAAACTATATTATTCTATACGTTTAATTTAATATAATTATTTATCAAATGCACACAAATGCGTTCTATTTCTTTGATACAAGTAAATAACTAAGTAGGTAGTTATTACTTTTGATTTCATGAATAAGGCAGCTTTCCTAAACATAGATAAAATATTGTTGATCTCTTAACAAGCACGATTATAAAGGGTCTAAGTCAAAGCCTATTAGGTACGTATTTAAGTTAAAAAAAAGGTTTAAGAAAAGAACCTTGAGTAGGCGTATCCCTATTAAATAAATCATGATAAAATAGTAGTAAACTATTATAGAAATAGTACATAAAATACTAATATATAAGGTAAAAGATTAAGCTGCTTTCAGAAAAAATTTCATACCTCACATTTCGTACATCTCCGTAATATCCGGGCGGGATCAATGTGTAATTTAATTTTGTAATTTTATCACTCAGGACCTCATTGACAGGTATTATATACTCCATTTTTTAAACTTGTATGAGAAACTATCGATAGAATTTAATAAATAGTTCTTTAAGAAAGAACTTAATAATAATTTAAGAAATTTTTGACCATCACTTTTGCTAGATCGTGGGTCAGCGATTTAGCGAATACGAATAGCGATTAGCAACTACAGGGTTGCCAACGGCAAAAATATTTTATCCTAATATGTTTTTAAGTGTTGTTTGGTTTTTAAAAAATTCTAATTGTGGAACAAGTATAACATTTTTAAATTTAGTATCTTTACAATACAATTTGGAAATTAACCAATATTATAATGTAATAATTTTATGCCTGTGTGACCCACACCGTTTAAAAAGTGATACCATATAAAAAAAATAATAAAATAAGAAAAAGTGACTAATGATATGATTAACTATTCAATTACCGACACTTGAGACTTTACTTGAAAACAAATGTATTTACAGTGAAAATATTTTGTCAATTACTTTGCCCTTTACACTTTATATTATACCATATTTATAAAGAACAATCAGTATCTTTACCCTATCTCAAATGAAGAAGTAAATAACAAACAAATCTTAAATTTACATTTTCTTGTGATTGGCTAATTGTTCTGCTGTATTAAGCACTAGTGCACAACCAACAGCTGAATGAATCATTCCTTTATACTACAAGACTATTCCACATAAGCCACTATAATATAATATATCCAATTTAAATTAACCTCCAAGCTTCCAAAATAACTTCGCGGACATTAAAAACGACATTTTACGCGACTTCACAGTAAATATCATAGATTCTTCAAGTTCTCGACCAACCATGCAGCGTTAAGGGCCGGCTTCGGCAATCGAAGATCGGGAATGTGAGAGAATTATATAGAAAATTATGCTCCAAAACATTGAAATAAATCACACAGCTAGTCAATGAATGTAACTTGTCCTAAAATATTCAAATTTAAGAGAATGCTTATGGATAAGTGAAAAAAGCCTAATTATTTATATAATTTACTTAGACTGACAAAATGGCATAACGTATATAAATTTATTATGTAAATTGCTTGCACGATAACGCTATAGTTCTTGTTTTGTCAGCATTTACCTACGCTACTATTCTTCTGTCACCTTGTTAAAACTATTGTGCTCTCTTTGTTCAGATGTGATAGTTACTAACTCGCAATTCTATTTATTATTATATATTATATTAGACTTTCATTTACTACATGGGATCCTATTTTAACATTAAAGGAACTTCTTGGATTTTAGAAAAAAATCTGATGCACTTTATCTATGTTCTCGTAATAGAACTTTGGGGGAAAGACAGAATGGAATGCAAATGTATATGTTTTTTATTGTTACATTATTATTAATTACAAAAGAAGATAATATATAATATATTGAATAGCAACATTATATATTTAGGGTAACAGTGCTACAATGTGATACAAGAAAACAATGTTTTTTCGTAGCCTAATCTTTTGGGTCACCTATGCGACATAGTTGGTCATGAAGATCATGACCATGTATGTCGCATACACAGCTTTTCATTAATATATTTAATCTCAAGTACCCTAGAATGGGGTGAGTAATCGTTCCTAATCAAAAACTCTGAAATGTATTTTTTGGGTTGCTTGAGAAAACCACATGCAATATCCCTACCGCGAAAATAAATATTTAATGTTGGAATCACAAAAATTGACGTATTTAAATTTTGTACTATGCAATTATATTAAAAGTAAAAAGGTGTAGATAGGTTACAAACACAACATAAAATCTACGAAAATGACACTGTTACGCACACATGAATAACATTATATTGCAAAATACACACTACATTACGATTCGTCACTAAAGTAGGGTGGCATTATTTAAGTATCACGAGTGAAAAAGAGACGAATATATTTGCGAGAGTGCATCGTCTCGTGTCAAAGAAACGACATAGAATAAATTATCAGACAATACGTATGTATGCGATTACTCATAAATTCATTTTGTACAAGTACTAAAATATTTAAAATACATTGAAAATAGGTAAATTAAATCTATCAGTAATTTTAGAAAAAAATAATATCAAATAAAGTGGTATAATTAACTTGTTAAAATAGTATCAGTGGCCTTAAAATAAATTTAATTTATTTCTTATTTGTCTTTTTTTAAAGTGTACAATATACAATAACCAACACTGCGAAAATTTTTACTTACCCAGCCGCGTATAAATGCGTAAGGAAATTGTTCCATAGTACTTCTATTGGGCAAGTGGTATGAGAATAGATAGAATAGAAAAGTTACAATTATTAGTTCTTAGCCATAATCTAGCGGTTGAGTGGCGGTAGCCGCGTTATTATGTCTGAATGATTATATAAATACCTATGTAAATAAGACTCGCGAAATTTTCAAACTAGCACTTACTACTTCATGACCACGACCGCTCTGCCAAGAGCGTATCAACTGAGGCTAAGAACTCATGGAGCGGTTTTGTCCCGCGCCCGCCGCGGTTGCGGGTCCGTTATCTCTGTAGAATGCAGATTTATATGTAAAAAAAAATATTTTGTATTTTATGCAAATTACACACCGCGTCTATCAGACTTTAGTGGTGGCGCGGAGTATAATAAGATCGCTGCAGCTGTATTGCGGATGACCAGTCTACTTTGTTTTGGTCCCATTATTATTTTTTAATTCAACTATGCGAAGGTTTCGATATTGTCGAACCGGCGCTGACTGCAAAATTTACAAATTATGGTGTAACAACCTATTTAGACGACCTGCAAAGTTATAGTATATTAATTCAATTTATTTTGTTTTCGTATATTAAATTAAGTTTATTATATTTAGTGTGTCTTAATATCTTTCTGTAATAAATGGTTCTTTGTAATTTATCATGGATGGCAGCACTAGCTTACTTTGAAATGACAGCAATATTATAAGACTTGTGTTGCAGAACTAGTGTTGCAGAACAATCGATAGTTTGACTATGAATAGTTGAACTCGAAAATTATTCAGAATATCGGTAGTACTATCAAAAGTACTGTCTTGTGTCATAACTATCGATCTTATCGATAGTAACGATAGCTCATCGTATAGTTTATTCCAACCATAACAGGAATAAGCATAAATAAACAAATTTGACACCGAATTAATGCGATATCATTGGTCATCGATATCAATTGACGCGATGTCATTGGTCAAATAATCTATGAAATTCACTATGGATACGTAAAAAGATGGCGTTTCCAATGTTCGCGAAGTTGTATTACAATTTGGATCTTTGGAAATTAAATTAATGTGGTTATAACTAGTTAATTGGAATAGTGTTGTATTATGTATAAGGCTAAATTAATCAAGAACTATTTACAGTGCATAATAATGCAGTACGCAATCGAGTATCGATAGTATTGTTCACGGTGAGCTATCGATAATAATGACAGTATTGAAAGTGATAATAATATCGATAAACTATCGATACCATTGCGTACACCTTAACTATCAGTGCTTAACTTACGCTGTGAGTTGTGACAGATGACTTGAGTGATGTTCAAATTACTATGTTTGACGTACAAGCAGGGGCGGACCGAAGGAGGGGGTGGGGGTAAATGTTCTTATACGCAATCCTAAATAAGCCTTTAAATACCTATGCCTAGTACCTATCTAAGAGATGGTATTTTTTTTACAAATATAAAATGAAACTACATCCACGGGCTCATACTTGCCCGTGCCTTTTATTTTGTTATTTCATTTATTTCTAGATAAAAATATCTTTATTAATAAGAATATTTCTATACGTATTTTTCCCTACTTTACACTACACAGAAGACGACGGATCAAAGTAATAATACTTTGGTAGTTGATTAATACTCATGTCCATTCACAAGGTCCATCGACATCTGGCAAAGAAACGCGCGAATGAGAGACGCGTAGTGTTCCTTGGCCTAGCAGTTCCGCCTCGGATGCTGGCTGGCTGGCTTATGGGACGATGGAAGCCGAAGTCCACACTGCGGACGCTGCACGAAATTCGGGCAGGACGCCGGCATTCATAGTGTTGTGCCTGTTTTTGTCAAAGGCTTTCTTCATGGAGTAGGTAATTGTGTTGACGCTCGGGAAAGTGACTTTTAAAGTTAAAATTATTAGGTTTATTTTATTATTAGCTTATATAAATATGAATCGTTATGACTGCATTTGAAAGGCGCTCCAATTGTTAAATATGTAATGGGGTCCACCTTATTTATGTCATAAGTGTTGTTTGTTTATTTCCATTACACTCTAAAACTACAAATTCTAATACCATTTACATATTAACTTTTACTTTTACTTACAAATGTTATATATTATTATGTTGCATATTATATGCTTTAATTAAAAGCTTTGTTTACGAGATATCTAGTTCTCCAAGAATGCGAAAAAATATGCTTAATTTAGATAAAATTATTTCTTACCAGGTGCCTGTCGACTAGACCAGAACAGGTGAAGCTCAGGTACATAGCCTGTACCGGTGAATGGATGAGCAGGTCTAAGCTTAAGCCGTATGTGCTAAATGGTGAGATTCGCTGCAACAATAATGAAGTTCCAGTTAACTTTTAGGCATATTTTTTAATTAATGTAATAAGAATCACATGTTAGGAGATAAAATTGAATAAATATATGCTTAAAATTTTGGCTTAAAACTGGGTGTGGACTGTCAAGTACCTCAGTATTTGTTACAGCGCTTTGCTAAATCAGCGAAAGTACAATCAGCGTAAGACCACGGTGTAGCGTGTATGTATAGACTTTTTGAAGCTGTGTCCCACGTTGGTCATCGCTAAAGCAACCGCTCTGCCGTTGAATCTTTCGATTGCATCGTCTCCGACATCCGTGTAGAATCTAAAAGTTGGTTTGAAATTGGGATATCTCATACAGACAAAATACAAATAAATAAATTATTTCACAATCTTTAAAGAAAAAATACTACTAGGTACCTACTGCTAATCTTTCTAATTTCTATACAGTTTTGGTTCTAATTACACTTACTTAAATTCTTAGTCTTAGTTAAAGTCCTTAAAATATTAACTTCATTTAAAATATACTTTATTGTGTCATCCTCCATTCAGCTTTGCCGACCCGGACCTGTGATGGTCTTAATCCACCACTGCGTACAACCTAGAATTGAAATTGAGTAATGTCAACTGTTTTCAACTAGGTAACAAAAAATAATTATAAAGATTGTTGATTTAAACTGACGCCCGGTGCGGACCGTACCCTCCACCCCCCCTCTTACGCCACTGCTAGGGGCGTCATTCTTTTTCGTCCTGGAACTCTTATGGGCTTAGTCCGCCACTGTATACAACCTGGAATTGAAATTGAGTTATGTAAACTGATTTCAACTAATAAAAAGTTATTAGAAAGATTTTTTCATACTTACACGTTCATTCAAATACTCGAAGATAATTATCCAAGTAAAGGAGTTTGAGGACAAGGTAATTAAAACAACCGAATAATATCGAATTATTTATTGCATTAAATACGTCATTTTTGGTTAATTCTTAAAATATGTAATTTTGATAATATTTTAATATTGAACTGTATTTAATGTAAAAACCTTAATAAGAATAAAACTACATATTTAATTTCGAAAGTCAATTAAGAATTTATTTGTAAATAACATATTAGTTATTAGTTTAAAAAAACAGTTAATATTATATGTTATGTTATAGTGTACAATTTAACTACACACACAGTAAACATTTATTATTATTATTATTAAGAAAAGTAGTCGTAAATGATTAACGTTTTGATACAGGAAAAGCTGGCAGGGGATGGCATTTTATCTAAAAGCAGATTCTAGAATATTATATGAAAATAAAATACCCTCTGCTGCATTTGAGTTAAAATTATATTATTATTAAATTAACATGTTACAACCTCTAAGAAAATAATCATATTCCCAATAGTTTGTAAATATTTTTTTAATGCAAGTAACGGCCGAATTCTGAAACGTCATTCAAAATGAAGTGGGACTTAATTATTTGGAACGTCATTAATTTCAAAATTTTGTATGCGAAATTTGAAATTAATGACGTTCGAAATAATTAAGTCCCACTTTCGTATTTGAAAGACGTTTCAGTATTCGGCCATAAGTGTCTTAAATATATATATTAAGGTATAGAATTTTACCTCGCGTCCTTTTTTGAAAGGTTCATTTCTCATCATCAGTCTTATACTTATCTTCAAAATCTAGTCACTCCCATGTTAAGAGGCCTTAATTCTTCATTAAGACACCTAACTTTTTTAAATAGTCTACGAAGAGTTGAAGGCTATATAAATTTTAACGCATGGTTTCGTTGCGATAAAGTCGATTAATTTCAATTATATACTGAAATAAGTAGTTTGTATACATACATACATAAAACAGCTACGACACGTAGACCTAATGATGATTCAGCAATCACCTGAACATTTAAATTCCTTTTGGAATCATTGAGAACGGATTAAGCCTGAAAAACAAACAAATTAATACTTAAATTTTATATTAACAAATTAAACTCAATCATATCTTAAATAATTCCAATCAACAGACTTACTATCAAAATAACAATAGCTGTCAATGGATTAGTCGAAGTGACCACGTGGTGCTTTAAACCTGTTGAAATATCTAAAACAATTCAGCATTGCCGCCTGAGTAGCTTTACATTTAATTAAATACTATAAGGTGACGATTGAAATGTGATTTTAAGATCCTAATTGATCATTCAATATTTTTATTTCATTTGATTTGGGGTCATCGTGGGAACCCAGATGTTGTCAAGCTGGTCTTATTTGACAAATCATTCAAACTTATTCAAAGTATAAATAAAAACAGAGCGAGGGAAAACAGTAATGTACGTTACTGTAATGATGTCAAGGCGTGTCACAACTTTGTATAGTAATAAAATTGTGTCGGTCAGGCTACCGCCGTTAGGAACGGAGTTGTTTGCGATATTTTTTCGATTTTTTTTCGGTTTTAGTATGTGGATTTTATTTGTTTATTTTTGTCTTTTGTCACATCAAAAAGCGCCTCAATCTCCTTTATGTCACTCTCTTAATTAAAGATCAAGAAACGATTCAATCTTTTTTAATTCATGTAACATTCTAATTTTTAAATTCATTTCATATTCTAATATTATTTTAGTAATTTACATTTATAATTTACTGGAAGGGCCATTAAACAACTTGTGTGGGTCTGTATTACCTTTATATTTCTGTTTTTGTATTTTTAAGAACGTTAGGGAAGAATTTCGTCTTAGTTATATTTAAGTATTTAATTTTATTAGGCGCACAATAAGGTTCACGATCGATGGCTTAGCGTGGTTTAGCGCTCAAAAATTCAGCATAAATACTACCACCAGAAGCGCTCGCGCAGTACTGAATTGTATGTCAACGCATAGCATTTTGTAGCATTTGGTAGGCACGATGTAATGACGCAAATGATATACTACATAATAAGACTTTTATTTTGTTAATACATACCATACTACAGGAAAAGAAATAGTACGAGAGCCCACGACCAAAATTTTTGTCTCATAGCAATACGGCCAAAACCGCATCAAATCGATAGATACGATTATCCTGAACTCGAAAATAACAATATCAGACATTTTCCGCGTAGCGTTTGATCTGACCGAATTTTCAAAATTGTCAAAGAATTTTACCGAACTGCATCATAGCAATATGTCTGATTTGCAGACTGTAGTTGAATGATAGTTCTGAGATACCGGAAACATATTTTTCAGACGTTAGTGGTGTAGCGCAAACCCGTAAAATCACTTAAAAAAATTAAAAATGAGACAAAAAAAATGTCTGATAGCAATACGCCTGAATATCATTTTTATTAGTAAATTTTGGTTATTTGATGCGAACAAAACAGTTTTCAGACGGAAATGTGAACGCATTAAATTTTGAGACCGTTTTGAAAATGTTAACAAATTTTACCGATCGGTATCATAGCAATATGTCTGAAAATTGTTGGACATGATAAAATAAGTTGTCCACATGTACAAAAAATGTATATCAGACAAATTAAGTGTAGCACCTTCTCTATCAGACATATATATGCTACACTTAAAGTGTCTGAAAACAGGTTTTTGGTAATCATGGCAGCAATACGAAAAGTTGAAAAAAAAAATTATCCGTATTGCTATGATACAGGTCGGCTAAATTTGTTGACATTTTCAAAAATGCGCTCAGGCTATATGCTACGCGCAAAATGTCTGAAAACAAACTTTTTCGTAATACAATTATAAAATCTATGTACATTTTCACTATCAGACGTATTGCTATAATACCGACTGTCTTTTTTTTTTGACACAGCAGAAATGGCCTCCCACGCAGTTGCTACACTTTCGACCGTTACTACACACCTAGTCGGGTTCAGAATCATACAATCTAACGATTTTATAGGGTTTTTGCCGTATTGCTATGAGACATGGTTTTGGTCGTGGGCTCTCGTACTAAAATGGTCATGATGTCGCAGGGCAAATTTTTAAGGTCTTAAATTAATTGTAAGTTGTAATGAGTATAGTAGATTTTTTAAGATGAGAAATACAGTGGCTTTCGCAATATATTATAGTCAAAAAGCTAACACTCATAAAAGCAATTAGTTCAATCATTTTTTCATTATTTTAGTTGTCTTACAAACAAGTTTTTTGGTTGAACCAAGTCGGCGTAGTTTTCATAGGAAATTCATAGCGTTATTCAACCTATAAGATTAAATTAGTTGTGTTATTATTAATAGTACCTACCTAAGATTTTATTTTCAAATTTTTACATAGGTTAGATTTATTTTTAAAGTAAACGTTGTTAAAGACGTAAGAGTATTTAGTTTTTATTTTTAAGCGCTTAGTGAAAAGTTGACAGTATAACTATCTAAATAAATAAACAAATAAAATATAATCCTATAACTCACGCACTGAAAAATCGTAGAAAATAATTATATTTAGGACTTTTTAAATGGTTAATTTATTATTATTATTTATGTTAGTATCATTATTATTTCTATTATTCGATATAAATGTGGCTATTCGACTATTGACTCGGGAAAATATATTTAAAAAAAAAAAAAATTAATTACCTCGTCTCCTCTTCACTTTCTGAATCTGTTCCCAGGTGTGGTAAAGGCGTTTTATCTGAAATAACATCAATGTCATAAAATTAATTGATTTTAAGCGAAATAAAGAGCTTCTTTATTTCTCTTTAAGCGGAAGCTGTTTGTATTATACGACGTGAACAATGAAGTTATCTATCACACAAACATAAACACATATACAAACAAACTTAATCATGTTTATTATGTTTGTAAGTATATTTGCGTTCATATATTTACATGCAGGTTATTAATTATTGTGCAAGTAATAAAATCGTAAATATCCGGGAAGAATACGCACATTCCAAAATTAGGTTTCTACGAACAACATCGATCAATAAAAATCTAATTTTAATACTATAGAACAAAAATAAATGTGTGGGTCAACATTTAATATACAAGAATCGCAATAACAAAGCATGACAATGAACGAAACGCAGAAGTGAGACGGATGTGCTGGTCAATATATTTCCATCGCTTTGTCATTAAATTTTTTGTTTTTTTTTTGTTTTGTTCAAGCCTAGGAATTTTTGTGATCCAAAATGTTTTATTAAAAGTAGTTTTCAAAAAGCAATAAAAATGTACAAAGAAAAACAAACATCACGTAGCACTAGTGTCCATGTATTCTGTTACGTAACTGATAAGTCAATACATGCGATCTTACCGAATGATAAAAATATAAATTTATCTGTAATTTTTCTATTTCTTAAGCTCATAACGATTCGATTTAGTTCCTCGCTAGTTCTAAATTTAACGATGGCTTTGAAACCTCCTCCCCTGGCAAGCCTCTCTGAGAAAGTTCTACTTCTTAGACATTTCACTCCATACTATAAATGTACAAAAATTTAAGTTTAGAACCCAGAACTTTTTTATAATTGGATATAAAATGCATATGTTCTTAAAGTTATAATATACTATACTTGTTTCACTCACTCATATAAATGTAAAAACATATGTATATGTATATATTCCTAACGCAATTATTTTAAAAGGACAACTTGAGGTGCTTTATGTTATAGATTATTTTACACTTTTTTATATATTTTTTTATGTATGAACGTAGATTTTATGCGGATCGGACAAAATATTTGTGCTTGCGTAGATGAATGATAATCATAAATATATTTTTCTAGAATACTCACTTCCTTTTTAAGAAAGCTCTTCGTAGTTGCGTAGTTCCAACCCCCTTTAACAGATGACAAGAACAGCCACGAGCCGATTGTTAGTTTTTCTTTTTTAACTCGACGCCGAAATCTTGCCTGCCCAAAGTTGTTGGTGAAGTTGCTATCCGAGCCGCTGTAAAAACTGATGCTACTGCTGTTTGAAGAGTCATCGTCAACATCGAATATGTTATATTCTTCAGCCATTCGCGCCAAGCGTTGGAGTTTCCAAAAACCGCTTATCCTCATTTCACATTCCATGATTAGAGATTGGATATTCATCGCAAAATTACGTGAAAAGTTTACTCTACGACGAGATAAATATCTTTTTTCTTCTCTATGCGAAATATAGTCGGCAGCGTTTGCAGCTGTTTCTTGAACAAAGCTGGTGCTCCCACTTGTACTTGGCCGAACCTTAAAAATCATTGATCGATTTTAATATGACAAAACTGTTATGAATAATTTAACCTCTAAAATAAAAAATAAAGTAAATAAATTACAATTGTTAAACACACCATAATCGCGTTCTATTGTATGTTAGCACTTTTTTATTTTCAGAAAACGATATTCACAGCGTAACTAAGCACTCAACTGGAGTTCCGGGGTGCAAAATCGATTTTGCAAGGCTTTGCATTTCCACGCACGTCATTGGCTTGTGAAAAGTAACAATGTTACCAAACTTACAGCACGAATTATTTTGTGAATGTACAAAAACTTAAGTTTAATTCGTAAAGTTTATATTAATCAGAATTATAATATTTAAATTTTGACTCAAAAGTACAAAAAAACGTTTTTATATTTAAGTACTAGATAAAAATATTTCTCGGAACGGGAACAGATAAATAAATATATTTTTGTTTCGTTGTTAAGTAAGATAATCAGCCTAAGCTTTAATAATAACTCGAGAGATAATCATGACTTGTAAATGATTCATATAAAGTTTTCATAATATTTTTTTGTTCATATATTTTATAATATCAGCAAAATCATTCACCCTGTTATATAATTTAAAAAAACGAAGCTTTTAATAAAAATATTATTAAATGATAAAAAACTGTATTATAATATTTAGATGAACACGCGGCTTTGCCCGCGTGGTCGTTTTGTAACAGATTTCACGTCACAAATATAAGGCCACTTATTTTTTTAAATATCGAATAATAGTAATGTGTATATAATTTGTTACGTAGGTACGTAAAAAAATGATTATTTTGATAATTCCGTGTAGTTTTAATCTAAATGTCTTTATATGAATCAGACTATGCAAACTCACAACCAGGTCTTAATAGAAGTCAAATCGCCTAGAGAAGTATACTTCTAAAGAAATAAATATAATAAATTATCCTGATGTATAAACATCATGATATTTAAATTGAGTAAACATTATTTATAAAAAAATGGTATACAATCTTTAGCTAGAAATAACAGTTTTTACATTATTGAATTTCTAGCTTTGAAATTTTACATTTTCTTAAAAAACTGGATGAATGTATATGACATGGTAAATAAAACGCATCAACGACCATAGAGAGGTTTAATACTTTATTATATATTTAGTTAAGTTTTTAGTTAAGTTCACAAATATTGATTATATTTTAAATAAGCTAACCAGACCCTGAATACATAACCATTTTCATCACTTTCCATAACCTTAACAATATAAATGTTCCACATTTATATTGTGACTAAACATTATTACCTAATAATTTTTGATTACATTTTTGATTACAAGCTATGATTATATATTTTGTTTTGAAAACATTTAAGAAATTCTTACATTTAACAATTAGAGTAAATAATACAATTTGAGATTATTACTATAACTAGGAAACAAATTACATATCTTTTAATAGTAAAAATAATAGAATATGTATCACAGAAAAAACTTAAATCTAATCAAATTTTAATAAAGTAAATAAAGTAAGGTTCTTTAGGACTCTCTGATCAAACTGTTTATAGTATGAGATGTACCCACGAAAGACAATATGGACAAAAAAGTAAGTACTGATTATCATAGTTAATGAAACTTTAACAATAAATAACTAATAACTACGTCGTATATATGTATGTGTATGATAACTTCTGAATATATTCGTCGATGGTAGAATAATCCAAAACGTAAGTTTAAATGTAATTGACAAAATTTTCAATAGGGTTTTTGTATTTTTGTCTTTCGTAGAAAAAGCAAAAATATTTACTAAAACGAAATTGACATAATATAAGGATTGACATATATTTTTAATTATTATTCAGAAAATGGGGTTACATAATTCAATTCTTATATGTACGGATAATATAGTTACATAATAATTTGATTATTTTATATTTTCATATATTATAGAAATTATGATTTAAAATCTTTTTGAATCGATTTTACATTCATTGTGTGCGTTAGATCTGCCTATTACATAAACTCAATTCTCTTCAACTAGAATGACTTGCCCTCGACAAGGACACCAACCAAAGTAACAGTAACAATAATTTTAATTATTTAAAATTGTTCTACGATGAAGACCGTTTTTGAAATATGTCTTTCCTCCTCCTCTCCTCCTTCTCCTCCTCTTCTCTTTTCTTCTCTCCATAATATGTAGTGATTAATATATGGATTAAACTTCCTAGTAGAGATGTTATGAATCATCATTAACATTTATAAGATAACGTAGAGTCGATTAAGTGATTATAATGAGATTCATAATTCAAATTTTTCAATTAATTTTGAGTTTCTTTAGATATGGGGACCAAGTATCCGGTTCTGTAATATAAAAACATACTTATTTTATTTTATCATTATTATATATATATATAATTATATTATGTCATACATATAATATTTAAAAAAAATCACTTATGTAGCAATACTTTATCTAAATACAAAATCAGTCAAATCTGTATATTAGACATACAATTTCAAGAATTACTAATAAGTAAATCACAATCTTATAATAAATATTAAAACTGTAATATTTATTATAAGATTGTGATTTCGGTAACAAAAGGACTTCTTTGCTTTAACAATGCCACTAATAATTAAATGTTCGTACCTCCCGTCATCAGAATCTGACTCAGAAAACTCCTGGTTGACTGACCTTTTGTCTGAAATTACATAAATCAAATTATTCCAGGAAATCGAAACAGGTCGATACATAGAAGAGTTGTATTATTTTTTCAATCTAATTGAAATACATTTATCAATTTATTTACATAAATCAGTACATTCAAACTATTCTTAAAAAAGTTTGTAAGCATCACACAGAATTACTTTAGTGCAGATATTTTTAAGTATTATGCATTCACAGAGTTACATAATAACGTAGCTATACAAATTCATTTGTGTATCAAAGAAAAACATCGATATTTGATTTATAATTAAATTTCTAAAGCAACATTAAATATTATATGCATTGATTTTAAGCACAATCATTGCAAAAACCAAGCAACAAAAAAAAAAAACGAAAACAAAATAAATGTTTGTTGTAAACAAAAGGCAACATATAAAGTTCATCTCAATAGTTTCATTCGCAATTTGCAATTAATTATTACTATTCGCATGTGTAGAACAGAATACTAAGAGCATTAAGGAAAGTTTAAATTAAAACACATATTACGTAACTTAAACAACGCATGCGTATTAATTAACTATATGGACTATCTTACCGAATGATAAAAATAAAAATTTGTCATGTAACTGACTTTCTTTTAAGCTATTAACTACTTGCTTAAGTTCTTCTCTATTTTCAAATTTAACGATAGCTTTGTACACTCCTGTCATCGCAAGCCTTTCCGGAGTTGTCCTACTTCGGGAACATTTTACTCCGTACTATAAAGTAAGCAAAAAGGTAAGCTTTATTATTTTTCAATCAGGAACTTTCATCTCAAATGCATTTGAGGATACTATGCTGTATTTCCACATAGAAATTTGTTTGTTATTATTCATCATAACTTGATAAATTTATTATATTCATATGTTACGTATGTATTAATTTCACGATTTAACGTTAAGATATATAATCATTCTCCACTATGTCCACGCACTAAATCTGCAACTTATGGAGACTGTTTAAGAAAAAACTGCGTTTCGCACGGTAGTCGTACACAAACCACCACCACGTAGAACCGCCCAGTAAGTAATATAGCACTTCAAGAGCGAAACGTCGGATACAAACAGCTGGGCCAGCTGCATGAGCAGGTGATGTGCAGCTATGAGGTCGAGAACATTGTCTCATATACCTACAGTGAATTCAATTCACGAAGACGAATTCACGACCACTGAATTAAAATATATTATTGTATGCCTAAGGCATTCCTCCTAAAAAACAGGCATGTACTTTGAGGTATTTTTTTAAATTAATAAGAATTTATTATGAAAATTGATTTGTTTAGTCAAAAGAAATAATCTCGAAATTGTAGTTTCATAAAAAAACAAAGAAAATAACGATACGTGATTTTGTACCTCAGCTGCTACAGCTATAGATAGCTACTTGGATCGTGATGTTTGAACACTCGGTCCGAGCGCATTCGTATATGAAAACCGTAATGTTGGTAAAAAATATACTTCGATAACTCCCAATTTTAAATTAAGCTTATTATTAAATAAACAGTATAGTTGGAAATGATAACGAATATTTGATATAATATGATAAAATTTTAGTGTTTACTATAAATATCTGTGATTGACCGCGCTCTGAATCAAAAATGTCTTAAATAAGTGACCGTTATCAGGTACATACTTTCTTGTTAGAATCCAATATCTTAGCAATAGCAACAACGCAATGCAATTGCTCACTTGCATTGAAAAATGAGTGGGAGTGCAGAGTGGGAGGCGTGCGTCATCGTGGATTGAACTATAAATAAACCTATTATAAAATGTCTCTTGATACTTATTGATCTGTAAATATTCAAAGTATCATATAGTATACTTTTAGTTTATATGAAAATTCGCATAAATATAGTACTTACCTCGTTTAAAAAATAATTCTTCACGGTGCTGTAGTTCCAGCCTCCAGGTACGAATGAAATGATGAGCCACGATCCAAATGTTCGTTTTTCTGAATTCCTGCTGCGGCCATAAGTCCTCTGTTTCGTAACATTATTTTCAGAAACTTCGTCTTTCGCCAGTAAAAGATCTTCCTCGCTGCCAGAGAGGCTTGATTCTTCGTCAACGTTAAACATTTTATTCTTTTCGGCTGACGATGCCTTACGCTCTAAGCGCTGTCTTTTCAAAAAATCTTTTATCAATGCTTCACTTTCTGCTATAACGCTCCGCAGGTTTTTCCCGAAGTTGGATATATCGCTCGTTATTAGCTCTAACCCATATGACATTTCAAGACAATTAGGACATGGGAATCTGTACCGCGTGACTGAGCCTGGAGCAATGTCAGTTTCCATTTCTTCCAGGAAGGCGCCTACATTACTGCAACTTGGTTCTTCACCCTTAGAAATAAAAAGCTTAAATTTATACAATGTAAATTATTGAATTTAAAAAAAAAGATGGTCGGCACTGATTGAAGAAATATAAACTAATATTTAAAAAATACTTAATGATTTACTTAATAACAAAACGAAATATAAGTAGTTCAATTAAAAATTACCATTGTAGCTTCTGTTCCTTGTAAGCACTTATTTTTTATAGAAAACTGACTTTAACGTGATCACTAAACACTCGGATGAAGACTGGACTTATGAAAATCAATACTCGTTAAGCTATAGTCGACGCATGTCAAAAGCAAACAAGTAACAGACGTGTTCATTTTATCTGATATAAGAAAATTTTAAATTAAATTGAGTTACTATTAAATTATTTTTAATGAAAAAACATTTCTTCTTTTTCTTACCTTTATTTAAAAGATAAGACGTTTTCGTATATCTATTCGAGCTTGCTCAACCTTTGTTTGGATACACGAATACAGCTGACAATTTTCTCTTCAACGTTGTTTGACATAATAAGCATTTTCTCGAAAAATATATATGAATCCTGTTACTAGTCCGTCTGTCCTGAATTTTATCGTTGTTGATGTCCTGAATATGTTTTTGATTAATACTCGTTATACTACAGGAAAAAATCTGCTTAAACAATTATTTTAGACAAAATTAGGGCTTTAAGATAAAACCTCTTTACTTTGTGGTAGAGCCTTGTGCAAGCTCGTCTGGGTAGTTACCACCCACTCATCAGATATTTTACCGCAAAATAACAGTATTTGGTATTGTTGTGTTCTGATTTGAAGGATGATTGAGCCAGTGTAATTACAGGTACAAGAGACATAACATCTTACTTCAACGGGTTGGAGGCGCATTGGCGATATAAGCGATGGTTAATATTTCTTACAATGCCAAGAGTTACCACTTACCATCAGGTGGCCCAAATGCTCGTTTTTCCTATCCTATAAAAGAAAACATTTGCCTTTTTACAAATGAAAGTTTTTGGTTCTTACTAAATTTTCTTTCCATGAAAAACTACATCTTGCATATCACTAATACTTCAAGCATATATATATATGAGGATAACGTAAAAAAATTGCCAGTGCTTTGTATTAATTATTATATTATAATAAATATTAACTGTCGTTTAACCCGCGGTTTCTATATTATATATTAAATGTAGCCTACGTTGCTCTTTGATAATGTAGATTTACATAGGTGAAAGAATTTTTAAAATCGGCTTAGTGGCTTTGGCATGAAAGCGTAACAAACAAACACACTCACTTTCGCATTTATAATATTAGTTTCGCATTTATAATTCTTGTATTTGCATATGTGTATATACAAAATTAAAGCAAATTAATAATTCTGAGCGGAGCTTGGTCGACCATCCAAGTAAACAATTAGATTTGCATATTAAACTGACAGTCATGTATGTAATGTATGCGCATATATTTAGTAGCAAGAAAATAAAGTGCGAATTTAAAATTAATACATTAATATTAATCAGCTTTCACAAGGTTTTGAGAATTACAATTAAAACGCTGAAGACATAAAATGCGTCTTTTCTACTAATCTACAATTACTGTAAATTGATAATTTTTTGAAACAATATCTTTAAAATTACTAGTTGAATCAAGAAAATCAAAAAATAAAAATTAAATATTATTTCAATATATATTTATATATTAATTAAATAACTTTCGCTTTAATCTTTAGCTCTTACAAATATAAATGCTTATTTATTGATAGCTGAGTTGTAGAATAAAGACTATTATTTTTGTATTATATTATTACCATCATTACCATTCATAATTTAAAATCCATACTTACGCTTGAATTTAACTTTTTTTATACTTTTTTATTTCCATAATATAACCTATGTAACTAAAATGCACTTAATATAATTAAGATATTAATATAATATCGTTGCTCAATTTTAATTATTTCACCTTACAATGTCATTAAATTCATTATATTTCATTAAATAATATAACTATATTTCTTCAATAAATATAATTGTTTATTGTTATATTTAGTCTGCCTTTTATTTCTAATATATTATTTATTGTCCTATTTAAATGATAATTTTAATTACTAACGCATAAATACTCATTAATTAAAAAAAGTTCAATATTATATCGTGCCTGTAAAATATATAGTAAAAAGAGCCTAAGTCCGTCATAAATCTATTATGTCAAGCAATATATTATATTTATATAAAGTAATAAACCATGTTTTCTATGTCTTACATGACTGTGTGCATCGATTTCGACCTCTGCCAAATTTAGATAATATTCATAAACCTTATTAGTTATGTATTCATATATTATTATTGTTTCTCAAATGTATTTTATGTATATTCAGGGAAATATTTATTTATTTTACAAAATCTACAATGTATTTACAAATTTTTTTATAAAATTATTTAAATCTATATAATAACATAACAGACCGGCCAGGGTCTCATGATTGAATGCGTATTTAAAATTTCGTGTCTGCCAATCCTGAATGCAGATCCTGGTCTTACCTCTCATAAAAGTGCATTGTCATCCAAACTGATCAAACTTTAATAATTTCAACTTGAAATTAAAACCATAAAAACATTGCAAGTTAATAAAAGCTTGTCGAAAGATTGTAAAAATAATTTTAAAAAATTGTAAGATGCTTCTTAAATAATAATTAAAAATATCAATTTATATCAATAATAAGATTGTTTTATTTTATTTTATTTATACGATTTATTAATTTTAGGAGACCCCACTACCTGTAAAAATGTACCTACTGTCTTTAGGAGTTCAGATATAAGAAGATTTAAAAAAATATACACACATTCTTACCTTTATATCTCCCCCAGGCGGCTATTTTATTTTCAAATTTCAATCAATATTTGACATAGCATACCTTGAAACTACTTAACATCAACTCAAATCTTTTACGTAATTTAATTTAGTATTATAAACGGATAATTGTTTGCAAAAAATCAAATTCAATCCGGACTTACAATACCATATCATATAAATTTATAAATCATATATGTTTAACTTTAATCAAAATTACTCATATTAATTCTAAACGAAGTCGAATGAAAACTGTTTTACCATTAGAAGCGGGATATAAATGAAAATTGTAATTAACTGTACCATATATTTTAAAGCATTTTATTAGACCCATGAAATATTTAATATATTCAATTTTGATCACATTCCAATTCCTTACGAATATAACATTTTCAATTCTACCATCTACATATTAGTATGCATATTGGATTGGTTAAATACGAAGAAGAGAAATTACTTTTTTATTGTAAGATATTTAGTCTCTTAAGAAATTCGTAGACATAAAGAACAAATTATGGCAATATTTGGAATATAAATCACTATTTATTTAAAATTGAAGTTTTCACTACAATATGAATTACTATACTATTGAATTTTCCGCCACGCATACTCGCCAAATATACATTTACATCTTACTAATAAATTTCATATAGCGTTTGTATAGTAACACAATGCTTTTATTCTTTTAGAAAACAAAATCGGTGTGCATCTGTCCGCTATATAATATTTATTAACAAGGCCGTTAATATTAATGGTAAAACTACAATACTTAGACGATTGTGCGAATTTGAATAATATCAACTACGAGTACATCTTGAGATAATTCTCCTTGCAGGTTTTCACTTCCGCCGTCCTCATTCTCTAAGTATTACGATACATAATATACTAGCATTGTCTTGTGAACGCTTTTCTATATTTAATGATGCATCATTTTGATGTGCAGTGTAATAAATAGAAGTGAAGATACTTGAATAAGATCTCTTCACAAAGTTACACATCAATATTCATGAAGTTTTATGCCTCGTTCGATAGCGTATTTCCGAAATTGTCATCATCACATCTGTAACATAAAAAGTTTATATATTATTACTATTTTAATCAGAAATATAGTACTTTTTCAAAAGTTGTTACAATAATTCAAAGGATAAATATACGTACTATTCCGAGCTCGGTTGTGATACTTCCTCATCGTATTTTTTATCTGAAAGGACATAAATATATAAAATATAACAGGTTTTTTTTACGACTGCATTTATCAATTTCATCGCATGCATATCTTTGTATGTATACATGGATTCATTGTTGTTCATGCATTAACTAACAACACATACTTGGATTTACGAACAACATAGAACAATCAATTACACAAATCAACATAGACAGTTAAAAGCGTGTTTATAGAATATAGATGGTTATTTAGAGAGAGCAAGGATACATCCAGGTCATTGATTCTAGTAGACAATAAAGCCAAAGTATGTAATTTAAATGTTGTCATTCCCGGTTAGAGATGACATGATAAATACAATTTGAGAGCTCTAAGGGTTGGAGACAATTCCTTAAATAAAACCGAGTTTATTGAGTTGCTTAAAATTCAATTAAACGGATCCGATATAATCCAATTATAGCACATTAAGCTTATCGCATCGCAATATTCGCAGAAAACAGCGCACGATAGAAAATTACTTCTACTATGAAATTATTTCGATATTAAAAAAATTTTGTTCAATCTGTGACTTTGTGTGTCTTATAATATTTGTTCCGAATAAAATTTTCTTTCGCGATTTGCAATTATTCACAAGTACGAAATATAGAACACAAAGAGCTCAAGAAAAGTTGAAGTAAAAAACATCACGTAAATAAAAATATTAACGCATGCCACATTAAAAAAAGTATTCTTAGTATCTTACCAAATGCTAAAAATTTAAATTTATTTAATACTTTATCGTTTCTGAATCGTAAAATGATTGCATTGAGATCTTCTTTAGTTTCAATTTTAAAGATACCCTCAAAGTCGTTTTGCAAGAAGAGGACCTTCAAAATCGATTCATTGTTAACGCAATCGTTCGTGAACTATAAAGTAAACAAAAAAAAGGTTAGTTTAAAGTACATTCATTTGGAGTTTTACTTTCAAATGCACTGTGATTGTCATCCATTCTTTCGTTTTACAAACAAAAATATTTTTCCATCATAAGGATTAACATATTATGTATTTGTATAATTATATTTAAAAACTATCGTATATAATTAAGAAAAATTCAATAAGAGAGCTTTCTTCAAGCGATTTCTCTATTCCGTTTTCGTTGATAAAAAAATATGATCATAAAACGTATTATTTTACGCTTGTGCAGTAATTATTGTTGTAAATTTTAATATGAAGATTACTTACTACTCCCATTAAGTACATCTTCAACGTCTCGAAGTTCCAAGCTCCGGTCTCAGGTGACAGTAAAAGCCACGATCCAACTGCGATTTTTTTGTTCATCTTTATGTTGTTAAGATTCTCTTGCCTTAGATACTCAAAGAGCTTTTTAAAATCCATAAAAGACCAACGGCGTTTGGTAATACTGTATGGGTCAGTAATGTTCTGCTCTTTCAGGAACTGCTCGCAGCTGATGTGATTTTGAATAATGTTTTCACATTTATCAATCAATGATCGCCCGGTCTTTGAGAATCCATAGTACGAGATATCATTAGTTATAATATCCAATGTGTAGCCCAGGTCTTTGCATTTATTACATGGTACTGAGATCTGATATACAGGCGGAGCCCAAAAGTCTTCTTCCGTGTCCCCCACGAAAGTTAAAGTGCCTTCGCACGGTCGATTCTGAAAAAAAAAAAACATTTCAGATCAAAAATATATTCATTTGATAATGTTTAAAAAGTGATAGTAAATGTTAATTTTATTTGTAAAAACGAATGGTAAAAATATTTTGTAATCCCTTACCATTGCAGCTGCATACATGATGCACCTATTCTTCTACCGAACACTGATACTAACTGGGACGCGAAATAAGTAGAGCAGCGGCGTTGCCTTGAAAAATCAATAATGGCCTGCAAAGGGATAGTTCAGCGCATGTTGATGCCTTGTAAAATTGAACTTCACTCATTGGTCCATATTTCGAATGACGCACTACTGAATAAGCAAAATAAGCGCGGCAAAATTTCAAAAGTATAAGGCACGTAGTTTGAATTCAGTCATTTTATAAAGATCACCTTCAAATTATAGCGATATAGTGTGTCATAATAAATTAAGAAAGAGAATATTGACAAAATATTTTAAATCAATATTATATTGCTTTTTTTTAAAACAAGGAAACTGCACATTTTTTTGGTAATTCATGAACTGTTATGGTAAAATTTATTAGTGGAACGGACTTGTGTACCAGAGCCATCCATTAGAAATTTTGTGAAATTATTTAACCAAGACTAAGTAATTTAATAATTATTATAAATAAACGAAATACTTAATAACTAAATATAATAACATACTAAGATGGAAAAAAAATACTACACTTGAGGTTAATTATTAAGCAATTCAAAATCCTCCACAGTGATTTCAGTATCGGCGGCCAATCTCAAGAGAGATATATAGAGAGAGAGAACTGCACAGAAGATATTATAGTGCACAAGTGTGTGCGCTGCACTCACTATTCCCTAGCTCTCATAATCCGATTTTTAAGTAAACTTTGTAAATATTGTTTAAATGATTAAAACTTCAGTCACATGGATTTATTTGAACATATAAACGTATTGAGAATATATGACCATAAAGCTAATTTAATAATAATAAGATATAATTTATTAAATATCTTTTATTTACGCGCTAAGCTCAGTATATTTAGGTTATAAATGGTTTAAGTATTCCAGACATAAATACTGTAGGACGTATAAAGAGTAAATAAAAATGTTGTGTGAGATCTCTCAAAATCTTTACGTCTCCGTAGAACAGACCAGTTGCAATTTCGTACAATACCAAGCGTCGATAAATAGTCTTTACCATCTACAGATTTTTATCTTTGATTGTATATAAAGCTTTTATAGGATTAAGGATTCAATTAAATCTAATAAAATTGCGGTTCATAATATTGACAATGTAGTTCTGTTAGTAACAATATCACATAGTTTCATAGCGAGTTTCAAGCCACCAGATTACTAAAGTAAACTAATATTTTTTTGTCCTATCGTCATCATGAATATATACTCAGTCCAAAAGGTTAACTGGCTGTGAATGCCTTGATGGAGTGAAATCTACCTTGAGTACTAAAAAATTGTTAGCGGGTAATAAAGTAAAATAAATAGATAAAAAAATTGTACTTGTTTTCTAAAATAGTTGGTAGATATAAAGCTAAAGGATATATTCGCTAAATAATATAATAAAGAGTCAATATTTTTGTATTTATCTTTATTAATGAATATAGGTAACAATACATTTATTTTTGATTATTTATCCAATTAATACTCTACATAATATTCCATACTACAAGATATTTTAAGCATTGAACAACTAATTTCATCGAATTGTGATACAGTTATAATTTATATATTTTATTAAATAAACTCGTTATTATATCTTTTGACAATTTGGACTGACAACTTGTATATTGAATAACAAATAAACTTAAAATTAAAGTTAACTGCCTTAACATAAATGCATGTGTCAATAAATACTACAAATAACAGAATAAATTATCCTTAATATACAAATAATACATTTACAAAAAATAAAATAAAAATAAAAGCATTCATATTATAGTTATGCTTTCTATATTATGTCAACTTGTACATTCTAACATATTAAGTTACAACTAATACCATTAATTTCTACTACATACATACATTTCCTTTCTTTACGTCGATATCCAGTTTAGTGATGTATTATTCTTTTCATATTTTATGCAATGAATAAATATTATAAGATCGACTATTACAAGATGTTTTCTAATAAAGTATTCATATAGCTATGCCATCTGTATGTGAATTTAGGTAACATGTTATAATTTCATTTGATAACAATATTTGTAAATTATATCAATTCTATTCACAAAGCTGAATTCTTAGCAGAAATATTGAACTATAAACATTTAAAAAATATATATATGTAAGACATTTTTCAAAAATTTAGAGCCTTTAAATTGAAGTTAAAAATATAATTTCCTTCATTTGATACAATATATAATTTTACGTCTTGCAATAACAATTTCAACTACATCGCTACCGTTAAATTTTATTTAATATTATATAATTAGATAGAGATTCTCAGAGAGACATAATAATATATTGAGTGAGTAAAATACGTTAAATACGACGTTTACGTCCAATGTTGATTATATATATTTATTGAAAATGAAATTCGTTTGTCACCGGGATCAGAAAGCCAGACCTGTAACATAAAAATATATATTATCATCAAACCATTTACTCTCTAATATCAAAAAAACAGAATTCATTTGAAAATCTAAAATAAGTATAAATGGTATTTTTATACAAACCTAGATGCATCGGAATCCGAATCGGAAAAGTCGCTTCCAAGGTCGATTGGCAATTTATCTGAAATTAGATAAATATTTTATGATAAAAATTATCAAATTCAATTGCAATAAATCGAAATATAAGCCTTATCCATGTATAGGTAAGTTACACATAAACTAGTTGGATAGGGTTACATAACATTTTTTTTAACGCATGCAGGTCTCTGTAGGTACTATGGATGTAACAACACAGGTATTATTTGGGTTTCTACAAACAACATCGACCAAGAATTACCAATAATATGAAATAGTACACGAATGTATTTTATAAGACACAAAGATTGAAAAGCAAAGCTGATATGTATATTTTTCTAAACGATGAAGATATGTTTACGAAGCAAGAAATATATACTGCTTACGTGCTTTACGTTTATTTTTAACGCAACGTTTATTCGCAAATTGCAATTATTTATATTCGCAAGTCTCAAAATAAAAGAATTCATAGAGCAGCAGAGAAAAATAAAGTTAATAACAAAAAACACATCACGAAAGCCATTAAAGAACTATTTGAACTATCTTACCGAATGATAAAAATAAAAAGTTATCATGAACATGATTCTGTCTCAAACTCATAACTACATGGTTTAGTTGTTCGGTTGATTCAAATTTAATAATAGCTTTAAACTTCTTGTTCGTCACAAGCACGTCCGGGATAGCTCTACTGCGCATACATGTTACTCCGAACTATAAAGTAAACAAAAACTTAACTTTAATATGTTATAAGTGAACATAATCATTATATTTTTCATAAAAGAAGAGTAATTAAAGTATTATTTACATAAATCAGGCAAATTTCAATACTAGTAAATAGTAACTAATAAGTATCGTACAGTTCGCATAGTGGGAAATTAAGATAAGCTTTATTTTTATATGATTATGGTTTTTGTATACGTAATGGTACACCAAGTACCTATTACATTTGTAATAGGTTCTGTACCTACTACCTATCGTTTGCAATATTAAATTTAAAAAGCTGCAAGCTTGCTTAAAAATCGTAATACTTGACATATGTATTTAAAATGTTTGTGTATCACACACATAAATTACAAGTGAATATTTGCGCGTGTATGTGTATAATGTGTTATGAAAACTATGTATATGTAAAAATACGTACTTGCTCTAAAAGATAGTTCCTCACGGTGTCGTAGTCCCAACCTCCATTAACATGTGAAATGAAGAGCCATGATCCTAGAGTTTGTATTTCGTTATTCCGGGTACGGCGATAGTTCAGCTGCCTCACATACTCAGCAAGCTCTTCCTGGTGCTCCGAGAAAATATCGATTTCGTTGCGGCCGCCGGCATTGGCACCAGCATTGGCGCCGGCGTCTACATTGGCATTGGCACCACCATTGGCACCGGCGTCTACATTGGCATTGGCCACAGCATTGGCGCCGGCATCTACGCTGGCATTGGCGCCAGCATCTACGCTGGCATTGGCGCCAGCATTGCCACCGGCATCTAAGCTGGAATTGGTGCCAGCATTGGCTCTGGCGCTGGCGTTGTCGTCTGCAACGGTGCCGGAAAAGGCGTCGGCATGGCCACTGGCATTAGCGCCAGAATTTGCGCCAGCACTGGAGCCAGGATTGGTGGCAGCATCGGGGCCGACTTTTCCACCGGCATTGGCGCTGGTGCCGCTGCAACTTGGAGCGTTTACATCAACTTGCACCGCGGCATTACTTGGGCCTGCCACTGGGCTGAGTTCTCGTTGCCATTTATTGTAATCTAATATCATTATTTCACAATTAGTGATCGCAGCACGTAGATTATATCCGAAGTGAGATATATTGTTTGTTTTGATCTCCAACCCGTAAGTCAGGTCAATGCAATTGTGCCAAGGGAAATAAAAGTCCGAATCCGAATCCGAATCCGTATCTGAATCTTCCAAGTTAACGACTGGCTTCTTGGCCGGTAGTTGATTCTTCGAAATAAAAAAAATAATATTAATATAAGTTACCGATATAAATAAAATAAAATAAACATTGGGTATTACGAGAAACATGATTATAAATATAAAGGAACGAAATTTATATGATAATTTCCCTCAATACGTACCATTGTTGCTGTCTCCTGCAAAATCTTTCTAGAAAACTGATTTCAGCAAAGTAACGCAGCAGCTAATGGCGGTCTCGGCTTGAAAAATCGATACTTGAAAAGGTGGTTAGTTCTACGCATGTTAAAATTAAAGCTTCTATTCATATTATTATATTTATATTGTCAGATATTAAATTGTTTTGTTTTCAACAACAGATTTTTCAAATTATAAAAATACCAACCGTTATTCTTACACTATGGCTAAATTTATTGCAGGAGAAAATTAGTTTCATAATAAAAGTATTTACTAAATCTGATAAGTAAGGTGTGATTTAATAAATAATAACATTTTAATATTATTTACAAGTAGTTGCAAAAACTAATTTCATTGTTAAAAAAAAATCGAAAAGATAATTTTCTACTTGTTCTAGGTTTTATAAAAGATTTTAGAACGGTTATAACTTTAATAAAATAATTTCAAAAATGCAACAATATGGAGATTTATAAAATACTTGAATTCTTAATTGATAACTAATTATTTAAGAGCCAAAGATAATTATAATTTTTAGTTTATTTTTAAATATATGTTCAGGACTCGATAATAATCTTCTGGCTTCTGACTCTTTTCAAATTAAAGACTAAAGATTGATTTATTTTTGGATTCTGCAGTTTAAACTGTCAGGACTTATCTGACCTTAATTACCTAAAGTCTCGAAAGGGCTCGAAAGGACTCGAAGAAACCCTGAAACAAAAATCTGGTCGAGTCTCGAAATAATAATTATGAATCAAGTCTTTAACAAAATTGCGATTATGGAAATGGCAACATAATACAATTATACATTGTTATGGAATTCTATTTTTACACTGTTAACCCTGTGTCTGTAGAGTCTGGAGAAAATATAATCAATAATGATGCCAAGAGAAAACTTATTGCCTTTTAAAATTCTATAGAATACGAGTAAATATTTTTCCGAAAAACGGCGTAATAAGATAGGTTACGAAGTTACCTGAAGGAAAACCTTTATTTTAATCGCATCAATACCTATTGAATACAGAGAACAGTATTTAATCAAAGATAATCATATTTATTAAATTTGTTAATACAGTTTTTGAAAAGGACCTTTTTAAAAAAATTCAATTTAAATATATTTTTCATTTGTACAGTAGGTATTTTGTATTGTTATATATTTAACTGTACATATTTAATGCTATTTTTAAGGATTTAATTTAAAAAAAATCTAGTATAGTGATGGCTTATATTAATATTTAATGATAGAGCATTCTACTCTTATCTAGAAAGTTGAGTTTGTTTTAGATTTCACGTTATAACATTGATTTCTCAAGCACCTATACATGTATGAGCGCATGTTTTTTAATTGCTTTTATGTAACTGGACAAAATTAAAGTGAGGTTCGATAAATAAAACAACTGAACACGACTAGAAGATAAAATTTATTGTATTGAGATGAAATATGGTATTTTTTTTTAGGCCATTTTTATCGTGAATCCTTTTAGTATCAATTATCGACTCGGTTTCGAGTTCAAATTACACATTTAATTTAATAATTTTGATTAAACATCAATATATGTAGTATAATAAAGATATACCTAATACATTAGTATTATCTACTGGTATATTATAGACATTTAAAAACTAATTTGCTAATAATGATCTACTTTCGAAATAGTTGAAATGTTTGACTAATCAACTACTCAACTACTATATATTATGTTACATATTTTATAGCAAAAATCAACATGAGTAAAATGAAAGTTAAATACATAATAAGTATATAAAAATAATGTCGCAGTTTTATTATTTTTTGGATTTTTTGTTTATATTATAGCTTGCTAAAAATAACAATACAATACATATTTAAATTATTGTAATGGACGCAAAATAGGTATCTGAAATATAGCATGGAACCTTTTCGCCTATCAACATCTTTACCCTACAGTCCTATTAGAAATTCATGAGAGAGTACCCTTTGGAAACTCTTCACTTTTAACTTTTAGGTATAATACTACCGTAAGCTAATAAATTTCTTTTCTCAGTCTCAAAAACCAGTGCCCCGTTATGAAAGGCAGTCTTTCCTCTTTTAGATACCAAATTCCTTCACTAAATAATATGCGCTTAGCGAGATAGAATAGCGTTATAGGTGCATATTTTTAAAAGATGTAATTTACTCGAAGGCAGCAACTACAGTAAACAATTAAACCCACTTATGTAAGACAAGAGGTTTAAATTCGAAAATGGAATACATCGAATGATTATTTAACACCGAGACAAATATTTAAGTTTCTTTGAATTCCTGAGCCCAGCTTGTATGCCTGTAACATAAAAAAAAGTATTTTAATTTTTTAAGTAGAATTTGTTGAACCTCCTTTGTTTTATATAAAACCAAAATTTGGATTTTTTTTTCTTTTATAAATACCTCGAGTCCATTCCATCCGAATCAGAATCTGAATTGGTGTCCACATTCGAATCTGAATCGTAATAACTTAACGGCATGTGATCTGAAATCACAATGTATTTGTGAATTATTGATTATAAAGTCTGAGAGGGCCTGTCTATGTCTCTGTAAGCAGAAGCCATCTTGTTTTACAGTGAAACAAAGAAAATACATTTATCTATTCCTAAGCATATATACAAACTAGTCGTTAACGACTTATGTTTGTACATCTGTGAGGAATAGTGTAAGTACATGCAGGTTTTGTTTGGTGCATAAAAATGCACGACACATATAACATTCAAGGATACACCAACATTCCAATTCCAATTCAACATGGGTTTCTACAAACAACACCGAATAATTAATTTAACATTTAATATTTTGATACTATTATTTAAAGTAAAAAACAAAATAAAGCATGACGGTAAACGACATAGTAAATAATAAATAAAATAGTAAATTAAGAAGACAATTTCACTCAACAAATACAGTTTGTAAAATATAAATATTATGATCAAAAGATAAAATTTTAGTTATGATCATAATAATTTAATTTTTTAATAGTTTTTTTTTTTAGAATAATTAAATTAGGAGAATAAAGGAAGATTGAAATAAAATACACATCACGTAACTGAAAAGTTATTTCATGCGTAATTTAAACTAATTTGAATTATCTTACCGAATGAGAAAAACAAAAATTTATCGAAAACTTTCTTTTCTTTTAAGCTCATTACTACTTGACTTAGCTCCTGGCTAGATCTAAATTTAATAACAGCTTTAAATTCGTCCTCCGATGGAAGCCTTTCTGGCAAAGTATTTAGACATTTTACTCCAAACTATAAAGTGAACAAAAAAATAAGTTTAATTTTTAGCGCTTAGAATTTTATTTCAATGATGTACGTATATATGAAGATTTTAAATGGACCGATTCGTTTTTTTGAACATAAGAATTTGAGCCGTTCAAAACATCAGATATGCCAAGTAACCGTTCCTTGTGTGAAAAGTGATAGCAATTTTCTTTAATTTTTCTTCGTTCTTATAAAATAAATTTATTTCTTAAAAAGAGGTTCTGGTCAACAGCTATTAAAATACTGGGAGACTTTTTAGAAATCAATTTGAGTTTAAGATTATGCTTTTAAGGTATATAATTTTAGACATAATCCAAAAACTGTCTAGCAAAAAATATAGTTCGTTGTTACTGTATATACAATAAAATACTTACTTCATCAATGAAAAAATTCTTCATCACGTCGTATTTCCAACCTCCATTTATATAAGACAAAAAGAGGAACGGTCCATTTACGATCTTCAATTTTTTATCCACTTGGTAACCCTCTCCAGAAGGTTCCATTAGCTCTTTGTTAAAATCGATAAATATGTTGCATCTGTCATCGATTGGAGATTCAAGGTATGGATAACCTCGATACGTCGCCATTTCGCGTTCGAACTGTTGAGTTTTTAAGAATCTTTGCAGAGTCTTCTCACACTCGATGATGACATCTTCCACAGAAGGGAGGTCGCTTTCGTTACCGTTATTTTCCCTCATGCCCGCGCCCCGTTTGCATGGCTGAGCATGTTCGAAAGATAACACCAGTTGATCTAGGGGTAAAAGCTTCATTACTTCCTCATCCGGATCTTCCCCAGGAAAATCATCTTCACTGCGACCAGGCTTGTCCTTAGACAAAGAAATAATAGTTGTATAAATCAATGAAAAATTTTAACATGGATCAATATACGATTGTTAAACGATAAAATAAACGTTTCGCGATACACACCATTTTAGTTATTTTCAGCAAAAACTATTTTTTTCAGGGAATTAGCTTTCACAACGAAGTGACACCCCAGGTTGCAGCCTCGGATTACAAAATCGATACTGGCGGAAGTGGCTGATCACGCAGGTCCGGAAAATACGACGTAGTGATATTATTGCGCAAGTCATAGGTTTATAAAAAAAAGGATTCGTTCATGATCTCGGATCCATATTATTAAAATTTAACAATTGTTAATTTAACACTTTATATTTGTATCTTTTTAACTTTTTCTGAATTTACAACACGATAACAATACAATACAAATAATTAATATCAATATAATATATACTGTTTTCAGTTCATAATGTTTTCTAAGGCTCCCGACAGAATACATGATTATCTTCGACAGATTGTACAAACCGTTAAATGTATTATCACATTAGGGATGTTAAACTAATATTGGAGTTAGTCATATAATTTAAATTTAGGTAGAAGTCAATGTGGTGTCAAAATAAGTCGGACCTTAGTTTGATTTATAATATTATATTATTAATTATTCTATGGGGGTCTTTATTAAAGCAACAGAAGCCAAAACAATGTTTTTTAGGGTTATTGTGTGTCTGTCTCTACCTTTGTACCCGCATCACGCAAAAACAACTGCACAAAATTAAATGCGGTTTTCACCGATTTTATTGCTAGAGGCCTAACTTAAAACATAGGCTATCTGGTTTTTTTTTTATGTAAGAGGGGGCATACTATCAGGAGGCTCACCTGATGGAAAGTGACTACCACCACCCATGGACACATGCAACATCCGAGGACTTGCAGGTGCGTTGTCAGTTTGTCTGTGCGTTTGTGCGCGCGAGTTTTAGAAATGGATTCACTGGTTTGGATTTAGTTTACACTAATATATTGTGGCAATCTCCACCAGGAATTTTGTGTTTGTTTTATTTCAATATGTTTACAAATAAAAAATAACTTTTTTATTGATATAACTATCAATTTAAAGAATCACGTCGATCATTTATTCGATATGAATGCTATAAATAGCTTTTCAGCTGAATTGATTGAAACTTGAGCTACCTATAAATGATAGTCTATAAAATGATGATTGAGGATGATTGTATGATGAGTTAATACGAACACAACAACGTTAAAAAATTGACACTTTCAGAGATTTAGATAATTCCAATGAAAGTTGAGCTCAGATCAATATGATATATCATATATCGTAGGGTTCATCTTATGCTGGAACATTTAACAGGCTTTGGCATATAACTGTGTGCGTATTCGTTTGTAATATATTTTGTTATAGTAGTAGCTTATTAAAAAAACTGTACATATTACGAAAAAAAAACACATTATGTAATCGATTATGTAACAAAAGTAATATGCACCTTTGTTTTTCGGTACCATCTTTTGAACTAGCTATTGCCCGCGGCTTCGCTTTAGTTAATAGGTAAAGGTAGTATAGGTAAAGAAAAAACAATGTTGCACACCCCCTCAGGAACGAATTTCTTTCCGATATTTATTCTACTCAAAACGAGTTCAAAACTATTTTCTTGAGTAGGTTGACGCCGGTGTGGTGTGCACTCACGGTAGCATGCGCAAGCGATCCCGTGGCGCTCCCCTTAAGACGGGAAGGGTACCGTGGTGGTTTTAGTCGGTAGGAGTCCGACATAACCTTCCATTCTACATCACATATGGAGGATATCCAAGACGGATTTCACCACGAAAAAAAAAAAAAACGGTGTGGTGTGCTCCATGGCGCTGTACGGTGCACCCATGGGTAGACGCTCTCACCGCTAAAAACAAGGCGCTTCTTCGGAAATCACAGAAGGCTATAGCGGTGAGGGAGATTCGTGGTTATCGTACTGTGTCGTGGACGGCGGCTACACCTCACGAGTGATCCGCCATGAGAACTCCAGGTGGAGTTGCTCGCGAATGGCGACTATCCTGAGATCCACATCAGCATGCTTTGCGACAGTGGAGGCGTTCCGTTCCCCTAGCTAGGTAGCAAGGAGAAGCTTCACACTTACGTATAGGCTGACACAGGTGCTTACCGGATATGGTTGTTTCGGTATGTACCTGAACGGGATCACGGGAAAAATTGTTGCTTATGGTGTTAGCTATCTAGTACTGCGAGGTTGCTGGGTCATTAAAAATAACCCTGTATGTAACTAGATTTGTGTTGACTGCGGTTTCCTATAATAATTTAGTGAGATTAATAAAAATACATTTACACATAACACCATTTAATAATTATAAATACACCTACTATTACAGAAAAAGGCGTCGCACAAAATTTATTTCATAGTTAGTATTAAAATAATTAAACATGATAAAATCGATGTTTCCTTTGTAAAAAGCAATACAGTTGTGCCAAAATGAACCTCAGATTTGTTAATCAACTCTGGAAGTATCTAGCTGGTAATTATGTTAGTCTTATATACATAAACTTAAAAATAAACTTTAAAAAAATCTAATTTAAAAAGAAAAAAGAAATACACAGTTTTCCGATTGTTTCATTGAATGCTCGCGTTGAGACATAAAAAAAAACCAGTACCATCGAATACATGTTTACAATAATAATTTAAATAACAGAAAATAACTAATTTATACAAAAACAAGATTGAAGGTTTACACATTACTATACTATTATAAATATACATAAATATACAAATTACGTAATTTTTAACCAATCGTATAAAATACCTTTACAAAAAGTGAGATACTTCCAGGTCTATCTGTCTTATGTAAGTCTTATACAAATTCAAAAGACAAATTAACATTCTCTAACGCTTCTGTTAGAATAGGAATAAACCCCTAAACGATTAAGCTCTCGTTACCCGACCAGTCAATTTTAATTATTTAATTGATTTTTCGTTAATATAAATCATTACATGAACTTAAGTCAGGTAACATTGTGCAATTGATTTTTATAATGCATGCGCCTAAAATAAATTTTGATACTAATGAGGGTACTTTCAATGTTATACATCGATAAGAAATATTAAACAAAATACTTTAGGCCAAATCACTAACTAGAGATGATTCCATTAATATATTGATTACACAGAGGTGAGGAAGCAGAATGCGGGTAGGGTACAGCAAATTTCACGTAGATTATCGGTTCACGTATTACACTAATTAGTACTGATAGTTACAACCTCAATACAATTAATAATAATAAACATCTACACTAGGGGCTCTTGTACAGGTGAACCCGTCCACTGCGTCTTAACACAGCTTCAAAAATGTATTTATTACATAAAATATTTAATATTATACAAGCGCATAAAGAAAGTAACATTATGATACCAATAAGATTAATCGAACAGTAATAAAATACCAACAGATTGGGTTATAAATCAATTAAAATTTTCTTAAACTATTAAGATAAGCGATACCGAAATAACTATGATGTAATAAATAACACGTATCTGACGTCATATTTGAGGACGCAAAATTATGACAGATCGCGTTTTATCAACTTTCGTAAAGGGATGTAAGTTGATAACTAAGCGAATTAGTGACCAGTCGTAATAACTCCCGTGAGTTACGACTACGAGTATACTTCACTATCGCGCCCTGAGGGATGGCGGGTTGTGTGTCCGTGTTAAACGTACGTTAATAATATTTATTTTATCATAGTTATCGCGTTTTGATCGCATTACCCATTGAGAAATATTCGAGATAAAAATAGTAATGATATTTGCAATGTTTTCAGTCAAACGGACGCGACGAGTCGAACGTTCCTACAATATGCATTTCTTAATTGTTTTAGATACTAATAGGTTTTTGTTATATTATACATTTAAAATTATTAGGATGGTCATACCAATAGGTTTTGTTAAAAAGATTTTTTTTAGTCTCAAGGACGATATGTTAAAATTAACAAAGAATTTTGATGTCTGATATGTTTCCACAAATTAAATAGTTTTAACGTTTTTTTTAAAAAACAAAATTATGCAGATTAATACTGAAATTCCGCTGCTCTCGAGCGGGATTGGCACAATACAGTTGATACAATTATATAATAAACGTGTATAGTATAGAGCATCGAAAAATAGCTTCCTACATATTTTCTAATCGAATTAAATATACATTGTTAATGGTTTCAGAATTTTAAAGAGCTCTTGGTCTGATAGGAAGGATAATATAAATAGGTTTAATATTTTCATTCCTTTCTACGATAGGTGATTATTTTTTTTTAAATATTAGTCGACTTATTTTAGTAATGCTTTTAAGCACAAAGTTTTTAGGAATAACATTTGCAAAAACGGTAACAGAAACTTTTGATAAAATCAATTGAAATAATTTAGTTTTTTGGATGATCACAGATAAAATAATAAGTAGAATTTTTCGACAGCATGTGTCGTACGCACCATAACTTACTACAAAACGTTAATATTTCATAAATATTCATACTAAATACATACATAGACATTTAAACAGCAAGTTCTTCACTTACTTTATAGTAATCTAAGAATGTTTTAGCCGAAGCGGTAATGTTTGCGAAGTTACTTAGGAAATTTGTCATATTCATAATGTAAGAGGCGCTTCTTTCAGTTTCGCTCCTCTGTGATTATAATGAGAAGCAAAGCAATGGAATATTAATACTATCAAAAACTTTATAATTAGACAATCTATGGTTATAAGCTGTTACAACAATCTAATAAACAGATGTATAATTGTTTGACTAAATTCTACATTCCCTAATAGCTAAACATTTATTTTTACTATTTCCGAATTATTTAAGTTGGCCATACATTGGTGATTGAACAAAGAAACGAACTAAACTATATCTGTTGCTTTTTCTGCGACAATTCAAAATGTATCTGTTCTTTTTGAATCCAGACAAGACATTGATCTTTACACGTTCATTGAGCGAATTAAATTTCAGTTCAAATACAAACATTGCTTTAGTTGATTTATCAAATGGACCAGATGCACTTCTTCGTCTCATTTTTTTTCAGCGTGTCATTCGAAAATGCGTCATCAAGAGACAGGCTACATGACAAAGTAGTTAAAAATCAAATTGATTTATTTTACTCTCCCATTGGAATCTATATATAACACATTAAAATCATACGTGCGTAAATGAGTTAATGACTCACCAATGTATAGCCGTTACATTTAATAAATAAGACGTGAGGTAAGAATTCAAATAAATACTTTTGGTTAAGACCGGTTGGAATAATACTTATTTACCCGTAATTGTAACATATTTTATAAATAATTCAATATTAGTTTCAAATAAAAAATAAATAGAAAATTTAATTTGGTTACCTGATTGACGGTCAAAGATATTAACGAAATTCAGTTGAGCGGTACCACCACTCTGGCATAATTAAAATTTTGTCCTTAAATTTAATAACATATCATGAAATATAATAAATAAAATATTTTTTACATAATTGGTATTGAAACAATAATGTTATAATAATTTCACACAAATTTAGAAAGTATCTTTTAAATATCAAATTGTTTGGTGGTATTTCATGATGTAAAAAATATATTTAAAATAACTACAGCGATTTCTTATTTGAATGTAGGAAACAAATCAGCGGTTATAATATCACGCTATTTAATAAACATCTTATTTCTATTCTTAAGGAAAATACTATTTACAAAATTATAAATAAGCAATATACTCAAGTCATTCTTATCTAATGTTGAGATTGATCCGTGATGCAGAGCTCGGGGAAAAAAATTGCACATTCAAATTAAATATACTTACAAATGTTGGTTATTTGTAAAGATTCAAAACTATTTTTTTTTTATAGTTATCGAAATGGGAAAATAAATACGCGATCCAGTTTTTATTTACAACGAAGAACAATTTATTAAAATCGACCGGAAATGAATTCCTCTACATTAACCGTACTGGCTACACCGGAGTGCAACTGCATAAGGTCTACGTAATGGTCGATGTTTCAGAAATTGCGCTTCGTCGTCGGTGGTCGGTAAATTTCAAACGAAATTAATTCCTCCTTGATCATAACGAGTAAATAATATAACAAACGTGACAGAAGGCGTTAGTTAGACCGTACTTATATATATCCTAATTAATTATATAACTGCTAAAATATTTAAATAGACATTTATTTGGTTATTTTTTTGGTATTTTTTTCTATTGTTTTTTTTGTGTTTCTACTAAAAGCTGCTACTTTTAATTATTTAAAATAAGCTCATTTGACATAGGGTATTATAAGGTATATAAAAGCTCGTGCTATGCAGCTATATACATACATGCACGGATATGTTACTTTAAGCTTATGTAACTCAGGATGTACGATGCAGCTTTAATCGAAAGAAACGCGAGTCACTATCAATTATTGAATTCCCGAAAACAAAATAATACAACGTACCTGATGTTTGTTTCTTTTAAATTTAGCAAACTATTGTAATTTTGAAAATCGTACATTAATTTTAAATCCGCTAATATCCTTTGCATTTATTGAATTTATTATTTCACAAAAATATCTAAAGTCAAGTTCAAATTCATTTTTGTTGAATTTCTCGAAGTTTTTAAAAGGTTTCGCATAATCTATTTGGGTATGAAACGCAAAAAACGCAAATTATTGGAAAATATTGAAATGTTTGAGATAGCACAATAGCAACAATCTAATTATTACGTACTACTAAATTAATAACAATCGAATTCCCCGTTTCATTTTCTTAATACCATCCTATCTACGCATTACATATCCTATCATTACTTGCCCGTTAAAAGCCCACACCGTGAACACGTTCAACAATGTGTGGGACATATCAATTGACAGTATACTTGCGGATTTTCCTACACTAAAGTTATAATCCCGCGTCGTACGCATTCGTAATCACAACCATGATTAAAACCAATCCGCAATAATATCATAAATTCGTAAAGAGACGCTGAGACGAGAACACGGCCCGCGACGGCGTCGTAGTCGTTAATATCAGTTACCTTAAGTCAGTCTTAAGTTAAGGTCAAGCCGTGTGTATTGAGTCGAAGCCGAGAGTTATGTCAATTCCAGTTAGAGATAACCACCGTTTTAGTATTTACCGTTTACAAATATTCGAGGGCGGGAATCTCAAGGAGTCTAAGTTGGGATTATATGTCATATCCGGGTTTAGTCATAATCGTGTGTGAGACCAATTTTATGAGTCACTTACAATACATTCATTGGATTTTCAATAATATTTACAGAAGCGGCAGTTGATCGAGGCTGCTTCTTTCGGAACAGGAAGTCTGCTAGGCTGGCAGCTCGTCGTGGCCCGCTCTCCTGCAGGAGCGTTTCAATATCTCCGCTGCTTCTGGATTCCACTACAGGCTTAACGGTTTCGAGAAATCGCTTCTTCGGCTCATCCTGAGTGCAGTAGGAGGTGGGCTCGGCGTTTACTGGCTTAACGATTTCGAGAGATCGCTTCTTCGTCACATCCTGAGTGTAGTAGGAGGCGCCCTCGACGTTTACTGGCTTAACGGTTTCGAGAGATCCCTTCTTCGTCTCATCCTGAGTGTAGTAGGAGGTTCCCACGAAGTTTACGGAGTGTGCCTTGGAGGCGATGAGAGAAACGATGGCAGGGAGAGTCGATGCCTCGGCCAGGGAGTGCGGGCGTTCAAGACGACGAAGGACACGCGCACGGACGGCGCTCGCGAGACTCTCGCGGGACGTTGACTCGCCATTCAACAGCTTTGGGCTCATTGAACCGTTCAGACTTTCTGAAAAATCAAATAATTTGCATTATATTTATTTTTAGGTACAAATAAACAAAACCATATGTTTAAAGTTATTAAGTGTATGACTTAGTTTTTACAGATTCTCAAGTATGTTTTTTAATTATAAAAAAATAGTGAACAACGAACTTAATCTTAGAAATATTGTCCATCGTGTTCGTTCTATGACTTTGCGGCATCTATCAGGCAGAATACAGTCGCCTTCGTGAAAGAAACTCGCAGGCTTCGAGGCGATAAAATCATCGACGAATTTACACACATCATCCAGCGTTTATCCGTTTAAGTCGTCCTTCATTGACCGGAAAAAATGAAAATCAGATACGGCCAAGTCTGGTGAACATGCCACGTGCGGGAGAACTTCCCATCCCAAATCCTTTTAAGTGGCACAAGCAACGTGAGGTCGAGCGTTGTCATGCAGCATTATGAGTTGCCGGCTTCATGTCCAGTAAATGGCCTTTTCTGATCCAGCTGTTCGCTCAATTTGTTCAACTTTTGACTGCAGCATTCTGCTGTCACCGTCTGACCAGTTTCCAGCAGTTCATAATAAAACAAACCCTTCATGTCCCACCAGATACACAGAAGTACTTTCTTGAAGTGACTTTTCTGTTTCGGCGTTAATGTAGAGGGTTGCCCGAGATCTACCCACGACTTTTTACGTTTGGGATTCTCGTAAAAATGTACATCACCCATCAGAATTTTCCACAAGAAGTCATTTTTTTTTGTTGCTGGGCAAGCAGTGAAAGTAACGTGTTCACACGTTGACCTAACTTGCGTTCGGTCAACACATGTGGGAACCCATTATCCGTTTATGATTTTTCCATTTGGTGCAAACGCTTGAAATTTTTTTGGGTGACTCCAAATTGAGCAAGCTCTTTTTGCGTTTGTGTTGAGTCTTCATGTAGTAAAGCTTGTAATTTTGCATCTTCAAACTTTCGTGGTTGCCAATGGAGCGGCTGGGTACTATGTTCGAAATTACGAGCGCTAAAACGTTACCAATAAATACATATTTCATTAGGTTCAACGTCGTCACCAAGGACACTACAAATTGATTTCCGTGCTTGAGAAGCATTTTTTCCTTGTTGGAATTCGTATAAAATGCAATGCCGAATGTGCTGTTTATCAATTGCCATCGTAAACTTTACTATTCTGAGAAGTTATCTAACTTGTGTAGACTTGTCGTTTTCTGTTCAATCCTCTTGTGTCCGATCCTTACAAAATAACAAAAGATCGCGAAATATTTCTGTTTTTAATATCGTTTTAAGCTCTCAGAAAAAATCTGTAAAAATTAAATCATACTCCTATTATTTTGCAAATTGAAAATAACAACATACCCTTTGGAATTGACGCTCGTGGAGACGGTCCACCGTCTTCATCGGTATGCCCCTCCGAGAGTGTCTCGAGAGGTCGGTGCTCATGGCGTCGCTCGTCAATGCCGTCGCGGTCAGCGCTGGCGTCGCTTCCAGCACCGGACGTCGATGGAGTTGGGTTCTTAAAATGAAAAGATGAGTATTGAAACAACAAGCCAAAATATTTCATTGTCCATTGGCTTTCTTTCAGTAATGCATATTTTTGCCGACACTGTTATAAATCTACCATATTTTTATTATTTGTAATACAATATTTTTAAATAAAAATATTAATAAAATATTTTATGAAACGTATGTAGTAATTATTTTTTGTTGTTTAATGTCATGTAAAATATATTAAAAGAGTCAAAAGGTGTGCTGTTTTTATAACTATTTGCTTGTACTTACAGCATAAATGTCCGTTATCCCCGCTTGTGGCGTCTCACCAATCCCATCAAGGAAGAATGTTACCATGTTGCCCTTGCCCTTGACGTCAATAGTGCCGCGGCAATGGAGCTTGTAGCCCCGAGTTGCCAAAATGTCATACACTTCTTGCGTCACCTAGAATATTCACAATAACTTTTATGGCACCTAACAAAACACTACTGTGTTGCATTCGCATTAAGCAGTCACTGCACGAGCATGAAACACTTTTACATGATTTAAAATATGAATATAAAAAAAACTACAATTTGTGGTACCACAATCATCGCAGTGCCTTTAAGTCATGAAAATTTACGAGTAATAAATTAAACATAAAAATGTATGTTAATAATATGTTATGTGTATCGTTTCGTTCGTTATTTTAACGATACGAAACTTTATAAAATTATTATTAAAATAATATTCTTTTCTCTGTCGTATGCTTCACCTGGATGTGGTCGAGCAGGCCCGTGGAGTCCATTCGGGACGCAACGTTAACTGCATTGCCCCATATGTCATACTGTGGCTTGCGGGCGCCGATAACACCAGCCACGACAGGTCCAATGTTGATTCCTACGGACGTACATAAATCCCTCATTGCTAATTAAAATATATTGAGCAAAACATTTAAATTAACATTCAACTTAGCAGTGCCAATGCCATATTACAATATTTACACAAAGCTTGGCATAATATATAACAATCGCTATTATGCGTAAGAAATACGAAGATAAGAAATCGCAATGCCGCAAATAATTTATGGAAATAATCTAAAAGATTTCGTCGATAGGTATATCTTACCAATTCTGATGCGGAAGCTGTTGAATGAATGTTCATTGACATATTGAAGTTGCTCGCGCAGGCGCAGTGCGTAGTCTGCCATCGCGGTGACGTGACGGAATCCTCTAAGATCTCTGGTAGCCACTGTGAGTCCTGAAAAAAATAATACAATTTTCATTATTTGCAATAATATATTCAAATTAGGGCTCATGAAATTAAAAAAATAAATTTTGTTAATACATCTCTAACCCTTCATTCTCGTAATGTTTTTAGGGAAAAAAATAAAAAATACATTCTGATTCTCTTCTCACAATTTTTTATAGGCAATTTGAGATTGCCATACGAGTAATACTGGATTAGAGCCTGTGTTACTTAGTGGGGTTGCTGAAATGTGTCTTCCAACCAGACACAAGTCATTTATTTACAGCGTGTAACTCGTCTTTAATTAGGGTAATGGTTTTAAAAACAAAAATTAAATGACTACTCAATGCTCGTTTTTTCATTTTAACAAAAAATGTACATTGGACTCACTAAAACACATGTCAAACAATAACTGTGCATCCAAAATGGCTGAAATTTTGGTAAGCATCTTCCAAAAAATAGTTCAAATAGATTCCCTAGATTTTGATGATGAGTGCTGCCACGTTCATGTTGAAATCAGAAACTATTCAGACTGTCCACGTTATATTTGTATGTTTTGTATTTAGAAAGTATATATGTACTAGATTTTAGTAATAATAACGTTAAAATGATTCACGTAACTATTGATAGATGATGTGTAAGTATATTATGGAAAAGTCGTAATATAAAATAAATTATGATATGAATAAGCATTTCACCAATTTCATTTTCAAGGTGAGAAAAATTTTACTTTAAATGTGAACTTAGATTTTGATCGCAAAAATTTATAAGATGACAAGATTTCAACGGGCTACACTTTTATTAGTAAATAATATTATTATGTTTCATGAACTGATAATTTTGAGATCAAATCAGAAGAATAATCGGGTTTTTCAAAATATTATATATAAATTATACAGTGAATAATGTCTAAGGCTTCTTTGTATAAATTGTTTACCAGACGCAGCCATGTATGTCGCTCCGGTGCTCTTAATCTTCTCAATGTACTTGAACTGGTCCTCGGCTAAGATCTCGTCGAAGTCAGCAATGATCTCATTCAGGAGTCGGAGACATTCTACGCCCTCGTTATTTCCCTCCAGCTCTACGTAGAACTCGGAGAAGTTCGGAATCGATGCGAACATTACACACACTGACTCGCATTGCTCGTGATATAGTTCCTGATAAAAAAACATGGGTTGTTTATTGTATCATCAAATTAGCAGATAAATTATAAATAGATAAAATAGACAAATTTATGAACATATCTTTATATGTTCATACATTTGTCTATTTCTTAATAATTATTTTTAATAATTAGGCAACGCTTTTTTTTATTGCATAGAAAGGCGGACGAGCATATGGGCCACCAACGCCCATAGACATTGGCATCGTAAGAGATGTTAACCATTGCTTACATCGCCAATGCGCCACCAACCTTGGGAACTAAGATGTTATGTCCCTTGTCAGGCAATGACAGGGGCTCACTCACCCTTCACAACACCGGAACACAACAATAGCAAGTACTGCTGTTTTGCGGTAGAATATCTGATCACTCATTAGATATTCTACCGCAAAACAGCGGTACCGGTGGTACCTACCCAGACGACCTTGCACTAAGCCCTAATTACCACGAAGTACCACTATGTTAGTTGTGAATTTAGCCCAGTGACAAAACTTATGGAGATTGATACGAGAACGGAAAACATAATAATCCGAGATCATGTTTAATGCATGTCAAAAAAAGTGAAACGCCACACTCCTCTAGAGCGCGTGGTGGAATACCCTCATTGGGGAGGAAAAAATAATATAAATAGCGCAAGTAAGTTGTTCAATCTTACATCAATGTTCTTGTCGCTGCAGAGGAAGTGTTGCGCAACGTGTTCCGGCAAGATGTTGGCGAGTAGCTTTCTGTTGTACGCCTCGAGGTGTTCCATGTCTTCCTTCTCATCTATAAGAAGAATATAAAATATTTTATTTGTAGTCAAATTTAAACTTATATTATTAAGTATGTAATATATATTTTATATACCAGTAGCCTGTAGTTTCCAGATGAAGTCGAGGCGGTATGTGCTCTCCGTCTGCTGTGAGTGCAACATCAGCGCCACCAACGCACCCAGAGCTACAACGATGTTCGTCCAGTGCTGGTTCCAGTCCACATCGCATTTGTGCCTATAATACGTAAATAAATAATAACATACATGTTAATACGTAAAACATATATGTAACTAGGTACTCTTTTAAAACGTAGACGTGAGTCGCTCACCTCATACGTAAAATATTTGAAAATAATGGATACTGTAAAAAGCTCTTATAATTGAATTACTTACTAATTAGACTTAAAATCGCGTCAGAAACTTACTGATAATTGGAGAAGTGTTCCTGGTAGTAGAGATGCTTCTGTACCGTTACGGCAATATACGTGGCACTGATCACGAACAGAACCAACGTCTTAATCATCGTGATGAGGATCTGGTGCGCCGCGCACAGAAACATTACCATCAAGGTCAATTGAAGGTAATGCTAAAAAAAATACATTATTACGTGAGACATATAAAACCGCTTCAATGTTCATAATTAATTTCGTACTTGACTGTGAATGTAAAACGATTAGAAAAAAAATGGCGTTTGTTTAATGAAATTCTGCCATGTATACCCAGAGGTACACACGATGATGAGACAGCCTTTAAGCTTTCTCCTTTACAGCAGAGAAGACGCTTGCACAACAGGGGGACAACATTGAGAGACTTGAATTCGTCTGTAGCATTTTCATTTCTTTAATTTTAAGATTGAACTTGATCATATTAAAGGATTAAGCTTAAATGACAGTTTATTTTTTACCTCGTTGATGTCATGTGGGCAATACGCAGTTCCGTCATCCGATGTTGGAGTTGTTGGAGGTGAGATCATGTAGATTCCCTTAAATATAAATTTTATTGTTATTATCAAAGCAAGGGTTTATAATATTATTACTAACGTTTTACTTTACGAAATAAATATAAATTATAGGCTTATAATATTATGTGTAGTTTAACGTTACCATAATTATCTTGATCTGCAGCACGACAGTTCCCACCGCAATGAATGACAGCAGTTGCGCAAGTGTGCGGTTGTTGTGTACACTCATCGCTAGCCGCTTTAGTCGTGGGCTCACGCGCTGTTTTACATACATACGTTTATTAATCAATAAATATAATATATATTTTATAATAAGAAAGCAATTGAGACGTTTAAGGAAAATTTTCGACTTTGATTACACTGTCAGTGCACCATCATGTCTGACGGTTAAATAATTATTGTTAACAACCTAAACTGTTCTTCACACTCTCCTATTAGCTTAGATTATAGTTGTAATTTTATCTATAATTAAATGTAATTTTAAATATAAAAAAACAAAAAACATTGGTATAACGTTCGTATATACCTCAAAGTTAATGCTGAGCACCAAGTACGTGAAGCTGAAGATGATAATTCCAGAAAGTATGATCGTGACGATGACTGCCGCATTGCTGGACAAATAAAACATGAATAAAAATAACTAAATTATTGTACAATTTTGTTATTATAAATCTTGTTAAGCGTGATAATGGATGGAGTGAACAAATTTGAGATTTGGTTGATATTTCATATTTCGAACGAATTAAAAAACAAACATATTGTACTAAAAGTAAACACAAGTGCTCTCTTGATATTCGACGATACGTACATTTCGAAAACGAGCAGCTGAACAAAAGCCACGGCGAAGTACACAATCAAGGAGCAGATGAAATACACATTCAGCATCCTGTCCCTCTCAGCGGTGTACTATAAAAACAAACAACGTCAATATCACAATAAACATCTTATGTTAAAAACCATACACTCGATTAAATAAATTATATACGATATTTACGCTTGTTATCCGATTATAGCTAATTACAAAATTATCGTTAAAATAATGATATGAGATTTATAATAAAAAAATGGTTCTCTGTAAAGTCGGTTTTCGGACGTTAGGTTAACGTGACAACGTCATAACAGATACAAAGGCGCAAGCGTACAATCAGCGTAACGGGACAATGAGTCATCCATTTTCGTGCATGCAGCCAGCGTTCATCGATTTATTAGACATTGCCACGTCAAAATACTTAATAAATATTATCAATTAAAAATATATACAATTTTTAGGTAATTTTAAAAAGGTAAATCAAAAGATTTTCTATATACCCAAACTAAACAAAACCTTTAAAAGTTATTATTTCATTGATTAAAGTACGATAATGGTTTTTATTCAATTGTTACAAAATATTTCCAGTAGTTGCGTCTTTAAGTATTGTCGAATATGAATTTTAATTGATAGTTTAAAATTACAGATATTAAGGATGACGCCAACTGCGCAGGAGATATTATAGTGCGCAAGTGTATGCGCAAACACAGGTGCACTCTCATAATCCGATGGGACGGCAATCCGTCACGACCGGAAGGAGTTCAGGCGCAGGACCAACGGCTTAACGTGCTTTCCGAGGCACGGGAGTGCACACTTTCAACTTCCAGACTCCGGGCTGCTACTGAGAATTTTCTGACAGAAAACCCCAATAACTATTTATTGGGGAGCTGGGAATTGAACCCAGGACCACCGCGTCTGCAGCCTTATATCACGCCACTAGACCAACGAGGCAGTCAACATTACAGATATTATTCTAAAAGTTTTAAAATAAGGTGACACAGTAAATCATTGCTGTGTTGAGCAAGAAAAAGCTAATTTACTCTAAAACTTTTAACCCGTCCCCAAATTCAATTTATCTCTTCAAACACTTTTACGTGATCTTGAATAGAGTATAAGAGTGATAGCTTTTAAAGCGTTTTATACATAAATGTAATAAATAAAATCAAACCTAAGTCATATATTTTCAACTGTGTCCCGTCCTGTATCTTAACTAAACAAAGTGGTGGATCGAAGAATAGAAATTTGGACAAAAAATCCTTTTATAATTTAGGTGAGCAATTTGATAGTAGGAAACGGTTTTTAAAAATCATCACTTAAAGGAGTTAGATAGGGGATAAAATTTTGTATGAAAGTTCCTCATTTGTGACGATGTGTACGAAATATGGAAATTGGTATTTTGATTTTTATTTATGAACGAAACATATTTGCGTAAGTTTTTTATTGAAAATTCATCTTCTAGACAGTTTAAAATAGGATGATATCTCATATGGTGGTTCGTCATTATCGTTAGAAACGTGGAAGTCCGTTTAAGAGTATTTTTAGTTTTCATTTGTATATATGTCTACGCTATTACTGCGATTAAAAAGTATATATGAGACCAGAAGCCGAATTATTGAAAACTCTTAACATTCGAGAACGGTCGAATGATTACTGAGATAATATCGGATCATTAATATAAAGGGTAATCCATTCATGATACATCTTTTAATTGTTACATTAAAATCTTAAATCATAATAAATAATGTATTAAACTTGGTAAAGTTGAATTAACTACCATAACTATCTCGTTGGTCTACTTAATAGTTTGTAATCTGCTGATTCAGAGGCAACAGATTAATATCTCGGATTTAGTTCAACAAGGACATAATAAGTTTTTCCGTCAAGATTTTCACAGCAGCAGCTCGGAGTTTGAAAGTCAGCTGTGCTTACATTCATAACATGTCTAATCTCGTAAGAGATAAGCTGTTTTTTTTATAAAAAAAAATATTTTAGTCCAATAAATATCAAATAGAAAAATATATTTATTAATTTAATATCGTCAATACTTGCTTAAAAAAAATATTAATATTGTTAGCAGCGAAACATGCCAATTATTCCGTTAATAAAAACGGAACGTTTGTGAACATTGTTAATTAATTATTCGGATGCCAGCAATTATCGGACGATGGCGTTTTCAGTTCCAACTCTATGTTCGCCGTGCGTGTAAACAGTATGCATTCATGAGTTATTCATGCAAAAATTCGTTTGAAGTGACTTTTAATTGGACTACTGTTATATTCTGAACTAGCTTTATCGGTTACATTTCGGACATCATTTTTTTATAAACAAAGCAATGACAGTTATGAATGTCAAACCGATAATCATGGTTATATAATAAAGCTCTAAAATCTATTATTACCGTTCCATTCTGCTAGTCGATTTTATAATTACTACTAAGAAACCGCAAATGTAAAACAAAACAAGGAAATTTAGTAAAGTTTTTGTTAATATTAATTTGTTTTATGAATATATCTTGATAAGATTTTAAAAATGACACTAACACACTACGCACGGGTTAAACGGGTAAGCGTAAAAATTGCAAAGTAGTTTATAAATAAAGTGTATATGGGTACTAAGAAAGTATTTTTGATAATTCATCACACAAAAATACACAAGCATAGTATGGACGTTTGTCATGTTGGAAATTCCAGATATAGTTATTAGTGTATATGGTTCAATTATTATTGTACTCGTATAAAATTGTTGTTTTAGCAAATACCTACGTAATTTATAAAAACAGTCGTTCAGTAAGTCAGTCCCTGATAAGTTCATTGGAGGGTAAGATTTTCTATACAATCGACTTCGTCTTTATCGCACGATTAAAAAAAAAGAAGACACAACCAACCAGGTTTTTGATACATACTTAACTTTCGAGAATAGTCGGAGTGTTACTTGAGTTTATTATATTAAATTGAGCGATTTATCTCATTTTATAATTATTTAAAGGATTTGAGGTATTGATTATTGTTATTATCGAAATATATAAATAAACAATAAAGTGAAGTAAACATGACACAATACAATTATGAAGTTACCTTGCGTTCCAGCTTATCGTCGCGGAAGGTGAGCGTGAATGGCTGGCAGTGCTCTGCGCGGAGACGGTCGATCGAGCGAGCATCAATTGCCTTCATTAGATACTCGTTCACCTCATCCTCGGGTGTCTTATTTTCATTGTTCGAATCCACACCGACCCTATGAATTTATTCGATGCGATAAGTTTTCTATTGCAGGAAAAGATAAATTTCTAACGAAACATGAGTTCTTATAAACTTTTAATCAAATTTATGTTTGTTTAACTTTTAGACCTTGGTCTTAGTTTATATATATAAGATATAAATCTAGCCTAGACTAAAATATATTTAGTAATTTAATCTTGCTAAACGATCACATAATTATGACAAAATGACGTGTAATTAATAATAATCAGATCATATCAATCTTCATATCGAATTGAAGACGCCTCTTACCGAAAGTACAATCGAAACGATTTTAATTTGAATTTTCAAACTGGTGAACTACATCCAGCTTGACCTGAATTTGGCTCTGTTTCCAAAACAATAGACCCTCATATGTCAAGTGCAGAGGGTTTAACTGCCCGCTTTATATGCACAAGCTTTTTTCTATCCATATGAGTCATGTTACATTAAAAATAATTTTCAAATAAGTATAATAATTGTTCAAAATATATTTTATTAAAATTTTTGTTTTGTTAATTTTGAATTTAGAACTATAAACGATCAAACGAATCAATCTTTTCCAATCTAATCTGCTTTAGGGTATTGTTTTATTTATGGTTTTTATATAAATTTTGATCGTTCATACGTATAAGTTTGGTATGTTTTCATCATCGACCGCATTAAAGATATAACCGCAATGCAGTAACGTGTAGCTCTTTTAATCATAAGTAAAAAAGGTCGATCTATCTTATAAAAAAATAATAATTAATATCTATTACTTAGTATTGGCTGGGGATATGTATCCAATCCTTTGTTTTCTTTGTGAAGAAATAAACTAAATTTAAATAATTATATGCAAATATGTTTTATAAAACGTTTACTAAGTTTTTGGTTATTAAAATATATGAAATATTTTGATCCAAAAGTTCTTAAGTCGACAAAGGAAACAGAACAAAATATGAAATTGTGGTTTTGAAACGAAACTAAACAATCGCAAACCGAAGGTTAGAACGATGTTTTTCAATTTCTTTGCCAATTAAAATTGTATATTTTAGTATAATTTGCGTCATATATAATCTAATCACCTATCACCAGTAAATGATATAATACATTTATTATATTATATAATTCATAATACATTTAAATATCGTTATTAAGGATTAATGTAAAAAAATCAAAGAAAGTGCAGTAGGGGTACAATTTGAATCTAGCAAAAATATTTAAATTATTAGTAGAAGAAGAGTACAGATGGAAAGCTGTCCAGAAGCGTTCTGCCTGGCGGACCTTGGGCAAGAGTTTTCTCCGAGTAGGGGACATAACGCGCCTCTTGTATTTTCTTAATTTGTTGTAATAACTTACTTGGAGGAGTGTTTCCCATGCTGTGATCCGTGTCCCATAACGCGCATTTCCTTTGATACATTTCCGTTCAGCGAGAATGAATTTTGTGGTTTCTTGTCCTGATAAAAAAAGTATAAATGTGTTTATTATGTTCTTTGTACAATATTATACTACAACCGTTACTTATTGATATGTTTTGAATAAAACTTAATCGTATCCCTGCATCATGTAAATATATTTTAAGTTAGATTTAAATATAAAATATAATATAACAAGAAGAATTTAATACCGTTTTTGTATAAACAAACGTTTCAACTGAGGTAAATAACCCCCGAATATTTTCCCTAATATAATTATTAGCGAATATTCTACAATAGCTAAAAATTTAGAAAACATATTGCATGTTTTTCTGTATGCCCTTCGTTACTTCGTAACGTCAATCAATACTCTTAGTAATTTTTAATTATGGTGTCTAAGTGTTTTTTGTGAGATCAGTATTTTTCAAATAAAAAAGAATTAAATTTATTATTAGGATATAATTTGAACCGAGCTCCGTCGCCCAGATACTACTATATAATATAAGCGATGCTTATTTTTTAATTTCTATATCATCCTCTTTAGTGATATGTTCTTGCATTTTTAATTAATATTAATCTTGAAAATCATCTTACTATATCTAAATAAGATAAGATACAGCGTACATTTGAATGGAAGATGAATGTTGAGGAAAATCATAATCAAAACTGGAATATCGGACCCTTTTCCAATAATAGAATGGGGTAAGGATACCTACGTGTACAGAAACGATGAAATAATCATATATTAGACCGACAATTGATTACCTTTCGATAGATTTCGTAACATTTATTGAAAATGTGTATTTTTTTTTTCGGAAGATAAAACAGCGAATTCGTACGTATACATACAGGTGATGAGTTGAATAAAATGTGTTATGTGTATATTATTATTTATAACTATACATTACATTACATAGCACATACATAACTATATATAACATTTTGATTGTAATGTATCTTGATTCTTGTGTTTATGTACTCGAGTCGTGGCTGTGGAATGTAATTTAATTAATTAAATATTATGTACTCACTACTCGGCTGGTGTCATCTGGTAAAATTAGATAGGTCTCAATATTGTGATCCTTCAGGTATACATTACGGAGGCCACCATGTCCGGGTTCGACTTTGTAATCATCGCCAAGGCATCGTAGGGTCTCCTTTGTGATGTGTACTCGTCTACAAAAATATTCATTGAATGTTATATTTATCAATAGAGTATACTCTATGTAAAGGTTATTGTAATCAGAAGCGGGTTTAAGTTTTGTTTCGCCCTAGGCTTAGGTATGCTGATAGTAGATAGGTAGCTGATTTGGTAGTAGGTAACCCATTCTGATTACGTAACAATAACACTTGTGATTTCTATCAAAACATTGTCAGTTATTAGTTAGTAGTTAACCATGTCAACAATTAATTGAATAGGAGTTTCATTGTTTAATTATATTATCTAAATTTAAATTCAATGTTCGCACGTTCCAAATAATCTGATTTATAAACGTATATCCCAAATGTTTAAATTTTTATGAATTTCTTTATGAATCGTACAAATTCTACAACAACACACGGTTTAATGGTCTACGCTTACCCAGCCACTCCACCGCTCTCCATGTAGTTGGCGAGTGTAACATCATTGGACCAAACATCGAACTGCCACTTGCGCAGGCCAAGGACGACGCAGTGAACTCGTCCGGTATGGATGCCCACGCGCATGTTCACATTCACCGCCATCACCTCACGGACCAAGCTGACAAAATAATATTTTTATTACATCCTGTACGTTCTACATAACGTTATTAGCTATTGAATAAACGAGCGAAAAAAAAAACAGTCCTGAATATCCCTTAACGTTAAATGAGTTTGATTTATTTTTAAGCTTAATGGAACAAGATTTGCTTTCGTAGGGAGTATATACGATTTTCTCACAATAACAAATGACTGAGATTTGTCGTTAAGTAATTCTCTTCTTTTCGAAATATGTTCTTAGAAAATTATATTGCGCTTATATAATAATAATTATGGTTAACTTACGCAATCGCATCAATCATGTCGAGTCCCATCTCAACGCAGCACTTGGCATGGTCGTCGCGGGCTTCCGGCAGGCCAGACACGCAGTAATAGCAGTCGCCCAGAAGCTTGATGCGCAGGCAATGGTGTTCAGCCGCGAGACGATCGAATCTAAGACATTCAGGTCATAATTTGTAACGGCGATTAAAAAAATTATTTATATTTAATAAATTACTGTAATAATAACTCTTATGGCCGAATACTGAAACGTTTTTCAAATAGGAATTGGGACTTAATTATTTGGAACGCCATTAATTCCAAATTTCGCATACTAAATTTTGAAAATAATGACGTTCCTAATGATTAAGTCCCACTTCATTTTGAATGACGTTTCAGTATTCGGCAGTTAGAGATTTAGTAGCACAGACCTGGAACCATTACCTGTTACACCGTTTTCCACACCTTATCATATCCATTCGTGTTGTTACGAAATGAATGTGAAACAATATTAAAATTAATTGAATTAATCTAAAATAAAGACATAAGCGTCCTTTTAAAACTACCGTCTATTTTATAACCACATAATTTACTTTGAATAGCTGAAAGTGCTCCTCGTTTAGCTTAGTGCACTTCGAAGTTTTAAAGTTTTGTTTAAATTTTTCTTTTTAAATTTCCGTAATGTTTATTGACAAATTTCAATCACCTCAATATTTTTTTATAATCCGCTTATATGTCAAAAATATCACGCTTATTAGTTCAAAATATCATGCAAAAAATGTTTATTTTGCTTGTTCGAAGTCCAGACGGCCAGCAGCGAATAATTTGTGTTCAGTTTTCACAGGGACGACTTCACCCAAAGTATCGAATACTTACGTGTACATCTGTAGATCTTATGTGCTTACTTTCCATTTATAATATATCCTCTTTATTTATAGACGAGGTAAGCGGATGAGCATGTGGACCACCTGATGGTAAGAGGTCACCAACGCCCATAGACATTGGCATTGTAAGAAATTTTAACCATCGCTCACATCGCCAATGCGGCACCAACCTTGGGAACGATACAGATGGTATGTCCCTTGTGCCTGTATTTATACTTATTCACCCTTCAAACCGGACCAAAACAATACTAAGTACTAACTACTGTTTTGCGGTAAAATATCTGTTAAGTGGGCGCTACCTACACAGACGAGCTTGTACAAAGCCCTATCACCACCAAATAGCAAGTATTATAAGCATGCAGAGTTGTGGAAGTAATTGCCAACAGACCCTTGCTTAACAGTGCATAATTGCGTAATAAGTTGTTACTTGACTTATAATTTAAATAACGATGAGAGATTACTTATGTTCGCATTCGACGCTGTCACATTTACGATTCCAATGAGTCATTGTACAATCATTTTTGTCGAGTTACGTGAGGTGGCGGAAAACTCGCGTCTTTAAATTTATAAAAAAATTAAAGAGTGTGTCACATTTTTCTACTGCAGTAAACGATAATATTTAACTTCAAATCTTGTATTGGTATAAAATAATTTAGTTACATGATTTCTAAATACGACAAGTATTGATTTTGTTAAAAAGGTTACCCACCTACATCGTAGCATGAATATTAATATCATTGAAATCAACGAATTCTTCAACGATTCGCAGACTTTCCTTGTGAAAAGCATCATCCTTGTTTTAAAATTCTGATATACATTTGCATTAAAGATAATTTATGTCAAATTTGAAGCGAGTAAATTCATGCCATCAGTTTTCCCTTTTAGGATAAAGTTTGGAATGGTGAAATACTTGACTTTGTATTGACGAATAGTAAGTGATGAATAACAAAAAGTTCAGGTTCACTATATCAAAGGCATCAAAGGTATTATTACAGTCTTAATATAATTGTGAATTTGACCGCCTCAATGATCAAGTGACTAAATATAAAGGTCGGGGCAATATACAGCTATCTGGTTTTTCTGTTGATGCAGAAAGCCCGGAGTTTGGACGTTGGAAGGGTGTACGCATCCCGTGTCACGGAAAATACTAAAAGCCGTTGGCTTTGCGTCTGAACTCTTTCTGGTCCGGATTATGATAGTGAAGGAACAGAGAGATTACATGTGTATGCGTAGACATTTGTGAACTAAAAAATGCCCGCAGTTGGCTAATCTCTCTTACGATTGGAAGCTTTGGCCAAAATTAGTCAGCTGAATATTATCTTATAATTAAGAGTAAGCCGTAACTTTTATTCGTAACGCTCGGTCAGTTCTTCGGGCTTCTATAGTCGAATAACACGCCATATACACTGCAAATATATTTTTCCCAAAATCTCCCTTTTCTCTCTCAATCTCTCTTTAAAATTAATACTAAGACACTATGACTAAGGACTTGGAAACGGAAAGGGACCAAGATATTTATGAATATATTTGAGAAAGCAAAAAATCGAGTACATATAATGATAATAATTAAAAAATACTTTATAACGATTATTTATCATAGACAAATGTAGTTATTTTTAAGATATCATATCTGTTCAATTTTATAGGTTTCATGTTATAATGTAATATTGATTGATATGTATTAAATATTAAAAAATATAGAAGAAATTTTATGATTGAAATGAAGCAATATAGTGTATATTTTTCTTTTGTAATTGAAATATAAAACAGTATAATAATAGATAGGTTTCAATATTTCGTAATAGTCGAAGGAGGCTCCATCAATAAGACTTGGCGGTAAATCGATTGAATATATTATGCGAGATCGGAGCAATGTTACCGTATACTTGTACGTTGATAAGAAATAGTTACGTTTTTGTAATTCGATATAAAGTTTTTCGACTTTTGACGCCAGTTTTGACTATAAACTCATATTACTTTAGAATCTTAATGGCCGAATAGTGAAACGTCATTCACTTAATTATTTGGAACGCCATTAATTTCAAATTTCGCATACTAAATTTTGAAATTAATGACGTTCCAAATAATTAAGTCCCACTTCATATTTGAATGACGTTTCAGTATTCGAGCGTATATGCTCTTATATTCCAATTATTCCCTAAAATATCCTATTCATTGCACATATAATAGAAATATACAAAACCAATATAAAATAATATCAATATTGCGCCAATATAATATACTTGATTTAATATATAAATATATATTTAATGTGTCAAGCTTAGCTATTAAATCGGAAACGGCATTATATTATAAACGCATACAAATATTAAATTTAATGTCAATTGTTATAAAATTTCATTTCACAAAAGTATTGTTATATAATATAAATAAAAATTTTAACAAAACAAAAACCGACTTCATAGGAAAAACAAATTAATATGCACTAAAAAGTAAAAAAATAATTGCGTATTCTTCTATAATTTGATAATTAACTTACTATTTTCTACTCAACAATATGGAGGACGAATGTGTAGTGTGGTTGATAATTTATTTACAATTATTGTTACTTTTGGAGTCGATGTCAGCCAAGATGGGTTTATAACTACATACATAGTTAGTTATAGGTGAGATGTGCTTGTGTCACACGCGCAACTTAACGAGGCGAATAAAAGTCAATTTGTAATGTGTATGTTTTTGTTTGTTTTTAAAAGATTCCCGTATTATTATTGCTAGGTATATTATAGTGTTTCCTTAGCTGACATCGACTCCAAAAATAACAATAATTGTAAATAAATTATCAACCACACTACACATTCGTCCTCCATATTGTTGAGTAGAAAATAGTAAGTTAATTATCAAATTATAGAAGAATACGCAATTATTTTTTTACTTTTTAGTGCATATTAATTTGTTTTTCCTATGAAGTCGGTTTTTGTTTTGTTAAAATTTTTATTTATTTTTCGATTTTTAGTGAATCTGAAGTACACTCACTAATTTGTAGAATATGGGTAGACCTACTAAACGTGCAGCTCATATGAGACAGCGCCGTTTATATTATTATTTAAATATATTAATCTAAAACAGTGAAACGTAAAGAAAAATGCATTTTGGTACTGAATTAATAAATATTAGTTAATATGGTTAAATGTATGAATATAAATTAACATGTTTTGATTAAATAGATTTAGTTGGTGGAGTAATTTAGTTGGGCAGCCATAACATAATCAAATAGTTATTTCTAGTAATAATTAAATAAACTGTATGTTTATAGATGTTGCGTTATACCATTCTTCACCATAAAATATGACGGAAAGTTTGTTTGTGACGCTTTCACGCATGTTTATGCGTGTAGTGGTTTCACTAAGCCGATTTAAAAAAATCTTTCACCAATGGAAAGCTACATTATCAGTGAGTAACATAGGCTACATTTTGTCCCCATATTCCCACGGGACCGGGAACTACGCGGGTGAAACCGCGGGAAAAACACTAGTAATCAATATATAAATATACATAAATATAACATGTATATAAGAGTACTTATACGATATATTATATAATTTTCAAAATTGGTCTCAACTTTTAGTAGATGTTCAAATATGTTTCAATTACAAACATAACATATATACTAATGCTTACATGCATAACTCATATTATAAAGAGGAAAGATTTGATTTTTGTTTGATTTTTTATTACGATTTAAATCAAAAACTACTCGACCGATTTTAAAAATTCTTTCACCCTTAGAAAGCTACGTCTTTACCAAGTAACAAAGGCTATATTATATTTTCAAAAACTTATAGATCCCTTCTTAAAATGGAGCAATGTAACCCAACGTATTTAACTGTTGCCTATAAAAGTTATTATTTCGCGTGCGCTGCGAAAACTATTTTCGGTATACAAAGAAGTGTTTTATACAATAGTACTACAAGTACTTGATTATAACGATGTTATGGTAGGTGAATGATAAATCTAGATAGCCTATAAAAGATTCGGTCGTGTATCGTTAATTTGCTACTAAGAATTGAAGATTTCCGTTACTTTGTCATGGATCCTATAATCAGAATCTAACCAAACTATCATCAAACAACCCTTGAAGTATACTCTTTCCAATAAAAAAAAAATCATCGAAATCCGTTGAATAGATATCGAGTTATTCCTCCATTTGTCGCGCACATACCCATGCAAATTTACGACTTATATGGTTTTCTCATGGATTCCACTGTCAAAACTGGACCAAAAAAAAATGGGACCAATGGGAAAGCACCACCTTTCAAATAAAAAAAAAATCATCGAAATCGATTCATCCAGTCGAAAGTTATGAGGTAACAACACCAAAAAAAAAAAAAAAAAAAAACATACAGACGAATTGATAACCGCCTCCTTTTTTTGAAGTCGGTTAAAAATGAAATTAACATTTGAATAAATCATAGATTTCATTCACCTAATACACTCGTATATAATATAGAAAAATAATCGTATTAAACAATTTATTAAAATTAATAAATTATAGTTTGAATACAGGTGGGTACTTTAATTTAATACATCGTCAGAAAAAAGTTAAAATACAAAAAAGTGGAATACAAGACATTAGATTTATAACAGCTTACAATGCCTTTGATTTAGTCGAAGGACTCTACAACATGACTATAATTATTAAATAAAATAGCTGTGGACTCAAAAGCCCTTCCATAGGATGGTGATATTTAAACAACAGATCATACCAGATCATATCCAATCAGCTTAATAGTCAATTATCATACTCCTCTCTCTCTCTCTTTGGTCGCTCCCTCATGGCTGAGGATCGTGGTCATCGACGAATGTGGATGGTATACACCTGGCTTGGATTATTTGCCCGTTCATCGCGTCTCTGGCTACCGAGAAAAACTTTATTGAAGATGGGACTCTCACTTGATCGCTCCATCTGGTTGGGGTCCGTCCCCGGGCGCGTTTTCCTTCCGTGTTACCAACAACGATAAGTTTTTCAAGGCTCTCATCACCCCTTCTAGCTCGCCCAAGTAAATGCAATGGTCTACAATCTCAACCCCTGGGATGATGTTCGTTGGTCTGGGCAGTTTTTCGTCACGGTCAACTACCATTAGCTTCGTCTTGCTCCTATTTACTCCTACTGTAGTGTAATTTTTAAGGTTATCCATCCTATGATCACTACAATTGTTTTGAATACTCATAATGGAGTCTCTACACAAGCCAAATTTCTCATTGTTTTGCTAATAATTTAAAGATTCTACATTCCGTTACCTTGTTATGTTACATTATTCGAATTTTATATATTTTCATCGTCTATCAAGTTTGTGCCCGTGTTGTGTTAATCAACCGTAACATCTGCGATGGACACCATTAAAGGTGCACTAAAGCGTTGCGAAAAACTCTCGAGCCAAACGAGACGAGGCATTTGCCGTTGCGAAGACTTTATATCGTAACAAAATTTTGTTATTTTTAAAAACGTCACATTTCGAATTAAAATGTTTCATTTTATGTGACATTCAGTTATATTGTTACGTTTTTAATTAAAAAAACAAACTGTACATAATCTGACGATGGATAAATTTGATTAAAAGCTGAATAGAAATTGATTGTTAGTATTTAGGGTGCCGCCGTGCTCAAAAGGTGGAACCCTATTAATAATCTTACCTAAACTACTGGTCTGTCAGTCACAGGGTTTAACCCTTAAAACGTTTGTAACTAGTCAGTTGTATTTTTTGGATATTATCACGATAAATAGTAAAAACAACTCAAACTTCTACCATGACAATACTTATAATTAGGTATCTGTTGGTACCTAACAAGGCATAGGTTATTATTAGTACCTACCCTGACAGGCTTGCACTAAACCCTTAACCACCACCACCAGCACCATCAATTAAGATCATTTTATTATATATTTTTTTTGTTTCAGATATTATACAAATATTCGTTTTGTATTACAAAACAAGTACAAAATATTGAGTAAATACTATTTATAGTATTAGTTTTGTTTGAAATAAATTAAGGAATACAAAAAAAATATACATATGTCCAAAACCCAGTTCCATATATATATATATCAACCACAAACACGCAGTATTGCAAGGAGTAAAAAATCACAATTCTCTTCTTAACAATATTATTCGCGATTATAAGACTCGATAACTATGATTTGTAAAGATAATAACTACATATTAAAAATCTGTAAACAGCCTGTATTTGTCTCAATGCTACGTTGCGGTCTCCTCTTGTTTTTTTAAGGGAAAAGTTAGGAGCGTATCCCACAAATCTGTTCCGAGGCAATCCAGTGAAATCCGACACATTCATTACCTTGTGACGTTTTCCTTCTCCGCTGAACACGAGATGAATAATTATAAAAACAAGTTGAACACACACAACAGCTTACTTGGTGGTAGAGCTTTGTGCACTTGGTGGTAGAGCTTTGTGCAAGCTCGTCTGGGTAGGTACCACCCACTCATCAGATATTCTTCCGCAAAACAGCAGTACTTTGTATTGCTGTGTTCCGGTTTGAAGGGTGAGTGAGCCAGTGTAATTACAGGCACAAGGGACATAACGTCTTGGTTCCCGGTGTTGGTGGCGCATTGGCGATGTAAGCGATGGTTAACATTTCTTACAATGCCATTGTCTATGGGCGTTGGTGACCACTTACCATCAGGTGGCCCATATGCTCGTCCGCCTTCCTACGCAATAAAAAAAAAAAACATACGGCCTTACTTGTAAACTTTGTTAAGCCGATGATAAGTTAAGCAATACCTCCTCCTTTCGAATATCAAATCAATAATGATAGAAAGAGATAAATCAATGTTTAACTACACCGATGAAATTCACTGGTGCTTCACATGGCATAACCGGCTCACTTATGTATAATAATAATAACTATATTAGACTAAGGAGTTTTCAAGTAAAATCATAAATAACGTTAAATATAAAATAATATATTTTTAAGTATTATGATGGATTGTTGTTCGACATTATTCGAAAAAAAAAAATTGTTATATTTTTATTTTTAAAATATCAATTTTTTTTACTTTTAAAACTAACCTGGATATTTCAGGAAATATTCTTCATAACAACTCTCTAAATTGAATGGAGAATAATTAATCAAGTTTCATTCGTTAGCGAGATTGCTGTAAATCAATTAATATTTAACAGTGTCACATTTTTTTAATTTTTATTAATTAAGAGATTTGTAATTAGTAACGGATAAATTCAACTACTTTTTAATTAAATAAAGTTTAAGAAAGTTATAACAATATTATTGTTATTATTTGTTCCGGGTTCACGTTTATCGAAGGATGTTAGAGCTGGAGTTGTTTCACGAAGACTTGATGTTTTTATATGTATTTATTTAAAAAAATATTTAGTATAATTATACCTACTATGTCTAGAAAAGCCGAAATCGTGATTACGATGATCGTGGGTTCAAACCCCAACAGGCACCACTGAATTTCCAAGTGCTTAATTTGTGTTTATAATGCAACTTGTGCTTGAGAGTAAAGGAAAACAGCGTGAAAATTTCACTTAAATCCTGCCACATGTGTATTCCACCAATCCGCATTGGAGCAGCGCGCAGCGTGCGCAAATTTGCTTTGACTATTCGCTTTTCAACTATTAAGGTCGGAATTTAAATAATATTTATATGATGTAAATTCCATTTGTTAAGCTAAGCAATTATTTGTATGCTGTAAAGTTAAATAAATAAAAAAGTGCTACCGTATCGTAAGCATGGACCACAGAGATTTTGTTTCATATATATATAATACTTGTTCCGATGTACTCACGCGAGCCTGTAGTGGTGTACATGATAAAAACAGAAACGTTTAAAAATATATATATTTATAGCTTCACATGAGTTATAAATAAAAATAAAACAGCCTGTGCCCTAGCTTATTACGCGAAACCGCTCCAGTGCAGGTTGGTAGAAACTCATGTGGGAGAATTTCAGCGAAATTATACACAAGCTTAAATTCATCGTCAGACAAAGCTTAGTTCCGACAACATGTTTTTACCTTCCAATAATTACATGCTGGAATTATGTTAATGTGTTTGAAATAACTTTAACATTAATAAAGGTGACTATGAAAATCTTAAATTTATTTCTTACTACCTGTGCCCCGCGGTTTAAACCGCGTATAATCAACAATCAATCAATCGAGGAAGACTCTAGGTCTTCCTCGATAAAAGAACTATACAAAACAAAAATATTTTATAAGTTCGAACCAGTAGTTTCTGAGATTAGCCGGATCAAACAAATAAACTCTTAAGCTTTATATATTAGTATAGATTCATTAAGCAACAATAACATTTTTTCGACTCGAGAAAAGATATACATAATAGAGTATTTATAATTAAGTATATTGAAAATTTAATTGTTGTATAAAACGTATATTACATTATGTTTTCATTCAGAACTAAAGCAAATAGGTAAATGACTCAATTGCAATGTTCCTTAACTTAAAAGTTTTCCGTTATTGATGGACAAAAACATTTCGAGAGTTATCACTTGACAGAAAGATGGTTAATGACCCTTTATTATGAAACTTCATTTGTTTTCGTTTGATGATGGTCATTAAAAAAAAAACAGAGATAAAAATATATATATACTCGATTACACACTCTGCCGTCCTAAGGAAAAAAGACGCATCTTACATTTTTTTCAAAAATGAGTTTTTCCCTTATTTAGAAAAGACGCATCTGCCAGTATTTTGATATTGTTCTTAGACTTATGACTCAAGTAATAATTTATCTTAGTACATTGAGCACTAATTCTACTAATAAACTTTTCACTTTATCGCAATCTAATCATAGCGTAGTAGTTACGTTTTTTCTATTTTTTAATTTAATTATTCCTTTTGTTATTTCGGATCTTTTCGATCGACAGCTTGTGGTATCGTCACTTCATACAATACTAACTATCTTCTGATTATATATAACTGGCCTCCGATTATATTATAATGTACTTTATTTTATAATCATGCATATATTATATAATTTAATTATAACGTCAAATCTAGTAAAAACTTAGCTGAAGTTTGTATGAATCAGTAAAATAAGATTATGTTATTTAATTAACAATAATGAGCAATGCTAGAAAAATACTTTATACTTTTTACTTATTACAGTAATTTTACTTTTCATCTCCATTCCAGCAACTTAGACATGGTAAAGCACAGTTACTATGCAATAAAGGCATAAAATCTCATATTTTCTTATTTGAATATAAAATGGAACATTGGACGAGCGATAAAACGAAAATCAGGAAATCCTTCTTTATGCGCTTTGGTTAAAATGAAAAATTTGTATTATCTTTCAATAATGAAAATACATGTTATTTTGTATTGTGTATAAGCGTCGTATAGTGGTTTTGTAGAGTAATTCGATGCTTTGTCATCTTCTTTCCACGATCAAACTACATGAAGAAACATACAATAAAAGGAGTGTCACTAAGTCGCTACACGAAGGTTATTAGTAAGACTTAGTGTTTATTTTATATTAAGTTATTAAAGGCCACCACGACCAAACTTTCTTGTTTTACTTTACACTTTTCCGCTTTGAGCGATTAACTTTTCGGAGCGCCCGTTTCTTCTTCGGCGAAATGAAAGAGGTTCTTAGTTTGGCTTTATGTTTAACAATAATAATTTAACGTTATTCAACTTTGTTAACGTTCAAACAATAAACCATACTTAATAAAATTTAAGACCAATATCAGACCATTATTAGTTCAACGGAAATACGAATAATAAAAGTCATCTTTATAAAATTTTTATGACGTACAATTTTATGAAAGTTTAAAGTGAGATAACTTTTCTTACATTGTTCGGTTAAGTTAAAATACAAGAAGATATAATTGCAAGTTCTTTGATATTAAAATCTATTGCACAATTTTTATCAGTTGAATTGAAATCTTTCCTTTATTTATACAACTTGATGATTTCTTTGTGAGTAATGAAAGAAAAACTACATATTATTAGTCTTAACCGAGATCACGATAACCTCACGAGGAAACTTGCTGCCTCTCAAAACAGAAAATTATCCTTTAACTAATATTGTTAATGCGAGAGTGAGTTTGTTTGATTGTTACGCTTTAATGCCTAAATCAAATAAGCCGATTTTAAACATTCTTTCACCAATAGAAAGTTACATAATTATGTAATCAGCGAGTAACATAAGCTACTTTTTGTCAACGTATTCCCACGGGGACGGGAAATACGAGGGAGAAACAACGGGCAAGGCGCTAGTCTTAAATATTTCTATGGGATGGATTTCACTACATATATTTACGTTTAGCACCAGATTCTATTACAAAACTGTAATACATCTGTGATAATTGTACCTCATGTTCGATTACTAAAAATTGGGTATAGAACTTTTATACGTTTAAATTATCCGACAAATTAATTATTAAAGTTATTATAATTAATATTAAATCGGCACAAATATATTTTTTACTTTATATAAAATCTGATAATATTGCGATTTCATAATAAATCTAACTACGTCATGATATTAAGTTGAACCGATTTAACTATATATGTGTATATCACCGACCATGTTCATTTGACAACCTGACTGACCCGTTTTCTACTACTAGTCAGATGTTACGTATGTACCTATGTCGTTCTGCAACCCATACACGTTGTACGCAAAATTACATAATGAACAGTAATTGAGTAGTTCAGATGTAAAAGTGTAACAAACAAAAAAACCGGACGAGTGCGAGTCGGACTTGCCCACCGAGGGTTCCGTACAAATTTGTAGGTACATATTTAGGGTTATGTTTATTACAAAATTTTAAATTAAATGAAAAAATTTATGATTTAATTACAAATGTATAGTTTTCAGATTTTTCCCTATACTTTTAGTATAAAGCGGAATTACTTACCAAATTTCGTAGTTATAGGTCAACGGGAAATACCCTATCAATTTTGGTTCCCTTGAGTGTCGAAATATACGTTTTTTTGCGTCATAAAAGCGGCCGTATCTTTTTTTACGAAAAATTTGATTTTTTCACAGCTTCAAGGGACTGTAGACTTGAGTATATTGTTTTAATTTTAACTCGATACCTCCACGCGTTCCCGAGATAAGGGATCTTGACAGACAGACAGACGAACAGATGGACAGACGGACGGACAACAAAGTGATCTTATATGGGTTCCGTTTTTGCCTTTCGAGGTACGAAACCCTAAAAACAATTCATTTTCGCATTTAAAATATTCTTTAGGATTCTTTACACCGACATGAGAATGCGTAATCAAACATAGGATCTAAGTATATAGGTACAATAAATGAATCGCGGGTGTTCAAGCGTAGGTGCAAACCTACGTAGACGAGCTTGAACAAAGCTCTGCCACGTTCAAAGTGAATTCATTACTTTTTTTTTTTAAATACAATCCACAATTCAGCGAAAACTATCAAAGAAATTAGAAATTTCTATACCTTATAAAATCTTACCGCAAATAGTCGAGTAAATTTTTACTTTCAACGTTAAATTTTTTTCTTTTTTTTTGTAAAGCACAATACTTGTTTACGGCGAGTTCTGTACCTGTATAAGTGTTATGCATGTTACACATACAGTACAACTTGTGAAATAGAAGCACGACTCTCAAGTTCTCTCGAGTAAAATTCTCTGTTAACGGAAAACGCTTTTATTCTCCGTAATTTTTCTTAACTTTAAGTTCCTTTGAAAAGAGTTCTTTGTTGTAATGTACCTACAACTTCATAATTTTATTATCTTGGTGCATTATATATTTTAATTTTACCATTTTTACTTTTCTATGCTGTTTATAATTCATATGAAAATCGTTTATTTATTGCAATAATAGAACAAAACAAATTAAAATGATTTCATTAAGTAAATGTAATTTGATAAATTATTTTTTTACAGTTTATTAGACAACAGCTAATGCCTGCCCAGGCAATGCCTTCAGATTTCTTTGTATACAATTAAACTTTACAAATCGCGCCAACCTCGTTCATAATGTTCCTCAATTCAAGTGGCAACAACATTTGCAACTATTTCGAAACGTTGTTTGAGGGACGTTTTAATATTCGGCCGTTAGACTGCTATAAGATTTTGTTGGTATTTATTTGATGATATTTATTTTGTTGATAGGTTGTAAATATGACTATTGTACTTTATAATCTTAATATACGATCTTTTGTTCGTAAGATATATCGCAATCAGAGCTGGAATATTTTACGATTTTTATCTAGATTAATGCTCAAACAAATCTAAAAGTATGCATACCGTTAAAGAGACTGCAATTTGAACACGGTTTAGCTTGAATGATGTGAAGTGTTTGTTCATACGCCGCGTCGTTTGAATACGTGCATTTTTGTCTACAGAGATTTTTCCTTACAAAGCGAGCAAATATGTAAAATTCTATTCTATTTATTTAAAAAAAAGCAACGTCCATATTCGGTTTATTTCATTTATTGGGTATATTTCTTAATAAAAAAAAGAAAATACATAATTACCAGTTTTTGATTTAAATCATTTGTTTATAAAGAAACAGTTGCCGGATGCTCAATCAAATATTAAATTTACTTTTGAAATAATAATAATAAGCACTTTCGTTTAAAAAAATATAAGAATAAAATATACTGATGTGGTTATTAAATGTAATAAAGCTTATAAGTCGTCGGCTTATACGGGATCTTCGTTTGATATGTTTAAAAAAAATATTGTCTTAAAAAAATATTATAACTTATATATATAACTCACCTTGCAAATAGTTCATTCAGCAGGCGTACGAGTTCCTCAGCAGTGCACTGGTCCGAAAGAGAGGTGAAACCGCAGATGTCCGCAAACAGGATGCTACAATTTTAAAGGTCAATGTAATAAATCGAATAAGCAGCTAGTGATTAATTATTACGTAGAGTTTATATGGATTTCGTTTTGGTACACACACACACACACACACAAACACACACACAAACACACACATACACACACGTACACACGCATACACACGTATAGATTTCAAATTTTGCTTATTTATGAGTTAAATAAGCTCTTTAAATTAATTAAGTCATAGGAACCCCTGAGACTGTTACGTAATACCTAATTATAATAAAGTAAATAAGATGCGGTCACATTGATAAACGTCGCTATGTCTCCTACTTCTGTAAGTCAAATCAATAACGACAGTATGAATCAGTGTTTAAGCGAACATCCGCTATGCAGCGTGAATAAATGTAATACGTGAGTGTATGACCTTTTATTTTAGAAGTGAAAACTTCTTTAGCGGCGTTGTGCACTGTTTTGTGATGGGTAAAAAGTGTTAATGTCGCGTCAGGTCACGTGACCCTGATTGAAAATTCGTAAGACGGATTCTGAAGTGTTAAATTTTTAATCTATATAAATAACAATACAATAGCTAGAGGTCTGCAGTTGTGCGCGCATCACGGAAAAACTACTGGATAGATTTCAATGAAATATTCTAAACTTTATTTCTTAGTCACTTGGCCCTTATCAAAAACAAAAATGATTGCGATATCTTCATTAAATAAAAAAATTATTAAAGTTTCAAGAAACAACGATTTGTATATGCACTGCGTGTTCAGTGATGTATGTTTAAGCAAAGTATATTTTTGCTTGCGATCTTTTTGATGTTTTTTGCTTCGTACATAAGAAAACTTTGTTAATATATCAAGCAACGCGGACGAAGTCGCGGGTATCAGCTAGTGTAATATAAATTGTCATGTTTGTGTATGTTAGCGCAATAAATGAATATTGTATTTTATCACATAAATGGTAGTAGTTTTATACTGATAATTAAAGCAATTCGTGCAAAATTTTTCCCTAACCATTCCAAAATATCAAAAATGCACAACGTTAATATTCTAGTTTTCACTTCTGCCGGCTTTCCCGTAGTGCAACTCGTTGCTTTTTTTTTGATCAACAACATAATCATATACATTCAGTGAATGGATTTAATATAAGATGTCTTTAAACTCATTGTTTATGTATGTTATTTATTTTATAAGATATATACGTATGTTATATTACTATGTATCTAGAGAAAATCTAAACGTATTAGATTATATAGAAAATAAAGTTAGGATGCATTTAATCGTCAACCCCATTTAGATAGAAAGATAAAAATTAGAAGAAAACTTAGAAATAATATTTTTTTAAATTTTTCGGTTCATTCGTATTTAATGAAACGATATTTCAATGAAGCTATTGTTATATAGTGAGTTACGAGAAATTGTTTTTTTTTTTTAAAGAGGAAAGCACTTATTCTGTTGTCGGTGCTGCTCTGTAAAGTACGAACAAGGAAATCATAATTTCAAAGAACTATAGTATACCAGGAAATTCCAGAAGTTGGAATGAATAATTTTGAAGTTTTTAGAATAACTTAATTAATAATAACATTATAAATACGTATTCGGAAAAAAATATATTATAATCTAAAGCTTAAAATCATTTTTAAACATTGAACATTAATTTTACCAAGCAGTTAAAGCTATAATATCTATACTAATATATAAAGAGTTTGTTTATTGATCCGGCTAATCTCAGGAACTACTGGTCCAAATAGAGGAATGCTCTAGGCTGATTATTATTCATTATATTTTTATTAATTATACGCGGGTGAAACCGCGGGGCACAGCTAGTATTTAATAATATCGATTGTAGAAATTCAAATATCTTAAATATTATGGAAGGCTTGTAACAAGATGTAAAGTCCAATCACTCGTTCGACCTAAGGGTTGTAATAGACGTAGACGAGTCAAAGTAAGTGAAATCACTCACTTAACCACAGCTTTGTAAGTACGAGTACAACACCGACCGTATCATTACAGCAATATAAGCGAGATAGCGTAATTATTATTAATTACTAGTTCACGCACGCGGCTTCGCCTGTATGTTAAGGGTAGGTGTTCCTTACGGTTCACAAAAGGTATACGAAATACAAAACAACGGTATACAAAAGTTTTAATAAATTTTAATAAAAATCGGCTTAGTGGTTTAGCCGTGATAGCGTTACAGACAGACAAAGTTTACTGTCGCATTAATAATATTTTTTATAATATAGACAGTATGAAAATTATAGACAAAGCGAAATATATTATCCAAATAATAATCGGTATTTAAAATTATTAAAAATGCGACACGATGATGTTGATTGCTTAAGATTCTAAATAATTTGATATCTAATTACACTCAACTTACTTGAATTACACTCAAATAAAACAATCTGTAATTAACTAAACATAACCTCTGCCATCTGCATATAACTATTGATGGTCCTACAAAATTATTATTTTAATTTAAAAAAAAACTCACTAGGTGTGATTCACGTGAAGGTGTGATAGTCAAGAAAACCTAAGTAAGAAGCAATCGACGCTTTTTTACGTCAATGCAGGTTTTATTGTTTTATGAAGCGTTTTGTAAAGCATTATGTTTTTAAATATTTTTATAGAAAGAATTGTTTCTTAATCTTGTTCACAATTCGTTTGTATATGAATAATAAATTGGAATATTGTATTGGATTATGCAGAGGCCTCACGAGAATTATATTATATATCTATCGCATGTATTATATAAAGACAACGTTCTGACTGGCTGTCGACTAATAACTGTTTTAGCAAAATTTTGTTATAATATGGGTCGACGCTCCGTCTCTAATTGACGCATTAAAAGTATAATTCGTTGTAACACCAGCACCAAGACAAGTTAAAATGTTCATGTATGGTTTTAGTTTTAGACGTGGGTCATGCGCTGAATTTTTTTTTAACATTCCGTAGGCGACGTCGCCCCGCGTGGCGTCTGTATAAGAACATTAAGAAAATATATGGATATTTTTATATTTTTTATAACATTAAGAGTAAACATACAATAAACTAATATCACCTAAAATATTGCTATTCTATAAAAGCGTAAAACGACAATGGGTTGATTTGAAAGATGAATATTATTTCTTAACTTAACATTTTCCATTGTATTGTTACAAATAAGCATACAAATAATAATATTTTTAAATTATCATTTACCAGCATATATATTGTATAATAAAACAAAATATGATGAAAACGTATTCAATTTGTATAAACTGTATTATTTCATATTTTACTAACCTCACATTCTCGTATCTTTGTATATAGATTTTGTGAAATTGCTCCTGACGCGGCTGGTTGGCAATGTCCGCTTTCATCTCCATAGCAACGTGGCGTGGTAGAACAGAGAGCAGTAATCGTTCCTGTTCGAAAAATACAAAGGAATTATATTATGATTTAAGGAATTTAATTTCAACTTCAGTCTTTAAGGACAATTATAAATATTTTTTATTTATACACGATTGTTATACATATTGCAAGAAATATCACATGACTTAAGATTAATAAGGTTCATCAGCTATGAATGAAAACTAAGGTGTGGGTGAGGTAAGGTGGGGGTTTGTGTGGGTGTGTCATAGTTGTGTTACAGTGTCACATATGATATTCCAATCTTTTTTTTGATTCCATAGGAAGGCGGACGAGCGTATGGGCCATTGATGGTAAGTGGCCACCAACGCCCATAGACATTGGCATTGTAAGAGATGTTAACCATCTGTTACATCGCCAATGCGCCACCAATCTTGGGAACTAAGATCTTATGTCCCTTTTGCCTGTAATTGCACTGGCTCACTCACCCTTAAAACCGGAACACAACAATAGCAAGTATTGCTGTTTTGCGGTAGAATATCTGATGAGTGGGTGGTACCTACCCAGAAGAGCTTGCACAAAGCCCTACCACCAAGTAAAAGTACAGTAATACATATAAACTATTTACATTTACATTGGTATTCAACAGTGGAGGTGAAAATATACATATTTGAAAATTAATTATTATAAAATAATTGGATTGAATGCTCTGAGTTCACAAATAAATTAATTATTAATGAATCAAACCGTTTGCCTTATTAATTACTCGTGCCTCATAATCAGAATATCACGTAATTCTATCGGTTGTCACAATGCGTCGAATTTTAAATAATCCAATCATCTTGTCTTGTCTATAATCTTTCCATTCAATGTTTACGAGCCTAACTATTTTGAGGGGAAAACCCGTTTAGAACGCGGCGTACTTTTAAATCATTGTAGTCTGGAATCGACCACTGCTAAAAAATTTGCTAGATCAGAAATTTTCTGAGCACCATCCAGATATGAAACTGTAACCTATTTATATAACGAACTAATACTAACCATAATAACATTCTTTCTTTATATATTCTATATATAGTTTTTAATATGAAATCTTCTAAAGATTTTTCGATAAAGTTTCGATTATAACGACTTCATCTAGCATCATCTACATCCACACAATCTTCTTATTAATGGCGTATACGCTTCTATTATTATTTTTTTAACTTTCTACAGACAAAGGTCCCGATGTTTATTCCTTTTATAAACAAGAATATTATTAATTTCATATAATTTCAAATATTATAGTGTACAATAAATTTGAATTTAGAACGAGTCGAATCTAAATAGGCTTAATCAATTTGATTACTAAAATTATACCCACTTTAATAGAACCAGATGTAATTTCAACGAAACGAATTAAAGCATCAAATTAGCCTTTCATAATTTCAGCCGATCATAAATTATTCCGTTTATTTGGTAACAACCAAAAATAAAACACATTATATAAGTAAATCGCATTGATATTCTTCTTCTAAGTCGTACACTCCTGACGGAGTGGTCGTGGCCATGGAAAGTCTGATGAATTGGTTGCGGCTTTTGATTCTCCGAGATTTCTCCATTTCTCTCTATAGATGGCACGGCGTTTACATTCAATAAGGGAACATTCGTGCACATTTTAATGTCGTCTGTCCATATTGTGGGTAATCGGCCGCGAGAACGTTGGCATTCTACTCTTCCTTGTACTAAACGTTCTAAGGAGCTTTCGTTGGTGATGATATGTCCAAACATCATCAGAATTCGCATTTGGACAATCGACATATTAAATTATTATTAAGCCCGCATTGATATATTCAATTATTATTATTAAGGCAGGTCTTAATATAGATTTATGAATGGGCGTAACCAAAAGTGGATTCGATAGTCTTAATATGTCATGCGCCTGTCGGTGAAAAGCGAATGGACCGTAAATATTACGTTTAATACAAAGACGATTTGAATACGGCCAGTTTGATAAATAATATAATAGAAATAAATTACAAGACATGATAATAACATTATTATTTTATTTTAGTAAAACTAAGAAATATTGTTTTTATTATAATATCAACTAGACGACGTGATTGCTCAGTTTTTAGATAACTGAATATTAAAGTGAATTGTAGGTCCAAACGCGCGTAAAACCAATTAATTTTCATATGCTTTATTTATGTTTATAATTCATCTTCATGTGAAATAAAACATGTGTCTGTTTATCCACTAAACCGACTTGAGTCGCTTGGTGGAATAAGCTCAAAAACTTGTACTCAAAGGGAGAAAAAAAAAAGAATACTTACAGGCAAATAGTTAACTTTTAATAAATAAACAACAGTTTATTTGATGGTTCATTGTGTAATGAATACCTGCCTATCAAATAAAAAAAAGAAAGTTTAAATATACAAGTATATATTATACAACGATACTATGTATGGCTACATAACACGCGCTATCGGAAATTGATTTTCATTACAATTGAGTTAGTCATTACTAAGTAGACATGTATTATGTCCACATGTCGGCGCGGTTGGTTTCAATTTAGGCCTTAACAAGAAGCTAATCGCTTGCATCTGCCATTCAAACACAGGATACGCAAAGATGATTCGATATTCCTGAACGACGGAAATCCTCAACGTACGACAATATGATGATGCACACGAGGTACCAGGTCAGGTGATGTAATTAGTTGTGATAATGGTCCATTAAATGATAGCTTATCTTGAAAGCGGAAAGGAGTGAATCCTGGGATCGTTATTAAAGCTACGTCACGTGGTTTTGAAAACACAAAATAGAGCCGTTCAAAGTAATTTGCTCGTTGTACTAGTTACATAAACGTTTACAGACGAAAACAAAACAAAGGTAAATTGGACCAACTTATATAAATATATTGTGTGTATAATAAAAAGCACACCATTAATTTAAGATTTTTTGATGTGCTGTCCAAGGAGAGAGCAGAGGCTGGAAGACTATTTTTTCTGTGGTCTTCATAAATGTCATTAATTGAACGATTTGGGTCTACATTATATATTAGAGTAGTTGACATATCACATAATCGATTACTGCAAAGATTACAGCCCCAATATAATATCATTTTAATGTAGTGTTCTAATTCATTAACATAAGATAAAACGATAGGGAAAGGTCGGGTCGTATTACATTAATGTTGGTGGTTCGGTAAGGAATGTTTTTTTAATTCTTTCAATCGCAATAAACATAAACAGGCGAAAATCAATCGAATCGAAAATATGACTGCATTAAACACTAAATTGAAATCGAATAAAATAAATATTGAGCTTAATATGCATGAAGTGAAGTAAATTGATTGATTTTTTCATTTCCAAAATGATTTCCTCGTTTTTTTTTTAAACTATCTATCTAAGATTAAACATTGTTTAATCACAATTTTGAAAAACGTCGTTTTTCATTAACTTTGAATTCTGACAAAAAAGGAAAAACTTTAAGACGTCGCTCGCTGGGGTACAGGACGAGTTGGAAGCGTCTGTGCGCTGTTTGTTGATTTACGCGGGAAATGCGGCGCGCGGGAACAATGTACGTAAGTATGTTACTGCGTTATAGTATTTTTTTTAATCTCCTCTCGTGAACTTCTTTACAGCCTAAATTATTAACGTTGATAAATATATCAAAAATATGAAAATTATATGCTTTTTTTTAAAAGAGTTTTTTTTAAAAGTAAAGAAGAAATATTTTTTAACTACAAAAATGAAAATTATCTGTAAAGGGTTTTATTCTTATAAAAAGAATAAAATATTTCAATAAAAACATAAAGTATCACTGTTTAACATTTTAATATTAAGTCGATATATAAAGAGACGTAACGAAACAGACAAAATGTTTTCTACGAATAAAATAAAAAGTTGTTCAGATAAGATACCTTAAAACCGTCGTAGTACCAGATTTCGGCTAAATCTACAATCTTTAAACAGTTCTCCTGTAAAATGCATCGATTCATCAACAATAGCAGTCACTAAACAGTGTGTAAAATAAATTATCTATATGTATAATATATATATTATTTACAGGGTTATTTGTAACACACCAGCAACATCGCAGGACTAGACAGCTACACCATAAGCACCAACTTTTGTTCTACGACTTTTGATAATTTGTTTGATTTTATTTCCCGCTTGAAAGTTTATATATCTACGCGCATCGACGCATCGATTCGTTCTTTCGTGTATGAATGAAATATAGACCTACAAATGTCACGACAGTACGACAAAAACTTGTAAAATCACTTTTTCTTCATGTATTGAGTTATGTCCGAAGTCGTAAAACAAAAGTTGTTGCTTATGGTGTTAGCTCTCTAGTCCTGCGAGCTTGTGTATATATATATATATATATATATATATATATATATATATATATATATCGAAGTAAAGCTTGTGTTATTTACATGTCATCTTTTAACGTAACTACAAAAGAATACGACAGACGTGAACAATAGCGAATTTCATTGTGTAAGTGAATAGACACAATCCCAAGGTATAAAAGCATGGAAAAATGCGTAACATATTTGATCACATTTACTATTGATATTATATGGCTATTTAATCCATTCTTCGTTAACAATAGGTAATACAAGATCAAAGTATCATGTCAACTAATTGTTTGCACAAAAATAAGCTTTTATAATACAATAATTCACCTTCGATGTGTCGGAGTGTTACACGTTAACGTGTAAACTACCCACTACTACTACTCCACGTGACTTTGTCGACGTCCAATTTAATTTGCCCGTTAATCCTAATATGATGTATGTAAAAGTCCCAGGCTAGATTAATGTAAAATTTTATTAGGATCTATTTTGTAAGAGAAAACTCGACGTGAGAATCGATCGTGAAATACCGGATGTTGTATGCGACATTGGTCATAATAATTATAATATTTCAAGTATACACCCATTAAAAAGTATATAACTATAGCTCAGTCGTCAACGGGTGAGTTATAAGAATAATACTAATATTATTACTAATAATATTATTTTATATTAATATATCCTGGGACATTATTCACACAAGGCCATCTGATCCCAAACTAAGCCGAACCAGACAACTGTTACACTACATCTACTTCTTTTATTTTGTGAATACATTCTTATATAGATAACTACACCCAGATTCAGAAAAAACATATCTTTATGCACACAAATGTCTGTCCCGGGTGGGAATCGAACCCACGAGCTGCGGCGCGAAAGGCAAGTATCTACAACGCCAACTGGCTCGTCAAATGACGAAGTGAGTACTCACAGAATAGCATTACCGCTTGTTGGTTTATTGCTCATGAGGTAACAAACAGACTTATCTTTATATTTATATTTGTAAGATTTGATACAATGTATAAGAGTATTGTGTAATAATAATGACACCCTATAACGTTAATTAACAATAAATGGAGACTTGCGTTTAGTTCACGAGTAGAAACAACTATTGCCAAGCCGAGCAGTCGAAGCAATTTCGTTCTAATTGTTACGTCGTCGAATTACACGCGTATAACCAACAAACTAAGGGTCAGATTGAGTCAGACTAACTATGGTTATCGATATTTGAGAGCTTCAATCGTATACATAAGTATGGACCAGTCTTTGTATTGATTATTTAATTTCTCCTTAGTTTGTTGGTTTGAAAATATTTCGTTTGCATATTACAACTGAAATATTATTATAAATAAAAAGAAATACTTGATCTACGTAAATACGTACGTTTTTATAATATAATTGATATTTTATAATAATTATGGGGATTATAGCCAAAGATCGTAGGTTTAAATTCTGAGAAACGAAGTAAACGTAGTTTTGTTATGTGACATGTTCTCGTTATTGGGGAGTAAAACGCCGCGCTATCGATTGTCATTTAACTCGAAATGAAGTATTTAAGTATTATATTAATGTAGTGTTCATTTCATTTACCTGTTGTTGATTTTCTCTCTGCGTCACGAGGCGCGCTTCGACGCAATCCCTGGTCTCTAGGAAAGCGCGACGCTGAGCGAGCTCCCTGGGGTAGTGGGTCATGATCCCAGCTACGTTGCAGGCGAACAACGTAATGATACTGCAGAAAATCTATACAGAAAAACAATAGTTTTAATTTAATATTAAGTGACTAACTCTAAACTTACAATATATTTTTTTCACATAAAAATAGTTGATAAGGTAAACTCATTATGTGTTTTAATTAATTAATTTTTTTTAGAAATAAAGGTTTCTATTATAAAACATACATCAATACATGTGTGTTTTTAATCTGTAGAAAAACATGAAAAACATAAAATGTCGCATTATTAATATCTTCCGCACGGCACCGCAAAAACTCATTTAAAATAGCGATTACATAGATATTAGATGTTATTTTTTGTCCCACTTGCACTTTGTGAGATGAGCTGTGATAGAAATATATCTTTTTTTTATTTAAATATAACCGAACAAAGAATGTAATACTAGAACAAAAAGACGCTTGCATTGCGCTTGGGGGTAATGAAACATCTTAGGTAAATTTCGTATCAACCAATCATGACATCCAATTCTACTTCTAAAAAAGAAGAGATTTGAAACGTGTTCATTTAACGTTAAATTAAACATTGAAATATAAATTTATAATTTCTTAATAAATAATTTATATTTCATAAATTTAGAATTTATATTTCATAAATTTATAATTTATATTTCAATGTTTTGAAACACAAGAACAATAGTTTTGTAAGTAATGATAGAGTGCTTTGGTGTATCATGTAATCTATCTTTTATACCTGCACGTCCGATGCCTTGTTCATCATAATCTGTGCTCCTATATTGACAGCGGCCAGTGCAAGCCCACCCAACGTTGCCTCGTGTAGTCTGAGTGGTAGAGTCGCATACGTCACATATGTGAACAAGGCACATGTGCCGCAGCTCAAGTCCAAGGCTCTATATTAATAAAAAAACATTTCATGTAAATACATAATTTTAAAAAATAAACATATACTGAGAGATACAACTACTGTAATGTTAAAACTATATTAAGTTTCCTCCAGACCGATTTCGGTCTCGGCGGCCAGTCTCAAGAGTGATTTACCACTAGACCAACTGCCTCGTTGGTACTAGACCAACGAGGCAGTTGGCTAGATATAAGGCCACTGACCCGGTGGTCCAGGGTTAAATTCCCAGGTTGGGCCAATAAATAGTTTTTGGGTTTATCTGTCAGAAAATTCTCAGTATCAGACCGGAGTCTGGAAGTTGGAAGTGTCCACAGTCCCGTGCCTCGGAAAGCACGTAAAGCCGTTAGACCTGCACCTGAACTCTTTCCGGTCGCATCGGATTGCCGTCCCATCGGATTATGAGAGCTAGGGAATAGTGAGTGCACCTGTGCTTGCGCACACACACGTGCCCTATGATATCTCCTGCGCAGTTAGCTAATCTCTCTTAAGATTGACCGCTGTGGCCGAAATCGGTCAGTATTATTATAATATTAAGTTTTATTCACATACATTTAATGTAAGCACATAAATTATTATTATTTTTCCTCACAATTATGATAACGAAATATGAACAAAGGAGCGGTTGCGGTAATCTTATTATATCCCGCTTTATAATTATAATTTGAAAATTTTCAACAAAAGTCCAAACTCGTACCTATATTGATTTAACATAAAATATGCATTATTTTGCTAATTTATTTTCTGTTTCTATATAAAAAAGTTTATGTAGAAAAATGATCGTTTATACTAAAAAAAAAAAAACAATATATTTTGCAATGCTTTTTATATTAAATTTTGGTTAAACACAAATAAAATCATAATTTTATTCATCCTATTGTGAGCTTATAGCTTATATTTTATGAGGGTAAATGATCAGAAAATACATAACTGTATTTTGCTCGTTAATCTGCCCGCAAAAATCATAACAAAAATATACAATACTCTTTTCCAACTTTATTACAAATGATATTAAAATTTCGAATGCTGCTGACCAATCATTTATTCACAAACGGATTTCAAGCCATCTGAATTATGGACGCATTTAATCCATTTATAATACATAGCGAAAATATGGAAAATTATATTTCTACTTACTAATTTCGAATACATTTAAACAGCTACTGTAAATGGTCGAAATTGATTGCAGAATAACAAAATAATATTCCTTATGGTTATAAGCTCGTCTGGGTAGGTACCACCCGCTCATCAGATAATCTACCGCAAAACAGCAGTACTTTGTATTGTTGTGTTCCGTTTTGAAGGGTGAGTGAGCCAGTGTAATTACAGGCACAAGGAACATAATATCTAAGTACCCTAGGTTGGTGGCGCATTGGCGATGTAAGCGATGGTTAACATCTCTTACAATGCCATTGTCTATGGGCGATGGTGACCACTCACCATCAGGTGGCCCAAATGATCGTCCCGCCTACCTATACAATAAAAAAAATACTTTATACTTGTTGATTTCTGTTTGACAATAACAGCCTCGTTTATCGCGCGTAGAATAAGGTTGTATATAAAACGTTCATATCGTAATACGATTTACTATTGCGGCGCACGACAGTTTTCGAATTTTTAGCCAATTTCCTTTTGAATCATTCCGTTTATTGGTATAAATCGTATGAAAATCCGTTCGGAAGTTGATTTTATTGCATTCAGATAGACGCGGCTTACTACTTTGATTTATAATACTTCACCTCGTACGTTTCTAAAATAACAGTTCTCAATTAGATGAGTAATTCTTACGCGACTCTAGCACAAAAAATAACAGCAGCTGACTATATAAGGTTTACTTATTTTATCAGAATCTTAAATCATTTCGTTCTTGTTAGCCCCTTTTGTTATTAGGGAAGAAATTAAAATCGTACCCCCAAAAGTTAGTTATTCGTAAATAAGGTAATTGCATTGAAACTGTGCAGACCACGGAACATGTCATGAAAAGCATTCATAGAGAAGTTGGTTGAAATGAAATTTACAAACTTTTAGAGAACGTTTAAAATCACTAAAATGTTTATTTTATTTTAGTGATTATGTGGTGTGTGTTGCGGTATGATTAGCGGCTTATTGTTTAAAATAAATTAAATTTTAAAAAAGAATGTTTTATTGTAACATTTGAATGTAAGCTCAGAAAATTTTTTTTTTGCTCTGTAACTGTAAACATTCTGGCATAAGTCGTTGATAATCGCTCTCTGTGAAATGAAGAGTTCCTGTCTTTGATGTTTACTACCATTACACGCTGCATAACGTATAAGGTGACGTAGTGTGATAATTGTATGCCGTCTTATTTCCCAAGAATGCAGAGCGCGCTGTTACATGTTTTTGTAAGTTTTTTTTTTAAATTAATGCGGTCTAAATTTGGACGATGTTTAAATCTTTTATAATATTTCTTCTATTGCTGGCTGACAGGAAATATCATGAAGTGAATAAAGTTTAGTCAGTTAGTTTGGTTGTAGAATGTTTTAAATATATAATTAAATGAGACACTCGATTTCATATTCTTATTTTTACACATATAAAATACACCTTAAAATATTGAAAAGAAAAACAATATTGAATACGCATATTGTTATACAATACCTTAAGACCGAAGTTCCGGCGAATGCGAACTCGATCAGAAGAAATGTTACGAGGACGACATAAGATATCGTCAAGAGGTAAATCTCGTTTATAGCAGGTCGGCTTAAGCAAGCCAACAAACCTTAACAGAAATAAAAAAATCATATTAACTTTATACATAAACATTATTTCACAATTAAGATTTATCAATTCATTGTGCTATTTTTACCAAATTCGACAATTAAGGAAAATCTGACACATGTGAATCCACAAATCCCTACTAAAGCAGCGTGCGTAAATATTATAGTCCTTCTTCATAGAAGGAGACTCGGCTTTAGCATTTACTAACTATTACTTTACTTTATAAATATCAAATTGAATTGAATATTACATTTAATTTTTATCTTAATTCCATTTATACAATTTTAACGTATCATATAACGAAACTTTCGTTATACAATAACTGTTTAAAATAATGAATTGTTACAAAAACATACGTACGTATGGTACATTTATAATATAAAAAAAATTCTACACCTATACACCGATTTAATCATAACTTATTGTCTCTCGATAATCGAAACTCGATCTTATGTCAAATGAAACTCTCGTTAGCCACTTAAGCGAGAAAAGTAATATAGGGCGGAATTTTAACGTACAATCTGAGATTGCTATTTCATTATGTACTTGGAAATACTGACAAATTAACAAGATAATTACTAATTAAAACACTTCTTAATATTAAATTATAATTTGTATATAATATGTAGTACTAATAACCGATTTTGGTTATGGTTAGAACTTCGTGACAATAAAATCTCAATCGTATTCCGAGTTAACAAGTTGCAAGTGTTTATGGTCCCAGTGTATTGTTAGGCCGTTGGTTCTGCGTTGGAACTCATTTTGGTCCCATCGGATCATTAGAGAGATGTAATAGTAAGGTGGAATATATATATTTGGCTATATCAGAGCCCGTCAGGAGAATTCTATGGTGATAACCATGGGATGAATAAAATTGTATTTGTACCATATTTGTGACAGGTTAGATACCACATGTTTATTGTATAGTAAAAGCCGAGTGATTTCTTTTTTCGACGAAATTACCTACTAACACAATATAAGTTTTCTGTTATCGTTAAATCAAGATGACCATTAAAACTCTCAATTCATAAACGTTTGGATGGACGGCTTGTGGTAATTATCCTACTGCAATGTCTGAAAAACACATTGTTGTTTTTTTGCAATCGTTGTATTCGTCATTTTTCAAAATTTTCAGAAAGCGAGATTCCATTCGAAAATCTAATTACAAAATAGTTGAAAGCATTTCGGAACGTTTAAATTTAATTAACTAGAAGTTCTAATGCTTCGCTTTTGTTGGATACGTGGATTCACCTGTGGCGTCATTTTGAAGCGACCTTTAATGTTATCATTACATTATGTTTGTTTTCCATTATCTTTAAATTTATAATAACTCAAAGGGATTTTTTAGAAAAAAAAACCGTTTTCGACAGTTATGTGATAGACTATTCTACAAAATTTACTAGAGTTAATGGATTTAGTACAAAGTGACGTAAATGAACCAAGTATTCTTGATTTTTTTTTAGTTTCGACGTGCGAAAAAATATTAATTATAGATTATATTTTAACGTTAACTAAAACAATTTTTATTTACCGTATTTAAATATCACACAATTGCTAGTATTAACGTATATAGTATATATAGATTAAATACTTACATGTATAAACAAGCGAGACAATTCCGAGCGTGATTGTATTAATGATGTGAGCCACGCGCTCCTTATCGTAGTAGTTTCGTTTGTATCTGGTCGAGTTTACTTCCGAGATATCGTTGTAGCTCGATGTCGAAAACGATGGCAATCTAGAAACCAACTCAAATTCAATTTCATTGGAAAGAAACGACTATTATTATAACCTCGTCTTAGGTATATTATAACACCAGTTTTTAAAAACTTTTTATAATATACCTGTTATATATGATATATGCTACAAGAAATATTATAGAAAATTAAGTAATGGATTGTATCTGTTTAATAAATCTTTAATTATGTATTAAGCTAGAGTTTTTCACAATTAAAGACATTACAAAGTGAATTAACCTTCACCTTTGACCTTTTATGGGTCAATTTAAAAATAAATCTTAAGTTTTTTTTTTCAACAAGGTAATCCTCATAATAAATCGCAAACAAAAAATTATAAGTATACCTGTAAGATTCCAAGTCCGGTAGTATATTTTTTGGCGATAGAAGATTTGTAAGGTAATTATGCGCCCACAATAGTCTCTTAATTTGTACGGATATCAGCCCAACGGCGACCAACAGCAATAGTCCGAGTAGATGAGTCATGTTCGTTTGGTTCATGCGCAGAAAATAGCGCTGGTATAGCATTTCGACCTGGAACAAACATCTTATATTACACCGATGCGTTAATAATGATTAACAAGATTGATTTAAACTGATAATGAAATTACATCTCGCGTCTTGTAATAAATTAACAAAGGGTTTGTCTGGCACCTACTTACTGGTTGCGAGTAAAACGGCTCACGAGTAAGCTACCAGTATAGTAAGCTACCAGAGTATGTACATTTTACTGACAATACGTCAGTCACAAGTATTGTTGTTTTATGTGAGTGAGCAAGTTTATAATACAAGAGAAAGTTATCTCAGTTCACATAGTAGGCTGCGTCGGAGGTTTTAGTTTATATTTTCTACTGTGCCAATCTATGTAAAAAAATTTACATAAATCAGGTAGTTGTTTTAACATCTATCTCTATTTATTATAAATTTAAAAAGAATGAATAATAACTTTTCATTGGTCTCTTGATATGCCGTCGTATATGCCAAACAACGACCAACATGCAAAAAAGTTTTTTTAAATTTGAAAACGTTTCCATTGTTTATACATTTGTATATTTTGTGGTCATAATATTTATGTTGAATTTACACATAATATTTTGTTTATTAAATATACGTAGATATTTGCGCTAAGTTGCGAAAAACGAAAAACGTAGCCGGGAATCTCTTTACACCAATTTGTAAAACACTATTTTCCATTTGAAGAAATCAGAGACTGAATCAAAAACGTAGAACGTCTGAGATTTTGCATGAAAGGCCAGCTCGACACGGTAGTTTAAACGACAGCAAAAATCCTTTTTAAGCTTTACCCTTACGTGTATCGTGTAGGGTTACAACGTTGTGAGAACGTTTAAGTTACTTCAGGTGATATTTAAAAAAAAAAAACAAAATATATTTTTATAAAATAAGACTGTTTGTAACGATGATTTCATTAAACGGGAAAATATAATTCCGTAGCCGGTACAAAACATTTTCCATTTCGCTGTTTTTAATTTTTAAGATCGATAGCATTCTCGCCACCATTCCACGCGGTCACGACTTGTATAATAATAATTATTATTTTTATTTGTATGTAGTTAGGATTTTAAATGACAGTTGGGTATCGATAAATCATTTTTTAGTTGATTTAAGCACGTTGAAAATTAATTATTTATTATATTAAATTTAATGTCAGACAATTGTTATATATAGTATTTTTATAGAATTTTTTATTGCGTGAAAGTAAAATCTGAATAGCGATAGTAATTATGTATCTCAGTAAAAAATTAAGGTACGATTTTACTGTATGTATTATACTTAACTTTATTTGTTATCAAGTGTCACTAATGAACCATTGACTGACTCTAACAAGGAACTTATTGAAATCTGTACTAAAGTGCGCCTTAAGTAGCCATTAAACAATTCTGAGTGCGGCTGTAAATCTTCATTTCTGATTTCATATACAATCAATACTATTCGTCATTGTGATTAAAATTATTTTATATTGTCATATTAAGATTTATGGACGATATGACTTATCGTATTAATAAATTATGTTTAATTATTGATCAATTCGTTTATTTTTAAAGATTTACTTTTATAAGCCAGCTTTGCAATTCTTGTAAAATAGTGCAAGACGCGTTACGATAGAAACTATAGAAGGATACTTGTGAAGCAATGGCATATAAAAATAAATGAGCTCCAGGTAGCACTAGAGAATCAGTCTTGAAATATCAATAGAAAAATATAATAAATATACATGAAATGCCTTTTCTTAAAACAGATAAATTCTACATGAAAACCTAATCATTATTTTTCACCGCGACATTAAGAAAAAAAAAATTCATCAGTTGTGTTCAGAAAGCAATAAAGTCGACGGAATTATTATTAGTTATTTCTACATTTCAATGATTGTATTTGAAAATAGAATAAACAATCAAAGAGAACAAACACTTATACTTTATTGGATTCAATGTAGTCGAGTAATGGAACATTTCATTTTCAATTTAAAAACGACTTTGATTTTATGAAACGTTCACACTAATTAAAATCATACTTGTGTTTTTTAAATTATAAACCAATCACAACTGAAAGTGCAAATTAAATTAAAATGAAATTATACTTGGTACTTACAAGCACTCCTAAATCGTCATTCGACAAGATTTATTTAAATACTAGCTGATACCCGCGACTTCGTCCGCGTTGCTTAATATATTAACAAAGTTTTCTTATGTACGAAGAAAAAACATCAAAAAGATCGCAAGCAAAAATATACTTTGTTTAAACAATAAACATACATCACTGAACACGCACTTCAAATCGTTGTTTATTGAAACTTTAATAACTTTTTATTTAATGAAGATATCGCAATTTTTTTTTTGATAAGGGCCAAGTCTCTAAGAAATAAAATTTAGAAAATTTAATTGAAATCTATCCAGTAGTTTTTCCGTGATGCGCGCACAACTGCAGACCTCTATCATTTTATTTATATAGATTAACTTATTCGGAATATAGAATCTAGATGAATCCGCAAGTACTTACTCAATAGTAACTGTATTTTTCCATGAAATTAATCGCGTGATAAAAATATTTTACACTAAATCCTTTCTTATGTAATTTTATCTGAATTCCTACCTACCTTTTAAATATAATAGATCACCTTCCAAAATACAACGTTCACAAAATAGGTAGGTTAAATGAGGTTATACAACTAACTAATGCAATGTATGGAATACATTTGTGTGTCTTGTTTCTCATCTTAATGCTTATGAGCTCAGAACTCATCTTAAATTTCAAACGAGATATCATAACAACGCTATATACGTATTATTAAAACTGATACGTCGTCCAAAAATTCTGTGCGATAAGCAAATTTAACACGAGCAGCGATCAAATACCAAAAAGACTGTTCTTGGTATTGTCGGGTTCCGGTTTGAAGTTTGATTGAGCCAGTGTAATTACAGGCACAATATCTTAGTTCCCAAGGTTGGTGGCGAATTGGCGATTGCCAATTTTTATGGGCGTTGGTGACCATTTATTACCAGATGGTCCATTTGCTCGTTTACCTAGTTATACTATAAACAAAAAAAACTTCGAATACAGACATCAGTTCCACTGAGCGAGCATGAACTGTAAATTGTTGGGAAATAATAAATAATTAAAAATAAAGTTTTTTTTTTTAAATATTTTTAATAACAGTCATGTACTATTCACGTGTAATTAAAAATATTTTTGTCCTTTGCCTACGTTGTTTGACTATTGGTAGGCTGTAAATTCTACAATTAAATTCAAGTTTTCAGTTTTTTTAACCTGTTTTTGAGCGCCATGAAATAGTAGCCGCCATGTTATTACGTCATACGGCTGTGTAAACTAAAGTCTCAACTGATGATTGTATATAGCCTTTGTACTTTAATTATTTTCGTAAGCAACGCAACACTTTTTGCACAGACAACTGACGTCGTGACAACAAAGCAATATGGCGTCCACTGTGACCTAGTGTTTTCGTCAAATTACGCGCTAAATTTAAAAATATCAAATTTAAATGCATTTTATGACACGATCGGGTGAATAATTTTTCTATGTGTGTTATTAATCTAATTGAGACTTTTCCAGAATAGTTATCAAAAAAACTTTACATTATAATATGTAAGTAGGTACGGGGATGAAACTCTTTAGCTAGCTAATGATTATTGATTCTTATAATATCATTTTAATAAAGTAAATCTATTAGAAATGTGTTAAGTAAAATGCATTAGTGGCCACGTTAGAGCTTTACTGTACATTATATCAAGATACGACAATCCATTGTCTATCCAGTAGACGGCTTGATATTCTAAAACACTTGAAAGCCGAGTTTAATCGTACCGAATATTCGGAGTTGAGGTTTCTCTGTATTATACTGTTAGAGAACTATGCTTTTGATTTCGTATTTGATGTTACGAATTAACAATATTTCGTTATAATCGACCTCGCACGAGTAAGCATCCCGATACATAGTTATTTATGCAGTTATTGCAACTTTTCTGTTATTTTTTTTTCATATTTAAAAGTATCGTGTACTGTCGAGATTAGGTCATTTATCATGGACAAATAAATATATGCAAGTTAATAAAATTGAAGTGTCTGACTGTGATTTTAAAATAACTGCCACTTTTAAGGTCAATAAAGTTGTTTGAGAGTTACAGAAAGTAAAACAATCTTTTTATTTTTTTCTATCAGTTAATCCGGGCTAATCTTTGAAATGGTTTAAAGTTAGTAGAGTATAATTTTGTCTGCACATACTCTTGTGCACTAGACAATTCCATGCGCAGTTGGCTTATCTTCTTTACGAAAAGACCCCGTGGCTGTAACCGATCGAGAAAATCAACGTTATATCATAAATATGCCGTAACGTATGTAGATAATACCGTTAGTTAATGAATTGGTCAAAAGCAAAATCATTACAAAGTATAATAATATGTAATGTAATAATATATTAATGATTAAGCTTTTGTATATTATTCTGTTTACTATGAAACATGTATGAAACATATACCGTTTAAGCTTACACCTAAACAAAACATTTAAGCCCGAAAAGTAAATTCAAGTCATTATCGTCACTAAATAATGAGCGATGTATTATTAAAATTAACCAAAGTTACATTACAAATTAGTCTCTTCGAATTATGGTTAAAATTTTTCAAATGGCTGAGATAATATTTAATAAGACTACACGAAATTGGAGCAAGCGAAAAACTTGATGCAGTCGCGAAGGTTAATTTATTTTTACGCTCCGTTCGTTGGTTATTTGAAAAGTTTTAAATCGGATAAAAGAAGCGCCAACTGACGTCGACTACCAGCTTACTCGATGCTTATACAAAATCACTTTCCTACTATATTTAACTTTCTATAAACATAGACGAACGAAAATAATAATTTCGGTTAACACAGATAACTGTTGTAAGCATATTTTATATTAAAACAAAATATCAGTCAGATATAATAACCTAATTAGAAATTAAATAGTTGAAACTGACATGTATAGCAATATAAACTCCTCTCGCTTTTGGCAAACGCATAGTATACGTTATATAGCAGTTATCTTTTGAATGAAATTATTTAAACAAACGTATATAATAATAATTGTTTTTCATCGACGGACAAAGATATAAATAATTATTATATTATTCTTTTTTGTAACATGAATAACAAATTTGACAAACATCAAAGTTAATACTGAATATTCAATACATAATACATAACAAAAACCGTTCGTCGTTTCAAAATTAAATCGTCGACGATCCGTATCACAACCACTATTAATTACCGTCGATTCCGAGTCAGCTCTATCTGACATTACGAAAAAGTTTCCAAGTTTGATAACAGAGAAAACACCCATCATGATATCATATAGTATCATTGTGTAAGTGTGTGGATTATCTGTACCAATATTATAAATGTGAAAGTAACTCTATCTATGTCTACTCGGTGGTAGAGCTTTGTGCAAGCTCGTCTGGGTTGGTACAACCGACTCATCAGATATTCTACCGAAAAACAGCAGTACTTTATATTGTTGTGTTCCGTTTTGAAGAGTGAGTGAGGCCACTTACCATCAGGTGACCCATATGCTCGTCCACCTGCCTAGGCAATAAAAAAACTGTCTGTTACACTTTCACGGCTGAAAAGATTTTGATAAAATTTAGTAAAGCAAGCAAGCTTGAAACCGAAGGAGGGAGGGATAAGCTTAATTTTTTTATACCTAAGAAAACAAGAAAAGTAAAGATTAAGTACAACTTCAATTGTAAATACTAGGTAATCAGTAAATTATAATAACTAAGATAATATCTGGCGTGTGTTAAAAGGTAGGTTATATTTTTTTTTGTTTTTGTAATTTGTTGTATTTGAAATATTATTACACTGAAATAGGTACGTATTTGGTTACAGTGATTTTGTTTCTTTATCGTATATTTTGAGTAAAACAAAACTACATCGAACGTCAATATCTAGTCTCAACCGATGCAGAATAGCACAGTAGATTTATTATTTTACATTCAAATCCTCAAGTAAATCTTTAAAATTGCAAATGAATAACTTCGGGATAACTGAATAACATTATTTACAAGATTTTCCAGAAAAAAAACCGATTGAGATTAGCAACGGCTCCGTGAAAATGAACAGCGTCAGATTTTCTCAATTTTCTCAACATCAAACAGAACGAAAACTCTTATACATTTGTCCGTATTACGCGCGTCATTTTTGTTTAAACTTGGTAACGGATATTACAATATTTATGTCTGAGTATGTTTGACTTTTTGTAATGTCGATATGGGTGAACAGATGCAGTGTAAGAATAAGAGGGTGCAATGACCTTCTTTAAGTCACATTATTGGTGTTATTTATGTATAAGCTGCTGTTATTAACTAACTAATAAATGTAGATTACATTCCATATTTTAAGTTATGAGTTGATAGCTCACCAATTAGGAAATTTAAATAGTCGTTAATGGATACAATATTTTTTTTAAAGTTAAGTACATACACGAAAGCGGCCCATTAATAATATCCCAAAAGGTTCAAAATTTGTTTTTTTTAATGCCGCGGAAAAAGCTGAAGCGTACAAACGTAAAAACAAATATTCGTCTCTTATTCCAAATTATATTTTTGTTCTGATTGCAGTTGCAACGCTTGGACCTTGGAGTAAGAGTGCTAAAAATTTCATCAAAAATATTACACCCCGTCTTATTGCTTCTACTAGTGACAAGAGAGCTGGTTCATTTTTCGCCCAGAGAATCGGAATTGCGATTCAAAGCTGAAATGCTGCTAGCATTCTTGCCACCATTCCACGCGTTCACGATTTGTATAGTAACTTTTTAATTTTTTTATTTGTAATTATTAAGGGCTTTGGTGTAAATAAATAATGTACATAAATATATACAGAATTTAAAAGAAATTAAGTCCATAATAGTTTCGGCGTCCAACTTACCGTAGTACGATTTAAGCCACAAATAAAAATGTACTCTGTCGAATGTAGTCTAACGATTGTCAAGCGATTATAATTTTATTCTATATTACATATCAAATATATTAGTTTACGAAACAAATTAAATAGTAATCAAAATAATAATATAAAAAAAAAACAATTTCATTGTTTACTCGCTAACATTCTTTATAGAATAGTACCACTTTCTAAAGTCTCTAATCAATTAAAACTTATTAATTTAAAACCATGCGACAAAGTAAGTATTCGAAGCCTTAAAAGTCAATCATCCTTACGAAACAAGATTTGTTTTGTAACAAGACATTCTTTTATTTAATCAATGATTCATTGGTCGACTATAGAAGACTTTGACTGCCTTGTTGGTCTAGTGGCTTGATATAAGGCCGCAGACCCGGTCCTGGGTTCAATTCCCAGGTCGGGCCAATAAATAGTTATTGGGTTTTTTCTGTCAGAAAATGCCGAAATCGGTCTGGAGGACTTTATAGAAGAAAATGTTGACGTCGATCGGCCTTTGAAAATTAAATCGTCCTATATACTATTTAACACACTAAATTTGATAGCGAACATTTTTTTCCCAATCAGGTACAAAATGGTCCATAAGAGACATGTCATTGAACCGTTTCAAATGTTATTTAAATACATTATGGGATAACCAACACCTTTGGTTGTCCAAGTAATTATTTATTCTAAAAGTATGTTGCGTAAAATTCAGATATTTTTGTGAAATACGCTTAACATTTGAACTAATTGACTACTAAACATAAATATTGTGGTGTCAAATAAATCTAGTATTGGTTCGAATATAAATCAAAACATAACCCTAATAAATACAATGTTTTACAAACGGATAACTATTGGTCAATATTCGGAAAGCCGTCTCTATAAGCAGTTTTTTTTTCTTGTTATTCATTACGAAACCATATCACGCATCTGATCGATTTAGAGACCGACAACGATTCCATTCAAGTTGGTTTACCAAAGGTAAAATCGTTAAGCGCTATCAATGAGGCGTACAAACAATCTTAAGGTAATAAGGTAACATTCATAGAAAATGATAAATCGCTTAGAATATAATAAATTAAGCTTTAAATAGTTGTTTGTTGTTGATTTTAAATTCATCGTCAATTATTTTGATTATCGGCGTAGTTAGTGTTATATATACATATGTAGTGGATTTCTTGGTTATAACTAGGGTTTTCGCGTACCCGGCTTTTTTTGATACCCGGGTATCGGGTATTATTTTTTCAAATACCCGGGTATACCCGGGTACCCGGGTATGTGCATTTTTTTCAGAAAAAAGGATATTTTTTTTATAATCATAATTTAATTTGACAGTGATGTACGTCAACAAGTCAACTTAACTTATAGTACATGCAAAGAAAACCCTAGTTATAACCTCAGATAACATATTATTCTTTGTCGACATGCTGGTTTTAAATGAATCAAATATATTAAAAAATGTTTATTTTTGACGTTACTAAAACCATTTTATATCACTTTTATAGAATATCCATACACTAATCGGTGTGTACACACAGACACACACAGACACACGAGGCCTTTGAAACATGTTGTACGAAAATGTATTTAACGAACACGGTTCATTTTGCAGGCTTACCTGGAGAGAAAAGGTTTAAATTGCTTTATAAGTTACTCATATAATCCTCTGGTTCCGTCATTAAAGGGGATATGTTAGCGACAGAACGGTTCGCAAAACAATTGCCGGGACACATACATTTTTCATTAAAAAGCACTCAGGTTAGACTCAGAGTAAACTCGGAGTTGTGTTTCAATTAATTCATTATTACAAGTACCTGGAGTAAGTAAATAATATAATATAGTGTACTTTAAATTTATATCAATCGTAAATTTTTAAAAAGATATACCATACCCTTCCATTAAATAAATATATTTTACTAGCGATTCAACTGTGACTTCGCCCGGGTCAAACTAAAAAATCCTTTTAAAAGGGGATAAAAATGGCCAAAATGTGTTAATTATGACATAATATTATTTTAGCTGTAATAAAACTCGAGGAAGTAACAAAAATGTAAAACACACAAAACCTTACCGTATTTATTATATTAGAGTGATTATTATTATTTTAGTAATTAATGATAAATGGATTTATGGAAATCGTTGTAATCAATCATTATATGCTAGATTAGGTTTTGTATTTCCATTAGCTAGGACAACCATATCTTGGGCATTATTTACACATAAACATGCTACCCATAGTTACCCATGAGTGAAAGCAGCGAGTCATGGAAAAAGAAATTACAACTCTAAACCTTACCAAACTACTAGCAGTTCAATCGCGGCGTATACGGCTACTTATTTATTTATTTCTAACCAGAAGCTTGTATACAATATTTCATACTTCTTATATACAAAATGACGGACTCGCCATACAAACTTTCCAACCACATTTCACCGTCTTTGGGGTATATTTTCAAAAATCCTAAAATACGTATTTATTTATTTCTAAACAGAAGCCTTTATTACTATCTATATACTTTCTGGTATAGACTCTGCGTTGATGAGTCAATCAGGACAAGTCATTTTATACGTATAGATATCGATAAATAAGTCTAGAACTAAAAATGAAATCCAAACTTTCTTAAATATTAATGAAAAATAGAAAAGTTAACAGTGAAAAGTAATATTCTATAAAATTCAAAACAAAAATTTTACCTGAGAGGTTCAGACGACAAATTTACAAGAAATTTAATAATTGCCAAACTAAAGCCACAAAGTATTTAATATTGTTACTGTAAATTTTAATAATGAAATTAATGTAAAACTCGAAACAAATTTAGAACGATGACAACGCAAATTTGAACGAAAGGCGTAAGCTAATATGTTTGGCAGGTCACTCTACTTTGGATACCACGATTCAGAAATTGTCGTATTTAACTCATCACTATTTACGGACTTAATAGCTGCAACAAATATTATAACAACAAAACGTAAAGTTATAAATACTTAATAATAGTTAGTATCGTTTTTATAATTCTTGATAAACTCGACCAAATATTATAAATCCCTACACTTCGTGGTACCTTTGTGCAAGCTCGTCTGGGTAGGTACCGCCCACTCATCATAACAGCAGTACTTATTATTGTTGTGTTTCGGTTTGAAGGATGATTGAGCCAGTGTAATTAGGTACAGGCACAAGGAACACATAATCTTAGTTCTCAAGGTAGGTGGCGCATTGGCGATGTATCTGCGAATATCTAACGGTCGTTGGTAACCACTTACCATCAAGTGGCCCATTAGTTCGTCCATAATAAAAAAAACCTGATTTTGATGAAATAAAGACAACTAGGAACTTTGAAATACATCTATATAAATAAAATGATAGAGGTCTGCAGTTGTGCGCGCATCACGGAAAAATTACTGGGTATCAGAAGATAGATAGATGATTCAATCAATCAATCAATCAATGATTTTTTCTAAATTTTATTTCTTAGACACTTGGCCCTTATCAAAACAAAAATGATTGCGATATTTATTTAATAAAAAGTTTCAAGAAACAACAATTTGTATATGCATTGCGTGTTCAATGATGTATGTTTAAAAAAAATATATTTTTTCTTGCGATCTTTTTGATGTTTTTTCCTTCGTACATAAGAAAACTTTGTTAATATATCAACCAACGCGGACGAAGTCGCGTGTATCAGCTAGTCTTATAATAAATTAGTTATTTCAGTTTGTTATTTTATTCCGTTTCAAAGATTAGCGCGGCGAACAGATAAACAAAACTTGTAAAAATAATTGTTTTGGTTTTGATATCTCACAAATAGCCATATTAACTTTAAAAGAGGTAGATATTTTGAAATCACCGATAAACACTTCAATTTAATTTATTTGCATAGATAGAGTATACATAAATAAAATTGTTGATCATAATGATCAGCTTCCTATGTTAATTTTGCCAAGGTAGTAATTTTTAATGGAGATTTGCCATAGGCGCATTTTATAACATAGGTACATGTATGTGCGCTCACGCAGGTGCATACACCTATTTTCCTATACTGTCACAATCTGACAAGACCTGGCTCTTACACACTACCGGAGAAAAACTAAGATCATGACCAACCATGACAATAGTTTCTAGGTGCTCTCTGAGGGCGTGTAAAAACTATTTATAGAATGGGCCAATAACCTTTTACTGACCTGACCTGAGATTTGAACTCAGGCCCTCGAGATTTACGAGCTTATGAGGGAACCACTAGACTGCGAAGCAATTGTTTGATTGTAAGCAAAAAGGTTCTATTCTACACACATCAATGAGTGTGCTTCACCTCTAAGCGCTTATATTTAGTCGCTACACTTCACGAATCTTAGATATTTAACTATACTTAATTCATCTCTATATTTTTTATGGTTCACTGAAGTATTTGAAAATTGTAGTTTATTTAACGGTAAAATATTTTTCACGTAACGTTAATTTGTTCCAAATTTTATAAAAGAAAAAACATACAGACGAATTGATAACCTCCTCCTTTTCTTGAAGTCGGTTAAAAATGCTTTTATTATATGCAGCTGGACTCGTTAAAAATCGATTAAAAATTATTTTATGTACATAATACAGAATAAACGATATAATCAAAAATATGTTTTTTGTCTCAGGTACCCATTTTTGATTTAATTAAATAGTTTATAATTTGTTGTCGGTGGCGTTGTCGATATTGTTTTCATTGTCGTTATAAATAGATATATTTATGTCTTATAGCTCGATGCTCAATGGTGGTGGCATATTTAATGTCAATAACAAATAATGAATGCATGAATTTGTTTCGTATTTTTGTCAAATTATTACGATTATAAAACGCAGTCTATTAGTCAGTAAATTTATTGCATTAATAAACGTACTTTGTTTGTTTCTGTTTGTTTACAAATGACCACAATTAGGCTTGTGGTTCTGGCACAGTAGAATAGAAGCACTCCATCTCAAGCATTGTGTTAAGTGTCGTGCATTTTTCCTAGTGCTGGGCACTTTGAAAAATGCACCCGAATAAATACAATGCACAAATTTTATATAATGACAAGTAATATTAAGTTTTTACGAATTTCATTTCTGCCCAACTTTTTAATTGAAGTATCAACTGTATTAATACAAAAAACTTACGTGTAGGTTTTCAAATCTGTGCGTCTCGCATACAGCACGCAAGGGCGGAGGACATTTCTCGAGGCACTTATTCCAACAGTCGTCTTCATCTTCTTCATCGTCATCGTTGGTGCCGCCTGCTCCTCCGCCTTGCTCATTGCGTGTTTCTAGAGAAAAAGAATCCATGAAATTTATTACTTACACACATCAGATTATTTGAATTTTTAGAATAAAGATATATAATATAAAACATATGTTTAAATACAATAGATAATCTTTATCTTGTATAAAAAATGAAGATCTGTTTTTGAACTTCAGAATGAAAAGATAATAAAACTGTTTGCTTGAATATCGTGATATTGTGAAAAAGTACAGTATAGAAACAATAGTCACACAAGTTTCTCAACTGGACTTGTTTTATTTCGCAATTGTACTCGCGAATAAATACATTAAAAAATGTTTGAAATGTTATGTTTTTCAATACGATACACATGTGATGCGGAGTAATAGTGTCTCAATATTGTTTAATTATATATGAAAACAAGATGTGCTCGGCGATTTCACCCGCGTATAATTAATAAAGATATAATGATTAATAATCAGCCTTAAATAGAACCTTCATCAATAAAAGGACTATATAACACAAAAGTATTTTTTTTTAAATTCGAACCAGTAGTTCCCGAGATTAGCCGGATCAAATAAATAATCTCTTCAGCTTTATATTGATCTTAATCATCATTATCTAATCATTATTACCAATAAGGACGAGATTTTTTTAAATATGTTGATGTAATAAAATATTAAAAGCTCGATGGAGATAAGAGAGCTGCATATCGAGCTCTCAGTGGCGTGCCATTAGAGAGGCCTAAGTCCAGCAGAGGACGACAAAGGGATGATGACGAGCAAATTAAGTTTATACAAGTAGCCAAATATTTTATCGAGAATTTTTAGTCTTCATCTTAAAATCGAATTAAATGTGCACGACTATATTATGATTACGACTTGTAATCGCTTGGCATTCTCATAGATTATTGTCTATTAATTATAATATTTTGAAAAACAAACAAGTGAACATATTTTTGAAATAATATTAAATTTTAAAAACAGTAACTACGTTCATCCTCGTATGCTATAACTAACACTTATAATACGAGAATATATAAGTGTTGTGTTCTATTTTAATCTAAAGCTATTAATAATTCGGTTGAGAATATCAAACCTTGAACTGCTGTACAAAGATTTATTCAGGTGTTTAGCGTTAAGTCTATGGTGTAACTTGTTTATAAATATATGTAGTCAAATCACTTTATGACACTATTCCAGTAGAAAATATATCTTATATCTTTAAATGAGCAATTCTTATTTATTTATATAATCTGAATTTTTTGATTTATATATATAATCTGAATCTCGGAAACGGCTCCAACGATTTTCATGAAATTTAGTGTGCTGGCGGTTTCGGGGGCAATAAATCGATCTAGCTAGGTTTCATTTTTAGAAAATGACATTTTCTTCGTATTTCTAATAATCAACTTTATCGATAATAATCAATAACTCTTCCTGACATCTATTGGCGAATATTTTTTTTAATTGCGAGCAACTAACTGCTTTAACGACACAACAACACTAAAGCTGCTCCAGTAGATGGCGTTGTATAATTTCGAAAAATCACACAATTTACCAATAAAAAAATACCGAGCAAAGCTCGGTCATCCAGGTACTTTAATCTGACTAGACTAACTCGAAGTCAATATAAAACGTATAAAAATATATATCCGGGGACACGTTCATTTGGACAAATGAACGTCAGTCATTATAACAAAGGAAGCTTTTTGTAATGGCACTGAATTATAGACACTCAAGTTTCCAGAAATAATATAATTACAATATATAATGTTTTTCCTTTTTTAAATATAGAAACTTTTTCGGAACTCTGTTCGGTAACGCTATCTATAAATTTACTTATAAGACAACAAAGATAGTTTGTATATCATTAAAAAACGGTATTAAAATTTGATTTTAATTTTACTTATGTTTAGGTAAACTCTATTAATATTAAAGAAACAACATTGTTAATGTAATGACGCAGGAAGAAGCACTTATAAAGTCCTCATTTATTACAAAGTAACAGTTCAAAATAATAAAATATTAGCTTAGAAAAGTTCGTTTGTGGTTTAAGGGTATGTAAGGACACATTGCGACCGCTCGTTAGGCAAACAACATCCTTGCCGATAATTTCTTGACACTACATGGCGACCACAACCACTCTGACAAGAGTGCCACGAAGAAGAAGAAGAAGAAGTTAAAAAAGACTATAAATTGTATTAAATAAATATTTATATAATATTTAATTAATTGTATTCAATAATTTATATTGCGTTTTATGTGAACAATTTAGTCTTTCAGATGTTTAATTTTTGAATTAAATAAAGTTAAATTAATATTATATTATACACTAAGTAATTAAAATAAATAAACCAACGAGAGAATATTCATACATTTTAAAATACCGTTAAAAGTATTACAGGAATGGGGCTTCTAAAATCTTAACAGCTGTGTTCAAAGAGTCTTAGAAATTGTAGCGAGAAAATATACTTTACCCAATAGTTTCTAATATAATAAGTAGCTGCAAGCTACTTATAATATAATTATATTCCTATGTTAATAATATATTATATGCTAATATATGCAGTATTAAAAACATTCATATTATAATAATGTTCTTTGAGATTATATTTAACAAGCAGGTCTTTTTTTTATTAATGTAGAGTTTACTCTAGTCAATCCAAACAATAAATACTTTTTAGGAAGTGTAGGTATATTTAGTTTTAACACTGATTGTTATAGTTTTAAAATATATTTAAAAAAAATCACCTAATCTTATTATGAAATCAAACTCTTCAATCGATCATTCGGTATATTACATGCAAAATGATATACATTTATGTATTTTGGTAACTCGGTCGAGTACTAGTTATTCGGTAAGGCGCTTCAAAAAGGTTTATCTGAGTTACGTTAGTTCAGAGCGCTGATAGGTAAGTGAAGCGTAAAAGCTAGCATCATGCATTCTGCGTTTCAAGTAATCAGATTATTACAGTGGTTGGCCCTGGCTTATGACGTTAGGTGAATTTTGTTGAACATTAAATGTATGAAAGGACGGTAAATTATTACAGCGATAATAGTTATGACGTATTTTATTATTATTTACGCATTCGATTACTCTGAAATACAAAGAGTAACAAGCAAGACTGCCAAAACCTTTTAAGAAGAAATATCTGAGAACATATTCCGACGATCAGTCGTTACTTCATCGATCTTGTACAAAAAATAAAACAAGAAAAAAATGTTTTAAAATCTACTTCGCGTTGCCACGGAAACGATTCCAAAGTAAATTCACCGATCCCGGCAAGGGATTATTTAGATTCATGCATGCGAGGAGTGTACGATCTACATACAGCCGTTTCATTCATTCATTTTCGGCGTTATCGGTTTTACCGTTGGAGAAGTGATTAATTACATTTCGAAAATTGATATAAACAGAGACGCGTAAGATTTGATATTATAAACAATAAAATGATCGATGGTCAATGATAAGAACGAAAATTGTGATGATCGAATTAATTTTAATAATTATTCTTCTTAAGGAAACACTTGAGTGTAATAAGTATCAGATATTTATTATAAGCAGTGTTTTATATACGCTTTTATTAGGTGTAAATATGTAGGTACTGTATGTATGAGCCGAGATGGCCCAGTGGCTACAACGCGTGAATCTTAACCGATGGTCGTGGGTTCAAACCCGGGCAGGCACCACTGAATTTTCAAGTGCTTAATTTGTGTCTATAATTCATCTCGTGCTTAACAGTGAAGGAAAACATCGTGAGGAAACCTGCATGTGTCAAATTTCACTCAAACTCTGCCACATGTGTATTCCACCATGGTGGAATAAGATCCCAAAACGTTCTCCTCAAAAAAAAAAAAAAAGGAGAAGAGGCTTAGCTCAGCAGTGGGATATTCACAGGCTGTTACTTTACTTTATGTAGGTACCTTATAAACACAGTATATTGGTACATTTATAGTATAACCCGACCGGACGAAGTTGACGATTTTGATTATATTCGCCGACGCAAGCTATCTCGGCGGCCGCTGGGTTTCATTATATCAATGAAAATATCTATTCCGTCTGCGAAAGTACTTATGGAAATGTCATTTTGATAACGTAAAAAGCTGGTTCAAGTCAGGTTCAGAAAGGTACATTAAATATTGAATACTTGATGAACTATTTTTTTTTTAAATATGATATAACAGCATATATTAAGATTGAACTAAATTTTAAGCAAAAATATTTATTTCATCGTAGACAAACCTTTTCTATGTTATAATTAGGCGAGGGGAAGTGAACGCCATTAAACATTGGCGATGTAATAAATATTAACCAATGCGCCATCAACCAAGATGTGTCCCTTTTGCTTATAGTTTCAATGGCTCACTAACCCAAAATCACCTCAAACCAGATCACAACCATCCGAGTATCGCTGTTTAGTGGTAGTAATGAGTAACGAGTTAGCTTATTGAGTAATGTAGTAGTAGTAGACTAAACTAGCCGAGGAAGATACTTGCAACTTTTGACTTGAAAATTGTAATTGAAATTATTTGAAAAATGGAAGAAACCTCGTAATATGACATATGTTATATATTGAATTATTATTCGGACGCGTACAGATACGGCCGGATAAACTTATACAATGTAAAAGATAAACAAGAGTCCTCGTGTAACCCGATTCACTTGTCACCGCCGCTGTAATCCTATCACACCTACGTCAATAACATTTATCGTCAATCATAGGCACTTTTATAGCAGATTTCTTGTATAAAATTACGTAAATGAAGCACATACATTTTATCCGGCGAAATAAAAGAGGAACATAAAATTCTTTATTTGGTTCTTAACTGAGTGATCATGGGAAAGGGCAGGAGTAAGGTGAGAGTGAGTTTACGACGATGCTTCTACGTGCTGGCCTTAAATAAACGACGTGGATGCTCATCTTACACTTGCAATTCAAAAAAAAATTAATGACGGTTATATTATTACATATTTATAAGTGGAAGAACATTTTAAAGAAACAAGAAACTAATCAATATTTTACCCAGACCAGAAGCCCCAATTCAAAGAGTCGCCGAACCCTAACTAATATTATAAATGCTAATGCGAATTTATTGTTCGCTTTCAAGCATAAACCACTAAACCGATTTTAAAAATTCTTTCACCAATTCCTTCAGTTTATCAGCGAATAACATATTTTATCCTTATATTCCAATGGAAACGGGAAATAGGCGGTTGAAAACGCGGGGAAAAGCTAGTTCATAATAATACTTATTATTGTATATATTATATTTTAATAAAATATTTTGACAATCAAAAATTAATGAAAATTAATGCAAATTATTTCGTCCAGATAATAATGGGTCTGCATTTTTAGTTTGTAAGTTTGTTTTTAATTTTTTAATTCATTATTTTAATATTCTGAAGAAAAATTGGGTTGATATCAAGTTTACGCCTTGGTTCGGAAAGATCATAAACTACGAAATGGTCAATAGCATCATATTGTTTGTTATGTTATTGCACTTAATAAAATATTATTTGAGATAAAATATTTCGCAAGTGAACTTTTTACAGCACAAGCTCCATTATTAACAAAACATCAAAAGAAGGTATAAGATTTGTGGCGTAGTCTCAAGAGTATCGAGGTAATATCGTGCATGTATTTGTATCTGAAGTATAATTGATTGCCTCAGAGGCGAATATGATACAGTTCTGACTTTGTGTATTTATCTACGAAATATATAACTTAGAATTGTCGGGTAATATTTAGGTAGAGTCATTGATTTTCTGTTGTTATAACAATATAATATTACTTCAGCTTAATGTATTATGTGACCTATTCTCATTTGTATATACAAATATATAGTTTGAAAGTAGGATTGAAAACAATTGATTTGTGTTTATATTTTATACTCGTAATGCACACTCTTGTATTTAAACTCATCCTAATCAATACACTATCTTATGCATATCGTCGTTGCGACTTTAAGACCTCTTATGTGTCACTTTTGACGAAATCACTTTTTTTAGCCAGTCCAATGTACAATTTAAAGCTCTATCGAATGCAAAAACTCTCATGTGTTTACGACGTTTCAATCGTAATTTATTTATAAAATTCAATATATCCAATGTGCTTGCTAAATAAAAGTTGGTGTATAAAATGTCCTATGTGTCAATGTATACGAAATACGACACATACGAGATTTTAGTTTTATGACATACTCATATTCTTTAGATAATTATTAGAACAAAATATCTTATGTGCATCAGAACGAGAGAGGCGGGTAGTTTTTGAAATTATTTAATATGACTTTACATCTATAATACCACGGGGACGAGTGAGACAGATAAATCGTGTGACATGTATCATCTACAATTATGGAATAACTCTCTTAGATGATAGAACTTATGAATTAGGGACTATGATATAGGGGAACCTTCAAGGGTGGAGTGCTGTTCTAGCGGTTTCCTTATTACGCCAGAAGACTTGGGCTTAATAATATATTCAAGTTGTAATAATCAAGATGACGATACGGAGCTTTATCTAATCACAGTATCAGTATGCATGGAGCAGTCACTGAAGGTCAGGGTATTGCATCTGAAGGACCTTAAGAAAACTTTATCGATCATCAGCCTATGCAGTGAAAACCCGAGTATTGCATCTGAACCAAGGCTAAGTGCTATCACACCAACACCTATCGTTTGAAAATTTGAGCGATAACAGTGATGATGATCCAGATTTCGTTCCAGTTATTTCAAGGAGGAGCCGTATCTTTATCCATTGCGGAGCTAGATTGAAAAACGTTTGACATCGAAGAAAATATTGAATAATAAAAAGACCGTTGACTGTGACAAGATTTACATATAATGGGAAGCTATTTTTAAATTGTACCTTGGGTATAAAAAGTTAGGTGATAAACGGGAAGCTTTCATCGAGAAGTCTGAAATAATTTTGATACCACGTTACTTGCACACTACTTCTTACAGTGTTCCTAAATCTAAATACCCTTTTCTTTGTGCTCTTGTATCCGACGAAGATCGCTAACAGATTCATAAAATATTCTGCAAGCTTAAGACTTGGTCAGAGAAGATGGTGTTTATAAAAGCATCAGCAGGAAGAAGATATATTAGACGACGCCGGAAATCTCAACAAAGTTCTACAAGCAAAAAAAACTCCCACGATATCTTCATCAATAAATTGGACGTAAAAAGCACTAGAGTGAGAGTGTAGAAGTTATTTTTTTCTGACTTTGCATTCGAGATGACAGTTTTCGTCGGTGGATAGGTTGATACTTTAAAAAAATAATCAAACTGCAGAAAACACTGCCTCATTTTTAAATATTATTGATAGGCCAGGAAGGAACGTTGAATTGACAACAACTGTTAAAATATGGCTGAATATTTTTTTAGGGTTCTAAGCTCAATAAAAAATTATGTTTAATCGATTTTTCCAGCTCTTGAGCTCCTCATCTGAGCTCCACATGAATCAGGTTTATAACTTCACAAATTAAAATTACAATGCCCTAGCTTCACTGTTTATAACGTGCTATTCAAAGATATCACAATTTACTTATGGCACGAGGCAGACGGAAATACTCCTGCTAATGAAGTCACATCTTGTTTAAACTACTGTTAAATTTTGCCACCTTTAAAAGAACGCATTATCATTATTTCTGACGGATGTGGACACCAAAACCGAAACCGAATATGTTGTGGTAAATTGTCAAGTACCCTAAGCGATTTGGCACAAAGAAGGAAAATATGTATCAAATAACTTTACCTAGAAAAAGGACACACTATGATGGAAGATTACTTGCTCTACCACAGCTTTGTGCAAGCTCACTCTGGGTAGGTTCCACCCACACATCAGATATTCTACCGCAAAACAGCAGTACTTGATATTGTTGTGTTCCAGTTTGAAGTGTGAGTGAGAGTTACAGGCACAAGGGACATAACATCTTAGTTCCCAAGGTTAGTTGTGCATTGGCGATGTAAGCGATGGTTAACAGCTTTTACAATGCCAACGTCTATGGGCGTTGGTGACCACTTACCATCAGGTGGCCCATACACTCGTCCGCCACGATTTCTTTCTCAATTTTGAAGAGACTCTGATATCCGTACGGCCTGGCAAAAAGAAGGGTGATCCTTTCCACCAGGACATTAGAGGTCTCAAGTATTTATCGGATGGATCCATATTTTATAGGTACATTTCGATGAGTTGTCTATTCTTCCACAGCGAAGAAATAACCAAAGAAACGGTATCCTATCCAAACCGATTCGAACTCCGTAAAAAATACTGAGAGTAAGTTTAAACATTTACAGGAACTGAAAATGGTAATAGATCTGAATAGAACTGAAGATAGTAAATAGCTTTGTAACTTTATTTTTTACTTGTAATTCAACTGTTATCTTGATTATATCTTAACTAGTGTAGTATTACGCGACAATAGATTTTTTTTAAATTAATTAATATAAGGATTGTAGTTTAAAAGCTCTTATGTGATACATAAAGCACAACCAAAATCTCCTATGTGTTACCTGAAATCGTTTTTATTTTTTTTTACTTTTATTCTACTTTTTATTTCAACTAACAATAGCAAAGTTAAACGCAGGAAATCATGTTGCTGATACCTATACTTTTTGTTGTAGTTGGTTTCATTAAAAATTTTTCAGTAGAAAGTTTTTATCGATTTTCTCATAAAGTTGATTTTTACACATAAGAGATATTAAAGTCGCAACGACGATATGGAGCAACCAATATTATTTCTGTTATTATTTTTTTGTTAGTTGAACTTTAATCGATAGAATCTGCCAGAAGTCAGAACATTGAATTTAGACTAATCTTCGGAATAGTGCCGAAATTACTTGGTGTTAGAGCTTTGTGCTAGCTCGTCTGGGTAGGTTAAACAGCGGTACTTGCTATTGTTGTGTTCCGGTTTGAAGGGTAAGTGAGCCAGTGTAATTGCAGGCACAAGGGACATAACATCTTAGTTCGCAAGGTTGGTGGCACATTGGCGATGTAAGTGATGGTTAACATCTCTTGCAATGCCAATGTCTATGGGTGTTGGTGACCATTTACCGATTACCGATTCAGATCGTCCATACGCTCATCCGCATTCCTACGCAATAAAAAACGTGCTTTTACGTTAGTTACGCTATTTTTGATAAAGGTGTTAGACAAAAGAACGGCAAGTTTCGATACAAAGAAGAGTTAGACCGATCTGATAAGATCGAGAGAGTAGTCATGTACTGAGGCAACGAAAAAACAACGTTCATCTTCTAAAAACAGCTTAAAAGATTTATTACATTTATTCAATTATCTCTACTCTTTGTCATTAAGCTGTAGATTGTAACTTTTCGTCAACTTTGTTTATTTTTAGTTATTTTCCTTATAACTTTCTTGATGAGTTTTAATTATACGTATTAAACAGGCTTTCAATCTCGTTTCCAAATAAAAATAAGCTACACTCAATTAATCGATGCAATCGGGCTGATTTAATACGATACGATAGACGAAGACGTCACAATTATAATGTTATTGTATATTTTTTGATATTTCCATAATTCTCTTATAAAAAATATGAAATAGTCACAGGTTCACCCGCATGAAATAAAATTTGCCATATTGGTTGACGTTTACGGTTACTACTCCGCTTCATAGAACCGTAACTTGAAGTTATGTATCCTAAAACCCTCTCCAATAAGCAGGCTGTGGCACACAAACAGAATTATTCAAACCGAGCAGGTTATTCTTGAGATGAGTGCGATTATTAATTCCTTGCTATAAAAATGATGCTTGACATCATAGAAAGATATATTGTTTACAATTCCCAATCGCTTCAATAAAATTATTTATTATTTAATATCATCATTTTATTTTTGTTAAAGTATAATTTATTCGACGAAAATTTAGGAGAGTATCTGCTGCAAAGCTTAAATGACTTTATAATTAGTGTAAAATACGTACAACTTCGAAATAAATCAATTGCAAATCGATTTATTCGGTCAATGCGTCATAGGATACATTATATTTTAATTGAAGTCATTTAGCATAGAGTAAATAAATAAAATATTAAAACGAATCATAAAAATAATGCAAAAATGACGGATGCCGTAACAGTTTTGGACGTTACAACTGTTATGCCTCCCGTCTCAATGGATTTTAAGATGAGAAGTGAGTTATTTACGATAATTATTTCATCGTGAGTGATTTACGCTGGTCTATATTAAAAATTCCGCAACGTACAATTTATTTTCGTTCTTAACAATAGTAACTTTCAACGTAACGCACGGTTGCCTAATAAATTGACTTATTTATCACAGTCTTATTAACATCCGTTTTTTAATGATTATATATGTATATTCGTAAATAATTTCATAGATTACTTTTAACTTGAAATACTTTTTTAAACGCTTACAATGATCAATGATTTTGATCATAATTTACAATCAAATGGATTCATACGACTAAAGTAATAACTACATATAAAAATATATTCAATTCGGAATACACAGTATGCAATAATAACAATATAATGGGTCATTATTCACACAAAGCCATCTGATCCCAAACTAAGCAGAGCTCGTACTATGGAAACCAGACAACTGATATACTACTTTTTCTTTTGTAAATACATACTTATATAGATAATTACACCCAGCCTCAGGACAAACAGACATGTTCATGCACACAAATGTCTATCCTGGGTGGGAATCGAACCCACGACCTGCGGCGTGAAAAGCAAGTGTCTTACCATCCACGCCAACGGGCTCGTGGATAACAGTTCATGAGGCATTAAAACTTTTTAAATTGTGTAACCATTGTTCGAACGATACTCCAATTGATACTATTTGAACTATTTGCTAGAGATTATTATAAAATTTGGTAGACTATTGTAGATGAAGTATAATAGTTCAATTATTTTATTTCATTGTAATATTTTTTTCTTTTTCTTCATTTAGTATAAGTCAGTGAATAATATTTTAACTTTTTAATGTACGAATCTTCTCATAAAACAATAATACCTCACGGTAAATTGACTAAAATATTTTAGAAACATTTTACGGTGACGTCTTTCCTTTACGAAACACATCTCGAGCCGTCTCGGGTTCAAATTCTATAAATAGCTTTCATTTGTTATTGATATATTACAACTTACTAATTACTTAGCTGCCATAGATACGAAACGGATTAATTAACTTCGATAAGTAATTTATAAAATTAAGAAACAAACAATCTATATATAGAACAAGTGATGTAACTATTTCCAAATATTCTCGACATACCGATGACGAGGTTAAATTCAATAAAAATTTTAACAAAACAAAAACCGACTTCATAGGAAAAACAAATTAATATGCACTAAAAAGTAAAAAAATAATTGCGTATTCTTCTATAATTTGATAATTAACTTACTATATTCTACTCATCAATATGTAGGTACGAATGTGTTGTGTGGTTGATAATCTATTTACAATTATTGTTATTTTTAGAGTCGAAAAGAAATAAAAAAAACCATCAAAATCGATTCACCCAATCGAAAGTTATGAGGTAAGAACCCAAAAAAAAACATACAGACGAATTGATAACCTCCTCCTTTTTTTGAAGTCGGTTAAAAAGGGTTCAAAGTCGACATAAAAATTATAGTAACCAGATTGTCATGCCATTTCAAAAATATGGAGACAGCGATATATATTCATTTCGTCTATAACATACGGGTGTACCAAACTTTACATGGCAAAGTTAAGGAAGATTTCGTAAAGTTTTACCATGACAGTGAAACGAGGAGATCTATGATCCGTACAAAGGGGAGACGCTTAGACAACCGCCGTCTCAACAAGTTCTTGAATAGTGAACGCTTATAATATGGCTAAAGTATTTAATAAAGTGGCCCCTTAAAGTTTATTTTAAAGACTTTACTCGGTGGTAGATCTTTGTACAAGCTTGTCTGGGTAGGTACCACCCGATATTTTTCGAATGCATTTAGAGGTTTTCCTATTCTATTCTAGTCGCGCTTTTATTCATGCTTTATCGAATATTATACATGGAAGACTGAAAAGTCACATCTGTTTAGCTCAAACTGCGCAGATTTAAATGCTTTGATAATATATTCGTTTTGGGACGATTTGGCATAATTTGAACATTGAATTGTAAACTACATTTATTTATAAACAATGGTTTTCATGTAACAAAGAAAGAATTAAATAGAAGATGAATAGAAACCGTTCTTCAGGCGTAGCTTCTAATATTAAAAAGAGATAAGTTATGCTTGTTTGATTTTGTCCACCATGAAAACAACGGTAGAGCTTTGTGCAAGCTCCTCTGGGTAGGTACCACCTGCTCATCAGATATTCTACCGCAAAACAACAGTACTTGGTATTGTTGTGTTCCGGTTTGAAGGGTGAGTGAGCCAGTGTAATTACAGGCACAAGACATTAGTTCCCAAGGTTGGTGGCGCATTTTCGATGTAAGCGATGGTTAACATTTCTTACAATGTCATTGTCTATGGGCGTTGGTGACTTCTTACCATCAGGTGGCCCATATGCTCGTCCACCTACCTTTAAAATAACAAAAATACTTATTTATAAAAAAAAAACACAATGTGTAATTTCACTTACGATTGAAATTGGTCAGAAGGTCATCATCGTAACTTTTTAACCGACTTCAAAAAAGGGAGGAGGTTATCAATTCGTCCCCGTATTATTATTGCTAGGTAAGGTAAGTTATAGTGTTTCCTTAGCTGACATCGACTCCAAAAGTAACAATAATTGTAAATACATTATCAACCACACAAGTTCACACAACACATACGTACCTACATATTGATGAGTAGAAAATAGTAAGTTAATTATCAAATTATAGAAGAATACGCAATTATTTTTTTACTTTGTAGTGCATATTAATTTGTTTTTCCTATGAAGTCGGTTTTTGTTTTGTTAAAATTTTTATTTATTTCTAAAAATACAAACACATAATATTAAATACATACATATATTTTATTGATAATATTATAATGTAGCATTGATAGAGTAATGTACCTACTATATTAATATCTTGCCACCATTCCACGTTTCTTGTCACGGCTTGTATAGTAATTATTTTTATATTTTTTTTTGTATTTATTTAAGGTTTTAATGACAATAAATATGTAAATATAATTAAAAAAAAAAATCAATTACTAAAAAAATATATATAGTTAGGAAACTCCTTGGTCCATACAAGAGCGTTATTAAAAAAAAAAGAATCGCGCTAATTTTAATCGTCGCCATCTTGTTAGTGCATATATAAGGTAACGTAATTAATTATTGGCGCGACTTATGATTTGTAATATGTTCAAACGTGTTATTTGGATTTATAAAGTAATTGAGTATATAATTAACATTAATTTATATGATTTGGTGTTGTATTTATGAATAAATCAATTCGAGGTCCTTATAAAATCAATTTTCACTTCTGGATGCTAAATATAATTATATTAATAATAGTTATTATTTACAATGCTTCACTATTAGAGTTTCAATTTTTGTCACTAATTTTAGCATAGCCTTAGATCTTTATTATAGAATAATCTGTAGGTATTCAAAATAATATTGACGAGTCATGTTGTGTTTTCTTTTGTGAATTTAAAATCAACCAACTAAACACTCCGTCAATAACATTATTAAAAAGGTCATCTATTAGTTATTAACTAAAGTTTATATATTATTTTCAATTAAAAATTATAAAAAACCAATGTTATCGCAGGACAAATAATTTATAATATTCATAGTAAAACTTTTACAGAAAACACTCACCTTTTTAAGTAAATGTAGTTTACCTACTTGTAAATCCTAATTTGGTGGTTCAATTATTAAAAAAAAATCGTCTATGTCAGAATTATAATATTAGGTTGTACTTGTAGTATATAATTATACGCGTTGGGCAACCTGCTTATATAACACTTGATTATTACAGTCCAATATGATCTTAAACATATACATTATTTATTTTGAAAAATAATAGAGAACTCTAATGAAAATATACATTACCAATTCGCCACTAACCTTAGATACAAAGATATTATTATTTGACTGTTCCATTGGCTCAATCCCTCTTCAAACCGTAATACAACAATACTAATGGGAGGTGAGTGGGTGGTACCTAACCAGATGAGCTTACGCAAATCCCTCTTGCCGAGTACTTTTAAATAGCAGGACTAAATCCTATTTAAACAGAATTTCTTGTTAAATACACGCTTGTATTCGAAAATAAAAAAAGAGTGTTACACTTGTTGGACGTTTTTATGTATTTCAATACTTCGCGGTGCCGTATCTCAGCACAAATGTTATTATTGTTGTGTTCCGATTTGAAGGGTGTGAGCCAGTGTTATTACATGCACAAAGGATATACATATAACATCTTAGTTATCAAGGTTGGTGACATATTGGCGATGTAAGAGATGGTTAATATTTCCTACAATGCCAATGTCTTTGGGCCTTGGTGACCACTTCAATAAAAAAGGACCTTTCTTCACGGTGCGTTCCGGGTTAACCATAAACAATAATAATTATCTAATATAGATATTTATATATTTAGTTGTCGTTGACATTAATGTGATGTTTATTGAACTTTTATATGCATGGCTAGGGCATCCTCCTCTCCTTTTTGAAGAAAAGGTTTGGAGCTTACTCCGCCACGCTACTCCAATACTAGTTGATTGTTATATCAATGGCCCGGTCTTATAGATTCCGCAGTACTTTGACATGTGAAGGCCTCCCACTCCAAAGCGGTTACTACGATAGGCAGACTACGATTACATTATTTTCGTCTGGGCCTGTGGACGTGTGCATATGTAGAGCAGTGAATAAAAACGATAATGGTTAATAACGTAAACATAACCGCAATATGGGTATTACGCGCATCTCTTTATTTTTATTAACAGGTTAAACCGGAGGTGAAGATTTCAATGTCAGTTAAATAACCGAGAGCCATAAAGCGTCGGTGAAGCACACTTAACACTTCATGGTGAGGTGTGCGCAATATTCTATTCAGACGTGACTGACGTAATACTTTTACTGAGATGATATATCAAATAAATTTTTCATATGAAAAAGGCAAGCTATCCAAGTTTATTATTTTGTATCGATAATAGTCCATTGAAATGTTACATGAGCTTTGCATTTATTAGAGGACGCAATTTTGCAAACACATGTCCCAAAAATAAAATTGCGTCCTCAAATTAATACAATATTGGGTTCTTAAATTGTAACATTTCAATGGACTATAAGTACTTAATATTATTTGAATTGAATTGATTATTATTATCAAAACTACGGATAGAGACAGTGGAACGTAACCTGTTGAGACCATAAGATACATTTTGGAACAATGCCGAAACCTAGCAATACAAATTATGAACATCGGTGGTTACAAAATAATTGCAAATGTAACTAAAGTCTATTTTTTATTATATATGTGGTAGGTGGACAAACATATGGGCCACCTGATGGAAAGTGATCACCAACGCCAGTAGACATTGGCATTGTATGGGGTCAAGTTAACCATTGATTACATCGCCAATGCGCCACCAACCTTGAGAACTAATATGTTATGTCCCTTGGGCCTGTAATGACACTGGCTCACTCACCCTTCAAACCGGAACACAAAAAATCCAAGTACTGATGTTGGGGTAGAATATCTGATGAGTGGGTGGTATCTACCCAGACGATGTTGCACACCCTTACCCTACCCGTCGGGTAAACATTTTTTCTATAACATTAAAGCAAATTTGCTTGATGTCAGACAAAATAAAATGCCTTGGTATTGTTTCACGGGCACTGAGCTTACATGAAGACTTAAAAGGTTTCAAAGGCAATTTATGAAGCCTTTGGCAACACGATAACAATATTTTATGGCAAACTACGTATGGAATTATTGTATAATTTCCTGTGCGGCAAGAACTAGTGGTTAGGCCTACATAGCAAAATTGTTTACAAAAATATGTTTTTAAGATCTTAGTACACGTCCTTGCAAAATATTATAATATAATCTTTGCAGATTTTAATGAAGATTTACATTGCTAAAAAGAATGAAATGACTGTACTTAGTACATCGAATTCATTTTGAAAAGATAAATGATTGCATTTTTTAGCAAACTTGACTGCAATAATAAAAAAAAGCAAAGTACAGTAAAATGCTTCACAAGAGCACGGCGATTAGTTAGTTTAAATAATTAAAAAAATAAACATTACGCTGTAGGGGTACTTTGCTCCACATGCAAGCACACAGTGATTGCTCAACTTTGCAACATACTTTGTTACAGCCATTACATCGTATACTTAAATTTTGATTCTCCAATAATATTACATTTTTCTCAGAGCACGTTTTTTTGTTAAGTCGAATTAAGTTCTGTCTTCATTTTTATTTATTTATAGTTTTAGAAAAAAAAACATTTTTCTAAGCACATTCGAAACTCTTATATTATAAAATATGTAAGCGATCGTTTACTTTGACAGGCCAAGCAACAAAAGAGTTGGGCTTTTCATATCAAAGTGTCAAAGGCACGTTCAATTTCCTCGTGTCAATCGTGTTGTAAAACTTTATGTAGACCATGCAGCAAAGCCAACCTGCATACAACGACATTTTATACGGATTGACAGGTCCAAAATTTGCGTATCGCCGAGACACGTTGGAATTGGCTGTTACAGAGAGTTTGAATTGTTATTTTTCGACAAAACAATGATACATGGACATTTACATCAAACTTCACTAAAAAATTGCAGTAAATATCCAAATCTCCCACTGCTTGGCAAATTCCACCTCTTCTTTTAAGGAGCAGTCATCAAGTTTTTTTCATCACTACACCAATGCGAGTTGGTAACATTATTTTTTAAAGCATAGATGGGCGGACGGGCTTATGGAAGACCTTATGGTAAGTGGTCCCCAAACTTTGTAAGATATGTTAAGCATTGCTTACATCGCCAATGCGCCACCAACCTTGGGAACTAAGATGTTATGTCCCTTGTGCCTGTAATTACACTGGCTCACTCACCTTTCAAACCGAAACACAACAGTACCGCTGTTTTGCGGTAAGTATCTGATGAGTGGGTGGTACCTACCCAGCATAGTCAACATATATAACAAAACTTTATCCGATACGTGTAAGTTTCCTCACAGTGTTTTCTCGCACCGTTAAGTCAAGACAATTTATAATCAACCAAAATATAAACACATGAATACTTAATGCCAGTCAAATATCTCAGCTCTGTTATCATCACCGTGGTCGTGATTGTCTGGCAACTAGAAATCTATTTTGATTTAAAATTAAGACAGTACAGTAACGGCCTGTGAATGTCCCACTGCTGGGCTAAGGCCTCTTCTCATTTTTTGAGGAGAAGGTTTAGAGCTTATTCCACCAAGCTGCTCCAATGCGGGTCAGTGAAACATATGTGGCAGAATTTCCGTGAAGTTAGACACATGCAGGTTTGCTCACGATGTTTTCCTTCACCGTTAAGCTCGAGATGAATTATAATCACAAATTAAGCACATGACTGAATTAGAAAATTTGAACCGAAACACGAACATCGGTAAAGATTCACGCAATCATACCACTGGACCATCTCGGCTTAGTAAGATAAATATTACGGTTAAAATATTGCCACTTGTTCGAAAATTTGGTTTATATAAAAATAAACATCGATATAAATACGATATGATATTTATACATGACGTCAAAAATTGGACAATTGAATTTTAAAACGACGATATTTTTCGAATGCATTTAGAGGTTTTCCTATTCTATTCTAGTAGCGCTTTTATTCATGCTTTGTCGAATATTATACATGGAATAGCGAACAGTCATTTATTTAGCTCAAACTGTGCAGATTTAAATGCTTTGACAATATTTTCGTTTTGGGACGATTTGGCATGATTTGAACATTGAATTGTAAAACTACATTTATTTATAAACAATGGTTTTCATGTAACATAATAAAGTACTAAATAGAAGATGAATAGAAACCGTTCGTCAGGCGTAGCTTCTAATATTAAAAAGAGATAACTTTTGCTTGTTTGATTTTGTTCACGATGAAAACAACGGTAGAGCTTTGTTTGCATTTCAACACTGTAAATGATTTTGATAAACTGTAATAAATCAATTATTTATTTAAAGAAACTCAGAATACTTAAACGAAAACGATCATATCCGATCATGCTTGATATACCAATAATAAATGAAGCTTATAAGATGAACAATGGATTCGTTTATATTAACGTCGTTCAAAAATTATTGCTCCCCATAAAATTTGTAATTGTTTTAAATCGAACAATAACTTTTTTAGTTTTCATCGAGTATCGTATATTTTCCTCGAGTAAATTTACTGTTTTTTTTATGAACGGAACAATAATGAAAACGGATTTTATTAAAATACGTAACAAAGGAAATATTGATAAATAAGTTCTGCGAGGTATTGGAATTGAATACTACGAAGCTTTTGTTCCATCAAAAGATTTTGAAATCGAACATTTAATGAACTCGTACAGTAATATTCTCTTATCACCACCTGTTATTATATAAAATACTAGAGTTTTGCCCGCGGTTTCACTCGCGGAGTTCCCGTTCCTGTGGGAATTCGGGGACAAAATATAGCCTATGTTACTCGCTGATAATGTAGCTTTAAATTGGTGAAAGAATTTTTAAAATCAGTTTAGTTGTTTAGGCGTGAAAGCGTAACAAACAAACTTACATTCGCATTTATAATATTAGTAAGGATTAGGAAGGGATGGAAGGTGTTAGGTACGACCTACTACTATGATTTTTTTTTGTACCTCTACACAACGTGCACGTAAAATTTAAAGATGATCACTTGATTACTTAATACGTAAAAGCGTAACAAACAAACTAACTCACATTTTCATTAATAATAATCTTAGTTAGGATTATAAAGCTGGGGAGTTCTACGTTTAAACTTTCTTCCTTGAGGAACTTGTGGCGTGATTGATATGATTACATCATATTTAGGTTTATAATTTTCTATCTCTTGAGACGTAAAAACAAATTAGAAATACAACAAATCGAAAACAACTGAAGGCACTGCGATTTGAAAAACAATTGTTTTATTACTATTTGTGTATTGTGTTAATTACTTCGTGGTAAGAAATTGTACATGCCCGTCTGAATAGGTACCAAACCCAATCGTCATTTATTCAAGCACAAAACAGCAATACTTAGTACAGTTTTATTCCGGTAAAGGGTGAGAGTTGCCAGTGTAATTAATGGCAAAAACATAACATCTTAATCCTCAAGGTTGCTGATGCATTGACGATGCCAGGGATTTGTTAGTAGTTAGAGTGGCAATATTAACGGGCAATAATATCCACTTACTAAAGAACCAGTTTGCTTACAATTTTAAATGCAAATAAATGAAAAAAATATATATATTCGTCCGTCCGTAGGTATCAACATAAAACGATCAGGGACCTGTTCCAATTTTTAAAATTAAAACTGGAAACAAAGTAGAGCGGTCGATATTTCTTCGTTCTATTAAACTTTTACTTAATTTAACAGCCTTAAAAGTCGACCACTTGGTTGTTTTTCACCAATAAAAACTTAAAATTATGACCGTAAAATATCACGAACAAAAACTTGTACACCAATTATTATATATGTATAACGATTAATTATTCCATTAAAATATTGAACGTAGGCTTGAGACGATTTCATAGTGGATGCATTTAATAAAATATTTTTTACTTCTAAAATGTTTAATTAGCAACAAAAAAATTGTATCACCATTAGAAATTATTCTCGTCGATATTATACAATTACACCAAAAAGTATTCACTTGATGATCTACATAATAGTGATATACAGGGTTATTTTAATGACCCAGCAACCTCGTAGGACTAGATAGCTAACACCATAAGCAACTAATTTTTTTCTACGACTTCGGACATAACTCAATACATGAAGAAAAAAATTATTTTACAAGTTTTTGTCGTACTGACATTTGTAGGTCTATATTTCATTCATAAACGACAGGACGACGCGACGCGTCAATCTTTGCTATGCGCGTAGATTTATAAACGTTCAAGTGGGAAATTAAATTAATACTTTTTTTTGTATAAAAATAAACCCTAACAAATTATCAAAAGTCGTAGAACAAAAGTATTGTTGCTTAATATGGTTAGCTATCTAGTCCTGCGAGGTTGCTGGGTCATTACCAATTACCCTGTATATGTAATATAATTCGCATCAAATTCAGTAATTAATTTAATTTGTAACGAATAAGTCAAATTTAAAGTGTAAATTAATTTTTCAGAATAAAAATTTGTCAATAACATAGATACTTAAATGTAATATTTTAAAATGAAATACATTATACTTTGCGGTTTAGTTCACTTACGGCCGAATACTGAAACATCACTCAAAGTTAAACACTACTTTACATTGAGAATTTCCTAAATTAGTATGCGAAATTTGAATTTAACGGCGTCTCAAATAATTAAGTTGCATTTAATATTTAAGTGCCGTTTCAATATTCGGCCGTTAATGTTTTAAAGAAAGAATTTATAGTATATCAAATGGAAGCAACAAAAGCTTAGACAGCATGCGCGCAAATGTCGCGAAAAAAAGTTTCAATTTCACTCTGTTTTTCTTTCTGATTGAGTCAAAAATCTTAACATATTAAGTGAGCAATTATTGTATATGTATTTCTATCGTGTATCTTGGATAGGCTCTAATGATTTGACTCAAATTATGCATTTAGATAAGGTTTGGCTTTTTAAGTATTCTATACAAGTATCATTTCTGTAAAAACGAAATTCATTTAAAACATTGTTTTATAAATAATTATTAATAGAAACGAACGAAGCACGGTCGCCCATATTATAAATTTGGTGCCGTTCCCGCTTAGAATTCATTATTCGATTGTGCCATTAAATCTGACTAATATTACAAAACTACCGCGAGTTAGACGGGAATTGCAATCATTAATATCTTAAGAGAAATGCAACTTTTTTCAAATGATAGGCTTTCATATATATTTTTTTGATTGCATAGGAAGGCGGACGGGCATATGGGATGGTAAATGGTCACCAACGCCCATAGACATTGTCATTGTAAGAGATGTTAACCATCGCTCACATCGCCAATGCGCCACCAATATTGGGAACTAAGATCTTGTCTCTCGTGTCTGTAATTACACTGGCTCACTCACCGTTCAAACCGAAACACTAGATAAAACTAATAACGATACGGAACTTACACGTTTATACGTACAAATCAAACTAAGGCATTAATAAATCGAAAATGTTACACCTATGATTATGAAATTCTAAAAATCGTTATTATCGAAATTTATTTATACGCAGAAGCTTGCGTATTTCTGGTTATAAAAAAAACGTGTTGTATTTTAGATAACGCGTTTGGGTAACAGCAAAAACAAAAATAGATGAGGTGGGTACCACTGTTTCGGGTAACAACGAATCCGTAATAAACGAACACTAAAAATTTTCAATTCCTCGGAAACTGTAACGATGAGAGAGACATAGAGATATCAAAATGATATAGAAAATGCTGTCGTAGTCGATAAGTTTTTTAGTTTGAATTATTCTATTTTTCAGCCACAACCAATAAATAAATTACATATTAGATTTTTTCTTTATTTTATGATAATAAACTGGTCTTGAGTTAAGTTCATTTTATATATAATGTGCTGTGTCCGCATGTATTGGGATAAAATTAATTATTTTATTCGTGTATATATACGAGTTCAATATTTTCTATTGTATACAGTTTGGCGAGCGAAATGAATAAAAAAAACTATATAAGTATAAATAGGCCAAAACGGTTCAATACGATTTTCTCCTCAGTTGTCAATCGAGTTTCTTTTTTTGTATACAATTGAAAATAAGGTATAAAAAATGTTCGAAACTAGAAAATGTACGACTTTTTCACACTTTTTACCCGTCAAATATTAGAAAAAATAAAGCAAAATAATTTCAAGTTAAAGTATTAAAAAAGAATGAAACGTACGAAGAGTATTGCTTGCAATATCGTGTCGTTCATACGTAAAAAAAATATATATTCAATTCACTTTTGTATTACACAAGAGCCAACAGCATACCGTGCTCACAAAAGAAGCTAGAAGGATTATTTTATATAAAATAATCCTTCTATTGTGTTTAAGCGTGATTGAAAAATTGCAATATTTCAAAAGTTAATTCTTTTCATGTTTACATACACTGGTAAATATCAATATGGATTAAATTAATTGACATTTGTTTCTAGTTTTTAATTTTTAAAAGGTTTTTTATGTCTCTTAAATCATGTTTATATGGTAATTGTATCAATAAACTAAAGGCTAGCAATCGTTGCAACTCCTCATTACGTTATTCATGTAAATAAAGTATTTGACACGATATATGCGCCCACTATTGTGCTGATGATACTGGTAATGATGCCAGAAACGTTGACAAGACATTTAGAGACTCTTCGAGACAACTTAGACTGTGTTAATAGTAAATGAGGATAAGTTTGTTTTTTAATGCTTTATTTTTATTTTAAAACCTGAAGATGCAGGCGCGTTCCTGAGAAGGGTTTCGCTTTGTAACTTAACCCGCTTACTTAGTAAGTAGTACTTATAATATTCAACAAATATATTTCACGTATTCACTCCAAATGAGTATCATAGCAAATCCAGTCTATTCTTGATGAGAGCAGTACCTCCTGAAATAAGTACCTACTTATTAGCGATATTCAAAAATTATACCACCCAATGCAGATGATGCACTGGGTGCCAGCAGTTTGAGGTAATCCAAATACTAGTATATTTAACAACTCTTGTTTATATACTTTATATATACAAGAGAGGTATAAATTCTAAATTCGCACTATTATATTAATATAATAATTTTATCCAAACAATTACTTTTAAATTTTGACTTATTTTTAATATAAAATGTCGTACCGTTATTTTTTCCATTTATCGTAATTTAGCATTCTATTGAAAAAATAGCCCTTAATTCATATAACAATTGATTTATAAGATATATTAAAATCATGATCGAATGAAATTCTGTATGAAATACTAGTAAGGCTTCGTAGCAGGTAATAACGATGTAATAGTTTCGATTCTACAGTTAACAATGTATTGACATTGCACGCGATGCCTAATGCCTCTTACAATTGTCAATAAGTGTGAACCGTGGAATACACAGTCTGCGGATGGTATATTTACTCGTCAGCTTTTTTTTGTTTTAATAAAAAGATCTAGTTAGAAAAGAAAGTACTTATGATTTTCCTTTCTGTTATGTAATAAAAATACTCTTTGTGTTAGAGCTTTGTGCAAGCTCGTCTGGGTAGGTACCACCCGCTCATCAGATATTCTACCGCAAAACAGCAGTACTTTGTATTGTTGTATTCCGGTTTGAAGGGTGAGTGAGCCAGTCTAATTACAGGCACAAGGGACATAACATCTTAATTCCCAAGGTTGGTGGCGCATTGGCGATGTAAGCGATGGTTAACATTTCTCACAATGCCAATGTCTATGGGCATTGGTGACCACTTACCATCAGGTGGCCCATAATCTCGTCTGCCTTCCTATTCAATAAAAAAAACTACGTATCCACTAGTGGAAAACGATTTCGTTAATGTTATTTGAATAAATCTATAATAATATATATTTAACAAAAGAAAGGTCATTTCTTAATTTAAAGTAAGTTCCTATTACTTTTTATCAAATTCAAAATACAATACAACAGTGCTATAAGTTTTTTTTTTTCTAATTCAGTATTGCTGAGGGGTAAACATTTTTATCTCTATATATTTGACATGAAGAGGTAAGGCTGTGGATGCCATCTGGTAGTGACTATCGCTCATATAAAATGGTATTGTGATGACATGTAAGCCTTTCCTTAGTATGCTATGTCCCTTGTGCTTGTAATTACGCTGGCTAACTGACACATCAAAACAAGACGCAACAATGCAAAGTGTGAGTCGGTAGATTAAATGACGGGTTGGTAACTAGGCCAGATGCAGGTACATAACAGTACCGTTAAAAAAATTACCTTCCTTATATTTTGCGTTGTTAATATATATAGGAATGCGTAACGTTTAATAAAAAAAATTGTGGCAAATTTGTTCGGGTTCAATTGCAAATTTTACGTTAAGCAAACAAAATAACCACAATGTTTCGAACAAACAACGACAAACGAATTCAAACTTCGTATTTACATTTGTAACGATTTGCGTGGGGATGTTTATTATATTATTATTTATTAGTTCCTTTAATTATTTATTTACAATATAAAACTTCGTTCGAGACTGTTTCATTCAAAATATAATAAAAAAAACGTAATTAAGGCGAAAGGAGCCTTTATGTAAAAACTGATTGCAGTTTCATGAGAGTATGGTTATTCAGTCGTGAGAACAGAGCGACTTGTTAAATATAAATTTTGTTTGATATTCAATATGTATATAATCATATGTATACATATGAATTTTTACAAGAATGAAGCGTTGTTTGTTTGGAATACTTCTCCATATTTTTAAATCGAGTGGTCTGTACGTGACAAATGATTAAAAATACATGGTATCAATATGGCGGAAAATTTAAATCCGGCTGTCTTGTTGGGAAGTCGGTCTTTTGGGCACACCAAAAGATATATAGGATATAAGCGATATCAAACTTAAAACAAGTCGATTACATGTTAAAAATCGACGAACGCCCTAGCAACACTACATTAAGAAAAAGTACCGTTCGAATTTGCAAGTTTCTATATTTAATAGTTAAGGCAGGCTGGGCGAAGTCCATCCAAATCAGCGTAGAAATCCAGAAAAACAAAAAATAATCTAGTTGGAGATCGTTGGTTTGTAATCGTATTTACAATAAGTGCTTATGGTGGAAAATTTATCTTTGAAAACAAAGGAAACCTTACTAATTTGCCTCCCCTTGGGGCACGTTGGCAAAAGCCTTAAAATCGCTTTGTGTTATTCCTACTTAGATATCCGAATAAACGAATCCACGCATTTCTTATTTCACAAATTCCGAATACATAATTTATTAAGTTTCATACTCTATTGTTTCATTACCTACATTAAGGACGTATTCCAAAAAAAACTTGACAAACTTGAAATTACAGTTCATTTGTGCTGAAAAGCCAATAAAAGTTCTTACTCGTATTTCAAAGTACGTCAATACTCAATACCATCGGAAGTCTTACTAGTTTTCAACCATTATTACTACCACTACTATCATTGTTCCCAAAAAAGCAATTGTTATATTTATTACATTTCTTATATTATCTTGCTTAAAAAGTCTCATAAAGCTAAAAACTTTTAGAACTTAGGGTTCGTGTACTTTGTATGGTGGATCAAAATCTGCTGCTTTACTTTAAATTTTACTATTTCCTTACTTTCTTGCTGCGTACCAAACTTCATCAAAACTGGTACAGCTGTTTAACAGTAAAAGCTTAATATTATACATTGGAGCACAGGCACAGACGGACTGAAACGAAAATCAATAACGATGAATATCAATCCAAAGAGGAAGCCTTAAACGTAAGTGATAAAACAATACTGATTATAATTTATGTCAAATTGGAATAGTTGCATAAAAATTGTCAATGAGATGATTCAAATCAGCTTGACATTGGTGATAAACAATTCCTTTACGACTATTGCCAGTCGCACTATTTGGACACAAGGGAGGCAGCCAAAAGTGCAATTTGAGTCAAAAGGAGCTACTTGCTATGGTGGACCTCGGCTTTATTCACTAGATCTTCTTAACAACAACACATATGATATATCAATTAATGATCGTCCAAACATTACCATCTCTAAATTACAGGGGAACTGTATCTTACGACTGGAAACTCTCGATCTCCATACTCATGATAGCTCGGTTCAACTGATTTTCATTTATTAAAAAACGCCTTTATTTTATTTTATTCTCTCCCTTGGGATTTTTTAAACCAGATGCATTAGTAATGAAGCATTCATTAAAATGGCATCGAAAAAGTACATCGAAAATGGCCAATACTTCATATTATGTGGCCATACTTCTCAATAAAATTTATTCTATATATTCATAAAATTTAGGTCCTAACATTTATACGGATTATTGTCTTTTATTTTTGAAATAAAATACTTTCAAATATTTACTTTATAAATTATGATTTTTTTTTTCAAATCCGAGTCGGAGAAATGTAGAAAGAACCTTTAATAGTATTCGTTGTCCATTTAATATATGTCAAAGGCGCAATTTAGCAAAGTAGAAAAGTAGAAAATATTTTGCTGTTGAAAGCCGTTCACAGGCACAGGCGTCTGTTCTAATTAGCAACTCATTTTTTTTTAAGGTCCTCTTATTTAACTTTTGTAAGCGTAATGCTTCTAAATGTCTAGTTAATTTACTTTTTATTTTCTTTAATTTCATTTGAATCTTTTATAATCTTATTAATTTATTTAATAAATTATATTGTTTATGTAATAGAACAAAACGGTTTTAATATTTGTCTAATGTTATTATATATATTAAGGACGGCGTTAATAATATGTTATGTAGTAAACATTCGCAACAAATAACTCATTGTAAATAATAATTTGTTCCACCAAAATATTCTCCACACTTTTAAAGAATAATAAGTAAATGTAAAAGCAAACACTTTATCCCCTGGTTATTTATTTATTTATAATTATTTTGTATTGATAATAGAAACAATATGTCAAGTTATATAACTGTGAACAACTCATTAAACAAAGCTCAAACTGTTATTGTCGTTGAAACTAACGATCTAAAGTTTATTTGTTGTTGTTTGAAACTAATGCAAAATGCATTTCTTTCGTAGGCAAGTAACAATTCTGTCGATGTAACAAACATGTCGTCTAACGTCAAATACTTCGTAAGATCAAATATTTATTTCAAACGAGTTAACGTATGCGAGTTTCACGACCCGTTCTATGGAAGACTTCGCTAGTTAGAAATACTTTTAAAATTTGAATTCACATTTAAACTTCAACAAACTACGTAAAGAAAAGATCTTTACAAAAAAAATTGTTTTTAAATTTATATAAGATTATTATTTTGTCTTGGATAATGTGTTAAAAAGATTCCTTCCATATTTCATTGATCTCTTTTAATAATAATTTATTATTGTATATACATTTTACAGGATACGGATTGAATATAAAAATGACATTTTTTTTTTGTAAATAGTATTCCTTGACAAAAATATGAATCAATATTTCTGCAAAGCGGTGATTTCAATAAGGGCTACGTGTGCGTTTCTTTACGATGAAACAGTCATTTCAAACAATAAAAGCTTCGACGGCCGCGCGAAAGCCCATCACACACCATTACATATTGACCCATGACGAGAAATATTCAACAAATTGAAGCATATCTTTAAAAATAATTCAACTGTAATTTTATTACGTACCAAGATTGAACTTTCAGTCAAGTTAATTGGATCAGTGGTCTAAGAAGGCACTACTAGAATTACTTTAATTATACGTGTTACATGCACATATACCTTGACCTTTTAACTTCTGCCGGTGTGTTGTTACGGTAAAGTTAACTGGCTTTATTTTTCTAAAGATAATATATAATAAAATATATCGGAAAGGGCAGAGCTAAGAGGTGACTATGTATTTAATATATATAATATTATATAATCATTTTAGAACATAAACATGGCGATACAAATATATAGTAAGAGACGTATCATTTCGTAAGAGTACATGTTTAAGTTATTAATTTTGTGTTTAGTGATTAGTTGATCGTGTAACTATCTTTAAATAAATAAAATATAGTGACTGTAAGACGAAAAAAATTTGTTTGTTATAATTTAAAAAAAAACAAGCAAAGGAAATTTCTGCTCAACAATATTATTTTAAGATGTAAAGTTTTGTATTAATTAGAAAGCATTTCTTTCACTGATCCTAAATTATAACACATATTTATTTTTATGAATGCATAATTTTATTAATTAATCGAACAAAGTTCAACTATTACCGTGTGGTGGTGGTAAGAGTGGAGTTACTCATTATGTCACACTGTTGTCGGTACGTAAGAATGCAGGCTTAACGACAAACTCTCCGTGTTGTCACAAACCTCGCTCGACTAGATTTACGAGATACAAACAGTATTAAATAAAAATTGTTAGAAAATTTCCTAGACAGTTATTTGAAACGGAATACAGAGAATGTAATTGTATTTTGTTTCGAACATGATGTTGTTATATTGAAAGCAAGTGGTCACAATCGTAAACTTTATGCCTTTTGAAAATTTGTACTTCACGACAAACAACTTCGAAAGTTACGCTACCCGTATTTTATGAAAATAAGACTTTGTGTGTTAAGCGTGAACATATTTCTTTAGTATACGTATTCCTTATTATTCTAGAAAACGCTACCGATCGAATGATGCAGGTGATATCTTCAATACAAACGGAATCGAATTTGATTGTTGAAATTAATTTTTTCATAAACATAATTAATCTGTTTAATTACTTATCGAAATTTGTTTAATCGAAATCTCATCAAACAACCAATAACTTATATTCTAGTAGATTCAATGTGACTATATCTGAATACTGGATTTTATATTTCGGAATAGAAAATATTTAATATGAACCAACTATTAAGATATGTATACTGCATTTTATATAATCTAAAGTGGCATTGTGACGTAAACTGATTTATTTCGGAATTGGAATAGCGTGGCCCGTATTGTCTGCTCTATTTATTTGATACATTTTTTGTAATCGCTTTTAAAAGCTTTAGTTTTTGTTACGTTATTTAGACTATTTCGAAAAATAACATTTTAATATGTTTTTGAAATCGTCTATAATAATTTAAATAAAATAGTGCTGAACATTCGACATGTTTATAAGCGTAGCCTAATCGAACATCTGAATATATTATGCAATTATGGAGTAAACGAATTGTAATAAAAGTAGATATACTGTTACGTCACAATATGTTTACGACAATACTTACTGCATAATATTCACAATAATGCACATCTTTTTGAAAGACACGGCGACAAACACGGTGTATAAACACGAGGAGCTGAGTTATACCTATTACACCTAGTTTCTGACTTCGCAATGTCAATACAGGATGTATTCACCGTGCCCCCGCGGTATACGTATTTATAATAATGTTCCATAGTTACTTTTTACTCAGCCTATTAATACATTTTAATCTCATTTCCAAAAAGAATATTCCAATCTATACTAATAGAATAAAGTGATGAGATTTGATTATGTTTGTTTGTAATGGATAAATTCATTAATTACTAAACCGATCTTAAAAAATCTTTCACTTACAATAAGCTACGTTATCAACGAGTAACATAGGCTAAATTTTATTTTCAAAATATTAGATATCCTTACGAAATTTTCAGTAACGTTACCAAATCAAAAACATCCTATAAAAGTCATAATTTTGTATTTTTACATTTAATTCAATACCGTAACATGACACGTTTTGTTCTGTACAAAATGACAGAAGTGTTTTTATAAACCTACCAGAATAAATAATATTATGATTTTGATTTTTATAATTGATCTCGAATGTGCTAATTAAGCCATTGAAGCATTTGATGCACATAACGGAAAATTTGAAAAATAATCTTTTATTATAGAACCTTATTTTGTGTGACGTCAATAACAAATCCAAAAGTTTCTAACGATATAACAATTTGTCAAATCATACTAGGTAGTTCAGCATGTATGCGAAGACAGATGAAGATACGAACATACAAAACCTGCTCAAACCATACACGTAGTAAAATAAAATAAGGAAATTACCTTCACAGAGCAATGGTTGTGCGTCAACATCCGGTTTCCCAGCCGGACAGAGTGGGAGCGCTGGGGATGAAGAGACGGCACCGCCTTCAGTTTCCACCTGGAAAAAAAACACAATTTGAATCTTGAAATAACAAGAAACGATGACACCACCAACATAGAAAATTATATTCGTAATTTTATTTAGTGATCAGTTTAAATGTTGTTGTTTTGCAATATTCCTTTGAAATACAGTCTTATATAAATATTATATCACTGCTATATAATACATTATATATAAGTTTATAATGAAATTCGCCGTTCATTTGTTGATTTAAAAGAGTCAGTATTTTTACAAGGAATGTACAATTTTCCCTTTTTATAATCGATTTTTTTTATAAACGACGCATTTAACGTGAGGCACGGAGTTTTATCTAAGTGGTATATTTTATTTGATCATACAATATAAATTATTAATCTGTATCTTAGAATGTATTGTATTAATTAAGTAAATAATCTCCTTGTATATTTAATATATTTTTGTTTTCTACTTAAACTAGTGTACAATTTGAAAATTAATATTGTAACATTAAACTAAGCTACAGTGAGTTTGTTTATTTGTTACGAATTCAGGCCAAAACTACTAAGCCGATTTAAAAAAATCTTTCACGAATGGAAAGCTACTTTATCCGCGAGTAGCATAGGCTACATTTTGTCTCCATATTCCAGCGGGTGCGGAAACTACGCGGGTAAAATCGCGGGCAAAACGAAAGTAATAGGTATTATATTATATCAGTACTCGTACTTTGGTCACACCCAATGTTTAAAAAAATATAAATAAGTTAACGTTTTGATTGAATTGAAGAAAGTTTGGGCTTACCCATCGTTATAGAGCAAAATCCATGGTTATGGAAACTACACCATATTAATAGCAGTAAAAACCAATATAAACAACATAATATGATAGTCAATAATTAATAAATAGAATAGTTAATAATAATAACATTATACCATTCAGTCATAATGTATTAAATAATTTTTGAAAAGAAATTTGCTCGTAATAATGTATAAAAATCTACTTGACTTTTTGCATTATTTTCCAAGACTAAGCTGCTTACAAACGGGCTAGTAACACATTACACGAAACAACAATAAAAAAGCACTGTTGCGTCGCGATTTCGTACCAGACGGATTTATTCAAATGTTTACAAAACGTATAAAAATTATGTAGCTTAAATTTTCAGAAGACCAATATTTGAGCTTTGCAAAATTTTGGCCAAGCGGAAAATGTTTAATTCACATTATAACCTTATTTATCTGCACAGGACACACATTGTGCGCAAAATAATTTTTCAAGCATTCGTGATGGAGAAATCACTAAAGAGAATACGGCGACATTGTGCGAATAATATTAATTGTAATATTGCCTACAAGCACTGACATGGAGTACATCAATATAAGATATTATATTATTTACTTTAAAATTTAAGTTTGATTAAAATTAGTTGTCAGTAACGAAGTAATATAGAAATAATAAATCTTACCTTTCTTCAAGTTAATATCTGCTGACATTTAATGGATTTTTAATTAGCTTCATTATACGAAAACAAAAACCCACAGATAGTATAGTATAAGATACGTTAAGTATTATAATAACACTAAGGAAGTATACGACCAAACGTAGAAGCATATTTTAACCAAAGCTATTAGATAAAAACAATACTAGTTATATTATATATTTTCTGTAGTTTATTCAATACTTTTTCCGTACGTTGTAGTTGATAATCATTTCTGTACAAAATTTTCCTTTAGCTCTTCGTTTGACATATATATTGTCATATATAAAGTCAAAGTCAGGGATCATTTTGTTCTTTTACATAAAAAGATTTTACATTTTCAACTTCCTGTCATACAAAAAAAAGAAGTTAATCAAGCCGCGTCGCTGGACATAAAATATAACTTTGTAGTTTTCGAGTATGTTTTAAAGGAAATAACTAGAAAAGTCTCTTGAGATCTAGACCTGAAAGTTTAAAATACTCTCTTTTTTAACCAACAAGTCTTTTTTAGCCTTGAAGTCTTCTTGAAGTATTCATGTGTAAGTTGGAAACTTTGGAACTCTCGGGATTAATTACTTTCAAAGCCCCGGATGGGTTGATGACTTTATAATAGAAGAAAAAAAAAACTTTGTTTCTCTTTATATTTCATACCCTTGCAATGCCAGTTGCATTGCTATTTTTGTAAATATTTAGTAACTACCCTACCAAACATAAAAAAGCACGTGTCAAATTTTACGCTTTACGTAATAAATGCTCAGAATATAAGCGTCGGTGAATTAAATCGCCGAAAGTGCTTACATTCGATAATTATATATTAGATAATTCGATTTTATGAATTTTATTTTTGGCTTTCAGTCTTCTTATATATAGGGTTCCCATACGATGTTTTAATCTATACAAATTAAAAGTAGCCTTATTTATGTCGGATTCTTTCGCAAACTTCTTTGAAAGTTAATATTCATTAATGCGAGCAATTTATTGTCAAAAACATATATTTAAAAAGTTATAAATCTTTCTGGAATCTGATTCAAAGGGAGAAAGAAGTTAAAATGGGTAATATGATAAGACCGCATATCTTTAATTCGCTCAAGATTTGCGTTACGAAAAAAATACGACTCAACTTTAAGACCAGCAGACAAGGTTCGTAGAGATTAATTTTATCACAATATGTCAGAACATAAACTGCAGACCGTTTAAGAATAATAAATAGATACCCAATCACACATATTAATAATCGAAATAAAAAAAAATGTTAAATTTTTCGTAATAAAAATTATCTATTGTTGTGTCAAGATTTTTATTTATCCAACTGCTAAGTAAAAAAAAAGTGCGGTCGAGGGACCCCGTCAGGAAAGAAGTTCTTGGCAATTTTTTTTTAAGTAAGACGTGTTTTCTTAATGTAGATTTTAATTGATTGTATTACTGTATTTTTGTTATAATAAAAAGCGCCTCAACTTTCTTTATATCGACCTTCTAAATTCGAAAGCCGAACGCATAGCATTTTGTAGGATTTTGGTAGGCACTTACGAATGCTATTCCCTTATATTATGACGGTGACCCAAGTCATTTCACTCTACTGTAAGCCGCATTAAAGAACTTCAAAACGATTTGCAATTGCATTCAGTCAATGAAACAATTGTACGACGTTGTACATACTCGAATGTTTGTCTAATCTTACGACCTGTCAAGCAATGTCAAACTGGTGTTTCTAAAACCGGAGTGAAACTAGAAAATTATTGGAGTTTATAAACTCCGCACAGAAATGACGTAAATCGCGGCTTAGTCCAGTTCCTTCCTTACAAATTTACACTTAACTTTGGCCTTTGCCATAATTACAGATATAATACAATATCTTTATCCGTAATTGACTTTTCAATAGTGAATATATTTTGATAATAACAATGATTATATTAAGATTATATTATTGGTCAAATGAAAACAATTATTGATAGCTTGAGGCAAACATGAATAGGCATGTCACAAAAATTGTTTACAAGATCTATAGGCTAACATGACCTTTAACGATCATTGGAACCATATATCTTTCTGCCTTCCTATTATCAAATAAGAAATATATAAATAATTTCAAGCATTTATAATTATTTATTCGTATTAATTATTACAAATTACATTAGTCCATTTTTTAATAAAAACATATCTCTATTTATCTTTCTGACTGGATTCGATGTTATAGCTATATTAATATATAACTATGAATGGATTTTTATAAAACCCAGCGTGGTAGTGGTTTTTATATTGAAATTGTATTCAGATTAACAGCTTAAGTCCACGAGGACAGCATCTGGAGAACAAATTATACATGAAAAAGGATTATTTTCGAACAAATGATCGAGAAACATCTAAGAAAAAACAGCTAATGTTAAATTCAGTAGGATAAAGCGACATACAGTTGCGACCTTAATGTGGCTCCCTATTAGCATTTCAGTGTACTTCGGACGACTGTCAATGTCGATTTGACCATTTGTAATATAAATTTATTCATTGGATTTAAATAGATGACAACAAGGTCTTATCGAGGTCGGAGAGACCAAGACGTTTATCATGAAACAACAAAAAAACCGAATAAGAACGTGGTTGTTTAATTTATAACCAGGTTATTCTTGTTCATTTATTTATGTTCCCGTAAATATATATTTGTATAACATATATTTCACTTATAACCATATAAGTAAAATTTACGTTAAATTTTATTTGTTACGTAGATATATGAATTTACTAGACACGTTTAAGATATTATAAAGCAATGTTAATTGGTTTAATTGGTATTCACGGTAGCATGCGAAAGCGACCCCGTAGCGCCCCCGACGAAACGAAGAGCTCGCTGGTTTTTAGTGGGTATTCCGGCGCCTTCAGTGCAAGTGTGCTTGGGGTATGTAGGGCTCCCCGGCACTGAAACCTTAAAAACAAGTGGTATTTCTTCCTTAGCCATTAATACATGTACAATGTTTAAAGTTAATATTATAGGTACATACCATACAACATACGTAGGTTTCCTCACGATGGTTTTTACCGCCGAATACGACATGAATCACAAAAAAAAAATTTAGCACATGAAAATATAATGGTATTTGTCCACCACTAAGCCATCATGACCCTCTTTAATATTGTAATTTTGATAATATCAATGTTGTCCTGACAAGACTCGAGATCGAGAGCTGATCCCAAAGCTTAGCTACCTGTTCAGAGGATGCCTGTTACAATCTAAGGATGTAAGCTTAAACACAAACGTCGGCAATATCACAAACCTATGAAACCAACTCCAAAACTTAAGTGTTTTTTATTGGATTGAGCAATAAAAAATTTATGTATGTAACTATAAATTTAATGGTTTTTGTGGTTCTTGTTAAAGTATAATATAAACATGTTATTTCTCACTTAAATGGTTACCAGATAGGGGTTTAAAGTTGCCGGAGACAAGGGATATAATCCTCGTTCTAGCTTGGGTATACAAGCTAGACTAGTTGGTCTAATGCATAGCTTAACAAATTAAGCGCGGTAATACAGCTTGTGAAATAGGGACCTTTGGACTTGTTGCAAATGAGATATACAATAGTTTAGTTTCTAATATAGTATTATGAATTAATATTAATAATTGTTGTTATTCATAATGAATAATTTGAAAAAAATATTTTACCAAACATTAAATTATTAATGTATGAACATTTTGATAAATCTTCGATATCCACATTATTTGCACAATGAAATGGTTTGATTAAATTAAAAGTTGACTCAAGAACAGTTGCAGTTACCGTTACTATTGACTTTACCGAGTAAACAGTTGCTCGGGTTGGATTGCAGGAACACAGCTATCCCTCAGGATGGTCTCAGGGCCATATTGCGGTCATTTTATCAGACAATGTCTGTCCCTACGAGATGAACATTATGTGCATTACCGTATGCCTATCAATTTATCTACACGTCAATGAACAGGCGAAGTAGTGAGTGCACTAAAATAACGTAACAAGATACACGAAAGTAATCCGATTTGCATGCGAAACGGGTTCTAAAACTCGTTTCAAAGTACTTTAAGGACCTTTTAAAATCTTCCTCCCCAAAACTTTTTGATACATCTAAACGATGTTGTAAAAAGAAACTGAAATTTATTTTCAATTAGCCAGTATAATATTGTTAAATAAAAAATTTATTTCTCACGTTTAGTAAATTATACGGATTTAGTGTTTTGAATCAATTGTTACTAATTGTATTGTAATCGTTTTATAACATATTTTGCAGTTTACCTATTCAGCGAGAATGTTTTATGTATTTAACAATAATTAGCCTTCGCGTTCTCTCTAAAATTATATATATAATAAAGAAAGGCGCACGAGCATATGGGCCACCTGATGATTAGGAGTCACCAACGCCCATAGACACTGGCATTGTAAGAAATGTTTACCATCGTTTTCATCGCCAATGCGCCTCCAACCTTGGGAACTAAGATTTTAAGTCCCTTGTGCCTGTAATTACATTGGCTCACTCACCCTTCAAACCGATTTTCGTTTTCTGATATTTTTGCAAATATATTTTAATAATAACATAATTCTATATACACATTTATATCAATAAATGGATAAAAGTAGATAGTATGAGGAAAATCTAGAATATTCTATATATTACTTTCGAGCGAAAGTTAAACATACATATATGTTACTTAAAAAAATAAGAAGTTACTTATCGAATATTTTTTTAGTACAAGCCAAAGTTGTTCTCCAACTTCGTTACGGTCTTGTATATCATCCAATAAATTGTTAAACTCATCTGCAAGGAAAATTAGAGGTTCATCCAACCAAATATCTTTATCCCGGACAAAAATTCGGTAGCAAATTTTATTTCGATCAAAATTAGAAAATAAAATCTTCAAAACGGTGATGAATAAATAATAAGTTTCTATTTACTCGATACATAAAACATATTTCTAAAAATAGTCACATGAATCCCTATAATAGCGTCTTTAAGTCTCAATACACCGCAATTTTTTTATTGAATACGTGTTAATGATTTGTAATTCCACAACTCCTTTGAATTCTTACGACAATTAATTAACTCTACGACGTTGCTTTGTAAGTAAAATGAGTGTTATTAAGCCGAAGAAAGATCGACGTTTAATTTCCGTGAACATGTTTTACAGAGATTACAGCTTTAACAGTACTTATAAATGTTATTATAGCTTCACTTGTCAATCATAATAACTTATAAAATTCTAGATTCTATGCTCAAGTATTATTCTTCATGATTAATATTAATATATAAATAGCTAGAATAAAATCTAAGCGGAGAGCTTCTTAGTGGAGAGACGCGGCCTTTGTCCAGCAGTGGGACCCCTGGCTGTTTCCTCTCGATAAGGATTATAAAATTATTGTGTTTATTATTTAAAACGAGACATTCGCAAGACAAATTTGCCAATCAGATGAATGGTTTAACAACGTATAGAGAACATAATAAGATACTTCTCACTTGATCGAATATAATATATACGATAATGAACCCCGTATAACCAGAGATCAGGTTGAGAGTAAATGAACATTTAACTCGATGAAAATGTCGTCGGTTTGTTCGATAAAGTTGGAACCGGGCTTTGATAGTCGTTTCGAGAAATAATTGGATTATTCAGGTGCAAAAATGCTTTTAAAAACCTGACGTAAGTGAGAGCTTACAGTTTAAATTAAATAACAATGACGAATAATCACTTTATAAAGTGTGAACTTTTCATGATAAGTACCATTTCGTCACTTGTAGGTTACAAGTGGCTCATAAGGTTTGCAAGTAGCTAACACGAAGACGAAAGTAGCCGCGGCTTGCGAGCCCAAGGCAGCTTAATTAAATAAGATCTGATTGGTGTTTGAGTTTTGCCCTCGGCACGCCAACTTTGATTGCACGGCCCTCAGTATTTACACATCCTTACTTGCAACCTGACTTACTTGACTTATTTTTTCAATCGCCTTTGTTCTCTCATAACCACTATCATTATCATTTATACTTGCGAGTAAATCTACTTTTTTTGATGACTCATTATATTATGGACCATTAAAATGAAATATACAACTAATACGATTAACTTTGTGTTTGTTTTTTTATTAAAAATATATATGTATTGCTTCATAAAATTTTATCGTAATTGTTTTATTGAAGAGTGTATCTTAGTATTTTAATTATTCGATTGCAAGACTGGCGATATAAGTAGAAAATTATATACGTGTTATATTCATATTTTAAGGATCCTGAAATATTTGAAGTTAATTAACAATCAGGTCGACTTACAGCTAATTTCTGGCTTAACATCGAGTAACTTAAAATATTTCTCATACACATATATATAATCGAGTTATTAAACATGATAGCAAATTTAATATGAATGAATATTTTATATATACATACATTTATAGTGAATTTTGTAACGGAGCAAATTAATATTACCCATGACTGCACAGGTGCATACGAAAAATAAAAAGCGTGCTTAGCAAAAAAATATTAGCAGAAGATAATGAAGATTAAACAAGAAAAAACATTAGAAGCAGCTTAGTCTGTGCATAATCTTTTCAGTCGTCGGGCAGTCAATGAAAGGGATTCATCCAACCGAATCTTTCTAGAACTCATGAAAAATGAATTAAATAAGGTTTCATTGTTTTGACAATAATCTTGTATATTATGCTTTTAATGCGTTCATGCGTCTTACCATTCGGCGATGAAGTATATAGCGCCGATGTCGTACCGACTCTTGAGAACACCACGTGCAACAGTCCATTAGGGAAATACAAACCGCACCAAACGATGTTTTTACGAAAGAACTGTTATGTTTTTTTTTTTATTTGTTGTATTTTCTACAAGAAATACTTCAATCGAGATTCTTGACCAGGAAGCTATGACGCTAGCGACTCCGTGGCGACGTAAATTGTAGTAATTTGATTTTTTTTACTAGCGGCAACGCAAGATAACATTTTCGTAAAGAGTTCATATCATTCCGCTAAACATCCAATGTTGGATCGTACCTGAACGCCAAACGTTCATTTCGAATTGTGACGTTTAGACGTCATGACATGTCAAAGTTTCTAATTATTTTGTACACAAAGTCCTAGTGAACGAATCAAAGTACACTGCATCTGTTGTTCCGGAGTATACATCGCACTTGAGAAATTCTAATTTGATTTGCCACCAACCGCTGTTAAATCTTTTCGTTAGTGTCTTATTGAACCGACGATCATGGAATTGTCTTGCGTTGCACGTACGCCGATCGATACGCGTCATTTTTTTAAGGATATAAATCACTTTTAACTTTGAAACACACCGAATTCATTAAAAGTCTGAATGCACCAAATATATGATAACAAACGATAACATATTGAAATATCGCTAACTAAATTAAATTCAAATTTATTGTCAAATTTCAAAATTCAACGCGGAATTAGTTGTTGTCATGAGAACTGATCGCAGAATATTTTAATGAGATTTTCATACAAGATACATCCAAACTTATATGTGAGTGGACTTTCAAAGAAAATTCTGACATACACACAAAAACAGTCAAATTAATAGAGTTAATAAAAGTGATTTCAAGAGATGAACTTTTGCGATGAATACATGCGGCAATAGGTTGAAATATAATATGTATATACATATACAGGGTGGCCAAAAAGTCGTGGATCAAACGCAAATAGGGGTTAGGTGGGGTCATCAGCTGCAAAAAGTTGTTCTACGGGAGGTCCTTAAGGTCAACCTCTGCAGAGTTATAATTTATTTTGTGGTTTTATGTGAAAAATGACTTTTTTTAACTAGTTCTTATGAAAATTCGAAAAAATCTACATCCTGTATCTTTTTTATAATTTTCACTAGATTGGTACTGATGAGTCCTTGCGTTAGACATGCTATTTATGGTTGTTTATTGGGTTAGTTGAAGATAATATTAAGTTTTACGATTAATTTTTTCTCAAATCATAACTTTTTATTTTACTTCGGACCCCACTGTGAAAAAAAAATACTCTACCGAAAAGTGACCCTGTATTACAAGTTTTGGCGCATTTAATAGGGATTCTGAAAAGGTATTACACATGGCCATGGGTGGCTCTAATATCTTTTTAAGACGAAAAAAACAAACAACTATTGTGAAATAATTGTTTTATCAAAGCAAAACATTTTACAATAAATGCTCAAAATTTCTGCATGAAATGCCAGCTAGGCTGAATGGTGCTCAGTATTTAAATTTTTTACAAAATAATTTAAACCAAGTTCTTAATGAAGCTGAAGTTCCAGAAGAAAGAATAGCAGAAATGTGGCTGCAACATGACGGCGCCTCACCTCACTACGCTCGAGCAGTTAGAGATCATTTGAACGAGCGCTTCCCCAACCGGTGGATTGGTAGAGGCGGACCTATTGCATCCCGGTCGCCCGATTTAAATCCATTAGATTTTTTTCTTTGGGGCTATTTTAAAGAAATAGTTTACCAAGGAGAAAACAATACCGAACAAGAACTGCGACAAAAGCTCGATTTCGCTAGGGTACATGTTACTAACAACACAGGTGTATTCCGAAGGCTACGTAGGAATTTTATTAGACGGTGCAGATTATGTATTATGGTCAGAGGCAGAAATTTTGAGCATTTATTGTAAAATGTTTTGCTTTGATAAAACAATTATTTCACAATAGTTGTTTGTTTTTTTCGTCTTAAAAAGATATTAGAGCCACCCATGGCCATGTGTAATACCTTTTCAGAATCCCTATTAAATGCGCCAAAACTTGTAATACAGGGTCACTTTTCGGTAGAGTATTTTTTTTTCACAGTGGGGTCCGAAGTAAAATAAAAAGTTATGATTTGAGAAAAAATTAATCGTAAAACTTAATATTATCTTCAACTAACCCAATAAACAACCATAAATAGCATGTCTAACGCAAGGACTCATCAGTACCAATCTAGTGAAAATTATAAAAAAGATACAGGATGTAGATTTTTTCGAATTTTCATAAGAACTAGTTAAAAAAAGTCATTTTTCACATAAAACCACAAAATAAATTATAACTCTGCAGAGGTTGACCTTAAGGACCTCCCGTAGAACAACTTTTTGCAGCTGATGACCCCACCTAACCCCTATTTGCGTTTGATCCACGACTTTTTGACCACCCTGTATATGTATCAAATATATTTACATATATCGACAACAATGAATAAGTATAGAATATTAGAATATCGAACTTACTATTGTAATTCATAAAGTCACTACCGCATGACGCAAACGGATAGACAGGAAAAATGTTTTTATAAAATGTCTGTATGGTAATTTCCGCCTCGAAGTTTTACTACGGATAGACGCGTCCTTGTTATAGTTTTGTTTTTACAGCACATGATATATTATTATAACTCATAATAAAACATAGTAGTGGTTTTGTGCCAGCTCGTCTGGGTAGCTACCATCCAGGCGAGCTTGTTACCACAGAACTTGGTATTGTTATATTCCGATTTGAAGGCTGAGTGAGCCAGTGTAATTACATGTACAAAGGACATAACATCTTAGTTCCAAAGGTTGGTGGCGTATTGGCAATGTAAGCGATGGTTAATATTTCTTACAATGCCAATGTATATGAGCGCCCACTTACCATTGGTGGCCTATAAGCTCTACCTAACAAAACTATAAAAATATTCTAAATCAAATAATATTTAAACGATTTCTTATTAATACTCGAATATAAACAACATACGATGCATATTTCCTGTACTTATATAATAATGTTCTGTTTTGGCGGGATATGCTTACTTTAAGAATAAAAACATTTCAATGATTACTTTACCATTTTTTCACCCTTACAAATTAAACATCGACTTAAGAAATCTTCTTAAAGGATTAAAAAGTATTAAACAATAGATTAACATTTGTAACTCGGAATGAGTGAGCAGGGGGAAGAGAAAATGTTCCAAAATAAATTACTTCAATGAACAACGACAAAACTTTTTTCCCTCAAAAATCTTTGCTCTGATCTACTGAACTATAAAGGTATGTTTTGTTCACTCGAATTGTTCCATATAAGTTAAAAAAAAAACAGCCCTAAACTGTCTCTGTATGGTTTTGAGTGCATTCCATCATGCTACATCAATACTTGTTGTCGGATGCATGAGAAGCAAGCTTTCATCCATCATATGCAGGATTTCTCGCGATGTTTTGAATTTTGAATACCTTTCGTGTTTTATGTTAAGTCAAATAATGTATAAATTTATGTTTGTGAAAAGTTTCTAGCGATTGTAAACAATCATAATATGACATACTCGGACGGTGAATATTTTATTTATAACTTACGGTTAGGTTATCTTATACAAGCTATCCGTCCCCGCTATTTCTTTTGTTTTTTTTTTCATGTGAATATATTACCAAAATTTATCATTTTGTGATAATATGAATAAATTTTATAAGAATACTTTCTTACAATTTATTTGGTGCTCTCTAAAGTATATTATCTAATCATTAAAGTAAGCATTTCAAAAATCTGAATATTATATGGCATCTTAATGTAGTACAATTTAGCTGATATTATACATATAATATATATGTACATATATAGGTACATGTAGAAATACAAATAGTAAAATGTAATATATCGAACCATAATAATTAGAGCATGAAATCAAAGAAGTAACAATATTGACTGTCGTTTCTCAATAAATATTGTATCGCGTTAGGAAAAATACTAACGACTTTGTGAGAATTTCTGGTGCTCATAACGTTAATACGAGGGACAAACACAAACTCATTACGACTGTTGTCCGACTGCTTAGAGTAATTTGCTGTAGACAATCTTTTTATAACGGAGTTACAAGACTCCTTGAGAGATACGATATTCTTTTGTGAAATTAAAAAGAAAATTCCGAATACAATGTATGAAATGGGTGTGATGATTTGTTATATTTTAAATTTAAAACATAATTATTAATATATGCCTCCATGTTTTAAAAGCAGCACGTGCAATTGTCAACTACCCACCACTAAAACCCTATAAAAGTGCATTGCTCGACAAAGCGGTGAGTCATTCTTTCGACATCAGTTGCCCGGTGCACATCTTGCATTCCAATTATAAAGTGTTATTTAAAGTATTGCTGTGTTTTTATAAGAAAAATGTCTGCCTCTGTGCCGACATATACATATGTTTCTTAGTGTATATCTTATATACTCAGTCTTTGTTTTTTTAAACAAAATAACGATTTGACGGTACATTTCAAGTCTCGTTTGAATACAGAATTTCTTAAATACTTTGTTGAATTTAATCTTTAATGACTGTAATGACGAAGATGCTCAAGAATTTCAGGTGATTCATTAAAACTTTCCCTTTGCTGAACTTATTCTTTGAATTTAGTATAGGTTCAATTATATAACTTATTGAAATGTATCCAATATTGTCAACATATTTAATGTGTTATTATCTATACATATAATAAAAATGTAACTAGCCGGTATGTATACATGCTAGATACTTGAGTAAAACTACTATCGGAGGAATTTATCAACGCAGTTGCACCCAAAGCAATGATTGTTAGAATGTTTTTCTGTGCGTTTGTGCATGCTAACTGATTTAGGTGTGATTTTCATTAATGCACAATGCATTAGGCACACTTAACTTAAAATTTAGAATTGATTTTTTTCAATCGGTGATCTAACATTTGCGCCATCACTTGTTCTTTACCAAGCCGCTCTTGAGTTATAAGAAGACTACTATATATATATATATATATATATATATATATATATATAGTAAAGATTTACAAGAAAAATGTCACAGTTTGAACACACTGTAATCGTCTTTCGTTTTACGATAATTAATAATTTTAAATCTTCGCAGTCGACGACGAACTCGCGGGAAAAGCGCTTGCTTGTTTTGAAATAATGTATTGTTTGCGATCTCCTACTTAAAAACAGAGTATTATTCTCATGAAAGATATCGACATAAAAGATTATAGACAACTTTTAGTACTTTTTATAGTATTCACATATTTCAACAGGTAGTTGAGTAAGTTGTTTGAATGTACTTACACTTATACACTTAAGTATTTGTTTTCGGATTGTAAATAACTTTGTAAGATAAAGTTTATAGGTTAGGTAGGTATTTCGTTTCGTCGCCGCATATAGGTATTTTTTCTAATGATTTATACTTAATCGGTTAGGTAATAATAAGTACATGTTTTTTTTTATAAAACAGACATTTATTTTTAAATACAAAGAACTTTCACTTTTTCATTACCTTTTACTTTTTAAAGGACACTATTTCCTGTGAAGGTAGATTAAAGGGATGCCGTTTTTCTCGTAGCCAATAATATCTTGTACTAGTTTTTCGAGTGTTATTTGGATATTTTTGTGGCCTGGTCAATATTATTATAATTAATTAGTTTACCTGGTTGATTATGACATTTGTTAAAATACTTATAATATATTAATTTTAATTGTAAATAATTTTTACCTAAAAAACAACTACATTAACTAACTAAGCTTTAGGTATGGCTAATCGTTTTATACAAATGTAAAGTCTATAAAAAATATAATTAAAGTCTTAGTGTTATTAATAATAATAGAAAATAAACAGAACCCCATTCTCTACGTGTCCAATACGCACCTGACATTTTTCACGAAAGTACGAGGGTGAAGGGAAGTAGAGCAGAAATTATGTAATTCGATCAATGTCACAAAAGAGCTGTTCGATTTCAATTTACAGTAAAAGAACTGGAAATTTATAGCTTTCACTGCATAACGAGATATATCAGTTAGTAAATATACATGATTCTTGTATATACAATAAATATACACATAAAATCATATACAAACGACGGCTAATTAGTTTTTCGTTAAAGACTACTGTTCAATATTTTTACTAAATAATCCTTGAAATAAGAAATTAAGGGTAGCATTTTAATGACCCAATTGTTGAAGTAAGCACTTATACTGAGAGAATATAATCAAGTGGCAAAAATTCTGTATTTACGCAAGTTGTATCAAATTCTCCCTACCTTTGTTTTTGTGAGCTTCGATAGCTTTACTCTTGTCAGAATATAAATTGATCTTTTTAATTGAGTGTTTTTCAACCACTTTTTCATTCGATTAAAAATAAACAAAGTAAAGAAAAAAAAGGAATAAAGTAATTCCATATAAAAAAAATACATTTTACTCTGTCAAGATAAGATGTTCCGAGTCTATCATTTATCGTTTTCGTTTTTTAAGAAAATAGACGTGAATTGTTCAACGCTTAAATATTTATTTTTCGGTGATAGAATCAAGTTCGTTGAACAAACACTTCTATGATATTTGGTTTATAGAATAAAACTATTAAGAAAACATTAATAAAGTGGTTAAAGTTAATTAAGGGGTATAAGTTGTTTTTTTTTCCTAAATTAAATAATAAAGAGTTACTTCAACATCACTCAACAATAGAGTCGTGATTAAAATATAGTCTTACCATATAATTTGTCCTACAAAGATCAGGAGATACAATCAAAAAGAAACAAGGAATTGTTATCTCAAATAACAGAAACCCTCGGAGGGTTCCGCAAATGATTATTAGACCCTAATTACTCAACGTGGCCAGGAGTAACGTTTGTGAAGTACTTTGTATATCTGACTTAACGCTTTGCAAATAGTTTGCAAGTATTTAATCAATTAGAGGACAGCTAGTGACTTTTATATTCATTGATATCTCTATATATTATTTTACTCGTACTTATTTACAAAGAAAATGAATTTTAATGTATTTGTACATAAATAAAACAACAATTATTTTTCTTACAACTTGTATATGTTGTTTGGTAAAAGTAAATTATAATTACTATTGTAGTGACTACAATAACTTTGGACAGCAGTACTAATAGCAAGCAAGTATTTTGAAGTTAATTAGTCTACTGTACGGGTTAAGATAAGTTAACCATAAAGACCAATTTATTGAAATGAAACAAGTATCAAAATTGTTAAACACTTCGTAAGAAAATATACGATACAATTTGTTAAAAGATGAACTGGTTTTACGTTCAATTGTAACTTACATTAAACGTAAAATAAAAGAAGTTAGTAATTCATGTGTTCAACATAGACATACTTAAACAGTATATTTTGTAACTTAAGCTTCGCAGACAACACTTCAGCTTTAAAACATTTTTTATATCGCTTAGTTTATCTGGCTAGCCGTAATTATTTTCTAGTATTGTTTTATTTTATATATATTTAAAACAAATTAAAAAGTCAATAGTTGCATTAACAAGATTAACTTACAAAAAGTCATTTGTTGTTACAACATGGTAATTAAAAGATCCTCTTTCCTTGTTAATTGCTAGTTAGTAATAATTCATAAGTCCCTTGAGGTTTATCTCACGTAATATATAAAATATATTATGTGCATTTTTTAATTACATAGTAAGAAATATGCATAACTTTACAATTATAATTTGTGTATATTTATGCATATTTATGTTAATAAAAATAAAGTGTCAGCTACATGAAATTCCAAGTACAAATTACCTTTTTAGGCAGTAATCAAAATACTTTATTATATTGAATAATTTATTTTTTTCAAAAAATTGGATTTTTATTATCGCCACAACTCCTTAAAAAAACCGTTACTTAGTAGATACGTTGGCGTATCGGTAAAAGCTTAATCATTGTTCATTAAGAATGCTTTAAAGCCGACAAGTTTCTACAAAAACTTTTATATCTCATTCAATTTAAAAACTTTCGCCAGTCCTTCTAGCTATTCTCTCGACTGCTCACTGATTCTGACAAAGGTCAGGCTGTAATGCATTAATGATGATTAATTTTAAAATTCAACTAGAATTCAAAAATTCTTTTTGATTTACAAGTACTGTGATTTAAGGAGTCTTGCTATTAAATATACATAACGGTCTTTTTGAATACGGAAAATGTCTGTTAATTTTAGCTCAAGTCTTCCATTATAAGCATTACAGCTATTAACGCACCCTTCGCCCTTGACCCTAATGTTTCTTCGTCGAGAATTGCTTATCACAGCTCGAAAGGTATTCATTTCTATCTGCAGTATTTTATAAAGTGCAATAAATATTTAATTATTTTAAATACAAAATATCATCGAATTATCATAATTTCAAAATTAAAATCAATTAAATAAATTAAATGTTATTATATTATTTTATTTAAAGTACACTCGTTCCGTTCGTATTTCATTTAATTTTTGTTGATCTAATCAGTAAATGAAATTATTACTTGAATAAATAACATATATATTTATTCGGTTGAATAATAACGAAAAAAAGTAATTGAAAAAAAGAAGACTAAGTTGATGACATGTCACTGCCAGAGATTATTTATTTGTGTCCAACAGTAGAATTATACTGAACTAGTTAGTACTGAAACTTTAAATTGCTTTATTATACTCGAGACGCAACTGGAATAATTATGACGTGAAAAATTATTAAGACTACCACAGAGCTCTACATTACTCCTGGCCAGAGGAATGCTAAATGACTTAAATGACCTTTGTTTAAAATAATATTCTTAGACTCGTGTTTTGTGAAGATTTGATTATTATAAATAGGTATATGTCGGTAAAATTAAAAATCGAATTTAATATTTAATACGACCATTAGGAAGTGTTCATTTAATTTTTTAGCTTCAATGATATTAGATACAAAGAAACATTACACTTTTCATCAAAGAATTGCCGTTGAAATGAGAAATGTAATTTTATCCTCGTAATCACATCCGTCTGTATGTGACCCACAGTTTCAATGTACAATTAAAGTTTGCGCTCTTTGTGTAGAGCTAGGGTTCTGGGAAATGTTTTGTCCAAATTACACGAAACTATCGCAGCGTTACGTGTTTTAATTGAAATAGAATAACCTATCATTAACACTCATTTCACATTTAACGTAAGTCTGCAATGTACAGTATTAATGCCTTAATATAATTATAAAATAAAATAATATTAATATTTGATTTTTTAATTCAGAACTAGTAGGTGTTGTGCTATGATCTAGACAGTTTGTTTCAAGCGATGATATTGAAAGGGAAATGATAAAAATCGACTCAGCGTGCACTTAAAATAAACGGACGAAACATGAACCCAAGCGCATGAAATGTATTTATTATACAATGAATAAACAGAAATAAAATGTTTATGTTTGAAGAATGGATCCAACACATATCAACAAGTGAGTGTTGTTAGATCCGACCCACGAAGATTGTTTCACGTCTGACACTCCTACTTCATGCATAACTTTCACAGCTTTAACCCCAAATATCGCTTACACAACATTACCCCCAAATAAATAAATAAAAGCAAGCGAATAAAGATGATATACTTGTAGATAATAACGATATACATCTAATAAAAGCTATGTATTTTATACTTATGAATGTTACTGGTATTCATTTTCCTGATTCATGATTTGTTTCCAATTTAGAATGCTAGTAGGAAAGTTCATTTCAATTCCAAACAGGTAATGAGATGCGACACGTCTCTGTGACTCAACTTCACGATCGGTGATGCATTTTAATCATAATCTAAAATTTTCCCTTACTTATGTTGTTTCAATCTATTTTAATCCCTTTTTAAAATATTCATAGAGAATAGTTATTATGATCAAGAAAGTGTTCGAACATCCACTGAGATTAATTGCTATATTTAATTATTATTGGACGTTCTATGTCAATCAATTTGTGAAATATACTTAGTAAATAATAAAACGAAGCTCTTTTATAAAATTAAATCCGTCGTAAGGTCATATTCTTAAGAGATATAGTAAGTTAGTTGTTTGTTCAAAATAGCAACATAATATATATAATATTTAGCAAACTTAGATAAACAATCCAGAGAAGTTAACGTTATTTAAGTTGCCTTAGTCTGAACAGTGTAAGGTAATGTTTGAATACCGCTGGCCCAAGGCATCCCTTATCCTCGTAAACAATTATTCGGTCCATATTATTATTATGTGGTCACGATTAGCTCCTTACAACAATATATTTGTTAACAAGTCGCCTATTGTAAACTCCTACTGTAACGCCAATATTTTCTCTTGCATACTTGTAATTAATAAACAAGTTATTATTTTATCGGAGAATAAATAAAAAACTTTTAGTATTTTCATTAATAAATTTCCCGTATGACCCGTACGCATATTTCAATGTATGTTTTACGTGTCCGATAAAAAATATCTTGTTTACTTTAAACAGCGATGGTTGAGATTGAGTTTTAAATTATTCGATTAATTTTATATAGAATTCCAGTGTATTTTCCTCGTATCAATCTAAATTCTTATCACCTTCTTCTTCTGACGTTGAATAAGTGATGCGTTAAACAATACAACTCGTCTCATCGCCAAACATATAAATATTTCTTTCCAAAATGATGCACAGCATATACGAGTCTATCGCTATCCTTTTCCTTATACCACCGTGTTCATAATGGAATAATCTTCAATTTCATTTCATTTTAATTCAATAATCAGACCGGTGCAAAATGCTAGTATCGTAATATATTACCTGTTTATACCTGGATACTCGAGAGTTGTGACCGGAAAAGAATAGACAACCTAACATTTGCATAATCTGTGGGCTTCATACTTTCGATTGGTATAGAATTTGTCTAATAAAATCAAACCAGTGAAATGGTTAAAAAAATTTTTCTTTTTTAATTATTAATTAATCATATCCTGGACTGAAATTAGTTAGCCAACCCATATGCAATATATTTATTGACATATTAAATTGAATATAAAATACGTTTCATCAAATAAACATCTCGGTGAAGTTCTATATCGGGATCTTAGACTATAAGTTTTAAGGTGTAAACGTTTTATTAAGTTCTGCTCTCGTAAATTAATCAATACGATTATTTTTAATATTTAAAATTGGAATGTATTGTATGTTAACAATTTATTGAAATACATATCAGGCAAATATTTAAAATAGTAGCTGGAATTCAAAATTAAGTCAAACTTTTATTGAAATTAAATTCCATAAAATAAATGATCACGAAAGTGAGTATTGTAATATAAAAGGATATCAACAACCAATACGGAAATTTTAAATTCGTGCAGTTATCGTTAACATCAGAACAAAGTTATCTTAGCTTTTTGAGACAGTTAAGCATAATCTCATTAACGGGTCTAGCGAAGAGGAAAATTACTTCGTAATTAATTGACCTACAAATGGTTTTATTCTTTATGGTTTACTTGTTATTAGGTCTTTACAATATACAAAAAATAATAATTAAATATTAAGAAATATCACATTTCTATATATTAATCAAACAAATGTAGGCTTTCCATTTAAAATTGACACGTAACTTCCTTGTTCCCTCAACGTTAGTTACAACGTTGTTTCGGTTGTATTTCATGTTTAGAAAATGACAAGCGTACCCTCGTCAATCATAACAGTGTCTGAATTGGTCACGTGAAACAACAACGGAGAGGTTCGGCAACGTATAAGCCTTTTAAGTTTAGTATTCAAGTTGCTGAAAATGTTTGTAAGACTAAAATTAACTAATAAGGTCAGTTTATATTATATACTGCTAAATACCAATTTATATAGTTCAGATTTCTCAAATTAACTTTCATCCCCTTTATGAACACCCCCGCCCCCCCAAGGTATTATGGATTCATTTTTTGTAAAAATCCTTCCTTAGTGATAATCTATTGTGTAAAAAGAACCCAGGAAGGAAAGTTATGTAAATTTGCTGCATGGATCATGGAGCTAGTCTCAATAGTTTGGTTGGTTGGTGTGCGTTAATATGTCATTAAGTCAATTATAATATTTTTATATATACCTACGCTTACTACTACGAAAGAGCTTCGCGGACATTACATATTAACACACTGTTACACAATTATTTGAACGTATTTAGTATTTTTTTCTTTGCTGTATAACCAACATCCAAAACAAAATCAATTACAAATTATATTTTTGTTTCGTTTGCAGTTGAAACGCTTGGACCTTGCAGTAATAGTGCCAAAAAAATCATCCAAAATATTACATCCCGTATTATTGCCTCCGCTGGTGACGGGAGGGCTGGTTTAATTTTCGCCCAGAGAATTACGATTCAAAGGGGAGATGCTGCTAGCATTATTACCACCACTCCACGCGGTCACGACTTATATAGTAATTATTTTTAATTTTTATTTGTATTTATTTAAGGTTTTAATACACCAACCTTAACATTTACGATATTAGTAAGGTATAGGAGTATATAAAATCACGATATTGAAGGCTCTTTATAACGTTACATTTCCATACAACATTCGTTTCGATGATCGTGAGAGTATAACGAACGTATCGCATGTTAAAATATTCAAGCGCACGTAACTACGTTTCATCAATTCTTCGAAACATCACGTTTATTCTTCCCCAAACTCTTAAACGGGCTGAAGTATATGAAAATATTATCTCGTGTGATTGCATGCGAGCTCACACGAAGACTCGTATAATAACAAAATATGTATATGAAAAAGGTACAAAATTACAAGTAAATTTCAATCGTTATTCGAAATATTGTTATACATAATATATTATATAAAGAGGAAAGATCTTCGTTTGGTTCTTCCGATTCACGAAAATACTACCGATCTAACTCTTACGAAGCATTCAGTCTACGATACAGTCTGCGATAGTTACATTTTTAAGTTGAATTTTTTAGGTGGATTTTATTATGTAATTAAAAATTTTATTTGTCGAGCCGGTTAGCGTGGTTGGGAGCTCGTCCACGATTTGCCCATTTAAAAAAAAATAGTTTGAATAACAACGTCTACCAAATTAAGTAATGTGCATTCATTACAGTGACGTTCGATATTGATTAATTAATACGAATACGATACGAATAGCTAACCAGCGGCTTCTCCGTATCATTCAGCTAATGATGAAAATATTTATAAATATGTCATCGTACATCTAAACGTATTATATAAATTATTTCTTATAATAATACATATTTTAATTATAGATAATATATTTGTACTTGCAATCGTTAAATTATTAAATACTTAATTTGTTCAAATTAATTTGCTTAGGGAGCGCCAATGAGCGCCACAGTTTTAATACGTATTGAACACCTAACAAATTAAATAATTTAAATACATTAAAATGCCTCTAAGCAAACTACCGAAGAAGAACAATACAAACACGCCTAAAAGGTCATCACAATTAAGTGCTGTCGATTCTATGTTAACTAACCGTGAGTCAACTGATACGAATAATATTACTATAAGGAACAAAAGTATTCAAAAACAAAGTGATAATATCGATTTTGAAGCCCTAGTAACTAAAAAATCTTTACGTGATATGTTAGATAGTTTTAAAAATGAAATATCTTCACTTATATCTAAAAATATATCAGCGATGTTGACCGATAAGCTATGTGATATCAACAAAGAATTAGGAGGTCTTAAAGATTCTTTGAACTTTTTTAGTGAACAGTATGACAGCTTAAAGAAATGTCTTGATACCAGTGAAGCTGCTGTCAAAAATTTGCAACACCACAATGATCAACTAACAACAGAAGTCAAAGATCTCAGCACAAGACTAAATCTTGCAGAACAATACATGCGTGAAAGTAACTTGGAAATTAATGGAATTCCTGAACACAAAACCGAAAACCTTGTTAACACTCTCGGACAGCTAGCAAAAACTGTCAGTGTAAATCTTTCTGAAGACGACATAATACAAGTTACCCGAGTAGCAAAGCTGAAAAATGACAATAACAGACCTCGGACGGTAATTGCTCGACTACGTACCCCACGCCACCGTGACATCTTATTAGCAGCAGTTCAAACTTTTAATAAAAAGAAGAGCGATGACAAACTTAACTCGCATCACCTAGGTATGGGTGGTATGCGATCACAGGTATATGTTGCAGAGCACTTGTCCTCACTTAACAAATCACTTCATGCGGCAGCGCGACATAAAGCTAAAGAACTTAATTATAGATTCACCTGGGTTCGCAACGGAAGAATTTATGTTCGTAAAAACGAGTCAAGTCAGGCTATGTTGATTCGAAATATTAATAGTATTATGCTTATGGTTTAACATGTAAAATTTCCCAATAGTCCCAATAGTGTTATTGTATAGTTATCAGTTATCAATGATTGAGATATATTACCAGAATACTAGAGGTATTCGTACTCGCACGAATGAAACATACAAAAACATTTCACTATGCTCATATGATATTATTGTTTTTACCGAAACCTGGCTGAACTCTAGTATCTATGATGACGAAGTCATAGATTCACGTTACAAAGTATACCGTAGAGACCGATTTATAGTCAAAAACACCATTAACAGAGTTGCAGGGTCAAAACCTACTACCAAGCAGGATGGAGGAGGTGTGTTAATCGCTGTATCTAAAAATATTGATTCATTGAGAATACAGAACTGGGAAACTGATGGGGAAGATTTGTGGATCATTATTAATACCAAAGTTCATAATAAGTTAATTAAAATTGCAATAGGAGTTGTCTATATACCTCCTCCAACCAGATTGGATACACTAAATAAGTTCCTCGAGAGAGCTTCAGGCGCTCTGCAACATTGTGATCACGCTATTATTATGGGTGATTTTAATTTGAGATCAATAACTTGGAAAGAAAAAAATAGCTACTCTTATATGTCTCCACTGAAATATCAGAATACAATTGAAAAATCATTAATAGATTTTGCCAATTTAAACAATCTATATCAGTATAATGGTGTTACTAACTGTAAAAATAATATTTTAGATTTAGTTTTCAGCAATTTATTAAATGTAAAAGTTATTGAAACTCGAGATTCGCTTCGTGAAATTGATGCTTATCATCCAAGCCTTATATGTACTCTTGAAAATTCCCATCTAAAAATATTACCATCCAAAACACAATTACATTTGAATTATTTTAAAGCTGATTATGAGAAAATAATGGCTGATTTAGAATGTATTAACTGGGAAAATAAGTTTTCCCAATGTAGTACTGTTGATGATATGGTTTCTGTATTTTATAATGTACTTAATTCTCTTATAGAGAAGTTTGTTCCTAAAACGATGAAAAGTAATTCGAAAGGATATCCAAAATGGTTCACTAAATCATTAATAAAATTATTATCTGAAAAGTACAAATTAAGGTTAAGGTATCGAAAATATAAAAATCCTCGTGATAAAATAGAATTTGAATTAATTAGAGAACGTGTTAACAAATTGTATGATGAATATTATAAAAATTATAAAAATAGTATTCAGGAAGCTCTTACAAAGAACATTAATTCCTTCTGGCGATTTTTTGATAAGAAACCCAAAAAGAATTTCATTCCATCTATTGTACACCTTGATAATATAGTTTCTAATAATGGCTCTGACATTGCAAACCTTTTTGCTAGACATTTCTCTTCTGTATATTCCGATCAATGTAATGACAACCAAGGTCGTGTACAGTATCGAAACAAACATACAGAATCTTTTCAATATACCTACAATGATGTTTACAAACTATTAAAAACCCTAGACCTATCTAAAGGACCAGGTCCTGACAACATTCCCCCCTTATTTATTAAACACTGCGCAGCCCAATTATCTTACCCTCTAACAGCAATCATAAACCGATCATTATATGACAGCAGATTTCCTCAACGTTGGAAACAAGCTAGAATCTTACCAGTTTACAAGAAGGGAGCTCAAAACGATATCAAAAACTACAGACCAATTTCTATTTTATCATGTTTTTCTAAGATTTTTGAATCTCTTGTCTATTCTAGCATATCTTCTGTCATAAATAATGCCTTGACTCCCCATCAACATGGCTTTAGGAGGGGCTACTCAGTACAGACCAATTTAGTCTCTTTTGTTAGCGACATTTCTCAATCGCTAGATACTGGTCATGAAGTGGACGCTGTCTATACGGATTTCTGTAAAGCATTCGACACAGTTAATCATACAAAATTAATTGAAAAAATGAAAACAATTGGTTTAAATAACTCCATCTTAAACTGGTTTACATCATATTTAACTGACCGTCCTCAAACAGTGTCTATAAAAGGACATGAGTCTATTATATATTATGCGAAATCAGGAGTTCCCCAAGGTTCACATTTGGGACCTCTGTTATTTTTAGTTTACATAAATGACATTACAAAATATATCCGTCACAGTAGATGTTTGCTTTATGCAGATGACCTCAAAATATATCGAACATTAAAATCCGACTCTGACACAAATTTAATTCAAGAGGATTTAAACGAAATTCAAAAATGGTGTAAACATAATAACATGAAATTAAATCCAAAAAAATGTTTTTACATTCGTTTCACTAAAAAAAACAAAACTCATTCAACGAGATACAAAATTTATGGAGAATGTATTGAGGAAGTTAGGCTTATTCGGGATTTAGGAATCACAATAGATAAAAAACTAAGTTTTACACCTCATTTTGAAATTATAGTGAAGAAGGCTTCACAAATGTTTGGATTCATAACAAGAAATACAAAAGCTTTCAACGCTAAAACCAAAATTACCTTATATAATGGCCTCGTGCGTAGCCTTCTTGAATACGCCTGCCAAGTATGGAATCCCATGTATTCAGTCCATTCACAGAGAATTGAATCTGTTCAACGTGCATTCACTAGACACCTTGCTTTTAATTCTAGGGGTATATCCCATAGAGCATCATATGATACAAGATTGGAATTCTTTAATATGACAACTTTGATTAAACGTCGGAAAACACATGACTTAATATTTTTATATAAAATTGTCAACAGTATACTTAAGAGTGAGCAACTATTATTACATATTAACATTGCAGTACCACCAAGACCTCCCAGAAAGCCCATAACGAAATTATTTCATATATCCTTGTCTCGTACAAATATTGGCAAACACAGCCCTATGAACAGAATCTGTGCAGAATATAACAACATGTGTTATAAAATTCCAAATCTCGACATATTTTTTGATACCTTACCATCATTTAAAAAGAAAATTCAACAGCATTTATCACATTAGGTCATATTTCATTTAAATGAAATTTTAATTATACTATTTATATTTCTGGCTTTTCATACAAATTTCTTGAATTAAAATTTTTAACTTAGTTTAGATAATATTTCAGTATTTTCATAATTCTTATTTATATCGAATAATTAGATAATAAGTTTTTGTTTTAGTTTTGAAATGTTGTGTACATCTATAATTGTCACTCATATCAGATGTAATAATAGATTTAAATTGTTATTTTATAAGTGTTTAATATGTTTGATGTTGATGTACCTTTTAAATAAATAAATAAATAAATAAATAAACACCAGTTTTTAAATTTTCCATAATCTATTAAATTACGTGTCTAAATAACATAAGATTGTCCTGGTGATATTTTTTTTTTTTTCGTAAGGATGGGTAATATATGCCTACGACATACATTTGTAAATCGTCTATTATTTTTTTATTTATTTTTGAAATAAAATGCGTTACTTTTGCTTTTTTATAGAAGATAAATAAAAGGTTTTTTTTAATTATATTTTAAATCGACTAAAGACCAACATTTTTGTTGTACATATTAATTATGTATGCCAAACCATTTAATCTGCGTTCGCGGGAAAAACAGCTCGGTAGCGTTTTATTTCGCTTGTTTAACGAATACAGTTTTTGTTTATATCAGTTTGAAATCTTAAAACTACTAAAATAAAAAATATAAGCTAGGTATTTTGGAATAAAGCTTTCTAATGGTATAAGTCTCCTCTCTTTATAATTATGGTATAGATTGTACTATATAGGTAATTGACTAGAAGATTTATTTAAAATGACACTTACTGAAGTAGGGCTTTTCGTCCGATTGGTGGAAAAATGCTCGATGACCTCCCAGTTTGACTTCTTTGGTGCGGGCGTATCGGCTGGGGAGGCGGAGCGATGCGGAGCAGATGGAGTGCTACGGCCTGAATCGTCAGCGCGTAGCGACGTAGCAGCCGACCGAAGCGATGCACACCGTCGCCCGCGCAGCGCCTCCTGTACAAAAATGAATTTACAAGTTTAATACTAATCTTATAATTATCCCTAATGTTTATATAGCGTACCTAAAATTTATGTCTTATTATTTTATTATTATTTATATTTTTATTTTATATTATTATATTTATTATTATAGTATTATGGGCGAGTAGGCTAGTAATCTTACTAGCCTACCTGAAATATACTGTATACTATTTCACGCAAACTTCACATTCGTTTAGCTTAGGCTCGACGTTGATTGTGCGGTGCGAAAGACATTAAGTTCGAGGAGGGTGCCTGAATATAAAACTTATCTCAAACGTTTAAAAGCTTTGATATTTAAGTTTATAATACAAACATTGAGCTTGAGTTGCATAGCAACATACACCGTACATTTATCAAACCTTATCTTTCTTCGGTAATTCAAACCGTATCTTGTTAATAAATTATACTGAGGTAAGATTAAGTATTACTGATTTTCTTTTCAATTCTTTTTCGAATGGAACTACAGTCTCAATCGGTAGTACTTTTATGTTTCAATTAAATCGTATTTGTTATAACATTGACGTTTGCAACGATGGACCGGTTGGCGTGGTTGGTAAGATACTTGCTTTTCACGCCGCTGGTCTTGGGTTCGATTCCCACCCATGGCAGACATTTGTGTGCACGAACATGTCTGTTTGTCCTGAGTCTGGGTGTATTTATCTATATAAGTATGTATTTACAAACTAAATATAGTATAATGTAGTATATCAGTTGTCTGGTTTCCATAGTACGAGATCTGTTTAGTTTGGGATCAGATGGCCTTGTTTGAATATTGTCCCAGGATATTATAATGTCATGTAGTCTCAAGTACTTGTTTACTAAAATCACAATAGATTTTAATATTCACAGTACAGTCTAACCTTTCGCATTCGAAGAAAAAAGAATGGCATTTACGTGTATGTAGTTGTTCAAGAACCGATGTTTAGCAAATTCAAAACGAGTGATGGATCACACTCATCCATCAACGTCACTTAAATCAACGCATTCCTACTGCTGACGTTCAGTTCCAATATCAATATTAGATTTTCCCTTTATACCTATTGTGGGATACGAAGTTTTGTCTCTTTAGCATTTATCTATTTTTGTATCGCCGTTGTTTGAAGAAAAAAAAAGTTATATGTTTGCAACCTTTGACTTATCTTACCTTTGTCAAATCTATTCAGGTTTATAAAAAATTAAAACGAGAACAATTCGAATAAATTAAAAAAAATAATCATTTTCTTCTTTAAAAAGAGAAAAAGAGATTTTTTTCTTTGCCTGTAATGTTTATTTCTTTTAACGGTTTTAAGTTAATGGATAAATAAAAATTTAATAACTTTATAAAGTATTTATGTTTTTTGTCTTATTCTTAACAATCCAAAGAATATCTCTTTGAACATTATGAAGCACTCGCGAATATAAATTTATGAAAAACTTTTTAATTCATTATTTGTTTGAAAAATAAACGGCATACCTAAGTTCGTAAAAGTAGCTTAAAATGTATGTGAATGTGTCAGGCACGTATTATATTCTAATGACCCTGATATAACATATCTAATAAATTGCTAATTTATGGTTTTTTAAAATAAAACAATTGTAGTTTATAAAATATATAATAATAATTTACTACCCCAAAAATAATATAATAAAATTAATATAATTGCAATAAGTAAGTTAATTAAAAGTAAGAATAATAAAAAACCGGATTCCACGAAAATAAATACCGTGAAAGTTCATTACGAAATATTGGACCAAAGACGATTTATAGGTAAATCGTAGACAATGATGTACAGTAACAGCCTGTGAATGTCCCACTGCTGGGCGAAGGCTCAAAAAGAGGAGAAAATTTGGAGTTTATTGCACCACGCTGCTCATATAAATACATGGAAATGACATGTGACAGAATTTCAGTGACATTTGACAAATGCAGGTCGCGAGGAACGCGATGTTTTCCTTAACCGTCAAGCACGAGATGAATTATAATCACAAATTAAGCACATGAAATTCAGTGGTCCTTGCCAGAAATTCACGCGTTCTTACCACTGGCCCGTCTCGGCATTGACAATAATGTGATCGAACGTAATTGTTGCCCAAGTACAAATGAAAACTAAATTATTTTATATACTATTCTAATATCAAGACGTGAATATAAATTTTATTTTAAATAAATATTTCATTCATACGAGCTTCAATAACGTCGTAACTGTGACAATTTTATTACATACTCGACACATTATACAATCTGTCAAGTATTGATGTGAAAGTATTGAACAATTCATGTTCTTGAAGTCCTAACTAATATTATAAGCGCGAAAATGAGTTCGTTTATTTTCTACTCTTGTTCGACTAAGCCACTAAATCGATTTTAAAAATTCTTTAACCAATTGAAAACTACATTATCAGCAAGTAACATAGACTACGCGTGAAACCGCGGGCAAAACATTCGTAACATATAATTGACCCAAGTGTTAATATAATACACAATCATGAAAGGACGGATTTTATTCAATCTCGATGGGTGACCAACCCACAGTCAGTGGCCCTAAATGATGTGGGCGATTGTCTATTATTAGAATATTAATTTTACGTGTATTGTTCACTGTTAGTGGACAATACGCGTAGAGCATTTAAATACATGACTGAAATTATATTCATAGTTATAATAATACTAGTGTTAATAATATACGAGTGATAATAATGTTACATTTTATTATATTTAAAATTTGCCCGACATCCCTTTGTTTGAAACAAAGTTTTGAGACCTAAGAAGAATGCTGTCAGCTTTTAAAAAGACTCGGAATTTTATATTAAAAGCTTAGTTATCTTTTTAAAGTAGACATTTTACAAAATCCGTTTAAGTATTTTTAATAAATGATAAAATAAATAGTTAATTTATGTCTGTATTTTCAGTTAGCTGTGTAGGTGTTCCACAGAATCATTGTCATGGATGCGAGATGAGTAGTACAAATATCCATGAATATTCAATTGTGTTTCGTTTATAAACGCCAATTTCAAACTACAGTGTTATTGTGTATTTCGATTTAACTATTTACATATATGTATGTGTTTTCGGACACATGTAACATCATTATAAGGAAACTATACGTAAATAATGAAGCTTTGTTTGATACTCTATAACTTTTGTTTTGTTGTTTGTATGAATTGGTTAGTATTTATTATCACTTCTATTTAGTCTCTCTTCCTCTCCATTTATCTTCAATTGTCCCATCCAATCCGGCTTAGATTGACACTAGATAGAACGTGTAGTAGTTACCTGTCAATCTCACGACAGTCGTATAGGAACTTTATATATTCAGTCAGTCAGCACTGGGCATCAGTCGTACATCGTCGCAATTGTTTATCCTATTTTGCTATAAATGGAACTATATCCAAATGAAAAATCATTAATATAACTCTGTTTAAAAAATAAATATGTAAATTTATGCAAATAAGTAAAAATACCTATCAACAACTTATTATTTCAATTGCACAATTGAAATCCAAATTAAAAATTTTGCACGTGTCGCTGTTAAACTTGAACACAGCTTAATGAAAAATGTTGTACAAACAAAAAGGTAATATTTCTCCGTTAAATGATATCACCGTTTATGCAAAGAGTGTTTAATTTGTTAAAATCTGTTTGAATTTTTCAAAATATATCATTTTTCGAGGTAATTGGAAACTTTATTATTATTTTTTTGCTTTTTGTTTTTATTTTTTGCGTACGTACATATTTAACAAACAACATGGTTATTTTATTTGGCACATTTTAAATGAAATTATATTGAAGGCCTCTTCGCATCACCAAAATCACAGTAAGACATCGATCAGGTCAGCCACTATGGTCACTATCTATTGCCAATTATCATATCTTCTATTTCAAAGAGCAATCTATAGACTTTCTCATGTCTGCCTATGTATTTTACATGACTAATTTGACAGGTTAATCCTTGGTTAATATATAGAATCCCATTAACAGCAACGCTTCTGACATGAAATATAAATATTTTGACGGTTTTATACAATTTAAAAATATATTTGGATCTTAAATTTTCGATTAAAGATAATCTAAGCTACTTTAAAAATGTTGTCTTTAGGGATTTTCGGACGAAACCGTTTTACCATTTGCTCATTTCTGCCTCCTTGGCTGATATTCAGTTTAGTTATTAACACAAAGGAAAATGATGAGGAAGACATCCACGTTTTTAATAATCTGAGGGTAAACCACTTGAAATTTATATTTTTATTCCAGGTGGATATTTGTTAAATTATTAGAATTAATTTGACAATAACTATACGATATGATACGTTTAATACATACATACGATACGTTTATATTACATATCGATTGAGATTAAAGTTTATATAGCATTGTAATTAGTTTTGTAATTGGTCATTGTTATATGTCACTCCCATATTAATTAAATGAGAATCAACGTATTAATAATAATTATTGTAATAGTATCGGTGAAACTGTCATTGTTTTACCGTGAAAAGTATTATTATATTTACTGGTCGTATGTATTTTTATTTGTGTATGTTTAGTGACGAAAATACGATTTGATGTTTTCTACAAATTAATGTTATAGTTTTAAAACTACAATTCATATTATATCTACCATTATCGATTACCTTACCATGTTATTTTTAAATTCTTCATAAATTTTATTAAAGAGCTTATATTCAATTTTGTTTGCGTCAAATTGCGAGTAATTGTATGAAATAAAATCAGTTCAATGTCGCATTAATTTTTTATATAATTACGAGAAAAATTTGATCACGTTCATACTTTTTTTTTATTACTTACTTTTTTATTTATTATTTAATTTTGCGTAATTAAATAAATATATCATTATTAATAATTTTAAACAATTGTTCATTTTCAAGTATAAATTATTCCATATTGTGCTGATTTTAATTAAATCTATCAATTATTTTTGGTTAGATCGCGCTTAAATAATTTCAAATTAAGTCTTTAGTAAATCGGTTCGTAAATTTCGCTGCTGGACTAAGATGTCTTCTCCGTTTGAGTAGAAATGTTAGAAGCTTGATCTACAACGATTCTTTAATAAAGATTATTACAAAGTCTTACTTCACCACTGAGCACGAGATATATTATATACCATATTATATCCATAAATTAATCTTCATGTGCTCAAGATGGAAATTCAGTTATCAGCTTGCCAGGGTAATCAAAAATTTTCGGAAGTCATTCAGTTGTTCCAACCACTGGACTTTCCGAGCTTACTGAGCTCGTATTGTTCTGTCTATCTATAAATAATTTAAAAGAGAACACTCTTTTTATTTTTTTGATTAGATTACTTTATCATCAACTAAATTAATTTTATCAATAGGTGTCAAAGTGAGGATGAAACTAAGCTTTCATTTAGGTATGCGATTCTTATTCCATCAAGCTATCTATGCTTTAAAACGAATAGAGCGAACCCTTTAATATTTTTCGGTTGAATAATTCTATTTAAAAACATAAATATTCTATTCTAAATAAAAATTATATTATATGAAAGCGGTTTATTTCTAGAACGAAAACGGTTCGGAACTACGATTTTTTCTTAAAGTAATAAACTCAAAGACAGCCTTAGTTACCTTGAAAGAAGATTATAATATGACACTGGAATGAATCGATGTAGATGGTATGGTATTTAATTTTTCGGTGGAATAGTGATCTACCGTACACGGAAACGAACGTAAAACGTTCTCGGGCTATCCAAACGAAATGATAATGAGGAAATAGTTTAAATGGGATTCAATTATGTATTTTTATCTTATTTCTCTACATTTGTAAATCTCAAGCTGATAAAATAATATTGAACGGTGAGACTAAATTTGATCCAAGTCTCATTTTGACGAGCCGGTTGGCGTGGTTGGTAGATACCCTGCCTTTCGCGCCGCAGGTCGTGGGTTCGATTCCCACCCAGGACAGACATTTGTGTGCATGAACATGTCTGTTTGTCCTGCGTCTGGGTGTAATTATCTATATAAGTATGTATTTACAAAAGTAGTATATGTAGTATATCAGTATATATGTAGTATATCTGGTTTCCATAGTACAAGCTCTGCTTAGTTTGGGATCAGATGGCCGTGTGTGAAAAATGTCCCAAGATATTTTGTGATGTTACAGATGAGCCCCAGATCCCCAGGGGTTACAATCGTCAAATAAGTCAAAAACATGTATTGCGTAGAAGTTTATACATCATCAGGAGCTGCTGCTGGTCTCTTAAGTGGCAGTCAAGCTTGCACGTGTCATGATCTAAGAGTGAAGTTGACTCGTTTAAATTCAGTCAAATTAAACCAAATACTCGCACTTGCCCTCGAGACTTATTTTTCACGAATATTAAACAGAAACTCACTTTGACAAAGTTCTACGAATATTGTAACATTTTATCCGAGAATTCTGTTCGTTATTTATAATTTAACAACATTTCAATTCTATTTTTAAGCTTTTAAAATGTTAAATATCTTATTATACTTTTTCCAATGATAGGATTTACCTATTATAACTTTCAGATAACGTCTGGTTTTGTTAATTCTATTGTTGAGGGACTTAAAGCATAAGTAAAATAATGGATGTAATTTTTTGTAATGAAATTCAATGTTTTTAAAAAATCAGAGCGTTACTATGACATCGTGGTGGTGATACAATATTGAGAGCATTTGCCATATCTAAAGCGGAACTAAGACTTCGGGCGAGATGCCAATTTATTGGGTCATATTGACTCGATTAATAGATTTAATATAGCTTCGAAAAGGCTTTAATCGCGGTTTCCCTCGACGAGAATGATTCGCATGGTTCGCGCCATTGATCATAGATGCGATTGAATAGATTTTAGATAAAATCAGTTTGTCAACATGTCACATCCGACACCACCGGCCTGACCGATATCCATAAAAATATGGCTCTCATTCGATATCGAATTGTTGCGTTTTTGAAAATATTATTCTTATATAAAAAAAATTTAATATAAAGATCATTTAAATTAAATTCGATTTCCTTTAATTAAGAATATGACTTTTCGTTAATTTATTATTTACGATATGTTTTTTTTTTGTTACACATTTTCTAAACATATTTAATTTCATGAATCGCATTCATCAAGAAAACTGAACAACACTGAAACTGAGAAATATATGTCCTTATTTACTAAATGATATTACCGCTAGCTGAATCCTTTAAATATGAGATGAATTGAAAAATAGAGTCTCTATTTTTCAATTTGCAACCATACTTGATTTGATTCAGTAATTCGTTTGGAACTAACTGGGAAAATTACAACACACTTGTTCATAATCAAATGTCCCATTGCAATTACTCATGCATATTTGTAACAAAATTATCTCTCATACGCTCAATTATTACAAAATATGTATTTAGACATTTTAAGAAGTAATTTTTATATCATAATAAGGTACTGTTTCTTCGGATATTGACCTAGGTTCAGTCCTAACTTTCCGGTAGCATGCGCAACCGATCCCGTGGCGCTCCCCTTAAGACGGGAAGGGTACCGTGGTGGTTTTAGTCGGTAGGAGTCCGACATAACCCTCCATACTACATCACATATGGAGGATATCCATGATGGATTTCCCCACGAAAAAAAAAGGTTCAGTCCTAACTAGCAAGAGTAATATAAGAAACACACACACATATATATATATATATATATATATATATATTCAAGCATGTGCGCATGAGAATGTAATATACGCTGCCGTAGTCTTGTAAAGTAGTATATATAGAAAATACACTTATACAGTTTTTTTTAATTTATTGAAAATCCAATAACTTCGACGTCTTCGTTTTCTACGTAGAAGAATTCATCCTTATTTCCATTATATTCTTGATGTACTGGCGCCTGAAGGTTAATACAATACTAAAATATCTTATTAAAGAATAATATTTTCTTTCATCCGAGATAATAGCTAATCACAACATTGTCATAATAACATAATTATGATCCATTCTATTTATTATGTTCACTTATGTTCCAAGCTCAATACAATGCGACTATATCGCGTTACGGCGACACGTGACTGTCTCTACTAAGGAGCACAATGTTGTCATTTTACACAAAGGATACCAGAAGCATATTCCTATTGAATAATACGATCCGAACTCAATGCAATTACTGATATAACCATAATTATATTGGACTAGCTGTGTACCGCGGTTTCACCCGCGTATAATTAATAAAAATATAATAAATAAAAATCAACCTAGAACCCTACCTAGGACTATACAACACAAAAATATTTTTTAAATTCGAACCAAGAGTTGCTGAAATTAGCCGGATCAATCAAACAAACTCTTCAGCTTTATATATTAGTATAGATTATAAATTATATGAATTAATGATTTGTTATTAATGATTTAAGGTACAAGGAAATAACCCTTACTCAATATATAAGACCTCGTCTTAATGCTTCTACTGGTAACACTGACTGACTGGTTTATTGAATTGGCAGGAATTGCGTTCTAACGGGAAAATGCTGCTAGCATCGCCATTCCGCGCGGTCCAGATTTGTACAGTAGCTATTTTAAAACGCACTTTTTTTTATTTTACGACTTTAGATAAAGGAAGAATATACAGGCTGTAACAATATTCGTGTCCGACCCGTGAAGGGGTTATTAGGTATCTTGAGTCGATTTAATATATGTAATCAATTTTAAAATACTAAGAAAAAAATTTACCCCGAATAAAATTAATATTTAACTAAATAAAATGACGAAAATCACATGGCAACACAGGCGTGACGACAGCGCTTGCTAGGTACTTACCTATTGGGTAGCGAGGACATGGGGTCATGAGGTCATCTCAGTTGAAAAATAACTCGGTGTTTACACTAATGTGATGGCTGCGGCGAAGAGTTGAAACGCACGCTCTGATGGCACTGGAGTACCTTGTGGAACTGTGCGGACCGTGTCTCGTATTCTTTACGAGCCGTTGCATAATTGCAGTCACTTTTACCCAGACACATTAACATGTAAAATACTCTTGATTAGAATACATATCGCGGAACATAAACTTAACTGCAAAACGACCACTCTTAATTAGTTTACGCGCCAAACTGACCGAATAATAGAAATAGAAAAGTAGTTAGTAATAGACAATCGGTTATTTATCTAGTGAAGTAAAAACAATTGTATCGATAATTTATCGATAACAGTGACACGTGTGCAATTTGGAATACTATTTATAAGAGCAATACGATCCGTACTATTGATATTGATAGTAATTTATTCTATAAAAACGATAGTGTCGATTGTATTGCAAAATACATTAGTTTTAACCAAAACCTATCGATACTATTAATAACATCGATGGTTTTGTACTATCAATTTAGTTAATGAAAAATCATTACGATCAAAACCATCGGTGAAAATCGATAAGTTTTAGTTAAAACTAATGGGTATTGCAATAATATCTATACTATCGCATGCGTTACTATCGATAATCAAACTATCGATTATTCTACAACACATGACACGTGCCGACGCTCGCTAGCCGCCTCTTTGAAGACGCCGACATAGCCTTTCGGCGTGAAACAGCGGCGACTCGCTAGCCGCCTCTTTGAAGACGCCGACATAGCCTTTCGGCGTGAAACAGCGGCGGCTTGACAAAGAAAAATATTTTAACGAAAAATAATAAATATTTGGTAATAGTTTAGGGCAGTCTTCCATCACGCTCATTAATTTATTTTTATTTTATATTTTCTTTCTCTTTAGTCTCTTATAAGCTGTGTGGTTAATGTTATTGTTTATGTTTTAATTAGTCATGGACACTTGATTGTGTAGGAAAAAAAATGTATCACTTATAAGTATAAAATTTTCAGTTAATTAGTATGTGTCCCTGAAAAATGTCCGAATCCAATCTGCTCAGATCATTTGCTGAGTGTGAACTAGGTGATTCGTGAGCTAATTTATTTTAGTTGAAAATTAATATCGCACAATATCGCGCTTAGTAGTAGTGACACGGCCTTACACGTTCCAGCGGCGTTTCAAAAGCACTCAAAGAAGCCGCCTAACAAATCTGGTGTTGTCACATTTCGAAAAATTTGCTCGATGTTGGGGAATTAGGGCACAAAAATGGGAATTTTAAATTACAATAACTATTTTAAATTAATGAATATAGGATTTTTAATATTATTTTTAGTGATGTCCACAAAACACCAATATTCCCCTTTCGCGCCAGATGGGGGTTTTGTTACACGCTGTAGATGTAAAAGAAAACATAAATATAAGAGAATGTCTAGTTTTGGTTTTGGTAAAACTTTTCAAACATTAACATTTTTATCAACACTAATATTATAAAGAGGAAAGATTTGATTTTTTGTTCGTTTGAAGTAACATAGGCTTAAAATGAAACAATGTAACCCAATTTACTAAATTGTTGCCTATAAAAGTCATTATTAGGCGTGCTCTGCGAAAACTAATGACGAATATGATGACGAAATATATAAAATATTATTAATCCTTATCCGTTTTAATGCTTTGATAATTAAGGTTGATTATTTACATGCAAATTTCACTTTAAACGATCCGGGTCGGACTTTTCGTTTAGAAGTTATGACGGGTATAAAATTCTCTCAGTAAGAAAAATGTCATAGTTTGAACAAAATGTAGCTGTATTACGTTTAGTCTACTCTTCTATTACTAAATACTAATTTACGTTAAATAATAGTTTTTAAACCTTTTGCAGACGAAGTCGCGGGCATAGTGCTTGTAATTTATTCATGAATTGTTTAATTTACAAAAACTTCTTTCGTATCGTTTAAAAAATAGTAAAATAATGAAAAATATATATGCTATCTCTTAACGTCAGTAACATAACTAAGATAAATATTAATTATAATATAAATTCTTTATAATGCTTTCATTTCCGAACGAATTAACATCAACGGCTGGTGGGAGTCGAATTTTAGACCATAATAAATTAAAATATGTATGTTAAAACTCCATACAAAACCACGATCCACCAAAGTTATTACCATAAACCAACACAATGTGTACATATCTCTACTTCAATATTTACTTAGGTTAGTCCTTTCAACAGATGAAAGAGAAAACATTGTTTATTTATTGTTTAATATTAAGACGATACCAACGTCAATGTGAATACATACACTACACCATTTTTTATCTAAAAATATTTAACATTTTTTTTATTTTGTATATAAATATTAAGTACAGGTTTTATACGAATTTCATTGAAGCACTTAAAATTATTTAACAAACAGCCTGTGAGTGTCCCACTGGTTTAGGGAATACACTTGTGATGGATTTTAATAAAAATAGACACAAGCATTCTTTACGATTTTGTCCACCACTGCCGACTATAATATTAATTATAAACGTATATTAAGCACATGCGAAGTTATCAACAATCTCTTAATATTTCCCTTCTAAGAGGAGCGGAAGTCTTTACCCGAGAAACACAATAGCCGTTTATTGGATAATAAACAGAGCAAGTTCGTATATATAAGCGCTATGTCTTATATATACATACAAATATAGCACTATTGACGCTTCAGATGTATTATTATGATACTTTTATCATATATAGGAAAAGATAATGGAACAAAACCTATTTGATTTTTACTTTCGTTTTCTGAATATGCTATGCCTCAAATATTTATTCGTAATCTGCAAATTCTTGTTACTTGCGTTATTAATAACAAAGAATGAGAAATATTTCAATTAAGGAAAACTGAGTAATTTCTTTGATTGATATTATTTTATCTCAGGTTATTTGTTCATTATGACTAGAAATGATTTAATGGTCTAAACATGTTAACTAATTATTATTGTTTACATTATTTTATTGAAGCTCTCGTTGTATATAAAAAAAACATGTGTGTAATTTACACGTGGTAGAAGTGAAACCTTCAAAAACTTTGACTTCAACTGTATAATGCTTCCTATCTCATTTTCTCCCACGTTAAATCTTATGAATTTATGTGTCTGTCTCTTTTTACTGTCGCTTTTTCGTAGCATCGACTTTCAAATCACAACGATGCTAAAGACGTTTTCACTTCAAAAACTATACTTTCATACTTTTATTTATTTAGCTGAATTGAAAACAAAAGTGAACGGAAAGTTTTCGAATGGATGTCCTTGCTGGCAAATAGCAATCAAAATATTATATTGTTGGTAATTGGCGATATTACCTATACAGCCATTCTGCAGGAACATACACGAAACTTTAATATTTGAATACACGCATCAAAATAGTATCAACATAAGTCAATTGTCAACATTTCTCGCGTGAGTAATGTATTATATTCTTTATTGAACAAAAAAAATGTTACAATTATGGTACAGTAATATATGTACAGGCAAAGGTGGACTTATCTCTAAAAGAGATTTCTTCCAGTCAACCTATGGAGGTGAGTGACAGGGTGATGTAGCGGGCAAAATAGTGCAGACTGAAGTATAGAACATATATAGAAAATATGAAAATATAAATACTTACATAAATAAAAATATAATACATAAACATACATAACCATAATGTAGTGAGTTATTACAGATTAGCACTGCATTAAAGAGACTTATCATATGCTTGCTATTAATGAATTGTTTCGAGGTCAATGTAGTATGTAAGATGTATAAAAGGATTTACAACCCTTATATTGAATGCTGTTGCTGACGGGTTGATTTACCAGCAAAATGAACCATTGTTACTGACATACTTACTAACTACACCATTTATATCAATAGAAACTTAAATATCCCAGTTAAGAATTAAAAAGTGCAACAATATTTAGTCTAATCTATACTAATATATAAAGCTGAAAAGTTTGTTTGTTTGATCCGGCTAATCTCAGCTACTATTGATTCGAATTTAAAAAATATTTTTGTGTTGTATAGTCCTTTTTTATTAATAAAACGTGGGTGAAATCGCCGGGCGACCATATTGAAAATGAAGGAAATACTATCTCCGAAATTTACGCGAAGGGAGTCGAATGCATTTATTTGGAGTATATCGTTTATACAATAGCACATGATTGCGCCGTAAATTTGTTTAATGTATGACTGAGCAGGCACTGTGTGACTTCAGTTGCTTAATCAAACTGATCGTCAGTGAACCGAAATAGCTGGATTAATTTTATTTACGGCATTCATTATACAGCGGTAATGGTGAGCTGTTATTAACTTGGCTACATTATTGATTGATGTATTGATAATTAATTATATTTTTTCCCCCTAGTTATAAGATGATAATATGCTTTTTTAATTAAATTATTGCAACAATTTCATCTTGGTCATGATTCGTTCAATAGCTATTTTAAATTGTCTTTGTATATACGGAAGATCTTAATAAATAAATAGCAGTATAATAGAAAAATAAAAAATGTTTTTACTTAAAATATTATAGCCATTATTTTCAACAACATTTTTTCATCATGATAATTATATTGATTGAAACATCAATAAAATAAAATTACTAATTTAAGTTAATTTTATAATTAACTGTTTGTAGTTGATACGCTTGGAACTTGGAGTAATAGTGCTAAAACTTTCATCAAAAATATTACACGCCGTCGCCGTGTTGCCTCTACTGGTGACTGGAGGGACTAGTCCTTTTTTTCGCGCAGACAATCAGAATTGTTATTCAAAATGGAAATTCTGCCAGCATTCTTGCCACCATTCGCGTGGTCACGATTTGTACAGTAACTATTTTCAAGTTTTATTTGTTTTTATTTAATGACTTTCATCTAAGTAAATGTTGTTTCAAAACTAGTTAAGAGTTTAAAATCAACCTTAAGCTCCATTGATAAAACTACAATGTGTAATAGCTTTGAGCAATCATAACAAACAAATATAATTTATTAAACTGAAGGTACATAGATTGCAAAATTTAGATTGTGCGGTCGGGGGACTCTTGTCGAGAATCCGACACGACCGGAAAGAGTTCGGGCGCAGGACCAACGGCTTAACGTGCTTTCCGAGGCACGGGACTGTACACACTTCCAACTTACAGACTCCGGCTGCTACTGAGAATTTTCGTAGAGAAAACCCCAATAACTATATATTGGCCCGACCTGGGAATTGAACCCAGGACCACCGCGTCTGCGGCCTTATATCAAGCCATTAGACCAACGAGGCAGTCGATATTATATATAGGTCAGTAATATTGTTATGCATTCACATTACAATGACTCAATTAAAAAACTTCAATAGAATTCACATTTGTCAAACATACAAGAAGACTCAAGTCCACAGTGCACGCGGTTGGGAAGAGTTAGACAAGCAACTAACATTGATATTGATCGATAAATAAATACCATATTGGTTATATTATAATATTATCATTGCAAATACTAATGTCAATATTTTATTTTTACACATTGAAATAATTTCATAGCTTACTAACAAGAGCGAGAATATTTTTAACTCTTCGCTCTTTGCGTTAACAAAATGTTTTCGAGTTCGACATCAAAAAGGAAGAGCATGTAACTGTATCCCATTGAGGTAGATCGAGAGATAAATTTATAGATTTTTCAGAGTACAGGGAGTAAACGTGTTTCTTGGCTGTCTTTGATTATTATCACGTTCACAACAACGTGACTGTCGATGTAGGTCATATAAAATGCGTTGTATTTTTTTATTGAGGTAAGAGAATAATGTCATAGTAATATCTAAGTTATATAGTGCAGCTAACTCACTACTTGCGTTCACCAAATTACCGAAAACTTTGGTTTAAATCATTTGGCACCCAGCATTAAGCCCGATATTGTTATGTGCTAGAATGCTGTTTGATTTCGTTGCCAAAACAACTATTTACTGTAATAGTAAAGTTTAAAAATACAATTTGGATTCCATAACTTCTAACATGAAGATGTCATGCTATTCATCATCTTTATCTTACCATCTAAATAAATCTAATAACACATTCGAAATTCAATCTTTGAAACAATATAACTCAGTAAAATATTTAAAGAAGAAATCTAAGAAACAATCTATACATATAAATAAAATTGGAGTGTCTGTTTGTAATATTAAAATAACCGCTTTTTACTACATATGAATATATATACAAAAATATATTTTTTTACAATTTTTGTCTGTCTGTCTGTTTGTTTGTTCCGGCTAATCTCTGAAAGGGTGGACCGATTTTGACGGGACTTTTATTGGCAGATAGCTGATGTAATAAGGAGTAACTTAGGGTACTTTTATTTTAGAAAAAAATGATAATTAAAATAAAAATGCAAAAACCAAAAAAAAAACTAATTAACTTTTTTGTTAAACTCCACGCGGACGAAGTCGCAGGTACAGCTAGTATAAAATATAAGTATAGAGGGAGTGAATTACGATCATAATGACTTAACAATAAATTATAGTTCAAAAAACTAAAAAACACGCAGCGCGACCTCTGCCTGGCTGCACTATATTGGGATAGGAGGAGGGGGGGATGTTGCGTTGTCACGGGGTGAGTGGACTGTTAATTTTTGTCATCCGTCTTTACTACGTATGCATATTGTCAAAGCAATTGGACGTCTTGAGGTGGGTGAAAATTGCATTGAAAGATTCCGTTACATAGGTAGTAGATACATACAGGTCAAGTCTTGTGCAAGTTTATTTAAGTTTCAAGGCTTCAAGCTTCAATACTTTTCAGAGCTTAAACAATAACGATACGATAATTCCTACAATCTGTATGGTTAACGATTCATAATATCAGTTCAATTACTAGGGTCTAAATGAAACCTAAACTAATAAATAAGACCAAAAAATGAAAATGTTTTGTAATGCTTAACTGATAAAATTCCTAAATCATTATACATAAAACTTACAAGTGGTTAACTAAATAACCACTAAACAACGTTTATAAGAAATACCCAACTTATAGCAAACTCAACGCAACGCGTATTTTATATTTTATGATCGAAATTGTGCAAATATCATTTTGAAAAAAAATATACGGAAAATACTATAAGTGTTACCTCACCCCAATGCTCTGACAAAGCAAGAATAAAGATATCCGTACGATTTTAACAAATATTTTTCATAAGAGATTATCGACAAAGACTTTTGCAGAGGCGAGTAGCAGTGACCACTTTGCTATTAAAGTAGAAAATGTTTTACAGCGTTGTTGCTATAATAAATTATAATATATTTCTATAATAAATAAATATAATATATTTTTTTACAAATATCCGTATTTGTTAGTTTACTTTGTAGCCCAAGTAAGTCGATCAGTTAAACCTGCCTCAACTTCGTTCTTATCAAATTAGACACGTTGATTACTGTGCAGATTTAATAAATCCTTTTAGTATTACATTTTGACTGAAATTCATAAACCGATATGGCCGTGAAACTGTAGAACGTGGATCTAAGCTGGAAATAACTGGTTCAATCCAAGGAAAGAATGAAGTCTTACCCTCGTCGTTGAAAGAAAAATTTGTCATGTAACCTACACGTATCGAATGAAACTCAGCTACATGTGTATTCTATTCACCAATGCGCACTGGAGCAGTGTGGTGAAGTAAACTCTAAGCCTTTTCATTGCGATAAGATGAGGCTTAAGTCTACCAATATGAGGCTTACTGGCTGTTACTTTACTTTTACCGAAATCGAATTCTGAACGCTTGACTGGCATTGTCGCTTAAGCTACATATAATATAAATAGATTTATCTATTGGTACATAGATAAATCTATTGCACTGTTGAATGTCACATTAAAAAATTATATAAGCTTCCATCGAGTCAGAGTTTAGATTCCATCAAGTGTAAACAGCAAGAAAATCAGTAGTCCCTCACAGATTTAAATCTATAATAATATTTTTATCAAATATTAAGTCGACATTGTACTTTTTCATTGTATTTTTTAAATATATATAAATAAAATGATAGAGGTCTGCAGTTGTGCGCGCATCACGGAAAAAACTTCTGGATAGATTTCAATGAAATGTTCTAAATTTTATTTCTTAGACACTTGGCTCGTATAAAAAAAATGATTATGGATGATCTTCATTTCATAAAAAGTTATTAAAGTTTCAAGAAACAACGATTATTATATATGCACTGCGTGTTCAGTGATGTAAGTTTAAACAAAGTATATTTTTGCTAGCGACCTTTTTGATGTTTTTTTCCTTCGTACATAAGAAAACTTCGTTAATATATCAAGCAACACGGACGAAGTTGCGGGTATCAGCTAATTATTAATATGGTTTCAATATCAATCGCGTGTTATAAGAATTGTTTCGTAAAACGAATGTTCTACCTTCCCTACTGCCGACTACTCTCTTACATAAAATATTACATCTGTCTGTCACACTTCAAAGGTATGAAGGTTTTCATTCTGAACTGTCAGTTCAAAATGAAAACCTTCAATTATCAAGCTCTAGTACCTTTTAATAAATTGACTGACAGTTCTATGGTATTTTCGTAAAACAGACTATTCTATTTGAAAAAAATTGTTGGAAAATGCTAGTTTAGTTTTTAGAGAGGGTGGTTTATGATTTTACTGCGAATGTAATCTTTAAAACGACATATCACTATATACGAGTATAATAAATAATATTATACTCAAGGTTTTTTTTTTCTAAATTCGAACAGAATATGTACTATCGATTAATAAATTTGCTCCAGTTTATAGCAACTTAAATTACGATATGAAAACTTGGTTCATTTATAGTTATTTAGTATATTTAGGGTTTTTACGTAAGTTTTCACATGCAGAGACAGTACAGAATATCATTCGAGTATCGGATCTCCACGAACTCAAATTTAATTTCCCCATAAGTTCCGTTATAAACAAGCCTATCACCTCATTTTGGTTTCAGGCTATATCTACGTTTTTAATTACGATCGTGATTATGTATCACGAATACAATATTGAAAAACAGACGGAGAGTTACTTTAGAATTTATAATATTACTCTGATTCATTAAATGTTTAAAGTCGTTAACTTTTGTGAATATATAAATTTGTACTATATAATTGTGACTATATAAATGTACGGCCTTAAAGAGTAGTAGCAGTAACCGTTAACGATTAAAATGTACAAAACTGTTATTCCTAAGAGTATATTCCCGTGAGCGCTGAATTTAACACGGTTGAAACTACGAAGTAAATCAGGTTTATTTTGTAAAGCTGGAAATCGCTTATCTAATAAACTTACATAGTCTGCTTATTGAGTAATATTATTGTTATCTTCGCGCTCAAACCTAAAGAGCAGTGCTGTTACCATAAACCTCAACCGATCCAGTCAACTGTAGGCTACTTGCCTCGTACTAATTATGTATGTAAAACAGGATTATTTACTACTATCACAGATAGCTTAAAATAAAATCGGTTTGTTAAGTCAGTTGCTTTTTAAGTCGGTTTAAAGTCGCTTACTTATCTTAGGCCTACAATGGACGTGGTTCTAATGATACCGGTTTTTTTATATATAAAATAACTAAAGTATTTTTAGAGTAATTTATTTAATTTTAGAGCACTGCTCACGCTGACGAATCAACTGAAATTATAAATGAAAAACGGTTTTTAATTAGCGAGCTTGGCGTGACATTTGTAACAATTTTGTTGAGATATAATTATAAAACCTTTTAACAAGTAAACTTTACCGAGTTATTTTTTCAATTTTTATTGCAATTTCTTTTGTTTTTGAACGTAGTTTAAAACCAAGTTAGTTACCTAATTAGAAATTAATCACGTCGTCTCCTGTAACTAACTACTATCCTTAGACATTTTACTTCAAATAAAATAACTTATATAATCATTATAATAAGTACATTTTAAAATATTTAAGTCAGCGACTTGATAATTATGCGTTTTTTCATACATCGTATAAAATATTCGAAAATACTTGTTTAAGCTTTTCAGAGCACCCATTAATTATTACAAAACGGAAACGTTTTAAATTAATATGTTGTTTTAATAAAGATGAATACTTTGTTTCAAATAATTTAACTCCAAAAATAACAATAATTGTAACTACATTATCAACCACACAACACAATCGTACCTACATATTGATGAGTAGAAAATAGTAACTTAATTATAAAATTATAGATTTTTTTTTACTTTTTAGTGCATATTAATTTGTTTTTCCTTTTGAAGTCGGTTTTTGTTTTGTTTTTTTGTTTATATATATTAAAATTAATTTTTTTTTTATATATATAACGGTAAGTAGGTACTGTAAGTAGAAAACACAAAATATATAGGTAGGATGACCGAGAAACCTATCTCAATTGAGTTGAGTATAAATCGGTGTAGAAGGTTTTGAAATATCGGTAAGTCTAACGGAAGAAGGCGAAAGCTGCCGTAGTATGGACAAATAAAACATAAGCTATTAGATTCTTTGTATCTCTCCTGATTGATTTTAATTTTTTTATATTACTTACAATAATGTCTTAATATTGCCCCTTTGAACTCAGTGATTTACTTTTTAAATAATAATAAAATAATTCATTTAATATTTATAACTACTAGCTAATTTGAAATCTGCTTCTCAAAATACGAAGCATAAATCTAAAAATATATTTTAGTTAAAAGGTTGAGAAAAACACGAGGCAAGAAATTCGACGTGACCTATCCTATTCATTAACTTCTTCACGGAAATTTATCACAAGAATACATTGAAGTGAATGGGATTTTAATTTAGTTGATTTTAATTGTGTTAAAAATTTAGTTGTTATTTATCTATACTAATATTTTTTGTAATGGATAAACGCAACGATAACTAAGCCGATTAAAAAAAAACCTACACTAAGCTTTATTTACATTAAAAAAAGCATAGCCAATGCATTTTACATAAAAATTACATTAATATAACCCAAGGTATAAAAAAAATCCTAAAAACTATTTGTTAAGTCTTTTTTATAGCATAAGTAGACGAACGAGCATATGAGCAACCTGATGGTAAGTGGTCACCAACGCCAATATACATTGGCATTGTAAGAGATGCTAGCCATCGCTTACATCGCCTATATGCCACCAACCTTGGGATGCTTCCCATTACAACAGTACCAAGTACTGTTATTTTGCGGAATAATATCTGATACCCCTGGTGGTAAGAGCTCGCACAAAGCTCTACCACCAAGTAAGTATATCATATAGATTATTGTACAACATTGTAATTGAACAAATACATACTACGTTAAAGGAATAACGATTATCTGTTTATTAAAAAATAATAAAATCAAGTGCATATTAGAACTCTAAAAATAGAAAGCCATTAAATCAACCAGTACCGTTTGTACGTCTGTCTGTCTGTCTGTTATTCATAAACCTGGCCCTATTATATGTACAGCAATGTTAAGTAAGTAAGGTCGACACGAAATTATTTTGAGTAATTGCAAAAGAAACAATTTAACAAAGAATCATTTAATTTCTATTCATTTTGAGTTTATTCAGTTTCATACCGAGATGGCCCAGTGGCTAGAACGCGACCGATGATTACCTACGGTTCAAACCCGGGCAGGCACCACTGTATATTCATGTGCTTCAATTGTGTTTATAATGCATCTCTTGCTTGACGTTGAAGGTAAACATCTTGAGGAAACCTGCATGACGTGTCAAATTTGACTCAAATTCTGCTACAGGTGTATTCCACCAACCCGCATTGAAGTAGCATGGCGCAATAAGCTCCAAACCTTCTCCTCAAAAAAGGAGAAGACGCCTTAGCATAGCTGTGGGTGGGTGACTTTAGTAGTAGTGGGACATTCACAGGCTATTACTTTACATCAACTACACTAAAATTAATATTGAATAAGGTTATTCAACCCTTTATAAATTGAACAACAAGATACGTTCTTATAAAATAAAATGTTATTATTAAATAAATAATTGCAAAGAAAATGAAAAGAAGATTGCGTTTGAAGTACGCGCCTTGGGCGTTATAGGTGATTAATTAATTATTAAATGAAGATTCTAAAATCTCTAACATAGCCCTTTGGACAAGCTTTAAACATAATTATTTTCCTTGTTTGTGTTACATTATCCTTTTCACTTTACATTTGTTTTTTAAGCAGCCTTTATTTGATTTCAAATTCTCAATAAACGCTTTCAATTTATATTTGATACGTTTAAATAATATTTATTATTCAATCGTTCTTTGCGTACAATATTTTCACTTGCAATTAAATCAAGCAAATATAGGAAGATTGACCAATCTCAAAACTATATGAAAAAAATTTCGAAACCATACTTTATTAATTAACTATGTTAACAATTAAGATGTGTTTAATTTATTTTAGTTTGTATAGCTCTCTATGTGCGCATTTATCCCTCTTGTATAAATATACAATGTGTACTGTGATATAGAATAATCAAAAAATAAAATTGTTAACAAAATAAACGATAACGATTAGCTTATAATGATTCAATTTTGGTACTTTATTGAAACTGGTCAGACCGTTAAATTTTAATCAAAGTAGCAGTTGATTAACAAAATTAAACTCATGTGAACGAAATATTACAGATTGTAATGAAGATTCGTTTTTTATTCCTTTATATTTATTTATTTATTTATTTGGGAAACAAACAATTATAATAACACTTAATAGTAAAAAACAAATATAAGAAAAACATAAATCAATCAAGTTTCCACTAAAAATTAATACAAAGAAATGACATATTATATTAAAAATAAAAACAAAAACAGAAAGCACAAAATGCAAGTGAAACTGCTATAATTTAAATATCTGACGTAAACTAAATTTAAATTGTATAACTCTTTTATCTATTAATATGTAAGCTATGTATGTGTTCTACGACGATATGAAACGACGCATAATATAATAACGAACTTTTTATTCATTAAGCTAGGCTACAACGGGAGTTAGCTAGAATGCGAAATATGTAACAAACAACAGAATTATAATCAAATCTAAAGATAGTCTAGCTGACAGAGTACTAAACTTCATTAACTATTGCTTTTGATGATGCACATAATATGGTGAAAATAGTTTAACTAGTTTATACAAACACAGAAGACGACGTAGATTCCAGGAACAGGATATTAAATACACATCGTGATCTTATACGTCTAGATGATTAAAAAATTCCTTTGAGCATAAATTCAAGTAATTTTATAACTTTCTTTCCGTACTCGCTTTGACGCCGAACTGGTAAGCTAATAAATAACAGAACGAGATTTTAATAATAATAGTGGAGCTAAATCAGATTATGTATAAAAATTTGTTTGCTAACTACCGTTAACCATTTTTTTAAACGAGGACAATTCTGTACAAAGACTGCAGATATCGCTCCAAGCGATCTTCGACCAACCTTATCGGCCTACCCGAGCGGCATTAATACCAACTCCTTCCGCGCGCTTTATATTATTTTTCAATCATATTTCAATAACCTCTGAAAGTTATAGTCGATATTAAAATTTAAAAAAGTATATGTATCATAAAATCCTTATCGTCTACATCTGCATATTAGTTCGTGTAGAGAAAACTATTGCACCATTTTTAATAAAATTACGTGCCCGGACGACGACTAAAGTTGGTACAGAATATTGCAGAAAATTAAAATTCATAAAATATTATATGAGTTACAAATACGTTATTATTATTTTCTTTTTCTGGCTTGTATCTATGCTATTTGAGCGCAAAAATAACATTATATTCAATAAAATCAAATAATAACCGGTTATATAAAAGATTGGTGATTTATGGTCGAATTTTGACGTTGAAGATGGAAGCTTTGAGTGTTGATATCGTGTAGAGACCCGAACTAAAGGAAATGGTAGAGGCACTATAAAAAATATTCCCTTTAAAAGTATAAATTTAATAAAAAAGTTTTGTATAATTAAATTATTAAAATGAAATTATGAGAACTAATAAATCTACAAATTCGAAAAAATATGTTAAGTTGTTTGTTTACCAAATTTAAATATCCAAAAAGAATACGTTTCAACTCTCTAAGAAAAGATATTTGAGGAGATATGTACGTTAAAACTTTTAATAAAAGCTATAGGATACGACTATTTATTTTTGTATAAACGCTTTTACTGTATGAAAATAAACTAATTATAAGTTAACTTTGAATTCTAATTGGTAACCCACAATCAGCGACGTGAGCGTATGTAAATTGGCTTCACTACAAGCTAACATGATTTGCTAGACTTCCCAATATTGACATAAAAGCGTTCATGGAAATCATACAGTAATTAATAGGTGTTAGAAATTACGTATTATAATTATGACGTTAAAGTTCATGTGGCAAACCCTGAAGATATGTAGAATATTCTACCTAATATGCTTCAATCGAATTGAAAACGTATACTTTACTTATTAATCAAGTGTTTGAATTCGATATTAAGGATTTTTCTCAAGTAAACGAGCATACCCGTGTACTTGCATATTTTTAAAATATTTATTTACAAAACAGACTATATGTATTATTATTATTATTAGTAACTATTTTATTAAATATAAGGAATCTTGTATACGTCCCCATGCTAAGTCATCTTCCCCTTTTAAGGATACGGTTAGGAGCAGCAGATAATCATCTAAAACATACATATTTTATCGCCGAGCACGAGATTAATTGTTTATAAAAACAAATATAGCAGATGTAAATTCAGCAGTGCTTTCCCGGGTTTGAACCCACAATATTGGATTCAGATCCAGGTGTTCACATCACAAGCCCATATCGATTGATATTATTTGAAGCTGTATACAATAACAGTCGTGATGGATAGACTATCACCGTTCTAAACTAAACCTAAGCTAACTAACCGAGGCACGGTGACGAAATACGGAAGATCAATGTTAACAGTAGCAAATAAACATTGAGTTGATCAAACAACTATCAAAATAGATTATGGAAATGATAAATCAAAAGGAAATTTACATAATTATTATGATTTCCGCCTAAAATAGTCGATCATGTGATAAATGATAAAAACAATTTTCATTCGAACTTCTATGAACTGTTATGTGTGATGCTTATTTTTAAAAACACTGAAAGGAAAGCTTAAATACCATTTCCATATTACTTGCTTTTGTTTTATACTTAATCTGTGTGTATTCTACTAATGGGAGAGATCTGAATTAAAAATATAAATCCAAATGGACTTAATCCTGGCAGTATATTAACAGTAAAATATTTTTGTTTCTTTTCTATGCTTTCAGCGATAACATTTTTTTATGAATTAGTCATTTGATAAAAAATGCATTTACATATATTTCAATATGAATACGATAAGAGTATATGTACATAACATAGCCATAACCGTAGCCGTAATTAAGACTAAGAAAATATTTTATAATCGGAAATATTACTTTAATTTATATATTTTGAATTACTTTTATTTTTTCGTCGTCCCTACAACGACTATCCTATGCCGTATCGCGAAAAGTACTATAATAATCGGCCTATCACTTTTAGAATAACAGCATAATTTATATTTAAATCCAACGGGTAAAATTGCAATTTTGTTATTATATATAGTTGGTGAAAAAACTTACCACGCTGTGACCACTACGGCTCCGAAGGCTGAGCCTCAACTTCCAGTCACGCTTGGAGGCGCCCCCCTCCGAGCTCAGCGACCGCTTCATAGGCTGCGATATCTTTCTCCCTCTTTCACACGACATTTTCGATTAAAACATAATGCGTCCCTATCGCAAAGTGCAACCACTAAAAAACTGTCACTATTACCAAAATCTTTAGGCCATATTTTTATTTATTACATAATAACACACGAACGAAACAAATTACGATATATTTTCACATATTTGAAAAAAATAACAATTATACTTTCAATTCAAACGTAACAGATTACTTTACACTTCACATTTTCAAGTCACACTATAGAATATACGAGAACGTAATGAACACATTTTGGAATTCAATTAAAAATAAGTAACGAACACATTTATCATTAAATAAACTAGATAATGTAGGAACAGCTGGGGTATCTGAAACAAAAGAAAAAATACATATATTGACAGTTAATGACTATCGTCTGAAAATTGTTTATTTTTCTTGTTCCGAGATAATTAGCGTCGTATAAATAACGCGTATAAGATAATTATTTTAATAAAATCTACATCTTTCATGATGTAAAGTTCAATATAAATAAGATCCTTATTGAAAATTAAGTTATGTTTTCAAACAATGCAATTTACTTCTCATTAATAATATGTTATTAATTAAAGCCGGCTTATATCAGGATTAGTTAAATTTTGAATTGATTACTAAGAGAGTATGGAGTACAAAAGAAACAAGATATATAACACGGTCATACTAGTAAAAGTATATTCGGCTTGGTTTATTATGTTTAACATAATATATGTATATTTTTTGCAATTTATTTGTCGTAAATATATCGAACGTTTAGTGAAATTTTATATCCCAATTTTTAGATATACGAAATACGCGCAGTTTATTATTAAACTTGTCTGTAAAACATATTTAATTAATTTAAATAATAGTAAAATCTCTTTTTATAAAATATTGTATTCAGAAACTTTCTCTTGCACCCAACAAGGGCTTATCACAATGGGATTAATTATTTAGCAATACATGCGGGAAAAACAAAGAAACATTCATTTTTATCATATTAAACTTATACAAAGTTAAGTTTGGTTTGAAACGTTGAAGCAATTGAATATTGAACTATCACATTATGATAGATTGTTTTTTAAATAATTTAATGATTTCAGAAAGACAATAATAATATATATTTTCAACGAAGACAGTGCTGTAATAGATAATCTTATTATTGGCGGGTTATATGGTTTTATTTTAAATTTCACTCGCTATATGCAAGTCAGTCTAGTAATGTCTAATGTTAAGTAACAGCCTGTGATTGTCCCACTGCTGGGCTAAGGCTTTTTCGTTTGTTTGAGGAGAAGGTTAGGAGCTTATTCCACCACACTGCTCCAATGCGGGCTGGTGGAATACATATGTGGCAGAGTTTCCTCACGATGTTTTCCTTACCGACAATTTACGATGAATTATTAAGTTCATATATAAGGTCCTCCAGACCGATTTCGGCCACGGCGGCCAATCTCAAGAGAGATTAGCCAACTGCGCAGGAGATATTATAGTGCACAAGTGCGTGCGCAAACACAGGTGCACTCTCTTTTCCTTAGCTCTCATAATCCGATGGGACGGCAATCCGACACGACCGAAAAGAGTTCAGGCGCAGGACCAACGGCTTAACGTGCTTTCCGAGGCACGGGAGTGTACACACTTCCAACTTCCAGACTCCGGGCTGCTACTGAGAATTTTCTGACAGAAAAACTCCAATAACTATTTATTGGCCCGACCTGGGAATTGAACCCAGGACCACCGCGTCTGCAGCCTTATATCAAGCCACTAGACCAACGAGGCAGGCAGTTCATATATAATATACACATAAAGCACTTTAATATAGTGGTGCTTGCTCGGCTTTTCAATATAATTTTATTAATTATTATAAATAACTCAATTAATGTTATTTAGACAGTTTCATAATAAAACAAAAGCCTATTTTTTAAAGCCTTTAGCCTAACGTAAAAGCATTACTTTACAGCAGCAACCTTTGTCCGAGGTTGAAAAATTCTTATTTAAATGTTACTATGAAGATAAATTGTCATGACGTTTATATTTGTCTTCATTGCACTTGTGATTTATAAAATATTAAAGAAAAAAAATAATTTAAATTAACAATTCTTCTTCCAGACGTATTATTAAAAATTCAAGGAAAAACATCAATTTATAAAACAGTTTTAGATTATGTGATCAATATTCTTTAACATTTTGTATTACAATTATTTATACCAAAAAATTTTTTTGTCTTATTGGTTGTCTCTTTGACTTAAATGTCAGTTAACTTATATAACTATACTACTACTTATTCTATACTTTGTTATTTGTATACTTGTTTATATAATTTGATCAGATATAAAAATATATTATTGTTCTCAGTCATAAATATTTTTAATTTTATTTTATAGAAAATCTAGTATTATTTTTACTTTAAAATATATTTCGGCCCTGCTATTACTGAACAGAGCTCTGTAATATCTTATACGAAACTATTGTTTTAATTTAATTTAATTAATGATATAAAACACGACATTATGTTACTTTTATAGTTGCCTGTAACACATTATTATATTTTATTTTCAAAACATAAATAATATACACATTTAAAATAAATTATAAATAATTCGTCTAAAATCAGGCCCAACATTTTACCAAATTCCCAACTCCTTTATTCGTTTTGAAAAATAATTTGTTCGTCACCAACCATAATTATTGAGAATTATAAAAATAAAAATGATCTTACGGTAGTCAATCTTAGTCTTACCAACGCAGGATATATTATACTGGATAATTATGTTTGCAAACGCAGGTCCACTTTCATTGTACGCTGCAACACCAACTTGACACGATCGACAGATAGGTCAGGCGCAATACCAACGGCTTTGCGATACGCGAGAGTAGACACTACTAACTTCCTAACTCTATGCCGCTGATGCTATTATACTTTTTTTTTATTATGCTGACTAATGACGCTCATTAACCAGCCAGTAGAGACCAGCCGACCGTAGGCATAAATAATAAATTTAAAATAATATGTTTATATACAAATAATATTTTATGTAATTGAGCAGTAAATATATTAATCAATAATAATATTTAAGCAACATAATTATAGTTATTCAATTAAAATGTTGAGAAATCAAATAATTATATGTCTTAAGATTAGTCTAAATCGCATAAGAGGATAAGAGTAAAATGCTATTAAAGTCACGCTAAGGCTGTGAAACTAAATTAGATTTAAAGCCGACGCACAAAGTTTACGCCTTTATATGTAAACATTCTATATGCTCAGAATGAAAATCTTCCCGTTTTTTAGACAAAATTGCGTACAAAACGACTTCAATCCAAATAAAAAAAAAATCTCTAGTGAATGCCGTAAAAGCATTTCGCGTTTTGTTTTGAATCCTGAATTGATCCGAAATTAGGTAATTTACATTCGGAAGATTGTAACGTTTTTCTCATACTCTCTATCTATTATTTCCATTTACTGCCGAAAGTGTATGTAAATAAGTTAAAAATATTACTTAATATTATTTGATATCGCGACTATGTATTATATTGATATGTATACCGAAAATATACACATATTATATAGCCTATTTTCGGGCTGAAAAATATCAGCTATGATAACATTAAATTTTCAAATCAATAAGATTAGTAGTTTTCGCAGGAAACCGGAAACAAACAAACAAATCATATCCCACCATATTATTCGTATGATGAAAAATAAGAACGTAAGAAAATATAATAAAAAATGCTAGCAACCTATTAGTTACGATATTTGTATATATTTCACTTATAAAATTGAGGGAATAAGTGTCTATAAAACAAGTCATAAGTTGGTCACAAATTTTATACGGTTTATATTGATGTGTACTTAATATTAAACGTTGTATGGGGTTGTTTGCTACAATAACGACATATTTAATATTTACGACGTTTGTTCTCAATTAATGGACATTTTAAGAGAAAAGCAATGAAAAATAAATTGACTTTCATTTTCTATGAGTTTAATGATAAGACTTCTGTCTATAAAGAAGTTTGTTCATTGATATTTAAGTCAAATTTGAGGTCAAAAATTGAAGCATTATTGAAGGTAGAGAAAAAAAACAAAATCACCTTCGGCGTTTTGTTATACACTAAATTGTTTTATAATTAATATAATTAACTTTTATAACCTGTTTATGATTAATTCATAACATCAAATTAATAAATCATTCATAAATTAACAACGACATGTAAAAAATAATATGTTTATTTAAATTGAAATTAATATCTAGCGTTTGTTGTTTTAGATAGCATCGACTATTTACGATGTGATAATTTAATCGATATCTTTTCGATAATATCAAGAATACCATATTCGCTTGTAAATTACTGAACCCGATAAGAGACATGACAACAACAGAACAATACTGATAGTTAATGATTTTTTTTTACATGAGTTACAAAGATACGACGATGATATACTATATCTTAAAACACACCCACACAAACTTACAGAGATAATGTCATGATTGCATTGTTAAATTATATTGATAAAACATATATTGTTTTTAAATATTCATAATTGTTAGTGCTATGAATATATAAACTGAATTACATATAAATAAAGTTATATTTCATATTTCCATTATTCTAGCTTATTTAAAGTTGTATCAATTATTTAAACATCAAAGTACTTTCTTTTCATCGTTTTAAAATACTTTTTTTAGTTGAGTTAAAAGCTAGAGTTAGAAGTAATTCGTTTTACTCTAGCGAGCACTCGGCGTATAGTACGTACTTTTATTAATACGGAGAAAATCGTATACAAGAGAAAAATTAAATTAACTTCGCCTCCACGTGAAGTGAATATGCAAATTCAGGAAATAATTTTACGGCTAGTTCTTGTTTTAAACTATAAGTTAAATACCACCCTTTGATTTATAAGTTAACACGTGTTCCCAATGAATAGCTTTACAGACGTGATAGACGCGTTTAAATTGAGATACCTGTTTATAAAACGCGTTCGAGACACAGACAAATGATCTTTCGAATGAAACGACACAAAGTAAACGCAATCGTGGTTCAGTAAATAAAGCGCGCTATAATTGAAATTTTTGCTTTAATTGAAACTGTTTTCGACGCGTTATTGGTTTAGGTCAACATAATCCCGTGGGCTCTTTCGAAATTACAAGGTTTTAATAGTTAATTGAGTTTGATCACAAATATAACTTTATAAATGGATAATTTATATATAAAATATCCACGATAACGACTATTTGTTAGAAAAAGTTAAAATAAAATAAACAATATTTATTCGATTACAAAATAATATATTTAATAATAATAATATAATAATATTCTGGGACATTATTCACACACGGCCAACTGATCCCAAACTAAGCAGAGCTTGTGTTATGGAAACCAGACAACTGATATACTACATATACTACTTTTTCTTTTGTAAATACATACTTATATAGATAATTACACCCAGACTCAGGACAAACAGACATGTTCATGCACACAAATGTTTGTCCTGGGTGGGAATCGAACCCACGACCTGCGGTGCGAAAGGCAGGGTATCTACCAACCACGCCAACCGGCTCGTCAAATTTATTTATTTATATATATTTATATTCTAGGGATTTATTATAAGTATTATTAAGTATTTTTTAAGTACCTAGTACGTGAAGTTTCGGAAGTCAATATATAGTTATACATCGATAAGCTGATCAGTGATCTTATGCAAGATTCAGAATCATAGGACTTATTTTTAATAAGGAAGATATCCGTTCATGTTTTTACGTAAAACATTATCAAAGTGCAGATCACACAACCGTTCGGTATACTATAAGCAGTTGCTTTCATTATGTATTAAAATCTTACATTTTAAATGAATAACAATAAACCTAATTCTATATAGTTAACGCTTCTAAATTTACTATTGCCGATGGAGATAGCTATTTCAACTTATTATACATTTGAATTCAATGGTTTAACATAGTAAAGGAAAGTAAATGTTACAGCCTGTGAATGTCCCACTGCTGAGCTAAGGCTCTTTTTTTGAGAACGTTTTGGTGTTTATTCCACCACGCTGCTCCAATGCGGGTTGGTGGAATAAACATGTTGCAGAGTTTGAGTGAAATTTGACACATGCAGGTTTCCCAAATTAAGCACTTGAAATTCAATGGTGCCTGCCCGGATTCGAACCCACGATCATCGGTTAAGATTCACGCGTTCTAGCCAATGGGCCATCTCGGTACGGCAATATATATGTATATTAGCTAAAATAATTAATTACATACATTTACATGTAATTTTTTAGAGTGAAATTAAATTAATGCATGATCGGCAGCAAGATGCGAACGGAACTATTAACTAATCAATTTCAAATGGGGCAGTTGCACTGAGAATTGCTGGCATCGGACCTCCATTTAAGTTTCGTCTATATCCTGATCAATTCAATACTATATAAAATACTTTCTGTAGACATTGTCTGTACACTTTAACTTATTAGAGAACCATTATCACTGAGTATCATAAAATCTTAATCATCAGTATGTATCTAAGCAGGTTAATCTTATTCTTAGGGCCGAAACAAATTGCGCGAAGCATGTCACTCCCAAAGTTACTGTGGAGAGCAGGAAATTGAACATCAAGCGGAATGTATGACAAGAGCCTGATATGTAGCGAATTCATATTAGGGAGGTATTATTTAGGTTATCGTATATACTATATAGTCATCGACATTAAGTTATGTAAAAAAGACCATTCCTTACGAAAAGACCCAACGATAACCCAACATTTTTTTTTTATTTAGAATTAAACTATATGCCAATATTTTATATATGTTCAGTTTTAAGTTTACCTTACGCATGGAATTTATTACAAGCTCCTCACACGACCTTTCATTTTCAATGTTTCAGTTCGTACAGGGTGCTTCTATAATTTATATTATTTCATACTCTCCCTAATCTACCTTCCCTGACCTCTGACTGTCGTCCTTCGTCATCTTAAATAACAGATTATTATAAGCTTTTCGTAAAGGCTTTGATGATTTTGCGTCACTACACGTAAACATGGTAGAAATTTATGTTTAATTATTACATTTTTTCTATAAATTATATGAATATATTAAATTAAAAAGACAACAATCATTCATTCGCATTGATACATGTAGTTCTACGATTAAAACACATAGAATGTCTCTACATAGATTACATTATTTACTGCAAATAATGTGTCATATCCCATAATGTCAACATTCATTATATTTGATGATAGGAGCTTTGAAGCTAAATGAATAAAAATTGCAGGTTAATTTAATACTGAATAGATAACTCAATCTGTATTGAGCCTCGGTCGACTCACATATTTTAATGAACAACGTACGTGCAACTAATATTACATACGCCTATGTAACGTGATTCATTAAAACATGTGACCATTGCTTATTAGAACACTATTACCATGATCTCGCTTGTACGGGTATCTATAATAATACACATTCACATCATTAATGTCAACTTTGATGTACGATGTAGTTTATATCATTCAAATGCAACCATTCAATTACATACAATTTTTTAAATTATATACCAATGTGGACTACACTTATTTATGTAAGTTACGAATTAATTTGCATCGTTAAAATGCACCTGTCAATCTTGCTTATTGCTAGTTTTATTATTATTAAAGACTAGAGTTTTGCCCGCGGTCTCACTCGCGGAGTTCCCGTTTTTGTGGGAATAATAAAGCCTATGTTACTCGCTGATAATGTAGCTTCCCATTGGTGAAAGAATTTTTAAAATCGGTTTAGTGGATTAGGCGTAATAGCGTAACAAACAAACTTACATTTGCATTTATAATATTAGTAAGGAAGTAAGGATAGAAGATAAGTCGGTATTATTTTGTTTATTTAGGGACGTCTTTAGATACCCTTGTTAAATAAAGTTTGCGAAGGGGCTTCGGTTTAAGTGCAGACTGTGTCATGCTAGATTCGTATTTGAAATAAAGTAATTACAGAGCAATATTAATTTAAATTTTACGTATACATTTTAATTTAATCAAAATCATTTTTGTGCATACGTATTATAATTGGTTTTTTTTTTCCTAATTACGACCGAGAAGATTATAAGCATAAATTTTTAGTATTTAAAGAAACGACGCATTCCGAAACCAATTAGGCTCATAATAAAAGTACGTTACGTACGTTAAACAAAGGATCCGCACCCTTTTTGCCATTGCTCTCGCATTGTGTTTCGAACTTGACCCAGCTTACGTTCTCATAAATATGAACATCAATCCGTAATCAGATTCACTCAGATCAGTATTACCGATTCGCTAACGTTATAAGTTTTCAACGGAGAATATTAGAATAACGTCATAGATGTTACGGTCCATCAGACTTTGGTAGAAAAGGTTTCATTAATTTAACGCTAACTATTTTGTTGTGCCTTTAACTTTTATCACTAAAAATTAAAATCAAATCAGATTTAATTACATTAATTTGTACGTTTATAAATTGTATATTTAACTAGTTATTTGGAAAAGTAAAGTATTTTTTTTTTAAATATTTCATTAATTTATTTGTAGATAATAATAAAAAATATACAAGATTTGCTTAATGTTATGAAACTCAAAGTTATTTCATCTTTGTTCAGTCAAGTTAGATTTCTCCGTTCAATCCGCTGGGAACCAACTGCTGATTTAACTAACAGAACCCCCGCCTTAGAACATGTCAACGCAGGTCTATTTACATGACTCAAAATAACTGACATAAGACAACGTCGATTTTGCCTTAGGGAAATATGTTTTGCTAAATGTTACAATGCTAGATTATTTAGTAATTAATGGTATCTCTTATAATATTTACTTAGCGGCTGTTTATATAAACACTTCTCTCTTTCTGTCATTATTGTTTTGATATTCGAAAGAAGCAGCCACAACATTATTTATATGATCACCCGCTTAACAGCGTTATAAGTCAAGCCGTGAGTGTATAAGGAAACGTTTTAATATGTTATATGCGCAACTTACCGAGGCGAATAAAAGTCAATTTGTAATGTGTATGTTTTTGTTTGTTTTTAAAAGATTCCCGTATTATTATTGCTAGGTATATTATAGTGTTTCCTTAGCTGACATCGGCATGACTCCAAAAGTAACAATAATTGTAAATAAATTATCAACCACACAACACATTCATACCTACATATTGTTGAGTAGAAAATAGTAAGTTAATTATCAAATTATAGAAGAATACGCAATTATTTTTTTACTTTTTAGTGCATATTAATTTGTTTTTCCTATGAAGTCGGTTTTTGTTTTGTTAAAAATTTTATTTATTTAATGAGAAGGTTATGGAACTTATTCTACGAAGATGCTCCAATGCGGGTTGGTGGAATACATAATTTTGTTCAGTTGCAGAATTTCAGTGAAATTCAACACATGCAGGTTTCCTCGCGATATTTTCCTTCACCGCCAATCATAAAATCAAATTATTACAACTTGTTAACACATTAGTTAAAACCGAGATTTGAACGTACGGTTTTTGGTTAAGATCTATTTTTGACAAATATTTCCTTGTATTCACAATGACACATTCAACTAAGTTTTTTTTATTTCTCATAGTATTTATGTATATCGTGAAGAAAGAAGAAATCTTAATAATTAAAGTAATATTATTTAAAATTGATAACTGGAATGATATGACAATCACAAAGTTTACAGTTATAGTTATATCGCGTATTTTGCATAAACAAATGAAAACGTAATAGCTATTTCGCTATTATATAAATTAGATTTGCATCTAATAAGCTAAGAGTTGCAATCTATATGATGATGACGTGTGCAATGTGCTCAAAGCAAAGCCTTCCTCTCCACGTAACTGTAAAGTAATACCACAATCAGAGATATATATATCTATAACTCAGCCGCAATACATTTGTGTATCTATATAATTATGTATGTATACGATGAGGTACAATTTTGATTTTTTTTATTTAATTTCAACTTTTAGTACAAAAATAATGATCAAATCATGCAACTAAATTTTAAACTAAAGAAGTTTTAGACTTTAAATAATTTAAAAATATATTTATGCTTTATTTCTTACTTACACCATACCAAAGTATAAGATTTGGAATCATAATGTAAGAAATTATTATTTTTTTGCTAAACTATCTATAGTTATAGCGGTTACTAACATTTTTGTTTTATTTAATTTAACAAGTCAATGTAGTTTAAACTGTTTGTCAGTCTATGTAGTTGTTTGTTATATGTTAGCAAGTTATAAACTGAAATAAGTAAGTTGAAAGTTACAGTTAGTGAAGAAGTTAACCGCTTCAAGTAAGCAATTTATGAGACGTCGTTTTCTTAACTTATCCTTTTATGGGTGGTTTAAACACTTTATTGATAGTTTATATTGATGAAGCGGGTGGTTGCTTTAAAACACTTAATTTACTTTACTAGCTAAGCTGTTTTATTATCTACTAGCCTACCAACAACATCATGTGCCAAAATATTTTCGTAAACAAGTATTCGTATATATATTTTAATGGAATTAATTAGCGCGTGCACCGCCCCCAAAATTTAGATAAGGTAGGTCATGAACCAAAACGAAATATCGCCCTTGGCACGATGGTTTCTGGCAACATAGTTAAATCGATACCAGACGCAATGCGGCCACTTTCAGCCTTAGAGAAAATCAGATTTGTCGAATTGCATTAAAAGACATGCGCGCGTTACTATCAACTTAGTCTGTAAACAAATTACTTATCGTAAGCGAGGCGACCGTGTTATATTTCATTATACAGAGCTATTTGCGTTTTAATATAATGTGCATATTTTATATGCTCTATATTTCTCATTTATACGGAGTGCTTCTTTGATGTTCTTACATACATTTTTAATCATACATCTAATGTATGGAAATGTAATTTGTAGTTACAGCTTTAAGTCTTATTTGATGCACCGAATCAAATTAAACAGAAATTCTTCAATAAAAAATTCTAATCTAATCTTAAAATATGAAATAATAAAAGCGACGGCGTTTTTCTTCAAAACTCTTTTAGTTTAAAATTTTATCATATAAGTCGAGATTGATATTGTAGTTAGAAAACGAAAATCTTCATTATACTTATATTATACTAGCTGATACCCGCGACTTCATCCGCTTTGCTTGATATATTAACAAAGTTTTCTTATGTACGAAGGAAAATACATCAAAAAGAAAAATATACTTTGTTTAAACATACATCACTGAACACGCAGTGCATATACAAATCGTTGTTTCTTGAAACTTTAATAACTTTTTATTAAATGAAGATATCGCAATAATACTTTGATAATGGCCAAGTGTTTAAAAAATAAAATTTAGAAAATTTCATTGAAATCTATCCAGTAGTTTTTCCGTGATGCGCGCACAACTGCAGACCTCTATCATTTTATTTATAAAGATTATATATAAAATGTGAGGATGCGTGAATCTACTTCTGTCTAATTTTACTGAAACTCTGCCATATATGTATCCACCAATGTGATTAAGAGTGGCATAGCCTAACAATGGTATTCAATTATTCATAGACTGGTACTTTTCCACTAGGAAATGGAATATCTATCAAAATATTTTTTTTATCGTATGTTCTCCAACATATTTTTAAAGCAGTTATTAAGTTTCGTTTTTATATCTGCCGGAAAGGCGAACTACTCTACCCCATCTGATGATAAGAAGTAGTAGAGTGGAAACACGACCAGTACAGTCGGAAGAAATGTTCTGCACTAGCCGCCCCAGCATGGCCGCCCCCCAAGATGCCAGTTCAGGCCTCGTTTAGTTATATTATTTAGTAGTTGCATAATGATGAAATTATAATGGTAGCTGTCTCCGTAAACGAATACGGTTTTGAAAATAATAAAAACTATTGCAAATGAACATTAAAGTTATTATTATTATTCTTATCGTTTTTAATACAAATTATTTATCAATATTAAGATTATCATGTGACAATAATTTATTATATAAGAATATAACTCAAAACTAGCTCAAATTTAATTTAATACCCAATAATGTTTTTCATTCAATCATTAAGATTCGTATGAAAAATATTGCTTGGAATGTTTTTCAAGTCAACAACGTGATTTGTCCTCGAAATCTTCGAGGTCAAATTCAAAAACCCAAACAAATACGCAAACATATTTTTTAATTTGACTATTACTAATTTGACTTTGACTATTAATAATGTTTTATGTTTAAAGTTGATTTAATTTCATTATATAATTATCGAAATTGATATTAAAATAATAAATGAAAAAAATACATTGTTCTGAACAGACAAACAAAAAGGTTCCTTAATACAACTCACAATCGACCTTTCCAATCGAATTAGAATCGAATTCTTGTTATAATTCCTACCCACTCGTCATACTTCTACAATTCCTTTACGGTTTAAGATTTATGTTTGTGATATTCAGTATCCATAAAAAAAGTAATAATATTATTATTAAGCTCTTGAATTTATATTTTCTATATTATATAATACTTATGCAATATTAATGATGCGTATTATACATGTAGTTGTATGTATTTTTAATGGTATCATTTTCGTTTCTGGTAACATTTTTTTTTCTCATAGATTTCGTAGCTATGCCTAAAGATTCTGCGTCGGAAGATTTTTCAGCGCAACCTTTGAGCAGACCAGGCATGCTTTAACGATTAAGCCTTAATATGTAATTAACTTACTATTTAACGTTATGTTTACCAAATTGTAATTTCTTCTACTTTATTAATGCTACTATATTATATGTACTTAGAATTTACTTCCAAATGAAAATGAAAATAATTATCGTTTCGAAATGAAGATAATAATCGGCGTTAAGGTTATGTTCTTAATTTAAATTTTAATCAATCGTTTTAACCAAATCCAAAAGGACGAAAGTTTGTTATTTGTTCATGGAGGTATTTCAAATTCTAGCATACTTCCCGCAGACCTAACTATGCGAGTTTACAGTAGAGCATTGATCTAGCGGGTTCATGTCTGCCGGATGTGTCAAACTCCATCATCGAGTTATCGGTTTTTAGTTTACGCTTTGCTACGGTCAGCGATCAATATTCATTATTTACGGCCAATACGAGCCGTAAATCATTTAAAACGAGTTATTGTTTTGACAAATAAATTTCCGCTTCTACCTTGAAGATTGTAGTTTAAATAAAAAACTTTATCGTTCAAAAAATTATTTTGTCGATTGAATGTTTTACAAATAAAAACGAGATATTTCTCTTTCTCTTTAGTAATATCATCTGCTATTGCTCTGTGGTTCGTTCATAATGTGGTTCAATATTAAATCGAGCTTTGTCATGTGAATTTTCACTTGAGTGATCTTTTCAATTCGGTTTTCCCTACGCTGTATTAGGACGAATAAGAATGTTTTGTGCTGTTAACAAATCCGGAAATTTGATTTTAGTAAACAACATTTTCGATTACTACGTTCTAATTATTCGGTAAGGTAAACAAACATTTTTTTTACAATCAAATCAATATTTTTTTAATAAAATAGACCTTTAACAAGTACTAATGAATCGTCAAGCGCTACGATCGAATGGGAATGGAAACATGAAGAACCGGCACTCAGTAGTAAAAGATTTATAAAAACAACTATATATACATATATATATATTTTAGTCAGTTATACATATCTTCAGAAAAAGAGTAATAAACTTTAGTAATAAGATAATTTTAAATAAGTACTAGACTCAAGTGTAGACTGCGGATATTTTTAAATGCGTATATTTAGTCCTAAAAACTACTTATAAACTTTAATAAGTCGGAAGCTTGGAATGATTTTACAGCGATTGATTTAAGAAACAAATATGTTGACAGGAGAAGTGGTTTTTCTTGGAAATAAAGTAAGCGCCAGAAGGTTTTTATGATTACAAAAATTAAAAACAAATGCTCATACAAGAAATCTCTTATTATCACGTTTTTAGTAATCATCAGAAAAATTAAAGATTCAGATTAGATATTAAAGAGGACATTTCGTGATTTCGAAATACACAGATGAAATCTTATTCTTTCCTGCTTTAGGTGCGCTTGTATGTAATATACAAAATCTTTTACTTTTCATTTAAAATAATTTTAAATAAGTAACCAATAGAAACTAAGATTCAATATTCAACTGTTTAACTAACGTAAAACAAAGAACACTCAACGTTGCTCTTTCATCTTTTTTATAATAATTTAATCCTCTCGCAAAGGAAATTATTTCTTTTAATTACTTAATTGTCACTTTACACACTACGTTTCTTCTAAGGACTGTGACGTACCAAGGTAGACTGAAGTACGACGCTGATTTAACAAGGTGGTAATTAATTAAAATCGGAATACGACGCGGAAAACGGCAACGCTTTAACCCGACTTCTAACCAAGTACCGTTTGGTAACTTCTTTATACATAATGTATAATATTGTTTGTACTAAATATATAAACATTATTACATTAACATCGATAGTTGTTGGATATTTTTCTATAGTAATTATTAATTAAATAATATCATTTATAATGTATTTATAGAAGAATATAGTTTTAATAAAGACAATCATCCCATACTATTTGGCTTATGGATCCTTTTATTAATAAATTTTCAATCTACTTCAAAACAGGAGAAGGTTCTGTAATCGACGCGTACTTATTTGTAAACGTCATAATTTATCTCCTTTCAGTATTATTGTTTTCTCAAGTTTAACAAGTGGATACATACTTGAACCATCGTATTATCAAAACGAACTATGTACATAAAAATACTCAAAGGGCCAACGAAAACTGCCCTCCACTTAGGAATATTATATTGAGCTTGAATTGGCAAGAACCCTTGAACATTCGAACTGAAAATGCTCGTAGCTTCATTTTTAGGTCAGGGCCGATGTCTTTGGTCGCTACAGTTGCGAACTACTCTATTATAAATTATTATACTTATAAGAGGTTAAATGTGAAAGCTCCAAAATAGTTTGTGACCTTTTATATACTGTGACTAAAAGGTTTTGAAAAATATAATATTATTTACAAATTTTGTTTCTCTCAATACCACTTTCTTAAATATCCTTATTTAAAACTGAAGGAATACTTGCATAAGTATATATCGTATGAGCGTTTGGAGAGTGTGGTCAGAAAGGCTATCATGCGACGGGTTCTTACGGAAAGAGGCGTAATTGATAAAAGTATTTTTATCTTGAGAGATTAAGTTTGTAACACAGATATAAAGGAAATTTCTTTATATGAATTTTGGCTCTATAATATTTTCATACACTTCTACTTCTAAGAATAGTATCCGCAATCGTCTTTAAGTAGTTAATTTTGTTTTCTTTTTTAATAATTATATCTCTGGAGATAATTCATATGTATTATTAGAAGAAAATTATGTACCGATTGGATCACATTTATAATTGTATAAAGTATTAAAGTGAAATACTTCTCTAAGACGTTTCAGATCTTATATTATCGCATATTTCGCGCCAATCAAAAAAATTAAACTCTGTATTAGAGGGTTCCAGTCTAAATGATGAGTGAGTCAGCTTAAATTAGAAGTAAAAGGTTTGAAACATATTAACTACCACGTTGATAATTTACCTACCAATTTAATTTAACATTAAGTGAGCCGTTTGCTCTGCTTTCTAAACAGATTAAAAAAAAAACAAAATCTTATACGTAAATGTAATAACAAAAAAAAAACGATCAAACAAGACGTAACCGTGAGGAGGGGTCGCTATTGATAAGTATTTGTATAGGGTGGGTTGTTGAAATCTGGTTGCGTCTACCTGTTTCCTATGTGTTTCCGCTTGAATGATACAATAGACCTCAGAATGCCGAGGTCCATTTTCTTTATATTGTATAAATATATTTATTGTTATTAAAATGCAATGTAGATTTCACTATCTGATAATGCATACTTTAAAAATAACCAAAAACTCCGTCACTCATTAGTAAGGTATCAATTTAGTCTTTGAAAATATAAAGAAAATATATTAAGTAAATAGTCTCCCAAAGAAAACATTAGGCAGGAAGTATTTACGAAAGATGCTTATTAAATAAATTAATATCCTGGGACATTATTCACACACGGTCATCTGATCCCAAACTAAGCAGAGCTTGTACTATGGAAACCAGACAATTGATATAAGTACTACATATACTACTTTTCTTTTCTTTGTAAATACATACTTATATAGATAATTACACCCAAACTCAGAACAAACAAACATGTTCATGCACACAAATGTCTGTCCTGGGTGGGAATCGAACCTACAACCTGCGGCGTGTAAGGCCCTTGTTGTGGGTAAAACACTTGTCTTACCAACCTCGCCAACCGACTCGTCAAATAATATTATTGTCAAACTTCATAATCCTTTTACGTGATTCACTATGAGAAATAGGTAATTGAGGTTTTTAATATTGTTGCTAATAACAGCATTAAAGATTTAACATTTTCTGAGGTTATTGTCTAAAAAATATTGAGTCTGCAGACGTTGACATTCGTATATACTCGTATATTATGTTAAAGCAATATTCATAATTCATATCAATGATCATTATTCCACAGGAGATTATTTATAACCAAGTTGATATCCAATAACATGTAGAATATAAGATGATTTATTTAAAAGTAAATTAACAGGATGAAATTTAAAACGGTGCAATAATATTTCGTTTTTATTCTTTTCATTTTCTTTTCGTATTCAATATTATTCAATAATAAAAAGAGATGACTCGCATTTGTCAGTCAGTTTTTCAAACGTAGTAGGAATATCAAATAATACAGAGCATTGAAATGCTACGAGAAATATGAGATTTTCATGTATTTTTGCATTTTATTTAAGCTAATCTAAAACTGAATCTAAGCTAATTGACTGATCCCTTATTTTTGTTATTATTTTATATCTGAGTAATTGTAATAATATAATTAATAAATGAAACGACATCATTACCAGTTGGCAAAGTATTATATGCAAATAAGCATATTTAATTTACATTAAAATGTAGTTCTTCAACAATTAATATAATTAAAAGTACTTGTACGTATTTATCCATACAAATAAGTAACCAAAACAATCATTTCTTTATTTTTGTCTATCTGTCTGTTTGTAATCCTTAAAACTGTTAAAATTACAAATTCTAATAACAGAATTATTATAATAATAAGAGGTATTTCAAGATTCCGTTTAGTCTTTATTCTTAAGTGAGTTCTACATTATCCAGGCAGGTTCAAATAAAGAATATTATTATTGTATTGATATTATATAATATTATAAAATATTGAAAAAAATGAAAAGAAAACAAAAATAACCCCGCTGAGTTTCTTTCGCCGGTTCTTCTCAGGTCTGAGGTTTATTTCCGAACCGGTGGTAGATTTATGACAATCAATAAGAAAGTGTAACACTTCAACATTGAATAAGGATATTTGAATTTGAATTTTCTTCTCATAAAGAAGACCTAGCCCATCAGTTAGACTGTTAGTTTACTTTTTTATTTTAGGATTTTTTATTAATCCATGTATAATCAAATATATTTTTTTAACTCAATTACGTAATAGCTTACGCATTATTTACGTATTTTCGATCTTTCAGTGTATATTGAAATTAGTGAAAAATGTATGTAATATAAAAGTATCAAAGTGTCGAAAAACTTTCAATTGAACTTTTTCATTTAATTAGTAGTAGGGATTTGTTTTTTACGAGATAGTTAATACTTCTTATAATAAAACCACGACCGACAATATATACGGGCGGTGGTAGTTACCATCAGGTGGCCCATTTGCCAATCCATCAAAAGGTAGACTTATTTATTTAGAATAAATTCCAAGTTATTGTATTAACGACGCAGGATTAGTTTTCATAAAACTAATATCAGTGTCGGTTATTCAATTGGCATATTCATTTGTTTTCAACTCTGCTTCAAAAAGCCCATAACAGCTACGGATAATTCAAACGGAAGAAGTGAGCTTCCTACCGAACTCCGGGTGGACGCCAACAAAGTTTTGGATCCAACGCTGACCCTTTTACCTATTGTCTAAACTACTTATATCACAAGCTTCATGGTTAGTGTTCAGGGAGAATAATAGTTCCGAACTGCGGAATATTTGAAATTAAACAGTTATTAATTTGATCGCCATATTGTTTTACTAGGTGGTAAGGCTTTGTGCAAGCCCGTTGGGAAGGTACTAAGGTAGCCTTAGTGATGTAGGGAATAGATAATATTTCTTACGCGCGCTAATGGAATGGTGCCCACTTACCATCCGATGGCCAATCTGCTCGTACAACTATCGATACTATAAATCAAATACAAATTTGAAATGGAACATTGAACACAGAGGAATACATACAATGTAAATAAAGCAATATTTGTCGTATTGTTGTATACATAGTATATATAAAATGTAATCCAAATGTACGAATTCAGTATCACCTAAATCCCCAATGATTGTGAGCAATATGTTTGTGTAAATTAAATTTTCATACGACAAACAAACCGCTATCACATCGAATAATAATTATTACATGAATTTATGTATATATTTGCAATGAATAAATACATATTGAGTATTATTTATTATGTCGTAGTGTATATCTATATCTATGCTACTATATAAAGCTGAAGTGTTTGTTTGTTTGATTCAGGTAATCTCAGGAACTACTGGTCTGAATTTAAAAAATATTTTTGTGTTGTATAGTTCTTTTATCGAGGAAGTTTCTAGGCTGATTTTTATAAATTATATTATACGCGGGTGAAACCGCGGGGTACAGCTAGTACAATATACTATAATATACTATACACAATAGCATACGAAAAACAATTGATTCGTTAAATTGTAATATTTAATTTTCTATCCGTGGTAAGACAATTTATTATTTTGGTCTTAAAGTACTATATTGTTATTTTATTAACAAATAAACAAAGGAACGCAAGGCAATTCAATGTCATATGGATATAAATCCATATGATCAAATTATGTATAATTAAATTAGTCTTGATTACGTTCCGTTTTGTGTATCTTAATAAATAAATAAATCCACTCTACCGCATCCTTTAAATACTTTTTAGAATAATAAAAGTTACATTTAGAAATTTTGGTCATTTTGAAGACTTATAATCAGACCCATTATGGTTCGATAAGATTCGATATATCAAAATGAATATATTTAAATCTATATTTTTGTTGGATTTTTACTCTATTTAAATTAAGATATTTACATAGTTGGACCAGTAAGTCTATTTTCTCATGCCGATCTAGGCACAGGATATGACAATGTTGAAACTCTATTACGTCGACATTTTAGATACATACATACGCTCATTTCATCGCTTCCATTAACATCCCTATGAATATAAATATATTGAACAAGAAGTTGCATACATTATTGCAAAAATAATTCCACAAAGTTAGAGGTGAACATTATCATAATTTACATTGTCACTATAAAGGAAAGCTTATCTATTACTTTTCTATTCGTTATAAAAACTTCTTTAATTTGGATTCATGAAAATCTAGTAATCTAATTACCGTTAAAAATTTACATTATCATAGTTTATAATATTAGATATACTTACGATATGTTATTCATTTTATGAGATATAACTATGTAGACGTAGGAAGAACAAATGCCAATTATTATAAAATTAAAAACGTTAAACGGTTATTTCACTGCACATGCAAGTTTCTCAACATTTTTTTCAATGTCGAGGACGAAATTTGATTACATTTATGATGGCCCGAATTTGAACCCGCGATTTCTCTTTGAGATTTACATGTTCTTTCCAATGCGGTATCTTGTCTCAATATAGTTTAGCACAAATTCTGGCCATAGTTTGTTTTATATTTATTATACTTACTGCCGCACTCAGATACATTTAAGTCGCTTCTTAGTATAAACTTGAACGCCTTAAGTAAACGTTAAATGTCTCTGTAGTTTTGGTAGTACTGTTTTATTTTTTCGACAAAAACACCACTAAAGTTTTATCTTTATCTTTTTTTATATTTTATTTCTAGTTTACTTTGTAAGTATCTGAAATTAGTATTTGGGTCAATGAAATACCTAACTTATACAATATCATTATGTTAACAAAATTCATTTACAGCAAAACATTCAGTATAAAAACAAAACGATGTTGTGAGTCCCGTGGAATCAAATTAATTACGAAATTAATTTCAACAATTATATATATTAAAACATCAAAGCGCTTCTTGATTAATATCTAAAATACAAAATGATTACAGTAATTTTATACATAATAACATGTCGTCTACATTTAGCTGTGAGCTTAATAAGGTGTGACTTATATAGTATCTGATATTTTGTATTGAACCAGTGTAACGATATGCATAAATGACATAACATGTTAGTTAATCCAAGGTTGGCGGCGCATTGGCGATGCAAGGGATGATTAATATTTATTCGTGATAATGTCTGTTATTATAAGCGGTCGTGATCACTTATTATCAGATGAACCGTTTTCCCAGCCAACCTATTTATCAATATAGCTATTCATCAAATGTATTTTTCGAAAATACGAGTTATTTTTTTTTTTAATAAAATAAAATTATTTTTTCACAATCTATCCACAGTAAATCTATAACCACGAACTAAGCGAGAACACATCTAATTTCATTCACCGTGAGTCTTAATCATTAGTATGTTTATTAAATCACACGCGTACATACCTATAACAAGTGAGCCTTTCCCAAATCTTGACTTGGTGGTAGAGCTTTGTGCAAGCTCGTCTGGGTAGGTACCACCCACTCATCAGATATTCTACCGCAAAACAGCAGTACTTGTTATTGCTGTGTTCCGGTTTGAAGGGTGAGTGAGCCAGTGTAATTACAGGCACAAGGGACATAACATCTTAGTTCCCAATGTTGGTGGCGCATTGGCGATGTAAGAGATGTTTTACAGCTCTTACAACGCCAATGTCTATGGGCGTTGGTGACCACTTACCATCAGGTGGCCCATATGCTCGCCGCCTTCCTATGCAATAAAAAAAAAAAATCTTAGTGGAATGGTTAAAAGCAAAAACTGTGAACACGAATTATGATAGGACAGACATTGTTGAATATGTTCGTAATATATACGTAAGCTTACAATATTAAGAAGCGAGATTGCCCAGAGGCCTACACGTCATTAGTCACCGAAGTTCGTGCATTTTAATCCGGGCAAACATTAAGTTTTCATAAGCCTAATTTGTGTTAATGGTTTATCATGTGCTTAGCGGTGAAGAACAACGTCGTAATTATTTTCTTTTTTATTTATATAATACCCGGGAGGACAAATGACTACTCCACCTGATGGTAAATGTTAGTAAAGTCCAAACACGACGACGGCTAGTACAGGCGGGAAGAATGATCTGCACTAGCCGCTGCGCTAGATCTGACAAGGCGGGGGCCTCGCCGGTCCGCAAGTTGCCTCTTTACGCCTCGTTTGAAGAAACACAAGTTATTACAGGAATACGTGTGCTAGTAAAGAATTCCATTTTTAGAGGTGTGACAAAGAAAAGAGTTTCCTTAATCACATGTGTGTGATGTGTATCTACCATCTTCATTAAAAACGATTTCTTTAAATCTTTTACGGTTCTTTACTATTTTATGGTGGTAAGCACATCTTCAAAACTAAGGGTTTTCTGCAATCAACTATTCTACAATAAAAGACTAAATAATAGAAATAATGGTACAAGTAGCTTTCATTCGAATTGAATACAATTAATAAAAACATCACAAAATAGCTCCACTATTCAACTTCGAAAAGATCGAGGCCTAATCACAGTTGCTGTTTCCGAACGAAAATTAAATTTGATTATAAATACGCCTTTAATTCCAACATTCTTTAAGATTACAGTAATAGTTTCCCTATCAATTTATTTCCACATTTCCTTCTTCGACTATATTTATATGTATATATTATGTTCATATCGCCGACATACTATCATTAATGTCCAATCATAGCGTGTCATGTTGACGAATAATTACACCACACAATACAAGACGATGCTGCTGAAGAATATATACTACTATATACTGGTTTTGATAATACATATTATTATTTGTTTCCATTACAAAATCACAACACAATAAAACGTTAATAATGTACATAATTTTAAGAAATTAATAATTATGCACCGAAATTTTATAAAAAAACTTAATTAATGGTAATAATAGTTTTTATATTGTGCGTTTTATTTTAGTGAGCAAGTCGTTTAGTTACATCAAAAGCCCCCATAAGTGGCGACGGAAGAAATGTAATATGCTTAACGTATTATGGAAGTTCGCTTGGGAAGCGCTTAGCTCAGTGTAATTACAGGCACAAGGGACATAATCTTATTCCAGTGGTTGATTGCATTTACGAAGTACGTAATGGTTAATATTGATGACTAGATAACATCAGGTGACCATTAACAGTGTTCACAGGTTTTCGTTTTTTTAGTAAACTCAACCACAAAATTGTGCTGAATAGTGTATTACAAAATTTATTATTAATTATTAGAATATTTTGAGCCAATAAAAACAAAACGCATCCCGTATTTTGAGCAACTCTATTTGAATCATTTAACTTTTTGAATTTTTAAACATGTTTGAATTTTGTTTTGTTTAAGAAAGATCAATTGTTGTTTTTATTCTTTCTTCTATCTTATTTTATCTACTACTGAGTCTCGAGTTGCCGGCGCCTAATACTAACCTGACAGAATTAAAACATAAACTCCAAATCAAAATAATATTTCAAATGTTTACTATGTTATGTTCATTTTACTTACATTTTGTTCCGTTTTAAGCCATGACCTAATCGACTTCTATAATTTTCATTAAATCACGTTTTATTTGTTTAAGAAATGTCAAAAGACGGAAAGTGTTGCAATTATATAGTTGTATATATATATTCATATAATAATATAGTTTCAAGCAAAGTCACAATAAAAAAGGAAATGTAATACATATAAACCAATAAGCTAGCAAAGACGAGCTTTTGAGCGGTAGCGTAAAGTATGAGTGGCCATCTGCGATAGAGTAGTGCCTTTTATTTCAACCTAGAACCACTTCTCTTAACTGTAATCTTATTTTTATCGTGTCTTTTAAAGACAGTACTTTTTTCTATTGATAAGAATCCAAGTATCGAATACGTAACGTTATATTCAAAGATGCTTTAACACAAATGTATTTAAAAGCAACTATAGTGTTACAGCGATGTACATTCGTTCGAATAAAAAAAATTCTATTGCTTGAATGAAATTTATTTAAAAGTCTACTAAGTGAAATAAATTATGATCGTGATATACATTATTTATAAGATATAATTTATAACAGAGGTTATTTTATAATTGTTGACTGCATTAAATTTTCAATATTCATGTGTTTTTTTACTGTTCACAATATTGCTTAAAAAATTTATGTAGTTCATAAAAAATACATCTTGCTACGGCGGAATCAAGCCTCAGGAATATTAATATAATTTAAATGAAAATATTTAATATCTCCGAGTTTAAAAAAAATAGTATTTATTAGTCAAGAATAAATAAATTGTAAAGCTATGTCGGTTTCAAATCAAAAATAATATACAATTCAATGTTTATATATCTTGAATCAATGTATTCTTACAAATGATTTTACGAACTATATATTCATATAATATATTTAAAATTGAGGTAACTAAGAAACCGACTCCAAAAGTAACAATAATTGTAAATAAATGATCAACCACACAACACATTCGTACCTACATATTGATGAGTAGAAAATAGTAAGTTAATTATCAAATTATAGAAGAATACGCAATTATTTTTTTACTTTTTAGTGCATATTAATTTGTTTTTTTATGAAGTCGGTTTTTGTTTTGTTAAAATTTTTATTTATTTTTCGATTTTTAGTGAATCTGAAGTACACTCACTAATTTGTAGAATATGGTTAGACCTACTAAAAGTGCAGCTCATATGAGACAGCGCCATTTATATTATTATTTAAATATATTAATCTAAAACAGTGAAACATAAAAAAAAATGCATTTTGGTACTTAATTAATAAATATTAGTTAATATTGTTAAATGTATGAATATAAATTAACATGTTTTGATTAAATAGATTTAGTTGGTGGGGTAATTTAGTTGGGCAGCCATAACATAACCAAATAGTTATTTCTAGTAATAATTAAATAAACTGTATGTTTATAGATGTTGTGTTATACCATTCTTCACCATAAAATATGACGGAATGTCTGTATATTAAAAAAAGGGGAAGTATCTATATTATCCTAACTTATATTATAAATGCGAAAGTAAGCTTGTTTGTGACGCTTTCACGCCTAAGCCACTAGGCCGATTTAAAAAATTCTTTCACCAATGGAAAGCTACATTATCAGGGAGTAATATAGGCTACATTTTTTTTTTTATTGCATAGGAAGGCGGACGAGCATATGGGCCACCTGATGGTAAGTGGTCACCAACGCCCATAGACATTGGCGATGTAAGAGCTGTTAACCATCTCTTACATCGCCAATGCGCCACCAACCTTGGGAACTAAGATGTTATGTCCCTTGTGCCTGTAATTACACTGGCTCACTCACCCTTCAAACCGGAACACAGCAATAACAAGTACTACTGTTTTGCGGTAGAATATCTGATGAGTGGGTGGTACCTACCCAGACGAGCTTGCACAAAGCTCTACCACCAAGTGTCCCCATATTCCCACGGGAAAAACACTAGTAATCAATATATAAATATACATAAATATAACATGTATATAAGAGTACTTATACGATTCTATATATATATATATATATATATATATATATATATATATGTATAATTTTCAAAATTGGTCTCAACTTTTAGGAGATGTTCAAATATGTTTCAATTACAAACATATACATATATACTAATGCTTACATGCATAACTCATATTATAAAGAGGAAAGATTTGATTTTTGTTTGATTTTTTATTACGATTTAAATCAAAAACTACTCGACCGATTTTAAAAATTCTTTCACCCTTAGAAAGCTACGTCTTTACCGAGTAATATAGGCTTTATTATATTTTCAAAAACTTATAGATCCCTACTTAAAATGGAGCAATGTAACCCAACGTATCAAACTGTTGCCTATAAAAGTTATTATTTCGCGTGCGCTGCGAAAACTATTGACGGTATATAAAGAAGTGTTTTTTACAATAGTACTATAATTACTTGATCATAACGATGTTATGGTAGGTGAATGATAAATCTAGGTAGCCTATAAAAGATTCGGCCGTGTATCGTTAATTTGCTACTAAGAATTGAAGATTTCCGTTACTTTGTCATGGATCCTACAATCAGAATCTTACCAAACTATCATCAAACAACCCTTGAAGTATACTCTTTCTAATAAAAAAAAAGTCATCGAAATCGGTTGGCGCGATATTGAGTTATTCGTCCATTTGTCGCGCACATACCTCATGCAAATTTACGACTTATATGGTTTTCTCATGGATTCCATTGTCAAACCTGGACTAAAAAAAAATGGGACCCCATGGGAAGCAACCCCTTTCAAATAAAAAAAAATCATCAAAATCGATTCACCCAGTCGAAAGTTATGAGGTAACAAACACAAAAAAAAAACATACAGACGAATTGATAACCTCCTCCTTTTTTTGAAGTCGGTTAAAAATAATAGAATATGTCTCTTGTGTATTATACAAATAAATATAAAGTTCATATGGACTCACACTAGCTTTGTCAAACCTCTTTAATTCTGACCCACATTATCCAAAACTTGTTAAGCTTTTAAAGTTGTTATCGCTGTTTTGATAATGTTCACTTTAACTTAGGTGTCCAAATAAAATGCTATATTATATAAAAGTCCTACTTAAAAAAATCTGTGAGCGTATAGAATAATTATAATAGAAGAAATTTTTGGAAATATTAGCAAGAGCAGCCAGTAAAATATAAATTCCAATATTTCTTTGAAAATAGTTTTGTGTTTATAATAAAATAAAATTATTGAATCCTATCGTTGTTCGAATACACGACGTATATAATACGATATATAATGTGAATATACGATCCGGTTGGCGTGGGTGATAGTTGCCTTTCGTGCCGTAGGTCGTGGGTTCGATTCCCACCCAGGACAGACATTAGTGTGCATGAATGTGTCTGTTTGTCCTGGTTATGAGTGTAATTTTCTATATAAGTATCTATTTACAAAAGAAAAGAAGTATATCAGTCTATTTCCATGTCTAGTTTCCATAGTACGAGCTCTGACTAGTTTGGGATCAGATGCCGTGTTTAATAGGATATAAAGGATATATCATAGGATATTATTATAAATATTATAAAACCAAAACAAGTCATAAATCATATAAATAAGACTTAAGCTACCGATTTTTGTTTATTAATCTTGGTTTGGTGGTACTTTGACGTTTAAAAATAATTAAAATTTGATTTAAAACAACAAAATGACAGTAGCAAGTCCTTCCATTTATTAAAATAGGTAATATGTCCAGCAGTTTCCCCGTGAAGCACAAACAGACAGATCGACAAAGTTATTTACGTCAACTCAAAGTCAAAGTAAAAAAATCAAAAGTCTTTATTCAATATTCAAGCGTTACACTTACTTATTGATTGTCATAAATCTACTACCGGTTCGGAAATAAACACCTCAGACCTGAGAAAAACCGGCGAAAGAAACTCAGCGGGTTTTTTTTATATATCTTTACAATACAGGCAATTTATACAATATATATTTTTTTTAATTTGAAATAACCTGGAGGCGATCGTTTCATTCCTAAGGTGTGCAGTCATCTAAAAAGTCATTGGTTGTGTAATATCCTTTTGCACACAAGCGTTCCTTACCAATTCTTTTAAATTTCACAATTGAACATTTTTGATCGCTTTCTAGGATTAACCCTGTGCAATCTGGTAACAGTGGTTGTAAGTTTATGCTTGTTCCTGGTGTTAACATTATGAACGTCACAATTCTTGGGAAAATCTTTTATGTTTTTGCGTACATACAAAACATTATCAAATATATATTGAGAAGCGACAGTCATTATTTTGATTTCTTTAAATTTACATCTTAGTGAATCCTTTGGGCCCAGGTTATAAATTGCACGAATAGCCCTCTTCTGCAGTACAAAAATCGAATTATTATCGGCATGCCCCCAGAGTAGAATGCCATAAGACATTATACTGTGGAAATAACTAAAATCACTAATAATATTAGTGTGAATTGATAAGTAATTCTTCAAACTAAGTCAATATTGATATTGCGTTTAAATATGACGAACTAACAAAAAATATGATACTACTAGAACCAAGAAAACAGTCCTTACTTAGTATAAATAAATACATCATTACTGACCTGTCGAGGCTTAGCTAATGGTCGGAAGCCGCAAACTGTCGCTAGTATTTCGTTAAGTGCTTCTACATTCTTTAAATTTCAGACTGTTCACTGTCACGTTGCTACAAGATATGTTTGTTTTTATTTCGAATTTATATTCCATACAAACAAATTTAATTGTAGAGTATTTTTTTAACATAGAATACAATCGTAGTCGATATGATGGTTTTCAATAAAAAACAAAACTGGTAATTGAAAACAACCATTGCCTTTTATATTTTTTTTCATTGAAATATATTTCACTTCTTAATTCTTCGAAGAGTTTTTACTCTTGAAGAGAAAAATACTTGACGGCATTACTTTGTGACGAAAATTACTTGAATTTGAATGGTCGACGTAATTGAAAAAGTACTTTTAATTTTATTAAGCGAAGATCACACAATATGGAGTTACCGGCCGTTTTGTTAATTTTGTTTTGACAATCTCCTACTACCAGATTCTTTATTTGAATTTAATTTTATAATGAAATATTAAGACAGACGTTAATAAAAATGATAAAAATCATATATTTTTATTTACTTATTTGATGTACCTGCGCATTACATACTGCGCAGAGACTCTACTGCGGTTTGTGCGGTGGCGTGGTTTAAAGACCTACACAAAATTCATGGATAAAATAAAAATAGAATTTTATATTTATAGTTTGTCTGAAAAGTGAAATATAACTATCCAGCAAGTGTCGTGTACAAAGCAGAGAGTAACTACTCGTGCGAAATAAGAACCCAGACAAAACGACTGTTACGGACCGTCACATTGTTGTCTCGTTTTAAAAACCACTAAACTTTTACATCTCCACAAGACAGATCAAAATATCATTTCAATTTATTTTTTGCACATTTTCTTATGTATATTTATTTATCCAAATGTAATACGATACTGCAACTTGTGTTTTTATTGAAGTAAAAAACATTTATTAAGAACTTGTATTATATACTTGTAGTATGATGATGTAATAATCATAATTAAATTTAAAAAAAACCGGACAAGTGCGAGTCGGACCCGCTCACCGAGGGTTCCGTACAAATTTGTAGGTAGATATTTAGGGTTATGTTTAACAACAACATTTTAAATTAAATACTTTACTCGGTGGTAGAACTCGTCTGGGTAGGTACCACCCACTCATCAGATATTCTATCGCCAAACAGCAGTACTTGGTATTTTTGTGTTCCGGTTTGAAGGGTGAGTGAGCCAGTGTAATTCCAGAAGAGGGACATAACATCTTAGTTCCCATGGTTGGTGGCGCATTGGCGCTGTAAGCGATGGTTAACATTTCTTACTATGCCAATGTCTATGGGCGTTGGTGACCACTTACCATCAAGTGGCCCAAATGATCGTCCGCCAACCTATACAATAAAAAAAGCAGGTATGCATAGTAGTGTAAACTGTTAGGTACTACATACACCAAAATTATTAAGTGCCTATAAAGGAATATATATAAGGAATTACTTTCAAGGCTATTAATAATTAATAGGTTACATGTTTTTATCTGATTATAAATAACCTGTGGTTAGAAATACAACGTATATCAACATATTATGTCCAAAATCAAAGTAACTCAGTTCCCTTATTTAAAAGAAAAGAAAGCGAGGAAGAGTTTTTACCTGGCAGTTTTCAATAAACGCCTACTTTATTTAACTACATTTTAGTTTCATTGGATTTGAATCATTTCCTTTTATAAAAGCTGAGTTAGAATCCTCTGGATTATATTATAACAATTAATTAAGACAATTAAATAAGACATTAATAGTTTTTTTTTTTTTTTTTATTTCATTTGATAGTAATTATTATGTATGATATTTCGTTAATAAAAGTTTACACTTATGTTGTATTTTGGTAAAGAATCACATCTAAAGCCTTAACAGTCATGCAAAATAAGTTCCGGAGGCTGATAGAAACGTGATCTTATCCAAAAGTTGAAGGTTCGAATCTTGACGGCCATCATTATTACATAATTTATGTTTATAATTAATCTCGTAAATAATTATTAGTATTTAAATAATAATATTTTATAAATCGTTATTCAAATTAATCAGCGACATTATTTCCGAACCGAAAACATGAGAGAGAAGTATTAAAACCTCGAGCTCGGGTTTACTATTGGATCAGGTTTTTGTGAAGCCCTCTAACTGTTATCGTCTTTATTACAGAAAGCCTACAAAATTGACAAATATGTTAATTTATACAAACAGATATCTCTATTGATAAAATTACAAAAGAAAATCAAGTATGTTTTATGAATACAGCTCAATAATTAATTTATTGAAAAAAACGGTATATAAAAGCGCCTGTACACAGTTATACGTGATTTAATACTTTTAAATAAGTTATACGATACCTCGTAATCATGTCTGACTTGACAAGAGACAATTTTTATGGGATACTAAGCTGACTCCGTAGGAACTGCACAAACTCTCATAGTTAGTTGGGTCGGTTGGCCTCGTTGGCTAACTGATAAGACCAAAGATTCCAAGGGCCTAGGTTCCAACCCAAGTCCAGACAAAAAACTTATATTACTATCCCAGTGTCTTGAAGTTGGAATTATATGGAATTCAGTGTATCTATAAGTACGTAAAGCCTATATCCTTGCACCTAAGTTTTTCTGGGCACACTTATGTAATATATGTCCTGTACATATAGCTAGTTTCCTTTGAGAACGGACACCATGGTCATTAACCAAGAGGATCATTATCAACAATTTGATAGAATGACAATCTCACACGACCGATGCAAAATCAACAACGTTACGCACTGGCGACACGGGGTTTTAAAACTACACAACTTGGAAGCCTACTGTGAGTTTAATTGCCAAATAACCCATTGTTTTTATTGGCGAATTCGAATTTCGAATTTTATAATTCTTAAGTAATATAATATAATCTAATGTAATTATAATATATTTAACATTAAAATCGTTGTATATTACTTATTTTGTTTCGCATACACAAAGGCATTTAAAAATGTTGTCGTTGTTCTACCGTTTTGGCCCGCCGCCGGCCGGAGGCGAGATAAACTAATTACCTTACTACTGAAGACGTTTTTAAAAAGTTATACCACTTCTAAAAAATTTAAAAGGCAACCCTTGATGAGATTTTTTTTTTTTTGTTGGACCGCAGAAATTTATAAATATCATCTTTCTAACATTCTAAATTTATTAAAGTTAATGTAATAATTGTATTTTTTAAAAGTGTGATTCTATTTTTTTTTATTAATGTAATACATTTTGTTGTATTTCTTAATAAACGATGTTAAATATACATCTGAGTAACATTCATACTGTAAAACAAGGCGATTCAAAATTTAGAAATAACTGTAAAAAAAATACAAGCGAGCGAAATTGCACCAAGAATGTCAGCAGCTGCATTTTCCCGTAGCAATTACGATTTTCTGTGCTAACGTTGAAATATCGCATTTAATTTCAAATGACCATATTTACAATTTGAATTTTTAATGTACAAATAGTATCACTCCATTTTTTTTATTTCTTTCATACATATCTTGACTTGATAAAAAAATTAAGTACTTATGTTATATTATCTTTGCTTCGTCTTTTAAAATTTAAAATATCTAATAGCGATAATTTCATTAAAATCTGTGAAAGATATTTTCCAAACAAATTAACATTACCATTTGATTTCCTCTGACGAAATTTTTAAATTTAATTTAACTTATAACTTTTGAAGCCATATCAAGTTTATCGAAGTTACTTTGTAAGATTTGATGTAGACATCGACTTTAAAAACATAATCACGGATCTAAGTGAAATGGAATGCTGAAATTGGAATAAAAATAAGTCATTTCATGTAGATTTTTTTGTAGTTGGCAATGCAATGTTAAGTTAAATAAGTATTATTCATTTTGTTTTCTTAAACTTAAAACAAACACTAAATTTCAAGTAAAGTTTGCCACAATACATGAGTAAAAACTGCAGCCAAATCAGTGAAGCCAGTTCTAAGATTAGTGCGCACAAACGCACAAACAAACTGACAACCGGATTGTGTATGTTTTAAGTTAGACCTCTACAGGCAGACGGGAAAAAGTTCTAAAAATTGTTGTTTTGGCTTTTGTTATCTTAATAAGGACCCCCCATATAAGTAGTTTTTCAATATATTTAATGTACAGAAATCGAGCTGTTACAATATTATTATATGTATAGATAGATAGATGATAGTCCATATGTTTGAATAGAGCGTTGCATAAAAACTTCCAAAAACAATTTCATGAAACTACTATGTATTACCTACTTTTAATACGTATGATTACAGCATCGGTCATAGTGATAAAATGTGTTTTTCCTATCATTAATTTTTCTAATTTTTATTTATGTCGCAACTGAAACATTCGAATAAATAAATACGAACGTTAAAAAGCACTGTCAATAGTGGTTTTTTACTCATTTTGTTACTCAATAAATGTAAATACTGTTAGATAAATATAAACAAACATATATTACAAAATAACTACTCTATGAATATAGAACGCGTGGAATAGATGCGAGAAATCTAGCAGAATTTTCAATTTATTGAAAATATTATATTTGAATATTTGAAACATCAATAAAAATAGCAAAGCAGTGGTTAGTCCAGCCGAATGTTACCCGAGGTCTGTGGTTTCAAAACCGGGCAAACTCCACTAAATTTCATGTGCTTCATTTGTATTTATAACTCATCTCGTGATCATCGGTGAAGGAAAACATCCACCATAACGCATTGCCTACCTACCAGCAGCTACTTAACTTACTACTAACTCCCACGTACAAAAAAAAATAAAGATATTGTATCAAACAATTAAATGTTTCTAATTATAAATTATGTTAAAAATAAAATATGTTTATGAACAATGATATATGTTTTAAATTGTAAAATATGTAACTATATTGTCTAGGAAAACGCATTGTTATACTTAATTAAAAAAATTAAAAAGTAAAAAAAAAAAATAAGAACCTAAGGGGGTTCTATACAAATCAAACGATTTCATTTGATACCCCAATCGGGTCTGTTCGCCGAATTCAGTAAATTCATCCTCTATCCTATAACTACCCCTCCTCCCTTCAAACAGCTAATTATGTATTACATAAATCAAACTATTTCATTTGATACCCCATTCGGATATATTCGCTTACTATCGTGTACTCATCCCCTCTTCCATCCCAATATTTATTAAACGGCATAATCAGTTTTCTTCAAACATAGCCTTAAACAAACTTGACTAATAAATCTTTCAAACAAAAGCACCTAAATGATCATCGAATCAACCGTTCGAGACCTACAACCTCATGTAGACCGACAAACAAACATACGGACACACACACGTCAAACTTATAACACACCTCGTTTTGCGTCTGGGGTTAATAATTATCAAATCAAACATTAGAAAAACATTAGTAAGTGATTGTATAACTACACTGCCAGCAAAACTATACCTTAATAGAGAAACCTTCCGTGAGCCTGTTGATCTTCTAAAAATCGCATAACTCAAAGCCTCGCATAACCGTTTAATGAGTTTATTATGCACGGATAAAGCTAAAACCTATCGCGTATGTCTACAATAATAAAATACTACCAAAATCTGCATTTCCATCGAATCGTAAGCCGAGATGGCCCAGTGGTACGAACGCGTGAATCTTAGCCGATGATCGTGGGTTCAAACCCGGGCAAGCACCTTTCATGTGCTTAATTTGTGATTATAATTCATATCGTGGTTGACGGTGAAGGAAAACATCGTGAGACCTGAATGTGTCAAATTTCACTGAAATTCTGTCACATGTGCATTCCACCAACCCGCATTGGAGCAGCGTGGTGGAATAAGCTCCAAATCTTCTACTCAAAAAAAAAAGGAGACGAGGCCTTAGCTCAGCAGTGGGACATTCACAGGCTGTTACTTTACTTTACTACGACTCCAAAGAGACAACTTGAATAATGTATTTTGATTTTAACATACGTTTTTGGCATTACGTCTTTCCATCTTTCGAGTCGTCATCAACCCTATATTAAAGCAACCGCGTCTTCGGTATATAATTCTAGTACTTGTTAGTTAAGACAAAGAATTGTTTATTATTTATTTATTCAGCTAATTAATTTTAAGATCAAGTAGGAAAACATTATAGCAAATCTTGAACTTCTTGCTGTCGACCTATTCTATATGTTATATATAAAGACAAAAATATATTTAAGAAGAAGACAAAACATGTTGTGCCGTATACGCACGAAGTTATATTTGAACATTCGCGGTCGAATCCTCCGCTGAATGAGGCTGAATGTTATTTTAACTTTCATATTGAATGTTGAATTTCATATTGAACTTTTCTAACGGTATGTCCTGTTAATGTATGAAATTCAATTAAAATTTCAATTTTCCTTGCCCGAGTTTGAATCTCCGATTCACGTTAATATAATAGGTGGACTCAGCTTTTGCGCAATAATAAATATAATCTATATAATAGAATTAATGCATCGGGCTAAAAAGGTTTTAGAGTACATAAGCGTTGCATTGTTTTAATTTATTTCCATTGTCATAAATACATAATGTCAGTTTATGCTTAGTATTTATTTTTGAATAATTTTAAGCAACGGACCAAATTTAATTCATACTACTTAAAATAATTATTCAAAATTATTTGTCCACGCCGAAGAGAGTTTAAGAGATCAAAAGAAAAGCGCTATTCTTACTCTTAGTTTTGCCATAAAGATGCAAACGACGATAACGATATACGAGAAACTTAATTATATTTTAATGCGGACATTTGTTAATAATGCACCATTGATGTATAAAATAAACGCTTATTTTAGCTGCTACATAGTGATTTTCCATTTATTTGATTCCATTTAGAATACATAAACGTCACAGCAATAGATATCAAAATATTTAGATCAATATCTGCAGCTATTCAACGGGAAAATTCATTGAAATTCAGAATTTTCAGAAGATTCAGATTCAAATTACATTTTTATATCTCCCGTCGGAACCGTTATTAGGAAATAATAACCGTGATACATTTGACTATTTCACAATTAAAACGTTTTATAATTAAACTAGCTGATACCCGCGACTTCGTCCGCGTTGCTTGATATATTAACCAAGTTTTCTTATGTACGAAGGAAAAAACATCAAAAAGATCCCAAACAAAAATATACATTGTTTAAACATACATCACTGAACACGCAGTGCATATACAAATCGTTGTTTCTTGAAACTTTAATAACTTTTTATTAAATTAAGATATCGCAATAATTTCTTTTTTTTGATAAGGACCAAGTGTCAAAGTAATAAAATTTAGAAAATTTCATTGAAATCTATCCAGCAATTTTTCCGTTATGTTTCCTCTATCATTTTATTTATATAGATATATATTTTATGTAACTTGACTTTTATTGGTTCTATTGTGAAATGTAATGAAGAAATGACAAAAATGATGTTTAAATTATCTTAAAAGTTGTGAAAAAGAAAAACACATCAATTTACTTATATCTGTACTTAGTACGTATGTATATACGTACAGTTACTAAATACTTCGCAAGTAATAAATATTTGCCAGCATTCAATTGTTAATTTCACAGCCATAATATATGTAGAAGTTACAACGCTGAAAATTCTATCACATTCCCAATTATATGTGATATGGAAATACTGGAATTGGCGTAATGAATAGGCTTGATATTGACAGTACGTTTCTCAATTAGGTGCGTGTGTCAGTTTTATAATAGTCTATTATTATAATGTGTGGCTAAAATAAGATGAATTGAAAAATATTTTACAAACAACTTTCTTTTTAATAAACCTTAGTGACCAGAAATTTACAATCAGTTAGTTTTATGGTTTGATTTGAATTATTAAGGTATATCCGTAAATAAACAAAAGTTCAATGACAATATCCGAATAGTATCCGACGGTAAAGACATTACCGTCGGCTTTTTTTATCTATATATTATGCGCTTCGTTAAATTTAGATTTTCGGCTAAACAATATTATTTTTAGAAAAAACAACGAATTAATATTTATTTGTTACAAAAGTAGCTAACTAAAACTTTTTTTTTTATTTAAGGAAATGTTTTATTACCTAAACCCCCAATTTAATAATGTACAGCTTTACCAAATGTTACCTCGATATTTTGTGTCTTTTAAGAATAAGTTTTTATATCTCTTCAAATAAAATATTTTAATATATGATCATAATAAAATATACTAAAATCTAGTTTATTAATAAAAATATACTAAAATCTAATCGTGTTTAGTCTAAATCAAAACGTTTTGTAAATTGCTCCGACCCTTAATGATTAACGATACTAACTTTTGGACTACATTTTAAAGCATATTTAATTTATTTTATGTTCGATGATTTAAAAACGCTTCAAAACCTAATATAAGTTCTTATAATGTTTTAAATATGAAGCCACCCCTGTTATTAATCAAGTTTATTATTTACAATCAAAAACAAAGAAACGCAAAAGTCGGAAACTAATCAAAAGTTTCACAAAAATAGTTTTAATTCGGAACGTTTGTAACTTTAATAGGTGTTTTTCTTGTTTTACAAAATACCGACCGCGGTAACTATTTATCGTTGTATTAATTTTTTTTTACGCGCACAAATGGTTATATATTAATCACCGCAACTACAATTTACTCACGAAAAAATCTCAAATAAAATAAATGATACCATAAAAAAAATATAGAAACCAAAAATATAACTTATACTAATTCTTACCTCAGAAGAAAGGGCCGAGCGAACTCGCGAGTATTAACTTTGGAAGCGCGGCAAGACACGTGTGGTCTCAACGACGTCCGGCGCGCGATTCACAGATAAAAACAATGGCGTCATGCGAAGACGGGAGAGGCGTCCCCGCCAATCTGTTGATTCGCGCATGAGCCGTATAGCTATGGGGTGCGAAGTACATTGGAGCCACCTCCAATATTATGCCAACAGACATTTCAAGCACATTATCAATTATGATATTTAGCATTTTTTATAAGAATTAACACAGCAAGTTTTATAGCTGACCGAAAAGAAATATTTTGATAAACTGAGTACCATTTTATAACTAATTTATTTTTTAAAATGACGTTATATTGAAAATAATTAAAAATTACATTAAATAAATTTAAAAGTATTTAATGTCATTTAGACATCGTTTGTTCTCAATTTTTATCAACGTATCGTGTTTGAGCTTTCAATATCTAAATATTTTTTTAAAAAATATGGAGAAAAAATACATATATCTTAAAAACTTAATCATAGCCTATTTAATACACAATAAACACAAATTCGCAATAAAATGCGTTTTGTCCAAACGAATAGGTTAAAAGCGAATAACTATTACTGAACCTATCTAATACGGTATTTAAAAGTATTCCTTCCCCACGACTATAATGTACATATATTTTGTGTGAAAAATTGTCTGTATTGTGCTTATATGTAATTATGTATACGGAATGCATTATATCCACCCTAGGAGATCGCCTACGCTTAACACACAATTATCAAATGCTATCTTACATTGCTTGCCACTTGCTAGATTAAGCATCAACTATAACAGAAGCCATTGTTTCATGACATGTCGTGCGATACAAAGCGGATTACACAAGTGCAGCAATGAATATACACATCTAGTCTTAACAAAATTTGGTTCAAAAATATTCGTTGGGTACTATTTGAAATGGGATTTGACTGTCACATGAGATTTTTTGTGCCTGAGTTATCTCATAACCGGATTATGAGAGATACTGTTATTGGTATAATACTTTAAAATCGGTACCTATTTCATTTTATTGCACATTATTATTAGTGCATTATAATTTTTCACGCTATTTCATTCAAGTTCGGGTTTCGTAGTCATTCGTTTTTTTTTATTTTACCCGATTTTTCGATGAAGTTACACCTGTCGTGGTCACGAGCTACCTCAGCCCTTAGATCCAGTTTATGACCATTAAGGTAACGACCAGCTATGATCCAAATATAAAATCCATTATTCCACTATGGATTAGAGATGTTAATCCCTCGTTAAAAATAATAATATATAAGTTGATAAGCTTATTAAATATTTTTATATCTTAAAATACAATTCTGGAATAAGAGATAATCTTTAAGAAATCTAAATGTAGAAAAAAAATTAAGTGAACAAAAAATGATACAATTAATTTTGTAGACGTTTAAAAGACGTTTATCGTTTTTTTTAAATATATTGTAATTAAATCAAGTCATTAAGCCATCAAAGTTGCCGCGGACTTAATATAATTTTCAAAGTTGCAAAAATTATAAACTTGACACGAAACTGCGTAATTGATCTGTAAATATACAATCAACTCATTCTCGCAAAAAATAATATTTACACGTACCGTACGTATTTTGACATATCAAGTCTATATATAAACATCGTATTTAGGTACTTCCGAATCGAGTTTGATTTTCTTCTATATTATTTCCTATTTTTGTTTTTAAAGAACTTAATAAACGGCTTAAAATAGAATGAATATCGGATATCCTCCGATATTTATTATAAACTATTTTAATATCAAGATTTATTAAGTAAAAATACGCTTTCCTTAGAATACATCTAAAAATATCTCTAAAATGCATTTTATACAGAAATTACACAACATCGCTGAGAAGCTAACGCACGTAGTAGCTATTATATATAATGGATAAGTCTGGAAATACGTCGTGGTAGGTATTTATTTGATCATAGACATTTTAAAAATAACTATTCACATTTACATAACAATAATAATGAACCATTGATGGTTTGGAGTTATCACTGTGTATCGGATTTGACAATATACAATACACAGATCAATACCTATACTGACACTAGACTTGTTCATACTAAAAATATAAAATATTTCTAGAATGTTCAGTTTGATATGTAGCTACAGAATATGCACAACACAGAAATGTAACTAATTAATCATTATCTTATTACAACATAAAAAATGTGGTACTTTAAAAAAAATGATAGATGGAAATTATATCGTTTGGAGATATACATTCAGATATATTAAAATTTCAATCAAATAATGGTTATTGGGTTTTAGATTATGGGACTGAAATTGAGCACATATTTATAGAAAATTAAAAACATAAATATATATATTATGTTGTGTATTAATATTATCTCAGATGATCTCTGGCCCAAACCAAAAACCAAAAAGGTCCCCCAGTGGCCTACGATATCGCGGCAGACCTCGACGGATTTGGCAAGATGATCTGCACTCCTAGTAGAAAGATTGGTTTCATAAAGCTGAATATAGGGACTTGTGGTAAAAAAGTAGAGAGGTCATTGCATTGATAATAAAAATAATAATATTAAATAATATTATATAGTATGGAGGATATACTTTTCATTAGAATATATATTAATGAGAGTGATGTATGCTTAAAAAAAATCAATTTTTCCGCGAACCAGGGATTTCGAATATGTGGCCGGCGAGTTAAACTATTGTTTAATGTTTACCTAGATTTTGCTGTTACAACATTCCGTATTTCTATTATAATATTATTTATTCTCGGCGCTAAATGATATAATCTACATGCTGGTTACATACAACCGCTTCATTTGTCTAGAGGCTGACTTCAGAGTATAAGGCTGTAACCAGAAGTTCTGTAGTTAATCACGGGTAGTACCAACGAATCGATTACTTATATCAAGAGTATGTGTAGTGTGAGCACATGACATTCAGTGGTTCTTGCCCGGGTTTGAACCCACGATCATCGATTAAGATTCAGGCGTTCTTGCCACTGGGCCTCAATTATTTTTTTCTTATATTTTATTATTATAATAAATTATTTTCTCTTTATGTATATAAGGATATTACTGTTTATCAATAATAGTTGCATTAATATGAATACGAATTTTGGTATGTAAATGATGTAAGGTACTAATAACAATAATAATCATTCGACAACAATATTATTTCATGAATAATTTAAATTTACATGTGGTGTTTCGAGTTATTTATTCACTTTATTATTGTTATTGTTAATATTATTATAAAAATCAATGTTAACTAAAACAACTCTGAAATGTTTTTTTTTAAATATTGATGTGGGAATATTTTTCATCTTCTGTTCCTTGTGTAATTACGCAATACGCATTTCCCTAGTCCACTGGGAATTAATTATAATTATTTTGGTGACGCTTATACTTTTAACATCAAGAGTTTTTAAGTGTAAACCAAAAAATAAGTGGTCACCTGTGTGTACTGTAAAGTGTATTTGAATTCAAATCACATCCAATCTCAAAGGGCACGCAAATAGTAATAAAAATTCTTTGTCTTCAGTTAAAAGTAATTAGTCCCCACTCCCCACATCCAGCTAGACCCCATATCATAGACGGATGTAGATTGATCAAGTAATTAGTTCCCGATTTGTTCTACCGAATTTAACCGAAACCTGAATTTGTTCTGTGAAAAATTATAATAATATTTTAAAGTCGACAGAAGAGCTTCATATTGATTCAAAAATAATATTTTGAAGAAAAATCTGTTATTTTTAAAATAAATTACCTACAATTAAACTCCAGCCAGCGGACTTCTTTAATTATATGACAAATAAACCTAGTTGTACTTATTTTTGTACAATGATGAGTAATCATTAAAAAAATGTAAGACGTTAAGTAAATATTTTATCATCATTACATTTCACCAACATTGGGAATTAAGATGTGAAGCTTCCGGTCGTTACACTGACTCTTCAAATCGGAATATTATATGGATGAGTGGGTGTTACCTAGCCGGCGAGCTTACACAAAGTTCTATCAAGTATCCTACCAAGTCAAAGTATAATATCCATCGACAATCGAATTACTCAGCTACTTGCACCTTACAAAGCTTGTTGAGTGCTTCCTCATTATGATCCTTTTCCGCTCGCCGTGCACTAAATTATAAAAGGGTCTGATGCCTGAAGGCTACAAACTCTTACATTAAAATATTTTTAGTTTATTCTGCACATTTATCATATTTTTAGCTACATTTATGACTTTTAACTTTAAGAGCTTCTGTTTTTGTAAAATATACTTGAATAGGAATTCGGCTTTAATTCTTTAACATTTATCACGCAGGGATAGCCTTTAGAATGGTATTCGGACCCTCTTGGTGTACTAAGCTATGTGAAATTCCTACTCACTAAAAGCCCTGTGATGGGCGACCACGACAACATTCTGAGATTGTAATGTACGTCATTATTCCGTTCACATGTAATTAAATATTTGAATGGGCGTTAAATGTATGTAACAACTCGTATACTTTAAAGCTCTTTTTGATCAGGAGTCAAATTATTTATGAAAGACGAAGCCACATCAGTATTGAACTATACAAATTAACAACATTATTTTATTATTATAGTAAATGTGTAATCGTCCGTTCTTCGTGCAATATCGTGTCAGATATATCTCTAGGTAACGCTAATTTAATTTGGATTATCGAGCTAACATTTGATTTCGCTGAATGCTATCGATAACCAATATTCAAGTAAAATTATTATTAATAACTAAATGTCACACACCTGTACCCACCTGTTTTCACTATATGAAAATTAATGGAAAAAAAAATAAAAGAAATAAAATTATGATTCTTTATTTTTCAATTTCAGAAGAATTAAATATAATATATTTAATAACGAAACAAAAATAAACACGTTAATAACGAATACCAGGTCATAATATCCGATATATTTCACAAAGTGAGTTTATAAGCTCTATGGAACGTAGGTTATAGTATTTACGTTCATCGAATTTGACTAACTGGTAATCCGAGAGGGAATTGAATTTAAGCCGGCTTTGAGCTTTGCTTCATTAAATCGTCCGTCTATGTGTCATCGATCGGATAACTTCGGAAACCAAGTTTTTGAATTACTTGAAACTTGTTCACGTTGTCAAAATTTGTACTTTATTTTTTAGATATAATTCATAAGTATTTTGTACCATTGTATATACAATGTATCCCAAATATCGATCATAATTGGATTCAGGACGTATTGTTTCTATTTTATGTCTGGATAATAAATGATATTATTTTTAAGACACAACATTTAGTATTTACTTTAAAAAAAAAAACTATGGTGAGCTTCTTTTAACTATCTATTTTTTGTAACGAACTGAGGATATTTCAGTAAGCCACATATTTGCCACAATCCCAAATTTAACCCTATTCATTATTTAAGTTACGATAACTTTTAAAACAACTCGCCCTGGTAGCGTATGTAATTTTTTTACGATGTTAATTGACAAAGTTAGCTTATAATTAAGTAAATATTTTGATCTAAATTCAAAGTAAAACTAATTTTAGTATTTAAGCACTAAGAAACAATTTGCTATATTTTGATCCGAAGCGAAGCGCGTCTTTCACAATATTAAACTTCAGTCGAAAGTTCTGAGGTAACAAATACAAAATTAAAAAATACAGACGAATTGATAACCACCTCCTTTTTTTGAAATCGGTTAAAAATACCAATGACCATAGTTCGGTACAATTTAACATGGCTGCTTTATGGGTCGAGCTGTTAGATATATAGGCTATATCCTGAGTTCCTAGGTTTGAACTCGGACTTATATAAAGCTATTGGGTTTTTCTGACTAAAATTATAAGTACCTGTCCGGAATTCGTATATACACGGACTCGGTAAGAATTTAAAGCAGTTGGTCCTGCACATGAACTCTTTCCGGTCGTGTCGGATTGCCGTCCCATTGGATCGCGTGTCAGCTTTTTAAGCGTTCAGCACTAAACGTAGTGCTAATATAGTATATTATATGATTTGAAAACTAGTTATTGAAAAGAGGATCCGTTCAAAACATCGCAAATGTGTAAAAATAAAGAGTAAATTTTACTAACGGAATAAAGTTTAGGGGCTATGCGGGCCATGTCTAATGGGGCTGCTAACTCATCATTATGTGAAACTTTTTATGTGCACATCCAATGTTTGAATCTATTTTTCAACTAAGCTTAAATTTTGAACGAAGCCAAATCCAATAATACTATGTTTTTTTTTCTGATGCAAATGATAGTTTTTATTTTATCAATAACAACCAAATATGAAACTATGATAATATTTTTATTCAAACTGAATAAATTTAATTTTATAAACAATGTTAAAAGCATACATGTTTGTTCAAATTTAAAACCAATAAATAAATATACAGACAAATGTATTTACAAAATATGAAATAACATCTACTCGATGAGAGAATTACATCAATCGAATAACGAGAAGTCAACCTACAGAATATAATATGAGATTATGCGACACAAAAGTTTAAGATATGACGAGAAAGTAGTTATGAACATAAAGCATACAGCAGAAGTTTTTTTTATGTAAAAGGGGGCAAATGAGCAGTAGGAGGCTCGCCTGATGGAAAGTGACTACCACCGCCCATAGACATCAGCAACATCTGAGGACTTGCAGGTGCGTTGCCGGCCTTGGAGGAATATATACCCTTTAAAATATTCTCGATTATGATAAAAATTTACGAGTCATTTGCTTCACGACAATCTTATTTTTAATTATTCTATGAAGCAGTTGAGCCAATTGGTTGGTTTATTTATTGTATATTGGAAACTTTAATAGAAGATAGTGAAGTAGCAGCCCTTAATGCATCACTGCTGGGCAAAGACCGTGTCTTCTTAAGGAGAATGTGGAACTTATTAGTTATCTCTGCACCAGTGCGGTTTAATTACGTAGCAGTATACGGCGAGTAGGAGGTATGTCGTTTTCCTCACTTTTTTTTTCTTTCGCCGCTAAATAGAGATGAAATTAATTAATGCAATAAATGTGAGAGCGAGTTTGTTTATTACATGTTCGCGTTTTAACAAATCAACCGATGATCAGGTAATTTTGCATACGCTTTGTTATTCATACAATAATGAAGTCCTACTGAAATATTGGTTCAGAAATCATTTTAGGCAACGACGATAAAAAAATTAAATCGATCCGTACAACTAATCTAATTAGATTATTATTTTATTAGATTTGAAAATAAAAGAAAGGTTACGAAAAAGTACAGACCTAGACCTACTAATATAATAGACATTGTACGACTTATTATCAAGATTTTGACATAAAAAATGTCAATTTTAAAATCATTTAAACTCGTGTTATATTCAGTTGATTTTTTTATCACACAATTAAATATTTTGTATGTGTTGGCTCCGCTGAAACTATTGCTAAAATATGTACATGTCAATACATTTGTATATAAGATACGATGGGGCTAACATGTCCAATGGACAAAAGTCTCAAAAAAAAATAAGATTAAAAAAAAAAAAAACATTTGTATATGTTTCAGAGAATTTTAATGCCATACTGCCGTTTTAGATAACCTTATATAGGTTACTGAATAAAAGATAACGTTGGAAAACCTACGCGAGTCAGATAAAAGCCTTGCAGTGACATACGATTTTAAATCACCATTTATTTTGATAACGAGTCCTCTGTAACTTTCTCTTAAAACTAGATTGCATTGCAAACTAATCTAATTTTTTGCTGCAATATGCACTCCAATATTTCAAACATGTGCTAGGTCCCTACTACAAGGCAATTGTTCCATACGTCGGCTTACATTCTTCAGAGTGACTTTGTTGACTTTGTTAACTCATTTACTATTGCATCGATAAAGGCTTAATCAATAACGCTTACGTACGATTACTCGTATACATTATACATACAATTATTGATAAAACAAATTATAAAACTAAAATAACAAAACGATTTAAAGTTAATTCAAAACTTATATAGATATTAAAGAAACAAAAAATATAAATAATAATGACATTCATGGCCGAATACTGAATATTTGGAACGTCATTAATTTCAAATTTCGCATACTAAATTTTGAAATTAATGACGTTTCAGTATTCGGCCGTGAATCTAATAAAATAGAAAATAAAATATTTATAGAATTAAAATAAATAATTTTCCGCTCCAAAAAAATAACTATATTATTTATAATAAAATAAAGTACCATAAATAAATTAATATAAAAAAGTAAAAAATCTAATAAAACAAAGGATATTTATTAATAACTCGGTATGATATTAATGTGTTATTAAAGATGACGAAAGATACACATTTGACTATTGGCGACTGATAATGTAGATACTGTTTCTAATTTTTAATAACAACGATTTTTCTCAAAAAATCAAATATATAGTTATAATTAGTATCTTACACATTAACATATAATGATATTGATATAATAATACATATATATCACGGATAAATACGTATCGTTGCATTACGAATATTAAAATTTTAAAATAGAGTGGAAATATCGTACGTTCAATTCATATATCCAACCTTCTATAATTTCCCTCGGGAAGTCGTCAATATAGACGAAGTCACGACATTTTCTTATAAAGAAAGAAACTATGTTAACTAAAACACACATTTTAAAGGCAAAGTTCGTAAGACTGCTTGTCCACAGCAATGATCACTAACGCTATGGAGCTATGTCGTACTCTCTTGGACCACGTTCACACTTGTCGACCACTAAATCGAAAATGAATTTGTCTCAAAGGCTTTCGATCAAGCCGATGTTACGGAAATTGTATGAAATAAATAAAGCTATGATTCAAAGTAAAGGACACACTCGCTAAAACACCATTAAAACGCATCCGAAACAAATCAACGTGTTTTTTATAGAATAGGTAGGAACATATGGGCCACCTGATAAGTGGTCACCAACGTCCCATACACATTGGCATTGTAATATATGTTAACCATCGCTTACATCGTCAATGCGCCACCAATCTTGGAAACTAAGATGTATTGACCCTTGTGCCTTTAATTATACTGGCCGACTCACCCTTCAAACCAGATTACTACAATACCAAGTATTAGAGTTTTGCTGTAGAATATCTACTGAGAGTACCTACCCAGATGAGCATGCAAAGAACCATTCCACTAGTAAACATACTACTATTACGACATGTAAGGTAAGAAGATTTAATGAGCGTAAATTAATATCGCTGCTTAACGTTTAGCGATAAAGTTAATATAATAATGATATCCTGGGACATTATTCACACACGGCCATCTGATCGCAAACTAAGCAGAGCTTGTTGTTTGGAAACCAGATAACTGATATTAATGTTTCTTTTGTAAATACATTCTTATATAGATAATTACACCCAGACTCATGACAAACAGACATATTCATGCACACAAATGTTTCTCCTGAGAGGGAATCGAACCCACGACCTGTAGCGTGAAAGGCAGTCTACCAAACACGCCAACCGGCTCGTCAAGGTGTTAACATTATAACATATTATTAAATGCCGTCATCCCTACTAGTATTCACGCTGCAAAGACTTTAATTATAACTGAAACTTTGCTCATGAAGTTCAATAGTATTTCAAGTTGTTTAATATAACATTTGAAATATATTATTTATTTATTTGTGTATAATATTAAATTAATATTATTTGTTATTTAAGAAATATGAAATCAAAAGAACCAAAATTCACCAAACCAAACCAAAATATAAGTTATTAATCTCGTTGTTGGTTGAAAGGATTTGATAAACTAGCACTCCGACTCGATTCGTCAATTTATTTCGACAGATATTATATGTAGATAGATAGATCTTTCGAAACCATTAAGTACCTAGCAATGGTGAGTCTCTGCTCGAGAGACGATTCCTTTATATAGTATTATATAAGGGAATCGTATAATATTCATAGATATTTGAGAGAAATACCATCAATGCGAACTTATTAGTTCTAGTGTCACCACTCATTTTTATTGTAGAAATGTAAAAGAGGTATATCAACAATAATGGATTTTCCTATTAGACATTAAATTGGTCTGAGAAATGTCGTGTACAACAGTCACTCAACGCAATTACGGACAACTAGGGGAATCGTTAGCACTGCTACTATTATCGATATTGTATTATTTCATGCAATCGTAAAAAAAAACTAATTTCCTCGATTCTATGTATAATCAAAATCTTATAATCAAATGATCATTATATAATTGTATCAATGATTTAAATGTTTCATTATACTATTAAAATTATATAGCATCATATCAAAATAATTCCTTATAACGCATTTTGTTAATCGGATTATATTATTATACTAGCTTCGCGCCGCGACTTCATCCGTGTATAATTAATAAAAATATAATAAATTATTTTATCATTATAACAACACACACACATATATATGGCTACAGGTAAAGAAATATGTAATTGATGATTTGAAATATTTTTTCATAAGATAACGTAGGGTTACCGATCTTAGCGTATATATCCTACGATATTCTTTGTTTCGGTATCTAATAATTATTCATCGAATGGCGTATAATCTTAACATGAAAATAGAAATGCCATAAGATATGTTTAAGTCTGTATGATGTTACGTAACAATAATGACGTAATTTCATTGGCCTGAGTCCGCGTAAGAGGAAGAGGCAGCGAAGCGAAAAATCTCTGCGCTCATTACTCGCAGCCTTGTAACGAAATCATCTGTTTCATGACATGCAAGCAAATCAATGCTTTTTATTAAAGAGGTGCATTTTTATTAATAAGTAGGTATTTTCTTTGGTTAAGTTGTCAATGTCAATGCATCGTAACAATTATGAAGCGATTTTCTTTCTATATTATTGACATTTATGCGAATTTCTTAATTTCCACTATAAAAATGTGTTTTTATGTTAAAATAATTCAGAATTCGAGGTCAATTTTTTTATAACGTTACCAGGCAGTCCTTTGGATAATGGAATTAATACATGAAAGTCGATATAAAGGAACAAGACAAACGCGTAATTAATTATTAATAACAATCAAAATAAAATCTATCATATCACTTAATCTTATTAATTCAGACAGAAAGATATGAACAAAAAGCACCAAAGAAGGTTAACTTACCTTAACCAAAATTTTAAAAATAATATAAAATTGAACAAAAATATTACACCTATTTATAAACGTAATCACAATTATATTCAAATTACCTCTTGATTGACAAATTTGATCAACAAAAGGAAAGAAAAAGATAAAAATTGTAACATTCCGAAATGGGTCGTCAGCTTCAGTCATGACACGAAATTGTATTACTACACAAGTAACGCGAAAATTTGAAAATTTTCCATCTTTTTGCAATAGATGATTCCATTAATAAGTAAACATTCCATGAAAAGTAACAAAACAAAAACATCATAAAATATTTTTGACTACACAAACCCGGTTTGGTCAAGTATATAATTCTCATTAATTTAAATTAACCGTATTAAAATATTGAATAATAACCGTATAAGAAAATGTAACCTACTTACTATATAGTTTAATAAAAATGCTTTATGCAATATATTTAAGTATTATTGTTATTATTAAATAAATTTGAAAATACAAAAAAAAAACGTAAGAATTATGAAAAATAATTTGTTAATAAGTATACATTCATTTTCTTTACACTTATTTCTCTATTATATTATATTATTTATAATTATAATATTCACACAGAACTAATTTATTACATTTAACTAACTTATTATAGAAATACGCTTCAAAGCTCCGTTTGATTTTGTTGCAATGAGTTTGGAACTAGGTTATTTGTATTTCTGTAGCCCTTTGAACACGATGTTAATTATTTATATAAATATATAGTTTCTTTAATTCCTAAAATTATTCATAAGCGGTTTAAAAAGTTTTGTTTGGTGTTATTTGTAGTGGTTTTATTCTATGACTCGTTGTCTTTAGTCTAGCGAAGGTACTGGATGAAATATTTTAAATCTGTTATTTTATATTTTTGTTTAACGAATATATTTTATTTGAATTTAAATTAACCGTATCAAAATGTTCAATAATAACTGTATAGCAAAATGTAACCTACTTACTATATAGTTTAATAAAAATACATTATGCATCGCCGTAATTTACAATAAACTTAAGAATGTTTATCTACATATCAATTGCTGTCGCAGAAAATATTTCACGTAACGAATATAAATATGAAACACTAATCATTAGTCAGTTAATCCATATTATGTAAAACTAATATCGGATGCCTTGGGGTGCCTCACCCCTCACACTCCGTATGGTGTGGTACGCCGTGTTCAGTGTCATCAATCTGTACATAGTTGTGCCACTTTTTCTTGCTACCCAGCAACCCAAGTGGGGGTGCATCGCCCTGGTCCTTCTCCCATCTACGAATCAGGGCTTGTTGGGCTAACCATGAACCGCCTCACCTGCGTGGACCCTGGACGGTCGACGCTCGCCCTAGCTTCAATCCGGAATCGATACACTTCTGCGAGCACTTGGAGTTCCCAGAGCGGTTCGCGGATTTATAAGCACCTTTTTTCGCATGGTATTTGGGGCTCGCCGGCGCTGAAGAACCAACCTAGCAACGCCTTCTGCCGGGTCTTCTTCGTCGGATCGAATCAATGGAGGCTTTCCTCGCACTGCCTCCTTCTGCAACATTATACTCTCGCAGAAGAAGATCATTTCTGACGAACGGATAAAAGTCGCACGCCCCTCGAAAACAAAAAACGGATGCCCTCATGGAATAAGAGGGCCTCCGTTTTTGAGATCCTGGGGTTTCCCCCATGGGTTTGAGCGACGTCTCGACCTCGGACAGGTGGACCTCCTCCTGCAAATTTCGCCCCGTCGTGCCGTGATAAGAGTGTAGTCCGCGTAGCACAACACACCTATCCCGGGGAACGGGTGCACGCAGGAGCCAGCCGACAAGATATATAAGAATATGGACAAAAGCCGCGTCTTTTTTTCTTATCATCCATTTCTTCTCATTAAATGTACAATATTATTATTATAATTTAAAAACATATATAGTTTGAAATTTTTACTTGTTCGCTACACGTTTATGCTACAATTAATTAAGTGATTACGTGCTATCTTATTAAATCATAGCTGATAAAAGTTTTAATTTAATAATACTAGATGATAATGTATTTGTTGTCTAAAAATATTGTTAATGAATAAAGTAATTACATGTATTTAATATTACTAGAGAACTGTTATATTTTAGTTAGATTTTTATTATTTTTAATAACAGTTATTTTTTAATTAAAGAAGACAAAAATTTTAATTAAATTTATTGTTCAATTGAAGAATTTTGCTTTATCAGTAATATTCTTTTTGGTGGTAGAGCTTTGTGCAAGCTTGTCTGGGTAGGTACCACGTACTCATCAGATATTCTACCGCAAAACAGCAATTATTGCTATTGTTGTGTTCCGGTTTGAAGGGTGAGCGAGCCAGTGTAACAGGCACAAGGGACAACATCTAAGTTCTCAAGGTTGATGGCGCATTGGCTATGTAAGCAATGGTTAACATTTCTTACAACGCCATTGTCTATGGGCGTTGGTGACCACTTAACATCAGGTGCTCCCAAATGCTCGTCCGCCCTGCTGTATAGGCAGAGCGGGCGAGCATTTGGGTCACATAAAAAAAAAACAAAATATAATCAAGGAGTGATTTATTTATAATGCAAATTAAGTACTTATTAGTATTACTTTAGTCCATTTTATTTTATTTTAAATGTCATAAAAAACTACGCACTGAGCATTTATGATTCTCATAAAAAACATACTCTTGTATTTGTTATTGTTTTGAATACGTTTTCTTTCTTTATGCATCCCAAATCCACATGTAAGCAACATGTTGATGCATGCATAATGTTATCTGCGCTTCCTAGCAGTCTTTTTGTATTTCAGTTTGATATTTCTTAGTGAGAAATGTTTACGGATCTTAATTTTTATTTTCAGTCCTGGTTTATTTTACTTAATTAATATACTTTTTTGTCCAATAATATAATTAAAATAACTTAATAATGTATTACTATGTAAATATTTATAGATAATATGAGGATTCTTATTTTGTTCAACGTCGATCACACTCACTACGTATAATTGAGGATAATACTGGTAAATTAATAAATGTAAATAAAATTAATTTAAATATATGGCGAAAATCATAAAAAATGTATTTGTATATTCAAAAAAATACACAATTATAAGCTTATACAAATCACTATAATTTAATTATATTTACATACAGGTTGAAAAAAAATCCCTGTCCGACCCGTGAATGGGTTCTTAGATATCGTGAGTCGGTTCTATTGAGGTTAACATTTTTTTTAAATATTATACAAAAAAATTACCCATAAAAAACATTAATTGTCATTTTAAATGACGAAAATTTCATGGACAACTGAGGTCGATCGCTGTGTTGCAATGTAATTTTCGTTATCTAATTAAATTAAATTTTCAGAAAATAACTAAAAACGTGTAAATTACACTCCCGTATTGTAACAACTGAGTCGTAATTATTAAGAATTTTAAATGAATTTTATCAAATAATAAAGTTAAAATTATAAAGAAGTCTATGAAATCTTCATATCTTAAACATATTCTTATTTTGTGTAAACAGATGGCAACCTTGTTTTTTGCTCAAAATTTGCGAATGTGAGTTTGTTTGTTTGTTACACTCTCAATCCTAAGCCACTAAACCGATTTTAAAAATTCGTTCACCAATGCAAATCCACATTATTACACACATACACACACACACACAAGAAGTGAAGCAGTTATCAGAGATATATTTCTATGTTATGATAGATATCGTTACTCCCTTAAATTTGAAATACGTGCAAGTTTTACATAGAACCTGCTTAGCATAAAACTAAATGCAGATTAAAAAGGATTACATTATCCTTATCGTTTAAGAACCATCGTTTTCCTTCTAAAGTATGAATGCGTTTCCATAAATATTTTCATTGTGCTAGCACACTTCCTATGTTATGAAAGATACTTTTATCTGTCATGACACAAGAAACCTAGGCTGTAATCATCCCGATCTGCACGAGGCAGCTGTCAAATAATATACAGTGCATTCAATTAATATAATTCTATTCAACGAAATTCCATTGAAATGCAGTTTACCTTTGAAAAAATATTATCATGATGACTTATAAGCAACATTGTGCACATATTTTTAAATAAGTTTAAAATACAATAATGCATCTATACCTCTTTTAAATATCTTATCGAAATATCATATCTGAACTTGTAACACTATTTTCCATTGGCATCAAAATATCAGGTAATAAAAAACAAAGAATAAACATTCTACTTCAAAATAAAGTTGTAGTGGGTGAAATAGAAATAACCTAGTGAACGAAGATGTTATGTGTCTCTAGTTACATTAACTCACTCACCTTTCAAGCGGAACGCAATAATACTAAGTATTGCTGTTTAGCGGTAGAATATCTCATGCATGGGTGGGACCTACCCAGAAACCTTGACCAGACCTTGCACAAAGCCACTTTGTACTTCAAAATCTTCAGTTAATATTCTGTTTATTCTATACACGAAAATTATAAAGGTTACAAAAATTGTAGGTGTATTTCTTTCTTATAATGAATCAAAAATGTAACTTAAGACTATTAGCTAGTATTATTGTATTGTGTTGCTTTAATTCTAAATTCAAATCTGTTCAAATCGATCCTGCAATATCTGAGGACCTAAGAGAAATTTACTTTTATAAGAGTGAAGAAACAGATTCTAATGACATGAAAAACAGTTTTGTTACTAAACTTAATTTTGTTTTTACTTTGTAAAAGTCAATTGACATATCTTAATTATTCATAGAAATTTCTTTACGACATTTACTGTACTATACTGTGTACTGTATTACTGTAGCTATAAAGGTTACGTTAGCTTAACTTGTTGATGCGTTACATAAATTGTATCAATACCCAATTTAACCTATACTAATATTATAATTGTATAAAGACGTCGGTCTGTCTGTTTTGGCTTCACGGCTACCACTAAACTAATTCTCTTAATATAATTATATTTTTGACGGTACCGTTTGTTTCTAAAATAAAATAAAATAATTGATGACATCAGATTTGAAAGAAAACTTATTACGATTCATCCTATTAATAAATTTTATGTTATTAATAGAGTCATATGAGTAGTCCTTGACAATATTACATAATAATCACACACATACATAAAAACACTCATTACATAAGAATAGATACTATGATAGCTGCTTTTGAATATTAATGGAATTGTCTACGGAAATAAATGTAACATAATGAATTTCTTTATCGTATTTCGTATCTAAATCTTATATTAAAGCGAATTGCGATAAGAAAATTGCTATCTCTTGTCTAAATTGTATCTTTTGACTACTGCATTCTGATAAAATTATTTTAATTGTTTTTAGTTTTAGCATCTTTGGTTTTTCTTCTTAGTATATGCATAAATACTCATGTGTGTTCATATATAATAAGAACGAAATTTTAACTTTGAATTTCTGTTATAAAAAACAGTACGTTGTGATTCTAAAGATTTCTCCGAAGTTTTCAATGGCTAGAGAGATCTACGGTTCTCTGATTCACAATGAAGCAATAGCTCCTACCAACAGTCCAACAAAGACATAACCAGGAACACTTTAATTATTGCAAGCGAGAACTGCTACTGATTACAACGTCAGCTGTTCGTTATTCGAAGGGACAATAACATAGATACTTATTTGCTATTTGCACGTTATTGTATATCAGAACTAAAGTTTTAGGAGTTCAATGTTGTTGTATCTAAAGGAAAGAACAACACAAGAAAGAATGTCAGTTATAATTGCCGAACTGTCGATAATAATGATAACCGAAAGGTGTTTTGGGAAAATATCCCAGAGAGAAATAAAACGATCCCTCTTTGTTTGGATCACGAAGAGATGGCAATTAATTACGTTAGTAAAATTATTAACTTGGTTGTAGGGATATCAGCCCATCTGGGTAATTACCACCAACTGCCACCAACACGATTTGTTCCGTTACGTAATACGTAACAGTGCTTACGTTACCCCTGAAGAGCCATACTTAGTATTATTTCTGATTTTTCGGGTGAGTAACACGGTGAAGCTAAAAGGTGGCCCATTACCTATGTGAGGGAGGCATAATATTTCTTACAGCGCAAATTTTAATGGGCGGTGGTGCATCTACCCATCAGGTGGATGTAGGTATGTATATATGTGGTGATGAATGTATTTTTGAAAGGCTGTTGATTAAAACTATAAATAGAATATAATCAATAGTACATAATATTATGAAGAGGAAAGATTTCATTTTTGGTTTGTTTGTAACGAATTAACTCAAAAACTACTACACGGATTTCGAAAATTCTTTCACCATTAGAAAGCTACATTTTTACTATGTAATATAAGGCTATATTGCTTAAATTTAAGATATCCCTATCTCATTTGGAACAATGTAACCCATCAAAATGTTGCCTACAAAAGTAATTATTTTGCATGCGCTGCAAAAACTATTGACGTTACATAAAATAGAGTTCTATATATTAATAGTACTCAAGATTGCTCAACCTACTTTTATTTTACTAATATTGAGGGGGGGGGGGCCTCAATATTATATGCCTAACTATTCTAATTAAGCCACAGTAACAGTTTTTGTTTTAATTATTCAGTTCAATACGGGTGCAATCACGTCCACCGAACGCCATCACTCACCCATCACGAATCAAACTCGACGCTGTTGTGTCGCTTAATTACTCAGTTCCTATGGTCATCTTCCAGCTTCATCATCAGACCCTGGTTACCATCTAGCACCAAAGTACTCGTCAAGTGGGATCAAACGAGTCCAAACTCGATGGGGTAGTGTCCTTTAACTACCGAGTTCCTATGGCCACCTTCCGGTTCCATCATCAGATATAGTCGTAATAATTTTGCATTATCATCCGATTTATACTTGCATGCAAAAATTCAGCTCAATCGGTAACCGGGAAGTGGATCAAATTTAACTTGCAAGATCCGATTACAGACAGACATCGGGACAGACAGAATAAAAGCTTGTAAAAACGTGCACTTTTCAAAAGTTACCCGCTTAGCTTCTTTAGTATTCAATCCTTTTAAACGACATATCTGTTGTAGCAAACGTATAAATAAATATTTATTTATATTGTAATAAACTTCCTCAACCAAACAATTTCAATTTCACAACGTGAGCTTCTATTATATCAACATAATTTACTAATACATAACACTTATTTATGATCTACTCATGCTTACATTACATATATAACAAAAAAACATAATATCTTGAAACGGTTAAAATTATGGAACCTGCTCATATAGTAACGTAAACCACATAAACAAACAACCCAAAAACAATATGAATAATTTTTCTGTGTGCGTGACCCACTGATTTTGAGATTTATCTCTAAAAATATAGCCCTGAACAAAAAAGGTTAAAATATAACCAAAGATTGGAAATCTTGGTTCTTAACTTGAATGTAGTTTTAGTTATCATCGAATTTGATTTTTTTTTTCCATCCTTTTTATTTCGAATTTGATCATATTAGTCTAGTCAACAAGTTCAAAAACGTGTTAAATAGTAATAAAGCTCCTAAAAATATGTGGAATAGCTCATTCAATGCGGAATGACGTCTAGAAAAATGTTTTTTAAGGGTTTAATTAGCACAAAAAATTGCGATTGTTATTAACAAAATAAGATTTAAAAAAAAGGTAGGTATTTAGTTTTTCGTTATTCATTTCTGAAATAATGATATTTAAGGAATTTGGATAAAAGATCTTGAAAGAGGAGGAAATTATCAATATTAAAGTCCCAACACCCTGAACTTTATCTCTATTATTTATAAAAAAAATTATGTTGAAAATAGGTCTCCGCGAAGTCGTTACGGCATAGCGCGCCGTCTAAAAAGCAGGTATATCTCCTAAAATATTTTTTTATAGTACGAAATAACAATTTAAACATTTGGATAAATTATGGTGTAATCTAGATACTTGAACGAAAAAAACTTCGATGAAAACAAATATTTATTTCGATTACGTACGATATTTATGTACGATTTTTCAAAAAGTTACACCATTGTTAATTAACTAATTATTATTTTCCAAGATTTGTTTTTATAAATTACGGCATAAAAGTTTCAATAATTGGTCTATAAATTATTCACTTCTCATTTAGGTACTTAATAATGTTATGCAAAAAATTTATTAAAGTTTATTATTTTGTTAATTATATTTTTTTTAAATTAACGAACATTGAAATATCTAAAAAATGTTATGAAAAAAATTTTTGTACCATCTTATTGCATAGGTGAAATAATGATTTTATAAAAAAAATATAACAATGTTTTAATATATATATGTACCTTATTGTTTGTTTTATATTATCTTGTAATCATGTATATCATGAGACCTGTAATATATAATTTCGTAAATATATTTACAGAAGAAACTGGTGGATTATATATTTGTATGTATTATGTATATTGTTTATTTTATAAAGCGGATGATTAATATAGCAACGATGGTTTATTTATATTATGTATTTGTATTAAAAGATAATATTGATTTAAAACTGCATAGATATTTAAAATACCAAATGTAAATCTATCTACAAATAGACGAGAACAGATATATCTTAACTTGACCTTCTCCCTCAAACACTGTTGTGTTATTTTGAACTCTGCATCGGAAATTCAATTCACCTAATTCTGAATTCTTGAATTAAGAATGTGTTTCTATCACATTTATAAAACATTTTATTTTAAATAATATTATAACTGCGATTATGCCTTTTGAAAAATAAACTAGTTCCTGCCCGTTAATTTGCCTGCGTGTCTTCATCATGTGTTAGATAAACCTCTCTATATCTCATTTATGATGATCGATTGAAAATTTCAAAGTGTAACATGTAAATGAACTCATATTCGAATTTATAACAATTGTTAGAATATCAAATAATGATCATAAATATTATTTATTGCTTTGTATATATGCGGTTTTAGATGCATTGATTGATTTTATAAAAAAAAATATAATGTATTTTTGGTAACGTAATTGGGGTACCAATTAATTAAGCGAATTATGTTATACATGGAGGAGATTAGCCTTAATTTGAAACACTTATTAAACAAGACTCGGTACACTCACTCGATCGATCATATTAAGGTAAGACTCGAATAAACCTGTGTTTTTTTTTACATTATTTTGGTAGGCTTCTTCAATTGCATATATTGAGGATAAGTCAGCCCTGGCAACAGCTTTAAATCTAAAACCAATATTTGGACGAAAATTCGTGACATGTGTGCGTTAATGTGTGAAAATGTGATGAACATTTCCTAGAAAGAGTAAAGTCAAGGCGAAGTTTTATTATAGGTTAAGATTGCTTTCCACCTATTTCTACTTGAAGAGTAGAAATAGGTGGAAAGCAATCAAAAATAATACTGTAACTATTTTATATATATATTTATGTAAAAGTAATTAAAGATCTAAGTTAACGATATCAGGTTAGTTGTGTTACCCTTCCAACAACGTATGAAAACTTTTTTATCGTTTAGTTGAGTAGTTAGGACGTTAAAGTGTAACAAACAAATAAATAAATTAACTCACGGCCGAATACTGAAACGTCATTCAAAATGAAGTGGGACTTAATTATTTGGAACGTCATTAATTTCAAAATTTTGTATGCAAAATTTGAAATTAATGTCGTTCAAATAATAAGTTGCAAATAATTAAGTCCCACTTCATATTTGAAAGACGTTTCAGTATTCGGCCATCAGTTTTGTATTTCTAATAGTTGTTAGAAATTACTTTATATATTTCGATGGAAATGATGGTCCACGGTTTAATTAGATGATAGAACGCGTATATAGTTAGCACTACGAAAATTTGGAGTGAATGTCGTAATGGTATCTATGTATTTGATTTAATATCGAAATTCGGTGGACGCGGGAATGTCTCTTACGTCATTTGTCAATAATGACATTGCGTTGTATAATACTTTTATTATGTTAATTGATATGAGATATTAATTTTGTGTTGAATATATTATAATGTATTTTATAGGTGTTGTGATTTGTGTTCGTATAACAAAAAATTCAATGTGTCGTTAAAAAGTCGTAAATATATAAGTTACATAGAAAAAAAATATAGACTATAAATAGAAGTTTTCGGGATTTTAATCCATGTATTCAAATGTTTATGTTTTTTGTGTATATGGATATACTTATGTATAAAATGACCTATATGGAATGTGTTATGTTTCTTTTACAAAGACTTTTACGAAGACAAAATAAATGTATTGAAGTCTTACAATAAAAGTAATGAGAGGGTTGTAACCATATATACCATTTCAATAACATACCATATATTTATGTCACATAATATATTCAGAGCTAAAGAAGACAAATTTTATATAAGTATATATTTATATACTTCTCAGATGAAAATTAAAGCAAATTAAATAATCAGCAATTTCAATATAATTGTAATTTATTTAAGTATTTCCTTATACAATTGTAACGCGACACACTTCTCAATTTGCTGGCTATTTTATTTCTTCTCATCAAGCTTGAATTGCATTTTAATATCTTATCGATATATTAAATGCTACACATAAAAGGAAGTCAAGTCTATTAAATTGTTTATGACATAATATTTATCGGTACATTCATCTTGCTCGTTTATATGTGTGAGTATGTGCATTTTAATTTAAATCACCGACGCTTTAGCACTAAACATTATCATTTACAAACTTTATTACACGAATCATTCCTTACTCGATCCTATCCTACGCACAAACTTTTCCGATCATTCCCACGTAAATTATACAAAATCGTTCTGAGATTTTATAAAATTGCTCATACTTAATACGATCTGAAAGCGTATACAAATACATCCTATACCGTTTAAATAGATAAACACGCTAAGGCTTAGCGGGCGAAAGCCATACCAATCATATTCAAATATCACACTTAAGATGACCAGGCTTAAAGTTATGGCGACAGCCGACATCTAATTTCAAGCGATAAACAATATCTTGTCTGATACATTAAGACCGCGAGGACAAATTTACTTTAGGATGAGTAGAACACGACCTTCGTTCCAATATCGTTCCAAATGAATGACTCAAACGGAGGCTTTAAAATTGAAAAAAAAAAAAGAAAATATTTTCAAAACTAACGTTACGATCACGCGCCTCATCGAAGGATTTGTATTTTCAAGATTTATTTACATTTACAAAACCTAAAGCAATGTGTTCAGTGATATTATTTAGAATATTAAATATATTAACGGATGTGAATAATACTCACAGAATACTTGAGAAACGGGTGCGACTTTTCGATCGTAAAGTTAGGTCAAATAACAGTTCACGTTCGGGATTAGAATAACAAATTGAGCGTTGAGTCTGCTCTCTTAGAGCGAGGACGCGCGACTGAAGTGTGATCGAGACACGAGGCTCGCGGGGTGATAACCGCTGATAAGCGACGCGTCATAACCAACTCACAGCTGGCGGCTAAAATGTTTATTTTATCATCGAAGCCAGCTACTTCATTTTTTCAAGTAATTGATGACGATCCTTTTGAAGGTAACGCTATGATTTAAAATGTCAAAAACTTTCGTCTGTAAGTTATTCGACTACGTTATCTGATTATGGGATATAAATCATAAAAGTAAATATAGAATATTATATATAATTAATAGAACAAACAAACAATACTTATAGAACGCAACCGAATCAATAAAATTTATATTAAAGAAAGAAAATATATATTTAAATACAATAATAAAACAAAAAAACAACAAAATTATTCGAAATAAATTCCCGATTTAAGTATGTATTTCGAAAGTGCTTCTTGCAGCATATTAAGCATCGTTCAGACAACTCGAAACAAGGTAACGACTTATATTAATAACCACAATTTTGCTTATTTAACCATTTCTGTTACTAACTGTTAACAGAAATGACAACCTGTCATTATATCTTTCACATATTTGATATAATACGTAAACAGTGGAGAAGGCATTGAATATCTTACTGTAAATGTATTCATATGTTAATTACTGACATTTGTATGTCTACAAGTATTATTTTAGTTAACCCATCTTTTAAACGAAATAATTCTCTAATATTAACAGTAAGAAGTTAGTAGGAAACTTCGTATACGTTTTTTTTATATTTCAATATGATTTATAATAAAACAAAAAATAAAAACTTTATTGGTATTAAAATCGTAACACCCGTTTGACGTTCCGGCAAAATAAACTACACGTGTTCAAAGCTCAGAGACAGAAAGATGATAGGAACGACAAAGAAAAAAGAGTAGAAAGAATTAATTTTTCATATTTATTTTTTGATTGTATATGTAAGCGGACGATCGTATGGGCCACCTGGTGAAGTGAAGTGCTCACCAACGCCTATAGAAATTGACATTGAAAGAAATATTAACCATCGCTTACATCGCAAATGCGCTACCAACCTTGGGAACTAAGATTTTATGTCCATTGTGCCTGTAATTACAGTGGCTCACTCACCCTTCAAACCGGTACTGTTGTTTTGCGGTAGAATATCTGATGAGTGGGTGGTACCTACCCACACAAAGCTCTACCACCATTATTTCTATTGTGTACAACTCATATCCCAATAATGAGATTAAGATTGAATAAAGCTCTGAACTAAAATATAAATAAATGTGTAACTGGTTGGTACCATTACTAAAAGTAGACCTTTTTTCTTTTGTACGCGGTATATGGTATGGTATGGAATGGAATGGTATAATAACACTACGCTAAGGAGTGGGGCAAGCCTTATTTCTCAAGCAATCTGGTTAACTTAGAACCGTTTGAAAGCCGTTAAAACCGCGGAGTACACGGCTAGTTAAGAATAAATACTTGTCATAAAAAATAACTGCTTTAAATTTGAATTATAGCTACATTAAAAAAAAGTCCAATATGTTTAATAATACATCATCATTTTCCTTATTAAGATTTCCTAAGTTGAAAGTTCTACAGAAAAAGATATGTAACTGACTAAAAGTGACTGTAATATATTGAGAATAAGTCTTTAAACCTAGGACATCAAAAACATGATAAACGAACACAATATGTAAGTACCTACCACTAAAATGACCAGTCTTTGTCTGCAAACCTGACACAATATCTATAATTTAATGATAAAGATTTATTGAAATCGAAATCGATTTTAGACCAGATACTAGTTACAGTAGCAGCACATCACTATTGCTGTTTTATTACGGAGCTGTTCGGATGCACGGGAGTGAACCGATATTTACGGAACATTGAGTTCGGTACCTATACGAGGCACTGCGAATAAAAGGAACGGGCGCTCAATAAAATCAGGCTTCTCTTTGTTCGAACTGATGCAGTCATGCAAAGCGACTAGCTAGTACTTAGTTTCTGAGGTGCTATTATGATTGATTGCCATACAAACCTAATAAAATATTGGATTTATTTCTACCACATCAAAAATAATTTGTCACTTTTTAGCATCCAATGAGTACAATCAAACGACACTTTCTATCTGAACGCGATAAGTTACTGATAATTTAATTTCCTAGAGTGTATATATATAATTATGATGTATACATTGTTTTATTGATCAATAAAATTGATACAGGTATAATTTTGTGGATTTGGATTTTAGTTTTAACAAAATATTCGATAATTATGATACAATAATTTATTTTCATTAAGGAAAAAATACAAACAGAAGAGTGTTTGTTTTAAAACCATTGACCGGAAACTGTTTTGTATTTTTTTTATTGTATAGGTCGACGGACGAGCATATGGGCTATCTTGTGGTAGGTGGTTACCAACGCCCATAGACATCGGCAGTGTGAGAAATGTTAAAAACTTTTCCTTGTATAACATTTTTTTACAGAAATTTACAAATAAAAAAATACGCGGTAACATTGTTCCAATCATTTTTGTACTTAAATACAAAATAAATTTGGATCGTGATAAAGTAAGAAAGCAAAAGCACATCGTAGTTTTAATGGACACTATCATTTACCCCCTCCTTCTGCGTCAAATTGTAAATCCTGCAATCTTTAGGTATATTATCCAATGCATATTATCCTTAGGATCTATATAAGTATTCTATATAAGTAAATAAAAATAATTTATACGTAACTTAGGATCTATATACGTATAAATTATTTTTTTTATAATTATTTCAGTTGCTTAGCCGTGATGAGGTAACGACCAGACAGACAAAGTTACTTTCACATTTATGATTTTAGCCTGATAAATTGTTACGAGTTTAAAACACTGCAACAAAGTTTGTACTTAGTAATGTGACAGATTGTATTTTGCTGCATGCACATTTAAATTTTTTGCACTTATTATATCATTTTAGTCGTTGGTATTATATCTGTTAGTGATTGTTTAACTACTAACCGACTTAACATCTGCGGATAGTTGGAGTTTTATAAAAACAATTAAAAATCAGATATTTTTATTGCGTAGGAAGGCAGACACGCGTATGGGCTACCTCGTGGTAAGTGGTCACCAACGCCCATTGACAATGGCATTGTAAGAGATCGCTTACATCGCTTACATCGCCAATGCGCCACCAACTTTGGGAACTAAGAAGTTATGCCTTTAATTACACTGGCTCACTCACCCTTCAAACCAGAACACAACAATAGCAAGTACTGCTGTTTTGCGATATAATATCTGATGAGTGGGTGGTACCTACTCAGACGAGCTTGGACAAAGCTCTACCACCAAGTCGGACTTGACTGATATTCACAATATACATTCATTTAATGCTATAACAAAAATAAATGGCTCCAAAGTCGTTCCGCCGAGTATTGAATTAAAAAGTGTCAAGCATATATAATTCTCATAATACATGAAAACCACGTGACACATTTAATAAAAATTTTTAGCAAAATCAATGTTCCAAATGAATAAATTCAATAGCAAAATGTTGAAACAAACTTTTGCTACATATTTTATAAGGCGCAAGGTGAAATTAATAAATTCTAGATCGTTATCAAATCCGAAGTATATGAAAAGACATTGGTTAAAAAAAAGCATTTAGTACTATTTTTTTAAGGTATTAAAATAATGTTTTAGTAAATCATATCGAGTAAGTAATTAAATATGCATCTTTATACACAGAGGGCGCTTATCTGAAAAGTATTATTCCCAAAATAAACACTAACGTACAAAATAGTGTGGTGTTTAATTTTAGACAAGTGTGCGCGAAGCTCCTGTCGGCCACACACGTCCGAATCTTTCAGGAATTTTCTTAAGGTAAATTTATTGGTTACTTAATACCTTTTTTGAAATCTATTTTAGTCTAAAAACAATGATTGTCTTTTGATTATAGATTTACAGTAAATCAAATCAAATAAAAAATCTTTGTTCAATATAGCAGCGTTACACTTGCTTAATAGTGATTGTCAGAAAACTACCACAGTAACATAATACGACAGTAAAATCAAATCTCTGTGTGAGGTGATTGCTGGTAACGAAGTCTAGCCGCTTCATAGAACAGGATATTAGTGAATCTGTAGCATTGTGAGAAAGTAGTCAGGATAGAAAAGGATCATATTTCTCTTATACCAGTACCTACCATTTCGTTATTGTATTCTTAGAAATATTATATAAAATGTTTCCATCATATTTAAATATTATAAATAATAATCATTCAATTACATAATTTACATATGAATTCGAATTATGTTAAGCATATTACCTTTATAAAGTACAAAATATTATCAAAACAAGCGTCTGTAAATCACGCTCAGCGCTTCTCACGTTTGCGGTGTGTAAAATATGTTTGACAATTTTCGTCAAGTGGATGCTGGCTAATTGATGTTCAAGCAACGATATGAATATTCAGGAAAAAATTTAACTCATTTTCTAGTGTTAATTACAGACGTGATACGTACTCTAACGTGGATTACTAGTGAATACGAAATTTAAGTGCATTGACAAAGTAATATTATCTGACCAGATACTGAAATACAGTACTAAGTATTGAATTCCAGAAATACGGAATACTTTTCCTAAGTCTGTATTTCCTCATAGCTACAACGTTGGTGTCTTGAAATCAAGAGTAAGCAGGTTTTTTATAGGCAATTGTGCTACATCGTAGACGATGTCGATGCTTTTTATCAGGCAAGTCAACGGTCAAACGCTGTTCTATATATGATAAAAAAACAACTACTGCCAATTAACCTTCTAGCTTGGAACATCAGTAGCTGTGCCACATTTTTATATGTACATCCAGTTAATGAGTACTTGGCTACAGTTTGTCAGATTCGTTGACGTTTATGGTTTACTGTTCTGCTCCTTAGAGTCACAGCGTGAAGTTATATGACCTATAAAACATACCAAATGAACGGGTAACGGATTTCTCAAATCAGGCTTATAGTTCTTACTGATGCTCACACGTTGAAACATGCGAACTCATTAGCTTTATTATATAAGTATAAAATTTTTGTAACATTGTAGCCAGAATGAATGTAGTTTAACAATTTTCCCACAGGTACAACTGTTTAATATTACCATTATACTAGTGGTGAATTACTTTAATTTAAATTGTGTGCATGCGTAAACATAACAAACTAAATTAAGCGTAAAATATGCAATTATGAAGTTTGTAACTAACAGAAAACCTAAGCAAACACGTTTTCAAACTAGCTTGTATAACTCAACTAAAAATATCATCGGTCTGTTTATTTTGGGGTCCCATTAAAATTTTTAGTATCAAAGTAAAATATAGATTTTACAAAAATAGTTTATTGGTAATTAACATATAACTTCAAATAACATCTACAATTTATAAACAAATCAAAATAGAAAAATCTACCCATAACTTCGAATATGCAATTAATTATGCAAGATTTTTGAAAACCTTTAAAAATAAATTTAAGTTACAATTTTTTTTAATATATAAATATATATATATATATAACTATTTAATCTTAATCAAATATTTTCTTATCTCCTTCTTCAAATCTTCATTAATATCCGAAAACTTTCTTATTTTTTAAATTATGAATCATCATTAATCACAGTAAATAATATTTTTTTGCTTATTGATAAAACATAAAACGATTTTTTATTAAGTAATAAATATTATTTTGTTATAAATAACTTATTTAATTTAATCACATCCGATATTGATATTGTGATAATAGAGAGGAACGTAACTCTTGACATTTAAGCCTGAAATTGTTCGACGGTTCAAAGCTAAATTTATACGAGTAATACACATTTGTACGTTCAATTTTGTGTGTGTGTATGTGTGTGTGTATGTGTGTGTGTTTAGTGACAAGCTTTCATAGAATGCAATTAACATAACATGAATTGAAATGAACGAAAACTAAGTAAACACCTGTTCTATGAATAACACGAAATAGGTTCGGTAATAAGGTTCATAGTTCGTATCAGAGAGATGCAGACAATCAATTAATGATTGGTATTATTTTTCCCGTTTATTACACTAATTAATATACTGGATGTATGAATAATGTTTAAATTATTTTTAAAGATTCACCTACGACTAAGTATTGCAGTTGTTTGATATACAATACAATTTGAATGTCTCTTAACTTGTGTAACATATTATACTAAACCATTTCCGACAATTGGGCTGGCTCATAGAAAATAGTCCCTAGACTTTGGGATTCCAAGAATTATAATCCATTGCTGACATCTTCAAAGCGTCACTAATGTTATTTATACTGGGTATTACATACTCAGGTAAAACTTGCGTTAAGTCTTACCCCTAATATTTTATTTTCTTGAAAAATCGTGACTCTTTGGTCATAAATCCCTTTGCAAATGTTCATTATATTTAACAATATATTTGGACAGAAACTTGATAATATAATATTTCTTTTATTCAGATTAAAGATGACTTGTGTATACGAGGATTTCGATTCGGCATTCGCTTCAGTATGCAGCGACGTGACACTATACTCCAATAACAAAGGATTTTTCAAAGGATTTGTTGAGGAAATAGTATCTTTAACAGAAGTCGATGGCTGGTTGAGCAAATTCGAAGAAATCGTGGACAAAGAAAAGGTCACCGCGGTATTAGAAAATCAAACAGTAAGTTAGCTATAACACTATTCATCCCGAGTACCATAGAAAAATATGTTCGTTTATTTGTTCTCTTCCATCTTGTTCCGTTCCCAGCTTTGCTGCCTCACTTTTTATTCATAAATTCACAATGTATCTTTGAAGGGCATTTATTAAATGTTTTCTTATGTATAATGTTAAAAAAACAATTTTTGCAATATTTTCTCAAATGTGAATACAATTGTGGGCAAAAATGTAAAAAGTGAAACGCGCTCTATAATATCAGTAGGTAATATAAGATTTGCAGTAGCTTTTATAGCTTTAAACTATTGGTTTAAGCCCGGGTAAGCCTCACTTAGTTTTCTTGCCTAATTGGTCATATAATTCATCACGTGCCAAGTGGCGAAGGAAAGACTACTTGGTGTTTAGGATTTGTGGAAGCATGTCTAGATAGGTACTACCCACTCATCATTGTGGTTACACTGGCAAACTCTCCTTTAATACCGAAAAACAACATAGCTGTTTGTCAGTAGAATATAAGTTTAGTATCAAGGTTCGACTTTCATACTATTTTCAAATAATCGTCAGAGATCATAAAATAATCATAAATTTTAATTGCATCAAAAGTATCTAGTCGTGTCACATAATTATATTTATATTGACTGCACATTCATTTCTACTATTATTCTTTTTTATTCAAAAATCCATTTCACTATGTGGAAACTTGTAAAACCATTATGATAATGTCTGTATATTTCAATTATAGTATTTAATGAGAATAGTACTCGAAAGCATAAACCACTAACTCATAAAGCGTACCTACTGCCTGTTGCTTAGCTGTTCATATTAATTTAAAATCATACTAACTCATCCTATTTTTAACCGACTACGAAAAAGGAGGAGGTTATCAATTCGTCTGTATGTTTTTTTTGTGTTTGTTATATATTAAGGAAATATGTATTATCCATTGGAATTAAATTTTTGTCAAATATATTATAATGATGTCGTTATTATCAGCAGTTTTTATGTGTTATTATGAATTTACGTAATATCATTTTGTGACGTATTATGATCTTTTGTTGGGGTGAATTGTCAAATGGTATCTTGCATATTTTTGGTGGTCTTTAAATGAATGAAATGATGGTGAATGTGGTATCTTAACCTCAAGTCCTTATAAAAGAAACTGTAGGCATTGTCATGCAGGCTTCTTGGAGGAAGGTTCACATCACTTAGACAAACGAAGAAAAAACGAATCAATTAGGCAGTAAGTCAGGCCGTTGACAATACAAAAGCAGATCATTTTGATATTTAAAGTATAATAAATAAGTCCATTATGGACGCTCGCGCAGTGCTACCTCAAAAAAATATTAATAGAAATTTAAAACCAGATTTAAATGATCTGGTTCTCAATGATTCTTATAAGTCTATATAGGTCAAAATCTCTGCTAATGCAGAACTAAAAGTTAATATTATTGGGAGTCCATTCTAATCATATAGGTGCAACTATAAACATGAGAAATTATTTTTTTACATTTTTATAACAACGACCGCTCTCACGAGGATGTAGACATTTTCGTGTTTCCTTCATGGATTTTCTGTTTTTCATATCGACCATTTGCCTCAAAGGCGGATCTGAGCAAATAATTTTGTACACTTTTTTATTTTCACAAATTTGAAGCGCTGAACCTCAAAACGCATTGACCTAGAACCTTAATTAACTGAGCTAAACCAGTTCCGTATTGATCCGAAATTTCATCGTTATCGATATGAAACATGAGAAAATCGCTTATACCAAAATTCTGACCAGCTTATTAATAGGACTTATTCTGAAGTTTATAAATAATTCTCGTCTAAGTTTACGTAAATAAATATTAATTAAAGTAATAAAATGCAATTCAGACCGTTTATTTAATTAAGCACATTGATCGTAACCGAATTTAGCTTTATGACCGACTTTTGAAGCGCTTAATATATTTAAATGATTCTTATTTGGCGACAAAAAACCTCATGCGTAAACTTGAATTAATTGGAATTGTTTTTCAAAACATCAAATCAATTAACATTTGCAGGTAATGGACGCTTTAAAGGAAGTCTTGTCAAGAATACAGCCTATGTTTCGAGGTAAAGATGCCAGAACCTCACATGAGAAGCGATTATTAGCCCAAACTGCTCTAAAGGAAGGAGACCTGATAAAGAGTTTAGCTCTTGCCAGCCAAGCGGTTCTCCGTGCACCAATGACCGGTAACCACATTTTATTGGAAAGTTGTTAGAGGTTTAAACATTTAAAGATATAAAAGAAACTATTTTGATGATATTTAAACCACACTATTATTATATTTATTCACCAAAGATATATATTTAAAAGAACGAAGGTTATAATTTTTATAAATGCATAGTCTCGTAACGAACCTTACACCCTTTTGAAACTAAAACGATGAACTTATGTACCAAGTTTGTCTAGCAAACTTATATAAAAATGTCGGAGAGTAATGTGCTGAGATTTTAATGAAGTACAACCCCGTCTATACTTCATTCGATAAAGGATGCAAAAATGTTTTAAGAAACATTATAAATATTTCTACAATGTAAAATAGGTTTCAACATAACGTTATCCCAATAATTTAACAAAAAAAAAAAATTGGTTGCCTGTAAAGTCGGTATACGGGCGAAAGTTTTACGTGACAACGACTTTGAGTGGTAAAATAATTTTAATGTGAATATTCATTCGTATAGTAGGAAGAAGGATGAAATAATAGTAACAATTTAAAACATTTATTTATACAAAGAATTATATTTAAAACATTAATTTATACAAAGAATCTCGCACTGAATTTCATATTAACAAAATTTTATTTTTACCTTTACACATACATACGTATTTATATACAAATATACATACAATAACTTGCAATATATTTGCGTACAATGAAACAGCGTTCTGTCTCTCTCGCTCTTAGGCGGGCTAACCATGCCCGAGTGGAAGGGACGCGTGCCTCTCACTCGCTCTCATTGTGAGCGCATAACGTGAGCGGAGCGTAACGCAGTTTCTTGAAGTGTCACCCGGCAAACCAATTTATAAGACGTTGTCACGTCAACAAAGCAGCTACTCTCATTACCTCTTGGCTGGAAAAGATCTGTTAAGCCTTTTTACACTTGATTTCTTAGTTAAGTTTAATACTTGTTTGATAAATTTATTGCGCAACAAAGAGATTCATCAACAACAGTGTATTAAAATTATGATTTAGTATAGTTTTAGGTAGAGTTTGCCGTTTAGATGAAGATTATTATCAACATTATTCCTGTGAGTTGTATGTAGAAATTATTTCAATGAAATGGTCTTCTAATGCAAATTTTAAGAATTTTTATCTGCTAGCCGACCAACAAACACTTGTGTCACGCACGATATCTATTAAGGAAATTTTATATATTTTAGAATTTTGCACAAGAATTGTAAACTGTTGCCGATACAATCAAGTGAAAAAAGTAATACTAACATTGAAAACTATAATTTGACGCAAAAAAGAAAAAAAACTAAAATATAAATACCTTATAAAAACTAGAACTAGTATAAAAAACTTTGTATGAGAGGATTTTAGGTCTCCTAAATATCTATAAGTAATTCAGGGAAGGGATAAATTTTATCGATACGTAATATATAACTAATAGTTTTTATTTAAAATATCAGCTGGGATATGTTTTAGCGTTTGTAGTAGTGTGTAACACGTACTGTGTACTAGTTATCATAGGTCCTCCCTGAGTGCTAAGCAGCGGTAGAAGAGTATATTTTTGTTTTTATAAAGTTCAGGATAGACATGAGGTTTTGTATACAATATTAGAACGATAAATACGAAATGTCTGGATTTGAAGAAACTCATGATTAAAAATTACTTTTTATATATGTATATAACATTAAGTGCCTTTAGAAATAAAAATATATAAGTATTTTTTTTGCGGTGCACTTCTACTAACGTGAAAATGACTCCCAAATAAATAATTAAAAGTTATCAAAATAAATAAAATAATGATTATCAACGTTGTAATGTAAATAAATGTTGCGTTTTAAGATTTTCAAAGTTCATAAAAGTTGTTTTACCAATATTTCTCAATATTGAAATAAACTCGTGAAAAAGTTATTAAAGAAAAAGTCACAATTTAATAAAAACATCCTATACTTACATGTTTAATGAAAGGGAACTACTGGCTGCCTTTGAGTGAGGATTATAAGGTTTAATAACTGAACAGTATACACTAACGATGTGAAAGTCGCGGATATGGTACCTACAAAGGCTTAACGCTTAATTGGAAGGGTCGATTTTATATTCAATTGCATTAAATAAAATACTTAGTATCATTGTTGATCGAAGTTAGTATCACGATAATCTTAATTTTCGCCTAAATGACGTAATCGTCTCGGATAATAAAATTATTTAGGTATTAATATTACCTCCTTTGGTAACACGGCCGGTTATTTTTTGTTCAAGGAATCGGAATTGCGATTTAACGGGAAAATACTTAATTCTTGCCACATTTTGGGAATGATTTGGACGTGATTTGCGCAGTAACTATTTACGGATTGAATTTAAATTAATTTAAGTTACATAAGTCCTCAACGTAAATAATTCTCATATATTTAAATTACAGAATAAATTTGAATGGTTTCTACAATTTTATCCAATGATTCCGTGAAAATATATTATACAGTCAACAGTAATTGCATTTTAATTAATTAAGGATATTGTAGCAATTCATTGATTATTGACATTCATAGAACAATAACTAACAATAAATGTACATAATATGTTCGATCATAGTTTTGTTTTTTTTTTTATTTTTGAAGTGAAAACTTCTTTAGCGCTGTTGTGCACTTTTTTGTGTTGTGTAAAAACTTTTAAACTCGCGTCACGTGACCTCGATTGAAAATTCGTAAGACGGATTGTGAAGTTTTAAATTTTTTATGTAATATAAATTGTCATGTTTGTTTACTATAGCGCAATAAATGAATATTGTACTTTATCAAGTACTTTTATACTGATGATTTAAGCAATGCCTGCAAAATTTTTCCCTAACCATTCCAAAATATCAAAAACGCACAACGTTATTTTTTTAAATAATGAGTAAGCTCTATTGACTGCGCGCTATTTTAACGAGAGTATCTCTTAGCAATTCTTTATTTATGAGAGCTCAAGTCTAATTTAAATTTTTTTGCTCATTTATGCTCAATGAGTTGAACATTATGATAGGATGACTAATCAACTACAGTCAATAATTAGCTTGTAAAAAGTCAATGAGGTAGTAATTTTGTTCGTTCATCTTGCATTCGTGATGTCTCACTAGATGGTTTCATTCTCTCGCGGTTAATTTTAGTCACGGAGACGAAGGCTATTTCTTATTCCGATCAAACATTAACAAAGTGCAATTCTTACTTTAATGTTGATCACATTTTTCCAAAATGAGTTAAATAATTGCTCAAATGAATTACCAATCTTAATAAAGCAAATGTCGTTTGAATCTCATAATCTCGTTTATAGCTTGTTTCTAAAATTGAATAAGAATTAATATTTTCAATATATTATTATTATTAATAATAATAATGCACTCCACTTTGCTTTTCAATACAATTGTTAACTATTATATTGTTTATTTAATTTCGCAACTAATTGTTCACACTAAGCTTCGTTAGTTTCTTTTTTTTTCTTTAATAATTTATTTTCAAATTCATTTATATATAATATAAAATACTCGAAAATCCTTTACTTTTACGTAACGTGTGCGTACGTAGGTGATACATGCCACTATTTTAAACATAAGTATTTTAACTTTAATGTAGATGGACAGATACGTAGGTGGTATATTTAAAACGGTCATGGTTTTGTCACGTACAATTCGTAATTGTTTTATCCGAGTTGAATTAAAATAAATAAAAACCTAACATAACTGTACTTACTACATATATGATTCTACGTTACTCCGTCTAAGGCCGATTTTGATGATTTTTAATGTGTTTGAGCGGCTCTATTATTTCCATTGGATCTAGCAGGTGACGCTGCGAGCCCAGGTTTTTTTTATTATAACAAAAAGAAATAAGTCTTTTATTTTATTCAAACGAAATCGGGACTGGCAGCTACTACTTACAGCAATCAGACCACTATAATATTATTTATTGATTTTATATTTTGTTCGTATATCTTTTATAATAATTTTTCTTTATATACTTACCGCGTTCCTAGTTCAAAATATTACACACAAAAATATTTTATAATTGTTTAATAGGTGCGCGAGTATTGCATGCCAGTATTTTTAAAACATACCTTAGCGCTAGTTAATATGAATCGTGTGTTATGTAATTGATGATTAAATTATAAAATAATAGTGGTTCCTGAGATTAGCCGGATCAAAGAAACAAACTCTTCAGCTTTATATATTATTACATTTACAATATAATCTAAATATTATTATTTATTATTTCAGGAGCCGATGAAGTATTAGACAATGGAATATCTTTAGCTCTTGCACTTTGGCTTCGTTCCGATATACTTCTTCATTTAAAAAGACCCGCTGCCGCCTTGGAAGATTTAAAATTAGCGCTTAAAGAAAGACTTCCCGCTCGTATGAGAGCCGAATATTATTGGAGGATGGGTCATTGTTACAAAGGTAATTATAACCAAGTTTTTAAAGGTTCGAACCTTTTTTTTGGTGGACCCGGATTTCATATTATGAACATATATTCCAAATAATCTTCAAATAATATTATTTGGAACATCGACTTAAATAATTGAAAAACAAATTGTTATATAACAAATCAATATCCTTTAGTTATAATTCATACTAATAGCATTATTTGAATCATACAACAGAATTATTTTATATCCTAATTAAGACTGATAAAAGGGCTTATAATTTGTTATTACGACGTGATTATTGCTTAACAAATGCAGTTTTTAATATTTTCAAAGCATACTTATAACGTTATGTTATCGATATGACTTATAAAAATTACTGCGATATGTTCAAGGTAACTTTATTACAATATACAAGCACAGCTTCGCCTTTGTTCAACTTAATAAAATAAATTGAATCGTTTGTTTTGAATTCCAAAAACGTTCCTGAATTAATTTATTTCTCTTGTTATATTTAAAATAATAAAACTTTGAACGAGTTCGTATCATAAGATAATTTTATTAAGTTAAATGTTGAAAGTGGAATTTCAAAAGATGTATTTTTAGTGCAGCTTTACATTACGAAATGTATTGCTATTAAACTGAATATAATTTTAGTTAAAATTGATAAACATGGAGCGATAGCGAAGCTTAGTAATACTTCTCAATCTATATATTATTAAAGGCTGTTGATCTGATCCTGTCGCCAATATGCCATCACACTTGGGAACACAGATGTTATGTCCCTTGTGCCTGTAGACTGATTTAATCATACTTCAAACCGGCAGCAACACTAAGTATTGCAGTTTAGCGGTGGAATATCTAAAGAATGAGTGGTACCCAGACCGGCTTGTAGAAAGCCGTACCAGTTCGTTTAACATATTTTCTTATCATTTATTAGATTAGACATTCATTTGTGTATTCTAATCAGATATATCTATCAAACATCTTAACGCTTTTTCGCATTTTTACGTAACTTCTTAATTTTTAAAAATGCTGCTTTAATATTTAATTAGTTATATGAATTTCTTTTCATCCCGTTTAAGTTTAAATGTTAATGGAAAAATTTATCATTTAAGATACTGGAGAACCAACTCGAGCCAAGGTATCCTACGAATTAGCTGGAAGGCTCCTAGGAAACAACGAGCAAGCTAAAATTCAACTAGCTAAAGATATTGATGCTCTTGATTATGCAGACAAGCCTAAACATCCTCCTGATAGGTCAGGTACTACAATACACTTTCATGTTTTTATGATATTTCTATCAACACATCAATCTATTAGACCTTTTTGTTAACCGACTTCAAAAAAAGGAGGAGGTTATCAATTCGTCTGTATGTTTTTTAAGTCCAAACTACTTAAGTTTTGCGTATGATTAGAAACATGTCCAAGAATTGTTAAAATTGCGTCCCTTTTTATAAATATGTAAAAGCATACAATTATATTATAACGATTTGACAATTAACTTATTGTTTTGTAAAGTATCGTTTAGTTTGATTAAAAAAACAATATAGCCACATATTAACCACATTAGCCACAATAATAACAATTAGGTAGAAAAAAATAAGCAAACACATATTATTCATTTCAGATGTATCAGTAACAGGTGGTGCAAAGAAAAATATACCAGCCTTATCTAAATTATTGAAAATAGTAGAAGAAGAAGAAAAGGCATGTACAAAACATAATATATTCTTTATAATTCATACAATAATTATAAGAACGATTTTATTTTATCGCCTGCTATATTTTTGCAAGCAATTACTTTTAAGAAAAACTTATTGCTATGTTTTAAAGTATATTTTTCTATTTATCTACGACATAATTATTGAATAATATGTAAAAATACAGGGCCGCTTCGCAATTGCTGATGCACAAATTAAAACTGGCGATATTCTATTAGTGGACCGTCCATACGCCGCTTGTCTCCTTTCAGATTTTTATGGTTCTCATTGCCTTCATTGTTTTAAACGGTAAGTTTATTTTTTCTAGACATTTTTGTATTTTGTACAAATGTAATATTAAAAATAACATCGTCAAAAATATATGAGCTTGTAAAAATAATACGATATACTAATTACTATTACGTTTCCATTAAACTTAAGCGTTAAAAACTTAATATAATTACAACAGAACAACAAAAAATCATAAGTTTTATTTGTTTTTTTTTTTAGATTAGACGACAATAAAGAAAGTGCTGCAGTTTGGTGCCCTAACTGTTCTGGAGTGGCATTTTGTTCAATCAAATGTCGCGATGCAGCTCTCTCTACGTACCATTCATACGAATGTCAATTTTTAAACCTTTTCATAGGTACATGAAAAAATTATAACATTTACGGTTTTGTATAAATACAAAAGTTACATAACCAAAAAACTTCGCTCTTTTTGGCTCACTTTTATACTTCTAGGTTCAGGAATGTCAGTACTCAGCCATATTGCACTCCGCATGATAACACAAGCTGGTCTAGACACAAGTCAACAAATTCACTCCAAGTATATGGGCGAAGTGAAACCCGTTGAAAGTATTGTCTTAAACGATATCGAAGGAATCAATAAAAAAAATAAAATTAAAAGCAGAAAGGAACGTTTAAATCGTACAAAGAAAGGCTTAAAAGGCTTTGAAGACAAAAATTCAAATAACGAGGAAATTGAACCGAAATTTGAGGACAAAACGAGCCATCACGAAAAATTAGAAATGACAGCTGCACAAATTTACTCACTGTGCTCGCATTCAAGCCAGAGAAAGGGAACAGATTATCTGAAGAGGATAATCATGGGGCTATTCCTCACTGAGTGTTTGAAAAGAAGCGGGTTTTTCAAAGACTGTTCAAAGGATAATTTACAAAAAGGTAGAGTAAAATTTTATCACAAATCTAATAGCAACGATATTATTATATAATATTCACTTGGTGGTAGAGCTTTGTGAAGGCTCGTCTGGATAGGTACCATCCACTCATCAGTTATTCTACCGCAAAACAGCAGTACTTGGTACTGTTGTGTTCCGGTTTGAAGGGTGAGTGAGCCAGTGTAATTACAGGCACAAGGGACATAACATCTTAGTTCCCAAGGTTGGTGGCGCATTGGCGATGTAAGAGATGGTTAACAACTCTTACAATGCCATTGTCTATGGGCGTTGGTGATCACTTGCCATCAGGTGGCCCATATACTCGTCCGCCTTCCTATGAAAAAAAAATACAAATATAATATAAAAAAACATAAGTTTCTTACAGTTTTTATGCTAAAATCATCTACCATTATACATACCACGAGTAGATTATATTATACTACTGAGATGTAATATGAAATCGGTGGTTTTGAATTTATTTTATGACGTTAATTCCTAAGTGATAATACGTTAAGGTTGTGAGCGTTAAATGCTCCAGTAGTTGGCAACAACTCCGTGCTCCATAACTTAAAGAGTTAAGTGCTGTAATACTACTGTATCTGACGTTCAATGCTGTAATTACGCTACATCCCGTACTATACAAATATTATGTCAACATCGTTAAAGAAAGTAGGAGTGGCGTTTTTACGCTGACCTTGTCAAAGTATAACAGGTTTACTAAAGCTTTTAATACAGGGCTCGTAGCCACTTTAAGTCTTAAAAAATTTAAAAATATCCAAGATAAGACTTTATTTATTTGTGTCATAATATTATTCTTTACTATTTCTTTTTTATAATAAAAAACAGCGTAATTTTAATGGCAATTGTTAAACAGCTAAGCTGCGAAAAGAAAGTTTGCCTAGCATCGTTATCATATTTAAAAAAATAGGAATTAAAAGATAATTATCACATCAAAGTATTGTACTTTAACAAACAACTTGTACAAACAAAAACATGACAAAGGAATATATTAAAAAAATAATTAAAATTCGAACAAAAGTTTAGTTGTTTATCATGATATTTATGATGATGTCTATTTCAGCCGAAAAAATCATCTGCGAATTGATCGTTCGCAATTTGCAATTACTTCAGTTTAATGCTCACGAGATTTACGAAACCGTCCGTGGCCAACACTTGTTTAACGGCTCTAAACCTATTTACATTGCTGTCGGTATATATCCAACTGGAGCATTATTTAATCATGAATGTTATCCCGCTGTGGCTCGGTAAGCATTTTAAAATTCAACATTTTATAATACAAACTTAAACTAAGAAGTTATTGTATAAAATATGTTGATGTTATCATATTATAAATTAAGTCATAACTTATTATAACTACGTTATTCACAAATCTTTTCATAATAATTCAAGAAGATAATTAAAACACACACAACATTATATTATATTTATTGAAAATCGGATTAGATTATTTCAAGTCTGCCTCTCAGGTCAAAATCATGCTGTATAATATGACGAAATTACTAAGGCAGACTACGCTTTATCAAAAGTCGTAGATGTATAAAAGTAAAGTCTTTTAGTCATGATTTTAATTTTCAAACGAAAAACGTTATGATAGACATTATGGTAACTGATTATGAGCTAGCAATTGCTTATCAATATTATGTATTTCTCAATGTATTATATATATTAGTTTGTGTCGCGCAGACATAACAAAAAATAATACTAATAATTGTGTCGTCGATTTCGATTTTTTCTCGCTGCAAACTATTTATTTAATTAATTAATTCTTTACAACTAGATATTTTGACCGACAAAGAATAGTACTACGTGCAATACGCCCACTGCAACCTGGAGAAGTTGTTTCTGAAAATTATGGACCTCACTTTTTGATGCGTAATCTTAAAGAACGACAGAGAATGCTAGCTTGTAGATATTGGTTCCGATGCGACTGCGTTGCTTGCAAGGAAAACTGGCCGACCCTAAAGCAAATGAACGCGGAATCGTCTTTGTACATGAGGTAAAATGAAGCCCAAAATAAAAATTAAACAAAATGTTTACTTCTGCTAATATGCATGGGTATTTTAAAAATAGGAATCATTTTTTTTATTCTGTAAATGAGTTATTAATCAACGGGTAGTAGATTTATACTCTTACTGCTTACGATCAATTACATCCTATCACATGATGATTCAAATGTAGTCCTCGGTAAATGAATAATAAATTCTAATATTTTGCAAAATTAAATGCTTTTCATGATACTTGATTGATGATTTTCTTCAATTCGGTTGTAATTTTAATTACATATTTTATTATAAAGTGCTACTTTTAAAAATCTTTATAAGTTCTATAAAAGTAATCATATATAAATAACCATAATATTTAATGATGATAAAAGATTTCAATCCTTCATCATTCCATGTATATTCTAGATGCCCAAATGCAAGCTGTACTGGAAAATTTAAATGGACTAAAAACCCACCAAACAGATGTTGCAAATGTGCCGTGGCTATAAATAAAGATCTAATAAAAACATACGCAGAAGATATTGATAAATGCTTATCTCAATACCAGGTAATTAGGTTTATTTTCATTTTGTTTGCATTACAATTTCTCACGTGACATGTGTTATTACTCATAATATTCGTTAATAGAAAGGAGCGTCGCTTATGGATGAAGAGAGGCCTGATGAAGCTATAAAAACAATGTCAGAAGGGGTTGATGATTTCTACAATGTTGCTCGGCCTCCCCATTGGGAAACTCATATCGCGCAAGAATCGCTACGGTCATGTTTTGCAGTTTCGGGAAATATTCATATCGTACAAAATGAACCAGAACAAAAATAACAGACTGTTTTTAAATTTTAAGCAGTCCAATCAAAATAAAAAACTTCACTCATATTTATTCCCAATTGCATTTTTATAATAAAATGTCTGTCAAATATTTTGCATTCATTGTATGTTTTAAATATAACTAAACCATTTTATATTAAAAAATAAACTTCATAATATTAATAAAAATATATTTATTTCAAAATATACATTCTAGAATTTTATGTTAAAATAATGATTAAAATAATTTTGTATTAAGGAATTCAACATTATCAAAACCAAGAGGGATCAAAGCGGACGATAACAGTGACCCTACTCAACAAAAGGCAATGCTACTCTCTGTTGCGTAACTACTTAGATCTGCTAAGTTTAAAATTAGAATAAATTCCAGTGGACACAACTAGAGAATTTCTAGTTCAGTTAGATTAAGTTTCTTGTTTAGTCGTTAAAATATATTTTATAAACATTATACTGTATTTACAATAAATCATAATAATAATGAATACTTTTCCAACAAGAACACTAGATATATAAAATTTTCGTCTTATTATTTTTATCAAAACAATAACGATTACAAATTACTCGATAAAAACTAAGATGACCACACGTTGAGTAAATCCACGTCCACAAAGAAATTCTTACTTAACACGTTTATTGAGTATCAAAAAATGATTTACACGCGCATTCTAGTTGATCAGCATCGCCTTCTCCTTCACCTGTGCTGGATGCCGTGCGTCTGAGAGTCTGAACTTGGGTCTGCAATCCCAATATACGTAGCTGTGCCTGCTCGAAATTTTCATTTAGCCTCTTTATCTGGCACTGCATACGACATTGCAACTGCGGAGAAATATTAAGTTACATAAATGAATTCTAATAATTTAAATTGTTTATTTTTACGAAAATAAACTTACTTCTTCTCTATCCTTCTCTGCAGTCTTAACTTGCGCTCTCGTACTGGCTAGTTGCCTTTCTAATTCCCCTATCGACGTCTGCATACACCTATATTCAAAAATGTTTAATACAAGACTTATTCGTGAAATACGTAATTGATCGTATTAAAATTATACGAAAAATGTATGCATTCAAGTACTCTTGTATCCCAGAATTATTCCCAGCAAGTTTATATTTTAAAACAAAATAGGTATACAAATATTATAAGTTTCTAGCTGCAAGAAATAACATAACGTAATAAATTACGTATTTTCTCATAACAACTACGATTTTTCTACGTACTTGCGCAAGGTTTCAGTGCGTTCGTTAGCTCGCTGTAGTGCGCGAGCAGCTTCATCTCTTGCGCGATCTAGTTCCCCACCTAGCTGTGCGCATTCATGCATCTTCTCATGTAGTCGTTTTTCATTAGCCAAGACAGATTCCTCCATACGAATGACGTTAGCTCTGAAAATTTCGATAATTAACCTCAAAATCTTATTGAAATAATCTGATAGAACTGTGGCCCTAATTAAATATAAGTAAACATCGTTAGTTCTTCGATAAGCTACAATATTAAAATTAAGAAAAAAATCTTTACTTTAATCGTTCAATTTCACTCTTAAGAGTCATATTGGTGTCCGTTAGTTGTGATATTCTTTGTTGCAATAGAGCCATTTGTTTCTCATCGGCACTTCGTTCCGGAGCTTTTTCAGGTGGTTTCAGGCTGTTGTGCAATAGGACGTGAACCTGAAATAAAATTCAATCGATGCTATATTATTTCAAATACAAACATGTGACTGTTTACAAAAACATTTAATATTTGATAAGCTATTTGCATTGCAACTTTTTATATTAATTTATTAAACAGTAGATTGATACAGATGTTAGAAAATTAAAAGCAAAACCTACACTATAATTACTTTTACTTATATCGATTATTCAAATAAGTTTAGAGAAACGATTATTTCAGACCAAAATATACCTTGGTGTATTTTGTTATAAAAAATATGTACCTTTTCCCTGGCCGAATTTAATTCTCTAGCCAATTGTTCGGCGTTATGTTCAGCTATTGCCTGCGATTGCTGTGCATCTTTTAGTTTCATCTGTGTCGCCTTTAATAGGTCAGGAATTGGCGCCAACTCTTGTAATTTTTCTTGGAACTTGAGCTAAAAGTACATCATTAATTAATTACAAATAAATATATTACAATTTTATATTAAACTAACGTTGTAATATTGATAGTTACTTTCACTCTCTGAATCTCGAGATTTATCTGTTCACTTATTCTAGTGTTATCCATATCCATCAAGTCCATCTGTCTCCGTTGTTCTTCGACTAGTTGTTGAGCTTGCAGGTACTAAAATACAAAATTATATTTAGTGAAGAGATAAATGTATCCATAAAATAGCGTTGAAAAATATATACGCACGCTTATCGCAAGCCACCATATTTTTCGGTGGACAGAAAAGTAGGATCATTAATTAATTATTGGTGCAATTTGTGATTTATTGTTTATTTGTGTTATTTGTATTTTTAAAACATTTGTGTATTTATTAATATCTTTTCGCGATTTTTATAAAATCAATTTTACTTCTGGATTGTAAATACATAATATATCCTTTTAACTCATACATACTCATAAATACTTTTCGAAATTTCTCAACTTACCTTTACTCTGTAATCTTGAAGCTGATTATTCTGTTCTTTCATCAGTGTTCTCAGTTCATCTATCTCTTCTCTTGCTTCTCTGTAGCATTGCTTAAGAGCTCTAACGTTAACTTCTTGCTCGAATGCTTGTTCCTTTGTACCCATCATCATGTTTGTATGCGTTGTTAAACCTTCAAACTTCATTTCTAACTCTCTAAGCTTGTTCTGAACTTCTCGGTGCTGACATCTTTCTTTTTCCAACTCCTCTCTCTTTTTTAACAAATCAGTTCGAAGCATTGCGCACTAAAAACAAAAGCGTCTAGTTACCTTATAATAAAATTAATTGTGCAAAGTTACTATAACGAAATTTTATAAATACTACCTCAGTGACTTTAGTTTTTAAGCTCTCTTCAGTCTGCCGAAGTTGAATTGTAAGTTTCTGCACCTCTCTCTCTGCTGGAGTCTTAAATGATATTAATATTTATATTATTTAACTGCAAACTTTTTTAATAGCATCAACGCATTTTAAAAGAGTTGTATGCTTAGTTAAAAATAAAAAAGCTCTTACCGGTGGAGCATTCGGATTACATGGCGCTGGACATGGTGGACAAACACCACACTAAAAAATAATTATAGGTAAGCAAACAGCAGTTGAGAGAAAATTACAATTATAGCACTAAGTATCTAATTTTAGTTTTTATGTATTTTCAAATAAAACTACTTCTTATATAACATTATATATGTTATTTTTATTATTATTTTGATTACAAAGTGAGTTTAGACAATAAATTATTATGTCTAATAAGGATATAAAAATATACATATAAAGAAAACTTGGCTGGAAAACTCCTTGTTATACAATACCATTCCATAATAATCATAATCAATGTACTCTTGTAATGTAATAGAAATACAATAAAAATGCACGGACAATACATTATAATATACGCAACAACGTTAGCAAAACTTTTAATTACATCCTCCTTTTTAAAGCCGTTTTTTTTAATAAAATTCTACGTAAAAATGGTAGGAACTCCAATGGTGTAGTGCTAAACGGATTATAATTGTATCTCATAAATTCTTAAGAACCACAAACATATTATATTATTTTATTGTGATCAATGACTAAAATAATTCAGATTATGTGCGACCAATTCCAATTAAGAATTAAAAAACAACATGACAAATGGCTCTTTAAGCATTCTATAAGACACTTCATAAATAATTAGGTCGATTAAGTAGGACCAACGAAATTAATCCATAATTCCGGACACAGCGGTGAATTGCAATCAGCTCTAAAGTGGAATATAATTTAAAAAAAATGTGTGGAGTGATGCGAGGCCGTATTACAAATTTAACTTTCGTAAAAAGAATAAATGTCATGTCAGAAATTCAAATTAATTACTGCATAATAAATATATTAAAAAGTACATCTGATAATTCAGTAACAGCCTGTGAATGGAGAAGGTTTAGAGCTTATTCCACCACGCTGCTCGCTCCAATGCGGGTTGGTGGAATACACATGTGGCAGAACTTAAGTGAAATTTGACACATGCAGGTTTCCTCACGATGTTGTCCTTCACCGTCAAGCACGAGATGAATTACAAACACAAATTAAAGCAATTGAAAACTCAGTGGTTTAAGATTCACGCGTTCTAGCCACTGGGGCCATCTCGGCTTTCTGATATTTTGCATCCAGTCAATCTAATTTAATTTTAAGTTGAAAGCTCGAGTTTGAGTCCTGGCAAATATCGCATCACGAGTTATCATTTACTTAATCTGCGTTTATAAATAACCTCGTGTTTGGGGGTTAAAAATAACGTTGTGATGAAACCTGCATGGGTTCTACAAAATTGTGTCATATGTGATGTACCAACCCACTATGAAACCGTGTGGTAAAATCAGCAGCAAAGAGGCTGGCTTACCCAAGCCACCTCTTTGTGCCGATTCCTTTGCCTAGCAATGGTTGATTTTTCCTGCATTGATATTTCCACAGACTTGTGGTCCGTGCCTTTGGCGTACCTTATCTGTAACTTATATTGCGTTATTTTAATGTGCCTGCATATTTATTACCAGACAGCGTAGATTACGTTTCACGATTTCTTTATTTTACATAACTAACATTATTCTTTACAATTTAAATACCAGCCCTGAATTCCAAACTAGCTTTCGCTGTGTGTTTTGGAAGTCAGTTCCTTCCCAGATTTAAGGTACATAATTGTTACTCATTATATTAAACAAACAAAAAAAAATAATAAGAATCAAAAACACATTTTTTTTAACCAAATAAACGAATGTATTACAATAACTTAAATAATTTTATGTCAGCACGCGTGTGTGTGTAAGCGTATAACTGTATATTTGTATTTATGTGTGATGTTGCGTGCTATGAGTGGTTTTAATAATAAGTATATGTATAAATGCAACAATTATTCAAGTTCAATTTCAGTTTTTAAAATTACATAGTCTTAAGTCAACAACTGCTCAGTTTCCTTATAATCAAGGTCGCTAAGCCAGCCTTTAATTATTTTTTTAATTTGAAAGTTAGACAAGTTCCTTGTTTTATATTTAGTATTAAGTTTGTTATATAGTCGAGGTACTAGTGAGCTATAACTGGACAGATATCTCTTCTTTTATTAGTTGGCTGTATTTGTAACATTGATAAATAAATTACTTGCGTACAGATAACACTTCCGCTTTTTGTAAAGTAGGTGCGAAGGATATCTAAACGGTCGATATAATAAAATCTTCAATAACGCTCGATGCGCCCTCTCTAATTCTATGAGGTTAGTCTTAACGACGGATCCCCATGAACAGATACAATAAATAATCATACATTCAGCTAAGGCCTAATAATTTTGAATAAGGAATTTAGTGTTATGTATATTTCGTAGTTTTCTGATCACGATGCAAGGATATATATGCATACGTATGTTAATATCTTTCGGTGATGCAGCTTTTGTTCTTGCTGAAGCACAAATACTTTGTTTTGTTGATATTGAGGGTCAGCAAGCTACCTTTTTATGACCTTTTTATACAATTTGGCGAACATCTTCCCAACTAGAGCCAAGGAACAATATAACTAACTCATCAGCAAACATTTGTATTTCTGCTCCTTTAATTTTGAGTCTACAAAGCTGGTTGATAAAGTCAAGAAAAGGCTAGGCCGGTAGGGCCTAGGGTACTGCCCTGCGGTACACCGTAATTTCCCAGAACAAAATTGTTAAGGTGGTGACCTACTCTTACCCGTTGCCTACGGTCTGTAAGATAATCTTTGAACCACATGAGTGCATGCCCACGTATGCCACAGTTCTCCAGACGAGAAAGTAATATTGGAATAGATATAGTGTCAAATGCTTTCTGCAAGTCAAGTAAAACTCCAACACATTTCTCACCGTTATCTAAAAGAGTAACATGTGAGACACGCCTTGTTAGTTGAAGAACGGTGTCATCTATAGATCGCTTTGAATGAAACCCATACTGATTTTGGATAGGATATTATTGTATTCTAGGAATTTGATTAGCCTATTATTAGTCACTTTTTCTATTAGTTTAGATAATACGATATAATAATTTAAAAAAGAAATTCTTCTATAATTAGTAGCAAGATTTTTGTCATTTGATTGAATGATTAAAAACTTTTGTCGTCGTAGAGTCTAGATTACTTCTTTTAATGACTAAGAATTTGTGCCAGTTGACTTCTAGGCAAGAAGGAGTGTTAGTTGTCGTCGTAGGATTCTGGATTTCCCTGGTCTAAGTGGTATTCGGCCAGTCTAACCATAATCTGGATCGTCGATCTTAGGTTGTAATCCAATAGGATATTAAAATTAACAAGCTTGAAGTATTGTATAAAAAGGGTATTTTTATTTACAGTAAAGTTGAAGCTGTTTGCTTATAAATACAATGATCGTTCGACTGATCTGATCTGATCTGACTGATGATATGGTTCTGCCCAAAAAAAATCTTTTAAGAAACGTTTATAGACAATTATTATATATCAAGTCCAGAAGACAGCAGACTATGCATTTATAATGCAAACTTATTGTACGAGTAATTTAATTTATCGTTATAAGTACACGAGTACAACACAAAGGCTTTACAATGAGATCTTGAGTTGAAAATATAATAAACGTAGGAATGGGAAGCATAATACTAATTTTAATATTAAATATATTAAAAACGGTAGTAATTTAATAATTAAGATGTTTAAACAAATGATTTAATTAGTTTTAACCTACTTTATAGCAAGATTTTACTTTCAATTCTTTAATGTACTACAACTAACTAATAATAAATATTGACATTAAAATATAATATGTAAACGTTACTTACAGCTCTAGTCATCGGAGGGACAGGCGGGCCTCCCGGCTGTGGATTATAATAATTATTTGAATAAATATACAGAATGTAACAAAATAAGTGTCCGACCTGTGAAGTGGTTATTAGGTATCGTGAGTCGGTATCGAATGTAATCATTATTCAGGGTAATATTCTAAGCAAAAATTTTACCCCGAATAAAATTTAATTTAACTACATAACGACAATTACATTACAACTCAGGCGCGGGGGCGTCTGCGCTCGATAGCTCTTACCTATCGGGTAGCTCCGACACGAGGTCATGACCTAAGTTGTCCATGAAACTTTCTTCATTTACAATTAAAAATGTCAATTAATATTTTTATGGGTAATTTTTTGCATAATACCTAACAACCACTTCTAATGCACGATACCTAGTAACCACTTCACGGGTCGGACACGAATTTTCTTACATCCTGTATTGTCCGGTCTTTACTTCATATGATTTTATTTAACAAACGAAAGTTAGTTGATATTTCTTTCATCGGCGAGCTAGAAATTTTATATCAACCACCGATTGTGCTTAATTTATCTACCCTTGCCAAGCTTCTTTAAAACTTTAAGGAACACCTATAAAAGTAATGTTAAACAGCAACGTAAGTAAATTAGTAGCTACCTATCTTTATTTTCGAAAAGAATATACGCTTTGAAGACTTTCTCTAATAGTCGAATTCGATTCGTTCCATCGAGTTAGCGAATGAGGTCGTATTACATTCGTTTTAAAATTACCGCTTGTTCGAAGCACGTGTTCCTCGCTCCGCCGCCTCGGCATGCACTCACTGCCGCCGCTTTCACGTCCGCCATTTCAACGCGAATGTTACGTACCTCGAGCTCTAAACCACCAAGCTGGTGTTCCTGTGGAATGGAGTAAAATAACATAATAATATTCTTTCTTCAAAACAAAACTATTAAGGAATACAATACTTAAACATCAAGTTACATCAAGTTACATTCGGATATTTTTTTATTTCTTAAATTTATCAAAAATCGAGATTAGTTTTATTTCGCATTTTAAGAATATAAAGGCATCATTTTACTATCCCTGCGGAAAACTTTATTTGAATCTTTTACCTTTCCATCCTTTATCATATTTATGTTTCAAGCCGACTGAAGAGCTCCATATTAATTTCAAGTCTTGGATCCGTCTTTGGTCAATAGTTCGCTGGCTTGAGGTTTCTTATAGGCCAATTATTATTTTTAAACGTATTGACCAAAGGCGGAACGAACTAAAGCTTCAAATTCATATGGAGCTGATGACTGGCAGTCGAGTTTAGATGGATTTTCCTTATTATTTTTCAGGGTAAAAATTCAGATTTACGACCTACCCATATTTTTGTACGATATGGGGTCCCCGCTCAGTGTAGGGACACATATCTAGGCTAATATATTTGTTGATTATAATAATAATATTACATACCAGGTATAGTTCGGCGTGATTTTAATGTAATGCTAATATTAAAAATGGTTTCATTAGCCGATGTGGGTCGCGCTCTCTACAGATTTCATTTATTTATGATATTAATACGGCGGCAGATTGCGAGGGTCAAATGGTTATTAAACGACTGAGACTCTAAACCTCAATCGAGGATCTAAGTAGGTTGGCAATGTTTGAAATGTTCTTCGGAAAGAACATTATTAATCCTACACTCGATCTCTTCCCGGTCGTGTCGCATTGCCATCCCATCGAATGATAACATTGGAATAATATAGAATGCACTTATTTGCCACTCATAAGTGTGTGCACACTGAGTGGCCGCCCCAGCTGAAATCGGTCAAGTGGACGAAGTACTACTATAGCCTCGTTGGTCTAGTAAGTAAATTATATAAGGCCGCTGTACGATTCCCAGGTCGGGTCAATAAATAGTTATTGGGTTTTTCTGTCAGAAAATTCTCAGTAGCAGCACGGAGTCTGGAATGTGGAACAGTGTACACTCCCGTGCCTCGGCAAGCACGTTAAGCCGTTGGTCCTGCACCTGAACTCTCTCCGGTCGTGTCAGATGTCCGTCCCATCGGATTATAACAGCTAAGGAAAAGAGTGTGCACTTGTGTTTGCGCACACACTTGTGCACTATAATATATTCTGCGCAGTTGGCTAATCTATATTGACATTGGCCGCCGTAGACGAAATCGGTCTAGAGGACCTTACTATAGCCCATTCCAAAATTAATAGAAGTAAGGACAAGTAAACATCTCGAACACTGAATTGAAAAAGCAATAATTTTGGTCGAGATTTTGGAAACTCGAAAAATTTGAAATTTGAAAAAAAGATTTTTATTGTAGTCGAAAAAAATGGTGTCTTGAATATCGTCATTGTCCGTTGAAGTTAATATCGAACCTTTGGTAGTAAAATTAAAGTAGATATATAACTTGTACAGTAGAATAGTGTTTTATTGTAAATAAAGGTACATAAATAATTAAAAAAATGAACAAAAATAATAATAATGTTTTAAGAATAAGTCCAGGTCAATGTTAAAAATAAAATGTTGTATGTAAAGTATATTATATTTCAAAAGGTTTTGTCCGATTAAAAAATAAAACCATAATATTTTCTCGAAAAAAAAATCACGAAGTATCTTCTACCTCAAATCTTTACATATTAATTATAACCGGTAAGGTTATTGAGACAGAAACTATATACCAGAAATAAATAAATAGATTATGTTTACAAATAGTCCAGGTCTATTAACTAGACTACTTTTAAGCGATCCCGTGCCGTTCCACCAGAGACGTTTAAGGTACGATGGTTTTTTAAGTGAGTATTCCGACGCCTCCAGCACCGGTGAGCCCCACATACGTGGGGTGTATCTGTCAGCGCATTTACGGGTTTCCTCCACTTCATATGGGGGAAACGCGTAAATGCGTTTTTCTAGCGAAATAAGGTAAAATTTTTTCCGTTAAAAACTTTTCACCTTTACCACATATTTTTTTTCGCAAATTTATATATCTCACATGTCATTCACTTCAAACATAAACATTACACATGTACCTACATCCGTTTCTATCAGACGCTGCGGCGCTGTTCAAACGAGAGGACAACGGAAAATAAATTGATAACGTCGTGTATTAATTATCATAATATTATAGTTAAACAAACTATATACTATACTCTTTAGAACAATTTGTAAAATATATGCAATGTAAAAACATATTTAAATACAATACTACAGGTAGTTGTAAAAAGAATAGAGGGACGCGTCCCAGGGTTCCAGGACGCATAGTACAAATCTCAAATTTTGCTGTCATGATGATGCATAATATTAGCAAATCGCGTGGAAAATTTTAATCTAAGTTTTGTTTACACATCTTTTTCGATTGACTAAAATACGTACAATAAAAACCATTAACTATTGTTAATAATACATATAACTTGTCGTAAATTACGTGTAATGATTGACCTTGTACAAGTTAAAATGTACTTTTTAAATGTACAAAATGTCATTTATTATTAATGTGCCGTACTGTCAATTATTGATAATTGATCAATATGTTCATAGTTAGTACAAATACAAGATATAAAAATAAAATGTATGATATTGTATTGCATTCACTTGTGGTTATGTAATTGTTTATATTAGTTTTACATAAAAAACATAATATAACATTAATGTTCAACCATAAAAATAATGACTAAACTCCGGGATATGTATTATGCAGACCCCGGGGGACCGGGTTCATATCCGAAACAGATCGGTACAGTTATTGCGTTGTTTTGTATAATTAATTTTTTAATAAAATAAAAACAATAAAATACTGATAGGCACAAGGGACATAACATCTTAGTTCCCAAGGTTGGTGGCGCATTGGTCTTGTAAGCGATGGTTAACATCTCTTACAAAGCCATGTCTATGGGCGGTGGTGACCACTTACCATCAGGTGGCCCATATGCTCGAACGCCAACTTATTTATTAAAAAAAATTACCATACATGTTAATAAGTATTCCGAATTAATGATATTATTTAAATAATTAAATCATACATAAAAATGCACAATTTTAGTAATTCATTGAATGCGGTTTTTATAGAGTATGTGAATTTTATCGTTAACACATTATTGACTTTATAATATTATAATTAATCCCGCCTGATTCAGATTCCATTATTCAATTGGTAACAAGTCTAGTCACGAGTCAACCACGATAAATATGTTCGGCGGATAATTGATTGTCGATTGTGGTAATTTATACTGTACCTACCTAATTAATTTTTATTACAAGTACTACAAATAATATATCCTGGTATCGTGATCCAAACGATACGACCTATCAATATTTTAGAGATGATTAGAAAAGAAACTTGAGATGAATGACGATATTTACTATTAACACTTTACTTAGGATTCGCTTACACTAGAAACTCTTTCTGCAAACCATGACAGACGACTACAACGTACCGAAGGTGCGTCTATCGGATTCGGAACATGCTTAAACAGAAGCATGTGCTGCCTTCATCTTATCTATTGACGAAGGTTAAATTCCATCGAGGCAATAGCCAGACAGCCGTACCATAATATTCGTAATCGTTGTGTTGGGAAAAAAATTAAATTAGTTTCTTTAATTCGACAATTTCTCGAAAAACAGGAAAGAGTTGCGGAAAAAAGTTTAAGGCATGAATCATATTCGATAAACGACTCTTCGATCGTCGGCGTTGGTAGTCAGACGACTATGCACCGAGACAATGCCGTTGTCGATTTAGTTGACTTAATTGCATCTTGCTCTTTACTCATTCACTCAAATAATGTGATTCATTGGATATCTGGTATGAATTGGAAAATACAGTGTATTACCACTCTAAACTATCACAGTAAAGAGTTCCTTCTATCCAACCATCTTCGATGAAACTACCGAACCATCTCCAATACGAAATACGGTCCTCTGTGATGATCAGTCCGCGAACGATAAATAATGCAACAGCCAATTTCAGTGACCACTGTACCGAGTAGGTATCATATAAATAAATAGTATCACATAAAACTTGAAAATACTAGTACAAATAATTAAATCACTACATTTCATACATAAAACAAACTGCACCATCCCGCGCCATCTGTCTTCCTGTCTGCCTGAACTTATAAACTAAAAGGATTATCATACGTTTTTCACTAAATGCCTTCCTCATGAATCACTCCCTGATTGGATAGGAAGGCTAGGTGTATAATTCATATAATATATAATATTTTGTGTATATAATTGGCGTGCGCCATATAAATCAATATTTATATGATATATATTGCAATCCGATATAAACGTTTTAATATTAATTTTTCAAAGAAATATACAATCCATTTTAATATAATATAAGATTTTGCGAAACAATTTTGTAGTTACACCTAATTATTGACCAATATTCGAATCAGTAACATTTTTATTACATATTGGGCTGAACATTGTAATATTTTGTAACTATTATAAAAATTTGAAAAATACTTCATAATAATGCATAATATACCTACAAGTTCTAATGTTGAAGATTTGTAGTTATCAAGTTTTGACAATAAATCTTCCACGTTTTTCACCGGAATTTTATCTTGTTCCTGAAAAATAAAGATGCAGTTTACTTTCGCTATAGAACACTAATATAAATGTAACCATTTAAAAATATATTAATTATTATAATAATAAATGAAAGTGTTTTATTGCATAGGTAGGCAGACGATATGGGCCACCTGATGGTCACCAACTGACGTCAGACATTGGCAATCTAAGAAAAGTTAACCAAGGCTTACATCCCAACCTTGCGAGCTAAGATGTTATGGCCCTTGTGCCTGTAATTACACTGGCTCACTCACCCTTCTAACGGGAACACAACAATACAAAGTACTGCTGTTTTGCGTTAGAATATTCGATGAGGGTGGTATCTACCCAGACGAGCTTGCACAAAGCCCTACCCCCAAGTAAATCAATATGGCACCAACCAAGAAAACCAATATAGGACCAACACAACCAAAAAAGATACTCATTGCACTCAATGGGACTCGAAAGTTTGCTCTCAGAGAGAATCTTATTACAGTCAGATTCCATAACCAGATACAATGAATACGCGTACATAATGTAAGGGGTATCGAAAAGAAAACGGACGAAGACCTCAATCCAACGCCTATATATTTTAATGAATGACCACAAATAACTTTTTACGGAGTAGGTACTCCGATTTTAATACTTCTCTCCTTACTTTGATTAGATAAACATTCGGAAAGGTAAGAAAAAAGGTACGATTATTTGTTCACTCACTAATTGTTTACCGTTTCATCAATTTTACCACGCGAACATTGTGCTGAGTAATTGGATCGGATCGGATTATAGTTTGCATTTCAAATTAAAAACCACTTCTCCAAGAGTACAGAAATTATTGTTTATACGGATACTATTTCATCTCAATACCTGTTGTATATTTTTCAATTGGCGCCAAACAATAATTAAATAAACTTCTAAACTTTTTAATCAAAAAAAATTTAAAGCTGAATTACCTGACTAAAATTTTCATTTGTTTGATGACATGAAAATTCTTCGCTCATCCCAGTAGCATCGCCCTATAAGAATGCTTTTTTAAATGGAAGAAATTTGACTAAGCTATTAATTTGAATAAATCTCTTTCTGAATATATTTATTTCGTTTTCAATTAATATCAAAATATAATTATACTTTCAAAAAGCATTAATAATTTTGGTATTATATATTTAACATTAGCTCTTATAATCCTTTATTGTATACATGTACAATATGTACCTCAGGATTGTTCTTATTTAACTTTTCATGGAGCAACGCATTCTCGTTGTTCATTAATTTTAGTTCACCTTGAAGCCTCTTGATCTGGGATCGACAAGTTTCCAAGTTTTGATCCTTTGTCATCAATTCCTTATAAAGAATATACCTAAAATATATATTAAATTAAACTTACCTTAAATAAAACATTTTAAATTTTTAGGTTTCCATGATTTGATAATTTTGTAACGTTCGGTGATTTTGATGGCTTTTTGACAATGATGACAAAGATCAAATTGACATAACATTCAATGTTCCACTTTTGAACATAAATTTAAAAAATATATTATTAATCTAGTATGTTAAAATAATTTACAAACTTCATGGGTTCATGGATTATAACGTATGGTTTTATGTATAGCTAATCGTCAAATCAAATCAAAGAGTAATTAGTTTAAATTTCATCAAGTAAAGTATCAATATATTAAAAAAAATACTAAATGATACAAAATTTTACTTTCGAGTTCGAAAATGCATAACACGAAAATTGATTACTAATAAATTTACTTATACTTTTAAACATGATTTTGTAAGGTATTATAAATGCATAAACGATGTAGAACTGTCCGTGCATATAGATTAACGTATCGTGTAGTTAATTACACGAAATTGGAGCGTAATATTTAGCTCATATGAATCTTAACTGAATATTACAGTTTCAAAAAGTCAAAGTACCACTGAATTTGTACACGCTTTATTCAACTCGCGCTCGTGGATGAAGGATATAATTGTGAGGAAATCTGCATGTGTCAGATGAAATTCTTCCACATGTATATCCATCCATACAATCCAGAGAGGATACCTTTGCCCAACAGATTACAGAATTACAGATTTTACTTTTACGTTTTCGTTTGAATAATGTATTTATTCGTTCCTGTATTTAACCAGTAAAGGCTAAAGCTGTTACCCTAGCTCTCGTACAATTAAATGTGTATTAAAAGTGTGGTATGCTAAAATCAATATATGTACATAACACTACAATATATCATATCACTAACGGTCTTCGTCTTCTAAAGCCTTACAATAAAGTGAACTGCAAAAGGATTTCATATTTCACTCTTGCAAATTTTATATGTAAGATTATATCAATTCAAATTCAAGATCGAACCTCTTGACTTCTAAATCCGCATTATCCGCGACCAGCTTCTCCTGCATGTCGTAACTTTCACTCAATTTCCGTGTCAAGTCAATTTCCTTAAAAAAACGCAAGTCAGTTTAAAACTTTTTATAATTTATAATATTATACATGTTGTATATATTACAAAAAAAAAAACGTTATTTTCTGCATTGCAGACATACAGATTTACTTCGAGTCAGCTCTGTCACGCCTACACCTGGAATCTTATTTTTACGAGTCGCTAAAAGTACCGTCGGATGGTTCATTTTCATTTCCTGGTACATTGATGAATCTGTAAAATTTGTTATGATCTTTAAACTTTACATCAGCTAGGTTTATTATTCAATCAACATTATCGGTTCTCTATTATTTTAAATATAATATTTATGAAGTAAATGTTATTAAATAAATAAAATGTGATAAATAAAACTCCCAAAAAACAATACGGCAGTTATCCATAAATATTTCGCGGTTGGGCTTTAAATAACATTACATTATTTATTTATAAAAACAAACAGATAAAAAGTTATAGAAAATCTAAGATTGTGTTAACCGTAAACATCGGTTGGAATGTAATAGCTTGGTTGGCAATGTTCCTTGGAGTTTCTCATTTGCGATACTTCCTCGCCCACTAGTTTCTGTATAGTTTTAGTGAGACGATCAAAGCGTTCCATTTCTCGAAGTAATAGTTCATTTCTTTCACCGAGTTCCTTTATATCTGCTTCAGTAAGATTTGATTTCTGTTAAAATACATAATTATAATTAATAATATTGTTGTTGGTAGTTATATATTATTTTGTATGAATACACATTTAAACCTTTTGTATCTCGGTAAGTCTCACTCTTGAATCTCTAATAATTCTTGTACTTTTTCGTGTTTCTGTATGAATGTCACGTATCTGTTTTGTAAGCGAGTCTTCCGTTTCTGCGGGTGACTGTGAAACTGCAAGTACAATTGTTTTCTACTATTTCACATGTCGAACAAAATTCAAATTTAAAATACAGCATTTTTTAATATGGTAAAATATGCAAGTCGCTCTTAAAATTTTTCGCTTACCGTCTGGTGATTTCTGTAAAAGAAAACATCCGTGAGAATTTTAGTATTTGTTTTGCATGCTATAAGTAAGATTATTATATATTACCTTATACACGTTGCGGCAGGATTTGTCCGATTTATTATTTTTCCATATCTTCTGTAACTTTTTACAATCATGACCTATTAAATTTGAAGTCATTTTTGTGCATTTTATAGAAGACTCAGAAGGTACTTGCATATTTTCAGAACCAGATGCTATATCGTCACCCTGCGCTGACTTATCTTTTTCTACGCGGTGATATTCTGTAGTAATCTTAGCATCAATGCAAGGCTTAAAAAAACATAGCATTAGTCAAATAAAATATCAATAATTTAAGCAAAAAATATATCGTGTTATAACCATATTAATTAAACTAACCAAATTAGATTCAGAAGCCGAAATCCTCTCGCGTGGTGATTTGGAGACAACTCTTATTTGATAGTCTACTTTTTTAAGAGTACCCCATAACTTTGGCAAAATATTAAGTTTCGGACTAATATCCGCCTGGTCGATTGAAGTGCAGCTTTTTGGTGATTCCCGCAGACAAGAACGAGTTTTGTGTTGAGTTTTTAAAGGCTTAAATGATATAAATTAAAAAATGTTTAAAAAATTACTTTATCAAACGTCAAAATAAATAAAAATACAAACTTACAAAATTTGTATAAACATGCAATTACAAGCTCACATTTTTTACATATACTTTGAATGGTTCTAAAATAAATAGACTATCGAACTTTTTATTTACGTTTAATTTAATCTTTTACAATACCAAAAAAAATTATTATATATATATATATATATGTATATATTTATAATTATTTCTTAGATGACAATCGCGCATGTCCAACTCGATCTTAAAATATTAATAAGTTACAGTTTCGGAGTATTTTTTTTACTAAAAATAGTTATTTGACAATATATATATGTCTTGTTTAGATATTTTACTTTTATTCCTTGAAGAATTATTTTATTTTATAAATGTAAATATATTACACACAAACGATAGTTTTTAAAGGCTTCTGATGCAATTTTCTTTCAATACGAAGCTGAACTTTCTATTAACTTACTGGAATATTACACAAAGGAGGTTGTCAAGTTAATAATGTACAATTGTTACACAAAAGTTATATCATCAAAATTATAGCAAATAAGATAAGTTGTTGGGAATGATTTTGAAATTATTTGTAATAATTATACAATTATAACATTAGTTAGGCCATAATTGTATAATTGGTAACTACACGCACCAGTAACTCCCTAAATTTGAAGTTGGAGTGACAAATATTTGAGCAAATGCTATACAAATTCTTTGAACACATTAACTAATAATAATAATAATGTCACATAAGTATTTCTAATTACTTATTCATAGGATTTTTTGTATTAATTACTTTTTTATCACGTTGCACCAATTTTCCACGAATACGATTGTAAACAAGCGGTTGCATTCATTCGATATATTCGATTACGATTCATTCATTACATTCATTATAATTGATAGAAAATTGAACAAATCAAAAATAAAATGTCGTCACTTATTAGATTACTACGCAACATTGATCATTGTATGCTCAAAAAGGTATGCTTAACTATTAACAATTCTCTAGTCAAATAACATTTACTAGATGTCACAGTATGATAGTGCTGGCACTACTTTTACTGGTAAAATATAGTTACAATAACTATAACAAGAATACAAATAGGGTTTTAAAGACATTTTTCTGCTATTCTTACTTGAATCAATAGCAACTCACGAAATCATTGAAGAAATTAAATTAATGATTATTAAATAAATGTAAAGGTATAATATTGTATTTTAATTAGGAAAATTGAAGATAAAATCGATTTCTAAATGTCATTTTCGTAGAGCGAGTTTACAAGTCTTTCTAAATACACGAACAAATTTTGCGACATATTCGGTACATTCACTCGTACATTTACTCGGTGGTAGAGCTTTGTGCAAGCTTGTCTGGGTAGGTACGATCCACTCATCAAATATTCTACCGCAAAAAAGCAGTACTTTGTACTGTGGTGTTCCGGTTTGTAACAGCCAGTGTAATTACAGGCACAAGGGACATAACATCTCAGTTCCCCAAGTTGGTGGCGCATTGGCGATGGCTAACATTTCTTACAATGCCATTGTTTATGGGCGTTGGTGACCACTTGCCATCAGGTGGAATTGGGCTCGTCCACCTACCTACACAATAAAAAAAAATTACTTCCTTTAACAAATAAATTAAATCTAAACCATCAGATATATAATTTAAAATAGCTCCAATTTATTTTTTTATTTATAATGCTTTCAAAAACAATCGATGAACGAGTACACATACATCCAAATTGCTATGTTTTTGACGATCAAAAATATGTATAATATATCTACTATGTTCTCATGTGAGTGACTATTTGTCTTTTTGAGAATAAATTCTTTAAGCCTTAAAACTCAAATAATTAACATTTTTTGTGAAGCGCGAATTACCTAATCAAATTAGTTTCATATTTGTTATGAGAGTTTCTATATTCAGATTTCAAAACTATGATTCACGCCAAAATAAAAACAAGATGTTTTACGATAGATTTTGATTAGCAAAATTTTCCGATTTCGAGATTCATTTTCAATCAATTTCAATCCTTTTTAAAGCTTATTTCGACTCCCATTTCGCTATTTTTTTAAATCACATCAAAGCCGTAATCTCCAATTTCTCTGAACTATATAATACGAATTAATTACACGAAACATACCATTTGTTAGGTACAGATTTATATGTCTATATATGTATACAATATAATACTACCCAATCAGTCAGATTTAATGAAATTTTCCATAGACTTCCCTTGGGGAACGTGGGTGAGCACTAAGATTTTTCAAAATTCATCTTCTAAAGGAGTTAAATGAGGGTTTAACTTATGATGAAAGTTTATATGAAAATTCATTTTCGAAAGTCAGAAATATGATAATTAAAGACAGCTATTAAAGCGCTTTTGCATATTCGTCACAAAAGTAGGGAAAATTTGTGATAGAAGTCTATAGTAGTTCGCGTTTTTCAATGTTTAAAATTCCATCGGGTACATAGCTAGTCTCTATATATATAAGCGAAATATTTATAATATTACCGATCGACTTGAAATGAATTACAGTAACTCCTCCCCCGACGTAGACGCTCACTAAGAACGGATTTTACGCAAATCCTATCCAAAATATTTTTTCCTTAACTACCCGTGCGAAGCCTGGACGATTAGAAGATAATGTATAAAATATATAACATCAATACGTTTTGACACTAAAATACGATGTACAAACGTCGGAAGCCTGCAAATTCGCTTTAATACTAAAAAGTCTTTGATAAAATGATATTAAATTAATCTACTATATTATATGATATAATTTTAAAGTTTTGCTTACCGTCATAGCTATAAATGCTTGTATAATTGATATTTAAAATTAGACAGAAAACTAATAGTTATAACTACTTATGTCAAAACTGACAATGCCATGATAATATTTTTTTAAAAGTGTATGCGGCCAGAATTTCGGAAAAATCACTTTAAAAACATTGGTTACCTAATCGTTGTCGGCCACGGCCATTTATCAATAGACACTAGCGAAATATTAAGATTTCCTTTCACGGTATTTTTATTGTGAGTGCATAAATCAGCTACAGAAAATGCCTGTGCTCTATATTCACTCTCATATCGTGGTACGGCTTTCGGCCCCGCTTGCGACTTCTGGAGCAACACCGAGTAATGTACGTGCTTATCGAGGCAAAAAACGCTTCCAAACTGCGGGCTCTTCTCTACAATTTCTTGACAGAAACACCCCTTAACTTTTTATTGCCCCGACCACTTCTACTGACTGTTCAATTCGCGACTCCAGAACTTCGTGATCTGCAGTCTTATTAGGTTAGTGAACTAACGATGCAATTTCAAGCACTAAAGCTTAAATTAATTGCCATTGATATTTTGGCGTTAAGACGCAATACGAGGTTGCATCGTTATTGAAAAAACATATTTTCCAAACACTGCAGTAAAACGTCGTGAGCATTGAAGAGTAATACGTATTTCTACTCTTATTCAAATAAAAGATTCTGTTGAAATCACGTTTTAATGTATTCACATTTTTCTTTGTATAAACCATGAGTATGTTTGGATATTGATTATACGGATTTATTTAATGTTGTCTTCTTAATACTGACAAATCAGTGTTATGCTTATTTTTCTATTTTATGAATTTTCATTATGAAGTTGACGACCCTATTACTTACGTATTGTTCCTAATTTCTTTTAAGGTTCATACTTTTTAAAGGTATAGCTCTCGAACAGATTATCATAAAAATATCGTTCGTAGTAAGGAAAGGTGACAATCACAAATTATGCCATCCATGGTTTCTTTAGAACCGCACTATAGAGAGTCGTTACTTTTTTTCGTACCAAAACATTTATTTTATTCATTATATATACACTGATCTTAATAATGGAAACTCTTGGCTTTTCAACTAAAGCAAACTCGGGGTATATTGCATTCTTATTGCCAAGATAGCTTATGTTTGTACAAAAAAAACATTTTTGCCAACTGCGCAGGAGATATTTTAGTACACAAGTGTGTGCGCAAACACAGACGTGCACTCTCTTAACCCGATGGGACGGCAATCCGATACGACCGAGAAAAGTTTAGGCGGAGGACCAACAGCTTTATATGCTTTCCGAGGCACGAGAGTATACACAATTCCAACTTCCAGTCTCCGGGCTCCTATTTTCAACAGAAAATCTCAATATCATTTTTCTCTTAGTTAACTTCTCCCCAAATGAAAATAAGAGGCCTTAGCCCAGCAGCGGGACATAGTTACTTTATAATAGAACACTATTTCCCATTTACTATTTATAACCACATCAATTTCAATTTCGAAGTTTCGATTATTAATCAATTTTCATTTAGATTCATAGTAAATATCATAGATTATCAAGATCTCGAGTCTCGACCAATGATATCACGTTAATTGATATCGCATTAATTCAGTGTCAAAGTTTGGGTGGTTTTTATTTGGGTTTACTTCTGTTGTCGTTGGAATAGGCTACACGTCTAATGCATGCCGTCAAAATTCACAAATATTGGTGACACCATGGTGTCTTTTGAGTGATGTAAATGTCATTATTCTCTTCAAAACATAGTAGAATAAATTATACGCTTAAAATAAATGTCTTGAATATTCTATTATAAAAAAATATATTTCATTAAAAATGTAAGAGAACAGGGGGATTTGTTAATGAACATCGTCACAATTTAAACAAAGCCGAGTGTTATTGAAATATTGTAAAATTATTAGATAAATAAACTTCGATTCCGGAGGTGCTTCTGTTCTACGTCGTAAAAACTAACGGATAAAATACGGAACATTAAAGTATATTTATAGGGAGCTTGAAGTGTTTAGTTAATCCGATTTATATTAAGTATAAAGATTCCCTAGTATAAGAAATGTATATTCAGTGGTAGGTCTTTGGACGGACCCGTCTTTTTTTTTATAGCCCGGGAGGGTAAATGACTCTACTCCACCTGATGGTAAGTGGTAGTAGAGTCCAAACGCGACGACGGCTAGTGCAGTCGGGAAGAATGATCTGCACTAGCCGCCCCCACCTTGCCGGCCCGCAAGATGCCTCTTCACGCCTCATTTGAAGGAACCCAGGTCATAAGAGGAGGGGAACACGTGTGCTGGTAAAGAATTCCATGTTTTGGAGGTGCGGCAAAGAAAAGAGTTGCCAAATTTCTTCGTTCGCGATGGAATTTATGTCACAGTTAGGCGGTGACATCGAGAGCCAGCACGCGTAGACTTGTGAAGGAAAGGGGAAGCAGGAATGAGGGAGAATAGTTCCTCTGAGCACTCGCCGTGATACATTCGATAGAAAGCGCTGAGTGCCGCTATCTCTCAACGCAATTGTAAAGGTTCGAGGGTGTTGGTGGCCTTTACGTCGCCAATAATGCGAACCGCACGTCGCTGCAACCGATCCAAGGCCTCCAGTAAGTACTTGGCGGAGCCATCCCAAAGGTGCGAGCAATATTCAACGCAAGACCGCACCTGTATTTTATATAAAAGGAGCAGTTGTTGTGGCGTGAAAAAACGCCGCACCTTGTTCAGGACTCTGAGGCTGTTTTTATAACAGCCTCGATGTGATCCCTTGGATTGAGGTTGCGACGAATGTCAATTCCCAGTATGGTGACTTTGCTTTGTATCTCCAGCGTAGTGCCATAGAGAGAAGGAGGAGGGGAAAGTGGTGACTTTTTCGCTGTGAGAGCGCATACCTGTGTTTTCTTGGCGTTAAACTCAACAAGATTGTCAGAGCCCCATTTGGCGATGAGTCCTAACGTCCTATCGAGTTCAACAACAGGATCCCTCCGCCTCTCCTCAGTTTCCGCCCGCCCAGCTACTGCGCTTCCATGGTATCCCCCATGCACTGTACTATCATCTGCATAGCAATGTATGTTCCCGAGAGATTGATATGCAAAAGAAAGAGTGTGGGGGATAGCACAGACCCCTGGGGGACTCCAGCATTCACTACATGGGATTTTGAAGCGCAACCATCAACTAAAACGCGAAGGCTGCGCTCGTGTAGGAGGCTAGCAATCCAGGTGCAGAGCTGAGTCGGCAGGCTATATACCGACAGCTTTTAGAGAAGACTTCTGTGCCAGACTCTGTCGAAAGCTTTGGAGATATCGAGGCTGACGGCCAACGACTCCCCACGCTTGTTGATAGCTTCACCCCAGAGGTCTGTTACGTACGCTAGAAGATCACCTGTGGACCGTTTTGGTCGAAACCCGTACTGACGATCATTAATAAGACAGTGATCTTCTAGGTAATGAATCAGTTGCTTGTTTAGGATCCGTTCCATCACCTTACAAAGTACTGAAGTCATAGCTATTGACCGATAATTTGCCGGATCAGACCGATCCCCTTTTTTGGGAACCGCTTGCACATTAGCCTCTCTCCAACAATCCGGCACACAACCTGTAGAAAGAGACAGCTGGAACAGGCGCGTTAACACAGGTCTTGGGGGTAACATCCACTTAAGTATTATTCTTTTATCATTTTAATTATTTGATGTTGCGAAATTTAAGTTTTGATAATATAAATGGAAAATTTCAAAACAATTTCATTTTTCAAACAAAAACTAAAAACATTAAACAACTAATTATTATAATTGAAATGCTTACGATGTTTTCCATAAGGATATAAACTTGCTTTCATTATGAATTATTTTTTTTCTCACATAAGTGGAAGCGAATTTTAAAGAAGTATATACATATACAAATTTTATAATTAAAAACAAACACATTACGAACAACTACACTGCCAACAAAAACGAGCTAAACCGACAATAGCCTTTGACAACGTAATTGTATACCCGAGCACCGAAACTTCGCTCCAAAATGTAATATTCTGCTTCCATCTCTCATACCTTCTTTTAATAATACAACTAATACCTATTTATTAATTTTTTGGTGTTTACACGTGACAATATAAAAATACATTCAAAATATAAATAAAATAAGTTTATTAGCTTATGTGGAGAAATTATAATATATTATAGAAAAATATTGTGATTGCTGGTATTTGTCGCCACTAAGACACAGTATTGAATATTTCACGTGTCAGTAAAATGCTACGGAGCTGTAAAAATAGATAATGCGGTTAATACAATTACACGCGTTCATAAGGTTTCCATTAGTTGAAAAGCCAGTATATTATCACATCTTGCTGTGTTTGGGACGTGTATCTACTTGTAAAATGGCGCAAGGTAAGTGGAGAATAAGATAATAACGTGATAAGAAATGTAGCTAAGCGCATTAGTGGACGCATTTTCTTGCAGTATTCTTTAAACTTATTGTAAAACGTGTTTTAAATACGTACTTTATTAGCCTTTAAGACAAGCGTTCTTCATGTAATATGCCCTTGGCGAATTTTTCTTTACATTTGTACTAAATTATATATTTAGATTAAAAATTTAAAAAAAACTCGGGTAAGTTATTAAGTATGTAATTTTATTGTCCTGGCAATTTCATATCTCTTAGTTAAAATCTGTCGTTATATCTATATTTAATAGAACATATTATTGTTATGGGGAAACGTGAATGTATATAATTAATATAATTATTGTCAATATATTAATATTATATATGTTTGAGCTATATATATTTATTTTAAAACCGAAATGGATATAAAGAATGATTCCTTACTAAACATAATATTGTGCTGTCCTTGCTGGAAATCTAATATTCTAGCTTGGATTAAAATATGATGAAACTACTTAAAGAAAAGCGTGGGGTAATGCGACGTATTTTCCTTGTACGTTTTCTTCTATTCTTTAACTTTTAATGTCATTCAAGTTTATAAGGCTTTAAAGAAAATACTGAAGGCAAAAACTCTGTCGAGTAAAGTGAACAACAAAAGTGGTCTATTTAATAATATTTATCATCTCTATAAAATATATATAATTGTACTGGTACGACTATGTAGGAAAATCTTTATAACGATCTGCTTATTTAATCCCAAAAATGTTCCATATTCATTACGTCTCATATCATTACTAAAAATAAATATAGTGAATATATTTAAAGTTAAATTCAATTTATGTATACATATACAAATAATTTCTGACATAATGAAATTTGATTGGGTTGAAATTAATCAAACTATATACGTATTTTGTGCAAAAAATAACGAAAATAGATTTTTCAAAATCATATTTCTTTATTCAAATAGTATTTCCTATATTAGTTTAAAAACAATACGAAGTAACATAGACGACGCGACGCGACTAAAGCGCTTCAGGCGACAATGCGTAATATTCACTGGACACATAGCGAGCTGAGTTTCATTGGCTTTTATATAAAACCTTCTTACATCGTATATTCGAAACTGGTTGGAAATGTACAGGAAAATTTAAAGGACAACATACCGTAGCTGTCCTTTATTGTGTATTCACGCTGAAGTAGTTGGCAAATTATGTATTTGAAACGGTTTTCCAATGCATCTTTCAGTCTGACGATTTCAATAGTCATTTTCTGTTTATAAAATTAAGTAAGTAATTAACACAAACCAAAGCATTTTGATAGCAAAACAATCTGCTTTCATTCTGTAATTTGATCGATCGAAGTGTAACGCAAATCTAATAACACGATTCTCCAGAATATTCTATGAGGTTTCGTCATTATTCTATTATATTCTAAGTTATACATGTATGTATAATATATTCAAACACGTGCATATTATAAAATTTGAGGTATTCAAACAATGAATGTTTATTAATAATAATATATTCTATATACATATATATAAATTATATTTTTTTATTCTATTACTATTATGCTTTATTATTATTATAATATACAATATATACATTTAGTCATAAGGAAAAAAGTTATTAATAATAAAAATTACAACAGAATAATATATTCTATAAATAGGTATTATTTAACAGATAGACTATACAAATATGTGCAATGATTACTTCATTATTACTTTTACAACATATAATAATGTAGTAAAATAGTGAAGACAGAATAAATATTTTATTTTATTAAGTAACATAAGTGAATGCCCCACAGCTGAGATAATAAGGCCTCTTCTCCTTTTTTAACCGACTTCAAAAAAAGGAGGAGGTTATCAGTTCTACTGTATGTTTTTTTTTATTTGAGGAGAAAGTGTGGTGCTTATTTCACCACACCGTTCCAATGCGTGTTGGTGGAATACACATGTAGCAGAATTTCAGTGAAAAAACACACATGCAAGTGTACTCAGGATGTTTTCCATCACCGTCATGTACGAGATAAATTATAAACAGAAATTAAACACATGAAAATTCAGTGGTGCTTGACCGGGTTTGAACCTACGATCATCGGTTAACATTCACCCGTTCTAACCACTAGACCAGCTCGGCTATCTATTTTATTTAATATATAATTCCAATTATGTTCTGTTCGAGCAAATGGACACTAGATACTAACTTAAGTTAAAATATAGATAATCAAGAATTTCAAGAAGAATATTTAATATAAGACATAATATCTTATTAAAGTAATAAAAACATGCTACATAATCGCATCGAAGTACTCCAATAATAAAAATGGATGCAAATTCCCAACAGAATGTACTTTATAGAACCTGAGACGAGATATGCACAGACAGAAATATATTAAGTTCCGCACGACTGAGAATGAAATGAAAGTAAGGGCAGGAAAAGACGCGGTTCCCGTAATGAAACTTATAGAATCCGGTAGAAAATACTTCAAATCTGCTTTAGGTAAACCGAACATTTTCATTTACGTGCATAATACATTTTTTTATTGTTCTTTATGTATTTATAAATTTTATGATGCTCTCTTGTTTTTAAAAGTTCTCGCGTATTATAAAATCTTTCATCAGACTGATATAATCATTGAAACATACTACATATACAACCACTGTTACTAGATTACACAGGGTTAGTAGGTCTTTTATGGGACAATGTATACGCTTTTACAACAGGATCCCAGAAAGCGTTCAAAAATATTCAATTGTGAAATTTAAAAGAATTGTTAAGGAATGCTTGTGTGCTAAAGGATATTATACAATCAATGACTTTTTAGATGATTGCACACCTTGGGAATGAAACGATCGCCTCCAGGCTGTTTCAATTAAAGAAGAATATTATTATTGTATTGTTATTATATATTATATAAATATTGTAAAAAATGAGATGAAAAAAAAAAATCCCGCTGAGTTTCTTTCGCCGGTTCTTCTCAGGTCTGGGGTGTTTATTTCCGAACCGGTGGTAGACTTATGACAATCAAAAAGTAAGTGTAACACTTCTACATTGAATAAAGATATTTGAATTTGAATTTGAATATAGTATTCACATATTATATCTTTATAGAAATAGACAAAGACAAAACAGATATCTTTTTTACTAACAGGTTTTATGATTTTGTTTATTATTACATATTATCTATTAACATTAGAAACAAAACGTTCGTGCTATCGCTTAGAGTTGTTGATATAAATTATTGTGATAGAATATCGTCCACGAGCCTATCAATCATAGCAATCATGACGAGCCGGTTGGCGTGGTTGGTAACTTGTCTTTCAGGCCGCAGGTCGTGTGTTCACGTCGAGTTTGGGTGTAATTATCTATATAAGTATGCATTTACAAAAGAAAAGTAGTATATTTAAGTATATCAGTTGTCTGGTGTCCATAGTACAAGCTCTGCTTGGTTTGGGATCAGATGGCCGTGTGTGAATAATGTTCTTGGATATATTATTATAATTATAATTCTTTGCTTTAATTTATAAACGCAACATCAATGTAAATAAAAATAAAATTACAAACTTTAAACATCTTTATACTTTAATACTGTTTAATTATCTCGTTTCGTACCTGTGGCGTCGATATATTGCCTCGTAGCTTTATTGCGATTGCATATTAAATTCAGCGGTTTTAATACCTTGTACATGAGAGGAAAGAAGATTAAATATGGTACATATTATAAACGAAAATGAAATTTTAAAATCCTACATATGTATAGTACATGTTTTATTTTAATATATGATTATTTCTATGAAATAATTTAACAAAAAATACCTATGTACATTTTATGTATGGACATGAGTGTTGACTATTGAATGAGTGAATAGTTAATTTATAATTTTATAAGATTTCCGTATGTATCAAATTACAAATATACAGCATGGAAAGCTAGTCGAGTTTAATTTTTCAATAATAGTATTAATCTTGAGTCTAAAATAATAGCTAACTAAAATATGCTTCACTAAATATTATAGAAGGCAAACGTTTAAATAAGAACAATTACAGGCGGTGTATCTCTTATCTGAAATATTGTGAGAAATAAATATTTAAGTTTAATATAAAAAATCCAAATAATGGAGTTTCTCAAATACTTAAGATACCAACTTTTAATAAATGTTAGCTAATTAACTTACTAATTATTTTAATAATACTCATAAAAAATCTATTAAAATACAATTAAATATAGTGCGTGCGTCAGAATGACTATACAAAATGAGTACAAGTGAATGAGAGATTCGTAATTATTTAGTGCCTTTGTTTAAATATTTAGAACTTAAACCATTACCAAAAAAAATCCTTTTTAAATGGCCGATCGTCTTGACCTCTAGATTATAATATCCGCCCAAATGTTTCGTATCATGCATTAGTTTTGGTACCTAAACACACATTTTTATTAGATCACTAACTCAAAATATTTAACTTATTAGAAATTAGCGAAAAATTGTACACAAAGTAAATTGTAGGAACAGTAACTGCTTAATAAATGTCGATCTTTTTGCAATACAATTTCAGTCATTTACATATTAAAATTTTATTATCGTCTGCATTTAATAAATAGTGACTGAAAACTGTCTTGATAATATCATTCTTAAAAAACAAGGGTCTAGGATCGCAGCCCTGCGGTAATTCAGGAATAAATTACGAACTATATCCTTTTAGTCTAACGGCTTGGATATTTTGATACTTTCCTCAAAGTATATGACTACACTTTGTCAAATGCTGTAGCATAATCGGTATAATGGGCGTCTGTCTGATATCCTGCACCCATTTTTAATTTTAATGTATAGATGACCAATTTCGGTTACGGCGAATCTCTAGAGAGACCAGCCAACTACGACGGAGATTTTACAGTGCACAAGTGTGTGCACAAACACAGATGAACTCTCTTTTCCCTAACTCACAATCCGATGGGGCGGCAATCCGACACGACCGGAAAGTGTTCAGGCGCATGACCAACGGCTTAACGTGCTTACCCAGTCACGGAATCGTACACACTTCCAACGTCCAGACTCCAGGCTGCTACTGAGAATATTCTGATAAAGAATCCAATAACTATTTAGTGGCCCGACCTAGGAATTTAACCCACTGGGACCGCCTGGGTCTGCGGCCTTATATATAGCCACTAGACCAACGAGGCAGTCGAAGCAGTTAGAACAAAATCACAAAGATTTGTCTGTTTGTTGATCAATTATTAGTAGCCGTACAATTGTAATATTATATCGTATCTAATAATTAGGTCAAACAGTTTCAGGATACAATTAAGTTTATAAATAGGGCAACACATGTTAATATCATGTTTTTCTCGATTTTTTATAAATGTCCACTATCTATTACATCTTACAAAGCGATGGTATTATATATGCGCATAGTGATATCGAAAATGACATACATAACGGGACCCATAGAGTTTTATACCAGTTTTTAAAGAAAGGAGGTGTTCCATCCGGGTCAGTAACATTTTTTTTATTCAAAGATTTGAAGTAGATAATTATTTAATTTTATAATATCATCGTTATTTACAACTCACTAAATGTAATAAACCGTTACTGTCAAATCTTTAAAAAAACTGAAGGCATCTATGTGATTATAGTAATTATAAAGATATTATTATTTTTATAGCGATTATATTATCAATATGACACTGGACACAACTGCGGGTTGATAGTGAATAGAGTACAAAGTATTTGTAATATACTTGACCTACTACTACTTATCACATCGGTCCTCTCATTTGTATCTATTCATATGACATTAGTTATTAACACCGATAACAATGCTAGGCCTTCTTATTTCAATTTTTCTAACGTTTATTTGATATAAGGTAAATGTAGCTAGTACTGACCCCATTAATCTAGTTTGAAAAATGATTCTACTTAAAAAGGTTGCTAATATTTATATTTTCTCTTTTTAACGCATATTATAAAGGAAATTATTTTTGTTCACATCTTTAAAATTATATGCAAAATTAGACATATGGATTACAAAAATACTACTGAAGTAGGTATATTGTTCCTATTGCCAATCCATCATATCTACAAAGCAATTAATTATCGGTAATATGTATCTATTGTAAAGTATGAGATAGTAAAACAACAATTGTGTTTTTTAATAATATATTTCTGTGTTAAAATGATTCCTTATGGAAATAAATAATACAACATTTCAAAGCATATTCTGTGAACAAACTGCCGCTTAAAATTTGAAAATCTTAGAGCCGAACTCTTACTCTAAGATGTTAAACTATTTAATGGAAAACGGCATAAAAAGCTTAATTCGATATTACAATGCAGTAGGCATTCTCAATCTACGCTGGTACTATACCTAGTTAATAAGATAAAGCTGAACAAATGTTTGTAAAATATTTCATGTAATCATTACATTTTGTAAATTTATTACGTGGACTTATTGATTAACTCGACGACGACGAGTATATATTTTTTTTCAATATGAGAGAAAGATAAAAAATAACGTGATACGCGGTAGCTATCATTTTTCCACTTTTTTATTTTGGAGTGAAAACTTCCTTAGCGGCGTTGGGCACTTTTATTTGTGATGGATAAAAAATGTTAAACTCGCGTCAGGTCACGTGGCCCTGATTGAAAATTCGTAAGACGAATTTTCAATCAGGTTCACGTGAATTTCTTCACAATCTTCTTCAAAGAATTCTGAAGTGTTAAATTTTTAATGTAATATACATTGACATGTTTGTGTACCATAGCCCGATAAATTAATATTGTATTTTATCACATAAATGATAATACTTTTATACTGATAATTAAAGCAATTCGTTCAAATTTTTTCCCTAACCATTTAAAATATCAAAAATGCACAACGTTAATATTCAAATTTTCACTTCTGCCGGCACTCCCGGAGTGCAACCCGGTGTTTTTTTTTACTACCCTACTCTTGTTATAGCTGCCACTGCTACATAATACTAATGAAGTGGATACCGTTCTAATATAATTAAAAAAATAAATCGTATAAAATGTTTTTGGACTTTGGAAATTGTTTTACATACGAAAATATGAAATGTGTGTGTGTGTAGTAAATATTGTTTACTAGTTTAACCAGCGGCTTTGCCCGCCTGTGAAAAGGGATGCAGTTGTAGGTACCCTTATAACCTTTTTGTATGTATGCAAAATTTTATGATGATCGGTTTAGTAGTTAAGGCGTTAAAGGTTACAAACAAAGACACTTTCGCAATTATAATATTAGTAACAAGAACTAGTATGATACAATTAGCGCACTTTCTACCACAGGTATAGAAAAGTATTATTTCGTTTCCTTAAACGAAAAATACAAATTATCTTATAGGGTCGGTCTCTTATAGCAGCATTTACCTTAAACCGGTATTACACGTATATAACGCTGATGATCGTACACATATAGTGCAAACACCTTAATCTTTAATAATAATCTAATAATTAAAAAAAAATCACTAAACTAACTTTGCAGTAACTGTGATATGCATAAATTGTTTATATAATAAAAAAAAATCCACGTGGAAATTTATTATTAATATATGTGCATTTAATACTTGCTCTTGTATACATCAAGTTTTTTATTATTTCATAATAATCAAATAAAAATAAATTAAATTTGAAAACTAACGTTTTTAATGTATAATTGTATAATCATTATAATCGTTTTTACAATTTATTTAAAACAAAATAGGTCATTATGTATATCTACTCTAACATATGCGATAAGTATCTGCGTAGACCAGCCAGTGATTATTACAAACTTGTAAAGGAAAATATGAATTGTTCAATCCGTGTTAACTCTGTAAAACTATGATGACGTATCTAACATTGTACGCTGTATAATACAGATGTTTTTTACAGATGATTTCCACGCTTCGCGCCTTTCTTATAGGCTCACTGTTACTTATTTAAGGCATTTATGTGTTGCTCTCTAAGGCGTTTCCATATCTTCATGGGACTAACATAAATATTGTAAAGTTTTAAAATTATTGTGTAATATGAATTATTTCACGTGGACGGCTGTTTTACTGACATTAACATGTAAGTTTTTAATTTTAAATATTTATTATTTTTAAATTGATTAGTTTTTTTTTTTTATATTTTAACACAGTGTTAATTGACATTTTAATTATATTATAACAAACTGAAAACGTAGTTTAAAATCGAATACGTTATATTTTAATACATTATACTGTAATGACTGATAAATTAAATTATAATTTTATTATATACCTATTTAATTTACATGTTACATATAATATTTATATTAATTTATACATTAAAGTGATACAAAATTAGCCTTTATTTTTTGTTATTATTCAACGTTATGCGCGAATGTAATTTGTTTACAATTTATATGTATAAAATTAATTGGTAATCGTTTGATAATATATGTTCTTTTTATGTCGGACATATTATAGAAATTAATATTAGTGTATTATATCATAATCATAGTGTATCAAATCTAAATATGATATGTCCCTACAATCTACATTCTCTGCTCGTAATACTCAGCTCTACAATTCCCTAATCAGAGTTTCTAAGTATTACAAACAGTACATATGTACATTTAATAAAATTATCATCATTTAAAACTATACGTTTTTTACAGTCACATATATTGTGATATTCTCGTAAGATGTCGTGTTTTCTTTAAATATATAACAACTAAAATACTAAGTGTTTTTTTAACATATAACTAATATTTATTGATCATTTTTTATTCATTTTTTTTTCTCGTTATGATAAATATATACAATAAGAGTACATACATATCTATAATATAAAATCTTCTTGTGTAGTTGCCTTGCATTATACAATATACAGTGTCCTGTAACTGATATTGGAAAACAGTTTTAGATTAATTTATTTATAATAATATCGTAATATTGTTTGTTTCTGTTCTTTGTTATATTTTATAAATAAAATAAAAATAATAATTTATTAATAATATTTGGTCGATCTTGCTATTTAGTTCACTAGTATCGATATTATTTGCAAATAGATCAGAAAATATGAACAGGACTAAAACAACATCATAACATACATTCAAATAAAATTAACATTTCCGTACTTTTATCAAAAAAACTTTAAAAAAAACGACATTTATGACGTCAACGAGTAAGTATATAAGTATAGTAGACAGAGTACTATAATTATATACTTATATACTCTACTTACTTATATACTATAAGAGTATAGTACCCAGAAGACAATTACAATTTTACACGTGTAATATTACTGCGTGATAATTTTATAATAACACTTATGTAAGTTCAATTACATATATAGTACATGGACGAACGAGCTTCACTCGTGACTCGGCCCTAATTATTAACTTATTTGTATTTGTAATACGGATTTTTTTAAAGGCACCGCTAAAGATAAACTAAAACGTTTGAAAGCAAAACCTTATCTACATACGAAACTGTGATCATTGAAAGAGTCGTTTCTGAAATACACAATTTACAAAAATTGCTCATTTTACAATAAAAGATGATTACACTTTACAAAGCCGTATGTTTCCTAGTAACGATACATTTACATTAAAAATGTATTAAATTAAAGAAGAACTTGATATACAATAAAACCGTTTGGTTTATTATAAACAGTAACAGATTATTTCCATCTTTAAATAACTAGTTGTAGGATGGTTTAAAATATATTTTTTAATTATGTTAATGATATGTTGGAGGCTTACAATTTTTTGTGAGGCCCAAAAATTCATCTTCATTGTTCATTCCTAAACGAGTTTTAAGATACTAGTCACTGATGCCTTTATCAGTATTTAGTATACTAAAGAGAATTAGTCGACAATAGATTTATAAATAACACAAACATTTTTTCTCCGTATTACCTCTAGCGACTAGCCGAATATTTATTAAACCGTACTATTTAATGGCATTAACGAACGTCATTTGTAAAGTGATTAATTTAAAATTTTCAGTAAATAATAATCCATTAGTATCCCACTTCCGTATGTGTGATCAACAGTTGACGAACACTTTATACTGATTTGAAATGACTACATATGATAAATACCGAGATAGATCAGTGGTTCCAAAACGTGAACCTTAACCAATGAATACGGGTTCAAACCCGCGCAAGCATCGCTCAATTTTCATGCGCATTTTCATTGGTGTTCATATTTCATATCGTGAGCGGCGTTGAAGGAAAATGTCGTGATGAAACCTGTAAGTGATGGATGAAAATCTGCTTCATATATGTCTACTAACCCGCAATGGAGCAGCGTGGTCAAATGGGTTCCAAGCCTTCTTCTCAAAAAGAGAGAACCTTAGCCCAGCAGTGTGACATTAGCAGGCTATTACTTTTCTTTATTTTTACATTAAATATTCTTATATGTGGTTTGTTATATTAGTAGTTATTATTGAACTAAAAAAAACTTGGCATATGTATAAAATTGAATTAAAACGAGCTCATAGTGAAGTTACTCACAAGCTTACAAAAAAAAAAAAGAAACGAAGGCGTAAGCGTACACGTGCAACTGCTAAGCAATAAAAGATACTAATCATAAACATGACTACAAAGTAGACACATTTTATTTTATTATTACTAATTACACGAATACGTTTCGTTTGTTTCGCATACGGATTATTGAAAACATCTTATCTGTTACTTTTAAAGTGTAACACTTTTATAAAACGCTTACTTAAATTTTAGGATTTTAGAGTAAGCATTACTATACTTTTCGATATTGTTTAGCTAAAGTGACCAGTGGCGATAAATATTTAGCCCAATCATGTTAAACTGAGTTATTTATATAATTGATTTGTTTTTATAATGCATATCGTTATAAGCATTCTGAGCCTTCTTTTATGTAAGAGGGGGCAAACGAGCAGGAGGCTCAACTGTGACCTGATGGAAAGTGACTACCACCCATGCATGACATCTGCAACATCCGAGGATTTGTAGATGCGTTGCCAGTACGAAGTGCAGAGCGCGTAAAATTTTATTAATATACTCGTAAAATTACAATGAATATGTAAACAAATTTGTTCATGGAATCTTTTGAAAACATAAATTATTTTATTAAAAAGAAAAAAAAAATAATTAAGAAGTGTGTTTACACTTTTCAGTGATTCCTAGGAAAAAAATACCAAGCGAAAAGTTTCTCAGTAAAGATATATAGATATATAGCAATATACCTATTAAATAAAATAAAATTGCTTATGTTTTATAAACTATATATTTTATAACTAAATATAACTAAATATTTTGTGAGATCCATAAATTCATTCTTAAAAGATACTCAAAGTACACATTCACTGGTGACTTTGTAAGTATTCAGTAGACTAAAGATAATAAGTCGAAAACAGATTTATAAGTAAGAGAAACTTGTAAGTAACTAATTTCAGGGTTCACCCACGACGTGTAAAGTGTCTTCCTTACATTGTTAGTGTAAGACGTGTTAATATTTTACATTAACAAAAACCGACTTCATATTTTACAGTGGTAATGCCATGCTGCATACCTTTAGGTTGTAGCCGAATGGGCCGGCACGCCCGGGGAAGTACCACTCTCTCACTTAAAATCGGCGTGAAGTGGTAGCCATGCTACCGCGTTTCGTCCGGTATGTGAGAGTTCCGGAGGCCCAATTCCCCCCCCCCCAACAAAATGAGTGCGCAGAATCAAGAACAGCTACCCCAGGAGGGTACCATCTGCGACTGCGGTGGACAATCCCTCTCTGGACATCCATGCTCAGGACATACACCGCCTGAGCAGGGATGCCCAGGCTGCCCTTCGAATTCTGGGGGGGGCAATTTTGCGCTACGGAATGGTCGGGGCAAACGGAGCAGGCATCTTAAGGCAACCCCTTCCACCCTTACTGTGGACTTCTGCAACATCAGGGGACTGAATTCCAACTTAAACGCCGTCCACTACCATCTTGAGACGGCGAAGCCGGCCTTGCTCTTTCTCACCGAGACCCAGATATCGTCTCCGGCGGACACCTCATTTCTCTCCTACCCGGGGTACAACTTGGAACATTCCTTTGTACCACGGGCTGGAGTGTGTGTTTATGTCAGAGAGGGTATCTGCTCTCGTCGCCTCGCCCATCTTGAAGGGAGGGACCTATCTATTCTTTGGCTGCGCGTAGACTGCGATGATCATCCGCGAATCTACGCGTGCCTATATAGGTCCCATAGCGGTAATGCCGAAACTGACCGGCTCGTTGAGCACATGCAGCGGGTTACAGATTCCATGCTGCAGCAGATCCCATCCGCAGAGATCGTGATTCTTGGCGATTTTAACGCCCACCACGCCGAATGGCTAGGTTCACGTACCACCGATCATGCGGGGAGATCTGTGGCCGATTTTGCCTTGGCATATGATCTGACACAATTGGTTACCTCGCCAACGCGAATCCCAGATGTGGATGATCATACACCTTCCCTGCTAGACCTTCTGCTGACCTCTCATCCGGACGGGTACCATGTTTCCGTCGAGCCTCCTCTTGGCTCGTCGGACCATTGTCTCGTCCGGAGTACAGTGCCAATCTTACGCCCCTCACGGCCTCGGTTCGTGGGATGTCGGCGAGTGTGGCACTACAGGTTAGCGGACTGGGATGGGATGCGGTCCTTCTTTGCATCCTACCCATGGGGGCGGATTTGTTTCTCGCCGGATGATCCAGATGTCGTTGCTGACTCGGTCGCTGATGTGGTGTTTCAGGGTATGGAACTTTTCATTCCGTACTCTGCAGTACCCATCGGTGGCAGATCCCGGCCCTGGTTTGGTGGCTTCTGCAAAACGGCGTCACGCCGAAAAGTAGAATGCTATCAAGCCTGGGCTGAAGCGACGGCATCGCGTGATGTAAATACCAGCGCATTTAAAAAGGAATATAACTCTGCCTCCAGGTCTTTCAAAAGAGTTATTGCCAAGGCAAAGTCGGAGCACATAGGCAGAATTGGCGAGAGATTGGTTCGTCTTCCTTCGGGAACACGCGCATTTTGGTCTCTCGCTAAGGCTGTCTTAGGGAATTTCTGTCTGCCCTCCCTTCCATCTCTGCATAGGAGCGATGACACGTTGGCTCATACCGCGAAGGAGAAAGCTGACCTTTTGAGCACTCACTTCGCGTCAAACTCGACTCTGGATGACCAAGGAAAGATACCACCGACAATCTTGCGGTGTGATACCACGATGCCGGAAATTAAATTCCGGCAGAGTGCAGTTCGTAAAGCACTTTTTTCCTTGGACATCCATAAGTCGAGTGGGCCCGATGGCATTCCTCCGATTGTGCTGCGCACTTGTGCTCCCGAGCTGGCACCGGTCTTAACGCGTCTTTTCCGCCACTCTTACACATTAGGCTTTGTCCCGAATTCTTGGAAGACGGCTTTAGTGCACCCGATCCCTAAAAAAGGCAATCGCTCTGATCCAACAAATTATAGGCCTATTGCTATCACCTACTTGTTCTCCAAGGTGATGGAGTCCATCATTAACTGCCAGCTCCTGCGGTACCTAGAGGAGCATCAGCTGATTAGTGACCGCCAGTACGGCTTCCGTCGGGGTCGCTCAGCTGGTGATCTTCTAGTTTACCTTACTCACCGATGGGCTACGGCGGTTGAGTCCAAGGGGGAGGCATTAGCAGTCAGTCTGGACATAGCGAAAGCCTTCGATCGGGTATGGCATAAAGCGCTACTCTCCAAGCTTCCATCCTACGGGCTTCCCGAGAAATTGTGCAAGTGGATCACCAGTTTTTTGGCAGATCGGAGCATCAAGGTCGTTGTCGACGGTGCATGCTCTGACTTAAAATTCGTCAATTCTGGTGTTCCACAAGGCTGCGTTCTTTCACCTACTCTGTTTCTTCTGCATATCAATGATATGTTACAAATCAGTAACATTCACTGCTATGCGGATGACAGCACTGTAGACGTCCATTACACCGGCCGTGCTAATATTTCTCGGGAACACGTCGACGAGTGTCGGAACAAACTTGTGTCTGAAGTCGAGACCTTGTTAACCAAGGTCTCGGACTGGGGCCGACTGAACTTAGTCCAATTCAACCCCAGTAAGACACAAGTTTGCGCGTTAACCGCTAAAAAATCTCCTTTTGTCATATCCCCTCATTTTGAGAATACTCCCCTCGCTGCCACAGCCAGTATCGGGATACTTGGCGTCGAGATTTCGAACATTGTTCAGTTCCGCGGTCAATTGGAAGTTAAAGCTAAATTGGCTTCTAAAAAGCTTGGAGTGCTCAACAAGGCGAGACAGTACTTCACGTCGGCCCATCGCCTACAACTTTACAAGGCGCAAATTCGGCCCCACATGGAGTACTGCTCTCACCTCTGGGCGGGAGCTCCCCAATACCAGCTTCTTCCTTTTGACCGTATTCAACGTAGAGCAGTTCGAATTATCGACGATCAGGCTATTACTGATCGGCTTGATACTTTGGATTTGCGTAGAGATGTAGGGTCCCTCTGCATCCTCTACCGCATATATCACGGGGAGTGTTCTGAGGAGTTGTTTGGTTTAGTCCCGGCAGCTAAATTTCACCACCGGACATCGCGTCAGAACTCTAAATTCCATCCCCATCACCTCGATGTCTGGAAATCCACAACAGTGCGTTTCTTAAGGCATTTCCTGCCTCGCACAATCACTCTGTGGAACCAGCTTTCGCCGGCGACTTTTCCGAACCGATATGACTTAAGAACCTTCAAGAAGAGAGCGTACTCTTTCCTAAAAGGCCGGCAACGCATCTGCATGTCCTCGGATGCTGCAGATGTCCATGGGCGGTGGTAGTCACTTTCCATCAGGTGAGCCTCCTGCTCGTTAGCCCCCTCTAATATAAAAAAAAAAAAAAAAAAAAAATGAAAAACAAATTAATATGCACTAAAAAGTAAAAAAATAATTACGTAATCTTCTATAATTTGATAATTTACTTACTATTTTCTACTCATCAATATGTAGGTACGAATGTGTCGTGTGGTTGATAATTTATTTACAATTATTGTTACTTTTGGAGTCGATGTCAGCCTCCTCCTCCTTTAACGTAAACCTCCTCCTTTTTGTGAAGTCGGTTAAAAACGATGAACGACGTTACACTTCATTGCCAATGTGCGACGCCGAATCTTTTATCGACAAATGAAAGTCAACAACTCAAAAATTATTCTCTTTTACATTGTGAAACTAGTTTCCAAGACTATATCGGCTTGCATTCTTCATTTCATTGCATTTCAGTGTGACATTTTTATGTATTGGCTAGCAGTATTTTGATATTAACGATACTTAATTTGTTTTATACTTTGTTATTTTTTACTAACGTGTAACATGCGAATGCAAGGAAAAAATTGGATCAAATCTGTGTTTAACATTTTGATGTTACTATTTATGAAACGGCGAACTTTATTTGCTCTTGATTACTTTATTATTATATTTATATATGTAAACTTGTCTATTTAGAATATTATTAAAGTATGGGGACGCCTCAGTTCATGCAACGCTTTTAATAAAAGGATAATTTATTTTCTTTTAATCTAAAAAGCTGACCTGGTTTTTGGTTAATAATAATAACAAAACATAACAATGATTTTATTGATAATGAAATATGAAATTGACAAATATTATAACTAGTGTTGACCGAATGGTCAATTTTAGACCATGATCATTATTGAAAATTTGAAATAAAAAATGCACCTAAATATGCCCGTTTCGTACATTATTTTTATCATGGCTATGAATGGATGGCTACCAAAATAAAATCGGTAACAAATAAAAGAAAAGGGTGTATTGTTTGGTTTTGTCTATATATTATAATATTGTAAATGAAGAGGGAAGTTATATTTGCATGTGGTTCTAAAAAGTTTCGTTTTTAATTATTATTAATTTAATATATTTTTTACTTTTCTGCCCAAAAATTGAATTTCTATTTTACGAGTATTTATATATTTTTAAAATAATCTATAGTCTAATAGACTCGATTGCATTTGTGATATAATGGGCTGTCGTAAGTTTGGTTTTAATTGTGGTAATGACTTGTCACTGCACATGACGTATCAAGAAAACGAACATGACGTTTACAAGACGCCATATCGAATAAACAATGGAAAATTTATGAACACCAACGAGTGAGGTTAGAAAATGAAGGTATTTAAAATACCATTCCATAACTATATAACGCTCGAAAGTAACGGTTGTTTTTAGGCCTATAGAAGTTATAAGGTCAACCGGTATTTATAAAAAGAAAATATCGAAACACGAATACATTTAAACTAAAAAGTAATATATGAATAAATAAAAACAAAATATATCTAGAATCTTGATTTATCACAAATATACGAAGCATGAGGGTAGTTCCCTGGCTAAGACAGGTTTCTTTTATATCATTGGGAGGCGGACGAGCATATGGGCCACCTGATGGTAAGTGGTCACCAATGCATAGACACTGGGATTGTAAGAAATGTTAATAATAGCTTACATCGCTAATGCGCCACCAACCTTGGGAACTTAAGACGTTATGCCCCTTGTGCCTGTAATTACACTGCAATTGTACATTCGAAGACGAAATAAATCTCCGATGATGACTCCGACTTCAATTAGATTCTTGAAAATCGAGATCCTAAATATTTTTCTCTTTTCAGCTATCTATTAGTAGTCTGTTTTGATTTTTTATTTTGTCAAAGATGAAATTCGGTAAATACGTCAAACTGAAAATTTTTGAGCAAAAACCATAAAATACTGTACCCATAAAATTTATAATGATTGGACAACTCAAAAATTCTAGGACTGCTTAAGTAAGTAATAACAGCCTGTGAATGTCCCACTGCTGGGCTAAGGTCTCTTCTCCTCTTTTTTTGAGGAGAAGGTTTGGAGCTTATTCCACCACGCTGCTCCAATGTGGGTAGGTGGAATACACATGTGACAGAATTTCAGTAAAATTTGACTCATGCAGGTTTCCTCACGATGTTTTCCTTCACCGTTAAGCACGAGATGAATTATAATCACAAATTAAGCACATCAAATTTAGCGGTGCTTGTCCAGGTTTGAACCCACGGTCTTACCACTGGGCCATCTCGGCGTTTGACCATCTAGGACTGCTTACTTTTGTTGATATTACAAATAGAAGAGATTTGTTTGTTTGTAGTTAATAAAATTTGAATGCAATGAACCGATTTGAGTAATTCTTATCCGGTATTTTAGCATGTTCTCTTATAGTCCCAAATTGTCCCACGCGGCACACTTGTTACCTAACACTTCTTACCCATTGTTTTTTATAATAAAATATCTTGTGATAATAATATTTTATTTGTAGTTATTCATTTTAGAATAATAATAGTTTACGTAGAAACAAGCTCTTTGAAGTGAAACTATTAAACAAAAATCAGGGAATTATTTCTTATAGAACCTTTATTCTCACATAATATTTTATTAAATCATCATAATTGGTTTCGTAGCCGTGAGAAATTGTTGACTATTTAAAAAAAATAACTAAGTTTGTAAAAAAATATATATATTTTGATTAATTTAACATACCTATTTTTAATTCGTTTTTGTTTTGTATTCTGCTATTATTGTCTTCGAAAAATAGTTATCGAGTTACACAATAAAATACGCTCATGTAACTTGTAAAGTATATTCTGTTTGATTAGCTGAAAGAAAACGATTTTATATACGAAGACGATATTATTAATGCGCTGACAACCTTTTTCTTTACATTATTTCTCCTATATAAATATTGATGAATGTTAAATAATAAAGAATTTCATGCCACATATGGATGAAATAAGAAAATAAAATATTTTCTTTACAACTTATACAAGTCTAAGTTGTCGTTTCTGAGAGACAAGAACTGGAAAAATAAACATCCCCGTATCAAGGATCTTATAGTGATACGTATTGGAACTTTATATTTTTCAATAGGAACTTATCTTAAAGTCCATCGGTATCATACGAACTTCTGAGAAAAGTCGTGAGTTCAATACATCAACTTTATCTTGGGTGTTTATGAAATTCTAAAATGTAACTGTTCAAGGAATTGGTATTAAATAATAATCTATTTATTTTTTAATAAAGCTTCTATCTGGGTCAGCCGCATTGACATTTCTTTGTGGTTCAGTGATTTTTGATTCGTTTTAATACACCATGTAATACATGGCGGTGAAGAAAATAAGAGTGTGTACACTTGACCAATCCGAAACAGAAAATCATAATACAAGTATGTAGCTCTATGCCTACTCTTTTAAAATAGAAATGGCCTTCGCCCAACTGTGGGATACCAACGGGCTGTTACTGTATTTCCCGTAAAATATATTTAATCTAGGATAACAACGTATTGAACGTAGAATCTTAAATATATATTATGAGTTAAGGTAATAGAACCGAGCTAGTGTGAGTCGGACTCGCGCACGAATGGTTCCGTACCATTATCTATAAAAAAGATCATGTCTGTTGTTTGGGAGCCCCCCTTAAATATTTATTTTATTGTTTTTAGTATTTGTTGTTATAGCGGCAACAGGATCACATTTCAATTAAATTTTTCCTATTCTATTATTTTCGTATTGATTTCTGGTATTGTCGTAAACACAGTGGTAGACACAAGAAATAGCATTCTTTCGATTCGATATTAAAAAAATATAAGTTTTGTTAATATCTAAAATAATTACTGGATTTTTACTTGGCTATTATTAAATTTATATGTATTATTTTATCAATTTAATTTATCGATTTTTATCTACTATATACCTTTATTTAAAAAAAAAATATTTATATTAATGGACAAAAGCAACGGCTCTACCGTTTTACTAGTTACTAGATAGTTTTTTTTTTATTAGATACGTCGCAAGGGGATTCGCTAAATTAAAAAGTTCAATCCTGGATGCCACTCAACCATTGATACCATTTGTTTAAAAAGTTCTCGCGGCATCTTCGATCTTCGTTTGAGTGATAAGTGGAAAGTTCAAAAGGGCTGTTGGTCACGTTCGGTAACGCGAGGTAAATCCAATTTGAATTGAAAACTGATATAAAACCACTGAACTTACGCTACTTTTTCTACTTCAAAAAAACATTTTATTCTTTCAAACATTCCAATAAAGATTCACTGACGATGCTTGATGACTATACTACAAGATAAGACGAAATAAGATAGAAAGATAAAGAGATTAATAGCTCAGAATAATAAACAAAAGTTTTAACAAAATTAAAACTTCAATAGAACAACAAATTCATATGCACTAAAAAGCAAAAAAATAATTGCGTTTTCTTCTACAATTTGATAATTAACTTACTTTCTTCTACTCATTAATATGTAGGTACGATTGTGTTGTGTGGTTGATAATGTAGTCACAATAATAAGTATTATTTTTGGAGTCGATGTGTAGTCTTGTCGACGTCCAGTAATATGGATATATATATATATATATATATATATATATATATATATATATATATCAGAAAGTTAATATATATATAATAGTATAAACAGAAAGTTATATATATATATATATATATATATATATAACTTTCTGTTTAAAAATAATCTCGATTTTTGAATTAATTGTTAGTCAACATTGTTAATCATATTTTACATTATAAACTCTATCATAAATATAAAATACAAATATAATATAATTAATAAAATTGAAATGGTCGTTGATTGTTAATGCTTTCATTGTTATAATAAATCTTTGGCTTATTATTTTATCGCTTATTATATTTATTAATAAAATGGAGATGATATTTAATATTAGTTAGAAGTTAATATATACTAATATGATATGTTATTATTATGAGTTTAACAAGTTCGCTAATATGACATCGTATTATGTTTATTTGTTTTAATGATTTTATTACTTTTATAGTACGTTACTATTTTTAAGCAAAATCAGTACAGTTTATATAATAAAAGGAATAATCACATATCTTTATTTCATCGTAATTTAAAAGTCAAAGGTTTTAATAAAACAAATCCTGTTTTCGTTCATGTGAGATGGTACATGTCGATGATGGATATAATATTGGTGATTATTTTTATTTTTTTGACTTCCATCATTTCTTTGATGATTGCCGAATAAGATAAAACATACGTAAAATAATCAAAAAAACGGTAAATTTCATGGTCGCGTCGTTTACCTAAGGCTAAAACAGATCAAACACTAGTTGGCAGACGAGCGTTTGGTCCACCTAATGGTAAGTGGTCACCAACGCCCATATACATTGCATCGTAATATGGCATCGTAAGAGTTGTTGACAATCGCTTACATCGCCAATGCGCCACCAACCTTGGGAACTAAGAAGTTATGTCGCCTTTGCCTGTAATTACACTGGCTCACTCACCCTTAAAACCGGAACACGACATTAGTAAGTACTGCTGTTTTACGGTAGAATATCTAATGAGTGGGTGGTACCTACCCAGACGAGCTAGCACAAAGCTCTACCACCAACTTAGTAGTTAAAAACGATGTTTAACTTGTGTTAAACACTAATTTAGCTCCTTCTGTCTGTGTTATTGATTACTGACACACAAATAAGGTATGCACAAATCGAAAAAGAAATGTTGGCGATCGTTTTCGCATGTGAGCGGTTTCATCAATATGTTTATGGTCAAAAAGATGTAGTTGTAGAAACTGATCATAAGCCATTAGAGAGTATATTTAAAAAGCCTTTATTGTCTGTCCCAGCAAGATTACAACGTATGCTGTTAAGAATTCAAGGCTATGATTTAGTTTTTACAAACGTTCCCGGGAAGTATATGTATATTGCTGACATGTTGTCTCGAGCAGCACTTCCAGATCGTTATAGTGATGAGATTCATAACAATATTGTATATCAATTACAAATGATAATTGAAAATATACCGATATCTAATGACAAGTTAACTTTAGTAAAAAGGGAAACTAAAAAGATCAAGAATTACAAATGTTATTAAATTACATTCATTCGGGTTGGCCAAATCATAAATATAATGTTTCTAATGAAGTTAAATCGTATTGGTCTATGAAAGATGAATTATATGTAGTAGATGGAGTTTTGTTTAGAGATAATGTTGTATTAATACCGAGGGCATTGAGGAATGATATGTTAAAGATTGTTCACGAAGGTCATTTAGGTATTGATCGGTGTAAAAGGAGAGCGAGGCAAGTAATTTTTTGGCCCAGTATGTCACGTGATATTGAGCAGTATGTAGGCGATGTCATACTTGTCAAGAACACACAAACGCACCTTCAAAAGAACCCATGTTACCGATAGATATGCCTGAACTACCTTGGGCTAAAATAGGGTCAGATATTTTTGAATTTCGTAATAAATATTACCTACTATATAATGTAGTAGATTATTATTCCAACTTTGTAGAAGTTTGTAAATTAAATAATCTCACATCTGGTACAGTTATAGAAAATATGAAAGACATATTTTCGAGACATGGTATTCCTAAAGTTTTGATAACTGACAATGGTACGCAGTATTGTAGTCGAGAATTTAAAAAGTTTGCATTTGAATGGGGATTTGATCACGTTACTTCTTCTCCGAACTATGCACAATCGAATGGTAAAAGTGAACGCGCAGTGCAAACTATTAAAAATATCTTAAAAAAGTCGATATCGAGTAACGGAGATTTTTTGTTAGCTCTACTTAATTACAGAAATACTCCTAGAGATGGTTTGAGTTCTCCAGCTCAGTTACTAATGGGACGAAGATTACGTTGTCAGCTACCTGTGCAATCAAATATATTAAAACCAAAGCCTGTTGATCCATTAGAATATAATACTATGATTAGTAAACAAAATAAAACTAAAATATATTATGATCAACGTTGTAAAACTCTGCCGATTTTAAACGAAGGTGATCCTGTTATTTGTATTGATGGAAAATATAAGAGTAGGGCTAAACTAATAGGTCATGCTAATACTCCTAGATCATACATTGTGCAAACTGATATAGGCCGTAAGTTTAGACGAAATCGTCGCCATTTAATAAAATGTAAGTCTAATGCAAATCATGACAACGACAATAGTTTTGAAGTGTTTAGTGATGCCAACGAGGATTTAAGTTCATCAGAAGATTTGCCTGTACCTAAAGATTTGACTATTTCAAATGATAATGTAAACATCGAAAAGCATATATCCCCTAGGCCTTTTCGTAGAGCTAAAGAAATTGCTAAGCGACGTCTAGCTGAGAATATATTTAAATGATTTATTGTCATAAGAAATGAATAATCTATTTTTTTTTTATGTTCATTGTTATATTTAATTTAAAGGGGGAAGGTTTTAGTTATATTAATTACTTAAGTTTTTATTTTGTATGTGTTATCTAAAAGGGGAAGATGTTGTAGATATTGTAGTTGAACCTGGCTGGTGACAAAAGAAATAAAGTTAGTTGTCAATGACGTGACTTTAATTTACAACAAACCCCTTTTAAAAATCTTTCACCAATGGATAGCTGGTAATATAGCTATTTATCGAGTTACATAAGCTACATTTTGTCCCCGTATTCCCACAGGAAGGGGAATTACGCGGGTGAAACCTCGGGCAAAACGCTAGTACATAATAAATGCTCATTTAATCTTTAAATATTTGTATAACATGCTTTAGTGGAAGAGTCCGTGAATGAATGTGCTCGTTAGCTACTTGAGTTTTTAAATGGGTCAGATACATTATGAAAAATATATATATTTAGCGATAAATTATACGCCTGCAAAACCCGGAAATCTAAGAAGGTGATACAGCTGGCGTAACTTAAGTTATATGCGTATGACACCGATTGATGACACGGTCATATAAAAAAAAATTACAGACTGACGGAAAGTCACGACGCGTGCTCCGTATTGATCGTAACTGAATTGATTTTTTTCGCTAAACATATTTAAATTCTTCTCCATTCTTCTTTCATAATTTCTGAAAACAAATACACATAGATAAAAAAATATACATATGTATTACATATTAACATGTGGCCTAGATGTGGCCTAGACAAGGGAAGAGACCAGTGGGCAGACCACCCGCCCGATGGTCAGATGACTTTAGAAAAATAGAGGGTGCTCAATGGATGCGATTAGCACAGGACCGGCAGAATTGGCGCGCCGGTGAGGAGTCCAGCGGAGGAGGAGTGGATTAGTGTGGGCTGAATGAAAGAAAGAAATATATTAACAACACATACGAGTTTACGACAGAGCATACGACAGTTTATATTGTAGGACTCCAATAATGATTCAACACTAAATAATGACTATAATATCGTCGTATATCTAAAATAGGTTTTGTTTGAACATAAATATGTTACATTGTACAAAGATGCCGATGTGAGTTATGTAATTTAAGATAGAAATTTCATTCCATACAAATGCAGTGTAGGTGGAATACACATGTGACAGAATTTGAGTGAAATTTGACAAATGCAGGTTTTCTCACGATATTTTCCTTCACCGTCAAGCACGAGATGATTTATAAACACAAATTAATCACATGAAAATCAGAGGTGCTTGCCCGGGTTTGAACCCACGATCATCGATTAAGATTCACGTGTTCCAGCCACTAGGCCATCTCGGCTTTTTTACAGTGTATAAACAAATACAGCGTATCTTATCTTAATTAGAATCATTTTAGTTATACTTTATAACACAAACAATTTAATTTCAAATCAGATCGTACTTTCAGCATTCATTTATTTTAATTTTCAATATTAAACAGTACCTTGAAACCACAGTTTTGTAAAAACCACAGTAAATATCTGCATACCGACGATTGCATAACTTGAGAACAAAAGATTACACTATTGGTAAGTTAGTATGACGCGTAATAACATAATTAAAAATTCTACTGGATATGTGTACGTTAAAACATATTTTAAAAAGAACACTATATTAATAACATATAGTGTTAATTTAGTAGTAAAAAGTAGACAAAATAAACAAAAATTTTAACAAAACAAAAACCGACTTCAATCGAAAAACAAATTAATATGCACTAAAAAGTAAAAAAATAATTCCGTATTCTTCTATAATTTGATAATTAACTTACTTTCTACTCATCAATATGTAGGTACGATTGTGTTGTGTAGTTGATAATGTAGTTACAATTATTGTTATTTTTGGAGTCGATAACAAACCATCCATGTGAAAACCGGTATAAGGTGGTATAAGTCGGTTTCCACCATGGTTTCAAATAAAAAAAAATCATCAAAATCGATTCACCCACTCCAATGTTATGAAGTAACAAATACAAAAAAAACATACAGACGAATTGATAACCTCCTCCTTTATTTGAAATCGGTTAATGATTCCTATTGGACAAATCAAATCATGCTCAAGCCGATTGTCCAAAATTAAGGTTCAATAATTGTATTTATGTATACGTGCGAGTGTTGTTAATCGTTTGTGAAATCGTTTGTGTAAAACGAAATCAAATTATGCTGATACATTACGTATAGGTATATTTCGACAATGAAACAAATGTAAACATGTACGCTGTTCATTTGTATTTGAAACGAAAACGTACTGTTTAACATCACTCTATATACAACTAAGGTCTCTTCTTCTTTTTTGAGAAGAAGCTTTGGGGCTTATACGACTGTGCTGTTCCAAAGAGAAGAAGAAGGAGAAGAGGCCTTAGTTCAGCAGTAGGACTTTCACAGGACATTTACTTCACTTCATACACAACTCACATAATACAAGAGCTCATTAAAACATATATATATATATATATATATATATATATATATATATAAATATTATTATATATAAATTATTTACTTTTACTTTTACTTTCTGTCCATGCTGTCCACCAAAACACGGCGCTTATAAATTAGCGCGGGTCTTTATTAACCGACTTCAAAAAAAGGAGAAGGTTATCAATTCGTCTGTATGTTTTTTTTAAGAAAGCTATTGTAAGGGTCAAGGAGTAACTATATGTGGTACACTTTGTGATAGTCCATCTGGGTAGGTACCACGCACTCGATATGTATCGTATTGCCAATCAGCAATATTGAGTGCTGCTGTTTTGGCATCAATACTTTGGTATTCCGGTTGGGTGAGTGAGCCAGTATAAATACAGGTAAAAATATCTTAGATATAGCACCTTAGCTCCCAATTTTAGTGGCGCATTAAACCATTTACCATCAAGTCCATTTGCAGCACGCCTAAGGAATATACGCCATTGGTGGTCTAAGGAATGATTAAAATAAAATCGGTGACTTCCTACCATCAGTATATATATATATACATATTGATTGTAGGAATATATTATTAGGTAAAGTGATATTAGTAGGTAAAGTTAAATTAAAACAGTTTAAAGGCTTATTATACTTTCAATTTAAAAATAGCTATGACGTCATGGAAATAAAATATCGTATCTATTCAAATTCGATTATGTAAGAGAAAACGGGTAAAAACATAGAAAAAAATCACGCGTCGCGTTTACATAAATAATAACAAAACCTCAGTTAAATCACATAGAGCTACAAGTAGAAACTAAATACACAATACAATAATGCTCATATATGTATATATATATATATAGAATAACGCGATGGCTGATTGACTTGCGTACGCGCATAACGGCGTATAAAGATTAAGGAGCAAAGTCCTTGACAGTAACCGAAGCACTTAAGATTTTTTAATGTGTTTTTCGTAACGACCTGGGTGTTTTCACATCAACTGGCTGAAATTAAATGACTAATATATAAAATAATAATTCCGCTTATCCGAACAGATACGTTTTTTGTCTATTAACGAATTTCTCAAACTTATCATCATTGAAATGTTTTATCATCATCGGGCTATTATTTTTTTCGATGTTTCACATGGTGATACCTCCGGTCCGGTATTTCATAGTAAAATAGTGAATAAACTGTTTTTTTTTTTTATATTTTTTAATAATTTTGACTATATTTGTCGGCAATTGTTTACGATATCATTCACTGTTCACAAAAAGAAATCGATACTTTTGACCGTAAATATTTGTAATAGTATCCAAAGATCGGTACCAATTTAAACTCAATAATCAGTATTCATACATAAAATAAAAAATATTCATATATAAAAGGCAGTTTTTTTTTTAAAACGCTAGTTATATCGTCTGTTGCTTTCCCTTAAAAACGTTTCAACAAAAACTTTTTCTACGATTGGACTAATACTGTGATTATCGCGTTCAAACGTACAAACACTCCAGCTTTATAATACACCGTATTTGTTGTTCGGCGCGGCTTTACAAACGTTAAGCGGTATTACTCCGCCACCGAAGGTGCAAGCGTGATTTTATAGTCTGTAACCTGTCACAATAAACAGGCTAAGGCAAAAAGCCTTTTTCTGAATTAGTATACTAGTGTCTGATATTATCGTGATTAAATTTGCAAACTCCCTTCAAAATAATGTTGTAATGGTGTAAGTTGTAATCACCTTAACTAGGTGTAAATATTAATTATTAGTTTTTCCCCGCGGTTTCATTTGCGTAGTTCACATTCCCTTGGGAATACGGGGATAGAATATAGCCTATGCTATGTTGCTGGTAATGTAGCATTCCATTGGTGAAAGAATTTTTAAAATCAGTTTAGTGGTTTAGGTGTGAAAGCGTAACAAACAAACAAACTCAGATACGCGTATGATGAGTAAAAATCAGAATACATTAAAACTAAAATATAATGTTCTCAACATTCGGAGTATCCGCTCGCCACGCAAACAATTCAAGCAAATGCACGACTTATATTATTGTTGAATTCATATCAGACATGCCATTAGATAACGATCTGTAGGATATATTTATACAAGCATGATCTCGTGGTTTTTAATTTTAACGCACTGATGTAGATAATTACATTCGTTATTTTATCTCTGTACTGTAGTTTTCGCAGGCGTTTTCGCACGAGTGAATGGGGAAGGTTTATATTGTCAGAGGGACAATAGTTATGCAAAATTTTATGATCATCGATTGCATAATTAAGCGTAACAAACAAATAAATAAACATATTTTCGCATTTATAATATTAAGTCAGATTATATTGTTATGTAAGCGTTCTGTAAGTTCATTGAACTCCTGAGAGGCGAACGTGGTTTCAGATTTCTTTAACAATATCAATTCGTATATTACGTATATTTTATATGGGTTATCTATAGCGGGATTACCTTATAAATTATACTAAGTGGCTGATCAGTTAAACACTAATTTCGCTCTTTCGATTCTTATTGACATTTGGTAAAAAAAAGATAAAGCATTGTTAAAGAATCATCCGCTAAACAAAGTTTATAAGTTAAGCTGTATAAGTATAAGATTTGATTTATATTTCTATAGTGTCCAAGTGTGAAAGTATTTGTAGTTATAAGAAGGACGTTCATTATCGCGTATCATTCTCAAACAGTTCTAAAATCAAATCGATCTCACTTAAGTTAAACCTATATAAACTATAGCTTCCTTATAGATATAAAGACTATATTTTTTTTTTAAACTTGAAACCCGAATGCAGAACTACCTCCATCGGTTCCAGACCAGCGTACAAGAGACACTCAAATCATCAATGGTTAGGATAAGTCCAGTGACATACATAAGAATTATAAATATAAAAATATCCAGTTTGTGTGAAACATCTTATGGGCGCGGTTCTTAAAACCTTGACTGAGGCGCGTCACGAGACTTAGATGGCTCCGAGCGTGATTTCAGGGTTAAAAATTAACAGTTCTATTACACAAACCAATTCAATTCACATTATTCCTCTAACATTTTATCACTTGTTTTACAAATATATTTTTACTATCGACAGGATTATTTCATTTTCACCTAAAACTTATTATAAGAAGTTTTAGATGTAATGATTTTTATTTTACAAAATGAGGATTATTAAACAATATATCAATTCAAATGTATTACACTAGATCGACTAATTCATCATCCATCAAATTATTTGAATGGGTTTAATTAAACATAACAATATACAATTATAATTGATTATCATAATTAATTTGAACGTCTAACAAGTACCTAGTAACAAGCTACCGGCCAATTATAGTATTATTTCGAATGCCTGATCTTCTTGATTCTTTAATTAAATCGAACAATGCCATTGAAGACTCATTAACAAATGTAAATTAAATATGTTCTAGTTAGAATTAAAAGCTTCAATCGTAAATAATATAGATTGATTTATTTCCTAGGAATCGAAACACGCAACATAATGTATGCAGTATGCTTGTATATATACAATAAAAACTTGGTAAGAAAAACAGAAAATTAACATCCAAAAATGTATACATTCAAAACATCAAAATGTCAATAACGCTTGAGTTAATTTCATAAAAAACATTTTCACCCACCAATGAAAACAAAAAAATACACAAGAAATAACTTAGTACCTATTAAAGTTAGCTTTAGTTATTTCAGCTCTTATTTTTTAAAGGTGAATAAAATATCTCAGTGGGTATGAATAAAACATTCTTTATAAGAAAACAATAACAAGAACGATATAAAAATGATCTGCAATTTCATAAATTATACCGAGAGACATGATTAGATAAAAAAAAACGCAAGAAACCTAATTAAGCAATTTACATTATTACACTTCCATATTTTTACATAACATTAGGTTAAAATAATCCGGAGGAATCTGAGCTAAAGGAAAATACTATAAATAAATAATCTACTTTCACGTGCTACTTCGAATATCGTACTTATTTGATTTAAAAAAAAAAACAACATAAGTTCGACTCGTACCATCTATATAACTATATTAAGGTAATTATAATTATATTTATAGGGATGTTCAACTTTGATTTTACAACTGACTTGAGTGAGATTACTCGAAACCCAAGAGACAGACGCCATATTCGAAATCTGGGTTTGGAAAATTGTACCAAAGTAAATTCAATAAAAAAAAAAAGTTTTCTGTAAAGTCGGTTTACGGATGACAGTTTAACGTGACAACGTCATAACAAAACATTGATGAAATCGAGTGAAATAGAGATAGATGTGGCGCAAGCGTACAATCAGTGTAACGGGGCAATAAGCGTAACGGGACAATGAGTCATCCTTTTACGTGCATGCAGCCAGCGTTCATCGATTTATTAGACGTTGTCACGTCAAAAACTCCATCGAATAAAAAATCCAGTATAAATATTGAAAAAAAATTTATATACAATAATTGAACACATTGAAAAAATTTATACATATAATATTGTACATTAAATACAACACTACGCAAACTATCACAATTTCATAAAATATTATAAGTGTTTATCCGCTACTGCGAAACCTGAACCCGAACAATATGTTGACCAATTAGTAGATACCTACAGCTAATATTACAATAGCAGTAGCGTAGCTTAAGTAGTGTAGCTTAAAAGTATAATAAAATATTTAAAAAGGTTACATCGCAACATTAAAGAGGATACAACATTCCTCCCCATTTAAATCTCGTCGAACAGGCGTCGGGGTGGTATTACCTGACGCTGGCTGCGCCGAGGCTGTGAGCTAATTATTTATTACTTAATAAGTGAATTCACCTATTTTTCCTTTAACATTGAAGTGAACCTTCCTTGAAACTTCAAAATGCCTATGATTTATAAACAAAGTCAATTTCGAAGGTCGTACGTATCATACAACCTATTTCGACAAATTCTAGCTAAAATATGGCCAACGTGTATAAAAGACCTTGCTATTCAAAAATTTGAATCGAAAAATCAAAGAGAAGCAATTTAATTTCAAAAACGAGTGTTGATATACGTTTTAACAAAATTGTAAAAAGGTCAAACACCACGCATTAAAAATTTTAATAACTTGTATAATTTAACATTCATGTGTTGAAGGTATATAAAGTAATTGTTTAAACAATTATCCACTTTCAAATGTCCTGATAATATTTTATATAAAAACTGTAGGTATTAAGCGTGACCTAGACCGAGAACAATGTCGCGAGACTTAATACAATCGACTGACGTGCCATAACTGTGCAGCAGAGAACGTAACTTAACATTTTATTACATAACAAGCGTTTTTCCCGCGGCTTTACCCGCGTAGTTTTCATTGCCGTGGAAACACGGGGACAAAATATTCCCTATATTACTCGCTGATTATGTGGCTTTTCATTGGTGAAAGATTTTTTAAAATCGGTTTAGCGGTTTAGGCGTGAATGCGTAACAAACAAACAAACTCACTAACGCATTTATGATATTAGATGCTTATGCATTGATACTATTGACAAATTAACATTTAATTGGATGAACAAAAGCCTAATAATATAAAACGATATATACTTTCGAGCAAATTAATATATTTTGTTATTCTTATAATTAAAACGTAGATATATTATATTTTACGCATTTAATGTTTTCTTCGACAAATTTGAAGAAAGACTCTTTGGTTGCGATGAAAGTTAAATTCCTCGATTGAATTAGTCTAATATTTTTTTCTAAAGTTTCATGATGAAACATATATCACGTTTATTACGTTTTTGCAGTTAATCTATTTTTCTATGATTTTTGTGTTCGAAAGGTTTCTTTCTGTTATGGTGACATATGGCGGTTATAATGGAAATATTAAATTAGTTAATCGAGCGAATAATAATAAGGAATAACTAAGTAATAATATTGTTTATGTAATTTTTCAATCACACAATCAAGGTGTTGTTTTGAATAGTATAAAATTATACTATGAGAGATAATTATTACCGAGAAAATTATTATTTATATTAAAAAGAGAAATAAACTGCATCGCATGAATCTTATCATAATAATAGTTTCGACCTAGGATAATTTTCTTTTTAATTGTTATGATAAACTTGTAATTAACACGTTTGAAATTATTAGACACAAAAACTAAAGCAATGTGGTTCGACCTTTACCTCATACGAGGCCGAGCTCTTATTACAACTTGATATTAATTTACATTACGTCTATGTCTTGTATTCAAAACATTACTAAACGGGACTACACTAAACGTAAACAAAATTAGTGCACAGTTTACTATTGATGTAATAGAAAGTAAGTTTGGAACTTACAGCAGACCGCCGGTGGATGTCCGTGGAAGTCTGTCAAAGGCTTCAAAATAGAAACTGCTATAATCTGGGAAGTTTGCCATGACAATGGCTAAAGTTTGATATTCCAACACCGTGCTGAACGCTATTGTGGATAGAAATAAATATCAGATCGTTTATATTAAGTTTTTGAATAAATGAATTCTCATTTGTTACAATTTTTTCATTTTAATTGGCTATAGTTTTATAATAAATTAAATAAATCATTAAGGTTTTAAGTAAAAGCTCGTAGTTATCCTAGATACGTCCTCTCTTCTTAAAGAGTTGGTTAAGATTATTCCTTCGCGTTGCTCCAATGTAGCAGACGGCGGACAGTGAGTGTAGCAGAGAGAATTTCGTACGACACGAGTAAACGAAAAATAATAATAACGGTTAAGAAAATGCAAAAGTGTATACTTAAATAAACAACATTAAATAATGTTTAAAATGTTTGAACTATGCTTAGTTTTGTCATAGCTACGTGTGTCGAAAAGTAACTATCAATTATCATTGAAAATTGTTAGTTACTAATAATAATATTAATCTTTATAAATATTTAAAATAAACTTTTGTAACCTTGTCAGAATGAAAATAAAGCAAATAGAGAATAAATAGATATGATATGTATGATGATCTTGCGGTTAGGTACTTATTATCACGATCATTACAAAACAATAATTACGTTTACGTAATTTACGGCATTATACAATTTAATACATCCATGCATAATTTTATCAAAAAAATGTTTTCAAGGTTCTGTACGCTACTTTACTGTTTTTTTCTTAAGTTAAATGGCGTTACTAAAAAAAAACAATGCTTTTGAGGACTATAAGCCTTGAGAAAAATATTGTAATGTTCGAAGATATAACGTACGATGCCGAAACATAGACACTTTTGCACAAATTCAAGACCACAGAGGCAGAATAAAATATGTTGAAGGATCGTTGACCGTTGAAGCAAACGAGTCCAGAAATATGATGGCTAAACGCAGCATAGAGCGGCCTACCCAGGTAGAGCGATGACCTGAAAAAGCTTGGAAAAGTCCTATTATACCCAGCATTGGATCGCGATTGGCTGTTATGATTATGATGATGATGATATTACTTTAATAATTAATTAAATTCAAACACGCCTTAGAACATTCAATTAATATATAGCGTTGATGCCCTGTTGCTTCAGACTCGTGCCTCGCGGGCTTGCGCGGAAATCATTCATTAATTAAAATATCATGACAACATACATGATAAAAAAATATTTTTTTTCTAAATAGTAATGTCGATTAAAATGTTGATGAACGATTCACGGTCAGAGTTAAATGACTCAGTGTTTTTTTTTTAATTATTTATTTGGAATTATATAATTGTCTATATTATTAAAATTATATAATTGTCTATGAAATAATGAATTGTGTGCGATAGAGACTTGAATATTTGAGGAAGCCCTTGTTTTATAATGTATTCTACATAACAAACGCAACAACGAAAGGATCTTGAAAAAAATATATATTAGGAAGCGTTGCACTTCCTTATTTTTCAACTTCTAATTTATCCATTCAAAGAGTCATTCTGTTTAGCATACCAAAATTAATAAATATGGTCACATTTATTATTCGAATTTTAAAATGATTTTGTTGCAATAATATACATATCTACTTTTAACAATATGTGTTAGGAATTTTAATATCAACCGTCACCAATGCAAAGAAATTAAAAAATATATATACCTTAGTACGTTAAACTATTATTAAATGGTTCCTGATAACGTCGGTGAATTAACATTTAACAAAATAGTTTTTTTCCACTCGATTTTAAGGCATTGAGTTATAATGGCAAGACATGTTTTGGAGATTAACATATTCATAACTTAATAAATGTTTATTCGCGTTTGCGCACGCGACACGTATCTATCAATATCTATGTATCTGATTTGTGACTCATATGACCACACGATGACATTTTTTTTTGTACAATAACTGTCGATAATGGATTTAATTATGTTACATTTAAAATATATTTTCATTAACGTTGTTGAGTAATTGCTAAAATAAATCGATTTATTTATTTTACGGTTAAAATTACTATTATATAAATTGGTCTTGTTGATTATAAATTATTTTTTATATATGTACATTGTACATAAATATAAAACATATATATAATATAAAACATCGTCTTCAAACTTAAAATATAGTATTAGTTACTACTAATAAAGAAAATTTGGCTTGATAATTATATAATTATGGTGGTAGGGCTTTGTGTAAGCTCGTGAGAAGGTACAACTTACTCATCAGATATTCTACCTCAAAACAGCAGTATTTTGTATTGTTGTGTTGGCTAACTGCCTTTGTAATTACAGGCACAAGGGACATAACACCTTAGTTCCCGAAGTTGGTGGCGCATTGTCGATATAAGCTGTGGTTAACATCTCTTACAATGCGAATGTTTATGGGCGTTGGTAACTTACCACCAAGTGGTCAAAGGCCGCCTAATTATGCTATAAAAAATTAACAAATAATGTATAACTTTGGAATCAAGCCCATGAATAAATGTAAAACATCGATTTCCTTAAAAACTCGTATTTAAAAATTGCATCAATATAATATAAACATAATTGTTATATAAACACAAATTACTTTATGACTGCGACAATAAAACATATTTACCTCAAAGGAAACAATTACTAATTACACATAAACTGGACAGTCTAACTAATAAGTATATAATTTTGTACCAGTTAACTTAAAAAAAAAACAATCATTCAAATGATTATTCTGTAATCTGTACGTTCTTTCGATTAAATTAAAACTTTGTTATGTTGTTGTTACGCTTGTAAAGGTTTCTAAGAAAGTGTCTTCAATGTGAGGTAGCGCACGAGTCGTAAGTGATATTTAAATATTTACCAGGAAACTGCTAAAATGAAATAAAAAGAAATTAAATACGACGTAAAACTTTTGCATTCAAGTATTTCCACTTTCAATTTTATTAAAGACTTTTTGATTATTATCAGGTATGCCATAATTATATTAAAATAAAGTAAAATTGATTATACTGAGAAAACTACTAATTCAAATATGAACATTAAACATTTTTATCTCTATTTTATGTCGTGTTTATATTTTGTATCGTGTGGTTTCCTACAGAATAAAATAGAGCAACGCTTTCTAAACCCGTGGGTGTTTGAGAGTCGACTTTGGACTTGTTAATGTTAACTGCATCCTACATTACAATCAGGGCCGGACCGTGAGTTAAGGGGGCCCTGGGCTAATGCTACTTAGGGGCCCACCTAATTACTAAAAGTATAGAAAAAAATGAGTTTTACTGACTATAGACAGTGACTGTAGACAGTGAGACAATAGACTTGAATTAAATGAATTGAATGGGTTTGATTGATCGCAGGATTCGTAGGACTGCAAACCATATGATCTGTTTAATTTAATAAAATTATGGATTATTTTGTATTATCGTCTATTTTTGACTTTGAATTGACTTAGCTGGGGGCCCCTTGAATCCACGGGGCCCTGCTCTGAAGCCCAAAAAGGTATGGTAGATCCGGCCCTGATTACAATCAATAGAAACTAAACGCTTCAAAAGCTAGGTTACTAAAAGTTTGTGTAAGCTCAGCTTGTTATCAATAATATTTACTAGAATCTACTAGAAGAGGTGACTGAATAGCGTAGCGTCAAATGAATTTTAAACGTCTGCCAAAATTAACCGATGCCAAGCAAATTGCAATAAGGCATGCCAATAAATACTAGTAAAATAAATGTCACCTCTCGCTTCCACGTTGGGAGTTGGTGGATACAAATGTAGCAGGATTTCACTAGAAAACTCAATTGTGTTAGTCAAATCCTGCCACAATGATTTTCTTCACCGATGAACACGAAATGAGCGAAAATTCAAGCGATTATGATTAACAAACTTATAAAAGATACGTGCCTTATTGGATGAAAAAAATATGTCGTTATTTGTGCGAAATTTTATCTTACAATAATAAATTTTAAGATAAAAAATGTTACAAAACATAGCACGTCTATTTTATAAAAACAAACTATCCTAGTTTGTAATTATATTGTGTTTTGTCACGTACTTTTATGAGCTTGGCGTTGGAGCTGTGTGCAAGCTCGACTGGATAGGTACCACCCACTCATCAGATATTCTACCGCAAAACAGCAGTTGGTATTGATGTGTTCCGGATAAAGGGTGAGTGACAATGTAATCAAAGGCACAAGAGACATAACATTTTAGTCCAAGGTACAAGGTTTTTGGTGCATTAGCATTGTAAGCGATGGATAACATTTATTACAAAGCCAATCAAGCACGAGATGAATTATAAACACAAATTAAACGCATGTAAATTCAGTGGTGCCTGCCCGGGTTTGAACCCACAATCATCGGTTAAGATTCACACGTTCTAGTCACTGGGCCATTTCGAAAGTTACGATAACCATGACTTAAATCATACGTTAAATATATACATATACACTACCAATGTGTTATTATATAAAATGTAAATATTGACATAATAAATATCAATATTTTTTATCATGTTACCCGTCGACCTCGTTTTCCACCGTAATATATAATACCAATACAGATTACTAATGGTACGAAGAGTTGCATGATCAATGTTAATGCCGTCTTAATTTGATTCGTATATTGATCGTAGGATGTCAATATTATGTTTTAGTTTCAAAATTTCCACTGCACTAGCTACAATTTTAATTACTTTATAAAACTGATGAAATAAATATAATAATTTTCTTACTTACGTTCGCAACTAGATTAATATGTATCCAGGACATACTCTAATAAATGTATTTTATTTAATAAATAAAATGTCTAGCCTGGCTTTTTAAAAAGTATACGCCAAACGATTACTCGGCACACATAATATAGCATTAGCTTAGCTTCGCATCTTAAATACCATCAAATTGTCTCTAACCACGACACCCTTAAAACCACAATCAAAGCTAACTTGGTGGCTTCGACGCAGAGGCATATAAAATAACAATTTATTTTATTTAAAAAAATGTGGATAAAAGAACACACATATATATTTTTTAAATTATAAAATGCAATATCACCTAACAGAAATTAGACTAAGCTTTCGATCATAGTTTTCGAACACGAGGTGGTAGGGCCTTGTGAAAGCCTGTCAGGGTACCTACCCACTCTACATATAATCTACCTCTAAAGAGGAATACTTTCTAGTGTTGCGTTCCAGTTTGAAGGATGAGTGAGCCAGTGAAACTACATGTACAAGGGACATAACACCTTCGTTCCCATGATTGGTGGTACATTGGCGATGTTAATGGTTAATATTTCTTGCGTTGCCATTGTCTATAGGCGGTGGTGATCACTTAACATCAGGTGGCCCTTTAGCCCTCTGCCCGTCTGTTTCCAATAACATAAAAAGAACATTTTTTTTTTCAAACTTAAAATAGAATGTTAAGTAATAGCGATATATCGAACAATTTTATAAAAAATAACTATGTAAAATGAAATTGAAAATTTTGTATTAAATAAGTGAAATCTTAGAGTTGACAGGAAATATTATTTGTTAAATTTCGAAGAGATATTACTCATGCTTTACAATTTCTATGCGACTTATTTTATTTTTTTGAATGAACTGGCTAGCAACAGTTTTTGAAAAATATATTAAACTTTTAAAAATTCTGATCGAACGTTCGAATATTCCGCTATTTTATATCTATATTATTCAGATGCAAGAAGATAAAGTTCACGCTTGCTACATCAATTGTCCAAATTTAAGGCAAATGAAAGTGTGAAGCTCTGCTATTCATAAAATAATATTATATATTGAAACACACTGATTCATTCATTTTGAAACATTCTGATATGAGGTATGTGTATATTGGTTAAGTAGTTTAGCAGGAACTTAGGCGTTAAAAAAACGTTTTCTAAATTATTAGTACATATAGATATATATACACAAGCGTTTTCACTCTCGTAGTTCCTACGAGAGTGAAACCGTGGGCAATCTCGTGGAAATATGGTGACAAAATGTAGCCTATGTTACACGCTGATAATGTATATTTCCATTAGTGATCGAAGTTTAAAAATCGGCTTAGTGGTTTCGGCTTGAAAACGTAACAAACAAACAAACTCACTTTCGCTTTTATAATATTATTTATGATAGTAAAATTAACTAAAATTGCTCTGGGAAATTGTATGGAATTAAAACGATTGACCAAATTTAATACAATTATTTTAATATCAGGGCAATATTAATAAATATAATAATAACAATAGATCCGCAAAAATATATGATATGGAACATTAAAGAACATTTAGCATATTACACCTTTATTATTTTTCTTTGCAATCACAATATTCGATTACAGACAAACATCGGGACAGGTAAATAAAAACTTGTGAATACACGCACTATCGCATAGGACTTAACATTGCATTATTAAAACTTTTTTAATATATCACATTTTTTAATATATAACTCGGGTAGCCCCAAAGAATAATACTTCTAAAAAACCTAAGCCAATTGTTGTTCGTTTTTTGGCCCGCTATAGAAAGGATGATTTTTTGAGTAAAGCAAGAAAATTAAAATTAAAAGCTAGTGACCTAGGATTTAACAATAGTAATTCGCCAATATTTTTTAATGATCACCTGACTAGTGAAAACAAGTCTCTTCTACAGCGGGTAAAAGTGATAGCGAGGGAAAACAAATATTTATATATATGGGTTAAGAACTGTGCCATTATGGTTCGTCGCACGGATACTAGTCCCATTATACATATATCAAATGCGAGTGATTTAAACAAGATAAAGTAAGAATTTTTTCGCTTCTGTTGATCGCTTATTATTCGATAATTTTGTATTTCATTCTTTTTTGTTTTTTAATTTTATTAATAATTCTAATTGTTACATGCTTGGGTACAATTTCAACAATTTTTTATATACAGTTAACATTAAATAATTTGATTTTCTATATAATAATGTACAATGTTTTTAAATTTTTTGATAAATTATTTTCTAACAGTGTATTAAGATTATCATCTTTACTTGTAATTTGGTACATATGTTTGTTTTTTCATATAAAAGTTTGTTATGGTATTTGTTCGATATGTTATCAGAATAACCACTCATTCCATAATCGTATCACTAAATGTGTCAAATTAGCCACCATCAGTTATAGATTTGTCTAATCTTTCTATATATTATCAGAATGTTCGAGGTCTTCGAACAAAAACTAATACATTTTTCAGAAACTTATTAATTAATGACTATGATGTTATATGTTTGAGTGAAACCTGGCTCGCTCCAGGTATTTTCGATGCTGAGCTATTTGATTGCCGTTACAATGTTTATAGATGTGACCGTGATTATGTCTCAAGAGGTGATCAATTTGGAGGCGGTGTGCTTATAGCAGTTAAGCGCGGTTTGATGATTAAAGAAACGAAAAATTACCAATTCCCCAGTTCTTCCGCTGACGTTTTAATGCTTTCTATAGAATTAAATAAACAGCCAAGTTATAGGGTTCTGCATCTCTTCTGTTGTTATTTTCCTCACTGCCGTAATCAGTTAGATTGTCTTAATGATTTTTTTGAAACCATCTCAAATTGCCAAGTAAATAAACCTGATGACTGCTTTTTAATTATAGGTGATTTTAACATCAGTGCAGCTAGATGGAGCTCTTGTAACTCTTGTACCAATAATTTAATGATTAGCAACGATGTATTAGTCCAGTCATTGTACTGTTTTCTTCAATTTACAAAGTTTAGTCAATTCAATGCTGTATCAAATATAAATGAAAGATTTCTTGATCTTGTCATTAGTGGAGTTACTTGTAGCGTGAGTCGATGTAATGAACCTTTGGTCTTTGAAGATTCTCATCACCCAGCTTTAATTATTTATCCTAAAATATCATGGAACCCTTCACTGCGGCCACCAGTGCGATTTATACCTAACTTTCGGATTGCTGATTATGATGCAATAAACTCAGAGTTATCTCAGGTGGATTGGACTGACTTAATTGTTGACAGTGACATAGATGTATCCCTTAACTGTTTTTATGAAGTTATTAACAATGTAATTAGAAAATTTGTTCCAATGAAGAAATCGTTTAATACACGCTATCCTCCTTGGTATTCCAAAGCTTTAAAAAAAATTATCAATGAAAAACTGAAATTTCATAAAAAGTGGAAAATATATGACAGATCGAGTGACTATGATCAATTTGACTATCTTCGTGATCGCCAAAAACGTGTGCAGCTAGATTGTTACAATAGATATATTAGAAATGCTGAAAATAACATTAAACGTAATAGTAAGATTTTCTGGTCTTTCGTAAAATCCAAGAATGCTACATCTGATATACCTGATTTGATGTTTTATAATAACATTAAATCATCGGACGGCAATGAAATTTGTCATCTTTTCAACATTTACTTTCAGTCTGCTTTCGAACCAGATACTAGTAATGTTTCTTCATTGCCTTTGGACCATTCTTTAAATTCTCTGTCTGTGTCTATAGGTTCAATTGATATATCTATCGATATTGTTAGAAAATATTTGAAAAACATTGACATTAGCAAAGGCAGTGGTCCAGACAAAATCCCTTCGATTTTTTTGAAATCCTGCTATAATAGCTTAGCACTACCCCTTTGCATGCTATTTAACATATCTCTTCGTAGTGGAAGAATTCCTAAGGTGTGGAAGCAATCATATGTGGTACCCATTCATAAGTCTGGTGATAAGCATAATATACAAAATTATAGACCTATCTCTAAATTGAATACAATTCCTAAGTTGTTCGAGAAAGTTGTTTATGACCATTTATACCCTATTTTAAGGCCGGTTATTATTGATCAACAGCATGGGTTTATTGATGGTAGGTCGACTGAATCTAATTTATGTGAATTTACTCATCAACTTATAGCTGTGATGGATAATGGTGGTCAAGTGGATGTAGTGTACACTGACTATTCAAAGGCATTCGATAAGATTTCTCATTCCCTATTAATCAAAAAGCTTAATTTATTAGGTATACATGGTGATCTACTTCGCTGGCTTAAATCATATTTAAGAGACCGTAATCAAGCTGTTGCTGTTAAAGGGTTTTGTTCATCATTTGTGCCCGTCACATCTGGTGTACCACAAGGGTCTCACCTTGGGCCTTTATTGTTCAATATTTTTATTAATGATATTACCCAAATCATATCTAATTCCAATTTTTTACTTTATGCGGATGATATGAAAATTTTTAAAACTATAAATTCGGCTCAAGACTGTGTATCACTTCAATCTGACCTTAATAGCTTAAGTAACTATTGCATTAAAAATCTTTTGTATCTAAATATTAAAAAATGTAACATAATTACGTTCACAAGGAAAAAAAACCCTATCGTATATAATTACTCTCTGCAGGATACCTTGTTAGCCAGAATATCAGAGGTTAGGGATCTGGGTGTACTTTTAGACCACAAGTTAGCGTTTACTTGTCATATCGATAATATCACTTCCAAGGCTTATCGTATGCTTGGTTTTATCTTAAGATTGAGTAAAGAATTTACACATTGCACCACCCTTATTCTTTTATTCAACGCATACGTGAGGTCTACACTTGAATATTGTTCTACAGTTTGGAATCCCAATTATAACATCCATGTAGATAAGATAGAAAGATTACAAAATAAGTTCTTAAAACATTTGCGATTCAGAGCTGGTTTATCTGATAACGAAGATATCTCTAGAATAGTCCCATTAACTGTGCGCAGACAATTAAGAGACCAAATATATTTGTATAAAATAATTAATAACATGGTTGACTCTAAATATCTTCTAAGTAACATATTATTTAAATGTCCTCGTCTTAGTGCTAGAAATTATTCATTGTTCTTTATACCCTCATGTAGAAATAAATTTACAAAAAATGTGTTTTTGTACCGTTCTTGCTTAAATTATAATAATAAGTTCCAAAAATTAGACATTTTTTGCCCAAAAATTGGTGTATATAAAAAAGCAGTTCGTGATATCTTAAAATGTTAACTGTTTCTAAATTGATAATGTACTTATATGCTGTTTTTATTTTTGTTTTAATTTTAATTTAAATTGTAAATATATTTTTGTGTTTTACCTTTAAGTGGAAACTTGATTGATTTGTGTTTTATGTTATTTTTGTTTTATATTACAGTGTTTTTAAAATTGTTTGTTTCCCAAATAAATAAATAAATAAATAAATAAATAAATAAATCACAAAACCCATGAAAATTTGATATTGTATTAATTTTTTTCATAAGAAATTAGTATCAACTATGAGTTATATAAATCAAATTGGAGTAAAGGTTCAACTGAAGATGAATCAATAACGCTTTACATAATTAACTTTACGAAGTCACGTATCAAACTATCATGGTGTGAAAGTGTCTTCAGGGACTGTAGTTTTCAAGCAAGTTTTACAAGGACTTTTGAATCAGTCATCAGTCAGTCAGTCAATTTAGAAGATTAAATCAAATCTAAAGTTAACACCAGCTCGGGATAAAGACTCAACCGCGGAGAACCAACAAGAAACAGTTGTTACTTTACTTATTTTTTATATAAATGTATTCATATTTACAAAAAAACTATCAAAATTATAGTATGGCTATTTCATTTACTGTAGTCGTGAATTAATATCTTGGGACATTTTTTTTTCACACACGGTTATCTGATCCCAAACTAAGCAGAGCTCGTGCTATGGAAACCAGACAACTGATATACTACATAATATATTAATTTTTATTTTGTAAATACATACTTATATAGATAACTACAACCAGACTCAGGACAAACAGACATGTTCATGCACACAAATGTCTGTCCTGGGTGGGAATCTACCAATCACGCCAACCGGCTCGTCTATTTGTTTAGACCACACTCAAAATTAACGATAATCGATTAATATTGAAAACGTACTTGGTGGTAGAGCTTTGTGCAAGCTCGTCTGGGTAGGTACCACCCACTCATCAGATATTCTACTCGGTTTGAAGAGCGAGTGAGCCAGTGTAATTACAGGGACATAACTTCTTAGTTCCCAAGGTTGGTGGCGCATTGGCGATGTAAGCGATGGTTAACATCTCTTACAATGCCAATGTCCATGGGCGTTGGTGACCACTTACCGTCATACGCTCGTCCGCCTTCATCTGCAATAAAAAAAACCTATTGAAACATGAATGCTACTGGTATTTAAAAAATAATCTTTCAAAAATTATTGAAAGATTTTTAATAAAATAAAAAACTGAGGAAATGAATTACTGTCAACTATACTTTCGAAATCTGATCAAAGAAAACACGCAACAATATGTATTTAATTATATCCAAACAAAGCTTAAAAAATATATTTATATGTATAACATTACTAAAACGGTCTTTTTGGAATATACGTAATTGCTCGTTTTTGAATGTGCTTATTTAAAAATATACATGACCTCGCTAAATACAAAAAGAAAATATAACTATCCTTCACAAACAAAATTGCAGACTTAAATATGGATTCATATATCTGAATTTAAATTACTGTCCTTATATTGTATTCTAGTAAATTGTCAAATACATTTATATATATATATCGCATATTGTGATGCCCGCAGTGTCCTGACAAGGCAATAATTTTTGGTGACCCAACACATGACGAGGTCAATATTAAAATTTATAAAATAACTTACAAATACAGAATTTCCAATGTCTAAATAATAATGTATTATTAACGTTAGACAACAGTATATTATAATATAGTAAGACCTGTTTGGTGCGGAAATGAAAGGCGCATTAAACAATGATACGCAATAAAATATCAAAATATTAAATTAAACATTACGTTTACTCAAAAAAATATTGTTTGCTTCATAATATAGAATTAAAAAAGCAATTATTCTACGAATAATCTGTGCTCTATATTGAAAGAGATTTATCGAAGCCAATAGAAGGTTACGTGTGGCTTAGCTGGGTTAGGTTAATTCAATTTATTAGCAAGACTTAGGTTAAGTGGATGTAAAAGGTCATATTCAGTCAGGATAATAGACATATAAAAATGTTCAAAAACTTAACTAAATCTTTTCTCATGTTATATAAGTTATTAAATTTTATTTGATTTCGATTTTTTATATAATTTAAATGGTTTTTAAAGCTATCTAAAGTAAAAAATAGTTATAATTATATCTATAACTGCGGGGCACAGCTAGTTTAATATAATCGTGATAAAAATTAAATAACTACCTACCTAAATATTTTTTCCTACCAACAATAATTTAACATCGTACCAGAAATAGAACTTACATAATAATTAATTATATATATGTTTGAAATACATATATAGATCAGTACCTACATGTCTATAAAAAAGACATGATTAATATTAAGTTTGCGTTTACATATCGGCTATGCAGCTATTATTTCTCATATATTTTAACATAAAAAGTGGTTACTGATTTCTTCTTCTCATGGCGGATTTCAACCAATAATTAATATTGTTAGTGGATTCCAACAAAACTTAAATCAATAGAAACCTCCATAGTGCTACATTTACTGAAGATATGTTTTAGCTATTTGTTATATTACATTACGTATATAACCTTGCATAAATATTAAATAAATATTCTAAACGTATTATTTCCGCTTTACGTTTTCAAAAATTATGTTTAAAAAATGTTTTGAGACGATTACAATGTTCCAAGGAATTGTTGACAAAAAATTTTTTCCTAGCTCGTAACACACTGAGTTACAGAGATACGCGTAAGCCGCCTGATATAAAAAAAAGAATAAAAATATAATTATTATAAAAAAAGAAAAGTAAATAAATATGGCGTGAGTACAACAAAATCATATTATGTATGTAGCCACAGTTTACTCAAAGGATTCTACGACTACATGCGGCAACTTTTAGTTCTAAATATAAGGTATTTTAAGTTAAAGATAGTAGACTTACGGATGGTATGGGATATTTTCCAACTTAAGCCGAGTCCGGTATAAAGCTTATGACCTCGCAGAGCTTACTGGTTCGTCTCTTCTATTTCTCGATATAATGTTAAAGTTACTAATATTAAATATTTTCTATACCGCCGGAAGTAGTCTGTTCACCTCAACCAAACCTCGACCTTTTACTATTGACCTTAACGAGTTATGAGCTTTTCTTCGATCTTTTCTCCATTTATTTCAATATTCTCTTATCTCTTTAGTTTAAATATAATTATAAAAAAATATCCTAATTTTTTTAATTGTTGATATTGTAACAAAAACTCTATGGCAAATGCACAGATAAAAAGTATGCCCATTTTATTATTTTTTGTCAGCTACAAATGCAAATTGTTAATTTTCATAGAAGTTCAGAGTTCAGATATAAAATCATTATTAGTTAAAATAAATAATACATGTATGTATATCCAAGCTTGTGAATCCGCGTCTCAGTGTTGTTAAATCAAATTAACTTTTTTATTCTAGAATTAAAATATTCTATTTGTATTTAATTTCAACTACAGATTTTTATCGTTTATCATCATCGTTAACGAGCCGGTTGGCGTGGTTGGTCGATGCTTGCCTTTCGCGCCGCAGGCCGTGGGTTCGACTCCCACCCGGACAAACATTTGAGTGCATGAACATAACTATACAAGTATGTGTTGGGTGTAATTATTTAAAAAAGAAAAGTAGTATATGTACTATATCTGTTGTCTGGTTTCCATAGTACAAGCTGTGCTTAGTTTGAAATCAGATGCCCTTGTGTGAATGATGTCCCAGGATATTATTATTATCATAAATATAACTAAAAAGTTGAATAGCTTTGGTTTATATACTGTTGTTTATACTCACACATAGACAACGTAATCGAAAAAATGTCTATTATAATAACTTATTTTAAAGAATTGGCAAAAAAATAAATTATCAATTTACCTCGCTTAATTATAATTTTAATATTTTTTATATTAATTAAAAAAATACATTATACTGATTTATTCATGAGATAATACAAGCTTTTATTTAAATTAAATACACATAATTAAATAATAATTAATAAATCGAAGGATTATTTTTCAAAACGACATCAAAATTCCTAGCTTTTAAATATGCCTAATTATTTATTAACTTTGGACAAATAGACTTGTTGAAAGGTCGATCACCTGCCTGTCTGTCGACTTGTATATATATACAGAGTGTAACAAAAACCCTATTCGACCCCTGAAGTGGTTATTAGTATCGCGAGTCGGTTCGATTCATGTAAACATTTTAAAAATATTATGCCAAGAAATGTGTGTGATATGTCTTTTTAGGATTCAAAAGGTAAAACGGGAACCCTATTAATAAGACTCCGCTGTCCGACCGTCCGTTTGTCCGTCTGTCACCAGGCTGTATCTCATGAATAGTGATAGTTACACAGATGATATTCACAGGTAATATATTTCTGTTGCCGCTATAACAACAAATTCTAAAAACAGAATAAAATATATATATTTTATGCCGTTTTTATAAATAATAATAAAAATATAGTACGGAACCCTTGGTGCACGAAACCGACTCGCTCTTGGCGGGGTTTTTTTATATCATGGTTACATAAATGATCTAGCTGTTCTAGATTTACTGTTTTATTAACTAATCTCCATGAAATTAATTATTTGCAATTGCTACTGCTCAATGAAATTGAATCGAGTCGAGATTACACTATCAATTTACATGTTTTTTCTTATAACAGTAAACGTAGAAACCGATATATTCCTAAAACGTAATAGATATACAGAAAGTTATCATATAATATATTTTTTTGTTTACGTCCTAAAACATTTAATGTAAACATGTAATTGTTAGTGTCGTTAACATTTAATAAAATAGTTGAGGTCAACATATATATTTTTAATCTGTATATCAGATAAAACCCATCGAAAGTTATATTGATGGCTTTTTTGTCGTCATGTAAATATATAGCTCTATACTTTTATTTTTAATAAACAAGTGCATGTTAGTGTTAACTTCTAGAAATATTTCAATATTTAATCAATATAAAATTGTAATTCAAATTCACGTGAATCTTAAACTATGATCGTGGTTTCAAACCCGGGTATTACCCGGGTACCACTGAATTTTCATGTGCTTAATTTGTGTTTTTAATTCATTTCTTGCTTGATTGTGAAGAAAAACATCGTGAGGAATCCCTCGTGTCTAATTTCATTGAAATTCTGCCACATGTTTATTCCACCAACATTGGAGCAGCGTTGTGGAATAAGTTCCAAACTTTTTCCTCAAAAAAGGAGATATTAAACCAGCTGTGAGATATTCACAGGTTAGGATAGGCACAGACAGTCAATACTTTACTTTACTAATCATACATTTAAAAAAATATATATAAGCGTCAAGTGTAATATTAACTTAATCTAATTTCAAATAGATATTAATATTGTACAAATTACAAAAAAAAAACACTAAGTATTTTTAAAATAGAGAGCACAAAAATTAAGATAATATAAAGTTAGTTGGCTTATAAGCTACATTATTGAATGAAAAAAAAAACATATTCATATAATAACAAAAGTCGGTAAATATCAGATAAAGATGAACCTTTAGATACCGAAACATAAAAGGATATATAAAAGGATGGATGGATTTCAAGGAAAAATTACGATACAATTTTCTAAACTCAAATCATTCAAGAGATTTCAACCAAGACATTTCAGTTTATCCTCGATTGTGGTTAGAGCATACAATAACGCTATATTAAACACCGACAACTATCAACATTACGCAGTGTCAATCGCGCCACTGTCAAGAGACGGCCCGTAGTGCAGCTTAATTTAAAAAATTTCGAAATTTAGTCGTTCAACCTCGATCGCGAAATGAAGGAGCTCAATGGTGAGTCTGAGGTTTCCTTAATGTCCTTAATTTAAAGGCTTACAAGATCACAATCTAATGTCAAATAAAAACTCTAAAAATTTTAATAATAATTGTATAAAATTACATCAAAATTATCATATGTTGCTGTGTGTACAATTCATAAATATATGTAATAAATTAATGAGACGTTTTAAAAAATATAAACTATTATGTTATCAATTATATTTTCAAATAGTGATATTATTTATCATGACATTTGAGACATCGTCAAAACAATAATCAAATTATTTTGTGATAATACATAATTGTGTACTAACTACTAGCTTTGCCAGATATCATAGATTTCATCGCCTTATTTATTTTAATAGCATAAATAGAATAACAATAGTCTCAGTTATGAAAGTATATATATAATATTATAGTGATATATAATTCGTGGTAATGCACGTGTTTTGAACAGGATAACGTTATCGCTGAGAGATTAAGATAAGCTCTCTAATTAGAATAACATAAAAAATAAAAACGTTTTAAGAAATACTGGGGCGATAATTAAGAAATATTTTATTGGATATTTAAAATCTTCGATAAAATATTTCTAATAAACTGTTATTTTAATTGTATAATGACGATACAGTAAATTCAGTTACGGAGAGAATGAAATAAAATTGAAATTACTCAAGTTTACATAATCCTTACTTGTTTTATTCCTTCCGTTAGCTATGGGACAATCAAAACCTTTCAAGCATCGCTCATCTATACCTATCTATAAAAAAAATATATAAGCGACCTTTTAAATGGTGTCAGACCTTGTGATGCATGTGGGAAGCTAATTATATATACAATTTATATTTCTACTTACAGGGGCAGTGTTATGTGAGAAACAGCTTGGCAGGCGACGAGTCGTCCCCGTGATATACCTTCAAGGTTCACACTATGATGTCGGCTATGATGTTGTAAGTTTCATTAATTTATATATATCAGAGATTAACCAAAAAAAATACATACGATAATAAGAGGTTACGATTAAACATAGACGTGCTACCTCTAGACAATAAACATAAAAACATTAATAATAATCTTAATATTGTTTCATATGTTCGTCTCAGCAAGTTTAACAATACTTTTAATATATTCATACATTAAAATTGCTTTGCGCGTTCGTCAATTAGGTCTACCTTTATCTTTTTCATATATACGCAACTTTATATATTGAATTCAGTTGTATAACTGAAAATGTATTAACAGCGCAATGCGAATATCTATTTTATTAAATCCATAATATAATGTAAGCATCGTCTTTTACGCCGCTAACACAATGCTATCCCGACGTAACTGGCTACTCCATCACTAACTCTTAATCCTGATCTACTATATTTATTGACACTGTTTTTGGACTCAACGTGATATATCGTTTAATCAGTAACGACTTGTAACCTAGTAATCGAACCGCAACTTGTTAGTGATTAGTCTCAAGCGAAACAATGTGACGGATGATTCGCTATTTCCTTCTTTGATAAAAAATAATAACCCATTACATGAACAAGTAGACATCGTGTGATTAGAAACAGTCATTTGAATAGCGTCGTGTATTTAATGAATGTAGATATCTCCAATGTGTTTTTTTGCGTTTTACTTAAATTAAGAACTGCTTACACATGTAGCAAATAAAACTTTACCATTCTTTATCCATTACAATCAAAAGTCCGTGTGATATTTTTTCGGTTTAAACCGTTTTAAAATGAAGATTTTAATTAAATATATTAATGTATTTTTGTCACACCAAGAAGCACCTCAACCGTTTTTTATATCGACCTCCTAAATTCGAACGCCCAACGCATCGCATTTTGTAGCATTTGATAGGCACAGTATGAAACGCTATTTCGTTATATGACGTGACGCTGGGCACACGTAAAAGAACTTCTTTTCAATAATGTCATGACTATCGTTATGACATTTAATACCTACATGTGTAAATTGTCTTAAAATTACTCAGCTACTACTATTTACATGCGGATAACAATTAAATATATTTAATCGTATCAAGTAAAGAATATGTTACATACGATGTTGAAGATGGATTACTGTCAGCATAAAAGATAATAAGCTATTATCTTTGTAAGTCTGACTTTATTTCAGTTAATTCAATAATCTCAAATAATCTTCAAGTTATATCCAGTATAATATGTCAAAGAACTCTTCATTTTTCATTAAATAATTATGTTTTTCTTTTCAATTATATAGTAGTATGTAAGTGAAGAAATTTGAAATTATAAAATTATCTAGTAAATTGTTCGTAAGCAAAATTGTATACAATCTATCCGATCTAAAGCGCAAGGTCCAATAAATAATTAATATAGAGGAGAAAATTATGGACATTAATTTCATAAAAATTCGTACGAAGTATTATGAACCTATTTTATTTAATCAAATAAAATCATGCGATGGTCAGCTATGACAAAATATGTAATACAAAAGGTGTATAACTTTATATATATTTATAGTGTAGACATAAAAAATAGGTATTTTAGCATACTTATATGTACTATGATACGTATATATTGCATAAATATCAACGACTTTAAAACAGTTTTAATTTTAAAACATATCTGTCAATTCAGCTCAGTTAATAGCACTCTAAAATGAAGCTGTAACTTGAATAATAACACTCTTATTTTAACTCTAGATAACGCTACATAATTATGGTCTTTTGACCAAATTTTAATATAATTATAGATTATATATTTATTTATTTTTTAAATACATTACTTTGCTACATTATTTTAATATTAACAAAATATAATAATAACCAAATAATCCTTTAAGCTTCTTAAAATGCTTTTAGCCTCGTTAACAATTGCGTAGGATGCTGCTTCGAACAACTGTCTGTATCTACGGTCCATGGAATTTATTAAATCACAATACAAAAAGCATAGCGTTCGATGAATGCGTTATAAACAGCATTAAAATTTCTTGCTTTTTTTCCGGCTTCACTGTTTTTTTTATTTATTTCTATAGATATTTGGTCTGAAACTGTTGGAGATCAATCTGATTCACAGTAATTTGTTATTCCTTGGGCCGCTGGGCACACGTAAAAGAACTTATTTTCAATAATGTCATGACTATCGTTATGTCATTTAATACCTACATGTGTAAATTGTCTTAAAGTTACTCAGCTACTACTATTTACATGCGGATAACAATTAAATATATTTAATCGTATCAAGTAAAGAATATGTTACATACGATGTTGAAGATGGATTACTGTCAGCATAAAAGATAATAAGCTATTATCTTTGTAAGTCTGACTTTATTTCAGTTAATTCAATAATCTCAAATAATCTTCAAGTTATATCCAGTATAATATGTCAAAGAACTCTTCATTTTTCATTAAATAATTATGTTTTTCTTTTCAATTATATAGTAGTATGTAAGTGAAGAAATTTGAAATTATAAAATTATCTAGTAAATTGTTCGTAAGCAAAATTGTATACAATCTATCCGATCTAAAGCGCAAGGTCCAATAAATAATTAATATAGAGGAGAAAATTATGGACATTAATTTCATAAAAATTCGTACGAAGTATTATGAACCTATTTTATTTAATCAAATAATATCATGCGATGGTCAGCTATGACAAAATAAGTAATACAAAAGGTGTATTTTTATATATATTTATAGTGTAGACATAAAAAATAGGTATTTTAGCATACTTATATGTACTATGATTACGTATATATTGCATAAATATCAACGACTTTAAAAGAGTTTTAATTTTAAAACATATCTGTCAATTCAGCTCAGTTAATAGCACTCTAAAATGAAGCTGTAACTTGAATAATAACACTCTTATTTTAACTCTAGATGACGCTACATAATTATGGTCTTTTGACCAAATTTTAATATAATTATAGATTATATATTTATTTATTTTTTAAATTACATTACTTTGCTACATTATTTTAATATTAACAAATAATAATAACCAAATAATCCTTTAAGCTTCTTAAAATGCTTTTAGCCTCGTTAACAATTGCGTAGGATGCTGCTTTTAACAACTGTCTGTATCTACGGTCCATGGAATTTATTAAATCACGATACAAAAAGCGTAGCGTTCGATGAATGCGTTATAAACAGCATTAAAATTTCTTGCTTTTTTTCCGGCTTCACTGTTTTTTTTTATTTATTTCTATAGATATTTGGTCTGAAACTGTTGGAGATCAATCTGATTCACAGTAATTTGTTATTCAAACTATCAAAACGTCTGACTGAATGAGCGTTTATTACTGTTATTATAAATTCAGCAAAACATTGTATTTATGTGTCTCGTATTGAAGATTGAGTATTGGCAAGCATTGACAACAACAACAGCTTTAAACCATCAGTGGCACCAGCCAGTGAATTTTAATTTATCTATAAATTATTTAAATGGTCATATAGCTTTTGCTTGGTCTACTAACTGCTTTACAATAAGTTTTGTATAAACTATGAGCTATGTTTTAAACGTTTTAAAATGTAAAACAATCATTGTACGTAGTTCATGGCAATGGGTACAAATTATTTATCAGTCGTGACTTTTAGTGCTAGTTCAGACACGGCGGGAACCAGGCGGTTTGAAAATCGCGCGGAATCCGCGCGAGTCTTATTTACGTAGGTATTTGTATAATCAACCGCGCGGTTACCGCCACTCAACCGCTAGAAAATAGAATCGTGCGGCGCCCGCGCGGTTCTATTCTGGAGCAACCACAGACATGATAGTTCCTCTTCGACTTCCATTTAAAAACTGATCGCTAACCAACCGCCGATGTTTGAACAGTTTTTTTGCGGTTCAAGCCGCACGATCCGACAATCACGTGGTTCCCGCCGTGTCTGAACTAGCCTTTTAGTTGTACAATGTTGCACACGTTAATAACATTTTTGTATAGACAGAGAGATTATTTTGGACAGGTTATATCAAAAACGTGTTGCTACGACTATGTATATTTTGACCTCAATGAGGCCTATTTGAATAAATTAGGTCGTACTTTTACTGTCTGTAATCTGTATCCCCACAGCCGCACTATGCCAGTGTGGTCAAATTACCTCCAAACTTTGCAAAACAGGCGAGGATGCCTGCCCAGAAAAGGTACCTCTTTTACATTAGAAAAGGATTGCGTTGTAACCCTTCTGGGTAGGTCCACCCGCTAATCCAATATTCCGCCAAACAACAATGAGTAGTTCTGTTGGGTGCCGGTTTGAAGAATGAGTGAGCCAGTGTAAATACAGGTGGGCCGCCTTTGGGCCGCCAACGTTATGACGTTGGCGGCCCATTTGCCCATACCCACTACCTAGTTTATATAAAAAAACCTTCACTATTTATTATGAGTTCCGTTTTTCTATTTTGCACATCTGCACTACTGTTGTTTAGCTAATACATTGTACTTTTTGTATCAAGCCAACCTTCTGTAAGATATATAAATATGTCAGTGCTAATAAATCGATGTGGGCTCCCCCTGATTGGCCGAATCAAATCCGGGTACGGCCGTCGGGCGTGCGTAAGCATGCATTTCTTCCCAGGAATTTTTCTACGGCAGTGGTGTAAGCCAAACACCTATATTTTTTTATAGGAGTAATGAAGTCTGACTTTAACCTAGGCGGTAGGTCTTAACATATGTCCAGAGATTATTACTTTATGTAATCTGTAAAGCAGAGAGAAAGAGAGAGAGTCTTGGCAAAAAAAACTCAGTTTTTTTTCGTCCAACCTGGGATTTTAAATCTCAGTCTTATTACCTAGCTATTACACCTAGGCAAAACTGGTGCCATACTTGGAAAACTCAATTTTTCGACACGTTTTCAAGGTACACAGTCGTCACCTCCCACATGTATGGCATTATTACTTCCATTGATGATCATACAAAGAACTGGTGAAAAAATTAACAGATGAAAGTTGGAAAAAAATGGGTATCACGAGCGCATGTGTTTATGACTAAGCGCGTAAAATTAGTTGTGTTCTTACTGTACTTGTGTTATATGAAATGATATGAAATGATCTTCGGGGTTATAATATAATAATTAGGATTGTATAATCGTTTGATGTCATATACAATCTTATCAAGTTGGTAAAATAAATCTGTACTAACTCTCTGATATTAATATAAGCTTTGCTGTTTTTATTGGGTTATTAAATTATACTTTAAATTAGGTATTTTTTGGCTAAAATTCATATGATGAATATTCATAATATTTTATAATTAATTAATTATTTATATCGTAATAATATTAGTTTGTTATAAATTAAATAAAGATATGTATCTTATTCGTTGTTGAATATTATATATTATCTTCCAACCTGTAATTTATTAAAAAAATGCTTATGATTTTTTGGAATGCCCAGGGTCGTAATTTTGCGGCCATCATCAAGAGTTTTATATCATCATATGGAAATCTAAGAGATTTTGAAAAAGAATACAAGACGGACACTGGAAGAGATGCATACGACAAGACACTCGCCAATATGAAGAAACGGTTTCCGTATTACGTAAAGGAAATGCAAGGAGTCGCAGACGGTGCTAATGTGCCATTTCATCAGGTATCTATATTTAAATTTAAGATCCAATAATAGTTTGCCTTGAAATTGTATTTATTACTTTTATTTATTTAACATACGCGATATCAGCGTATAATAAAACATGTAGAAAAAAAAAACAATGTCACCAGACGAAATCAAGGCTACTGCACTTTAGCTCTATTCGAACGTATGATTACCGTCGCAGGTCAAAAATATCAATTCCAATATGTATCCAATAAATTTAGAATAGGGATGGATTTGAATGGTATGAAACCATATTTATGTATACCAGTAAAAACTTACGCCTTTCATGTATTTTCAGCTCTTCTTATTGCAAATGGATGACATAATCGGAACAATCAACGACAACCACCTACCTCGTAACGACACAGGGGGCTGCAGCTCTTTGGCCATTAAAACTCATAATAGCGTTAGTATTGTACTATAATTTATACTACCAAATAACCAAGCTTATTTTCAATCTAATACAGATTCAATACTATTTTCTTTGATTTACTGTAATAATCTATTCTATGCTTATAGTAATAATTTCATACAAATAACTCTTAGGATAAAATGAAAACAACATGCAAGACTTGATATTTAAAAATTTACATTATATAACATTATGATTATGAATAGTTACTAATCACATAACAATAGGTACCTAATGACTCTACAATGAAGTCTTTATCGCCCGACTCTACCTTCTATGGTCACGTAGTACTCATTTCATTTATATCAGATGCATACTATTAATTAATTAATTATATTTTATAGTTCGATAGAAGCACTCATGGCATTGTTAATCATAATGCTAAATACTTCTTTCAATCACCTTCGCAATACTAGTTTCGTAATTAAAAGGTATACGTGGACACATTTCGTTTCTATGCCTGTTCTCTATTCAGTCGCCTTAGATTACTGTGTACTGTCGCATCAGTCTTTGACAATAAGGGTTCGGAATTCAGAAATATATACGTCTCGTCTTGGCGGTGGCACCACTGTGGCCCCAGATGACGTCCTCCTGACCGATTTCGGTCACGCGGCCTGTCTTAATAGAGATTACCAAACTGCGCAGGACGTATTATAGCGTACAATTGTGTGTGCAAAACAAAGAGTGTGTGTACACAGATGCATGTTCACTTACTCTCATAATCTAATGAGACGGCTAATCTAATTTCGACCGGAAAGATTTCACGCGGGAGAAACGGTTTTACATGCTTTGTATGCCAGGGGAGTGCACATACTTCCAACTTCCAGACTACGGGCTGATTCTGAGATTCTTCTGATTTTTGAAAAACAAATCTCAGTACCTTTTTGCTGGCCCGACCACATATTTGATTTACATCTAGCCACTAAACATAACGAGGCAGTCACTTTATTTTTGGATGGCATACATCTATGCAGATATGTAGATATTTCCTGCACAGTGAGCTAGTCTTTAATAATTGCTCTTTTAGTCGAAATTGAGTCAGAAGGACATTATATTCAAGTTGTTACTTACAAATATAATTAATAATTTTTATTTAAACACTAATATTGCGCTTAAAATATGCAGAATCTAAAAATAGTTCGTTTCCGATATAATCAGCGGAGTTCTATTTTAGTACGTCTAATTGATTTTACTAATTTGAATGCCGCATGCGAGACTCAATTAGCGTTATATTTCAGGCGTAACGTTGCCCAATTGTTGCCTAAATTAACGCATAATAATTACCACAAACAACTCGGGGATATTTGGATGAATTAACCGAGTAAAAGTTGATTATTCACGTGTTTAGATATTACCTTACTAGAACATCGTATATTTCGTAAATTGGTGGAAACATATTTTGTATGGTTTTATTTTATTCCGTCATTAGGGTGCGTTCATAGGTCCTCAGTTATATTAAGGACATGAAACTTTAATGTTGAATAGAACGATTATAAGATAAGTAGCATTAATTATGCCTCTAGCTTTTATTTATTTCATTAAAAAAACAAATTTTCATGTATACTTTTATGTTGATTTCTATAAAACTGTATGGTTGTCTTTACTCAATTGTATTTTATTTTTTAGGCAGTACTTGGACACACCGAAGATGCATTCAGTGAAACTTTAAATCACTTCTATATCATGTCTGCTCACATAATCCCCACTCAAGAAGATAGAGAACTTGGAGTAAGACATTTTTAAGTTATTTATCGAAATTTCTGAATAGTTTAAAAAAAATAAGCAGTACGTCGAAAAATAATCAATTTCATAAATAGTTTTTTTTGTTATTAATTATATTAATAAAAATATATATAATATAGAAAAAAAATAATCGATTGCAATTTGTCACAAACATATTTTGGTAACCTAATCTATCCATAATAATATAACGAACTACATACTTAGCTTTATAACTAACTCACAATTAATTCCCTACGAGTAACAAAATATGTTTCCTCAGGCTATTGAAGAAAGGTTCAGCTCGCTTTGCTATGCGGGTCACTTACCTGGTTACACAATGGGTTACAATGAAAATGGTTTAGTGTTTTCCATAAACACACTCAGTCCTTTAGTGCTGAAGCCTGGAAACACTCGTAAGTATATTGCTTCAACTTGTTGACTTGTTGTAATAGGCTGGTTATTCAAGTAAAGTAAAATAACAGAGTTCAAATTATTTAATACTTAAAGAAGTTATGAGGTTTATTTCATCACGCTGCTCCAGTGCGCAAACAACACCGACCAGCCAATTTATATCTATACTAATATATAAAGCTGAAGATTTTTTTGGTTTGATCCGGCTTATCTCAGGTACTACTGGTTCGAATCCCCCAAGGTCCCATGTTTTATAGGTTGATAAAAGACACATTCAATAGCGTGACAAAGACACATTTAGAAGACATATTAAAACAAATTAACCATGTGTTTTTATTTTATTTTAATACATTTAATTTTCAATTTACTATTCTAAAAAACTCTTTCTATTTGCAACGAATTTAGTAAATATATTTCATATATTATATGAAGGGTGAAAACCATCAGTTTTCATTATTATGTTATTTACGAATAGAATCCCCCCCCCCCATATCGTCACAGGAATACAGTATCATAATTATACACATATGGATAATTATGGCTAGCTAACAAATGTAATTTATAAGTAGCTAATCAGCACAAAGATCAGAGTAATAGACCGCAACAACGGCTATAGAAAGGCATGCATCGATATATAAAAATATTTTATTTCATGTAGTGGTAACTGGTACGTACTAGTTTTGGTTCTCCTATACATATCGTGACGTCAATGCGACAAGATAATATAGTCAAATTATGATATCATTAATAGTTCAAGTATCTGGATACCATATATACACCGTATACATATATATACCGTACTTCGTTTTAAGTGATTTAAAAGTAAACAGACACAACTCCAACCCTGAATTCTATAAAATACTACTTATACATAGATAACCTTCTTGCATTTCATTAATACATATATTAAATTCTACAAATTGTTATGTACAAATTCAATTCCAGCAAGGACTTTCATCACGCGAGCTCTTTTAGCTTCAAAGAGCTACAACGATGCTGAAAGAATCCTACGCGATGAAGGATTAGGGATTGGGAATGGTTTCTCTATAAACATGATCTGGACAAATAAAGCCGGTGAAAAACAAATTTACAACGCTGAAGTAGCACCAGATCTAAAGGGCGATAGATCAATTATAAACGTTCATAAGTATCGCGATGAACCATTAGTGCACACTAATATGTAAGTATTCTTAATAAAATATACTTAAATTAATCTTAAATTGCTTATAAATTATGAATGACTACGTTATCGTAACTGGATTGATCTTTGACATGAAATGTAGACCATTATTATATTCACTAATGACAACTGTGTGCGACTACTACTGCATGTGCGCAACATTGTTTATTTAAGAGAATGTAGACGCAAGTAAGACCATTGACAATAATAAGAATGAAAAAAAATGATTAAGAACATACAATTTATAATTCATACATACAATTCGGTATAATTTGTATTGATAAATATTACATTAGCAGCCTCGTTAGCATTACTTTAAATTGAAAGATATTATTATTGCCTTAATTAAAAAAAATGGATAATACGTAATCTGTGCAAAATTTCCAAATTATGCTCATTCAGAATACCAAGAAATTTAATAATTTTACTCAATTTTATACAAAATTTTCCAGAATTAATCTAGGTCACAACCTATTCTTGTATGATATACAATAACGTTTTATAAATATTAGACACTGATGTATACAGTAACTTACTACTTACGTAGAACTATAGGTCATTGTCAGTTTGAAGCCATAAAAGTGTAGTATGTCGTCACCTATGATTTACTGCGATTGTTTCTAAATTTATCTTTTTGTTTTTAAGTCACAATTGTTCTGTTCATTTTATGCAAAGAGTGATTGAATCTGAGTGAAATAACTCCTAAGGATGTATTTAGCATCAAATAAATAATATGTTTAGCATCAAATAAATAATATTTATTTATGTTTCTATAGATATCAACGTATACCTATAAAAGAAGTAATTGGGCCAATAATAGATAGCAGCACATTTCGCTTGAAAATCATACATACCCACGCGCCCCCACACAACCAGAAAGATGTCCAAGACATCCTATCCGACACCACCGGCATTGAGTTTCAAGTGTTCCAGGAAAAGAAGGATTCAATTATCAAGACTATCGCAGCGGGTATGATTATACAATATTGTATATCTCGGTGACAAGCTATATAAACAATGTATAATATAACTCCCTTCCAGTACCGACTTCGTAAGGGAGAAATAAGAAATATATTTATTTTATTTGTTGGTTAAAACTTTAATCATAGAACCCGACCGCAACCATCTATCAGGTTTACTCTAAACCATTCATCGATTCAAACACAGCGTCGGCCGATGTCTCCTCCACAAATATTTGGGGCCGACGGACTCACTAGGCTTAATGCATCAGCAGTATGGTCTCCTCCCCTCAAAATCTTATAAATATATACTACGATCGCGAGCTCTCTCTCTTTACTCCCTTTGCTTATGGTAGGGCCATGCCTATAAGGCCAGACGAAGAAAAGAAGGCCTAACGATTTGGCTCAGATATTGCTTTTTAAGTTTATCTTTATCTTTATCTTTCTTAAAAAAAACGTAGTTTTTCACAATAAAAAATAATTCTTATAAAAGCCCAGCGAAACTCGGTCATCCAAGAGCTAATATTTGAAATTCAAGATTGCAATAGTAAGGTCCTCCAGACCGATTTCGGCCACAGCGGCAAATCTTAAGAGAGATTAGCCAACTGCGCAGGAGATATTATAGTGCACAAGTGTGTGCGCAAACACAGGTGCACTCTTTTTTCCTTAGCTCTCATAATCCGATGGGATGGCAATCCGACACAACCGGAAAGAGTTCAGGCGAAGGACCAACGAATTAACGTGCTTTCCGAGGCACGGGAGTGTTCCAACTTCCAGACTCCGGGCTGTTACACTTCCAACTTCCAGACTCCGGGCTGCCCCAATAACTATATATTGGCCCGACCTGGGAATTGAACCCAGGACCACCGCGTCAGCGGCCTTATATCAAGCCACTAGACCAACGAGGCAGTCAATTGAAATTGCAAAAGTATTTATTTATCAAATCGTTAATATACTAATACTGATTAAAATTTTCAGGTATTTTCGATTTAGACAAAATGACGTGGAGCATCTTTATCAACAAGCCGAATATATCAGAGCCAGTTGCAATTTTACCTATAAGATTCTCAATGTTAGATAAATCAGATCAATGAAGACTAACCGAATAAACAGCGGCTTAAATTAAATCTCATGCTACATGATTTAAGCTATAAATGTAAAGATTTGTAATCAAATCTGTAATATCTACCTACATTTATATGATTAAGTATATTTAAGTTGTAGATTTGCTACTTGGTGTGGTTATAGCTAGCTTGGTATTTCCATTTGTATTTTCACGATTTATATAGTGTTTTAAAATCACATTCTTTACAATGGTCACGACCACCAAAGATAAAAATCATGTTATCCTATAGGTTATATAAATAGCAGGTACTTATACTATATTATAATGCTAAAATGGTAATTTTATCCGTGTTACATAACATCGACCATTACCTGCTACTACTATTATTGTTGCTAAATGTACCTATTTATTAAAACTAAAAGTTTATTATTCAGTCTACAAAAAGACAATAAAAACTAAAGCTATTTGTCTATTGACTGTTGAGTAGGTATAGATAAGCCTGTACGTAGATTAGGCACTTATTCACATCCCACATATTACGAAACATATTAGAGAATTAATAGCAATAATTCAATAATATTTTTAAGGAAAGTGAGTAGTGACCAATCTTAAGGTCACAGGATTTAATCAAGGTTCTAAATTTATAGTTGTGGAGTTACCATATTATTATATAGAGATTAGAATATTTTTCGTGATAGTGTTAAAGCGTGGTGTTGATAATGATTTTCAAAATAAAGATTTCATTTGAAAATGTTGAGTTTTATTGAACATATTTAAATTTAAGGCCGAATCGAATAATTCCCGTTCAACAATTCAATCCAGAATAAAGTAGGTGAATTTAAAAATATAAATTGCAAAAGTTAAAATAGTGTATTTGTTCCTTTATTTTAACATAATATATAATAAAGGCAAATTCGGTCGGCGCGTGGTCGATACTGTTTATAAATTGGTGGCCCATAAATCTACATACCCGTGCTTTAAAAAAATGCTATTAACTAGAAACTAGATTTTTATGAAAAGGGGCAAGTGGTTCACCTGATGGAAAGTGACTACCACCGCCCATGGACATCTGCAACACTCGAGAGCTGGCTGGTGCGATGCCAGCCTTTAAAAAATGAGTGCCTCTTTCCTTCAAGGTAGTTACAGTAGGTCTTAATTATAACAAACTACCGTCAACGTACAAAAGTTCCGAGTCGTGTCGGACAATAATTATATGCGTTGCAATGTTTCTGTTGTTTATAAATAAATTATAGAAAAATTGCAACGCAGACTAGTACTAACTAGTAGGTACTAAATGAAACGTGTATAATATGACACGGACGCCATCTATGGGTTTATTTCACAACTTGCTAGTCCCCGATTCGCTAGTGTGTTATTCAGTGTCTAACGAAAACTTTCAGGATCTGCCACGTACATAATACCTATTTCAATGAGACGTAAGATATTAAAAATTATTAGGTAGTCTAAAATAAAAAAATATATATTTGTCATTTTAAAAACACAGACAAATATTTCAATTTTATGTAGTTGTATAGATAATAATAACAATTTTAATTACATGAACTTCAACTTGCTATAACTTTTGATTTACATGAATAAAGGCTAAACAGTATAGAATAAAAAAATCATATCGTCTGTAGTATAAATTATACGTCGCAGTATAATTAATAATTTTATATTTTTACTATATTGAAAAGAATTCATATATTATATTGTTTGACAGTTTTTAACAAAAAATATATACAGGACCTATCTAATTGACTATCTTTCTAACCAGTATATTAGTATAATATGTAAATTAAATTTATATATATACTATTTTATTATTATTACTTAACTTTGAACTGGATTTATCTATGGAAAATCGTATATTTTATCAAATTTGCTTTATAAATTAATATTTGGATCAAATGAAAAACATTACGTCAGACAATGGGTATATTAAACTATATTATATTAAAGTTAGATATATTTAAATTTTTAGGAAAATTATCACACATAAATTCTTATTAAACTATAAAGATTACCATAAGTAAACTATTATCTAAATTCATTGAGGTTATGCATAAAGCTATAATATAAATTGAAATAATTAATCAAATAACTCAAATGCAAAAATATATACTATATTGAATTAGGCAAAGACAATGGAAGAACATAACCTCAAAAATGTCAAGTATATATATAGATATAGTGAACATTAATAAGGTTAGGTTAATCTATTTTTAAAATTGTGTAATCTGGGAAATTGATATTACATAACCTCAAACTGGGATGGCAAAAGATTAATTCAGATAACATTCTTACATATTTTACACAAGTAATAACCTTAGCTAACTTATGTTTTTTTTAGTTTAACTGTTACACTAACATACATATTAAGACGGTTACAATATTAATAACATGATTATGAATTTGTATGTTATTACTAGCAGTATGCAAATAAATATGCCTCCAATTTTTTGTTTATATATTTTACAGAATATAAATATTTACCTTTGAAGACATAGATAGTGAAGCACAGACTATGCATGTTGGAGAAATAGTCATGTTAATTTCTGAGTTGTCTGTAAAACGTAAATCTAGTTTTTACTTTGCATCATTCTAGAAGTTAGTAAAACTAAATAACTCCTTTAAATATTTCCGTATTTATTATTGCTTTTAAAATGAACCACTTATTTATATTAGAAAACAGAAGTTGAAATAGAAAAACCATTATTCTTACATTGTAATACATATTAGTTTATGTTTATTAACAACAACAATTTAATTTTTAGCTACATCCAACTTTACTTTTATTATCTTTAAATAAATAATTCCAGCATCAACTTGTTAAAGTTATTTTGATAATAGAGTCCACTTACCATAAACATGGTGACATAAACTCCTGGTTTATTTATATATTTGGGGCTAATATTACACATGACATATTTTAATAACAACATTTATAAAGCATTATATGTGTACATATTGGAATATATTTTGACTAAATATTATATAAAATACAAAATATGAATGTACAATCCATTCCAAATTAATTTTTATTGTACAATCAAATAATTATAAATTACAAAAGTATTTTAGAAAGATCTATTACTAATGTCAACAAAAACAAAGATATAGTCATTAAAGAAGTAAATTTAATATCAAGTTGCCAATAGCTTTAAAAGAATTAAATTGGAATGGATTATAGTTGACATAAGTTTTCATCCGCAACCACAGCCACCACCAGCCATGGGTGGAGGAGAAGGTCCAGATCCAGATGGGCCGAAACCTCCAAACTTTCTCGATGGAGGTTTTGGTGGTCTGGAAAGGGAAAATGATATTTAAAATGAAACATTTTTAATATAAAATAAGACTCAACTTATATATATTATAAGCAAATAAAACTTTCTGTTGAAATATAAAATGAAAACTCATAACATTGTTTCGTAAATTAATTGTACTACAACCAATGACCTTTCTTTCAATTGAATTGGTAAAGTTTCATTCATTTAAAGAATAACATATTATACTAATATATTAGATTTATTTATGTATCTGTTAAAAACAGTCAATAATTATAGTGATCAATATATTTTTTTAAACCATTTTTTTTTAATTTCATTATCAGTCAACAATTCAGAGAAACATTTAAGAAATTTATAATAATTTATATCATACATTATATTTTAAGATCTGATATAACTACATTTCCTACTGTAAAAATGCCTCTTTAATTAAATACATTTTGAATCAACTTTGCAAGATATAAAAAATGGAGGTTGGAAAACATATGAAGTAGGTAGTACCTAAAGTGATAATGTTAGATGATAGTGGGTGGAACGTGGGCAGAGCTGTTTCAAGGCTCGCAATTGCTATGATAAGTTCGTTTTAATATTTGTCATTTACAGATGAATAATGTACTTGTTGGTAGAGCTTTCACAAGCCCGTCTGGGTAGGTGTTATGCACTCATCATATATTCGGCCACCAAAAAGTTGAGGGCAAAATGAGCCAGTGTGACATCAGGCACAAGGGACACAACATCTCATTTCTATATATTGGTGATGCATTAATGTTTATACATAAAAGATCTGTCAGATGGCCCATTTCATATATTATAACTTTTATAATTATTTTTGTAAAATGATTAAGTAAAAACACCTAACTGTATTTAATATACTCACCCACTACCAGGTGGACGAAAATCTCTCACATACTTGTCCCCATATTTATTGTAGTTGGGATTAATCAGGGTCTGGAATCTAAATAAATTGACTGTTTGGTTATAAAAATAATTAAAATATATCAAAGAATTTACAACAAATTTAGTTAATACGTTAATAAAAAAAGTACTTAATTCGATCAAGTTAAGAGTAACAATGTATAAGAGATGATAAACGTAAAATAATTACTGAGACATTTTTGAATACTTACAGCAAGTAAAAAAAGTTGATGATGCCCCAAAACCATCCAAAAACACTAAATGGGTTATGCTCCACCACAGATCCATCTAAAATGAAAAATTAAAATTTACTTATACCAGTAAAATAAAACCGAAAACTGCATGTGTATTAGCACAGTTCGTAGAAGACACATGATTGTTTAACTAATCACCTGTTTAACTAATTCATATTTAGAAATTGTTACAACTGAAATAATTAATAGTAAAAATATATTTAATAATTGTTTATATCATGTTTTAAAAAATGAACACTAAAGTTAAGAGATCTCTACAATACATTAAGGTCAATAAGTTACCACCGTGTGATTACTATGTGACCTAAATAATATTTGCTCTATATCTAAAATCTAAACAATGACATTTGAAATAGTGGAGATTATATATTTATGAATGTTTTGGGTTGATATTAAATTTAAGATACACATTTGTTGCAAGCTTATTCCTTAAGCCCAGCTATTTATGTACTAAAGAAAACACAATAAAATATAAAAATTAGCATTTTTATTATGCGAATTCTTCCTGTAATGCATTGATATGACGTGGCTCAACAATACTTATTAAGTATGATATCAGATACCAAAGTTACCTCTTTTTACATAAACCATCTTTCCCAGGATTTAACGTATTCTTGCACAAGAAATATATGCTATTAGCAACATATAATAAACAAACTAACAAAATTATACTTTAAAACACGAACCACACAAAACTATACATTAAATAAACTGAATGTTGCAATAGTAAAGTTTTGAGTTTGACTTTGTCTTTGTCATTGTCAATTTCAAAAGTCATAAAATTGTAAATGTGTATTTGAGTTTGAAAATATATTCGATTGACTTGGATAGCATGCCTTATATACTGCCACTGTGAGACAAAAATAAAATTAATAATGAAATAATAATAACACACATAATATTATATAATACAACAAAGTAAATCAATATATTATTTTATTTATGAATTTTATATTAAGGTCAAATTTATTTAGTTTTCACTGATGTCTATTATTATATTTGTATAATATTATAATAGGTACCTAACAATGTAAATTATAAATGTAGATGACGAGAAATACAAACAGAATTTGTATATATATAATAATTCCAATTATTATTAAAAGACGTAGTTTTCATATTTTCTTATGAAGATTACATTTTTATGGTACTTATTGTGTTGCCTGTGCAGTGTGCACAGACAGAGTCTAATAAAAAATAATAACAATAAATGGAATATGGATACCTATCTAAAGTTGTGGTTAAACAATTAAATTATCTTAGGAAATCGGATTGGATTGGATTGTGACCCCATGAACTCGATTTGCGAAGAAATTTTATATAATGCTCTTTTGTCTAGAAACTGGAATAATGATGACTGATGATTATTCAGTGTTTAATATTTCAGGTTATACTTATTATTATATTAATTCATGTATAGTAAACGGAATCTAAAAATATTGTATAAACGTTTTCATAATCGATATAGTACCTACTAAATTAAGATCAATAAAATGAAATTACCCGGCATTAAATTAGTTACATTTGATGTAACAAATACATTATTAAAATTTCACAAACCTCCTTGGGAACATTATGCTGCAGTTGCACACACATATGGTTATAAAGGTAATGGATTGAGCATTAAAAACAAATTGTTAGATAACTATAAACATATGACTAAACAACATCCTAATTTTGGGAAAGATACTATTACTTGGCAGCAATGGTGGAGGAAAGTTATTGAGATGACCTTTCAAGCAGATCTTCCTCTTGCAAATATTGATATTATCTCTAAAAAACTCATAGAAGATTACAAAACTGCAAATTGTTGGCAGGTATCAGAGGGAAGTAAAGAATTAATACAATTGCTAAAACAGTATGACATTTCTATTGGAGTAATATCAAACTTTGATCCACGTCTTCATGAAATACTTTTAAACCTTAACTTGAAAAAGTATTTTGAATTTATAATAACTTCATATGAGGCTGGAATTAGTAAGCCAGATAAGAAAATATTTCAAATTGCTCAAAGAAAATGTAAGAAATATATTGACTCATCGCAATGTCTTCATATTGGAGATGATATTACTAAAGATTATCAAGGTGCTAAAGAAGCTGGATGGCATGCTTTACTTGTAACAAATAATCTTAGACATTTAGAATCACAAGTATTGGATAAAACATTTTTAAATTTAAAAGAGTTGTGCAACAAAATGGAAAAAAATGAAATAAGTTTATGATAATTAAGACTAGATTTTTACAAAATGTTTGTTTTATTAGAGTAGCCAAATATTTCCTGTGATGAATGCTTTAGAAAGATTTTATTATTGTAGAAAGGAACTTGCAATCATTAAATATGTTTATAAAAGTAATTGATTTTTATTTTATTTAGATTTAACTCGTTCAAAAGATGAGACAAAACTGAAAGTGTTAACAGAAACTAAATTATCAAAATTTTGGTGCTTTTTCCGGTTTTAGCCCTTACTGGAACTAATTGAGATCTTAAAATTTTGATATATTTAAATTTTTAGTCAGTCTAGATAAGTTAGTTTTTTTTTAAGTCTACAGCAATTAATGTTTAGTGACCACTTTTATTTATGTAAAACATTAATGAATTAATATATAATTAAACAGTTTATCCATGATTTTCCAAGTACCTAGTTAAATATAGGCAATACAAAGCTTAGAAACTATAGATTATTGTAAATTTATTTAATTACTGTAAAATTATAACTAACTTAAAATAATCAGTAGAAATGTTTTGAAACAACTTAATTACTTCATCAAAATATCTTTATATAAAAATCATCATTTATCTGTTATTTGCATCAATTTGTTGATTTGGATACTTCATAATTAAATTTTTAAAATTATGCTATACATCTTTAATACCCCGATGCATTTTTAATCCCATAGATTAAGTGGGAAACCCAGTTTCCTGGACTACTTTGTGTGGTTCACAAGTGTCTTCAATCTTTACGATAGGTTGATAGGCAAGGCAAACGTTAGGATCTCAATGCGGTCGCATGTGCATGTCCATTGAGCAAGCAAGGTCAAACGAAATTTGATCGCAGACGCAAACCTCTGTCGAGACGGTTCGAATTTAACAAGGTCACCTGAGTGAGGAGAGTGGGTGGTCACTGTGTCCCAGTACCAGATAATAGATATAATGTGAGAATAAAACAAAAAAATGCGAGCTTACTTGAAGTAAATAAGCAAGCTATGTGTTTATTTCCATGTATTTAAAACATTTTTAGTATAAAATTTAAATCTTAAAGTAATACATGATGCATTATAAGGGTAAAGAAAAAGCTATTAATAATTTTTTTAATTTTTATTTATAAATGCTTCATATTCCGCAATTAACAAGACACTGAGATACGTTAACAAATTGTTAATAAACAACAAGTAGTAATAAGCCATATTAAAAATGCGAGCTTACTTGCAGTAAATAAGCAAGTTATGTTTTTATTTGTCTGTATTCAAATATTTTTTTTAGTCCAAAATTTAAATCTTAAAGCAATACATGATGCATTAAAGAGTAAAGAAAATACTGTAGGTATATAAATTAATTAATTTGTAATGTTTTAAATGCTTCATATTCCGCAATTGATAAGACACTAAGATACGTTAACAAATTGTTAAATATTTCAACAAAAAATAGTAACAAGCCATATCTAATTATGTTTTTGTTTTTCAATCCATTCATCTTTATATGCACCTGATACAAAAAAAAAAAAATTAACTAAAACAATAATTTTTTGCCATTGGCAATATATGTAAATTTATTTTTCTCAATAATATTTTGTGTAGCAACACCAGAAAGTGCTGCGCGTCCATGTCAAGTAATGTAAGCGAGTTTTCGACTCGGTAATTTAAGATCAATATAAATTAAAAATGCGGATTCTCATATAAGTTACAGAAATTGTGTTTTCGGACTTTCATGGACTTGATAAAAAGATGTTAGTGTGATTATACGTGTTAAAAAGGATTAGGCCATAATATCTTGCATCGTGAACACTTGAAGTACATTGCCGTAGAGAAATGACGGGACAGTCCTTTATCTTGAACAAAGTGAAGTGTTAGCCCTTAATTGTGTGAACTCGTTTTTGTCATTATGTAGTAAAGACGTTCAGTTTTTATTACGTTTATTTTAATAAATACTGTATTTAGGAGTTTGCTTAGTTATTGTTATGTCGTCGAGATGATGTGGTTTTGCGCAGCGGTGGCGGCCGCGGTGATAGCCGCCTTGAATGTACAAGGGGAACAAGTTATGCTTCTTGACACAACAACAGAATCGAATCTCGGATGGACACGTTATCCTTATGGCCCACAAGCTAATACACCTGGTTGGACAGAAGAATCTTATACTAATTTCGAGAAACTAATAAATTGGCGATCATACGTGGTGTGTGATGTTGCACACCATAATGTTAATAATTGGTTATGGACTCCATTTATAGAGCGAAGAAATGCAAATCGAATTTATATTGAGATTAAATTTACCATTAGAGACTGTTCACTTTTTCCTGGCAATGCACTAAGTTGTAAGGAGACATTCAGTTTACTATACTATGAGTTTGATGTTGCTACAAGAGAGCAACCACCATGGGAGCCAGAAAGCTATAAATTAGTTGGCCGAATTGCAGCTGGAGAAGGGAGATTTAATACAAATTCAGAAGTTAATATTAATACTGAGGTAAAAAGTATAGCAGTAACAAAACGGGGTGTTTACATTGCATTTAGAGATCAAGGAGCTTGTATTTCTATTTTAGCAGTGAAAGTTTATTACATAACTTGCCCAGAAGTAACAATCAACTTTGCTAAATTCCCTGCTACTCCTACAGGGCGTGAAGTAACAGTAATAGAACAGGCCAATGGAACATGTGTTGAGAATGCTGAAACAGCATCAGGTGAGGCATCTCCAGTATATTTATGCAAAGGTGATGGTAAATGGACCCTGCCAAGTGGTTCTTGTAAATGTCGAGCTGGTTATGAACCTGATCATAATAATCAAATCTGTATTGAGTGTTCTCCTGGTAAGTTTAAATCTCACACTGGAGATGAAGCCTGCATACCATGTCCTGATTATTCAGAGACTACAGCTTATGCATCAGCAGAATGTAAATGTGTTCCTGGGTTTTATAGAGCCAAAAATGATCCCAAAAATATACCTTGTACCCAACCACCTTCAGCTCCCGATAATTTAACTGTAACATTTGCTGATCAATTTTCAATATCACTTGCATGGCAACCTCCCCATAAAACTGGAGGTCGTTCTGATGTGACATACAAAGTTAATTGCTTAAATTGTGGCCCTAGTGTTGAATATAGACCTTCTGATTCTGGCCTTAATTCAACTCGAGTGACCATAATGGGGTTAGATCCAGTAACAGAATATAAATTTCAAGTTTTTGCTGTAAATGGTGTATCTGACTTGACCGGTGAACCAGCCAAGAAAATAGAAATAACAGCAGTCACTGAAGCCTCTGTTGTCAGTGTCATTACTAAGTTAAGAGTTGTAAGTGTAGAAAGTGACAAACTGGCACTTGCCTGGAATCCACCACCAATAGACTTAACTGATCCAGATGATGCCATAGAAAGTTATGAAGTGAAATGTTTCCCTAAAGATAATTTGGAAAAGAGTGCTAATGCATCAGTCAAAATGACTAAAGAACCCCATGTTAGTATTAATGGATTAAAGAGGGATACAGAGTATGGTATTAGGGTTAGAGCTAAGATGAAAAGAGGCTGGGGAGAATTGAGTGGTATTGTTTATGCCAGAACTGGATCCGTGCTTGAGACATCATTTGTTGGTGAGGAAGAAGGAGCACAAGTGCGATTAGTAGCAGGTGTAATGGTAGCAGTTGTTGTGCTCTCTGTGGTTGCCATTATTGCTACCGTTTTGTTTTTGCGGTCAAGAGCTGATGATGAATGTGATAAAAAACAGCCAAGTGATTGTAATGCATTAAATTATCGTAATGGGGAAGTTTATACTGGTCCAGACAGACCTGCTAAAACAAGTAGCAATGCTACCACACCTCTTTTTGCTGGAACAGGTTCCAGGACATACATAGATCCACATACCTATGAAGATCCCAATCAAGCTGTACGAGAGTTTGCTCGTGAAATTGATGCATCTTGCATAACAATAGAGGCAATTATTGGTGGTGGAGAATTTGGAGATGTCTGTAGGGGAAAACTTAAATTGCCTGCTAGTTGTGGTCAAGAAATTGATGTGGCTATTAAAACACTCAAACCTGGATCGACTGAGAGAGCTAGAAGAGATTTCCTTGCAGAGGCATCTATAATGGGTCAGTTTGAACATCCTAATGTCATATTTTTACAAGGGGTTGTTACAAAATGCAATCCAATTATGATTATAACAGAATTTATGGAAAATGGTTCTTTGGATACTTTTCTACGTGCTAATGATGGCAAGTTTCGCGTTTTGCAGTTAGTAGGTATGTTACGTGGTATTGCCACTGGTATGCAATATTTATCAGAGATGAATTACATTCACCGTGATCTAGCTGCACGAAATGTTCTTGTAAATTCACAACTTGTATGTAAAATTGCCGATTTCGGTTTGTCACGTGAAATCGAATCAGCTGCAGATGGTGCATATACCACACGTGGAGGAAAAATACCAGTACGCTGGACAGCTCCTGAAGCAATTGCATTCAGAAAGTTCACTTCAGCAAGTGATGTTTGGTCTATGGGTATTGTTTGTTGGGAGGTAATGAGTTTTGGTGAACGCCCGTATTGGAACTGGAGTAATCAGGATGTCATTAAATCTATAGAAAAAGGTTATCGACTACCAGCGCCAATGGATTGTCCAGAAGCAGTTTATCAGTTAATGCTAGATTGCTGGCAAAAGGAACGTACCCATCGACCTACTTTTGCTAGCATAGTCAAAACTCTAGATAAGCTTATTCGTTGTCCCGACACTTTAAGAAAGATAGCTCAAAATCGTTCAGCCGATCCACTTGCAGGTGATACACCTGATTTGATTCAATTTTCATCAGTTGAAGAGTGGTTGGAATGCATCAAAATGTCACGTTATATCGAAAAATTTAGAGCTGCTGGCATATCGGATATGAATGCCGTTGTTGACCTTACAGTGCACCAGCTAGCTTCGTTAGGTGTGACTCTAGTTGGACATCAAAAGAAAATAATGAACAGTGTTCAAAGTATGCGTGCTCAAATACGCGTTAGTGGCCCATATGGTTTTCTTGTTTAATAAAGTGTGAAAGCAATGCTAGTGTCAGTGAGAAGAAAACCATTGGATATTGATCTCCCATTAAACGTGATTGGAATACAGTGATTAATAATAAAAAATTATGCATTTGTATATTTTTCTAAAAAAGGACTCATAAGGATGGACAGTCTTGGTGAACATTGTTGTCTTTCAATAGATTTTAAGTAAAATTATCATCATGACATGCTCTTTGAATTTTTTTTTGATATTTTTAAACAAACAACAATTTTGAATACAACTGTAAGCCTACGATTACAAAAACCATTTTTAATATGTAAAGCCTTGCTGTTATATTGAAATCAATTATTTTTTGTTGTAGGTAAGAAATATTTTAAATATGTTATAAGAAACAAAGAGCTTGTTTCAATAACATGAATAAAAAAGGCATTTTTTTTACATATACTATTTGATCCCTTATTTAATCTTTTTATTAAACAGAAATATGTTACAGCTAATCATATACAAATGTATGAGGGCCTAAAGATTATGAATATTTATTTATATAAAAACCATAGCTTTATAAACCGTCTTGCTGCTACTGTACATCGAAATAAATGCCAATACTTTTTTTAGATAATGTTACTTTTCAATACAAATATTTTGGATATGTTGAAAATTAAAGAAAATAGAGTAGGCTACTGGTGTATGATCAATGATATTAACCAGATATAACTTGCCTTAATTAACTTAAATAAAATACAAATAGAACACCAAGTAAGCAATAACATTAAAATAGACTTAAAAAGAAGATTATAGTTTGAGAGTAACTAACATCTTTATATAGAAACATTCCGACTAACAATTATAATTTTTTTCTTTTTAAGAATATACATCGTAGGTAGCTAAATTTGCTGTAATAATTTTGATATATAATTGTGTTTATTAAAGTTTAAATTTTTATGTAAGGATAATAATGTTTTAGTATAAGAATGTATAAGAAATACTCAAAAGTCTATGCCAGTCATAAGATTTTATTTATCCAAAATTCGATTTTTATACGTGTATACTGCCATTGTGATCAGACTCAAGTACTTAATGAACTTATAAACTTGCCACAATTTAATCGCATTTGTTTAAGTTTTTTACTTTTTGTGTACATAAGGCTGAATTTACCTGTATGTGTTATGTTAGTGTAAAACCTTGCTTTAATATATTAGATTTTTCATCAAAATTTTATATGTACTGTACCTAGTTTTTGAGTGATCCGAGTGTTTGATTATGGCTGTGTAGTACAGATCATTTAAAAATATTGTTTGAAGTATTATAATAAATCTTCATTTTTATATATTAACTTAAAACTGAAAATGTAATTTTTAGTTGAAACAAATGAGTTGATTTTGTTTTGTATCTAGGTACGATAGTTTTTTATGTGTAGACGTATTCTTATTTAAAACTATTAAACAAATTTATAGAGTAGCCTAGGATAAATAAATAATACTGCCAATATAGTCGTAAGAGCTTTGTATTCCCCAGCTTGTGAGGGTCATGGGTGCGATCGCTTACTTATGATGTGAATGCTATGCGAGTTCAGTAATATTATACATTTATATGCTGAGCGATTTATAATTAATGGCAATGAAGTGGTTTGCGAATTTCGTATAAAAGTCTTTTTAGTGTCTTGTTTGCTTTATAAGTTTTATTAGGGTGTTGAGTGTTAACATTCATAAATTTGAATCAATTCAAACGTGTTCTAACGTCCTTTATAATATAAGTACATTTTATTTACGTGAAGCTTTCAATCGAACAAATAAATGATATTCTGAACTATTATAACAAAATTTACTTTGAAGCCATTTTTATCGCTAGAACACTTTCGTGCTATTTATATTATTATGACAATACCATTATCATTTGAGGATTTTTTACATCTTGAGTATTCAATGACAGGGTTTCAATTTGTCTTTCCCTGATTTTAACATACGTCTTTCAAACCGTAACTATAATTCTAGTAAAATACATAATAATTGTAAACTCAAATTCTCTCCATCATTGGGTTTATCATAGTAGAAGTTATGTTGAGTTTAATTGTATTCAATTTCTATTTCGCCATAAACACGATATGCAAAAGTTGTTCAAATGCTTCGAACAGTGTAGACGCGAGACTTAAATTTTAAAAACCATTCGTATGTCTTCGTGAAACTTCGTCACGTACGTATGTCGCGATTACGTTCGGCTTAAAAATTATTCGCCACGAGATACTCGAGCCCGGTGACGTCATTAGACCACTGTCTGACTTGTCTTGCAATTTATTTTCTTATTTTGTTTACCTACAGGTAAAATTTGAAATGATCCGCTTATAAAAAGATATAATACATTATAAGCACGTATTAATTGTCAAGTAGCTAGTTTATTGATATGTTACGTGTATAAGAACTGTACACGTTACAACTGTATAAAAATACATTTATAATAAAAAATCTTTTAAATATTTATGAATCAGTTGAAGACAAAGTAAATGATAAACATATATATATACACATATAAATATTTTTTTCTCGGTAGAAAACTTTCAAGTCTGATAAGTCGTATGTGGAAGTCTCCCATCTTCCTAAGAAAACTTTCTCTTCCTAAAGTTGAAACTATTGTTTCCTTTATAGTTGCTTCTTGTTCTTACCAAACATTGCTTGTGTTTCTAACAATCTCCCTTTTTCAAATAAGTTGTTCTTGTAGCAAAAATTATGATGAAAAATGTTTAAGGATAAATGTTAAAAGAATCATCTACAAAAATATTTTAATAACACCGATATCGAACAACCAGTTTACAATATACAATTGATGTGAACATAGCCCACGTTGAGCTGTGATATCAATATTTAAAGTATTAATTAGGTTTTGTCAATTTAGAATAATTTAAATTGATCTTTAAACTAAAACACCAATTTGAATTTATAGATTTTAACATTGATGTCATATTGATAAATATTTGTTTTTTTTTTACTTTATTATAATTTTAAATTAATCATATTCCAGTTCAAAATTCTTAATTTATTCAAGCCTCTGCTACTTATTATACCGATCTTATGACAATATAAATCAATTTATAAGAATTAATCTAATCGAAAATTAAATTTTATTTTACAAAAAGTTTGTAATTACATTTTAAAAGCTTCAAATTATTTATTTTAAGCAAGGGAGTTTTTCGTGGTTCGTCAAATATATATTTTGTTAAAATACCATGCCAGTGTCTTCCATGATCCACTTCTATATTGAAGTAGAAATTAAATTTTTCATAAAAAAATATACTCGAATATATGATAAGGATGTGTGTTTAAGCTTTATATTGAAAGAAAAACCAATACCACCTTGTACAACAATTTGTTGGGTTGCCATGTGAACTTTTATAAATTTCTTCTGCGTTATATAAACTAGTCACTATTATTGGGACAAGATTTTACTGAAATCTTTAACACTGTCGATTTGGACAAAATCAGCTGTTCTTAAGTTTGTTGACTTCCTTGCTTGCTGTGTCCTAAGGTCGAGTCATTTCTCACTGATATACGAAATGCCGGTGTTTTGTGTGGTGTTCCACGATTTACCTTTTTTCTATTTTATTATATATGTCTACACTACGCCTTTTTTCCTAACCAAGCACAAGACGCCAGTTTCATTTAACTACGAAGTGACTTATTAACGAATTATTTCGGGATGGGTATGTTTGACCATATATCTAAATACCAAGCAGGACTTGGAATGCTTCAGATCAGGTCACACTGTATTGCACATATATGTTTGCCCTTCACCACTCCGTTCTTCCTTTTTCCTCCCTTTAAATTCTTTAACACCTACTCATAATCCTTTCTTATCTTCAATCGCGTATTGGTCAATCGCCTGGTATCTTCGATTATTTTTTTCCAAAAATTCTGTAGTTTGTCTTTTATCTAAATTAATAAAACTATTCAATAACTTTACTGACGAAATCGATTGTTTATGTTATCTCAATGTTTTCAAGTGTCGTTAATATTGCTTATCACTGCCCATATAATATTTTCTTGGAAATCTTTAAGCATGTTCGTTAATATTTTGCAATATCCCGTATTCAACCAACTCGAATAATCTAAATTTGTCTGTAAGAGATTGCTCATAGCAATAACACTGCCTTTGATGCTTCTCGTCTGTTTTTCATTTAAACTAATCACACTACGATTATTTTATTTCGTGTGTACAATAAAGAAAATAACAATAGCAATAAATAATCAATACTTATATAAATATTTTATAATTAAATGTAACGTAAAAAATTACAAAGTCGGTCATATAACACCAATTATCATATCCAATAATCAAAGTAGATATAATATTTATATTGATAGTAATATTAATAGGTCGAAAGCATATTATTTATGACCTTGATTATTTTCAAAGTTATGGAGATGATACGATTTTTGATACGATGGACAAAAAAAAATTAAATATTTATAAAAAAAAAAGCTTGTCCAGTATTGTAATTGGTTCTTAGTGTAATATTAAAATATTTATTTTTTATTAATATAGTGATATAGAAAGATTAAATTTTTTTCATTTCAATCAAGCGTATGAATGTATTTATGTTTATAATCATATATTAATGTTTTATTTTAAATTCAAACTTAATTGTTTTTCAGTATTGCATTTTTATACATTTTTTTAAGTTGATGTCGTTATAAATGTATGTGGTTGTACATTGTGTCTCCGATAATAATCTATACGCCTAAAGCAATAAATTCGCCTCTTTTAGAAGGATGTAAGACACATTTGTACAATAATAAATTAAAATGACATAGTTTGTATATTTGTAGCGTCTTTCCTCGTCATTTTTTATTAATATAAAATTCACATCTTGAGTAAAGGATATAACAGTTTTGTTATCCGAGTATTTATAAAAATGTTTTAAACGATATTAATACATTGATGAGGAAAGTTCGCATTCTTTATATGTGATACTGTAAGAATAAAGGCCATACTCAGAACTAAATGAATATTTAGTATGTAAAATTGCTTACGCGAGAGTTGTCGTAGAGCTAATAATTATTGTCATTTATTAAATTGAATAGTTGAACTGTAGTAACACCAATCATAGCCTAATTAATTGTAATTCATAGAGTGATCTTAGTTTAATAATAATTATTATAAGATTTTTTATATATAGAGCTATTACGGGGGCACTGATTGCGCCTTTTGGTTGGAGATGTTTTAATTTATTTAAAATGTCTGGTACACTTTCAAGTAAGATAAGATGATTTATAAAGGAAATGACGCGAAATTAAAGAAGTTGCTAATATCATGAGCCGATTGTGTCACAATGCCCCCGAGTAGTTACAGATCGTTAAAATATAACTTAGGCAGCCTAAATTTTTAAATCGGATTAGATACAATCAATGAAAGTGTAAGCTTGGCTATAATTTATGTAATAAATATTGATACTTATATAAGTTGTTGTTATTTATTAATCCCTTATATTATACACAACATTCGCCAATTTCAGAACTCCTATACCCGATAAAGGTAATGGCTATGAGATTTAATACATTATTCAGTATGTAATCATGGTATCTTTGAGCACTGAAACCTAATCAGCCGCCGTATACGTGACGAATTATAGACAGCCCTAAGAAGGCTGCCCAGAGCCGGTATTAGGGGAGGCCAAAACAGGCTCTAGCTTCTTTTTTTTTGCAGATAGGAAAAGCCCAATCCATTAGAGAAAAAATGTTCATAATCGGAATGTACTTTAAAAAAAAACAATTATTGAACTTCTCTTAAAAAATTATTAGTGGCTTCGTTTTTGTCTCAGGACTTTGTAGAGTTTAAGTGTGGTCCTTGCCCTGCCTATAGACAAAGATCTCACTAATATACGTATGCTTTCTAGAAATCGCTGTTTATAAAAGCTATTTCTTGTTATTTATCGTTTATTCGCTAAAGCTACTAGTGAGCATAGCTATCTGAGTGAAAGTACTTTTATGTGTTTACATCATGACCTCAAAACTACTGTATCGCCATCTACAATTTATATGTAGAGTTAATAAATATTCACATAATATCTATGGTATTAAGTAGGTGTCGCTACTAGTTTCAATGAATTTACATTAGTGATTAGTGCATACTTCACTAATTGCTCGTATCTTATAATGATATATCAAAACAAATAAATAATATATTATTACTCGATTTCTCAATTAAATTAATTTATATTTTGTTTGTGAAACAACTATTAATAATGAAGTAGATACGTCATCACCTATAGCAGGTTTCTATATAGGCTTATCAAAAATGTTTTATGAGTTGTTATAAAAGTGTTCAATTACGATTTAGAGCTTTACTGATAACAGTAATACATGATTAATAGGTAAATAAAATAATTTATGCCAAAGTATAAACGGTTATGATATCGATAGCGAAATATGCGACGACAGTCTAAATACACCTAAATAAAACATTATAAAGTATTTTGCTATAAGTATTATTTTTAAAATAATTTATAATTTTTTCATATAAAAAGGTATTACATATTTGTAATAAGCGTCGGTTTTTACAGTACAGAATTATATAGTATTTGTATTTTTTTAATTTCATAAACAAGTTAACCTTATTAGTTTTGATGCACGTCTTTTCGGATTCAAAATCAGGTTTCTTTTTTTTTGTCAACATTGGATTGTATGTATTGTTACATAAATATATGAAGGTATGGGACATCAGTTCTATTTTTTTATAGGATAGGTAGGCGGACGAGCACATGGGCCACCTGAAGGTAAGTGGTCACTAACGCGCTTACAAATTGGGAATGTAAGAAATATTAATCATCGCTTACATCGCCAATGCGCCACCAACCTTGGGAACTAAGATGTTATGTCTCTTTTGCCTGTAATTAAACTGGCTCACTCACCCTTCAAAGGGAACACAACAATAATAAGTAATGCTGTTTTGCGGTAGAGTGGCTGGTACCTACCCAGATGAGTTATCTCGTATGTACCTATACTCAAAACCAAGTATTACCCGGAAGATTATACAACGTAATTTGATAATATTGTAGCTTTGATGACATAATAACTATCATAACGATCGATTTAGTACCTATATTTTTAAGTAATGTAATATGACAATAAAAGTTCAATGAATAATTAATTATTTTTATTTAAGACCATAGACAATTCGTTTCTCTAACTCTTACAGATCTTGAGTCAAGGGATTTCGATCTATTTCAAGGATACACAGAAGTGTTATAGACTCGGACATAATGTTGCAGCCACAGGTGCACTTCTGAGAGGGATGCCCTTTACATACTACCAGATCACCATAAAAGAGTCAATATTGTGGTGTCGATATTCACGGAAGCAGAAACAAGTTTGAGGTGCGTTTGAGTCTCTTGGGTTAATAAGTTCTTTGGTACTTTCGAAGTTCTACCCCGAACGCAGAACCAGTTAAACCACTCAAGGGAATAACGACGCGGCAGCTAACTTTTTCGACGACGGTTGGACCTTTTAGGACGACAAAGCGCTACATTGAAAACGTAGCGGTGGATCACCCCTAATGTCGCTTAACTTCTTGCTAACGCTCACTGTCAACTGCTAACATCAATAATTCTCGACTGATGTCGGTATTCGGTACTTGAAACTGGTTGTCCTGACATTAATCCGATCATTTCGTTTGTTGCATGAGCTTCGGGATGAGGTATGTCCTCATTCAAGATTCTTCTAGATCTTTACAAAACGCCAATTTTTGTAACATTTTGTCAGGATTTTTTAATGCTAATGGAGAATGATGGTTTTGTGACGTTAGGCTTTGAAAATTGTTTTATAATATTTTTATTAGGTAGGTATAGTATCTGCCTAATATATATCTAGATAAATCTGTTTTTTTTTTTTTAATTAATTGTTTCTATTATTAAATAGATATTGGCTTAAGAGATTGCCCCAGTGAGTACAAAATAAACAACATTATATTTCTACATAATAATTTTATTATATATTAATAATTCGATTATACAATAGTATGGCTTCAATATAAATGCGTTAATTTTATAAACATATGAAAATTTCTAAAAAGGCAATTGGACAAAAGCTGAAAAATATGATTATATTCGCTAATACACAATTTAAACGTAAAAAAAAATAGAATTTATATAAAATTATAAACACATTTTGTATTTTGTATCGATTAAATACTTAAGTTATAAAGGAACTTAACAATTTTAAGTCACAGAATTTACTATCATAAAACATAAAAACATGTTAACACAAAAACAATGTAAATTTGAAAAAAATATTGCTTTTCACAGTATTCGCAGAATGTTCATATCTGGAAACTTTAACCCTGTTGCAATTTATTCAGATATTTGATGTTGAATACGAAACAGTACCACTGGCTAGTATTTTCAAATAGTTTCCTGATAAAACTGTTCAGTTTTACTTATATCTTCATCAAAATTTTGAAGCGTTACAATTAAAATCCCTTTTAAATATAACAAAACTAAAATAAACATAAAAATGTGTTTTAATTTATTTTAATAAAAAAAAAGAAGCTTCAGTCAAACATGTTCTTTATGAACTGAAAAAGAATTTATTACTGTAGCAGCTGCATGAATTATAAGTATCTAGACGACTTTGTACTGTACCTAACTGTTTAGTAATGCTATCCACGTACGCCGCACTTATGAATAGCAAAAAAGACAAAAAAATGTTGATGTGGAAGTGGCGGCGTTATGGCTTACAGCACGATATTTTAGCTATACGATATTTGTAGGTATGTTTATATGAAACCGCGCAGGCGTAGTATTCTCAAACGAGTCGTTATCTCACGTGGTCGTACCATGTTTCTACGTAGATACAATTATATTACCGGGACTATTAAATAACATAATAGCCGACGAACATAAACATTCAAAGATCATTTTGATTTTTTTATATTAACTTATTTCATTTCAGTTAATACACACAGCCTTATATTTTGATCACGTAATAATGATCTTAATGTGAACAAAATGTAATGGAGCCTAGCTAGCTAATTTAAATACCTTTGATTTTTTAATATTTATTAGTTTATAATCTATACTTATGCTTTTATTATTATCAATTTTATATATAGTGACAACAGCTATTATTAATTTATAGGGTGGTCAATGAGACATGTTATAAAAGGCACATTTTAACACGATATAAAGTGCTTTCAGAAGGTACTGGCTATGATTATACTTGCGCTTAATATGAGGTAACTTGATGTCGTTTTCATTGATGTAATTTCTGTCGTAAAATATGATATAAAAAAACACCAACATACGATAATACATTTTGTGCGTATCATAGTGAATACTTTTTCGAACTACGTACTACTTATACCTAATTCATTCGAAATTACATTTTAGACTTAATATATTTAATTAGTTTGTTTTACTTTGGAAATTTAAGCCGAAAATATTATTATTACACACTTTAATTAATGTAAAGAAGTATACGAAAATTGTGTCATAAAAATTATGAATGCAGTGTGAGAAAATGCTTTAAAAACGCGGATATAACGATATTATAACTACATGAACGGAATTAAACGAATTTAAAATCCTATGAAAGTAATACTGAAATTAATGAAAAAGAAGGTTTGATGCATATTATTAATAATTAATATTTGCCCAATGTTTATTATAAAGGAGCATACAATACAGGAGACGGCGGAGCAGTGATTTGAAATTTTGGCATTTTTTTTAAAAGTTTTTATAATAGTAGTATTTTTATCGAAATTATGTATTCTCCTTTATTGACATGGCATTGTTTTTTTATATAGAGCTCTGTTATATTCAACAATTATTAAATGTAATAGGAAAGAGATATAACATGCTACTATCTTATCGGTATATTACTAGCTTTTTAATTTTACTTTTATGTACTTATGAACCCTTAATATATTAAAACATTTCGTTGTAATAATTAAAAAATATATATTATTATAATAATATATATTTTGAAATTGTTTATATAATAATAAAATTCTAATGATATTTCAGATTATTACAACTTAACAATATTTAATCACTTAGTTTCTATAACAATTCTTATAATAAAGGCTTCAATATTATTGCAATAATATCCTATATAGTAAATAAATGTAAAATATATTATATTGATTTCTATTATTTATTATCGAGTGATATTTCTGCAATATATCATAGACATTGTTGGTTTATGAACACATGAAGTATAAAAAAATGATCAAACAATCTAATTTAAACTCTACCGCTCTTAAGTAACATAAATAATTATTATCGAAATTATTAAAAATGCGAAGTACAAGTGATCGGCTTCACTATACAAACGACAAATATCCAAGTCAGAATATAGATGCAAATACTTAATAATAAAACGAAAATTATTCTCTACTTTCTTAAACGGTGATTAAAGTCCGATTAACTCATTTGATATAACAATTTAACTATTAACTCATCATAATTATATACTCATACTAAATCAGTACACTATAGAGTGTCAATCGGTATAGGTGCCGAAATTGTAAGCTAATTTCACAGTTTAATAATAACAGTAAATATCCATTAATATTTGTTAAGATATTACACATCCATTTCAAGAAAAGACATGTACCACCTATATGGACGATGAGAAAGACTTGAGAGACGCCTGTACCCAGGCCTGGATAAATCTTTTCGGCCCAAGTACGTCATGACAAAATGGCGAGACCCATCTAATTACAAGGGTGTCGAATTTCCGATGGCGTGAACGGAATATACATCAATGGTTTACCAATATATTGGTTATAACAATATTATGTTCACGAAATCGTCCAATAGTTGATTGGTGGAACTGTTCCTCAAAGTTTTCGACGAGATTATTGACGTACATTTCAAATCGGCCTGTTATCAGGAAATGAAGACATATTATCTTGTCATCGAATTAACCTGTTTTTGAATTTATCCGGAGACGTGGTCCTTTAACTACATATTCGAAGAATCGCTCACTATGCTTTGGAAAAAGCAAAGCATGAAATTTCGATTGGCCTCCGAGTTCGATAGTATGGAATCTGTTAGTTGAACGAAAATAATCAACCTAGCTCGTCGAGTTAGTAAGTTGATGTGGTAATAGGCTGGCCACGTCATTATAATGACCAGTGGCGAAAAATCCTCCTCGAATGGACCACGACTTTGAAAGTCAAATTTGAATCTCATCGCGAAGATGGTACATAACCTGTTGGAGTTGTTTTCAATTAGCCCAGCAGTGGACATTTAAAGGCAGATGTCCATCCATTGTACATAAAACCAGCAATAATATTATGCATTTTCCTTTCAATAATGAATACAAATATTTTCGATTATGACATAATTGGAGGACACTTTAACAATTCAGTCTTTATGATGATGTGGATATAATTCTTCTGAACATTTCGAATGTATTCGTGTAATTACAAATAAAAACAAAAATTAATACAAAATCATGTAACTAATGTCCCGATTAAAGTGTATAATATTGTTAATCATTATGGAAAATTTTAAAACTATTAGAACTAGGTATATATTGAAATATGTGACAAATATAATAACATGCATATTATATATACCTATATATTTAAATATAAAGTTGAAAAATGTTTTTAATAAGTCTATTTTTGTTTAATACAAATAAAAATAAAATAGACAATATTAAAGACATTTACGGCCGAATACTAAACCGTCATTTAAATATTAAGCGCAACTCAATGAGGGAGGGAGACGCCCATAATTTCAAATTTGTCATACTAAATTTTAAATTAACGGCGTCTCAAATAATTAAGTTACGCTTAATATTTGATTGACGTTTCAGTATTCGGCCGTTAGTGTTTTAAAAAGATTTTACGTATTTAGTATGCGAAATTTTAAAATTAATGGCGTTCCAAATAATTAAGTCCCACTTCATATTTGAATGACGTTTCAGTATTCGGCCATAAATTTATAACTAGGGTATGAACGCGGTTTTACTTATAAACATTGCTTAGTGGCTGTTTAGTGAAACACTGATTTTGCTCTTTCTGTCATTATTGACTTGACTTTCGAAAGAAGAAAACACAGCATTGTTAAACTAATGTTAATAAGTAAGGCCATTATTTATTAATCTAACACTTATTTCTATTATTACTTTAATTTTAGCCACATGCAATCATACTCATATATATAAATGTATATAAATATTTTACAGTATGAGTTTTATCTGTTCTAAAATAGACTTGAATTTCAACATATTGAATTTCAAGCACCAATATCGCTAAAAAATATTATTATAAGTCTCTTTAATTGTTTAATTGAATTGATACCATTTTAACTAAATTAAGCATTTTTATAACATTAAAAAAATTTCCTACCACAACTAAAATTACTTAATATATATTATACTAGGTACAAAAAAACAAAATGATTACTGTGACAATATTATGTTAACAATTAAATGAATTAATTGTTAAACATATATAGCTCAATTTCTAATAGGTCTATAAAACTTGATAAAACTTTCATCATTTTGTTTTGTTATATTCATAGTTTTATGAAAACTGAACTATTATATTGCAAGTTCTGTATAAAGTTATTTATATTATCCTATTCTGCTATATAAACTTTCTATCAATATTTAATTCTTCATTAAAAATATTATAAAAGACATAGAGCAAAATATTATTGCTCAATTTATTAACTATGAGTTCTATATCATAAAAAATAATATATTATGGTGTTAAATTTTAAGAAACACATAATGGAAATTCAATATCACTGTGTTATAAACATAATTTTATTATGTTATATTAACTATTGTATTTTGGTGTATGTAAATCCACATCTGTGATATCTAACATTATTTCAATTTGTAGGTTTTATAAATTTATTTGTTCATAAAATCTTAATTAAAACTATGCCAGCTATTTTAAGTCGTGTCACCAGGCAATATAAATGGTCTTTGGCAGCAACTCCTAACACTACACAATACAGGTAGGATATTGGGTTGATCGTCTTTTAACACACCGCTATACAGTATCAACTTTGCTATTAGCATCGTTTAGGAGCATATACGGTGCTGGCTTACGCTTAAATGTAACATATGTATAACCTAAACTGGCCAATACACTTATATTTAATCCAACAAAGTTGAGCCATGAGTAAACATAATCCCCACCTATTATCATTCCTAAATATGTAACTAATATATTTTTCAAACAACCAATAATAGTTGTTGTTAAGGCACTATTGTATTGTGTACACATCATAACACTGTAGGACAAAACAAACCCCATAACACATGACATTAAGAATTGAGCTAAAAACAGCATATCTGACCAATGAGGATAAGCTGAAGAACTTTCCAGATCACCAGTAGACCAAGCAATTGCTGTGGCTGGCACTATCATGAACAGAGCATTATAATACATGAGTCCATACTTGCCAAGTTCCTTTGAATCTAATTTCTTTTTCATATAAACACCGTTAGCAGCTGTAAATCCATCATTTAATAGCACAAGGGTGTAACCCGTCCAGGAGAATGTAACATCATCAGCAGCAGCTAGTAGTGCACCTCCAACCATTGCAAACACACTAGCCTGTACAGGCCAAGATGCTTTAATACCAAGTACAAATCTTTCAAGAATCATTGTCATAAGTATGCTGAATCTTCTTAGAGCTGTAAACATAGGTAGGCTAAGTTCTTTTGTGCCTCCTAGTCCTGTAGCCATGTTACCCATGTATATCAGTGGCAGTGGCCAAATCCGGCGAGCGACACTACTATCTAATGATGGAAATTGAACCATTTTCATGTATCGACTGCACCAAAGTACCAAAATCGTTGCTAACATTTGTCCTAAGCCTAATACTTGGTAGGAAGGAAATGCATACGACGTCAATACTGTTTTATTTACTACCGTTATCATAAACGATGCCAACGCATAAAAAGCAGCACTTAGAATTTTTTTCACCATTAGAATCCTGTCAGCTTCTGCGTCTTCTTGTGAATTATGTCCCGACATTGCGTGTCTTGCAAATTTTCTTTATCGGAATACTACTTGTGTTTAAATATCATGGTCAGTTTAGACGATAACTTACAGCTTGATGCGATTTTAGAAAGATGAGTTGTTTTAATCACGAACGATTCGTTTTCATGGTCAATTAACCGCTCTCGTCATTAAACACAAATAATAGGAAAAAAAACCTTGATTAATCGGCATACACGACAGCAGTCATAACTTTGTCACATATTGACAGATGACAACGGTAATCAGACATTTGAAGAAATGTTGCTATTTGTCAGAATAGTATGCACTTTAAAGAATAGAGCATTGTCTTTTACTTTTTGTCTATGATATTTCTAGAAACTATAACTTAAAAAAAAATGTATTATGTTTTACTAAGTTATCAAATAATCAAAAAAATACAATATTCTGTTTTATATATTTTTTTAAAAGAAAATATTTAATTTCAACAAAGACATTTGCTACTCTGAAAGTTTTCATTGTGTTAGTGAGTGAGTTGAGTTGTGCTAGAGCAAGCGAGACGCGACATTTTGATACGGAACTTTTCCGAGTATTGATTGCCATGCCAGTTAGAAGTACATATTTATTACCTACGATAGAAGTATAATACTTGATATATACTAGTTAACATGTATTTTTGCCAGACTGATTGTACCTGTGTTTAGTTAGATGCATACGTAGGCAGTTATATTTGTGTTTGATTTTCAGTAAGTGCCCAGTTTCATTGTGCAGACGCGTAGTGCGACTGAAAGTGGTGTGTACTGTTACTCTTAGTCGGGGACGGGCGTCGTCAGGCCTGATTTGAGGTTGACGTTTTTCAGGCGGCGATGGCGATGCCTGAGCAGTTTTCACTACGTTGGAACGATTTCCACTCAAATTTGTCACAGTCATTTCAAGCATTATTGGAAGGTGAAGATCTTGTAGACGTCACATTAGCGGCTGGTGGTCAATACGTGCATGCTCACAAGCTCATTCTCTCTGTTTGTAGCCCATACTTCAAGGAGCTGTTTAAGGTATGACTCATTATAAATTGCCTTTGTCAGAAGAAATATTTTCCTCAATATTTGCATAGATATACATATATATGTATATTACAAAAGGCAGACATTTTCCATATAAATCAATACTAGTTTTGTGATTATAATTAAGTCTATATCAGCAGAAAATGATATTTATATCAATAATACTGCTTTCTTTTATAAACAAATTGTATAAATATGTTGTATAAGTTAAATGACATTGTTAATTTATTAAGTAAATGATGATAAACATATAATAAACATTACATTATATTGTTGCTTGATAATAAATTTAGAAATTGCATTCAGTGATAAATTTATCAAGTGAAATATGCTTAAAAATAGCATGATAGTTGTTAAACAATAGGTTTAAGATTTATTAAAAAGGTTTTTGCCTAAATATATTTTTAATTTATATCTAAGTTTTTTTTATTTACTAGCAAATACTTTTATATAAAATTTATATACAATGAAAGTGCATTTACGATTAATATGAATTAAAAAAAATATTCATAATTTTATATTACATTTGACCTGGGACAGAGTTAAAAGAGCCATATGTCTCATAAGTTTAAATAAAAACTGTTTTCCTTTTGTTTGTAGCTTAGTTTGGTATTTGTATAGAGCTCTTTTGTGTATAGTGTTTTTTGCTGTGTTTTTTGTGTAAATTAAGTTTGCAAAAAAAAAAAAAATTGATTCTTACAGTTTTAATAGTAAATTCAATAAAGTTTTATAGTGTAACTGCTAAGCTAGTCAAATTAAATCCAATCAAAATAATCTTATTCAAATAGACTTTTACATGTTCTTTTGAATCATCAAGCACTGCCATCATGATATTGTTATTATATTATAATTGTGTTTTGACTTAATATGAGATAGACAGATAATTGTATCAAAACATAACAAAAGTTTGGTCACTAAATTGTTATTGAATTAAGATAATGCTTTTGTTTTTTCTTTCGTTGCTTTTGCTTTCATACATTTTGTGTGATAGCATTCACTGTACTTTATTACTTTTGTAGATGAATCCTTGCGAACACCCCATAGTGATTCTCAAAGACGTAGCTCATCAGGAATTAAGGCAGCTTCTTCAATTCATGTATCGTGGAGAAGTACATGTTCGGCAGCAAGAGTTGTCGGGCTTCTTACACACTGCTGAGCTGTTGCAAGTCAAGGGGCTGACTGGTGGTAGGGAGGTTAGTGGTCATACTATGCAGTTTTATAGGATCAGTACATTATTTAATGTATGTAAGTGTATTATATATTTTAAACGATAAATTTGTGTCGATAGAAAAGCGAATCACCTCCACCAGTAGCAGAAGAAGATTCATCTAATACACAACCGTCAGTACCTGAACCTGTAAGCGACAGTCTGCCAGAATGGGTCCCACCAGGAGAAGAGATTACTGCTGAAGCTGCTTTGGAGACAGTTGGACCAGTAGTACCAAAGGAGGAGGCAGCACGAAGCCCATTGAAACGGTACAAGTTTTGATAATATATAGAATTTAAAAAATTGCCTTTCTATTATTATGACATTGATATTGTAAAATGTTTGTAATTAATATGAAGAAAATCACCTTTACTTATCTACATTCATATCAACAGACTATTAAAAAACACAACAAACAAGAACAGCTTTAATATCAATAAGAAGAAACCTCGGCCAGTAAATGACATCCCAGCTCATGCTGAAAATACAGAATATGCTTCAGATGGGTAAGTTGAAATATAGTAAACACTCTCCAATATAGCAACATCTAAACCGTCAGCCAGTCACCCAACAGTCCTTTACTTATGATTTTTATGGAAATAATTTTCATTTATTTTTCATTCTTTATTTACTTTTATTTTTTTACTAAGTTTTTTTTTTTTTGTTTTAAGAAGTAGCTTTCTTTTTTTTTTGTATTTTCCTCTTCATGCAACTTTACAGTGAACCTATGATCGACTTTGACAATGACATTTTCCACAACTTGGTGCTGCCAGATTCAGGAAAAGAGGCCGGTAAGTTATCATTATTTCTGTCACGTACGATTCGCGAAAGAGATTGTTATTTATGACTTTTATAAATTTTGTTTATGATTATTATTAAAAATAAAAAGTTAAACGTGATTTTGTATACAAAGGATGGAACTGCAAAACGGGCGGCGTTAAATGTCCATCTTGCCACCGATTTTTCGCGAATCGATACAACCTAAAAGTACACATACGAGACAAACACGACACAAGGGAAGGGACATTACAATGCGATATATGTCAAAAGCGTATGAGGAACCCTTCCTGTCTCCGAGTTCACATGTACCATCACCGTAAACAAGCAGCTTATCTAGCCCAACTGAGTGCTCAAGGAGATCAAATGCAACGCGTGTAAGTATACAGTCGACTTCCATATTATGCACCTTTTATGTATTCATTTCGTTCTTTAAGTTTTAATTTTTTTTTTTAATGGCTGTTTATGATTTTTTTTAGTCATATTAAGCAATATGACTTACGATTATGTTGTATGGGTAACAAACTATATATACAATAGTTATATACAAATAAATATTGAAATTAAAATAGGTCAAGTATAGATTGTAATAATAATATATATTTTTTTTAGCGTCCAGAATATGGTCGAGAATAAATGGCGTACAGAAGCAAAAGCTGAGTTCAGAGAAGCCGAAAAGTAAGTACATTTATAAAGATTATGGAGTAATTATTAATTTGTTTTGTAAATAAAATTGCAATGCGAAAGTTTCATTTGATATTTTTTATTGAATTGTGGTTAAAGCTTTGAAAAAATACCTAGTCACATAATCCAATGACCAAGAGAAAAATATTCCATAGCGGTTTTTATACAATATGAATAGAGATGCAAAAATATTTTATATAATAATAGGATTTTTTTTTGCGCTGCGTGAAATTATTTATTAACTTGTCTTCAAAGAGCTTGCGAATACATGATATAACTATGCTGTCAACTAAAGTTGATTGAGCGCAGAAATATGGCATTTTATCAAACAAGGTGATAAGTGCTTTATTAGCATTCATAGTATTAACTATCTGCTTGCTCCGCAAATTTTGCCTCTGATTTATGATTGCTACTCAATTCCTTGGCGTTAACGGACTATCTGACGACAAATTAATTTAAATCAATTAATTTTAAATTTCGAAAATTATTATCGTCTTAATCGTCCGTTTTAATTGATATGTCTTTGCGAGTTTCTCATATGATTTGAATTATTTCTAGAAATAAGGCTCTTAGTGCCCCAGTGAGTAGGCCGGAGGGCACGGGCGAGTTTGTACCTAGGGTACTTCCGATTAGGATCCCAAAGGTGCCAAAGTTCTTTGTGCGAAAACCGCGTGCTGTAAAAAAGCGCGCTGTTAAGACGAACAAGCGGTATGTCGTGAACTCGTTGATCGTATTTTGAAGCTTGACAGCGATGTTGACGTTTTAAGTTCATCTTATTTATTTATTTTTCGTTTCCGTTTAGTATTATTTATTTTAGGTGTTGTCCATTTTTTTATCTGTGTATTGGCCGAATACTGAAACGTCTTTCAAATATGAAGTGGGACTTCATTATTTGGAACCCCATTAATTTCAAATTACGCACACAAAATTTAGAAATTAATGACGTTCCAAATAATTAAGTCCCACTTAATTTTGAATGACGTTTCAGTATTCGGCCGTTTATGTAATAAACGGTATTGTTGTATTGTTTTTTTTTTTAATTTTTATTTCATGCTGTTGGCTGTTCGATGTTTAGTTTAGTTGTTTAATTGTATTTAGTATATAAGCGATACGCGTTCGAAGCATGTTTCTATGTTGTATACAAACGCCCCCACAGTCTAGACTTCGTCGTACATAACCATATAAATTTATATAATGCACTTATTGATCCGCGCAGGGGTTATTGCGCCGATTCCAAAACTGCCCAGCCAGTCTGACGCGTTGCCGGGGGATGGTTCGTCTGGACCCTAAATATGGGGGGGTGTAACATTTTGAACCTTAAAGCCGCATTGTACGGTTGAATTTCAGCTTCAATTGTTCATGTTACCTTTTTCTGGCGCCTCGCATCTCAGCTATCATGTTTCAGATGCAATTATTGATCCGCGTGGATGAAACGCGCCGATCAGTTCATCTCGGCACTGACCCTCGCGCAGTAACGTTACAATTCTTATAAAATTATTCTAACTTCAATTGATTTGTCCTCTGTTCTGTGTCTGTTGTGTGTTTTGTGAAGCGGGAAGAGACCCCTTCGGCAAGATCAAACGGATAGTCAATTGTTTTCAATTTGAAAATGGGGATAATGCTTTACGACGATCTCGAAGCGAACATTTTATGCGCGTAAGATTAAATATATTTCATATAGCGAAGATACAAAGAGCTTATGCTATTATTGTCGTATTACATATATAAATTGAAAGGTTTAGGTGTTTTTTATATAAAATAATTGAATTTATCGACTTTAGTTACTATCTACCTCGATTATATATTTATAATGTTGCGTATATACGATGCTACATGTTTTTTATTTGTATTGTAGTTTCCCGGCATCAGCGCCGACCGGGGACGCGCAGCCGGCTCAGCAGGACGTTAAGTTCGCTCCCGAAGCTATCCTGCCGAAGACGGAGGCCAACCACGAAACAGTATGATTAGCAACCAACTCTACGATCGATTACGATTTCGTAGACCCCATAACCTTAGCCAACATATTTACTCAACAATACAGCTGGAATTCATCGCTCATTTTCGGATATGATGGCAAATCCAAATCCAAGTCCAAAGCCAAGAAGTAAATTTCAAACGATTATATTATTTTTTTTCGTTATTTTCAATTTATTATCTATCATATCGTATCGATTTTAATGAATTGATAAAGTTGTAAAATACAACTTCATATCACATTGTTTTAACTATTTCGATTAATCGATTCAATTGTATCTATCATATCGTTTTAAATTCAGCATGTTGTTCTTTTAATATCGTAACGATTCAAATGATTCGATTCGATAATTTAAATCGAATTATCATAATGTCATTTCGATTCTACTACATCGATATGTCAATTTATCGATATACATTTTTTTATGAATTTACAACGTAACATGACTTTCTTATTAATATATCTTAGCTATGAGTAGCAACATATATAAAATATAACAATATGCATAATCATATAACATAATATTAATCGTTTAGCGTGTAAGTTTTATCTATATTTAGTTTTATATATTCAAGCTTCGTACCATTGTGTACTGTTGAGCTGAATATTGTACATTTTCTACATTCCACCACATAAGTTCCAAAGACTGAAACATAAAATTGCACATAGCGAACCTTTCAACGGTTATATTGTAATGATATATTTACAGGGTGTGTTTCGTGACGTATTTAGTTTTTAGCATCGTCTCGTAAGACGTCTCGTGGTACAACGTATTTACGATAAGTGTACCATTGATTGAATATATATATTATAATATATATGTATATATATATACATGAATATATACACATCCTGTAAAGTGTAATAGTTTATAAGTTACGGTTTATTTGCCGCCTCGATCGATATAGTTGTCTCAATCAGCTATAAAAATAGTTTAGCTAGAATCTCGACACATCCGTGATCTGAAAATAAACGAATTAGTTTTTTTTTTTTTCGTTATATTCGAGTTCTTTTAATAGTACTTCGTTACGTACGCTTATAGCGTGCTTGTTTGGGGTTATAATATTATTTTTTTCATGGTTCATTTAACCAATTTTTTTTAGTCACGGAAAATTAATTTAGTTTTTTTTTTTAATCTGTGTTGTGATACATTATGGGCTGCAAGTACAAGTTTGATTTAAATAGGCAGCTTGTTCGGTCAGGACTAGCTATATAAATAATGTTGCCATTCCATTTGAAATGTACAAAAATATTTTTATATAATTTTTTTTTTGTTTATATAACACTTGTCACGATTCACGAGAGCAAGATTTTAAATAACCTTACAGTACAAAATACCTTATTGTGTATATTATTTCATTTATAAAATATATGCTTTACTTAGTAATTGTAAGATTTTATTTTAGGATCAAATATTATCGACGGAAGAAAACGTTTCTTTTTCTATATGGACCATAATTATTTTAGTCTGACAAAGATGTATAATTCATTTTTTTTTAATTTTTTTATTTTATAATACAAGGGTTCTAGGTATATTTAAGTGGATTTTTTGTATGTACCTCATGTTCGATATGACTGTTTAGTTTTGTAATTTGTTCACCATTGTCTGGTGTTATACAGATGTGACGAGATTTTAAAGTGAATAAATACAATTATGATTATATAATATACCGATTAAGCGTGCGACTTACATATGCTCTCGCTGCTGTAGAAAGATAAGATTTTTCTATATATGTTTAACGATGTAGAGAAATATCCAGGCGTGTATTTACCAGCGTTCAATGAAGCTTTAATTTTAGCGATTCGTCCCAACGTTTTAAACGCTCTCTTCGATTAATCGATGTTTTCGATACGAATATTCGATTAGTTGACCGAAACTCGTCTAGGTTTTAAATTTTTTTTAAATGAGAACTTGTTTTATGCCGTCCCTTCTGTAAACTCGGTTCCAAATATGATAAAACTTCAATTATAAAGCTCAATATTTTTCATATCTTATAAAATGCCGCCTTTCATAGTATGTCGTATGATATTGTTTTATGAACCACACTTAAGGAGAGCTCAATTCGAAATGTTGTGACTGTGTGTGTAGTACCTCTTTATTAGGATAGGTTTATATTTGTATAATTAATTAAAGAAAAGTATCTGTTCTACCGCGTTTATACTGTAGCGGTCGATAGGTGTAGCGTATGAAAAAATAAAATTTATGCGTGTATACGTCATGAATTTAATTTTCAAACAAAAAAAAAAAATTGAAATTATATTATCGTGGTTTGGGTATTTCTAACCATTAATATTAAGGGGTTATTAAAACTAACATGTCTTTTTCCATCGTAGGATTTCTATCTTTACATTCCATTAGTCGTTAAGTCTGTATAATCAACCTTATGAGGTGTTAGTATTTTATAACATATTAATATGGAAATTTATATAAGTACTCCTAGAGTAAGTCATTTTAATTCTATATTATTATTATTTTTTTTATCGAAGGAGATTATTTTTGATTATGACCATTGAATAAGAAACATTCCATACTTTGGTAGCTGTATTATTATTTTAGAGTATATAGGAATATTTTTTACCAAATTTTTTATATACCAATGCTCTTATGTTATGTGACCAAGGGTGCAGCTATCAAACCATCCGGACTAAGCCTTCGCGGCTTATGTCGGAGCGAATCGCGTCTTTTGTTTAGTTAATTTTAGGTTTTTTTTTGTATCGTTTAAATGAATACTCAAGAATATGTACGGCCAAGTATTTTTTTTTATCATGAAAGATATACAATGTGTCTCATATTTATATTTCTTACACAAACGTCTATATTGAAAAATAGTTTTGGAAATCATAAATAATTTCGTATTTGACGCATTCTTCACACTTACTAGTCATCACATCGCTCAAATTAAATAACAAAAGCTGAATTGCACCCGATGAATGACATTCACAATTTTTTTTATTACAAAAATAGGTGTTCTTTTTTTGAATTTTTTAATTTTAACTTTTTAATTTTCATAATTGTTTTTTATTGGTACATTAAAAGTACGTTTAGTAATGATAAGTGCTCAAAATATTTATGTCTATTTAATGTAATATTTCCATGACAATATAGCTATTATGTATTAGTATATAAGTGATGACGTATATTCGTAATTATCGACGTCTGAATATATGATAGTTCGACGTTCAATGTTTCCACTTTAAAGGCCGATGACAGTTTAAAAAAAATTAAATTGTAATATTATCAGGTAACCAGTTACGAAATGTGCTTCATGATATATGTTTCATACATTTATGTATCCGTCATATTGTCGTCTCTCGCCATATAATACGTAATAAGTGTGTAGTTATATATTTATCATGTATTTTCCTAACATTGTCAAATAGTATTAAGACTTCATCATACCGTATTGTTCTCCACTTTAACTTCATCAATACCAGGGTAATAATTAAAAAAAAGGAGCTTCTATCGAAATTATAATACCAATCGGAACATGTTTGTAGAATTAAAAGTGATTGACGCCATTTTGGAATGTGATTTTGAAAAGGCATAACAAAAAAAAATTCAACTTCAGACGAATTTTCACATATCTCATCCATAAAACACTTAAAGAGAATAATTAAAAATTGTGAATAAGTTGCAATATTCCATTAGTTTTTATTATTACTTAGATATAAGATTTAGATCGAAATAATTGTAAATTAGTTCAGCGGTACTTAAAATTTGCATTTGTTTTTGTTTCTGTATTCTATATTATGGTAGGTGACTCGAATCACACCGAACTTCACAAATGACAACGCCTTCGCTCTGCCTGAATAGCGAATGATATTTATCAACACAAAATAATGACTGGATATAATGTAATTTTATTTTGAAAATGGAGTATTGCATCTTTTTTTTTCTGACTGACGTAAAAAATCCTTGTAATCTGCCAGTATTTTTAAAGATCTGGTCTTTATCGAGGTGCAGTGATATGTATCGTCCCTTTAAGAGATGGAATCTCGTAATGTTTAAAGGCTGCGTATGTTTCGATTGTGATAACATTGGCGTATATTGATGAAATATGTTTTTGAGGTTTTATAAAAAAAAAATAGGATACGATGATAACGTTCATTCGGTGCGGTCTATGAAATGTCCTGTCCAGCGAATAAAATGTCAGAGAGCGCTTCAGTCTCGATCGAATGACAGCTGAATATATGAATATAATAATATATTCGTATGGTCAATGAATACAGACGTTACATAGAAGCGCAGTTCTTATGGGCGCTATGAAGACAAAGTTTGCCCTAAATGCCGCATGGCAGCGTGGCAGTCGTTCCCCAGCGTATCTTAACAACGAGAGCAAGAGAGACGGAGAATGTCGCCTGACACGACAAACTACGAACTAAACTGGGGACAGACGCCACTTTGGAATCGGCACATGAAATCCTTAAGAACTGCGCTTCTATATAACGTCTTTATTCATTGGTATGGCTCTGACACTAAAGTGCATTTGTTTAAGGTAGTAAAACCTAAAACGTACGAGGCCATAGGCCGGGATGTAGAATTCTGCATAAGTAATATAAATACCGACGTAGTTTTAACAATGTCATTTAATGAATTGTGATTGTAATGAAATGGTAAATTTTGTAGGTTGTGGTATTTGTAAACATTTAAGATACTCGATGCGTAATACCATAATTGAGTATAAAAATTTAAAATCATTTAAAGCTGAAAGCTGAAAGATCGATTCGCGTTAAATGAAATGCGATCCGATGAAGGTACGCTTAGTTTTTTGTCAATGTTTCTCTGTATTTTGTGACTGGCCTCAAAAAAGCTGCATTTATTCCACGTTTCGATTATATTTTTATTAAGTCGTATTTACAAGCATTTTATACATTCTTTATACTATAACAAAGGTTTACAATTTTTTTTTAAGCAATAATAATACATTATTTTAACATAAGCAATCATGTAATCTCTAAGACACGATCAATTCGAATTTTCTTAACGAACAAATGCGATGCTCTCTACTGTTGTGATCGTATATATTTTATTATTATAAGTTTATTGTATAAATTTCTGTGATGTTTGTCGATCTGTAAAACTGGTATTATTTAGTCTACTAATTCAAATAAAAAATATCAATTGTGTGTTTTCCCCAATATTTGTTTCTTAAGATCACCGTAGACTGAAGGTCATTTTTCGAATTACATTGTGAATTTTTTTTTACTATTGTCGACGAAAAGTAACGAAATTAAGTCAACGATTTTAAGTATTTTTCTTTTATATCGAGTTAAAAATCATGATGACCTGCGATTTAGCAATAGAAGACCCATCGAGAAATGAAGACTTAACAATATCAGTATGTATATTTTAATTGCGTACAGTTCGACTCTCACCTCAATACATTCCAACGTTTCGATGTGTCTGTATATCTTGTTTTGTCGAAACTTTTATACTCGTTTATACTCATTATTTTTTTATTTAGATCTATTCGAAATAATAAATTATAATTTTCTAAATGTGTTATTTTATTTTAAATTTTCACATTTGTACCTTTTTGAATTATAATTAAAAATAATTGTATAATTTAAATAAATAATATTAACAATATTTAACATCGTCAATGCGCTACAAAATTTGGAATATAAAGTGATATGTGCTTTAGTTACACTGGCTTACTCATCTTTCAAACCGGAATTTTCAACCGGTAAACCGGCAGTAGAAATATATAATAAATAAAGTTGTATGGTTTTCCTTAGACTATTGTTGATACCAACCATTAAACAAACACTATTTATACTGCTCTGAATTGTGTGCATGTAAATATATTTATCTAATAAAAAACTATTTTGGTAATTTACGATAATATATTTCAATTATATTTGAAAAGCTTATAATATTATGTACACAATATATAATATGTATGCAAAATATATATTTACAAAATGTTTTATTGACATGCTATATAGTTGTAGCAATGTCAGCATTGTATGACGCAATAAATTAAAATAATTTATTTACAGCTCCATCTAACGGTTTCTCTTCGAACTAGTACAGATGACATAAAAGCTACAAAGAAAATAATGTTCGAGAGCATCTATATACATTTGTTTAGAATCTCTAACAGATGTCGCTTAACGAAAAATTGCTGTCGAATATAGTGTTGTTTATAGTATCGATACTTGAGTTATTTTATATTATTTACAATTAACATTTTCATATGAATTTTAACAGCAATGGTTGCGGTAACAATTTAATTTACTACAATAATATTATTATTAACAAAAATAATTCGTTATTTTATTGATTCTTAATAAAAAAATGTTTTGTATTGCATGATAAAGAGTCGAGATTAAGCCAGCAATATTTTAGATTTCATCCCCGCGCCCCTTACACGCCCTTCTTGGTACGCGATTACATTTGCATGTTTGTTCTACCAATAAAGACGAAATTATTTTCATTTTGCACATTTTACAAATTATTCTGAACCACGTGGGGTTTGTTCTTTTTTACATGATATGATAAAATTAATAGGAATCGCTGTCACAATTTTTATGTAGTACTCTGGTCTGAACAGAGTAAACTTATTTAAGAAACAAATGAATGTTTGGAGTACAAGTTAGGAGATGTAGTTTTTCGCGAGAAGAAAATGCACTAAACGACAAAAGCTTAATTATCTCTTTATATTATTTTTTTATTGCGGGAAAAACGCATTACGCTTATCCGACAGGGGAACAGTGGGGGGTATGTGGGGCTCGCCGGCCTCCAAGTCACCGAGTGCGCCCTGAACATTAATAGGCCAGCGTTTGACCGCTATTAACGTTAAAAAAAAGTGATATCGGAATAACTACTAAAAAACCAGCCATCCTGGCTTATTTTTTTTTTGGATCAAATACAACCCTTTAAATTATTACTTACACAAACAATATTTTATTTATAACAGAACTGAATTTACAGTGCAAAACTATCAAAGATTAGCAATTTTGCCTTATCCGTATCCGTTTAATCTGGGTTTGTTTAAAATAATTAATCTCAAAAACTAACAGTGCAATCAGAAATTATATGTAAATATTGCATGAAATAGTCCGTTAATTGAGAAAGTATGTACGCTAGAGCGCTACGGAGAGGAGCAGTAACCACAAACGTTATCACATAATATAATATTTAGAATACTAAAGAACTGTCGACGTGAAAGCACAGACTACGGGTGCTGCACGGAGCACGGTGGGTGATTTATTTAGTTTTAAGTTATGTTTCAATCATCAGTATAAAGCAGGCATGTATAACAAATAAATAGGTAAACCTCAGGAGTCGGGGCGCAGATACATTGTATACATAAATATCGTTTCTTGATTTGAATGAATCGTTTAAGATAATTATTGTACTTTACTTGGTGGTAGAGCTTTGTGCAAGCTCGTCTGGGTAGGTACCACCCACTCATCAGATATTCTGCCGCAGAACAGCAGTACTTTTTATTTCTGTGTTCCGGTTTGAAGGGTGAGTGAGCCAGTGTAATTACAGGCACAAGGGACATAACATCTTAGTTCCCAAGGTTGGTGGCGCATTGGCGATGTAAGCGATGGTTAACATTTCTTACAATACCATTGTCTATGGGCATTGGTGACCACTTACCATCAGGTGGCCCATATGCACGTCCGCCTCCCTATAAAAAAATAAAAATAAAATAATGTTTGTAATCATTCATTAGTAAATTCACAATAACGTACAAGTACAAACACTGAGACTAATTTCGTGTAGTCAATAGTGAATGAAAATAAAACATTACTTTGGTAGTGGCATCTACTATTTTTATACTCGTAACCAATACATATAACTTCTAATTCGAGAGTATGGAAGTAAAGTTTCAGTCGATCCTATACCGGCGACAACTGGGCATCTGTCGTAAATGTATTTATTGCAAACGTCTTTTAATTTATCCGCTTTTATATTATTAATAATATTAATCCTTTCGCAAAGTTCCTTTCGTTGACGAGTACGAAGAATATTATAGCCAATATCGTGACAAGCTCCGACCGCAGTATGAAGTTGCCTGATTATTTTAGATTTCATTTCGTTTTTAGCCCTTATTAGCTCGCTATCAGTAATCGTATAACATAATCGCATCCATTCCTCTTGTATAGTTAAAAGCATATCATCTACTTCTTCTCTTGATGAAATGTATTCTACACCCCAAAGTCCAACGTCCTGATAATAATAGCCGAATGTTTTGTAGGATTCGCAAAGATTCCCAGCTGAAGCAACGTGAGCGATATTCGTTCCATGATTTGTTCCGCTCGGTTGAGATTTGTCCCAACCTCCCAAAACGGACGAAGCAAGTTCCATTATTATTTTATCATCGTCATTAAATGAAGGGCCTTCCACAGCGATGGCGACATGTCCAATATTCATTGAATCGTCTCTATACACGACTTGAGAACCTGTATATCTAGTAGGACCCATCGTGATGGGCTTTTGACATTTCATCGATTCAGACATTGTTTTGGGGAAATACTGTTCGCCTAAGCTTGTCATTAAACTGTGTTTTACTCCTCCGACAGCTACCAATACAATTCTCTCTGCTATGAACAGTCTTTTAATGTAATCTGAAATAGGCGTCGCTTTTATATTGTACAGATTGTAACTAGGACCCATTACAGTTTGGCCTAATGGTGTACCCTGAAAGGCGGTTGAGTGTAAATAGTCAAATAACACCTTAACAGAAGATCTGTCATACTCTATCATCTCATTGTACACAACGTTTTTTTGAATTTCAATTTCAGAATCCATTAATGCATTGTTGAAAATGCAATCGAACAAAATATCTGCGACGAGGTTTATTTCCGAAGAAAGGCATTCTACGTAGTAAGCTGTAGTGTCTCGTGTTGTAAAACACTTAAATTTTGCTCCAGTCTTTGATATTTCACTTTCTAAAACTGTTTTCGATCTTTTCTTGGTACCTTTAAATGCAATGTGTTCAAAAAAATGTGTAATACCATTCTGAGTTTCATTCTCATGCCGCGATCCGGCGTCTATATAAAGTCCCATGCACACGTTGTCGCACTGCCGTTCTTCCGTGGCAACAGTTAGACCATTAGACAGAACGGAACACTTCAATCTTGGTAAGTTATTTAAAAAACGTGAATATATAACTGCCTGTGTATTGTTACGGACACATTTAATACACGGGTTTCGAATCCTTTGCAATATTTTGTAAAACCGATTCATATTTATTTTCAATGCGTAATAAAATTTGTTAATAGTAACGTTGACGTTAGAAATCTTCAAACTAAGGCACAGATTAGGGCAAAGAGTATGAAATAAACGTCGTATTTTAAGGTTTTTAAGAATCAATGTACTTGTCAATAATATTATTGACATTCTCAACAAATTGTATCACTTGTCTTTGGATAGAGAAAATAATATGTAACAGTTATTTATGAACCTTTCAACTACTTATCTAATTTACAGAATAATTTTCTATTATTCTACTGCTGCCGAAATAATTATTATAATTTAATAATAACTCAGTTATTGGCTTGGCGACTGTCCTCGTGGAAAATTAGGCCTACTAATTGAGTTTATGGTTTGATAATTTACGAATCATTATTTACAATAAACCTAATAATTACTTAGAATATTTTTTTTTATAGTTAGGTTCGTTAACCTAAATGTATTTCTCCTATTTAACTAATTTTCGCGCGCAGATTCGCCCGTGTGTGAAGTTGTCAGGTACCTATGGAAAAAGAAGTAAATTTCATAAAAATCGGTTCAGTAGTTAACATATAATACAATTTATCATACACTGAGAAAGAGTTATTTGTAATATTAGCATTATATTATCTCATTCATGGAAATTCAGCTTCTGGTGACAATAACACTTTTAATTCTCGACACCCACATCGTATCAAGACTTGGATTGTGCGTGGACTCAAGCAACCGGGCAAACTGAATACTTTTTATACTTTGGCCACATAATGAGAAGGGGTTAGGAGAGCCTTGAAAAACTGATCGTTGTTGGAAACACGGAGGGAAAATAAGCTCTGGGACGGGTAAGATGGAGCTATCAAGTGAGAGGCCTATCTTCAATTAAGTTTTGTTCAGTCGCCAGAGACGCGATGAACAGGCACCAGTGGAAGCAAATAATCCAAGCCAGGTGTATACCATCCACATCAGTCGATGACCACGATCCTCAGCTATGAGGGAGCGACCAGAGAGAGAGAGAGAGAGAGAGAGAGATTGTCTCATAGAGTTTGTGTGTAGTAACATTTTATCAAAGTTAATATCAATAAATCATTCTTTATACTCTATCGGTGAATTATAAAATGATAAGACTTACTAACTAGTAAGTAAGTCTTTAGTTAAAACATAACTAAGAAAAAAAATATATTTTTTAAATACCAAAGAGTATATAGTTCCTGTTAAATTTAATCAATTATATTATATAGCCTAAATTCAAAGATAATAGAATCAAGAGGTGACAAGTCCACGCAAGCAAAAGTATTAATTGTTGTATATTCTATTTCAAAACTTATAGAAATCTTTGATAATGTTTAAGTTTTTATTAAAACCAACCATTAATAATAAAGAGAATTTTCGTAATTTTTCAATTTTTTTAAAACTATGCTCTAGTTCACAATTCTGTATAGAGCGACTGAAAAACGGAGTAACAGTAGCTACTGAAGAACTAGAATCTCCCTTAACGTGTGTATCACTCATCGTTGAAACAGGTTCAAGTTTTGAAAATAGTTGTAATAATGGTGTTTCCAATTTCATTGAACATTTAGCTATGTCCAAAAATGACATACAGGAAATTTGTTATAGTAAATGTATAAAATTGAATTCTGTGACCACAAGAGAATTTCAAAGATTTTCGGCCGTATGTCCGGATATACACGTTACGGAATCTATCGAGATTTTGTCAAAAATTGTTACTGATCTTCAATGGGACGATGAGGACATAGAACTTCAAAAAAAGAGAATGTACTCAAAAGCCATTGATTGCGATAATCATCCAAAATCATTAGTGTTCGACTACTTACATCAAACGGCGTTCCAAGGAACGCCTTTGGGGCAAAGTGTAATAGGGCCAACCACTAACATATCGAAATTTAATAAATGTCTCCTGCACAATTTTATGATAGAAAATTACCAACCTCATCGAATTATGCTCGCATCATCGGGGGGTCATTCACATTATTCAATGTCCGACAGAGCAAGTTCATCATTAGGTTACATGACGCCTAATGCATGCCCAGCTTTTAATGTTAAGCCTCAGCGTTACACTGGATCAGAAGTTATTTACCGTGACGATTCGATGCCATACGCTCATGTTGCATTAGCTGTTGAAGTCCCAGGATATGATAGTCCAGAATATTTACCACTATATGTAGCAAGCTGCCTAATAGGATCATGGGATAGAACACAAGGCGGAACAAATAGACATGGCTCACCCTTAGCACGCGCTGCATCCACATCAAAGCTTTGCGAGTATTTTAAGTCATTTTACATACCTTATCGAGATGTAGGATTGTGGGGAGTTTATTTTATTGGTGATGGAAAGTGCTTAGACGACATGGTATTGAATATACAAGATCAATGGATGCATATGTGTATAACAACACAATATACTGATATCGAAAAAGCAGTAAATACGGCTAAACTAGAATTGGCTAAACGAGTTGAAGGAGTTATAAATTCTTGCTACGACATAGGCTTGCAAGTGCTTTATACATCTAAAAGAAAGTCATTATCTGATCTTTATAATGCGGTATCACACATTAAAGACGACACGATTAAAGAAGTTTGTTTTAAGTATATATATGATAAATGTCCAGCAGTTGCAGCAGTCGGGCCCACGGAGACTCTGCCTCATTACAACAGGATTAGATCTGGTATGTATTGGTTAAGATTTTAAAATTACTTTCATGTATTTTTTATGATTTTCAGTAAAGTTAATGTATAATGAATTATAATAAAATATAGCTTATAAATGTTTTGTAAATTGTATTTTTGTCGTTGTAACAATTTTAATTTTGCTGAATATAATTCGCTGGAATTCATATGCTATGGAATATTCTCACTGCGTTTACATAAGAGCTGTAAATTGTCCGATTAGGTCATCTTGAGTCTGCGTTTCCAAAGCATAGACGTGACTTGAATTAAACTTTAACGGCATATGGTCCTGCAGTTGACTAATTTGTGAATTGTTTAAGCGTTCTGATCATATACATCTACTATTATACATGTTATGGTACATAGAATATAGATGTGATTCCAATAATTATTTAATTTTACACGATTTTTTAGCTGTTCCTAAAATGTGAGTACACCGATTTTTATATGAATAATGATTGATATAGTTTGAAGTGTTTGCATTGATTAGAGGTATATTGGCTTCTATAAGCGTAATGAATGTTAATTCATTCTCTATATTTTATTATGTTTTTTCGATATTATACAAATATGTATATTTAAACGAGAGGTGTTTATTTGTAATTAAAGGATATTCCGAATGAACTTTCATGAACTGAAATCAGTTTCAATAATTATTTCATATTTTAACGTTGCAACTGATTAAAAAATAAAAGGTAGATAGAAGATCCGACTAGAATAACCATTCTGACGATATTATTTAAAATTAAAGTAGGTAAGTCGCTTAAGACGATCCTTTAAGAACAAAATCAAAAGTTACCTTAGAACTCAATTGTAAAATATCAGACAGATTTTCGAAATTGGCTATAATTATTATAACATTCACAGAATTCACATTTGCAAGCATCGATATAGCATATCCTGTAAGTCAAATGTCGACATTTCATGAGCGATGTAAAGATTCTTATAGAATACACTGCATCTGTATTGTTTAAATCAACGCATGCAAATTTTCGAACGAGAATTTAGCCGACTACGCAAAGATAGTAAACTGTATAAATTTACACGTTTCATTCCGATGAGGCGGCACTCAGATACGAGTGGACAAAGATCGTCCGCAGGAACAACGGCTTTAATAGTTAAACCGAATTAATTAACCCGCGTCGGGGGATGTCATCACAAAGCCAGCACTATTAGCTCTCCTGACCAATGAGAAGTCGCGTATAGTACGAGTATAATCGTTAGCTCAAGTTAATAATTTAAGCAGTTTAATTGAAATTGTAAACGGAAAATGGAACCAGATTAACTTAAGTAACGTTTTTATATTAAATGAAAAAATAATTAAGTCCCTGGAAATCCCACTACTGGGCTTCTTTGACGCGAATTAGAGCGTATTCGCTGCTCCAATTTTCTTTCACACATACATCTTTTCCGTTAAACTCAAGAACGAGATGAATCACAAATGCAAATAAAGTAGGTACATAGAAAATCAACGCTACTACTTGCCCGGGTTTGTAGGCGCAATATTAATCCTTTAAAATTTCCGTATTCCGTATTACTTTAAAGTTTAATATTTCCGATGCCATGCTGTCTAATTTTAATTATTGCAAGAAATGATTGATTTCAAGAATATGGAACATACTCTTACGATATGGATATAGGATATATTTTTGTACAAGACTTTGAAGTCTGTTACAAAATATGTAGTTTTAAATAAGAGTTCAGTGCATAATGACTTGTGTTTTGAACGACGTTTAAAACTTTGTTATTTATTCATACTCGTATAAAATTTTTACTTACCCTACTTACTTCAAGAACCCGATCAACGGTAATACGATGATAGAAAAACTTTTATGTTACTTAGTGTAAATGCTTTTAGCAAGCTCGTCTGGGTGTACCACCTTCTCATAACATACTTGAATTCTACGGCCAAACAGCAATACTTAGTACTTGCTATGATACGGTATTCAGTGTGAGTGAGCCAGTGTGACCACAGGCACAAAGGAAAAATAAAAATAAAAATGGATGTAATACTATAACATTAAACTGACAATTTGAAAAGAATCAAAACTACTTTTAGTGGAAAAGTTATCTTTACCGCTTCTAAGTTTTGTTTATTATTATTATTATTTTAAAGAGGAAACCAACTTAAGTGAAACTTCTAAGGCGATTATTTTAGAGTAATGCACCTACTACTTTTTAAGAGCAGAAATTATTTCGTCTTATTAAGTTTCTTTATAAACAACACCGACGACCGTGGCTTCAAAGATAGAGGGTCGTGAACGTGTGAGGCGAGGGCCTCGCGAGCACAGCACTGGAGAGGCCGAGAATGCTTTATATCGTCACAATCACACAGTCTCTCCGCTTTACTATGTATTGTTCATAATAGACAACCTTTAATTGTTTAAGTGTTGTGGTCTTCGCTGGGTAATTAATTAATGGAATTTCAATTATTCACAAGAAACGACGTGACCAACGTGCGGTTCACAATCTTAATATTGAGGCTAATTTCGGAAATAAATTTAATGGATTTCCAATACAGAATGTAATTCTTTTATTGCAGAAACGCCAATATAAAGATAAATACAGTGTTATTATTTGAAAAAAGATATTACAAATGGTAAAAGTTAATGTTTAGAATTCTAAGGAGGTTTAATTTAATAAATGTCCTGGGATCTGAAAAGATAAATGGTATTATTTTGAATGGTTTCGTTGTTGTCTCTTCAAACTATATTTTACGTATATTGCTGATAAGTATCATATATTTATTTTATATGTTTTCGTCAAACTGGATCCAATAGAGATTGTACACAGTGAATATGCAGTTATTTTCTAACTCTAGATGCTTTTGATTCTGCTCGTAAAGAGAGTTCTTCCAAACACATTTCAACGATCTAATAAAGATAAAACAAAACTCTGACGTGAACTTTCGGCTCACTGTGCGCAAGTTTATATGTTACTTTAATATTTTTGTACATTAGTAGTACTCACCACCGCGCCTTAAATATACTCATATTCATACGTTGTCATAGCACCACGTTTCTCTGTATCCTAAAACGTATGTGAGCATCTTAATTTGCCTTAGGATGCTTAAACCCTTGTGTCCCTTACACATCTAAAGCGCCATAGTTTCAAGCTGAGGGAGCGGCACTTACCTTGAAATAAAAGTGATTTTATCCTATAATATAAAACGATCTTTTTAATTTAAAATAGTTTAGTGCGTTGGTTGTCAAAATCGTCATTTATATATAACTACCCGTCCCTGCATCGCATGGTTTTAACCATAACTTTAAATACACATAATTCTGTGTTTTGATAAAGATTTTATTCCGTATAATTTTTTAAACAATGAGACTCAAACATTCGCTAAGTTGGTCTCCTTTCCGTACTGTGGCAATGTATCGGACAACACGCCCAACGTATTGAACACGCTCTATTGAAATATCTCGAAATATTTTTGAAACTCAGTAGTTTCTAAAATTTGTGTTATAATTTATAAAACATACTTTTCAGGCAGACAAGGTAATTGTGGTCAAAATATTTGCAAGAGTGGGTGAAAAAATACGATTGTTTTCTGTTTTGACTATGCGTTATATACTTTGGCGGGGGGATTAATATATGGTCAGCGCTAGCAATGGGCAGAGAATTGTAGGAAAATGACGCGAATACGAAACTCGTTCGTTTGGCTCACTATGGATTTTGAGGTTTTTCTCTTAACAAATTCTCACTAGTAGCCTAGAATTGCGATCTGGACGATGGGCACTACTCCACTCCTCTCGGTGGCTTAGAAAGGACGCTGCTGGTCAGAGATTTGCCATCGGGCTGTGAAAGTAATGGTATTGTAAAGAAAAGTAAGCACTTCTATCTTCATATATCTTATATATATAAATTAATCTCTATTTTCCTTAGTCATCGCATCACGCGTGAACGGCTGGAACGATTTCGTTAATTCTTTTTTTGTTGCCTTTATTATTTTCAGGAGAAGGTTCTTCTGATAGAAAAAAAATTAAGTAAGTTGAGCGGAACATTAGAAATATATAAGAAAATTTATGAAAAAAATATAAACACTATTTTTTTTAATAAAGTTTTTTTTTTATTAATTATACCAATTATAATTCAATATTCAAAATTAAGATAGGACAACGTCTGTCGGGTCAGCTAGTTAAATATATTTCACAAGTCATTGAAATGAAATCAGTATTCATCGATTTTTACACGATTTTATTAAATTTTATCCGACAGTACATTCGAGTCAAATCTGGTAACTGAATTTTGAAACGGTTCCACTCACCTACAATCTAGTATATTAAATTTTATTCGTTATCCATGGATTTCACAAAAGTTTTATATATATGTTTTGTTTTGAAGGACTAAAACTGAATCGAACTGAAAGCACAAATTACACACCATGTATTTTGTTGAAAATCAGATGAGTATCAAAGAAAGTGTTCAATTAGATACATGTAAAGTATGAGATTGCCGAGCGTTCGTTGTCCAGATTATGTGAAAATAAAAAATAAAGATTCTGGTTTCAACAGACAACAAGACAGCATTAATTTTCAAATGTTTAATTTTGTTTATACAGAAGTCATCTCGTGCACGATGCAGTTAGTATTCGTTGATGATACATCAATCATCCTATATATATATACATACAGGGTGGCCAAAAAGTCGTGGATCAAACGCAAATAGGGGTTAGGTGGGGTCATCAGCTGCAAAAAGTTGTTCTACGGGAGGTCCTTAAAGTCAACCTCTGCAGAGTTATAATTTATTTTGTGTTTTTATGTGAAAAATGACTTTTTTTAACTAGTTCTTATGAAAATTCGAAAAAATCTACAGCCTGTATCTTTTTTATAATTTTCACTAGATTGGTACTGCTGAGTCCTTGCGTTAGACATGCTATTTATGGTTGTTTATTGGGTTAGTTGAAGATAATATTAAGTTTTACGATTAATTTTTTCTCAAATCATAACTTTTTATTTTACTTCGGACCCCACTGTGAAAAAAAAATACTCTACCGAAAAGTGACCCTGTATTACAAGTTTTGGCGCATTTAATAGGGATTCTGAAAAGGTATTACACATGGCCATGGGTGGCTCTAATATCTTTTTAAGACGAAAAAACCAAACAACTATTGTGAAATAATTGTTTTATCAAAGCAAAACATTTTACAATAAATGCTCAAAATTTCTGCCTCTGACCATAATACATAATCTGCACCGTCTAATAAAATTCCTACGTAGCCTTCGGAATACACCTGTGTTGTTAGTAACATGTACCCTAGCGAAATCGAGCTTTTGTCGCAGTTCTTGTTCGGTATTGTTTTCTCCTTGGTAAACTAATATTTCTTTAAAATAGCCCAGCAGTTAGAGATCATTTGAACGAGCGCTTCCCCAACCGGTGGATTGGTAGAGGCGGACCTATTGCGTGGCCATCCCGGTCGCCCGATTTAAATCCATTAGATTTTTTTCTTTGGGGCTATTTTAGAGAAATAGTTTACCACGGAGAAAACAATACCGAACAAGAACTGCGACAAAAGCTCGATTTCGCTAGGGTACATGTTACTAACAACACAGGTGTATTCCGAAGGCTACGTAGGAATTTTATTAGACGGTGCAGATTATGTATTATGGTCAGAGGCAGAAATTTTGAGCATTTATTGTAAAATGTTTTGCTTTGATAAAACAATTATTTCACAATAGTTGTTTGGTTTTTTCGCCTTAAAAAGATATTAGAGCCACCCATGGCCATGTGTAATACCTTTTCAGAATCCCTATTAAATGCGCCAAAACTTGTAATACAGGGTCACTTTTCGGTAGAGTATTTTTTTTTCACAGTGGGGTCCGAAGTAAAATAAAAAGTTATGATTTGAGAAAAAATTAATCGTAAAACTTAATATTATCTTCAACTAACCCAATAAACAACCATAAATAGCATGTCTAACGCAAGGACTCATCAGTACCAATCTAGTGAAAATTATAAAAAAGATACAGGCTGTAGATTTTTTCGAATTTTCATAAGAACTAGTTAAAAAAAGTCATTTTTCACATAAAAACACAAAATAAATTATAACTCTACAGAGGTTGACCTTAAGGACCTCCCGTAGAACAACTTTTTGCAGCTGATGACCCCACCTAACCCCTATTTGCGTTTGATCCACGACTTTTTGACCACCCTGTATATATATAATTTTGGAACGTATATTATATTGTTATTAAAATTGTAAAATGATTTAAAAGTGCTTGTATAAAGTATTTTATAACTTTGAACGTAAAACGGATGAAAGTCTTCCACATGTGTTCATCAAGCCGCATTGCAGTAGGATGTTGGAATTGGCTCTAAACCTTCTCCTTAAAAGTACACCTTGGCCCAGCGGTGCAACAGGAAGGGTTTTCACTATTTTTTACTTTAAAGTGTATATAACACAGAAGTTATTTCACTTCTTTCGGATGTATTGTGTCAGTGGTGCAAATATTCGTTCTTAACAAGAATATAAATTCTATATTTTATGAAATAGCACTACATATTCATAGAGATTTGAAAATTATATCGGCTTATTTTCAAAATTAATTTTCAAATAAGTTTTGCAGTTGAAGTATTTTCCTTCTGTAATAGTTAAATCGGCTTAGTTTTTAATGGATTTCAGTATTATTATTGTCAACGCTTCGGTCGAGGCTAAATAAGCCGTCCTACGACGAGGGATTTTTCTATCTTTCGATTTCGAATCACCCATATGAATTTTTACCGACATTATTGTATAACGGCACACGTCGAACAAATTGTCCGGTACGAAAAATTGTACTTTTAAATCAAATACGAGTGAAAATTTGTTTTAGAATTTTATTTCGAATGCATTCGAATGCATTCGTAATATGTCTACAAAGTTCGCTTTTTGTGAAGTTCAAATTTTTTTGATGTAAATCTTTTCTTACATAGCTGCTTTTATATATAAATTTAATACTCAACTGTTCCAAAATGAAATTAGTTCGTTTATTAAAAAACATAATATATCTAATGAATTATAAGTTAATCTATTAAGCTTCGCTATTATTCAACTAGGCTTTGATGCGTTAATTATTATTACGATAAACTAATTTTGTAGCGTAAAGGCATTGAAAATCAAAATAATTAAAAATGCCATTCCATGACACAGTATCAGTGGTTCTCGATACTGGGTCTTTATCGACCAAAGCGGGATTTGCTGGAGAATCATTTCCTCGATGTATAATACCAACAGCAGTTGGAAGGTTATATTTTAATTTATATATCTACAGCAACAATGAAATTACTTTCGACAAGTTTTTCTTTCATTATATTTGAAAGTATATAATATCATCGTAATATATCGTTAGATTTCGACAGCTCGGTTTGACTGATGGAATCTCAGATGTATATTTTGGCAATGAAGCGATAATTAAAAGAGGAATATCAAAATTGACATGGCCAGTCAAAGATGGTATGATTGATGATTGGGATGAAATGGAGAAACTGTGGCATCACATATTTTACAGAGAACTTCATGTTGCTCCAGAAGAATCTCAGATAATGATTGCTATTCATCCACTAACTACGAGAAAAGATAAGTAAATATTTATAAAATCTTCATCGGTTTCTTTAAAAAAAAAAGTTATTTTTATATTAAAATATATCCCTATCTTTTGTAGAAAAAGAATGGCGGAAATACTTTTCGAATCATTTACAATTCACGATTTGTATTTGGCATTATCTACTTCATTAGTATTACATGCCAGCGGGAGGACTTCAGGAGTTGTATGGGAAAATGGTCACTTATGCTCATTTGCATCACCAGTGTTCGAAGGGTTCCCTTTAAAGCATGCTACTGTTTGTTCTAAAATAAATGGAAACATTTTGACAGATCGCCTTCAGAACCTTCTTAGTCAGATCGGATATTCTTTTACAACCCCAATTGAAAGAGACTTATTGGAAAAAATTAAGGTATCTGAATTCAAGTATTTTTATCATATTTATTTATATAAAAAACAAAAATCTAAAACTTGTATTTTTTTCTTTTCATCGTAGCTATTAAAATTATTTCTTATTTTGAAATGCAGATGTGCAGAGGTTATTATTCGTTTTTTTCTATTAAAGTATAATATTATAATATACAGCTATTAAATTTCAGAGTGAAATATGCTATGTGGCAACAGATTATAATAAAGCATTAACCACGTCAAAAACTTCTAAAGAAAGTTTCCCTTTTAATCTTCCTGATGGCCAGCATGTATTGATTGGTTCAGAAGCATTTGATTGCCCTGAATTGCTTTTTCAGCCAAAATTACAAGGGCTCGATTATCCTAACGTAACGGATGCTATTTGCTCAAGTATTTACAAGTGTGATTTGGAATATAAATCGCTTTTTTTCGATAATATAGTATTGTCTGGTGGCTCAAGTATGTTTAAAGGGCTACCAGAACGCTTGAGTATTGAATTGACTAGAAGAGTTATAGATTTGCCAGGAATACGAGCGAATGTAGTTGCATTGCCTTCAAGGAACTTAGGGGCTTGGATCGGAGGGTCTATTTTAGCGTCACTCGAATCTGCAAAAGGTTTTTGGATGACGCGAGATGAATATGAAGATGGTGGAGCAGAAAGAGTTCTTTATAAATTTTATTAATGCACTATTTGAAACTTAATGTATATATTAAATTTTGTTATGAAAATAAATTCCAAAAAATAATGTTTTAATTAGGTTGTGTAATAATAAATTGTAAATATAAAAAAATATGACAATTTTTTTTGCTTCAGCTCAACTAGAATTAACTGTTAATATCTTAATATTTACTTTAATACCGAATGAAATATTTAATACTTTCTTATCAATAATAATTTAATTGAGTGAAAGGGTACCGACTGTGATGATGCCCGGAGATGAAACCATGCAGGTAGATTATAAAACAAAGTTAATTAAGACAATAGAAAATATACACCAAAAGCACGGAAAAACGTCTGTGGTGATTTATTTATTAAGCAATTAAATAAAATAACAACTGTATCATTATATTTTCAGACATATTAGATCTCCTTATTTTACTGCAAATACGTATTAGACTAGACTTAGAGCAGTAAAGTTGTAGATGGTATTCTATTGAATACTGGAAACAATTTTAATGTCTTTGTTTGTATGAAATATGTTATTGACGTTAAAAGAAATAGAAAAACAGTGTTTCAGACGTCTCCCCAATCCAAATCTCATTATTATTTCGACGTCATAATTGAATCACTGGTATACCTTATTTTCTTGCTGGTAAACGCGTTTATGCGTTTTCCTCACGAGAAGTGAGGCGTATGTGAGATTCGCTTGATCACTTGTAAGGTCTTAAGCGATTTATATATAAGAATATTAGCTAATTTATAATTTAATCAAGATTTTTTTTTTATAAATTATTACAATCTTATAAATGCGAAAGTGGGTTTTGCTTAAACATTGCCAGGCGAAGCACGGATGGGAACAAGTCTATATTCCGTCTGTAAACTCTATTATAAACCTTGACGCAGCGAACATCCGATAGAATTGAAACTTGGTAAAGTTGTTGATAGCACTTGTGTGAAAGTTTCTGACATCGGGTATCATTGTAGGTAGCGCGAGTATTTTTAACAGGTATTGCATAATTTTTATGAAGTACTTGTTGGCGAACATTTGAATAACGATTTCAACTAAAACTTGGCCGTCGGTCGAAATCGCCAATTTCGGTCAATCATAAAAAAATGAATTAAACTAAAAAACGTACTTAAAAACAAAAACCTTTTGAGAGAGCTTTTAAAGTCTAGTTACTAAACAAAACGAATATAAAATTTTTAAGGAACAGCGTAATTGATTTGACTCTTGTTGGCAATAGGTGCGGAATAGAACGATTGGACTAATTGAGAGTCCCTTTTTATATGAAAGGTTTTCTAATTCGTCATAATTCTTAGTTTAATTGTCTATTGGCCGAATACTGAAACGTCATTCAAATATTAAGTGGGGCTTAATTATTTGGAACGCCATTAATTTTAAAATTTCGCATACTTAATTTAAAATTAATGACGTTCCAAATAATTAAGTCCCACTTCATATTTGAATGACGTTTCAGTATTCGGCCGTTTTATATCTATTTGAATTTAAATAAGAATGACTGCTTATACTTTCTTACATTTTGTGTACTTAGTTAGGTCAGGAGGACATACTAACTTCGTTTCTGTAATAAGATAATCCTTTTAAAGCTAGATTATTAGTTCATCATATAGATAAGATAAATAATACCATACCTAATATTTGAAATACTAACTTACCTATAAAGGTTTAGCGGGTGAATAGTTATACAAAAACAAAAACAACACTTAGTCGAGATGGCAAAGTGGTAAGAACGCGTGAATCTTAACCGATGATCGTGGGTTCAAACCACATTTTTGTGACGATAATTCATTTCGTGCTTAACGGCGAAGGAAAACATCGTGAGGAAACCTGCATATGGCAAATTTCACTGAAATTCTGTCAAATGTCTACCACCTACCCGCATTGAAGCAGCGTGATGGAATAAGCTCCAAGAAAACTTCTCCTCAACAGAGAAGAAGAGGCCTTGGCCCAGCAGTGGGAAATTCACAGGCTGTTACTGAGGTTAAACAATGCGTCTTCTTCTTTGAATGTCAAATCTATAATAACACAGGCAAATTAGTTATTAATTAAACACCTAGACAACCAGTGTTAGTAAGGCCCTTCGATCTACAATACTACTAGATAACGCGTCACGAACAAAAACAATACTCAAATGTGGCACCGACTGACAAAAGGTACCATAAAATTAAGAAAATGATGTAAAGGTTTAATAATTTTAATCTAAACTACGCCTTGTTCCAGAGCAATAAAGTGCGATTTAGATTGTATTGACATTCAATTACGATCTTACGCCATGAATAACAGAAAGACATAGGAAATGTACAATAACGATAACGGTTGTACCATATTCCACCTTATTTAATAAGCAATAAGCTATGATTGGACAAGGCCGGGTAATTTTTGAGTTTTATTTTTAAAGATTATAAAATAGAGTTTTGTTATGTAAATTTCGAAAATAACGTATAATAATGAACTTTGATCGTTGTTGAAGCTACACGATGTCTATTTAGGACAATTTCATATAGTAATGTAATTTCTATTTAATTATTAAAAGCTTTTTCTTCCAATTTTATCCAAATTAATTAAAAAAAATGTTTGATAATTATTGAGGATTTTCTGTTAGAGTATATTAAGTCTGTTATTAAATTATACTTACAGCTAGTATAAGTGGCGGCTTCGGCAGCGTGAAATTAATCCCTTAAAGCCTTCAATTTTTACCGTTCATAAGGCCTTTTGGATTCTACATTCAAAATATTTAAATTAATAGACAGCAGCAGTCCTTTACAATACAAAAACGATTCTTTTGGTAAATAGCAAAAAGCGATAATAACTTAAAAAGAGGCAGTTATTTGAAAATCGCAGACATACTTCTATTTTATTTATTTTATCTAAGATATAGTATGTTAAAAAATGTTGGCACTTGGACCCACATAAACTTGAACATTTTCAAAATAATATTTTTCCATTCGCATAGTATACTTAAAAATGGAGATAAATTGAACGCCTAGTGTCTTTATATTATAAAAAAGGAGTACACATAACTTACCTAGAAATTTCTCGCTTAGGACACCGCTTTGTACTACACGGAGAAAATTAAATGCGAAATGCAATAAGGAAACATGCCGAGAAAGAAACAGACGTTATATTAGATTTATAATTTTAGAATTTAGTTTAAGTCCGATAACAAACTATCAATTTAAAATTCTGAAGGACATGGAACAAAAATGAGTGTAGGGGGACGATGGGGGAATTACGGATTTACATATTATACCTACTTTTTCTTGTCTATGACAAGAATGGTAATTTTTAAATATAAGAATAACAGTATGATAAGTCAAGCTTCAATTCTGACAGTAAGATACTTTCACTTATTTATGTAATATCATTAAAATAATATTTTACACATATAAATATAATTAAATAAAATAAAACATAAAAATGTCGTTTGAGAAACCGGCAGTTGTAATTGATAACGGTAGTTATAGTATCAAAGCTGGCTTTGCATGCGACAATCATCCCGTTGCCATTTTTAGAACATTGATTGGGAGACCAAACTACTTACATGGTAGCTACGGACGCCAATATTACGACGTGGCTGTAGGAGATGACGCAATCGCAAGAGTTGAAGATTTGGAATTGAGCCATCCGGTGGTCAATGGTAGTATAGTGCACTGGGATAATATGGAAAGGATTTGGCATCATGTTTTCTATAGAGAGTTGAAGGTTGCACCCGAAGATCGAGCCATTATGTTGGCTTGTGGACTAAATACAACTATAGAGGAAAAGTATGATAATGAAGTATTAAATTAAAAAACGTGAGAATATTAAAATACTATACATAATTATATTATTAATTAAATACAAAATATTTCAGAATTCGCTGCTGTGAAGTATTCTTTGAAACACTCAACAATCCAGCTGTGTGCATTCAACCACAGAGCGTCCTAGCGATGTATGGATCTGGTACTACAACTGGTATATGCGTGGATATTGGGTACGATACGAGTGATATAATACCCATATTCGAAGGTGGAATGACAAAGTACGCTCATATTAATACAAATTTAGCAGGATCTCAAATTTCAGACTATTTTAAGAAGTGTTTAGCTGACCGTAATCTGCTAGAAGAGATTAAATCGCCCCACGATATCGAAGTCATAAAAACAAATAGCTTATATCTTACGCAAAATTGCGCCATGTCAAGAAAAGACTGTATACGGAATTATAAACTAATTAGTGGTAATGTAATAGATATAAGTAACGAAGCATTTATGGCAGCAGAATTAATATTTCAACCAGATTTGGTAAAAGGGGAGAAGACCAACATTATACCATTGCACGAGGCAATAGTTACTGCATCCTTAAAATGTGATCCAGAGTTAAGAGCTGAAATGTATGATGCTATTGTACCCTGTGGTGGATTAGCCTCGATACCTGGATTTAATGATAGATTGCAGGTGGAATTAGAGCATTATATTACAAGCCCTTTTACGATACTTTCTTCGCCTGAGCCATATGCTGTATCTTGGTTGGGCGGAGCTACGTTTGCAGGACTTCCTGATGCTGCAAAAATGTGGGTACAGAAAAAGCAATTTGAAGATCACGGCGAAAGAATTATAAGAAATAGGTTCTTGTAACAGTGGCTTTAATTGTTATTTATTTATTATGCCGTTATCAGGGCAAGTGAATTTTCTTTGATCGTATGATTTGACGTTAATATATTATTATTTAATATTTAATTCTTAATTCATTCAATGATAGAAAAAGACAGATAATAAGTGAAATGTATATTTCGAATAAAAAGCTTAACGATTGTCATACATGATTATTCTCTCATAATCATCAAATATCATCGACCCCTTTTCATTGCTATAATTGAGGAAAATGTTTCTCAACTTATTCCAATGCGAATTTACGGATATAAATGTGGCAGAATTTTAAGGCAAATGCACGTAGGTTCCTTCTCGATGTTATTCTACACCGCCGAGCATAAGAACAACTAATTCTACTTATAAACAGACATTAAACTAAGTTTAGAAACACGTACTATCAACTGTTCTATCTTAGCATTAAATTTATAACAATCAATCCAAATTATGGTAAAGTGAAAAATGATAATAATAGTATTACGTAAAACCTGTTGTTTTGTTTCCGGTTTTTTTTTATAGAATAGGTTGGCGGATGATCATATGGGCCACCTGATGGTAAGTGGTCACGAACGCCCATAGACAGAGGCATTGTACATTTCTTTAAAAAAAAACGTCACGTAACGTTCAAACGTTCCTTCTGCCTGTAATTACACCGGCTCACTTACTCTTCAAACTGGAACACAACAATACAAAGTACTGCTATGCTTTTTTACGGTAGAATATCTAATGAGTAGGTACCACCCACCTAACCAGACGAGCTTGCCCAAAGCTGTACCACCGAGTTACACCACCGAGTACCACTTGTTTTTCGGGGTTCATATAAGAAATATTCATTTTATGCAAGTGTCGCGCCATTTTAGCTGTATAAATAGTTTCCGGCCAAGCTTACGCTATATGACATATTTACGTTGTCATAGTTTTGACATATCACGTAGTTTATTGCCAGCATAGACGAAAAGCATAATTGTCGGTCGCGGCGCTTTCCGAGCAAATGCTGCCAAAATTATAATTGATACATACACGAAAACTTTGTATAAATGGCGGTATCTGGAAGTGTCTTTTAGCGCATAATATTTTGAAATATACTTTTATATTGTATATTTATTTAAAAGAGACACGGAAAACCCTCTGCAATTGGAAAAGTGTAAAATTCGCAAAATGTGAATTTAAAATTTTTACGAGCATGAAGTAGTATTTCTGGGAAACATTTCTCTCGTATTAACTCAAAACGAAATATCATATTATCATATTTTAATCATTTTTTAAATAATAACACCCTGTATTTATTTGACAAGAATCGAAGGAATTGTTTTTCGGAATTGAAAGCCATTTGAGTTTTTTTTATTTCACTTATTATTCATTACAAGAAATATTCGGACGTGTTTGATGTATATTTCGCGTACAACAGATAAATTAATTTCATTCGGCGCCTAATATTAGTAATTACTTTTTCCTGTGATTTGATGTTTGGTTGGTGGACTTTGTGCAATCCCGTGGTTAGGTCCACCCACCTATCAGATACATTACGCCGAGCAATCCTTAGTATTGTTGTGTTGCGGTTTGAAGGTTGAGTAAGCCGGTGTAATTATAGACACAAGGGACATAACGTCTTAGTTCCAGAGGTTGGCAGTGCAATGTTAATAATTCTTACAGTGGTAACCTTAAGGTGGACTTACTATCAGGTTGCCTTTTTGCCCGTTTCCATTTTATTTCATAAAATAAAATGGTTATAAAAACTACATAATAATAGGTTAAATACTTTATTTTTTTAGCATGTTATACAAAAAAACTAGTTAAAATATAATTGCTTGGTAATACATATATTGTATATTTATTGTAATAAATAATCTTTGTGGATAAACTTATCGTGTATAAGTTATACTGACTAAACACGCAAGGATACCTTTGTGCACGCTATTTGAAGTCTTCTCATCGAGAACAATTCACTTTAAATGAGGAAAAGTAAAACTGTGGAATATTTTGCCTGAGTCTGTCTTTCCCGATAGGTACAATGTTGGTGTTTTTAAATCTAGAGTTAACAGGTATCTTCTATGCAAGCGTGCTACATCGTAGACCGTGTCGGTGCTTAAAATCAAGCAAGACAACGGTCAAACGCTAATCTATTATGGGTAAAAAAAAGTACAATTGACCGACAATCTTGTCATAATGAATGATTGCCCCTAAAATCCACTGGTTGTTGACTTTCCGTCAATAGACACTGATAATTACATCCCGTCAATATATATGGTGTAACCATGTACCGACAACCATGTACTACTACTATATTAAAGCGGTGATTATAGTTTGAAAAATAGCTTTCCTTTTGGTAAAAGCGATGTTAATTTTATTCATATTATGTTTTATCGTCAGAATGATAAAGGAGCTTGTTTTCGTCTAATCTTAAACAAAAACGTAAATGTATTTATTCATCTTCCTTAGTTCGAAAAACGACATATTAAGTGGAAGTTAGCAAATAAGAAATGGAAATATTTCATAAAAATAAGTAATATTAATGTCACTTTTTTCCATTTTTCCCTTAAGTCACAGACCGAAAGTTAATCAAGAAGGGCTCGCTTGCCCTGACTACTGTATTTTTTTTAAACTCTTACTATTTTTTTATATCATAGGTAGGCGGACGAGCATATGGGCCAACTGATGGTAAGTTTTCGCTTGCACCCATAGACATTGGCATTGTTAGAAATGTTAACCATCGCTTACATCGCCAATGTGCTACCAACCTTGGGAACTAAAATGTTATATGCCATGTGCCTGTAATTACTATGCGCAATAAACAATAAAAAAACTCAAAATACTGAATGAAAGTTAAATCTACTCATTCATGAACCTTGGCCAGAGACTAAATTCCTAGAATATTCACGAGTCAAATAACCTATATTATTACAATTGAAATAAAATGAGTTCTTTAGTATTTTTACAGCGTAAAACGTCTACATCAAGAGGAACTTATATTATTCAAATGTTTCCCTTTCTGTTCACGTATACCAACAAAAATATTCTAACAATGTCAAATATAATGGGGATGACACGAATGAGTCTGATCGATTGCCATTTCGGATATTTCCGCTTACCTTATTTTTGAACTTGGTTTCAATAAATGAATAAATACTCGTGAGTTATTTTACACGTACGAATTGTTGATCTGACCTACAGTTCGATGATATATCTTGAGACTAGTTCTAATATTATCAGCTATCACAATATAATTTTATACTAAACTAGTAAATTGAATACTTTAATTTTGGAAGACGAGCGACCAACTCTCAAATCGGAAAATCTTCCCGAGTTGTGGTTATACCTACGTTATGGATATACCTTCTGTGTTACACTGGCTAACTCATCATTTTAACTGCAACACCTCACTTGTTATAAGGAAATATATATACTCTGATGTCGTTTATATTTATTTCTATTATCTTAGCAAACTCACTAATCGAGACGAATAGATATATCTATACTGCTCTTCTATTGTCTGATGTCATCTTTAGCTGCAATTGCTGAGATCTACTTCGTGAGCCAATAAAGTTTAACAAAATATGAAACTGAAAGAAGGAAAATATTTATAAGTTGTAGTTTCATTTGTTATATTTTGACACATTAAAAAGTTAAGTATTTTTTTTATTTTATTGCATAGGAAGGCGGACGAGCGTATGGGGCCACCTGATGGTAAGTGGTCACCAACGCCCTTAGACATTGGCATTGTAAGAGAATTTAACCATCACTTACATCACCAATGCGCCACCAACCTTGGGAACTTAGATGTTACGGTGTTGGGTAGGTACCCAGACGAGCTTGCACAAAATTCTACCACCAAGTATAGATTAACTAAATTTATTTTAAATAATTTATTAAAGTTTTAGTTTAGTGTGTATTGACTACTAGGACTATTAAGTGAATAAAATTTGATATTATTTCATATGGTAACATTTAGAAAAAACTTAAAAACTTTTGCTTTTATCGTGTAAATTTTAAGTAAAGAGAACCATCGCCAATGCTCTTAAACGAATTTTAGTCGGGATGCGATCTCAATTCAATTCTTTACAGGAAATCGACTTATATTGTATAGACAGTCATATTCAATAAAGCTCCGTTTGAAATAAAATCACTTTTGAAATCTGATTAATTTTATCACAGAGTAAATGCAAGGAAGATTTAATATTATTAAATAGAATATTTTACGACTCATTAAATTTTATTGAATGAAAAAATATTTATCAGAGGGTTCTTAAAAAACCTAGTTCCTATAATCTACTTTAGAACCGATTTTCATTAGCGGTCATATTCTGTTATTGTTTAAGTAATATCCTAGAAAGAATAACAATAAAACCTGCTTCGGTAGAACCATGAAAGCGTTGTGTCGTAAGAACGGTTTCTATTGCTTATGGTGTCACAAAGACAACAAAAGAAATGTTACAGTAAAGACGGTAACATTGCTCCCTAAGAGGGTGGTTGAATGGGAGGAGGCTAAAATTGCGTCGCACGGGAAATTACGTAGCGTCGACCTTTATAACACAAACTAAAGAGAATAAATAGGACATAGCAGGTTTCGTACAACACAATAAGATATAATTTATCATATTAAATATAATATAGAGCGTTTATGAGTTTGTCTTAATGGTTAATGCCATTTAAAAGTACAATACAAAGACGTTTGCGTGTGTCCGTTTGTTTGGCTTACTATTTGTGACCCACACGGTGTCAATTGTGTAGTAACTATAATTATGTTTTTATTTATTAAAAAATATAAAGAGCAAATGGCTGGATTGGGTTATTTAACTAAAGTGAAATATATAAAACATGCAGCCGGGGTTGTTCATCTGGTGATCGTCTAATTTATACTTAGACGGGTGGAAGTTGAATCTAAGTGAAGGCGTAGCAGCCAGATTTGGACACAGTGAAGGCCTTTCATCAGATATACTGTGACTTCATATTCACAACAAACAAAGCCGCATACTATTTAATCTAGCAATTGCTTAAATTAATCTCGGCCTGAATTTCAACATCGGACGTCGTGTCAGAATTGAAAATTCCGTCCACACTACCGCGATATCTGGCATTCCACAATAACGCGATTTTAAAGGCATTCACGCATATTACTGTGAAACCAGTTGTTACCGGCAGTTTTTCCGACCCGTTATGATTTTAGGAACCTTTAAGAAAAGAGCCTATTAATTCATAAAAGGCCAATCTGGGTTGTTGCTCGTACAGCGATGATGTTTTTTTTTTTAAATAAGAGGGAACAAACGACTAGGAGGCTCACGTGATGCAAAGTGATTACTATCGTCCATGGACATCTGCAACACCCGAGGTGCGTTACCAGCGTTAGGGGATTGAGTACGATTTTTTCTCGAAGATTTTTATCTCATATCGATTCGGAAAACTCGCCGGCAGAAGCTGGTTCCAAAGAGTGATTGGGCGACGCAGGAAACATCTTAAAAATCGCGATGTTGTGGATTTCCAGAGATCGAGGTGTCGAGGATGGAATTTTGAGTTGTGGCCCGATGTCCAGTGGTGGAAATCAGCGGCCGGGACTAAACCGAATAACTCCTAAGAACATTCCCCGTAATATATGCTACAGAGGATGCAGAGTGACCCAACATCTCTAAGCAAGTTATTGGGTATAAAGAGATTTTAAAATTGTGTTGTATAAATAAAATATTTGATATAATTAAATGTTATAATAAAATAAAGCACCATATAATTTTTAAAATCTAATTTAGTGCTAACAGTCTAAGCTTGACGATGAAATTGTATTAATTACAATATTACTTGCCACCTAATTTGACATCGGATGTGTTTAGTTATGCTAAGTCGAAGTCGAGTGCAGCTTCAGCTAGTAAATTGGTAATTAAGACGCCAAAACGGTGCAATTTAACAGAAGTCATTCCTGTCTCTGCTAAGACATATATTCACAGAGAACATTATTTACAGACCTAATGTGCGAGCCTGTTACCATAAGATCTCATAGACTCATGATTTTGCTTATGTAACTCTAGTAATATATTATTGAATAAATGGCCTTTTTACTCATAAAATCTAGAACTCTTTATTAGAAAATATAAAAGGATAACATTGGATTTATTCACATAGTATATAAAAAAATAATGTTATTTACGAATGACTGTCTACTCCATTATAACCTACGTTTAGTTAATTTTCAGACGTATAAGTGCTAATTTGATTTGTTGGATAAACTTTTGATGAACTAATCAAAAGTGCAGAGTAGCGTTGTGAATTTCACACGTATGCAATTTTCGCTTAGTTATTAACCGCACTTCATCTATAAACGTGTAATCATGATAAATTGATAACAGATTAGGAAGTTGAACTATATATATTGTATTGCTAAGCAAGGATATTGATTAGTGACCTTCTAGTTTATTTTAAATATATAAGACTAGCTGTGCCCCGCGGATTCACCCGCGTTTAATTAATACAAATATAATAAATTACTTTGTTAGTATTATAACACACCGATACCGTAAGGTTTACCGATTTTATATATGGTCTAACGTTTGCGCCATAACATGTTCTTTGTGTGTACCAATTTTCATCAAGATTGGACAAGCCGTTCTTTTTTTTATTGTATAGGTTGGCGGACGACCATATGGGCCACCTGATGGTAAGTGGTCACAAACGCCCATAGACAATGGCTGTGTAAGAAATGTTAACTATCGCTTACATCGCCAATGCACCACCAAACTTTGGAACTAAGATGTTATGTCCCTTGTGCCTGTAATTACACTGGCTCATTTACCCTTCAAACCGGAACACAACAATACAAGGTACTGCTGTTTTGTAGTAGAATATCTGATGAGTGGGTGGTACCTAACCAGACGAGCTTGCACAAAGCTCTAGCACCCAGTTATAAGAAGACATACAGACAGACAGACAAAAATGAAAAAATAGTATAATGTAAATCACTACATCACAAAACAATAAGTTTATACGTAGACTTTATATTAAATGTCAAGTTTTAATTATACTAAGCACCTTGTACTTACTCAAGATTTTTATTATTATTTAAACTTGTGATTCGTTTTTCAGAAATAAATTTCTTACCAAGCAGACAGCAGAAAATCTACCTTCATAATTTAAAAGAGACCCAACTCAAAAATATGAGTTTAAGCAGGTCACGGCTCCTGTAAGTTGGTGAGGAGTGAGGGCGACAATGTTATTATTATATTATCATTAAATGAATTTTTTTTATCTTAAAATGAAATTGAATTGGTAGCGAGTTTTACAAAGTATATTTCTGTCCATAATTCATTAAACTATAAAATAAATGATGTACCCTCGTATGAAAGCAAGAACTGCATGCAGAATTTACATGTACTGAATTCATAGTTATGTCTTAGATTATGTACATAATGAGTGCTTCTACGACGAAGATACATAAGGAGGCCCATTTGCAATAAAATAAGGAAAAATAAGGATACAAAACAGCTTATATAAATATAATATTTGAGTAGTATTCACTTTGTTAATGTGGTGCAATTTTATAGATTAGCAACAGTTGTCCCGTAGTATTGATAATAATTTACTTAAATCTAGTAAACCATCTGTAAATTAGACGTAATTGTAAATGATATAAGGAACAAAATATATAATAATTTGGGACACCTAATGTCGTCAACGTTTAATACAGGAATTAATTAACGTTTAGAAACAGCTCCCGGATTTTTTCCTGCGTCCCAGCGGAAATATATATATATATATATACTAATTATGATAATTGTTTTCTTCTCCACTTTTCCTGACTTCAATTCAAAGTGGGCTAACTTTAATTTTACTCCTCATTAGTTTTTATCGTAATCCTGTGTTATAAATATTAAATTATTAAGTCAAGAGTAAATTGTATGAAGCATATTAAAGTGGAAATACGAAAAAGAATGAGTACACTTGGGCTAAAAGACACAAGTCTGAATATTTTTTTTCTTGTTTATTATAATAAGAAGATAAATTAGTGGATTGGTTATTTTAACGGTAGAATAAATGGTACCATCTAAGATGGTATTGCATAAGCACTAAGAATCTCACCATCTATAACGCAACAATAATTATCTTCATGAAATATATAATATACTCGCATTTTAGAACATAATATACTATTGTCAAATATAAAAGATTGCATTCATCATGTCGACATGTCAGCTAGTTATTTACGCGAGATTTAATTAAACTCCGTAGTTTATTATTTGATATTGCAATCGATCTTAACGACTGCGTCAGTCTGCATTGATTACACTTTAGCTTTAGTAATTAAAATATTGAATTCTGCCTCTTTGGTCTAGTGGCTAGATATAAGGCCGCAGACTCGGTGGTCCTGGGTTCAATTCCCAGGTCGGGCAAATAAAAAAATATACATTATTATAGACGACAAAAATGACAGCTAAGATGGCATAGTTGATAGAATATCAGGATCTGGATCTCCGGATGCTGATAGATATCAGGCTCAAATCTATGCAGGCACCACATTGATTTCATGTGCTAGATTTGTGACTTTTATTTATCGGTGGTCAAAGAAAACATCAAAAGGAAACATTCATGAAAGTCCGCCATCATGTGTGTGTATCATCCGCCAATCTGCACTGGAGACATGTGGTTACTGGAAAATAACGACTGAAAAAGCCTTATCTATATTAAAATAAGTTATATAGTCATTTTACAGATATTATTATTGGAACAAAAAATATTGAGGATATGGTAAAGAAAGGCTTACATAGGTCATGGACGGTGCATTATGATGTATGTATGTATATAGCTGTTGGTGGAAGGGCTTTGTGCAAGTTCGTCTGGGTAGGTCCCACCCACTAATCGTAAAGGTTATCGTACAGTATCCACTTTTCATCACAAGTAATGAGTCGATTTAATATCCTTCATTATTGTGTCGGTTGAGCAAAGTAACACAGCAGTCGACGCGTGTTTGCAAGTTCGATTCACTCAATTCTCAACTCAACTTTTAACAGACAACCGGTTTTGATCAAATATGGACTAAACGGTACCTTGAAATTTTTTATAATCAATGGTTATAAATAATATCTAGCCATTTTAATGATTAGACTGGAAAAACAAAATGACAAGTAGACAAACGAAAATAGAAAAAGTATATTTTGTTTTTGGTCAAATGACCATATTAATTTTATTAAATTAAAGAGGTGGTTACTTTGGACAAACTTTAATTTATTTAAATGTATGTACCTATAGATCTTTACACCTACAGATAAATCGTGTTATTGGTAAACCATAACCATAAAAATTCTTATCTGACTGTACAATAAAAGAAGCAGCTATGTTGTAACAATAGGACTAGCTGTAACGAATCGGCCTTATTACACCAATCACAAACTTGGGAAATGCCGCAAACTAGGGTAATTCAAGTTACTATAGCTGATAAAACGTCCCAACTATTCTCCATACAAAGTGTGAATAGCGAGCTTAGTATACTGTATCTATGTCAGTTCTAACATAGCATTAAACCCATTGTTTGAATTCAATGTACTTTTCTCGTTTTAAATTATATTTCAGTTGCTAAGTAATCGAGTTTTTCCAGCGAGAAAAAAAAGTTAATTGAATTCGTTGTTTGAAAATACTCATACTTAAGTATTTGTTTTCGGTCAATTTGTTCCCCAATCTAGATCGGGATGGAAATAAAACTAAAAAAGGTATATATACTGAAATTTTATAAGTCTGCTCTTAATAATTTCTATAACTTCCACGCGGGTGAAATCGCGGGTACAGCTAGTACAATATAGAAACTGATTCAAAATTTTAGAAAATATTTGTGGCAAGAAATTATTGGAGTTAACATTATAGTTACGCCATTTCACGTTTCATTTAACCAAAGTAGTATTATGCTATTACATGGATTGTTTCCAGAAGAACAATCAAGTCACCTTCTTGATTTGATTAAAGAATGTTGGAGAGATGCGAAAGAAAATGAAAATTACTTAAAAGTTTCTCTTGTAAACTCTGGCTAATGCAATTTTATTCTGGGAGCTTTGTTATATTTTTTTAAAACTAACACGATTTATATTATTCGAATCATAATATTTTAACTTAGAAAGCAATATTGATTAAGATCTTGAAATTTTATCTCAAGAATTTAGCCGCAAAGTCAGCAACTTCGTCCATTGAAATGACAATTTTGGACTGAAGCCAATACTCATAGTCATAGCGTTCTTTTAGATATTTTATTTTCTTTTATATTTAATATTTTTAAAATGTGACATTTAATTCTTTCAGGAACAGAAATCACTTAATATGCCAAATAAGCTTTATTTGTCTTAAAATAATTATTTCTACTGAGAATTTAAACAAGTACATATATATAAATCAAAATTAGAAATATCCCTACAAATACTTTACTCGGTGAAAGGGCTTTGTGCAAGCTCGTCTGGGTAGGTACCACCCACTCATCAGATATTCTACCGCGAAATAGCAGTACTTTTTATTGTTGTGCTCCGGTTCGAAGGGTAAGGGATTCAGTTTAATTACAGGAACATTGGGTTTTAGTTCCCAAGGTTGGTGGCGCATTGGCGATGTAAGCGATGGTTAAATACCCGGGGCTCAAAAGGTTACCAATGCGTTAAAAAAAAGAAAAAGATTAGGCGGTCTATGTACGTCGTATGTCTATCAGTCATTCTGAAATTTATTAAGTAGATTATATTTTGAGACAGTTTCCACTCTCTAAAATACTTTATATGTGTGCTTTACAAATTAAAGTATGTTATAGTTTTGTTGAATTCATAATTAAGTCTCATCTCATCTCATCATAATTAAGTCTCGAACATTAATCATTTAAAAAAATATTAGTCAAGTAAAAGAATATTATGCCTTATCCTGTACAAAATGTACAATAATATTTAATAAATATAATAGTAGTACAATAAAAGAACAGATAATTTTAGTAAAATATATACAAACTGCGGTCTTATTAGTGTTCATTAATATTTATAATTTGATTATTTTTAAACAGATAACAATTTCACTATCACTTTTAAATGTTGATTAGCGAGTGTTTATTCAAACAGTAATCCTTGAATTACATTACTTCTATTTTAAAATATTGTTGATAAATGTATTATTTTAAACGCTTATATAATGACAACAGTAGCACCAACAGTAGTACCAGTGTAAAATATTCATTCAATGCTTTCGTTAATTACAGATATTGACGTTTAAGGCGTATTGTTGCTTGACTGTCGAATGCATAGCTAATATCCGGTGAAGTCAGTCGCTGGCAGCCAATGTCCGGCACAGGAATAAATGCATGACAGTGAACTATTTTCGAGAAAAATTACCTTCGACTGACCAGCTTTATATTTACGTATATTTGTGCAATGTATTAAAAGTGGAATTTATATATATGCCGGATCGGTCAAGAAGGCCTATTTTATTCAGACTACATTGTGTGGGTATATGTGGGTATACTGTAAAATGAGATAGAGTTTCACCAAAATTACTGTTTTATAGTCACAAAAGTCACAAATATATGATAGTCACCAATCGTAATTGGCACGAACCTAACCGATACGACACGGACGCGATAGTTCTGTGATGAGTGCCCCGAACAAAGTATGAGAGAAAGCAACCCAGCTACACTTGGTTCACTTTACGACTATATATACATACGTATCGCATACATATGCAAATGATGTAGTTGCTTGCTATCAACTAAAAAAATGACAGAACATGAGATGTTTGGTCAAACATCAGCCATATCTTTTGTCCATTTTTATCTCTCTTTCTAGGTATCTATCTCTCTTTTTAGGCAAAATGTGTATTGGTAGCTATTTTTAAAGTTTTGACAATCATATCAGATCACAACCGGAGAAATAACTCGTAACTATCGGCAATGATTGGGTATTTATTTGCGGCGTATAAAAGCATATCTTAATTTATTATTAAAAACAGTAATTTTATTTCGAGTACCTTTTTAAAATTCCTAAAGTGTATATTAAAATCTAAACATACAAATAAATGTGAATTATAAAAATAAATATTTTGCGTATGACCTTTTGTTATCATTAAAGCCTAACTAATATTAAATGCGAAGGTGAGTGTGTTTGTTTGTTTGTAACGTTTTAATGCCTAAGCCACTAAACCGGTTTTAAGAATTATTTCACCAACATTATCAGCGAGTAACATAGGATTCATTTTGTCCGCGTATACTCATGGGAACGGACACTACGCGGGCGAAACCACGGGCAACACGCTAGTATTGTATAATTGTTTCAAAAGCACTGAATCAAAGCCATCAATTCATATTTGAATTTTTATAAATCGATTTTACATACATTTTTTAGAGAATAGATTTGCTGCAAAAACATAATAAGTATGTAGTAAAACACACGACTATGTGTTATACTTAGCGTTACTCTCATGAGATAACATTATAAGTCGCACAATGTTATGGAACATATTTTGTACTATTTATTACAGAAAAACCGGCCAAGTGAGAGCCGGACTCGCACACGAAGGGTTCCGTACCATCTATACAACGGCAAAAAATCATGTCTGTAGAATAGGAGCCTTCCCTTAAATATTTATTTTATCCTGTTTTTAGTATTTGTTGTTATAGCGGCAACAGAAATACATCATCTGTGAATATTTCAACTGTCTTACTATCATCATGAGATACCGCCTGGTGACAGACGGACGGACGGACGGACAGCGGACAGCGGAGTCTTAGTAATAGTGTTCCCGTTTTACTCATTGGGTACGGAACCCTAAAAAACAAATAAGTCCAAATTTTATAAATTATTGTATATACTAATTTTCTGGCTTGATTGAAGGTAGCAAATAGTCTGATATAAATTCAAAACATGCTCGTCGATTATACATTCTTGGAATTCGAAAGGAATGACCCCTATTTACTGATTAGTTTAACAAGAGCTGTAGTTTCTTAGAGATCTTTGGGTCGATAAGCTCTTTGGTCTCATATCTAGAAGGTAGTATTTGATACGTTGTAATATATATTTCTTTTTATTTTACATAATCAAATTGATAATTGTATAAAAAGAATCAAAAACTGCTCCTCAAGGGAGTGATGATGACTGAAAGTTTATTCACGCTGTTCGAATGCTAGTTGTTGGATGAATATAGTACATTTTAGCTAAAACATGCTTTCCTTAAAGCCGATTTAACAAGTGACCTTCCAACCACTGAGCCATGTCGGCACACACAATGATATAATTAAACAAAGGCATAACGCTAAAGATTAAGTAGATGACCTAAAAGGGCAGAAAAATTAACTTATTACATGTTTATTTATTTTAAATTCGTGTAATGTTAGATGGTGATAAGAAATAACGGAGACATGCATGTGTGCGTTGGAATTCGGGTAACATGTACTGAATTGTACTCCCACCAACACTACTAAGTGCGATAGAATCAGATAGAATCATATTATTTCTACATCATACATATATAGTTACTTATCTATAATTGCCTCAAGAACTAAACTCAAACAAAATATTTTTAGTTGGCGTAGTAACGAATATGATATTTGACTCGGTCAAATGCAATATAAATACGTACTCGTAATTGGTCTAACAAATTAATGGAATAGTCGCTCTGTAGCTCGCATCATATTTACCTAGTTATCACGAGCAATGGAGTCGTGTATGTATGAAATATTTAACATGCGAAAATTAAATGTAACACATAAGACATCTGCGTAGTTATTTATTTTAGTGATTACAAATAATTATAATAATATCTAGATAATTTACTTTATGATTTTTTTTTTTATTGCATAGGTAGGCGGACGAGCATATGGGCCACCTGATGGTAAGTGGTCACCAACGCCCATAGACATTGGCGTTGTTAGAGCTGTTAACCATCTCATACATCGCCAATGCGCCACCAACCTTGGGAACTAAGATGTTATGTCCCTTGTGCCTGTAATTACTCTGGCTTATTCACCCTTCAAACTGGAACACAACAATACCAAGTACTGTTGTTTTGCGGTAGTATATCTGATGAGTGGGTGGTACCTACCCAGACTTGCACAAAGCTCCACCACCAAGTATGATTATATAGCAAAAATGAGCTTATTTGTTTGTTACCTTTTCACGTGTTAACTACTTAACTGATCGTCACTAAATTTTATAAACATTCAATACAGAAGAGACCATAGGGTACGTAACACGCGCCCACTCGGTCGAAGCTTCAGGCGGGATCTAGGTTAGGACGAAAACGAACTCATAAAATTTTAACAAAACAAAAACCGACTTCATAAAAAAGCAAATTAATATGCACTAAAAAGTAAAAAAATAATTGCGTATTCTTCTATAATTTGATAATTAACTTACTATTTTCTACTCATCAATATGTAGGTACGAATGTGTTGTGTGGTTGATAATTTATTTACAATTATTGTTACTTTTGGAGTCGATGTCAGCCAAGATGGGCTTATAACTACATACATAGTTGTAGGTGAGATGTGCTTGTGTCGCACGCGCAACTTAACGAAGCGAATAAAAGTCAATTTGTAATGTGTATGTTTTTAAAAGATTCCCGTATTATTATTGCTAGGTATATTATAGTGTTTCCTTAGCTGACATCGACTCCAAAAATAACAATAATTGTAAATAAATTATCAACCACACAACACATTCGTACCTACATATTGATGAGTAGAAAATAGTAAGTTAATTATCAAATTATAGAAGAATACGCAATTATTTTTTTACTTTTTAGTGCATATTAATTTGCTTTTTTATGAAGTCGGTTTTTGTTTTGTTAAAATTTTTATTTATTTTTCGATTTTTAGTGAATCTGAAGTACACTCACTAATTTGTAGAATATGGGTAGACCTACTAAACGTGCAGCTCATATGAGACAGCGCCATTTATATCATTATTTAAATATATTAATCTAAAACAGTGAAACATAAAAAAAATGCATTTTGGTACTTAATTAATAAATATTAGTTAATATGGTTAAATGTATGAATATAAATTAACATGTTTTGATTAAATAGATTTAGTTGGTGGGGTAATTTAGTTGGGCAGCAATAACATAACCAAATAGTTATTTCTAGTAATAATTAAATAAACTGTATGTTTATAGATGTTGTGTTATACCATTCTTCACCATAAAATATGACGGAATGTCTGTATATTAAAAAAAGGGGAAGTATCTATATTATCCTAACTTATATTATAAATGCGAAAGTAAGCTTGTTTGTGACGCTTTCAGGCCTAAATCACTAAGCCGATTTAAAAAATTCTTTCACCAATGGAAAGCTACATTATCAGGGAGTAATATAGGCTACATTTTGCCCCCTTATTTCCACGGGAACAGGAACTACGCGAGTGAAACCGCGGAAAAAACACTAGTAATCAATATATACCCCTTTCTTAGAGTATTCAATGTCCTCTATCCAAAGGTTGTCTGGAAGAGATCGCTCTTTTAGCGATAAGACCGCCTTTTGTACCGTGTTTTCTATTTTGTTGTGTTGCTTCTTGTAATTTTTTGTTTGTGTGTACAATAAAGTATATTTATCTTTATCTTATATAAATATACATAAATATAACATGTATATAAGAGTACTTATACGATTCTATATATATATATATATATATGTATAATTTTCAAAATTGGTCTCAACTTTTAGATGTTCAAATATGTTTCAATTACAAACATATACATATATACAATGCTTACATGCATAACTCATATTATAAAGAGGAAAAATTTGATTTTTGTTTGATTTTTTATTACGATTTAAATACAAAACTACTCGACCGATTTTAAAAATTCTTTCACCCTTAGAAAGCTACGTCTTTACCGAGTAATATAGGCTTTATTATATTTTCAAAAACTTATAGATCCCTACTTAAAATGGAGCAATGTAACCCAACGTATCAAACTGTTGCCTATAAAAGTTATTATTTCGCGTGCGCTGCGAAAACTATTGACGGTATATAAAGAAGTGTTTTTTACAATAGTACTATAATTACTTGATCATAACGATGTTATGGTAGGTGAATGATCTAGATAGCCTATAAAAGATTCGGCCGTGTATCGTTAATTTGCTACTAAGAATTGAAGATTTCCGTTACTTTGTCATGGATCCTGTAATCAGAATCTAACCAAACTATCATCAAACAACACTTGAAGTATACTCTTTCTAATAAAAAAAAAATCATCGAAATCGGTTAGCGTGATATTGAGTTATTCGTCCATTTGTCGTGCACATACCTCATGCAAATTTACGACTTATATGGTTTTCTCATGGATTCCATTGTCAAACCTGGACTAAAAAAAAATGGGACCCCATGGGAAGCAACCCCTTTCAAATAAAAAAAAAATCATCAAAATCGATTCACCCAGTCGAAAGTTATGAGGTAACAAACATAAAAAAAAAAAAAAAAAACATACAGACGAATTGATAACCTCCTCCTTTTTTTGAAGTCGGTTAATAATTAGAAAGCTATGCAAAAATATGCAGTAAGAAATTTACTCACAGCGCTTATATCCTTAATGAGACATACAATTTTGCACTTTACTTATATACATTTAATTATATAAAACTTTACTGGTATGTCTAATAAATGCAAAACTGGTTATATTTAAACAATAGGACTTAGAATCGAAATCTTAAGTTCACCAGATGTCTGTTCGACGCTAATAACATTGATGCAGAGTAATATAATTATGTTTTAATCTGCTTAAGGAGAAATGTTGAATATGAAGAGGAAATCTCAAATAATATTTATATGAATATCTTTTTATGATATGAAAGGATTTATATGCCCAATTTATTTTATAAATTATATAAATGTGAGCCTACTTCTGAACGTTTCTTAGCAAGTTTTTATTTATGTATACTGATTACGCTCTTTACGAAATGAATTATTTATTGATTTAACTAATTACTCGTTCAACAAAATTTATAAGTAAGGGCGTTATTAAAAATGGCCAGGAAAAAATAATTATAAAAATTTATACCATTTCTCTTATTCACTATTATTTTTTCAGGTCTTTAAATATTTTTTATATATATCAATTGAAGTTTATTTTTAAGAAGAAAATAATTAACATACGCAATCAAAATTGCAATAAGTGATAAAAATATATTTGATCTTTTATTTAGTTGTTTAAGAAAAGTAAAATTCTAGGTTAAACCATTTCACTATAAATATTTTTTCAATGTTTATATGCTTCGCCAAAAAATTACGAAAAATTTTTTTTTCCATTTATTTAGCTTTCAGAAATTAGCTGAGTAGTTTCTTTTTTATTTCTACCATTTAATAATAACTTTAACATGCCTCATAAACACACATAGAGTGCCTTACATATAGGCTCTATATTATTCTGTTTGCCGATCCTTGCTTAAAAGCAAGGAATGGAAACTGTGATTTTCGTTATATCTCTCCATTTTCCCTTCAGATCAGATTATAGTTACCGATGTAGTAGTATTGTCTATCGGAACCGCTATTTAAAATTACCTTTAGTCATGTTGGGATAACAAACAGCCAGAGTAACTTTCAGTTTTATATTAATCTAGATATTATATGTAAAAATGTATAGAATTTTTATTTCACATTCACTTGTCTCATAAAGAAAAGTGCATTGTGATGTCGAAGCTCTTATATATCGACAGAAACAAAATGAATTAGGTTCAGGTACGTAGCACATGATGACCAATCAGAAAATTCACTCGCTTTATGTCAACAAAACTGCTCTGTTGTTTTGTTTCTATTCTAAACATTTGATTTAACTTCACCGTTCAATTTGCTTCTATATTCAATAATAACAAAGTCGATGTCTACCGTATGCTGTTCTTCTAAGGTAATCCATAATTTGACGTAAGAACATGCGAATAACATTAAATATATTCTTATCGAAATTTATATAAAACATTTAAGACATGATAAATTAATATTTGGAATTGTTATTCATAAAACGGTTGATGAAAGCTTTAAGAAACGTATTACAGATAATAAATATACTACAAAAAATATTTCCGATGATATTCACGGGCATATAGTAGGAGCTACTGATCTGAGTAACGATATGCCTGTAAAATATGTATTAAAAACATAGTTTCCATTGATTAAGTTCCCACCCTTATCTTCAGGCTTAAGAACCGTTGATGTACCTAACTATTTTGCCAGGTATTTGTAGTATATAAAGATTGCAATAATTGACGGGCCCTTGTGTGGGACGAAATATGTGTTGACACACTGGCCCCGTCTCATATCAGGGAAACAATGTTAAAAGTCGGAGCTGCCGCGGAAAAAGCTGAAACGAACAAACGTAACAAATATTATTCCAAATTATATTTTTTGTTCCGTTTGCAGTTGAAATGCTTGGACCTTGGAGTAATAGTGCCAAAAAAATCATCCAAAATATTACTCCCCGCCTTATTGCCTCCACTGGTGACAGGCGGGCTGGTTCATTTTTCGCCCAGAGAATCGGAATTGCGATTCAAAGGGGAAATGCTGCTCGCATTCTTGCCACCATTTCACGCAGTCACGACTTGTATAATAATTATTTTTAATTTTTATTTGTATTTAGTTAAGGTTTTAATGTAAATAAAATTAATTGTTGAAGTTGGCATGGAGGTAAATTTGAGGTATCATAACTAATCAGTTTTCCTCATAAACCTCTCAGTACCACTTGTTTTATGTGTAGCGAGAAACTTACATATATAAATTTCAACTTTACAGAATAAAGTTTATTTAAATTGATACATGTACAAACACCTTTCGGGTCACCTGTCAGGTACTTGTGATCATCGAAAACGCCTTCTTTTTTTAAACTTTGTAAAGATTGAACAAAATCTTATAAAAATTTCAAGCTTACAGCAACAAGTGTTTTTTTAAATATATCAACACTTTTAAAAAATATAGGGGATGATGACGAGCACGGCTGAGGGATGCTTACCGTACTAAGCATGCTATAACTCATCACTATAAGAATTTCTAGCCTTACAGGCATACCGTTACTCGGAGGGTTCAGTAGCTCTTGATCTAAAAGGAGCATTACAATATAAAATATGCAGCAATGTTCGTCGTCGCTTGTAGTTGAATAAACGATTACGATGTGTTTTGTTTCTATTTTCATTTTTGATCGAAACTTTACAAAATAGACTGGATGGATTTTTGTACGGATGATTTTAGTTTGTTTTTTTATTGAGAGATAAAAGTGCGAATGATGAATGAGTTTAAGTGGTAGTGATCGGTCACGTTTGCCGCAAAATCGAAAGGACGAGTTTTTGTATAGATACCGCGTTTTGACAATTGTAAAATGGGTACCACTTCAGTCTAAGTAAAATGACGGTACTGGATGGCTCTTCTAAATGCCTATGTCCAACCGTATTCAAATAGGGGCTCACGATGATGAATTTGAAGCACATTTACAAACGGTACTCTCGACAAGGAAATGCAAAACAATTTTGATATTACTAAAATCTAAAAGTAACATTTTGGAAACAAAATATTCACATACATAAATTGGTTCCAAATCAATAAATCCAGAAGTCCATTTATTTATTTATAGGGCAAATAAAATAAATCGTCTAAATAAACGTGTCTACTAAATCGTGCGGGTTGTCTAGTTGGAGTAATATGTTCATGTTCTCAGATATATAAAAGGCAATCAAATAGCTTTCTAAAAATTTATTGCAAAACTTAGGTATTGTTATTTCCGAATTGGCAAAGACTAAGAACGTTCTACAGCGCGCCGCAGTGAGATTTACACGTCAGGTAAAATAAATGTATTATAGCATATCGTGAACACTTATGTCTCTTGATGCATTCGCGGAAGAGTATAACATATATATTTATACAATATAATATATATAAGTATACATTTGGCATTGTCCCGTTGATCCGATTATATTTTTTGAAACCCGTTGAAAATCCGCAAACGAACAACGTTTTGTAAATTATAATCTTATTTAATATTTGTAACAATATTTTATATAAAAGTATTATTCTCTGTCCAGATAGCTGGTACGATACATTCAGATCGAAACAAATAATTGCTTGATAAATAAATATTGTAATATTTCAGTTCATGTCGGTCGACCTATTCGATTCGTTCGTTAAATTTTGTGTTTACAAGTCTCTTTTACTGTTAAGGTGAAACGCAAAACTTAATCATAATAATTATCAAATATACAATATATATTAATTTGTATAATAAACTTCTCGAAATTTCACTAACATTTCCCATAAAGCCCAGGTCGTTATATCTCAGCATATAAATAACATAATGAATTTTACATTAGACTGACAATCCCATAAGAAATTCTCTCCAATGCACGACTTTGTTCGTTGTTTCAACAATGTTGTTTGTTTTCATACAAAGAGACCTAATTACATTCGAATGTAGCTTATATACAAAGTTGGAATTTTCTATTTATTTTATTGTGACATAAAATATATCCGTTTGTATGCGCATAAAACACATATACACATACAGTGTAGTATAACATAATCACTACATAATACTACTCCAAATCACGAATTGTATATATTCTTTCTTTATCTTTTGGTTTCGCCACTGTCGTCTGATAATGATTATTATTTATTTATTATGAAGAGATATTAGCGATATTACGCGTGGTATCTACTACTCATATTGCTTTTAAGTATACGGCAAAGTGTATGAATTAACTATTTTTGAGACAAAACTTATAGGGTGCGAATGTGAACGTATATATGTTTTAAAGTACATATAGATATTATGCTAAAATCTTTAGAATCGTTAATGACTATATAAGTACCACAATTTCTCATGCGGCGATTAGCGTTCGCGCACGAATGTTAAACTTGGCTCGTTAAGGCGATGTGCAAAATTAATTTTTGAACCATCGAAACCTGTTCGGATTTGTATAATAAATTTCTGCTTAAAATTTGTATTATCTTGTATTTTGTTTTAATTGGTATTGGCCGAAAGGTCAAAATATTAATTTTAAGCATCTAATGAATTAGATGTTTAATACACTAATAAAATTATTATTATTTTAGGGAAACCGTAGGAATAAAAGATTGGTATTTTATTTAATTTAAATGAAATGGATTGCGATTTGTAAGTTTTAGTTTTCCATTTAGTAGCTATTATAACTCTCATCTCTATAGACCGTAGATTTCGATTCTGCGTTAATCAGAAGAATGTCGCTAAGTATGACCATAAATTATCAAAATAGATACTATGTGTTGATTTTATTTCTAGCAGAACTCGAGATGGCGTGAGTTTGGTCTATAGTGTGTGAAAAAATCCCTTTTCAGCATTTTTGTTATGACAATGACAACTCATTGATGTAATTTTGAAATTATACATATAAAGTACTAGCTAAGCTCAGCCACGCTTCGTTGTGGCTCAGGATGATATGAGATGAATAGGGAACTAAAAGTATTCTAGCAACCATAAATTCCACGAAGATGCCAAAACATTCAGTGTAAAATCTTGCTTTGTGCACTGCTACATATTTAGTGTGAAAAATATGTTTTTTCTAGAGAAAACGAATGGACTATATATATTTATGGTTTATCCGTTTTTGGCATAACAAAGATCAGACGGTATACTGACATCGGAGCAAGCGTGTTATTTCCCATGCGGTGAGAATTCGTTTTCTAAATTCAAATCACACACTAGATAAGGCGGTGATTTAGTCTGTTTCTGGATTTGTTATATGATCTATTTGAAGCTCAACTCTCAGAAACGTTATTCATTTCTGTTGTATGACAAATCACACTGCTAAAGGCTGGACCAAATCCAACTATTGCGACTACATCAAGTACAAATGTTTGGTATAGCAACGTGCTAATGAATCCTTTGAAGATGCTGAATTTCAGTGGCGAGCCATTGATGAGCGAACGGCACAGCCAAGGCAAACGTTTGTAAGTCATACGTGGTCTATATTGTTTTGATAAAGCAGACAAATATGTCAGTCACAATCTTATAAAATGGAGATAATGTATAAATAATATAGACTTTGCAGAGCACTTAAATATCTAAGAAAGTATGCAAGACCAGCTATTAAAAATTACGACCACAAGCCAAAGTTAGGGAACCTTTTCGAATTTTTGTGTGCACTTGTCCACTATTTTTTTTTTTTTTTTTTTTTTTTTTTTTTTTTTTTTTTTTTTTTTTTTTTTTATAGGAAGGCGGACGAGCATATGGGCCACCTGATGGTAAGTGGTCACCAACGCCCATAGACAATGGCATTGTAAGAAATGTTAACCATCGCTTACATCGCCAATGCGCCACCAACCTTGGGAACTAAGATGTTATGTCCCTTGTGCCTTGTAATTACACTGGCTCACTCACCCTTCAAACCGGAACACAGCAACACAGAGTACTGCTGTTTTGCGGCAGAATATCTGATGAGTGGGTGGTACCTACCCAGACGAGCTTGCACAAAGCTCTACCACCAAGTCAACCTATTCCCTGGAAAGTATCAATTATTCCTTCTTAATGATAAGACATTTGTGCTGAATCGTCTGGTGGTCCGACTCGGCAAGGACCACAATATATGTTGATGAATGTGGTTTTCTGGGTCATTGCTGCAAGTTTACTAAACGGCGGTCGGAGACCACATTGCCGTTGCGGTTTCAATTTCTACTTAATCTTGCAAGCGTAGATCAACATGCATCGTCACAAAAAACAGCGGCTGCTTTTGAAGCAGTACAAATTTATAGTTGTGTCGAGTGCACATTGTCTCACAAACATGCGTTTAAGGTGTTGAACCGCAGCCTGTACTTCTCTTAGCAGGCAATTTTAGACACCCAGACAGGAGGCTCAAAGAACGCCGTTTATTGTTATCACCTCTATTGATCATATGAGGTCGTCAGTTTTTATATAAACATATTTAAACTTACAAGTGAACAAAGTCGCTAGCAACAGCTAGTGTGTAATATATGAATAAAAGCATGGAGCGTTGCTGGTATATCCAGAATTTATTTCTCCTAAAGCATTTGCTGAATACATTCGATGTGTTCTATTGCTTTGCCATTCTTTCTTTCCTTTCAAATTATTTTTATGTTAGTTCCAAGTATTATGGGTCGCAATGTCGGTGAACGATGTTAAATTGGTCGTGAGACAATGTTACTCGTTTGCTAGTGTGGATTATCGCTCGTGATTTGTTATTGAATAATTGTAGTTTATTTAAATTATTAAATAAGTTTGCCACCATTGATGTTCCTGCTCTTATTGAGCCTCATGGAATTAGTCGTGATGATGGTCTGTTTATTTGTATTTAGTTAAGGTTTTAATGTAAGTTAGAATAAATTATAATTATAAGAAAAGAGAGATAATTAAAAAAATATATAAAATATATAGGAGTAATATCGCCATTTAAACATGCATACATGCAATCACTAAAATACATACCAGTATCTGGCGAAAGCCAAAAGGGGATCTTTTGGCTTTGCCAGAGCCGCTTTGACAAAGTTTGATCCCGTCCTCCGCAGTCCTGATAGCGCCTGGATTAAATTTCATGGCCTTCACAGAAATGCAATACTCACCGTTGGTTTGTGATTTAATATTATTCGATAAGTGTTGAATTTGTAATAACTTAACGCCCAGATGAAATGTAATTTCCTTTTACTTTAAAAGTGATTGCTCCACATGGTCATCTCATCACACTACCACAACTTCTTATATCTCATTATCAATTATAAGATAAGATATTTCGACAAATAGTAGTTAATCGATTTCTATTGTTTTTTTTCTAAAGTAGCTTAAATTTACTCAAATCATGCAATTTTAATTATTATAAGCTATACCAAAAATTTTAATAACGAATCGCTACAGAGCGGCATTATGGTAATGAGTTTTGTCAATTACAGCACGCTACTGTGGCTGCTGCAATAATAAAAAATAATGTTTCCGCGCAGATTATATCACTTTGTTTGCTGAAAATATAATAATAATGGTTTCATATTATACGTATTTTTGGTAAATAAGGTCGAAATCAAATTAGAAAAATAAAACTTACTATGAAAACGAGATGGTCCAGTTGTGGTCCAAGTATAATGGAATCTTGCACTTAGTGTATGTAATTAATAATTTTATATTAAAGGCTAACGTAATAAGAAGCACATATAAAAAACTAACTTATCTTCTTCGTCATGGCAAAAAACGGTCGGGAAGACATCAGCATTCTTTGATAAATAAACTGTTATACTACAAAATCAATGTTACCATGAAAACAAAATAATCATCATACTAATAACAATTGTAAAGAGATTAGTTTTGTTTGTTTTTTACCCCCAATTAATTAAATAACATATAGTTTAAAATTATTCTTTTATAGTTTCAGGACTGACATGTACGATATAATAAGTTGCATATTTTTTAGGTATACTTTATTGTGACATTGTAAAATTAAATAAACAGCCTGCCCTCTGGTCGAGAAAGGACTATTACCCTCTCGAGGTGAAGAAATGGATTTTCTTCCACCACGTTCTTCCAACATGGGTTGGTGTGGCAAAATTTCTTTCATGATATGTAGGTTCTTGCAATATTTTTACCTTTTATATAATAATGTTATCAACTATCGATTACTAGTCAAAAAATGTTCAGTATCATTCGATTTTTATTGTAGCGTCATAAAATATTTACTCTTCTTAATATATTTTAGTACCGGAAGCGACACAGGCAGTTACGAGAATGTATGAGGCACTTTCCCTTTAGCACCTGATGCGTGTTGAGATCTGAAATATTTATTAAACGTAAAATAAAATGTTCATAATAAAAGCTCTCGAGATAAACATATAAATCGAATTGAATAATACTTCTTGATGACTGTACGTAGATTATACAGTTTTGTTTGAACTAATAATGTAAAATATTTAAATTGACATATCTAATATTACTTTTAATAGAAGAGCTTTGCAGGGCCTTCTGAATCAGTAGCAACCAATCATCAGATGAATTTCAACGGTAGAAGTTGAAATATTTAGTATTAGTGTGTTGGGGTTTGATCCAGTGTAATTACAGGCGCAAGGGCATTGACAATTTGCTCAGGACGTTGTTTGTATTCATTTCAGTGTTTTATTATTAGTGAAGTGTTATTAAAAATACTATCTTTTTACTGAAATCATAACGCGAATGCATGTTTTACGTTTTAATTTGTTTTGAGTGAATAAAAAAATAATATTATGGTAGACTCACTTGGACTGGCAGTTTTTAGCGCACTATTATTTCTTGATTACTAGCTGTGGAGCATGACGTGATATAAAGGTATTTCTTTAGCCTGATGTTGAACGTGTTATAAGCGTCGACTTTGGAGCTTATAAATGGAAATTCTCTTCACGTCCTAGTATGTCTATATAACGGTATTTTTAAACTTCTACGCAAAACGAGGGGTCTTATAAGTTTGAGGTGTGTGTCTGTATCTCTGCTTTTCTGTCTACACTCTGTTTGTCTGTATACGCGATCGTAGGCTATGTTTGATGAAATTTGATTGTGCCGTTTAATAGTTAAGAGAAGTAGAAATAAACGATAGTAAACAAATATATTCTAGTGGGGTATCAAATGACAGGATTTGATTTGTGTTTTACAAAATTGGCTGTTTGAATTTAGTTATAACGGTTTTTTTTTAAATTTATTTTTTTATAAATATTAAACCTTACTTCTTGTATAAGAATAAAAATTTATTTAATATAAAACGTGTAACGTTTTAACCAATACATAACCGGTAAGCTAGGTAAAGTACTCAACGCTCTTTTTGCAACTTTTATTTTTTACTCTTGTTTTTTACAACAAAGATTATACATATAAAGTTCTTATCGAAATAGTGAATAATCTTGTAACAAATGAAATGGTATATGTATATGAATTACGTAGGCAGACGGATCTGAATTTATAAGTCACGTTTGATATTGACGTCGTGTAATATTAAGATTTCCACAGCTATTGACATTATATCGATATTGGAATGGAATTGTGGATATTGCAATTATTTTCAATTTGAAAACATATTATGATATAATCATGGTTACGATACAAACGATTGAACTGTCTGCAGTTTATTTCAGTCGATATATAAATTGTAAATAATATTCTTGATTAATATGACTGATTAAAAATATTATAATCAATTCACATGACGTATGTATATCAGATTATCATTACGTCGTCGTCCTCATTACGAAATTATATATATGTTTAATTTAAATCATCTCAAACTTGGTGGTAGAGCTTTGTGCAAGCTCGTCTGGGTAGGTACCACCCACTCATCAGATATTTTAACGCAAAACAGCAGTACTTGATATTGTTGTGTTCCGGTTTGAAGGGTGAGTGAGTCAGTCTAATTGAAGACACAAGGGACATAACATCTTGGTTACCAAGGTTGTTGGCGTGTTAGCGATGTAAGCGACAATTAACATCGCTTAAAATGCGCATGTTTATGGGCGCTGGTACTCATCCGCCTACCTATCATATAAAACCAAAAATTGAGGAATACTTGTACGATGGTTCTAGATCTTACTGGTTTGTGTTTCGTACAAAAGAAAAAATAAACCGGACAAGTGCGAGACGGACTCGCCCACCGAGGGTTCCGTACATATTAAGGATTGTGTTAATTTGTTAACTTTCAAAATTTTAAATGAAATAACAGTGCAAACTGTTAGTTTTGGTTAAGTACGTACACCAAAATTATTAGGTACCTAGATTAACTTATAAAGAAGGGAAAAGTTTTTTTTCATTCGTCGTCATAAATCGAAAACTATACATCATAAAAATAATTAACACTCTGTTTAAGCTTGTGCCAATGAAGCCCTTTCATACGATACCCCACACGACACCGTTAACTCAATTCAAAATTTGGACCGCCGTCTTTTGCATAAAGACCAAGTTTTTATGATTTAATTACAAATGTATAGTTTCAGATTTTTCCCTATACTTGTAGTATTACTTGCCAAATTTCATAGTTATAGGTCAACGGGAAATACCCTATTAATTTTGATTTCCTAGAGTGTCGAAACGTACGTTTTATGAGGCATAAACGGTCGATTTTTTTTACGTTAACTTAGAAGTTTTATTTTACCCCAGCTTCAAGAGACCGTAGACTTGAGCATATTTTTATTTAATTTCAATTCGATACCTCCACGCGTTCTCGAGGTAAAGGGACAGACAGACAGACGGACGGACAGCAAAGTAATCCTATAAGATTTCCGTCTTTTCCTTTTGAGGTACGGAACCCTAAAAAACGCTTTTCGCTAGAGTACGATCCACGAAGGGTTTCCCTAGTCAATTTCACACGTTCGCTGAGCTTCAGACGTGTTAAATACAAATTTGTTGAAGAAAAATCGTAAAGAATTCAATTATTTTAATATTTCCATGAAAATTGCAAGATATTTTTCTTTTGGAGTACATATATTTTAATTTTATTTGTAACTAGCTGTACCCGCGACTTCGTCCGCGTGGAATTTACAAAAAAGTTACTTAGTTTATTTAGTTTTTTTTGGTTTTTGCATTTTTATTATTATTATCATTTTTTTCTGAAATAAAAGTAGCTTAAGTTACTCCTTATAACCTCTCCTCACCTCAGCCATCTTACCTCAGCTACCTGCCAATAAAAGTCCCGTCAAAATCGGTCCAGCTATTTCAGAGATTAACCGGATCAAACAGACAGACTGACAGACAGACAAAAATTGTAAAAAATGTTATTTTGGTGTATATACAGTATATATATTCATATGCATGTGGTAAGAAGCGGTTATTTTATTTATATGTATAGATAACATGGACTATAAAATCAATGACTACTTCTAACTATAAAATTTGTTATATGATTTGATAATACTATAGTAGTACTAAACAAATATGCTTACACAGTATTGATATCTGTTACGATAGTAGTATTACAAAAATGTGCTATCTTTCTTTCTGATAAATTGAAAGAGGAATTGCCTTGTGTACAGATCATAATCTCTCATGACAACAAAGGCCTCGATACATTTCTTGCTTCGGATCGACACGAAATACGAAGTACTTTTGTCGTAACTTTTAAAAGAAGAAATACAAAAGGCCTGTTTTAGGAACACTTTTATCTAGCTTTTTTATGTAAAATGTACACCATTTTTTTACTTTAAAATAACATATTCTACACCTTTTTAAATATAAATAAAGTAACGAAATGAATTCGTTTTAGCATATACGATCAATCGTATTTTTTTGGATTGAATATGAAGGAATTGATTACAAAAATATCAATAATTTATTTTATAATTATTAAGAATTCAGAGGCACTAGCCATGTTGATATTCTACAATTGTAAACGCTAATAGAAAACTAATAATTGTATGAGAATGACCACGTGACTTATCGTTGAGAGATGTCATTCTCATACATTTGTTTAGTTTTCTATTATATACGATTGTAGAATGTCAACTTGGCAAGGGCCTCAGGATTTATTCCCAATAATTCACAATAAACTTTCAATCAGTAAAAATAGAGAGAAAAATAAATTAATGTAATATTGTTCGTTTAACCGTTAATTGTGAGCAATTAGGCTCTCGCTTTTATGTCGATTCAATGGATTGATGAGCTATAAACAACTCGATAGTAAAGTGGTTTAAACTATAGTATCAAATTCAAATTAAAATATAAGAAAAAGGGTAGTTTATGTATTTTGTACGAATAATATTTTTTACGCAGAAACGAATTTAATTATTGAAGTCGGAATATAAGGCATTAAACTTATATGACATACTGTTGCTATCAACATTCGATCGACACAAAATGACAATTTATAGAAAGATAAAAAAAAAACCATTTAACTAAAGCAAATATATAATAATATAATGAAACAAAAAGAAACATATTTTATAGGCTCCTTTTTAGGAATAAAAAATCACAGCGTTTTTGTAAATCCATAAATGGGAGATGAAAATTAGTATGCAATTTCAATTATAACTCAAAAAGATTGGATTTGGTATATAGCCTTGTGACAAAACTTCAAAAGTAATTTCGTGAAATAAAGTATAATTTATCAAATGGAAAAATTCACTGATTTTAATTGATTGGATAGGGAAAGTCAGTCAGATTCAGAGATATACATATGTAAGTATGTAATAATGATTCACATTTATAATATAATAAAATCTCAGTGTATAATTAAACCTATATATATATATATAATTTAATTATATATAAAAATATATACATATATATATTTAAGTTTAACGTAATTTGCTTTTATAATCCGCTTGCTTCAAGCTGCTACATTACTGTTAAGTGCATATGTCTGTAACATACTCACTCAACAATAACGAAGCATTAAAATATGGTGCTAATCTTTGGTACAAAAGTTATGTTAGAGTGGAGAGTCGTCTCCACTTAATGTCTTAACGTCTCCAATTATAACTTGGGCTAATGTCCTCTTGGGCTAATGCCGATTAGCCCAAGATCGAACCTGCGACTTTGACATAGGCAACAGGCCGCTCATTATAACAAAATTAAATAGTTATTTTTATACTTTCTTTAGTATTTCCAAATCTTTAGTTTTGTTTTGTATCCGATGGGAAATTCTATCAGGTACATGGAAATTATATTGCAAATACAATTAATTATACTGAATCAAAATAAAAATACATGATTATAAGGATGAGCTGTATAAATATCCAGGTTCTTGTGGGATGCTACAAACATCGACACATTGGCTCTTTCTTATATCAAAGAAACAATGTTAAAGGCCGGAAGTTAGCCACGGTGGCAAATACTGAAGTGAACAAATGGCGCGAATATTTATATCTAATATCTAATTATACCTTTGCGCCGTTAGTAGCTGAAGCACTTGGGACCTTGTAGCAAGAGTGATAAGACATTTCTGAAACATTGTTTACTACCGATGTATTCGGAGGGACCAAATGATGAACGAAATAAGAACTATACTTCACTGTTCACTTCACTTTATTAAATTTGATCAATCTTGTAACATTTACATTTTGTATAAGTACTTTTATAAAAAAACTTAGACAGCGTGATTCAGAAAATTCAAATAAATAATCAACACCATCTATTGACAAATAGTAATAAATATACAACTTTTTATTACTAATAAAAAAGGTTTTACTTTTAACATTTTACTAATAAAAAGGTTTTACTCTCAACATTCCGCCCACCATGGACAGATGGTCCATCAAAAAACATACAGGAAAAAGAACAAGATTAAGTAATAAGATGAATTTGTACCGCCCACCATGAACTAGTATAAATAACTGGATACAAACTATAACATTTCTTATTAATAAAAACCGTATAAACATTAAAAGCAACAATTTCATACATCTTCAATTAGTTTACATCAACGTTTTATTTAATACTAAATATACTATCATTACCAATTAAAATAAAAAACAACAATAATAACCTTCCACAAATAAAAATATAAATTTAACGTCCTATCATAATCTTTGGCAACAGGTAAAATGTCAATTTTGGACGTTGGCCTTTTTATTGTGTTGCCCTTACATTTAAGTGAAACTACACTCTCGTGAGATTGTCCGGACCAATGTGCTTTTGAACAATAATACCATACAACCACTATGCTGGTGGCAGATTGTCTTCTTTCACCAACACAACATCTCTTAACTGTGGCTCCGGTGTCTGATTTGACAATTTATACCGATTGTGAAATTTAGTCACATATTCTCTTATCATTGCCCTGTACTGAATTTTCAATTCAGGGTTCTTATTTAACTTGTGTTGTAACATATAAAACCTCTTTCGTACTATATGTCTAGAGTTACCGTATTTACTGAGTGGGTCATCTCGTCTAAACGGTAATCTGACTATATAGCGCCCTGATTTGTCTCTCATGGTTGTCTGAGAAAACAGCTGCTCACAAAGTTGCTCTTCTACAGTTTTATTTTTTTTATTTACTGACACAGGCTCTTCCGATTCCCAAAACTTATTTAATAATTCATTTTCATTCAATTCCACATGCATACTAACAATCACATTATTACATATTTCTTTGCGATCTTTTGAGCTTGAATCATGAACATCTCCAGATAAAATCCAACCGAACTTGGTATTTTGAGCAACGGGCAACCCAGGAGGACCTTTAACTAGTCCTTCTAACAAAATCTGTGCATATACTCCTGCACTTAAAACTAAATCTATTTTATTTGGCTTGCCAAATGATGGATCTGCTAAATCAACCGCAGGTATTGTTGATACCATTTGAACTATCTTTTTCTCGGGAAGAAAAGATGTAAGCTTCTTTAAAACGTATGCGTTGACATTTAGAACAAAGGCAGAATCAAAACGTGTTTTAATTTTAAGTGAAACTACAGCTTTAGACGGTAAATCATTACCTTCATCACCCAACCTTAATATATTTGCTGTAGTTGGCATTTTTCTTAAACCTAATAACTGAACCGCTGACTCCGTAATAAATGAAGCTTGTGAGCCTTGATCCAATAACGCTCTCAAGATAACTGTAGTCCCTGTTTTGGTTTCAACCTTAACTAAAGCTGTGGGTAATAAAACCTGGCTTTGCATATGTGAAAAACATGACACTACATTATTAGATTCATTTTGTGCAGACATGGATGCAAAGACTCCATCCTTATCATCAGACGAATCATGTTCATTACCTCCTTCTAATTTAGGCACGTTATTAGGGTGAAGTAATGAATGATGCCTTTTCTTACAAATACGGCATCTGGTAGTCTGACGACATGAATAAGCAGAATGGTTTCCACCTAAGCAATTGAAGCACAGCGCATTGGACCGAACAAACTCACGTCGCATATCAATATCTAAGTTTGCAAATTTCTTACAATTACATAACTTGTGACTATCTGAGCAATAATTACAAGAGAGAGTAGCAATATGATTACTACGAGTGTAATTTTGTTTTTTAACTTCTTTTACATCTAAGAATTCGAGTGACCTAAACCGGTGTTCTAAAAATTCCTTAAAACTATCTAGTGTAGGTAAATTATTCTGAGAATGACTAATTTTAGCTTCCCATTGTTTTCTACTCTCTGGATCTAATTTTTGACAAACTATGTATATAATCATTAAATCCCATGACTGTGTATCTACATTTAAATTTGACAATCCATTTAATAAATCATTAATATTATCTAATAGTTGTCTAATAAAACTAGCTGACTCTACTATTACATTGCGTTGAGAAAAGAAACGTTTCAAAATACAATTAACTAAATATTTCTTATTATTATATCTATTATCTAACAAAATCCAACACTGTTCATAAGTATCATTTGTAATAGGTATATGACGAACGAGCTGCTCCGCTTCACCGGTGAGATGTCCTTTCAGATAATGAAGCTTCTGAACATTGTCTAGAGTATTGTTGCTATGAATGAGTGAAATAAACATATCTCGAAAACTTATCCACTCTGTATATAATCCAGAAAACATAGGAATAGTTATTTTTGGTAATTTAACTGAAGTTTTACTATTTCCATTTATATGTAAAGATTTATTTATTTGAGTATTTGCTGCAAACTTGTCCAATAATTCATTTAAATTAGTTCTAAATTCCAAATAAAATTCCTCGAGTGATCCAAAAGTATCTTTACTAAAATAGTCTGTTTTTAAAGTATTCTTTTTCTTAATTAATTCGTAATGATTCTTAACAAATTCACACCATTTATTTTCTAACGCTTGTAATCTTGACTCTATAAATTGTTTAGTAATTCTTTCCTTTGAACTTTTTTTATAATTAATTTGAAGTCTTTCAATTTGGTTCTGTAATTCAAATTGAATTTCTACGATTTCCATTTTTTTCTAAGTGTTTAGCAATGTTTATAATTCTAAGAATATTTGGGCATAGATTCCTCGTCTAGTCACTTTTTCTTATTTTTTCTAAGTCACTGAACCCTAATTCTTGAAATTTTCTAAGTTCCTAACGTTATATAATTGTAAAGTACTCACAGTTTAAATCCGAACTGACCAACACACTCACATTAAGCGCACAATGCTTGAACTCGACGAATTTGTATCCCGCTGACGCTATGTATCCACTTCTTATGGATTTGCTTTACCTGATGTCTTCTCAATGAAGCACCTTAGCCGCCAACAGCAACAAATCGCCAGTTGAATTAAAATCACTTCTCTTCGGTATAATCGAGAGGTGCCCTTATACTTCCAGGGCACCTCTGCTGATATCTTCCAACTATCCGGCTCGAAGGACCAATGTTTACTACCGATGTATTCGGAGGGACCAAATGATGAACGAAATAAGAACTATACTTCACTGTTCACTTCACTTTATTAAATTTGATCAATCTTGTAACATTTACATTTTGTATAAGTACTTTTATAAAAAAACTTAGACAGCGTGATTCAGAAAATTCAAATAAATAATCAACACCATCTATTGACAAATAGTAATAAATATACAACTTTTTATTACTAATAAAAAAGGTTTTACTTTTAACATTTTACTAATAAAAAGGTTTTACTCTCAACAAACATGATTATGACATCTCGTCTTATTGCATCCCTCGTTCATTCTCCCAGAGAATAGAAAATGCGATTCGACGAGTAATTACTCCTAGCGTTCTTACCACGATTCCTCGCGGTCATGATTTGTACACTTATTTTTAATTTAGATTTTTATATATTATTTAAGTACTCAATGTGAATAATCCTTTAAGTTCTAGTCATTTTAAATACTGACACACTTTAGGTAACGTACGATATAAGGTCTCGCTTATCCTGTGATTCCTTGTACGTTGGTGGATGTGCTTTAAGACCGGTAGCCAAGGCTCGTTCCCCTTTATATTGGCTTGATTGCTTGTAAAGCTATATATTAAGACCATATTCTAATGTGAACAACTAATTCAGAATGAGTAATCGGAACGTTTACAGCATAATCAAAAATCAAAATGAGAATTCCTCTTTCAATAAACATTTCACCTTCTTGAAAGAACATCGTCCGTAGTTAATTCTGCTACCAACTTATAAGAAAACAGCTTAGGGAAAATGGCGGAACTGACTTCGCGAGATTTTTTATTGAAATTGACATTGTGCATTTTTATTTTCTAAGCATGTTTTATATTGTTTGTCACAAAGGCGATTACTTCGTTCCTGAGTTCAAAAACGTATTTTAAGTTTCTTTCTTATATATTTTGTAAGATAAACATTTTTAACGTTTATGGTATTATATTTTGATAAAAGTGAAGTAGTGTATGATCAATGAAGTATGTTTGTGTGAGCTGAAAAAAATAGTAATCGAATAACATCAACAATCGAAAGAATTATTTTTTATTTATTCAATCTATATTTTTATGAGCATATTAAAACTTGAAATTTTATTATGACAATTTGTGGTTTTGAACTATTAACGTTATATGGAGGAATTATCTTTCCTCCAAGGCTGGCAACGCGCCTGCGAGTCCTCTGATGTTGCAGGTGTCCATGGGCGATGGTAGTCACCTGTTACATAAAAAAAAAAACTGGTAGCACATTGCTCACATTCCACGCTTTTATTTAAGCCTTGGTTTGAGTTTTAGTTGTTTTTATTTAAGTGTGTGTAATATATTATTTATTTCATTGCATGTAAATACATTTAATATTTATATTTAAACTGTATTTGTGTATCTATTAAAGAAGAGAACAAAAAAATGTACAGATATTTATTACAGTATAAAATATGAAGTTGCTATATTTTCCGAACACCGCAAAAACACAATATTAACCTGTCCATCTGTCACGGCTTGATAAATCTACTGGAAAGTTGAAATTTAAGAGTAAATTGCAATACTCAACCATTTTCAGAGAGCAGTTTTACATTAATTTTTAACGCAAAATAAAATATAAATAAAGGTTCAAGTGTAATGTCGTGAAATATAATTGTTTGTGTCAGATAATTTCCAACAAGCGTGGCATAAGTAAAGTATGTTATTATATATTATATATATATATGTCTTCATTTTAAATAAATAAAAGTAAACATAACCGCTTTATCTATATGCTGTTTGTATTTCAGTTTATCGGCAAATCATTTTGATATAATTACACAATTAATTTTGGAAATAATTTTAAGAACCGTTAAGTAAAATACTTAAAACAAATGAAGTTGAAGTAGGTACTTGAATTTCTATTGCTCGTCTCTTTGATTAAGTTAAGCATTTCACTTAATTACGACCGTGACATATTTGTTTTATTTTAATAACATAAGTGTTATTTAAATAAGCATACAATTCTACATAAAATATCTGTACAAATCTTGCCCGCTTGGAACGGTGGCAAGAATGCTACGACTAGTAGAATTTCCCCTTCGAATTCAATTTTGTTTGCATTCCAATTACAATTTCGATTCTCTGGGCGAAAAATTACCAAGCCAAATAAAACACGACGTTATAACGTTGTCGAAATGTTTTTGAAGTGAAAACTTCTTTAGCATCGTTGTGATTTGAAAGTCGATGAAACGAAAAAGCGACATTAAATAGATTAAAATGGTTGTCTGTAAAGTCGGTTTACGGACGATAGTTTAACGTGACAACGTCATAAAAAAACATTGAAGAATTGACTGCAATCGAGTGAAAGAGAGATAGATGCGGAGCAAGCTTACAATCAGCGTAACGGGACAATGAGCGTAACGGGAAAATTTTTCGTGCATGCAGCCAGCGTTCATCGATTTATTAGACGTTGTCACGTCAAAAGAGACAGACATATAAATTCACAAGATTTAACGTGGGAGAAAATGAGATAGGAAGCATTATACTTTGAAACCAAAATTTTTGGAGGTTTCACTTCTACCACGTGTGAATTGCAGACATGTTTTTTTTGTACTATTACTTCCAAATTCAACTGAAAACGGTACAAAAATAAATTTTCGAACTGGAGACCACTGTTTGCGCTGTTTGTTCACGTCAGCATTTTCCGCTGGGCTCCGGCATTTACACTGTTTCCGTATTTATTGGTTTGCTTAACTATCGAATTATATATAATTGTAAATTAGTTATAGGTTAATATGACTCGTCTAAGACCATGCTGACTTCAATTTTCATTACATTTGCTTAGAACATATCGACATTGACTGATAACCGATCAAATTTGTCTTCATTTCTTTTATTTTTTTAGGGAAACCATTTATGTCCTCTTGATTTATACAAAATCGTAAATTATGGATTTTTATATATTTTCTGAACAAAAGTATAATATATTTTTTTAGTATCAGTATGTTAAGAGGGTAGAATGATCTTGTTTTTGTATTTTATCAGAAATGTGTTTATTAACTGTAAAATATCTAGACAAAATGCTTTGTAGTTGACGTTGAAATGTGAGAAAATTATCTTATATATATATATTTAGAAATGAATACTTAAGAGATGTCATGCTGTGACGTTCTTCTTGGCATTGACAGCAGCTTTAAAAGAACCGCATATTATTGAACGTTTTAAAGTAATAATTATTTTATATTTCGACCTTATAATCTTTTAACGTAATTTAAAATAATAAAATAATACGACATTAACGTTATTAGTATAAGTGCTAATCGAAACCACTGTGTGACTGGTTCACGAATTCAAGTATTCACGGAAACTATCTGAAGTTTTGTATTTGATATAAGATGGTTCCACGGATAACTAAAGTGCCTAAGCCAATCACGCTGTGGGTCGGTCAGATCTGCTACGTAACCGATATTCGATTTCGGAGAACTCATATTGGCAAAGGTGTGAGGACACCCTCAGGCTGGGAGGACGTAGTGGCATAGCCGATAGCGGTTGTAACAAAAGAATGAGCACAGTTGCGTTCATTGGAGATGTTTCAGTCGATGAACATGGGCAGCAGTGAACCGTCGTACTACGTTCGACCGTAGCCAAAATAGTGTTAGTTTTAAATTAGTATTGCTGGATGATTATTATCAATATAAATATTTGATTTGTTTGTTTGGATGAAATAAAATGTTAATAATTTGGTGAAAATGATAAATTTAAATATTAATTGAAATTACAAATATTTATTTCAATAAGATAACCTTATGTTTCTATTTACATTATTTGATATTATTTATTTACAGGCTTTTTTAATTATATATCGATTTCATTTTTTTACATGCATCTGGCCTATATTTATATTTTTAGCTTAATTCAGCGATTCTTCTTCATCTAAAAGTTAACTGAAAGTACTATACCAGAGATTTCTGTTACTCAGAGAATGTTACTTGGAATAATTTATGTATTGAAAACTATACAATCCCGGAGGGATATTAATTACAACTGACTCAGTGATTGCTGAATCGATCTGAATAGTTTCCGTCAGTGGATTGGTTTAACGTTGAAATTATATAACTCTCTAAGATCTTATATTATATTGTACCATCGTATCGTGCATTATTCTATGTGGTAAGTGGTCAACAAAGCCCATAGACAATGGCATTGTAAGAGATGTTAAACATCGCCAATGCGCCACCAACCCTGGGAACCAAGATGTTATGTCCCATGTGTCTGAAATTACACTGGCTCACTCACCCTTCAAACCGGAAAACAACAGTACCAAGTACTGCTGTTTTGCGGTAGAATATCTTATGAGTGGGTGGTACCTACCCAGGCGAGCCCTCACAAAGCTCTACCACCAAGTAATTATATCTTCTTTATAGTTTAAAAAATCGGTTGAAATCTAATATAATATTATAGTGAACACGTATTCTAACTTGTGATTATTAAATTAACTTAATAAAATAGTGCTAAGTTGTGGTGATATCATTATATAGTTGTAGTAGTTAATATCACTTATTTTTATTCGTTCCTATCTGCTATAAGATTTATGCGACGTTCTCGTATTGAATTGCCGTCAAATATAAGAAATTATATAAACAAATAATATTATAACAAAGTCCGTTCACAGGGGTCACTGCTGGCAGGAAGCAAAATTTTGAAAGACGACCCTTTACACAAGAAGCCTTAAAGAAGAAATCATGACAATTACTAAAGAATTGTAGTGCATTTTTTCTTAGTAAAAAAGTAAGCCGAGTTCTTTATCACCTTCTGGCATCTCTAATATATCTCAACGTAAGAAATTATATCGATTCGTGTTCAGGTGCTACTATATGAAAGAACAAATCGACAAACACCTTTTGCATTTATTTATTATTATTATTTACAAAAGTATCAGTCATGATACTTTAACATAAAATAGCTATGTTAAAATATGCGAGTTTATCGTCGTGTCCCTCTTTCGCACGAGTTAATTCATGTCAAACGAGCTAAGTTAAATAAACACCGACCAAAGCGGACGGATTAGTACTATGAAAAGAACATGTAATTTCACAACTGATTTGTATATGAGAAAAAATAGTAACTATAGAAGATGTAATTATATAATTTATTAAAAAATAATTTCGCATTAATCGAGCGTAAAGCAAACAAAAGAAGATTACGGTGCAATAGTTATGCCATTCATTGTTTTACAGGAAACAAAAAAACTAAATAGTAGATTAAAAACGAAACTACGGTGCAATTCGAACATACTTTATCCCTGCATCCAAATTATTTTAAATTCTAGAATCCTTTCTGAAATAATAATAACAAGGATTATTATTATAAATAAAAATAATTTTATTTAATACGCTATTTCGTCTATTAAGCAGAACATTACAGTATCATATTTATATCAAAGATTAGAAAGGGTACAAAAGCGGTTTCTTTATCACTTATCTCACGGTAATAACGTGTCTGAAAGAGTAATATGTTCTCATTAAAGAAAGAACCACAATAGAGGTGCGATAATATCACTTCCGTTCGTTGTCGCAAGAAAATTCTTATACCTCTGTATAAAATATTTCATGGAATTATATATTAGATTAAATAAAATCTTCTGTCTTTCAATATTAAGACACGATTGGTAAATTGCGTCGTGCGTTCACAACTTCAGATTTACTCTTTATTTGGCACGGATAAGCTGCATGTACTTCTCTGGCACTATTTTGTCTTTCAAAGCCCACCACAGATCTTCTCTGGGTACTCGATCGTAGGCCTATTGAGATCAACGAAAACTATGTGCAAGTTCTTATATGCACGTCTGTATTTTTTACTCAGCTGGCGTAGTGCAACCTTTTAGTCTCGTATTATCGTCATTTTTCCATTCCCTAAAAGCATACTTCTTCTCTTAACCTTCTGTATTTTTGGCGGTTATTTGCAACTTTTATATTTAGTCCAATAAACTTTATTTTTTCGTAGTAGTTTAAGTGGGTACGCCATAAGCCAGGTCAAAGGCGGAGGCTGTTTGTAGCAAAACCGGTCCTTGGGGTTTACGGTTTCCATACCTGCTTTCTTTCTTCTTACATGAATGTCACCACTTATATACAGCTATTAATCTCCCGGTATTAACATAATAATTTTATCAAAATCCTCTCAAATTTTCACTCTGTCGATACACCCTGTCTGTGAAGCGTACCTACTTACAATATTCAGCATCAAATCGTCTCTTATTACCTTCACTAATATGCATCTTACATGTATCCTTTTAATTTCAACCACACATTAATTCTGTTTTCTATCCAGAACTATTCCCAGTTCATCTATTTTGCCATCGCATCCATACTATATCTAATACCCTTCACTCATTTCTCTAGCGTTCCCTTTCTCTTAGTAAATACGCCACATTTATTCTTCTTCTTTTTCATCTGCTGATTATCTAGCTCTTTGATCGTTTTTATATTTAAAAGAAAATTGTATATACTGTGAATAAATATCATTATGATAAGTTTCTTTCTTTGAATTCTGAATAAGTATCCAATCTTAACATTTTTTTATATAATATTTGTATTTTAAAATAACAAATGAACCTTAAGCATCCCTCGCAAGACAGGGACATAATTGACAAATACTTTGAAACCTAGTTGGCTTTTAAAGTTCCAACCCACGCTGTTTATTTGAAGTTTGTTACTTAAAATGCTGGAGGCTTTTGCTATTTCACTAGAAAAATGTATCGTCATTATTTAAATTCCATACATAAATATGATTTTAGCACTATCTGTAACTAATGCTATACAATAGTAACGGGACATAATATTAATTATATAAGATTAACGTCCACTGTTTTAGTGATTGTGCAAAATTAATGTACATTTTAATTTTACATTTTAATTATGTATCTGAAGATAAATAGGCAAAGATCCTCCATTCCATTTTTTTGTTTGGTCGCTATTGTTATAAATAAAAAAAAGTGTTGAAAAAATATTTCGAACTGTGACAAATTGACAATTCCTAAAAACTTAATAAATGAATTATCATGATGAAATTTCGACCACTATGCAAACAAAAGCTATTTATTAATTTGAACGTTAGTATTGTTCAAAAGGTATTTGCTTGTGAATATATGGTTTAAGTCTATATACTTGTAAACAACAAAATGATGTATGAATGTAAAAAGAATAAACATTATAACTGATATTTAAAATATAATTTGAAAATAGAAGAACGTAGCAGACATCGATTGTAACAAACGTGGATTTCTATACAAAAAGTCTTTTCGCATACTGTTAGTCCTTGGAATTAGTGATAGTTGCCGTTATTTACATTACGTAATTATTTAGTTCAGGGGGCAGATTTTAAAAACGTCATTCCAAATTGCCCCATGCGGCACACGATTGACTTTTGTTTCTCTTTAAAGAATGGGTAAATATCTAAATAAATACTATTTTCTTTTTATCACAATTATACTCCAGTATCTTAGAATTATCATATTTAGGGTGCTTAAATAGGGATAAATAAAATAACCATTTCATACATTCAGTGTAAGTACAAGACTTTATTTTATTATTTAAGTCAAATACATGTAACAGCTGGGTGCTTGTGCAAAAAGACATTATAATAAAATACATTTCAAAACCAATTACAAAATGACAGCCAGAGGTGACAATAATAATGCTAGATAATTTAATATAGGTTAGAAAAGTTTTCAGTCGTAATTTCTAAGAAATAGTCGTTTTTACCCCGATATCGTTAATTACAAGAGTCACAGCTTAATTGAGATCGAGTAAAAATCTCGCTTATTCCTTTTCAATGAATTTTATTTTTATATTCCAATATTAAATGTTTCATCTAAAACTGCTTAGCCGATTGAATTTAAAATAGATATAAATTGAATTTAATTCAGGTTTAATTTTTTTTTGTTCCTAACTTTAGTCGACAATGTGATCATTTAGTTTTTTGGTTGGTGTAAATATTAAAAATAGCTATGAAATAAAGAAAAGTTTTTTTTTTCTACACTAAAGGAATAAGCGGATTTTAAGACCAATACGAAATGATTTATTGTCGTATAGACATATACGTTCGTATCAAAATATCAATGAAGTTACGAAAATATATAAGGAATGTTTCTTTGGAATCATATTTATATATATGTCTTTAAATGATTCAGTATGTAATCAAATTTTAATAGATTACATATTACACAAAGTTTAAATATATTTTTAAAGCTGTGATATTTTATACCAAATGTTTTGAAATCGTTCTGTTGTTACGAATTATCAGTGTTGCAATGTAAATTCGGATTTTTAAACTGAATTTAAAGATAAGTCCTCTTAAATATATTCTTTGTTTAAAATAAACAAGAATTCCTTTTTTAAATTCAAATTTTGGTATATATTTTTAATTAAACATGATTGTAACTTTTCTTGGACTATTATTTTTTCATATGAAAGTATCATTCGCAAGTAATTAATTGGTAGTTCGGAAATACGGTAAGATAGACCCGGCTGAAGTCGGTATGTATTTTGAATGACTTTGAAACTTAGAGAGAGTAATACAAATGGTGAATTGAACAGATGACAGTGCACAATAGGATATGTATTTGAAAAAAAGCGTGATCCTGTCAACGTAATTAGACCTTTTAGTTTTCTTCACATTTCCGTTTTTTATAACTTTCAATACTAGTAAAGAACAATAGGCCAATTGACAATCCTTACGTCGACATGTAAACAATAAAAAAAAAAACAATTTCATAAAAATTAAATAGAAATATATATCAAGTCTTAAACAAACATTGCACATAAAATATTAAGAAAATTATTTATTTATCATATTATTGAAATTAAATTAATATTATCCCAAAACTATTTATAGAGAAAATATTGTGAAAGTAAACGTGTACACGCGCAGGTATTTGACGTAAGTACTTGTTTAATTATCTATTACAGAAAACTACACAGCAATTTAATCTACTTACATAATATATGATTATATTAAGGAGGCCTTTAAAATATGTCAGCACTGCTTATTAAAACTGTATGATGATATTGTAATGATTCGAAACTATAGGAGGGCGATATTCCTTCTAAATAGTTAAATACATTTGTTAGTTGAGAAATAAGGAAGAAGAACAAGAACAAATACAATGGCGTCCGTACTTGGCACTCAATTCCTTAAAAAAATACGTTTATTTTTTATACACTTAGGTATAAAAAAGTTTTTCATTAATTTTTTTTCAATATCGTTAAAAATTTATTAACTACCTACATCTTACATCGTACCATAACATTTTTTTTTACTAAATATGTAAATTAAATTACATTGTAACCCATCATTGATTTTTATTCCAAAATTCATATATTCAATACGAATTTATAAAATTAACCATCGAATGTATCAATTCAAATTACGTAATTGAATTTAAATATAACTAATTTAAATTCGTTTTTTATCAATTCAATTTATCATAACATTCGTGGTCACGGAGCCATTAAGAGACGATGATAGAGTCAAGAAGGGCGATATGAGACACGGAAAGTTTATTAATGACGAAGTTTTTGACAGATAGGTGAGACAGTGCTTTTACAACATCTATCATATGTCTACAACACTCAAACATTTATATCAGATTCTAATGGTTACGAGTACATGCGGTTAAATATTGTAATAAAATCAGCTATCTCATTACTTTACTTTTAATGTATCCTCGCTTGTTCTAAAAGTGCGTATACAATGATTTTGACAAGTGTCAACTATTAATTAGTATTCATTTTATCGCAAACAGTTATTTGTATTTCATTTGTTATTTATTTTTGGTGTATCGTCAATAATGTTAAATGTAATGAGATAGTTGAAGATAGCTTCCTAAAATATGTATCTTCATTCGAGACGTCGAGAAGTTGGGAGAAGTCATTCCAAACTGATTCTCCCCACAAGTATTTTAAACACATATAATATGAAATACATTTATTACCATTAATAAACATTGATGGATATTTTTTTTTCATTGCACATCGTATTCGTTGATATTTATATACATTTGCCAAAATTGTTTTCGCGTCGATATCATATGAGATAGACATGGATATTTAAGATGATTTTAAAACTATTGAAAAAACATTGCAGTGGTTTGATCAATGTTTTGATAGTTTTTGATTCATATTTTGACAGATGCATGTAAATACGCCAGTGATGTGAATTTAAACAACGTCTTCCATGTAGAAAGCGTTGCTGGTGCAGTTGCCGTTGTCGTTGGGTGAATCAGGGTGTTCCTCAGGTTCAGATCCATTAGTGCGCATGTCGTCACGTATCTGGTTAGAAAATTAGATATCAATTCTATTTTTATTTAAACCTTTAGTTAAATCATAAATATTAAAAATAGAAATTGTAGTAAATTTAGGATATCGACTTTATTGACTATTATTATTATTAAATCAAACATTATTGACGTAAATCTATTGACTAAGACATAATAAGTGATAACATTTTAACTTTAAAGCATAAACGTAATTTATGAATACAAATTTATTATAACTACTCGTTAAGATTAAATAATTTAATAGAAATCGTCAAATTGCTTCGTCGTAAACAAAATTCCATTTACCATCGCAAAAGTTGTTTGATAAAGATATGACATTTAAACAATTCAAGATAACGTTTTATTTAAACAAAGAAAGTATTTTATAGTTATTTTCTTCTTGAATTAAACCATTCATCTGTTATTGAACCAAACTCGCTTAACAGCAATAAATAATTTACGGCTTAGTTCCTGTTTCAAGGGTGAGTCAGACTATTTATTAACAAGCACTGGCGACGCAGTATATAAGATCCTATAGCTGAACATTATGTCTGATGTACACTTCACATCATGCGAATGTTATAGACAGATATTACTAATACTAATACTTTACACAGGTTCGTTGGTCAAATGTTCAATTATCCTATAATATTTATCCTATAATAAGGTATATTTGTTATCTTTTTTAATAAGCTTCTGTAGTCTCGTACATATGGCCATACAAGTTACCTTTTCAACCTGACGCATCACACGCATCATATTAAGTCCGGCGAGATTCTTCAGTTCCTGAACAGTCCACTGGCCACTACGCAATAGCTCCGCAAATAATTCGGGATATCTTGATACATCTTCCAAGCCGCGAGGAACCCTGGAAACAAGACCCATATGTACGCGCGCAGATTAATTCGAACTTCGGTAATTTATTATGTCTCTAGCACCGAAAGTATATTGATTAATCTTCGCTTTGATTACGTTCCTTTGTACCGATGAGTTCCTGGTAGCTTGTAAATTATAAGTCAATTTCCATCAAACATCTTGTCATATTTCTGTTCATAGTTGAGTTTTTTTTTGTAAAATTCTATGATTGCGATTTGTGATATAATTAACATACCTGTTGACTCCATCAAAGTCACCGCCAACACCCACGTAGTCGGCCCCAATCATCCTCTTGATATAATGGAAATGTTCTATAAATAAAATTTGAATTTTCATATATGAAACTGGTAGTTAATATAATAAAATATATAAATGCTAGAACTTTAATCAATATGTATATTCGGTGTTTTTTATGTTAATTAACGGCTATCGTTGTATATATATATATACAACATTTAGGTTGTATAAATATATGAGTCAGTTCAACACATGTAACACTCGAAATAACATATTAATACATCATACCAGAGAAATGGATTATAATCCTAAAAAATATAATTACACTACGATATACAATACGGACTTACAAGGTAGTCTAAAAACCCAGATATTCATTTGAAATCGCAGTAATGGGCAAATAATATAGAAACTCCTTTTTTATACAAATTCAAAGCGATGTTAATTTATTGACAATGCAGAGCTATCTTAATGTTTTAGGATTCTATTATGACTATTAGTAACCTCTGCTATATGAGTAAATCATATAGAATTTTTTGTCACCAGTTCCCCGGATCATTAAACTAAATACAAATTAAGCTCATATCACCGACATAATTATCTATAAACACGTTTTTTTTAATTCGCAGACAGATGATAATTGATGATACAACATGAAACTGTGACATTTATGTATTCTATGTTAAATTAATACAAATATATAGATGGTAAATTTTGAACACTCCTCTCTTTATCAATAATTAAATTTTAATAAATGAACAAATTTGCGTATGTCGGGACATAGAGTATAAATAGTTTGGTTTCGCTAATTGCTAGATATTTCTGCTTACATTGTAAATATTAAATAATATTTAATGCAAAGTTTTGGGTTATTTATAAAGCGTCCATAAAAGGAAAAACGGACCATCCCAAATCACATATTTGATTATTGCCAGTATTTAGTAACATAATTATAATTGTTGTCAATCATATTTTATTAGAATATCTAAAATGTATAAAGCTTGTATTTTATCATTGCCATTAGGGTCACATACTTAGTCGATTTAAAGGCTCCCTCTAGGCTTCAGTCAAAGGCTAGGTTAGTTGACATCACGAAAAGTTGGCAAAGGAGATAACCGGAGGAGTTTAAAATAGGATAACATAGTTTGTTGACGCTTTCATAGAATTTATGTCAATGGTAGAATTATTGTAAATTGTAATTCCTGACAGTGAATTTTTTGTCAGTAAAGTTAAAAGTATTTACATATTAGTTAGTTTTATTATAGCGTTCTTCAAAAATATATTTTTTAAATCTTGTATACAAACGTAGGATACCGTATCAAAAAATATAAAATACCGCATAAGTTATGTGGTTTTGGGTGTAATTAATCTATAAAACAAAATAGTTACTCGCTTCGGGTCAGTGATTGCATCGCAAAAACAATCAATATCACGAATATTATAGTTGTTTTAAATTTAGTTCCAGTGAGGTTTGATATACACAGATATGGTAGATATTCATCCGGTACATGCAAGCTTCCTCACGATTTGTTGTACCACCGAACATGAGATGAATTTAAAATCGCGATTTACGTTTATCCATTTATTAATCCATTATTTAGTTTGTTATTGATTGATCAACACGATTGCAAAATAGTATAACAATTTAATCTCAATTTTGACTTGAGTTTTATCTTCAGTTTGTCTGTCCGAGGCCATTTTCAAATCGATATTCTTAACAAATACGGTATTAGTCTATATGGGAACAATATCCTTACATAATTATTGCTATACCGTTTCTGATGAATAATTGAGATGGAATTGTAATTACCTATAAATTTAAGAAAGTTTATTTAAAAACGTTTACCAGCAACATCGGACAAAGTAGCATTCGGAGAGCACTTGACGAAATCTGGGAAGAAGTTGACCATGATGAGACCGCCGTTTTCTTTCTGTACACACACAAAACATGTTAATATTATTAAAAAAATATTTATATATATTATTATATGTATCGTACATAAAAAAAGACAGTAACATCCTTTGATCGTCAAAATATTGGGCAAAGGTGTCCTTTTGGGAAGTTTGTTAGTTTATAAGACACTTTGCTCGAATGGGACTTTGTAGATGCACGTGTGGTAGAATTATTGTGGCGTAATCAGACATTGACCACGAGATAAATTATAAATAAAAATTAAGCACAAGGCCGGGTTTGAAACTGCAACCTTCAGTTAAGATTCAAATGCTCTTGCTACAAGACCATCTCAATTCTGGGGCCGTACCGGATACTCGTATAAAAACGAAGGAAGACAAAAGAAAGATATTAGATGTTAACATCTAAAGAAAATCGGGAATAGAAATGTTGGCGAGCAATAAGTCTTCATGTGCTTAATGTGATTATAATTCATCTCGTGGTTGCGCGTTGGAGAAAGTTGTTGCGAAGAAATCTGCATGTGTTAGATGAAATTCTATCACATGCTAATTGAATTGCAGAAGCTTGTTGGTCTAAGCTAAATGTCGAAATTTCTACTGCTGCAGTTCAACCTACTATTTAGCTTTTAATTTATTGAAGAAATCAAAATGTACTTTACGACTAAATAATATAATAGACGTATATATTACCAGTGCTTGTATTATATCGTCGGGAACATTCCGCTTATGGGGACACAGATTATAAACGGACGAGTGGCTGAAGATAACGGGGGCCTTTGAAAGTCGCATCGCAGCACGCGTCGTGTTCTCCCCCACATGTGACAGATCAATCAACATGCCAAGGCGATTCATTTCGCGTACTACTTTCTGTTGACAATAACATCTTAATCAATACAGGATTCAAATATCAAGTTAGACGCTTCGCATTATTAACGTAAACATGATAATGTCACGGAAAATTGTTATAAGTTTATCAATAAAAATTTGTAATTTATTAAGTATTAATAAATAAAAGTCCTCCAGAACGATTTCGGCCACGGTGACCAGTCTCAGAGCTTAGCCAACTGCGCATATTACAGTGCACAAGTGCGTGCGCAAACACAGGTGCACACTCTATTCCCTAATTCTCATAATCCGATCGGACGGCAATCCGGCAAAAGAGTTCAAGCGCAGGACCAATGGCTATGTAGTTACTGAAGCACTGGAGTGTATATACACTTCCAACTTCCAGACTTTGGGATGCTACTGAGAATTTTCGACAGAAATTTTTAAGTTTTATTGACCTGACCTGGGATTATATTCAGGACCTCCGGGTCTGCGGTCTTACATCTAGCCATGAGGTCAACGCGGTAGGCTAATAAATAGATCTCCATTGGAGTCGGTCGCGCTCAACTTCTGTAGGGTTGAATAAATAGCTACACAATTACATTGTATAAAGGGTTTTATTTATAGAATATTTTTTATTTGAAAAAATCTTCGTATAAATTATAAAACAATTTTTGTAAAACAAATACCCGTTTTGTTTCAGATTTTAAGTTTTCAAGAATATAATTAAGGAAGTTCAAATGACATTAAATGTGAAATACAAAAGAGTAAATGCAAACTTGTATTTTACTTCTATAGAATTTCGCAAACAAAGGACAAAGTAAACTTACTTGTTAACATGTAAGAGAAAGTTTTTTGTTACTCATAAAAAATAGATTATTTTTGTGACCTCAGACCTAACGATCGTTTTATCCTCGATGCATCATAATAAATTATACTAATCATCGGCCTTACTCATAAACGTTGTTAAGCGTTATAATTTAAATAACTATTTGCCTCATTCTTTGCAATGATAAATCAGCTATGACAGAAAGAGATAAATTTATATTTCATAAGAGACGCATCGAAGTAAGGCCATGTTTTGAATATTATGATTTTAGGTCATAGATTTTAGGACTTTGTCTAGTAATTAGTTTATAAAGATATTTACTTGGTGGTTTGTGCAAGCAAGCCTGGGTAGATACCATCCAATCATCAGATATTCTACTTCAAAACAGTAGTACTTGGTATTGTTGTGTTCCGGTTTGAAGGGTGAGTGAGCCAGTGTAATTACAGGCACAAGTGACACAACATTATAGTTCCACATGGTTGGTGGCGCATTGGCGATGTAAGCGATGGTTAACATCTCTTATAATGCCATATTCTATGGGCGTCTTTATGCTCGTCCGCCTTTCTATGCCATAAAAACAAAATATATCAACCCCAAGGTCATATCGGTTAGCGCTACAATGAAGTTATTTGCTTTTTGTCAAGAAAATCTCAATAATAGTCGACGCTTGTGAGTCGTCTGTGTTTGCGAACGCACATGTTCACTATAATATAGCCTGCTAGTTTGCTTTGACTAAAATCATCACTGCGATTTGTCTGAAGTCGTACAGGAGGACAGAATCGTTAACATTTAAATGTATGTGTGTGTTATGTTAGAATTAAAATTCTTTCAATTTATATAATATGGTTGAAACATTCGCGTTTGCAATTCACAAACGCAGCGTAACAAAGCGCTCAGCAACGTTTTCAAGGAATCTAAATTAACTCTTACCTCTCCGAATTCAGTCAGTCCGTTTACAGCGGGAGGTTCGTTCGCGGAATCAGCCCTACGGAATAACAATACAAATAAATGACGCGACAAAAAACATAATGTACACGAAAAAGTTCTCAGTCGCCTTCATTGTTCGCCTTGCTTCGTTTTGCGCATGCTGTGTATTATTCTGTATGCTTATTTATAAATTATATTGTGAGATATTCTATCAAATGTATAGTTCTATATTAGGTATACGATTATAACATAATTATAAAAAATCGCTCGAGCATTAATTAGAATGTGGAATACATTCATGCAAAACAGTGGAAAAACAACAACAAACCATTGATTTTTAGTTTAACAGAAAATCGAATTCATTCTATTTCGTTTAATTGAAACAGTGCTACAAATGTTTTTTTTTTCATTAAACTGGATAAAACAGAGCATTTTACATTGTTTTAAAATCGCGTCAGTAATTATCTGATATGTGGATTACATAATTCATTATACTGTTTTTTTGTACAGTAAACACATGATGTATTTTGCAACACTATATTATTATATATGTTCATCGAGAAAACTAAATATTTACATACATTTCTGACTGAAATTATGTACAGTGAATAAATCTCTACGAGAGGTATATTATAACAAAAGTTATAATTGGACTAGTTTGCAAAATATATTCATTTAGGAAATACAATTTACGTAAAACTCGTAACTTACCATGGCGTGTTGCAGGTGTGGGTCAAAGTCATGTAGCGCACTCCAAGTGTATAGTAAGTCCGGAGAATCCCAAGAGAGTTAGCGATGGAATGACCGCCTTCGATGCCAATGAGAGAAGCGATCTTACGAGGCCTAGCACTGTGAGCCTCAAGAATATCTGCACCAAAAAATATACAATACAATATTTATTTGTGAATTAATTACAACAAATATCATAATAATCATTTACCGTGCAGAATAAGAATTAGTAATTGTTATGCTTCAGCTTATAAATATACTAAAAACTATGAGAGGAAAAATACTGACGTAATTTGATAGCAAAATGTTAGACTCGAACGGTAAAAGTCAAGACCAAACAATAGCAGGTAATTCCTAAGTTGTAGTATTGCCGATTTAAAGACGGTAAATATTACTAACAGCTAAATTGTCTAAAGGCAGTGATAACAATTTACTATCAGATTTGTCCGTTCCCTTTATATAAAAAAAACATGTACAAATATCCTGACGGTCGAAGTCGAAGAAGTTTCTGGAGTATAACTTGCGTTATAAAATGTGTCAGAAAGTAATGTCAACACATCCGAAAAGAAACAAACAAGTTCCTTACCTGTGACAGATGTTGCGAGTTGGAGATGCTGAGGGTACTTTTCAACTAGGCGTTGAATAACATCAATCTGTTCCAAGGTAAGTTGTACCGCGTCTTTGTTCTGAGTTGCGCAAGGTACAAAGGCAGACCAAAACTAAAACGAAATAAATCAATAACATTTTTTTTTCTTTTTTTCAGCTTATCGCCGTCCACTGCTGGACGAAAGCCTCCCCCAGTAACATATATCGATCAAAATATTGAGCCCGTTTGCGTGGTTGTTATGATACATGCCTTTCACGCCACAAGACGTGGGTTCGATTCCCACCCAGGACAGACATTTGTGTGCATGAACATGTCTGTCCTTAGTCTGGGTGTAATTATCTATATAAGTATGTATTTACAACAAAAAGTAGTATATGTAATATCAGTTGTCAGGTTTCCATAGTACAAGCTCTGTTTAGTTTGGGATCAGATGGCCTTGTGTGAATAATGTCCTAACATATAAAAAATATACTTTTAATGGAATAATATTAAGGCCGATCACGCTAAACATTAATTTATCTCTTTCTGTCATCATTGATTTGACATTCGAAATAAGAGTCAGCATTGTTTAACTAATAACACACTTAGCATCGTTTATCTTTGGGTCTAATAAGTCTCGGTCTTGGTTCAAGTATAAATTAAATCATAGATTGGTAAATAATCTTTTCATATGCAAGGGAAAACTAAATATTTTTTCACAATATAGGAATTTGGAACCTTCTAGCAAATAATGTTTTCCTAGCTATGATAACTATTATGTTCTTACATTTGTATTATAAACATTTAACCTACATTTATATCGAACAGTAAAGAAAAGAGAGGAATATTATATCAACGATACATAAAAGTAGGACACGATTCAAATTTCGGAGGCAGCAGATTTTTGGAATGTTAAAGTTTCCACAACTCGTCTCATGCGCGGCGATAAAGGCTCAGCTTAAATGCCGAGACATCTTTATTTGCCGATCCGCTTCCAACAACAGAAGATGTATTTATCTGACATTTACGGAGTGTTACTTATTTTTTAAACCTCGACACAAAACGAGTGGTGTAATAAATTTGACGTGTGTGCCTGTGTCGCTGTTTGTCTGTCTACCTGATTACATGAGATCGTAGCTTTCAAACGGAGGAACCGATTTTCATTTAGTTGCTTTTGTTTGAAAGATATCATAGTCGCGAGTTCATCAGAGATAGGCTATGTTTGTTAATCGTTATGGGATAGAAGAGGGAAAGAATTAACGATACTAAGTGAATATATCCGAGTAGGGTATCAACTGAAAGGATTTCATTTTTCATCAAATGAAAGAGTGCGATGTGAGTAAAGCTTTAAGGTTAAATCCGGTTGACGTTTTAAAATATAAATCTTATAATGATGGTAGAGCTTTGTGCAAGCTCGTCTGGGTAGGTACCACCCACTCATCAGATATTCTACCGCAAAACAGCAGTACTTGCTATTGCTGTGTTCCGGTTTGAAGGGTGAGTGAGCCAGTGTAATTACAGGCACAAGGGACATAACATCTTAGTTCCCAAGGTTGGTGGCGCATTGGCGATGTAAGAGATGGTTAACAGCTCTTACAACGCCAATGTCTATGGGCGTTGGTGACCACTTACCATCAGGTGGCCCATATGCTCGTCCGCCTTCTTATGCAATAAAAAAAAAAAAAAAAAAAACGTTTCTAAAAGTTATGTAGTTAAATTAGTAAAGCTAAGAATAGCTGTTGCAGGTTTATATTATAATAGTATTAAATAATATTAATGAAAGTATGTGTATAAAATATTAACTAACAAACTAAACGGGTTATTTACACATCCTCACTAATATTATAAATGCGTATATGCGTTCCAACGGGAATTACGCGGCTGATTCCACAGGCAAAACGTTAGTTTTATATAAAGAGGATTATTATATTTTGGAATTAGATGCCGTATTCTTTAACTCCTCTATTGCCTACTACTGAAATTCGATCATAATCATTATTGATCGATGAAAATTTTAGCGTACTTTTTATTTTTATAAGAATATAACAAAATGGATTTACAAAAACTCCCTAATATCTGCGCAAAATTACTTGTTAATCAATATTTGTGTCAAAAACAATGAAAACTGGAGCTTAAAAAACATTTGGCGAGCATTTTTTTGCAATTTCTATCAATTTCTTTGTTTAACAAGCACAACCCTTGAAATTATAATGTAAACTTTAATCTGGATTTATCTCTGAATTTGTTGTAAAATTTTCGTTTAATAAAAACTTAGTAATTATTTTTCTACCTAAACAATCTACTCTCGAACAATATACTATTTTTACAAACACGGTTTTCTTATTAAGGAAAGTCATTCAAAGCATTTCGGTCGCCTTTTAAAACGAGCGCTGCTCTCTTTACTGTAATTCACTTTGAAGATTTTTTGCTTTGACACAACTGTGTCACGTTTGAACATGCGTTTATCTTTCCCTTCATTAAAGCTTTCAAATAAGGATATTATGCTTTGAAAAAACGAAACATTAGCTGGAATTAATCAATACCGAAGAACGTTTGGTATGTGAGATTTTAATATGAATGTCCTGATAATTTATCATTATATTATAATAATTATAATATATCTAAACAAATAATTTAACCTAATTAATATAAACCGAACTAATATAAAAGTAAAACCAAAACTACCGAGTCTAGGAAACTTATATTTGTAAGATAGATTTATTTTATTACGTATTTATCATTTTATAAAAGAGAGGGGGTGACTTTTACGCATACTCAAGAACTACCAACCCGCATTGGAGCAGCGAGGTGGAATAAGCTCCAATTTTCTCCTCAAAAAGAGGAGAAGAGGTTTTAGCCCAGCAGTGGGATATTCACAGGATTTTAGTGTAAGGCGGGGAATTAGTTATTTATAAGTGTTTACGTTCTCCGTTATAAGATAATCTTGAGGTAATCTGTAATGAAAGAATGTGATTGAGATTTTGTAGAGTGGTATTCCCATCATTGGGAAATTTGCTTTTATTAAAATCAATTAGAAGATTAGCCGTTTTGATTTATACCCCCTCATAATAAATGGTCGATAAATTTTGCCAAGAAACTAAAAAAAAATATCGAGGTCTAAACTTATAGTAAGAATCAATGTTGGAAATTAAACACAACTGAATATTTCAAGTGGAAAAAATATCGTATTAATCATTCAAATAAAATGGCAATATGATCTTATACGAATGCTTATTCATAAGTATGATTTTTTTTAAATTTAATATTTTACCGAACAGTTTTTACCGATTATTAATAGTTTTAATTCAGAGTTTTTGTAATTATAACATTTAAATTTTCTTAACATTTTAAGCACATAATTAGTGCTAGTAACTGTTAAACTAAATTGAATCTTGATGTTCTGCTATGACTCTAGTTGGCAGATAATGTTTTCAAGTGTTGTTCAAGTTATATATTAGGAAGAATATGCATATAGTAATATTGTAACACGTCAATGTCTGTACATTAAAGATATTGGAAAAAATCATTCTATATAACAGAAGCCAAAAAAATTTTTTTAGATTTTTTTTGTTTGTCTACCTGTACTCGCATCACGCAAATATGGATTTACTGATTTGGATTCGGTTTTCACTAATGTATTGTGGCAAACTCTACTAGAAATTTTGTGTTTGTTTTATTTCAATAGGCTTATAAATAAAAAAGTTATATCAATTTAAAGAATCACGTCGATCATTTATTCGATATAAAGCTATAAATAGCTTTTCAGTTAAATTGATTGAAACTTGAGCTACCTATAAATGATAGTCTATAAAATAATGATTGAAAGTTAATAGGAACACAACAACGTTAAAAAATGGACACTTTCAGAGATTTAGATAATTCCAATGAAAGTTGAGCTCAGATCAATATGATATATCATATATCTTAGGGTTCAGCTTATGCTGGAAATTTAACAGGGTCCCGGTATATAACTATGTATTCGTTTGTATTATATTTTGTTAGAGTAGAAAAACATATAACAGATTATGCAATAGATTAAGTAACAAAATTATTATGTACTTTTGTTTTTAATATATTATAGTATATTTTGATAAAAATAAAACGCAGGGAAAGATATTTAAGTATATCGGAATATATCTTGAAATGCTGTTTTCCTCCTGGCCAATGGCTTGTTGCCAATTTTTTTTTTTTTATTACATAGGAAGGCGGACGAGCATATGGGCCACCTGATGGTAAGTGGTCACCAACGCCCATAGACAATGGCATTGTTAAGAGATGTTAACCATCGCTTACATCGCCATTGCGCCACCATCCTGGGGACCTAAGATGTTATGTCCCTTGTGCCTGTAATTACACTGGCTCACTCACCCTTCAAACCGGAACACAACAGTACCAAGTACTGCTGTTTTGCGGAAGAATATCTGATGAGTGGGTGGTACCTACCCAGACGAGCCTGCACATAGCTCTACCACCAAAAATCCGATCTAAATCCGATTAAAATAAAACTAAAAATGTTATGTGTACTGAAATATTATATATAAGTCTAATCTTAGTATTTTCTATAAGTTATACGCGGGTAAAACCGCGGGCACAGCAGCCATTAAATAAAAACATAAATTCATTTTAAAAATCGCATACCTTTAGTAAATGTAACTAGAATTACATATATGGGTAAACGAATCTATTATAGGATCCAATATTTAAGGTTTGAATGAATATAAATGGGTTTACGGCGTATCAGCTCGTAAGCATCTTGAAATGGAAATTCAATATCCTATCACTAATTTGGGTACCGAGGTCTATGGTTTAATACCTAATAGGTTTTATATTTAACTAAAATATTTGACTTAACCCTAATATATATATATATCCTTATTTTAATTTGAGACGAGAATAATTGATGTTGTCATATGAAATCTCAATCTATTTTATAACCTAATTTGCTTTTGGGTATCAAAACATTATTATATTATTATACTTGGTGGTAGAGCTTTGTGCAGGCTCGTCTGGGTAGGTACCACTTACTCATCAGATATTCTACCGCAAAACTGCAGTACTTGGTACTGTGGCGCAATGGTGATTAAGCGATGGTTACCATCTCTTAAAATGCGATTATCTATGGGCTTTGGTGACCACTTACCATTAAGTGGCCATATCCTCGTTCGCCTTCCTATGAAATAAAAAAAATTGAACCGTTAAAATTGTGATTAATTCTTTTTTAAAAATTTCACGTAATATATGATTAAAATAAACAATTCAGACACAATTTACTGGCAGGCAACACTTTTTACATGATAACTAAGTTGTATTATGTATTCGTATTTTCTTAAATAAAATAAAGTCAAGTTTATATTTTCCTCAATCAATTCGATAGCTTAAGTGTCGCCGTCTTTGCTGTTGTTTAAAATAACACAGGAAAACTTCTGTTTTGGGAGCAACAAAATATATTATTCACTGCGAAAATATTCAGAAGGAAAATAGTGTTATACTAAAATTACCTGCCCTCGAAGCTAGTATATATTCAACCCTGAAGCAGTTACATCAACGGTGCTGCTAAAATTGATAGTTGAATAATTTAAAACAAAATAAGCCTTTTATAATATATAATATTTTTTTGCTGATAAAATATCTTGATTATATGATATATATTTCTGTATTAGAAGATTAGTACATCAATACGTAAATAAATAAATAAAAGCTTAAGTGAACTGTATGTTTAAGTTCTTATAGATCAAAATACAATTCCAGCTCATGAATTAGATTCTCGTCAAAACAAATTCAAGCTTCTGGTTAGAAATAAATAAGAACGCAAATCAGAGTTTTCCAAAATTTCCGTCTAAGAGGGTAAAAATAGGGGTTGAAATTTTGTATCGCGGGTCCGTAATTTTTTTTGTAAGATGCTTGAGATTTTATTCCTATTAAATAGAAATTAGATTACGATGCGGGCAAAACCGCGATTGATCTGCTAGTTTATGCTATGATAACGTGATGCCTAATCCCTTCTGTAGCTATTTGGAGTTCTATAAATCGTTCATCTGTTACTGTTTTGACGGGGTTCTCCGGTGAGGGAGAAGACCGAGGATTTTCTTTCTCTCAAGGAATACAACACATAAACAAACTTTATAGCCTTAATTTTATGTCCGACATGTCTAAAAGTATTACTTATAATATAATTAAAGTTTTTATATAAATCGAATCAGTACTTTTAGTGTAAATCGACAAAACCAAATAAAAACACCTTATAATATATCTCACCTTATAAAACTTTTTATAATATTTGTATGATGATTGATAAATTACATTTTTTAATAAAAATTTCAAGATTTGTATTTTTTTAAAGGGCAATGGAATATTAAATTTAATTTTATCTGAAAATTGATTTAATTGATACGTACAAGTATAATGCATAAGCTTGTATCTTTGACGTAATTTGATACGATTAGGTCTAAATAAACTAGAAACAAAATGTTAATATTATTTTACCTAAAAAGAATAACCTAGTTAAAAATTTGATACGAGTCTATTCAAAAGAGGTTTTAGATTAATTGATCCTAGCTGTAAAATATTGTTTACTAACTTAAAGCGAAATTGCTTCGCTCCGTCGCTTAATCTCCCTGACGACTAGCCTATAATACGACACAGAAGATTGTAAATTGATTTTATGTGAAAATCGTCCTTTTAAAGTGTACGGGTCGATCGTCTGTTCAAATAATCACTTGGGGTCTTACTTTTAAACGTTGCTTGGCGACTGTTTACTTAAACACTGATTTCTCACTTTTTGTCATTTTTGATATAACATTTGAATGAAGAAGACCATGTAGACCAAGAAGACTTTGTTTAATTAATAGCCAACATTTATTTAAAAAATAAGTAAGGACGTTATCGTAATTTCTTTTTTTTTATAGTATTGGTTGGTGGACGAGCCTATGGGCCACCTAATGGTAAATGGTCACCAACGCCCATAGACATTGGCATTGTAAGAGAAGTTAACCATCGCGTATGTCGCCAATGCACCACCAACCTTGGGAACTAAGATGTAATGTCTTTTGTGTCTGTATTTAACCCCTAGCTCACTTACATTTCAAACATTAACACAACAATACCAAGTAGTGTTGTTTTGCGGCAGAATATTTGATGAGTTAGTGGTACCTACCCAGACGACCTTGCACAAAGCCTTACCACCAAGTAAAAACTAAAATTTTAATAGCACTCTTTAATAGGCATTACTATTGACTAATGAATAAAAAGTTCATCTGGGTGGTCCAGCAGTCACGAATAATGCTTAAGTGATGTTAAAATATAAACAATCACATCTATTAAATCAATACATTGAAACAACTGTCTACTAAAATAATCTTAAATTAAACCTTTATATTAACCACTTTCGGAAAGTGGTTACTTCTATTTTGGCAGCTCTATGGTTTTCGTCCTGACAATTGCATTACAGACTTTGCTTAAAGAAATATTGACAATCCGTAAGTATGTAATTCTGTAAATAAATAGCATCAGGGTGGAGTAAGATTATATACAAAAAGTATATATTTACTTCAATTTAGATTAATCTAAAGTCTCCAAACATCAAAAAGTATCCAAAGAAATCTTTCATAGGAAAATTCTTGGTTTAAATAATGTATCATAAATCGAGACCATATGAAAATTCAAACCAAAATATCATTACCTAAAAAATTACCTGAATTTAATATTATCAAATACGAATAGAAGTTCTTACCTGAGCTCCTACCATGCCTTCCCTGAGACGAGGCAAATCAGTGTGGGAATACTTTGAAATAGACCAGGGCGTCACCTGCGTGAGATCGGTGTCCAACTCGAATTCGTTGATCTGATTGCGGAGAAACTTACGAATGTTCCATGGTAAGTCGTTGTGCCTGTTAAAATATATCAATTATGTTACAATTTTATTTGATATAGACGAAGATATACATGTATTATATACTGACATCAGAAAGCAATAATTTGTCGTCATAGTATTGATATAAGATCAATTTAATTGAAACTCGTTGCAAATGATTTATAAAATATAATAAATTAAAAAGTAAAACTAATAACGGTATATAAGTTACAGCTGGGGTTTGCAGCAATGACGAATAAAATGTTAACGGTTTCATCAATTTATTTAACACACTTTTGGGTAAGACAAAATCCCTAAACAGGTTTGTGTGACGTGGAAACGCCAAGAGGCATAATGGACATATTTCTAAATCTTTCTTCTTTTCAATATTTAAACTATCTTATATAAAAAAGCAGGTTCTCATTTCGTAAATATAAATAACTGCGCTCGTTATTTCATTAATATTGTATAACATAATAAGCTTATATTAAAACGTCAATTTATTCAATTTTTCAAAGTCGTTCTCCAAATGCCTAAACTGTCCAAATGTTTAGATTAGATTCTTATACATCAAATATATTTTGTAGTGTGTCATGTCCCGTTGTGTGACCTCGTGGCAATAGGGTTCTCAATATGCATACCCTAAAGCCATAAGCGCTAACATAACCCAGAAAAACTACTCTCCTAGCTGTGATCGTCCCGTCCCTTTCTTACCGATGACGTTCACATTTCGCTATTTCAGTAGTCAAAAATTTATCAACCTTTAGGTCAAACGGATTTCATCTGAATCACAGGTTAATTGTATTTATAGAATTTTATTCACGTTTGTTGAATGTGGCAACACAAACACACTGCTATTAGGAATATGTACAACGACTGTGAGCCTCGAAAAAAAATTTTATTCTAAATATAGCGTAATTGAAGCCATTGAATTTGTGAACGTTAGAAATTTCATATTGAAATTGAATTTTGAAGGACAATACATCCTTGATTTCTAATTCGTTTTCTATAATTCTTTCATCTCCTTTAATAAATGCAAAAAGCAAAAAGTCTCTGTAACCCTTTTAATAATCCGTGAAAAATATGAAATTGACCGCGAGAAAAAAACTTTGGTACCTAAATAATATAAAGTCTTTGATGAAATTACTGGGTTCAATAAAAATAAAATTAATTTATAATTTAATATAATAATTGTTAACTAAAAATGCCTGCGAAAAATGCCCCACTGTATGTAATAAATTATGTTTGAAGAAAGCTAAATAGGAAGTTAATTATATCAGTCAACATCTTATGTACTTGTAATGAATAAAGTTGTGAAAGACGAATTAATATTTAATGACTTAGCTAGAACTCTGTGTTACTTGCAGCGAATAAAGTAACTTGGAAATAATTAGTGAGAGTAAACTCAAAAGAAGATGAAAAAGAATAACTAATCAACAGATTACATTTTCCTTAATTACAGTAAGGCATTGTCTTAATAATTTAGTTGGAACATAAAAGTATTGTTTATTTTCATACTTTGCTAAGTGATACTTGACAAGATCTGTTTAGTTAGGATGTCGTAATATATGTACTTGGTATCGTATTTACCCGTCTGTTAGAGGGACTTCTTCAAGAATTTGCTTGGCGATCTCGAGTCGTTCCCGGTCATATGATGCGGCCGCGACGACAGCCGTCACTGCCAACAGGACGCAGGCAACAGCTCTTCTCTCGTTGCGGTTAACCATTCTTGCTGTTAACAATTCAGATACTAAAATTATTAATTTGTTGTGTTAAAACATAAATGTTTTATCAACGGGGGCGTAAATATAAATCGATCACAGTTCAATTGTAGTTGATAACAATTTGAGCAAAAATGACAAAGATATTTTTGTAGATATGCTACGTTTATCATTTTTAATTGTTGTTTTTCTTTTTTTTAATTTCGATTGCGTTACGTAACATTCTGAACGGCCAAAATGTGATAATATATTTATAAATACAATAAGAGAATCGTAGAAAGATCTGGAATCTATTTGACTATAATGAGATTAATCCTCATTTATCACAAATCCCTAATGAAAACTTACTTCATTCTGAATATGTTTTCGCAGTTAATTTAATTGGAAATAATTAACTATAAAAGTTGCTTATTAACAGCAGCACGACAGGCATATGGGTCTATAAGGCTGGTGCTTGGTCACCATTACTAAAACATAGTAGCCGTAGTCATTTAGTCATTTCATTCAGGATGTGAGGTACTGCACCAATATAAACCATATACTAGTACCTATTTAGGCTTAGAAGTTGTCTGAACCACATAGGATTAAAGTCATGCGAAGATCCACTTTTTTCAATCAAATATTTAATCTGTACATATAAAGTATTTAAAAGATAGGTTTAGTTCTTATATTGTTTATTTATTTATATTGGGATTTGGGATTACATACAACACAGTATAGCACTTGGTGGTAGAGCTTTGTGCAGCTTACGCATTTTTCATCCGTTTGAGTAGAAAGTTACAACTTGTTATAGGTGGTATAGGTACCACCCACTCATCAGATGTTCTACCACAAAACAGCAGTACTTGCGACTGTTGTGTTTCGGTTTGAAGGGTGAGTGAGCCACTGTAATTCCAGGCACAAGGGACATAACATCTTATGAACGCGAACAAAACTAGCATTATTTTTAATAATAAGATTTCATGCCATTTCTAACCCAGTCGATTTTGTAACACATAACTTTGTTATGACATTTTGCAGAAGGATGACGCCCCCCTGTTTAGGCGTTATTCAGCCATGTACGGAATATTATCGCCAGTTTACCGTGTAATGGGTATCGCTATTGGGTTATTATCTATCGGTATTACAATGTATGTAATGTACAGCAGCTGCTGTTCTTTAAAAAATATTTTAAAATAATGCGGTTTTATTTGTATCATTTCATTGATTCAATTATGTGTGGTCTTATGAGCATACAAAAGCGTGAGTCATAACCGACGATCTTGCTTAATTTGTGTCCTGATATTCTGTTACATGTGTATTCCACCACCCCGCTTTAGAGCAGCTTGGTGGAATAAGCTCCAAAAACCTTCTCCTCAACAAAGAGGAGAAGAGGTCTTAGCCCAGCAGTGGGTTATTCACAGACTGTTACCGTTTTACAATTTATGAGCATATTTTTATTTGATAAAAAGTAACTATAGTTTTGACAATTAATCTGTTTCGAATTTAATACTTTAACTTGAAGTTATTTATAAATTATAATTTATAATAATTATTATAATATATTAAAATACTTACTACTACGGAATGCGGCTTCAACTATACACTTGAAAAAGAAAATTTGTACGTGAGTTTTCCGTTTGACACATTTGTCTAATTCCAAAAACGATATGATATGATATGATCAAGAAGCAAATCTTTAAATTGAGAGTTTTATCAAATACTTATTTAGTTCTTAAGCAATATAAGCAAACAAGCAAGCCATTGTCTATTAATATAATTACATAGTTAGTCAATTTAAATTATTTACATTACATGTAAAAATAGTGAGATTGCCTTATTTGTGTTTTATTAATAAAGTGATATACATAATATATTATTACTTTAAATGTTGATCCGGGTAAATACTTAAACTACATACACAGACTACATTTGAATTAATAAAAGAAGTCTACAATATAAGCGCATGGAATGGTGCCTCTAATATTTTCCACATTTCCCTATTGAAACGCAATTTAATACAATCAGGATAGCGCTAAGCGATCTCCTCTTTTATATACATGCATCTTACTAGTGCTATAATATAACAGCATTGCTTATTATACACATATCCGATGTTATCAAAATCGTCTTTAATATGAATTTCTTATGACCAAATGAAAGAGTTCAGGCAATATATGAACGGAATGTTCATAAATGTATTACTTATATTATTTTAATAATGTACACGGTACCCGTTATTTTGACTATTTGCAAGGGCAAAACTAAGGTATTTATAGACTTCTTTCTATATACATACATCTATAAATACTATGAGATAAAGTCACTAAATTCGTCTATCTGTCGAATCCTTCTAAACGCAACTCAACATGCGGGTTTTTAAAACGGTTTCCACGAATACATGAGTTAAATATTGATATTGTTTTCGTACGCTTACTACTATACTTTATATTAGGAGATACATCAAAAGTTCGCGATAGAATATGTCATCTTCTTAAGTATACTCACAATAACTATTTCTGTCTATTACAAATTATACCACTCAAATAAATCCTTTACCGGTCGCGCCACGACACAGCTTTTCTTTTTTTAGCAATAAATTTTATTTTAATATTAATTGTTATTGTATTATATTTAAATAATTTTAATTTGCTTTATTTTGTTTTATTGAGGTAGGTGTTGACGTTAGAATTTAATTTAAAGCATATTTATTATCTATACGAATTTGCGAATTTTGTAAGTTTGTCTATACAACGCGGAAAGTTTATTCAGGAACAACGCAAATATTAAAAATAAACATTGGAAAAGTACATTATTCCAGATAGACATAGGCTTTTAGTGTATTGGTACGTATATAAATTAGAAAATAATGTATGGTTGAATGGACAAATGGACGAGCCGGTTGGCGTGCCTTACACGCCGCAGGTCGTGGGTTCGATTCCCACATGTAGTATATCAGTTGTCTGGTTTCCATAGTACAAGCTCTGCTTAGTTTGGGACCAGATGGCGTGTGTGAATAATGTCCCTGGATATTTATTTAAAAAAAATTGTTTCTTACGAAAAGTTCTGAAATGTCCGTAATAGCAGATAGTTTATCTTTTGAGAGATGAATTGTTTGAGATACTTCTTTAACCGACATACTGTTCATGAACAAATACTTTTACTATGTTAAGTATTTGATTTACAACATTTTCCTTTACACTATGTTATTAAAATAGATGTCTATACTAATATACTGCTACTGGTTTGAATTTTTTTTGTCTTGTACACTTAGGTCTTTTATCATTATACGCGGATGAAACCGCGGGGCACAGCTAGTCGTAAAATAAAATCATCTGCAATGACGGGACTGTCAGTGGCAAGTGCGGAGTTAAGCGAAACGAAGAGGGTTGAGTCGGTAACGGTCATCTTTAATTTGCAATTTTCGTTGCATGAATTTGTTATTTGTTTCTATGTAGTTTGAGTCCATATTCTCTTAGTTTGGGCGACTGTATAAAAAATTATAGTTAAAACTGTATTTGATTGTCGTTTAAATAATAATAATTATATTGTTATAAATACTTACTATTTAACTTTTTAGAACTTAACATTATGCTTTAATTGTTTAATATTTGTTATTTATATAAATATTCTTTAGTATCGACCGACGTCTCACTATGCGTTAATTTTGATCGTTTAAATGTTTAAATAAGGTTATATAAATCTACATAATATATTGTTAAGTCTGGAATTGAATGTCGCTACAATTTTTAAACAAAATGTTGTAGGTACGTCATATTTATGTATCGGTTACACCCGGAATCTACAAATTCTGTATGCGACTTTCATTTTAATTGTATTTATGCGTAAAGGACGTACCTATATAATATACTATATACTTATATAGTATGTCTATATTTGTTTGATGTTTATTTTAAAAATAGCTTAATATGTTTACGTAGTCGAAGAAAAAATTGTCGATCTATACCGTTATATAGCGATCGCGAAATTTATAAAAGATAGAAAAATCTGGTCAGAGTTTTGTACATATCCAAAATGTCTACAAAGCAGTTCATGACAGCACATCCTGTATACAAGATATTATATTGTCTATACCTATAGATAATATAACAACTTTTTTTACTGTAACCACTGTAGTTATTTTCTTAACTGTATTGTTAAAAGAAAAAAAAATGTAACCTGTAGTTTAGTTTAAATACTTATTAAAATAAATAACATATTAATTTTAAACGCATGAAAATATACTCAGGACGTTTTGTATTATGTTTTATACATACGAGTATAAATTATTTTATTCTCTTAAAGCTGTACTGTACGACCAAAATATCCATGAGCGAATGTTTAATAACTAAAAAAAAATCAAGAATGAAATATTTATTTTACCCGTACGTAATCGGTCCGGATAGCTAGTATTATATAAACAAATGCTGAAACGTAATTAGAATCGATCCAAGCAATTTGAACGCTTGACTAGCGAATCCCAATAACATTTCTTTTCACACGCCTTTTTGCAAATAGCTTGCGGTTTCAAATATGTTTCTTCTTTACAAAAATAATTCAAATTAATCAGATAATTCTTGTTTATTATATAATATGTGAAAATTTTCAATTTTCTTGTTAATCTTAACTATATTTCAAACATCAAAATGGTTACTTACATAAATATAAAATACAAATGCTGTCGCGGACTTCTCGTAGGCCATTTTATTATCTACGATTAAGATGTCTATGTTCATAAATAGATGTATCTTCTGATTTAATCCGATGATCATTTGTTGGTAGCAGGCAGTGACGTAATAGGTAACTGATAATAATTGAGGTTAAATACAAATTAATAAATAAAACTTGGAGAGTTTTTTAGAAACCAGTTGTAATATTTTATGGTCTTCTTAACGCCCTTATACCATTCAGAAACAGCGTGAGTATAAAAATTAACTTTTAACACGTTTTTACAAACTCGCTTTAGTTAATTGGCTTTTCAATAATATGGATGGAGGGATTTTTAAATAATATTTCTGATGAATTTCATGTCTTTAACATTAAATTTTAAATAAAATATAGACTTATGAAAATTACAGAAATATAAATAAAATGTAATAGTGGTATATTCTATATTTATTTCTACTAGTGTTAAATGTAAAGCACATTATGCATCTCTACGAAATGCACATTAATGCCTAGGGATTTGATTACGCTTGTCATTTCTCTCTTGTTAATACTACTCACGAATTTCCCCTAAAATGGGATTTTTAAAAACGATGATATGATTTTTAACGTCGTTTTATTAGGACCTTTTGTTTAATATAGTTTCATTGTATATTTGTCACCTGTAATGTAATGTATGTTATTCATGAAAATCTGCTTTTATTTTTTATTTGAAGTTTGTTGCTTTTAGTAAAGATCAAGTAAATTTTTTTAGCCGTTAGCCGTAATGGCTTCGACATTTTGTTAACCGACGAAAACAAAACGGATCGAATCAAAATTGGTTATTAAGATTAAAAGCTTTTATTTTTATTAAGTTTCTTTCTAGTTAGTTTATTTTTTTCATCATATTATTATACGCTTTTCAAATATATTTTCTTTCTTCTCATCCCCAAAAAAATTATAAAGAATATAAAATAAAATTTAAAGTTACTTTACTCCTTCCTTGCAAGCAAAATACTAATTATGTGTATGATAATATCTTTCTAATATGATAATAATTTCCAAGTTACTCGTAATTATATTACTGTAAAAGTCTACTATGTAGTTATGTACATTTGCTTTAAGAATCTCAATAAACAAAAACAAAAATTGGCAGTATTGTCAATAAGAACCCCTTTTAGGAAGTTCGGCTTCTTAAGCGTTTTATTTTATGGCACCCTCGAGGTAGTACGAGCCAAACCCAGGCTTCAGCATCTATGCCATCTAAATGCTAATTTTTCAAGGATTATGGCTTTAAAATTTAGTTGGAAACTTTACATCTTTATTGTAGAAGCAACCTCGGATTTGTTGTTACATTAAGGTTAGTACATCACCGATACTTCGTTTCGTTCTGAAAATATTTTGTAAATGCTTTCCCTTCAACTGCAATTAATAAAGTTGAACGTTCCTTTTAATTGTTGATATTTTAACTTTATCTGCGTTTGCGTTGAAACTCGGAACCGCGTAATTGAACTTGCTTTATGAAATTAAAAATTGTTATTATTATTTTTTTATTGCTAATTTATTATTGAAGCGTTTTCATTTGAAAGAACAAAAACCATTTTCAATTAATGTGTTCAGTTTCAATGGAATTATTGAATTCAATATAAAACATAATAATTCCGTATTATACAGACATCTTACTAATTACTACTTGGTGGTAGAGCTTTGTGTAGGCTCGTCTGGGTAGGTACCACCCACTCATCAGATATTCTACCGCAAAACAGCAGTACTTGGTATTGTTGTGTTCCGGTTTGAAGGGTGAGTGAGCCAGTGTAATTACAGGCACAGGGGACATAACATCTTAGATCCCAAGGTTGGTGGCGCATTTGCAATGTAAGCGATGGTAGACATTTCTTACAATACCATTGTCTATGGGCGTTGGTGATCGCTTAACATCAGGTGGCCCATATGCTCGTCCGCTTTCCTATGAAATAAAAAAAAAATATTATAAATGTGTAAATTTGTATGTTTAAATGTTTTTCAAACAAAAACGTCTGGAGGGATGTGGATGAAATTTTACAAACTTGTATAACTTAGCTTAAAACGTAGGATTTTATCAGATTGAATGACATGGCTTAACGTCTAACGAGGGTTATCAATTTGTATTAATGCTATAGCTATACTATGGTATCTATTAATTCTATACTGCGCTATCATACCTATATTACAAACTAGCTTTCGTGGAAATAATAACGACTTCCTCATCATTAATACAGTACGAGATTATGATACAAAAATTATATTACGAATAGAAATGTATGTAACGTATCTCTTCTGTTAGTTTTCTATCTTTACGATTATTAACCTTGTATTTCTGATTTTCTTTTTTGTTTTGTGATTAGTTTGTGTTTGTTAGTGAAGTACGATTACTTATCTTATGTTGGGTTTCATTTATTAGTAAAAAAGAGTAGGTTTAATCGAATTAGACTTGTTCACTTTTATGCATTATGTTTCTATTGCTTTTTATACTGTGTTTATATTGTTATTTAGAGATCCTACATACGTTTTACGTTTCACTATGACGGGGAATCATTTGCAAAGCAACAACCACATCTGCATATAAAAGAGTTAATAGCAATACTTACATTTGCATTGTATAACAGTTATTGCTAAATAGCGATTATGAATACTTTTTTTTACACTCATATTTTTTTCTCTGTACCTAAATATTTAATAAGAAACTCCTCTTAATACTAAAAATGTTGTGACTATCCTTATAAGAAATGTAATAAAACAATAGGTATGTGTTATATATTAGTGTTTTTCCTTAGCACGGACTTGCAAGAAACTTCATAGTTGGTATGCTCATGTGTGGTCTTGGATTTACAGTTAATAGCATGTCTGGTTTTCACTACACTTAATGTATTTCATCCATCCCGTCTCGGTATTAATAAATTGGTAAAACTTAATTAAAACCAATGTTGCATAAGTTATTGTTGCATGACAATCAACGAACCGTGCCCCCGGTTAACTGGTATCCAAAACTCCAGAGTCTAGTCATACAAATATAATAATAAAATTGATGATGTATGCAAGCATTAATATAGGGTAAAATGTATCGTATAAAAATAACTAGCCGTGAAGCGGTGGTGAAACGGAGGGGATAGGTGGGCCGGGTTGTTATTTACATGTCAATTAGGCTATCTGACAAAAAACTTAATTACTTTTATAATTGCATCAATACGTAACATTTCATAAAACGAATGATTTATTTAAAGGCTGTAGATTGCGTTATGACAAGCTTTTATTTAACTTCACACGTCAGTATATTGGTTAAAATATGGATATCGAACCGATTGTCAATGTTTTGAATGTTTAATTATTTTCATATGAAACACCTAGTCGTGGGCCTTGTCAGTAACATCGTCTTGTAAGCTGAGACGGGAACCAATATGACGCTTTTTTATGCCATCTCTTTGCCACCGCTCTCTACTCCCTTATATGTGCTTGCAGCATATATGTATACAATATAATAAATGAATGATTTTTTGTTATTTTGAAAATATAAATGAGCAATATTTAATTGGACTGGATCGTCAACATTTACAAATATTTGGCAGCATATTAAAAACAATGATTTTCAAATAAATAATGTCTCATAATATATAACTATGTAATAAAAGAAATATAAATTTAATACGGTTCCACGTACTATTGCCATACAGTTAGACGACGATTGATACAATAACTCCAATGGTCGCCACTTTAATGATGCATAGAAAATGTATTGGTAAAGGTGAACTGTGACCACTTATCCGTAGTCCATTAACTCATACAGCTCCTGTAGTGCTCAAAAAAATACATGAAAACGTCTATTGAAGTGTGTCTCATTCAGACAAGTTCGTATTACTTCCATAATGTATACTTTTTACAATGAAAAACAGGTTTAATTTTTTGCAAATAGTTTAAGTGCAATTTCTTTAAATATTTTCTGTCTATCATAGTAAAACCTGGATGTTTTAAAGCTCGTACAACGTGTACGAGTTAAAATTTGCTTAAGCTTTCACGTTTTGTGTCTATTTTATTTATTAAATCCGCATTTAATCGCGATATTAATTCAGCTTTGTATATAAAGTATTGATGATTATTAAACTTTAATCATTCATATATTCCCATCTACAACGTTACACATATGGCATCGTTACTACATTTGTACATATTATTACAAATAAATATGTTGGAAGATAAATTGAAAACGTTTTGTTGTCTAAAATTACAATGTAATGCTGTATATAATTATTTATATGGCCTCAATAAATCTTGCCCTGCTCTATAATATGCTTCTAATATAAAATGTGCTGGCATTATTGAAAAATCTTTCCATGAGCATTGAATTTAATATCTAAAGTCAAATAATATATATGCATATATATAATTCTACTTACATAATCTATTAGATCTTGTTAACATATGCTGCAAAAGTTCAATTGTTATTTTTATCGTAATATATAAACATAATCTTATATTAGACTGTTTTGTCGTCAAAAACATTTTCTTCGCTCATTTCAATGCTCTCAAAAAGACTATTTTAAAGCTAAAGTTTCGAAAAGATTAATTGATTTTATTTGTGAATTTTAAACAAATATTTAAGTAAAATATTTCATATTACTGATGATGATAACTTTAACACAGGGTAGTGGTAGGACTATGTATGACGATGTGTCAATAAAATAAGCCGTAATAGAACTCTTAATAACAATATTAGTCATAATTAAAAATTCTCATTCTTAAAGCTAAGCTATTATTTTGCTAGCATTTAATATTAATAAAAAAATCGTACTATTCTTATGAAATAATTCTTATTCTTATAAACGAATTCTTATTATTCCTGTAAATTACTTCTTTCTGCTAAGTAAATATTCATTCAAATGTACGTGAAAGACTTTAAATTAAGTTTTTTATTTTTATATCAGTTGGAACGATCTGTGTGTCATAATGAGTCTCTTTGAGATTATTAAATGTTGAATATATATTGTTTAAAGACGCACTGATAACGCTGTTTTCCTATTCTAATAACACAAAGATCGAGTTGCGATTCGTTCGAAGTCGGATCGGAATAGATTCGAGATCGTATCGAAATATTACTAAGGGTCCTCCAGACCGACTTCGGCCACGGCGGCCAATCTCAAGAGAGATTAGCCAACTGCGCAGGAAATATTATAGTGCACAAGTGTGTGCGCAAACACAGGTACACTCTCTTTTCCTTAGCTCTCATAATCTGATGAACGGCTTAACGCGCTTTCCGAGGCACGGGAGTGTACACACTTCCCACTTCCAGACTCCGGGCTGCTACTGAGAATTTTCTGACAGAAAACCCCAATAACTATTTATTGGCCCGACCTGGGAATTGAATCCAGGACCACCGAGTCTGCGGTCTTATATCAAGCCACTAGACCAACGAGGCAGTCATCGATCTATTATAAATTAGTGCAATTGGCTTCAAGCTACGATTCAGCTGTGGTTTATTTATGATGAATAAAATTGGGAACATAATCGTAACCGTTAAAAATTAGTACAATTGACACCCTTCTTCCTTGATAATGGAAAATAGTGATTGTTTCATATTAACATTTAATTGCTCCAAAAATTCTTCATAAAATAGCTAGTATTACGTTATTAAATATATATTTAACAATGTAAATGTAATTTGAATATAGAAAACATAAAAAATGATTTCGAACTTACCTCCAACTAAAAAGTTGGGTAACTTAATCATCCTCCTCGGTGGTTGACCTGAAAAGAAAAAAAATACTTTTACTTGTTTTTCCACTTTAGACAATATTTTACGTCAGAAAGTTGACTCTGATTAAAGTCATCCTTATCATGTTCTGCGGTTTTATTCTACCCGTAATATGAAAGGAAATATTTTTACACAATTAAATTAAATATTGTTTAGTTTTACGGATTTCTTTTGTTTTAGTCTTATTTATTTATAGTCCTTTTAATTTGATTTATATATTTGTCTTAAATTTGATATATTTTTAAAAATCACATTACCTACATAAAAATATTTCCATCACAAGTGGATGGAATAGATTATTATTATAATAAAAATATAGGTCTGCAATTTCCATTTTTTTTTAGATATTTTTAAACATCTTTAATTACAAGCATGCAACTACCTATGTCCAGTAAAAACACAAAGAAAAAATGTACTTTCTTAAAAGTCGTAGAATACGAGTTTATAAATATATCTATTCTATTAATTATATAATTAATATAACTATATTGTGTTCATAATATATTATAGAAGAGTTAATAGTATTTAAGATAATCTGGATATTAAATAAAATTCCCCGACACTTCTACATATTCGCTATATTCTCGAAGCTACTAAAGCAAATCTACTTTCAAATGCTATTTCCTAAGTGCCGTAGGGCTACAATTTTCGCGTTCTTGTACGGTGAAAGATTTTTATTGTGCGAAGAGATTTAAGGAACTCGCATTTTTTATATTACTTAGACAATAATTAGTGAATAATGAACGAACGAACTTTTCACTCTATCGAAGTGCAACGCCACGTCTTGTTAAACACGAAAATGCTTTTAAAATTTAGGTAAAGATTTTTATTTTCGTTACCGTTGATTAATGAATAATTAAAGCTATCGTTTATTGATAGAGGCCACGCTATCTTTATAAAAAGATTTCATTAGAACGGGTGTCGGTTAATTGCATTTCTTTAGGTATATAATATAACTATAAATTTAATTCTATTACGCTGACTACAGACTTTCCAGACAAAACTAAAGCTGAAGGAAACTTAAGGGAAGTTTACTTACGTATAAGAAAATAACTTATTCAATTATACCTGTAAACATAAATAGCCCTTCCAAGTAAAACACGTGGCTATTTTATAATGCAAACTCAATTGAATGCATAATAGTTACTTTGAATTGATATGGGAATTAAGTTTGAGTATTATTGCTACATTAATTTTGTTGCGGTTAAAGTTTTAGAATGGTTTCACTTCCTAAAAATTCTATTGAAATACAAGAACCCTCGCTTAAAGTGAGAGTTGCATGTACTTAAAATAAAAAAATAAACTTCAACTTTAAAATTCAGTCGTAAATATAAATATATAAATAAATTTCAAATGAAAAGGGATACCAGCATACTATTTTTGTTTTGTTTACATCATTCATGACTAATTCCAACAGGTTTTTGACGCACACTAACTTTTTGAGAAGGCATAGAGTCAGTCAGAGCTTATAAACATAATTTAAGCACATGATCTCTCAATGGTGCTTACCCAGGTTGGGTCGGTGTTGTAGCCATTAGGATATTGGGAACATGTATATGTATATTTTTATAGTATAAGCAGGCGGACGAGCAAATGGGCCACCTGATGGTAAGTGGTAACCAACGCTCATATACATTGGCATTGTAAGAAATGTTAACCACGGCTTACATCGCCAATGCATCACCAACCTTTGGAACTAAGATGTTATGTCCCTTGTGCCTGTCATTACACTGGCTCACTCACCCTTCAAACCGGAACACAGCAATACAAAGTACTGCTGCTTTGCGGCAGAATATCTGATGAGTGGGTGGTACCTACCCAGAAGAGCTTGCACAAAGCTCTACCACCAAGTAATATATTCATAATATAATAATATATAGTAACATACATAATAAAGTAAAGAAATAAACAATACTTGCAACACAATAAAACAATAATAACAACTCACCCAGGGTTTTACTCACAATAGAACGTGTAAATTTCACTTCGAACATAACTGGTGTAATTTAGACTTAAAGGAATAAAAGTTTGAATGAAAAGCAGCAGTTTTAATACTTCTGAGGGAGAGAGATCGAGGTCGCGCCAAAGTGAAGAAAAAAATATGTTAAGTACCGTTACAAATTAAAGCCTTTTGACGTTGCAGTCAATTTAAATGACTAATTATTCTTTTCATGCAAAAAATAATAAACAAAGTCTCACGTGTCATAAAGGTGAACAGAATCTAGTTTATCTTGAAGGCTACTGCATTTTAGTAAATATTTTAATTATACTTGTAAACATACTTTAGATTAGATTGCTATATTGTCAGCTTTATATTACATAATTGCTTTACCACCTAAAGATACGAATCTAAATTAAAAAACGATAATGATTTCTGTTACTTAAACATTCAAGTAACTTCATCTTTAATTATTTTATGAAGTCTATAGTCCAGGTAATAAAGACAAAAATTCTTTGCATTCTTCGCCCGACTTGAGATTCTTAGTTTGTTTCCTTTGCCATTTCTATTAAGTGAACGCTAAATTAAAGCATTTTTTGTTTAATATCTTTGTTTCTGAGTGGATACCACAGTGTTCCTTAATTGTTCTGTGAGTTAACATAAACATATATTCGGAGCACCACGAAATATGATGTATTTGAATTTAATGGGCCTGTTTAATAAAAGGCATATGGTAAACAAAATCTTCAATTTCATAATCTGCAGTGCATTGACAGACATGCGAGTACATTTTTCGTAGAGCTGGTGTCTACGGGCGAAGATATCAGTAGTCAAATTTACTCACTTGTCTTCACAAAATTAGTTTTACATAAAAATGTGTACGCAAAACGATATATTTTCGTTTCTCATTTTCTTAATCGTTTCTCATTCTTTTTTAAAAACTATATTATTATTTTTGTACAAGACCAAGAAATTAAAAAGCATTGAGAGAAAAAAATAATAGCAAATTCAATAAAGCAAATAAAAGTAGAAGCTAGCGAGCTACAGCTAGGCGAAGGATTAAGAGTTTTCTATTAACCACAATACAGGTCACAGGATAATCGACGGCAGAATTTATGATGCTATTGTTAGAGAAAGAATGGTTCGCTAATGGTACGTTTCGAATCACCATACTAATTCTAGTATTTAGGTGTCTGCGCTAACTGAATACATTTGCACATGGTCATGTAAATTTCACAATTTCAATTTTCGTCGATGAGATTACATAAACAGTAGGATTTTTATTATATTGCATATAAAATCATAATAACTACCTTATTACAACATACAAGCACTTTATTTCATTTTATAAGGTTGTGTGTCCTCCTGACCGATTTCTGAAAAGAACTGGCAAAAACTCATTAACCCCTTTCTATGTATTATATATTTAGATATATATGTTTATTAAATACAGTTCAAATCATATATATCCTATCCGAAAATCAAGATAAATTAATTCCACGCTGTTTTATCATCTATCTGATGCATTTATATTTCAATCGGAATATTTATGAATACATTTAAAACCATTATACATCATTTGCTTTCCTCGACTCGTTTATTTGATCTCGGTACCGTGTTTTCTCTTCCATTCATCTTTATCTCTAGTCATATCTCTTTATACATTTATTTTATTATTAATATTTATGTTACTTTAAATAATATTGAACAGCACTTAATTGAATGCATGAAAAATCTGATATAATTTATGTTAGTTTTCTAGGCACAAATGTTGAGTGGTTTTCGCTTCTACAATCTACGGTCGCGTGAAACACCACTCGGCCTCTTATAAAACTTCCGTACCGTTTGCCGGTCGAGGAATTTCAATGGCTCTTAGGCCAGTATTACAAGTTCGACTTTAAGCCGAATCGTGTTAGCGAAGCACTTAACAAATATAATAAGAAAAATACATTTATATTTTACAAGGGATATGTTGTTTGCACTGGCCTTGGTATGTCTACATCATTTAAACGATGTTTAATTTTTCGGTTATCTAAAATTCATGTATGATGAAAACTAAATTTAATTCTTTGAAAAATATTCACTGTTATTCAATCTGTCTGTGCATAAAGCAGAGTATATATACCGAGCGGACTTTAATAAACTTCGCGTGGTAGCTGATACTTATATCCCACAAAAAAATTGAAGTCTGTGTGTACGAGGTCGTGTAATATTTCAGTTTTTTTATAAAAAATACACCATTTAATATTCCTTACAAATCATATATTTTTTTATACTATGACCTTTTAAGGTTAAGAGTGGAAGTACATAAAAATGTACTAATACACATTAATATATTACAAATAGAAATGCAAGAAAGCAATATAATGTTTGTAAAAATGGGTTTGTCTACACGAATTGTAGCATAAACAATGTCAAGTTATGATAAATGTTTAAAATTTAATCTCGCCCTACAATAGGGAGCGCGCTTCGACGGAGTTTTTGTATTTAGGTAAAGTGGTGCCGGGGCCTTTCATTATACGAAAACATAACTTTGTTAGGTATGCGTTGTTTTTTCAATTTCAAGATATTGATATCAAATATGTAACGAAATTTTAGTATTAAATATATTTTTGCTATCAAAGAACATTGTTCTTCATTTCTTTTGTGCTCTAGGGCATAACATATATGTTTTATCCCCTGGGAACAGTTTCATCTATGTTTATGTTGACCCTAATACAGTTATCTTAAATAAAGTTTGTTAGTACTATATTATTTACAGCTTTAATGTTTCTTTATGAAATAATGTCAACGATAACTGTTAAAGTTGAGTAGTGTGTTTAAATTGAAATCAATCCGATAGCGCGAATGTAGCGAATTAAAATTGAATACTATAAGTTATAAGTAAAATAAAAGGCGAGATGGCCCAGTGGTAAGAACGCGTGACTCTTAACCGATGATCGTGGGTCCAAACCCGTGCAAGCACCGCTGATTTCGTGTGCTTAATTTGTGCAAGAGATGAATTATAATCACGAGATTAAGTTAAGCAGCTTAACCGTGAAGGAAAACATCGTGAGGAAGCCTGCATGTGTCTAATTTCACTAATTTTCTGCCACATGTGTATTCCACCAACCCGCATTGTAGTAGCGTGGTGGAATTAGCTCCAAACCTTCTCCTCCAATGTGGAGAGGAAGCCTTAGCCCAGCAGTGGGACATTCACAGGCTGTTACTTTTACTGTAAGTTAAATTTCTAACAAACGTTTTCAATTGTCGCAATAATAAATGTCAAATTGTGAGATTTAAGTTTGTGCTCAATATATTTTGATTATAATTATACTAATATAACAACGACCGGCCATGTTTATGAACTTTGCTTAGCGGATGTTTAGTTAAAAACTGATGTTTCATTTTCTGTCATTATTGATTTGATATTGGAAAGGAGAAACGGTTTAATTGAACAGTCGCTTAGCAATTTTTATAAGTAATGCCGTGAACGATAACGATACTTTAAAACGGTACTTTAACGATATACTGGCACACTATACTATATATCTTCGAATGCCTCCTTATAACCATAATATATTATACAATGTTCCGTACAAATACCGATGAAATAATGATCGTGGATAGTTCATGAAATGTTATCGAAATATCCTTAGAATGTTGTCAATTAATATTTGACATCGGAAATCTGTTTTAAAGTTATGTTTCTCTTGAAATTCTGAATACTCAACTAGTCGATATTGGTTGATCCGCCTATAAATCGATTCAGTAGTAAATCATCTTTCGTTAATTATTGTTACAAGTTGATATATATTATACATTTGACGTGACAACGTCTAATAAATCGGCGAACGCTGGCTGCATGCACGAAATTGTCCCGTTACGCTCATTGTCCCGTTACGCTGATTGTACGCTTGCGCCGCATCTATCTCTCTTTCACTCGATTGGCCTATGAGTGCAAATAAAAGTAAATTTATCAATTAAATTGTAGATTTCATTTCACTACTTTCTTTGTATCCATACAGAATAATGATAATTCAATAAAAATGATTCAATTTTATTCATAAAAGTATGCAGTCATTTCATCAATGTTTTGTTATGACGTTGTCACGTTAAACTATCGTCCGTAAACCGACTTTACAGACAACCATTTTTTATTTTTTTATACCATTAATATTTGGTTCAAATTTGAAAATTAACTATAAGAGATCATCCATAGTTTACAACTGTTAAACTTTTCTTTTAAAGGACAGTTAAATATATTAATACCTTACCACTCTGATCTATCGTGGATTGCACACACAATATTATCAATGTTCGAATCCTTCATAAATAACTATAATATAAATAATAATATTTTTCTTTTTTACTTTACAGACGAGTGCGAGATGAGTAATTTATAAATACTTATATAACTCAGTGGTTTTCGAGATGAATTGAACGCAGCGTCATTAAAGACAGACATTAGACAGGTTCTATAAAATATTTTATTATGATTTTAAATATTTCATGGAACTCTTTTACCATTTTTAATAACGGAAATATGTGTATGTTATACATCATTAAAAATATGCTTATAGTTACTGTTCGTAATTATAAAAAGATTATGATTTCATTCTAAATTACAGATTAGGTTATGATTGATGGGCAGTATCTATGGCAGAGACCTACGTAGACATAAATCTCTAGCACAGGCGAATATTATTTTGACCTACAAGACGATTTAAAGCGCTTTGATATATGATCCTACCATTAAGGTAAGCGCTAGGCGTAGCATGTCACTTTGATATCAAGTAAGGGCAATTACGAACGCAGCCACATGTGACTCGCCAAGAGTATCCCGTCAAGAGTATACGTCTGTTTGACTTCCTGTTTAACTTACATGTACTTCAAAGGAACAATTTATCACAGACGATAGGACACAGATACGGTGTAGTTTAATCGAATTCAAATTCAACTAACGAAGTGATCGGTTACGACATAAAGGTTATTTTTTAATAATAGGAATATATTTTAGAATACGATGTTCAGAATTCAAATGGGTACGGACTGGAATAAAAAGGTGCTTTAACCGCTTATTTAACGAGGCGTGAAGAGGCATCTTGCGGGCCGGCAAGGCGGGGCGGCTAGTGCAGATCATCTTTTCCGACTGCAATATCCGTCGTCGCGTTTGGACTCTGCTACCACTTACCATCAGGTGGAGTACAGTCATTTGCCCTCCCGGGCTATAAAAAAAAAAAAAGATTCCGAAGAAAAACCACTAAGTTCGTCGTATTCCTGGTTTATAATTCATCTCGTTCTGCGGTAAGTGAAAACAGTATAAAAAAAAAACACGTAGTGTTGACAAAAGGTCGGTCTATGTACGATCGTTCTATATACATTTACGAATCCAATTTACCCGGAATACACATATATAAATGAGTTTGACATACTTCTAAGAAAAATAAACATTAATAATTTACTTTTTTATGTAATCTCAATAGCTATCTAAGAACAATCTCGTCGTAATAAACTAACTGCGCCCGCGGTTTCACTTGCGTGTAACCTAAATAAATCACTAAGAGCAGACTTATAAAATTTGAGTATGTAAAAAATTTTAGTTTTGTTTTCGCGAGTAATTATATATTGATTTTTGCCGCTAGATAGGGCAACATACAATTGGCCAGGAAAATCATTATTCCCTTAAATCTATTCCGACATACTCGTATGTCTTTGTGACTGCAAACAATATCTTAACAGGTTATTGTGTTCTTTCATAACTAAAACGTAAATCTGTTTTTTTTTAATAAGTGCTTATTATCAACTAACCGACTAACTGGTTCATTCTTCGCCCAGAGAATCGGAATTGCTATTCAAAGGAGAAATGCTGCTAGCATTCTTGCCACCATTCCACACGATCATGATTTGTACATACCTATTATTTTTAGTTTTTATTTATGGCTTAATTCACTTGTCAAACTAACCGACCGTAAATACCGATTTAAATTTAAGAAAACCATGATATAATTTATACATTTGCGAAAATGAAACGAAATACCTTCCTAGTCTATAAACTTACAAAGATATATTTACAAACCGAAAACTTAAGTATGAGTATTTTCAAACAACCCAGTCAACTACCCGTTGAAATATGTCAAAACTATAAAAAGTTATGAAAACACTCTCTATTTTCTATCTCTCATAAGAATTAATAAAAATGACTTAGCAAATCATGCATTATTTTAGAACATATTTGATTACCATACAAAATGACATAGTCAACCTTAAAAGATATTTATACAACTATGACTACGATTGGGCGACTTACCCGAGCTACTCGTATACCCAGGGCAGGAATAACCACGTAGCAAGAGTAGCAATTGCTACGTGCCCCGCGCAAAAGGCCCAAGGGGCAAGTTATGAGTGTTAGAATATATTTTATTAATTTTAGAGAGATTTCCTTTCGTCAGATCAGGTCAGACCAAGGGCTCACGGTTCCACCACCAGACGGATAGGGTACCGCTGAATTTTAAGTGCATTCCAGCATAAACTGAACCCTATTTAATATGATTGATCGTATAAATCTTATCTCAACTTACATCGGGCAATATCTAAATCACTGAATATGTATGTCTATTTTAAACTTAGTTTTGTTCCTATAAAATTTCAATCATCATCATTTTACACACTATAAGTAGCTAAAGTTTTAGCCAATTCAATATCAGACTAACGAAAATTCTAAGAATCATTGTTTTGCGTTCTATTGCAATTATAAAGAACCCTATAGTTTTACTCAAATATATTCTATGTACAGGCAACGATCACGAGTTACATTTTTACGATATATAGATGATATAAAACTAAATTTTTAAATATACATATTTATTTGGCTTTATATAACAAATTATATCATATACTAAATTATATGGTGTCTAGTCTGTTGGCATATACTAAAGTTTTTTCATATAAATATGAATTAAGTGGAAATGGTTTCATATTTAGTACCAACATTTTGACTACAATATACAAAAAAAGTAAATAATACATTGCAAGTTGTGCTAGTGCGTGAAGCGAATGCGTAATGCTTTTGTTTTTTATTACAGGATTTATATAAAATCTTTTTATCTGATTCATACGGCACTACCAAAATGTGATGATTTACATTATTAAGATACATGAAAGCAAAGTTATAAATGTATGTAGTTTGTTCGGCTACTTTTAATAAAAGCCATATCAAAACAATTTTTATTACAATACTAGCTGACACCCGCGACTTCGTCCACGTTGCTTGATATTTTAACAAAGTGTGTGTATGTACGAAGGAAAAAACATCAAAAAGATCGCAAGCAAAAATATACTTTGTTTAAACATACATCACTGAACACGCAGTGCATATACAAATCGGTGTTTCTTGAAACTTTAATAACTTTTTATTAATTGAAGATATCGCAATATATTTTGTTTTTGATAAGGGCCAAGTGTCTAAGAAATAAAATTTAGAAATTGTCATTGAAATCTATCCAATAGTTTTTCCGTGATGCGCGCACAACTGCAGACCTCTATCATTTTATTTATATAGATAACACAATACAATAGGGTTAACAATATTTGAAAACATATCATTAGATATTATACACAATAGAAGTATAACATAGTCCAGTCAATAGTAATGTAACTTTGCAATTTTAAGCTGAGTGGCTGAAACCAACGGGAAAAGTTTTGTTAATGATCCCGTAACAACATACCACAAATTCAGGGTCGTAAATCACCGGGGTCATTTGCAAAAAAAAATGCAAAAAGGGCGAAAAAATAACTTTTTCCCAAATATCTCAAAATTTATAAGAGATATGAGAAAAAGTTTCAGATAGAAGTTGTAGAGATTTCAATTTTCTATAAACAAGCTAGTGTTAAAGATAAAATGACGTTTGATTTTCTTCTAACACAATTTTAGACTAGACTCGCTCAATCAACATTAAAAACTCAGACACTGAATTACAATGTAATAATTTAGTTGTAAACCTCCAGTCATGTAACCACTTCTCATCGTTAAATAATAATATTTGTTGTTAGTACTAATTAATTGTTGTTATTGTATATACCTGTTTGATTAATATATCACACCGTGGCGTAGAACGTGGCTCAGTGAACACGTGGAATGCTGCATTAATAACATATAATATTGTATTAAGGTTACTAAGCATGTATTTGTATATGTTTTATTATTTTCCAATAGTAAAGAAGCTAAATATAGGACATATAGAAAAAGTATTTAGAAATAATTTGACACGTAAAGCGTACTGAATTTTTTTTTACAATAAACCCTATGTACTGCAACAGATTATATAAATATATAATTATTTGTAAGTATGCAGTGGAAATTCGATACTATATTAGTTTACTAGCTGTACCCGCGACTTCGTCCGCGTAGAATTTAACAAAAAAGTTAATTATTATATTTAGTTCTTTTTTGGGTTTAGCATTTTTATTTTAATTATCATAATTTTCTAAAATAAAAGTAGCCTAAGTTACTCCTTATTAAATCAGCTACCTGCCAATAAAAGTCCCGTCAAAACCAGCCATTTCAGAGATTAGCCGGAACAAACAGACAGACAGACAGACAGTCAAAAACTGTAAAAAATGTTATTTTGGTGTATGTACCGTATATTTATTCATATGAATGTAGTAAAAAGCGGTTATTTCAATATTACAAACAGACACTCCAATTGTATAGATAACGATTTAATGAACATTGCGGTAAATTAAAAAGAAAAGTCCCAGACTGTTAATGTCTGAATGTCCGAAAAGCCTCCTCCTCTCTTAAGGATAAGTTTGGTTACTCAAAAATTCTGCTTTAATGTGTCAGAGTTTCATCAGACATGATTATGTATCTGATGAAATGTTTTTCCGAAGATGTTATTCGTCACAGCCATGTAGCCCATGTAGGTGATAAGCAAAAATAATAATGCATAGTTCAGTGTTGCTTGCGCGGGTTTGAACCCGCAGGCTTGGTCAACATTTACGTATTCTAGCCCACTTGGCCATCTCGGCACAAATATAAAGTAACATAAAGTACGTTAAGTAATTTAACGTCTTATAACTTCAACGGTTACCTAATTTTAAATTTTAAATATCATTGTTCTATAAAAAAGTAAAAGCTCTACATTGCATAAAGAAATAAGACCAAGTTCGAAGTATTCACTGGAAATATAATGTTATCTTCTATCGTACATATGAAATACAATGTAAATACTGCTAACATCGATTCACTTTATGTTATATATACCAATATATAAAGCTGAAGAGTTTGTTTGATCCGGCTAATCTCCGGAACTACTGGTTCGAATTTAAAAAATATTTTTGTGTTGTATAGTCATTTTATCGAGGAAGGTTCTAGGTTGATTTTTATTCATTATATTTTTATTAATTAGTATACGTGGGTGAAACCGCGGGGCACAGCTAGTTATGTACATTTTATTACTTCAATAGATATATTGACATTCTAAGAAGATTTACCTTTTATGTATAAGAAACATCTATTTTGACCAATGCTCGCTGTAATATTAATATACATATTTGAAAGAGAGCGAAAGAGAATAAAGACGATATTGACATTACACTAGCTTTGTGAGTGGAGAAATTTGATTTTGAATCAAATTTTATCGCATTTATAATAATTCCATAACATTTCATCAAAAGCTATATTTTAATAAATTGAGTCATGTTTAAATTAAACTTTAAATAATTTGTAAAAAAAGGCACTTCGAATAAATATCATACTGTAATACACTTTGCAAGTCTTAGTGGTCTTGCATGTCCGAAATTTTAAATGTAAACATCAGTTTTTAACAGAAATCGCTTTAAATGGACATTTTGATGAGTTAAAATAATTGTTTGCCCTTTTTTTAGTTTACTATAAAATACTGTAAATATACTGATACAGTTTTTTTAACTACGATATTATTGTAATGAAACTTTTATGATTTAATTAGCGCAAGTAAATTTAGTACCTTTAAAGCTCCTTCGGTTTGATTAGAAAAAAATGATGTTTGTATTGTATAGAAGAATCTATCTATTGACTTAAATTATGATCAAAGCCTTATCAATATCTAACGTTGTTGAGAGTAAGTAAGCTAATGTATAGATGTATGAATATAGTTTAGAAGCATTATGCACGACTATTTCATAAAAAAAAACAATTTAATAAAATTACTTTCGGATAGATACAGAAAGGTAGAGTAGAGAGTGTCCCATTTTATTGTTAACTATATTCTTTACTTAACATAAAATTACACTCCAAACCTTATAAATGCTGATGCTATCTAGTATCAAGATCTCTGTTAGTGGAGATGTCGAGACGACACAAAGACGTAAGAAAATATATACCTAATATTCACAGGGAATGATTATTTGATAATATATCGGTATATATATATATATATATATATTTGATATATATATTTGTTGTATATTATCTATATGTTGTATAGGAAATTGGGAGAGCATATGGGCCACCTGATGGAAAGTGGTCACCAACGCCCATAGACAATGGCATTGTAAGAAATGTAAAACATCGCTTACATCGCCAATATGCCACCAACCTTGGGAACTACGATGTTATGTCCCTTGTTCCTGTAACTACACATTATTATGTAAATACGTTACAATGGCATATATGAAGGAGAAATGGAAATATGAAGAATTCATAATATTATAGAATTATTTATAAAAAAATATATACAACCATTTATACAAAAGTGATCATCATTGTTATATACACGTATCTACTAAGCGTTGTGTACTCACTAAGTAATGCCGCAAAATATCGGTTTCAGATAATAAATACTAATTGCGTAATCAATTACGGAGGATTTCTGTTTGGGATATAAAATGAGTTTATTTACAAAATGAAAACAAAACATTCACGCCTTTTACCATTTGCATGCAAAATGTAAACTGTTATTTTTGTACAGTATGAATTGTTTGTTAAGTATTATTATGTAATGTAATTAGAATTTATAAGTTTTTTATTAATTTTACTCTCAGCACATTTTAAAAAACATTATATTATAATAATGAGAATTATGTTTCAGGTCCAATTTGAATCGAATTGAGTAAACATTTGATGTCTTTAAATGTTTACTTATGTCCGCTTTGACTGCCTCTTTGATCTAGTGGCTAGTTACATCTAGCCACTATACTGGTCGTGTCGGATGATCGTCCCATCGGATTATGAGAGCTAGGGAATAGAGAGGGCACCAAAATCCCAGGTCGATTATCGATTGTACCAATAAACAAGTTAACGGATTTTACTGTCAAATAGTGCTAGAAGCTGTATCACGGATGGCATGCAAAGGTGGTGCAAAGGTGTAATATAAGAACTCATTATAACAAAAAAAAGCCGAGATAGCCTAGTGGTAAGACCGCGTGAATCTTAACCGATGATCGTGGGTTCAAACCCGGGCAGGCACCGCTGAATTTCATGTGCTTAATTTGTGATTATAATTCATCTCGTGCTTAACGGTGAAGGAAAACATCGTGAGGAAACCTGCATGTGTCAAATTTCACTGAAACTCTGTCACATGTGTATTCCACCAACCCGCATTGGAGCAGCGTTGTGGAATAAGCTCCAAACCTTCTCCTCAAAAAGAGGAGAAGAGGCCTTAGCCCAGCAGTGGGACATTCACAGGCTGTTATTATTATATAACATCCGCTTTAACATTAGTACAATCATCGCATTGGCAAGTGCCAATTTTAATGTGTTTAAAGTTATATACATTAAAATTGATATAAATTTCTCGTGCAAACATTAAAGCAACCGTATTTAATTAACTTATTGATAATAGAATGAAGTTGAAAGATTTCAGCGCGTTATACCTGCAGAGCCGGAAAAAATTTGCGTCGGTTCCCACAACAATGGTATTCATTCAGCGATGTTACCATAAACACGAGACCAGTATTCATTGCGACGAGTTAATAAAATGTTTTTAAAAAACTAGTCTAGGAAATAAAATGAACAACTGTATATTCAGACCTGTTTTAATGGAAATAATTCATTCCATCATACATTTGTTCGAGGTATCTCTGTTTAACAATGCGTTATGGACTAGATATAGGCTAGGAAGAGAATCGTTACGGCCTTATAAATATACCATATATATAATATACATATTTACGATTATTCATATGCACAATAAAATTAAGATATCGCAAACAGCATTGGTATTGTTGTGTTCCAGTTTGAATGGTGAGTGAGCCAGGCACAAGGGACATAATATCTTAGTTCCCAAGGTTGGTGGCGCATTGGCGATGTAAGCGATGGTTAACATATCTTACAACGCCAAAGTTTGTGGGCGTTCGTGACCATTTACCATCAGGTGGCCGCCCATATGCTCATCCGCCTATATATGTTAAAGAAAAGATACATTGACTGTAACAAAAATGTATGAATTTAATAAGGAATTTAACATATTTATGTCTGTCATTTCAAAATTTGGACAACACAATCACATCTCAAATCTCGGCCTATTTAGTAAATGTGCTTCAATTATTTAATATTTTAAAAGGATACATATAAAATTAATTGATTTTAATATGTATAGCTAAAATAGGCATAAATTAAAGGCGGTATTTTTTATCCATTAACACTGTCTGGGACAGTACACACCTCTCGCCATCATATCAACTAATTTTGGTATTGTGTCTAGTTCATACTCTACACACAGTAGAGTTAAAAATAAATAAATTTTAAACTGTTCTATGTTCTATCCGGGTTATTAAAATATAACTACCTACTTTTTGATTTACAAAAATCTTGAAAATAATGTGTGTCAATTTCGGTTGTGATTACATATATAACGGATACAATATTACATCACATAACATGAATTTTATCCTACTAGAAACAAATACACTATGTAAAAAATACTGAATGTAAAAAATATGTGAATTTGAAATTATAAAATACTACATATTTATATTATATTGAGGTATATTTTTTATGTGTTCTTTATTTATGAAATTTCATCCAAAAAATCGTAATTAAGTTGAATGAAAAAATTGGAAAGAAAATCTTATATTGTCGGGTAATAATCTTGCATATTCCAACCCGAATTGATGCGATGGAAGAAGATTCGAAACTTCTTCTAAAAACAGACATTTACAGGATGTTACTTTACTTTTACCTTTTGTTTATACATTTTTTGTTACACATTTTTGCAGATACAGCTTATATATCCAGGTAGTGAAATATAGACAATTCGCCTAGGTGATTTACAAGCTGCTAAACTAATTTATATATATAAATTTATATAATTTACAACTGTTTCTGGTAAAGTTAGCGATAACACGCTTCTATCTTTTATAGATAATTAACACATCCACCATATGTTTAAAAATGGAAAAAATATCTTTGTCATTCATTTATTCACATATTTATGTTTAAAAATGGAAAAAATATCTTTGTCATTTATTTATACATGATTATTATAGTAAATAATATATCAAGTTCTGTGTTCTGTAAATAATACCTCATTTCCGTTAACATTCACAACGACAAAAGTAAGGCAAGCGGCAAGATGACTTGACTCGATAAGGCGATACTGATTGTATTTTAATATTTATGTAATCTTTCGGAAATATCGGATAAATATTGTTATAAAGTTTAATGATAAGTTGGTATAAAATGTCATACATTACAAAAAATATTTTGAAATTTTCTGAAACTCACGAAAAGCCTAGCTTATTCTGATTCGAAAAATTAATTGTATAAACGAGTATTACAGAACGCTATATGTCTTGAATATCATAAATCTATTATCATTTCTTATGTAATTTGAACTGAAGTCATGTAGTTTGAACTGAAGTAGCTCACGTTTAAATATCCCCTGGAGTGATTGCAGCTTATAAGGATTCCGAGTTTAATCCACCACGAGTGGTGAATTAGAATGTTCGAGAATTTGTTCCTTTTAAAGTAGAACTTCTTTGGACGCGTTGAGTAAAATTTCAGTTTCGAATTTTTTGTGCACTGTCACTTTACATTTGTCTAATGAAATAATACTTTTCTGTCAAATGTTGGAGTATATGATTAAAGTGTATGGAGTCCATAGACTTTAATCGTATATGTTGCTTATAAGAATTTTTACTAACTAACAATGAATCAATATGTGGCCCGTAATAAGATTAACTAAACTCGGTCAGCTTAAATATAACAGTTGTATAACACAAGACAATAGCGCCGCCCAAAATTCCGGTTTGATAATTTCCTCTGGGACATTCTACTTTTAGTTTTTTTTGCTCTTCGTATTACGTAATTGCTATTATAACCTCGAAAATAAACAAGAACATAAGTTCTTGTTATCTTAAGATAGATTTATCGCAAAAGTATTGTACTATAATAACTGACTTTTAGTATTTTGAAATAAATTAAGTAATATAAAATATATAATCTTATCGCAGATTTTCAGACATTCATCGACCTCTGTCTGTACACAAATACGTTTCAACAAGCTCACTAAGTTAATTAACAATGAACTAAATAGTAAACAAATAGAAGATAATAAAATTATACTAAATTAAAAAATGTTACGATAAAAGACAAATTATTTTGACGTGACAACGTCTTATAAATTGGTTTGCCGGGTGACACTTCAAGAAACTGCGTTACGCTCCGCTCACGTTATGCGCTCACAATGAGAGCGAGTGAGAGGCACGCGTCCCTTCCACTCGGGCATGGTTAGCCCGCCTAAGAGCGAGAGAGACAGACATAAAAAATAAAATTTTGTTAATATGAAATTCAGTGCGAGATTCTTTGTATAAATTAATGTTTTAAATATAATTCTTTGTATAAATAAATGTTTTAAATTGTTACTATTATTTCATCCTTCTTCCTACTATACGAATGAATATTCACATTAAAATTATTTTACCACTCAAAGTCGTTGTCACGTAAAACTTTCGCCCGTATACCGACTTTACAGGCAACCAATATTTTTTTTCCAAGATAAATTTTAAAGTTTGTATGAGCTTTTAATGCTGGTATTTAAACGAAGAACAATAAAATGTTTCTTACAATGGTGAATGTTTAAGTCAAATGTCAAGTATAATAAATGCAACATTCCGTGCTATTTGCTACATGGTTCTATCATTTTCTCAGTTTTTTGTCCTCGTAAGTTTCTAAGATAATTTTATTATTCGTATATGTTAGTCTAAAATAAGAAGAATTTATTATAAGAAATATGTGATTATGTAGAAAACCAAATTGGATGTTCCCTTGAAAACATACTCCTTTAAATCACTCTCAAAGACCCCTTTGGGAGTGGACTGTTTTCGGTTAAAGCTTGAATAGCAAACGGTACATTTTTGTTAGTGGATTCCATTTCAAATATTTTCAGAGGAGTCTACTTGACCTCTACCCTCTGGCCTACCCCCACTAACCACTTTTTATGAGAGTTTATATTTAAAAAAATGTTTATTAAAATTAATTGAATTGTTTTTTTTATTATGTGGTCCACTCACCCTTTATTACAAGTCAATTTATTATTGCAGACTTGCAAGTTATAACTTGATTCATAAGCGCATCCATTGTTTGTTTTGTAAAAATATGTATAATATATTTTTCAGAACAAACAAACTTTTACCTTTATGCCCGCCCTATTCGAATTATTGTCAAAGAGTACCCTAATATAAAACTTGGAGCAAGTTACAGGGATAGGGTCGTAACTGGGACTCGTAAAGTTGATAGTTTTAAGATAGGACACGAGAATTATTATGTTTCAACGCTTGTATAGTTGTTTTAATATCATCGCAAACTTTTTAGCTTTATATATTTTGTATAGATTTTTAAGGTTTTGAGGCTACGCGTTTCTCTAATAAGAACATTAAATGTGACCTTTTTATTTGTCTTGTTATACTGATGACTTTGAACTGGTTGATTGGACAATGTTAAATATTGAGGGGAGTAAGATAAATAAAATTTCACATAATCCTATCCTAGCGACGCAGTGACAAAAAAGCCGAGATGGCCCAGATTTTATTACAATATAAACAACAACTTTACTATTGCGATGATCATTATTAAATAGAAAAAAAGTCATCTGATATTTGTTTATCGATCATTTTATATGAAAGAGTACCTAGTTTTAGTTTGATTAAAAATATATTAAATACTGTTATACAATTTCTACATGCCATGCATAATATAATATAAAGTGTTAGCAAAACTTCATCAATTAAGCGCTTAATATGAAATGTTTCGTGGGTCTATTTTACTATTAGTCACTACACTAATGGAGTAGGTAATTTCAAAACTTGATGTTACCAAGTAATTACGAATAATAGATTATAGTAATTATTTATGTTACATTTTATTAGCAGATTTCATTTTATTTATATTACTTTATCGGGTATAGTTTTAATATTACAAGATTTTAATTACCCGGAATTTAAGGCTGTTTTCATTACACTACGCAACGCAATTGCTTATAATATATTTAGTTCTGTGCTAAAAAACAATCGTCAAGTATAACAATATAAATATTTTTGGATACGTTTGAATGATTTAAATCGATAATTAAATTAAAAACAGCTAGCGTGGTACGATTACAAGAATATTGGTAGTAGGTCACTTTTGAATCTTTGGGCAAAATGAGCCACATGAATACAGAAGGGTCATCATTAGAAGTCACCAGTAATAAGAGGGGATATTATTTGGTTTAGAAATATTTGGCACTTTTACTCCAAGGTCCGTTTGTTTCAACTAAAAACGGTTCAATGATTGAATTAGAGAGAATTATAAGCGCTGTTTGTTCGTTTCAACATTTTCCGCTGCGTCTCCAGCCTTTGATATTGTTTCCGTGTCATAAGACAGGGCCGATGTGTAAGTGTATGCAGCTCTGCATAATAGATCCTTATCATCTTCCAGGAAACCGTTTCAAACACACCAGGTCTTTTGCCTGTTTCATTATTGTTATATCATTGATTACAATCATACAGTTAGGACCGATAACGATCCGATGCAACATATTATATTAATGTATTGATATTAAATAATTTAATTGTCTCCTATATTTACTATTCAGTTAACGGCAAAATTATATTCAAATTCGTAAAACGAATGCGGTGTTGTGTTTATATATTATATTATTTGAAATAGCGTCAGTATGTTAGGATATATCCGAAGTAAGAGGTATGCATGTTTCTCTATTCAGATTGATTTATTGCTACGAATGTTTCTTATTGATACTTTTGTTAAACCCGATTTTTTAAATTGAATCAAAGCATCTAAATTAAATGTCAGCGTAACAACATACATGACATGTCAAGTATTAACTTTAAATTGAAAATGTTTGTTTGAAATTTCAAAAAATCTTTAAATTGAATATGTTTATTTAACGACTTGCTCGTGCTAGCTGCTTCGTCGGTATATTTATTATAAGTGTGTGCACAAACATAAGTGCACTGTCTTTTCCTTAGTCATTGGTCCGACCTGGGAATTGAACCTAGGACCACCGTGTCTGTGGCCTAACATGTAGCCAGAAGAGCAACGATACATACCATATATATATATGCTACTATGTTGTAAGCCTTCACGTGTGCCAATAACAACTGTACAAAGTTTCAATTCAGTAACTGATTAAATAAAAACAAAAGCAATCATTAATTTTATAGTAAGATTGTATTCGAATAAACATTCGATAAGTATTACCGATGCATACATTTAATTTTCTACTCCGATAGGTCGAGTGCTTAAAGGGAAAAATCTTTTAAAATTTATGAGAAACTCAGGAGTTAGGTAGTTTCATAGTCATAGGGCTATGTATTATGCATGGCGCATTTCAGGAGTGTTTAAGTTAATCCAGTTGGAAATTATTAACTAATTTTTTTTGTGTTAAGATGTACTGATTTCATTGTCTTTGACAAACGTCAACACTTTATATTACATTTTAATCAAAACTTAACTTTTTACTATTTGCTTTTTGTCTGAGTTATTACATTTTGTCTTAAAACTCTCTAACAATTCATTTAAATTTTATTAGTTATTTCACTATAACGCGATGCAAGAACTTGTTTAAAGTTCGAAATTGGATGGATAGTGCAGACGCATGGAGTTATGATTAGAATAAGCACATTGTGCTTTTTCCTTATCATTTACGTATATATACTGAAGATTACATAAAATTGCTGAATGTAAGTTAACATGATTTAAAAATGCTTTGTTCCTATTAAAAACTTCAGACATATAGATTAATATACAGAGTACATATTTTAATGAGTTTTTCATAAATCGAGATTATACCCAATTTATATAACCAAAAATTATTTTAACATAGTCCGTTCAAATGTGACGCTGTTATCAGAACTCAAATGATGATGAATATGATTTCTCTTTCTCTATAATGCATGTAAATAGTAAATACTCGTATCATATATATATATACATACGAAAGGTAGCTTGGAGGGGGACATAATACATTTTCATTTCGTGATAACGTCTCCCAGTTCACACTACTGTAAGCCACGTTAAAGAACTTCGTTCCAAAAAGAAGAATTATGTATGGAGTTACATTTGTGAGGCCACTAATGATGATGCAAAAATATCTGAGACTGACTAGAGATAGAAGGAATGAAAAATAATTCGATTCCCTGACAAATTATTGTGAGTTGAAATTCAAATATTGATATAAAGTAGAACGAAGTAGCTCTGCTCCTGACATTAATAACCGATTCCGAATTGTAGCTGCATTTCAATAGTTATGTCAGTCGTCGGCAAGCGCCCGGTAAAGCTTAATTGGCAGAGCACTAAGGGTGCTATATACGAGGGTTCGAGTATTGTGGCAAATCTATTGACACGAATTGCAAATGTATGTATAAGCTATTAGCTACCTGTTCTGACGTCAAAAAGGTAAAATCGTTAATTAAATTTAATTTAAAATAAACATACATTTTCTTTAAGCAAAATTTGAAAGAAAAATTATATTCTACTACGTGTTAGAGATGAGGGTAGGAGTTATATATAAAGAAGTCCAAGTCAAAGTGAGATCAGAGTTTGTTTCATAGAAAACATAATTAAAGTCAATTCAATGGGTTAGCCGTGAAAGCGTAACAGACAGACACAGATATATAGAGCCACTGTCGTATTTATAATATGAGTAATGTGTATGGATATTATAAATGTCTTTTTTCTTTAAAACGTTTTTTTATCATAGATGTAGATTTTTTATTTATTAATAAGTGGGAAAATGTAATTTAGCACTTCCACAAGCTCGGTGGATCATACGCGGCTGTTGGAAAATAAAACAGGTATTTAACCCCTTGCTCATTTAGGATCATAAAGGGTGGGATTTGTTTTTTAAATTCAACTAAAAATCACTGACAATGGTTTAAAAAATATTAAAACACTGAAGTATTATATAAACAAGAGCCCGATGTACCTAAATCTGTAATATTTGATAAACTTAGGCTATCAAAATTATCCTGTCTAAACTTTAACTAAATAAAATAGCTCGTCAATCTATTTTAATTAAGGAAGGAATTTTTTTAACCAGTTGACATAACTGCACAAGTATCTTATCCTAAGAGTACTCTTCCATGTTCAGGGTCGCTGTATTGTGTGCGAAGTTTACAAATGACACATATTGCGGTGCTACGTGAGACGCCTGTTGAAACTTTACTTGTGATAACAATTAATTTGCCTCATCTTGCTTTTCTCTGCTGTCGCGACTTGACGTAGGAACATTTTCGATTATACAACGTTCAGCCAAAATGTATATTACCTTAACATTATTATTGTACTAAAGTAATAATCTCTGGAGATATAAGTAACTACTGAGGCCCTAGTCAAGTTGATATTCTACAATTGTAAACGCTAATAGAAAACTAAAAATTGTAAGAGAATGACCACGTGACTTGTCGTTGAGAGATGTCATTGTCACACTTTTGGGCCTCTGAGGCCCTAGCCAAGTTGACATTCCACAGTTGAAAACGCTAATAGAATACTAAACAAATGTATCAGAATGACCACGTGACTTATCGTCGAGAGATGTCATGTTGGAAATTCTAACTAGAAGAACCGACAACCGAAATATGCTAGGTATGTTAATTAAATGCAATTAAATTATTATTAATTCCATGCCTCGGAAAGCACGTTAAGCCGTTGGTCCTGCGCCTGAACTCTTTCCGGTCGTATCGGATTGCCGTCCCATCAGGTTATGAGAGCTAAGGCCAAGAGAGTGCACCTGTGTTTGCGCACACACTTGTGCACTATAATATCTCCTGCTCAGTTGGCTAATCTCTCTTGTGATTGGCCGCCGTAACCGAAATCGGTCTGGAGAACCTTATTATTATTATTATTAATTATTTCTCTTGAGGAATTTTCACTATTTTTGTTTAGTTATTCGTATTTCCTATTTTGTTTAGTTATTACTTTGTGTTTTTCATTGAATTATGATTTACTTCTCTTTCGTTATTTTCAATATTTGCGTTTCAAGTGACAAATTTAGTAAAAATTACGAGGTTTACCTTCAAGATAAAATTGCTTTATTTTCTTATCTGGTAGTATGGTTTTGGTTTCGTCTTGGTTTCGTTACTAAGCTGCACGGGAAGGTTTATAATAAATGCCATTTTCAACAGAAAGACTAAAGCATAAATAGTAAAGCATGTTCATTCCCTGGATCCTAATTATCCCAAATAATTTGCTATTTCAATTTAAGATTTAGCAGTTTCCTCTAAAGTTGACATTTACAAGGGCCACTAAAATTAGTCACCAGGAAACGCTTAAGATGACAGGAATTCATTTGGGCACAAGTTTCTGATCGGCTTTATGTCAGTTGCTCAAAAGTATCGAATGCCTAAAACTTAGAAATACCGTTCAAGAATAATAAATCATAAAATGACCTTTTTTCAAGTATATAAGATATAGGTTTCGTCCTTCGATCAACAATACTACTAGATAACGCGTCACGAATAAAAACAATACTCAAATGTGGCACCGACCATAAAATGAAGAAAACCATGTAAATATTTATATGTATTTATATGTTTGTATAAGTATATACTTAAATAGTACGTGATAAAAATCAATATATTTTTTATCTGTCATCAATATTTATTTCCCCCTGGACCTGAAGTCAACGAGGACGAAATTGTAAAAAACGGAATCCAAGCGAGCGTAGCCGCGGTTAGTAATTTAAAATATCATATATTTAGTATCATTGTTTATTGCCGTATGTACCATTATTATGTACCAAAGAAAAACACACACACACACATATAAAAGTCTTTCTATGAAGTATCATCAATCAATTGAATTGTTTTTCGTATGCGACATCATACGCACAACTCGATATTTTCTATATAATTTGAACGTGAACGTGAAGTAGACGTGAGAAAACTATGACGACAAAACAAGGGATACATTCCCTATGAAATTTGATAGTTACAAAAGAAATCATAACAATCGCAGACAGCGCGCGATATATGACGGTATCAATCTTTTTTATTTTCTATTTTATTTATTTATTATATAATACATTTATTGCATTAATAATTTCTTTGACATATTATAAGGACAAAATAATGTAACGTAGAAATTATGGGTTTTAATTTAGAATGGTTTTATTAAGGACGGCCCCTATGATTTTTGTCATTTATTATGCAGAACTACACCCATAACTTACAAGGACATTTTTCGAAATAATTATAAACCAAGAACAATTTTCTTTCAAAAATAGATTTTCTCATCCATAATATTTTCAGTAGTGATTGCGTTTTCTTTGGAGAGTATAAAAGCAAAGTAGCTATTTTTTAAATTGATATTGTATGGTTAAAACCAGTTCATAATAATAATTGCATGTAAAGTATTGCCTTTCAAGGTTGTGCCTGATCAAAATATAAAAGCATTAAATTTTCTTGAAAGAAAAAGACTTGAATATTCCTCTAATCTTTATATCGTTACGAGAATTCCTACTATAGTATATACACATTAATAGGTTATTTAGAAATAGTATGCCTGTCGCTTGGCACCCAAACTTCATCCATATATTTGTCTCTTAAATCAGTCGTGGCGCTGTGCGGTCGTGACATGTAACTACATGTCTTTTTCTATCTAGAAAAAGCATAGAAATGTGAGGAGCGCGTAAAGGAAACACGAGTGAAATCTAAATTGTATTCCGGTTTTAGGCGCGGTCTTAAGACGAATGAAAATATGAATTATATCATTGTTTTATGAAAGATCATAATAAGAACTACAATATCAGCAATAAAATTGATTTATTAAGCATGGGGTTGTAAGAAAGATATCTGCAGGTACAAATATTTACATAACAATGAAAATTATTTCATTACACTATTCATGTCCTTTTCAATTTTCAACGATGGTTGGTTCAAATACAGTTTGACCGTGGATTTTGTACGGTTCTACAATACACAAAAGGCAAAAAGTCCGCCATTGTTAAAACTGTCAAGGTACAGACCAAAAGGCATAAAGCGTAGCTTTTATGACGATTCTCGTTGTTGACGAATGTCCTCTTTATTTATTAATAATACATTGTGACTAACTACTTTTATGTTTGGTAGTTTATGAGCATATCATTTACATGTATCATTGTATGAACACGTTTATGTCCCACTGTCGGTCAATTCCTCCAGTCCTGTTAAAGTTATTTTTGTGCGGTTTGTTGAATATTAAAAAATAGTAGAATTTTGTCTTTCACACAAAGGTTTTTCTCGCCACCGTACAAGATTAATAATGCAATTAAGAACGAATAAACTCATGTGCATACCTGTATTTGAACCAGTGATTTTCGTTTACGATCTTGTGTCTTGTTGTCGTTATTTGCATGTATAGGTATTTTTGCTATAATACTGATTTAATCGTTAAAATTACACTTAACAAAGATAAGCTTTAATTTTCGTGACACTTGAAAACTTTAAATAGCTGTTTTCAAGATAAGAAAGGACTTTTTCCTTTCTTGAACTAATAAGAATTTTAATTAGCTGGCGTGCCAATTTAAAAGGGGTGATAAATTTTCCGTTTTATTTCCGTTCATTAAATCAGAGAATTGTAATTACTTTTAACTCCACAAATATTTAACATTATAGAGATAAGAAACTAAAACGATTTATAAAATTTGCAAAAGTAGCAATCACGTTTGTGAAAATGAGTTTGTCCAGCATTAATTGAAACAAAGTATTTTTCCCGTAAGCGCATGGCGAAAAACCTCTAGGCAATTACCGACTCAGGTGTAGGTGCGTAAATAACATCCATAACGATCTAACGTGGATAAAATGGGATATGAATGTTTCTTATATTAAAAAGTATAGCAAATAATCATTAGTTAAAATTAATGGAACATAATCATGTTATAAACATATATCTAATTAATATTTTAATGTAGTATTCCAATATACTTACATGTGTAATCATCAATAAATTAATACAATGCCTAATTATAATCATGTCATTAATTTGATTAAAACAATCTAATTCAGATGATTGCTGTTCATTTTACTAAACGAATAGAATATGTGATTAGGTGTCTTACTTTTTACCATTTAAGATGTGATTTATTCTTTATGAATTGATTTGTAATTTTATTTAGACAATACTTGTTAAGTATGTTATCGTCTTCAATCAATTATGTACTAGATTACCGGTAAACGCTTCAAAATCGGCCCGAAAATTAAGAACACAATGACGTTTGTGAGGTTTTTGATCGAAGGTTATCGTGATTGAAGTCATAGTATATGATGCTAGAGATTTTCTGATTCTACGATACTACTACAATATAATAACGATGATAATTATAGTACGTAGCACACAAATATGTGAGCAAATACAGGCGCAACATCCATTTCTCAATCTTATAATCCAATATGGAAAGTCGACATCTCCAGAAAGAATTTAAGTGATGTACGATAACATCAAAATCTACATCCTCAAAAACTAGACATTAGACCGACACAATAATTTAAAAATAATGGAATATATCGTTGAATCGTTTCCCCTAATATAGTTTTTTTTTTAATTTAAAATAATGAACATTCTGTACGGTTTTCATTCATTTTTCAATACACGTAGTTATATACATTTTGATAAATTTAATAAATATTAAATATTCCTTTCTATGAAATTCGAAACGCTCAACAGTATTAAATTGAATTTGAAATGAAATTTGAAAATTAATATGAAATCGAAAACAGTACTAAAATTACATTAGCTACCCCTGCAATATAAAACTTGAATCATTAAGAAAATGTTTCTTAGATCTCATTAGGGGCCTTGAATTATAAAATCAGAAACGTCACTTAAACTTTAAACATTAATAACTTTGACGGAGTAATGATTTTCCATATTTACAAAATTTTATTGCGAATTCAAAGTTCGTTAGATTCTAGAGATGAGTTTTATTTTTATAATCTACGTAAATAAAATGATCGAGCAAGATTATTGTTCTATTTGATACGTAAATATTTACATTACTGAGAAAAACTGATAACTTTCTTTCGGTCTAATATTATCCTTTTTTAATGTTTTACATCATCACTTCATCACGTACGTTGGAGTTATATTTTCTTACTTTTCCACAGAAAAATAATGAAGAAAATCTCACTAAAATAAAGATGAAAATTTGTTTTATGTACGTATTAAGTGTACACATTTGTTATATAATATGACAATTATTTTTACAATATCGTAGACTTTGTGGTAGAGCTTTGTGCAAGCTCGTCTGGGTAGGTACCCAGTAGGTAGAGCCAGTGTAATTACAGGTACAAGGGACATAACATCTTAGTTCCCAAGGTTTGTAGCGCATTGACGATATAAGCGATGGTTAACATCTCTTACAATGCCAATGTCTATGGGCTTTGGTCACCACTTACCGTCAGGCCCATATGCTCGTCCGTCTACCTATCGTCATAAATTAAAAAAAAACGTAAAATAGTCACCGATTATTATTACTTGAAGAAATAAACCTTAATGTTATAAATATCAAAGTTTATTTTTGATACTTTCACGTCTTAACTACTTAACGGATCATCATGAACTTAATTTTATCTTTAGAATGAAACCCGAAGAAATAATAAAAGTAAATAACAAAAATGTTTCTTACATTTTCTTTTCTATAGACTTTTTATTTTGTTCAGATTATGGCCCAGTAGTTAAAAGACGAGAATCAAGCGATGCTTCTGAGTTCAAGCTTGGGCAAAAACCATTGAATATTCTAGTGCTTAATTTCTGTTTATCATTTTGTGCTCGATGGTTACAGAAAATGTTCCGACGAAACCTATATTTGGGCAGATGAAAATCTGCAACGTCCACCAACCGATTTTAATAGCGTGGAGTAAGCGCTAAATATTTTCCTCAAAAATGAGGTTTTAGCCCAAAAGTGAGTTATTTTATTTATACTATAAAGGTAAACCGTCAAAAGTTAATACAACAACTATAAATAACGACTTGCTTATGCAATAACGAATTTTGAATAATGCAATGCTTATGCAATAAAGAAAATTACCTCTTATCTCTCATATATGTAAAGGCCGGATCATTCCGAGCCTTAGCCGAAAATTGGCATTGACAACTCGCTTACCAAGAATTTGAATTAATTTCTACCTAATGTTTTATTGTATTTTGTTTTCAAATCATAATTATAACATCCTCTTAATTGGTGGAAGCACAGCTTAAATAGTTTGTTCATCTCATCTTAAATAGTTGTGATCATGAAGAAAAAACCTTTACATATAAAGCTATTTTTGAAAAATCTATTTCACAGCAATGGATAGCTTAAGGTTTAATATTGAAATATATTTTGTATAGATTGTTATATAAGCAAATATATATGTATGTAGATATAACAAATGACATAACTATGTCTACAGGACTGTGTTATTAGTCCGCCCATATACAGCCAGTTTACTCGGTAATATAGCTAATACGAATGTACATATTACCGTGCGACACACGAATTGTTTATGTATACGTTCTTTCAAACATCTTTGTTCATTATATCCGAACATACCTGTCGTAAAACACAAAGCTGTTGCTGTTTTCTTTACGGTTAATGTTTTTGGTTTGTTTTTGTTTTTGTTTTGGCTTAATAGAAAAAAGAAAATCCTACATTTTAGAACAGGCCCTCAGCGTAGAAAATTTATGTATAAAAGTGGACAAATACTGGTACAAAAGTAAAAGTGGACAATGAGTACTCATTATTTCCTCATCGTCATCGTAATCGGTTCGAATATAATGGTAATTGCAACATCCGGGGAGAGATCGTGTCCACAATAAATCTTTTTTATTATAAAATAGCTATGCGGACGAGCATATAAGCCATCAGATGGGAAATGGTCACCAAGAAATATGAACACCAAACATATTGACCCTTCCTTACAATGGTCATCAACCTTAGAAGTTAATATAAATTTTCCTCGAGTCTGTAGTTACATTGGCTCACTGACTATTTTAACCAAAACACAACTGAGTATGGCTGTTTGGAAAAGAAATCAAAATATACTTCTATATAATGTTAGTAAGAAGTATTTACAAGAGGCACTGGCTTTGAAGAAATCGTCTCCCGAGGGGAGAGTTGAAGCAAATTAGGTAGTTGCGTGGATGAGACTTTCTCTGAAATGACAAGAAACATTTGAGTCAAGTATGTGCTCCAAAAATATCAGCTAAAATAGCGATTTTGTATAAAGTTTAAAACAAACAAATTTCTCTATAGTTTCCACGCATTTTATTGAAGTTATACTTCTTTAGGCGCGTTATGAAAAAATGATGAGAGTGAAATTTTAAGATGCACGCGCATCTGTGACACAAAATTAACAGTATGAAGCTAATAAGCAGACGCTTAACCGCTCATTAAACACGTGAATTCTACAACGTGAAGCTAGTTCTAGGTGGCATGAAAATCGATAACTATGTTCAAGTTGTATATTCTAGTATTTTTATTACGTTAATAAAACCTTTTTTATTTAAATAAAATCCTTTTTATCAATTTTAATATTTATCGTTAATCACTACTGCATTTTAGTTATTTTTTTCCATACGCCAAAGAAGTATAACTTCCAACGCGTGTACATAAGTACACACACTCTTTTTTTATATTTCAATTTAATAGAGAAACAATTGATTTTTAAACTAAAATACATTAATTGTAGATTATGTTTATATTTTTATTTATTATTTTATTGTTTATATATTTGCATTAATTTATGTGATATTATTAATTATTATTAATTAATTGATAAATTAAAGAAACGACTCCACTCGGTATAAGAGAGTAGGGAGCTCGTCACTGGGTGTGTCAAATGATTTCATGAATAATAATATACATAAGCATATAAATGAATTTATTTTCATTCGATAAATTAGAAATATTTTTTTCACCACTAAGTATGAAAAACTCTATGTCTTCCGTAAGACAATGTTTCCTTTTAGATCCGAGTGAAGGATACTTCACCAATATTTCAAATAAAAACTAACAACTAAAGAGTTAGTTACCGTCAAAAAATGCCTGATTGCGATGTACATTTAAACAAAGAACTTAAAAATAACATGTAAATATTCATGTTTTTATAGCTTAATATTTAATATTAAAAATAGAAAAATATTGGCTTTGTGCGTGTTTACGTCGACCTAGTTAGGATTTGCTTTTGCAATAGCTTCTGAGATTAATCCACTAATAAATTAATTTAATCACACAGCAATACAACGGTAGTTCCGGTGAATCAAAAGTAGTCGTAGTCACATCCTAACTAATGTTATAAATGCGAATGTGAGTGTCTTGTCCGTTTGTTAAGCTATTACGCCTAGATCACTAAACCGAATTTAAAAATTATTTTACCAATGGAAAGCTATATTACCATCGAATGTCATAGGATATATTTTATCCCCGTATTACCACTAAGACGAGAACTACGCAGGTGAAACTATATACATATATATTAAACAAGGATCAAAGTCCAAATTTTAATTAGTCACGGCGGAAGAAATTTTGAATCCAAAAGAACAATACCAGTCTAAAGCTAAACAACTCGATTTAATTACAGTTCAAGCGCACAATCGTTTTAATGATTTAAGATAAATTTTAATCTTGTCTGTTGTCTCCTGTAGTATACTTATTATAATACTTTTTTTTAATGAATTATAAATATATCAACCGCGTTCCTATTAGATCATAATATACATATAGTATATTCATATATTTGTTATAGGTATATATTATACTTAATACTGTTTCTGTTTCAACGTCGACATAAACTTTAACGAACTTGCACCAAGCAACGAACTTGATTAGTTGAACATTGAAATAATCACAAAAATTAGATGATTGTATATATGTGTTAAATCCTTAATAAAAGTACCCAGCCCATTGGTGGGGAACCCGTCTATGTGGGATTCTTACCCACTAAAACCACTGCGATAGCCGTATTCGGCACGGATCGTAGAGTCTACAAGATCGTGTCGATAGAAAGCGTAGCACTAAGATCAGTATCAATAAGAAGTAGCACTAAGCTCCCTTTCGGAAGGATGTCTCTTAAGGAACATCACCCTGTTGTTCCACATTATAGCCTCTGCAAATGCCAGCAACATTCGGTTTTACACTTGGTATTGGTAGTAACTTATTAACAAAATCGATAATGCCATTATAATATGGATGATGGATGAAATATGTTGTATGAAATATTAAATAGGTACACTACGTCACATCTCAATAAGTCATAACAAAGAACATAACCAGTCAAGACAAGACCTTATAATGTAGTAGTAGTAGAGGTGGTCCTACAAGCACTACAACTGCATCACGTAAGCTGATTGGAGACGATATCACGACGAGGCATACTAATGTATCAACCGAGATCAAGCAACATAGTCTCAGACCCAACCCGAGGAATTATCCCTTGACAATCCTTATCCGCCTGAATATATTCAGTACATTACCCGCTCGACGTAGCGACATATTATAATCAATATAAAATACTCCTATTCACCCGCGGCTACTCCCGCGTATTTAAGGTTTTTATTTAAATTTATGTAAGCGCATGCAAAGATGCAAAAGAGCAGGAGGCTGATGGAAAGTGACTACCACCGCCCATGGACACCTGCAACATCCGAGGGCTTGCAGGTGAGTTGCCGGCCTTTAAGGAAAGAGTATGCTCTTTTCTTGAAGGTTGCTATGGTCATATCGGTTCGGAAAAGTCACCGGCAAAAGCTGGTTCCACATTCATTAAAAATCACGCTGTTGTGGACTTCCAGACATCGAGGTAGTGAAGCTGGTACTGGGGAGCTCCCGCCTAGAGATGAGAGCAGTACTCCATGTGGGGCCGAAATTGCGCTTTGTAAAGTTTTAGACGAAGAGCCGACGTGAAGTATTGTCTCGCATTGTTGAGCACACAAAGCTTTTTAAAAGCCAATTTGGCTTTTACTTCCAGTTGACCACGGAACTTAACAGCGGTAGAATTCTCGATGCCAAGTATAGTCGATATTGGCTGTGGCAGCGAGGGAAGTATTCTCGAAATGAGGGGATATGACAAAAGGTGAATTATTAGCGGTTAACGTGCAAACTTGAGTCAAAAGACGGGGTTACTTTTGCATTCATTATGTTAATAAAGATAACTAGCGTAGTTCTTAAAATCATTTAGTGTGTCAAATGCCCATACTTTAAATATATAATTAACTGAGGGACCAGTAATGTAACTGAGGGACCACATAGATTTGTGACTAGCATAATTTATTTAAGCATGTCACCCGTATTCCTTTTTGGATACCCTAATAAAAATAAAAACTTTTTATATAGTTATATCTAACTATATTGGTTAGCGTTTATTATTTCGTTACATTACAACTTTAATGTAATTTTACTTATAAATTTAATATCCAACAACATAGCGTTTATCTCTTTTATGTAGAAAGTTCACAAAAGAGTTTTCAACTTCACCTACCTTGAAAGTAAAGTATTAGAACGGAACTAAGCGAACTGCTCTGAGAAACTGAGCAAAGAACATCACTATTTGTTCAAAACCCCTATACCAATTAAACTATCTGTTTTTTCTCTTAGGAAACTTTTTTTTTTAATACTGCCGGTATTTTTTTTTTTTTATATAAAGAGGAGGCAAACGAGCAGGAGGCTCACCTGATGGAAAGTGACTACCACCGCCCATGGACATCTGCAACATCCGAGGACTTGCAGGTGCGTTGCCGGCCTTTGAGGAAAGAGTATATTCTGCGCACTCATTTTGTTGGGGGGGGGGGGGGCGATTGGGCCTCCGGGACTCTCACATACCGAACGAAACGCGGTAGCATGGCTTCCACTTTACGTCGATTTTAAGTGAGAGAGTGGTACTTCCCCGGGCGTGCCGGCCCATTCGGCTACAACCTGAAGGTTGCAGCATGGCACTACCACTAGGAAATTACGATTACGTGTCTCAATTGGGTGAGTATCATGCACTCAATAATATTTTCTCTTAATATTTTGTATTGCTGTGTTTTGCGGCTTATGACTGATGTATGAAATAAGTTATATTTTACATCAGGGAGTCCATGCTTCTATGCCCTCTAATTATAAATTATTCTATAAGTAAGACAGATAGGGCAGATAGGATGGTGTGTCACCATCGATTTTATACATTAGCTCTGAAAATAATGTGAAACACTACTTACATCGCCAATGAACCACAAGCCATGAGAACTAAGATGTTGTGCGGACTTCAAAGCGGAGTACAGCAATACTAAGTATTGCTGATTAGTGGTAATTCAGCAGCTTCAGCTTATGTACTTATCATATATTATTGTAAACCAATAGCGAGAGAAGTAAAGATAAGCGAACTTTGAATTTACATATTCCGTGGAAATTGGCTTATGGCTCCGCTATATTATGCACTACAAACAATTCTTGATTAATATATTTCATTAATAAAATAACAGTGCTCCACTCAACTGTTCGTATACATTTTAATTTTTATTTCAAACTTCCGACAACAACTTTACCGACATTTAAATTATCTAAACTTTAATTATCGAGAAATGCAATTTTTGTACGAGATTAATTACAAAAATATTGTCATGTCTATTGAAAAATATAGTAAAACAAATACTAGAAACTTAAGTGTACTTATTTATATCTGGTTGAAAGAAATTGACTTCACGCAAGTGATATTTATTACGTCATATTGACTCGAGCAATTTGGGTTCATGTCAGATTTAGCTCAAAATCTCTGATATATATACACGTAAACGTAAACTATTCTGTGTTAGAAATTCCATTTAACTATATAAGCCAATTGGACCTAAATTGAATATTGTTTATAGAAATCTAAGGGAGCACTTATGTTTAACCCGTTTTGGGTCTTCATGTATGCTTGAAAGGGTATCGTATAAAAACACGCATATATTCATTTAATTTCTGACACATTTGTAGGATACAACAAACCAACCTACTTTGTAGAAGAATCGTAGTTTAAGACCCAATTCTTCTTATTAATGACAGAAGCAGTGGAACTGCAATCCTAGATATATCCAATCGTGCAATAATAGAATATATTAAAAATGTTCCTAAGATATAAGGAAAGGAATCAAATAATATCATCAAAGTTTTCCTTACATAATAAATGTTATTTTAGCAGGAGTAGGTCAAGGCTGTCGCATTCTGACTGAATGAACGAAACGTTGAAGTCCAGAATTAAATTATCCGGGAGAAAACTTCTGAATATGATGCATATAATTGACTAACAAATTCACAAATCATGGGCAGTTTATAAGTCAAAATAATCGATAGAGAAAAAAATAATTTGTTTTTATATAAATTAATATTATGCTTAAACTTGTGCATAATGTGTATTTAAAGACGAGGTTGTGACTCTTCGTAGGCATTGTATATGAAGACACAGTTGTACGAACATCCTCTGGGAACTGTTACATTATTTAAAATGTACCTTTAGTGGCTGCTGCTTTATACGTTGACCTAGAATCTAACCTAGTATCATTAGGACATTTATTACATAATTATGTGTCTTCATAATTAATGAATCAACAAAATATATTTAAAATAAAGTATCGAAATCTTCAAGTCCTTGTAGAGATACTTAACGCATTATAACAAGTATCTATTACTATTAATAAAATATCTTACAACTTTTATAAGGATTTTTAAAATACAAACTAAATATAAACTATTTTACTGAATGAGATTTACAAATATACTGCTGTCTGGTCGAGTGGCGAGACACAAGTCCATGGTTCAAACCTCTGGTCAGGCAAGTACAAAATTATTAGATTTTGCTATCAAAAAATATTTGTAGCAGTCTGGATTCTGGAATCGGCTGCCTTGGCCGAAGTTGTTCAGGAGAACATCATATAAAAATAAAATGAAAAATCTAATACGGACTAACCAACCGAATACGGAGTTGAATAAATAATAATATAATATGAATTAACTAGATTGTGAACAGATTTATTAATAATTATTATTAACAATTTATATTAAAAATCCTTTCAGGTTTAATATATGACTTTAGCGGCAAAGTATTAGCGGCAATTCAAGGACTGTCTGGGCCAACACCCACTCACTAGTTCAAAATTCAAATATTGTATTTAGCTTTTAATTTTGAGTGAGACGGTGCAGATTATTAACAGTAATATAATTTCTTATATTTATTTAAATACAAATAATATGGGTATAATTAAGTGGACAATGACCAAATCAAATCAAATTGCCCCATTCTGGGAAGGTAACTATGTTTTTAAAAGCTATGTAATCATTGAATATATATTAAATTTTATTTTATAAAATATATTTGAATATCAATTTACTTTAACAGCACCCGAGCTGCTAAGGGTCGGGTCGTATATTTTTAGAACCAGTTTCTAATGAGGACGGTTCTAATTTACGTTAAACACTGAAATGGTTTGACAAACACTTATTTAATAACTTAGAAAGCTGGGACTGCTGTTATTTAATAGTATGTATTAGTAGCTCGAATTTTCTGCCTCTTGTTCAATCAATTATTAAAAAAATAAATTCAATATTTACAGAGTACGATAATTTGTAAGAGTTTAATATATCAGAAAATAATCATTTCGTTTCTCCAATTCCGTTTTTTTTGTGGTCACTTTATGTTTATTCAATAAAAATCGCGTCACTTGTGACACCTAATTAGTTCTATGTCAATCTAATTTTCAAAAAAGGAGGAGGTTATCAATTCGTCTGTAAAAATAACAATAATTCTAACTACATTATCAAACACACAACACAATCGTACCTACGTATTGATGAGTAGAAAAAAGTAAGTTAATTATCAAATTATAGAAGAATACGCTATTATTTTTTTACTTTTTAGTGCATATTAATTTCTTTTTCTCTTGTAATCGGTTTTTATTTTGTTAAAATTTTTATTTATAATCAAATTTATCATATTTTACCAAGCATATGCTTTAAATACTCGTAAAATATATGATATCAATTTCATCATCAACCTTTCGTCGTCTACTGTTGGACATTGACTTCTCCAATGTCACACCACTGATCGCGATCTTCAGCTCTCAATTTCCATCTGCTATGGTATCTATTTATGTATTGTAAATCTAATTGAGAGCTATCTGTAATCTCACATTTGAAATTGTACTTATTTATTTCGGTCGCTTAAGTGCGTTTTTCAATGTACTCATGCCACCGTTTTCAACTTTGGATGAGTATAATTACTATATTATAGAGTTGTTTATATATGTTTGTGTGTCGTTAAAACTATTAACGTTGATCAATATAACATTAAAATTGTTCATGTACTTTTTGGTGACACTGGGTATATAAAGTGATTTTTATAGTTTTCGCTTTGAAAGCTTTCAGACCGCCAATATTCTCTCAAACTACGTGATAAACTCAAAAAAAAATAACTTATTTCTTTCGCTTAGCAATATAAACAACTCAGCGGGCTAATAAAGGAACAAAAAAAAACACGTTCAAAATTTCTCAAGGTTTTGGCACCGATTTCGAACACTTTTGTACTATATTTAAAACTTTCGAATATAAAACTCAATTGAAGTTTTCAAATTTTAGTGTAAATTATCTTGTTTTTGAAATTTATATTTTTTTTGAGTTATTAATTTAGTTATATGTAGTGAGTGTGCAATATGAAAGCTGCTTTATTTGAATGGGATACTATATTATATATATATGTATATTTTAATACAAATAGTGTGAACTAACAAGTAATCCAGCCTTTCTCATTTAAAAGTCGTGTAAAAATAAGCTACTTATATATTTATTCATGTATTATTCAGTTTTTTATATGAAAAAGTTTTTAAATGAAAATGTTGTTCTCTATTGAAATTCGATTTTAATTGAAAATATGTTATTCGTTTTTAATTTTAAAAACAACCAATCAGAACAAGGCTGACGCCTGAAGCGGGGTCGAGATAAAAGCGTGCCGGTTGTCAATAAAAAGAGTTTTAATGGTTGAGGCAGATGATTATGAGATATTGCTGATTGAGGGTACTCTCATGTACTTTGTGCTTCGTTATATTAACCGTAATATTTTTAAGTGAAGTATTTATTTAGTTTTAAGTGTGATACAAACTGTTCATAAGTTTTTATTTGCTAACGCTTATATTTTACCCAACAAGAAACCGACAAAGCCTTGTGAGAACTAACAATATATGTTTATAACTGAATACGATTTAAGTACGTTTATTGTTGGAGTCAGTTAAAATACAAAAGTGTTCGTTTGTGTTAAAAATTTGCGCGGAGGCAATGTAATTTCATAAATTATCCACTAGGGGTGGTGTACGGTTCTTCATATAAATCTTTCTCTAACGCAGACGTGATAGTTTGTGTTTAAATTTCGCACGAAACACAAAGCTCTTTACTTTTATATGGAATTTATTTTAATGTACGATTTTAATTATTTTTAGCTAGCGACCTGTAATTGTAGAACGCAAAATGATAGAGGTAACTACAGTATCGTGGGACTTGCATTCACGTATTACGTTATCGGAGTTATAATGTCGTATTAGTTTACGAGCCACGAGTTCTCGAGATCAAAAAGTATTTGCACAAATTACTCATAAGTTTTATTACCTTGACTGAACTTTTCTCGAGAAACAGTCGACCTTTTGAAACTAACTGTCAATTCTTAGAGAAGTTTCTAGTGTTAAGCAAAATATGCGGCTACGTAATAAAAATGTCACGTCATGTGAAACCCAGCTAATGTAAAACATTATAATTGTTTCATGAAATAATTTATAATGAAGGAAATCCAATAAATAAATTTCGAGTAAAATGATTAAAAACATGGAATTTCGTTTATAAAATAAATATAATTTCGATTTTATTACGAAACAGTAGAGAGTGGTCCTGGAGAAGGTTCGTGACGTCATACGAGAGAGTCGTGCCGTTTGCCGTCCCCTTATCGGAGTTGGTCTAATGCCTAAAGCACGCCAATAGTTGCTTCACATCAAAAGTTTTCTGCATTCATTTTTCAGTATACATATTATTATTATTGTATATACTTTTTTTGTAAAGTTAAATGAGATTGTACGGGTATTCGTGTTAAGAACTACATAGTTTTCATTCAGACTTAGGTAGGCCTAGGTAATTTTATATGGTATAGTGTTTCGTAAACACCCTGACTAAGTATTATGAATTCGAAAGTGATTTTGTTTGTTACGTTATCAGGCCTAAACCACTAAGCCTATTTAAAAATGTCTTACACCAATAGAACGCTACATTATCAGGGAGTAACATAGGCTACATTTTGTCCCGGTATTCCTACAGGAATTGGGATTATGCGGGTAAACCGCACCTCAAATGCTACTTTTTAATAGTCCTTTGGATTTTTAGTGTACTTTAGACAATAAATCTAGAAAACAAAATCGTGATAATATATACATTTTTAAAACTAAATATACTTATATTTTTTATGTCCTCAATTCCTTTTTCTGACACTATTCGCCATAGGAGCTGACAATTAAGGCTAATCCTCACTAAGTCTTCACTCTAGTTAATTAAAGGTGTCGAGATTCAAAGCAGATTTTCTTGCTTCGTACCAAAAACGAAGACAATAATGGATATTTGTGTTCAAACGGATTAGTACCAAGTTTTCGATACAAGCTTTTTGTTTTTAATTGGACTCCTAATGAGGTTACTTTAGTGTGTACCGTTTCGAATGATGTTCTATTACAAATTATATAAAGAAATTAAAAATAAAATAATCGATGTTACTAAAAAAATACATATACGTCCATATTTTTAACGAAATAAAATTGGATTTGATTGTTTCCGTGTAAATATCGCAATAATTTGATAAAATTGAAAAATATACTAGAAATTAATAATACACATAAAACGTTGAATGCGTATCTCAAATTTATTATTAATATGGATGGTATAGTTTACGCCCTAGTAACAGCCTGTGAATTTCCCACTGCTGGGCTAAGGCCTCTTCTCCTCTTTTGAGGAGAAGGTTTGGAGCTTATTCCACCACGCTGCTTCAATGCGGGTTGGTGGAATACACATGTAACAGAATTTCAATAAAATTTGACACATGTAGGTTTCATCGCGATGATTTCCTTCACGGTCAAGCACGAGATGTGCTAAATAATAATAATAATCACAAATTAAGCACATGAAATTCAGTGGTGCTTGCCCGTGTTTGAACCCACGATCATCGGTTAAGATTCACACGTTCTTACCACTGGGCAATCTCGGCTTTTAATAAGTAGTTTACGCCCTCGGCTAACTTATATTTAATTCTTAGAGGAATATATTGATTTGACTGGAATATATTGTCACAAAACACAGTTAGCAATTATTTCGAATTAAGAAATATTTCATACTAAGATAATGGGTAATTGTAAAGTTTATATTGGCTGTGTATCAGAGTTAAATACAATTGTATCAAATAATATACATTGGAATAGCTTTAAGGGTCGTTACTTCGCCTTGTCTCTGGCATCTGTACGTTTAATTGGTTTCGTCCGACGTTACCAAATAATATTATGGTATAGTTACTATAGAGTACTCAATTTAGCTTAGGTTTTGTTTCTTATGTCAGTTGATATTTTTCTTAATGTTGAATCGTGAAGTTCATTTCGCTTGATGTGTATGCGTTACCGTATAAATATTCAGTAAAAAAATATTAGAAATTATGTTAAAAAAATAAATCAAGCAGAGATGGCCCAGTGGCTACAACGAGTGAATCTTAACCGATGATCGTGGGTTCGAACCTAGGTAGGCATCACTGAATATTCAAGTGCTTAATTTGTGTTTATAATTCATCTCGTCCTTGGCCGTGAAGGAAAACATCGTGAGGAAATCTGCATGTGTCAAATTTTACTGAAATTCTGTCACATGTGTATTCCATCAACCCGCATTGGAGCAGCGTGGTAGAATAAGCTCCAAGCCTTATACTCAAAAGAGCAGGCCTTAGCCCAGCAGTGGGACAAACACAGGCTGTTACTTTTATATTAAATCAATTTATTTTATTTAATGCTGCGATGACGTGGATATATTATGAATATTAAATATTGCTGAGTCGAGTGATTATTTCAACCCAAAACTGTTTACGGAAAAAAAATGGAAATATTCCGAGAGCTCAGTTTCAGCACTCGGTTGTTTTCCAGGAAATTCTTGCGTTTACGTTTAATGTTTTAAAATATTTAACCACATAACTGTGTTAAAATATAATTTTCACTCGTTCCGTCATCATTTTTAAATAATTATATAACCATTAAACTCTTATTTTTCATTTTATTACGTGATATTTTTAAACGGTTTTATAACATTCGGTTTCATTATTTTTCAATACAAATGATGCGATATCGGAAAACTATTTAAATATGCTACAGCAAATGAACAATTTTGATTGTGATTTCAAATTTTAATACATTATTGAGAATACTTATATATATATTTTATATATGATATATATATGATATATATATATATATATACAATATATATATATTATATACAAATATATATATATATATATTTGTATTTTTTAATTTCAATTTTTAGATTTCTGTTTAGACTAAGAGTTGACAGATTGCCTTCGGGCATTAAGTCCGCGTCTTGTTCCAACAGCATATTGTGGTGGTCTAAAAAGTTTTTAAATAAACAATAATAATACATAAATGGATTGAAATCAATCCTTTTCAAAAATATTCATTATTTTTCAAAATAGCTGAATGATGAAATAAAAAGTAGTTACGCGATCAGTGAGTGAGTTGAAACCGTGCGAAGTGACAAAGAGAATATCGCTAAGCTCTTTAAGCCAAGCAGCGTCAATCCTATGGTAACAGGGATCAAACCCATCAGCGAAATATTTCCTACAACGAGATGGCGTCAGGTTAGCGACCTGAAGCTGCTGAAGCCTGCCAAATCCTTTTTTCATGCAGCTTGCACAATTAAGATAAGAGCAAGTGCAATAAGGTAATGATTGTGATAATATGATCCACTTTCGACCCGTTGGCTAAATATTATACAAACCTTAAAAAATAGTACAGTCGAAATTACGTTTTATGACGCAAGCAAATAAGTTAGTAATTAAAAAGTAATGATTTCTTGATTTTTAATATTCATTGCTCTTAAAAGAATGCTTCAACTTACGTAAATTCAAGTGATACAGTAAAAACATATTCATGAATACTTGTTAAATAATAGTAAACTGATATATAAATGAACATCATCATCATCATAATTTCTAACGATTCCTAAAATTATATTGCTATATATTTTTTTAATAAATAAATTAATTGATAAAGTATAAAAATAATTAAAAAAGTGCGATATTTTATTTGCATCTTTTTTCAAAATCGGTGTTGCTTAGATTTTGTTTTAATTACTTCTTCATGTTAAATAAAATTATTTCTTATCAGTATTTTTTATAATAACATTTTTTTTATATTTTTGAAAATAGAACTACATGTGAAGTAAATAAGTAAGTTATGATTTAGTTATATTTCGCATTTGTAATAAACATATCAAATGTGACTAAAATGAACACTTTTTGTACATCGCAGCACGGAGATTGTTTTCTGAATTCGCTTGTGTTTTGTAAGTATAACGTCAGTCATGCTTGTGTGAACAATAGCCTATTGTAACGGATGTATGTACAATAGAAAATTCGAATATAACACTACAATTTTTCACCCCGATTATTAAATAAGCTACTCAGTCTCTTACACTTTGGTCATGTTAAAATTAATCATTGAATACTTATTTAAAATCTTTGTTGAATATAATTTTTTGGACAGTCCTAGTAGTTTTATTTATTATAATTATTACGTTTAAATTAGTACTTACTTTTATTGTATTTTTTATTATTTTGTTAATTTGAGCACAAATAACTTTAATAAATCAAAATAAACACTAAGATATTTTTATGACTACTTAAAATAATTATTGAGTTTAACAGAAAATAATCATTGATTTTTTTTTACTTTATTGTCGATAAAAATTAACGCGGCAATTTAAATTTAGGTGAATTTTTATTTAATTTTTTTTTTTAAATATTAGTTCGTACTTACCAGGTTCGTGTTTGCGAGCGTTAGTTTGCGCGACCGACATGAGTCTGGCGTGTTTCACACACCGGTTTCGCGCGGATACTGGCGGTACCAAACGAATCGTTTGAAACGATGGCTTTCGGCGGGATTCTCACGACGTGAACAGTGATGTCCCGCCAAAGGACCCTGACATTTAACCCAAATATCGATATCATTATTAATACGATAAAATACATTTCATCGTGCAAATTTTTTTGCGCAATTTAAGTAAAATTTAAACTATGATATGTTTTTTTGATTTTTATTTAAGTAAATTAACAAAAAATCTTCATATTTTAAAAAAAAAATATCTTATGTATTTTAGTTAATTTAAACATATATTATAGTTTATGAAAATATTTTTACTGAAATTCACAGATTGAACTCAAAGAAAAATATGTCAAAATCCCCTTGGATTCGTTTACGATCTCAGTTATAAGTTTATTTTCTTCAAGGTTGTTGTTGGTACAGTCTCATCCCTACCTTTTGACGCATGCGTAAAAGGTACTAAAACGATTGCCGGGTAGACTTAGCACGTTGATTGATTCACGAAGTTGTGCGCAGGTTAACTCACCCGGCACGTGCCTTAAGTAACGCACTTTCAACCTCAAAGTTCTTACCTCCCTTTATTCCCGAAACTCGTACTAAAAGATCTCCGCTCTTAAAGGTCCACTAAAATTGGACAGCTTTATCTGCGCACTTAGAGTGAATGCGCGTCAGTTGATTGCAAACTATAACGGACTTTCGAATTCAAGATAAACTAACACGTAGTTCTAAACTTTGGTAACTTTCGTAGCGACTTAGGAAACTTGCTTTGTCTAAATAATATGTAAACATTGAACAACAACACTGCTAAGGATTTAATTATATACTATATTATTTAAGAACAGTTTGGTTTTACTAAATATTTCCAGCGACTATTTTTTAGCAATTTTTGTATAAACGAACGAACATTTCAGTTTAATTGTGATTTTCTTGAACGTAATGGATCAAGGATAGTTTAAATATTTTTACCGTGAAGAAGGTTATAATATCTTAAGGTCGGTTAACTTCAACTTTCTTCGGAGTCAAATTTTCACCGTTTAACTTGGCTCTTAGCCAGGAAGCCAATATTGAAGCATTTTCTAAAATTCACTGAATTTTTCGTTCGATCTATCTTCTGAAATTTAATAATGAAAATTATTCGATAGAATGTAACATGTTTTTTTTCTAACTCTTTCTAAACTAGGTTATTTATTTCTGAATGATCAGTTTCATACGTTCTAATTTTTAATTAATGATAAAAGTAAAAAAAAATATCTTCGGGTTTTATCAGCTGTACGTAAGTTACAAGCAGATTCTTCTCAGAAGAGTTAGTCCAAAGTTATATATATAAATAAAGTGTAACATTATTAATCTACTATAATGATATATAAAGCTAAAGTGTTCGTTTGATCCGGCTAATCTCAGGAACTTCTGGTTCGAATTAAAATATTACACTTACTAATTGATTGACAAAATCTTACCAATGTAACTCACACCTTTAAAAAACAGCGTTCCTTTTTTAATATTGATGTTGTTAATTAGTTGGATACTATATTAAACAGGAATAGAATAAAAGATATAATTAGTATACAACTATTTTGTTTATATTTCTAATCGATTGTATATTTTTATAAAACACAGTCTAATATTAAAGTTATTTAATACTAGGCAGAAAAATTTACTTTAAAAGTAATTTCATTGTTTTAGCTTCCGATATCAAATAACCGCTTCCTTTGGCAAATATACAGAAAAGCCGTCTTGTACAAACGATTTTAACAAGAATCGTTGTATTGTATAAAATATATTTATATGTCTTTGAAAATTACACATACATTTTATTATGTACTTTTATATTATCAACTGAAGTATATATTTTTGAAAACAAGTTTTTTCATATGAAATAGGTAGGTGGATGGGAAACTGTAACCACATAAAGGTAAGTGGTTACCACAATGTTTTACCAGCTTTGGGAACTAATATTATATTATGTTATCTCTTTTGTGCCTTCGATACACTGGGTCACTTAACCTTTAAGCCATAACACAAAAACACTAAGTACTGATTTTTGGTGGTTGAATATATAATGAGCGGGTGGTACATACCCTAATAATAAGTAATAAAATGTATATATAATTTTAATAGTAATATATATAATACCTTTTTTAATAGTTTAAAATATATTATATTTTTCATATGTTTTATGGTATTCTATTTTTTGTATTGTTGTTATAATAAAATTATTATTTTGTATCTTTCTGTTGTTAATAACCTGAAAAAGTCGATTTGGGCAACTAATGTTTTTTTCGGTATGTGAAAAGTACATAAATAAATAAATATTTTATTTTACGGTGAAAATAGAAGATATATTTTTAAGTTAACAGAGATTTTTTCTCTTCTTCTCTTTTTTAATATTTGCTACTAACAAGCCATTTTAGGAATGTATTGTTTTATTCAGTGGTTTCAAGAAAGGACAGAGGAGTGAAGCGGCTAAGCCTTATTAATAAGCGTAGTCGTTTCTCAGACAGTGTGACATTCGGAGACTCCGTGTCTCGCCGCAATCAAAAATATATAATACTTTTTGCTATTGTACTACCACTATTTACTGCAAAAAAGCAACGTTTTACTTTTTAAAGACATAATTAAACTACGACAAACAACAATATAATGTATATTGCAGTTCCCCTCTTACTATCTGAAAAGAATAAGCCACCCCATCACTTCCCATGGGTGCCGCAAAAGGCGACTAAGGGAATTTATCGAGAGAGCCCCTGAAATATGTGAAGTCTGCTAAGTCGTTATAAGCACACAATTTCATGCCGTTACAACAAGGTAATGTAAGGTACCTTAAGGACGACGGAGGAGCAATATCTATGATGTAGCTAGTTTTATTTAGTTTGTCTATTACAATGATATCCGGTCTATTGTTCCGTCGCTTTAGATAGCTCTGTCAAAATATAATCTATTATTATTATTATTTGTGTAGTTTACGGTCGAATACTGAAACGTCATTCAAAATGAAGTGGGACTTAATTATTTGGAATGTCATTCTTTTCAAAATTTAGTATGCGAAATTTGAAATTAATGGCGTTCCAAATAATTAAGTCCCACTTCATATTTGAAACACGTTTCGGTATTCGGCCATTAGTGTATTTTTTATGTAGGCGTCGCGTAGACTTTTTACTCCTGGAATGTGTAGAGACTGATCTTTTGGTTCCGTAGCTTTACTCACAGCATAGCAGTCCTATTGAGGGAGTACGTCTTTTTTTTACTTGGTGGTAGAGTTTTGTGCAAGCTCGTCTGGGTAGGTACCGCCCACTCATCAGATATTCTACCGCAAAACAGCAGTACTTTGTATTGTTGTGTTCCGGTTTGAAGGGTGAGTGAGCCAGGCATAAGGGACATAATATCTTAGTTCCCAAGGTTGGTGGCGCATTGGCAATGTAAGCGATGGTTGAAATTTCTTACAATGCCATTGTCTAAGGGCCTGGGTGACCACTTGCCATCAGGTGGCCCATATGCTCGTCCGCCCTTTTTATGAAAATAAAATAATATATCCCAATGTAATTTGGACCTCTTCAAAAATTTTATATTCATGAAAAGCTCGTGCTATCGTAAAATTGGCGGGTTTGGTTGACAAACTTCTTCAGGTGTCCTTACTTTTGAACAACGATTCAAAAGTACTTCACGTGGGCCCCAATCAAAAAGTTTTTTCTGTAGATGCTATTTTGGGTTTCATCCCTCGAGTTGCCTTTAAAAAAAACAGTACATTTGATGAACTGATGATTATACTGCTATATAAGAAAAAAGGTTTAAAACTAAAACCCACACTCCGTTAAATATTCTAGTATGACATTTTTTATTTATAAACTATTCAATATTCAATGTTTATAATCTAATAAGAAGATATTTATATAATTATGTAAGTTACGTACGTATATATTTTAATATAATACATAGATAGCGATACCCGGAGGATAGCCATGACCGTATGCCCGTCCAAAGGATATGTTTACACGATAAAATATTTTATATTACATTATCAATTCATCACATTAGTAAGCGATTTCTATAATAAATATATTATTTTTCGATTTATGTTAGTAGCTGAAATCGTATTACACCCTCCATATTTGTTTAACGGTAATATTATAAGCATTATAAATCATAAATCTTATTGTCGCGATGCATTGTTGTTTTAATTAATCAGTAATTCAAATACAATTGTGGATCTTACATATATCCAAAGTGTTTCCTGAAACGCTTAATTTCACGTTATTTCTTGCTAGTATACCAAGTGGTTATTTGTTATGGAGTAGCTATTCTTATTTTTTATTTGCTTAAGACCCAAAATGTGACCTTTTAATATGTAAATACTATTATATAATATTTTATTACTATTATTAAAAACTAGAAATTCGCTTGCAGGCTTAGGTACAGTTCTTAAGAAGTTCGTATTTTAAGAGTAGGTTTATCACCCAGAACCACTTTTATCTATTCTTTGATATATTGTGTCGCAACCTTTTATTATAGAACTACTCTTGGGAAATAATCTAGGGTAAGAGATTTTCACATTATTTATTTACGCAGCTCCATGTAAGCTCTTTGATGACATGATTATTTCCTATTTTATTAGTAAATATCATGATAGCAATAGGGTATTAAAAATTATTCATAAATTAAATTCATGGGCTTGACGAGCCGGTTGGCGTGGTTTGTAGATACCTGCCAGTAGCGCCGCAGGTCGTGGGTTCGATTCCCACCCAGGACAGACATTTGTGGGATAAAACATGTCTGTTTGTTCAGTCTGGGTGTAATTATCTATATAAGTAAGTATTTACAAAAGAAAAGTAGTATATGTAGTATATCAGTTGTCTGGTTTCCATAGGACAAGCTCTGCTTAGTTTGGGATCAGATGGCCGTGTGTGAATAATGTCCCAATATATTATTATTATTACAGCCAAATGGACAGATGATCCGGAGACGGTGGTGGAACCTGGCTGGTTCGAAGAAGCTTTTCAGAAGTGGATAGCAATTGGTTAAAAACCTAGATATTGAACGGAATGAAAATCTTTAAATTCGTTTCTGAGATTAGCGTGGAAATAATACAATTCATTCAGTAAGATATACTGGGTCTGCATGGCGGCAGTTTAAAATAAGTTTTTGAATTTATTTTTGTTTGTCGGTTTGATTGTTCGTTGGTTCTGATACTTTATCCTGAGTAATTGATTAAATTTGTTTTATTTTTCTTTCCGTCTTTGAGACAGGTATTGAAGGTGTTACTTGTTAGTCAAGTTCATATTAGTAGTTAGCATCTAATTTGTAAAATTAATAGTAATTAACGTATTTTTAATTTTTAACTTATCTCATTGATAGTTTGATCATATCGGTGCCTTCAAGAAAAAAGTAAAGTGTAAAAAGTAGGTAGAGAATGGTACGCCATATTCGCATTCGGTAAATTTGTACTCTGCTGAGTCTCGACTAAGTACGCATCGCAACTTCTCGGTCTTACAAGAGAAATTAGGAATACGAAACGCGTCCGCAAAACGTATGCGTATTTGGGCTAAGACAGCCGAACACTGAAAAGTCATTCAAATATAAATCCAACTTAATTATTTGAGGCGCCGTTAGTTTTTTTAACTGACACCGATTTAAAATAACTGACTGGCATACAACGAACTGCGCGTTTATCAGGATTAAAATTTTAACGAGAATTTGTTTCGTATCGTAGGTGAGCGAGCTCTCAGATATTTTTTTTCAATGTTCGTCTTTTGTGAGTTCAATTGATGATGAACGCTTGTAAATATAGAAGAAAATTGATTGATGTGCGTATTTTTATTTCGTTCTGTGTCAAATACGTCCAGTGTTCGTATATACATTATTTCACATAGCCGAACAGCTTTTTTTTTACAACATTTTTTTTGAAGAAGAAGTAAACAATAAATATTGCTTTCATTAAAAGTAATAAAATTTAAATTTTTATTAAATTGATTTAATAATTGTAACTACATACATAATTTATATTAATGTTTACAGACTAGCAAAAAGATAATACATGTGTAGTATTTATTATTTATCGACTTCGTTATTTAAATAACGCGCAATTATTTATTTATTATATTTTCATTTGACTGATAATGATTGGATAACATCTCCGGTTACTAATTACGAACACAGAAAGTAGCCATAGCGACTAATTTACCCTTGAAGCCCCGCGGTGATCTGGAAAAGAAGATTCATTTAAAAAAAAGATTTTTATAGAATGCTTGTAAGTAGATGACAAGCTTAGTAAAATGTCAAATTAAAAATTACTTTTATATGTTCACATTTACTTTTTATTTACGTTTTGGTTTCCAAGTAAATATTTTTTCTAACAAAGTTAGCATATTATTTAAACTTATACTTATGTACATTATAAGTTAATATTATAAGTATACTTATGTACAATAAGAGGAAAAAGTAAAAATGAGAAGATTGTAATACGAATCGCGTTCTCGGCGATAGCGTGAAGCGATAAATCAAAAATAACAATGAGATCGCAAATACGTGCCCAACGTTTTGTATACAGCAGCAAATGCCATCAACTTGTTTCTTTCCCACACAAGGAAAAACATCGTATTGATTGGTAACGTTACAGGTACTAATGAGATTGTATTGTCGCTGGACAGGACAATTAGCAAAACCAATGATGGGATTACGTTCAAATCGATGTAACATTTGATTGAACAATGATCTGATGTTGTTGTTTTTTACTATAATAAGCTTGAATATATTTTATTTTATGTAAAAACATTCATACTATATTTTAACATGAGTTAATAATATTATCTTATAAAAAAATTATAAGATAATTAATTTAACGTCACTTTATTTATGTATAAATTTCACATTTTAAATAATATTCATCGCACATATCGTGTTCATGTGGAATGATGACAAGAATATTACCATATGTTTCTATTTCGATCTGATTCTGGTTCTCTGAACAAAACAAATAACTAGCACTCGTGGAAGTAATAGACACCGGACGTCCTTTCATCCCTTGAAAACATCTTTTTACTGTAATTAAAGTACTACAGATTATTATTAAGTCTTTAGTCATAGAAACAGAGACAAATGTGATCTACGAGTTCATATGTCTAAATGGCAAGGAAAAATTTAATGAGACGAAATATTGGTAGAAAAGATAGTCTAAATTAAATTTTCTTTCGTGTTGTTAAAATACCAGCCGTTCTTTTCGTAGATGACAACAATTTGGAAAATTTAATTTAACGGATTCATAGCTTGACGAAGAATAGGAAGTTGGATTATTACATTTTTATATTATCTGTACATATTAAAAATATTTTATGACATAGAACGCGCCGGCATAAAATAAATTTCAGCCAGAGGAAGCACTTAAATATTATTATTTAATGGATTTTTCTTTATATAAAGTAACTCGATTATAAGTTTTTTTTTGTATAGGAAGACGGACGAGCGTATGGGCCACCTGATCGTAAGTGGTCACCAACGCCCATAGATATTGGCATTGTAAGAGATATTAACCATCACTTACATCACCAATGCGTCACCAACCTTGGGAACTAAGATGTTATGTCTCTTGTGCCTGGAATTACATTAGCTCACTCACCCTTCAAACCACAACACAACAATTGCAAGTACTGCTGTTTTGCGGTAGAATATATGATGAGTGGGTGGTACCTACCCAGACGAGCTTGCACAAAGCTCTACCACCGAGTAAAGTAAAGTGTATGCTTAAACACGTCACATTGCGACACGCCCGCCGGCAAAATGTCGGTCTCATACTGTGTTACTCATATGAGTGACCACGGCTAAGGCAGCAGCAGCGTTGATAAGCATCGGGCCCAGTTAGACAAAGTGCTGCCCGCAACTTCATATTTCTGAGGACCTTGGTATAAGAGGACCTCCGTTTTTGCGATGGAGACCAGTCCAATATTCTAATTCGGTCCACCATGAGGACCCCGATCCCGACCGACCTCGGCCGGTCCCGACCTCGGCCAGGCTGGCTGCCTCCTGGAAATTCTCCCCTGTGCGCGTAGCACAACATCCCTAGCACAGTCCCCCTTTATTCACTTCTCTCTGTAATTTATATATTTTATGTTATTTTATTTATTCAATCAAAATTTTTAAGTACGGATTTAAATTAATAAATTTCATTTACCTATTATAATTCCAGTATTGCACCGCGTTTTATCATAATTATTGAAAGATAGTGTAATATTTATCATAATATTGATGATGACTTTAAGTTATTGCGAAAGATCATAATATAATATAGTAATATACGGCCATATGTATTTGTGATCATACTCACTCAACCAATATTTTTATATTGAAAGTAATATCGTCATCAATCCGCCAACTATTTTATCCCCCCTTAAAAGCTCACACCATTATTAGTATTTACTAGCTGCCCGTCCCGACTTCGTACGGGTAAATTAAAAAAAATATCCCGTGCATTTTTTAATCAATAAGATATAAACATTCACCAATCGATTTATTCGCCCATACAGTACAGTTTATATATGTTCAGTACAGGGCATATAATAATTCTATTTCCTACTAATATAATAAACACGAAATTTTGTATGGATGTATGGACATTTGTTACCCTTTCACGTAAAAGTACTGAATGGATTTTAATGAAACTTTACAATAATATAGCTAATACATCAAAATAACAAATAGGCTATAATTTATAAAGCTATTAATAATTATTAATTTATAAATTGACCAAAATATAACAATAAGAATTTTAAAGAAGATAACTTTTGTCTCTTACACTATATCATTTGGACAAATGTTTTAAAAGTTACGACGATGACAAAGTGAGTGCGCGACACTATGCAGCAGTACACTGTGGGAGAAGAATTCGGTCATCGGCTCATCGCTGGGTGTGCGACTCGCATGCAGGAATACGTCATCGATGGTTGTCCGTTTTGCGGTTTTTCAAGTCCCTAGCGATTGCTTAAAGACGCACTTTACCTGTATGTAATTTATTAATAGGTAGGTTTTTATAGTGCCAGGTTGCATACCTTCGGGTTGTAGCGGAATGGGCCGGCACGCCCAGCCGGAATTACCACTCTCTCACTTAAAATCGGCGTAAAGTAATAGCTACGCTACCATAATTTTGAGTGCAAATAACAAAATGCTAAACACACAATGTCTTACTGCTACCCTATGACAACCAAAAGTTCTAAGACCTGTCGTTTTCAATGACCGCCTTGGTTGATTTTAGTGAGAACTCTTATCACATGTACACTTATTATAGTGCATGCTCAAACAATGTCCATTCCCTGCATCGCTAATGCGCCATCAACCGTAGGAACGAAGATGTTATGCCTTATGTGCCTGTAGTTTGATAGAATAAAAAAAATTGTACGCTTGCTCTTTTATGGTTTTAACTATACTCAACGGCGTAGATAGGCGGCGGGCTATTTAATATTAACTATAAATATATTAAGTCAAACTACAGGAATTCATAATAAGTCCACTGATGATTATTTAAAGAATAATCATCAACTTCAAAATAAAAAAAAACCGTTACTAAAGTTTTTCTTAACAGAAATGCATTTCATACATATTAATTTCAAATCACAGATTTTCAAATTTCAAGCAAACATTTATCCTTTACTTATATTTATGCGGGCAACAGCTAGCGTACGGGCGACAGCGGGACGCGGGGCGCGCAAGCGGTTGCATCACGCGTTTGTATGATGGGTGTTGGACCGCCTGAATTTATTTAGTGCGCGATAATTTTAAAATTACGATTACTCCTAAGATATTGATTTAAATTGGGTGGTGTAAAGGGCAATTATAATATACATTAAATGCTCAAAGTAAATAACGTATTTATTTTAATAAGGATTAATATCATATCCGTTTTTATAGCTTTCCAATTTTACCATTTTTATGTAAACATTTTTTAAACATTAAAATGGGTATAGTTAGCTATCCTTAAAAGATAGACATATGCCATCGCGGACTTTTTTGTAGATCTATGAAAGGGGAACAATTTCACCATACATTATTTTGTTATAACTCAAAGGGATTGTACAGCGTTTTCGATGAAAGCTCCCAATCGACTCGTTTTTTTTCCGACTTCTTCAACAATTATCGCTATATTTCAACAAATTTACAGAAAACATTAATGCATTATACACGTAAACCTTCCTCTTGAATCACTTTATCCATTGGTGATAACCGTATGAAAATCCGTTTAGTACTTTTTTAGTTTAGCGCGTTTATACAAAAAGACATGAAACGCGGGGGACTCTGTTTTATAATATTTAAGGAAGCGGTTGCATCACGCGTTTGCATGATGGGTGTTGGACCGCCTGAATTTATTTAGTGCGCGATAATTTTAAAATTACGATTACTCCTAAGATATTGATTTAAATTGGGTGGTGTAAAGGGCAATTATAATATACATTAAATGCTCAAAGTAAATAACGTATTTATTTTAATAAGGATTAATATCATATCCGTTTTTATAGCTTTCCAATTTGACCATTTTTATGTAAACATTTTTTAAACATTAAAATGGGTATAGTTAGCTATCCTTAAAAGATAAACATATGCCATCGCGGACTTTTTTGTAGATCTATGAAAGGGGAACAATTTCACCATACATTGTTTTGTTATAACTCAAAGGGATTGTACAGCGTTTTCGATGAAAGCTCCCAATATGCTCGTTTTTTTCCGACTTCTTCAACAAATTTCGCTATATTTCAACAAATTTACAGAAAATATTAATGAATTATACACGTAAACCATCCACTTGAATCACTTTATCTATTAGTGAAAACCGTATGAAAATCCCTTCAGTAGTTTTTTAGTTTAGCGCGTACATACAGACAGACATGAAACGCGGGGGACTTTGTTTTATAATATTTAAGGATTAGGTAGATATATGTTAACATAAATTTATTATTTCTTGGCTGTCAAGCGCACATTGCTAGCAGCTTGCGATTCTTATTACTTACCTTAATGGATTTTTCATAGATAAATAAAACAAAGGCATTGTCAGTTAAAAGTTGACATTGACAATCTATGAAAGAACACTTTTAAGATAATAATTACTTAGCTTAGAATATAGAACGTAATCCTCGTATGAAGTCGAATATAAATAATTCCCATTTTATACTACATAAATCACCCATAGGTAGGTATAACCCCAGTCTTCTTACAAAATATTTGACTTGGTACACAGCTATTTGTAACAACCGATTTACTACGGTAACTTTTGAATAATTTATAAAACTCAATTTTTAAAAACGCCGACTCAAAAACATCTCTAAAAGTATATCTAAATTTAACCAATTATTGAGGCCATTTCAATGAGCTTAATCACGAAACACAACTCTGCTCACGAAACTGCTGCTGGAGTTACGTATCCTGCTGATTTCTAATGCATCATTTCAGGGTATACTATGCTATTATAATATTATTGATTATATCATATGATACTATATTTTGAATCGATGAAATCAATAGAAGTTGCTCATATTTCTAAAACAGCAAGAAAATAACGTTTGGTCTTGGAACAGCTGAAAAGATTTTCTTCAATAACGGCTAAAAAGATTATCTATCATGTCATATATGAAAGAAAAAAGCTATCAAAATCTGTTCATCTGTTTAGAAGCTACGATGCCACAGATAGACACACACTTTAACATGATATATATCGGGGCTTAAAATGCCACTTTTTTTTCAAAATAATAAAAAATATATAAATGATCTAGTTAAAAATAGTTAAGACAGTTTAAAAGAGGAGAAATATTAAAAAAAAGTTTTCAAAGATAACTACAATGATTAGCGTCGCTTAGATTTTAGTTCGGTATTTTCGTTAATAAAAACCATTACGCATCCTGAAATCGATGTATGATAATTAGAATCGGTTGGATATAACGAAGAACATTGATTAATTATAATTTCATTATTATAAAACACGCAATGAGTTTATGACTTAACATAATTGCTGCAAATTGTAAATTTCGTCGCATACTCTTGCCAAATGAGGTCATTATAGCGACGGCGAATAGCTCATTATGTATATTGAGGTAATTCAAATTTAAGATAAGATTTTTTTTAAATATTTAAAATGTCGTTTGATGACAGCAATCAATAATATGATGAATCAGTGTTTCGAAATAATAGTTAAAATAATGTGTTTCATTGTTTCGTCTTTTGAGTTATTAAGATAAAGCAAAACTGCTAACTGTTTTATTTGATTTTTTTACTAACAACTTCAGGAGTTTTCCCTTCGATAAACATGAAAATGAAAATGACTTTAATTGACTACTTTACTTGACTTTAAGGCTAAATGACAGTCACCAAAATCAAAACAACCAATTATAGGACTTTTATTAGAGGTAGGCCAAGGTACCGCTTAGAATATATATCAAAATTGTATATTAGCCTACTTATTATATGCTTAAAAAAACTGTAAACTATGAGTAATAAATATAATAAATCACTTAAAACGATTATTATTCTAGGGACAGAATCACACAATTTTGCTAACATTGAAAGGTTTGAGAAAAATTTAACTAAACTAAATTCGCAGAAAACAGATTCAAACAGATGATTTATTATTTGTATTCGGTTATTATAATATTTCTATTAATTTTGATGCTTAATATAATATTGATGGCGATAAATCTATACTAATATATAAAGCTGAATCTGAAGCTTTGATCCGGCTAATCTCAGGAACTACTGATCGAAATTAAAAAGTCTAAAGTATTTTTATTAATTATAATTTTTATTTTTATTTTTACTCAGGTGAATGGTAAGTCACCAACGCCCTTAGACAATATAATTGTAACAAATGTTAACCATCGCTTACAACGTCAATGCACCACCAACCTTGGGAACTAAGATTTTATGTCCCTTGAGCCATTTTGCGGTACGTTTTACTCCGTGGTAATCGTTTCATTATAACAATGATTAATGAACTCCTGCTACGGTACTGTAATGATTGACTCTGAACCTTTACTTTACATGTGTATCAAGACCAATACTGAAATTGTTTTTGGGTTATTGCGATACACCTTTATATTTTTTTTGTTTTAAATTCCCTAGCTTTCTTTCTTTTTTCATCTAGCTTTGTGTCTATCACTTTATATTTGTATTCATACACACATTGAACACAAATATCAGATTTTATATCACAGTAGGTAACTTCTCAGAAATTCACATAGATGGACTGATATTGCGCTAACAGAAATTTCACATGTTCGTAGAATGACTCTTGAAGTTCCGTCATAAGTGAAATTCACAACCGTCAGGTAGGCCGCCTGACGCTTGGTATGAAATCAAAGCACTTCTCTCAATCAACATCACAGAGGTGAAGTACCTTTATATGTAATAATTTCTGGGGTATCATTTATTTGTCATATGTAAACGTATTCATTTCTACTAATGTAATTATAAATTATGATTGTATTTAATTCCTGCTGCTTCCTTATTTCTATATTATGGTCTGTTACCTTGTATGATTTGTATTCATTTAAAATCAATCTATATCTAAATTTTAACGCTGGCTTGTTAAATTTTTGAGCCAAATTTTAATGCAAATTAAAATAATTATCAACATGTAGCGATGTGACATTATAGGGATATCAATTAAATTTTCCAATTTAGTCGAATTTTATATTATAATCATATCAATATTATATGCAACAACATCATTAACCAGCCTAAGCAAACGTTAATTTGACAGATTATCTATATAAATAAAATGATAGAGGTCTGCAGTTGTGCGCAAATCACGGAAAAACTACTTATCAAAAAATATTATTGCGATATCTTAATTTAATAAAAAGTTATTCAAGTTTCAAGAAACAACGATTTGTATATGCACTGCGTGTTCAGTGATATATGTTTAAACAAAGTATAGTTTTGCTTGCGATCTTTTTGATGTTTTTTCCTTCGTACTTTCGTCGCCAAAAACTTTGTTGATATATCAAGCAACACGGACAAAGTCGCGGGTATCAGCTACTTAATTATTAAACCTATCTATTCTCTCTGACCCTTAATATAATCGGTTCTACTGTTATTATTAGTACGATTACCCAAATATTACAATGTATGATACCCTCAAATTAACCATTAGGTAATAGCTGACCGCATAGTGCCTACAATAATCTAGTAACGTGTTATACTCAATCAACGAGACAGGCTGAGAAATACTGCCGAGGTTTCACATCGGTATCGCCCAAGGAAATTCAAGACAACGACCTCATGAGAGGTAAGACCGAGTGAGCGAGATCATGATTTACATACTCAGACCTACGGAGCGGCATAAAAAAATAACATTGGAACAAACCAAAAAGAATGTTTGAGTATTGTTTTTTGACTTTTTGAAACATAAGTCGTATACTTGTTATTTCGTTTTTACTTCTGCATAGAGTAATAATGCTACATAATTGTAATGTACTAATATATTTTTTGTCAAGTGTAGTTATTATAGAGAATACATAAAAACAATATAATAAGTCTCCGAACTCGAAATAGGGGTCTACATAACGATCATATGTATAACATGTAGCTACATGACGAGCCAGTTGGCGTGGTTGGTAGATATCTGCCTTGTTTATGAGCATGACCATTTCTGTTTGTCTTGAGTTCGGGTGTAATTATCTATATAAGTAACTATTTACAAAAGAAAAGTAGTATATGTAGTATATCAGTTGTCTGATTTTAATAGTACAACCTCTGCTTAGTTTGGGATCAGAAGGCCGTTTGTGAATAATGTCAATGGATATTATTATTCTTATTATATTATGTATGTAAAATAGGATGAGTTTTAGAAGTATGTGAGAATGACCAAATTTGACACTACAAGGAATAGTGAGAAATGGTAAATAGATAGGATACACGTTCTTCATAAATTGTCATAAATATACCTTTCATTTATCCAAATAAGACAGTTTTTATAAATTCCTGTTTCAAGAGTATTTAAGCCTTTTCAGAATTTATAAGGAATACGAGTATATCTTATCTATCGGTAGGCTTACAATAATACTCTGAGGCATCTCGACCGGACGTAGTCCTTAGTTTTTCTTACGTACTACTTACAGTAGGTGGTGTGTATCTGAACGATACGCATACATACTTATACTATACATGTGTATATATAGGTATAAGCACAAATGTTAAGCGTCGGTTCTAAGCCAGTAATAAAGTGACCACTCTAACAGCAAGTACCGTCTTTGCTTTACCTTCATAAATATTAGTAGATTTATAATTATAACATTCGCCAATTTGATAGCAGTAATAAGATTTTGATAAACTTTAAACACAATACATTTATTAATTTAACTTGTATTTTATTCTTTGAATGTATTTTTAAATGGATATTTCTTTAAATTAAATGACATAAACAAAACATTTAAAAAAAGATTGATTTTATAAGTACCCTAAATGCCCTATGCCCTATTAATTTATTAATTTAATAATCTATACTTATATTTAAAAGAGGTAAGATAAGATTTTTCGTATGTTTGTTAGCAATGCATAAACTCAAAAACTATTTAACCTATTTAAAATAATTTTTCACCTAATAAAATTTCATTAATCATCACAAACACATCATCATTTCACATAAAAGTCCGCAAAGATATATTAACAGTTATAGTTATGGCACAATAACTACTTTTTGTTTTATGGTACAAACCAGTCGATAAAAACTCGAGTAGAATAGGAAGATGAAGACATTCCTAGCATGACTAATCGTTATGCAATGAGATAGCTTCGCTAATAATAAACGGTTATTTATAAAAATGTAAATTACTCTTTAAACTATTCGAATCGGACCTTTTGTTTGGCAGCTAGGAATGGTATAAAAATGCAAAAAGTAACGAAAAAGCCGCGATGTGAGCGACTACGGATATCGGGAGCGAACGGTTTACTATCTTTTATTATTTATTTATGTCTATTATTTACCTGCATATATTATTTTGTTGAAAAATAGAAACAGTGTAATAGTTAATAAATTTTAATAGAACAGTTATTTTTTTATTATTAATTCTTGAAAACGATCTATAAAAATATTATTAAGGTGGTGGTCAACTGGCGCAAGCACTCCTGTCGTATGTACCGTCTTTACTTGGGGGTGGACTTCACTTACACCTACTTATCAAATATTCTACCGCCAATAATCAGAATTTAATATTATTGTGTTCCAGTTGAAAATGTGAGTAAGCCAGTGTAACAACAGACGCATGTGACACAGCATTGTAGATCCTAAGATTGGTAGTGTATTGGCGATGTAAGGGATAGTTTATATTTCTGCTGTGTTCAGTTTTGACGGCGACAGTGATCGTTGTCGCAAGAATACCATTTAAATCCGGAACACAAGTATACTAAGTATGACTGTACTAACGTAAACGGGTTTGCTCAAAGCCCTACGACCAAGTAATTTTTTTGTTATTTCTTGTCATTTGTAAAAAGTTAATCTAGTTCTATGTATAGATTTTTATTGTTTCAACTCATAATATATTGCTAGCCGTTCGACCGTACTCAATCCATGCCGGACATTGACAGTTCAATATGTAGCTCACACCCGTTAATGATATTCTGACAACATAATTATGACACCGATAAATGATGATTCAAAATAAAATCATATTTCGGTGTATGCAAGGTGTGATTAACGTAGATTGATATTTTAATTTCTATAAAAAATATCAGAAGTCATTAAAATTCGTTAAATTTATTTTCATATTTTTAACAATGTTCCTATTTCCAGTAGATTTAAGAGAATAATAGTTCATGAATCACTAGACAGAGTGAAATCAAATAAAAACTAAAAACTCAAACAAGTCTGAATATATATGGAGTAGTTATACATAGGTGGAGAAGAATTTGTAGTTAAATCTATCACGCTGTTTCGGCACAGGGTGCTTGCTAGTTTCGCCAAGACATTTTACACCAACAAGATGAGTGAACAACTCAAATTTAACAAAGGAAAAACTATGTTATGTTTTCTCGATGTTAAGTTCACGTTTTTTATTTGAGATCAATTATAATCTTCTAAGCTGTAAGCGAAAATAAAATATTCAGATATATAGAATATTCAGTATGAATGTACTTCTGTATGAATCATATTCTGAGGTTCCCTCATCGTTCATATAAGTTTTTCTCATTTAAAAAAAGGTTATGGTCGAATATCGTCAAGCGAGCACTAGTTTATAAAAGTCGACTGAGTTGAGATCTGGTTTTCATAAGAGTAGTGACGAATATTTTTATTTGAATGCATACTATGTATCGAGCTGCATATTCCAAAACATATTTTGCAAACGTATTGTACGCGTACAGGCCTTTATTTTTGTTTCAGTTATACGAAGTTATACAAATTACTATTGTTCATAAACTAAAATACATAGTTCGTTATTTCATTACTTTGTAGAATAAATATTCTGATTGATAAACTAATTAAATTAATTAATTTAAAAAGAAATAATGATTAGATAATATAAAATGGAAATTCGCTTTTATGTATACATAATAAATCTAGTGCGAACAGTTAATGTTTAATTCACAGCTCAAGTAAAGTAAGTAAGCCTTAACAAGTAGAACAGTAAAAAAAACCCAGACGTTCGCTTATATAAAGGAAAACATTTTTAAAAAGGAATGTTTGTCTTACACCCAACAGAGACGAGAGTTTGTTTTTTTTGCGATGGATGTCGTACATTTTAATCGTACCGCGACAACTTTTTTTACGTATTTTCCTCGGAAAGCAAAATGAGAGCTTGAGAAAATTTTCACATTTCGCTAAAACTATTTACGGAAAGGCAAACGTAAGGCATTTTAATTGAACATTTTAATTTGAAGATCAGTTTAACACGGCTTTCATAAAAACTGTTAAAGTGAAAATGAATTGTTCCTTGAGCTGAACTGTAACAAAGGCATTCTAGGGTTTAAGCGGTCATAGTTCGTAAAGCCAATTCAATGTCTTTAAGGTTTTTACTCTTGTTCCATTTGAAAACATTTTATACTTTATACTGAATGTTGAATATCGTGCAATGAGGAAATTGTCTTTTATTTTACAATATTTTGTTTGTTATCTTTATTGTTAAAATGAAAATTCAGTTTCATATTTATGAATTTTTTTTATATAGAATGTAAGCGTTTTTAGTTCAAACAATTTAACTTACACAAAATCATGCTGTTAATAGTATCCTAGAAAAGGTGATCTTATTTTTTTTTCATTGCATAGGATGGCGGACGAGCATATGGGCCAACTGGTAAGTGGTCACCAACGCCCATAGACAATGGCATTGTAAGAAATGTTAACCATCGCTTACATCGCCAATGCGCCACCAACCTTGGGAACTAAGATGTTATGTCCCTTGTGCCTGTAATTACACTGGCTCACTCACCCTTCAAACCGGAACACAGCAATACAAAGTACTGCTGTTTTGCGGCAGAATATCTGATGAGTGGGTGGTACCTACCCAGACGAGCTTGCACAAAGCTCTACCACCAAGTGAATCCCAAAATCCCATCTTATCCCAAAAAGCATACCTTTTCTTTGAGACAACTTTAGATTAGTATCATGGATTAATATTACCTATAAATTTAAAATTAATACGTAACAAATGTATAGGGATATATGATAAATATTAAAAAGTACAGCTCAAATCAACCTTATATTTGGACCATTTTGAAGATGCTTTCTTGCGGCTTATTTAGAAATAGCTAATGTTGAAGATTTTCGGCTCTCAGAAAGCACACCACAGTTTCATTGTGAATGCATCAAAAGATTTTGTTTAAGTACGGAATTTCAAATTTGAATTTTGATATAACTGATATGAAAAAGAAATAAAATTAAAAATAGATTAAATTGCATTGTAATATTATTATATAAGACAAGCGAGTTTTTTAACTGAACTTTATATGAATCTAAGCAACTTTGAACTTTAACACGTTAAGTTATACATTTCAGTTAACTTTTTATATATTTTCGAAAATAATGTTTACCTATGACGTGGACTATGATATAATAACAAATTATATCAATAGAATCGATCTATCCATTTGTATAGCTCTAATTAGCCTTGCAAAGTCTGACCAAGTCTATTTTAAGAGACGCCACAAATATTATGTATGTTCTTTAAATGGCGCTAGTTCATTTAAGCAGCATACTTAAAAGGTTAAGTACTCTAAGGCGTACCCATTTATTAAGATAACTTCACTTATTCTATCATTAAAAACAATAATTAAAAGCAAAAAATATGTTATTTATTGTCATAAGGAATACAATAATGTAACGAATAAATTGAGTCTTTGTAAGGTAAAACTTATTTATTAAGCTTACCTACATGTGTGAAAAAAAAAAGATTTTTTTTTCTATTTGTAATTGCTTATTGAAGCGAATGACATCCACTATCATAATTAAAGTATGTTCATGACAAATGTAGTGATTGAAGTTCTGCACATTTTTGATGTTGAAAATCAATTTCATTCGTTCAGTTCCTAAAACAAGTAACACAAGCCTGTATTAAGCTTGATGGAGTCGACGTACAAAGTTTACGTTTTTTTTTAAAACTAGGAAGTTCGCTCCGTGTGTACGAAACATTGTAGTCATATGCAATGTATTTATAAATGACTGTCTCGTTGGTCTAGTGGCTTGACATAAGGCCACAGACTCGGTGGTTCTGGGTTCAATTCCCAGGTCGGGCCAGTAAATAGTTTCTGTCAGAAAATTCTCAGTAGCGGCCCGGAGTTTGGAAGTTGGAAGTGTGTACAATCCCGTGCCGCGGAAAGCACGTTAAGCCGTTGGTCCTGCGCCTGAACTCTTTCCGGTCGTGTCGGATTGCCGTCCCATCGGATTATGAGAGCTAGGGAAAAGGGAGTGCACCTGTGTTTGCGCACACACTTGTGCACTATAATATCTCCTGCGCAGTTGGCTAATCCTGCGACATTGGCCGCCGTGGCCAAAATCGGTCAGGAGGACCATTATTATTATTATTTATAAATATTATTGTTATATAATGTACTAGATATATTATTCTATATAATATTACAAAAAAATTTTTAGGTGTCTATATAAGCAGCTTGTAATTAATCATAATTTCTTTTTGACAGACTGTAGTCGCCATTGTAGCCATAATAAAATTTCAAAAATCTGACTCATGCTTCGTAAGTCAAATTTAAATATAAGTTTTTAGTTGAATGTGTAGATGATATTTACATACATTCTTGACCATGGTTTTACACTCAACACTAGATTTTTTTATCATTTGACATAAATAAGTAACATCCAAAATATGTAAAATTGATATAAATGTATATATATATATAGCATATTGTGACTCCGTTTTATGAAATATTATTAGGATCATATTGGGATCATCTGTCGTTCCTGTCAGCTTGACATCGATATTGTTCTCTGCAAAAGTGAACAAAGCTTGTTTCGATCTAATTCACTTCTGTTTTTTCCAATTTCAATGACATTATTTATTTGACATGATTTTTAGTAATAGTTTGATTATCACTTTGACTATCTCTTACACGGGTATTAAAATGATAAACGTAAAACCCACCGTACCCACTATATTTCATTTGTTTGATACATTTGCGGTGGGTGGTATATTTTTTTCAACCTGGTAATCTATGAAGATTTTTTTTACATTTTTATTCATTTTTTAATATATATTTATAAACCATCTCGTGCTCGAGGTGAAAAATTTATCTTGTGGAAATCCTGCATGGATAGGATGAGAATTATACAGATTTTTATTAGAGCAACCTAGAGCAATAAGCTACGAAACTTCTGCTTAAAAAGGAGGGGAGTAGGAGAAAACACGGTGGTAGAGCTTTGTGCAAGCTCGTCTGGGTAGGTACCACCCACTCATCATATATTCTACCGCACAACAGCAGTACTTGGTATTGTTGTGTTCCAGTTTGAAGGGTGAGTGAGCCAGTGTCATTACAGGCCAGGAGACATAACATCATAGTTGGTGATGCATTGGCGATGTAAGCGATGGTTGACATTTCTTACAATACCATTGTCTATGGGCGCTGGTGACCACTTACGATCAGGTGGCCCACGTGCTCGTCCTCTTTCCTATACAATAAAAAAAATAATTATAAAAAATACAGACCGTTATGTTAACTATATAAATGTTGATTAGTTTTTTTTGTATCATATTATACGTTCCTATAATGTCAGTCCATTGAGGTGAAACTTTGTACACATCGTTATTGAAACTGACGTCAAGTTTCCTAGCATTATTAATGTGTGATATATATATATGTGTGTGTATATTATATTTAATAAACAATGATAACATTTGACAGAATTACAAAGGGTATCAAAAATAATAATAAAAATCTGACGTGGGCTATATTAAAATTATTGGTAATTTAAAAATGTATAATATAAGAAAATGAATAAATAAATAAGGTGCAAAATAAAAACATAAAGGCAACCAGATTAATATTTACGAACGATGAATTATAAACTATACGAACAACGCACAAGGTAGAAGGGAGCGGCGGAAGATAGCGGGCGTGAAGTCATATAAGAGTTTGCTAGTAGGGCTTTTGTGCAAGCCTGTCTGGGTAGATACAACAGACTCATCACATATGTACCGCTTAACAGCACAGCTTAGTATTTTTGTGTTCCGGTTTGAAAGGGGAGCCAGTAAATACAAGCACAAAGGACATAGTAGTTTCCAAGATTTGTGGCGCACTTGCAATGTAAGAGATTGTTAATATTTCTTACGATGTATACACATATATATGGTGATCACATCAGATAAATAAATAAATAAAACAATGCCGTTTATTGACACATCGTATGAGTCGCTGATTAGGGGTCTAAGGGGCGCCAATGTTGTGTTATGTTATGAGATGACAGCTATTGTATTCGTTAACAAAATAAGCTGTACGTCAAAAATACTTAAGTAAATAACTTATCATTATAAAAATGAGGTTCCATGTTAATCGGAATAGTAGAGTTTCCATGAAAATTTTCCTTATATAGTATTATACTATAACTACACTAAGATAATATAAAACAAACCATAGAAGATAATAATATTTGAATATGTTTTTCTCATATAAATTTACATGATTTTGTTTTTGAAAAACGTTAATGCAAGCGGATTATTTTCATAAAAGTATGACCATTAGCCTTTTTAGACTACACCTATTGGTGTGGTTTTATTCGCTAGCTCTTGAATTATTGGCGTAAATCTTTCACTTTTGACACCGCGATGTGCGAAAAGAAGCCGATTTATAGCTCTTTTATACGACATCCGCCGGTAAAGTGTATTTTCTTCGAAGTTAATATTTTAACAATAGACTAGCGATCCCGTAGTAATTTTCACTGACTTTTTTTTTAAATATTTGTACTCACTCTATATTCAGCAATAAACGATTGCATATCCTTTTAATAGCTTAAGCAAAACAAATAGGGACAAAATAATATTTATGAACTATGCCAAATAAGTTTAATTAATACAAATTTAAAATAAACTTATTAAAGTTTTAATTTATGAAAAATTAAATAAGTTTCTGTAAATAAAGGGAAATAAATTTTATTTAAAATTTTATAACACCTGCTACGAAAAAACGTCTTAAAAAACTAATGCCTTCAAACGAACGTCTGCTCGAGTTAGTTTATTTTGCAATTGTCGCAGTATTCTAATAAAGCTAACAGAACATACCCACTCTTCGCATATTAAGTTGTTCACGAGCGCCAGAACATTATGCATTATATTAAGATTTATTTGAAACTGTCAGCGAACGCAAAACTACTTAACCGTAAATTATGTTACATTCTCTTTTTATTTCTTAAAAATGAAATAAGAATATCATTCAAATAGCCCGTATTTGGAAATATTGGTTACTCTACATATTTTTAGTGGAAGTAGAGTGGTAGAGAGCATGTATTTTAATCGTCTGTGAGTTCAAATCCGAGCAAGCACCTATTGTTAAACAGAAACAGCCTGGCTTGCTTGCTCAAAAAATACTTATAATTTAATATAAAATTATTCATCTCGTGCTCAAGTGTATTAAATTATAATGAAAACGATACTGACTGACCTTATAAATAAATACATGGTTTTTATATTTTCCTAAACATACTAATAACAAACGTTTCATGACTTATAGTAAATTCACGTGAATAACATATTCACACATATACATAACATGACATAATATAAATAACAATAATAACGTCGTTTACGTGGATTGATGTTGACTATTTTAATGAGTGGAAATATAAATAAAAACGTCTTTAGGAATTTGAAAAAGCAAATAACGTGAATTAATTGCACTAGACACATTTTCCTCTTTTATGTCGCGTTCCACGACCGTAACCGCGCACTGTAAGCTCTCCAACGAATTAATAGTCATTTTCTTTCATCTGACACTTTTTATTTTCAAGTTTTTCACCGGTGGGAGTTGGGAATTTTATGAGACACTAGGAATTAAATTAACAGTATCCAGGCTATTGTAAATGCTACTTTTAGAAATAATTTATTTACGAAAACGTTTCATACGAAATATTTTTGTGTTTAGCTATTTTATATTTGTCAATAAATAAATTTGACACTCAAATTAAAAAAGTAATAATAAATAAAACATTGGCTTTGAGTAATTGTTCGTTGATTTTAATACGAGATATTTTTATGATTTTTGAACAGGATAACTTCTGAGATTATTTGTATTTTTATTTATTTATTTTGGTAACAATTTTAACATTATAGTAGAATAAAATAAGAAATATTAATGAAACAATAACAATAAATAGATTCCAATGTTAATAACATATGACATTTATTTATTTATGTATTTATTTCACATTACAACTATCATTACAGGTTATACCTAATACAATAGTGTAGTTATCTGATTAATTATTAAGACCTTAATATTATATCTACTTATCTGCTATAACAAATTATAAACAATGCTATCCTTATGAAATCACTCAAAGTACAGGAGAAAATATCTGTTTCTTTAGCTACCCGATTGTGTGTATCGCACGTGTCAGTGTTGCCTCGTTTAAAAGGTTGGTTCGCCCACACGGCTCAATTAACAATGTCGGCTTCCTGTGACGCCACACATACCTGTCAGGCACACACAAGCCAAGTAATTCCAGTACATCTTTATTATGTACCTCTGAGCACTTCGAATAAATATTTGATCAATGAAAGATTTCTCCGACACTAAGTTCATTGTATCCTACCATCCCAAGTACAAATGAAGTTGGATACATTAATGGGTAAAATGGGTACACCCCATAAAGCAGCAAGTAAAGATACCTCATTAATTTGTTCTGTATCTTCCCAACATGACCCTATATTTAGTTTCATGAGGAGACCATATGACTGCGTTACATTCAAGCTGACTGCGAACCAAAGTATTATATAATGCTATAATTGCCTTGATGTTAGTAAACCCACTAGCCATGCGAAGGATAAAGCCTAAAGTCCTGTATGCCTTTTTACATATTTTTATTATATGTTTCTCATAAGTTAATTGCGTGTTAAGAACCAAGCCCAAATCCCTTACTGTAACTGTACACGACAGGGGAACGGGGTCGAGAAAAAGATATTCTTGCGCACTCGGAGGTGTTATAATGTAATAGATTTTCTTTACTCCACGTTACGATCCTGTCTATGTCTTTTTGTAACTGAATACAGTCTTCCTCGCTCTTTATGGCAAGAGACAGCTTAAGACCATCAGCAAACAATAAGCATTGGGCGGGTTTAACTACCTTTGGAAGGTCATTTATCATAATTATGAACTGTAGAGGCCCAAGGTTGCCCTGGCTCACACCAGATCTTGTAAATATGGCTCTGACCTGTAACCCTCATATTCTACATACTGCTGCCTATCCCACATGTAGCTCGCAAAAAGCTTCAGTAACTGTGGAGTGAAACCAAAGGTTGCCATTTTCTTAAGAAGAATATCATTATCAACTAAATCGAACGCTTTTTTGTAATCGAAGTAGGCGGAGTCAATCTGCCCACCACTGTCCACCACTGGCACCACCTTAGTCATATAGCAAAGGAGGTTACTCGTGGTATTCCTTGCGGAATCGCGTCTGAATATGTATTCTTGTGTATAGCACCTTTGAACACCTTAGAAGGGGTTGAAAATTATTATAAAATTTTCTTGTCGACTCTTCACGGTACAATCTACTTTCTGAACCGGTGGCATTTTTAAGTTAAAGTCGTTTAAAAAAACGTACAAACAGGTCTTACAGTATATTTAAATAAAGTATACTTGGCGGTAGAGCTTCGTGCAAGCTCGTCTGGGAAGCCGTACAACAGCTGTATTTGATATTGTTGTGTTCCGGTTTGGAGGGTGAGTGAGCCGGTGTACTTACAGGCACAAGGGACATAATTTCTTAGTTCCCAAGGTGGCGCGATGTAAGCGATGGTTAACATTTCTTACAATGCCAATGTCCATGTGCGTTGGTGACCACTTACTATTTCGTGGCCCATATGCTCGTCATATTCTATTAAAGGAAAAACGGTTTTCACTAGTGAACGATGTAATTTATCATAAATTAAAAAAATAAAAAACATTTTGGATATACAAAATTATATTAAATAAGAGTTTTTCTTAATACGTATAAGTAATTTAAATTAATGTAACATTTTTAAATTAGTAATTTTTTTTTGGTACATATAATTGTAAAGTATGAAAGTAATTTTATTTTAATTGTATTTCTAATTTCATGATAATATATTCCATTTAACAATAACGACTTGTTACGAGTTTTTCTCGAAACTCTTCATCGGCTATTAAGGCTCTTTGTTGGGACGATCGCCGTATATTACGATTCGGACAGAATTTATATGTACTAAGTTCTCTTGTTATTAGCAGTAATTTACTATTGCGGACATTTTTATTGCGTTGATAAAGTTGTAGCCGTATACACTTTCATTAATGTGGGTCAAATGGAGGTATAAGTTAATATATTTCGAAAAAGGCTGAATAAAATATGTATCGGATATTCACGCTGTGAACGTAACAAAATTTAGACGGACATGTGACAAAGTGATTTATAACCTACGCGTTTCGTGAATTCGTTTTCGTTAGGATTATGAACTCCCTATGAATTTAATATATTATTGTGGATACGACGGTGTAACGATAAATTATTATATTAAGTAAGATAGAAAGCTACACTGAAATTTTGGGTGTATTAGACAATGTTTTATGATTTTTTATCATTAAAAAAAGAAACAGTTTTACTCGTAAAAATACACGTAGGCAAAGCTTTCGTGTATTGAATTTACATGAGATCTCCATCATCTAACATTACTTGTAATTTTTGGGTGAAACAATGGGTGAGGTAAACATAACGCATTAGATTTTTGTTGTTGTGTAAAAATCAAATGATTTCATATGAAAACATCTATATCAGTAATAAATGTATTTTATACATCGGCCTCATTAGTACTTTGCCTGCTTATTTTTGTTATGTAACGTACATCGGCATCATAAATATCATTAAAATAAGATGGAAGATTGACATAATTACGTTCACTAAAATAGGAAAAGAGCAAAAATTGATCCCTGTGGAACGCCCATTTTTAGAAGAGACTCAGATGCTTTTTCCTATATTTAACATGAGTTCGTTGACTTAGCTATGAAGCAATGATGTTAAAAACTTTCTCTGTAACGCCGAAAAGTTTAAAAGTTTCGAATGTAACAGAATCCAATGCCTTTTTAACGCGATTGCTGAATAAAACTCATGTGTTTCGTACAACGGTTTATTGCAGACAAAGAAAAATCAAAAAATACATCGTCACTACGATACGGTGACCCGCGTAAAACCCAATCTACCCACTACTTTTTATATTAACGGGCGTCAACATGCCGCCTCCCAAGAACGCAGTTCTTAAGGAGCATATACATTAAACAAAATTTACACATTTTATTTTTACAATATTAACAATTTTTCCCTTTTACAACATTATTGTTTACAATTATAACTGACAATTTAAGTATAATTTTACATTACAAACTTCATCACACATTGTTATGTAGCGTAATAACAAAGGGATAATTATTATCAACAATAATTTAAAATAATAATCAATAATAAAATAAAATAAATTAATGTATATGTTTACTGTATATAATTATAAAAAATATGATAAGATATAAATTCATAATGATATTAAATTAATTAATTTTATTAAAAAAAAATCCTAATTAAATACACATTCAATTCAATTTATTTATTGAATCAATCTATGTTATTAAACCAATTACAAAGAGATTTTTATTATGAAATGAAAATTCTATAGGTACATAAAATTAAATTAAATTATTGATTTCAATCATGACTTAGTATTCATTACACATTCAATATAATTCCATTCGGATAACGTCAACAATCATTATAATTATGCAATTTAAAACTTAACAAAAAAATAATTGTTTTAATTGACAAAATGGACTGTATTGTGAAATATATGTAAAGAAGTTTTAGTGAAATTAGTCTGCAATCGGTAAAATTAATAATTTAGAAATTGCTCGTTTAATCAAATTATTTTTACACCGAATCGTTACCACTCTAGTTATGTTATCAGGGCCGGGATGCTTTGCTTCTATTCTACCATATAACCATTTTGCTGGAGGAAGATTGTCTTCTTTAACAAGTACAATGTCACCAATATTTGGTTCTGGTGATACTTTTGCCCATTTGTATCGCTGATTAAGTTGCGTAAGGTATTCTGATGACCATCGTCTCCAGAAATCCTGCACCATGCGTTGAGTCAATTGCCAACGTTTTAATGTACTAATAGTTGACATTTCAAAGTTGTAATCTGGAGGTATAACCAATGGACCACCCACTAAAAAATGTCCTGGTGTTAGTGGCATTTCCGATTCTGGGTCATCTACACTTTGACGTGCAATAGGTCTTGAGTTAAGGCATGCTTCAATTTGACATAGAACCGTAGTCAACTCTTCAAAGGTGAGCGTGGAATTACCGACGACTCTTTTTAAGTGGTATTTGGTTGACTTGATGCCCACCTCCCATAATCCACCGAAATGAGGTGCATGTGGAGGAATAAATTGCCATGATGTTCCATTGTTAGATAAACTCTCTGATATATCGGGCATCAAATTGGAATTTTCTTTGGAGAATAAAGTTTTCAATTCCTTAGAAGCACCTACAAAATTGGTTCCATTATCACTCCAAACTTGACCACAGTGACCTCTTCTAGCTACGAATCGTTTAAATGCTGCTAAAAAACCTTGAGATGTAAAATCACTAACGACCTCAAGATGCACTGCACGCGTAGCCATACATACAAACACACAAACATATCCTTTGTGGGAATGGTGGCCACGGCCCTTGGTTGTTCTTATTTGTATGGGTCCTGCATAATCCACTCCACTAACAAAAAATGGACGATTAACAGAGATGCGTGCTGTAGGTAATTGACCCATAAATTGTTCATGAGTAGAAGCTCTAAAACGTGCACAAATGACACATTTCCTGTACTGTTCCTTGACTAAATTTTTTATACCAATAATCCAATATTTTCCTCTGAGGAAGCTGGTCATCATTTGTGGTCCTCCGTGTAATGTTTTTTCATGTGCATCTGCAACCATTAACTTCGTAAAATGACCACTTCTTGGTATGATAATTGGATGTTTGACCTCATCACTGACATTCGAATTGTCTATTCGACCCCGGACTCTCAATAATCCATCTTCATCTACAAATGGGGTAAGTGAATATAGTTTACTCTTTTTAGGCATTACTTTCATTTTATTAAAATATAAAATATCTTCGGCAAATTCCTGTCGTTGACATTGTTTTATACATGTTATTAATGCAACTTTTAATTCTTCACACGTTAGCAAATAAGTAAACTGAGGTCGAGGTTCCTTAGATTTCTTGAAATGTAAGAAGCGCCTACAATACGCAATTACTCGAATCATTCTTTTTAATCGCGAAAATCTTTCACAAAGTGATTGAAACGTTTCATTTATATTAATACAATAAGCTTTAATTTTCCTTTCTTCTAAATTAGTACCGACATCTGGTTTGTCATAATGTACAATATCATTACAAAGCCAGCTGGGTCCGTTCATCCATAAAACATTGTTTTGTAAGTCACTAGGAGTCATCCCACGTGACGCGATGTCTGCTGGGTTTTCGCCAGACTTAACATGTGACCATTGATTACTTTCAAGTGTTGTCAATATATCTGATACTCTATTCGCTACAAAAGTTTTCCATCGACTAGGGTGGCCACGCAGCCATGCCAGCACTATTGTCGAATCGGTCCACGCATGTATATTGGATGGTTCTACGTGTAGCATTGTTGCGACTTCTTTTAATAATTTTGTAAGTAACGTTGCACCACACAGCTCTAATCGAGGTATTGATATTTGCTTTATTGGTGCTACTTTTGTTTTGGACGTGAACAAGTTTACATGAATTCGTCCGTCTTTATCGCGCACTCTTGCATAAACAACAGCAGCATATGCTGCATTTGATGCGTCACTAAATCCATGCAATTCTAATTTTGAATTAGTTGATTGGAGTCCAATCCAACGCTTTATTTCGACTTCAGACAATTTTTTTAAACTCTTGCGATACTCTTCTCATTCCTTTTTCAACGAAGATGGTAACTCCTCGTCCCACGAGATACCTGACATCCACAATTTTTGGATTAAATTTTTTGCTGGTATAATACACGGCGAAATCCATCCAAGTGGATCATAAAGCTTAGATATATCCGAAATCACACGTCATTTAGTAACTGGAATAATTTGTTCTTCTAGATGTACTGAATATACGAATTTATCTGTTGATCTATTCCAAGTCAGCCCTAAAACCTTTGTCATATGGTCGGTTATCATTTCCATAGATTCTTTACTTTTTTCATTTTTGCTCAAAATTTTCATAACTAATTTGCTATTACTTGACCATTTTTGTAGCTTAAAGCCGCCTCTCATCATCAAATTATTTAATTCCTTGTACAGAAATATTGCTTCATTAGACGTGTCACAAGTGGTCATAAGGTCATCGACGTAAAAATCCTCCAAAACTCTTTTAGCAGCTAAAGGAAATTGTGTACCTTCATCCAAAGCCAATTGCTGTAATGTTTTGACTGCTAGATAGGGAGCTGCGGATGTGCCAAAGGTAACGCGAAGAAGTCTGTAATCTTTTAAGTCATCCTCTGGATTTCTGCGCCAAACGAGTCTTTGATAGTCCACATCCTGTTGAGCTACTTTAACCATTCTGTACATCTTCACAATATCCGCGACAAGGCAAATTGGACCTAGGCGAAATTTCATAATTAAATGTCGTAGATCTGGTTGTAGACGTGGTCCTATCAGGAGATCGTCATTAAGCGAAATGCCATTCTCACCCTTACATGATGCATCAAAGACTACTCTCACTTTTGTTGTAGTCTTATCTTCACGAATCACTGCATGATGTGGCAAGTAAACAGCTTCTGTATTTTTATTAAATTTGATTTGTTCCATATGACCTAATTGCAAGTATTCTTCAATAGTGTCATCATATTGTTTTTTCAAATCTCTATTTCTGATTAATCTTTTTTCTTGTCCATAAAACCTGCGCACAGCTATTTCTCTTAAATTTCCATATTTTGATGCTGGGGTTTCTTTTGTAAAAGGCAATCTTACTATATATCGTCCTTTACAGTCTCTTTTTGTTGTGGTCGCAAACAAATCTTCACATTTTTGTTCCTCTGGTGTTAAGCGTTGATTTATTTTATCGGTAGGTTCTGCTTCTAGTTCCCAAAACTTCTTGAGAAGTTCATCATCGCTCATTTGTGTATGTAAATTCACAAATATACTGTGAGTGGTAGGTGAAATAACTTGACCTGACAGTACCCAACCCAAATTAGTCTTCTGTGCTATGGTGGTGCCATAAGGGCTACGAAGGAGACCTTCCTGTATTATTTTTCCATAGACATCACTCCCCAATAAAATATCGATTTTACCAGGAGTGTGGTAATTTGGATCTGCTAACTTCAAATTTTTAAGTTCAGGCCAGTTATTCATGACTATTGGTTTGATTGGTAAAAACGATGTTAATCTGCTCAAAACATGAGCACCCAATTCAATTACCGTTTCAGTGTCATGGATTGATGATATAGCTATATTGACTACAGCCTTTGAGGTCAACACACTAACATTACCACCCAATCCACACACCGAACTCTTTACAAAAGTTTTCTTGACTCCAAGTAACTGTACTGCTGATTCTGTTATAAATGAGGCCTGTGACCCCTGGTCGAGCAAAGCTCTCAGCAGTTGGTAGCTTCCATTTTTAGTTTGGACCCTGACTAATGCAGTAGCTAATAATACCTGAGTATATTTATCCTTGCTAGAATAACAATTAGTAACCATATTCAATGGTTGGTCAGTCTGCGGTTGATCATCACTAAAATGCATTGACTCAACAGCATGGTTAACAGGTACCGCAGACGCGATCGATCGATTTGGTTTTTGAGGATGAAGTAGTGTATGGTGTTTACGGTTACAGATCCGACATGAGGTACGTAAGAAACAAGATTTTACACTATGGTTAGACCCAAAACAATTAAAACAAAGATTTTGCTTTTGCACAAAATCTATACGAGTCTTATAATCAGCATGATGAAATTTTTTACATTGAAACATTTTATGATTTTCCGAGCAAAACGGACATACGGTAGATGAAGCAGAAGAGACGTGATGTGCCTTAGGTTGATTATAATTATTTGATTTAAATCTACTTGTAGTAGGTTCCAAGAATTCCAATGCTCTAAAACGACTTATTAAAAATTCTTCGAATTGAGAAAAGGTAGGTAAATCATCGGTTAACTCATTTGATTTTATTTCCCATTGTTTGCGGGTATCACAATCTAACTTTTGACAAATTAAATAAATAAGTAACACATCCCATGAATCGGTACAGATACCAATATTAGACAATGCATTTAAACTATCTTTCGTTGTGTCTAAAAGGTTCTTTATACCATTGGCCGATTGCATGGTTAAATTATTTTGCGAAAATAAACGTTTAAAAATACAATTAGCTAAGAATCTTTTATTATTATATCGCTCTTGTAATTGTGACCAACACGTAATATAATTAGCATCAGTAATAGAAATATGTCGTAACAGCTGTTCGGCTTCTCCCGATAAATTAGTTTTTAAATAATGCAATTTTTGAACATTATCTAATTGCTTATTATTATGAATAACTGATACAAATAAATCCCTAAACGTCGGCCATTCCGTGTACTTACCAGAAAAAACGGGTAGTTTAATATCCGGTAATTTTATAGGAATAGGATAACCGCCGTTTTTAGCTATAGTCGATGATTCCGATTTTTCTGATAAGTTAACACTTTTAACTTTTAATAAATAATCTTTAAGTTCACATTTATATGCAGTATACTCTTCTTCAATTAACTCATACATATTCATACTAAAATAATCACAATTAAACTTAGATTCCTGGGTAGCTATGTCAATTATTTGCTTATGAGTGACCCTAACCTCACTCCAAATATAATTTAATATTTCAAGTTTAGTTTCTATATAGGATTGCGTAATTCTAGACTTTGGTGACTTTTTAAAGTTTGCCAAATTTCTTTGTATTTGACCCCGATGATCTTCTTGGTACTTAATAATTTTTTCCATATTTATTGTTATAATAAAGTTCGTTTGTATAGTTAATTAAATTTTCCAATTAATTATTAAATTGTACTATTCAAATAAATTATTATACTAAATAATTGTTGATTAACTTATAACTTAGTTCACTAAATGTTTTTATAAAACCGTTACGATTTTTTATAAAGTTCAAATTATCATTTATTTTTCACGTTACTTCACGTTCACTTTTATATAAATAAACTCAGTACCTCGCTTTATAAACTTTCCTCATCTGGAAATGCTCGCAGCCAGCAGTAACTTCTTGAACTAGCGAAGCTTGGTTTTCAATGACGACTAACGGTACCCGGCACCCGACACCCGGCACCCAGCTTCGGACACCCAGCACCTGGCATACAGCAAGCAGCACCAGCGACCCGGCCTCAGCACTCTTGACTTTGTTTCTATTTCAACTTTGTCAGGTCTTGGCTCCTGAACAACTTTTGGTTGGTCACACAGGAACTACTCAATCTTATTGAGTGGTAGATTTATGAATTCTTCGTATTAATAGCCGTTTTGCTTATATCTGTATATTATTTCCTTTATATTCTCTTCATTTTTTCATTATTTGATTAATTTATTTTCAACTAATCTGTTATTTATGCGGCTCGAAGAACCATGAATAAAACTCATGTGTTTCGTACAACGGTTTATTGCAGACAAAGAAAAATCAAAAAATACATCGTCACTACGATACGGTGACCCGCGTAAAACCCAATCTACCCACTACTTTTTATATTAACGGGCGTCAACAATTGCCTTATTAATTGTCTATCAATTAAGAACAACTCTGAATACCGATATTTCTAATTTAGTTTAAATTTGTACTATAGTGTTATATAATTTAATTTGAAATGAATTATTACTATTCATAATAATGATACTTTTTTAAAAATCATTATTAGCATCACGTATGTTCCTTTAGGGCGTTTTTTTATTGCATAGAAAGGCAGACGAGCATATGGGCCACCTGATGGTAAGTGGTCACCAACACCCATATACATTTGCATCGCAAGAGATGTTAACCATCACTTACAACACCAATGCGCCACCAACCTAGGGAACTAAGATGTTATGTGCCTTGTGCCTGGAATTACACCATCCATCAAATCCTTCAAATCGGAACATCACAATCACAACAATAGCAAGTACAGCAAGTATTGCTGTTTTGCGTTAGAATATCTGATGAGTGGGTGGTACCTAGCCAGACGAGCTTTCACAAAGCTCTACCACTGAGTAAAAATTTTATTAATAATTTAGTACTGTATCAGTACAATAATAATGTGTTGCATCTTTTATGTTTACTCTACGTAACACCATATCGCATCGGATATGACAAAACCATTATTGTAATTTAGCTTCTCTAATAATTACTACAGGTTTTTCATGACAACGCGCGTTTCTCATAATAGCATAATCATTTTTATTTATTAACTACTTTCTACTCTTAAAGTTGCATAGTTGTATAAGGAAATCTGTACAACAGGAAATGGGAAAGGTGAAGTTGAAAATATATCCGATATTATTGTGAATCTGATATCACAAAAGCGATATGAAAATGGAAAGCCGTGTAACAAAATAAGGAAATCGATTCAAGTTGAATGTTGGCGAGTTAAGATTTATTATTTCTCTCGACTCGACGAACTCGAATATCACATTACTTATAGCTGATTTTGAGACAGTTGCTTTGTTAGGAAATACTCTTAGATAACAATTAGTTTGTAAGTTATTAATTGGGTATATGATTATGATATAAATTAAAGGACAGGAGTTCAAAAGTATTTGAGTTTCGCTCAATAATTTTAATTAGCCTGACCACAACACAACAGAAACTCGATACGAGTAAATGACATGAGATATGAAAAAGTCTTGCCGCTTGAAACAGTCATTGTCTTACATGTGAAAAAAAGAAAAAAACATTAAGACTGTTCCATAGATTTATATAAATAAATGTCATTATATCAATTAGTTTTATTATTAATTATATCTATATCTATATAATATTTATCTATATAATATAATATTTATAATATGTAATAAATATTATATTGAATATAAGAACAAATATTATATCAGTAAAACCTCACTTAAAATGATATAGTTTTTAATAATTACCAAATACTATATTATTTCAGTTTGGCAACATTTATCTGAATGCCAAAAATAAGGGTGTTACTTGAAATCTTCAAAATACTGGTGGAACACATTTTATAATAATTGGTCCTGAAATAGTCGCCAGTTGCATCTATAAATTTTATATATTCCCATAATTTTTGTATACCTATTTCATTTATTTCCATATTTAATACTTTTTGTTTATTAGAGGTCTATAAAGGTTACATAAGTATCATATTAATAAATAAAATTTAACGCTAGGCTAATTTTAACTGCTTTGAAGCTTAGTGGAAAAAGCTCCCTCCCTTCACTTCGTGGGTTATTTCCTGGCTGTTTTTTACTATATTTCAAGTATACGTTTTCTTCTAAGAAATACTTCTTTGAGGCTATTGAAGATACATCGATTGAAAGTGAAATATTTCTGATGTTAAGTTTAATTTTCGACAAGCGTACTCAATACTTTTTGTTAATAACTTGCCGAAAAACATTAACGTACACAAATTTTGCTTTTATTAATTCGTTATTATTTACATCATACAGTAACAACGAAAACAATAATTATACGACTGTTTGATTAAAATTCAAATCGAAATTCCCAAAACAATGAATTTTTGAACACAAAATATAATATTTATAGCTTCCAAATCCATGGGAAGTTATGAATAAAGTCACTTAATGGAATGACATTAATAAGTTGCAGATTCAAATGTTAGGGACATTTGCTATTTGCCTTCACTATTAATTTAAAATATCGTATGTGAAAATTTTGTTATTAATTAAAACGAAACAAAATATCATATTTAAGTATTGAATGGTAAGTTTTAATTGTTTTTAATTTTGTATTTTACCAAAATATCATATTTAAGTATTGAATGGTAAGTTTTAATTGTTTGTCTATTTTACGCGAAAGTAAAATGGTTTTATAAATAATTTTTAGATAATGTAGAATTAGGAGACCAAGGCTATATAGTTTGCTTACGACATGTATTTTTTTATATCATCATAGTATTTTGTGTCAAAAATAAAACTATAGATCAGAGAACTTCACAAATGAACTCTGAAACTAAAACAGATACAGGAAAACTTACTTACATAATTTAGTTATCTGTGATAATACATGAGCTTCAGTGATCATTGTTTAGAGAACAGGAAAGAATAAATAATATTTTTTTCAATGCTTAGATCGCTAACCTCGATAGTGATTATTATTATATAATGTTTTAGATTGAAATTATTTTGAAGCGTTTCTGTAAAGTACAAATTTTTTACATACGTTCTTCTGCAATAACGGTGAGTTATATGCGTTACGATTGCAAATTGAATGTGGAAATTTTGACTCAACATTTAGCACTGAGCTTTAAATGGTAGACGAGAATCATATATTGAGTGATCGATCAATTTTAGAATTTGGGTATTAGTAAGCACAATATGCCATTAGTTCCCATTTGCTTAATTTGAATGTTATAAATTGAATATGCAGTTACATAATTAGTACATTAATTTACAAGGGAAATAAAATTGTTGGTAGGGCAACATTAAATGTAGAAAGTAGATAATTGTATTGTGTGTAAGCACCTTCTAATATTTAAATTTATATTAAGACATATTTTATTTAGACAAGGAAGCTCGTTATATCGCAATATCTTCTAATTCCAGTTCTCTTATGTTATTTAAAAAAAGAAAAAAGAACTGACAATTGGCGAAATAAAAAACATATCTAATATCTTGCTTTAAAGAATTACAAAATTAAATACTTTTAATTAAACTCGGACGATGCTAGTACCTAAGAGGACTATTTATTTGCAAAGATGTTATAGATCACCCAGTAATCCACGTTGACTACCTCTTTGGTCTAGTGGCTAGATATAAGGCCGCAAACTCCTGGGTTCAATTCCCACTTGAGCCCATTAAATAGTTATTGAGTTTTTCTATTAGAAATTCTCAGTAGCAGCCCGGAGTCTGGATGTTGGAAGCGAGTACACTCCCGTGCCTCGGAAAGCACGTTGAGGCATTGGTCCTGCGCCTAAACTCTTCCCGGTCGTGTCCGATTGCCGTCCTATCGGGTTATGAGAGTAAGGGAATAGAGAGTGCTACTGTGTTCGCGCACACTCTTGTGCACTATAATATCTCCTGCGCAGTTGGCTAATCTCTCTTGAGATTGGCCGCCGTGGCCAAAATCGGTCAGGAGCACCATTATTATTAATTTACGTTGCATGAAAAGATGCAGTTGCTTACTGTGCTTGGAGAATTGCTAGATTGCAAATTAAAGTGAAATGGGATGCAGCCTGCTGTGGTGGACCTAACGACTATACCTGCTCACGGAGAGACAAACTTTTTTCCAATAGAATAGAATATAGCTTAGGTAAGGTTTTAGGACTATATTTAGGTAAGAAATATTTTTTTCTAAATACTGTGTCCCCGTTGAGATAATAATTTTGGAAAAATCGCAGAATATGTTTTTTATTGAAATATACGCCTGACTCATAATTAATAGGCGCTGTATGTAAAAGGTACGTCTAAGTTTATTTGAGTTTTTAATTTGGTATTTTTTTCACGATGTTTTGTTTCATTTCTTAAAAACAAATAATGAGATGTTGACAACATACCATTTTTATTCAACGCAAATTTCGCAATACACCTTTAAATTCATTTTGATGTTTCATATTTATATTGCCGAGATGGCCTAGTGGTAAGGCCGAGATGGCCTAGTGGTAAGGCCGAGATGGACTAGTGGTAAGAACGCGTGAATCTTAACCAATGATCGTGGGTTCAAAACCCGGGCAAGCACCACTGAATATTCATGTGCTTAATTTGTGATTATAAATCATCTCGTGCTTTACGGTGAAGGAAAACATCGTGAGGAAACCTGCATGTGTCGAATTTCACTGAAATTCTATCACATGTGTATTCCACCAACCCGCATTGAAGCAGCGTGGTGGAATAAGCTCCAAACCTTCTCCCCAAGGAGGAAAAGAGACCTTAGCCCAGCAGTGGGATATTTACTTTTATATTTATATTAAGTTATTTAGAAAATGCAGATAAAATACGCAATTAGTCTAATTTCATACATCATTTGATAACTGTAAGCAACAGTCTGCTGAGGAAATAAATATTATATTTGTTCGACGCGAATATGAGAAAATTTAACGAGCTCAAGAAAAATATTTTTTTAAATGTTCTTACCTTCTATCTGCTGGAGTTTAGAGTTAATTAAGGAAAACCGTTATTTCATTCCACTGATTCTAGCCCTGACATACATTTTGACAGAATTACTTATTTCAGCTCAGCGACGCCTATAATTCATTTGTGTTTTTTTTTTTTATTTATAATTCTAAGATAAATTAATGAGATTTAAACTGTTACAAGAGTCTAATTACCCTTTACATATTTAATATTTTGAGTGTTGTTAATCTCAAGTAATATCATGAATACAGACAAATAAACTCACTTTAACAATTGCACTTTGATGTTTTTAAATCCAGATGTAAAAGAACTAAAATCTTCCGCTTAATATTACATTACATAGATATATTACATGCATTACATGAAATTTATAGATATACTGTTGCATAATAAGTTTTCATCTGTAATTTTTCTGAGGAGGCTTCACTTGAAAAAAGGCTTGGAGATTATTTCAACACACTAAAATCTACTAGAGATTACCAGTTTTCATTATCTGGGAGAATGCTTCGTGGATGCCATTACGGCTATCGTCTCCACGCGGTCATATAGTTCCTCCTCGTAACTATTGAGTTACGATTTATCAAATTTTGATAAAAAGAAGAACTGAAAAAAAAGTTTTTCTGAACCATGTCGAACATTAAATAATTTTAATTAGAATATATTTTAATAAAAACATAATATACACAAATATTTACTGTTAATTACGTTAAATATTTCAAATAATAAATATCCAAAACACCTTCAATATCGTTAAATACGAAATGTTTATTAAATATTTGTAAGCCGAGTTTGTGACCGTGATTTAATCGTATTAATTTAAATTAATGTAACCTAGAGACAGCTTTTATGGGCTATTTAACTTCAATACCAGAAAATCTGAAACGAAACATTTTAATTAAATAAAATACGTTTTATTTTTTTTACTAGTTTTCTCTTTTGCTTTTGCCCGCGGGTGTTGGTGGGGGATTAGATATTGGTACCCAATAACAATGTACAATGGGTACCTAATAACTATAAGGACTGACGCCGCAAAAAACTATCTGACTTTCGCATTTAAATATCGAGGGCCTGGACTTGCAATATTCAAATTTTGTATGTTTAATTTATGGTTTGCACTGACATATTATGTCATCGGAGTTGAATTAGTTATTTCATTAATTTTGATAAAATTAAGCTTATGTGTACTGTACTCATATCTATTGATACTACATAAATAGTATTATTCAAGAGAGATATGACTATAGATTTTACTTTTGTATCGAATCGGTTAAATTTGAACGGCTAATGCAGACGTGCATATTTGAGTTTCTGTCTGAGTGAGTGAGTGTGTGAGTTGTGATAACATTAGACAAATCGTCATTCGCCGTTAATTATTGTTTGATAATGAGAAATTATTCAATATTCGATTCTAAATAATGTTACGACTGTCAGTTTCTTTCACGTATTCTGAAGTCTGGAAATTTATTTCCACATGAGAAGTAGCAGTAACACGAGTGATTCTTTAAACAACCTTTTAGGTTTGGTTGGTTTGTTACGCTTACAACTCTTAACTTGTCAACCAATTATGATATAATATTCCATACTTATTGACAGCAGTACGAAAAAAAACATACGATACCTTACACTTCACTCAAATAATTATTATAATCACAATCCTATTTTAAGTTTAGCTTTTTTAATATTTACGGAAGTAAATTTTTCACGTCACAGTATGTCGTCATTTGTCATAATAACTGTGTATAATAAATGTCTAAGCTATATATATAACCTATGCTAATAAAATCGTATGAGCTTACACATGATGACAATAACGTTCCTTACGCTGACGTCATGTGACGTTCGAACTCCCGGTAAGCCCGTACCGAATACGTTGGGGTAAGATTTACATATAAAAGAAAATGTATTAATTCTCTTAATTGGATTTTTTATTGCAGGATTTTCATAATCGGAGAGAGTACCTCTGGCTGTGAGTAGTTTCCTACACCAGATGTATATGAATGATTGTATTATTATTTCTATGCAAAAGCTATTTTTTTATTGCAGGTTATGATGGTAAGTGGTCACTAACGCCCATAGACATTGCCGTTGTAAGAAATTTTAACCATCGCTTACATCGCCAATGCGCCACCAACCTTGGGAACTAAGATCTTATATCTATAATTAATTTCTATAGATAGGTAGTGTACGAATATATTTTATTATTATCTTGGCTTTCAAATGGAAATAATGAGATCAGTGAATCTAAACTTATAGTCAAATTTCACTTTTCAAAATACTTTATTTAATATTGAAGTATTACACTTACTTATTGATTGTCACACTGAAAACTACCGGTTCGGAAAAGAAACATCCAGCCCTGAAAAGAACCGGCGAAAGAAACTCAGCGGGGTTTTTTTTCTTGTCTTTTTTATGTCTTTTACAAAAAACACAAAAGAAATAGCCATGCGGCGATTGTCTTCCCAAGGTGTGCTATCATCCATAAATTCATTAATTGTATAATAACCTTTAGCAGACAAGCGTTCCTTTACATTTTTTTCTAAATTTAGCAACTGATGCATTTTGAGCGCTTTCTGGGATCCTGTTGTAGAAACGTACACATTCGAGTAACGGGAGTTATCAATTTTCCGTACATCAAATCATTAATACTTTTCCGTACATACATAACATAACATAATATGTATTGAGAAGCAACCGTTAATATTTTAATTTCTTTCATAGGGATTCTTAAGCTCCTAGGTTAAAGATCACGTGAATAGCCCTCTTTTTCAGCACAAATATCGTATTGATAGCGGCCGCATTACCCGACAACACAATGCCATATGACATTATACTGTGAAATATATTATATACAAAATTATATTATAATCACAATTTTAGTTAAACGTACAAGATTGATGTTACTTATGTTGTTTGTCAATGTTTAAGTTGGCTTACCGTCTTCAGTGAAGCTCACAAGCGATATTCAATATATATTGCTTAACGTGCTAAATCAAACGAAATGTTTACATGTGTGGGTTTGAATATCCTCCATATTAATTAATTAATACCAAACCTACATATCATAGCATCCGGTGACGTGATTTCAGGTTGTATATCGAAGAGTATTGTAACAGGCTGTTTGTTTGTGAGCATGCTTCTAATATTATAGATATTTGAATCGACGATGAATCGATGGTTTATTATAATCTAATTAGCCCCGTTCTTTTCAGCTACATCATTTCAAAATCTTTCTAAATTCCTAGCTGGCGAAGACGCGAATTTTCCTACTAAACATACCTTAAAATTGATCGATTCTAGATAATAAATCCGTTCGTATAAACAAGTAGAGAAGTATTCATTAGATGAAATGCGCGCTAATTAATCGACATTGCATAAATAGAAGCGAAGCCAGCATTGATTGCAATTATTCATAAGTTAATTGCGGTACCTCTCGGTGACTCTTGACGAGTTAAGCTCGGAAACTCGCGGTAAATTCAATATACGTATCAATTTCTAGACGTGTATTCACGTTCGCAAAGCTAAATTCATTAAAACTTCATGCTTGATTTAGTACAAATCCAGAATCATTAATTATGTAGATAACGAGGTTTTTTTCAGTTTGCTTTGATAATATATATTCGAAATGCTTATCAAGTATACCTTAAACATATATTTCGTAACAAAACGTTCTTCGAAAACAAATCGCAAGGCTTTTTTGTTACGTAGCACTAACGGAACTGGTGCCACTGTTGCAAAATTTAAGTACAATTTGAAGAACCTTTGTTTGAAAAATGTAATATTATAATACAAGAACATAAAATTCACGCTTTTTATTATTAATTATATGATTATTTATTTTAGTATAAATTTAAAACGGATGAATATGTTAATTGTAGATATTTATGTAATAATATTTACTTTATATGTATATGGCTTAGTCGTTTTTCTGTTAATCATTACAGATAAAAAAAACGTTTCCTTATATATTAGTACAGATTATAAAATAAGTTATTTAATAAACTAAACACACGTACGCATATCACACCTTGAAGGAGAAATAATGAACTCCTGGTTATTTCTTTCTAATTTTTAAATTTGTACAAATAACTACTTAGTCTTTCTATGATTCTTACCATTATAGCTAGCCTGAAAAGAACCATTTCTTTGTACTTGTACTAATAATAATAATTAACAATGTTCTACATTGATTAATGAAATTAGAATTATTTATGAAACAGGCTTCACCAACACCACCATTGCTAGGGCGTCGTCGCATATTTGAGCAGAGGGTTTGGAGTTTACTCCACCAAGCACCGCTGGTGCTCCAGTGCGGGTTGATATGCGCTATATGCAGTTTCACTTGCGATGCTTTTCTTTTAGGCCGAGAATCAGATGAAAAGAGATGAAAAGAGTTGAACGAATGAATCATTTAATTAATTAATCAACACAAATTAAGCATATTATAAAAATTAAGTTTTACTTGTTCGGATTTGATATTGGAACCGACGAGTATGATCTTCGTTTTCTAACCACTGAGCCATCACGGTGGTATTTTATGCTCTATAGTAAACAGTAACAGTAATCTATATATTTCATATCTATTTATACTGATTTCTTATAGTTTCAGGAGCTTACTGACTTAAATTTCATGATTCATGGCGCGCTCAAAAAGAAAAACTAATTCTTGTATGACTTATTCTAGGTCCGTCTAGGTGGTACCTACCCAAACAAGCTATAGCAAGCTCATCTGGGTAGATACCATCCTCATCAGATGTTTTACCGCTAAACAGCTCTACCTATGTATAAGACACGAAAAACAATTTAGAAAACTAACACTAAAATTAAATAAATTATTTTTTTAAATAAAAGTACTTTATCATTTATATTCAAGTTTGGTGAACAAATAAAGCTTATTCCTGTTGTTTTTTGTAATCTCAGGCTTTCTGTTTTCATTTGAGCTCACCACAAACAGCGGCCTCGTAGAGGCGAAAAGCGGTTGACCGCAACCACTATTCGGAGCAACGTAAATTAAATACAGTTTACTGTATTTTATAAATATATTTAGTAGAATTATTTGCTTTCGTTAGTAAGTGGCTTTTATTTATATTATTATCTATCTTTTCTAAGACGATACCAGACAGCAATGTACGAGGAAGTCGTATTGTACACACGCGATTTAGACAATACGTTGCGTTAGATTTTTTTAAATATATAACTACTAAATAAATAGCTTAGATAAACTCTTTTGTAGCATGTTGGTGTACAATGTACATGTATTAAAAAAACAACGTATTTGTTCGCGTAGTAGCGGCGGATTAAGCCTTTTATTTGATACTCAACACGGCACCATCTATTTTTTTTTTAAACAATAGTGTTTTATTAATTTATAATGACGTCATACAACATATAACTAGTGGACGATCAAAACGCTTCTAATACTTGAATTATAATAAGTTGTTTAGAAGTTATGCGGGAACAGATGTACATGCATACATAGATAGCGACTGAATTCATAAACTTTCCGTAGTCGTGTCAAAAAAAATAAACTACTGCTAACTCATTTAGATTTAGAATATTATAAATAAATTACACATAATCGCATCTTTTAATTCCAATAATACTCACACATAACAATATAATTAGTAAATTTGATAGACTACCTATAGAAAAATAATATTCTTTTCGTAAGGAAGATTTTATTTTAGTACCGAGGAATGATTTACGTGAGGAAATTATCATTCTGGGCTAATATTCGCCAATAGACACGTCACTAATCCATACCTTACAAACCGGAATACGTCACAAATTATTGATTATGTTTTCTAGTAGTAAAACTAATGTTTGGACAAGCTAAGTCACGGGCCTGCACAAAGCTCCAACATTGTGTAAGATGCTTAATATCCAGCCGAAATGGTTCAGTGGGATACCAAATTTGACACGCTTGAATAAATTTTAATCTAACTTCGCGTTTGGATGTGTGCGTGTTGGTTGATTTGGCTGATCTTATGCCGTTAGCCCTTCAACATGTACTATTTGGCAATGGCATATTATGTCTTTCTACCAAAATTTACTTATTACAATTAAACAATGCTACACTACTATTATTATATTTTTTTTAATTTTAACCTAACAGCTTAACCGCCCGCATTTCTATCCGAGTATGTTATCGTAATGCCCTTTGACCAATTTCTCAAAAACATCTGTACTCTATTTCTTATTTCTCATAATCCGATGGTATGATATTGTAAACCGAGTAGGCCGGAGAGAGCTCAGGCGATTAGCCAGAGTTACCACTTTTTCCGAGGTGAGAGGGGCGGGGGTGTAAGCACTGCCAACAAAACTGCCAAGCTTCAAACTGCTTCTGAAAATTTATTCACAGGAAAACTAATCTTCTTTTGGCAGGAGCCAGTGCCTCCTGAAAAGTACGTTTAGTACGAATTTGCACATTATAATAATATTACTAGATAAATGCCTTTTCGAAAACGTACCCAATGTATTTTATAGTTATCAATGTTCACTGAATTGAATTTACTTTATATATGTTCCGTTGCAGTCTTCGCTATCTTCGATTACTTCTATTCGTTCAACCGTCGATTCTTGAACGAAATTCTAGATATTTGCCGCGTGTTCCAATATGATGCGGTATTTCGTATGAAATAGTATTACCTACTATAAGATCGGTTACTTGTCAGAGAAAAATGTGATACTACTTCTCAGATTTATATAGTTTGGAGAAGAGATAACTTAAACCTTGACCTTGATATATTTAAAGTAAAGCAATGTTGGTGTATTTCTGATCTACTTGTGTTATTAAGTAGGGCTTTGTGCAAAGTCTGGTAGGTTATCACTCACTTATCGGATATTCTATAGCTTAACAGCAATACCTAGTAGCGTTCCGGTCTAGAATAGTGACTGAGCAAGTGTGACTGTGACCACGAGGAACAAAACATCTTAGTTCCTGAAGTTGGTTGCGCATTGGGGCCGCCTATGCCTATGATAAGCACTTACCACCAGGTAGCTCACTTCCCCGTCCGTCTACCATAAATACTCTAACATAAAAAAGCAATCGGGATAATTTCATACAAAAACAATTGTAATTAGATGTAACAAAAAATAACGTACAAGTGTCTACACATATACAAGTGCAAAATCGGGACGCACTGTAATCACCACGGGCAGCCGTGACCAATGGCTTAACATGTACTATCGACTTTCTAGGTTTTACTGAAAAATGACTAATCTTTGATTGGTCTGACTTGGGACTCGAGCCCTTTTTTATTGTATAGGTTAGCGGACGAGTATATGGGCCATCTGATGATAAGTGGTCACCAACGCCTATATACAATGGCATTGTAAGAAATGTTAACCATCGCTTACATTGCCAATGCGCCACCAACCTTGGTAACTAAGATGTTATGTCCCTTGTGCCTGTAATTTCACTGGCTCACTCACCCTTCCGGAACACAACATTACAAAGTACTGCTATTTTGCGGTAGAATATCTTGCACAAAGCTCTACCTCCGAGTTATAGTTAGCACTGGAGACTTATAACCTTACAAGTTACATTTAGAAATATTTGATGTTTTTTTTGCAATTTATACAAAATAATATAGTAAATATATATTTATGTAACACGTTTGGAGAATAAATCTCCAACACTGAAACCGTTTGGTAGAATATGCTCAAAAATCTTTAATCTTAATCTAAGAAGCCTTGAATATGAAGTCTTTATCTAATGGGAAATTTACGGAATGTCAGTTGATATTATTATATGATTTACATTAATTATATTCAGTTATATGTGATAACAAGTTGTGTTTATATTTTTATATGCCAACAATATTCTTAGTAATAAAATCACTAGAAAAGATAATACAAATATATTAATCAGTTTGCTGTGGCTTAAAGATCAGTAACAGCCTGTGAATGTCCCACTGCTGGGTTAAGGCCTCCTCTCCTCTATTGAGGAGAAGGATTTTTTGATTTCACTACGCTGCTCTAATGAGGGTTGGTGGAAACACATGTGACAAAATTGCAGTGAAATTAGATACATACAGGTTTCCTCAAGATGTTTTCCTTCACCGTCAAGCACGAGATGAATTATAATCACAAATTAAGCACATGAAATCAGCGGTGCTTGCCCGGGTTTGAACCCACGATACAACGAGTAATTTAATAATTAGTGTTGTTTTAGTAGCAAGCCGCGTTTGTTTATATTTGTATTAATAGAAACTAAACGGGCTCGTGGTACACTGTTATTTTAACTCTTAATTACTTTTCTTTATTTGTATTTACGCTTTGGTTTCAATAGTTTGTTTATAAGTAACGTTATAAGGGTGAAAGTTAAACTCAGTATTTAATTACAGACCCAATGGACACAACATCTTAAAGTAATTAATGGTGACGCATTAATTAACGTTGTTTTAAAAATTGTCATTGTTTACGTCAAAAGATAAGCATTTCAACCAGGCCAGGGACTGTCTTCCTAAAATGTAATTGAAAAAAATATGTAAATATATCATTTTAAGGTTTTTTTTATACATACATAGGTACTTGTTGCCCTAAGGAAATTCACGATTGAGCCACTGAATCGAATTAAGGATTTTATTTATAACTTAAATATTAACTGAAACTTTGAGAAGAAACAGACATATTTCCAATCAATATGGTTTATTTTCGATTGGTATCATTGTGTTAATTGCATCATTAAATACGCTAAAACGCATTTAAGTGCTTTTAAAGTCAAATAAAAAAAAAATTGTTAATCCGCTGACAGTGCACTAACTACACACGAAAAAACGCCTCCAAAGGGATTTCCTGAAGTGATTTACTGTAGTATAAGGTGCTTGTTTTATACGAAAAAAGTAGCAATTGTCTTTATCCGTATCTGTGAGATTATTAATTTATAAATTAAAAAGTAAATATGTATAAAAATCAAGTAAAAAATTTATTTTATAATTATTATTTATAATAGAAATATAATACAAATTTTATTGTTATTTCGTTGCGTACCAATTTAAACCGACTAAAGTAGATATTTACATGCGGTTTCAAACATTAATCCCCAACCCAACATACGGTTTATAGAGGTTGTATTCAAAACAATGTTTTGTTTTCCTTATTTAAATGACAAAATACTGGTGGCAGACAGAGAAAAATCATTGTGTATCAATTTGATAAGGTATATTCGAAGGATTTAGTAAAAGTTATTAGTTTCGTTATAAAGTTAAATAAAAAGATCCTTTTAGCTGTAATAGCAACCCTCAACATTACTTCCAAAGTTATTGGAGTAGTGATTGTAAAATTTCATTCATTCGCTCACTTGCTGCAGGGTGGTAATCCTTTCTCCTATTTGTTCTATCTTTATCAACTCTATTTCCCAACGTATATTTTCGGATTTTGACCTTTAGGCACGTCATATACAGCTGGACTCCACAATTAGTCGAGATGAGTCGTAAAATAAATGCCGAAATTGTTAAAGTCGGCAAAAAAAGACAACCAAATCATAATATGTATCTTCTCCCTATCTATTTTCGAATATTAGTTATTATTTCAGATATTTATTATCTCAATCTGACTAAGGAACAACTAAACTTTAATCGTCTAAAAATGTTATAAGTTCGTTTTATATATGATGTAATTAATAATTAGTTTACATGTTAAAAGAAACGTTACCGAGTGAAACTTAAATGGTTACCGATGAGACTACAACGTTCTACACGTGCTATCTGTTATCTACTATATTCTTAACAAGAACTAAACATTAGTTCCTGTCATCTACAAAAACAAATTTCGGAATTTATTGTGATTTTCAAATAAACCTAAGATGAGAGGAGGGCAATCGTTTAAAATAAACACGGAATGTAAATCCAACGCTCACAATCATCCTTCATGGCAGTGAAGTGGACATGTTTCCAGCTGAAATTGGTCTTAATCCCTGTACATTTTTCTTTATTTTCATCATGATCATCATCATTATCACTAACTCATAGGTTTATTTAGCATAAATATGTATTATTAAGGCAACGATGCCGCCTTTGTACTAACTCGAAGCTTGAAGCTTGAATTTTATTTAATTTTTTTTTGTGAGCAATGAAGAGCTTCGTTTTCATTCTTATTATTATATTTTATTTAACAAAAAATATACGCGTCTTTAGTGAAGTCTAGTGAATTTTTTTGCAAACATATTTTTTACAAATTTAACATTTTCAAGTTTATTAGCTCTTTTGGCTGGATTTTTTTAAATAAATAAAATACATTACTAATTGCTACGACATTTTTTCACGTATTTTTATTTTATATTTTTACGATACATAATATTTAAAAACATGCGAAAATAACTTCAAAGTAAGCACTTATTCCACCATCATTTTACCGGCGCCAACGGCAGGCGCTACAAAGTTTAAAGAAAGTCTTCTTTTTGAGATAAACTAACGTATTTCCAGCTGAAATTTCGATAATATAAAAATAAAAAGAGGAAAGAAATAAGCAATGCATGTGTACAAAATATGCAGCGCCGGCTTCTCCATGCGTGCATAAGGTCTTATCTCTAAAGTCTATTTCAGACAAATCGCCGAAAGCTGCTTGCAAGAAATATAACGCTATTCTATAATATCCAAATATAAATAAATAAATTGAAAGTTGACGTCAGATTTAAATTTGGTAATTTATTTATGAAATTAATAAATATAACTAAAAAGAATGAGCAGGATACTGCAAACTTAGAATGTAGCGACAACATTAAAGGATGAAATCGTTGTTTCATTGTGAAAATAAAATCAGTGCAAAGCGACAAACAACTACAGCAGTGGCAGCAGCGAGCAACTCACAAGTGATAAAGAATAATACTCGTATATATATGACTATTATTATCAAAAGTATACGAATACAGGAAGGAAGCCATTCAATTTAGGCGTTAGATGTGTTTTTTGTAAGCTGTTTTACTGACAATCTAAATTCACAATATTTCAAACAATATTATGGAATGTATATACTTTTATTTTCTATTTACTTAGATAAATATTAAAATAAAAAATATATATACTTATATATTTATCTAATTCAAATGTTAATAAAGTTGCTTGTTTACTGATCGTTTTGTTAAGATCGTTAAAAGTATTCTAAAAGCCTGGCAGGAGAATTGTTGTTTTAAGAATAATTTATGACTAATCTTAGGCCGTTTAAATAAAAAACTCTTCAGGAAGCAACTTCACTGCGGCATTAGAGTAGCCCCACTCGATCTTCTAATTTCGTACCTGAGTAATCTCAAAAGGGTTGATTTAAATGAACAGAGATCTCCAGGGGCTCCAATTAATGTGAGGTCTCATGGTTTTCTTTGTCCATTTCTTTTCTTCATTTTTATAAATGAGTTGTCTTTAGTAACAAACACTTTATAGTATAATATTGTTTGCATTAGATATTTCTTTAATGTAACATGTATTACAGAACTGAGAAATTGAATACAATGATGGTGGCAAGGCCATTTTATAATAAAAATATGTATAGTGTTATTCATTTAAAAACTTTTCAGAAAAACCTTTTGCAATCCCTATGATTTTCTTTCTTCAGTTATTCTTAGGTGTAAGATTCTTAAATTTATGGTAATCAATTTAAGTCAAAGACTAAAGCTAAATCAATAAGTCAACTCGGAAAACTTAATTACAATGTCATGACATAATATATTTCATTATATAATTATAATAAACATTAGACAAAATAGCTCAGATCTGATTGATAAGAAATAAAAAACTCTGTACAAGCTATACAGATTTGTCATGTGTCCAATTTGTGTTTTTAATTTATCTCATACTGAACCGAGAAGAGAAAGAACCTAGAAAAAGAAGAACCTAGGAAAAGCACCAGTCAAGCACAGAGAGGAATAACCTAAAGCCCTTTTTATAAACAGAGGAAACCTTTACTCTGGAGTTGGACATTTATGGGTTATTACTTATTTACTTACTAAGATATTACTTGATACCGAGTTTAATTAAATACGAAAAGCTGAAAAACTCTTAACGTGAAATTCCTCTTTACAAATACGTTTATTCCCAATAGTATTCAATCGCATAAGTTCAGTCAAGCGTAAATGTCGTGCAATATAACCAAATCGGTGTCAACCACAATACTCGTAGCTTATAAATAGCTCGCTGATGATGACAGCATCACTAACTTGGAACCAACATTGATTTGAATATTTATATTAATTATCCGTCGTGTCTGATTCCGTGTCAATTAAATTAAAATTTACATTACTTATTAAGTTCTTGTGAGCATATTTGATTCTTTTTTTTTGTTTAAAATATGTAGCAATCATGCAAATGGAACGTTTAAAGTTCGCCACATTCCAAAGACATTGGTGCTCTTGGAAATATTAAGCATTCCTCGAATTGCCGAACAGACACTAACCTTGGGACCTATGATGCTATATCTAATGGACTGCACTTTGGCTTACTCTTCAAGCTTGTCACAGCAATACTATATATTGCTGTTTAGTGGTAGAATATAAGATAGGTTGGTGGTGTGGTGTTTGACCTACCTAGCCGGACTTGCAAAAAGCCTCACCACTAAGTGGCTAAAAATAAAACGATTACCGGCTTAAAACATGGATGCTAATAGGAAACATGGACAAATAACTCACGGTTAATATGTTTATCGATAAAGTTCATTAAGCGTATTTTAATTACGAGACTGGTTCATAAAATGCATTCGATTATAATTTTCTCATAGTTAGTTTTATTTAACCATATATATTTAGTATAAATATCATTAAAATTGATGCCATAAGCGGTTATTTAAAGATAATACATAACAAAAGTATTAAAGCGACTTCGAATACTGAATTAATCTACAAATTATCATGTATATACGATTAAAAAATATATATATTTTAATGTTTCCTTTTATTTAATATGACGTCACTCGGTAGATGACTTTGCTTACACGAATGCGACATATATATGAAATATTATGATGGTTAGCAAGGTTTTATTTAGCTTAACTGTGTTTGCAAAGATTATGTATTGAAGAGCTAGACTGCAACTAATTGACTGGAAGAAACCCTTTAAATAATGACACACTAAATATAATAGGAGTATGAAGAAATAGAAGTAAAATCCAAAGAAGTTGAAATGTAATAAGTAATAATAAAAATCGTCTTCAAAAGAGAAATAAATGAATATGCACTAAAATGTAAAAAAATAATTGCGTGTTCTTCTACAATTTGATAATTAACTTACTTTTTTTCTACTCATCAATACGTAGGTACGATTGTCTTGTGTGGTTGATAATGTAGTTACAATTATTGTTATTTTTGGAGTTTTATTCGAACGACAATATACTGTGAGTACTGGGACAGAATAAACATAATGACTTGTATAGGGAACAGTGTGATATCTTGGGTTAAATTGCTCCATTTTAGGTAGGGATCTCTAATTTTTTTCAAAATATAATATAGCCTATACTCGGTAAAGATGTACTTTCTAACGGTGAAAAAAAAACATACAGACGAATTAATAAAGGGTTCGCTTAAATAACATTCTCGAATAACTGGATAACTTTTCTTTCACCAATACTAAACCTTCGGTCCTATACACACAGCGCTCTCTCAAATTACCAAAGTAAGCAGAAAATCAATGAATTTACACGATATAAAGCTTTTATTTATAATGTTCGGTTTGTCGGTTCCAGAAAATTATTTTTAATTTTTATAATAAACAATTATGATTATCATTTATAATCTTATAATTCATCTTCCCAAATATATTTTTTCAAGCCGTGTTGGCATTTTGGTTAGAATAGTGAAACTTAAACGAGGTTCGCGCGGCTAAACCTCTCAAGCACAGCTGAATATTCATGCTTAGTGTTTCATACTTAGTGGTGGTACGAAAACATCGAGAGGATGAAGTGTCGGATGAAGATCAGACACATAAGTAACTTACAACTAGTACGGAGGAGGCGTAGTTGCACCCCGAACCATCTCCTCAAAAAGGAGAGGTGTTTTAGCCCAGCAGTGGGGCATTTATATGCCGTAGCTTTATTTCATTATGAATTTAAAAAAAAACCTTCATTCAGACTTCATTTATGTTTTGAGTTTGACTTTTAAATTTTTTATAAAGTAAAAATGTGCCAATATTTTATACTAAAATAATTACATAATTATTAACATTAAATTGTCAATATCAAAGCGCGATGCTTCAAGTTGAATCTGCATTTACTTTTGCTTATATCTAATAGTTATAACATTATCAAACTTAGTCACCGGATTTCTGCAAACGTAGTTTGCAAGGTTGAGAATTCCGAAACAAATCCGATGAAATATAATTTCACTGTTTGTTCGATGAATTTTTGTACGTCACAAAATAAGTGCCACTTCTAAAGTTTTATTTCCATATTTGAACTAATACAATATTTTTTTTTATAATATTTTAATAATAATTCATAAATAAAAATAAATAAATAAATACCTGCATTAAATGAATGTTATTTACATTTCGAAATAAAATTCAAACATATTATGTTCCTATTATTTGAAAATGTAATTATTCAAATTAAAAAGGTAAGCTACCTGATTTTTTATAGAAGTATTGGAACAATATATTATATATTTTTTACGCTACTTCACGTTACTAATTTGCACGCAATTTTTTTTACGACAACCATATAAAGGTTATTTCTGGTACAAGAACATGAAATTTACGCTTGTCATGTCTGTGGTCAAAATTTGAAACAAGTGCATCTGTGAAGCGCAATTGCTTGTATAATAAAATTATATATTAATATATCTGGTATCAGTTTTAATATGTATTTGTCTATTTATTTTTTTCAATTAAAAATGTTTTTTTTTTATTAATATTAATATATTATGATGTAAGTAAGGTCGCTAATTAATTATACAAATCAAAGCGACTACATTCGAGTTTCAATCATAAACAAAAGCTTCCACCTTCAAAGAGGTGCCAAGACGAAGCAGCTTACTCAAAGAGAAATGTATTTCAAAGAATGTTTCATTCAAATGTAAGATATTCCAGCGGTGGCCAAAACGTTTTCAGTCCGATATCAAAGAACCAATTTAGCTTTGTTTCTAGCAATAAAACGTTAAAATACCTGTGGAATGAAATGCCGCTTCAATCGAGGAATATTCAGCACCGTCGGACGGAGCGAACATCGATTTTCAATCAATCTGTCTTGCTGCCGAATATTTATTTACGTTATTCGTATCGTTTCCGAGAAACATATTTGTAACAACGCTTATTTTAAACTAATTGAATCATTTGTTACGTTCTGAATTTCAATTCTAGATTTTTTACTGTAAAGGACACGTATAAGCTTAATTATTTGAATAAATACAACGCTTAAAGACTATTGTAATATATTATGTATAATAAATATTTTACTGCCTCGTTGGTCTAGTGACTATATGGTGGCTCTGGGTTCAAATCCCGGGTCGGGTCAATTCAATGCTATTGAAATTGTCTGTCGAAAATGTTCAGTAGCAGCCAGGAGTCTGGAAGTTGGAAGTGTGTATACTCCCATGCCTTGGAAAGCACGTAAATCCATTGGTTCTGCGCCTGAACTCTTAGTGTCAGATTGTCGTCTCATAGGGGTACGAGTGTTAGCGATTAGAGGGTGCACCTGTCTTTGCCCATACACTTGTGCATGTCCTGCGTAGTTGGCTAATTTTATTAATACATACACAAGTCTGTACGCACGCAAATGTTCACGCCGAAGTAGCTGCGGGCTCAGCTAAAAGAAATATAAATAGTGAAGTAATACAATGTAATTTATCTTCTTAACGTAGAATAAATTTATAATAAATTAGAATTACATGTATTTCTTCTACATGATCGGATAATACTAGCGCTTGCTTTTTTTCCTGAAAGATTTATTGGAATCTTCGTTCCATTTGCTCCATTTTCCTGGTACGTTACCTTAAGGGAATATTCTCGAAAGCAAAAAGGACGAATAATTATACAATTATACAACATGAAAATGTATCGGATTATTTATTTTACGATGATGTTGAAAAACTAACACATGATTTAAAATACTGCTTATTACTTATTTGACTGCTGTACCTTATTATAGGCTTTATCCCTTTACAGGATTGATTTCTTTAAATACTCATGTTTATAATCAATTTATAATAACTTAAGTGGTAACATAATTTATCCTGCTGCAGATCCCGCGGTTTCATGTTCACTTACCAGTATCAATAAAATATATTGAATTTCATCCAAGTAGTCCAGGGGTAGGAAGCTCACAGTGATACAATTGACATACACGTAAATATGTTGGTCCTGCGCCTATTCTCTGTGGTGGCCGTGTCGCATTGCCGTCGCATCAGACTCTAATGTGCATATGTGAGTTCTATGACATACAGATTATATATTTTTTTGTCATACAGAATAAACGCTTAATCACTACATATTATGAAACAAATTTCCCCGCGGCTTCTGTCTGTCTGTATGAACGCGATAAACTAAAAAACTACTGAACGGATTTTCATACGGTTTTCATCAATGGATATAGTGATTCAAAAGAAAGGTTTACATGTATAATTTTAATATGTATAATTAGTTAATATGTATAATTAATGTTTGCTGTAAAATTGTTGAAATATGACGATAATTGTTGAAGAAGTCGGAAAAAACGCTCCCAGCGTTCATCGAAAACGCTGTAAAATCCCTTTGAATTATAACAAAATAATGTATGGTGAAATAGTTCCTCTTTCATAGATCTACAGAAAAGTTCTAAAGCTATCGCCCACTGTGGTTAAAAGCTTATACAATACTACGACAGATATTTTTTTAAGGAATATTTATTCTGCTACTCGGGTGAAGCCGGGACGGGTTGCTAGTACTATAATATTTATAAGGCAGATGGTGAGTTGATAAAATAGGCATCTCTACCGAAATTTCACTTGGTGGTAGAGCTTTGTGCAAGCTAGTCTGGGTGCTGGTGTGCACTCATCAGATATTCTACCGCAAAATAGCTTGGTACTGTTGTGTTCCGGTTTGAAGGGTGAGTGAGCCAGTGTAATTACAAGCACAAAGGACATAACATCTTGGTTCCCAAGGTTGGTGGCGCATTGGCGATGGTAAACATCTTTTACAATGCCATGCCACATGGGCGTTGGTGACCTCTTACTATCAGGTGATCCATAAGTGAATTAAGTTAAGTTACCTAGGTCAAGTGTAGAGTTGACAATGTAAGCAAAATTTAGAAATGATCGGTTGAGTAGATAAGACGAAAAAGCGTAACGAACAAACTACTAAACTCATTTATTCGCATTTATTATATTAGTAAGTTTGGCTGCCTCGTTGGTCTAGTGGCTTGATATAAGGCCGCAGACTCGGTGGTCCTGGGTTCGATTCCCAGGTCGCGCCAATAAATAGTTATTGGGGTTTTCTGTCAGTTTCTCAGTAGCAGCCCGGAGTCTGAAACTTGGAAGTGTGTTCACTCCCGTGCCTCGGAAAGCACGTTAAGACGTTGGTCTTGCGCCTGAATTATTTACGGTCGTGTCGGATTGCCGTCCCATCAGATTATAAGGAAAAGAGAGTGCACCTGTGTTTGCGCACACACTTGTGCACTATAATATCTCCTGCGCAGTTGGCTAATCTCTCTTGAAATTGGCCGCCGTGGCCGAAATCGGTCTGGAGGACCTTAAGTTGTCTCTCTTCTCATTTACCATTATTTATTTATATTATATTTATTTTTCTTGAGACTATTGCATTCTTCATAATATATGTCACACTTGCTTATTGGTTGTTAAAAGTCTACTACCGGCACGGAAAGAAATACGTCAGACCGGAGAAGTAGTTCCCGGTAAAGGAAACTCAGGGGCATTATAATTATCTATTTTTTCTTATTGAAAATGAGATCGAACAGGCCTGAAGGCGGTCGTTACATTCCCAAGGTGCGTTATTATGTAAAAAGTCGCTAGTTTGCAATATCCTTAGCACACAAATGTTTTGTACGTATGTCATTTTTTATATATTTTAAATTAGACTAGTTGGATGACCACAATTTCATACAATTCAAATAAAAATACTTTTCTGTTTCATATTTTAATAAAAATAATTAACAAAAAAGATAATAATCCGCTGATATTAATCAGATAACAGTGTATTTTAGCAGATACCTTGTAATTAAAATATACAAAATATCGGAATATAGTACAATCATAAATATGATATTTAATATTAAGCTATTAATTAAGTAATATAATATTTTACGTCTTATTTAATAATTTCTTTTGTTTTTGATATATTAATTTGTAGATACTTATTACTATTTACTACTTAAAAATGAATTAAAATAAAGCGTAATTAGTACTCTTAGTAGTGTCATTAAAAATGATTTCCATAAACCCTTTGTAATATAGGTGAATATAATTACCTTAACTCCTTGTATAGCAAGCTTCGTGTCGCAGGTTCATAACTTGATTGAATAATTCATGCTTCGTCATGACGAGGCGCAAGCTGAGGAGGTAACTTTATGTTTTTACACGACCTACCATGTTTGAATAATTAATTTACTAAAACAAATTTCTGATGAAAAAGCAAACAACAATTCACATTTTGGTTTCCATTAAAATCTGTGTCTATGGAAAGCAGCAGACTTTGTTTTGTTCAATGCATTTGTCTCAATTCGATATCCGATTACTCTTTATGTTAGAATCAGTTTTTAGTCTCAAGATGATTCTAAAGTTGTATATTTCTTGGCTATGTCGTCCTACATGACCACTAGTAAAGTAGACTATTTGTCATGGGTATATATTAACTAAAGCTTAACATGAAATCTTTGCAATAGAAATACTAAAAAAAGGTATAACAAACGTTTTGCTATTTATCTTAAAAAGTCTGTAAATTTATATAATATATAAAAAGACTTGTCCTGACTGTATCATCAACGCAGAGCCTAAGCCGCTGTGGTTACTGGTTAGAGACTTGAAAATTTGACAGTCGATGCATTTTATAATAAAAAGGCGTACTAAGAAAGGATTTTTGGAAATTCTACCCCTAACAGGGTGAAATAAGGGATCAACCGTTGTATAGAACCGTTGTATCCAACATTTTCAAAATTACATACAAGCTTCTGGTTAGAAATAAATAAGGACGCAAATCAGAGATTTTCAAAATTCACCACCTAAGAGGGTGAAATAGGGTTTGAAAGTTTATATGGCTCCCCATATTTCGTCATTCATCATTTTTGATGGAAGAAGCATGAAATTTAATATACAAGATTTTAGTTAGAAATAAATAAATATCTAATTCAAGATTTCCAAAATTTACCCCCCAAGGGGGTCTAGTAGGGGTTGAAAGTTAGTATAGGGACTCCGTAAATAATATATACTTGCTAAGGGCACTTCCAATTTTCTTTGTTGTTTGTAAATTTAATCCGTAGGAAATGAAAAAAAAAAACAGAATGAGAATACTTATACGCGATGTGTCAGATGCAGGGTTCGAACCTACGTCTCCAGGGGCCGATAGGCTCTGGCGTCATACCCCTAGACCAACCTGACAGATTACTTTCAGTTAAAAAGTTGCATATATACCTTGAAACGAATATCTAATCCTTTATCTAATTATCTAAATCCAGTGATTGAATAATAAACAATAACGGAAATAATCTAAATAGCGTGCAGGTCAGACGTGTCGTCAATTTATTTTAAATATTTAAATCACTCAGTAATTGAAAAGTATCTCTCATCCCTCATAATAAAATTGCAAACAGTTTGCGAATAATGTGAGGCGTTACGACCTTTGACTATAATGCTCCAAGCTGGTGACGGACTAGCCCTCCCCGCGTCACATCGGCAAAACGAGACGAGCTCATAATTTTTTGCACATCGTCGTAATATTTAAAGCTGAAGAGTTTGTTTGTTTGATCCGGCTAATCTCAGAAACTACTGGTTCGTATTTATAAATTATTTTTGTTTTATATAGTCCTTTCATCGATGAAGGTTTTAGGCTGATTTTTATTCATAATATTCTTATTAAATATACGCAGGTGAAACCGCGAGGCACAGCTAGTTACCAATTATTTTCGTTTGCAATAATTAGCATTCGAATCGGAAGAAAGATTTAGGGGATTTGAAATTTGATCATTTCGGTATCGATACTGTGATTTATGGCCAAGGGAATGATTTAATATCAATTGAAGTAATTTATGTAAGCTCTCTGTTCATTTCCCTTTGCGTATAAATATTTCAATTAAACCTGTGAGGCTATATATTCTCATATTCAACTTGCATACGTTACTGCTTCAACTTTGTTTTAATGTATAATTATGGCACATGAGTCTTAAAACTTTCTACCTAAGCTGTAACAATGCAGTCTATTTTACTGCTGTTATTGTTTCACATTAGTAATATTTGTGTATTTTATCATTTTACAAACCTGATTTTATTAAATTAGATTTTATAGTAATATACGAATCGTATAATAAAATTCCCGACTGTGAAATAGTCACATATAACAGCGAAGCATGAATTTCATTTTCACAAATCGTTTTTACTGTACCATACTGGAATTTTTAATATTACTTTTCCATTTCTCTATCATAAATATAATATTAAACTTTTTATTTATAGTACCTGCGACCGTCATATAAATTATTTGTAGCTATAATTAGTTCAGAGTTTAATAAATATATTTGATTAAAATATTTACTAATCAAAATAATAAAAGAATCGTCAGTAAGTTTATTTATCAACTTCACGTTATTTTTAACCGACTTCAAAAAAAGGAGGAGGTTATCAATTCGTCTGTATGTTTTTTTTTTTTTTTTTTTTTTTTTTTTTTTTTTTTTATGTTTGTTACCTCATAACTTTCGACTGGGTGAATCGATTTTGATGATTTTTTTTTATTTGAAAGGGGTTGCTTCCCATGGGGTCCCATTTTTTTTTAGTCCAGGTTTGACAATGGAATCCATGAGAAAACCATATAAGTCGTAAATTTGCATGAGGTATGTGCGCGACAAATGGACGAATAACTTAATATCACGCCAACCGATTTCGATGATTTTTTTTTTATTAGAAAGAGTATACTTCAAGGGTTGTTTGATGATAGTTTGGTTAGATTCTGATTATAGGATCCATGACAAAGTAACGGAAATCTTCAATTCTTAGTAGCAAATTAACGATACACGGCCGAATCTTTTATAGGCTATCTAGATTTATCATTCACCTACCATAACATCGTTATGATCAAGTAATTATAGTACTATTGTAAAAAACACTTCTTTATATACCGTCAATAGTTTTCGCAGCGCACGCGAAATAATAACTTTTATAGACAACAGTTTGATACGTTGGGTTACATTGCTCCATTTTCAGTAGGGATCTATAAGTTTTTGAAAATATAATAAAGCCTATATTACTCGGTAAAGACGTAGCTTGCTAAGGGTGAAAGAATTTTTAAAATCGGTCGAGTAGTTTTTGATTTAAATCGTAATAAAAAATCAAACAAAAATCAAAGCTTTCCTCTTTATAATATGAGTTATGCATGTAAGCATTAGTATATATGTATATGTTTGTAATTGAAACATATTTGAACATCTCCTAAAAGTTGAGACCAATTTTGAAAATTATACATATATATATATAGAATCGTATAAGTACTCTTATATACATGTTATATTTATGTATATTTATATATTGATTACTAGTGTTTTTCCCGCGGTTTCACCCGCGTAGTTCCTGTTCCCGTGGGAATATGGGGACAAAATGTAGCCTATATTACTCCCTGATAATGTAGCTTTCCATTGGTGAAAGAATTTTTTAAATCGGCTGAGTGGTTTAGGCGTGAAAGCGTCACAAGCAAACTTACTTTCGCATTTATAATATTAGTTAGGATAATATAGATACTTCCCCTTTTTTTTAATATACAGACATTCCGTCATATTTTATGGTGAAGAATGGTATAACACAACATCTTTAAACATGCAGTTTATTTAATTATTACTAGAAATAACTATTTGGTTATGTTATGGCTGCCCAACTAAATTACCCCACCAACTAAATCTATTTAATCAAAACATGTTAATTTATATTCATACATTTAACCGTATTAACTAATATTTATTAATTAAGTACCAAAATGCATTTTTCTTTATGTTTCACTGTTTTAGATTAATATATTTAAATAATAATATAAATGGCGCTGTCTCATATGAGCTGCACGTTTAGTAGGTCTACCCATATTCTACAAATTAGTGAGTGTACTTCAGATTCACTAAAAATCGAAAAATAAATAAAAATTTTAACAAAACAAAAACCGACTTCATTGGAAAAACAAATTAAAATGCACTAAAAAGTAAAAAAATAATTGCGTATTCTTCTATAATTTGATAATTAACTTACTATTTTCTACTCATCAATATGTAATTATTGTTATTTTTGGAGTCGATGTCAGCTAAGGAAACACTATAATATACCTAGCAATAATAATACGGGAATCTTTTAAAAACAAACAAAAACATACACATTACAAATTGACTTTTATTGGCTTCGTTAAGTTGCGCGTGCGACACAAGCACATCTCACCTACAACTATGTATGTAGTTATAAGCCCACCTTGGCTGACATCGACTCCAAAAGTAACAATAATTACATATTGATGAGTAGAAAATAGTAAGTTAATTATCAAATTATAGAAGAATACGCAATTATTTTTTTACTTTTTAGTGCATTTTAATTTGTTTTTCCAATGAAGTCGGTTTTTGTTTTGTTAAAATTTTTATTTTTATTTATACCTTAATCCTTAAATATTATAAAACAAAGTCCCCCGCGTTTCATGTCTGTCTGTATGTACGCGCTAAACTAAAAAACTACTGAAGTGATTTTCATACGGTTTTCACTAATAGATAAAGTGATTCAAGTGAATGGTTTACGTGTATAATTCATTAATATTTTCTGTAAATTTGTTGAAATATAGCGAAATTTGTTGAAGAAGTCGGAAAAAAACGAGCATATTGGGAGCTTTCATCGAAAACGCTGTACAATCCCTTTGAGTTATAACAAAACAATGTATGGTGAAATTGTTCCCCTTTCATAGATCTACAAAAAAGTCCGCGATGGCATATGTCTATCTTTTAAGGATAGCTAACTATACCCATTTTAATGTTTAAAAAATGTTTACATAAAAATGGTAAAATTGGAAAGCTATAAAAACGGATATGATATTATTCCTTATTAAAATAAATACGTTATTTACTTTGAGCATTTAATGTATATTATAATTGCCCTTTACACCACCCAATTTAAATCAATATCTTAGGAGTAATCGTAATTTTAAAATTATCGCGCACTAAATAAATTCAGGCGGTCCAACACCCATCATACAAACGCGTGATGCAACCGCTTCCTTAAATATTATAAAACAAAGTCCCCCGCGTTTCATGTCTTTCTGTATAAACGCGCTAAACTAAAAAAGTACTAAACGGATTTTCATACGGTTATCACCAATGGATAAAGTGATTCAAGAGGAAGGTTTACGTGTATAATGCATTAATGTTTTCTGTAAATTTGTTGAAATATAGCGATAATTGTTGAAGAAGTCGGAAAAAAAACGAGCCGATTGGGAGCTTTCATCGAAAACGCTGTACAATCCCTTTGAGTTATAACAAAATAATGTATGGTGAAATTGTTTCCCTTTCATAGATCTACAAAAAAGTCCGCGATGGCGTATGTCTATCTTTTAAGGATAGCTAACTATACCCATTTTAATGTTTAAAAAATGTTTACATAAAAATGGTAAAATTGGAAAGCTATAAAAACGGATATGATATTAATCCTTATTAAAATAAATACGTTATTTACTTTAAGCATTTAATGTATATTATAATTGCCCTTTACACCACCCAATTTAAATCAATATCTTAGGAGTAATCGTAATATTAAAATTATCGCGCACTAAATAAATTCAGGCGGTCCAACACCCATCATACAAACGCGTGATGCAACCGCTTGCGCGCCCCGCGTCCCGCTGTCGCCCGTACGCTAGCTGTTGCCCGCATAAATATAAGTAAAGGATAAATGTTTGCTTGAAATTTGAAAATCTGTGATTTGAAATTAATATGTATGAAATGCATTTCTGTTAAGAAAAACTTTAGTAACGGTTTTTTTTTTATTTTGAAGTTGATGATTATTCTTTAAATAATCATCAGTGGACTTATTATGAATTCCTGTAGTTTGACTTAATATATTTATAGTTAGGTACTTCAATGGCTTTTAGTAAAATTTAATTTATAAAAATATTAAATAGCCCGCCGCCTATCTACGCCGTTGAGTATAATTAAAACCATAAAAGAGCAAGCGTACAATTTTTTTTATTCTATCAAACTACAGGCACATAGGGCATAACATCTTCGTTCCTACGGTTGATGGCGCATTAGCGATGCAGGGAATGGACATTGTTTGAGCATGCACTATAATAAGTGTACATGTGATAAGAGTTCTCACTAAAATCAACCAAGCCGGTCATTGAAAACGACAGGTCTTAGAACTTTTGGTTGTCATAGGGTAGCAGTAAGACATTGTGTGTTTAGCATTTTGTTATTTGCACTCAAAATTATGGTAGCGTAGCTATTACTTTACGCCGATTTTAAGTGAGAGAGTGGTAATTCCGGCTGGGCGTGCCGGCCCATTCCGCTAAACCCGAAGGTATGCAACCTGGCACTATAAAAACCTACCTATTAATAAATTACATACAGGTAAAGTGCGTCTTTAAGCAATCGCTAGGGACTTGAAAAACCGCAAAACGGACAACCATCGATGACGTATTCCTGCATGCGAGTCGCACACCCAGCGATGAGCCGATGACCGAATTGTTCTCCCACAGTGTACTGCTGCATAGTGTCGCGCACTCACTTTGTCATCGTCGTAACTTTTAAAACATTTGTCCAAATGATATAGTGTAAGAGACAAAAGTTATCTTCTTTAAAATTCTTATTGTTATATTTTGGTCAATTTATAAATTAATAATTATTAATAGCTTTATAAATTATAGCCTATTTGTTATTTTGATGTATTAGCTATATTATTGTAAAGTTTCATTAAAATCCATTCAGTACTTTTACGTGAAAGGGTAACAAATGTCCATACATCCATACAAAATTTCGTGTTTATTATATTAGTAGGAAATAGAATTATTATATACCCTGTACTGAACATATATAAACTGTACTGTATGGGCGAATAAATCGATTGGTGAATGTTTATATCTTATTGATTAAAAAATGCACGGGATATTTTTTTATTTTACCCGTACGAAGTCGGGACGGGCAGCTAGTAATATATATACATACGTACCTATTAATGTGCATTGTGATTAAGATTGACTTTTTATCTTGTAGTTTTTTTATGTAAACTGAGCCTGTTCTGTCTCTACCATTCAATCAAAATTAATGCCCCTACTCAATCAATGGGGCGAAATACTTTCATGTCTATTTCTGAGCAACTTTATTTATTATCTGCTAACATTAGTAATAATCAACTACGAAATTTTTTGTTCATAATATTATAGTCACACTGAGACAGCGAAGCGTTTATATATTCAATGAATAAAGTAATCTTAAATTATCTATAACGTAGAAAACGAATGAATTTTATTTTCTATTTGTCCACTTTCTGCATCAATATAAAAATCATTTATCATATTGGATGAATAATACTAGATATTGCTATTGCTGACTTCGAATGAGTGCCTTGAAATAATTTCATCTAAAATAAAATTATGTAACTTAAAAATCTTGACTATTATATCTCTTCTACAGGCGTACTGTTTGTCAGGGGAAACAATTAGATAAAATAATTGCGGTCGGCTTAAGTAGTTGACATTAATTAGAAATGTCGTATGAATCTTCAATTAACTTATCCTAATGCTCATCGTTTTTAGGCAAGCTAAGTATTTCGCGCGTACGTCTAATTATGTAATATACCAATGTGCGTAAATTTATAAATTATATTGCAATATGAACGGTAACTAGAAGCATACGTTAATAAACACATGCAGCCTTGTTTGAATGTAAAGAAAGTATTCTTCCTAAAGCCTTTGCCGTCAAACGATCCTTTGCCTCTCTTACTTTAAAAGTTCTTGCGTATTACTTTCCAAGTGTCATATATCGAAATGTTTGCTTTGATATAGACAGAGCCAGTGATTGTCAGACTTACGGTATATTAGCAAAGTCCATATTTATGCTAGGTATACTATTTCACATCAATCAATGAATCATCAATCAACGAATAAGTACTTTTAATGTTTTGCATTGACTAATATGCGGTGGTTGAATTTTTATATAATTATATAAAGACCATAAAAAATGTAACCAATTAAACGGTTTCCAAATCTACTCGATACCTCGAAAATAAGTAAGTTACTAATAATCTTCTTTCCAAAATATTTACTAAACAAGGATACCATATAAATAAAGATAACGTTTAAATAAGGACAACAAATATTTATTTTAACAAGAACACTTACTCATGTATTACGTGGTTTGCATATTTAATTATTCTTATGAAAGCACTAAATATTAAGTTATGTGATAAATAAAAATACATGAATTACCCATAAAAACTTCTATTCTCTTATTTTCCCAACTAGGATATAATTTGCTAAACGTCCATTCTTGGTGGATGCCTACGTCACTCTTATATCTAAATTCGCTAAGCATAACCTTAATAACATCGTTTAGCGTAGTGTCGATTATTGTTTAGGTTATATATTATATAAATAGGTTGTGACAGATACATTCGAAAATAAAAAAGGCAATAAGCGACACGAATAATTGTTACAATATTTAAATATAAAATATCATAGATATCTTATTACGATAATTATGGATAAAAGCTGTATTAGCGCATCGACACCCTTGTTTCCACCCCTAGAGGGAGCAAATGTCAATATCATTACATTAAGAGGGGGTATGAAGCTAAATTGCAAATTTTTCGTTTGAATTTGCTGGAGTACATCCAGTTCAAAGCTAAAAATAGAGTGTAGAATAACTACATTATAATTTCAAGGGTTATGTTTGATTAAAATACATAAAAGAATAAAATATTTAGTTCGCATTGAAATATTTTTTTCCGGGAGGACAAATGACTCTAGAGTCCAAACGCGACGACGCTAGTACAGTCAGGAAGAATGATTTGCACTAGCCTCCATATTGCCGGCCCGCAAGATGCCTCTTCATATAACTTATATTATATGCCTCTTTATGTTAAGATAAATAAGAAATTAAAAATACATATTATTATTTAATATTTATGTACCTTATCTTTGTTCTATTTAAATACAAGCACTTTTAGTTTGATATTGCAATGAGTCTAGAATAAAATGTAATCAGCAAAAACGGAATATCTGACGGTGATTTTGAAGTGAAACTTCTTTAGAATCGTTGTGATTTCAAACCGGATGCAACGGAAAAAACGACAGGTAAGAGACACAAATACAAAAATGTGTAGGATGAAGCCAGCAAAGAATGAGACAGAAATATACATACTATTTTATATTATCGGTCTCTCCTCTTTGTGCAAGTTTCACTTCTATCGTGTGTGAATCGCACACACACCTTTTTTTTTATTGTATATGTCCGTGGTGGGGAGTACCTTGTATTGTTGTATTCCGGTATGAAGGGTGAGTGAGCCAGTATAATTACAGGCACAAGGGACATAACTTCTTAGTTCTCAGGGTCGGTGGCGCATTGGCGATGTAAGCGATGGTTAACATTTCTTTCTATGTCATTGTCTATGGGCGTCGGTGACCATTTACCATCAGGTGGCCCAATATCCTCGTCCACCTACCTATATTATAAAAAAACTACAAATCATAATTTTTGGATATTGCCTTTGGATCAGCGTTTGTTTAAAAACATAACGATATACTGTTATCAACAAAAACTATGCTGACAGTAGATAGCCTTATTTATTAAAATTGTAGTTCAGGCGTGAACCCGAAAAAATACCAAACTAAATTTTTTCTTAAGCGCAAACAATGCTTAAAGGTATAATAATAATGTTGTGACTTAAGAAAAAAAGTAATAGCCTGTAAATGAACTGTCTGCCTTTAGTCTTTCTGATCTGTAATCTGATCTTTCTGCTACTTACTAGTTTGATATAAAATATATAGTTAGACCTGAATTTTATTTTTCAGTTTTATTTTAAATTGTATATCAATTTATTTTGAAACAAACTATGCACCTGGCATAACATATTTTTTTTGATCAACCATTATATATGCTTCTCAAAAATTTGCTTATATTTGTAATACTTGTTTCACTAGCGTTCGCTGCGATGGCGCCGGAACGAACTATTTATCCTCTGACATCGTTGACATAATATACTAGATATGAACATCGAATACCTTAAAACGAGATTTTGAGACGAGCATGCTAAAACATAGGCAACTTTTTTCAATTATTTCCGATATGAAATCCCTTATATAATTGGGCTTTAAATTCATTTCATATGAAATAAACCTACATAACTAAATATGTACCAATAAACTTCTTACTTTTAAAGTCAAGTAAAGTACATATTCAACTATTAACAAGACGACGTTATATCAGATATTGACAGGAACCGAAAGTTTCGTAGATAGTTACACGACGGAGGAAACTCGAAATGGAAAAAATAACTTTATATTCAGCACGAACGACAGCTAACTAACTAAAAAGTTTGCTGCGAAGATAGATATCTCATTAATTTTATCTGTCGAGCAAGAAACTGTTCATGCAGATTCCATGAAATGTTACAAACATGACGCATCGGGTCTACTTTGTTGGTCTGGATCAGCGATACTCAACCGTTACTTTACAAGAGCTTTATAGGGCCACAAACACGTGTTATTAATGGTGTTGAGTGCTGTAAACAAAGTATTTCGGTAATTATTTCTTAGATTTTGCGATGGTTCAACTTGAATGTAACAGCTACGAACGGATCCTCGAACAGCGTTAATCAAAACATTTTTTTTTTTAATGGAATTTAGATAACATTAAAATAAAGCAACAGCAAGTGGGCCAACCATAAACGCCGGTAGGGCCGCAGATTGAGTACCGCTGGTTTAGAGGTTAGCTTATAGTATGTCGCAAACCGGACCAACGTCCAATATAATCTGGAAGCTTGTGGATCCTGGTCCATGAGGTAAATAGAGATTTACAAACATGTCAGCAATGCTTCAAAGGGAAGCGACGTGAAGTGCAGTGTTTATGGATGTTTCTTCTGCGAATCAGACGTCATCTCCCCCCTTTTACAGCTCCGTTGCATTTTGACATTGGCATTGTAAGAGATGTAACCATCACTTACATCGCCAATGTGCTACCAACCCTGGGAACTAACATACTACGTCCGTTGTGCCTGTAATTACACTGGCTCACTCACCCTTCAAACCGCAACACAACAAACCAAGTACTGCTGTTTTGCGTTAGAATATTTGATGAGTGGGTGGTACCTACCCAGACGAGCTTGCACAAAGCTCTACCACCAAGTAAAAGTTTTGTATTTTCGCGATAAAAGGATTAAACAACATAAAAATATTTATTAAAGTCGAACTAGTAGTTCTTGAGATAAGCCGGATCAATAATCGTCCGCCTACCTATGCTATAAAAAGAATCCGCGGGTAGATAGTAGGTTATAAGTAACGGGCTTTGATAAACATTTATCATTATAGGTTGAACATTCTTACCCACTACCGTACCGTCTCAAACAGTTTGTTTTTTTTTTAAACATATTCTATTGACTAAGGCTAAGAGCTATATACCTTCAGGCTACTAGCCTAAGGAGCGGTGATGTAACTATAAAATTTCTAATATGAAAAACTCTACGATACATCATGGAAAGTCAAAATAATAGCTAGTCAAACCGCGGAGTACAGGTATTTGATTATAAAAAGAGAAAGATAACTTACTTAACTTCCTAAATAGATTTATAATAATATCCAGATATATAATTGAAAATTCTTAAACTGTGTCACTTTACTTTAACATTTTAGAATTTATTTCATACATAAAAACAAACAGTCCATAAAAAATAATAAAACAGAGTATGAAAGTCTTTTCATATCCATTCCCAGTTGTTTGTTGCAACATTTATTTGTGTTGTTGCTTCGTAGGGCCGATCGTCTAACGAACCGCTCGTCGGACTCACGGAATCCTATTACAAAGAGCTATTTTAGACTTAACATGTAGAACAATAGGATCCATATTAGTTTGTATGCGTAAGCTAACAAGAAGAATTTAAAAATAAACATACAGGTTTGGTTGTTTTACCAAGCTCTGCCACGGGAAATGAAAAAGGACATAGACACATATAGATACAGCTGTTTGTTTCAGTCGGCCTTAAATATTGATAAGTTTTTGATAGCTTGGTTGTCAATATATCTCATCTAAAAGTTTTAAGTCGTTAATAGAGGTTATTAACGGCTAAGATGGACATTTTGCTATGAGAGTAACTATAAGTATTATATATAACTAGCGACCCGCCCGGCTTCTCCCGAGCAGTAGAGTAAATAAAAATTCCTAAAAAAAATATATGGAAGGCTGAAATTCATATTAATAAAGCATACATGAACCATATTTTAATATTACGTTCTTTTCTAGTTTAGTAAGCAAATATTATAAATATTTTACACAAAAAAAAGACCACATTAATGACAATTAGTTGAACAATTCGGTGTCCTTCTTTCCAATGTAAAAACAGCGACGATAGAAAGAGATAAATCAGTGTTTAGCTATATATCCGTTACAAAAAATGTGTAAGCATGGCCGTTAAGAGCGCGCCTAAAGCTAGCAATTTTTCAGATATCACGCTCGCGTTCCTCACACGCTTACGATTTGCAGCCCTCGGTTATTTCTACTTCATTATCAAGTTTTTGATACAACCAATGACATTTTAACTTTGAACTGGATTAAGCAATGCAAAATCATAAAGTATATTTACTCTTAAAATATACTTTATATTTGAAGCGACGATTGTTTAAGTGTTAAATAAATCATATGAATTTATAATTTTGTATATTTTACTATTTTAATTTAATGAATAATATGAGATTGAATAAATATCTTCCTTATATAAAAAGTGATATTGTAATGTTTATATACATGATGTTATTTACAATCAAAAAGGCGAGTTTTCATAACAATTTATTACATAAATATATATAATTTCTATAATATTATAGTGCAAAATTTAACTTCAGCATACCGATATTATTGGTATCGCTCGTATAATTTTATAATTACACCATTTATCATGGCGTTCACAATCCATTGTTGCGTTCAATACTTTCAGTATTATTTGTTATACAACGAACTGACAATCGTTTATGTGTCACGTGTTTCGTGTCGGAATTTTACCGGATGGCGTTTTTTTTTTTTCGAAATCACTCATGGCTGTGGATTAATCATTTACCCGTTCCAATTTTGGCACGGGTTCCAATTTACGTGAGTATTTTACGATAAATTGATATTACCACTGAGATCATATTATGATTATGACGTTAAATATACTGGACGCCTTTTTATTAAAAAAATTTAGTAAATAGGCAATACAACTTTCCAAGCGTGAATGTTCACTTTTCTTTTGTTTCTTGCCTAAAACAATATCGATCAAATTTTAAATGTATTTAAGCTGTTTTGAGACTGAGGGTAGTATGTAAACTAAACTTAAAATTGGATGCTAAGATCAATAGGATAGGATAAAATCTAAGATCGAATTTTACCTACCTAGTAATTTCGACTCCTGGAGCCTTAGCCAAGTTGACATTCTACAATTGTAAACGCTATAGAAAACTAAACAAATGTATGAGAATGACCACGTGACTTATCGTTGAGAGATGTCATTCTCATACATTTGTTAGTTTTCTATTAGCGTTTACGATTGTAGAATGTCAACTGGGCTAGGGCCTCTGGTTAGCTAATGTCATTTTTAGTTATATTTTACTTTCCTTTAAGAAATTTCATTCTAAGAAAACCTTTGTCATTCGAATATTGAAAAAATCTTAAGAAGAGATAATTTCCTTGAATCTTTTCTGTTTTGAGCTTGACATTAATTTGCTTGTCAATAAATAAGTCGATCGAATTACTTATAATTCGTCGACTAAAAATATATCCTTTAATTTGTGACCTTGATTAACCTTAATCACATATACATACATAACCGTTATTAGATGTACCGAAAGTATGTTTTTGTCATAATGGCCGGCCTTTCTCAATTGATGGCGGTACTTTATTGTACCAATTATTCCAACTGTCCTTCCGATGGAAATGGTTTTAATTTTTTTCGCCCCAATTTTTTTACACTCAACCTTCTCTACCAGTAATTAATCCAATCATTATTTCGCTAATCGAGTCAAGCAATTTGGCAGTGTCGAATATTTTATTTTATATTTATATCCACGGACGCGGACGGTATAATTATTTTTAAATGAATTCCTAATTTATCCAATAACCATACCAACCATATTCATAAAAAAAATTTAATTAACAGATAAAATAAATAATTAAGTGTTAAATATATATTATTCCGTAAAATATAAAAGTGTATATAAATGTGATATTTTACAAATTTTCTTCATAATAACAGAACAAAGCGGCGCTATTGTTTAACTTTATCAATAGCTAACTTTTTGTTTACTTTCACAACTCTCTATTTCAAAACAAATTATTTCTAGTTTTAAACAACTTCCCTTTGTTGAATAACTTAGTTTAAGTTGCTAGTTAAATTGTTGTTTAAGGATAAAATAAACGCTACCGACCCCATTTCGGGAGCCCGAGTAGTCTACCAAGATACTATTTACGTATGTATGTGTTTAAAGAGAATGGTTAATGTACTTCTTAAACATTTTTAAAACGTTAATTAGCCTTACTTATAGTTAACATATCTATAATTAGTCACATACAAGTCACTTACAATTATAATTCCACATGGTCCTCGATTAAATATTACGCTGTAGCTCTTAATTTTTCGTAATATCTCCTTATGTACTGATTCGTAGTTTTTTTTTTATTTATATAAAGTTTTCAAAGATTATTATTTTGATGTAAGAAGCAAATGCTTAAATTATAGTTCATTAATAAGCGTTTAATGGACCAACAATAGCTTAAAGGTTTTAAGGTTTAAATTATATGATAGACTAGCAGTGCCCGCGACTTCGTCCGCGTGGTATAATGACTTTCGGCAGCATTTTTTATTTTAGGCTAATTATTTTGCAAAAATCAGATACCACAACAGCCCGTTTTCTAAGGCATTTCCTGCCTCGTACAATCACTCTGTGGAACCAGCTTTCGCCGGCGACTTTTCCGAACCGATACGACATGAAAACCTTCAAGAATAGAGCGTACTCTTTCCTCAAAGGCCGGCAACGCACCTGCAAGTCCTCGGATGTTGCAGATGTCCATGGGCGGTGGTAGTCACTTTCCATCAGGTGAGCCTCCTGATCGTTTGCCTTAATTAAAATGAGCTATTTAAAGTAATTTACTGCAAATTTATTTAAGTACATTTTTATGCACGACTTTTTAGTTTTTCCATCTTTTGCTAAATCATAGATTTTTCGGATGGTATGGCATACATAGGCATACATAGAATGCCACAAACAATTATCCATGGGAAAACAGTTTTTTTCTAAATAAACATCTGCAACCTTAAGCGGCTTGAGTTTATTTTTTGTAATTTTAAATGCTGCTTTCAGGGGAAACTGCACTCTTAAACCGAAATGGCATGACAGCCGTTCAGCATTTAAAAGATGTCTTCTTTGCGATTCATCTTTACAGCAGTCAATGACGCATGACGCTCATATGACGCATCTAAAAGCCGAGTTTGCTCTAATTTTTTAGCAGCCCTTTGAGAGGCGTTACGTTTAGTATCTAATCGTTGCCGTGCTTGACTTTGCTCCAAGGTCTCAACAGCTCCCCGAGCTGAGTGGCGTTCGGCATCTAAAATCCGACGCCCTTCGTTTTGCCAATGAATTCAGACGTACATAGAAGCGCAGTCTTTAAGGATTTCGTATGCCGATTCCAAGTGGGGCCTGCCCCCAGCTTAGTTCTTAGTTTGTCGGCGCTGGCGTCATTTTCCGTCTCTCTTGCTGTCATAGTTAAAATACGCTGGGGGAACGTCCATGTCTCTTGCTCTCGTAGTTAAGATACGCTGGGGGAACATCCTTTGCAATGCGTAAGAGAGAGACAGCTGCCGCAGCGCGACTGCCACGCTACCAAGCGGCATTTTGAGTCGCAGAAAGTTTGTCTTCAGAGCGCCTATAAGAATTGTGCTTCAATGTACGTCTGAATTCATTGTTTTTGCCCTTGAGTCTCAGCAGCTCTTTGAGACGCAAGGCTCTCGGCATTTAAAACCAAACGGGCTTGGGCTTGAGTCTGGTCTTCAGACTCTTGGCTTCTAGCAATTTTCGCAAGGCGAGCTTTGGCAGAACTACTCGCTAAATTAGATTTGAATTTTTTAGGCATATGTATTACAATTAATACAACGTAATTAAACAAAAAAAAAATCTTCTACTAATTCGTACACGAATCAAAACATTAACCTCTTTATTTAAAAAAGTAGTGTTATTAAAATTAAATTAACATAACACCTATAAGTACCTAATTACACTTTGTTTTATTTTAGACGAAAACAAAAAAAAAAAAACATACCGACAAATTGATAACCTCCTCCTTTTTTTGAACTCGGTTAAAAAGCTTCCTATTACGAAAGTTTCTTTTTTTTTAGTTACACTATTTTATAAGCACATTAATTATTTAAGAACCTACATAAATTTGTAAGAAGTATAAACTTTTATTAACCCAAATAATCAAAACCTCTATAACGTTTTACACTTAATTTAACTTATGAATGTAAGCAAACAAAAACATTAAAATTACTTTAGGTTGTAAAATAAGTTTCAAGCTTCGAGCTTTAAAAATGAAGTAATTTCCATACAAACTTACATCCCCTATTTCAACCCCTTTCTTTCTTTCGCCTTAAAAAGTAGCTTATGTGCCTTTCTCAAATTTCATTGAAATTGGTTCAGTAGCTTAGGCGTAACACACAGCTACAATTACTTTCGCATTTATAATATAATTAGTATAGAGTATAGATTACCTACAGCGCGGGCGATAGCTAGTTTAATACATAGTACCGAAAAAAATGTTTTACATAATTAAATTAATTGTGACAGCTCAGTGATCGAAGTTCAATCATAAATCATTCAAATTTTAAGTTTGAACGTTATTGAGGTTCTTTTGCCAAAAACTAAATGTAACCAAAGACTACCAAAGCTACTGAGTTACTTATCCTATCTTTTTCAAACTAACAAATGATGTTGATGGTTAATAATAATAAAAAAAAAATCCAAAAAATAACTATGTTTTATTGAAACAAATAATAAGGTGACTAAAAACAAATGTAAAGCATAAAGAAGTAAGAGCTTAAATAATATAGAAAAGTTAGATAACAGTTTTACTTAAAGTTTCATAAGTGCTCATTTGACGACTAACAGAGTGGATTAGTTTTAATATATTATAATTTTTTAGAGGAATATAAAATGATGTGATAACACTTATAGCATATTAATTATACATAAATCAGTTAAGTTTTTAGTAATAATATCTACACAATCACTAAAATGAACAAAAATAAAATATACCTACATCACATAGCTAAAACATCACAATATAAAGTGAAATCAATAAGATGTAATAAGATATTATTTTTTACCCAATAAAATTAATTACTATGAAAACCAAATATTAACAAAATCTAAATATAAATTAAATAACATGGCTAAAACATTATAACTTTAAATAAGGTATTAAGAATTATTATTAATATAAAAGTATGTAAGTTAATAAATTAACTATATATTCTTTTAAACCAAATAAAATTAAAAGGCAAGCAAGAATATAAGAATAAGACTACAGTTGCAAATTTATAGCAAACAAAGAACAAAGATGGAATATTAAGATAGTTTGAAATTACACATATATATATATATAATTAATAAATTAATTTCATTTATTAACACAGTTTTATTAGCTTGACCTGTATGTACCTATCTATGTAATGGAATCTTTCAATGCAATTTTCACCCACTTCAAGACGTCCAATTAATTTGAAAATTTGCTTACAAATTAAAGACTGATGACACTACAAAAAGGAAGTGGCCCATCCCTAGTCCATTTTCGTACAGCCGGGCCGAGGTCGTGCCGTGTGTTTTTTAGTTTTTTAAACTATAATTTTTGAATTTTCAGAATCATTGATTTTTCTAATATGCAATATCAATATCTGAATAGACTTTATTTTTATTTTGGCAGCTATGGCATATCTGAAGGATGAATAACAACCTCAATATCATTCTTGAATGGAATAAATCTTTGGGTCATAATGTCCATCCCAGCGTATCTCAAGCCATAATTATTGCCAGCCAGAATCAATATTAATTGTTTGCCCATCAGAATTTACTGGAATATGCACTTTTCTGTACTATGTGATGTTTCAAATGACTGTTGTAATAATCTTTGACGTATGTTTAAGCTGAGCTCAACCACTTTTTTACACATAAATATATCACTGATCAATGACTGTCAATTTATCGAAGTCACATTTTAAGCTGAGATTTTCTAGACTCGTGATAAACTCGTTTATATCTTCGTGTTCCCTTTTTTTTTCGCTGGAAAAACGCATTAAGCATTTCCCCCACATGAAGTGGAGGGGTATGTGGGGCTCACCGGCGCTGAAGGCGCCGAAATACCCACTAAAAAACCAGATGTATTCTCTCCGTCTGGTCGGGGGGCTCCACGGGATCGCTTGCGCATGCTACCGTGATCTTCGATGTTTTTTTACCAATCATTGTAATAAGATTGCAATTATTCTCTTTTCTCACTCTTATCTGTGCCAGAAGATAATAAATATAGTCCAAAATGCTGTAGCCACTTTTTTCATGTTAAATTGTTGTAAATTTCGTTGATTATAAACAACTTTGGTACGTTAAACGTTTGAATTTTTATCCGCTATTTTAAAAGTTTTGACAGACAGACAGAAGCCCATGAAACACGAATTGATGATAAAATAAAACCTATTTTATTAAGTTAATTACTATTACTTTTTTTAGGCTTTTTATGCAGAAACAACACACTAAACCAGTAAAACACGAAATTTGTAATGAAACTTTTTGATTTTGACAACTGTCACTAACAACGCGCGTACTTTTTGTACAGATCATTTATAGATTTTTAGTAACAAAGCTAAACTTTTAATAAATAAATATATCAAATAATAGGACAAATTATAGGATAAATCTTAAGCAAAAGAGTATATTGTACATGTAATCTTTTATCTCTTCTCAGTTTTGACCATAACCATTACCCATTTTAATAAATGTTCTACGTATATCTTTAAATTGACATAACTTTTTTATTTATGAACCGATTGAAATAAAACAAACACTAAATCCTAAGTGAAGTATGCCACAATACTTTAGTGAAAACCGCACTCAAATCCGTTAAGCCGTTTTCAAGATTAGCGTGCACAAACGCACAGACAAACAGACAAACAGATAAACAGACAAACAGACAAACAGACAAACAGACAAAAATTCTAAAAATCATTGTTTTGGGTTCTATTGTGTTTATAAAGACCCCCAAAAATAGTTTTACTCAAATATCTTTCATGTACAGACAACGAACAGTTACAGATTTATTATATGTATAGATTTATCCTGTTATTAATTTTTCTGTACATAGGCATAAAACATATAAATCTTGAGTAACTCATCAGGTATTACTGTACCGCGTAAATATTACGAGTTTTGACAGAAGCAGCTTATAGAAGCGCATTACTTAATTATCTCTGAATATATTCATGTAACATACAATAGATAAATATACAAAAAAAATATATCTGAAAATAAATAGTCGGTTCCTTCATATATTATCTGCCGGTTCGGCTGTCATTTCATCTTCGTAACCAATAAAATTAAATCAAATCATGACAAAAATCTAAAACGCCCCCGCGATAAGTCAAAGAAGTTACCAGTATTCGAGTACAATAAATATATTACAATTAAATTAAATAACAGTCGAGATTGTGGGCAATTCGTGAAAAGTTGATGATGAATTGCGTTTTAGCACGTGATCGGACTGACAAGAGTACCAGACTGCCAGCGATTGCGTATTCGCCATTTATCGGTAATTATTATTTATTATCGTATGTTATATATAATATAAAGATCGTTCGATAGTGAATTTCGACCACGTTAGGCGCAATTTTTTCCCATTTGCTATAGTTAGCGTCATTATAATAATGAATTACATAAGATTCGATGGCATTTTCAAATACGTTGTACCTACCAATTTTATAACCATACATATTTGTGAAATTTTGGGATTCATATTTTATAAACCTTTATACAAATAGTTTATTCTTTTTTCGTTATTTGTTCGCAATTTCCAGTTTCGAGCTTCGTAGTCTGTTATTTGTCACACTAGTACTGCATTGTTAACCAGTAGGTACTTGTGTAACAAAAGAGAGAGTTCGAAATAATTGTATTGACTAATTTCGAGATTTATTGTGATGGTTAAAATATTTTTTGAGTACATATACAATATTAAAAATGAAGATAAATGCATATTATAAATTACTAACTAAAATTGTGGTTTTTGCTGCTTTTGTAAATCCGATACCCAACATAATTTAGTTATTGTTTGGGATTATTTTGGTCGTCCTTCACCAGAATCGGACAATATCTCTCAGAATAGTATTCAGTACACATTAATTACCGCTTAGGGCCGCCTGAACAGAACACATAACAGGCCTTCGTATTCACGAATCCACGTCTCTTGTATTCACGTCTTCGACCGCTGGTGGACTAAGATGATAACTACGCTGATGATGACGTACAATTTCGTTGCTGAGTGGAACCAACCTTTTTCTAATGCCGCTGCGCCATTTTCACGGCAGTCTCACACGACGAGAGAACAACTCCCCACACTGATTGCAGCGTGAGATCCAACTTAACCCATGATGTTTCACATACGGTTCCTACGGTTCCTTGCCGTCGTTCCACTTCGTTAGGGCATTTGATTGCCCATTGCTGTCGCAGTTCGTATGAGATTAGACAGCATTATGATACTTGCTACTTTCTAAAACAAACGCATAAAATTTAAATTTCGAATAGTTATAGAGTGTAGAAAGCAAACTAAACTTATGATATAGAAAGTTTTATTGAAAATCCATATGAGGCGGTTCGAAAATCTTGCGTCGATTACTAACGCTGCTGTTGAAACTAGGTAAGCGGCATCGTTCATGTAGCAAATCAGAGCGTAGATATTATGCTATTGTAGGTTTATATTACTCATATTATTTATTTATATTACCTATTAACTCTGTAAAATTTCATATATTACGACAGGCTTCGTTTTCGTGATCATTAGTAATATTTGTATTCCTCATACAAAAGTTTGCTTTAGTGGTATGATTGCATGTAATATATTTAAACTAAATGCATAAAAATAAATATTTCAACCAGTACAACAAAGCGCAGACTAGACTTGGGTTTTACGTGAATAAAATTTGATATGCAGAGTAACAAACGAGGGCACAAAAGGAGCTTTTTTCCGATTTGTAAGCTGGATCAAACTAAATGGTTTTTGAGATTAACCAGAATATGTAGAGTGCTCTTTCTGGTCTAAATACGTATTTACATATAAACAATATCACGAATAATATAAAAACTATATTAAATTTACCTAATTAAAATAATTGTAATTCGTACATAAATGTAAAAACGGTTCCATTTTTGCATACTAAAGTATTTAGCTAAAAACTTACTATTAAGAAACATCGGAGAAAGGTCCGCAGTATTTCTTCTACAAATAATAAAATACAGGCAAATCATCATGGAATTCATAAAAAATTTCGGTTTAAATTTATTGCTTACTGAGTATTCAAGTTATTGGATTAAATAATTACTAACCATTCTTCCATTTCAATTATCATTTTATATCACATATCAATATGATTTTTTTCCAAAACTCTAATTTTTGCAAATTATTTTATGTAGTATAAATAATAAATAAGCATTAATTTAGGAGACGATGATTTCTCTCACTGCAAATGCTGTGTACTTCTTTAATTATTACTTATACCAGATATATTCTCTACTATCTGTTACCCGTGCTAAGCTCGCGCATAAGTTTTAATAAAGTTAAGTTTAAGTAAATGATTTAATGTAAGAACCAAGAAATGAAAGTCTGGTTAGAAAAAAGTGTAGTGTTGTTTTTTTTAGATTGATGATTATTCCTTTAATAAATCATCATTGAACTTTGACTGTCAGCAGTTTGACGTTATATAATTATGTATTTTATAGTGACCTAAAGGAGTTGAACGAAAAAATATTTTATGCATATCTTCCGATCTACGATTTTTTTGTTTAAATACCCCGATTATCTATCAATCGTTGGAGATATTTAATACTTTAAACTAGCAAAGGTATAATTTTTAGTATATCAAACTCAGATTGAACAAAATTCAAGTTGATTTATATATAATGATAATATGATTGTCAACAATCAAAGCACCTTCTTATATGTGGCATTTCTTTTTGGGGCTAAAATTACTAAGTAACTCACAGAGCTCCCACTGGTTCATGCAACATTAAAACTAATAACAAAGATACAAACTTCATATTTATAATATTAGCTCTATAATAAAAATTCTGTTCAGACCACGTTAATTTAATTTAAAAGTCAATTAATATTTACAAGTTATATAAGACAACTGTGGTCTCTAGATCCGGGTTCTTGATGTCGAGACTGTATCTTGTAAAAGTTACTTAAGTTGTGGTTACAAATTCATTTGAAGTTTTGCTAAGTTTCTGCTGAGCTATTTCACTGAAATGTGACATGTTGGGAATTTAAATTTGTTACTTTCGAAAACATTATGTTACTAACTTCGATGTTTTGAATTCATTTCTTTACTAATAATATCAAATAATGAAGAAGTTTATCTCTGTTGGTTTTTCTTACATGTGCAAACGGTTATTGTTTTATTCAAGGAATTTGCTATGAAGATGACATCTATAAAAAGTTTATTTGTCATAATATTAATATTTTAAAAATTATTACTAAAATGCAAATTATCATTTACTTGCTTATTTATTAATAAATAAAAAATTTGTGATTTGCTTTAAAAGCTGTTACTTTAAAAGGCATAAAATAAAAAATAGTTAAAGATCGTTCATGTGTGAAACGTTATCCTTTAACTAGCGAATTTATAGACAGCACGCACTGGGAAGAAGACGATAGCCACCGGACTGTTATTCATATCGGGCATGAAAACAATTTATAACACCTCATGAAGACCTCATTTACTAGTGGCAGGGTACCGGCCACTCGTCAGGTTTTTTTTTGCATAGATGTATTGTTGTGTTCCAGTTTGAAGGGGGAGTGAGCCAGTGTATTAACAGGCACAAGGGACATAACATCTTAGATCCCAACGTTGGCGGCGCAATGGCGATGGCAGCGATGGTCAACATTTCTTACAATGCAAATCTCTATTGGCGTTGGTGACCCCTTACTATAAGGTGTTGTACCTATTCTATAAAATAAAAAAAAGGTTTATTTATAAGAATTTACCAGCGTTTTGCACTTGGCCTTTTTATTATATGTCGTAAAACGTTATTTAAACAAAACACATTGGATGGACAAGACGATTTACCAACAAAATTGCTGCGCATTTATAATATTAGTGAGTTCAATCACAGATCATATTAATAATGTAATTTGATGATTGATATATTCATTCAGTCCACAGTCCAATAAACTGAAACAAGAAGCTATGAAATTAATTCAACCATAACCAACATTCATTTCACGATTCACTTATTGCATGAATTTAATATTTGTAATAAATATTTTGAGTGAGCGTAAACGTAAATTTTACAATTAAGGTTTCGAAGATAAGCTGTTTAACGAAAAATGTATGCGTCGATATTAATAAATCAGTAATTAAATTATACGCTGACTTCTGAATTCAATTTAAAGTTCATGTTTTTGGTAACAATTTTTTTATATAATAATTCATCAATATTATTATATAAAAATGGTTACCTGCTCGTACTTCTTGATTTTTTTTGTTAATTAATTAAATGTTAAGTTATTTTAGTATACTAAATGATGTTTAAACTTGGTGGTGGGGCCTTAGAATTTGGGTGGTTCGACGCCACTCACTCATAATAATTACATTCTTCTGCGACACAGCAACTTTTAGTACAGTTCTTTGCCGCCAGTTAGCCAGTGTAAAGAAAGGGACAAGGGACATAACAGCTTTATTTCCAAGCTTGGTGATGCATTGGCGATGTAACGTTGAACTAAAAGTTCTCTGTTACTGCTTTTGTGTTCAATACTTTTTATATTAAAATCATCGTTTTTTTTATATGCCCTATAAAGTAATTGTATTATATAATATATTATGACGCTATCGTAATTATTCCTGATTTAGTAAAACGTTTTTAAACGACGATAAAAATTGTCTACTTATGAAGTAGCACAAAATGATATACTGTGAAAATAATCTATCTGTTAACGAGGTTGATAGAGCCCGCCGGATAGGTACTACCAAATAACTATACTTAGTTCTGTTGTGTTCCGATTTAAAGAGTGAGAAAGCCATTGTAATACAGACATAAATACTATACTTGTAAATTATTATTATATTAAGATCTTAATACAAATAAAAATAAAAAAAGCATAAAAGGACATAACATCTTATTCTCCAACTTTAGGATGGCAGTGTAAGCAAGCTTATTTCTAACAATGCGCTAATGTGTATGGGCAGTTTACTAAGTTTCCTAGCTGCGCTGTACTTTGTTAATAAAAAAGTAACAAATCAAAACAATGTTATTATCTGCGTTATTAGTCTTAATACTCATGGTATATATAGCTTTGATATATGTTACGAATATTTTAACGACTTATGTGAAATTATTTTTTCAAATTGTTATAAAATGTAGCCATTTATAGTGCAAGTTATTAGTGTAAACCTTTCATTAACATGCAGTCATGGATTAGTTTTCTATATTTAAAGATTATGATGAAAATCCTATTTATGATTTAAATAAACATAAAAATGACGAACAATTAACAATACTGAAATTATTCTTCAAGCCTTCTTTAGTCTGCTGTAATAATTGTCACGATTTCAAGTCGATCGAGAAGGACAAACACTTGAACAGCTGTTTGTTAGTTTATTTGTGAATGTATACAGTCATGTTACAGTAGAAGTTTTGATCGGTCAAAAGTACTTTTGACTACCAAAACTTATAAAAGTACACAAGACTAAATGGTAAAGTGTAACTCACATATTTACTTATAATATTATTATTATATTGACTGGGTCGTTGGTCAACTCACAGGGCCGCGGACCCGAGGTCTTGATATGGGTTTTTCTGTCGAAAATTCGCAGTAGCACTCAGTCTGTTGTTGAAAGTGTGTACACTCCTGTGCCCCGGAAAACACTTTAATTCGTTGGTCCTACATCTGAACTCTTTCCAGACATGTCGCATTTATTTCATGAGATTATGAGAGTTATATAAAAAATGCATCTGTGTTTGCGCACACACATGCGCACTGTAATATGTCCTGCGCGTTTGGCTAATTTATCTTGAGATTGGCAGCTACAATCGGTCTGATGGACATTACTATTATTACACATCATCATGGTATTAAAATATATTAAATGGTATATCTTTTCTTTTTACTTTAGACCGAAAGTTTTCCCACTAATCGAAAAGACTATTAAGAGTTTTTCAAATTTAAATCTTGTGCTGTAACATACAATATTGAAATAAGAAATACGAAAGCTCAGTTGATTTCACGATTCAAAGCTTTAAATAGAGTGGGATGGCTTTGTGTTGCTTAAAAGCTGAACATCTTGAATTTCTCGGTTTAAACCCGACTTAGGACTTTAAGAAAACGATGTGACAATCTGACAAAATCTTTTGTACTGTGCACATGTGTTTATATGTATATATATCCTAACGCCACTGCTGGTGAAATTGGTTGGGAGGACACATCATAGGTCTTTATCATAATATTACGGCCTTACTTATAAACGTTGCTTAGCGGGTAAATAGTTAAACAATGCTTTGTCTTCTTCTTTTATATATTAGATGAGTAATATCAGAAAGAGTAACCTCAGTGTTTAACTAAACAGCTGCTAAGCGAGATATAAACCTTGTAGGAATAAGGAAGGCCGTAAATGTTTATGCATCACAGCAAGATATAACATGTGGTTACAATCTTCAAAAAGTAAAGTTGTGTAATATACTACTACATTTGCTGGGTGACTTCGATCTCATTTGTATATAATACATGTATAAATATACACGTACGTATATGTTTATATTATAATTAAAAAAAAAAACGATTTCAATAACCTTTTTAATTAGTTGTTTAAATTGAAGTGTGTGTATCTGTGATTCAAATAAAACTGCCTCTAAAAGTTAACATGGCTATTTGAGAGTAACCAAAACCTAAATAATGTTTTACTTTTATTTTTGTATGTCTGTCTTATTGTCCGGGTTAATCTTTGAAACGACTAAAATTATAAATTGAAATAACTGAATTATTATGAGATGTATTTCAGTGTGCCGTTTAGTTTTTATTTCATCAAGAGTGGATCCCCTTTTTATGGTTCCGTACCCAAAGGGTAACACTGGAATCCTATTACTAAGACTCCACTGTCCGTCCGTCCGTCTGTCACCAGACTGTAACTATCTCATGAACCGTCATAGTTAGACAGTTGAAACTTTACAGATGGTTTATGTCTGTTGCCGCTATAACTACAAACACTTAAAACAAAAAAATATATTTAAGGGAAGGCTCCCATACAACAGACATGATTCTTTTGCCGTTTTTATAGATAATGGTACTGAACCTTTCGTGTAGGTACGAGTCCGACTCGCACTTAGCCAGTTATTTGTTGTTATAATATATGTTACGGATATTATCCCATAGATCCTATATTTGTGCTAAGTACGCAAATTTTTAAATTGTTATGTCCAGATTTACCCTATCTTTTAGCGACCTTCTTCTATACTATAATAGCATTCCATAGTTGTTCTGTCGTGTTTTCGTCTGGTTGTTTTTTGTCATTAATTTCCTTAGTTTTAGGTTTAATAAAGTTTGCATATAATTGTTTACTTTTAACCTTAGATACCAGGGTAGGGTTGTATTTTATTCTGTCATTTGCGGCTAAAATAATAGAAAACTATATGGAATAATAACTATGAGTATGTAGCATGTTCACGTTTAAGTCATACCAAAGAAATCGTTATTCTAGCAAATGGAAATGTACGTATACGTATTATAAAACAAATTCCCCCGCGGTTCCGTTCTGTCTGTATGAACGCGAAAAACTAAAAAACTACTGAACGGATTTTCACCAATAGACAAAGTGATTCATCAGAAAGGTTTACGTGTATAATTAAATAATGTTTTCTGTAAATTTGTTGAAATACGACGATAATTGTTGAATAAGTCGGTAAAAACGAGCCGATTGGGAGCTTTTATCAAAAACGCTGTAAAATCCCTTTGAATTATAACACAATAAGATAGCTAACTATATCCACTTTAATGTTTAAAAAATAGTTACATTATAATGTGATAATTGGGAAGCTATAAAAACGGATATACTAGTAGTAATCCTTATCAAATTAAATACGATATTTACTTTAAGCATTTCATGTATATTATAATTGCCCTGTTCAATTTAAATTTATATAATTAATATCTGTAATTTTAAAACTATCGCGCAATAAATAAATTCAAGCGGTCCCACACCGATCATACTAACGCGCGATGCAACCGCCTGCGCGCCCCCGCGTCCCACTGTGTGTCGCCCACTGCGCTTATACAATACTACGACAGTTTTGCTTTTTTAGGAATATTTTCTCTGCCACTCGGGCGAAGCCGGGGCGTGTCGCTATTTTTTTTTTATTGCATACGAAGGCGGACGAGCATATGGGCCACCTGATGGTAAGTGGTCACCAACGCCCATAGACATTGGCGTTGTAAGAGCTGTTAACCATCTCTTACATCGCCAATGCGCCACCAACCTTGGGAACTAAGATGTTATGTCCCTTGTGCCTGTAATTACACTGGCTCACTCACCCTTCAAACCGGAACACAGCAATAGCAAGTACTGCTGTTTTGCGGTAGAATATCTGATGAGTGGGTGGTACCTACCCAGGCGAGCTTGCACAAAGCTCTACCACCAAGTATACTATATAAGAAAACATTATAATAATTCAGTATTTATGTTTAATTAAAAGAATAATAATAATCTAGTTAATATAAGAATAATAATGATATAGTAATAGTTTTTAATAAAAGTTATATCTTCACTTTATAACAGCTGACCATATTTTAGCTGGATTTTCGATTATAGCGCGGCCGAAGCCTCGGGTCAAGTGCTAGTAATAAACAAAAATTAAATTAAAACGAAATGATAAAATGAAAAACTTTTTACAAACTAAAATCCATTTAATATTTTTTTACCGTCGCAGTCCTCTTTGTTGGATGGAAAATTATAAAGAGAAGAAATAAAAAAATTAATACCTATCATCCATTGTCTAAAGAAATAAAATGAGACAGCGTTTAGTAAAAATGATTACAATGTACTATTTATTTTATCTTTTGAACTCGGTGGTAGAGCTTTATGCAAGCTGGTCTGGGTAGGTATCACCAACTCATCAGATATTCTACCGCAAAACAGCAGTACTTTGTATTATTGTCTTCCGGTTTGAGTGAGCCGGTGTAATTACAGGCAAAAGGTACGTACCATCTTAGTTCCCGGGGTTGGTGGCGCGTTGGCGATGTGAGCGATGGTTAACATTTCTTACAATGCCATTGTGTATGGGCGTTGGTGACCAATTACCATCAGGTGGCCCATATGCTCGTCCGCCTACATATACAATAAAAAATAACCATTTCTTATGTTTCAACATGTCTCGTCGGTCATGTGGCTAGCGCTTAATATTATCGATCTTGAGGTCTTAGGTTCAAGCCCTGGGCTTAATTTTCAATAAATTCTCAGTTACAGTCTGAATATTTGAAGTGTTAACATTCCCATGTAACAGTGAAGGAAGCCGTTGCACTCACAAGTGCGTCCACTCTGATATGGCATACTCACATTGAATTTCGCTTCCGAAGAAATCAGCTATAAATAAAATTGATCAAAAATCAAGTGGGACGAAGATAAATAACTCTTACATCCAATCAAATTTTCGAAAAAAAAACATTGTTCCTTTTTGCCTCGCAAATTTATAATACTTTATAAAATATGTTAGAAATATTCACTCACGTACAACTTTACAAACTGTACAAAGTTTTAACTTCATCACATGTTCGAACAACGAATACGAACTTAAACAACTATTCAGTTTTATTTATAAGATGTAAAGCATACGAAATTGATATTTAATCAAATCGATTTTCAGTAATTGAAAAGGGAATAATATATTTAACATTATTCAGAATATTTTCACTCATAATGAGGAAGCGATTATATAATAAACACTCTGGTCTTACTTTATACAAACCTTCGATCGATCGATCTTCGGTCATTAATTATCCTCTTCTTAGTTAGAAACTTTATAAGAGGATGGAGTAACGTAGATGTTCGGAATTTTCATTTTTCATCGTAAAGAATAAACTCTCAAATTAGTTTTTGTGGCCAGACTGGTAGCAATATATTATATAATAGCTACTCTATCGACATCTTTAATCTTCTCTTCTTGGAACTCAAGTACTTGGATAAGCTATTCTAAGAGATTTGAATTTCAAAATTTGAAAACTTTCAAAATGAAACCGATGCAAAATCCGTTTCATATGTGGTCGTAATCCTACCATTGATTACGCTTGGAATACTTAGGAACAAAATTGCGGCCAATCTCAAGATTAGCCAACTGTGCAGGAGATATTATAGAGGTCATGGATTCAAGGCCAGTGCAGGACAAATAAAAAAAAATATTGGGCTTATTCGACAAGATATTTTGTCTGCTGCTTAAGTCCGAAACTTAGAAATAGGCATTGTTAACATTCATATGCTTTAAAAAGTGAGCAAATCGTAAGTGCTACGCCTCAACTATCCTTCTGTTGTGACAGATTGTCGTCCCATCGGAATTCTGTATAGTTTATTAGCGTACACACTCAAGAATCACAAAATACGTAGGCATAAAACGCATAATTATATCAGCTGTTTTCCTTTGAGTGGAGTGAGTGATGAAGATGGAAATCCACCTTCGTCGTATTATTAAGGCCTTACGTATAAACGATGTTTAGCAGGTGATTAGTTAAACAATGCCGTCTCCTTCTTTCGAATGTAAAATCAAAAATATCAGAAAGAGAGAGAACAGATAAGAAAAAAGTGTTTGTCTAAATATGTGTAGTTGTAATGTGATTGATTCCTTTCTGTAATTATTGGTATAAGGACACAACATTGTTTCCTTAATATATAATGTATACTTAATATATGTATAAGTAAAACAGCCACTAAGCAATGTTAAATATTTATCAGATTCAAATGTTTTCCATAGAAAACTAAATAAATATCAATTTCAAAAATGCGTTTATTTATATTTTGTTGTTTTTATTCCTTAATTTATGATTAATAAACTCGTAGGGTTTTAAAATAAACCCTAGAATTTTATTAAATCAAATTTTAGGGTTCATATTCTACATCCACGCAATCAAATTTGAAGGCGAAACAACGCGCTATGAATATGCAACAAGATGGCATGGTTTTGAAAATCGAGAATTGAGCTAAATAAAAAGATTCTCCGAGTTGTTTTAATTTAAATTTTGAGTTCCCTTTCACTTTTTCTTTTAAAATAGGGATGAAAAAAGGAGGAATTATTAACATTACATAGAAAAATAAAACCGTTCAAGCAATTTAAATCTTAATAAATAATTATCCCAAAATCTCTTCGCAGAGTGAAAATATACTTATAAATGAAAGTTAAAATGGTAACAATTTGTGACTGCGAACATTATCTTTGACTCATATGGATATATGTTTATTTGTTTTGAATTTCAAAAATTCATATTTAATCATTATATTTAGATTGTAAACTTACAAATTTCAAGCTTAAATAAGTTTCTCGGAAGTATTATAGTATCACATCAGAAAACATCACAACCATTAAAGTATGGTGTGGGAAGTTATTGGGCGTTTAAGAAGAAAACTGCAAACAGTCGAGAGCAGTAATTTTACTAATAGATTACATTTTAGGAATATTGTTATTATTATGAGAATCTCAAGAAAGATATAAATCTGCATTCAATAATATTTAATAATAATCAAGAGCAATTGTTGTTGTTCTTAAATATGGTTTTACTAACTGCACTCTCAAGAAATTGGTAGATTCGTTTTATTAAATCTAGTCGCAATGTAAGATATTAAGTACTGATTATAATTGAATAAGATTTCATGGGATTTACAATATGGGTTGAGATTTAAAATTTTTGGTTTATTCTTCTATCGAGGAAATATTAGTATTTACCTTAAAAATGGCTTAATAAATGTTAGGTATAAGTGTTGAAGAATATATATATGTTATATAATAATTTGGTGGTTATGGCGAAGAAAAACTTTATGATGCTGATTATGAGATCTGAATTAAAATAGATCGTGCCTCGAGAAAGCAGATGCGTTGAATTGGCCATGCGTATTGATTAACTCCAAAGTTGAAGGCGAAGGTGAAATACTGAGGTCGACAAAGGAAAGCGGGCAATTGTAAGCCATTAAATGTATATAGATGAACTAATCATAAGCTAAAGGACTTTTTATATCACCATTTTTATGTAAGCAAGTTTTATAATCTCCCACTATTTATATTATACATATAATGAGCAAATAGTAAACAAAGGCTGGTTAAAATACTTTCAAGAGATTCAAATTAAGCTATTCTTAAAATAACCAAAGAAAGGTCCAATTAACATTTTATTGTGTTGTACTTACTTCGAAAAAAGTATTTTAATTATTATAGACAGAAAAAAAACTGTAAAGTAACGTTTAAATAATTATTATATATCGATATATATACATCAGTAACATTCTACTTTTTAGAGGTATGTTATGATTTTTGTGTTTAATAAGAAAATATACATCAGTGGAGGCGCTTAAGAAAATTTAAGAAATGATAAAATAATAAATTTTTATTGACATTTTTGGTTGAGAAAATGGATATAAAGTTCAAATTTCATTCAAATTCGTTGCCTGCTACCTACTTTGTTATCTTCCGCTCAACACATTTTCTACCACCAAAAAGCAATACTTAGTATTGAGTGAGCCATTGTAACCACAGGCATAAAGGAAATAAATACCCTAGGTTGGTGACGCAATGGTGATCTACGGAATGTTTCGTATCTGATGGCCTATCTAGACGTCCACCTATATAATGAAAAAAACTTATCTGCCATGTCATCTAGTATCGAAATTGTGGATTCTGATTTAAGAATAATCACAAAGCACATTAGGCATAGGTATTTCAAAGGCCATTGGGGAGACGAATCCTGGAATGTAGTTTGCGGATCGGAAACTTGGACATGGCGCCCTCTACCCAAGTAGATTTTATAAATGGTGTGAAGAGAGTGCCGGGATTCGACTAAATTTGTAAGGCGATTGGATTGAAAATAATTTGATCAATCCTTTAAAAATTTACACATTTGAAGATTCACATTCTAAATGAAATAAAATTAACTTAAATAAAATTTCAAAGAAAAATACAGTAGTCACAAGCGGACTAAATTAATAAAGTGCTAGTTAAGATTGTCGAGAATTTTGCAGTATTATTTAAAAGCGTTCTTCACTCTCTCCATTGTTCCGTAGTCACGAGACCCTATTATATTATACGACGGAGCACTAACAGTGTCGCTTTAGATTTACATGTCTTGAGAACAAATGCTTAACGCAGTCCGGCGAGAAGAGTTTTCTATCTTCGCTTTCATCAAAAACGCTTAAAACGTTCTGAATTATATTTAAGTTATGGTATGTAATTGCTTTATCGGACTGCTTCGTTTGTCTAGTGGATAGATGGAATAGGTACCGCGGACCCGGAAGTCCTGGGTTTCTAATCCCAGGTTCGACCATAACAAGTTATTGGGTTTTTATGTCGAAAATACTCAGTAGCAGCTGGGAGTCTGGAAGTGTGTGTGTTCATATCGGATTGCTGTAATCGGACATCGGAAATAAGAGTTAGGGAAAAGAGAGTGCATCTTTGTTGCACATATACTTGTGCACTTATAATATGTCCTGCGAAGTTGGCTAATCTCTCTTGAGATTTGCCACCGTGGCGGTCTGGAGGATATAATTACTTTATCGGACGATAATTAAATTTATCAAATATATTGAATCTATGATAGAATAATCATAAATAGATCATAATCAGAATTCGAATGCATACTAATATAAACTGATCGATGATTTTAAAAGTTCAATATTTGTTACATTTAAACAACATGATATTCGATAAATTAAATTATACATAATTATTATTATATTCCTTTATTAAGAATTATAAAAGAAGAGGATAAATTCCTGTTACATTTTTTGAGATATAAAACCCTTTCATAAAAGAACAATAAACTTAATTGTCAAATTTTAGTGAATATCCTTTTTTGTTATTCGGTTTATTAAAGATTCATGAATTGGCTCGTTTTCTACACTATCGTCGTAGATCGTAGTTTCAGCGTCCTTTTGAATACCATTTAGTATCGTGGTTACTTTGCATTTTATTACTTCGACATTGGATTTTCTAATGATCCCTGAGGACTTTGTGTTATTTTCAATATACATGTCAAAGGGAAAAAATTGGGCGCACATCTAAAGTATATACATAAAAACAAAGCAATGTCCCGTCACGAACGATTGTATGATTGATGTGAATCATCAAAATTTAGGTTTTTTGTATATATTTAATAAAAGTAATAAGTAAATATGAAGTAACTTTTTTTATTAGTAAATAAAAATAATTTATTTTATAAAAAAATATTCGTCTATTTTTAATATTTAACTTTGTGTTCTAATAGGGCTTCGCAAGCGCTTTGCTTTGATACTTCAAGCTATTTTTATTTACTAGACACGTATTTTTGGTTAACTAATTTATAATTTAATACAACTCCTAACTATCGTAAACTTGCACTCACATTAGTCCTTAGCTAGAGGCCTATTTTTTAATTTAAATCTAACGATGTTTTGCATCGCAACAAACTGCGGCAGCAAAAAGGCGTTTTGTACGTCAAAGCCATTATTTGTTTTCTGCGCAGACTTTTGACAATTCTTCAACAACAGTTTAACTGTGTTAACGACAAAACAGATAAAATGTGTTTTGTAAAAATACATTGATATGTCAAACGACATTCTATCCTTGTGTCTAGCTGGCATAATAAATATATAAATCAATAAATTTAAGATCTATATTACTTGTATTAAAGTCAGTTCTAGCAAATGATTGTTATTGGATGTTTTGAATAAAATAAATGACTGAAACAGACCTTTTGTTTTACACAACTGAATTATGTAAAAGTTTTATAACAAAATTGAATATTGTCTACATATATCTAGTGTCGAATATGATTCGCGAAATCGTAAAGCAGTTATTTTACGAGTACCCTTTTGTGATCGCCAGAATTTTTACGATGTTATCCGCAGAGATCGCGCTTAGGTCCATAGTAATTTAACGATCCATAAAAACGTATGGCTGGAAGTATCCAAGCTTTTGTGGACAATTATTATCAACTGTTGAACGTGTGTTTACAAATATTTTGAGGGCATCAAAATGATGGCACTAGAATCAATCAATGTTCAGAGAATATTGAAAAATTAAAGTCATGTTTCTACATTTCCATGTAAATTAGAGTGCGAGAACATGTTTATTAGCATACACTCATGCCTAAACACTATACGTATAATGAAATTGGTGCAAAATAATTGGAGACAATTCTCCTCTGTAGGTAGCTTCATATTTAATACAATCTTGTTAAATCACGATTTAAAATTGCTAGTAAAAGCGTACTCGAATTAATTACAGTTAAAGTACATTATTTATTATTTTAAAACAAAAAAAAAACAATTTTTTTTCCCTCTTAGATATTGAAATAATAGTGTGACAAAATTTCTTAAATATATAACATACAACACAATAAAACGTTTACCACTACTAGTAACACAAAGGTTGGTCAAGTTTTAGCCACGACCCAGTGGGATGTTGGTAACAATGTTCTCACCACCATCCCACTTGGTAGTGATATTTGTAGTAGTTATTTTAAATTTTTATTTGTATATTCATGCCTCAAAGAAAAAAAAACACGATTTATTTATTACTATGACTGCCTCTATGCTGGCTGATTAGTTGTTGGCTATAAGGCCACAGTTTGGAATGGTTTTTCTATCGAAAATTATCAGACTCCTGGCAGTCTACAAGTTGGAAACGTGCACACTACCGTGCCTCACGTATTGTCGATGGTCTTTGGTAATATGTGCTAAGCAGTTGTCCAATCTACCGTGAGATTGGCCGGAATCGATCAGGAGAATATTATAACCACATACATGTGTAGTGTCTACGTATATCCGACGTAGAGTAAGATGTTATTGTATTCGGTTAGGCAAGTTTAAATATATTTCAAAACGGCTCGACCTAGTTCGTAAACTTTTGATTTAATTGCTTTTGTGATCCTCGTTAATACGAACGAGGAGTGTTTTTCGCTATCAAAGTAATATTTTAATGTATTTTTAGTTTGGAAAAAACAAGTCAGTTTGATACGTCAGATGACTACAAGGGGGCTTGGAGAAATCAGCGGAATAAAAAGAAAACAACGGGTTGCCGGGAAAAATTTTGCACGAATCGCTTTAATTTTATCAGTATAAAAGTAGTATAATTTATGTAATCAAATACAATATTCATTTATGCGCTATCGTAGACAAACATGACAATTTATATTACATTAAAAATTTTACATTTTAGAATCCAACTTACGAATTTTCAATCAGGGTAACATGGCCTGACGCGAGTTTAACATTTTTTACCCATAACAAAAAGTGCACAACGCCGCTAAAGTAGTTTTCACTTCAATAATGCGAAGTAGTAGTTATTATGTTTCCTGAATTTCTCGGTTTTTTTAGTTGTTGATGTAACCATGTAATATATACCATGTAACTAAGTTGTTGTAAATACTTATAACACGTTGTAATACGTTTTTATATTCTATATATATTTTTTATTATTGAAAATGTACCGTAAAGTAATTTTAAGCGTCCGCTCACACCGGCTACAGATTGCTCCATAAAATAACTGCGCACGGCCACCTGTTACATTTTGTTTTAGAATTTTAGAATGACGCGGTACAATTTCGTACGTACACATGTACGTGTTTGTAATAAAGTTCAAAGGTTTAGTCAGTTATTATAATATATATTATTAGTATATAATATATTCAGACGAATGAAATATTTTTCGAAAAAAAGACATTGAATATTTTTCTGCATTTATGTCCAGCAGTTAGAACATGGAAATTAAAATCAAGGATTGTAAGATTGTACCAAATAATTGTATAATTAATTAATCTGCTTATATTATTCATCTGAGCTTAGGAAGCTTTGAAAGAAAACATCTTGAGGAAACCTACATCAGATAATACCAACCTACATCGAGCAGTGTGATAAAATAATCTGCAAATCTTCTTCTTAAATGAAAGAAGGGGTCTTAGCACAGCTGTGGAAACTTAACAGGAAGTTACCCTGTATTTAAACTAAAAGCTTAATATTTTGGCCATAATACCTTTTATTCAACATCATTAAAAATAGTATAGATAAAAATGATTGAAAAATAATTAAAAATATAATATTAGATTAAGTATAAATAAATATAATATAATATTAATAAATCGACCACGACCGCTCCGACAAGTGGGCCACGGATAGGAAGAAGAAGAAGAAATTGCGAATTCAACTATAAATCTCATTAATCTAACCCAATAACAAGTTGGACCATTGGCTATAATAAATACATAAATAATAATTAGAAAGAATTTAATAATAATGTGAATCAAAAATTTACATTAAGTAATTACTGAAGAAAATGCAGTGTCTTCTACCATCAAGTTACTTGAAGAAGTTTAACTAAAGGGGAAAATAAACAAAGGGAAAGTTAAGAGCGTCAACTTCAAATATTCAAGCAATGTATCCTTTAAGAGAACATGAAATTCGCTTCACGTGCTTGTCACGTCATAAAGCAAGTGAAACTACGAAGCGCAGCTACTTATATAATAAAGTTACATACTAAAAACTTCTCCTAAACGCGCTGCATCTATTAGTATATTTTTTGTGTAGAATGGCTTGGTCGTTTTTTTAGTAAAGCATTACAAAAAAAGGCTTTTCTGAAACCTTTAAATCAGAAAATAATACTGCTGCTTCTCTCCTTCACAAGTCTACGCGTGCTGGCTCTCGATGTCACCGCCTAACTGTGACATCAATTCCATCGCGCACGAAGAAATTTGGCAACTCTTTTCTTTGTCGCACCTCCAAAACATGGAATACTTTACCAGGACACGTCTTCCCCTCCTCTTATGACCTGGGTTCCTTCAAAAGAGGCGTGAAGAGGCATCTTGCGGGCCGGCAAGGCGGGGACTGGCAGGTGCAATCATGAAGAATGATTTGCACTAGCCGTCGTCGCGTTTAGACTCTACTACCACTTACCATCAGGGGGAGTAGAGTCATTTGCCCTCCCGGGCTATAAAAAAAAGAAAAAGATTATCAACATGTCAATGGAATGCTCTTTTATAAATAATTAATTTTCATTGTAAAGTAATCACGAGTAATTTTATCTACATTTTAACAGCCCAAACTGGAGATTGTATCCAAGATATTCAGATCTGCAATGTAATAAACTAGCAACTGGAGGAGCTACGAGGTACGGAATAACTTGTTGGTAAAAACAGAGTACCACGAAACTTTATATAGAAGTTTAACGTGTAAACCGCTGCAAACTTTGACTACAATACAGTTTTAATTTCAAGACTCGAGGAATTAAGGTAACAATGTATAATAAAGTTACCATTATTCGTAATTTAAGAAAAAAGTAAAATAAAAAGAATGATAGTAAAATAGTACAAAACATTATACCAAGAAGAATTCACGAACGAACGGTATATTCAAGGATCATTGGTACTGAAGATCTTATTCCAGTCATGCCCCTACTTTAAGACATGCAGATGAAGATTCGGAGCCAATCGGGTAATTTACAATATTCAATATATCCAAAACTCCTTTGAATTGTTATCTTTATTATATATATCGGTTTTATGCATTATTCTTATTCTTGGTAGTTTTACTTTTTTGGTTACAAAATTTGTTACAAATTTGATATTAAACTTCCGTTAAATTATGACACGACATATTTTTATATGACACGACATATCTGATACGATAAGACATTCATTTTTACATAACAAAAGAATTAACGGTTTCTTGTCATGCAAACTTAGTTAACGACCTGATCAGATCATCAAGCTTTTGTCATAAATAAATCAATAATATTTATGTACGTAAATAAAGAAGTAAATATATATATAAAGTTCTCTTTCGAAATAATTAATTGTTGAAAGTTTCTTGTAAATACTCATTAATCACTTTTTTATACAACGATAGAAGCATTAAACTGTTTCTCGGACAGAATGATGGAGCTTACGAAAAATAACAGTCATTCCTGGTAATTACCTACGATGAAGGAAAATTCTCAATAATTAGTGAGCAAAAGAGTTTCTAATATATTTTAAATTATATTATATTAAATATTTGAAATTTTGATTAGTGAAATCCGTTGTAAATTATTTACCTAAAAATTTAATCGATCAAAATGTTTACCTAAATTTATTCTTTTAGAATAAGGACTTTAAAGTCATTTAAGACTATCTTGAATAAATTATATCGTGATTTAACTTTATATAATGTTAGTGACATTATATAAAATTAAACCTGGGAAAATTAAAACCATCACTATTTAGCCAGCTAAAACTATCGTATTTATCTATCGGCAAATAAAAAAAAAATCGCATTCATTATCAAGTTGAATATATAAACAAAACTAAGCTAAAGACTTTCAAATATCGCAAGTTTTATATTCTAAGATAGACAAAGGCTTTATTTTCAATCTGCAAGCATAACACCGTTCATTATATTTAACCAAGTATCATATACTCCTATGTTAACGTGGTTAGATATAAGGAACGGTCTTGGATGTTGTGCTTCTTCGTTATATTGACGTGACAACGTCTTATAAATTGGTTTGCCGGGTGACACTTCAAGAAACTGCGTTACGCTCCGCTCACGTTATGCGCTCACAATGAGAGCGAGTGAGAGGCACGCGTCCCTTCCACTCGGGCATGGTTAGCCCGCCTAAGAGCGAGAGAGACAGACATAAAAAGTGAAAGGCACGCGTTTTCTTCCTACTATACGAATGAATATTCACATTAAAATTATTTTACCACTCAAAGTCGTTGTCACGTAAAACTTTCGCCCGTATACCGACTTTACAGGCATTTATAGTAAATAACAAGGTAAACGCAAATACATTTTTTTTTAATGGTGAAATTGTCCATAATTACTATATTAATAAAAATGAGACTGAACTAAAAACAGAATTAGATTTCAGAACACGGTAGACTAATATGAATCACATTTGATGTGGCTTTTTCAATTTTCTTTTTAAATAAAGAATTACTTTGAAGATGCTTAGGAACTCATAAAAATGCATTGAGATTGTGGAAAGACGTAATTAGTACTGCAACATTATGCGGACGGGGTACGAATGCTGAATTTACTCGGCACAATACTAATTGTATTACAACGCTTGTCTTATAAATTTAATATGCTGATTCAAATAAACTTATCTTTGTTTCTTTAAAATTTATTATATATATATCAGAACATATTGCAGCCTGAGCCAACTATACGGCAATAAAATAAAAAGAAAACATAATTAAGTCATTGAATCTAAAATTTTATAAAACTAAAACATCTTATCGTATATTTAACATAATCTAGAATTAAATGAAAATCTTGAAATAAAAAAAAACTCAAAAGAAAAAAATTGACCACAAATGAATTTACATAGAACGAAATAACAGTTAAAATTGTCAGAATACAAATAGATAAACCGCTATTTATTAGTTAGATGTTTGGTAACTATAGTTTTCAGTTATACCCTGTGGTTGCGGCTGTGAATTACAAGAATATAAGTAAATCGAATATATCTCGTTATTATTATAATTATTAGTCGATGTGGTTACCATGGTTACCACGTCTTATATATTATCCTGTTCCGATTACACATAAATATAGTGAGGTACATAAAGAAGTACACCTCATTGACTAAATACCGCCCAAAAGTAACATGGATGAACACATAACCATTTACTAAAGATAACCTTACTAGGGAGAAAGCGTCTTCTTACGACTATATCTAAGAAATAAAATTTTAATTAATGTATTTTAATTTATGTTTTTACAAACACTGATTGTTGAATTTAATATCTTTGAAAAGAGATTTACGAACAAAATAGCCAGTGTAGATATTTAAATTATGAAAAATATAGAGAAAACCATTCATACTTACTTATACTTTTACTACAAAATCTACAAAAACTTTTACTAAAAATTTCTGAATGTTCGTAGACCGAGTTTACTAGTCTTAAAACACGGACAAATTATGCTAAATAAAATATCATCTATGAAGGAGCACAACTACATAACAATTTAACATCGTATGTTAAAAGTGTGAACTCATTAAAAAAAAATTAAATCAGTCTCGATTTAATATATTATTATTCTTTCTTCTAATCTCTTATTCTGATCTTAATATATTATTGTAAATAGTTCGAATATAAACGAAAATATAATATAAATTATTTATATATATTGTTCTCGTATTGGTGACTAAAGTCATAATGAGAAATAAAGTTATAGTCCACATAAATAGTAAATGTAATGATACTATGTGTATTGATTGAAATAGCAGTTTTTCTTACCAAACTACGAGTATCTTTGGATATTGGAATGCCTACATTTTTTAGCTATCTTTTGATTTTGATAACGAATACGAACTATTTAGTGCACCTTGCATAATTAAATAGATTAATTATTAATTATATTTTTATAAACTATCTTTTTTATAAAAGCTAGTAGTACTTATTTACGAAACAAACATAATACAGTAAATGGATACGTAGTTTAGTGTGACGAAGATTGAAGATAGATCTATCGATAGGCACTAAACTCAGATCGTTTTAGGTTAAAATTATCTTCGCTTTGTTAGTAGATATGTATGATATATATATATCGGCCATTAGGAATTCACATATCAGCCCCATGGCTATAATTGTTTGGTTCACTTTGAAAGGCTAATGGCGCATACGTGTAGCATGTCATTGTTCTCGCTTTGCGTCTTGCCTAAAGTGTGTGACGGTCAAAATGGTTAACATGTATGGTTATTGCTCTATTCCTGCTAGCGTGAAGTTATATACCTTCCAGAATTAACGGTCTGTCTAACACATAAATAATTACCTTGAGATTACCTCATTGGTTGGAATGGTTTACCTCTTGGAAACTCTATGATTAAGAATTTAGTGGTCTCGGGTGGTTAAAAGATTAGATCGTGGTCTCATTATAGCCTCAATTCGTTAAAAAGAAAAAATAATATATTTTATTTCAGATTTTATCAATCGTTAAATTGGTTCATAATATTATTTTTTATTTCCTGATAATATTACAGAGTCTCAGCTCTCAACAATTTATCTCCAATAAATATTGTTAGTAAAAATTGCCATAATTCAAATTACTTTTGCAAACGCAATCAACATTGTATTATTATAAGAATACCATATATATTTTTTGATGTTTTATATTAAATCATGTATCTAAATTAGTCCATATAAAAACCACTGACTGCTTTTATAATATACGATTAATCTACTTAATATTTTATGAATTGTAAAGAATATTTTATATTATAACTAAGATATTATATTTATGAAGATAAAATGAAATAGAAACCAATTTAGTTGAAAATAAATTCTAGAGGATAAAAAGTGCCAAGGAAAATGTTTAAGAGCGTTAATATCTTAAATAATTGCGTAACACGATCGCTTTGGGGTAGAAACTCAAACTTCTTATGATATCATCTGAAATGTAAATTGATTTATTGTTTGAAAAAAAAATATAATTATATAATTGTCATTTGAACCTTTTTAAATGAGTTGATTTCAAATTAATTCAGAACTACTTTGTAATTTCGTGACATTAAAATTCAACTCTAATCAATACAATTTTGTTTTTATTCAAATTGATTAGAATATTTACAATAATTTAATTTTAATTTTATATATTTATAGATATACTATATTTAGGTCATTAACGATTTTATACTACTTATTTTAATGTGTACTAAAACACACTGACTTCTGACTGAACTCAAGACTGCTTACAATTTATACAGTGACCTTTAGAGTTAATTTTTTTTTATTCACACGTACTATGACTCAAACACTATTACCCATCCGCTATATTACTTCTGATCTAATCCATGGTTCAAGACCACTGGATCTGCATTATTATTGATTACCAGAACAAAAAAGCAGTTAAAATAAATAAACAACGGCTTTATATATTTTTGTTATAAACGTTGCTCATTTCTGTTGTTGCCTATGGTTTTTGCTGTTTAATCAAATAGTCATATTGCTCTTTCCAAAATGATTTTGTTTTGACATTCAAAAGAAGAAAACAAGCATTGTTTAATAAGTCCTTCACTGAACAACGTTATAATTAAATATTTTTTATATTTTTTTATCATGCAATACTGTAATGTGAATTTCAATAATGATTTAGTATACATTTGTAAATAATTGTAATAAAGTAAAAGGAATAATTAATTATTAATTAATAAAAGCTTTGTTAAGATATAAAATAAAATATCCCGAGCCGTCATGAAAATCTGTTAAGTGGTACAAAACCTTCACATACAGATGTTAAAAGGATAAACGAGACCATTAGACCAAACGAGATTTTTCCACTTTTCACTCGTGATTTTAAGTATAAAAGAAAAGTCAGTTCTAATAAAGGTTACATTTTGTATATAACAGTCAGCAAGGAATGGCCTTAGGTTTATCTGGATGAATAATGAAGATTACATTTTAAAGGATTTTATTTAGCTTTACTATTTAAGTCGTGTGCTAAGAGTGTAGAATAAAACACCGAAAATACTAATATAGTTTCATACATTTTTTGTTTTAGGACAGGAATGAAATAAAATCATAATTTTATAAAGGAGTTGCACTAGTTTTTGGGCTGGGCCTGGGCAATAACTAGGTTGTAACTAGTTGTTACGATTAAAATAGTAACGGGATTGAGTGAGGCTTGCTTTATACCAGATGTCATAAAAATCGGTTTAATGACCTAGCCGTGCAAACGTAATAGACAAACAAAGTTACTTGCGCATTCATTATATAAGCAGATAGCATAGCATATATATTATTATTATTAGCAGAATTTATTATTATATAAATAATGTCTGTTTCGTATTTCAGAAATATTTTTGAACTAAATAAAAATATCTTACAAAAATGACCGACGCGTTCTCCAGAACAAAAGGGTGGGTGTGTCAGCTTGTTACTTGTGTCACTTAGTCTAGATCAGTAGCAGTCAACGAGTGCAAGTACGGGAGACAAGAGACTCTTATGCGTTTAGAGTATATTGACGACACAGATGCGTTAGGTTCATTAAACTATATCTTCGAGTTTATTTTTTCATTATATTGATGAGGAATAAAAGTTATATCATTATATTTACGAATAATATTAATTACGTATATGTATAATATGCAGGGTTATTTTTAATGACCCAGCAACCTCGCTGGACTAGATAGATAACACCATAAGCAACAACTATGTTCTACGACATTTGATAATTTGTTAGATTTTATTTTCATACAAAAAATAAGGATTAATTTAATTTGATTCGGCTAATCTCAGGAACTAATAATGGTTCGAATTTAAAAATTATTTTTGTTTTGTATAGTCCTTTTATCAAGGAAGGTTCTGGGCAGAATTTTACTCATTATATATAATAAAAATATAATGAAAACGGGTGAAACCGCGGAGTTCAGCTAGTATGAATATAAAGATATACTCTAATTCCAGAGATGGCGTTGTATAAAAACAGACTTATTTTTTGCTTATTTCATAACAAATGTTATCAAAATCAGTTCAGTTGTGTGGGTTTCATCAATTTTCATTGTGGCCGAAAAGCATAGCTATTACTACTAACTTTTGCATTAATTATAAGTTGGTTCTAATCCTACCCTCTGCATATTTATGTCTGACAATACAACTTGCTATCGATAAAATATCGATAGTAAAACAATTAATTGTAATGGATTGAAAACCAAAACATTATGTTTCTCTCCTCATCTTTCTCGCTGGCCTAATTTGTACAAAGAAATTCGAATAATTGTCTTCACGGGGAATTGCTACTAACGTTTACTTTTTTAGCGAGACCATATTGCGTGGAACGTTATACTATTATAAACTTTAACTACACTATAACATTTGCTTCTGATGAAAATTTTAATAAAATTTTAAATAAAACCAAATATTGTATTTATTAGTTATTAAGATTGTATAACTCAAACCACGTTTTTTATTACAAATATCTGGATAGTAGATGCTTGTTAATTTTAAAACAAAGGAATTGTGCATACGTCACAACCAGGAAGCACGCTGTAGGGAAAATTGCTTAAAAGCGCATGAGATATTTTACGTGTCGTTGCTTATTCTCCTTTTGATACTTGAAGCGTGCTTAAGTCCTCGCCTGTACGTAAAAAGGCATTTAAAAATAGAATAATAAATATATCTGATAGTTATATGTATGTGCTTTAAAATTTTATATAATTTGCAAAACTTAAATGCTAAGTGGGTAGTGAATTCCAACGTCTAGTGCACTCAAATCACCAACCACATAATTTCAACTTAATAATATGTATACATATTTAACCATAAGCCATAGTATAAATAATATCGATTACGATTAAAGAACCAAATAAATATCTTAAAAACTATAAATGAATTTGTATAAACGAGTCTGGCCTCGTGTGCAGGGGAAATGGTGTGAGGTAACGTAACTTATGTCCTTTTTTAGGGTTCCGTACCTCAAAAGGAAAAAACAGAACCCTTTTAGGATCACTTTGTTCTCCGTCCGTCCGTCCGTCCGTCCGTCCGTCCGTCCGTCCGCCTGTCTGTCTGTCTGTCAAGACATAAATTTTAATTTTACTCTTGAAGCTGTGAAAAATCAAACTTCTAAGTAAACGTAAAAAATAGGGCCGTTTATGCCTCAAAAACCGTATGTTTCGACACTAGGAAATCAAAATTCAATGGGTATTTCCCGTTGACCTAGAACTATGAAATTTGGCAAGTAATGCAGTCATATACTACAAGTATAGGGAAAAATCTAAAACCTATACATGTGTAATTAAATCATAAAAACAGGGTCTTTATGCAAGAGACGGCGGTCCAAATTTTGAATTGAGTTAACCGTGTCTTGTGGGGTATCGTATGAAAGCGTTTCATTGGCACATTAGGTTTAAACAGAGTGTTAATTATTTTTATGATGTATAGTTTTCGATTTATGACGACGAATGAAATAAAAACTTTTCCCTTTTTTATAAGTAAAGGTACTTAGCCAAACAGTTTGCAGTTTGCACTTTTATGCATACCTGCTTATATAATTAAATTTTTGAAAATTAACAAATTAACACAACCCTAAATATGTACGGAGCCCTCGGTGGGCGAGTCCGACTCGCACTTGTCCGGTTTTTTGTACTCGTGTCTCCAGCCTGGGTGCCCCGTGTTTTGACTGATTGTTAGTGTTTTGAAGACTTATTTGATTTCCTGTTTATTACTTACATGTATGAGCACTACAATTTCGTGGTAGAATAGAATAAAGTTGGATTTGTACTTGAGCTACTTGGAGTTTTTCGTGAGTTGGTTCCCCGTCTCGATAATGAAATTATTTCGAATAAACAGTAAATTGTAGTAGTCGTTTCTTTAGCACTTTCGGTAATTTGGTATTAATGTGTATTCATCACAAAGTAGTAATCTATCTATTAACGGGGAAATGTGCATATGATATTTAATTGTTATTTCATTTTCATTGTGTATCTCGAATGCGTCCCAAAGCTATTTTACGGTCATTGTGACTTGTTCACTACTAAATAATTCAATATTAAACTTTTTTTTAATTTACAATTTAGGTTGAAATGGACAGTCAAATACCAAAAAAGTATATCCGGCATTGTATGCTTTTTGAGTTTCGCAAGGACAGTAACGCAACAGTTGCGACCAAAAACATTTGCGATGTTTATTCAAGTGCATTAGACGTTCGTAAATGCCAAAGATGGGTGTCTAAGTTCAGATCCAGTAATTTTGATCTCTCTGGCTCATTTCAATAGACAACGACATGCTATGGGCAGAAGTGGAAGAAAATCCATGTCAAACAATCGAGGAACTGCCAAACACTCTTAACTAAGCTTGGTCGATCATCCAGGAACATTTATAGCGGATTTGAAAAATAAGCAGAGCTTGTATTTGGGTCCCACATAATCTGTCCGAAGAGAATAAAGCCAACCGATCAATCACATGCAGCGTATTGCTTGAACGGCGCCTTACAGAATCATTTTTGATCGTTTGAGCACTGGAGACGAAAAATGGGTCTTATATGATAATCCAAAACGCAAAAGGCAGTGATTTTCTCTAAAAGAACACCACGTAGTGATGCGAAACCGAGCTTACATTCCAAAGAGGCACTTTTGTGTGTTTGTTGGAGTATTCGCGAAGTAGTTCACTTTGAAGTGCTCATATCTGGACAAGCAGTTAGTGCAGAGTGCAGACCTTTATTGTGAACAATTAGATCGAGTGAACCATTCCTTGACCGAAAAGTATCCTGCGATTGCCAACAGAATGGGCGTAATTCTGCAACACGACAATGCAAAACGGCACTGTGCAAAACGCACACTTGAAAAAATTCATGGATTGTGGTGAGAGGTACTGCCTCACCCACCATATTCGCCCAATATCGTACCCTCGGATTTTCATTTATTTCGATTCTTACAACATTTCCTTCATGGCAAAACTTTTGAAAATTTGAATGATGTCCGAATTGCCTAAATTACTCAAAAAACAATTGATTTCAATCGGTTCGGGATTGAAAATTTGCACATTAGGTGGCAATAGGTTGTAAATAACGTGGGTGATAATATTTTCGATTTAACTTAAAGATTTATTAAAAATTTATTCGTTTGAATCTAACGTAAAAAGTGACATTACATTACGTTTTTGAACTTGTACTTACATTATAAATACTCTTTATTTATATTTTATAAGAGGTAAAATAGTAATAATATAATTATTTGTTCAGCTCCATTTTTTTGATAAACAAGTCAATGATACAACAAATCAGACCAAATCTGTGATCTGATTTTATGTCAAAATATCATTAATATCATATTATTACGGTAATATTAAACGAAGCTTTCATTTAAAATTAATGAATAGACGATAAATGAATTGTACAGAACGATAGATTGCGTGACGGAAGATAAATTTGCTTTCCCTTCATTATAAGAACGTCCATTAATTTGAAGAGAATATTAAATCAACGATCGGGGACTTAAAATGTAATTATTATGCGGAAGTCGTGGCTCTAAGAACGTTCTTTTATCTCCAATCAATACTTTCGTTAACATTTATAAGTGTTATTTAAAATATAAATATCTTGTTGAATCTGAATTGTGTAATCTTATTTAATAAATAAAAAGAGTGTGTGTACTTATGTACACGCGTTAGAAGTTATACTTCTTTGGAAAAAAAATAACTAAAATGCAGTAGTGATTAACGATAAATATATAAATTGATAAAAAAGATTTTATTTAAATAAAAAGTATATAAGCACGATTTTTTTCACTAATATTCACAAATAGTAAGTAATATCAATCAAAATATTCAATTTAAATCACTACTGAATATAATTTATTAGCACATATATAATTCGCACTTGTATGAAACTAAAACACGTGTTGTGAATGTATAAACTAGAAACATGTTGATAAATATTATAAATATGAAAACAGTGATCAGAGGTGACGAGCGTACCAACATGCGCGACTAATATCGAGGTTCAATTTCTATTTTGTTGGTAGCTTTGCGGGTAAGCAGACAACTTCATAGTGTTAATTTTGTGTCACAGATGCGCGCGCATCTTAAAATTTCACTCTCATCATTTTTTCATAACGCGCCTAAAGAAGTATAACTTCAAAAGTTTTATGTTACTGATTAAGTATGTGTTTTACGTTTAAATACATTATTCATTATCATCTCAGCCGGAAAATGTCAACTGCAGGACAAATCCTCCGCCTTATTTACAATACAAATTAGTAGTACAGTGCTTTATTAAATTAGCCTTTTTATAATATTGTAGATATTATATCTTAGAAAAACTTTCATAATAGTAACAAGCGATAATGCGGACCAAGCGTTGTTACAGACTCGAAAGGAAAATCAATCATAATCATTGATGCGTGTTCACTGTGACCGCTGACTAAGGGCCAGCGCACATACATGCCTTGCGGCTCTACTTCACTTAGCATTCTACGGCTGTAGCTCGAGAACTTGAACTTGGACTGGTTTGTATCTCTTTGACATGGATCATAATAAACGTCTATTTCTTTTATTGTTATTAAGAAGACATTACATACTAAGGTCATGGACCCAGGTGGCAGCTGCTGTTCTCAATAAAACGAAGTATTTAAAATATAATTTTATTTATTTGAATGCAAGAAGAACTGTATACCATATAAGTCTGTATAGGTATATAAGAAACAAATCATAGAGAAAGGAAGCCTCTTTTTGCTTTGGAAATGCTAGGCTCGAACAATCTACTTCAACGTCTTACATATTAATTTTTAAACTAACATCCTATTGAACCGCGTTGATTCCAAGTTTTGTTAACAATTGTGACGTCACAACGCCGATGATGATGCCGAAATGCGACGTGTTGCATGTCGGAAATGACTGCGTTGCGTCGTACTGCAACACTTTACTGTGCACCAGCCTTGAGAATTCACATGCATAGCTTAGACAGTTCTGACAATCGCTTGATATTACGATCTGAATTAGATATCAGGTGACAAGTCGATATGACGTCACACCTGGTCTGACCAATGATGTCGCCTAATGATATTGTATTTAGAATTATACTGACAATTCACTTGACAGTCAATAACACTTGACAGTGAGTAACAGTGATATGTGTATTGTATTGTTTGGCTGCCTCATTGGTGTAGTGGCTAAATATAAAGGCAGTCTAGGAGTTGGAAATGTGTGCGTTATCGTGCCTCGGAGAGCACGTAAAGTTGTAGGTTCTAAAATATTTGCGGTCGGGTCGGATTTTCTGTCCCATTGGACTATGAGAGCAGGAGAATAGGCACCTGTGCGCCCACACTTGTGCACTATAAGTCCTGCGCAGTTGGCAAGTCTACCTTAAAATTGGTTGCCAAGGCTAAAATAGTAATATAACTTAGTATATAAAAACCCCTGTATTAAGTATTAGAAGCTTTGGTAATATTTCCCAAGGCCCTTGCGTTTTAGAGGGAGGTGTCGCTAAAGATATATAAGGTACCCTTTACGCCTGATAACGTATAAACAATTTCATGATGATCAGTTGAGTAGTTAAGATGTGAATGTGTAGCAAATAAACTTTCGCATTGATAATTGTAATAAGTAATTAGTATGAATGTATTTTTTCCCAAATCAATCATAGAGGCTTAAAGCGATGGATATATTTTACACCAAGTAAGTGGTGAGACAGTTGTACATGGGCGATGGTAGTCACTTTCCATCAAGTGAGCCTCCTGCCCATTTGTCATTCTCTAATATAAATAAATACAGAGGAATACAGACTTGATATATATTATTAATAATATTTAAATATGCATGGAAATAAAAAAAAACATATATTGCTACAACCGTTAACCAACCGACCAATTAACGTCGACTTTTACAGGGATTATTTTATTTGTGCGGGCTTTAAACTATTCAATGACGAACACTGAAAATTGAATTCCAAAAGTGAAAAAAAAACTATAAAAAAATTACATTTATTATTTAAAATGTTTTTTTTATATTCCACAATTCAGATAAAATTATGAAACTTTTATATTTTATCCAATTTTAAATATTGGATAAAATGTTAAGTACGTATTACGCGATTGGCATAACAAGTCTAAAGTAATTAATTCTTCAAAAGAAGTAAAAATAATTACTTTTATATAAATAATTTTTTGAATAAAATGTATGGATAAAAAGATCAATCACAATAAATATTTCGTTTTTTCTTTTCTTTTCTGGCGCGTATACGTATACATTGTCACGTATAAAAGAGATGACACATAATATGATATACTCGGTCTCATATTTTGATGCGTTTAATGAGTAGGAAGATGGAACTATGTAATACTACCGTAAAGGGTCTTTTAGTTTGTATCTAGAACAAAATTAAAATTAATTGAAAACAACGTATAAATAATAATTACAATTTTAATTTAAAATACATACATAATTTTTGTTGCGTAAGTAACAGCTAGTATTTGGCGTTAACATGAGCTGAGTTTTTGCGAGCCTGACGTTTTTAGCAAATAAACCAAATAGTGCTATCTTTTAAACAACTGCTGTGAGACATCTTTAAAAACCTAAAACATATTTATCGAAACCTGCGTTAATTTCACATTATTATACAATTTCACAATTCAAGTTGTAAGCCATTTATTTCATAAAATATAATAAGGTTTCCAGGTCAACATAACTCAGAGTAATACACATGAAATTAGGGTGTGATTGTGATTATATAGTCTAGACAAATAATTTGACTAACGCGAGAACGGCTCCAAGCATTCTTATCTCCATTCAAAATTAATTACATTTCTGTAAGAGGTTCCCAAGTAAATGTTTATTCATGTCTGCGTGTTTGAAATAAAAAAAAAAACGTTTTTCCTCGATTATAAAACAAAATACATACACTCACTCGAGCACAATTATAATATCAAAGTATTTACGTTAAAACATTATGTGGTCGGGGGACCTCCGTCGGGAACGAAGTTCTGTGCGATATTTTTTCGACTCAAACCGTATTTAAAAATGTAGATTTTAATTGATTATATTACTGTATTAGTGTCAAACCAAAAAGGACCTCAACTAATTCTCTATTGTAGATACAGTAAAATCAAAAGTTTTATACCTACCGTACTATATACATGAGAACAGCAACCGTAATGGTAGAATAATCAACATTTACCTAATAATAATAATAACGCACTAGCTGTTAAACGATTTACAATGGACGTATTGCTACTTTATCTCCTTCTTTCGAATGTTTAATTACTTGTGACAGAAAGAGAGAAATCGGTGTGTTCGCCGGCCGTTTGTAAAGTGGTTTTGCATAAAGCCGTAAGAATATTCAATACAAATATTTCTTTGAGTTCTATGTTGAATACAATATCGGAAATCATTATAAATATATTTTAGGGTTCCGTAGCTCAAAAGGAAAAAACAGAACCCTTATAGGATCACTTTTTCATCCGTCCGTTCGTCTGTCTGTCTGTCAATACCCTTTATCTCGGGAACGCGTGGAGGTATCGAGTTTAAATTAAAACGATATTCTCAAGTCTACGGTCTCTTGAAGCTGTGAAAAAATCAAACTTCTAAGTTAACGTAAAAAAAAGATACTGCCGTTTATGCCTCCAAAAACGTGTTTCAGCACTCTAGGAAATCAAAATTCATAGAGTATTTCCCGTTGACCTACAACTATGAAATTTGGCAAGTAATACCGTCATATTATACTACAAGTATAGATAAAAATCTGATAGCTATACTTTTGTAATTAAATCATAAAAATCAGGGTCTTTATGCAAGAGACGGCGGTCCAAATTTTGAATTGAGTTAACCGTGTCATGTGGGGTATCGTATGAAAGGGTTTCATTGGCACATTAAGTTTAAACAGTGTTAACTATTTTTATGATGTATAGTTTTCGATTTATGACGAAGATGGAAAAAGAACTTTTCCCTTTTTTATAAGTATAGGTAGGTACCTAATAATGTTGGAGTACTATTTTCAAGTTTTTCTCGTGCAATTTGCCCCGTAAATTCCTGGAAAAATTCCCTCGTACTCACCGTGCTGTTCCCTACGTTTTGCTTTTGTTATTTTTCTTATTTTTCTTCATTTTTATTGTTTTTTATATAATTTTCATTGTTTTTTCCCCTTTCATCCCCCAGTTTTCATTTCCCACTGTTGGCGTGTTCGGCTGTCCTGTGGGGCCTTCTGTCCTACACCCGTCGACACATCAAGCTTCCGGATCGGCCTAACCGTTCCGGAATTATCCATTTAAAACCGTTTTTTATTTTATATTTAGACTTAGAAAATTTTGCTATTATTTCTATTTTTATTTTTAAGATTTCTCGTTCATTTATTGTTTTAAAAATCTGAAAAAAATAATTCTTACTAATTACTCCGTTTCCTACATTTGCTTTCATATAAAATTTTTTGTACCTCCAAATTTTGTCCGTCCGTCACATTGCTTTTTTCGTTTTTCCCCTTTTTCACCCCCTTTTCTTCGTGTCTCGTCTTCCACGTGTACTACCGTTTTGTGGGGCCTTCTGCCCTGCAGTTCCGTTCAGTCTCCGTTCGGGAGATATTCAGCAAAAACTGAAAAAAATAGACCGCCCACCCGCCCTATTAGTATATATAAAGTATAGAGAGCAAAAATTACACTAAAAATTTTTATCGTCCACACGGATAGCCCCGGCTCTGAGGATCAGTAATGATGCCTTAGAGCCTAAATCCGACCAGTACTCCATGAGGAAAGCGCCCCTTGCTTGCCGTATGAGCACGGATACGGAGATGGAGACGGCGTCGGATGCATCTGTGAGGGCTGTGCTCACAGACTCCGACAGCGATGCAGAAGACATGACGGCGAGATCCACTGCCGACCGCCGCGGCAAGAGAGTGACCAGCGGGCTCGCTAAGGCGAAGGCCCAGCTCCGCGAGAAGGAGGCAGAGGAGAGAGAGGTCGCCTTCGAGAAGTCGCTCCGCAGTAGGGCCTTCAGGAAGGCGCCTGCTGCGACGGCTCCCGAGGCGCAGACCACCTCGTCGATGACGAATGAGGCCGAGGACCCATCGTCCATGGGCCCGGAGGAGTTGCGCGCGCTGGCTGGCCGCAACATAGCCATCATACTCGAGGTGGCTAAAAAGTCCTCCAATTTGAAGGGAGGCTACGTAAAGATGCTGAAGGACTCAGCAGCCTCCCTTGAGTCCATCGTCGAGGTGCTGACGTCGTCTCGGTCGGAGGCCGAGGAGACGCGCCGGCTCCGCGCCGACTGCGCCCGTCTGCGGAAGGAGACAGACGGGCTTAAGGCGGAGAACAAGGCCCACCGTCGTGACGTCGCGGAGATGCGAGCCACGGCGGCAGCGGCGGCCAAAGAGGCACCGTCCAGCACGGCACTCGAGCCCCAGGCCCTGGAGGGGCTCCAAGCCTCAATTCAATCGGCAGTCGCGATGTTTAACTCGCGGCTGTCGAGCATTGAAGGGCGCCTCCCGCCTGCGGGGGAGCATCGTCCTGCCCCTGAGGCGAACGACAGACGCGAGGCGGTGCAGCGCAGCACTCCCATCCCGCGAACACAGGTCGCTAAGCGGGCGAAAACTAAGGCGGCAGCGCCCGCTCTGACCGCCGGCCCTTCCAACGTGGCCGCGCCGTCACCCGCGACGGAGTCACCACTAGCCGAGGAGCCGACCTGGTCGACCGTGGTGCGGAAGGGAAAGAAGAAGGCGTCCCATCCGGTCGGCGCTGGCGCTGCGCCGGCTCCGGCGAAGCCGAAGCAACAGGCGGCCAAGCCGAAGCTGGCCGCGCCCCGCTCGGCTGCAGTGGTTATTTCGCTACAGCCGGAGGCGGAAAAGAAAGGTGTGACATACGCCCAGGTCTTGGAGCGGGCGGAACAGGGAGTTAAGCTCCAAGACCTGGGAATAAGCGGCGGTCTTAGGATCCGCCGCTCAGCGACCGGTGCCAGGGTCCTCGAGCTACCGAGGGCCCATAAGAACCAGGCGGCGCAGCTGGCCGACAAGCTGCGTTCCGTCCTCGACGGGGTTGCAAAAGTGATGCAGCCCGTCAGCAGGGCGGAGATAAAGGTGACGGGTCTCGACGACTCCGTTACCAAGGAGCGGCTTGTCGCAGCGGTCGCGCGCGCGGGGGCCTGCTCCCCTGAGGACGTCAGGTGCGGAGCGGTGCAGCGCGGGCCGGGCTATATGGGTATGACCCGCGTCACCTGTCCCATCGCGGCGGCCAAAAAGCTGGCCAACGCCGGCCGACTTCTCGTCGGGTGGAGTGCGGCCAAGGTCTCGCTCCAGGAGCAGCGGCCTACGCGCTGCTTCAAGTGCATGGGCCTCGGCCACACGAAGGCACTCTGCCCGACGGATAAGGAGAGGAGCAGACTGTGCTACCGTTGCGGCTCGGACGGCCACAAATCGTCGAGCTGCTCCGGTAAGCTGCGCTGCGCGGTCTGCGCAGAGGCCGGCAAGCCCTCTGGGCATATGATGGGGGCGCGGGACTGCAACCCCCCCATCAGGAAGGGAAAGGTGGTCCCCGGCACCAGGACCACCCCCACATCGAACGACGCTAGCCGCCAGGCACGCGAGGAAGCCAATTCGAACTCAAAATGAGTGCACAATCGATTGGCTTCCTCCAAACGAACGTGAACCACTCCGCCGGAGCGCAGGACCTCTTGCTGCAGTCCATGGCGGAGTGGGAGATAGATCTGGCGGTGGCCTGCGAGCCCTACTTCGTCCCTCCCCTAGCTCATTGGGTGGGGGATGTGGACGGAACGGTGGCGGTCCTCTCGAGGAGCGGAACGGGTCCCCCCCTCTCACTCATAGAGAGGGGCTCGGGCTACGTTGTGGCGGGGTGGGGGGAGTACGCGGTCGTCGGAACGTACTTCTCCCCCAACCGCAGCCTTGCTGAGTTCGAGACGTATCTCGGCTCGGTCAGAGCTGCGGTAGCCAGGCAGTCGCCGAAACCTACCTTGGTTCTCGGCGACCTAAACGCGAAGTCGCGTGCCTGGGGCAACCCTGCCACGAATCCGCGAGGGAGGGCCGTCCAAGTGTGGGCGCTACTCTCCAGCCTGTCCCTACTCAACAGGGGGCAGGTACACACATGCGTGCGCCACAACGGGGGGTCCGTGGTTGACGTCTCGTTCGCCACCCCGGTGGTAGCACGCAAAGTGTTAAACTGGAGAGTAGAGGAAGAGGTGGAGACTCTGTCGGATCACCGCTATATCCGATTTGAGATCTCCACCTCTCGCAGGCCGGCGGAACCCCAGAGGGTGCCGACCACGCTGCCGAGGTGGTCTCTTGGCCAGTTAGACCGCGAACTGGTCAAGGAGGCTGCCATCGTGCAGCGGTGGGGTTCCGCGGGACGGGAGGAGGAGGGTGCCAGCGTCGAGGAGCTGGCGGGCCGCATGCGCAGTGCCCTCAAGGAGGTCTGCGATGCGGCAATGCCGAGGACCCGGCGGAGAGTTCCGCGCCGGCATGTATACTGGTGGTCGCCCGAAATAGCCGAACTTCGGGCGACGTGCAGCCGGGCGCGGAGGGCCTACGTCCGCTGTCGTAGGCGCGTCGGCCTCGACGCGGACCTTGAGGGACAGCTCTTGGCCACTTACCGCCGGCTGAAAAAAGATCTGCAGCTGGCGATAAGTCAGGCCAAGGAGAAGGCGAGAGAGGAGTTGCTGGCGGGCCTCAACCGAGACCCATGGGGGCGGCCGTACCGTGGTGTTCGCGGAAAGTTCCGCACCCAAGCCGCCCCCGTGACGGAAACGCTACCGCCGGAGCTCCTCCTGCGCCTGGTGGGGGAACTGTTTCCCCACCCAGGTGAGTTTGTCCCTCCGCCTATGGCCCCCCGCTCCGTGATAGAGGACGCAGTGGATCCGCCACTGATCACGGAGCGGGAAATGGAGATGGCCCTCGATCGTTTGAGGGCCAAAAAGACGGCGCCGGGTCCGGACGGGGTTCCGGGGCGTGTTCTGTGCGACGCCCTGGAATACCTAGGTGCAAGGCTTCGGGGGCTGTTCGACGCATGTCTGAGCAGCGGGCAGTTTCCGAAGCCTTGGAAGGAAGGAAAGTTGGTGCTGTTGCCGAAGGAGGGTCGACCACCTGGCTCCTCCTCGGCATACAGGCCGATTGTGCTGCTGAGCGAGACGGGCAAGTTGTTTGAGAAGATTCTTGCGGCCCGTCTCGTTCAGCACCTCGATGAGGTTGGTCCGGGTCTGTCAGAGGCTCAGTTCGGGTTCAGGGCGGGTCGTTCGACTGTCGACGCCCTGAACGCCCTGAAGACTCGGACCACGGAAGCGGTGGCCCAGGGGCAGGTGGTCCTGGCGGTTTCGCTGGACGTAGCGAACGCCTTCAACAGTCTCCCATTCGGTACGATCAGGGAGGCACTCCGATACCATGGGGTGCCGACCTATCTGAGGAGGCTGTTGGAGGCGTACCTCCAGGACCGAGAGGTCGTCTGGGCGGGGGGCGACGGCAAATTGGTCCGGCGTCGGGTAGGCTGCGGCGTTCCACAAGGGTCGGTTCTCGGCCCAATTCTGTGGAACGTCGGCTTTGATTGGCTCCTGAGAGCCCCCGTCCTTCCCGGTATGGGGGTGTTGTGTTACGCAGACGACACCCTCGTCACCGCGACGGGGCGGGACTTTCGGGAGGCGGCCCGCCTGGCCGAGGTCGGAACGACGCTGACCGTGGACCGCATGGAAATGCTGGGCTTGAGGGTCTCCATATCCAAAACGGAGGCCCTCCTTTTCCACGGTCCACGGAGGGGCCCCCCACGAGGGGCGAGTATCACCGTCCACGGGACGGTGATCGCTGTGCAGGCCCAGATGAAGTACCTGGGCCTGACCCTGGACGGACGATGGAGCTTCGGGCAGCATTTCGTGCAGCTCGGCCCGAGGCTCATCAACGCCGCCGCCGCTTTAGGCCGCCTCCTACCCAACGTGGGAGGACCGGACTCGCTATGCCGGCGCCTCTATGCCGGCGTGGTGAGGTCGATGGCACTGTACGGTGCCCCGATTTGGGTGGACGCACTCACCGCTTCCAACCGGGCCCTCCTGCGAAAACCGCAGAGGGTCATAGCGGTGAGGGCGATAAGGGGTTATCGTACGGTGTCGTGGACAGCGGCGACCCTCCTCGCGGGCGATCCGCCCTGGGAACTCCAGGCGGAGGTGCTCGCGGAGGTGTACCGCTTCCGAGCCGAGGCGAGGGAGCGCGGCGACCGTCCAGGGACGGCGGAGGTCGGGCGGATCAGGGCTCTAGCCCAGCAGGCCCTGATCACCCGATGGGAGGAGGACCTCGGGTCCCCCACGGCGGGCCTGGCGACAGTGGAGGCGGTACGTCCCCACTTGAGTCGCTGGGTCAACAGAAAGCGAGGCACGCTCTCGTACAGGTTGACGCAGGTGCTTACCGGACACGGTTGTTTCGGTAAGTACCTGCACGAGATTGCGCGGCGGGAGGTTTCCCCCTCCTGCCACGAGTGTGGTGCGCCATTCGACACGGCGCATCACACCCTGAGAGAGTGTGCCGCGTGGGGGCCCCAGAGGCATTCCCTGGCGGCGGTCTTAGGCGGAGACCTCTCCTTGCCGAGCATCATCAACGCGATGCTCGGTAGTGAGAGGTGCTGGTCGGAGATGGCCTCCTTCTGTGAAAGTGTTATGTCGCAGAAGGAGGCCGCGGAGCGGGAGCGGGAGGAGAATGCCGCTGCAGACCCGCTCCGCCGTAGAAGACCGGGGGGAAGGAAGCGCCGTTTTGCGCACCTTCTCCCCCCGCCACAATAGGCGCCGCCGGGGCTAGGGGGGTTCCCAGTACCCTGGGACTCCTCCCTAGAGAATGGAGGCCCGCATAGGCGGGCCGAACGTCGGAGCGTCACGGTAGCATGCGCAAGCGATCCCGTGGCGCTCCACTTAAGACGAGAAGGGTACCGTGGTGGTTTTAGTCGGTAAGAGTCCGACATAACCCTCCTTCAGAGGGTACCCATGAGGGTTTCCCCACGTAAAAAAAAAAAAAAAAAAAAGGTACCTAATAATGTTGGTGTCTTTAACTATGTTAGTTAAGTACTAAAACTAACAGATTGCACTGTTATGCATACCTGCTTATTTAATTTAAAATTTTGAAAATTAGCAAATTAACACAACCCTAAATATGTACGGAACCCTCGGTGGCGAATCCGACTCGCACTTGTCCGGTTTTTTTTTAATTTATCCTGTTGAGAAAAACCTTTTAAGATTGGTATTCATTCCAATTTCATTATTATTTGAACGGGAAAATATTCGAACACATGCTTACATTTCAGCGAAGTCGAGACTACTTGAAACGTGACGAGCTTTTGTAGGAATTGTATTGTTTTATGTATTTAGATTTCAATTTCCTCATGCAAAATTGAAAATATATTTGAATATATAACCACAGCTTCAAACTCAATTGAAATGTATTTGATAGGAATATTTCAAATTTTAAATATAGATTTATTTGAACAGTTCAAATATCTAAAAATATATTTTAAACATTTCGTTCAAATAAAATGCTCCTCTACTAAGCATACGTATATTATAAAAGAAAGTAAGTTTTGATTGTTTGTTTTTTTTATTCCGGCTTAACGAATACACTACAAAGGTCCGATTGATAATGACATCCTTTTTCAGTCGCAATTGGATTAAGGAATACTACGATATATTTTAATAAACGCATTTATCGGAGGTGTATCGGTTTTTTGTGTATGAAGATAATAATGATGTAGATTTTGTACTAAATGAGTCAGTGTAACTTCAAACACAAGAATAACATGATTTTATTTATTTTATTTTATTTCATGATTCCGAAGGTTGATAGATCATTGGCGTTTTTTCCAGCGTCGATGTTTATGGGCGGTGATGACCATCAGGCGGTGAGGCCTATTTGCCTGTGACTACCTATATAAAAAGTAGCATACACAAAAAGCCCAGAAGATACTCTTTTCCACCAATTAAATTGCATATTGTGTTTTAAATAAATATAATAAAAACATTATATATATATGCATGCAAGTCAACGAATTCTAATATCCAACAATAAATTAACAAAAAAAATATTTAGACTTTATAAAAATATGTTATAAATAAACTCAAAGTTAACAAGCACCTGTATTACTTTACAGTATCAAATTATATGTGCCGTACGACACTATAACGAGCTAGACAGTGCCTGTTATCTTCGATCGAGCGACGTCATTAACATCCCATATTGTCAATTAGCTTATCTTGTAACGAGATGCTTTTGTGGCAATATCGTTAGACATCTAAGAAACATAATAATTTAAGTAATAAGATGAAAATTATTATTTAAAAATACGTTAACTGTAAATATCTTAATTATTCACAGTTTATTTTATAGTATAAATGGGCCAATTGGAATGATAAGTGTTCACCAATGTCCAAAGACATGGCTTTGTTATAAATATTGCTTACGCAACTGAGATGTTACGTCCCTCGTGCCTGTAATAAAACGGGCTCATTATATTATGACGCTCGTCATAATATAATGAGCCCGTTTTATATACGGTTGGCGTGGTTGGTAAGACGCTTGCCTTACACGCCGCAGGTCGTGGGTTCGATTCCCACCCAGGACCGACATTTGTGTGCATGAACATGTCTGTTTGTCCTGAGTCTGGGTGTAATTATCTATATAAGTATGTATTTACAAAAAAAAAGTAGTTTATGTAGTATATCAGTTGTCTGGTTTCCATAGTACAAGCTCTGCTTAGTTTGGGATCAGATGGCCGTGTGTGAATAATGTCCCAGGATCCTCATTCCTTTTTTTTATTTATCGGACATGAAACTTTCCTTAATCGATTTTACGTCACTTTTTCCAAGATTCATCGAAACTCGCAATTTTTACTAGTAATATGAACAAGTACATTTATAAACGAATAATTGTTAATATATATATACTAAAAACTTTCGTGCCGTAACACAATTTTAGGCGTCGTAAGAAGCTATTAAGATCCTATTAGAAAGTTTGCATAACTAGTTTGTGAAGCGATCGTTCTGATCATAATGTGTTTTGAAATAGCCACTTTAGTAACTTAAGGATATTATATACAAAAATGTACAATAATAGGAATAGTGAAATTAAAATGTAGTCAAAATTTATCCAATGTTTGACATATAATTGATATAATTAACACTTTTATAATAATTCGGTGGTAGAGCTTTGTGCAAGCTCGTTTGGGTAGATACCACCCACTTAATAGGTATTTTACCGCGAAAGAGCAGTACTTTGTATTGTTGTTTTCCGGATAGAAGGGTGAGTGAGCCAGTAATTACAGGCATAAAGGACATAACACCTTAGTTCCCAATGTTGGTGGCGCAATGGCGATGTAAGCGATGGTTAACATTTCTTACAATGCCATTGATTATGGGCATTGGTGACCACTTACCATCATATATACACATACGCTCATCCGTCTACCTATTCAATTAAAAACGTTTATAATATCACTAATTTATACAATGAAATAATATAAATATAATATAAAAAAGTAAATATACATGTACTAAAAGAGAATTCACGACCTAAGAATAAAAATCATAATCAAAATATATTATAAAGTTGAGGGCTTAATCTAGCTTCTGAAGTATTCACCCTTTTTTAGGGCCCTTCCAAAATTACAAGCGTTGTAGTAATCTTCCACTACACATGCTGAGTCAGAGCTTTTTCGCAGACACGATATGGTCCGCACTTAGTTGTTGGGCACCTTTTATCTCTATATATGTTAAGAAAGAATAAAATAAAATGAATATTCATTATGTTTTTTCGTTATGGTTGAGATTGATTTAGTCAATATATATATATATATTTTAAATATTCCTAGTCAATTAAATGCTCGTTCGAAAAACAGATAATCACTTGCGATACCTATAAACTTGAATGAGATTAATTTTAAAATAATAATCATAACTCTCAAATAAATGGGTAAAAATCTTGTGCTTCAAACTTTAAAAGTTAACTAATTATTTATTGGAACATTAATTAACGCGAGACTTTTTTAATACAAAATACGGATTACTTTTGGATAACGATGCATATTCAGTAGTATCTTCTTTGCTTTTTAATAGCGCAAATTGCGTGTAGTTTTATAGTCATTCTCATTTTTAATATTTGAAAAATTTTGGAAATCCCTTAAAAAAAATTGTGCTCTTGGTAAAATATTTAAACCTAAAATATTTAGTTGAGGTGACTACAATTTTAGCAGGAAAGTGCTCCGCTAACACTCATTCAGTTTGAAGTCAAACTCGCAATACTAGCCCAAGAGCCATTGAGTTCCACAGACGTAGAAACGGGCCGGAAGTGACAGAATAGACAATTTCGAACAGATCGTTTTAGATCTAACAGAACGTATTCAACGTAGAAAACAAACTAATATTTTTTTATTCGCTGCTTTTATTTTAAATTGTTTACGAATAATACATACTATAAATTTATGACTAATACTACGTTAACAGTTTTTATAACCTTTGTTAGTTTGCTTACTTGATATAAAATAAACATAGAAGCTGATCTGAATTATAACGGAGACACCCAATTATTTTTCGTATAAGGAGCGAAGTGGTAATTTTTTTTAAATAAATTTTGATAGTGCAAGTAGAATAGATTTCAGATCATTGAGCGAAAGTAATAGGTACTTTAAGCTTTTTATTTCAATTATTAACAATAAACGATACTTCCTTAAGTCGCTTATTAACGATATGATATAATTTAACAGGGTTTTGACTTTCAACTATGTCTGCCATTAATTAAATGAAAACCGGGCTTTAAAAAAGCAAGCTCAAATAATATAAATGTTATCGTCAGCATTGAAGTAGACGACCAAGAGATTTTATTAAATGTTCTCATATAAAACGTAACATTTCGAAAATAAATATGTAATCATATTATGCCAAACGCAAATACAAAAATTGAAAACGAAATGCAGTACGAAAACCTTCTCTGAAATTTGTTTTTAAAATACGGTACATATTAACTTTATGTACTTAATGTATTTACATTGCAATGAATACATCGTCAACAAGTGTTGATTCAGTCAAAACAATACGTAATGTATGTTCGTACATATTCAATTGACCTTCCGGGAAACGAAAATACATGGTAACCGCTGCTATCAACACAATTCACTTATAAATTCTATAGAAAATATTACATACTCGAATTCTTATTTTTCTCTAGAAACTTCCACAGGGATCGTTTTCTGTATAATCTGTTTTCGTGTATTAGATCAGGGATTCATTGGACATGAAAAACATACCTGGAAATTTCATAATTGTAGATCTTACAGATCTACAAAATTACCCACATAACTCTCAACCGTCACTCGTACACAAATCTAGTTGTTTCGATATTGTATGTATTTAAAGAACACACGAATATTATAAAGTAATAAAAAAGGCAGAAATATAAAAAGTTGATTAAATTATTTATAGTCGTTTAAAATAAAAAAAAAATCATGGTAAATAAAATTGATTAGACCATATTGTTATGAAAACGAAAGCGAATACTAGGAAACACCAAAAATGTTGCCAATATTATTCATTAAAATTTTAAAATAAATAATGTTCAAATTAAATTCAATGTGAGTTAAGTCATTTCTATTCTATTTATCCTAACCTCAGGAGATTAAAAAGAGTACTTTCATTGTAGAGAGTGACAATACACTACTTCTGGTGTTGTAGAAACTTAACCCATTTAAATATGAAGTGTTGTTTTTTCTCATTTTACGCTTGTGACATTAATATTAAAGCATAGTATAAACTTTATTTAGTTTGCGAATGTTTTAAAGCTATTCATTTTTATTAAGAAATGAAACTTAAAATAATTTTGTATATATAAATCCTGTATTGTATGCGTAATCATCTTTATTTTTTTTAGAATGGCGTTGCGATTTATGGTTTTTATGTTGTACGTTGATTTCACAATGCCGGAAACCTTTACGAAAATGCCAACACAATTATTCAGACAAAGCTCGCGCACGCAGCGGTGTAATTGAGTGTTCGCAGATGAAGAGGACATACACACATGAGGACATACAGACATGTCATGTCGCCTATTAAATACCCGAACATTATTACACAGTTTAAATTAAAAATTTGACACGCAGATACCTATGAGTACAATATGCATATGACTTATTTACGTAACGTTATAGCCTCAGCGAGCATAATGGGTACCGTCCGTTTCGCACATGGTGCTCATAATATGCGTCACCCCCTAAGCATAACATACGTAGTACGTACAGTTAAGAGGATATTCTGATTGCTAGGGTTAAGAAACTAGCCCACAATCCCGTTAGTGCCAAACAAACAGTACAAAGTTTCAATTTAATTGGATAACCAATGCGTGAAATCTTAAAATTAAAAGTAAATATGTATAGATAAAACAATGCTTTTTCATTTGGATCTCGATCGAATCTGGATACTGTGATCAATTCAAGCCAAATCATTTTAAACGCTATATTTATCGGTAACCTGACACAATATTCCTCAATTTCGCCTTCAAAACGGAACGGAGCAATTATTATTGATGTTCGGTCGCAGAATATAAGATGCGTGGGTGATACGGACTTGCATATATTATACATACATGTTGACAATATATTTAAAAAATATAAGATACTAGAAAAATAGTTGTCGAAAAATTTAACAATGAAGATTATAATGTTTTGAACATGAACAAAAATGTGTTACATTTTAAATATTACAAAATATTTTTTTAACAACAAATTAGCAGAAACTGAATGATTACATGAAGTCATAGAAGTTATAATAATGATATTATACTTGTTTCTATCGTCAATGCATTAGCATCATCTAGTTTTTAGCACACATTTCTGTTTACACTCGCTCTTGTGAGTGATAATTTGCTTCCAAATATGTCCGCCATAGCGATATTAACGGTCAAATATTTCTTCTCTGAATGTGTTTTAATTGGACTAGTACAATTTTCTCGTTATCTCTTTGATGCAAGTGACTGTGTTTTTCTAAATGTGTCACATATCAAATTAAAAATGCTATTTTCTTTTTATTTTTTATTTTTTTACTGTCCTAGTGACACTCTGTAATTACTCTTACTGAATTATAAGGACAGCTAATGTAATTTTTTTTATTTCGGAGTATTTGAGAAACTGTATTATAATTTACTATACTGTACCGTTGGTACTTTATTCAATATTTAGTTTCAAGAAAATCTTAAATGGACATAAATAAGAGTGTCTGCAATTTGCGATACTACGAAGCTTCTTGGATTGATGTTACTGGAAAAACAAAACACAAATGTAATACAATATACGTACAGATATATTATGTTGGTGCGTTGCAATAATTCTGGAAACAATACTTTGATAGCAGGTATTTCTCGGAAACTTAGCGGTTGGAGCATCAATTTCCGATTAATGAAAATTTGAAATTCAGGCAGCATTATTAGCATTTATTATTGTTGTGTTAAAGTCGCATGTTCGATCTTAACTCTTTCGGCTTTTGTCGTCCCAACTCCTAAACGCAATCGTACGCTTAATAGAAAAAAATCCATGATGACAATTAAGTATTATTGATGAAGATATGTTGGTAGTTTCTTTTACACGATATTATTTATCTGTTTATTATTAAATTTATATTTTATTTATTATTAAATTTATTTATAAATTTTTTTATAATATTAACAAAATGAATTAGGTTTTTTAGTCATGCTAAAATTTTATATTTAAGAAATAACAATTAACACATATATATAACTTTTATGTTAATTTAATCTTATATTTTATTGTATTGCATAATCAATGTAAATCAGAATCAATAAGAAAACGATGATGAACACACAGACACGAAAAATTGCTTCTTTGAAAATTTTCGCTTAAATCCTTTTGAAATCACAAGTAAATAATTATATGAAGTGTATACATGAAATTGTTACCTTGTACACATTAAAAATAGATCGGAGTTTCAGGTGCAAAAATGACTTTCAGGACAATACGGTATAAAAGTAACAACATTCAATCGCGGTGAAAACTTATTGTGTATGCCGTAAATCCCAAGGCGGTCAGAAGTGGCAAAACGGAGTGAAACGGTAAAAGTTTCCTTTATGTTCCAACAATACTCTTATTCCACATTTCCACAAGCCAAACATTTACCATTGTGGAACCCAAAATCTGAAACTTGCAACATTTTATGCAAAGATTTCTTGCAATAGTAAACAATAATTGACAACACCTTCGTTTAAATTTATTTGAAGAAGCTTTGTAGAAGTCTTAAAACTAATTGTCTTATATAAACCTAAATTCCTAAGAGCCTGTGTTCCTTTTTACGTATTTAAGTAAATACAATTGTAAGGTATTCTATACTTTGAAAAAAGATAATTTAGTAAATCATCATTATTTTAAAAAGAATTTAAAACGAATATATTGATTCGGACATATTTTCTATTTTTAAAAAAGAGGTCATACACATTTTTAAGCAGGGCTAATTAAAAAAAATATATTCTTTTTTATTTTGTTTGTTTAAAAAAATAATGTGAGCACATATTACATTTAATTCTATATTGTGTGAACATTATCTTTGTTCCAGAATAAAAAACTGTCAAAATAAAACAAACAACAGCAGTGAAGATTGACTAATGAATGACACTAAACGATTTCCATTCCATAATAAATGAAAACAAGAGTTTTTGAAACTTAAACGGGAAATGAATTCAACAAGGCCTTTGATTTGTAAATGACTATCAGAAATGCAAGGTATTTGTGCAATCAAAAGTAATTGTACCCTTTTAAGCAAAATGGTTAGGTCTAATTGGAATGTGAGTAATTATTGAACTCTCAACTCGGTTGGTCAGTGTGAAGTGACCTTGAACAAATTTAATTTAAGCTTTGTGGAGTGTAGTTGTCGCTATATATACAATAACTATAAATTAAACTAATAAAAGGTTTCGTGATTGGTTTAAACCGTGAATCAAATAATCCGATTTCAATATCGGGTAAGCATTACATAATTTTCCTGTTTTTATATTCGTAATCGTCGTGCTCGACGGTGAATAAAAATGTTATGAGGAAACTCGAATGTGTTGGTTAAGAATCTACATGTGTATGCATCAACCATTCCACATTTTAGTAGTTTTTTGGAATAAGCTCCAATTGCTATCCTCAGGAGGTGTCATAGCCCAGCAATTACAGTTACAGGTAGATAGATTCAATATTTAAAAATAACAATGGGTTGCACCCCGGGAGTGCCGGCAGAAGTGAAAACTTGAATTTTAACGTTGTGCATTTTTGATATTTTGGAATGGTTAGGAAAAAAATTTGCACGAATTGCTTTCTTTTTTATTTTAATTGATTTTTTCATTGACTCGGAAGTCAGTTGATTTCCTTGAAGAGACGTTAGTTGCCTTTTGGATTCCTTAGTCTGCATGGATTTCGATATCTAGGTTTAATAGATATTTTTACGATCATGAAGATGAAGTACCCAGATATACATGTTTCAGAATCCTAATAAACACAATTTATCTATAAACACCGATTGCCAATTTCATTACATTTATTATAGAAATAAAGATGTCTAATCTTGATAAGGTCGCTATAAATGTAGGTAGGTAACTAATTAAGAAACGATTTATGACAAAGACGTTAAATATGTCCTTCTAAGTAATTAAAATAATTGTCTTAGTTTTACGGGTCCTTGCATTTTATTATATATTTTTTTATTATGCGATTAAGCTTTAAATCAAAGCAAATATTATTATTATGAGCGTACCGTCTTGACCGGCTTGCACAACAGATATGTCGAAGGAATGCCTTGTGAATACAAAATACGAAAAGTATTTTCTATATCGAGAATTCAACAGTACGTGTATCTTCCATACTTTTTTAAATAATCCTTTAATTAATATCATAAATGCGAATGTGAGTTTGTTTGTTTGTTCGTTTGTTACACTTTCAGGCCTACATCATTGAACCGTTTTTTAAAATTCTTTCACCAATCTAAAGCTACATTATCAACGGGTAACATAGGCTACATTTTGTACCAGTATTCCCACGAGAACGGGAACTACACAGGTCAAACCTCGGGCAAGACGCTAGTAAAATTATAAAAGCATAATTTTCTTCATAATTTATACTTGTAACAATAAATTATCGGACGTTGTAATAAATATGAAAGCTACAGCATACTCATTACTTTCTTGATTAAGTAAATATTAGTTTTAGTTATACATTCATAATTCACAAAAAAAAAAAATACAATAAAAGGGAAATGTTTTTTCCAGAGATTATAATTACTTTGTCGCTATGCCTGCTATTGTTACGTATTCCGAACGAGCTTTGGGACAACCTACAGGAACTAAGTGACAATGTAACTTGTTTCGTACTATTCTAACAACGTCAATTCACATATAGCCGTCTCATGTCCCGAGTGACTTTATATGCCGCATAAAGTTAGTAGACGTGTGAAATAATGTTAGCGACCTGTGGACTTGCCTTTCATTCTCAGTTATAAGCAAAGCCAGAGAACGATCAATAAATTCTTATAATACAAATGGCATAAAATTGTACCAAACCATATGTGAATTGCAACCCTTATTTATGTTATATTCTATTATGACTGCTGTTATCTTGAAGCTATACCCAGCTTTAGTTGTATCACTGACGAGGCATTAAATTCGCTTGGCAATGTTTGTCACTAACAACTTCGCTCGAAATATCTCTCGCAATATAGAATTTGCATTTTGCTAAACTATATAATCGAATACAATGAAATACCAGTCTTATAGATCGGGAGATATTCACACAAAATTTCAGGTCATTTGTACCAGTATGGCGACTTTGCAGGTGTCTAATCAGGTAAATGACGAAAGGAAAATGATGGTCATAGCGTTGGTACCGACGGCCAATGATGGCTAAAAAATGATTTCACAAGTACGATTTATGTATGGTCGTATTTTGAAAAGGTGTCGAATAAATAAGTTTTTCAAGTATAACACCACTTTCTCCCCCTACTAGAAGTATGGCAAATATAATAACTAGGACATTATATCACTTACAAATCGTTTTGCCACAAAAATACTTACTCCTTTGCTGCGGCGGTTGGGCGTCCATTTGGAACCGGCGGAAAAGTATGGCAATGTGATTTTCATAAATGGCTACTCGACGATGATTAGCTATGCAAAAATTAGCCTGTACATATGGTTGAATTGTTTTTTTTTACATTAACATGTTCTCGTCCGTATGGCGGGCTGTAAGTAACACCGGAGAAGTATGGCATTACACTACCGCCTACTTCTTCTTTCAGTGACAATCGGAAAGTACAAGATTTTTTGTGGAACGAATCGTTTGACTCGCAATTTATTTAACGCCTACGCGATGGGACCTCCAGTACCAGCGCTATGACCATCATTTTTCTTTTTGTCATTATGTTATTTGACCGCTGATGTGTCGCCATACTGGTACCAATTGCCTGAAATTTTGTGTCAGTAACTCCCGGTATATTAGTAAAAAAAAAAACTATTTTTGAAGTTGTTGTCATTTCAAAACTCGACACGAACTCTACGTCGGTTATTGACTGCCTCGTTGGTCTAGTGGCTTGATATAAGGCCGCAGACGCGGTGGTCCTGGGTTCGATTCCCAGGTCGGGCCAATAAATAGTTATTGGGGTTTTCTGTCAAAAAAATCTCAGTAGCAGCCCAGAGTCTGGAAGTTGGAAGTGTCTACACTCCCGTGCCTCGGAAAGCACGTTAAGCCGTTGGTCTTGCGCCTGAACTGTTTTCGGTCGTGTCGGATTGCCGTCCCATCGGATTATGACAGTTACGGAATAGAGAGTGCACCTGTGTTTGCGCACACACTTGTGCACTATAATATCTCCTGCGCAGTTGGCTAGTCTCTCTTGAGATTGGCCGCCGTGGCCGAAATCGGTCTGGAGGACCTTATTTATTTATAATGTTGTTATACAGAAACACGCGTCTGTTTGTATATGTTTATGTGTACATATACGTGTATATTTAAATTCATATTATTTTATTTTATAAAGAAACATTGCACTGACTATCGTTAGTAATATTAAAACACACTGGTTGGGAAAAGAGAACACTTCGACCTGACAAGCACTGGCGACGACATTGATAGTTTTTTTTTTTTAAATCGTTTACAATTTTCTATGATAATAATAAAGAAACAACCAGATTTTTATATTTATATAACTTTATATATAATGTTGTGTTGAGATACAATTTAATATAGTAGTCCTTGATATTCTTTTTGCCTCGCAAGTGACGTCATCGACTTCAAGACAAACAAACATCCGGTGCGTAATTAACTTCTAAACAAGCTTACGTCAAACGTGATTCACGGTTCCGTTTTATTATTCAGTAGAGTTTTACCCGCGGTTTCATCCGTGTAGTTTCCGTTCCTGAATACGGAGACACAATGTAACCTATTTAACTCGCTGATAGCTTTCCATTAGTGAAATAAGTTTTAAAATCGATTAAGTGGTTTAGACGTTCAAGGGTAACAAACAATCAAATTCACATTCGGATTTATAATATTTACTCCATTTGATTGATTTTGTAAAAATAAGTTAATACGAGTAGAATTGCAATTCAACAGTCCATATAAAAATAATTGAAAAGTATGGTAATCAATGCTGTGATTGGCGAAGTTTATTTGTGTTATTTAGTGTGTATTTATTTAGTTTGATATTTGAAACGTATATGAATACCTAACATATGATCATATTTGCTATGTACACACAGTTACTACCAGAGCCTCTGAGATGAGTTCGCCTATTAACCTACCATCAGAAAACATTTGTTCAAAATGTTGTTTCAAACATCAGATAATTGTTATATATAATAAAGTAAAATGAAATATTATTCTTTCATATCACTGACTACACACACACATACACACACACACACACACACAAACACAAACACACACACACGCAAACACACAGTTAAAAATGACCGTAGATATGTACTTGAGATATTATTTGCATTTTTTTTATTAAATATATTGTCACTTGTTTCTTGAGAAAACTTACGTAAAGAATTCGTAGGAGGGTTCGACCTTTATATAGTCTGTTCTGTTATAATCATTACACGGCTCACTGACAAAAATATTCAATACATTGTCGAATGTAGCGTAAATAAAAGAACGGGATTTTTTTGTATGTTGTCACATCAAATACATTCTGTATTATCATATTGTTGTGTAATCATTTGTATGAATATAAAAGCCAAAGTAAAGCCTTCATTGTGTGTTGAACTTTTTTATTTTATTAGTTATTGTTATCAAAATAAATTTTAATCGTTTTGGAAATTAAACAAAAACATACTTAGAGCAGTTATGCTACGTAATGATTTCTGATATTTTTTTTGTGAATGTACCTTAAGAAGCGAAAAGGATGATGAAAGGATTTTTTTTATATCTACATAAAATATTTCATATAAAATTAACTTACAAATACTTTGCTTAATATTTTTTAAATATATTTACGTTTCTTTTTTTATTATTTACTAATATCGTATAAAATAACTAGTTACCAATATCTTAATTTTTTAACCCGTAAAAATGACCCGTTATTTCTTTTAAAGACACTTTGACGATAAGATCCGGATAGTGAATTGCTTTTCTGTAGGAAGAATATCGATGAGCCGCTGCTTTATTTCAAAGTGGAAAAAAAACTACGATTGTTCTTTTAAAAAAACTGCAATATCGAGTGCTATCGAGACAGCAGTTTTATCCATTAAAAAAAAAAAAAAAACAAAAGATTTAGTTTAAACACAAAAGTTCCTTTAGCTATATACGTTATCTGTAGCGTAAACTTGAAAGTAAACGTGTCTGTGAACTAAAACGGTATAATTTTGTAGAAACCAAGATCGAATCCTAAAAACAAAAATGGTTCAGTTTTATATGCAAGATATTAAATTTTAAACTCGAAAATGTACTAATGCATATGTAGCCCATTGAAAAAAGTTGCAAAATACTGGTGGCAGTAATAGAAGAAGAAAAATAGTAGAGCACTATTATATTTATCTTTATTATATAAACGATCACCATCTAAGACAGACAGTGAAATATTTACAAGCCTTACTTTATCTTAACCGAGATTTATACAGGATTGCTGTATTATCACAAGTTATGTAAATGGACGAAGGCCACAAACCTGGGAACTAAGATATTATGTCGCTCCTACCCAAAGTTTCACTGGCTCACTAACCCTTCTAACCGGAACACTGCACAACCATATTAAGTATATCTGTTTGGAGGTAGAATTTGTGATAAATGGATGGTATTCACGCAGACGAGGCTACGCAAAACCCAACTGCAAAGCACACTCATTTGTTATTTGGTTTTTTTTCCTTAAATAACGTAGTCGAAGTTATTTTACTTATAATTATCTTAATTAAATGTATTTAATTTAGTAAGAAAATATATATTTCTACGAACTACTTAATAAATAAGATAAATTTCCGTGAAAAATATCTTTAAATTTTTTAAATAAAAAAAAAACTGTCGAACATTGCGTTTCACTTAGTTAAAATATCGATTTTAAATGAGCGTGTCAACTTGAGTTATAAGTTTCGAAACATTTATCTGTGTTTTCCCCTAACTACCAAGTACGGATTTGAGTAAAATTTAAAACGATTTAGACAGTTCAAATTCAAAACCAACTTTATTCAAGTTGGATTTCGCAAACACTTTGGAATGATTATTTCGAAAGTTTGTCATATCAATTCTATTTGAAGCTTTAGTGGTTCGGAAAGTGGTGCGCGATGTGACTAGATAGTTCCTTAATTGTATTAACAACTATACTAAAATATTATATTATTTAACCGACGCAGTGAAGTATTAATAATATATCAGAAGTTTTTTTAGAATAAAAACAACTCCAATGTATAATAAATATATTGTCGCTTCATAACCAAGTATGATTACCAGAGATTGTACAATTTTTAAATCCAAATTAGAATTAATAGGAGCTCAAACGTGACCCAATTAAGTCAAAGCAAAAAAATAATCAAAGCACATTTCAGTAGGAATGAGTGCGACAATTTTAAAAGACACTCGAATGCTTTGACGCTAAAACTACTAGTAGCTGTACTAGTAACAAAATGCGAAGCGGTTCCTATATTTCTTAATAATTAGACGTAATTATGATAATAAATTAATATTTTATTTCTTAAGCTTAATAATTGATATACAAAGTAATACTACGAAAATAAATTCAAAATTTTAAGTAAAATAAAATCAACTAATTTGTAAAACACCAGTAACCTCGCAGGACTAGATAGCTATGACACACACACTATGAGCAACAACTATTGTTTTACGACTTTTTATAATTTGTTAGATTTTATTTTCATACAAAAATAAGTATTAATTTAATTTCCCGCTTAAACGTTTATAAATCTGCGCGTATTGCAAGTGTGTGCGAGCGTCGCGTCGTCCTTTCGTTTATAAATGAAACATAGACCTTCAAATATTATGACAGTACAACGATAACTTGTAACATTTTTTTTGATGTATTGCGTTATAATTATAACCGAACTCGTAGAACAAAAGTTGTTGTTTATGATTTTAGCTATCTAGTCCTGCGAGGTTGTTGATGTATTACAAATAACCCTATATGTAACTTTGGAAACATTCATCTGTAATGCTTTTTTATTGATAAAATTATAATTAATAGATCATTGAAATATCTAGAAAAATGGCAGTTTATTTTGTTACTTATTAAATAAACGACTACCAACGTATGACTATATTTCTAACAGGAATATATCTTGTTCTTAGCATTGCTTCTAGTTTATTTTTCGTCAAATGATTTTCTAGTTAACGCCGTATGAATTTTAGTGGAATTTGTCCCAGCATCAAAGCACGTAACTTTGTTACCTTGCAATAAAACTAAGTACCTGTGCGGATGAAATATTGCGTGAAACGAGCGACATTTGGCAGCTATAGACAACGTTGACATCGATTTTTCAATCCACCGCGTTTAGGCACTGACATTTAACATTCAAAAACTCAACCTTCGATACGATTGGAACGGCTTGTAATCATTTTGTCATTTTTATACCAATTTATAGCCATATTCAACACGTTGATCAATTTATGAAATTCACGCGCTGAGATAAATAAAAATATGTACGATATAACAAATATATTTTATTACAAGTTGATAGCCACCATTATATTAAAGCATTATTCAGATAATTTTAGTAGTAAAATTGGAATTTGGTATCCGAAACTATTGTTTTGTCCAAATTATAGGTACCTATGTAATTTGCATCAGAATTCGATTTGCCGTTTGTGTGTCCATTGTTTTGTTCCATAAATACATTTAGTGGTTCGAATTTTGGTCTCTGGTTTCATGGAAACAGGTTTGCAGAAGCATTTTAAATCCGCTTTTGTTAATACACAAACGAATTGTATTACTGTTTACGATACACAAAGTAATTAACACTGTGTTAGAATGCGTAATTAAAAGTGAGTGTGTAAAATGCTAAGCTAACATGATGAGTTACATTTTAGTAACGGAATTTCTTTTTTAACGTTCCTTCCTTATGTTTATGTATTTATTACCGACTTACTCTACGGTAAAATTCACGGGAAATTAAGCTGCTGATTGAAGTATTTACAGATCGTTTTAAATATTAAAAGATGAATGGAGATCTCAATATCGTCTCATTTTGTAATTTTTTTCACAAAAGTTTTATTTGTTTATTGTTTTAGACTCTTGTTAAAATTTTATAAAATACGGTCGTATGATAAGTCGTATCAGCAAAATATCGGCGGTGGCGATAGCATCTGTGTTTTAAGGTAAAATAAAGTAGCCAGCACAACTATCAAAGCTGAGTAAAGACCTCAACTTTCGCAAAGAGGACTTATAACTTATTCCAATATGCAGCTCCATTGGTGATTAACATGATTTCCGATATTTCCCTCCACATAACGTTGTGAGTTTTATCCTACGCAAGCTGATTACCTCGCGATGATTTAAATCTAATCTAATCTAAAATGCCTGATGTGATTCAAAACACGTGATAAATTATAAATACAAACTAAACAGGGATTTAGGTACAGCTAAGTATAATTAATAAACTTTTAGACATCACGTCTATATACAAGGTGATGGGCAACATATCGGGGTTATTAGGTAAATACATCTTCTGTTAATAAAATAGTTGCAACGCTGTGTTGCTCCGTAGGGAGTTAGTGGATAGGCATGTTTCAGAAAATAGTCCGACACATCTAACAAACAATGTTTCCCTCGCTGCTAAGAGATGAATTTATAATGTAAAAAAAATCCCATATAAATCCGTGTAATAAAAATTTTGACTTTACCTCTTGTTTTTATTTATATTTTACTTTTTTTTAAACTATTTAAGCAAAGCTTAAATGCCAGTCCTGAATAACAATCAGGCGTTAAATCAATAAATATATCGACAGACCGCCGTTCCATCGAAGTATGAAATAATCGAAATATAGAGTTTAATAATCATCAGCAATTAGCTAATTACCTAACTGGTTGAATGTTATCTGTTACATAGTTTGAGGCATCAAATCTAAAATACTTTTACTAAAAACTAAAAAGCTTAATAAAAAAAAACGAGACAGAAATATTAAAAAAGATTCCGTTTATTTTTAAATAATTCTATCATAATAATCAAAAATAATCAAGATCAGAAAATTTGAGCAACTATTTAATATTAAAAACTCATAACTATTTCTGTTTCATTATTATAAATTTAAAATATACACACCTATTATCGGTGCAAAATGGTCCGAAAAATCTCAACCTCAATCAGCGATGATGCATCATGCACCACACACATCTCAGAACGTCACAATCTATTGAGTCCAACGAAGCAACCTGACATTTTGCAATAGACTGCAGTACTCCATATTGAACCGGACTTAAGCTCGATATAAATTATAAAGCCGTCCAGCCATCCGCCAAGTTTTGTACTAGCTAATTTTACGTTTAGCAATATATGTTTAAATTGATATGTATTAAATATATATAAAAGAAAAGCCCGGCCCGCCAACCAAGAATTTCTTGAATTAGTTCATCTTCTCAGATACATTTAGACAATCGATATTATACAAAACGTGTTATTTAGTTGTTTAATTACAACTAAAGACATGCGATGAAATCGACAGATGTTATATAACTGCCAAAAATCTAGTCAAGATAACTAGACGTCTCTCACGGCGGAATAATCTAAATTTCGCATACTAAATTTTGAAATTAATGATAAGTCCCACTTCATATTTGAAAGACGTTTCAGTATTCGGCCAATAATGACTTATATAAAAACTTTGTTAAGTAGGTGTTTTTTTAAACACCAATTTTTGATTTTTAAGTTTTTTTCACTAGTTTTTTTAAACATTGATTTTAAATTTAAAAGAAAAATGCATTATTCTTCAAGGAATCAACCCTTAAACAGTATATATAGGTAAAGCCGTAACAAAATAAATCGTTAATATACACGGTGCTCTCTAATATATGTGAAATATAACTTAAAAACGGAATATTACATTATGACGATTGCGTACTAAACCCATATTGTATTATAAATTTTAATTCATGCATGAAAATTTAAATGGACATAACTAAATTTCATATTTCATTTCATGTCATTTATTTGTATTGTAGTTTCTGAGGGTCGATTCTGCTAACGAACCACCCGCTGCGAACGAACTGACCGAGTTTAGAGAGGTAAGTAAGCCAATTTATTTTCCTTTTAACTGAACAATGTTTTGTTCACGTATAGGACATATAGGTAGTATTACAGTGTATGTTCAGATACCAATGTTACACATAGCTTAGTTTCTCGTTTGGATTTTTACCCCGTTTTTACTAATTTTAACTCGCTTTGGGTAATGTTTGAAAGTAGAATTTTGTAATTCATTTTTAACTAACTTCCGGGGTTGGAGAATTTGAAATATAGTTAAGGAAAGTTTTATAAATATATTACTAAAAACCTGCATGTTTCAGATGCACCAACTCACATAGGAGAAGCACAAGAGGAAAGGCAAAGTGACATTTACAAGTTGTACTTTTCCTTCACTTTAGTAAAGAATAAAAATCTATTAAAATAAAATTTATATTTTCTCACACTATTGTTATAATAAATCCAGGAATAGGCACTTAAGGTAAATGAGATCGGACAAGTTCTAGACACACGTTAAATTAGTTGTTGAACAGACACGTTTGTTTCGTTTTTAGTAAAACAATTTTAGATTTGCTCGATATTACAGTGCCGTAGCTCTTTCTAGTGTTGACCTTTTATGGTTTGTTATTTTTATTTTATATCATTTATTTGACGTGCATAATAGTTAACGAAACCCTGACAAAAACTTAGAAGTGTATAGATTATTCATCAATACGAATCTAATCGATCACAAGGTTTTTATATACAATATTTTTATTTTTACAATAACGAATGTTATCTAAGTGTAGTATGGACTTTGGACATGTATCCTAAATAGCTTTCTAAGCCATTAGGATGTTATTAAATATTTAAAATAACTGCTACAATAAATAAAATAAAATTAGGCAAACACAATTTAATTTAAAACTTTAACTCATGATATCCGTACGGAACAGCATTATTATAATAACCAAAAGAACGATTTAATATAATAAGCATAACGAAATTTATAGGCGAGCATCTGTGAGACGGTGCCCTTACCGACTAAGTTGCCAGCTACGGGAGAAGCGCAGATGTTCCCAACCTCATTACGTTTGCTCGCAACCTCCTCCGCAATCTAGTTTAAACTAGTTTTATTCACGCCAACCACAAATAACATTTTTCTTAACATATTATAAAACTTCTAAGGTCGTTATTTCGTTTTATAAAGCGTAGTATTGTGTTTTTTAAGTAAGTCTATATACATATAATAAAATTGTAAAAGATCGATGTCTTTATTAAATTTATTAAAGAATTAGAAAATTTTTAACATTTTTTTTTAAATTTTATCTGTCTGTCTGTACCTTTGTACCCGCATCACGCAAGAACTACTGCACAGAATTGAATGCGGTTCACCGATGTATTGCTAGAGGCCTAGAATAAAACACAGGCTATCTGGTTGTCAGTTTGTCTGTTTTTCTGTGAGTTTGTGCGCGCGAATTTTAGAAATGGATTCACTGATTTGTATTCGGTTTTCACTAATATATTGTGGCCAACTCCACTAAAAGTTTTGTGTTTGTTTTATTTCAATCGGTTTATAAATAAAAAAGTTATATCAATTTAAGGAATCACGTCGAACATTATTTGATATTAATGCTACAAATAGCTTTTCATTTGAATTGATTGAAACTTGAGCTACCTATAAATGATAGTCTATAAAATGATGATTGAAAGTTAATAGGAACACAAGTAAAAATTAGTCACTTTCAGAGAATTAGATAATTCCAATGTAAGTTGAGCTCAGATCAATATGGTCATTCATATATTATAGGGTTCAGCTTATGCTGGAACATTTAACAGGGACCCGGTATATAACTGTGTCTGTATTTGTTTGTATTACATTTTGTTATAGTAGTCGCTTATTAATATATCGGAATAGATCTTGCTGTTTTCCTCCTGGCCAATAGTTTGTTGCCCAATCTAGATCGGGGTGAAAATAGAACTAAAAATATTATATATACTGAAATATTATGTCTGCTCTTAATAGTTTCTATAACTTACACGCGGGTGAAACCTGGGGCACAGCTAGTTCTAAGATAAAAAATACTAATTTTCTATTAATAAATTTAGGTTTTTAGGTTAGGTAGGTAATTAGGTAGTTAGGAAGTTAGGTAGGTAATTTAGGTAACCGTTATAATTTTATTCTACATATTCTGTAAGACCTGTTAATTACAAATGATTATTTGATTGATTAATATCACATAATTTATTTAAAATATAAAAGTAATTTATATAAACAGCGATTTTACGACATTTTATTAGTTATATAAAGTCATTACGTTTGTTATATATTACTTGGTGGTGGGGCTTTGTACAAGCTCGTCTGGGTAGGTACCACCCACTCATCAGATATTCTACCGCAAAACAGCAATACTTGCTACTGTTGTGTTCCGGTTTGAAGGGTGAGTGAGCCAGTGTAATTACAGGCGCAAGGGACATAAGATCTTAGTTCCCAAGGTTGATGGCGCATTGGCGATGTAAGCGATGGTTAATATCTCTTACAATGCCATTGTCTATGGGCGTTGGTGACCACATACCATCAGGTGGCCCATACGCTCGTCCGCCTTCCAATATAATAAAAAAAAAATAGTCGTCTTACCTCGTACATGCGGGCCTAAGCTAGTTTTTTAATATAAACAAACCAACTGATTTATTCGCCCGTACTATGAACTGATAAAAGTAACACAAAGCACACGACAAACAAAAAGGCGTATTTTTCTTCTCGCGTTTATATAAATACATTGTAATATTTCTAAAAGTGTCGGTTCAACTTTTTTTTAAGGAATAATATGATAGTAGTAGATGGACGTGCAAATGGGCCACCTGATAGTAAGTTGGGACCACACTTGGGAACTAAGAAGTTATGTATCTCGTCCCTGTACCCTTCAAACCGGAACACAACAATATTCGGTTCTGCTATTTTACAGAAGAATATCAGACGAGTGGGTGATACCTATCCAGCAGAGCTTGCACAAATTCCGACCGTTTTTTATTCATGTAAAATGTTTATAATTAATATATTATTTATTCCTTTTATCGGATTAATATTCTGTGCTATAAAACTAAAAAAATCTGCCATATTTATTTTTCTTTTAACACATAAATATTATTATTAGATTACCCTTTTTTTCACGCACTGGAAACCTTCAGAAAGGTACCCGGCTCCCTTGGGGGGGACCGTATTAAAGTTATTTAATGAAGATATATTTATTATTTATATTATATAAATTAATACTTAATTTGGTATGAGAATAAAATATAATATATTGTATATAACATATTTATAACTATTATAATATAATTTAATATTTAATAGCTGAAAGCGATAATACTAAAATTTATTTTTTTAAATATTTAAAAAATATATCTTACCCTTTGGTTACTTTTATCAATTTCTGCACAACATTTTGTTTCTGACATACGAACTTTATTATAGAAAGTATGTTACAGTTAAGACAGCATTCGTAAGAAAAGCATTCGCTCGACCGTTTGTTCGTCGACTTGAGTTGCGAAATAATTCTTCGCGAAAAACTCTTTTCTGATCATTTGTAGCCACACACTTGTATTGTACCTACACACTTACAAACTTTAACTCATTCTAATAGAGGTTAGAGGCGTCAGACCATCAGTAAATCTTCTTCATTAAATAAATAAATTATATAACATCATTATTTTTCTGAGAGATAATATCCGCTTTCATTAGTCAGTCTGTACTACCAGCGAGACAATCTTTTTACAATAACGGGAATCGATTTCCAATACAGAGTAAAGGCATTCGAAACAGTTCAATTGGTTAGCGCGGATCCTTTTTTCATAGCTGATAGCGATAACACTGAGATCAGTGTGATTATAAAACATATGCATTTCTATGCGACAATTGTTATATATTGATTAATTGAATATATTTATACACATTGCAATAGAAACGATCGCCTCGAATAGTCAGGCTATTTTTTTGTTGTATTAAAAACTATGTATAATTATAAAAAAAATCTCTTTGAGTTTTCTTTCGCCATTTCTCGTGTCTGAGTATTTTATACTACTTTCACTTTGATTATTTATTAATACTTTATGGCCAAATACTGAAACGTCTTTCAAATATGAAGTGGGACTGAATTATTTGGAACGTCATTAATTTCAAAGTTTAGTATGCGAATGACGCATATAGCCCAAGAGCCCACGATGGCCAGACCTTCGTTATTTTATAAAAGCTGAATTTTTTTCTATGCATATCCCCTATACAGGTAATAACAACCAGCGACTATAGAGTTTGGGTTGTGGTTACTTTGGCAGGTAACAGGTATTAAAGGTGTATAAAATAGAACCTTACTTTGGTTAAAGTATAAAGCTCAATTTTTTTATATTTTCTTCGGGATAACTTTAGAAATCTCGTCATCCATTGCCGGACACTTATGACAATAATATTTGAATGACGTTTCAGTATTCGGCCGTTAGTGTTCTTGATTCGAACTCGTTTAAAGATAATAAGAGACGAGATAACATTTATGCGGCGTAATTTAAACATTGAAACGCTTTGAGACTTGCTGTTGATCTTATGTTCTGCTTACTGTATTTAATATCATAGCACAACTTGTGTTCTATCAAAGTTCACTGTAATGGTTTGAGTTTAAGTCATATGTAATTAATTTATATTAAAACCTAGATACGCGTACGGAAGTTTTTGTTATCTTGAATACAAGTGATATGAGACATATTGATGACGTTTAGGGTTCAGATCAATACAAATCCATATTGTCTTTTAAATTATTTTCATCCTTAGTCATAAAAAAAGTCTATACGATATCTGTAAACTCTTTTCTTTTACGATATTGTAATGTGTTAGAAATATATAAATGGGGATATGTTCGAGTTTCTTATTAAACGTTATGTAGCTTTTGTATTCTATTGTTTGTCGACTTCTTATTCACTTATAAAGTAACAGCCTGTGAATGTCCCACTGCTGGACTAAGACCTCTTCTCCTCTTTGTAAGGAGAAGGTATTGGAGCTTATTCCACCACGCTGCCCCAATGCGGGTTGGTGGAATACACAGACGTGAAAGAATTTCAATGAAATTTGACACATGCAGGTTTCCTCACGATGTTTTCCTTCAGCGTCAAGCACGAGATGAATTATAATCACAAATTAAGCACATGAAATTCGGCGGTGCTTGCCCGGGTTTGAACCCACGATCATCGGTTAAGATTCACGTGTTCTTACCACTGGGCCATCTCGGCTTATTCACTTGTCTAATTATTACTTTTTTTCCTCAGGATTGTTCTGGAAGTTGTTTTTAAGAGATAAGCGTGCTTTTATACTTAATTCTTTTCGCCTATTGAATAAAGTGTTAAATAAATAAAAATATACAATTTTATCGTCCATAATAAGCTATTATTCTTTTCTTATAAAATTTTGACGTGCAGACAAACTTTTTTAAAATTGCAGAGATCTTGGCAATTTCTCTAAAATGGTGTCAACCAAGCCATCAGATCTGGATTGCCCGTAAAATGACGCGGAAAAATGTAAGAAAAGAAAATTAGAACAAGGCAAAGGTTAATAAAAGTGAGGGAAGAAATATTTAGTCATTGTCAGCTTTACTGATGTTTATTACTTTAACCAACAGAGATAAAATATATGTAAAATTCTAAAAGCAAACACGAAACTCCGTAGTTGCACTAGGGCGTAACCGAGAAGATTTAAACTAATGTGTTCTTGGAACATATACCCACTTTAATTAAGTCTTAAACCAAAATTTGTTACTCTCTAAAGAAATTGGAGAGCAAAAATGACATATTATTTACAATATTAATATAAGAACTACAAAAACGTATAATACACATTAAAATAATTATAATTATTAATATATCATTGTCGTATTAAAAATAAATGTTTAAATATCTTTATTTTTCCATAAAAGTCACAACATACACTGAAACCATAAATTAAATTAAGGCTAAGTGATTATTTAGCCTTTTAATATATTTACTTCTAAAGTAAGTAGTTTTGAAATATATAATCCGATAGTTTAATTATAAAAAAAATAAATGAATTCAAACGTTTTAAGGTAGACGGTAAATTATTTTAAAGCTGTGCTCTCCTCGTTGATGAATATTTTTTTCCCGAGCTGAGTTTTAATTTTAGGTAAGACTAAGAGACTCGCAAGTCGCACTTTGTACGTTTAGTCGTTTGCCTCAACATCATAAAGGATAGGCTAGTATGGAGTCAGTTGTTTAATTTCTTTATTACATGAGTGAATTGTAAATATATATTTGATTTTTGTTCATTAGTTTGGTTTCATGATATATTTGTGAGTTGTTAAAAAATTGTAGTGGAACAATATTTTGATTTTTAAATAAGTATTTGGAGAGGAATACACCGAATACTTCGAAGTGAAATAGTAATATATACAAATGAGTTTAAAAAAAAGAGTGTGTGTACTTATGTACACGCGTTAGAAGTTATACTTCTTTGGCGTATGGAAAAAAAAATAACTAAAATGCAGTAGTGATTAACGATAAATATTAAAATTGATAAAAAAGATTTTATTTAAATAAAAAAGGTTTTATTAACGTAATAAAAATACTAGAATATACTACTTGAACATAATTATCGATTTTCATGCCACCTAGAACTAACTTCACGTTGTAGAATTCAGGTGTTTAATGAGCGGTTAAGCTGACAGCTTCATACTGTTAATTTTGTGTCACAGATGCGCGCGCATCTTAAAATTTCACTCTCATCATTTTTTCATAACACGCCTAAAGAAGTATAACTTCAAAAATATTTCTTACTAAATATTAATTACACTAAGGAGAATTTATTTTAACATAACATAACATTAAACAGTCAATTTCCTTCGGTTCACTTTCAATTCGCTAACACACATTTTTAAACAAAGATAAGTCAATGAACCTCATCATATAACTTATTTGGTTCGGTAAATGTATTTTATTAAATAATCTCCAAATAATCCATCCCAATAAGTCATCCTTTCAGATTCAATATTAAAATAGCTCAATGTTCTAGGAGATGCTTAGGAATTTGAAGTGGACAAAGCTTTAAATATGTGTGTGAAATGCCTTGCGTCTGTGAAGTGTGTCTGCTGTAATTATTGAAATGAATTAATAGATTCCGCCGTGTATTTCTTTAAAAAAACATGCTATCATACTAAAAACATGTAGATATAAATGTAAATGTATGGTTTTTAAGTTACCCTGGGTAAATAAAATGGACATCTTACGTGTGTGAATTTAGACGGCCAAGTCGTTATTAAAAAAAAATGGGTTTTATTAAAATCTCTAATAAGAGTCCTAGATTATTTGTAAATAGAATTTTGTCATGGGAGAATGACTGTTCGAATGGTTTAAACTCACTTGATGATTAATGTTATACATTTAGATTTGAAAATATTTATTTTGTTTTCTTTGATTGAAAGAATTACATATAAAACAGGAGGATAAAATCATAATAATATAACGCATCAACATTTCTTGTCCAACTATTATATGTTGAATGATGATCGATATTCACACTTGAATAGTAGTATGTCACGAAGTTTGTTTGTGCAGTTGATGTTGTACAATTAATTTATTGAACTCAATTGTACAACATCAACTGCACAAAGTTTCAAATAAATTAAATGAACTATGACGAATGATTTAAAATGCTCCTCCTGCTCTATTGTAATATAATTTTAAATTTGAATTACGAATATACAAGACAAATATTTTCATTACTATCTCAACAAATTATATAATACGTAGCGTTTCAAAGTTAAAATTAAGTGAATTATACGAAATGCAACATAGAGAAGTAACAAGTTGCGAGTGCTGTCAACAATTAAATTACTCTGTGAAATTATTGCAGTAAGCTTTTGCTCCAGCACTAACATTTTAATTCGTTTCCAATTATTATGAAAGTCGTTGTAATGAGTTGATTTTATGTTGATATTTCCTCAAATCTTCATGTTGTATAATTATATAGTAAAGAATTATATTTATAAAGTTTTTAAATTTTCGTTTACCTCGTTTAGCACCATCATTGCGTCAACTTCGAGAAAACAAATTTTAACCAAAGAAAAATAATAACAGCATGATGAAATATTGAAATTATTTTATTTGTCTAATCGATCTAATCGATCTTGATAGCGCGTGACAATTCTAAACTACTTGTAAAAGTCTATTGAAATAAAATATTGTTTTTTTTAAAGTGAAAACTTCTTCAGCGGCGTTGTGCACTTTTATGATGGGTAAAGAATGTTAAACTCGCGTCAGGTCACGTGACTCTGATTGAAATTGGTAAGATGGATTCTACGGACGGATGTAGGTAATATATATTGTCATGTTTGTGAACAAAAGGGCAATAAAGGAATATCGTACTTTATCACATAAATGATAGTACTTTTATACTGATAATTAAAGCACAATTCGTGCATTTTTTTTTCCTAACCATTCCAAAATATCAAAAATGCACAACGTCAATATTCAAGTTTTCTCTTCTGCCGCCACTCCCGGAGTGCAACTCGTTGTTTTTTTTTATTTTGATCTAATGGGTTAGTTATATAGCTGCAGAACTGGAGGTAACCTCCGAGGCAGAAAACACGAATACCCATTAATCTGTGACTAAAAACACTTACGTTATATTCAATATTTACTATACATTCTATACGATTCTGCGGAAATAAGGAAACAGAGTACAGCTTGTCACCGCACACACTTATGCAATTGATTTTCTTCAGCCCAGTAGTGGCTTAGCGAACGTCCGTGAGAATTATTATTCTGTCCGAACTCGGATCTCCAGCAAAGGATAAGAACATACGAACAAATTACATTGTGGAATAATATTTGATAAGACCACATCAAGCGCATAAAAAAATACTTGAATGAATTAAAAAAGGAAAAATATTTAATTATGTCGTTATTAACACATAGAAAAATATAGTTTGAGTAAGTTCAAAAATGTTTTACTCACTATAATTACTGTAATATTGTAATTTCCTTTATTCAGGATTATTCTCTTGACGTCAATGAATGTATGAAGAGTCATCGCCTCTTATACGAAGTACTTTATGCAAATAAAAACAACGAACGAATAAAGACGATTCGACCTTCTCCTCCTCCTTTATCGTAATACACGCTCTGGTTAGATTCATCAATCAATATTACTTAGGCATAAACTTACTCAACCAGATGTATTCTTATAGGAATACAATTTCAATTGTAATAAATTTTACTATATTTGAATAAAAGTATAAATATACTATTTTTATCTACAAAATAATGTTCTGTTATAAGTGTTTAAAATATAAATACGAAAGTCGATGGTAATCAAACATCGAGAATTATATTTAGATAAAACTGGAACAAGAAGCGTTAGGACGGTACTGAAAGTATGGGGCACTTCTTTGCCCTTCATAACAAGTCACCGCTGGAAAGGTATAACGTCTAGAAGTAAATCATAAAAAGCCGTTGGTCCTGTGCCTGATCTCTTTCCAAACATGTCGGATTCATTCCATGAGATTATGAGAGTTTTTTAAAAAGTGCATCTGTGTTTGCGCACACACATGTGCACTGTAAAATGTCCAGCGCGGTTGGCTAATCCCTCTTAAGATTGGGTGCTGTGGCCGAAATCGGTCTGGAGAATTATTATTTTTATGCTTAGCTTGCTGGCAAAGTTGGCCTTGTGCCTGATCGTCCTCCGGTCATATCGGATTGATTCACGTCAGGCTATGAGAGTCAGATATCACGTAGATGAAATCTTAGAAATTGACATTGGTATTGGCATTGGTATACGGATGAAGATTAAACCTATAAATTGAATGGTTTATTTGTATAGTTTATTTTGCAGTATTTTTTTTTAATTTAACAGCCACAAAGATGAAAGCTAGGAGTAATTAGTTTATTTTGTCTAGTATTCGGATTCATTCGTGCGAAAAAATATAATTTGGTTACCGACGAAAACGAGCGACATGGAAGTAAGTTTTGACGTGGAAATACGTTGAGTGATTAAAATCACTGTATTATTTAAACAGAATTATTCCTCTTTTGTGGTAAGCCATGTCGTATTTACTTAATTTGTGATAAAAATAACTAAGTGATTTGAACTCCTTAACGCTATAATTTAACTATGATAATTTTAACATTTACTTTTAATATCAGACTGAATTAAATATCTCATAGAAATAAATGTAGAAGTTCTGCGACGCGTCAAACAGAAGCGACAACTTTTGGAGACTGTGAAAAAGAGAAAAGTTGCATACCTCGAACACGTACTTAGGCATGACAGGAATCAACTGTCGCAACTCATTTTGACGGGAAAGATTGCTAGGAGGACGCAGGAAAAAATCTTGACTGTGCAACATCAGAGAATGGACGGAAAGTGCGAGTGCCGCCAATTTATTCCACCTCGCAAAGAACAAGAGGGAGTGTGCGTAGCTGACTGCCAACCTTCGCTAGTCAGAAAGGCACTTGAAGAAGAAGAAGAAATCATTGTAAACATAATATTTGATATTCTCGTTGACTTTTCATCCTCAAAATCGAACTGAGTTAATTGCTCTTTAGACTTTTTGTGAAGGGGAACGATTCGAGCCTTACACGAGATACCTACTGATTAGTAAGATTTAGTTAAAATATATTATATATTTAAAGATGAAAAGAGATCGTTTAAATAAAGCATAGTCTAAAATTTTCATGTTAAACCATTAAAAATAAGTCCGAAAAAGGCAACGATATTAGTTTTTTGTTCAGCATCTATAATGGATTACTAAAGTCAAAAACGGTGGCACAGTTGTGTACTTCTTTTATTTTTATATTATATTATATTTATATTATATTAAACTATTATTTTTATAATTAGCATCTAGCTGCTTCTTAATAAATCATCCATCACGTTGAATATGTTTATTTCAGTAAATAATCTTTAAATAATTATAACAGTATAGAAATAAGTACTTTAAAGACGAACGTCCTGCTTGGTTTTTTAGGGTACCATACTTCAAAAGGAAAATAGGAACCCTTATAAAATCACTTCGTTATCCGACTGTCTAACAAAACTCTTTTGCATATATGAAAAAAAATTACTTTACAATATTGTACACCATCAATCTTTCAATTTGCTTTAATCTGACTATAATATTTTTCTAAAGTAAATGTATTCCGTAATGACAAAGCAAGCGACGCAAAGCCATTATCAGCATCTGTTTTTCCAGTGATTTGGTAATGATGAATGATTAATCCTTAGATAATTTTTAAAGATTCGTATAGAGTTACCCTAGTTATTTTAGATACGAAAGTGAGTTTGATTGGTTGTTTCACTTTGCTCACACGAAATCAGTGCTACAGAAAGGGACAGGACATCTAACACTAAAAAACCTCTCCCATATACGCGGGCAGACTGAAACATTTTAATACATATACAATAGCAGGCGGATAAGCATATGAGCCAGCTGATGTTAAGTACTCACCACCGTCCACCATTCAAATGACCCATCACCAATATCTATGGACGGTGCCAATATAAATACCAAAATACCAATGCACCACCAACTTTGGGAACGAAGATGTTACGGACCTTGTGCCTGTAGTTACACTGGCTCAGTCTCCTTTCAAATCGAAACTCTAAGCAACAATACTAAGTATTGCTGTTTAGAAGTAGAATATTTTTTTATTGCATAGGAAGGCGGACGTGCATCTGGGCCACCTGATGGTAAGTGGTCACCAACGCCCATAGACATTGGCATTGTAAAAGATGTTAACCATCACTTACATCGCCAATGCGCCACTAACCTTGGGAACCAAGATGTTATGTCCCTTTTCCATGTAATTACACTGGCTCACTCACCCTCCAAACCGGAACACAACAGTAACAAGTACTGCTGTTTTGCGGTAGAATATCTGATGAGTGAGTGATGTCTACACTTGTTTTTTTGAAAAAGAAAATATAGTAAGCGCTAAAATAAAATCCTTATAAAATCGAAAGGAGTACAATATCTGATGAATGAGTGAGTGAGAGAGAGAAAGCAAAACCGCAAAGGGTATGTACCCTTGCTTTTCGCGAAGAAAATATAATAACGATTCGAAAGGGTTTATACAAAAAATGCTTGATAATTTGTTAATATAATTAATCAACCAACTCTTGCAAATATAATATAATTTATATTCAATATTTTACCTTTAAATTAAGACTGGATTGACTGACACAAAATAAAATAAAACATATTAACAATTTTGTTTTATATAGATACGTAAAATTTGCACTAACATATCGCTGCTATCAATCTTTATTAGTAGATGGATTTGTATAATCTAAAAAGCAGATAATCCTCGGTTATTAGGGTTTATAAGAATTTTAAATAAAATTGTAAAAAATATAACGTAGAAATTGAATTTTTATTCTTCAGTAAAATTTTGTCGAACGGATATAAAATTATTTGATGCATTGTCAACGGTGTCACGTGCATTCATTGAATAGAATTTGTGAGTGATCGAGTCTAGTGCCTCGAACTATTCGTTTTGTTCGTTGTCTCTGAAAAACCAATTGTATGTGTTTTTATACGAGGGTTAAAATTCAGTTTTACGTCACAAGATTTTTTAGCAAAATGATAAAAAAGGGTTATTAAAACAATCCCAGCCATTTGAAACCGCTTGAGCGCATTACCAATGAATATTTTTTTTTGACAACAATTAAATATAAAATGTATTCTATTGTGAAAATTGAATAGATTGTATTGCGGCGTTTTATTTGGAAAGGCAAATTAGTGTGGATAATAACAGGCACACTGGAGATAACTATGTTGGATATTATTTGATACCACGAAGAACCCGTTTTTATTTTACCCTGCTCTTGTTTGTACTATTATTATCCAGAGGGCATTTATTATTATTAATATTGTTAATATTACTAGCTCTAGAAGTTGAAAATTAAAACTTCATCCGGTTGACTATCAACCACTCCTAAGTAATAAATTCATAGTAATCTGTATAGCTATACCGCAAGAGAGCTCCGGTATCAATTATTACACTGTATGCTTTCAAAGGCAGGTTATCTGACGTGAGCTCAACCAACTGCGCGTAAACACATGTACCACAATCCAGTGGGTCCGTGATCTGATACAAGAGGGAAAAGGTCAGGCGCAGGACTAACGGCCCTACGTACTTTTCGAGGCGCGATTGTGTACACTTCTAACTTCTAGACTCTGGGCTTACAAGCCCGACTTCCTGCGATCTACAGCCTTAGCCAAAAGACAAACGAGGATAAACGAGGATACATAATAATTCCAATGTTGTACAGTTTTGTGAAACAGAGTCCTATTATAAACTTATTATATTATATAATTATGGGAGTTTAAAATGCATAAAAAGGTAAAGCTACTAAACACAAACGTATACATAGCACATCATACTAACATTGTAAACTTTGTTGATATTCATTTCATTCATGATAATATTCTGTTCTTTAATAATAACTTCCAGGATACGGTTGTAAATTTTAAAAACCATAATAACAAATTGTGCTTATGAACGTATCATAAAAGTGGATATAATATTTACATAGCAGAAAATATCGTATTTTATGTAAGTGCGGATAAGCTTGAACATCTTTCCATTCTGATCACGTATCATCTACTGTTTATGTTTCCTTACGTAATCTTGACTTGCCTTTTGTAATCGATCAACGTCGGTTCTACATTTGCTTTCGAATAAGATTTTAGGACACGTAAATGATAATATAAAATAGAAATACTTGACGCACCTAAAACACGTACGAAACGATTTGCGTCCTCGTTTATAATTACGCACCGCCAAAGTCTGGATTACCCTTCCGACCTCCGTATTTCCCACCACCTACGATATGGGTACCTTCAAGTCTAGAGTGAATAGGCACCTTCTAGGCAAGCGCGTTCCACCTTAGGCTGTATAATCACTTCCCATCAGGTGTGATAACAGTCAAGCGCTTGCTTATACATTTAAAAAAAATGAGAAAAAAAATAACAGTGTCCAAGCTGAAAGTGTTTCATGACAATAAAAAAATATTCAAAAAGTATTCAGAAATACTGATTAAAATAGACTAATTTGAAAAATCAATGAGCGTTTCGTTTTTATTCCAGCCCGATAAAAATACAAAACGAAAAAGGTTATAGTCAAATGAACATAGAAAATGAATTTAGTGAATCCAGTAATTGGCAAATTTTAAAATGTTGGTGAGTACCACCAGGCGTTTTTTTGTTAGCAATTGTATGTGATGGACTCAAGAAAAGCGATAAATATTTTATTTTTTTATTTATTGTATAGGTAGGCGGACGAGCATTTGGGCCACCCGATGGTAAATTTATTGGTAAGTGGTCACCAACATAGACAATCGGCATCGTAAACAATGTTAACCATCGCGTACATCGCCAATGCGACAACAACCTTGGGAACTAAGATGGTCCCTTGTGCCTGTGATATAGCACTGGCTCACTCACCTCTCAAACCGGAACACAACAATAAAGTACTGCTGCTTTGCGGTAGAATATCTGATGAGTGGGTGGTACCTACCCAGGCGAGCTTGCACAAAGCTCTACAACCAAGTAGATATAGCACCACCATACCACCATAGTTCTGATGAAGCAAGGATATATTTTACGATGAACACCGAAATCAGCGAGTGAATCATGATTACACATGAAATGGCCCAGCGGCTACAATGCGTGAATCTTAATCGATGATCGTGGGCTCAAACACGGGCGGGCACCACTCGTGCTTGACGGTGAAGGAAGACATTGTGCGGATGCCTGCATGTGTCAAATTTCGCTCAAAATTCTGCCACATGTGTATTCCACCAACCCTCATTGGAGCAGCGTTGTGGAATAAACTCCTAACCTTCTCAAAAAAGAAGTAGACGCCTTAGCTCAGCAGAGGGACATTCACAGACTGTTACGTTACGTTTACGTTACGTTACATAAATAACATCTTAATATTACATAGAAGTACTAAATAATTATATTGGGAAATGATATTATGCATCTACAATCATTGAATACGTTTCAAGTGCTTCATTCGTGTGAAGCCCCTTACGCTACTGATGAGTCTCTTACATCCGAATTTATTTGTAAAATTATGGCGAAGGGAGAAAAATTTAATTTCTTAGTATATAAAGACAGCTCACTAATTTGAAAAAGCAGTAACGAGGAGCTCCCTTTGAGGATTTTCCAAAATAATCAGATTATATTTTATGTTGAAAGAAGTGATACTGTACGTAAATATATATTAATTTATTTGGGCAAAACCCACTCTTCGCAGAATTATGTTTAGCAAATGTTATGCTGAGAATGTTATGTCCTTAGTGTAGCGGGAGTTTCTTGCTTTTGCTCATTCAAAACGGAACACAACAATACTGTAATAAATAAGTAAGTAAGTACTGGTATTTCGCGGTAGAATTTAATGCATCATGAGTGGTTGGTTCCTACATTCACGTACTATTATATTTATATTCATCCATTATTATTGAGATCAATTCAATGAACGTTTGTCGTTTTACTGAAATTTGCATCGTAATAAAAAATATTTTCGTTTCATACAAAGATATTTGTATCCAAATGACATCAAGTATTTCAGGAGGAACGATCGTTAACGAATACAGCTCAACATTCCATAATATTCGATATCGAAATGAAATTCCGTGGACAGCCAATAACAGACTAACTAAACGAATGAATTCAATTAAATATGTCGACCGTTATCGTGTTATTCAGATATTGGTGAGTCGACAGAGAAGTATTTATACTTGTCTGGAACTATTCTAATAATTAAACATTTTGTGAATAACTTCTGAATTGAGGTCTAATGTAGTAAAAAAAAATATTTCGATTCCGATTTAAATTCAAAATCATTCTAATATTATAAAATTAGTAAAAATATTTTTTTATGAAAACTATATATTTACTATATACATTTATTATATATATATATAATTTTAATTACAATTTCATAATATTTGGTACTAGGCCGATAAAAATTAATTAATTTGGCATAAAGATTTTTCTTACTGTCATTAATAATACAGATAATTTACTATTAAATGTGTGTTTGTATAAAAATAGATTATTAATAATATATATATAACATTCTTCTTTTATTTTATGTTATTTTTCCCCATTTATGTTCTGTCGAAAATCAACTGTCGAATACGATGATCATCAAGGAATTTTAATATATTATGAATTTTTAGCTATAATAACATATTATATAATAATATTTAAATACAATACTATTTTGTTTATGTAATTTCACGTTATAATATTTTGATAGTGCTTAAGTTATTGTGCTTTTACGTTTCGAAAATTTTCTTCTATGTATCGTTTATAGAATAATGCATTAATATGAATATCCTCAAAAGTGACAATTATACTTCACTTATTTTTATAACAGCTAATTAACCATAAATTTTACCGGATAAAAAATGTACTTTATCTCTGGGCGTATGAAAGTAATTAATCCGTTCCTTCATGACATAAAGAAAAAGGAGAAACGAACAGAAACACTTTCGCACTAATAGGATTAAGTCCGAATAAAATACCTACTAGGTATTTTTACAAAATAATAATTAAAATTTATTCTGTTTGATGTACTGAAGCAAAGCACTCGTTAGTTATATGTGGTTAACGTAATAAATAACCTTAAAACAATCTACATTTATACTTTTAATAATTATTTGCATGCGAAACTAATTAACTTGAAGTAACATTATTTAATCGTCAAACAGTGCTCCGTGTCTTGTTGAAAATATAAATTAGTGTTTAACTAAGCAATGTTAATATGCTATATAATAATAGTACTCGGTGGTAATCAGATATTCTACAGTTAAATAGCAGTACTTGGTATTGTTGTGTTCCGGTTTGAATGGTAAGTGCGCCAGTGTAATTACTGGCACAAGAAGTCGTCAACGCATTCGTAATTTTTTTAATAATACAGATAACAAGGTGGTTGTTGGTAATGAAGGTTTGTATCGTTAGCTTAAGTCGGTAAAGTGTGGACACGAATCGACAGCGAAGTGCCACCTCTGGGTTCCGCGGACCAGGACACTGCCCAGCATACCTTGGAAGCGTGCCCTGCAGGGAAGGCAGAGGGCTAGCAAGGAGTTCAGGGGGGCGAGATCATCTTCGCCCCTTGAGGAGAGCTCCGCCAGCCATGAGCGGAGTACAGCACGGCCGCGGGCCGCGGATGCGTTATACCAAAAACGCTCTCCAATCTGTGCCGAGGACGGCCATCGCAGTGGTTTCAATGGGTAAGAATCCCTCATAACCCGGTTTCTCCCTAAGGAATCTGGGTACAGCGTCAAAAAAACAAAAAAGTCGGTAAATTGAATTCTATCATTTTATGTGCAGCGTTTCTAAAGATCATCACTATTATTTTTGTAAGTTGACATCACTCTCAGCTTTTTTTCGTGTTATCATTTTCTTAACTACTAATAAGAAGTATTTAAATAAAATCACCTTGATATTATTAAGGCTATGAAGATTTGCTCTGTTAACTGCTAACAGAAAGGTGCATTTGAATAGTTTCTATAAAGTCTTATTGGACAATGGATCGCAGACTTCTAACTTCTGAAGGTGATTTATCAATCAAATGCAAAATAAGCATATCTGCTAACTTTGCAACCTCTGCAAACTCGAACTAAAATAATGGATATTGATTGTACTGTCAAAAATTCACTCAAACTCTGAAATTCATACTACTACCTCAGTATCTTCGACTCAACGATGATATGTCTATCAATATTTTCCATTATATGTAGATATAAAATAATGTATCGCAGTAAAACAGACGTTACCAGAAGTTAAATAAGTATTTTATCCATAAGTCTTCACATTATCATACGAGCCGTACGTTCCCTTGGGGTTTGTTTCGAAGTTTAAATGCTTTCGCGAAGTTTGTTTGAACTTTAAACAGTCTAGAACTAATCTTAACCGGACTTAGACACAAATAAACTTAAGGTACACAGAAATAGGGCATGAACAATAATATAAAGAGTATTATAATCTGTGAGAGTATAGCTTTTATAATCTGTGAGAATACATAGTGTGCCATATCTGTTATTTTTTTTAGGCGTTTCTGCTATTTTCCGTTGATTCGTAGTAATATTTTTAACTAAAATACTCTAATTAATCTGATATTGCATAGTATTTTCATTACTCGCAAGTTTACTTTAAGGCTGAACGATCACAAAGTCGTAGTTTCATACAAATATAGAAACAAAATAATAAATAAATTCCAAAATGCAGCGTCGAATTAAAAATTTAGCATCATTACACTCTCATGTTCTGAAAAACAAGTAAAACCAATATTCCTGTACCTCGTTTCTCTCCAGTCGTGTCAGATTGCCGTCTAATGCCGTCCCCTGGTATTTGTGCACACGTTTTTGCACTATCTACTGCGCTATTAGTTAGTCACCGTTCAAAGAGGATGTCGTAGCTGGAAGTAGTCATACGGACATGTTCATTTTAAGGCAGTTTTTCAACGTTTTTGCTGGTCACTGTTAATAAGTAGATACATGCTGTCAAGTATTAAATGAACGTTGTTACTCACAAAAAGTAGTCAGAGACATAAGATAATGATTTTAATTCTGGAAAATTTAGCTAGTGGTATAGTTTCCCACCAAAAGACGGATGGTTAAGCCGCTTATGTCTCTCGCGTATTAATTAATGATAATTAGCAGTAAAATAACAGCCTTCAAATGTACCGTTATGATAAAGCCTCCACGTCCTTTAAGGATAAATTTTGGAGCTTATTCGCCCACGCTGCTCAATGCGGATTGCTACATATGTAACAGAAAGTCCTCCTACGTTAGAAATTTTCTCAAGATGTTTTCTCCTACTAGGTATCGAGCACGAGAAGAAATAGAAACAAAAGTTTAGCAAATTAAGTTCAATGTTGCATGGTCCAACTTAACAAAGATTCGCATGTTCTTTCTAACTTTACTTGGTAGAAGAGCTTTGTGCAAGCTCGTCTGGGTAGGTACCATCCACTCATTGGATATTCTACCGCAAAACAGCAATACTTGCTATTGTTCCCGAGGTTGGTGGCGCGATGGCAATGTAAGAAATAATTAACATCTCTTACATTGCCAATGTCTATGGGCGTTGGTGGCCACTTATCGTCAGGTGGCCCATATGCTCTTCTGCCTTCCTATGCCATAAAAAAAAACTTTTTTTTTTCATGCAATACGCCGTTGGTCTACCATGCAATGTGCAAGGTACCACCTGATTATCACATATTCTAACGCATATCAGCAGTACTAGGTATTGTTGTGTTTCGGTTTGAAGGGCGAATGAGACAGTAAGATTGGCTCATTCACCCTTCAAACAACATGCACAAGGGATATAACATCTTAGTTTTTAAGGTTTGTGGCACATTGGCGACATAAGCGATGGTTAACATTTATTTCAACGCCCATATCTGTGGACTGTGGTGACCATTTACCATCAGGTCCCCCATTTGCTCGTCCACCTACTTATTTTATAAAAAAGGATACCCTTCGGGGAGGACCGGATTATGTAGGATTCAATTAAAATGGACTATGCGAAAGATTTTATGTTGAATGATAATAGACACCCTCGTGTTTGGTTGGGATTGCAAACCCATCGACATGTATGAAAAGGAACTGATTGTTTTGATATCTTATATATTTTATGTAAGTGTATAAATGATTCAATACGAAATTTTGCATTTCCGTAATTAATTTGCTCTGTAGGTGTTTTTGTTCGAAGAACGAATTAAGGTCTCTAACCACGCAAACCTTTGATACCATGATCGTACAAACCACCGTAATCCACCGTATCGTGGGCAAGTTAGGATTAAAATCATTTAGTTAATCCCTCAAGTAAATGAGTGTATATGAGTGAATAAAGTATACAAATACCAAAATTATTATAAGCATGTTTTATAGTGTATTAAAACACAAATTTGATTTACTTCTTTAATATATACTTTATCAACTACGCGGACTGAGTGGTCTCAAAAGTGTGCATTGTTTGAATTTGGCCTCAGAATGAAATACAATGGGAAAAATATTGAGATTGAATATTTGGTCGATTGATTATAGTAGCGTAATTTTTGACCAGCATAGAAAATCAACAATAGCTAATAGAGCGAGAGGATTGTTATAGAAAAGTAGATGGGAATAAAAAATACTAAATATTGAACAATAAACACAAATCATAATTTTACTATATTTCAATGATCAAATAAAAACTAACCAAGAAAATTATTATAAGAAAACAAATATTATAGTCAAAATTTTGTTACAATACAAATGCTATGTAGGTATGATCATGCCCACGGCTAAATATACAAAGCAGAATTTTCATTACCAGACCTTTGTTAACAAATGTGTACCAACGAAACAAAGGCTCCAGCATTTACTAATTATTTCGCATTATAATTAATAAGCTTATTTTTTTAATTCTATAAACAACTTTATGAAATACTTCTCAAGTTTATTTATTTAAAACTTAAATAGCAGTACATTCAATAATACAATGAATATTTTAACAGTATAGGTTTATAATGATGTAAATAAATAAAAATATAGTTATTACGAGACGACCTATCACTATGAAACATAGATATTAATAGTCAATAAAATAATTTATAATTAAGGCGAACCAATAAATTCTTAAAACATATGGGGTATATTAAAGTAAATTAAAATAAACATATATTTTAATAATACATAGCCTCGCATACAAGAGAGAGTGCGGCGACGCATATGACGGCATATATAATACGTAAGCACTTTTGAATCGTTGAACACCAAGCCACAATTATCATGACAGCCTCTAGTTTCTATACTCTCCAACTTCTATTGATGAGTAACCAGGTATATATTAAGAATTTGAGTCCGTACCAGTTTAATAGAGCAATATGCCGTTTACCGTCACGGCATAAGAGTCGGTCGATTTTAACGGAGAGCCAATAGATGTTACACGTCAATAAAATAAGTTTGACTTCTTCTTAATCATATAAGTAAGTACTCGGTTACTATATTCAGGGACCATTAGTTTTGTTAATGCGTAGTAGATATGTTTAAAAGTCGTTAACAGTATTTTATTGCAGCAATTATATCTGGTACCTTTATTCACTTACCCAACTATCCGTTATTCAGTAAGTAGAAATCCAGTGACGGTTTCTGAATTACGCTCCGTAGACAAATATTCTATTCGTAATACAAATAGTTTCACAATACTTCATAGCATCCTAATGATGCACACCGACTTAGGGAGGGTGATATATTATTTTGATACATGTAATCTAGAAATGTTATTATTTTGATGGTTAATTTCGCATAATTATCAATTTCCCACATTTCACTTCTGTCTGAGTATCGAACTTGTTTTTATTGGTTGTAATGCATAATTAAATCGCAAGTAAAATCTCTGGTAAGTAGCACACCGACAGATAGTAGTATTTTTAAATAATTATCCATACCATCCAACCTATATGAGCATATTAAAATTCAACTTGCCAGCAATACTATTCCTTCAGAACACACTTTGATCTCACTTGCTGTGTTAAAAAGCCGACCCATGGTAAGGTACGGTGTACGGCGTATGGTATATGGTGAGTATCTAAGCTTTTATTTTTAAACAGAATAGCTCTACTGAAGTCAAACGATTTTGCATCAAAAATGTTTCGTTTTGAAGCTTCCCATACGATGTACAAACATCCTACTGGAATTTTGCTTTCATCCTATCCGCAGAACTTTCCTTTCAAACGTATGTTTTATTGATTGATAAATGAATTTCATGCACGAGTAGACATTATAAATAATTTATTTTTAAAAAGAATAGTTATTCAGTTTGACAAATAAATAAAAATACTAACTAATATTATAATGTTTTATTGTTACACTTTCACGCCTAATAGAAAGCTACATTATCAGCGAGTAACGTACGCAATATTTTGTCCTCATCCTTGTCCATCCCCGTGGGGACGGAAACAACGCAGGTGAAACCGCGGGCAAAACGTAGTTACACTATTATATATACTAAATATGATATTTACAATAATTAATTAAAGGATTATTTTTTTGCGGAGAAAATATCATGAACATTGGAACGTTGTTTGTGTTTTTAGCCTTACTTACACGAAAATTGAGAATTTTTTGATTGACAAACATGTAATTTATCTCCCTTTGTCCTCCAAGCTCGTCATGATTGGCCTTGTAATTGTTGGTTTTGCGTAGATAAACAAGTAAATAAAATAACTTGATATGATTGATTTTCACTATTTAAATCTCTTGAAGTTTGTTTTTTAAAAAGTTTTTTACTTTTTAATACAAATCAGGTTGAATGCAAAATAATTTTATTTATATTTTTATATTTACTAACAAAATTATTCATATAGTGAACAAGATGATTGTTTTATTGTAGTAGTAACTAGATGATGTCCGATCATAATAAAAAAGCAAGACACACCGCAACAATGAAATGGCTCTTACTTAGGATTAGTCGGGGGTTACCACTAACTCATACCAACTCTAATGGGCTATCCATTAGACTTAGACGATTTCAAATAGTCATCTTAAGTATTTCAAAGGTACTTTATAATTTAAAAGAGTAATAACTTGACTAATATAATAAACGTAAGAGTTTGATTGTTACTTTTTTACGTCTGAATTTTGCATACATATTTCCATTATGTATTATGTAGCAATGAACATACCTTACCTACCTCCCCTCCAAACGCGAGCAAAAACTACTTATAAAGATCATAAAATTTTCTTATAGAGCGTAGTGTACACAGTTATAGGCCTACGCAAGTCCGAGTTCAGACATTCGATGTTAGATGGCATAGACGCCATCGTATGAATAATTTGGCGGGAGATTTGGCACGGCTCCTTGGAAATGATCCCAATTCCCGAATGAGCTCGCATCTTTTACTGCCTCATATCTCATTAGGTTATCTTGGTATAGTATGGTATCTATACAACTCATCACATATTTATGTTGCGGCTTCATCTCGGGGGGATTCCATGCATTTTGTATGAATGTATGCGATAGCTTTAATATTCTACTATATATTTATTACAGAGGATAAGTTACTTAAAAAAGGGTTAGCTTAAATACTTAAATACTAATTTCTATTGTTTTTATAATCTAAGCCAGAGTATCGATACAAGCTTAGAGTCACGACTGTTTGATATATTATTACACTTTGGGTAGGAACGATAATATTAGCTAAGACAAACCGAAGCTTCGCAAATATGAAACATAAACATTAATCTACAATTTAGTTCGTCGATATAACGTTATTATATAATATATTCATGTAATAAATTACACAGAAGCCTTGAGTTTGTTCACTTCAAGTTTACAAATAATTATTATCACTAACCAAAACCAAACAAAAGTTTCTATTACTAAGGCTTATATAGTTATTTGAGAGATATCCTGTATTGGCGATGGAATTGTTATCTAGATATAAGCTATCGATAAGTTAAAGTCATAAATCGCTGTATTTTATAGTTACAGAACTATACATTTTTAATATAAAAAATGTACTAAATATTTTTTTATTTCTCCCTGAAGCTGTTGGTTAAAATTATCCCGTATCCCATAGTTGAGGAAATGTAAATTAAAGCACTGCTAAGTCATTTGCTCTTTGTTGTAGATACGTCATGACTCGTGATAACGAAAACAAAGCAGACATTTGACTCACGGATTTAATCTGTACAGACTTAGATCGAGAATATTTGAGATCGCTTCTTTCGATTGATTAATATTTAACAATCATTACTTATATTGATATTTTTATACATTTTTTTTTAATTAATTTATTACGCAAGTCGTTTTGTTAGCAATAAATTCAAACGCGTGCCTTAGGAATATTAGGGAACTGAATGTATGCTTCTTTGATTATCTTAGTAAGTTAAATAACGGGAACATCCGTCCAAGAAACAGATATGCGAAAATTATTCATATACCATACGGTTATTTAAAACATTTTTTTTGAAGGGCTGTAATTTGAAAAAATACTGGCAAACCATTTTTCTGTGCTCATTCAAAATGTCGTTAATTAATGAACATGTTCAATTGAACAAACAATTCACGTTTGCACGTCAAATTAAACATTTTTCTTTCATTATTAACTTAACTTAAATAATAGATATTTAAAACACATTACAAATATGACCAATTAATATCAGTACATCCTGTTTTATTTTACAAATTCAATATACTTGAAAATGCGTTGTCGGCGTGGCAGACGCATACCTTATCCTATGGCACAATTACAGACATTATAGTCTATGGTCAAACTGGTATAGCGCCCGTCACTAAATATTCAACATCGACCTTTAAAAAGAGACAATCGAGTAATTTCGACATGGTAGAGCGTTATCTCTGTCGCACAAAACACTGAGTCGTGTATCTATTAGGAGTTGTTAAATCAATCAAAAGAAACTCATGTTTCTGTGTAATTGAATAAAATACATAATTTTTATACAATTGTGTAATATTTATTGAGGGACACTATATTTGACATTACAAGTTAACGTAATACACTGAAATTAAGAAATGAATGTTTTAATTCATTAATAAAAGTGATGTTTTTGTTAATATAGTTTAATACTTTCTACGTTCATTATAAACTTTAAAAACGTATGCGTTATATGCATAAAAAATAACGCATAGCTTACATATTATAGTGTTACGTATTTTTTTATAGAATATATCCGAAAAAAATGTCTGATATTTTATCAAAATGGAATGTTTTAATAACAAGCTAGATGCGAAAAGAGTTGGGCGCTAGCGATCGTATTACTTATACGAAGATAATATTCGTTTTGTGCCAAACGAATATAACCGAATGTGGGATTGAATTCAATATTTTAGTGCAACTCTTATTTCATTTAAGTACTGAAAATGGCGTTTTCAAATAAAATACCGTATCATTCTTATTAACATCCTATTTTCAATAAAATAAATACATTATTTTTGACAAGCTTAAGAAAAATTATATCAACTATAGTATTTGAAACTAATTTCTATTATTATGTTTACTAGAAATATCGTTTTAATCGAAATGACATATTTTTGATATATTAATTTATCACATTCATATAAATATATTATATAGAAACCAGTTCAGTGAACAATTTCCGTTTTTGAATAAGCAAATTGAGAGAGTTTGAAACTAATAGCCAGTTTCATATGACACTAGAGTGGTCTGGTCGGGAAACATATTTTGATATTTAGTTGTTTTAACTCGACATTTATACTTCTACGATTAAATAGTTTTTCAACCAGTGAACTAGTAGCTGAAACGAGTAATTTACAATAATTTATCTAGTGAGTCGAGTTTTTCTCTGAGTTTCATTCGCCGGTTCTTCTCAGGTCTGAGGTGTTTATTTCCGAACTGGTGGTAGGTTTATGACAATCAACAAGTAAGTGTAACGCTTGAATATTGAATAAAGATATTTCACTTTGACTTTGTTCTTACGAAAGTCAATTGTATTGTATTGTTATTGAAGCGATAGCGGTAGCGGATAGATACACCGCCGTCAAAAGTTAATCAGAAGCCGGACATTAAGAGAAAAAAGTAACATCTATACCTATATTTTATTAATAATATTGTTCATCAGTCATTCATCAATGATGGCGCGAGTATTCGATGACGTCAGAATCAACTGTTTCAACGCAAATAAGGTAAGAATGACGATGATGTATTTATTTTATATGAAGTTTTATAGACGATTTTTTTATAATATTAATATAATATTTTGATATCAATCTTAATTGCGATACCACACGGTTGTGTCACGATACAATTTAACCGTCCTTAATCACACTTACATTATAATTTATAGGTTTTATTTTATTATTGTTACCTTTTCAATTTACATCACTCACATACGACTGTGTTGCCAGTTCACTCAACATATTATGATACTTCGCTCCTTAACAGAGCTAAGTTTGAATCACAACAAAAATTAATAGATTTCAACTCAAGACGGAACCAAGTATATATATAGTTAGCAAGTAAATTATATACGCAAAATATTTTATGATCCAAACATCAAAGAAATTGAACAGTTTTTATGTCATCTTGTGTTTTCGAAACTCAAACAAATCTTTTATAGGTAATTATTTCTCACATGGATTTTATTGTAACTTGTAAAATTAAAAGTATAGAAATAATAAAATGATGACTAATTTATGAAATTCTTCACTCAATTATATTAAAACATGACAGGAAGAATTGTGCCCTACTTTTGCCACGAGAGACCTTAAGACTTTAAACCTTTCGTCGCCTTTCGTCGAGGAACTAGACGAACTTGACGAAGAACTTGACTGATTTGATATAACGAATTGATCTCAACTAGAAGTCATACATTCGAATCAGAACAATAAATTTGTGTTAATAATGAAACTCATTTTCCTCCAATATGCTTTGTAACGGTATGGTGAATTAAATATCGCATTTATCTCACTGACAGGTTAGAGAACTTCGTAGCAGTAGAATATTAACGAGCTGTGTTTTCATGCGAAAATTATTATTATTGTCTATACAATAATCATTTTCAAACTCGCCAGTGCCAGCCAGCAACACAAAATGTATTATCAAATATTCACCTTTCATGAGTTCGCTTTTAAGCTGTCTCATTGTGTCTTATATATGTTTGTTGGCCTAGATGATGATCAAGATTAAATTGTTTAAAAATAAAATTTTACGCCTTATTTGTTAAAAGACAATAAATTAGGAAATACAAGAATACAGTTAACAAAATATTATGCTTAAAACCAATAGTTTAGATGGTTGGACGTTGGGAATATGTAGGAATAATTTTAAACTAGTTTAGTTAATAAATTAACGTAACTATAAGTGCCATATAAATTGCATCAACAAATTGTTTGATAAAATTATTAAATGGTTCTAAATTTAATGCGAAAATAAAGTCCAAACACACTAGTTCTATAGGAATTATTTAAAATGTTAATTAACAACTTATAGGGATAAAAAAGTCCTGTTTATAATTTAATAATATAATTATGACAAATAATTTCAACTAAAACACTTCTGTAATATTTTGTACAAAAATAAATATATAGTTAAATTCACTATTCCCAGAAATATAAAAAGACATTAACTAAATGGCGATCCACATTTCTGTATATAAACTTCTCCACTAAGCTCGTCCGCAGTCCACTTCTAACGAAGAGCTTGGCCACTTAGCTCAAATGATAAGACACGTTAAATACTAAGGCAAAGCGTGCCTTGGTGTATACGCTACTTTATAGTGTAGTATAATATGAATTTATTAAAAATTACCTTATAACAAAAATGAAATCAGAGTAAAAAATAAACAATAAAGCATTCGCATTTATAATATAACCGAGGACTTGTATTGTATCGTTGATTTTAAATTTCGCAGCTTATTTATTTAAATAAACGGAGTCTCCAATAATTAAGTTGCGCTTAATATTTGAATGACGTTTCAGTATTCGGCCGTTAGTCACATACCTTCCAAAGGGCAAGCGAGGCGAGGCTTTCTATTCAAAATATGAATAAGGAAGTAAACCTGAAAAAAAAATTGGAACATTAAGGAACAATATAACATTGAAGTTTTTAATTCAAGTGAGAGTTACATACAAACATTGAAACTGCACTGGGGTGAGTGCTTAAGTTTATATTTTTATTTTCATTTTTTATAATTACGATAAAACTCGCGCAGTAGATCCTAGTGGCCCTACTGTATGTCGCTGATACTTTCTCCTTTACCTTGCTAACCGCAACCCTTCCTACAATAACTGTATAAGTTTTCAAGTTAATGGTATGAAGTATTTTGATATAATAGGATTGATATCGTCATAGTGTTGTTGTTAAAAATATCCTTTAAAGCAGGATTTCAAGTTAGACAGGCGAGAGCGACTCTTAGTTAGCAAATTAACAATCATCACTTAGAAGTTATTTACTAACTAACCACCTCACTTCACTTTCACTGGTAGTAGGGCTTTCTGCAAGCTTGTTAGTGTAGGTACCACCCATACTTCAGATATTCTACCGCAAAACTGCTTGGTATTGTTATGTTCATGTTTAAAGGCTAAGTGAGCCAGTTTAATTACAGGCATAATAGACATAAGAAGTTAGTATTAGTTCCCAAGCTTGGTGGTACATAAGCGATCGTTAACATTTCTTACAATGCCAATCACAAGGCAAGACTCGTTCTCGTTCTTGTTCGCTTTTCTATTCTTTATACAAAAAAAAAACAGACTCTAATGCGGTTACAGTAATGACTTTGCGACATAACTTCATACAAAAAAAAAACAAAATAATGACCAATGTTTGATTCAAACACTACAATAAAACAATATTATTATTTGTAAATTATCACTTGTTTCCGTGTGGACCACAATTGTATAATTCCAAATCTACAAGCTACTCGCAATGCCCTCGACATTGATAAATGAGAGGACGGACAGATAGAACACACAAGTGATTAATAGAGACAAAGCAGTTATTTCGATTAATTTAGACAGGCGATCTGACAAACGCTGGCTTATCGCGGGAAATGCTTTTAAGCTGTGATGGTATTCAATATGAACAAATTCTATACTCACAGCTGAATACGTTAGTTAAATGTCAGAAAGTAATATGCTTATGTTGACAATAATAATTTAACATTTAAAGAAATCATGTACAGAAGGCATAAGGGGTAAAGCCGAGATGGCTCAGTGGTAAAGAACGCGTGAATCTTAACCGATGATCGTGGGTTCAAACCCGGGTAAGCACCACTGAATTTCATGTGTTTAATTTGTGATTATAATTCATCTCGTGCTTAACGTGAAGGAGAACATTGTGAGGAAACCAGGAACTAGGAAAGGAATGTGTCATATTTCACTGAAATTCTGTCACATGCGTATTCCCCCAACCCGCATTGGAGTAGCGGGGTGGAATAAGCTTCAAACTTTCTCCTCAAAAAGAGGAGAAGTCCAGCACTGGGACATTCACAGGCTGTTACTATATGTACAGAAGGCTTGTATCCTTTGTCTTTTTCTGTGTACCCTTGACCACTTAAGAGGATATTCAAAATTTCACGATAATCTGGTAAGTGTTTAAGACGTAAAAGCGTTTGAAACAAACAAATCAACTAATTCACTGTCGAATTTATAATATTAGATAGCATTGTTATTAACGGACAACGAAGATTATTCCACGGTTTTAATTAAATGTATGATATGTTTTGTATTTATAATGTTCTCCGTCAGGGCCATAATATTTACTTTTTATGATTCTTACTTAACAACAGTAACGGCTAAACCTTTTATTTGAGCATGGCAGTCGATCTTGTCGTGGATAGTTATCAGTCAAAGAGTATTTTAAAAATGGAAATTGTAATAAATAACGAAGTGGGTAGTTAACGCATAGCCGATTTTTATTCTGTCGAAAGTAGCGAAACATGATGATAGATCCACAGTAACGAAAATAATAATAGGAGCAAATTTTACAATCAATTTAAAAATCACCGTCGCAAGAAACCTTTTTTTTTATCTTTAATAGGTAAGCGTTTGACCGTTATCTTGCCTGATGGTAAGCAACGACACGGTCTAGGGTGTAGCACGCTTGCCTAGAAGAAACCTGTTTACTCTGGATTTGAAGACACCAACGTTGTACCTATCGGGAAATACAGACTCAGGCAAAGTATGCCACAGTTTTGCGGTGCGAATGAGGAAGGTGGATTCGGAGCTGCCTTTGAGTTCAAATTATTATCTGTGATATTTCAGAATTTCATTGTTATTTCCAGAAATTAAAAAGTATAAGTTCTCAAATAGAATATCTTAAAACGTTCGCCATGCAAAAATATGAAAATGTTCAAATTGCCTAAAATATCTTGAGCAACAGAAGTGTCCGGGTCGTCGTAACTTTTTTACGGCTTCATTTTGATATTGGGTCTCTAAGACTTGCTAGTTGTCTGAAAATATTGTTTTTAAAGTTACACGAAATAGCCATCTCGGCTGTATAGCTTTAGCGTTAGCAGTGCTGACTCATCAATTATTCTCGTACCAAAAACTTTGTAGAGCAGCGGTGAGAATGGTAAATGTGCTAGTATAGTTACAGACACAAGATACATAACTTAGGTCCCATAATAGACGGTACATTAGCGATAAATAGTGATTTGTCCTTCATGCATCAGAGTCATAATAGACTGGTATCTATTGGAACAGGTGAACATTTCGCTTAATATAAAAAAGAATAAACTGTAATGGATTTAAATTTTTTTTGGACAAAATAATAAAACGATAACAAATATATATTTAATGAATAAAAATTGTAAGTTCAGCATATTTTTTTCTCTTATAACAATAACAGTAAAACATTTACTATAATAACAGTTATTTCAACATTGCATTTGGTTCAAACTAAAATGCTATGAGATTTATAGCCTTTCAGTAAATTAAACAAGTTTATTGTGAGAGCAATAGTTGTATCAGGCCAGACATATTTCGCTACATGCCAAATGACATAACTTGAAAAGGTTCTTTGATTTGTAATACAGTTATACGCCACACAAAAATATACCTTTAACGAGGGATACAATTTAATAGTATATAGGTAAAAAATATTGGTTCTGTTACCAGGAAGCTGACAGACAGCTCGACCTGGGCCGAGATTAATTATCTAACGTTGGCATCAAGTAAATGTGTGGTCTACGATACTGTGATTAATATTCCGTACGCTTTTAACTAGGATGTGTTAAAGCAAGACTTAATGGAAGAGTAATGTAAATACGTAGCCTTGCGATAGACGACTCGTGGACTTCGAGCGTATGTAATTTCCATTAAAAACGTGTTTGCAGCCAGATTGGAACTTTATTTTATAGTTAAATCGAAATTTGAAATACAAATTTTGATTTGATGTTTGTCATTTTTTAACTATAGGAGTAAAATATTTAAATTTTCGTCTGTTTGGCTAAGGTCTCCTATCTTTGTAGGAAAAGTTTTAAGGCTTATTCTACCACCGTGCTTAAATGCAGGTGGGTTGATGCAAATTTAATACGTTAAATCGTACAGGTAACTTCACCATGTTTTTCTTCACAACCGAGTACATAGTACTAAGTGAACAAGGATAAGAAATTCTAATTCCGATCATTATCTTGATTTTAATCTGCAAAATTCGTTTAAGATTAACGTATTCCAACCATTAGATCAGTTCTATTTAAACGAATACAAAGTTTTAAAAATAACAAGATAAAATATATAAATTGTATTAAATTTGTGCTTCGTTGAATAATTTAAACCGTTTTCGCTAAATTTTCTTTCTCGCCGAAGCTGTTTTTCTACATCTCTAAAATAGAGACGAATGGAGGGCCTGTACGGCGTACGCGGCTCCTTAGTAAATGAGGTAAGCATCGCAGATTTATTACGTTATCATTAAACGTGCCCAGAACTGTATGTCTTGATGTCTCCCTAACTATCCGGTTCTACATTCTATTGTACCATATATATTTCATACCGGAACATTCAAATGATTACTTACTCTTTCTGTAGTTTCTTTTGCTATTTGGTATCTTTATCTTTATATGTATAATTCTTGTATGTACTTTGTTGTATGTATATGCACTTCTTCGAAGCGGCTGGACCGATTTTGATGATGCTGTGTTACGATGAACGATGAGTGGTTACGATCGGGTTCCAGTTCTTGACTTAACAAAAATTTTTTTTTAGTAATTATTTAAATATTCCCTTAAATAGTATAATTATAATCAATGTTACATTCTTAATAAAATAATGAATCTGTGGTGTATTATTAACTAAACGATGACGATATATATTTATTTTCATTTGACTATTTACTGCATGGTGACTCTACCTACCTCGTTAAGTTAATTTAATTCTATCAAGAGTTAATAAAATAATTATAATATAATTACGTATTTTTATAGCAAATATTTAGGCGTACTGGCAAATGGGCTATTTGATAGTATGTGGTCACCACTGTTGATAGATATTGTCGCTGTAAAAATCATCCCATTCCCATACATCGCCAATGCGCCTCTAACCTTGTGAAATACGTTGTTATGTCCCTTAATTAGAACACAATCATATTGAGTGTTGCCATTTGACGGAAGAATATTTGATTAGTGGGTGGTACCTACCCAGTCAGGCTTGCACAAAGCCCTACCACCAAGTAAACAATGTAAGTATACTTATGTATTATATGCTATATGCTTGTAACCAAATACAACTCAGTCGCTTTATGAAGAGCCTGGTCTACATAGCTGAAAATATGGGTGGAGTGGATTAAGAAGATATCCGGTAGTATAAGAAATTGAATTTATATTCTGGGTTAACATACAGTACTATTTGGCTCTCTGCCACACAATCTCCGACTTTATGGTAGTTTAGATAACTTTCTTATTATTTATGTTTTTAAGTCATTCGTATATACATGACGGGTTTTGTAGAGCAATATAATACTCCTTATTAATCAACCTATTTTGTGGTAGTTTTATTAAAAACCAAGTTGCATTCGTGATCTTAGCCAATAATATATAGCCAAGAATAGCTTAGCAGCTATTCAAATCGACAGCCCTGGTCGGACCATTAAAAAGTTTTTGAGTTTATCTATCTAGAAATTTTCCGTCGCATACTCCCGTGCCTCTGAGAGTATATTGTCAATGATTGAACTCTCACTCGAAATTGTTGTTGCATCCGATTATGAGAGCATACTTTTTCATAGTGACAGAACAAGTACAGTTTGCAGATTTTTATTAAAAATGCTTTATAAATATTAGACATTACAAACACACTATGCTTAAATTACAATCAAGTAAAAATATTCAACTGTATTAATATTATCTTTAGAAAAACATTTTGATTTTCATAGAGAATATCTCAGAACGTGGTTGTATAAATGTACTAAATATTTGCTCAAAGTTGTAATTGCATCCATTGGATTCATCATGATTCCCTTCAAAGGAAAACAAAATTGGCAGACTTTTTGCTAACTAATTTTGAGCTGTAAAGACTTTTATAGGAAACGTAGAGCACGAATATTTGAAATATGTTTTTGAAATCCTTATGTATCTGCATTGCTTGCATCCGACTTTAATTATTTCTATTGATACATTTAGACAAAGTTAGTTTAAGTTAAGTTAGTTAAGTTCAAAGTAAATTTTACATTATGTTGTTATGTTAGCGTTGAGATTTGAAAAATTAAAATATTTTTATAAATAACATAAACAAACGCGACTTAGCTCGCGTAGAATTGAGTAATTGTTTGTTTCTTATTATTATTCAAAAAAATGTAAACTATATTTCTCTTCTTTAAACTCTCTTTCAAACTGTGAAAGAACTATTAAAATCGGTTCAATAATTTCAGATTGTATGGATTGCAAAAATACAAAACTTTCCTCTTTGTAATTTAATATTACAAGCTGTTATGTGCTATGTGTTTGTGTGTAGTAATTTATTTAATTTAATAAATAAAATAAATTAATATAAATATACTGAATAAAAATAAGCCTAGAGCTTTTCTCGATAAAAGACTACAACAGATTGCAACACGAAAATATTTTTTAAATTCGAACCAATAGTTCCTGATATTAGTAAAATTTTCTATATTAGACATATTTCCCATACAGGTATCAACCTTCCTTTCCTCTTCAAGGACATCCAACATATATTTTTCTTGTTTAGATAAAAACGATAAAAATTAATTTATTTCATTTGACGATCAAGTAAACAATAAACGAAAATATTCAAGTTGAGATCTAAATTTCATTGTGGAATATTGGTAACGGCGCATTATATAAAAAAGTCAAGGTACGTTTATTTTAGGTACGGAATTTGAAAAAGTTGGTTAATAAACAAATAATTTATAACATAATTATACCGACGACCAGCATTTGATTCTTGACTCTTAATAAAGCACAATATTTATAAAATCATTTAGAAGCGCTATCAATTGATATATTCGTACTAGCTTGTAATAATATTAAGCAACTATTTAATCTAAGAAGATCATGAAGTATCATAATAGCACAATAATATATTTATGATCAGCTAACCGCTTTGTCCCCGTGCATCATATGGGTAATATACCTACAATTTTTCTCAATAAATATATTCATAATATCTTACAAAAACTATTGAAATCAGATTGGTAGATTCTTAGATTAGCTCTTTCAAGGAAACAAAATAATTTAACATTATTATTCATCTAATATATTATAATATATATATATATATATATATATATATATAACACGTTACAGTATATACTGATGCTAGTTAAAGTGTCTGTTCGTACAGTGGTTACAACAGTAATATGCCTTAGGGAAATGTGATGGACAAATTTCGTGTGTCAGATTCACGTAGCTACGGCTTGGAAACGCAAATAGCGCCTGTAAATCCACATTAACTAGCTCGCCCGTCGCATTTGTCCTGATTTAGGCACTTACCTAACTCGAGCGACGACACGCGCTCTTTCGGACCTCATTCTCATTAAATTTTCAAAACATTTAACGTGTTCGTAACACGACCCATCCCAGTGTGTTGCATTGTTTCCCATTTTAATATTTTAATACTTTGATACAGCTGCTTAGTTAATATTGTATTGTATATCTTTATCGCAATAAAAATACATTCATATCGAAGTTCTAAGATACGTTTATAAAATAATTATATATATATATAGAGGCTATGAATCGGTGGGAGAGCTTTGTGCAAGCTCGTCTGGGTAGGTACTACCCACTCGTCAGATATTCTACCGCAAAACAACAGTGCTTTGTATTGTTGAAGGGGGAGTGAGCCAGTGTAATTACAGGCAAAAAGGACATAATATATAAGTTCCCAAGGTTGGCGGAGCATTATCGATGTAAGCGGTGGTTAACATTTCTTACAATGCCATTGTCAGGTGGCCCATACGCTCGGCCACCTCCCTATATAATAAAAAAACCGGACTAGTGCAGTTAGTTTCGGTTAAGTACACCAAAATTATTAGGTAAGTAGGGATAAGGTTTTTTTTTTTCATTCATTTCGTCGTAAATCGAAAACTGTTTAAGGTTGTGCCAATGGAGCCCTTTTATACGATAACCCACATGGCACGGTTAACTCAATTCAAAATTTGGACCGCCGCGCCGTCTCTTGCATAAAGACCCTGTTTTTTATGATTTAATTACAAATGTATAGTTATCAGATTTTTCCCTACACTTGTAGTATATGACGGTATTACTTGCCAAATTTCATAGTTCTAGGTCAACGGGTATACTCTATGAATATTGATTTCCTAGTGTCGAAACATACGTTTTTTGAGGCATAAACGGCCCTATTTACTTGGTGGTAGAGCTTTGTGCAAGCTCGTCTGGGTAGGTACCAGCCACTCATCAGATATTCTGCCGCAAAACAGCAGTACTTTGTATTGCTGTGTTCCGGTTTGAAGGGTGAGTGAGCCAGTGTAATTACAGGCACAAGGGACATAACATCTTAGTTCCCAAGGTTGGTGGCGCATTGGCGATGTAAGCGATGGTTAACATTTCTTACAATGCCATTGTCTATGGGCGTTGGTGACCACTTACCATCAGGTGGCCCATATGCTCGCCCGCCTTCCTATACAATAAAAAAAAAACTTTTTTTTTACGTTAACTTAGAAGTTTGATTTTTTCGCAGCTTCAAGAGACCGTAATCGAAATTTGAGACCGACCGAGACCGCATTTATGATTTACTTATTATACTATTAATGTTCTTTCATTAATATTATACTGTACTGGAGTAAAGAGCTACGAGTTTTATCGTTTTCGATTCAAACGAGACATCTCTCTACATTTTACCCTAGAGAAAAAGTAGTCGTCATTTTAATCATCTTTTGTACATTTATAAAATGACTAGCTAATCGCCCCGGCTTCATACGGGTACATAAGAAAAGAAATGTAATTTGAATGGATTTGCGTAAAATCCGTTTTTAGTAAACGTCTACTTCGAGGAAGGAGTTACTGTGACAATTTTCAAGTCAACCAGGCGGATAGCTTAGGAGATCTTGTGATGATTGGCATTTCGTACTATATTTATATATATTTATTACTATCTACCCGTCCCAACTTTGTACGAGTAAAATAAGGATCTTATATAGTATTATGAATTATCGAGATATCTTACGTAATACGTATCTCGTTAAAATACCTAATAATATATACCTAAATATGAATATCATGAATTGCTTTTCACGTCAATTTTTAGGATAATAATATAATTACGATACAAACACTAACAATTGATGTAACAATACACTATTCTCAAAATTAAAATAATTTACAACTAAAAAAAATTAAACACTAGTAATTTCTCATTTTGATTAAAAAAACAATTTGAATATTTGCGACAACTAGTGCCCTCTGTAGGAACCCTAGTAACGTATGAATCTATTCTATAGAGGAAACGGCATCTACTGAAATTACAGGTGAACTAAATACGAAAGGCATCGCAAACGTAACTCCGCTGAATGTACATAGATGACATCAAAACTGTCTTTCGTATACCAACTAACCTGATGTAACTTACGATGTACTTGCCAGGTGTAAAGCTTCAGTAATGCCGGTTACTACACATAGCCTGGTACTCTGTGTTGCCAAGAATATGTTATATCTACGAACGATTGTGTAATTTATTATTATAATGATTAAATATGTAAAAAAACATGTACTCACATTTATCTATTTTTAATAACCACTTTATATTGTAAAAGAAAATAAGTATTTCTTGAAAATATAAATATTTACACATAATATTAAATTGAGATTTATAAATAGTTAAAGAAGACAATTTCATATTTAATATAACGTGCAATAAATAGTAATAATCTGTAAAAAAATAAAAATAATCTCAAAAGCTGTCCAAGTTCAATTTATTTCCATCAAAATTATATTTTGCTAAGCAATCCCAAAAACCTGGATTCTTAATTGGGAGATGTCAAATTAAGAAACTCTGATCATATCGTGTAACGTAACCCAGGTCCTGTACTCAATGATGCGTCATTGAGTACTAGTCACCGCACCGGCGCAGTCGGCGCTGCGCGGCCGTCAATGGTGCGATTTTCTTACACGTATTACATGGCACCGATCGCATTATTGCACTGTTGGACTCGGACTTGTTTATATCTTTCGGTAGTGTTACCCCCAATAGACTAACTTAAGAGGGGGGTCTCAAGCATAATGTTGTTACCATATAAATTCAAAAAAAGGAAAAAAAACGATTACAAATTTATTATTTATACACGTGAGACAAAAACCGCCCAATGAATATAATTTATAAATCATCTTGGGCTAAATACAACACCTCTCCTATTGTATATTGATAAAAAAATATATGTAAAAGAGACATACGGTTGAAATATGAAGTTTAATCAATAATTTCCATGACAATATTTATTTACAAAATGCACCTGCCCTGAACTTACCGCTGGCACCTTGATCATTAGTGGCCGCGCGCACACACGAGCTTTTGGACTCTACTACCACTTACCATCAGATGGAGTAGTCATTTGCCCTCCTATAAAAAAAAACAGGCGGTGTGGCACCAGTTCGGCTCATATGCGATTTTTATTTGTTTAAACTAACTTGCGGTCCGATGCCGGTTAGTGTATAGACAGCTTAATCATAAACCATAGACAAAATTAAGTTTGCACCCCTGTAAACCAGGTGACATGTAAACAAAAACTTTTGTAACACAGGCTGTGTAATATTTCTAATTTAACATCGAGAAAATGCAAAAAAACTTCAATCAAAAAGATGCCTTGAATGTGAAAGATGCATTGAAGATGCCTTAAAATTTTAACAGTGTAACAATTTCCATTTTCTTTTATTGTCAACGTCAATGTAACCTCAACTTACGTAGTTATCAAACCGTAGATCATTGAAACAGATAATAAAACTGCAAGTCTTGATTTAATGCATTATTTATAGTTGGTATTAAAAAATGCATAGCCAAGCGTGGATCGATGATATATGCCGGCTTAGTGTGTGTTTAGCTGGCATCACGATAAAGTGAATAATTTCCCATCGCTGACTTTCGTGGGACCAAATAAACTATATTGTGTAGTGATTATGAGTGCATTTATCATGTATCATAATGGTTAGGTAAAGGAGTTTGTCTTGAATCTCATAGATGTTGTGATTTTTTTTTAATTTATTAATATTTCATTTGCTATCAGTGTTTCAAATATACTATTTTTTTTACTAAAATACAACTAAATGTGCTTTGTCGTATGAAATGTAATGTGTTTAAGTAAAAGAAACAACCACGACCACATATAAGAAAATTTATTATTATAAAATGCAATATACTACATAACTCGCGTCCCCGCGACGGGGTCACAGTACACATACATTTTATTCATATCAGAAAAAGAAACGTATATAATAATACCCACATTATATGTATTATTAATTGTAAATAGGTATATGATTAGTCATAACTATATTAAATGTATTTAGGTATGTACAAGAGCACGGCTAATTAAAAGAGAAAGCCGTTCTGTTCGATTTATATTACCGATTCATTTGTTCGAAATCAACACTATCATTGAGGTATTTTATTACTTTAAAGCTTCGTCGATTTCTCACCGATAACTGGTAATATCAATAGAACATTCCCTTAAAGAAAAATTCACATGATTTTTGCAACGCAGGTTTGAAATGTATTGCACATTACAGCGACCTTTTAAAATATAAATAAATAGTACATAATATGTTAATTGTGATGATTTTCACGGCCAATTTTAAATATATTAACGCTGCACAAGCAGTTAACTGCAACGCTGCAAAAACAGACGTTAACTAGAAATTATTCGTAATGGATTTTTTATATTTAGCTCCATCTGGTCACGAAGACAGTTTTAAACGGACAAAACCATCAAATTTACCCATAAATATATATATATAATAAATTTTTAATAATAAAATTTCGTAATATAAATGCAAGTAACAAGAAACTCCAATTAGTTTTTAAACGTACATAAAATTAATAATTGTAATTGATTTTCTATTAATACTGAACAGAGTATTAGAATAGCTGAAAACATTCAAAATGCACAAGTCAGTTCCTAACCTTAAAAATGCTAAAACACTAGAAAATATCTAACAATAATTTTAAGATCTTATGAATTCTTTAATTATTGACAGTTCTGTCTATTTAATACGTTGTCTAAAACCTGTAGCTAATTTAATATTCAATTTCCTCTAAACACATATTAGCATAAACCTACCGATTTAAGAAGCACTGGAATGTAATGATATAATTCACCCAGATTTGCAAAATTAATATCAAATGTTGAAAAATAACATCGTAGAAATATTTATGCGTAAAAATAGAATAACACACCGATCATATATTTTAAAACTAGTAAGTTTATTATCTAAACATCAGATTATATAATTTTATCAATATGAATACGCAACGAACGTACTATGCATGCATAGGCTAAGTGAGACAATTTGTAAAGGATTTTTTTGGGTACCTACACCTAACACATATAAACAACTGTTGTCTGACAACATTTAAGAATGGATTAATTGTTATAGAAATATTATTATTGATAAGTATTGATATTGAGAAATATTTAGATAATATATAGACAAACACGTTTACGGAATTAATTTAACATACGAATAAACACACATCCTATTCAATCGCATTAACACTTCACATTATGAATATTTACCCACAACAATGAAAATTTGATTATATCTAACAATATCTCAATAGTGACGTATTCATTTTCGTCTTTGGAATGAAATACAAACAGCACAAATATGTTAGGTACATACTTACTTACTGTTGCCAAGTTATGTTCTGCGAGAATATTCCTAAGTTCTAACCTTATATTTATTAATATGAACTACAATATACAATACAAATTTGATGAGTAACAGCCTACAAACAGTTAAGCTTTCAAATCAAGTATATTCGGCTGTTTCAAATCAAGTATATATTGCTATTTTAGTCCTAACAATGAAAATTACATTCAGTTGATATAGTTATAAGTAGACATCAATAAATAGAATGCTTATAGAAAAATACATATATATCTGTGAAGGACATTAAATAAATTACTTTATAATATAAGTAGGTAACCAAAAAAAGTGTATCGAAATAAACTAGAGTAAGAAATATTTCTCCAAAAGACAGATCACAGTTCGACCTGTGTCCGTTTAGTTTAAAAATATTATTTAAAAAAAAACGTGCTTCTATTTATCAGTAGGTTGATACTTTGATTATTATGAAAGACCTAATATTACATGTTGATTCAGAAATACACAGCCGCAACTTTTCATTTAAAAATTCGCTATAATTAGTTGTATATTTACTTTAGTTGTTGGTATTTAAAACCACATAGTCCAAATTTCATTACATAATATATATTTTTCTACACATTAAACATATGCATTATCCAGCCATAGTGCATAATATTAATTAATAAATATTTTATATCTAATCACATCTAGAACATGCCGTATAGCACTATTATTACCAGGTATTACATTACCACGAACATTCAGATACACATAACTATGACACATTACATTATATTAGGTATGTCACTAGGATTGAATAAACTTATGAATCACATTTTTTTTTATATATTTCTTATAATAATTATTATTTTATATTTTTATTTAAAACGTCCACACATTGATTTATAATTTAATATATAATATTAAATATATCCAAAAAGACTATGATTTATTTTAAAAAAAGAGAGGGTTAGCGTAAAATTAAATTGATATTAACCTAAATTGCTAGGGAGATATTACAATGTAATATAGTTTTAAATTCGATTTCCAATAGTCTACAATGTGATTTAACCATTTCTGAAATTGATTTAATACATATACATAAATCTATGTATAATAAGCTTAATGTGATTTTGAAATGTAATGAAGAAGTTAATATCAGAATGTCAAGTTTAGAAATATTTTTCGTAGACAAATGTGTTGTGAAGTTTCGAATTTTGCAAAAATTTCTATATTATAATGTTGCCATCATCGCGTTCATGACGTAATACGAGACTGGTTGCACATATTGTGTCAGTTCTTGAATATATAAGTAAATATATTATTCTGAAACGCAGCAAACGTTTGAAATTCAGCCAAAATCATTACTAAGTGATTTTTTTTATATGATAACGGTCTACAACCTTTATTATATCGATTGTTTCATGCAAATATTATTTTGTTATACCTTATTGTTTTTTAATCAGACGACAACAGCTCCCAGTTAAATTTATTTATTTTAAAGAGGCTAATTTATCGTAATATTATGAATTCAAAATTTTACAATATAAAATCTTCTAAATTGTGCTTTTGGCAGCTAGGTGGATTTAGAGCAGTTTTCCGTTAAAATGTGTAAAACATTAAATCGAAAATGTTCTATAATATACACAATCGCTGAGACCGCGCTGATGTAAAAAATCACAAATCTCAATTCGGGAAGACTACATGATTGGCCCCCGGGATGGTATCGTCGTAGAACCAGTTACAAATAAGTCGGCTAATGTTACAAAAAATACAATTTAAACTGTGCACAACTGGTCACTTATCGGATATTATAATTATGGCAGTAGATTTCTGCAGTCGTTGTACTTACTGTTTTACAAATTACTTAAATCCATCCCAAAAAGGATGCACGGTGGAAAAAAAATATTGTTTTTTTTTTTTTAATAATACTATCATGATGTTCTAGATAAATTACCACAGCCCGATTATATTTAATTTACGTTATTATAATGCAGTGATATAATAAAAAAAATCTTTATCTCCAAAAGTCGGTAATTAAGAGCTAGAGAAAATGCTCACAATTAATTCTGACAAAAATATTTCGAATGTCTAAGTACTTATTCTATAACGTAATGGTGATGATTTATTTGACTTTATTTAATAAAATAAATATTTATCGTAATTAACATAACAATTTTAATAATTCAATAAACTTAAATATTTTATTATTTGTCTTGTATTATTAGTTTTTTTTTGGATATTTTGTATGCAAAATGAAATGTAGAAAAACTGTTGAAGTTAAGTGTTCATTCCAAAAACATTTGCACGAGCAAAACTTTATTGGCTTTCACATTGTGGTTTTTATTATTTTAAGTAGTTGGTATTATTTATATATCTAATTAATTTTTAGTGTATGTATGCATGTGAAAATTAGTCGTTTAATAATAATATTTCTCGATGAAAATTGCAACCTTTTATTTTGTTTTTTTTTTGCATCCTATGTTTTGTTATTGCTAAAAATTATTGTTGTGAAATTACTATTTTATAAGTTCCCGTTATTGAATTTCATTTTGTGTCTCATATTTAGCGGACTCTTACTTACGGTACGAAATCATTTCGCTACTCGCCGATAGATGGCGTTAGGTGTACCTAATATATTGTGTTTCGAATTTATTAGTTAACCAATCTGTACTGAAACTTCACATTGTTAATCTAATTTCAAGTAGTAATATATTTATCAGCCACGATTTCAAGATCATAACGACGTTACATATTTTGGTTTTCGATTCTTCGCATTTTTTTAAATACATTTTCTTTATTATCTGTAATTGTAATAACGCATATCGCATCTGACAATTATTATTTAACACAAACTTGGCGGGATTACACAACTGTCAAACGAATTTACATTATTTGCCTTGAGACGAACCAAAATGATCAGTTTTTTCTTTTTTTTTTAAATCACAACGAAAATCTTATGAATTTACAAACAATTTACTAACGACAAAAGCATTAATTTTAATAATTATTGATTTAAGTTTCATTTTCATAGCTTTTAAATGATATGTAATAACTTAAGAGATCCGAAATCTTAACGTCAAAATTATGTAAGCTCATGCAATAATCGCTTAATATTATAAATTTCGAAAAACCTCATATAATTGAACGTTCGCGTAAATCATAAAAATTTTAACCAATAAGAAGTGGGAATATAAGTTTCAATAACGTCAGCGTCTTCTCGACTAAAAGTTTTGAGTCAACACACAACATTCAATGTATCAAGAACTACAACGGGTATACCACGCCGTTGACAATAAGCTTATATCACTAACATAGCGACTGTGTTTTAGAATCAACTTGTTTATTACAAACATCAACGACACCTACCGAATGACACTTAGCGACACATCTGAGAATAATCATTTAAATTATTTAATAACTAACGCTACGTGTGCAAGGGCGTTGCGTTGGAGATTATACAAAACATTTACGCAGATAACAAACGCATTGAACTTTTTCGTGGCACCGACGACGCCAAGACGCAGCATTATACAGCTTAAACGAACGGAATGAGAGAGTAAAGGAGAAAGCTTAAAGTAAATAAATCGCAATGTATGAACATCTTAAAAATAAACATCATATAAAATTAAAAATAAGTCAATTTCTAGAAACAATCGCTTCTTGACATAAAAAATCTGCACAATCGGGATTGTTTAAGACAACAGTAATATTATGTTAACTGCTAATCGTTTCCTCCAACAACTGATGCGTCCGATTAGTTGCGTAACATTGTCAACAGCAACTGTTTCGAGAAATTGACGTAACATCAGGTAACGCGCGACGCACATCCAACTAAGTTTACAACTAACAAAAGGTTGTGCTAGGCGTCGGTGGGAATATCTGCCCAACGTCCCGCGAATCAATAAATAATAATTATGTCACATGTTATCAAATGCAGGTTGACGGAAAGACGCGCGGGAGCGCCGCGTGCGCACGGACGCCGCGCCCGCTTGCTCCGCGAACGATGGCACAACTATCGACAAGCAGCCGCTTTGCGACCGGCCGACATAAAAAAACCTCTCTGTACACAAAGCTTAGAAAAAATCTTTTACATAATAAACAACGGCAAATATAAATTGTTCTCATATTGCAACAAAGAACCGCAACGATAGAGGCCGAAACATTAAAGAGATTTTAAAAATTTATCGTCGATTAAAATAATGAAATAAAAATAACGTTAAAGCATTAGGTGCAATGAGTGTTGACTCGGCTACATACGTAGCGACATTATTCTTTGGCTTGCAACGCTTTGCGAACATCCACTCCCCAGGCGCGCGCCTCGCAACGAACATAACGACACTAAGCGGAAACAAACGCTACGCGCAATCTTAAAGTTTAATTCCGTAAGATCGCAACGCACCAAATCTACAAACGGAATCACACATATTTAAATAAGAGGGCGCGCACCTGTATGTACACCATTTAGGGTACATTCCCATCTTTAGGCAGTTTTTCGGAACGTTTGTTCCGATTGCCTCTCTTCCTGGGAGTGGGTGTTTGGTCCTCGGGCTACGCATGCCTTTTCGCATGAAGCGCTAAGTGATCGGAGCGCGAAAAGCAGCGCTCGCAGTGGCGGCAGCGGAATGGTTTCGCTCCTGTGTGTTTACGGTAGTGTCTAGTCAGCTCATCGGATCGCGCGAATCGCCATTCACATCCCTCCCAGGAGCATTTGTACGGCTTCTCACCTGAAATGAGAGATATTTTTTTAATAATTTGATTTCTTATATTTTAAAATTGTTTTGAATAAAAGTTTATCAAAATAGTTCATAAGTAGTCAGGCCAGCCGACTTATGATAGTTCGATTTGTATTAAAGGTAGGTAGTAGATATATTATTTGATTATCTACATATAATGATAATTTAAAAAAAAAATAGATTCTATATATATAGTAGAAATATCACTATGGCGTAGACAGAATCTTTAAAAATCAAAAATTAAATTGTTTTATAATTTAATAAATAAATTGTTTTAAGCGGGATACGGCCAATTGATAGAGGAAAAATCCTGTGAAAAAGACCTACAGAACTTACAACTACATCTGTCCATTGCTATACGCAAGTGACAAACTGTCTGTGGAATTAAGAACTCACATAAATATAATATATAAATACATTTAAATTAATAAATTTAAGATATAAAAATGATTTCAAGGATTAAAAAGAATCAAATACTCATTTAAATTGTCTCAGCGGTAACGATGTTTTACATACCTGTGTGAGTCCGTTTGTGCGCTTTGAGATGCGAACTCTTGGTGTAAACCTTATCACAGGCCGGGAATTCGCATCTGTGCACGCGACGCCTGGGGTCGGTGGCGTGTGGGTGCGGGTGATGACGTGGCACGTGACGTCGAACAGGCGCAGGCGCAGGCGCAGGCGCCACCGCCGCCACCGCCACCACCGCCGCGGCAGGCGCAATCGGCGGCGGCTCTTCTGGAAGTAAAATTTTATTATAAGCATTGATATTGATAAGCGATGCTATCGAAACATAATTACATCGTATTAAGTATGCTCTATTATTTAAGATTAAACTCGTATTATACGATTATTAGAGAGGGACAGTTGTATTAAATGACTTCTTGGTGTGACTTATAAAGTCACACTTTGAGGGAACATTCAAGATTGACGATAAAAACGTACATAATAATAACGTGAAACACAAGCCGTATTTTGAGTGAACGTAAAATAAGAAATTGTATTCTACCTTTTCACTTCACTATCCTACACTATCCATACATCGATACAAAATTTCGTGTTTATTAAATTAGTAAGAAGTAGAATTATTATATGCCCTGTACGGAACACACATACTGTATGGGCGAATAAATTGATTGGTGAATGTTTATATCTTATTGATTAAAAACATAGGATAAAATTCTTATTTTACCCGTACGAACCCGTCGAGACGGGCAGCTAGTGTTAATATATTTTATTTACCCAATCGAATTTTTCAAATCACGAAACAGATTACAAATTTCCTTTAAATTTTTCGTATAAAAATTCAATCTCGATGAAGAATTTTGTATGAATGTTTTATTTTAAATACAACAAACAAAACATGCAAATGGTTGAATTAGTTTTTGATCTTGTAATAGACACATATCCAAAATATTATATTCATTGTTTCTCATAATTATTTCAAGTAAAGATTATTGAGACGTTAATTATTTCCTACGTTAAACTCAATATTAATGATATACCGATTCATAATACGATATATTATAAGGTTCTCCAGACCTATTTCGGCCACGGCGGCCAATCTCAAGAGAGGTTAGCAACCTGCGCAGGAGATATTGTAGTGCACAAGTGTGTGCGCAAACACAGGTGCACTCCCTTTTCCTTAGCTCTCATAATCCGATGGGACGGCAATCCGACACGACCGCAAAGAGTTCAGGCGCAAGTACAACGGCTTAACGTGCTTTCCGAGGCACGGGAGTGTACACAGTTCCAACTTCCAGACTTCGGGCTGCTACTGAGAATTTTCTGATAGAAAACCCCAATAACTCTTTATTGCCCGACCTGGATTGAACCCTGGACCACCAAGTCTGCGGCCGTATGTCAAGCCACTAGACCAACGAGGCAGTCCATTGATACATTAATTGATGTGTTTTAAAGAAAATATAAACTCACTTTCCTAATCACATTTTCGTGTCATCACTACATCACTACATATTATAAAACAAAGCCCCCCGCGTTTCCTCTGTCTGAACGCGATAAACTAAAAAACTACTGAACGGATTTTCATACGGTTTTCACCAATGGATAAAGTGGTTCAATAGGAAGGTTTACGTGTATAATTCATTAATGTTTTCTGTAAATTTGTTGAAATATGATAATAATTGTTGAAGAAGACGGAAAAAACGAGCTAATTGGGAGCTTTCATCGAAAACGCTGTAAAATCCCTTTGAATTATAACAAAATAATGTATGGTGAAATTGTTCCTCTTTCATAGTTCTACAGAAAAATCCGCGATGGCAGATGTCTATCTTTTAAAGATGGCTAACTATGTCCTATCCTAACTATAAAAATGTTATAATTGGAAAGCTATAAAAACGGATATGATATTAATCCTTACTAAAATATTTACGTTATTATTTAAGCATTTCATGTTTCATGTTTCCTGCATTGGAGCAGCGTGGTGGTATAAGCTGGACGCGGCCAACCCTTCTCCTCAAAAAGTGGAGAAGAGGCCTTAGCCCAGCAGTGGGACATTCACAGGCTGTTATTACTATTTCATATTTATTATAATTGCCCTTTACACCACGTAATTTAAATTATTATCTTAGGAGTTATCGTAATTTTAAAACTATCGCGCACTAAATAAATTCAAGCGGTCATACTAACGCGCGATGCAACCGCCTGCGCACCCCCGCGTCCTGCTGTCTTTTATAGGAATGCTAGTGTTTTTCCCGCGGTTTCACCGGGACAAAATGTAGAATATGTTACTCGCTGATAATGAAGCTTTCCATTGGTGAAAGAATTTTTCAAATCGGATTAGTGGTTTAGGCGTGATAGCGTAACAAACAAACTTACTTTCGCATTTATAATATTAGTTAGGATTTACTCTGCAACTCGAGCGAAGCCGGGGCGTTCCGCTAGTATAATATAAGTAGGTATAATTTAAGCTCTATTCGTATGTTCAAAATGATTAATAAATAAATAATATATATGGAACAGATAAATTTTATATCTGACGTTTAATTAATTAAACATCACTCACTCACATTGAATATATATCGATTAATACGAGTTACGAATAATATCAGACTAGTGACTCGCTCCAATTTTTCACTCAACATTATTTTTAAATAATCACTATTTTCCGTCTGCGGTTAAACTCGCGTGTGAGAAGGGCAGGTGTTAAGCACCCTATGTCCTGTCCTATAACCCTAAAGACGTTTATTAATCATGATATTCGATTGAGTAGTAAACATTAAGGCGTAACAAACAAACAAATAAACACTCATTTTTGCACTTATAATATTAGATTTTTTCGTTTAGTTACGGTTATCATAATAATTATAATTATAAAGTATGTAAAAAATACGGCTGCATTATCTCTAGAACGATTTTTTTTATTGCATAGGTAGGCGGTCGAGCATATGGGCCACCTGATGGTAAGTGGTCACCAACGCCCATAGACATTGACATTGTAAGAGATGTTAATTGTTAACCATGGCTTCCGTTGCCAAAAACGGAGGCCCTCCTATTCCACGGTCCACGGAGGGGCCCCCCACGAGGGGCGAGTATCACCGTCCACGGGACGGTGATCGCTTTGCAGGCCCAGATGAAGTACCTGGGCCTGACCCTGGACGGACGATGGAGCTTCGGGCAGCATTTCGTGCAGCTCGGCCCGAGGCTCATCAACGCCGCCGCCGCCTTAGGCCGCCTCCTACCCAACGTGGGAGGACCGGGGTCACTATGCCGGCGCCTCTATGCCGGCGTGGTGAGGTCGATGGCACTGTACGGTGCCCCTATTTGGGTGGACGCACTCACCGCTTCCAACCGGGCCCTCCTGCGAAAACCGCAGAGGGTCATAGCGGTGAGGGCGATAAGGGGTTACCGTACGGTGTCGTGGACAGCGGCGACCCTCCTCGCGGGCGATCCGCCCTGGGAACTCCAGGCGGAGGTGCTCGCGGAGGTGTACCGCTTCCGAGCCGAGGCGAGGGAGCGCGGCGACCGTCCAGGGACGGTGGATGTCGGGCGGATCAGGGTTCTAGCCCAGCAGGCCTTGATCACCCGATGGGAGGAGGACCTCGGGTCCCCCACGGCGGGCCTGGCGACAGTGGAGGCGGTACGTCCCCACTTGAGTCGCTGGGTCAACAGGAAACGAGGCACGCTCTCGTTCAGGATGACGCAGGTACTTACCGGACACGGATGCTTCGGTAAGTACCTGCACGAGATTGCGCGGCGGGAGGCTTCTCCCTCCTGCCACGAGTGTGGTGCGCCATTCGATACGGCGCACCACACCCTGAGAGAGTGTGCCGCGTGGGGGCCCCAGAGGCATTCCCTGGCGGCGGTCTTAGGCGGAGACCTCTCCTTGCCGAGTATCATCAACGCGATGCTCGGTAGTGAGAGGTGCTGGTCGGAGGTGACCTCCTTCTGTGAAAATGTTATGTCGCAGAAGGAGGCCGCGGAGCGGGAGCGGGAGGAGAATGCCGCTACGGACCCGCACCGCCGTAGAAGACCGGGGGGAAGGAAGCGCCGTTTTGCGCACCTTCTCCCCCCGCCACAATAGGCGCCGCCGGGGCTAGGGGGGTTCCCAGTACCCTGGGACTCCTCCCTAGAGAATGGAGGCCCGCATAGGCGGGCCGAACGTCGGAGCGTCACGGTAGCATGCGCAAGCGATCCCGTGGCGCTCCACTTAAGACGAGAAGGGTACCGTGGTGGTTTTAGTCGGTAAGAGTCCGACATAGCCCTCCTTCAGAGGGTACCCATGAGGGTATCCCCACGTTAAAAAAAAAAAAAAAAATGGCTTCCGTTGCCAATGCCCCACCAACTTTGGGAACCAAGATGTTATGTGCCTTGTGCCTGTAATTACACTGACTCACTCATCCTTCAAACCGGACCACAACAATAGCAATATCTGCTGTTTTGCGGTAGAAAATCTGATGAGTGGGTGTTACCTACCCAGATGAGCTTGCTCTAAGCCTTACCACCAAGTTAAATTGTCCTTTACACGGCATAATTTTTCGTTACATAATCAGTTAATAATTAATTAAGGATGTGTGGGTTTTGGTATAATATAACACACACAGGTGAGTGCTGTAAATAGCACGCATGGAACCGCGTGAAGCAGCAAGTCATATTATAATTGAAATTTTATATCTAGTGTTTGTGTTAAAATAAAAAAAATATACTCTATTCAAATAGGCATTTGCAATACTTTTTAATCATTTTACAGGATATCAAAGTAATTTCCGCCCGCGACTTCGTCTGTTTGCGAGGGGTCCCCACCCTAGTAGGGCGTGAGGGGGTTGACGACGTAAATGCAAAATTTCCTGATAAATAGTTGACTTGTTAAGAAGAGCAAAAAAATACACTTGCAATAACGTATTTAACTGTGGCGGAGATAAATATAAAAACGTTTTATTTGCCTTGAAAATCGACTTCTTTCCTTTAGTTACAAAAAAATGCATCAATTTCTCTGAATATAGCCAACTCCAATTGAATAATGAGTACAGTTGAGCAAATCTTAGATTTACATATTTTATGCGATTCGCTAATAGCTCTGCTATATTATGGACTACATAGAATCGTTCAGAACTTCGCCGACATTCGAAACGCCATTATATCATGAATCCATAATGAATGCTATAGGTTTTTCAAGTTCTCGACCAATGCTATCATGTCGATTCAATATCAAAGTTCTTTATTTGCTTTTGACGTAACGTCAGCGAATTCAATAATGCTAACGTAATTTAGTAAGGCATAATTTAGTAAGGTAGTAATGTCAGATGATGAAAAAATTTTGTAAATTTTGTATACCCAAATTTAAATATATTATAATGGTTACTTTTTTAGAGGGTCAGCTAACGATGCTATGTTCCAGGATGTTAAACAAAAATATACAACTGCATTTTTGTGTATAATTAAAAAAAAAACATTATGTTACGTCATCATTTGCCGCGATGTTCGTTGGAGTAAACTAGAATAGGTACATTAATCATTGAAGAATCAGATATTTTATGACATTCGAAATGTACATAATTCTATTAAAATCCTTTGTCGTTCAAGTGTAACTTTGTTAAACACACGAGATGTCGCACTGTGATAGTTCGTGTTTTATTTGTAAGATAATTTGTTATTCTTTTTAATACGGATCTAGTCGAGTAATCGGGAACGGTGGATAGAAAAATCGAGAGCCGATTTTAAAATAATGAAAATGTTTATTTTGAAATCGTTTGTGCTCCATGCGGGTTTTCACTATCTACCGCAGTTTTAATCGCTTTGGTTGCAAATAAAGACATCGATTTTAAATTGGCTTTGTTATTCTTTATACAAAGTTATTTTAATGCTAAATAAACTGTGTACTATTTGATCAAAACTTTTTGTTTGTCACAAATCTGAACAAATGTAAATAGTGTTCATTTTGTTCCCAACTCTCTAGACCCTAACTACCTACACTAAGTATTATTTTTTACTAATTAACAATTATTTATAGCGTTAAATTAACAAATTAAAAGCTATACGTTGATCCATTTTTTTCATGATTACAATAACTATACTTGACAGTCTCAAAGTGAAAATCTATCCCTTGTCCTTGTATTTTTTGTACGATTTGCTGTTTTACGTGTCAATATTTTACTTTATGTGTTTGTCTCTGTGTCGGATTGCCGTAGATGTAGTTACTTTTATGTGTCCGTATGTGTGTGTGCATTGTTAACTTTAATGTTGCTATTTGTATTCAACAGGCATAGTTAGCAAATTTTGTTTATATAGGTACAGTTTATTTATTTACATTAAAACCTTAACTAAATACAAATAACATTTAAAAATAATTATTATACAAGTCGTGACCGCGTGGAATGGTGGCAAGAATGCTAGCAGTATTTCCCCTTTGAATCGCAATTCCGATTCTCTGGGCGAAAAATGAACCAGCCCTCCTGTCACCAGTGGAGGCAATAAGGAGGGGGGTTATATTTCGGATGAATTTTTTGGCACTATTACTCCAAGGTCCAAGCGTTTCAACTGCAAACGGAACAAAAATATAATTTGGAATAAGAGACGAATATTTGTTACGTTTGTTCGTTTCAGCTTTTTCCGCGGCAGCTCCGGCTTTTAACATTGTTTCCCTGATAAATTTTGTCCATATTTTTAGCAGTTCTTCAAAAACCCCCATAATATACATTGTATACATTTTTGTTCATAATTTTAGGTAATTACATAATCTTAGCTCGCCTCACGTGTTTGAACCCATACGTTTGCATTTTTTTCATTGTAGGCGAAGTTTGACCATCGTGGTCACAATACAAAAAAAAATTAAACCCTAATATATAGGTTTGATAGGAATATTTTTATATTATTTTTATCTTTATAAAGAAGCAGCAATGCTTAGTACTCTTTGTTTCCGGAAGGGTGAGTGAGGCAGTGTAATTAAGGACAAAAGAGACACAACATCTAAGTTCTCAATGCTAGTGGCGCATCGGCATAATTGATTTAAGGAATGGTTAGTACTGTACTGTTCCGACATCGTAGTCTTGTCGTGTCGTGTAAATGATGGTGGTTATCACTTGCTACCTATTTATTACTATCCATATTTGATAAATAAGAAATGCTATTCTAATTTCGAACTGTAGATATTTAATATTTTTGATCTAGTAGAAAAAATACGATATATCACTATCCTTAAAACTTTATATTTTATTTTATCAAATACTAATATTGTACCTTTTGGTTCCTCAGTATCGCTAGGCAGTTCGGCCTTCACTGCTGTGACAGTGAGGATCCTTGGCAACTGTGGAGACTGCGGTGTTGGAGGTGAACATGTAGCTGACCTCGCCCATTCCTCTTCTTGCGCCGGCTCCTTGCGCTTCCCTCGTGGCTCCTCTCGGAGGTATCGCTCCATTTCGTAACATGTCTGTAAAAAAATATATTTTTTGTTATCTTTGTTTGTATACATGACAGCCAATTATGAGAATGCAATAAGAAACATTTTATTGTGTCTTTAGTTACACCTGTGTTATCTTAATCATTCTCATTCTTAACTATTTTAATATTCACAGATTTTTTATGGAATTATATGAGTGACTTTTTCTATATAAATAAAATGATAGAGGTCTGCAGTTGTGCGCGCATCACGGAAAAACTACTGAATAGATTTCAATGAAATTTTCTATTTCTTAGACACTTGGCCGTTATAAAAAAAAATTGATTGCGACATCTTCATTTAATAAAAAGTTATAAAAGTTTCAAGAAACAACGATTTGTATATGCACTGCGTGTTCAGTGATGTATGATTAAACAAAGTATATTTTTGCTTGCGATCTTTTTGATGTTTTTTCCTTCGTACATAAGAAAACTTTGTTAATATATCAAGCAACGCGGACGAAGTCGCGGGTCAGCTAGTATCAGCTAGTATTTAATAAAGGTAATCAGCTAGTATTTAATAAAGATAACGTCAAGGAATTCACTAATGGTTAAAAGAAGAAAATTTCTTTCAAGATATTTAAAGTTTCTATCGTTGAAGCTCAGCATGCAAGCCGGATATTAACATATTTATTAATATGGAAAAATATGTTACAAAAATTATGACTTTTTAATTTTTTTTAGCTTTACCTGAACTTTATTAACGTATTTTAAAGTGAATATACATATTATACGCTAATAACTTTTTATTATTAAAGATGCATTAAATAAAAACTATTTTAATAATAAGGGCGTAAAATTCACAATTCAAAACCGTCGTTCAGATGACTGTAATAATTGTGTAATCAGCACAGCTGTTGGTAAGCTATAAAACACGAACTAGTTATTTTTCATTAAATCAAACGATAACAATCAATCACTTAACTTAACTTTGTACTTCTCTGGTATAATAAATATTTTTGAATTATAAAGTTTGCCTTATATAACTACGTCTTTAAACAGTTTTATACAATAGTGATTAACCATTCAATCGCAATAAGTAACAGACTTCTATAACATCATTTTAAAAAAAAACTTTACTAATCTTTCGTAATTCTAGTCTAAAAGACTAATAGGGCTTGTTAACCTTATGTGTGTTGTTAGCAGACTCAAATTAAAGTATTATTAAGAATAACATACATAAGATATTATACGCTAAGCTATACGCTTTTTTTATATACAATGAATATTAATGTTGTGTGTTAGAAGACCGGCTACGCGGTAAGTCATTCAAACCGTTCGTTAAAGTGCAATCCGAGTTAAGTTAACCGATATGTGACGAAGATACATACATATGTCCAATAGATGGAGCACGGGAATACATAACGAAGATTGCGAACTCAAGGCAGGGCTAGAACTACTGATTTACTTCTGCTTAAAATGTATTTATAATGCACTAGTTTCCGTCGGCGGTTTCGATCGCCTGTGATGGGGAAACTTTAGGTACCTTAGCCATATCAGTATAGTATTATCAGTTTCCTATTTTATTTTTCCTAACATCCTATTTTATAAAGGCGAAAGTGTCCAACAACCCGCATAATAATAGCGTGGTACAAGACAAAAATTAGACTTGTTGTAAAAATAAGACTCCCATAAAGATGACATTTTTATGTTGTCTTTAAATACATCAAAATGTCACAAGCACGTTTCAAATTACCTTGCCAGGCATTATTATATTTTCACTAGAATGCGTATGATTGACAGCATTCTTTACTATAATAACTGGGGTCAAATTATTTTGAACCCAAAGTAACAAACACAACCCACAAGCAGAAGTACATAACTAACTCACAAAAGGTTCGCAGCGTCCGCGTCATCTGTAGACATGAGATCGGTTACCTGTTCGTTATTATGCTCGTGTCAAACTATTTTATTAAATGTTCTATTAATTTTACTATTCTTATCAAGTAGATAGAATAGTTTAATAAATCTGTTATCAAATAACGTAAAAATCATATATAAAATGTACTGGTATATTATACGGTGATTTTAGCGTTACTTAATTTACTTTTAGATAATAAATTCCAAAATCTATTTCCAAAATTTTATTTGAAAAGTTTATTTAAGTTTTAATTTCATAAGAACATTTAAAAAGGTTGTCTTTGGAAAATATATAGTTACCTCATGAAAATATTAGGCTTTGTGTTGCTAGAAAGACGAATCGTATGTAACGGTAAATCTGATGGAAAGTGGTCACTTTCGACCATATTTATAACAAATGGTCATTTACCAATGGACTGGCAACCGGTTCTGATGTTTATTAAAATGGCCTACCATTCAAACGTAAACACAAATTATTAATTCTGTGTGGCAGTTGAATAGCTGACAATATACTGGTACAGGCCTACCACCGATAAACCGTTTGCAATTTAAAGTTATAAAAACTATGTCGATGTTATTGTATTTAAAGTTGACCGTCAAGCAGTACGGATAAATCCGAACAAAGGTTTAGTTGACCGACACAAATGCATTTTGTATTATATTCTTTTCTAGAAGCAACGGTGTAATCCGGTTAAAAGCCGATATGGCACGCTGATTAGATCCCGCCTATATTTACCGTGTCGGTTTAAATTCGAGCTAGTGCTTCTAAATTATCACGTATAAAATTGGTTTTTACAATTCATCACGTACTTAGGGTGCAGGAAAACGTCGTAAGGATCAATAATAATAATATCTTGGGACATTTTTCACACACGGCCATCTGATCCCAAACTAAGCAGAGCTTGTACTATGGAAACCAGACAACTGATATACTACATATACTACTTTTGTAAATACATACTTATATAGATAATTACACCCAGACGCAGGACAAACAGACATGTTCATGCACACAAATGTCTGTCCTGGGTGGGAATCGAACCCACGACCTGCGGCGCGAAAGGCAGGGTATCTACCAACCACGCCAACCGGCTCGGTTAAAATAGGTAGGGAATGTTATGGCATATATTAAAGTAATATATATATATATATTTATATATATATATATATATATATTGTATTATATATTTTTTTGTATATATTTATATATATATATATATATACAAAAAAAAATAACAAACTTTTTTAATTCTGAATTTTGTGTTGTATTAATTGCACTTCAAATTATATTGAGAGCTGAATGTCGTTATTAAGAATAGCGTGACTAATGGAACAAAGGACCCAGTGCATATGTATTGTACGTACCGTACACATACAAGTATGTCGGACTTGGTGACATGCTATTCAAAATACTGCATCGAATTCTGGAAATCTAAAAACGTAAAGATGGAAAATTCGCGTTGAAAATCGGAATTCTTAAATAAAGTAGTAACGAATGGCAAGTTAATAAAAAGGTTTTCATTCCACCCTTGGGGCTACCCCTCGGGAAGAGTTCTGTAAAAAGTTCGAATGGCTAGCTGTAACGTTTCGACAGGCCAGTGAGAGACAGAAAGTACGGAGTAAGCTTAGGAATAGGGTCCCTCGCGTGGGGTGGGGACCAGGATATATAGTTATTATATATGTCGTACAGACAACATAATATTCATTTTATTAATAAAATAAGAAAATAATATTTTCAAAAAGATGTGTTATTATAAAACTCATGGCGATTAATTAAGTTACGGAAATTTATAAATAATCAGGCTCCGCTTGCAGCTGCTCCCTTTTTTAGACGTTAGGTAGCATAAATTTAAATAAGGGATCTCTGATACTGTGATTCAGTTACAAACATCCAATTAAACAAACCTGTACATTTATATCATTAGTATGATTAAAGGCAAATGTGCGCGGCGTTTCATATGACCTAATAAGGTAAAATTAGCTGAAAATTATCAGTCGCCTACTTAATTGTACGATCAAATGTGCAGTATTAATTACAGCTACAAATGTATAAAATTGTATGAGCATAGTATTTGGTACGGTTGGCAGCGTACATCGTAGAATCAAATCTATATATGATGCAAATTGAAAAACTACTATGTATATAAATACCGTGACAAGCTTGAAATTCATGGTACTTAATTAAAACAATGTTTAGCCAAATATCTGTCAGATTAACTCGAAAAATTATAAAACCTACATATAGTTAATCTTTCACCTCAGTGACGTCACAACGTCATGTCATTTAACTTAAATTAATTTCATAAAAGCTTGTATCTATTCCGATGCAAACCATACAATAGAATTCCATCAAAATAATGCAAAGCTACGCCAAAGGCACGAACTATATGGCTGTGTTGATTTGAAAGTAAAAAACGCCCAAAGCTGGGCTTAGGATTCAATGGTATGAATGTGGCTGATATGTAGCAGAATTCCATCCATTTAGAGGGTTTCTCGCGATGATTACCTTTGCTGCCGAGCACGAGATTAATTAATACGAACTTAATACCTCAGTGGTGGTTGTCAGTAATCTCTCATAATGTGAATATTGGAAAGCGACGTGTCTGTAAATTTTTTAATGATATCATTCATGAATAAATCATAACAGAATATGTATGTCCTATCTCTAATAGTTACATGAAAATGCTACTTTAATTAATGACCGACATACGACGCCTCTATAATTTATTTTGTAAACAATTATCCAGTGCGATATCGCGCATCACCTATTGTACGTTAATGATGATGCCAGGAACCTTCACGCAAGTTTGAACAACAACTGTACAAAGTTTCAACTCAATCAGTTGAATGATATAAGATCGTGTACGATAAATATAAAACAAATATTTATTATTTTATATGAGTTATATAACTGAAGTTTAAGATAAAAAAAAAACATTTTTTATATAGAATAGGCAGGCAGATTTTTAAATGGGCAACCTGATTGTAAGTTGTCTCGCCATAAACATCGGCACTGTAAGAAATATTATCCGTCTATAACTCTAAGTCTATACCATCCGACCCTTGTGGCTTTTGATGCTCCGACTTACTTATTGTTCAGACCGGAACACAACAATAATTGCTGTTTGACGGAAGAATAATATGTATGTTGATGCCCTATCATCGAGTAATACATTTAACCCTACATATTGTACTTTTAATTCTATACAATTAATGTTCAAGTTAAATATTTTAACGATACAGACACAACAATACCGTTGCTTTTAGACAAATAAAAACAACTGTTTTTTTTTTCTAAACTACGTTAGCCGAGTATTTGAATAAAACCTACGAACAAAGCACACGATATATTCACTTACATTTAGAAGTAACGGGTGAGTTTCGCACAAATAAGAGTCGTTTTTATTCATTCGATAAATGCATGTAGTCGTCTCTTTGAGGCTTATATAAAAATGTTGATGAGAACAACGTTTAATTGAATCGATTCAAAATCTAGTATGTTGTGATTTCAATATTACAATAACATTTTGCGTAACCCAGACTCATCAGCAATGAACAGGATACCCGACGATACCCGAATTAACATTAAAGTTATCGTTTCTAAGCTCATTGGGATAGTAACATAGGTCATACAAATACTATGGAAGGGTCCTTTTCTTGGAACAAGCTTTTTTTAAAACTTTAATTCTTAGATCCGAAGGTTTTGTAAATTCTTTCAATTCATTGCTTTTTATTATTACTACACAGTACTTGGTATTAGTTAGTAAAGTTAAAAAAGAATTTATTGTAGTAATTGATTAGCCTAACGTTATTTAAAAATAATCCAAATACCTAATTAAATTCTACGTCTGCTGAAAGTCTAGGTATTCCATATTGCATTTCATGATGAAAATTGAGGGAATTGAAGAGAGGAAATTAAAGGAAATCAATCGCCGAATAACCTACTTTTTCTATTGTGATACGGTTCTACAATATTCTGTTTGCAGATGCGGGCATGGAATTAAAATTACCTGTTGTAATTGAAATTATTTTGACGTGACAACGTCTAATAAATCGATGAACGCTGGCTGCATGCACGAAAAAGGATGACTCATTGTCCCGTTACGCTCATTATCCCGTTACGCTGATTGCACGCTTGCGCCGCATCTATCTCTCTTTCACTCGATTGCAGTCATTTCATCAATGTTTTGTTATGACGTTGTCACGTTAAACTATCGTCCGTAAACCGACTTTACAGACAACCATATTGTTTTTTTATTAAGGATAACCAAAATAAATTTGTCAGACGATTGCTAAATTAAAATATTTTAGTCTGTTTATGAAAAATATGAGAATTGTTACAATATTAAATTATAACAAATCCATTTAAGCATTTTTTGCCTCTTGTTGAAACCCAAAACTTGCATTTCAACTTTCTTGAGAAGAATAATATATTTTTTTATTATTCTATTTTTTATTGCATGTTGAGTTTGCCTTTATGAGCGGATAAAATGTTGAATCTAAGTTTAAAATTTGATTGACGTAGAATGTAGTGACTGTTTAATAAAAAAATAAATCAATAGAATGGCTTTAAGATTACTGAAAATCGATTGTACAATTAAGACGAGTATAATTTTTAGTTATCTTAGATAATAAAAAATAACGTTTCTTAGTATAACTGATGCCTGACGAAAAAAAAACGAGACTATTACTTTTATATTGACCCTTATACTAGCTGTGCGAAGCCAGGTATCTAGTTACTTAATGTATTTAACACTGTACAAGCCCTAATAGTAAATTATAATCTGAAAACGAATTTGTTTCAATATGTAATATTGGATAAATATGACAAAATTTAATTATGAACCCTTTTAAATATGTATTTAATATATGCAATATGTATGTCTGCATGTAATTAAATAGTTCGCTTGGACGTTTTCGACATGCCTCATTTTAAATTATACTTCCTGATTTTAATATTTATTCATCGTTATTATAAAATTGTATACATATACGTCTCGTGCGCTGCCTATCGGAACTTTATGGTCCTTCAACGTTCAGTCCGTCCGTTCACGTAAAGTTCTCGTAAATTTCACGAAAATGCCAATAACTGAACAAACTTTCGTAATTATCGGTATGGAATGATACCTGAACGTACAGAATTTGAGTACAGTCAAAGCAAGTATTCTTTATATTTATGTATGATACGAGTGTAGTTGAAGAAGGAATTCCTATTTGTGACTTTCAAGTATTTGAATGCTATAAAGTATCTAGTGAACGTTCCTTTGCTAGGCGAAGGTTGGAAGTTTCTCGGAAGTTACCATGCAGAAGTCACTCGCAATTATATTGCGACAAATCTAATAGAAAATAATTTAAATAAACCCGCTATATTGAACAACACATTTAAATTTACTTATTCAATGTTTAAGATAGTTCCGTTTAAAGATAATAAAAATTACCAGCTTAAATGAAACTCATGAAAGAGTACGATTGTGCGCAAACAATGGTGCTCTCTTTATCTATACATATAAAGCTGAAGAGTTTGTTTGTTTGATCCGGTTAATCTCAGGAACTACTGGTCCGAATTTAAAAATTATATTTGTGTTGTATAGTCCTTTTATCGTGAAAGTTTTATCGAAGAATCTTTTGTTTTATCTAGGATTATTCATTATATTTTTATTAATTATACGCAGGTGAAACCGCGGGGCAGAGCTAGTAGTGAATAAAATTTCATAGTCCAATCGATCGAAAATTTGACACGAACACAGAGTCCAGGCATCCGATGAACGAGTGTCAACGTCCTAAATCCGAGATTTCCTCATAAATATGTACTGTACGACAATTTTCGAATAAAATAAATTTATATGTAATACGTATAAGTATATGTATTTAACACACAATGTATTTAACGAGGTATAGTTAGGTATAATAAAGAATAGCTAGATTAACGACACCGCTCATTTCCATGGGAAACGACCTTTAAAAATGGCAATACATTTAAATATTATGATAAATACCTCTTAGAATATATTAATAAAAATTATAAACAATCAAATATTTTTCCATAAGATCCGTAGGTAGTTAACATTATCTAGCCATACAAGTTATTGAAAGTCACGTGGTACAATAATGCTCATTGTATATTGGGCTTACGGATTTTTTTTTCTATTCGACTTGGAATATAATCGTGTATATTATTCGAATGTAGAATAGCAGTCACTATAACTCAGTGGAGCCCACGTTTTACTATAAAGGTCAACGCTCGCTGTCAAGGCTAGAACGAAGGTACAGGGCACAATGCCTCTCTAAACTTAACGGTGCATTCGGCAGTTAAGAACAAATTCGAGTTTATCTTTAATCAACCCTTCATCTTTATCTCGAAAAAAATAAGATTTATAATCGTTTGAACGTAACAGGGTGAATAGCTCGCTGTCGTGCACGAATTATAATTTATTATTTAGTTCTAGAACATTAAATGGATGTTTCGAATAATATTAAATAATTGAGACATTATTATATATATTTAATAACATTTTAAATTGTCAATTTATAGGTTATTGTAATGAGTCCTCTTTTTTGAAGACTATATACTCATTAATATTAAACTCCTCAATTCTAGTTCCGTCGAATTATTTCTAGACAAACGAAAAAAATAAACAAATGAAATCAGATGAACAGCATCTGTTATTACTTGGTAATTACCAACAGATTTTCGAATCTCTCTGATAGGGACGTAAATTGGATCCCGTACTATTCGTTAAGTTTATATATATAGGTATATTACATAGATTTGAGGATGAAACAAAAATATCACATGACGTACAACTCACGACAATTTAAAATTTCAGTACAATGACAACCAAGAGCGCTCGTTATTGCGTGGGTGGTATCCAAATGTTTCTCCCATTATGTCACGTCGATTTTATTAAACCAATTTGATACCTACTAACCTTCAGATAACTAATACATACATTACAAGTCAATTTTTATTTTTTTTATTATACTAGCTAAGGATTTAAATTAAACTCATTTCAATCAAACAACTATTTTTTAGGTATACATTCGATGCATTTTACAAGTACTTTAGTTTTCAATTACAATTTTATTTCCCAGTATTGCGATATCTTTATAATATTATTTAATTGAAATATTCTGTTATTAATTACTATTTCGTTTAAATGATACTTGATTAAGAATCCGCTATCGAGAGCTATAAAAAACCGGTTCGAACTGGATAAATAAGCTAACATTTTTGTATTAAATTTTAAAATCGTCGATGATACACAAGTGAAGTTGATTCACACGGAAAGTGATAGTTCTAGTTAATACTATTGCCGTTTCACTCTTACCCGTGTTTGTTTATATAGCGTCGTCATCGTTTCGTTTGAGAGTCATGACTGAATAGAGATAAAATTATACATATACCGTAATGAATGAATATATGAAATTAATAATTACGTACTTAAATTACATATTTATTATTCGTAGTACGAGACTAGAGTCACTATTTATTAATCACGCTTAACTGATGATCTTGTTACACGAGATGTTTACCAGATGAGTTATAACATAATTATTGTTATAAATATTATTTACCTACACCCAGTGTCTTATATTGTATGTGTGTTTTTTGAAAATGCAAGAAAGTATCATTACATGAACTAATTGAATACAACAAGCTGACATTTTAGATAACACTAGTCGCCCGCAACAATGCACGCTGTTATTGTTAAAGATATGTATTATCAAGCTTTCTTTGTACCAAATTCCATCGAATTCGATTCAAGGGTTTACCCGTAACAGCGTAACATACAGACAGAGTTACATTCGCATTTATAATATTAGTATGTGCAATATTTGGTAGTTTATTTATCATACATTTCAATCAGTCGCCCGCAGTAATTTTTTAGAAAAATTAATCACATGTAGCATACAATAAAAAATAAGATACATTTGAAATGATGACACAATCGCCGATTCTTATGGAGCCAGTGCTGCCAAATAAAAAACATCGCATAGCAATATTTAGCGCGTACAACTAAATAACGTTCAAAAGGAGTTCGCTCTGCATTACTTGTTATGTATTTGCGTGCTGCTAAATAATGCTAAACAAAACAAATAGCATAACATAGGTGAAAAGTTATATCATTTTAATATAACTAGTACTGTACTGTAACTTACGATATGAATAATAACTACCAATTTGTTACCTATCGTAAAATATTGACTTGTTTTATTTTGTTCATTCCCATGGACAGCTATAGGTGCGTATTTATCGTAAAACCGCAATTCCCAGATGCACGGGTCACACATGGTCACCCTACATAGCGTCTTGCGCTGCGCGTGAATGACTTTCACAACGCCTTTCGAAGTTTCTCGCACTTTTCCACGCTTAAGGAAAATGCATTGTCCCACTTATATCATTGTTTCATTAATTATAAAGGACTTTATTAAATAAAGCAGTTTTATTGTTGCCTGCAAATATTGCAAGTGTACAATTAGCGTTAACTCGTTCAGTGGCTGCGTAATATGCTCGTTCATGACCCTCATTTCGTTATTCAAAGAACAAACAATAGGCAATAGATCTTCGTAAAAAATCTTTTCAGAGATTTCACCGTTGTTAAACGTCATCGTTTTTATTACTTTAATAGTTTTAAAAGAATTCATGTCACGACTATGAAACCACTTCGAAATCACCAGCTATTGCTTTTGCGTGCGTTTTTTTGGATTCGTATTGTTTAGATAAAACAATTGCTTATAAGCATTTACCTACTTAAGAAGAAACTGTACTTTTATTTTGTTTTTAGATTACTCGGTACGTGTTATGATAAAATCACTTATTTTTATATTAACAGTTATTTCTTAAATTAATATTATAGTTTCGTACATTTTTTTTAATGGGGTATACGCTGATACTACTTTGAGTGGTATCAAATAAAATGTAGACATAGATGTAGATTGATTTATATTAAATGAAATAACAATACCAGCCCGCTGGAAAAATATGAATCCGCCAACAAGCAGTGGAGCAACGTGGAATTCCTTAGCCCACGCGTGGGCTTTTCCTTTTTACTTTCAAATGAATAAAGTACTGTTTCGAACTTTAAAGTGAACTGAACGAAAAAAAAGTATACAAAAGTACACAATAAGACAAACTTTCAATTAAAATACTTGAGAGATTATTATTTATCCTCTAGTTTGCAATAATTGGATAAAGTTTGAAACTTAGAAACACGAGTTACATAGTTAAGTCAGAATTCAAAACACGTTGATTTCTTGAGCGTGGCAATTCTTGGAAGAAGTGGAATGGTATAATTTATTTTATATACGTATATAAGTTTGGAATACTTTTTTTTTTTTTTTTATTGCATAGGAAGGCGGACGAGCATATGGGCCACCTGATGGTAAGTGGTCACCAACGCCCATAGACATTGGCGTTGTAAGAGCTGTTAACCATCTCTTACATCGCCAATGCGCCACCAACCTTGGGAACTAAGATGTTATGTCCCTTGTGTCTGTAATTACACTGGCTCACTCACCCTTCAAACCGGAACACTGCAATAACAAGTACTGCTGTTTTGCGGTAGAATATCTGATGAGTGGGTGGTACCTACCCAGACGAGCTTGCACAAAGCTCTACCACCAAGTGTGCACATTTATCCAGTTCCATTTTTTTTTATTTAATTGAATAGTACATTGTTTTTATTCGGTTCATTTTATAATATTCATAAAGCGTATTTGTAAAGGAAACTGATATTGCTCAATTAAATGAATCCATCAGCACGTTATAGGACGTAGTTTGTTTGAATAAAAATTATTTCACGTAAATTTAAATTCATCGATATATTTTGCGATGTAGCGTTATCTGTTCTCTTTTTGTTTCAGCAAAAACAAATACATTATTTCTTTTTTACACTCGACAATTATTCTCGCATCATCAATAAAAGGTACGGCCTTAAAACTTTTAACTTTCGTTAAATTTTATCTTGATTCGCAATGGTTATAATGTTATAATAGTGTATGATTTATTCTATGATATTTATATGATGATCACGAGCAGCGACGTTTTGTTGTTATAGTATTGTAAAGGATAATAATAAATAAAATGTGTTACGTCACACCGACGGGCCAACTTCATTCTATTATGGTATTTCTGTCGGTGAGTCATCAACGATGCCGGTTCGTGGTCTCTCTCGCAGGGTTTCCACTGCAATGTTTAAGCATTTTTATAAAATTATTTTATATATATAAAATTCACGATCTGACCTCAAATATAAATAAAATATAATTTATTATGAAAATGTGATTTTAGAGTTAATTTGAGTGTTATTTTAGGGAAATCCTAAAACATATACATCGTATACATATAGTTCAAATACGGCATCGACTTATGATTAATATTTAATAATTATTCAATGTGATTTGAAATATAATAAGAATATAATTAAATATAAATAGGGTTACGCATTTAAATTTCTTACTCAAACCAACGAAGCGTATCTTTAAATATTAAGTTTTTTATTTCATTAAAAAATTGACAGTCGATAACCCTAAAGTTCGGCACAACGGTCACAGCCACAGCGGTTGAGTGATAATACACGCAACATTTTGAAGTGAGGACCCTTACACGTTTACACACGATGCTTTTACCTACTTGAATTCATTTTTGATTGTAAAATATTTTAAAATTTAATTATTTCATTGAATATTTGTAAAGCTGATACGAGGTGATACATAAATTTTGACGATTGTTGTACAAAAAAAAAACAGTGTTGTAACCGTAAATTTAACATTAATTGATCTGTTTTTAAGAGATTATTTAAACAGATGTAGATTTGTGATCATGATTTAAACTTAAAAGAAACAAGTTAAACGATAACAGATATAAGTACACAGGAACGCTTTGTTTACCTGTCGTCGCCTTAACAGTGTATTCCTTCGACACTTACGATGTCAGACAGACAAGGTCGCTGCATTTCGTGTGATAAAAACCACAGCTAGCACGGCCTTAAACATTTAACGATTTCACGTACATAAATGCATATTCGGATTAGTCATACACGAACTTGATTGCAAAATACATGTATATTTTAAGACTGACAATGTTGATACGTTCAGTGTGCATGTAAATATGTTAGTCACAGCTGTATGCCCTATTGTGTGTATTGTAAAAATACAGATAATAAAACGACAAGTTAAAATCCATGATAATAAAACCTTTACTGTCAGAGTTATCGAAATTAAGAATGATGAAAAATATTAGTGTCTGCAAGTAATTATGAAAGTTAGCTCACTCAGATCAACCATATTAAATCCATTAATCAAAAAATATCACATTTCGTAATCAGGAAACACGCAACCTTTTGATTTATAAACAGGCATCGTGCCAAAACACGAGTTACGAGCTTGTTTGTTTTTTTTTTAAATTCGCTGTCATTTAAGAAGAAAAAAAAGTGACCTCATTTAAATTTAGAACTATTTCTATTTTAAAACTAAATTAAGGATAAATATTTTTAAGCAATAAGTGTTGATAAACCTCAAACACAACAGCGTAAAAATCTACAAAGTGAACTTTTTGTTGTCTTTTTTTAAAGGATTTTTTAAAAGAATTGACTTTCCGTTTTAACCTTGCCCTAGAAATCTTAATAGAAGATAGCTTTTAATAATGTTTTACAATCCGTAAACTTTATTGATTGATTGTTTTTTTAAACAAGTAATTGTAATTACATAAAAATTGACTCTTAACAAAAAATAATCTTTACTTTGTTTTTATAAATTTACTACAATGTTTAGCTTAGTCAAGTTTTAGTAAAAGTTGAATGTGTATAATATTTAGTTAGATTTTTAAGCTACACAAAACTAAGTTTACATTTACGTTTTACTTGATACGGCTTTGTGCACGACTGTCTGATTGGTACAAAAAAAGACTAAGTTTGTTACTTTAATTACTTTATATACACTGGAAACGTACTCATAACACCTTAGTTTAACGGCAAGAAATTTTAAGCATTCCTTAACTTCAGAGCCAATGTCTATGTGCGTCGGTGACTATGAACCATCAGGCTGCCCATTGAGTATCCAGTCATTATGTCTATTTGAATGAAAAAAAGAAACGAAGGCAAATATTATTTTAAAAAGTATCCTGCCTTAAAATGTCCCACTTTTATAATAAGGTCTAATTTCCTTTTGAGATTTGAGCTTACTCCACTACCTTCCTCCGATGCAGGTTGGTTGGTTATGCATCACATGCATTAAATGCGTGGTTCTTTCACAATTTTCCTTCACCGCCTAACCCGAGATGAATTATAAAATCAAATTAAACTCACAATAAATTCAATTCGGATTTCAATTAGGAATCACCGGTTAAAATTCTCGTCTTCCAACCTTGTACCATCACGGCTTTTGTAATTTATACATTAATTAATTATTAATATATGACAGATCAAGCCATTTTAATACAAATACAAAGTTTGAATGCCATATAAGTTTTTCTGATGACTAATAAATATACTTGCGTTCAAAATTCAATTTAAGTACATATTGTTGAAAAACATACGTAATAAACTAAAACACTAGTCGACATATAAAACTATAATTGTTATCAATAAATAATTAGCTTTGTCTGATACGAACCACAGTATTCTTCACTCAGGCATAAACAAACCACGTCTGTTCAGACTTCGTTAAATTTTCCGGCATCGTTGCTCGCTGATCTAAAAATAATTCAACGGAGATCCGACGGACTGGCAAGGAGTGTTGATTTTACATATTATGTTCTTTATATAACCAGACATTTTATACATAAGAACAAATGTTGCGTTGCCTAATTCCCGTAGGAACTGACGATACGCATATAAGGCTTATTTCGTGTATTAAATATTTCTTACATAATCTTAGCAACTTTCAATAAATAATCTTTTGAATTTACGTTATCAAAAGCAACGTTTTATTTTCTCATCAATCTTCATTACAATACATAATATGAAAATTGTAAAACACATTGAATACAAATAACAGATGTTTTTATAAGATTTGCCTCATCAGTAATGTAAGTAAATAATTAGACAATACATACGTTTTTTTTTTTCAAAATCATTTAATATCGTATTAAATCGTACCGAATTTCTAAAAGCATTTGCTATTTTACAAAAGGTGTTCAATATATATATGTATACACTAATATTATATATTTAAATTTTATTATTCATTCTATTATGTATACTACAAACTTGTAAGTAGATTTGTATTACTTTGTTATTATATTAATTTATTTTATTTCGTCGATTTGCTTAGTTCTTAGACAAAGGACCCGCGTATCGTCGGTACGTACTCCCCACATTATGTTTAGACTAAATATTCATTGTGGCTCATCGAAGTCACCGGATATACACTAGATTATATAAGTGCGTTGTATGAAACCTTAAATCCTATATTTTCAGTTATTCAAATCCACTGCAAAGGAATCTACACAATAGCACTCGATGTTTTCCATTAGTATGAAATATTCGAGAAGTATTGTTACAGAACCAGATTTACGACTCGTAGAATCTTACACAATGGTTCATTTTCTCTATTATTTCCATTTGATTATTACAAAATATTTCAATCTTAAAGAAAAAAAGGATTTGTGTTATCATAAAATTATTATTAAGTTTTCTTTGAAACTTTATATAATAGTTTAATTCTTTTATTTTGGAAATTATAATATTTCCATTCATTTGTCCAATATAACCTGTCAATACTTAATAGAATAATAAAATAATAAATACTACATAAATGTTTATATATTACTACTATAATTTGTAAAGTCAATTTAGAAATAGGAATGTGAACACTGTTTGACACATTTGAATATACAAAACAATTGTCCTAAACGGTATTTAAAAAATGATAATACGAGATTCCACTGATGAGTAGGATCATTGCGGACAGATATTTGCAATAATTGACCCGTTTACGACCGAAGTGTTTGTGTGAACAATTATGCGATTGCAACACATACCATTCCCAGATTGCATTTGGCGTTGACAGCCATTTGTAGGGAACTGCATTCATTCCGCTAGTCTCCGGAATTTTACTGTTTAAACAGCGGGAATAGGAGAACGGAATACTGTTTCAAAGATTAAGCAAACTTCAGACAAAATCGTTCAGCCAAAATCTATAGCTGTGGGATTGCAATTTTTGAATCGCGAGTTTCCCTTTTAAACGAATTTTCGCATTTCAGTAACAGCTGGTTCATCAATCTTAATTAATTTTCCAGAATTTTCTCTAAATACTTGAACAGAGAAATATATTTATGACATAAAAGTTTTATAAAGTTATTTAAATTATAATTTTTAATAGAGTATTTAATAAAATGATTTAACGAAAGTACACAATTGGGTAACTTTGTAGTATTACATAAGGAGGGTTGAATAGGGAAGAGGCACTATGATTTCAGGTCCCAGCGTTTCCCTGGCAGTATAGTCGGCGGAGACCTCGCCGCCGAACTTAATAAATTCCATCCTCGGTTAAATAATATTTTTGTGCGAGTGTCATGCGCGGCAGCGGGTGCGTTATTTTACAACCAGCTTACTTAATTTCAATCACATCAAATCACTTCAAAGGAACTTTATATTAATATTGGTGCTGACATTCAGCGTGTGTGCTGTCATCATTTTATCCAACCCTTCCTACCATATATACCATATATATGCATGCGAACAAACACAGCTAACCAAACTCGGATCTTGATTAAAATTTCAGCTATATTTACGCCCACTGGAACGACACATTTAATCAAATTCAGATATCATTAAATTCATTCAAAATGCAGCCTTTTTAGCTGCTGAGGAAATAACACAATATGTTAAAATTATTAAGAAACAGAATGCATTTTTTCCGGGTTAAAATGTATTTTGTATATGTTTAGACCAAAATCTAAATATGCTTAAGTCAAGTGTTCTATATCGTGTGCTTTACAAGTGTTCTTTATCGTCATTTCACAAGGTTACATTTAATATGAAATATAAGGTAGATTCTTCCGAGAAAAATCGGCAAGGAAAACCAACAAGAAAAGAAGAAACTTCATTGGAATTGAATTTTCTGCTCACGAAGCATTGTGAAATCGAAAACTTGGTATTATGAAAATACTAAAATTTCAATGGAATTCGATAAGTCGTTTGTCGTGCAATAGTTATTATAGAACAAAGAATCAGACATGTCCCTTAGGAACCGTGCATTTTCCGGGATAAATTGTAGCTCTAGGCGTTGTCTAGTCCATGTGCAATCGACCCGTTTCTCTGTTTCTGTGTGAAGGAAAGTCTAACTAACAAACACACATTAACAATTGCAGCCCCATATCTCTATATTATATTAATATAGACATGTAAGTATGCTACTGTGTATGTTAATATCATCTCACACCGTTTCCATTATCCCAGAGGAAGCAGACTTCAAAAAATTAAATTTCCTAATTGCTCGTTTCTCATTATTAACTTTTTGAATAGCTGAGGTAGTACGCGTGTGCGTACATTATTAGTAGTTATTCAGTGGCCAGAGTATGTTCTGTTTGTTCGTTATCTAGTTTATGAGTCATGCGTTATTCATCGACCTCTCTAATGTATTAGGGTAAACATCCAACAGCCGTGCTATACTTGTTAAAAAATTATTAAAATTCGTGAATGAAAAACTAAACTTTGTCAATGATGTATTCATAAACGCTATTAGATATTAATCACAAAGAAATAAACGCATTCTTGTACAGAAATAACATTTATTTAGAACTACAAAACATTAAAATAACTCGATAGTTTAAGGTTTTGGTATCTGTTTCAAATCTTCAATGCAATAAAGATTTTATTGCATTGCATTAACGACTAAAATCAATACACAAAATTACGTTGATTAAACTTTACAAGTGTGTTGGGATACACATTTCTAGTGCACCGTTGATTTAAAGTACATTCACATGACCTAAAAAGTAATGCACGGTTTAAAATATATTTCATGTAAGCACAAACTGTGTCGTCATCAAGTAAAAGCTCTTTTGCATTGCACGATAAGATATTGAAGTCGAATATATGAAAAACACAAAAAACATTAATAGAAAATTTGTATGATAATAAAACACCGTCCACATTAAATTTCTCACGCGGTGTCGTTTACTGGAACTGATATTATAAATAATACTCAATCGCCGTGATTAAAAATTACAATCAGCGAATTAGTTAATATTTAATATATTTAATGCCTTGTATATCTTAGGACAGCTACGTTATTGAGCAATTACCCAGCCGATAACACAAAATAGTTTCGGTCTATTCCACGCTAATTGCCCCGGCTATTTACAATGTGCCTACTATTTACCGAATGAAAGGAATGTTGCGGCGTCAAATATATTATCTGTTACGGTATTCAACTTATTTATAACGAGATTCCGTCGACAGCTTCAACTGCGTGGAGTTAAGGTTATGCGTGTGTTAGGTACCCTATGTACAACGTCTATGCAAAGTTTAATGACGATCGGTTGAATAGTTAGGTGACAGCGTAAAAAGCAAACAAAGAAACAAACTCACCGTTGCAATACTAGATAGTATACGCGAGCATCGAGGGCTAAGTGAGGAAGCAGGTTTAATAATTCATATCGTGTTCTGTGGGACCTGGGTGTGACAGTTAGGTAGTTGATATACGAATCACCAATTCACACTAGTTCAGTGGTAGAAATCATCATCTTCCTTAGCATAGAGATACCTCTTCTCAAATGCGGCAATCAATTGTTTAACTTGATGTATCTAAATAAATCTAATCAATTGTATGTATTGTGTGTCTCCAATAATTGGTAAAAAGACTGGTGCAAGTTCGTCTCTGTAGTTGCTATTAGCGCTTATTCTACCACTATGCCGCCCAACTTAGTATTGTTGTGTTTAAGTTTGACGGATGAGTGAGGCAGTGTAATTAATTAATTACTAAAATTGGTTGCGCATTGGCGATTTAAGTTCATTTTTAATATTGCTTACAGTGCCAATGTTTACCGGCGATAGTGACGACTTATTCCGATACGACGATATTATTCCGTCTAATTGGTTGAAAAAATAAAACAGAAATATACGAACGAAAATAATCTTTTATCAATATCAGAGTTAAATTGATAAATCATATTTTTTTTCACAAAATCCAATTATTAGTTATTGCACGTCGATATCAATTATGTCGGATTAAAATCTTTGCAATGTATGATATTATATATCGTGTCGGCTCGTAGCAAATGTAATTGAATTTTCACGATAAATTGTCATTTCACGAACCGATTTCTTTCGTGAGGATGGCGTTTTCGCCATAAACAGTTTTGACATGAATTTTTATAATCGAGATTGACGGCCTTATATTTAGCCACAAGACCAACGTGGCAGTAAAAGTCATTATATAATAAATAATAATTTAGTATTTAACACAAGGATTAATAACAAACGATATAAGAAACAAAGAAAAGTAATTTTAATTTAAAATAGTTTATTAACAATCTAGCTTTCACCGATTAAATTACAAAATTCATTATTAATAATGATATTATTAATAAATAAATTATCACAAAAAGCGTAGCGTACGCTGATTACATTTTCCTACCGTTACCTAAGCCCCGTAAAAATAGCTAGAGAAAAAAATCAACTGTTACTACAATAAGCTTCTTTTACTTTACCTTTTGAGATCGTTTTCTCTTCCCGAAGCAAAAAAAAAAATCTTATTACCGCACTGAGCTTGGCAAATAAGCTGTCATAAGCCTTAGTTTTATTGAAACCTAAACATTGTTTTCTTCTTGTGCACATTTGCACGAAGAAAAAGAAAAGCATCGATACGTGTGTTCATTATCTGTATTGACCATGTTTTTATAACATTTTTTTTTTACCTACACTTAAGGATACTATCGAGTTCTCGTACTTGTATTGAGTTTGTGGAAACTACAAATCTTTACGTTGAAACACCGGTTGTATTATTAAATTCACACGATCAAGTGTTTGATAAACGTCTTCTTTTAAATAAGAAACCACAGCTATTACAATAAGAAACAAATGACAGCTATGAAATGTTATTGTGTAATATGTGTGAATTTCTATATTTTTAAGTCACCGAAATATTAATAATAATAATCGTAAAGGTATTATTATATAAATTACTCAGTTTTTAATGTTTAGGAAATTGTAGATAAACGTAAAAACACTAAATCGCTGACTACGATATTACAAATAGTTTTTTTATTTTTTTTTATTATAATTACTAATAATCTGAAATAGCAAATTCAAAACCTTACATTACAATCTTACATACTCCAATAATTTCTTATTTTATCGAAGAAGTTAATTTAATGTTGCACGCTCATGTACCTTATGCTTCACAGGTCAGTAATTAGCAACGATTGTCGCTTGGCATCTACAATTTAACAAGGTCAAGCGAGATTAATATCACAACGCAACCTATCTCTGTCGAGCTGACGAACCGTTATCTATTAAATACAATACATGTCAACGGGGATGTTTCACTCGCGATATATAATAGGTATAGGATATTAAATGATATAGGTTTGATGATTTGGCTGCTTCGCTGTTCTAATGGCTGTTCATACTTGGCCATTCATAATAAAACGTAGGTACATGCATAATGGCAAGGTAAGCAAGGTACATGGTGGTAGAGTTTTGTGCAAGCTTGTCTGGGTAGGTACCACCCAGTCATCAGATATTCTACCGAAAAACAGCAGTACTTGGTATTTTTGTGTTCCGGTTTGAAGGGTGAGTGAGCCAGTGTAAATACAGGCACAATGGACGTAACAAGGTTGTTAACGATGTTAAGGATGGTTTACATCTCTTTTTTTTTTCTTTTTCTTTATTTCATAGCAAGGCGGACGAGCATATGGGCCACCTGATGGTAAGTGGTCACCAACGCCCATAGACAATGGCATTGTAAGAGTTGTTAACCATCTCTTACATCGCCAATGCGCCACCAACCTTGGGAACTAAGATGTTATGTCCCAAAGGTGGCAGGTACGGGATGGATGTGGGCTGCCCAAGATCGGGATGGTTGGGGTTCTATGGGTGAGGCTATCGTCCAGAAATGGACGGTAAAAGCCTGAAAAAGAAACAACATGCCTAAAATACGAACACACACGTCTTTCGATAAAAGACCAACCAAATCAAATAAAGTCTTTAATATATTGTAACAAATACTGAAATTGAAGAACTCTCTTTTACTTGTTTCTCTTTCACTAGAAGTTTCATAGTTTAATTCATTTTCTTATAGCTTTTTAAACATCAAACAAAATATGAACTTACCTCAAAATAATTCAATCATATCAGACATTATTGCGCAATTAATATCCTTAGTACTTTTTTAACGTTGCAAAGATTTTCAGTGTTTCAGTCATAAACATCTGAGGTTTCGATAATAGTAACCGACACTCGTTCAGTAGTTTTAATTAAGAAAACGTTATTGAGATGGTTTGCACCGATCGTTTATTAGACCTTACAAAGGCTTCCAGGTAGGTGAGCACTGGTTTGCAAACTTTAGTGGAAAACATTGGCAAAGGGAAATTAAATAATACTAATTAAACTATATTTCATTGTCATCTAAGTCAATATTGTAAGACTTTTTACATGGTGGTAGGGCTTTTAACAAGCTCGTCTGGGTAGGTACCACCCACTCATCAGATATTCTACCGCAAAACAGGAGTACTTGCTACTGTTGTGTTCCGGTATATAGGGTGGGTGAGTCCGTGTAATTACAGGCACAAGGGACATAACCTCTTAGTTCCCAAGGTTGGTGGCGCATTGGCGATGTATGCGATGGTATCATCTCTCACAATGCCAATGTCTATGGGCGTTGGTGACCACTTACCATGAGGTGGCAGGACCAACGGCTTAACGTGCTTTCCGAGACACGGGAGTGTTCACACTTCCAACTTCCAGACTCCGGGCTGCTACTGAGAGTTTTCTGACAGAAAACCTCAATAACTATTTATTGGGCCGACCTGGGAATTGAACCCAGGTCCACCGAGTCTGCGGCCTCATATCAAGCCACTAGACCAACGAGGCAGTCAATCAAAATATATATCAAATTATAGAAGTATACGCAATTATTTTTTTACCTTTTAGTGCATATTAATTTGTTTTTCTTTTGAAGTCGGTTTTGTTATAAATTTTGTTTATTTTTAATACTATTTGGACCTGAAATTTGACTGAAAATTTTACTTATCTTTAATTAATTATTTCATTGATTAAAAGTTGTTCCAGAACTATCGTATCTAGTGTTTTTTAAACGCATATAAAAAGGAAGGTACATGTTAATTTTTCGTATTCATATCTAATATAAGAGACGAATGAAATGTAACAGTCACGTACTACTACATGCTATCCAAATCAAAATATTGAAACCAGTAACAATTGAGATACATATTTCGTTTCGGGTTTGGCTTTGTGCTCGCTTGCGGTACTTGCTGGGTCTTCTACCAAACTACAATGCAATGTGTTATTGTGTTCCGGTCTGCAGGTTGACTGAGCTATTGTAATTACAAGCACAAGGGACATAACGACGTAGGTCACAGTTGACAGCGTTTTCGAAACGTTGTGTACATCTAACATTACAAGAGTTACGTGCGAGAGGGAATACCAGTATAAGTATGGAAACATCATAAAGATAATCTATTTTAAATAAAATTTATATTTCATATAATACTCCTGTGAGCGAGTGTGCAATATGAGTGAAATATTACCACGAAATAATTAAATGTTGCCAAGTTAAAGTTGTTAAATTAAAGCTGTTTCTATTCCATGAGCTAAGTTCAAATTAAACTTACTAATAATAATTCAAAAGTATTTATTCTAGAGAAAGTTTACCGAAATGTTAATACTTACAGAAAACGTATAAAATTAAAATGTTATTGAGACAGTATAGATATTAATAACGTGTATCAAATGAGTTGAAGTTATCGACGTGATATCGATCGACGACGACATGCATTGACGGTAGTTAAACTTTAACATTAACTGTTAGTCTATATATAGTAATTTACTTCTTTTTTTTAATTTTTTTTTAAAACACATATTTTGCTCAAACCTCTATGAATATAAGCCAGTGTCAATAATCGGAAACGGATGTCACAATATTAAAAAAAATCTATACATTTTTATGTCTGTCTAATGAACATGATATTTTTTCTTTTTATACGATTGATATATTTACGTAAAAATAACAATAGAAGAACACCTTGAGTATTGAATGAAGTTTACAATATTGCAGACGCCTTGATGTTAAAGGCGACGAATAAAGAACCTCTTCTTTTTTGGATGTTTAAATAACAATGCAATAATCAATCTTATATCAATGATTATAAGTCCCGTTAAAGTTTAATTATGTAAATTAATATTTTATAAAAGTATCGGTATCTCTGAAGGTTTCTTTTATTTATTGCATGCACGAAATTCATTTGAACAATTTTAAAGAAATCTGACTCATAAAAATACATTGATTAAACGCTTATTCAAATTTCGAACTATGAACAATACAAATCTAATTTTATAACATGTAATAAAATTGCCATTCAATTAATCTTTACGAGTAATAAACAATAAACTGGAGCAGGCAAAGTTAAACAATGCTAGTTTAAATATTTAAGTGATGTTACAGACTAGACGTTACGACTTCAGTATTGTACGTACTCGTTGTACGAGTATGTATGTGTGGTCAGCTCCAACTTCTCTCATTTTCCTGAATTACTGGTAATAATAAAGCCATGCATTATGTATAATCCGACCATAGTTTGTACGAGGGAAAGCGGTCGAGGTAATTAGCACAGCTGTTTTCATTTACGTTTTGCGGTGGTTTTCGCACGTTCGATGCACAAAGGAGTCGTTTTGTTACAAAAAGTAACGCCTGGTCCCCCCGGACCCCTTTTGTAGATTTCGTATCTTACCTCGAAAACCGATAGATACTTACTACACGTTTTTAATGAACGCTTGTGTCATTTGATTGAAGTTAGATTTGACGAATTCCAAACATGTTTTAAATTTTGTTTATATTTAACCCACCTAGGTTTGCGAATTTCCCTTAATTAACAAGAAAAAAGAAAACATACTTCATATTTATATATGTCGATGATTTGCATCTGAGGATTCTTTTTTCTTTTTTCTACACTTATCTACAAAATAATTGTTTTTTGGTAAAACTAAAACTCGTCAAAAGCACCCAAAAATTAATCGGGTGACAAGCCGACAAGAAAACGGTACTGAATGATTATGTTTTTGCTTATTATACATATCGATACATTTTCGATTTACTTGCTTGATGATCTCATACTTCTCAATGTTTATGTAAAAAGATTGCAATATTTATTGAAATAAAAAAAAAATGTAAAAAGATAACGTAATTAATATTTACTGGGTTATTTCGCATTAAATATTTTATTCGGAACTAAGTACTACTAATAATAATTAGAAAAAATAGTGATCAACTATTATAAGGAACAACATTTTGTTGTTGTTGTATAAAAAACAATATTTTTAAGTATTTGTAATTCATATTGCTATTTACGAAATAGATACTACCCACACTCCACAGCCTACCAATATGTATAATTAATATTTAGTGGCGTATCCCTTATTTTCAATAACAGCACTGCAACGGCGTGGCATTCAATCAATTTCATACAGTTTGGAGGAATTCTAGGGGGATTGAATTCCATGCTTCAACAAATGCTTCATATAGTTCGTTTTGACTGATGTTACGTTTATTTGAGACTTTATTTTTAACAATATACTAGAAATTTTCTATAGGGTTTAAATGCGGACTATTTGCTGGCCAGTCTAAAACGGATATACGCTTTTCGCTAAGGAAACATTTGACGCTATTGGCCGTGTGTTTAGGGTCATTGTCATGCTGAAAGATCCAGGTCACAGGCAAATCGTCCGTAGGGAATCATTGTGTGCTCTAAGATATTTTTGTATTGCCATTGATCCATTGTACCTTCAATCTTCCGAACGGGTCCAACTCCACATCCGGAAAACACAGCCAAAATTTACCGCCACCGTGCTTGACTATACTTCTCGTGTACCTATTTATAATATTTATTCATTGTTTATAGGACGTCTAACATAGCGCTTTCTATCGGAATTTACCATATTCATTTTTGTTTCATCTGAAAATAACACTTTTTTCCATTCTCGTACCGTCCAATTTACATATTTTTTAACGAATAATAATCGCTTCTCTCGGTGTTGCTTGGTAAGAAGCGGTACCTTTCGAGAGGTTATTCCAAACAATTTCAAGCTTCCACTAATCGTCGGCGTATCAGTCTTGACGAAATGTTTCTCGGGTCATCAGGCGAAAAAAACTTCATTTTTAATCTGGTTGGAGTCTTTTTTAGCAACACGAACGATTAGCGTATCTTCTCTGGGAGTGGTTTTCCTTGGCCGAGTCTTTCTAAGAACATTTTCAACATTTCCATGTGTTTTTTATGATCAATTGCAATAAGAACTTTCTTAGCAGAACAATTTAAATGCTAAGCTATTTTTCTGTACGCCTACTTATGATCTATATGTAAATTAACAATGATTTGCCTAGTTACGCGTCACAACTTATATTTTTGCCCATTTTGAACAAAATAAAATTCAGATTATATTTTAAATTGCCGGCAATTAAAAAAAGCCAAGAAAGAAATGATATTCTTCAATTTCAAAAAAAGAACGAGATATGGATGCTTTTTTGAAATATTCTAATTAGGCGTCCAAGCGGCCAGTAACAGAAAATAAACGCCTACATGTGTTATACTCGTTTTGTAATTAAAAGTAAGATATGTTTGATATTTTATGCATTTAATGAGTGTTTTATTTGAGTAGCTATATTATTGCATGATTATTAATTATATGAATGTGTATATTTTTTACGAACATTTGTAGGTTGAAGTTATGCTTTCTTTATTCATAAGAAGTGTTTCTAATTATATGACCACCACTGTGTATCGACTTAAGCTAACTTTTAAACCATGGGTACCCAAAATTCGTGTTCCTTTACACGCTAATTAAAAGTTACAATATTGCGGGAACAAATATTAATTGGGCTAAACAAATCATAAAACTATCGTGGCCTATATAGTGATTTAAATGAAACGTAAATGTAATTGACAAGTTTCATTTAAAAGTTAAATGAACAGGAAGTTCCGTAAAAACTAGTTTAAATTTCATAAAATACAATGGAGATACTTGGAAACGGTTTTCATTAGGATTTTAAGCATTCACACAGTGTCGACATAATAGAAAACTATTAAACACTTTCTGGTTGGGTTACTAAAAACTTCTTTCAACCTAAATTTTTTCTTCCATATTACAAACTAACTTTTCCCCGCGATTTAATACGTTTTCTATATACTTAATACATAGGATAAAAATAAATCTAGGGTTAGATTCGAAAATACCATGAAAATAGTTTGTCGCATTAAACAAATGCATATGTACATGCTCAACCGATTTTGATGTAAAAAAAAAACAAGACTAAACGGTACGGTGCGCCATTTGCATTTTTATATCTAGTTTCAAGGCTACATACAAGGCGGACAAACAGACAGACTTTCCAAAAGCAATTATTTTGCAATGACAGGTAGGTACTTGTTATATATTTACATATATAAAGATATATCGATTAAAAAATTCTTAATGTATTTAAGTTTTAATATTTTTATAACAATCTATTTAGCCTCGATTCTGGAGTTCTCTAATAGATTATGCAGTCGATATTCACTTTATGCATAGAATATTAATTGATACGTATAAATTATAATTAGGTTTAAAGTTTCGTATTTGAATCCCTCTGGAATTTCAACCTAATATATTTAAATAAAGAAATAGGACATAATTGTTTAAATAACGGTCCGTTACTGTCCCACAGCTGGGCAAGGCATATCCTTTAAGTGAAAGTTTAACCAGCACAACAATGAGTCGATCACAAACCGAGACATGAGCGATTCTTCCTTGCACATTCCTTTTTTTAACTAATTTGTAAGCACAGATGTGCTTACCCGTGTTTTAACACGCGATATTGTTGGCGTGTTTGATTCATGGACCACCATATTCATATATATTCCTCATTCTCCATTATTAATTTAGAAATGATAAGATATTAATAAATACATTAAAATTTTCTTTTTAAATAAATATGTTATAATAGTTGTTAATTTATTTTGGTGACAGTTATGAAGTGAATTATTAATTAAGAAATGATAATATTGAAAAAAAACATTCGAACATTTTTTTTTTAAATAAATATGTTAGCTGGTAATGTCGGCGGCATTTAATTATAAAGCGAATTGCTCAATATATATAAAGAAAATTTTACACTATATATTTACAAGGTTAACGAAATACAATTTTAAAGTAATAATATAAACGGTGTCGTGTATATTTTTTTCATTTTATAGTTTGAACACATTTACGAATTTTGCTAAGCTATTATAAACTCAAATATCGCGACCGTTACATGACGTAATTATATTTGGTCGGAATGCCGCAATACGAGTTTGCACTCAGTTACCATGAACAGATACAAATACCTAATAATTATTAAATAAAAGGTAAAACTAAAATGTAACATATCATTACGCGGTAATTTTAATAATATGTAACTGAATATGAAAATAGGAATGTTTTCATCAATTCTTAAATTAGTTTGTTATTTTTGCTTAAAGAAAAGACTTTAAAGATATTTTTTTTTTCATGAGCCGATTTTTCTCATCAATCTTTATTAAAATTTTAATAGGTTACTTTTACCTTGTAATTGTTTATATTTTTTTTATTAACGCAACCTTGCTTAATTGAAGAATGTCTCACTATGATTGCTTATTTCTGAGGAACACGACAAAATCTACCAACAATTTCATTTCATTTGTTTTAGTGCTTCTATCATAAATTAATTATTAATACCAAACCAAACGCTATAAGAGGATTTACACTGAAACACCAAACTCGAAACTAAACATCTAACTTGTAATTAATATAATAAAGGATTTGTATGCATCATAACATCGTTTCGCCGAAAGTCGATTTTCAACATGTTATAATTAGGTCGTTTGTAAAACATATTACATACAGAATACTTTGCCGCTAAGATTGTTAGTACGTACCTATTATATTTCTTTTGTTCAATTGCATTAAACACATAAGGTAGAGTAAATAATCTGTGATTCCTGTTCTCGAAAAGTACAAACACAAATTTCATCGAGCAATATGCATATTACTTTAGGCTTGCAAACATAATATTATCACAAAATACGTACACAATTCACATATCAAAATGTCTCTACACCGTTCTGTCACTGCATAGAATTGTAGATTCATAGTTGCTAAATTTAAGGGTCAATATCGTTTCATGTAATTTTTGCAGTCAAGTCACGTAAACATACAATACCATCAATTGTGGATACTTGGATGGAATGTTTTGGCGTCACTCCGATTCATTTCAATCCATTGTGTCAAGACAATGACTCAATACAGTGAGATAGCTAGGTATATGGCTTCGTATTAGCAGACGAAGCGTAGGTGTGAAAGAAGCATCGTGAATGAATAATTTGAATAGCTTATTATAAATCATGATAATATTTAACACGACAAATTTTGAGAGTCAAATACTTTTTTATCATTTATAAACTATTGAAGTGTATTTGTAACTTTGTAATTACAAAGCAAGTCGAAATTGAACTACCAAAGGACTCATATTCTTTTAACAGTATTACGCTGCAGACACGCAAGAAAATAAAGGATATATAAATAATAAGACGTTATTTAATTTAATTGATAAGTATAGTCGTGCCATTTCATTAATTACAAGAGAATTCATTGTTCAAAGGTTAACTATTGATATAAGAGATTAGTGCATGTTGTTTATATTAAGAAATTATCAATCGACAGCGGATTTGTACCACAATAGACATAAATTAATTTGTTATAAATATTCAAAATAATAGCTTTATACTACATTCGTGATAGCTGTGGAGATGACAATTCAACAATTATTTTGTTAATATTTGTAAAGTTAACGGCAGAAATTAGATATAGACATGTGACACAAACAAGAAAAGTCGACAAAATCAACATAGTCCATGGTATAATGTAGTTTATATTATTAACATAGTTTAGCCTTACAGCGACCTATTCACTGTCTATGGGGACCTATTGAAATATTTACTACTGGGACATCATTGTATTTCAAATACATAGTTATTGGGACGACATGACAATATATATGAAGTTACTAATAACGATTTCAAAACCAATGTTTTCTATTTTTATACGTCTTTATAGAATATGGTTAAAAGGAAAACAATGGCTCCATTAAGTTAACAAATATATTTTATAGATCGCCGATGTATATTTATAGCAATAGAAACTATTATTTAAATTTAAGTTTTATAATGTTTGAATAAAGATGTTTTTTTTTTGTTTTAGAACGGGGCATACTAGCAGGAGACTCACCTGATGGAAAGTACTGCCTAAACTACTCCAAGGTGCGTTGCCAGCTTTAATAAATCAATTGTTATTTATAGATATAACAAATATAAAATATTAAGAAACAGGGATAGACTAGTAGGAGACCGTTGGAGTGCAATGCAAAAGTTCTAACGGCCCGCACCTGTGATTATTCAGTTAATTTTTTTCATATAATAGACTACAATTATACAATTAAACTTAATAATAAGATACTTTACAATCCACAATGATGTACTCTAACCTAACTCTTCTCATACTAAAAAGAGGCCCAAAAGACAAATCATAAGCAGGGCCGATATTGTGCCATTCCAATTACCTTCTATAATTAATATACCTTATTTTATATTTATGTACTATATAAAAATCAAGGAAACCATACTAACTTATGAAAGACTTTGGGGTGAAGTTGACAAAAATCCAAAATTGAGTGTGTGATCCTTTTTATTTTCATTTATTATAATAAGTACTAACATGAATTAGATATCTAAGAGATAATCTTCAATACTCATACAAACCAATTTGCACATTTTCAACTTAAAAATTGAATTAAAAACAACAGCCTATCATAAAACTTAAATTGTTTCAAAGGTTTAGCCGTGAAAATGTAACAGACAGACAGCGTCACTTCCGCATTTATGATTGGTATAGATTATTTAAAAAATTTCACTGGTTGCACAATGAATAAACGTGGATGCTCTCTCGAGCTTCTGAATCGATGATTCATGCATTTACGGGCTAAGCTTGTACTTGTTTTATTTTAGGCAATTGCAACAGTGAATAAGTATTTCGATTATTCGTGTATGTAAGTACATAAGCCGCCTAAGCTACGGCTAAATCGTCCGAACCGATTAATGTCAATAAGGTAGCATTAAATTGTTATGTTCTTCAAAGTTGACTGTGACTATTGATAGAGATTATTTTATCGTAAAAGTATTTTTATAGTAGAGAGTATTTTATAACACTATTTAAATTTCATGATATATCATATTTTGAAAGCTGGTGTTTTGGTAAACTAGCTAGTTACTCAGGTTCGTTTTGACAGTTCTCTGTAAATAAATCGGACGCTGAGCGATTGATACATTTTAGTTCACGTAACCATCGAATAGATGACATCTATTTCGTTTTCAGATTTATATATATAAAAACATATTAAAATCGATTTGAATGATGTCCTGAATAGTTTCGACTAAGGCATTCTTATCAGAGACTAGCCACTGCGCAGTTGATATTCTGTGCGCAAATACAATGGCACCTTGATATTTCAAAGAAACTGCAAACTAACACGACCGGAGAGAAATAAAGCCATTCATATAGCCATTTCCATGATTCCTTGTCATAAATAGGATTTAATAAAAGCGAATGCAATATCGTATTATATAATTAATTTAATTTTTCTAAACAATATCTCAATTTTTTATCTTTTATTTTGTGATGAATTTAACGAAAATATTTCATCAATAGCATGTAAAATTTGCAATATTTAAAAACATGACAAATTTTATTTAACCTGAAATTTTGTATTTCTGATAAATGCTTTTCATCTTTACCTCTTATCAACTACTACAAACATTTTATCTTTGCTGGACATGAGTGTTTATTGATTTATTTATTATCTGGATTACATACACGAATTCGTTACATTTGTAAAACCGGTTTTGGCAAAATATTATTTTTAATATTATATTTAACTTAACCAACGTAACGTAACGTTTTAACGTAACGTTTTAAATCGTATATTTAATAAATTTTCGGTGATAATCATCAGTTTCGTGGAGAATTTATCAAAGATTAATAAAAATAATATTTCAAAGTTCAACCATTTACAAATTTAAAGTGAAGTAACAGATAAAATATAGGTAGGATACAATAAATAGGTACAATGTTTTCACACTAGGTCAAAAGACTATCCATTAAGCCAATAAAAGCGTAAAAAGGCTGCCCTAGTTATTTTATTGCGATAAACTACCTTTATACAAGCCGCAGGATGAGAGTAAGGCTAACGAAAATAAAAAAAAAGCTGCGATGGCGTCGACTGAAGTATTATTAGTTTAAAATCTAACACTGGCGGTTTAAAGCTTTTGTTTTTATTGTACAGGAGAGAGTCTCATCTGTTAATTATATACGGTTATTTTTTTAACGCTAAAGTATGAATTTATAAGATCTATCTATATTTGAATTATACAATTTTAATGAATTTATTAGTCTAACGTTAATATTTTTGTCCAGACTTCATCCAATTTGGTCTGAGCTTCAATTGGCCATATTCGTATATTATGCCACATATTATCCGCAACATCTTTAAGTACTTGTTTTATTTCTATGCCTTTATTGTTTATCCACAGCCATATTTGCCAAGAAAAATGTTCTAATTTATTATAATTCATATCATTCAATTGGTAATTTTCGTCAATGACATTGAATAGTTCTTTTAAAAGAATAACGTGTTCACGTAGTTCCTTATTTACAATTTTTACTATGTCATGCTCTGACAAAGTTTCGTCAAGAAAATCGACAACACTTCGTTGATAATATGGATCAGCTTTTAGAATATTTTCAATTTTTTGTCGAAACTTCGCATTTGTTTTAATTCGAAATAAATTGCTGTACATTAAATTTGATAATGCATGAATAAATGTCTTCAATTGTTCGTTATCCGCGTTCAAAAGGTGGCGTAACCACTCTATTAAATATTCGGTATATTCAGACTTTTGCACGCATATAGAAAAATTATAACAAATATTGATTTCTATAACATTGATTACTATTTTCATTTGTTGTCGTAATATACTGTACTTGAGCAAATTGTTGTACCATTTAGTTGGTTGTAATAAATTATCACTCGCTTTTTGGAGTCGATTCTCTACGAGTGTTTGTAATAAATAGTTGGAGAAATCTGTTAAATCCAACAATAAAATCTCAGGGGAAGTATATTCAATTCTACTCATTCTGTTTAAATTTTCTCTCAAAATTAATTGATATTCTAAGTTGCTCGATCTTGATGCAGATTCGATTATTTTTATGTCTCCAGTACTCAATTCGTAGTTCTTTTTTATATTTTCGTGTACATTTTCAAGGAGTTTCATCGATATATTCAAAAGAAATGGAACAAAATTTGAGTACAATTCTATATTACTCGTGTTGTTATAATTAAGAGTACGGAAATTAATTCGATCTTCAAGACCGTTATTTGTATTAAACGGATCATTATCTGCCGTCCTATTTATTTCAATATTATAAAAATTTAATTTATTTCTCATAGCGTAGGCACTGGATATTGCAACTGAAATATATATTAAATATTCGTAGATTAAAAGTGACTATTGTCATAGATAAATAAAAAAACCACTCACACAATGAAATTGCAAAGAGTGTCGGCATTGTTGCTCTATTTTTGCTGTAGTTATGACTTCATCATAAAAGCAGCGCTAGCCTACAATAAACTCAAAAAATAATAGCTTCATTTTATTTTATGCATTTTCATCAATAAAAATTTAAATGGCTAAACATAAAGTTTATAAGAATATTATGTACTAAAAAAGTAAAACTATAGATTGTATACAAATACTTGTTTCACTCAATGTAATTCAGCAATATTGTTATTGTTATTAAATATTAGTATGTGAATGACGTGGTGATAATTTTTGAATACTCGAAAATATTTTAAACTCTAGAACAGTCTACGAGCTACAACTTAAGCTTAATGGAAGCAAACGAGGCGACAATACGGATGAGTTGGAAATGCGGTACAATCGCAACGGAAACTTATTCCACGCTTTCCGACCTCGCTTCCGTCTCTGTTCACGTCCAATAACCGAAGTTTTTGTTTTGTTACATTTCACGTTGCCCTTTAACTGATGGAAATGAAGTACCTATTTGTATGTTTATTTTACAAGTCGATGCACTGTTTTGCACTCGCTAACTGCACAGATTCCGTCAAACATTTTATCTAATTTTGTAACTTTTAAAACATACCACGTTTTAAAAGTTTTATTTTTACGTTTTAATATCCGTTGACTGAATATAGTAGTTTTGTGCAAACCGGTTTGGGTGGGCTTCATTTACCACTACTTGTACCACCACGTAATAATTACAGGCACAAAGATATATTATATTAGATTCTATGGGTAGCAGTGTATTGAGGTCCAAAAAAGTAGTTTACACTATTTACGGCCGAATACTGAAACGTCATTCAAAATGAAGTGGGACTTAATTATTTGGAACGTCATTAATTTCAAAATTTTGTTTTTATTATTAATGATGAAATTGTTTTTAATATTATTAAATTATTATTTGAAGACACAGTCGTGATTCTATTCGACTGTCCGAAATGTCATCTTTCAATTTTTACATCGGACTTCATTGTATCATCATCATCATTTGAAAAGCGAATTCATTCGACAATATAGCGTATCCGTTTATCTTATTAAAGTTGAACCATTGTAAAAACTAGCTAACAGCGAGTCGGACACGATCGTCTAGAATTCAAATCTATTCTATACAAGGACATAAATATGATTATTAAAAAAAAAAATTTTACTTATCCATTTCGTACTGATGTGATTAATATTTCCTTATTTCAGACCGTCTAAAATGATCGTCTATATTAAAACCCATTCGATTTAGTTGATCCAGCCATAATAAAATTTCATTCAAATAAAAGTAATAAACCTTGATTCTATAAATATTTGCTACTTCAACTTTTGACCGTCCAATTTAGTTTTTATTCATTTGAGTAAATGATTCAAAAAAAAGTTGAATACAACTTTTTGTTAAACAAAAAATGACAGTTATTGAACATCGAAACGTGTGGCCTACAGTTCGTCGAATAAATAAACAAAATAGTTGACAAGAACTAAATATTTGCCTGTAAAATTAAATACTTTATATAACTCTTCCGAAGAAATATGAATGACAAAGATGACAATAATAAAAACACTAACTAGAAAGAACTAAAAATAAAACTAAATTAATTGGTCATTACGATATTTTTTTCCTTAGTCGCTCATTTTCTATTCTTACATTTTGTCATTCATTGAAAAGCTACACTACTTATCTAAAGTCTTATATATTCACAATACAAATGTTGCTTTTAATATTTAATGAAGTCCCACGGCACATCGTCATAGACCAATCGTTTCAGGAAATTAGATTTCCTACATATTGCTCCAACAGATAAAATGCGATTCACATTTATATCGAACTTCAAATAATCCTGAACATCAGGTTTTCTTTACGTCGTAAGATTCGAGTCTAAAAATATATCATAAATATATAAGAAGTTAATTTAGTAGGTATTTGTGAATTTCTACACGTAATCTATGATTAATTGGAATATCTAAGCTTACTTAACTAAATACACAAACTATACTTTAACTTTATAAAACCAAAAATATTATTTCGTCTTTAGATGAAAACGTTACAAAATCAAGATTTGTTTTAATAATTCAACTAACATTCAAAGCGTATCATGTTTGATTTATTAAATTTATGGTGTCAGAAATGAACGTTTAAATACCATAGATTGCGATGTCGAGAATTTTGTACGACTCACGATCAGTTTTGTAGAGGGCGAACACAACTGAACTCAAATCACAATTCATTAAATTTCTCGTTTTATTAAAATTGCTGATTTCAAAATGTAGACTATCAAAGAATCGCCCAGCATTTTCGTAATTAAGCCTGCCTCCACTTGTCGGATTACCGTATTAATTTCGGAGTGCACAAGTGGCTATTCTAGCAATGAGAATACCGCGTTAATTAATCATTATAATGGTCCTAAATAACATAATATATACACAAATTGTATAATCGTAAGTATTAGCACCAACATTTAGTTTGTTGGAATAAAAAAATATAACGTTAGATTTTGTTTTCATTTATTTTTTAATAATCGTAACAAATACAAATAATATAAGAAAAATAATAATAATTATTATTTTGTAAAATCTTCAATCAGAGGTTCCACTGATGTCAATGTGTCATGAGAATTGTTCTGAATTATAGACATTAAACTTACATCTGCGATACTGGGCCAGCTTAATTTGTTATTTTATAATTAATATGTTTTATAATATTTTTATGTGTGTACAAAATAATTTAATTCATTTTAAATGGAACAAATATATTGTACTGCCTTTCTTTCCAAATATCACTAATTGATTGGCTTTTTGTTAATTTCGCATTTCATTATTTCACCAAAAATCAATCCGATATTATCTCCAAACCATTTGCAACCAGATAAATATTTTTATACGATTCCAAAATGAAAATGAATGTTCTTCAATAAATGATAACGACGATTCATCAATACATGCGTAAACAAAACTTGCATACCTATTTACTCTGTATAAAAAAAAATTAAGATAACGTTCTAAAAACAAAACTAAAAGAATGACATCACAGGCCGAGATTAATGTTATCAACTGATAGTACAATCAAGAGACTTATCGGTGTTTAAAGCATTTGACAGTAGACGTAATTAAGGCTGCCGTTCAGAAGTTGCAAGCGTAACAATGTTTGACATAGGTATAATTAATTATTAGGTTAAACATATACTGAGTGTCTGTATTATTCACTTTATATTAATTATAATTTCGTATTGAGATAGCATGTATGAAAACATTTAATATATTTTTAACTCAGCAATAGCAGAGTAAGCTAGAGCAGAGTAGTAAGTTATAACTTAAAATATAAATTTAGATATCTTAGCAGTATGTGATGGGTTTTAATCGTAAACAAAGTCGGTAATAGCTCGTAGCCATTGTAAACAAATGACCAATTTATTTTGAAGTGATGAAAGATCGATAACAACTACACCCTGGTGCTGGTTATCGTAAGAAGAAACATTATAAAACGTGTTACATCTAAAATTAAACGTAAGTTAAAATAACTTCACATTATATATTTTAATTTTGAGCAATAAAGATAATGTTGAAGTTATACTGAAACGTAAACGGCTTATTTTAATGTTTATAACCTAATTAATTATAACATGACAAAATAATTATATAAAATAAATTATTATGTTACCTCAAAGCCGCCATAGATGCACCAAGATAATTATTACAAGCCTCTTTCATTAAGGGTGATTTAAATTTGATATAAACTAATGTGTTTATTTATGTATTATAAATTACTTACATGTCTGTAAAATACTATAGAATCCCAGATTTTTAAACATACGCTCTCCATAAAAGCCCGCTACTCTATTTTTCGATTGGATTATGTTCGGTTTTATACTGAATGGATACCCCCAACATTAATCCAACATGATCCAATAGAAAAATCGAGTAGCGCGATTTTATGCAGAGCGAACGTAGTTTTAGTGCTAAAATGTCTGGACTAATAGAAGGGATACCCTCTAACATGATCCAATTAAAAAATCGCGTAGCGCGTTTTTAAGCAGAGCGAACGCATTTTTAGTGCTAAAATGTCTGGCCTAATAGAGTATAGAGCATTGAGACACTGCCCAAATTTGCCAGGCGCGTTCATCCATCGGAAACAACTCAAACATGAACCGGCGCAGTCCTCGTCGTTTCTACGTTTCAGCTCGATTAATTTGTAAAGAACATTGGGCTGACATGGCTATATTTTGCTGCTTTCTGTTACACGTTTAAAATTAATTTCAATAAATCTATATGTGGACGTGGTTCTTAAAATAGTAGATAGTAAAGATCTCATGATGAAAAATGTTCTCTTTCTGAAAATATCAACAAACATAAAAAAATGTATGCATAAATTAATTAATATTCGTAGCGAATCATAAGTGTATATTATACATGAAGTGCTGTCGTGGACACGAGCACACACGATGCGATCTTTTCCCTGATATGTAGGGCTGACGAAGAAGAGCAGAAAGTATATAAATTACCGCATACATAATATATGCATTGTTCGTGTTGATTTTTCACATACTTTCTATGAATAGAAGCTTAAGGTTATTTAACGTTTTCTTTATTCATAACCATGTGAATATGTGTTTTAAAGACGGTCAAACTAATTCAATGTAGTAATATAGAATATCTACGAACAATTGTAGAGATATTCTTGTTGGTGAGACTTTATGCAAGCCGCCTGGGTAGATATCACCTTTTCATCATATATCCTACTAATCGTTGTTATTTTCCTGAACTAAGGACATAATATATATTTTCCCAAGGTTGGCGGCGCGTTAGCTATATATGTAAGAAAATGTTAATATTATATGTTAATGTTATTATATAACTATATATGTCATAATATATGTCACTCATTGCTGTTCATTTGTTTCATTTATGTAATGTAAATAAGTATATTTACATTAATAGTTTACATAAATAAATTCAAAAAGCTCTGAAAAAGAATCAAATTTAAAATTCAAATTTTAGCTCTTTCTCCGTACGGTACGTTGAATATTCATTTTATACCAATATCATCACTAGAAATACTTTTCCTTTCATATTTGAAATAGCTTTCGTTGAATGAAATATAAAATATTTACGTTTTACGTGAAAACATGTATAAAATATTTGTTAGCTCTTCCCTGATACTTTCGCTCTGACATTAACGAAATTTAACAGATACAAAAATCATTACTGGTGATACCTAACAAGATAGGTATGCGAACATTGCCTTAATGCGATATTTAATTTTTTAATGAGTCACCGTCGTCCGAGTCGCGGTCAGCTGAGGTCATGAGGTTGACTTCTCCTTGTCAATTGATCTTAATAAGATCGGGTGGCGACTTTTTAGTAATTCCCTAATTTAAGCGACCACATGCCGTGAATGTGTGTCTATAAGCGTTTTTTGAATTTATCCAGAGAAAAACAAACATAAATAACTTACTTCCTTTTCATTTTAGTAATGCCTAACAAATTCATTTCTTATAGCGTAAAAGTATGGCAACGGGATGTATTGATAATTCGGGGATTGCCGAACGTTCATTAATATCAACGAGACAGATAACCAGACAAAACAGACGTTTTGGAAATATTATTTATTTCAACTTGCAACTGTTTCTGTTATTTTCTTTTTTTTATTATTTATTTTTATTTGTTTTTATCATTAATCTGGAAAAAAGGTTTTAAATTTTGTATTTTTTTTGTTCGGTTAATTTTTTTCATCAAAATATTATATTTAGCTAAACTTCACTAATTTAGTTTTTGTCGGTTTAACCTTCATATAAATCTGCGTGAAATTAAAAAGATAATTACTGTACAAATCATAATCATGACCGCGCGTTATGATGAACAATTCTCGCAGCTTTTTCTCGCTAAATAACAATTCCGATTTTCTGAGCGAAAAATGAAACAGTATATCTTGCCGTGCATTGTAACGCATTAAATAGAGCTCGCAATCATTTTTATTAATTAATTTTTATAGTCATATTTCTATACGATAGGTAATTTTTAATGATAAACAACAAATAAAATTAGAAAATAAAAATATGCTCAATGGATAGAAAACGATTTATTGTCGAAATGGACAAAGTATGTAAGTATAATAGAATTAAATGAAGTTGACAGAAAATGTAGAAGGAATAGTAACCGACATTTTACCCGACGCTCGTGTCGAACTCTTAAAAGGTCATGCGCTCATCACTTAGGTGTGACTCGAGTGGATTTCTTGAGTGTCATATTCCCTCTAATTGGTGCTACGGGACACTTTTGATGTACGTTTAGTAATGAAAGATCAGTAGAACAAAATCAACACGTGATTTCATATAAGTTATTTAAATGTTCCAGCATTTAATTAGTCGTGGTTACATCTTTACATTATTTAACTGATTTTAATCTTGCGATACAGATGTTCATAATGGAATAGTATTGTTTTTAATTTGCTTTCTTAGAATAAGTAATAAGTTTCAAATATTCCAGTATAATCGATGCCATAGAGAATTCAAGATGCGACATTAACTAGTAGTGTTTACTATTTGCCAAACCGTCCCAAAAACTTTTCACCTATATCACTGTACTGGACTAGTCTATACATGGCAAGCGATATTGATTTTTTTGCTATCACGATAAGATTCATTTTCCTGCTCGTAAGTAGGTTTATATTCCCTTTCACCAAGGGGTCTCTATACCGCAGGGTATAAATGTACACCAAGTCAGGGTTGGGGTGAGGTCGGTAAAGGGGTCAAGGATCGATTTTCTGAGTTCACACTGAACTTATTTACTGAGTTGTCATTTGCACTTAGTTTTCTTTTGAAAGTATATCTGGAACTTCATGTTCTTGATGGAAATGGATTATAAGATAACTTTGGATTACTACGTTGATATTCAATTGTTAGAAAACTGAATTCAAAAGTCGTAACTGCATCGAATCCACTATATAGTAAACTACAATTTTCATTATACTGTTAGACACAGTTTTAGTTTAAGGACGGTAATGGATTGAACTGGCTGAACAGTTCAGAAAGCGCTTTAATTGAGTTATTTGCCTTTTAAAGTTCATAGCAAAAATAGGTAATTGATATTAGCTTCGAGGGTAAAACTAAATGTTTAGCATGAACTATACAATTAAAATATGAAAAGTAAATACTGATATCTGATCTTATTTGAAAGTTACTGTATTCGATTTTTGAAAACATTAGTTTTGATTCAATTTCGAGTTTCTATAATACCTATACTTATATTTTTTATTTTTAGAAGATATATTATTTTAGAACAAAAAAATATTATTTATTTTCTTTTACTGTTCAATCGTGTTTACGTTTGCACATACATATTATGTAGGTAGGAATTTACGTTTTTATCACCATATTCCTATCTTAACTTCAAATGATAATATTCGCAATAATTTTCCATTCGAGGCTTGATTGCCAAAAAGTAGAGATTAAGAATTCATTCAGTTTGATTGAGGTAACATGAAATCAAGACAGAGCCCAGTTAGCTAAAATGGTACAGATGTTAGATTGCTTGCATCTTAACCGATGGTAGCGGGTTCAAATCTAGGCAAGCAACACGGAATCTGCATTTTCTTAATTCATCTAAATCTTTGAGCGAAAAGTATGCCTATTTCCTCACGTTTTCCTTTACCGCTAAGCACTTGGAGACACATATCTACATACACACTACAAAAAATATTAGGCACGTGTAAAGTCAGTGCTGTTTGCCAAATTTAAACGCATAACTTTCCCGGGTTAGAATTAATTGTATTATAAATATAAAATACACATTTACTAATACATACATTTACGAAAGATTTACATCGTATAGTTTAATCGTTATTTTTCGTACGCTTAGTACGATTATTGTGATAACTTTTATTGCTTATCTATATTGCGATAGCGATCCCTAAAAACTGACCGAAACAATGGGATTTTATAATTATATACGCAACTATCTAGCTGATATCGGCTCGAATCTTACGGGCAATATTCTTATATAAATTTGTAATAAGTTTGTAATAGAGAAGGAGAATGGCTTTGGCTAAATTGCCTCTAATCCTTACATAGCGGATGCTTAAACATTTACGATTTAATCATTTTTTTTATATTTCTTATAATAAACATATATATATTAAATAATAAATGTCTACACAAAACTGGTCCACACTTCTGGTGACCCAAGTGTTGGCACTTAGCTCTGAGAAGTTTCGCCATTCAAAGTGGCAACAGTGTCAACGTCTTAGTTACCACGCCATACAGTTAGAGGGCGTGTTCATATCGCAAATATGATTTATTACTACTACTGTTTGCAAACTGGTCGAAATTCCATTATCGAAACAAAAATTATTGATGAAAATTTGTGTAAGGTTTTTTGTACTGTTATTTCCTCAAAGTTTTTATTTATAGGTATACATAGGAACCAGAGAAGACAACGAACTGAATAGTCTTCTACTTTGTTTAAAAATTAGATTTGAATAACTACGACGATTTGATTAAAAATCCGTCAGAAACTATTTATTCACCTTAAACATAATTATACAAAAGTATGTATAATTATGAAATAAAATGAATTAATATGAACGTGTAAATATTACACAATTAAAATATAAAAATCCAAAGCGTAAAAAGTAAACATAGATTTTTAAATCCGTTATGAAACTACCAACTAGTAGAGCAATTAAAATAATCTGGCCACAATCCCATCGGAGCGGCGACAGTAGCGATTAACGTTATCTCTTTTGGTTTCATATTCTGTTGCAGACATCAAAGTAAATGAAACATGTTTGGCGTTCAAAACGTTCGGGCTAATTGTTAAACCGCTTAAACTAGGAATGTGCTAGGTGCGCACTTAACCCAACTACTTTAGATAATGGAAACTTCATCTTTGTCGACATTCCACGAATATTTTGAATACCTATGTATAGTGTACAATGTACATGCGTCAAATAATATGCGGTTAAATTAAATCACATTGGAGATATTCCACCGACAACCTTAAGGCAACATCGTCACTAGTGTTAGATTATTTTTGATATTATGTACATATTATGTAAATCTTATATTCAAATTAATTTATTACATAAATGTAACCAAAAGAAAACAACGTTGACTTTGATACAATTTTTGTTTATATATATATATATATATATATATATATATATATATATATATATATATATATATATAATATATATATTCCAGGAAATAGTTACGAGAACATGCAATTCAATACATATAGCTATATTTCTGATAGCTTTGAAATTGTTGTAAATATTTTCAACAATATGATTTTAGAATAAATTGAGTGTCGGTTATGTACAATATATTATGTAATATACTAAAATAAAATATTAGTTCTTACTGTGCTGGTCAATAAAAGCAATGATGTCATTGTTGTAGGTGGGACGGACGACCTAATAATTATCGTAGTCACGAATTGTAAAGAGAAATATACTTTTGTTAAAGTACCAACGGTGTGTATTTTGGGCTAACGCAAAATACAAAACAAATTTGAATGACTTCTTCATTTTGAATGTTTCATGACTTTTCTAGTTTTTGAGTTCCTGACACATCTAAAGGAAGTCAAAATCCAACAGAATTCTAAATTTAAAATAATACATTGAGAATGAGCTTCATTTTATATATCGTGTGATTCGAAAAAGGAATATAAATATGCTTTACTTATTTCAAAATGAATATTTGCTTATAAACGTTGCCATAAAATCCGAGATGAATCAGTGATAAGAATGCGTGCATCTTAACCGATGGTCTTGGGTTCAAACCCGTGCACTGAATTTCATGTGCTTTATTTTGTGATTATAATTCATCTCGTGCTGGACGGCGCAGGAAAACATCGTGAGGAAACCTGCATGTGACAAATTTCACTGAAATTCTGTCACATGTGTATTCCACATCTGTCGCAAGCATTGGAGCAGCCTGGTGGAATAATCTCTAAAGCCCAGCAGTGGGACATTCACAGGCTGTTACTGTAAACGTTGAATAGCGAAAGAGTGCACAGGGATTCTTTCTTTCTGACATAAGTAATCTGACATTTAAAATGACCCAATTTTTTATTTTTTATGTATAATCGCTATGCAAAGTTTGTTATTATTAGAAATAATTAATAAAAATAAATAGGTCAACATGATCTCACCGATCTAAGTATATTAAAATTATTTCGTCCTTAATATAACTTTCATCTTTGCATATAAGTCTCGGCTACTTGGATTATGCATGCAAATAAGCATTTAGTGTTTTATTGCTAATGTGTTACAAATGAACTTCGCGAACATCCAAGTTTTTCAAACAAATTATTATATTAATAATTATTTCATTATTCGAAATAAATAATATTTTAATTTAATTTAATTTGGAGTGATGATTACAGAGCGGAAATAAGAGTTATATTTATTAAGTACATTTCAGTGTTTTATTGTATTATGTGGATCGAGAACGCTTATAGTGGACACGATGAAAAACATTTTCATTTTAAAATATTTCCCAATAAATTCGAAATCGCTCGCCTTCGGGTACATCAGATACAAACACTTTTTTATGAATATTTATTCACACATGAGAACTTAAAAACGTTTTATTTTCGAACACCATGTTTATTTAATATTTACTATATATATATATATATATATATATATATATATATACATTATGTAACCATTTTTTTTAAATTAAAGTGGGTATACTTATCTATCCTTAAAAGATAGACATGCCATCGCAGACTATTCAAGGTAGATCTATGCAAGGGGAACAATTTCATCATACATTATTTTGTTATAATTCAAAGGGATCTTACAGCGTTTTCGATGAAAGCTCCCAATCGGCTCGTTTTTTTCCGACTTCTTCAACAATTATCGTCATATTTCAACAAATTTACAGAAAACAGTACATATATACGTAAACCTTCCTATTGAATCACTTTATCCATTGGTGAAAACCGTATGAAAATCCGTTCAGTAGTTTTTTAGTTAATCGCGTTCATACAGACATACAGGAAACGCGAGGGACTTTGTTTTATAATATGTAGTGATGATACGTGGTTCTTAATACATATCAATTTGTTTTAAGTAAAAACTAAATTGTTTTATGTACATTGTACAGTTTAAAATAACATTTGAATGCACGCTTTGGCGTATGTCGGCCCATGGCCGAGGAGTCACGTGATCTGGGCGGCAGGTATTGTAGGGGCGGCAGCCTAGGCGCCTTTCATAATAATTATCGTTAACCATTGTTTGTTACTTTCAAATTCGTCTTTTCTAAAATAACTAGAAGAACTTCAATCAATCACTAATACTCTTAACAAAACAAAAAATCATAAAATTAATGAATAATTAAAATATACCTTGCTTTAAATATAACGAGCGGAGATTTTTGTGAACTATGTGTCAAATATTAATATATTGTATGTAATTAAAATACTGTACATATTTACAGTTGGTGCTTTAAACAAAAAAATATACATAATTTTTTGCTCATCAAGATTTGCGTAATAAGCCATGGACATCAATCGGATATCAACTATGTCGCCTATATTTATGAATTATAGAACATGCTTACCAATCAAGGGATATAATCTATCTAGACTTTAGCTGGATGTATGAGCTAAATCGAGTGTTTGAAAAACCGAGGAACATTACACGAACAGTTTGAAGTTTTAGGATTTGGTGTCGATATTTACATTGCTCTTCTGAATCTACACCATACTTGGGATACCTGTACATGGTGACAGATTCGTTGAGTAATGTGATGACTTCGGTCATATAAAAAGGCATTATCAAAAGACCTATCATCACAATGTAATTTTTAAGCTGATTAATAAATAACCATGACCGTTATAAAACACATGAATAATGATTCATTAAATAAAAAAATATAATCAAACCAAGCTTACTTGGATTTATAGTCCGAATAATAATGTAATCCTTAAATATTTCAATAGATTATTTGGAATGCCATTAATTTCAAATTTCGCATACTAAATTTTGAAATTAATGACGTTCCAAATAATTAAGTCCCACTTCATTTTGAATGACGTTTCAGTATTCGGCCATAAGAGTAACATATCTTTATAAAATCAAAATTAGAACTGAGTTGTCATGATCATTTAAAAATCCGACGTTTGTATTTCAATTCGACTCATTGCGGAATCCGCAGACGTCTGGTATGCTAGTGTTAATACAGAAATAATTGCAAGGCTATGCCAAGGCCTCGATGAGGTGCATTGTACTCTAATAAAAACAAAATTAGGAAGCTAATACATTTTTATAGTGTCTGCTGTTTACAATAAAAATATGTGGTCTACCTGTTATGATAAATAATCCATCATCTATATTATTCTCGAAGTGCAAACTTTGTGCAGTCCATACCGCATACCTTATTAAAACTTTCATATTATAAATTATATAGAAAATAGATGCGCGTGAAAGTTTACTTTGTATAAATTAGAAGAATAATATGCAATCATTCTTCTCATTTTCATATTAACGTACATTTAATCGTACTTTATTGAAATTACTAGCATATTCTAGCATTGAAATACCGATTAATATTTTTTTTTAACTCATTCGAATAAAATATAAAGCGACATGAGATAAAAGAAGGCAGTAATTTTTATTATAAAACATAAAATATAAGTTATACAATATCATCTTGTTAGAAACCGAGAACGTTGTTGAACGTTGTTAATACTTATCAAGTATCACAATATATTTTCTCGTCATAAATAGATTAGAATATATTTCTAAATAATTGTCTCAGCCATTATTGAACTTTTGGCGAGGTGTCACCATTGAAAAGGGAGGATCCTCCGACCAGACGGGTGTTGTGTCTGGTGGGCTACTGCCCGCTCCGATTGTTGTCGGGTTCTTGTATTTATGTTCAATCGCTCTAATAACTTCAATATCGCGATGTAGGATACGTCTGGTCATAGTTCGTATGTGGCGAGATAGATGTCGCTACATCACTCCCCTCCGAGACCGGAGGTCGATAGCAGGTTGAGTCGTTCATATATCTTGTGATGCTCGCCGGGCCAGTGGAATGTTCCAGTGAGTCGGAACCAGATGCCGCATAGTTCACGGTGAGTCGGAACTGTCTGCGGTGATGCCCCAGTGAGTCGGGGTGATGCTGCAAATGCTCCAGTGAGTCGGAGTGGTGCAGTGCTGCGTAGTGGCTGGCTGCTGCGTCGACCAGGAGAGAAGTGCGTCTCTGCTTGCTGACCGGCCGAAGTGCAGTGTGCTGTGCCAAGATCGCTGAGAAGGCTGTGGGTGATGACCAGGAATGCGCGTCCGCTGCATGCTGGTGGTCAGGATACCCGTAGAAGCCGTGGATGCTGGCTGGCTGTATGACTCGCTGCTCGAAAGCTTGAGGAAGTGATGATGACGTCACGATGACGTAGATTTGCGAAGGCTGCGCTGACGTTCATCACGTCGGGGTCACCAGTTTGGCGAGGTGTCACCATTGAAAAGGGAGGATCCTCCGACCAGACGGGTGTTGTGTCTGGTGGGCTACTGCCCGCTCCGATTGTTGTCGGGTTCTTGTATTTATGTTCAATCGCTCTAATAACTTCAATATCGCGATGTAGGATACGTCTGGTCATAGTTCGTATGTGGCGAGATAGATGTCGCTACAAACTCATAAATATTTGCGTCTGTCTTAACAGATCTAATTTTAAATGTTTATATAAAACTTGCAAGTTGTGGACAGTTCGTGTAAATATCTATTGTAATAAAATCAGATAATAACAAATGATGATTATAGAAAGAAGTTCAATTCTTAATCACAATAATATTATAATTCATGGCGTTCCAATGTGAGCCCGTCGCGCGAAGATGACCGGGTGAACCAACACCTGGAGGAGATAAATCGAAAAATACATTAAGAGGATAGGACTGGCGTGGATTCATAGTAGCTAATTACATTTTTATTGAAATGAAAATTCAATGACTTTGTGCATTGGTGTTGTACATTTTTGGTATGCGCAATACGCTAATCTAAACTGAGAAAAAAAATTAAGGTTATCATTCATTATCATCAGTTAATTTTATCAAATTTATATTATAATTAAATATTTGTACATTATTTTGTTAACCTGTAATTATATGCAAAAAAATCAGCTGATGGTGTTGTTAAAATATTGATTTACACACCGCAGTTGGTTTATCAATCGACAAATAAATAAAGTAAATAATTACGCTACTTGCAGTGTACATATGTACGCTGATGCCTATCGTAAAACATTTTATGAATAATGAAAAAGGATGTACCATGAAATTTAAAGCATAGCGGTAGATATTGTCAAATATTGCTGTACCGCGTAAGATTAACATGTAAATGGATATCATCTACCTAGACGAGCTTTGATAAGGCTAACGCCCAACAAAGCTCGTCGTCAGTGTAAAAAATCTTTATTCATAACAGAATCATCACTTACTTATTGACTCTAAAATATTCTGTCAATTCCGTAAGAAACACCTCAGAGCTGAGAAGAATCGACGGATAAAGTTCAATAGAATATTTTTTCAACAGTTTCTGTCTTCAATGATTTTATATTTTTATATGCACTGGTCCGGTTGCAAATTGCGATCGCTTCATTTCCAAGATATGATATCATCTAAAAAAAATCTTTATTTACATAATGTACCTTAAAATAGAAACGTTCCTTAAATATTTTACGTATTTTTAATGTTAGAAACATTTGAAGGAGAAGAATTCGGGCAAGAAATACAACTCGCTTATGTTTGTTTATAATATAAATAGTATTTACGTCACCAATTCTATTGAAATCCTGTATTTTTTAAGAACATACATCATTTATATATCCGTCCGAAATATTTAAAATTTAAAGACGCTTTAAGGCGATTTAAAAAAAACTATATTAATATATTAGATAATTTAAACATAACTTCTTTAAGCCTAAGATCCAAATGAACTATTTAAAGTTTTTCTTAAATATAATTGCTAGAATATTATTGTTACGTCAAAATATTTTATAAATAACTATTTGCTTATAAATAACTAGGCGCTTAAATATACCATGTAATTGGTATTACTTGTGCCGAGCGCATTCTATATGAGAGGTTGAAGTATGAATCATTTAACACGTATGATTCAATACATCGCTAATAATCATGGTCATTGAATTGTTCTCAATAAAAACGTGCAATTGTAGATCTGATTGATAGATTGTACTGTAATGAGGTTGTCAAGTTCTATAATATAATTTAACGTAAATAAATCAAAAAGTAAAAATGACGTCTATCAACAATTTGTCGTAAATTATCTAGATCAATGTAGTAACCGAAAGCAACTTACGTTTAATTAATTTGTTTTATTATTGTTCTTTAAACAAAATGAATCGATTCGGTCGCTCAAGTCATATAATTATTTGATGTAATTCAAGTTGAATATTAAGAACAAAACGAAAAATCATCGAACGACACGGCCATGACGCAAATTTGACGGAGATAGGGAATGCACTTTTTATCGATGAATCGAGATAGAGAAATCGATTGCAAAAAAACGAGCGGACCGAATAAGGCTCGAACCGGCAAAGAGAAAATGTCTCGTCGTCTTATTTCGATCAAAGGTGACGGAAACTGTCTCTTTAGATCTGTGTCGTACTGCTTATTCCGCACACAGGAAAGACACAGAGAAATAAGATTAAGTGTAGTGGAGCGAGTGGTTAATAACTGGCATCGTTATAAAGACTTTATCATCGGCGACATATCGTACGGTCTATCGATGCGAGATGCATGGGATTATCGTAATTTAATGTCTAGAGACGGCGAATATGCGGGCCATGTGGAGTTACACTGCATTAGTGAGTTGTATCCAGATGTCACTTTTACGGTCCACAGAGACGGTTGTTCCAAGACTATAGATTACGGACACGGAAGAACGGTAAAGCATTTGTTATTCTCCGGTTATTGTGATGCTGGTCATTACAGTGTCTTGGAATATTACTGATACGAAATAATTTTGTGTTATTTTAAATAAATTGTTTAGTGTTCAAATTATATCCTGATAAATATTAAATTAAAAAAACAAAGATTGAATATTCTACTTTTTTCCGATAAACAATGTTTCCGATATGAGAAAACTAAAACTATTTCCGGCATGGCAAGCCGTAAATAGCTTTACGCTAACAGTCTACGGCTTACCTAAATGTTTTTCAATACGGGCTTATTCAGTACAAATGCCGGGGGATAGTTAACTTAATAAGTGGGGTCAAACATCGCTGCTCGGAACTCGATTGCGAGCAATTCAATGAATAATGTGGTGGGGCTAAGTGCATGGACATTACGTTTTGTTGCAATTACATCGAATTACTAATGCATAAATGTGTGGGACACTCATTACACAAAAAAAACAATGTTATCTATATTATTTAGATGTCGAAAGCAAACGACTAGCGATAATAATTTAGCTAATATTTTAAAGAAATAAATTCTGGGTCTGGTTTGGGTAGGTACCAGCCACTCATCAGATATTCTACCGCAAAACAGCAGTACATTGTATTGTTGTGTTACGCTTTCAAGGGTGAGTGAGCCTGTATTATGTATATGGTATAAGGCACGAGGGACAAAACATCTCAGTTCCCTAGGTCAGTGGCGCATTGGCGATATATGCAAAGGTTAACATTTCGGACATGCCAATACATATATAGTATTTTATCAATGTGATTAAAATATTCAAATACCATCAACCCATAGAGCTGAACCATTGCGGCTTGCCGAAAATGGACGTGTTGTTTTTTTTTCGATACACAAATACTGCTGTCGGTTTTTTCGCAGACCCTAACAGCAGGTCTGTCTAGTGTAAAATAATGGAATGCCTTTGTTGATGGATTGGTTTCTCGCTATCATACAATTTGTTGATAAATTAATCTGGAACAAATGGACGCGTTTTGCATAAAAGGTTCCCTTATACAGCTATTCTATACCCGGAGCGACATACAGTTAGAAAAGATTAAATATAAACTTAATTATTATTTGCATTTAGTGATGGCTGCTCGGTAGCAATAGAAGTAGAAACCTTTTCATAATATCGTCGTAGGTCACGACATTATTTCATTGTTTATTATATTATCTTAAAATCGCAGGATTTAGAAGTTTATACAATAGCAGCTAATGACCGGAGCATGCGTCGCAATGCATCTTTTTTTTTTAATTGGATATGATTCGCACTCCGCCATAATATGTACATTGATTTTATTATTATAAAAAGTCATAAGTCCTCCTCCTAAGTGCCAGCAGCAAATGAGTATTATTATTACCCTTTTAATTTGGATCAGTACGATTATTAACAGGAATATTTGAAGTAATAAGACAATAAAAATAGGTAGTAGTCTTCAAGTTTTATTTAACGATTAATGATCGATTTATTTATCGATATGCGTCCGTCCCTGATTTGATTGTCAATGTGTTGACTACGTTATACATGTGTGTAATAATTGTTTACTACCTGTCAATGTTTATAAAAAATATGCATTAAGGACTTCAACACACTATGGATAAAGAGTAAAAAAATTGAATAGAAAATGAAAAACAAATCACCCGACAAAAATTATATAAGTTCAACAGTTGTATAAATAAATTTATTAAAGAATATATATAAATACGATTTTAAAATATATAAATCCGGTAATTGTTAATTCTGAATCATTGCCATATATAAGATTAATATTAAACAACGTTGTATTTTCCTTATTCTGAATCACCAGGGCTCGGATTGTGAGTAGTATGTTCAATACATGAAGAATTTCGTATGTATCACGGTGCAAGAATAACATTTTGAATTGAACCCTGGATATTTCTAAATCAATAAGTGTAAGGTATTCAAATATTGCAAATACGAACCTTATTCAAGACTACATCCGATGTGAACTCTTTATACACGTGTTACACACTCGTAAATATGAAGCATGTTAGACTTTTGAGCTGTAGGCGTCACAATTTTATGATTTGTAATTCGTATCGTATCGTATTTGATGATAAATTAAAGATTAAGTAAATAATATGTTTATACTAATATTATAAAAGCGAAAGTAACTCCGTCTGGCTGTCTGTTACGGTTTAACGGCTAAACCACTAAACTGATTTTGATGACATTTCGTATGAAGCAAATTCGAACCTTAGAGAACGATAAGCAATACATAACACCTGCGACACATCAAGGGGGGGGGGGAGGGGTCACAAGCGGACGAAAACAAGTTTCTAATAATTTATTTAACTTCACCTGTTAACCATTTTAACGAGTTCTACCAAACCGATTGAGGCGACAAATATTATTGTTGTTCATTTGTTTTTAAAAAAACACCGACAAAAATACGTTAACCAATGCTATTTAAAGAGGTTATCTCGTGGATATAGTAATGAGCTGCGGCCTCTTTATTAACAGTTGTAAATGACTCATTAACGTAGGTATTCATAATATAATAACAATCACGATGAATCACCCACGAGAACGCTGTCAGGCGTTAAACGAACTACCAAGCCAAATCATTTTACATATTAAACCTTATTTTGCATAAATATTTCAATTAACCTTGCACTAACATCTTCATAAACGAATACATTAATGAGACCAATTACATTTGCATAGTGAAGAAACATACAACCTAATAGATAAGAATTAAAATATTTAGGTAATATTATTATTAGTGTTTATTTTTGGATGCACTTTAGGGTTATCAGATTTATAAGACACTAATTTACTCTTCTTGCTTAGATCACTACGCGCATTTATCGCACATTACCATTCGATTGAAAGGTATAATCTTCTATAATAAATATTAAATTTATTTATATATATTTATTATGTAATAAACACTTTTAGGCTCACGTATTAATGACGTGTTTGTATGTATGGTTGTATCTATGTCATGATTCACTGCCTCGTTGGTCTAATGCTAGCTTATAAGAATATAGATCGTGAGGTCCTATGTCCAAAAAGCGGATCGAACCAATAGAAGGGAGTGGATGACCCGAAGATCTTGGTAATCAGCATGGTATCAGAAAAATGATAGGTGTTTCCAGAATTTAAACGATTCAAAGTAGAGTTCAATGGTCAGGAAACATTTGTATGATGTGTATAATCAATATAACTGATATTGTCGGATTATTGTTATGCAGTTTATTTAAAAACATTTTTATAAATTTACTTGAACTCATTTCTTTTCTATATTTTGCTTCTCCTTATAACGGTTATAAATTTAAAAGAATACTTGTATATACCTAATTACCTACTCTAGTTTTGTAAATTTATACGTATATTTCAAATAATATTACGCTGGCAAAAGTAAAGTAGACCGTAAAATCGAGCGAATATTATAACAAAAGAGCAAAGGAGTTCTCCTTTAGCAAGAGTAAGGGACTTAAGGGGTGTATGCAACACAAAGATATAGAAATACATTACATTTAATTTATAAGAGACATATGCAAAGCTATTGCGTATGTCATTCAAGTGGGTGATCTGAATGTATATTAAATATTATTATAACGACCCCAGATATACTATCTGGGGCTCTTATATCACATGTACGATAATAGAAAGCAACAGCTTTAGGTAAAAAGGCTATCGTAAAATATTATGTTTATTGTTCTAGCATACAATCTTGCAAATATCAAATTACATTAATTTTATTGTTTGTTTCATTTTGAGTATTAATAAACATTTGAATTTTGGATATATAATAATGAAAAAAAAGACTATCTGACTATCATGAACTAATAGAGCTAACCAACTATACTACGTCTATCTTTAACAAATCATTAAATTAATTAACAAGAGAGGTTTTAAATACAAATAATATTAACAATATCATTGTGTGATAAGCGTAATTGTGAATCAACCCTATGCGTGTAACATCCTCAAAGTCACGGACAGCTGATAGTATTTATCAAGTTCCTAAAATAGATAATATACCTATACGGATGTTTTTATACCTAACCATATGTTTTTTTCGATTTCCGAATTTAGCAATTATTTTTGATTCGGTAACGTTTAGTCAACTTTGTCGCAATCGTGTCAAATTATATCATTATCATTGCTACGTAAAGTGATAACGTAATCACTACCACTAAATATATAATTGATTTAACCAAAAATAATAAAAAAGAAATTGCCCTTGAATTGTTGATAGGTCAATGTAATCTCATTCGATGTCAAACATTGTGTTTAAATTTAATATATATCTTAAGTGCATAATACAAAGTAAATAATGTAAACAAAATCGAAGTTTATTTTTACAATAACCGAACTTACTTTCTTTATTTCAAAGTATATTTTTAATTATAATGCTGACATGTGTTATCACAAGATATTTAAAATATTTATTATATGTATACAGGTATTGCTCGTTTGTTAGGATTAATATTACGTTGATTGTCAATATTACGCTTGAGTAAACTGTTGTTATTACACAATAAACAGACCTTAGGTGTTGAGACAAAGCTTTGATCTTAGCCGCAGTGTAATGCCTAAAGGTTGAGGTTACTAGCCAAATTGATCATCTTATTGTTATAGTGTTAACTGTAAATAATTCTATATTGGCCTATCACGAAACTCGACGTAGCTTAGTTTAACGATTTTACAACACACACACACAACAACAACAATTGTTGTTAATTCATCGTTCTTATGAAATAGTATTATTCATTATCGCGCGCTGATATCAACGATATGAAATTAAATCTTTACTATATGTGATAGTAAGCGAAATATATAATTTGTGGAATCATTAATCATAATGAATTAGTCTTTACAATAACCTACCTACACCTGATATAAAGATGTCTAAAAATTATTATCCCTACCTCTTACAGAGCTTATTGAATATTGTTTAACTCAAGGACTTCTGAAGGTTTTCAAACATTCATTACTAACTCCTGTACACAAAGGTGGGTCTCGACTCTTTTTGCAACTATCGATCTATCTCAGCATTGTCTTCATTTTCAAAAATACTTGAATATTGTTCAACATTGATAAATGTAGAATATGTTTGTCTTGCTCAATTTTTAAACATTCTTTTGAATAAATAACGACAAGCACTTTCTACACTACTTTACAAAGCCATTAAGGCTTTGGAGACCATCCTTACGAATATTATAAATGCGAAAATTAATGTGTTTGCTAATTTAAGCTTTTACTTATTAATTCAAACAACTATTATGAAATTTTGCATACACGTTATCAAGAGTACAATAGCTCAGCCCCAAACACATAGACGTGGCCACGCCCGTAAATTAGTAGTTAGTATTATCAAAAGTTGCGTTTTTGCTTCAATCTCGACAAAATGGAGACGAAAATAAAATCTGTTGAAAATCGTTACATACAAATAATGTATTAAATTAAATGATAATTTTATTTAACTATTAAAAAGAATTGCTTACTAATCTACTAATTAATTACGTGTAAAACGAATAATTCTTTTTCTTTTTTTTTATAAAACTGTATATAACATTAAGTGTATAATAATGAACAACTAACATACTAAGACGTTCAATAGCGTGAAAAAACAGCTTAGTGCAACAACTTTACATAAAAAGAAATGCATTCTGTTGATCGTTTAACTAATTAGTAAGTTGCATCAGATATTTACTCTTCTTTTTCTATTTTCATCTCAGTTTTATTATTCATTTTTCAATTAAAATCCTTCTTTCAATTTAAACGTTTTATCTTAAACTACGAATATCAGAGGAACTTGTTAAATGTATAAGGATCTTCTAACAATCGGAAAAGTTTTAATAAAACTAGCTATTCTGATTTCCTTTGTATTTCAACATCAAACACTTGTTATCAGAAATTGCAGTAGAACACGACTGTTATTTTTAGATGGATGAAAACTTTTACTTCAGAGAGTCGTATTTGTTTTTAGTATATAGGTATATGTAACAGAATCAGATATTGTGTATAACTTCAGAACGTTATCAAAATACTTTAATAATAGACTTACATTGTGTAAATAATGTAATATATTTAAAAAAATACATCAACACTTCTAACTAGATTTCTATGTTTTGTAACATCATATTTTTTTACATTTATTTGTCAGATATCTTAAATTTCAAGGCAGCTTAGTAAACCATTTTTCACTATTACAGGACACACAATAATAAATACTAAATAAATCAAGAACTTGAAAAACTTAAAGCTGCATTTACAAAATCCATATCGCTATTTTAGTCCATACAAAAGACTTCTATTATCAGACTCATATGTGCAAGCCATGTATTTATATGAATAGTTACAAATTAGACGGTTGATCATACAAAATTACACAAAACAATGGCAATTGTGTGGTCATTTCGTATGTATTTCGTATCAGCTAAGTGAACACGTTGTGCATAATAATTTCGTTCAGCATTTGAAACTTTAAAATCAATTCAAACAGAATTCTGTCATATTACTCCGTGTGATAATAATTATTATCTCTATTCATGTTGAATTTAGTCGCAAAATCAACAAATACTAATACAGAAAATAATGCAAAATTTTGATATATTACATCAGTTTTAAAAAGTAAACTTTAAGTAGTAAAAGGAGAGTAGAAGTCTGAAAATAATAATGCTCAAAGAACATCATTAAGTTTTCTTCATTCAACTTAATAACGAACCAGATGGTGCACAAAAAACCAACTGACAGTGAAGTTTCTTCCTTTTAACCGACTTCAAAAAAAGGAGGAGGTTATTAACCGACTTCAAAAAAAGGAGGAGGTTATCAATTCGTCTGTATGTTTTTTTTTTTTTTTTGTGTTTATTACCTCATAACTTTCTACTGGGTGAATCGATTTTGATGATTTTTTTTTTATTTGAAAGGGGTTGCTTCCCATGGGGTCCCATTTTTTTTTGGTCCAGGTTTGACAATGGAATCCATGAGAAAACCATATAAGTCGTAAATTTGCATGAGGTATGTGCACGACAAATGGACGAATAACTCAATATAGCGCCAACCGATTTCGATGATTATTTTTTTATTTGAAAGAGTATACTTCAAGGGTTATTTGATGATAGTTTGGTTAGATTCTGTTTATAGGATCCATGACAAAGTAACGGAAATATTCAATTCTTAGTAGCAAATTAACGATACACGGCCGAATGTTTTATAGGCTATCTAGATCTTTCATTCACCTACCATAACATCGTTATGATCAAGTAATTCTAGTAATATTGTATAAAACACTTCTTTATATACCGTCAATAGTTTTCGCAGCGCACGCGAAATAATAACTTTTATAGGCAACAGTTTCATACGTTTGGGTTACATTGCTCCATTTTAAGTAGAGATCTATAAGTTTTTGAAAATATAATAAAGCCTATATTACTCGGTAAAGACGTAGCTTTCTAAGGGTGAAAGAATTTTTAAAATCGGTCGAGTAGTTTTTGAGTTAAATCGTAATACAAAATCAAACAAAAATCAAATCTTTCCTCTTTAAAATATGAGTTATGCATGTAAGCATGTTTGTAATTGAAACATATTTGAACATCTCCTAAAAGTTGAGACCGATTTCGAAAATTATATATATATATATATATATATATATATATATATATATATATATATATATATATATATATATATAAATATAGGATCGTATAAGTACTCTTATATACATGTTATATTTATGTATATTTATATATTAATTACTAGTGTTTTTCCCGCGGTTTAACCCAAGTAGTTCCCGTTCCCGTGGGAATATGGGGACAAAATGTAGCCTATGTTACTCCCTGATAATGTAGCTTTCCATTGGCGAAAGAATTTTTTAAATCGGCTTAGTGGTTTATGCGTGAAAGCGTCACAAACAGACTTACTTTCGCATTTATAATATTAGTTAGGATAATACAGATACTTCCCCTTTTTTAATATACAGACATTCCGTCATATTTTATGTTGAAGAATGGTATAACACAACATGTATAAACATACAGTTTATTTAATTATTACTAGAAATAATTATTTGATTATGTTATGGCTGCCCAACACCCCACCAACTAAATCTATTTAATCAAAACGTGTTAATTTATATTCATACATTTAACCATATTAACTAATATTTATTAATTAAGTACCAAAATGCATTTTTCTTTACGTTTCACTGTTTTAGATTAATATATTTAAATAATAATAAAAGCGGCGCTGTCTCATATGAGCTGCACGTTTAGTAGGTCTACCCATATTCTACAAATTAGTGAGTGTACTTCAGATTCACTAAAAATCGAAAAATAAATAAAAATTTTAACAAAACAAAAACCGACTTCATAAGAAAAACAAATTAATATGAACTAAAAAGTAAAAAAATAATTGCGTATTCTTCTATAATTTGTTAATTAACTAACTATTTTCTACTCATGAATATGTAGATACGAATGTGTTGTGTGGTTGATAATGTATTTACAATTATTGTTATTTTTGGAGTCGATGTCAGCTAAGGAAACACTTAATATACCTAGCAATACGGGAATCTTTTAAAAACAAACAAAAACATACACATTACAGATTGACTTTCATTCGCCTCGTAAAGTTGCGCGTGTGACACAAGCACATCTCACCTATAACTAACTATTAGAGATGCGCCGAATATTCGTTAGGTATTCGGTATTCGGCGTATTCGGCATCTTTTTCACTATTTGTATTCGGCCGAATTATTCGGTTTTGGTGCCGAATATATTCGATTATTTGGTTCGAGTATTTCTATTTCCTTGGTCACACGACACAGTATAGAAATAAAAGACAAAACGTCTTATGTAAGTTTCATGTTATATTATAAATCAAAATTCTATCAAGAAGCAATTAGACTTCAAATCAAAATTTATCCAGTCAACATGTTTATTTTTAAGCTAGTTTTTTTATTGTATTGTTAGGCGGACGAGCATATGGGCCACCTGATGGTAAGTGGTCACCAACTCCCATAGATATATGGCATTGTAAGAAATGTTAACCATCGCTTACATCGTTAATGCGTCACCAACCCTGGGAACTGTCCCTTGGTTTGACCCTTGTGTCTGTAATTACACTAGCTCACTCACCCTTCAAACCGGAACACAACCTAGGTGGTACCTACCCAAACGAGCTTGCACAAAGCTCTACCACCAAGTAAGTACTGCCGCACTTAAAAAGACTGGCTAAATTAGTTAAACGTGCATATTTAGACTTTTGCTTTGTCCACCAATCAAAAGGGCTCTGGGTTCTTGGTAGAAGACTCTCAGCTGCATAGCTGTCCAATTCCACAGCAATTGGGCTTTTGTAACATTTTGTAGAGGTTTTTCTCTTTTAGTTATAGTTTCACATTCGCTTGAGTTTTCAGCATCAATGTCGTTTGTTTGAATGGCTTATAGAAAAAGCCTTCTTCTTACCAGTTTACGCGGCAAAACAGTGAAATGGTAAACCGAATAATTCGGCCGAATATCCGGTTCGGTAAAAATTAAACCGAATAGTATTTGGTATTCGGTTATTCGGTGAAACGACTATTCGGCGCATCTCTACTAACTATGTATGTAGTTATAAACCCACCTTGGCTGACATCGACTCCAAAAGTAACAATAATTGTAAATACATTATCAACCACACAACACATTCGTATCTACATATTCATGAGTAGAAAATAGTTAGTTAATTAACAAATTATAGAAGAATACGCAATTATTTTTTTACTTTTTAGTTCATATTAATTTGTTTTTCTTATGAAGTCGGTTTTTGTTTTGTTAAAATTTTTATTTATTATATAATGATTACTTAAACAGATTTCTTCGTCATAATTGTGCAAACGCAAAACCGATTGATTGTACATTGTAAATCGATAAAGTAGTTACAAAATTCTGTCTGAATGTGAATCTGAAAAATAATACTCTTGTGAATTTAATTAGAGAAAATAATTTGAAAAGCTATTCTAAATTAGCTTTCCAATGGTAAAATATAGAGCTCTCATAAAATGAAACTGAAATATAGAATACGGACACGATGATTGCCATTGAAATATTAAGGTAAATACAAAAGTAAGTTTTTGAACATATGAGAATGAAATATGCTCTAACTTACAAAATCTCGGTTATCATTTAGCAATACTATTCATATATAAAGAATCCGTTTGTTTGATTTCAAATGCAGTTATTGAATGAAACCTAACAATCACGGGGTGAGATAAACCCTTGGTACGTTTAGTAACTTTTCGAGTTGATAATTCTTATCTTGCATTAAAAAAAAACTGTGTACATATTTATTCTAAGTGTGTGTGTGTGTGTGTGTGTGTGTGTGTGTGTGTGTGTGTGTGTGTGTGTGTGTGTGTGTGTAAGGCGTGTGTATATATTGGAGTATGAGTTAAAAACTCTTAGCCTCAAATAGTGATTTAATTATAATACCTATTACAATATACACAATATTACATGTATTTAAATATTACGTTAAAATGATGTGTCAAGCTTTATCTGATAACAAGTAATCAAGCTGGACAGACAGTGGAACTCTTATTCGCATAAACCTGTGAAAAATAAGTAATTAAAATTAAACCCTTTATACCGTTTTTCGTAATATTTTATATTGTTATTTATTCTGAAAACTGACATCGTAATCATTGAGATCGACAGTTTATCTGTAATTTTTGGAACGATTGGAAGAATTTCAAGCAACTTCATATTTTACGTGAACGCATTTCATAATGTTAACGCTTTATAAAAAAAATAATAATAATTCAATTTGAAGTATTTTTCTTCATCTAGTGATTAATTCAGAGAATGATTTAGTATAATTAGTTTCGACCGTTGAAATTAATACTATTTATATTCACGTTTATTTACGTATTTAAGAAATTGATAAGTTTGTATAATACTAATATTCTCAAAATAGGTAATTTATTGGAGTATAGTTTAGAATATTGAAATTGTATTTCAGGACTGTCATCCTTTCAACATTAACTAAACACATAAACCTAATATTAATCAAAGGTATATTTTGCAATGAACACAATATATCAGTTACAGGTTAAATTATATCAAACAAAACAGCGGGGAAAACCATTGTATTTAATTATCTATATTAATAATATTATATTATAAAGAGGAAAATTTAGATTTTTTGTATTGTTTATTTGTTTGTTTGTAATGGATAAACCCAAAACGATGTTTGGAAAAAATATTTCTCCGATAGACAGCTTATTATCAGCGAGTCACATAGGTTATATTTTATTAAGGTACCAGTTTTATTGTATAGTCATTAATTTGCGTGGTTTGCGAAAAGTATTGATGTTACCTAAAAAAATGTACTAGGTAGGTACATGTTTGTAGTGCTCATAATTAGCTATAAAAAAGTCCGCAAGGCTATATATATAATTCTTATAGTTGTCACAACAACTGCTATTTGTCCAAATTAGTCAATAAAAAACACGGTTCCAATCGAAAGATTATGATATTCAGAGACGATATCATCATATGGATCTTTATGCCATTAAATAGCTTCATGGTAAAGGTTGATTATGCACATGTACAATCCTCTTTAAATCGAACGATTCGGACCTTTCGTTTAGAAGTTACAACTGGTATAAAATGCAAAAAGTAAGAATAATATCGCTGTGTGAGCGGATAACGGATTTCGGGAGCGAACAGTTCAACCGCTAATCGATTAAGTCTATTATGCACCTTGTACTAAACCTTTACTATTTTTAAGCTAGAAACAGTTGAATATGCGAGCGATATTATATCCCCACACGAGTAATTCGTTAATGAGGATAATAAGTTAGTTAAAAGAAACAAGATAATGTACAAGAAGGTTAAATTGAAAACTAAAGGCTTGAATAATTATTTCTAAATGTTTATAATTCCATAATTTCCCTGTAGGAATACGTAGCGAGTATCGATATTCGCGGGACAAGAACGATGTATTCCTGCATTAATAAAAAATCACGCAAATGTCGTCATTTCGTGGGATTCGATATGCAGCTCTGGTTTTATGTACTTTCGTTTAACACGTGTCAATATTTTGATTAAACTTAATTACCGCGTGTACACAGCTCCTCGTAGATCTGGTCTGGTTTACATGAATTCAGATTATATTTGATAGAATTTTGTGTTGATTTTAGTCAATAACTATAGCTTACGATTATATCGTTTATAATATCTTAAAAAGTTCCCGTCTAATTACCGTATTATTTGTTATGTAATTATTTTTTTGATTATTTAACATATTAGGATTTAGAATAATACAGAACCTCGCAAATCGCAATAGATAAAGAAACTAATATAATACGCATGCGACTCATGTCGTTTTACTCGAAATAAAAACTAAAAATCATTTAAAGCGATCAAAGGAGTATTAAAAATATTTTTATTGGAGAATTCACCAATTCTATGTAACTGTCAAATATATTTTTTTTTAATTTTAAATTGAAAGTTTATAAAAATACCTAAAATTATAACAATATACTAATTTAAAAACTAAAAATTTTATTGATATTTACATGAAGAATTATAGAACTTGACAAAAATGAAGCATTAATTTTATATTAAAAACTGTTTAAGCGTCATAAATAATTATGATAAAAAGATTTACTTCGGGATCCGAGTATCGTTATAAATATCCATAGAAGGAAGAAATATTACAATTATAAATAAATAAATATCCTGGGACATTATTCACACACGGCCATCTGATCCCAAACTAAGCAGAGCTTGTACTATGGAAACCAGACAACTGATATACTACATAAACTACTTTTTTTTTGTAAATACATACTTATATAGATAATTACACCCAGACTCAGGACAAACAGACATGTTCATGCACACAAATGTCTGTCCTGGGTGGGAATCGAACCCACGACCTGCGGCGTGTAAGGCAAGCGTCTTACCAACCACGCCAACCGGCTCGGCTATGTACTTAAGTGATAAAAATAATGAATAATGCAATCGTTTATCAACTTTACATCGAACAAAAAATGAATACATACATTCTTATCATTTTATCAAACATTCTACACATCGATAAGACAAATACTTGTATGTGTATTGTACAACAATCAGCTGATTTTACGCTGTTTTAAAACATTACGGTCGTATATATATAATAATAATTTATTATGTAATATAAGTAGATGTGCGCTTCTACTAACTACATGAAATAACAGTTTTAGATATAAAATAAATGTATATTCTTCTTACATTATGAACAATATGATTAAATACTGGTATTTTACCGTTACAGTTGTGTATAAAGGAAAAGTAAAGCTGGAATATACGAACAAAGTTAGCTCGCTATATTTTTTCTTTTTAGAAAGAAATTCACAGAGGGTAAAATTTGCTATGCACATTGTGCTAACATCAGTTTATAGAAAAAACGTTATTAATATTTTGTAATTCGAATAAATGCAAAGGCAAAAGTTTGTGTGACATAGTCTATTACTAATATATAAAGCTGAAGAGTTTATTTGTTTGATCCGGCTAATTATAATTGATCTGGTTCAAATTTAAAAATTATTTTTGTGTTGTAGTCCTTTTTTCGAGGAATGCTCTAGGCTCATTTTGTCATTGTATTTTGATTAATTATACGCGGGTGAAACTGCGGTGCACAGCTAGTTAATTATATAATTGAACTGACTGTGAATAATACATTGTGCTATGAATTACAACTTTGTCTTGATGGATTAATAAAATGTATTATAAAATAATCTAAAATTTATTATATTTTAATAGCGGTTAGAGACATTCACTTTTAGTCAACAACGTGATTCAAAGTCAGTGCAAAGACCATAAGCAAATTGCACAATCTTGACCAAAGCTAACAAGCTTGGTTTTCTGAATTTACTACATACTCTGGTTCTAAGCTCCTATCAAAGTAACTAGTAGCCTCGGTTCCCACAAAGGTGAAATGAATTCATTTTATTATGCTCAATGCAATTTACTCAAACTTCATATTATGTATTTTAAATGTAGATGAAATTAATTACAAAAAACGAATGTAAAAAATATGATATAAAATCTGAATCGTGTTTAACTTTAATTATTGATTTATTTTAATTTTTGCAAATTTAAAAAGAAACATTTCAAAATGTTAAATTTAGAACAAATATCGAAAGAAAAGCTTTTAGTTCAACTTGCATCGGTTATTTTTTATTCCATGTCTCAAAAGCGTTTCATAAAAACACAGCTATAGGTACCTAATCTTATTCCGTTCTGCAGCTAGCCACAGTAAAGTCTGTCAGATAAATAAACGTACTCCCACTTTATGTCACAACCCGAAGACGCGGAGACAATCTTCGTGTTTTAAACGTACTTTAGAAACGAAACATTTGCGATTAGATTACGCTAACCATCTCCGTCTGTTCGTTTACCACATTAGAAACTACAAAAACCTTTGCTAAAAAATACAAAAAATAAACATTGATCTTGGATATGTAATAATAGATATTTTCACCATTGATATAATAAAAAATCAGTCGATTCATTCAAATTTAGAACAACGACATTATTTTTTTTATATTTTATGATCCCTTTGGATTTGAGTCATGCAGTCACTAATTGCTTTGAATTAATGTTAATCATTGTATCGCACCATGCACGGTTTATTTCTGGTAGGAACAGTTCTTCCTTGTCGCAAAGAAGAACCAGAATGTTTTATCTCTCAAATCTCTCTCATTATATTTGCTATTATCTTAGTATATTTAAGAGTTTCTTTTTTTATATTTCATAAATTATCTTGAACTACTTTGTATACAGTAAAAAATCTATTCTCGTATTATTCTAGAATATTGGTGGTATTACCATTTGCCAATATTTATTTAATTTTAACTTGAATAATGTCGCATTGGTTTGATACGTAAACAAAGGATATATATAATTAAGCGATAAATATTTATTTTATATCTCCTACGAAATTATCTTAATATTGCTTGTATTTATATCGACTTTTTTTTAAATCCACAAATGTTCAGAATATAATTTTGTTAAAATTTAACAAAGCATTTGTTCTAGATTGTTGTTCCAAGCCATCCTTGTAATCTACAGTAAACACATTTATTGGCTGATTCATAGTTATAATAATTGAAATATTATAATAATACATTCGTATGTGTTGACAATTGAATAAATTTATTACCTAAATGAATTATTAATTAAATTATTCGTCGCTTAAATTTAGGCTTTTCTCGATTTCTCTGATGTGCCTTCTGGTAATGAAGGAATATTAGATGAAATGAAATATTATTTGCAAATTATCCCGTTAATAATATTTCAATCCTGTTTAATATTATTAAGGGGACAGCACTAATTGAATGTAAAAATAGCCGTGACCCGCGGTTTCACCCGCGTATTATTAATAAAAATAAGCCAAGAGCCTTCCTCGATGGAAGGACTACACAACACAAAAAGATTTTTTTAAACTGAACCAGTATTTCCTGAGATTAGCCGGATCGAACAAACAAACTCTTCAGCTTTATATATTAGTATTGATTGCCATGAAAATAATTTCGGTCTGTGCCTCAGAGTTTACATGTTAAAAAAAACACGTTTTTCGCTGGAAACATTTCAAATATTTTATATGTATAACAGGTATTTAAAAGTTTAAATTCACTCAAAATCGGATTATATCGCCATGATAGTTTTTTAATAATTTAAATACGTACGGAATTTGAAACGTTGTCAGAACTTTTATGTGAAGGCAGTGAGAAATCGAGAATGTTGTCGGCGAAGTCTGAGAGAAGATTTTGTGCATCCACGTAGAATTTAAGTATTTAAACTACTGTAAAGTATGAAGTTTGAAAATCTGACGTCAATAACGTACAGATTTCCGTGTAATGATAAAATATGTCTTTTTTATTGAATAGGTAGGCGGGCGAGCATATGGGCCACCTGATAGTAAGTGACCAACGCCCACAGAAAATGGCATTTCAAGAATGGGAACTAAGATGTTGTCCCTTGTGCCTTTAATTTCACTGACTCACTCACCCTTCAAACCGTAAAACAAACGACAATACAAAGTACTGCTATTTTGCGGTAGAATATCTGATGAGTGGGTTGGCTACCAAGACGATTTATATTTAATCATTTTCTTTTTCTATTTTAATTTGTCATTAATAGGAGCCACTTCTGACTAAAACTGCAGACAATGTGAACCCTTTCTTCGTGAGCATATCTACTAATAATAGTGCCAATTAGTACATAAACATTGAGATCACATAAATGAAACATTGATCTTGGTTTTCTCGAAAGCAGTCTGTCTTGTTTTATTTATTTATAATTATTATGTTTTAAGACGTAAACTAACAGCTTGTTAATGGCGGACGTTTATATACGAAGTAGCCAGTGTTACATATATCCCGAGTTGAACCCGATACTTTACTATTATCGATTGACCTGTTCTCAAATTGTAACGAAATTGATAACTACACGGAAAATAAAATAACAATCTACTAATAGATTTCCAGCACGTCGAATGCGTACACTTAATTAAATATAAATATCCTGGGACATTATTCACACACGGCCATCTGATCCCAAACTAAGCAGAGCTTGTACTATGGAAACCAGACAACTGATATACTACATAAACTACTTTTTTTTTTTTGTAAATACATACTTATATAGATAATTACACCCAGACTCAGGACAAACAGACATGTTCATGCACACAAATGTCTGTCCTGGGTGGGAATCGAACCCACGACCTGCGGCGTGTAAGGCAAGCGTCTTACCAACCACGCCAACCGGCTCGTCAATTACCGGAACAGTACTATGTTGTACAGCCGTTCGTTAAAAACGTTTGGATATTAAATTTACTTATTCTTCTGTAGAATGAAAGACTTCATTCATCCATTCAATTTCAGTTTTCTCAACGTAGGTCAAGCTTCGTTATAGTTGTGAAGACGGAATTCATAACATTTTAATACACGGACTCGCGGTTCAAATGAGAAGCGAATTTGATTATGGAATATATGTTATTCAATGCTTCCCTACAATCAGTTTCCCTCATTAAGAATATTTATTGGAGTATATTTAGTTTAATTGATACAAAACAACATAAAATTCATATTTATAATGAATAAGAATTATCATTTTTCTTTACAACAATCATTTTATGTTATCAATAGCTTGTTGTTATAAGCTCTAGGTAGCTAATAAGATAATAACAATAATGTTAATGGAAGAATATTTCATTTTAAAGTATATATTTTTTATATCAACTTGATAATTTCCCTTGTCTAAAAATTAATTTAAATAAATAGCTACGAGTATACTGTATTTGCGTTTATTGCAGTTTAATCATTAACAATAAGTCAAATAAACGAAACATTATTTTATATCAAAAATACAGGTTCACCATTATAGTACCTTCATATTAATTGATAGTGATATCTAGTCAGTTATTAGTCAGTATTATCTGTAGCCGATCTTTATACAAAAAAACGTACGCTTTATATTATTAACGTTGTGATAATTATGTGGGTACCTATAACAAAAAGGAACAAATGATATCGCTTGATTTACTTGGTTCTATATTATGATTGTATTAGATGATATTCAAAGTGAAATATTAATTTCAACTTATAAGATTCCGATATAGTATGTAGTCTAATAGGTATATACTACTAAATATGTACAGTATTTTCTCCTCCAGCTAAATCGCTGATCTTTTAAGCGGTCCAACGAAATAATTTCTTATGTTTGAAACCTTCTTGTCACCATAAATATGTATTTTATTATCATTATATTTAATATTATCATTCAACCAGAAGATCTTACGAATCTGATTTTGCAGATCGACAGCGTTCCCTTCGAGGGAGCAAGCCTATTCAATCGATTACAATTAAAGACATCTCAAGCTACAAGAGAAAAATATTATCATCAAATTTTCTATCACTATAGCAGCTATGCAATGCGACATATATTTTTATAATTTGTCGTAATATTTTAAAGTATTGATCATGTTATATTTAATGAAACAAAAGAAATATTTTTTATTGAGTTTGATAAGATATTTTTAAAATAATACTATATTCAAACAACCGACGACAGTATTTTTTCAAGATAGTTCAATAAGAAATTGATTTTAATAACAAAAAAATCGGTTTCAATGACATAGTATACCTATGAAATAATGAAAAAGTCAATTGCAATTGTCTTTAAAGTTTTTAAAACTTTTTCATAATCACGTAAATTTTAAAGTTATCAAAGTCGTAAAACCTGTGATGAAAGTTTAAAAACTTTCTTAAAATAGTAGTCTAAAGTAAATACACATTAAAATTGTACATTTCTTAATTTGAAATATGTAACGACTATAAATCTAAAACTAAAACTCCTAAAACATCGCTAGGATATTTTTAGTTATGGCGTAAGCACGATGAGAACTAGTGAAACGCGCGTTGATGTACAGCGCACAGCGTCAACCTTCGGCGCAATTGAATTAGAAATTTGAAAAAAATAACTTCTCCTCTCCTAACTCCATTACAGTTCCAAAAGAAATTCGTCAGTTTAGGTTGAAGATTCGTTGAAAATCGACCGCGAGGGCTCACGCAAGCGCGACGCCACCCTATATTGAAGACTCGAAATTGTTAAACAATAATGCGCCAGCTCGTTCGCTTGCATAGCTTGCCATAGGGGTTATACTGATCGCGCAGCACCACTTACCTGTTGCCAGTAATCTTCGAGTGACAGCTTCCATTCGAAATAACCGGTGTCAGTGACATCCTGCAGCTCGCGGAATAGGTTACCGCTCGGAAGAACATCCATCGTGCTTACATGTGACGGCGAACGAATTTTTTTAACACAACACACGTAATCCAATCGCGGCAGAACGCGCACGACTGATTTGTCCGCGTCCCGCGCCGTGGTCCCCTCCCACCACATCCCCCGCGAGTATCCTCGAGCGTAGACTAGTAACGAATAGAGAAAACAAAGTATAGCTTTCTCTTTTTAATCCTTAAAGGACTTTGTCTTAGCAAATCTTCTTGAAGGATAGTATTGTCATATAAACTTCGATATGAATATAAAAAACAGTAAGTGCAGTAAGAAAGTAAGAACATAATACTTTAATATTTCTAATTATGAGGAAAAACATCTTTATTTTACAATTTAAAATAAATAAGTTTTCGTCGAGGCAAAATTATGAGTAATTGTACTAATCATTTGAATACAATACAATAAAGTAAATATAAAAAAAACTTGTAATATTAAAGTTATAAGCTTGCCCCAATTTCAACAAAAAAGTCGTAACAAGAAATTTCCTTTATTAGTTTTGACAATTTATTACTATTGTTTTTGTTTTCTACAAACGAAAAAAACGTTTGACTTAAGTTAACTAAAACATAATTTGAGAATTTTAGTTTAAAAAAGAACTATGGAATAAATATTTATAATAACTAATACAGAACTGTTTTGAAACAAATAATTTAAATAATAATACCATCGATCTTAGTACAAAAAATAACCTTGATGCTAAAGCAATCGGACGTTGATACTTTTATTAAAAAAAACAGAATGTAGTAATCATTCAGTAAATTACGGTATGACAATATTTAGACAGATATCTACTGATTAAACTTAGTAGATTTAATAAAAAATCCCAACAAAAACATTAAAATTCACATGACTTACGAGTGTGTTGCAGTATTTAAAAAAAAACATATTATTGCGGACATGTATAAAAACAAATTTTACTTATTCATAAAACGATTGTTGTAACTTGGTCATAATTTTAGTAATGAATACTACCTATATTATGTATAATAATAGGTTAAAATCAGAATATGTCAAATAAGTCTCTATACTTAAATTAATCTGCAAACTACAAATCCCGCGCAACGCTGGTATGCAGACACGGACGGTCCGACCGTTACGCGCGTGCGCAACCACCCATGATAACTCCATTCATACTCGCGTATCATCACGCTACATACTATAAAAACACAATAACATTTTACCAGGATCACTAGAGCAGAAATTTTTAATGTTTTTATAATGAACCATATATTCAGGACCTGACTATGTCCCCCCCGCGTGGGATCTCCACCTTGTCGTGGTGGGGGGGCTCAGTACCCGTGGTAAGGTCGGCCACGGGGAAGCTAAGAGGGATCCCGGACGTGGGGCGCTCCTCGTGGGCCTCAGGAGGAGGCTTGCGTTGGATGCGCCCAGGGGGCGGGTGCGGGGGACAGTTCTGTCTGTCCCTCACAGTCGGGAGTGATCGCGGGAGGAGAGGCGTGTCGGTGTTGCGTTGCCGCGCGCCCTATCTCCCGCGACCAAATGGGGGCGCACCATGTGTTGCGTTGCGGTGGGGCCGCAGAGGAAGAGGAGATGCGGTGTTGTCAGGTTGCCGTCCTCCCTGTCCTCTGCGGCCGCTGGGTGTGTCGCTGTGGGGGATGGTTCTGTCCATCCCCTGTAGCCGGGAGCGGTCGCGGGAGGAGAGGCGTGTCGGTGTTGCGTTGCCGCGCGCCCTATCTCCCGCGACCGAATGGGGGCGCACCATATGTTGCGTTGCGGTGGGGCCGCAGAGGAAGAGGAGATGCGGTGTTGTCAGGTTGCCGTCCTCCCTATCCTCTGCGGCCGTCAGGGTGTTTTTTTTGGCGGCGGAGCCCAACACCTGCATCCGTCGCCAAGGAGCTTGTAGCCTTCGGGCTATCCGTCGGGGTGTCAGGGTAGAATGCTCACGCGATCCCTTGGCACCCCCATAAAGGCGGTGAAGTATACGCTGTGGTTTTAGTGGGTATTACGGCCTTGCACTTCAGCCGTCGAGTCCCACATAACCCCCCGCTTTTCACCTTGCGAGGGGTATGCGTAAATGCATTTCCACAGCGAAAAAAAAAAAAAAAAAAAAAAAAAAAGGACCTGACTATGTGCGTATTAAAAAAACAACAGACGATTGAAGGTTAACTAGACTTCCAGTTCAGCTTAATGAAAATTAGATCATTTTCTCTTCATTAAATACCATGTTTATTTAAATATTATTTTTTTTGACGTGACAACGTCTAATAAATCGTTGAACGCTGGCTGCATGCCCGAAAAATTGTCCCGTTACGCACATTGTCCTGTTATTGCGCCGCATCTATCTCTCTTTCACTAGATTGCAGTCATTTCATCAATGTTTTGTTATGACGTTGTCACTTTAAACTATCGTCCATAAAACGACTTTACAGACAACCATTTTTTTGGAATTATCTTAATATAATTATAGGAATATTTATTTCTTTACTTATTTTTAGTTGTAAGTAACAGCACTAAAGAAGTTGTCTTACAGTTATTACTTATGAGGTACTAACGTAAAGCCATAGGACACTAATTTTATAAAACGAATCTTGAAAAAAATATATATTAAAAGGGTTAGTATAAGTATTAATGTTTACAATAAAAGACATTATTGTTTAACATTAATGCGAGAAAATCGTATGCGAACTATCGCATACGATTCATACTAACGATAATCGTATACGATACATACTGATGTAAATATGTACCTACTGTGTAATTCATCACTAGCTTCAAGACAGATTTTAACATCAATTGAAACTTTTGGTTCATTTGATTTTTAATGTCGTCAAGAAAGTAATTCGAAACATTTTTTATCAACGGTGATTATTATATTGACATTATAAGCCATGATCTCTCACAGATATACTGATCGACTGATAAATTTGTACTCGTATCCCGCTAGGTTCCCCGTCAATAAAGGGTCCTCATAATTACAACACAATCACATTTGATTGACAGGTAATTCGGTATGCGAGGATCATCGCATAATCATACTTAAGAGGCGTTGCAATTATTTGAAACAGCTACTTGAATTCGGTATGCATTGTTACATACCTTGCATTGGACTTTTGTTGATAATAAATAATTAATTAAACTTCTCGATGTGATAATAAAATAGATATAATTTTCAATTAAATTTCTCAATTTTCTACTAAATTATTGAACAGACCAGTAATTATATTTGAAAAGAAGCTGCTAACATCCTTTGTCTTTGTAGAAATGAGCCCGTTTAATGTTACTTTAAGTTTATTTTAAGAAAATTTGATCCCAGGACCCCAGATACCAGAGAAACGCCCCAGCGGCCGAATTCCAACACGATTCCGTAGAAGTATTTTAGAGGCCAAATAGTGACAAATCATATATGATCACGATTAATGAGGGACGACGAGAATTTATTCGAATAGCGCGGAATGATCATCAGATCATATTGCACTACCCATACCTGAAACCGTATGAAATTTTGTTATTAATTTTATTTATTAACGTAGAAAATGATATTAAGTATAATCCAATACAATACCGCTATGGATTAATTAAATGTCAGCTTGTTTTACGTTTCGAACAGTGGACACGGTTATGAATATATGAGATATTAATAAAATAATTTACGATCTGCTAAACTTTGATACATGTTTACATGAATCGAATATTTTGTACTGATTAATATTTTATGCATGGTAGTTATGAGTTACGATGCCTTGAGGTTTTCTTTTTGGAAACAGTAATGCGATACAATTTGTGCGCCTTCACGCAAGTGTCAAAAACAACTATTGAAAGTTTCAAATTGTTCGGATAAATTTGACAAAAAAAATACAATCAATATACAAAGATCACAAGGTACAAATGTGATTTAACTCATTACTTGTCATAATCGATCGTTGCTAAAGTAGAAAATGAGGGTTCACATCAAAAATATTATTTTTTTATCAACTTAATGATATATATTTTGAACAATGAAAGTAGGATTTAAAATTCCCAAAATATTGAAAGTATCTGTTATATTTTTTTAAGTATCTGTTATTATGAATAAGATCAATCTTATCCAGTAGTTCGTATGTTTATGACTATATCCAGGTCCCAGGCTACCTATAAGTGAAATTTCATAACCACATGTCATTGGTTTTTGTCGGGATGAAGTATCGGGAAGAAGTTTTTAAGCATAAAATTACCACAACAAACAATTTAGCTTAAAAAAAAAGAAATATAAAAAGCGAGAGTGTCCTATTTTAAGCTGACGTAACTTAAAACATTGACATGGATAGACTGCAATTGAATTCATTTAGCTGACGCCACGTCGGTAACGTACGTCCCGTAGCGAAACAAAAAATGTGTAGTTTTGTATTCAGTTACGATTGGCTTTCAATAAAGCCTTTTTTGCATCGATTAAATGCGATCGGCAAATTGCGTGTCGCCTGTAATATATTTCGCGTATATTTCATATACGCGAAAGGTAAATTTCATCAAAGTCATCGAGCAAAAATCCATATATCAAATAAATAGATATTAGCGTCTTAAAATAAAGCAGTTAAGTTTTTATAAAATTGGTTTCACAACATTTTATAAAAAAAAGGTAAATATTAAGCGGTGGATTTAACAACGTCAAATCCACTTAATTCGTTCATGGTAAATAATAAGACTGTTTACAGTAAGTAAGCTTTGCATTTTTAATTCTAGGAAATACTATTATCCCGGGTAAAAGTATTTTATGCTACAAGTTAATTCAGGAAATAAAAATGAGCTACCCGTTTTCAATATCTCACTCAGTAAAATATTAATACTTGTAACCTGCCCCGACTTTGCAGAGTTAAATACAAAACGATGCGTACACCTCTGCAAAGTCATCATTGATAATATGAAATTTCCATTTACATTTTTCTTGGATCCTGAAAACACATATAAACAAAGATAGGCTTTCTAGCGATTAATACATTTATCGACCAAATCTCTGAGATACGGAAACAGTAATATTGCTAACATTTTTGTTAATATTTCTCTTCCAATGACGTTTGTCGGTGTATGAAACGAGCAGAGGAAAATACATTCGATATACATATATTGCTTAAGGTACTAAGTCGTCTAATTTCAGCTCGAAGTTTAGAAGTCAGAACTCGGAAGTCATGCGCATGAAGTCGTAGGTCTTGCGCCTGAACTTTCTTCCGTCGTATGGGATAGTTTACCCGTTGGATCATGAAATTGATCAAATAGAGAACTTGTCTTTGCTAACACACTTGTTCAATATAATATCCTGCACAGTCGACCTGTATCTGTTGAAATGGTCGTCGCAGGCAAAATTGAGGAAGAGAACATTTCGTCGTCATTCGTCATACGTACTAAATGTTCATATATTTTTAGTAATTGTTACAAAAGATATGTCTCAATATAAAAGATAATTGTATCATTCTGAAGTCATGTCGATGTGCTGATAATATGACGTTGGTAATTTCAACCATATTTTTTTAACACCAACTACCACACATGTATTAAAGACAATGATCATAATGGTCAATACTTTTTTAAGTAATTACTTCGATTAATTAATTATACTATAGACTTCAGAAAAAAAAATATAAAAGGTAATTTCATTTCCGTTTTGAATGAATCGACAAACAACCAAGTAGCACGTGCATCTCTCGATTATGCTTGCTTAATTAATGAAGGTAAATCAAGTAACGCATTTATAATCATATACATATATCAACTGGGTGGGCTCGCTTATAGTCAAGATTTTGCAGAGCGAACGTATGATTGGTCCTTAGACTATATACTACAGTTCGTGAAATGCTGGTCGAAGTGAGATTAACTAATGTAGCTTTAATATTAACGTTCTTTTGTCGCATATTACGTCATCAATTACCATCGACCATTCAGATCAAAGCTAAATTAGTAAATTTGTTCAGCGTTTACGTAACTGGAGGTCAGTCTCATACTCATTAATTTTATGTGTCTACTTTTGTACATCTTTTGTAAATAGAATTTGAGTTTGATAATAATTGAGATCGGGTAAGCAGCAATACTTACATACTATTGTTTTATTATAGTTCGAAGGCTGACGAGGGACAAAACTTCTAGTTCTAGGTTTTTCACAGCTCCATATTTATATGTATGGGCGGTGATGATAATTTACCACTGGTTTTACTTGGTGGTAGAGCATTGTGCAAGCTCGTCTGGGTAGTTACCACCCACCCATCGAATATTCTACCGCGAAACAACAGCACTCGGTATTGATGTGTTCCGGTTTGAAGGATGAGAGAGCGATTGTAATTACAGGCATAAGGGTCAAGATCTTAGTTCCTAAGGTTGGTTGCGCATTGGCGATGTGAGCGACGGGTAACATCTCTTACAATGTTAATATCAATGGGTGTTGGTGACCACTTACCATCAGGTGATCCATAAGCTCGTCAGCCTACCTATGCTATAAAAAAACAGCTGATTAATTTGGCAGTCCGCCTATCTTTTATAAAAAACGAACATCCTCATATCAAAGTGAAGTATTAAACTGACTTAAAATTTAAAAAAGGTAATGCATATCCGGACGATATGGAAAATTTCATTTACATTTTCGCTTTCCGCTCTTGTGAGAATTTTTGTTGCTCTACCTCGCTTGGTTTAATTAAAAATAATTGTACGGTTTCTGCGATATTTATTACGGTAAAAAGATATTCCTTTAAAAAATTATAACCGCATTGTCATAATCGAACACATTGGAATTACTATAAGCAATTGAATAAACTTCTATAATTATAAGGTATGTTTACTTAAATATATTATTATGTAGATAGATATCAATTCCTTTATAATATCGTATCAAAACTTTGAATAAGATTATCGAGAAATGTTATAGATAAAATCGATATTCATTCATTGTCCTGTCCGAGACAGTCATCGGAATGTCTCATAATGTACGTCTCGGATAGTAATACTCGGGTAACCGACTGGTCCAGCCGACTCAAAGGAAATATTGACATTTCCTTTATCTAACAAAAGGTTTTTTTAGTATGATTATATAAAACATTTTATAAAATAACTAAAACTACATAATTGGCGTTAGGTTAGGTTAGCCAGTCTGGATGGATACCACCCACTATTCTACCACCAAACAGCAATACTTAGTATTGTTATGTTCTTGTTATGTTAGTATAAACACAGATAAATTGCATTCTGTCGTTGGTTCTTAAGGTTGCTCGATTGTGTTGACGATGTAATGAATGGTTCATATTTCTTTCACCGCCAATGTCCAAAGGCGATGGTGAACATTAACAGTCAGGTGGACCATTTTCCCCATAAAAAATATAATTATGGTCACCGCGATAATTATAGTTTTAATGTGAAAGTTTTTGGGCGCATTCAAATTAATGTTTCAACAAGGAACGTGCAGCAAACGTCGTATATATTACGTTTCAAAATTAAACGCTTCTGAAGAAAAGTTCTACTTCTGTCACGTCTACTGTTTTGCTTACGATCTTTTATTAAACAATTTGTTCGAATATAATACATATAAATCAATGAAGATAGTAGCTTTTTGATGAACAATATATTATTTTATATTTAAAATTTCTAGTACGTTGATAATAAATGGAGACCATGGTTTTAATCTGAGCACTATCAGCAGGGCTTAGCCACTTAAAATAAAGTGAGTTGTGTGGAAAATATGGTAAAGAGCTTCAGCGTGCGTCTGAATTCATAATTATAGATATTCACTAAATCGAAGTGGAACTGTGATCGAATAATCTTTAAACCTTTCCATTTAACAGAGAAATGCATTTTCCTAGTGGTCTGAAACGTCTGCGATCGTCGTCTGCGTCTGATCTGCTTGAATAATAAAAAAAAATGAGTTCAATTCATTTTATTTTTGCTTTCTCTTATTTAGAGAATTAGAAACAGTTTAAATAATATGTTATATTATAAAACATATAGAAGTTATTTGTTAACCAATATTAACCTCGCAGGATATTATTAACATTATAAGAAAAAAATTGTATGGGCCTAGTACTGAATCCGAACGGCCAATGCATCGCTTTCGTAGCATTTGGTAGGCAAGGTATGAACGTTATGTGACATCACCTTGGGCCACTGCCATTTCACTACTCTAAGCCGCTTAAAAGAACTTCGTGCGAAAAACTTTTGTTCTATGATTAACAATACATTTAATTTTGCAAACAAAATTTTACATATTGAACTGAATTGCCCTAAATATTAACAAATCTGCGTAGTGTCAAAGAAGGCACTAGAGAAAAAAAATTTATACGTCGCTAAATACAGAGGGTGAGGTAGAGGTACCGGCCGAGTGTTGCTTAAACTTGAACTATTTTTGCAGTTATTGGTTCTTCTCTAAGTAAATTGTCTTTTGAGCTCGATTTTCGGTACTTTGTGTATACGTAATACTTTAAATGCTTGTTTAATGTAGCCAGTCCCTAAGCGTGGTTATATATAAAAGGATTTTTGACCTATCTACAGACCTAGCAATAAATGTAATGTGAAATCTAGGATGCCCTCCAGCTAGATGTAGTGACGATATATGGCTCCATAAAGCGGCTGGCAGCGGATGGCAATTGAGAAGTGAGGATTGAACTCACTGGTGTGCCATTGGAGAGGCCTATGACCGGCGGTGAACGAGAACAGGATGATGATGATTATGACATAACTTGACTGTGTGTAATTTACAATCTAATTAATTTGATGCATTCAATTTTATTGATAAGTGTCATCCCAAATTATATACAATCGATAAAAAGCATCATGAAATCGATAAGTTTAGTGGCTCTCCGTTATATATTATAGATATACACACAAAGTACAAACAAATACACCAATTATGCTACAGAAATACGCATGAAGTAAAAACCGACACAGAAGGAAACGATGAATATATTTTATAAAACCCACTCTAGAAACAACATGTCTTATATTTATTGAGAATTGTTACGCAGTTGAACAGTTATTATACTGAAAGAGTTAGACATAGTCAAAGAGAAATATCACGATATAATTTATTCAAGTAGGTTCTCACAAGTTTTGTATTGTTATTATTAAAATCAATTCTGTATGAACATCAATGGATACTATTTGTAATCTCTTTAAATAAATCGTAAGATAGATAGGTGGAGAAAGGAAGATAAAAATGGAGGATCGAAGTTGGCAATAATTATAATTTACATCGGTTAAAAAAGCTCATTGGGGCGATAATAGTTGGCTTATGTTTATGTGAACCAGTTTATCCAAGCCATGATCCAGTAAAATCTATTACGGATTAATTTAACGTGACATGCTGCGATAAGTTAGAATAATTGAGGTTTAAAAATTTCTCGAACTTCCAATTATTGTTTGTCATTTTATTCGTCGAAGCATTTACTATAAATAACATTTGTACTGAACTTTCTAGACCAGCTATGTATTTTTTAGATGAATTGTGGTAAATTATAGCATCTCGAAGGAAGGATTTCATGTCAAAGGTACAAAGCATCTCGTTACAGAATTTTAAATCCTACTTTGATACTTGGAAGTGACATCATTTATATTACAAAAATATTTACTAAAAATATTATCATTAAAATGAACATCGAAGCGGTGAAAAGGCTAGAGGTACGAAGAAGACTATTAAGTTACTCCAAAAATTTGTCTATGCTGGTATTGTATGCTCAAAATTTGACGAAAAATTAGTGATTTTGACAAAAGGTGTTTCATCTGCATAAAAACATAATTAAAAGGTTTCTCGGTTCTACTTTAAGTTCTAACACCCTTGAAAGATTAAATGTAAACTCCTTAGGAAGTTTGCTAATTATAAAGCATACACAATAACTTATTGTTATTGTATTTCATAAAAAAAAACATAATTGCGGAAGATATAAAGATATCATGTTTCAATTCGCATTTACTTCAAGTTTGAAATTTGGCCGGTATAATTTGCAACCTTCTTACCATTTGCTAATATTAAGTAATAACTACCCATTTGAAGGTGCTTTTGTAGCTGTCATAAGATTTTTAAAATTATAAACCAATTAATTTAAAAACGGGGTGGAATATTTTTAAATGCAGAAGGTTCGCACTTCGCACCTCGCAGGTTATCCGTGCATTTTTATAGGTCACATGAATCATGGTTAAAAATAGTGCGTTTATTTATGAAATAATCTTTGAAGCTACTTCCTGGAAAACGTTAAGCTATTATTCATTTATATATTACAAAATGAGTTACATATATGTAAAAAGCAATTTGTGCATACTTCCAAATCCGACGAACGTTACGGAGCTTAGTTTCAGTGTGTGTTAACGTACTCGCATGTGTGATGTCATAACTCTACACATATACTACACAACGCTTACACCTGTAATTATAATGCACGTCCTTACCTATTCAAGGTGTAATTGAAATTTGGGCTTAGTTTGAATCTCACTATGTTCTATAGTTTCAATATATGTAAGTACTTAATCAAAACGTTCATTACATATAACGCTTGCAGTAGTCATAGTAGTAATCATTGAATGTTACTATTGATTTATGCCGAGAACGTGAAATTATTCCTTTGAGTTCTCCATCTATTATCGTCAACGAAACTAAAAGCTGAATAAGGAACATATTATATTATAATTCAAATAGCACTGCGCTGCGTATAGCAAATGCCGAATCAGGTCAACTCTGTTTAACAAGCAATATTATTTCATTTTCGCTGCACCATATTTGACCCTCTTCATCTCATCAAGCTATTTAACGAATGTTAATTTATTTCTTAATGACTTCATTTATGAGAGAAATTACGTTATTTCGAAAGTAGAAATATTTCAGGTTAAACTAATCTGTTCAGTTCTAGTTCGGTTAAGTCTAAAATTACTCCATAATATATTTTGTAATGTTGAGTAAGTGTGATTACGACCACAAGCTCAAGGGACATAATATCTTATCTATGAGTGGTAATGACCACTTACCATCCCATTTGTTTTTCTACCTCCATAATCATAGTACATAAGGCTACAAAGTTAAATGTTAAACTAAATGAAAATTTTACAAAAAATAAAATGTATAAGAACTCAATCGTCGATATTATTTTAATATTATTGAAGGAAATTCAGTAAAGTCTTATGCAGTTGACGCTGAAATCTGATTTCGTATGGGAAACCAGAAAATCAACAACTTCGTTGATTTGCTGAGCATTTCATTACCACCACTTACATTTCATTTCACGTTCCATAAATATTTTTATCTGATTTAAATTTACGGGGAGGTAAAAATATTTTCTTAACTTTCGCGATGCTTCATTTAATAATTGTATTATTCTTAGGTTTAATATTATAACGGTGGTGGTTGATTTTATTGTGATGGTTAAAAACAAAGGCATTGGTTCGAAATTTGATAAAAAACATCCATGAACTGAAGGTATACTTTAAACGAGACTATTATCATCAGTATTTTTATCGGTATACACAACAATTCAGACCACATCTAGACTAATTTCACCTACATAAAATACCTTATAACGTACATTTTTAAGATTTGTTGTATCATTATATGTAAAACATATAAGTTTTAATGGGAGTAATATATCTATAAATTATCTTTACTCCGTATTGATAAATACAAATAAAAATCAAAAATATTTACGGTACAAATCGTAAGCGCTTGGAATGGTGGCATTTCAGCTTTGAATCGTAATTCCGATTCTCTGGGCGAAACATGAACCAGCCTTCATGTCACCAGTAGAGGCAATGGGACGGGGAGTAAAATTTTTGGTGCTAGTTTTTGCACTGTTACTCCTAGGTCCAAACGTTTAACCAGAGGTCCAAGCGGAGTTTAATTAGTAGTTATTACAAAATTTAAAATACATACTTTAATATAATTAAGGTCTAAGATAACGAAATTATTAAATAAAACTAATATTTTTTTAAATATTATACGTAAGAAAATGTAAGATTTTTCATTCTGTTTCGACTTATCATCGTTAGCGGACCATTATAATATATTCATTGTAAAGAATGTTGTTTAAAATAAAATCGAAACTTTAACTTCAAAGTTAACGAGAGATGAAAACTAGCCACGAGAAATATATAAAATAAATAAAGACGTTTAACTAGAAAATAGAGAAATTAAATTTGTAGTACTAAAAACAAGACTTCAAATGAACAACGAGAACAAAACACTCAAATAATTTCTAAAAAATGTAGAAGCTGTAAAACTCGTTATCACAGTGAGAAAATAATAAGTGTTTCGTTTTAATATGTAATTTGATAATGTATCTCTATTACCATGAAATAATATATAAGATATGGTTAATGTGGTTATAGTTGTAAATACATTTTAGTATGTGGTGTATAATGTACTAATGATTAGAGTAGATAAAGTTACTATCTAGGATAAATTTTGAATGATGTCGTTGAGCATAAGTCGCCGCAGGCATCATACCGAATTGAGTAAAAATGAAGTCAAGCAGCACTGTTTTTTTTATTGCATAGTAAGGCGGACGATCATGTGGGCCACCTGATGGTAAGTGGTCACTAACGCCCATAGACAATGACATTGTAAGAAATTTTAATCATCGCTTACATCGCCAATGCGCCACCAACCTTGGGAACTAAGATGTTATGTCCCTTGTGCCTGTAATTTCACTGGCTCACACACCTTTCATACCGGAACACAACAATAGCAAGTTCTGCTGTTTTGCGGTAGAATATCTGATGAGTGGGTGGTACCTACCCAGACAAGCTCGCACAAAGCCCTACCACCAAGTAATGTCATTTTCACTGACTGTTAATTCGATGATGAGGGGCAAATAAGTAAAAGAATATTCTGTCAAAGTCGATACGATGTTGAACATTCGTGGTGTTTACGTAGTTCAATTCAAACAGATATTTTAGTTCTCCGTTAGGCGACGCTCTGGGTGTGGTTTCTTGTCACATTTCAATTCCCAATGCAATCTTCTGTCAGTATTGTGTGATTTCTAGCCTTAACCTTCTTCGAATAGTATTGAAATGTACTAAATCGCACTCAGCATGCAAAATTGAAACTTGTATGCGCTGTTTTTTTCTTCTTAAAATTAACGTAAATATACGAAATATTTTGATGATACGAGTGTTTCTGATTGCATTGAAATACATTAGTTTGATGTACTTATGTTGTTATTTGTATATTCATCGATCGGTAGATTGGTTGCAACCAGCGGCCGTCCAATTGTCTATGGTACTCGTATGCTATACATGTCCCATGGTCTAGCTACTAAATAAGCTTGAAGCATATTCAGTTTCTATTTCGAGCGGCTGTAAATTTTAATCCTATTGCATCCCATTCCGATGCAAGCTTTCCTCTGACTACGGTTTTATATAATTGCGAGCAATTTACAAGTCATAATTCACTTAAATGCGACACCAATATTTTTTGTCTTAAATAGAAAATCTTATTTTGGTATAAATGTAAATTTGAATTTTATAGGATTATATTTAATGTAAATTACAACGGAATCGGAATGAAGATTGTGCCGAAAAGAACTAGAAAGAAGCTCCTACCTATCCTGTAGTTTCGTAATAATTGTTATTTATGTATAATCAATCAATTTAATTTTATCACTACCCTATTGGTAATTAAATAAAGATTATTGAAAGTAACATTTTATTTCGTAAAATATTTTGGACGAAATAATGGAATCTTTTATCGAAGAAACAATTTCTAAGCAATTCTACAATTTCACGCCATGAACGCGGAGCGTGGTAGTGCTCTATAATCGTCAGAAAATAAAAATCGCGATTCATTTAGCTTCTTTACGCGGTTCAATTATTATTTCTAACGTCTTTAGACAGCACTTATATAATAAAATAAATATATAGAAAATCAATTCTGGTGGTCAGCCTTTTGTGTAGAGTAATAGTTTTTAAAATTTGGCCGTCCAGATGACTGGCAGATGCGACATCATTAAATAAAACCTCGAAATAAATAAAAACAAATTAAGATTTCTGAATATTATATGTTAGTAATAGTTTATGCTAATGACATAAATACGAAAGTAAGTCTGTCTTTTTGTTTGTCTATTACGTTTCACGACTAAACCAATTGTACGCGGCAAACTCAGAGCGTGCATAGTCAGCAAATAAAATTTCAAAAGTTAAAAAAGACCCGTCCCTCCCTTACACGCTGCTCTCGATACACGACCTTATACAGCGCCGGGGGCCTTAGGGCCACAGAAACCCCAAGCCAAAATTTTGTGGCGCCGACTGTGTAAATTTTTTTCTGATGTGATGTCGCTGATTTTTTTTATCCTTTTTTTTCTAGAGCTAACACATTGGAGTTGTATATGTAATAGTGTAAATAAGTCACTTTTTTATTGGTTCAGTAACATTTTACTATTCAGGCCTTTTTGTTTTCAACTCGGCGCCCTGGGCCGTCGCCCCATCTCGCCTACCCCTACAACGAACACCAGTCTTGTGTTTAAGTTTGTTTTCGTTGCCTTACTATTTTACAGAAATATTCTGAATAATATGATTTCGTTTTTTTTAAAAATTATTATATGATAATTCATATAAAAAGGAAAAATTACGTTTTTTTTTTTCATATATTTAAAGTTAAGCGACATATACTTGTACGCGAAATTAACAATTAAATAAATCAACATTTTAACAAAATAAAAACCGACTTCAAAAGAAAAACAAATTAATGTGCACTAAAAAGTAAAAAAATAATTGCGTATTCTTCTATAATTTGATAATTAAGTTACTTTTTTCTACTCATCAATATGTAGGTTCGATTGTGTTGTGTGGTTGATAATGTAGTTACAATTATTATTGTTATTTCTGGTATCCCATTGTCAAAATTGGACCAAATTGAAATGGGACTAAATGGGAAGCACCAGCTTTCAAATAAAAAAAAACAAACATAAAAAATACAAAAAAGACTGTCCGGTTGAAAAATAACAATTCCTTGCAATTGTTTAAACAATATGGCACGGGGTTACCCCCTGGCAACATGCATTTATATCATCAGAAGGGCAATTTGGAGAGAATCGCATAAAAAAATTGAGGTGGAATAGTTTTCGGTACTCAAGCGCGGATTCCGCCTAGACTAAATTTGAAAGATTCTCTTCGTACATTGTATTTCACGCAGGCGAAGATTATTATTAATTTACATTATTAGATTCATCTTGTTACATATATAATATAATGGAGTATATTATGGAATACGCGCCACATACACACAAGAGTGAAGGCATGACATGAAGACATAACATCGTACCGTTTGCCGTCATGGTATACGAGTCGGTCTTACGAAGGACCGCCAATAGATGAATTACATAAAACCAGAATTTAATAAAAAATCGCAGATCTTTTAGATATATGTGTGGTACATAAAGAATACTGAAATTCTGTACAAGATATATATAGTATATATTTGCAGTACAGTTGACTTTATCAATCGCAAAATTTTTGAACACAAAACATTAATGGAAATTGATTGATTCGTTATTAATACATCAACAACATTTTTTGTCTGTGGTTTCATGCAAAATTTACTAATAATATACACAGATAACATATTTAACCTTTTTATATTTTATGTTGTGATAGAAATATTACACACTGCATTGCACAGTATTGAGTTTAAGAGACAATGTCTCCTACACTTTTCACTAAGGGGATGAAGTTCCCTCCCCTCAATCAACCCCTCGGGAGTTGATTGACACAAAATTCGTTCTTAGTAAACGTAGCATAAGGACCCGTACCTCGTAAATTTCAATTTTGTAGTTCGTAGAGTTATGTAAGCTAGTGCTGAGTGAATAGATTATGTGAAGCGTTTGGATGAATATTAATATTATGTATATTTTCAGGAAATAAAACTAAAATATTTGTCAACTGTTTAATATACATTAGTGCAAATTTGATCTGAGTGTAAGTTGTTCTTAAGCTTTGGGCAGAGTATCAATTTCACAAATAACTTCGAACCATTGCAATAAAATTATAATTAGTTTTGGGTTACCTACATGTAAAATCATATATTTATGCATAAATATTTCTACGAATTTACAATTGTAATAATAAATATAGCTTGTATAACACTCATTATAGATTATTTTTTTTTGATAAAAAACTCAATTAAATTGAAATATATTTTTCGTATGTTGTGTTTGAAAACTCTGTGTGTAGTAGTCTGAATAAAGGTACATTTGTACGTTTCTTTCATCTTGCATATTTCTAGAAATGATGCTATCGATGTCACAACTCTACAATAAGTAGCTCAAAGACCTTTTTGCTTTGACATAATACTCGGAGGAGCAGCTTTTATAGTAAATAATTGCACTAAATACGCCAAAGGGAAATTTATAACTATACGCATATAATAGCTTAGCTAGACAACCGTTTATAAATATAATTTTTTAAATTTCTTATTTTGTTCGTGTTCTGATATCATCTTATAATCTAATAATTTACATAGAGATTTATATTACTCTAACATATTTTATATGTGTCTTTAACTCTTTCAAAATATTAAATAAGCGTCGCCAGCCACAAGTTATTATCACATGTTAAGCAAACAATCCCCGACTTATATATTATTAAAAGTGCAGAATCAGGTCACGATAGGATTTCCTGCCTGAGCCACGTAGATAAACCTAGGTCTAGTTTCACTAATGACCGTTGCAAATAAAAACCACCGTTATTTAGCAGCATAATACTGAAAGTTTAAGGAAAATTAAAAATATCAACAGCAATCAATAGTCACTAGACTAAAAATTTATTAAATTGTTTGTAAAATATGTTTGTAAGTAGTAATTAATGTAGATTACACAATATTTTGTTTGAACGATATATTATAATTTGTTATTTATATAAAACTAGCTGATACCTGCGACTTCGTCCGCGTTGTTTGATATATTAACAAAGTTTTCTTATGTACGAAGGAAAAAACATCAAAAAGATCGCAAGCAAAAATATACTTTGTTTTAACATACATCACTGAACACGCAGTGCATATACAAATCGTTGTTTCTTGAAACTTATCGCAAACATTTTATTTTTGATAAGGGCCAAGTGTCTAAGAAATAAAATTTAGAATATATTTCCCTGAAACATATTCTACAACAATTGTGCCTGAACTCCGTGAATTTCATCGTAGTCTATGAAGAGTATTTTTATCTATCTAAGGCTTCATCATCAGATAATCGCGTCATTGACAAACACAGCAAAACATAGCATTGCAATACGAATGTATGTGCACATAAGTAGTTTCAAATCGACGAGATTTGGGAAGTATCATGAAAGTCATCCTTGATTTGTTCATATACAGACAAGCTTGTGTGTTTAATAGTAAGCTTGTTAATGACTGTTATATCCTTACTAATATATTAAAAATGTGCGAGGTTGTTGTTTGTTTGTTACGCCTACGAGTTTTAATTACCCTACTCTTCCGATCACCATGAAACGCACACACAATATCAGGGGTACAAAATAGGATATTGGTATTTATCACCAGCCCCCACTAGTACAGCCGGAATAAGCCGCCTATGGTAAATGATAAATAATAATGTAAATAGAAAACTCCTATTAACTTCTTATTTCTGTAAGATTAAAATTTGCTTCAAATATACGAGTATGATTTCCGGTGCAACTACTGTTCATTTCAACGGTGATACTTTTTAAGATTCTTTTGAAGAGTTCTTTTTTACACATGTCTGTATGTAAATCCGAATAATTACTTTTCCTGACCCAGTAAGGCTGGTATTATTTAACAAAAAGAATAATTTAAAGTTGAAATTTGAAGTCGTTATTGCATTCGTTATGTTTCAACAAAAACAAATATCTGAATATCTTATTTTCCTTTCATTTCATACTTTTATTTTCATGTCAATATGTGAATTCACTACTGACAAGTTAACCTTTATGTCAGTTAAAACTATTTTTAGGTCATTCGTTTGGAAGTTACGCCGATGTTTAAAGGCCAAATTCCATGTTGTTCATAAAAAAATCACGTCAAAAATTCATCCATATTTTCATTTCCTAAAGTATGAATTTTCAATAACTCCGTAATAAATTTCTTTGACTCATAAACATCAGTAGTTGTATATCTAAAATAAAATACGAGAAATCATCCTCAATTTCACCCTCAAAGGGAATGGAAATGGATTTGGACAATAATATTTTCTTAGGACTCCTTTACGTTGTAAAAGGAAGTCATGTGCTTTGTTAACTAACCCCTACTGTAGTGGATATGCCTGATAGTCAGTCATCTTAAAATTCTATTAGTTAGAAAGAATGTAGAAACAGTTCTACTTATTTTTTATATAACATTTATAACAACGCGATATGCAATATTGTATTTCTAATAAAAAAAAATACATTTCAATAGAAATTATATATGAATGTGGACAAAAATGTGCTTATATGGAAGCGAGAATACGGGGTATTAATAATAATAACAACGATCTTTCTACATTTAAAGAAGATAATAATGTAAATAGACATCTTAAATATTAGATTCTTTTTTTATATAAAAAACCATATAATCAAGCAAAGTAACAAAATTTATACGTAAATACAATATAATAAAATCTTACAAACGCGTCCTAAAGGGAGGAATTAAAATTTTGTAGTACTAGCTAAGCTCAGTCATGCTTCGCAGTGTACGAAAGTTACGGAAGTAACTATAAGTATTCTAGTAACATACTCCTCGTCAAAGAAATCATTCAGCTTAACACCCTGCTGCGTCTATGTCTTGGAATGAAAGGAAAAAAAATATATATTTTTTACAGAATACGGATCGACTTCTTGCATAACCACAAAGATCAGACGGTTCAGTGACATTAAAACATGCGACGTGTTATTCCCTTTATGTTGATATAGTTCCAGGGCCGGATTAACCATGTAGCAGAAGTAGCAATTACTATGAGCCCCGCACAAAAGGGGACCAGTTATGAAAAAAAAATTTTTTGTTAATCTAAGAGAGTTTTCCTTTCATCGGATCAATCCAGATGAAGGCCCTTCGAAAGAATTTAATACTGGTTACGGGTCCTGTGCCTGCCTAATCTGGCACTGTATAGTTAGTTCTCTTGCAGACTTCGATTAACTGTCTAGAAAATGTTTCAATTGTTGAATCATTTTTAAGCTGAACTTCTAGTTGAATCCTTGTTGTATCACTGCTCTAGTTAACATATTAAAAATGTATGATATGGTTTTCATAGAATTAAAACTATCGCATGGTTCGTTTATCATAATAAATTCATAAAGTGATGTATGTTAGTGGAAAAAAGTACTTATTTAAAATTCTTTCAGTGCGTTCCCGGGATTTAACAGATTTTTATTTATCAAATTTTATTCTGCCAAAATTTCATTTCAATCGATATAGTACTTGTCGGAGTAGCGGTCACAAATAGACAGAACTGAATTTTAACAGACTTACAGACAGAAATACAGAGAAATTCATCCCATATTAAATAAATACCAGTCAATAGCATTTATTTTAAGGTGTAGAACCCTAAAAGATGCACATTTATTATTCTTCGACTATCATACATTTTAAATATTGTTTGTATAAATTTCAATAGCAACGTCAAAACATAATACAAAGTTCGAAGCCAAGTTCGATATGATCGGGTGCAACAGAAGTCAATATTTACATGAAATACATTGAGTTATTTTTGATTTGACCCTATTTAAGATATGCAAGCGATACACACAAAAGCTCATATCTTTATACTAAAAGCGAAATATCACAATTGTCGCTTGAATATATTGACCGAGATAGCTTTCAGATACTAAAAAGGGGGAGAATACAATGTTTATTATTTTTGTGTTTGCTTATCTGTGTTTTGATTTTTTGTAAAACAAATTTTTAACTGTAAAAAATGTAAAAAAAAAACAATATAACAGTATGATACTGTACTTTTCGTAGCAATCTTGCCTATTCTCAAATGTCAATTCTTGAATCTATGTCTGGGTTTATCCTTGAACGATTTGTGTTGGTTTTCTTGGTATTCTGGATAGCAGGATAAGAAGAACGGTTAGTCTGAATAGTTAAGCTAAAGTTAAGTTAGCATAATATTTCCTATATTATGAATATATTCCATCACTATCGGCTTTATTCTATTATTTTACTCGTAATATTCAAAGTCATCAAACGGCGTTAAGAGCACCAATAATTCTAATTATATTATAAGTACCTAATATATAAATAATTAATTTTGTAACAATAATGAGTGATATCATATTTTAATAAATTATACACCACCCAATTTAAACTAATATCTTAGGAGTTATTGTAAAATTAAAGCACTCGCGCAATAAATAAATTCAAGCGGTACTACACCGATCATACTAACGCGTGATGCAACCGCCCGCGCGCCCTCGACCCCGCTGTCGCCCACTGTGGCTAATAGCTGACAATACCACGATAGATTTTTTTTAGGAATATTTTCTTTGCCTCCCGGGCGAAGCCAGGGCGGGTCGTTAGTTATATTATAATAACAAAAATACGTGCTTGAACTTTTTCTTATTTTTGATAGACTCAACCGATTTCGATGAAATAAGCACTACTTGTAAATTTAAGCCGTCAGACCAAAGTAGAAAATATATATACAGCTCGGGGTTTGGTAACTCGTAAATAACCAATTTAATATACTTAATAATAACTAACGTAATAACTTTAAATGAGGCCGATTTTCTCTTAATCATAGACATACACTTAAATTTTATTTATTTAAACAAGCCTTCCTCTTGAATAACTTGATGAAAACCGTATTAAAGTATGTTAGGTATTTTAAGTTTATCGCTTTACTTCATAATGTATAATGATTTTAAAGATATATTATAAATTGAGAGTAGGAAGTTCTATAATGTTACAATGTTATTTAGGTTGCTGTTTTTAGCGGGAGACGAAGAATTCAAGTCATAGTATTGATGGATTGAAATTGATGTCGCAAAATGGCGCAGTGAAGGCTATTAGCGTATTTGTGTAAACCGCAATGTATCAATGCATTATTCATCGAACCTAAAGTGACACGCTTCATTTAATTATTGAAAAATCCGTCGTCCTTTATAAATTATACGAAGCTTTAAGATAATAAGAAACTTTGTCTTCGCCTTTGTGTTTCAAGGGAAGATTGATAATAGAATTAAAATTTTATTACTGGCACGTATATTATATACTATAAAAACCACCCATAGCTTATACAATATAAAAGAAGTAAAGTATCAAGAAAACATTCCACTGCTAAAGCTTCCCTTCTCTAGAAGAGTAAGCTAGCCATGTCCGTTTTTATGCCCATGAACACTCTAAATGACATGTTGACTGACAGTGGACGTAGTACGCGGAAGTTACATAAGCTACTTGTTATACTGAGAATAAAGAACGTACCGAGGATGAACTTTTATTTAGTCGAAGGATTACTTCCAGTTTGGAGACTTTATAACATAAAAATGACTATATTTTTTTTATATTATAAACTTTGTATGGTTGAACGCGCTATTTAGGCTAGCTAGCTAGGCTACACAACATCACGTTACAATTTCCATATGTTTTTAGATAATTAATGAATAATAAATTGCATTTTTGCATTCATATTCATCTCATATTCAAACAAAATTATTATTTTTGTTTAAATATCAAAACAATAACTACAATCGACATATTTGTCCTTGTGATGTCCTCTTGACCGTATTTGTTTACGGTTGTCAATCTCTATTCCCTCACTCTAATAATCCAATGGAACGGCAATCCGACACGATCAAAAACAGTTAAAAACGAGCTTTATTTTATTTACGAAACAAGTTATTATTTCTCTAATACAAGTATTTAACAGTCAATTACTGAAACGTCATTCAAATATGGAATGCAACTTAATTATTTGAGATGCCGTAAAATTTAAAATTTCGCATACTAAATTTGAAATTAACGGCATCTCAAATAATTAAGCTGCACTTAATATTTGAATGGCGTTACAGTATTCGGCCGTAAAAATTATATATATGGGACAACTGATAAACGGACCAACGAATGGTAAATAGTCACCAGTTCTTAAAGACTAAGTGATTAGTTAGTCGTACTCAGACCAGCAAACACAAAGCCTTACCACTAAAAACATTAGATGAAACCACATCCAAATTGAATTTAACGAGTAGTCTGCTTCATGTCATCACTGGTACCACAGCGTTAAATATAATTACATTAATCAAAATTGAAACAAACAGTTTAATAGTTTCTTGTCTATAAAATTATTATTTTTGTTTGAATATCAAAACAATAGCCCAATCTGAAAATTTCCTGGCCTTACCAATAAAATCGATGCCATCCTTAAAGATTATTTAGAGACAATTCTAAATTTATCTCTTGATGAGTATTCCTGGACTCCAAGCTACACTCCCGATTAAGCATGGTGGCATCGGTGTGAGAAAAATTTCAAGTGTTGCCCTTCCAGCCTTTCTCTCTTCTGTACATAGCATTTCAGACCTTTGTTCACATATTTTAAAATCAAATACACAGAAAATCACAAATGTTACAGAAGCAATAGAAAACTGGAAGGTAAAATGTCCTAATGACGATATTCCTAAGGAAGTAACCAAGCAAAAACTTTGGGACTCGCCTCTAGTTTATGTTACACAACAAAGTTTAAATCAAAATTCAACAAGAGCCAAAAACCGTGCACGGATCTAGCTTTATCAACTAAAGAGTCAGGTCACTGGTTACATGCGGTACCTTCTAAAAATCTTGGGACGCTTTTAGACGATGAATGTTTTCGCATAATAATAGGTCTCCGTCTGGGAACACAGTTCTGTATTGAGCACAAGTGCCCGTGTGGAAAAGAGGTTGGCTCTTCCGGTTAACACGGTCTTTCTTGTCCAAGGAGTTCAGGGAAGCGTTTCCACCACGCTTCTCTTAATGATACTATTAAAAGGGCTCTTGCCACCATTGACGTTCCTGCTCTTATTGAGCCTCATGGAATTAGTCGTTATGATGGCAAGATATCTGATGGACTGACATTGGTTCCCTGGGAACAAGGACGGGCCATTGTGTGGGACGCAACATGAGTTGACACACTGGCCCGTCTCATATGTTAAATGCCGGAAAAGCTGAAACGAATTATATTTTTGTTCCGTTTGCAGTTGAAACGCTTGGAGCTTGGAGTAATAGTGCCAAAAAATTCATCCAAAATATTACTTCACGCCTTATTGCTTCCACTAGTGACAGGAGGGCAGTTCATTTTTCGCCCAGAGAATCGAAATTGCGATTCAAAGGGAAATTGCTGCTAGCATTCTTGCCACCATTGCACGCGATCCCGACTAATATAGTAAATATTTTTAATTTTTATTTGTATTTAGTTAAGGTTTTAATGTAAAATAATTTTAATTAAAATAAAAACCTGATATATGTCAGCATGATCTGCAATATCCCATTTGAAGCAAAATTAATTTGAGCGCACCAGGACATAATTTACATTTGTATGCTAACATAATTCCTCCCTATACAGGATTCCCATTGAATACCGTTCCAATTACGACCATGTCTTAATACATACTGTTAAATTTACATTATAATTTAAATAACACAACTATGTACTTTTAATATGAAACTTAATATATTTCACTTGCATATTGATCGAACCAAAAATTAATTGCTCCCCCATATTTTATTAATTATTATTTATCGTTAAAATATTGTAATGATGTTGTATAAGTAGGTACCAATATTATAACGCTCTTTTCCCGTAAATTGATTCGGTTGGAACCACTTATCGTTTATAATGAACGAAGTAAAAGCATTGAAAAACGGTGCAGTTTCCAACATACTATGGGCCCTTTTGACGGGCACAAATGAATTTACATGGGAAATATTAAAAGGCACCGAGAGCATTTTATTAATTCTGCCACTTTAAAATTCAATCATTCGTTATAACCGTGTTGTACGAATGATCCTAAACTGGAAGCCCTTTGAGTGTTGCTTTAACTCATTTTCTATCTGTGTTCATTCCAAAACATTCATAGTGACGTTCATTACGGGCATTGATAGAATGATTAGACATCATTTGAATGATACATTTCAACAGGTAATTCTATTTCTATTTTCCGCAAAATATTGCTGATATATATTTGTTGTTAAGTGAATGATTAGTTATAAAACTCCATGCCTAATTCTCTCGGATGTCTTATCTTAATATTTACTAATATATAAATTTTGAGAGCTCGATTGATCCGGCTAATCTCAGGTACTGGTTCCAATTTAAAAAATATTAATTATACGCGACTGAAACCGTGGGGCACAGCTAGTCAATAATAAAAGAGAATAAATTAGTGTTTAACTAAACAGCTAAGTTTATAAGTAAGACAAATTCAAATAAAAGATCCGAAATGTGCGAAATAAAGCTGCAACTACAAGGTGAAAAATTCTCAGCTCTTATTCGACGATACATCATTTGAGTTGAAGCTGTGGTTACTTACTAAGTTACTAGAATTTCGTTACTTTTTTAAATTTTAAACGCAAAATAATATAAGATGAAGAAAGTGTTTTTTGAACATATTAATAAACTTAATTTAATTTAAATGTTCAGGATTAATTGTTGACGAAAAAAAACAATGGAAATTCATATTTTGTAATTCTTGTTATAATTTAATATATATATGAGACTATGTTGCTTTTTAATATATTCAGTCAAGACTTTTCCTTGAAGCTATGAATGAACTAGGTACTAGTTTAGACTTTACATTTACTGACTGTATCGTATAGTTATTGTCATATGCAATGTAATTATAATGGAACGTGTGCGTAAATACAATTGCCATTTGTGCGATATATATTCCGACCGTGTACGATGACGTCATGCATGTATTCAGCGATCAAGTTGTTGTAAATAAGAACATACAGGATTTCCGTGGAAAACGTGCTAAAATATTTTTTAAAAGAAACTTTTTTTATATACTCACACATATTAAGCATCACATATATATTAAATTAGGCTGAAGCACTTATTATCATAGAAATAAATTGAATGTAAAGCTAACATATTATTATTAATTATATATACAACCAGGTTAAACTATTATTATTATTTAAATCCGTCCTGCGGCTTGTTATTTTCATTACTTGTTAAATTGATTTGTATGATGTAATAAATTGATATTGATAAAATAATAATTAATAAACTAATATAGAATATTTGAATGAAGAATTTAAATAATTTAAATAGTCTCCGGCCGAGGGTTAGCCTGCATGTGTACATACATGATACAACATAGATGCAAGATCATAATATAATGATGATCGTTTGAGTAACTTAACTAGCAAACAGAGTCACTTTCGCATTTATAATATTCGTTAGTATTTATCGATATTAATTCTAATAAGTATTTATTAATAATAATTATTACTAATATAATTTAAACCCAACCTAACGCATTTGTTAGGTTGTTATATTTATCATCATCATTTCAGCCTGAATACGTCCACTGCTGGACAAAGACCTCCCCCAAGAATTTCCGCAGTAGCCGGTCTTGCGCTACCCGTATCCAATATATTGTATTTATATAACATAGTTATTTAATACTCGGTTTGTTACCAACACAGATACAACTCTGTTAAAGTATTGGACAATATGAAAGGTATGGTAGCAGAAAATTATATGAGGTAGAACGTATAACGAATAATATGATTACGATTATTGAAGTTATACTTCTTTAGGCGCGTTATGAAAAAATTATGAGAGTGAAATTTTAAGATGCGCGCGCATCTGTGACACAAAATTAACAGTATGAAGCTGTCTGCTTAACCGCTCATTAAACACCTGAATTCTACAACGTGAAGTTAGTTCTAGGTGGCATGAAAATCGATAACTATGTTCGAGTTGTATATTCTAGTATTTTTATTACGTTAATAAAACCTTTTTTATTTAAATAAAATCTTTTTTATCAATTTTAATATTTATCGTTAATCACTACTGCATTTTAGTTATTTTTTTTTCCATACGCCAAAGAAGTATAACTTCTAACGCGTTTACATAAGTAGGTACACACACTCTTTTTTATATCTATGTTGTTTATTGTTGTAATTCTGCTCATTATGTCACCGTAGTGAAAAGTCAAGTCAAAGTCAAATATCTAGAGTTAATCACATTATATTATAACTATAGTAACATTACATTCTTCATTTAAATTCAACATCATTAGTATAATTAGAAAGAGACATTTATGTTTCAAATATACATATATCCACTGTTGAAACTACATGAACGTACATAATATATGACTTTATGGAGTAGTTTGATCGTAAACAGAGTGAGGCAAATATACATACTGGAATATCCGGTGCTTACTTGCAACGGGAGAGAGATGACTCGAAGCGCAGTATCGAATCATGTGTGTAATACGATATTGCTAGAAATTTCGATGTCCGAATCCCGGTCCGATATTATGTTAGTGTCCATCAATAATCAGAAGCAATTTCATGTCGGTTAAAATGACTTCATAATATTGTCTCACTTACATACTTTACTAAGGTTCTTTATTTTGAAAACGAAAGGAAAACGATACTGGTATTATTATCCATTTTTTTTTCGAAAAAATGACAGTATTTAGTAGAAACTAGGTAGACAAATTTATTTAAATCCTCGTAATTCTAATAACTTATTGGAATATTAAGACAGTACTGCAAAATCGCTTCGTGTATTTGATCGGAGTTTAGTTATATATTTATATGTATATACAGCTAGCTAAAGTAACAAGTATCTTATTACGTTAATCCGAGATAGAGCCTGTAACTAGCGAGGATCTCTACTCAATCGATTACAATTTCCAACTAAATATTTATACTTCAATGAATTTATGTCGGTATATAATAGTTAAGCAGCACCCAAACAAGCCGACAAGGCTTATGGGTGTCAAGAATAAAAATAAATGTTATTATTTTCTTACAGTAACAGCCTGTGAATGTCCCACTGCTGGACTAAGGTCTCCTTTTTTGAAGAGAAGGTTTGGAGCTTATTCCACCACGCTGCTCCAATGCGGGTTGGTGGAATACACATGTGACCGAATTTCAGTAAAATTTGACACATGTAGGTTTTCTCACGATGTTTTCCTTCACGGTCAAGCACGAGGTGAATTATAATCACAAATTAAGCACATGAAATTGTTATTTTTTTATAAAAGCCATAGAGGTTTTTCCGTCAGTATTTTTCTGGCTTCATTCAAAGGTACTTTGATTAAAAACAATAAACAAAAGCCGAGTGTCAATCCCTTTTAAAAGACTCGCTAATTGTTTCGCCATTGTCTTAAGTTTTTAACGTGTTTCTTTTTTCTTTGTTTATATATTTAATTTCGTAAAAGTGTTAGATATATTGCTTTGTTTTTGCTTTAATAAATGGTATTTGTGGATGAATTGTCGCTGTACGTACAAGTTTCTGCTTTTGCTTTGTTTTCATCAACTTGGACCAGTGTTCAAATAATTAAATGGTGGTGGTATAACCAGCGGTTTATTCCATGACGCCTACCTCAAACTTAATCACAAAACATTCTCATGAATGCTGTACAAACCGATTATAATTTAACTGATAACAACCAAAAATTTTATGACAACGATTTTTATTATAAACTAGCTGATACCCGCGACTTCGTCCGCGTCGCTTGATATATTAACAAAGATTTCTTATGTGCGAAGAAAAAAACATTAAGTAGATCATAAGCAAAAATATACTTTGTTTAAACATACATCACTGAACTAGCAGTGCATATACAAATCGTTGTTTTTTGAAACTTTAATAACTTTTTATTAAATGAACATATCGCAATCATTTTTTTTATAAGGGCCAAGTGTCTAAGAAATAAAATTTAGAAAATTTCATTGAAATCTATCCGGTAGTTTTTCCGTGATGCGCGCACAACTGTAGACCTCTATCATTTTATTTATATAGATATACTACTACTAGTAGTAATTTATTATTAAATCAATATATATTTTTAAATCCATGTTTAAATTTGAAAAAAGCTATAGTTTACAAAGTTGCGAAATCAACTAACTTATCTGAACATAATATGGACATAAAGTTATAGGATATATGTATATGTGTAAAACATATAAATTCTCGCTACTATGCCGATGCTATCGAGCATCAGCACCGTAGCTTATTAAGGATTAGTTGAAACGCGTCAACCAGTCTGGCGAAATGGAATAAAATTATGAATATGGAACCGGCATGGAGCGTCATAATTGAATACTGGTGAAACTGCAGGACATAACTTGTTTATAACTTATTTAAAGTCGCTCATATTAACAAGATTGGGACTTTAATTACGGTCCACTGTTTCTACGGTATGTGTTATACAAAATTGCCGACTGATAAACACATTTAAATATATAATTTTAAAGTTACTATGTTACAAACTTTTATAAATAATACACCCAAACATTTTCTGGGAATCGAAGGCAGCCCTGGGCAAGGCAGAGTCACGGCCAACTGCGCCAACGAGCCAATCATTTGTTATATACATAGATATTATATATCAATAATATCCAATAGATGATCAAATGAACTTCGACATCCATCGTTAAATTAATGAATTGTGTTCATGATGAGGAGACTACCTTGTGATTAAATTATACCTTCGAATGTAGCGACTCATATAATAATATTGAAATTATCAAAATTAATGTGTCTGGCACGGGCAAATTATTTTTTTGGTTTATTTATGTTTCTATCATAAATTACAGTAAGAATAAAATTCATCAAAAGTTTTAATTGGTATAGTTTGAACTCGAATCGTTTAATCGCCACAACTTGTTGAAACAAGTAGTTTTTGAACCGAAACAGTTTATTTTGCATTATAATTATTATATATGAAAATATTTCTAGGTCAAATATTACGTCATTAAGTAAATTTGTTGCTATCATCTCCTTTATTCAGTAGTGGTCCGTGGGCGTGGTTGATAGCTATTTGTCTTTCGCTGTTCTTTCGGTAGTGGGTTCATTCCCACCCAAGACAGACATTTTTGTGCATGAACATGTCTGTTTTGAGTCTTTGTGTAAGTGTCTATATAGTATGTATTTAAAAAAAAGAAGTAGTATATGTAGTATATCAGTTGTCTGGTTTCCATAGTACGAGCTCTGCCTAGTTTGGGATTAGACGGCCTTGTGTGAGTGGTGTTCCAGGATATATTGTAGTCACATATATTCATTTTAACTGTTTTTAAATTCATGGTGAACTTTAAATTATGGTTAAACGTTTCTTGGTGTAACTTTTTTATTAGTGATGCTGGAACAAATAAAAAAAAAAACAAAGTTAATCCGTATTTCCAGAAGCTTGTAACATTGAAACTTTGTCGTCCTCTATTGAACTGCTCGTGCCGTTGAAGTCTTAGTAACTATTAAGTAATCGATCGACTTATTATGATAATGATCATCGACATTTTAATTTATCAAAAAACGTTGATATTTTTATATAAGTGGTTTACTTATGAAACTTGGGATTGCTTGTTATCTATAGAAATTAATATAAATACATGATTGCAATTAATGTCAATTACATTTTGAGTTATGGGAATAAAATCAGCCTGAAATGGTTCATGTAAAAAACACGACGTATCGCATTGTCTGTCAACTTGAGGTAACGCGTCTTAATACATTGTACGGGGAGTCAGTGGGGTCGAACCCTCCACAGAATCTTTCTCCCTTGTTCTACTAATAAAATAAATGCTCGTTATAAGAGAATCCTCCTTCAATAATGGCCAGTAAAATAAGCGCGAAATTTCCGCTTCCAACGAAACTTTGTTTTGTAAGCTTTAAATAGATTTTAAGTGCTTGGTATAATACTGATGGCTTGAGCCTGATTTTTTTTCAATTAATACGTGTACGTTAATGTGTTTTAATAAACCTAAAATAATCCCTCAAAGAGATTCAATATTTGTGCTTTCATTTCGATATTTATTAGTAGTGCTTTAAAAGTATAGGTTTTATAATAATCTGCAAATGTAATGAATTTAAAATCCAAAATCATTTTGTACAATGGCTTTGAACGTGATGGATTAGAGTAAGACACCGATATCGTTCTTTTTATTTTATAAAAACTAGAAAGTACTCGGGCTTTTTCTCGTGGCGTCTCTCTTTTAATTAAGGCTTAGTGATTGCAAACCTCCATACAAGATGCAATCCTACAAAGATATAATATAAGCATATTTTAAAATGAATATGTTTTCAAGATAGCGTTTTGTAATATACATTTTATGACTGAACTTGCATGAATTATTTTAAATTTCACATCAAACCTAAATTAGGTTCCTAAAGTAGTAAAACAAAAAGGCCTCTTCTTATTTTAAAGTGAAACTTTAAGTAAAATAAGTAATAGTTTCAATTTCGTTAGGATGAAATTTAATGTTTTTTTTTTAACACAGTCGATGTGTAATGTCTTCCATGTTGTCAGTTAGTCTAATTTAGTCTGTAGCTTATGGCGGCCGTAGACTCTATTTTCGAATTAGCCGCTTCCAACGTTGCATCAATTATTGTCCTCGCTTGTATAATTATGGACCGCGAGAATTATTCCAATTGTATTATAGCCGTTTCACTCGTCTGTAGGCTTGATAAGTCATGATTTTGAGCTAAGCCAATAAGAGAAAGTAATGTGTAGATGTTCTTCACCTAGTTGGACTACTTCCTTTCGGAGATCACCAATTTGTTTTTCTCACTGACCTTTTCTCGTCTGCAGTGTTTCTACCTCGGGCGACGGTGACCTCTTATGTAGGGCCTCTACTGCAGCTAATCATAGCTGCAATTATGCAGTTGCTACTTCTTTCAAGAGGCACATTAAAGTGCCCTTCAAGTTGTTAGAACATACAATTACGAGTTGTGACGCTACTAGTGATGTCGGCATCGCCTTCTTTCTAACTGTGTAGCGAGTAGCGACTGTACTAATAGCATCGGAGTTTGGACTCGATTCCAATTTGCCCTTCTGATACCTCGACTACTTTCTTTATTGTTTTGTATAAATTTTTATATTGGTTTCCTAATACACCCAAAATGTAAAGAAGTCTTAACAAATCTAGTGACGTTTCTCCTGTATTTTCACTGGAAACCAACATCAACTTTACTGGGAAATATAAACTCGTTACCCGAAATAAATTTAAATGTACAAAAGACATATATATGAGTTTTTAGAATATACCAGAAAATCGTGTATTTTCAGACAAGGAATCTTCATTTTCTTAAATGTACATTTATATGTAAGGTTTTTTTTAACTATTCTGTCGTTGTTTACGCTCTTTACTATTGTATTGTAATTATATAACGTAGAACATTGTTTTGTTAACTTTTTTGAAATGCTTTTGACAGAAACTAAGCGATTGCCTCATAGCAAGTAAGAATATGAAATTCACGCATATCACGTCACTAGTCTAAATTTCAAAGAACTGAAACCGCGAAGCTCATCTGCTTATGTAATAATAATAATATGAACTGAAACATTATCCGAAACGCGTTGCAACTTCTGGTTTAAGTTTTATGAATATTGATTACGAAGTTTGTTCAGCTAACGAAGATTGTAGACAGATTGTAAGACAAGTTTACTTGTTCTTGTATTAACACTTTGATGGATAGTAAATTATTACATAATGTCCAAGTAATTATAATACGTCTATAGGGGTTTAATGTCCTAGACAGTTTAAATATTATATTACAATTTTATGAAATATTTTTCAAATTTTATTCCTTTATTCTAAAATAATATTGTATTTAGGGTTTTTATTTGTATTTAGTAAAACTAATTTGATATTCATCTTAAAAATTATCATAGCTTATAGATTTTTTTTTTTTTTTTTTTTTTTTATTTTACTATGCTCTCCTGTTGCTATTAATATTGCAACAACCTTGACTTCTTGAGTATTGTTTTCTTCACTCTATTACGTTTTCCACTGTGTCTTACATGCTACATAAATATATATATATATATATATATATATATATATTTTTTTTTTTTTTTTTTTTTTTTTTTTTTTTTTTATATTAGCGAACAGGAGGCTCACAATTTATATTCATATATTACAACAGTATAGGTATTAATATAATAGTATATATATAAAATAACAATAGCTGCACTTAACTTAATTAAATAGCAAGCTGCACAAATTACATAGCAATTACTTGGAAAAAATTAGCAGTGTAGCTAAGATAGCATTTTACGTTACGATAGCAATTCTTGACTTAATGCAAGCTGAATTACACAACACTTGTTACCTTCCATTTTATCGCCAGAGTTCTGTCCTGTTCGCTACTTATCCTTCAGTTCCCCCTGCCATCGTGGTTTTCGCCTTTCCCTTTTCTCTTTTTACCTATAACTATTTAACCTACTTATGAGTTTATTTATGCTTATTACCTATACCTCACTTATTGGTTTAACTATTTCTTCCTTAACTAATCCCTTAAATTAGAACTTAATTTATCTACTGTTTACACTTAATTACTAGCAACTATTTGACTATCTAAATTTAACCTACTGTGAATTTGCTAATTCCATTTACTAATAGTATTACTTTACTTCTAAACCCTACTTACATATTTAAATCATCTAGTCTTATTCCTGATATTAGCCTTATCTACTACTTTTAGGGCAAATTCCATGAATCTCTCCCTAATTTCATCCTCGACCATTAGGGTCGTGAAATTCTCAGGTACTAGCTTATAGATTAGCGCAACGTAGATTTTATATTATATGTTTTTAAATATTGTCTTAGGATAATAATTAATTCATTAAGTATCGTGTGGGTGGGAAAGATAAAGTCTAATCAAATTATATCGAGAAAATGCTCAGATTGTACAGGAATAACGAAGATATATTTTCCAATATGTCAGAGAACTTCGAAACAAAATGTATTTTAAGATACTCCTGGAAAAGTTCATCGTATTTTTCAGCGAATGAGCTATTGCATAGAAAGTCTTTAGTAAGAAAGTATACGAACTATTAACTAATTCACGTATCGGTATCGCCTCAGAAAACTTTACCAGACGATGCTCGCTTACTTCCATAAATAAACTGTATTTTCATTACATGAATCGAAGAATAGTGTTACGTATGTACTTCTTTGATGTAAATGTTGTTGTTTGCGTATCATACATTGTAAGCCATTAACCTTATCGTTGTACAAACATAACTGGTATGTATTAAAATACAATTTAATATAATATAATGTTATTATTGCTTCGGGTACACAGCTGACGGATATTGATCAGAAATTGCTCCTTTTTAAAAGTAGTAATAATAATAATAATAATAATAATAATATCTTGGGACATTATTCACACACGGCCATCTGATCCCAAACTAAGCAGAGCTTGTACTATGGAAACCAGACAACTGATATATTACATATACTACTTTTTCTTTCGTAAATACATACTTATATAGATAATTACACCCAGACTCAGGACAAACAGACATGTTCATGCACACAAATGTCTGCCCTGGGTGGGAATCGAACCCACGACCTGCGGCGTGAAAAGCAAGTGTCTTACCAATCACGCCAACGGGCTCGTCAAGCTTGAAGCCATCTCTTCAAGAGAAAAGGATGCTTTTCCAGATTGTAAGATTACAAGTTTTTAAAGAATTTCCGAACTGAACTTTACTTTTTATTGTATTCAATTGCAACTTGGTACGGACAATTTTAGAAAAATAACTATAAATTGATGTTCCGAAAATGTATCAACGAGCTAACTCATACTAAGATATAATATCGATTCCCTCAAGACATGACCGATCGTATTTTCTTATTAATTTCAACATTATTATTTTGTGGATAGATTTTCAGCATCTCAAAAGTTTTAAAGTAATAACTATATATCGTACTCTTCTCTTAAATATAAAAAAATATTCCTATGAATTAAAAAGTACTCGCCATTTCAAGTTTATATTTGAGGCCGGTAAGCTAGTTACTAAATAAGCTTCATAAGAGCCCTGTGTAGTTAGTCCCGGTTTATTCCCAAACTAGTAAATCACACCGCTACATTACTCTGCTGATGCGTGAAGAAACACACTAAGAAACCAACAAATTTCCTTTCGCATTATAGTACTAGTATAAATATAAGACAATAATTATATTCGTGTAAATTTTGAAGATATTATTAATATTTTTCAAACAAATTCGTTGTGTTGTATAATTATGTTATTGCCGCGTTTGTATAGAAAACACCCAGTCCGAAAACTACGTCTGCGACTACATTGAGTTATATAAAATAACATTTTATATACCCTACGCCTGTTCCGAAACCATAATCTAAAATAACCATAAATACAAATAACCAATAAATATTAAAACAGTTTTATTACATTTTTATTAAAAAATAGCTGCCAGTCCCGACTCCCGACTTCGTAGATAAGGGTAAAAAAGGTTTTTATCCCGTTATATTTTTTAATCGATATAGCCCGCCAGCCGATCTATTCTCCCTTACATTGCTAAGAGCGAGGGATCCTACCAAGCGCACTGCGTATTTTATTATATTTTTCATGTGTTTATTTAAATATCTCGTCATATTTCTATAATAAATGCCTCGAATTGCAAAGTATATAGTAGACAATATTTACATGAAGCGTTAACAATAATATGTTATTTATTTCAATAAAGATTAAACTCTGTGATAATTCAACTAAACAAAATTTATGTGCGAATACAAATTAAAAGAGACGCATATAAGTAACCTTGTCCAACGAACTATCCGTTTGATGTAGTCCCAACAGTTGTTTAAACTGACAAACATCGATTTCTGCAACAAATAAATCCTAACTATAATAATATTGCGAAAGTAAGTTTATTTGTGACGCTTTCGCGCTAAAACCAATAAGCCGATTTAAAAAATCCTTTTTACCAATGAAAAGCTACATTACCAGCAAGTAACAAAGGCTACATTTTGTCCCCGTATTCCCACGGGAACGGCAACTACGTGGATGAAACCGCGGGCAAAACGTTAGTGTTTAATACTACTATTCACTTGAGCACTACTTTGAAATTCTAAATGTCTTGATAAGGTTAGTCCAGCATAGCTCTAAGTAGAAGTTATTCTAACAAACAGCAATACTATTTATAGTGCTTTGTTCCAGTTGGCGGGTGACCTAAGGTAATTATAGCAAAAGACATAACATCATAATTCGTACTTATGATGTATATATACAAAATGTAACAGCCTATTAATGTCTCACTGTTGGGCCGAGGTGTCCTCTCCTGTTTTATCTGAAGGCTTATTTCATCTTCTCAAATGCGAGTTGGTGGAATACATGACAGATTTGCATCCGACGCATACGGATAAAGTTAACGTCAGCATTAATTTCATACAAATTGAAACTTTGACACCGATTCCGATACCAGTCTACGATTTCCTATTTCAGGATACAGTAATTTCTGTCTGTGCCGGCGGAATTTCAATTTTAATTTATACTACTCCGATACATTTTGGCGGAAAAATAAACGTTCCTTTTATTATTATGTTTATTTTAGTAAGGTAATGAATTTTTTAAGCTTATTATTAGTCAATTGATGATTATTTTGTTTTTTTATAATAAATTTATTATATTCCTAATTTTCTTGGACAAAGCGTCGAATGTTTTTACTCGTTCACATATAACGCGTCGACTTTCAATACGAGACCAACCCTTTCGCACTAAACGTATATTAGATTAGTATCTTCTTGCTGTTTTAAATATAATTAATTGATTTTAAATTTTTCATTTCACTAAAAAAGCGATTTCTAGGAATTTTTGAACCTTAATACCGATTATTTAACGCTTCACGAGTTATAAATTTAGTTGATTGCAGTCGAAAATTCTTGAACAAAGACAGAAAGCTCATTAAATCGTCTGGAGTATTTGAATGACGCGATAGTTTTCTTTGTTCGCATTGACAGTGAATTAAATTGTTTTCAATAATAAAATTAAGGAAACGAAGAATGTCTAAAAAAAAGTTAATTCGATGGTCAAACGACTGTCGTTTATTAATATTTTTCTAAACTTAAAATAATTCTATCTGTATTTTGTGAACTAACTTTGTAATGTTGGTACACATACTTGTCACTGTACTCTTAAATTCAAATTTTATATGAATAAAAACAGAGAACTTGTCTTTTATATGTATGAGTTAGGTTCAAAGACATTTATTCTCAATAAGACATATTACAGTCACTTACTTGAGAACAGAATTTACATGTGTTACATTTAAATATAATCGCCATTCCATCTTAAGTGCTATTTTTTAGTATTTAGATAGTTATGAAGTGTTAATAATTTTTGTAGGAGAGTATTTTTTTTGCAAATAATAAAAAACAACAAATAAATAAAATAAAACAAACATATAAAAATAGAACAATAGGCTGATCTTTTGAAGTTAAATTAAATAATAATAATAATAGAAAGATTCCACCATCAGTTCATATATATTTTATACATACATATGTATATCCTTAAGTGGGAATTAATAAGTATTTTTTCACCCACGTAAGTCATTGTATTGTCAAAAGTTGTAAAAAAGTTGTCATAATATAATTTGCTAGTTTACTTTGTAATGGTAAGTGAGTTTACATTTTTTATAAGTGTTGACAAAAATGTGTTTCACAAAAATAAATCATATAAGCTGAAAACCTAAAGATATAATAGAAGTCATTGTTTAAGGTGCACGAAAGGTGAAACTGACAAGTTATTCAAAATAGCAAGTAATCAATAAATTACCTTATTATTTAAGTGTCATATTTATTTAACGATTCAAATCTGTACGATAATTAAACTTATTAGTTTATAAACCTAAATAAGTAAAGCTGACAAAGCTTAAAAGAGTCAACCAAAAACAGAAATATTTTCAAGTATTTGAAATTTTAAATTCTCGATACATGATTAATCAGAAAACCATAATTCTACGATATTTTAACCACACGTTAATTAACCAAGCTCTGTGGAATTAATGGAATTTACAATACAAACAACAGATTAAAGAAATTCTCTTATCAACAACTTTTATCATGTCTCGTAAAAAAATATTCTATGTCTTTACAGCCTTTAAATAAAATGAAATTATTTTAAATTATTAAATTATAATTTTATTCGATACTATTTTTTAATAAACGAAATATAAATATTTGTCAATCGATCTAATCGCATGTTTTATTAAAACATTGTACACGCCCAGCGTTACTTCAATATTTTGTAGAACTTCTGGATTAAATTGTAAACAGTAAAACGATATTGATGGAGATAAAATATCTGAAATTAATTCGATATTTATATTGATACGGATTAATACTTATCACACAACACAATTTAACTGAATTACTTGTCGTTACGTATCTCTGATATACATTGTTTTTATATAATCTGTTACTTTAGTTTGATTCAAAAGTATTTGGATAGATTTTTTCTCCGACGTTCTCATGTCGAAGTTCTCAAAAAAATATTTAAAATGACTGTCCTGAAACTATGTACTAAAATAATATTAATCGCAACAGTTATTTTTTTGCGTGAGAGTTAAAAAAAAAACACTTTAAAAGGTTAGAACGATCAGCAATTTATTTTTTAAATTATCTGAAATAGATATCGAAGATCAAAGATAGCTGAAGACCGAGCTCGAGGCCAGGCATTGGTTAGACCTCCATATGTCTATCAGTGGACGAAAAAGCTATGATGATGATCATGACGATGATGATGATTTGAAACATTAAGTTAAATATGTAGTTTAAATAATTAATCTTATCAATGATATTATTAATAAAAAATACTAGAAATGATTTATATTACCTTAAATAAGAAATCATACAGCATATTTCAATGGAACAACATTTGTATATAGCAGTCAAGAAATTGCCCAGATTCTCTAGAATTTTGTACAGTAATATCAACCCCGTTTTATTGGTAGTATTTCTTTTAAATAACGTAATTAATTTTGGTTTTATTTGAAAAATTATAAAACTTACCCTTTTAAGATAGATTTTTTATAGTATGACATTTTAAATCGACTACGTAGTTGAAACATAGAAATTGTTAGACATTATTTCTAAGCATATCGTATAAAGTAGAAATTTGTGTGGGCATTTGTTTGTATGTATATGTCAAAATATTGTTGTAAGCAAATTGTAACGGAACTTCAGTCGACTCACTTTGTTAACAAGAGCCCGAAGTGAGCTCAAAGATTAAAATAAAATCGGGCAGCTGTTATTTCACATCATATTACCTTTATCACAGCAATAATAATATACCAACCAGAAAAAATTATTGTTTGAATGGAAACTTTCTATAGATTTGAATGATTTAAAAAATAATAGTGTATTTCTTCAACAGGTTTAGCAGATTTGTCGCCCATCTGCGCAACCCATCGCTAAGAGTGACATCGTCATAGCGGATGTTCGGTTGAGCCTTCAAGAGAAAGTTACGAAACAAAAAAAAATTTGCTCTTTTAACATTCTAAATAAATTACTTGGCCTGAGTCTCTATGTCCTGGTAGGTACAAGAGTAGTCTCCACCGAAATGGTCGCCAAACAATGACGCCCCCAAGCGCAGACTCCATCAGAGCGCGACATACGGTATCCGAAAACGTACCACACTCGTGCCAAGAGGATTTTACCACCTGGCTATTCGGTAGACATCTTGCACCACTGAGTAACATTAAAATAAATAACGCAACCCTCGGTTCGAGCTAATTAACGTCCTGAAAAGGCTTTTCTTCTCTGGCTGTCCGCACCTGGTTACCTTAACTTATTAAAACAGCTTTTACTTTATAATACACTTTGTCTATGGTAAGTCTAGATTAACAATTAAAAAAGTACAAATTAATTACACATAAATAACAACATAAATACATTATTTAATGTTATAAAGTGTAAGTAAAATTAAATTGTAATTAAATTGGAATTCAGTAGTTTAAATATATGATGATCATAAACAAAGCTTTTACTTGAATCACGACATTCAATTTATAGTGAATTTGTATTGAAGAGCTATAAATTAACTAACAATTTAATTTCGTTTAGTTGATATTGCAATGCACGTGTATGATACAAATGAAACTAACGAAGTATTCAGTAGCGTTGTGGATCAATTGAATTATAATTTTAACCATAGAGCACTAATAATCTAATGACAAACACGAGGATCATAGCATCTATAGAGATCATTTCTTTAGATCCGATTAAGTAGTTTAGCTGTGGGTTATTATGACCAGTAAGTACTTTTCATTTTTTTCCATTTATTTTTAAGGAAGGCAAAGGAGACTTACTCTGCAAGAAGTATATAAGTACCTTTTCTTTAAACTATCAATGCATTGCCATACGACGTAAGGTGTTTTAATGCATATACTGATTTACTCGCTCTTCAAACGAACACCATAATAATACAATGTATTCTTTTATTTGTATTTTTATTGTATAGGTGAGTGGACGAGCATATGGGCCACCTGAATATGAGCATACCGGCATTGTAAGAAATGTTAACCATCGCTTACATCGTCAATGCGCCACCAACCTTGGAGACTAATATGTTATGTCCTTTGTGCCTGTAATTACACTGGCTCACTCACCCTTCAAAACGGAACACAACAATACAAAGTACTGGTGTTTTGCGGTAGAATATCTATACTAATATTATTATATGTTACGAATTAAATAAAAATCTACTCGACCAATTTTAAAAAAAATATTTTTGCCAAATCGTTTTATATTTATGCCATTAGAAAGCTACACATTTACCTAGAAATTTAGGGTATGTTACATTTTCAAAAAAATTACCAATCCCTACCTAGTACGGAACAATGGAAATCTAAGGTATCAAAATGCCCATAAAAGTCATTATTATGACGTGTGCTCTGCGAAAACTATTGACGACGTACAAAAGAGTATTCTATATATTAATACACAAAAAAGATCGGGGTAATATATGCTTAACTATTATAGTTACGCCACTATAACAGATTTTGCTTAAATTATTAAGTTCAAATACGGATGGAAACGAATGGTGATATTGGTATCATATCTTTTTGAGTGGTTTGATAATTAAGGTTGGTTATGTACGTACAAATTCCACTTGAAATTATTCGGATTGGACTTTTGGTTTAGCAGTTACGACGGGTATAAAAATTCTTCAAGTAAGAAAAATGTCACGCTTTGAACAAACTCTAACTGTCCTACGTTTAGCCTATTAATAATAATTAATACTAATTTACGTTAAAAAATCGTTTTTAAAATTTCGAAGACTTAGTGCTTTGTCGGGGAATTGCATATTGAATGTCAAGATGTTGGGAATGTTGGAATGCAATTTTTTTTTTTTTTTGTATAGGAAGGCGGACGAGCTTATGGGCCACCTGATGGTAAGTGGTCACCAACGCCCATAGACAATGGCATTGTAAGTAATGTTAACCATCACTTACATCGCCAATGCGCCACCAACCTTGGGAACTAAGATGTTACGTCCCTTGTGCCTGTAATTACACTGGCTCACTCACCCTTCAAACCGGAACACAGCAATACAAAGTACTGCTGTTTTGCGGCAGAATATCTGATGAGTGGGTGGTACCTACCCAGACGAGCTTGCACAAAGCTATACCACCAAGTGCAATCTACAATATATTGCATGTCTTGTCGGGGAAATAATTGACGGGCCCGTGGTAGAGGGATACCTGTGCGGTGGTACTACAGTTGTGTGCGCACTTTGTTCAAGACTGAATATATTATTATATATTATTAAAATGCTTTGTATTCGCTATATCTATACTAATATATAAAGCTGAAGAGTTTGTTTGTTTGATCCGGCTAATCTGAGTAGTCGTTTTATCGAGGAAGGTTCTAGGCTTATTTTTAATAATTATATTTTTTTTAATTATACGCGGTCGAAACCGCGGGGCACAGCTAGTTTTTAATAAATTAAGTGACGTAAACGTAACTGTTTTCACTGGCGAATACAAACTTTAAATCGATTTTAAACAATTTGAGGTTACAAGCGAAACTTTCAACAAAATGTAGTTCTCGACTCGATGCTGCGGCTTACCTTATATAGAAGTCTATTCGTGTGTTATTTTTTTTATTTTAGTACACCGAGGAATTAAATAAGACAAAAAATATTGTCTCTGAATTTAAAATGAGGACATTTTTGGCTCATAAAGCATTAATAATATTTTTTTTAGTAATTTCACCGTACTCTAATATTCAGTGAAGTTTTGTTATATTTTCTGGTTTCAAGTATAAACTCGGATTGATATGGATTTTCTTTTTACATTATTTTAGTTTATAGTGTAATTATAAATTAAGACCAATATGGTATCATAATATGTTGCTGATTAAGATAAAGCTCTATATCTAGATAAACTCAATATGAATCTAAAAGAAAATCTTCCGTCCCAGCGAACGCTACAACAACTTTAATAAATAACTAAAAACTTTGTATAACTGATTTGTAAGTCTCTAGAATGTCAAAAGTAATATCCAGGACAGTAAATGCAAATCTTTTATAAATAACTCACAGTAATCTCGATAGGTATAAAAGAGGAAAAACGTTACGACAAACTGTTGTTTTATTTAATTATCACAAATGAATCCTCATCATATTCATATAAATAATATGTCAATATTTCAATTTAAATGGTTAATATAAGAAACATCACGAGATATTTAAATACACGCTTGAAAAAATATGTTGTAAGTAAAATTAGCAGAGTACGGGCGGACCCAAAGCAGTCGGGTACCTTTCTGAAGGTATCCACTGGCTGAATTAATAAGTCCGATTGAAATTCGAAAAGATCGTAACTGATATATCTCATTGGTTAAAAACTACCACGGGACAAAATGCCTATCTCACGTGTACCAAGTTACAATTAATATTTTTCATTCTTGTATTATCTCAACGTACTACTGAGTTAATAATATCACCATGTATAATATGAATCATTATACAATATTAGAGATTTACGAATAACATTAGCAGCCTAAATTATTAATTAATGCTTATTCGGTATTTTGAAGAGCTTTGTAATTATACGTACGAAACATACCATTCCATCTGTAATTGGATCCGTAATCAATAGTGCGATAAAAACGTTATTATTTCTTAATATATCTCAAGTTTAATAAATAGTTGGAATATATATTATTGCTTAACTCATATATTCACACACGTGATGGTTGAGTTTTGTGCAAGCTCGTCTGGGTAGATACCGCACACTCATCAGATATTCTACTGCAAAACAGTAGTACTGGGTATTGTTGTGTTCTAGTTTAAAGGGTGCTAGTGTAACTTACAGGCTACAACATCTTAATTACCAAGGTTGGTGGCGCATTGGCGTTGGTTAACATATCTTACAATGCCAATGTCTATGGGCATTTGTGATCACTTAGCATCAGGTAGTTCATATGCTCTTCTGCCTAACTATGCCATATTTTTTTCTATCAATTGCTAAATTAAATTTATATTTTATCGCGCTACTCAAATAATGTACATATGCTCGTAATAAACTTAAATCTAGGGCGATAGGAAATCGCTAATAAAATGCACTACACACTACAGAGTAATTCGTTTTTTCTTTTATTAATTCGATTAAAAAATATAGCATTAAAACAAACTGCTTACGCAGTAGAAAATATCTCAGTCCGACTGTTTGTGACGCGTACAATAGCGAAATTAATTAGAATAAATATAACATTTTCAATATTCTGTCAAAAACAGGTTTCAGGCTTGTATCATAGCTATGTTATATCAATAACTTGTTGAAATATACATTGACCTAATTTATAAAACTTCTCACTGATTGTTCTGTCTGATAAATTTAGATTTGACAATTTATTAAGAGAATGTTTTGGATGAAATTCGATGTTTCAGTAATTATATGTAGTTCTATTGATAAGAAAGTTATAATGTCTAAAGACATTACTATGAATTATTTAAAATTTCAAACTGGATAGAAAATACACCAAAATAAAATCAAAACGAAGCTGTACTATTTATTAACTAAACAAAACTCGAAATCATATATTTATTTATTTATTTAAAAGACACACCATCGGCATACACACAATAAAATAGTAGTTAATAAAAGAACATCAGACTTATTCTGTGTGGTACACCATTACAGGCGTGTACGACACTTGTACATAATTATATTGTGATCGCGAATAATTCTGAAGACAGAAGCAGGCCAGGAGGCGACAAATTTCCAGCAAGACGACAATCATGTACGGTTGTCTCCCTCATACAAAGAAAAAACAATTGCAAATCGTGCGAAAATAAGGTAAAATTTTATTAATTGTTGGATTAATGGCCGAATTGAAAGGAATATAGAACGATAATGTTATGCAATACGTGAACTGAGATATAGTGGCCGTAAACCATAATACCGTATCATAGGAATAATTCCGATACGCGTATTATTATCGTAATACGGGCTTACGGAGCGCCATGGTGGCTCAGAGGGCAGAGATTAAAATTAAATTACAAATATTGTATAATTGAGCCGATTGGCGTGGTTGATAGATAATTGCCTTTCGCACCACAGGTCGTGGGTTCGATTCCCACCCAGGTCAGACAGTTGTGTGTATGAAGTTATGAACATGTCTGTCCTAAGTCTCGGTGTAATTATCTATTAAGTATGTATTTATAAAAGAAAACTAGTAAATATAGTATATCAGTTGTCTGACTTCCATAGTACAAGTTCTGCTTAGTTTGGTATCGGATGGCCGTGTGTGAATAATGTCCCAGGATATTATTATTATTAAGTAATAAGCATTAAATGTATTTTAATTACATACATAAACTTTCTATATGATTCAATGTGAATTTGTACAAACAGAATTGATACAATAGGTGTACATAAATAAAATTTATGTCATTGGTACAAATACACAGACAAACGTGGAGAGACATTTTAAATTGTTGGTTATTGACTATCGGGTCCGAATGTTCTTAAAGATTTTTAAAGCTTTTAATAATTACGAGTTATTCGGTTAAAAAAACATTTATCGCGCCGTACGAAACCGCAACAAGTCGCTAGTCGTCTGTTACAGGTCATTGACTCGCGAGAAGACTTAAAATTGTCCGACAAAAAAACTTGTACAATGTTTAAATTTAAAAGTTCGTTATTTTGACAAAAACCAAGGCCTTCGGAAACCGGCTGCGGTGCTTATATAAATATTGTAATATCCACTCTTGTTTGAAATAAGGTAAACTCTATCGGCGTTCCGTCCGGATAATATTTAAGGACATTTTGGTGTTCATTTCGTGACGTTAAATTTGTTTTATGAGACTTAATACTTAAATTAAAATACTGGTCAACTTAATAAAAAAAATGTAAAACTCATACATAAATAGATAATCTTATATATATATAAAATGTAGGTATCCGAGGTTTGCCGTTGTTATGGTTCAAAAGTTATCTCTCCGGAAGGTCACAACTTGTTAAGGTGGGCTCATACAAAAGTGCTATGGAATCAATAAAATTCGGTGTACCACAGGGTAGTATCCTTGGCCCAACCCTCTTCATAATTTATATAAATGACGTAATGAACCTCCAAATTCCAAACGCTGAAATCATCTGTTACGCTGATGACACAGTGATTCTTTTTAACGGCAGAAACTGGGAAAATACTGTCGATACAACAGAAAAAGGTATAAAAATGGCATCAGACTGGTTCCGTGCTAACTTATTGACCCTCAACAATAACAAAACTAAATTCCTCTGTTTTCATAAAACTGCCTCGTCGAAACCATCCTTTAGTCCTGTTATAAGAATTCATTCCTGTAAAAATTATCCTACAAATTCCTGTAACTGTGACACCATTCAGCGCACTGACGTTATCAGGTACCTGGGTTTGTTGGTTGATGACAAATTACATTTTAATAATCACATCCACAAGCTCTCTGCGAGAGTTAGAAAATCTATTTTTATTTTCAAAAAACTCCGTAACTGTACCGATAGCTCACTGTTGACAATGATTTATACCGCGTTGTGCCAGTCATTGATCACTTACTGTATTACAGTCTGGGGCAGCGCGGCGAAAACGACTATGTTGGAAATCGAAAGAGCACAAAGGTCCGTGTTAAAAGTAATGTTAAGAAAACCCTTTCGATTTCCAACAGTGGCGCTGTATGCGGAAGCGAAGGTTTTATCTGTTCGTAAGCTGTTTATTTTTAACATTTCTTTAGCAACTCATAAGTCACTTAATTCCAGAACGTACCATACCACTTTATGTAATAAACGTATTTTCAATTTACCTGTTCCAAGAACACTCTCCACTTTTGCTAAACGATTCGGGGATCACATAAGGGCATCAACTTATAACGTCATACTGAAACACTGTAACCTTAAAAAATGTACTATGAATGAAGCAAAAAAACTAATTTTTAAATTGCTTCTCTCTTTAAACTATACTGAAACAGAGAATATGCTAGCTAAAGCAACTTAACTTATATATAGTAATAGTTTGTTGTCATGTTTTTATAAGAAGTTTAAATTTCGTTATTTTTATTTTGTCATAATTTTATGTTTAACTTGTATACCGTTTTATTTAAGTTTCTTCTGTAATTTTTGTTCATCAAGTATCTCTTACGTAACTTTTGTTAATTCTTCTATGTAATTTTTAATTGGTTCCTCGCGATACAGGCGAAGCCTAGTGCGAGGACCCCTGGCAATATTGTTACAAATTGTGATACCAAATAAACGAATTTGATTTGATTTATTTGATTTGATATAGAATGCTTGTAAATGAGTTAAATTGTTTTATACGTAATATATCTATTATAAATTAATAAAATACATTCGTATAAATTATTATTATCATCCAGTATTATTATTGATTATTTTTAACTAGGCTATTTAACTTAATATAATTCGTATGAATTAAATATAATTTTCGTTTCAATATATTTTTAATATTACTCACAAATGGATCCAGTTTAATAAAAAAAAAATACCACTAGGTACGTGTTGTTTTCCAATTCTTCAACGGTGATAACGAATGGAATTAACGAATGAAATAAATGCAATCGCTATGAATACATCTTGAACATCAAAGCTATAATATGCCGAATATGCTATAATATATTATAATATGCCGAATATAAAATATTATAAAAACTGAAGATTTATATTTTCCATAATTATTTAAAAAATATTCAAATTACTTAGTTCAGCCTGTCTGACACAATCGATAATAAATATTTACAGATTTTTTTATATGGTTTTATATCAAACCGTTTTGGTATCAATGTTATATTAAATCGTCGAGTTATGTAACTCGTAAACTCAGTTAGTTCAAGTCTAAATATTTTATAATATAAACTTTATAGGTCAGAATCGGTCACAGTCTGTAATCAATACCTAGGGACATGTATATAACTACACATATAAACACTGTATGTACATTATCTTATCGATCCATGAAACGATAGCCGTTACCATTCAAGTATTGATGTTGGAAATAACTTGAGCTTATTTCTTAAAGATTTGTGTAATACCAACGATTTCATTTTCATATATTTCTTATTTTTTCCATTTAATAGTAACATTATATTAAAAATTATATGATATTTCGATAATTATTATAATTTAAAACAAACAGGACTCTTAAAATACAGGAAAAGAAATATTCTCTGTGTAATACATAATATATATGGAGCATTGTTATTACATAACTTGACAAATATGTATTCCGATGTGCCCGCGCCGCCCGTCGAGACAAATATGAAAAACAATAGCATACAATCCAAGCAATGCCTTTAGTAAAACGATTACAATTACTTCATACAATTCGATCAAGTAACTTTGCATACAATGCCAAATAATTTAGGCAATTTTTTGTTTCTACTTTACTTTGTGTACTCATTTCCAAAATAATAATAATAGCATAGTTATTTTTAGTATTTCCCGTTTCCGATAAATTTAGTAAAAAATAAAATTTTGGTAAACTTTTCGTAATGGTACTATAATTAAAATGATAAGAAAAACCAAGCTGCATGTCGCACTGCTGCGCTATGACATCTTGAACCCACAACCTTATGTTACGACTCACCGTCTCTATCCACTGTATAACCTCAGCGACTCGTTAAATATTTCTTGAGATATATAGAAATTTTTTCAACCTTTTTAAGATTTTTTGTTTAATTATTATTAATTTAATAATTAAATAACAATTACATTTTGTATAGAAATAATACCTAATGGTACATAATAGATAATAATCTTATGAAGATAAACATTGTCATTTACAGCAAGATATTGGGCGCATACTTATACGAAAATAGGGTAGGTTGCTAGTTAGTGCGAGGTGTCCTTCTTAAAGACAGAAATGTGAACAATCAGTAACCAGTACTTAAAATATGTTACTATAAGAAATTAACACTAAACAAAAACCCTTATTTAAACTTTACGAAATACCGACGCGTCTTCGAGGGCTCTCAGATATGTAGCTTTTCCTTCAAAGTTGAAGCCAGCGAAAAATTACTAATTAATAAGTACATAGCTTCGAAAAGTTAGAAATGGATGCTGTGCTCGAAATATTGCGTACTAGACTATTCCTAATTGCTGCATTTTGAATAGTTTTTTTTAACGCAAAAATAAAACTACAGCAGCTTTTGAAAAGATTTTCGTCACAATGAATGACAAGCGGACGAGGCCGTGAAATAGAAAAAGTGAACTTAATTGGCAGATATAAAATTTACTATACCATATATTTGTAAACCGGTTGAATTTTTTTTACCAACTCGATAAAAATATCCGCGATAAGTGAATGGAATAGACAAATGGCAGAGCTACTTTAAAATATACATATACATATATTATTTTATAACTATGATATCATACTTGATACGATCGTAATTTATGGTATATATATTCATGCTAAAAACCTTTAAAGATTGAAAAAAAAAATATTTTTTAACATGTTGATTTCGAAATGAAGTAATTGGTAATATTAATTGTTTTTCTCGCTACGTAGACTACTAGAAGAAAGTCGTCCTTGCAGCCCAGCGACTCTCCGTACTCCGACCCTGAGCCTAGCAAATTATAAATATAAATGAAATTGTATTAATAAAATGAATTATAGTCATATATAAGTAATGTAACAGCCTGTGAATGTCCCACTGCTGAGCTAAGGCCACTTCTCCTTTTTTGGGGAGAAGGTTTTGGAGTTTATTCCACCACGTTGCTCCAATGCGGGTAGGTGGAATACACATGTGGCAGAATTTGAGTCATATATAAATACAGATAAAATTACCAAATACATAGATAGAAACATCCAAGTTTATTTGTCGTACAATACTAAGCGTTAATATATTATAAGTACTTTTTTTAATTTTAAGCGTTATCTGTAAACCGTAAATCGACTATTTGCGTTCCTATATATTTAAACAGACTAACGAAAAAAACTTAAGCCGCGTAAAATATAATGTATGAATAGATCTCTTACGTTACTGAATCTTACATCCACCCTTCTCGTAGTTGAATCCCAGTCAAAGACCGAATCTATACGAAAAAAAAAATCTCAATGCACAGCTGACTGCTAGCCTATGGCGTATAACTTCTAATTCGAGTAAACAGCGCGCCTTCTTTTTAAACTGCAAAAACATGATCCCGTAGTGATAGTATACGTGTATTTATTTTCAACTTAAATATACAATATAAACTATGTTAGCATCGTACAAATATAACCTATTATTGTTCGTTTAATTGAACGTATATATCATGTTAATTAATTATCTGGGTTATACTAGAACAAAGTGAGCGTAATGTTATTGTTCAACCAAACGGTGGACATAGATGAGCTAGGCTTAGTAATCCATTGAGTTCAACATCCAACACACAGACAACGTCGAATCACATTATATGTATCATAATACATATATATCATAGAGTATTGTTCTGTATTGTGATTAATCTTGAGTCTATTGATAGAATTCACAGACTAATTTACCAGTTTACAGTTACAATAAACATAAGCTTGAATGCAAGTTATTCCCTATAAACACGAACACACATAATCATACACAAAAAAAACTATTTAACGGATAATATCTACTTCTAAGCGATGATAGATTTCAGTTTTGATTACTGGGTAATGATATAGTGGCTCAACTTATAACCTATCACAATTTTTGAATGTATATTGTAAACACACAGCACACAATATTTTTATTTAAAATCATAGTTTTAAACTTATCGAATTAAAAAGATCCACTAAAATATATTATCATTTATTGCAGTGCAGCCTTAAATCGAAATACATCTACATCTACTTATACGAATACGCTGCTACTGACCGTATTAATTAGCATGATTACTATGTGCAATAGAGCCTGGTGTTTGATTCAGACTAGCAATCAGATCTTGTGGGGTGAAATGCCTTAGACTAACCCTACTAGAGTAACTATTAAGTCAACGAACAATTCCAATGTAATGACAAGTAATTGGTTAGAATGACAGGTTCCGTTCAGTGTGGACATTATATTTAACTTCAAAAATGTTATCAGCATTCACAAGGAGGAATTTAAAAGGACTGTTTTAGCTATCATCGACTTCAAACTGTTTAAATATTGTAATTATAAATTAAAATATTGTTATAATTGTCTAGATGTAGCTTAAACGTACATGCAGTTTATGTTTTGGGAACAAACACATGAATATCTATGACACTTTTTTTGGGAGAAAGAATAGATATAATTTTGTTTGAGATGGGCTGAAAATGTTACTCGGTGAGAGAGCTTTATGATATGCGATAAATGTTCAACATTATAACGAAACTAAAAATGTATCGGACGGGTTCTGTACCTATTAGCTTAACAAAATAATTATCTTTTCATCAAGTTTGTATATATTTATCGAAATAAAAATTTCTATCGTAATAAGCTACCAACTTCGCGTGGTTAAAATTAAAATTTTATATTATGTACTATGATATTTAAAAGAAATAAGATTTAAGAAAATAATGTCAAGTTAAGTTCAAAGTTAGATTGGAATCAAACCAGGGTGTGCCTTATCGCATGTTCAACGTATTTGACTTATGCTTTTACATATTTAAGTAGCTTGTAATATATCCAGAAGCACGGTCCCAAATTTTAAAGTGTACGTGACAATTTTTGCGTAATGATACCACAGCTTAAAATGATATGATTCTTATTAATAAAGATTAATACTGTGATATAAACTTATTAAAAGAAAATTTAAATATGTTAATAATTGTGAATGTGAATAGTTCCAGTTGGATGGGTTGATAGTGTGCTTAATATATTTATCAGTACGTATGTAAATAACCATGACATCATACATTTAAAAAGCTAATAGTTACATTAGCACCTATTTTTATTATTAAATAATTAAATTATTCTTCAATAATAATAAAGCAGAGATGGCCCAGTGGTTACAACGCATCGGCGACCGTCCAGGGACGGCGGAGGTCGGGCGGATCAGGGCTCTAGCCCAGCAGGCCCTGATCACCCGATGGGAGGAGGACCTCGGGTCCCCCACGGCGGGCCTGGCGACAGTGGAGGCGGTACGTCCCCCCTTTAGTCGCTGGGTCAACAGGAAACGAGGCACGCTCTGTGTGTGTGTTCCACCAACCCGAATTGAAGCAGCGTGGGGGAAATAACGTTAACTCCAAAACTTCTTAAAAAATAGTAAAGGAGAGGAGGCCTTAGCCCAGCAGTAGGATATTCACAGGCTGTTTTTGGATTTGCATGAATTTAACGGCCATACTAACAAATTCTACTTTGTGTTATTCAGCCAAATCAATTATGACAATAACGAAGAACCAATATTGTTTTTCGTTATTGTCATCATTGATTTGGCATTTAAAAGCCTAAGACAGAGCATTTAGACCAGGGTAGTATATTTTTTTATACCATCAGAAAGTAGAGATATCAACAAACAAAAAGCCGACCGACGTTTTTAAAAAAAAGCAGATAATTTAAAAAAGGGGTTCATTTTCAACCGAAAATTCTCCTGTCAAAATCAAATCAAAAGTCAAAATAAGGTGAAAAAATAAATATTTTGAAATCAAAAAAATTACAGTATATTTGGGTTATAAAAAGGTAAGTTTCATAAAATTTCGTGAATGATAAATTTATTTGTAAAAGATATAAATAAAAACCAAAAACTTGGTTTTTTCAATTTTTCACGTAAATTTTGAGGTTATATGAAAAAAGTGTAAATACAAAAGTTGTAGATCTTTTTATTATCTACAACTTTTCCGTTTGACCAACTTTTGTCCATAGGACTTGTAGTTTTGCCGTAAATCGAGATAAACCGTTTTTCACCCTTAAACCACCCCCCCCCACCCACTTCCGGACCTCAAGTCGCCCGTAATTTATTTTTCCTTTTATTTTTGTTATATTCTCTTCCTTTTTCAATGGGTTTCATTCTACTATAATTTTTTTTCGTTTCAAAAATTATCAGCACTGAGGCCCTAGTTGACATTTTACAATCGTAAACGCTATAGAAAACTAAACAAATATATGAGAATGACATCTCTCAACGATAAGTCAAGTGGTCATTCTCATACATTTTTGTTTAGTTTTCTATAGCGCTTACGATTGTAGAATGTCAACTTGGCTAGGGCCTCTGGTCTATAATAGATAATTCGTGTTTTAAATATACATTTCAACGTACAAATATATTTTATTTAAAAAATATTCATATTTATTATCCTGTGTCTCCAGCATTTATAATAAGAAATCATCAATAACAACCTTGATATTATTTTCTATATTATTTTAACATTTTAGTATTGCTTAGCGAAAAGTAAGATATATTGGCTTGATATTTATTGAATTTTAATTCGTTCGATATAAAACGAACAAGCTTTCCCACTCTCGTGATTTAAAATTGCATACATAGAATTTATCTCCGGAGTAAGCCAGAACGGATGTCTGTTATCAGTTTCAATATAACTTACCCCAACATCGTTCCTCATCACCGTTCGTAGTAAGTGATTATACAATAAAGAAAATATCCCGAACACTTTTTAAAGCATAGGCTGCAGAATTTCATTTTATTTAGTTTTCTTTATTTATGGTTTTGTTTAGTGTTAATTTTATTGTTTTATGTAAAATGTATTTTAGCAGAACATATTGTTACTATTCCCTACCTATGGTAGGTATTTAATATTAAATTTATTTTACATTAAAACCTTAACTAAATACAAATAAAAATTAAAAATAATTATTAAATGTTATAATTAAATGAAATAAAATGTTAATAATTAAATTAAATGTTCATATTTTTATATTTAAATATTGTATTGGCTTGTGATTTCGGTTAGTTACGTAGTAAGAATTATTAAGATGATATATTTTTTTTTAATAACTGTGTTCTTTTAGAGCAAAAAGATTACACGTTCAGACAATAGAGGAGTTATTTTTTTTATATTTATTAATGCAAATAAAATTAATTAATGAAAATTGTGAGCATTTCCTTTATAATTTTACGAGTAGCTAAAGGATGTCATTCATTCGCATATTTAACAGATTAAAAAAAATATAACACCATTAGACGATATTTAAGCACAATTACTTTACTTATAATTATAACTAATACTTACATAAAACTAAAATTTCCTATCTCGTTAATATAGCTTTTTTACGGTCTGCGTATTATAGTTAGTTTGCAACAGGCACGCCCGTTGACCGTTGACCCGTTGTGTTTAAAATCAGCAAAAACCCATAATCAGATTATTGCTCGTGGTTATCTAGACAAAAGAGAAAGCAGGCTGCACTTTTCGTCGCTAGCGTAATGTCACTTGTAAAGAAACACAACTAAGTCCAATATTACTGTGACATGCTACAATATCATTTATGATATTCATAACACTAACCTAAGGGGCCGTCCCTAATAAGGACGTGTCATTTTGTTATAAACGAAACTTATTGTATAAAATGATTCGTGCGTCAAGCCTGACCGGATGAAATATCCAAACGTCCTGCAACATAATTATAGTCATGATACAGGTAGTACCGATTAGTGAGAGACATCGATGACATCACATAATACAACCACTACATCAGCAATCCGGCAGGACAGAGTGAGGGACACTATAATAATGTCCTCCTGACCGATTTCGGCTACAGCAGCCAAGAGAGATTAGCCAACTGCGGAGGAGGTATTATAGCACACAAGCGTGTGCGCAAATACACTGCATTGTCTATTCTCTAGTTCTCATAATCAGATGGGACGGCAATTCTGAACAACTGGAAAGAGTTCAGGGGCAGGACTAAAGCTTGACGTGTTTTCCGAGGCATAGTGTAGACACTACCACCTTCCAAACTACGAACTACTACGGAAAATCTTCTGACAGAAAAAGCCAGTAACTTTTTATTGGCCCGACTTGGGAATTGAACACAAAGCCTCCGGGTCTGCGGCCTTACATCTAACCACTAGACCAACAAGGGACATTACCATACCGCCGAAGATGTTGTCCCTCAACAACCAAAACCATCTCACCTTTAGGCAGCCTCATCCGGTAAAAGAAGAAGTGATCCTACCGTATCGCCGAATACTTTATACGATAGCCTTAAGCCCTGCATAAACTAAGCTAATAAGTAATTGCAGACAATATCACCCCGAGGGACACTAATGCAGCGACTGAACAAGCCACATAGCACTTCATAAGATCCCCCAACCCAATTGCACTCAATAAGATCATTTCATGTATACACACACAGTCATCATGTAAACTTACAGTACAAATACATATCGATAATAATATTCTTAAAACACATTTCCATATCACCCAGACCTAGTGATCGTACCAAGCAGCTGTACATTTAAATCTGAATGCTGAAAATATTTATATGGACTTCACTTTAGGAATTTGCGTTCGTCGATCGTCGCAATTTAATATAATGTCGCAGGAGCTTGCTTTACTGGAGATTCGCAAGAATCCGCATTATGATAGACAAAATTAAATATCAAATTATGCTTGTGATTTCAGAATCCATATTAAAGGAACTTCAACAGAGGTATAAAGCCTTATCGCTATTGTGATAATATATAATGTGAGTTAGTTTGTTTGTTTATTTGTTTGTTACACTTCTTTTTCTTTCAGATTCTTTCAGATCACTAAATCGATTTTAAAGCAAATTTCAGCAAATAATATAGGCTACATTTTGTCTCCGTATTGCCATGGTAACGGGAATCACGCGGGTAACCACGGGCAAAACGCTAGTAATATTATATAAATTGAAGGATAATCGAATTCAAAGGTCGAAAAACGTAAATACATATACATAAGTAGTGTATTTTATATTCCTTTTGATAAGTGCATCAAATAATATTTAAAAAATATATAATATTTAAAGATAAGGATTTTTATTTTATAAAATACCTTGTTGGGACCAAAAGAGTTGAAATTAAAATGAACTAAATTAAATAATATTATTATTAATTAATTTGTATAAAAAAGACTTATGCATTACTTAATCATGATGGATAAATAATTTCTATTCTTGTTGAATAAACTCCATAATGTAGATTTCAAATGATGTTGACTATATCATGTCATCAAGGCCAGAAATTATGAGACCAGAGGACGGTTCATTATAGTTGCACGCCATTATGGCTAATGGAGAATTATTTCCTGGGTTATATAGGCTTAATGATAAAATTGTGGAATAATGAAAAATGATTGTACCTATCTGCTTATGTCATTTTAATCTATTTGCAAAAAAAAACACCACTAAACATAAGGTAGAACGTCTCAGGTGATCAGCCTTTGGAGTGATATGTTAATCCTAAGAAATGGATTTACGGGACCTCTCTCTTTTAGCACATTACAAGCCTATTTTCACAAGTAAATAGTTATTTTTTTTTAATTTACGTTGCACGAGACATGAAATTTAGAGGTATTATAATTTTAAATTTAAAGTTAATATTTCACCCTATTTAATGTAACCAAAAAATATTTCTTACATAATTGGATTATATCCATTAAGAATTATCACCGTGACTGAAATCGTTCAGAAACTATAAAGTAAACTTTCATGTTTTCGTAAAAATATTTTGTACAATAGTCAGCGTTATTTAAAAACACATCATTGTTTATTCTTCAGTCAGTAACAGTGAATGTGAACATGTCAAACGAAGTCATTTATTTTTGTTTTTTTTTTAAGATTATAGAGCGTATTTGGCAAATAGTTTTTTTTTCTGTAAGCTCCAAGCTCCCTTCACCCGAGCATATGCATAACATGCCAGGTCATCTATTATTTCCTGGATACCTTGTACATATGGCCACTTACGGACGTAGTATTTATGTGTATTATTTTGGATGTTTCGTATGGGATATCTAAGGAATGGTTGTTTTATTACATTTGTAATAGTATATCTAAGACATAAAACATTTTCTGCTCTGTGCAAATTATTGTTTGTTAAAATTACTGTTTTAACCGGAGTTAAATACGTCGCTAGCAGTAGGACGGAAAAAGTAATCAGAACTTTGTAGAGATCAGGAAAGCAAATGTTTTTATTAGAAGAGTAATGTTTCGCTGGGAGTTTGTTCAAAGTCTCCGGACTGTCAGGGATGAAAGTTATTGTAGGAAAATAAAATTTGAATTTAAGTAAATATCTTCAATTGAGTAATCGAATATTCTTATTAATTGAAATCACCGATATTGCATCATGATTTAGATTCAACCAAATTCGCAAGCCATTTTACAAATGAGTAAAGTAAAAGTTAAATTAAATTGGATTTAAAGAGTAGCAAAGCAACAATTAGTAAACATTTTCTTTTTATGTCAATGCAAACGAGGGCACTTTACTTTTACTTGTATTTTGCATATGGAATTTCTCACCAAAGTTGGAAATAAAATAAAAATCTAAACCTACAATTTGTAAGCGATATTATATTCGATATTATAACGATATAAAATGATTTAAGTCCACGTTTCGACAAATATTTTTCAACGTCCTAAGGTTTCCTAATACTCTCATCCAGTTGTCCTCTCGTTCAGATCGTCGTCGTCGTCGTCGATCGTCGAAGGTAATCGCGATTTATTATGTAATGTCTGGACGCGGACCAGAATGCTTTCATAACTTTTTATCATAAATGAAGTTAAGTTCATATTTATTATACATGAAAGTCACGATCCACTTTCAATTAATTCAAACAAATAATTTGTATGTATATTAAGTGGAAAATTTGTTAATGTGTTATTTCAATTTACTTTTTTTAATAATGTTGGGTAAGGTAATCAGCAATATTTTCAATACTTAACTAATTAATATTATTAATTTCATGATATTTATATATCGAAGGCAAGTGTACTTTACATAAAAATAATAAGCATCTTATGATAGTTTGTAACTGGTGCTTGACCTGCGGCTTCGCCCCAATTTTAGCTATAATAAACTACGAAGAAATATTTATAACACATGCAACATTTCGTATTTAACGATATTAGTGCGATTACAATTATTCTAGTAATTGAAGATTAATATTGAATTATTAAAATGCCCACTTACATACTATATATACCAGGTGTAGTGACATCCTCGTTGTTCTAGTGACACACATGTAGGTAAGACATAGTGTGCAGGATCAGATGAGGTATCTGGGCCTGATCTTGGACGGAAGATGACCGTCTTGTCAGCCCGAAGCTCATCAACGCTGATGTAGCCTTAGGCCAGCTACTGCCAAACGTAGGTCGCAGTCATAGCGGCGAAGGGATAAGCGAATATAGTACGTATAATATATATATGCTATATAATATATACTGCCTCGTTGGTCTAGTAGCTTGATATAAGGCCGCAGACTCGGTGGTCCTGGGTTCAATTCCCAGGTCGGGTCAATAAATAGTTATTGGTGTTTTCTTTCAGAAAACTCTCAGTAGCAGCCCGGAGTCTGGAAGTTGGAAGTGTGTACACTCCCGTGCCTCGGAAAGCACGTTAAGCCGTTGGTCCTGCGCCTGAACTCTTCCGGTCGTGTCGGATTGCCGTCCCATCGGATTATGAGAGCTAAGGAAAAGAGAGTGCACCTGTGTTTGCGCACACACTTGTGCACTATAATATCTCCTGCGCAGTTGGCTAGTCTCTCTTGAGATTGGCCGCCGTGGCCGAAATCGGTCTGGAGGACCTTATATATATATCGTATAATATATCATCTTCCGTCCAGGATCAGACCCAGATACCTCATCTGATATTAGTTTGGTGACATTTCTCACGAGCGATCTGGAATCTCCAGGCGGAGGTGCTTGCGAAATCGTACCGGTTCCGGCTGGAAGCGAGGTCGAGCGGTGACCATCCCCCGGATTGGTGGAGGTAGAGCAAGTCGAGTATGTATGAGTATGGAAGTGGCACCCTCCTACCACGAGTGGCAGGCAGTGGAGTGGAGTTGGCGCGTCGGGGCCTCAGCGCCATTCCCTGGCGGCGCTTGTAGGCGGATTCCTCTCGCTGCTGAGCGTGATAAGCACCATGATCAGTAGCGACAAATGCTGGATGGAGATGGTATACCGGCGCCTCTGGCGCCGGCGTGTCCCCTTTGCCGTTTCAAAAGTTCTGGAAAGGTTTCTGTAAATCGGAAGTGACGATTTCCTTATTAATATTTTATTCATTTGTATAGATAATTTTATCCTATAGTGTAGATACAAAATCTCCTTTCAGATAAATCTTAGCAATAAAACATTTGGCACAAATTGCCGCAAAAAAAAGAAGTTAAATAATGCTAAAAAATATTGAGTAGAATGATAAAATAATCTCATTAAAATTCGAATGTCGTAAAAAATCACAGAACCGAATTACTTTAATTTGTTGATACCAGATTTAATTGCTTGTTTTCGAAAACATAGTTTTTTTATTCTCTTCTGTTTTAACGATTATAATTAGTCTTATTTAATTTATTTTTACGAAATGGGTACGAGTAAAAACACACACGTTTTAATTTGTGATTTGGGTCATTCAAATTTAATTTGCTAAACAATGTGCATGTACATTAAATATCTAAAACAGTTTATCAAACGAATAAGCATGTAATGCAACTTTTGTATACTATTATAATTTAAACAAAATTAGGAAGGAGTTTCTCCTTCCTAATTGTCCCCACCAACTTTATTGCGTGATCTTTCATATGGGGTCCAGAACAGTGCACGCTTACCTTTGGTGTGAGAAGGCGAGGCAAAGCAAGGCTGTGTCAAAATCAAATTAAAAGGGATCAAAACCTTGTCTCGTTTTAGGCTAAGTCTACCGTTCATTCAACTAACATATTTGCGCTGTGTTGGTTCTTACGCCGTTTACTTTCCGAGGAGCAGCCAGTGAAAGCTTGTTCACCATTTGTGACGTACGTTTAAGGTAAATCTTTTAATTTACTTTTTATTTTTCGTTGATTATAAATTTATTGTTTTTTTTTTTAAATAATAAATGAAAATGATATCTTTGCAATTTGCGCTTGCTTTGCGAAATAATTAATAAAGTCTTTCTCAATAACCATTATGACTAAAATATTTTATATTTAAACTTCTGTTTGTGTTATTTAATTGAAACAATGTTAATAATTGACCACGTTTGCGTGTCAAATAGTTTTAAAATATATATTAGTCATAGAGGCTACCTATTTACATTTATTCACTGTCTGTCTGTGCGCATCTTATGCGAAAACACTGAATATTATTTTAATAAAATTCGATGCACAAAAACAATGCCAATAGAAAGATGAGATATGTACCGAATTCCGTAATTTTTTTACGTAATTTTTGTCTATTTTGCAACATATTGTTACATAACTGAATAGCACCGATGTGAGGTCGCTAAGCAAGAAATGCTATAAAAACCAAATTTATGGATGAAATATGTGTGTCCTACAAGTGTAAGTTTAAATTCAAGAGTTCTGAAAGAGGTTTTTGTCTCGAAAAAAGATTTCTTATGATTTTTTTTTTTTGATAATAAGAAGATAGAAACTTTTTGTATTGCCACACAACAAACCTAAATTAATGATTGCATATATATATTTTTAATCTACTGAATCTTAAAACTATTAAATGTATAGAAAAAAATACAAATAAAAATCTAAATTCCCTACACAAAATTATTTACATTTTTGTGATCGCCATCGTCGTAACTTGGATTTACAAGGAGAAAGTGTTCTGTCAATAGTAAAAAAAAATTGTAAACATCATCATTAAATTTTTGTTTTCCAAAAATATATTTTTTCTCGGACGAAAATTTAAAAACCAGTGTTTATAAAATAATTTTAAAGTTAGATGACATGGTCTAATGCGTTTGGCAATAAGTGGACAGCTTCACGCGATCAGACAAAAATCGTAAGCGCCAATATTCGTTAATAAATTGCGAATATGTATGTACACTTTTTGAATATTTATCTATACATAAATAAACCTCTAAAGCTCATAAGTATTCTTTTTTTAATTTTATTAAGTAGGCATACTTGCAACTGCCACATCGTACCACCGCCCATACTTGTTGGTTTCTAAGAAATATTAACTATCCCTTACAAGCAGCAGCAGAAGAATAAAAATACAGACGAATTGATAACCTCCTCCTTTTTTGATGTCGGTTAAAATATACTTAGTATTGCTTAGCAATAGAATATGTAATGAGTGAGTGATACCTACACAGACTTGTATAAAGCCCTACTGCTAAGTAAAATAGTCTAGTACTAATTAATGAAAGTCTTAGTTTCGATTTTGACTCTTTAGGCTAATGTCGTCTCAACTTCTAGTATAATGTTCGAGAATAGTTGGAGTATTAGTAATCTTTAATATGCATTACTTTGTTTAGTTAAAAAAACCGATATCTTTATTAATATGTAAGCATAAAATATTGTATAATAGAAGTCAAAATAAGAACAGAAGAGTTAATTTTTTACAAGTAATGATGTATTTGGTGATGCTAAAGAAAAAACGAAATGTTTGAATAAGATATATTCCGTTTTCATACCAGGCTAGTAACGGAACACAACATTTGACATGTATCAAGCAAATGTCGCTTGTCTTAAAGTACCCCTTTATGGTGCCTGCCGATTCCGGCCATGGCGGCCATTCTCAAGGGTGACTAGCTGATTTCGCATTTCACACAAGAGCACTCTCTATTCCTTTACTCAATATTCAAAGGGATCGTCCCTTATAATTATACAGTCACTACTGAGAAATTTTAATCAACCCGAACCTGCGATTGAAACCCAGGTGGTTTATTTTTCACTGTCACCTAATCAAGTTCTTATACCGAAACTATTTGACGTAGATATTTAGATATAATTATTTAGTGATTTCAATTAGTCATGCGTAGACGTATATACAACAAAGGGGAAGGCTCTTTGTGTTTGCAATATTACCGGAAATTCTGTTTTTGATCTTTGTGAAACATTATTGTAAAAAAAAATCTTTTAAATTATATTTCACTTAAAAACACATACCTACACATCTTCATAAAAAATAAACACTCATTTTGGTTCAAGAGAAATGTATATGTGAAACAATTTGAATTAAAAAATATATGTTTTTAATTAAGACCTTTAAATAAACGTATGATATATCATTCATAATAAAACAAACCATACGAGTAATGGATGTTTCGTTTTTAAAATGAAATAAAAAAAGTAACGAACAAGAATACATATATTTGCCTTCATTAAAATTCGATAACTATGCAGAAATTGATACAATAGTTTGTTTTTAATTGGTTTGCTTTCCGACGTCGCTAGGTCATGTAGGATTGGTCGGTCAATGTAGATGCATAATAGTTGGATCTATGTAATCTGTGCCCTATTATGCCAGAATATGCGCATGCATGTTCTGTTATTGAGTTTTAATGGACGAGCAAACATTTGGGTCTGTTGCGAATGGAAAATACGAGATGTTAGCGTTAATCCGATTACACTTACGTTAAGTGGCCATAACCGTGGTATTCTGTGATCAAGAATAAAAGATAGTTTTGCACTCTGTCTTACACGGACTCACATTCTATGAAATGTAGAATATTGAACTAAATAAATTTAACATGTCTTTTTGTCTTATAATTTTATTTATTTATTGTCTTAGAATATTAATCTCAGGTACTTATAAGAAAAATAAGGCAAGATTTTTAAAATACTTTTAAAAGGTTCTTTTAGGTTCCAAACTCTTCTGTATGCACATACTTTTGATGTATTTTTCTTCATGGTGGGGCGATGTGCAAGCCTGTCTGGTTAGACACGACCCAATTATCACATATTCTATAATTAATATTGCTGTTTTGCAGATATGCACTACATTCAGATAATTCGAAGTCATAATAAATATTTTTTTGGAAAAAATATATTTCTTTATAAATACCGAATGATCACATTAAAATAATTATATAAGATGTTTAAATTATGTTTTAAGAAAAAAATAAGAAAGTCCACTAAATTAATCGACCACTAATTCAATTCCAATTATACTACTAATCATAGTTATAATTTCCCATAAAATTATGAAAGAACAGAGTAAATTATACTCATACTTATAATGTTACCTCACATACTACCAGCTCGTTATTAGCATAAAATGATTGAGTATTCAGATGTTTGTCCAAATGTCCAGCGAGTATTGCTTTGAGTTATGAAACTAACTTCATTTAAATTTAAAGCGAACTTTGTATCCAATTCGAACGGAAATGCTTGCTTATATTGATGTTGAAAACAAGTCGAGTTATTAATTATTCTAATTAGTAATAGTTAATATTGTTACTCAATCGAGCACAAACGACTGATGGGATTTGAATGAAAATTGACGAACAAATACTTTATAACCTGGATTTATCTCATAACATTATTATTCCGGTAAATTACTTGGTTTAACGATTTGTATATAACTTTGTTAATACTATATTATAATATCCTATGAATACTATAATTTCATATATATAATTTAAGATCACTTAAATCTTTAATATATAAACTAAAAGGTTTAGCTGGCATCTTATTTAAATGTTTTAAGTGAAATCTTGATCATAAATAAATTTAATCTAACTTCATCGCTTTTTAAATGCAGATTAGCGAATTTTATTGAAAAAATAATAACTAACAGTGTAATAAATAATTAATGTCTAATTAAAGTCCAATAACCTCATGTATTAAAAGCATATTCGTTTTTTTTAAGATTATTTAGTTTTTTAATTGAAATGTTCGTCGTTTAATTTTCTTTATCCGTAAAGAAATGCTGTGTATACTGTTAAGTTATAGTTATATAAAAGTATATAGAGAATAGATAGTAGTCATAATTACATATCATCATGTAAATATATATACATTTAGTTAGTAAAAACAAATAAAAATTAAAAATATTTACTGTACAAATCGTGACCATCTGAAATAGTGGTAAAAAATATACCAGCATTTTTCCTTTGATTCTTATTTCCGATTCTCTGGGCGAAATAGGAACCAGCCCTCCTGTCGCCAGAGGAAATAACCACTTCACGGGTCGGACATTTATTTTGTAACATTCTGTATAAATAAAATTTCTCCCAAACCACTTTAAAAGGATCATAATTAATACAATCCATATGTCAAGGATTGATCTTTAACATTTACTAAGCATATCGAACTACAACTAGGCATATAATATGTCTATATACATACATCGTTGCAGCCTTATATCAACTATGAATCATGAAACATAATATCAATAATTTGGCCTCGGTATAATTATGATAATTATAAACCATTGGTACCTTATACTATTAATGCGCCAACATCTAAGTAGAGCGTCGAGTTACATCTATTAACCCAAAATACATACATAATTATATGCTTATACATCGCCAGTACAAACGTTTCCGTATATAATATAAATACTTGTAAATACACGTAAATAATAACTAGGAATTAAATAATTGAATAAAAACAATATCTGTAAATAGTGTCTTAGTAATTATATGTATGCGTATATAATTATTTTTCTATTTAATTGTACTGTTGCTACATTTATGTATAAATGAAATGATATCCGACTTTTAATGAAAATAATATCACGCTTATAAAAGTATATCACAGTCGATTTTTCACAAGTGAGATACGAAATGTGTTCTCACAGAAAAGCACTGCTGTGTCCTAATTACATTACACGAAACTCATATCAATAATCAGCTTTCCTCTACCAAATATGTATGTCAAACGCAATATCTGCTTCAGAACCACGATAGTGACGTCAGTGAGCTCTCGGATACGATCTGACATCTCGACACAATTCATCTATATAAATAAAATTATAGAGGTCTGAAGTTGTGCGCGCATCACGGAAAAACTACTGGATAGATTTCAATGAAATTTTCTAAATTTGACACTTGGCCCTTATCAAAAAAATAAATGATTACAATATCTTCATTTAATAAAAAGTTATTAAAGTTTCAAGAAACAACGATTTGTATATGCACTGCGTGTTCAGTAATGTATGTTTAAACAAAGTATATTTTTGCTTGCGATCTTTTTGATGTTTTTTTCCTTCGTACATAAGAAATCTTTGTTAATATATCAAGCAACGCGGACGAAGTCGCGGGTATCAGCTAGTTAGACATATACTAACATAAATAATAGACAATCATTTTATTAATAGACACAATTAATTATAGATACAAGATGTTTTGAAATCGAGCCTTGTTGTTGGCTTATTTATAAGTTTATCGTTAGGTCAATAAGGAAATTGTAATTAAAATTCAGTAACTGTGTTTTATTACTTAAATGTTTCCCAGATCTTCAATTAACACAGAACTTCGTATAGCTACTCACTGAAAAAATATTCTATAAAAAGATCTTTACTGTAAACTCGATTTATCTGTAGAATAATTATGATGCCTTGAAAATAAGTTTAGGTTTGCACCCAAAATAAGTAATAAAAAATTTGCTAAGTATTGTTTCATTACTGGCTTCATCTATAGATATTCTTAAATACATTATTATGTATACATGTACTTTGTAATACTTATTACCTCTCTCTTACTTGAGTAAACTTAAATATAGAAAAATATACCAACGATATTTAATGATGATGAACGATGAATGTTTCGTATATATTGATATAAATATTTATTTTTTCTAATTTATATTTACATAAATCATAATTCTATTGAATAATCAAAACGTATTTTGTCTATTTAATATATGCTCTATTTTTAAATATTTTATATAAATATTATAAATGTACTTATACTTTTTTAATATTAATTCAAAATATTTGATCGATCAATGTGAAAAGTGACGCAATACATGTATTTATCGTGCCGAAGTTTTTTATTAATTTCGCTTTGTAGTACTCCCTTTGATGGAGCCTCACATCAACTTTATAACGTTTAATTTGTATCATGACAAATGAAATATTCGCCAGATTGCGCTAGGAGGAATATAAAACGAAAAACGTTGTTATGTCCCTCAAAAAATAATCGCCGTTAAAACGAAGCTACATGGTGTGTGTATACAATATATTGAAAATAAAAAAGAAATAATCAAAGGAAAATATTCAATGGTAATAAAATGACACATACTTATACGCACGCACAGCCAAAAATGAATAAGTAAAATATCATATTTAGAGAAAAATAATTTTAAAGGTTTTTTCTGTTCATTATTAAAAATGATAATAAATTACGTGTTACGTAAAGTTACGTGTATAAATTGAATAAATACTCTAATTTAAATATATATATTTTTTTTTTAAATGTTTTATTTAAATAAGCGTGCGTACCTACAAGCCGATTTGATAAAAAAGGAGCCCGAGTACCACATTCGCGTTTTTCTCTTTGTCATTCAATTTTATGTACTACGATTATAACATTTAACTAAAACAATTAGATTTAGAATCCGACTAACATAATGAATAGACGTGCCAATAATATTACTATCTCAATTTTATATATGTATAAAACTATAATACAGTTTTTATTCACTAGCACACTAAAAACCAAAGACTTGATTCCAACTTAAAAATAAATATAATATAAGTTTCACATTTCTTAACATATTCTTTGTCACTACCGGTAACGGCTTTTCCGATTAAACCGGTTTCGGTCCGTAACCAACTCTGTGTGCGAATTCTTGCATTATACAATATACTCAATATTTATATAATCAACGAGTTTGTCCGTGTTGCGCAAAGAACTCAACCTGACCGGCGTGTATTCAAGCGTGGCTAAAACTGCGCCAAAACTAAAAAAGCCTATCTGCACTATATAACAGTATTAAATACTGTCAATGACGACCTCTATTATACTAGTACACACTTGCGGTTATTTGATATTACGCTTGCATTTTAATATATTTACGCTTGTACACTTTTATCGGGCATGCTAATGTAATAAAATCACAACTTGTTTCGGAATGACTTCAATATAAACGCAATGAATTATAAAACACTAATTGAAATAAAATTGTTTCCATATCAGGTCGTTCATTCGTTAAATATTTGAAACATTTGCTGTCCAAACATTTCAATAAGTATGTCTGTTGTTAAATATTATCAAAATATAATAAATTATTTATTATATAATAAATTATTTTTGTAATGTAAGTAAACTATTTGATCGATATCGAGTGATTCTGAACGGGTTTGCTTTCTATTAACTGTATTACGATTCATTTCGTTGTTTCATACCATATGTTGATAAATTCATGTTCCGTGAAGGCCACATCTTATTAATAACTTGACTGACCTAGGTTATGCTAGATGCATTGACTCTCAAGTCATCGTAGTACAATTTTAGACCAGCCATTATATATATGCCCACCTATAATTTCACATAACATACTTTTTTGTTACGATTTTTAATATGCAGCTGATTCTATATTCTTATAAAGCTTTCCTGTGAGTGCTTACAATTTAATATTTTCAATAATAAATTTTCGTTTAATTTTTTAGTCTGTCGCATTAAAATATTTGTCAAAAAAGAAACAAAAACATGCAACGCTTTTTATATTTTAAGCGATTTACTCATCACAACGGAATGGGTGAGGAGATTTAAACGAGGAGGGGGGGGGGGGGCGGTAAAGTTATGTATGGCAGTAATATTTTTATACTTCGGGTAGGTCTTTTTTCTCAATAATATGGAATCAATATTTAGTGCAAAAATGTGTAATCAGATGTTCCAACTAAGACTTTCAGAAAACGATTTAAGGTCAGTTAAACCATACTCCTTATTACGATACTCGTTAAAAGTCCTTTCATACTAATTATCATATCGGCATTCAACTATATATATAGTTATATATATATAATATATATAAATACATCGATTTCTAGATTGAGGGTTTGCTCTTTTAAGCGACTTTTATGCAATAAATGTGTCTTTGATTTAACTAATAGTAGTACTACATAATCAGCTTTCTTTGGGGAAACTCACAGGCATATACCTAGATTATAGTTACAAAAATATAGTTGATTATAATACAATATATAGTTAATTATAATGTGGTATGTAGATAATAGGATTTATATTAAAATTAAAAATATTAATGTCACAAAGTGTAAATTAATTAATGCAATGTTTAACGGATTTACTGTTTCTTCTGTCCCAAACTTTAGGAACAATAATATGGTTTCATTCCTCAACCAGCTTAAAGTTGATTAATGAATTCAATCGTGACCAGATTTTTTTAATTGTATAGTTAGGCGGATAGCATATGGGCCAAGTGGTCACAAGTGTCGATAGACATTGGCATTGTAAGAAGCCATCACTTACATCGCTAATGCGCCACCAACCCTGGAAATTAAGATGTTATGTCCCTTGTGCCCGTACTGACGCACTCACCCTGACGAGTGGATTGTACCTACCCAGACGAGCTTGCACATAGCTCCACCAGTAAAAAGATGTGTAAGCCTAGTTTCATTGTATTGGTCTTGAAGGGCAAAATTAATTCACCGCTCTTCATGAGAGCTCCAGATCATCTCTCTGGAGACCCGATCTGGTCTTTAATAGGTTTTACGACAGAAGACTGTAAGTACGTCCATAATAGCAGACAGATTTTGTAATCTTTTGGATTAATTCAAGAACTTGTGAAAATTAATCACTATAATTTTCGTAGTAAAACTTATATGCGTTTCCGTTTGTACTGAAAACATTAATAGTTCGCTTGTATAAACTCCCTTTAAATAAACAATATCAAAATTGTATCGACAAACAAGCGGTCAGCGGTAAGGCTTAAAATAAACAAATAGGGAGTGAATAGTTCAAATCAAAATAGAACATAACCGATGGAATATTCTATAATATTTAACGAAACATATTCCGGCAAGCAAATATTTCAATTACAGCAAGTGATTTATTAATTTTGTATAACCACGGGCAGTCGCTTTTAGCCTTATATCATTTATTTATATTATATTAATTCCTAAAGAAAAACAACTCATTAGTTATGGATTGTTCCCCCTTCTGGGCTAAGGGCACATCCCCTTTTGAGGAGATGATTAGATAGAAACTTATCCCCAAATTTAGCTCAAATGCGGGTTGCTAGATACACATGTGGCAAACACAATTAGCATGTCATCACGATTTGAAGAAAAAACACAAATTAAGCATATGAAAAACCAGTGATCTGGGCTTGTGCCCATAATTTTAGTGTATCTTACACTAAAATTATGTGTGACATAATTACGTTTTTGTCGTTATTTAATTGGTACCAGCACTGTCCAGAGCCTTAATTAAATATAACTAAAATTTAAATTACGAACTGATATGTTCCCACTTAACTAAGTTAATACGAGCGCATATGATCGCAGAGTCCAGATGCATGTTGAATACAATTTGAATAATTACCATACGGTTAGTGTCAGTTAATGTCTGAATTTTTGAATGTAAAGTCTGACTCGGTTCGTTGAAAATGATGGCAATTTTCTAGTTTATTGTTTACTTACTTATCGTGGGATCATAAATAATTTTGAAACTCGAATGATAAACATCATTTTGATATTTATTGTACATACTTTCGGTATGGAAATGGAGGAGGTAAATCTAAAAAAATGTCGTATAATTATCACCTTGAGCTTCAAGATAAATTAATGATTGAATAACCAATAACGAACATTTCCATGAACACATGATGAACACAAATTTAGACATCTAATTATTCAATCTCATATTTTTGTTATAAGGATAATGTGATACTCAGATTTTAAAATTAAAGTAGCTTGTTAATAATCTTACCTAAAATATTCCGTACGTCTATTAAAGGATGGCTGATAAAATAATTCGTTTCTTCAACTTTATCCAATCGATCCCTCAAAAGCATTATCACTTTGCACCACTCTATACAATATATCGGACCACGAACCAGCTTTGAAGCAGCGTATTCGAAGCTCTAAGCCTCTTTAGAAGGCGGCCTTTACCTAGTAGTCTGTACATTTACTTACTTTGTATCAAATCCTACCAAGTACATTATGCTAGCTAGCATACACAATTACTACCTCGATACCTTATACCAAAGCAAATCGAAAATCGTTTATTCAATGTAATCATTACACTTACTAATTGATTTTGAAATTTAAAATACCATTGACCTGGATTAATATTCTGACCTGAGAGAAAACGACAAGAGAGACTTAGACTTTTTTTCTTAATTGATTTTGTGATCGTATACGAATTTAAAATATAACAAAGAAATAGACGATCTTTTAATTTCCGATATGTACTCAATGAACTCACTAATCCTAGAAAAACCTTTGCACACAAGCGTTTAACGACACAACCACAACACAATTTTGTAAAAGAGGCATTTAGTAATAGAAGTATTTAGTTTGTATTGTAATCACCAAAGGAAGAAATTAACGATGATTCCATTAAAAGTGCAAAATATTCTGTTTTATTGCATGTTAATTATAATTATAACAATGTGAATAAAAATAAGCGAGGAATACTGACACATAAAAATAAAGATGGCATTTTACACGACAGGTTACGCTAATTTTAATTTACCGCAAAACAGCTGTACTTGGTACTGTTGTGTTTCGGTTTGAAGCGTGAGTGAGCCAGTGTAATTACAGCCCAAGGGACATAACATCTTAGTTCCCAAGGTTGGTAGCGCTTTGGCAATGTAAGCGATGCTTAACATCTCTTACAATGTCAATGTCTATGGTCGTTGGTGACCACACCATATTCAGGTGACTCATATGCTCGTCCGCCTGCCTATGCTATAAAAAAATACTTAAATAATATTTAATATATGTGTAATTTAAAAAATATATATAACGAGAATATAACAATAGGTAGACAACAAATGTACCCAACTGTAGTAGCAAATGTCTGATATATATTAATACGTATTAAATACGAATCAGAAGTTAAATGTCTAGACTGGAAATTTTGTATCATTATTTTATTGACATGCGGAATCATTGTGACAAGCAACTCTACTTTCATCCTAATATTATAAATAAGAATGTGAGTATGTTTATTTGTTACATAGTCAATGTAAACGTCTATGTCTTAGTATTATTTGCATGCTGAAGTAGTTCTTATTCTCGTTATTCATGAATACAAATTCATGAACACCGATAAAACGATGGAACGCGTAATTTCATAATGGACATATCATTGAATTTTAATTAATTTGAAATCATTCGCATTGATTTCAATTTATGAAATGAGTTTTATTTAATCCACGTCAAAAAAGTAAAGGTGAAAAATGTGGGTTTGAGGCGCACCTTTTTTTTTCGTGTATGTGTTGTATCATTTTCATGCATATGTGCTTACTAGCTGTGACCAGCGGTTTCACCCGCGTATAATTAATAAAAATATAATAAATGAAAATCAGCCTAGAAGAGACTTCCTCGATAAAAGGAACTTGACAACACAATAATATTTTTTAAATTCGCACCAGTAGTTCCTGAGATTAGCCGGATCAAACAAACAACAAACTCTTCAGCTTTATATATTAGTATATATATCCGGCTAAATAATTCACCCCAAAGTTATATTAACTAGTCTTTCGCTCGCTTCGCGTGATTTGAGAAGGGAGAAAGTGTAAGGTTAGAAAACTCAGCCTATTTCATTCCATCCTGCTTTATAACAAATTTCATCAAATTTGGTTAGGTGGTTTAGTTGTAAAAGCGTAACAGATAGACAGCTTTAATTTTCCCATTTCAAATATTGGCATATATATGTATCAAAGCCAACTTTATTCTACCGCAAAACAGCAGTACTTGCAATTGTTGTGTTCCGGCTTGAAGCGTGAGTGAGCCATTGTAATTCCAGGCACAAGTGATATAACATCTGAGTTCCCAAGGTTGCTGGCGCTTTGGTGATGTAAATGATGGTTAACATCTCTTACAATGCCAAAGTCTATGGGTGTTGGTGACCAGTTAACATCAGGTGGCCCATACGCTCGTCCGCCTACCTATACAATAAAAAATATATAAAAATCCATTTTATGTATATAACAATATTTTATTGGAATTTTTATATTGGAATTGTGTCTATAAAATATATTATATTATTTTAAAATCGTTATCGTTGTAAATTCTTTCGTGTCGCAGAGACACGCTGACGCCCATAACCAAGAAATACTTAATAATATAATATCAACTTAAAATAATTACTTAAAGTAAATGTAATTATAATATTGAACAATGTTAATGTCAATCTAATATTTATTGTTATATCTCACGTTAATATATTTAATTGCATGTTAAATAATTCATCAAAATTGTTTTGGCAAATAATAATATAAATGTGGCCAATTCACATTCATGGATCTGATTGATCCAATTTTCGTTAATGTTGTCTTTTGTTGTCCAATCGTAAAATTTTTTGCCAATATATATTTTTGAAATGAACATAATCGAAATCATAAAACTTCAAATATACCCATAATACCTAAAATATAAAAAAAAAACGTTTTCAAATCATAATATTGTGATATTGAAATAAATAGTGTAATTACGAATTCGGTAATACATTTTCCATACTATCGTTAGATATCTGAAATATTAATTAAAATCATAATGTCACATGTATTGAAAATTTGTTATATATCGAAGATTCTACGTTTAATATTTCATGTCAATTTTATAGCTGGAAATATTCAGTAAATCAAGTATTAATATGAAATATGATTTCTACCTACACAGTATAGAGTCTAAAATAGAATGCTTTTTGAATTTTACTTTTTTATATGCAAATATATACCACCGCTATATTTATCTATATAAATAAAATGATAGAGGTCTGCAGTTGTGCGCGCATCACGGAAAAACTACTGAATAGATTTCAATGAAATTTTCTAAATTTTATTTCTTAGACTCTTGGCCCTTATCAAAAAAAAAACAAAGATATTGCGATATCTTCATTTAATAAAAAGTTATAAAGTTTCAAGAAACAACGATTTGTATATGCACTGCGTGTTCAGTGATGTATGTTTAAAAAAAGTATATTTTTATTTGCGATCTTTTTGATGTTTTTTTCCTTCGTACATTTACGAAAACTGACGATCGCTTGAATAGTAAATATGTGAAGTTGTTACAAACAAATAAACTAATTAACTCACTTTTGCCTTTATAATATTATTAAGGAATCCGTACTCTCATGACATTTTGACTGGCGGTTGAAGTCAGCTGTATATTTGTTTAGAAAAATAAGATTCGTGTTTTATTTATTCAATTACCCATGTGAAAATCTGACGATAGTTACATTCATTTACAATCGACACTCCTATATACATTGAAAAAAATAATTCATTAGTATTAATTGAAGTTTTTCCTAATATGAAGTTAGTGGGGACGTACATACTGTTGTATTATATACTGACAGAGTCGATAAGTATTTTTCAAAGGCAATATGTACCTTAAACTAATAAAACAGAAACAGAAAATCTCAAGTGTTTGTAACGGACAAAACTTCTGCGTAATTCATTAAAGAAAATTATTATAAAAAAATAAATCATGACATAATTATAAAAACATGCATAAATGGAAGGCGGAGGAGTGGCTTGTTATGGAAATTTATTGGAATCGCGTACAATGACGACGACACGAGGCACTAACGAGCAAAATATTATTGACTCGCGATAGCGTATCCCACACAAACGCAGTCGTTGAAACGTTGCATCTCAATAAATAACTAATTTATTATATACACAACTATAAAGATCGACGCCCACTCCATGTCTTCATCTGAAATGCTGAGACTATTTCAAAAGAATACGGGATCTTAACATAAAAATGGAAACAAAGTACGATGTTCGAGGAACTGAGATCTGTCTGAACAAAGATCTGTTTTCAATATAAGTTCCATCTTCCGTGCATCCTAGCGTGAGCAACGGTAGGTAATCAGCGGCTTCATCAACGTAAAACGAGTATTTTCAATAAAATAATTGAAACAATAGAAATTAATTTTAAAAACAAAAAATAAAATCTCATTCGATACTATCAGAAATGACATTAATAATGTTTATAAAAAGCATAAAGCTTAATACAAAAGCAATCAATGCAAGACCGTTTTCATGCAATTCAGATTGTTCAAGAAATCCCTTTTACATTTATTCTCGATATTTCCTTTAGTAAGTAATGATTTGTATCAAAGATGGACTTAGTTTGTTTACTATACGAGAAATGAGAGTCTTAGAGAGATTTTTCTGTCTGTAAAAATTAAATTGACTATGAAAAGTTTTCTATAATTTTCTCCGTGATTGTCTTGAAATATTTATGGTTTCTTTTACCGATAATTTTGTTCTCATAGAAAACTATTTGCCTTTAACATAGGAATCAAATTCCTTTTTTTAATTTAATTTTTTGTCGAAATACAACATTTAAATGTTCTGCCATTCATATTTAGGCCGTTTTTCCGACAATAATTGAATCTGGGTGCTTCCGATAATTTAATACGAGCTTGTTTTAAGCCCTTTTAAATCCGATAATGGACAGAATAATATATTTATATTTAATTATATATATTGAATTACAAATATAATACACGAAATTACTGTTATTTTGTAATTGTAATTTACTACAATTAGAATCGCTTCTTTGTACACAGCTATATTTATTACAATTTTTACTTCGTTTGTTTTACGAGTCGGTCATGCGATGAATATCCTGTAGAGTGATATATAAAATAGCACTGGTGTTCTCTTGTGATATCTGCATTAATTCTGTTCTACTTCGCTGCTATCGTAGTTGTCGTAACGATTAAGCAAATGATGCGAGAAAATAAAGAACCACTAGGATTCATAAAATTATTTTTATGTTTATCTATTACGTCATACATTTTTTAATGCTTTGTCGTTGTTTATTTATTTTGTAAAAAAGTGGACTTAGTGCTTCATTTTCTAAGCCTAAGGTATACCGAAAGGTTATGAATGCAAATATGTGATAAGTACGCAAAATAATTATAAAATAAATTATAATAATAAAATTCTAATATAAAATTGATATTTTATGGTTTTTATTTTAACTTCAGGTGCTGATTATCCTTGGCCATTAAATTTAGATGTGATTTGTGATTGTATCTATCACTTAGATTCGCTTTAAGATTAACACGCTTTCTTCTATATATTATTCAACAGTCGATACAGCCTTCAAACGCTGATCTGGCTTATGATGCTTATCTCATAGTTAATGCATATGAAATGGACGAATTAATTAAATCTTTAAATAAAGAACTATCGTATCAGATTTTTAATTAAATAACGAGAGAAGATAAATACTATGTAGTTTTGAGAATGTATAGCCATCTTTTATAAAGATGAACTTTTTATTAATAACTATTAGTTTTTTTATACTACATTTGTTATTTGGACAAAAAAAAATACGAAATCCAATTACACGTCAGATTTACGTGAATAAGACTTCGTACCGTAATGATAAAAATGAGAAGAAAATAAAAATGTATTCCTTAGTTGGGAATATTGAGATAGAAATTATTATTAAAAATTAAAACATCTTATTTTCATCACCAACCAAACACTAGTGTAGTATGTAGTAACAGTAAGCATAACTTTTTAAGTAATTGAATGACATGTTTTTTAAAAAAGATTTTTTTTTTCAAAAACTAAAATTATCATTGAATATCAGGATTCGGTTGATTACGTACATATGTACGTTACACCTATTTGTGCATGCTACGTAAGTATGCACAAATTGGTGTAACTTGGATCATCGAAGCCAAGATTCTGCGAAATATTCTGTATTTTGTTTATTCGTGTAGAAATATCCGATATCCTATAGAACGATCGGGTTATTATCGGATGTACGAAACCTTAAATGTAAATGAAATCGCTTATAATTGTAATGTTGGAGTTCACTAATATCCAATAATAAAATTCCAAGCTATCTAAGAACAAATACGATGCATATTGAAAATGTTCTCGCTGGAGACTCCACTTTGCTTCACTATTCAGCCATTTCAGGAACTACTAAGTAAGCATTTACTGCAAGCTCGGTAAAGCTTTCGACAAACAGTTTAGCTGGACATCTTAATTAAAATAATATCTCGATACTCAAACAACAATGTAGCACAAAATGAAACGATGTATTTTCTAATGTTCCTTTTGAAACATTAAATTTACATCATAATGTAGACCTATACAACGATACCCATGCGTTATTTGTAATTGATGATGAATTGGATATTTTTTTTAAATTGTGACTTTTAAGGTTTTTTTATTCTTTTGCAGATGTGGTTGACAGTACTCGTGGTAATATTGATTATCGTTATTTTACTGTACTTAGACACACTAAAGCCTAAGAAATTTCCTCCTGGTCCAAAATGGTTACCGGTCGTTGGAAGCGCTCTAGAAGTTAATAAGATTCGAGAAAAGACCAAGTATCTTTATAAAAGTTTTAAGGAGCTATCCAATATTTACAGTAAAGATGGACATTTGCTTGGTCTTAAAATTGGAAAAGATCGTATAGTAATGGTAAACACCGTAGAAGCTAATAAAGAAATGCTTTACAATGAAGACATTGATGGACGACCGAAGGGGATATTCTATCAAACCAGAACGTGGGGTGAGAGAAAAGGCGTCCTGTTGACCGATGGCGAACTTTGGAAAGAACAAAGAAAGTTTCTTATAAAACATCTCAAGGAATTTGGTTTCGGAAGAAAGGGTATGAGTGAAATAGCATTCGCTGAAGCTGGTCATATGGTTAGTGATATTTTGGACATTTTAGATAATAAAGAAAGTGCTATACTTCCAATGCATAATTTCTTTAGCACTTATATTTTGAACACATTATGGACAATGATGGCCGGGATTAGATATAAGCCAAGTGACCCTCGTATGGTACTATTACAAGCTATTTTATTCGAACTATTCTCAGCAATCGATATGGTCGGATGCCCCTTCAGTCATTTTCCTATTTTATCTATCATAGCACCAAAGTCATCTGGTTATACGGACTTTGTGAGGATACATAAAAGAATTTGGCAATTTCTACGCGATGAGATTGCTGTGCATAAAATGAGATTTGACCCTAATAAAGAAGACAAAGATTTTATGGATGTTTATGTGAGGGCACTAAGGGAATACGGCGAGGTTAACACGTATTCCGAAGGACAATTAGTTGCAACCTGCCTCGACATGTTTATGGCTGGGACGGAAACGACAAACAAAAGTATGAGTTTTGCTTTTAGCTATTTAGTAAGAGAACAAGATGTTCAAAAAAAAGCACAAGAGGAAATAGATAGGGTAGTTGGGTATAATCGCCAGCCATGTCTTGAAGATCGTCCGAAGTGAGTTTGGGATTTTATATTTTGTAATTATGCTTTTAATATATGACAAAAATAGTAAAAAATTATATATGATATAGGCTTCTACAAAAGTTCGTCACTAAGGATCTTCAGGTCTTGTTTTCACCTGGCCCTCTGCCACTTCAGTTTGTTAATTATATGGACAATGTCGATTACTTTGCTCTCTGACCAATCACCTAATCTCTGATGATTTATTCCATTAGATACATTTTAAGTAAAACCTCTTATTTAGATCTTAAATTGCTGTAATAGACGCACCGTGAGGGTCCACGGTCTCGGCGGGTTTATGGAATAGCTGATTTAAAAATTGATTGCTGATTTAATTCATTTATTTTTTCATTTTTAGCATGCCCTACAATGAGGCAGTAGTGCATGAATGTATCCGTCACTTTATGGGCAGGACGTTCGGAGTACCACATCGTGCTTTACGAAACACTACATTAGCTGGATACAGCATACCAAAAGTAAGTAAATCTATATGTGAAAAATTGTTCATAAATTTTCAATTAAAAAACAAACAGTAATATATAAGGAAGACCTCATCTGAACATATCAACAATACCTATAAATCTGTATTTGATACTTTACATAACTTATCAAGTTTGATCACGATCTTGATAAGATATGAAAACAGTAATATATGTTGCTAAGGTGTTTAAATGGTTTCTTTTTCAGGACACAATGGTGGTCAGCAATTTCCCAAATATACTAATGGACGAAGTTCTTTTTCCCGAACCTTACAGTTTTAACCCAGACCGGTTTATTGCTAATGGCAAGCTTTGCCTTCCTGACTACTTCTTCCCCTTTGGATTATCGAAGCACCGATGTATGGGCGATGTTCTAGCAAAATGCAATATATTCATGTTGACAACAACAATTTTGCAAAGTTTCTCATTATTACCTGCACCTGGAGAACCGTTACCATCATTGGAACATGTGGATGGTGCCACAGCATCAGCCGCTCCATTTAATGCTCTCGTTGTACGCAGAATAGCTCAGTGAATTTGTGATAGACTTAACACATTTTAGATAAAGAATAATAAATAGAAATACTGTTTTTTATAAACATTTAATTATAACTTAATCAATTTTAAAATAACATATGTACTAAACATAATTATAAAACCAAAATTTTAAAACACCTAATTTCCGCAACGTATATTAGTGATGGACCAAAATTTGTTTTAGCGAGTAAGAAGAGTTTTGATAAAAGTTTTACCAAACAAATTATGCGGTTGAATTTATTACAGTTACTGTATCACACAATGCACTTGCGTGCTTTAAATAGCCAAAAACAACGTAGGGAAAAACAGAGATGTAATTTTATTATTTTGTCAATAAATACATATACTGTACTTCAACTTGGTGGTAGAGCTTTGTGCAAGATCGTCTGGGTAAGTACCACCCACTCATTAGATATTCTACCGCAAAATAGTAGTACTTAGTACTGTTGTGTTCCGGTTTGAAGGGTGAATGAGCGAGTGTAATTACAGTCACAAGGGACATAACATCTTAGTTACCAAGATTGGTGGCGCATTGGTGGTGTAAGCGATGGTTAACATCTCTTGTGTTGCCAATGTCTATGGGCGTTGGTTACCAATAATTGGTTACACTCAGGTGGCCCATATGCCCGTCCGCCTACTTATGCTAAAAAAAGCCGCATTTTATTACAAGAGTAGACGATCTGGCACAAATGGCAAACTAGCAACGGTTATTGGCCAGTCTCGTTTAGTCTCACGCAACACCGAGCGCTAGTACGACAGATCTGACAGGACCGCCATTACCGAAAGGAGGTAACCAACGGATGTCAAGAATAACGTGCTACGTGTTTGGTGAAGCGTTATCCAACTGGTTGTTGATTCTCGTCGCCCTAATACCCACGCCTACTGGAGATCAATATTGGAATCGACAGATATAATAAATAAATAAAATAAATAAAATATCGAAAAAAACCATCATTTTCATTTTTATATACATATATATATATCACATACGTCAACTCTTTATATAAATAAAATAAGAAAGCTGATAGCACTTCGTAGTTGTAACGTGATCGGAGTATATTCGCCATTTTCGGTTTTACGAAGTATGTACCATACTAGACAAGGATGTACACAGAAAGTGATACAGATATTCGGCCCATCGCTAATGCTGGTTACGTTGTAAAATTACTTTTAATACTGTTTAATGTTATGTTATGTTTACAATTCATAAGATATTTGAAGATAAGATTTATGAGGGAATAAAATTAAATTTAAACTAGTTATTTTTCGTTTTATTACCTACCCATAATATATAATAAAATTAATGTTCAGTACATTAAGCTAAAAAATTTGCTTAAAATAATAACAACCATTATATATACTTGTGATTGATAAATATTAATTACGGTCAATTTATATTTACTTTTTTCTACGTGCAGGGAGGGCAGGTAATTTTTATGTGCAACTGATGCTTGTTATTTACAGACAATTAAAATAATATAAAATCAATGGATCGGATTTATTATTCATTCCCTTCCAAGAATGAGCCGTAGGAACTACATCTAAGTTACCTGTGTAAAATTATAATTTTTGTGTATTTTTTGTCAAAATCCAGTTTAGAATGTAATGCCAACGGCGCCGTTATGACGACAGCGAGCTATACCACAGATACTGCAATATTATGATTATAGTTGAAGTTAATGGCATAGGTAAGCCGAGCTAGCTGCCGTACATTCAGCTTTAATTCGAGTTTCATAGACATTAATATATTTTATTTCAGACGTAGTTTTGTTTTCTTGCAAATATTATTATTAGAATTATTAAAATTACAACTAGAACCATTATAGGTTGTAATTTTTTTAAATAGTTGCTACTATTTTACCCATGGGCTAATGTAGCATATTTACTTGTAAGTCTTGTTAAATATATTGTTGTCGTAGCTAATGGAAATACTAATCCTAATACTAGCTTATACGGAGGAATTACAATAAATTAATATTTATCTTTATTTACGAGAATAATAACAATCGCACAAATATCGTTAATACGAAATGTAGGGTGTCTTGTGCATATTAGTATATCTTAACCTTTTGACGTTTTTATCCCGTTTAATTGGAGGTTTTTTGATTGAATTATGACGCGAACGAATCCACAAGCCAAGCGCTATTTACAGGGTCATTTGTAACATTGTAATTTTGTAACCCGGCAACCTCGCAGGAGTAGATAGCTAAATTTTTTAGCAACAACTTTTGTTCTACGACTTCGGACATAACTCAATATGTGACATATACAACAACATAACATATATTTCATTCATAAACGACTTAATACTTATTTTTGTATGAAAATAAAATCTAACAAATTATTATCAAAAGTTGTTGCTTATGGTGTTAGCTATCTAGTCCTACGAGGTTGCTGGGTCGTTACAAATAGCCCTTATTACAATGTAGAATTTTAATTAATTTTTAATTTGACTATATTTTTATGAGTTTCGTCAATGATAACAATAATTTATAATTATTTCGGTATAATATAAGTGTATTAGATTTTATCATAGACACATACACAAATCGACACATTAATTATCCATAAAAATATCCACGAAAGAGTTAACAATCATCCTTTTCTAGTACCTAAACTAAATATTTTCACATAATACCGTAAATAACTCGTATCATAATTTGGTCTTATAAAGTTGTAAGCATAAAAAATAAATAAATATTTCGTATAATATGGTAATTCTGTGATATGCTGACGTAATAGAAATAAGCTAGGGCGATGTGTTTTTAAATAACGTAATAAATTGCCTAAGCCCCGAAAACCTTATACCTGGTTTCAAGTTAGACGGGTTATTTAAATTCAGTAGCAAGCAAGTAGCAATGCCATCTTGTATGTGTTTCTATGTAACTATATTATGGACAGGGACAAATCATGCATAAACTGGAAGATAGATGGCGATACCGAAATAATATTAATTCTCCTTATTATTCATTATTATTAACCAGTTATAATAATAATATTAAACTAAAAATATTTTACTTATAATTTATCCATAAAAAATAGAAACCAATTATGAGAACACATAATTTCGACATAAACAATTAAATTTATCGCAATCTAGCTTTCGCATGTTTATTGGATAAGTTTAGTTTATCCACTCACCCATAGATGGAGTTCGTAATTTACAACATTAATAACAATACAATTTTTATACTTATTACTCCTAAAGTAGGTAGGGTAACTATTAATGAGTTTTAGGGTTATTGTGTGATGTTAATTGGGTAGGGTCTAGAAGTTCACTTATAAAAACCTAATAAAAAAGGAACAAACATGAGTAGCTAATGATTGTACCACTAGGCTTAAGTATAATTATTAACTTTAATTAATTATTACCACTATAATTATTTAATAATAAATTTAATTATATTTCAACCCAACCTAATTATAAATATACACACTAAGCGTACTTTCTGTTATGTTTTGCTCCCGATATGCGTGGTTCAACGCGATATTTTTCTTACTTATGCATTATTATTCCATTATATTAATATTGTCCTAAATTGTATTGACTTGAGCAACCTTTAAGCTGTTTATTTGGATAAGAATTATAATAATTTCGTAGGATTCTCTAATTTTGTTTTCTGATTGATTTAGTAGTTTTTGAGTTTATTAATAGATACTTAAATCAAATTTTATTTTTTACTTTTGTAGAAACATTTTATTGACTAATGAAGGCAGAACAGTTATACAGTACTAAATGAATGCAGCCTAATTTTACACTATAATATATACTCTCTGTACATAAACATCCTTTACAAACATAGAAGGTTCTGTTTGCATATCAATCAAATGAATATGAAACATGTGGATTGTGGGTGTGGACGTGCCCGGATTTACAAAACATAGTTTTGAATTTATGACGTGCAAAATTGAGACGCGCACTGCTACTGACATGATACTCGTATTGATGTATTTTGTAATAATAGTTCACATTAATTATAAATGTAATAAATGCGTAATTTTTGCGGAAAAAAGTGTGCCCGTTTTCACGTTCTCGCGTGGAATACGTAATGTGTACAACAGAAGAAATGCAATTTGAAAACTATAAAGTGGAAAATTCGTTACATACTTTCCTGCTAGCCTTAATGAGCCCTCTCGCTGCCGTACGCACTAGCGAGGAGTGCGGGGGGAAAAAGATTAGCTTCACCCCCTGAGGGAGCTCCGCCGAGCCACGAGCGGATCACAGCACGGGAGGGGCTGCGGATGCGTTATATCAACACGATCCCGTAGCCTCTCCGATCTGTGCCGAGAACGGCCATCGCACTGGTTTTAGTGGGTAAGAATACCAAATAACCCGGTTCTCCCCACCAAGGTAGTCGGGTACCTTTCTGAAGGTATCCACAGTTGAAAAAAGTTCTGGCTTGCATTGCTTTACTTAAATTTTAACAATGCCGAGAGTACAAGATATCAAATGAACAGATTTGGTAGTATTCGATCACGATTTGCAAATCGACAAGGATGCTATTTCTGTCGCACAATATTTGGATAATTTTTGGTATGTAGGTTATTATAATTTGCTACACTCCATTAAAAATACCCAACTAGCGAGCTGAGAAGGCCGAGTGGGCATACGGAAATCTTCGTCTAGATTGCGGACGCAAATTGAGGTAAGTAATGTGTTAAATTATATAAACTTACAAAAGTTTATTTTAAAAAAAAGATAATAATGAAATTAAATAGATTATAAACATTTAATTTGTGCATCCGCAATCCGCATCAATGCAATCTTTGTCAGTACTAGGGTTACCAGGGTTACAAGTACGGGTACTAAGGTTACCAGTTTACTCGTGGTAAGGTTTTTTATACGTCCGTCTGGGTAGGGTACTATACCTACATATTTGACCAAACAGTAGTGTGTCATCATCTACAGGCACAAAAGACAAATCATCTTTGTTTCCAAGGTTGGTGGCGCATTTAATATTTCTTATAGCACCTTCTACATTCTTATTATAATTAAAAAAACATTTCATCTAAATTATTTATAATTTACAATTTTTACACACTGAAACTATATTATCTATTTTTATATTTAACACGCCACCTATTATCTATTTTTATAACTTAAAGCTATTTAATGGTTGTTACTGTAAGTACATCTTTTTGATGCAAGATGTCGCTGCTAAAGTCAAATTTTAACTAAATATTTTTCTAAGATTGACGCCATCTATTGTTTTATCTGCTTACTATATTGAAAGAAAGAGTGTTTAATAAAGTCCCTATTATACTCACGCATCCGAACTATGGTGGTGCAATAAGGTCTCATTTAGCATCGGTCGATTAACAACCGTCAAGCTGTATTTGTTTTTTTTATTTCCCGAGCTTCCTCTTAATTTGAGCCTAAGGGCGCGATTTTTTCATTCGATTAATTTCAGCGCTGTCTATGGCCTTTACAGATTTTACTTAGTGTTAGGGCTGTGTGTGTTTTTAATATTATTATCACTGACATTTTCATCTACTGAACAAAGAGTCCGCAGCTGACCTAACCGTATATCTGGGATAGGCAGGTTATAAGAAAACGTTGTTACATACCGTATTCGTTCATCTGATACTAAATATATTTATTTATAATGTAAACCACGGATTGTAGTGCAAATTGATATTTAGCTCTATCTCTTTAGATTACAAGCCATATGTCTTCATAGTAAACGTATATATTATAAGGGCAATGATGAATGATAACATTTTAAGATTATGCTTTTGGACTTGGAATTTTTTTTTATTGTCATCAATAATTAGATGGTTATTTAGTAAAATGACTTGGAGCGATAATCTTCGAAACTCCGTTGAATTTCTTTGAATTTCGCTACTTAACCAAGTTAGAACTAACAACGTTTTTTTTCTCTCCTTCATTTTTTAAGCTCTTTATCTCTAAAAGCGGTAATATTTCCTAAGTGATACTCACATACGGTCTCCCCGGACGAATGAGTCTTACGAATCTGTTGGAGCCTCACATCATTGAACTACACTACCTCTTTCTATGAAACGTGCTCAATCTCAAACTATTTTTAACAACTTGTTAATAACCTCTATTAAAGTTCTTAAATGGGATCATTAAAAATATCGACGGCTGTATAAAATATATATAATTTAATTAATATTATGTAAATATGTTTGTATATTAATTTATGATTTAAGTCGTCGCTGTTTAATTATTATTACATTAGTAGGTATCTATTATGAAGTAAATCAAACTATACATTTTTTACTTTTGAAATACAAAATATATAATTCATAAAGACGTCTTATACTAATTATTGATATTGGAATTAAGTACTAGCATTGTTTCGGGAACAAAATACCCGACGTGAGAAGAACCATGAACAAAGTCTCATACGTATATTCTCATATTTTTATTACCTATTTAAAAAACAGTCAAGACATATTTAGATAAAATTTCAAATAGACAGACAGTTAATGGTTTCATGTTCATGGTCATTTCAGTTGGACGGGCCCCAACCAGATGGAGCGATTAAGTGAGAGGCCCATCTTCAATAAAGTTTTGCTCGGTAGCCAGAGACGCGATGAACCAGCAACGGTGGAAGCAAATAATCCAAGCCAGGTGTATACCATCCACATTCGTCGATGACCACGATCCTCAGCCATGAGGGAGCGACCAGAGAGAGAGAGAATGGTTTCATAAATATGGCAAATTAATTTAAATATTCACTAAAGTTCAATAAAAAGATTAAAATGAACTTGATATCAGTTTCAATTGTCTGTAATGACTTATAGTTACAATTAATGATAGAGTATTGATAACGTTGATACAATTAAACTAATAATAGAGGTAGTGTGAATTGTAAAAATGTTTATTTACGTTTGTTGCTTACACGCAAGGAAACTGTACGATTATGAAACAGGGGGCATTTCTACAGTTGGCTTCAACTGTATAATGCTTCCTATCTCATTTTCTCCCACGTTAAATCTTATGAATTTATGTTTCTGTCTCTTTTTACTGTCGCTTTTTCGTTTCCTCGTATTTCAAATCACAGCGATGCTAAAGAAGTTTTCACTTCAAAAGATCGGTTAACTTTTGTCCAGTGGTTATGTTTGCTAAAATAATGTATATTTAATTTATATGGTATTGAATGTATTTAATTTAATTCGAATTGATTGCATTATTGAAATAAAAGATAAATGAAACAACAATTATTTTTTTTTGTATTTTTTAATGATTATGCTCATAATTGGTTAAATTGACATAAATTACGTTACAATAAATATTTGTTATGATAGACACTTAATTATTAATCTAAGATGAATAAGAAGTGCATTAATTAATTAAAGGGTACAGGCGAGAATAAAGAGGAATATAATTTTTTTTCTATTCGCATCTAATAAGAGGCTTAGTTACATCCAATGAGACATTTTTTTGGCAATACGGACAATTTTCACTATAATTTATTTTTTATATGGACATGAACGATAAGATCGTAAGTTTTTATCAAACTATTTTTGTGTTTTATGTTTGTTATTGTTTGTCAAATAGCAAGATTATTAGGTATCCCCTTTCATTACCTTTACCCTTATTAACTAATTAATATAACTAAACTAAAATAATTTAGAAATAATAATTAAAGCCGAATCCTTAAATAAAATAATTTGCTTACATGATTACTATTCTTAAAATTAGGTTCTTATGGGCTAAATGTCAGACGTATATGAATGGTTTATCGCGAGTTTTATCCCTCTAGCGATTAAAAATAGAAAGAAATATAAATAATAAATTAAGCTTAAAACTAACTATATCTAAAATATGTACAATATGGCAGGCTGGCAAAGCAAACAACTCATCGTGTCATTGAAATTAAATCTTTAACAAAATATAAAGCAGACTGGAAACAATGGAAACAATAGAAAATAACAAAAAATGAATACAAAGAAAAAGACATGTGAAAATTATTTCTTGTTATGGATCAATACAAATAAACTAAAGTAATTGTAAAAAAAAATATAAAATTACAAATTTTATTATTAAATGCAAGAAAATGGGAATAAGAGAAGAAGAAATAGGTTCTGATTTGAATAAATTAAAGTGTTGTTAATTTAACCAAAAAAAAAACAACTTATTAACAAAAATATCGTATTAATATTGACGGCCTTCCCCTATACAGGTCGTCAATATTAATTTATAGATATAATAAATAAATTACTTAAACACATAAAAAACAAAATTAAATGTAAATAAAAACAAAATTGTGAAATCAATAAAATGATACAAAAAATTAACGAAAAAAACTTAAATGAACTAAAAAAAAGGCGTAAAGGAAAGTAGGTTAACTGACGACAAGTTGCCTACTTTGCCAAAACATATTGGCGATGTAAGGAGTGTACTACAGTCCTATCAAAGCCAATGCGCTGCCCGCCCCGGGATTTAGGTGTTATATCCCTTGTGCCCTGTAAAACTGGCTCACTTCCCGTCTGGCTGGAATACACCAATACTAAGCATCGCAAGGTATTGCTGCTTTCCAGCGGAAGGAACAGGAAGTGGGTGGTACCTACCCAGTCGGGTTGTGCACAGAACCCTCCCACCGTCACACAAAGAAAGGCGGACAGGAAAACTTACACACTTGCTAACAAGCGTCAAGCTTACTTTGACAATAGACATTGGCTGTGTGAGGATTGTAGTACATTCCGCAATAATAAACAATCTTGCTAAATTTATTAGCCCAATATTTTTTTAGGTTAATTTTTGGTTGTTTTTAAAAATAATAATATTTTTTTAAAAAAATACGTTTTATAGTGTTGTTTATTAATAACCAAATCAACATAAACAAAATTAAATTCAAAATGTCTTTATCGAAGTAGACTTCTAAAAGCAGTTTTGAGTCATGACATGTAAGTATTGTTTTAAATGAGAATCTGCCGGCTCGAAATATTGATTCTTCCATTTTGTTTCTTGGAAAAAGTGCATACAATTCGATACTGATTTTAGTCCGGAAGTAACCGGATCATGCTCGTGAATATCAGGATTCCCACGTCACATAGTCTTTAAAGATTAATTATTTATATGAAGTTGAACAAACACTGGTTACTAGAAAAAAACCTTATATACATATTCCGTAAGGAAACATGTGAATGTCCCACTGCTGGGATAAAGCGTCTTCTCCTCTTTTTGAGGAGAAGATGAAAATCTGCTATATCTGTGTACCCAATCCGCATTGGTGCTGCATCGTTGAATATGCCAAAAATTATCAAAAGGTCCAGATTTTAGACTTTAATGAAATTCGGCAGAATTTATGATATTAACTAGTATACATTTAGTTTCTATGTAATACAATTATTTAATAACGACAATTGTTAGCTAAGCACAATATTTCTTATGTTTCAGAAATAAACGTTTTGTGCGAATGTTTGAATTTGGTCTAATTGGAATTTCGTATGTTTGCAGTCCGAGTACTAAATTATTTGACCTTATATAACTGCCTTTATAAAATGAAATATAATATTTTATCAATCTGTGGTTACCCAGTCAGTCGTACTTCCAATAATACCGATAAATCACTATTTTTTTTATATTTTTTTCTTTTCATAATAATTTTATATAGTAAAATAATACAATTATAATAAATTAGGTACTTAAAATGATTATAATTTTTAAATATGTATATCTAATTCGTAATGACAAGTGGATGGCCGGATGGTTTCCTATCTAAGAAGATATAATTTTGTATGAATAGGAGGAGTATTTGAAACTTGTTTTAAACAAAATTCACATTTCTCTAATAGTTAACACACGAAATATAATATGCGTGCGATAAGTATGAGTAATAAATATTTTTATTAATACATAATTAATAGCTTTAGAGGATATAATATAGACGTATAATAAATCACATATATTTATAGTCGTTTTTTTTAATTCTAATAATGAATACTTGAAGTATATCATACGATTTTAATATTCATCTAAGTAAAATAAAAAAAAACTAATAATATTATAAAAAGTAAAATAATGAAGGTATAATATAGCGCAATCAAACTTAGTTTAAATATATATTTATGAACTAAAACAAATATAATATTTAACAATAAATGATTAGATACTAATTAAATATCAATTAAACCCGAGATCAATTTGAGTAGCAGGATCAAGTTTCTTTAAAACTAACAGATTTTATTTTTCTCATTGGATAAATAATATACCTTATGATTTAATTATATAGAGTCTATTTTTGCTCATTGTTATTGGAAAATAACTGATTGTCCAATTTTTATTCGTCACAACATGCTTCATAATTTCATTCTAATTTTCTTCCATTCGAGTTGTCTATTTTACGTGCGTGATCTTCAACTATTATGTGGTCTCCCATTGGGTCTAAAAATTAGAACATTATTACATATTTAATATATGTTTAATATAATATATGTCAAGCAACTGGGAAACTTTAGAAGTGTATACTTGAAAAGTTATATAACGTTAAACATAAACATAACTTCGTGTCGAGCACTTTGCTCGGCTTAAAGTTTCATATCGCACAGTTCATGTTGAAAGTACATGTGATTATCGAAGCTAAAAAGCTTTTATAATGTACGTTGAAAGTTTATAATTTTCAATATACCAAATTTAAGTCACAAGTCAACAACCCCTAACAGTAATGATAATAATATCAACGATTGTCCCTGAAATTTAATTGGGGTTTTCTTGCCAAAGAATATCAAGTACCAAGATTTTTTAATTTACAATGTTTACATTCCCGTGGTTCGGAAAACAAGTAAGGCCGCTACTCAGCGTTGAACTCTTTCAGATCGATCGTGAAGTGAATAAAGCGCACTTATTGTGTTTGCGCATATACATACATATGTATTATAATTATTTGCCTTGCTCAGTTGAAAAGTCTGTTAAGAATATTTTCTTAATACTAAAACTATTAAAAATAACATATGATTAAAACAAACAGCAACAGCCTACAACAGCTAAGCCTAACAGTTCATTATTTTGCTAATTATTCATAAGGATTTGATTATTAAAATAGTTTTACTTACCATACAAAGTTTAGTTTAAAATATGAAGCCATTTTTGTCACCCCGTTGTTGTCGAATTTTCCATCAGCTTAGACGATCTTATCGAATCATCAATACGTGTGTTTAAACTATCCCGTAACTAAACTTGATCGACCTCTTAGATCACGCACTACTACATTCCCTGTTGGTAATTAATATCAATTGATTAATTTTCAACGAAACAAATATAAATATTTAATTTAATGATTTTATATTATGATATACTTACATGCCTCGGGTTCGGTTTGGTGTTTGATATATGGTTGAAAATTTCCATTGTTTCCAGTAAATCCCATTAAATTCCTTCCAAAGTGTTCTAAGATTGCTTGTTTTTCAATGTCGTTTATGACTATGATACTGTTTTAATCTCCAAAAAATGTAGCATTACTATTGTCTTACATTATCGTCAAAAATATCATACAATAAATGTTTCTATTTTTTGAGCATGTTCAGTCATCGTGATGTTATGATCACAATCATTATATTTATTACAGTTAACTCGTAAAAGGCACGCACGAGCGTATTGCATACGCAAAAATTGATTGTGTTTGTTTTCGTTGCTCGTCGATGTTTAGAATTACAAGTTTATCAGTACTTTCTAAAATGTTTACTCCCTTTTCTATGATTACACTAACGCGCGATACTATACTAAGCCGTTGGTCCTACGCCTGAGATTTTTTTCAGGTCGTGTCGGGATGTCGTCCCATCTGATTATGAACGTGCAATTGTGGTTGCGCACGCACTTATGCACTGTAATAAGTCCTGCGCAGTTATTTAATCTCTATTAAGACTTGCAGCCGTGACCGAAATCGATCAGACGTAAATCAAACTAACGCACCGCTTTATGCTACTAGTGTAGACATCAGGTTTGGCACGTTATGGATGCAGAATGCTGCATTTAGACATAACTTGCACAAACACTTTACTACGCAGCCATAACGTGGTCGTTATTACGTCAGAAAAATGCCATATACATAAATGAATGCCACTGGTCTAGTAATCAAATACATTCCTTTCAAAATGCAAAAGAACCCAAAGCTGATTCTTAGATATTGTGTAAGCTTTCCTGAGCACTTCCCCTCTCCAGGAACAGAAAGGCTTAACTTTAAATTTTCTACCAAGGTTAGATACTCTCACAGCCACCTTGAAGAAAGGGGACAAATTACGTCTTTTCTTCTACAATAACTCGACGCGTTGCCATGATACCAAAATTGCAATTATACACTTAACTGTTGTGTTATTGTGTTAAAACAATTTATGTAATACAAATTTTTCACCGACCGATTGTTGTGTAGTTTGTTAATGAGAAAGTAAAAAATTAAGAGACTAAAATTTGTTTATTATTTCCGTTTTCTATCTCGCATACATATAAAATACAAAACCATAATGTCATTCACAAACAAGTCTACAAGGAACTAAAATTGATAGAAGACATTTTAGTCAAAACAATTTACAATCTTTTCAAGCTGACTGGAAAAGCTCATATTTAATCTTGGTCGATAATTGCAAGTTAAGTTTTTAACTGTCACACCCTCACCCCGCTCCCCCTCATCACTAGATATTGTGTATCTAAGAATCAGCCTTCAGGTTCCATGAATTTTCAATTGAATGTATTTGATGACTAGACTAGTGGTATTCATTTATGTATATGGGATTTTTCTGACGTAATAACGGCTACGTTATGGCTGCGGAGTAAAGTGTTTGTGCGAGTTATGTCTTAGTGCAGCATTTTGCATCCATAACGCGTCAAACCTTACTGTCATCGTAATAACCGAATGAATTTAAAAAAATTCCTTTTTTGGTACTTAAATATTCATGAACTATCTGGATATAATAATTTTTTTTATTTTCAGCACACGAACCTTGATTAATATAATAGTGCCGGTCTAGAAGAATTTGATTCTGATTATCTTTGTATATCAAGAAAAAAAAAGACAACTGCGCAGGACATATTATAGAGCACAAATGTTTGCGCAAACACAGATGCACTCTCTACTCCCTAACTCATAATACGATGGGACGACAACCTGACACTACCGGAAAGAGTTCAGGCGCTAGACCAAAGGCTTAACTTGCTTTCCGAGGTACGGGAGAATACACGGTTCCAATGTCCCGACTTCAGAATCCTAGGTCGGGCCAATAAAATATCAATAAAGTTTTACTGGCCCGACCCGCGCTGATCCGCGCCATTTAAACCCAGGATCTCCGGGCCTACATGGCCCTACTTGGCCTACGACGCAGTTAAATTTAAGAGACATGTCAGGTCTTAATCTTATGGGAATAAGAAACATTGCCTTTTTCGTGCTTTTAATTTTTTTAGTGGTTATTTAAAGCCAAAAAAGTAAAATTAAAGTTTAGTTCAATCAAAATTTTTATTTCTTGTCTCCATTGCGAATGTTTCGTTTGAGTTCAGTTAGCTTGAGCTAACGCCACACGCGTGTAGCTGGAGTGTAGGAGTGTACGGAACATTTAAAAACTTTTATGAAAAAAAAATCAACGTTAGTCCGTATTCGACTCATTAGTGCCTAGAATTTTACCTTTTTTCATAATGTTATTTTTCAAAAAAAAAACTTGATTGTTTATTTATCACTAAATTGTGTATAGCTCACGCGCGCCTTTTCACGAGTTAAAGTCACTTTTTATTTTAAGCAATCTTATGATAACTTTTTGTAAATTTCATTCTAATTTTAAAATTAAACTTTATATTCATAATATTTTTAAATATTTTAATGGCTACATTTATCCAATTAATAAGAATACCGTAGGCATTATCAATACATTAAATAGACAAAATGACAAAACATGCGGTGGTCCTTTCAGTTATTATCCTCTATATAATTTGAATAATAATCATAAGCCTTTTATAGTGGCGAAACTTATCTATGTACTTATAATATATGATTACAGAAAATTCTTAAGATAAAGAGTAATAAGTTTCCTCTAAACATGAATAAATCCTATTCTACTACGTGTACCATAGACACTTATTGTAAATCACAATTATTTTTGGTCGTGAACATTTCACTTTTTTCATTTATAAATGAATAGTTATATATGCTTGGAGCTCAAAATAATTATAAATTGTTGCGTTTAAAATTATTCGTTTACAAGTTTTATTAAATAGTGAACAATGAACATCTTAAACCAATAATATATTGTGACCAACAATTTATCTTTTTAAATAATTTAATAGTTTTTAATAATATTGACTAATTAAATCGTCCTTAATACTAACACTTATATTTTTTTTATTTTTTTTTTATTTTGCTTGATATTAAAATTGAAACATTAGTCAGTTAACATCGCAATAGTACAAAATCAAAGATAAAGGACGTGATCGAGGTTCTTGTAACTAACACATTTATTTCAAAGCCTTTTTTTCAAATGGCTCTGTAAACTTTTGACCAGGCAAATAATTCTTAGCCATCCCGGTCCAAGATGACTTAATGATATCCGACGGTCGGGCATATTTTATATCGAAACGTGTTTTCAGCTCGATCTAAAAAATTATATAGTGTGAATTATATTATAAAATTGACTTTTTTAAATTATAATCGGGAAACGAAACGTTGATCTCAACTATTCATTACACCGAAAATAGACATTAATTTTATGTTATGTCCTTTGTTATATCTGAAAATAAAGCTCATTCACCGTTGAAATCCGAATCCAGCAATACTAAGTATTTCTGTTTGACGGCGAATAACTGATGAATGAGGGAACCCAGACGGCTTGCATTAAGTCGGTCTTTCAAAAGCTTGTTAATCTGATTATTATTATGGCTTTCATTAATTAGCTGCCTACATAGGAACTACGAACATCCAATGATTAATCAAACTTACTTTGCTTACGAGTAACTGAAGTTTTGATCAAAATACTTTATTTTACTAGAAAAATAACATCTCGTTTACTCATATATAAAAAATATTTAAGATTTAACATCAAAATAGACATTAGTAAGCCATTAAATTGATTGTACCCACTCCTATTTTTAATCGACACAGCAGAGCTATTCTGTTACAACAAGCTCTTAACTCAGAGTAAAAAAAGGTTGTGAAAAGTAATTTCTAGAATACACGCATCAACCTCACCATATGATGGTTGTCAAGATTACGCGGGCAATTAATGAAGTGAGTCCTTATTACGTAATTTAATAATATTTTGTACATTACATTTTACCGCAAAACAGCAGCACTTGGTATTCGGTCCGGTTTGAAGGGTGAGTTTACTAGCTCAGTAAAACTACATGCACAAGGGACATAACATCTTAGTTCCCAAGGTTCAAGGTTGATGGCGCATTGGCGATGTAAGCGATGGTTAACATTTCTTACCATTGACCACTTACCATCAGATGAAGAAGTTTACTAGTCCGTTTACTAGATTTAAGAAACAAGTCGTTTTGCTTACAGATAGTAAAATTATTTGCGACAAACGATAATGGGCTTACTAATGACGATCAGAAGACCAGAAATAATGTATAATAGCGTGTAAATATGAAGACAGGTAAGAAATAAATGTATAATTTCAATTAGGCGATTCTATTATCGGTACGCAAAACGAACGAACTTGAGCATTTTTATAAATAATTAATACTGTTTATTTTAATACCTGAAAAAAAAATCATCGTATCTTAACTATAGCAGTTACACTTACCTCGGAAAGAACAACCCAGTAAAGGCTGTCCTTGGTAACTCGAAGTCGAATAGCCAAAAGAGGACCGGTAGTGTATTCGATTTTCCCATCAGCCAATCCGAACTCATCAAAACGATCAATGGTGATAAAGTTTCTGGACTTCATGGTGAAAATTTCCACGACAGTATCGTAAAATTTGTCAGATTGGTGTTCGACGTTGCCGCTTCTAAAGGTATAGCTAAAGAAAAAAAGTCAACGAATGATATCTGAATTCGTAATATTAAATTCTCATTGAACATAGTTTGTTTCGGTAGTTGTACGACGTAATACTTACCTAACAAGTATCGTAAATAAGTAGAAATATATTTCTTTTAATAATTACCTTGCAAGCCTTGTTGGATGTGTAAACCAGAACTCGATAACTTCGCCCTTTTTAGGTTGAAAGCCCCAAAAGAAAGATTTCCCGTCGTATGCATTCTTTACAGTATATTGGCCTTTTTCTTTGATTGTTACACGAACGAATTTCAAAGTCGGGTTGTCATGAGGATAAAACAATGGTAGTTTTCCGTAGCGGGGATCCTAAAACATTTCCGAATAAACTAAACAAATATTTTTATCAAATGATTTATTTTATATGCCTTGTGGTGCAGCTGAGGTTACTTTTTAAACTCTCCTTAAATATTGTTCAATAAAACAAATGTTATTCACAAATATGTCCGTACTATCAGTACCTTTATCTTTATTTATAGCTAAACAAAAATAAACCGTTTTGAAGCAAATGTAATTGTTACCTTTACTCTCTGAATTTTTCCTTTTAGCGATGAGTAGAGGCCGATGTGCTGGAATAAGGACGATTTATACTTGGGTCAGATTTGCATCTTACTCTTCGCACAAGCGTTCTAAAAAACAAATCTAAATTAATACTCAAATATATTTTTATAAATAACAATGTTTAATCTGTATTTATTATATACATATATTAAACGTATTCAAATATAACTGACCGAGTATTTGTCAATGGTGCACACACGGTCAGCAAGGTAGCTCTCCATGAGCCAATCAATTGGCATATTTTTATAAAAGAGTTGCACATATACTATAAAGTTTATCAGTTCCGATGATTTAAACAACTTTCCAATACCACCAACGTGACAAAACTCCAAAATAAACCATTCCGGATTTGTGATCGTAGTGGCGCTCACGAACTGCTTGATTTCCTGAAACATTATTTTCTTTTCGGCACATATTTGGATACATAATATTAAAAATTACTTAGAGCAAAGCTAGTAAGAAATTTTTCATGTCTCTATTATCCTTACACAGAAAAAAAAACAGTTTTATATTACAAAATTTACATTCATGTAGTAAAAGTCGCTAAAAATATAACATCAAGATGTTTCATTGAAAAAGCAGTAAAATAAAATAATTATCTTAAGTATTAAACTTTCAACTTCACTCATTTGTTTCTTGATAAAGTTTATATTGTATTTGAATGTGAATAGAGTAGAGCACTAACGGCCGAATATTGAAACGCCACTTAAATGTTAAGTGCAACTTAATTATTCGAGACGCCGTTAAATTCAAATTTCGCATACTAATTTAGGAGCTTCTCAACGTTAAGTAGCGTTTAACTTTGAGGGACGTTTCAGGATTCGGCCGTAAGAGGCTTAAGTTTTCGCTTTGCTCAAGTTAAACTACATTACATAACAGTGCAATTGAATTCGCAACATCAATAGCTTTTATAAAATATTTGTTGTATATGCATCAAAGTATTAGTTTTATTACACATGAACACATTTCGCATTTTAATCGCATTCACGATACTACTTAATCAAGATTTTATACACCACTATTTAATATTAGTTACGTTAATTATTGGTAATTAGAATTGTAGAATATTATAACATTCTGTAGACGTCCCACCGCTGGGCTTATTTGGAATAATTTCAAATTAATTTCATTGATTAAAAGTCTATTTATATCGGATCCAAATAACTATCAACATTACGTTAGGACATAGGGGTTATCTAATAATGTAAGGATTATTTTCGAATGTGACAGTATTCAGTTTCGTCTCTACTAAACTAACTGTTGTTAGCCAGTTTTGTCACGACTGCAGAATAAAGACGGAAAGCTATATTAGCAATGAAGGTAATTAATAAATATGAATTTACGTTGCTATGCCGATGAATAAAATTATTCAGAATGCGACTGTGAGAAACCTAATGAAAATTAATATAAAACAGGACAGAAAGAATATTTAAAATGTCACGGACACGAAATTCAAGCATAAAATTGTGACGCTTTTAAAGAAATTGAATTAACTCCATTTATATAATGATCTTGTGATTCAGATGCGTCAAGTAATAAATTTACAGAATATTTATGTTATGTTAATAATAACCTTGACATGTCAAACGCCTTACCTGCATGTAATTATCCGTGGCAATGACATCATCCTCAAGCATAAGGTAGTAGGTTCCTCGGGTTTGAGCGTACGCCATCAGGAAAATGGTGTCCAAATTCTGCTTGGTTCGCCATTTCACACGCTTCAATGAGTCGCCAAGACTCAGAGGTAAACTGTCCAAGTCCGGGTAATAAGTTGCAGACGGCGATATCACTTCAATCATCCCATCTTCCACTTCTTTTGGAAATCTACACGGAAAATAATGTGATTTCACATATTTTGATATTAAATTATTAAATTTAAGGCACGTTTACCTCAAATCTATAGAAGAGAAATATTTCTTCTGTGGGTTTTTATTTAATCTAAGATATTGTGTTTAGAATAAACTTGAGACAGTTTTATTTAATAACATAAAGATTTATTTAACGACATAAAGATTTCTTTTTGAGACATAATTGTTTACAGGCTGAATAGTTAACACATAATTTCAATATATACATTTAAAGGTGATGACTTTGATATATACAATGCAGATTCCAATCAATTGATAACGCAACTAATAACTATCGAATGAGAGCACTATCGCCTAATACTAATTAAACCACAATTATAATGATTACACTAAACTGCGATAGGTTAATCTATTGATCTATTTACACGCCAAGTACTTACAAATATTTTTAACGAAAACTAAATGCATTTATAAATACTCTTTTTTTCTATTAACGTTTAGTGGTTATTAGTGGTGTGGGTTGCCCGATGTGAATCATGCTATGATTTTAAAAAGCACTAAAATAGCTCTTACATCCTATTAACTAAACATATTCGGCCTTTAACTGATAAAACTTATATAAAATAAACACCCTTGTCTTTCTCTTTCTTAACAGTTCAAAGCCATCCTACTCGGATCGCAATATTTTCAATATGAAATGAAAATAAGCAACTTGAAAATTAATCTTCGCTTAAGATTCTCGCATTCTAACTATTTATTACTATATATTTATTCGCTTAAACTAAGTTCATTATTTATTCGTTATTACTTGACTCCATCAGCGTAAGTGGTTATCTCAGTTAGAGATACATAAAAAACATAAATTACAACGTAAAAACTGCTAAGATTTGAATTACATCTTGACCCGTAATTCCACTGTCTCACTCGCAGTTCGAACCGGAATACATAAATACAAAGCAACAACGCTTAACGTTATAATAAATAATTCAAGTGTGTTATATCGAATCGTGAATGTGAAATTGCGAATGATCACTCCTAATTCACATACCGCTACATTATAATATACGTCATTTATTGTAAATTACCATGTCTTATGAATATTTTATTTAATAATGAAATAAATGATCCGTCATTACAAATTATAAGAAACTATATAAATTATATTAAAATGATTCCGATTAACTTTGAACGGTAGAAATGTAAGAAGTATAATTTTTAAATTCATATGACGTGTTCATTGAGACTACTACTTCGAACTCATTGTTTGTGACAATGTAGAAAAATCTACTGTAAAGTTATTTTCTTTAATGTATCATATCAAAGATTTATATTTTGTTGCATATCTATTTTATTCACGTGCTCTTTCAAATAAATGTTATTATGTAAAGTTTTGCTAAGCTTATTGTCATATTTCTCGTGAAATGAAACGGGCAAGTAAATCAAGCGTACATTTATTAGAATTCCTGCAGGAAATTTCCAATACTCCGACTTGTTAACAATAAGCTCGTGTCACGTTTAATATTATAACAAGAATGCAAGATATTAAATTTCCCCATCAAAGTATTAACTGCATCTATTTATAGAGCTTAAGTTAACAATCGATAATTTTCGTATTACCGTTTTGCTGGATAAGTAAGTGATATAAAATTTGTATGAATTTGGGATGTAATGATTAATTTTTTTTTGTGAATGACGGGCAAGTGGACAATCCGATTTTAACTGGTCAACAGTACTTATTGGAGATGTAAGAAATATTAAACATTTCTTACATCGCCAATGCGTCACCAACCTTATTAATGAATATGTTATGTCCATTTTGTCTGTAGTTATAATGGCTCACTCATCCTTTAAACCGGAATGCAACAATACAGTGTTACTGTTTAGGGGTAGAATAAGTGATGAGTCAGTGATACCTACCCATGCGGGCTTGCACAAAGTCCTATCGCCTAGATCGATCGATGTCGAATAACACTCATATTGTGGTTCCTTTTCCAGGAAATAGCTTTTTTAGAAATACAAGGTTTCAACCAGGTTAGGTATATTTTGCCTGGATGATATTTTATTCTCTTGATAAATACAAGAAGTGCAATGAAAAAGTCTTTTGAACGTATTCTTTATATTCATGAAATTGATATCATTGAATGAAAATATCGATAACTTGAAATTCATTCGGAAATAAAATATGCAATAAACGTATATATAATAAACGTATGGATTACTTTATAATTCTCTAACGTACTTGTTTATTTTTTAAGGTATTTAGCTTGTCGTTATTCGGGAAATACTTTAGGGAAATATTGAAGAATTAGGAATTATAAGCTGTACTGTACTGTCTCTTATTTTATTTTTATAGAATAAAACTAGCTGTGCCCGCGGTTTCACCCGAGTATTACTTGTAGAAATTACTAAGAGCAGACATATGTCTAGTATTTGAGTGTATATAACGGAGCTAGATTGGGCAACAAACCATTGACTGCAAGCGATATCTTCATAGGAAATTGTGTCTTTTTAAAACTTTAAAGTAAATCTGTGTATTTAAATGAAGTCCTTATTACCAACTGGCTAAGTATAAATTTAGCAAAACAATGAGAAAAAAATATATGCCGCGACGGAACGAAATTCCTATCCAACCTATAAGGTTTTTTACTTACAAAGATCTTTACAAATCGAAAACAAATACTTACGAGTAAGTATGGGTATTTTCAAACAACCTATTCAACTATTTTTTTTTCTCGCTGGGCAAACTCGTTTACGCGTTTTCCCACATAAAGTGGGGGGCTATTGGCTTTAGCGCCAATATCACGGGATCATTGCGCATGTTACTGTGACGCCCCGTGGGAACCTATTAACTACAGCGAATCCGCGGGCAATATTATAGCTAGCGCGTAATATAATAAGCTTCTTCTCTAACAAAATATATTACAAACGAATACAGACACAGTTATACCAGGTACATGCTAAAGTTCCAGCTTAAGCTGACCTCTATTTAATATGATTGATCATATTGATCTGAGCTCAACTTACATTGGAAATATAAATCTCTGAAGTTGTCGATTTTTTAACGTTCTTTTGTTCTTATTAACTTTCGAAATCCATCATTTTACACTTTAATTTAGAGGTAGCTAAAGTTTCAACCAATTCAAGTCATTTTATAGCATTGTTTTTTTGGATAAATGTGATTCTTTAAATTCATATAACTTTTTTATTTATGAACCGATTTAAGCAAAATGAACACTAAATTTCAAGTTAGCCACAATATATTAATGAAAACCGCATCCAAATCAGTGAAGCCGTTTCTAAAATTGGCGCACACAGACGCACAGACAAACAAACAAACACAACCAAATAGCCTATGGTTTTAAGAATTCTAGCAATGTATCGGTACCACATTCGATTCTGTTCAGTAGTTTTTGCGTGATGCGGATACAAAGGTACAGACAGACAGACAAACATTCTAAAAAAATGTTTTGGCTTGTGTTGCTTTGATAAAGACCCCTATATATAAAGAATGGAATAATACATAGAAGAATTCTTCCAATATGTTTAATGTACAGCAATCGACCTTTTAAAATTTTATTATATGTTTAGATTATATTTTTATTTTATATATAAAAATGAACGTTTTTATCATATTTAATGCGCTCGTCGTTCATCCAGATGAAACTTTGCAATAGGCGTAGCACCATCAACAGTAAAAGGTTCGTGAGCCATATCGGACTTTCATCGTAAATATTTTGTTTAATGTAAATTGATAAAAAATGAAGATAATACTTACTCAGTTTCAATATCTCTGGCGACGGTGAGAACGTACTCTAAATCAGATTCGCCGACAAAAACAACGATGATCGTGTCGTTTTTATCCTTTTCACGTAAGCCGTCGACCAAATGCTATAAATAAACGTAAAAATAAAGAGCCTTGACAGACAGACAGACAGACAGACAGACGAACGGACAACAAAGTGATCCTATAAGAGTTCAGTTTTTATCTTTTGAGATACGGAACCCTCAAAACGGTGCAACTGCTATGGGATTTAACTTACATTTACCGATTTTAACGAAAACCGATTAGAAAACTAATGGAATCTATTTAAAATATACGACTAAGTAAGCTCTGCTATTAAATGTAATTTCCCAAGCTCTTTAAGTGCGACTAATGTAATGTATTTGAATTAACTCTGTAAAGAACTTCTAGTTGCAGTATATACACGTTAACAAATCTCAATTGAATGTTGGTGGTTTATATAAGTTCAATACAATATACATCATTCCTTGTTTTATAATTCATTAATGAATACGATTACGACAAAGTTAAATGTCTAGCTATTTGAATAAAACGGTACATTTAAATTAAATAATCATTAATGGTTCGACTACACGCAACTTACTTTCAAAGGTTAGTTTTTAGTGACGCTGTTGCATAAAAATACTATATAGACTAACACTATATATTGTGTATATTTAATATTTAATTGGATTTAAGTGACCGGTTATATTCCGTTTTTTTAATATTTTTAATATTCGCTAATCCACGCAAACACCTTCGTCTTAATATGTTAACTGAAGCTGAATGGAACTTAAGCTTGTTACCGAATGAGTAACATGCAATGTACTTTATAATATATCAAACACCAACAGTCAATTGTTTTATATGAATTCACAGCAATAGCAAACTATGAGCTTAAAAAATTTGGATAGATCGGATATCCGTCACTCGGACAAATGAAAACGAATGAATTTTGCAATAAAAAACTGGAACTAAAATAAAATAAAAAAAACATCATAACAAGACCTGCGATTCATTTCAATTTTTCATCGAAGTATTCGATCACAATATTTTATAAACGAATACTAATAAATATTACTAGCCATCTGCTATGCGGTGTTAATCTTTTTACAATCGTATATACAAACTATAATAGTCCTTTATAATCTATCTATTAAATGTAAAATTAATGGAATGTGCATTAGTATGGCATTAGTATTTACATTAAAAAGGAAAAATATAATTAGATCACTTACCTCTAAGGTTACCATAAGGTAACTCTGCTTATCTCTTTTCACAGTCGGTATTGCTATAACGTATTCTGAACCGTGACGCTTTGATTTCAAGTGATAAGATGGCCGTAAGCTGCTAGGGGCGTCCCCGAGGTGGGGTAGCAATTTTAAGATGAAAGAATTTTCCATAACAGGTACAATCTTCGTAAAGACACCCGCTGCCGACTTCATACCTGTGTACAATATTATTGTAATTTGTAATACGACAACTCGAAAGTTCATTTCAATGCTATGCTTGATTAATAATAATTAACCGGTATAGTTATGTTTTCAATGAACTAAACTCGCCAATTAATTTCGCAAATTCGCCTCTGTTCATAATTGTGTGGCATATTAGGCATATTAGATAAATATACATATCTTTATTCATAAATACAGATACATAGAACATACTAATATATATTTTTTCAAATCTTAACGCGATGCTTATTTGTACGGAGTCATCGATGCTACACCAAGATGGCCAACCAATTATTTTATTTTCGCGTATTAACAATCAATACGTAAAAAAATATTCGCTGTGATTTATATATTCGTAATATAAGTAAATATCGTTATATATAGTACATTCGCTGAGCGTCGAGCATCGATTACCAATTAAGACGATGTTTATTAAAAACATTAAGCCATTGAACTCGATTTAAAAATTGTATGTGATGATTTATTACCAAAACCTGAAGTATTAGTTAACGTATTTTCACTTTAATAATTCACTTTAGTAGAAAAATAATAAGAAATAATAGCGGGGAGTAATAAAAATATATCATATTTGAAATATATTTTACATCTAATGATAACAATTTTATCAAATTATAATTATTTATTTTATGGATATTGTAAAATAAATTAAAAAAAGCTGTTTACACAAACTGCATTTGTATAATGAATGTGTTAAAGCAAATATTGTAAAACCTTTTGATAGCGCAAAAGCAAAAAAAATAAATAAATAAATGACATTATTTTAAATATAATTCTTAATATAAATATACACAGTAAATAAATCATAAAATCATACCGGTCATATTTTTCAACATCATCACTATTTCGGGTGTTATTTGATCATGCCTCTCAAAATTCTTTCCTACGTGACCCGTGTAGTTTCTCGTTGGGAAGACCTTGCTCTAGAAATAAGATGACTTGTAATTAAATTTGTATGCAATTGAAAAAATAAGTTTTTTTTTAAATTAGACTATGTATTTCCACCTGAATTTTAAGAATGTCTTCGCTTCGAGCTAAGTACAACGACTCAAGAAACTGCAGTCGTGTTTGCATGTGCGCTATATTTCTCTCCATCCTTTCCTCCTTGGGAAATTGAGCTGAAAGATAAATCTTCTGTATTACATCGTAATATGGCGTACTGAACAACATATTTACCTAACCTGGGTGAGGTTCAATGTTTAAGCTTTAGTATTTTATTTTGTAGCTTCCTAAAATAAATAAAATACCTACGTTAAATCAGTAACCATATTAAAATTAAATATTTTATTAATTACTATCCGAGAGAATAGGGCCGTGAATTATTAATATGCACTTAAGATGTCTCTAATATAGATTGAACAAAACACTACCTACCTAATATTAATGTAGGATACGAATCATGAAATTATAACACTCAACAATTATAATATTATATCCTCAACTTTATATTAGATATCGAGCAACCGCTACAATTAATAGCTGATAATACAAGCTGCTGTAATTGGGTGCGAACAGCAGGACCTCCTAGCCAACAATAGGACCGACTTTGTACATGTTCAATATGTACGACTCCGCGCTAAATAAATAAATCGCACTTAACGATTTACATCCGATCATATTATTATATGATAATGTGTGCGAAAGGTCGTTTCAATTACTTTATGATATTGTTGATACTACCATACAATCTACGTCTGTTTTTCGATCCAATCATTAAAACAAATATCGGTTTAATGTTCGTGTATAGCGGAATCACTGGTTAATTACTTTGAATTGAATTGAAATGATGAAAATATATGCGTGATGTTCACACTGAATATTTACATAACGTAAAATGTTGAAATGTAATGATATCCATATAGAAACCACTCTGTTTTGATGATTTCAACTATTAGGTAAAGTTTATCCGTTACATTTATTTTTTACGTATTTGTTATGATAAAATATTAAACAATATAAGATGATAAAGAATTTCTTCGTATATTTCGTTAGTGCAACGAGCCCATTTCGACCTGACTTCTTTTATATGGTAAAACAATATTGATTGATTGGCGACATATAATTAATAGGAAACTTAAAAAATATTTGGTGTAAAACACAAAACACATTTGCGTAAAAGGAAAGCAAAGCATATGCTATTTTTTATTTAAGTGTCTTGTTTGATCGCGCAGGTATGGCATTAGCTTTAGACGGTTTACATTGTGTAAGCTTTCGCTCGATCTCATCTGTATATGAACCCCATGTCATGCATTGTCTATAAATAAACATGAATAATGCACTGCATGCAAACAGTATTGTGCACTGTAAAGGTCTCATTATCTCTGATGAATTGGAAATATGGACGTATAATTAATTATTATCATTCAATCAAATAATGTTCATGTTACAGTTTCCAGTTTCCGTTTAGTGAAATTTTGGATTTTGTGCTTGCTTTGCGTTGAACTATACCATTGAAGTTAGAACGATTTTGTGAATTTAAACTGAGAATTTAATAACTTCTGTTTATTTTTTATATTTTTTGGATACATTATTGATATCTTGTCACAAAACATGCCGTCATTACCATTCGATAAATTGCAGTTGTAGGCTACTTATGTATGTATTAAAAGTTTATTATACCAATATTATAACTTTACAAATTAATATCTATGCACGTATCCTTTCCTCGCATTATAGTTAAACTTAATATGCAAATTGAGTATAATAATTACACAGTGCATTTGAAACTTCTACATTGAACTGATAAGTGCTGAAAGTCGTAATTTACGCTACGTTTAAAACAAAATTATTTGAACAATTCTCTGAAACAGCCAAGTGGTTTTCGTTGTCTATGTTTTAAATTGATCTGGTTGAGAAAGTACGTAAAGCAGTCCTGCAATTATCAGAAGAAGTAGCTGCCTATAAAAGTAAGACTTTGGGAATTACCACTTGAGAGCCAGCATACTTTTTTCGCGTTAGAATCTGAAGTGTAAGCATCAAGTCTTACAACAATCAAGGAAAACCGTAGAATTGTAATAGGATAGTATTTTTTTTGTCTTGTATGTCTCATTTTTTTGTAGACGATATAGGTTGTCTGGCGAGTTTTTCTAAAAATCAATAACTCAAGTAAAAGACAAATCGTTTTTTACGTTAATAGCAATATAAATGGGATTGATCAATAATTATGACACAAGAAAATATTATTTCAACTAGAAATCGCGTCATTTTAAAGTAATAAAAAAAAGTTAAAGGCTTTGACTGTAATATCGTAGTAGTAATATCACATTTTCTTCCTACACAAGAACATTAAGCGGTCATAATTTACAGCAGTATAGAGTTAGAAATTCATGAAGTAACGACGATAGGTACAATTATAATTATGTTATCAATATGTCGGACGTACAGACGTACAAGCTACATTATTCTACAAATGGATAATGTAACATTCTACTGTCTAGTTCTAGTTCGTTTTTAAATTATTGACTGCACTTTTATACTTTCCCTTTCTTATGAAACTCAAAGTAAAGTGGTAGCAATACTGCCAAATATAAATACTTGATGTAGTTTTAAGTGTCTACTATTTTTTTCCTACATTATGGAACTATTAGGTGCCCCGTTGATTATGTGTATTTCTATAATACATTAAAATACATATTTATATAATAGAATTCCAATCAATAACCCATCTACAATATACCACACCCTCAATCAGGCACTCAAATTACTTGGATGCGGTTTGCACACTCATATAACCAATTAAAAATAAAATTAATAAATATGATGTTTTTAAGTCTTTCTATAATACATTAAAATACATATTTATATAATAGTATTCCAATCAATAACCCATCTACAATAAACCACACACTTCATCAGGCACTCAAATTACTTGGATGCGGTTTGCACACTCATATAACGAATTAAAATTGACAAATATGATTTTATTAGTAATCACGTTGTAAAATGTTCTTATTTCCAATTTTGTATATATAATTTTCTATAAAGTACACGTTGAGGTTGACCTCATTTTTAGCTTTGGGAAAACTAAAAGTAATTAGCGTTACAAGAGTAATCAAGATCAAGTATGAATAATAAAATGAAATGCAATTAAGAATCATTGAAACGATCGACGATAACATGACCGCATATTATTTTATTATTGTATTGCTAAGAAAATCATAAAAATCCAATTAATTTTCTTAATTTGAATTCCCTTCTCCAATTCACTGAAAAAGTTCAGTCTTCGAAGATGATAATTATTTGTTTATAAAAGATAAAAGTACGGTTTCATCTAACAATATTCAATGTGATGTTTCCTATGAAAACACTAGCACACATCATAACTGCACGCCAGTTGTGATGTGTATAATGAAAGAAAGCCACCATTAAAATTAAAAGTTTTTTTTTTATGTACATTTAAACCTTAACTAAATACAAATAACATTTAAAAATAATTATTATACAAGTCGTGACCGCGTGGAATGGTGGCAAGAATGCTAGCGGCATTTCCCCTTTGAATCGCAATTCCGATTCTAAGTTTAAAGTAAGCAATGTCTATCTTCTCCAGACATGGAAATGCCTTCGATCGTTTCTGGTGCAAGATTATTTAGTTTTAACAATTGTCTTGCAATGTATAGTAATAACGTATTCAGTTTTTCAATGATGTCGAGCACTGAAGCTTCATGTGGACAAATCGTCTCGAACAAAAACGCTCGAAATAATGTGTCGACTTTGAGCTTTTCGCTTTTCTATCAATTTTTGCGTAAAAAAAAGGATCAATGTCAGTTATTCCTCATTGGTAAAATTCAGTTATAATCTGGATAGAGTAGCTCTATTCTCTTCAAAAAGCGATGTATTACACAGATTGAGTCAACACCGCAAATTGAGTCGCAGGTTTTGCTTTTTATAAAATCAGGTTTGTCCCAAAGTAAGGTACTGTTCTCAATTCTGAACAGATATATCACTACTAACTTCAATTCTTAGTCCCATCCCATCCCATGTTTAGTTTTCTATTAGCGTTTACAATTGTACAATGTCAACTTGGCTAGGGCCTCAGGTTTCCTAACGACGATTTTCACAACAACGAGCACAAGATCTATATATATAAAAATCAATTGCTGTCCGTTAGTCTCGCTAAAACTCGAGAACGGCTGGACTGATTTGGCTAATTTTGGTTTTGAATTATTTGTGGAAGTCTAGGTGTCCAGGAAGGTGAGTAAATATGAAGAAAAAAAAATGGTTGTCTGTAAAGTTGGTTTACGGACGATAGCTTAACGTGACAACGTTATAACACATATGCGGCGCAAGCGTACAATCAGCGTAACTGGACAATGAGCGTAACGGAACAATTTCCTGCATGTAGCCAGCGTTCATCAATTTATTAGACGTTGACTCAATCTATGTAATACATCGCTTTTGAAGAGAATAGAGCTACTCTATCCAGATTATAACTGAATTTTACCACGTCACGTCAAAATGCTTGGAATATAGTAAAAACAACAATTTCGCTTTCCCTTAGAAACTATTCCTACCTGTCAAACATTTGATGTTGTGTCCTGTAATTTAAAAGTCGTTCAGAAATCAGATTAAATTTAAAAGTGAAGTTTGAGTCTTAGGTGGTACGAAGTTTGCCGGGTCAGCTAGTTAATTATAAACAAGAATTATTCACATGATAACTCTGCACTACTTGCCTGTTAGAATCAGCTGAAGATTTACGTATTTAAACCACTGGGGTATCTTTGCTTTAGAAAGATGTGACACTCCCATGGTATAACCAAATAATGATTTAAATTTTAATCTTTATAGAACAAAGTGATAGAAGTGTTTATTTAAAAATTTATAAAAAAGCACGCCGCTAAGTCTTCATCAATTAAGGTAAATAAAAATGATCTTTTCATTGTATTGAAAATCGGACATTCATTTTATTAGACCATCCATTATCCTGGCTTTATTTCAAAACTTTGTTATGAGTCATACTATTATAATCCCCATTAAGCACTGCAGGATTTATTTGCACATGCAACAGAAGGATTAATTGGAATCTGAGCATAATAGGCTTACAATATACTTGATTTTAATGAAGTCTACGTGTTTTGGTATACTACATATTTACGTATATGTAAATAACGTTTGGTTTACATTGATAAAACAAAATGTAGCTTAATGTGCAAATCGACGTAAATGCCTTTTTTTAGATATAATTGTGATAATTCCGCAAGTATGGCAATTTATGGCAAGTATTTATGAAAGATTGTGATTAGTGTCTGACATGTTCCTCTTGCCTTGCATATCTAATCTTGCATATCTTATTCAATTTGCTTGATTTAATATAATATAAATATAAGCACGTATTATAAGCGATTGAATCTAATTATTATATACGATTTGGTTTAAATCGCACCAAACATGTTTTTCCAGATTTTAATTAAAAAATTATATAGTACTATGTTTACTAAAGCCAGTAAACATAGTACTATAAAGACGAATCGAAAAAAAAATCAAATAACCCCATTTTACTATGAGCCATTAAAGATTTCCACTTTCCACACCTGGTTAGCATCATTAGATCAATAGATATTAATTTTTTTTTTTTTTTTATAATATCTTGGGACATTTTTCACACACGGTCATCTGATCCCAAACTAAGCAGAGCTCGTACTATGGAAACCAGACAACTGATATACTACATATACTACTTTTTCTTTTGTAAATACATACTTATATAGATAATTACAACCAGACTCAGGACAAACAGACATGTTCATGCACACAAATGTCTGTCCTGGGTGGGAATCGAACCCACGACCTGCGGCGCGAAAGGCAGGGTATCTACCAATCACGCCAACCGGCTCGTCTAATTATTTTAGATCACCTGAATAACATATTATTACAATGTTTGAAGTCGATACGACGATTAGAAATAATTTAAAATTGATTTTCTAGATTGGTTTACATAGTGGTTGTTGCACACAAATGAAGCCAACCTAAAGCGTGTAATAAAGTTACTCTCAATTTATTAATAGCTTTTTAGACTGGCAGCATCAGAGGTTCTGGATTTATCCAGGTCGCACCCTAAAAGTAAACAGGTTAACCTAACGATAAATTCCAAATTGCAGGCTTCAGTTTCGATGTTATCTGTATTTGTATTGCCTTCCATTAGAATACAACTAAAGACGACAAACCCAACTCTTGTCTGTATCGGTGATTTTAAATATATTTCGTTTATTTCGTAAACAATTTTATATTGTAATTTTGTATTGAAGTGGTGTTAGTGTGTAAGAATCCCACACGATCCGCGCCCCCCCCCCCCCCCCCCCCCCCTCAAGGGAGACGGGTACCTTTCTGCTTATTTAAGCCTATTATCCTAGCTTATCAGAGATTAGACTTACAAGAAAAATCGCTTATATATTTTTTTCTTTAAGTTTACGAAGGTAAAGCGAGGGTTTAATCTCAATTAGTCAAATCTATTTTTAAACGTGAACAACATCAAAAAAATAACAAAAAGGCAATAACAAAAAATTCAATGTTAACAATGTTAACAAATTAAAATATTCTAACGCTTATAATACAATATTAAACAAAATTTGTCTAGAAATTTTAGAAGAGCCCGTCGGTATTAACTTTAGGCGGGGTAATTGCCCTTGGATAGTTAAGTTGCTATGCTGTCTAAATTCTTTGTACAGAGGAGCTTAGTAAAGAAAATTTCAAGACAAATTTGTAATAAACTTATACGTATGTTATCTAAGGTTAACATTATTAATAGTTAAAAAAAAACTATATGCTTGTGATCACAAAGATCGCAGGCGTAACATTTACTTACTTTAATTGCAGATTAAGCCAGCACTAATACGAAAAAATCGGACGTAAAAACGAGATACGTGATAATAACAAAGTATACAATGTATACCTATCGAGAAATCGTCACGCCACCCTTTAGGCGTAAAGGCTTATAATCCCGGCATGTCATGCGTGAAAGATTTGCAACAATGTGCAATATATGAAATATTTACTCACTAGGCTTACTCTACTTGTTATGATATTAACACAAAATAATATATGTATATACATTAATAAAATTTGGTAAGCGAATTCAATGGCATTAATTAAATACGCAGTGACATATACAAATAGAAAGACCATAAATACGTGTAAGTATAATTAGTCGTAGATACGAATGATGACTCACAGTGTCAAAATGTTTCTTATAAAACGACTAGACAAGTCAACACGAATACTTTTAATTTAATTTGTAATCTATACTAACATTATAAAGAGGAAAGATTTGATTTTTTGTTTGTTTGCTACAATTTAACTCAATAATTCATTAGATAGCTAAATCTTTACTCATTAACACAGGATGTATTTTATTATCAAAAAAATAGTGATTCCTAGCTAAAATGAAACAATGGAACCCAAAGTATCAAAATGTTACCTATAAAAGTCATTATTTTGCGTGTGCTGCGAAAACTGTTGATGATATATAATAATAACTATAATTGCTCACAAAAAAAGTCCGCGATGGTATTAAAATATGTCTAACTATTATATTTAAGCCACAAAAACAGTTTTTGTATAAATTATTAAGTTCAATAGTGGTGATATTGTTATCATGATATTAATCGTTATCCATTTTAATGGTTTGATAATTAAGGTTGATGATTATGAACATGATAAATCGAACTTTTCGTTAAGAAGCCATGACGTGTATATTAATTCTCTAAATAAGAATATTGTCACGGTTTGAACAAACTGCAACTGATCTGCGTTTAGTCTATTAACAAATACTAATTTACGCATTTACGTTAAATAATAGTTTTTAAATTTTCGCGGACGAAGACGCGGGCGAGTTGCTAGTTGTTTATAACACAATCAATTCGTTTTTAGAGAAGGTTTTCTATTTTCTCTATATACATATATATAAAAATTTAACGACAGTAGGATGTAACGAACTTTCTGGATAGGTACCGCTCACTCAATTAATACTAATTACTTATGTTCTACTACCACTCAGCATCGCCGAAATTATTATATTTATATATATATATATATATATATATATATATATATAAATATAACTATTATTTGTGTTACGATACTCTATGATGTGCTTGCCGGCCATCACTAACGGCTGACAAGATGTGCTGTGCATATATGGTGTATATAAGGTTAGCGCGGTGTCATGAAGTAGAAGTCTGCAAAGCGCAGAGTTGGAGGGTGCAAAACTGCCAAGTATGGGCACTAAAATTCGTTAGCGCTGCTCTTCGAGAGAGAGAGACGCGTGAACGCAATAATATTTAGTGGCAGACCCGTGTAGTGATGGACGTATTGGGGCCCAAACATGCAGTAATTGGCGTGGATTTACACATAAGCTGTGTGAATCGGACCTTGGATCGCTGTAGGTCGTTGAGTTGGCCAAGCCTTCGCCGTCTTATGGGTAACCGTATAGAGCGGCCATTCTTGTGCCGCATAGGTCTTATGGGTAACCGCATATAACTTGTCACCGGGACGGTGTAGACTGGACACTGTATAGAAAGGGTTTGAAATACAATTTTATCAAATCATCTTTATAACACTGAACATACTTATGGTAACATAATGTAACTATGTCCTACAAACTATATATAGTTAGGTCTCATTTGCTAGATATAGTCTAATCACACTGTAAATTAATTCTTTCAAGTTGAACAGAACATTCACGTTACTATGTACAAAATATTTTTTTTGTGTCTAAGGAATACGAAACGAAAAACTAAACGATAAGATGATTTGATTGAAAGGTAATTCACGTCAATGGTATGTCACGTCTTCCAACCATCGGACCTATATACTTTCAAATAGGAAGTAAAAAAACATGTTGGTTTTGTCAATATATGAAGTTAACCCGAACGTTACAATTAAAATTATTACGTATATATGAATTTACTAACTACTTTTATTGTATAAATACCACGCAATGGCGACTTCATACCGTTAAATTGAAAGCAAATAACGACAATAGGCATCCACGTTCATGTGCATGTTCGTTTTAATATTCCACAAACCGAAGGCATAAATAATCATTTTGAAATAAACTTCCGTTTGTTTCAATAGTGATTAATGGTGTTGTTTTTTCTAAATATAGGGCTTTAAGTTATAGTTTCATGGCTACGTGCGGTAAATGATCGTCACATATAATTTTGTACCCGTATGTTTGACTGAAAATGTTGTACATGTATTTTATTAAGTTGTTTTATTACAATAACATGTTCATTGTTTCGATGAACATTGTTACATATAACATTTTAAGTACTTTTTCGGACTAGTTTCAATTATTCATATTAATCAATATTTTACGTAAAATAATAAATGCAATTGTGCAATTGTTTATTACAAACTTCCTTCGTATGTATGGTCTCTTTATATGTATGTATCATAACACTGTAAATTAGTTAAGTAACAGTTTTTATTTTAATAATTACGATTTTATAACACACTCGTCTTCATATCTTGGATATATTCATATCTTGGATAATATACATCCAATTAATTTACTTATATTAAGGCGCAGTACTACACTAAACTTAAAATCATAATTAAGTTTCTACAGCAATAGAAAAAGGCAAAGTAATTTGAAAGCAAAAGATTGAAGATAGTGTCATTCATAGAAGATCTTGCTCAGCCGGAGACCTGCTTGAAAAATAAGATTCTAGAAGTATAAGTAGTAAAAAAATAAGCTTTTCTCCTAATTAATAGATGGACAGTTTAAAGGGATTTCTGAAATATTATACTTACAACCGTTGAGGCTATACAATATGAAGATCGTTGACAAAACGGAGATCGTAACTATGAGGAAGATGTTGTTCCGACGACGCGGCGGACCGCATCTCCTCAAGTGCCGGACCATTTTTATCGACATTTTAGACCTGAAACAAATATTTTACATATAATATTTTTCATAAATTGGAATATGCGATTTTATCGACTCGGTCAGACGACATATACTGTTATAATTTTACAAATACCACCGCCTCCTGTACTTTTCCACGTCAATTTATAGAATTGAAGCCTGTAATGAGCGACTTAGTTCCTCTAAATATAATCATGAGTATGGTGAAAAATCCTCAATAAGAAGTTAAACGAAGAAGATATTTAGCTTACAATTTAATGTTAAGCAATGTGCTCCGTATAACAAGAACTGTTGAGCAACCGATCGTGGTTACGGTTGCTTAGTTGAGCAGATACATTAAATTTATAAATGATTTGGCATTTGATATAATATCTAAATTCAAAATGTTCGCAGACGACTTGAAAATTTACAGAACCATTAAAAGCCAAGTTGATGTCGAAGCTTTAAAGCATGACATCGATACTGTTTATTCGTGGTGCACCAAAAATGCTGTCTCTGAATATCGAAAATTGTTTTTACATAAAATTTACTAGGAAGAAGTTGCCGTTGGGCTGTAGTTATAGAATAAACAATATTAACTTAAAAGAAGTTTCTAGTGTTAGAGATCTGGGAGTAATCATAGATTCAGCTTTAAGCTTTCGACAACATATTGAGCATATTACATCGAAGGCGTCTAAGATATCAGGTTTAGTTTTTAGGCAAATGAAAGTATTTAAGGACCAAACTTTGTCAATTCTTGTTTTTAATAGTATTGTGCGTAGCATCCTTGAATATTGTAGCACTGCCTAGAATCCTGGGTACCAAGTTCCCTCGGACAGAATAGAACGAATCCAGAAACGATTTCTGTAGCATCTATCGTACACAGACTTTAAATGTCGTCGCTTTAAATGTTGTCGCTATTCACATATGAATCTCGTCTTACCCATTATAATATGAAGTCACTCCAAGAACGTAGAAAGGTTGCAGACATCATTTTTCTGTCTAAACTGATAAATGCTCAAATTAATGCACCTGAACTGCTCAACCGTTTAAGTTTCGCAGTGCCTCGTGACGGTAGCCACTTACAGTTTTGTTTGCCTCATACAAGAAGCAATCTTGGTATATTTTGCTAATTGTTTTAGAGATACTTTAGATATCTTCAACGATAATGTCAGGACCATTAAAAAGAAAATGTCTATACAAAGAGCTGAATTTACAATTTTTTTTTTTTTAATTGTAAGTTTAGATTATTTCATTTTTATTTTGTTTAGTTTAATTTTGTTCTGTAATTTATTTATTTATATTTTATAGGTGAAAGTTTGTAAAGGATTTATGTTTTTTCTTTTCTAAAGTTAATTGTAAGATTACGCTGTAGTTACTATTTTTAACATATACCTACATATATATAAATTTTGTTAACCCTCATTTAAGCATGTAATGTCCACATCGAGAAGACACAATTGTAAATATTTTCGGTTATTTGTATTACTGTATATCGTTGTTGCCTGTATAATTGTAGACAGTTTTGTGGACTAAATAAAAAAAAAACTTTTGGTATGGTATCGTTGGATAGGCAAGACATCAATGTTAAGCACCAACAGTTCTTTTCGAACTCATTGGTTATTCAGATGACGTAGAATAAGTGATATAAATTTTAAATGATTATTTAATACTATAAAAAAAATATTTTAGGCGTATTTTTTTTATTAGAAATTTCCTTCTCTTTCAGGTTATTATCAAAATTCCTTACATCTCATTATTTAAGAAATTATTAACGAGAAACTAAATACCTTTTTTTAAAATCTTATATTGTTAATAACAATCGCAATTTTTATGTGCTAATAAACCCTTAAAAAACATTTTTCTAGACGTCATTCCGAATCGCACATATTTTTAGGAGCTTTATTCGTATTTAACACATGGTTGAGCTTGTTGACTAGACTATATGTGATGTAAACATTTTAATAAGACCTGCCTCCGCCTCCAATCGCGAAAACTGCGGTACATTTCATAAGTTCTGTTTTTTTCTAACATTACGTTGCTGACAAAGCCTTTGACATCAATCGACGTCCTAACAGCTCTTTTACTTAGTGCGTTGTTCATTTTGTCTTAAGAAGGCACTTTTTAAATGGTTTTGATTAGCAAATTTAGTAATTAATTTTGTCCCTTCGTGATGGAAATGATTTGAAATTTAGTACACGTCTTTAGAACTGATGACAATACAATTCAATATATTCAGTATCATTGTAAATCCAAGATTTCCAATGCTACAAAATGGCGGATTACATATTATTTTCTCACAGCCCCCTTTTTATGTAAGTATTTCAAATGAAAGTGCTTCTAAGGTGGTCGCCGGTACAAAATGGCGGGTTTTATATTTTGTCTTCATAACCCTTTAAATATGGGTATCAATTAAAAGGGCTTGAATATGAGAATACACGCAATGAAAAATTGCAAATCTAAGATGACCGCTGGTAAATAATTTGTAAATATTCAATATTTTATTGTGCTTTAGTTAGCACAATTTAGTTCTACCATTTAACGTAAATGTTATTTAAATTGATAATGACTAATCAAATATCTATTCAAAATACATGCTTACATGATAAAAAAAACGTTTATTTTAAAAATACAAAGACGCATTAACGACATATACGACATCTATTAAACTTACAAAGAAAAATGTCAGAAGTGAAAAATATCAATACCTATTTGAAAATATATAAGTGAGACGGAGCGTCAGAACAAAGGGAGCTTTCAATTTTATTGTTAGACAGAACCTCTTACACGGATAAAGAAGCACTTCGTATCCAATTACCAATTATACCTGATATTCGTTGCTTTGGACGTTGCATTCTTATGAATAAGTGAGATGTTCGTGTAATATAAACTATATTAAAATAGACAGCACCGCTAAGCACTAAATAACATATCGATGTACCAGACAACCTTAATATACGAATTTATAACATTCAGTAATTAGTTACTTAAAGAGATTTATATTAAATATGTAATATATGTAAAAGAAAAAATATTATTTATACATTCAATCGCAAAATTGAATTAAAAGTCACAAACTCAAAATTTTCTGTTCATAACATAAACATGGATTTAATGGATCAGTTTATCAAAGATCGCCGTAGCTTTGCCCAAGTGATGAATTTTGTGGCTTTTGTTATTAAGTTATCATAACTCGTACTTATGTTTTTCTTACGTATTCAGAATTCTTGTAATCTTTATAATATTATTGAGTCCGTGACGCACTAGCATACTTTTTTCCAAATCGTATGTTTTGCTCTTAGTGAGTCTAAGCAAAATTAAAAACAAATTGATCGCAATTATATGATTTTGGTATTACAGCCTAAACGTTGTTCAGACAAATAATATGTATTGTAAATAATTGTATTTTGTCATAGTTATAGTAAAACAATTTCCTATAAAATTTTATTAAATATTTCTACCTGCCATTACCATGTCAGCCATTACAGAATTTTTCACGACACACAAAGGACATTCGTGTAAACATGAACGTCGTAACATAGGTATAGCTTTTATTTATTTTTACTTTTCAATTAATTAAGAAAAAGCTGTGAACAAACAACGACCGACAAAGAGAAAAGCCAATAACGCTTTCTCTTAACCGGAAAATCAACCAACAGTTCGTATAAAGTTTAAAGTTTTATGGTTTAATTTTTTTTGGTAAATTACATACTGTAACATTACATATTGATTTTATTATTATAACTATATTACATTAAAAAGTGGTCATCTTTCTAAGTGGATGTCCAAGACTACCTCAATGTCAAACCTTACGATAGATCGTGTTTAGTCATAATAAGGTAAAAGAGTTATCTTCGCAGTTATAATATTGGTACAGATTGAACTTATTGCAGTTAAGCACGTTAGAATAAAGACAGACGTATCACACTTGTCGAATGTCGCCGTGTGTACATACTCGTACACGTCGGGGGTTATTCGATTGCATCGAGTATTTAAAATCTGTTTAAATCCGGGCAATCACAATAGTTTTGACATATATTGTAAAATTGAAATAAATATGAATACCTACTTTATAAAACTCATGACGTATTTTAGTTTTTTATTTGCCAAATAATTATATAGACAATTTTATTGGTATATCTGAATTTATATCTTTAAAAAAGTAATATTAATAAAAATATACTATGTAACGTTTTTTTAAATGTATTTTTTTAAATATTATACTATTTAATGTTTTTTAGTACTGTTAATTGTTTTTTATATTAAGGAAAAGTACAAGCAAATATAGACAATACAATTAGCAGCATAAAATTCGCGACAAAGAGGAAACTATTTTAAAACTTTCCAAACGAAATGACATCACACAAAGCTATACGAAGTGATAATCTTTTTTCGTTCCTGTAAAATGCAGAACTCCTGCGTTTCAAGTTAAACTTATAAAAAATGAAATTCTGCTTTACTTTTTACATGGAAGCTCAAAGCAAGTCCGATGATTTATATCTCATATTGAATTTGTATGTGGAATTCAACATAGTACAGTTTTTTAATCTTTTCTTCTCGTTTTTTAAAGGAAATAACGGACCTACTGATGCTGATTTATACCAAAATAAAATTTTATTTCGTTTTATTTTTAATAAAGATTCTAAATTTTACTAATAACTACTTAATTCGAATGACAATTGAGGGAGACGTATGAAATTAATTAGTGAAAGTTATTTATGTATTTTTAGCCAACTGAAGAAAAGAATAATTAATTATTCGATTTTAATTTTAATTAAGTAATTGATAATATCCTCTAAATTGATCTTCAAAATCTTAAGTTAATTACTAAATTAAAATTTAAAAACAAATTTGAATAATAACAAATTTAAAAAATTAAATAAAAACGCAGTAAAAATAAAAATGATAAAATTAAATAAATAAAACGATACAAAGAAACAAAAAAATAATATACTTATTAAACAAATATACAAACCTCGACGACTGCTGCTATGTTCAGCACATGAAACATATTTATGAAAAAACAAGTTGTCGCGATAAGTCAGCGTCTGATTAAGAGAATCGACGCCGGCAAACTGAACCCTACAGGGTAGCATCCCCCTATATATAAGAGGCGTGACGTCAGTAATTTTACTTAGCGCATGCGTAAAGAACAAATGCAGATTCAGTGAGCAGCTTGCAATGGAAAATTATTATTAGTCGAGAGATTAATTATGAAAAGATAGGTATAAAAATTTGATTTAAACAAAATATGATTACTGAACACAGAAAATCAAAATGGTCGTACCCTTAGTATGTTGTGACTCTCTGTGGGATCTGAGGGAGATAATGAATAGTGAATTAAGTAAATTAGCTCGACGTTGCAATTACAATGTTCTGGAAACACAAAGCAAGGGTATCGAATACGTTTTCTGTAAACAAGTCATTAGCGTTTCGTAGTTTTAACAAACATATCATTTGCTAATAGGGACTCACGTACTGCGAACTTAATTCAACAAATAAACAGGCGTTTATAAATGTTCCAATTCATTTAATAATGAAACACGAACTGATGTTTTTCTCTGACTAAGGCTTACGTGAAAATAGCAAAAAATGCCATTGGCAAGAGGTGACCTACGTCTATAAGAAGTTTCATGTTTCACGCAGTCAACCATGAGACTTAAGATGTTATATTCCATGTGGTTTTTACTAAGGAGTAACTATTATTTTTGCTCAAATTCGGAATTTGAGATAAAAGAACGTTGATATTCATCGATTCGAAATTCTGTTAAATTAGTTGTATATATTGAGACAAGCTCTTAAAATGTTTGATCTACAGTTAAAGGCACGCGTCTAATAAGCTGTGTCGATAACTATTCATAAACTATGATAGCTATGTCTATCGTCTCTTTCTCGGCGTAATGAGCGTTATTAAATATAATGGCTAATTTGAAGTATACTATTACATCGGTAGTTAATAGGTTCGTATTGTTAACATGTGAAATAAATACAACTCTAGTTAAGTTCATTTTACTCATTCTTATTTATTGAGCTGATTTTCTTTTTCAATTAAAAGGTAGCAAAATATGGTATCTACATTATAGTACCGTGTTTAGAGTGAAATAAAAATTGTAGCTTAAAAAAATACGAAAAACAGGCATTTAGGCGCATTAGAAGCGAGTACTACAGCTACGAGCTTAGCTACATACACAAGCGAAAGTCTTATAGACGCGTTAAAAATGTTATAAGGTAAAATATTAAATAATCTTCTTTATTAAAGACTAATATTACTCTTATTTACCGTGAAATGTTGTTGACAAGATCATTAATCTAACAGAATGAACAGACTTTACATAAAGTGATTACCTTGCGGTTGATGCGACCGTCTAAAGGCAAAGTGAAGTGATTGGATTAGAATATTACCATCCTTCCTATCAGTCGCTTGCAAGTTACACTACAAAACGTAGACAAAGGGTAATAGTTTTTAATAAAAAAAAAATTATATATAACAAATTGTAATATGTTATTTTATATAACAAAGATCGAGTTTCGTAGACAGCAAATGTGGTACACGATTTTCCAATAAATATTATCATCGACAGATTTCAATTACGATATTGTTTATTCTCTGTACTTCCGTCTGCACTTGCATTCAATGGAAACCACTTTAGGATATTGGCGATTTAAGTAATTATGAGACGATACCTTAAGGCTTTCTGAAGAACAACTCGATCAGAGTGTGTCCCTTTAAAAATAAATATAGTTGAAACTTGTTCTGGTTATCATATTATGGCAAGCAAATAAATATATGTAATAAAGTATCACATCCGATCCTGACTATACTATAACGGTAACCGTGGTACTGTCTTGTTGTAAATTAAAAAATAATTGTAATTTACTTTGTTTATGTTATTACAAGTGCTGAATAAAAACGGGATATAAAAAAAAAATACAAATATATTTTATACAAAATCATAAATTATTACTCTACTGTTTAGCGATTGAATAATTGATGAAATTAATGAATTAATGAAGATGCCAGATTGATTTTTTGCGTCATAAAATTTTGAAATATAAATTGTTGTGAAAATCGTAATACGCTGGTACATGTATGTGTATGACAATTTAATAATAAAAGCCGTAATCGGATGATGCTCCCGCGCTATACCATTTTGTGATGAAATATTATATTGAAACACAAAGACGTATTTTTAATTAAATGTTAAATGATTTTAATTGTATAACTGAGTTGTTTTACACGTGATCTTGGTGTTTTTTTTTTCTTATATTAGGAAGTTTTGGAAAATTTTTTCAACAACAGACGTCAAACCCTTTTTCAAAACAATTTTTTTGAAATGAAAAGAAGCCTTACATTTTAGAAGTTTTGTTACGCGCCTTTTGTTTTATTTTCCCATGTTTTCGCAAGATATTTTTTATTGTTTATGTTCATGCCACGTGACGAAAAACAGGGGATTGCCAAGAGTTTTTAATAAATATAATTATACAACGTAAGTTGCGGTAATCAGGTGAAGCGAGCGAGCGAGGGAGGGAGATGAACCGGGCACCGGGCGCCCAACCCCACATACACGCACACTTACATCAACCCTGGATGCAGGAATTGGGGAGGCAGTCTAGGCGACACCTGGACGATCTACCTCGGGTGACAATTTATGTAGACGCCAATATGTTTATATAAACACTTGATTTACTATAGATTAATATCAATTCCAAATATCTATATAATTGATAATAGACTATAAATTAACTTCAATTTTTATTGTCTCCATTACACAAAATCTCAGCCACAATAAATTGTTATGTGAGTCATTAAAACCAATATTCGCAAATACTGAAGGCAATGTCAAGTTTATGTCCCGGTTTTGTAAACCCTAGGCCCAGGGTTAATTTATGTACCTATTTAGTGCACGCTTCGTTTTTGTTGAATCTTAATATGAAACAGTACATTAAAGACAGAGTTGCAATATTTCTTAAACATTATTTACACGGAATATTACCGTGTTTCTTGATATAATTATGACAAACATTGTAACATTAACTGTTTTGATACATAGATACGTATTGTATTAGTAAAACATTTTTTTTATTTAACATCGCACTGACTTAATATTATATGGATAGATAAATTAAAACATGAAGTCTAAATTTTTTATAAGCTTATTATATTTTTAAAAATTTATATTTATATTATTAATATATTCCCAAGGTTGGTGGCGCGTAATTATTTGTCGTTGCTTATAGGTAAACGTCGTTAAGGGGGAGCTTAGATGAGCACCGATTTACCCCTCTGTCATAATTGATTTGATTGAATTGGTTGGTGTATTATATGAATATACTTGTCCATGTTTGAGTTATAATGTTAGTTTGCAGAAGCTTAGTCGGTTTTTTACTTGATTGCTTCTTTTCTTAAATATAAAAAATGTATGTTTGTATTTTTACGTTGAAACTTGTGTCATATAAAGGTATAGCGGTGAGAGCGATACGTGGTTATCGTACGGTGCCGTGGACGGCAACGAAACTTCTGGCAAGTGATCCACCCTGGGAACCCCAGGCTGAGGTGCTCGCCAGTGTACCGGTTCCGGGTGGAAGCCAGGGCGAATGGCGACAGTCCAGGATCAGCGGAGCTGGGGCGAATCAGAATTATAGCGCAACAAGACCTGATTCACAGATGGGAGGAGGACCTGGGGTCTCTATCGGCAGGCCTGGCGACAGTGGAGGCTATCCGGCCCCACTTGAGTCGCTGGGTAGTAAGAAGAAGCGGCACACTAATGTTGAAGCAAGTGCTTACCGGACATTTCTGTTTCGGTAAGTACCTTCTTGGGATAGCGAGGCGGGAGCCATCACTCTCCTGCTACGATTGTTGGGGAACCACTGGACGCGGCGTTTCATACCCTGACGAAGTGTGCTGCGTGGGGGCCCCAAAGGCATTCCCTGGCGGCGATATTTGGCGCAGACCTCTGAGAAATGCTGGACGGAGATGGTATCTTACTGCGAGAGCGTCATGTCGCAGAAAGAGGCCGCGGAGCGTGAGCGTGAGGTGTCTGCCTAGTAGTCGAATCAATATGAGCCGGTAGATTTAAGCAGGCGCTGAGTCTAAGTGTGTGAGTTTGCTTATCATCTTCATGATGCATGGCGGTGAAGTTAAGCATTGTGGATAAACCTGCAAGTATCAGTTAAAATTCTGATTCGAGTGTAGCCTAGAGCAGCTTAAATGGAATAACATCCAAAAATGTTGTTTAAAAAAAAGAGATATTATGTTATTTATTTAGTCATTATTTCATTGAATCTTAAAATTAAATTCTTGATGCTGTTTGAGCTACAAGAATTGCACCTGTATTACCTGCTAGATTTTGTGTACTAGTTTATGTAAAAAGATCAATTATAGATGCACTTTAAATAGCTTCCTCCGTCTCTCATAGGAGAGATATCTAGTATCTTTGATGTAAAGAGACGGCGGCAGGGACAACGACCTAACGCCCCGTCTCATTTATTGACCTAAACACATAGAGATCTCAGATCAGTCATGTATTAAGGCTTCTGGAATGATAAATATATTCAATTTTAATGAAACATATCTTGAATGTTTTGAAACCATTCAAGACAAAAGACAAGATCACGGACTAAAAAGCAGTGAAAAGTACTTATCTTTCTAAAAATGCATCAAATGAAGTCTGCAAAAATCGAAGCCAAAAATAACTATCAAAAGTTTATAATAAGAAATCCTCATGTAAGTTATGCTTTGGAAAAAAAGTGAAATAACTTTAATTCCTATAGATCATCTCGTATTCTGAACACATTATGTTATATGATATATCAAATTTATTTTTTTATTTTATTTTATTTTATTAGGATCTCCAACAAGGAATACACATGACATGCTTAAATAAATTATGATAGTTACAAATCTATGTGCTCCCTCAGTTACAGGAAACCACAGCATCCATCTTATGTAACTAAGTAACAGCTATTAGAGTAATATTAAAAGACTACAAATTACTAAATGAACAAAAACAAAAAACAAACTACAAAACTTCTTATTTTAAATAGGTAACTAAAGTTAAAAATAAAGAATACAATTTGAAAAACTAAAAAAATAATAATAATAAAAGTAATATAAAAATTCTAAAACACACTAACAAAGAATAAATGAATGAAATGTTATTTTATATTAAATATTGCTTAAGGTTTTTTTTAAATTTATGTAAATTATCGGTAATATCCAAATTGTTGCTTTTTGCGAGTTCATTGTATTTTCTACATATTCGAGGTATACCAGAATGATGTCCGAGGTTGGTTTTAAAAGTAGGTATTTGGAAGAAATTGTAGGCTCTAAGTCGGGGCAAGCGAGACGGAGTATGAATAGATAAGGTTGAAGTTAATTCGTTGCAGTCGACGCTACCATTGAATACTTTATGAAGGAAGACCAGATCGTGCATCTTTCTACGGAAAGTGAGTGAGGACATTCGGTAATGATTCAGTCTATCTTCATAGCCTCCAATTACCCTAGATAAGCTATCGCTATATGATAGATGGTAAACAAATCTTTTTTGGATCTTTTCTATCATCCCTACATACACGTCATAGTATGGGTTCCACACAATGCAATTGTATTCTAGGATCGGCCGGACAATGTTGTTAAAAAGTTTGATTTTTGTAGAGCATTTTTTAAACTCTTTGCAATTTCTTAGAATGAAACCAAGCATTTTGAAACCCTTAGATGAAACGTTCTTTATATGGACATCAAATTTTAGTTGACTGTCCATTAAGACACCTAAATCGCGAACATGGTCGACACCAGTTATGTTTTGTCCGTCAATGTAGTAAGTATTAAGTGTTACAGTCTTATTTCTACTAAATTGTATGTAGTAGCATTTATTAATATTAAGTACCATCTTATTTGTTTTACACCAAAGTGAGAGCCTATCTAAATCCGCTTGTAGTTTTTGAGCGTCCAATTCTGTTTGTATATCTTTTATTATTTTTAAATCATCTGCAAATAGGTAAATATTAGAGTGCTTAAAACAGTGTATGATATCATTTATGAAGACATTGAAAAGGAGTGGACCGAGGTGAGACCCTTGTGGTACTCCTGATGTTGCTGTGAACGATATTGATTGAAATCCACATACTACTACTTTTGAATGTCTGTTACTTAAATAAGACTTAAACCAATAAAGAAGAGAGCCGCAAATGCCAAATAGGCTCAGCTTTTTTATAAGTAAGTCATGGTCAACTTTGTCAAATGCTTTGCTAAAGTCTGTGTAAATTGCGTCAACGGGTACTCGTTTGTCAACAAATTCGGTTAGAGCTCCAGTAAATGATATTAGGTTGGTAGTTGTCGATCTTGTTTTGATAAAGCCGTGCTGATGATAGGTAATGTGTTGTTTGAGATACCATGTTAGACGTTCGGTTACCAATTTTTCGAGAATCTTACCAAATATCACGAGTATAGAGATCGGCCTGTAGTTGGTTACCAAATGTCTGTCCCCTGATTTAAAAATAGGCACTACAAGAGCTTCTTTCCAAGAATCTGGGAAAACTCCTTCTTGTAATGAACGATTGAAAATGAGCTGTAAAGGGAAAGCCAGAGCTTTAGCACATCTTTTGATAAAAATAGGAGCTATGCCGTCGCTCCCAGCGCCCTTACGTTCATCAAGCGATTTTAGGGCACTAAGTATTTCTTGCTTAGAGAAATTAATACTGGACAAGGCAGAAGATGTAATAAATTTACTATCAATAATCTGTTGTTGTTGACTTATAGGCAGGTACACTTGAAAAAAATTATCAGCAAATAAGTTGCAAATATTACGTTCACCTGTGGCAACTCTGTTATTATATTGCATTTGGGCCGGGAATTCAGACACTCCCTTACGCTTAGATTTAATAAAGGACCAGAATATTTTTGAATTTCGTAAAACAGCGCTTTCAATACTTATTAAATAATGCTTATAACATATAAATCTAAGCTTATTGCATTGACTTCTTAAATTTTCAAATGTCAAGCAATCGAGGGGGTTGTTATATTTTTTAATTTTTACGTGGTATTTATATTTTTCTTTGAAAAGTTTTTTAAGTTCACGTGAGTACCATGGGGGATAATTCTTATTACAAATCTTTTTTAATGGAATATGGTCCTTGATAATGTTCTTAATTAAAGCATAAAAAAATTCAACCATAGTATTGACTGAAGTACAGGTTTTAAATTGGTTTTCCCAGTCTACGGTAGTGAGTGAAGCCATTATTTTATCGTAATCAGCTCTAAAAAAATTTGGTCTCACGGATGGTTTGTTTTGTATATTATGTTCAGTAAGTAAAGGTATGTTCAGATCAAGAGAAGGATGTAAGCAATCTTCATTAACTAAATAATTGGGGCAACGTGTGACTTTAATATGAGATAAACTACTAAGAACTAAATCTAAAATTTTACCTTTACTATTTATTATATTATTATATTGCTTAAAATGATTAACGAAAAAAAATTCGCTAAATGATCTTTGAATGTTAGAATTATTAAATTCTGGACATAAATGCTGGGAATTCACATTTGGTAACCATCTGACACTACTTAGATTGAAATCTCCAACTATTAATGTACGATCATATTTTTCCGTCACTTTTTGTGTACTCAGGGAATATAAGTCAAACGTCTCATTATCGAGAGGGGGAGGTAAGTATACTGCGCAAATAAGAATTTTTTCAGTTTTGTTGTTCGCACATTTCATATCGATACTGATCCATAAGTCCTCACATTCACTTTCATAATGAGCTAGCCGTACTGACTTTAAATGTTTTGATACCGCTATTAACACACCTCCACCATCTTTACGCTTATAAAATTTACTAGATTCTCGGTCTCGTCTGTAAGTGAAGTACCTATCATCAAACAACTCGGAGTCGTACACCCCGCTGTTGAGCCACGTCTCAGTAAGGACGATTACATCGTAGCTTTGTAGCGCCATATTGTGATAAAATTCAGTAGTTTTAGTTTTTAAACCTCGAACATTCTGGTAATATACATTAAGTGAAAAATTGAATGTTACATTAAATAAAACTTAAAACATGCTAGTAACCTATAATAATTCTAAGCTTAGGTTAACGTTTTCAATGTTTCGAGATTGCTAATTGTGATACGCTCGGACGATTCAGTTTTTCGGACAAAGATTCTGCCATTACGGACCCAAGTAAACAAATATCCCAGTTCTTTAGCTCGAATTCTTGCCGCAGCGTGAAGAGCTTTGTTTTCTGGAGATAGGTGTTCCACGATGTAAATTGGTTGTGTTTTATCTGTTGCTATACCAATATGACTAGCACTCAGTTTGTCTTTAGGATTATTTTTATTAAATTTTATTGCAGAAGCGAGAAAGCTATCGCGGAGGCGTGGACTGTTAAATTTAATAAGAATGGAACGAGGGCGTCTACTGTGCGGGTCTATTTTCGCTATTCTTGTGCAATGCAAAATATCTGTATCTTTAACTTCACATTTGATGACCTTACTTAGCTGTAGCATTGTAGATATAAGATTTTCTGATTTGTTCTCAGATACGTTCTGCAACTCAACATTATTGGATCTCGCATGTTGTTCCATAGTGCCAATTCGTTTTTTTAAGTCGTTTAGGGAATTTTGAAGCGCTTGGTTGTCTTTTTCTAGTTTGTCTATTACCACTGATTTACTCTCCAAGGAAGTTTTCATAAATTCGTATTTATCATTGAAGAATGTTAGCGACTGTTGAAAAGTCGCCACTAGATCGTTAATTTTACTTAATTGGTCGGTAACAACCACTTTGAGCACATGGTCAATCTCCTGGTGTATAATATTTCTTAAGGCACTTTTTGTAATTTCCAGAACGTTATCATCATCACTTCTATCCAAAATTGGTAAATGGGATTGTTTGTTACGTATAGTAATATTCATTTTTGACGGTGATATGGAGGACCGCGAGGAATCATTAGCTGCGCTCGAAGAGTTGTCGGCCCGTAAACAGCGCAGCGGTGTATTGGTGTTATCGCCTTTAGGCTGTTTACTTCGACAAGCAGGACATTTCCATGTTCTTTTATTTTCTAAGTTCATAGTACGAAAGCGTTTATCTGTTATATTAGCACAGAGCAGGTCATACCAATTATTACAATATAAACATTGCAAGCATTCCCCTATAATATCCTTCATGCATCCAGTACAATTATGTGCCGTCATCATTGTTAATTTAATTATTTTAAAAAAAGTACGTTACAGAAGCAAATAATTTGTAAATCGTGCATACAACTAATAGACTAGGGTAGATAATTTTTAAAACCAAAAAAAATAATAGTAGGATAAAATCCATTAGAAAAGGAGGAGAATATTATAAAAATGAAAGGAAAAATAATTTACGGGCGATCTGAGGTCGGGAAGGGGGTAAGGGGGGGGTTTTAAGGGTAAAAAACGGTTTTTCTCGATTTCCGGCAAAACTAAAAGTACTATCGAAAAAAGTCAAATGGCAAAGTTGTAGGTAAGAAAAAGATCTAAAACTCTTGTATTTATACTTTTTTCACATAACCTCAAAATTTATGTGAAAAATTCAAAAAACCAAGTTTTTGGTTTTTTATTTTTATCTTTTACAAAAATTATTTTTTTTTAACGAAATTTGGTGAAAACTTACCTTTTGATGTCTCAAATACGCTGTAATTTATTTGATTAAAAATATTTATTTTTTCACCTTATTTTGTATTAATATCGAAAAAACACCCTAATTTTCAATCGAAAATTCACCCGTCAAAATATCAGCTTTTTTCAAAAAGTTGGTATGTTTTTTGTTCGTTGAAACCTCTACTTTCCGATGGTGAAAAAAAATATATATGTTACCATAGTAAATCTTCTCAGAAAATCCAAAAAATCGAAAATAACTCGAATTCCAATTTTTTGCAACAAACAGCAACAGATTGGGGCTGGAAGCAATATCAACGTGGAATTATGCCCAAATCTACACAAAAGAAATTAATTTCGGAAATATTGCTCAAAACATGACTACCACCTTCTTCCTCTCCAACATTATTTCCAGAATGCGTTGGTTCTTCATCCACAATTTCTTCTGAATCATTAATTTCCTCGTAGGTTTCTTCTTCAATATTGGAGCAATTTTCAGAACCATGACAATTTGAAAATAAATTTGTGCATGTTTTCGGCAACCACATTTTAAGCTATTACATGCAGTTTCACAGCTGCAGAAAATAGTTTTGAGCAATATTTCCGGAATTAATTTCTTTTGTGTAGATTTGGGCATAATTCCACGTTGATATTGCTTCCAGCCCCAATCTGTTGCTGTTTGTTGCAAAAAATTGGAATTCGAGTTATTTTCGATTTTTTGCATTTTCTGAGAAGATTTACTACGGTAACATATATATATTTTTTCACCAACGGAAAGTAGAGGTTTCAGCGAACAAAAAACATACCAACTTTTTGAAAAAAGCTGATATTTTGACGGGTGAATTTTCGATTGAAAATTAGGGTGATTTTTCGATATTAATTCAAAATAAGGTGAAAAAATAAATATTTTTAATCAAATAAATTACAGCGTATTTGAGACATCAAAAGGTAAGTTTTCACCAAATTTCGTTAAAAAAAAATAATTTTTGTAAAAGATAAAAATAAAAAACCAAAAACTTGGTTTTTTGAATTTTTCACATAAATTTTGAGGTTATGTGAAAAAAGTATAAATACAAGAGTTTTAGATCTTTTTCTTACCTACAACTTTGCCATTTGGCTTTTTTCGATAGTACTTTTAGTTTTGCCGGAAATCGAGAAAAACCGTTTTTTACCCTTAAAACCCCCCCCTTACCCCCTTCCCGACCTCAGATCGCCCGTAAATTATTTTTCCTTTCATTTTTATAATATTCCCCTCCTTTTCTAATGGATTTCATCCTACTATTATTTTTTTTCACTTTTTATTATTTTTAAAGGCTTCTACCCTAGTCTATAAGCGCTTTAAGCAAATAAAAACATGCTTGTCTAGCCACAGCAGTTCTTAAAGCGATGTTTTTATTATACACACCAAAATATGTTGAACAGTAGCGCGTCGTCTTGTCACAAAGGTCGTAAGCGCCATGAAATACGCGTCGCTTACGGTATTAACACAATCACTTGGTTAAATCACTGATTCACTTTAAAATGTTAACCGTCAAATATTTGTTTTATTGAATTTATATTAAATTACTGAGTAATTAAGTATTTTAATACACTACTAATGGTAGACTACGGTATATATATAAAACTGACACAGATTCTATAAGTTATTCACTTTAATTTAATTAAAAAAACAATTATTAACACGGAGCAAATTTAAACGCTGTTACTCAGTTATTTGTCGTTGTCGTTTTTAATCTTGCAGGACAAAATCATAATACTTCGAATATCTTTCAAGATTCCTTCAGATTACCTTTCCAAAGGCATGAACTTGCGAGAACATTCTTCAAAGCGAATAGTAGTTTTGCAGCATTTTACAAGTTTTATTGAGAGAACGTACAATATTTCTCTATACACTTGATATTTGTGACGATTTTTTTTTAATATTAAACTTTTGAATGTTTTGTAGTGATACCTAATCATAAAATAGTTTTTAATTAAAATACAATCGCTTATCACAACCAAGTTACGTTTAGTGTCTCACGCATCGTTTATTTGAAAAAAAATATCATTGTTTTTATAGGAACGATGAACATAATTTTGACCTTTATGTTTCACTTCAAATAATTAAACGGCATAACATCACCAGCAAAAGTTCAACGCTAACTCAATATATAAAATGTAAACAGACTGGAATTAAATTTCATTTTTAACGACGCCGACAATTACATACGAGGCAACTAAGTCACGATGCAATAAAATAATTCAATAGATTTTCAGCCGTTGTTACATAAGAGCTTGTTGATTGACGACTTAATGAATATTTTGAGTTTTAACTAAAAAATCATACTTTGGATCAACCAGTAAAATGTCATTACGGTACAATGGCCTAAAATAATTAAAATATTACTTTAGACCGTTCGTTCATTCGTTTACCGAAATTTTTCATTAACATTAATTTTTTCATTATAAATTTAATTTATTTATTGTGCCCGTCCGACATGTTTTGCAATTGGACCTCTGTCCAAAGATTCCCTGGGAGAGTTCGGCGCTAGGCTAAGCTAAGCGTTAAGACCACCTGTTGCCATCATGCAACTTTGTACATCGCGTTTATCCCGCGTAGCTTTATAAAAATATTTTCTTAATTGAAGTGCTATAATTATAGGATTATGGTGTAAAGCTTAATTTTACTCATGTATAGTTTATATGTTTTTTTTACTAATTTGAACTCCTCCTTTAAAAGCCAAGAGATTATATTAATATGTACAAGAATATCAAACAATCTTGACTAGCGAAAGCTAACTTTGACTTTTTACAATTGATGCAAATAATGGTTGAAAATGTTCGAAGAAGTTTATTTTTTCGTTCGTGTAATATAGTTTTTATAAACTATATTACATGTTTCATGTGTACTGATAAAATCTAACAAAGTATCATTTGTTATATTATTATTATTATAATGTAATTTGAAAGTATGCTATACAGATAACTGTTTTACTTCAATCAATGTCAGGCATTTTATTGGCATTTAAAAAGAACGCTGATTTACAGTTGTGACTTTTCCAAGCCGTTGCATAATATTGAAATGTGTTAATATTTTATATCTCCTTCATCGTACAATGCCATCGGTATCACGTGTTTGACGTGTATCCCTATTATACTAAATAATACTTTGATATTTAAGTTTTGGATTTTTCCTCTCGTGTCTAGTGCACCATGTCAGTATGATATAATTAATCCATTTAATTTAAGACTAAAATATAAAAGATAAACCATAAAATAAAGAAGCTTTATAATATTATTTGCTCTACGAGTAACTGGAAACCTGGTTCATATTTCGCTCGGAAAATGGGAATTGCGATTCGACGGAAAATAGCTCCTTGCATTTTTGTAGTCATTCCAAGTAGTTAGCAGTGAGGTAGGTAATTATTTTTAATTTTGTTCTCGTACGAAAGATTCCATTGAATATTTTTCCATTTGAAAGTTGCAGCTTAATTTTTTTTAATTTCATGAATAATTAAATGAAAACACAATTTCATAATCATCGCACTTAAGATCTTATATATTTTGTTTTTATTTCGTGTAAAGACAATTAATATTTATTTCTAATATCTAAAGGATTGATTCATTGTTATTTAATTTATCAGAAATAATAACAGCTGCATTTATGAGAGAAATACGAATATATAAGCGTAAGCCTAAATTTATAATTTCACAGAACGAGCGCCCACGAACTGCACGTGAAAGGGTATTTAATCCGGTTTCGTAATTAAATATGACGTCAAACGAAAATACATGTTGAATAAATAAAACGAATATTTGACAAGATAATTTTATATCGTCATGAAAACTAAAACAAAACTACATTAAATATATACCTTTAATGACTATGTACTATTTAACCATAATTAATTACTTATTTCACTAGAAGTAAAGAGGTGCGTTCAAATATTGTGTTTATAGATCATAAACAACTATTAAGATTATAACGACCACTCCCTTTATGCGATATTTTGGCTCAAGAAGGCAGGATTAACCTGCGATAACCATCGATAGGCTTCCGTATATCGATTGAGGCAAAATTTAATTGTATAAGATTTATTTGTGATCAGATGTAAATATAGTCAGCGAATTAATAGGAGTAGACATCCGATTTGTTGTATGTCAATATTTCATAGTGGAAATTCATGTATTGCGCCTTGCAAATTTTGGATAAACTTTATTTCACATAAACAATAACCCACATAGATTTTCAAATAAACAAAAGCAACATTACTGCGAATGATTTGGAAAACTTTCATTGCATCATAAAGAAAAAAGGTTTGTCATGTTTTTACTAATATAGAAACTTTACGTCTAATAAGATCAATATTTCCTCTGTTGAATCTGATAAAGCAACTAATCCTAAAAGCCTCTGAATCGACTGTTTACCAAGTGTTATATTTTATTTGTGCCTTATTAAATTAAACACGGTTTTACCTATAAGCGGGCGGCTATTAATTAGACAATATCGAATGTCAATTTAGCAACAACATAATTAGTTTAGCTATAACAATAATGAGAGAAATCAGTGTTTAATAAACCACCCTCTAAACAACGATTTTATTAGTAAGGCTTTGTGTCATATATATTTGTGAGTAGTAAATTTGCATGCTGATATTTATGTGTGATATATTCGTTTATTTATTTTATTACACACATATACATACATATGTATATGTACACAGTGTACATATATGTATGTATATACAAATACATAACTAACACAATTAGCTCAATTAAAAATTTAAAAAAAGTTAGAATAAATCAGGAATATAATAAAAAACCTGCCAAGTGCGCACGAAGGGTTCCATTGAATTATCTATAATAATATAACTCAATATTCTGTGGAATTTTCCAGCGTCTACCTGTTGCCGTTATCAATATCGAGCAAAAATAAGCAAAAAAATCTTTTATATACATTATTTATAAAATAACAATTATTTCGTCTTTCAAATGCCACTTAGCCATGTTAGAATTATATTATCATATCAATTTCATTTTTCTTATTAATATATTAAGTTACCCTGATATAAAAAATGTTTGAGACATTTTTTCTTAAAAAATTCTATAATAATGACTTCAAACCAATTTATAATGATCATATAATATCGTACCTATCAAATTTTGTTGGATAGTAATAGATAATTCTTTACATTTGAATAAGTCTCTAAATTAAATAATTAAATAATACTTATAAGATTTTTTAAAAAACAAAAATTTAAATCAAGACAAAAATAATTATCACTTTATAGCATTATTAATTACTGCACTAATATCGTTAAATACCCTTTAGAAAATCCAGTCAAAGTATCGTATGATAAAACGAACGGCGGTTTACAAACACAACATATTAATAGAGTTCTGAGATTTCAAAATTTACGTAGCTACGAATATTAATGAACTTCCATGAATGGTAAACTTCAACTGCTACGAACAAACTCGATGCAGTAATATACTGAAACTTTTGCGTTTAAATTTATATTATATTAGGAAATACATTAATTTTATAATATAGAAATTAAATTTTACTTCGTGTGTTTTCCATACCATACAATCTTTGTATGTTCTGTTAATAGAAGATCTTCCTTGTGTTCCTTTTATATGTTAATATGAAGTCAACACAATACACAAATAATGATTACAATTCGAAACATTTTAAGCTAGTCAGAAAAGTATTTTATTTAGTGTTCTTGTTCTCAAACTTTAAATTAAAACCTTTTAAGTTTCTCAAAGAGTATTGCTCAATAAATAAACTTTAAATGTTTCATTATTACCTTGAATTTAAAAGGATTCCGGTCCTATTGTCATTTTAAAGTATTTATAAGTCTATTGTCAATTAAACATCTCCACAAAATATAGAATCTTTGAAACAAGAAACATCGTTCACTAGATTGAGTTGAAACAATATTCAGCTGTTAGTTTGCGCTTAAGTATTGGTTTTTGGCAAACGCATACAATATCCCTTTTGTATTTGCGAGCGAGCTGTATCGGACAATATTGTTCGCCTGCGGATTTGCAACATCCAACATTTAACAGGTGAAGCGCTTAGTAAAGGATATTGCGATATTTTTTTTTATTTTGCACTCTCATTGCATTGCACCCTCTATCTCCAACTCAATCCGATCAACCTGATCGATATGGCATTATTTCAATGACAGCAAGATAAATACATTTAGTGTGATTATGAAATAAGACAGCTTATTTAACTCTCCATCATAAATATAGATGGTATATTTAAGTAAGTAACAGCCTGTGAATGTCCCACTACTGAGCTAAGGCCTCTTATCCTTTTTTGAGGAGAAGGTTTGGAGCTTATTCCACCACGCTGCTCCAATGCGGATTGGTGGAATTCACATGTGGCAGAATTTTGAGTGAAATTTGATACATGCAGGTTTCCTCAGGATGTTTTCCTTCGCCGTATATTTTAGTATACGTTTAGAATAGGCAAACAAAACCAACATTTAACCAACATTTTGATAGACAAGCCGCAGAGCGATGGCTGCAACAAAATGTCAGCGTCAGTAAGGACTGGATCGATGAACAGGAGGGGGGAGTTGTCATCATGAAAGGGTTTGATACTCGAAATTTAGCTTTCAGTGTTCAGCCGGAAAATTGAGATCTGTCATCGTGTAATTTGTTGCATCCCTCAAACGCCAGTGTCACCTGATCGACCGTTTTAAAGTGTCACTTTGCCCTGCCCGATGCCATGACGTGTTCATTAAAAGCAAGCAAGTTGTCCCTTTAACGTTCAGGTATTTGAATATCCTGTGCAATAATTTGAAATAATCCGCAAGCTTAATATGATATTTTTTTAGTTTCATAATCAAAAAGGAAACAAAATACAATTTTCTCTAATATTATATTATACTTCTACACATATACGTACTCAACTATAACGTTGGAGACCGTCGAGACCCATAATTATATAGATAATTGGAAAGCTATAAAAACGAATATGATATTAATCCTTATCAAATAAAATACGTTACTTACTTTAAGCATTTCATGTATATTATGATTGCCCTTTACACCACCCAATATAAATTAATATATTAGGAGTTATCGTAATTTTAAAACTATCGCGCACTAAATAAATTCAAGCGTTTCCACACCGATCATACTAAAGCGTGATGCAGCCGCCTGTGCCCCCACTGTGGCTAAAGCTGACAGATTCTTTTAGGAATATTTACTCTACTAAACGGGCAAAGCCGGAGGCGGGTCGCTAGTAATATTATAAAGAGGAAAGATTTGATTTTTTGTTTGTTTGTTACGAAAATTGTCACGGTTTGAACAAACTGCAACTGTTCTGCGTTTAGTTGTAGTTGTTGCGTTCTAGTTGTAACTTGTAGTTGCGTGTAGTAGTTTAGTTGTGTATGAACAATTGCTCATTTACTTATTTACGTTAAATAACAGTTTTTACATTTGCGCGAAGGAAGTCGCGGACGAAGTGCTTGAATTAGTATATCTTTCGTACATCCCGGCTGCCGACGCATATATCGGTTGCTCCTCAAACTTTATGTAAATGATGGCAATTAATATATTAATATCTAATATATAATATATTAATTCTAAAAAAATAATTTAATTCAGACTCAGTAACACATTTTAACAACCCACGCCGTCAAGACTTACAAAAGCTGCTTGCGAATCAATTACTCGAAAGTTTTATGATTTCAACACGATCTTTCAGTTTTTCGTAACATTTGTTTAACAAAAAGGCTTCATTATAATTTAAAACAAAATTCAAAGAAAATATTGCCCAACTCTTACAAAAGACTTGGCAAAAAAATTCCGGTAAAAAAGGTAGTTATATAAACCAACAACGGTTACAAAAAAAAAAACAATTTATGCTAAAGTTCATAATATGTTATCTAAATCATATCAAGGTTATAATATGAGTGTTTCTAAATAAACACATATTCTTAGTTTATTGTAGTAAGAGGAGGAATCCTTTGGGACAAAACAGTATGTAATATATTTTACTGTTACTAACATAAATATGCACAAAAAATACAAAATACAATGTCACAGTACAGTACAATAATAGCCTGTGAATGTCTCATCGCAGGGCTAATACCTCTTTTCTCACGATGTTTTCCTTCCCCGTCAAGCACGAGACTTGACTCTTGGAAAGTTTGGTCTCTCAAAGAAGCGATAAAAGGTAACCAATATAATATTGCAATGAAAAGGAAAGTATACCTTAAAACCAATTTCAAACAAAGTGGAAACGAGGAAGACAAAGAAAACGTCGGTCTGATAACATAAAAAAAAATTGCGGGTCCAACATGGCACAGAATAACTCAAACGAGAGCAAAATGGAATGAGCTGGAGGAGGCCTTCGTGTCGCAAAGACACGCCGATGCCCAATAACCATGACACATAAGAATATAATATTATATTATCAACTTAAAATAATGATTATAATAGGTATCTACATGAAATAATAATTTAATTAGTATAATTGTAATAATAATAAGGAACTTAATCTTAATGTTAATCAAATATTTGTTGTTATGTTAATATATTTAATCGCCTGTTAAATAATTCATCAAACTGTGTTGGCAATTTAGGCTTAATATTAATAATTATAGATCAGATAAATTGTCGTTCGTGATCTTAATTTAATCCTTAAATAGAAAAAGTTATTCAAAGTAATATCAATATATCACATCATATGAAATGATTCTCAGATTCATATTGAAAAACAATTTCAATTGTTTAAAAATTGTTTTTATTAATAATTGAAATCGATTTCAATTACAATTAAATATTAATGATTTCAATGCAATACTCCACAGATTTGAGAGTATAACGAAACGTAAACATACTGGCAAGCACAAAGCCCAACCACTAGGTTGGGCTTTGTGCTTGCCCATCTGCGTAGGTACCACCTACTCATAAAATATTCCGACAAACAGTAATATTTTTATGCTTGCATTTTTGTTTGTAGGGTGAATGAGCCAGTGTACTACAGGCACAAGGGACATCTTAATTTCCATGGTTGTTGGCGCATTGGCGATATGAGCCGATGTCTATGATCACAATGTCGTATGAATGGTGGTGTGCCCGTAGTCCGTACAATTAGGGATACAAAATTATTAATAAATTTGACCAAATTTATTTAACATCATACAATGTCAGTAATATCAGACAATGACTACGCATGTGACTTGTATTTAAAGTAAGGTTGTATGACAATTGTCCAAATATTAAAATTATTTTACAATACAGTCATTTTGTAATAGCGCGTCCATCTCTCTCCAATATTGACAAAGAGTGCCATCCCGTACGCTTCATAAAAAACTCTAGCAGGACTTACTACAGTCAGGCGGCCAGACGTTAAGGTTTGAGAAAACTTAGTGTTTGTATAGCAAAACTTTGTAGAACTCATATAAATAGAATACGAGCAATCTAGAGATGATAGTCTTTTAAAGAAAAAACATTTATATATCCAACATAGTAAATGAGTAATATAACTTCACTTTGTTATCATATTATATGTAATAAGAAAACTGATCAATTATATAAAATCTCTTAAGGGAAAATAGAAACATTTTCCAGATTTATATTTATTGTAATACATATAAGTACCCAATTATTTTTAATGAATGATATTTATTTTCAACAACTCATTTCTTTTACAAAAAAAAACATGATAAAATGCTATTTTATATTTGATAAGAGAGTCAAATTTAAACTCATTATATCTTATTTATTCATGTTCAAATATACAAAAAATCAATGCTGTTTATATAGTGCAGTATTTATGGAGTATATATGAGTAAATTAAAATGTTTGCCCACTTAATCCACTTGTGTTCAGTAGACCGCATTGACACGTTCCCGAACTGCGATACAGCTAACTTATTTACCGCGTGTGATGTCGTTATCACCAAGTCTACCGCGTCATGTTTTTAACCTGATTATAAATTAGCCGTCCTACGGAATTTAAAAATTATACTATGAATATTTTATAACACCATGTAGTTTTCTTACATGAAACGAGAACAACTGGCAAGTAACCCAGTAGACCAGTGCCAGTGAACCGGTATCAGAAATTACGAGATATTTAAAAAAACGCGATTACGAGATATTAAAAAATAGTACTATATAAAATCGTTATTTTATCCATACAATATCAGAATGGATGCTAACTACTTATGAGCTCATTGGAGCACAACATAGCAAGAGATGGACCATATCAAGGTTCACAAAATTACGACTCGTAAAGTGTTAACATTATCTACAGAAAACGATTATTTTATATGAAAAAAACTGCAAAATCGAGTGGAATCACGAGACAACTCTTCAAACATATATTATTTGTTGACATAACATAGATTAATATTAAGTTATAAATATGAGACGAATTCAACTAATAACAACAAAAATAATTCTTCTTCAAAGATCTTGTCATGTATTTAATTCAAACATTACTCTTGATGAAATTTTACGTATATATTTTTTTTATAAATGCAAGCTATTTAAATTATGTAGAATGTTAAATCATATATCTATTTATATATGTATAATTTTGTAGATATTGCTCCCTTAGCAATGAAAGTAATATTGGTTGAAATAAAATATTTCCCTAAATGCTCGACGGTTTCAAAGAAATATGAATATTATTTATTGAATTGCAAAGTGCATTTTCGTTGCACTTTGGAGACATGCAATCATATTTTCTGCTCTAGCAAACATATGAAAATATGTTCGAAGTGCATTACATTAGGTACAAGTGTAATAAAAACGTCATAGTAAGTAACGAGATTTACAACAGCCACGGATGTGTGGCTTTGACGCTTAGTCTATAGATTAGACATAAATATTCGGTTTACGTTAGCATAAATGAAAGTAACATAAAATAAAGTTAAAGAAGAATGGTTATCAGAATTTTGCGCACTGGCATAGTAGTTATATATATATATATAACTACTATGCCATACTATATATATATATTTATATATATATATATATATATATAAATATATATATATATATATATATATATATATATATCCATCTGATCCAAATTAAATAAACAAAAAAAGTCAAATTATATGAATAACTATCTACAGTCTCAGCCGTGATAATTTGCTACATAGCTCCCATGGATCTTATCGTAATGATATATATTTTTCTTAATAAATGTAATCTTTATTTTGTGATACTTGCAACCATGTTATACAATTTGAATAAAATAACTCATAAAATTATTGCTTTGTCATTGTTCCATCCTTGCCTACATGTCACATTTTCCTTGCAAAATTAATAGTAAATTGATATCGAATTGAATATTATACATTATCTGATTTATGATTATGATCAAGAGGAGCAATGTTTATTGTTCAGAACTTCAAACCTTACACCTCATCTTCTCATCTCAACTTTCACGTAAACATACTTTGCATTCTAGCCACCGGACGCCATAACTTCATAATTGTATAATATGATTCCATAAATAATAATTATTTCACTTTACTACTAATACTTTGCACGGTAAGCTAAGTTCATAATATAAAGGCGGACAGTTGATAAGGATTAACGCGAATATATCCGAAGCTACCCGTTCGTATTATTTTTGTGCGTTGAATAGTATATTGGTGCATATTATGATTATTACTCTAATATTCACTAATATATGTATAGTATTTATGTTTGTGCGAATTTATTTTAAGCATTCAATTATCCATAAAAATCACTATCATTATTAGGCAAAATATATGTATATGTTATATATATCTAATGCAATAAGGCTCAGTTACAAATGTTACAGATTTTCCTCATATTCATGTTAGTTTCGTCGCGATATTTTCCTAGAACAACAAACGCGAGATAAATTAAAACATAATTTAAAGAAAAATTATCGGTACTTGCCCAGAATTGAGCCCGCAATCTTCAAAGGGTTAGTTTTTCTCATGACTGGACCAAATTCGCGTTAATATTAAACTAGTATTAATTACAAGTTAATATGATAAATCAAATTTTATCCTGTTTCCTGACGACATACATGTCGTCATATCAATAAACAGGCGCATAGTTATCATAGTTTCTGAACGTCTAGTTGCGAATAGTTAACCGGCGTGTGTAACTTCAGCGTAACTTTATTGAATCAATAGCAAGTGACAATTTAAATGGCGACTATAGTAACCGGCCAGTAATTCCAGACATTACATACTAAAATGAATTTAAAAATACGTGTGGCACTCGGGGACTGCCGCGTTAAAGCTATTGCATAGCATTTTTTTTATCAACTTATGTAATTATAATTATTTATTTATTTTCATTCTCATTCAAGTTTTTCTTTGATATTAAATATTAATTCAAGATACACTTTTTGAGCGTGGTGACCGATAAGAAAACATTTAATTTTCTATTGAATTAATGAGAAGTTAATATCGTTTAAAATATTTTTATTATCTTACAATACATGTAGGTTATTCAGGATTTTTTATTATTGAAACTATAAGTTTAAGGTAACTGAAAACAGTCGTACCATATACATGCACGTTAAGCGAACGCTCGGCCGAGCTACATGGTAGGCGGAGTGGGGGTGTTAGGTTTTATTTTCGTTACGGAATTTCTTGATTCGGTCGCCGCGCTCAAAGCCTGCGATAAAAGCTATACAATAGCTTAAAACTATAATTGCTCGAAATATGGTGATCGAAAAAATAAAACTCAATTTAGTGCAACTGTATTGATCATTTGTCCAACAAATTGGCCATAAAAATAGCAGGTTATATTAAGTTTAATGATGATTTATCTTATTGTTAAAAGCTAAATTAAAATTGAGTATGATTAAACAAGATTACGGAAACATTATGACTACGAGTTATCGAATCTCTAATATAATGTACCTACTTATCTATTTGTAATGTGATAACAATTGATTGAATCTTCGAGAGAATCCAGGCAGACCTATTTTTAACCGACTTCAAAAAAAGGAGGAGGTTATCAATTCGTCTGTATGTTTTTTTTTTTTTTTTTTTTTTTATGTTTGTTACCTCATAACTTTCGACTGGGTGAATCGATTTTGATGATTTTTGTTTTATTTGAAAGGGGTTGCTTCCCATGGGGTCCCATTTTTTTTTAGTCCAGGTTTGACAATGGAATCCATGAGAAAACCATATAAGTCGTAAATTTGCATGAGGTATGTGCGCGACAAATGGACGAATAACTCAATATCACGCCAACCGATTTCGATGATTTTTTTTTTATTAGAAAGAGTATACTTCAAGAGTTGTTTGATGATAGTTTGGTTAGATTCTGATTATAGGATCCATGACAAAGTAACGGAAATCTTCAATTCTTAGTAGCAATTTAACGATACAAGGCCGAATCTTTTATAGGCTATCTAGATTTATCATTCATCTACCATAACATCGTTATGGTCAAGTAATTATAGTACTATTGTAAAAAACACTTCTTTATATACCGTCAATAGTTTTCGCAGCGCACGCGAAATAATAACTTTTATAGGCAACAGTTTGATGTTTGACGTTTGGTTACATTGCTCCATTTTAAGTAGGGATCTATAAATTTTTGAAAATATAATAAAGCCTATATTACTCGGTAAAGACGTAGCTTTCTAAGGGTGAAAGAATTTTTAAAATCGGTCGCGTAGTTTTGGTTTAAATCGTAATAAAAAATCAAACAAAAATCAAATCTTTCCTCTTTATAATATGAGTTATGCATGTAAGCATTAGTATATATGTATATGTTTGTAATTGAAACATATTTGAACATCTCCTAAAAGTTGAGACCAATTTTGAAAATTATACATATATGTATATATAGAATCGTATAAGTACTCTTATATACATGTTATATATATTATGTATATTTATATATTGATTACTAGTGTTTTTCCCGCGGTTTCACCCGCGTAGTTCCTGTTCCCGTGGGAATATGGGGACAAAATGTAGCCTAAATTACTCCCTGATAATGTAGCTTTCCATTGGTGAAAGAATTTTTTAAATCGGCTTAGTGGTTTAGGCGTGAAAGCTTCACAAACAAGCTTACTTTCGCATTTATAATATTAGTTAGGATAATATAGATACTTCCCCTTTTTTTAATATACAGACATTCCGTCATATTTTATGGTGAAGAATGGTATAACACAACATCTATAAACATACAGTTTATTTAATTATTACTAGAAATAACTATTTGGTTATGTTATGGCTGCCCAACTAAATTACCCCACCAACTAAATCTATTTAATCAAAACATGTTAATTTATATTCATACATTTAACCATATTAACTAATATTTATTAATTAAGTACCAAAATGCATTTTTCTTTATGTTTCACTGTTTTAGTTTAATATATTTAAATAATAATATAAATGGCGCTGTCTCATATGAGCTGCACGTTTAGTAGGTCTACCCATATTCTACAAATTAGTGAGTATACTTCAGATTCACTAAAAATCGAAAAATAAATAAAAATTTTAACAAAACAAAAACCGACTTCATAAAAAAACATATTAATATGCACTAAAAAGTAAAAAAATAATTGCGTATTCTTCTATAATTTGATAATAAACTTACTATTTTCTACTCATCAATATGTAGGTACGAATGTGTTGTGTGATTGATAATTTATTTACAATTATTGTTATTTTTGGAGTCGATGTCAGCTAAGGAAACACTATAATATACCTAGCAATAATAATACGGGAATATTTTAAAAACATACACATTACAAATTGACTTTTATTCGCTTCGTTAAGTTGCGCGTGCGACACAAGCACATCTCACCTACAACTATGTATGTAGTTATAAGCCCACCTTGGCTGACATCGACTCCAAAAGTAACAATAATTGTAAATAAATTATCAATCACACAACACATTCGTACCTACATATTGATGAGTAGAAAATAGTAAGTTTATTATCAAATTATAGAAGAATACGCAATTATTTTTTTACTTTTTAGTGCATATTAATATGTTTTTTTATGAAGTCGGTTTTTGTTTTGTTAAAATTTTTATTTATTTATCACAGTGGTAATCTGCTCGTCGTAGGACTGTTGCAATTTAAGCACAAAATTTTAGCCCGTTTAATACGTGCGTCTTTTCTAGCAATAACCTTTTTTTTTTAATATATTTTTACGAACACTTCGTTGCAAGTAAGGTCAAGTAAAATTATGAAACCTATACCTATTTCTTTTATTTGGTTTATTTTATTGAGCACTCGTGGACACGTGGATAGGCAGATTAGTGGATTGAGTGATTTCTGATAAAATATGTTGTTTGTGCCTATACCGACCAAAACTCTTCAACCACGTCGACATATTCGGGTATATCTAAAATAAAGCGACATTTTTAAGACCTACAATTATGTACTTCGTTATTATTATTTTGATAAATGCAGCGTTAGTCATACAAGCGTGACTTAGGTGTTAGAGGAGATAAAGAACGAAGAATTTAGCGAATTTATATATTTTGACATTTTATGACCCGGTTACATTCTGATATTATTAATACAATGTGCACATATTTTTTAAATGTATGACTGCAACTGTTAAGAATGATATCATCCCTACTAAGAATACGCGTTTGCGTCTGTGTAAACTCTACTAGCGATGCATGCAAACAGATGATTTAATCAGCTGAAGATCGGAAGTAACTATCTAGCCAATGCTGCTAGTACCTATAACAGCTAATAGCTTGTGCTTCCTCAAACGTAAGACATTGTCCATACCTCTGCTATCTCGATATGCACATATACGTCCATTGGGTTTCTATGCGTATATAGCATCTGTTGTCTGATGTCTGTGATTGGTCGATCAATTAGAACTTATTGGTTTTTTAAGAACTTACTTAAAAACTCAAAAACTTTAAACTTACCTTTTTATTGTTACGACCGTGGTATCTTATAAATTCTTTATACAGCTTTCAACTACACATATGGTAAAAACGCATAAATACGTATAAAATGCTCGTACTCTATCAATCCATCAAAATGATCTAAAATATTAAACTCAAATGTTCAACAAGTTGTTCGAGAAAGGACAGTCAGGAGCCATTAAATGTGCAAACTAAAATAGACCTTATTCAGTACGTGTAAAATCGAGTTTCATATATTTTGTTAAGTTGTTTTTAAAGAGCACTTTATGATTTCAGCTTGCGGAAGGTCATTATTATTTATTATGGTATATTGTTAATGTATCTTACGCTTTTACATATTACAAAAATGTTACCGATTGTAAATAAAAGCGATATAAATTAGCGACTTATACGAAAGCGTAGTTAATATATCTCTGCAAAGCAAAGTGCAAGGGTCACACCGAATGCTCTGGACCCATATCACGGCTAAGCTATTAGGTGTACGAAGTTTTTTATTTTGTATGATGTGCTATGAAACCGCTTCTTTTTTTCTCTCATGGATTTTTTATTACCAACCATCTTGTAAAAATATAGCGATCTCTTTAAAAGTATGGAGATGGCTCACGAGAAGTTTGTGGATATACTAAGCTATCCCCACTAATCTTCACGTGACTAGTTTCAAGCAAGTTCTAATCAACTGACATAGTTACTTCATGCTTCAAAGAGATACCAAATATTAAAGTATATTGTCAACAAAATTACCATTATGCAAAGCACAATTCTGCACCGCTACATACAATGTTCGATACCAGTACATTTTATAATGACGTTAATGTACTGGTACACTTTTATTATTTTCAGATTATGATTATTATCATATAAATATTATAAAAATATACATTTAGGGTGGACACATATGATAAAGTAAATGGTTATATCCGGTAGGTTTATTTAAGAAATAGTATCTATATTATGTACCTCACTATATTAATGTTGTCGAAATTAATTGTTGCCATTTGCCCTCCCGGGCAATAAAAAGAAAAGAAAAGAAAATTATCGGCTTAATTTCAAAATATATAATTAATCAACATATATCTTTAATTTAATAGTAAAAAAGTAAGTTCTTAACAAAATAAATATAAGATTTGGTACTTATTGCACCACGCTGTTTCAATATTGGTTGGTGGAAACAATTCGATTAAAATTTTAACAAAACAAAAACCGACTTCATAGGAAAAACAAATTAATATGCACTAAAAAGTAAAAAAATAATTGCGTATTCTTCTATAATTTGATAATTAACTTACTATTTTCTACTCATCAATATGTAGGTACGAATGTGTTGTGTGGTTGATAATTTATTTACAATTATTGTTACTTTTGGAGTCGATACTCTACGATAAAAAAAAAAAAAAATATTAAGCAAAAAGTATAGTGAATTGACGTATTGAAATTTCAATGTTTTTTATAAGCTATGTCTGGACATCGGATCGAAGATTAGAGTATATCTTTACAAGTAAACCACTTATCAACGACGTTTTCTGAATTTTTTTCTAAGTAATCCAAACTGTAACGTCAACTACAACAAACAAAAGAAAAAACGGAAAATCGGAACGATAAACCTACAAATAAGGATTAATGATGAATTGATTAAATAAAGTTTGTTTATACATATCTGTAATTTTTTAAAACATAAATTCATTTTAAGAAAGTAAAAAATAAAAATGTAATAAAGCTCGACCTACATTTTTCATTCTATGAACGTGACGAAAATGTACCATGTTAAGTTTGAAGAATTAAATTATAGCCCTCGTCAGTGCAACATGGTGAAAATAAATTTAATTATTGATGCATTTTTCGCGAAATGATAAAAGAGATTAACAAGGTTACATATATTTTGGGACCCACTAATAGAGGTAGCGTACAAAATGGAAACAATTAATAGTTGTAGAACTTAACAAAAAAATGGTACTTGGTTGTAAACCTTTCTACAATATATACCTACCACCCACTCATCAGATATTCTACCGCAAACCAGCAGTACTTGGTATTGTTGTGTGCCGGTTTGAAGGGTGTATTTACAGGCACAAGGGACATAACGTGTTAGTTCCCAAGGTTGGTGGCCCATTGGTGATGTAAGCGATGGTTAACATCTCTTACTATACCAATGTCTATGGGCGATGGTGACCACTCACCATCAGGTGGCCCATTAACTCGTCTCGTCTACTATGCCATACAAAAGTCGAAAACAGTGGGAGAACAAAAATAAAAGCATGATAAAAGTAAAAGAAAACCTAAAATTATTAATGTACCAAGTACGAATAGAAGCTATTGTTCAATTTTATCAGAATATTATTTATTTGAATAAGTATAATATTTGCATGTTTTTTTTTCTAGTGAAATACATTATATGAGTATTAAGTCCTAAGATTTATTTCATTGACAAAGATTACAGTGGAATTATTTTATGAATACACCTACGTATGCTTTATATTATATTTTGGTATTTTAGTTCTTTAAATCACACTCTATTTTCAATAATATGTTTGTTGTCTGTTATTAGTTTCTGCGAAGCTGTTAAGATGACTGTTGGAACTGAAATGATCTATAGTGTTACCACGATTTTTACAAGCAATTCAAAATTAACCTTAGCACTTTTTATAAGGTTTTTAATTTTAAATAAATGAATAAAATAATATGAAATTGAAGCTATTTACTTGTTTGTAATTACACACGTACATGGTGAATAAATGTTTAAAGAGGATGATATGATGATAAATTAATTTTGATACAATAATTGTATCTTCATATATACTTCTTTGTTTAATCTTTTATCAGTTTTGTTCTCAGATAATATTTTATTCGATAATAATTAGATTATCTAAGAATGTCTGATGAAGTATTTAGCCTAACACATAAATGACAATATGCACGCAGCAACAAGTGAAATAAATTTATAACTTTTAAATAACTGTTTTAACAACTCCTGATAGATATCGTTAGTGTTTTGACTTTTGTGCGACAGAGATATTGCTCTGTCATGTCAAAATTAATCGATTGTCTCTTTTCAAATGTGCAATATTTATTGACGGGCAATATCTTCGATCAATAATAATGTACCAGATTAGCACTTAGCAGTAAGCGCTTCAAAAACGGTTTGAAAAGTAAGAACACAATGACGTTTGTGACGTTATTTCAAATTATTCTGGCCCAATCATAAGTTATTGCTAAGGTAATAAGGTTGAATATGGATCAACTGTCATTGTACATTTTCTTATGTCTTTCTGTTTTTCATGGCGTAAGATCGTAAGGAAATTACAATACAATCTAAACCGCACTTTATTTCTCGGGAACAAGGCATAGTTTAGGTTAAAATTATTAAAGCGTTTTACATCGTTTTTTTCATGATATAGTCGGTGCTACATTTGAGTATTGTTTTTCTTCGTGACGCGTTATCTAGTAGTATTGTTGATCGAAGAGCACTATAGAAAGATATAATGAAAATCAAAAGAATTCAAAATACACATGAAATATTTTCTTTTCAACCTCATAAACAAGAAAGGCGAAAATGGAGCAACATTATTAAAAATATCTAAAGCTTTAGCATTATTAATATTATCTAAAGCTCTTAAAATTCGAGAATACAATTTGTTCCTAATATGTACAAAATAAAATTATTGCATTACATTTTTAACTTATTTATTATTTACCACATAAATCGCAAACGTAATATTAATGTTCTAGTTTAAAGTTCTTATAAATAGAAACAAAATGGTCATAGCCGAATTATTGGCAGCGTTAAATATTCGAATTAAATAAAAGGACAGGCAGCCCGCAGGCGAATTCACCTATTTCCGTAAATAGCGCAGCACGTTTAGTATTAATAACCAATATCACTGACAGTCTATAACCGGAATCGTCTGTGGTCGTATCATTCACAAACGCTAAGCCAGCATTTTAGCTAGGCTTTATTGAAATAAGTCAATGCCTAAATATGTGGACGCCGGCGGTATTATCAGTCTAAAAAGAAATTTAAATGTGATTTTACTCCCAATAGGGTGAGGAGATAGGTGCTAGGTACCCCATATCCTTTTCTTTACCCCTGGAAACGTATCCCAACTAAAATTATAAATGCGATTGTGAGTTTGTCTGTTTGTTAGGCTTTCACCCCAAAGCCACTAAATTGATTTTAAAACTTCTTCCACTATAGGATAGCTACATTACCAACGAGTAACGTAGGCTATATTTTATCCCCGTATTACCACGGAAGCGGGAAAACGTGGGGAAGGCCAGCATACAATATATAATTATATCTGAGTATTTAGCGTAGAAAAGTAATCAATTAGCTCAGTATCACATTTGCAATATCGATTTTAATTAATAATACAACCGTATTTCATTTTAACACTTATATCCTTTTCTATTTTACTCCTAAAGTTCTCATAACAACTTCATCGATATCTGGGATGTGTAACTTCGATTATTTAAGATCCCGATCGATGATATCGCGTCAGTTCATAGTAAAAGTTGTTTGTTCGCCTCCTCTTGCGGTTGATGTTGGAAACTAATTTGGAAGTTATTACGACAAATAACTTTGAAATTTCAAAGAAAAATGCGTATTCGTTGTTAAAATGTCTTCCAATTAACAGACGCAAAACGTTGAGCCCGTAAATACTACGATTTTGGTCTGTTTATTCGCTGTTAAGGGAAGAACCTTAGACAGTTAAGAAGACCATGTTCAAGTATCCGCAAAGTACATGTTGTCGTGATATTGTGAGTCATTCTACTTGATATATATTTTTTTAAGTTTAATTTTGATATTTTAATGACACTTTATAACTAATTGAACTCGTGGGCTAATTACGTTTCACATTAACAACGATTACAGTTCATATCAACAAAAAAATAAATTTAGAGTAATAAAAATGAGTTTAGAGTTGAGTTACAGAGCTTCAAAAATAAAAAGGGTAATAAATAACAGAATGTAATCACTATTAATTATAGCATACGAGCAACTTATATAGAAGTTTTGTTTTCCAGCTCCCTAGCCAATTGAAACTGTAAACTAATTGTTTTACATTAATTCAAGAATCCGTAGCAAGTATTCACAATTCCGTGAGTAGGCGAGTTCAATTCGATATTAAAAGCAAAAAACATCGATAAGTAGCTGTCATACTAAAACGACCAAGATAATAGATAATGATTTTCTATTTGTAAAGTTGCCAATTATTGTCATTTAGTAAAACAATTATTCTGTCAAATACCTTTCGTTTCACCAACAAAAAAAGAGAAAGGACGACAGTTTGTAAGACAACATTATAGTACAGACGAACCCTGCCCTATTACTCGTTTTCGAGTAAACGCAGTCTTAATTAAAATATAATATATTCTCGGATTTAAATTAATTAACACATTAAATTAAGCATAAAAATAATAGTTAATTAATAAATCAGACTTTTATTTTCAATGACAAACGATTCGTCTATTTTCAATGGTTCCCAGGTTTTATTTCAAATGATTTATTTATTCAATGATCTATATTTGTTGAAATGATAAGGGTTCGGCAGAATCTGGCATTGTCAATGGACTGAGCTTTGTGAATATTTAAAAAGGATTAATTGAAATAGATCTAACCACGATCCAACGATTTTAAATTATTAATGTTTTATTTTGTTTAATTAGAAAGATAGTTTTTATTTCAACTTTTATAATTAAAAATACATAAATCGACGGCTCAAATCATATATACTATTTTGGCTGCGGCGTATTTAGGTTACTACCTACTAATTATAATTTGTGTATTGTTACACAAGAGTATCTTTATTTTTAACATTTTATAGTGTGGTCTAAACATTTCATCCTTTAAGCCAATATTAGCAGAAACACACAAAAAATGGTATTGTGTTAAATAATTTGAAATAAAAAAATAAACTCACATAGTCACATATCGCATCGCATCAGGGATAGATAAAAATATTTTTATTATTACCCATCCTCTCTGTTAGTCACCGGTTTATTTATTAACTATAATTATTGTACGTCTACATTTTGAATGAAAATATTAAGTGTTACAAAAGTTAATGTATCATTGACTTTCGTTACGTTCGTCCTATCACGCAGCTTTATTGTTTTTTTGCGTATGTGAAATATTCCATCATAATTAAACATTATATATATATATACACCTGCTTAACGCCGAGGCCTGGCGAAACGATTGATGGGATATCAATTATGTTTTGTTTCATCAAACAATAACAAATAAATGCAAAAGGTAGACTAGGTACTTGTAAGACAACAATATGATAGATTCTTATAAGACCCCAGCCCTATTACTGTTGTACAAGTGAATGCAATTTCAATAAAATATATCAATATTTACGGATTTTAATATCTGTGTTCTACCCGCTCGTGTACGAAGAGGTTGGTAGGTGTTAAGTACCCAGAAAACGTAACGTGCTTTAATGTCACTTTCATGGTAATCAGTTGAGAAATAAAAGCGTCACAAACAAACGAAAAATTACTACAGCTCATTGACTATATCTGTGTCCTATATGTTGTATGTAAATAATTTATTATTTCGATTTATTTATATGTCCGAATGAATTAAACTTAATACAACTTTATTACTGGGAACCAATGGCAACGATTTTTTTATTGCATATGTTGGCGGACGAGCCTTTGGGCCACCTGATGGTAAGTGGTCACCAACGCCCATAGACAAAGGCATCGCAAGAGACGTCAACCATCGTCCACATCGCCATTGTGCCACAAAACTTGGGAACTAAGATGTAATGTCCCTTGTGCCTGTAATTACACTGGCTCACTCACCCTCCAAACCGGAAAACAACAGTACAAAGTACTGCTGTTTTGCGGCAAAATATCTGATGAGTGGGTGGTACCTACCCAGACAAACTTGCACAAAGGTCTAACACCAATTAATATATAAACAATGTTAATCATACATCCAAAGAATCAGTACAAACAGTGTTAACATATTTTTATAGTATTTACGTAACTCGTGGTTCGCCTGAAACTCATTCAGGCATTCTATGCCAAAAGATTTAGCAAAAGTACAGGTCATTTACAAAAAAAAAAAATGTTTACGCATTGTCAATTACTGTTACTAACTAACTACTAACTGTTAAAACCATTTCATTTATAAATGTTGAATATTTTTTCCGTACACGATTCGAATTGCAGTATGAATACGAAATAAGGACCTATGAAGACAGCAATCCAGCAAAACCTTGACAAGCATAATATACGTTTCATCGATAAATAAAGTTCAGTTTTAAGCGAGTGTGTCGTATTCATAGAACTTTGAATAGATATTGCATTCAACACGTCCGCGTCGCTTCGGTTGACAATGCTCACAATCAAGGGTTAAATGGACGCCTTCAGACGTAAAACCATACGTGAGTTGAAACTGTAGATTTAAATAGATAACCCTTCATAAGTTAGATTTGCTGTAACAAATATTGCATCGTACGAACTTAATATAACACGTCCAACATGACTACTAAATAAAGTACGAGTAACTTACAAATAGATAGAAAGGTAAGGTATGGAAATATGCTTAGTTAATAAACAGTTTGTCGTTTCTTTTAATTAAAATTTAGTTATTTAATTCTTAAAACTTAGATTGAATTTTCTTAAAACCTAGCTTTGAAAAAACTGTCTTCTAGATATGCTATGCTTGGATGTCGTTATATCCTATAATTAAAAGCAATAGGTTTTTAGAAGCCAATTTGGCTTTAACTGCCAATTGACCGCGGAACTGAACAGTGTTCGAAACTTCGACGCCAAGTATACCGATACTGGCTGTGGCAGCGAGGGGAGTATTCTCGAAATGATATGACAAAAGGAGTCTTTTTAGAGGTTACCGCGCAAACTTGAGTCTTATTGGGGTTGAACTGGACCAAGTTCAGTCAGCCCCAATCCGAGACCTTGGTTAACAAGGTCTCGACTTCAGACACAAGTTTGTTCCGACACTCGTCGACGTGTTACCGAGAAATATTATTATAGGTATATTTTTATTTCACGTGTTTTTTATAAATTATAACTATTGCATCAAAAAAACTTCAACAATGTTAAAAAATTATTATTCATTTGTTATTTTCTTTTAAATGAGACCCAAACCTAAGATAAGCACGTACGGGATGACGATAGATCTGTCGTAGCAGCAGATTTAGGCAAGAACTAATTTAAAAAAAAATGTATAAACCTGCTTTTAGGTTAAAATCTTTTTTCAAAAGTACATTTACATCATCAGTGTCGATGTATTATTGTTTTTTTTTTTAATATAACATTAGAGAGACATAAATTAAATAAGTAGAAGATTAAAATTATTCGGACTGACATAAAGAAGTACTCACACTAAATACTTCATGCTGTATGACTGCACCAATAAATTAACTCCTTAACAAACATGCAATACACACAAAAGTACTTTATCAGGGTAGCTCGTTACGTAATTAGACATTATTATGAGTAAGTGTTACTTACCCTCATTATACAAGATTTAAAACAATTATTTATTTATACATTATTATATTTCTCATTCCACAACTAAACTATATAAAAAATAAATTTTAAAAACTATCAATTAAATAAATTAATAAAGTAATTTAATAATATGTTTGCTTAATTGAATAATGTCAAATTACATATTAAGAAGATGTTGAGATTTAATATGAATATTTCCATATCGCCACAAATTAATTTTAAATTTTCCATACAAGCTCTTAATATGGGGTCTGTCAAATAATCCATGCGGTTCAGTTTATTTTTTCAGTGACATAAGATAATAACAAACCGGCCTGCTTACCGGCTAACTTTCACCGGTACATATGAGCAGATCAAAATATGTGTTTATTATGTTTTAATTTAATAAAAAATGATTTATTTTTATATCTTATAATATAGCATTTATTTGTTGTTATTTTCTAAATTTTAACTAATAAGATAATATATGTATTCAATTTAAAACAATAATAACTCACCGGTCTGAGCATTATCCTTTTTGCACTTAAATACAATGTTGTTAAAATACTATTGTCAGATCACCAAAAAATTGAAAAACGTTAGTTATTTAGTCATATTAAAACTGTTGAAAAACAAATGAAAGTATTGTTTAAGCCATTGACACTTTTTTTATGACTGAAACAGGTATGTTGTAATAAAGCTCAACCCTCGTATAACTTCGGAAGTTACACGAGTTGTTGCCAATGCACAAAAAATAAAATACATGCATATCTTCGATACGTTGTGATGAAACATTCCCTTTCAATGAAACATTCTGAACATAGTTCATATCACGCCTTTGTATAATAAAAGTGTATTTCTGTATATTTTAGTTGAAAGAATGATTATATACTTTAGTTAAATTTACAAAATGTGAAGATAATTATTAAAACTTTGCTTAAGAAAATGTTCTATTCGGTCAGTTTTACAATATTTTGGTTGGACTTAGATTATGAATTAAAACAAATTAACAGCTAAATAAAAATATATTTCAAACATCTTGCTACGCAGCTTTAGAGATCAATACGCCATGTTTGTACCCCTGGAGGTACTGTTTTACCGACCGAATCCACTTTTCTGCACTTAACAATGTAGACTGCGACTGCAACGTTGCTAGTCTTGCTTGTTGATTCATTTTAACTACTACAATATTGATTTTGTTATGGCGCCTATCTTGAATAGTTTACTAGGTTCTCTTTAGAATAAACAAATCGTACGTCCTTAATTGCTTTAAGGACATTGCTTAAACTTTTATTCGATTGTAAAAGTATGTTAGATTTTCAATTTTGTCACACAAAACACTACGGAAAGCAGTAATTACATAATAATAGTATTTATTTACAGAATACGTAAAGATTATATCGCACTTTGATGTTACTTAGGATATTAAAAAGTAAAAGAACTAACGCTTGTTTGTCTCGTAAAATAAAACAGTTTTTCTTTATTTATCTCATTGTCTTTTATTCTAAGATCCTTAGAAGAAAGCTAGTTCTAAATTAAATAAAATTATCAAATTTAATAGCTAATGTTTTATCATTATTTAATAATTGGTACATATTATAATATTTGTATTGTCTACATAATTGTGTTTAACATAAATGTGTTCTTGAGATAAAATATTATTCGTACCGTTGTGGTAGCCTCGGGGTTAGAAACAGAGAATTAATAAAGCTGTCTAGAAAATTAAACTTTATTTAAATTTACAATAAACGAACTAAATTTGTTAGTCTGAAGTTTTCGCTTCCGCTACTATACTATACTATATTCTTTAACACAACACTTAATATAAAATATTAAAAAAATATATAATTGTATCCCGTTACTAGCGTTGATTAATTTGTTTAATGGTTGAAATTTTTAAGTGCCAAATGTTTTATATAGAAAAATAAAATAACGAACTACTGGTTCGTATTTAAAAAGCATTTTTGTGTTGTACAGTCCTTTTATCGAGGAAGGTTCTAGGCTGAGTTTTAAGCTCAGGTGAAACCGCGGGGCACAGCTAGTCGTAATATAAATGTTTTGAGTTGTTGTGAAAATATTCTCGTTACGTCAGTTGTAAGCGCTTTTAGCCGCGATGGCCCAGTCGTCTGAATGCGTGAATCTAATCGATGGTCGTGGGTTCAAAAATGGGCAAACACCACCGAATTTTTATGCGCTTAATTTGTGCTTGTATTTCATCTCGTATATATTTAAGTATTATATTCATCTAGTTTACTGAAATTCTACCACATGTGTATTCCACCAACCCACATTAGAGCAGCGTGGTGGAATAAGCTCCAAACCTACTGAAAAAAAGAGAGGAGGCCTTATCCCAGCCGTGGAGAATCCACAGGCTGTTTATCAAGCACATAAATTTATTTTTACTTAACCTCGCCAATCCTACCATATCCAATATACTTAGTAGTTGTAACTGGTCTATATGATATATAATGCATATGAAACTATAAATTTTATAGATTATTCATATACTAGTCCTTATCTGTAAATAATGTATGGTCCGTATTCATGACACAGTTATAATTAAAAAATACCCTTTATTAATTAGGTTAACGAGTAACTCCACAAAATGCATATTCCATATTATGTGAACACGAATTTGTTACAATAGTTTCTATAATATTTAACTTAAGTTGTCATAGGCAATCACATACAGTATTTAATATATTTATGGCATAATATTTTGTAATTATTGGTGTCCAAAAATTACAAACAAATGTTAAGAACTTTCGAACAAGTGCTGCCATCTTTTAAGAATTTTAAAAAACTTTCAAGTAAACGGAATATTTCTAAGCATAGCTAACTTATGTAAGACGGTAAATAAGAAATACAACTTGAAAGTTGTAGATGGCTCTCACAGATTGTTGTGAAGTATCAAAAATATTTATTAATAACATCCTGAACTTGTGTTGTTTTAATATTTATATAGAATAGGGTAAAATACGATAAACAAAACAACCAAGAATTGTAAATTAATAAAAACAATCGAAATTGTAGTTCAACAAAATATTGATTCAAATCGAGTCCTAATTTTGCTTCAATAAATATAAATAAAAAATAATTAATTAAAAATGATCATTTTTATATTTTAAAAATAAGTTATCATGTAAGTAAGTTTTTGTTTTAATTCCATTTTTAACCGACTTCAAAAAAAGGAGGAGGTTATCACTTCGTCTGTATGTTTTTTTTTTTTTTTTGTGTTTGTTACCTCATAACTTTCGACTGGGAGAATCGATTTTGATGATTTTTTTTTATTTGAAAGGGTTTGCTTCCCACGGGGTCCCATTTTTTTTTGGTCCAGGTTTGACAATGGAATTCATGAGAAAACCATATAAGTCGTAAATTTGCATGAGGTATGCGCGCGACAAATGGACGAATAACTCGATATCTATTCAACCGATTTCGATGATTTTTTTTTTATTGGAAAGAGTGTACTTCAAGGGTTGTTTGATGATAGTTTGGTTAGATTCTGATTATAGGATCCATGACAAAGTAACGGAAATATTCAATTCTTAGTAGCGAATTAACGATACACGGCCGAATCTTATATAGGCTATCTAGATTTTTCATTCACCTACCATAACATCGTTATGATCAAGTAATTGTAGTACTATTGTATAAAACACTTCTTTATATACCGTCAATACTTTTCGCAGCGCAAGCTAAATAATAACTATTATAGGCAACAGTTTGATACGTTGGGTTACATTGCTCCATTTTAAGTAGGTATCTATAAGTTTTTGAAAATATAATATAGCCTATGTTACTCGGTAAAGACGTAGCTTTTTAAGGGTGAAAGAATTTTTAAAATCGGTCGAGTAGTTTTTGATTTAAAACGTTATTAAAAATCAAACATAAATCAAATCTTTCCTCTTTATAATATGAGTTATGCATGTAAGCATTAGTATATATGTATATGTTTGTAATTGAAACATATTTGAACATCTTCTAAAAGTTGAGACCAATTTTGAAAATTATATATATTATCGTATAAGTACTCTTATATACATGTTATATTTATGTATATTTATATATTGATTACTAGTGTTTTTCCCGCGGTTTCACCCGTGTAGTTCCCGTTCCCGTGGGAATATGGGGACAAAATGTAGCCTATGTTACTCCCTGATAATGTAGCTTTCCATTGGTGAAAGAATTTTTTAAATCGGCTTAGTGGTGTAGGCGTGAAAGCGACATAAGCAAACTTACTTTCGCATTTATAATATTAGTTAGGATAATATAGATACTTCCCCTTTTTTTAATATACAGACATTCCGTCATATTTTATGGTGAAGAATGGTATAACACAACATCTATAAACATACAGTTTAATTAATTATTACTAGAAATAACTATTTGATAATGTTATGGCTGCCCAACACCCCACCAACTAAATCTATTTAATCAAAACATGTTAATTTATATTCATACATTTAACCATATTAACTAATATTTATTAATTAAGTACCAAAATGCATTTTTCTTTACGTTTCACTGTTTTAGATTAATATATTTAAATAATAATATAAACGGCGCTGTCTCATATGAGCTGCACGTTTAGTAGGTCTACCCATATTCTACAAATTAGTGAGTGTACTTCAGATTCACTAAAAATCGAAAAATAAATAAAAATTTTAACAAAACAAAAACCGACTTCATAGGAAAAACAAATTAAAATGCACTAAAAAGTAAAAAAATAATTGCGTATTCTTCTATAATTTGATAATTAGCTCACTATTTTCTACTCATCAATATGTAGGTACGAATGTGTTGTGTGGTTGATAATGTATTTACAATTATTGTTATTTTTGGAGTCGATGTCAGCCAAGGAAACACTTTAATATACCTAGCAATAATAATACGGGAATCATTTAAAAACATACACATTACAAATTGACTTTTATTCGCCTCGTTAAGTAGCGCGTGCGACACAAGCACATCTTACCTATAACTAACTATGTATGTAGTTATAAGCCTACCTTGGCTGACATCGACTCCAAAAGTAACAATAATTGTAAATACATTATCAACCACGGACATTTTCTCTCACACTACATCGTTGTAATTAACTACGGGTGATGAAATATGTATATCATGGCGATTAGTAGTTTCCTTGACTTATTTCATTATGAAAGTTTCATAATATAGAAAATGAAAGCGTACATGATTAATTAAAAAAAAAAAAACGATTTCCATATATTTTTTGAGTATATGGGCCACATGCTAAGTGGTCACCTACATCTATATACATTGGTATTGTTAGAAATGTTAACCGATCACTTACATCGCCAATATGCTACCAACCTTGGGAACTAAGATTATAATAATATGTCTCTTGTGCCTGTCAAATGAAATCAAATATCTTTATTCAATGTTGAAGTGTTACACTTTCTTATTGATTGTCATAAATCTACCACCGGTTCGGAAATAAACCTCAGACCTGAGAAGAACCGGCGAAAGAAACTCAGCGGGATTTTTTTTTTCAGCTCATATTTTTCAATATTTATATAATATTATATAATAACAATACAATAATAATATTCTTCTTTATTTGAAACAAACTGGGGGCGATCGTTTCATTCCCAGGGTGTGCAATCATCTAAAATTTCATTGATTGTATAATATCCTAATACGCAACTAATCTTGGGAACTAAGATTATAATATGTCCCTTGTGCCTGTCATTACACTATATATTAATATTGTTTTAAAGGTCAAATAGCTTATCTAAAACTTGGAAATTGATGGTTATTAAAAGGATTTGTAATTAACTAGCTGTGCCCGGCGGTTTCACTCGCGTATAATAAATAAAAATATACTGAATAAAAATAAGCCTAGAGCCTCCCTCGATAAAAGGACTATCCAATATCATGTCAGTAAGACAAATCTATAATAACAATTAAAAATTCACCAATAAACTTCTATTAAAAATATTAAAAAACATTTTTTGTACTTCAAAATCGGTTGGCAAATGTTTAAATCGATTAAAACATAGTACGGTATGATATTATTTTATCCATGAAATGCGAGATGAGTCGGTAAGTTGTTATTATTACGAGTAAATATCCTACACTGAATTTCGCTATACTCGACACAGAGGGGTGTAACTCAGTGGTAGAGTGTCAGCTTCGCAATGCTGAAAGTCCTGGGTTCAAATCCCAGCACCTCCTCAATAACAAGCGCACAATAACTTTTTGTATTTGTGATAGTTACAATATTTTTTTAATAGTAACAAACAGAACGTAACACCTAACAAAATAACTTTCTATCAGTTAGATTTTTTTTTTATATTTTTTTTTAGCCCGGGTAGGCAATTCCTTTATTTCACCTAAAACGCGACGACAGCTAGTGCAGTCAGCAAGAGTTATCAATTTCAATAATAATTGTTTTACATTAAAAGTTATCATCACTAACAACGGAAAATATCTAGCACGGTATAAATATCAGAGATCAAAATATCACAGCGCCTCGAGTAGCAAAAAGTTTTTAGTTTTTATTTTTACACTAGATGGCAGTAAGATCACCAGTAATAGTAGTAATAGTAACGCTTTGAATTTGAATTAAAGGCATTTTAAATCAGATGATTTGAAAAAACTCAGTGTAAGTCCAGGTGGTGTAGCTGTTAAAATTTCCGATGTTAAATTTAAACAGCAAAAGCGGCGTTAAATAAACACCGTCATCGGGGGTTTAATTTAATTTAAATGTTGAAGCGGTGTTAAAATGTTTATGCCGATCAAAACAATTTCATCTTTTTTTTTTTTTTTTTTTATTTGGTTCTTCAACAATGTGTACACTGATTAAAATAACATAATATAACAAAAGTCAAGTTCTATTCTAAGTGTCACCATTACTTAAAGAAGAACACAGCATGCACAAAAAGAAACAATTCAACATCTTAACCTAATGTAGCTTCTTAATTTCAAAAGTACTTAAAATAAATGTTTATATAAAAAAGAGAAACAAGGTATAATAATAATAAAAACTATATAACAAAAAGTACATAATTAAGTGATAAAGGATGCATGAGGAAAGGATTTTTTTTTTTTTTTGTTTTCGCTGGAAAAACGCATTTACGCGTTTCCCCCACATGGAGTGGGGGGGTATGTGGAGCTCGCCATTGCTGAAGGCTCCGGAATACCCACTAAAAAACCAGCGTACCTTTATCGTCTTTGGTGGAGCGGCACGGGATCGCTTGTGCATACTACCGCGACGCCCCGACGGTTGGCCCGATTACGCGGGCCTCCTTTCATAATTGGGTTCCCGCAGTACAGAGAACCCAGCTAGCCCTGGCGGCTTAGGGCGGGGCGAGAAGGTGCGCATAGCGCCGACGCCTCCTCCCCGGTCTTCTTCGGCGGAGCGGATCAGCGGAGGCAGATGCCTCACGGTCACGCTCCGCGGCCTCTTTCTGCGACATGACGCTCTCGCAGTAAGAGACCATCTCCGTCCAGCATTTCTCGCTGCCAAGCATGGCATTAACCACGCTCGGCAGCGAGAGGTCTGCGCCAACTATCGCCGCCAGGGAATGCCTTTGGGGCCCCCACGCAGCACACTCCACCAGGGTGTGAAGCGCCGTGTCCAGTGGCGCACCACACTCGTGGCAGGAGGGTGATGCCTCCCTCCTCGCTATCCCATGAAGGTATTTACCGAAACAACCATGTCCGGTAAGCACCTGCGTCAGCCTAAACGTGAGTGTGCCGCATCTTCTTGTTACCCAGCGATTAAAATGGGGCCGGATAGCCTCCACTGTCGCCAGCCCTGCCGATGGAGACCCCAGGTCCTCCCCCCATCTGCGAATCAGGGCTTGTTGGGCTAAAGTCCTGATTCGCCCCAGCTCCGCTGATCCAGGACGGTCGCCATTCGCCCTGGCTTCCACCCGGAACCGGTACACTTCCGCGAGCACCTCAGCCTGGAGTTCCCAGGGTGGATCACTTGCCAGAAGTGTCGCTGCCGTCCACGACACCGTACGATAGGCACGTATCGCTCTCACCGCTATGACTCTCTGTGGTCTCCGCAGAAGAGTCTTGTTACGAGCACTGAGAGCGTCGATCCATATGGGAGCACCATACAGTGCCATAGAGCGCACCACTCCAGCGTAAAGACTCCGGCATAATGATCCCGGCCCTCCTACGTTGGGAAGGAGGCGGCCCAAGGCGGCAGCAGCATTGATGAGCTTCGGACCTAGTTGGACAAAGTGCTGCCCAAAGCTCCATCGACCGTCGAGAATCAGACCCAGATACCTCATCTGAGCCTTCACCTCTATCACCGTCCCCTGGACAGTAATACGTGCTCCACGCGGGGGGCCCCGACGTGGACCGTGGAATAAGAGAGCCTGCGTTTTACCGATGGACACCCTCAAGCCCAACATACCTATGCGATCCACCGTAAGCGACGTTCCGACTTCAGCCAGGCGGGCTGCCTCCTCGAAATTCCGCCCAATCGCCGTGATGAGCGTGTCATCTGCGTAGCATAGCACGCCCATTCCAGGAAGGACGGGTTCTCGCAGGAGCCAGTCGAAACCGATGTTCCATAGGATTGGGCCGAGAACAGACCCCTGTGGGACGCCGCAGCCTACCTTACGCCGGACAAGTCGCCCATCAGCTCCCTCCCATAGGACCACCCGATCCTGAAGGTATGCTCCCAGCAGCCTTCTGAGATAGGAAGGCACCCTGTGATATCGGAGTGCCTCTCTTATAGTCTCAAAAGGAAGACTGTTGAAGGCGTTTGCCACGTCCAGCGATACCGCCAAGACCACGTTCCCTCGGGCCACCGCCTCCGTGGTTCGGGTCTTCAGGGCGTCCAGAGCGTCGATGGTTGAACGACCCGTCCTAAAGCCGTACTGAGCCTCTGAAAGGTCCGGTCCCACTTCTTCGAGGTGCTGAGTAAGACGGGCGGCGATAATCTTCTCGAAGAGCTTGCCCGTCTCATTCAGTAGTACAATTGGCCTGTAAGCAGAAGGAGAATTTACTGGACGTCCCTCCTTCGGCAGCAGGACCAACTTGCCCTCCTTCCATGACTTTGGGAACTGCCCGCTGAGAAGACAGTTGTCGAACAATTCCCGAAGCCTCCCACCTAGGTGTTCGAGGGCGTCGCGCAGAACACGACCCGGGACCCCGTCCGGACCCGGTGCTGTGGTTCTGGCTCTCAGTCGGTCGAGGACCATCTCCATCTCTCTCTCCGTGACTTGTGGTGGTGCCACATTTTCTTCAATCATGGAGCAAGGAGCCATTTGTGGTGGGACGTGCTCGCCTGGGTGGGGAAACAGATCCCCAATCAGACGCAGGAGGAGCTCCGGTGGCAGCGTTTCCGTCACGGGAGCCCCATGATTGCGGGATTTTCCCCGCACACCACGGTAAGTTCGCCCCCACGGGTCCCTATTTAGAGCCACCAACAGCTCTTCCCTCGCTCGCTCTTTGGCCCGTAATATCGTCAGGTTCAGCTCTTTTTTCAACTGGCGATAGACGCCCAGCAGTTGTCCCTCCAGGTCTGCGTCGAGGCCGTTTCGCCTTCGACAGCGGACGTAGGCCCTCCGCGCCCGGTTACACTTCGCCCGAAGCTCTGCAATTTCAGGCGACCACCAGTATACCTGACGTCGCGGTGTCCTTCGCCGGGTCCTCGGCATGGCCGCATCGCACACCTCCTGCAGAGCGGTGCACATGCGGCCCGCCTGCTCTTCAACGCTGGCATACTGGCTCCTTCCCGAAGAACCCCACCGCTGCACGATGGCAGCCTCCCTGACCAGCTCACGATCCAGCTGGCCTAAGGACCACCTAGGGAGCTTGGTTGGCACCCGTAGCGGTTCCGCTGTGTTGTGAGAGTTGGAGATCTCAAATCGGATGTATCTGTGGTCCGAAAGAGTCTCCACCTCTTCTTCAACCCTCCAATTTCTTACTCTGCGTGCAGCGGCAGGGGTGGCGAACGACAGGTCCACCACGGAACCTCCCTGATGCCTCACGCAGGTCTGCACCTGTCCCCTGTTAAGTAGGGACAGGCTGGAGAGTAGGGCCCACACCTGGACAGCCCTTCCCCTCGGATTCGTAGCAGGATTGCCCCACGCACGCGATTTAGCGTTGAAGTCACCGAGAACCAATGTCGGTTTCAGTGAGTGCCTGGATACCGCAGCACTGACAGAGCCGAGAAAAACCTCAAACTCTGCCAGGCCGCGATTGGGAGAGAAATAGATTCCTACAACTATGTACTCACCCAATCCCGCCACTACGTAGCCCGAACCCCTCTCAATGACTGTGAGGGGAGGGCCCGTTCCGCTCCGAGTGAGGATCGCCACGGTGCCGTCTAAGTCTCCTACCCAGTGAGGTAGGGAAGGGACAAAATAGGGCTCACAAGCCACAGCCAGATCGATCTGCCACTCCGCCATGGACTGCATCAGCAGGTCCTGAGCCCCGGCACAGTGATTGACGTTCGTTTGGAGAAAGCTGAGCTTGTCTTTCATGTTGACATGGCTGCTTCCTCCTCGGCCTGGTGCCGTCCGACATTGGTGGTGGTCTGGTTGCCTGAGACCACCTTTCCCCTTATGATGGGGGGGTTACACTCCACTGAGCCCATCATGTGCCCAGAAGGCTTACCTGCATCTGCACACACTGCACAGCGCAGCTTTCCGGTGCAGATCGAGGACTTGTGGCCCTCGACACCGCAGCGGTAGCAGAGCCCTCTTCGTTCTGCTTTGGATGGGCAGAGCGCCTTTGTGTGGCCAAGACCCATGCACTTGAAGCAGCGCAGAGGGCGCTGCTCCAACACGCAAACCTTGGCCGAGCTCCACCCAACCAGTAGACGACCAGCGTCTGACAGCTTCTTTGCCGCTGTTATGGGGCATGTCAAGCGGACCATCCCCATGAAACCGGGACCGTGATGAAGATCGCCGCACCTTACCGTCTCTGGGGAGCATTCCCCTGCGCGAGCTACTGCGGCGACCACCTTCTCCTTGGTGACAGAGTCATCGAGACCCGTCACCTTGAGGTCCACCCGTTTTATAGGCAGGACGACGCTAGCGACTCCATCCAGCACTGTGCGGAGCTTTTCGGCAAGCTTTTCCGCCTGCTCCGCCTGTGCCTTAGGGAGCTCCAGGACCCTGGCTCCAGTTACAGACCTGCGGACTTTGAGTCCGCCACATATCCCCAGGTCCTGTAGCTTGACCCCCTGCTCGGCCCGCTCCAGGACTTGGGCGTAGGTGACGCCCTTATCCTGCGCCTCTGGCTGTAGTGTCACGAGCACTGCAGCCGCGCGAGGGGCGGTCAGTTTAGGTTTGGCCGCCTGAGCTTTCGGTGCCACGGGTGCAACCGGGGCAATTACTGCGGCTGGAGGGGAAGCCTTCTTACCTCTTTTCCCTTTCTTCACCACAGTGGACCAGGTCGCCTCTTGTACCATCTGTGGCTGTACAGTTTGAGCCCTCGATGGACCGGCGATTGGCACTGGTGGTGCAACTGAAGTCACCTGCGTATGCCCGGTTGCGGGCTTCTGCGATGGGGCCGGACGGGCCGCCTGCGCACGGGTAGTTACAGGTTTCTGACCTGTAACATTACTTTTGTCCGCCGCAAGGGGAGGACGGCTTACCTTCTCGGGAAGAAGACGTTCTTCAATTCCCGCCATCTGCGCCTTAACCATCATGCCGACCGACGCCATGATAGAGGCTTTAAGCTCCTCGATGTCTTTGTCCCGCAGCGTGCTGGCGGCGGGCTCATTAACCGCTGCCACCGAGGTCCTCATTTCTGAGAATTCGCGGCGGTGTGCCTTCAGCTCAGCCCTAAGATCGTCGACCTCCTTACGCAGACGGCCGTTGTCAGCGCGAAGCTTGCGCGTCTCCTCAGCTACAGTGCGAGAGGCCAGCGCATCTATAATGCCCTGCAGTGAGGCCGTCGTTTGCTTGAGCTTTTTGATAAAGCTACCCTTTAAATTAGAGGATTTTTGAGCAACCTCCAATATAAGAGCAGCACTGCGACCTGCCTGCACTCGTAGCTCTTCCGCGCCCATTTTGGTGGGATCCTCCAATTGGACGTCCGAAGAAGAAGATTCCTCGGAGTCCACAGCCTTAGGAGTGTCCTTTCGGAACGCCCGACTACGGAGCGATCGTTCAAAGGCCTCCTCTCTGGCCTCTTCGGCCTTGGCCTTCAGCTCGGCCTTAGCCCGAGCAAGGCCACTACCACGTCCCTTTGACATCTTGCCGCGTACAGCAGGCTTGCTCTTCGCAGCCATCCTCGTCTCCGTCTCCGTATCGGAGTATCGGAGTTTAAAGCGGCGAGACCATCATAAGGCCGCTTTCGGCGAATTAAGGCGTCGGACGACAACTCGGTGTCGACGTCCATCGCCGACAAAGAAGTAAATCTGTAACAGCCACAATAAACAATAAAAAGAAATCAGGTCAATAAAGACCTAACCCGAAACAACAAAACCGCTCATTAGGCAAAACAATAGTCCAGGTACAAAGCATGCGTCCAGGTGTGCCGCATTAGAGATAATGCAGCGATAACACAGAGATAACACTTTACAACGCCAGATGTCGCTTTGAATACATCAAAACTAATTCTGCCGCAGTAAACACAACCTCACTCAACGACGTCCGAGCGTCAACTCATGAGGAAAGGATGCATCTTAAACTGAATATTATTCTTTTTGAGTTTGAATTTTAAAAATTTATAACTTTTTAGAAATCATGATTTTTTTTTTACCAAATTTGATTTTTTTTTTTCTTAAATTGGAAAAAATTGAACTTTGTTATTATATAGTTAGATTTAGCTATAAAATTACGATACAATGTAGACTTCAATGAACAAAATATATGGTATCTTATATTTCGTCTAATATAATTTGGGATTATCCATATCTCAGTAACTGCTTGAAGTTATGAAGTTAATTTGTTTTTTTTTGGATAAAATAGGTAGGCCGACTGACAAGTAAGAGACTTAAGGACAAGTAACTTCTACCATCCAGAGATTTCATTATAAGAAATATTAAACATCCAATCACAATGCTACCACCCTTGAGAACTAAAATGTTATGTCTATTGTTCATGTGTACTCGCTCACACACCTTTTAAACCGTAACACAATAAATAAAAATTTTAACAAAACAAAAACCGACTTCATAGGAAAAACAAATTAATATGCACTAAAAAGTAAAAAAATAATTGCGTATTATTCTATAATTTGATAATTAGCTTACTATTTTCTACTCATCAATATGTAGGTACGAATGTGTTGAGTGGTTGATAATGTATTTACAATTATTGTTACTTTTGGAGTCGATGTCAGCTACAACCTCTTACCGCTCTCACTGCTATAACTCTCTGCGGTCTACGCAGAAGAGCCTTATTACGCGCAGTGAGAGCGTCCGCCCATATGGGTGCCCCATATAGTGCCATGGAGCGCAGCACACCGGCATATAGGCGCCGGCATGGTGATTCAGGCCCTCCCACATTAGGTAGAAGACGGCCCAAGGCGGCAGCGGCGTTGATAAGCTTCGGGCTCAGTTGGACAAAGTGTTGCGCGAAGCTCCATCTTCCGTCCAGGATCAGACCCAGATATTTCATCTGGGCCTTAACCTTTATCACCGTCCCTTGGATGGTGATACATGCTCCACGAGGGGGGCCCCGACGTGGACCGTGAAATAAGAGGGCCTCGGTTTTAGAGATGGAGCCTCAAGCCCAACATTTCTATACGGTCCATCGTGAGCGATGTACCGACTTCGGCCAGGAGGGCCGCCTCTTGAAAATTCCGCCCCGTCGCGGTAATGAGGGTGTCATCCGCGTAGCACATCAACCCCATACCGGGAAGGACGGGTGCCCGCAGGAGCCAGTCAAAGCCTACTTTCCACAGGATTGGGCCGAGGACCGATCCCTGAGGAACGCCGCAGCTTACCCGACGCCGAACGATTCGTCCATCGCTCCCCTCCCAAAGAACCACCCGATCCTGGAGGTATGCCTCCAACAGCCTCCTTAGATAGGATGGCACCCCGTGATATAGGAGCGCCTCTCTTATTGTCTCGAAAGGAAGGCTGTTGAAGGCGTTCGCCACGTCTAGCGATACCGCCAGGACCACGTTCCCGCGGGCCACCGCTTCCATGGTCCGGGTCTTTAGGGCGTTCAGGGCGTCGATGGTTGATCGACCCGCCCTAAATCCGTACTGAGCCTCTGAAAGACCCGGTCCTATTTCCTCGAGATGCTGAACAAGACGGGCAGCGACAATTTTCTCGAAGAGTTTGCCCGTCTCATTCAGCAGCACAATTGGCCTGTATGCTGAAGGAGATTCTAGTGGCCTCCCCAACTTCGGCAACAGGACCAGCTTACCCTCTTTCCATGGCTTTGGGAATTGCCCGCTAAAAATACATTTGTTAAACAGTTCCCGAAGCCTCCCCCCTAGGTGTTCCAGGGCGTCTCGCAGAACACGCCCTGACACCCCGTCCGGACCTGGGGCAGTAGTTCTTACCCTTAGTCGATCAAGGGCCATCTCCATCTCTCGCTCCGTGATTTGAGGTGGAGCCACAATTTCATCTTCAATCACAGAGTGAGGGGCCATTCGCGGAGGGACATGCTCGCCTGGAAGGGGAAAAAGCTCACCTACGAGGCGCAGAAGAAGCTCCGGTTCCATCGTTTCCGTCACGGGGGTGCTATGCGTGCAAAACTTTCCTCGCACACCACGGTACGGGCGCCCCCATGGATCCCTATTCAGGTCTGCCAGCAGCTCCTCCCTTGCTCGTTCCTTGGCTTGACATATCACCAGCTGCAACTCTTTTTTCAGCTGACGATAAGCGGCCAGCAACTGTCCCTCCAAGTCCGTGTCGAGGCCGTTACGCCTGCGACAGCGAACGTAGGCCCTCCGCGCCCGGTTGCACGTCGTCCGAAGCTTTGCAATTTCGGGCGACCACCAGTACACCTGACGGCGTGTTGCCCTGCGCCGGGCCCTCGGCATGGACGCGTCGCATACTTCCTTAAGGGCGCTGTGCATGCAGCTAGCCAGCTCTTCAACACTGGCAACCTCCCACCCTCTCGCGGAACCCCACCGCTGTACGATGGCAGCCTCCTTGACCAGCTCACGATCTAGCTGGCCAAGAGACCACCTCGGGAGTTTGGTTGGCACCCTCGGGGGTTCTACTGACCTGTGGGAGGCAGATATCTCGAATCGGATGTATCTGTGGTCCGATAGAGTCTCCACCTCCTCTTCCACCCTCCAATCCCTCACTCTGCGTGCAGCGGCAGGGGTGGCGAATGATAGGTCCACCACGGAACCTCCCTGATGCCTTACGCAGGTTTGAACCTGCCCCTTGTTGAGTAGCCCACACCTGGACGGCTCTCCCTCGTGGATTCGTGGCCGGATTTCCCCAGGCACGTGACTTGGCGTTGAAGTCGCCGAGGACCATTACCGGTCTTGGTGACTGTCTGGTCACCGCAGCCCTGACAGAATCAAGGAAAATCTCGAACTCGGCCAGGCTGCGATTGGGGGAGAAGTAAGTACCTACAACTGCGTACTCACCCCATCCCGCCACTACGTATCCCGAGCCCCTCTCAATAAGTGAGAGGGAGGGACTCGTTCCGCTCCGAGTGACGATCGCCACCGTGTCGTCCAGGTCTCCTACCCAGTGCGGTAAGGGAGGGACGTAATAGGGCTCGCAGGCCACAGCCAGGTCGATCCCCCACTCTGCCATGGACTGCAGTAGCAGGTCCTGAGCCCCGGCGCAGTGGTTGATATTCGTCTGAAGGAAGCTGTATACTGACCTCATGTCGACATAGCAGCTTCTTCCTCGGCCTGGCGGCGCCCAGCGTTGGTGTTGGTCTCGGTGCCTAAGACCATCTTACCTTTTGTGTGGGGTGGGTTGCACTCCCTCGACCCCATCACGTGCCCGGAGGGCTTGCCAGCGTCAGCGCAAACTGCGCAGCGCACCTTTCCGGTACAACCCGCTGCTTTGTGGCCATCGACGCCACACCGATAGCAAAGGCTCCCTCGTTCGGCCTTGGATGGGCAGAGTACATTTGTATGGCCAAGGCCCATACACTTGAAGCAACGCAAAGGGCGCTGCTCCAGTACGCATACTCTGGCCAAGCTCCACCCAACCAGGAGGCGACCGGCGTCGGAAAGCTTTCTCGCCGCAGCTATCGGACACGACACGAGGGCCATCCCCATGTATCCAGGTCCGGGTGACACCTCCCCACATTTAACCGCCTCAGTGGTGCAGTTCCCTTCTCGAGCGACCGCGGCGATAATTTTATTTTTTGTGACGGAGTCGTCTAGCCCCGTCAGTTTAATATCCACCCTTTTCGTAGGGCGGACGACACTGGCCACTCCATCAAGCACCGTGCGAAGCTGGTCAGCCAGCTTTTCGGCCTGGTCAGACTGAGCCTTTGGCAGCTCCAACACTCTAGCACCTGTTGCTGAACGTCGAACCCTGAGTCCACCAGTGATTCCCAGGTCCTGAAGTTTGACGCCCTGCTCGGCGCGCTCCAGGACTTGGGCATAGGTGACGCCCTTCTGCTCCGCTTACGCTACTGCTTCTGCGCAGCGTTACCACCACTGCAGCTGTGCGAGGGGCAGCCAATTTTGGCTTGGCCGCTTGAGGTGTCTTAGACACCGTAGCCGCCACCGTGGCAGCTGGTCCAGCTGTAGAGGAAGCATTCTTCCTCTTCTTTCCCTTTTTTACCACAGTGGACCAGGACGTCTCCTGGACCATTTGTGGCTGGGTAACCTCTGGCATAGTAGCGGCTTTTGAAGGGCCAGCGGTCGGTGCCAGTGAAGCAGTCGTTGGTGCCCGCTTAGGCGCAGGTGCTGGTTTCGGCAATGGAGCTGGCCGGGCCGCCTGCGCGTATGTCGGTGCAGTCTGCTGCATCGAATCCTGCCTCTTATCCGCAGCTAGCGGAGGGCGCTGCACCTTTGCAGGCAGCAGGCGCTCTTCCAGTCCCGCCACGTGTGCGTTAAACATAACGCCGACTGACGACATTATGTCCGCCTTGAACGCCTCTAGTGCCTGCGCCTCTCGCGCAGAACTGTTAGGCGCCTCACTTGCCACTGCCGCCGCTGTCCGCATTTCAGCGAACTCTCGGCGGTGAGCTTTTATCTCGGCCTTGAGGCTGTCTACTTCCTTGCGCAGACGGCCATTATCTTAACGGAGTGTAGCGACATCTATCTCGCCACATACGAACTATGAACAGACGTATCCTACATCGCGATATTAAAGTTATCAGAGCGATTGAACATATATACAAGAACCCGACAACAATCGTTGGGGGCAGTAGCCCACCAGACACAACACCCGTCTGGTCGGAGGATCCTCCCTTTTCAATGGTGACTCATCCCCAAACTGGTGACCCCGACGTGATCTTCAGCGCAGCCTTCGCAAATCTACGTCATCGTGACGGTCATCATCACTTCCTCAAGCTTTCGAGCAGCGAGTCATACAGCCAGCCAGCATCCACGGCTACTACGGGTATCCTGACCATCAGCATGCAGCGGACGCGCATTTCTGGTCATCACCCACAGCCTTCTCAGCGACTTTGGCACAGCACACTGCACTTCGGCCGGTCAGCAAGCAGAGACGTACTTCTCTCCTGGTCGACGCAGCAGCCAGCCACTACGCACCACTGCACCACTCCGACTCACTGGAGCATTTGCAGCATCACCCCGACTCACTGGGGCATCACCGCAGACAGTTCCGACTCACCGTGAACTATGCGGCATCTGGTTCCGACTCACTGGAACATTCCACTGGCCCGGCGAGCATCACAAGATATATGAACGACTCAACCTGCTATCGACCTCCGGTCTCGGAGGGGAGTGATGTAGCGACATCTATCTCGCCACATACGAACTATGAACAGACGTATCCTACATCGCGATATTAAAGTTATCAGAGCGATTGAACATATATACAAGAACCCGACAACAATCGTTGGGGGCAGTTGCCCACCAGACACAACACCCGTCTGGTCGGAGGATCCTCCCTTTTCAATGTTGACTCATCCCCAAAGGAGTTTTCGTGTCTCTTCCGCTTCCGTGCGAGACGCTAGGACATCAATTATTCCCTGAAGGGCAGCCACTGACTCCTTCAGTGTTTTAGAAGATCCCCCTTTCAAGTTGGAGGATTTTAGCATCACGTCCATAATGAGGGCTGCCTTGCGGCCAGCCTGAGCACGAAGATCCTCCGCGTTCATGTTGTTAGGATCCTCCCTGGTGTCCGATGCGGACTCTTCGTGGTCCGATATCACTTGCGGAGCATTCTTTCGGAATGCTCTGCTCCTCAGCGAACGCTTGAAAGCTTCCTCCCTTGCCTCGGTGATCTTCTCCTTGAGCTCGGCCTTTGCCCGAGCCAGACCACCACTACGTCCCTACGACGCTATTTCCCCCGGATGGAAGGCTTGCTTTTCGCAGCCATTTTTCTTTCCGTCTCCGTGTCGGAGTCGGAGTCATCAATGGCGGCACCGCCATAAGGCCTTTTGCGACCAATCAAGGCGTCGGCCGACAACTCAGTATCGACGTCCATCGCCGATAATAAACAATAAACCACGTGCTATTCCTAATAACACCCACTTTAACAAAGACAGGTCTATAAAGCCTGTGAATGTCCCACTGCTGGGCTAAGGTTTTAGACCTTTTTCCACCACGCTGCTCCAATGCAGGTTGGAACAACATGCAGATGAAGATGCAAACAACAAACATGCAGGTTTCCTTACGATGTTTTCCTTCACCGTCAAGATGAATTATAATCACAAATTAAGCACATGAAATTAGCGGTGCTCGCCCGGGTTTGAACCCACGATCATCGGTTAATAGTCACGCGTTCTTATCACTGGGCCATCTTGTCTTATACTTTATACTTAAATGGTAATTAATGAATTTGTTACTTATATTACTTTTATTTGTTAGATTTTTATTCTATATTTTTTTCAAATCATCACTTAGCCGTAACCTATATAATTATGTCATTATCCTATGTTATTACAATGCGATACGTTCAGAGGTCAAACAGGCAAAGTACGAACGGCTTAACAAATTCTTTGAGGCCGGGAAAGCGCAACTACCCAAGCCCATCAGAAGACAAAGCTCTATAATATCTTTACTGTTATATACAAATATGTAATATTTCTGATTTTATACTTTATCCTGAAGCTGGTTATATAAGTATACAAGTATTAAATTACTTCATCAACTTGCTTTGTTCTAAAAGCTGTGCGGTAGCTCAAGTAACTAGACCTCGGTAAGAAGAGGTTGTTTATCTTCCAGATTATAGTATAACTAATTAATAAAGGTGGCTTGATATCTATTATGGTATTATATTATGGTATCTCAAAACCATTACTGACATGGTGTTAGTCTTATCTTAGTAACAGGTCAGCTAAAGTGGTTATCGATGGCTATGAGTCACATCCCTACGTCGCTACATCCGGAGTCCCACAGGGCTCAAATTTGGGTCCCCTTTTTTATACTATTCATCAATGATCTCGTAAATGAAATTAAGCATTCGCGACCTCAAAATTACTAAGGCTATCAAGGACCAGACCGACGTATCACAACTCCAAGAGGATTTAAACAACTTGGTTCTCTGGTGCCAAAAAAATTAAATGCATCTGAATCTCTCAAAGTGCTGTTATATAAAATTCACTAGAAAAAGAAAACCAATAGAGAGTTCGTATATTATCTGCAATGATGCTCTAAAATAGACAAAAATGGTTCGTGATCTGGGTGTTATTTTTGATAATAAGCTGCGTTTCGATACTCATATTAATGCCATTGTTACATCTGCGTTCAAATCACTGGGTTTTATTATAAGGGAATCCAAACACTTTATAAGGATATCTACTATCATCAAACTTTATAACTATTATGTCAGAAGCAAACTGGAATATTGTTGTTAAGTATGGTCACCCTCATATAAAGTTTATATCGGTTGTATTGAAAGAGTCCAAAAAAGATTTGTTAGACATATAGATTGAGGGTACAATTTAAAAGCTACAGCGATCGACATAAGTACATTAAATTACAACCCCTACATGTACGGAGAAATATATTGGCCTTTTTATATAAGGTCTTGCGTAATGAAGTGGATAGTAAATGTCTCCTTGGAAAAATTAATATAAATGTGCCATGGAGACCACCTCGTAATCCATGTCCACTTTTTAAAACTAGGAAAAGTAGAACAAATCTTGGAAAACATTCACAAAACGCTCAAATGACACGTTCATACAATGCAATACCAACGGTGGATATGGGTTTCGACACATTTAACTCTTTTAAAAGGAAATGTTATGCCTTCTATTCGAAGTAATAATTAGTGTTAGTGTTAATCAGTTTCTATATTATATATATATTGTTAAGTTCACTGTTTTAATTAATTTTATATATTTGTGATCAACACTATTCTAGAGCATGTTGTGTTCTCCAGTAATTGGGTGTATATCTAACCTTGTGTAAATGCTTCTACCTCTTGTATTTTTATGTGTACTTCTGTTGGAGTTCCTTAATAAATACATAAACAAATAAATATGCATTTAATTTGTGAATATTACAATCTCCGATACGTTTTTATTAACGTTTTAATTATTAGCATATTACAGTTTTTTTTTGTAAAATTTTATTGTTGAACTAATTAAGGTGATTGCAGAAGATTTTGTCACCGACGAATATTGATCATACAATAATTAATAATGTTCCGTTTGTTGAAAACATTGATAACGACGTAAGAAATCAAAACAGAAAAATTAAATTTGTTCGTTTTATTGCCTGTACTGGTGACAAGAGGGCCGATTCATTCTTCGCCTCGAGAATCGGAATTGTGATTCAAAGGGGCAATGTTGCTTACATTCATGCCACCATTCGGTCATAAATTGAACAGTAACTATTTTTAATTCTATTTGTATATATTTTAATGTTAAGAATTAAAATAAAATTTTCTCATGCAATCATTATATAAAAAATATGTCATTTATATAACACTCGCCTTAATATTTCCTATAATTTAAATGACTTAAATTCTCTAAGCAACAATCTTCAAATGTAACATCGCATAACAAAAGATTTGCTTTCATTGAACTCACGAGAAAGAATGAGCCACACCATTCGCATAAAAACTTAATCATTTTAATTGTTTCATTTAAGAGGCTTTTTATGGAGATAAATCCAAACAACTATGATGCCATGAGAAAAGAAAGTAGTGAGAGAATCTAATTGCGATGTTACGTCATAAATAAATTGCGAAGTGTCAAGTTTCACTTGGTGGTAGAGCTTTGAGCAAGCTCGTCTGGGTAGGTACCACCCACTCATCAGATATTCTGCCGCAAAACAGCAGTACTTTGTATTGCTGTGTTCCGGTTTGAAGGGTGAGTGAGCCAGTGTAATTACAGGCACAAGGGACATAACATCTTAGTTCCCAAGGTTGGTGGCGCATTGGCGCGGAAGTTATGGTTAACATTTCTTACAATGCCATTGTCTATGGGCGTTGGTGAACACTTACCATCAGGTGGCCCATATGCTCGTCCGCTTTCCTATACAATAAAAAAAAAAGTATAAGAACAATTCATATACTTAATAATCCAATAAGTTATATTTGGTAGGTAGGTATAGTCAATAATCATTCCATTAATATTGATATTTATCTTTACTATGCACGGAAGTAAAATAAAGAAAATTCTAGAAATTAGCTTTGATTAAGCAGGTATTACGAGTTAGGTAGCTGTTGTTAAATATAGTTACGTCAAATGAGGAAGGTTAAAAGGTTAATTCTCTAGTCATTTCAATCGGTTCGGAAGAATTGTAGACTTGTAAAATAACACTTAATTTTATTGATTTTTATTTTGCTTTAAATTCCCGGACACTTAATTTCCCGCTTTGATTTATTCTCCTATGTAAGAATTAAAGATTGGCTGGAAGAGATCTCTTATTGAGTCCAATATGGCACACATTTTTAACCCCGCCGTAAAAAGAGGTTTGTTAAATTTTAACGTATTTTATAGCAAAGTAAACGAATAAACTGATTTTGATGTGGTTTCTTTTATTTGAAACTTGATGACACTAAGACTCGAATCTGATCATCAGCTTTTTTCCTACTTGACAAAAGGAATTTCCAACTTACACAGGTTTATGGAAATCGTGGTAAAATATTGCTAGGTACATATAATAAACTCAAATTGTCACAAATTATTATTTCTTACTTGAATGTTAATTAAATTTATTTATTTAGTGATGTTTACTTCTTATGTGATAGGTGTGTGCAATAAATAAAAAAACTTACATAAAAACCTGGATAGTCATATAATTAATCCAAGTCGTTTAAAAAGTAGTGTTAAATAATAATATACATAACATTATAAAATAGGTTGATATTGTTATATAGGTATTATTAATGATTACAAAAGTGAACATGGAAGACAATCCGGGGTGCAAATACGGAAACTGCACCCATGCGAGAGGTCATGCAATACTCGACGTAACCGAGGTCGGGACCCGGTAGGATACCGTCGTGATTAAATTGCAACTTAGTACATTCGCGTCCACAAGTATATTCATCACAATGCACATTTAACGATTACATAAAGTGCATAATTGTTTTTCCACTTTTACAACAAAATATTTTCTTATTTTATTTAAAGTTCTGTTTATTTAATAAACGGCATACTAGTTTTTTGAATAAATAAAACTTACCCCGATGGTTATTTATCTTTTAGAAATAGAAGAAGACAATTAGAAGATTTACTGATTACAAGTCTTCCATGAATATAAGATTATTTTTTAAACATTTGGCTTTCGAGATCGACATTTTTCGTTTCGATTATATTAATAAAATTAGCGATATATCAATAAATATAAAACGCATATCTATACTAATATATAAAGCTGAAGAGTTTTGTTTGATCCGGCTTATCTCAGGAACTACTGATTCGAATTTAAAAAATTTTTTTTTGTTGTGTCCTTTTATCGGGAAGAAAAGAATATTCATTATATTTTTATTAATTATACGCGGGTGAAACCGCGGCGCACAGCTAGTCACTAATATAAAGCATTTGTCCGTTTCTAATTATATTATATCGTGCGAAGTTCCGTGTAAATGCTCATTAGGAATAACAGGATATCTAGTTAAGTGAACAGAAAACGGGTTACTGGCACGTTAATCAAATATGTGTTCATATTAAAAACATCAATCTCTTCATAATTAAGTTGACAAAGATAATTGCATATAACACTTGTCGGTATTTATTTAACATATTGTACTAATAAACAATTGCTTCTTTATAATATCTTATTGGACATATACGTGTTGCGTAGTAATTAAATTAATTAATAACCCCATAAAACAAATGACAAGTAGAAAGTAATGATACGCAAAAATAAAATGATTTAAAGGTTTCTTAAATATAACAAGTGATTTATCGAGATACATATATTTGTAATTTTAAAGATTTCTTATAATTCAATGAATAAAATATTTTAAAAGTCATTTTATATATACATACTATAATCTAACAAGAAATCTAATAGTATGTAATTATAAATAATTGACAATATATCGCCGTTAATGATAGTTAATTAAAGTGAAACTTTTTTTTACATAACACATAAGGGAATGGGAATAATATATATAATTATGTGTGATTAACTTGTGTCGCCGATTACACCTCTCCGCTTCGTCAATTACTATAGTGAAACTGTGTGAACACGCCGTGAATAGAATCGCCCACGAGAATCTCCATTAGTTTGACATAGGTGGCCGGAGGGCTTGCCATAACAATCAAGCGAGAGCGATTTATAACAATGATAAAACGTAGACGAATATACCAACGTGGTCGACTCAATTACATCAGACAGAAACTTTCGTGTAATTGATAATGCATAATAATATGCAACATCTATCAAATACGATTAAGATTCGAGTGGACATCGTACTATACATAATAATGATATTAAAAAGTAAAAGTTTTCATTATTTATAAATCAAATTAAATTGCAAATATATCTTTGAATCTACTTCATTTTACAAAACTGATGATGACGATGCTCGATTAAAAATATTAGAATATAATAATACATATTATTACTAGCATTAGTTGTATATTATTTTGAGAATGCATTTGTATGACTGAATTTTATTAAAAACACAAATTTATTAAAATATTATGCAAGCTGAATATGATATTATCTAAAACGAGGTGTGACAATTTACCATCGACATGCTTTCTATGACGGCTGTCGTGGGTTAAAGTACAATTGCTTGTAAAAATCGCATGGACTAGAGCGGCGAGTGTACAAAACCTTAACCCGGGCGGCGCGTCAAACCTTATTAATCATCTAGTTATCAAATTTCTTAAAGCAAGGCATGTAAAAAATAAATTAAAAAATCACTACCATAAGTTAAAAGTACTTGTATTTCTTACTAAATGTTATTTACTCAAGTAACTTACTGAATAGAGCTCTTTGTAGCTCTAGCACATACAGAGGGATAGTACATAATAATATTAAGTACTATTTGTATTCAGATTCGTTTACATTCACGCGAAGTGCCTTTACAAATAATTACGCAATGTGAGGCTATCGGAAAATGTACATGGTTTGCGTAATGTCACACCGAACTGATTTCAAGTGTTTGCGGAAACATGTTCCATTAAGCAGAAACGCTGACAAAGTCTTCTGAAAGGATAATGGTTGAACAACTTTCAATTTTTGATAACATTACTAATCTTTCTTCGACTGTTATTGATTAAATGATAAATTATTATATCGATCGTGAGCTCATCTGACAAACGTAGGCAGAATTTTTGTAACATACATATTTTGTAAGTCTACAATATCAATATTTCAAATACGCATCAAAATATACAAAGTGGGCGGGTCGTTCGTATGCCATAAATTATAGTGTTATTCAAAATTTCTCAATATACGTATTTCGTAATAAATTAGTTATTATATATGTTGTTATTATTGGTTACAATTAAGAATAGAAGACATAAATACGATATAATTTTAGAAATAACTTCATCTAGTTGAGGTTCGCAATCGTCCATGTCTATTTACTTGGTGAAACAGCTTTGTACATGCGTGTAATCAGATATTTTACCGACAGCAACATCTAGTGTTGTTGTCTTCCGGTTTGAAGAGTGAGTGAGCCAGTGTAGCTGTAGGCAGCAGCAATTTAGCACATCTTAGTTCCCAATGTAGTGGCGTCTTGGCAATACAAGGAGTAGTAAATAAATTTTACGTCAATTTTTATAGACGGTGGTGACCGCTATAACCATCAGGCCACTCGGCAGCCATTAGGATATTTGCCTACCAATTGCATAAAAAACATAATCATAAGTATCAATGAGATATATCCATTAAAACAATTCAAACATTCTCAAACAATGAAGATGAGCGACCTGTAAGATAAATATTTCTGGAAAAGGTCGGTTCAATTAAAGGTAAATAGTAATATACAATTTTGAACCAAAATAACAAAAGAATAAGTTATTATTTCCATTGCACAATGGATAAGGAAACAATGCAAATTACAATGATTTCCTGCCTTTTTGATGCAGAGATTATTATTTTTGCCTTGACCAGAGAGTTGGTACGAAAATTCCGTCTATCAAATTAATGTTTTATCTGGGTATTGTTCTTTTCAGATACATTACTCAGATAAATTTGAAAATATGTACCTTGGAAAATTATACATCAGCACGCGATATTAAATTATATTTAACCATTATTTTAATCACATACAAAAATCTTTAATATGTATGTTTGTATATCTTATTATTTTCTCACCTTTCGACTGCTTCGTTGGTCAAGACTCTGGGGTTGATAAGGCTGCATTTCTGATTTGGAAGTTCTGGTTTCAAATCCCACGTCAATCCTATGAAAGTATTTTCTGTGCTGTCATAATTTCTCAGTAGCAATCCTGAATTAAAAATCTAGCAGTTTTTACACTCCTGTGCCTTAGAAAACACGTTAAGACGTTTGCCTAAACTCTTATCGAATTCTCCACATTGTCGGCCCATTGGATGACAGTAATAAGAAGGAATAGAGAATATGCAGTCTGTGTATTTGTGTGCTAAACATATCCTAAGTAGATAGGACGATATTTTATTATTCACAAAGAAAACAAAACAATAGTGATAATAATGATGATTTTTAAGTTTGATAGTTGATATGAAATTAATCATAACTAACAAGAACGTATGGGATTTTTGCAAGTTTTAAGAAATTGTATGGCTTTATTGTATAATCTTTATTATACATTTGTATAGACTTCGTGATATGATGTCTAATACGTAGTTCAATAAATGGCAAAACTCAAAAAAAAACAACAATTGCATTACTGATTACACACACTAAAGATGTTTATCACTTCATAATTTTCTACTGAATAGGACGTTGTATTGCAATTACTATAATAAATATTTCCTTATTTAACACTTTCAGAGACACACTAGGACTAAATTAACGTACTTGAAGGTAGGATTCTGTGTAGGTCAAACAGGAATATTTAATAATTTTGTGTTCAAGTTTATAGTGAGCGAGTTAATATGTGACGTTTGACATTCTTAAAATACGTATAATATACGCCGATACATAATTTGAACTTATTAACTCAATAGGTAATAGTCCTCCAGAACGATATGGATCACCGCGCCCAATCACAAGAGAGATTAATCAACTGCCCAAGACATATAATAGTGCCCGAGTGTGTGCGCAAACACAAGTGCACTCTTCTTTACCTAATTCTCATAACCCGATGAGACAGCAATTCGACACGATCGGAAAGCGTTCAGGCGCAGGACCAACGTACATCACGTTGAATATTTACACACTAGATTCAAGCCCGCCTAAATCCATCTCTACGAGTTTATATCGAAACTAAAAACTTTCGTGTTATTCAATTTATTCAAATGATATTACAATAATTATAGATGCTTAATGGGCTAGTGTAATTAGTTAATCGTGGTCACGGTCAATTTAAATAAAAAAAAATTACCAAAACGTTAGTTACGTTCATTCTCGTTTCGTACGAGGAGCGAAAGTTATGCAAATTACTGTGAGATAATATCATGGACGGATTATACACAGGCTCATTCGTTTAGGTTTCTAGTAATGCATTAAACGTGTTGTAAATATACAATTATATAATATAAGCTTGACTAACGAATGTTTGTCATGCTTGGAATATTAAAGTCACCAATTATAAAATATAATGACTCACTTTCAATTTTTGAATACAAAATAAAATATAACTAACTTAAAAATATATTTCGAATGTGAACCGTTACTAATCTTTTCATTTCATAAAAATAAGATAAGGTCCTCCAGACATCAATACCCACAGACATTGGTATTGGAAGAAATGTTAATCATCGCTTACATCTCCAAAGCGCCACCAACCTTGGGAACTGAGATTTGAACATGTATTTGTAAAACACTGGCTTACTCACCCTTCAAATCGGAACACAATATTACCAACTACTCCTGTTTTGCCGTAGAATATCTGATGAGTGGGTGGTAATAATATTTCTAACAGCATGACATGTAAGAAACAAATTATAAAACGACTGCTATAAGTTAAAAATAGTAGTGTTTATTACTTAATGTTATTTAGTATTTACTTAAGTAAGTATTGAGCTTAATTTCTTATTGTAAATGTATTTCAAGCTTCTATAATTAAAGGGTTCATCGATGTAATAATATATTCTTCATGACTATAATAAAATAATTAAAATTAAAATTACGATTTCAATTAATTAAATTTAAATAGCCTTGTAATTTTAACAAAATAAATTAATTAAATAAGAATTATTTTATTTGACATAAAATGATAATAATTTTTTTTTACAAAAATAAAAAAAAAAACATTTCTAAAAGGAGGTTATTATAACGTTGAGAGACAGACTCTACAGATTATATTATAGAGTCTAATTAATAGATACGTCACGTGCTTAAAAAAATCGTTTAGTATTAGCACTTATTGTAGAAGTGAATCGACATTTGTTTTCTAAGTTAATGAAAAATAACAGTTCGAATCTTAATAATTATGCTTAATTTATTTTTTATTATATTTCACCTGTGTGTATGTTTTGCGATTGAAATTGAAACCGGTTCCACCGAATTGATTAAGTAATTTAGCACATTCTTTTTTGTCATAATATAATCTCAGTGTTTTGTTTCAATACAAGATAATTAAGTGAAAAAATTTTTAACAAAACAAAAACCGACTTCATATGAAAAACAAATTAATATGCACTAAAAAGTACTTTAGTCTACTTTAGTATACTTTGTCATGGATCCTATAATCAGAATCTAACCAAACTATCATCAAACAACCCTTGAAGTATACTCTTTCCAATAAAAAAAAAATCATCGAAATCGGTTGAATAGATATCGAGTTATTCGTCCATTTGTCGCGCACATACCTCATGCAAATTTACGACTTATATGGTTTTCTCATGGATTCCACTGTCAAACCTGGACCAAAAAAAAATGGGACCACATGGGAACTCCTTTCAAATAAAAAAAAAATCGTCAAAATCGATTCACCCAGTCAAAAGATATGAGGTAACAAACACAAAAAAAAAAAAAACATACAGACGAATTGATAACCTCCTCCTTTTTTTGAAGTCGGTTAAAAAGTGAGTTTATATGTTTGATCATGAAATATTACATGCGCGTTAAAAAAAAATGCACATAAAAACTCCTGCCCCCTCTCGAAAGAGACCGCAAACAGAATCTAGTTATACATAAACGTTTTTTTTTTATTTCTTTTAACCACAAATTACCTAGGTGGTAGGGCTAGCTCGTCTGGGCAGGTACCACACACTCATCAGATATTCTACCGCAAAACAGCAATACTTGCTATTGTTGTGTTCCGGTTTGAAGGGCGAGTGAGGCAGTGTAATTACAGGCACAAGGGACATAAGATCTTAGTTCCCAAGATTGGTGGCGCATTGGCGATGTACCCGATGGTTAACATCTCTTACAATGCCAATGTCTTTGGGCGTTGGTGACCACTTACCATCAGGTGACATGACCACTTATCATAAGCTCGTCCGTCTTCCTATGAAAAAATAAATAGAATTTCGAATAATTTTAAAGTGATCATTTCTAACCTTACTATTTTTCTGATTTAGGATAGTCAATAATAAGATAGTTTCTGTTTATCTAATTCAAATAATAAAGGAAAATTACAGATTTGACTGATCTGCCTTACTGAAGGGGAGAAGGCGTCGGCGCTAGGCGCACTTACTCTCCCCTCCGCCGCCGTAAGCGTTGCTGGGTATCAGGGGTTCTTGTACCCCGGGAACCGAGATGGCAAAGTAGTGAATCTTAACCTATGATCGTGGGTTCCAACCCGAGCAAGCACCACTCAATTTCATGTAATTTGTGATTTTAATTAATCTCGTGCTTAACGGTGAAAAAAAACATCGAGAGGAAAGCTGCACGTGTCTAATTTCACTAAAATTCTGCCACATGTGTATTCCATCAACCCGCATTGGAGCAGCGTGGTGGAATAACCTCCAAACCTTCTCTTCAATAAAAGAGGCCTTAGCCCAGAAGTGGGATATTCACAGGTTATTATTGTACTGTACTGTAAATAATAGTTATAAAGTAAAATGAACTATGTAATTAATGCGAAATTTATTTTGGAAAATAACGTATGAACGTAATGAAAAATTACGTAAGTCTGATTAAATTTGTTAAATAATAGTTTATTTTAGTGCCTCAGTTCTGCAATGACATTTATATTATGAATAAATTTATTTTTATTTCTATCGAAGATTTTCTACTTAAGACGTTCTTTTCTAGATAACAGAATTTAATATAACTTCCATCAATGCTAAAAATAAAAATGCATTTTATATTTATTTATTTATTTGGTTGTACTTTTTATATAATTTTTAACATAAACACATAATTGTACTTTTTTAATTTACGGTGCTAAAAAGAATCGCTTCATTGTCATCGGCTTTGAACAATCAGTTCAGATTAAAGTAATCCTGTTTGATATAAACTATACAAATTATGTTAATACTGTCAGAACACTCCATTTTACTATGTATTTTTTAAATTAAATTAACATTCATTAAACTTTTCTACAACATTTCTTATATTTTGAAAAAGTAATTTTTAAAAAAGGCTACCAAATTTTATTTTTATAGACCACTTATCTGGTAGCATCACAACAGTACCGGATAAAAAAAATTTTAAATTAATAAATTGAATTTATGATTTGACAATTTTGTAATAATAATTTTATGTTTGTAACAAAGGCGTATCAAATATAAAATTATACCAGGAAGTGAACTATTAGTACATTTTAATGTTATCTTAAGCTAACTTAAGAGGTCATTTTCCGAGGCGCACGCAAAGCCAAACACATTCGCAAGCGAAATATTGAATTTCGTACAATCGCTAATAAAAGAGCATTCGCCTTCGCGTACGCCTAAAATATAATTTTAATTCGTTTAGCAAATACTCACCAGCACACCAGCTGGTGAGTACACCAGCACCATCCAGTAAACAGTGTAAAAGATATTATTTACAAAACACAACATATCTTGGGTTTTATGGTAACAATTAAGTAACAAATGACTACTTAGTAAATATGACTATATGTACAGATAACGTAAAAACTACCTATCAATCCCATCCGTGGTGTTCGTGGTGTTCATGATGTACTGGTACCCATACTTTTTGCCAGACTGGTTTCCATACTTTTTTCCAAGCTGGGACTTCTATTGTTTTCCACACTGGAACTTGAATTTGCTTCCATTTCTCGACCCATATTTTCTTCTGAACTGGCACCCAAACTTCTTTCTTAACAGTTTTCCATATTTTAACTTTCTCTTCTACCCATTCCTGCTTCTTTTCCGTTACCCAGGCTTGTTTCTTTTCCGTTCTCCAAATTTGTTTCCATTCTTCTTTCCATTCTAGTTTCTTGTCAGTAACCCACTCTTGTTTGTGCTCCGTTTTCCACACTTTTTTCCAGACAGGTTTCCAGATCAACTTTTTCCTCCAAAGGTCATGACTGGTGTATTCCCATCCATGATCGTCTTTACCTAAATATTTTTCACCAGGGACACCCTCCTTTACCCATTCAGGTACAAAGTTCTGTTTCCATTCTGGAACTTGTATAGTTTTAGTGACCGGTACTTGTATTTCTTTCCAGACTGGTTTCCAAACTTTCTTCCAATCGGGTACTTGCACTTCTTTCCATATAGGTACTTGTATCTCTTTCCATATAGGTTTTTGTATTACTTTCCAAGCTGGTACTTGTTCCTCTTTCCACTGTTGAACTTTTTCAGTTTTCCAAGCGGGTACTTTTTCTTTTTTCCATTCGGTTTTCCAGATAAGTTTCTTTTCGGTTTTCCAAATCTGTTTCCAATCTTCTTTCCAAACAAGCTTTTTTTCCCAAACTCCTTCTGGTTCTGAATGCCAGCCTGTAGGTGAACGTTTTTCTCTTGAAATGTCTGTGTCTTCAGATGTTTCTTTAAGAGGTAAGGCTATTGAAGCCACTACGTAGATCGCCAAACATAACTGAAAATAAAAACATAATTAGTTTTTATTAATAATAACCTAATTAATACGTTTGAATTATAATTTGTTGACAATGAACATTCTAAAAAATCCTAAAAATCAAATGATTATTTTTGAACTATATTCCAAACTAAATTTAAAAAGTTACTTCTAATTATTTTTTACTATAAGTTACACATTCAATCTAATATGTCATGATAACTTATCATGATCAATTTAAACTTTTATTGTTTATTTTTATTACGTTGTTTTGTAGTTGTTGTTATTTTTTTTCAAATAAACACATATTTGTTTACTACAAGCAAAGACGTGAGTAATTAATCGATTTCTTTTAGCTTCTAGCCTAGTAATTTCAAAAATATTTAAATTTTTAAAATAACTGCTAAATTTATAAAAATATCAATTCGGATTTTTTTATTAAAGTAATTTCTTAGATTTCACTTTGCAAAATATTTTCTTTCATGCAAACAGTGAGCTGTAACAGCTTTCAATAAATTTAAATTAAACACTTTTGTTTTGTCAATAAAAATCACAACACATCACTAGTAGATCACACCCACCGTTATCGCCAGCGTCCTCATTTTGAAAGCGAGGTGTACGCTGCCACGACTGCCTCCAATTCGCTCTCGCACCTCTATATATCAACAAGCCCCTCTCTCGTAAGATACGACTCCTGCGTTCAGGATTGCTTGTGGGGAGCTTTTCTCAACGTGACTACGCGAGACCTGTGGTTCAAACGTGACTTTAGTCAGGCTATTTTATAACAGCAATTTTATCATTTGTAAATGTGATAACATACAATTTCGACTCTGGATAATAATGTATGATTTTACGTTGAAGAGATTCAATGCCTGATTTAAAAAATCGAAAAATTATATATACTTACATATTTTTAATATTCTAATTTCGTATTATTATTTTTTTATAACAATTATAATTTTTCAATTAATTATAATAATTATTTATATTAAATGATATATCTTTGTTTACCATTAACTAAGTAAAACAACAAGTATTAAGGTGTAGGTAGATAAAAGGACTTCAGCTTAGTAGCTATAAAAGTAAATTTTTAATGGCTTCTTCAGTCGTAACATCATTTCCCTATCCATGTCAATGATTTCTCCGTCGTTAAGATGCGGCTGCGTATCTGATGCAACGCCGGCCATGCACCCCGTCCGCGTATGTGACAACTGCGCTTAATCTTGGACATGGGAAAAATATTGACCACGTCCATATAATAAAATCAACATAAATGCATATTTTTTTAACTTGAAATATTTACGATCACTGTCAACAATACGTAATGTTATGCCCAATAAAAACGTATATTATGTATAAAAAAATAGCATATGCATCGTTTTTGTTAATTTATGTAATGACATAACATATAAATTTATTAAATGTTGAATGAGTGAAAGCTTAACAATTAACAATTTAGATTTAAACTCACAAATGAAAGTGTTTAGCTAATTTCACAATTGGGTGTCTACAGCCGACACATTTGCAATTGGGGTTAAAATATTATCTAATGTAACCAAGTCATACTAATTAATATTCAATTAATTGTTTACAGACGCCGCATACTAATGTATAAATTACCTCGATCGACTCGCTGCCAATTATTAAACGTCAAGATATTATATTGAACATTTTAATTATAGAATATACTTGTTAAGTGATTATTAACCGATTTAAAAAAGTTGGCGATTCTTTGCGGATTTTTTTATATATGTTTATTGATTTTCCTAAACCGGCTATTACGATGTCAAATTTGAAAAACCAATTTAATTAAAATGACAGCGATGTATTTTTAATCATGTTGTGTCATTTATATTCATTACCTACTACCATTTGGGTATCGCTAAACAACAATATATAGTATTGTTGGACTCCAGTTTGAAGGGCACACTAAAGGCACATGGGACATAGCTTCGTTTCCAAAGTTGGCGGTGCAATGACGGTTTAAGGAATTCATATTTACACATCACCAATATCTATGGGCCATGGTGACGACTTAAGATCAGGTGGTCCGTTTGATCGACCGCCGTCCTATACCATTAAAAGAGCAACACACAACATCACATCCCAGCTGCTTGGATAGATCAAATCGTCATTAATCATCGCGTATTTGTTGTTGAATACGATTCAGTATTTCCTTAATTATATAGTTCATCATAATTATAACATTACAAGTGCACTTGTAATTTTGTACACTCACTCACGTTCTTGAACGTCTCGTTATTTTTAATTCATTTTATTCGTATTTAATATTTACGATAAAAATTTTCAATTGATTTTGTGTCGGTCACAGAAAATAATTATAATTTTGTATATATGAATCGAAGAGTGATGTTATAATTGAAAAGAATTCAATTCAGTTTAAAGGTATGTTTTTTATATGTTAGGTAGATATAAAAAAATAATTATACATATGCTTCGTTAACAGTATACAGCTAACAGTTACCTTATATTGATAAATTTAGTATGGGCTTGGGCTTGTCATAGACTTCAACCATATTATTGTAATACTTACTAGTTGTAAACTAGTAAGTATTGGTAATTTAATTTGCTAGTGTCCATCGAACGCAATCGATTGAAGACGATCGAATAAATAAATAATCGATAGTAATTAGTCACCCGTTAAATCGTTTTGCAATACGTCGTGAGTCGTGACTTAGACCGTGATTAGAGATAGCCTTAATTAAATCTTCACATGTCGAATTTAAGTTGACTTGAATATTTATACGAGTTATCTCAAACATTCGATTGTGTAAATAAAACAATTTAAAAAAAAGTAATATTAATAAATACAGTAATATAAAAGTAAAGAAATATTACGATGTTCATGTGAAATCTTGGACTTATTGCTTCTTTCTACGTACTTATTTTTGTTACGAGTTATCTGTACAGAAAGATCTATTTTTACCAGTTTTTTTTAATTAATGATGTAACTTACCTAATAAATAATTGTGATATAGTATTGTTTGTGTATCTATCATCTATATGTTTTGAAGTTGACATTAAAAGTATAATGATATGATGTCATATATAATAAGCTTAAATGTAAATCATCTGATTTATAGAAATTACTTTAAATTTAATTAAAGTTCAAGGAGTAAGGATAAATAATTGCTTTTTTTTCTTTTATTTTATTCGCTCCCATTTCAATAACTTCGGTAATAGACTAAAATAGTAATACATAGGTACAAAAATATAACTAATCGCTTCGAGAAAAAGTACTTAGTGCCCTGCGCTTCCGCTAACTGGTCTTTGTAGTGCCTCCGACTACTGTGCCCCCAGATTTTCAAAACGGTGTAAAATGTCACAGCCTTTTGTTTACATTGGTTGAATCAATCAATCATCATTTATTTGATCATTTTGTAAACGAATAGACAATCCTTACGTGCGACACATAAAAAATATAGAATTAAAACGTAAGGGCCTCGACTGTGAATACAAAATGCAAATAGTTGGCGTAAACGGGTCAAGTTCAAATGTTTAAACAGCCACAGTGATTAATAACCACGACGGTGTCTACTTGAATTCAAAGTGTGAATAGTTTCGTAACCACCCCAACTGTTGGACATTACAGAAGCCGATAGTTGCACTACTTGTGAATAGTAATAGACATGCCAAGCAGGACGCATACATAGGTTCCAATGGAATTGGTTTTTTTTTTAAACTTAAATCGCTTATCAATGATAGGAATGGATTTTTACTAGTAGAAGTAATAAAGTATAAATGCAGTCGCGTAAATTTTAAATTACATCTATGTGTCCCTAAAATAATTTTGACTAGTATTGTATATGACAATAGCTGGGATCATATATTACTAACGACATACAAACATCGTTAACGCGCAGTTTATAAATATAAATTATGGCTTAAATAGTGAATCCGCCTCCAACCGTTTGATTACAACGAAGCAAATTTAATCTAATTAAGTTTATTATTATCAAACAAATAATTGATGTAATTAACTACAATCAGGTACAATCGATACAATCAGTTTTAATTATTAGTGAATTATCACTATCTGACAACTGTGTCAGACATATGTATGTTAATATATTACGAGTTATTCGACATGCCAAAATAAATCTATACTAATATATAAAGCTGAAAAGTTTGTTTGTTTGATCCGGCTAATCTCAGGAAAAGGAACTACTGGTACGAATTCAAAAATTATATTTATTTTGTATAGTCCCTCTATCGAGGAAGGCTGTAGGTTTATTTTTATTTATTATATTTTTATTAATTATACGCGGTTGAAACAGCGGAGCACAGCTAGTCGTTAATATTTGTTTTTCAAATATTTTATTTGTTTTTATTTCATTTGTGAAAACCATTTGTGAAAATGATTACGGTATTATACCGCGAACGGATGGCATTAAATCAGTTTATATAAAATACATGACATCAATTATAATATAAAAAATAACTATATACTGTACGCAAGTAAAACCGATAACCACCCATATCATTCCACACCTCTATAACATGTGCAAACCGGAAAAGAAAAACTTCGCAACCAGATAACGTGGTACAGAGAGCTCCGAGCCGGAACATACTACGGACTGCTGTAAAGTTTAACAGTGGTAAATAAATAAATACTGTACATTTAAACGAGATTAGAAATATGCGTATATTTATTAGTAGCGTTTTGCTCGCGGTTTCAAACGCGCAGTTCCCGTTACATTTGGAATACGGGGAGAAAATGTTACTGGCTGATAATATAGCTGCCATGGGTTCCTTTTATAAAATCGGTTTTGTGGCTTAGGCGTGAAAGCAGACCGAACAAAGAAACTGACATTCGCCTTTATTAGTGAAGATTTATGCAAATGAAATTCTTCGAGTGATCGTGATTCGGTTGATGCTCTTTTTATTATTTTTCCGCTTATTACGTGTTTTTATTTTATATTCATAGTCTTAATCTTCTTTTTTCTTTTTTACATTTTTTCCTCTGTTTGAAAGGTTGACTAGTAAAATGATCATCAAAGAATAACACTATAGTATAATAACACCTACCCATATACTCTGACACTGGAACATATAGGATATTATATACACACAATATATAGGAAGCCACAAATGTATATCATAAAAAAGACGTTCTGCTTCTGTATCTAGTGAAATAATCTATTATGACAAAATGATGGAAACCTGACAAAAACATGTAGAAAACACTATAATATGAATATTAGTTAGGTAAAAAATCGTGTAAATAAATCACACCGCAAAAAAAATCAAATTCGAGAACAGTCAATTATTCAAAACAACATTGTGAGCGTCAAAACATTTTTTTTTTGCAATAAAGAACGAAACGAACATTTCGTATTTCATAAGAAGTTTTTCATAGAAGTTTATATGGAATAAATTAGTGCAATATTGTATTACTATCAATTGCGTACAACGACAGGATTGAAATGTATTAGGTAAACTTTTTATTAAATTTTAACCGTCTAGACAGAAGACATAATCTGAATATTTAATATGCAAATTTGATATTATGACATTAACGATGATGTTTATTAAGCACAGAGAATTAATAAACAGCTCTATTCTCGTTTTTAAGTTAAATATGTAACTTCGATTTATTTTTTAACACATTCTACTGTTCCTACCGTTGGCAAGTTAATACTTTTTTTTTAGGTAAAAGCTGACTGATATGATAAAAGACACAATTTAAATAAATGTATAAAATATACATAATACATACTTTAATTCATATTAGACCCATAATTGGAGCAGGAGAACCCGCAACCGCTAAAAACAGTCACTGCCAACTGCGCCAACAGGCCAGTGATAATGTCAGTTTAATAATCCATTTCATTATACAATTTTTACACACAGCACGTATTTGTGTATAACTCGTACGTAACAATTAATAAATCTTTAAAAATTGTAATAAAAACTCCTTTTCGGCAGATCAAAGATCTTATCTTATTATTTTGTTTTAAGTTGAATATACGATATAGCGTTAAATAAGTACATACCGCAGATAATTTAAGCTCAGTGTTATATTATATTATAGTTATATTACGTAAGTATTACATTAGTGATCTTAACGTGATGAGATGACGGATACGATGAATAGTTATGTTGACATTACAATTGACATAAACAAAAGAAAGAGAAAATGTATGCCCGATGACTAATTTTACTTAAAAACAAACTCTGACAAGGTCATGACATGCAAAAGTAGGACTAGTTTATGATAAATAATATTATTACAACATCCGTCCTATGCGTTATAATGATTTTTTTTTATAAATTACGACTCAAAATTTACTTAAACTGATTTTCGATATGACAGAATAAACAGTTATGAAATCAACAATTGTTGAATAATTATAGAACGGTGATGTTTCTATGGATGGAACCTAAAGATCAAAATAGAAAGTTAGTTCAAATCAAGATAAGCCTATTCTTTTCATCCATTGCTTATAAAACACCATGTACTGTAAGAGATATACTAAAGTTTAGACGTATATAAATATATATAAATAGCAGTTTACCATCGTGTTGTATAAATCTCAATATCACCTTTCATCTTAGCAGGACTAACAGGCTTATGCAATACTTTGTAATGCTGTATTCCGGTTTGAGTTCAAGCCAACTGAGTATCTTCACCTAGATACTAGTATCTTCCGGAAAACAACGTAAAACAATCCTGTATGATAGATACGTAAAACTCTACCGAAAAAACTACATAATAAGACAAGAAAAATTAATCCAATTGAAACAAGTACTTTTTTTGTGCTTTGGATGGCGGACGAGCGTATGGGGCACCTGCTGGTAAGTGGTCACCAACGCCCATATACATTGGCATAGCTTACATTGCTATTGCACCACCAACCTATGAAACTAAGATGTTATGTCCACTGGCTCACTCACCCTTCAAACCGGAACGCAGCAATACCAAGTACTGCTGTTTTGTCTGATGAGTGGGTGGTACCTACCCAGACGAGCTTCCACAAAGCTCTACCAAGTACAAGTTGTAGAAACAAAACCCCAGTTTATGTCAAACAATACACATCAATTCTGTCAAGTACACATAAGTTCTGTGTTATTGTTAATAAAATAATTGATTACCAATAATATTTAGAGTTAAAATAAAAAGAAAGCTACTTAAAGTGTCTTGCAACAAATACCTAGCGCGTCCTATGCACACGCAGTAATTAACGCTGTTGTGCGAAGTGTTTCATACGCATGGTGCAAACACCGAAACGATTGCAGCCATATATACTTTTAAGAACAATAAACTGTTCAAATTAACTTAGAACTTAGAGCTCTACAATTAATGTTCTTTTTTGCTTAATTTCTTGAGTTGTATTTTCGTTCCTTGCTAATCAATTGATTACAATATCCCGAAGGTAAGATATACGAAAACACTTGTGGTATTCTATTGGTACATAGTACCTTATTAATATTTCATTTTTCCAATCTTTGTTAACATGATCGTATATATAACATGATTGGAAGAAACTAAACATCTTTGTTTAATAAAGTTTACTATCTATTTTAAAAACAACATAAGTTCAAACAAATTATAATGTGTAAGTTATCTATATTATTTGTACATGTTGTTTAGTTGGTAATTACTTAAATAATGTGTCTTCTTCTATCAAATGTCAAATCAATAATGACAGAAAGAGAGAAATAAGTGTGACTTAGTTTATGATTTAATTGTGATACAAAGATTATTATCGAAATATACTTTATATAGAAAAGTAGTATAATTATGTAAGTATATCAAATGTCTGATTTCCATAGTACACTATCTGCTTAGTTTGGGATCAGATAGTCTTGTGTGAATAATATCCCAAGATATTATGATTCACGTAGGCGCTTACAGGCACTTTTGAATAGTCATTTACAGTATTAAATTAATTATAAGACTACCACAGCCACAGGTTCGAAATATAGAATAGCAAGTAACTCAATAGTTAATACTTTTATACGTACTTAGTACTTTTAAAGTCATAAGTATTACATTTGTATCATTTTTATATGTGTTGCATCAAATCATACAAACAATATATAGTGTTGTGTATATGATGTGCGTATTTGTATAATGTATGATCTTTTATATTATAATATTATTTTAAAACATTTCTCAAAGGGAATCTAGAACATACACATAACAACTTGTGAAATAACTCGTGACACTAAACGCAACTACAGATATACTAACGTAACAGAGACAGGAATTATCGATGCAGCTCGCTTTCACGTCTTCGTTGGTTTTAAACTAGAAAGGATTAATCTTCCTCTTATGATAATTGTATAGCAAATATTTGATTATTCGTACATTTGTCAAAATAATTGCTTTTCCCACTTACGAACGAATGATCGTATGTTATATTTGATTTTGAATATCTAGTAAAATTTTAATATTATTGCATCATATTATTACTTAAATTGTTAAGTTGAAATTAAGAAAATATGGAAAGTTAAATAATTTAGTATAAGTATGGCTGTATGGTGCAACATGTATTCCCAAAAGGACACGATTAAAAAAAAATTCTGATCATAACATACAAAAAATCAATTTAATTATATCTCAAAAATGTTTTCATGACATGGTTTTACAAAATGGAGTAGTAATCTTAATAATTGTATCGCTTCCAACCGAAAATTAACTTACATTAAATTTTAGTTTAGTTGATGAGAGTATATTTTATTTAATGTTGAAATTAATTAAAAAAATTGAAAACATCGCATATTTAATTCTATATATATACAACTTGAAGTATAAAAAATGTTAACTGTCTCCTAATATTGTATTACTGATTTGTAACATGAGTAACTTATTATGTATGTACGTATTATATCAAACGACTCTTTTAAATTAATATTTTTGCCTTTCTTCTGTTAACAAATAAAAATGAATGAAAAAACAAACATACTTTGTTGGAAAAAAACCAGCGGTAACACTCCGCCTATTCGGGGTGCGACATCGGATCACGTTGTTTATCATCACGTTGTCTTCCGATTGTTATACAACTTTGTCGAGTTACACCGCCTACGTTCTTTTGCGGGGAAAATTCCTGGCCCAAAATTTTTTTTTTTCTTTGTATGTTTGCCCATTGAAATAAAACTTTTATGTAAATAATAACCCACGTGAACTCGGGACGGTAAGCTAATATTTATATAAACTGCAAAATGTAAACAACAAAATACACATTAATTTCTCTTATACCATAATCGTTGACCATTGTTTACTTGTACTCAATATTTTAATAACTTTTAAAATAAAGACGAGATCACACTGACCTCAAAACTAAAATGACTTATGCCAGTAATCACAAGCCGATTGTAACGTAAAAACTAAAGCCATTTATATACAGTCGGTTTTGTTTGCGGACATCAAATACATGTTATATAATTGCATCGTTATCTTTGTTTGAATTTCCATTCTTTAGGATTCGTTCATACAAACCGGAACGAAAAGTTCACACAGTTGTGTACGCATTATACTATTAAATGTAATATTTTTAGCGTCTCTGACAAGTTTCATTTTGATTTAATTATTATCAGTCTTATTTCTTATCATAGTATTTAGAGATTGTTTATGTTGTTTACCTTTCTTTCGCACAGTAATAAACTAGGATAACTTTATTAGGTTTTGAACCAAGTTCTATCAACTAGTTTAGCTGTGAAACACCAGCATAAATACACTTGTGTTTGGAAATCAGTCCATATTGTTATATAAATAAAGAGTACAATCGTATTTACAAAATAAAAATACTTTTATCTCCAAGCATTTTTTACGTAAATAGATTACTTTTTTTATTTTGCATAGGTAATGGATCGAATTTTCATCCTAATAAAATACACGTCTTTATGAGATATATCCGGAACGTTATTTTGTAATCACTGCTTTGATTAAAATAACGAAAATAATTTCGGTTAAAATATTAAGTTTTCACAGATTTAAAAATGAAACATTTTTTACAAAAAATAAATTTTACCATTCCCTTGAGATAACCTATTGCCATAACTGTGTTTCGAGTAATATCACATCGCCAAACAGTTTTGAATTATGAAAAAATCGATATTCAAAGTTTTGGTGGGATTGAAGCTCAAAATTGATCAAACATCTTCTTGCTATGTGTCTGTATCTTTACTACAGCTATGTACTAAATTACGACATTACACTTACATGCTAAACAATAATACCAACATGAATGCTAAGCTCTGTAGTGGTAATCGGATTTGGATAAAACTGAATGTATAAATTGGTTAGCATCGATGAACACACATCAAAAATGTTCTATACATACAAATAAATTGTTGCGATTGTACTTAATATTCTTATTGAGCATAAGTTTTATTATTCTTTATTTATTAATTAATTTGTCAGACAGTATTTTTTGAAAAAAAATTACTGTCTTGGTAACGTAATTAAATTGTTTAAGTCTACATAATATCAATAACAATAAATAATGTTACGTAAACTACGTACGTACGTTTCGATACTGTTGATCGACCCTTAGAATAAATCTAACGTTAAATTATGTGTAATTCCATATCGGTAGAATAAAACATCGCATGTTTGTATATGCATGGTTCGTCTATATATATGTCTACTTTGTATTGTTGTGTTCCGGTTTGAAGGGTGAGTGAGCCAGTGTAATTACAGGGACATAACATCTTAGTTCCCAAGGTTGGTGGCGTATTGGCGATGTAAGCTTTGGTTAACATCTCTTACAATGCCAATGTCTATGGGCGTTGGTGACCACTTTCCAGCATGTGGCCCATATGCTCGTCCGCCTTCCTATGCAATCAATATATATATATATCCGACCGTAACATCGACATGAATTTATTAATTTTATTCATTTAATTGTATGCAAACTTTAACTTTACCCTTTTATTTATGAAACATAAACAAACAATAATAATATGATATTATTAAAAAGACGCGATCACAGATGTTTGATACTATATTACATAATATTATTGATGTTTAAACGTGATAGTACGATAAAGGGCGCGTGGGTATTTTGTAGGTTGAAATGATGCATATAAATACTGTACCGCATTAGCAGAATAGCTATAAAAAGAATTTGACCTTTCCACTAACGAACGCTTAATGGCAATATGTTTCGGATTTAGTCATAGTTGAAAATCATAATTAATATTATAAATACGAATGTGAGTTTGCTTGTTACGCTTTCAAGCCTTAACCGCTAAATCGATTTTAAAAAATTCTATAAAACTATATTTTATCCCCGTAATCTAACGGGAACGGCGACTACGCGGGTGAAACCGCGGCCTAAACGCTAGTACATAGTATAGAGAACGATGCTAGCATACGTATTACAAATAGTTGCAAATGATAAACCATCCCATGTCTATAGGATATAAAAGTAGCAAATAAAACAATAAAGATTGCGAAAAGCGAAATTTATATTCATTGCGAAGATAATGCTATTGGCCTAAATATTTTTATTGCCAGCTATAAAGCTACCAGCTTTTATTTATAATCAGAAAACATTCAAAAATAAAAATCGCATTAATTATAATTTAGAATTTCGTTAACGACTAACGAAATTAGAAGTTTTATTTTCCATGATTACTTAATTTTATTCAAAATATAAAAACTAAAAAGCAATGTATACTCTTTTATATTTACACATGTGACATTAATATTAGTCTCTTCTAAATCAAATTATATGATTATTTTAAGTAGGTACATATACAGAGTGTAACAAAATTCGTGTCCGACCCGTGAAGTGGTTATTAGGTATCGTGAGTCGGTTCGATTTATGTAAAAAAAATTAAAATATTATGCAAAAAAATTACCCATATTTTTTTTTTATTGACATTTTCAATTGTAAATGACGAAAATTTCATGGAAAACTAAGGTCATGACCTCGTGTCCGAGCTACCCGATAGACAAGAGCTATCGAGCGCTGACGCCCGCGCCTGTATTGCAATGTAATTGTCGTTATTTAGTTAAATTAAGTTTTATTTGGAGAAAATTTTTGCTTAAAATTTTAAAAATTATTACGTAAATAGAACCGACTCACGATACCTAACAACTACTTCTCGGGTCGGACACGAATTTTGTTACAGCTTGTATACATCTATCGCATTCTTATAATATATACATTGTAGTGTAATTTAACTAGGTAGTGTATTTAACACTTACAATTTAAGTGCATAGTTACATTGTGGTACATAGTGAGGTAAAAATCAATTCTATAGAAAAAATGGAACCCTTATAGGAACACTTTGTTGTCCGTCCGTCTGTCTGTCGAAAAAAGATATTATCTCTATTTATAGATACAATACTATACAAAATGACAACCTCACCACCACAATGTCTGGAAGTCCACAACAGCGCGTTTCCTAAGGCATTTCCTGCTGTTCCAGTTATATTAAAAAACATAAAAGTTTCATTTACATTCGTTACAGTAGACTTAGTTGACAAATATCATCATGACTGCTAATCTATACTAATATGTAAAGATGAAGAGTTTGTTTGTTTGATCCGGCTAATCTCAGGAACTACTGGTTCGAATTTAAAAATATTTTTTGTGTTGTATAGTTCCTTTATCGGGGAAGGTTCTAGCCTGATTTTAATTCATTATATTTTTATTAATAACACACGAGTGAAACCGCGGGGCACAGCTAGTACATGAATATATACATATATATCCAAATACTAGCCCAGTTTCTGAATTTGGATTTCACTTTTATTTTTATTAGACAATATTAGAAAAACATCTCATGCGAAGTATTTTTATTTATTGTATTCAAATCAGTTCGTAGTGTAATCTAATTGAAAGTACTTAGCCTTTGTGTAATACTATCGCACTGCATTACCATTACAAATTGTATATTATTGTGAGAAATACGATGTGCGGAAATTGCGTGATCTAACATCAATGACGGATAATCTTAAACACGAGGTCAGAGGCCAGTGACCAGTGAAAGTTCTCATACTCGCTCGGGTTAGATACAAATAATAAATACATGCATTACAGTAACAGCGACATGCTTATCTAAATAAACTCTGTCTGATCATATCCTATCACAAGAGACTAAGCAATATCATTATATTGTCTAATATTTCGATAAATATTATTGAATGCATAATAAAGTGATAATTTAGGCATTCGTACGTGGAATTAACACAAACTTATTTACTCCTGTTACTAGATTACATAGAATCTGTAAATATTTTGACAATCTATTTTTAACATCAGGATTCCAAACTCATCTACTAAATTAAAAAAAAGGTAAAGGAACGTTTGTATTTAAAAGGTTACTTTACAATTAGTGAGTTCAATGACCTTGGGCTCGATCGTTGCCTATCTATTATATATTATATTGAAAATTATAAACAAACACAAAATTAGACAAGGAAACCCCGCTATTTATTTCGCCGTTACTTATCTTTTTTTTCTATTCAGAACCGCTTGTAGTATTTACTTTGACGAATACAAAGTTTCATTCTTCAAAATTGATTACAGGAATATGACATTATACAGAATATAAAAATAAATAATGTTAAAATATGACGGGCACAAAATCAGATAACTTGAAACATTGATATAACCCAAAATTTTAAGATGGCTATCAATAAAAAAATATTTTACTAAATAAGATGTTTTGTTTTTTTATGTGCCGTGTGGTGATGGCGACGAATATCATCACATCATTTCATCCCGTGGGGGGCGTAGAGGGCGACCCGAGGGAATATACACCAGAGTTCGGGCAGCAGCGTCTCTCTGAGTACTACGACCAACATACTGCGATCGCCAACCCGTCTGCCAAGCGTGGCGATTATGGCAAAACCCCCCAATAATTGGCACAACCAAACAACGGCCCCTAGTCCCCGGCAGCCCTGCTATTCCTAGCCTCGGTACAAGCTATGGTAACGGCGGGGCAGGGAGTGCTAAGAATCCCCGGTTTTTGGATCGCGGGAGTCCGTTGGATGCGGGTAGCGCAAGACCGGCTACTGTAGAAATCCTTGGGGGAGGTCTTTGTCCATTAGTGGACGTTTTCAGGCTGAAGTGTAAGTATAAATTACATTACTATCGTAAAAGAAATTTAAAACAAAACAATCCTCGTAAATCTAAAACTATGTAAATGTTTTATAAATATAAAACAACATATAAGAAATAGAAAAAAGAGAAAAAATATTTTTTGCATAAGAATAATGTTTTGTTTGCACAAGAGAGACGCTGCAACCTGGCAAAAATATTTCTTAAATATATAACAACCCGTCGCATTGGTACTCGTCACAAGAGGATATCTGTCGCGTAGATAATAAAAATTGATATTCGACCGAAAAATATTGCTAACATTTTTCGTACCAATACAAACGATCATAATTGATTCGATGGTTATATTTAATTTTGAATGATAACAAACATCTTAATTCTCACTGTAATAATTTCTTGTTAATAAATTTATGAAACGCTAATCATGACCGTCCAATTTTTTTTAAAAATTGCCGTTAGTTTCTTAATCAAAATTAATATGGAAGCTTTAACTAATAATTACAAGGAAACCTTTACAAAACAATATTATATTTCGTAACAAAAATAATAATCGATGATTTAACCTTCAATAAATACGTGATAAATCACAAATCATTTAAGAGAAATTATTCAATTCTGCAAGTCATGCTTATGCGTAAGATGAGATCTAGGTCAAATGAAATAAAAAAAAATAGTTTGGTAACTACAAACATATACTACGCAATGTTCAAGAATTCAAATCGATCTCAAACAGCAATATTCACTTCAGCTTTAAGGTTGAGTGCGTGGAGAAGCTTTCAAGTACTTATAAGTCTTCTTCAATTGCTCATGGAAATTATTTTTTCTTGTCATTTCTAGCAACAGTAGATAAAGTAGTTCTAATAAAGTAGTTGTTTTTGGATTATATAATGTTGTACAATAAACAAACACTATTACTTGATTATAATACTACACTAATGAAATAATAAATAATGTTTCAGCTTTATAAATTTATGTATTGCTTACATTTTTTAAGAAAGGTGATATTAAATATGACATCTATTTCTATTGAAACGAGGTTCACATATTATATGGTAGCACAGTACTAACAGTACCACAGTTGTTTCAATTTATACTAATGCTACAAAAGCGATTAATTTTCAATATGAAACTATATTCAATAAAAATACCTTACTACTCTATCTTCAAATCCAAGAAATATCAGTGTTCGAACTGCGACCCATTTAAGCTTGCAAGTCCATCAGAAAAATAATCCTTTAAACACGTTTACTTAAAAGAATGACAAGGCGTATTAATTAAAAAAAGATATATTTGATCAAAACATTATACGTTGACTTCCATTTATATAATTCTTTAAATAGTTTAACACGTTTCTGAAAACGATACGTCGAATAGAGCGAAGTGGAAGCAAAATACTAGGAAGGCAGACTCCACCATCAGATGGGAATAATAAATGCACAGGAGAGAGAGAGAGAGAGTTTAACACGTTAATTAATTATAATTATAAAATAAAACTGCCCTTTACCATGCCGTGGCAACTTGTAAATAAAACAACACTCGGCAAGTTATTGTAAATTTTTGTAAAATATATTTATATTAGTGTGTGTTTTGTAAGTTGTCCTACTAAATAAATAAATAAAACTAAATTTTTAAATAATTCAATTTACACAAAATAGATAATTATCAATGAAATATGCTTATGATGTTCTTAATCAAAATATGAATAATAAATTATACTTTGCCAATCATGCAACGTAAACGCGCAAAATATTTCTCAATTATTACATGTAAATTACATAATAGAGTCTTTACTATGCTGTCTGGTTTTTACCATAATCATAAAGAATCGGAATTCTGAGTCTTGTTATTCTTGGCTTAGCAAACAAGTTGCCTTATAAACAGATGAAATGTATTTAATTAATTCTATTACTATACTTTTGGTACACTATCACGATCTTTGAATACTGCATCTAGTAGTGAAAATGCTGAATTCATAGTAAAAGTATAATTACAAGGAAATGATACAATATCTTAGAAGTTACATGATTTAAGTTACATTTTATACGTTAAATGAATTTTTTGATAACTGGTTGGAAATATTTTTTAAAGAGACAACAGTTAGCAATAAGGCAATCGGTAACATTCATTTAAAACATTAATCATATTCATAGCTTTTTGTTTCTTGGCGTCTATCTCGATTAACGACTCCATTTTATTAGAAAAATTAACGCTCAAGTTTTTTAACCAGTTTTAGTTACTATCAATAAAAAATGTTTGTGTGTTCTGTCATGTTTGTGAGTCTAACGCGATATCCTAATTTTATTAATTGATCACTGCGTAAGCTTAATGATATATTAGAGGTATTTAAAAAAAACTTATGTTGAATATTTTATTTTTTCATGTGTCCAGTGTCCATTTGATTAAAAACAAATTACATATTTTCAATTTAAAAACAACTTTCAAAATTATGAATCATCGGCGTATAAATGTTTATTATTTTATAATTATGACTTAAACGAAACTTTATCTTTTTATTTCGAATGTCAAATAAATTATAGCAGAAAGGGAGAAATTAGTGATTAATTTAACAACCACTAAGGACATTTTGAAGCAATGCTACATATTTACATCTTTTCATTCATTCATTTAACAAATATTATAATTTTTATTTAATGAAATATCACATTTTACCAACAAATTATGCGCCGCATTACACAAATTATGAGCCGCAGGGCTCGGCGTGGAGGGCCGCGTAGCCACATTCTGTGAGACCGTCATGGCCCAGAGAGAGACGGCGGAACGGGAACGGGAAAGGGCTGAATTGCGCGGAGACTACTTCAGCGTCCACTCGGCTCCCCTACAGTCCCAACGCCCGGGACTTAAGAGATAGGGCGTAACCCTGGAGCCGAGGATGCGTGCGGTGAGAGTCTCACGTGCTCTATTTCAGACGGCCCTGAGAAGGATGGCAGCCGGGATGGCCTCGCATTGGCGTACGATCTAGCGAGGAGTGCAAGGAGGGCGAGATTACCTTTGCCACTTGAGAAGAGCACGAGGGGTCGCGAATGCGTGATATCAACACGATCCCGCAACCTCTCCGATCTGTGCCGAGTACGGCATTCGCAATGGTTTTTGTGGGTAAGAATCCCGCATAATCCGGTTCACCCCCAAGGAAGCCGGGTACCTTTCTGAAGTATTCCACTATAACAGCTCATTTGCAAAGTAATGTATTTCAGAATTGAGTTGTTGTTAAATGGTAATAAAATGATATGTTTACAGAATAAGACGTTTGTGAAATGAATGCCTAACTACCTGAAACGTTATTTGTAAAGAGATTATTTTTCATGCGTTGTTTGTCACACACCATTAATTATTATTATTATAAATATTATGTTTGAAGTATTATATAAACAAACTTGACAGTATATTTCCAAAATAGTATTACATAATTATCTTAGCTTATTATATAATATTTACTTAATCACTAATTAAAATGTTACAATATTAGTTATTGCGTAAATAAAGCAATTACAAATTTTTCAAATGAATTTATTTTACTTTTTCACTAACCATTAAATCTACAATCTCATAATTATAGTTATGCATATTAAGTAACTATATAATTGTAAATGATATATATCGCCTCAGGAAATATTTACATAATCGTCGTAGACAGTATTTTAATAAAAGGTTTTTAAATATATCAGAAAGTTTATATTTCTTATTCACTTCTGTGTCAAGGGGTATATTTCTAACTAAAATTATACAAGTACGTACGTAAACAGAGATATATATTTTAATTAAAATAAAATGAATAAATAGAAGTAGCTGTTCCCTGCGACTTCGTCCGTTTTCATTTTGACCCCGTTATGTTTATTTATATGTCCTTATCAAGGTCACAAGCTACCACTACGTCAAGTTTCGTGACGAAACTATCAAACATCAGTTCAATAGTTTAGCGATGATGGAGTAACAAACAGACTGAGCTTACTTTCGAATTTATAATGTTAATTTGATGAGAATTTCAAACTATGTTTATTTAGTTGACGGAATCTCATAGTCTTCACGTCGATATATTACAGTAACCCTGTACCTCGTTTACACCATTATTATTATTCAGGTTGTAGCAGGTTTTTATTTTTTAATATTATCCATATAAAGTAAGATATTTTCAAATACAAATGTTTTCTTTATTGTATAGGTAGACGGACGAGCATATGATAAGTGGTCACCAACGCCTATAGACATTGGCATTGTAAGAGATGTTAACCATAGCTTACATCGCCAATGCGCCTTGGGAAGTAAGATGTTATGTCCCTTGTGCCTGTAATTACACTGGTTCACTCACCCTTCAAACCGGAACACAACAACACCAAGTACTGCTGTTTTGCTATCGAATGCCCGATGAGTGAGTGGTTCCTACCCAGACGAGCTTGCACAAAGCTACCACCAATTAAGTTGGTCAAGATCTTGAATAATTAATCTTTGATAATAATCTTATGGAATTACAAGAAAAAGGCCTTTTGAATATCGGTGAAGTTCTTATCAGAATTGTATAAATTAAATTTAAGTAAATATATTACTTAAGTAGTAATTAAATTTTGATAGTGTTGTATTATAAATAAAGATATTATATTAATAAAAAACTGTTCGTTGTTCATAATTATTGTTTATATTTACTACTTTGATTGGAATAAGATATTAGAATATTTTTTATATACATATATCGTGGTATATCAGTAAAAAAGCACCTTAAGTGAAGTCTTATTATTTTTTCGGTATTTTTGTTTGTTATGTTGGTTGTCCTAAAAAAAGTAGATGGCTTTTAAAAATCAATTGACAAATTTAAACGTAAAGTTAACACACGTATTTATCACCACACTGTTAGAATCTGATTCGAGTTTTATGTTTTGTCATATTATCACTGACATGTTAAATTCTTACGAATACGACTCGATTATTATTGATGAGTCAACGAATGTCGCTTGGAATATTCGAAATTCATTTAATTATAATATATGAAAATAATGTAAATATTTTTTTATCTGCTCTGTGTTTAATTTAATTGATATCGAATTTGCTGATTAATTTCCCACTCATTACATGTATAATTCATTTAATTTTCAATGTTTTAAAATAGCGTTTAGTTCCTTTTTTTAAGTTCACTTACGAATAATGTACTATTTTTTTGTTTTTTCCTATACATGATGTTAGATTATTATATTTAAGTAATTTAAGATTGTACTCTAAAATATCAAACAAAAGTGTATAAAGCGTTGGATTCCTATTTAATATTTTTTTTTTTTTCTCATATATCATTACATCGTGTATATTATCAAATACATGTATTCACTTTATCGTCATCATGATTGTTATTGGCTCAATGTATGCTTTACTTTCCCAAGGCTTCGAAGTTTCTTCTTCTTTAGCTTAATGGACGGCACCCTACGTTGCTAGAATTTAAAACTCTTCTGCTCCAACGATCCATTAACATATTATGTGACCATCTACCTGCCAGTTTGGTCTCCTTTCTTAATACATACTATATCAGAAAAACAAGAAATAAAACAGATACAATAATATTCCCTTAGAGAGATGAGATATCCATCCGATATAAAAAAACAGAAAGCTTAGAAGTAGATACGTACTTTACAATTACATACAAGATGACTGACCATCTTGTTGTGCCATCACCTCTATGGCCGATTGTTTAATTATATATATTCCGTAAAACGAATGATTCAAAACAAAAGAAAACGAACAACCTTCACTCTAATGTAAATTAAATCAAACAGGTCAAGGCCTTCAAATAAGCAAATACATTAAATATTGCATGAAATTTAGGCAAAAATGAACCTTATTATAAGATTGTTGAACTGGGTATGAGATGCAAACAAACGCGGGTAAAGTGAGATGTCAATATTATGTGTTAGTCAAGCTTCTGGGCGTACACAGTGCGTAGGAACGCATTGTGTACGCATTTATGATATGTGTAATATGTATACTATATTACACATATCATAAACAAAATGGTTTAAAATTAATATTACTTTTAAAATATTACAATATATTTTATGAAAAATAGAAAATAGCATTTTTTGAGTGTTTGATTATAGACTAATTAATATATTTACTTTTTTAATAATACGTATGTTTATTAAGCTTTTATTTTTCGGAATAGAGGACTTATTGCTTCAATGTATTTACGATGTTGGGACGAACTGCCTTTACTCGGTAAATATTTTATAAGAGATTATTTAAAAAAATATATTGACAGAAATATTTATTTAGTATTTAACCATAAAATTATGCACATGTTAAAATCAACAACTATAATACCAATTCAATATTTATTTTGGTTTTAAAACTTGTTGGTGTATTTGTAACTTTCAATAAACTTGTCAGATAATATAACATACATTATATAAGTCATTTGATTTCAAATTTAATTAACGTAACATAAATAAAGTTATTTATTATATAATATCTAAATTTATAATCATTAATGTATTCATATAAAATATATTTTTAATAACTTAATAACATGTACATAATAAGTTATTGCTTTATACTTAGTACTGGGTAGAGAGGACTATTATTATTTTGAACACAACTTATACGAATCGGCGTGCGTCCACAATGAATGGGACACGTAATTTTGTTTAGAAAGTATTGTAGAATCCTTAACTTTAACTAGTTGCGACATGACATATACCTAGGAGAGTGACCACTCACAATGTTCTCTATTGACTGGTAAAAAGGCCTTTGGATACAAAGAGCGCATTATGAGTCTTGTATGGTGTGTAAGTTCTTTTGCATATATCTAACCTCTATGATTCGATAATTAAAAGTTTCTTCGAAATAAATCATACGCAGTACTTCTATTATATTGTATTGTATTTCAAAGTGTAGTTAAAATTATGCTGTAATAGGTACTTATATTTTAGAAGAAAATAATGTGATCACTGACCCAAATGTACCCTTGACACTTTAAAAAACTTACAAATAAGTGTAAATAAGTTTTTTTTTTTATTCAGTCCTTGTTTCAAGTGTCTTTATTATACTTACATTATTGAGTATCGTCCCTAATAATATAATCTTGCAGTTTTTATTCACATTTATTATTTACAAATAAATAATATTGTATAAACATTACCTCAATATTATTTTCCCTTGTACATTACGCGTGCAATACATATTTTTCTTTCTGTCTAAGACTTCGATAGGTAATCACGCTGTACCTCATTTCTGCAGCTAAATTAAAATAATTATATATTATATTTGTTCATTACAAGTTCAATACGCATCAGATTATTAATAATTCGATTGTTTTTATAATAGAAAGCGGATCAAGGTTTCGAGGTGTGTCTAAGTATTTTATCTAAATTAGGAATCACATGACTGAGCGCGGGTGGTCACCACTAACATATTTTAAGATACAGTTACGCATATTTTTACAATATAATTAATGAAAGCTTACATAATATGGCGCCTGGTATTATGTTATTTGAGCCGACGAAATTTTTATGGCATCTGTTTTAACTTAATTCTATTGTGTAAGTCGAATATCACGGTTTTTTTATTTAGAACTCATTTCAACATAAATGGAAATTTTATAGAAGCAGATGTAGGTTTGCGAGACCGTATCCCGAGAACGCCACAGGATTTGTATTGGTTTTCAGAAGGATTCCGGAATGATTCCGACCTAGGTGCCCCAACTCAACGGGGTCTAGATAACTACGGAGGAGGTATTATAATGCGTAACTGTAGTCATATTATATTCCCTCACTGAAATTAGAGGATAGAACTTTCTGACTTAAGGTTTCACGACAAAGTTAAAGTTTAAGACGAAAAGGATACGTGCTTTTCGTTGCGTGCGAAGCAAGGGCCGATCCTAAGTATTTGCGGATCTACAACATTATAAAATAGCTACTTCTGTCTTAGAAAGATGTTATAGCAACACAGTGATTAATGCTGCTGCACTAATGATTACAATTACTCGTATATTTGATTACAATTATTTGTACAATGAAAACGTCGAGAGAGTCGTGTTTTATTTACAAACTACTAAATGGGGCAAGTTTTTTTAAAATCAGTATTTAGAATTTTATAGCATTTTTTAATATATTATTACTCTTTGTCTGTATTTCGAAATAATAGCAAATATACCACGCCGATAAAAAGATATTTTTTTTCTTATTCACTAAATTTCAATCTACTGTAAGCCGCGTAAGAACTTTACGGCCTATAAATATTCCACAGCTAAGCTAAGGCCTTATCACCTTTTGGAAATAAGATTTGTAGACCATTCACTGCACTTGTCTAATACACTTTGGTGGATACACATGTGGCATATTTTCTTCTGACACATGCGTTTACCAACATAATACCATCAAACCATCGGATTATGAGAGTGATTAGTATATGTACTTAATATTAGAGCTCCGTGCGAGCGCTTTGGCAACGTTAGTATTTTTTTATTGCTTAAATATCATGGACAATCTACACATCATACGGCATATTGCAAATACCTTCCCATAATAAAAACACAATATGAAAAACACAAAACTTTCAAGTTACATAAAAACAAGCTTTATAAAATATCATAACAATATATAATGATCACACCTAAACCTCGCATTCGACCATTTATTCAATCGGCATCAAATGTCTTTGATGCCGATTGAATAAATGGTGTGTTATAAGGCCAGTAATGATGATGATACTTAAAACTTAAAAAACGACGATTCGACTGTCCTAGAAAATGTTGGTAAATGTTATAAATTTAAGGTATATATATATCATAATACAGGTGTCAGCGTGATAATTCTATTGTTACCGTTTTATGCCACTGTTTTGCTGTCTAACAATGGCTCCACAATTTTCCGTAATTACATTGCATATAATTTCCGTGTTTGCTTAAGATCGAGATGATGCATGTCCAATTGTCGGATGTCAGAAAAACATTCTTCATATTACAATATACATATAGCTGTAATCGAAAATAAATCAGAGGGGCCATACAAACTAATATTACGATTTCGTTAGTTTGAAAATTACACATGTTTTTTTTTATTACTATGTGATCAAATATCTGTTGAATAATTTAGACGAATGAAATGTTCGAAATCGCTTCTAGTCTGTCTAGTCCCCTGAATATATTATATTAAGTAAATTATTTTTTCATGAAGTTGTTCTTTTTATTGATCCAATAAAACCAGTCAGGGCATTTTTTACACCTTTAATAACATCCAATGAATCTCTTTCGTAAAGTTACATATGTATTAAAAAATTTACTAAAAACATGTTTTATCAAAATTAAAAATAGGTACCTACTGTACGTATACAATAGTAATAGCAGCGTTTCACCGTGAAAATATGACGTCACGCTTCATGTGGATTGAGCCTTCCAGTGAAAGCTAGGAAACGGTGTGTTGTTTTTTTTTTTTAATCTTTTCACACTATTAATGTGAGATCCAAACGTTACTTAAGGAATACCTTATTTTGCTCCGTTACTTCCGATGGTAAAAGAAAGCAGAAAGGAAAATACATGAACATGAAAACATATGAACATTTATATCCTCCAAATACAATTTTCACTTTCATTTATATTGCGTCTTTCGTCTAATATGCCTCGAATTCGTGGGCTCAGATTATGCGAGATAAAATAAAAATAATTGTTTTGGTCAGTTCCTCGAAATAATATTACTGTCTTATGTATATAATCATGTATGTATGTATTAAATCAATAAAAAAAGTTTACCCCATAAATATCATTACACAGCATTAAACATAATGTAAATCCACGTTTATGGAAAAAAACAAACAAACAAAAATAAACCGTTATTTAAACAAGATCAACTATTTATTCAATAGTATTAAATTAAAACGATTTTGCAATTAAAAAAATCTACACAAACAAAACTGAATTCAATAGATCTATTCTTTTAGAAACTCGAAATTCCCGATGTGTGGCGCCAGAAAATGACATATTATATAACATTGTCTATGATAGTTATAACATTTAAATTTAAAGGATATAATAAAAACTAGATGCTTAGTGGGTAGAACAAGTAAATCTTAACGTTATGATTGTGGGTTCGAAACCGTGCAAGTAAAACAGATTTTTCATATATACAATTTGTGTTTATAACTCATCATGTGACTGACGGTGAAGGTAACATCCTGAGTAAACCTGAAATGCGACATTCACATGTGTTAATAAAGGATATACTCGTACGTATCAAAATAACATATAACCGTAAGTCGGTGCCAAGTTATTTCTTATAACACTTCCGATCATAAAACATTTGAAACAAAAACTTATCTACTCAAACTAGATTGAATTTAGCAAAAAATTACTATTAATAAGAATTTAATTGATAATGAACACCGGTGGATTTACACTAGGGGCAGTCGGGGCTAGTGCCCAGGGCGGCAAATTTTTTAGGGCGGCAAAATCTTGAAAGTGAAAAAGAATTTTTTTTAGTCTTATCAAGATTGCTCAATATAATTTTATTCTGTTAATTAAAACTTTTTGGTTTAATTGATAATTCAAGAAATTCAATTTACCCATTATTTGTAAATTATAATTTTGGCACGTTTAGTAAAAATTAATAATAAAACGATCAATTTATTTCCTTGGAGATTTAAAATAATAATAGTTTTTTTTATTTTCTGGAATTAAAGAAATTTAATTAGTATTTTTTTTTTGAAAAATTGAAAATCGATCGGATTTTTATTATGTAAGAGGGGGCAAACGAGCAGGAGGCACACCTGATGGAAAGTGACTACCACCGGCCATGGACATCTGCAACATCCGAGGACTTGCGGGTGCGTTGCCGGCCTTTGAGGAAAGAGTACGCTCTCTTCTTGAAGGTTTTTATGTCATATCGGTTCGGAAAAGTCGCCGGCGAAAGCTGGTTCCACAGAGTGATTGTACGAGGCAGGAAATGCCTCAGAAAACGCACTGTTGTGGACATCGAGGTGGTAAGGATGGAATTTTGAGTTCTGTCGCGATGGCCGGTGGTGAAATTCAGCGGCCGGGACTAAACCAAACAACTCCTCAGAACACTCCCCGTGATATATGCGATAGAGGATGCAGAGTGACCCTACATCTCTACGCAAATCCAAAGAATCAAGCCGATCGGTAATAACTTGATCGTCGACAATTCGAACTGCTCTACGTTGAATGCGGTCAAAAAGAAGAAGCTGGTACTGTGAAGCTCCCGCCCAGAGGCAAGAGCAGTACTCCATGTGGGGCCGAATTTTCGCCTTGTATAGTTTTAGGCGATGGGCCGACGTGAAGTACTGTCTAGCCTTGTTGAGAACTCCAAGCTTTTTGGAAGCCAATTTGGTTTTATCTTCCAGTTGACCGCGGAACTAAACAACGCTCGAAATCTCGAAGCCAAGTATCCCGATACTGGCTGTGGCAGCGAGGGGAATATTCTCAAAATGAGGGGATACGACAAAAGGGGTCTTTTTAGCGCGTAACGCGCAAACTTGAGTCTTATTGGGGTTAAATTGGACTAAGAAAAGTCGGCCCCAGTCCGTGACTTTGGTTAACAAAGTCTCGACTTCAGGCACAAGTTTGTTCCGACACTCGTCGACGTGTTCCCGAGAAATATTGCTACGGCCGGCCGGTGTAAAGAACGTCCACAGTGTTGTTATAGCAGTGAATGTTACTACATTTGTAACATATCATTGTAATGCAGAAGAAACAGAGTAGGTGAAAGAACGCAGCCTTGTGGAACACCAGAATTGACGAATTTTAAGTAAGAGCATGCACCGTCGACAACGACCTTGATGCTCCGATCTGCCAAAAAGCTGGTGATCCACGTGCATAATTCCTCGGCAACCCCGTAGGGAAGAATCTTCGAGAGAAGCGCTTTATGCCATACCCGATCGAAGGCTTTCGCCATGTCCAGACTGACTGCTACTGCCTCCCCCTTGGACTCAACCGCTGCAGCCCATCTGTGAGTCAGGTAAACTAGAAGATCACCAGCTGAACGACCTCGACAGAAGCCGTACTAAGGGACTACATTATCTTGGAGAACAAGGAGGTGACAGCAATAGGTCTATAGTTCGTTGAATCTGAGCGATTGCCTTTTTTAAGGATCGGGGGCACCAAAGCATTCTTCCAAGATTTCGGGACTACGCCTAATGTAGTAGGATTGGTGAAAAAGACGCGTTAAGACCGGTGCCAACTCGGGAGCACAAGTACGCAGCACGATCGGAGGAATGTCATCAGGCACACTCGACTTATGAATATCCAAAGAATTGCGACAATTGCATTTTTTGATTTGCGACAATTGCAATTGCATTCCGACAAAGTGCGGTTCGCACCGCACTTTGTCGGAATTTAATTTCCGGCATCGTGATATCGCATCACACCGCAAGAATGTCGGTGATATATTTCCTTGGTTATCCAGAGTCGAGATCTCTCGCCAATCCTGCCTATGTGTTCCGACTTCGCCTTGGCAATAACGCGTTTGAAAGACCTGGAGGCAGAGTTGTATTCCTTTTTAAATGCGCTGGTGTTTACATCACGCGATGCCGATGCCGATGCTTCAGCCCAGGCTTGATAGCTACCTAGCTACCTTTCGGCGTGACGCCGTTTTGCAGAAGCAACCAAACCAGGGCCGGAATTGTTGCAGTTTTTTTGCATTTTTTAAAACATAAACTTTAATCAATCAATGAATATAAAAAAATGTTGTTATTTATCGATTACACCATTGACTTTAATTTAAACGAAAATCTTATATTTAAAAAAAATAAAATATATAAACTATAAGTTTAAGTAAAATTCCAGTATTGGGGCGGATTTTTTTCCGGTGCCCAGGGGCGGCATTAAGTTTAAGTCCGGCCCTGATAATGAACAGTCATATTTCTTTAAATCATTATAAATTTCGAATTGCGACGCGTGGAAAGGATCATGCGCACAATGAATTACTGTAATTGACTTTAAACGCTACTTTTATTTTATATCCGACAGCCATTTTGGGCAATGATGTACGGTCGGTTATATTTCATTAAACAAACGACGAATGCGGAGGAAGAAGACAAGATAATTGCACAACATTCATTCATTTTAACCGGTTAATACAAACAACTACGACAAATAATGTTTATGGTTTTACATCATTTTTATATAGTATTCAGTTGTTAATATTTTCAATAAAATTATTAAAATAGTAATATAAATCTCATTTTGCAACTTAGTGCCTATATTTTTTATGTATGGGGTAGGTAGGCGGTCGATCATATGAGCCACCTAATGGTAAGTGGTCACTAACACCCTCAGACAATGGCAGTGTAAGAAATGTTAACTATAGCTTACATTGCCAATGCTTTACTAAACTTTGGAACTAAGATGTTATGGCCTTGTGCCTGTAATTACACTGGCTCACTCATCCTTCAAACCGGAACACATCAATGCCAAATACTGCTATTTTGCGTTAGAATATATGATGAGTGGACGGTATAAGACGAGTTTGCACAAAGCTCTACCACCAAGATGTTTGAATGTTTGAAATTATTCTATAATTAGAAAAACTGCTACATTAATGTCTCTTACTAAAAAAAATTGGTTGCCTGTAAAGTCGGTATACGGGCGAAAGTTTTACGTGACAACGACTTTGAGTGGTAAAATAATTTTAATGTGAATATTCATTCGTATAGTAGGAAGAAGGATGAAATAATAGTAACAATTTAAAACATTTATTTATACAAAGAATTATATTTAAAACATTAATTTATACAAAGAATCTCGCACTGAATTTCACTTTTTATGTCTGTCTCTCTCGCTCTTAGGCGGGCTAACCATGCCCGAGTGGAAGGGACGCGTGCCTCTCACTCGCTCTCATTGTGAGCGCATAACGTGAGCGGAGCGTAACGCAGTTTCTTGAAGTGTCACCCGGCAAACCAATTTATAAGACGTTGTCACGTCAAAAACTTTTAATAGTGTTTATATAAGTATAACACGATCATTTGTCTTCTTCGTTCGAATGTGAAATCACTGACGCCGGAAAGAGATAAATCTGTGAGTACATCTACTCCATGAAATGTATTATTAAGGCAGAAATTATTTCACAAGTTTTTATATATAATTTAACTAATAAAATTGGTAATGTTAATGATTTATTTAGCTAGTTAATAACATGGTTACTAACAAGAATATATAAAGTTTTGATTTCAAAGTAGTAGTAGTAATAATAACAGCCCGTGAATGTCCCACTGCTAGGCTAAGGCCTCTTCTCCTCTTTTTGAGGAGAAGGTTTGGAGCTTATACCACCACGCTGCTACAATGCGGGTTGGTGGAATACGCATGTGACAGAATTTCAGTGAAATTTGACACTAGCAGGTTTCCTCACGATGTTTTCCTTCACCGTTAAGCACGAGATGAATTATAATCACAAATTAAGCACTTGAAATTCAGCGGTGCTTGCCCGGGTTTGAACCCACGATCATCGGTTAAAATTCACGGGGTCTTACCACTAGGCCATCTCGGCTTAAGTAAAATCATATAATTTGTATAAATGGTAAGAGCAGATATATATGTATTATGCTTCAACATCAGCATCGTGTACTGTATCTTGAAATCTAGTTTACATACTAAAACGATCCGCTTACGTAAATGAATGCACGTGACGGAATGGTCGTATGTGTAATGACGTTTTGTTTACAAACATGCAAACACTCACAATCACTGACACACAAATCTTGTAACCATTCCGAGTAGAGGCTTAATCGAAGCTTATGAAATACATACAAAACGCATTCGGGTCGCATTATATAAAAAGATGGGATTATACATTGACCCCACATAATTGATCTATCAATAATAATGTATTCGTAAAAAAAAATTGTAAATGTTTTCGTTTCGTTATAATAAAAATAATTATTTTATTTATTAATAATCAAACATGCACGTATAAATCATTATCATGAAATTACTCGTGTGATTAATTATAAAATACGAGATATTGACAACATAATTCGAAAAACACTGTTTATTTTTGCATAAATGATAGAAATTAAAGTAATTTTCAACAAATTATATATACACATATAACGTTTTACCCGCGGTTTCACCCGCGCAGTTCCGGTTCCTCTGGGAATTCGTTGACAATATGTACCTATGTTACTAGCTGATAATGTAGCTTTCCATTGGTAAAAGATTTCTTTAAATAAGTTTAGTGGCTTACGCGTGAAAGCGTAACAAACAAACGAACTCAAATTCGCATTTATAATATTGTAGGTACCGCAGATTATAATATAATAGTAAACGCTTTTTACTCAATCCAAGAATTCATTAAAAATATAGATTAAATTTAAAAGTATATTTCAGAATAAGCGTAATTACTGATTACGTTCAGTTTAATCCTGAACGATTCAATAGTTCTTTTAAGCACCTGCACGAATCGTTCCTATCATGTTCCGAGTGAATAAGTACGAAAGCTATCTGGAGAAAATATTTTATTAACATTTTATTTTAGTTATATTTTACTACTACTACTAAATGCTTATAAAATAGCAATATTATACTCAACAATAATTACCACTTCACAAATGTATGTATATTCGTAAATAACTTATGTTTTTAACCGACTTCAAAAAAAGGAGGAGGTTATCAATTCGTCTGTATGTTTTTTTTTTTTTTGGTGTTGTTACCTCATAACTTTCGACTGGGTGAATCGATTTTGATGATTTTTTTTTTATTTGAAAGGGGTTGCTCCGAAATTGGTCCCATTTTTTTTAGTCCAGTTTTGACACTGCCATCCATGACAAAACCGTATAAGTCGTAAATTTGCATAAATATGTGCGCGACAAATGGACGAATAACTCGATATCTATTCAACCGATTTCGATAATTTTTTTTTATTGGAAAGAGTGTACTTCAATGGTTGTTTGATGACAGTTTGGTTAGATTCTGATTATAGAATCCATGACAAAGTATCGGAAATCTTCAATTCTTAGTAGCAAATTAACGATACACGGCCGAATCTTTTATAGGCTATCTAGATTTTTCATTCCCCTACCATAACATCGTTATGATCAATTAATTGTAGTACTATTGTATAAAACACTTCTTTATATACCGTCAATAGTTTTCGCAGCGCTCGCGAAATAATAACTTTTATAGGCAACAGTTTCATACGTTGGGTTACATTGCTCCATTTTAAGTAGGGATCTATAAGATTTTAAAAATTTAATATAGCCTATGTTACTCGGTAAAGACGTAGCTTTCTAAGGGTGAAAGAATTTTTAAAATCGGTCAAGTAGTTTTTGATTTAAATCGTAATAAAAAATCAAACAAAAATCAAATCCAATCAATCCTCTTTATAATATGAGTTATGCATGTAAGCATTAGTATATGTGTATATGTTTGTAATTGAAACATATTTGAACATCTCCTAAAAGTTGAGACCAATTTTCAAAATTATATATATATATATATATATAATCGTATAAGTACTCTTATATACATGTTATATTTATGTATATTTCTATATTGATTACTAGTGTTTTTCCCGCGGTTTCACCCGCGTAGTTCCTGTTCCCGTAGGAATATAGGGACAAAATGTAGCCTATGTTACTCCCTGATAATGTAGCTTTCCATTGGTGAAAGATTTTTTTAAATCGGCTTAGTGGTTTAGGCGTGAAAGCGTCACAAGCAAACTTACTTTCGCATTTATAATATTAGTTAGGATAATATAGATACTTTCCCTTTTTTATTAATATACAGACATTCCGTCATATTTTATGTTGAAGAATGGTATAACACAATATCTTTAAACATACAGTTTATTTAATTATTACTAGAAATAATTATTTGATTATGTTATGGCTGCCCAACACCCCACCAACTAAATCTATTTAATCAAAACGTTTTAATTTATATTCATACATTTGACCATATTAACTAATATTTATTAATTAAGTACCAAAATGCATTTTTCTTTACGTGTCTCATATGAGCTGCACGTTTAGTAGGTCTACCCATATTCTACAAATTAGTAAGTGTACTTCAGATTCACTAAAAATCGAAAAATAAATAAAAAATTTAACAAAACAAAAACCGACTTCATAGTAAAAACAAATTAATTTGCACTAAAAAGTAAAAAAATAATTGCGTATTTTTCTATAATTTGTTAATTAACTAACTATTTTCTACTCATGAATATGTAGATACGAATGTGTTGTGTGGTTGATAATGTATTTACAATTATTGTTATTTTTGGAGTCGATGTCAGCTAAGGAAACACTCAATATACCTAGCAATACGGGAATCTTTTAAAAACAAACAAAAACATACACATTACAGATTGACTTTCATTCGCCTCGTAAAGTTGCGCGTGCGACACAATCACATCTCACCTATAACTAACTATGTATGTAGTTATAAACCCACCTTGGCTGACATCGACTCCAAAAGTAACAATAATTGTAAATACATTATCAACCACACAACACATTCGTATCTACATATTCATGAGTAGAAAATAGTTAGTTAATTAACAAATTATAGAAAAATACGCAATTATTTTTTTACTTTTTAGTGCATATTAATTTGTTTTTATTATGAAGTCGGTTTTTGTTTTGTTAAAATTTTTATTTATAACTTAAGTATTAATCTTTAATAAGAAAAAAGAATAGTTAAACTAAAACATCGAACGAGAGAGCATCTTAAACCCGATCTGGGCCTCGAACTATAACATTTGCGAAGAAAGTTGATTGCGCAACGATGCCACTGTTTGAATGAAGATCATTTGCAGTCGCTGTTACTACACATAGTATTGTTATGTATGTTTGTTCAACTAATGACTTAACATATTTTAAGTTTGAAAGTGGTATTTTTTGGTCTCACTGCTGAGGTAAAGCCTTCCCTCCTAATGAGGAGGAGATCTGTAGTTTATTATTAGATAATAATAATAATAATTTATTGCGAAAAAATAGCCTTAAAAATAAAAATACAAAACTCTTTAATTTTTTAAGTTTGAAGACCGAATTCCGAAAAAAACTCAAGTGTACTCGAAGAAGTAAGCTACGTATCACATATTAACCCTCTAATAACATTGGCACTTGGCAGACTCACACATAAAACGGAAATAAGGCAGTTTGAATTAAAGTTTTTTTTTGTAGAAAACCCGTCGACTTCCCCATTCATACGGACCTGCAAATAGCCCTTCATCCAAGTTAGTAGAACCGAATGCACCGTTACGTAAGCTTCGTTAATAAAAAAGTATTTGAATATTAATAATTGTTGATTTTAAAGAAGCTAACGAATGTGTTTATTTATTTATGCCTTCGACAATTAAGCTGTTGCAATCCACTCTTTCATTTATTTAAGTATTACTTTCATAAAACTGAGATATGAATAATGACGATCTTTAATTCTCTTCCTAGATTTGAGTAACGGTATCACTTTACGGTTAGGCGGTCACGTTATTACCTGATGACGACTATGCGACATCTTATCGTTAGTCAAATTTATATATGTGTTGCTGAATAATCTATTCGCGAGCTAAAATAAACGTTCTCCAGAAAAAACAATATAAGTACACGTGCCGACTTTTATGGTTTTTCTGTAAATATTGTGGAAACCTTTTTAATAAAAATTGTTAAATTAATCTCATCATCATCATCATCAACAGCCAATCGTTGTCCACTGCTGAACATAGGCCTCTCCCAAGGCGCGCCAAAACTCCCGGTCCTCCGCCTTCCGCATCCAGTCGGTACCCGCCACCTTCATGAGGTCATCGTTCCACCTGATTGGAGGGCGCCCTACGCTGCGTTTGCCGATTCGCGGTCTCCACTCTAGGACTCGTCTGCTCCAACGGCCATCGGTCCTACGACATACGTAACCAGCCCACTGCCACTTCAGCCTGCTAATTTTGCAAGCTATGTCTGTGACTCCGGTTCTTCTCCGGATAATCTCATTTCTGATATTATCCTTCAAAGATACTCCGAGCATAGCTCGCTCCATACTCGACTTTGAATTTGTGGACTACTCCCGCAGTCAGTGTCCACGTTTCGGCACCGTACGTCATGGCAGGTAAGACGCATTGGTTGAAGACTTTCGTCTTCATTATATATTATGATGAATTTCGTCCTATGACGTATATAATCATCATTTTATATTATATCATACAAAATGAGGAAATAAATATACACAAAGACAATTTTATGTCTCTAATGAATATAAATGTAAATAATGTAGTTAATTTTAATATTATCGTCCGAGTTTAATATAATAATTAAAATTTTAACAACAAGTATTGTATTGGCCCTGAAAATAGTACAATTTAATTTATAATAACAACTCCGTTCGTATGCTAATAGAATTTTAATATATGGATATCCAAAATAAGGAAGATCTCAGCTTATTAAAATTAAACAATGGCTATATACTATACAATTAATTACTAAGGTTATGTTTTATATAAAGGCATGTAATATAACTTTTATTTAAGCTTATATTATTCAAGGATGAATATTGATGGATTATGACTAATTAGTTAAATTTAACAGTTTTATTACGTTACATAAACTGTTAAAATAAATAATTTTAATTACATGAAAATTATGCTATGGTTTATATTATACTTTACTCCATATTTCTGACTCGAGAAAGTATATGCGACATTGAATAAAAGGAACAGCCTGTGAATCTCCCACTGCTGAGCTAAGGCCTCTTCTCCTTTTGTTTTTTAAGGTTCGGAGCTTATTCCACAAAATGGCGTGAAACCGTGGATTTTCAACATTTCAAAAAAGAAATGAGTTCTTTTGAAATAGCACTGAATAGCTGTAACTAAAAATAAACAATTTACATAACTTTTTTTTTAAATTAGAAGATTATTGGTAATTAATCGTGAGAGAATTTTTTATACATATTACATGCGATCTAAATAAGGAAAGAGTTTTTGGCAAAATGTGATAACTGTCAATAAAAACCAGTTGGGTAGGATAGGCAAAACAAATATGTTAATTGTGAAATCGTAACTACATTTTTAGAACGTAACTATAAGAATAAAAAGAACGTCGACAATCGTTTCTATAAACGTGAAATCTGAATCTATCTCTCTCTTTTCACCATAATCATATGCTGCTTTTTATAGAACTAAAAGTAATGGATAAGCAGTATAACTGCAGATGTCTCAAGTATACAACCAATAATAAAACTAAAGTTTTCATAACAATCAAACACATCCATTTAACAAATCATTTATTAGTATGTATATAAGCTGACAGTATAAAATTAAAAAAAATGTATGTTCAAAAATATTACGTATGAGAGATATTTTTTTGCAAACCCTACTTTTTAAATGCTAGTTGACAGGTCGAGGTCATTGACATTCCTATTGTTGTTTCCTAACAATTCGCATTCGCATAGTAAGTAGTACTTACTTTTTGTCGCCATCCAAAACAATATTATGTCAACGTTTACATTGTTATTCAATAAAAATAATATTTATTACCATTAAAAAGCTGAGAAACTTAAAACGAGCTTGTAATTTGAGTTATTTGCGTTCATTATGTCACAACTGCATGCACGCAAATATATTAAAATATTTTTGGTTATATAAATTCGAAGAAACAATATAAAAGAAAGATGATTGTCCAACACGAATAACTATATTTAAATTGTATACTTGTTTATAATTTTTAATGTACTTAATAATAAAATCACCTAAAAATATCGTAACTTGTAACTGTTATATAAAAAACAAAGTAGATTAAAATATTTAAAATTAAATTGTCATCCTAACTAATATTATAAATGCGAATGTAAGTTTGTTTGTTCATTACGCTTTCACGCATAATCCGCTTAACTAATTTTAAAAATTGTTTTACCAATGGAATAACATAGGCTAATTTTAGCCCCGTATTCCAACGGGAATTACGCGTTAAGTTACGTGAAACCGCGGGAAAAAGTTAGTACAGAATATTACTAATGACTAAAAAATTTATTTTGAATATACTACACTCCATTTTTGAACAGTCATGTAAAAAACTGACATCTGTCTTTCTAGTAGAGAGAACCTTCGAGTATATCTAACCCGTTGCTAGATAAACGGGTATAACAGATTTTCGGTCACGACGGGTCTCAAGAGAGGTTAGGACGGTAATCCGACACGACAGGAAAGAGTTCAGGCGCCGAAACAACGACTTTCCGAGGCACGGGACTTGTACACACTTTTAACTTCCAGACTCCGGGCTGCTACTGAGAATTTTCTGACAGAAAAACCCAATAACTTTTTATTGACCCGACCTGCTAATTGAACCAAGGACCAATCCAATAGACCGATGAGGCACTCAAACAGATTATATAAACTTTGATAAGACTAGTAGGTACGTACATTTTTACTTGAATAAAGTTATTTATAATTTGGTTAAATTGGACTTATGTATATATTTGAAACATAACATAAAAAAAATGGTTTTTTGTTCCAGTTGCAATTTGATAATTGCAACTCACAATAAAGGAAAGATTAATTTCATAGTAATATGTCAATGAATACACAATTCATAACACACACACCCTATAAACATGAAAGAACTTAATATGTAAATAGTTGTTTTAAAAGTTACAAGAACGTATTTTTTTTAAGTAAAATCTTTTATAATGTTTCTCTTGCTTAAGCTTCTGTGAGTATGTATTAAGACTAGGTATGATTATAATGAAATCGGAAAACAAACTGCAAATTCTCAAAAAAAATTAGTAAAGATGAAGTGGGTCGCAATTAGTCTAGTTATTTTATGAAAATGCGAAAACCCTATATATATTTATATATAGCGACATATAATTTCGTCACGAAAATATAAAAATTGATAAGATTATATTTAAAACAAAGCTATACATAAATTAAACTGGTTCTATTATCTATCGTTTCATCAATTATATCGTGTCATGGAACTTTTTTTTATTATTTAATTATTAATTAATATTGTTGGGACTGTTATTTGTAAAACAAGTTGTTGCGAAAGTTTTAATTTACCATTTAGATACATGTTTCAACGTATCTTCAATTTTACTAACGTTTCTCGTAATCGCGTTGTTAAATCAATGCGTTATCGTTTTCATTTATATCTATATGTTATTATGTATACTACTATATAAATCTATTGGTTCTGTCTGTACATTTTTTTTTTCACCTAATTTTTTGATAAATAATCCTTATATGATTCAGTGCACTGTCTGTCTGTCTGTATGTCTTCTTATAACTCAAGAACGGCTTGACCAATCTTGATGAGAATTGGTACACACAAAGAACATGTGATGGCGCAAATGTTAGGCCATATATAAGATCGGTAGACCCTACGAAATATCTCATGTAAAATAAATTTTAATCGTTAATATTTCTTTACCAGTAGCCATATATATATGTGTGTGTGTGTGTGTGTGTGAGTGTGTGTGTGTGTGTGTTTGTTTGTGTGTGTGTGTGTGTGTGTGTGTGTGTGTGTGTGTGTGTGTGTGTGTGTGTGTGTGTGTTATAAGTAGGTAGGTTTGATATCCCGTTATATTTTTTATTTTAGTTTGATTCAGTAGACCACATACGACATTTAAAAAAGAACACGGAAAATAACTACACAATACAATAGTTAGCAATCATTAACATGTCAAGTAATCAATGATGGCCAATCCGGTATTTTGCATTGCATAATACAACTCATTTCAACATGACAACTACGATAACGAATTAAAATAACTACATCGAAGAATATGCATAATCTATTCGCTATACCCATTAATGGATTTCCAATGGTAAAAGTTATGTAATTCCTGGAATCAACGGTAGTTATGGTAATATTATTGGATAGCCAGGTATTTTTAACGATCATAACATTACAGTGGATTGCATATTGGAAAACTTCGTGTCCTTACGATGTTTTCGAGCTTGGTTAATAAAAAATAAACAAAAATCATTGTATCAAAAACCCAGGCATGGTTTGAACCCGATGGGCCATCTTGGCTCATCATATGTAGATACAGTGGCCAAGGTAATTCTTGTATACAATAATCAGCGCTATAAATTGATTTCCATAATAATTTTATATTGATTACATGCTTATCTGGAAGAAATGTATAATTTTACATTATTTTGCTAGATATAAAATACTACTGTAATATTTATGGTCTCCTGTCCGATTTCGGCCACGGCGGCCAATCTCAAGTGAGATTAGCCAACTGTATATATTACAGCGCACAATTGTATGCGCAAATATAGGTGCACTCAATTCTCGCACTCATTAATCATATAAGACCAACAAGGTAGGTAGAGCTTTGTGCAAGCTCGTCTGGGTAGGTACCACACACATCAGATATTCTATGGAAAACAGCAGTATTTCGTATTTTTGTGTTTCGGTTTGAAGGGTGAGTGAGCCAGTGTAATTACAGGCACAAGGTACATAACATCTTAGTTGCCAAGATTACTTACAACGCCATTGTCTGACCATTGTCTGGGCATTGGTGACCACTTAACATCAGGTGGCCGATATGCTCATCCACACATACAATAAAAAAAAATGTGATGCATGTCTGGTGTTTTTTTTTTCGTAGACTTTAATTGTATTTCATTGTTATAACATGTGTATTGTGTATTGTTAGTGTGCTTAATAATGAATAAATAAATAAATTATTGGTATATTCTACAAAATCATTTGCATGTGCATAACGTGTTTTAATGTTCACCAAGACTTTTTAACGACACAAATATGTAAGTGGTGATGGTTGGTACATATCCATATACAGATTGTTATGGAAATCAGTTTTATGAGTGACCCAAATGGAAATATTTCATTACTTAACAAACGTCTTTTGACCATCATGAAATACATATTTTATCTAGCGGCTTATTAAGAATTTAAAAATCATTGATCGTATCGTTAATTTTGTAATTATAATCTATCTTGTATATTAAATAATACTAAACTTATGTATATTGTGTTTCTGTACGTCTAAAGCACAATCAATTTTATTAATCAAATCAAAAACTAGATATGATTCGAAAAAAAAATACTTATATAACGTTTTTAAGAATCAAATGCAATTAAAACTCAAGAAGACCTACGATCATGGGTATTATTATTTAGATTTAAATATTTATTTCACAATCGCATTATGTCATATTAATATCACGCAATATTTAAGCTGCTTTTTGTTTAATATTATATATCAATTTACTATATAATTACATTTAGTAACGACCTTTTTATGACATTGGCACTTTGTATGGTTTTCGTAGATATCGAAAAATGTCGTATGTAAACGTATGTAAACGAGTAAACGATAACATCATTAATCGGAATGTATTATGACTTCGGAGAATAAATACCTACCCTTTTTCACCAATCAAAAAATAAGGAATGAACATTTTTTTAATATGAATAAATACTTAATTTTAATGCGTTTTAGATTTTTTTTATTGATCAATTAAAGTAATTTAAGGAATTTTATTTTAGGAAATACTCTCCCCTAAGCATGTTTTAACTTTGTCATGTCATGTTCTATGGGCGTTGTCGTTAGATCGTTCGCGTTCCAATTGTCTGTTAAAAACATAACAAAACAGTTATTTTGATATATTTGGTAAAATACCACCGATATTATTATTATTTTTTTATAGCATAGGTAGTCGGACGAACATATAGGCCACCTGCTGGTGAGTGGTCACCAATGCCCATAGATATTGGCATTGTAAGAGATGTTAACCATCGCTTACATTACATTTTATTTAAAATTTTCAATATGTTATTTATTATTTTCTGAGACAGAAACCAAAACAAAGCTGGGTAGAACTGTATCAATTATTAATATGTAGGTACAAGTGATTTTTTTATTCAACTTTTGTAAGAAAAATCAAATATTTTTAATGTTATTACAAAATATTGACTTATAACTTGTAAAAAACAATTATTAGCGTAGGTTATATTTGATTTTAAAATAACATTCGAGTCTAAACGTAACGTACACCATTATTTTCTTTTTCTAGATCACCGGTCACGTAACTATTAACATCCTGACAAAGACCGGACTTGCTTAACGACATAACACCGTTCTAAACAATGCTATAATAAAAATGAGCCTGTGGCGGCCGCTGCGGGATCTTTGTATGAAACCAGGTCAGATGAGCTACACGGATTGTTTTCTATAAATGGTAAAGTCATTTTGACATTATTTATGTATGTAAACATAGATAGCAGGTAAACAAATACTTTAATATATTATAGAATATCTCTTATCTTCTTTGTTTTGTACATTGTAAACTAGCTATAGATCTATACCCTAATGTATTTTATGATGTAATATATGATGTAGTATAAATATAAAAATTTTGAATTTCTGTGTCGTTTTATAATAATATATATTTCTTTTAAATATTGATTTATAAATGTCATACTTCGTATTAAGTAAATTCGTCTAAATTTGCAGATCTAATGAGATGGGACCGCTTAAAAAAAAAATACTCTCCAAGATTTTCACTTTTCATTCACTTTTAATGGTAGATATTCCTGAAAATTACCTTTCAATTGTTTTAAAACTGGTTATCAGTAGCGCGTAATATACGAAAAAATGTATTATTTATAAGCCGAATTGATAACTTCTCTCCTTCTTTTTGAAGTCGGATAATAAAATAAACATTGATATAACTCATTTGCTTATCATATCTACAATGACAAAGTGACAAGTGTTATTACTGTAAAGAGAGCAAACATTACATAAACGTTATATATGGACCTTGTCGGTCGTGTATAAAATTTATTTATTTGAAATCATAATTTTTTTTCGATATTAACATGCCGTGCTTAAAAATGATGACTAATATTCTTAAGTCGAATATCCCTAAGGATTTTTTGACTAAAATAATACCAGTTCTTGCTGAAGGAGTCAGAAAATCCCCTGATGTAAGTTTCCTCCTTAATCTTTAATATTTATTATTTATTTTCTCTCTCCTGTGCCATAAAATTAAAAGAGTTTTATAATGGGACATGGTGTAAAACAACTAAAAAATAGAAGCCAAAATGGCCGATTACGAGAATCTTAACCGAGTTATAAATTGTCCAATTTCTGTTTATCAAACTTCATCTCGTGATAAAAACTCTCGCCACATGAAACTTAGAAACATCGGTGCATTGAGCCCTAATACTATTCTAAATAGTTTAAGGGAGCTAGTCAGAAAAATAAATACGTCACATATTTTAGGCAACACCAACATAGTCTATATTAGACGTTGCTTTACTCGTTGCTTTTTTATTTACAAATAAATAGTAAAATAAATAATCTCATAATTTATATGTATTATCATTGTCTATATAAAAATATTCTATAGAATAATATAATTATTCAACTGATGATAATAATAACGTAAGCACTATAATAAATATATGACATTTGTCATAATATAAGTGGAGCTTACTACATTGCATTTGCTTATGTTACAGATGTTTCTTTGCGTTATAGAAGGTGACTGTCAATTGATAATAAATGGCAATTCAACTCTTCCTGGTGTCATTGCAACCCTGGAATCGATAGGAAACTTAGGATCAGAGGAAAATAAGCGAATTGTAAAACTTTTAACCGACTTTATGGAAAAAGAACTCGGTGTATCTCCTGACAGGTAAATTGTTCTCTATATTTAACGTAGATTTATGTAAACACAAAGAAACACGCACTTATGATGCAATGCCATTAAATCTATCTTTCAATCCCTTAAAAAAAGTAACCATGCGGATTTCTAAATTTATTAAAATAAAAATTCACTTATTGATTTTAAAAATAGCTGCTGCGAAATTTTAATGTGTAATCTAACAAAGTAAAAAGGCTTCGTGATAAGTCTACTGCCATACAGCCAATTAAGCGCCTTATTTTGTATTAATAACTTAAGGCTAAAACTAAATCTTATTTAAACAGGGCTCGTTTATACTCATAAATAATTGCATTATTTTCATGCTTGGTATTTAACCTTCCTGAATCCCGAATATCTAGGAGCATAACTCATACTCATAACTAGATATTTATTTACATTTATTATAAATATATTATTTCTTTAATTACAATCTTTTAATAGGATATTTGTTTAATTTAAATTAATAAAAATAAAATCCAAAGCAAAAACTATTATTATATTAGACTTTGTTTCGTTTTATAAATCTAATTCAAACATTTAAGCTTATTGGATTGGAATGCTATATAATGATATGTATCGTTTTCAGATTCTTCTTAACGTTCTACGATCTAACTACCTATAATGTCGGAAAAGGAGGTGTAACAATTGAAACTTTATTGGCGTAAATAAAAATATTATACAACATATTTTAACCCGTCTAAATAAATTTATTAAAATAGATTACAGACATTTAAACATTATTTCATTTTAGAAATATTCTACTCCTGCAAAAGATATATGAGCAATGACACAAAACTGCGTAGTAAGGATATTAAATTATTTATTTTACTTGCAGCGATTAAACTTGTTTAAGCGTTTTAAACATGTTGCGAAAAATGTTGATTTGTATTACTTTCTTTGTTCTAATTATCAATGCAACCAATTTTAAGGCTAAGCGGTCTTTTTCTTTCTCTCTTATAGTCATAGAAAGCATGTGATTTCCGTCTCAATAAGCTTTACGCAACAGTAAGGGTTATCTCCGTGGCCTATAACCTTTCCACACGATTGAGGAAACATAAACAGTAACTCAAAAGGTAGTTTCCGAGTTCAACAACAGCTTAAAAACATTCTACTATACGAAAATTCATGACATTTTCAAATTATTATATCAGCCACGTCATAAAAATACAATTACTTCATATTATGAGCACTATCTCATAAGAAAGAGGATAAGAAAAGGTTATCTAAGAAGCAATTGATAACTAATTTTTACAAGTATTGTTGAATAATTTTATTTCTACATATATTACAACTAAAAACATAATAAATTTGTAAGTAATAAACTCGCAAAAATAGCTTACGAATACCTAAACATGAAATGGGTACAGGTTGTAAATAAAAATGCCTTATTTTGATTTATTTACTTATTTATGAAAATAATATATTAGCAAATTAAAAAAAATATCTTAGTATCAAATAAAACAAAATCTTATGTTTTAAAATTTAAATTGACATAAGTTTAAATTTCGTTTTCCTTGTCTTTATCATCGTCATCATCATTAGATTCTAATCTGATGATTTTAAGTGACTTTTTTTGTTTTGTAACCACTCCTTCATCGTCAACCCAATTACCTTCACCATCTTGCCAAATGCTAACAGGTTTTGCTTCAGCTTTATCTGTTAAAACTTGATCATCCTCCCATGATACTGAGTCAGATTTAATACACTTCCATCCAGCTCTCATTTCACCGCTAATTTCCTGAATATGTTTTTCTTCATCGTCATCCTGAATTTCTTGTATGTCATGTCCCATGTTAGCTAATTCCGTATCATCTTTAACTTGCATATCTGCTTCTTCTGATAAATCTTCACATTCATCTTCATCAAAGTCTGATTCGGTTACAAAGTCTAAAGTATCGTCTTCGTTTGAAGATTCATCTTTTTCCTTAACAATAACTTTCGATTTCCAATTTCTAAGATTTCTCAAGGACATAATGTACATTGGCTTAGTTTTTGGAAGTATTTTGTATAGCATCTTGTAGCACGGTACACATATTTGACTTAAAAAGCCAACCTAAAAACAAAAGATAATCTAGATATAAAGTTAGTATTTGGAGAAAATATTATATTATTATGAAATAGTTAATTTCATTCATATTACAACTCTTGTAAAACGACAGGTTATTTTTTAAATCACCTGGCTTGATGGTTGTTCTTCCGGTTTGTTCCTATCCATCATTGGTATTGGTGTTTTTCCAGCAGCTCTTTCTTTATCACCCTGGTCATAGAACTCTTCAAAGATAACTTTAACTGTTTTAATTTGTATATCCCAAGGTTTAGTAGAAGCCGACAAATCTGCTGCAGTCATTGATATCGCCATGGCTAAATCTCTGAATTAAGTTACAAATTTTACTCATCAGAATTTTTATGTATAATCAAATTAGTTAATTTTCGTGCATGATAAAACGTTAAACTGGGTTGATATCTCTTCTTAATTTTTTTACTTTACGCTTAATTTGATAATGTAATTGACTAATTAACTTTATTGTAGCAAGCACTTGCTCAGAAAAATAATATTTAGATTTATGACTGATTGTCATTTTTACATTTTAATTTACTAAACATATATATTTTTTAAATAGAATATATATTAACACCAATTAAACAATCTTCTAAGAAACAAATCCTATTTATATTAAACCAACCTGTGACCAGGAACTGTCCAATTAAACTTTGAATGTTTAGGGCTCGGTCCAATAATATCTTTTAGTTTTGCTAAATTGGGGAAGAATGCTGCAAGGTCTGTAGCTAATATACAGTGTCTTATGTAGCGTAAAATATCCTTGTATTCGTCACTGGATAAATGTGAAAAGATATTGTGTCCATCCTAATAAAATATTAAAAATTTATTCAATTACGCAGTAAGTATTAAAGTTATTGTTTTTATTCTAAGATAACTATTAAATTCGACTATTAGCTAATTACCTGCTGCAAAATAGTTACAGTAATATTGAAATGATGATGTTCCAAAGGTGACGTGGTATACATGGCTGCCAAAGGGGAGGCCGTCTCATTCATGTACTTGTTTGTATAACCCCTATGATCCAGATCATGGCAAAGACAAGCTACAAACAATGCTAAACGCTAAAAACAATATAAATTATTTATTTTTTGTCAAATTGATGAATAACATAAATATATAACATTAAATTTACCATTTTATAATCAAAACGCTTTCGGTTATCACTTTTTAAAATTACGTACATAGCATGAGCGACTGACCAGCCATGGTCAAAATTATGATATGGAACTGTTCTATAGTTCTTTTTAACTGTTAATATAAATCTAGTTATAGTTTCAAAATCGAATTTAGAGAGTTCGAAAAGGTCATCGAACATAGTTATGACAGCTTTACATTTTTGAAAATCATCTAACTGATATGGGTCTAAATAGAAGTCGTATATATTGGCCACAATCTGCTGATTATCGGAAAGAATCTCTTGGACTTCGTGTTCTCTACATGTATTATGATAACTCAAAACTTCTAATGCCACTCTATATTTTTGTTCTTTCCTCATTATTTTGTCATAAAGTCTAGCATGATGAAGGGCTAGTCCAAAAAACGTAGAAAATATTTCAAATGCGACTTCATCTTCGTGGTCAAAGTTGTCATTGTTGCGCTTATTTACCATCTGCACCACACCTATTACCTTCCCTTGGACTTTAACAGGCATACATAAAATGCTTATTGTTTTGTAACCAGTCGCTTCGTCCACCTCTCTGAAATTATTTTCAAATTAAACTATTTACATATTACATTCTAAATAGATTTTTCTACTTAACTGACCTGTTAAACCTGTAGTCTGAATATGCGTCTGGTATATTCATAGTTTCCCCAGACAATGCCACGTGGCCAGCAATACCACGGTTGATTGGCATTCGTATCTCTTTTTTTTCCATATCCCTACCTTGGCCAGGTTCAAATTTAAGATCAAAAACGGTTGACACTAATTCAAAGTTACTATAATCCACTAGAAACAAAGATGCTCTGTCTGCGTTTACAAGTCTCTGGGCAAATTCCAATATTCTTTTAATTAATTGATCAAGTGACACCATTTCTTCAAATATTGCTCTATAAAAACACAATATGTCAAAGACATTATGTACAATGTATTTTTACACCTATATATGATATAAATATGTACGTAGTGCCTAATAATTTTACTCATTTAAACATAGTTTCAGATGCTGCAAACAATATACTAACTGGTCTGAGTGATAAGCCATATATACCTACAAGTTATTAGTAAAATATTGAGTCTTTATTAAAACAAAAGTGAAATAACAAATATAATATAACGAAAAATTTAATTTAATTTAATTGGCTAAATGATTTGTTTATATTTTAATTATATTGAACTTCACAACCATGTCAATTCTTTAAATGAACTAATCAAATGACACTGTTATATTAGTTTACATTTAATTAGTTTATAAAAATATTATACAACATATTTTAACCCGTCTAAATAAATTTATTAAAATAGATTACAGACATTTAAACATTATTTCATTTTAGAAATATTCTACTCCTGCAAAAGATATATGAGCAATGACACAAAACTGCGTAGTAAGGATATTAAATTATTTATTTTACTTGCAGCGATTAAACTTGTTTAAGCGTTTTAAACATGTTGCGAAAAATGTTGATTTGTATTACTTTCTTTGTTCTAATTATCAATGCAACCAATTTTAAGGCTAAGCGGTCTTTTTCTTTCTCTCTTATAGTCATAGAAAGCATGTGATTTCCGTCTCAATAAGCTTTACGCAACAGTAAGGGTTATCTCCGTGGCCTATAACCTTTCCACACGATTGAGGAAACATAAACAGTAACTCAAAAGGTAGTTTCCGAGTTCAACAACAGCTTAAAAACATTCTACTATACGAAAATTCATGACATTTTCAAATTATTATATCAGCCACGTCATAAAAATACAATTACTTCATATTATGAGCACTATCTCATAAGAAAGAGGATAAGAAAAGGTTATCTAAGAAGCAATTGATAACTAATTTTTACAAGTATTGTTGAATAATTTTATTTCTACATATATTACAACTAAAAACATAATAAATTTGTAAGTAATAAACTCGCAAAAATAGCTTACGAATACCTAAACATGAAATGGGTACAGGTTGTAAATAAAAATGCCTTATTTTGATTTATTTACTTATTTATGAAAATAATATATTAGCAAATTAAAAAAAATATCTTAGTATCAAATAAAACAAAATCTTATGTTTTAAAATTTAAATTGACATAAGTTTAAATTTCGTTTTCCTTGTCTTTATCATCGTCATCATCATTAGATTCTAATCTGATGATTTTAAGTGACTTTTTTTGTTTTGTAACCACTCCTTCATCGTCAACCCAATTACCTTCACCATCTTGCCAAATGCTAACAGGTTTTGCTTCAGCTTTATCTGTTAAAACTTGATCATCCTCCCATGATACTGAGTCAGATTTAATACACTTCCATCCAGCTCTCATTTCACCGCTAATTTCCTGAATATGTTTTTCTTCATCGTCATCCTGAATTTCTTGTATGTCATGTCCCATGTTAGCTAATTCCGTATCATCTTTAACTTGCATATCTGCTTCTTCTGATAAATCTTCACATTCATCTTCATCAAAGTCTGATTCGGTTACAAAGTCTAAAGTATCGTCTTCGTTTGAAGATTCATCTTTTTCCTTAACAATAACTTTCGATTTCCAATTTCTAAGATTTCTCAAGGACATAATGTACATTGGCTTAGTTTTTGGAAGTATTTTGTATAGCATCTTGTAGCACGGTACACATATTTGACTTAAAAAGCCAACCTAAAAACAAAAGATAATCTAGATATAAAGTTAGTATTTGGAGAAAATATTATATTATTATGAAATAGTTAATTTCATTCATATTACAACTCTTGTAAAACGACAGGTTATTTTTTAAATCACCTGGCTTGATGGTTGTTCTTCCGGTTTGTTCCTATCCATCATTGGTATTGGTGTTTTTCCAGCAGCTCTTTCTTTATCACCCTGGTCATAGAACTCTTCAAAGATAACTTTAACTGTTTTAATTTGTATATCCCAAGGTTTAGTAGAAGCCGACAAATCTGCTGCAGTCATTGATATCGCCATGGCTAAATCTCTGAATTAAGTTACAAATTTTACTCATCAGAATTTTTATGTATAATCAAATTAGTTAATTTTCGTGCATGATAAAACGTTAAACTGGGTTGATATCTCTTCTTAATTTTTTTACTTTACGCTTAATTTGATAATGTAATTGACTAATTAACTTTATTGTAGCAAGCACTTGCTCAGAAAAATAATATTTAGATTTATGACTGATTGTCATTTTTACATTTTAATTTACTAAACATATATATTTTTTAAATAGAATATATATTAACACCAATTAAACAATCTTCTAAGAAACAAATCCTATTTATATTAAACCAACCTGTGACCAGGAACTGTCCAATTAAACTTTGAATGTTTAGGGCTCGGTCCAATAATATCTTTTAGTTTTGCTAAATTGGGGAAGAATGCTGCAAGGTCTGTAGCTAATATACAGTGTCTTATGTAGCGTAAAATATCCTTGTATTCGTCACTGGATAAATGTGAAAAGATATTGTGTCCATCCTAATAAAATATTAAAAATTTATTCAATTACGCAGTAAGTATTAAAGTTATTGTTTTTATTCTAAGATAACTATTAAATTCGACTATTAGCTAATTACCTGCTGCAAAATAGTTACAGTAATATTGAAATGATGATGTTCCAAAGGTGACGTGGTATACATGGCTGCCAAAGGGGAGGCCGTCTCATTCATGTACTTGTTTGTATAACCCCTATGATCCAGATCATGGCAAAGACAAGCTACAAACAATGCTAAACGCTAAAAACAATATAAATTATTTATTTTTTGTCAAATTGATGAATAACATAAATATATAACATTAAATTTACCATTTTATAATCAAAACGCTTTCGGTTATCACTTTTTAAAATTACGTACATAGCATGAGCGACTGACCAGCCATGGTCAAAATTATGATATGGAACTGTTCTATAGTTCTTTTTAACTGTTAATATAAATCTAGTTATAGTTTCAAAATCGAATTTAGAGAGTTCGAAAAGGTCATCGAACATAGTTATGACAGCTTTACATTTTTGAAAATCATCTAACTGATATGGGTCTAAATAGAAGTCGTATATATTGGCCACAATCTGCTGATTATCGGAAAGAATCTCTTGGACTTCGTGTTCTCTACATGTATTATGATAACTCAAAACTTCTAATGCCACTCTATATTTTTGTTCTTTCCTCATTATTTTGTCATAAAGTCTAGCATGATGAAGGGCTAGTCCAAAAAACGTAGAAAATATTTCAAATGCGACTTCATCTTCGTGGTCAAAGTTGTCATTGTTGCGCTTATTTACCATCTGCACCACACCTATTACCTTCCCTTGGACTTTAACAGGCATACATAAAATGCTTATTGTTTTGTAACCAGTCGCTTCGTCCACCTCTCTGAAATTATTTTCAAATTAAACTATTTACATATTACATTCTAAATAGATTTTTCTACTTAACTGACCTGTTAAACCTGTAGTCTGAATATGCGTCTGGTATATTCATAGTTTCCCCAGACAATGCCACGTGGCCAGCAATACCACGGTTGATTGGCATTCGTATCTCTTTTTTTTCCATATCCCTACCTTGGCCAGGTTCAAATTTAAGATCAAAAACGGTTGACACTAATTCAAAGTTACTATAATCCACTAGAAACAAAGATGCTCTGTCTGCGTTTACAAGTCTCTGGGCAAATTCCAATATTCTTTTAATTAATTGATCAAGTGACACCATTTCTTCAAATATTGCTCTATAAAAACACAATATGTCAAAGACATTATGTACAATGTATTTTTACACCTATATATGATATAAATATGTACGTAGTGCCTAATAATTTTACTCATTTAAACATAGTTTCAGATGCTGCAAACAATATACTAACTGGTCTGAGTGATAAGCCATATATACCTACAAGTTATTAGTAAAATATTGAGTCTTTATTAAAACAAAAGTGAAATAACAAATATAATATAACGAAAAATTTAATTTAATTTAATTGGCTAAATGATTTGTTTATATTTTAATTATATTGAACTTCACAACCATGTCAATTCTTTAAATGAACTAATCAAATGACACTGTTATATTAGTTTACATTTTATAATGATCAATTTCATATAATAATGTCTTTTTTTAGACGCATTTTAAATATATTTCTATAAGCACTCTTTGCTAATGCATTCCGAACAAGTCGTTTATAAATAATTATAAAGATTGAACTGTAAAATAAATCAACTACCAAAGCATTACCTACATACTCACTTAACAACATCTAATAAAAAATCTGACATGTTACGTTCTCTTTTCTTGTCCAGGTATAAGTTACAGTAATGTAAAATTAAACTTCCCCAAACAACGAAGTCGGAACTGATTTTTTCATCTTTATCTTCAAATGTTTCCTTAAGTCGCCACATTTCTATAACGTATGCTGTTTTTCCATTGGCTGTTAGAATTGGCTGGTAGAGAACATGATTAACTTCATTCTATAAAATTAATTAACAGAAAATTAGAATTATAGCAGAGGTATGAATTTATAACAAAGTATGATTCGTTTCGGTAAAATATAAATTACCTCATTCTTTATGCCGAAAGTGCGAAGTAAAGAATTTGATATTTTTGGAAATGACAAATCATCTTTTTTCGACAAAACTAAACAAGCTCCGTTTTTCGCCACTTTGAGTACATTTTCAATCTTATCAGTCTCTGCTACAGCCAATCGTGTTGAAGTAAGCAGATCCTAAAAGTATTAAAGGTTTGAATGACTTAAGACTTTATAAACTGTAGGTTTCATATTTTTGAAGTGAAAACTTCTTTAGCGGCGATGTGCACTTTTTTGTGATTGGTATAAAATGTTAAACTCGCGTCAGGTCACGTGACTGATTGAAAATTCGTAAGACGGATTCTAAAGTGTTAAATTTTTAATGTAATATAAATTGTCATGTTTGTGTACGATAGCGCAATAAATGAATATTGTATTTTATCACGTAAATGATAGTACTTTTCTATGATAATTAAAGCAATTCGTGCAAAATTTTTCCCTAGTCATTCCAAAATATCAAAAATGTACAACGTTAACATTGATGTTTTCACTTCTGCTGGCACACCCGGAGTGCAACCCGTGGTTTTTTTTTGCGATTATATGACGTATTCAGTTTAATAAGTCGTAGTATTTCTTTAACTTTTTATTTTTAATAGTACGAGACTGGTGTCATTTTGTAATTACTACAAAATGCATACGCTAAATTGCTTTACAAAAAACTTGGTACATAACAAACGTTTTTCAGTCGAAATCATTAATTATTTCATTTATTCATTCTTCTTAAATTAAGCCACTTGAAAAATATATTTTTGAAATATTTAAAATCCAGAGAATTCAAATAATATTTGAGACAACACACAATAAATTAATAGATTTGCAAAATTTAGATATACACTACTTCAAAACTAATCTTTTTGGTTTAATAAAGCTAGCACTGACAAAATTCTATTATTATTATCATTGATATTAATAAAATTGAAACAAAAATAAGTAATACTTACCGAGGTAGAATCAAATTCAAAATACTGAACGAAGGTAGGATGATCTGGGTATAGTTTGTATACTCTATATGCGTCCACGCCAACAGAAAAACTCATAAAACGTGCAAGCTCTAATGTAATAGAATGCTCATTTGTGTCTCCATTTAATTTATTGACTAATTCCTAAAATTTTAAATGAGATGTTCCTGCATTAAGTAAATTATATTTAAAAAAAATATATTTTTTTGTACTGTGTGCTTACCATGAATATTTCTTTTTTTGTTATTTTATTTTTATGATCATGTCTCAACAGACATTTATTACTCAAAAATGGTTTATTTTCCTGTAACATAAAAATATTTATGAAAGGTATAGCATATGCATGAATTAACTAATCAATAGGATTAAAACAAGATTCTTACTATATCCCTGGTCATTTTTTTTACCAACCACCGTTCCACCTGATTTATAGGAACACTGTCAATGATGTATGCCTCCAAAAAATCACGGTTCCGGTCAAGATAATCTATTATATCAACTTCAATGTCTTTAGTAGAAAGTTTTGCTGCAAAATAATATATATGCATTTCGTAAGAAAAACGTTATTTTTTAATAATAATTATAATATATTCTATTATTTTAAGCTACCTAGCACAAGATGTTGGGTACTTCTCAATTAATTTGGGTATCTTTGCTTAAAGTACCTTTTTACGAATTTTATTTTCAAGCTTTTTTATCTTGTTGATCAAAAATATGTGATGAATTTGACAAAGATATTTTCGAAACAAATAGATTCAATACGATTTAAAAATAATATTTTTCAATTATTTGATCGACGCTTTTAAAAAGCATTATTTTGAAAAATATATGTATTTAATATTGATACCTATTTGCATTAAATATACATAATTATAATTACATATATATAATTGTATTTACCTCTACCTTACACTAAGTTTTTTCTTATTGCTTTTGGTATATTTTGAGAGTTGTTATTTTTTAAGTTACTAGTAAATTAATTAGTAATGATTTTTTTATTACCTAGTCTCTTTGACTTTTTATCCATCTTGATTTCCGCACTGTTCAATAGAGAAACGTTCTTTGCAGACTTTCCCCTGTGGTAACGCGACCACTGCTTAGATTCCAACGCAGACTTTGATGACGTACAAGTTTCTCGTTGACTATCTTAAAGACATTTTTTATTAAATAAGTTTCTATTGTGTAAAAAAATACGAGATGATAGGAGGTGAATACTGGTTTTAAGCCAAAAAATGATAAGGTCCAAGGATAAACACCAAAGGTATGTACTGTACATCGCAGGAAGGGAAGCTTTATGGTGTTGGATTAGTAATGCAATGAAAAGCTTTTTAAATATAAATATGCTCTTAGTTAATGAACAAAACTTGAATCCGAATTCAATCTGATAGACTATGTTGGGAAAAATCGGGCTTCAACAAATCCAGAACCACAGGTAACCTTAAAATTGCATTAGTAGGAGAATGTATCTTCACACCTTTAACTTTTATTGAACATATTTAAAACGAACGCCTGTTTTAAAAGTTTTCAGTATGTATATGTACAGACAAATTAGCCAACAAGAAAAGGTAATGGACAAAAAAATAGCAATAGTTTTTCTATTCTTCTGCTTTGTTAATTGAAATCATGTAGTGTATACAGAGTGTAACAAAATTCGTGTCCGACCCGTGAAGTGGTTATTAGGTATCGTGAGTCGGTTCTATTTATGTGAAAAAAATTAAAATATTATGCAAAAAAATTACTCATAAAATATTTTTTTTTTTTCATTTTCAATTGTAAATGACGAAAATTTCATGGACAACTGAGGTCATGACCTCGTCTCCGACCTACCCGATAGGTAAGAGCTATCGAGCGCTGACGCCCGCGCTTGTGTTGCAATATAATTGTCGTTATTTAGTCAAATTAATTTTTTTTCGGGGTAAAATTTTGCTTAAAATTTTAAAATTTATTACAAAAACAGAACCGACTAACGATACCTAATAACTTTTTAAAGAATTTTGTTACATCCTGTATATTAAGTAATCTGAGGAGTTATGAAGGCGAACTAAAGGCGTAATAAACACACACACACATATTCGTTGGTCTAGTTGCTTGATATAAGGCCGCAGACTCGGTGGTCCTGGGTTCAATTCCCAGGTCGGGCCAATAAATAGTTATTGTGGTTTTCTGTCAGAAAATTCTCAGTAGCAGCCTGGAGTCTGGAAGTTGGAAGTGTGTACACTCCCGTGCCTCGAGAAGCACGTTAAGCCGTTGGTCCTGCGCCTGAACTCTTACCGGTCGTGTCGGATTGCAGTCCCATCGGATTATGGAGCTTAGAAAAAGAGAGTGCACCTGTGTTTGCGCACACACTTGTGCACTATAACATCTCCTGCGCAGTTGGCTAATCTCTCTTGGGATTGGCCGCCGTGGCCGAAATCGACCTTATACACAATATTCAGTTAAATACATATTATAAATCAAACTTACTAAATTCACTCGGAATAACAATCGGTGGAAGCAAACGTGAAGATCGACTTTCAGGTGACGATGCTTGCATTAAGGAGTGTCGACTACAGGCCTGAAATACCAACAAATTATAATTATAAGCAGTAACAAAACTTAAAATTTATTGCACATATTACAATAATAGATATAAATAAACTTGAACGCTAATTGTACATAAAAAATTAGAACATTTTTTGCGCCTGTTACATCAATAATCTTTTAAAGCGGGTATAACTGCAAACAATACTACTCATTTGTCAATATTATATTCAAAATAATCTTCCAAACGCACATTCGGGCAAAATTTTACATGGTATTAGTAGCTTTCAGTAATACTTACAAAAAGGCTGCTCGTTTATAAATACAGACAGATATATAATTCTGTAAAATACGTCGTTTGAATTATTTATTTGAAGTAGGCGTGTGCTGCATATTTTTCTGTTCAATGTCTTCAAACGATCGATTTTATTTCAAGTTATATTTTATTAATGAAGTTCTTTGCATTATTCGTAATAGTTATGTACTAAGAACAAATATTTATAGAATGGAAAATTTATTGTTTCATTTCATAATCTATTTGAGTGCTGGCTAGAGCAATTATGAATATAGATGCCGTATAGATGATTAACAATCAACTATTGTGTGAGTTATATTGTTCGAACATTTTGTTAATTGAAATAACATAGAAAACAATGGATAATAAACGCAACTATAATTTGACAGTGATTCTATAATGTTGCTTCGTTAATAAAAATATTCGTTTTAAACACGCATACAGTTTTTGATATCTAATATCCGTTTTACATATATAGTTAGGTATTCATGTTACTGCCTCGTCGACAGGATAGTATATGACTATAACACCATCTTGAATTTTGAAACGTAGCAAATGATATGAGTGGATGTTATGAGTATCGATTTCAAGGGGACAAGGAAAGATGATATTGAGTGGGAGCACGTTACCTCCGAGTGGGCCCACCTAAGAAGCGTCGACAACGAAAGCAACAAACATCTTCCAACTTAAGCTTGACCTATCAGGGTTGTATCGTATCTGTTCGTTGACACGCATAAACGATCAGCTACGGTACGATGCCCTTCCTGGTCAATGACACCATCCTGAAAAGCTGGAGGTGTGCCCCACGTGTGAGGAGACCTCACTTTACGAGTAGGTAATGTAAGGAGATGGTTAAGCTCGACGCTCGACGGAGATGACGAAGGCGTCGTCTGAGCCCCTTCCCAACCCCACTCAATAAAAAAGGGCATCGTAGATGCTGGAAGTCCTCAGAATCTACCTCTGCAGCTCGGTGCTTACTTGTAGATCGAGTTTGAGGGTGTAAGGCAACAATCGTAATATTTTATCCATGAGCAGAGCATAGCATAGGAAGGGCAGTGCTCTGCACTTGCAAGCACTGTGTATGCTAACCGACGAACGAGCTGAACCGGTGGATAGACCACAAACTTGTACAAGCACCACAGAATTTTAATATGCTTATTTTATTATTTTTTAAAAATTCATCTCGTTCTCAACGGCGAATGAAAACACCGTGTTTAAGCCTGCAAGTATCGGATGGTCTGCTGACACCTGCGTGACGACTAATTGGAGTAAAATTAAGTCGAAACCTTCTCCATAAAATTCAAATTCAAAATACTTTATTCAATATTGAAGTATTAAACTTACTTATTGATTGTCAAACTGGAAACTACTACCGGTTCGGAAAAGAAACACCCAGCCTCGAGTCTTTTACAAAAAAATAACAATAAGAATTAGCCATGCGGCGATCGTCTCATTCATAAGGTGTGCTATCCTCCATAAATTCATTAATTGTATAATAACGTTTAGCACACAAGCAATTTTCTTAAATTTGGCAACTGAGGTATTTTGAAAGCTTTCTGCGATCCTGTTGTAAAAACATACACATTGCCCCACAAAAGAGTTACTGACTCTATGCAGTCAAGTAACAGGAATAATTAATTTGTGTTTGTTTCTTGTACCGATGTTGTGAGTATCAGATTTTCTCACAAAATCATTAATGTTTACCGTACATACATAACATTACATAATATGTATTGAGAAGCAACAGTTAATATTTTATATGTAAGAGAAGTGGTGGCGCTGGCCCAGCAAGGAGGGCTTCACTTTTATTTAACTAATGCCTCATAAATGATTGTTGCGAAGCCATTAAATATGGATAAATATCGGCATATGAAAAATTTAAATGATATTCGCATAGTAATACAGTACACTAAATTACATGGAATTAATTCAGGGATTTTTAAAACATTGCACAGAAAATTTATTACAAATATTTAAAAAAATAAACTCATTAAAAAAAACCTTTAAAACGCTAGCAACACATTTATAATTTATTATATATTATAATTATATACGTTTATATTATATTAATTAAAATACATTGTTTATTAATAAATAATAATTATAATTCGAAAATTAAAATAGGAACCAAAAATATTCACCTTATTTCTGCGCGACTCGTCTTCATTTAAACGAACGTCGTTTGGTCTCTCCTTACGCTGATCTGACATTTTACTATAACAATAAAAAACACAAGTGAATTTCAATACATCGAATTGATAACTATATACAAATAATAACAAATGTGTGAGTAAATTGAATAAACACATGCATTTGCGCAATACGATATGTATTTGTTGAGGTTTACAATTACAATTTCTACGAGTTTATCGCATAAATCGACTTACATTATTATTGGAATGAGTTAGTTCAATCAAATACAATATTTAATTTGAACTAATTTTAACAGTTTAAATTATTATTCGCGATATGCCCGCTCCGCAGGGAGTCTCAAAAACAATAAGCGCTCTATGACAGAATTGACAGACCGTAGTGGTCACCCAATAAATGTACGGAACTTCGTCAGGGTCATCTGATATCGATATTTATACTAACTATAGATGCAAATATTTGTTGATACGACTCGTTACGTCCGACAAATCTTTTATTCACATTATAATAATGAGATTGATTTGTGACACTCGATCAATAATAATAGAAATTCACAAAAGCTTCGATTCGTGAATATTTTATATGAATAAATTTTCGATTTGTGTGTGCTTTCATTGTTCTACATATCTTATCGCATTGCGACTTTATCAGTGTAATAATACTGCATATCCTGGAAATATATTGATACTTAAAGTAAATATTGATGTTTATAATAAATTCTGAGTTCTTTCACGACTACTTAAAATAATTTCGATATTTATTTTTGTAACTATTTTATATGAATTAAAGATTTTTATTTGATTTACAAATTTTAGATAAGGAAATGGATGTATTCATATATATATATTTAAGATTTTTATTGTTATTATATATTTAATTTTTTGTCTCTTATTCCAAAATATATTTTTGTTCCGTTTACAGTTGAAATTGAAACGCTTGGACCTTGCAGTCAGTGCAAAAAATGTCTTCAAAAATATTACACCCCGTCTTCTTGCCTCTACTGGTGACAAGAGGACATTTTTCGCTCAGAGAATTGGAATTGCGATTCAAAGGGGAAATGCTACTAGCATTCTTGCACCTCTCTAAGCGCTCACGATTTGTACAGTAGGTAACTACAAATAATTTAAAAAAAATATTCGTATTATTTTATATATTTAACATCGTTTAAATGAAATTATTCATGTCTGTTTCATACAATTTGCCCTATCGATTGATTTTTAAGGGCTCTGCATCGGTTTGTAATTAATACTCGTAAATACTATACATTGTACTTACATACGTACATATATACAATGTTAACATACATGTTTAAATTGTATTTATATGATGTAATTGTACATTAATACAAAATTTTACAAAATGTAATTAGATATAATGCCATGCAGTATGACTTCTGGCCTCTGATATTTTGACAAAAGACCATTTGAATATATTTACATATGAAAACTGTTACAGTGCATAATCAGTGCACCATATGTCTACTAATGTTATTTTGTATTCAGTTAATTGACGCAACGAGAACCATAAACACATGGTAGTAGAGTTTTCTCTACACTCTTAGTACTATCCCCGTGATATTGCAAAACAGTGGATTTGGTGTATTTAACGTATACGATATTAATATCAACTTATTTTTACATTATGTGTTAGAGCTTATCGTCTGGGTAGGTACCACCCACTCATCAGATATTCTACCGCAAAACAGGAGTACTTGCTATTGTTGTGTTCCTATTTGAAGGGTAAGTGAGCTAGTGTTATTCCAGGCACAAGGGGCATAACATCTTAGTTCCCAAGGTTGGTGGCGCATTAGTGATGTAAGTGATGGTTAACATCTCTTATAATGCCAATGTCTATGGGCATTGGTGACCACTTACCATCAGGTGGCCCCTTTGGTCTTTAGCCTTCCTTTGCAATAAAAAAGTAACTAGTGGTAGTAGCTTACCACGTTTGCTGCGTTGAGCCAAAGCTACAATGGATAATGAAATATAAAAAAAGTAAAATTGACTTGCATTTAAATACAAAGTTAATATAATATAATATGCGAAAGTGAGTTTGTTTATTTGTTTGTTATTACATACAGGTTTTTAGGGAACCAGAAAAAGACATCTAAAAGACTTCTAGCTGTATTTTAATACCTAACGTTATAGGAAATACTCAAGGAATGTATAATATATATTTCATTCAAAAACGTTATTGTCAAGGCGAAGTCGGAGCAAAATGGCCGTATGACGAGAGACTGGTGCGTCTTCATTCAGGAATGCGCGTTTTGGTTTCGTTCATGCGCAAGCGATCCCGTGGCGCTCCCGTTATGACGGGAAGGGTACCGCTAGTTTTTTAGTGGGTATTCCGATGACCGGGGCGCACTCGGTGCCCTGGATATACGGCGAGCCCAACATACCCCACCTCCCAGTGTTCCCGTGGGGGGAAATGCGTATTTCTAGCGAAAAAAAAGGTCTCCGTTTCATCTCTGCACCGCAGCATGACTCTTTGGCCAATGGCTCGAAAGAGTAAGCTGTTACCATCAGTATTTTAATACTTGGTGTTGGTTGGTAAATTCGGCCCCACATGGAATACAGCTCTCATCTTTGGGCAGGAGCTTCCCAGTGTCAGCTTCTTCCATTTCACCGCATCCAAAGTACGGCAGCTTGAATTATCGGATCTTGATTCTTTGGATCTGCAAAATCATAGATAACTGCATCTTCTGTAGCGAGGAATGCTCTGAGGAATTGTTTGGATCAATCCACCTCCTCCCTTGGCCCTTCTTACATAAATTATATTTGTACATATATATATAAAATATGAATTGCCTTAAAAGCGTAATGGCTTAAAGTCCACATGAGTAAACAGAAACATTAAGGATGGCTTAAAGAAAAAAACTTAATAATTCTGAGTAATAAATAATTTCAACCTACAAATAACTTTCGTTGAGTTTTTTTTTAACATAAAATTAAGGATAATATAAATATCAATTACTTTTCACATTTATATATTAAATTATATTGGAGTAATCAAAAAAGTTTTTATCACGTTGAAAAGAGGCATGTTTGCTTTTATAGGGATTACCGTACAAACAGATGTGTCGATAAACACGAAGTTTTCAAATAACAACAGTTTTATATTGTAATTTGTAGTCCTAATGTGCGCGATTTCTTTGTTGAAAATTGTACGAACGGGCTATCTCGTATTATGACTAGGAAAACTCGTTTGATGAATTTTCTCATCATGACATCTATTAAATTTCAAGAGCAAAATTACTGCTTTTAGTAAAACTTAAAATATAAACATTCATGATATTTAAGTTTACATTCCATGAAAACTATTCCAATTTAAAAGTTATGATTTCGTAGTTCGTACAATTAGCCAAAAAAAAAATATATTTTATAGAAGTTCAACATAAAAGTAAGATATATATATCTTATATCTATATAAAAAAATGATAGAGGTGTGCAGTTGTGCGCCTATCACGTAAAATCTACTGGATAGATGTCAATGAAATTTTCTAAATTTTATTTCTTAGACACTAGGCCCTTATCAAAAAAAAAATATTACGATATCTTCATTTAATAAAAAGTTATTTAAGTTTCAAGAAACAACGATTTGTATATGCACTGCGTGTTCAGTGATGTAAGTTTTTCCTTCGTACATAAGAAAACTTTGTTAATATATCAAGCAACGCGGACGAAGCCGCGGGTATCAGCTAGTAATATATATTTATAATATATAATAAATTTATCGACGTTGATAATCAACATGTCCTCAACCCTGATGTTTTGCATTGTATACAATCGTACAACTTGATATCCTGTCAAAACTATACGCATCTCATTCTAACAATAGCAAAATTACCTGAACGAAGAGCACAAATACTTATTAATCTCTTTACGCTCAATAAATCTTCTTCTACGAATTATTTATTGTTCTGAGTTGCAAGCATTCCTGTGTTTTTGATGGCTTCAAATTACCTGTCAATGTATATGTACAAGATACAAAATGATCAATAATGAAGGTAATGAATTATCTGACTCAAATATGACTTAAAATGGTAGGTTATCGAAAAGATGAATCATTGACCCCAAATCAGAAGTTAATAGCAGGTAGTATTTCTGGAATGGTAACACGGTTTTTAACTCAACCGTTGGATGTATTAAAAGTAAGAACTCAACTGCAAAAGAAAGTAACAAAAGGTAAACCACCAAATGTTTTCGAGACAACCAAAAAGATTTTCTTCGAAGAAGGTGTCACAGCCTTCTGGCACGGCCATAACCTCGGCCAGGTAAGACCGTAATAGATGTGACACTTGAATACAATATGACTTATATCACAAATAAGATGATTTTTTTTAATTTCGACGTCATTATTCTTACAGATGCACTCAATAATATCTACAACATCTCAGTTTTACGTTTATGAAGTGACAACGAAATATGTTTTTAGTTCACATGTAGATCCTAAGTATAAGTAAGTAGTAATCATTTGCAATTACACCCAACTAGTTACTGTACCTTACTTTTGGAAGTCTAGGTCTATATTAATAACATTTCAAAAATTATGCTAAGGCGCATAGCTGTTTGCTATATCTATTATATTAACTACAACGATAAGCGTTGCGTTTATGACTTTATCTTTAAAACTCTTTATCTTTTCGCAACAAATATCTTAATTGTCTCAATAGAGAAACTGCTTTTTATTCAATTGTAATATCCACAATATAATATATTTAAAACACACTCTTGTGACGTTAATCGCTATTGCAATATAAAACTATAAGGCGCTTACCTGATTAGAATAAAAAATATGCTTGTGATTATGTAATTGGTGGTAGGGCTTTGTGCAAGCTCGTCTGGGTAGGTATCACCCATCATCAGATATTCTAGGGCAAAACAGCAGTACTTGCTATTGTTGTGTTCCGGTTTGAAGAGTGAGTGAGCCAGTGCCAATTACAGGCACAAGGGACATAACATCTCAGTTCCCAAGGTTAGTGGCGCATTGGCGATATAAGCGATTTTTAACATCTCTTACAATGCCAATATCTGTGGGTGTTGGTGACCACTTACAATCAAGTGGCCCGTATGCTCGTCCGCCTACCTATACTAAAAGAAATAAACTAATGATACATGTCATAACATGAACGATAAAATTGAATGATGAATTATTTGTTATTGTAGAACTATTCTTGAGTTTATGTGTGGAATATGCGCTGGCTGTTGTAGCGCCACTCTATCCACGCCTCTAGAAGTAATACGAGTCCGACAGATGATAATACAGGAACAATATAGAGGTTTTATAAATGGTACCAAAGCTGTATACAAATCTGGTGGTTTACTTGCATTTTACGAGGGATGGGCAGCTGGAGTCCTCATGGTAATGTCATTTTAAATAAATATTTTGTAATTTTAATTAACTTAAAATGTTAAAAATGAATTAATATGCATTGAGTTCAATACAAGATTATTTAAATTATAAAAGTGTTAAATTGACTACATATTATATAAATTTACGAGTAGACTATATTTGAATACCTAATTATCGGTTCTTTTCAGTAGAATATACGTTGCAAACCACGCGGTAGCTAAGTACTGAAATTTTGTAAATTTAATGTAATCTTAAAATATAAGCCAACTTTAATAAAGTATATTTATAGTTTGAATTGGAAATCTTTGATTGTTTATGTGTTATGAAAAATTTATTACAACCGCGTTGATAGAATAATATCTATCTAATACTTTGAACGGCTATAGATGTGCATTGAGCATTCGGTTTGGAATGTGTCGAGCGAAAGACTATTTGTATTTGCGCATACACTTATGCCAATCCAATTCCAATCGGAGTAGGAATAAATGTAAACACACCGTAGAATTACAAATTGCATGCGATTTTCTAATCGTTCTGCTGTGCACTATAAACAGTGTTTTACCGTTACTTATAATACAACAATGTTCCAATTAACTAGTTATAACCACATTAATTTAAACTTTCGAAGCTCCGATTATAAATTCGCGGACATTGTAAACGCCATCTTTTCGCGAGTCCATAGTGAATATCATGGATTATTCAAGATCTCGACAATGATATCGCATTAATTCGGTGTTTATTTCGGTTTATTCCTGGTTGGAGTAGGCTAAACTATAAAATATCCTGCTTAGTTTGCTTATTTCCGCGAAGAATGGCCGACTTGGCCGAATACAGTCATGAGCACACACACATCATCATCATTACGTTCAAATCCCTTGAAAACGTCTTTGTATTTCCGCTAATTTATTAAATTGAATTTCAGTTAGGACCTCAAGTTGGAATTACCTTCTCCGTGTTCAGTTTTCTACAGCCACTCTTCCTCAACTATCTGTACAACTGCAATGGAACTTGTCCCCACCCAAAAGCTAATGCCCATAAGCCAGAGCATCTTCTCTTCGCCTCGACGGCCGCCGGTAGTATCGCTGGTTTCATCGCTAAAGTCCTAACGTATCCGTTGGATCTAGCAAAGCGTCGATTACAAATTGGAGTAAGTACTAAAATAAATAATAACGTACAATCGCAATAAACTATGACAAATAATATGAAAATAAAAACAAAATCATAGACTATCTATCTAGTTTTGTTATCGTCTTTTATCATCAAAAATAATATAAACAAAATTTAACAAAACCGACTTCAAAAGATTTGCGTATTCTTATATAATTTGATAATTGTTATTTTTGGAGTCGATGTCAGCCAAGGTAGGTTTGTATTTGTAACTACATACATAGTTATAAGGTGAGATGTGCTTGTGTCGCACGCGCAACTTGACAAGGCGAATAAAAGTTAATTTGTAATGTGTAAGTTTTTGTTAGTTTTTAAAAGAATTCTCGTATTATTATTGCTAGGTATATTATAGTGCTTCCTTAAAGATAACCTGCTCGTTTTTTATGTACGAAGGAAAAAACATCAAAAAGATCGCAAGCAAAAATATGCTTTGTTTAAACATACATCACTGAACACGCAGTGCATATACAAATCGTTGTTTCTTAAAACTTTAATAACTTTTTATTAAATGAAGATATCGCAATCATTTTTGTTTTTGATAAGGGCCAAGTGTCTAAGAAATAAAATTTAGAAAATTTCATTGAAATCTATCCAGTAGTTTTTCCGGGATACACGCACAACTGCGGACCTCTATCATTTTATTTATATAGATTAAGACAAACCTAATCAACAAGCAATAACAGTTGCAGATCCCTAGATACTGATTTCGAACTTTATTTACTTACTTTCAAAGTTTAACCAGTAAGTAGTCATTTTGTTTAATTTAATAATAAATATCTATACTTAAACAAATGTCAAGTACCTAAGTTGATTCGATCACATAACGCAAAGGAGCATTACGCGCGCGATAACTCAACCGAAATAGTCATTTACGTCCAGCTTAGACTTTCTCAAGTTTCTACACCGAGAATTACTAATTTTTATGTCAATATATGTTATTGTAAGTGTAATTGTAAGTGTAATGTAAAACATGTTTTTTGTTTGTATTTACACCATTAAAATTAAGTACGGTACTTGAAATTCGAGATATCAAACAAAAACTTATACATACCGATAATATTATTAAGAATATAAATACTTGGTTATCATTAATGTATTATAATGTAAGCTTTTATTATTATTTTTTATATTTTCATTTTCAGAGTCATAAAACGGATGACAAATTTTACACGCCAACAACATCAAGAAACTTAGTAAAATGCACGAAATTAATGCAATGCATCACAGAGACATATAAAGTAGAGGGTTTCTGGGGCTTGTATAGAGGATTATCTGTGACAATATATAAAGCACAAATGGTGAACATCGTAACATTTACGACATACGAACTTGTATGTTACTTTATAAGACAGATGTGAGTTACTTAAAGTAAAAAAAAAACTGTTTATTTCGATTGTTAAACGAATGCCTGCTCTATTATGGTGACTATTGATTTTGTTACAAAGTGTAGTGTGTCTCGTGTAATCTTGATACTCGTATATTTGTCTGTTCGAATCGAACATGAGTTACTTAAAATGTATTAACACTTCTTTTAGGATAATAAAAAAATATATGGATAAAAAAATCGTTTATTTTTCTTTGGTTCCTACATTATATAATGGTAACTTTTAACAACTGCGTTGGTTTTATTTTTCACAATTCGATTATATTTTAACTGTGACATCTTTGTTCAGAAAAACGTATAATAAAAAGGTTTAGGTCTTCGAACAGATTAAACATGACATATTTTTAACCGACTTCAAAAAAAGGAGGAGGTTATCAATTCGTCTGTATGTTTTTTTTTAACAATATCTTCGTCATTTTTACAATCGTTTGACTAGCTAATTGTGAAAATGTTTATAAGTAACTATAATTTGAACACTGATTTACAGAACAAAGATTATCAAAATCAACATGTAAAAAAAACAAACTAACATCTTCCAAGAAGGTTTCTTCTACTTAAATTTTACCTGAAACAAAAATAACGGTTATGTAGTATAATTCTAATTATTTGGAAATGTATAATGATGAATGATGAAATTACTTTTTGGTGCGTATTCTATGAAATAATTAGTTGTGATTATATAAAATTATCATACTGTATAATAATAAGATAATTTACAACTACAAGTTACATTATATATATGAAGCCGATTCCAAACTAAACAGTCTACTTACTTATAACTAAATACTGTTTGGATATAAATCAGTTCCAGCCGTGCGACAGCGACTCGCTCTCCCATCCGTGGTGGTGCTCCTCCTGGTGATGATGGATGGGCACAAACACTTGCTTCTCTACTTCCACCTTCTTGATCACAGGCACAGGAATGTGCTGGATGACGGGCACAGGCACATGCTTGTAGACAGGCACCTCTTTAATCACAGGCACCTCCTTAACGACAGGCACGTGCACAGGCACATGTACTTTGGAGACGTGATGATGGTGAATGGTGTGAATCTTGTATGGAACGTGGATGGTGACGTGTTTGCTGAAAATATATATATTTCGATTTTAGTACTAATTAATAAATTAATTTCCAAAATTCTATAATCACGTTGTACTGAGTTTCGATAAACAACTTGTTACATCAAATTTCTCGAATAGTCTTGAATGGTCTAGTATACCACTTTATGTTAGAAAATCATAATTTTCTCTACGTTAGCGGTGAAAGCGACACTCGTTATTCGTACTTATACATTGTTACTGTCAAATTACTTTAATCGAATGCGCATGAACACTCGAGTTTAGCGATATTACTGGAACATCAAAATGTAAACAGTGTCGTTACTGTTTTTCAATATGTTCTTGTAAAGAATAACGCGAAATCGTATGTAATAAAATTCTTACAAAAAAGTTTATTCGCATAAACACGTCACAAACGAGACTATTTCTATATAATTATATACAAAATATTGCGATATTAAGCATTACCTAACAGATAATTATTGTAAAGGCTTAAGTATAGTACCCCATCGTACATTCCGGCTTCATTCCAAATGCGTATGCGATTGAGCTTACGTTAGTAGTCGATCTTCTACGTTTTAATTAGAAAAAAGAAGCATATCTTGTTTAATACTTCATAAAATTATATACTCAATAAAAAAGGTTAAATCCGCAAATTTAACATATTCAAGTATGTATGTACAATGTACATGTTACTAAAAGATTTTTAATTATTTTTTTGGTTTACGATCACATTCGTTTTTGTTGAAAATACTTTTACGACATACTTAAAACTAGCTAATGATTATTTAAAATAAAAAGTGTTTAATTGCATAAATAATTATAACTAACTCTTTTATATCTTCGTAATTATGTTACCGTTTCTGACTTCACAAGACGATCTTCACTCCGGCAATTATTATTTTTAAAAAAATTGTAGTAATCTTTGCTCGTATACCATTATGTCATCATTAATGTATCAAATACTTAATATTTAATGTCCGCAAACGAAACACTATTAACCATATAAGCGGCTGTGTTTATTTTAATGGCACTATGTAGGCTACCGAACTGGGACTTTGGCTCATTGTGATACAAAAAAAAAGTTACATAATATTTTTTTAATAATATTGAATGAGATAAGTCGTATGCCAATGTTTACGTCTATGGTTATGCAATGACGGGAAGGAGCTATCGAGCATTTAATAAATAATTCCATCGAAAGCACAGCCTTTCACTAGAGTATGCCGATCAGATTGATGTTTCTAAACCTATTCTAAGCAGCTACTTATGTATTGCATAAAGTTAAAAAAAGTTCGTCATTGAATGCCAATGAATACAAAAGGATTATATTACGCCAGTAATTACTTTATACATATACGAAAAGTTAAAGGTGTAGTTACTCATACATCGAAGCTAACATAATAATACTATATCGTAACGATGTCGAATTTCATATTATAAGTTCAATTCCTACATAACTATTACAAATAGTTCAAATTATTCAAGTTTTTCTAATATTGCATATTATGCAGTGACCAAATCTTTAAGAAAAAATATAATTTTTAATAAGTACTTTAGTTTGATTTATTATTATATATTCTTGTGAAAATAATTAGAGTACTAGTTAAATTAAACAAATATCACTCGTATCACGTAAAAGTATGCTCAACTAATTGTATAACACTCTCATGTAATATCCCATTACGTCATAAAATACCAAAGTATGTGCGAAGCCATGTGTAAGTGTACCCAAATTAATAAATTTGATTATTATACAATTTAAACAATTAAAACACACGCTGTCATTTAATATGTTGCAATACCAAAATTATGTCAGAAGTCTTTTTAACTACACTCTACGTATAAGTTTCTGCGGTGTACCGCAGCCTTAATTGATACAGTTCTTGGCTCATGATTATTTTATGGATATTTAAAAAAAAATATCGTATATGATATTCTACCAATAAAATACAGAATCTATTTGATAACTCTAATAATTAAAGCTTAACTATAATCAGAATCAACTTATATAAATCGTTGATTACAAAAAGAATCACGTCGATTTGGAATTACTTTCTTTTGATTTTAGTATCTAATCACGTTTTTTTTTTTTTTTTTTTTTTTTTCGCTGTGGAAATGCATTTACGCATACCCCCCGCAAGATGAAAAGCGGGGGGTTATGTGGGACTCGACGGCTGAAGTGCAAGGCCGTAATACCCACTAAAACCACAGCGTATACTACACCGCCTTTATGGGGGTGCCAAGGGGTCGCGTGAGCATTCTACCCTGACACCCCGACTGATAGCCCGAAGGCTACAATCTCCTTGGCGACGGATTAAGATGTTGGGCTCCGCCGCCAAAAAACACCCTGACGGCCGCAGAGGACAGGGAGGACGGCAACCTGACAACACCGCATCTCCTCTTCCTCTGCGGCCCCACCGCAACGCAACATATGGTGCGCCCCCATTCGGTCGCGGGAGATAGGGCGCGCGGCAACGCAACACCGACACGCCTCTCCTCCCGCGACCGCTCCCGGCTGCAGGGGATGGACAGAACCGTCCCCCACAGCGACACACCTAGCGGCCGCAGAGGACAGGGAGGACGGCAACCTGACAACACCGCATCTCCTCTTCCTCTGCGGCCCCACCGCAACGCACAAATGGTGCGCCCCCATTTGGTCGCGGGAGATAGGGCGCGCGGCAACGCAACACCGACACGCCTCTCCTCCCGCGATCACTCCCGACTGTGAGGGACAGACAGAGCTGTCCCCCGCACCCGCCCCCTGGGCGCATCCAACGCAAGCCTCCTCCTGAGGCCCACGAGGAGCGCCCCACGTCCGGGATCCCGCTTAGCTTCCCCGTGGCCGACCTTACCACGGGTACTGAGCCCCCCCACCACGACAAGGTGGAGATCCCTCGCGGGGGGGATCTAATCACGTTAGTAAACTTTTGCGTTGGAGTAACAATGTCAGCCTTAAATTTGTATATTAAATAAATTTTTGTTTATATTCCAAACATATTTATATACATGTTTATATACATCTGAGTTATTGAGGCAACCTTAAAACATGTTATATAATTACTTTTAGTATAAATCACTTTATGAATGGAGTTAAATACCGTCTAGACATAATCGAAAACGATCAAATCATTATAAAATAATAAGCATTGTATAGTTTAGTTTTGTGTAGTTTAACTTTACTTTTTATAGTATAAATACAGTGAACTTGAACTTAACGTTTTAAAATTGTGTAGTTTTTTTTATTATATTGTAATGTACATTTAAACTCTGGCTATTTAAGAAACTTATTTTTTATGTATCTTTCTCTTAATAAATTTATATTTATAATAAAGTAATGAATACTCACTGTCCACCGCCTCCCGGGGTAGGGACGGCGACTACAGCAACAACCGACAGGGCGAGGAGCTGAAACAATAAGAACATATATACATTAATAAATATATAAGGTAATAAATTATAATGTAATCATTTTTGGTAAACGGTTCACTTACGGCGATTTTCGCGTACATCTTTCTTTGATTTGCTGGACTGATTCAGTGGAACACTTGGCGTGCTGAGACTCTCTGGCTTTCTACTTACTCCAATCCTTCCTCAAGCTTATATACACCATTCTTGTGTCCAAGAATTGCATAATCCTTCCCCCAGGTTCCTTACTAGCCCGAGTAATCCGACCACATTAGAAAGGTGATACACTTTGAACAGTTTGAAGTAGAAAGGTGCCTTTTGAAATTGGTGGGGAAAACTCAGGTGGGGTAGATTAACGAATAATTCTAAAAGTGCACTGTGTAGGTTTATGTGTACTGCCATTAAAGTGTTTCCGAGTTACAATGCGTGTGATAGATTCTCGAGTGCACTTATTTTATTTCTAATGTTAAATGTTATTAACTTATTATTATCCAATGACGAATAATCACTGTGTTTTTTCTTGTATTTTTTTTTTCAGGAACCCGAATTTGTTTTGATATTATATATTTGTTTTTATTTTGTAAATGCGGTTTCATTTTAACGCAGTGTAGTATTTTTTTTTTTAATTTTGAATTATATTAATGATAATAATTTTAACCGAACCATTTTATTATTATTTTTAATTTGTTATTAATAATTGCGTGCGTGAGTAAAACGGTTATGTAAGTATCAATAAATATAATTATTTTAAATTGTGTTCATTGTTTCAATTATAAATTAAACTCGCTTTCATTTTATTATATATTAAATGCTTTGCGATTACCAAGAATGTTTTTGATACAATGCTGTGCGTTATAAAAGAAATCAATTACATAAAATCAATTACAAAATATTAGTTATTAATGTCCCAGTAATACATTTTAAACTTACATACATGACATTAACTATGCTTGAATCTAATGCGACTGTTTATTGGAACATTTTTAATATGTTTGTAATTAATAACTGTCCAAGATAACCTATATGAAAAATGAATTCATAATTTATACTTACACGATAAAAGCGTAAAATTAAAAAAAACATAGCGTTTGATACAAATTACACGAAAAACGTCACACACAGCAAAGCTGCTATACCCGCGTCGATATACGAATTTTATAATGTATTATTCTATTATATATATGTATGTATATTATTTTCTTATGAATAAAAAAAAGGATTACAAAAAAGGCTAAGACTGACTTCTATATTATAATGTTGTGTTGATATAAACGAACATAACTTTTTTTCTAGTTTTCATTGTAATAATAAAATTTGTTTATTTTGTATTTTTTATATACCCCATCCAAGTTTATTTAATCGAGACGACTTCAAAATGGTAATATGTCTTGAACTTAAATAGTTAAATGTATTATCGCTATACATCAATATTTCAAACTAAGTCAAGTATGTAGTTCTTAATCTATATAGTAATATATAAAGCTGACGAGTTTGTTTGTTTGATCCGGCTAATCTCAGGAACTACTGGCTCGAATTTAAAAAATATTTTTGTGTTGTGTAGTCCTTTTATCGAGGCAGGCTCTAGGTTTATTTTTGTTCATTTTATTTTTATTAATTATACGCGGGAGAAACCGCTGGGCACAGCCAGTAGTATTATAAAGAAAATCACGATAGTAATAGTACTATTAATTTAATACTGCGTTATAGCTGTATAAAATATTATTATAAGTAAAATATGAAATCAATAATAGTTTAAAACATATACGTATTTAATTTTTAAATTGTATCCCATTCCGAGTTGGGAAATGTTAGTCATACGTTATATAATATAGGTACCTGTTATTACGCAAAAAGACAATTTTTAGTCCGATTTGTTAAAATCCGCTGAAAAATAAATGTCGTTCGAATTACCTTTTACTTGTTACATAAATCGATTCATAAGATAATTATAAAATCTGTTCGATTCGATTTCGAATTACCCAAAATAGATTTGAATAATTCCAATTTTTTTTCATTCATACATATAAGTGAGAATCGAGAATCGAGAATAATTCGCAAAATATTCGGTCACTATCATTTTTATAGATGGCATAGAGAAGACGTGTAAGAAATTGGATCGACACTAAATTTTAAGCTTTTTATGAGAAAAATTGTATGAATATGTCATATTCATTATATGGTATAAATATTTTTTTAACAAAACCCTTCGTTTAGTAGAATAGCAGTAGAAGAGTCAACAATATGAACCTGTGGTAACTTAAATTTAATCTTGTGAAATAGTAGTTCTAAATTGCATCTAAAGGTCTTGTATTAAAGTATATTTCATCTGATTTAATTATATCTTTGGATAAAAATATTGAATACAAATGCAATAAGATTGAACATAAAATATTAATTATGAAAACATCAGTACGGACAAAAGATTACTACAAAAAAAAATAGAATGTTATTTATTTAAATATACCAGTATAATTTCGTTTTTATTTTAATTAATACATAGTTCGTTCTCGAACCGTTATTTCAAAATTATAAATTTAATTATACACAAAACAAAACATATATTATGTATTTTTAGCAATTATACACATAGGGGCCAAGTTACGTAAAATTTATTACCACAGTATGCAGTCTAATAATTTCAAACATGATACGATTATTACAGATCATTCGAACGCAAGAGAACGCGGTTTAAAATTACACGTATTTTTTCGACATAACATGTACATATAAACTTAAGCAGGGTACATATAAACATAAGAAAGTAACGCATAAATGCTTCATCGTTGTGCACTGTTCGCTCAATTACGCTTGGAGCTACATAGATGTGACAGACTTCCACGCGACTCATTTTTATATTCCCTTACTATTTATTCCTTCGCCTGTATTCGATTAAACGCAAATTAATTACATGACAGCTTATTGATGCTTGCCAAAGAAGCCGCGATCTTAGATGAAGTACCTCAGATCCTATGTACTAGATCAACGCTTCTAATAGCACAAACGAGACCGTTAACGCATAACTAGCTTGAAGGCACACCTGCTATAAAAAAGTTACTATTACTTAATTGCAGTAGTATTTTTATAAGATGTTATTTATTTCTAGACTTCCTGATTAACGAGAATTATTTTAAAATGTAACAACCAATGAGTGCGAAATTACATTTCTGAATATTTCATACTACCTTTTAATAAATATTATAAAACCCTATATATTTTAAATAAAAATTAAATAAATAAACAAGTAGGTATTGTAAGGGCAATGATATAGAAAGCGACCGGAGCGTTTTACGGTCGCACGTTTTTTAGTTGTGCTAAAAGACGTGCATCCATTCTTGATTAAACAAACGAATATTGAGACGAACCAAAACCAAACCATTGCGTACAATAACCGCGATGTCGGTGCGATCATTTGATGTATCCGTTTCAATCAGAAAAATGATGTATTTGACTCCCACATATATAAGAAGCAAATATGCTAATATTTCCTTCTAATATTTTTTACAAAAGAATTTGGCGTTGTTTTCAATTTTGTAATTCTTACCTCCAAATTTATTCATATCTCACGGATGTGTCCTGCAGTTTCACCGGCGTATAATTAACTAAAAAATAATGAATCAAAATAGGCCAAGAGCCTTTCTCGATTAAAGAACTATACAACACAAAAAAAATATTTAAATTCGAACCAGTAGCTCTTGAGATTAGCCGGATCAAACAAAAAAACTCTTCAGCTTTATATATTAGTATAGATTTAGCCTTTATGAGGTTAAAATAACTGAGAACCTGTCCCGATGCAAGTAATATAACCAAGTCACACTAATTCTGCATCGAATAAGGTTAATACGTAACCATAGGCATAGGCGTAACCTAGCACTTACGAGATAGGTTTCGACATGTTCGTTAAGGGCACCGGTACATTTTGTTCGAAATTTCAAAATGTACGCAGCTCAAAAAATAAAGTGAAAAGAATTACCTTTTTTTCTTTTTTAGAGAAATCTGTACTAACAATAGAAATATAGTATAACTCTAGCACAAATTACTCTTCAAAGATTCAACCCTGCCGTCCCTTTACAGTACCATACAATGCGCAATTATTCAGCTTTTAAAATTACTGTCACTTATGTTAGCACTGAACTTTCATATTTATTTCCTTGGCCTTCTCGAAATGTGTACGTTATAAAATAGCTATTATCTACATTATTACAAGATTTATTAGTAAATATAATTAAATCGAAACGTACTACTTTAGTTTATTTTTATGAATAGACTATATAAGACTATATTTTTAAAATTAGTGAATCCTTTATCACATATAAAGGATTCACTAATTTTAAAAATATTTGAGGTTTTACATAAGTCAGTTCCTAAGTGTAACATCGTCTGCGCTGAAAAATGCAATTGCTTATGTGTTTTTAATCTTTATAGTATTGTTGTCTTACTAAATTCCTAAGTAGTTAGTTATACTTTAGTTTTTCGTTTTTAGTTCTCTTTTTAACCGACTTCAAAAAAAGGAGGAGGTTATCAATTCGTCTGTATGTTTTTTTTTTTTTTATATTACGTTCATGTGCGGACTACTTTAACAGTTATAGTTATAGTTAAAGGAGGTCTTCATGTATTTCTCATAAGGCTTTGGATCGTTTAGCATTTTTGTATTATTAATAATAAGGGCAATTATATTTTTTCAAACAATTAAATCTATCCATAGAACCAGTTCTACGTAACAATTCTAAACATAAATTATCATAATAAAAATGATAATTTATGTTTTATGAATAAGGTATATCTTTCTGAAGTCAATCGATACTTATCGTATGAGTTTTACTTTAAAGCGTACTTCCTAATTATCTTTAGACCATGTTCCTACCGACTTCACAGAAAACAAATGGACTGACTGCTAAATATATTATTTCCGTAGTATAAAGTTATGGTTTATAAACATACTCGTAACAGTGATACAAATTGTACCGTATCATATTATTGTCTAATGATTTATTGCTTCTTCCTACTATTAAATAAATAACAGTAAATATATGTAATTTTTTTATTGAAAATATATAATTTAATTAATTTACGTAATTTAGAACTGACAAACATATTTAATATAAGGTTATTTATTATAAACGTAGATTTGAAGTAATGCACATTCTCTAATAGGTATGAAAACTGATCGTATCATTTTTCAGACCAAGGTGGACGTCACGTACGCCAGTGGTGTATAACGTGCATAAATGTGGTGTTAAATTAAATATTATTACTCCTCCCATGATTAAACAATTTGACTAGTCATCATAAGATCAAGTTAAGCTGACGGTTAGGGTCAAAATATCTAATATAAAAGACATGCCAGAATCATTCAAGAAGTTTGAATAATTATTATCTTTATTTTAAACTTTACAATTTTTGTACACCAATCATAACATTTTGAGTTCATAGAAAAAAATAATTTATATAAAAAACACAATACACATCAAACAATCGAACCGAGGCTGTTCTCTTAAAAATACAAATTTATTTCAATTTAATATAATTAATTTAGTAATTCAAAACAACATATCAATTAACGCTAAAATAGAACAATTTTTATTATTATTAATATTTTCAGAATGAAATGATTTTAACAACATTAAGTGTCGATAAATTTAAATATATGTAATTATCTAAACTCATATGCATCGTTTTAGTTTGAAACTTATAATTTACTTAAAATATACTTGGTGGTAGGGCATTGTGCAAGCTCGTCTGGGTAGGTACCACCCACTCATCAGATATTCTACCGCAAAACAGCAGTACTTGGTACTGTTGTGATCCGGTTTGAAGGGTGAGTGAGCCAGTATAATTACATGCACAAGGGACATAACATCTTAGTTCCCAAGGTTGGTGGCGCATTGGCGATGTAAGCGATGGTTAACATCTCTTACGATGCCAATGTCTATGGGCGTTGGTGGCCACTTACCATCAGCTGGGCTCATTTGACTTCCTATGCAATTAGTAGCACTATTTGACACCTGCGTTTTTTAACGTAAAACTGAAATAGCAGCATGTAAGTATGGGAAGGTATTTGGGGGGGTACTTTACACACTGAGATGGACCCCTTGTTAAATCTAGTCTGCTTCAAATCTGTGATTATTACACTTCTAAATAACGTAAGAACAAAAATACGATGCTTTAAATTTCGTAATACGTTTTCACTCATGTTTATCTCGGTCAGCGTCGCGGTTTGCCAACACATGGAAGATATATAATCCGTGCACTGATACGGTTCGATTAATCTCTAATTTAATAAATGCATATGCATTATTATGTCAATTACATCATCATTATACACTATAATTTATAAGTTTAAAATAATATTTAAAATATAAACAGTTTTACAGGTATAGTATACTCTTGAGAACAACTTACCAGGACTTCATATAAATGTATATAAGATTTTCCATTTGTAACCACTTATCCAACTTCACGCATATACAATGATTCGGTGTTTCTATTTGTCTACATTATTGAAACCATATCAAATTATTTTATGAGCAATATTTTACATGTATAAAGAATATCGACTATGCTGAATGTTATTGTTTATAATTCTATTACGGGGATATTCAAGATGTACATTCACTCGCTTATTATGCAAGTTTAAGGAAGGATTGGGCATGACTAACATTAAAGCCACTTCATAAATGTGACTAGTGAGTCATTTATCCTGACTTCGCATGGTTAAAGTTTATCTGGATAGTTTCTTGTTTATGTATAGTGCATTGTAAATATATTACAGTTAAACAATCGAATCAATCGATCTATCTGTTTATGAATGATTTTGATACGCATTCTAATAAATATCGTTCAATTTATGGCCAAGTCCATAATTACTTAGCAATGCTGTGTTTTGGTTTTAGTTAGCCGGTATAGTTAAGGTTCAAGCGACACTCGTTACCTTGGATCGCGATGACGTGTAAGGAATACTTTATACTTACAACAATGCTAATGTTTGAAGACACTCTAGAATTATTTTATAAAGCAACGCTTATATTTATATTATTTAACAGAGCGTTAATGAGATCGAATGCGAGATTATAATTGAACAAACATGAACTATAAATATTTTCACACAATTCTTTAAACTTTAGTAAAATATTTACCATAATATGGTTTCTATAATATTATCGGAACCAACTTTCCTGTATTCATTTGGCTACCTATCGTATTTCCGTCATAAGTGCATTTCCGTTTTACACCGTAAATGTTTATTAACGTATTAGTTTATTAATTTTAGAATATAAATTATTTCACGAGTAATAAACTATTGTTATGAATTAATAAAAAAAAAAAACATTTGTTTTATAACGTCCGGTATTTGTAATGATACTCAAGAAAGATTATAATAAACACAGTGAGAGGCTGGACGAGAAACCTCCTTTTCTAAACCAGATGTACTGGTTACTTCAATTATAATTGTAATATTATTATTGTGTACATGAAATAAGGCACTATTTATTTATAGTATCTACCATTGTGATTTAATAACCGAATAAAGATAATTTCATATACCTACTTTGATAAATAAACCGATATCATGTTAGTTTATTTAAAAGAAATAGAACTCATAATAAATCTTTATACTTATTTACTCGTTCATAATATGTTATACTAAAATAACCAATTTGGTCTAAAGGAGCGAATAATTGCTTGATAACGCTTTGTGGATTCTTAACAATAATAATTATTTATTCATGTAATGCCCAAATTAAAAAGACCAAATAATAAAATAAAGTAATTGGTGGCTTATAATTATGATACTTGACCACAACAAACACGTTGGACTAATTTAAAAAGGCCGCTTTATCTGGTTATGAAGTACCTATATAGGTTAAACGGTTGTTTTAAACTCGTTAAAAACAGGCTTTGAATGTGTAGAACATGCAAAGCTTTGCATTTTTTTTCTCGAAGACTGGAAGTTTTTAAATAAGAGAAAAAAATATTGATAACGAATTATAAGAACGAATTTTAACTTACTTAAATAAATCGACTTAATAATCTTCTTTTCCTATTTTTATTTTAATTAGACACAGGTACTTAAATATGTCCATTGTCCATGATTAATATCGCTGGACAATGAATTGAGTTCCACAAATACGCTAATGAAATTTTAGGTCTCTAGATACTATTGTATATGTAAGCTAGAGTTCATAAAATGCATACAAATAATAATACCTACTACACATTACATATTAAACTATTACTATAGTGAGCTATAGGTTTAGTAAAAGTGTTCATTAATAGGTATTCTTTAGTAATAAATTTCGGTAAATAGTATTATTTATATGTGAATTGAGATATATTTACTAGTGCAAGAGTCAGAGAGCCCCGAACGATCAAGGGCTGAAACCCGGTCAAACACCAAAATTTCATATGTTTAATTTGTGTTTATAATTCCACTCGTACTTGATGAGAAGGAAAACGTCGCGAGGAAACCTGCGTAAGTCTAACTTCACTGTAATTCTGTTACATGCGTATTCCACCAAACCACATTGGAGCGGCGTGGTGGTATAAGATAGCCCAACTGTGGGACAGGCTTCTACTATAAGGGTCAAAATGAACACACTATAGTAATGTACTATGCCACTATTTATAGTAAACTTATTTACATAGTCATTAAATTAGCCTATTATTCACTTTAATGAGGAGTGTTTGATGCAATGACCGATTTTTGTTTTACATGTCGTCGATGAGTTACCTCACAAGCGCTTTAAAATTGAACAAAATTGCGTTAGTAGTTGCGTTATGATAATATGCTCAAATAAAACTTTAGTGTAATGATAAGATGGTAAGTGTAAAGAAACAACTTATAAACATTTTAGAAGCGACGCCACAAAATAATTTATGATAACTTTCAAATAATCAAAATATGTCTTAATACAAATACATGTGGGAGTTTAGTTCAATAAATTAAGAAATAAAAAAGTAAAGATAAAATTACCATAATTTATTTATAATTTATATAAAAATCTTATTAGTATGAAGTGTTGGGTGTAGCTGGTAGCGGTAACACGAAGTAATACGTAATTATAAAATAATAAGTAAGTATATACATATAGGTACATTATACAATATGTGTTGCACAGTAAGTTGACATTTCTCCGTCATTTCTTGTCGCAACGCCACACTTCCAAGAATATTAATTAAATTAAAGGAAAAAACTGTTTCGCATTCCCAACGTGGTCAGTTTGCGGTGCACGATCACGGAATCTACACCTCGCTCATAAAATAACTTTGTTGCCACTATATTGGCCTGCTTTTGGCGGGATTGAGCAAACTATTGTCTCGAAAATTCGAATTTTTGTCACGCATCAAGACACGCTGCCGGTTATTGACAAAGGAGACAATAGGCAATAGTTAAAGCTAGTCTAGTTGTATTGGTTATAATTATAAAATATATAATTTTATAGTAATTGTACAAAAAATTTCATCCAAAATATGACACCACGTCTTATTGCCTCGACTGGTGACAGGAGAGCTGGTTCATTTTTCGCCCAGAGAATCGGAATTTCGATTCAAGGGCTGAAATGCTGCTATTGCTCTTGCCATTCCATGCGGTCACGATTTACATAGTAATTCTTTTTAATTATTTATTACAATTCAAAACATGATCACGCCATATTTTTTCTGTAACTTTATATTTATTATTATTTTTACCAACAAAATACCGTAAAAATTTATGCAGTTACCTACTCATTTAGATAGATACCAATTTAACAGAAGCAGTAGATACTTATTAAACATTTTAGCTTTATTTTCCTATTGCATATAATTAAGTTTTAGCAGCTTCATTAGAAATTGTGTCATATAGAAGTTACCAAACTGACTGTATGTAAGTATAATGAAACAATAGGATATTTTATATTTAAAAAAAAAACAGTTTATTTTCAAACTCTTACTTTCTAATAATTTAAAAATAATTTAAACGCGATCTGCGGGTGGAAGCCAGGGCGAGTGGCGACCGTCCACGATTAGCGGAGCTGGGGCGAATCAGGACTCTAGCCCACCAAGCTCTGATTTGCAGATGGGACGAGGACCTGGGGTCTCCATCTGCAGGCATGGCGACTGTAGAGGCTATCCGGTATCACTTGAGACGCTGGGTAACAAGAAGAAGCGGTACACTTACGTTTGGCTGAGGTGTCGGCGCTATGCGCACCTTCTCGCCCTGCCCTAAGCCGCCAGGGCTAGTTGGGTTATCTGTACTCCGGGAACCTTAATAAGAAAGGAGGCCCGCGTAATCGGGTCAACCTTCGGGACGTCGCGGTAGTATGCACAAGCGATCCCGTGCCGCTCCACCAAAGACGATCAAGGTACGCTGGTTTTTAGTGGGTATTCCGGAGCCTTAAGCACCGGCGTGCCCCACATACCCTCCTCCCCCAACTCAATTGGGGGAAACGCGTAAATGGGCGTTTCCAGCGAAATAAAAAAAATACCATCATAAAAGCACGTTTTAAGGCAAAATTTAAATTCTGTAACCCCAGTTGTTTCTGACTGACTCATCAACGCAGAGCCCAAACCACTGGGATTAAAAATACATAATATTAATAAAGACCTTTATTCTTTCAAGTCTTTTTATATAATATGTGTATAGATTACCATTGGTTTTTTTTAAATAGCTGTATAACTTGAATAACAGAAAACAATTTTAGTAAAAACATCTGCGTGCCGAGAGCGCATTGTTGTTTTAATAAATATTAAAACCCGACTTAGATCGACTTAGACCCGATAGCGGATAGACCCTTATACTCAACAGCTTAGGATGAGCTTTGTAATTCAATTATTAATTTGAAAATGTAATTAATTAGATACATATTAGTATTTAACAGTTACGTGTGCCTTTTAATTAAATTTGTAAATAATAAACTTGTTAGGTACTCTTTGTCTCTAGTCTAGAACTCAACCCCTTTTCAATTTACCCCCTTGATTACCACAACCAATGATATTATAAGTAAAAAGGTGTAGATAGGTTACATACATAGCATTCAATTTACGAAAATGACACTGTTACTGACACACATAAATAACTTTATATTGCAATATACACACTATATTACGATTCGTCGCTAAAGAAGGGTGGCATGATTTAAATATCACGAGTGAAAAAAAGACGACTATATTTGCGAGAGTGCATCGTCTCGTGTCAAAGAAACGACATAGAATAAATTATCAGACAAAACGTTTTTTCTTACCCGCATTTATGCCTATGAATGCGATTACTCATAAATCAATTGTAAAAGTACTAAAAATTCATTTAAAATAGGCAAATAAAACTATCAATAATTTTATAAAAAATTAATATCAAACAAACAATATCAACCTTTCACCTTTCGATGGAAATCTAGAAACAATTAATTAATTTCATGATTATACATCTAAACACTATTTATACGTCATCTAAATAAACATCTTCTTTACGGCACTATAAAAATATTTATTTATATTTTGATTTCAATTTAGTAACTTAATATAATTAATAATTTAATATTCTTTTTCATTTATATAAATTATACAAACATATAAAATCATTATATATGTGCCAACTGCCACCACTGTTTGTGTTTTACTCTATGATCAGTAACGTCGTCTATCTCTATTGCACTCGTTCATTAATATACTTTTGTTGCATTCATTCATTTCTAACGTCATATTTTACGAATATAATATTTGATTTGTGAAAATATTAGATAAATAGTAAACTTACTAATGAAAATTGATTCCTTAAGTTTAAGAAGTTTTGATAGTATAATTTGTGCAATATCTCATAACACACGACGGCATTTCTGGTTATTTTGGGTCACTTTTAATTAAAATTGTACTCGCTACGTGACGTCTATCCATTGACAATGGTGACATAATACTGAGGTGAAGTGTTGATAGTAATCCTGATTTCGAACTAGTGCTCCCGGAGTGCTTGTAACCTATCTACACCTTTTTACTTATACATAATATCATTGACCACAACTAAAAGAAACATTTTTTAAACATTTTGTACTTATGTTATTAAAACAGCATATTTATCAGCATTATGTTATTAAAAAAGCTAGCTTACTAAATATACATTTGTTTTTAGAAAATGTAATGACATTTGTGTTTATTTCGTTGTAATTTTAATATTCGTACCGAGAATGACTTGTTAATATATTTTATGCTATTGTAAGTACAACATTTCTCTTACAACACTAAGCTCAGAGTACACACATATAAGAATTAAAATAATAAAGAAATAAGAATTAAGATGTCATCTAGAACCAGAATTATTAGTGAGTTCTGTATTTGAGATTTTTGCTGTAGGTACCTCCTAAAAAGTTGCTAGTAATATTTACGATTATCACACTGCTTAAGGCCGATTACATACATCCAATCCACATCCAAAAACATGTAATAATTTCTAATTATTTAAAACAATAAAATAAAAAGTTTACACCAAGTAACAAATATGTCAAGATTATTTTAATAAATTACACTCTTTATATAACTATTCAAATATCGAACTATTTATTTTGAGATTCCACAAGACTGCAAGGTTTTGGGCTTTTGCCTTCAGATTTAAAAGTAAAAGCAATGACAATTTGACAAACTGCAAGCAAACCAGGCGGCCATTTATTTTGTTTGTTTGAAAATTTTAACAACAATATGCCGAAAAATATAACAAGTGAAGTGCGTGAAATAATTTTAAAAGTGAAGGAATTTATGGATGAAGAAAAACGGATGCAAGTACCCATAATACCGCTGAGTAAAGTCTACGTACGTGTATCCGCAGCTACAGGTTAGTATTATAATTATAGTTTCATATTGCAAATATTTTTATACTTGTAAATTGTTATTACTGGATGATGAAAATATTTGTGCTGCGTATTTATGATTTATGCTGTTATATTCTTTACTAGAGTAACAAAGAAATTATCTTTAAATTAATAATATATTTACATGGGCGTGTAACTATCGAAAGGACATTTTGTTTTTTTTTTATTTTCAAATCAATGTACATTATACATATTTTGCAATATGTTCATAATCATTATCGATTATAGAAATGATGAATGGTTATGATTGATATTAATATATCGTAAAAAAAATATTTCATAAAATGATTCACTTATTCAAAATAAAATTATTTTTAGGCGTGTCGGAGCGAACTGTTTTAAACATAGTCAAAGAAGCTAGACTTATTGAACAAGGTTTATTAGATCCTGAGACTTTAAAAAAGACACCCAAAAAAAGGGTTCGCACAAAGGGGAAAATTGAAGTTGACGAATATGATTTGCAAGTAATACGACGCAAGATTCATGAATTTTACGCATTCAAAAAGGAGGTGCCGACAATAAACAAGCTGTTACAAATCTTAAAAGATGAAATCAACTTCAAAGGTTCAAGAGAAACATTACGAAAGATACTCCGTAAAAATGGTTTTCAGTTCCGAAAAACGAAAAATAACAAAGAAAAAGATCAAGTACCAGAATCAACTTCTGCTGTCCCTCCGATGGTACCGCCATATATTCACTCCATGTTCAGCCATAAGAATCTCCAATCATAAATTAATTTATTGATCTCAGAATTTTAAATACTATCTGTGTCATTATATATATTAAAATCTATTATATTATATCAGGTAATGTATAACAAACACCAGACATAAGTTTAACCGGAATGTATAGTATTAAGTTGAATGTTGTGACTAAAATTCTTTAATAATTTTTAGCTAATAAGTAATAATATTTATGTTCACGATTCTTCCCTAAACTATAATCTCATGCTAAAACTATATACCGTAGTTCTTTGTAATATTTGTAAAAATAATCAATTTAATGTTTAGACTACAGTTTTGTAGTATAATTTAATTTAATGTTTAGGATTTAATAAGTAGAATAGAAAATATTGTATAATTGTACTTTTAAATGTTAAGAGATACCTTTGGTTTTAGAGAACCAATAATTGAGATTACTTGAAACAAAGCATCTGGATGTAATTGGTACAAATCTTTACAAATGCCTGTATTTTTTCAAATAGTCAACACCTTATATAAAAAAGAGTAACTCAACATAGAAAAAAAAATTAGGTATTTATTTATTTAACAGGTTGTGTAAGGGGGTGGCTAATTATAATTATAATGCTATTTTCTTCTTCCAAATGATAAATCAATGTTAACTTAATGGTCTGGTAAATGGTGAGCTACACTACTAATAGTAATAGTACAGCCATAAGAAACATTCAGGACCACTTCTTCCACTGTGGTACAGCTGTATTCAAAATTTACAGAGCTTCGAATTTGTAAAGAAAAGTTGTATTTGCTCATGTCTGCCTCTGAGGATGATGTTAAACATCTTTCTGAAAACAACAAAAATCGAATGAAGATTCCTATACGTCTACCTAATAGATTTTCTTTGTTTCCAGGATTATTAGCATCAGCCTCAGAGGCAGACATGAACAAATTAATTTGTACCACTTTTTATTTTTACAAATTTGAAACACTATAACTCAAATGCAGCGACAAGATTTTACCAAATCAATTCATATTAGTCTTGAACTTTAATTATTATTGATATGATAAATGAACAAATTATATACCAAATCAAGTACATATATGATTTGTTTGTGTTTTATATCAATATCATCAAGCTAATGGTAATAAATATGAACCACCATTTACTGAGATTTTTATATGATAGATTAGGTTTTTTAAATACATTGGTATCTAACTCACAAGAAAAATACTCAAAATCTAATATTTTACAACCGAAAGAAGTCTAGTCTCTGCACATTTTATTATTGTGAGTTACAATTTTAATCATATGAAGTGTTGATATTTGAAATAAATACATTAATGTTTAGCTATTAATATTATTGTAATGTAGTTATAAAATATTCACCACAATTATTTTTATTTGTGTTATAAATTCATGAGCATTTTTTTATGTCAATAAAATATTACTGCCTCACTTAAAAATATTGATTAGCGGCCGATTAGTTAAACAATGCTATGTCTTGTAATTAGTGAAAAATCAATAATTACAGAAAGAATGAAATTAGTGTTAACTGTTTAACTAAACATTCGCTAGCAATGTTTTTTTGTACTTTGGTTAGCCAATGTTTTTTTATTGATTAAATTATGTGGATTTGATATTGTCTATAGATCTCAAAGTATTTTCTATAATCACAAATTTTACAATAATTGTAAAATCTTCGATCATATACATAGGTTGTAGTTGTATGTCATTAATTAGAATAGAAGCACAAGTAAACAGCAAACATGTTTATTATTATTGTATAGATCTAAATATGTGCTTAATACAATCGAATACTAAAGTGGAATGCATAAGAGTTTATATCATAATAAATTGCACTGAAGACTATAATTTTGTGAAATCTTATATGTATATTTTAATTTTTGTATAGAAAGTTTTTTTTTAAATATTGTGTTATATTATGTCTATCGTTTATAATAAATATACCAATAATATTAAATAAATAAATTGAAACAATTCTTTTTTTAACATACATTTATTTAAATCTCAAAACAGTAGCAGCTTTTCTGTTAAATATTTACTAAATTGACAATAGTGCGTTTTTCTAAATAGATAATCATTATTCTTATTTAGTATAATTATACACTTGCTACTATTATTACGTAAGGATATAATATGTTTAACACAAACAAACTACAATTATATTTAAACATTTTGTAGCTATACTGTACCCAACGGAACAAAAATCATCAAAATCAGTTCAAATTTAGTATTTTTTATCTCCTTATTTTTTTCAGCTTATCGCCAATCATTGCAAGATGAAAGCCATAGAACGCCAACCATCCCGATCTTAATTACAAGACTTAATTAAATTCAAGTAAATGTTCGTCTTAAAATGCAAATAAAATTAAACTAATAGTAATTTTCTTGTTGATAAATTTTCATCGAAGTCCTTCAAGGTCTCAGCCATGACTATATTGTCATCGGCAAATCGAAGGTCAGTAAATACTAGCCGATAGTCCATTGGCACCTTTGAATACTTCAGCACGGACTGTGCAGAAAAATTAATAAAAAAAGTATAATATTTTTATCATAAAATAAAAGGATTAATGTAAAACTGAGGGTAAATTACAATTATATATATTTTTTAATAATTAAATTATTATTAAACAATATACTGATGGGCATTGGGCATAATTCTAGCCTTTAAGAATAAACAACACCATATAATTTTAGCACAAGCAATTGTTTTGCATAGGTATTTTATTTTTATAAGTATAGGTATAAGATTAGCATAATATATCATATCACCTATATTCATATGGTGCTACTGCTACTAATTTTATAATTAAAATCATTAATTTGTTATAATAATCAATTTAAAATTAAATTTGAATTAACAATAAAAATCATATAAACATGTAGAATAAATTAGACAGCTTAAATATATAAGACAAGTGACAACAATATTTGTTATAAATTGTGAAATAAACTGTTTTACGTTAACCTAAAATAGATTATACAAGTCATTTAAAACTAATATGATTCTTAACGTATACAAATATACATAATAATTAATTTATAACAGCAATAAAAAAATATAGCTATAATATTTTTATAACAGTGATATAAAATAAAGTATGATACTTTTATATAACTCTTTTCTTTTAACAGTACATAATCATAAGACTATCAACATGCTATAATTTGATAGGTCAATAAGTTACTATTTCTATTAATTTGCGTCAATTAATCTAATATAATTATTCCTTTCAATAAATTCTTATGATTAAAGAAAAGTGTTGAGAATTACATTAGGTGTCAACAAAATTACATAGTAAATGTTATCATATATCCTCCTCCGATATATTTATATTAAATTCATATTATAGAAAACTGTAAGTACACACAAGAAAAAGTTTAAGCAACAATAGCAAAGTGATTAGTTATATAATATTTTATTGTAATACAATGGCAAGGGTAGTAATAAATAATCATTTTCAACGTTGAATTGACATGATAATTGATCAATCTTTTAATTATTCTATAGCTATCATTGTGGGTTCTAAAATATTGAGTTTTTATAGTTGTATTGTGTGTATTGCCAAATGCATTATAAAGAATAAAAATACATTAATCAATAACTGTTTGTATAATATAACAGAGTTATCAGCAATTCCCAAGGAATATGTAAATCTGTCAGTTAATTTATTTTTAATATATCTGCCAGTGGAATATAATGTATGTATATACTCATATCATATCAACAAATCTAAATGGATTCATATATTATTACTAGACCTCGGATTATATGCATTTGCATATTTGCATATGCAAGTGCATAAAACACTATTTTTACAGCATTATTGCATATTTAAGTACTTTTTTTAATAGTGCTTGTTTCAATAGTTAAATGTGTCTGGCAATTTCAAATGTCCATTGCAATTGAATCAAGCCAGCAATATCCCCGACGCCATAGAAATATTAGAATCTAAAAACCTTCCTGTGTGTGTAAGTCCTTAGGAATATTGTCAAAAAAAATATTGAATAGAATAACCCCCTTACTAGTTCATTATAGAAAAAGGTCTGTGGCAAATTAAATGCAATTCTAGAGAAAACCCCGAGTCCTTAGAAATAAAGAAAGTTAACGAATTTACTAACGGCACCAGCCAAACTCTGCCTGGAGAGGTTTCTCCAGAAATGGTGTCAAATTTCAAGTTCTATCTGGTAGGGTCAAGTCACGTAGAGTAGTCATTTTTAGCCTACAAATTAGTATTAAATGACAAACATTACTCTAGAAAAATGTTTGATAGTATATTGTCACAGAAATAACAAATGTTTATAAATAAATAATAATACATAAATATTGTAAAGAAACTATACAATAAATAGTATTTAAATTATGCATATTTTGATAGTGCACATAATCCGATGTCTAATTAATACAAATCTTTTTATATTTATAATATATCTATTCTCAAAGCCGAAATTTTAAAAAGATGAAAGAGGCTACTTTTTTTTAATTTAACACAACTCGTCTTCATCTTCATTTTTACTTTCTGGAATGTCATTTGAAGATAAATCTTGTGATTTTCCTGCGGCATTATCTTCTTGCTGAAAGTACACAATCAACATATTAACCAATATGTTACAAGAAATTAAAATCTTTAATACTAATCCAATTTTATTTAACACATTAACACCTAAGAAAGTTAAATATAAAATGCATGACAATGTTTGTCACTGAATTGGCTTGTGTAAAAAAGTAGCAGTTAACAATAGACTACAAAACAAAAGCACTTAACTAAGAAAAAGTTATAGTAAGGACAGCATATTTCCAACAGAATCATGTGAGGATAAAGAGGTAGTACACATAATATATAAACTCACCCCCATATATGCAGCATTTTGGCTCACATATGATGGAGCCGCATTCTCCCTGACGCTGGCCTTTGGAGCTGGTTCCAAGCCCTCTGGAAGAGGTATTTTACTTGCAAGTCTAGCATACTCCACATCCATGCTGCGAATGAAAGGTGAGGCGAGTGCTTTCTTGGCAGAGTCGCGATCTTCCTCATCATAGGCTTGCAACAATTGTTCGAGCGTTTGTATCTCAGGAACTTCACAGTTGTTACCCCATTCCTATTATAAATTAACTTGTTCTTAAGATATCGCATTATGTAGATGTATACATAAAAGTTATTTAAGAGCACTTTGAAATCTCCAAAACTTTATTGTTAAATTATTCAGGTCATAAATATTATTTCTATTAAAAAATACTACACAACTTAATTGTTAAAAAAAATTAAGATAGCAATACATATATCTATCTAATTAAAATCAATGACTCACTTTATAAGCTTTTTCTGCAGCAACAGCATCACCTCTTGCCAATTGGACAAGAACAATAGCAACAGTTAACCTTCCCACTGCATTGATGTTACCAGACTCCTGGTGGAAACCGATTTCGTGGCGCAGACTGTCCACAGCTTCGTCATACCTGGTTATAAAAGTAATGAAATTCATAAATTAAAACCTACATGATTTATTTTTTATAATTAATATTGTACACAATCATTTTTGATTCTATTTTATCTGTCAGACATTGTCTTGGCTTTTTATATTCCAATTGTCATGAAGATCAGTTGAAAAGTTTTTTATAGAAATTGATGCACTGCAGAACCATTTGTTGGCAAGTCATAAAAGAGTGACTATCTGCTCTGTTACAAAATACAAAAATATTCTTCGTAAAACATATATGTATATTTGTCAAATTTAATTATAATACATTAACATCAATTTTAAAATAAACAGATTAAGAGTTTGCAATACCTCTGCAGTTTGACTAAGATCCTTGAAGCCTTGCTGATATATTCAGAACCTTGATGCTGACTGCTTTCAGACTACAACAAAAAAATTAATTAAATATATTGTTAGAATCGAACCTACTTGGTTGAGTTGCATTTTGCAAACGTCACACTCCACTATAAAAAAAACGGCCGAGTTTGAACTTTGATGGCTGTCACATTGGCTGGTTGGACTCGGTGGCGAGAGATTATGGTTTGTGACTGTTGCAATCTGCAGTAAGCGTTATTATTTTCATTTTAATTGTTTTGGTACTGATTATGTTTTTATATTTGTAGAATTGAGTATTGATTACTTGATTAGATTGAATAGAATTATTGTAATTTAAAGTAAATTTATGTTCATCCTGACATCTGTCTTTTTTTAAATATAAAATTCCACTTTTGACGTTAAAATCAGAAGTGGGATTCGCCTGTGCTCACAAATAGATTTATTAATTTTATTTTATTCGATTTTATTTTTGTATCTTAGCTCCATTTTACAAATCATTTGTTTTTCAATATTTAATTTGTTGTTCAAAGATTTTATTTGTTTTCGCATTCTATCTCCATCTTGTAAATCATTTTATTAATTGTTATTTTTATTTGTTGTTCAAAATGCCACGACCATCACGGTTCCGTGAAAAGTCTTTTGATTCGCCTCGTCGAAAGGCGAAGTATAGCAGATTGCAGCAACACAACCACAAGTCTCGTTCGCGATCTCGTGAGGATAGTTGTCGCTCGCGGTCTCGTTTAGATCACCGTCATTCACGGTCTCGTAGCTATCGGGCTCGTTCACGTTCACATCATAGTCGGTCGCGATCTGGTAGTGATTACCGCAGACGTCGTTCGCGCAATAGCCGCACTAGGTCTAATAGTACTAGGTACCGTTTGCGCTCTCACAGTAATGATCGTTATCGGTCCGAGTCCAAGGACAGTAAACGTAGATCGCGTTCGCGTCGTAATCGTTCTCGAAAAAGGTCTTGCTCTGATATGTCGGTAACAGGTAGTCCTAAACATAACAAAGACTCTGTCAAGAGAGCGTTAGAGTCGATAATGTCGCGTTTAAGCGCAATTGAGGCGAGTTCGAGGGGTAGCATGCAGTCCTCGTTACCTGCTTGTCCCAGCACATCTCAGAGCGAGGGCGCGTCGATGCCAGCAACCCAAGCGCTCGCAGATGCGCTACAGAGTATCACAAAATTTTCAAAGTCTGCAAATTATTATGTTTCGAATTTTGATCCAGCTATAAATAGTTTTGAGGTGTGGAGCGACGAAGTGGAGCGAGCGCGGTTAACTAACAACTGGGGAGACTCAGAATGTTTGTCGCGGGTTGCGCTTTGCCTCAAAGGAGACGCTAAAACCTGGTTGAACGAGTGGATTACTAATGATCGCTCTTGGTCAAACTTCATGAAAGAATTCAAGTCCCTCTGCCCGCAAAAGACGGATTATGCCGAAATACTTCGTGAGGTCATAAATACTTCATCCGATAGGTACCCTACTTATGCTGAATACGCACGGCGGGCGCTGTTACGTCTGCAGATAGTTCAGGGTCTGAGCAGCGACCTTAGGGTGCTTATCGTCATTAGAGGAATTACTGATGTTCAGGTGCGGGCAGCGGCGACTAATGCTAACCTTACCATAGATAACTTGGTCTCCTTTTTGGCAACATATGCGAAGCCTGCTCGATTCAAAAATGATTCCCGGGCGCCGTTTAACGCAGTCAACAACACCAATAGGCCTAAATGTTTCGGTTGTGGACAGATCGGTCATTCGCAAAGCAATTGTCGGAATCGCAACGTTACGAAGCCAGTAATATGCACTTTTTGTAAAAAGACTGGACATAAGGAAAGCGATTGCTTTGCTAAGGCTCGATCGGAAATTCATAATAAGGACCAACGCAAAGTTAATCTGTGTAGTGAAATGTCGGACAAGTAGTGTCAGTAAGGATGTGGGTACTGCGGTGATACAGGGGATACCAGTAGACGTTTTAATCGATATAGTTGATTGTGTCCCTTTGAATGTGTCCCTTGTATCATCGGAAGTACTGAAACATTTCGCGGGTCAGCGTAAATAAACTTATTGTGTGTTGAAAGGCATTTAGTGATTCCGAAATCGTAGCTCGTAGAATACATTAGTCTGATAGTAGGATTTCGTGACATTTCACTTGACGTGTTCAAGCCCGAACGCCGAGGCAACGAGGGAGCTGGGCAGGAATCGTGCGAGATGTCTGCTAAAGCAGAATCAAGACCAACAAGACGCCCGTGTCAATCGTCAGCGACACCCTCCCAAAGTTTTCCAAGTGGATGACCGAGCTTTTGTGATAAAGTATTCAGTCTACGGGAAGCTTGATGCGGGTATGAGAGGCCCGTATCGTGAGACGAAAGTTTTGTCCAACGACCGCTACGAGTTGAAATTGATCACCGGTGCTCGTGGAAAGACCACGCAGGCGGAGGCGAAATTTATGGTCCCATGGAAGGGAGAGTGGTGTCCTGAGAATTGCTTTGCATTTTTTCAAAGTAAAGTTTGTGAATTAATTTGTTTCTTTTGTTATGTTACAGTTCCGTGGCTGCTGATTATGTATACCTGTGCGTGAATGTGTGCGCGCAAAGTGAAATAGCGAGCCACGCGTTTCAAGTGCACGTTGTGCGCTCTGTCACATATCTGTGCCCGATCTGGAGATGTTGGGTTTGATTGGTCGACCCCATTGAGTCCTCAGACATGTGGGTGGTTAACTTAGGTTCCCCCTTAAAGATGTCTTTGGCACTCAGGGCGATCCATTGAGCCTGGCTCTCACACGGCTGGGCGTTGGACAGCGATGCTGGGTCATGGTTATCGAGTGGGCAAACAGCCCGGCTGCAGCAGTTTTTGTGTTCATACGTATGTTGACGGACGGGCGGTGCATTCCTAGTTCTTGGGTCATGTGAGCTGGTCTTAAGGTATGTGGGTGTCGGGCGAACGCCCTCCCCTTGAAGATACCTTCCGCACTGGCGGCGCAGTCTAGGAGTGTACCCGCTGGTGAGGTCCCGTGTTGATCGTGCTTCCACTAAATATCAATGTTGTGGTACCAAACGCATCGGGCATTAACTTGCCTGTATGCCGTGATACTCGAGTGGGGGGATAGTTTGTAATTATCTTGTGCACAAGTAGGTAAAGTCAGTATCTATGAGATGCGTGTATTGACAATGAGAGTGACGAATGTTTGTTACAGACTCATTGTAGGATAAATAGTTTTGAGCGAAAGAGTTGATCTACTCTTTTTTTTTGGTCATGAATGAGGGCCTTGAATGTGTGAAGAATGAGAGAACAGGAGTTGTAACAACACATGGCAATTCTGTTCGTTTAAAAATCGTGTTATACGGGCAGAACTGCTGTATTTCCCTGTGATGGCCTGGGCACCCTCAAATGAATTTTGACGGTAAGCCCCAGGCCTAGCGAAAGTGTTTCTATGGTTATTTAAACTTATGTTGATGTTTAACAGATTCTGACAATGATGGCGAGGACTCTACAGAGCAGTTGCCTGGCCCATCATCCGCACGTCCTGCTGAAGACTTTGACGAGTACACCGAGGACGGCGCACGGTCAGGAGAAGCCGTGTTAGAATCGAACCTACTTGGTTGAGTTGCATTTTGCAAACGTCACACTCCACTATAAAAAAAACGGCCGAGTTTGATGGCTGTCACATTGGCTGGTTGGACTCGGTGGCGAGAGATTATGGTTTGTGACTGTTGCAATCTGCAGTAAGCGTTATTATTTTCATTTTAATTGTTTTGGTACTGATTATGTTTTTATATTTGTAGAATTGAGTATTGATTACTTGATTAGATTGAATAGAATTATTGTAATTTAAAGTAAATTTATGTTCATCCTGACATCTGTCTTTTTTTAAATATAAAATTCCACTTTTGACGTTAAAAATATTAATTAAACTAAAAGATAAAATTACCAGTTGTTTCTATTTCATAAATAACTTAATATATTACCGAAGAAACATCAGCAGCTTGCTGATACAGTTTCACAGCCAAATCAGGTGCCCTTTCTTCAATAATTTTGGCCACTTTATCCAAAATATTCGCTCCAGCATCACCGGATCCGTGTTGCTGATAAAGACTGCTAGATTCACAGCCAAGTTGATACAACTAGAACAATAAATTAAAATTTGGTTAAGCATGGCTAGAAGTTTAATATGTTTGTGAAGAAGTTTTAAATCTGATATACCTCTTCAGGCTGTATCATCTCCTTGCTCACTATAATAGCATTCTCAATTGCTTTACCAGCATGGAAGAATGCCCGGTTCTTCTTATACAATTCTGAAGCTTTTAAATAGCTTTCTTTCGCACTTTTCAAGTCTCGTGCAATACGAAAGCATTGGCCTGTAATATGACAAAAAGAAGTAAGTAATTAATAACAGTAATTCAAAATAGTTTGTTTTTTACCATTAATTCAAACCAATATATAGAGGCATATCATTAACATTATTATTAAGAACAGCTAGTTCTTAAAACACTAACCTGCCTGACTGTACTCATCAGCTGCAGAATCAAAATCAGGTTTCCACTTCAGCAGAGACGTCTTCAAGCTGAATAATATTTACATTAATTAAATGAAGGTAATATTACAAGCATAATCCATTCTAACGTTAAAAATGTGAAAGTGAGTTTGTTTCTTCATTATGCTTTCACATCTTAACTAATCAACTCAATTTGCATACATATTGTATGGAAAATAGAAATAGACAGTGACCCTCTCATATGAGGGCAAATCCACGAGCAGAATCTAGTGAGATATAAATGACAAATAAAATTATCATTGTACTGTATTGCCAATTCAAATTTTCTCATCACATCATGAGGTGAAGTACAAACACAAATAATGCTTGCACTACATTTTCTATTTCAAATATTTCATTCTCAGTATGTTCATATTATATGCATTAGGTAATATGACAAACTTTAAAATTATTACATAAGCAAAGATTATGTTTTACTACTCTTCCACAATGGATTAACAAGATCCAACTGATATGTCATAAAAGCAACTCTTATTGTTTGTAAAATTCAGTTGTTGAAATTAATTTATCGATCACTTATTATTTTGAACAGAAATTCACTATTACACATGCTATTTCTTCATAATATACTATTCCATTAAAATTTTTATATCATTACTATGTTTTGCCCGGGGTTTTCATCTGCCCTCCTATGGGAATATGGGAACAAAATGTAGCTTATGTTACTCGCTGATATAGCTTTCCATTGATGAAATAAATTATAAAATCAGCTTAGTGGTTTAGTTTTAAAAGTGTCACCAACAAACAAACAAACTCACTTGCATTTATAATACTAGTCAGTACTTTTTTTTGGTTAACAAGAGACCGAATATTTTTATAGACAAAAAGTCTTATGATTTCTAGCATAGGAAGCAACTTCTATTCTTTTACTTGCAGCAATACTTGGTATTACTGCATTCTAGTTTGAAAGATGAAGGAGCCATTGTCAGTGGCGTAACTATACCAATTGAGGCCCGTGGCAAAGTAATTGCATGGGGCCCCCCAGGTACAGGAGTGTGACATAAATTTGAATAGGCAGTTTAACTTGTTGACGGTGAAGGCGCAAAATTGGAAAGTGACCAATAGGGGGGCCCCAATGCATCTGTAAGAAATATCTAAATATAAGACACTGAGCTCGTGGCCTCTCTGACTGGGCCCTCGTCGGGTCGGGGCCCGTGGCATTTTGCCAGCCCTGCCACCCTATAGTTACGCCACTGGCCATTGTAATAACAGGTACAAGGGGCATAACATCTGCACTCCCAAGAGTGGTGGTGCATGTAAAGTAATGGTTAATAACTTCTAAATATTATGGAAAAATGTTTTATCAAAGTGAATCTGGTGAAATAAATTATCATGTTTTTCATTAAAACCCACCAATTTATATATGAACATGTAATTTTTAGAGTCCTGCATAATTTAAATCTGTTCACATATCTTTTCTTATAATTTTGTATTGTATAAAAAAGTTTTGTTGCTAAAAATTATCAAAATTTACAGGATATTTGTTTCTATTAATAATTAAACCTCACTGAATTTAAGCCCATTTTAAGAATACATTATTGAAGGGTTCTATAATTTATAATAAACATTATTTGAAATTTCAAAATACTAACATATAAAAGTATTATGACTAATAAACTTATACTACTTACTATTTTTCTGCTGATTTGCAATGTTCTTGAGCTTCATTTAGTTTCGCAGACATGATTTAAGTCTTTTTACAAGCTTTATTACAAAGTAAGTTTGGATAACTATGCAAGAATTACTCACTTCGAAAATCAATAAGATCATTCAAAGACTGCAGGTTATTATGATTTATGACACTAGTATTTTTTCATGTTATTGTTATGTTGCAAACACCTTAAGCATACAGCCAAAGTGATAATTAATTTATATTTAATATTTGTATGATAATTTAACCGATAAAAACAAGGAATATTTTTTTACAATAGATATTAAGTTATATTTATAACTTATATCTATTTAGTTATAATCTCAACAACCCTCACTTATATTTTTATAATATTGACTTCTCGTTTATTCAACTTATTTGACAAATTTATTGATTAAGAATATTGTATTTTAAGACTGGACAAAATATTAACAAAGTTCAGTAATTTTAATATGGCTTTCTCCAACATTTCTTATTTTTGGGGATACAAATTTTATTTTATTTAAATACATAATTTAATATTTTAAGAATATTTGAAGTAGTTTGAAAGTATGAATTGATTACGATATCCGAAAACTAAGACCTACCTTTTTAATTCATTATATTTAATAAATAAAGAAATCTAATGTGAATATTTATTTAACATATTATTTTATATAATAACAATAAGTTAGAGATAGACTTAAAGAATTAATTATAAGTGGTGCATAAGTAGCTTATTCTAATTCTAGCTGCATTGCTATGTACGTAGAAGCTTAATAAGAAAGTAGACGGGTTTAGAATTGTGGACGAAAATAATTGTCTGGCGAGCAGTCTCTGCGCACTTAAGTATTCACTATTCAAACCATTTAGATTACTGTGAAATATGTTGTGGCATTAAATTAAAATATTATAATATTAGTTTTACGTGTTTCAAGCTAATTTTAACATAAAGTATAAAAATATAATTATTTTATTTATTTTAGAATTGTTTATTAAAATGTTATCACAGTATTACGCCAGCTGGGAATGAATAAAGTAATCATTTATGTAATAACAATAGCAACATTTCCTCGTGAGAATGCGCGCGCACCCCTTGATCCCCCGCCGCTCAACCCCACGCATAAGACGTAGTGTCGAGGGTAAGATTGAAAAGAAAATTGAATAACGGAACGTGGGATCAGTCTTTCTTATTATTAATACTAAAAAGGACAAAGTGTAATATTCATTCATCATTATTTATTATTAGTGCCGTTATTGTTACTACGACTGCTGCAATCCTACAACGTCCATACGTAATAAATTTTCCCTTTAAATTTTTGTTTTATATCGATGTTTTATGTGGATTTATTATTTTATGTCTTATTATTATCAATTACTAATTTATGTGCTTATATATTTATATTGGACAATTATTCTGCACCGAGAAATAAATTCTGATATTCTATTTACTTGCTTTTATAATAGAGTCAAAAACGATTTGGTATTTGCTTTAAAAAATTATTTTGTTAATATTTTTCCTAAATTATACATAATATCTAAGATATGTTTTTATTTTAGTAGTGTAATTCTAAAACTTATTTCATTCCACCCACGTGTTCGAATTCTCAATATGTTTGTGTTTTTAGTTTTATGGCACAGAATGACATGTTGCATCTTATATAAAGAACAATGGCAGATCTATGTCTGGAAGTTTTTTAACGTCCTTAGATTTCACTTATAGCAAAAAATATAACTTATTTTTTTAAGATTTTTTAAATATATTCTCATTTTTGTTAGAGCCGACGCTATTTATTTTTATTAAAAGTATATCAACTTGTATCAACTGATGTATGAATTGCCAATAAAATGTCATCCCAACAAATAGGGATGTAGAGTACAAGTATTAGTATAAGTAGTCACTGCATCGATTCAATTAAACGAAAAATCGATATGGACTGGTTACTTACGTTTTGATTGAAATGTGCTGTTTTTTATCTTTAATACAAAATATAATATACTTTATTTACATTAAAACCTTAAATATAAACAAAAAAAAATTTAAAAATAATTACTATACAACTCATGACCCCGTGGAATGGTGGCAATTTATTTTTAATGAAAATAGTGTTCAAATGTTGACATATTTAAAGCGAAGTTACCTTTATCAAATTGATAATTGATTAAAATAGCTAAAAATCATTACGATATTGTATCGATATTAAACATAGTCGGATACGACCATGTTAGCACACTGTCAGCTCTATTTTAGTATTTTAATTTGACAATTCGCCCATTTGCGACGATAGTGTAATATCTCAAAAACCTCAATTTTACAGGAAACGATTTTTAAACTTTCAAACGATCCTATCTTTTTAAATATTGCACAGATGGCGTAACACTGTAAGAGGGTGTTTTAGATCAACTAATATTGAAACTATTCATGTAAAAGCATCGTTAGTTTTCTAACAAAATACCCGAAATTATTACGCTTAAAAAAAAAACAGAACACTTATCACATTGTTCCTGAAATATGCAAGTTTTACGGTGTGTTATAATTAAATAACACGTTGTAGATGATGAAAACAATTACTTGATGCTAAGTTATGTATATAATAGAACGTTGTTGTCGAAAATATTTATTTATTAATAAATCGGAACGAACAATTAAATTGTGGTATCTAGTAGGAGTAATATTAATTTTTACTTGACCATAATAGATTTATGATGATATCAACAACTAAGTAATTAATTATGTAGATTTAAAAAATATATACAATTAGTCACTTAAAGGAACCTTAATTACACTCTTGTTTTTTATCTTACAATATAAGTTTTATGAGAAAAATAACACAATTTAATGTTTGAATAAAACAAAGTCAACAAATTTGATGATGAAGATACCACCACAAAATCTTCAGATATTTAAAGATGCATGTGGCAATAAGTTGAGATAGCCCAGTGGTCAGCTCCAATCCGCCGGGCAAATACCTCTGATATTTCATGTGCTTAATTTGTTTATAATTCATCTCGGGTTTGACGGTGAAGGAAAACATAAACTCACTGACTTTCAACTTCCCTGAAATCCAGCCACATGTGTATTCCAATGCAGGTTGCATTGGAATACACATGTGGCTGTATTTCAGGAGTGTATGCAATGCAGGTTGCATTGGAGCAGCGGGGTGAAATAAGCTCCAAAGCATCTTCTTAAAAAAGGAGAGGAGACCTTAGCGCAGCAGTGCGAAAGACACTAACCGTTACTCTTTCTATCGTGAGATTGCTAATCTCACTTAAACCTCCATTAGCCTGTGATTAGTCCTACGCATTACTTTCAACATGGCTAATTTTGAAATCGTAGATAGTCAAAGTCAATGAATTTCGAGTTATATTAGAAAACAAAAAAATCTCCTTTAAAGGCTTTAACTGCATGTTAATCATAGACGGCAACTACTCTACACCATCTTTGTTATCCTTCTTCTTCTTTATTCGGGACAAACGTTTTTCTTCGGGATGTTGTAAATCAAATTATTGTAGTTCTTTGTCTTCTACAAAACTATTTTCGTAACCTTTGCAAATAACGCAAAGAATTCCACATAATGTCTGTGTACAACTGAGATGGTTTTTTCACCATCGGTGTTATGTTTGATGAGCTCTTACTGTATTTTTCGGTGGATCATCTATGTGTATCCATGATTAGAGTAAAAATTAGCTTTAAGTAAATAGGAGTTCGTTTATTTATCAATGTTTCTATGGTCGATTGTTACTAGCTAGTGATTGTGTGACAAAAAAGTATTGCAAACCCTTATTTTCACGACGTAAAGTAATAAGGAATACATTGTTATTTTCTCTTTTTTAAGCTGGTATTCCACTCTCATCAACTCAACTCACATCATCAACATTAAGGTAAGCTGGTTTACCTGACATTAAGGTAATACTGGCTTCTTCCATAGACTGAATTATAAATAACCATTGCCTTTCAAAATTTCCAAAATTCCATTAATAATTTAGATGTTGCCGTTGAAGGTGAGTTATATGCTGGATGTGAGCTCGGCATTTCTTTGCAAGTTAGCTTAAGTTTTTGTTCACGTATATCTTTACTAATTTTAGGTGATCGGTAGGCCTTATTACTGTTTTTTATCTTTCCTGGCTTTATCTTTTCTTTTCTGTTTGGGCATTCTTTTCAATGATACCAGGATCGATTAAAAGTGAGGCGTTTTCTATAATAGCGTTTGAAGTAGTATAATTTTCTGCGGTGGTGTGAGATTCATTTATTGTATTATTTAGTATAGTTTCATTTGAATTTGCAGGCTAATTATCAAGAATAATCAAGAATAATTTTGATTAGTTGTTTGAAAAATTACTTTAGAGGGCCTTGTCGTTGAAATGTCGGTTAGATCGTCTAAAGTAATTGTAAGCTTTGGATTTTTTGTACACCTTTGTAATCCGGGTCTTTCACTGCCATCGCTGTCTGTAAAAATGCATAAACATCTCGCAATTTGTTCTGTATTCGAATTCAGTTATAACTTTCACTGAAATTTCTACCAACTACCTGTCGACAAAGGATTACTTAAAGAACTGCTGGACGAGCTACTTGATATTTGAACTTGTAGATTCGCTTGAGGTTTGAACTGTCTCTTGATTCTTTAAAATTGAAGGATAAACTGGAGAAGAATATATTTATACAGAATAATAGACATGTACCTATATTTTCTCGATGAAGTGTCCTATCTTCTTGCTACATAATTATCTACACGAGCAGCAACTTCTGGTATCTAGATGAAAATAATATCAGTTTACGAACCAAAAAAATATTTCTAATTTATTTAAATAAGCACATTATATAGAATCAACAGTCTAAACGCAAAATGGTCGGATTTTTGCTTTTTTTCTAACTGTAAAATTAGTTTTGACCTCGCCCCAACTGCAAATAAAATACTAATAAAAAGTTATTGTTTAGCGTATATAAAGTTATAAGTCAAAATAAATTCATAACACAATTGAAAAGTATTCTGGAATAACAGCACATCAACAAATAACACAAATCACATTTCGCTGGAGACCAAACGTTTCATCATCTTCAACGTTACTTTTCGAGTTATCACAGTGTAATTTATAATTTTTACAAGAAAAATGTGATATCAAGAACCAACCACATTATTTATTTTTTTTATTTTACAAGAACACTGTGATAAAATGATGCAATACATTGTCGAACAGAAAAAATCGGTAAAAATTATACTTGACTTTTCACCAAAAACGTATGTAACTTCGATTACCACGTTGTTCGGCCAAACCTCAAGCACTCAACACTAACACTAACAGGGGACAACTGAATTGTCACTTTTTTAAAGCTAAGTAGATCGCTGAATGAGATAGTGCTACACTGTGATAGTTGAGCCTTTTTCTCTCATAGCTCCGCCATTTTTAGCGTAAAAAATATCGCGTTTTTACAGATATATAGATCTCGATACGGCGATTCAGAATTTCTATAAAACCAAAAATCGATTTTTTTGAGTTATCACACTGTCGTCGCAAATGGACGAATTGACGTTTTTTCTTTCTCTATATGTTATCTATCCGTTTCCATTTGATTTTATGTGCATGAAGTATAAGTATTTACTATAATGTGCTATTTCAAATAATTTGTTCATAACCTTAAAAAAATTAAACCCGATTATCTTTTTTTTCCGGCTTTCCTAAATAAAAATGGACCTATTTATAGACTCTGGCACTAACGCCGAATCTTTGACAATTTTTTCAACACGGGATGCAGCGATTTGCTCCCAGACATTTTTTAGTATGGAGACCTGCCATTGTCCTTTACTGTCTCAAAATTCAACGATAATTAGAATAGGACAATTTATTTTAAAAAATTCTACTAATCAAGCTTCTAGATTGTTATAATAAACTACACAATTGGCTTTAAAAATGTAGCTTGTACTTTTCTATACGAAAGCATTCTGAGGTAAAATTGAAGGTAAAATAGAAATCCAGGGATGGAAGAGTTAGGTGGAACGCTACCCAAATTTGATTTGATACCTTTGTCACTTCAATATTTTCAGCATAACATGAATATTCGTTTAATTTACGCATCATGTAGTCCATGCATCGTAGAATTTTGGGACAACCTTTATATATACTTATAATTTAAAAAGTTACGACTTATAAAATGTCGAAATTTTATATTTACATGTAAATTGCTTATGTATTAATCAAGATGTTGTATTAAATTACATTAACTTTACATTTACTGTTGCTAGCTAATGAAAATATTTTATTTTTGTGTTAACTCAGATTATGACCTACTTTTTAGTTTTATAAATCACTTACCATGCTTTTTATGTTTTTATATTAATGAGTTGTCAAAACAATCGATATAATGTTAATAATTTATGTTTTAGGTTTCTGTAACTTCAGGTAAAAATGGAATTCTATGGTAAGAAAGCGTCTGTCTATTTTCTATTTTTCCATCCGTTCGTTTCGTGCGATTACTTCAGTAACTGCAATCGCTATTGGTCTGCAATTTGGTTCAGCGATAAAAAACCGTTTGACTGAGAGGTTAACTCTTCATTTAAGATACCTTTAAGTATTAAGGGTTGTGTAGGTATAAGTAGCTCGCTGGGTTTTTTTTTATTAACATTGAAAGTGTCACTGTGCCAAATTTCATAACCTATCCAGTTTTTTTTAGTGGTAACGAAAAACAGACGGAAGGACCAGGTCGGCTATATCAGAAATTCCATATTTGTTTTTTGTTTGATTATCAAATTTATTATATTTTTCATATAAATATATAATATAGAAAATTACTTATATTCTTAACCGCGACAGTTTGTGTAAATCTTAAACCTACACAGGCCCGGACTTAGGGCAGTTGTAGTTAATTATATTAGTTTTGGCTGGGTCGCTCTACGTGGGGCACTTAAGGCAGTGCTTTTTAGGCCTAAGTACAAACCGGGGCTGTGCTTACAGAATAATTACTGATTATATACGCTTCATACCTCGCGAAGCCAAAGATCAGACTCAGACACATATATTATGAATATTCCTTCAATGGATGGTGCGCGATGTTATATATTATTCGCTTTTATTTGTCGTGTGTCTGCTAAGGTATAATATTTCCTTTATTATTCCTATTTCCTATTTCCTTTACTATTCTTTATTGTCGCAGTTAAAAAGGATACCTTTATACTACATATAACGGCTTTACTTATTATATTTGTTTGGCGGATGTTTAGTTAAACATTGATTTTTCTCTTTCTGTCGTCATCGATTTCATATGCGAAAGAAGAAGACGGAAAGCATTTTTAACTTCCCCTTCAAATACGTTAATCACGGCAACCGATTATGGTATATAATTTAACAAACCTTTACAAGTTTTTTAAAGCTTTACAAGCTTATTTCAGTATAAAACTAGGTAACTCAACTTTCTATTTTTTTTTTATTAGAAATAACTATATCGACTATATAAATATCATTTTATTTTATAATATATTTACTAATTTATCAATAGATTTTTATAATAATTCAAAGCTTTTCAAAGTAGTTCAAAAACATATGTTTGATTGTCTTAAAAAATATTACTAATAAATTCATCATATCTGTAGGAATTATTTGGTGATTTAAAATATTCCTTACTTTTTGTACAGGAATAATTTTCATAAGGTTTCGTGCTGTTTTGCCTTTGTCTCAAAGTAAAAATATTTTTAATGAATCTGCAAATTAAAAAAAATCGTAATAAAGGGTATTAAATAGGACAGATAGATAATTGAAATGAACATCGCTACAATAAATTAAAAAATCACAACTATTTCTTCTTTATTATTAACCAATAAAGTACATTCAATTAACGTAGTAAGAAAATCCTTTAAACATTAACTTTAATTTATAATAATAACAATTTATAATGTATATAAAATATATGTTAACACATTACGTGAAACGGTAATTTTATTTGCAAGCTTTATATTGAAAGCGTCACTCGCCCCAAAGAGAATCAATGAAGAGCACTTGAAAGAATAACAGTAAAAGCTGACCAGTATAACCTTTATTATTATACCGTAAGGCGGAGGGCGCTACCGTCAACGCAGGTGTGAATCGTGAGAAATCTTTCCCCTCAATACCTAGGATTTACTTTTAGCAGGCGGAGGGCGATTTGCAAGAGTATAGGGGTAACATTCCCACGGATTTATGCTTGTATAAATTATTACGTAGCTAATCTCAGTTATAACTATTTTGTTATTTGAATAAGAGAAGATAGGCATGAATAGATTATACAAATGTTGGAGTGTATTTGAGGCTTTGTCATTAGTTTATAGGCCCGGAGTATAGGCAAATATAAATAGTTTTATGTATATTTAAGTAAACGCTAGCATTTTTCCGTATTCTTACCATTCAAGAATCGTTCATCCGTTTTTGTGGAAACTTTGTAATTGTTGGTAGTTGCGTGAAAGTATCTGGCATACCATCAATGCATACAATGGTCGTCGCGCCAGTTGTTTGGGATAATTGCGTTTAAAAAAAAACGGGCATTGCAACGCATGTTGCTAATGTCTGACATATGGGCTAGTAATGTAGAAGGCAATGTCCTGGCCGACTGATAATCAACGTAGGTAATTGATCTACCATTTTTAACATAGTGTCATAGGTAATTAGAAAGTATTATCTGATAATTCAACCAACGATAAATCATCAAATATACCACTTTAAGCTGTCATTTTTCTAGTACACCCAGGCATTAAATGTAACTAATTAAAATAATATATATTTATTAACAATGAATATAATATGGTTGGTTATTGTCATGTGATGACAAATTCCTTCTAGTCACACTAAGATCCATCTAAGTTAAGGACACAGACGCGGCGGCGAGCCGCTCGCGTCGCTATTTTGTTGGTGGGGTACGTACGAACGCACCCCGGGTTCGTACGAACCGAGGGACCAAATAGCCGTTTAGGTCTATAATATGCTAGTTAATTTTTCTAATGTGTTCCGTATTTTTGAACGCTCAGAATGCTTGGATACCATTTTCGAGATGACTGTAACCATATTTATGGCGGTTTGACTGAAACGATCTATATGACATTTTAAACGTCTCGACCTTTTGAGCGAGTATATTGTTGACAACAATAAGGGAACTTTGTTTGTACCGATATTATTGACTTTTTGGTTGCGTCTATTTATTTGAATACTCTGAGCGTCTCTAATTATTTGACGCTGACTGTACTTCGTAGACTTAGGTCGTCAACGTTAAAATTGTTATTCCCGCGCACAGCAAAACGTATGTTTTTAAGTAAATAACCTATTATTATCTTCTTTTTTTACCGTGAATTGTCATAAAAGGGTTTGTTATGGTACTGAAGACAAAAAGACAGTTTCATTTAAAATATCGGTAGTGTTCCGAGGAAAGCCGGTGGTTCCTTATAAGGCCCAACAAAAATTGTTCAACGGTTCAACGGTTGGCCTTGCTAAGGTACCTAAGCCTAACTAGGAACATCTACAAACAAACATACAAAACGACGATTAAGAAAAGAGAAAAGTCTACAAGTAAGCGAGAACAAAAAAAGGAAAATATAAATACGTGTCCATTTTATCTTATTAAATATTAAAAAAAGCTTGTGATAGGTGTTAATTGTTAGTTCGGCCTTCTTAGGAACATTTTGGCCTTACAGAGAACGGACCCATAAAAAGGCCATTAGGTCAATTTTTTTTTTATCATTTCAGCCTAAAACGCATTGGTAACCGAGTTGATATCGATATGATACTTACTACTATTTTTAAATCATTTCCATTAATATGTTCTTAGTTATACCATGGAGTTCAAGGAATGTTCGTTGAGCTTTTTATAGACAATTGTAATATATTAAGCATTTAATGTAGTTTTAGTAAAAGCGGATATTTTAATTGTTACAACTCTAGTTTTACGTTGAACGACTGATTTATAATATTGGCCTTGTATGGATCCCTGTTCCTTGCAAGACCGTTTGGAAGAGCTTAATTAAACTTAAGTTTTACAAATAGTGATTACATCTAGAATAAAAGTAATTTATATGTTACATAACAAAACAAAGTATTACTTAATAGTTTCTTTCATTTATCCAGTAAATAAACTAATAAGAACTGTTTATTCGTTACAGTGGCCTTCCATGGTCCACCCTTTTATTTTTATTTCACCCTTTTAGGTGGTAAATTTTGGAAAACTCTGATTTCTGTTCTTATTTATTTCTAACCAGAAGCTTGTGTACGCAATATCATGCTTCTAACTTTGAAAATGACGGATTTCCATACATCTATTATTCATCCATCCATCATATGAGTTTTCATTATAAAATGCATCAACTGTCAAAATTTCCAAGTTTGTTACCCCAGTGGTTTAGGTTCTGCGTTGAATCACCTTTTTTTGTACATCATATTATTTTAAAATAATAATTATAAGTCATTTTTTATATTATTGCTTTATTTTTATTTACAATAACAAATAATATATTTGAAGTTTTATGACAATCGGTTGAACGGGGCGGAAGTCGATACTTTACAGCGCCTGATGGTAGTTACATCAATGGGCATAGCATATAAACCTTCTCCGTGGAAAAATACATATACATACCAATTTTCATAATGATCGGTCAAATAGTTTCTGAGTTTATCGATGTCATATATACAAACATCCTCTTTTATATATATAGGTACGTATGAAGCTGATGATAACGGTAGTTGCTACTATTTTTTTTAATAATTTGACAATAACGATATAAGCCATATATCGCTATATTTTAAGCTCGTCTGGGTAGGTACCACCCACTCATTAGATATTGTACCGCAAAACAGCAGTAGGTACATTGTACTGTTGTGTTCCGGTTTGAAGGGTGAGTGAGCTAGTGTAATTACAGGCACAAGGGACATAAGATCTTAGTTCCCTAAGGTTGGTGGCGCATTTGCGATGTTTAACATTTTTTACAATGCCAATGTCTACGTTGTTGACCACTTACCATCAGGTGACCCATATGCTCGTCTACCTTCCTATGCAATAAAAAAAATATCGCTTAAATCGCCAATATGTCACTAAACTTATGTCCTTTAAATATAAGTACTGCTTTCTTCGTTAGAATTTCTGGTACCTATCCAGACGAGCTTGCACAAAGCTCTACCACCAAGTAAGTAAATGTACTAGTTTTAATTCGCAAATGCATTGTATTGGGGGTAAAATATTATTTTTGACTATTTTTAATCTGATGTGTTTAGTAATGCGTTAGTTTCTTTATTTAGATTTGGAACTTAGCGTCATAGTAACTTTTGTTCATCTTAAAAATACCTATCCGACGATGGATTATGCGTCGCTATTGGCGGTGGGACCATTTCATACAAATCCTGGCATCATCCTTTAAATTATAATTCTTAGAATTAAAAAGATTATATATGTACCATATATTAAAACAAGGTAATAACGTTTAGAGTGCTAGACGGTTACATAAGTTATTTCACTGAAAAGAAACCTACCAGTGGTACCCAGACCGGGTTTCACAAAGCCCTGCCACCAAGTAAATAATAAAAATATGTATTTGGAACATTACGATAACCCATTATACAGTGCATGTGAAACAAAGAAAGTTAGCTATACCGCTAAGCCGGATTAGAAGTCGAGCTATTTACTAATATCAATAATAGCATAAGTACAAATCATCCAAAGATTGACCAACAGTAATATTTAGTGAAGTAGTAGTTGAAATAAATATAAACTATTTTAATAAAACCCGTGACAAACATTGTATAACACAGGTAGTTTGTACTCGTATAATATAAACATGTTACAACTTTCTGCCCCGGTAAAGTCAATAGAAATGAAATCCTTCCCGGTCGTTTTCGTTGATTCGAACAGACTATATCAATTTCTATTCTTATATTTTTTTTAGTAAAGATAGACATCAAAAGTCTATTTGCATCGTAGCTTTAAACTTAATATATAAAATTTATATATAAAGCCGCTGTTCAAATCTAAACAGATCATCCCTTGCTTCGACTAAAACCGTTTTCATTATAAAACTTTGTGCCAAATCAAGTAATATAGTTTTTATATTAAGTTACGCGCGCCTCTAAAAAGAAACATATTTTCCCACCGTTTGTGGTGGTCATTTTTATCTAATTTAGGTTAATAAGCTTAAAAAAACTACTATTCATTAAAATAGTTTACAATAAGCAAATATATCGATTAATAAGTGTACAAAGAACAAGTGGCAATTGAAATCTACCCTCATTCATTATGTAGGTGTAAGCGGCGCACGGTCGATATATAAGCAACCGGATAAAAAAAATAAAATTATAAATTTTTCAAAACATTTTATAATCGTCAGAAATATCGATTAACATACACAAAAAAATAACTAAGAAGAAACATCCCAATTTCTTGTATATGACTTTTAAGTGATTTAGTGAAATAATTAATTCAGTTTTTTTTTATAATTTTCAAGTTTCTTTGGCCACCAGAGTTAATCCTCTACGATGTTCCAAAATGCTAACATAAAATTACATTTTACTTTACTTTTGATATGTGCTCATTAGAGAACGCACAATCTACGGATAAACCTAATTACTGTAAAGAAAATATGTATGAACTTTTCCACTATTCTTACTGTTTCGTATACATACCTAGATTTCAGTATCTATAGGTAATACCGCTAAGGTATATTTAATTCGGTGAAGGTGCAACAAAAATATATTACGTACCATTAAAATATAGAATTCAATGACTTTGAATCGTCATCAATGTTGCATAGTACATTTTACTTATGTTACCGACCTTATAATTTTAACAAGTTTTTACAAAATTACAATAATAATCAATTTAAAATTTTATATATTAAATAGTTATCTGCTGTCCAAGACATGGACTTTAGAGATAGCTCAGTATCCTAACTAATATTATAATTTTAATGCAAAAATTACTAGTTAATTTATTTGTTACGCTTTCTTGTCTAAGCTACTGGTCAGGGGTACAAAAAAGAACATAGGATACCTAACCCCCCCCCCCCCCTAACTAAAACAAGAGGGCGAAGCCGCGATCTAAAATTAGTAGTAGAAAACTCATTGCCTATCGTGTATGGTTATGTTTTAGTTTTTATTTATTTAATCGTTTTTTAATTAATTCACGAAATTAATTTAATTTAAGCATAAAAATCGAATTTTATATAAAAATGCCTGCTAATCTCAATCAGCGTTCCTATGCTCGCAATTTCACCTGACAACGTGTTTTCGAAACAAAATATGCGAGGTCATCAGTAGGCGTAATGTCGTGTCAGTATAGATTACCCATCACTTATCAGAGGTATGCTAAGACACCCACGAGCTCACACAGCTGCCAGAGTCGTGAGCCGCCCCCGTTTCTCACGCCAACCCTCCATCTGCTTAAAGCTCGGACCCTTCTTACAGACTTCATTACACAATAATAGAACTTCGCCTTATTATTTTTCTACCCTAGCACTGATTTCATATAACGGGATTCATTCGTTAAGAAGACATCGCGCGTGCGACATCACCGCTTCATATTTTTTTGTTATAAGTATGTACGAGTAGTTGGTTATATTTAGTGAGTGTTTTTGAGTTAACAGTTTAATATTATTGTAACGTATTAAAAGGAAGATGCAAGCGTTTATTGATTCACAGAAAGCAGAGATTGGGAGTTTAAATATGTCAGGTAAGTTTTTATTCACATTTTATAAAAAAAAATGCAAATAATATTAATTATTTTGTTTTTAAATCTTTTATAACGTTTTGTTTTGTTATTATAATACTTTTTACTATTCTAATACATACTTATATAATTCTAATACCGCTTTGAATTTTGCGAATCAGCGAAATAATAATAAGTAAGTACTTCTTGTCTTAAATAAATAAAATTAATCATAAAATTGTGAAAAATAATAATAAGATAAGTAACTCGTGTACTCATATTTGGTTTCACCTTTAGGTTTGAATTTATTTATTATTATTATATATTTTATAGTTAAATCGGAAAATTGCGTAGTTGCGTTAGGTGATCTAAAAAATATTACTGGCTAGCTATTATTGTTCTCGAAAAATATTAATTTTCAAATAGATATATCAAACATTATATACACTAAAGTATATAATGCTACTCGAACTTTCGATCGGTCCAAGTGAGATATAATATACATACATTATAGATACGAGTATATAAATTTGTAATCAACATTACTTTTTATTATTTACTGTTTTATACGTCTTCAGAAGTACCTACTAATGATTGAGTAACTCACGGGTACCAATAAAAGTAATAGATTTGTGTATGAAATACAATGTCCCTATTGTAATAATCAATATTTATTTATAAATCACAAAAATTCCGAACGGAAACGCGTATATAAAAACTGCAATATCCATTCAATTAAATCATTCGTTTTTCTTTATATACAAAAACAAATGGATTGCGATATTTGTCTTAATCTGATAAGTAGATTAATACGTATAGATGCGATTTTCATACAAGATTTTTCCGTGAAAACATAACAATATAGATATTATATTAGATAATAAAGTCTATTAAATTCATTGTAAATATCACAAAGACTTCCACTCCGGTAACCTTTTAAGCGCTTTACGAGAACATTTACGGAAAATGTTTTGTAAGTTTTTATTTTCCATCCTTAGGTAACAATGATATTAAAAAAAAAATTTGCACTTATACAATAGAAGATATTTTATTTCTCAAATATTATGTAACTTTTATTTATGAACAAAGTTAGTTTCCTTTGTCATTGTTGTATCGCATGACTCAATATCTGTTTGTCCTGAAACATAGTGAGTATCTTCAAGAATCGAACTTAATTATTTTGCTTCAACTCACATTTCCTGTTGATCGATAGTGTTTTGATTAAAATTAATAGATTTGGTCCTTATTTAGAGTGTTGCTGCTTATAAGCTTATGTATTAATTAAGCACACTAGTAGGTTTTTAAAATAAAAATTGCAACATTATTCGATTACCCTGTAGGCAGGATTTACCTACTTATCTAATTAGGTAACTACCCTACATACGTATATAATTAATATATTCCTTAACATTAATGTTTCAAAATCGATGTAAGGGCAAATATCCAATTACTGCCGAAAAAGAAAGCCAGTAGGTACCTACTAATTTACTCGATGCCTAAATTGTATTAGGTAGGTACCTGCTAGGTACTCAGATCACATTTCAAATAAAACCTTGACGTGGGTTTACTTTTAATCAAAAATATTGCAAATTAAACCTTATTCATGCAAACTAATTTTATTGATCGAAGTAAATATAACTAAGTAGATGAATTCTATAGAGGTTCTAGTTAATGATCGGTCTAAGTGACGTGGTGGCGTCGGTGCATTTCTTAGTATCTCTATGAATAGTGCGGTAAATTGAATCAACAACTTATAGAAAACTGTATTGGAAAATTATTTTGTGTTATTGAAAAGGTAATTTTCAATTTCAAAGAGTCTGTTTACATTAAGCCGGCTTTCATACATTTTAATTTTATTTCATTGATAATAATAATTATTTCATAATAAATATTTGCTTTCGTATTTATATAATGTCTGTGCGTGCACGCACCCGTGCACCGTCCGCCGCAAAGTAATATTTTTGCGAATAGGCAAATGTGCGGCAGTCGGCAGGTGGAGAACTGGAGACTGGAGAGTGGAGTGAAGGCGGCGCGGGCGCTCCGGCTGTCAGTTGCTCGCGATGCGTATTGTGTGATGAACGCGTCTAGTGTGTTTATAAAAGCATCGACGTTTCGTGTTCGTGTGTGAATGTCCAATGTTTCCATGCAAGGTGCGGGGGCGGCGGGACCGGTCGACGGTCGCACGCCCGACCCGCCGACCTTACGTACCGTTCACTGTACGCAACACGATTCTCGTGATTCTAAGTGCATCTTCAAAATATAAAATGCAATAGATAAAAAACACCTCATGTGTTAAATTTCGAGAGACCTTGTATGTGATATGTACACTCATCAGTGATTGATTCAAGTTCCAACATTACCGGTCTGGATAATGTAAAACATGTATGTTCATATACTTTTATCTCTATAATTACCTACCTAGTAATACTAGTAAACTAGGCATAGTAGAAATAGTTAAGTAGGTGCTTGAACTATCTACTACTAGAAATTTGTTGACAATAAACTACGCTTCAATAATTTTTAAAACAATTGGTAATTTTAAATTAAATGTTAACAAATCAATATTTATTACATTTATATAGATAATTACGTTAAAATACTGATATACATGTCAGTTGCAATAGGTTTATAATATAAAGTTTATTTGTTACATATATACTTAAACATAGAGTGAGTTAACGCTTTCGTTAGAGACCTACATAAATTTTAATATTATCTAACCAAGTAGGTAATATTATAATTATTATTATTGACAAATTAGAACGATTTTTTGTCATTCAGTGACAATAATTTAAATTCCAAATTATTCCATGCGTACCTACTTATACATTTTATTTACCGATCAAAAGAAATAACATAGTTAATGTAAATAAAATAAACACAAAAACAGCATTATAAAATCAACGTTTATTATAACTGAGGTGACACAACTTCTGCGTAAGCGCATATTCTCAAAAATTTAAACATTTCATATATTCGTGAAAAATAGTTTATCAAACCGATATTGTTGTCCTAGGTTACTCACTTCGTTTTAAGGTATGAAGTTTTCACATAAACTAAAGCCACATTAACCTCAACCACGTGTTAACGGTGTTGTAATAAAGTTATTTTATATTATTTTTTATTATAACGTAGTCATTATTACACTACTTATTATATCTAATTTTTTTATTCGCTATGTCAATATATAACTTCGCAAAACAAAAAATACACAAAATCATATGAGAATCAAATGTTCGAATTTAAAATGAATTACCTTATATCTAACGCAAGTATCGATTACATATAATGTGTTCGTGCGTTACTTTATATAATGGCTTTATAAAGAAACAAAAAAAAAGTTAAATACATATTATCTTAATTTTATATCTTGTATACATATATGTACACATATATCAAAAGTCCTGTAAATAAGGGCTTGATATTCAGTACAATCAGACGCATTTAAAAGTAAGATAGAGGGCCTCTTAGTAACGGATCAGCTTACTATTCACACCCTATCCGACATCTTTTCAAGTAAAGCTATTAGTAACGCCTTTTGAAGAAAAAATTAAAACCAGAACTCTTAAACCCATATCGTAAACTTAAGGGGATCACTATTGTGCTACCGCGGAGAATTCCGATTGGCCAAAAAATATTTTCGCCGTACCAATGGGGTTCCAAGGATAAGGGTCGCGCCCATTACACTCAAGTGAACAGATGCGGTAAAGGTGCAATATATTATCTTTGTTTGCGTGTGTTATGTCATCTCGCTAAGTAAATAAACGAAAAAAAACCATCACCTGCCTTAAAATGACTACCGTTTTATTATTTACTCTAATATCTCGTCTTCAAAAGTCGTGCTCCGTTCAGAAAAGACATAAATCCGATTTTATTCTTAACGAGCGATAATGATAGGTATATTACTTATTAGTTTTTACTGTAATAAATTAATGTCGTTGTTTTAATTTATATTTTTAGGCTAAGAATTCAAACGTGAAAAAAAAACTACAAAAAACGTACCTATTCAAACAGAAATCATTTATCAGGTATATACTTTATTTCTTTTTTCTCGGCAGGCTGGCGTTCAACTTTGGGAGCTGCCGGGCTCGGAGAGGGAAGCAGTGGTTTCAATACTAGTATGGCGGAAACAGCGTCCATTGCCCATAGTCCGAAATATATGTGCAAACGCCGACGGCTGTCTAGACTTCTTGATAAACTTGCCGTGCAAATAAGTAACAATAATAATCATTACCCATTACCACATTGGCTCATGCTCGACTCTGATTATTATAACTCAAAAACCTCCGAAGATGTGCCTCTCGATCTGTCTTTGAAATCGGAGGTTCCAAAAGTGTCTAAAGAAACATCTGGATATGCATGTGACATTTGCGGCCAGACTTTCGCCGTTCACGATCGTCTGGCCAAACATGTTGCCTCTAGACACAGAGACAAGGCACCGGAAGCGACACGTGCTTACGAGTGCGAGATATGTCGTCGCCGATTTGCGCGGTCGGACATGCTGACCCGACATGCTCGTTTACACAGCGGCGTAAAGCCTTACTCTTGCTCTGCCTGCGGACAGGTATTTTCCCGCTCAGACCATTTAGCCACGCACCAGCGTACCCACACTGGCGAGAAACCCTATCGATGTCCAGCATGTCCTTACGCCGCCTGCCGTCGTGATATGATTACGCGGCACATGAGGACGCACACACGAAAGCCACAAGCCCCAGAAATCTAAACAACATTGACATGGCATGACATGACATAAAAGAAAAATCGGGTACAGTGCTTACGATTTATCTTTTTAAGCGTACTTATAATCTTAAACTTATTTATTCCTTCGATGTAAGTCTAGATATTTATACTTTGGCTATATTTATTTTTAATTATTGTAGGATAACAAGGACTTCGTACTACGTTTCAATACCTACTTAGGTAAGGACATATCTCATTGCAGTATTTGCAGACTATACTTAAAAGCGAATTATTTTGCTCAAATGCGAATTCATCTTTTGTTAATAGTATGTACTGCTGAGCGCAATGCGATGTGTCTAAGTTAAGTTAATCGTTTTGCTTTGCATATTAATTAGGATATTAGAACCGTGACTTTAGGTGTTTATTGTTACGTTTTGCATTTTTAAATATTCCGAATATTATCATTTCGTAGGTTGTCTGAAATGATTGCGTTCAACAGACCTAATGATTAATAAATTTATCTAAAAAACCCTATTAATTCTTAGCTGTTAGTTATAAGGGTTTCATATTAGACATGTTATGGGTTTTCAATAAGTGCTTATTAGAAAGTGATGTATTTATTCTTGTCTATTTATAAAAAAAAGTTTTAATGCTGGCTAGTGTAGGTACTTATAGGTGGGTACAGGCAAATCTTCGCTTTTAATATTTAATAACAATTGTTTTATATTTTTAAGAGAACTAACTAATGATTCGTTGATTGGCAAAATAACATTTAAATTATTATGTTATTAGCTGTAATTCTTATTACGCGGATACAAAGAAATTTTTGAAGTAAGTTTTCCTTAATATATTATGCTTTTAGAGGTTGTTCTTGTGTTATAACATTAATATTAAGATTTCACTTATCGTTAGTATATTGATGTATAGTAGATGCCTTAGTAGGCATACAGTAGATAAATATTATGCATCCATTTTGTTAAACTAATGTAAATGCATGGTTAATGTAAAATGCTATTCGACGGATGTCAAACTATCTACATATTAAAAGAGTAAGGTATCTGTTTAACAACCTTACCGTATTAGATTTTTGTTTGGTAGCGACAAAAAAAAAATTAGCGTAGCGTAGGTTGGTTTGTTTGCTTGACTAGCATTACATATATTAATAAAAAAAATATTCTAAAGAATAGTAGAAAGACTGTATGTTACATATTAATATATGTTTTTCTCAAATTTTAAATAATGATTAAGATCGATTTTCGACCCCTGGACTGTCATTAACTTACTTTATCACAGAGTAATTACTTTTTTCGACCACGTAGTAATTTAGTTTTTTGTACCGTTTTTACGTTTGACTTCTTATAGACAAAACAAAAAAGTTTATATTATCCAGGTTTTTTAAAAGATTAAAATGTTTCATTAACCGTTAGTATTACCCAATAACAATGCCTTGTGTTATCGATATATAGATCGTTATTATACTTGTAGAGAAAAATGTTAGACGCATAAAAATGTATTAAACCTATCTACATTTTAAACTGGTGTTCGCCGTTTGCGTTAATCATAAAAAGAAATGCAGTAAATTTGGAAGTGCAGCGTAAATCGTAACTAATTTACTAATATTTAAAATCTGCTGCGGCGTTTTAGACGACTAAATAAAACGCAATCCTTAAAATTAATACATATGTAATTAAATTCTATAGTAATTAATAAATCATGTTGGTTTATAACAACTGCAAAAATAGCTAATGAAAAACACTTCTGGAAATGTATTCTTATATGACATCATTAAACTCACATTTTTTTAAAAATTTTAATATATTATGTAAATGTTATGTCTATTTATATATTATGCAGCGTTGATGGAAAATGTAATAAAAATATATATACGCTAAAGATATACTAGGTACTTTAACCACCCAATCATTGTTTAACTAAATCAGAGTATATATATAAATATATATTATCTCAAACGAAAACGTAGGTAACATACGTTACATGTTTCTTTAATTGCATTGTACTCATTTTAGAAAGTAAATAATTTGTCGTTTGAACTTACCGTTTTAGTTTTGTTATGTAATTCTTCAAGTATATTAGTTAATTTAATTTTATGGTGTTGATTAAGATTATTCATAAGCCTAGCTGTATATAGGGATTGCTGTTATTTTTTATTACTGTGATAATTTGATTATTTGTTTTATTGTAGTTATTACATAGGTATCTGCTGTGTTTGAACAATAACTATTTATTAGGTTTTTAGTTATTTATCATCATTAAAATGATTTTCATTTGAAATTTGTGTTTTATTTAATTTACTTGAAATGTGTAAGGAAACTTTGATAAATGTAATATAATATTGCCGGAAAATTCAACAGACACGAAAAACTAGATAAGATGGGTCTGACAATCTAATTCGTTTCACGATACTTATATGATATTGATTATAATATATTACCGACAGGCCAAGTATACAATTATTATTTGACTGAATATTCGGTTAAATAACTACCGATTTTTTTTTAACGAATAATATAAGTTTATAATCAAAGACCTTAACTAAATACAAATAACATTTAAAAATAATTATTATACAAGTCGTGACCGCGTAGAATGGTGGCAAGAATGCTAGCAGCATTTCCCCTTTGAATCGCAATTCCGATTCTCTGGGCGAAAAATGAACCAGCCCTCCTGTCACCAGTGGAGGCAATAAGGCGGGGAGTAATATTTTGAATGATTTTTTTGGCACTATTACTCCAAGGTCCAAGCGTTTCAACTGCAAACGGAACAAAAATATAATTTGAAATAAGATATATATAGATAATCCGTGGCAGCTCCGGCTTTTAGCATTGTTTCTTTGATATGAGACGGGGCCAGTGTGTCAAAACATGTTGCGTCCCACACAAGGGCCCGTCCCCGTTCTCAGGGAACCAATGTCAGTCCATCAGGTCTCTTGCCATCATCACGACTAATTCCATGAGACTCAATAAGAGCAGGAACGTCAATGGTGGCAAGAGCCCTTTTAATAATATCATTAAGAGAACCGTGGCGGAAAAGCCTCCCTGAACTCTTTGGATAAGAAAGACCGTGTAAACCAAAAGAGTCAACCTCTTATATTATCGATAGGAAATTATTATTATTCAATTAATTACACATTCGTACATGTACAATCCATTGCATCGAGTGTGGAACTTTTGCTTCTGCTGACCTCGTAACCCAGACTTGTTATAAACATTTATTATGTAGTAAAATATAGACGCTTGATATAAAACCAAAGAAAAGGTCAAATATACTAAAGAGGTCACTTTTTAAACTACTTCAAAAAAGGAGGAGGTTATCAATTCGACTGTACGTTTTTTTTGTGTTTGTTACCTCAAAACTTTCGACAAGGTGAACGTTGACGGTTGATAATTTTTTTTTAATTTGAAGCTAGTGTGGTCCATCCATTAGGTCCAGTTTTGACAATGGCAGCCATAACAAAACCAACATAAGTCTTAAATTACAATGTCGATGTCAGCCTAGGAAACCTAGGAACTACAATATACCTATATAGCAATAATAGTACGAGAATACTTTAAGACAACATTTACAATTAATGAACTTTTATTCGCCTCGTCAAGTTGCGCGTGCGACACAAGCACATCTCACCAAAACTATGTATGTAGTTACAAACCTACCTTGGCTGTCATCGACTCCAAAGATAACAATAATTGTAACTACATTATCAACTACATAACACAATCGTACCTACACATTGATGAGTAGAAAAAATAAGTTCATTATTAAATTGTAGAGGAATACGCAATTATTTTTTTACTTTTTAGCGCATATTTATTTGTTTTGGAATAGTTTTTTTATTTTTCTTTAATAATTTTTACTAAAATGAAATTTGTGGATTACCGTTTAGGAACCTACCTAACAACTTAACGTGGTTTTAATGTGCACAGCCCGATCTGTTAAGTCTGGGGAAACGCTCAATTTTCTTTTTTTTTAAATATAACAGTCGAGTCGGCGAGGCTCCGCAAGAAATCGGCATTCCTTGACCCAGAAGGAGACAAAATAGGATTTAGTGGAAAAATCACACATTACCACTAAAGATTTGTGTTCTGTGTATTGAAAAACGATACTAGGTCCTTCCCGTTTGAGCGCCACCAAAATCAAGTCTTAGCTAAACTATGTAACTAGATAAACATTATTTTGTAAAAAACTTTTTTCTAGAACTAAAAACCACCGCTTAGTACTTTCTGTTTTGTTCCGGCTTTTAGGGTGAGACGTGAGCCGGTGTAATATCACGAGAGGTGTAATACAACTTCCTTGATCCCTAGATTCCCAATAGCGCATTGCCTATGTAAGGAATAGTCGATATTTCTAATAGTACCAATATCTATGAGTAGTGGCCTATTTATCAGTCTATCTATATATAAAAAAAGAAGTAGGTTTTTAAAAGTATTAAATACATGATTTCGTATTAAAATATAATACAAATTTGGTTTAATGGTAGGTACCGTTGTAATGTGGAACAAATAATGCAAATCATTAGGAATCGATGTAAAGTGTAGGTAAAGAAGAGAGAATGGTTTCAGCGTTTTAATTTATTCGTTTTTTAACGCGTCACAAAACGAAGAGTGTTATAAGTTTGACGTGTGTGTCTGTATCTCTGTTTGTCCGTCTACTGTCTGTCTACAAGAGATCGTAGCTTTCGAACGAATGAACCGATGTTCATTTAGTTGCTTTTGTTTGAAAATTTTCTTAATCGAGTGTGTCTTAAGCGATGTTTGAAGAAATTTGATTCTGACTTTTAAAAGTTATGGGGGTGGAAGAGGGGATGAATAAATTATAGTAAGCGAATATATGTGGTGGGAGAATCATATGAAAGGATTTTATTGTTTTATTATGATGGAGTTTTATTATATTAGGTATGAGGTACAGATGTTCATTCGAAATAGGTTCTTTAGAAAGGCACTGCGCGGCGCATCTTCGCCTCTATTGGTCCGAGTTTATTGACATTACCATTAATTTTATACCTGCGCGTACAATACATATGTATGTACCCAAATGTCGAATTATATACTGTTCCCAAATAAATAATATTTAATTGCACCAAATAAATACTGTACGATAGTTCTATAGATTAACCATGATAACAACTTCAATTAATCACTTAGGAAAAATATGGAATTATTTTATGCCAAGGATGTTGTCGATGCTGGCTATCCTTACAGTTATTCACAATTTAGGTATAGAAGCCCTATTAATCATACAAAATCCCAAAGAAGCAAGTAAGTAGGTACCTGTAACCTACCTACGAACATAGAACACGGCCTTCTAGGTGTGCCATATCTCCCGTCTATTCGACTTACAAACCTAATCGGCCAAAGTTTTCAACTAGCAATAATCGCACCTCGGATTAACCTTATTGGTTACGATATTGCCTCTGCGCAAAGTTAAACCTAATCGGCCACCACCAACCTACTGGGGGACAATTCTAGTAACGAATTGTTGCTTTATCGCAATCGAATCGAAACGCAATCTTTGCCGTTTAATCGTTTTCATATTCTACTAACACAACGGTCAAGATGGTTTATTTTTGTAAGGAAATGAATCGGAAACTTATTACGGTTTGAAGGATGAGTGAGCCAGTCTAATTACAGGCATAGGCGACATAACATCTTAGTTCCCAGGGTTGGTGGCGCATTGGCGATGAAAGCGATGGTTAACATTTCTTACAATAGCAATATCTATGGTCGTAGATACTAGGTGGCTCTAAAGCTCGTCCGCCTACAATAAAAAAAACTCCGGTTTTTCTAAATATAAAATAATCCCGCCTGTCTTGAGAAATCTACGAGTTTAAAAGGATGTTATTGTTACCTACATCCAAAAATAATCCTTTCAGATTTCAAAACAGGTTAATAATATTTTATTTTATAATATCCGTAGAAAAAAGTATGTAGTTTGAATTAAGTATAGAATCAGTAGGGTAGGGAACCGCACTTGTACCTAATTAATGTACCTAATTAAAATTAATAAAACCAATGCTACCTGATTATACCCAATTTTAGTGAAAGTCTGAAAAAAATACAATCTAACCATCTAAGTAATAGATATGCCTAGTATGTACTAGTAGTCTGTGTTTTTTTGCTAATACGAGTGAAAATTAACATTCATAGAAGTATAAGTTACATCGTGTTCAACTTCAATTTTCTCCCTACCAATATAAATAATATAATACCACATATTATTATTATTTGCTACAAAACATAGGGGTAGTTAGCCAAAAGTGGATATGTGAACGTTTGTAATACCTATAATTTTTATATATTAACATTTATCAGTGACTATTAAACTAAAAACATTTAAAATATCTTACAATTTCATGAAGAAATTAAAAAACCTAATAATTATTTTAGACCCGCTTTGCCGCATAGGAGGACTCGAAACCGGGTCGGCTCTTTGCCAAAGCGGGTACAGTAGAACCCCGATTAACCGGGGTTGGGTTATCCGGGGAGTGGATTAACCGTGCACTCTCTGTCTCGTCTCTGCACCTCCCGTGACTGCGACACGTGAAACCAAACTCGCTTGCGGCCTCGGCGCTATGTCCTGATATAAACTTACAAATAACAAAGTAACAAATACTTCATGTATACTAAAATCGTATAGCATATTCAATCTGACGTTTCCCAGCCATTAGCTGATTGCCAAACTGAGCTGGTTCTGTTCACAATGTATAACTCGTATGTTGTCAAAATAAAGAGTCGTAAATTCGTAATCCTTAATTCGGATTAACAGTGGTTTTAGTTATCCGTGGAAGTGGAACCTATAGGTCCCGAACGCCCCGGTTAATCGGGGTTCTACTATGGTTTATACACTGACGGACTCATCAAGTACATTAATGTTCAAGACTCCTTTGAAATAAACATTTTAACCAACTATTCAAACTTTTTTTACAAATTTAAATTGAAAACCTATAGTTTGGTTCGTTAATTTCAAAACCAGTATACAAAATTACAAACATATCCTTAAGTGTATGTTTGTATACTGGACTTTTTTTTTTAATAATAACGTTAAATGTAACAAACATTTTTTGTTGGTTCGTTTTGGTTGGTTTATTGAAAAATTGGATTTTACAATAAAAACGGATAGACTCTTCTGCGGTTTTCAGCCCAATTAAGATGTTCACGCGCAAATTTTAAACGAGTTTGTATGTGAGCTGCAGTCAGCTTTGGACTATTTGCTGTTCTAAAAGGAGTGACTTCCTTAAGCCTCCTTATTATTGTTCATGCATTCACACTTACTCCACGCACTTCATTCAGCTCTGTTTTCATGTTTAACTCACGTGAGGAAACGATTTCGTAGGGAAGTTGAAACAATAAATCAGTCGTCACGACGGGTGGTTGCTCGAATTCTGCCGCTACCGGTTCTCCTTTTGTAAGAACCTGTCTCTACAAACCCTCGGTATACCCTAGAAACCGTAGACTGGTTTAAATTTAAACTCGTTCGTTCATCCAAGCCTTTCCGCACCAATGTTACAATTTGAGCGGCTTGTTCGGATGAAGTATCCATATTAATGGTTACGAAACTTTTGTTCAGATAAAAAGACTACAGTTAGGAATACTATTAAGTATTGTTTATATGTTTTTTTTATTGTTTATTATTTGTATGTAATATTAAGCATGGTGGCACCGGTGTGAGGAAAATTTCCAGCCTTTCTCTTTTCTGTACATAGCATTTCAGACCTTTTTTCACATATTTTAAAATCAAATACACAGAAAATTACAAATGTCACAGAGGCAATAGAAAACTGAAAGGTAAAATGTCCTAATGACGATATCCCTAAGGAAGTTAACCTAACCTAACCAAACAAAGACTTTGGGATTCGCCACTAGTTCATGTTACACAACAAAGTTTTAATGAAAATATAACAAGTGCTAAAAACCGTGCACGGCTTCTAGCTTTATCAACTAAAGAGTCAGGTCACTGCTTACATGCGGTACCTTCTAAAAATCTTGGGACGCTTTTAGACAATGAATGTTTTCGCGTATCAATAGCACAGCACAGGTGCCCGTGTGGAAAAGAGGTTGACTCTTTTAGTTTACACGGGTTTCTTGTCCACATAGTTCAGGGAGGCTTTTCCGCCACGGTTCTCTTAATGATATTATTAAAAGGGCTCTTGCCACCATTGACGTTCCTGCTCTTTTTGAGCCTCATGGAATTAGTCGTGATGATGGCAAGAGACCTGATGGACTGACATTGGTTACCTGGGAACGGGGACGGGCCCTTGTGTGGGACGCAACATGTGTTGACACACTGGCCCTTTCTCATATCAGGGAAAAAATGTTAAAAGCCAGAGCTGCCGCGGAAAAAGCTGAAACGAACAAACGTAACAAATATTCGTCTTTTATTCCAAATTATATTTTTGTCCTATTTGCAGTTGACGCTTGGACCTTGGAGTAATAGTGCCAAAAAATTCATTCAAAATATTACTCGTCGCCTTATTGCCTCCTCTGGTGACAGGAGGGTTGGTTAAATTTTCGCCCAGAGAATCGGAATTGCGATTCAAAGGGGAAATGCTGCTAGCATTCTTACCACCATTCCACGCGGTCAAGACTTGTATAATAGTACTTGTATAATTGTATTTAGTTAAGGTTTTAATGTAAATAGAGTAAAAAAAAATAATTCATTTCAAACTTTAATAACAGACGAATTTCAGTGTATGAAAAAAAAATATTTTTCCGGCTATAATTTAAAATTTTATCTTTGACTGCAGTTCTAATTTTTAATTTTGTTTTTTTTTTTAATGATTAATGGACAGTCTGAACATTTTCATTTAGTTTAATCTAATAATTTTGCATACTTATCAAAAATATTAATTCGAAAGTAATCCTGAATATCGATGCAATTTTTAAGTCCGTCAGTGTATGTATATAGCAACAAATCATTTTAATACGCTAATAAACATTTTTAGTTATTTAAATATAAACATTTATTAATCTTCAATGTCTACTAATATAAATAATCTAATCAGTCTTAGGAGTGACATGAAAGATTAAGGATTCTCTTGTTAATTAAGGTTAATAATTAATGTAATTCTGATATTATTATAATTCTGAGTGGCGGGCATTTTTTAATTTTAATTGCAATTAGAATGATGTCAATTAGAATATTCAGTTTTGTTTATAAATTTGTACCCAGTAAATTATCCCAATCTTTATTTTTTTCAATTTTATATATGCTAACCTTAAATTTGAAATAGAATCTGTGGCTATTTTTACAGCTGCAACACTGACAATAATTTTGTTACGTCTTGTAGTTCTCTCGTCCGCCATTACGGCGTCACAATCGCTACAAAGAATTGATTGAAACGCCCTCGTTGAGAAAAAATAGAAGCTCTTCTCAAAAGATTCAGGTACAATAATTTCTCCACTATAAAATGAATAATTCCAAAGAAGTGATAACTGCACAACTCTTCCGTGAACTAATATTAGTAACGTGGCCATTTTAATGTGAAGTAGATGTGAAATTATGAAATATATCCTATCAAGTTAGCACTGACGACAGCGCCGTCTGTGATCTTTATCATTAGTTTTCAATTTTCTGAGTGGCGGTAATTTGTTAGTATAATTTAGTGTTTGTGAATAATAACTATTTGGTAAAAAAATGTGTATTAAAACTAAGTTACGGACATGGTTGAGTTAACTGTGTTAGTCGATCATAAGATGGCGGACACTGCCTCTGTTTAATTTCATGCTAAGATTATACATGCGATACTGTAGGTAGAAATTTTTCATGCTATATTTCTTTGCTCATGTATTTTGATTTGATATGCCAATGCAAACTGTTCGCATCGTTAATAATACTTACAATATATTTTGACACTAACATCTACATCTATCAATATTGTTTTTATTGATTACTGCTCTTTTACAAATTAACAAAAGCTTAACGCAGTATAGTATACACTATACAGTGTACGTATTTTAAAGACAGCCTGTACCTATTAATGAAAACGTTTTCTTAAACAACAAATTAATTATTTCTATTTAATAACATCACATCTTTTGGATCCTCCAAAATGTATTCTATTTAGTTACTAGTAACGATTAACGTTTGCCTTAAACCATATGAAAAAACAGATATTAGAAAATAAACCAAGCAACAGCCTCGTAAGTGGTAAAATTCTGTCATAAATAAACTATAATGCTTATTATGTAGATTCGTCATAGCTTTCATGATTTGTTTTAACCTATTGGGTGTTGTTATAGAGATAATATGCCACCGCCAGATAAGAAAAGTGCAACAAAAGGAAAAACTATACTACAATCTTATTTGAATTCCTTTGAACAAGATAATGAAGAAACAACTACTGTAATAGCTGGTAAGCAACAATTGTGCTAAATAAGAACTTGTGATATTCATGTACTTATTACAATGTTTTAATGTAATTATTTCTGCCCCGTTTTCATCTCTGCATATTTTAATAATTATTAATATATTATTATTTGTTGTACTATATGTTGTATTTTATTATAACTACTGCTATGGGAATTGCATAAAACATCTGTAATATGAGTTTCTATTTATAATTTTTCAATCAATTTATTGGTATTAAATTTTAGGCAATCATTACAGTTATTTAATAATAACAATTTAAAATACATACATTTTACCTTATTAAAATTATTATTTAATCCAGAGTGGGCCAGCAACTTATGTATAGGCTATTAAGAGTAAATATGAAATAAACAGAATTGTAAGTGTTACTTTTCATTCAAGTAAAAGGTGATGAAGAAGCTGATACAGGTGTAACATATTTTGTGGACGAAGAAGGTCGCTACTACTACCAGCAGGCTGGTGACAATCAGAACCTTGTTTCTATACCAACTGAAGTAACCCAGGATAATGAAGAGGTATTTCGTAAAAGACCAAAATACAATTATTATTTTTTTTTTTTTAAATAATTATTAGTACATACTATTTATTGTACATCATATATAATTTAAGATATCAGAAGAGTCCCAGATGCTGGTGGAAGGTGATAGTTATCAAACTGTAACTTTGGTACCATCAGAAACAGGAAATGGTGAAGTCAGCTATGTGCTTGTCATGCAAGAGGAAACTAAACCAGTAATGAACATTGATATAAAGGTGAATCAGGTAATCTTTTATTAAATTAGTCAAAGGCACCATCAGGATCCGAAGATGGTAGGTTGTGGAATTTAAATTACATATAATTTTGTATGGCTACCTACTATATACTGTCATTTATAGCATCCATGTGTTTTATGTACACCAATAATTGGCATCTTTCTTAAAAGAGCTTAGGTATTTAGTGCTAAAAATGTCATTTGAATTTTTTATGAAGGAAAGAGTTAAATTGATTTTAAGGGCAGGTGAGCTTAGAAACTGAATATTGCATGACATGTCACAAAGTCTTGCCTTGTAAAATCAATATATAATAACATTAAATTCAATGAATTGTAAAATATGAATGCAATTTTAATTATTTTGAGTTAAATTGCAGCAGCAGATTCATTAATGTAAACATAATATCTATTACTTGATGTTTACAGTTTTGAATTATCTTGCCCATGCTCAAATAACTCCTCTAAGGTTTCATTGTTTATTATATATGATGAGAACTAAACAAAACTAAAATTGATTCATAAGATTTCTAAGAATCAAATAATCATGTATTGGACATAATATGGAGTGCATTTTTCATTATCTATTTATGATGTTAATAACAGTTTGTCACAACATCTTCTTAACAGGTTTACTCTGGCATAACAACATTTTATTGCTCTTTAATATTTTTAGTCCTAGTGAAATTGATTACTAATTTTTGTGTTTTTATTTAATATAGGAGGAAAAAAGTAACGACGTATACACCTTTGAGGAGGAAGAAGGTGAACAAGAGCGTTCTGATGCTGATGAGCCTGTAAAGGTATTTCTTTTGTTTAAAAATTTAATTTAATTATTTTTGTTAACATTGCAACATGTGCTGCAATATTATTAATTGATTGTTTTTAGGTGAAAAGTTCAAAACGTAAAAAGTGTGTACGACCACATTTCACTTGCAACTTCTGCACCTACACAAGTCATAGAAGGTGAGTTTTATGTTCCTTTTTTAATTTATAATAGAAGTAGGTTAGAAGAAAAAATGCATAAATATTGGCGTTAAGAAACTTTAATCATCGACCTAAACTCTTTTTTATTTGTAAAGGGCCTTAGTAGTAAAGTAATATGTTAGGAAATAAAATATTAATTATTGTTACATATGTTATGCAATATGCAGTTTATCATCAGCATATCTAAAAAAAAACATTTAACTCAGGTACCTTTTGCTGCGCCATATGAAGTCGCATTCTGAGGAACGACCGCATAAGTGCAATATTTGCGAGCGTGGCTTTAAGACCATTGCATCTCTGCAAAACCATGTCAACATGCATAATGGTGTTAAGCCTCATGTTTGCAAGTACTGTAAAAGCCCTTTTACTACTTCAGGTATAACATATTAAATAATGCTTTGCTGTGTGATTTGAATGTGCAACCTTTAACTAATCTTGTTCTTATACCTTTGTAACATTATTTTACTTCTTACCAAATTAATTACTTACAGGGGAACTGGTCCGCCATGTTCGCTATCGCCATACACACGAGAAGCCTCACAAATGCTCGGAGTGTGATTATGCTTCTGTAGAGCTTTCAAAACTACGACGTCATGTGCGATGTCACACTGGAGAAAGACCATACCAGGTAATAAATCAGATTCATGTAACTTTAATAAGGAAAAATTATAAGTAAAACCAACTTATGTGTTATAATTTATTGTGAAGATATAGAAGTATGTAACATTCAAACTTGTAATATATATTTATTGTTTTCTAGTGTCCTCATTGTACATATGCCTCTCAAGATACATTCAAACTGAAAAGACATTTGCGCACACATACTGGAGAGAAGCCTTACAAATGTGATCATTGCAACATGTGTTTTACACAATCCAACTCTCTTAAGGCTCACAAGTTGATTCACAATGGTAAAGATATATATGAATTATAGCCATACAACACACGAATTTTTCACTAAGATTTTAATCTGATTTTTCTACTTATTTACAGTATCAGAGAAGCCCGTATTTGCATGTGAGCTTTGTCCAACAAAATGCGGCCGTAAAACAGATTTACGCATACATGTGCAAAAATTGCATACATCTGATAAACCCCTTAAATGTAAAAGATGTGGTAAAACATTCCCGGACCGATATTCATGTAAAATGCACAATAAGGTGAGCAATGTTATCATGGTGATTTAAATTGTGATTAAAATTAATTATTAACAAAAATGAAACCTAATGAGTCTTTTAGGCCAAAGTGTAGAAAAAACTATAGCCAAGAAGATATATTTTCTGTTAAATTCAATACACATTTAAATAACTTTTTTTTAATATAAAGGGAATATTTCTGGTATTAGATGATATTGGCTTCTTTGAATACTTTCTAAATAATTTTTGCAATTTTTATGCAGACACATGAAGGTGAAAAGTGCTTCAAATGTGAGCTGTGTCCGTATGCGTCAACGACTCTGCGTCATCTCAAATCACATATGTTCAAACATACAGATGAGAAGCCTTTTGTATGCGATCAGTGTGACCAGTCATTTAGGTATAAAGGTTCATTATGATTATGAAGAAAGTGATTGTTTGTAAAAATATTTACAAAAGTTTCAGCAATATTGTTAAAACAACTAAAAGTGCAATTGAGAAAAAAATGATTTACAATAGCTTGTTTACTTTATATGTTTATTAGGATCATTCAATAATTTTATAATTGTTTAGGCAAAAGCAACTCTTACGACGTCATCAAAACTTGTACCACAACCCCAATTATGAGCCGAAGCCTCCTATGGAGAAGACTCACACATGCCACGAATGCAAACGGACATTCGCGCACAATGGCAACTTAATTAGACATCTTGCTATTCATGATCCAGAGTCAGGCCACCATGAGAGAGCCCTAGCCCTTAAACTTGGTCGTCAGAGGAAAATAAAAATTATGGATGGAAATGTGAAGGTAAATAAATTCTGGCAACCGTGGCCATTGATAAAACATCAAAATTACTTTTTGATGAATTGCTTTGTTTTAAATCTGATTTACAAGCTCAGCGAATAACATATTTTTTCTCATGTATAAATGGTCGTATTTTCAGAGCTTATTAAAACTAACATCTATACTTTACATCATATTCATTTAATTTATACATGACCATTTCTATTATTGTATTGTAGTGTTAATAATATTCTGATAGTTATTTGTACTGTTATGTTTTCTTTATAAATGTACAATGATCTAATATTACAGTTGCTTATGTAAGTGTAAATATCACCAGTAATCTAATGCATTAATTTCAAGTGTCATCATTTTTTGTGCAAATATTATATTGTTATAATTTTTGCTAGCTTGAATTAAAATATTAATTTTACCACATATATATTTGGCATTAGGATCTATATATTATTATTTGTATAATTTATTAGAAATAGTAAAAATGCAATAAGAGTAAATTAAATTAAAACTATTTAAGAACCGCTTATGCTGTTATTATGATATTTCTATGCAATTAGTTCTATGGTTACTAATGTTACAGATTGTAAATTGTTTTGATTATGAAATAAAATCAAACCCCACAGGTATCCACATACTTCCCTTTGTTCATGTTCAATTTTTTGCTTACTATATTATACTTTATACATTTAAAAAAAAAATTGCGCTGAGTATCCTTGCGACTGTCATTCTTGATTTAGTTAGAAATATTTATTCTAATTTCTATTTCAATCAATTCCAAAATGTCTTATAACATTACCTTGTAACTTGACAACAAATTTAACTTAAGGAGACTAACTAACAGCATTGGAAATGCTTTATTGCCACTTGCGATTTCGTCATAATATTTTTGGTGCCTTTTTTAGCGCTAGTTCGCAATTCTTTCACATCAAATTTAACTGTTATGTGGCGTCCCACATACTCAAGTTTTCGAATAAATATTGTTGTCGTTAAACATTTCTTTACCTTCAATAACATTAATCAATGTTTTTATAGTTTCAAATAATTTACTTGCTTGTGAAAGTTTGATAAACATAATATAGTGTAGTTGAACTAACTAGCAGCTTGTGAAACAATTTGTGTCAATATTGTACATGTCAATTTGTTCAATATTCTATTTACGTGCCTATTGAATGTGAATACAATTCTTCTCCACAATGTGCTTTTTGTAATAGAATAAAAAAAATATTTTTACAGTAAATATATATATTTTAAATATGTATATTGAAAAGTGTAACTCAAAGCATGTTATTATTATCAGATGGAGGAAACCAGCAATGATGGAGTTATAACCAAGCTAGAGATAGGAAACAATGAACTAAAACGGGGTGAGCTGGTGACTGTAGCAGATGGTGAAGGGCAGCAGTATGTTGTACTCGAGGTGATCCAGCTGGAAGATGGGACTGAGCAGCAGGTTGCTGTTGTTGCTCCAGACTATATGGATGAAGAAGAACCGGGTACACCTAACTTGTCTTATTTTATTATGGTTCCAAATTATTGTAACAATTATTTGGATTTTTTTTTATAAATAACAATATTAAAGTTATTATTTTCTTCAATAAATATCAGTAATTGTCTTCGTTTTTTAGAAGAAGAAGAGGAGGAGGAAGAGGAAGACGAAGAAGATGAGATGGAAAGGAAACAAGCTTATATTGAGCAAGCTAAACAGAAAAGTTTAGAGAGAAGCATTAAGCTTGAAAAGGACGTAGATGCTTGCTTCGGCTTTGATGTAAGTACCATGAAAAGCAGCAAGAATTTTTGGTATTTTTCTTTAAGAAAACTCAACAAATGGAACTGTATATTTAAAATATAAAGATTATTATTTTGCAAATGAGATGTTAACAACAACTTATTTAAATATATTTTATTTTAAACAGGAGGAGGATGAACCGGAGGACGAAGGGGAAGAAATAACTTACGGTGAAAATGTTGTATTACGTCTAGTTTAATTGCACAAGTAGGAATACTTAATAATCTTTCATATATAAGTCACTCAGTGTATTGTTAAAGTTAGAATGGCCACAGTAATGTACTACTTACTTAAAATATGCGCATCCTATCAAAAGCGCATTGTTGCATTAATTGTCTAGTATAATTTATCTTTAAATATACATTAGACGTGCACACTTATATGATCGTAGTTAAAATCAAATATCTAGCTCATATAATAACATACTTTTTATTTTAAAACATTGAAGCTGTAAATTATGTTAATATTTTACTTTAAAATTTTAAAATCATTAGAAAATATGAAACTTTAAATTTGATGTAATAACAAATAATGTAGACTATTCACTGTAAAACTGTTTTAAGTATAAAATCATTTTTTTGTTATTACTTAAAGTTATACAAAACTTAGGCTAGATAATACCATATTAAATGAATATTATTATTTGAAAATGTAGTTGGAAATTAAGTTTGAAATTTAAAATTATAGTATATACAAATATACAGAATAGTATATACAAATAAATGTATCATTTTAGTTATTTGGCCTTCCATAACATATAATAAATAGCATGCTTTTTCCTATTTGAGCGGGCCTCGAAATCTGCTTTATTAGTTCTGTGTTACCTAGGTGAATGTTACATTAATAAAAATACATATATGTACAACTCGTAATTTATATAATTATATAAAACAATGTGTAGAATTAAGGTAAATCATAGGTTTATAAATAGTGTTCAAAATTCTAGTTTTATTTTGTAATTACTTTAGTCTGGTCATCAAAGCTTAAAATAACTTAATATATATCTTGAATATTTCAGTGAATGCACGCAGAATGAACTTAATTATTCCGAGGCGATTTAGTTTTACGATTATAATATGATATTGTTCAAACATGTTAAATTCAATACTTGAGGTATTTTGAAATTGAAAATCATAACGTTAATGTACATTTGTTGTAATATGTAGTTATAATATTTTAATTTCCATGTAAATATTTTTATATAATTACGTAGATGTGATAGTATTTTAAATATCTTCATCATGATATTAATAAATGTTTCATCTGACACTATTACGTTTACATTTTAAAAATTTCATTTGTTATGTTTCCAATAGAAAAGGAATAAAGGTAAATAAACAACTTTGCGTTGACATGATTTTAGAGTATAAGCTTAAGAAATAATAAATACGATGGAAAAGCACAGTGAATTGAAATTTTTATAACAGACAAATTATATGTATTACATTTACGATCAATATAGTCGTGTATTGAGTGAGGTGATTATCCATTACAGGGAGTATCAACTGCCTCTATATGAGATGAGTTAATCACGGGCGTGTGCCATAACACGAGCAGGACATGAATATTATATCTTACGATATATTGTTATATAATTAAATTCATATGAACATAATATATATACATCTAACAATTGACCTATGCAGGCCCTGTACTGTTGTTTTCATAGCTATTAACATCTTATTGTTTGCAGCGTTATGTAGTTTCTAAAGGTCATCATAATAATAGCATTTGATTAGATAATACAACAATTTATTGAGTTAATTTATTTATATTCAATTATAGTAAAACTAATTTATATATGGTTATGTACGAACGTTAATTATGCCCAGTACAAACGACGTTCGATATGACTTATAACTTCTAACAAAATGCATAACAGTCTAGAAGAGTGAATAAATTGTTATTGAAATTTAAAATCATGTGGAACATTTTTTGTAGGTTGTTACCATCTATTTTTCCTTTTTTTTACATTTACTGGGTTAGCTACATATATAAATATAATACAAAGCCAAGTACCACATGGGTTATAACTTTATTTTTTTATTAACACTAAGGAAGGGGTGAATAAGGGATGAAGGCTTGTATGGAAACCCATCATTTTCAAAGTTAGAAGCATGAACTTTCATATACAAGCTTCTGTTTATAATACGTATTTCGTTTGTTTTTTGAAATTCAACCCCAATCGGGAGAAAAAATAAAAAAGTTATATGATGTGCCTAACATTTAATATTTGTGTTTCTACATTGATCTGATAAATATGAATTTTAAGTTTATAAAAATTCCACCTAAACGGGTGGCATATTTTCCATGAACCCGCTATGGAACAGTGTGGTGGAATAAGCCGCAAACCTTCTCAAAAAAGAAGGAGAGGCTGTAAGAGTAGAAAGCTAACAAATAATAAGTTTTCAGTACTGGTGTGATTTTGTTTATGTGCAACGATTAGGAGAGGAGCCTAGGGTGCCGCCCCTACAAGACGTCTCTTCGGGTGCGTGCGCCCTTGGCCATAAGTTAAATACGCCATGTATATTCCACTGCCGAACAACAATATGTCCTGGGTTCAAATGCCAGGTCGGGCCAATAAAAAGTTAAGTTTTTCTGTCGAAAATTCTCAATTCAAGAAGTCGGAATTGTGCTAACTTCCGAGCCTCGGAAAGCATGAAAAGCCGTTGGTCCTGGTGCCTGAGCTCTTTCAAGTCGTGTCGGATTGCCGTCCCATCGGATTATAAGAGACAAGTCTTTTTATACATAGATAGGGAATAAAGAGTTCACCTGTGTTTGCGCACACACTTGTGCACTATAATATTTGGCTGTTTTGTTATTGTATAGGTAGGCGGATGAGCATATGCGCCACCTGATGGTAAGTGGTCACCATCACACATAGACAACGGCATTGTAAGAAATGTGGTTAATATCGCGTACAGTCAGCTTCATATATAAAGTAACAGTCAACATAACCAAATACATAGAAACATTTAAAGTGACCATTAACATCAATACAACCAAAGTCGTCAAATTAATTGTACCATCCATGTTGTTCAAATATATCGGAGCGCGAACATCGTCAAATATATGAGTACATTCAATCGTCATTAAAATAGTAACAATCAAAGCGCCAGTGGTTTCGAAGCATCCAAAGTGTTCAAAAATACGGTACACATTACAAAAACGAACCTTATGTCAATACATTTTAGGTAAACTTTTACATAAATATTTATAAACTATTTGAATATTTCTGACAGCCGAAATGGAACTTTATAAAAAACGAAGGATACAAGGATATTCTCTATACTTTTCGTTTCGAGTACGTCAATGTCATTGGCATATATTCTATAAAATAAATAAAAGTTATGAATTTTAAAATACAAAGTAGGTAAACCTCATTTTTCGACACTAAAAAAGTAAATGTCAAGGAAATTACTTGTTAAATATAATGTTATTATTTTGATGTGAAGTTCTTATAGTTTAAAAATTAGTTCTATATCATTTTAAATTTAAATAATATTTATTCGAAGGCGTTTTATCAATATTAATACATTTCGCACTAATGATGAAAAGATACCAAAAAAAACCATGTAAATCACAAGGCGTCTCCGTTACAGAAATTGCGCATGACCGCTTTTTGATAACGCGTAATTTAGCATTTGAATTATAGATGGATAGGAAGGCGGACGAGCATATGGGCCACCTGATGTTAAGTGATCACCAACGCCCACAGATATTGGCATCGTAAGAGATGTAAACCATAGCTTACATCGCCAATGTGCCGGTAATTACACTGGCTCACTCACCCTTCAAACCGGAATACAACAATAGCAAGTGCTGCTGTTTTGCGGTAGAATATTTGATGAGTGGGTGGTACCTATCTAGACGAGCTTGCACTAAGCCCTTCCACCAAGTAAAGATACAAAAAAAAATATCTTTAAACTTACACCTTAGTTAGTCTTTTGAGCCCAATTGCACGAATTGCCCTTTTCTGCAGTAAATAAAATCGTATTAATATCGGCAGCATGACCCCAGAGTAGAATGCCATAAGACATTATACTGTGGAAATAACTAAAATACACTAGGCGAGCCGTATCCACCGTATCAGTCAACATTCATTTTTTTACCGCAAATGCTGCAGAGCTGAGTTTATTCGCCAATTTATTAATATGAGGGCCCCATTGAAGCTTAGAATCTATGGTGATACCCAGAAATTCTGTTGTTTCTACAGAATCTAAAGCTTCCCCATTTAAAAGTACATTAGTCTTTACAAATTTCACATGTGGAATAAGGAATTTATTCACTATTTACCACGCTACCACGCTAATCTTTTCAAAAAAGATTTTTTTTTAATTTTGGTTGGTGGCGCATTGGCGATGTAAGCGTTACTTAATATTTCTTACAATGTCCATAGACTGTAAAAAAATTACAGACAAACATACAAAAACAAAAATACCTTTAAAATAAGTATTAATATAGTTAAAGAACGAAGCCGCAGGCAACAGCTAGTTTATCAATATAAACATCATGAAATCGGTTACTATGGCAACGGTTATTAAGGTATTGTTACTGAGAATGATAAAATATGTGATAAATCCGTTTTGGATGAGAGTTGAACAAAATCCGTTCTTAGCTGACCTTTACTCGGCGAATGAAATATTCCTACCAAATTTCAAGTCTCTACGCCTTATTGTTCCATAGATATCGTGATGAGCCAATATATCGAACCAAATGTTTATATAATTCTTGCATCCTAATAAAAAGACTATTAGTAAATTTGATTTTTCTTTTATGAAACATGTATCTAAGCGTACGTTTTCGGCAGCGAAAGTGCAGTGAAATAAATTTGGTTCAAATAAAGAAACAATACTTATAATAGAATTTATAGTTTTAAAATTTAAATATGTCTGGTGCTCAACATTGAGATCTCTACGGCACCTACACCGTAAACATTTATTGCACATTTATTTCAAATCAACTGAATTTTTGCTGTCAGAAATATTACAATATGTCATAAATACCAAATCGTTTGAAGTGTACTTAAAATGTATTGACATAAGGTTCATTTTTGTAATGTGTACCGTATTTTTGAATACTTTGGATGCTTCGAAACCACTGGCGATTTGATTGTTACTATTTTAATGACGATTTGAATGTACTCATATATTTGACGATGTTCGCGCTCCGATATATTTGAACAACATGGATGGTACAATTAATTTGACGACTTTGGTTGTATTGATGTTAATGGTCACTTTAGATGTTTCTATGTATTTGGTTATGTTGACTGTTACTTTACTTATGAAGCTGACTGTACATCGCCAATGCGTCACAAACCTTGGGAACTAATATGGTATGTCCCTTGTTATTACACTAGCTCACTGGTATAAGTGGAAGTATAAGCATGAATTAGAAGGGCACTTATTTTAAATCTTGCGACATGGTCAACTTGTCTGCCTCATTAGATTGATCTTGACTGAAATGAAAAATGCTCGAAATGCGCACCAGCTCTCCGACCATAAAGATGTCTTAATAATAAGTAAGCCTACATCTACCTATTATGGAAATGATCGAGAAAAGCCAAAGCAATTCGGGAATAACTTTTGAGATGAAATCAAATACTGTTTGTATTATTATCTGATTTAATTAATTTTAACAACTTTTTGTAACACAAATATTAAAATTCGTTCGTAACTATGTAAAATTATTGGAAGTTTTATTAGCATACTTTCATTACTATTTAATAAAATATTATTAATTTAAATTGCTTATGGTTTACATTGGTTCGTAATTCTAACAAAAAAAAACTATGTTTTAAATTTTAAGGTTATAATGTAAATTGTGATGAATGCAATCTGCTGCCTCCGGAGTACTGCTCTCTGCGAGAAGAGAAGATACAAATGCCTCTTGATCTTTTAGCTTCGACACAACCGGTTCCCAAGGACCATAATTCAATTCCATCAACTGAATAGCTTTCTTTATTATTTTGTGAGTTTCAAGACACCATTCCCTGGAAAAATAATAATTTATTACCATTTGAAATCGATTTTAAAATATTTTTTCTTTTGCATAGAGATAAATTTAAAATAACATTTAGTTAACTACTTAATTATCTAAAACTTCTCTACATGATTGGTATTAATTGAATAAACTACTCTGAGTTCAATTTCTAAACGGTCTTATAAAAGCAGCTTGATAGTTAAACACTGATTTACGCCTTTCTTTAATTATTAATCGAGATGACGTAGTATATATAGATTCGAACGCGTAAAACTTAACCTAAGATCGTGAGTTCAAACCCGGACAAGCACCACTGAATTTTCGTTTGCTTAATTTATGTTTATAATTAACTAAATATTTAAAGGACAACCCCAATGGAAGTGGACGTGGTGAATCCCAGACGCTATGTTAAGAAACGAGATTGACTATTATGACAAGAGGCGAATATTTAAAGACCTCTCCGTGATCACAAGGTTCAATCTGATACGTTTCAGTCAAGAAGAACCGGTTCGCTGCCTTGGAAAGATTTCCAGGGTCATCTCGAGTCGTCTCGCGCGTAGACTTGTGCGAAATTGGGCCCTCGGAACCAGTCGGGTTTCGAAGAGGATACAGAAGGCGAGGAGTATAAAGAGGCCTTGTGCTTAGCATTTGCGTATGACTGTATTCTTGTGAGTCTTTTGAGACCTGGCTTGTTCTGGAGTCCTTACCACGGTGCAAAATCAGTCGACGATACATCCAAGTGCTGAAAGGTCTTAATGACGCTGCAGTCATGAGCGTCAATGTACAAAATCAGTCGTCTGACTCTATCCTCATGAATCGAGTAGTGAGACAAGGAGATATCGTTTCCCCGAAATTATTCAATAATACTTTAGAGGATATGTTTAAGACGCTACACTAGCAAGGGTTATGCTCCGCCCTTGCTAGTGTATGAACGGCGAGTATCTTTCGCATTTAAGATTTGCAGACGATAGCGGCAATAACCACGGTTATGGCCACCATGACGTTATCAGGACTTGCAATATATGCTTTTTAAGGTCGTCAGTGATCTATGGAGATGGCTATATTGTGAGTTTTCTGAAGAATCGAATGTGGTGATCCGACGGAGAACTAATGTTATCAACATAGCCCAAAGGATTAATAAGTTGAAGTAGCAGTGGGCTGGACACATATGTCGCAGAACCGACAGCAATTGCAATAGACGTGTTTTGGAGTGGACGCATTGGCAAACATAGCGTAGGACGCCATCCAGGTAAGTGGAGTGACGTTATACGCAAAGTGGCTGGCAGCGGATGGAGATTGAGAGCTGAAGATCGAGCTCAGTAGCGTGCCATCGGAGAGGCCTGACGAAGGGTTGATGATGATGAAGTCCCTAGGTTTTTCAATACTAAGTTCTGTGACTGCATCTGCTTAAAATTTATATTTTTACATATCCAGCACTCGTGTTACGAAAAAATTATTACGATCGGTTCAATGGCTTAGTCGCGATGAGATCAGTAGCACACAGAATATATAAATAATGATCGTATCTATCGCATAAGACAACATACCTGTGATCTACGTGCTGAGAAGAATTGATGATTCTTTCTAACATAACGTCTGACAATTTCCTTAGTTCGTGGGCAACCTGTAAGTTATGAAAGTATGGCTTACCAAATGTTATCGATTACAAATTAACATGTGTTCTGACTTCGCACTGGTAGAATTAGAATTCTTGCAATATAAGACTTAAACACTAATATTTAAAAAAAATTGTCTTTTTTCTAAGTTAATTAATTATTTTCAAAATTGCTTAAACAGAAATTTGCTTGTTTCTTATACATGAGCTAATTATAGAGTCATAAGTACTTTCCGGTGGGGCGTAGATATTGACTCGACTATACAAGTTGATGTTGCGGTTACATTAAAAAACCTGTGCGAAGTCGAAGCGCCCATCCTATTTAATAAGATTAAATAATTTTACGTATATAGAGAATGTAGAATAAAAATAGGTACACTTTATTACCTCAACACTGAAAGATCCAAATTGATACTCAAGATTCTGAATGTTTTGCTTTATAAGATCCATGCTTTTACTGAATTCACCTGTTTAAAATCACAAACGTACATAATGTTAATAAATTACAGTTACATATGGAAAAAATCGTTGTCTCTGAATGATACTGGAATTGGTCTCAAGTCCGCGGTTTGGAGAGAAAAGAGTGGAGCAGGGTTACTATTTCGTTCATTCATTCATTCGTTAGCTAGAAATTTTCAATGAAGTCGATCCGTAAGAAAACTGCATAATATGAAAATTTAATATCGCGATGTCATAAGGTTCTTGATCAATCCAAGAAAAACCACAATCATCATAAGTATTATTGAAGTCACTGTCCTGGTAAAATCATGGTTTTCATGTAGCAAATTATATTTAAACCAAGAGCATTGAACGCGTCTATGGACTTCTCTAAGTCGTGGTCCCACTCTGGTTTTGGAGCGAATTATGACTGGGTTCATAGTTTTGAGAATTAGTTTAAGTAAGAAATGGCATGGCCTCATAAGGTAAGATACTAGATAATTGTTTATAAAGAAAATTTTATCCTTGGTCGACCAAGGAATTGAACCCTTCGAAGTATGCCATATGTATCAAACACAAACCGAATATCTCAATTTACTTACCAATGTCCGCGTACAACCGAGCTAGCTTGTCGGCGGCGACTCTTAGTCCCGCGTGGTGTCGGTGCCACACCTGCTGCCTCAATCGATACGATGCCAACATCTTATCGCAGCGGCTTTCCAAGCAAACCGCTAGCTCGGCTAGGTGTAAAGAAAGTTTAGATAAATGTATAGACGACCCAGACATAGATAAATAGACGGCACGCTGTGCATGGATGTCAGACAACACATTTGATATTTTTTCGGTTTAAAAACATGTTTAGTAACGATTTTTACATTATTAAACTGAATATGAATGCAAGTAATAATGAGACAAAATAGAGCCGCTCATTTTAACTCGCGTAGGAGAAAAACAATTTAACGTATGGAAGCAGGAAGCCGACCTACTATCTGATTTAGCAGAAGGTAGGTTGGTGTCGGGCTGGCCACCCCCAGTAAAGAGTAGCCAAAAACTTTTTCTCCCAGTGTTCATAAAAAACACTTTCCTATGAATATAAAGTAAAACTATCATTTTTAATGAAATATGAAATGCTTTATTTTTTAATCCATTTTACCTTGAGAAGCTAACTCCTCGGCTCGATCGATCAGAGCTAAAGCGCGGTCTGGATGGAACTCGGCGTTGCATTGCTGGCAGCGCGGTCGCCTACTCTGCCACGATATCGGGCCCTTACACGACTGGCAAGCGTATGCGCTGAACAACAGCTAAACAATAAATATGATAAGTATTTAAATGTAACTATTTCATAATTCAATAAACACAATTATCATAAATGTCGGTCTACACATATTACATACACGTGATAAGTCACTAAGATTAATGTTTAATATACTAAATCTATTGTTTGTTAACGGTTGTCCTTGGTCTAGTGGCTACTTTGAAGCTGCAACTATGTACATGCTCTATACTTTGATTATAACTGGAAGCCAATGATGCTAATATGTAACGAAAACGAAACGTTCCAGATTCTATTCCGATCTAATTTGGACCGAACTACAACTGGATTGTTGTGTCAATAGAATAGGAAAACGGTGCAAAGAGAACCTTTGGAATCAATTGCAATAAAATGACAATCTGTTTGTAGAATTGCTCTCTCCTTTAGAATAGAATTGTTCTCTTCATTTAACCACGGCGGCATTACTCCAAAAGAGCAGGGTCTCTTTGAGTAATGCCGCCGTGAACATACCCACATCACTTACTTAAAATAAAAACAAAAAGGACATCCATCAGAAGGAAACAAAAGAGACCCTAGACTATTACAGTAGAAATAAAATACAAGAAATTATGATCAAATTAAAACCCGTTTAAAGTTCAGAGAACCGGATCATTCTGCATGTTTTTATTTCTTTCACTACAGATGTTGCATCCGCGCCCCTGTGTGAAAGCAAAAAAAGAAAGAAAGATATAACAAAATGAGAATAAAAGTAAGACCAAAGCAAGTCACATTACACAACACAACGGTACACCTGAATAAAATGTCATTATTTGTTTAGTGGTGTAGTGTGAGAATAAAAATGTCTCTTTCAATGAACTTTTATCGTAAAACATTTGGTCTCTTACCAAAAAGTCCTTCCTCTCGTTATCCCTGCACGCGGTGCAGTTGCAGGTGAACATGTACTGCGCGCGCAACTGCGAGCGACGTTGCGCGGTCGGCTCGCGAGCGCGGTGCGGACCGTAACAGTTCAGTACTTCGGAGCCCGGCGACAGCTCGCGCGAACAACGTATTATTAGTCGACTCTTGTAGAACCTTTTTTTATTATTATCAAAATTTACTATCATAAGGACCTTCTTGTATTGTTAATTTAGGATTAAACCAGTTTTAAAAATGTTATCGAACCAGAACTAAGTAGGTATAGTTAAACGTGTATACTGTATAGCCTAGTCGAATCACAAGAGCAGTAAATTCAAATAAACAACTTTTTCAAATAAACTAGTTAAGTGGAACAATGTTGTAGTGTTTTATTATAAATATAGGTAAATTAATCGAGTGAGAGTAAATTACTGAGCATAATATAGAACAATTAGAAAATCACATACATTGTAAATCTACTGTTTGTTTACTTTGACTCCTACTCCGATTGGGATAGGGTATTGATTTTAATATCGCTTGGTGTAATGATAATGTTAACATATTAGTTTTCCCATTCACTACTTAGTATTTCCACTTTGGATGTACATCCGAAGTACGTACTAGTGTAAATATCACATTCGATACCCCAAAGTATTTAAAATTTCATATTTAAGGGTCGTCTGTCGCAATCGAACGTCTAGATTTGGTAAAAAATTAAATAGAAAACGATGCTCCACTACCTTGAAATAAATCACACAGTTAGCCAATTCCCTAGCAATAACCTTCGATTGCCAGAGACGACCCTTAAAGTAAGTAAATAATAAGTCATTTAGAGAAATTTAAGCAAAATATATAGTTGCGTCCATACGTGTTGATAATATTCGGGTCGCAGGAGTGATTCATCATGGCCGCAGAAGGATATATAGCGGTCGCGCGACGGACCTCCCTCTCTGTGATAGTCCGCTCTGTAATGATAATTTATTTTTGAAATATTTTAACCATTCGACATACATTAATACGCATTACGTAAAAATAATTGATACATCTCTAAATTTCCAAAAAAACAATTTGGTATTAATATTGTTGTTAAGCTATTGAGATAAGTTTTTTGATTCTGTAATCATACACTACTGGAAACAATTAAAGATGTGCGACAATCTGTTGTTGAAATTTCGACGATTGAAGAGGAAATTTTCTTTTATCATTCAACCGTCGATATTTCCGCAAAAAAAATCGCACGTTTAATAAACAAGCTACTCGATACTTACATTAAACCAGATGAAAAAAAAATCCAAGTGCGTGCACGATCGTGAAAAAAATATGGGAATTTGTTACTTATAGATTTTCCATCAATTATCTCAATAACCAAAATGTATAAGATAAAAATGGACCGAGATCTTAAATGTTGTGAAGAATGAAGCTTCAAAATACTATTTTTTCATCTTGATATAAATTTTGGTAAAAAAATGAAGAAAATTTCTTGTTCCTTTAATTGTTTCCAGTAGTGTATAATGAACAAAGTAAAATTTGTTACTGACCTACCTATCACCTAATGGTGAGTGGTCAACAACGCCAATAGACATTGGCATTGTAAGAAATATTAACCATCCACCCTTACATAGTCACTGCACCAACCTTGAGAACTAACGTGTACTTTGAACTGATTACAGATAAATAATTTAAATCGAACACAGTAACGACATAGAAATAATAATAATTGTGGTTAACCTACCATTCCTTCCGTCAGCCTCTTCAACAGTCGATAGGCTCAGGGTAGCATGTCCGTTGCAAACGAGCTGTCCGAGACTGCGCAGAATGACAGCAGCCGCGAACAGTCTCAGTTCGGCGTGGGACAATGAGCAAGGCACTTTAGACGGCAAGTAATCAAAGAACAACGTGAAGTTCTCCAAGTACAGGGTCAGCATCGTCGCTGTCTGCGTAAGGTCAATAAATCACACACAATCGTTAAAAAATATATTCAATATTAGTACAAACCAGTAAAGAAAGATCCTCTAAATCTACAAGTGAACAAAACTTTTTTCCTTTTTAATTAGAACAGTCAAATTGGCCCAGAAGGATAGAACGCGTGGATCGTAAACTAAAATCGAATAAGGACAAGCACCTCTGAGTTTTCACGAGTATGCAGCGATTCTTTGAATATGCAGCGATGAAAGAAAAGCGCCACTCGCCTCCTGTAAGCCTAGCAGAGTTATTTGTCTTTGTTGGGAGAAGGGTTCTGCAACGTTTTCTAACACGCTGGTCAGCTGCTGTAAGGGGATGGATATGCTCGAGTTTTTACATTGCCGAACGAGTGAAGTTGTTGTTACACATAAATAACTCAGTGGTGCTTGTCGCATGCCTTAAGGATACCTATGTATTTAGGGCATACTTACTTTAGAGACAAAGAAAAGCTTTTAGTTGTTATTCAATATTATTAAATGAAGACTTAACAATCAACTGGATTATCATATTGTTTGCGACCCTTCATATTGTGTAAAGAAGAAGTCAATTAGGTAATATCTAATAATAACAAAGGTGTATTGAATAAAGTGGTTGTTAGATTACGTTAGTAATGTGTTGTGTACGTAATCTATATGCGATGTGTTATGCGGCCGCTACGGATGTATTAGTGGTACTGCTAATATCTACTCACCAAAGCGTACTGTATATAGTCCATATTGTTCATTTTGTCGAAGTTTGTGACGAGATTAAACATTCTGTAGAAGGGCGGTGTATTTCTGTCGTATATTTTAATTTTATCAACTTGTGCGTAGCTTTTGAAGAGGTCAGTGGCTGTACACGGCTCGGGGAGACGCCGCGGGGGCGCGGGGAAACCGTTGTGGGCACTTATTAGTAACACCCTATATATATATAAAATACTTTTAAATGTCCTATCGATAAATAAATGCTATCGTTTTATTGATGTTTGATTTTGTAATATGTATATAAATGTTATAAGCAAAGTAATCGAAATGAAACGTGAGGAATGATTGTCTCCTTACTCCGATAAAGTGAAAAGTGTAACTGCATACCTTAAAGCTAAATGCGCGATCCCTATAGTGGGGAAGAGCGCGAACTGCGCCGCTTCGCACTCCCAGCGGTGGAAGAAAGCAAGAGCGCGGCAGCTCTCGCTGCAGTAGACGCTACGCGAGCACTCGTTGCAACTGAAAACAAAACACAGTCAAGTTGAAAGTAATGGGATTGTAGATGGGCAAATTGTCTCATTGATGGTAATTTCATTTCCATGAACAACTCAGCGCTGTATTAGATATCTTGTCGACCTTAATTACACTCTTTCTACGAGTTACTCTAGCTACTCTAAATACTCTATAAATCTCTAATCACAAAGTCTTGCACATAATACCACGCGTTTTGCTATTTGTATATTTTTTGATCGACGATCATATGAGCTAAAGACACAGTATGAGTTATAACAATAACGCCTAACAACAGAAGTAAATTAACAAAATTGTAATTGTTTGACGTCACAAAGCAAAATATGACAAATTTATATCGTCGTGGTCGGACAGCAAAAATAGAAACGATATATCATGTGTAGTGGACAGGAAAGAAGATGCATAATCTGTGCTAAATATAAATGCCAATAATTTCCAATGTTTTAAATATTAAACCGATAATCTCTTCAAGGTCTTATATAAACGTGACTTTAAAACAAAAACAGAAAAAGGAAAAGAGGTCGCCCCTCGAAAAGATGGTAAGACGAAAGACGAAATTCGCAAACAACGACTGGATGAGAACAGCCCAAGATAGAAAAAGTGGATTGAAATGGAAGAGGTATATACTCGTTGAGAGGCCTATGTTAAATGTTATTAACAATGTTAAAATTATTTATAAAAAAAAACGACAACAGAGCAGAGCAGAGAACAGAGCTATTAATACTAAGGAATTAAAAAGGCTTAAATAAAAAAGTCTTACGGCACTAGATTAATATCAGCTTCACAACACATCTCACAGACTTTCTCTTCGGAGGGCAAAGTGACCCACGCGTAGGGCTCCTCTGAGAACAGAACGTCGCCCCGTTTTGTATTCGCTTTGGCTACCACATGCCGACCCGCTGTGTCGTTACATCTGTACATACAAAATGATATTTTTTAACTGGTGACCTATCTCTGATATTAGCATTTATTACAACCAAACTTTATTTAATACATATCTAGTTTATGGTTCAATATACAACATTCAATATGGATTAAAGGTTCTGAGAAGTAACGCAATTAATAAAGCTTTCTAATATTCAGAAAATTTTAAAAGTCCATAAAGCTGATGCTAGCTTCGATCAATAACACTACTAGATATGGCGTCACGAACAAAAATAATTTATTAATTTCAACCTACACTATGCCTTGTTGCCGACCAATAAAGTGCGGTATTGTATTGACATTCACTTACGATCTTACGCCATGAATGACAGAAAGACAAAGGAAATGTACAATAACGGTTGTTCCATATTCAACCTTATTTCCTTAGAAATAAGTTATGATTGGACAATACTAATTTGAAATAACCTCACAAACGTCATTGTGTTCTTACTTTTCGGGCCGTTTTTGAAGCACTCACCGCAAATCTAGTACATTATTCATCAAAGCATGCTAGTCACAAAATTAAGTTGTGGTGACCTATGCTGATTTAGATTTTATGATTAGATAGACTAATTTATGTACCTACTTCTTATATGCGAATAAATTATATCGAGGGAATAGTCCACTTTCAAACTAATTGTGCCACTGTCATCAAGAACCTCCAAAATCTCTCGCATTATCAAATACGACAACATACCGAAATTCAGGCCTATAATAATAATAAATAAGATTATATACATAGGTTATTTAAAACTGACCTGAGTTCTATTGCATTAGAAGCAGCTGCGAAATGAGGGTTCAAGCCCATATAGCAATCAGGTAACTTAACTCGTTCTATTATTCTGTCCTCTACCATAGACTCTAGTTTTCTTTCCAAGATTTTTAAATGACGGTCAAACTCCACTAGAAAAATAGTTTTGAATTGAGTGATAGTAAAAACATTAAAACAGGTACATGAAATTATAGTAAATAACTCACTAGCATTAACAGCAGAAAAATTTAAAGAATCAGCATGTTGAATGGCTGCATCAAGTGAAGCACGTGCTTCAGTTCGCTGTTGCAATTCGATGTGACAGTCTGTGCGGCGCATCAACAACTTGTGCTGCTGCTCGAATGGATAGCCATTGGTGATTGCCATTGAGATATCTGCGAGGCACTCCTTGTGATAATAATAAATCTTTTGAGTGAAGAGTCAGAAACAGAACTATATACATAGGCATAAAATATATAATAGACATCTTGTACATTGCAATATCTAATAAGATATTATAGTATATAAAATATAAATAATAAATGACTATATAATTATAAGCAGTTCATGTATTAAACCAACCTGGAATCTTTTTAAGCGCAATAACGTTGCCGATCTATTTGCTAAAGCTAGTGCATACATGAGACTATTATGCTTAGCGTATAACACACTGTTTGTGTAGCATTTATAGCTTTCTTCTAGAAAATTAGCTCGGAACTTTTCGTTGCCTCGTAGTCTCCAAAATAATGAGACCTCATCACATTTTAATGCTGTATCTGATTCACTTATCTTTTTGGCATAAGACATTTTCATTTGTTGCAGCCAATGGAGAAGTATTTTTCTATGGAATAAAATGTATAATAAAATTTGATATTTAAATTAAAAATAATAAATATTTAATTTTAGCTAAAATGAATTTAATTCAGTTTCATCTTCTTTTCTCAAAAGTATTGCAAAGAAAGTCTTGCTAGTTTTCTGGCTAAACTTTTACCAAAAAAAGGGTAATCCTACCAATTTCTATTACTATGTACAATAAAAACAAGATTGTGATTTATATATTTTTTGGAAATTGCTCTAAGCCTTCTCCTTAAAAGTAGAGGAGGCCTTAGCCCAGCAGTAGAACATTAACAGGCTGTTACTTTGGTAAATTGGTTACTTTTGTAAAAAAAATATACTAATAAAAAATAAATAATACTAAATAAAATATATTTTACTTAGTATTATAAATATATATTATTATTTATTGTAATTTATATTATAAGCCACTAACATCCGCAACTAACCCAGACTTATTCTTGGTTTGTTTGGTAAACCAATTTTAAATGGTTCAATGCAAAACTTAGTTTAATTCAAGTTAGTTTATTTTTAATTTCGAATTAATGTGTATCTTAAGGGTTTCTACTTATATTAACAGAATTACATACTGAACTCCCTTGTTATTGTAAAAATAATTCATTGTATCAATTTCATTTTCATTGGTTCGATCGATTTTCTTTTCTTCCGACGATAATAACAATAATAATATCTCCCATTGTTTTGCACAATCCTCGGGCATATTACTATTCATTTTTAAATAAGATAAAATAAAAATTCCAGTTCTCAGTCAAAATTGGTCTAACTAAAGTTGACAAGTACTGGACAATCTGGATATTATGTATTATTTGGCCTTATTTATGTGTCGCAATATTGACTTTTTAGATGACATTGACATAAGTGACCGTGACGTCTACTATGCTTCTAAATTTAAGAGAAATGGAATAACAATTTTATCTAAAATAAGTTTGTCTAAGGGAGAGCGCTCACGAGCAACTTTAGTTGCGGCGACAGTCGTCGTCTCGTCACCTATCCAAAGCGGAGCGCGCTCACGGAGGGCGACAGAGACAAAACTTTTTTGAAAACAGATTATAAATTAGATTTAATTCATTCGAACAAAATCAAACTACCAAATTAAATTAAATCAAATCAGTTCAAATTCAATCACATTAAATTAATTTAAATTGAATTCATCATTATAAATTAAAATGAAATTGATTGCAATCAAAGTTTTTGCTAAGCAGAGTGAAGAATAGCTAAATTGACAGTCTAATACGTGTAACAAAGATTAAAAAATGAAAGGTAAGTAAAAGATTAAAGTTAGCTGTCTGTTGCATCCATTTAGAAAGTAAGTCATTCATTTATTTTTTGATGTTATTGACGCATAAGTTTTTGGTTTAATTTTATTTATGATAAAAGGCACTTTAATACTTACTGCTTTTAATACGGAGATGAATATTTTAAATAATAATAACAGTAAATTATATATAATTTATTAAATTATTAAGCTATAAATTTAAATATTAAATAATGGCATCTACTATTGAATTCGTACGAATCCATATGAAACACCATTAAGATAGTAGTTTAATGTTTTAAAAACACAATTTTCTATTTTCCGCTGTTTTTTTTAAGTCGGATTGTTGTTTTTGTTTGGCTAAGGCTGGCAACACAATGACAAATTTAGTTGCCCTTGTGTTCGCGGTGACAGCAACTATTTCGTTGCCACGTGAGCGCACCTCCATACAAGCCCATGGACGCGGCAACTGTCGCCGCAACTAAAGTTGCTCGTGAGCGCTCTCCCTAACGTAATTTTGTTAGTTAATATTTGACACTGACATTAAGAGCATTTCTTTCCACGCTTTTTGTCTTCTATGTATTAATATTTTTTGTAAAAGAAGCGGTAAAACGCGTTCCAATAGAAAAATGCTAGATTTATATAAATGAATATAGTCTGACTATTCGTTTATTCACTTTTGATTAAATTGAACTAGTGAGTTGGCAAGGTAATATAACGATTATTAACTTTAATTGGTCTGTAGTATCGATTATCGATTTTAGTTGTTGATTAGAAATTTTCTTGATTGAATAAAAACTGCCCATGTTTTGTTGACGGTTTCTTTTTGTTATTTTTACGTTTTTGTAACAGTAGTTTTTTTTTATTTATGATTTTTAATTATAGATTTTTGAATGCCGGTTTTGACAGGACAGAGTTGCGTGCATAGTTTGTATAAATTACTTCGAGGCACATGTAAAATAATGCTTCGTGATGGATGGACTGTGCAGTCTATATGTTCTGATATCAAACACACAATGTTTATTGTATACCGTTTTACGTACCTATGTATAAAAGATTATTTTCGTTCGTACCATTATCATTAAATATTTGCATAATATAATATTTTCCAAATTATTTTTATTGTAAAAGTTATTTATATGCTGCAACAGTAATATTACTACAAATAATTTAAATTTGTAATCAAACCAGCAATCAAAAGAAATAAAATATGTTACTAATTCCAGCGTATGAGGTATTTTTGCGAAAAGTACGTTATACCTAATTCTATCCAACCTACCTATCCAAAACGCAATATGTACGTAGTACAATTGTGAAAAAAGTATTAATAATTAATTAAAAATGAAAACGTTAGTTGTAAATCAATCTTCAAATAAAGATCTTCCATTCCATTAACTTTTTACTAAATATATTTCGAGTCCTTGTATGCCGTCGCGAGTCTAAGTTCATGGCTTCTTAATGCCCTTAGACCCGGTAGGTACATTTGTCTAGGTGCAATACAAATACAGTGCACATTTCTCTAATATATAAATGCACATATTTCTTTTAGAGATGTATCTCGGGAAGTTAAATGTTACTATTTTAGGTATAAAATAATCATTTCCATCAATACATAGTATATATTATTATTAGTCCTCAGTAATATCTATCTATATATATGGTCCTTAAATATGAAATTAGCGTTTTGTCGTACTTACCACTTTGATCTGAAAGAGGAGATCCTCTTTGGTTAAGAATTCCAAATTCAAATTTTTAAATTCATTTAGCTGGTACATTTGAGTTTTAAAAACAGTCGTTCATTTGTTTTTTCCTCATTATTTTTTTTCTTTGGCGTCGCTTATTACCGCACAATGGAAAACATGAAATATTAGTATATTATCGAGCACGAGTTCTACCGTGGCACCAGTAATGCAGAAAGAGCTAGAAGAATTAATGATGTGTACGGCGCTGGTGTCGCGAAAGAAAGCACGGTACCTTTTTCGTTTCAACGTTTTCGTTCTGGAAATTTCGACCTTCAGAACCAACCCCGTGGACGGCCGGAGACCAAAGTGGAAAATGAAGAATAAAAGGCTATTGTGGAAGCGGATCCATCACAAAACACTTCAGAAATAGCTGCAGGCTTCGGGGTAAGTGATAAAACTGTATTAAACCACTTGAAGCAAACCGGGTAACTAAAAAATCTTGGACGATGGGTACCTCATGAATTCAGTGAATCGACCTTGCAAACGCGTCGACTGCTGTGTTACTTTGCTCAACCGAAACAATAATGAAGAGATTTTAAATCGAATCATTACTTGTGATGAAAAGTGGATACTGTACGATAATCGGAAGCGCTCGTCGCAATGGTTAGCCACCCCGGAGATCCAGCCAAATCCTGCCCTAAACGAAAATTGACTCAGAAAAAGTTAATTGTGAGTGTTTGATGGACTAGCGCCGGTGTCGTTCACTACAGTTTTCTGAAATCTGGCCAAACGATTACGGCAGATATCTATTGTCAGCAAATGCAAACTATGAAGGAAGAACTAGCTACTAGGCAACCGAGATTGGTCAATCGCTCTAGACCACTGCTGCTTCACGACAACGCAAGACCACACACTGCACAATAAACAACCACTAAGTTAGATAAGCTACAATTGGAATGTCTGCGACATCCACCGTACTCTCCGGACATTGTTCCAACAGATTACCATTTTTTCCGGTATTTAGACAATTTCTTACAAGGAATAAAATTCAACTTCGATGCGGCAGTCCAAACCGCCTTCAAAGAGTTTTTTGATTCTCGCCCCCATGGTTTTTTTAGTAAAGGGATCAATGAACTATGTATCTATGAGATGGCAATAGTGCATAGATAACAACAGTGCATACTTTGATTTATTAAATATATTATACAAAAAAGGAATTGACTTTATATTTCTCCCGTACAAAACGCCAATTTCATATTTCATACCTAATATATCAATAAATAAATAAATATAGCAGAACAAAAGTAAAGAGAAGTGTTTGTAAATAATGTACTGGCTTAGTCAAGCGAAAAATACTAATAAAATAATAGAAAGAAAGTTTCTTGGGGTATAGATAGAAATGATGTTTTTCTTATATTTATAAGAAATACTTTTTTATAAGAAATTTTACCCATGAAAGCCAAGGCACATTGTACGTCGGGGTCATTATCCCGTTATCAAATAAATCTACGTCGGCTGTCCTAAATTTTTGTTTTATCTAGGCAAACGCACATAATTTGGGTATATCACGTTTGTCGTGATAAAAAAATGTTTCTAAATATTGTATGATGTTGGACATCGATTATGGCATAACCGAGTATTGTGGGTATGTGTATCAATGTACTATTTTATTCTTGCTTTATACAGGCAGGCTAGCTTTATTTACTTTTACCTCATTAAAACGATATTTTGCCCTTTTTCCAGAAACACGAAACTTGTTACAAGAAACATCCCATATCATCCTTAAAGATATATTATATGAAGGTAATAATTCTACCTCTGTTATGACAATCACTTAAACTAAAAGAAGATGTCAACCTCGGAATGACAGATATCTATCAATTTGTAAATACCTTTATTTTATCTTTCTAAGAGTTGTCGTAAAAGTTCCTCGGAAGGCATGTTTTTTTTATTAATTTTTTTATTGCAAAGGAAGGCGGACGAGCATGTGGGCCACCTGATGGTAAGTGGTCACCAATGCCCATAGACATTGGCATTGTAAGAGATGTTAACCATCGCTTGCATTGCCAATGCGCCACCAACCTTGGAAACTAAGATGTTATGTCCCTTGTGCCTGTAATTACACTGGCTCACTCACCCTTCAAACCGGAACACAACAGTACCAAGTACTGCTGTTTTGCGGTAGAATATCTGATGAGTGGGTGGTACCTACCCAGACGAGCTTGCACAAAGCTCTACCACCAAGTGATGTTAAGCCATTGGTTCTGCGCCTGAACTCTTTCCGGTCTCATCAGATTGCCGTCTCATCGGATTATGAGAGCTAGCGAAGGGCACACTGCACATGTGCACACATGTGTTTGCGCACACACTTGTGCACTATAATATCTCTTGCGCAGTTGGCTATTCTCTCTTGAGATCGGCCGCCGTGGCCGAAATCAGTCTGGAGGACAATTATTATTTTTTAATTAATTACAATTATTTAAATTAGACTTGTCAAAGTAAACACAATAATAAATATTAATAATAACCACGTTTTTAACATTTGTAATTGCTTGTGAATGATGATGATGATATATACAGTACAGTAAGTGCCTGTGAATGACCCGCTGCTGGGCTAAGGCCTCTTCTTCTCTTTTAAGTAGAAGGTTTGGAGTTTATTCCACCACGGTGCTCCAATGCGGGTTGGTGGAATACACGTAACAGAATTTCAGTGAAATTACACAAATGCAGTTTTTTTCGCGATGTTTTCCTTCACCGTTAAGTACATTTGTGATTATAATATGAATTATAATCACAAATTACGCACAAAAATTCCCCGGGTTTGAGCCCACGATCATCGGCTAAATCATCTGCAAAATGTTTCATTTCATAGATTTAACCTATGAACCTATGCACCGACTTACCCACTTTCGTTTTTATTACGTGAAAGTTCTATGTACATGAGATTTGTGGTAAGCAGTTGCATGCCTGGCCGAAGTCGAAACGTCGCTTACGGTGGACCGCATAGTAATGCTGGGCTTGAGGGTGTCCATCGATAAAACACAGGCCCTCTTATTCCACGGTCCACGTCGAAACCCCACTCACGGCGTGCGTATAACCGTCCAGGAGACGGTGATAGAGGTGATGGCTCAGATGAGGTATCTGGGTCTGATTCTTCGAGCTTCGGGCAGCACTTTGTCCAATTGGGTTAGAAGCTCATTAATGCTGCTGCGACCTTGGGCCGCCTCCTACCCAACGTGGGAGGGCCGAATCAGGACTCTAGCCCAACAAGCTCTGATTTGCAGATTGGAGGAGGACCAGGGGTCTCCATCTGCAGGCCTGGCGACAGTGGGGGCTTTCCGGCCTCATTCGAGATGCAGGGTAACAAAAAAAGCGGCACACTAACGCTTAGGCTGACGCAGGTGTTTACCGGATATGGCTGTTTCGGTAAGTACCTTCATGGGATAGTGAGGCGGGAGGTATCACCCTCCTGCCACGAGTGTAGTGCGCCACTGGACACGGGCTCCACACCCTGACGGAGTGCGCTGCGTGCACGTAGTTGTCGCAGAGCTCTCGCTGCCGAGAGTAGGTACGCTGGTTTTTAGTGGGTATTCCGGAGCCTTCAGCACCGGCGAGCCCCACATCCACCCCTCACTCCAAGTGGAGGAAACGCGTAAATGCGTAAACGCGAAATAAAAAAAGCTGTTGCATGTTTTTTTTTTCGAGACAAATGTTTCAAATGATTGTGAGAACGATAATATAATATCTTAATTATACATGTATATTATTTATTGCACATTTAAAAGATAAAATTTAGTTTTGACAAACCACTAACTTTGTCGCCGAGATGGCCCAGTGATAAGAACACGTGAACCTTAACCGATGATCGTGGGTTCAAACCAGAGCAAGCATCACTGAATTTCATGTGCTTAATTTGTGGTTATAATTCATCTCGTGCTTAACGGTGAAGGAAAACATCGCGAGGAAACCTGCATGTATGTAATTTCACTGAAATTCTGACACATGTGTATTCCACCAACTCGCATTGGAGCAGCGTGGTGGAGCTCATAAGCTCAAAGCCTTCTCAAAAAAAATGAGACGAGGCCTTAGCCCAGCAATGGGACAGTCACAGGTTGTTATGCCAAGTTACGATGTTTAGTCGGAGTTCAACTGTTCTCGCATAACTTTTGAACTAATTGCTCAATTCGACAACTGATGGTGTAACCATTAAAAATATCTATATATGTAATAATCATAAATGTGTATGTATTCTATATATATAATTGTATAAAATCATGTAGGTACATACATTATAATATGTACGTATATATTATAGTTTAGTATATCTAATTCTTTATGTTTTAAATGTATTTATTGACAAATGGAAAGGCTATTGATACATGCAATGCCTAAACATATATGTAGTAGTATGTACACGTAAAAAGCGTTAGTCATATATAAACGAAATGAAATTAGGTCGTAACAATGTTATTAAACGTTAACTATCCCTCTAAGGAAGGATAATGGAGAGTGCTCGTCGCATTCCGACCCGCCGAAAGCGAAGTCGTGATAGTCGCCTATTAGGTGACAAGATCCATTTCAATGGACGCATTCGAAAACCGCTACTATTGTTCACGTATAAAGTACATAATAAAGAATTCAATAAAAATAGGTTGTGCCATAAGAGATTATCCGTGACGCTCCTTTTTAGAATCCATTATGGAAACTAATACTTTACTCGACGACACAAATATCACCTATCACCTATCCCATGACGTACAATAAGACGCACTGGAATTTTTATTTTATTTGAGGAACCATGGATTGGAATCTTTAACAGTGATTTAAATGTATATGCTACGGAAATTAGATTTTCAAGACCATATTGTAATTGCCTAGAGGCTATAATATATATCTCAAGATAGTAAATCTTTGACAGTTAGGTGTACTAAAATAAACTTTTAGTTAGCTTTATAAAGTTATAACACAAATTTACAGACCAGACGTATATAAAAATCGGTTGAAATTGTTATAAGGACAATTTACAAGATGGTTGAAAATATTTATGTGCTATTATTTATATTTATTTTTAGTCTTTTTTTATTTACTATCTGATATATTCCTAAAAATTTATTAAAGAAAAACAATTTTAGATTTTTTCTTAAATAATAATCCAAATGCTTTTATATTTGTTAGTTAACAAAAATCCTGTTCGAACGGGCTGTAAATAAATTCAATTTTATTAATACAATATATTGATTTCTAATAAATTCATACGGGCAAAAAAATGTATACATAAAGGTCGTATAAAGAAACTGTTGGAAGTTGTCCAACTTGCAAATGAAATTAATGTAACTTATTACCACGGTAGAGTTTAAACGCAGAATGTATATCTTAGTCACTTTTATTATTCCATATTATGTAGGTATGTTGCATGATGAAATAAAATTATTTTTATTTTTATTAGTTTATACATTAATTTCCTCGTCTTATTGCTTCTACTAGTGACTGGATGGTTGGTTCTTTGCATGCTAGACGGGGTCACCACCCAGCATACGTGGAGGGCTGAGAGGGAGATCCTAGTCTGCGAGGTCGAACAAGACCTCACCCTGAGACCAATTATGTCTGCGATGCTCAAGAAAAAAGCGTGGAGGGCCGTAGCCTTCTTCGGTGATAGAAGTCAGAAGCCAGAGTATGGTCTAGAAGCCAGAAGGAGTGGGAACGGGTAAGGGCCAATCCTACTCAGCAGAGACGACGTCGGCATCTTCTCGGCCCTTCTACAGTCCCGATACCCAGAGAGTAACCCTGGAGTCGATTATGCGTAAGGTTTCAGGCAGCTTTGACGAGAACGACAGCTGGGATGGCCTCGTGCGCGATTGGCAATGAGTGCGGGGTGCGAGATTACCTTCGCCCCCTGAGGTCCATCGAGCCAAGCTTTTTTTCACCGCCATCGCCATCCGATTAATGCTTAACCAACGCATAGATGACAAAAAAACAAACATTCACATAAAAGAAAAAAAGCGTACATAAAAGTCTACATCAAATAATTTCTTAGTTACCTAAATGACACGATATAGAACATTGTCGCTACAAACGACATCAACGAGTGAGCACCGTTTCTGACATACAACTATGAGTATGTATAAACTACAATTGTTAAATAAATTTTATATCCCATACAAATATACTACTGAATTTCTAGGACTACAAGAAGATAATTCAACATTATTTTATAAAAAATAATAATAAGCAGTAAATTTAATATTATTAGTATAAATTATAAAATATTAATTATATTCTTGACTAAATGTGTTACACAAACACTATATTGTAACTATCAGTGATAAAAAGGGTTACTTAAAATTACTATGCAAATAGCATCTTCAGCACCCACTAACCCAATAAGCGACCGCTACAGAAATCGGCATTCCAAGTCGAAACACGTAAACCGTACTCTGGAGCCCGAGAAATTTATTCGGCACGCGAAAGCTCCAAGTTTGCGAGTTGCGGTGCGTTGTGTACCTGCGATGCGCCGGCGCACCTGTTGCCACAGCACCGGCTGACGGTAGATTCAGTAGACCGTCGAAGGCTGTGTAAGTTGCACGCGCCATGACCGCGCTTTGTTACGAAAAACCGTCGTGAGTGTCGTTAAAAAACTTTCAGTGTGGACATAACCATGGATGTCATTTACTTTAGTGCTATCATCGCTCTCTTGCAAGGTTAGTTTAAAAATTGATTTGACGGCGTTATTATTTAAGTGGGTTAGAGAATAATCTTGTCGCTTCAGAAGATGGTCCACTTTCAGTTTGCTCTTCTCAAAAGACATTAATGTTATTTCAAATTTTTCTTACCATTTAGTTTAATTATATATTGTTACACATATAGAAAGAGTAAACTGTTATTGACTGAACATATTTAAAATTGAACGTCTACATATCCCGCCAAAACTTATTTATTGTCTGGGAACAAAATTTATCTTATGTCCTTCTCAATGTTGAATGCAATATATGAATCAAAATAACTGTTGCGATGGGGTTATTGGTTGAAGTGTGAAAGTAGCAAATGAACATACTACGTTACTTTCACATTTAAGAAACTAAGGATTTGAAAATAATAAAAAGATAACAATAACTTTGAAATTCAAAGTTATATTATATTAAAAGTTAATTTTGAAGTTCACATTCATTAATCAATAGAAGTTCATTAGCACATATTTAACTAGCGACAAATTTATTTATGAGCTTGTGATGCATATCTTTACGTAATTAAGTTGTATATTAATTATATAATTAATTATGTCTTGAATGAGGGAGATACCTAATCATGAATAAGGGTTTGATTTTTTTTAGGTAATTATTTTTTGGGAATTAAACCAATTTACAAATTTATTTTAGTACCTACTTATTAAGAATATATTTCACATTCACTTGAATATAAATTTTCTTTTTATTAAAGGCCGTTTTTCAATCGTTAATAGTATTTCATCTAAAGAATTATTATTAGAAAATTCGACAGTTTTAATTTAACTGGCGGAAGATAATTTGGCCGACTGAAATCATCCATATAAAATTACGGTTTGTAACGAAAACACAATTCCTGTTGATAATTATGAGACACTAAAAAACATTCAAAGCATTGTGTTGATTACATACAAAACCCATTCAATAATTTTATTTTTAGTTCTCAATGGCTACTGTCATATTACTGCGAGTGCCTTTTGCTAATATAAAATCAATTCAATATTTTCAAATTTCTATTAAGTAAAATACTGAGTGTAAAATAAATATATAAAATGATATCTTAGGAAAGTCAACTAAGTAACTTTCTCCGTAATGAATTAATTTAAATGTATTTCTTCTAAGTGCCACAATTCTTTCTAATTGATCGTTCTGTGATTTTTTTTTTTATGTAACAGAAAACAAATTCTCGTATTAATATCGACATATAAATAAAGACTGTTATATACACCTACTCAAGACAAAATCATTTACATAAGAGTTGAACAGATTTGTCGGTCATTCACCGAGGCATGTTTATACAAGAAATATTTGTAACAATTAAAAAATAATATTTTGTCTGACCTTTTGTCTACGTAAGCATTACTCGGTAACCTCAGCTTCCCGGACGCCTATATCCTGGGTCGACATACGGCTTAACCTCTGCGTTAGTAAAAAAGATAATTCTAATGATATAATCAATTATATTATTAAAACTATTTATCATATAATCCTTATTAGCAAAAATAAACTATATAAATGTATATAAGTAAAAATAAAATACAAACATATACCTATTATACTTAATTATATTATTAGAATTATGCAGATGCCATTTCATTCCCATTTTTATTTTAAAATTCTTCGTTGATTATATAATACCTATATCATCAAACTAGCGTTCGAAACCTAAAAAAAAATTTGACCAACTGTTTCTTCATGCTTTATAACGGAAGTCCTTAACTCCCCTACTTCCGGTTTGTCGTTGTCCTTTTATAATAATATTCCTAACCAACAAAGTCACTCGTGAAACATATATAAATGTTTTATTAAATATATTATGCGTAATGTTATTTATAGTAGAATATTTATTTTACTACGAAGGTTTTATATAAGAGGCGAATATTAAACATACATAAAGTAAATAAGTAAAAGTTAAAACAAATATAATTGAGTTGATGTTCTTTCTTATTCCTAAAAATATAGGTAATTTTTAAATTACTTAATAAAAAAAATTCTCAATTTCATGAAAGCACTGACAATCTAGGTTTGTTATGTAATAGGACATTAGAAATACAATTGCCACGAGATCATCATCTGTACGCGTTGCTGTGGAATGTCATTTTTTGTGTGTATAATAGGGATATTTGCCGAGTAGCTTCCCGCTTGTCGGGCGTTTTTTATAGACAGACGAAACAGATTAAAGTTATTGATAAAATAACTTACCAACTATTTTTTTTTTCATTTAATGTATATTTAATATGCTTAAATTAGTCATAATACTACACTCCTATTAATACTGGTCATAAATTATCCTTTTTTATAACAAACCTTAGCCAATTTTGCCAGAACTTGATATAAAAATTGTATTTTATCGAAAAAATGCACAAAAATGGGACGTCATTCGAAACAGTAAAGAGTAAGAGTATCTAGGTAGGCGATTCTAATCGAATATGGACTTTCAGATTTTGATAAATTATAAAGGATGATGCCAGGATTTGTATGACTGCGACGTCTGATTCATCATATAAATATTGCATAAGTTTAACAAAAGTTTAATATATCTTTAATTTATAAAGATAAATGCATTTTCGATAAAGTAGAATGAAATATAGTGAGACATAATTGTTCGTCTAGGCGCTTTCGAAGCGAACGTAGCCTTAATCGTAACAGGTGCAGACAAACTTTATATAAGTAAGTATTATGAGATATTTGTCTACAAATATATACCTAAACGATAACCCACAGTAATAATTTGTTAAATTATGTATTACAATGTAGTATTTGTTAATGTTAAAAAAAACGATAACTTTAATGCAATTTCACTACCACAAAGTATAACTCTTATCAATATCAATAATTGATTACTCTGAAAAGTTTTATTTATATAAATATCGCCGCCGTTCATTTTGCAATTGAAGCCATTAGTAAGTACAAAATACAATTATCACCCGTAAATACTTATTCTATCCGTACGAAGCTGCCCGTCCCGACTTAATACTAGTTAAATAAGGATTTTATGCGAAGTTATTTATTAGATATGAACAATTGCGGCTTTCGACTGGCCATTGATCTATTCGCCTGGACAACGCTAAGGGGCTATACATCAAAACTAATTTGAACTTTTGACGAACATTAATGATTTCAAATTAACGCAAAATAAGACGTCGATAGATACTGAGTATGCAAAAAAACAAATATCAAACAACTTCAAATTCCATGCTAAGAAAGTAAAGACCCAAGCTATTATGTATGTATAACAACAATTATTAAATTGACATAGACTTTACTAAAAAATGTTTTAAAACAACCGTCAACGACGTCGAGGTTGGACACCCTCCGCTCCGCATAACTGAGCCCCCGCGCCGACTGCCCGCCATCGCACCGCTACATTCATTATATTTTTGTTGCACGAGAGTTTTTTTAATTTTACGATAACTTCTAACATACTAATTTAAAATGTAATAGAATATGAATATGTAGTATAAAGGACAAATATTTTCTAAATTAAATACTTAAGACAATAAACATTTTTATTTATATATAATAATATGTTATTAATGCCACATCGCTTAAAAAAGCTTCGCAAATAATATTATTCAGTTTGACATTAAAGTTATCCTTAGAAGGTCAAGAGAAGAATACATTCTATCACTCATTTTGTTTTAGTTTTCTTTTTTAGCAATTTATTTTATTCAATCCTACATTATTTTTGTGTACATTTTACTATTCACACACTGCATGCCGTGGAAGCTTTGATGCCCGACTTTTTTCTACTTTATGTACAAAAATCATAACGAATTTAACCAATTTATATACATTAAATATATAGCTAATCTGAATTTTTCGAATAGGTACCGTAGTTCCAGAATATTTCTTTCCGCATTTGTAAAGTTTATGATCTAACATTGTTAACAATATTATCTTCATAATTTACAATTAAACTTATATGTACTCGTTATGCAAATTACAATTTTTCTAAGAAGGCTATTAAAATCATCGTAATGATTCAATGTCACTAAATAAGAGCGCAGCCTATGAACACAATTAGGAAAAATAAACAAAATCATCAGTTACTTTAAAAATATAATAATGACACTTTAATGTCTGTGATTATTACACCTCTGCGAGAAAGTTGGAAAACGACGCTCTGCCATTTATATTTTATAGTATAAAAAAAAAAATCACCAACGACGTTGGCGGGCGTGCTAGCTATTTACACCATACTATGAGCCACTTTAATTATTTTGACAATTTGGATTGTAATGCATGCATACCTAATACCTACCTAAAATGTTTTTTTTTTAATAATATTTCAATTGGTAATGGTGCACTCTTATTATTTATTTTGTAGTCAGTATTATACCAAAAACCTTCATGCAAGTGCCAGCAACAACTGCACAAAGTTTTTACTCAATCGGATTAACGATGCGTGAACTATAACGTTCACGAACAAAAATAAGCGCTAATTATTGTTTTGTCTATATAGTCTGGAAAATAGATAATTTGGTAGATGATATACCCACGAACTAAACTTATTTAGTGAAAGTAACATTATGAGGTTACATTCCGACACGAAAGCAAGGGTCAAAAAGCCGCCAAGGAAGTTATTTTGGTTGAGTTGTTTATGGCATGTCATTGTAGGTACGTACGCTTTTCATGAAAACGATTTATCATGCTCCTGACACCTTATGAATATGAATAATTAATTATACTTTATATTAATTTATATAACAAAATCATAAGTTTTCAATTGCCTCCTTTATAATATCCGAAATAGCAAATTTGCAGTCTATGCATACTTAACCATATGCATGTATTTTCGAATACAATTAAGTTATCTTTACAAATCGTGTAGCAGACGTTTCTTCACATTGCAATCGCCATTTACGCCCGCTAGTTGTTTTCTAAGGGAAGTTGCTTAAGTCTTGTGTGAAGGCCATTGACAGTTTTAAATTCTACGCCACTTGAATTATTACTATTCAACATAAACAAGAACCGCTTTAAACACACCAATTCATGGGTTGTAAAAAAAAACAAAAATAATTATCTAGCTTCAGATTGTGTAAGTTGCGTTATTTTAAAGTATGTATAACACGAGAACAGTACGATTGTTTTTCGTACCTATATAAATAAATCATTTTTTCAAAATAGTTTGTAAACATAAATGTTATTTTGTTTGTTAGCAGCCAGGGTGCCTCCACCCTGCGAATACACGCTGGTTTATATTTAAAATGTTACCCTTCGTGGAATTAATCGTTCCATGAGGTATAAACGCGAGAAGTAAAAGTTTATTCGTCCAGATGCGGCCGGTGAAAGTGTTTCTTAATTTACCGCTTGATGCTTATTTAAAAAAAAATATTCTTAACTATGGACAAACTTTGATTTTAAATTGTTCTTATTTCAATTATGTATTCAATTTATAATTACTATATAATCCAGGTTTTTCACAATTTTACTTTTTTGTGTAATTATAATACACTTGAACGTATGAAAAACAGTAATATGTCAGAAGGTAGCGCCTGGGGAATTCTTAAGTTCTCCGAGATGTTATCTGCGACTTGCCTCAAAGTGGATCTGTCGCGTGCCACGATTTACATCACCCGGTGTGTTGGCTGCCGACCTGATTATGCGGAAACTAACTGCGTATTGGACGATGTAACGGTACAAGAATGTGGTCGAGCCCGCTATTCGAGATTGTGGAATTTGTTGGCGTTTTAGAAATATAGTACAATCTTCTAACCAGGCTACTTTAGAAAACCTGATACTTAATAGCATAACAGATGCTTTATTTAATATCGCGCACCTATTTATTACAACATGAGCTTGATCTTGTTTTGTTTCAAATGATTCCTATATTATCCTAATTTATTCTACGTAATTATAAAAAAAAATGGGCAACAATTAATCGAAAATATTTACTGTGTTTAATTAGTGACGCATTTACTACAGATTACAAGATAATGATTTATATAGAAATATTATTTTGACGTAAAACTCTCTATATAATCTATTAGACTAAGCTATAGCTATTAGTCATATTAGTAACTTTCATCAATTATAGCATAAAGAAACATCTGGCACTCAGCAAAATGCGAAACTGACGCAACCACGACGCTCTGAGTCGACGTGATCCGTGAAAGCGCTTTCTCGATGACGCAAAAACGTGTAAACTCACAAACTTAGGCGTTTGATTGTGAAGATACCGTTTGTATGATATATTTTTTCAAGGTTATATCGTTAAGAGATTGTATTACGTAATGGTTCACATTGATCACTTAATGTGGATAAATAGGTACATTATTTGTTGTTAGTTAGACATTAATTTCAACATACAAAACACTGTTTTAATTATTTTTTTTGCAAAGATTCCCTATCTAATTTTCGCAATCTGAATAATGGAAACCCATAATCATTTATTGCGTAAAGAAACAAAAATTATAAAATTTCCAAAAACTTCCTCTAGATCTATTTATGTTACATTCATAGGTAACCGTGATAATCTCCCGAAACCTCATCATATCATTAAAGATAAATTCATATTTAGGCTAAACATAGAATTAGATACTTCATATTATTATTAAAACTACCCCTTTGAAAAGGGTAAAAATATATTTTAACGAGGAAGTTAACTTGCTTGTACATAATGTATATCGGGCATTAACCCTTATCTCCGCTCACTTAAAATACACCAAGAAGCCGTAGGAACATCTTTGGTTTATAAAAAAAAGCCTGATTAACATAAATAACGTTATATTATTAAGTGGCATGACTTTTAATAGATATGAATATTATAACAGCACTCTTAACCTCAAAAACTCTACGTAAAAAGCGTGATAGAATCTTGCATCTATATATAAAATAAGTCGTATGTAATGACTTGATTTATAGAAATGAAAATTAAATTGTACGTTTCTTGTAAAGGTTTTTTTGTAAATTGAGTTTAAAATGATTTAACTTTATGATTGGATATTCAATTATTATATTTTAAGATGATCGGTTGTTGTTTTATAAACAGGTATCGTATTTAATAACTGAATGACAGCACCGTTATACTATAAACAAGTTTGTACTACAGCTAAGAATTAAACGATTGCATTTTATTAAATTCAATTTAGGGACGACTGTTAAATTAACTTTGCTGAATCTATTGCTGTGAAATGAGGACCGCGCCGATGCCGATGTAGGGTCACCACGCTTTCATAGTCTTAGTAATCGTCGTCTGTCTACTATGAAATAAATGGCTGCGACTGAGTGCTGTTATTATGATGCTATTTATGTGTCGATTCCGTATGACTAACAGTTTTCTTCTCACAATGAAATATTACTATATTATCATCTACTATATAATCAATAAATCGTTCGTATTTTTTTTTCTAGTGAGTACTTATATTTTTTTACGCTACTTAAAGCCGCTATTGAGGCTTTTTGATGTTTTACTTCGAAAGCTTAATTGAAATAAATTTAAAAAAATCACGTCTTTAATTAATAAAACAATTAATATTAAGATGAAATAAATTTTGTATTTTTATATATAATACGTACCTAATACCAATCAAATAGCTGATGAAAGCAGGTCTAACACCAGAAAGTAAAATTTGTGTATAATTTTGTTAAAATAGAGGTTGGACTCCTAGCCAAGAATGCATGATCATGAATACCACATTGTGCTTACTTTCACCGACATTTGCCCCCTGGCCCAGTGGTCCAGCTGGCTAGCTTACTTGCATTTTTCATAACAATAGCTTTGAGAAAATGCTACATTACAGATTAAATAGTGTTTTGTAAGCTTTACCTGGTTAAAATATATCTCTATAGAAATACTAAGTACATTTTTAACTAATTTACATCTTGAAATATTTAGGTGCACCTTGAGGAAATGTGGATGACATTTAATATTTTATCTTAAGTTAAACGAAGAACTTTATTTTTAATAAAAGAAATATAATTTCAATGTGAGATCTTTTTGTTACTTCTGTTCGCGCTTTCGCTTGCTCAGGTTTTCACGGATTAATTTTGATCTGGAAACATTTCGAATTAGTTATGTTTCACGGAAACTCAAGCGTCGATGACGCGTTAAAAATTCGTCATACCATGTTTGAGTCACGACTTTCCACTTGCTTATTTCGCCACAAAATTAGAGACTTCTGTTTTTCGAATATTTTCGACCACCATTTATAATTTGATAATAATACCAATTTTAATATTCAAATTGATAATATAAATTCATAAAATATAAGATAAACTGTAAAAATAACTCGATAAAAGATTGAACAAGATACTAAATACTTATTTAGCCAGCGTAACTTGGTCAAGTCTTTTCGTCACGAATACCGCAATGCTTGAAGACTACAGTCTTCAACGAGCGTTTATTACCGGTTATAACCTATGGAGAAGAGACAAGGACACTGATAGTGCGTTTGGTCAACCATTTTAAGATCGCTTATCGAGCTATGGAAACGGTTATGCTCTTAGTTTCTCTGAATTAGCGAATCCTTAATCTGGTGATCCGACAGAGAACGAAATTTTACCGACATAGTCCAAAGGATCAGAAAACTGAAGTGTCAGTGGGCTCGACCCATATCAAAGAACCAACAACCGTTGAAGTGGACGTGATCTGGAGTGGAGACCACGCCTTGGCAAATGAACGCAGAACGGCAGAACGCCTTCCAGCTAGGTAAAGTGACGATATACACAAAGTAACTGGCATCATTGAGAATTGCGACCTGCAGATCGAGCTCAGTGGCGTGCCATTTGACAGATCTATGTCCAACGGTGGAGACGACGAATGGTTGATGATGATGATGATGACGTAATACTTATTCCGATAAAATATAAAGTAAGTAATAAGATGTAATGATGGATGCATAATGATTATGGCCTGCAACCATAGCCCAAGAGCCGGAATAAATATGCTCAAATGAGCGATTATTATTTACACCGTTTGATAGCTTCAGCATTTTCTGTCTGATACAGTACCAATAAGCTATTCAAGTATCATCCCGTTATTCTTTCGTGGAACTAGGGTCCATCCACCAGGTCCTCTATCGAGAATAATTCATTATATAGTAAATACAGTGGACTCAAAGAGAAGGGAGCGTCGTTTATTAAATTACGCCCTTACTAAAAAAGTTTAAAGCTATAATGTAAAAATATAATATCAAACGTAAGCATCGCACGTTATAAATAATGCATTGTATATAAATAGAGAATAATGTTAACTTTCTAACTAATTGACCGATTCGTTCTTATAAGATAGGTCACTTGTATAGACTAATTGTTAGCACATGTGTCTCATCCGTCTATAAATTTACGCCATCGAGCAAGGGAACCATCGGAGTAAATAAGGTACACGACCGGACAACAAATAACTAGTACTGTCAGATATTGTCTTTATGTAAAAATAAATATTTTTTTTGTTATATTACAGTTTTAATGTGCATTTAAAAATATTTTTACAGCCATCGTCACATTACATAATTCATCGCTATTGTAACAATTTCTTCTGTAGCAAAAACATGAATTGATTAAAATAAATAAATATATTAACTTTGTGGTCATATAACTATTAGACTTAATTGTCTTAAAGCTGTTCGCTCAATATACATTTTAAAGGTTTGAATTTAAGAGTAGGTAGTCGTACTCGGATAATTTCTTTAAAAAAAAACAAATTTGAATTTCCATCAAAAGCTAGTGTGTTGGATCTTTCGCATGATAAAAGTGATCCGATTTTAAAATATAACATGGTAAAAAATGGTTTTAAATTTCAACATTATCTCATGATGATTTCGCGGACAGGAAACTTATAAGGATAAGGTCAGTAAGAAGTGTTGTAGCGGCTGCGGCACTGAGAATGACTTTGGTGATCACTTGCCACTTCAGTCGTATACCCAGAGTTATCAACAACTCAGCTACGACGAGCGTCAAGTCACCAGCTTGTCTCCATCGTTGCCAAATCACTGCAGCATTAATCGCCATAAAAACTGCGCCCATGCCGGTCAAGTACGCCTTATACAAATATCGGTTATTAATTAGTAGGCAAAGTATAAAATAATAATTTCACATAAGACAAAACAACACGAAACTTCCTATTCCTCAATATACCTGTAAAGCTAAGCTATTGCAATGTTCAGTACCAGCACATAGGGCGAGACCACCGGCCGCAATGGCATAAGTCACCAGTAACCCTCCGGACACTGAGTGCTCCCAACGAAAAACTCTCATAGACTTTACATGTAAAGTCAACAAAGACACCATAATCGTAAGCGTTATCAACCGCAGGGCTAGTAAAGGCGCACGATTTTCACTTTCTTCCTCTTGAGTATCTACTAATCTTGAAATATTGTATATTATAGTACTTCCATTCATCGTATGATTTATTGTTGATATTCATAAGCTTGCGTTGTTTATTATATAATAGCGATAAATACTTGTATATTTTTCGAAAAAAATCTAGTGACATATTTGTCAAATCAGTAAAACTTAAACGTACATATTCATACTTTTTTTTAATATTTTACACTTCAGTATTTTAGATATACTATCCACGTATATCCAAATATCAGTTATGATCTTTTAGAGTCTAAATATGTAGGGTTTTTATTAGTTGACCTAGTTAAATAAAAGACTGAAGAAAGATTAGCATAGACGTTGTGAATTATATATATAATAATATTTCTATCTATGTATGTTTAAGCGATGTTAAAACTCACGTGCTGTTTAAAATAAAAGCTAATGAGAGAACAAATATAATATTAATTATTACTATTTTATTATACATAAAAGAACTAAATGATACATTATTTACGATACAATAATATTGCAAAATCAATAATAATATTTTGTACCCACAGGTTACGTTACGGCCTCATGTCGTTTTCCCGGCGCGCCGGCCCATTCAAGAGTCACCTTCTCCGATGAAAACCTGACAGAGGGAACAGTAGCCACGTATGCATGCGAGCGAGGGTTTGAACTCCTCGGTCCATCTAGAAGACTCTGCGACACTAATGGAAAATGGACACCCGATGGAATTCCCTTTTGTGGTGAGCACGATTAAAATTAATTATTTACAGAGATTCTCGTTTAATTTTGTAGTGTTTGAACTTCGGTTCAATCTTCGCTGGACAATGCTATGTTCAGTTTGTAAGGGTAAGTAATAACAGGACTATATAGCATCACATATAGCACCTGAGATCACATGGCATAGGCTTATCGACACTCTGTGGGCTTTTATATTTGACAGTGCCAGTGTTTGGGACTGACTGACTGACTGACCACGTGGTCCATTTCCATTGCAATCAACAGATTTCGATTACTTTTTGTTTGGCAGTTATTAACAAGCATTAGCAAATATGTTTTAAAAGGTTTATTTATCTTTTTTAGGCCCTTCCCTTGCTCTTTCTTAGTAAATATTTTAGCTGTTAATAAAAATAGAATTAAATAAAATTAATACAATTAATCATTTAACTACACTAATATTTCAGGTATTTTACAAGTACATAAACTTTATTTTTGTTTAGATTAGTATCATTTTAATCATGAGAATCTGAAAAGTGTTTGTATTTCATTTATAACGAGACAATTAAGTGAAATGCGAGTGTTCTTCATCATTAAAGTTTGTGTTGTCTGCTTTCAATAACCAAAAATTAGGGGAACGACGACTTAAATCACATTCAAAATGTCAGTTTTCGCGAATCCTTACTGAATATTTTAGATTTTATTAAAGCTCTCAACCATATCTCTAAGTATCGTGACAATTAGATTTCTTGGTTGGAGGTGGCTAAAGGCTAAACAATGCCTCCTTGTCAAACAGGAATGCAAAAAATCATCATTATTTAGGTATTGAATTTTGATATTAGTACATAAATTACATATAAAAGCCATGAATTACGTTAAACAGTAGATATTAACAAATTACCACTAATTTTCAAAGCTACATTTTTATCACTCGTTACTGAGGTATTACGAGACGCTCCATAATAACAACGCGCTAGTTCCGCGATTTCCGCACGAAGGCGCCATTTCTGCTGACCCACTTTTACTTTCTTCGTCGAGAAATCACTTCACATGAGTCGTGAATGGAGTCGAAAAAGCGGAAGATTCATTGTAGATCACTCCCACGGCTCTCTCTGTTCGGAAAAGTTGCTCGTAGACGGACGCCCTTTGTAACGAACGCTATGCTTACTGTACGAGCATTAAATAGGTCAAGTTAAATGTGAGTCGAGGCGGTAATTACTTGTGTATTTATTTGTTTGACTAAAATATAAAAATACATAATATAATCACTGTAAACGTGATTTTTGGATAATTAAATTCGTTAATTCAAAAAGGAGTTTTTTTTTCATTGACATTCGTTGTACTTATAAACAAAAGTGGTAAGCTCTGTGGCCGTTGTTATGACTCGCAGTTTCGGTTGCGTTACTTTTATATACACGCCGTTTCATAGACACAATTAGTATTTGCTTACCACTTACGTTACGTGGTTGACGTTCAGGGTTACTTTTCCGCACCGTATGCTCATAGTGTCATGATCCTCCTCAATCAGGTGCATTATTATAATGCATTTTTTCATTCGTTAATTCATTCAATTAATAATTCCTCGTTTAAAAATCTTATTTAAATATAGCACTATATTTAAATGAGATTTATAACGATTTTTTTAAGTATTTTTTTTAAAGTTGACGTTAATATTGACGTAAGGTGCTAACGTATACATCATGACACATTTTAAATTCGACGATATTAAAGGTTTGGTAATTGAATAATATTTTGTTTGATTAATTGATATATTTTTTTATTATAAGAAGCACTTTCTTTACTTCAACGTTATGCTTTTAGCATTACCCGACCTACAAATTTTATAATATAATCCTACGTTCATATACATGACTTCTAATAATGTGATTTGTATTAAAACATTAATAAGTCAAATATTTACTAGTATTAACTATTAAAAGGCTTAGCAATAGCACGCTGTCATTCGCACCACACACTACGCAGTGTATCGACATAATGAAGTCTGAGGTTTTTTGCATTCAACAGATGTACACTGAACAGGTAGCACTTGCGGCCATTGTCCGACTTCTTGACCCATATTACGAGTGTAAAACTAGTTTTGACGACGCAAGTCGATGCCTGCACGTTTCTATTCTCTAATCTCATGTTGTGATAGGCTCGTTTAAATTTTTTATTGAACTTGTAGAGAAAGTTATTTATATTGCTTAACTTATAAACATAATAATAATAATAATAAAATAACTATAACAATATATTTTTATAGTTAGAATACTAATAATTTTTTTTAAGTACTTTAGTCTCTAAATAAGTAATCTCATCCAAGTTTAATTATTTTGCCAAATGTAATGATGCTTTAGACATGACGATCCAATGATATGTTGAATTAGCGCCTAGTTAAAATAAAAAATCGCTAAATATTTTTAACGCGCGTCTACATTGCAACTTCTAAATAAAATTAATAAATATAGAATTAAATTACAGTTACTTTTTCGAACGTCTTCATGTTACGAACATACGTTTGTTTATAGAAGTGCTAGCAGTAGCTGCCACCTCAGTATAGGTGGTGGTGGACTAGGTACAGAAGGAAATGAAAATGTTATGTAATAAAAAAAATTATGTGGGCAAATATATTTCACCCGTCACACCACTGACACTGTAGTAGATAAAAATTGAATCAGATTTGTGTTTAAGGGTATTTGATTTGGTAGTCGCAAAAAAGTATTTTTTTCGGCGCACATGTTAAGGTTACATTATAGATGTATATAATGTCTATTAATGATATTATAAGTTTTAAGTCCGCCTCTATGATATTTCTTCTCTACTCATTAAGAAATGATGCTTAGTAAATCTGATTTTGTTGTTTTGAGTTGTTGAACAAGCGAGCATTTTATATTATGCGACTGCAATTTAATATTACATAATACCAATTGACCATTATTAAGTCCCAGGACTAAACGCTGAATGTGGCATTAATCTATTTGGATACTCCTTGCACCAGGCCTGGTCAACTTTACGTAGAATGCTGAAGAATTTTGAGTGCATAAAACGGACACGTACTGACGGAAATATTAAATCAATTTGAAAAAATTTAAAAATCAAGTTTATTAAATCGAATTTGAAATATAAAAGAAATAATACCCTTTTTTAATACGGTACTCATACAATTTTTATTTCACTGGACCCAATACTGGGTTCACGCGGACGACAACTAATCCAGTTATATTACTACTCTATAAAATAATAGTAATAATGTCCTCTGACTGTCTGATCTGAGACTGGCTCAGTGTGGTTGAAGGGGTACAAATTTGCAAACGCAAACTGCGCACAGATTCGAGAACTCTCAGACAAGCAAGGTTCCTCGCGATGTCTTCGTTCACTGCTAAGGCGAGAGAATAGATACTAATTACTTAGCAAGATATAATAGAGCTGGTAACTTATATTTTTATCCATATTGTTCCTACTCGGAAGTAGGTATTAAGTATTATTTTTACATTTTTAAACATACCAAAATGTAATAGTTATTACTTCTCTTCTTCGCTTCTTTACAAGTCGAGTGAGCTAAAGTTTTTTATAAGGGTAGCTCCGTAATGTATACTTTTATGAAAAAAAAAACGAAACTTTTTTAGTACAGTTTATTATTTTAGTACTTGGAAGATCAGTGCATTGTTGCCAAATTTTTGAGCTTCAGTCATTGATGCTGAAGTGTCTCAAGAGGTCAGAATGTAATCAAGAATGTTAAAGGTGTGTTGAAACTTTAATCGGAAGCTTCATCGATATAGATACGTATTGAGTTTCGATGACGAAGCGCGCCAGGTCGTTCTGTCACCGTTAAGCATCTGACACACTTATATACTCGCCGTTATATATATAGGGGTTACACCTACGCATTTCTTTCGTCATTTATAAGAAAAACAATATACAACCTGATTATACTGTAGAATATTATATTGTTATAAATCCTTTTTATGTGAGGAAACACTATTTCGCTTACAATTAATAACATAAAATATGTAAATGTTGATTTAGCAATTATATCCCGACTGTAAAAATGATTTAATTAAATACGTCATAAATAAATATCATCCTTGTAATATTTAGTAACGATTATTATTTATTTTAGATAATATTATCACAGTATCTACTTAATCGGTAATGTTTAGTTCTTGTCAGCCCTGCAATTCAGGTTCTCAGACAATCTTGTTTACTATAAACTCAATACCAAATTGTTACGAGTATCGGTGAGAGCGTCGAATAAATGACGAACCGCTACCGTCATAGGAATAATGTAAAGGCAAAAAAGTATTAAAACTAAGAGTAGTCATAAAATTTAATTACACATCTAAATTAATCTAGTACCAACTTCATGAAAAAAATGCTCACATCAAGACTGCCATATTTTTGTTTCTTGTTCGTGTACGTATTTCTTAAATGTTATTACTACAATATCATTATCAAAGAGAGGGATTAATGGCAATAACTTATTGAATTTCTTTCATCTTTAAATTTTCTTTTAACTCTTATATTCTATACTGTACATTTTGAACATATGTCTTTTCGGGGATATTGTTATGTTTTTCATTAAAACGAGTAATCGAGAATGAACCTAATAATGGAAAAAAATTCTAAAGATGTGATAAGTTCGATTTATTGATTTTAAAAAACATCTTTGCAAGGTGGTATTTTTTTCGCTTTAAGTTAAGTACGACAGTCATAACTGTTATACATTGGTAGCTTCACATTCAGTACTGTCTCATTTCAATTCCGAAGGGCCTTTATTGGCTCGGGTATGGGGCTTTTAAACTTGAATAAATATTTACTGATTTAATTTAATTATTAATTACTGCTCGTTGGTCGTTGGTCTAGTGGCTAGATATAAGGAAGCAGACCCGGTGGTCCTGGGTTCAATTCCCAGATCGGGCCAATAAATAGTTATTAGGTTTTTCTGACATAAAATTCTCCAGCCCAGAATTTGGAAGTTAGTAGTGCACTTTAAGCCGTTGGTCCTGCGCCTGAACTATTTCCGGTTGTGTCGGATTGCCATCCCATCGAATTATAAGAGCCGAGGAAAAGAGAGCATTCACTTGTGCACTATAATATCTCCTGCCCAATTGACTAATCTCTCTTGACATTAGCCGCCGTGGCCGAAATCGTTCTGGAGCTCACCCTTGGGAACACTCTCACGGCGCCAAAGTAATAATATTAATATATAATAAGGTTTTAATAATAAGTGACTCAAGATTATGTTGGAAACTGTCATCTCACTAGTGAGCGACGTCTTTTACAGTTGTAACAAGTTTTTTTTAAATTCAAATTATGGACTCATAAAACTAAATCTAGTTCAACACTTTTAAAAAGATGGTAAAATATACGATTTAAATATACGTGTGAACAGTTTTTCTCAGAAATTAATAACTGTTTAATAATAACACTTTTTATCACGATTTATTCTATATCCTGAAGAATTGGCTTATTTTTTGTCTTGAATTCTTTTCTAAGTTATTAGTTATGTTCTAAGAATGAAGAATATCAATAAATACCAAAAAGGAAGTATCTTAAATATGATTATTTTTATTTATCATTTCACCATTTAGTGACAATGATAATTATTTAACGGTACTGGCAGTTACAAGCCATGAACTCGAACTTGTAATAAAGCCTATAGCGATATGTCGATAATTGCATGCAAATTTGGATGTCACGGTCAACGGGCTAACGGCACTCGCTGAGGCGGCACTAGTCTGCATGAGATACACAACCTACACGTACACGTGTTACGAGTAACCGAGATTACAACTAGGTAGTTATTTTTTATAAAGTGATGTCTAAATATTACAGATGAATAATAAGGTCAATTTATGTCTGTGAAGTTTTAGGGTTCCGTTTCCTTATTACTAAGACTCTGCTGTTCGTCCGTCCGTCTGTCATCAGGCTGTATCTCATGAACCGTGATAGTTAAACAGTTGAAAATTTCACAGATGATGTATATCTTCGTATTTTACTTGGTGGTAGGGCTTAGGGCAAGCTCGTCTAGGTAGGTAGGTAGGTAGGCCAAAGGGGCATACCATCTTAGTTCCCAAGGTTAGTGGCGCATTGGCGATGTAAGCGATGGTTAACATCTCTTACGATGCCAATGTCTATGGACGTTGGTACCACTTACCATCAGGTGGCCCATATGCTCGTCCTATGCAATAAAAAAAAACTGTTGCCGCTGTAACAACAAATACTAAAAAACAGAATAAAATAAATATTTAATGAGCCTCAGTGGTATACCCTGCCAGCGATAATCGGCGGAGATCTCTCACTGCCGAGCGTGATTAACGCTCCATGCTCTACAACGAGAGGTGCTGGTTGGAAATGGTATCCTTCTGCGAGAGTGTCATGTCGCAGAAGGAGGCCGCGGAGCGACAGCGCGAGAAAGACCGGGGAGAAAGCGTCGGCGCTATGCGCACCTTCTCACCCTAGCCGCCGTAATAGCCGCCTGGGTTAGGTGGGTTTCCTGTATCCGGGAACCCCCTAGATATGGAGGCTCGCAAAGCCGGGCCTTCACGGTAGCACGCGCAAGCGATCCCGTGGCGCCCCTGACCAGACGGAGAGAATATCGCTGGTTTTTTAGTGGGAGCTCCGGCGCCTTCAGCACCGGTGAGCCCCACTTACCCCCAATTCAAGTAGAAGAAACGCTAAACGCGTTTTTCCAGTATATAAAAAGGGGATCTCCCATACAACAGACATTATTTTTGGCCGTTTTTATAGATATTGGTACGGAACTTATCGCGCGCAAGTCCGACTCGCACTTGGCCGGTTTTCTTTATTTAATCTGTATATCTCAATATACAGTGCTGAATACTAATAATTGCAGACTTGGCAGAACGAAAAACATCCAAACGTTTGTAGTAAGAATGACTTAAAATAGGATCCTCCCGTTTAGCCTGTTTTTTTTTCATCTCTCATACTTGATACGTGACGCTAAAAATAATGAAAAAAAAATCGATAAACATTTTTTATCAAAGCCTATTTCAATCGAAGAATAAATAAATGAATCATACATTTATATATTCTATACGTTTGCTAATACTTCAGATTTCTGCCATATTATGAACTAAGTACAAAGAGTGCTTGATTAATAAATTTTTGTTAGCTATAAACACTAACAATTAACATATTAACATAATATATCGACTTTCATTTTACACTCATAGTTCTAAAACATCAGCGACGTTCAGCGCCTTTAAAGATTACATAATGAGTAGGTAATCATTATTATAATTAGATATATTGAGATATTTACATATATACTTAAAACGTCGGTATCGTATAAATTAAATGTCAAAGTTGTTTGTTTGTCTTACCTCTTCCGGTGATTGGAATAGGCTGTAGAACCGACTATTACTCGAGGTCTCGGCTGAAATTAAACGCGTTACCTGCAGGTGTAATTCTATTTTGGTAGAGCACAGCTAATCTGCCACCTCATGCTGCTGTCGTATTTAATTTTATTAGTATGTGGTTAATTTTTCGCCCTGAGAATCGGAATTGCGATTAAAGGTAAAGCATTCTCGCCAACGTTCTACGCGATCACGAATTGTACAATTACTTTTAATTTTTATTTGTATTTATTTATGGTTTTAATGAAAAAAAAACTATAAATAAATATCTAGGAATATAAAGAGAAATAATTTTATATTTGTGTATTAAGATTAATATAATATAATGGTTTACAGCTCAGTTGTTCATATGATACTGATCGTGAGCTTGACCTGACTCAATAGTCAATAGATACAGGTGTCGATATAACTGAGAAGCGTGCGAGCGATCGCGACCGCGTTCCTGCTTGGTAACTTGTCGCGTCGCGAACGCACCTTTACATGTAGAGCGTGACAGATGTGACTTCCAGTACTCGGATATGTTTCACTTTAACCGAGACCTGTTCAGGGAAATCGGATAATCAGTTTTGTTATGATATTAATTCACAGGAACGACTTGTAATTTATTTCATGATACTATCTGTTAACACAAAAAACGATGATTGATACGTAGGTATATTAGAGATCACCACATAATATTAAACGTAACTCTGATAGGTATCTAATGTTTTTGTATTGTGTTTCGATTCTGTATATTACTGTGAATATAAATTAACTGCAATTTATATTCTATCTATTACTATTTTATTTGTAGATTTATAGTTTACAATAAAAATTTACCTATGTTTAATATCCAGAAGAGTGAAAGTTATGATCCAAGATCTCGACTTGAACGATTGTATCTCGACTTGCAAGGTATACACAAACGAAGTAAATAGCGCTGCAGGTATTATCTATATGATGTAATATATTAAAACGCCTCGCCTTTTCACCCCCATCAGTACCACTTAACCTAGCCATCTACGCATCCTCTAAGGATTAAAGGATCGTATTTAAAACAGCTCATATAATAACATAATTATTATAAAACTGTGAGACCGATGATAGTATTCACTAAATGAGTTAATTATCTTAAATCTTACTCGCCACGTCATATCTTCGCGTCCTAGTCTGTATGTAAATTGTACGCTGGTCTCAACATTTAAAGCACTGAATGTTTTTAATTAAATGTTAACAATAATATAAACGCACAGTTTAGGAAAGTAAAGAACAAGTAATACAGATTTAACCGTTTATTTTAAGACAATATTTTACCTTCCCGTGACATTTTTGCTAGGTTACGTACGTTCGTACGTTCAACATTTTATCATTTATCTTTGTCCATTTCATAATTATTAACAATATTTCAGTTCTCAACGTTGCAGCCGGTAAGGCTCCAATGCAAATATCTACTGATGAGGGTGGAGTGCCCCAGAGAGCGCTGGATGGGAGTACATCTGCTGTATTTAACGCTGAAACATGCACTCTCACAAAATCAGAGAGGGTTCCATGGTGGTACGTCAATCTTCTCGAGCCATATATGGTGCAACTCGTAAGGCTGGACTTTGGAAAGCCATGCTGTGGTAAGTAATATTTTAATTCTGCGGTTTCGTCAAGCACGATAGTCCAATTAGCTTATGTTTCGTATATAATGGCACAGCTTATGGTATTAGTTTGCGTTATTAAACTAAATTATGAAAATGTCCAGTGCACAGTTATAGTAACCACACAAGATATATTTTTATAAGAATAGTTATTATAATTGAACTGTTCAAAGCGGAATGGAAGTGAGGTTAAATAAGTCGTTGATATCAACAACAGCTTATAAGCGTAAAGCGTCTCGTTTCAATAAGCGCACTGTTCTCTGCGTGCTCGCCGAGATCGCTACAACTGGCTCGACCCACATGTGCACCGAAGCTCAAATTCACTCAGAAGCGTTAACTTGGTAATTAAATCTCCACGCATTGACCATTTTCCATATGATGCGATAGTATACGCAATGATATGAATAACAAAATTTCTAAAACGATGATAGTACTCGAATATCTACCTCGGATAGTATAATCGTCACATACCGCACACAAAAGTGCTGTGCTACTATTTGTTTAATCTACATACGCTAAGAACGACTAAGTATAAACTACGTAACTGGTTATAAGCAAGCAACTCTCAAATGGAAATGCGGTACGACTTAACAGCTTTCCACAATAATTTAATCTAAGCATTGAGGTCTCCGCAATTGTTATTATTTTAATACTATTGAATTATGAACTGTTTTGCCGACAAGCCTCAGTAACTGCAAATAATTGCATTTCAGTGAAAGTTATGAGACAACGAAACAAATACAGGACGTACTGAATGTTCTACCATTTACGGAATGTCATAAGCATTCCGTAAAGTTGTCGTTTCATACCATAATACTAATAATAATAATATATTATTTAGCAAAACTGTTTCTTTTTTATTCTAGCGCATTTGTTACTACTTAGCAACTTACGTCTTTAAAACTTTGCATGAAAATAATTAAAAACATATATATATATATTCACACGCTCAAATTACAAAGCATACATATGGGTAAAATTAAAATGTTGATTATTTTAAAATGGAATAATATTGCTTGAGAAATAAATTAAAATATTTAATTTTCTAAACAAAAGTCATAACAAAAGATACTATAGAAATAGATATAATCGGTTGTCAGAAGCCTGTAGTATAGATTAGACATAAACGAGTCGTGCTGAAAATACAAATACTTACATGTATATTCGATCAAGTGGACAAACCCCGCGGCGCTGATGCTATTTTATTTTTTAAGATAGTTTTATAAAGATTAATGTTGTTGTATAAGTATATACATTGTTGACTGCCTCGTTGGTCTAGTGGCTTGATATAAGGCCGCAGACGCGGTGGTCCTGGGTTCAATTCCCAGGTCGGGCCAATATATAGTTATTGGGGTTTTCTGTCAGAAAATTCTTAGTAGCAGCCCGGAGTCTGGAAGTTGGAAGTGTGTACACTCCCGTGCCTCGGAAAGCACGTTAAGCCGTTGGTCCTGCGCCTGAACTCTTTCCGGTCGTATCGGATTGCCGTCCCATTGGATTATGAGAGCTAAGGAAAAGAGAGTGCATCTGTGTTTGCGCACACACTTGTGCACTATAATATCTCCTGCGCAGTTGGCTAATCTCTCTTAAGATTGGCCGCCGTGGCCGAAATCGGCCTGGAGGACCTTATATATATACATTGTAAACAGTTGTTTAATTATTTTTATATTTTATTCTGATTAAAGTAAAATTTAAATAAACTTGTCTAAGCTCATTTTGAGCATTTCATTTTAAGATGTTTTTTTTTTCTTACAGGAGTAAACAAACCAGCTGTAGTGGTAGTAAGAGTTGGTAATAATCGACCAGATCTTGGAACGAATCCAGTCTGCAACCGTTTCACGGGATTCCTGGAAGAAGGACAGCCTCTGTTTCTACCGTGCAATCCCCCTATGCCGGGTGCATTTGTCAGCGTTCACTTAGAATCCTCTACCCCTAGTCAGCTGTCTATTTGCGAGGCATTTGTTTATACGGATCAAGCATTGCCGATAGAAAGATGTCCACAATTCCGAGACCAGCCACCTGGAAGCACAGCTACTTACAATGGCAAATGCTATATTTTCTACGATAGACAACCAGCAAATTTTAGAGATTCCCTCGCATTCTGTCGATCACGGGGTGGAACATTAGTTGACGAAAGTAATCCAGCGCTACAGGGTTTTATCAGCTGGGAACTTTGGAGAAGACATCGGTAAGTTACTTCATTGTAATAATAATTATTATTATGGCTCTGCGAAACCTGCTGGTTTTAATAAGCGCAATTTCTATTTGAGATTTCAAAACGAAATTTGATGACATTGCTTACTGCGTTGATGCGAATTTGATGTGATTTTCATACGGAAGACTTAACTGCGAAAATTGTCCCAAGCTTTGCGTAATCATGTGATGATGATTGATAGCTAACCAAGAAATGAAACGAGATCGTGTTTCTGCACATTCATGTTTCAACAGTGATGTATGAAAATGGCAACAAAATTTCATGCTCACGCGTAATTTAGCGTGACACATGACATGTCCAACTGTATTGTAGATTATTTATTGAGTCGTGACCTATCGTTCGTCGTGATACTAACTTTGAAATACATACATTTTGACACATAAATATATTCTGCCACGGGGTGAATTGAGTATATTAAATTTTATTAGAAATATAAAATGAAGCCAAATTCGAATTTCAAAAACCTATGTCTTCCGATATACTCTATGATTTGTGAAAAATATTCACAAAATATATCAGGTGTATGAATTTCATGCTCACGCGTAATTTAGCGTGACACATGACATGTCCAACTGTATTGTAGATTATTTATTGAGTCGTGACCTATCGTTCGTCGTGATACTAACTTTGAAATACATACATTTTGACACATAAATATATTCTGCCACGGGGTGAATTGAGTATATTAAATTTTATTAGAAATATAAAATGAAGCCAAATTCGAATTTCAAAAACCTATGTCTTCCGATATACTCTATGATTTGTGAAAAATATTCACAAAATATATCAGGTGTATGAAGCCATTTACGTTCCTTTAACATTTCATTAGAGAGATTCATTTCGATACAGTTATCAAGAAAAAAATCAGCGCACATGTTCCTATTAGTTGAATGATCCATTACAAATCCGCTACGCGAAGCAGAGCGAGGTGATTTGAGTCAATTTCTGGTCCCGTCTTCTACTTGACTGTTACGTCTTAGGCCGTTAGCGTGATTGGAAACTTTAAAACGGGATTTTTCATATGGTTTACCTATCTCTCAAATTTCATGCAATCTATTTCTTCATAAACATCCATATTTAGTTGATTTTATGTCAAGAGGAAGACGGCTCTACATATTACTCATAAAGATTTTCAATCATCAAAATGTATATATATATATATAAATTAATTTCATATGTTAATAATAAAATTTGTATGTTAACCAATAGATATATTTTTAAATCTTATAAGTTGTTGTTACCTTAACTGTTTGGCCATTGTGTAATTTGATTTTGCTGTGCTGTTTGTTGAATTATGTTATAAAATTATAATAATTATAAAATATATAGTGATTTTTTTTTATATTTATAATAGCTTTAAATATCTTTATAATCTTTCATACTATAAATGATCTCTAAGTACAAAAAGATTAATAATAAAGATTAATTATTAATAATATAATCAATCTCAAAATCTATACTTACATGAACATATGGTTGGTAGGAGCGATAGCAGCAGTCAGTACTGGATGGGAGCGGTCCGCGACCCACAGGACTCAAACAATTGGAAGTGGGTGAATGGTAATGATGTGACGGTTTCCTTCTGGAACGCTCCGGGTGGCAGTGAAGGTTGCGCTAGGTTCGACGGTAGCAAAGGCTGGCTATGGGCCGACACGGATTGCCAATCGAGACTGAACTATATTTGCCAACACCGTAAGTTCATTTTACATATTTGCGAAGTGAATTTAATGCGATGCGATTTGTCTTATTTTGTCTATTGTATGATATTAACTGCACTGCGAATTTGTGCTTAAGTACTATGTATATGAAATTACACAAATTAATAATATATTGGAAGCTGGAATACGTTTTATTCTGTTTTGGATTCAAGTAAACTTAATAGTTGTAGGTAATGGTAAACGTAATTAACTTTGCATTCACAATATCAAGACTCGATACGACAAACAGTAACTTTCTTCTAAGTATAGTGTGTGTGAACGATTTCAAAGTACATGTAAATTGTTTTAAATATATGTGTTTTATTATAAGAAGCATACAATCATTCAAAACTTGCTTGCAGAACCCAAAGCATGTGGTAGACCGGAACAACCTCCAAACTCAACGATGACTACGGAGAGTTTTGACGTTGGAGCCACAGTGGAATACGCCTGCGACGAAGGTCATCTGCTAGTGGGTCCAACTGTGAGAACATGCTTAGACACCGGTTTCTATGATGAGTTTCCACCCGTTTGCAAAAGTGAGAGACAATTACTTAAACATGCCAGCAAAATGAATTTAAAAAAATGAAATGGAACGATAATCATGCATAATTTTATTTTCAGGAATAGAGTGTGGGTTCCCTGCTGATATAGCTCATGGTGCCTACGAGCTGATTAACGGTTCTGTTTCATACCTGTCACATGTACAGTACGCATGCGAGTCTGGATATGAGATGGTAGGCCGGTCTCGTCTCGTATGTGATATTGACGAAAGATGGAACGGTCCACCACCGCACTGTGATGGTGAGGTTCACTTTTAAATATTTTCATATTTTCATCGAAAATACACACTTATTAACGTCAATTACTATTGATCTTAAGAAATCTTAAATCTCTGTCCTGAGAAATTCATATTAATAAATTGGATCCACCACATTAAGCTTTTTATTAAGCCGATAAATATTATCCTAAAACATTTTTAATAAAAAAGTATAGTTACAAAAAATACTTTTCTGATATACTAGATGGCTTGTAGGTATGATTAAAATAATAATATGTTCTAAAAATCTTGCAATTTTGAATGATTTTGGTTCAATTAAATGTAACTGTAAATGTTCATAATATATCATACGTAAGTTGTTAGCCGAGGAAAACTCGATAACGTAAGTAAAACTGATTTATAATAAAAAATAATATTTGCAGTCGTACAATGCGAAGAGCCGATACAGATCCAAAATGGCCAGGTTTCAGTTTCAAACAATGCCTCAGTATTTGGCGCCATTGCAGAATACACTTGTTTTAAGGGATATAAGTTACAAGGGACACGTAGAATGAGTTGTCTTGCTACTGGCTCTTGGGACAAACCTGCACCACATTGTAAACGTAAGTTATTTTGTTAGTATTTTAACCAAGTCAGACATAGGTCCACGCCCTTACATCGCTAATGCGCCACCAACCTTGAGAACTAAATTGTCCCTTATGCCTGTAGTTACTCTGGCTCATACGCTTATCAAACCAGAACACAACAATACTATTATTATTATATATATTAAATATTGTTGTTTGGCAGTAGAATATGTGCCAACAACTTCTGCCAAATTATCAGATAGCTCACAATAACCATTTATGTTTAAAAAAAATGGAATCAAATATGTTAACTGTATTTTTATTGACTTATTACAAAATAAAGTGGAACTAATCATTATCAAAATAAGTAACAGAACAATTTTATATTGAAATACCGCGTCTACCACGCGTGAAGAAATAGTACCTACGGGCGAATAGATGTATTGCTGCACGTTTCTCATTGGTTAACAAATAGTACGCGATACATTCCTTATTACACATTTAGGAAGGACAAATCATATTAAATATAGTTTAAATTTTCCTTTTCATCATGTCAGTAAAATTTGAATTTGATTTATTAAATGATTAACTTTATTTTTTAATTACTTAGCTGAAGAGCGTATGACTACCACCACGACAACAACAACTTCCACTAGCACACCGCCACCGCCGAATCCAATACCGACTACACTAGCACCTACAACTGCTCCCGCACCCACAACTCCTCGTTTAGTGTTACCTACGAGACCTAGAACACATCGTCCGCTATCTTCTCCAAATCCATTTGTAACGCCGGAGTCTACGCGAAGAATTCGACCTAGAATTACGACAACCGAACGTCCGACAACGAAAGCACATGAAAAATCTCCACCAAGAAAAGTTACAGTTGCCGATTCTCAGGACTCGCCTACTAGTCATGTTCCGCATATAATTGTAGCCAGTCATCCGAGAGAAAACCAGGTACAAAATCAGTGTTTATTATTCAATTGAAAAATAATAATGAAATTATTAAGAATACAACTTTAAATCGAAGAAATAAGAAAACTAGCTAGAATAACGTTAATTTGGATCATTGAAAGGGGTTTTTATTTTGTAGATCTTTGGTAATGGCAACAACATCAGAGCCGAACAGACACCGCGTGTGAATGTGCCGCTTCCAGTAGACGGGGACCGAAGGGAGACACTTGGGGCCCGACTTAATATAGGCGCAGTCGTAGCCTTAGCAGCTTTTGGAGCATTGGTGTTCCTTATCGCTATTATTACAACAATCGTTATCTTAGTTAGAAGGTGAGAGAAGCTACGATTACCAAATGTACTTTGCTTTCAGTGTGTACCGGCAATATCCAGATGTGATAATGTAAATGTTAATTTTCAGGCATGTTATATTACAGTCAGTCTCAAGGTATGAAAGTACCTTAAAATATAAATGCTCTAAATTCGCGAAAACCAAAAAAAGTTAATTCCTTCATTGTATTATACCTAATTAATTTGGCTAACAACTGATATATACTTAATTAGAGTACATCGCGAAAATTGATCTCGAAAGATCTTGCTGTGGTTGTTTTTTGTTTAACGCACATACCTATGTATTTCACCAATTATAAACATTGTTAGCTAGCTAGCTAATTTCTCAATCAAGTCAATAATATAATCGGATGTAAGTGTAACAGGAATAGAAAAAAAAGTAAATATTGAACAATGACCATTAGCGGAGATCGCAAGCGAGAAAAGGCGCCGGTTCGCGAACTGCCATCTCGGTGGTACACGTTGCTGGCTCTCCCGTTCCCGGACCAGCAGGTCGGGAGACGCGAATTTGCCCGCGCTCATCGGCACACACATCGCGCGGGCCATTTCTCCAACCCTTTATAGCCAGTGCGTTTATATTTTAAGGTACCGCACGCGGTCGACATGGTGGCTGATAACAAACTATACTATATACAAAACCTATCATTCTTTTATAGTACGAGTTCGCTTATTATTTTTATTGAAACTTATTTCCAACTATAAATGGAATTATTAAAACTTATTTAGAAAAATATTAGAAAATATTTTCAGCTATAACATGTTTGAAAGTTAGGTATGTGAAAAGAAATAAATTCATAGGTCATGTTAAAAGTAGGGTTTACTTCAACATTACAATGACCAGCAGCCACCGTGTCGTTCCGGATCGCACGAAGCACAATGCACCAGAAGCAAAAATATTATTGATTTGATAGCCACGACTTCTGCTACAAAATTGAACTGGCTGTTTCTTGAAGCACTGATTCCGAAGTCCTGTATTTAAAACTGCCAGTTTTGCACTCGACCACAAAGATAAGCACGCTTTTCAAGTGGAATACCTTTTAAATATTAAAATATGGAATTGAGATTAATTCTTTATTCGTAGCGCACCACTACTGCTTACTCTCACAACAGACAAGCAAAGCACCACAACAACAACTTGAAAAATATCCGCCCTTCGAACTTTCCCAACAATCATTCTTGAAAAAATGAATCACAAAATTATTATATAGAATCAATAATGTTACGTCCCTATTCGTTTATTGTTGAAGTTAATTACCAAAATAATAATTATTTTTTTGAGATACGAATTTATATTCATTCTTCCCAATTGTCGCAAGTAACGGAAATATTATTACCTCATGTTTTTTTAACTACTCAATTTCAGTGAGCATTTTGGCTAAAGATACACTGAAAAAGATGTACTTCCTATTTGATTATTAAATTTAAACGTATTTCTTTATGAAACGCATCCTTATAAATACGATGAAATATAAAGTAAACATTTAAATATTTGAAATGTCAGCAGGAAACACAACGACGGTAAACGATACAGACACCATGTTTCCCCCGACTGCAATACAGTCGCCTCATTGGATTCATCGTCTTCGGAATCTCGAAGCGGCCTCAACAGATACTATAGGCAGGCTTGGGAGGAGCTCCACGAGGCTACCGGAGCCAAACATGGTCATAGACGACAGGAGAGGGAAGCTCCCAAAGACGGTTCCGAATTGGTCGTATCTGACGTTTATCCAGCACCACACAATAGGGACAAAAGGAGACATCACCATCATCATCACCACCGTGAACCAAGACATCCCGATTGGCAACCGTCGCACCGTCCCCACCACAACCACAAACCTAGATATTAAGTTATTACATTAGTTACTCGTGCTGATATCTGAATAGCGGCGTCAGCAATAAATTACGTCCAGTTCATTAATTTCAAAAATGATACATTTCTTTTATTTTTGTTAAAATCAAACATAATGAGACCGCCTGGATAGTAACGAGTAGATCTAGATAACCCAAATATTTTTATTCATGGTACATCAGAACTTTATATTTTTCTTCTTATATATTTATTCTAAGTATTTAAATAATTTAATTTGAATATAGATAAAATTCTGATGTATATTTTTATTTAAGGGTAAAAATCTTGTAGACCTAATTACCGATAATGTCTATTATTATTTTAGCGTACAAAAATATACTAAAAGTCGCATTCATTTGCTCAAAAATTGTACACCGCATGTTATTTCTTCACAAATGATTTTAATTTATATTCTGGATCACAAGTCTGTATAACTATCACATTTTTTTTAAACCACGAAACTCGTCATGCAGCTTAATCTGACTCCTGGTGTTAGTATTATATTTTTATCTGATTAGAAAACTTTCTTGCTTTAAGTATGATTACCTTGATCTTTTCTTATGTATGTTATACTGTTTTACCTGTTAAGTTAAGTTAACCGCATAGGCATTAAACGGTGATGAGTATGCAATGTAAATACTTTATAATTTTAAGACTAGATTGAAGTTAATCATTGAACAACGCTCTAACTTTCTTATTTAAAAAAACTAATATCATATTCTGGCTTTTTATTTTGCATATTATGTTTACATATAAATATGTTTTTTTTTTAACAATTAAAACAGGCGTTATATTTTATAGGTATAGAATAATAAATATATGCTTACAATTAAGGTAAAGATTAATTAAAAATAAATCAAGTAACGTAATTTAAATATCAAATATTACTTGATAATCTTGCAAAATAAACTACAATGCCCATAAAGCAGTTTTCTTGTAGATAGCGAAAACACTTTGATAAATGTAAATTTACCGTCAACGTGTAGGATATTGTTTGTACTGTATGTATAGGAATGCAAAATTAATTTTAATTTCTGAGAGGTACAAAATAATCAATGAATATACCTACTTATGACATTTTCATTTTTTTTAGCGAGTACAATTTAAGCTTTCGATTAAAAGAATAAAAGCGAGTTAATATAATTATGTGCCATTAAACAGGCAAACCTAAGTACCTATAAGGAACTACGATCGTGTCTAACTTATATTCAAAATTAAAAATAGTTCTATGTATGTAAATAGTTGTAACAAAATTGAAATAATATTATAAACCTTATAATAAGTTATGTTATAAATATGCATTAAATATTTAATGTGAAAGATATAGTATTAATGTCGAAGTGAATGTGGCTAATATTTTATTTGTGGAAATATAAATAAAGTTTTGTGATAAATATATTGTAGTTTATATGCTTTGTAATGAAACTACATCTGATATAGTATTTTTTATTAGTTTTTAAGTTGTCTATGCATACAAATAAGGAGGTACATTGCTTTGTGTGGAACCATGCATTGGCCTTATCTTAATTTTAAACTAAGCTTTAATGACAACCACAGTGACAACTGACAGTTATGTTAAGGACGACAATATAAAACGCATAGATAATGTAATCCTACGTCAGCACAAAAAGTATTATTTTTTAAATTGTTAAAGGAAATTAACCTTGGGGAATAAAAATAAGTTGTTAATTAAATTATACTTTTGAAAACAGTAGAACAAAAAATGTTATGATATAACTTATTTAAAACATAATTGAGGATAAGATATTCAAGTCTATGATTTACAACCTTAGCAAAACTAAAAAAATTACACAATATATGCTTTATTATAATAAACTTAAGGTATATTATATATTTTTAATATTTCCTAAAATGCAGATGAAACTCTTCCTATCACTCACTCAGTTCACAATTTACGATAGATAGTGATTGCGTCTTCTATTTAAAAATAAAATTTATGCGGAAAAAGGGACGAAAAAATAACGAAAAAACAAAAATTTTAAAAATAATTGTTTATTAAAAATTAAAACAAAATACTACAAAAATTCTATTAAAACTAACCAAATTGAAGTAAAAAAAAAACTTGATAGCCTAATAATAAAAAAACTATAACCTGAATATCAACAGTTTGCATATAAAAAAGAAAAACTATATAACTCTTAACTAAATAAAAGAGATATATTGGTACTAACTTGGGTATGTCTCATATTTGGGTGATGTTATATTTTTAGAATTCGGTTATAAAACAAAATGATTGTTCTCAAGAAAATTTTGCTACTATACCTAAATATTAACATGTTGATGACAAACTTTCATACAAATTATTATTTTTTTAAAAGTTAAAAATAAATAAATCTCTTCTTCAGGACGGCCTGGTTTTGAAGCAAATCGGATCTACAGAATCCATATTGTGACCTAAAATACAACAGCGCATGAATGTAGGTATATGTTAGACCTATAGTTAACGATTCAGACTACTAGTTGTTTAGTGCTTACAGTATCTAAAAAATAAATATATAATGAATGTGTATACACCAAACAGTCCATGAGATAACACTATTGGTGCAAGTAATAACCAGTACAAATAAGTAATAACAGAAATAGCTGCGAGTTAATTCAATGATATAGTTTACACTGGTTATAGTTGTTACAATTATGTTAAAAACAAACTTACAGCTTCGTAGTAATACAAATTATATTACATAAGGAAAGTGGCCAATTGGAAAGCGGATTCTATTGTTTTTTTTAATGCTAAGTAAAGTTAATCGCAATGGGACTCAAAATTCAAATGAGATAATAAAATTAAATAACTTTGTAAGCATCTTTACTATCTGAATAAAATATTGTATACTGTACGTGTAATACTTTCAACTTTTCAAAATGACTAATAGATGTATAATTTTTCACGATAAATATATTTTGTTCCTTCTGTCGTTTGGCTCTATATAAAAATACCATGATCTATATTAATTACCTTATATCTAAAACATTTTAATACGCATAGCACAGGAAGCATTATTGCAAGCAACGCGTGTGTGTTAGCCTTGGGTGCCAGTCATTACGCTACTTACTAATTCTATAAGGTATCTAAATGTAACAAAAAAAACCTCTTCAATAAAATGCTTAAAAAAATAATGCTTGATCGCTTTATTTAAAAAATTTCTCATAGAATTATAGTTACACTCGCAATTCCGTATTGGCTACATTATTTATTTTTTTCTTTTTTTGGTTAAATTTGAGAAATGTATTTATTAAAATGATATCGAATATTACTTGTAATATTTTATTCATCTCAATATAATATAACGATTGTTACATTCTTCGATCGATTACGAGTGACAAGGAAAACAAATTGACTTTCATGAAGTAAAAAAGCGTATCAATTTTTTTGTAACCAAAGAAAAACACTAACTAAAACAATTACGACATCTTTTAGACGAGTAATTATTGTTATTTTCTGTCTAAAACTGAACGGAGCTCGAACAATTTGTTCCGATAGACATTTGTGTATTAAATAACCTCACCAAGAGCATTCGCACAATATATATAATAACGTAAGTACGATTTCGATGATCATCTAACATAACGTGGCATAGTGTCGAGCCAATTGATTTCTGCTTCGAATTGCTGAATAACATTTTACACAGTTTTGATACGTTCACGAACCTTCGTATAGTTTCCGTCCATAAATATTGCACATCAAACTTTGAAAAGAGACAGTCGAGTAGTTTCGGCATGGTAGAGCGTTATCTCTGTCGCACAAAACACTAACAGTCCGGTATCTATTGAGAGTTGAAAGACACAACCTAAAGACAACATTTATATAAAAATTAGTGTATTTTATTCAATTACACAGAAACTCTTGTTTTAACAACTCCTAATATATAACGGACTTTTCGAGTTTTTTGAGACGGAGATACCGTTCCGCCATGACGAAATTGGTCAATTCGCTTTTCAATGGTCGATGTGCAATATTTATTGAGAGGTACTACATTACATATGTGCATTGATTGATCGATTCAGGTGTGACTTAATGACAGTCAATCGACTTTGATTAAAATAATCAGTGCGCGCTGTGCCGACTGCAATATTCGCCTCTCACTCGGAATGCTCTTGGTGCGTTCCTTCCTTGATATGATGAAAAAAATGTACTATATAATATGTGCTTGATTTATTTAATAGAACTATATTAACTATTAAATATAATTTGATATAATCATTTGGCATATCTAGCACACCGTTCACAACTAATAGCGGGACGATTTTGCAGTTTTTGACTTATATGTCGTATTCAATATAATCAAAATGTCCCCTAAAGCTAAATCGAGGAGTCAATCCTCTAAATACATATAAAATTTTTGAAATACAAATAAAGCTTATATACGAAGACAGTAAATATAAAAAATTATAGCCGTTTTTTATTCACACTTAAACTGAGAGCGCACTTTTTTTAATTAGCCTTATATTTATATATATAGCAATGTTTAAAGAAACGTAACCGGTGTTATTAAGTGGGCGTCGTGATCTGCGATGCGTCGTAATATAGTTCTAGAGTAAAGAGTAAATATAGTTCAGTTTTGCGTGAAAGTTCATATGAAGATGAATAAGCCCCAAGTTAAATAATTCCATGATGTAGCGTATTGTGTCATCTGCTAGAGAGCTGGCTAATTTTATAGTACAGCTAAGTTTAGCGTTCAATTAATAAATTATTTCTTAGAACAAATATTGTAAAATTGTGTACGAAAGCGATATCGTTCTATTTTGAAAATATAAAATTATAAATGACCGCTTGGCGAAATAATAAAAGTGGAATACAAATTTAGATATTTTTTTTTCATTTCGTGTTATCGTTCCATAACATCTAGGAACTGGTATTGACATTCATTTTCCTTCACAGCCTTCGTATAAAACATTTTTACACTATTTTTAGAAAAGAAAACAATATTTTTCGCCTTCTTACGCATTATACACCGCGTATTACTTTAACCTTCGACAACATCTTATAAACTTGGTGGAAATAAATTTGAAAAATTGTCCCGTACAAAAATATTAATCTATACGTGTTCTAATATCTAATATGAGAGCGGTTTCGAGAAGACACGTTTCTTAGAATTTCACGCTGAAGTCAGCTTTAAGGCATTGCATATATTTAGTTTGACTGCCAAACCACCTACCTACGACTAATATTACATTTTATTTGCCTCTAATAATACAGCTGCATAAGAATTAATACACTAGTTCCATAATAACAACATATTTCTTTTAATCCTCTGACTTGTGTTCATTCGGTAGTTTTCACGTTTATCTTATAATATTCACAATTTAATAACTTAAACACTTGAACTCAGGAGTTTTAAATGTTTCACCTAACAAATAATTTGTATAGATTGTGTTACTTGAAATATGCTTCTGCGACAATATAAAATACATAATTGTTATACTTAATATAATACCGACAAAATGTGATGTGACAGAATACAATTCTCAACCTTACACTAATACATTGATTACGAAGCGTATTAAGAAATAATAATAAACATTGTTAAATATCATATAAAATAAGATAAAGTAAATTTAATCGCCAACCCCGCTGCTAGCACCGGTACGTCTTCTGAAAGAAATTACAATTACACCATAATTATTATATAATGAAAATATATTATAATATACGATTTATCGTACCAGATTCGAGTTAAATTGATATTGAAAAAATATTTTATTCCAGCTTATTTTTATATAGAGATATAACAAATGGAATTGGACGAGTCCCACCAAATCTAAATAAGCATTATAACATATGGAGTATTTTTCGTAATATACGAATTTAGAGCCGAAATATTTTGGTAATGATTATCATATTGCACCATTATTTTGTTTAAAAGATTATCTAAATAAAAATTTGTTAAACTAATCGAAAAGATACGGATTGAAAATTAGATATAAAATGTCACTTGGAATGAGCACATGATAAAACTGACGGGATGTTCACCGTTCTGAAATTAATCTGAATGGTGTAAAACATACTTTAAAAAATATAGTAAAATCAATAGAATGATTACTTTATCAAGTCTCTGATTGTACTGTATTCTACGATATTTTAAAGTCATCAAAAGCGATACAGGTTTTAATAAATAAAATACGTTAACTATTTACCTATCTGCCGCCATTAATGCCTGATGCGCCTGACGCTGGGCCGACACTTGTACTAGCTCGGCAACTGTCGCCGCTTGCTGTTCCGCTTGGGTAAAAATTAGAACATTTTAGAAAAAGAAAACGAATACTTCTTATATGTTTATTTATATCATTACTTACATAAATATATTTATAAACAAAGCGAAAACGAAATGTTACTATCATGCTATGAACATATACATGTATGTATGTATGTATGAGAATACAGCGTACAATATAGCTGTGGTAGTATTGACCGTAACAGTCAACATATTGTATGTTGTATATCGATGGTCGTGTTAAAGTTGTGCACGTGAATCTGTCAAGACCAGACAAGTGATCTAAAACTGGTGGTAGTTGAATTTTGTTATGTCAATGTCTTAACCTCTTTTATTCGGGGCTCAGTTCAACTCACAAACTTCAAGAAATAATATTTGTCAAACATTTATGGATGAAGCGCTAGTGGCGATAGTTAATTGGATGAGCTTAACCCACAATTCCCCTTAGTTCTCTTAATAAAACCTCAGATAAAAATGTAATTGTTCTATTATAATCTGTCGAAACCACTCGCCTATTTTATGTTGACTAAGGATAATAAGTCTCCCTCATGTATTTGTATCGTTCTCGTATTACCGGACAGGGGTCGCGCGAGTCGCCGCTGGAGGCGGGCCACACTGCGTGCGGCGGGGTCGTCGCGAGACTCCTCGCGCGCACGTCTCTGCGCCACCAGCCGCGCCCAGCGAGCTTCGAACCATAGCTGCATCGCGTCACGCTCGTCCTCGTCCCCCCCGCCGCCCCTGCACCCATCCACACACACACTTCCCCCGCGAGCCGCTCCTTTTTGTTGACGCGGTATGATTTGTTAACGTTATAGCAGCGTTGATTATATTATTTGCACAAGATGATATCGCTCTCAAACTCAGATTTATACACACGATATACGAAGTAAACGTAACGTTAATTCGGATTCATTCGTTCGTCGTTTTTTAAATTACTAAAATAAGTGGTACAGGCATCTGACCTGTGCGATGGTATCCTATCAACCTATGCTTTCGAACAATCAAATCATTGTCAATTTTGATCTGTTAAGTATTTGTTTCTGTGTATTTAACAAACTAATTATTGCCGATATCGATTCATCTAATTATGAGAATAAACATGCGCATTGATAAAAGCTTGATATAGGATTATGAATGAACTATTTTGAAATATGACAGCGACGCATGCCGTAGGCAAATCATAGAAAAACAACAATATTACTGGATGCGATCATAGACTGAATTATATATATGAATAAATGAATTATGTATATGAAATATATTTTATAATATAAGATTTGTACTGTCATATTAGATAAGATATATTATATTGTTATAACGGCAGCCATTGTCTTTATTAGAATGATACAAGCATGTTGCATGTGTTAATAAAGAAATATTATACTAACTCGGCAGACATGGTTGTGGAGAATGTGAGGCGTCGGGTGGCGTGTAGCTGATTGGAGGAGGCGGCACGGGAGGCGCCTCTTGAAGAGCGCCTGTCGACTTATGAGCCTCGCGAATACGATGTCGTTGCGAATCCTAGAGTAAATATTACAATTTACTGATGTATACATACTACGACAATGTTATTAAGCAAAGCCATTGTCTATGAAAATCGATAATTTCGTTTTTTTTTTCCTTAATAATATATTGAATGCGAAAGTAAGTTTCTTTGTGACCCTTCCACTTTTTAACTATTCAACCGATAATCATAAAATTTTGCATACAAGTGGTACAAATGTCTTCTATGTCCTTAACATAATGTTCCTAAAACCGACCTACATCACATGCGGGCAGAGTTATATTTGTTCTTCAAAACTTAAGACTAAAACAATATATTTGCCCGTACATAGGGTATGTAATATTTCCTAATTTAATTGCATATTGTCTACTTTTAAATTTGATTATTTTAAGCAGTCGTTTTGTTAAATAATAATAATTTTATCAATAATAAGTAGATAAGGTCATTAACCAGTTGCCTACTATACTATTAATTGTCATGAATATTACTTGAAATCTCTGCCTGATATTATGCTATTTAAAAAACAAAGAATCTTAAATGGAAGCCGTTTTTAAGGACATGCCAAATAATTTACATACATCTTGAATAAACGATTACTTTGCGATTAAATTGGATAACATAATAACAAATCTTATATTTAACTTAAGCATTACACTTACCATAGACTTAAAAATAATATAAAGAATTACAAAGTTACTGATAGACAGAAAGCGGCAGAATTTAATGCATAAAAAAGCCAATCACACATGCAATTTTTATTAAAAATAAAAATCATACGCAGATATTGTTTCACAGACAAGATGCTGAATAAAATTGGTAAGAAAGCTAATAATAAATAATTAGAGTATCGTTCGAACATTCTAAACGATAGAAAGCAGAGACAACGAAAAACAACGACTATATAACATTGGATCAAGATATATATAATATAAATCAATGCGACAAATTGGTTGAACCAAACGTTGCAAGACTCGGTGTCGAGAGTCCATAAAATGTCAATTAAAATGTTTTAAGTCCTAACATAACAAATCCTAAGTTAAGAGACTTGATGATTCCAATATGAGATTACAGCCTTTGAACAGACTGAGGGATATTATCGGCAACACGAAATGTAGTCGATCCATGATCCAATGTCGAAATGAAAATGATAAGGTTCTAACACAAGCAACACGTAACGGTGTGACTGAGCGAGACAAGACAACGTACAGTTAGCGGATGATGTGTGCGAGAGAGATGGACACAGCATGCGACTCACGAGTTCACGATACTGTATTTGATATGCTTTGCTTACGTGCGTCGTCAGGTCCGGCTCCGAGACACACTGAAAATTTAACTAGGGTTAGTCTACTCTGGGTGTCCGTATTTCCATTTTTTTTAACAAGTGTTGATACATTTAGTGCTTACAATATGTTACGCCAAAAAGTGGACACCCGCCCCAACTAGACTTTACACAACCACCATTATTTACAATATTCACAACCTTAAATATTCGTGTCATAAATTGCTTGTAAAGTCCTACTTTAATATCAGATCTGTGGCTTAACAATGTATGACAAACACACTGTATGTAGAGATGCAATGCGTGCTTCGATGAAATGTTTTTTATTATTATTATTATTAGTGCAACGCTCCTTTTCAATGATAATCATTTATGCATATGTATTGGTTACAAAATGATTCGTCATAAATTAGAATTAATTATTATATTTTACAATTACCTTTTGGCGAGGTCCCAGCCGCCTGTTCAAGTAATTGGAAATGCTCCTTATGATACCTTTTCGCCTCCTCTCGTGAGCTAAGTCGGGGTCAGAAAACGAGGATGTGACAGGTAAAGTCATTAGCGGGGGTGCAGGTCGAGGCGGCGGCGGCGGCAGAACGGGAACAATAGGAGGCGAGATGGGTGAGGGTGGTGTGGGGGGCGCGGTCAAAACCGGTGGTGGCGGCACCGGTGGCGGCACGCTGCTCAACGGCGAAGCCTTAGTCTTACGCGTTGACTTTCTATTTGCTCGCTGCCCGTTACCCAATCTCTCCAACACAAGTCGCCTAACCACTTCAGTCTGTTCCTCTCTTTCTTTCTTAATCTCTTGCACTTTATCGATGGTGTCTCGTGTAGGCGTCGGACTCGTCGTAGACATTGAGTCTGAACTTACGTGACGGGACCAGTCGACAGTCCGTGTTGGTGAATTTGTGCCCAGTACATTTGTTCTGCTAAATGTTTCACTAGCGGATCTACAGATTGCCGGTGCATATATTCTAATACTACAAGGACTAGCAAATGTAATTGGCTTATTCGATGTAAAGGCGATGCTACTTTGAGATTTCGACTTATCGACAGTAGCCAGTGGAGGTGAAACGTCTTCATATGATATTTCAATATCGATTTTATTGCTATCAAGTTTACTTTCATTATCGTCGTCTTCCAAGGGTGGCGAAATATCAGAAAAGCTACCTGTTATTACTAAATCGTCACTTTTACTTGTATCGTGATTATCTGTAATTTCTTCTGTTACGCGAAATAAGGAATCGTCCTTTCTATCACTACTGCCATTCGATTTTTCAAAAGAATCATTAGCTTGCGGTTCAACATTCGCTATTAATATTTCCTCCTTAGAGACACTATCAGTTTTAGAATCTTGATCATCGATATATTTTATTACTTCTGAGAAGTCGTTTTGGATTTCATTTTCTTTAAATTCATTGTTTGGTTTAATTGTTGTTTCGGAGAAGCTTCTTTCTATAAAATTCATCGACCGGTCATTAGTAGGAAAATAAGAATCGTATTCGTCATCAATTAATTCCATGTAGCCTTCGTTCCGAGGAGTTACAGGTGTTTCAATAGATGGGTCCTGATCTCCTTCATCAGCAAACTCAAAATGTTCTTGAGCATTCGAGAATACTATCGGTTCTGTGGGACTGGTCCTTCCACAGACGTGCGACTGTATAGCAGATATATTTTTGGTTTCATGCACTAACTTAGGTCCACTGAGACTTCTAGGATTTTTACTCCTTTTTCTATCTTCCTTATCATCAAATCCACACTCATCTAAAACAGCACTTTCGGCTGCCCAGTCCGATAATTCTGTTTCAGTTAATGCTAGTGTTGTAGCATCCCTGCAAGATTCTGAAGATTCTGAGTCCACTGCAACAATAGTCGGTCCCGTTACCGAACCTACGCCGGAAGCTTTCTCGTCGTTATCTTCAACCGAACTATTAATAATCATTAAACTATCTAATTGTATTAGTTCTCCACCTTCGTCATGGACCTCAACTCTGGGCACGGATTGATTAGGTACGGTTTCAGTATGCGATGAATCGTCTTCGGAGAGGGAGTCTGATTCAATATCTGGCTCTTTATTCACCTCCTTAATAGGTTCTCTCCAATCAGTGTTACATAGCGATGAGTCGCCTTTAGTTAATAAGTCTACAGGGGCATCGGTGCATAAGTTTTTAATGATGTCAGGCATAGGCTGTACTTTTTTCTCTTCTGTATTTAATTGAAATGTAACAATAGGTTTCTGTGATTGAACTGTCGCAGGATTTAGTAACTTTTGAAATTCAGTTATATTAGATCGAAATGCTTCCAATTTAGTATCTAATTGTGAGGTGGAGTCTGATTTTCTCACAGTGGGAGGGGAGGGTTCGCCTAGAAGATATTTTCTTTTTAACTCAAGTGCTCGTTTAGTGGCCAGGCCGCCAGCTGAACGAGTCCTACTTAGCGGATACTCGGGTGGGTTCGTTGGCGCGGCGGGTGCAGGTGGCGTCGCCTCCGTCACCAAGATGGCAGGTGGAGACGTCGCACACATCGGCGTACATTCCTCACGAGCGAACTCGCTGTCTGTTGATACTTCAGTCGCAGATGAGACTTCTTCATCACTGCTTTCACTTTCCTCTTCGGACTCCACCTGTATCAGCATTACTTTCATGAATCTTAATTTAAAACTAAATTAAAAAGATATTTTTCATTGTGGGCTAAAAACTTTTATATTATTAATTGATAAGTTGATTTGAGCTAATAGGTTTTGCAAATAAATTTAAGTAAACTCTTCTTTTTAAGACAAAAACCACAAGTAACGATTTTATTTGAAGATATTGATAGGATAAGTAGTGCATAGAATAGAAAGGTGCGCTCTTACGATTTTCCACACTAACTTACCGTCTGTAATTAATTAAATAAAGTGTATAAAGGGAATTTTATAATTTAAATTTACGAAGAAGATGAAATAAATCTTAAGTTTACTAATGTTATGTTAGTAGAATACACACACAACAACAAAATATGAATATTACTTTTATGATAATTTAAATATATACATGAAAACATTGCTTTGAGTGATTTAAGTTGCTCAATTGAATAGATTGTATAGTTTATTTTTAATTGTTTCATTTAAACAAATATATCGGCTATAAATACTAATCTAATTATTAACCTTTAATCTTATCTAAAGGAAAAATTACAAATTTTACAATCATAATGACAGTTTATTATTACAGTTTGGGTGTCGACGTAAAAATGCGTTTCAGAACATTAAAATAGCAACGAAATTATTATGTAAGACGGAAGTTAGTGTGGGCGATTACACTCTTACCTCTCGCTGCCGCCTCATGTTAACTGGGTTATGTATTGATTGCTCATGCGTCGTGTGACTAAATGTATTATGAATTCATACACTACAACTAACGAAGTGGCATTAAAAGGTTCATCGTGTAGCTGAGTGAGTACTTTATATGTAATATTTTATTACAAAATCTAAAATCTAAGGACCACTTTTAGTATAGATTTTACTTGTTAAATCTATACTTAATAGTTAAGGTGCTCTTACTAAATATTAATTTTCTCTGTGAGTGTGCTAATAAGTAATCGCATATTACCTTCTCTTTTATTTATGTATAATAATCGCATTTGGCATTATTTTATAACAATTACAAGCCATTACAATGGTGTGTTTAATTTAAATTATAACAAATCGAGTGCATATTGAAATAAGATACCGGTATCGACCGTGTACACGAAGCCAAGCAGCCGCCACCGGCGCCGGTGCGCATTCACGTGTTATGTATGTCGCACCTACTTAAATAGAACTACAAATTATATCCACTTCTGATTTTAACAAACAATATGAAGAAAACAACATATTAATGAATCTCATCAGACGAGACAAAAGGAACGAAGCCTTATTGTTGTAACGGTAATGGTATAACGATGCATGCAAGTGTAAAACTGATGCTAGATGTATTATGAGAAAGAGGCTTAAACGGGGCGGTGCGAGAGGTGGTTCGCGGCGCACCTCCCCACAGTCGCGCGACCGGCGCTGGCGCGTTGGCCAGGCGATCGCGGTGGTCGCGCGACTGCTGCACAGCTAGGCGACGATGCAGCGCGGTACCTCGCTGCTATCAGTAGGCGGCCGCGCTTCTGCCGGCACCTCCCGCCGACGAGCTTCGCGAGCTGCGCGCATTCGCGAGCATGATTCGTTGCCAGACGATTCCGCGCCTGAAATTAACGTTATTATAATTTTAGTTAAAAAAAACTAACTAAAAAAAATTATAAATAATATAAGCTACTATGCTGTAATAATATACAATATATTATTTATCTACATTTTTTTAAAGTCATATTTTAGGATGGGCATTAATTAAATAGTACTAACTAATTTGGACAACACTTTAACACACACTAACACTAACAACACTTTACAAATAATTGATTCCTTGTCGATTCAAATTGTCCGATCTCCCTGTCCAATGTATCCAGCATTCTCCTTTCACCATCTTTCTTCTTTATGCTAAATTACAAAAATAACATACTCCTTTCATCGTTAACCCATTGCAATAGTTCTAAATTTACAAAGAATACAGAAGCAAACCGTGGGAAATAATATTATATAATCTGTGTTCTTTTCCCCGCCAATCGTATTTTATATTTTCATCCTTCGTTCAGGCTAAGATAACTCGATAGTGCAGCCTTGTAATAACAATCCAGTTTGAACTTCTTTACATCGGATCGAACTATTTGGTTCGAAAGAAAATCTTTTTTTTATAAAAAATAGTACTTTTATAGTACTTTGCTGGAGAATTCATTTTAAAAAGTAATAACAAAGTAAAGAATTTTCTTATAATAAAGCTTGGTGTATTCATTGAATTTAAATATATATTTTGATTACAGACATAGTCATTTCGAGTCACGAGACTTCTCTCGAGGTTGGAATTGACCATAACTCATATCTGACGTTAAAATTGTTTATCTGTATAAAAAAAACTATCTTTACAATTTCTGTAGCTCTATGTATGTATGTATATATATAAATATAGTTTCTTACCATCATCCGAATAATCATCATATCCAAAAGAATCGTCTGAGAAGTAGAGATTAGAATGCAGCGGTCGTGGCTCCGCAACAACAGGCTGCGGTGAATGTTCTGCATCGTTATCACTATCGCCGGCGTCTGTGTACTCATCCGAACTTGATTCTTCCTCATCACTGGTAAAATAATTTTTTCATTTTCGTCCATTAGATGTACATTTATCGAAAAAGAGGAAAAAAATAACACGTTTTGGAAAAATATTCTTTCGTTTATTTAAGCCTGATTTGTTGTGTAAAATAAGTTTTTCAATTATTGCCATATTTTATGCAACATGGGATCGCATAGTTTGCAAGGTCTGCTTTCGTTCTGAAATAATGTTACACCAAAACATAATAGCACGAAGGGCTTAAATATGAAAGGTCTGTACTATTAAAAATTATTAGTATTCTCTCTTATACATCTTTTTCGACTAATTATGAGCAAGTGTGACGTTTTCACGTCGTCAATCGTTAAAATATATTCTATTTTTCTGAAGTGTGATTCTTAACGAAAAATGAATGATCAAAATGACAGTCAATCAATGACAGTATCAGTCAGTCTTTCTACAAGTTTGGCTTTGCGGGTTTTTTGATATGTGCTCATTCTTGCATTGACTTTGGCTTTGTTTTACGGCACTCATCTGCGAATTGTATTTTTGGGCCAATTATAAATCTCTTTTTTTTCACTCACGCTGAATGTCAATGAAGATAATGCATAATAATGGTGAATAGTTAAAAAGCCATTAGATTATTATTAAAAGCCCACTAGCATTTACAGTCTGTTACAGTATTTTTGGCTTGTCACAAAATGGCTTGTGTGAAGTGGAACAGCGATGAAACTCAGCTTTTATTATTGAGTAAAACATGGCTTATCTTGCCATATATGCCAGATATTTTTTTTTAGTCGAACAGTTTCAAACTATAATAAAATCTAACAAGAATCGTAAAACAAAAGTTGTTGCTTATGGTGTTAGCAATCTAGTCCTGCGAGGTTGCTGGGTCGTTACAAATAACCCTGTATATATCTTTAAAGTGTATAAATATTATTACTATATTTTTGGACGAACCTGAGTCCCCCGGCTCCGGATGTTTCAGAGGCGAGAAAGTTCCTGTCGGTCCACTCGTCTTCGTCGATCTCTCTCGCGCCGCCGTCGGAGAGTTCGAGACTGATGCGCTCCGGTGTGGGCGTAGGTGCGTCGCCACGAGCGGGTGACGGTGCCGCTAATACCCTCGAGACTATTGCGTCAGGCACACTCACTCCTGAGTGGCGAAGACAGACCAATCTACTCCCGTACCGCTCCATTGTGTAGTTACTATAAATAATATTGAAACTTACATTGTATTCAACAAATTAAAAATAAATGAATTACATCACCCTCTATTTAAAAAAGACTTCTTTATATTAAAAGCTTTTCCAGATACACAGTAGTTCGAAGTTTAACAATGAAGTCGTTATTATTTGTTTTTAATACATTTACCAAAATAATCACAATTAGTAAAGTATCAAGTAATGCTTCTCGACCTTAACTACTACAACTATTAATTAAAATAACTCACCCCGGCCTAAGCACAGTCTTGCACACTGCGCATCGGAAGCAGGCCCGGTGAAGATGCAGACCATCCGCGACAACGCCCTCCGCTGCGAATACGCGCGTACCACACGCAGCGCATTGCATACCAGCCGACGATGGACCACGCCAAGGTTTCTTTAGCTAAAAAATAATGTATCATTATATATTACCTATTAACTTGATAACGCACTTTTTTATTAATCACAGATGTTGAAACTGGGAAATAAGCCAACTAATGATAGTGAAATAAGAAGAAATAAGTGTAAGAAATTTCTTGCAAGGAATCTAAGATGTTAATACCTTAGCTATATTAAAGTGTCTCTAGTCTGTATTATACTTCGTTGCTAAATGTTATTAAAGTTTTGTGCAACCTCGTCTGGGTAGGTACTACCCACTAGACAGATATTCTACCGCAAAAAACAGAACTTGGTATTGTCGTGCAAAGCTTGAAGACTGAGTGAGCCAGAGTAATTACAGGCACAAGGGACATAAGATCTTAGTTAAAATCATAAAAAAATTAAAATCTCATTATTATTTAAAAATACCTCTTCTTTAGACGATGACTTTCCAGCTTCTGGTTCTTCCTTTTTAACAAATTTAGTGGCTAACTTAGCTACCTGAAATATAATGATGAAAATGAAAAGTAAATTACAATTACGTTAATTAATATTAGTAAATTTATTTTTTTATTAAACCATTCCGTTAATCGTCACCTTCTTAGTTCCATGAATCGGCCGTCCAGAGTCTCTCAGTTTCTGGTCTAGTTTATGAAGAGTTTCGTCAATTTCTCCCCATTTTTCTTCATTATTTTCGCCTTCTTTGAGTCGACGTTGACGACCTAGAAACTATTTAAGAAGCAGTTATAGGTGTGCTTGCATAAAACATAAATCAATTGTTTTGTATCTAAATACTTACTTATAAATATATTTATATATTATATATTTATATAAATGTTGTCAAAAAACATATACATGTACAAGGTTTTGTGAATTACATTCAGTTAGTGAGTGTCTATTTTAATTGCTGTCAGTTATTGAGGCCCATCTCTTCAAGCCTAGTAAAGGCCACCGATAACCATACATCGTCAAGCTGCTCTAGCGTCTGCTGCAAAGAATAAGCACCTAACCTGCCCGTGCTCGAGAAGAATTTTTGGTTCCGCTGCAGCCACTCGTCGAAGAGTTCGACCTGTGTTGGTCTTGCGAGCACTATGTTTACACGCGAAAGAAGAACTGGTCGGTTACTGGTAGAAAAGAAAGTGGTTCTGGCTCGTGTAATAATTCATTATGTTATGACAAAACAAACGACCTCCTGTTTCACTCGCTCTCCCCCCTAGCATTCCTATCTGCCGACGACGGCGTTACGCAAGTAATCTACGCAAAGTCGCACTAGACCAGTATCGGGAGATAACGTAATCTTTGGTTTCGCACCCCTGCAATATAAAAATATCGTATTTGTAACAAATGTTATTTTCACTTACTTGTTCCCTATCCCATTTGGGGACCTTTTCCGCAGTTTTAGGCTCGGGCCGGCCTAGCCTATTCTCCATAATTTTTCGTTCGATTTCTTTAACGTTCCAGTCGTCTCTTTCAATTTTGCCGACAGATCTCATAAGATCTTTGGGTTTCGAGGAGCGTGGTGCTACCGACGAGGCCGTGGTATTCGACAACTCTGCAGCCAAGCGGGCGACACGAGCACCACCGCCTGCAGATCGCGCTCCTCCTCCGACGATGCGCCCTTCTTCCTATATAATACACATACATTATTTTATACATAAAGCACATAAAATATAAAAGCAGCAAATTCTGAATATGTACCTATTTTTAGTTTTATGAGGACACGATAGCAATAAATATGTATTAATGTATAAAAATAGTGACATAATCCTCAATATTCAGTTGAATGTGCATTTCACTGGGTAAAGTATTTAGGTTGTTAGTTATAAGTGTAAAAACTAGAAATCATCACTCTGTTATCAGTGTATATTAATAAATATTAATAGACGCAATCAAATAAGAACTGATTGCAACATAAAGAAAAAAATTGTCAATATACATTTTCATGGTGAATTACGTGAACATGCACACACTAAAAGCCTTTATAAAATTGAAAATATTATGTCCCAAAAAAGAAAACGTTACATATCCACATGAGTTTTCTAAGTATCCTTTTACTAACAGACATAATTTCGAAGTCTTGTTTGAACTCAAAAATTATGCCAATATTAACAAGATCTTAATATGATAATTGAAAAATATACTAATAATTACAATATTGTTCATAATGGCATGTAATCCCCCCAACGAGAGCGTTAGTTCAACCATGCAGCACACAACCACACATATCTCACATAATGTTGCAACTTCTTCTCCAATTTCTTAACTCGCTCGTCAAACTGTGGCGCACTGGCCCGATACTGCTGTAGTCCATAGTCGTTCTCTAAATCCGCGGAAGGAGTAAAATCAAGCCTTGGTTCAGCTGCTAGCATTTGTAAACTTTTTTCAAAACGCTGTTTCATAATCTCACGAGCTGCCTTTCTTTTTCCACAGCTTTTTGGCCTCTTCGAGTCGGCGTTTTTCTTCTTCATCATTTCAGAGACTCTTTGCATTCTAAATGCAATTTCACCAGAGTTCCTTCTTTGCAAGTTCTCTTGATTTTCACGCGACTTATTTCCACCTTGAATTAAATCAGCGACACGTTGTCTACGTAGAGCTAATTCAGGATTTCCAATGGAGTCAGATCGCTTGGAACGACCTGGACTAGGAGTGTCACGGCACTTTCCCTCAATTATATCAGCCATACGTTGCCACCTCAATGCCATTTCTGGATTGTCCGTTATTCTTGAACGAACTGCAATAGATTCTGGACTGTGAGTCTGTCGTTTCTTACCTTCAAACATCTGAGCTATGCGCCTCGTATTATATGCCATTTCTGGAGAACCTATAGAATTCGAACGTCCATATGGCAAAGTTATTTCTGGACTCTGAGAGCTCCTTTGTCTATGTGTATCTATTACTTCGGATAATCTTCTTGCTTGCGATAACTGCACTACTAACTGTTCTTCTGTTGAAGAAGCTCGAACAAATTCTTTGTTCTTATGATTAATAGATGTGGGAGATCTCGATTTTTGTTTTCTTTTTGATTTTTCAACTGGAGCTATTAAAGTAGCATCTGTATCGGCAGATTCGTCTTGAAATATGTCCGAAAAATCAGGAATTTTGATTGTGTCAGCGTCCAAACCTTTTAATTTACGAGATGGTATTTTCTTTTCAATATTGTTTTTGTCTTCTTGGAAATAATGTGCTAATTTCGACTGATCTTTTATATTTTTTGATTTTACTTTAGATTTGGTAGTTCCTTGTAAAAGTTGTGCCAACGAATCCCGTATAATTTTCGGGTCAGGTGAATCGTCAGGATCTATTAAAGTGATTATTTGTTCCTGTAACTCCCTTTGCTTATCAGCTCGCTGTTCATCATTTGGAATAGTGTCATGGCCTTCAATAAGACGCGCTAGTTGTGTAATATCGTTTAGATCTAATTTTCCAATTTTTTTTCTTATATACTCTGCGGGATCGTTACTTACTTGTTGTGTGCGAACGGAGCGTCGCTTTTTTCTGTAGCTCGAGTGCGATTTGTCAGTATCCGCAGCGTCTACAGTACGACAGAAATACATTATTGGCTAGAATTATTGACAACGTATGGGTACAATTAAACAAAAAATGCAATACTTCAAGATTTCAATTTCACAGAAATTTTTATTTTAAAGCAATTAAAATCATTAATTAAAAAGTATTTGCTTTGATACTAACATCAAATATATGTTAATTAAGCTTATATTCAGACATATTAAACGCTAATGTAATATTTACTTGAATAAACAGAAACTGAATGGTCTGTTGTGTTTCGAATATTCTTCTCTGTCTGCTGACTTTTTTTAATCTGAAAAACAAAAGAATATGTCATAAAATCAAGTTTCTTTTTACCTAACAAAAACGTTTGTAATCAATTCGAAAACTTATCGTAATAAAAATTATAACCTGATCGAACATGTCTGTCTTGTGGTATATATGAGGCACTTCACCCTTAAAAGCAAGATAAACCCGAAGAAGATACGAGCGCAGTTTTGCTTCCGGGATGTCACGAGTCGATCCATTAGTAGCGACTGGCGTAATTCCTGTTTATAAATATCCATATAGCTATGTTGTTACAGTCTTTAGCAAATATTATAATAAGTATATCATATGTTCGACAAGATTTAAGTGCATACTTAGCTAGAAATGAATATAATATTGTATGCATGAACAAAGAAAAGAAAAATAATGCATGCCTGTATATTTTTACTTATATATTTTATCAAAGATATTGCTTACCAAATTCTTGCTGCAATATATGGTAAACTGCCTTCGGTGTTGGTTCCGTTGGCAGGAGATCCGGTCGATATCGCTTAAGGAGTTCCGATAGAGCAGCCGGACCTGTAGCTGCTCTTAGTCCCGGTTCGGTGTATCCCACCCAAGCGATGAGTGTTTCTTCTGATATTTCCGGTTCTAAATAAATGTAATAAAAATAATAATTCCTTTGAGTGAGCAATTGAAAATTGCAATTTTTAACACCTTAATTGAATTACAGTGGAAACCAATAAAATGTATTTAATAATCAAATATATGTCAATTAATCAACGCGGCCACGTTCATCGTTCATCCAATTGAGAACTTTATACATTTGCTGTGAACAATTTCTGCTGGCATACTACCATCAACGTAGAATGATATTTACATAAAATATATTGTAAAGAAATTAAAAAAGCTACTCAGCCTTCGTTCGAAGTTGTTCTTGTCAACGTAAATGGTAAACAAAATTGGTGTTATTGGTATTTATCGCAATTCCATACAAATTAGATATAATTTTTGGGTACGTAAATAAAAAAATATTAAGTACCTCGACGCCTCTTCTTAGCAGTTGGTACAGCATCGAGTGGCAACGGTTCATCGGAATCGTAGAAGGAAGTAACTCGGTGCGGTGAGACGGCTGCTCGATTGAGATTCGGATACCGTGTGCCGGGATCGAGTGTGTACGCACCGAAGTCACGGTGAAGGTTCTCGGGCGTTGTCTGAGCTAAAAATAAATATAAGAATTACATTACCACTAATCAAAGCGACCTGGTCTAGATACTCACAGTGTAAAAAAGCATTAAGCATTTAAGTTTGTTGCAAAAATAGGAGATTATGTTATCATTCAGACTCACCTAATAGCCTATATATGGACTCTCGTTCTGCAATAACCTCTAGGGGATGGGGATTTGGAGTCTGTCCCCAGGCGCGGACCGCCCATGCTGAATCGAGTGCAGAAAGGAAGCCGCGCGCACAGCCGGATCCCGTCGGCCAAAACGGTTCCAGCAAACTATCCCCAACCAACTGGCACAGTAATCGCCTACCGTGTCGATCGTATACCTAAAATAAAATAAAAAAATATATATATATATATATTTTGAAACCACTCGAAAGTTCTAATGGTAATTCATACCATGGTTTTTTTTGGCTCGACTAGGGGCGTTTGAATCGATCATGTCATTATCAAGTAGGCAAGATCATCGCAGCAGACAGTCAGTATATACAAATATAATTTCGGAATATTTACGCAATTGTTAACCGCAGTCGCATCTCACATTTCTAGCTTTTGTTTCTATACAAGCGTTTGTTACTCACTTTAGTCTACTAGACTACTACAATTAGTATCAATGTTTGCGAAATTATTAATTAAAATTGACATTCTACGTTATTGAAACATCAATATAAATACAAAAAAAATATAGAATTATAAATTTATAATTACCATGCTGGCATTTTCCGCTGCATACATTGATGTAAAATCAAACAGCGCTACGTCTGGTTCTCCGTAATGATTAAGGGCAAAATCACGCAAAGGCAAACGTCCATCTGTAGAAAAACGGGCCGCCTCTTGCGCATACCGCATCAGGGCCGCTCGGTCCACATTCTCGACGCTAAGCAAGCGAGAAACTTCCGCAAAGTCCTTAAACGAAAAAAATGTGTCTCTTATTTATATATCACACAAAACATTAATCATTTTATGTCTACAATAAATAAAACATATACAATCGCAACCAATTTCATGTATGTTACTGTCTATCGTTTGGTTTATTTAGTTTATTTAATGTTGATAGTGAGTTTATCTAAACAATTAACAACATTCAAATACAGTTACTTAATAAGATAACATAAAACATTAGAATATACTAACGTTTAAGAGAACTCCTTTGTCTAATAGACTGTGTTTCTTCGCCGTCATTACGAAATAATGGGTATCGTCCTTATAATACACGATATTTTCGAGATCTATTCCAGTTTCCTCGTATAAATCTTTGAAGAATTTCTGATTGAATATGAAAGCAACTCCACTTATTTCAGGCACCTAGTAATTACAAAAACAAAATAGTTACACGCTTTGTCGAGGTCTAAAATAATTGTCTTCAAATCATCAAAATATACGATCGCAATATAATAATTTATTTGATTTAAACAACGACATTACTCACCGACGCCTCCTGCTCGCTGTGGCGGTTTATAAAATTAGCCGTTATAGCCATTGCAAGTTTTCCTCGGAACTCTTTACGTTTAAAGCCCTGAAGTGTGTTACGCTTGCCGTCTGCGCCGATGAGAACGTCGAACTCGTATTGCGCCACAGGATGGTCTACAGGACTAACTCTCGCACGCCAACCTAGGGCTATCAAATAGATTCAATTTATAAGTTAATACCTTCGTCATTATACTTGATTTTTATTTAATTGGTGGTAGGGCTTTGTGCAATCTCGTCGGGGTAGGTACCACCCACTAGATAGATATTCTACCGCAAAACAGCAGTAGTTGGTACTTTTGTGTTAAGGTTTGAAGGGTGAGTGAGTCAGTGTAATTACAGGCACAAGGTACATAACATCTTAGTTTCCAAAGTTAGTGGCGCATTGGCAATGTAAGCGATGGTTAACATCTCTTAGAATGTCAATGTCTATGGGCGTCGGTGACCAATTCCCATTAGGTGGCCCATATGCTCGTCCGCCTACATGTACAATAAAATATATATATATATATATATATATTATATACACTAGAGAGCTCCGAAACATTCATAATGTTTAATTATATTATTTTTTAATATAATTTCATTTTAACATTCCACAGGTAATCTTACATAAATATTAATTATATGAGTGAGATGTACTATGTGCTCGGTTAAATTAATTACCATACTTTATTATTCATATAAAATTTTAGAGGAGCCAATAATAATTAGAATATACGCCATCAATGCTTATTATTATATTGTTAACGATCTTATCATGTTTGGGCTCTGCTTTGTTTTTGCAGCTTAAAACATTAAAATTCAATTTCATCCTTATCTCGGTGATAAGACAAATATTTTAGTATTAAAGTATCAACGTCTTATATAAAATTGACAAATAAGAATAATAATTATATTCTTACTTTCAGAGTTCTTTGTGACTGTAGGCTCCAACAGTTCCTCAAAACCGACTCCTTCATGAAATTCTGCACCTAATAGCAGCGACACCTGCAAGAAAACATATTACAGTTAGTATTCTGTTCATATGTGAATTCTGTGTTGTGGGAACAATGTCACAACACAACTAATAAGATGATATTCAAATAGATTAATCGGAACAAGGTTTACTCACTTTTTTTAGTCTTTTCTGACCATTAGCGTTAGATACAGAGTTGATTTTTTTTTTAATATCACCATATAAGTCAGTTGCAAGAAAATAGTAATTCTCTAATACTTTAAGCAATTGAACCCTAATATACAGTACAGTAACGGCCGGTTTATGTATCACTGCTGGGTAAGGCCTCCTCTCCTTTTTTTAGAGGAGAAGCTTTGGAGCTTAATCCACCACTCTGCTCCAATGCGAAGTGGTGGAATAAAAATGAGGCAGTATTAAGTTGAATTAGTCATGTGCAGTTTTCCTTCACCATCAAGAGATGAATTATAACACAAATTAAACACATGTACATTGAGTGACGGTCACAATCATCGGTTAAGATTCAAGCATTCTAACAACTGGGCCGTCCTGGCTTACATCCTAATATATAATTATGGTGTTATCAATAAATACCTTTAAAAGTATGCACTGTAACTGCCTGATACTGATGTGATCTATGGATCCGGCGCAAAACTTTCCGAAAAATTTCTTAGCGCCCAGAGCTCGCAGGTCGTGTATGACAAAGGGCCACAAATGCAGAACATTGTTTCTAGACATTCTATCACGTTTTTCGATCACAACCTAAAAATACAGAAACATCAAAAAACCATAACATTTTCTATTTTCTGTTCTCTATCGCCTACTGAAAGGGGATATTTGGCAAGAGTTATTCTTGCTAATCTTATGATATGAAAATGGTAGTTCACATTACTTAGTTGTTCTTTTTTTGTAATGTAATTTTGTGATTTGAAATGTATACGGATTATTTAAATAAATCTTATTTTGCTGTCTTATTTAAATAACAACCAAGTTAAAAATACAAAATGCTACATTTTATTTTCTCTTACATTATTTCACAAAGTATAAATATAATATACTTTATTTACTGAGATGATACTCGTCGACGACACACGATGTTAAGCATAGTGACATCATAAGGGCAAGTTTAATAAGATTTTAGGTTTTTTTTATTGCAGGTACAAGTACATGTTGCCTATTTCCGTGCGTTTCCATGATTTTAGTGCTGCACACAGAGCGTCGTGGACCAAGACACAGATAAATATCTAGAACATACTCAACTAAATAACGAAAACTTTTACTATATTTGAGCGGCGCACAGTAATTGGTGCGTGACTCTTTCTTTAGAGTGTATTCATAATTATTCTGCAATTTTGAAAGTTAACGCAATCGGGGTCTCGATGTCTGAATGTTAATTTGTAATTTGTTATATTGTATTCGAACATTTGTCTTTTTCTTATGGTTCATAATATTGAATTGTAATCGAGTCACCCACCACTTTGGCACCGAGGAGTTGACATTCGATGGCGGCACGCAAGCCGCATGGTCCAGCTCCTATTATGAGCACCTTAGTTTCAGTGCAAGCGCGACCTTTGCTGTAAACTTTATGATTTGCCCGCGTATCAAACTTTTTAAAAAGAGCTTGTGCCTTCCACGAACTGGATAATTTGGCCTGAAACATATAAAAGATATATAAATATAAATATATACGACGAAATTTTTGACTATCATTATCATGTTGAATTTTTTAAATGTGTTCTTGCTTATTATTTAAAGTAAAATAATTAATTTTACGCAAATACGTAATACAATAAATTACATAATAGCACATTTTTGGTACTTCAATATGTATACATTTAACTCGGCATGATAGCTAGACCATGATAATTACCTCTACATATTCAGAATTGCAGAACAAGACTATATTAGTCCATTAATAAGATCAAAAGTGTCATCTTAATCAAGTGCATATAGAATTTTATATAAAAACACAGACGAAGGTTAGAATATCATATATTTATATAATTATAAATACATGATAAATAATTACATTAGTACATGTATGGGTGAGCGTGTAATACAGGAACCAACATAAGACGAGAAATGCAATACCATTTCTGGTAACTTCGCTTCGCACAGTTATGCGATCGTATGCAATTATGTTAACACTACGTAAGTTTGTTACATCAAGCAAACGAAAAAAAAACACCAACGCCTCATAACATTACCAGCTACATATTTATGTATAATTATATAAAAGAAAAACAAAGAAATTTTAATCTTGATTTATTAAGATTTTCGAGTTTTTAAAAATTTTGAGAAAACAGCAAAAGCAAAGTAATTGATTTTAAGATAATAAGTTAAGGTTTTTTTGGCTATAATAGAGCAAGAGCCCTATCGCTCCGTTTCGCTTTCAGGTGAGAAAACTCACAGGTCTGTAGAAATTATAAGTCAATTGTTTCTTAGTGCTCCATGTGTACGTGTATGTATCTCTATAACACGACGAGTGCGTGCCGCTTCGACTAGCCATGATCGTTATATATTTAGACTTTACAAGTCGCATTCTAAACGTAAGTTGAATTTATAGGCGAGTGTAACTACATAACAGATTGGTAACGCATAAGCGACGTAAGGAATGGTTAATATTGTTACGTCACCAATGTCTATGAGCGGTGATGGCCGCTTACCATCATGTGGCGTATTTGCCCGTCCGTCTATAACGTTAATAACAAACTAACAAATAACAATGGTAAACGCCAGCAAGTAAAATAATTATAAGAGATTTAATTTTAATGACAAATAGCGGTATGGTAACTTTCGAATGTATACTGTATAGAAAAATACAATAATATTTAATGATATATATAGATTTCTTTATGTCTATAAACACGGTAAGGTTATAAATGGCGTTATTTTTATATATAACGTATGAAAGCCTAAAAATAGATTTGCAAATTAAAGTAAGAAACAAACTAAACAATATTTCAATGAAGCCGAAACAATAAGCTACAAATATGTTTTATTAAAACGTCATCACAATTAATTATTATAATAGTTCGCGCGTTAAACATTGTTATACACTTTAAGGCGCTAAGCGAAAAGACCAACACAATCGCAACTGGCAAGGCGTAACAAATCTTTTTGCATACAATAAATAACTTGATTTATTAAAATGAATAAACATTAACATACATACCGAATGTAAACAACGTAAGGAATGGTTTACGTTACAAGGTACATATAATATGTTCGACGAAAATATATAACTCCATTTATGTTTACATTCGAGACCGTAAATAGACTGTGAGCGGTGTTTAAATAGAAGAGCAATTTTTATTTAAAAAAATTTAAACTTTTATATCAAATTATTTATCAAATCACAAATCCCTATAAATAATTGATAAATGATAATTATATAAAATAAATGAATTAATTAATTCATAGCCAGCGTCAATCGAGATTATGGATGTTTTCTAACGATACCCCATACTGTAAACAAACATACATAGTACATAACCTCCCTCCCACATGACCCCTGGAAACATTATACGCCTTTTTTGGGCAGTCGTGCAACAATGCGTGTCCAAATTATTTTAGGAACACTATTCAACTGTTATGTTTTTATTAGTGGAAATATACACTGCGAAGAAACATTTACATTTACGAAGCAGATCAATATTCGCTATGCCAGAAAATACCAGGTAGTAAGTAATATAAGAAACGGGTCAAGATCACACTCAGTCTATGTGTGTGTGCGAACTATATATATACTCAACCAATTACAACAGTTTAGTGCTTTTAAAATATCCTGTAAGATTTGCACCTTTTTCCGTGGCATCTTGCCAAACACGAGCATAATCACAAGCTATCGCTGAGCCGCACGCACAATGCTCTAGTTTTTGTTTTTTAATTCTCAATTTTTAACTGAAAATGGCTTTTAATTATTTTCAATCCGAACAGATGAAATGATACTATTATAAATAAATTAAAATACGTAATCTAAAAAATAGGTAAAATATATTTTTACTTTTTTAAATTTTAAATATGCCGACATTATATTAATCGATTATTGATTTTTTACCACTTTATCTGATTTGTCTATTTTTTTTTTGTATTTATTACTTATTTTGTTTTTCCTGAAAAAATAACCCAATCTGAAGATTGTTTTTAAAGGTGTAAATAAAGAATTCGGTTGATTATGTTGCGGTAAGCGTATTTTCGTTCGCAATTTATACCCCAACCATTAATTTAATTAGTAGAAATCTTTGACGTTTGAGTCTTAAAAATACTAACCTTTAATTTTGGATAAAAATCAGGAAGCCTGTTTGGTTTCAAATTGAGTGTGTTGCATATTTCTCTATGAAGAGCTAAAATTTGTTTCATGGTACCCGCCGAGCAAAAATGATCGAACATTTCGGCTGCGAGCGCGCACTCCGGTGGAGTGGGCTCTACGCGCCCAACCCGATTCATTCTAAGGCCTGAAACAAAATTCAAGGAGGAACTAAGAATAATTGAAAGTATGCAGACTAGTAAAAATTAAATAAACAAATTTCTAACCAAGATTATGAATGCAAAAGTCATTCTGTATGTAACAGATAGTGTTACGCTTTCACGACTACGCAAAGTAAGCTTAAACATTAAATTATTAATGTAAGTATCTATATAGCAATAAAAAAATTGGGTTTTAAGATTTTACCAACATCGACCCAAAAATATTTAAATAGTGAACAAATACTATACATTGGTAAATTAGTATAAATTTTTTTTTAAATGTAGTGTTAATAAATAAAATAGTAAAGATTATCTGTAATAGCTACTTTTATCTATCGTAAACAAATAAAATAACTAACAAATATCAAGCTTTATTTAATTACACTGTACATTATATCTTCTTCCTGCGCTTATCCTACTATGTGGGGTTGATATTCAATATTTTTACTAAAGTTTAAATAATAACATACAAAATTAACATAGTAATATGTAGTTATTTGTAACATTAACACAGAACCTCATATAACTACATAATATAAAACAGTATTATTAATATTAAATCTGTCTGTCAACTCAAAAGCTACTTACTCCTACAGGCAATGTGATTCTTGAGGGAATCTTATATGTCATGTACTATTTATTAAGGTTTTGTTGAAGATGTTGAAAGAAACGTGGCATACATCCATAGTTATAAGTATTATGATAAAATTATTTTATGTAGATCTTTATTGCACCCGTGTGACATCAGACTGGGCTACTAGCTAGTATATACATATACATCATTAAATATATTGACTATCTAGACCCAGTCTACCAAAATTAATTGACAGATGCAATCTAATTTTTAAAATCTACATAAAACAAAAGCAGAACTAGACATTTAAAATAATATTATTAATTGCAGTTCAATTCTGATTATGTTACACCAAATATAAAAGTTTGTAAGAAAAAATAATTATATGCAAATATAATGTGGCAGTCTTCCTAATTAAAAATCATTTCTAAATTGATCCACTTAAATATAACATTCACAAGATTGCTAATTGATGCTTAATTTAAATAAATTAAATGCTTATTTTAATTAAATTGCCATAGTTTATAAAACTACAATAAGCGATAATGTTGAATTATATTATTACATGAACTAATAAAATTAAAGAATATTATTGTCATAACATAATTTTAAAATAAATATAAGTTATTTATTCCATAATAATAGTTGAATATCATTTAAAATTATCAATACTTATAAAACATAACCTTGTAAAAATTTCTAAATATCCTTAGCAATTTGTTGGCAAACAAAGTATTATATTATACCTATTGTAATTAAAATTGAAATATTATTCTACTATATCAATCGGAAACATTTCATCCAAAGAACAAAAATATCACTAATTAATGTTATTCACTATACCAACTTTAAAAAACAAGTCTTACAGTACCATACAAAATTGTCAAAATTAGAAACTTGATAATATGTACTTGCAAGGATATTGATAACACTAAATTTAACACAAACAAAGAGAAAGAAGTTCAGTTTGGTAGAAATGTAAGTGAAATAATGTAGATAAGAAAAGAATAGTAAATAAATGTAAAAACATTACATTTGATGATAAGTTTTGAAAATTAAATAAATATGTAGTTTCTTAAAAGCTCAATCATGTCTATGAAAATAGTACTATTGTGTTATATTTTTGAATAAGCTTTGCTTTTAAAAAAATAACTAAGAATACTATTAAAAAAATTGTACACTTTAGGGTATTTTATCATATATACTCGTAAAATTGAATGTTCTAGTAATGAGGATTATGCAAAATCGAATTTGGCATATTGCCTAATCAATTTTATTTTTGAAAATTCATATGTTAGGTTCAAAACAAAAAACATAATCATAATAGGACAATGCCATGAGAAAACACATATCACATCATTATTTATTCTGATAAATAACACACATAAAATGTAACATTTATATATGTATACATATATATATGTATTATCAGGTTTTAAATTACCAATTGTTTTGATTTAAAAGCCACAAGTCCAGAAAATGAATTAGGTTTTGGATTCCGCTAAAAGAGACTGATACACAAGGCAGGTACTCAAAAGTGTTACACACTGATAGGTGAATGGACTGTAATGTATATTTAGACAAATGGTAGTTAAAAAATTGAACTTTTTATTTTAACATCTACCTTACAGTGTCCTTTACAAAGTAAACTCTAACAAACAATATAAAGATAGTCTTTCATACCTATATCAAATATTTTATTAAACAAGTAGGTATTGTAGTATTCACAACGCAATTGAAGTATCTGTTAGGCGGTTGTATTGTTCTTTGGTTTTCTATTTAAGCTACAGATTCATATCGAAATAGATGTATACAATTTATAAACTCACTATTTTTTAAGATTAAAATGACACTTTACTGACCTGAAAATTACAAGGAATCAACAAATTTATCTCCTTCAATCATGACTAATAGACTACAGCTTTTATTTTTGGATAGGTCAGCCGTCAGCATTCAACCAACAGAATGATGTTACCAGCCGAAATTTTTAAAACAAAATATTCGCTTTTTATATTACCAATCCGATTAATTATATTGTTTTGAATGCCTAGATATACAATAAAAATAAACATATAATTTTAGTACAGGTAATTGATTACATATATATATATCTCTCAGTTCAATAATTTATTTACAACCATCATAAAAATACGTAACATTAGCGATACCGCTCACGAGCAACTTTGTCACGGCGACAAAACCAGTTTTGTCACTATCATGTCACCTATCCAAAGCGGAGTGCGATCTAGGGGGGTGACAGTGACAAAACTTTCGTCGCTGCGTGAGAGCATCTCCATACAAGTCCATGGACTTGATGAGGGTGACAAAACTGTCACCAAGACAAAAGTTGCTCGTGAGCGCGCTGCCTTACAATGCACAATTTCCGTAAAATAAATGAGAACACAAAATATTCTAAAATAAGTATTTTTATGTTAATAATAAAGGAATTTTAAAAGTATTAAAAATAATAGTTTTAGAACATTTTATATGTATTCATTGACAGCAGGGTCGTGTATACATATACACGTCTAGTAACTGAGACCAATTTCAGTGGTGGGTCCTATCTCTAGGCGCGATTGTGTTACAACTTTTATTTCGCAGGGAAGCCCGCTGTAAGACACTGCTATCGCCTATCGAGTTCCGTTCCTTTCGTTTTCCATATTTATCTTCTAAAATTTTCCATAACAAATTTTGCTTTGGTGCGAAAAAAAAGTCGTTAATGTGTTTATTAATTTTTTTCCCGATATAAAAATATTTAAAATATTACTCTGAACTGTACGATAACGAATTTTACTTAATCGCACAATAAAACAACTCGTGTGGTGCTTATTATATATGTATATTACATCTATTGTGCTCATTATATAATAAACACATGTTTGAATATAAAATTTTTAAAACAATAGTTTGAATATAATTTTGGACGAATTGTTTAATTTTTAATCTTCCATGCACAATATTTTTTAGAGTATGAGAAATCCAGCAAGCCCCTATCGTCATGCTTCTGGCTCTGGCGGCCGTAAATTGAACTGAACAGCGTCATTAAGGGAGAGCGCTCACGAGCAACTTTAGTTGCGGCGACAGTTGCAGCGTCCATGGGCTTGTATAGAGGTGCGCTCACGCGGCAACGAAATAGTTGCTGTCACCGCGAACACAAGGGCAACTAAATTTGTCATTGTGTTGCCAGCCTTAGCAAAACAAAAACAACAATCCGACTTAAAAAAAAAAATAGCGGAAATAGAAAATTGTGTTTTTAAAACATTAAACTACTGTCTTAATGGTGTTTCATATGGATTCGTACGAATTCAATAGTAGATGCCATTATTTACTATTTAAATTTATAGCTTAATAATTTAATAAATTATATATAATTTACTGTTATTATTATTTAAAATATTCATCTCCGTATTAAAAGCAGTAAGTATTAAAGTGCCTTTTATCATAAATAAAATTAAACCAAAACTTATGCGTCAATAACATCAAAAAATAAATGAATGACTTACTTTCTAAATGGATGCAACAGACAGCTAACTTTAACCTTTAATTTTTTAATCTTTGTTACACGTATTAGACTGTCAATTTAGCTATTCTTCACTCTGCTTAACAAAAACTTTGATTGCAATCAATTTCATTTTAATTTATAATGATGAATTCAATTTAAATTAATTTAATGTGATTGAATTTAAACTGATTTGATGTAATTTAATTTGGTAATTTGATTTTATTCGAATGAATTAAATCTAATTTATAATCTGTTTTCAAAAAAGTTTTGTCTCTGTCGCCCTCCGTGAGCGCGCTCCGCTTTGGATAGGTGACGAGACGACGACTGTCGCCGCAACTAAAGTTGCTCGTGAGCGCTCTCCCTAAGTCGACGTATTCGCACTTCTGTAGTTGCAAGACCTGTATACAAGACCGTGGCGCTCACGCAGGATGACAGTGAGAAAACTTTTTTGAAATCAAGTTTTGATGAATTACTTCACACTAGGACCTGCACTAACTGATTCATCTTTTAATTTATTGTCATTAAAATTATTTTTCCACTTTTTCTATAAATTAAATATAATAATTTTGACGTGACAACGTCTTATAAATTGGTTTGCCGGGTGACACTTCAAGAAACTGCGTTACGCTCCGCTCACGTTATGCGCTCACAATGAGAGCGAGTGAGAGGCACGCGTCCCTTCCACTCGGGCATGGTTAGCCCGCCTAAGAGCGAGAGAGACAGACATTAATTAGTCCTACTATACGAATGAATATTCACATTAAAATTATTTTACCACTCAAAGTCGTTGTCACGTAAAACTTTCGCCCGTATACCGACTTTACAGGCAACCAATTTTTTTTAGTTATATTTGTTTGTGTCTTTTTTTAAATTGACTTATTTATTATAGTTTTTGGCATCTTGAGTTAGCCTACAATTGATTTTCATTTAAGTTAAAATTTATTTCTTTATAGTTTATTTCATTTAACGAGGATAGGTTATCTGTTGCTTCTGCTTAAAAAGTAAAACCAACCGGGTTCTCTCAATCATTTTATGTTTGATTTCACTACCTAATGCCGAAAAAAGCTTTTCGTGTAATTTTGTTTATTTTATGTAAAAAGACTGAATAATTGGTCCTTTTATTTCGAACAGAGATCACATACAAGACAATAATTAATAAAAAGACATAATTACAATAATCATATTTTATAGATTATAAATTAGATGAAATTGATTCGAATAAAATCAAAATCATTAAATTAAATTAAATCAGGTCAAATTAAAACACATTAAATTAATTGAAATTAAATTGATCATATTAAATTAAAATAAAATATAATCTAATTAAAATTAAATTGAGTACAATCAAAGTTTGTAAGTTGGATTTGTTGTTTTAAAGTGGGGAGACTCCACTTGGAATCGGCACACGAAATTCTTAATAACTGCGCTTCTATGTAACGTATATATTCATTGATGAGGGTGACGAAACTGTCACCGTGACAAAAGTCACCCTTGAGCGCGCTGCCTAAGCCAAAAAATTAGTGTTGCTATCTTAGCCCTTCAGAATCTAGCCCATTTCTGGTGGTTTTACACATTATTAAGTTCTAGTGCTTTCTTATCGGAGTGCTAAAAAAGCCCTTTTTAAAAAAAGCGGTGGAAACACCGCAAACAATCCATATAACCATCACTGTTAATGTAGGTGATTTATCGCCATTTAGGCTACTCAGAACGAGAATCGGCGACGAAATCTTAAATGGCGACTAGTCGCCAACTAGGCTACCAAACGTAGAAAGCTTTAAACGTTCATTAAAAAAAATCAAAGTTCACGCGAATATAAACGTGTTCATGTGTAATGTAGGTACTATTTCATACTGAGATTTGTTTATGATTTGTTTGTTTCGCTGAATACCATGAATTTATCGTAGCTTTCATCTAACCAAATTACATACATACTGACCAAATAATTCATAGAAATTCAAAATCAAGTTACATTTTGTCACTTGCGCTTTGTACTTACGTCTTCTCCTGAACAGTTGTCGTGTAGTTTCAAAACTATTTTATTTTAATTAATATAAAGGCATGGCAATGGCAAGGCATGTTTCTATGAAAAATAGGTAAACACGGTAAATAACGCAAGCATTATCGTGATGAGCGGGAAAAGCTACCAGCATTTAAAAGTAAGTCGTCGTCTAGTTACAAATTTTTTGATGGCATATAATTTTGAATCTATCATATCTGCTAAATTATTTATTTGATTTTTATATTGTAAAGGACAATTTTAATCTGCTTTACATGCCTAACCTAAGGAACGATTATTAATGTAGATAAAGATTAAAAGTGAGCAGAAGAAAAAAGAAGTATAATATTTTGATACAGAAAAAGTAATATTTTCTTAATTTTTCTAGATTTTGGACCCAGCATTTGTGAATTTGAAAGCGTGGGAGGCAGTGGTGTGACGGAGGATAATTATTATGTCCTGCATGTGTATATAATTTCATGCTTATTACTTCAAAAATGACTGTCTTTCTTGGAGTGTAAAATTTCATACTTCTTACATCAAAAATAATGAATTCCCCATATAAACTTTCAACCCTTATTTCACCCTCTTAGGTGGTATATTTCGGAAAATTGATTTGCGTACTTATTTATTTCCAAACGACTGCCTCGTTTGTTCAGTGGCTTGATAGTCGGGCCAATAAATAGTTATTGGGGTTTTCTGTCAGAAAATTCTCAGTAGCAGCCCGGAGACTGTAAGTTGGAAGTGTGGTAAACTCCCGTGCCTCGGAAAGCACGTTAAGCCGTTGGCCCTGCGCCTGAACTCTTCCCGGTCGTGTCGGATTGCCGTCCCATCGGATTATGAGAGCTAAGGAAAATAGAGTGCACCTGTATTTGCGCACACACTTGTGCTGCGCAGTTGGCTAATCTCTCTTGAGATTGGCCGCTGTGGCCGAAATCGGTTTGGAGGACCTTACTTACTTACTTATTTCCAAACAGAAGCCTGTATACGAATTATCAGGTTTCTAACTTTAAAAATGTCGGATGCAACGGTTTATCCCTCAGGCATGGAATTTCCAAAAACCCTTTCATAGTACGCGTTGTCATCATAAAATGCATCAACTGTCAAAATTTCAAATCTGTAATAAATAAATTGATAAACTACATTTTATTTCATTCATTTTGATATATTTTTTTGGAGTTTGGGATACTTTAGGCTACTGCAAGGTACAACTGAAATAATTCGGCGATATTAGGCTACTTTAAGCATGAGAAACGGCGACATTAGGCCGAGCGCTGTTGGCAACACTGTTAACCATTTTCATTTCATCCGCCAGCTTGGACGGACGCGACGCTAGGACGCTAGACGCTGACCGCTGCTGTTACTATTTGTGAATTGGAACGCTGAGGATAAGAAAACATCATGAAGCCGTAAGTTAAAACTGTATTATTATTTTAATTTGAAAAGTACTGTCACAGTTTTGTTTTAATTTTATTTATACTTTTTATAACAACGATATATACTCATTTTAAACTACTTAATTTAGTCTTTAAAACGACGGCTCGTCTAAATTGACTAAGATCAGCTTAGCAAGAACGTTGGATATTGAGTTAAATTGTTATTATGTTATTAACTTTATTGCAAACACAGCGTCTGGTTATTTTCACACTACCTACCTCCTTCGCATGTTATTGATTTTCATGTCCCCTGCTTGCGCCGCCCTAACTTGCGTGTATAATTCTATATATATATGTCTGCTTTTTCGTTGCCCTTTGTGAATCTCCCTTATTATCTCCCTTTCAATTATAGATCAAAGTAATAATTGCAAGGATATAAGTGTGATGTACCCTCCGGTGGGGTATGGTTGCGTTCAATTTGTATTCATGGAAGAAATTTTCTTCTATATTACAACTTGGCATTTTTTGAATCAATTTTAATGTAATAAACGACAAATGAATTTAATGTATGACTTGCCTTTTCTTGTAGGGAACAAAAATAATATAGTATTGTTTAGTGATGACTCCTTATTTGTTTGTAAAGTTTAAATAAAACAGGTAAAGTATGGTACAGAACAATGCTATATTGATATTGTAATTTCATTTAGTGTCATTAGGTTATACAATAAAAAAAAACCAAAATGGTTAAATTTAAAAAGGTAAAAAATGTAAAAGCTGACAGTTTTCAATGGACATTTAAAAAATCCAATTCAATAGCTAAAATTTTTGAAGCAAAATTTCTATGGGTTCTTCCATGCTAATGGATTATATGTGAAATGTATTCTTTTATCCTTCTTTTTTTTATAAGATGCATTGTGACTTCCTTTAACTACACATTAAATCATTTTTTAATAAATGTTGCGAACTGTTTACTGTGATACTTTATCGTGATTTCTGATGTGACAGGAAACATTCCGCCTCTTATAGCAGAATTGAAATGGATTCAATCCATTTAGGCCTACTCACAATCTTAGCATTGTTATCATATGTAAAAAAGGATATAAGTGTGTTTGTTAAAATAATGTTCATCTAAATAACACAAAAACTGACAAAAATAAATCCTACTCACTATCTTTTCTTCAATCTCCGGACCAGCTATTATCTTTTCCAAATCTATGGTAGTTTTTTATTATGATAATAAATAAATGTAATTCTATATTGGAATTTGAATATTACTATCCAATTTTTACACAACATTTACCCTCTTGATTCATTTAAAAAAAACCAACAGATAGACAAAAGTAAAAATGAATTATCATTCGGTTTTGATAACTTGCAAACAATTATAATAGCTTTTAAAAAGGCAGGTCTTTAAAATTATTATTTTGAAATAATTTCAAACTACCTGCCTTTTATTTTTTACGTTTTCAAGATCAAATATGTTACTAATAAATTTCATTTGATCTTTGGAAGGTGCCAAATCCATTCCAAACTGTCAAATGAATGACATTTTACATATCTTAGATCAATATTGTCAGAAAGTAATGCCTCTTAATATTAAATATTATTGAAGTAAAACTAATTTTATGTCGGAATTCACATTTAAGACTAGCATAACATAACATATTATGACTAAAATCCACTCTGTGTATAATATCATTAAATTTGTTTTATATGTGTAATAATAAAATTCCTACAAAAAGGTTTTTGTTATTTATATGACAAAACCAAATACATTTTTATTACACGCAATAGTATATATTGAGTAAAAAACTTGCATTATTGCCGTTTTAAAATAAATCAAATTCACAATTATTGTTCTTAAATCGTAGAAACTTTACTTAAAAAGGTAATTATATTATATAATTAAATTATTATTTAAAAGATTTAGTTACTTTAATGTCTTATTCATAAATTGTGTGTTAACAAGTAGCACATAGGCTCCCAGCTGTTGTGGCATATAATAACTACTCCATTACTACCTTTACATTATTATGTCTAATTCATAATTTCGTTAATCATCACATTAAAAGAACTGTTTATTTGTAACAGTACCTTCCATTTGATACATGTTTAAGTAACTCTGTTAGTCTTAACAAGAAACTCACATTTAAATTTAATATTTTTTATATAAATCTAATATGACCTTTGCATTTGATATTGTTTACATTATGTTTTCTTGTACTCCTATTGGTCTAATTTTATTTCATCTTTTATTATATATGTTCGATCTTTGAATAAACTTTTCCACATTCGTTTTAAATAGTGCCAATAGTGCACGTAACACTGTCTGAATATTATAAATTAAATGCCATATTTCAAGAAATTTAGAGAAAACATTAATGAATTATACACGTAAACCTTCCTCTTGAATCACTTTGTCCCTTAGTGTAAACCATATGAAAATCCGTTCAGTAGAATTTTAAATTATCGAGTTCATACAGGCAGATAGACGCCGCGGGGGACTTTGTTTTACAATATGTAGTGGTATACATGGTTAGTTAATTAATAGTCGAGGTGGCCTAATGATTAGAAGATGTGGATCTCAATTAACCAATGATCACGGGTTCAAACCCACACAAGCTCGACGGAGTGTTCATGCACTTAATTTGTTTATGATTCAACTTGTTCTCGCCAGTGAAGGAAGACATCATGCAACGTCTAATTTTAATCCCCATTGGTATCTGTGGTGGAATAAGACAGAAGGCTAAGAAAAACCAAATAATAAAATATTTAAGACTTCCAGTATTGTCTGAGTTGTCGAATTATTTTTATCGCATAAATTGAAATATTGTCCGCCCTAGCAACCCTGTGAGGGCGGAAAGGGCGAATGGGGCGGGGACTGAGGGTGGATGTTATTGATTGGCGTCGTCGTCGGCGAGCTCGCCTCGATCCAAAGTTAATTATCTGTCTGTCGAAGTTATTTATCTGTTTGGATTTTAGCTTGTTTAATTTTACATTATTTAGGAGATTTATATATTAATAATAAATATGTAATTGAAGTAGAAGGTAACATTTTCATAAGTTAATCATCAATGATATATTATATAAAAAGATGTAGGTAGATTCAATCTACGAAAATGACACTATTACGCACATATAAATAACTTAATATTATGTATTGCATGATTTTAGTATCACGAGTGAAAAAGAGACGAATATAGTTTGCGAGATTGCATCGTCTTGTGTAAAAGAAACGACATAGAATAAATAAATGAAATCAGAGAAGTCCTCTTATCTTATCCTGATTTATGCCTATGAATGCGATTTACTCATAAATTCAATGTAAAATTACTAAAAATGCATTGAAAACAGGTAAATAAAAATTATCAATAGTTTTATAAAAAAATAATCTATATAAATAAAATGATAGAGGTCGGCAGTTGTGCGCGCCATCACGGAAAAACTACTGGATAGATTTCAATGAAATTTTCAATATTTTATTTCTTAGACACTTGGCCCTTATCAAATATCAAAATTATTGCGATATCTTCGTTTAATAAAAAGTTATTAAAATTTCAAGAAAGAACGATTTGTACATGTACTGCGTGTTCAGTGATGTATGTATAAACAAAGTATATTTTTGCTTGCGATCTTTTTGATGTTTTTTCCTTCGTACATAAGAAAACTTTGTTAATATATCAAGCAACGCGGACGAAGTCGCGGGTATCAGCTAGTATCAAATAAAGTGGTTTAAGTTAATTTAGTGGTACACCTTTTTACTAATAATAATTTATAATATCAGTGTTAATCGTGGTTAATTATTTTTGCAGTTTTATTATACATATTATATATTAATAAATGGCTATATTGTTACATAATATACATATACAATCTACTAAAATCATAATCCCTTTTAGTTTTACCAGGAGGTCGACTAGAGTTCAGTATTTTAAACGATCGAAATTGCGTTTAGCGAATTCCCCTTTAAGTTCCAACCGGGCCTTTTTTGATTGTCATATAGAATTTGCATTACAAGTAACAACCCGCTTCAAAATTCCTTCATCTAATTACCTTTTCAACAAGATCAAGCAAATGACATGGACGATACGTATAATTATGACTCAAGTGTAAGCCTAGCTGTTGAAAGTGTTTATTCGATTATTAAATTTACTTTTTAGGATTGATACAAAAACTATTATCCGTAATAATATAAATAATGAGAAAATAACGCGGTCTGTCAGTCTGTAGTGTTGACTTCTAAATTACCGAATCAATTTTGATGATATTTGGTACAGGGATAGTTTAGAAGGTAGACCTTGTGAAAGGACAAGGGCCTTACACCTTTTATCGCGTAAATGAGGCTTGATATGGTTGAAAAAGTGTTACGGTAGTCATTATATCAGACGTAGACAAGATACAACCATGAAACTTGGTACCTTTATACAACCAATAATGATTATTTATAAATTATTAACAAATATGTTTAGTTAAATAATGTTATAGGCTTGTTTTAGCGTTTTCCAAATTTCGACCCACATGTGGATGATTTTTTTTATTGACCTGCAGATTAATCTAGACTACAAAAAATGCCGCCCTAATATATATGTACACATCACTCGAGCGCAGGTTTTGCACAATACAAGCATACAATCATACATAATATACAAGCGAACGCACCGGTCGGTGGGGCGGGTGGGTGTCTGTTGTGGGGCGGGGCGACATAGTGGGGAGAATAAAGGGTTAAAGCCAGGGTTGGATTTCGAAGTATAATTATATTAATTGTACCATATTATTTCGATTTGATGAAATAATGTATATGTAATATTGTATTGCCACTATACTACGCGAAAATACCAGAATTTCACCTTCAGGCCAACCGACTGTTATTATGTATCATATTATCATGCTGTTTGTTTTTCAATTCAATTCTTTCAAAAATAATATAATTATTTATGTATGTACGGCAACACCAACATGTTCATGATGATAAAAAAGAGGCATTATTTTGAATTATAGTGTCATTAAGTGAAATGCAGTTTCGACAAATAGTATAATTTTATCTTTCGTCTACCATATTTTTTAGTATCTGTATTCACCCCTGGTTAGCAGCAGCAATGCAGGCAACGGACACGCGTTAGAATTACGCATCCCAATTTTGGAGGGTTAATGGGGTGGAGGGAGGAGATGAGGGTATAAACAAACCCCGTTCAACTCTCCCAGTTAGGTAACCCATGGTTACCTAGCTACCTAGAATTTAGATGACTCCGAAACGGAATGACAACATAACATAGTGTCGTTCGTATAAACACCTTTTTTTAACCGACTTCAAAAAAGGAGGAGGTTATCAATTCGCCTGCATGTTTTTTTTTGTGTTTGTTACCTCAGAAATTTGGACTAGGTGAATCGATTTTGATGATTTTTTTTTATTTGAAAGGTGGTGCTTCCCATTTGGTCCCATTTCAATTTGGTCCAGTTTTGACAATGGTATCCATGAGAAAACCATATAAGTCGTAAATTTGCAATAAGTATGTGCGCGACAAATGGACGAATAACTCAATATCACGCCAACTTATTTTGATGTTTTTTTTTTAGGAATATTTACTCTGCTTCTCGAGCGAAGACGGGGCGGGTCGCTAGTATCAATTAAACTAACTACATACCTTTGCTTTATCGTAGCATTTAGTGAGAAAGCTATTAAAGCATTCAAAAATAATTTTCTTTTTTTATTAATAGGAAAGTTCAGGCTCAACGCAAATTTGCTCAGGGAGCTTACGTGCCACCAAGCCCAAACGTTTCAAACACCATCACAAACAGAAGGGTAAATACCGAGCCCGCCCAACAAACGCGATATTTTTTTCGCCACAACACATCTGCGAGGCGGCTTTTGGACTCTATTTCTTTCGAAGGTATGTATATATTTATATATATGACATTGCCGTTATAAATAAAATAAAAAAATATGGATGTCCCATAATTCAACGACAAATGATCTTTGACCCCGCCCACTTGACGTTGAATTATGGGACACCTGTATAGTCTATTTCAATGAGAATAGAAATAAATGTAAACAAACCGTACTTTTCAATATTCCAAGTGATTTGCTAATAACTCCGCTATATCATGCACTACAAACAGTTCTTGATTAATATATCTTCATTTGTAACACAACAATATTTCACTTAACTAATTAAATCCACTTAAATTTTACATCCAAAGTTACGAAAACAGTTTTGCCGACATTCAAGACGCCATTTTATCGATGAACGAACAAGTAAAATGGCGGACTAATAAGGATATTCGCTAAACGAATGGAAAATGAATAAATTTATACAGATAAAAAATATATTATTTTAGTTCGTTTTAGATTTTTTTAAATAGATATTTAATTACTTGTATATAAATTGGAATATGAAATATTTGTAAAAAATATAGAAAATTACCTAACGTTCGATAAAAATGTTATTATTTTTTATAGTAAGGTAAATAAAAAAAATATTAATAAATCATCATAATTAATATGTTAAAAATTTTGTTGCTTGTTAATATGTTAATAATTATTGAATTTAAAAATAATAAAAAAAATATAATCTCAAAATATAGATCAGTTTTATGCATAGAAAAACTTAGTTTATAGTTTTGAAAATAATACAAGAGTAAGAAGAGAATTCATTAAGACGAGAATTCGTCTCTGATCTTTCGTGTCATGTGCACGGGTGCTTATTCGGAATTATCAAAAGTTTTTTATTACGACCTGGCTTTGTTTAAACGGACTGTGATTGAACCCGATTTTGTATTTTCGACCTTTTGCTTTTGCCTACTGACTTTTGATTTGCCTGCATCAAGGACTAAGCTAATTGAATATTATAATTTTAATTTGAAGATTAAGGTAAGTTGTTAGTTTTAAATATATACTTATATATATATATATTTTAAAATTGAAAACTAAGAAATATATTTCAATTTTGTTTATTTAAAGTTCATAGTGTTTTTGATTTGAGAAACAATTAGTTTCCTTTGAAAGATATTCAAAATTTGAATTTATCGAAGCCTTAGTATTATAATATTCATCACATAATGTCTTGAAAAGGCCTCTGTATTATTAAAACATTCAACGTTTTTATTTTTATCGTGAGAAATAGATTTTCTACTCAAACAAAAAAAAGTTGGAGTGCGTATCTATGATTTATTACTTAAAATAACTACCTCTTCATAAATTTATCATAAGAGGTTGTGGTGCATTGACCATATTTTAAAAGATGAAAAAATTGGATGGCTTCTTAGATACCACGACTTCGGACCCTACAAACTTTACGATTTCAGTTTCTGATAGCTCAGAAACTAAATTTGAATAGATTTTTGTTTAAATAATTGTTTTTTTTTTTATTTTACCTATTATCCATATAACATACCTATTAAAATTAATATAAAATTACGTTTTAAAGGAATTAAACATATCATTTCATACTTTATCAATTATTCAATATCCATTCACTCAATTATTTTCTCCTCACTAAACTCATTCCAATGACATTTCGATTCAAGGTCCAAGTTGTTTGTTTACATTTATTTCTATTCTCATTGAAATAGACTATAATATGTACATATGAATTAGTAGTTAACTTTTGGTAAGATTATATGGCAGTATGTAAAAAAAAATTATATGAATATATAAATAAAATAATACTCCATTAAAAATTAAAAGCCCTAAAATGCGATAAGATTTTTATACTTGTTTGTCCATGTCCAATGTCCATTCTATATATTATGCGTCATAACATATTATTAGTATAGAGTATTATTAAAAAAATGTACTTAATAAGTTGTCACAATTAATAAAATTTGACTCTTAGGTATTCATAGACATAAACCAGTTGTTGTATTGGAAAGACTAGAGGACCAGCAGCAATCACAACTAGCTGAATATACACCTGAAGATACCAATAACCTCTTGGTGCCTATGCGTTATGAACCATACAAGATCATAAGGAGATTACCTTCCCTGAGAAAACCTACAAATCGAGGGTCTACTGCATGCTTGTGCTCGACGTCAAAAGGCGAAAAGAAAAAAGGTATTTCAAAAAGGAAACCTTTGAAAGGAAAACAACCTGCCAGAACGATCAGACGCAAACAAACTAGCAATAAGAGATTTGATATGAAATTGAGATCATCCCGACCAGCCACTACCGTCGATACAGAGTTTTCAATAGATGACGATACGCCTTTGATGTACTTCACTAATAAAGATAAAGAAACGCAAAACGAAAGAGCAAAACGTAATAGCAAAAATCAAGATAATCAACATGTTACGACGACGACGACCAACTTAGGTATTTGTTTTTATTTATTGGGTATTATGTATTTTATACATTAAAAATAATATAAGGAACTTTAACGATTTTTATATAGTTCTTTTAGTACCAAACAGTAGGCAGGTACACAGGTCAAAGAATGTTTTAAATTATTTTATTATTTAGCAATAGATTAAAACACCGTCAGAGTAGTTTTGAAGTCATTTATACATAATCACAACTTATTTCTTAAAAAATATTTTTTGAATGTTAAAATTAAGTCAAGAAGGAAACCAGCTATATTTAATTAAATACTGAATGTGATGATGTTGTTGTTGACCTCACAGGAGAAAGTTCAGGAGCAGTGCAATAATTTTAATGTTGGAAATGAAAATAAACTAATAAAACTATATTTGATAGAAATAACTCTTCTCTAAATAGTTACTAACGACATTCTTCGTTGTTTTATTTTAATATTTTTTTGCAGAACTTAAAGAAATAACTAAGAATAACATAATTATGTACAATGTACATAGTTTAAAGAATAGTTATACTTAATTATGTTGATTTAGTTGGAAGTTCAAAATTTATAGGACTTAATAATAAAAATGCATGTTTCTCAATTGTTAAACGTCCTTAAAGACATTAATGAGAAGGTTCATAATATGTTTTTTATGAAATATAAATTGAATTGATTGAATAATAACAACATTATTATACTTTTATTTTTTCTGTTGTAAGTTTTAAAAGCTTAAGAAGATGTGCGTAGAATTGGTATATTGTAATAAGCAGGGATTATTTTACAGATACTGCACAAAGTACGCCGGACGCGTCTCCAAATATTGCGCGTAAGAATATTTATATTAATTCTTATAAAACGTTTGATTAAAACTAAATTCTTGGCTTCTATTAACTGAAAGTGATTTGATTGATTGTTGTGTTGTCGATTAAATTCGCTTATTATTTTCAGATGTTCCTCAATCGACGCCGATTGTGCAAGTGGAACCTTTAAATACAAATGACAACGGTAAGAGCGAATGCTGTTTTTAAAATAAGAAATTTAAAAAAAAACATGTTACTTGAGTTAGTGTCTAATGCTTAAAACAATTAACAAGTTGTTTTATTCAAGACATAATTTCACTTATTTAAACTATGCTCGGTAACAAATAAGGATGTACGGATTAATAAGGGAGGGTCTTTACAAAATAACATTGATGTTAAAAATGTAACCCGTTCCATTGATAGATGAAAATGCGCTGTATCTGAAGTCCGAAGACAACGAGTAACAAGTTAACTTGTAAATAATAATTAATTATTATTTTCAGATGGCTTCGCTTTTCCGCAACCAGTTCAATTTCAGGTTCCTACTGTGAGAGGTAAGAAATATATCAAAATAAAAACAATATAGAATCATTTCGACACGCCAATAATGTTTTAATTATTTCAGCTGGGATCTCCAGACAGCGAACGCGGCCCAGCACTTCGAAGAGTAAGACCTTTTTTTAAATTATGTATTAATTATATTTAATTTTAACCGTTGCGTTATTGATATGAATTAACTAATATTATAAAAGCGAAAGTGAAAACAACTCGACTTAAATATTTTGTGTAAGTTGTTATTGTTTGTTTTTATACCGTAAATTAGTTATAGGATCACTATAACATGTCGACGTATTTTTTTGTTTATTTCAGTTCACGTCCGTTCGGATTCGGCGGCCAGAAATCGACATCCAGTTTTATGGGGTAAGACACTGTTTGCCAAATTTAGAAATACACTTAAGTAATTTTAATAGAACTTACTACGTTGTTAAAACGTTGACGGCTCCGCTCAGATTAAAGAAGACGTGGGCAACTCAAATTTAGGCAAAATTAGTTTTAACACGAAAGGTCTCGAATGTTTCCTCTGACAAGTATCTTTTATGGTTTCGGATTTCCTTATATTGTTGCAATAAAAAAATATATTGCATTTCCAACGAAATAAAGGCATTATATGAATATACTAACTTTACGTAGAGCGTAAAATTAATAAGACAGGTATACTAATTTCATTTATATTAAATGGTTTTATTTAGCTTGCCCTGTTTGTTGGTTTTTTTAGCTCAAATTGAGTAATTTAAATTTTACCCCCTTCCTGTTATCAGATTGATCTGATATTTGGTACACATTTTGATACATTCTGGATCATTGTAAAACTAAGATGGCCGCTGCTACAAAATGGCGGATTACATATATTTTCACAACTAACGCAATACAGGTATGGGTCAAGGGGGAGGGGGGTGACTAGGGGAATAGAGTTCATTATTTAAAAAAAATGAAAATCCAATCCATAAATAGCTTTCATATATGCGGTTGACTTGATAGAAATTTAACGCGCCCAACGATCTTGTAAAAACAATACAGTTACAAAGTGAGTGATGGTTACCGCTACTAACACATTCATTTGTCATTATTTTTCTTTTATAATTTTATTAATTATATCCCCTTTTACATAACAATAATATGTTTTTATTATTTCAGCTGGTACCTATCAGCTATCGACAACGCTAAGACCGGGTAAGACTTTTTTAAATTATTTTGTAATAATGTTTAGTGGTATAGGCGTTACAATGATGACAACGTGAATTCTGTTGATCGCCTTGTTGGAACATCGTATAAAAGGTTACCCAACACTTAAAATTAAAAAAAGCATTATTGTCATGTGATTATTTCAGTTGGTGTCTATCAAGCGTTACAATGTGAGGGGTAAGATTTTTTGTTGCATTCTGCTTTAATAATAATTGTAACCGCTACTTATGCAATGCAACGCAGTTATTAATATATAATTAAGGATACATAAATTCAATATAAAACCGCTAATAGGGTTTTTGTCGAATTTTGTAGTGTTCGTATTGCTTAAAAGGCTGGTATAATGGTTTTATTTGGGAACATCCGTTAATGATTTCGAATTATTACGTAAAAAACAAAGATAATATACATTTATTTCATATTATTTATTATATATCGCAATATTAAACTGGGAATAAAAACTAAATTCATATGCAAATATCAATAAAATGATATTTTTGTAATCTTGACTACAAGTAATTAAGATTAATGTAAATTGTTGATGTAATCGTTACAAGTAATTAAGATAAATGTAAATTGTTGATGTAATCGTGACTTCTTTCATTCGGATTATTAATCTGATTACTAAAATAGTTAGATTAATTTACGCCCAAATCTGCCTGTGACTTTTGCGAAGACACTGGTCTCTTATGAAAGACAAAACGATTTGGTATTTTGTGTTCAGGTTAAATTAATCACTTACTCTCACCGGCTGCATTTACCCACCCACCCACAAGCTCATCATATTACACTACATTAATCACTTTAGACGAATTATAATATTTTTAAAGACCATTTTCACATAGTTTCAATAAAAAACGATTATTCTTTGCGTAAAATCTGCGCATGAGTAAGGAATTTTCTTCTTTCCAATATTGTCAAGTACTTATAGAAACAAGTGTAACACTAGATATAATTTTCAGGTACTACTGCCTCGGGAAAAATACGACTTGTTAAACGGTTTAAAAGATGTAAGAACCTTTAATTTATAAAATTGATAACTTTACGATAACATTGAACATATGCAAATTTATTACTGGCAATACAAAACTGGCTAACAAAAGAGCCTATAATTGCATTTTGCAATTGAATTATTTAAATCAAAATTAACACAAGCCATGTTTTTGGTTTAGACGAACAAAGGTTTTCCTATAAAATATTTAAATTAGAATTAACGTTCTCATTTTATAAATAGAATGAATGCAGAAAGTTACAGTCTGCGAATGCCCCACTTGTGGCCAAAATCTGTTCAAAGAGGTTCGGGGCTTTACCCCACCATGCTGCTGGAACGCTGTTCGGGTGGATGCAAATGTAGTATAATATTAAATATAAATATATATTAAAATGTCAATTTGTTTTCAGTCCGCACCGGGTCCGGTGCTCACCTAAGAGTACAAGTAGATGGTAAGATTCTTAAGTATTTATATAATTACAATAGAGTTTTAGCTTATTAGCATTCTTGCTTGTATGAAAATGATTACGAAAATTTTGAATATAGTTATTTTTTGAACATCTTGTATTATACAACTAACGGCCGAATACTGAAACGTCATTCAAAATGAAGTGGGACTTAATTATTTGGAACGTCATTAATTTCAAAATTTTGAAATTAATGACGTTCCAAATAATTAAGTCCCAATCATATTTGAAAGACGTTTCAGTATTCGGCCGTTAGTTTTGGAAATATTAATTTAATTTCCATACTTTTAATTTTTAATTCCCATTATACTATAACATAGTAGGTGTTCAAAGTCACAAATAAAAATATTGCGTAAAAGTGTTTATTAAAACAATGCAAGGGTCGTCAAGCCATTCATTGCCTACTAAGAAAGTAACTACGTTAACGCCATGTTGTGCAAGAGGCACGAAGCCGTAGAATTACGACCAACTTAAAAGTTAAAAATTCAGATTTGCTCAACATTTTTATAAAACATTTTCGTATATGTAGTTCACTCAATTATTATTTGATGCATGCTCAAGAACGTTTCTATAGTCGAGTTTGGTCGGGGATTGCCTAAACAGTAATATTTGACTCTAATTTTCAGATATCAAAGACGACTGTAAAGTAATGAGGTCTTACTCGCCAGTGAGTTCATGTAAGAGAATTTTATTTTATTTATTGCAAGTGTATATTTAATAATGACATTTTTTTTTAAATTCGCACCAGTAGTTCGAACAAACATACTCTTCAGCTTTATATATTAGTATAGTATAATCTTATGACCATCACATGTCAATAATACTTGATTATTTTCAGGTTGTGCGTCCGAATCGACGTACAGATCAGTAGCTCCATCAGAGATAAGTAAGATTTTATTTAATCACAAGCAATTTTAGAACATTTCTTATTTGAGTATGCATAAAAAGTAATCTGTTCGTTTTTAATACAATGTGACGGATCTGAGTTAATTCCAGTTACATTATCTTAGTACCTTCGATAACTAATTAAAACTAGATACACCTGCAAAAAACGTCCCCACCAGAACATTTAGGTGAGCTTTTAATTTAGACACGCTGACAGTAAACACGTGTCAGTGCTCGTTCAGGAAATACAATAATCACATGCTGACAAAGGATGGGGTTTCATATTTTCGATAGGTATGAATATTACCATTATGTAATTGTTATTACTGTACGGTAAATACTAGTATTTTTTCAAGACATATTCGAAAAAATTTAAAACGTAATGAACACCACGAGCCCAAGGTATAAAGCATGTCAATTGTAAAGACACTAAAATAATTTGTTATTCATTCTATATATGTCTGTGGTTTGTAAATAGAATTGTGGTTTTATTACATACACATTATGGGACACTTTTAAAATTATTTTTGCGCGGGACTATGTATCTAGTTTTTATTGGTGTTCGAAGCTTAAGCTTCATGTTATTAAGTTATTATTACTTATTATTATTTTCAGCGAATGTTTCTCAAAGGAATGTACAAGAAGAGAATCCCCAAGACATGGGTAAGGTTTAATTATATTCGCTACCTTATTAATAGATAGAGATGCATCAAGTATTGCCTTTTACTTACAAGTGTCGCTGCTCTTTTCCTACCGAAATAAATATTACAAAGACCACTGAATAACGAACGAAGCATAGTTTTAATAGAACATCTTCATACGTATAATGGGCGTGGCAACCTCTTGTAGACTACGGAGACATCTAGGACACAGTAAGCAATTAAAACTAAAATAATCAAAATATTTATATAAACATGTACGCGCTCTATTAAAGAACTATCTTTATTTACGTAATTTTTTTGAAAAGAAAAACCGTATTAATCTTTGTATTTGTAGTTGTTGTTGTTAACGAGGAAAAGATCGGCGACACTTGGAACAATGGTGACACATCCCACAGATATCAATGATATTTTTGAAGTATTTTTCGAAGACTTGTTCGAATTTAATATGTAAATAATTTTCAGAAATCCCAGAACCGGCTTCACCGATGACACCTCGGATAGTGGATACATTTTCCATGAACGATGAATGTAAGTTTTTAAAGTTTTTAAATTAATTCATATAACTTTACGATCATATGGGCGGGGATTGCTTGATGAAAATTATCAAAGCATTAAATATACGGTCTGTCGCTTGTCATTGTCGCTAACTGCACGATTTTAATAAAAATAGCCTTGACGCCAGCTACGTCTTCGCTTTTATACTAACAAAGCATGTATGAAATATGACACGAGTAGAAACCACTACCCTTTATAACCGAGGCCCGGCCTGCAGGGCGCACGTGGCAACGTGACATAGTTAACTTTACATTTACTTTTTCATTTTATTAATAGAATAAATATAGAAAGTCTGCGATTATCTCACTTGTGGCCAAATGCCCTTTAAAGAAGATCGGGGATTATCCCACCATGCTGCTGTAACACTGGTCGGTGGATGCAAATGTAGTAGAATTGATTCGACACACGCCGTTTTCGTCAACGTGGTCTCCTTCACCGCCGAGAACGAGAGGAATTTTGAACACAGAACTAAGCCTGTGAAAACTCAGTAGTTCTTGCATGAGCAATCCCCATAAGAGCCCACAATTATCGTTAAAGATTCACTTGTTTTGACCACTGGGACACTTATAAGCCTATTTATTTGCAGGATTATATTACTAACACTGTACAACTACAGCTTGTTCTATGACGTTTTATAAAACCCAATAGATTATTTTTATTTATCTGTCATTTATCTTTGCCATTATAATATAATGTGATATTTTATTTATCATACACAATTAGTATGGAAACTTCCGTGAAATTAAAATAATCACAAATATGACTTACATTTCCTTGTTTAAAGTAAAGTTGCATAATGCTACCATTTAATAAAAGTTGAATAGTTAAAACCAACAAAAAGTAATATGAGATAATGATGAGAAAATGTCAAAATATGTATTTTAATTTTTTTATTTCAAAATTTCATAAAACGTATTTTGTTGCTCTTTGTGTTGGGTAATACGCTCCTGCGAGGCTATTAATGTTTTATAAATAAATATATATACTTGCTTAATATTATACTTTCCCCACCTGTATGAATTTGTAATATATGTCCCATTGTTTTAGACTGCAGGTTAACAAATCTACAAATGGCAGAAACAGGTAATTTTTTTTTACTCAATTTTAAACATAAATTATACTTATATAGGACAGTATGAAAATGAAATAATACTTTATATTTATTAATTAAAAGATCTTATTTCACCTTTCCATAATATAAACCATGACATTCGTTAGTGTTCCTCAGTTAGGAGTAAATAATCGATCGATTCGATAATCGATAAAGAATCGTTTATTTAAGGGTGCCTCCCATTTTGAGTATAAACAAATGGGCTGAATTCGAAATGTATGTGTCACCATCAAATTACTTTTAATTAACATTATAACAGCGATAAAATCTGTTTCGGACATTTATTTTCAACTACAGTTTTAAAAAATATGCTGTAAGCTCTTAGTCGAAGATATTTACACTAGTTAATTGGTATTCCGGCCGGGGAATCCTCACGTCCCTTTCCGCTTGAAGGGGCGCCGCGAACGCGTTGCCATGGCTAACTGTAGCTTTTCTATCTTGCTACCTACTACTAGAAAAAAGGTAGTGCAATGGTTACACCGCCAACTGTTTGGTCACAAGTGCATAGTCTGTTGTCTAGCAGGAAGTACTACGGTCACACCCGCCTCCAAAACCGCGCGTGCAGGTAATGTTGATAGTTAGGTCTATTCAGATAATTAATCAAACAAACTCACTTTCGCATTTATAATATTAGTAAGAGGTGCGTGAAATAAACAATATAAATTATGGGATTGTACAGCAATAAATACTTAACGCAAAACTGTAACTATTGTTTATATTACAGCACAAGTGCAGCCCAGTTACCGGTATACGAAAATCTATTATTATTGTGTTGATCTAAGATATAAACTACCTGTGTGCTATTTTTTATCTAAATCCATACTATAATCATAAATTGTTTAATCGCTTGTACACTATGATTATTCAATATAAATAGATTTATAATATACATACCGTAATTTTTTTTTATAAGTGTAAATACAAATGCACCAAACACTTAATATTAACGTATTGTGTGCAGCATTGCGAATTAAATATTTAAGGAGTAAAGTATCGTCGATTGTTATATTGTTTATCTATATGTTAGCGATACGATAATTTTACGTGTTAACGTCATAAGAAAACATTGATGGGTACTCGGACGCATCGGCCGACAGATGCGTCACAAGTCGAACGCTTAGTCCGATAGTGCCTCTCTATCGCTTGTTCCGCGCGCTCACTTGCACACTCGGTCCAGGCGGAACGTTACTATGAGTCATGCTTTTACATGCGTGCAATCGTTCATCGATTTATAAGACGTTACCACGTTCTAATTGTACCTAATAAATTATTTCTTTGGTTGTAAATAATTTTAAGTTGAAAAAAATAGTACATAATTATATCGTAAATATATGACGTCCAGCACTGCGAATTTAATAGTTAAACAAAAGAATGTAGTTTCGATGTTGTTAATTAATGTCTTAACTAAAGGAATTAACATAGTAAAATTGTAATAAGTAATTTTGACAAGTCATGTCGCCACCTCGTGTATCCGTCTCACGGTCGTTGTGGTATCAGACGACGTAACACTATAATCGTGGATGTGACGCAAACTCGCAGCCATTATCAGAAATTGCAAAAAAAAATCGCCATTTTAAAATACTTACTCTAGCGCGTCAGATTAAGATATATATGGTTCATCTTTGTGTCCTAGGCGTGCTGTCTCATAATCTGACGATTATCTGGAGTGATTCGCTTAATCTGAGTCATTGAACTTAATTGAAAAGCTTAGGAAATAGCATGCATATAAAAAAGTGTATGTTTTTTAAGTAGAATACTTGTATTTATAAGAAATTAATTAAAAAAAAAATAAGTTCAAGATTATCATATGTTGAGAACTAGTTTGCTCCGACGATATTCTAAAATATTTATACATTTCTATAGTTTTTAATGTAAATTTAATTATTCGTCACACAGCTGCACGCATTAAACTTTATCGACGGAACGTTATCCTTGAATTATTTCCTTAAAAAAATAGTCACGCTCGAGAATGACGAGGACTTTTTTTACAACTTTGTAGCCCTCCCCTTTCTTCACGTCACTCTCAAACTCTCAGATTTGTGGTATATGTACATTTGCTATATGCATATGCTATATCATAATATTACACTACCTTAATCTGACGCGCTTGAAAATTTCTGATGATCAATTTCTTTTTACTAATCTGATCCTTTACCCTTGACGGGCGACCATATACTTGGTGGAGGTACTTAACCGGGTACAAGGTATGCCCCTGTATATTCATCTGCCGCGCTTTAGTAAATCCCGAAACCCCGCTTGGGCTCCCCCCTACTAATACATGTGTACGATTTGTATCATAAAGGTGTTACCACGCCAATAGTCAAATTCGTTCACTGTATTAATGAAAAAATAAACCAGATTTTTATAAAGTGGTTTATTTTACAAAGTTTACATTATTTATTGCATTTTTTTTTAATTTTCTGTTATATCATAGGCTTACTAATTAATTGTGCTCTATGATGATTTTCAGATAATATGTCTATAGCACCCGATGCGGATGAATTTTGTTCACCGTCTAATGCATGTAAGACTCTTTTCATTTATTTTATTGAAGCATACATATAACGATGCAATTTTACATAATTTTATTTTAAATATCTAATTTATGCAACGTGAGATTAGCACACATGAATAAATATAATTAATGCTTTTTGTGGACTTGACTAGATGCTTAATGAAAGTTAGTCCGCACGGGGTCCAGGGCTGTTAATATAAAGAAACAAAATAATATAGGAGTAACATGAAGTTTATGCTGTTTTCTCTGTCACTCTAGACATATTTACTTAGTATTGAGCAGTTTCATAACGTCTTTCGCGCGCTGTTACTTAAAATAATAATATGCAACCACTACATAGCATTAATAAGAATGACATTTTATTTATCAATAATAATAAGTGTGAAATTACCAGAATCTGAGATAATACTAAGCAGAATTAAATTTTGTATTAAATAATGAAAATATGCATTACTAAAAGCCATAGAATGAGTCGCTTAGCGACACTTAGTAATATGGTAAACGTATTCGAAATAAATGGACTGTAGCAACGGAAAAGATATTTAAAAAAAGTTGATCCAAGAAACAGTTTTCACCATTACGAATTCGATAGTTTTAAATAAACTTCGTTAGTACGTGCTCAATAAATTTCTCAATAACGGAATTATCAACATAAAATTAGTACCTAGAACATAATTATTACAACCGGCCTCTTAAATAAAATTCGCCTTTAGTTTTAAAACTATTACCTTATTTACAGATGACAATGTGGCTAAAACAAGCGATACTTCGCTTTACAGTACTTCCGGAATAGCAAACTGGGTGACAAACTCACAAGCAGCTATTGAAGTTCCCACTACAGGTAATGATTATGTTAAAACTTTTATTAATCCTCAGGACATTTCAAATATAAGGCTCGATAGTTAAAGGTAGCGTTTGTCAATGAGCGATTGTTAATGATAATACAGAACAAGCGACGTCCAGGAGTCACCTCAGCAAAACGCAATGTTTGATTTTGATGTGTAAATTAATTTCAACGTAACTTTGCTTATCTACCCTTCCGATTTAATATCAGTCATGGAGGGGTACTAGCCCCTCCAATTAGTAAATTAATTTATCATCAATACACTGTTGATACAGAGGTTATCAAAGAAAACTGTAGTGAATATCCAAATGACAAATATCATTCTCTTCAATAGCCGATCAAGCAACGACCGATGATGTGGACGACGGAGCGGTTGCAGCTCCGTCTACGTCATATGAGCAATGTGATTCGCCTCCTCCATCCCCTCCACCGCCTGTACACCATCGGAAATGCAAGAAAAAACCTACTTCAACTTTAACCAATAGTAAAGATACACCTAAAACAAGACGTAACAAAAATTCGAATACTACTAAAACTTCAGATCGGGCCAAAATTTTAGAAGCACCTGTATTCTATCCTACCGAAGAAGAATTTAACGTAAGAATATTAGCGTTTCATATATTTTTCTTAAACTGGTAGTAATATTTAAAAATATATTTTATATTTTCAGGACCCTTTTGCATACCTACAAAAGGTCATGCCAGAGGCGGCTAAGTTCGGCATATGTAAAATTGTTGCACCTTCGAGCTTCGAGCCTGAGTGTAAACTCGCTGACTCGATTCGCTTTACTGCGACGAATCAATATATCGAGAGATTATACAGTCGATGGGGTCCAGTAACACGAGAAATATGTGCTTTGCGATCATTTTTACAATCTCAAAATATTCCGTTCGTTCATGCACCCCTGGTAAGTGTCGACAATCTGTTATTATCGTAAATTAAACTAGTCGTAAATGCTTTATATTTATTCATATTAACTATTATGTAATTTTAATACATTATTGGAGTAAAAATATATAAATTATTTCTAGATGGAAGGGCTTGAGGTTAATTTGCCTAAATTAGTCCAATTCTTGCAACGACAAGGTGGACTTAAGGCAAAATTAAAAAGTCGCACCTATATAGACACAAGGAAGTGGGGCAGATTAGCAGAAGAACTTAAATATCCGAAATCGGCCAATCCAGCAAAAAAACTGGATCAAATATATTTGAAGTATTTGATACCCTATGATGCGCTCACCCAGAGTAAGTTTTAGCCACATCGTTGACAGTAGTCCGTTAGAAAAGTAAACAACTTGCAATGTGCAAACAATTTCGCCATTTTGAAATACATACTCAAGCGCGTCAGATTAAGATATTATATATGTTTCATATTTGGAGTGGCGAAAGGGAGAACGCTCCGACCAGACGGGTGTTTGTCTGGTGGGCTATTGCCCCACAGTCGTTGCCGGGTTCTTGTAAATATGTTCAATCTCTCGGATAATTTTAATATCGCGATGTAGGATACGTCAGTTTTTAGTTTCGTATGTGGCGAGAGAGATGTCGCTACATCCTCATAATCTGACGATTATCTGGATGGATTCGCCTAATCTGACAATGAAAAAATATTTAATTTTTATTTTTTAAATCATTGAACTTAATTGAAAAGTTCAGGAAATAACATGCAAATAAATATGTGTATGTTTTTTAAGTAGAAAACTTGAATTTATAACAAAAAAAAATGCTAGTTCAAGATTATCGTTTGTTGTTCGGAACTCATTTATATACTAATATATAAAGCTGAATAGTTTGTTTGTTTGATCCGAAAGAATTTTTGTTACTTCGGCTTGTGGAAATCGTCGGATTATATATTTCTAGTTATCCTTGAGAATGCCGAGATCACTTTTTTTTCTACAACTTTGTAGACCTGCCTTTATTTACGTCACTCTCAAATTGTCAGATTAGTGGAATATACACCTTTTTAACATGTAATTGTCTCACCCTACCTTAATCTGACGCGCTCTAGAATTTCTGATGATCGATTTTTTTACTAATCCTTTATCCTTGACGGGTGGCCATATGTATGGGACTAATATTTGGTGGAGGTACTTAGCTGCATACAAAGTATCCCACTCTATATTAATCTGCCGCGCTTGAGTAAATCCCGAAATCCCCGCTTGGGCTCTCCTACTATTATGTAAAATATTTGTATTCTAATCACAGAGCCACAAATAAACTGTTCTTTAAAATGAAATGACAGCTCAATACAGATAAGATCGTAAATTCTCCTAATTTATTTTGTTTTTACTCATTCCATAACAAAGAAATAAAATGTAAAATGTCTAAATCCTAGAAGAACGGCAAGAACTTGCCGAAAAGATGGATGAGAGATGGAGCAAACGTAATGATAAATTGTTGTTAAGAGCGCGTAATCCTCTTCATCGCCAAAACAGACTGCTGGGGGAGTCTGAGTCATCGGATGAGGATGACAGTGGTGAAAATCAACAGATAACCGCGACTCTAAATGATGCCGAAGAATGTGTTATTCGGGGACGAAAGATGAAACTCGTCAATTTTCGTAAGGTAAATATGTTGTAAAAGCTGTGCTCATTCATTTTGTCAATGTCAGAGCCAAAATCTGATTTTCAGCGTTCGAGGCAGACATCATAAAATAATACAGTTCCCACTTTACAAATTCAAGGAGCTATCACTTTACAGTGCAGCACTACCTAGGTGGCAGGCGATCGTTATTGTTTCTTATTGCACTATCAGAATTATTATTTTTTTCTGCTTACAAAGAAATTTTGTTTGCCAGCTCCATAGCCATATCATATATAAACTTATTAATAGAAAATCTTAATAACTTGTGTCATTTCAGATAGCCAAAATGGCAGCCAAAATATTTTTCCCATGGAAACCAAATACCGCCGCAATCGAATCGCAATACTGGAAGCTCGTGCTTCTAGGAAATGAGCATGTGTGCGTGTATACCGCGTCGATTGACAGTGGAGAAGGCAATGGCTTCACCAAAAACAAAAATGAGCCCTACGGCAAACACCCCTGGAATTTAAAGGTAGGAATATTTCAAGAATAAATAATTATAATGCTTTATATTTTTATTATAATGGCGATTATTTTTTTCAGATGATGAGTCAGCATAATGAAAATGTTCTCCGATGGCTCGGCCCTGTACTAGGAGTTACGGATCCCACAATCCAGTTCGGCATGATTTTCTCGACAAGTTGCTGGCATCGGGACCCCCATGGTCTGCCATGGATGGAATACATGCACTCAGGACCACCAAAGATATGGTGAATATGTCGCAAGCGAATGTATAATTTTTATAATTCTTAGCCGTTGTGCGAATCCTTTCAGTACCTATATAGTAGTGCCTATTGCTACAACTAATATTTTTGAACATCAATTTTATATTTGTGTACTTTGGTTACGCATTTTTTGTTTAAAATTTACCTGTAGTCATACATTTGTTTATTAAAAATGGAGTAGTATCTTATTATTTATTCCTGGTATATTATATGTTCATTACACCTAGTACGTAAATTTCTAAGAATGTGGTCATATTCTGGTCTTTGAATATTTTTAACTTTTACATAAAAATTATCATTTACAGTTTGATCATACGTGAGTGTTGTTTCAGGTATGGTATACCGGACACGGAGAGTACCAGGTTTCGGCGCGCGGTGGAGAACCTTTGTCCAACTGCCTGCCAGAACAAATCGATTTGGCTCCCATCTGATATCACAATGATCCCTCCACCCCTGTTGCTGGAGAGGAACGTATCTATGTCACGTATAATACAGAAACCAGGGGAATATATCGTCGTGCTCCCGAAAGCATATTCGAGCTCCATCTGTACAGGCTATACAGTCTCGGAGAGTGTGTACTTCGCAACTAGTTCATGGGTTAAAACTGTCAATCACGTCTTTCAGGTAAGTTTTATGAGCATTGTAGTATTTCTTACGGTGAATAATGAAGTAATTTTTTAATTTAGCCAAAAACAAAACGAATGTGATATGATGAAAATTTATCATGAAAACCGCAACATGGCCTCATGTTACATACAAAACGCGATTGACGGTTTACAGTGCACTTGTTAAATCCAACCCATCCATCCATTGCGCCCCATAAACTAGTCTTAAGCCTCTCTAAATTGCACAACGCATTAAAAGTACTTTTTAATCACGAAAGACTGACGCACACATACGTACAAATAATCTAATTTTTAACCTAACTGTTTTAAGTGTCACAAAAAAACATTGCACTTTTATAAAAAAAATCAGCTACATCAAAATTCATACGGTATTAGTACTCACTATAAAAAATATACACACAATTCAAAAAATGAATATAAGGTTAATCTCTATAATCTACGAAGTAATAAGGTAATAGAAGCTTTCTATATACCGGAGTAAAATGATATAGTAGTTTACCGAATATTACCTTTAGATATGAACTAAAACTTTTCTTAAACGAATGAATAGAATATTTACATCTTTGTTTTTAATTTTAACATTACTAAATTAATAAATCACTCATTGTTAACTTTTACTTGTACTGCCACAGATTTGACCACTGTACCTGATTATGTTATGTAGGTATTACATAATCTGATAACTATCGCTTGAGTATTGTGTCTAATGAATAATTTTACGTACAACAATGATAACATGTTCAATGTTTACTTACTAAATAGTGTGTTTCCTTAAATACTTGTCGTAGGAGTTGCGTCAGAGCTGTGAACCTACGATGTTCTCGCTAGAGCAACTATTGATAGCAATTGCCCGTGACAAGAACACCTCTCTAACAATGCTGCAACTGGTCCACGAAAACTTCTCCGCTGTTCTCACCGAGGAGCTGGAGAACAGAAGACAGCTCGAAAAGCATGGCCTTAAAGTAAATAATTAAGCATACAGACATTACACCCACGTGCAATGTGCTTATATTGTAAAGCTCGAGTTTTTATGTTTAAATGCGCTAATGTCAGGTTTATTCAAATGGCTTGATTGAAATTTACTAATCAAACGTTGGAGTGAGTAATATCACTTAATATGATACATATAACTATTTTGAAATACTTTTTTTAAGGCGCGTCCATTTCAACCCGATCGAAGAAATGCAGCGGGTGAGTGGAATGCCAGCGATAGTGAATGTGAAGTATGTCGCACTACGCTATACCTATCTCGGGTGAGTCTCCGTTTGTTACATGTAGCTTATTGTAATATATTATACGAGGGGTGATCCCAGTGATCAGTATTATAAAACACAAGTTTGATGCTTAACAAAAACGTTGAATTTTTCTTCACAGTCTCCTAACAAATCAATATAAATACTCCGTCTCTTTTTTTGACCTAAAATATATTTGTATGGTCCGCGTAGTCTTTTTAGAGTATTTCGCCATAGTAATACATTCAGCGTTCTAAAAAACAGACACCATAACCTTACCCAGAACTTGACCCTGAATTTATTTAATGGGTGAGGAAGCTCGATTCGAAGTCATGGGTTGTTGTTTGGTCTCGGGATCAAAATGGTGGATTCATCATCCATGGTAGCAAAACGTGATAAAAAGTTTTCTCTGTCAGCTTGAAACTTTTTGAGATTTAGCCTCGAAATGTCGACTGGTTCATTTGCTCGTCGGTTAACATTCTCGGCATCCACCGCACAAAGACCTCAGACGATGATATTTTGAATGCTACCATGGACAGTCCTGTGACCTCAGCTTACATATTACATGATTGTCTCTTCGATCTGCAAACACGATTTCTTCTACTTTTTCACGTCATCCTCGGTTGGAGAGGTGAATGGGCGCCTTTTGCGACTCACGACAGCTTAAACTCCTTGTGCAGCGTGCAACTGTAGAATATGGCAGAGAAGAGTCCCCTAATGTTTCTTTTATTTCAAACGTTTTTCTCCATTTTGATGTTATTTCTTTGGGGATTCCTATTTCAATTAATGTAATACCCGGAAATCGTGTCATATTCAGATTTATGGTTTACGAGGACTGGATATAATCAATTATTATTAATTTTGGTTCACCCCTAGACCACCGATTTTTTTCAAGTTTTTGTAATTTTTCTGCTATTTAATTATTTTAATAATGTAAAAAAAAAATTTCAGGTCAGAGGTGTTTTCCGCAAAAATAGCTCGGTCTGTCTACGTCACGCACTCCAAGTCCTCGACAATAAGACCAAGAAAATTGAGAGGCGAGGAACAGAACATTTCGAAATGGAATATTACTTAAAGACGATGGAGTTAAAATCCTTGATCTCCTCCGTTATACAACGTTTAACTATTCCTCTTCAACGAGAAGAAGAAGAAGAGTAAGGCCACGTGACATAAAATTATTTTATTAATTTTAGTTTAGGAATTGGTCCAACAGAAATAGAACTCTATATCGTGAAAGTTGAGATCGTTTGAACCGCCTTCCATACATAATAAGTTTATGGTTTAAAAAAATGAAAGCTTTATTTCTTCGAAAAGAAAAAACTTAGGCCTACTGATAATAAGTAGAGAAACTGAAAATCAGTTAGAGAAAGCACACTATATATTTGAAATTATTTAATAGATACTTATTAAAAGATATTTATTTTAAACGCTAACAAGCTATTCTACTCTAGAACTTTTTGTACCTTAGCTTAGATATAATTTTGTTATACCATACTAACTTTTCCTAAGAAATTTGTAGTAATGTTTAACCATACTCGGCAATTCTTGTGTGAATCGAATATAAAAATATTATATTAATTTTAAAATACTAAAATAAAAATATAGTTACTATTTTTTTTAAGGTGTAGATTAAAAAAGAGTTTTTATTTATTAATGCCAACTAATAGAGAAAGTATGTTTTTGAGGAAAGTTAAACTTTTCACATAGTAACGTAATGTAACGATAAAAAAAGTTTTTTCAAAAATAAGAGATGCGCTAAAGAAAAGAAGTAAAGGACCAAAATTTCGAATTTATTGTACAAATATCTAAAGTTAGGTATTTATTTTCTTAGTTTTTTTTATAAATTATATATTATTTTTAATTATATCATTAAAATTTCTTGCTTTGTGAGTTAGTCAGAAAAATAGGTTAAGTTAAAATACAAGAATATCACTTTAATAAAAAGTCTTTACTTAGTCTATACTATAGTTATACCATTTAATGTCCAAAGGGCATTTAATATTTACTTCACTTTGCAAGTTTCTTTTTCTTTCCCACAAACGTGTTAGTCATAGTGTCGCGGGACGCAAACAAAGTATTTATGATTTCTGAGGTTTCGGGATCGTTGCAACTTATATAAAAATAATAATAATAAAATAACTGATGTTATTTAGTCGGCCGACCATATAAGCCCAGCGGGCCGCAGGTTGAGTACCGCAGGTCCAGATATCACGTTTTTATTCTTAATAGAATAAGTTTTAGTATTAGCTATATTATTATTTATAAAATTATACATTTGTAGAAGATGTATTTGGGTGATATACACATTTTGCATCATATGCATAGCTTACAATGCCTGCTTGTAAACTAATTTTGATATTTTTTATTTCATTTTCATTCGTATTAGATTTTCTTTTATTTTTTTCATCATTATCTCATTGTATATATAAAAAAACATTGCTTAAGTATATTAAGAATTATTATCGTTTAACAAGCGCAACGTCATAGTTGATGAAATCTGTGTGAATAATGATTTAAGTGCATAAAAGATATGACTATTTTCGTGACTTTTCAGAACAAAATCTGATCATTTAACTTAAAGAACGTATTTATAATCGTATAAGTTAATGATGAATGAATTGAATTATGTAATTAAGTCAATTAACTTTAATGCTCAAACCGAACTTATATGCTTAATGTAAGTTAGAAATAACTGTACGAATCTTAATAGTACATAATAGTTTAGTGTCTGTATTCTTAAACATCTATATGTACCTATCAGATTCCAAAGTCCTCACAAAGGGATATTATAGCTTGATAATAATTGATTATTTTAAGGTATGTGTGTTAATTATTTTGATTACATACATAATATATTAAGTAATTGTCTCAATAAATACCTATAAATTTTAATTGATTCTATGAAATAAATGTTTCAATGTTAGCTTTAAATTTAAATCATAAAATAACGATTCATAAGTGCTTGTAAGGGGAAGTATATTTGGACTTTGAATCGAAATTTGAGATAATTGATTGAATTGATGTTTGATATCAAGTTTGAGCATCCAAAACTATTTGTGCACTATAATCATTACAACCCGATATAGTATGATAAAATAATATATTTTTAATATGGTTTGAAGCTAACTATTACACAACAACCTGAATATAATATATAACATAGTACATAAAATTGGCTCAAAAGGTGTAATTAATTTAAGGGTAGTTTTTATTAAAAAGTCTTGTCAGAACGCTTCGAACTGAGTAGTGTATACTCAGTCAATAAATGATCTAATCAAACATACATATATGTATGCATGTATGTTAATAAAATATACATATGTATTTTGAATTATAAGATATTCGTATATATACAGGTAACATTCTATTCAAGACTTACCTAGTTTCAAAGGCCATTCGGCGATACAGTGTCGTAAAAATAAATGAAATTCTAGCGTTATTGTATGCTTAATGCATGTTTGACGAATGTCTGTGATATATTGAATACATGTGTGTTTATAAATTGTTTATCGACTGATTTTCGTGTGGTCCTGTTCTCTAAGATGTTAGTTTTGATTTGACTAAAATTTCCTTACAAGTTTCCTCACAATTAACTTTAATAATATTATATATGTATTTTACAGCACTGAATTTTCATTTCGATATCGCTAACAGGATGTTGAATTACGTTTTTTTTTTCGTTTATATGATTATGAATGAATAGTATTTTCAGTCTCATGAGTGTATATGTTTCTAATTAAAAAATCTATGTAAATAAAATATACTCTTTTTTTTATTTCAGCTTATCCTCTTCTTGTTTTATAATCTGTGATATACGACCGTAATTCGGGGGCCAATTCTTTATACCAATAGTATCTATTTATACCGATTAGTCCAGGAATGATAGCACTAAAAATGCGTTCTAACATCCCGCTAATCGATTTTTCAATTGGATTATGTAAGGGGGTACTCCCTATTTCCCCAAGTATGAAACAGAGTTTTGTCATCCCAGAACGCGAGCGTTAGCCGCCCATTGGTTAAAAGAACAATGGCAGATCTATGTCTGGAAGTTTTTTAACGTCCTTAGATTTCACTTATAGTAAAAAAAATAACTTATTTTTTAAGATTTTTTAAATATATCCTCATTTTTGTTAGAGCCGACGTTATTTATTTTTTATTAAAAGTATATCAACTTGTATCAACTGATGTATGAATTGCCAATTAAGTGTCATCCCAACAAATAGGGATGTAGAGTATTAGTATAAGTAGTCACTACATCGATTCAATTAAACGAAAAATCGATATGGACTGGTTACTTACGTTTTGATTAAAATGTGCTGTTTTTTATCTTTAATAAAAAATATAATATACTTTATTTTACATTAAAACCTTAAATATATACAAAAAATAATAATTACTATACAACTCATGACCCCGTGGAATGGTGGCAATTTATTTTTAATGAAAATAGTGGTCAAATGTTGACATCATTAAAGCGAAGTTACCCTTATCAAATTGATAACTGATTAAAATAGCTAAAAATCATTACGATATTGTATCTATATTAAACAAAGTCGGATCCGACCATGTTAGTACACTGTCAGCTCTATTTTGGTACTTTAAATTGACATTTGACGTTTTATCTTTCTCTATATGTTATCTATCCGTTTCCATTTGATTTTATGTGCATGAAGTATAAGTATGTATTTACTATAATGGGCTATTTCAAATAATTTGTTCATAACCTTCAAAAAATTAAACCCGATTATCTTTTTTTCCGGATTTCCCAAATAAAAATGGACCTATTTATAGACTCTGGAACTAACGCCGAATCTTTGACAATTTTTTCACAACGGGATGCAGCAATTTGCTCCTAGACATTTTTTAGTATGGAGACCTGCCATTGTCCTTTTTATTGTTAATTTTAACAAATAGGTTGAATTGAACCATTGAATTATTTAAGTCTTACACAGAAACTGCAATAACCAAGAGTATAAGCGGGGTAAAATGGAGACATTTTTGGCAACTTTACCTAGCCTATAGTTTGCAAATCATTTTAAGTTGAACGGTTCTATTTTGTATAACGATAATCATGATAGAGATAAGATATGAGATGTACTAAAAGACAATAAATAATTAGGTAGATTCTAGGCACCAGTCGTCACACACTACACTATCCCCATCAATCTAGGGCATTGATCAGACAATTTTTTTTAAATCGTTTTGGCTACAGTGATCATGCCACCCCTACGGAAATAACTAAACATAGTAAATACAACTTACAATAATCAACCTTATAACTAACAGAATTAAAACATTTCTGTCTCAATCCCACTCGTACTACCTTATATAACACCCGACGAGGTACTCCAATGTCTTCGTATATTGAAGAACCGAACAGCCGTAGGCTCTGACGACTTGCCGATTAAAGTGGGGAAAGCGATGGATTATCATGGTGTGAACCTATTTTTTTTTGAATACCCACTAAAAAACCAGCGGTATCCTTCCCGTCTTAACGGGAGCGCCACGGGATCGCTTGCGCATGCCACTGTGACACTCCGACGGCCGGCCCGTCTATGCTGGCCTCCATTCACTAGGCAGGAATCCCAGGGTACTGAGAGCCCCCATAGGCCCAGCGGTGTCCTCATGATGTAAACCTACTTTCACTGACCTTTTTAACCCATGATGATACCCAACTCTTGGATCATAATTACTACAGTATATAAAGGCAAAGGTAGTTTACATGGCAGGTGTAGAATGCATAATCGATTCAAGGCTCCGGCTAAAATGTGCTGTTTCAGAATGTCAATATGGGTTTCGCCCACGCTGTGGAACAATAGACCCCATCTGCCCTAATAATACTGGCCGAGGACCACAGTCGAAAGAAAAATACGCTTCTAGACCGGCAGAAGAAAGTTATGAAATGGCAAATTATCTGGTGGGCCTTGATGATGAGGAACATGTCACAAATCTATATTGACATTATTCGAGACATGTATCATAGTTCGGAATCAATTTTAATTTAATTAAATAAAATTAATTAAATTAAATAAAATTTGATGTTATTTTAAGATGTTTTTTAAACGGTGATAGTATTTTATAAATCATAATTAAAATAATAGTATCGGTCTACTACCAATAGACTGACCTTGCCTTCATACGTTATATTATATAAAAATAACGCCATTTATAACCTTACCGTGTTTATAGACATAAAGAAATCGATATATATCATTAAATATTATTGTATTTTTCTATACAGTATACATTCGAAAGTTACCATACATAAATCTCTTATAGTTATTTTACTTGCTGGCGTTTACCATTGTTATTTGTTAGTTTTTTATTAACTTTATAGGCGGACGGGCAAATACGCCACATGACGCCTTATGCATTACCAATCTGTTATGTAGTTACACTCGCCTATAAATTCAACTTACGTTTACAATGTGACTTGTAAAGTCTAAATATATAACGATCAACGGCTAGTCGAAGCGGCACGCACTCGTCGTGGTATAGACATTAGACTATAGAGACACTCGTACATCTGGACTACTATAAGAAACAATTGGTTTAGAATTTCTACCGACATGTGTTTTTTTTTACCTCGAATGCGAAACAGAGCGATAGTGCTCTAATCTCTATTATAGGTACCGTCCCCAATGTCGAACGTCACCCAGATCGCCGTGTGTTCATCATGTACCTACACATGTCATACTCGTAAGGACTATTGCTCATAAGGGCGGTTGGAGATCACGAGGACACGATCACGAAGTTGTTTTAAATAAAATGCAAAATGGTCGCAACACTTTATTTCACTTGGTGGTAGAGCTTTGTGCAAGCTCGTCTGGGTAGGTACCACTCATCAGATATTCTACCGCAAAATAAAATTAAAAATACCCAGAAATATATATATGAAATCAAAAGGTAGGCAAAATACCATGATGACATGATCAAGTGCAACAAACTCGCTTCTGAACTAATAATATTGATAAAGATAATCAAAGTAAAAGTTATTTAATTAAAAAGACAATTTTAATTAAACCATTTAATTTATTTAAAAGTATGTAATTAGTATGTGTTGTTGGCAAGAATTAATGATATCAATTTAAAAAAGTTCTTGAGATTGATTAACAACGTTGTTTTATTTAAACTAATTATATAATGAAACAATGTAACATCAATAGTCTTTAACATTGTGTAAAGCTAAGCTTAGTTATTTTATTAACTGTTTGAATTAAATAATTCCGGCCTCGTAAACAAATATATTTTTAGAAATTTGCTGTACATACTTGAAAGATATACTTATATACTACTAAGATATACTTATTTATTGGTGTATTGGAAACACCTTTAAACTTTTCGTTGATAGCTTATACTGTAGACAGGCGCAGCGAAGTTCATTCGAAACTTCCTTTTTGCCCAAGTAATTAACAAACACTCCAAATATAAAGCACTCGTCACTATTCATATCGTATAGTAGTGACATTGCGCATATTATAATTTGTGCGTTTAACTACTTATTATATTTTACAACTGCATTATGTCCTGAAACTTGTTTTAACCCATAATCTTTCGTTCAATTTTAACATTTAAAACGATACAAATTATTTTAATAAGAAATACAGTAACTTGTTACGGAATGATTATTAACTACACACTAGTGCAGTTTACTTGATATACATTAATACTAGTTCTTAAACACATATTTAAATAACATTATGACTAAGTACACAGACAAAAACTCTTAAATTTAATTGAGAAATCTCACCATAAACTTGTAGAAAAGGTCTATAACTAAGTAGATACACAAGATTGTAAAGTGTACAGTACTATTACTAATATCGTATACTAAGATATCAAATAGAGGTGGACCTTAATAGCCGGGGACATTTGACAATAGAAAATGATAACTAACTTTAAGTACTTGTTTTGAGGTGATCTCTCAACAATATTATATACTTAGAGATCTACAAAAACTAAATTCGATTCATTATATTTTATATAAAGTACAATATCAAAATTCATATTCATACTTGTGGCTTACAAGTAGTTTAGAAATCCTTCTTTACTAACAGTTTTACAAACAATTTTTGTATCAAACTTAAGAAACAAGAATTCTCATAGAGCTATGTGATATAAAAAAACTCAACTGAAACTTTATTCTTACTATATTGTCCCCGACCTTACAAATAATATTTTAAAAAACTTAAAATAAGTAAAATTAGTATAGTCAGCATATATCAATTAAAGCAATTGTTACGCGAAAATATTACCTAAGGTAAACTTAATCATAATTTGCACATGTGATGTATAGAGGTCACGTGTGCTTATTGAGAATATAGTGAGGCAGTGAATGAGTTTGTAGAGGTATTTGGATTTGATAACATATCGAGACAACTACGGTAACAGTTTAAAGTAAATAACAAGGCCTGCTCGTGATGAGGTAAGAGTTTCTTTTACAACTTGTATTATGTAGTTCTACTTATCATACGATCACAAACAAGAAATTGATAATAGAGAATAGAGAATGAATACTGATATAATTTTCTTAATTTTACAACAATTTTAAGGGAAATTCCAAACAATCTAATATGACAATTTAGACTGTTTTTTATTTAATACAATACTGAGAATATACTATTGTTTTATAAGTTGGTAAATATTGTTATTGATAATAAAACTGTTACCAAACATCACTAGTTCTCTACCCGATCGATTAATGTAATACTTAAATAACAGTCTTGGATTATGCAAATGAGATTTATTTGTATATTGACTACTGATACTATTATAGAAATTATACAAACATTTTCTTAAACTTTCATTTTTCAAGTTTTATATTGCCAAATTGTTTATAAAATTTTACTATCTAATGAATGATTTTAATTAGTTTCAAAAAGTGTGTAACCACTGTACACTGGTAAATTAATAATAATTTGCAAAACGCTTGTAACTGTAATAGCATCTGTGATTTTATATCTTCTACTTGGGGAAGCACAAGTAGAGCCCTAGTGATTAGGGTTGTGGTGTTGGTTACCTAAGGGTCGAAGGTGGGCATGGAGCCCAGTTTCAGCTTCACTTCGTCTGTAGAGTTTTCGCACAACAAAAGAGTATGGGAGTAACCCATAGCAACCTGAGTGATGTTCAATCCATCCATTCGACTGACTTCCTTAGGTCTAGCCGTTGATTTATTTATGTCGCCAGTCCCCTGTTTGGACATATTATATAAAAATCAATATTTTTCAGTTTTATGTATAATAATTAAACACAATTAATATAGCTGAGCTGGACTCTGAAGAGTTTGTATAACTGTATCATTAAATTAAAATTGTGCATGAAGGACAGCCACAAGATTTAACTTCCCAATAACGCACCAGAAAGCATATTGCTCAGCTCTTAAAATCAGTGGATCTTCAGGCTCGTATGATTACATAATTGTGAGTAAAAATAAACATATTAAACAACATACCAACTCTCCGTAAGTAGGTGAAACACCCCAAGCGATCAACGAGTCATCGGCAGCTATAACAATGGATGTGTTGCTTGTTCCGACACTTCGTATGTTCCAACCTATTATAATTTCACCAGTGTATTGATTCGTTAATATGCATAATTTTAAAATACCTAACAATGTACAATTGATACATACCTGTAAGATCTTGCACAGGCTTAGGATACATATTGGCTTCGCCAGTGCGTTTGGTTTGACCAAACATAAAAAGTGCACCTGTAAATTACAAATATTCAGTTAATATAGCAAAAGGTTATTCACATCATTTTGATCTTATTAATTACATAATAAGGAAGGAAGGAACGTTTTCTACTCGTCAATGCCCTGCTGTTACCGAATATATATTGCCGAAAAGCATATGATTTCAGGGGCTCCTAATTATCTGCGATATATTATATCGATGCTACAATGAACTACAAACCTAGTTCGTTGACAGCGAGGCTGTATGTAGCTCCGCAGTGCACCGAGCGCACCCCGCGAGCGTGCGAGTCGAAGTACTTGATGAGACGGGGCACGCTCTCGTCCTTCTGCTCCGCGTGACCGAGACGGCCGAAACCACCAAAGCCCCAACTAAACGCCCGCTTCGATGAATCTATTGCCACCTACAAATTACCAACATTGGCTGTGTAACTGACAAATACGACCGACCACACATGTCTCGTATTGAATGGACCATCGCGCCTTTTACCAGCTTCGTTTAAAAACTACTCCACAATGTTATTGACATTTATTTCGTTGAGTTTTAACGATAGAAATATGTTTTTATCTATATTAAGTTCAAGGAAAGAAACTTAATTCCTTTTTTTTGTTGGGGTCAATTTAAGCATTGTTATTTAACAGCTACCTATGTTTTTGACATTATATTATAGCAGCATCATATTGAATGTAACTTACCGTGTGGTTGTTGCCACAGGAGAAGTCCACAATGACGACATCTTTGATCGGCGTCACGTGACCGTCCTTAGACTTTTCGAAAAAGAATGCAATATGCTTTGGTACAGTTTCGAAATGATAAGAGAGCTTGGTGGACGTCAAGAAATATTTTCCATCGGTGTTGTGACCTGTAAACATAACGTTTTTTATGTTCTTCGTTAAAAAAGCAAATGACAATGAGCAAGGCAAAATACATCATAGGCATCATGCATGAAAGCCATAACAACTACAACAAAAAATAACATTTTTTTTTTATAGCATAAGTAGGCGGACGAGCTTATGGGCCACCAGATGGTAAGTGGTCACCAACGCTCATAGACATTGGCAATGTAAGAGATATTAACCATCGTTAACATCGCCAATGCGCCACCAACCTTCGGAACTGAGATGTTATGTCTCTTGTGCCTGTAATTACACTAGCTCACTCACCCTTCAAACCGGAACACAACAGTCCGAAGTATAGCTTTTTTGCGGTAGAATATCTGATGTGTTGGTGGAACCTACCCAGACGAGCTTGCACAAAGCTCTACCCACCAAGTAAATTACAATAAAAACACTATTTTAATAGAGATGTTTAAAATGTAATTTCGACTCATTTTAAATATGTACCTAACTGTCCATACTCTGGAAGACCAAAAGAATGCAAGGCCCCATTGCAATCCAATATCATGGAGAATTCAGCGCCACATCCCACCTTGACAATGGGAGCCCCTCTAAAATTAAACATATTCAAAAAAAAGTTATTAATAGAAGATGATGATATGGTTGACATACACTAGTGTCAGTTCATCATTTTCAGGAATAATAATATCAGAAAACAAATTCAATGTTACTTTAATTTGATACAAAGAAAACTATATCAGGTCACTTGTAAGCAAAAAAAAAGCAGACCAACATTTTGTAAAGCAAAGACAATATGTATCTAAATAATTAAAAATATTATTTATCACCTGTTTGTCAAACATTATTTTTAGATCTAACAATGAAATATGCAAATTCATACATTTACTGGTTACCTTTAGTATGCCATAATTTTAATTTGCCACTAATACTAATGATGATAATGATAATGATGAAAGATAATAATAATGTATAATTAAATATTCTCTATAAAATTTTAAACACATAGTTTAATAACACAACTTCACAATATCAACGGGTGATGCATGCTATGTAATGGGATAACAGTTATTATATATATATATATGTATATATAGATTAACAGGGTTAGCTTACGTGTATCTGATGCGAGTGGGCTTGAGTATCTGAGGTGTGGTGTTCCCTAGACCACACTGACCACTCTTGTTGTCTCCGCAAGCATATACAGTGCCCGTATCTAAGGGGATATACTGCACATTACAAGATACTTATATTACCAATAACATTTTTACTATGTGTATAACTGGTATACATCAGCATAATTTTAAGGTGTTAAAATATTTATCAGTCATAATTAATTGAGCACATTATTTCGTATTCATGTTCATTATTACAATTAATTACCCAATTAAATTTAAACGCTTACTTCTTATACATAGTTACTGCATTTTTTTAAATTGATCCTAATTTTTTTGAATTTTGAATAAACTGTTATCAAATAGTGAACTTCCTCAAAATTCCTCTTAAACTACTTTTCAATTGGCATAATGTTACTAACTTTCCAATATAATTAAATAACAGTTCCAATTTTGCACTTGAAAAATAGCATTTATGGTAATCAACATAATCATTTTTTTAAATGACTGACTGACATACAACACACAGACTAAATCAGTGAGTTTCCACAGGATGACATTTTATCTGGAACATACAAGTATGGAAGTAAAGCTTTTGCTTATGATGTTAGCTATCTAGTTGTGCAAGGTTGCTGGGTTATTAAAAATAACCCTGTATATTTTTTGACACATGTAAAATAAATATGTGCATGAGTTCAGTTATATTTATGTACAATGGTTATTTCTGATAAAAAAGCTATTTAGTTTTAATATATGCCAAAGATATTTATGTCATGTATACCTGTCACAAACAAGCTGTGGTTCCTGCCAGCCGCGGCTTGAATTATATTGAATCCTCTGAGAGTAGGTACTGCCATTGGAACACTTCTAGTTGTGGTGTCACCAAATCCAAGTTGCCCACATGTATTGCGACCTGAAATGTTGTATCATCTATTAAACTCTATACCTATTGATAATTAAGACATTATATATACAACTTAGAGGACAATGCTTACCAAAAGTATATGCTTCTCCTTCTTCAGACACAAGAATGGAATGGCCAGCACTGCATCCACTAACTATCAGTCTATACTGTAATAGACATATTAATATATGTATTTACAGTAAAATATAAAATTAACAAAAATCAGTATAAATAAGTTAAGCTAATTTCTAACCTTACGATCTGTAAACTTATGGAATGTATATAGATTAGGATGTGTCTTTTTTGATGGGTTGTTGTCCCTCTTTGCAACTAAATCCCACGAAACTAGACCAGCTATCATGAGTATTCCTGGTTTCTTATAAAAAGTCTGTAAGAGCTCCTGAAATTAAATATTTCAAATGACTTTAAATAACCCTTTTTCCACAATATTCCACACATTTAACACAAAAATCTAATTTTTTATTACTTCTGGTAACTTTTCAGTTGGTTCATCTGGTAATGGTGAAGGCTCTCTTTGTAATTCTTGCACTTGATCTGATGTGGAAGAATCATTAGTGTCTTCATCTTCAGATTGGTGTTTGCGAGGTTTTCGAACTCTGTATGGACGCTTAGTGGGTGGTGCTGTTCTTTTACGGTTTCCATTGTTCGACATGATCTACGACAAAGATAACTTTATTTTATTATATCCTTTACTCTGTTTACTTTCTTATATTATATTTGCATCCCCAGATGTGTGGTCTGTTGCCTTTGCTGTTATGTTTAATTTATATACATTGTTGCCTGCCTGGTGTTATTAGGCAGATTATCACAATCTAAGTTAAGATTTATGAATATCTCATGTCTTTTTTATGCAATAAGCTTGATTAAGCATATTTGTTTTATCTCCTCTGAATTTTTTCATTTGTTTAGAGTGGTAATTTGATAAAGTTAACTATGTCAACAAGGTATAATTGAGAAATTAAAATAAAACAAAATTATCTGTAACACTAATAACATACATGGTGCAACTTTTTTAATTGCTTTTAATGTTCCACATATAGTTGACCCACAGAAAATATGTTAATTTACTTACCTAATATTTTTTAAATAAAAATAAAATACATGTCTTTCAAATCTTTTAATTTTATAACATACATTTATATATTTTGAAAATGTGGAACCGAACTATAATGATATTATTTAATTTATGTAATTAGCTATATAACATCATTACTAAAACAAAAAATCATTATATTGTATCCTTGTAATGCGTATAGCGTACAGCGTCAGGCATAGTTAGGGAAAACTTTTAAAAATTTGTTATTATCTATGTTCATTAAATCAAAGTTTACATTTTGATGATATATATACATGAAATATAATGTCAACGAATATTTAGTACAGTATGAATCTCCATTAAAATGCCGACAACCACAACGAAATTTTATAATGCCGTTAGGTGGAATGGAAACACTTTAAAGTATATACATTTCAGCTAATTGATGATTTCAATAAAGAGGACGTAAACTAAAGTTAAATTTATACACTAAAATGATAATGAAGATTGTAAACGTGTAAATCGTGTTATGGTGTCTAATATTACACGTGCCATGTAACGATTATTCTCAATGTTTTATTGTTATAACTATACTTAAAGATAATGATCAAAACAAATACATTTAACTTAAATTTTGGACACTAATCTTACTTACCACAGCTTGATAGTATAGTACAAAATATAGAAAATTATATGCAAAACGGTCGTCCGTACAAGCGCTAGCTATTAAAGTATAAGTATAATGATGGGGATACCGCGAAAAAATTATTATTATCCCATATCATCCGTGTTTTCTTTCATAAAATAAGTTTAGATATATTGCAAACATTGCCAGTATATGGGAAAAGAATAAGGTTCTTTTATATAGGCAAGATATTTAACTCGCAAAGAATGATTGTTTTAAATTTGAAGTTTCCAATTACTTATAATATATTAAGCTTAAAGAATTTCTGGATATATTTAACTTTTACTAACACATTTATTTAAAATTTTAAAATACAAAATAGATATTGACAAAAAAATATAGAAAAAATATTTCGCCTGGTAAGTTGGTTGGTATAAACGGGCCTTAAAAATAAATGATACATTTTAGTACAATGAATATAATTTATTTTTAAAAATTAATAATATATATTAATAATTTGAGTATTAAACATTAATTCGAACTTTGGTATCAATACATTTAATATGTTACACACAAACTATGTTATTACTAATAATAAATGGTACAAAATATGCATTTCCCATTGTTTCCAGCTTAATGCCCTGGTCACCAAGATACTGGTGTTCTCGCAGTCCTTGAATATTTTCTTCTTTTTTGCTCGAAAGACAGCAATAACACTCAGATAAAAATGCAGATCTTTTTGTATGTTGTGTAGCGCTGACTTTAAAGAAATATTTTATGAACTTTACAACTTGTTAATTATTACTGCATAGTTGCATAATTATTTTATTACAAAAATAAGACCCTATCAGCATTAATCTAATAAAATACATTAGAGCAATTATTCCACAAATATTATTTTGCAACTACTGTCCGTTTATTTGCGGCCTTTGCCATCATGTGAAAAAAAAGAACAAATAAGCTCTGCCCAGAATTCAAAATTCTCAAAATCAATACTTTCGTCTGGGGCTCGAATAGGTCCGGTAGGTACTGTGGTCATAAAACGTTTTACGTCCTCTAAACTAAATTTGTGCATTGTTGTTAAAAGCGATAACTTTGGCAACATGAATATTCCATTTCCCATAATATATCCTCATATGATCTGTCCCGATTGGTTTAACTCTGATAGACCCTATGACGAAGATGCTGAATTAACAAGAATGGAGCAAGCAAATGAACGTTGGGTACGTATCACTGGTTTATGTTCAATTAGTCGAACTTATTAATATTTGATCAATTCATTTTTAATATTAAAAGGTTTTTATCCTAAACGTTCTTAGCAAACTGTTTTTAAAGTATTTTTTTTTTTATATATCAATTTTGGAAGAAATACATGAACCATTAGAATATAATTTAGGGTACAATAGTATAGTATCCTTCTCCAAAATTCAATAAAAAGCAGACTAACGTTAATTTAGAATTTTAGACAAAGAAGTTGGCAGACATTGCAATATTGATTTTATGGATGGCCATTTTGAATGACTTGGATATACAATATATTAAGAAACACAAACTAAACTGTGTTGTTTAAGTTTTTAAAGTTGACAGAAATCAACTGCTTTTATATTATCAATTTCGAAATAAACTTTTTTTAATAAGTCTAAAAGTTGTTTAATTTTACAGAATGAATATATGCATTTCTCAAATTTATGTATTAAATTATAATCAAATTGTTTAAAGTATAATATTTGATTGATTGTCTGAAATCTGCTACTGGTTCAAAAACATCTTAGATATTTTTAAGAACTGGAGATAGAAATTCAGTTTTTTTTAAAATAAATTACATAGTTACATCCTTAATCAACAATTCAACAATGAAAATTATAAACATGTAGGGGTTTGCTACAATGTCAAGGGTTACTACCTAAACTTTTTTTTTTTAATATATATTTTTTGCATTTTCTGGGATTATGTAGTAAAATTAAATAAATCAAATCACAGAATAATAATATAATATGCTTATAGCACTACTGTATAGACCATTAGATCTGTTGGTGAATGTGCATTTCATTTACTAAAAATGCTCGGGATAAAATCTTACTTCACAATATTGAAATGGGCTGCTAGTTGTTGAGTTAATCAAAATTAATTATGATCATTTCATATTTCAACATATCAGAGTGTCATTTTAATACCTAATAACCAAAAGGTCAAAAAGGTATAAATGCCATTTTTTTAAATTATTCATTGAATTATTATGTGCTTTGCACGTAATAGAACAGACAGCGCGAACAAAATCTGTCAATCAATCTGTCTAATGTGTCAAAGCAAGTTGGGTATTGGTAGAAAGTGAAATATCTACATATATAGAAAACTTAAGGGAAAAGTTGAGAAAACATAGTTAAATTTATTTAAATGGGCAAACTGTCAGTTTTATGTACAATTGAAGTTAACGAAGTGAATGAAAAATCCAGCACTTCAAATTAGTATAAACTTTATTTACTTTTAAACAATTTCTTATATTTATTTATTTACTTTTTATAAATGATCTGATGATGCAGCTCGTATATATCAATATCAATGGCAAACATACCTTTCCGGGGAAATTGGCTAGTAACATACTAGAAAATATGACAAAACCCAATTTGTTTTATACTGTTAACCAAATTTTTATTTTTGACAGCTGAACTCTATTGGTGAAAAGTACATGAAACGTACTCCTATCAAAAAACCAAATCCAGAACCAGTGGAAGAGGCTGAAACTGATGATGATGGTATGTGTCTATACTATTAAATATACATATAGTGTCTTTACTAATAGTAAATATCTAATAAATAGTATATTTTATTTAAATTAATTTTCCAGTCTTTCATTTCAATTTTAAATAAATATTTATATTTAACAATTATTTTTAAAAGATGTTTTTTATCATAATCATTAATCATGTATTTAATTAAAATTATAATGGGATTTTAAGAGGGGTTCATTATATACAATAAAATATGACTCGTAACATTAATACTAATGAATTTTGTAGTTTTCATTGTCACAGGCAATGATGATCCGGAGGAATCTGAGGAGTCTAATGATCTTGAAGAAATTGCAACTATCACAACATCAACTAGTATTGATGACTCTCCCCAGACAGTTGATGGAGAAGCAGATAGTCTTACTGAGAGTCCTGAAGACAGCCCTGATGACAGTCCTGGGGAAGACAGCCCTGTGACGGTGAGCCCTGGAGAAGTGAGCCGTGCGGATACGGATGATCTTGAAGTTGAGGCTACTCTCTGGCCATATGAGGCTCAAGATGAATAAATTACATATTAAGCGATTTCACATACTCTCATTATATTTATGTATGTTTGAAATCGCACATAATAAAGTAGTGACTTCTAGTAGTAGTTCTATCCCATTTCCTCACATATGATATGATATTTATATTTTTATATTTTATGACATGAACTTGTCTAGTTTATTTGATGGCCTGTGGCCACACTTGTTTTAAGGTATAATTTTGGTTTAACCAAATTAAAACAAAACTACTAGTCATATATTTCATTATTTTTGTAAGTTTTTGCTTTTATTATTTCATTAGGTATGAATTGAGTAATATTTATTATATGTATTATTAATTTAAAGGTTATTTAAAATTAAGTTTGATAAATGATTATACAATTTGTGATATTATTTTTTGTTTTTGTAATTTATTGCTGTAAGTTGTAATTTAATAATTATTTAGGTTTTTAGTTTAGGAATTTTAATATTGTATCTCTAAATTTGTCTCTTTCCTCCAGGAATATGAAAAATTAAAATAAAAATGTCACTCATAGACACAATTAGGATTTTTTATTTACCTTTTTTACCATTAAAATCAAATGGATGTTTAAAGTTAATATAACAATTACTAGATATAATCGCCACATAACTTGATCGACCATATTTTTTTTTACTTGTTTTGTTGCAACTGCCTGCTGGTCGGCGCTGCAGCACATTAACAACCAGTGTTGCAGATAAATTGATGACCTCAAACACTATTCAGGATATCAATAGTATTCGTATTTAATGCAGTGCTATCGATTTACTGAGTGGTAGAGCTTTGTGCAAGCTCATTTGGGCTCATCTCATCAGATATTCTACTGCAAAACAACAGTACTTTATATTGTTGTGTTCCGGTTTGAAGGGTGAGTGAGCTAGTGTAATTACAGGCCCAAGGGACGTAACAGGTCCCAAGGTTGGTGGCGCATTGGCAATGTAAGCGATGGTTAACATTTCATACAATGCCACTGCATATGGGCGTTGGTGACCATATACCATCAGGTGGCCCATATGCTCATCCGCCTACCTATACAATAAAAACAAACTATCGATAATATCGACAGTATTGACACGTGACAATAATATCGATAAACTATTGCTTACACCTTAACTATAGATAAATAATCGATTGTCTATCGATAGTGGACTACCGACTTGCAACACTATTTACGATCATGCAATCGATCGCATGTGTGGTGTAGTTTATACTAGTTTCCGTCTGCGATTTCGCCCGCGTAACTCGTAAGAGGAAGAGGGAAGGTGTCGGGTAAACTATGACCTTTTCAGATTATGTTAGTCGATTATTTTAAGTTCTGTCAACTTTCGGAATATTATGAACGACACATGTTGTTTTTAATATGAATCCGAATTCATCAGAATTATAAAAACACTAACCGAGATAATTTTGTACTTCAGATATCAATTTAATATTGTTTCTTTCCATACATAGACTAAAAAAAATAATAGCCCAGGGGACCGTGAAACCGCGATTGAGTTTTGAGACAGAGATAGTTAATACTTAATTAGTAAATAGTTTGTCAAACCATTGAATGTTGAAATGTCAATTTTGCTTATAATGTTGCCATAGTAACTGTATTCCCTGTTTTGGGACTAATTTATTTAATTAATATAATTTTCAGTATTTAATTAAAACAAAACGCTATTTTTTCAATTTTACTTTTTAATATTTACTATACATTTTTGACGTGACAACATCTAATAAATCGATGAACGCTGGCTGCATGCACGAAAAATTGTCCCGTTACGCTCATTGTACCGTTAAGCTCATTGTCCCGTTACGCGCATTGTCCCGTTACGCTGATTGTACGCTGGCGCCGCATCTATCTCTCTTTCACTCAATTGCAGTAATTTCATCAATGTTTTGTTATGACATTGTCATGTTAAGCTATCGTCCGTAAACCGACTTTACAGACCATCATTTTTTTTAATTACAATATTGTTTTGTTTTCCAATTACACCCAAAATCGTTGCATTGTTTGTTTTTGTTTCTGTTATCAATAGTGCTTTATATGATATCAAGGATTTAGTTAAGTTCTCGAATAATATCTGATAATTTAGTATTTGGTTTTTAGGCACGTATTTATTTGCCTGAAAACACGCATTTTTTCTTTCAAACACAAATCTTTATGGTTTTTATTTCTTGGCGTATCTTTTGTTTTGCAACATCTTAAAAGTTGACACTGATGTTGATGGTACTAGATTAGCATTCTCCTAAGGCGTTGAAATCAATTTAATTCAAATTGTCACATAATGCTGTCATTATGAAATCAAAAATAAGAAAAAGATTAACTTAAAATAACATATTTTTACATAAAGAAGCACTTAAGGCTATTATTGGGCTCCGTATTTATTTGCTTACATTGTCAACGAGTCGATATTTTTATCGAAAATCGGGATTTATTTTTAGCTGACGCTGGCAGCACTGGCACTTGCGAATCTTCCGCGAAAATTTAAATCCTTTATTTAACGTAAAAACGTAAATTAGTATTTTTTAATAGACGTTGGACACTTACAGTTTGCCCAGACCGTGTCATTTTTCTAAGAGAATTTTTATACCCGTCATAACCTCTAAACGAAAAGTCCGTTTCAAATAATTTAAAGTGGAATTTACACATACATAATCAACCTTAACTTTCAAATCATTGAAACGGATAAGTATTACTATCATGTTACCTATATCACTTCTGTTCAAATCCACCCGTATTTAATAATTGAAATAAAAACTGTTATTCTGGCTGAACTATAATAGTTAGGCATATACCATAGCGCGCTTTTTGTAAGCAAATATGAGTACTATAAATATATAGAACACTATTTTATAAATCGTCAATAATTTACGCAGCTCACGCATATTAATGAATTGTATAGGCAACATTTTAATTCATTGGGTTACATTGTTCCGTTTAAGGATGGGATATATATGAAAAAATAATACCCGAGACCTGAATTAAAAAAAAGTCAGGTACGCGAAAACCCTACTCCAGAGTGCGAGTAACTTAGTAATTTTTCCTCAAAAGGAAATGAACTTTATACAAGCTATATTATATAAGTACAAAACAAACAATAAAATGCCTACCTATGTAATATTACATACCTACAGGTGTAGTGCGTCTTCAACAAATTGCTAGTGCCTTGAAAAATCGCAAGACGGACAACCATCATGATGTCTGCCCGCGTTTGGGTCGCACACTCGGCGATGAGCCGATGACCAAATTCTTCTCGTACCACTCCCGCAATGCACTGCTGAATAGTAGCGCGCACTCACTTTACCATCGTCGTAACTTTAAAAATATTTGATCAAATCACAGTGTTAAAGACGAAATGTTTACTTTAAATGTCAGAAGTGATAAAGGTATTTGTTTTGATAAGAATCAATTTGCTAACACAAAATGTGCATTTAGACAATGCACAATTGTATAGCCTTCAATTTGTCTTTTCATTGGATTAGAATCGTCCCGCCCCGGCTTCGCACGGGTGCAATGCAGATACTAAATATACTACATAAAGTCTTTGTATGCAACGTTCACAGTTTTTTGTTATTAGACAACACAAACATGTTTTCTTTAGTTATCTCTTGAAAGAGCGATATGTAATTGGCCATGTGAAAAACATCTAACGCTCAAATCTGTGCCTGCAGCGTTGAAAGTTTGACCCTGGCATTTATTAATGGTCATTGCAAAATATATCTTTACAGGAATTTGTAGGCGTTGGAAATTGGAACGGTAAATCGGATGGTATCAGAGGAATTCGGGGAATCAATACATCTTCTCTGGTCCAACACATCCGGTGTTGTGCACTATGCACAGGTTACAAACTCCTTTTAAATGTGTCCAATATTAAATAAATTGCGAGTAAAAAATAAGATTCCTAATATATCAAAAAAACATTTTAATCAAATTTGTATCATATTAAAACAAATTATTCAAGCTTTTTAACAACTGAAAACATAAAATTCCATTTAGACCTTTGGAACCGGAACCTTTGCCACTAATATGAAATTTAATACCCGTAAATGGTTCTTCTTCCAATGTCTCTTCTTCTTGAGCTTCTGGAGTGTATGTTTCTTGTGGGCATTCACAATCGGCAGCTCCTTTTTTCGATTGCAATTTTAAATCACTTTTACAAGAGCAAATGTCAGTATTATATTTGTTACTTTCATTCTCAAGATTTTCCGCAACGTACCTTAAAGTCTCTTCGAAACTCATTTCCAACTCCCAATTATCCCAATCGGTTTTTTTTCGAGGTTTATTTATTTTAAAACCTGATATTCTCTGTGTCAAATCTGATTTAAGTTTTCTCTCGTGATTTTCATCAATCCAATCTATAAAATCGATTTCAGGTTCGGGCTCGGGTTCGGGACATTCACATATTACGTTTTTAGGGTAATGTTTTTGCTGTTTACATTTGCAGCGATCTTTTGAGGAAGTACTTTTTTGGTTGTCGATCTTGTCAGCGATATCATTATCTATGAAAACTTTTTGTTGTTCGCAAGGACATAAGTTTTTCACTTTTTTTCCGTATGAAGCTTGAGGCAATTTATTTGATCTGCATTTGTTACATTCGAGCGCATCTGCAATATATATAAATCGATTAAATTTCCAGTAAAGACCTCAAAAGCGATATTATACACTATTTCTCCATATTTTTAAAGATTTTTTATTAGTATAAAAAATAAAAATATTTTATAAGAATTTTACCAATACTTTCCTCGCTGCGATTGTTGCAAGTTTTTGGTAACATTTCTTTTCTACTTTTTTCGAACAATTCCATCAACTTGTCAAGGCTACAATCACATGTTTTAAATATTGTAGTGGAAGTGACATTATTTGATGGAGTTTTCTCAGATTCACATTTTGGTGCGGAGGGATAACTTTTTGTACGATCGTTGCATGGGGGAATCTTACAGAATCGAATTGGAGTTGGCGTTCCATGGTTTGAATGTGTCGCCATTAGCTGTGGTTGCCGTATTGTGTTATTGTTTTGTGAATATATATATTTTTCACGATTGAGACCTTGAACCAAAATAAATAACAAATCGTTTAAAGATATTAATATGCATAATCTACTTTAAAAGGGAACAGATACAGTTTTTAAAATGTATTTTGATGTAATTCATGCCTTGTGAAGCAGCTTCCTTATTTATTATAGGAGTCACTAATTCTGTAACTATACTATTCACACTTTTTTTACTTATATCTAGAAACATGTAATCTACCCTCTTTTGGTTTACAGCAACAAGGCCTATCCTGGGTTGTATCTGTACTAATTATTCGAAAATTATTTTGGTCTCTTGTAAATGTTTGATGATTTTGTTCATCACGCTCATCAATAAGTAAGTTTCTTTCATATGTTTCTTTTTTATTTTGCATATTTCTTTTTTTGCTCTCAGCCATCATTGTTGATGTATTGTTTTTTTCACACATTTTTCCTTTACTGGTTATTTTAAAACCTCTGTGTTTTTCGTGCATATCTATAACAATTCATACAGACTTTAATGAATATTGTAAAGTAATAACCGTGGGGATTGAATATACACTACTGGAAACAAAGGAACAAGAAATTTTCCTTACTTTTTCACCTTTCTTTAATTGTTTCCAGTAGTGTATATAGGTAGGTATATTTAAATTTTAAGATACTAATATTACCTCAGTTAATAATTAAGTTCATATTTTTAAATAAGTTAATTTATCAAAGAATTTTAAACTCACGATGTAAACTATTTGCCTTATAATTCCAATTATTGTGGTTTTCTAATAGATCTATGCCAATCGTAGAATATTGTCCTTTATCATCTAAAGAATATTTTGAAGTGTGTTCGTCAGAGGTGGTGGACATGACAATGACGAGAGAGGACGTGTTGTTTATCGGTCTCCTCGACAGTATGTCGTAAATGACGTCGTGGATATCAAGACTATTACTTTTATGAATTATGGCAGATTCCTTTTTACCCAAATTCGTTTCCATCAAATAACATGTATTTGAACCATTTATTCGAAAAGTGAGTATATTATGTTTTATATCATTTTCATGTGTTCTTAGCTTGGAATATGTATTGGAAAAACAATCATTACTATCAAAATAATTGTCTCTGGAAAGGGAGGTAATTATTTTAAATAAACATATTTTTTAAATAGTCGATCGTTCTTTTTAGATTAAATAAAAACTTACATATATATTATGCCTAAAACAAATATAAATAAAGTAATCCGTAGTTACCTGGCATCTGAATTACTGAAATTATTTGTGCTTTGCAGACATTCAGATAAATTAAGGCTTGTATATGATACTTTGTCCTTGTAAAAACACGAATTTGATGATGACTCCGTTGTAGAAAACGATATTATACTAATACTGGTTGGTAAAGTTAGCAAGCTTACTGAAGAATATTTGTTTAATAAATACATTGATTCTAAACTTGAATTATTAGAAGTATTCGTTATGAAACACTCCTGTGATGAATTTAAGCTTGTCAAGTTTTTTCTAAGAGATTGACTAATTTCAGCCGAGGAACTCCTTTTATAATTATTTTTCAAAATATCTATACTGTTGTATGAACTACATGTTTTATAATTGCGAGGGTAACATTGTTTGGTGTAAAGCTTTTGTTCATTTATTTCTGTTTCAGATTTGGAACAAGCTATATTAGTCTTATAATTTTTCGGATGATGGTAAGTATGAACACTGTTTTCCTGATCTCCATCAAATAATTTTCTTGACGAAAAAGAAGGTACGCCTGTAACTCTTCCAACTGTTACTCTTATACCTTCATTATCTGTAAATACTCCCCCTTTAACCCCAGGTACACACTCTTCTGGACAGGGACATAAAGAAGATATATCAGGAGAAGTAACTCTTATTTTTACATAGCTATGTTTAAATCTTATTTTCTTTTTATCACACCCACAACCTCTATCACACGTTGTTGTTTTAATTATATCTTCGAACTCTTCAGTAATACCACCTTTCTTTCGCAAAGCTGCTTCCCCAACCTTTTTAGACTTTGTTTTGGCTTTTGCAAGTTTTCCATATTCAGTCTCAACTTTTTTAATTAAAGACTTTTCCGATGGTGTTTTTCCTTCTGGTAATGGCAAACCAGCTTCTGCTAAGGTTTTAAGAATTTTTTCCTTTTGTTCAAAAGTTTTTCCCTCCAAAGGTGTTAATAAGCCAGCAGCCCTGGCTTTACTTAATTTTTCACGCAGCGATGGGGTTTCTAAAGGCGGTGGACCGGCTTTCTTGATTTTAGCTATGAGACTTTTTTCAGAAGGCGTTCTACCTTCAGGTAAAAGTAATCCTAACTCAGCTTGCTTACGTAAAATTTTTTCTTTTTGAGCATGTGTTTTTCCTTGCAATGGTGTTATAAAACCGTCAGCTAATGCTTTATTATACACTTTTTTCGCTGATTTAGTTTTTGGTTCTGGGGGTAACCCAAGATCAGTTCGTACTTTATCGATTAGTTTCCTATCTGAGTCTGATTTTGGTTCTGGTAGCGGAATACCTTGTAATGCTAAGCCTTTAATGATTTTTTCTTTTTGTGCCGGAGTTTTACCCTCAAGAGGTGTTAATAATCCCGCTTCTTTAGCTTTACGTAACTTTTCTGACGGAATTTTAAATATTTCTGTAGATTTCTTCGAAATCGATGGACGACGAGGTGATAAAATATCACAAATACATTCATCGCTAGGACCTTTTCCTTCTTTCATTACTTTTGCTGTTTTCTTGTCTAATTTCGCTAATTCTTCTGGGGGCAACGTTGGGAATTCAGGTTCTACTGGAGTTGTTTCTTTTACTTTTTTAATGAGTGACTTTTCTGAAGGCGTACGGCCTTCAGGTAATGGCAGACCTAATTTAGCTTGGGCTCGTAATATTTTTTCTTTTTGTGATGGTGATTTTCCTTGCAGTGGAGTAATTATTCCAGCAGAAAAAGCTCTGTTATACTTTTCTTTCTCTCGTCTTGTTTTTGGTTCTGGAGGGAGACCGACTTCAGCACGTACTTTATTCATAATATTTCTTTCAGAGCTTGTTTTAGGTTCTGGTAAGGGAATTCCATGCATGGCCAAGCCTTTCAAAATTTTTTCTTTTTGTTCTGGTGATTTACCTTGTAAGGGTGTTAGTAATCCGGCAGCTTTTGCCTTACGCAGTTTTTCTGATTTAACTTTTGGAACTGGTAGCGTTGTTGCTTTAACTTTTGCTATAAGATCTTTTTCTGAAGGCGTCCTACCTTCCGGTAGACGCAGGCCCATTTCCGCTTGACTTCGCAGAATTTTCTCTTTTTGTGATGGTGTTTTTCCTTGCAATGGAGTTATTATTCCGGCAGCAGTCGCTCTGTCATACATTTCTTTCTCGTGTAGGGTTTTTGGCTCTGGAGGCAAACCAACTTCAGTGCGCACTTTATCCATAAGTTTTCTTTCGGAGCTTGTTTTAGCTTCTGGTAAGGGAATTCCATGCAAAGCTAATCCTTTAAGAATTTTTTCTTTTTGTTCGGGCGATTTACCTTCTAATGGTGTTAATATCCCGGCAGCTTTTGCCTTACGCAATTTTTCTGATTTTAATGGTATTCGTACTTTTGAAAGTGGTAAGGTTGTTGCCTTAACTTTTGCAATAAGATCTTTCTCTGAGGGAGTCCTACCTTCCGGTAGTGACAGACCCATTTCGGCCTGCCCTCTAAGTATTTTTTCTTTCATTGACGGTGATTTTCCTTGCAACGGAGTTATTATTCCAGCAGCGATAGCTCTGTCATACCTCTGTTTCTCTTGTTTTGTTTTGGGCTCTGGAGGTAGACCAACTTCAGCACGTACTTTATCCATAATATTTCTTTCCGAACTAGTTTTGGGTTCCGGCAAAGGAATTCCATGCATCGCCAATCCTTTAAGAATTTTTTCTTTTTGTTCGGGTGACTTACCTTCTAATGGTGTAAGAAGCCCGGCAGCTTTTGCCTTACGCAATTTTTCTGATTTTATTTTAATAACTGGTGGGATTGTTGCTCTAACTTTTGCTATTAGTTCTTTTTCTGAAGGTGTCCTACCTTCAGGTAGAGGAAGACCTAATTCCGCCTGCTCACGCAGAATTTTTTCTTTTTGTGACGGTGACTTCCCTTGCAAGGGAGTTATTAATCCAGCAGCGATAGCTCTGTCGTACATCTCCTTCTCTTGTTTAGTTTTTGGCTCTGGAGGAAGACCGACTTCAGCCCGCACTTTATCAATAATATTTCTTTCTGAGCTAGTTTTAGGTTCTGGTAAAGGAATTCCATGCATAGCTAATCCTCTAAGAATTTTTTCTTTTTGTTCGGGTGATTTACCTTGTAAGGGTGTTAGTATCCCGGCAGCTTTTGCCCTACGCAATTTTTCTGATTTTAATGGTATATGAACTTTTGAAAGTGGAAGCGTCGTTGCTCTAACTTTTGCTATAAGAGCTTTTTCTGATGGAGTCCTGCCTTCCGGTAAAGGAAGGCCCATTTCCGCCTGTCCTCGAAGGATCTTTTCTTTCATTGATGGTGATTTTCCTTGCAACGGAGTTATTATTCCAGCAGCAATAGCTCTGTCATACCTCTGTCTCTCTTGTCGTGTTCTTGGCTCTGGAGGCAGACCGACTTCAGCACGCACTTTATCTATAATATTTCTTTCGGAGCTTGTTGTAGGTTCTGGTAACGGAATTCCATGCATGGCCAATCCTTTAAGAATTTTTTCTTTTTGTTCTGGTGATTTACCTTCTAATGGCGTAAGAAGCCCGGCAGCTTTTGCCTTACGCAATTTTTCTGATTTTATTTTTGGAATAGGCGGTGTTGTTGCTCTGACTTTTGCTATAAGTTCCTTTTCTGAAGGAGTCCTACCTTCCGGTAGAGGCAGGCCCATTTCCGCCTGCTCCCGCAGAATCTTTTCTTTTTGTGAAGGTGACTTTCCTTGCAAGGGTGTTATTATTCCAGCAGCAATAGCTCTATTGTACATCTCTTTCTCTTGTTTTGTTTTAGGCTCTGGAGGAAGACCGACTTCAGCCCGGACTTTATCAATAATATTTCTTTCTGAACTAGTTTTAGCTTCTGGTAAAGGAATTCCATGCATAGCTAAACCTTTTAGAATTTTTTCTTTTTGTTCGGGTGTTTTTCCTTGTAAAGGTGTTAGTATCCCGGCAGCTTTTGCCCTACGCAATTTTTCAGATTTTAGTGGAATATGAACTTTTGAAAGTGGGAGCGTGGTTGCTCTAACTTTTGCTATAAGATCTTTTTCTGATTGAGTCCTACCTTCCGGTAAAGGAAGGCCCATTTCCGCCTGTCCTCGAAGGATCTTTTCTTTCATTGACGGTGATTTTCCTTGCAACGGAGTTATTATTCCAGCAGCAACAGCTCTGTCATACCTCTGTCTCTCTTGTCGTGTTCTTGGTTCTGGAGGCAGACCGACTTCAGCACGCACTTTATCAATAATATTTCTTTCTGAGCTTGTTGTAGGTTCTGGTAAAGGAATCCCATGCATGGCCAATCCCTTAAGAATTTTTTCTCTTTGTTCCGGCGATTTGCCATGTAACGGTGTTAAAAGTCCGGCAGCTTTTGCTTTACGTAATTTTTCTGATTTTATTTTTGGAACGGGTGGTGTCGTTGCTCTGACTTTTGCTATAAGTTCCTTTTCTGAGGGAGTCCTACCTTCTGGTAGAGGCAGGCCCATTTCTGCCTGTTCACGCAGAATTTTTTCTTTTTGTGACGGCGACTTCCCTTGCAAGGGTGTTATTATTCCAGCAGCGATAGCTCTGTCGTACATCTCTTTCTCTTGTTTTGTTTTTGGCTCTGGAGGAAGACCGACTTCAGCTCGCACTTTGTCAATAATATTTCTTTCTGAGCTAGTTTTAGCTTCTGGTAATGGAATTCCATGCATAGCTAATCCTTTTAGAATTTTTTCTTTTTGTTCCGGGGTTTTTCCTTGTAAAGGTGTTAGGAACCCGGCAGCTTTTGCCCTACGCAATTTTTCTGATTTTAATGGCATATGAACTTTTGAAAGTGGAAGCGTCGTTGCTCTAACTTTTGCTATTAGATCTTTCTCAGACCGCGTTCTACCTTCCGGCAGAGGCAGGCCCATTTCTGCCTGACCCCGAAGGATTTTTTCTTTCATTGACGGTGATTTTCCTTGCAACGGAGTTATTATTCCAGCAGCAACAGCTCTGTCATACCTCTGTCTCTCTTGTCGTGTTCTTGGTTCTGGAGGCAGACCGACTTCAGCACGCACTTTATCAATAATATTTCTTTCTGAGCTTGTTGTAGGTTCTGGTAAAGGAATCCCATGCATGGCCAATCCCTTAAGAATTTTTTCTCTTTGTTCCGGCGATTTGCCATGTAACGGTGTTAAAAGTCCGGCAGCTTTTGCTTTACGTAATTTTTCTGATTTTATTTTTGGAACGGGTGGTGTCGTTGCTCTGACTTTTGCTATAAGTTCCTTTTCTGAGGGAGTCCTACCTTCTGGTAGAGGCAGACCCATTCCCGCCTGTTCACGCAGAATTTTTTCTTTTTGTGATGGTGACTTTCCTTGCAAGGGTGTTATTAATCCAGCAGCAATAGCTTTGTCATATATCTCTTTCTCTTGTTTTGTTTTCGGCTCTGGAGGAAGACCGACTTCAGCCCGCACCTTATCCATTATATTTCTTTCTGAGCTAGTTTTAGCTTCTGGTAGAGGAATTCCATGCATAGCTAATCCTTTTAGAATTTTTTCTTTTTGTTCCGGTGTTTTTCCTTGTAAAGGTGTTAAGAACCCGGCAGCTTTTGCCCTACGCAATTTTTCTGATTTTAATGGCATATGAACTTTTGAAAGTGGAAGCGTCGTTGCTCTAACTTTTGCTATAAGATCTTTTTCTGAACGCGTCCTACCTTCTGGTAGAGGAAGGCCCATTTCCGCCTGGCCCCGAAGGATTTTTTCTTTCATTGACGGTGATTTTCCTTGCAACGGAGTTATTATTCCAGCCGCAACAGCTCTGTCATACCTCTCTCTCTCTTGTCGTGTTTTTGGCTCTGGAGGCAGACCAACTTCAGCACGCACTTTATCAATAATATTTCTTTCCGAGCTGGTTGTAGGTTCGGGCAAAGGAATTCCATGCATGGCCAATCCTTTAAGAATTTTTTCTTTTTGTTCCGGCGATTTACCACGTAATGGTGTTAGTAGCCCAGCAGCTTTTGCTTTACGTAATTTTTCTGATTTTATTTTTGGAACTGGTCGCGTCGTTGCTCTAACTTTCGCTATAAGATCTTTTTCTGATGGAGTTCTCCCTTCCGGTAAAGGCAGGCCCATTGCCGCTTGACCTCTGAGAATTTTTTCTTTTTGACCTTCTGACTTTCCTTCTAAGGGCGTTATTAAGCCTGCATCCATGGCTCTATCATATTGTTCCTTTAAGGAAGGTGTTGTTGGCTCTGGTGGTAAACCTATGTCGGTGCGAATTTTATTTATAAGTTTTTTATCTGATTTAGTTTTTGCTTCTGGAAGGGGGATTCCTTGCAAAGCTAAGTCTTTGAGGTATTTTTCTTTTTCTTCTGGTGTTTTTCCAATAAGTGCTCTCATTGAAATAGCTTTTTTCGGTGGTACCATCGGTGACAACATATCGCAAATACATTCATCACTGGGACCTTTTCCTTCTTTCAATACTTTTGCTGATTTTTTGTCTATTTTTTTAATTTTTTCTTGAACCTTGTTAATTATTGCTTTTTCAGATACAGTTTTCCCTTCAGGCAAAGGTAAACCAGCCTTAGCCAACCCTGTAATAATTCTTTCTTTCTGGGCAGGGGTTTTGCCTTCTAGTGGTGTTAATAAGCCTGCAGCTTTAGCGTCTCTTAATTTCTTAGATGATACTCTATAAGGCCTAGTTATAATACCAGCTTTTACTTTTTTTACTAAAGCCTTTTCAGATGCTGTTCTTCCTTTTGGAAGTGGTATACCTGCTTCGTGCATTTTCAGCAGTATGTGTTCTTTTTCAGCAGGCGTCTTTCCTTCTAAAGGCGTTATAATACCGTCTATTTGGGCTTGTTTCATTTTTTCTCTTAGTGATGGCGTTTTTGGCTCAGGTGGTAAACCAACCTCTTCTCGTACCTTTTCAATTATCTTTTTCTCTGAACTCGTTTTTCCTTCAGGTAATGGAACTCCAGCTTTCGCCAATCCCCTTAAAATATGTTCCTTTTGTTCAGTTGTTTTACCTTCTAATGGTGTTAAAAACCCTGCAGCTTTAGCTTTCCTTAATTTTTCAGATAACGCTTCTTTAACTCTTCGAGGTCTGGCTTTTATTTTCTTAACTAATGATTTTTCTGACGATGTTCTTCCCTTTGGTAGTGGTATACCTGCATCGTGCATTTTTATTAAAATTTTTTCTTTTTCAGCGTGTGTCTTCCCTTCTAAGGGTGTTATAATACCATCTATTTGAGCTTGGTTCATTTTTTCTCTTAGCGATAACGTTTTTGGTTCCGGTGGTAATCCAACATCATCTCGTACCTTTTCAATAATTTTTTTCTCCGATTTTGATTTTCCTTCAGGTAGTGGGATCCCAGCTTTTACCAATCCCCTTAAAATTTTTTCTTTTTGTGCAGCTGTTTTACCTTCTAGTGGTGTCAATAATCCAGCCGCTTTTGCCCACCTCATTTTAGCAGACAATGGTTTTTTTTCAGGCGTAACCTTTACTTCTGCTTTCACTTTGTCAATAATAGCTTTTTCAGATGGTGTTTTGGGTTCAGGTAGTGGTAAACCGTGCTTCGCAGCGTGTCTCAGTATTTTTTCCTTTTGTGCAGGACTTTTGCCGCGTAATGATAACATTTTTGGAGACTTTTTTTTTTTTACTTTTTCAATAATTTCTTTTTCTGATGGCGTTTTTCCTTCAGGTAGTGGTAAACCAGCAGCTCTTTGATGTTCAAGTATTTTTTCCTTTTCAGACGGTGATTTACCTTCTAAGGGTGTTAGTAATCCAACTGATTTTTTTTTTATAATTTTCGATGGATATTTTGGTGTTTTATAGCCCGTGGATTCTTTGACTTTTTTAATTAACTCTTTATCGGATGGTGTCACGCCTTCAGGCAGAGGTAAGCCTGTAGCAACTCGATCTCTTAAAATTTTTTCTTTTTGAGCTTTTGTTTTACCTTCTAAGGGGGTAATAAGACCTGCTGCCTTAGCCTTAAGGAAAAGTTCTGAAGGGATTCCTGTCGAAGGGATACCTATGTCATCTTGTACGTGCTTAATTATTTGTTTTTCGGATGGCGTTGTGCCTTCTGGCAAAGGCAGTCCTGCCTTAACTATATTTCGTAGAATTTTCTTTTGTTCCTCTGGAGGTTTGCCGGTTATTGGTTTCACGGTTGCACGAACTTTATTAACTAAAGATTTTTCTGAAGGCGTTCGTCCCTCGGGCAGAGGTATACCCATTTCTGCTTGTTTCACTAAAATTTTCGCCTTTTGTGATTTTGTTTTACCTTCTAATGGCACAATAACGCCGGCATCTTGGGCTCTTGCATATTTTTCTTTTAATGACGGTGTTGTTGGTACAGGAGGTAAACCTAAATCAGCTTGTACCTTCTCAAATAATTTTTTTTCTGAGGCTGTTTTAGGTTCTGGTAACGGAAAACCCTGCATTGCAAGTTCCCTTATTTTTTGCTCTTTTTGTAATGGTGTTGCATATACTAGTTCAGGTGCTATTATGCTACATATACATTCGTCACTGGGTCCTTTACCTTCTTTTACAACTTTTAAAGTCTTTTCATCGAGTTTTTTTCTTTTTTCTGGAGGTAAAGACTTTTTTTTTATACGTTTAATAAGAGATTTTTCAGAGGCAGTTCGGCCCTCCGGTAGTTGAATTCCCATGTCAGCTTGTGCTTGAAGAATTTTTTCTTTTTGAGATTGAGTTTTTCCTTCTAGAGGAGTAATTAAACCGGCAACAATGGCTTCATTATACTTAGCTTTTTCCTGTTTAGACTTCGGTTCTGGTGGCAACCCGAGTTCTTTACGAACTTTATTAATAATTTGTTTTTCGGAGGCTGTTTTTCCCTCAGGAAGAGGTATTTTATGCATCGCTAATTCTCTTAATATACTTTCTTTTTGTTCCGGCGTTTTTCCATGCAAAGGTGTCATCTTGCCTGCTTTTGCCCTTTTAATTCTATCTGGTGTGTATTCATCTTTTACTTTAGCAATTAAAGCTTTTTCAGACGGAGTTCGACCTTCTGGTAAGGGTACACCTAATTTAGCTTGCTCTCTTAAAATTTTTTCTTTCTGTGAATGACTTTTACCTTCTAAAGGCAATATATGTCCAGCTGCAAATGCTTTATCATATTTTTCTTTAGCTGATGGAGTTGTAGGTGTAGGTGGAAGGCCTACTTCAGCACGAACTTTTTCAATTAATTTTTTCTCAGACGCACTTTTTCCCTCTGGTAGTGGCATGCCTTTCATTGCGAGATCTTTAAGAATTTCTTCTTTTTCTTCAGATGTCTTGTCACGCAATAACTTTGATGGTGGAACTTTCAAACTCTTTATTTTAGCTATCAATTTTTTTTCTGACATCGTACGTCCTTCAGGTAGAGCCAAGCCCAAATCAGCCTGGCCTTTCAAAATGATTTCTTTTTCAGATGCAGTTTTCCCTGCGAGAGGTGTTATAAGACCTGAAGCCAAAGCTTTTTCATATTTCTTTCTGTCCATCGGAGTTTTAGGTGCAGGTGGAAGGCCAACTTCAGTACGAACTTTTTCAATCAATTTTTTTTCAGACGCTGTTTTTCCTTCTGGAAGTTGCATGCCTTTCATTGCCAGATCCTTAATAATTTTTTCTTTTTCTGTGGGCGTTTTGTCTCGTAATAATTTGGACGATGGGGCCTTTAAACCTTTTAACTTAGCTATCAAATTTTTTTCTGATGTTGTACGTCCTGTAGGTAGGGCTAAGCCTAAATCAGCCTGGCCTTTCAAAATTCTTTCCTTCTCAGATTTAGACTTCCCGAAAAGAGGCGTTATAAGACCCGCAGCCATTGCTTTTTCATATTTCTTTTTAGCCGAAGGAGATTTCGGTTCAGGTGGAAGACCAATATCTCTTCTAATTTTATCTATTAACTGTATGTCAGATGTAGTTTTACCCTTTGGCAAAGGGATGCCATTCATTGCTAACCCTCTTAATATTTCTTCCTTTTTATCTGAACTTTTTCCTTCCAACGGTGTCAAAAGACCCGCTGCCTTTAATTTCTCTACTTTTTCCGATGGTAATTTTTTTATGTAAGCTGGTTGCATAAATTCAGAAATCGGAACGAGGGATAGTTCACCTTTTTTTCGTATTTCCCCTAGACGGCGTTCTTCTCGTGGTAAATGTCCACACAAAATACAATTACAATGGTCACAATTTTTCATTTTATAGCAGTCGTACAGACTTTTCATTACTTCGAACATAGCATCAGAATTGCATGAACAGCAACAAGTTTCTTCTTTGGTATTTAGTTGGCAGCGATACACTTTCCAGCAAGGTCTTAAGAATGAATAATTATTTAAATAAGGACATTCTGAACTTTGATACTGCGATGTAATTAAGGTGTTAACTATAAAATTAGAATTGAAATAAGGTGGATTTAACGATAAAAAATTGTTCCAACTTTTTGAACTAGAACTTGTGCTGTATTCGTTTGATAGGTTATTTAAAATTGGCATACTGTTCATTTTCTTACAATGTCGACATGATGATTTGTAATGTATACAAGCGTCCTTATTAGTATAAGACTTTATTTGCTGTTTTGTACATCTAAATATTTTAAATTTGTTGTATTTATACAACTTTTTTCTTTGCCTGAAATGTATGCTACGCGTAGTATTTAAATCGTCAATAATTTTAATCATTTTCTTTCTTACAAAAATGACTGATAATTCTGCTTCTCTAATATTTTCCAAAGAGTCTTTTCGATTATTTTCGTTTTCTGACATGATTTCGCAATAGTTTTGGTCTTTTAAATCCAGTGATTTATTGTCCACAATAATATATTGTTAAATTATATAATCTTTTTCGAATATTATGATGTGTGGATAATTACTATAATATTTAATTTACTTTCGATAATTAAAAAAGCACTTATGTTTTTGAATATTATCTTATTGCTTTATAATTTACTTGTGTGTATATTTATAGCTCACATTTGTAATTTTTATATATATTTTTTAACTTTATTTAATTTTAAATTTAAAACATAAGTTTATGTTGAATCAGTTTTGACGGATTGCATTTTGTCTACACTATTATGTCAAAGATATTGATATTGAAGTGTTTTTATGCAGGCCAGCAACAAAATGCTTCAATAGTTGTCTACTAACAGTAGGCTTCAATTTTTAACACGCTTTTATTAGCTTGGGTTGTATGTAACGGAATCTTTGAACTTAATTTTCACCAATTTCCAGAAGTCTGATTAATTTGAAACTTTGCATACGTATCAAGGACCGATGACAATGCAATAATTTGATAACAGTTTTTTTTTTTTTCGACGTTTCGCTGGATAATCTTAGCGTGTTTTTTTAGTTTTTTTTAACTATTATTATGTTAAATAATATATAAAACTGAGGAGTTTGTTTGTTTGATCCGGCTAGCTCAGGTAGCTCAAGAACTACTGGTTCGAATTGAAAAAATATTTTTGTGTTGGATAGCCCATTTATCGAAATGCATAAAATGCATAGGCTTCATAACATCACACTACGACGGCGAAAAAAATGCACGGGATAAAATCCTTATTTTACCCGTACGTAGTCGGGACGGGTACATTAAAACTACGAATTAATTATTATTTTATTAATTTATATTGTATTAAGAGGCATATTACCAAATTTCGTTTCTCAAAATTAGGTATTTACGCACGACGACGATTCGATCGGGCTCTTGAGTTTACGACACTGTACTGTCGCTGAGACTAAGCAATCTTGATACATTTTCTATTATATATTTTTTTACTTATATTTTGTATTATTGTTCATTTTAATAAGCTATATTTATTTTATTTCAGTGTTTGTGTATGTTTTTTTCATTTTGTGATTTGAGTGGGTTGTTGTGTAATTGAGTTGTTATTCCTTCACGTTGATGCCCCTAGCTATTCGACCGCGGCTTCGCTCGTGTATACTATTTTTAGAATGATTATGCATTAGCTATTAACTTTGCTTTATGTATTTTTTAAAATCATTAGGTAGTACCTAAAGTATTTTAAATAAATTTTTTTATTGGTATTATACATTAATTTATATATTTTTATTAAAAAAAAATAAAAACATCTATTAATGGCATAGATCTGGCTTTTAGAGAGACGATTATTTCAGGAAGCATACACTCATTATAAAAACGCGTTAATTTAGGTAACATTTCGGTTTTCCAAAAATTATCGTCCTTATTTATTTATTAATTTATATATGCTTTATTGTACACTCAGAGATACAGAAACATACAGTAATGGAAATAAAATAATATAATATATTCCTGTAGCACAAAAGGCGGTCTTATCGCTAAAAGAGCGATTTCTTCCAGACAACCTTTGGGAGAAGGACATGAGCTTAATAAAGCGGTGAAGGTGTACAAATCAAATAAATAAAATATTGTTTTATTTTAGTACTATACATACTACTATTATACTATATATATTTATATATATATATATATATATATATATATATATATATACATATAAGTAGCTACACACATACAATAAACTATATACATGTACATCATTACATAAACTATATATAAATAGAATAAAATAATAATAATAAATAAATAAATATGTAAGTAAGATAATAAAAATAGCTACGACAGTTCTAATAATAGGCAATAATGCGCGAAAACAAATAAAACCACACCGAAACAGATAATAATTATAAAGTTAAATAGTACGCCTTGAGTCGGATTTTAAACGTATTGATCGATTGAGATTGTTTTAAGTGAAGCGGTAAGGAATTCCAAAGGCGAACTGTGAAATTCTCGTCCTTGTGCCCTCACTATTTTTAAACGATGATCCGAGCCGGTCCACACCGCAAATAAGCATATATTTCTATCTGCTATCTGAAGCTACATTCAAGCTTAGTCGGATAATAAAACAATTAGTCAGTTTCGTCAAAAAGACGTACATACATACATACTCTTGAAACACACAACCAGCATTCTAGCGTAGTCGGTTAATAAAACAATTAGTCAGTTTCGTCAAAAAGGCATACATACATACATACTCTTGAAACACACAACCAGCATTCTAGCGTAGTCGGGTAATAAAACAATTAGTCAGTTTCGTCAAAAAGGCATACATACATATATACATACATACATACATACATACATACATACATACATACTCTTGAAATACACAACCAGCATTCTAGCTTAGTCGGATAATAAAACAATTAGTCAGTTTCGTCAAAAAGACGTACATACATACATAGTCTTGAAACACACAACCAGCATTCTAGCGTAGTCGGTTAATAAAATAATTAGTCAGTTTCGTCAAAAAGACGTACATACCCATACTCTTGAAACACACAACCAGCATTCTAGCGTAGTCGGTTAATAATACAATTAGTCAGTTTCGTCAAAAAGGCATACATACATACATATATACATATACATACAAAAACATGCGTACGAATATAATGTAAGTGTTTAATTTTACTTTTAATTACTCTAATTTTCTTTTCTTTTTATATACATTTTTAAAAGCATTCTAATCTTATGTGCAATTAATTGTTGAAAAATCGCTGACCCTGATAGTACAATTTATATTAGTTTCGGGGTCAGAGGTCCACCACCAGTGTTTATGTTATAAATTAGAAGTAATAAATAAATTATTATTATTATTATACATACATACATACATACTCTTCAAATACACAACCAGCATTCTAGCTTAGTCGGATAATAAAACAATTAGTCAGTTTCGTCAAAAAGACGTACATACATACATACTCTTGAAACACACAACCAGCATTCTAGCGTAGTCGGTTAATAAAACAATTAGTCAGTTTCGTCAAATGGACGTACATACATACATACTCTTGAAATACACAACCAGCATTCTAGCGTAGTCGGTTAATAAAACAATTAGTCAGTTTCGTCAAAAAGACGTACATACATACTTTTGAAACACACAACCAGCATTCTAGCGTAGTCGGTTAATAAAACAATTAGTCAGTTTCGTCAAAAAGACGTACATACATACATAGTCTTGAAACACACAACCAGCATTCTAGCGTAGTCGGTTAATAAAACAATTAGTCAGTTTCGTCAAAAAGACGTACATACATACATACTCTTGAAACACACAACCAGCATTCTAGCGTAGTCGGTTAATAAAACAATTAGTCAGTTTCGTCAAAAAGGCATACATACATACATACTCTTCAAATACACAACCAGCATTCTAGCTTAGTCGGATAATAAAACAATTAGTCAGTTTCGTCAAAAAGACGTACATACATACATACTCTTGAAACACACAACCAGCATTCTAGCGTAGTCGGGTAATAAAACAATTAGTCAGTTTCGTCAAAAAGGCATACATACATACATATATACATACATACATACATACATACATACATACATACATACATACATACATACATACATACATACATACTCTTGAAATACACAACCAGCATTCTAGCTTAGTCGGATAATAAAACAATTAGTCAGTTTCGTCAAAAAGACGTACATACATACATAGTCTTGAAACACACAACCAGCATTCTAGCGTAGTCGGTTAATAAAATAATTAGTCAGTTTCGTCAAAAAGACGTACATACATACATACTCTTGAAACACACAACCAGCATTCTAGCGTAGTCGGTTAATAATACAATTAGTCAGTTTCGTCAAAAAGGCATACATACATACATATATACATATACATACAAAAACATGCGTACGAATATAATGTAAGTGTTTTATTTTTACTTTTAATTACTCTAATTTTCTTTTCTTTTTATATACATTTTTAAAAGCATTCTAATCTTATGTGCAATTAATTGTTGAAAAATCGCTGACCCTGATAGTACAATTTATATTAGTTTCGGGGTCAGAGGTCCACCACCAGTGTTTATGTTATAAATTAGAAGTAATAAATAAATTATTATTATTATTATACATACATACTCTTCAAATACACAACCAGCATTCTAGCGTAGTCGGTTAATAAAACAATTAGTCAGTTTCGTCAAATGGACGTACATACATACATACTCTTGAAATACACAACCAGCATTCTAGCGTAGTCGGTTAATAAAACAATTAGTCAGTTTCGTCAAAAAGACGTACATACATACTCTTGAAACACACAACCAGCATTCTAGCGTAGTCGGTTAATAAAACAATTAGTCAGTTTCGTCAAAAAGACGTACATACATACATAGTCTTGAAACACACAACCAGCATTCTAGCGTAGTCGGTTAATAAAACAATTAGTCAGTTTCGTCAAAAAGACGTACATACATACATACTCTTGAAACACACAACCAGCATTCTAGCGTAGTCGGTTAATAAAACAATTAGTCAGTTTCGTCAAAAAGGCATACATACATACATACTCTTCAAATACACAACCAGCATTCTAGCTTAGTCGGATAATAAAACAATTAGTCAGTTTCGTCAAAAAGACGTACATACATACATACTCTTGAAACACACAACCAGCATTCTAGCGTAGTCGGTTAATAAAACAATTAGTCAGTTTCGTCAAATGGACGTACATACATACATACTCTTGAAATACACAACCAGCATTCTAGCGTAGTCGGTTAATAAAACAATTAGTCAGTTTCGTCAAAAAGACGTACATACATACATACTCTTGAAACACACAACCAGCATTCTAGCGTAGTCGGTTAATAAAACAATTAGTCAGTTTCGTCAAAAAGACGTACATACAAACATAGTCTTGAAACACACAACCAACATTCAAGCTTAGTCGGATAATAAAACAATTAGTCAGTTTCGTCAAAAAGACGTACATACATACATACTCTTGAAACACACAACCAACATTCTAGCTTAGTCGGATAATAAAACTATTAGACAGTTTCGTCACAAAGACATACATACATACTCTAGAAATACGCAACCTACATTCTACCTTAGTTGGATAATAAAGCAATTAGCCAGTTTCGTATAAAGAAAACAAAATTATAAATATATAAAAAATTACTTCATGATATTAATATGATCTACAATAGGTAGTCGTCGCACTATACTCTTTACGTACGTATCGTGCGGCGCGCACAAAATCGACATAGGTCCTACCTCTATAAGCGCTCGCGCAGTACTGAATTCGAATGTTCAAAGCATCGCATTTTGTAGCAATTTAGGAGTTGTAATTATGTTATTTTTAAAGTATTTTAATTCGTTATTTTTTTAAATAATTTAGAAATTTAAATTCTTTATGAAATAACGTTAATTTTGGTATATTATTTTCCTAATAATAATTATTTATTAAGGAGAAATTCGAGACTTTTTCGGAGCGTTTTTAGTAGTTTTATGCCTTTTAATGTAATTTTTTTTCATAGTTTATTTATACAAATATCGAAATTTTGTAGCCTCTACGGAATAAATCACTGTTTAAAGTATATTATGTATTTTTTCCATTCAAATTGGTCAGCACTGTAGTTCAATCTTCTTACTCAAAAAAGTGCATTCGCGCATTTTTCGTCAAACCTGCCTTGGGAATTGTTATTTTGTATAAAAAAGCAAAGCCTAAATACAAAAAAATGAGCCGCTATGGTTTATACTAATAACTGCTCTTCATTTTTCAATAAGTTCAATATTTCAAAGTCGTTTAGTTTCCCAGAATAAGAACGGCGAAATATACCGTTTAATGAAGAAATGACGGTTAAAAGGTAATATGAGCCTTAAGCAGTGGAAATCTTTTAATAGACCTACCGCGAGGCAAACCCTCATGCTCAAGGAGCACAGGTGAGACAGAACAACTGTGTGATTATAAAACCCAGTTGTCCCTCTTTCAATTCCGCTGTGCCCGAAAAAAGCTGATGCATGAAAAATAAATAACATTAGGGTAAAGTTATTATTCATAACATCGTAAACGAAAATTATAAATTAAGAGCGATGGTTAGAACATTGACTATGAAGGTAATCACAAATTTAAGTCACATATTATATAACAGTAGTTTTCATGTTCTCCTCTTTCTACTGCTTTGATATTGTTCCCCGTGAGCCCCCTATTTGTATTTATAATGTTCTATATTTATATATATTATTTTCAACAGTATTAGATTACATAGTCACATTCCAGGAAATTGGCGACCACAAGACATAAACATTATGACGAGATGCAATGCAGTATAATCTAGATATAAATCGTGGTTGACAGATGAAGTATATAATAGTAATAGAAATCCGCAATTACTGCAACAAGATCTTATCGACAACTGAAGGGACCTCAGGTCGTCCTCCCATCTGCGATTCAGAGCTCGTTGGGCCAGAGTTCTGACTCGCAACATTTCCTCCAACCCTGGACAGTCGCCGCTCTGCAAAGTAAGTGGCTATCAAACGGAGACGTTGCATTTTTTTGAGCACGAGGATCGAACGCATAAAGTATCGCCGCCGTCTATGAAACCTTACGATACCCACGAATTAATATCACAGATAAGACTTTCCGTGTACTCCGCAGAAGGAAAATCATAGTCATCATAGTCATAGTAGTTTTTTAGTATATCGCGTTCATACAGACAGACCGGAAACGCGGGAGACTTTGTTTTATAATATGTAGTGATGTAGTGAAGTGAACAACATTTCATTGAATTTTAATAACAATTTTAATTGTTATTTTATTAGATGTAAATACTTTTTTAATTTTTATTTGTTAATTTTTAACAAAAGTCCAAATTATTAGGATTGGTTTATAAAGACTGAAATTTAATTAAAATTATTAAGACTGAAAGTAGACTCAACGGTTTAATATATAAATATAAATACATCATTATTGTACATATTTTTTGTCATAAGTTTTGTTTGTTTATTTCGGTTCCACAAACTTTGTAAAAAAGGGATTAGTTGTTCTCCAAAATGTCAAAAAAATCGCCATATGTGCATATACCTACCTCTATTTATAAATGATTCAGGATAACCACTGCAATTACTTTGTTACATATATGTATTATAAAAGAGAAGATACAGTAATTCCACCTGTAGTTTACTTTAATTGTCATAAATGTATAAATTTTAAATAACATTAATTTTAAGCTCTGATGTTGATAAATTATGGTCACACAAACACTGCAATTCGATCCAGTAATTTTACAAATAATAGATTTATGTACATGTATATGTATAAATTGTTATTTATACACATGAAAAATTCCAAGGGGTCACGCCCTTACTATGCTTTATGTTTATTATATACATCATATATTATTTGAGGGAATTAGCATTTGCGCTATAGTGTATGGGCGAACAGATCAATTAGCTATGTTTGTCTTATTGCCAAAAATTGTTTCTTAAGTCGCTTGGAGCTCTGTGAGCGGCTTCTGTGTGCGAGCCGATCTCACAATCGTCCCACATTATGAGACAGATCTCTTGAAAAGGTTTGGTTTATTTCTTAATTTATAATAGGTATGCACTTGTGTTGAGTTCTACCACAAATTAAACATAATACCCACGAATAAAACGTAAGAAATATTTGTGCTGGCTACTGCGCTACCGCATCGTTAACCAACACTATAAGTATCTTTACAGTGTGTTTTAATGCATACAATATACATATTAAAATATATATTCGAATAATACTATTCAACTGTTTCTAGTTTATGGTTATTTTGTTTCTTGCTAAAATGTATAGGTAAATAATAGACTAAGCGTAGTATGTAGTTACTGTTTGCACCCGATAACCGTGGTTTCACCAAGCCCCAATTGAAATAACTTAAAGAGGAATTTACATGTGTATAATCAACTTTAATCGTGAAGAATGAAGATATTTAATTTTATAAGGATTAATATAATGATATGAATATCATCATCTTTCGATTCTATTCGTGTTTTCGTTAACTAAATCTGTTATTGTGACTTAACTATAATAGGTAATAAGGAGAACTATAAACATGTTTTTTTTTTTTATTGTATAGGAAGGCGGACGAACATATGGGCCACCTGATGGTAAGTGGTCACCAACGCCCATAGACAATGACATCGTAAGAAATGTTAACCATCGCTTACATCGCCAATGCGCCACCAACCTTGGGAACTAAGATGTTATGTCCCTTGTGCCTGTAATTACACTGGCTCACTCACCCTTCAAACCGGAACACAGCAATACAAAGTACTGCTGTTTTGCGGCAGAATATCTGATGAGTAGGTGGTACCTACCCAGACGAGCTTGCACAAAGCTCTACCACCGAGTAATATATTAGCACTAGTTTAGCTTACGCCGATAATAATGGCTTTATTACGATTTTTTTGATAACTTGGGTAACATTAATGCAATTTTCATAGGGGTCTCTAATTTTGAAATTGAAAATATGAAACAGAAAATAATGACAGTCATTTTGTGTTTTGTATATTGTACACGAGCAGTACCGGATACATTATTCCTGGAGCAAGTTACTCATTTCTACTTTATTATTTCGCATAATATATATTTATTAAGACCTTGGTCTATTTTTAATATGCGAAGTCAGAATGATTAACAAGTTTGGATGCATTGGTTGAGGAATTTGTCTCCTGTTTATTGCTCAGTCCAATTTTTTAACTTAATAACAATTACCTAAATAAGTATGATTAATATTGTCAGTAGAACGCGTCATGGGTTTTTCAGTGCCACAACACGTTGTGTTCGTAGATATTATGACTGATACGATTTCGCTATGTGGTCCTTTCTGTGATTGCCGTAACGGGTATTAGTGGCATTATAATGCAGATTTTGCTATACGAAGGTTTTATAGTAACCACAACGCCATTTATTTATAAAATTACCGATAATTTCAATTTACAACATTCGCCATAAAGTTAAAAAAATTAATAGGAATTTTAATAGACCGAGATGGCCTAGTGAATGCCTGAATCTCAACCGATTATCGTGGGTACAGTGAAATTTTGCCACATATTTCACCAACCGGCATTGGAGCAGTGTGGTGGAATATAACCCATCGCTGCTTCGGCATCTGACGGTCGGTTTGCTTATTAGTTACATAAGATGTATCTATGTCAACAACAGCCGGCTTACTATGAATTTTGTAAATGCAACGCTACCTCCCGGACCATAATGACTTTTATAGGATTTTTTTTATTGGGTTACAATATTGCAACTTTTGTAGGGATCTCCAGTTTTATTTTTTATATTATAATATATAAAATTTAAAAATATAGCCTATGTTACTCATTTATTATTAGTTTTCTGTGGATGAAAGAATTTTTAAAATCGTATTAGTAATTTTTGAGTTTATCCATTAAAAATACAATTTTATCTCTTTTTAATATTAAATAATTATATTTTGCTATAGGAAAAGGATCGCCCTGTTCATACTTGTAATTGCTGTTTAACTTTTCATTCTATTCTCTTCTGCCTCGTTGGTCTAGTGGCTTGATATAAGGCTGCAGATTCGTTGATCCTGGGTTCGATTCCCAGGTCAATAAATAGTTATTGGGTTTTTCTATCAGAAAATCCGGAGCCTGGAAGTTGGAAGTGTGTACACTCCCGTGCTTCGGAAAACACGTTAAGCCATTGGCCGCCGTGGCCGAAATCGGTCTGGAGGACCTTATTATTATTAATTATTTATTATATTAATAATTATTATCTCTTCTATTCGATTCTATGGCTCCATATTTTTCGACTCCTGGTTTCGTTCATGCAAAGCTAATTATCGTTTTGTTATTATAAAATGAAAGTTATTGTTATCGGTTGAGATCGATTGAAACAAATTTTAAATAAAGGCCTTTGAATATTCCATTTACAATTTATAGTACTAATAGGGGATGGAATATTAGATTCCAAGAGATTAGATCCCACAAGATTTTGCATTGGTTTGTCATAATAGAATTCTATACACTAATGTTAAGGCTTTCCATGCAATTAAGGAAGTGTAATTGTAAGCTTTTTTCGAATAGGTACTGCTTTCGAACCGGAATGGGGATAAAACTCATTGGGGAATATGTTGGTCTATTTATTTAGTATCTATGTAAGTAGAGATAATGAGATTTTAAGATTTTCGACAACTTCAATAAAAATGCGCACATAGTTAGTTCATTAGTTTGGTATGCTATAGTTGATTGAAGGCTTTAGAATTTCGCTGTTGGACTTTAATTATTTAGTACCATTAATTTAAAATAGTTCCAATCCGCTATCATAAAATAGCTAAACAAAGTTTTGCGCTACAGAATGGCATTCAACGCAAGCCGCGGTTTAAACTAGTACCTACATCAATGAACTTGATCTAAAAAAAGATTGATCGTCTTTCTAAATAATAAAACAGTAACCTCGAATTAGGTTCTACATAGTCTATTATTGTTAACATAATTACAAAGATCACTTATCTATTGGCTCACCTTGATACTCGATACCCATACACCTACTCATATGCCGTGTCGGCAGACGGCATGACGCTCTCTGATGCTGTCATGCCGCCTCTCTGCCCCCGCTCTTTACTCACTTGTTTGCGGGCCGTATACTATCAGACACTACACGTTGTTACAGCCAACGAAACTACATGTTTTGATTTTTCTTTAATTATTATTATTTCAATAAATTTTATTGAAACTATTATTTATTAATTATATTCTCGATGTTTCAGGTCTGTGGTGTCCCGTGACAGCAGCGCTTTATTTTATTTTGATTAATTAGTTATTTTATTAAATAATTTATGGATTTATTTATTTTATGTATTGCATGTAAAATTAAAAAAAAAATACTAAACTTTTAAGAAGTTTTAAATACTAGCAGTGCGAAACAAGCAAAATAATGTTTTAGCGAAACTTATCATTTTAAATCCTTATTTCCCTTATTATACAGCTTAAAATTTAAGCGCGCGAATTTTCTGCGCCCGCTTTGAGTCGCGTGCGCTTTTAAGAGCTTACTCTTTCATTATGACGTCGATTCTCAACGTCATCGTTTGAAAAAGGGTGTTTTCTGCGTTTGTGTGAGTAAGCTTTTGGGTGAGCCGCAGCGCACGCCTAGCGGTATCGATCGTGCGCGTCCTAGTGCGCACGACGCTTCGCTCGCACCCTGCCAGGGCGTCCACACTCCTGCTGTAGTCATGCGCGAGTCTCCTCCGCCATCGCATCGACCGAAATTAGACTAGGATTAAACGCGCGAGTGCCGCGGTCGCGCTCGGCGGCCTCGACAGACCTCCGTACGCCTCCCCGCCGCCGCCGCCGGGTCTAGGTCGTTCCTCCATGTGTTTCCAGATCGCGATAAAAAAATCAATCGGTGACGGTGGCCCCGGGTCTGCGATGAGCTTCAGCTAATCGTGGAGGTAGATGAGGAGGGGCGACCTTGCGACCTGCTTACACTCGTTCACTGCTGTACGATCTACCATCATAGACACCACCGCCAGGTATGTACATCGTTAGCATGAAGTTGTTTCAAAAATAAAAAGTACTCATGTTACTTAATGTTCGGTCATTCATAACTAGAGAGTAACCATTTATAATGGTCAATCGTAGACATGTGTTCGGTATTGCAGTATTCCGCCCGCTTCTGTGACATAGATTCGTTTATGTAAGTGCGGCCGTCGATATCGCAAAAGTCAGTAGAAAGGGAGAAGGAGACCAACAGAAAGAGATGGAAGATGTCCGACAATATGAAAAACTTTTTAATAAATCGTATCTGTGACGATATATTATAAATTTCAAAGATGTATATATAAGCAGTGTATACTAAAAACATGTTTAAAATAATTAAGAAAAACTTTATAATTATAATTGGAAACGGATGTTCCATCAAATATTAATGAGATCGAGATTTAATGAAGGCTATAAAAAAATTGCAACTTTTTCTTTTAATCACTATATAACATCAATTCGTAATTTCCAAATTATTGTTCAATATTATTTGCTTTGCGTGTGCTTATGCGTTTTTTTTTTAACTTATTTACTTGCGAATGCCTTAAATTATTAGGCGAATGCACACTCAGCTTAATTATTAGGAATGTTTACTGCTAGGAAAAAAAATATCGTAAAGAAAAATAAAAAAAGACGACCTTCACCTATTAGACTAGAAAGAAACTAAAACAATCAATTTAAAAAGCCTTTGCGAATGTTTTATTATATTTTCAACTTAAACATTATCCAGTTAGAAACATGGAATCTACCTATTAAACAATTAAATGAATGTTACCGCGTATTTTATTTGACCAAGTATTGTATTTTAAAGTGACCACTACAAAGGCTTCCGCGCCTTTTAAGGGAAAGGTTTGGAGACTATTCCACCACTGCCCTCCACTAGACATTAGTGCATATACATGTTGCTGATTTCGACACATTCAGATTTCCTTAACATCTTTTTCGTTACTGCCGAGCTCGTGATGAGTATATAAAATTATTATTATTATGATTTCAAGCATTAATTACGTTGCACTTTGATACATTCAAATACCACTGTAATATTGTACAATCGTAAATTAGCTCTATTATGACAATAACGAGGATACACTCCGCATAGTTTATTAATAATATAATTATGTTCGTTCATGGAAAATTATAATTGTCTTGACATGTAAATGAAAGTAGGTCATTGTTCTCAACAACTTAACAACTACATTGTAGGTTCTTTTAAGATATATAGTCGCAATCAATATTGTTTTTCATCCTAAATGACATCCATAAGTATGAAAAAAATAAGCACTCCTACACAAAGGAAGAAACTTCACTGTGATTTCATTTTTGAGTATTTTACATCTTTTGAATTTTATGAATAGTTTTGCGTATGATTATATATGTTTTTAAATAATTTTCGCGTAATTAAAGCAATATGAATAATATACTCATTTGCTTATGTTATGTAGATTATTTTTGTTAAGAATTATTTTTAACTTATTTTTCATATCTCGGGGTGCGGAATAAACAATTGCATTCGCACCACTCATGTTTAGGTTTTATTTATTATCTTAGAAAATAAAATACAAGCTTGATCGGGTTCATATTGATGTATGATGTACAGAACGGAAGGCATCTCGTATTCTGGGTAAATACCATGCAATTTTCATCGGTTTACTTTCATTGACTGAATCCCTAATATAAGCATTTATATTTTAATGATTTAGGTTCTTATCTTACGGCTTATATAGAATTCTTAGAAAGCGCGCAGTAGGCATGCGCACGCAAGGGGCACCTCGGTAGGCATCAAGGCATGACGAAGTTTTGGTAAATTCCTTACGAACGAATTGTTTCATGGAAATACATTTCTGTCCTTGTTTGGATCGCTAGAAATTGATTGTTACATTGTAGGTAATAACATTTAAAGTTATATTACCCTGTTTAATGAGAGATATTCGTGGCATATCTACTGTATATATTATCATTATATTTTAACATAAATAATTTAATAAAGACAAATGCATATATAAAAAACCGATAATTATCATTTTAATAATTCATAAATATCAGTCTTACCTTTTAGGCCTTTAATCTATAATAATGTTCGTAATAAATAAAGTAATTTGAGGAAGACATGTATATAAAATTGCATGTTTCGAACATAGTTTATTTAATCTATTTCATTTTTTATTGATAACACTAAAGTTTATCAATGGCTACCAAACGAAAAATGAGAAAAATTAAACGAAAACGTTTATAAGACTACGATACAATGTACTCACCGGACTGCCTCGTTGGTCTAATGGCTAGATTCTAATGGCTAGACATATGTGCTTTATATTATCTCCTGTGTTGTTGGCTAAACTCTCTTGTTATTGGCCGCCGCGGCCGAGATCGGACCGGAGGATATAAGTACTCAATAATATATACGATTATTAATGACTAGAAGATACATGCAATCAGAGAGACCCTCTCAGAGGTCTCAGGTGTACTGACAGATTAATAAACATTTTCTAATGTAAATAAATATTCTAAATTAATAGTCAATAAGTATTATGATGTCATAATCTCCTAAAAGCTTCAAGCTAAAATGATCTAAAAATAAGATTTTCTACAAACGTTTAAATAATTTATTCTGTAACTTGAACTTTTTGCAATTCAATACAAAATCACCATCAATTCCTTTGACGTAATTTACATTAAATATTTATTTAAATTAAAACCTTATTATTTAATAAACATATAAACAAGCTATTGTACAAACTATGATAATATGGAATGGTAACATAATGTTGTCGTATTGTATTGTAATCTATATAAATAAAATGATAGAGGTCTGCAGTTGTGCGCGCATCACGGAAAAACTACTGGATAGATTACAATGAAATTTTCTAAATATTATTTTTTTAGACACGGCCCTTATCAAAAAAATAATAATTGCGATATTTAATAAAAAGTTATTAAAGTTTCAAGAAACAACGATTTGTTTATGCACTTCGTGTTGAGGGATGAGTGCTTAATCAAAGTATATTTTTTGCGATCTTTTTGATGTTTTTGGTATCAACTAGTCTATACCGAAATGAAGGAGCACAAAAACTTGTCAACAATATGCGTGAAAAATCCGTAACAGCCAAATATGATGGAAATTGGTTTTACCGTTTTAGTTTTTAAATATTTAAAGTTATTTATTTGCCAAGTCGTGAGTACATTTTTGATGTTCTTATGGTTAAAATCACAACAACCATAACATGTACATATTTACTATAAAAACTACGTGCCATTTTCCATCTAGAGAAACATTTCTCCATGCTCTACAGTTATGGAGTTATGGCATTACCTTCATACTCATTTGTTTTTACATCAAATTCCCAATTTATTTTATTGGTAGATTATGACAAATTATTTTTGGTAGATTATTAATTAATTAGTTAAAAAAAATAAAAATAAACAAAATTTCACTTGGCTCGCGAGAGTGCGAGGCAAGTTGTAGCTGGCCTAAGCTTGTTCATTCCGGTTTTAGTGACTGTGTGTATTATTGGTATTACATCACTGCCAACGAAAAATGTCTCCATGTAATTTTACCTGCATAATATCTTAATACGTTTTGAGTTGGTGACTTCTTGGTTCCAACCTCAGGTTATTCAGTCATGCTAGGTTAAACAACTTGTTATAAATCTGCCAATTTTGTCATTATCTCTGCGTTTGCCTTAGACTTTTTTATTAAGTAATAATATTACCCAGTTAACTCAAAAAACTTGAATTTAAACTTTTAGACAACAGAAAATAACGAAGGTGATTATTATTATAAATATACAATTCCACATATGTATAGATACTATTAACATAATTTGATAATTGTATCAGTCGCATTTTTATTCGGAGCAATAATTTAATTAATTATTTGAGAAACCAAATCACGTTAAAACAACCCAAGGCTCAGAGGTATGTGGAGAAATTGGAAATAAAAAATATTTTAAGAAATGCGTGTCAATTATTAAAATATGGATATTATGAAAGACTACATTTGTATTTGTATAGCAGTTTGTTAATATTGTTGGATTATAATATTCATAATTCCTTAGGAAGGTTTTTTATCGTGCGCTATTTAAATTTATTAAAAAAATAATAATTAGTAGTGAAATGTTAATGTATTCTAATTTCTAATGAAGGCGTAAAAGGCTATTCAGGCGTTAAAATTGCTTACGCTGACTTTGTTATAAGAGAATCTTAATCAAAATCAAATTAATGAACTACCTAATCGTAGATGATAACAAACTTCGCAACAGCTTATATATATATCTCTCTGACAAGTGTCAAGTGTAATGCAGTCAGCATTACAATTTAAATAAACAGAAACTTTTTCCCACAAAGATCTTTATCAAAATAAATATAACACACATTTCAAACTTCTTCTGTTTTTAATAAATACTACCATTCAACATCAGACAAGTAATTTAGAAATATATATTACAAGATATTTAAACAACAAAAACATACGCTTGTGCAGTTGAGTTGGGTTGCTTGTAGTAAATATTATTTATAAATAAGTGTTAATTTAACTTATTCAAATGATATACTAATTGTAAGTTGTATACCTTTTGGTTAAAAAGGATAATTGTACGTAAATGTAGGTACCTACATGCTTAACTTAAATGAAAAAGCAGTGAATTAGTAATGTTACACATAGCACAATAGCGTAACACAAACGCTTGAGTGATCTCCAGTGAGTCTACTTTGCCGTCGAGAGAACAGGACGCGATGCCACAAACGCTTTAAAAGTGCAGTACCTACGTACTTTACAAATAAAAAGAACTTGTTACACATTGTAGTGACTTTTGATGATTTAATACTAACACATAAAATTCCTTGGTTGTTTGGGTGTTTATGAGATATTTATGGAAAAATTGTGTACAAGATATCCCTTTGGAGTTCCCATTTTAAATGAAAAAGTAATGATCCAAATAGAAAAAAAACGATGTTGTCTATCTTACTTGCACTTTAATTTTAGACAACTATTAGCATTACACAATATCTTAGAACAACTTCAATGATCATTTTAATTTTAACGTCTTACTTTCGAAATATAGAGCTTCAAAGTTCCTTGTAATGAGTTCACTTCATGAAGTTTTTTAATTCTACCTTGCTTGATGAGAAGTTGCTTTGATTACTCTGAATCAAGAAGTTGTTAGAGTTGAACTTGAAGGGATAATATTGTAAAGGTACAGATACTAACCAGAGTGTTTTCGGTTTAATTACTTTGACTACTGAATTCAATATAGTAATGTGATACGAGATCTTTGGATACACCATAAGAGTCAATCTTATGATGTATCCATAGATTTCGTACATACTCGTTGGTAAACGGTACAATTTTGTAGGTATTTTAAATAAGTGCTTAATGTGTAAATAAAGAATTTCACCAATGTGTATGGAAAAAAAAATTGGGAACAAACGAAACATTGCGTTGTACATGCGTTGTGCATCTGTACTGTAAATAATGACAATTGACAATTTTTGTCATTGTCAATATTTATATACATAAAATGATAGAAGTCTGCAGTTGTGCGCGCATCACGGAAAAACTACTGGATAGATTTCAATGAAATTTTCTAAATTTTATTTCATAGACACTTGGCCCTTATAAAAAAATATTTTTTTTGCGATATCTTCATTTAATAAAAAGTTATTGAAGTTTCAAGAAACAACGATTTGTATATGCACCGCGTGTTCAGTGATGCATGCTTAAGCAAAGTATATTTGTGCTTGCGATCTTTTTGATGTTTTTTCCTTCGTACATAAGAAAACTTTGTTAATATATCAAGCAGCGCGGACGAAGTCGCGGGTATCAGCTAGTTATAAATATTGAATTCAGTAACGGAAATTAGTTACAGGGTCTTAAATCCTAAGAATTTTGTGGGTGACGTTATTGAACCTAAATTAGGTATAGTTCCCTCTCTAATAAACAAATAATACTAATGACTATTTTGAATGGTTGGCAAAATTTTGCTTTATTAGATCGAAGTCTTAGAGAAACGTTAGAAAATTATTTAAAACAGAAAAAAACGTATTAGAATATCTTCTTAACAATAGGGTAAACCCTAGAGATGCAAAAGATGTAATCTATTCTAATAATAAACGCATTCAGCAGCCATTCTCTATTAGTATTTTACTCAATAAACTGTAAAAGGTTTCCTATTAAGCGTTTAACCCGGGACAGGGTAATTTAAATCATTATACGGATGTTATAGATTCACTGAAGATGTCAACTGCTTTAAATAAATGCTAGCGAACAAGTTAATTACAACGCAAATTAATATCTCCATTGTATAAGCAATTTGTGCAAGATTTTCTGAGATAATAAATACTACCGACTTATCAGTTCTACTACCGTAAATATAAATGCTTTATATTTTAAAAGCACTTAGCGCTTTGATTGCTTTACAAATCTACTACTGTTTAACAAATCTGACTAAAGTGTTGGCCTAAGCGTTGGCCTTTCAATAATTAAATGAATGGAAAATAATAAAAAAATCCCTTGTTTTTAAGGTGAAATAGGAAAGAGAAGTCATTGTTTCACCGGCGCTAAGACCAGGGGATCAAATCTAAATGATTAAATACTTGTATACTATGCTTTTACTGAAGAACATTATATTTTAAAAATATAATTTAAACGTCAGAACATTTATCAACCTAGTGTAATCGAAATAGTGGAATCAAATCATTACCCGCATAACTTGAGTTTTCCATCACTGTTTTTGAAGCGCGACTATTTTTTAAATAACTGGGATTACACGTAGTTAAATGACGCTCCAGTGTAATCGTAAGATTCTTATCTCTATACATATAAAAATGAATCTCTATTTCCCTTGGTCCTCGTATCACGCGTTTATTATTTTCAGGAGAAGGTTCTTATAAAAGAAAAAAAAATATATATTTTTTTACTTGATTTTTTTAATTATACCAATTATACCAATTTAATATTCAACGTTAACACACGTCACACTTTAAACACGTCTGATGTCGGGTCAGATAGTTTTAAACAAAACTGCGATAAACATACATAGTAAATAAATATATATTTATATCTATTATTGTTCTTGTTTCCGTGACAAAGCCGAAGACTCGCCCGCGGTACTCTTCATGGAGCTCTAATAATATCCGTCGGGGAAAATTTATAGATAAAATATTTAAGATTTTATTTTAATTACTTATTAGCACGCCAAATATATATTTTTTTAATTTGGAAGGTGGATGAGTTAATCGCTTAGAAATACGCTGCCACGGCAGAAGAATGTATGTGGCCGTGGCCAATGTCAAGAGAGATTAGCTCACTCACAGGACATACTATAGTGCACAAGTGTGTGCGCAAACACAGGTGCACTCTTCATTCCCTTACTCTCATAACACGATGGGACGGCAATCCGACACCGGAAAGAGTTCAGGCGCAGGACCAACGGCCTTACGTGCTTTCGAGGCACGGGTGTATATCCACACTTGCAAATTTCAGAGTCCGGGCTGCTACTAAGAAATTTCAACAGAAAATCTCAATAATAACCGCTCGCTCGCTCGAAGAGTTAACTTTATTTTATTACGCTCCCAACCTTTAATGTTAATTATTAATTTAAAATCAAATATTAACACTTTTAATTGAAGTCTCGTATAGTAGTGAATATTGTGATTAACAAAGTGAATTATCTAAGTGAAAAAACATATTGTTCGTAAGTTATAACGAAAATAGTTTTTAAATTATTTCGCGACCTGACCTACGACAATAACTTGCACTGCAGTCGCATCTATGACTACTCGGCCGGGTCATTGACCCTAGCACTGCCAATAAGACATCGCTCGCTTGTTTTTTGCGTTATAATTGTTACATTTCAATAAAAATGAGAACGCCTAAATGCGCGGGTTGTCCAAATGAATTGAAATCCGCCGCCTCTTTACATTGTATTCGAGGCAAAAATACGTATCATGTTATCTGCACAAGACATTCGATGGCAGAGTATAATAATATGAGCACAGATATATTGACTGCTTGGGTCTGTGACCTTTGTTTGTTTGCAAGGACCCAAAGAAAGGCAATAACTCTAATTCTCCCGTACGCACTTCATCACTTAGCAAACAACAGGATTATGTCACACAACGGAATAAAAAATCATCGTGCAATTGCCTGTCTGCTGACGCAATTCGTAAGATCATAGGAGAAGAATTTCGTCAGGCGCTAACGGCCGAATTCTATTTCAAACTCCAAGATATTCTCAGATCTGTGTCTTCACTTAAGTCATCGCTGTCATCGTTTCACCAAAAAGCAATTATCCACTCAAGAAAACACATTGGAAAACAGAAAACTGAAAACATTTCGCAGAAAATAAAGCACTTCTTTCTACTAACGACTTATTAAGCTCCCGCCTTACACAACTAGAGCAACACTCTCGCGCATGCAACATTGAAATTAATTTTGTATCGGAGCATAAATCTGTAAATTTAATGAAAACAGGGCATCGACTGCACCCCGGACATCGGAATATCCACTAAAAACCAGCGGTACCCTTCCAGTCTTAATGGGAGCGCCACGGGATCGCTTGCGCATTCAACCGTGAAACAAGATCAGCCCTCGCCCAAGGTCTATTTTAGTGAAATTTAACACACCACGCCTTCGTGATGAATTTTTAGCGGCAACTGGCAAGTTTAACAAAAAAACAACGCAGACGAGAAGTTAAACAGCAGTCACTAAGGGCCGGTTTTTTGATCGGTAGTTAACTCAACAAATGGTTGAAAATAGTTACAAATGGTTAAATTTTGCCAAAATGTGTTTTTTCATCAATAGTTAGTATAACAAATGTTCAAATAATGAAATATTAGTTATAAAATTTAACCACCCAACGTTGGAGGGTTAGCATTCTGACTAATGGCTAAGGGCCGGTTTTTTGATCCGTAGTCAAATGCTGTATGACAATTTGTTATTTTAACCATAGTTAACTAGTTAACTAATGGTCAAACGGCTATTTCGTTTTTCAATGTCTGTTTTAACTAAAGTCAATCTTAACCTTTGGCTATTATATTGCCAGTGAAATCGGAAAAGATTTCCTTAAAATATCTATGGTTTTTTGGGGGTAATATTTTTCTATGTGACAACACATGCATAATGAGTGAATAAAACGTCTTTTTTGACAGATTTTGAACTGCCATTAAAAGTCAAATAAAATAACACGAGATTCAACAAACAAGCTTTTCTAAAAAAATGTATGATTATTAGAAAAATGTAAATATGAAACTGCAATATGAAAGGCAAAACTAGATTTTATGCAACTAGTTCATAAAATAAAACTTAACTATGCTTTTATTTAAGTATGTGCTGATCTATAGGAAAACAAGGCGTAGCATTATTATTAATATAATATAATAAATAATATTTACTGTGCAAATAAGTACGTCGAGGGTGCAATGAGATCGCCTTAAATTTGTTTGAAATATTTTAATTGTACAATGTTTGTTACATAATTGATTTATAACATCACAGAATTAATAATAATGTATCGGTATGGTTCGATCATACAATGGAACAAAGCTTGCTGAGATGGAGGTTTCCACGGTGCCACTGTGGTAGGTTTTTGGTTTGCGTGGTTCAAATGGTCAACACATAACATTGCTCCTTCAGAGTTAAGTAAAGAGAAAACGTATGTTGTTATAAGATTTCTTCTGTATTGCTGATCATTTTGTCCCGAAGAAATCTCCAGGGCGTTGCAATATAAGCAATATTTGCTAAGAGGCATTATGGCAAATCCTAAAATGCAATAAATAATTTGAGGTTAGATAGAGGCACTGTTGTGAACATAAGTTTGCCAATTGAAGATGCAATCATTGGAACTTTAAAAAGATACATTACCTACCTTGTGGTGGGAGTTTTTAGATAGGTTCCAATGTGACCGACTAAACACATAACCGTTTTTCCTTGGACCACCGATATGGCCATCTATATACGGAAAATTTCGGCCTTCTCATAAACACGTCATCCGCAAAAATATCATCGCCTGATACACTTTCCGACATATTATAATATCGAACTATATTTAAATTTATAATAAATAATACAAATAATATTTGAAAAATACGACGTTGACAACAAGAAAACTGTCGACAGCTGTCATGGTTGAGAGTTAGCCATTAGTCAGAATGCTAACCCTCCAACGTTGGGTGGTTAAATTTTATAACTAATATTTCATTATTTGAACATTTGTTATACTAACTATTGATGAAAAAACACATTTTGGCAAAATTTAACCATTTGTAACTATTTTCAACCATTTGTTGAGTTAACTACCGATCAAAAAACCGGCCCTAACTCTCAACCATGGCAGCTGTCGACAGTTTTCTTGTTGTCAACGTCGTATTTTTCAAATATTATTTGTATTATTTATTATAAATTTAAATATAGTTCGATATTATAATATGTCGGAAAGTGTATCAGGCGATGATATTTTTGCGGATGACGTGTTTATGAGAAGGCCGAAATTTTCCGTATATAGATGGCCATATCGGTGGTCCAAGGAAAAACGGTTATGTGTTTAGTCGGTCACATTGGAACCTATCTAAAAACTCCCACCACAAGGTAGGTAATGTATCTTTTTAAAGTTCCAATGATTGCATCTTCAATTGGCAAACTTATGTTCACAACAGTGCCTCTATCTAACCTCAAATTATTTCTTGCATTTTAGGATTTGCCATAATGCCTCTTAGCAAATATTGCTTATATTGCAACGCCCTGGAGATTTCTTCGGGACAAAATGATCAGCAATACAGAAGAAATCTTATAACAACATACGTTTTCTCTTTACTTAACTCTGAAGGAGCAATGTTATGTGTTGACCATTTGAACCACGCAAACCAAAAACCTACCACAGTGGCACCGTGGAAACCTCCATCTCAGCAAGCTTTGTTCCATTGTATGATCGAACCATACCGATACATTATTATTAATTCTGTGATGTTATAAATCAATTATGTAACAAACATTGTACAATTAAAATATTTCAAACAAATTTAAGGCGATCTCATTGCACCCTCGACGTACTTATTTGCTCAGTAAATATTATTTATTATATTATATTAATAATAATGCTACGCCTTGTTTTCCTATAGATCAGCACATACTTAAATAAAAGCATAGTTAAGTTTTATTTTATGAACTAGTTGCATAAAATCTAGTTTTGCCTTTCATATTGCAGTTTCATATTTACATTTTTCTAATAATCATACATTTTTTTAGAAAAGCTTGTTTGTTGAATCTCGTGTTATTTTATTTGACTTTTAATGGCAGTTCAAAATCTGTCAAAAAAGACGTTTTATTCACTCATTATGCATGTGTTGTCACATAGAAAAATATTACCCCCAAAAAACCATAGATATTTTAAGGAAATCTTTTCCGATTTCACTGGCAATATAATAGCCAAAGGTTAAGATTGACTTTAGTTAAAACAGACATTGAAAAACGAAATAGCCGTTTGACCATTAGTTAACTAGTTAACTATGGTTAAAATAACAAATTGTCATACAGTATTTGACTACGGATCAAAAAACCGGCCCTAAGGCAATTGCAAGCACGAAAAAGGTAGCCATATATGTATCGGAGCATTTGACGCCTGAAACCAAAATGCTGCTCGCCGCCGCTCGACTGAAATCTAAGGAACTAAATAATAGATTCGTATGGGTACGTGACGGTAAAATTTATGTGCGAAAATCTGAAAACGCAAAATAAATTCAGATACGTAATCATGATTATTTTATTAATAATTTGTCATAAATAACGCTAAAGTTGACTGACATTTTATTATTACTTAAAGGCACTTTAAATGGATTATCTGTGTATTATCAAAATGCAAAAGTTCTGAGGACGAAAAGCGTTGACTTATTTAATATTATTGTATGTAATTCATATAACATCATTATATTGACTGAGACGTGGCTGAATAATAGCATATTTGACTGTAATAGGTATATAGTTTATAGACGAGATCGCAAAACCAGTGAATTTCATGCTAAAAAGGAAGGTGGTGGGGTCCTAATAGCCGTTTCGAAACACATTAAATCTTCTCGACTCCAGAGTTATGAATCTGATTGTTACGATATTTGGGTTAGCTTGGAGATTGGTAGTAAGGGCGTTAACAGCGAGACTATTTATGTATGTGGAGATTACATCCCACCTCCCGTTCAAAAACACATACTCAAGCACTTTATTGACAATACTAACAGAGTATTACAACCTTTTGACGGCACTTCGTTAGTGGTGGGGGATTTTAATTTGAGCAGCAAGTTATGGTCTAGGACGACTCAAACCTATGTAGGAAAATCAAATAGCGTACTACATAACATGCTGTCGGACTTTTTATCCCTTAACGATTTCAATCAATATAACTTCATTCATAACAATAAAAATAAAATTCTTGACTTAGTGCTATCAAATAAATGTCAAATTGATGTAAGTGATAGAATAGATACTCTAATCCCTGTAGACGTATCACATCCACCTTTAACATTTTTTCTAGACGTTAAACAAATACCGGATCTGCTTCCTTATATAACAACCTCGAAATACTGTTTTTTTCAAAGCAGATTACGTGAAAATACAACAAGAGTTAAGAATCATTAACTGGGATGACAACCTAGATAAGTGTGACTCTGTTGACACTATGGTGGCTGTACTTTATGATCAGTTACGTATTCTTATTCGCAAATACGTACCATTATCCAAACCTAAATCTTACAAATACCCATTCTGGCTCAGTAAATGCTTAATAAATTGTATAACGGAAAAATATAAGTGCAGAATAAGAATACGTAAATACAGTAACCCTCGCGATATTTTAACGTTCGAACTTTTAAGAAAAAGATGTGATAGATTATTAAAATAATCTCACGCTAAGTATCTGGAGCATATAGAAATGTTGTTGCGACCAAACCCAATTTTTTTGGTTCTACTTAAAAAAACAGACAAGATGCAACTTCTATCCTGCGAAAATAAAACTAAATACTTTTGTAGCAACTAATGGCACAGATATATCTAATCATTTTGCTGACCACTTTTCATCTGTTTATACTAATGTATCTTCACGATCATCATCTCAGTTATTTCCCGCGGTATCATACCCAAAAGCTGTCTGAGCTTAATCTCCTTCACACCCGATCAAATCTTAAAGGTTTTAAAAGTTCAAAAGACGCAGGTACTGATGGTATTCCAGCTTTATTTGTAACAAGTTGTTCTGAAGGTTTATGTCCTGTAGGCATCTATCCATCGCAATGGGAAGCAACTCTGGTTATTCCTCTCTATACAAATTGAGATCGTAGTCTCATTAGTAATTATAGACCAACATCTATCCTTTCTGTGTTTGAACTCGTTATTTATCCAATCTTCTTCTCACAATTTAAGGCAACCATTGCTCCGGAACAGCACGGATTTTTGAAAGCGAGATCTACATTCTACCAATCACACATCTTTTATCGAGGAAATCACTGAGGCGAGGGATGTTGGCAAATTTGTTGACGCTATCTACACTGATTTCAGTAAGGCCTTCTACACACTTAATCACACCATACTGCTACACAAGCTTGAGATGGTTGGTGTGACTGGCAATCTACTAATGTGGTGTAAATCTTATCATCAATGTAGAAAGTCGAGTTGTTATTATTGGTTACTCTTCTAAATCTTTTATTTCCTTTTCTGGAGGGATCTCACTTGGAGCCTCTATTCTTCATTATCTTCATTAATAACATCTGCTTCTGTTTCGTCAAATGCCATTTACACATCGATGATCTCAAGCTTTACAGAACTGTTTGCACAGCGGATGCCATCTGTCTTCAAAATGATCTTAACAACTTAGCATTATGGTGTCAAAGAAATTGCATGAGTCTCAAAATAGCAATCCAGTTCCATGTTATAAAGTTCAGTAGGAAGATAACATATTTTGAAAGAAATTACTCAATCGATGGAATTACACTCTCAGAAGTAGAACATATTCGAGATCTCATATCGGTGTCATACTGGATACTAAATTAAGATTTAGTTTACATATTGACGACATATTGAGTAGGTCTTTTAGGACCTTGGGATTTGTATTGCGTAACTGCAAGCAATTCAAAAATGCTGAGACAAAAATATCGCTCTTTACAGCATTAGTTCCTAGCATTTTAGAATATGGCAGTATAGTTTGGTTATTTATAAAAATAGGCTTGAAAGTGTTCAAAAAAGAATTTCTCTGGCATTTAACCTACAGTCTTATTTTAGCTAAAAAACTACAAAGCTATGAAGAGAGGCTATCGTTTTTCAAACTCCTTCCGCTTCAAAACCGCAGATGCGTACTAGACAACTCATTTATATTCAAACTAGTGAATATCTGTTGTCGAAAATAATGCTTCGTGCTCCTACAAGATTCAGAGCATCTATATATCAGATATCATGTACAAACAGTACATAATAAATTTCCATAACATAAACGTTCAAATTCGATCATTTGTAATTGTAGCTATTATATACAATATAATAATGTCTGATTTCATGTAAATTGCATTCAAATACGTTTTTAATAGTATAGCGGCGTAGAATACAGGGGTCCAATTCTACTAACAATTTGTCACTTTATCGCAATCGAATCGAAGCGTGATCGTTGCTGTTTATCCGTTTTCCTATTCTTTAATTTTATTATCGACTATTTACATAAAAGTTAACAATTACGTTTGGTTTGGAATAAATATAGATCAGTCAATGTTGATTAATTCCGATCGGAATCGAATCGAAAACGTATCGTAATCGTTATAGATTAGTAGAACAGGATGTCAGGACTAAGTCAACAAATTTATGAAATACATATACCTAATTAACAAAGTTTATGGTATATATTAATTTATTGAAAAATTCGATTAATTCGAACTTTTAAATAAATTTATACCGTCATTGTATTTTAAGTAAGCCTGACAGTAACATGACAATGTGACGGTAAATCAAATACAGACTGCACGGTTAAATAATTTCAAGCTTAATAAATATCATTGAGGCTGTGTAATGTAATTAAGATGCATTTACATGAATTATATCAATAACTAGCTGATACCCGCTACTTCGTCCGCGTTGTTTGATATATTAACAAAGTTTTCTTATGTACGAAGGGAAAAACATCAAAAAGATCGCAAGCAAAAATATACTTTGTTTAAACACTCATCACTGCAGTGCATATACAAATCGTTGTTTCTTGAAACTTTAATAACTTTTTATTAAATGAAGATATCGCAATAATTTTGATATTTGATAAAGGCCAAGTGTCTGGGAAATAAAATTTAGAAAATTTCATTGAAATCTATTCAGTAGTTTTTCCGCGATGCGCGCACAACTACAGATCTTTATCATTTTATTTATATAGATTAGGACATAAAATTACTCGACTCGGATGTTAATTAAAATTGAGTAATTAAAGTTTATTTTTTCTGCCTTGCGTTGAAAAATACTTCACTAGAAATCATTTAAATTTCTGTTTCCATTACCTGTAAATTTGACATTTTATACGTTACTTTTTTTACAGGAAAATACATATATTCATTATATTCATCTAAAAATTTGTTTCCAGTAAAGTTAAATAAAAATATTTGTACGTTATATAACCCTAGAAAATGTCAAGGTAAGCCTGTGGTGAGAAACCACTGAATTAAAACCGTTAACTTATAAACTTTATTTGTGTTTATAATTTATTTTGTGTATGGCGATAAATGAGAACGTCGTGAAGAATGAAATTGTGCTACATAAGTCTCACTTATTGCAGCGTGGTAGAATAAGCTCCATCCATCGGGTTATTTACGGGTCGTGTACGCAGGGTGCGGTTACGTACAACAAAGTGCACGGAAGAAATCGTTCTAAGCATTTTCTAAACAATTGACCGTCGAACAGCTGGTCTATGACAGTGGTTTAATTAAGTTGTAATTTGTAAGTGACATTGTTTTCACTTCCCTTTCGATTGATCATCTATCATGTGTGTGACAAACTTTTATTTAAATTCACCGTTTAGTGTGTATTCGGAAATATATTGTAGCTTAAATTGTTTTCATCATAATAATTAGCACAAGATGGAGACAATAAAATCTAGATCAAATAATAACTTGCTTTTAAGACTTATTAACAAACGATTTTACAAATTTAAATGTGATAAGAGGTGTATCTTTTTTATATATTGCCTATATCAGTTGCACTTTTACTAAAAGATTTATTCAAGCCCCACCCACTTGTCCTTCATTTTACATTCTTACATTCGATTTTGGCCTGGTTGGATCTCAGGTTGGCGGTCAACTTCTTTTGTTGCACTCCCATTATGTTTAAGCTAAATTCCCCATTCCGAAATTGTTTGGTGGCAAAAACATTCTTTAATTTTTAGTGAAAAGACAATCAATTTTGTGACAATAAAATTCGTGGTTGTAACTTGTAAATAACAAATATAAGGTCCTCCAGACCGATTTCGGCCACGGCGGCCAATCTTAAGAGAGATTAGCCAACTGCGCAGGACTTATATTATAGTGCACAAGTGTGTTGGCAAACACAGGTGCACTCTCTTTTCCTTAGCTCTGATAATCCGATGGGACGGCAATCCGACACGACCGGAAAGAGTTCAGGCGCAGGACCAACGGCTTAACGTGCTTTCCGAGGCACGGGAGTGTACACACTTCCAACTTCCAGACTCCGGGCTGCTACTGAGAATTTTCTGACAGAAAACCCCAATAACTATATATAGGCCCGACCTGGGAATTGAACCCAGGACCACCGCGTCTGCGGCCTTATATCAAGCCACTAGACGAGGCAGTCAACGAGGATAACAAATATAACGGATTTACAGTATAATAATAGGAAGCTTGTAATACGAACGGATTGGCTCGTTTTCCGTTCAAAGGTGCTTTGTGATTTGATACAATTCATAGCAAAATATATATTTTTTTCAAGAACTGTACGTTGACTAAAACCTTGTTATCTTTTATTCATTAGTCTAAGAAAGAGGAAATATTGGTATAAATGTACATATGTGTCGTGTTATGAAATTTCTTTAAAACATACTTAAATGTAGCATATTAATATAGATAATATTGAGAGAAATGATTTGTCAGGACCAGGAGACTTACGAACTAATCATTGCATACATGTGTAGAAGCCGAACTTGAATGACCTTATGCAAAGGTGCTTGAATGGTTTTTATCATAGAACTTCCAAAAACAAGTGCATCTTTATAACCAACTCTTATTAGTCTCGCTTCTAGTTCTAATGACAATTTAATTTTATAATGACATTTTATTTGGAAATGGGACGCAAAAATTAATAATATCTAAATATACTTTATTCAATATACTTTTAAGCACTTGTAAATCACCATTGAGGACTCCTAATAAAACTGGTATGAAACTCAATACCGTAGTTCTTTTAAGCCTGTTGAATAAATAAAAATACATTATATTTATTATTTACAACAAGTCGTCAATTTCACTCTTACACACTAGCAATTCAGAATAACACAACTGCGAAGCATGTTATTACACTGGACTGCTCATTCGTGAAACCCCAATACAGAATATGGAATTATTGATGTTATACTTGATAGATAGGCATGGTCATGCCTGATTCGAAGCCAGACGAACCCAAAAAGCCCTACTGGCTTCTATATGTATTTCACTCGGTGGTAGGGCTTTGTGCGAGCTCGCCTCTGTAGGTACCACCCTCTCATCAGATATTCTACAAAGGTCTACCACCAAGTAAATGTGGTGATCTAAGTAACGGGTTAAATCTATAAATGTTAACACAATATCATGATTTTATTATTTAGTGTAATAAACTGCCTCGTTGGTCTAGTGGCTAGTTGCAAGGCCATAGACCCGGTGGTCCGAGGTTCAATTTCCAGGTCGGGCCGGAGTCTGGAAGTTGGAAGTGTTTACAATGCCTGACACTGCGCCGCACTCTTTCCGGTCGTGTCGGATTGCCCTTGCGTTTGCGCACACACTTGTGCACTATAATATCTCCTGCTCAGTTAGCTACCCTCTCTTGAAATTGGCTGCCGTGGCCGAAATCGGCCTGGCGGACCATATATAATATACACTTAATAATAAATACGTAATAAAAACCTGTACACCCAGTTATAATAAACAATATAATATGCTTCGCGTACACTGCTAGTTCACGTGAGCTTAGTTGCGTGTAGTAATTGTCACTTAAACTAATACATTTCGTTTAAACATACTGAAATATGCTCTGTATTAGTGAATTGCAGAAAAATTTTTTTTTTTGGTTATAAGTTTTTGTCGTTTAATACTTCTCGGATATATTTTACGTTTAAAAATAGATTGAAGATTGGTATCACTTAAAAGTATTTCGAGTACTATAAGTGTTGAGTAGCGAAGGTTGGCAGTCAGCTTCGAACACTCTCTTGTTCTTCGCGAGGTGGAAAAACTCGGCAGCACTCGCGATTCCTGTCCATTTGTTAGACTTTTCCCTCCGATCAACAGCTCTTGTCCCGGCAACCTTTTTCATCAGAATGAGTTGTAAAAATTTATATCTGTCATGCCTAAGCACGTGTCCGAGATATGCAACTTTTCTTTTCTTGACAGTCTCCAAATGTTGCCGCTATTGGTTGACGCGTCGTAGAACCTCTATGTTCGATCCTCCTCTGTGTAAAAAATACAACCGTAAAATATTTGAATAGTTAAACCTAAAGTAGTATCTATGATTTAGCTTTAGATAAAATAGATGTAATTTAAAATACATCACAAACTACAATTTATTATATAATTTAATACAACTATTTTGATGAATTGGCTTTTAATCAACTGGCTTAGTTACGCAAATGAAGTAAATAAACACGAGCAAAATTAGTAAATTCACTAAATAATTCGCGATATAATATTTAATGAATACGTGTCGTATTTGCTAAATTATGCTATTTGTGGTTTGTATATATGAGGTGATATTTTATTCATAGATTTCAAATACCTACGGATAATTTTATTAACACAATATTTTATACATCCTTTTGTTTATTTGATCAGCATAAACTACTCTACTTGTGTAGGGATAAAAACTCAATTGAAAAATGTATGGTATGTATTGTTTTATTAATTTATTAAAACAAACATCAGGTGAGTTGTAGTTTGTTTTTAAAAACATGTGCTATCCGCTTGCTACGGCAGTCGTACGAGTAGTACGAGTAGAGTAGGTACATAGATGGCACATTTCATTAGAATCTCACCAGTTCGAGCGTGATTGAGTAACATATTAGTTAGACAGGGATAAAATGTTTGACAATGAAACTTTCAACTCAATCAATCAGCCGCACAATCGAATATTTAGTGACGGGAAAGCGGCGTCTAAAATCTTTGTAAAGGCTTTACCGGTGTATGGAGTATGGATTCAACTCGTTCCATCTCTATTAAAACTTTACCTCGACGTCGGCTAACGATACTGTGTTTAATCGATAGCAATATGTGTTCGTTAGTGTTCTGATAGTATTTTTTTTGCTGAAGTTATAAACTACTAAAATACTGGTTATTTCTCGATTATTCTTGTTTTGATTTTCTCTTGAGTATCAAGTTTTCAAGAATAATGATATGTTATCTTATATTTTCAAGAATAATTATAATATTAAAACTTTTGATTAATATGACGACTTTGTGTCGTTTTTATTTAGCATACGGCAACTTCTAAAAACATAAATGCGTTTAGTTTATGCTTTTATTATTTATTCAAATAAATGTTTTTAATGATATTATAACTTTATCCGAACTTCGAAAAATAGTACACATACATGAAAATAAATGGCTTAGCTGCCTTAATAAGCGGTACAAATCCTATAACAAAACAACAAAAAAAGTATGCGGTACGAAATCTGCCGTTCTCCTTTCGATATTAACATTATAAATGGGAAAGTAACTTTGTCTGCCTGTTACGCTTCTACAGCTTACTGATCCGACGTTGATTAAATTTGGAACGAACCAAGCTTGTAACCCATGGAAGTACATAAGCTACCTTCTTTGCCTAATGTCTGCCAACCTACAAACGCCCGGGCGAAACCGCCGGCTAAAACTAGTCAGTTATATTAGTTTGTTTCAATAGTAAAAAATATGATCGTTTAATAAAATATAAATTAAAAACAAAAATTGAATAACCTAAAAAGTTTATTTTTACATCAAAACTATTTTTAATCTGTGTATATTTAGTAGACGAGAGATTGTGGATACTCTCTCAATTGAAGTTAAAAATAGAATTACTATTATGCTCCATTCTTCGCGCGTAAGATAAATACGAAACAAGTGTCAAGCTTATTAAGCTTCAACCTCGATTTTCATGTTCATTTGTTCAAGTTTATGTCAACAAACTTGAAAGGCTAAAGAAACTATTATAGGTATTGAAATAGTATTTTTTATGATAATTGATTTATGATATTCTTGTATGTATTATATCCTCATTTTATAAAAGCCGATTTTATATTAAGTGGCGAATTGATTTAAAAATTTATAATTTGGATGCACTTTAAAGTACCTATGCATTATTTAGACGAGTTCCGTACAATACAATGAACAGCAAATAAATATTTAGGCGAAATACTTTCTTATTGCTAACTAATTCTGTTGTATTAGTAGTTAAGATTGGATTTTTTTTTATATAGGTTAGTTTTTTTTTTACAAGGGTTGTTTGTTTTGTAATGTTGTTTACGTTTTTAAAGTACATATCACTTCGTAAGAGTACCTGTTTAAGTTGTTAATTTTAAGTGTTTAGTGATAAGTTGATGGTGTATTATCTCAATAAATAAAGAATAAATAAATGATCTGTTTTATATGACACATACTTCTGTGAGTAGATAGCTACTTGTCTTGGAGTATTATATGTGTCACCGTTCATTTATTTACTCGGTGGTAGGACTTTGTGCAAGCTCGTCTGGTTAGGTCCCACGCACTCATCAGATATTCTACCGCAAAACAGCAGTACTTTGTATTGTTGTGTTCCAGTTGGAAGAGTGAGTGAGCTAGTGTAATTCCAGAAACAAGGGACATAATATCTTAGTTCCCAAGGTTGGTGGCGCATTGGCAATGTAAGCGGTGGTTACTTAGCATTTCTTACAATGCCAATCCGTTGGTGACCACTTACCACTAGGTGGCCAGCTCGTCCGCCTACCTATACAATAAAAAAAAACTTCATGTCACATACTTCTGTGCTATCTACTTGCCTTGCGGCCGAATACTGAAACGACACTTAAATATTAAATGCAACTTAATTATTTGAGACGCCACTAAATTCAAATTTCGCATACTAATTTAGGAGTTTGTCTATGTTAAGTAGCGTTTAACTTTGAGGGACATTTCAGTATTCGACCGTTGGAGTATTATATAGTGTGTCACTTTATTATAATATTTTTGGTATTTATATAAAATACATTGATATCCGCTAAAGTATTTATGAGTATTTAAGAAATCAACTATTAAATTGATTCGTTATTCTATCCCGAGTTAAATAATAAGAGATAATCAGCATAATACGTTCGTGGTTGTATCGGAAACGAACGGCTTAAAGCGATCTCAAATCCATCGCCTCCGCCGCCGGCCCGACCATCGTCATTTAAAAAGCAAAATAAATAAATAATATTTATTAGCATTGTTAATTAGCTGCTATTAAATTTAAGCTGAAGATTAAACTTTTTATAAACAGAAATACGTAGATCGAATGAAATCGGATCTATTCAAACGGACAACTTTATTAACATGAAATGAATTTACCATATATTATATTTGCACCGAAAGAGCATATCCTATGCAAATTGATGTCATGTTCAAATGAATGACGCAAAATGTTCGAGAATCAAATGAACAGGACAGTTCAGCCAGGCTTTACGATTAGAATTCAAATACGATTGTACAATATACACCGAAGCCACTCAGTTCAATATAGCTTATATATATATATATATATATATTGCATAGGAAGGCGGACGAGCGTATGGGCCACCTGATGGCAAGTGGCATCACTTACATGACCATTGCACCACCCACCTTGGGAACTAAGATGTTATGTCCCTTGTTTCTGGAATTACACTGGCTCACTCACCCTTCAAACCGAAACACAACAAGAGCAAGTATTGCTGTTTAGCGGTAGAATATGTGATGAGTGGGTGGTACCTACCCAGACGACCTTGCACAAAGATCTACCACCGCGTAAAAATATTTATTTTATATACAGGTTGTAACAAAATTCGTGTCCGACCCTTGAAGTGGTTATTAGGTATCGTGAGGCGGTTCTATTTACGTAAAAAAAAAAAAAATATTATGCAAAAAAATTACTCATAAAAAAATATTATTTGTCATTTTCAATTGTAAATGACGAAAATTTCATGGACAACTGAGGTCATGACCGCGTGTTCGACCTACCCGATAGGTAAGAGCTATCGAGCGCTGACGCCCGCGCCTGTGTTGCAATATAATTGTCGTTATTTAGTCAAATTAAATTTTATTCGGGGTAAAATTTTGCTTAAAATTTTAAAAATGATTACATAAATAGAACCGATTAACGATACCTAATAACCACTTCACGGGTCGCACACGAATTTTGTTACATTCTGTATATGACATTAATTTGTAATAACTATTTTTATGTCACATGTAAGTGCTCACTTCCCGGGTAATATATTATTATGATAGTTTATGTTTACAGTGCGTATATAAGTTATAGATAGATATTTACGTTCTGTTTATCATTATCATGTCAACCACGCTCTCAGAGGAACTTCACTAACGCCCGAATACTGAAACGTCATTCAAATATTAAATGCAACTTACTTATTTGAGCCGCCGTTAATTAAAAAATTCTCACACTAATTTAAATGTTAAGTAGGATTTAACTAAGTGTTTGTTTGAGGGATGTTTCAGTATACGGCCGTAAGCTACTATTTAAAGCATGTCCTTAAAACCATTTTTGAAGTACTGGCCGAATTACTTCTAATGTAAGGTGATCAGTGGTTAATGATCTTATCATAATCTTATCATTTTCTTATTAATATGTCAAAACTATAAAAACATTGTCTATGATTTTATCTTGATATCTTTCATAAATTCATTCAGCTATTAATGTATCATATTAGTTAGAATATAGTTGTTACCTATAACTACTAATAATAATAAAATAAAATAAGATATAGACAGTATTGAAAGTCCGACTCAAGGCTGCGTGTAAGCGAGGTCTATTAGGTCTATAGGTCAATAATCCCAGTGACAATGAATACGTGAATAGTGTATCGGTGTATAAACAAAGACTAATGACTAATAATAACGATAATACACATTTAACTGTATGTACACAGTAACGCCTGTGTATTACTCCTATCTTCGGCTGTTGTGAAGCGAGACCTCAGGTAGTGGGGTGTTTCCCTCAGCCTGTTAAGAAGACTGTTCAAGGAGTAAGCCAAATCTCATGAGAACTTGTCACCGCTGAGTTGGACAGTGTCTAGGTCAGGTGATGGTGATGATGATAATTACCAGCCCTGAACCCGAGTGATCCAGGAGTTTAGAATGAGACGGGTAGAGATACTCGCTTTTCGAAGTGTCGACCCGAGATCGATAATTACCTACTCAAGAAGAGTCACGAAGTTTAACTCTTGCCAAGGAAAGCTTATAGCAAGTATTATAATAACATATAAATACCAAAAGCTTTTTATCGAAATTAATTCATAGCCCTTAAGCACTTGAGATAAACGACTATTATCGTATTAATTAATACTCATATCACATAATTATGTACATTCATTAAGCTATTCATGTATAATATTAGTTAGAATTAGTTACCTATAACTACTAATTTTAGAAATTATGATAATAAATTACATTATTCTATAGATTAAAATAATTTTTATAAAGTCTATTTTTAAAACTTAAATGCTGTTATCTTATTGAAGCCACTTTTGGTATTACGATGACAATCTTATATCTTTAAATGAGCAATTCTTGTATATATATATATAATCTGAATCTCGGAAACGGCTCCAACGATTTTCATGAAATTTAGTATGCTGGCGGTTTCGGTTGCGATAAATCGATTTAGCTAGGTTTCATTTTTAGAAAATATCATTTTCTTCGTATTTTCAATAATCAACTTTATCGACAATAATCAATAACTCTTCCTGACATCTATTGGCGAGTATTTTTTTAATTGAGAGCAACGACACAACCACATTAAAGCTACTCCAGTAGATGGCGTTGTATAATTTCGAAAAAACACAATTTACCAATAAAAAAATACCGAGCAAAGCTCGGTCATCCAGGTACTAATTAATTATGTGTACATTTTGTCTTAAAAAAATTGAATATCTACTTTTGAATAAAATTTCAAAAAAACCTTGAAATCATTATTTGTTTTTCTTTCGAAAATACTTAAATCTTAGAATTTACATTTCTAACATGAAAATCTGCGTCAATAACGAATGGAGGCCTTTTATCCCCTACTACTGTTATGTTTGGAATTTAGAAAACCCCTTATAATCATGTCTTGTATTTTTTTCTCGAAAGACTACGGACTGAAAGTACATTAAAAAAAACTTGCCTATGTTCTTTCTTTGGATTCAAACTAACGCTTTTTTAATATGTTCCCTCTTATAAAAGATTAGAATATTAGAATAGGCGGCTAGTGCCGATCTTTCTTCCCGACTGTATTAGCCATCGCGTCGTCGCGTTTGGACTTTACTACCACTTATAATAAAATACTAACATAGCGAAATATAAAATCAATATAGATAATTAATAAGTATTTCATTTAATAATAGATTTCATTTGATTTTCGAACGTTCATTTATTTTCTACAATGAATTTTCAGTAATATTTAAGATAAATGGATGTGCATAAAATCCGGATTACGTTCCTCTTTTGTGGGCGGTATTAAACTTTTTGTTTGAAGAAATCTATTTACCGTTTCCACAGGACTTAAAATAAAATTCTACTAGAAAGCAAAAAAAAAACAAGCATACTGAATGAAAAGAAATAAAATACCGTCGTTGTTGGGCGTTACATATATTACATAATCATATTACAAATGTATTAAATTTTCCAAATCGAAAAAAGTCATGCTATACGACGTAAATAAATCTTTTAGATACACTGAAAAAAACGCTGACGTGTTGCTTTACTTCATTATATTACATTCCACATTCCATTTGTCGATTGCTTTGACCGAGCGTGCTCAAACGATAGTTAAATTCGGTCAAAAAAAATAGCGAACTGCACATGGTGAACAGGGTTTCAGAAAATGAAAACATCACACGTGATAAACGGATAAACTTTGTAGTAGTATTTGTAGCTTTACGAAATCTGTTTAATTTATGTTAATATGTTCATTGAAATGCTTATTGAGATGGCACTTATTTAATTATAAATGTATAATACCTTAACACGGCTCAGATAACCTTTTGATATAAGAATTTTTACGATAAAATTCTAATTAAAATTTTAAATTATCCTCTAAAACTAAACTATCATGTTAACATTTACATTAATGTAATATTGTAAATATTCAAATCCTTATTAATCATATATTTAGTCTGAATTTTAATGTAAGAAATAAGCGACGGTGCAGCTCAGAGGGTTCTTAAAGCTTTTAAAGTAGATAAATGTATACGTTTTTAAATTCCGCACGATACGCTTGACTTTAAAATTGTACTAATGTAAATTATTTATCAAATACATTAAGGAAATTCAGTTTTTAACATTTATATTACGTAATAAAAGTTGCTTAGTTGTTAAATTAACAAGATATAAAGTTTTATTGAAGTTTTAAAGTTTTATTAACTTGATGACATAAAAATTAGCAATCTAAAGGGTGTCACAACGTTCAAACACTGAGAGGAAGTTAATTTATTGTTCACAAGGCGTCCTCGATGCTTTTCTTTTTCAAGTAATACAGAATAATCATAATAAAATATTCATTTTATTATGGATTTTAAACATGTTTAAGATAATATTTAATTGGAAACCTTCACGAATTGTTTTGCTTTAAAGTAATTTAAATTTACTGTGTAAAATGTTCGATATATTTGACCCTAAAAACCATTTATTTCTGTATATTTTTCATCTTTCAAGCGTACGTGTCCTTTCCGTGTCAATTTTACAATATAAATCATTATGGGATAATTTCTTACATGTGAACGCTCACGAACGTAGTCGTTTCAAGTAATATTCATTTGATCAGTTAATTATCGAAAGTGTGCTTCGACACTAAATACTCGTTAATTAAATTAAACAGTCTCTTTGATGCTTTGTAGTTTGTACTCTCGGCACTAGCCACGGACGGCCTTCGGACAGACCGAGCGACCGCTTGCACTGCTCACAATGTAGATTAAAAAAGTTTTGTTCATTTTGCTTGCACCTTTGATATAAGGTTCTATGTAATTTGTTTACAGATTTTAATTGCTTCATATTTATCTAAAGTTAATGTTACAATGTATCTAAGCAAAGGATATGAAGAAATTTTCAATGAAATCTAATAAATATATTGACAGATTGTTTTTGTACATCTTATTGGCATTCTCATTTCTATAACATTTTCTTCGATCACGAATAAAAAACTGTTTTCAGACTAATTCAAATTAATTTAAAAATTATTTAAATAAGTCAAAAGAGCATACCAACTTTTAGTGATCGAGTTAAAAAGCAACGTGGAGCTCTTCAAACAGTTTGTAAGGAACATAAACACGGAAAGGTTTAGCCGAGAGGAAATGAATTATAAAAATAAGTAACAAACTGTATGTCGCAAGTGCGGATCTGGAGCAATGATAGGGTATCGATTTCTCAAAGGAAATAATTTCTAGTCAAGTATCGAACACTAGGCTATTCTTGGATACAAAATATCTATATACTTTTAACCTCTTCTACGTTACCCTTTCGTTTAGAAGTTTTTATAAAAGTATTTTAGTTTATTCTGCTCTCCATACTTTGAAACTGTTAAAGTGCTTATGAAAGAATCAACGTTACATCTTTCACAAACTCCCTTGACCTACATGTGATCTTTTTAAGTAAACAAGTGTTGATTTCTCTATAACGTAATACACAATTTACTTTTAGACTAATCTTAGATATATTTAAATAAAAACATATAATAACCGCAATACATAAAATCTAAATAAAATCGTTTCACGGGTTCTTTCTCAGCTACTGAATACTTAAGTGACAAAGATGCATTGAAAAACATTCGTTACTTAAAACAAGATAATTTAAATGGCCATTTAACTACTGAGTAATTGTTTCTACCGTCTGAATTTATTTTTAAACGTTAGAAAGTCAGTAGTTATTCGATTCAGGTGACGATTACGTTGATTCTTAAAGAAATGGATTTATAATTTACGTAATAAAAATATTAAATCGTCTACCTTCTTAAAATATATTCAAATAAAAACAGTTTCCTTTCAAAGCAAATTAAATTTTGCTATGATTAAAAAATAATCTATGGTAACTGTTTAATTGCAGTTTAAAATGTTATCGATTTTTCTCTTATTGTGTAATCTGTTACCAATGCTTGGAAAACACGTATCACGTATCATGCTGTGTTTGCTTCGTAGCGGCCTCGTTCGTAGCACGATCGTAACGACCTCGGCAAACATTTAAAAAATGCATGTCCACTGTAGTTACATAAAGGTATTGTCACATAAAGAGCGCAATATAATAAAACATGTATAAGTTACTGATGAGATTTCCTCCTACGGTAGCTTATATAATGTAATAACTTAGTTTCGAATATTTATAAAAAAAAAACCATCAAAATTATAACGAATATACGCTCGGGCTAGAGTTATATATCCATTTATTTCCGTAATAAAAATATTACATTTATTTAATTGAGAAATTTTTATTTTTTTAGAAAAACGTAACTTTAAATTTTTTTTACTATAATAGTTACTATTTAGATGCTCGATTGTAATTACATTATTAAATGTGTTAATAACATTACCACTTTAACAAATAAAACATATTGACCTTTTCTAACAAACCATTCCGATTTTCAAAGACGTTTTAAGCTTAAAATAGAATTTACATTTTACAATTCTAGTTACGAACAAAAAGGTTAGCATTGATTCTTAAATGTCAGACCATTTAATGGCTATCAGTTATTTAAAATTGAATACCAAGTATTTAACTGTCTAACATGTACGTAGCTCATATATAATATTACAGTAGAATAAGACTGACACTAATAATTATCGCATTTTTTTGTACTAAAGGTTATTTTCATATACCGTGAAGAGACAAAGACGACTTTAGATTTGAACATTTAAAAAAATAAATATGAGCGGTATTTGCAGATAACCGTTTTTATTATTAGATTAATTAAAATATTTTCTTAAATTTAAATAAGGTAATTCCATAAAAATCTGTTCTACATTGACTGGGAGATATAACAAATATGCATAAGCTAAGATTGTTTTAAGCTGCCCTGGGGGTAGCACTTCGCATGCGCGGTTCCGTATGGGGGCTTGAGGCTCCCGTCACTATCCTTCCGTAGCTCTGGTAAAGCAGCCGTATCGGTCGAACACTAACTTTGTAGCAAGCTTATATTACAGTACGAAGTGTTGGCAGGCTAATTATAGTTAAATTAAAGCGGCTATTACCTACTTCTAAGAAGATGTACACCTGTATGAAGTAAGTATTTATTTTAGAAAAGATGTATAGAAATATATTATAAAGAAATAGAATAATCGGTTCGCTATCATTTATTATTTCAATTTGTGCAGTTACAAATACTTAATTTAATAATATACTCCATCTCCAGATTTGCGTTTTCATAATATTGATCAAAAATAGTTTGTTGTTTTCTTATCGTGATTATTTATTACGTGGAACGATAAATAAAATAGGAGATGACAAACACAATAGTCCGACTGCGTAACAAGTGAACTTAAGTGTTGGAAACAGGCCAGGTTCCCTTTAACTAACGGTGATTATTTGGAGCCGAGAGCCCTCAGAGTCGGGCAAAAAAAGTTCGAATGTAATTGGTAAAATTCTTTAATTTCATTATACAGTTAAGATAGCTTTGGCTTTCGATATTTTGAATAGGAATTAATTAGTTCAAATTAAAAAAAGAACTTCGCATTCGATCCTTAATTAGGATGGTAGCAATTAGGCGGCACTGATTTAATAATTAACATGAAACCATATTCATATAATATACATGCACCTGTAACATAAGGAAGATTCCATGAAATAATACGGCACGGAATATGAAGCGCAATTATAAGACCATGTTTACATAGAGTAACCAAAACGTGTACCGTAATACAATAAATATTGTACGTAGCGTAGATAAGGTATACCATTAAAAATGATAAAAACAATTTATATTTATATTAGTTCTCATTCTCATGCGAGTTAATGTAGGTTTACTCATACTAACGCTACTATTTATGAGAAAAGTTATAATAAAAAGAAATATAGTCAGCGTCGGATATAATATTTCCGTCCCACATTTCTCTCTGCTCTATTAATGATATCAGTGTACTAGTAGCGGTAATTAAGGCGATGCAATGAAGTAGATTTATTATTTATCATTTAGCACAAGTTTTTTAACGCTTATTTGTTTAATAAATAAACGATTTCTATTGTTACAGGCACAATGTCGTCGATTAGACTGCTCTCGGTCATAGTCAAATGACAATAACTAGATTAAAGGTAATATTTTTATTATTTGAGAGTCAAGTACGTATAAAAGGATACATCTGTTTATGGTTTGTATTATTAATAGTTATTTTTTATCGAATAGTGTCGGGAGCGCTCATGAGACAGTCGTGCCACCGTCTGCTCGAGCACCAGCACGCCGGCGGGGAAGAGCCGCCGCTTTACTCACCCATAGATCAAATTTCAGGTAAGTTTCAACCAATTTATTAAAGCATGTCATCGATAATATTTCTGTAGCGTGGGTATTCTGTATACTGTTACGTGGAATCGAAACTTATTTTTGATTCGATTCCAAACAGCGCCCACACAAACTGTTTCTATAGTAAATTAATCTTTTCAATAATTACATGTCGTATACGAGTAATTTTGCATATTATTTCTTTATTTCTATTGATATAAAACCAGCGTTAAAATTATTATATGGATGTCCAAGCAACCTATGGGCAGAGACATATAAACTGCACACCCAATACTTGTCACAAAAACAGTTTAAAGTTAGCGTCGAAAAATGTCGGCAGATATGAGATTAGAGGTATTTGGCACTATAACCGGATGATTTGATATAATTATTTATTAAAACATTATTAATACGACGTTATTTTTGAATTATTTTACATATTATGATAAAACAAACCATACCCTTAATCTTTCTAAAACCAAATTTCTTCAGTTTTTTTCAAATTTCAACCTTACACCTTATGATTTCCTTGATGATTTTTTTGTAATTTCTATTACAATCCGTAACCATTATTGACTAGAAAATATACACTCCGAATATGTGATGTTTATACACTGACTGAGTTTCATTGATGTTAAATAACACATTTATTTGAACCTTCACATTAAGTATTATACAAGTTAAATAGCAAAACATAAAAATATGGTCATAAATAATATAATTACATATTGGATTTATGTAAATAACGATATTCGTATAATTTATGTTTTCCAGGATTTTATTAAAATCTCTATGTTTTATAAACTTATTATGTACTCATAGACGTTACATTAAAACTTTAATTACATTTTTCTGTTATAAATTGTAATCTTCATAAATATTTAACTGTTTATTTGGGATTCGCTTCTATTGGCCATTGTTGCTAATTGGCAGTACGGTGACGGCATTTATTGGTTCGATTTTATGCTGTACAAGGGTAAAAAAATAACATAAAAACCAATTGTATTATAACAATACTTGCTCTTTAACAAGCAGAAAATCGAGGAAGAATTGTATATTATAACAAGAGCGAATAAGTACTCCAATGATGGAATGCAATGTTCCAACATTAGTTGTGTTGCACAAAAAGTGGAAAATGTGCTGAATACAAATAAATTTATAAAACTATAATGATATGTGCAATGACACGAAGCCACTGGTTTATTTTAAATCGGGTAATGTAAGCACGCAACAAATAAAATATAATTACTAGGTCAAACAATAAGAATTTTGAGTGAACTAAGAACGGTAGAACAAAAAAGATAAAAGAGTTTAGTGGGGACTGCTGATAGGAGAATAAACGAGGAGTTTTGATACAGCGCTACCTGATCATGTGGGCCGGGAGGCCGGCGCCAAGCTGACACGATATGCGCCGGCGGAGGAGGACGAGGCGACTCTCAGGGAACTTCTACTTAGGTACGTGTGACCCTAGAGACATGTGAAAGAAATTAGCTTTCCGCCTTTACTACTGGCTTTATTGCATTGTCGATTCACAATAATCTATGTGTCGATTTGTCTGTATATTTTCACCTTGGCTTGGCATCCCAAATATCTTGTATTGCAGATATTCTTACGATGCAAATCGCGGTAACGAAATCATTACCTAGTCTCCCTTACTTCATGACATCGGACCATAACTCACCGTACTGGTATTAACATTAGATTCAATGGCCATAGAGTAATTACATTTTGCTATGTTATAAAGTCGAGCACGAAGTCCCGCCTTGAAGTTTCAATTTCATTTCCAAACCGACACTGATTTCTAAAAAAGTAATAGACCACTGCGTAAGAACGACTGCTTGCATGTGTGTTGACGTCATGTGTATTGGAATATTCGTAGCACTTATTATAAACGAATTTTATTTGTGTTATTTGAAACATTTCGTATACCATTTCAATAACAAAAGTGCATTTTAATACTACATAAGCCGTCAGATTAATGAATGCATTTCAAAACAAATATCATATATCGAATATCCGGATATTCGAGAAATCTCTTCAATCATATAATATTTACCAAAATTGATTGGAGTATTAATCCATATATCAATTTACAGTATATTGCGTTACGTTAGCTGTTTACTTTTTTTTAGTCTTTGTTCAATATACACTCAATATTTTTTAATTACGTGATTGTTGTATTACTTTCTTTGTGTATGAAATGAGAACCATTTGCATTGCTCATATTCATTTTGTAATAACAATAATATTTATGGTCAATATGTATTTCCTATTTGAAATAGTGATTTTAATATTATACAAATATGTTTCAACTATTTAAATATTTACTAATTTACTTAAGTGCAATTTACGGATTTTAATAAAGGGCTTTATATGTCTAGCAATAATTTGGTATGACAAATAAAACCGAACATTTCAACAAGCTTGAAATTGTTAATATAAAAAGCTGAAGTAGTATTTAAGCTTGTATTGTGTTCATAATATTAAATTTGATATGGATTTGGTTTAGAGCTGTTTTCGAGCTGCTATGTATTGAAAAACATGGAGGTAGAAGGTTTATTAATTATTTCTTCAATTTAGTCTAATTTTTTGACTAAGGATATAAATTAGTTTGCCGTGTCTATCAAATCTATACGATGGATTCTGTGAGGTGCTTTCGTAGTCACAAAGCGATGAAAAGCTAAAAAGATTTTTTACTATTGTTCATTTCTTATAATTTATGTATAAGTCGTAGGGATCACTTAATTTCTTTACATAAATATATTGTAAGATGAGTTTACTCAGATCACTAAGAGTGATCTCCTGATATACCTACACCGAATTTTGCTAGTTGCCCGAGACATTTGAAGATGAAAGATAATTGGGCGAAATATCTTCAACTTCATAATTGACAAACTATATTCAAAGTACAATAAACTCGTGTTTTATATAACTAAGTTAAAATTATAATAAACTATAATATGTACTGTACCTATTTATGTACTCGTACACTTCTTATTGTTTCCATTGGTGACACGAGAGCTGGTTGCGCTGTCGCCTAGAATATCGGAATTGCGTTACAAAGGAGAAATGCTGATAGCATTCTTGCAACCATTCCACCCGGTCATGATTTGTACACTTGTACAGTAGCTATTTTTAATTTCGATTTGTGTATATTTAAGAGTTTTCGCCGGCAGCTTCGCCCGCTTTGAGAGGTGATAGCCTGTCCTTTTTTCTACCTCTAAGAACGTGTATGTAAAATGTCGGTTTCAGCTGACTAGTTGAAAGGATATCAAATAAACAAAGTTTTTTGCATTTATAATATCAGTAAGAATTTAAGTCCCCGATGTAAAAAGTAGATCGAACTAATTATATGCTTAGTATATACATATATATCTTGATAGTTTAGTTGAAATACTTACGAGTTTACTTACTTAATTATGTATTAAAGGTGTTTTTAAATGCCTTTAATACATAATTTATTTAACTTTAATAGTTATCGAGTTATTTACTAAAACTATATTCGTTTCTACGAGTCTTTAATGTATATATTAGGTACAAAAAACATGAAGTTCAATCTTGACAGGTATTCAGTTCACTCTTGTTTTGTACAATAATCTAAATTTAAAGTGGGTGAACCTGTAAAGCGCCACTACTTATGTAACGAGCTTCCCGTACCGGCCTACGCGTACAGCCTACGGGTAGACGATGAAAAAAATATCAAAAGATAAGATTTAGTTAAAATCAATTCACCTACGTCAAAAATAGATATAATTAAATTATTGATTGACAGTCAGTGGTATTTCGCATTTATATAAATTGAAGGCTAAAACCTTCTCCGACACGCGTTTCATCTACATGTACTTACGAGTAGGTATATCTTTGGTAGTCTGTATATATACCATTACCATGTAACCATTAAAATGTACCTATTTTGATTAGCTTTATCAAAAGTTATTTATAATATATATTTTTTTAACAACTTTTTCTCTAATTGCTGTGATTATTTATTTATTAATACACTTATATAAACATTTACACAATATACGTTAAAAAAAACATAAAATAAAATTATGCAGTAATTACATTACAAGTGATAAAAGAACACGCCGGCACTCTCCCCCTTTGAACAGCTAGACCCAGTCTTTCTGCTAAATAAGCACCAACTCTCAGTTAAAAGAGCGTAGACAAGTTAAGTTCATTTGTTTTAAAAAAAATAGTGACAAATTAGGCTCGTTTAGACCACTTTTAATCCAGTAAGGTATTCAATTACCGATAACACGTGATTCGAAATCTTATAACGTATTTATTATACTACTATTGCGTTTTGCCCGCGGTTTCTCCGCGCAGTTCCCGTTCCCGTGGGCCTACGGGGACAAAATGTAGATAATATATACGCCTACGTAGATCCCTGAAATTATCTGGTGTGGCATAACTTTGACTAGCTACATACATTTGTACATCGATTAATATTTTTACATCATCCCTATACGGTCATAATTACGCGAATTTTATGTTTAAATTTTCATTAAGTATTTTGTTATGTGGAAAAAAAAGATATTACACGAATATATTTTCAACTGTATCAAAAAATCGGGGCGGATATGCGTACTAAAAGATTAATTACTTGCAAAAGTCTTTTATGCTCAAAGTTCTACTCCGAGCGATGAATATCACGAAATGTCGAATATTAAAATTTAATTCCGCTGACTTACAAACAGTTTTATAATATACAAAAGATGACTGTTGATTATATTCACTTTTTAATGTGAAGATATTATATTGAGCAACTACTAAATTAGTTTTATCTATAAATAAGATAACAATAAAGAATTTAAAGCGATACGATAATGTCCTTTAACACTTTCTATTTAACAACACAAGTGTAAAGAAGTCTTATTCGAGAAGAAATTGTCGAGTAAGAATATTACATCTCTTTATAAACTACGATCTAAGATCTATTTTAAGTGCTATTGTTCTGCTAGATTGTTCATGACATTCACAAGTGACCGCCATTAGCTAATGTATTACTTTTCACCGTAACGCTTTAGGTCCTATTTATTTCTTGGTAAAATGCTAAATATATTTGTCACTTATTTATTCATATTGTTATATTTTTTGATTGAAATTTCGTTGGCGCGATGAGACGAGATAGGAGTGTGTCACAGAGTTGCAAGCGCTTTTTTATATTCAAAATAGTACATCTCATTATTTTATACGAATATAAAGCTCGTAAAGCGCTTGGTCCTGCGCGTGAACTCTCCCCGGACGTGTCGGATTACCGTCTCATCGGATTATGAGAGCGAGGGAATGGAGAGTGCACCTGTGTTTACGCGCAAACTTGAAGCACTATTACCTCTCCTGCGCAGTTGGCTATTCTGCGCTTACAAATCAACTAAATCAACTAAAATCGTTTTGGAGAACATTGTTGTAAATATTATATATAAAAATTTACGTAGTTTCTTAACCTTATGCAGTATAACTCTTTGTTGGATGGTAATTTTATCGCTTAGGCACTGTTTATTTTGTTTTCATCTCGTTTACATAATTAGTTTTATATTTAAACTTCAAACATACGACATACCGTCAACTTACCGTGTACAGTAGCGTGTAGCGCGGTATTACAATACGCCTACCTGATCATGGATCAAAAATATTTTTCCTTTTTGGAGTATCATATTTTGTAACAGAAAAAATAATGAGAGTAGGTAAATTTATACATATTAAATATTACGATTGACTGACTTCCTAGCAACTTGTGCTTTGATTATTTCATAGTTTCACTGCGGAATTTAATATGAATGTCTTTCAAAGAACATTCAGTTTTGTAAGCGGATATCAATATACGTTTGCTTTTGAGGCATATCAAAGGCTTTTGGAGCAATTCGAGACTGCAAATGCTATCTGATTGGTTTAATATGAACTAGAAATTGAAGTGAAACCGCACGTACGAGTAGGTACTAGTAACTAGTCGATATTTCAATAGCAAGACCGCAAATTAATTCTGGCTGCGCTTGCTCTGTTATTAGAATCAATGACCATTGAAACTCATTCTAACAAAGTAAAAAAGTATCAAAAAATATTTTTAATGTCCATTGAATTAAACTGCAAAATATCAATACTTTGATGTGCATTTGAACCAAAGTAGTGACAACGTAGTGTTGCCGCACAGGGTATCGGATTGATAATGTAAGAAATGGACTGCATTCTTAATAATATTATAGACATTTTATTCCTTAAATAAATTAAATTTAGTAACGCTGAATTTGTACTAAAAATAGTAGTAGCTGTAGGTTGTGGTTCTCCACAAAAGAAGCTTATAACATCTGGTAATTTATTATTATTCGCATTGACTTACAAGTACGTCAAGCGTTTACAAATAACCGTGTATGAATAAATATGTGGACATCTATATACACTACTAACGCGACACAAACGGTCTTATCATATGAATTTTGTGCGCGAATATTTACGAAATCACCCCGTTACTCACGTTACTGTCATGCAACGATCATCCGATTTCGGCTAAAAGGGGCTGAGTAATTAGATTTCAAAAGTCACTGCACTGTATGCCGCTCGATCCGCCGCTCACCAACATAGAAGCGTCATTGTGTCAATTAGTGAGATAGACCATTAGCCAATTATTTCGGACTCAGTTAGTTTGCTATCTGCTAAAATCTGATATATTTTAAATCACATTGTATGTGATTTAAAAACTAAATTTAACCCTATGAGCGTAAAAAGCAAAAGTTTAGATTTCTACTTGATTTTCAACCCGTCTTGGGTTGGGCCACTAAACAGTTATTGTTGTTTTCTGCCGAAAATTCTCAGTAGCATCCCGGAGTCTGGAAGTTGGAATTATGAACACTCATATGTGTGTGTGCCTCGTAAGGCACTAAGCTCCTGTGCATAAACTTTTTCCGGTCGTATTCGATTGCCATCATCAAACGTCTACGAAAGCTTCTATGAATCTTAGTTAGGATCAAGTCAAGGTTCTGAATTTAAGAGCAGTTTGGACTTACATCCGGGTAGGGTTAGATTCATGTATTAATGACTATGCCAAAATAGTTAGTAATTTTGATTTAAAAGAGTGTTGCATCCACTCCCTCTTTGTACCTAATATATTTCGAAGCAAAATTCTTCCAACAGCACTAAGTTAAATTAAATAAATAGGCAATGTTTTATAAATTAAATATAAGCAGCGAACGTAAAATTCACAAATGTCAATCGAAAATTTCATTAAATTGAACTAAATTAAGTGTATTTAAGGACCATAGTCATCTTGTGTTTAAAAAACGTTACGACTAGTTATTGTTCAACGGTCGAACTGTACAGGGAAGGCTGCAGCAAAGTCAGACAAATTAAATTGTGACAAGACTGTTTCTCGGTCAATTTTGCTTTTATCACAAAGTGAGTTATTCCAGCATTTTATACGAAGTTGGAAAATATAGGAAGGTGTTTTAATTTAACGCTCGCTTATATGTTAAATATATATAATATGATAAATAAAATAAAATTTAGGATTTGTTTCTTCTCCATAATAAATAAACAAATTCGATATAAAAACTTAATACGGTAGTCGTGCGAAATATTTATTATCACATTTTATTTTAAACTAATATTGAAAATTAACGTTCGCCTGTGTTCCAGGGACGGGCTTAATTTTGTACAATATTTTGTTTTTTTTTGTGTAACAAATAGAATTTGTTTTGCGGCATGACAGATGTTTTAAAGCGTTATAAACTTATTTCGTTAAAATCCGATTAAATTATTGTTTTACAAACCGTTTATTCGTATACCTAAATCATTACCATTATTAATTTTAATATTTTACTAATCAAAAGGGCAAAAAACTTAAGCGAAAAACATTACTTGTAATATTTGTATGTATGTTGTAGTTTCACGATATGTATTTATCACACGATTTCGGTTTAGTTCGGTTCATATATATATATTAGAGGCACATTGACAGATGAAATCGTCTTAGTTTAATTTTAATACAACAACTTATGTACATCAATGATCAAAGAGTGGAAAACTGCTAGTTAACATTACAAAGCTGCATTGTATTACTTACATATATTCAGATGGAGCAGAGAGGGCTATGTACCTGATCTACTGATTGCGCCAGGTGGCACTTTCATAGGAATATTTAAATAAGAAAACATGATCATCACTATCGAGACGATGTCATATTTGATATCATGCTGATAATTCGTTAATTCTTTAATCCTCAAATCAAAACATAAATAAAATAGCCTTATAGAATCAAATGACTTTATTTATTTTTTTATTTAACGTAATGTTAATTAAATATGAAAAATGCTAGTATAAGTTTAAATTTATCCGTTCGAGTCTTAATCCTAATCTGGTTACTTAGTCTTGATAAATATGTAAATTGTTTGTCGATGTGGAACAAGAATAATAGATGTACCGTGCCTGAAATAAATGTTCTATCCTATTTTAGGGGCACTTCTAGCATCAGCCGAACCATTTTTGGCACAAATAATCCTTCTAATACCAGACTTGAAATAGAATACTCAAACAGTCTGACAAACAAATGAAGACCTAAATAATACAAGCTTGTCGCAGTCGTCTAAGGTCTTGTATAGCCTATGTTTAGTGTTCGTTGTCTTTGTTATTCTGGGATTGGCTAAATCTGGTTGACGTCTGACGTATTTTCAAATTGGATGAATGCATCAGACATTAAAATTTATTTTTACACAAGTCTATAGAATAGAATTCAAGATCAAATATATAATTTGCAGCGATGTTATACAATAATTATAATAATTTTTTATCAGTTTTTATCAACAAAATACACAATTGGTTTTCGAATGTGGATTTAAAATATGGTTGTTTGTCACCAGCCTTCAGAGACAGGTGAGCGTGATGAGTATGAATCTGTCCGCCAAGCTCGACGATTTGCAGCGGGGCGACCGACAACTGGAGACCACGGTCGCGCTCTGCGAAATACGTACGCAACTTCAGGAACTTACCAAGAGCGTTGAATCATGCCAAAGTGAAGTCTCCGAGGTAATTATTTATTTTAGTTTATTTATTTTAGATCATATATGATCTGAAAAAATTGCGATTTTTCCCAATCAAATTTATTTCTTTATTTATCTTCAAGAATCTCCAACAAAGGATACATAGTTCAGACTACAAAATAAAAATTACAAAATGATACTCAATAAATTAACATAGAACTACAAAAATGTAAGCAACGGTTTTGGTGACTATGTTGTGCAAATGTAAATTTAAATACATATTATAATATCAAACTTACTTTAATAAGAAAAAAATATATTAACGAAATTAAAAATCAAAATAAATGCGAAACAAACATTATGTATTGAAAAACTTTGTGAGATATATTTGAAACTTAGATAATTCTGAGGTATGTGTATGTTATCTAAGTTAGCGTGCTGTATTCGACGTTGCTTATATGAATATAGTGTATCTAAACTCTAAAACATTGAATGAATAAGCCACAGTAAAGTTTGCAAAATATAGACGCTCAAAACTTTTGCTTCACATTTCTGGTGAACTTTATTAAAAACATCCTTAGGTGAAACGCGACATGGTTGCCATCAAGCAAGAGTTGGACACCGTGCAGCAAGTCAAAGAGGAGATCGAAGAACTGCGCGAATATGTCGATCGACTCGAAGAGCACTCGCAAAGACGTAAGCTAAGATTGCTCGAGCAGGTAAGGAAGTACTAACATTCAGACTTTTTAATTTACATTCAGTATAATTAATTTAAAAAAAAATGCTTTTCCTGTCTGCTCATAAATATTACTTACTCATGACCTATCTTACAATATTAAGACTAAAGTATGGATCGTTGATTTACATTTCTTACATAGCTAATGTCTATGAGTGGAGAAAACTTCCACACTCCAATTCCACCATCAGGTGGCCCATTTGCTCTGCACTTTAAAATATTTTTTTATCCAATAAAAAAACAGTACTTGGAAAAAGCACTTAACGATCGAAAAGCGAAAAACTCAGATCTTTTATTTTCTATTATCCGCTAAGCGGAATCAAATGTCATAAAGGAGTGCATGTAGAAATGGAAATAAATATTGACCAGCGCCAAGATTTTTAATTTATTTCTCTCTTATGTCTCGTTCACGTTACCTTTGTAGAAAGCTCATTATTATATGATCTCGCACATTCACAGATGCCACACAAGTACAAAGTTTCATTACATTTTTATTCAACCACTTTCAGTCAGTCATAGTCCTTTGTTCTTTATAAAACTGAGATACATTATTTTATAACTCAATGAATATCATGTAAGATACAGGATTAGAGACAACAAAAATTAATTAGAATTCTAAGTTTATGGTATTAAGCGTCATGTCATGAATAAAGTTGAAGAAAATTAAATTTCCTATAATTTTTATGAACGAAGTTTCAATTCATTCGGATGATCAAAGCAGGGATGCATCCGGGAGAAATAAATACAACTTTCATTTTGATAAGATGAAAATAGAATAAGATTTATATGGAAGATCTGAAAATAAAAAATAAAAAACATTTTTATGTTCAATAAACTTAGAAGGTCTAAAGATAGTTTATTGAATCAGCTTACATTACGTAAGATACATGAGTACGTTCATTCAATAATATTAGAAAATGCAGCGGAGTTTTCTAGGAAATATATTCATAGACTTGCTTTATTACGGAAAAAGGAATACGCAAAAATCTAGAACACTGCTTTTTTACAATTATAATTAACGATATGTATAACCATATTTTTATATTCAGTAATGGATATATTTCGAAATGAAACTTTCGACTATTATGCGTCTAAAAATAATTTAATTAAAAATTATAGGACAAGATATTTGAATGACAAAACAAAATATTTTATTTCCTTTGCTAGTTTAAAGTTTAGTATAATATTTTATCTACGGAGCCCACGAAATCAATGTAGTCTTTTAGTTTTATTATTTTTTGACCACATTACCGCATTATATATTTATATTATATAACTAAATGCTTATTTAATAAAATTGTTGAGGTAATTACTGTTAATTTGATGATGGAAAGAAAATTATTTTAGGTAATTATATCGGACGACATTCATTACTTACAAAGGGTATGAAAATATTTTCGAAAAGTTACAATTTTAATGGCTTCTTATAAAGTGGTTCACTTAGAAGGCTGCAGGCGCCGGAAAAGGAGCCCAACACGTGATGTTATTTAATGTTGCTATATGTATATTAAATTTGTGTGTTTTTTTTCATATTTTTCGTGTATATATTTTGAATATTGTTAACTGTTAACAAAATATGTATGCGTTATATATCAATGAACATTAGATTACCACAAAGAGGGCAAGGCATCATCAAGGCGGAAAAATAAAATTTATTAAATACTAGCTGCCCGCCCCGACTTCGTACGAATATGCCGTGCTTTTATTAATCAATAAGATATAAAAAATTCCCAATCGATCTATTAGCTGATAAAGTGCTAAATGACTGCCTCGGTGGTCTAGTGGCTAGATGTGAATCCGCATACCCGGAGATCCTGGGTTCAAATCACAGGTCGGGCCAATAAAAAGTTATTGGGTTTTTCAGTCAAAAATTCTCAGTAGCAGCCCGGAGTCTGGAAGTTAGAAGGGTGTAACACTCCCGTGACTCTTAAAGCACGAAAAGTCGTTGGTCATACGCCTGAGCACTTTTTTGGTCGGAGCCGGACCTTCACATCGGAATATGAAAGTTACCGAATCTGTACACCTGTGTTTGCGTACATACTTGTGCGCTACAATATTTTTCTTCCCAGTTGGCAAATCTCTCTTGAGATTTGCCGCCGTGGACGAAATATAAATATATATAAAGCAAACGCCCTGCATATTTTTCATACGATTATTTATTATAAGGTTCTGTTTATGGTTTCTATGTGTGTGGCTCTTCGTACATTCGTCCCACGTGAATAAGACCTATTGAAAATGGTGTCCTGTTATTTTTTTTATTACAATAGTTCACTACCACACATAGACCGACTGAACCGACCGACCGAATTTTTATTATAACTCCTTAGATATTCATTTACATTAAGTACATTGTTCAAAGTTCGAAAGGGCGCCACAACCGATATTTTCTTTTTATAGTGTTATAAAGTTTCAACTTTCTGTTTCTTTCTATTTTATTCTCCTCTTCCTCGAAATTACCGATTCCTTGTGATAAAATGCCTCTATTTTAAGTTAAACCTCTAGCAATAAATCCGTAAAAAGTGCATTCAATTCGATGCAGTAGTTCTTGCGTGCTGTACCCGACAGACATACAGATAGACAGACAGACAAAATATCTATTCTAGCGCTGTTGTTTTTGCTTTTGTTGCATTAACAAAGACCCCATATTCGTTTTTCTATACATATACAAATAATTTTATTATATGTATCGATTTTTATCGTAATAAAAGTAAAGTAAGGCAACACCCCATTCAAAACATCGACTGGACAAAATAATAAATAATATGGAACAGCATATTACAGTGTGCTTCATACTAACATAGTGTGATATTTTACTTGCCAAAGAGCAGTGTGTTTTTATTTCAGGGTCTTACTTTCTTCTTGTCGTACGCCATCTTGGCCGCTGTGCTCGGGATGCTGCAGTTCGGTTACAACACTGGTGTCATCAACGCCCCTGGCAGAGTGAGATGTTTATATATCCTTGATAAAGCAGCTGCAATTAATATAAATGGTTACCATTTATCTTATACCGTGTGCACAATGAACTTTTCTTATAGTAAACGATTGTCAAAAGTTACAATAATTAATAATTGTTTTGATGTAAAGTTATTAAAATTATTTAGTGATGCCTACTCTTTTATGTTTTATTTTTAGCATTACTTTGGAAAATACGTAAAAGCAACATTATAAAACAAAATACTTGAAGTTATGTATTTTCAAACTAAAATTTACTATATGAAAAGGTCATTTAATTTGAATGTTATCATAATGATTGTGGCATTCACCGAAAGCGTGTCTTACTAGTTTTAATATTTAGTTTTAAAGGAAAGTATTTATAAGAATATTATTTTAAATTTATATTAAAAATATCTGAATATTAATGGGAGTTATTCGTGACAATATCGAAGCAATAACCATTTAAGTATACCTACCATTGTGAAATCGACATACACGATGGTAATCATTGAACATCTGATGTTACCGTTTGTCTAGAATATTCTTCTACACTCCTTTATTTTACCTTTTAAATTTATAACATGAATATATATATAAGTAATATTAAAAAGCTTTTTCTGCTTATTGACATAAAAGTAAAGTAAAGTAACAGCCTGTGAATGTCCCACTGCTGGGCTAAGGCCTCTTCTTCTCTTTGTGAGGAGAAGGTTTTAGAGCTTATTCCACCACGCAATGCGTGTTGGTGGAACCAATGCGTGTTGGTGGAATTTATATTGACATATTATATCGTATTAAATAGATTCGTATTAAATAGATTTCAATTATTTATTTTATTTGTTTCTTCAACAATGTGTACACTGATTAAAATTAGATAATATAACCAAAGTAAAGTTCTATTCTAAGTGTCACCATTACTTAAAGAAGAACACAGCATGCACAGAAAGAAAACAAATCAACATCTTAACCTAATGTAGCTTCTTAATTAGTTTGTTTAATTAAGTAATATATATGCAGAATATCGAAAACTTCATGAAGGACGTTTACAAAGATCGCTACGGTAAAGACATCCACGAGGACACCGTGAACAGGTTATACTCGATAGCTGTCAGCATCTTCGCTATCGGTGGCATGCTGGGTGGGTTTTCAGGGGGGATGATTGCAAACCGTTTTGGCAGGTACAGATATTGTGTGGCATAAAATGCAAAATAAATTCATAAATGATGTTCAGCTTAGTTCATAGCTGCCCATTTATTATAACAACAGGAAAGGAGGTCTCTTGCTCAACAATATACTCGGCATCGGGGGCGCTAGTCTTATGGGGTTTACCAAGATATCACATTGTTACGAAATGCTCTTCTTCGGTAGATTCATCATAGGTGTCAATTGTGGTAAGGTCTTACAAAAACATGTAAAAATAATTTAAGAGAGAAATTAGCCATCACAAAATATAATCAAATGATGAATTAACCGATCATCATGTTCGATCTAAAACGATAATAATTGTCATCGAAAACGCAAAGCCATCCTTATTTTTAAATTACAATGAAACAAGTCTAATTTATTAACTTGAAAGTTTCCATCACATCATATATACATGAAGTGTTCTATCTGTTCTGTATTTAATATATTTTGTTATTGTAGATATTAATATCAAAAGAAATCAAAGATTACCTTTAATCGAATTAAACTGTAACTTGTAGGTCTAAATACATCGCTTGTGCCAATGTACATATCGGAAATTGCGCCCCTGAATTTGCGCGGTGGCCTTGGAACTGTCAACCAACTCGCCGTCACCGTTGGACTGCTGCTTTCGCAAGTACTCGGCATCGAACAGATTCTCGGCACAGATGACGGATGGCCCATTTTGTTAGGTAATTGAGAACTAATACAACTATAATGCTTATTTTGTATTAATAAGCTCCAAGATTGATAAGGTTTTTAAGGACTAAATTTTTTTTCGTCTCAATTTGGTTTTTATTCATAGGTTTAGCTGTATGCCCTGCAATTCTGCAGCTGCTTCTATTGCCAGCTTGCCCTGAATCGCCACGATATTTGCTAATTACTCGGCAATGGGAAGAGGAAGCACGACGGGCACTCAGAAGGCTACGCGCGAGCAATCAAGTCTGTATAAAAATTTCTTTTTGACTAATACTTTGGGAGTTACTCATAGACTTGGTCTTATCTTCATACATTTGCTTATGTATTTATAACATAATAGTTAATGTAATATTAATAGGACGTAAAAGTGTCTGGCTTAATAAAATAATAGAAAAGCTTTTTATTATAAAAACTTACTAACAAAACTTTTTACTTTTCTCATATACAAAACAGTCGAAGTTATATTAGATAATAAATTAAAATGGATGTGAGTAAAATACTATTTTGTTCTAAATCAAAAGAAAAAAATTTAATTCCAAAAACATCGATTAATTGTTAAATATTTTCAAATTATCTAAGATAAAACTTTAAAATAGGCACGCATTGCAATGATGATCGATTTAATGTAACTTATTTCCGGTTATTCAATTGTGCATAAAACCTCTTACCGTGCGTTTCCACTCGATTTGTTGCCAATTACCGTGTTTGCAAGTCTTCGCAATTTTTCAGAAAGTCACTTATAGTTCTACATTAAACTCTTTTTTATCAGGCTTTCATTTTTGTCTTACTTTAGTATTGTTTTGATTTTTTCAATATAGGTATGCTTTGTATATATTTCGTATACATTTAGGTAGGTATTTCAAAAGGTGAGATATTCGTTTACGAAAACCTTATTATAAAATAACTTTTAACATTACTGGTCACATGTTTCCACATAAATAAATGATTGTTTCGTTCATCAACAGATAAAAATAGATAATAATAATAACAACCTATTATTATCTTCAAGTTTCGTAATACTTGAAACAAATAACAATTTTAAATTAACAGCAAATTATGCTTACTATATAAAGTTGTCCACATCGCGCGAAGCGACGTCGTAGTGCTATTTTACCATCAGCAACTACTTAATTTAAAATTATAAAAAGGTGGAAGAAGATATAGAAGAGATGCGGGCTGAAGAAAGAGCACAACAAGCAGAAGCTTCCATATCAATGCGAGAACTCCTTTGCTCACCGACACTGCGCGCACCCTTACTCATCGGCGTTGTTATGCAACTGTCCCAGCAGCTAAGCGGAATTAATGCGGTACAAAATATATCAAATTAAATATATAAATAAAAAATATAAAAAGTAAAATATTCCAGTGAAAAATATGTTTTGACAAATTGACTCGTTCGTTTTGGTTCGTTATAGAAATCATAAATAATAATGTATACATGCAACAAATCAATCAAGCAGGCTAATTCGTTTTATAATTAGAAATAAATGAAAAACTTAAATTTCATAAAGTTTAATAATTAATGATGATCTGCCACAACGATTGTTATTTAATATATAATAGAAAAATAAATAGGACGCCTGATTTTAGGTGTTTATTATCACCCATATTCACAATATGTGAATGTAAGAAATATTAATCGTTATATAAACGCGTCGGCGTCATAGGTTTACTAAGATTTGATGTCCCTTCTGACATTTAAAACTCTAAAAAAGCAAATTCTTGCTTCTGAGATATCAGTATTGATGGGTTCTAAATGTACAGATGGTTTGTATAAAGCCCTACTACCCAGTAAATGATGATACTTGTTAAAAGTTAGGTACCTTATAAGCTTAAATTATCAACGTCTTAATTGAAAGAGAGGAAAATGAACTTTGTTTTAGTTACTAATTTAGGAACAACAAAAGTTTTGCGTTAGTATCATTAACTAACAATAAAACTGTTTATTCTATACGAGTCGATTCAATGGATAGATTACCCAAGTTATACCCTTATAAATGAATCACCGTTGAATCTTCTTGTCCGTTATATGTTGAAAGAAAACATCGTAAGTCATTTTTCATGTTTTGTTCGGAATTCTGCGTAGTAGAATGAGCTCCAAACCATGAGAAAAGGCTGTCGAACACTGTCAAACTCATGTCAGGCCAAACTTTAACCTTTTTTTAATGTTTTATTAATTAGCTTAATTGACTGTATTACTTGCTATTTATTAATGGAATGTTATGTTATACAAGCTTATGATTTTGTAGGTATTCTACTATTCAACGTCGCTTTTCACTTCATCCGGTCTCACTGAGGAGTCAGCTAAGTTCGCAACTATGGGAATCGGTGCAATCATGGTGGGCATGACCCTAGTCTCGTTGCCGCTTATGGACCGCACTGGGCGAAGAACTCTTCATCTTTACGGCCTCGGTGGAATGTTCATTTTCTCGATTTTCATCACGATCTCTTTCCTCATAAAGGTGTGTCTTATACAACATTGTAAGTGATAATCTTCGGGTCAAAAGGTTCTTAAAATAAACCGGCTATAATCTATTATAAATTAGAACCAGTACTAAAATCTTTGTTTCGAAGATTACTTGTATTTTTGGCTTAAATTATTTGAGCCTTTTCTTTTTGTAAAGTTAACGTATAACTGCATATAGAATGTATTGAAGAAATATAAATTATGACGGCCTATAAGATATGCAACAAAACTTTAAAATATTATTAACGTAACAGATTATGTCTTGACATAAATTACCCTTTAAAAAAATACGCAGTATTTATGAAACTACATTTTGTGTTAATTGACGTTTAAGATTTATCATGTAAGTATTGTGGGATGAGTCAGATAAAGTCTCACAATATTTACCAATTTCGTTTTTAAATATTTATTGTTATTGTATGTTATTGATGGTTGGTATTATGTTCTGAGTTACAATTAAAGCGATAACATGCCTTCATTTTTTTAGCAAACAACTGCGAGTAATTTTCATGGCAAAAATTATGCTTAATTTCATTTTCGTTTAAGCCTTGAAAGTGTTGTCGATATTGTTAATGTTATCCAATATGTCTCGTCTATAGGATTGATTTCAACAATTGCAATAGAAAATAATACTAACCATAGCAAGTTGTCCTCATAAGTAGGTAATAAAAGAAATCTAATTTCACAAAACTATTATAACTGAAAATTCAGTTTTATAATTACTAAATAAACTTATGAGGTCGAAATCTGCACTGTTTTAGCTTGAGCACGCTTTATCATCGCTTGATTTATAAAACTGTTAACTTTTATTTTATTTACCGATATTTTTAAATGGTCTCATTCAAAGAAATAATTTTAAAGGCAGCTTTATGATTATTTCATGTCCTTCAGTTTCACCAACAACATAAGAACATAAATATTCATAAGTTATTGTACTTTACTGTTTTGATTATGTCCCTACGTTATGTTCTGCAACACCAACTTAGTTTACATATTATGTTTTCATCCAAACTATCACTACCAATTTTTTTTGCTTTCGCTTAGAGCTAGCTGTCCTCCCCAAAATTCGACTTTCCTGTCTCCGTACCCGGACTCTCGGTAGGAAAATGATTAAATAAAATGAAATAAATTTTCAAATATAAATGTTAGGAACATCACTCACGAAGCACCCTACACGATTTTTATTCACTACACGAGACAAGCCATTTTTTGACAAAATTCACGAAGAGCTCTGGCGCACGCGTTAATTGAAGCGAGATTTTCCACACAACACTGCTCAAAAGCAGAAGGCACATCACTTAAGCATACGCAATACAGCCGATGAAATGAAAATAATAAATTGATTCACCTTGCTATAACAGCACAATGTAGATGACATTTAAGAGAACATATAAAAGAACTTATTACTCTCTTATATTATAGACGCATTATACTCTTTTATATTATAGACGCGGTATACCATTCAAACTGAAAAGACTAACGACAGACATACACCGAACGAAAAGTGTGTGATGGCATTTATGTTTGGGATTTATTTCTAATCCGGTCGGTCACGGGAAAGAGCATCATTGCTATCCCCTGATAGGAGTTTTTTGGCTATGTACAGGAAATGATTGACTGGATGAGTTACTTGTCGGTGGTGTCTACGCTGAGCTTCGTGGTATTCTTTGCTGTCGGACCTGGCTCTATTCCTTGGCTGATAACTGCAGAGCTCTTCTCTCAAGGCCCGCGACCAAGTGCAATGGCGATCGCTGTCTTAGTTAATTGGCTCGCGAATTTCGTTGTTGGAATTGGCTTTCCTAGTATGAAGGTAGATATTTAATAGTTATAAATCTAAGAAAGTTTAATAGTTATAAATCATATGAAAGTAACTTAGGAACCCAGATTTGAATTCAAGCAAGCATATCTGAGTATTCATGTCCTTTATGTGTATGAATAATTCACCCAATGCTCGGAGGCAAAGGTAAACATCGTGAGGAAAACTACATTTGTCGGAAGAAATTTCACCACATTCATTTCTATTATCTCGCAGTAGAGAGCTTTGGTTGGACAAGCTCTATTCCCTCTTCTTCCGAAAAGTGGGGATATGTGGGCTAGTAGAGTACTTAATTAATTTAATAATTTTCAGGCTCTATTGGAAAACTATACATTCCTGCCTTTTAGCGTATTCCTTGCAATTTTTTGGATATTTACGTACAAAAAAGTTCCTGAAACGAAAAACAAGACCTTTGAAGAAATTTTGGCTCTATTTCGAAACTCGAATGGCAGGTAAGAATTTAAACCAAAAATACCTTTGGTAATTTTTTATTACATTATTCTATCAATTGCACCTTTACACACTGGACCATAAAGTGACGTGTACTTTTTGTTTACGAGTACATTATTTTTGTAGGCACTTTTCACTAACTAATCATAGCCATACCCACGCTCTGCACTTCTGTAATAATGAATTACTTTTTAAATTACAGAAATTATAATGAATTGTGTAAAATTACTGTTTAAATATTAATATAATCTTAATTTAATTTCATTCGATAATTTAAACAAGAATTTATGGCTAACGGTTTAATTAGTCGGACTCATACCGCAAAATTTACGCCTTGAATAATCGGCGGTCAAAAATAACAAGCGTAAATTTATTATTTAATCGGAAACAATACTTACTGATTGAATAAACATAAACCATGAAACTAGACCTGCTCATAAACAATATTTTTAATATACACACTAAAAGTTCAAACAAAAAGTTAATTTGTATAAAATACAACAGGATTTATATATACGTTTTTCTTTCTCAAAATAAAACACTAAAATATAAATATAGGTATTATAGAGTTATTATTCAAGCGAAAATATTACTCAAGCGATTGAATTAAATTAATGGAGGATTGAAGATAGTAGTTTATGTAAAAAGTGTGATGTGTGTGTGTGCGTCCAGGGACAGTTTCCACGACAGCCGGCTCTATGGAAGCATGTTGAATTGCGTGAACGCGCTGGAACAGCAATTGCCTCCGCCTCCACCGCCTGCTCCCGTTGACGAGAAACATGATTCACGTAAGACGCTTACAAACTCGCTTATGTACCTCATATCGTCACATTTTAATATACATTTTGCCTTGCTCACAATCAAAACGCTCGGCGGGCGTTACTTCACAACGCAACTTTGAACACCTGCCCATTTTTCGTTTTTTCGATTACACTCGGCAATTTACAAGACAGTGTAAATCATGAAGTATTTTACAACCATTGTTAAATAAAATATAATACCCGTTACTATTGGCTAGGTAGTTGATAAACAATATTTCTATATGATTTGCTCATGTGGCAGACAATATTAATAGTAACACTAGTTTCGTACGAAAGGTTAGGGCCCGGTCCTACCACCAAGGTAGCGCTGCATTGTTAATGCCAATGCTTTGAATTTGTAAAAAACAAGTGGATCTGATCTTTAATCGTTATCGATATGAAATATTCGCAAACCATATACCGAAATGCTCGTCAATTCCCTCGCTAAATGTATTTTTTAACCTTATATAATACTAGAGTTTTGCCCGCGGTTTCACTCGCGTAGTTCCCGTTCCCATGGGAATTCGAGGACAAAATGTAGCCTATGTTACTCGCTGATAATGTAGCTTTACATTGGTGAAAGAATTTTTAAAATCGGTTTAGTGTTTTAGGCGTGATAGCGTAACAAACAAACTTACATTCGCATTTATAATATTTTAAGGATTATTTTTTCATCTAAATTGATTATCGGTAAAATGCAGGGTAAACAAATGTGATAGTCATAATAGTATATTTTATTAAATACCTAAAGTAACAATAGTTGAATTAAGCTGAAATCGTGTCTGCAGTGTCGGAGGTGTCGTCGGTCGTGGGCGAGGGGGGACGGCCACCACCACCACTGCCACCGCCGCGCTTCCCGACAACCGGCAACGTCTGACAATGGGAGACCGCTGCGCGTGCGCCACTAGTCGCGCCGATCAAGGCCGCCGCCAACTTCTTGTTTCATGGACTCAAGCGTCAAGCCGCAGGCCGCGCCTCTATCACTACCACACAACAAATGTTCTAAATTGATGTGATTAGATTATTATAACGAAATTAGTATATAAGTCACGGCGTAAATTAATATATAGTTCTTTAGTCTGTCATTTTATGACATAATTTATGAAATGCATATTTAGATATATAAAGTGCCATCACCAAAAGTTTAAAGTAACCATTCAAATTAGTTATTATAAAGATTTACTTAAAATAATGAATATTCAACAAATTGATGATTGGAAAACCTTGAGTAGGGCTTAATTTAAGTATTTTGAAAATTATACCCACAAATACTAGCTTCGAATATTGATAAAATTAAATGATAAGTATGTGGCAGTGAAGTTAATAAATTAGTAGATTCTATTGAATATTTACTAGAGAGCATCGTTGAGACACTACGAGCACCCGTGGTGTGTCTTGGCCTTGGATTGGGTGCGTAGGTACTCGATAAGTTCAAAGTTCGGTCGTAATATTATACTTAATGCCAAGTAAAATTCTATTATTCTAAAATGGGTAACATTATGCTTAAGTCAATGGTAATTGTCATTGAAATGTATAAAATACAACGTAATGTATTGTTGGTTTTTATACATAGGTAATTATATTATTTTACAAAAGGTTTTATTCTCCCTTTACTCATTATTATTATTGTTATACCTAATGATAAATTAACGTCATATCTGAAATGGCCGATATTATAATATGATATTATAATTAAAACATAAATTTTATTATTATGATTGAAGTAACATTTTTATTGCAGTTGCGGGAATTGATTATATGTATAAAATATTGTAATTTATTTAGAGCAAAGAGAATTTACTTAGAAAACACAATTCGCAACCGATTAATAAGTAAGAAGTAGTTATTTATGTTTTCAAATTTAGATATTTAATTTATAGTGATAAGAGATAATAAAAGCATAAATAGCATTTTAATTGATGACAAACATTATGGTAAGTTATACAATTTGTGAAGACTTTTAAGAATGTAAAGCTTTTAAACTTATACGCCCTAGAAGGTAATAAAAACGTTTTCATTAATTATAAGATAGGGTTCAGTAGTTACTACAGGGTTGTAGTCAATCTGTTCGTCCGTACATCTGATAACTGCTCAATTCAATATTTAAGACTAAAAGGTTCCGTAGCCTATCGTTATCGGAGAAGGTAGCACGGCCTAATAATTATGTGTGACTGTAGACAAGCGTCGTAACGACGACTGATGGTTAAATTTTGAATTATATAAATGTAGTTATCTAAGATAATCCTTTACTTATCAAAAGGTTAAAATTAAATTCTTCTTTTAAGAAGCTCTTGTCTTTAATGTCATTATGTTTTCCAAGCATAATCTTAGTAAGCTTTAATAATTACAAACAAAATCAAATAAGTCTCAAATCAAAATTAATTTAATACATTAGGTAGCATAAATTTATAATAATGACACAAAGCAATAATCGTCCTATTACATGTGATAGAAATCAACAATATTTTACTAAATACTGAAAACCGATAATAAACATGGAAACGTCATAAAATCTAAACCAACAAGGCGAAGCACAAAACCATTAACCCTCGCGCACTGTTATATGTAGGTACAATAATATTCGAATCGGTGTGAATTTTTTCGGTCTAATTTTTTTTGTATTTTTGTTTAATGCTTTTTATCATCGGTCGCGTATCGATGCTGGATGAACGGATGGACAGATTTGTTATTTGTTGGGAGAAATAAATCCCATTCGCTAGTGAAAGAAATCCTAAAAAAACCTTCTTAAGCACTATCCACAGTATATGCCACAATTATCTGAAATGCCTTTAAGTTTCCATATGCGGAGATTTCTCCGTACTTGTACAAAAGGGACTTGTAAAATTTTATTGGAATTAATACTTGTTATAAAAACATAAAAAATACACAAAAGCGTTTTTTATTTTCATCATACCCACTTACTATTAAAAAAGCGGACAAACACTACATTATTACTAGTGTTGCAGAACTATCGATAGTTTGACTTCTTTTTTATAGCATAGGTTGGCGGACGAGCATATGGGCCACCCGATAGTAAGTGGTCACCAATGCCCATAGACAATGGCATTGTAAAAGATGTTGACCATCGCTTATATCGCCAATGGGACCTACGATGTTATGTCCTTGGTGTCTGTATTTACACTGGCTCACTCGCCCGGAACCGGAACTCAAACCGGAACACAACAATACAAAGTACTACTTTTTGCGGTAGAATATAAATGATGAGTGGGTGGTACCAACACAGACGAGCTTGTACAAACTTACAAAGGTCTAATAAAGCTCATTACAATATTGTCGAGACTATCGATAGTATTGTAAAACCCATTAGTTTTAATCAAAACCTATAGCTACTATCGATAATAGGTATCAAAAACTGATTGTGTTTATAATTATATATTATCTTTTATACTAAAAGAATTCCTTAGATAATTATAGTTTTTATTAATTAATTGGGCATATTCCTAAAATATGCTTATTTTAGTGGAAAATATGAACAATAAAAAAGGCATTGGTGTGATAAAATATATTTTTTCTGACTTAATTTTTTTTTTTCATCGATTGCACAAATTTTACTAGACAAATGATAATTGACAATATACTCTTTTGCTTATTTCAATTATATATATATTTAATAAAAATTAACTATAAAACAATCTATCTTCTTATGGAAATTAAATATAAGCAAATATAATAAAATAATGTTTAAATTTTTATGTTATGATGCATAATTATTTATTTATCTTCAAGTTCCTTAAAACGAGCCTTCAGTTGCTTTGTGTAGCTGTCCAAACGATAGGCATTTGCCTCAAATTGCGATACTTGTGCATCAATCTGGTCTATTTGAAGAAGCAATGGCTTTATCTGGGAATTATCTGAAACAAAACTAAATTTGTAAACTAAATAAAAATTAAGAACGAAGTACTTTAATTTAAAGATGTGCCAACTCGGAAAAAACACTACTCACTTCAACTCGAGTTGAAAATCAGGTAACTCGAATTCAATTCGAGTTACATAACTCGAGTTAGCAAATGAAACTAAGTGTGTGATTTGTAACAATTTACTTATTTGTACTTCTATTTCACTTTGTTGGGACAATTATCATTGCTAAACTTCGTAGGTAGGATTGAAATAAAAAGATTTTTATAGTTTACATATATCATTTATAACTTTTTTTCACTCATTTAGTGAATCACACTCTCGCTCTTTCGCTTTATTCATTCCTTTACCGCCAGGCCAAATTCAAGTTATGGAGAATTCAACTCGAGTTAACTTGAACTTAGCACAACTCGAGTTAACTCGGGTTAGTAAGTCGAGTTGACAAATCTCTACTTTAAATATCAAAAGAGCATTTTTTAATACATTTTTTTTTTAATTAGACATCAAATATGCAAAACATTTTCATCAAATATGCGGTTGGTCAAGCCAGTGCTGTGAGTTTTAATTGGAGTAAGCAACAAACTCAATATAAATTCTGTGTTTTAAATAGATCTTTCTACTTCGTACAATTGAATTTTTAAATTTGCTATAGTATCATTCACTTTCAAAGCATTTCGTTAAACAAGTGTAGCCAAATATAAACATTTATAAAGATATTATGGATTTTAGTGAATACTTACACATTTCATTATATTCATTTAGTGTCTTGCCTAAATTAACAGTCAAATTCTTAAGATCTGCATATTTAGTGATAGCCAATCTGTTGATCTCTTCTAATAGGTTGTAGTGATCCTGAATTGTTACATGTATGATTTAGAATTAAAATAAAATCTCTGAAGTGAAAGTACATTCTTGATATGAGAATCAACTAATATAATCTGACCTGTCCAGCAGCCATTTCTCCTTGTAAGTAATCATTAGTCTTTTTGAATAGCTGTGTTGCTAAGCGGCTAATTACTGGATCATGAGGATCCAACATTTCAAAGCTCGAACAACTAGGAGACATATACAGCTCTAAAATAAAATTCATGGTTATATTATAAGAATTTAGTTCAATTGATACAAATACTGACTCCACATCATTATACATAATATAATACCTTTATTTTGTCCATCTTTTCCCCATTTTGCTACCTCTTCTTCGGACATTCTATTGTTAATCACTCACTATTCTGCGATTTATAAGACACTTTAAATAATTACAATTTTTAAATTAAGACAAGAAACAAAAGTGTAATGATTTATCATTGGCTAAATCACTACAAGGTTTTTGAAAACTTTTCAATATGTACAGTTATACAGTTATGTGTTATTTAAAACTGCGAATTGCAAATACCAAAACGAAAATTGTGATTACAATTCACTGTTGAGTTGTTGACTATATGGATACGTCATTATGTCGTATTGATATAATGTTGACATTTGACTTTTGAGAAATGTCTACTGTAATCTGTCGCACATCTGTCTACCGGAGCTATGGAGAGTAGAGGTAAAAGAGAAACATTGTGTACATGAAAACTGATCGCCAAATTAAAGCAGTAAATTAGGGTAACACCACATTAGCAACAGGGTAATTTTAAAGGAAGCGCCAAATTTAAAAAATAAACTTACTATTCACAGAGCATGAAATAAAGTCAATAATTCTTTAAGGTTATATTTACTACATTTTACTACGCAAGGTAGTTGAAATTTTCAATAAGTAACTTCTTTAGTCGCCAATAATGTATTCATACCATACCCTTTGTCTACACTAGCGTTAATTCGCAGCTTACAGCTGGACACTTTTTTAAGTTTTCTACCATAAGAGATGATTCTCCTTACCTCTACCCTCCATAATCGAAGCTTAGCTCACGGTCATGCAACAACAGTAGTGGGGTACGTCAACTTAATGATGCTGTTCAGTTCAATTTACGGCCATCAGAGGCATGACAATTCGCCTAAGAATTATCCCGAACACTTTTTCAAATCGAAACAAAACAGTTAAATACCTAAACAAAAATAACAACAAATCTGCAAAAGACTACAAAACGATATAACAATGATTTAATAACACAATACTTCTCTATCACCTTCACCACCCTCTCACAATTACTATATAGGCGATAGCAGCGACGTACAGCAAGCGCCACTGCGAAATAAAAGCTGTTACACAATCGCGCCTATCTCTCACCACTGAAATTGGACTCGGTTGCTAGACTGGTATACAAGACCGTGTTTTGGACTAAGGCACGTATTACAGAAAAGGACATTAGTGACGCTTAAACCACGTTTAATCTCTTATTAACCAAAACTGTCAACAATAATAAAACTGACCTTTTGCCAATTTGAGTAAAATTTAAAACAAATATCGATACATATTTCTGGCAGCATCATTTATAATTAAGCGTAAGAAATAAAGTAATATAATTAATATAAATTAAACTTTAGAGTTCGACAAATCGATTAGTCTATCCAACCTAAAATGAAGTATATACAACCTTTATAATAAAATAAAAATAAACCTTTATAATTAAATAACGTACAAACTTCTTGGAAAACTAAAACAGCCAGTAAAACAATTTAAAATATTATATAAATTTTAAATTTAGATACTCTGAGAATTTGTAACAGTAAAGATTTTTTTAGTTTGAGAGGATATTCTGCAATTGTAAGTTATTTGGGAAAATATTTTTTATTAAGACGAAGAAAAGATAAAATAACTTAAAAGCAAAATGCGTGAGTGCATTTCGATACATGGAGGACAAGCAGGAGTACAAATCGGTAATGCATGCTGGGAATTATATTGCTTGGAGCATGGAATCCAACCTGACGGTCAGATGCCATCTGATAAAACCGTTGGTGGCGGTGATGATTCCTTTAACACATTCTTTAGTGAAACCGGTGCAGGTAAACATGTCCCAAGAGCGGTTTTCATAGATCTGGAGCCAACCGTAGTAGATGAAGTACGTACTGGTACATACCGACAGCTATTTCATCCAGAACAGCTGATCACAGGAAAAGAAGATGCTGCTAACAACTACGCTAGGGGGCATTATACGATAGGAAAGGAAATAGTGGATCTCGTTTTAGATAGAGTGCGTAAACTAGCTGACCAATGTACAGGACTGCAGGGATTCTTAATATTTCATTCCTTTGGAGGTGGTACTGGCTCAGGTTTTGCTTCCCTGTTGATGGAGCGTTTATCAGTAGATTACGGTAAGAAGTCTAAGCTGGAATTTGCTATATATCCAGCACCACAAATTTCTACTGCTGTAGTGGAACCTTACAATTCCATTCTTACGACTCATACTACCTTGGAACATTCAGATGCTGCTTTTATGGTAGATAATGAAGCTATTTATGATATTTGTAGAAGAAATTTAGATATAGAGAGACCTACTTATACGAATTTAAATCGACTAATAGGACAGATAGTGTCGTCTATAACAGCTTCTTTAAGATTTGACGGCGCTTTAAATGTCGATCTTACCGAATTTCAAACTAACTTAGTTCCATATCCACGTATTCATTTTCCTTTAGTGACGTATGCTCCTGTTATATCAGCTGAGAAAGCTTACCACGAACAACTATCAGTTGCAGAAATAACCAATGCTTGTTTCGAACCTGCTAATCAAATGGTAAAGTGTGATCCTCGACATGGCAAATATATGGCATGTTGTATGTTATACAGAGGCGATGTAGTCCCTAAAGACGTAAATGCAGCTATAGGAACTATTAAAACAAAACGAACAATCCAGTTTGTTGATTGGTGTCCAACAGGCTTTAAAGTTGGCATTAATTATCAGCCACCGACTGTTGTTCCTGGAGGAGACCTGGCTAAAGTACAACGTGCCGTTTGCATGCTCTCAAACACTACTGCAATAGCAGAGGCATGGTCACGCTTAAACCATAAGTTTGATTTAATGTATGCAAAACGTGCCTTCGTTCATTGGTATGTAGGTGAAGGCATGGAAGAAGGAGAGTTCTCTGAAGCTCGTGAAGATTTAGCTGCATTGGAAAAAGATTACGAAGAAGTTGGTATGGATTCTGGAGAAGGGGAAGGTGAAGGTGGCGAAGAATATTAAATTAGTTTTGTTTTTTGATTACATCCGCGATAAGACCGAAAATGTTTTTTGTCGTAGCCTTGTATTAGCAACAATTACATGTTTTTTTAATTTATTTCTTATAAATTTGCAAGTGATATTTATTTCGTTTTATTTTCCTAATTGTGCAGTTTCCCAGTTAAAACAGCAATTACCTAGCTGCTATTTACTTGTTTTAAATTAACAAGAAAAAAGTTAAAATGACCGATCATTCTGACCTCACATTTGATAGTTTTCCATAAGGGCTCCGTATTGTACATTTGACTTTGCACGATCACTTATTTGGTAGGTACCTAAACGTACATTTTTATTAAATCACTTAACTCATAAATTAGCAAAATTCAAAAAATGGGAGTCTGCATTTGCCATCCCGGATATTATAAAAATAAATTTAATGTGAAAATAAGGCTAAGAACTCACGGAGCGGTTTTGTCCCGCGCCCGTTACCTCTGTAGAATGCAGATTTATATGTAAAAAGTTAAAACACATCTCACGACGCGTTTTACGCCCGCGTTGTGCGCGGTTGTTTGCGATTCCGGCGGGCAACTTGTAGAATCGCGCGGGCCGCGGTCACCCGCAGTTTCGCGACCGCCGCCCGTCTTGCAACCGCCCGCCTTGCGATCATCGCCCGCCAAGTTTGCGGGCGATAATCTCAACCGCGACGGCTGCGTGATCGCGTAACGGCCGGTTCACACATGTCTCCGTTTTACTGTTCCGTTTTATCGTGTACGTTTTTTTTTCGTCGATGGCGTATGTAGTTGTATGAGCGACTTCACACATGGCACAGTATTCTGTATACAGTAAAAAATATCGTTCCGTAAAAAAATTACATTCCGTTTTGTCATCGAATACTGGACGACGGAACAGTAAAAATATACGGATACGTAGAATTTTAACGGATAGGTACTGTGTGCGTGGCGAGCGGCACCCTCTCTAGATCTTTGGGCCATAGTGGATGCTGCCAATAACGTCGATTCCTTCTCCGACGATAGTACCAATACAACACGACAGCGTCCATCCTTGTAGAATAACGGCGGTATACTGCGAGAGTTTTCTGTTCACGGCCCGTTCACACATGGGAGTCCGTTTTACTTGTACGTTTTTAACGGATACGTCATAAATTTATGCTCTGTTCACACATAGGCACCGTATAACGTTCAACGGATCCGTCATTACTGGATCCGATGTGTGAACAGAAAACTCTCGCAGTATACCGCCGTTATTCTACAAGGATGGACGCTGTCGTGTTGTATTGGTACTATCGTCGGAGAAGGAATCGACGTTATTGGCAGCATCCACTTATGGCCCAAAGACAACCCGCACACACCGCTCGCCACGCACACAGTACCTATCCGTTAAAATTCTACGTATCCGTATATTTTTACTGTTCCGTCGTCCAGTATTCGATGACAAAACGGAATGTAATTTTTTTACGGAACGATATTTTTTACGGAAATAAAACCGCAGATCCATAATCGCGGCGGGCACGGGACAAAACCGCTCCGTGAGTTCTTAGCCTACAAGCGCAGCCGCCGGTGCAGCGGGAACCGCAAACAACCGCGCACAACGCGGGCGTAAAACGCGTCATGAGTTGTGCTTTAATTTTTTACATATAAATCTGCATTCTACAGAGGTAACGGACCCGCAACCGCAGCGGGCGCGGGACAAAACCGCTCCGTGAGTTCTTAGCCGTACACGGGATAAAACCGCTCCGTGAGTTCTTAGGCTATGTATAACAAAAGAACTGTTAACTCTTCGACGTCCATTTTGAATATGACAATTCCGGTGTTTCTCTTTTTCGCTTAATAACTCAAGATAAGTGGCGCCGCCAAACCATCCTTATGAGATAAGACCTTAACTGAGTACCAAGAAGCAGCAATAAATGTTTTCTGGAGCAGCAATAAATACCTAATACCATGCAGACAGCATGGTATTTGAATGTACTTGATAAGTGAATATTTTGTTGTATGTTGTAAGTTAATAATTTATAAAAATATATTGTTAACAACCAAATAATATATAATATCGGGAAAAAAACACTTAAAATGTTATTATTGCTTAATGTGAAAAATTATTTCTCTGTTATAGTCTTACAGAATCTATATAAAATACTCTATAAAATGTTTTAGTTTAAATTAATAGAACAGTTTAATTTTAATTGAAATTTGTTTTATAGAATAAATATTACCGCAATTTTTTATAAAAAAGTGGTAACACACGTTTTTCGACTCTCGTTTCTTCGCTTGAACTTGATTGCAATTCGCACATCGCTGAGCACCTTTACACAGCATAGTACGATTCAATACGCCAGCGTGGATAACGTCAAATAAAGCTAAATGACGTTACTTTAACAAAAATACGTATTGGAAGTAATATTTAATTTGTGTGAAAATGGATTTCTTACAAGTGGAGGCAAAAGCGAATTTCATTACAACGTTATTGCTCATTGCGCTTTCTTTTACTTTTGTTGCAACAGGTAAGCCCTACAATCATATTATATCAACAACAAATTCTTTGTACTGCCTGTCGTTGACTTTTGTGATTCGATGACGTAAATAATATAAAACAAACATATAATATTATACGGTTTAAATTGAAAAATGTTTCGAAATACGGAACTTGAAGATAGTAAACTGACGCGTTTCTTTTTTGTTTTGCTGCAAGTTCGTAAAACTTAAGTGATAAATGCTTTTAAGAAATTATACTCATAATATATGTTTACACTGCATTGTGTTTGATTGATTGAAGGTTAGAATTTTAATTTACAATTATTTTTATAACATTCTTGATATAAAAATTAACTTGCAAACCGTAATAACCAATAAATCGTGATGTCAACATTCGAAATGCCTAATGGCACTTCGAAACTATAGTATACAATCTATACTTCTATACTATTATATAAAGCTAAAAAGTTTGTTTGTTTGATCCGGCTAATCTCAGAACCTACTTTTTCGAATTTAAAAATTATTTTGTGTTTATATAGCCCTTTTATCGAGGAAGGTTCTAGGCTGATTTTTATTCAATATATTTTTATTAATTATACGCGGGTAAAACCGCGGGGCACAGTTAGTCTATAATATATGCTGGTTAATATTACATAAAATAGCTCACGCTCTTAATGCAAATAAAAAGATAATTTCTATTTTAGAAGCTAGACCAGTTCTATAGTTATCATGGCTTTTGACAAGCACTTTAAGATATATTGTATTATTATATTATGTTTCATTATATGTACTTGAGATTTTTTTAATGTAAATCCTTAGTTTTATACTAAAGTAGGTATTTAAATTTTTCTTTGATATTTTAAGTTAATTAATCTAATAACATTTTTAGAAAACTTCCAAACATGGTACTTTTTATGTATACTATACTATTTTGAAGGCATCACTCTTTGATTTTTTATTAAATTTATCAATACAGTAGAACCCGATTATCCAAACGTCCGTTCGAACCCTAAATTATCTGAATGATGACTAAGTTCGTCCAAATGCTTAATTATCGGAACATTGGGGCGAAAGATACATTGTTTGTTGAGACTTTGCGGCTCAAGAATGCGTTACAGCCATTCATCAATTAAAAATTCATGATTTTATAAAAAAAATATAACAAAAAGTATTCAACATTTTCAGGTGTTGAAAATACACATACATTCATATATTTCAACGTTAATATGCATGTCAAATTCTAATATGTATGTTTGTACTGTTTTTAAGTAAAAAGGTGTTGATTATGATCTCGTCCCCAAAAAAAAACATTTTTCGATTATCTGAACTTTTTATTATCCGAACTAGTCTCAGTCTCAATTGGTTTGAATAAATGAGGTTCTAATGTATCCAAAATTCTTCATTTCTTCAATTCCTCAAAAGTGAGACAATGGTAAAAATTTTAGTAATTTTATTTAATTGTTTCTGTTAAATATGGCCTACGACTATTGGAGGCAATGTAAAATAGCAATATTACCATATTACAATGAAATTATTAAAGGGATTGATTCAATATGTTTTATATACTTGGTGGTAGAGCTTTGTGCAAGCTCGTCTGGGTAGGTACCACCCACTCATCAGATTATTCTACCGCTAAACAGCAGTACTTGTTATTGCTGTGTTCCGGTTTGAAGGGTGAGTGAGCCAGTGTAATTACAGGCACAAGGGACATAACATCTTAGTTCCCAAGGTTGGATGTAAGAGATGGTTAACAGCACTTACAACGCCAATGTCTATGGGCGTTGGTGACCATTTACCATCACGTGGCCCATATGCTCGTCCGCCTTCCTATGCAATAAAAATATTTTTTATAACAAAACAAAAATATATAGATCTACCAATAGAAGTTGTTTAATGGATAAAAAGTTAAATAATAAAGTATACTATCACAGGAATGATATATAAATATAATATTTGCATATCAAAACAGTGATAATGGATACAGCAAAATCAACTTTTAACTAATTCAAATAAAGTCAGCCACTTTCAAGAGGAAGGCATCACATGACATATGATCCATAGTTAAGTTAGATTTGCTAAACATGTACAAAAGTTGACATGTGTACAACAAATATATCATAATTATGTGTAACTTGAAAGTTGAAACTGCTTACAATGTACTTAAAATGAGAAGGATACAATAACATTTGATTAAGATAAATATTACATGACAGAAACAAATATGCAATATGTAAGCAGTAATGTGAGGCTTTTCAAATTATCATCATAATGCTTGACAAAAGGAAATATAAAAAAATCATTAAAATTGTATAGTGCAAAATTTACATTTCTGCACTCTGGCTCTGTAAGCTGAGCTCCAAATGCTAAATAAATACTTAATGTATTGCATCATTTAAAACTATATATAAAACTTTAAAAAATGTTCACAGTTTCATCTGCTTAGTTATTGTTCCCGTGGGAATACAGGGACAAAATGTAGCCTAAGTTATTCGCTGATAGTGTAGTTTTCCTGAAAGAATTTATATAATCTGCTTAGTGTTTTAGGCGTGAAAGTGTAACACACAAACAAATTCACTTTCGTATTTGTAATATTAGGGATTAAATAAATTTAAATAAAGATTCATATATTTCAATCTCCCTCTTCAATATATTTAGTTTTAACATTCTGTTAACTGTTTCTTCCTGTCATTTCAATTAACACTAATCTTCATGAAGTAGAATACTATTTAAGCAAGTTATTGTTCAACGGTCAATAACCACTGCTGTTGAGTAGTTTAATAACAGTAGGTCTGTTACATCAAATTATGCTCTCTTAAACTTCAATAATTAATGATTGCTTTGTCTTCAATTAAATTATTAGTCAATTGAACTTTTCATTTTATTTTATCATTTTGAACTACTTTCCGGATAGTAATTTATAGTATTTTTAAAAAAATAATTTGAATTGAGTATGTCTATGAATAAAAATATTTCATTTGTTTCGGGATTCATGTCTCCAGGTAGTATTAATAAAAATAAATTATTTATGTAAATTTTATAAGTTAAATCTCTTCCAGTGGATCCAGAGTATGTCATCGTGAACAGTCAGATAACTCATAGTGAGATAAAGCCGGAGTTTGTGCCGTACGTTCACGACCGGCAACGCCGAGATGTCGACGTTACACCGCCTGCCGCAACTCCTGCTACACCAACTGCTTCGCCAATAGCAACGAATGTTACTGACAATCCAAATGCAACAGCTGCAGTGACGTTAAACACTACTTCCAGTAAAGAAAAATCCATAAATGAGACTGAAAGTAAGTTATTCAATGTATATAATATATTATTATAAATAATAATTTTATCTATGTACATAATAAAGCTTAATAGGAGATCAGTGTATATACACATATGAACTTTAATCACCTTCAAATTTATTGTGTAAGTGTAAAAAAAACTGGTTTTTGTATTGTTCCATTAAAGAGTTAGGGGGTCACCAAGAGTGCATGCTTAATGTGGGCAGTGCATTAAAAGTGGGGTGTTAAATATAGAAAAAATATATGTTATAAACTTTTTCAGTAACAAATACACAGAATTCGTATAACTTCTATACTCCTCTAATTAGGGAGGGACACTAGATGCAAATATTTTAATCTCTTGCTAAAATAAATAAAATAATAATTTATGGTAAAGTAATGCCACGGAATTCTGAAGATTTTGAAATTAAAAACTGGCATTGCTAAAATTTTCTGGCTTTGTTATTTAGTAGAGCTCATCTTACCTAACCTTACTGAAAACTAAAGTTTTATTGTTGTTTATACTGTATTGAGATAAAATTTATTTATTATTAATTCTTAACAACAGATATTTGTATAATTTATTATAACCTATAAAGGTCATAATAAATTGTACACACTGTGTAATGATTTATCGAAGAAACTATTTTTTTTTCTGGAAATTGTACATGCCCACAGCTATTCCTTTGAGAATAAGGTTTGTGGAATATATTCCATTAAGCTAATACTGCTCCAATGTGGGTTCCAACTGACACCAGCTAAATACGAGCTAAAGACGAATTGTACACCAAAATTTAAAATTATGCAAATGAATATTTAGTGATGCTTTCTCGCTTTAGAGCCTGCCGTCTTGGATTAAAGGTCACGTGGTAGGACCATCAAGGTTTTAAAAGATCTACAAAAGCATGTCATTAGAATTGCATAGCTACGGCCTTATAAACGCTGTTTAGCGCGTAATTAGAAGCACAATGTTGTGTCGAATGTCAAATCAATAATGACGGAAAGAGAGAAATCAGTGTTTAACTAAACAACGCCTTTATGTAATGCCATAATAACTAGGTACATAGAATTTCATTCTGTTGCTAAGTTAATTCGAAATTGCCAATGAATAAGTTTATTATCTATTCTATATATTTTAATATATATTAAATAAATATTCTAAATAAAACTATCGTCAATTGAATAGTTTATTCTTATTAAAATGCTTATATTTTAAATAACACGAATACGTCCTAGCTTCTATTTTGTATGAGTCGTGTGTTAAAATGTTAAAATTACACAGGTGTTTTATTAAATAAACAAGTGAAGATCGTTTTCAATCCTTAATAATTTAGTTATGGCGACATGTTAGGTAACATGTGTTTGTTACCTGGATCGTGTATTGGTAAAAGAATTTATGTAATATGAGTTCATTTGTAAAACATTTCTCATAAGGGTACAATTACTGTGATAAGCAGATTTGCCGTATATACGAAATATTATATTCAGTACTTTATCGAAATAATTTCTTACGTATCGTCTTCGTTATTGTATGACTGCCACAAAAGCGAAATGAAATCAACAAAGTAATTTTAGGATTTCATGTGAATCTATAGTAATATATAAAGCTAAACAGTTTGTTTGATCCGGATAATCTCGGGAACTACTGGTCCGAATTGAATTTTTTTTTTGTTTTGTAGTCCTTTTATCGAGGAAGGCTCAAGGCTGATGCTTATTCATTCTATTTTTATTAGCTATACGCGGGTGAAACCGCGGTGCACAGCTAGTAAAACGATAAATTTAGACGATAACTGGACGTTTTATTGAGATTCTACAGAGAAAAGTAGTCAAGGAAAAAGCGATAACAATATTAACTCGTTCTCTAATAACACTGTGAAATCTGAGGGCACAATTGTTTATATAAAATTTACTGGGGGCGTTTCCGTCCCCTCTCTATTGCGCATCAGTGTACCTACTTTTGCAGTGTTTTCTTAGAAGTTGAGCGATAGTCCAGGGTTGTTTTATCATAAGGATAAGAATGAACAATTAAGAGTTATTGAATTTATTTTTTAATACGCTCAATAAATCCCAATATTTTATACTCTGTCTGTGGTTATACATATGAACATGAATTCTAATAACCTGTTTGTTGGTCAGTTTGGACCCCAAGGTCGCGTAACTCGGTTACTGTTGGTTTAACTTTTTACAGTTCTATTATCGTAAGTGCGGCGTAATGCATGTATTTTCATTTGTTTTTCTTTTCAGCTAAAAGCTATAACGTTGCATTTTTTGAAATATTAATGTCGTAATGTTTTTCTCAACAATACACAAGCTTAGTTGAGCTATCTCGTAATACTGTCTAAAAATTTAGTCGATTTTATAGTTTTGAAAATTTTCATGTCATCCATCAAATACACACATAAAATAAAACGTTTGAATGATAGAAAATTAAACAACTAAGAGGAGAAAAATAACTAAATATGTAATAAAATAAATATAGGGAAAATGTATATGTTTTTAGGTTCAATAGAAACCACTGGCTACTATCCACGCCGGACAATTTGGAATTCCCGTCATTACGCATACTTGTTGCAATAAACAAACGGGGAATTCCATTGAAAGAAAAAAAATCCGTTCAAGGACCTACATCTAACATTCTGCATGCACTATATGCATTTCTAAATAAACTATATTAATAAACGAAATAAAGGTCCCGTTACTCTAGATTATAAAAGATATATGTGATCTTTTATTAAAGTTCAGGCTTATATGTATATTAACAAAATATTGGACTTTATAAGTTTTTAACGGCGTATGCAAATCACAGTACCGTTTAAGTCAAAAGGTTATGTCAAATCACCTAGCATAAGCTGTATTTCAGTTTCACTGCACGTCGAAGTAAACTAAGAGAAAAAATTATTATTTATTGAACAACATCATAATTTTTAATTATTCAATGATAAAACATAATTATTAAACACGAGAAATTCGCGAGTATTCATTATCCAGCTCAATGCGATTGCCCGAACCCTGGCTTCGTGACGTTGAATGGTCCGAACGATTCATCAACAATTTTAATAGGTACTTATGTGTTGAGATAAAACTAATTTGGTCATACTATCTATTTTTACATTGATATGCATATAATTTATTACATATTAGCACTAAATACAAAATTACTTGTAAACTAGCAAAACCCGCGACTTCGCCATTTCGCGAATTCAGTTTGTGACGAAATTCCTATTTGAATAATACATATAAAATATTTAAATTAATCGGTATTAGTAAGAGGCAGTTATTATGAAATCACAGAAACACTTTATATTTATTTATTTGTATAAGCAGACAAGAGTTTAAAATTAAACAACTTTTGATGAACTTGACGATTGATTTTTATTAAATAAAGACTTGTTACCTTCCGTGTGTAATTCTCTTTTTGACAATTTACCTATTTTTATTCAGTAATTTTAGCCGTTTTGAAGATTACCCCCGGATAAGCAGACATACAAAAATAACAAAAATATGATAGTGTTTCGGTAACTCGTATACAGCCGTAATAACTTAAAAAGAGGCGGTTATTTTGAAATCACAGACATACACTTAAATTTTACTTGTATGTAGATGTATAGATAATATAACTGGTAATGTAATTGTCTGGTTGATAAGCGTTATCGTCTTTAACGAGACATATCTAATGTGGCTCCTTATTCATTCGTTATTGTTTATAATCTGAAACGATTACAAGGTTTAATGGAACGACGATGCGCGGTGAACGATCCAATTGTTTTGTATCATCAGCTTAACATTAGCTTAAAGTTTTATGCGCACAGCGCAGGTATTGTAATTCGAATAGTCATTCAATCTAGAAAATAGATAAACCAGGCCCAGTAAAATGTCCGCGTTTTTCTCTGTTAAGAATTTCGCAGTTGCTACTCGGAATGCAATCTATACTAATTTATAAAGTAGAAGAGTCTGTTTGTTAGATCCGGCTAATCTCAGAAACTGCTGGAGGAAGGCTCTATCTAGGCGGATTTTAATGCATTATATTTTATTCATTATACACGGGTGAAACCGCGTAGTCCTTCATAATAGGATAATGGGAATATTTATGGTAAATGGTTATGTATGGTGCATCTGTTGTTCACGCTCTTGGGTGCTATGTAAGTCACGTGCCCAGTTTACTAGTCTCCATTGAGAATAGTGGATGTGATCAAAATGGATCGGAAGGCCATCGTCGTCATCGTCAAGGCTTATAAAATGGAAATAATATAAACCATACGTTGAAGTACAAACGATTACTAGGACGTGGGTTGACAATGAAAAATTATACACATATATTTGAAAGTTTCCGACCGCATATGGGGGGAGGTGTTAAATACCCTATGACCTTTAACTTTACCCTTGACACCATGTATGCAAATTTTGATGATGATCGATTGAGTAGTTAAGACATTAAAACGCTCGTGTTTGTAGGTTAAGATTACTAATTTATTAAAAAAAATATACATAGGTAATGAATTAAAGCCCGCAAGACTGGAATTTAGAAGATATTTCTTGTAAATAACAAACGTCCAACCAATATCACTTCGATTAATATTATTCTGACGTCTTCCATTTAATTAGAACTAATAAAAATTACGTCGGTTTCAAGTAGTTATTACATATAATGATGATTTGCTTCTTTGTCTTGTGTTTTGCACGACAGCGTGCAATTTTTGTTAACAATACGCCACTATTGTTCTATTATATTACTCAACAGTTTTAGGAAAACCATGACGGATAAAAAGGGACCTATAGAAATACTTATTAGTAACACAATTTCCTTCGTAAATATTTTTAATTTTATTCTATAACATTCATCCTTTACAACGCTCGTTAATTACAGCCGACTAAGCAAGCTATGAAGCCAATTGAAGTCATTATCAGTAATGTACACAACTATTTGCATGCAAGTAAGCTATGAGCGACGAACATACGAATAGTTTATGGTACGCGTACGTGATCACGAGACAAAGTAACGGTGGCGGTTTCGCTCTAGAAATATCTATGGTCCCAGCGACATGTTTTTATAAGTATTCATAACCTGTTACGACTTGATAAATAGTTTATGACTTATTAAGCCGGCCGTCTTTATCGTACAACGACCTACAGAATGACAACATACAAAGGTCATCGTTCATGAATGTATTATTTAAATACGTTTTATTGATTATTTTTTTTGTATGAGCCAGAGGACAGAATCAATTGCATTGCAGTCACATTGCAGTTGTTTGCATGCAACGAAAATGAATTATAAGTAGTGAGTGACTAGAGCTAGAGAGAAAAGGCGATGTCGTAGTGCTGCGACTACTGCGCAGTGACGCTGACGATGACAGGGCGTGTTCATAATGAATTAAACTCGTACTACCAGTCCAGCGTCAATTCGATATTCTGTCTACATTATATAATTTGTGGATACTTAATGCGAGTGGCTTGTGTTTAATATTCTTAAAACAGCTGCATCGTATGATATAAATTTAAGTTAGCGTACAAGTCAAATTTGCTTCTATTTATTTGAATGACAATAATAAAAAATATATATACCTATTATACACCTATACCTATCTAATATATTGTTTAAACATTTGTACTTGTATCATAATTAAACCTGTTAAAAAACTTTCATTAGATTCAGAAATACTAAAATCGATTAAATTATAAATTACAAAAATTTTTTGAATGTCTATAGGAATGACGATAAAAACAACAGTAACACAATATTAATAATTCGAATTATTTATGTTCTTATTATAGACAATTACACAATACAAACAAACCACTAAAGTCAGTATAGAAAGACGTTTATCGTTGTCGTAAGGATGTGTATTCTAACGAAACGGAATAAGGTTTAAAATACACTGCGATAAACTGCGTGACTCGATGACATTCGTTCGAATATAATAATAATAACGTGTACAAACAGTGAGTAAAATACACATTAAATGGAAGTATAATTAAATATTTATTTATATACATACATACCTATTGAAATTGAATTTTTAAGATAATATATAGCTGTGACAGATGTGGTGCAAAATATATATATTTTTAAAATTTTATTTACTTCGTATGAATAAGGAGCCGACGACGATTTCGTTAAATGCTTTGCTCATTTTTCATATCGTTATATCTGAGATCAGGAAGTCACAATGAATTGCAAATAAGAACCGTGATCTTTGCACTTGTTTTACATTTTCACAAATGAATCCCATGACAATGCAGAGAACTGCACGTTTGTCTGTTGGATTCTCTTCGTTTCCAGGTGACTTTCATCATCTTTTTAAAGTAAAGCCACATCACTTTTGTAGACGAATTCTAAGATACAACGTCTATTATATTTCGATACCAAGGTCCCAAAAGCTAATGTTTTATTTATAATCTATACTAATATATCAAGCTGAAGAGTTTGTTTGTTTGATCCGGCTAATCTCAGGAACTCCTGATTCGAATTTAGTATTTATATATATTATATATATCTGCCATATTAGCAAACAATTACAGTCGTTTTTTTGTCTGTCCGCTTGCTTAAGGTTAAGATTATTTGAATTGTACTATTGCTTGTGAATTCTTTTAGATAGATCATACAGTTAACATTCAATAAGTGATCATATGCTGCTTCTGATTGAAGGAAGCCAGTTGAGATCAAAAACATTAATAACGAAACGAGAACATGATTTTGTTTGCTTTGCACTTGATAACTAATTTTCGTGATTTTTCTGTTCTTACAATTTTGATTTTTTTTGTATAATTTTTTCAGTAGCTAAATCTAATGCGAAAGTCGATTTTTTTGTTGTTTGTAAATTGATAAAAAGTATGTTTATTTTTAATAATGTTTAACTTTTCGATTTCATTTTGAAACATTATATTATCAATGTTGCTATAACGTATATAAACTTTTACAATTTCTGTGTTATGTGTTTATTGATGCCGCGACTACCGATTATTTTTTTACTCTCTCTATTTGCTTTGCGAATTTATGTTTTTGAACATATTTTACATGTATGTATTGCCACCAATTTATTCTCACGCAGCATTTGCGAATGTATAAAGTTTTTGGATTGTTGCGTTACATGTATATTAGGCCAAAGCGCCAAAAATGCCAATGAAACTTAACTTGAAAAAATATCCTTAAAGAAATATTCAATTGCTCATTTTGATAAAAACAAAGCGAACATGTGGGGACGCGCTTGGGATATGGGATGGGATGATTGATCATTCCAATTTAAAAAATATATTGTTAATAATGTGTAACGTGTGTATAAAATCGTTATAACATAAACATTTATTATTAATAATAAATTACTATTAATCAAAGTAAATACATTGATTTTTAAAGTATTTAATGACATAAAACACATATCATTTAACCCATTTCATGATATGTCTGGGCTAATATTATGTATGGTGTGACTATTTTTATAACAATCAATACAAATAAGCGTTTAAGAGCTCTTAAATTTTAAAATATATAGACGTTGAATGAGTATTCGTCTGATATTAAGCACTTTAAACAAGTGAAGGGACTACAGAGCACTACAGTGCACACCCATTATTAAATCTCAACACAGGAATTTTAAAAGCTACACACGTACTTAGAGAGCAACTATTTTCGAGGATATCTTATCTGTTATATATGTTTATTGTAAATAGTGGTCGCTCGCAGAGTTACATAAACAGCGTGTATGTATAAATGCGTTAATCTAGCGATGTTTTTATTTCTCACCCACGTACATTCACATGTTTACATTTATTTTTATATATAATAAGGCATAACATTATAAGTAGCATAAACTGTACTAACTGTACTATAGTCTTCAATCAGCAATACTACTAGATAACGCGTCACGAACAAAAACAATACTCAAATGTGGCACCGACCATATATTGATGAAAACGATGTAAAACGGTTTAATAATTTTAACCTAAACTATGCCTTGCTCTCGAGCAATAAAGTTCGGTTTAGATTGTAATGACATTCACTTACGATCTTAAGCCATGAATGACAGAAAAACATAGGAAATGTACAATAACGGTTGTTCCACATTCAACCTTATTTCCTTAGCAATAAGTTATGATTGGACCATACTAATTTGAAATAACCTCACAAGCGTCATTGTGTTCTTATTTTTCAGGCCGTTTTTGAAGCGCTTACCGCCAATCTAGTACATTATTGATCGAAGACTATAGTAGTATAAACGGTGTCTCCAAGAATGTTTGTGGATATAATTTGCGAATATTTTGTACTAATTAGCTGATTTTATGATGATATTTGTCGATTAAATCTGAAAAAAATTGCTTTTGCGAGCTTCGCTGCGTTGCTTACGAATGGATAGATCTGTTTATAATCTGATTTACATTTTCTTGTGGCAGAATAGCTTTATTTTTAGTCGTCACGTGTCATTTCGTAAAAACAAGTAACAAATGAATAATATTAGTCTTGTTCATTTTTAACTTGATATGCAAAGTTATACGAATATTTCGAATAATGTTATACAGAGTGTTGCCTTTATTGTTTATACCCTTGGAGAGTTATACCCTTTTATTTTAAGGGTCTATATCACCTCAAATTGCTTTAAAACGCCGCATAACATTTTTTTTTCAGTTAATCGTTTGATAAATAATTTATTGTAAAGTTTGGTATTTTATCCGCGCCGCGATCTACCGCCGCCAAAACCCGAAATTATTCTTGAATCGGTTTCATTTCCCGAGAAGTCGTTTATGTCTCTTATTACAATACGTAAGAGTACTTATTTGCTATTTAGTATACACTTATTCAGGGGTAAAGAAAAACACAGCTGTCCCCACTTCACACGTGGGAAAGATCGCTTGTCGAAACCCTCGAAACTGGACTAAGTTAACGATAAAAACAAGGCGAAATCCACCACGAAGCCAAATAAATAATAGTTATTTAAATTGTAAATAATCGAATCGACAATCAAAATGTTACGTTGCTGCAATCAAAGGTTCCGTCTTTATAAAACTGATACCAAATGGACAGTTTATAGTTGTTTATATTTATATGTAATTGATTCCGTTTCAAACTCGTCTCAGTCCCTTTATAATACATACTAATATATAAAGCTGAAGAGTTTGTTTTGTTTGATCCGGCTAATCACAGGAACTACTGGTTAAAATATTAAATTTTTTTTTGTGTTGTATAGTCCTTTTATCGAGGAAGATTCTATGCTGATTTTTATTCATTATATTTTTATTAAATATACGCGGGTGAAACCACGGGGCACAGCTAGTCCTTTATATTCTCGCATAACCTTTTATAACGCTGACGTATCGCAGTCGCATATATCATGTTCACGAGCTGATTGTAATTAGTAGCAGTATTATTTATCGTGAGTTTTTTTGTAAATGATATCAATCTTTTTCAGATACGTCTACCAAAACTGTAGAAGAGACGAAGACGCAGCTTCTTGGGTTCAACAATTCAGGGACACTGCACGTTAATGTCCCCAATAACATGCCCAAAGTCAGTGACCCGATCCAACCAGACGACAGTGAGTCTTGTATATAATATTCTAATGTTCGCCCGCGGCTTCGTCCGCGTGATACTGGTGCGTGTACTCGGTATACAAACCTAGCCTTTACGTATCTTGACCGTGGTTTTGGGGTTCAGTGGCTTATTTAAACTTGAAAGGGTAACTAACAGTTACTTTCGCATTTATAATCTATATCTATATTTTATTTTTCATATATTAATATAATATAATAATATATAAAGCTGAAGAGGTTGTTTGTTTGATCCGTCTAAACTCAGGAACTAATGGTTCGAATTGAAAAAATCTTTTTGTATTGGATAGCCTATCTATCAAAAAATGTTCTAGGCTATATGACGTCACATAAGAGCGGAGCATCAATACAAAATGTTGCAAATTTTTTTTATCCCTTTTGAGAGCTTCAGTTGCGTGCTCTGCAGATTAATTTACGTCATGGTAACGTATGCCGGAATTTTTCCTCTTAAAAAGGTCTAACAAAAGTCCGCAATACCATCATTTGATCATTTTTTCAAAACACCGCCAATAAACCATTGTGATAATAAGCGCCATCTTGACATTACTAAGCTAGAAGTGAATCTATGGATTTGTGTCTATTACTAGTCACACTCGAAGGAATGTAAGAACAAAATTATCTTTTACGAATTCCTTAGTATTGTTTAATGAAGGTTAGATAAACGAACTATTCCAGACAAAAAGATTTACAGACAAAATTGATAACATAAGTACTTAAGAGAACAATAAAACGTCTATAGCCAGAACAATGCCATGTCTTTTTAATGCGGCTTGTTGCACTGGATTGTTAAATAAGTTTTATAACTCATTTCTATATTTGAAATTGGTGGATGAAGTGATGTTAGGGTTTACTTTTTAGTGTAACACTATAGAATGTACGGTCCAATGGACCTGATGGTAAGTGGTCCCTTACATGCGCAATGCGCCACTAACCTTGGGAACTGAGATGTTGTGTCCCTTGTGCCTGTAGTTACACATATTGACACACAAACACAACTTAAGTACTGCTATACAGAGATAGAATGTGATATGTCATTTGTCAATTTGCATTGTCTTATTTAGACATAGCATATTGCGATAATATTAGTATATTTTTCTGGTGAATGCTATGTTAATATTAATAGCAAACCCAAAGTGATCGGTTAGACCACCGTCTACCACGTAACCTAGTTGCCAGACTATCTTCCTATTTGTTATTAAAAAAAATAGATATAGAAGAAGACTTCTAACAACCGCTAACATCCGAAGCATATAATTGTTCAGCGCGATGACCGCGGTTTTTGTTTAGCTGATCAAACGTCGAGTTATAAAAAAACACCTTATTTAGTGCAATGTTGGCGGCTAACACGGTTGAATTACGAATTAATTCAAATGACTATAACGAAACTATAAAACTTCAAAAATTAAAGCAATAAAAAAGAAAACTGACGCAAAAGATCGAGGCAAAAAGAAAAATGAAAATATGAATATAATAATTGTGTAAAAAAAAAACAAAATATTTAACAATTAACATAAGTTTCAAATGAAGGAATGAATGAATTTATAAAATGGTTAATATTGTCTTATAGTAAGGACTCGGGACTCGTGCTCAAGTGCATTCAGAGAACGGATGAAATTTATAAACATTATTAATTAATTTTATCGTCGTTCATATTGCCATACCCGCGCATCTACTGTATTGAAACTGTCAATAAAGTCGCGTATACGTCCTTGGTTGACATTATTTATCGTTAAACTCGAACTGTATTTAACACACACTTATTTTTACGAAACAAAAATATGTATAATATTATGCAGAATATTATCACCGCAACTCTTCATTTAAAAAATAACAGTATTAGTACATTTTAACTCACTTATCCACGATTCAAAGTTACATTATCAGCAAAGCAAATAAATAATCCGTGTATAATTATGTTTACGACAACCATACCTGAATAATAAAGGCCGTATATTATGTATACATATTTGGTCACGATGCATATTTGCTTAAATCGACGATTGCCTAAACGACGATGATTAAATAAAAAAATAAAATAAAAAAACATTATTTATATTTATACGTCACTAGCTGTGCCCCGCGGTTTCACTAAATTTCATTAATAAAAATTTAATAAATAAAATAAGTGAAAAAAAGGACTACCCAACACCAAAATAATTCATAAATTCGAACCAGTAGTTCCTGTGATTAGCCGGATCAAACAAACAAACTCTTCAGCTTTATATATTAGTATATATTCATTATAAAAATTCTGTGTGAACGCCGAAAAATGTAACGTTATGTTTAAAGATGTTGAAAAACAACTCAAAACAAGAAACACCATTGTCAGTGCGCTTCACTGTCGCGTAGCTGATACCTTAAAATTTACAAGCAAACTATGTCTGAGACTTTGTTATAAATGTAAAACTTCCGTCCGACGTCTTCTGTTTATTTAGCAAACTATTACATAATAATACGTATTGTTCCGACTGTTTCTTTTCGCGTTGTGTAATCTTAAGAAAAAACATACGACCATTTAGTTGTTAAATGTTTTATTATGAGAAATTAAAACATATCTTAACACGCATTTTGCTTGTTTGATTTCAGATATTAATGACGTTTTCAAAGAAACACCGGAAACTATTAAGGCCGAACAGAATCTCACTCAACTAAGTTACGTGAGTATTCTATGTTTACATTGTATTATATTTTTGTATTAGATATCTGAATGCTGTGTTTCGATTATTTAGTTGCATAAAATACACATCTAAAAAGTATATTGTTTTGCAGGATAACCACAGTTTCTATAACAGTTCGTTCATTGGTAGTGTGGAATATTTCCAAGAATACTGGGCGAATATAACAAAACACAAACCTAACGTACACGAGCTCCTGAGCGATTCTCATCGGCGCGCTACTGTAAGTGACTATACTTTGTTTATATTTTATATAATCGCGAGACTTTGTGATTCTGCAAATATATAAATCATTAATCGGTTTATGGTCTCGTAAAAACCGATTGAGGATTTGTTCGGTTAATTAATTAAAAAATCGAACACGTAAACGTATCAACTATCAACCGGTCCCATTAGTTAAATGCAATAGCATCATTCCCGAGGAGCGTCGGTGTCAGCCGAACGGCACACGCGAATGATTTTGTATACTCATACAGAATCATTGATCAACCTTCAAGGCTCAGCCTGAACGAGTTTTTAATAATAACTCGTATCTCAGCCAATCATCATTATCTCCGACTATAATATTTACAATCACGTGTGCCGTGTTTGTTACTCTCTATCATCTTGATTCTAGACTAATTATGGAATTATTTTATATTGCGTTCAAACTGTTCACTCATGTACAGCTGGTGTTATGTGTCAAAGTTAATATTTGTTTATTTGACTCATAAATAGTAGTCCTTGTATGATGTTCGATATGTAGGGCGTGATCCAGTATAGTTACATGTAGAAGGGATATCAGCTTAAGTAGTTCGGACTTCCGTTAAAGATATTTGTTTCAATAAAAGTATCGTAAGGTTTCGGCGATCACTTAGCATCGATTGATCGTCGAGCTCTTTATTATCAGAAGAATGAAATGATCAATATATTATCTAAAGCAGAACTCTCCAACCAGTTGGGCGCGCCTCGCTCTGGATAATGTATATATTAAGTGTTGGTTAGAGTCCTAATTTAGGGGTGTCAGATACTAATAATGTGATAATATTTCAGACTCTGAAACTTTCTTTCGACTTCCCATTCTACGGGCACCCAGTGAGAAGTATCACGGTGGCGACTGGCGGGTTCATCTACACCGGCGACCACGTTCACAACTGGCTGGCCGCCACTCAGTACATCGCGCCACTCATGGCCAACTTCGACACCAAGCTTACCAACGACAGCGTTGTCAAGCTGAGCGACGATGGTAAGTTGTCTATGGTCACCGTTGCTCGTATACAGTCATTGTTGTGTTAGTGTCGCCCCGTGCGTTAGTTCGTTAATTAGTTCATTCCTAGTATGTAGTATCATCTTGCCTCTTATTTTAATAAAGCTATTCCCTCTAGGTTCAGATAAAAGTTATGTAAAAGGAACAAGAGTGTTTGTTGTAGAAATATAATAATGTTACATCGAAAACAATTCAAACAACACTTACCCTCATCTGGCCTTCAAAGAATCAAGTTGACATTGAGATCAATGTCTCACAGTGTTACGTATGAATTATTTGTGTTGTATTACAAATAACAAAAGGCAATTGTGTTTTTTCATATCACACTTATATAATTTAAAAATAAGTATAAATTAAATGAAATAGGCAAAGACAAGTCGGTTCAGTACATTTTCGTTTGTTTCATTATCGACTATCTTTATTTTAGTTTAAAATTTATAGATGAGCTTCAGTGTTATCGATAAAAAAATGTAAATATAAGAACAAAAAATAATTCTCGAATAGTTCTGCTGTTTTGCACAAAAAAAAAGATCTTTATTAATATATGGTTAGAAATAAGGATAAAAATAGGTTTCTTAAAAAGATTAATCAAAACCACTATACAACAATCAACTTATATCGACATGTACAATTTACACACAAAAATATAACAAAGGAATCAATAATAAACAGACAGAGAAATATCGTTTACTACCGAATTGCATAAAAATAATGCCTGGCGTACGTTTCTCGCGCTGCTTTTATAGGGCGGTGACAATAAATCTACCCACGGATTTAGTATTAAAAGTTGTAAACCCAACAATATATTTATTTATAATACAACGCTATACAACTTAGCTACGTTTTATATCAAAGTTTCGACGGTAACTTTGGAGATATTAAAAAATCAATTTCGATCGCGAATCCATAATGAAGACCATAGATTTTATTCACGATCTCGACCAATTATATCGCGTCGATTCAATATCAAAGTTGTTTATTTGCTTCAGTGCTCTGTAAATGGATTATTGGCCGAATACTGAAACGTCTTTCAAATATGAAGTGCGACTTAATTATTTCGAACGCCATTAATTTCGAATTTAGCATACAATTTAGCAAAATTTTAAAATTAATGACGTTCCAAATTATTAAGTCCCACTTCATTTTGAAAGACGTTTCAGTATTCGGCCGTTAGTCTATAGCCGTGCCGGGTGTCAGCTGGCTGAGACGTCGCGGTCGGGCCAACGTAAAACACAAATTATATAATAGATTCGTGTGAATATATATATTATTATATTGCATGTCGTCTATATATAGTAAATTATCTCGAATCGATCGCGTATGTAACAATTGTATTAGTTCGAATCGCTTCGATTGCCCTCAATAGTTAAAGAGGTCTCTTAAATGAAATGCATCTGATACGATCAATCAACACGCAAGTGACTCCACTTTATCGTGATTGTGAGGATCTCTTCGCGTGCTATTGTTATCTTATTGTCGATGCACGCTACGTATTGTTTGCTGATACAAATGAGTTATCCTTTCAATGTTACGACATATAATAATCATATTATACCTATTCGTATATAGTAAGAAGTACGTCTAATTGTAATGTATATTGTTATACGATTATATGTCAATATGTCGCAATGGATTCGACACTTTATATGTAGAATGTAGTCAAATAAGGACATGCACCACCGAGCCATCGCTTGATTAATATGTGTCTAAAATAATTCACCGAGTGACGCTGTGGTGGCGTGATGGTTAAAGCTTCAAGCTTTCTTGCGAGAGGAAGCCTTTTTTCGGTAGTCTGGATTTCAGTAAGTTTACAAGCCTTAATTATACAATAGTAATAACATTAACTTCAAATGGTTTCGGTTTTCGTTACGTCATGTGCCTTCTATTCATCATATTCCACAGATAGTACTTAATTTTTATTATAGAAATATCTTCAATAGATCTTATTAATAAATGTGAATTAATTTAATCAGGAGAAAAATTCACCGTGTTCTGGGAGAACGTGACACTCCAAGAGGATCCCAGTAAGAAGTTCACGTTCGCCGTGAGCCTCTACGCGAACGGCGACATCATATTCGCTTACAAGGACATCCCCATACCAGTGCAAGCCATCAACGACACCGAGCACCCCGTCAAAGTCGGCATCAGCGACGCCTACCTCAACGATAAAATATTATTCTGTACGTACTCACTGATTCTCACTCGATTCCCACCCAGGACAGACATCAGACATGAGTCTGAATGTAATTAGTTATATAAGTATGTATTTACAAAAGAAAAGTAGTATATGTAGTATATCAGTTGTCTGGTTTCCATAGTACGAGCTCTGCTTAGTTTGGGATACGTTATAAATATTTAAAAGATAACATTAACACGAGTGCATTCTCTATTCCCTTGCTCTCCTGCTATTATTGGAAGGCAAACCGACACGATCAGACGTATGACGTATTCAAGGCGCATTCCTAACTTTAAATCACTGAAGAGCACGATCGTGTGGAACGTCAAGAATGTGATAAGCGACATAAACAAAGTGAAAATAGTAATGAATGTTATTCAATATTTACGCTATTTTAGTACGTGTTACCTACACGTACTAAAATAGCGTATCGCACACTAAGTCGATCGTCAACAATTCACGAACGAGCTCCGCTGTTATAAATGTTATCCTAAAACGAATGAATTACCGACAGATGTGAGACGTAAGACGATCTACGAGTACCATCGCGTCTCGTTCAAGAACTACGAGATATCCAACATGACTATATTGAAGCTGGTCGCGCTGCCCACTTGCCTGCAGTATGACTCATGCCAGACCTGCGTCAACCACGACACCGGATTCAATGTAAGTAATTCAATGAATAATCGCCGGACTGTTTTTAATGTCTTCAATTTAAAGAATTTTAAAGTTGGAGGTGTTTGATAGTGGGAGTAGATCTGAATTTTGTATGTGAATCGTCAGTATAAGTTATAATAATAAATAGTCGTAATTATCAGAAATAAAACATATTGTTCGTATTGTTTTTTTATGTAATAATCTTCTCATATTATAAAACGCGACACGAACGCGATAAACTCGATAACTACTGAACAGACATTCCTACGGTTTTCACCAATGTACGGGGTGTATCGCGATTTAAAAAAATAGCTGAAATATGACTATAAATATATAAAGATACAGAAAACGAAACATGCCGACTGAGCATTAACCATTAGACTTATTTATTTATTACTGTTATATGTATTACAATAGCTAGTAGCATGTGTATACGATTTGATTCGCCTTTCAAGTGTAAAATATATGTTGCAGTGCTTGTGGTGTGAATATATCAAGAAATGTTCAAGTGGTACCGATCGAAACAAACAGGACTGGCTCCTCAGAAGTAAGTGTAGATATTTAATAAGGTTATATTATATAAAAATATTATATAAGTAGTTACACTTTCACTCGCTTCAAATTATAATTACTTATTGACGTGACAAACGTGAAAAACATTCTCTTGTAATTACTATAAAAGTAAAGCTTAGTGTAACGTCTCAGAATATTATATCCGATAAAAATTTATGCAGAAATTAATTACATTACATATATATATTTATATATATATATGTTTACTAACGATAATGTTCTTTGATCAGACTGCGACAAGTTCACTATATCGAAGGAGGCATCGTGTCCGGGTAACACGCACGTGGACCAGCCGGCCGGCGACAACACCGCGTACACGACGGACACGCGACCCGCGCACGAAACCGACGTCGTCAGCAACGGTAACATAATTATATTTACCAGATGCTCTAATGTTCATTTTCACTTTACAAATACGCTTACACTTTACTACCTTCTAAAATCACTATCTTCTTCTTCTTCTTCTTCCTCAAGTCATTCCACTAGGTGGGGTCGGTACCCCATGTATTTTCCTTCCACCTCTTTCTGTCACTCGTCATCTCATTATTTATACCTTTCATACATATTATTCTTTCTTACTCAAACCATCCTTACTTTCTTCGGCCTCCTCCGTCCCCTATTCATCAACGTTCATACTCATCACCCATCTAGGTACATGCTTTTCATCCTTCCTCATCACATGCCCATACCACGCTAATCTATATTCATCACACTTGTAATTTTATTCCATGTTGCCTACGAATTTGAACATACTATATAATGGAATTTTCTTGATCATCCTACGGACTACCGACCTGCATTCATGTCTTGACGCATACCGACAAAGCAAGTAGTTTATGTCATATCAGTTGAGAGTGGGTGAAGCGATTTTAGACACAGACATAACGCAGGAAGTCGAGACACGTGTAGGCGTCATTTCTTATTTAATGGATCATTTTTCTTGATATTCGTTACAGTTATATTCTTAAAGTCGTTTGTGTCAATTTATTTGAATTTCGAAGTGAAATGATATTAGGCAACGGTTCTTTAATTACCATAGACTCGGCAAAGGGAGCTATTTAGGGGTTTGTCTCGTTGACATGCGGCTTTGAATCTGCTTAGTATTTTTTAAAGTAAGGTCCTCCAGACCGATTTCGGCCAATCTCAAGTGAGATTAGCCAACTGCGCAGGAGATATTATAGTGCACAAGTGTTTGCGCAAACACAGGTGCACTGTCTTTTCCTTAGCTCTCATAATCCGATGGGACGCAATCCGACACGACAGAATGAGTTCATGTGCATGACCAACGGCTTAACGTGCTTTCTGAGGCACGGGCGTGTACACACTTTCTTTCCAGACTCCGGGCTGCTACTGAGAAATTTCTGGCAGAAAACCCTAATAACTATTTATTGGCCACCCTGGGAATTGAACCCAGGACCACCGAGTCTGCGGCCTTATATCAAACCACTAGATTATTAGAAGAACAGAGCCCAGGGTGGCTGACAATTTTTATTTTGCATAAGTGTATCAGAATGCCGACGGTCTACTCGATATGCGTTATTTCAAAATAATAAACCATTATGACAGTGACAATATTTAATGCTTTAGCGATAACTAAGCATGAGATGTTTTGATGAATGAAAACTTTAACACACGTATTTGTAATTCGTGCAGGTGATTCCGAGGAGCCGTTGAAGTCAACGCTGAAACTGCCGACTGGTACGTCACCATCGGAAACGACATACGTGTCGTCGCCCGTCGGCGGCGTGGTCGCTGCGTTTGTTGCCATCACGCTCGTGTGCAGCCTCACCGCCTGGGTTCTGTATGCGTTCAAAAACCCACACACGCGTAGCGGACAAATCCTTATCAAGGTATGTTCCAATTACTAAATAGCTCACTTCTATGTTCAATCCACGAGTCCGCCCTACTTACATACCACACTAGCACTGTTTTAGCGATTGGGAAAAAATTGGGTGTGTCATCGTCGACTTTTTTTATAGGATAGCTAGGGCGAGCCTATGGGCCACCTGATGGTAAGTGGTCACCAACGCCCTTAAAAATTGATATTGAGTGTAAGAAATGTTAACTATCTCTTACATCGCTAATGCGCCACCAACCTTGGGAACTAAAAGTTATTTCCTTGTGCCTGTAACTACACTGGCTCACTCCCCTTCATACCGGAACTCAACAATACCAAGTACTGCTGTTTTGCGGTAGAATATCTGATGAGTTGTTGGTACCTACCCAGACGAGTTTGCACAAAGCTTTACCACCAAGTAATCGAAAAATTGAACGATTTCAATGGTGTGTTAATTTTATAAGCTTTATTTTATATAGAGCGGGCAGTAATGAAACGATTCTAGCGTATGATGTATGGTTATTTCAGTATCGGCCGTCGCAGTGGAGCTGGCGACGCGGCGAGGCTCGCTACACCGCCGCCACCATACACATGTAGAGCGCCCCCGTCCGGTCGGCGCGAGCCGGTTCACCTCCGGCCACTTAAAATCGACACAGATTGCTTCGGACACATTACGTTTTACGAATTTCTTAATTCATAACATACATTGACAACGCAATTTGATTTGACAAAGACACTACGATTTGTAAAACGTGGGTTTGTATTCATTTACTTCCTATATATACATTATACGATATCATGAATCGATTACTCTTATGAATATCATACTTGTGCCTGAGGTTATTGATAGAATTAAATTTTCAACGATTGTGCCTTATAAAAAACATATAAACTTATACATGCTGTTTTCCAACTAACCTTCACGAGATATCGGGTAAAGCGGTATATCTTTGAAGTCGGACCAACGTACCATCTATAGTACGTACAAGCGATTCATCGCACGCTCCAAGGTAATTGTGTTACTTAAGTTTCGTAGCAATCTGGCCCCAGTAGATATATTTACTTTACGCCCAGTATATATGTATATTAAAAAATTAAATGCAGCTTATAAACCTTTGAGTTCCGTAAGATAAACTGAAACTCCGTCCTCATTTTTATTAATATATATTATATAAATAATAATAATAAACTAATAAGAGCAACTAATTTAAGATTATTTTATTTTATGTAAGATAGATTAGATATAAATCTTATATAAATATTATATGTTTTGATCGAATAAACAAATTTATCAACTATTGTTATGAATATCACATTTTACGTGTGAATTATAATTATATTATACACAAATATAAAATGTCATATGGCTGATAACTATAATCAAATAACGATTCGTTATGCTTGCGTATTGCGTATATTATTAATTTTATTATTGCTTAATATGTAAACAACCATTATATGTTTTTATTATTGAAACATTTACATCTATCAATATCATATTACGATCGGTCATCCCTCACCGTCTGATCCGTAACGAGCCAACGAATCGTTTCTTGATGTAATCTGAATCTAACTTATTAATTACGATCGTGCCTTTATTTTGATATCGATTTAAAGTTAATTAGAATAAAATATGAATGTACTTACGTATCTAAAACTGTGAAATGATAAAAATCGTATAATTAAATAACATAAGTGAGAGAAATTTATGCAACGCACATTGACTTAATATGAAACTTAAGTGTTATAAAGATATATCATAATCGTAAATCTTATATGCGAATACTAATGTTATGTTATAATTATAGTATAATTAACCATTTAATGGTTCTCGAATTTACTCAATGAATTTGGACTTAAATCTTACGGAACTCTGATTTGGAGTTTTTTTTTATTTTTTATTAATCAATTTCGACTTAACTTTCTTTTGTATGACTTTGTTTAGAATTAATCGAGTTTTATTAAAAAGATGATATTAGAGTGATATTATGTGTAAAATATATTATTGTCAAATGTGATTCTCTGTTTATTTCATGAATACATGGGTGGTTTCTGACTTCAAGCGAGAGTACACCAAAGACCCTTGTAATAAATTACAGTTTGTGTTTGCTTTTGTTTCGAATCTCATTTCAATAAAATAAAATCTGTAAATCGGCCTGCTTGCTATTTTATTCGTTTCAGATATTTTAGTTATGTAATCTTTGGTCCAATATAAAAAAAAATTGGAATGTTATTTTGTAAAAACTATATTATTATTGTTTAGGGACCAACTATAATTTCTTGAATAAATGTGCCGTTAAATTAGAGCGTTTATTTATTTATTAAACCTATATTTCAAATTATTATTAATCTGTATAACAATTTAATTAACATTTCACACTGAAGATGACACGCACATTGGCGCTCTTCTCGATAGCGCCTCGATGGCATTAATCTAAATAATATTGTTGTTAATGTTTTTTGAAAATTCTAAAGACTAAAAGGAGGAAATAAATTATTTGGACACTATTCATTGATTCATTTTTTAAATACTCTTTAAGTTTTGTTCTATTCTTAGCGTAAGATTATGAAAGTTTTATACTACTATACAAAATTACAAACCCATACAAATATTCGGCTAATTCGTGCTACTCGACGAGCTATTTTCATTTTCTAAAATGGCGCAGGTGAGAATTGAAAGGAGGTGACACGCGACATCTAGCGCCTCTATTTGTAAATGTAAAACCTAAGGCATTTGCCCCAGGCTGCCACTGCTCAATGTTGTACCCGTGTACAAATAAAACCCAATAGAAAACAACTACAAAATCAAATTAAATACTAAAGTACATTATTTAGTTAGTCATATTGAATTTTATAAAACTTCAAAAACATTATACTTATTTTAACCATGACTTCCTTTTCTCTCGCTTTAAGTATTTTTTAAAGTTATGTATGCTTTTAGCGGTAGATCCCAGCCCTGCCCTGGTTTGGTCGCTTCTACAAAACGGCATCACATCGAAAGCGAGAATACTACCAAGCTTTTTTTTCACAGAGTGGAAACCTTCAAAAAGGTTCCCAGACCCCTTAGGGGAAGGAACCGGTTTATGAGAGATTCTTACCCACTAAAACCCTTGCGATGTCCGTCCTCGGCACGGATCGGAGAGACTGCGGGATAGTGTTGATATAACGCATCCGCGGCCACTCTCGTGCTCTGCTCCGCTCGTGGCTCGGCGGAGCTCTCCTCCGGGGGCGAAGGTAATTCGCCGCCCACCCCCCTGGATTCCTCACTATTGCGTACGGCAGCGTGAGGTCATCCGGGCTGCCGTCTGAAATAGGACACTTGAGGCCCCCACCTCACGCGTCTACAGCCCCAAGGTTACGCCCTATCTTTTAAGCCCTGGATGACGCCCAGACGACGCCGACTTCGTCTCCACCGAGCAGGATAGGCCCTTTTCCGTTCTCGTTCTCCAAGATAATGAAGTCCCTTTTAAACAGGCAGCTCCTGCGGTACATATAGTCGATATCGAGATACTTTTACTACAAATTTAGATCGTTGTTCAGTTCCGCAGTCAATTGGATGGTAAAGCCAAATTGGCCTCTAAAAAGCTTGGTGTGCTTAACAGGACGAGAGAGTACTTCGCGTCGGCTCATCGTCTAAAACTTTACAAGGCGCAAATACTGCCCCACATAGAGTACTGCTCTAATCTCTGGGCAGGAGCTCTTTTAAGTTCGTAGATTGAACTACAGTGCTGAGCAATTTAATAGAAAAAAAAAATACGATACCTACTAAGTCCGTAAAAATATGTACAAAAATAAAAAGGCTCACGCAAGTGCTTCGGGCCGTACCTTAGACTATTGTCACGATTCCTAGCATAAGCTTTATATTTATTTGGGGAGGTAAATTACTAAAATTTTCATTATTAGTAAATTATTTAAATTACTATTATCATAAGAAAGTATGTACTACAATAATGTAAGCGAGGGAAGCCGCGGCTGGATAGCTAGTGGCAGCAACTCTTAAATTTCACAAAAGTGGAAAAATTGTTTTATATGTAATATTTTAAGAAAAACAATAAAATAAATAATATCAAAACAGCGACAGCGTTGTGTCGTAAACTCAAGAACCCGAGCGACAAGATACACTCCAAGAAAGGACACAACATAAATAGAAAAATAATGACAATAATCTAACATTATAATGTTTTTATTCCGTATACCACCAGGACTTGATACTTAGGTAACGCACTGCGTGACTATATTTTGGCACTATAACATGTTAGGAGAGTGATCGGCTGGCGCAATTATAGTAATCGTTTGTTTTTTCAAAATGTGCAGTAATATTACTTTAATTAAATTTAGTTCTCTTTTGAATTTATTCTTGTAATTTTAAAACATTGCATTTATATCGATTGCAATAATATCTTTCATATCGATACGATATGTGATAGTTGATATTATGACAAATAATTAATATAAAATCATAATTATATTAAAAACAGAGCATGAACATTTTCACTAGGATAACTATTTTCGTAAGAAAATAAAAAAAAAATGTTACCTGCTACAAATTTGATTTCTAATCAACGAATAATCGCACTTAAAAAACTTACCTCGTTTGCAAAAACTGAAATCATTATGTTAGGTACATATGTATGTACATAATGATTTATTTTTAACACAAAAACTATCTGCCTCCATACCCTTATCACATGTTGTTCATTGTTCTAAAACAATAGGCATCAGGTGTTGCTATCGAATATTATTTAGTCAACTTTTGAGCATTAAGCCGATGGAGCTAATTACGTTACTACTTCTGTTAAACTATGCCGAAACGAGACTCTTTTGCGAAAAAACAAAAATGCCTCTTGAAATAGGCCAGTGGCAGAATCATTTGAAACATATGGACTCAGCCGTCGTTGAAAATCGCCCCGTAACAATAAACGAAGGTCAAATATATGTTTATGAAAATGACTTTCCTGGTTATATCATAAAATATATACACGTTGATAACGTAGCTATAAAATCTTGTGGAGCGAGTGCGGCTATCAAAAAAGGCGGTATTGGTACATCTTCCGTGCTCATTGTGTTACATGCGGAGACAAACGAGGAGATACGCTCAGTGATTGACATATGGGGAACGAAATATTTTGAAAAAAGCACCAAATCACTTCCTGTAGATAAAAATCTGGGGAATTTAAAATCTCTGTACCTGTTCAAAGATTTAAGAACGGTTAACCACAACAATGGATTCTGAAGTCCAGCAGTAAAATAAAATAAGAGAAAGACTAAGAAAATTGCCAAAACAGTAAAATTCAAACGCATTGAAAATATTAAGTTAAAAATTAAGAAAGAGATGCCAGCATAGTTTTAAAATGAACGGCTTAATAGAAAATAAATTTAAGATGTAAATGTTGTAAAGAAACCTTAATAAAAATAATATGTGATTACATTTTAGTATACGTCCATTTTATTATAACAAATTAGCAAACTTTAGTCACTTAAGTACATCACCTGTCGGACCCTAGCATATAGCTTTATGTTAACTGTCAGCTCATTGAACTTAATACGTCTAACATATGCACCAACTATTAGGTAGTTAGGTACATATTCATACGCATTTCCTGTATACGTTGTAGTATGAGGTTATCTCTGCCCATATAACCCAACACCGTAAATAATAAATAAACTATGCGTTACAATGTCAATGCGCCGCTGTCTATATAATTGAAGATAATATGTATTACATCTTATGTGCAACACCTTTTAATACACATCCGTAAATCGACTAAAACTATTATTATTAGCTAGAACAACTGTTTTATTGACTGAGGTATGATTAATCTAAATGACCCACCTACAACAAATTCTTTGTTCAACTAAGTGAATTCATAAAAAAAACTGGACTAGTGCGAGTCGGACTTGCTCACCGAGGGTTCCGTACAAATTTGTAGGTACTGGTACATATTTAGGGTAATGATGAAATGTATAGTTTTCAGATGTTTCACTATACTTGTAGTATAAGACGGTATTACTTGCCAAATTTCATAGTTTTAGGTCAAGAAGAAATACCCTATCAATTTTGATTTCCTTGAGAGTGTCGAAATGTACGTTTTTGCGGTATAAACGGCTATATTTTTTTACGTTAACTTGAAAGTTTGATTTTTACACAGCTTCAAGAGACTGTAGACCTGAATATATCCTTTTAATTTCAACTCGATATCTCCACGCATTCTCCAGGTAAAGGTTCTTGACAGACAGACAGACGGAAAAAAGTGATCCTATAAGGGTTACGTATTTTTTCCTTTTGAGGTACGGAACCCTTAAAACAATTCGAATTTCGACTTTTATTTGGGGCTTAAAATTACAAACGAATAAAACACTGATTAAGGTTTGTGTGAAGGTTATTTTATTTTAAATTATATTTAAAACTCACAGTTAGTTTAAACTCTTAATACTAGGAGTAATATATTGTAGTCTTATATCTAAAGTGATGTATAATTATAAAGAAAATGTACTTCTAAAACAATAAAATCCAAAAAATCTTCCTCTATTATAGTATAAGCACAATGCTGACTAGAAAGTATAATTAAATTAATGATTTTTTTTTTTTCAATTAACAGCACAATTTATTTGTGACTATAAATTTAATTTCAATATCACTCATTTTCATTTGTTATCATAATATGGAATCAAAAATATTATAAAATATAATAAATATATTTATTGAAACATTTGCAAGATTTCTGCTCGAAATCACAGAAATATTTATATTCAACACATTATCAAAAATATTGTATTTAAGGTAGGTTACTTAATGAAATTCTACACATTTTTTCGTAGTATTGAAATAATAAGTAAAAATACTGAAGTAAAGATTTTTTCTTTATATTAATAATGTATACACCATGGCAATATCGGTTGATAAAGATATAAACATCTAAAAATACTAAATACTTCTGTCTGACTGTTTAAACTTTGCTGCGTATATGTTACACATAAAAGCAAACATACAGAATTACTATTCAATATGTTTCAAATTTTAATATAAAACAAAAGCCAAGGAATAAAAAGTGTAATTGCAATTTCTACACAAATTATTTGAAAGTATAGATAAAACATATTATGTAACACCAAGTTTTGTGTGTTTTAAAGCTCAAACTAATTCTAAAAAATATATATTAATAATGATATTGTAGCAATATTTTTCATTTTCCTATGTGCGTTCTTGATGGACGGTGAATAAACAATCAGAATTATAAATTTTATAAAAATATATGTTAAAAATTATAAGCTCATACATATTATAATCATTTGTTTTTTAGTAATGCTACTTTTCATGTTTTTATAAGACATGAAAAGTTGATATACAAACGTCATACATCTTACATCTATACTAGTAATCTACAATCAATATTTATTCATAAACACAGTTCGTGACATTGATAATAATTGAGTTGTAACTATATAACTATACTATAAGCATACAAATTAAGTTTCTCACACATTTAGTGACGGGACAGACATGATCAATAAGAACTACAAACAATCGTTATAAATATTTCTTTAATATGTTTGTTGGTTGAATGACTAACATTTAATTTCATGTCATTTTAACATTGTCTTTTTAATCTAAACATAAAATTTAAATAAATTCTCTTTCGATATGTTAAAAAAATTATATAAAATCTTGATTAATAAAATAAAATATAAATCTTGAAAAATTTAATTAAAAAAAGAAAAGTGATATATTCGGATTGACACACTATCTACGATTAAAACATTATCGTATACTCAGTGTATTTTCAATCCACTAACATAATAATTGAAATTAACTTAAATATAAACTAAATATAAACTTTGGTCAAGAGTATCAGATTAAAAAAATATTCAATCAATGTTGTGAAATTTGAGTATGGCACGACCTTTTATTTCGGAATTGCAAAGTTTCCTCACCACTTCTTGGGCTTCCTCTGCCGGGTACACCGAGTGCGGCGGGGGCTCGATCTGAGTATCATAAAAATATATTATATTTAAAACTGTTTTATTTGAAATGATAAAACTTTTAATGACACAGCATACATACACGATGCAGTAACTTATCATATTTATAATCTATAAATAAACATCGTATCACACTGTCTGTCAGTCAAACTATATCATTACAAATTAACACAAGTATGAATAAATTAATATTTTTCAAACGGAAAAATAATTACACAATATTTTGTACTCGGCGATGCAATCTAAATATTTTTCGACTTATTATTATAATGTTGGACTTTGTTTCAGGTTCTTGATAAAAAAAAACCACATTTAATTACATGACGTTTAAAAACTAATCAATAATTTATCATAAATCGATATGATACAGATTCATTCGTAATTAGATAGAAACAGAAGTAAATGAAAACAAAAACATGGAAATAAGCATGATTTCCAGATAATAATTTAAATGTAATGACTTACTCGTAATTATTCAACAGTATCTCGGAATTGATTAATTTAAAATCACTCATACAATCAAACTGATACGGATACAGACTATTGTACTAAATATTAATACATAAATCTAATAAAAGCTTGTTCTTCTAATAAATAAAATGTATTTTATAATTGATGAACAATTTTTACGGACAATAATTATTCAATTAATAAAATAGTTAACGCACCTCCCCGTTTGCAACCAATCGTACCAACTCCTGAAGTTGTTCAATACTTCCGTTGGGAACGATCACAATGTTTACGTTCATATCTTCGGCTTTCTTTGCAAACTTGGGCAATAACTTCTCGCCGACCTCTTCCGTTACGAGCGCCATCCCGCCCTGAAGAAAATATTATTTTATAACGAATACCGACAAACATGTACATACGGCAGTACGTAAGGAGTGAGGATAAAATATAACTGTGATTTTAAATTGATCATCTCTAGTCATCTCTAGTCGAGGAATAAATTAATCTATTCATTAAGGATTCGTTAAGAAAACGGCGTCTCGAATGTCGTGTGAATTGTAATCGAAATATTGGAAGTAGTTAGATGGAACAATATTGTATTACTAGCTGATTCCCGCGACTTCGTCCGCGTTGCTTGATATATTAACAAAGTTTTCTTATGTGCGAAGGAAAAAACATCAAAAAGATCGCAAGCAAAAATATACTTTGTTTAAAAATACATCACTGAACACGCAGTGCATATACAAATCGTTGTTTCTTGAAACTTTAATAACTTTTAATTAAATAATTTTGTTTTTTGATAAGGTGTCTAAGAAATAAAATTTAGAAAATTTCATTGAAATCTATCCAGTAGTTTTACCGTGATGCGCGCACAACTGCAGACCTTATCATTTTATTTATATAGATAAGTAAAAGTATATAAATGAGGAACTGTATTTAGTCAATAATATAGCAATAGAATAGTTAATAAATAAATCTAAGGTTTCTAATATCGTCGACGATATACATATCGAAAACGCTATCTATATAAATAAAATGATAGAGGTCTGCAGTTGTGCGCGCATTACAAACCAGTATATATATTTTTTTATTTATATGTATAGAAAAATTCTACTGCTATACTAAATCTTCTTTCCCTTCGAAATCAAATAAAGCAAGAAAAAATATATTTAATAGAATAAATTTCCAAGTCTCACCGGAGCAAGGCACTGCAACGAGCGATGCAGCGAGCGCGAGGTAGTCCCATAGTTAAGAACAATGTCGACGAGCCCGCCGCACGCGTCCACTGTGCGCTCAATCAGCTGTTTCTCGTAAAGATCCTCAGACCACTGCACCACCTTTATTCTATAACATATAGACAAATATTAGAAAGCAAGGATAATGATTATGACCACGACAAACATTAAAAAAGAAAACCAAAAATTGTTTGTGCCTCAGAGGTCATTCTGTTACTCCTTACGTGTACGTATTTCGTGCAGCCATCAAACAAACGAGTAGAGAGACTTCTCTTTAAAGGTATCGTTTTAAAAAAACTTTTGAGCTATTGATTAATTATTATATATACTCACTCTTCGTCTTCTTTGGCTAAGACAATCCCTTCATCTTTCAAAGTTGCAACTGATATGCGAATGCGGCTATGGTATGGCAGTTGTTTAAAGTAGTGAGAAGCGATACGCAACGCCCAAAGCGCTAGACCGCCAGTTCCCACGATCAAAACTGTCGCCTTGTCCTTCTTGTTCGGTCCGTCCAGGATCTTGTTCAAACATTCGCGGACCGTATACACTGTGTTCGTTGCGAGCAAAGCGCCTGTCGGCAACATTGCCGCGATACTGAGCGATAGCTCATCCGGTACCGGTACCAAGCATTTGAAATCGGGCACAACGATATAATCAGCATATCCATGTGGCACGCCTTCATATGGATACAAAACAATTCTTGAGCCTACTGTTATGCCCTCAGTGCATTCTGCAGCTTTCCCAATAGCATCCACTATACCGGCTACTTCATACCCTGGAAAGAGGGCTCCGTCACGTAGCCCAACATGGGCTGGTGTAGGTGTATGTATTCCAAAGCCTTCCATCTCTCCAGTTAAACTCCCGATCGACGAAATCGAAGACGTGCTGCATACTGATGCAGAACGAGTCCGACTGGCTCGATAGCAAGCACCTGCGTAAACTACTCGAATCCTTGCGCCGTACATGGGCACGTCTGGCACGGGCACGTCAAAACTGAACACACACTCTTTAAGAGTAGGTCCAGGGGACTCAATAGAGACTTGTCTGCAAAGTTTACTCATGTTTGACGTTATTTTTTTCTGAAACCAAAATCATTATTTTAAAAACAATACTAATTTACACTATAATTATCACACGCAATGTGCAAGTAACAATTTATTACTAGGGGTAAGTTAGTATGTAAATTAATTCCGAAAATGGACCATGCAACTTATGTAGTTTCTTTTTGATGTTGTATAATTACTAATTATTTTTATACAATAAATAAATATTAAGGTAATTATAAAAACGATATATAGATTCGCAAATTATTGTTTGCGGATCCTTATGAATATTCTAAATGACAAATTTTAATTATAAAATTGTGAGGGTAGAAAGATATCTTCTATATTCTATCCACAATGCGGTGCTGAGCAAGTGTGAGGAGCAAGCAAGAATTCAATGTAAATAAGTTAACTATTTAGTGGTGTGTCTATTTTGCGTGATAACGAATAATATCAACCGAAAGTTCTACACACCATCGACACCAAACACCATGGACATCACGGTAACAATTTCTTATATTCCATTATCCATATAGAATATTATTTATTTGCGTCGTATTAAAAAATCACTTAAACTGCATGAAAATACCAAATTATATCATATATAAGGTGTGATAAAACTTGAAAAGGTAACAAATAATCCCAACACATACCTCTGTTCGTATTTATGATATGTGTGTTGTTTTGGTTTATATAACTCACAAATAGTCATATTAACTTTAAAACAGGCTATTTTGAAATCAGGCAAGCAGTATTTCAGTTCTATTTATTTGCATAGATATGATAAGGCGTGAAGAAGTAACAAATATTCACAATACACATAACCTTTCGTATTCATAATATAAATGTGATTATTATTATTCTCATAATTAAAGAAATACTATATTAAGTGATTCCATTTGCTAGGACAACAATATCTTTGGCATGACTTACACATAAAGTTGCTACATACAGTTGCCCATAACTGAAGCAGTAGCAAGTAATCAAAAAACACAACCCTTCTTGTCTTATCAAAGTATAAAATGAGGATAATATTAGACTAAACAATTTAATGCGAACTTTTTTAAATTCTACAACTTAGGGATTGGTTACTATAAAAGTAAAAAATATTACTTGAAAAGTAGAGATACAATGTACAACTGCTTAATACAATTCACAAAGCATTTAATATTATTAATCTTAATTTAATGAATGAAATTAAGGAAAAAAATTAAATTAATCAGATGGAATGATGACAGTACGACAACAACACCTATGACAGAAAACTGTCTACTCAGCAAAATCTGGACACCAGGAAGGATATTGTTTGGTGCCAAATGAAGTCATTTGCAAATTTTGATTATACTTTGTAGTACAGTTCAAGAAATGCTTGTATTCAAGATGCTGATCCATGATCAAGCTATCACGTGACCCAGGTAGGGCCAACAAGCCGGGAGCTCCATTTTACCAGCAAGTTTTGTAGAAAGAAACATATTTCTTACACCTTTCTTTATTTATTATTTTATTTATTCATCTTGAGATGTTGTGCATTTCGCATTTCATCATTTGCACCCAGAAATATGTAATCATGGCATTACATATTGCCTTGTCACCTTGCTTATATTAAATATATTATTGTAGTGTAAATCAGTGTTAAGGTAACATGTAATGTCATTATTATTTAATATCAATTACTAATCTCATTTACATTTTTAATCAATGATGAAACAAAACACATTATTAATTGAATTATGGTTTATTAATTAAATATAATTAAACATGTTTTTCGTCTTCTCAAAAGAGGAGAAGAGGCCGTAGCCCAGCAGGGACATTCACAGGCTGCTACTTAGTTACTAAGACTGGAAGACTATTTGTAAATTATACATATTATATGAATATTATAATATTAATAATTGATTATGAGGAATATTCATAATGAATATTAATGATCAATATTTTATATTAAGTGAATAATACTTAAAGAATTTAAAAAATAATTATAATTAGGAAGATAAATTATTTAAAATATAAAAATAGACCTTCTAAAAATAGTACTCATATATACATCTTGGCTGTTAACAAGCTATTACAGAGCGTTTTGAACGACACACTCAAAGTAAACAAGGACAACGAACGAGTAATGACGATCAATAACTGGAACACACATTCGACTGAGAAACAAAAGATATTATATAAACTGTTATGACCTTTCTTAGGCGTGAAGGTCATACCAAATGAACAAAATAAAACATCGAGGAGACCAACTCCTTCAGGAAAACATAGTAAGCGGTTAATAAGTCTAAAAATATCGCAGACATAAGATTCTAAAGTTCAATCATTATATTATTTCTTTTACATTGCTTTTATATGAATAGTTAGTCTAACAACGACAATAATATAACGTTAAGCTAATTGATAGTGGAAATTGCAAAAAAACTTACATTTTCTTTAGATTATAGGTTTCCGATTAGAAGCGAAAACTACAGACCGTCGTAAACGATTGTATCGTTTTATTTTTATACAAGAAATAATAATATTACCACTTGACAGATTAAGATAGCCATAGACTCGAAGAGAAAATTTGCCAGAATATAAAAAAGACCAAAATACAAAGACTTTTGTATCTGCTACATATTATTATGCTTTCAAAATTAAATAATCATTTATTTTCTTTTCTTTATTAGCACACGCGAGAAACTTGTGACTTCAACCAGTACCGTTGCTGCAAGGCAATCGTACTTTTGACGTGACAACGTCTAATAAATTGATAAAAAATGGCTGCCTGCACGAAAAAGGATGACTCATTGTCCCGTTACGCTGATTGTATGCTTGCGCCGCATCTATCTGTTATGACGCTGTCACGTTAAACTATCGTCCGTAAACCGACTTTACAGACAACCATTTTTTTCCATGAGCTTCTAAGGATTGTCTTAAACAAGATGAGGGGCAAGTCGATCTACATATAAGCTGTAGTGCAGCAGTTTTCACTGCATGGTTATGGGAATACTTAGAATTGCGAATAGTACAGTCACTCGCACGTCTCTCATATCAACGGAGACATTCGCCAGTAACTTTCCAGTTAGGCCCGAAACATAATTATTTACAATGTGTAACAAAAATCATGTCCAGCCCATGAACTGGTATTCAGGTATTCGGTTCTAATTATGTAATCATTTTTAAAATTTTAAGCAAAAATTTATACCGAAAAATGTTTGCATGGAAATTACATGGCAACACAGGCGCGGGCGACCGCGCGCGGGCGAAAGTCGATAACTCGATAGCACGGTCTTGTGGTCGATTGTACTCGATAGCTATTACTTATCCGGTAGCTAGGTAGGAGGTCATGTCACCTCAGTTGTCTATAAAATTTTCGTAATTTATAATTGAAAATGTCAATATTTTTTTATGGGTAATATTTTTCCCTAGTATTTTTAAAATTACTAACGGTTCACGGGTTGGACAAGAGTTTTTTTACACATTGTATAGTGGAATTATGTATAGTAGAAGGTCATTCCGCTACGGAAAATCTGAACCGCGACTCAAGAATTTATTTATTTATTTACAAACACTGTATACACCATTACAGGACACGGTCCCAATTCGATAATACAGCACAAGTCTACGTAATATATGAGATAGTCCATTTAACTAACCTGTTTAGCCTACCGCGATCTTAGGGATAATGGCCAACAAAAAAAATACGTACAATTTTATAACTTTTAATGGACTTGACCGATTTTGATAAAAACAGGACTAAACGGAACAAATACAAGAAGTATTCATTATAATAGTTCCATTACTTTATTTATAATTTTTAGCCGTTTAAAAGATTAGCCCGGACAAACAGACACTTGGCCACATTCACTTTAAAAGAGGCAGTTATTTAGAAATCACAGATACTGTATCACTTTAATATTATAGAGGCAACATCGCATGAATGTGTAAATATGTATTTTAAGCATTATTAACAAGTATTAATAAAGTACTAATACACACGTATTATGTGTATGTACTTTATACGTAGTACAAGCTACCTTAGCAGACTAAACTTATTTAAATAAAAATTAAATTGCTTATCAAAATGATTTTTTTGTAAAAAATGGGGTCATTTAATAAAACGTGTCACCTCTTCTGCTGCTTTAAAATTTATCGGTACCAATTATTCATAGATTCGATGAGTCTGTTTATGTTATCCAGTAAAAATCAATACCAAATCCCTATGAGATTTTAGCAATTCCTTCAGATGTTTGGTTAATGTCACCGTGTCCAAGTCCTCTAAAACATTTCAAAAATGAGCTCAATCCGACTGTTAAATGATTTAGACATGACTGATTGAATTTTTAAAGAATTATGGATTAAAAGTAAATGCAATAAGAAAAATATACCAAACTCTTCTAGACTAAACGAATTGTTACCAAGTGATTTCATACCCTTCGGAAAATAATTTATGGCAACACTGGATGGCGTGGGTTCTTTGGTAGTCATTGTTAGCGATTTTATTTAGCGTGGGTTGAGTGGTTGGTGGGTGCGATTTGAATAATCAATTAATTGGTGAGTTTAATGTATGTATTAGAACGTAATTATAAGTTATTTGTCACATGAATCAACATTTCAAGTACATATGATTGCACATCAAACAGAACGTATCATAGAAGATATCGGAGTTCGATTTTTTTTATTGTATTCCTTCGAATGTTTAATAATCATTAAATTTCAGCGTCGGTGCGAATGTATTATTGATAGTGTTAAATGTGTTGATAGATGCAATTAAATTCGCTGCAAATTAAGAACAGTGAAAGAGATCCAGAAAGCCATTCAATGTATAAGCTTGTTGTGCTTCCTTTGCTTGATGACAGAAGTGATATTTTGTTTGTGAAAATAACTTACGGTACAGATGAATATTTTCAGAATACCATTGGAAATTAATTGATCCATTGAGAATTGTGATGGAAACCTGTCAATAATGTGTTCCTATATCATTATTATACATATATTTCTTCTTTTTCAATTTCATTTGATATGAAATTCCAGATTTAAAATGTTATTGATATTAAATACTAATTATATACTTATGGTGTAACATATACATAAATATTCACACTGTTTACTAAGTGAAAATTGAACATGATTCAATTATTGATTTTTAGTTTTCAATGTAAATTATTTAGGTAATGTGTAATAATCAATAATTTTATATTTGTAAAAACTTATAAAGCTTAGTTTTAACATATCAAATAATTTTGTTACAGTCTTTTTAGGATTTTTTTAAATTTATTCTGATATTATTTACATGAGAGATAGCTATTCTATAAATCAAAGGTGTTTATTTATATCAAAGTAAAATAAAGCTAATTTAAATAATAAATAACTCATCAGATTTATTAAAAATAAATAGAGTTTTTAATAACAAAATGAAAAACTTAGTTCTGTCCATTTGGTAATACTTTTAGTACTTTTAGGTAAAACTAGTGAGTGTCAATGAACATTTTGATTAATGATTTGATTATTATTGAATTCATTGAATGTTTTGTTAGTTATTTGATTTTGCGTTCAAATAAAAAATCTTGTGGTCACTACGTTTTGCGTATTTTATTATTTTATATTTTTTTTAATTCAATTTTTATAGGAAGTGACACATGTTTGTCTGTTTGTCATATTCATTATTTAAGTCAAGCATAATACTATCAAATCAAGTGTAATGGAAGGAACTATTTTGATCAATATTTTCAGATTTGGGCATAGGTGTTTCAAAGTGTGCTTCCAATAAATTTATTAAATTTAGGTATAAACTTGTCATCTTTTCACTCAAAAGATATATATTTCAGTTTATTTTGCTGAAAGACATATTTACTGTAATAAAGTTTGTGGATATTTATTTGCTTGCTTAATTTTTGATGTACAAAACCAACAATTTAAAGGCGTTGGCTTCTTTGCATATTTAGGATTGTTTCATTCATATATTTTATTGATATTTCAGTGGCTGCAAGGTTTTTCGTGTAATTCTAACTGTATCAAACCATTATTTTCGATTTATTTGCATTTGCAGCGAATACATTTGATCCTATAACAAACTGCCACATATGTATACATGTAACAATTATCTTATTTTAAATTAATAATAAGATTAGGCAGTTTGCATATTTCTTTTAATAAGTGTTTTAATAGGTAATTTTTATGTTACATTCTTAGGCAAATGTCAAAAAGTAATTAAATCTGCTTGGCTAAACAGAGGCTGCAGTGCGAAATAAATAAAAGTCTTCAATTGTCAACAAATTAAAATGTAAAATAATTATCTTTATTCTAGAAAGTGTAATAGCTTTTGTATGCTGACCTCCTCTCCTTTTCGTGAAATACATACGCAAATGCGAATGAAATATAACAAACTTGTATGATCTCTTAGAAATATTTAATATTTTAGTGTGTATTTCATTATTATTTAGTGATCCACCTATCAAACTTCAAATAAGAATAGATTCTCATAATAAATTGTGTGAACTTGCTTAAAATAATTTAAATGCTGGTTGAATTGGCCTAACTGCTTGGCAATTTCTGTAGATATAGAGGTTTGTTATAGAATGTTAAAAGTAAAAGATTTTTATTTTTATTTTCAGTATAATAACCGAGCTAACCACTGTGGATCCCACACAGGTATTTTTATTTATTACCTCTTCATAATTAAATCTATTTTATATTTGTCACATAATTTGTGAAGAAAAACATAACAACATTATCAATTTTTTTATTTTATTTCAGACAAGTACGATGTCACAACAATATAGTTTAAGGTGGAATAACCACCAACCAAATTTTATTTCTATGTTTGGTACACTACTTGCAACCAAAAATCTGGTGGATGTTACACTTGCTGCTGAGGGACAACACTTAGTTGCCCACAAGGTGGTGCTATCAGCATGTAGCACCTATTTCCATGTAAGTTTTTATATGAGTAAGCTTATTATGGTAGTTGTCATTTTTAATTTGACAGGATGGCCTCTTTATGTTAAGTATTTGATTCTGTCCAAAGTAAGACATCATTTCGTAATTAGCTTAGAGATTATTTAAATTGTATCATTCTTCATCATTGTTTTCAATTGAAACTAAAATTGAAAAAACAAATTGTATTTCACTAAAATCGTAACTAATCATTTATTATAAAAAGTTGATTAACTTCGAAAAATATTTTGCAGTCTTTATTTGTGGACAACCCATCACACCACCCAATAGTTATATTGAAGGATGTTACATTCAACAACTTATGCACAATGGTGGATTTCATGTATTATGGGGAAGTCAATGTTACCGAGGAACAGTTACCGCAGGTTTGTATAACACTTTTGATTTTGATTCATATCCAAGCATGCATTGTATTGTAATCATAAAATTCTGTTACAGGTTCTAGAGACAGCTAAAATCTTAAAAATTAAGGGACTGACCGAAATGCCAGACTCAACATCACTAACCAGATCTCAGGGAGCATCAACAGACTTTCCAAATCCAGAAAATTCCAATGAGACGGTTAGACCATCAGTTTCCCCATCATCACCCAATATTAAACGAAAACGGTAAGCTAATATTTTAACCTTTTATTCTGAAATAAAAAAAAACAACTAATCGTTGGATTGCAATTTTCTTACAGGCGCCGTGGAAGTTCAACTGGATCAGGTGTGAATTTGGTGACAGATGACAACAGAAGCAGCGATTGTGGTCAAAACTTGGAGTTGATGCGAGAAGCAGTTACACTTAGCAGTGTACCACAACAGAAACGACGGGATTTAGATGAACGGATGGACAACCAGGTGAGCCTTTTGGTGTGTTTGAAACTGATTATTATTATTATTAAATTTATTTTTCAAATACATTTTATATTTTTCTTATTAAATGTAAATTATACATATTAAAATATGATTAAAACTCATATTTCAGACTGGAGAACCATCGAATATCAATATAGATCAGCTTGCTCTTGATTCCAGTGCTGTTGGAATGTCACAAGGTAAGATACAGTGTAAAAGATGAGGAATGGAAGGCATATTATAACAATGATTTGACAGTTCAAGCCAGCTTATAGATATATTGCTATTAGTTACAAATGAAATCTAAATGAAAAATTCCCGTCAACGCAATGGATACTATACCTGCCCCCTTTAAAGGTTAACGGTTCTTGGAAAGGTCAACGGAAAAGTCAAAAGAGAGAATCTTTTATACTAGCTATAAGTTTTATCATTATATTTGCGCGTTTAAAAATTGATCTCTAAGCGTAATACATTAAAATTACAAATTAATTATCAAAACGCAATCACGATAATTTCCAAAACCATACAAATCATAAACACGTTCATTCATTCCAAAACATTTAATATTAGGGTTGCGTTCAATTGTCAATAATAGTTCAAATAATTATGAGTATAAAGTGCAGTGTTTTGAATTAGTTTTGGATATCAGCTGTCTGTCAGCTCATGTGGATGACTAATGTGTTAATGGTCGTACTAGAAATCGTGGTTCGAGCCAGTGATGAGAGTATTGTTTAGGAAATTGAATGGATCGACTGAATGTTCGGTTTGTCAATTCAGTCACGGAAAAGTTTCAATCAAGTCGGGCAAGTGCGACTGCGGCACGTAAGAACATTGGCAACGTTTGTCTATTGTATTTTTAATTCGTTTTCGTTATCTAAGTCGATTATTGCTCAAGGTCGCGGGTTACAGTTACATTTTCATCGCCTACTTCGTGTGACAATAGTGCCAAAACCGTTGATGGTGTGTAATTTTTTTTTAAAGTGAAGGTGAAATTTAATGCAAACTTATGTGTAATTATTTATTTAATTATAAATAAAAAGAAATATTCTGACTTACATTCATTCTTACATTCGTCCTTAGTCCCTAATCATAAACTTATTGTAAATTTTATATAAAATAATTCAAATTATAGACAATTCCATTTTAGCATTCTAATAAACACAATATCTACAATCGACGCCAACGATCCATTGATTCATTGCGGACATGCGCGAATACATGCATTCGTCGGCTAGCCACAACGAACGCGCACCTTGATGAGCACGCCTTCAACTCTTTAATAACTGTCGACCAATTTCGTTCGAATAACGAAAGAGAATTTATAATAATGTTTTTATTGTTTTTAGTAACAACAGAAGCACAAATTGTGTATTGAGGCTAGTATTGCTTTCTGAGTGTATTAGTTGCACTATGTACAAAACGAATAGGTATAAAATACAGGTTAAACAAATAAAAAGTCAACGTTTAAAATCGCTATATTACCTAAATGCAATAACAATAATAAATAAAACAAGTTAATTCTAAATCAAAACAAAATGCAGTTTTTTATGAAATAAAATTAGTGCGTTTGGTAAATTGCAATAAAATATATTAATATTGGGTAATATTAAAAGTAAGTCTAAAGTAATAATAAAACATAATTATAAACGTATTCCTAAAAAATGTGATAACACAAAAGTGAAACCAAATTGATAAACCAATAAAACGAAATCAGCACTATTTTACATAATATTTAATAGGTATGTAAGAAAACCCTTAAGCTCTTTTCTTTGGCCTTTTTCCCTTGTCATTATTTTTAAAGTTCGAATCAAATCCAATTATGATGATGCAATGTACAAGTTCCAAGGTTCACGTCACTTGTCAAGTGATAATTGGTATGTTTGAAAATGTGGAGTTAACTTGCCCAGGTAATAACATAAATATTTTTTTTTACTTCTTTACCTTGCTGTTCAACGGATTTTTTTTCACTTCATGTTATCAAACTTTAATATTTTAATACCTACTACGAATATATACTGTATTGGAGATAATTATGATCACATAAAGAAGTGGTCTAGGGAGTCGATTTCATCATTATAAAAATATACCTATTATCATTTGCTTATTCTTATTTTGTCAGAAGTGGTATAAACTATAGCGGTAAAAAGTAATTTTGCTCTTTCGCCTGCCATATCGGTGTCAAATTGGTCGTGATAGGATTAAATTCAATTATTGAGCGGGACAACTTTGTGCATTGCAAATTGAAAGATTAAAGACAACCGAATTAGTAGAAATCGTGTTATTTAAATTAATATTCGTGGTTGTAGGCTCCATGTTAATAATTTTTCGCTAAAAAATAGACACAAACTTTGTCTTTCAGGGAAGGGAGATCAATGACATATGTAGTTTTAATATATATTTTTTTATTTTTTTTTCTTTAATTGTATTACAAAATCATTTATCTCTCTTCCCAGGACAATGGAGTATGTTGGAGCATACATACCCTCGGTATTCGAACGCTTGTCTTGGCGGCGGCGGGTTTCAATCTGACCAGGGGATGTATCTTAATAACGTAATAAATCAACACGGAGATCCAGATATGAATCATTACGGCCAAGCGCTAGGAGTGCCGGGTCCCGCACCTGGCCCCAGTTGTGTCGCCGAAACTCCACCGAACCACATGCAACAGATAAATCCAACGCCGCAAAGACGACGTCGTCAGACAAACCCTCAAGATGCGGAAAATTTCCAAAAAGCGCTGGAAGCCGTACGCGTCGGTGGTATAGGATTTTGCAAAGCGGCGCGATTGTTTGGAGTGAACAACCGAACATTATGGCTCGAATACAAAAAGAAGGGATATCCAAATAACCGACCCAGCATAAAGAGCAGAATCAAACGCGAGCACGTCACTCCGCCTCCGGAACACAAAGAGGAGCCGCATCAGCAAGAGCAACAGATGGCCCTGATATGTCCCCCGCACTCAGTACCCGTAGGATTCATAGACCCCCGGCCCGTGGACTTCCCCCTCCAAGTCAACAATGCTCCCCTGAACATTATCAACGGCGTAAACTTTCCGATGCAATAGAACGCGGCGTGCGGGTTGCAAGGTAACGAGTCGTACTCCTTGTGACACGAGTGGCAGGGCGACGAGTGCGGGCCGCCCCACCTCGCGCCCCTCGCGCCCTCGCCGCCCCTGCGCCCGCAGACACGCTACGACATCTACATGCAAATGCCCTTGTAAATATTGTTATTCGTTCTTGTTCATTATCGTCCAGTATTACTCGGTACCCAGTCGGATACAGAATATAAATAAATAATTAAATATTAAACGTAGTAAAGTGAGCGGACGGTGCAGGCCACACGCGTCCTTTAGCCATAAACAGTAAGGTATGCTAAGATCTCAGTAGAAAGGTAAGTAAATACAGGTATTTGATATCAGCTTTTTATAAATAAACTACTTTTATCATTAAAAGTTATATGTGAATCAGAGTACGTGATAGTGATTTTATTGTGAAAGGTTTAGTAAAGGTTTGGGCAGAAAACTTTGATTGTTACTTAATAATATATTCTGCTCGGGTTTTGAAACGTTACCTCATAGCGTGGTGCATCTCACAAATTTAATAATTTGCAGATGCGTTCACTTAAATATCACTGATAATCTCACTCGCACAATGAACCCATCGTTCATGTTCACGTTCATTTATCAATTAAACTGTGCGTTGACGTTTTCATTTATTTCTTTATACATTTCGTATTTTTTATATTTATTATGTAGGAACTACATATTTTCTTATATATATAAAAATAGTATTTCAATTTTAAAACTAAACATTGAATAAAAATTATCTGTAATTAAATAAAAATAAGTAGCAGTAAGGAATAAAAAAAGCCGTATCTTCCATATTTTAATTCATTGCGCAACTAGCATGACAGCACATTTGACGAACAGCATTCGATAAAAATCCTTTTTTTTTGTTATCGCTAAACTCCTACGCGTCTCATTGTAAGCTTAGAAGTGTTGTGAAGTTTCCATAATAGACGACGTCGTGGCCGCTTTAGCCCATTTTAGACACGACCAGCTTCGGTCACTGCTGAATAGTCATTTCTCATATGTCACATATCTCTATGTTGTCTGACATAATAATTTACTTATGTATCCAACTTCCATTCGGACACCGTCTCAATATATGACAAAGATGTTAATGACAATATCATCATTGTAGGTTGCTCACGTCGATGTGAAGAAATACAATAGGTATTACTTCTTTTGTCCCGTTTCGTGACGAGGTACGCTTATCTTCCATTTATATACTATCTCGCTCTTCCGTATCGGTCAAACTTTGGATCTTTTATAATATAAAATGCAATCCTTACAAATAACGTTTAACCTTTATATCTTTACGTTTCTGATGATATAGTCTTATGTCAACCGTTAACGACAATGTAAATATGTATTTAGTTGTAATAATTATCTATAATTGTGCTCTGTCATATAATTAACCGTCGATTGCCGTCAATCGATTGTTGGAACGTTACCGTTTTGAATATTTAGGAACATTTCCATCGTTTAATCGAGACTGAATAACTGCAATTATTGTTTTTAAATAATATTCAATTTAATGAATGAAAATGTTTCAATATTTATCGTAGGTTTAGGTAACGATATAGTCGTAAATCAGTCACGCGACGAGAACATGGTCTGCATAACTAGAGCCTCGCCCCTGCGACCAAAAATTCTTATTATTAATTTCAATAAGAAACATTAATAAATTATAAATTAATGTTAAGATATGTGTTATAGCATCATTGAAATATTTGCCTTTTCCATTATATTCATTCATGTAAGCAATAAAACAATTAGGTAAAGAGATAAATAAATGATACGAGACGTACTAGAGTTACTAAATACGTCTTAATTTGTCTATATATGTATATACATAAATAGGACTCTCAATTAACGACGCATATCACTAGACGTCTTCTAGGTTTGACAATATTATTTTCTAATGAATGGGATTAAATAAAAAGAAGCAGACAAAGAACAAGCCTCAAACGATATAGAGTAACTAAATAATCCCGAAAAAAAAACCTTTTTTTTTAAATATGAGTACCTTCGTATACTTTTAGTGCAGTACAGGTACAGTTGTCGATTCTTTGACGCTGAATCAAGCGTGAAATGAAAACACCGCCACTCGAATCTTCTGCTATTTATAACTAATGAGAATTTCTCAAAACCGTCTAGTGTAAATATCCTTCACTTGTAGAACAAAAGCAACGCCATACCATTACGTAAGTCTTAATATTGTATGAAAATATATAATTTTCTGGTTTGAAAGCTTATTTATTAATAATAGGATTAAATAGAATTGTCATCGAGAATAGCATCTCATCGCATCGCACGCACTATAATTTATTAAGTAACAGATTAAGTTTACCTCTTACTTTTAATAATTAGTATCACTTTTTAACTTTTGATATACATAAATGTTTTTTATATTATTTTTATAATAAGTTCTTAATAAAAAAAAGCTGATTATCGTAAAATTTTATTAATAACAATACGTTTTGTTCTCATCAATCTTTATAAAATTAATTTCAGGTATTACTTATATTTGATTATTGTATATTTAAATAAAAAAATGTTAAAATATTATGCATTACAATTTTTTGTAATACAAATCTGATATGATATCACAATAGCGATCTCCGTTGTGTATATTGAAGTGATAGAACTTTCATCATAAAAATATGATTAGTCTTCTATTACTTTACAATGTCTTGCATTTATAGTTATATAAGGGTTATCATGAAAACGCGGATGGAGTTTTTTTTTTATCAAATAGCTATTTTAATACTATACACTATTTTTAACTAATATTAAATATTCTGATTCCATGTGAACGCATTTCTTATCTATAATCTATGTATAATATTACTTTCATATAACTTTTCTTTAGTATATTATACCATAGCATAGGGTGTAACGCCAGTGTCCGAGGTTAACAAAAACGTACTTACTATCTAAGCACAAATTATACTTTCATATAAAATATTTAGTCACAGTTGCAAGACATCTGTACTTATTACATTTAAGACGAAGTATTGGAATAGTAACTATCGTTGTATATTCAATTATACTTGTCACATGTATTCCGATTGTCTCGTCTAACAGTTAATCAAAATAGTCATTAATCGATTCAATTGTTTTCTTTTATTGGCCAATACGAGCCAATGCGAGCAATAGTCATTATAATAAGTTGTTTATTTTTTTTAAAGTATTTTTTTTTACCCATAGAAGGTAAAAATATCAATAGTAATTGAAGATACGGTCCTTTATCGATAAATCTGTACCCTTAGCAATAATATTATAGTGTATTTCCTATTAGAATTTTGTGAATCGTGAGATCTCTGTAATTTATGACTGATTTTTATGCTAGTTATGCTGTTTAATGATAGAAAAAAAAACTGTGAATTTTTTTTTAGGTCAGTAACTACTTATATCAACGAGAGTAAACAACTAATTTTAAGGAATATGTAATTAGTAATTATTGTTAAGCTTATAATTTATGACTCGGCATTTATTATTTCTGTAATGGAAATAAATTGCATACGTGATTTTTTTTTTGTATAAGTATATGTATATATTTCAAGCGTAGTAAACAAACTTACATTTAATATAATAAATAATATTAAAAGTAACAAAAAAAAATATTTTGAAAATGTCTGTGAAAATATTCGTTTGAAATACCTAGTGCCATTTACATTTTCTTTAATGATCTATATTATTTGGATTATTACTATTACTTTGTATATATATTTTTTCTGTTTTAATTCGAGAAATCGACAGTATATGGTTATTATTGATCGTGCCCACGGATATATAATTATACAGAACGAACGCGCCTTGTTTAGTACCTTCTGTGACTTTATGAAATTAAATTATTTATAATTCCTTTGCCTCTGTTCATATCATTCGAACTTATCACTTCAATTAATTATACAAAATGCCATTTGACTTTGCGCAATACAATATCGAGCATTTTATTGATTTTATATTTCGATCGAGTAGGAACTGTAGTGAGTAGGTGAACCAGCGTTATCTATCTCCGTTTATATTTGTGGGTCGTTTTGATCGTTTAAAGAATTGCATTTTTTTAGTAGTACGTAGGTACTACCACTAAAATACTATACTAAAATGTATGTGACCTAAATGTTGGTTTTTTATAGCCATTAAGTAGGGACTAGGGTATTTCGGAATCTAGTTTTTTTCTCATTTACAAATAAATTATCTTGATCATGTAAAGATTGCATGTAAGATACTTATATGTTATTTTCTAACCAAATGTAATGAATAATGATATCGATGCCCTCAGAATGAGCCGGCGAATCGTGTGGAAGTGTTTTAAAAATATTCGAACAATATTTTTATTAAACGAATATAATTATTATAATGTGTAACTTGAGCTGCTATTGTGGAGGTTGCGAACATAATTTTTATTAACATGCGTTTGCATAAAATTATATATATTTTTTATTAAAATATTATTATCATATAAATGAATATCACAAAATGATTTATGATTGTACAGTTTCAGTATTATGATTAGTAATTGTGAGCAATTTTATAATAATATTATTGCTGGTATAATGCCTGCCATGTTAAATTGCGTCTTAATCTACGTCTTAATTCTAAGTGAAAAAAAGCAATTAAATAATAGATGCGAGATTAAAACGCAATTTATAACCAGCTTTAATTTTTAATTATTATTATGTATGTAGCATGAATATAATTTCTTAAATTGTTAATTTGTATTACTTATTTGTATTTAAAACCAAAATAGGTAATAAAGTAAATAATAGTTTTGCATAAAATGTCTTTTAATTACATAACATATTACATAAAGTGTGACACCAACGTGTTACTATTTATCTTCAGTTATAATAACTTAAGTTGGTACATTCGTATACGCTAAAGATTGTGTGCCGTCGGAACAACTGTCCGATTAAAATCAAAGATTTACGTTGTAATATATTATTTTATTTTACCGAGAGTTGGCGCTGTAGTCGTCAACTCTCAAATAAAAAAAAAACATGTACGGTGGCTTAAAGCCAAAAAGGAATTCACAAAACCGGACTCGATAGATGGCGCTGTGATCGAAATTTTATAATATTGAATTATCTCTCGGAGCAAATAGCCATAAACGATTTAGATTTTCAGGTATAAACATGCTAACGCCTGGTTGCTATATAAATATTGTAATGAGACGTTAAACGCGCTTCGTGTGATTGTAGTGAAATGGATAAGTCACATATATGTAATTAACATCTTTTTTTATTAGTCTATTCTACCGGTCATTGGCGTTTAGTGTAAATAGTGTTGCCATGATCAGATTAACCGGTGTCCTTCGAATATTTTTTTATATTATTTCGTATTCATCAGTAATACTCTGTTTAATTTCTGTGACAAGTTAAACAAGACAATTAATATTATAAAGTTTAAAAAATAACGATTGAATACATCAATTAATGATTAATATGATTTCCTAACATGTTTATACTTTTGTTTTTCGATAGATCTCTTGGCTTCTCCATCAGGCGTAAGGATGAGGCGATCGAAGTATTTCAAACGGCAGAGCAGAGTCCAGCCTGACGAACGTGAGGTCCGCAAGCAGGCCTCAGAGCCTACTGTTATGGCAGTCGTACCCGTTCTACAAAAACACGAGTCTTACCCGCAGTATTCAGCTACCAAGGTATTGAAAATGATAATAATACCGATTTAGGTACTTTCTTATCTCCTACTACTTACTACTACTACTACTACTCACTACATTTAATGATGTCTTCTAATGGAATATTTAGTTGGAAGTAATGTTTTTTTTATATATTGATCTGATATGTTCATCAGATATATCGGCCTCGACCTCGTACGGAGCAAGCTGTCGGATCTCTCTTGATCAGGGCAGTAGCAGTCGTGAACCGACAACCGTCTACCACCTCCACCATAACGATGCCCACAAGCTCTTTCGAGAGCGTCGTATCGGAGAGCGTCATTTCAGAGAACCCGACTCAGACGCATCGAGCAAGCCACACACCCGCCGTCCGCTCTGGTCCTCCCCTAAGCTGCAACTTCTGCTGGAATACAGTCGACGAATGTGGTCGGATCCTTCGCCGGAAAACTCAATACCATTGCCCAGAATGCCGCACCAACTTGTGCATAGTGCCATGCTTCCATGAGTACCACGATGGTCCCGAAGCGGAGTCTAATATCGCAAGATGAATTCATTAATTTCCAAAGTATTAAAAATGGTTCGTATCGTTTTTTTTAGTTGAGTAAACAAAATTTGACCCTGCTGAGAAATCATAAATTATAGAGGTTGAGCATGCCTCACGCAAAAGGTGATACATGGTGTCGATGATTGTTCTCGGCGGTCGCTTTCTAAGTTGAGTTAATAACAATTCTACCGAGTTATTTTTGGACTGAAACTCTTTTTTTATACGTTTCATTTGAAAATATAGGTTATAAAATTTTAGGTTGTATTTACCAAATAGATGATTACGTTTGTCTAGTCTCGTCTCTTTTTCGCCTAATGACATATTAAAAATGATAAGGTGATCGCATTTTCTGATATATTATACACGTTAAGTGAAATAATGGCTTACATGCACTATATTTATTGAACGTCATAAGAACATTCGAGAAGTAATACTATCTATGTCTGCAGTCAAAACATGAAATACAAAAAAATATATTAGATATATAACATTTATGATCCATTTCAAGCGTACATTAATACATTAAACATAGTCTTGTATCTTTAAGACGGGCTGATGCTCAAATGTCACTGTGCGCTTAACTTTTGGAACAAAGCAATTGTTACGTTTTCAAAGGCAAGCAGTAGCAAAATACTAACGGTGATCGGACTGTGCGAGTGACACTTTGAGTACAGCTGGACTATTGATGTACAAACGCAATATTATTAATTCAATCGTTGTCAATGAATGTCATATAATAATTTGAAAAAAAAAACAAAAAAAAATATTTATGTACCACTAGCTGTGACTTTACTATTTAAATATTAAAGAAATTTTATGGTGTTTAATAGTTATGATCATATTATGATATTTAAAAGTAAATATTAAATGTATTTTCGAATCTTATTGTTAATAAAAAAAATAAAAAGCAGACCGGCATTAAAGGCGGGTCATATATGATATTACTGCGACAATCGTCGTAATGTAATCGAATGTGAAAGAGAAATAAAAATTAGTTTTAATTAATTGTAGCTTTACTTACTAATGGTGCATACGCTGAAATGAAACTATTTGTAGTTCTACTCTTCTTATGAATGACGTTTCGTAACGAATTATTCGTTCTCATTGTATTGTGTAAACGTGCCAACGTGTGTCTTGTGTGTCCTTACGTAAGTCGAATTAATTATTATTCACAATGTGCTGTATTATTTAATATAAAAGTAGATATGATTTAATTTGACTTGGTCGTATTTATATATTGAGACTATGTATTCGAAATGTATAGATATATTAGTGATATTTAATTGAAGTATTTTTTATCAAATGAATATGTTTATCTATCTTTAAAAGTGATTAAGTATTAGTTTGATATATTTTTTAAATTTTCGACGATTATGTGAATATCTTCAAATATATAAAATTTAATCTATTAAAGAGCTACCATTTAAGTGAGACGCTATTGAGATTAGTCATTAAAGATTTTGGTACAAGTTATGTGCAATAATGCGAAGAAAATTTGTGAGTTTAGCCTTTATATACATATGTATGTTATATATATATACACCTAGCAGCGTTTTTAAAACGTTAAGGGGTCTATTACAATCATTATTATTCTTGTATTGTATACCTGTTTAAACTTTTCTTAAATGAGCAATATTTGCGAAAAGGTATTTGATGGACGAGAAAAATTGTATTTTTGTAAGAATTTTGGCCTTTGAAAAATTATTCCATATTGAACGTAATTAGGTCCAAATTGCTTAAACGAGCACAATATACTACTTACTATATTTTTTAATCGCCATTTGTAAACATTTCGGAAAAATATAATATGTAGTAAATGTGCATCGTGATGGTTTTTGACAAAATATGTATAAACGGCTTTACTTATTAGTCGATTAGGGGGCGATTAGCAAAACATGCTGTCTTCTTCTATCGAATATTAAAAACTGTCAAACGGAAAGAGAGAACACATCGTTTAACCGCACCCGCTAAAAAATGGTTTATAAGTAAGGCCGTATGTTGTTAAAATATATTTTAATGCTCTTCAACAAAGTTTTATATTTTAAGTTATGAAAAATGACATAAGTTTTTGATTTTATATTGTTTGTATATATATTAATATATACCAAACTGAAGTCGTAATGTAATCGCAGTTTTTTACGAATACATCACAGTCAACTTTGATTTGAATAATTAGATTCATATTTTTTTTGTCTGCAATGTAATATGTATGTAGGCTATGGATGAAGTGTCCAATAAATAATACATACTGACAGCCAGACATTCATTAACATAGTTCGAAGATTGTTCCAAATGTATTCCTAAATGGAGTTGTGACTAGGATCGTTGGAGATCGAAGTTGGTATTTTAAATAAATATTACGACAGTCTGTAGACGGACTCCGATAGGTATTTTTCTCTCAGTGTCGTGCGGTAGACTAATTAAGAGTAGATATTGGATTGCATGTGATGCAAATTTTCGACGAAATCTTTCTAATTAACACAAACAGAAAAGCTCTTACACGTTAAATAGCTTCCTAGATATTCGTGTGTCATGTATTATACACTTCTAACATTACATTCGCTGAATTATATTATTATATTATATAAATGTAATTTAAAAATACTATAAAAAATTTATCGTACTTCCGAAATAGGGAAAAGTTTCTAATATAATCTAAAAAAAATAACATATCAATGTGAAATGTATCGTTTAGTAGCAATAAAGACATACAGTAATATTCTCGCTGCACTGCTTATTTTCTTAATGTTAATGAAACTATTTTATATAGAGTATAAATTAAATAATTTGTAATATATGGAAACTGATATATTGTGTATTATCTGCAAAGTAACTTTTATTATATCTAAGTGTGTCCCGCATACAATTCTTAACAATTGAGAAACTAAACCCATCGACGTTTTGACTAAACGCACAATAATGTAGGACTGTTTGAAAAGTTAATCATTAATGTCTTCTATACAAATGCTCAATTTACCGGCAAGTAGATGCCGACGTTTTAACAATATATATGTTTATATACTTTATACATAACCTTCTTTATTTTTCTGTCCTTATAAATGAGAACTAACCTCACTTGAGTTTAAAAAAATAATATAGTCAAGTAGTAGAATTTCGAACAGATATTTGGATATAATAATTGTTGCTTCACGAGTCATGATATATGAACTTGTTAACTATAAATATATACTAGTATTTAATATGAATATATTGCGAAAATGTAATGAAAATCTTATGTGAAATTCTCATAATGTTATTAATCAAGATATATATGTTGTAAAGACTCCTCAAATAAATGTCTCCCTATATGAATGTTAAGCATAAATTGTTATTCCTACTCGTGCTCTGTGGTTCATGTATAATGTACATAATATATAAACAAGCTTGTCAGTTGTAAAAGCTTTTAATGTAAAATGTTGAACTACTTCCATTTTCTTGTCGTCATAATAAATAATCACGTAGCCAGTTGTTGTGCCATTATCGGTTTATTGATGTTGTACACGAATTAATTATAAATCAGTAATTCTAACGAATTGTCTTCAGAATTCTATGGCCGTTTGAAATAAATATATGTTCCAATGCAGATGTTTTTTTTTTTAAATATAAACAAAATTATTCAATTTTGCCAATCCAAATATCAATCCCACTAGTAAGAAAATAACAACATCATAATATAATTGTGGATATGCAATCTCCCAATGATATTATAAGTAAAAAGGTGTAGATAGGTTACATACACAGCATTCAATCTACGAAAATTACACTGTTATCAGACAATACGTTTTTTCTTATCTGGATTCATGCCTATGAATGCGATTGCTCACAAATTCATTTAGTAAAAGTAGTAAAAAAATCATTGAAAATAAGTAAATAAAAACTCAATAATTTTATAAAAAATTAATATCAAATAAACAATATCAACCCACTGGATGCACCTTTCGATGGAAATCTAGAAACAATTAATTATTATCATGATCATAAATCTAAACACTATTTATACATCTAAATAAACATCTTCTTTACGACACTACTGAAAAAAATATTTATTTATATTTTGATTTCAATTTAGTAATGTAATATAATTAATAATTTAATATTCTTTTTCATTTATATAAATAAAACAAACATATAAAATTATTATATATGTGCTAACTGCCACCACTGTTTGTGTTTTACTCTATGATCAGTAACGTCGTCTATCTCTATTGCACTCGTTCATTAGTATACTTTTGTTGCATTCATTCATTTCTAACGTCATATTTTACGAATATAATAGTTGATTTGTGAAAATATTATGATAAATAGAAAATGTACGAATAAAATGTGATTCATGGATTTTAGAGGTGTTGCTTGAATAATTTGTGCAATATTTAACACACGACCTCATATCCGGTTATTTTGAGTCACTTTTAATTATAATTGTACTCGCTACATGACGTCTATCCATTGACAATGGTGACATAATACTGAGTTGAAGTGTGGATTACTAGCTTTTCATTTCAAAGAAGTGCTTACGGAGCGCTTGTAACCTATCTACACCTTTTTACTTATAATATCATTGCAATCTCCTTGATGGTTTCTTGAATTATCTTCCTGACAGTTACCAGTTACTAGTTTCTGGGTGGTACCCGCTCCTACCTTCTGCCGCCAAGCAGCTATACTTCCGTTACGGTCCGGTTTGAAGGATGAGTAGACCAGTGTAACTACAGGCACAAGGAACTTAACATCTGAGTTTCTAAAGTTATTCTAGAAAACATTTTCTGGCTGTAGCGATATATATTTGTCAGCTAGACTAGGCTATGAGTAACATCAGCTGTCAAGAAAAAACTAAATATAAAACTTTGTTATCACAGCCAGCTCTCCGACTATATGCATCATATTCAAATAAAAATAGAAATTAAAAGAATATGAAGGCGTCTCCACACTAAAGGCGAGCGGCTTGGTCAGCCGGCTGAGCCTCGTGAGTTAAGTCTAAGTCTGAAGCGAGCACAGCCACACGTCTTAGACACATCAACAGTCTCATCTATGCATATAATAAAAATGTAACTCGATCGATGTCTATGAGTAACCCTAGTATCGAGCCTTTATCAACGCAATAGAACTCATAACAATAATTTTTAGAATTTTTGTCTGTTTATCTGCTTGTCTGTGCGTTTGTACACGCTATAACTGATTTGAATGCGGTTTTCACTAATGCATTGTGGCAAACTTCAATTAAAATTTAGTGTATGTTTTTTTTCAATTGGTTTATAAATAAAAAAGTTATATAAATATAAAGAATCAAATCAAGAGTCAAAATTTATTCGATAAATTTAATTAAATTCTATAAAATAACTGTTCAGTTAAATTAACTGAAACTTCAGCGACACCTATAAATTATTGTCTGTAAAATGATAATTGAAAGTTTATAGGAACAAAACAAAGTTTATGACATGGTCACTTGCTGATATTTAGTAATTCAAATGTAGTTTTCCAATGTAAGTTGCGCTCAGATTTATATGATCAATCATATTGAATAGGTTTCAAGCTTAGCTGGGAAAACGTCGTTTAAACGCGCCCTATATGTAAAGCGCGCCAATTGTCGCGCTGTTGCCAAAGTAGTCTTGGTTTGACAGCCGAGCAGTGCACTCTACTACTCAGCATCGACCTGAGATTTTTTCCCGTAAACTTAGTGTGTCACGTGTCCCGACACGGCGGATTGCCTCGCTCTGTATAGCGTGATCAAGAATTTGTTATAATTGGAGACTTCTACGTAATATGTACTCGCAGTTACCATGAAGTAATGTAAGCTGGGACCGCATTTTACTAAGCTATAACGATTACGATATTTTCCTAATTCGATTCCGATCTAACTTTTACTATTCTATATTTACTTGGATCGGAATCGAATCGAACCGATGGTTAACATATACTGTCATGTCAAAACCAAACTTAAAACTTTTATGCCATTATCTATAATTAAATTAAGGAATAGGAAAACGGATAAACGGCATTCAAGCTTCGATTTGATTGCGACAAAATGGCACATTGTTAGTAGAATTTCCGCCTGTTATACCAATGAAACTTTAATACACGAATGATTAAAAGTGAACGAACTACTGCATTGTTTAATATGTTGATCTTTCCCCACCTAAAATCTACAATTTTATTTGTTATCGTTTAAACTTTCTCGTTGCACATCGCTTGATGGATAACATTGGCTATTTATTAATTCAATATGCTCTGTTGACATTTCCTCTTGCTTTTGCTCCTTTTAGGTCATGTCGATTTTCAATCTCATCAAACTGAGGGTGAGAGTATAGTGTCTGTATTTGCGCACTCACGCCTACGCAGTAATATTTCCTGCGCAGATTACTTGACCTTAAGATTAGCCGCGGTGGTCAATTCGAACAGGTCTCCTACAAAATGTTTGCATAGAAATAAGACTCACAATTATCATTTTTGACTAAATTTTATTCATATAATATATATTTTTATATATATTAGACTAAATCTAACTTAAATAATTATAACATAGTAAACCATCTGTCAATGTACATATGAGTTATAAGTCAATAAATATTAGTTTTGATTAGTACAATTCAATTAATATTATAATAAGAGAAATGTCTAAAAGTCTAAAAATTACTTGCGGAATATTTTATAGACATACATTACAAAGTTAAATACAATTATAAAATCTCGAAACTCATTTCTCGTGACGTGCTCGCAAATCGTGTACCTATTTCTTTATTATAATTATAACATTAGAGATATTTTTTTCACACATAAAGCACATTTAGAAATGCAACATTTAAAGATAACAGTGCAAAGATTAGCATTAAAACCTCATTCAGCTGCCGGTTCTAATCGTGGATTCGACAGATGGCTTATCTATTAGCAGTTATCTCACAACGACAAAACAAAATACAGTTTGATGTTTGTGCAAAATCAATTGCATGCCTTTAATGGGGAAATATTTTGATTTTGTACAATAACAATTAATATTACTTGTATGTTAACATAATTGGCAAGAATGTGTTACAAGATTAAACCTACATATGTAATGCAAAGGCCATGTTATGTATGTTAGCGAGTACATGAGAAGAAATCAAGTGATATATGTCGGTCGGTACAACGTAACATCCTATATTAAGTCTCAAGTATATTATAATAGTTAGAATATTTATATAAGGCACGTCGTTTGCCAAACGATTTAGTGCTGAACTGAACTAAGTCAAGTTAGAGCATCATAAGAAGAACTGTCTCGCCGGGTCTGCTTAATATTAGTTATAGATAATAACAACGTTTTTACGTTGCTCTGTTTGTCTGCTTTCATAAATAAAGCATTGGAGAGATTACGGTGAAATACGCTATGCATAAATAATTCATTAACGTCCAATATTGTACATAAAAAAGTTTCGTTCAAAAGAGCTTCAAAATTATTTACTTTACCATGGTAGTAAGAACCGTGACAATATACTACAATGTCAAAAAAAATGTTTCCCCAATATAGGTTTTAATTTCTGATATTAAAAATAAGACCTAAATAAATAATTTAATATTCACTCGTTTACCCTCAACTTATGTACACTCTTACATTTACCACGCAAACATTGAAGTCATAGATAATAGCAATGCCGTGTAGACAAAGCTCTACATTCTCTTTCGATGTCATTACAATTTTAAATAATCACATTGCAACATTATTGAATCAAATTCAACATATATAAATCAAGGAAAAAGCGGAAGTGAATCGTATTAAGAATTTAAAATTAACCGTTCGTGAATTGTTAAATTTCTATATGTTTAGAGGGTGTCCGCGTGTCATAAATATGAATTACTCATATCTGATAATTATATAATCTACTGCCGGTACGATGTACTACGGCGATCAATCCGTACGTCATGTACAGCCTATTCCAACCACAAGAATAAACCCAAATAAACAACATTGACAATTATCAATTGACGTGATATCATTGGTCGAAATCTTGAATAATCTATGATATTCACTATGGACTCGCGAAAAGATTGCGTATTCAATGTCTACGATGTTGTAATCGGAACTTGGAATTAAATTCATTCGAATATAACTATTAAGTGGAATAGTGTTATATTATAAATAAAGTTAAATTGTACAATAACTGATTATAGTGCAGTAATAATACAGCTGAATACGGTTTGTTTACTTTTAATCCTACTCCGATTGGGACTACAATATTTTTATATTATACGTCCAACCGTGTCGGAGCTTAGACAGCTCGCTGAACACTAAATTAACCTACTTAATAACTGGAAGCTTATCAACACAATCTTAATAACGTTACAATTTTTAATTAAGCTAGTAAGTAGCCGTTTTCTAATCTAATAGTTGTGTAGGCACGCCTATGTCTCGCGTAGTTACGATATATTCCATATACATAAGCAAATTATTTTTAACGAAATTAGTTTAGTTAGTAACGCTACAAACAAATGTCAAAAATGTTATTAGTTTCTCGATTTCATAAGATATGATATTATATTGTTTGTTTTTTTACACTAAGTTTATTTGTTTATGTCTAGTTGTATTGGTGTCATCATTGCAGTCTAAGATGTCAAACGAAACAGTTGAAACGTAACGTTTCGGGTTATATCAATATAAGAGGATTAGTTGAACTGTTATTATTTCGTTCGTGTATTGAGGACGGACGTTATTAATTTATTCTATACAAAATATGAACAACTGAGATGTGATCCCGTTTTATCGTTTACAAATCTCAATTCTAATATCATAATCTAGAAATCATTTAATCTCGTTTCAATCGCTTATGTGGAATTAATATAACATCGAAACAAGCCAAAAATTGAAATTATAAAGATATGTTAATTATTTTATATCTCAATGTTTCGCATAAAATTTCTCTAAAAATGTTCGTTACCTAATCTCTTCAGTCTTCGCATGGTTCAGTATTAGAGTTTTCCTCCGATTTTAACCTGAAATTAATAAACCGCTGTTCAAATTCAACAACCCCACCAATTTTAATTATACATTCCTAATTCTACATCTTGTATATACGAGAACTTGTTTTATCACTTAGTTTGTGGCAGATCATCATACATGCTAACGTTACGCTACTAATAATACATTTATCATTATTTCATGGTGTTATTTCCTTCATCTAATAACTACAGATTACAATTTAATAAATATATTTATAACACATAATTAATGAAACATTTAGAATGATTATCACGTTAATAATCTGTTGCGAAGAATTGTGATTTTGTCAACATATTATACATTCTAACCTCTATTATTATACATAACAAAATACTACAGTACAAACACTTTAACTTCGTTGCGTCGGTCGTTCGTTAATTAAAACTAGATAAGTTCTATTAAATTTAATATTGGATTTGATATTAATAATATACTTGTGTAATTTTTTTTTATTTGTGCATGTTTATATTAAATGCTGTGACAAGTTCAACAAAATAACAAACAAAATAACAAACGGCAATATAACATAACAACAAACAATATATTTAACAAGGAGACGTTTGGTGCCGATACATCGAACGGTTTACTTTAACGGTTTCGTTCGAGTGCTTCACTTTATCGCGCTCCTATGACGTCACTTACTTCAACTTCAGACCGGCAAAGTTAAATTGTTTGTACTAAATACAATCATAAATTAAACATAATATATATGGCTCATTTTGTAGAAGTTCTTTCAAATTAATTAGAATTAAAATTAGAACGTAAAAAAAAGTATTTTAAATAATTTCATTTAAGACAGTTCTTTAAAATAAAATAATAGCATACGGCTATAAAAGGCTTTTCGGTCGATGTATTCTATAAAAATATGTCGACATCGTCGAACGGTTTTACAAATCGATATATCGAATGTTGAACAATGTATATAATACATAAAAAATATCTATAAATTGGTTATTATATCTTTCGAATTGTGTAAAAAAAAATCTAGGCACTGGTTGGAGTAATGAGCTAAGCTCATCATTTCACTTGAATACAATCAATAGGATACAAATCGTCGAACATGCTTTGAGTTTACATACAACATTCGATCGTGCAGGTTATTTCCATCGAAACGTGAACATGTCGAATGGACGAAATAAAAAACTTTAAATAAAATCATAAAAAATAAAATTTATTTGTCTATCAAACAATGGACAAAATTGTCCAAAATGGATTTTATAAAATAATTTAACGTTATAATAGTCACTTAGCAATATATGTTTAGAATGTGTTGATATTGGCAGTCGCATAGTTCGTGTCATTATAGATTTATGCGTAAAGAAACTCATCGTGGAAACCTAAATCGTCGTTGCGACTTTAATACCTCTTATGTGTAAAAATCAACTTTATGAGAAAATCGATAAAAACTTTCTACTGAAAATTTTTTAATGAAACCAACTACAACAAAAAATACATTATTTCCTGCTTTTAACTTTGCTATTGTTAGTTGAACTAAAAAGTTGTATAAAAGTAAAAAAAAAAAAACAATTTCAGTTAACACATATGAAATTTTAGTTGTGCTTTATGTATCACATAAGAGCTTTTAAACTACAATGCCTATATTAATTAATTAAAAAAAAAACTATCATCGCGTAATACTTCACTAGCTAAGGTATAATCAAGATAACAGTTGAATTACAAGTAAAAAATAAAGTTACAAATCAATTTACTATCTTCAGTTCTATTCAGATCTATTACCATTTTCATTTCCTGTAAATGTTTAAACTTGCTCTCAGTATTTTTTATGGAGTTCGAATCGGTTTGGATAGGATACCGTTTCTTTGGTTATTTCTTCGCTGTGGAAAAATAGACCACTCATCGAAATGTCTTAACCTATAAAATATGGATTCATCCGATAAATACTTGAGACCTCTAATGTCCTGGTGGACAGGATCACCCTTCTTTTTGCCAAGGATTTCAAGTTTGATTCTATCTCTTCAAAATTGAGAAAGAAATCATGGCGGACGAGCGTATGGACCACCTGATGGTAAGTGGTCACCAACCCCCATAGACGTTGGCATTGTAAAAGCTGTTAACCATCGTTTACATCGCTAATGCACAACTAACCCTGGGAACTAAGATGTTATGTCCCTTATGCCTGTAACTATCACTCACCCTTCATACCGGGGATACCCATCTAATGAGTGGGTGGAAACTACCCAGACGAGCTTGCACAAAGCTCTACCACCAAGTAAACTTCCATCATAGCGTGTCCTTTTTCTAGGTAAAGTTGTTCGATACAAATTTTCCTTCTTTGTGCCAAATCACTTAGGGTACTTGTCAATTTACCACAACATATTGTGTTTCGGTTGTCGTGTCCACATCCGTCAGAAACAATGATAATGCGTTCTTTTAAAGGTTTTAACAGTAGTCTATTAAACAAGTGAATTCATTAGCAGGAGTATTATCGTCTGCCTCGTGCCATAAGTAAATTGTGATATCTTTGAATAGCACGTTATAAACAGTGAAGTTGGGGCATTTTAATTTGTGAAGTAATAAACCTGATGCATGTGGAGCTTAGTTGAGGAGCTCGAGAGCTCGAAAAGTCGATTAAACATAATTTCTTATTGAGCTAGAACGTCAGTACCAGCCATATTTTAACAGTTCTTGTCAATTCAACGTTCCTTCCTGGCCTAGCGATAGTATTTAAACACGAGGCAGTGTTTTCTGCAGTTTGTTCATTTTTTTTAAAGTATCAACGTATCCACCGACGAAAACTGTCATCTCGAATGCAAAGTGTGTTCAGAAAAAAATAACTTACACATTCTCACTAGTGCTTTTTGCGTCCAATTTATTGATGAAGATATCGCGGGCATTTGTTTTTTGCTTGTAGAACTTTGTTGAGGTTTACGTCGTCGTCTTCTCACTGCTGATGCTTTTATAAACACCATCTTCTCCGACCAAGTCTTAAGCTTGCAAAATGTTTAATGAATCTTTTCGCGATCTTCGTCGGATACAAGAGCACAAAGAAAAGAGTATTTAGATTTAGGACCTACACACTGTAAGAAGTAGTGTGCAAGTAACGTAGTTACAAAATTCTTTCAGACTTCTCGATGAACGCTTCCTTTCGTTTATCACCTAACTTTTTATAGCCAAGGTACAATTTAAAAATTGCTTCCCATTCTATGTAAAATCTTGTCACAGTCAACGGTCTGATATTTTCTTCGATGTCCAAACGTTTTTCAATCTGGCTCCACAATGGATAAAAATCCGGCTCCTCCTTGAAATATCTGGAACGAAATCTGGATCTTGATGACTGTTATCGCTCAAAAGATAAGTGTCGGTGATAGCACTGCCTTGGTTCAGATGCAATACTCGGGTCTTCACTGCATTGGCTGATGCTATCATCAGATAAAGTTTTCTTAACGTCATCTTCAGAAACAATACCCTGTATAATCTTCAGTGACTGCTCCATGCATACTGATACTATGATTAGATAAAGCTCCGTATCGTCATCTTGATTATTACAACTTGAATATATTATTAAGCCCAAGTCTTCTGGCGTAATAAGGAAACCGCTAGAACAGCACTCCCCCCTTGAAGGTTCCCCTAAATCATAAATCCTAACTCCTAATTCATAAATCCTATCATCTAAGAGCGTTATTCCATAATTGTAGATGATAGATGTCACACTATTTATCTGTCTCGCTTGTCTCCGTGGTATTATAGACCTAGTCATATTAAATAATTTCAAAAACTACCCACCCGCCTTTCTCGTTCTGACGCACATAAGATATTTTGTTCTAATAATTATCTAAAGAACATGAGTATGTCATGAAACTAAAATCTCGTATGTGTCGTATCTCGTATACATTGACACATAGGACATTTTATGCACCAACTTTTAATTAGCAAGCACATTCGATATCTTGAATTTTATAAATACATTACGATTGAGACGTCGAATACACATTTTTGCATTCGCTATAGCTTGTACAATCGACTGGCGAAAAAAAGTGATACATAAGAGGTCTTAGAGTCGCAACGACGAAATGTACATTATTAAGGGAACGATGATACGAATGTCTTTTTATTACCAGATCGAAACTTCGAATTGATAAAGACTACATAAAATTCCTTCGGAAGGTAATTTTTAAATGCAACAGGAACGTTTGCATTGCATATCGCCGTGAACTATATATTTCTAAGCCTATGGCATAAGATCAGTAATTGACATCTTCAAAGGTGGGCCAGTTCAGAGCGAGTCATTTTGTAATCGAAGTAAATGCGAAGGTATACACGCCGATATAGTCGCCTGATGTTTGGAATAACATTATTAAATTTCATTAAATGTGTTCAAAGTATTACATTTTTTGTTAAAAACTTGTATAAAAATGTCTATGTTTATTTGATTTTATTTGATCAGAATTATCATTTAATACTATAATGATTTAGCTCTCTAGCATTAACAGGTGCCGTGCTAGTGTAATTAGTAATAAGTCAAGTTTGAACAATTCATAAAACGCTGTATACTTAGAAAGATCTATTAACAAAAAACAGTCAGTAAAGTACGAGTATTGATAATAACAAAAAATACTTCGATGAATAATTTCATTGCAGATTTTCTATGTATAAATTTCCTGAAATACACACCGAGTGATTACGATCGAAGATGTATTTGTATTGATTGCATTTTATAATGATGACGAACTAAGTAGTCGTAAACCGCGTCGTCTAACGGCCACGGCGCTTCGGCAGCGCTTCGGGCGGTCTAAAGCTACGTATACATTGCGTGTACAAAAAATCAGGTATATGAGTAAAGTGTTAGGATTAATGTTTGACGTATGTGTAGATAACAATGCCGGCTAGAATGAATCCGAATGTGATGGTGAGTGGCTTGTATAGAGACCTCTTGAGCGCGTGCCACCTCTCGGCGTCGCGCGCGCGTTTCTTCATCACGGAGACGCGCTCGGCGAGCTCGCGCGTGCGGCGCCGGCGGAGCGTCTCGCCGGTCTCGCCGGTCTCGCCGCTGAAACGTAACACATGCACGTTACAGACGAACTGACTAGCCACCCGATGGTAAGTGGTCGATTCACCCCTCAAGCCGAATTATAAAAATGCTGTGTTTATATTTTTCGATAGCTGAGGTAGTTGCAAAGCGTGGCTATAGAAGTAGACAAAGTTAAAATTGATATGTAAATGCATCGTAAATCTTCACCATGCAACAATATTTATTGTATAACCACCATTTAAGATTTAACGATAAAGTAAAATTCCAAGTGTTCAAGTAGGAATGGTGAGTGAGCCGGAGGTTGTGGGCACATCACGTCTTAGTTCTTAAGGTCGGTAGTGCATAGATAATGTCTATGGATAGAAATGACCACTTAACAGCAGCTGGCCCATCTTCCATATTAAATAACAAAGAGAAAACAGTAAAGGTTGATATTATTTTTAAAGTTGACCTTGTATAATCTATTATAAAATGTAGGTATTTCACCTTTCAGTGACGGATATCGGCTCGTCGTCCTCGTCGTCGGCAGAGGAGGCCGGGGTGGAGCACTCGCGCGCAGGAGGCGTCGGCGGCTCCTCGTCGGAGCTAGAGCCCTCTGGCGAACGTGTATCTGTGTAGTTCAAGTTGCCTGAAAAATAATATAATCTGTAACTTTCTATTCCTTAGAATTATGTAATGTGTTTTTTATCCACTCATTTTCCTTTCAACAAGTTTAAATCTATATGTACTTATATAAATGTGTTGACCTGTGTCTTGTAATCGTTTTTGTTAGCGTATCAATTAGGCTGTGTCAGATAAAAACCTTCAAGCTGATATGGGTGGATGCATAATTTCCATTTATAATCGTATTTCTTTGAACAAAATGTCATAAATTTATCAAAACACTTGGTATTCTTATACCAAATACTAGCGACCCGCCCCGGCTTCGCTCGAGTAGCAGATTAAATATTCCTAAAAAAGACAGCGGGTCGCAGGGGCGCGCAGGCGGTTGCATCGCGCGTTAGTATGACCGCTTGAATTTATTTAGTGAAATATATATTTAGTTGAAAGTTACGATAACTCCTAAGATATTAATTTATTTTGGGTGATGTAAAGGGCAATTATAATATACATGAAATGCTTAAAGTAAATAACGTATTTAATTTGATAAGGATTAATATCCGTTTTTATAGCTTTCCAATTATCACATTATTATGTAAGCGTAAACCGTATGAAAATACGTTCAGTAGTTTTTTAGTTTATCGCGTTCATACAGACAGACAGGAAACGAGACACTTTGTTTTATAATGTGTAGTGATATACTTATATATCTAATATAAGAAAATTGTCACAACAGTTGCATACATATAAATTGCCAAATGTTTTACTGTATACAAATCTGAATAAAAAAAATATTGTTGAATATTCGTACCAAGTGACGCACTGGTGGGTATGGCAGGCAATGGCCTGGCCGGAGCCCTGGTGAGGCTCTCGGCCCGTGGTGGCGGCGGCGGTGGCGCTTCCTCCTCGTTCTCTTCGGCGACCGTTGAATATATACTCTCCTCCATTTTCGGATCCTCCTTCTGTTAATAACGACAGTAAATGTTAACAACGAACGTAGTAACGATCATGTATATAGCCTTTTCCGACTACAGTAGAAGTGAAAACAAATACGCAACATCAACAATGAATCGACGCGATATATCTGCATCGGCATTTAATATGGAACCGCGAAAAAATTACATTTTGAATATCAGTGAAGATATTATCGGAACTTTGGGAGTAAAATTAAAACGGATAAAAGGAGTTAAGTGTTGTATTATAAACAAAAAGATATTAATAAAGAACCGTTTGTTCATAATAATAACATAACTATTAGTAAATCGCGTGGAATATGTAAATATAAGGTTTGTTTACGTCCTCTATCTACGACTCTTCGATTGGTATAGTCTAGGAGTGTGAGGGTATCATTCAAATAATTCAAGGAAATGTACTCACGAAATTAGGGTTGAATCGTTTGTAGCCCTCGATAATGGCCTGATATGAGAAACGTAGCTGATCTGGAGTCTGTATCAAGCCCATGCGGTCTTTACGCATTTCTAGAAGGATCTGCTGTATGTTTACACTTTCCATCCCTTCCTTTTCAATCTACAACAAGTATAACAAACAGAGAATCAGTAATATTTCATTAAAATATAATTTCATCATCGACAAAACACTAAAAACTTACGGCCGCACCTTTAAACTTTATTCAGCGCATACTGCGCGTCACTAGTTGAACAATGCTGTGTATTCTTCTATCGAAAGTCAAATCAATAATAACAAAAATAACGTAATCAGTGTTTAACTAAACAGTAAGGTAACAGTTTAAAAGTAAGGCCGTAGTTCAAGTTCTCGTGGGAAATACGGGGACAAAATGTAGCCTAGGTTACTCGCTGATAATGTAGCTTTCCATCGGTAAAAGATTTTTTTAAACAACAAAAATGAAACATTAATCTAGAAGCTCTTTACGCATAGAAATCTCGTAATTTTGACGTGGAAAATATACAAGCGTCTCAATTTAAAGCTAAGTCATGTTACGACGCCATCAGTGTATTCATGTCTACCAACGTCAGTCACTATAAAACCCTATCGACGGTTAGGTGAAATATCTGCAAGAAAATCTAGATATGGATTGAGGAGGATTGATTTTTTTATTAACTTGAGTGGATTGACTGATAGGTATGTGTGGCGAACGTAACTTTCCATGGGCGAGATTGTGGAGTTTTTTTGAGGTCATATATTTTCCTTCTCTTTTCGAGGGAGATCAATTTAATGCGGGCAAACCTAGTACTATAGTAAGCACGATAAGAACAGCTAGGATCTTTAAATAATTGAAATCTAAATAAGCAACGCTGTATATGTAGTATGCAAACATAGTTATGGACTATATTACGAGGATTTCGAATAATGCGTGCGTATTCCAGGTTGCTGCGTATATTTTGATGATAAGATACTTCTAAAGGCAGTTACGCCTAATGAATCCACCATTAATTGTAAAATGATTAGTATGTAATTAGGTACGGCTGAGAAAATTGTCACAATGTGATTGTAGCTCCGAGACCGTACATTAGGTTAAATAGATGTGCCGACCATATTATTTTACTTCATATATAACTGTATACAATTCAGTTGAATTACTTAATAGAACACCTTCAACGTTTCAATTATTATATGTACATGTAATAATACTCACGATAACGAGACAGGAGTCAACCAAGCAGAACGTTCCTGATCGTCCGATACCAGCGCTGCAGTGCACAACAGGTGGTCCGACTTCGGGATCCAGGGCGCCGGACGCGCGCACCTTCTTCAGGAACTCCAGGAAGGCCACCGGAGACGACGGGACACCGAAGTCCGGCCACGTTGTGTAGTGGAACTGTATGACCTCACGACTTTCCGAGCTCTCCATATCGAAGATTCTATGAAATACGAGATTATTTACATTTGATCGATATACAGATAGTTGTCAAATCGAAATTAGAATTATTATTATTATTTGTATTTTTCACACGCGTTTGCAGATATTTTAATTAAATGATTTATATTTTTAGCTTTTTCAATAATATCCTAGTATTAGATTACTAAAAAATTTATAGATTGGTATATAATGTTGAATTGCATGGAAGTAAAACAACGTATTTATAATTTAAAGCCACGCAATTATTTACTAAAGATTATGAAATATTAATTATCTTAAAATCAATAATACACCTGAACATCGCTATCGATCGAACGTAAAGCACTCGCAAGGCAGTTTTCAGACAACTTTAGTCATTAGAAAATCGCAAAATTAAAAAAAAAAATCCATTCGCTTCACAAAACGTAACACGATAGCGTGCAAAGTTTTCGCTCGGATAAATCTAATTCAATTGCATGGGCTTCAAGTCGTCTCGTTCATAACAAGCAAACCGCCTACGCTGGTGTTCGTTACCCACGCGCGATGGGTGGTTCTTTTCCATTCCTTGTTTTATATAACCATTACTCGCAGGCAAGTAATCGATGAAAATTTTCAATAAATAATCGAGTTTAACAATTCATCAAATCAAAACGTACGATTTATTCAAAGCTTAATCGCTGATTTTAAAAAAAGGCTCAGAAGAAATGATTTATATTGAAAAAAACTCAATGAGATTATATTTTTATCAATAACGAATTCGCTTCATATATGAAAACGGTTGTAGTTATTGTTAAAAAAAGTTAGTGCCAATTATTATTAAAACATTTTGCACACATAACATACAACAACAAAAAAAGTATAACAATGCGAATAAACAGTCGCAAAGCCCCATAAGGATTTATCACCACATCAATCTAACGTGACCCACAGTTTAGCGCTGAAGGTCGCGTTCAGGCTAACTGCAATTATTTAAATACGTTACTGGAAAATGGAAATATATGACATAAAGAAATTGTAAAATAATACCAAATGTATGAATGTTATTTCACTAGAACACGTTAACTGCTGTTTTATCTCGAAAGAGTAAACACGTATGTATACCTACACGTATATAATTTATACGTAATTATAAAAATATGTTGTATATTTGACATCGAGCACTTATCAAAACTGTGTGTTTAACACATAAAATTCCTCTTCTCTCCTCTCAATCGCTATATTTCATATTATTTATAAATGTATCGAATAAAAATGATAAGTAAACAGGTACAATAATGTAAAAAAAAAAGCATTTGTTCTTCGATATAATATTTTCGCAAAGCAATTATTCTAGATAATTTTGCCTTGGATAAATAAAAAGTAATCTGCTACCGAATGATCATCACAATATATATATATTAAATTCTAAGAAATCGCCGTTATTACTTTTGCTTCTTGTAAACAATTTCCAGTGTGGGCATTTATTGAAGATAATTATGAATTTATGTAGAAGAAAATATAAGTCTTCATTATGTAACGAGATTTAGCTTGTTCATGGAAAGGAATTGCAAATTATGGAATTCAGTAAACGGCTTCCGGGAAATCAGCGCTCCGTTGTTACACGCGTTACCTACGTCCAATGTGAGTGCGTCATATAAATATAAGGTCCTGTATCCACCAAAGCGTAAACCAGCAGGAGCGGAGAGATGTGGGAATAACTATTGTTATAAGAAAACTATTTTTTGGTTATATACGAAACATGACTTTTCTCCACCACCTCCGATTTGTTGGGTACCAGACTTAACTACATTATATACTTTCGCATGAAGAGTATTTGAGCTTTTAACTTACCTAAAAACACGGGTAGTGTAATAGTTGCAATCCTCCTCGCTTATCTGTTCGACGGTTAGTTTAACATCGGAGAGGACAAACTTCTCGTCCGCACCGACGCCGTGGGGCCAGTACCAGTGGCACTTGATCTCGTTCTTCTCGATTATCTTATTCAGCATCAGGATTGCTCGACTATTTTGCTCCCAAACCATCAGCCAAAAGTGTCCGACGGTGAAAGCGAGCGGGCCTTGAGTCAGTATATATTTACGGTTTGCACGTTCCATCTAAAAACAAAATTACTCATAAATGCGAAATGAGTTTGTTACGTTTTCACGTCTTAACTAATCAACCGATAAATAATCATGTAATTATGTATGCACGTATACACCACCGTGGTACACAGAGGGGGGCTCCCTCTTTAGGCATATTTAGTAAATATATGTATTAATACTCTTTCAATAACTAACGAGGAATAGTTTGTTTTTTACCATTATATTTTACATTTAAATATAATATAGTCGCTGTCTTAGCGATCAACCTTTTCTTGCTCATCTTCTTTCTGAAATGAGTTTGCATTGTATTGTATATAAAACAACACAATAGCTTTAAAATTATTCATAAAAACAAATTACCTAAATATAAACAAAATTATAAAAAAAATATTCAAACAAAAATGGCCAAAAATTATAATTTCATTTGTGGCATTCTGTAAAATTGATATAAATGTCATTTCCAAGTACAATTTACAAAGCTTTAATGTGATCTGTACATGACGTTCAATTACGGCCGCTTTCTATATTCAATCCCAATCCCTAATTTGCTGATCGAGATTGATATTTGAATCCATTTCCTACTTTCAGTATTTCAATAATTGATCGATGGATCGTTATCCCAATCTTTTTTTTCAATCTATCTTTGGGAGGGCGCATCGGATTTTAGATTGTTTTTTTGTATGAAAGTGACAGTTAAGCGTTTTCTATAACCGATCTCTGATTTTGACAAACCGATTTTTGAAAGTTATTGATCTATAGTTGCGAACCTCAAATTTTGACCGATTGTACTTGTAGCAGTACGTCGTTCCCACGACGCATGCTGACGTCATCACTTAAAATAATGTAATAATGTAGTTCTTAAAAACTGCTTATCTTAAAATAAACAATCGAATTCGATAATTTATATACAACTCTGTTGAAAGACGCCCACTTGAATTGCTATACAACTTTTTAACCTGACACTTTCGTTATTTTTTATATTGTGTTACCCTTATTCCTATTGGTTTATTTTTTATTTCACTTTTTGTATATATACCCGATCCGTGTTTTAATAAAGGCATTCCACGTTATACATTCCACACTACAGCATCAACAAGAAGTTTTATTATACCAAACACCGACCGCTTCCAAATACTGATAAAGGCGTGAAAATGGAAATATTTTCAAGTGATAGTGATAATGATATTGAAGTATTAGCTCAGTTATCGGATTGGGATAGTAGCGACGGCGAACAAAAGAGTGCTGTGTCCTCAAAAACTTTTCAACGAATAAACTTCATGGCAAGTTTAACGGACGCAGAGTTCACATTCAGATTCAGAATGAACAAATCATCAGTTGAATCTGTGTTGAATGAAATAATGCCCTTTATCAAAGTGAAATCAAGACGGTAAGAAATTTGTTTGTTTGCTCAAATTAATTCAAAATATAAACATACCCTAAAAGAACGGATACCTAACTTAAGTATTATTTTCAGGAATAATGGTATACCACCATTGCATCAACTTTTATTGGCACTTCGATTTTATGCATTGGGAACAATGCTTAATTCAGTGGCTGACTTTGCTGGAGTTTCATTATCCTCAGCTTGTAGAATAGTGGCAGACATATCTGCTGCTATTGCTAGATTGTATAACAAATACATTTTTATGCATTCTAGAACTACAGACAAATTCTATAACATAGCTCAATTTCCTAGAGTATGTGGTGCTATTGACTGTACACATGTACACATTCAGTCTCCATGTAGGTATTCAAGTCGGTTTGTTATCAATTAATAATTTGCATTCACCTAATTATTTAGAAAGTTGACCTATGTTTGCTACAACAAATAAAACAACTAATAAGAAATAATATTTCAGGTTCAACAATAGGAGAGGAATATAGAAATAGGAAAGGATACTTTTCGATCAATGTCCAAGCTGTTTGTGATGCAGACCTTAAATTATTGAATGTGGTTGCTCGGTGGCCTGGTTCAGCTCACGATGCTACTATTTTTAATAATTCTGTATTAAGAGGTAATATTAGGTTTATTGTCCTTTCTAATAACATTTAAAATAATATGAATTAATGATGTATCATTACAGCCCAGTGTGAAGATGGTATTCTAGGAAATCGTTGGTTACTCGGGGACAGTGCCTATCCAAATCGGCCTTACTTGCTCACACCTTTGATAAACCCATCAACTAGCCAGGAAATAAGATACAATGAGGCACACATAAAAACGAGAAACACAATTGAAAGGTAAAATCACCATTAAAGCTTTCACTATAATAGAGATTATTAATATTAAGTACCTATTCCTGGGACCATTTTTTTTTAATTAACCAAGTTCAAGAAAAACTGTATTTGTTTGTTTAGGACATTTGGAGTCTGGAAACGTCGGTTTCCAGTAATATCATTGACCATGCGATTATCATTAGAAAACATACAAACAGTTATAATTGCTACAGCTGTTCTTCACAACATCTGCAGAAATTATAATATTGAAGAAGTACCCCCCGAAGTACAGATGCCAGAAGAAAATGATATTACTGTGACATCAGAGAATTCAGACAGTATTCAAGATGATATCAGTTATAGACAGGGATTAATTTTAAATTATTTTTAATACTTGTTAATTGATTTGATTAGATTTTTATTATTACCACATAGTCTTTATTATTATACCTACTTTTAGCTTTAAATTATTAAACAATGATAATTTCAGGAAATAAAATGCAAAATATATATTTTTTAAATTGTTTAATTATTCCTCTCCCTTCAGCTTCCTTAACTCTAATCTTAATTTTTCATTTTCTAATTTTAATTGTTCATTTTCTAAAATAGTGTTTTCGAATTTACTCTCTAGCAATTTTTTTTTAACATTATAATATTCAGCTATAGCTATATTTCGAGCTTTACACCCGTTGTCTGGTTTCAGTAGCTTCCGTTTAACACCACCTGAAAAACAAAAAATATTATATTTATCATTAAATATAGAAAATAAAAATGCTTAAAATTTCATCCATATTGGTTTAGCCATAAAAGCATTAGCCATTACTGAGTAACAAACATTCATAATAACAAACACAAAGTTTCACATATTATGTATTAGTAGGATATTACCACTACTTCTAAAGCTCCTTTTTTCTTGTGGTACAATGGGAGTATGAATATTTGCCAGCGTTACCAACTCATCACCAATGCTATTAGATGGCACTTCACTGCCCACGGACACAGATGTATAATCCATGGATGTGGAAGGCAATGGACTGTCAACCAATAACTTTGGCGAGTCGTTATTAACAACTGGCAAAATATATGCAGTCTCAACACTCCCATCACCAATAATTTGGGGCTCAGCATCACCACCAAACCTCTCTGTGAGGCCCTCTCCAGTAATGCCCAGTAATGCTGCCACCCTATCTAGGATGTCATCTTGAGGAAAGTACCCTGGTGGCCCACCTCCAGTCTGGAACATAATATGACAAAATTCAACACATTCTGGACTAGATTTACTGTACTTAACTATAAGTAAAACATAAACATAACATCATGCCCTGTATTACCCAACAGGTTGAGCAGTGGTAGTATGGGGGTACTACTGCTGCTCAACGTTTTATTTATTTATTAAGGACCATCAGCAGACACTACACAATGTAATGACAAAAACATATGTATACTTATTATATAGTGTGCAACTCTTTAAGATGGCCACATGCAATTTCAGGTACAATACAAATAAATGTTTTTTTATATTACTTATAATAATAGATTACAACATAAACATTCCATTTCGAGAATAAAGCAAGAAATTTTATAATTAGTGCGTGAACTAATATAATCAAATTTATCACATAACATATATTAAAATAATTCAAACAACAAATAGTAAATAATGAATTGAAAATTTAAATTGAAAATGAATTGAATAATAATTTAGATTGAATAATCAATTGAATAATAATAACAACTTTCAACACATTGTTTATTAATATCTTAAAATAACATGCTAACTTTTTTTTGTAATTAAGATTCAAATAATAAACCACATTTTTTTATATTTACTAATGGGATTTTGCCAGTAATGTTTTAAGTTGCATATCAGGGTCAATCCTATTGCCATCTACATATATACCCCCTACCTTCCCTTAATCTTTTCCTATAACTAAATATTACAATAAAATAATTAAATATGTTTTGAATTTGAAATAAATTTTCTTCATTATTATTATTATTCTTTTATGATTATTATTTATTTTTTACAATAAATTCTATTTTATTTCATTAATAATGTAACTTATTAAATTAAGTACATACACAAATTACTATTTGTGTATGTACTTAATTTAATACAACTATTTAATACAATTTCATCCTTACAATGTTTTTTACCTAAATCAGATATTATTATTTGTTGAATTTGTTTGAAATATTATTAATCTGTAATCTGTTAATTTTAATTCTATTTTGTATTTATTTTTTTATATATATATTTTGTTAATTTATATTAATTTGTGCAACTTAATTTTTAAAAAATAGAGCTATGTTGCTTTGTTGGCGGGCGTTAATAACTGCACCACAGTTTTACACTATAGCAGTTATTATCGTTCACTTCTTGTTAATGTTACAATATGATGCTTAAATAAATGATTAAATATATATCATATATACAGATCATCAGTCGGTTGAACAAGCAGACTCTAGTAATCTAGTTACTATTCTAGTAATTACCAGCCAGCAGGCAAGGCCAAGTTTTCTATATTTTCAATTTTAAACTTAATTTACCTTGATCCTTTCCATTCGTATTAAAGTACTGCGCTTTCGTGAGTTCTTTTTTAGGTTTTCCCACTTAAGACGCAGTTGTTGTGGTGTACGGCGACAGGTGCCCATACTTGCGTTAAAAACGTCTGCAATTCGAGCCCATTCTTCCACCTTAATTTTATTGCTGGTGGCATTCGTCTTTTTATTGTTAATTATTTTGCTCCCCTCAATTAAGGAGAGCAGCCCTTTCGTCTCTTCCTTTGAAAGAGGTTTGGTTTTACTCTACAAACAAAAAAAAAAAAGCTTAGTAAATTTTGTACGAAATGGCGCGAAATGCATGCATTTATATTTTACAGGAAAAATTAATACATTTGTAGACGTGAATGTTTATTGCATAAATATTTACTTACAGTTTCTGGCTCCATTTTCACTTTTCTTCTTATAAGAATCAAACAACAAACTTGAATAAAAATAACAATTAAGCACGCCGAATAAAAATGGATGGAAACGCAGCAAGTTCGATACAGGAAGACGACCGTTCGCCACCGAGTCCTCTCCTCTTTCACAACTGAAGTGCACGAGAACGTTCCCAAAAACATCGTTCCCAGGTTTCAAATCATTATTCTTTCAACTCGGCACTTGTAATTTCCTGTATCGACCTTACTCAAGCGTACTACTTGACGTTTTTGAGAACTGCTAATAGACGGCTTTGAATATTGAAAGGGGCCGTAAATTATAGAGACTTATCTTGATTCTGCGATACGAATGTTTATTTTGAATTTTCATTTTGTCAATGTCAAACACACTGAAGCTACTTTCGATTGACTGACGTTCCGTTCCTCTTCAAGAAAACATTTATGTTTTACTAATCTCGACGTACAGTTATAGTATTATACCGCTGCGACTTCGCAATCAATTATTATTGTTACTGTGTATGCAATTTCTTGTGATTATACATAGAATAGATTAGCTTTAAGAAAACAACCTCCATTTTACTCATTAATAATCACTGAGGCACTTTTACTGCCAATGCATAAAACAAAACGTTAAGGAGGGCGCAAATTTACGACCAATCTCTTTTATTCGATGGATTAGGAGGAGAGATCGGTTTATTGAAATGCAGATTCAATATCAATCGAGAGATCAAATAAAATCCGGATCACTAGAAATCTCAAAATCACGATCGAATATTGAAAGCGGCCGTTAGACTAAGTTTGCAACAGGCGTTCGCCTCCAAACTAAATTGAGCTAGTTTCGTTAGTTTCAATCAGGGATGTTGCGGATGCCGATTTTTTCACATCCGCGGATGCGGATGCGGATGCGGATTTTTGAAGGCTCACATCCGCGGATGCGGATGCGGATGCGGATGTTTAAGATCTTATGTAAATATAGTATATGAATGAAGATTTAAAACAATGTTAAAGCAATTATTAACATTTTTATTAATAAAAACTAGTATTAAGTATAATGCTACAATTTTTATATAAGTATTTAAAAATAGACGAAGTTAAAAATAGGAGCATTATACTTAATAAAAAGTAATATTGCCGCCCGTCTTCATGTTCTTTTCTTGTCACTTGTTCTTTTTTAATATTCCATTCAGAAAGCATCGTGTTAAATTCTTCGGAAATTATGTCACCAGTGTGACGGCCGTCGAATATCTCGCATTTCAATATAATCGATGATCTATCAAATTTGACAATTTGACATCCGCATCCGCATGAAAATCCGCATTGATTATTGCGGATGCGGATGCGGATGTCCAAATTTATGCGGATGTTCCGCATTTGCGGATGCGGATGCGAATATTCGCAACATCCCTGGTTTCAATTATAAAGCCAGATAACATATAACTCACTTAGTCGACATCATTCAATGAAAGACGTCACCGCGGGTTCGTAAGCGAGGGAAGCCGCAGGCGGAAATTAGCTCTATTTTAAATTTCGAAATTTGACGTAAAAGATAACAAATAGTAGTAGCATAACTGACAAAAGTAGTTGATCGTGTATAACATGTGTATATTTGCAATTGATACTAATTACTAAAAACTATTTTACGGTAATTTGATTGGTCATTCATAATCTTATTATTTTAATTAGATATCTGTATAATATTACGTCTATACATTATAATATCTATAAACGATATTAATTATCTAACTTCTACTTTTAATTTGATCGAATGAACCCCAATAATACACGATCGATCACTATTAACTTAAGGCAAGCTTTGCAAGGCAAGGTTGCACGAGACCTTATACATAGTTAATAATATGATTGCATGGCAATTGTACATATGTTATTGATTAGTGGACAAAGCAAATATACCGTCGAATGCGGTGACGGTTTCAACGCTTTCAAAGAATATTAAATGAGGTTTGTTTCAGTGCATTTCGGTGAGCTTAAAAAAACATTTCTTTATATATTTAGGGCGTTCTCGAAATATGATATATATATATATATATATATATATATATATATAATGCTTGTGTATAATATACGTATAGTGTTCAGACAACATTTGCGAAGTCCTTTATAGCATATATGGCACCGGCAGATCGAGACATATCTAGCCTGAGATCATTTACTCAAAACATATTTTTTTAATTGTCAATTTATGATAGGTCAAAATACACAAGTATTACTATTACAACAATTCGCATGTATATTTCGCTCTTCTCCTTTTTCGATGAGAAGTGTTGGAGCTTATTCCACCACGCTGCTTCAATGCGAGTTGACGTAATACACACGTGGCAGAATTTCAGTGAAATTTGACATATACAGTTTTCCTCGCGATGTTTTCCTTCACCGTCAAGTACGAGATAAATATTATAAACACAAATTAAGCACATGAAAATTGTGTGGTGCTTGCCCGGGTTTGAACCCACGATCATCGGTTAAGATTCAACCGTTCTAGCCACTAGACCATCTCGGCTTCCAATTGCTATAGATCTTACGTATAAAGCTAAAATATCAAAATTCAGCACTGATTCTACGCCTGCTAAAAAAAATTTAAAATTAAATTTTAATAACATTGCGCAAAGGTAAGGCACTAACATACATGGATATTTAAGAAATGAAAACATAAATTTTTCTTCGGTTTGTAGCAATGCTCAAAAGTGTGAACTACTATAAATCATGTTCTTATTTTGAAAGTGGCATATTTCCCAGAATAGTTTCTACCTAATCTGCCAAATCAAACCTCCACGGAGTTAGGTCCCAGCAAGTACATGCCCGGTTGTCGATATTCCAAATGGTGGTCCTTTGGAAAAAAAATTGGGATTCATGATCTACGATGTAGTCTCGCCTATTTGCTTGTCTTTGGTTTGGTCTAGTTACTGTTATAATTTAAAAGATAAATCAAAAAATCCGATTCATTTGATCTCAGAAATTTTCAGCTCTATACGAATTATTTGCTAATTGCAACTTCATTTCAACGGAACTATTAAATAACTTTCTGATTTGTGTCTAAATATATCTCATAAGTCGATCAAGACACGTTTCCTTCTGAAATAAACATTAAAACAATTGTTCCACGTGTATAGTTTTAAAACGAACCTTGATCCTTTTATACGTATTTATTTTTACATACGCGAGCACCTAGAAAGCTATTTGTTATGCACCTGGGGGACGGACGGAATGCATTAGTTGATTGCATACTCGACTTCGACCATGACGACGATGTTCCACATTTGTCAGTTGATAATCTAAAGTTACGTGGCATTTATAGTTGCCGCTACGTGTCAAGGGCAACTCGGGGAATATATCCTTATAATAACTGCACTACATACGATCAAATAATCATTTCGCTTTTATGAAGCTACAAATTTCCGCCCGCGTGGGAGGAGTAGGGTGGTGGTGGCCTTAGTTGTTAATTACCCTGTTCTTTTCTCTATACTTTTCAACTTTAAATTAAAAATCTACATTTTAATAGGTCATAAAATATACTTCTTATTATGTACGACTTATTTTCAAAAATACTTAAGTCGGAACGATAAAACCTTTTTAATACTCTAGGAAGGAGAAAAACTAGGACCTTTTCTCACGTTTCATGGTTATTCTTTATTCCAAAAAGTTATTTAACAACTTTTTTATTAATTATTTATCTATATATTTAAAAACGATCATTTTGGTATAAAAATGGTTAAAAATGGAAGAAATCACTCAAGAAAAAATGACGAGAACGATTAACGCACGGTCACGATTTCACACACATATAGAATTTCCTCTAACAAACCCAGTATATGGTAAAACGTAGTCAAAGATATGTAGCGATCGTCTATCAAACTACGTTCAGCACTTCCGCTTGGAATGGATCGATGAAGAAGATTTAGATTTTTCCGTTGACGAAATTTCTATCCACATACAAGAACCTCCTCTAAAATAAACATTTCTTTGAATGCAGCTTTGAATCGCTCCATATGACGTTTGTACAGACGGACTGACCGTCTGTTATTGCTAAAGACAAATTCTCTAAAACTAATAAATAATATTAAAATAGTATTTGATTCAAATTGATCAATTTAAAAAATATATATGTATAAAGCAATAATCATGAAAAACGGGAGTGGCTCGATGATTTTTTCCCAGCGGAATGCAGAGTTAAATTGTTGAAAAAGTTTGTAATTTATGCAGTAGTGGAAAGCTGATATAAATTATAAACTTCATCACCAACTCAACTCTCGAACTTTAAACTTTAAAGCCATTTAAGGCTTCGTTGGAAACTGACGTGAGTGTAATGGCTGTAAATAAACTGGTAGAAATGAATGTCAAAGACGTAATCAACTCAGTCAGCGAATAGAACAAATTGGCATTTATGGTTAACGGTACAGCAGACATTAATATGATGAAATCGTAGTTAGAAATTACCTTAAGAGGGTATAAAGCGAAATTGCTAATGCTTTATTTGCTTTTGCTTGGGTGAATTCAGGTTATAATAGGGCTCTCCCGCGTAGACCGCAGAGTTATACCGGTGAGAACGGTAAGAGGTTACCGTACGGTGTCGTGAACAGCGGCGACACTTCTTACAAGTGAACCGCCTTGGGAACTCGCGGGAGATGCTCGCGGATGTCGCTAAATAGGACCGTCAAGGATCCACGAAGGTAGGGCGAGGTCTCTAGATCAACAAGCCCTGATTCGCAGATGGAGGAAGACCTGGGATCTCAATCAGCAGGTCTGGCGAAAGTGGAGGCGATCCGCCCCCCATTGAGTCATTGGGTAACATGAAGAAGCGGTACGCTCACGTTTAGGTTGACGCATTTGCTAACCAGACAAGGCTGTTTCGGTAAGTACCTGCAAGGGATAGCGAGGCGGCAGGTATCACTCTCTTGCCACGAGAGTGTTGCGCCACTGGACGGCGCACCACACTCTGACGGAGTGTGCTGCGTGAGGGCTACAGCGGAGAACTCTCGCTGTCGAGCGTGATTAAAGCCATTCTAAGCAGCGAGAGATGCTGGATAGAGATGTTCTCTTTATGCGAGAGTGTCTCGTCGCAGAAGGTGGTCATGGAGTGAGAACGTGAGGCGTATGTTTCCGCTGACCCCCTCCGCCGAAGAAGACTGGGGAGAAGGCGACGACACTATGCGCATCTTATCTCCCCGCCGTAAGCGCTGGTTTTAGGGGGATTCTCCGTACACCGGGAACCATCCTAACAATGGAGGTCAACCGTCAGGGCCTAAAGGTTTCGAAAGCGATCCCGTGATGCCCCCTAGAAGTTATATGGTTTTTGGTGGGTATACCGGCGCATTTAGCACCGGCGAGTCCCACATACTCCTCCACCTTATATGGGGGAAACGCGTAAATGTGTTTTCCAACGAAAAAGAGATGGGCGAATCCAGTTTAAAGTAAAAAATAAAATATTGTACGTTCAACTATATATTGAAGGGTTGTTACCGATAAAATACATAGCAGGGTAAAATTTTATCATTAAAAAATACTCGAAATGTTCTCTACTCTAATATTTACATTTTTTCATTTATAGCCGTAATGTTTTAAATTATTAACAAAATAAATGAAAAATCAATTATAAGTACAGATAATCTAAAGCTGCTACTAGCATTTTTTTTCCTAAAACACTCCACTTTATAACGATAATAAGCCTTTGGCGCTTACTACAATTTATTTTTACGAAAACCTATGTCGCATACCTTACTTTAAACATATATTTGTTTATTAAATTAATCGCCGTAGTACTTGTTAAGACGATGGGCCTATATAGTAAAAGAATACAATATTCTTGATAATAATTTGTAAAATGGGCAACAAGAAAAAAATACACAAGCCTGCCGGTCGTTTAAGAACATAGACGTCTAGTTTATAGCGGCGTTTAATGGACGCGTGTGAAATCTGGAATTTTGCTAGTTCTAGGCGCGTTCTTAATTTAAATATATTAGTCCATTGAATAATTTAAGAGATATATCGTAAAAACCATTTCAACCCCTATTTTCAAGATGGCGGCCTTGGGACAAGGGTGGTTTAAACCACAAACAACTAACCCACAAACTTGGTTTAAGCTTTAAACTGACCCCCCCTATATATCAAAAAGAAAAAAATTGCGTCCTATAAAAAACGCAAGATTAGGCCTAAAAAATGTAACATTTCAATGGACTATATATATGCATACGTATTTGCCTCTGTTGCTATATAAGTTTAATATAGGTATAATATTTAATACGGCTAAATCTATCACACGACTATTTCGACACACGAACACTTTTCACGACAACACTGACTTTTGTACTAAATTCTATTTTAGCCTCAAAATCAATATTATCTCAACGCTGTTTGGCTGACAGATTTCCTGAATTTTCTCAGCTCGCAGCTCAGAGTAGAACCCTCTAGAGTAAATACACCAAATCCCACCGCAACATAGAAGGTAGTTTTGATAAAATGAAATGGCTTGGCTATATATTTGATACCTAAGTATGACATCGTTCGTAGCAAAACGCTACAAACCATCTTTGCTACCTTAAATATTTCCTTGGATATTTTTATTTTGTTTTACAATTACAATTGTAAAATTATGTATTGTAAGTACTGCAAGATTCGTTTCTTTATTTAAAGACTAGCTGATACCCGCGACTTCGTCCGCGTTGCTTGATATATTAACAAAGTTTTCTTATGTACGAAGGAAAAAACATCAAAAAGATCGCAAGCAAGTGCATATACAAATCGTTCTTTCTTGAAACTTTAATAACTTTTTATTAAATGAAGATATCGCAATATTTTTTTAATAAGGGCCAAGTGTCTAAGAAATAAAGTTTACAAAATTTCATTGAAATCTATCTATAGTTTTTCCGTGATGCGCGCACAACTGCAGACCTCTATCATTTTATTTATATAGAAATATATATTATAAAATGTATGTTTTTGTCAAAAGACCACAGGCATAAACTGAAAATATATTACATTTATTTTCTATATACAGGGTGGTCAAAAACTCGTGGATCAAACGCAAATAGGGGTTAGGTGGGGTCATCAGCTGCAAAAAGTTGTTCTACGGGAGGTCCTTAAGGTCAACCTCTGCAGAGTTATAATTTATTTTGTGTTTTTATGTGAAAAATGACCTTTTTTTACTAGTTCTTATGAAAATTCGAAAAAATCTACATCCTGTATCTTTTTTATAATTTTCACTAGATTGGTACTGATGAGTCCTTGCGTTAGACATGCTATTTATGGTTGTTTATTGGGTTAGTTGAAGATAATATTAAGTTTTACGATTAATTTTTTCTCAAATCATAACTTTTTATTTTACTTCGGACCCCACTGTGAAAAAAAAATACTCTACCGAAAAGTGACCCTGTATTACAAGTTTTGGCGCATTTAATAGGGATTCTGAAAAGGTATTACACATGGCCATGGGTGGCTCTAATATCTTTTTAAGACGAAAAAACCAAACAACTATTGTGAAATAATTGTTTTATCAAAGCAAAACATTTTACAATAAATGCTCAAAATTTCTGCCTCTGACCATAATACATAATCTGCACCGTCTAATAAAATTCCTACGTAGCCTTCGGAATACACCTGTGTTGTTAGTAACATGTACCCTAGCGAAATCGAGCTTTTGTCGCAGTTCTTGTTCGGTATTGTTTTCTCCTTGGTAAACTATTTCTTTAAAATAGCCCCAAAGAAAAAAATGTAATGGATTTAAATCGGGCGACCGGGATGGCCACGCAATAGGTCCGCCTCTACCAATCCACCGGTTGGGGAAGCGCTCGTTCAAATGATCTCTAACTGCTCGAGCGTAGTGAGGTGGGGCGCCGTCATGTTGCAGACACATTTCTGCTATTCTTTCTTCTGGAACTTCAGCTTCATTAAGAACTTGGTTTAAATTATTTTATTAGACGGTGCAGATTATGTATTATGGTCAGAGGCAGAAATTTTGAGCATTTATTGTAAAATGTTTTGCTTTGATAAAACAATTATTTCACAATAGTTGTTTGGTTTTTTCGTCTTAAAAAGATATTAGAGCCACCCATGGCCATGTGTAATACCTTTTCAGAATCCCTATTAAATGCGCCAAAACTTGTAATACAGGGTCACTTTTCGGTAGAGTATTTTTTTTTCACAGTGGGGTCCGAAGTAAAATAAAAAGTTATGATTTGAGAAAAAATTAATCGTAAAACTTAATATTATCTTCAACTAACCCAATAAACAACCATAAATAGCATGTCTAACGCAAGGACTCATCAGTACCAATCTAGTGAAAATTATAAAAAAGATACACGATGTAGATTTTTTCGAATTTTCATAAGAACTAGTTAAAAAAAGTCATTTTTCACATAAAACCACAAAATAAATTATAACTCTGCAGAGGTTGACCTTAAGGACCTCCCGTAGAACAACTTTTTGCAGCTGATGACCCCACCTAACCCCTATTTGCGTTTGATCCACGACTTTTTGGCCACCCTGTATAAGAAAAAATGTTTGTGACGAAATGTTATAGAATAGCAAAGCGTAGGCTTGGGACGGACGTAAATATTATTTTCTGATTGTGTTACATTGGATGCAGTCAGTAATTTATGCATGTAAGCGTAGTAGCGACATAAAAGTCAATCAAAATTTAAGATATCATTTTTATGATTTTTTTTTCAACGAAACTTAACGTGCATCCGATAAGCGTTTATTATTATACGTTTTGATAACATTTATCTTTTATTAAAGTAGTAATAAAGACAATAGTTAACAATTATTTAACAAAATTAAAGCTCAATTGATATTCTATCTTCTGTTCGTAATCTAAATTGTAAATCATCCATCGAAAATCTCCATCGTTGTTATTCAGGTGGAGCTCGTATTCCAAAGTTGTTAAACGTAAATGCGAGTAAATTCATCTCTATTATACGCTATTTGCTTTGAGACTGTAACTACTTGCAATTGTCCAATAACACTATGGTACAAGAATTTCGATTTATTGTACCAAGTATTCTATCTTTCCATTCCATTTGTCGAGTTTATTCATACTGCTATTTAAAATAAATGCTATAAACTGCGACCTACATTTAATTTTGAGATTCAATTATTTTAAGTTCACCATCGAATTATCGCGAGTAGGATTAACTGTTTTATTTACATTTTTAATTATTTTTCAATGTGATTCGTATTTGTCACAGAAATGGAAAATTCAATCACATACAGTAAAAAACAGTGATTTATAAAATATTGAATGAAGCATACTAAATGTTAAATTTATTTATACATATTTACGTCACATACATAACTACCAAACCAAAAATATATGTGTCATTACGATTTTTTTCGGTTTTATCCTCAATATCATTTATGGATATTTTAACGTCATAAACGACATCATAGTTATATCTTGCAGAGCTTTGATTCAATTACTCTATTTACAATTTAACTTCTGAACCGAAACAAAAATATGTGACTATCGTGACTTGTGCTATTCCCCTGTTCCCTCGACACGACAAGTGCAACCGATTGACCTTGTGGAGCGATGTTGTCGACCATTCGAGAAATGCTCTATTTATTCAACCTTTTACCCGTCGCCAATTTAATTTAAAAAGTTAAAAATGGATAAATGGATGGATATATATATAATGTAAAAGATTTGGTGTTGCATTCTGATTTTAAAAATCTACAACTCATAATAATCATATATATGTATAAGTTCCTAAACAATGATAAATTAAAATATTAAAACCTAACTAATATTATAAATGCGAATTTAAGTTTGTTTGTTATGTCTAAACCAATAAACCAATTTAAAAATATTGCCAGCCAGATTAGCTTCATTATTATCATTATCGAGTAATAAGGGCTATAATTTTATCCCCTATTCCCACGGGAAACGGAACTACGCTGATGAAACCGCCGGCAAAACGCTAGTAGGAGTTCATGTGAAATAAATACAAAAAAAAATACTTTAAGAAATGTAAGTTCCTTCAAATAAACTCTTTCTATCTAATCTTACTTACTCCAGCCTTCTACTGAGAATTTCTTAGTTGCAATGTATGACCTCTGAGTAAATCATACAAGCAAGCCACTAACGAGACCAATTATGTAGTTACAGGCGCTCTATGTATAGGTTCAAAACATCTATGCATTTATATAGTTTTTTTTTTTCATAATATCTTTTAATTTTTTAAGTTTTTAATAATAATTATACATATAATTTATACAATACTTGATTAACCCAACATTAAATATACATTGCAGAAGGTGAATTATGTGTTGTGGTGATTTAAGATGATATTCTTCCATACTCGCAGGAAGTAATCATTTATTTTGGGATAACATAAAAATGACAAATACATAATACAATAACAATAACAATATGCATTGATTTTTATTCAATATCTAGACAATAATATAAGGGGTTACCTATTTCTTTAACAGATTTTAAAGTTATAATTACAATTTTTTTGGCATATTTTGATTTAATGCTCCTACATTGTACTATGTCTAAAAAACTGCAATAGATTTTACCAATTTTTGTTTCAAATAATATATGTCCTTAGGCAATCAAATTTTGTATAAATGAGTCAATATATTTTGCCTTGACACACAATTTAAATACACTTCAAAATGAGGTCACTGACTGTTCGTGAATTTAGGGAAAGCATTCCTTCCATTGTCATCCTAAGAAGCTAGACACATTTTTAACCAACTTTCATCTTTTTTTTAAGTAAAAATTAAGTTGTAATAGAATCTTACCTTTACTAAATTTGCATTGATATAGTCACGTTCAGAACGGCTCAAGACAACTCGGCTGTGGTCATATGGGTTTACATCGCGGTAACGATTTAATGGCTTGTTTTGAGGTTTCTTGGCTTCAAGGCAAGTATACGGGTAGGATTGACATTCTCTCCCAATTTTCTGTAATAATTAAACTGTATATAATTTACATAAATACAAGTACTTAATAATGACTTAAATAAAAAATTATTAATATCAAGTACATAACTTAATAAATTACATGCTCGAATTTTAGAGATATGTATACAAAACAAGTTAACTGACAGTTTCCCCATTAATATATGTTATTCTCAAGTAGATTTTTGAAAAATTTTGTTTTGTTTTTTTTGTTTTTACCTTGGGTAGGAAATAAATTAATGAGAAGTTTTATATTTTTCATCACTTTAAATGACTTTTGTAAAGTTTCTATTCGTTTTAAGTATACCCTCATACTTAATTTGTGACTAAAATATTCGATTTTTTTAAAAGTTCTCTAAGTAAGAATTTCAGTTTGAAGGTTGTTATTTTCGAAGGATGGGTCAAAACATTAAAAATCACGTAGTTTTTTCTTGTTGTGAACCCAATTACTCTTGCGTGGCATATACAACGTAAACCAACGCGTCATACATATACTAGACTTACCTGATAGATGATCGGCCAAGCGTTTCTATTCGCAATGTCCATATATTCTGCTTCAATGTTATGCGAATTCATTTTTTCGTCGTTCATAACTCAACTATATCATTTCAAATTGGCACGAACAAAGTGTTTTCTATAGCCGTCAGCCGGATGCCGCAAAACTCGCGGGTTTCGTTTTAAATGGATATTATATTGAACGAGTAAGCTGCAGTTATTTTAATTGTAGACCATCCGCTAAGAGAGTCAATAGTATTATGATATGAATTCGCGGTGCATCGACTTTATTAGATTCCTAGTCGAATACTTCGTAGTTTACTGTAGTCTTCTATCCGAATAGAGTGGATGCACCGCTGCTGCTGTCTAATTGTTTTTTTTTTTACCTTGCCATATGCCGCCACAAAAACTACTATATTAAGGTTTGTACTCATTATCATAGCAATATATTTTTATTGTTTGTATTTAGTTCTAAACCATATAACATATTAAGATTATACTTAAATTACTAAGTTATTAAAATGACAACACTATTTCTATAATATATCTATCTATGTCTAAATATATGTTCTGATTATTTTTCAATTACAATGTAAATGCCATTTTAACTATCATTCTTTAATACAAATGTAAATTCAATCAACATTGAAAGATCAGAAGTTAAGGTCGGTTTACATTGAACCCGTTTTTGATTACATTGGTCCACAGTGGTCATGCCACACGAACTCTGATGGGTGATTGTGTTTAGACTACCTACACTCACGACGAAAACGCACTTACTTTGTTTCAATCACCCTCAGTTTTCTTGTGATGAGGTCAAGTTAATTATCGGTATTGCAGCGATAAACGTATATGAACAGCTGTAAAGCGTGCTTTGTATGTTTATTTTCGTTATAAATTTGATTTTTTTTGGATTTAATTAACTTCTGTGTTTTTGTGAATATGTCGAGAAAGTGTATTAACGTTCCTAACTCTTTCTGTTATATTTGTGGTGAACTGACTTTTTCTGAATTTATTTTGAAGTGGGCCCCACATATTTGTTGCATAACATGTGTAAAAAATAACTGATTGGAAGAAAGGATCAAGTCATATTCCGTTTGCTGTTCCCATGGTATAGACTGAGTCTAGACATCATATTTCAGACGGCTATTTTTGTCTTACTCCAATAAAGGGCATAAAAGCTAAGGTCAAACACACTTCGGTACCCTGGAAAATAATACCCTGTTCAGAAATGGATATGTGACAAAAAAATTTTTAGTACCTTTGTTTTAAGAAAGACACTAGTTAAAATTGGTCAAGTTATAATAGCGTTTTCAGGATAAACAACCTGAGACATAATATAAAGATAAGATATAATTTATGTACAAAAAAAATATTTTAATGTTAAGTACAATAAAATCTACCATTTAGGTAACAATTTTTAATTATGCCAATACTTGCAATAAAGATTAGTTAATCTGTGGCAAAAGTCTGCTTGTCTGTGGTTGCCAACTGGAAAAAAAAGATAACTTTGACGTCCGCCTCTGTCTGATTTGCGAATTGCGTTAATAGACTTACTTACCTGCTGGAATTGAGGACGTGTAGTCGTATTGTTGCGCATTCATTTAAAAAGTGCAAGTGCTCTGGTTTTTGTGTTTATCAAACATTTCCAAAATCTATATTGCAATGGCGTCTCCGCGCACTCGTCGTAAATTAAATATGATTCGAACTCAGGATGAAAATCATGTAAGTAATTTAAAGATTTGTTTCAAACGAATTTATGTACCATATTGGTTTTTATATAAATATTTTGAATGTTTTTTTTGATAGAAATGCTTCGAGTGCGGTTCTCTAAATCCGCAATGGGTATCAGTGACCTACGGTATTTGGATATGCCTTGAATGTTCAGGCATACATCGCAGCCTTGGAGTACACTTGTCTTTTGTTCGTTCAGTCACTATGGACAAATGGAAAGACATAGAACTGGAAAAAATGATGGTGAGTTTATGAAGGAGTATGGCATTTACTACACCTCTTATCAAACAGTTTTAATGCACAATAAATGAAGTATTTCAGATTAACAACAGTATTATATTCAATGTTTTATTTCGAGATTTTTAAGATTCAAACAACATAATCCTATTTATTTTTACAATAAAATTTGATTAGCATAGTTAAATAATACCTTAAACTGTAATGCAATGTAAACTTTATTTTGTCAATCAGGTTGGAGGCAACCTAAAGGCTCGTACATTCTTTGAAAGCCAACCTGAATATAAGCCTGAAATGAAAATTCAGCAGAAGTACAACACTAAAGCTGCTTCAATGTATCGGCAAAAGGTAGTAATATTATAGTTCTATTTAAAACTATTGTGTTTGAAAAATATTCTAAGAAAATATAATTATATATTATTTAAATTTACACAGATAACAGCCCTAGCTGAGGGTCGGGACTGGAGTCCCACTGATTACAAACCAGAAGTAGTAGAGAAGCCCACCGACTGGAGTCAGTCACAGACTTTCTATTCGTCTGGTGACAATGTGTTTCATACCAGCGGCTCTGATAACAACATCAGTTATCAGTTAGTATTAAAATAACTATTATTATACATTTTATTTAAACTATTTTTTAGATTTTAACTGAACATTATTTTTTTTTAACAGTAGTGAATATGGAAGTGGACGTTACACTGGATTTGGTAACACACCGAGGCAATCTCATTCTACTCCGATGTCCCCGATAAACAGCGGCAATGACATGGTTGACAATACTCTGTCATCACTTGCTTCTGTAAGTATATTTTATCAAAATGAACTTGTTTTGTGTATTATAGGGATTTGTTTAAATTGCTAAATCAAATAAATATATATGTATCTATAACTAACTTAGGCATCTATGAATGTACAATAATTTGTTTTTTTTTTTCTAATAGGGTTGGTCACTGTTCACTTCATCTGTTACTAAAGCGGCCCGTACAGCTACTGAGAGTGCCGTGCGTTATGGAGGAATAGCCACACAGAAAGTGACTGAAATGGCTTCTAATGTTACCGATAAGGTAAGTCACACAATTTTCGTTTAACATGTTTTACAGATTTGCCTGACATTCCGTTTTTTAAATTTGACAAATAGTAACAGCGACATGTAGCAAAAATTCATGGTAAGGTAGCAATCGATTTTTATCTTATTTTCAAAGTTCAACAATACTGGTATGTATGTTCACTTCTGTCAGCAGGATTTATTTAAAAAAACTTTTATTACTAGTATTTAAAACTTAACCACAACTTTAAGTAACTTGCGATAATTGAATGGTCGAATGATAATATCTAAAGGGGCCCATATACGGAACGATCTGTCGTTTCAGACTCATCGAAACGACGGATCCGTATTAACGATTTCTTGACGGCAAACGACATCGGAGATCGCAACAAAAACCTATGCAATCCGAAATATCGTAACGATAAATCTTTGCGATCGACGATTCGATTATTGTCTCAGTTTGACTACGTACTTTATATGCATACATTGGGTGCGTCAGTTACACCACTCACATATATTTCCAGTCTATTGGGTGGAACTTATTTTTAAAATATTTACATGCGATTATTGATGTCTTTTCAATAGCGAGTTTTTAGTCCGCAAATTTTTAGGTTTTATTTTTTAACCGGCCCGATCAAATTTACCGCCTGTGATGACACATCGTTGTCGTTCCGTTAAAACATGTAAGTGATCGATCGCAACGACCAATCGTCTCGTGTGTGAGCGGCAAGTACTGAGTGATCGAACTTCGATGTTTTTTTTTTTCGAATTGATCGTAACAACGAATCGTTTCGTATATGGACCCCTTCAGTGATTGATCGGCTAAAAATAGACGATTGTCGGCGTCATTTTGCAATCGTCAATTATTCACGCGGAAAATCGAATACGTAGTACTTTGTATATCTTTTCATATATTTTCGTCTTGACTACAAATGAAAATGTTACTTTACGTGTATCAGCGATTTGACTAAGTAGGTGAAGGATTTTATACGTTCGTCATGTTTCGATGTGTGTTTTACTATTATAAGTTTTCAAGGAACACCAATACCAGGGTACCCAACACAATTTATACAGGTAAAGCCGCGGGCGGAACTCAGTCATTTTATAATAATAAGTACATAATATGTATATGTATCGGCGCTTTTATGTAGGTACTTACGTACGTGGAAATTCAAGAAGACATACGCAAACCAGGTTATCAGAAGTAACACGGGAAGAGGATAGCACATTCCATTCACCCACTCGTCTGTTCGTTTATGATAAAATTACATTTTTAATTATTATTTGAAAATTATAAATCGATCAATAGCTTCACTTTGACCATTCTCTAGAAAGAATCAAAGTGGCAGTGGTACATTCACACTACTCATTTGTATTGCTCGTATTTACTTTGTTAAAAAAACTAAGAGTAATCCTGAATTGATTAATTTAAAATAGATTATTTCTCTTCGCCTCTGATTAACCTTATTCATCATTCTTCATCAGACCAAATTCAACATCGATTCAATACATTTAATAGTTCTAGCTTTTCCGTAAAACACCTGTAGATACTATTTACCTACAACCTATCTCAACCACAAGAGAGTAACAACAAATAAACAACTTTGACATTGAATCTTAAATATTCTATGATATTACGTTTCGAATGACACTTGACGGTATCGGAACTTTGGAAGTAAAATTAAAGTGGATAAAAATACTTAAGTGGAATAGTGTTGTTTTATAAATAAAAAAATATATTAATAAACTAGCTATCCCCCGCAAATTCACCGCGGAAAAATAAGGGCAGACTTATAATATTTCAGTATATAAATAATTTTTAGTTTTATTTTCGTGTCTTTATTAATTAATTTGCTCGAACGACCTTAAATTGTTTTCAACGAGTTGTCGTTTTCAATTTTCGTTCATGAATTATCAGAGCAGGTCTTGATTGATCGATATCGATAAAATGTTGTGTTGTTTTCCGACTAATATAATGGTCAGATATTATAATACATCAGATACACGTCATGGGTTCGGTCTAAAACGTGGATATCGTTATAAATATAACTAATGGGTCTGCACGAGATTTTTCCGATATAAATAAAATACAAATGTTTCTCATGAATCACTCTGACATAGACAGACAGACTTTACTTGGTGGTAGCGGTCTGTGCAAGCTTGTCTGGATATGTACCACCCACACATCAGATATTCTACCGCGGAACAGCAGTAATTGGTGTTGTTGTGTTCAGGTTTGAAGGATGAGTGAGACAGTGTAATTACAGGCACAAGAGACAACATCTTAGTTCCCTTGAGGTCGGCGCATTGGCGATGTAAGCGTGTATTTTTTATGCAAAATCAAACCTTATATGTAATTACATTTTATTGCGCTCTTAATATAATGTACAGGTAATAAGCACACATCGATAAATTGCATCGTTAACTGCCTTTGTCCTCTTTTTAATTAACGTTGAAAATGGTATGGTTGATCGCATACACAACGCTTTTGAACATGTATTATATGAGTATCAATGAATCCGATGTATTGTCAGTTATGTTTCGATTAATTTCTCATCAATTTTATACGTATCTACGTTTTTTTTTAAATCGCTGGGTTTTTATGGATCTCTATTTCTTCTAAGCACGTATGTCTCATAGATCCGCTATACGGTTAGTTTTTTTATGGATTTTTTATTTGTATTTTTACGAACTTGGATTTTATTAATGTTTAATTATTGGTGAAATAAAATTTCGGTTACTAAAAAGTTTAACGCTCTAATTAATTCTTATATATATGACAAATAATGAACAATATGCATAATTATGCAGTGAAGCGTGTTCCGTTAACACCGGCGGCGGGGCGCGTTGTTAAGAGTAAATTACAGTCGATTGAAAATCATTGATGCGATCATTTTAATATAATTGTTTCCAGTATAAACGGAGTTCGTTAAACGACAGCTGCAACGGTTAAAAATATATTTATTTAAGAAGATATTCAATGACTAGTTTGATATGTTCATCGTCTTTATCATTAATAAGTCCATAAATTTTGAACAATAAAAAATATCTTTCAAAAATTGTCAAAATTATGTCTTAAGCCGAGAAAAAAAAATTACGTGATTTGTGATTTTGTCTAGAAAATAGAAGATATGTTTAAATTTGGAGCTCTCCTCGGATGGCATCATTAATTATAAAAAAAATATCAGTTTTACAATGAAGGACGCTATAACCCTGCAAGCCGAGCTGAAGATAGGATTAGGAAGATAGGTTATAGACAAAAGGATAGGTTTTTTTTTTAAATAATGTTCTTCAACCTTTATACTTAAGTCACATAACGTTTTCTTGTATTTTCGCTTAACAATTAGGAAGATGAGTTTAATTTTTTTATGATCTCAAGAAAGCTTATTTAAAATATAAAACATTATAGTGAACATTTAATTACGATATCTACAAAAAAGTTTTTTTTAAGATTTTTTTAAGTTCCGATTGACGCGTGACTGCACAGCTGCGTCGCTCTACGTTGCTCGCCCGCCCATACAATTTCACCAGTATTTTCGAGTTATTCTTGATTTAACTTATAATTTCGTTAATATAAAAAAAAACAATCTTTCATCTATTTATTATACAGTACCATTGCTACTAATTCTACAATCAAACTCAGGAAAAATACTTTTTCCATATACATTATCAACAAAAACAAGTAGATCAAATTATTCTCATGATGAGCTTTGTAATGTGAGTAACTGTGTATTAATTTTTTTGTATGTTATTATGATAAAAGATTTTGGTACAAAAAATATATATATTTTTATTTATATCTGCCTAATTACTATGCTCAATTTTTCATATTGACATATCTAGTTCGTTAGTGAAGCTTTATAAAATGTTGCCATATGAAATTTCTTTGACCCTAAAATATATGATAGTCGATTTTTTCGGAAATATATGCATAACAAATAAAACATTTTTTGATGTTATGTTCGGTTAAACGAAAATGGGTACTCATCTTGATATATATCTTTGGAGGATACTTTCTTGCTTTAGACCAGCTTGATCTATTGATTATAGAGGATATCGTAGTGTTTCTTCGAAATCAAAATGTTAACTAGATTTTTTTATTGTGTACGATATGCATTTTTTTTCTGTTATTGGGGCATGCAAATGTGCAACCGGATGATAAGTGGTAATCGCCGCCCATAGGTATAGAAGATGTTAGAATGAATAAGAATCAATCCGCCATCAACCTTTGAAACTGAGATGTTATGTCCCTTGTGACTGTAGTTACACTGGCTCACTCACCCTTCGATAAGGAACGCAACAATACTAGGTATTGCTGCTTAGCGGTAGAATAGATGATGAGTGGTTGGTACCTATTCAATTGGGTTTGTAAAAAAACCTTATTACAGAATAATGATGTCTAAATTTAATAAAAATATGAACCGAGGTCCTTACTGCCCATTATCATTTAGTTTTATCTATTTTCGTTTTATCACTCCGACTATTCATAGGAATCTTCCAGAAATTATGACATATTTATATGATTATATGTCCGTGAGCTAACAAATGTTTTACCTATTTACATGTACATAATATAAATATCTCATTATCATTACTTTGCATCCCTTCTCGTATATATTGACACAGATGAGGTAGTTTTTTTGGGGCGAATACGGATTAGTAACTTCAACCCCATAATTGATATAATTCAACAGTCTGGATAACGTACGTATTCTTTCTAGACTATGGCCGTTATTTTTTTTTTTAATGCATACATTGATTTGTTCTAGCTGTTAAATCTAGACCAGGTAAGATCGATACTTATGCATTATTAATTTACTTGCCGAGATAATAAGCGAGTAGTGTAATTTGTAGTATCGATTTTGCGACAATTATTGTTTGTGAATATTTTCCCATAGAATTTAATACATCGACGGCCTGAAATACTGAATACTGTAACTAAATATTGAAACGTCGATTAAATATAAAAATGCAACTTAATCATTAATTTCAAATTTCGCATACTAATTTAGGAGCTTCTCAATGTAGAGTAGCGTTTATCTTTGACGGACGTTTCAGTATTCGGCCGCAAATTTCGTTGACCATAATGGTCATTTTCTAATATTTACTACATATGTCAAATGCAATACGATTGATAGAATGTTATATGTGTATTTTTATGTACTTCAACATAAGTCGTTACTTCGCTAAAGAAAAGCTTTTTAAAATAGACCGGGGTAATTTTCTGAGAATTCTCTTTTATAGAAGCTTAATTTCTACTAGCAGGTAATAAGACTTCTTTAATGAAATGAATTGCGGATTTATTCTTCTCTTATACAACTCAACGGCGTGGGTCTTATTTTTTCTTATATTAAATTAAATATGAACCATTTTAATAATACGCTTCGAAAGAAACCTTTGCGATGTTGCTGAAATTAAAACTAATATAGTTGATGTCAAAGATATTATCTAAAAGAAATAAGAAAGGAACAGTCATCAAGTACATCAAGACGCCTTAACCAAATTATGTAAAAATTGAAATTTTGGAATACTAGCAGCCGAATACTGTCATTCAAATATGAAGTGGGGCTTAATTATTGGAACGTCATTAATTTCAAAATTTAGTATGCGAAAAAACCATTAGTCTTTCAAATTAGACAGTGTCATTTGTAGACATTGCACGTTCGTTTCGGATTAAATTGAATGTTATTGAATATTTATTATCTAATATAATATTGGGTTCACTTACACGTGAAAAATATTACTCATTATGTGACTATGAATATTAAAAAGTTTTGATTGTTATCATGTTTTAGTTATAAATAATTCAAATTAAAGTTAAATTGTTTTTATAATCAATGTTAATACTAAATAACCTCCTTCTTTTTTTGAAGTCGGTTAAAAAGAGTTAGTCGATCTCATTTAAAAGAGATTTCCGTTGCATCGAGAGATACATATTTCAAAGTTTTCAAAGGTTTCATTTTCTTTGATCTGAGCAAGTAAATTGAGTAATTAAAAAACTTGACGCTCGTCGTGTCAATAATTTCGTGCAATTAAAGCGTCGCATGCGGTCCAATTATCACCATATATATATTTATATCTGCCACATGAGCAAATGATATACAATTATTAATATCTTCTTACGGCTATCCTTCTCCTGTTATTTTATTTATAAATGGCCGAATACTGAAACGTCATTCAAATATTAAGTGCAAGTTATATTTGAATGACGTTTCAGTATTCGGTCGTCTGTCGTGTAAATGTAGATGGAATTACTTGAATCGAAAAATAATCCCGCGAACATTTCTCAAGTCCCATACGCTCCAATTATTTTCACCGATGTTATTGTGGTTTCGTCATAAATCTGTTGTCATAGTTTAATACCTCGATAGGATAAAGATTTTTTTACCTTTTTTTTTTTTTAACGTGGGGAAACCCTCCTGGGTACCCTCTGAAGGAGGGTTATGTCGGACTCTTACCGACTAAAACCACCACGGTACCCTTCTCGTCTTAAGTGGAGCGCCACGGGATCGCTTGCGCATGCTACCGTGACGCTCCGACTAGATTTTTTTACCTGATATTTTATACTTTTAACATAATTTATCGAAGGGAGCTTGTACTATTTACTAGCTTTAGCTGACGTGCGCTCGCTAACCGTATTTATTTTGAGAATTTGGACTTGATTTAGGAATATATCTGACTTGGTGGTAGGGCTATGTGCAAGCTCGTCTGGGTAGGTACCACCCACTCATCAGATATTCTACCGCAAAACAGCAGTACTTGTTATTGCTGTGTTCCGGTTTGAAGGGTGAGTGAGCCAGTGTAATTACAGGCACAAGGGACATAACATCTTAGTTCCCAAGGTTGGTGGCGCATTGGCGATGTAAGAGATGGTTAACAGCTCTTACAACGCCAATGTCTATGGGCGTTGGTGACCACTTACCATCAGGTGGCCCATATGCTCGTCCGCCTTCCTATGCAATAAAAAAAAAAAAAAAAAACTTATCATCAGGTGGCCCATTTGCCTTCATATAGGTACCATTGAATAACTAGGTACCTAAAGAATAAAAAAAAAACATGTGTCACTTACAGTCGTTTTTTTTGCACATCTTGTTTTACAAATTATATAAATAAATTCGTTTGGCATCTTCAATAAAATTTTAATTAAAATAGTATATTATAAATAGATGCGTCACAGGTTCTGATCGATTTGTTTAACTGTTGCATGTATTTACTCGCTGTAAACACGTTGCCGATATTGGGTTTCATTTCAAAGCTTTACATGAAAACCACCCTCACTCATACCACACTCCCATCCTCCTGCGTGGGTTTTAACGCCAATCCAGGCACAAATGAAAACAAGCATCTCGAATTATACGATGCTGCATTAAATCAACTTATTATTATGTACTGTTAATGAATTTTATTTAAACTTAGTCTTTATGACTACTGGACATATTTATCTACTCAACTTTAACAAAGATACAGAAAATATTATTTTCATTGGACATCTTTCAAAAATATGTATGATTTCTTAAGCTGGTTACTAGGTGACTGGCAACAAATTTGAAATACCTGTTACGTATTCTTATGTTACCTTTTTCTTTTGTGTTTTACATTTTAAATTTTTGTGTGTGTGTGTGTTTTTGATGATATTATTTTTTATATCAACATTAGATATCTGACAAACCACGCGAGCCTTATCTTTAACAAAATAAATAAATGTCAAACTGAAGCGAAATTAAGTTTCGCATTGATCGCTCCAGAACTTTCGGGATAAAGCAAACGACAGGACTTATTGTGACTTGATTTTATAATTTTTATTGGCAGTTTTTTTAAGTACCTAGTTAGATAACAAATCAAATAGCATCAAACGGACCCATCTAATTTTTGTTTTATAACATCTTACACACAGTATAATATAATAAGGTGCATTCATGTGAAATATTTATTTTCACAATAGAAGTTAATGAGCTGTTTTTTGAAAACAATGTAACGAGATTACTTCACCTAAATATAATTAATATAGAATCTCAATTTAATGCGCAGAATGTTCTCGTAGCTATCAGTGTTTCGATGCGTTCGTCAGTGACCGTTATATTGATTTTACGTTGCACGTGTTCATCCTAGCCCACCTCGGTACGACCTAACTATAACATCGTTGGGGAGAAGTTCAATGTTACAGTGATTATGTACCGCAGCCTCCCTACCGCCTACCTCCCAGCCTACATACGAACATTATATAAATACTCTTCGTATTCGAATGCAATTTCGAATAGAATTACGTGATGAATTGCTTTTATGTAATATTATTTATGCCTAACGAAAAGGTCAGGATATTAATATCAAACATTTATTAAGTGTCCTATTTATAACTGTATGAATATTTGTTTATAATACAGTAGGCGACTTGCTTAAATAGTATGAGGTGCAGACCGGCACTTCAGTGATATATTTATTAGGATGAGAGTTGAAGGTTAAGGGCAAAAGGTCAAAGACGCTTGCGTTTCTAACGATAAAAAGTCCAGATTATTTCACCTGTTGCTATGCGATGCTACTTTCTGTAGAAAGTAGCATCGCATATGTGGTGCAGCAAGGATTGGACCACGTATGCGTCACCTTGACCTCTACATACTTATTGTTTACGGATAGGCTTACCATTATCGCAATATTCTATTATTTTACTGAAATTAAACCAAAAAGAAAATAATAGATATAAGTCACTAATTTCAATTATACGCTCATTTTTCACTCGTATGCTTTTCTTTAGGTAAACAATCGTGGCGGCTGGACATCTTTGGGCGGAACGAGCGAGTTGCGCCGAGCCAGCAACTCGAGCGCCAATTTCCAGGCTCCTGGCTACGGAGCTATGAAGAACTCTACTTCTGAGCCGTACTCTAAGTGGTAAGCATTTTGAATAACAATAGTTATAAAGGATAGTAACTAAGTTAACAGCCTGTATCACTGCTGGGCTGAAGTCTCCTCTGTATTTGAGGCGAAAACTTAAAACATGTTCATATGTCTGTTGGTGAATAGACTTGTGGTAGACGTTCATGCGATATATATAGGTTTCGTAGTGATATTTCCTTCACCGCCGAGCCTGAGATAAATCATAAACTTCAACTAAGCAATTGAAGAATAAGTGGTGCTTGACCTTACCCGCAATCTTCGGTTACGGTTATCGTCGTCTGATCACGTGGCCAGATCACATTTTTACTACATACTTCCTAGAAATTATTTCCCTTAGTAAATAATAAATATTTTGTAAGTACGTATTTTCGAAATAGATAATCGATCAAGGTGATGATTTCTAATTCATCTACGTTATTCTTAATAGATTATTATAAAAGAATGATCGTAAAAACACTTCTCTGCAAAACTAATTTTAGTAAAATTTTCAATTACGTAAAGCCATTGAAATACTTTTGCACTTAAAGCCGAGATAAAGGTCAGAGCGCTATTCGTCGCTTTCTACAAAGGTTGTACCGTTATTACAATTCGCATTGTTTTTGTCATGCTTTAAAAAATTCAATGCCTTTAATATTTTTCGAATTAATTTTATTTTATTTGTTTATATATTATATATGTTGTTAAGACTGAGACTACAAATCATTAAAAAAATGCTATTATAAGTTACACATCAATGCATATTTCTGCAAGGGTACTCTTTGAATCTCAAAAATCACAATCTATAAACGGAAGATCGTAGTCGATCCCCGATGTTCGATTTCCTAATAGGTTTACGGAATTGATGATTGCTTCAACACTGCGATATGATTTGTGCCGCCTGCAAAATTTTGTGCAATAATTAATTGCTATTGTGAAATGCTATGCTATATAATATATGCGATTTTGGCGACTGATATAACTATGTTATCTATGAACAATGAAAATAACATACAACACTATTATTTTAGTGCAAGCGAATGCTGATTATTCCATTAAATATGTTTAAATAATATAGGTTCCTGTGCTATGCTTTTATCCTTCTAATAGTTCGTGATATATTTTTATTTTTTTATGTCGTCATCTTTTTTTGTGCCGCTCTATTGTGTCTATCAATCTATTGTGAAATGATTGCGATGTAACAGAAGCCATAACGCTATAATTTCGTTCGCTACAACTTTCTTCAGACATCTTTACTAATATTTAATTTACTAAAAACTTTTGAAAACATATGAAAGGGGCAGTATTTTTCTATTGTTTCTTGGTATTTTTTTTCAAGTTTATTGATTTGTACTTTTTTATATAATAGGTAAGCGAAAGACCACCTGATGGTAAGTGCGTTAACCATCGCTTGCATTGCCGATGCGCCACCAACCTTGGGAACTAGATTGTTATGTCTCTTGTGCCGCAATTAAGCAGAAACATTATTGTGCTTGAGCTGCAGCTTTGCTCATTGTCTAAACAGGAAATACAATGCTGCAAATTCTATGTCCTGCAAGTAGCACTAGAATAGCGCAAGGATTTGCAGGAGCTGTTATGTTTTCTATCTGGATATGTTACCTTTTGTTTTCTTGCAAAGTTGTTGAAATATCTGTTTACCGCTTGAACAAAAAGCTTTTCCAAATGTAAACCTAGTTGACACATGGACTAAAATAAATAAAAATCTTGTTGATTTTGGTAAAATAATTCTCTAACATTTAAAATATGAATTAAAAAACCGTTGGATCACACAAAGGAGTTGTTTTGTGTGATACAAAGGAGTTGATGATCAACAATACAAAACCATACACAAGATAACACAGAACATAAGAATCATAAGATGAGTTTGAGGCCTAATGTGATTATTTTAATGTGTAAAGGAAAATCAGAGAAATAACGGAGACTTTTACGACACGAAACATGCACTGCAAAAGATTACTGGTTGATCAGGTAAATCCTGCCAAATCAATTGAAGATAAACATATTATCGGGCATAACGCTAGTTAATTATAAAGTTATAATATAATTCAGGTACCGTTTAAATTATAAATTATATATAATAAGTAAACGAAATATTATGTGTAAATTACACATTGTGTTATTTCGTTTACTTTTTATACGATTTATCGTAAGAAACAAAATATATAACATTTTTGTTTATCGTTTAAAATTATGTAATTATCGTTTATATTTTTAAAACGACCATGTACTTCACTTATCTAAAACAAGAATATATGCGTATGCGACTATACGTTGAACGCGTAGATACCGGTTTTTTTATCAGAATATTTCATATTATCACATCATATTACTTTGCTCGCATTTTCGAGAAGACATTCTGACACTTCAAAACAATTAGGCTTCATTTTCGAATATATTGATTTAAGTACATCGTAAATATCTAAACAACTGACTGACCGAGTGACATAAGATCATAACAGCTCAGTTTAAACAACTGGGGACACTTTGAAGTTTTGCATAAAAGTGACCCTTTTATACAGAAGGTTAGCATTCTGGAACGGTAGGTTGTGCTGCGACATGCCGTGGCATCTTGTGGCATTCCGCGGCATGCCATGGCTTCCTGCTGAAAGCCTTCAGCCTTCAACCTTATTTCAACTAGCTTAGCAATCATTTTTCCTCGACACGAAGTGACTCATACGTCTCGTGGGATGCAGTGGCACGCCGCAGCTTCCCGTGGAATGAAACGCCAAGACACGTCATGCCGCAGCATCGAAATAAGTAATATGAATTTTAAATTCATTGAAATAAGATTCAAATTAACTTGTTTAGTAATAAAATACTTTGCCATGACACGTCGTGCCACGCCGTCAGTGAGCGCCGGCCCTAAAGAGCCAGTAAATATACAAATCATAACTAACTAATGTTAACGATAAAAAATAATTTCGTACAATTTAATTTATTCATACTTAATGAAAATTTGAACGTTTCAGCGACTGCGAGCAATTACTGTTTCATGTTCACATTTCATAAAATAAATATTTTTACCGACTGCACTTTTCATAGCGAAACTAACCAGCTGTACCTATAATCGTAAATAAAAGATAGCCAAAAAATTTGTGAACTCGTTGCGAAGTAAAACAAAAAAAAAATGCTTTTAATCATTTGTTAAAACAAAAAAAATTAAAATAATCTCAAGCTTTCAAAGCAACACCAAGCATTATCAAGAAAGAAACGTTTTCTATTATAATAGCAAAGAAATTTATTTAGTATACTTTATGTTATATTTACTACAAGCGCCAAATGTGGGTAGGCCTAGTCGAGCAGCTTATCAAATGTAGAAACGACGGTCAGATGAAAAGGAACTTGATAGACAGAAATGGTTAAAACATTATACCAGATATTAAAAATTACAATTCCTCGAGCGAGTAAATTTTTTTTTTCACACATAGCCATCTGATCCCAAACTAAGCAGAGCTTGTACTATGGAAACCAGACAACTGATATACTACATATATTACCTTTCTTTTCTAAATACATATGTACTTATACAGATAATTACACCCCGTAAATAGTTGTTGATTAATAGGAAGAGCGTGCACATCGGCTTAGTCAAATTTATTTAATCTAAGACAACCAGCAATACAGTCTTGAAAAAGCTCTAAAAGCCCTTGGAAATAAAATTTTTGATAAGGGTCGTCCATTAATCACGTAATGTTTTTTAGCAATTTTTTAACCCTCTTATTCTATGCTATTTGGTGAGGTTTTAGATTACCAAGAGTAGTAGTAGTGGTAGTAATTGTAGCTGTGTGTTCTGTTTCATCAAGCCACTCGGCGTCATAATATCGTCATGAATACATGCGATATCTCATAATATCTCCTTGTGATTTTTTTCAAACTACTTCCCCTAAAACTTTTCGAGCTCAACGTGATTAATGGAAGATCCCTAAAAAGGTGTTTTTAGCTCCCAGACGTGTGAAAACTTTTGTTTTTTTGGAATAAAATAAATGAAGCGCAATACGAAGGAGCATACGTTTACAAGGCTTTACTTCATTCTCCAATTGACATTATACTCTTATTTAAAATTACTGTTTATAACTATGTAAACCGACCGAGGTTTGTTTGTCTTTGCAATTAAATAATAAAAAAATACCCGTAATTTACACGTTCGTGCTGTTTGTCGTTTAGAAGTTCCGTTGTTTACCTTTCTAGCCGCAAGTCTAATCCAGCACGTTCTTGATCATAGTTAAGCACCTACTCGCTTTGGGATTATCATAAACCACCTGTACATTCTCCTATATATTTAATCATTATCTCGTGGTCGAAGCCTTGAAGCTTTATTTATTGAATCAAAAGCAAAGTATTATAAAAATTGGTTACTAAGCAAATAACTTAAAGTTGATTATAAATCGTGTTTCGTCCCTAAATAGGGACGAATTGAGAACAACTACCATATTTTAAGTCGGTTTAATGCAAAGGTTATAATAGGTAATTACATATATATATTATAAGCAATTATTTTTATGTTATTAAAGGAATGAGCAGATTCAGCCAGCCATCGTGCACTCGGTTGCGGCTCGCAACAATTTGGATTCTCGTGATCTCTCACAAGTCGGGGTGTCGAGCCCTCCTCCCGACATCAAGAACATCACCATCAAGAAGAAGCTCGATGATGATTCCTGGGACTGGCTCAACAATTAGATGTGAGTATTCATTGAATAGTATGTTGTATCGAAAGTACATAGTACATAGTTCCTAACGAAAAATACAGATTGCATTTACTTATTTACAAGTACTTATATTACACATTTACCTACAACAACTTTATTAAACATTTAGAATCGATTGAAACAACATAAAAAATACATTACTTAAATACACAAGGGATGAATCTGTGTGTTTAATTTTATACGAAGCAATAATAAAAAATATTTTTAATATTTGTTTGTTCGAATGAAAAATTCGTTCAACCGGGTTGACTTCAAACTTTGTTCTGCTGTTCCTGGTAGTCGCGTAACGATTTCTGACATAGGAGACCGTCACCACACGTCGGTGGCGCGATTAGTGGGTAGGATTATAAAAAAATAATGAAAGAAGTGTTAATTACATAGCATGTAGGGTATTACCTAATTAGTTTCTCTTGTGTACATCCCTTCTAATTTTAATATTATGTCTTGTATGAACACAGAGCTAATGATGTTTATTTGTTTTGATTTCAGCACATTTCAGCACTCTTCGTCATGGCGTTACGCGACACATACTGCTGTGCAATTACTGATATAAATATTCTCTATATAGGAAATGTATTTCCTTTGATAATCTATTTTGTGGTACAAAAAAAAATATTTATTCCAAGAGTTATAATCAAATAATTTTATCAAGTGTTATATAACTTTTCAATTCGGTATAAATTTTCTTTAATAATATTGCAATGGTAATGTCGCTTCTTAGCCTAATTATTTAATTGCAAATGATATTTTTAACATCTGTAAGTAAGTAAATTCAAATAATACTACATCTAGAACAATTTTTACGTTGTAATTTTAGCCATAATAAACGTATTTTTAACAAATATTTTAATTCATTTAAAGGTATGCATTTGTGTTTCTTACAGTAAAATATTTCGTTAATGTAATTTATAATGCAGAGGTGGGGTGAGGCTATTTGGAAGTAGAAAAGCGCATTCTAATAAAATTATATATAATTCGCGCCGATCAATTCGAAACAACAGTATTTATTGAAATACTACATACGCTTATACAGTTTGTATTTAATAACTTTTATATTTCTATTTTTATCTATTTTTCGTATGTATATAGAATTTCTAATGATGTTGAAGATATAATATATATTTTATAACAATTATGCTAAGATTCCAGTCCCTTTCTATTGCTAAAAGCCTACTTTTAAATATATTTTGGATACAAAAATTAAAGAGGTGCAGTTTTATATTCTAATTATAATAAATTTTATATTGAATTGACTGATTCAATTGTGTTTTACCGTGCGATCAGTTTAAGGTATTTTTTAAAAGCTGTACGTATTTATTGTACTCTTATATATTGATTATGTTGCGAAAGTTTTTACGACTATGTTTTACAAATATTTTGTAGGTAAGATTTTGTTTTAAAATTTTAAATATAAATTAAGCTACAAGAATTTAAAAAAAACTTATATATGCTTAATTATACCGTTCGAAATTTACCCTCCATTGAATTTCTTGAAATAAAATATCTTGGCACAAAAACACTTGATTGTAGAGATATATTCATATATTTAATTACACTTGAATTATGATACCTACGAATATATTATATAAATAACATATTATATCATTATAAAGTAAGTGAATCTTGAGATCATTGTATCTTATCATTACTACTACAGATGATAAATTTTATAAAAATTATATTGAATATTATTGTAGATTATTTCGTGTATACTTGTATGATCGAATCTGACTATAAACTTAAACAATTCAGCGTGCAATGATTAATTGTCCAATAACCTACCACGTACTGTTCAATTAATTATAAAAGGTCACTTGGGCAAATGATTGAAATAATTGACTGCAGAACGTATTATTGTACGGCATTTATTTAATTGAAATTGTTTATTTTTAAGTTACTATAAATTAATTTTGTTCATATAAAATACCTAACATCTTAGTTTAATTTCTGTTTTTTTTTTGTATCATATAACTGTTTTGTTTAGTTATTGCGGCCATATCTCAACCTCAATGTTAAAGTTTTAGCAGAACCAATTGATTGATCAATCAATCATTATAATTTGTGCGAAGAATGTTGGATATGAGTAGTTTAATTTTTCACATTTACGGCTCAACGCAATATTGAATATAGCACGTTAGTGTTAATAGATATTCACTTTATTTTAAATAATTTACATTTGCTGTTTAGCATTGAATTAGCTTTAAAACAATATAAGTTTAAGTATCGCCTATAATGATGAAATAATCTGTTTATAGTTTTTAAACAAATTAAGTATAAGGTTATTATGTGTATGGAATCAATTTTAAAATTATATTGCAGATATTTATTTTGTTTAATCAGAATTATATATTTTCATTTTACATGCATTGCAGTGAGGTACAATAGATGTGGAATCTCAAATGATTTTCATTCGCATATAATAATTAAATGTCCTGAAATTACTGAACGAATTTAAAAGGCTTTTAATTAAACATAAAGTAAATTTTTAAGGCAACTGTTCAGCTTATATGATTACACAAAATATCAATAAAACAGATATGGGTGTCGTGGCAGCTTTGTGTTTGTTCAGCCAATACAGTAATGTGTGTAACTAAGTATAAACATATTTTCTCATCTTATTATCACTATGAGATTAATGTATTTTAATATTAAATGTATCTTTTTTTCAATCTCAGTCCATATTGTAATCAAATGTTATCTATATGTATCAATGATGTAACTGATATAGTTACGAAATTACTTGGTGTAATGAAGATATCTATTTAAATCATTATAATTAGTATACTTAGCTGTTAGTTTCTTGTCAAAGTATGTTAGTATAATTTTATGGTTTATTGTAAAATTAAATAAAGACAACATATGTTGTTAAATTTTTATTTCTACCCCAATTAAAAACAAATATATAACCAATATAATAGAAAAAGTTCAATATACTTAATTACTAATATGTAAAAAACCGATACAATCTTACATTCTACTGGCAAAACTATAAGTTCTAACAAGGTATAACATTAATGGTATATCACGATGTATGTAAATGTATAAATTGTATGTTGATTAACAGTTACACTCATATAAGGAAACATGAACATTGTGTTCATAATCAATAAATTTGACATTTTCCCTTGAGTTTTCCAGTAATTTGAATATTGTGTCAATACTTATTTCTAACTATTTCTTCTTATGTTTTATTATTGCTTCACCATATTTATTTATTGCTTCAACCATATATATATATATATTGCTTCAACCATATTTATTTATCTTACAACTTAACCTCATAAGGGAAATACAAAAAGTAAAAATGATTGTCAACTATCTTTTCATGTCTATGATGCCCACATATAAAAGTAGATATCTTGCCAATGACTTAAATATTGTATGATGGGTCCACAGATAAATGACATCATTGGTATTTTGTTTGAAGTTGATGTTAGCACACTTTCTAATACATTCTTGGAATAACCATTATACATTGGACTGCGCAGTAAATACAAAATTAATCCAAGTTTTCTGCGGCTAATTTCCAACCTTTGGTCATATGACAAACTATCCATGTGTTTACTGTATAGTCGGAAACTTGAAATATCCACTGCTAAAGCTATTAACCATTGCTTCCAAGATTTAGTGCCAAAAATCCTCACAGAAAGTAAATGTATTAGTGGTTTTAATATATGCAATAACTCTGCATGTAAAAGATTTTTCTCTTCTATAGTGGTTGTTATTATTTCATTCTTAATTTTCAAGGGTTGCCAATCCCTCAAGGCTATTGGTGGTGCACCATCCACACGACGGACTACTCTGCCAGATCTTTTCAAGGTAAAAAATGCATTTGAATTGTCATCAATATTATTCTCTTCAGTAATCTTTTTTCTTTGTAATGCTGGTATTGGTGGATGTTGAATAGGTATCTCTTTATACCTATATAATAGGACAAAAGCTGATGAGCATTTAAATGTCTGAAGCAATGTTATTGCAGTCCATTTTCCCTTGTCACCCCATCTACTTTTAACCACTAGTTCAAAAAATACTTCACAGTAATGTATTATGGTAAGCCATATTTTAATTTGCTCCCGTAAACCATATTGTTGTGCTTCATTTCCATAAGCATCTCTAATAAGCCTATCATTAAATAAAGATAGTATTTTAGACAATGAATACACAAGTTCAGATATAATAGGTGATTTATTTACTTTGCCTGCAACAAAATAAGATGACCATGTAGCAACAGTCTCAACATCAGTTACTATCCCAGGATTGTTAATTACCCATCGTTTATACATGGTAAAAAATTCGGTGAAGGATATTTTTTTATCCATGTCTATAAACTATTCTCAGTTTATTATTTATTTACCTCGTAATAGTTTTTTTATAAAAATATATGTATAAGTAAATACCCTAGACAAGCTTTGATTGACTTCTATTCTTCTGTAGGCAGGCTTACTTATTAAGTGGATTTGGATTTATCATATAATTGCAATGATAATGTTATTGAAGATAACGTTCGATCGTTATTTCTTTGTTCCTGACTTTTTATTTCTGCTTTCAATACTCAGTAAAGACGTAGATTTAAGGAAAAAAAGAGCTGGATAATATTTAATAATAATTTTTATTGATAACACAACATTCAATGTCAAAGTCCTATCACAGCACAGATAATATAACAGAGTAAAATGTCCTATATAATCACAGAGTAAGATATTGCTCATGTCACAAACTCGAGAGAGAGAATAAAAACACTATTAAGGTATATGATATGTAATGGTTTTATTACACATTACAACACCATAAATTGACTTACTTTCGTCGTTGCTTTTGCAACAAATTTTATGAAATGATTATCATCCAACTGTGATCTAATGAATCTCATTCAATAAAATTACCGGTTTGTAACTGCACTATAAGTCAGCTGTCAAACTTTGGTGTGACACTGACATACATTTATTAATTTATTATAGCAATTTATTCATAGTTATTATGGCGTTTATCTGTATTAAATTATCGGTGTTTAGTGATTTAATTAAATTGTAATATATTTAAGTGTTTGACGAAAATGATAAATTGAATTAATTTTAGTGTTTTCTTGCTTGAAAGTATTTGTCAGTGTGATGACTTTGGCAGCTCCAAATAAACAGATAACTAATATAAAAATCAGCTTACGATTACGGATTACAGGAATATGTATCTTTGATTTTTAAAAATATGGATGAAATACGTCTATTCAAAAATTTTTATATTATCATGATATTGAGATCTTCTTTGAAATACGTATTCCAATCTGTTTATTTTTTGCTGTAAAACTTACTACCTTAGACACTGACATTAAAAAATATTGACGGCGTCCTCTTTCGTCCCTGTCCCTTCTCCCTGCTCCCTGTCCCTGTAAATTTCATATACCTTCCTTATTCACTACTCACTACTGTCCGGGCTTTAAGTGTGGGACGTTGTGCTCCAAGTATACAATTTGAAGTGATATTGTCTTATGCTTGTTTTGTTGAAGTAATGGTTTTTGGACAATTATGCTTTAATTTTACACAAGATTAAGACGAATGAATCCACTAGCTCAGATTGAACTTCAAGCAGGCGCCATGAGGGCAGATTGTCCTGAAGAGGGTCCGCCACCAACAGTACCCGATAAAAAGAATATGCATTGGTTGAGTGGCGTTAAAGAGTGTCTATCAACATTTTGGTCACTATTCAGACGACAGACCATCACGGAACCACCAGGTATGAAATATTGCTTAGTATGCTATATTAAATGAAATTCCCAGGGATCATTTGTTTCGATGCAGCTACAGAGGCGCATTCAAGGTCGATGCGCCACGCAGGTTTATCGGATACCTACAGATATCATTGATTTTATGCACATATACCTACATACATATAACTGTCAACAAAGAGTTGCGTTATTGATTTTTCTCCGCATATTTCTTCCGGCGCAATTAGTTACGATGAAGCTTTAACTAATGCTACCTGCACATACGACATTCTGAAATGTAGTTATTATGATACCTATAAACATCATTTATTATTTCTGCTGTATATTTCTCTAGATATATTGATATTCTTATTATAGCACAAAAAAAAATTGAATAATTTAATTTTATTTAATTTCAGCTATTGTAATTAAAGTTCATATGTTGCAATTCTGTGTATAAAGGTAGAGATTGTAGTCAAAATTATTAATTTTACTCATCAACTATAATTTAAATATTGTTATTTTGAGAGAACTATCAATTTTATTAAATACTATTAATAATTTTTAAATATGCTCTGCAAATGGAATATGCATTGCGATTGCTTATGTGTATAGAAAATATAAAAATAAGCTACAGCCAAATAGTTTGTAAAAATGAACATACACAATACTGGTACTGTGATTACCAAAATATGTATAAAGAAAAATGAACTCTTATTTTAGTTTTTCTGAAGTTTTCATCCAACCATCGGAGGGTATATAAGGCATCTTCTAAACTTCCTTACATACTTCAGTAAATGAGATTCTTAGAAGTATTTGGTTATCTGCTGGTGAAATTCTGAAATCTGCCTTGCATTGGGTATTTGAGGGAAAGATGTTCATCAGCTTTTTTTTTAAAAATTACCTACTTGTTCTAGGTTTATAATCACATTGCAGCTATAAACACAATATAATGGAGAGGATTTCTTATTTATGTTTAGATTTATGTAACTTATATGTTAGAATTATTGTTTTTGGTGGGTGGCAATGGCGAATTTTGAACAAAACATTTTTAAACCTACCCAATAAGGTATCAAGTTAAATTGTCTCAAAAGAATATTAAAAAAAATGTATAAAACATTGGATTTAGAACGTTCATGCATTACTTAAAAGTACTAGAGCGAAAATGGGCCATACAAATGCGAAACATGTCATTCTATTTAAAAATATAACTAGATTATGATAATTTTATAAAATACAATATTCATGTGTCCCGCGAATGTTACATGCAATTGCAATTCGAGGCAATATATTGCTGTCTCTTTCAAATCTACGTCGGCGCGCTTCACTACAGACTTACAGAGGCTTAGCTCGGCTGGGTCAAACGATAGCTAGCAAGATTATATTGATTTACATTTTACCATTCCGTCAACACGACTCGCGCGCATCTATTCGCTTTTTTCAACCATCTTGTTTCTTGACACTTTTGAATAACATATTACATGTAACAATTAATTAAAAAACAAAACACTTGAGATATTTTTACGCATTTCATTGAAATAGGTTTAATTATTACCTTTTAATTTTTTTTCAAAATTAGTTGCTGGCTCTGTAGCCATTAAATAAAAGACTCATTTCAAAGTAATATTTTATTATTTTGTGTTTCTCGATCATATTCATCGACATTTAGAAAACAAATTTACATTGCATTCAGTGAAGGGGCTTAACAATATGCGAATAATTAACACAATGAATATATAATATATATATATTAAACCGTGACTATAATAGTCTGGTCAGACTGGGGGATTGACGGGACGCAGCGACGCGATAAAGCGTACGACGGTTTCGTTCAATAATTATCAGAGGGCGGAACTGAACTTACAATAATGTAAAATGGACACAGTGGAAAAAAATATCGAAATTGTTAGGGGAGCTCGTCATTTTTGTATGGCTTGAAATTCCCAAGTAATAACGTCGAGTGTGGCGAGTCGTCAGCCGCCTCCTTGTATTAACCACGCCGCGCCACCTTCACGCTAGCGTCGCGTCGCTGTTTTGCCCCGTCTGCTGGTAACATTGCGGTGCACCGTGCTGCGGCACGACGCCGCGCCGTCTCCCGGCAGCCGTGCCTTTACACGGTGGCCGTTGCTGCACCGTAGACATGTGCCCACAGCATTTTTCCTTTGTAAAGTCGTTCTCGTCGATTTTGGTAATCTGTCGTAACCCGATCTTTCTTAGAACCCCATGTCATTTACCGTGGTCGAGGCCTGCCGTGAACTTTTGTCATTACCGCATGCTAATATTAATTGAAATGGTTATTACCCAATGCTACTTAAATGAGTTAATGCGACATTATGGCTGATGCGGAAATTTAAGGTTGTTTTTTAAATCAATGGTTTTCGTCTACTACTACTTTTACTATGAAATTTATTATGAAGAAAATAGCGGATCTTCACTGTTCAAACATTAGCAACAATTATATTATGCACAAATTGACTTCATAAAATAAGTTTGTTTATATAAGAAGTTTTAAATTGTTTTTGTTTTTCTCAGAAGACGAATGGGAAGTAGACTTCGATTCGCTTACGGAACTGGTATATCTCGGATCGGGTGCGCAGGGGGTCGTTTTTAGTGGAAGACATAAGGGTGAAAAGGTAGCAGTGAAGAAGTTACGGGATAAAAACGAAGCTAATATCAAGCACTTAAGGAAACTAAACCATGACAACATAGGTAGTTTTACAAGAATGTAATTTTTTTAAAATATTTTTAATATTACAATTTAAAATCTACAAATTAATCAATTTTATTTCTAGTTCGATTCCGGGGAGTATGCACAGTGTCTCCTTTTTATTGCCTCATTATGGAGTTCTGCCAATATGGGCCACTCTTTGATTTTCTACAAAGTGGGGCTACTTTCTCACCTAAACAAATCATGAAGTGGGCCAGAGATATTGCTCTTGGCATGAGCTATCTCCACTCACATAAAATTATACACAGAGATCTCAAGAGCCCAAAGTAAGTTATATTATGTTTGATATGAACTATAATAATGATAAATTATAATAATAACTAATTAACATATTTCTTTTTAGTATCTTAATTGCGGATAACCTCACAGTTAAAGTGAGCGATTTCGGTACTAGTCGCGAGTGGAACAACGTCAGTGCCATCATGAGTTTTACCGGCACGGTGGCCTGGATGGCCCCAGAAGTCATACGACATGAGCCATGCTCCGAAAGAGTTGATATATGGTCCTACGGTGTTGTACTTTGGGAACTATTAACTCAGGAAGTCCCATACAAAAGTCTAGAGACACATGCTATTATGTGGGGAGTCGGCACAGATACCATTGCTTTGCCTATACCAACAACTTGTCCTAGTAGCTTACAGCTGTTACTCAATCAGTGCTGGAATCGCACGCCACGTAACAGGTAAAAGCCTTTTGAATTAATTGCCCTTAAAATAAATGCATGTTTGTGCAGATTAATTAATTAAATTATTTTTGTACAGACCCCCATTCAAGATTATAGCGGCTCATTTGGATATGGCAGGGGAAGAACTTTGTTGCATGGATGTCAAAACATTTAATAAAACACAAGCTATATGGCGTCACCAAGTATACAGCAGTATGGAAAGGCTGTATGCAAAGTATGTTATAAAAGAAAAGTCATTGTCACATTAGCCTTTATTGTTGTATTATAATTTTAATGTAAATGTTTTGCATAGGAACGAGATGACAGCTCCGGACGTGATCGCTGAGCGCCGTGAACACTTAAGGCATGCCCGTGACGTTCGTTACGTGTACGAGCAACAGCTTAACCGCGCCAACGAGCTCTACATGGAAGTGTGCGCTATTCGTCTGCAACTGGAACAACGCGAAAATGTGATCGCCGAGTATGTTGAAATATCTATATTTGTTGATAATATTTTAATTCTGCAAACGTTTTATTATATATTTTTTTCTCATAGACGTGAGACCGCATTGAAGGGATGCCGCTGCGGAGTGCGCAAGACCTTCAGATATTTCACCCGCCGAACCTCTACATCTTCGGATGGCATGAAGACTCTGAAGGCGCTTACTGAAAGGCATTTGTATAAAACACCCCCTCTGAAGTACAACAACAATGTGGCGCAACTCCTTATCAACTTAATTGACAGTAAATGCTTGGATGTTGATACACTCCAGCTCAAAATTCCTGGAGTTCAGCAACAACAGCACGTGTCCAACAACGACAGCGCGTCCACCACAGCTAGCGTGTCCATCAACGCTGGTATGGTCAACCACGCTGGTATGGCCAACAACTCTGGTATGGCCAACAACGCTGGTATGGCCAACAACGCTGGTATTGCCAACAAAGATAGTGTGGCGAACAGCGAGAGCGTGCAGAATAACAACGTCACTGATGAGACCACCTTGCGTGAAGTCGTCGTTGAGAATAACGGAAATGTCGCCGGGAATAATTTGGAGTCCAATCGTGACGTTGCCCGGAACGACAACTACGTTGTCCCGAATCTCACTAAGGTTTAAATGGAACCTATGGAAATGGAATCTCATTTTACGTTCTTACTATTTCTTTCTTTTATTGTTTAGTTAATTTTACTTAAAAGAGAAACGGAAAGGGAAGGATAGCATTTACTTTATTACAATAGTTCAGGAATAAGTTACATGGTAGGTTCGTATCGCTGGACTAACCGTAAAAAAACCCCTGATTTATTTAAACAATTCTTGGACTGTTTACTAAAGGATCTCATTACATATTTTATTTTCAAATTAAAATTTGTATAATATAGATTGTATAAATAGTTGCAAATCAGTATTAAAAAATGTAAAAAAAAAAAACAAAAAAATATACAAAAAGAAAAAAAAAGAAAAAAATGAAAAAAATAACAAAAAAATGAAGTAGTTGAATTCCTTGTGTGGTTGTGGTTCAATTAGTGATTGCAGAAATAGTTATAAATGAAGATATTCCGATGAAGGGAGGAGGGTGGTTTAGCGTGTGACTGAGTCTATGGATGATCCTTTCCTTACTTGTAATCATATTGTATCGCTAGTAGAAATCTTAAGGCTTGTTATAAGATTTATTAACTTATGAAATGTTTATTAACTTATGAATAAAACATTCTCCAAAAAAACAAACAAGAGACAAAAAAAGACATAAGTTAAAAATTCTCATACTTAAATATAATATCTTATGTAATGCTTTCGGTATGTTAGTTGCAGGTAAGTGTGTAAGTAGGCTTTGTATGAACGAATAAGAATAACGATGCCACCTGGCCCTCAATGTGTGATTGGTAACTGCAAAGACTTATTTTATATTAGAATTAATTATTATGGGTTACTTGTGTTCTCCATGCTTCTCACAGGGTATCTATAAACTGGTCTAAAGTTTCGATATATTTTTTTGTAGCTATGAATTATTTTTTTGCATTTATGTGTCATGCATAAAATGATTTAAAATTTTAGTGCGTAAGGTTTTTTTTATCGTTTTAATTGTTTTAGCAGGCCTAAAACTTAAGAGATATTTTTGATAATTTCATGATTTATAGTATTATATTGACGTTTTGTTCCTCAATGCTTTAAAACAAAAAAAAAATAACCAAAAAGTAATAAGTTCTAATTTTTTAAGTATGTTTTGCTTGAAATTACGAATGTCGTTTAGTATTTTTGTAAATACACTATGATACTAGTATAAGATTTTTAAAATACCGTGAATAATTTTAAAATTATTCGCTATATGAATATAATTGAGGACATGAACGTCCAGTTCAGGTCTTTAATCGAACGGACTAGAATGGTATATTACGGATGTGATGATGAGACAATGGGGGTTGTAACTGCGATATAGGGAATTAGAAAGTAATTATATTCGTATGGCTTTGGATATTATACTGTAGGTTGTATAAAATTGTAATATACGCGATACAGACATGGGCATTGTATTAAAGAAGGCAGTTTTTTTTTTTTTTATTAATGTGATCAACAATATAAAATTATAACTATCATTGATGGGAGAGGTACAATGCTATGGGTTGCTAAAGATCAAGATGTAAAGATAAGGAGATACTTGTCTGTATTCGCCTCATTATTTTCGGTTGATTATGTATCGCGATCGATAGTTATGGTTTTATTTTTATTTTATTTTTTAATATAAATCTCAAGGAAGTAGATTCGATCGCGTTTTAACTGCTCTGCGATAGACGAGAATGTCGCGAGTACGTCTGCACGTTTTGGAGAAATTATGGGATTGTGTGTCCACTAACGTCAGTGGAGCGGCGTCGTGTCACTCTTGTTCCGCATCCTTCTCCTTAGAGAAGAGCAGGCTTTTTGCCCAGAAGTGGAACCTAAACAGTGTGCATTTTTAATCTTTCATTTCTTTAATTTTTTTCTAAAAAAAAATTAAAAAAACCTAAAAAAAAGCTAATGGTTTAAGAAAAGTTCATTTATGAAAATTTTATTTAATGCATTTATTTGGGGGTTTAATTTAGCGTTAATGTATTCGAAACGTTGTCTTTGGTTGAAAATTGAAAAAAATCCGAATTTGTCTTGTTATAATATATATTTTCTTATATTCTATGAAATTGTATTTTGATATGGTATGTATATTCAATATTCATAGCGTCAAATTTGTTTTCAAAAAGTGCTTATATAATATAAATTATGCTTAAAAAAATGGGGGGAATAAAATCTCATTATAGTTTAATATTTTTGTTCAAAAAATTAGTTTCATAAGGATCTCCTAAAATGAACACTAAATGGCTGCGCATGCAAAGCTGCTTTTAATGAAAATGTTTAAACCTTTTCCAATGAAAATGTTTTGTACAACTGGTTGCGCCTGTACAAAACTACAAACATTTAACATGTTTTTCTTTACTACCGCAGAATATTATTCGAGAGCGGCAAACTTGTTTCTAATAAGTACTCATACAATTTAATTTGTACTTTTAAATTTTTGGGGGAATAAAATCTCATTATCTAATGATTTCGTTCAAAAAACTAGTTTTTAAAGATCTTGTAATATTAATCTGTAATAGTAAAAATAATATTTTACAAGGCTGCGCATGCGACGGTCCTTGGATGAAAACATCTTCATTAAAATTAATATGTTTAAACCGTTTCCGTACAACTGGTTGTACATTTACCTAATTCCCTATTTTCTTTAATACCGCAGCATATATTATTTAAATAAAATAAGAAAAAATCGTACCCGAATTGAACATAATATTTAACAATAAGAGGAGTTATTACTTAAGACTATTATCTATGTAATCACATAATTTTAAGAGAGTTGCAATTGATAATCGTCTACAATGAGACAGCATATTTATGATTTATGTCTATTGCTGATTTATCATAATTTTTATTTTATACTTGTCTGTAATTTTATAAAAAAGAGTAATACGATAAATATTAAAATTGAAATCTGTTTGAATAGGATTGCCGAATCATCGATATTTCTATCCGTTGCTACTTCATACAATCGAATTTGTGCTTTAAAAGCATCGAAAGGCTTCATAACTTACAATGATCGTTTGTGAACACGAATATGGTTGTTATTGTGTTACAATAATTAAGATAAAAGTATCGATCCTTTACATTCACAGTATTGAATATTATATAATGGTAACATACTCCTCTGTGCAACGTATTTCAATTCTTGTTTTTTTTTTAACCATCTCATTATGTGTAGAGTTAAATAGACTGCGACGGTAATCTAGACTTTTTGATGTAACTTTACCCTATTTCTAATAATATTCCGCTCTTAGTTTATATTTCGACCAGTAAAAATTTCTTATATATTCCTTATAAATTAATGTATTTAATATCTATTTTAATAGGTGAGGTTAGATATAGTGAGGATATGTATGCCGGGCGGAGAATCGGATTAAATTACAAAATAATTATTCGTGATTAAAATTATAAAAAAGTTTTTAGTTGGTTTGTATCACGAATATTATATATATAAATACACAATATCCTTGGAAACTGACATCGGATCCGAATAAATGTATCTAATGTAGAATGTCAGTTGGTTTCGTACTTATACATATGTGAATTGTAACAACACAATTTGGCAACCTTACCCAGACTGCTACAAGCTAACAATCGATCTTTAAAATGTACTTAACGATTACAACAACGTTTAAATATATAACCTCACCTGTTGTTTGTGTAATAATTAGAGATGTGCCGATTATAACTTTAGCCGACTAGCCGACTAACCGATTAATTGGTTGTAAAGAGACCGACTAGTAGGCCGACTAATCGGTCAAGCCGATCATGGTTTCGGGGGTTTCCGACAATTCCCGTGAAGCTTCGTTTACGCCTGATTCGTGCTTAAGACACAGACGACTCCTCCTAGTCGCAAATCCAAGTAGAAAAACTACCTACAATAGTGCCTATTTCATCAACTTCAGTGACGTCAGAAGTCAGTTTATTTCAGAAAAGCTATCAAATATAGATGATAGTTTTTCTGTTCAATAGTCTCGTGAAGACCCAAAATCAAGAGACATCTCATCAAGAGATATTGCGATAAGTGAAATGATTGCACTTTGCGGGTCGGAAAGACGGTGGCGGCTAGTGCAGTTTATTTTCCTAACTGCCGTCGTCGCGTTTTGACTCTACTACCACTTATCATCAGATGGAGCAGAGTCATGACTCTGCTCCATCACATGTGCACATGTGCTCTTCCGGGAACCATATAACAAAAAAGTTTTTTAAGTTTTACAGCTCACTGGCTGGGGATAGTTTCAAAAATCATCGCCCAGTATTGCAAATAAAACATTTTCCTGAAACACATACTAATAATAAAGTTTCATAAATGTATATCTTTCCTAATATATAAAGCTGAAGAGTTTGTTTTTTTGATGCGGCTAATCTCACAAATTACTGTTTCGAATTGAAAATATATTTTTGTGTCGGATAGCCTATTTATGGAGGAAGGCTTATAAACATCACGCTAAAACGACGAAAAAAATGCACGTGATAAAATCCTTATTTTACCAGTATGAAGTTATGACAATAGCTATCCGTCCCAACTTCATAAATATTTTTCTTTACAAGTAAGTAATTTTAAAGAGTACCAAAGGAAAGGTTTGCTTCATATTTCAAAATGCATAAGACTGATTCTAAAATAAAGATAATGTCTTTATTAACATTGTAAGTTTTCATTTTAATGTAATTCCTAAAAATAAAAGAAGCCAATTAGTCGGCAGTTTTTGTTGAATAGTCGCCGACTAGTCGCCGACTATGAATGCGGCCGGATAGTCGGCTTTACCGACTAGTCGCCGACTAGTCGGAACATCTTTAGTAATAATATATAACTTGATGTTTATCGATGTTACGTATAAGTAGAAATTGTTGTTCAGATAATTGATCGTCTATAACGGAAGGATATTGATACGATTGAAATTATGACTCCGTCGTATTTGTCGCGGACTAAATAAAAGGGGATAAAGAAAATATTATATTTTCGAAATTTGAAATAAATGATCAGTATCCTTTCGATTTGTAACTTCGATGTTGTGAAAATAATATTGATGTAGTAGTTTTAAATATTGTGTACTTACTCCTTCAGGGCTCAATTTTTATTATGTTTAAGACTGAGTTTTTATAGCACAGGCGATATTCTTATTTTAGTTTACTACGTGTTTTAATGGTTTTGTACAACTACTAGATTTATATGTAAGTGATATCTGTCACTAGTCCGAAAGTTATCTTAAGGTCAATACAATACGTACGATTTAATAAGTTCTTAAACGGGTTCTTGTAATTTTCGTAAATCGGACCAAAGATACCATTTGAAGATCTACCACTTGAAATTTTAAAATTTCATGGCAAAACGTAATAAGTTTTATAATTATAAAATTCATAATAGAAATCGAATGAGATAGCTCATTTAAAAAATAATATGTTTATGTTTAAAATATTTAAAGAGTAATACAAGCAGAGCGTCTAAATAAACTATTGATAGTAACGATTACATTTTTTTCATAATAAAGGGCCCAGTTCAATTCACCAAAATCTCAATTAAGACGGATTACTTTGAAGCTCCTAGAAAACAAATGCCTAAAAAATTATGTTTTACGACTGATGATCAATTTTTCGAAAAGCTTAGGTACTACAGAAGAGTTTAACTACCTTTGTTTAACCTTTGTTTAATGTGGATAATAAATGGTTAATTGTACTCTGCATCTGCTATCAGTAATTGTTCAAATAACATTTAAACTAATTTTACTGAAGCGTACCTTTATAACTGCTTTTATTCGACTACCGTCATCTTTACGCGTACTTTACGAATGGAGTTAATAAACAACGATTCTATTATTAATAAGTAAGTACAATTTTACATCAAATTGCACATCTACGCACATTCCAATTGAAACGTTTTAATAAGTTTAGTTTAATATTAATGAATATGCAGAACACTAAATTTCATTTTTTTTAGTAAAAGGTGATAAAGCATTGAATTAAAAATAATACATCAGTGGAATCGCGTTTATGTAGCAGTATTTTGTATAAGGTGTTCAAATCTCATGAGTGAAATTAATTTTAATTATGTTACTAGCAATCGCCTGGGGTTTGCTCAATTTTATTGAATTTCCATAATCAATAATAAAACGAAACTAACAAATATTTGGTGTTATATAAATTTATTCTTTAGCCAAATTCATGAATTTGATAACATTCGTTAAATTTTAAATTTATTGTAACCACCGATGGATTAAAAGTATCAACAATAAATGAAATGTTTCTGTTTCGGCCCTGAAACTTAATAATCAGGTCGTTAATTTAATTAATGTACTCTACAGTTATAATCGAGTATTGTAGTTTGTTTGACGAATAAATGTATTAAATGTAAGTTCTTCGTTTTTCTTATAATAATCCCCCAACTAATTAAATAATGAAAAATATCTAACATAATATAAATTTATCTCAATATCAAGTTACCTACTTATTATTAAATAAAGACTAGCATTTATACTGTGACTGCATGTTTTGAAATATATAAACGCAATTCTAATACATATATATGACTACGTTATAGTGCGAATCAGTTAAGTTAGGTGACAGAGGTGATATTAGCGAAATATTCGCGTCGCACGAAATTCGCTCCGCGCGTGTTACATTTTTTCGTATTATTTATAGAAAGTGAACGGGCGGGAGTGTGCGCGCGCACACGGTGTGGCGCGCGCGGGCCGAGAGGACTGGAGCCCATGGAGCCCCCATCGTTTTCCACCACTGGGCCTCAAATCCTCAGGGCGGCCCCCGGCAGCGACGCTAGTCTCATCGTCCCACTGCCCTCCGGGTCACCACCTTTTGAATTTGAATGGTACGTTCTATTTCTGGCTCTATTTCCCCCACTAGTAAATACGAGCTTCTACGTTCACATGTTTAAATTTAAATGTATTTAAGAAAATGTTTTGTTCAAAGACAGCTGAAGATTAAAATTTAACATTTTCATTACTTATGGAACGCAGTGGAAAAGTTCAATGCTGCAATAATGAGACATAACTCGAGTAGATAGAGTGCATAGCGACTATCGTTCTGCGCCTGCGTCTCGCCGGCAAGCGTTGTTTGTTTTTCATATGTCGATGTATAAATGCAGACCAGGAAGCAAAATTAAATGTGTTGGACACTCGACACACGGCATTCGTTCGTCGAGTAGCAAGCGTATCATCAACTCTGTATCGGTTCAGATGGGATGTTTGAAAGCTATGTAACTATTAAACGGCCATGTCTGGAAAATGTGCTACCTGAGTAAAAATAAAATTCGGTCAAGTAGTTAGTTTGCGTAAGGCTGTATAGTAATAATAAAGCTATCTATCTAACATACGTGTATACAATTTACTCTTATAATTAACATTAGGTTTTTAATTATTATTATATCTATATATTGATATTCGAACATTGAAAATATATTCTCATTTTTATAGTATTAATTGTAAATGGAGGGGATTTAAAAAACTAGAAAAAATGTCGAATATATTCCTAACGCATTACGTGTTTTGACTACACGGGACGCGTAAACGTGTCTTATATGTTTTTCTAATATGAATTAGATGTCTGTTTTATGTAATATTATTGAATTGCTCGCTGAATTCATTTCTTGCGTATTTCATTTTGTGAACTTCATCCATATCCAATTAGCATAAACAATATAAAATATATATTATACATAGATAAATATTAACACTTGTATATAACTATGGTCTCATATTATTATGTTTATGTTGCTTAACATGTATATCTTTAACCAAAAATAAATATGAGGTTATCAAGTCTGAAACTCATTATTTCGTTGCAGCGCCATCTTTTGTTACCTACTTCAAACTGCTAATAAAAATCGATGTTTCGTATAATGTTCTTCTAGCGCCACCTAGTGTCTAGTTTGTACTGAAAGTAAACGCGAGACCAGTTTACAGAAACTTTTTTCAGGAACCTCGATGTATTTCGATATAATATCAGTTAACTCTTGAAATTTACCTAACGAACGGACCAAGTTCAATATAAGGTCTTTTTTTAATAACAAATTCAATAGCCTTTGCGTGGAGATACATAATCCACGTAAATCTGATCTTAGCAAGCTTAAAATCTTAATATTTCTTGAATAACATAGTAAACAAATAACGGCGCTAGCGTCGCTTTTACAAAAATATCTTGTGCTTCGCGCAGTACGCGTTTGTCTATCGCGAACTCGATTCGAAACGAGATGCGCTCCCGCCATGGGCAGCAATTGTTGCAAGGGTGATGCAGCAGGGAAACCCCTCGTGCGGTCGAGTTCATCGATCTACAACAGGTATTTGTGGGTGGCAATCATCATCGGCCAAGAGTATTGCAGTGTTCCATGGGTGCTGCGTAATTTGCATCCGTACGTAGAGTAGCAGTACAGTGATCAGTGTTTATCCATTGTGAAGGATGTTACTTTATCACTTATCATGTTAATTACGTTTGTTAATCGGTATAATAAACAGTTTTCGCATGCATGTTGTTACCCTTATGATATAGTATAATATTTTCGTTATTAATACTTGGTAGCTACAACGACACAGCTACAGGCGCATGCGACGATAAATGTTTTAAGGCTTCATTAATTGAAGTTTAATTTTGTTAATGTGAATTTCGGAATGATATTAGTGCCCGACAATCTCAACAGAAAAAAATGCAAAACATCGTATATAATTTATATGTGTTTTTACATTTTGGAGCATATCATTCAAACTGCTCTTAATGTACTTACGTAATACTAGAAAATAAAGCAGGGAACCTAATACATTTTAAATGAATTAAAACTTTTGATTACGACAAATATAATCTAAATTATATTAAGATTATTATTTATAAATATGATCTAAAGACGATAAATGCGAGGTGAATAATAAATGACTAGTGAATCTAATAATCTAGTAATACCTACTAGAAATATAATAGTGTCGATAGAATTTTAATAACGGACCTAGTTGTGAAATAAGTATAAATAAATATGATACAGCAATTAACGTACTACTATTACGGAGTCCAATAGGTAGGTAGGATTTTGAACAAAAGCGCGGGCGCAAGTATTAAATTAGGTTTTTTCTTCATAGCCAATAAATAATAATCACGAAAAAGTTTAAGTTTGAAATCTAAACATCTTATAAATGATACATTTAATTAATATATACAATCTACAATTAATCTAAATATATCATATTTGTATGTACGTATGTATGTTATCGTGCTATTAGTAAATTTCTAAAGTAAAATCAATGAACGCGTTCGAAGATAGGCTTACATAATTATTATTTTTTTCTTTTAATTGTTTAATTTTATAAGATAAATAGTTAGCATGATTCATAGAACTCCAATATTTATGCTCAAATGAAAAATATTTATGCAAAAAATTAGAAAATATTTTTCACATCAGTAGCTCAATAAAAATAAACGTGGCTATATGTCATATGTTCCACATAGTGACTATTTACGTTTACACTTCACCCTGAGCCGTTTCACGTAGAGGTCATTCAGTTTCGTGATTTTTATAGATTCTTACTATCTCGCTGTAATATTACAATTCATTGACATTTTCCTGCGATTCTTAACATTCTACGGTTATCTACGTCTACATCATATAACGTAGTACTCTTGTCGTATGAAAATAAATTTGTTCACTTCATTTATATAAATAATAATAATAATTTATTTTTGTCACTTTAGGCGACAACAAAATGTCTTCCTTAAAGTTTTGAATGCGATATTACCGCCAAGATTAATAATAGTACACATTGTACGTACTGATAACATGTATATAATATATAAGCGTCACAGGTGTAAGTCTTGATATTCCCAGTGATCACGCAGTGGCTCTTTTGTTTAAATACTTATTTTTACTATATTTGTGTAGGCTTTGTTGGTACTTACATAATATGTAATATTATATTATACTAGCATTTTGCTCGCGGTTTCACGCTACCGCAGGAACACGACGATAAAAAATCTTAATATGTTATTCGCCGATAATGTAGCTTTCCATTGGTGAATTTTTATATTCGGTTTATTGATTTTGGTTTGAAAGCGTAACAAACAAACAAACTCACATTCGCATTTATAATATTAGTTAGGACATAGGTATGAATTTAAAATCATATGGACAATCCTAACGTGCAGAATCATCATATCATCAGCGTTTATCTTACAAAGCGTCATACTATGTACTCTACTAATTGCTCGCTCCGAATTTCCACTAACCATATAACCTTATATAAACTACCAAATCAATATCGCACCGAGCGATTTCCCCCCCGCACCCCGCCGGCCTACGCACTCTTACAAATAATTGCACAACCCTTTCTCCTTTCATATATCATATTGTCTATGAAACATAACAATCAAAATTTCAAATTATAAAGGCGAAAGTTAAAATTAATAAAAAAAAGACGCGCTCTCTATATCAACTTTTAAATTCTGTATTCCGCCCGAGCGAATCCGGGATAGTTAGGTATGTATAATGTTACCTTGAAACTTTATAATCAGCGAATACATTTAAACGCATTTTATTATTTTTGTGATCGCGTAGAGATTATTTGGCCTAATTTATTAGTCTTTAACATACTCATTAAACTTTTTAATTGAATTCGAAATGTATCTGCAAAATTTTAATAAAGAAACGAATACCTACATAATTAGCTTGCCCCATACGCCAGGATACATACATAATTAATGTATGCCTGATGTCTATATTATTTTTTATTAAAGTTGTCGATCTAATCGTGGATTTAATAATGATATAACTGAACTTCATCACAACCGTACTCCACTTCGTCACAAAAATACCGAAGGGAGTCTTCTGCTTCGAGATTAGAATAGTGTTGGTGTTTCACATTGAGTGAGGTAAACACTACGTACCTATCTAGTTTTATTAGGATTTGTATCTAAGTTATTTGAGTTAAAAGTTTTGTTTAAATCGTCCTAATTGAATTATATTTGGTCAATTTTGAAAATAAATATCATCACCAAACAATCATATCACAAATAACTTTCAAATGTCAACACATAGTCACTCATGTGACTGACTTAGGTTCGGAATAGTATAGTCGATAATAAATTAAAGAAAAGGAAAACGGATTAACGGCAACGATTACGGCTTCGATTCGATTTCGATAGTGTCAATATGTTAGTAGAATTAGGCCGCTGTTTGACATATGTAAGAGCGTGATAAGTATAACCGCGGATCGAATCAGCGGAGTCACTTTGCTCACGCTGCCGCTCCGCGGCCTCCTTCTGCAGCATGACACTCTCACAGAAGGAGACCATCTCCAACCAGCAACTCTCGCTGTCGTGCTAAGCGTTAATCACACTCGGCACCAACGATCTCCGCCGACTATTGCCGCCAGGGAATGCCTCTGAAGTCCCCACGCAGCAAACTCCGTCAGAGTATGGTGTGTATGATGTCCAGTGGCGCACCATACGCGTGGCAGAAGGGGTGATACCTCCCGCCTCGCTATTCCATGCACGAACTTACCGAAACAGCCATGTCCGGTAAGCACCTGCTTCAGCCTACACGTAAGTGTGCCGCCTTTCCTTGCTACCCAGCGACAAGTGGGGGCGGATCACCTTCAAGATTATTCAATAATTCCGGAGTAATTTATATTTAACAAAAAAAAAAACACCAAATGAACGTTATTTTGTCATCCTTTTTTTTTAAACAATTACAATAGTGATAACATGTCACTACGATATAAGGATTGTTAATAACATTTTGTTTTAAATAAACCTTAACTTAATTTTTTTCAATAATATTACACTTATTCTAAGCAACGCTGATTTCCGGATCAATACATACGGCTTTATATTTATTTTTTGTTTGTTACTTGTTTTCATTGAGAAAAAAAAAATGTATTAACAATAATTCATATTATCTATTTCAGGTCACTCATGTGGCTGACTTAGGTTTGGTTTTTAACAATTACAATTTATTCGTCATATTATTCTGATTATAAATAACTTTAAAGTTATCGTTTAAAATGCTGTGATTGATGGAGCTGAATATCAGGGTTACGAAGTTAAGAATACTATCATATGAGATTCAATTTAATTTTCTGACTAACAGTGTAAAAAAAACGTCGGTTATGCTAGTATTGAAAAAGTACTAGAACAGTGATTTAACAGACCTGTTTACCTGACTATATACATAATTATTATACATACCTTATATATTTATAGGATTTTGAATGCCTCGTTTGTCTCCTGGCTAGCAATAAGGCCCGACGCGCTGCGTTCAAACCCAAAGTCGGTCCAATAAAAAGTTATTGAGTTTCTGTCGAAGATTCTCAGTAGCTTGGAGTCTAGAAGTTAGAAGTGTTTACACTCCCGTGCCTCGCAAAGCGAGTAAAGCTGTTCCGATCGTTTTGGATCTTCGGAGGACATCATCAGATATAGTTACCTCATAGGTATCACTAGACAGAGATATAGGAATTGAACTAAATATTTTAACTACGACAGTTAAAATATTTAGTGTTATATTATTATACTTTCAACAGAAGATAAAATTGGAGCCAAATATTTCAATAATAAAACCATTAGTTAAAGTGCGTATATATTTTTTGTACGTCTTATTTTAAGGGGTGTTTTGATATGGATTATGTTTGATACCTACTTATCTCGGTCTTTGATCGTCCGTTAATTGGCGTAATCCCAAACGTTTTGTGAATCTTGCGCAAATGGCTACCCAAGCCAAACATGCAACATACTACGCTTATACATTTTTGTTTACTAAGTATATTTTGATCTTTAAATTTTCATTACAAAATTTTAAAATATTTTAAGTAATAAGAATAATTAATAGACGTAATAACAGTTTCAAAAAAATATAATGAACTACTTAAGCGATTTTTTAAATATTAATTGATAAATATTAAGTAGTAGGTGAGTCCCATATATACAGTAGTGATCGTATAATTAGAAAAACTACCAACGGTCCTTGACATTATGTAAGATACTTCACTGCAATCGTTTTTATTTTGAAATTAAACAATAAGTGGGACAACAATATGTTTAACGATTTATCATTTATTAGAAAAAAAATTCATCGAATTCGATTCATCCAGTCGAAAGTTATGAGGTAACAACACCAAAAAAAAAAAAACATACAGACGAATTGATAACCTCCTCCTTTTTTTGAAGTCGGTTAAAAACAATATAAATTCCATTACACAAGTGCAGTTTCAATATTACATTACGGACAAACATTTAAATCAGTTTTAAGGTATAAACAATAATGGTCAACTAATTAGAAACAACAACGAGAAAGTATAAAAATCATTTTTTTAAGTATTAGTAGTTAGCATTGTTATTTACTAAGGGGGCTTATTTATTTCTAGGGAGATTGAATTCCATACTTCAACAAATACTTCATATTATAGTTCGTTTTGACTGGTGTTATGTATGTTTGAGACTTTCTTTTTAACAATATACCAGAGATTTTCTATTGGGCTTAAATTCGGACTATTTGCTGGCCAGTCTAAAACGGGTATACGCTGTTCGCTAGGGAAACATTTGACGCTATTGGCCGTGTGTTTAGGGTCATTGTCATGCTGAAAGATCTAGGTTACAAGCAAATGATCGCCCGAGTAAGGAACGGGTCCAACTCCACATCCGGAAAAACAACCCCAAACTTTAATGTTACCGCCACCGTGCTTGACTATACTCCTTGTGTATTTATAATTAAAAGCATTGTTTACAGGACGTCTAACATAGCGCTTTCCATCGGAATTTAACATATTTATTTTTGTTTCTTCTAAAAATAACACGTTTTTCCATTCTCGTACCGACCAATTTATAGCGAAATATTATATAATATTTTTATAGCGAATAATAGTCGCTTCTCTCGGTGTTGCTTGGTAAGAAGCGGTACCTTTTGACAGATTCTTCCAAACAATCTAGCTTCCACTAATTTTCGGCGTATCAGTCTTGACGATATGTTTCTCCGGTCATCAGGCACATCACTTTTAAAATCATTTTCTTTTCATGTATTGAGTTACGTCCGAAGTCGTAGAACAAAAGCTGTTGCTTAGGGTGTTAGCTATCTTGTTCTGCGAGGTTGCTGAGTCATTACAAATAATCCTGTATAATATATATATTAGACGGAACTAACGAAACAATCAACGATAGAATAAATAATAATATTTACTTATTATTATTAATTGTATCTGTTCACGGGGATCCATTATTAAGACTCACCTCTTAGCATTAGAGAGGGCGCATCGAGCTGTATTGAAGATTTTACACTTATCGTTTAGACATCCTTCGCACTTACTTTACAAAATTGCCGAAGTGTTATCTGTATCCAAACTATTTATTTATCAAAGTCTTCGTAGGTATCATAAGATTACTGTACCACAAATAATGTCAACTAATATAAGAAGAGATATCTGTCCAGTTCCTAAAGTCAAATGTAAATTTGCGCTACGCTGATAACAGTGTGTGAGTTAGAAAAGCTCACTAGCTCAATTTCTTTCATTGGTTAAAAAAAATAGTCTTTTCTTTGTGTTTTTGATTATTTATTTTTTTGTTTGTTTAGCTTTCACAGCGAAAGCTAGTTTGGAACTCAGGGCTGGTATTAAAATTATAAACTAAACTAATTTAAAGTAAATAAATCACGCGGTAACTAGGGAGGGGCTCTAGACGCGGAAAGGATCGTCGGAACTGTTTAATCGACATATATATTTTTAGACCGAACCCTAACTTACTACTTTTAAATTTTTATGTGCTTTTAAACATTTTAAAGAATCTCTGCATAGTGATAGATTAAATCGAGGGATTAGAATTTAGGCTATTTTTAAAATGCTTTAAATATAAGCTTCACCTACAGCCCGTTATAAATACTTAAAGTAATCTAATTGCTCGTTTTTAAGCTACTTCTGTTTGCAATATAAATTCGATAGTTTGTACACTAACAATTCTGGTGATGAGGTAGTATTAGGTACCTAACTACCTACCTACATTCATCGAGTTGGTATTATGATCAGGCGCATCATCATTATCTAGAACGCTATTATCTAAAAATGATCTTCATGCTTTAAAGTTGAAATACCAAATTCAAGATTATTTTATAGCTGTACTGAAAAAGTAATGAATATACGCGTAACGCATTTAGTAGTTTACGTGACGTACAATGCGCCTACAGTTTTTTTTAGTTTTCTAGTAATCTATTAAACGGTATTCAAATTGTTATTATTTCATATCAGACTGATGGTTGGAGCTTGTTGAGGATTAGACAGTACAATATGTATAAATTATACGCACAAGAAACCTAAAATATTACTTTATATGTTTATACTTAGAAAAACCGACACGTGATTATTATTTCCTAGCGGCATTAACATGTTTAATGATTTAGAAAGCTTCAATTTGATATATAATTTGTTATATATGTATACTTTGTATATTTTGTTGTTGTTTGTAAGATTCGTTATGAATAAATACATTTGAAGAAGCTTTACTTGAACGAATGACAACCCAACCCAACTCTTTCAACCCAAATCTTTAGTTTTTGATATTGGAATTGATTATATTTTATTAAAGTCCAGTAAATAAATTATCAAAATAAAATTGTGCAGCTGGAGGACCCCAGTCAGAAACGAAGTTCTTTGCAATATTTTTTTCGATTCAAAACGTGTTTTAAAATGTAGTATTTAATTGATTATATTACTGTATTTTTTAACCTCCTTTATGCAACTCTCGAATCAAGAAATGAATATATTTTTTTAATTAAATTAACAATTTTTAGTAATAAAGCAATCTCCATTTTAAAGAACTTCTAATTTTCCCCTCAAACGTTAGGTAATTTCTTGCGCCCAACGCATAGCATTTTGTAGAATTTGGTAGGCATAACGCTTTTTCGTTATGTGACATGACCTTGGGCCACTGCCATTTCATTCTACCGTAAGCTGCAAAAAATAATATAAGTAGAAGCTAAAATACCCTATGCCTAGATCACGTTTATCTTAACTGAATATTGCGGATTCGAGGCAAAACATCTCCGGCTTTTCATTAGCTTAATTTGTGTTTTATAATTCATCTCGTTGAGCACACGGGGTAAAGAAAAACTTAGAGTGGGATGAGAGCTGCATGTGTCAGATGAAATTTTGCTAAATGGGTCATCCCGCATTGTAGTAGCTTGGTCAAATAAGCTCCCAATACTTGTTTGTAATGTTCAATAATATAGATTTTGCGCAGAATTGGAAGTTGGGTCATTTACTGTTGTATGCACAATGCAGTTCTGAGAAGAGCTGGCGAAATAAAATCAGTGCGATTAATTCAACCGTTTATATAATGCACATCTCATTGCGAAATCCCTGAGTGTGCTTTAGTGACGCTTCATGGCACTCGGCATTTTCGCGGACTTTAAATTCACTTCACCTTTGTATAGTACACTAGAGTTTAAAAAAATATGATAAAAAAACCTTCCTGTAAATATAATTTAGAGCAAAATTCCCTTCACGCCCAGATTTGGGTTTTTTAAAGAAAGGTGTTGCATTGAAACCCAGTTTCTTTTCGATTTTTATTGTTATAAACTCAAAAAGTCTAAGCTTTACGTCTGTTTAGCTTCTTCTAAATACAGGAGGAGTAAAGGGAAATAAGCAATTTTTACTTTTAATTGTCATTATATCAACGGTTATAATCTTGCATAATCTGTAGTATTCTTCTAAGATTAGTGAAAAATATTGCGTTTTGAGTGTCCGCGCGATTTTTATTAAGTGGATAGTAGAAGTTATGTTGAATACTATCGTAATTCACAAGTAAAGATATAAAAAACAGAAATGATATGAAATGTTCTGTATATTGGAATATGTAAATCTAAACAGCGTAGTGGTCGAGATTGTTGTGACGCCCACTATCTGCTGTTCAAACCCGTTCAAAAAAGTAAATAAAAAAGCGAGAAAGAAATACGTGAAAATAATACATTATTTACAAAGCAGTGGCAAGTCTTCCAGACTGACAATCCGCGACAGTATATATATACCAATATATTGACTATTGATGTATACTATACCACTTCGTATTAGTAAAGTAATACTTGAACCACTGTTATTATTATATCCTTACACACATTCAGACACATTCACCAATCGATCGATAATGCTCCGAATTGCAGTGTACAATTGCAATATAGACGAGGTGTTCCTAAGCATGAGCCATTGGTCAATGACCAAAAAATGACACAACACCTTGCAGAAGCTACCTTGAATGTCGGTCACCTGATAAATAAAACCAAGATCACGAACGTCTCTGAGACTCGAATCCAGTTACGATTTCCAATTTATTAATAATTGATACCATAAATTGTTTGTTACAATTTCTGTGACTAAAGTTAGTGCTGAAAGAACTTTTTCGAAGCTAATATTAATAACCTATATAAGAAAGTATGTGACAAGAGAAGCTACATAGCATGACTGTTCTGTCTATTATAAATTATATGGCTCGATCTTCAAACTTTGATAATCTTGTTGATACTTTTGTGGAACAGAACGCTCGGAGAAAAATCTTCATTCATATCTTGTCAGTATAATATTGCATTAAAACTATGTAATATTTATGAAGATGCTTTTGAAAATAAAATTATTAGTTTAATATAGGGTGCATTTTAATGATACTGACGGGTGAATATTTTATACTTAATGATTTATTAAAATTAAATTATAACTTACGAAGGCCTTATGCAATGAGTTTGCCACGGGTTTCAGTTACGCCACCCACTGGGTTTATTATATTCCAATATCAATCTTTAATCAAATTTATAAGTTGTACACTTTATTTCGACTTAGAAGTCATAAAATACTAATTAGTATATCGTTTAAAGGTAAAACTCAATTACGATAAATACACGAGCATCAAAGAAATGTATAATATAAAATATTTTTTTGAACTTTTTTTTATACAGACGATGTCGTTATTCTTCCCGGGGCTCGAAGCTTTGTTTATTTATAGAACATCGATCGATAACGTACTTTTAATAAATCTTTTCAGTGATGCAAATTTACTGGTAATGATTATTTTTCATATACTTAATACAGAGCGCTGAAAAGTACATAGGGTAACAAATCCCCGCCACAAAGATGCGGTCGAAGCCGCGGGCGGAAGTTAGTAACAAATAAAGTGAAAATAATAAAAGTACAATGTGAAATTGTGAATATAATGTTTACAAGAAGAAATTATATAAATTTCAATAATTTAACTACAACATAAATTGCTATTTACTATTCCTAATTTAAAAAAGGTAAAAAAGTGACAAACTTTTTGCTGTTCGTTGTTCCTTTACATTACCTACATAAGAGCGTAGACCCATATCTACGGTGCGGTGCCGTTTGCCGTGCAACAGTACTGCACCGCCGCCGTTGCTGTGGTGCGGCACGGCGCCGCGCCATCCGCCCTAACAACTTGGCGCCGTTGCCGTAAGACGGTACGGCGTCGTGCTCGTGCTACAGCACGCACCGCAATGTTATGTCGAATCGAGCTTGCACTGGTGAAATCAAAAAGTAAAAATGATATATAAGTTATATATGTATAGCAAATAAATGTTCTAATTATTTTTGGTCATATTAGAATTATAAAAAACATACTAGCTTTGCGTCCGTTTGACAGATTATAATGCGGTTCTATCTCTTCTTTACATTATTTCTACGGGAATGTTATAAGTAGTATAATAATAATATATTTTCATTTGTGTTTATAATAGTAAAGTACTTTAATGTCTTGTTATTGTAATAAAAAAAAATGTTTTAAGGTTCTAACATGACCACTAAACACAAACTTCAAAATTATCTTCTAACGAATAATTATAGTCGCCATTTTAATATTTAAAATGAAAACAGTGACATTGGTAATTTTTTAAACAGCAATTATCTATATCAATATACAATTTCTTCGTTATTAACGTTTTTATAATTTTATTATATTCTTCAGTAAAAATAAATTGTCATTTATTAAATCTGGGGCTTAGGTATTATTAGAGAGTAAGGTAGTGTAAGCTAATTATTATTGGTAGAACGCTTTGTTTTACGCGGATAACAATATTTTTTGTTTAATATCTATTTATTTGAGACATGGTCAAACTTTAATTTTGCACGCGCCACACCTACTGTTGGTATCTATATTAGTTATATTCTTTCAATACTGAACAATGACGTAGTTTTAATGTCTATAAAAAGATCTCATTGCCCCCAATTCCTCTTCTGTGAGTTTATCCGTATTGATCATCTATTTATAGTCATCTCAATATGTCGTGTCAATGCTAGGAAATAAAATTAATATTTCATATTCGATAGTGCTATTCAATGTTGGTGACAAATATTTTAGCGCCAAGTCAAGCTTAAAACAATACTTCAGAATTAAACAAATCACTATTAGCAATATTGGTAAAATCCGCAGTCTTACTATTTATATAACAAAATGGTACGTTTTGAACGTTTGTGTGTAAACTTAGTTTTATTATTGCTCTAACGGATTTCCTTGTTTGTTTCAAGTCTACAGTTTTCTTTGTGCATCTATTAATAATATACAGCACAAACAAAACGCTTGGTATCTGGGTCGCGTTACAGGAACAGTTGCATTACCAACTGGCTCATACAGTGGTAGGAAGATGATGATTTTATTTATTATCAACTAGCGACCCGCCCGGGCGCATGAAGCACAGAGATCTATAGATCTATAAGATCCATAAGTTCTATCGGCATCTAGATACAAAGTATGCAGAAAATACGATAATGAGTTTGTAAATTAAATAAAGATAAAAATATAAGCAATGGCAGTAGATTTGTAGACAGTGACGTAATCTATCAGGAGGCACTAATTTATGTTCCTTTAACAATGGGAAAATACCGATATTGCATTTAGATTTTTTGTGTCGAGTTTTAAAAATCAATCGAGTTCATATAAGACAATATAATAGCAATTGAGTCACTATTAATATGTAAGGACTTGAGAAATAAGCAACTTCATTTAACATGTAATTAAATATTTAGGAGACTGTGTTTGACTTGTAAGCATAACAATGGTCGACATTAAAAACTATAGGTTTCCCTAATAATTAGGTAATGTGTTGCGGGGTGTTTAGTTATCGACTCTGATTAGCAATTATTTTTTTAATTCAAATAAGTTAAGTATTTTTTTATTCTAATTTATAAAAAAATTGAGGCTCATGAGTAAATCAGCACGAACTGTGTCTAATTAATTGTAATCTATTTTCGTCAATAGTAGCGTTTAAATATTCGAAACCTAATTGTATGACAAATCGAACAATGTAATTGTGCTACGCGTTTGGCCGCGGCATTGGCGTCTGAAATGATTATTTTTAGTTTGAGAACTTCTTCGGAGACGGGCATTCAGTTTTGAAATGGCACACACAAGGGTAGCAAGGTCAAAATATTACTCTCAGTTAAATATAATATTGCAAAAAAAACCGAAAGCATATACATATATACGCAATTTACTCATACATCATTTGTCCAAAATATGCTGTTTAATTAATATATCAAGGCGTGGCAGTATGTTACTAGCACTAAAGGTTAAAGTTCAATTTCAATAACGTCAGAGCCTCCCTTCCCTGTTTTAACATATGCACCTATTGGATAGTCTATTAATAGATGCAGGGTTGCAGTTATTGATCTGCTTCACTTCGCCTGCGCCTGAATTTCCAGGTATTTCGCTGAGCTATTATGTAACGCGTAGCCTCCATTTTGTCGGGCGTCCATGTCCTTTGATATTCAGCAAGTTTTGTTGAAATGACTAAATGACCTACATTCAATATTTGAGATAAAAATCTTTTTTTTTGTCATCATCCGTATCTAAGCCGTATCTTGCATCATTTTATGGTGTATATTTTTATTATATGATAACAATTGGCATGCATTTCGACATGATTTAAAAATATTTGAAATCATTGTTATGGCCGCCCTAGTCTACTAATCTCATGCCAACTGTTTCCATTCATCACTGAAGCTTACATCATCTATATTTAGGGTAACTATACAATTTTACGTAACCTAATGTCTGATCTATATTTTATTTAATAGTATTGTATATGATAGTATGTTCCTAAAAGGTTGGAACATAATATTATCGTGAACCGTCATGATCCATTATACTTGTTGCATTAGGCCGTATACTCCAAACACCATGTATATAAGTAGTATGTCAGTTGCTATGTACTTTTATATAAATTCTTTATATTTGTGTTGAAGTATTTTAATGAGAAAACCATAACAGAAGTAGATCATAATCAGCCCCTTATACCTAGGGGCCCCGCCCTACAAATGCCGGCGAAGTCCACCCACACAAAAATAACATAATTTTCATATGAATACTTCTAACTGGTGGGTTGTCAAATGTCGAAGTGCCTTAGATCTTTAAGCCCCAGATCTGATCATAATATATTGTAAAATTTAAGAAAGGGCATTTTTATATGCGGGTACTTATGCCGAAATAGCATACTTAAATAAGTACCTACTAAATATTTATTTTTTATTTCTTAAATATTTTCCGATAGTAAGCGTAAATTAGTAAACAGGCTAAAGCTATTACGTAATAATTGACGCAACAAGTACCTAAACTGGCTGGCAGACTAAAGTAAATAACATCATCATGATGTGCTTATTTTTAAATGATTATTATTTATTTAATATTTTTATGTTTTAAGACCTTCAATAACAATAATTTTAAGCTAAAAGTATAAAAAGTTATCAATTGACAATAAATAGTAAACCAAAGCTAAAGATTAGTAAATACGTAAGTAAACAATATATAACTAATGTATGCAGAAATGTAACATATAGTAAAATCGAAATGATTGGTGACGACTGATTGCTTTCGCTGTGCCAATCTCTGTAGGTCAACAGACATGTGCCTACTTTGGCGAAATTTGTTAATCATTGTGTTATAATTACGAAGATATTGACTTATTAAGATGGGATAACATAAGATCAGTGCTTCCCTGAACTTTGACTGAACTACATGTTTTTTTTAAATCATCCCTAAAAATAATTTTTCGTCAATTTGGTTGTTGTCAGTGAAAGAGAATGTTATCAAGTCTAGGACACCATTTTGTAGTGTGACTCAATTCAGTGACAGGGCCGAATAATTAATAAATATACACTAATTTCCAGGTTATATGTGTTAGTAGCGTTCTGCCCGCGTTTTCACCCGCGTAGTTCCTGTTCCCGTGGGGATTCGGGGACAAAATGTAGCCTATGTTATTCGCTGAAAATGTAGCTTTCCGTGGCTTAGGTGTCAAAGCGTAAGAAACAAACAAACTCACATTCGCATTTATAACATTAATAAGGATTACATGCTTAACGCAGATAGAGGCGTGTAAGTAACGTTTGTATTGAAAGACAATAATAAAAAAAAGGTTCTCCCGTTTTGTGCCAAGACCTTCGCTGGCGTACGCAGAACCCCTTTTTTCGCTGGAAAATCGCCTTACACGTTTCCCCCACATGAAGTGGGGGATACCCCCCACTGTAGCGGTACTAGCAAACGGTAAGCGGTATCCTCTCCGTCTAGTCGGGGGGCACCACGGGATCGCTTGCGCATGCTACCGTGACGCCCTGACGGTCGGCCCACCTATGCGGGCCTCCATTTCTAAGGGGGTTCCCGGATACTGGGAACCCCTTAACCTACCGAAACAGCCATGTCCGGTAAGCACCTGCGTCAGCCTAAACGTAAGTGTGCTTTACGCAGAACCCCTCACCAAAGTTTCATCACAGTATAAATATCCTGTTATCAGCAGTTATTGATTAAAGTGAGTTCACAGTTGTGCCTGATTAGACTTTTTTAGGAAAATAATAGTTATAAAACGCATTGAGAACAAACATACAAACATTCATTTTTATTTATTAAGGATAAGATATTGTCCTTGTTATAAAAGAATATCTAACACTGTTTTGTTTTTCTTTGTAATAGATATTGATGTTTTTCTCATAATTCCTGAAAAGGTCTCGAAGAATAAGAAAAGCTAAGATGCTTAATGGATTTATAAAGGTTGTTTTCGTGTCAAGTAACATAACACGTCGCTGAGATATCAAAGGCGAGACAATGTAACGTTATGCTTAACGCGGTCTTTTGTCTGGGTTTGCATGCTTGGGCACTCTTCTTTGCTAATATGTACATACTTTAACGTAAAATTAATTTTAAGTAATTCTTATATTTAATTTAATGTGAATACAAAATTTATGTAAATGTCTCATCATAATCTCAATACTCCTTTTTAAAAATCCGTATGGACGAACGACGAAGTGGTTGGCGGCATTTAAATGCTTCTTATCAAAATCAAAAATACAAGTCATTAAATATAAATAATCCTTGTGCATTGACAATAATTAAAATCAAAATGCATTTATCAAATTTATACCCACATAAGCGTATAAATATCTTATAGGAGTCGAGCGGGAGCGAAACTAGACGACCGCTTCACCAGATCGGACGACGCGGGCGGCGTCCGTCTGACCATCACCGCTGCACAGACCGGAGACAGCGGTGTTTACACCCTGCAAGTAAGCTAATTACCATAAGCTATTTAACAACTAAGATTATAATTTCAAATTCATTTTGTATAAAAAATAGTTTAAAGTCGCTGCTCGTTACGAATAACTATTAATAACATGAGCTGAGAGTATATTGAGGTGTTGCAGTTTTTGTTATGTTTATGTTAGCGTACTATAACAATAAGCCGGAACGTGGAACATTCCTATAATCATTAACAAACGCTTACTAATGGATTAACAGTTAAACAAGCAAGAAATGTTTTGAAACTTTGAAAAGATATTAATTTCAACTTCATATGCAACAGATATTATTATCGGCTTCTGAGAATAACTCTGCTGTTATATTATTCAAAATATTATAATTGCGTAAGCAACATTGTTTCATTTAATTAAGACTTTACTACTGTGTGTGTGTGAGATTGGCAAAAAATGTATAAGGAGACAGAAATATGATATATTTACAGGAAAGAATAATAATTTGATGCAGACAAATACGCTCGGAACAGATAGATATTTGTACATATTTGTGTACTGTATAAAATACTAATTAGTCTATGGAGGAAGGCATTGCTGTTTTATTACATTATATTATTCCGCTCAGACGCTTACCTAAGTGTTAATTTTATCCCTCGACAATAGGCTAGCAATGCTGCCGGTAAGGACACGACCCGGGTGCGACTGGAAGTTTCCCCGGACGAAATGCCGACAGGCGAAGACCCACCAACATTTCTACGACGTCTGCAGGACCTTACGGTGAAGGTCGGCACGCGGACAAGGTTTCTGGTCGAAATCGTCAGTTCTACTGAATGCAGGGTAAGTTATTTGATGTCTATATTTGTAACATCGAAATAAATATATTTACCAGATATACAATATAAAATTTGATGAGTAATTTAGGTAGAATTCCGTAAACTTTTGGCACGAAACAAAGTTGTTTGGACGGTCACATTAAAATATTTCTATGCATGTATATAATACAATTTCATTATAAATTATGTACTGTTAGATGGTATTATTAAGATAAGTTTAAATGTGAAAATTTTCGTCTCTTATACGTTCGTTATAATTATCTTCTTATATGCAAATACAAACTTATTCAACGAATTTTAAACACAAGTATATACATACACGGAGTGATATTATTTTTATTTTTCATATTATATCCCATTGTTCTTCACATTGTTACTTTTTCTAAGCATTCAATTAACAACATACATTAATACATAATAATTAACTACACAAAGTCCTAGCACCTGTAGATATATTCACCTATAGTTATTCCTTTTGTCTGATAACATAGATAAATTATTACCTTATAAACAATAAAATAATAGTTTTGAAAAAGTGTATACCGTTGGGAATCTCATCAGAGAAGATTTTTTATAAACCAAGAAAGCTTAAAGAGCTATGACAAGCTTGAAATCTATGAATTCTATGATCAAAATGTCTTACGAGAGTACATTGCTTGTAAATATATTAAATTAAAATAATTCCATAGCATTCGATTGCTATTAGCAAAACAAATATTTAAAACAAGTTTGTTTCACCAAACACACATCACATATTTAATAAATCAAATCAGACATTTAATAGACGTATACCCCCTGGAAAGCGAATAAGACCTTGAAAAATTCAGGAATGCGTACGTCAAACGTAATGACATAATTCTCTATTTTAAATATTTGAATCGTCGTCTTCTGAATGTTTTTGTGAGCGATTCAACAACTACTTTATTAATATATTACTATACTAGTAAATACATTTACAAAAACTATTTACGACGGTAAATAGTTATTATGGTAGAGTTATCTATATATAGAGGTATATTATTGGAAAACCTAAGTAAGAGTTGGTTCCTAGCTGCACTTTTAAACGTTAGATAGAATTTTAATCAGCGATAATACTAACTACACTGAAATTGCTGAAAACTGAAACCGCGGTTGCAGTCGAACGGGCCGGCATCGGCGCGCCCGGAGAACCACTGCTTCGCTAAAATTCGGAGTAAAGTAGTAGCAAAGCTACCGTTTCGTTCGGTATGTGAGAATCCCGGAGGTCTAATTCCCACTTAAATATGATGATCATGCAGAATTCGGTTTTTCTACCCTAGGAGAGTACTATTATCGGTGGAGAAACCTTCTCTGGGCATCCATGCTCATGACCTTCACCACCACCACCAGGTATATTTATATACGTATACGCCAGTACGATTTCCGTTGTATTCCGTTGGTGGTCGTTAGCTTCTTCTAGTTTTCCTGACTCACAGAAGGGCTGATGGCTAGAAATGTATTGTAAACAATTTCTCAGGGCGTTCATGTGTCATGTGTGATCTAACACTCATCTACGTATATCCTAAGGACTATCTACGTATATGCCGGTCGGAAACAATTTGATCGTCGTCAGTTAGAACTGTTCTACGTTGAATGCAGTCAAGTAGTGTTTCCAATTGGCAAAACTGAACGTTTCGTTAATATGCAGAAGAAACAAAGTTGTTTGGATTAATCTGCCCGGACATCGCATCAGAATTTAAAATTCCATCCGTACCGACTCGATGTTTGGAAATCCACATCAGTGCGATTTTTAGGCATCCTCTGCACCCCACAATCAATCCGATATGACATAGAAACCTTTAAGAAAGGAACCTTCTTTAAAAACCGGCTACGCATCTACAAGCATGATGGTGTTGCAGGAGTCCATAGCCGGTGTCACTTTCCATCAGGTGAGGCTCCTGCCCGTTTGTCTACTGGCGTACAATCCTGACCTCAGAATACATATTGATGTATGTTAAGCTGAAAATAAAATGGAAACTTTTTAGACATAGGTACCGGATGATGAATATCTTTTAATAAGCATTAGCTACAAATAAATTCATTTTTATAGATCAATATGATAATAAAAACTTTTTATTACCTTTACAAACCGTTATTATTGAATGATTGAACAATTCCAATTACCTAATAAATATGCATAAAAGTAATTATTGAAATATACATATTCTTACAATCAATAAAATAAATATTAAGGAGTCAACCGTCGTTTGATATTGATATTTGTACCTTATTTGATAACAATTAATAAATTAACCTAACAATACGCAAGTAATTAAAAAGAATTAAAGATAAAAGTAGTGATGCATGAATAATAAGATTTTTAGATAAAACCAAAAGGTATCTTAACTTTTTATACATGTATTATTAAATATTTTGTAAACAAGTACACACATACATTTCACACTGCACACACAACGTCATAACAAAAATCCCATACATGCTTCTTTTCTCTCGATGCTTAGAAAACCAACATAACAATATATCTAAAAATGCATTACAATTAGTCCACAATTGACATATATTTGACAATATGACATATTGATTCCTATGGATCTTATAATTTATAAAATATTTCAATCTCTACAGGTGACATGGTATCGCAATGAACGCCGATTGTTAGAAGCGGAACGGATCGCTTTGGTGCGCGATGGAAACTTCTGGTGCGCGGACATCTCTGCTGTGAGCGTGGACGACGCCGGTAGATGGACGTGCACGGCGGAAAACGTTGGGGGCCGTGCAAGCTGCTCAGCTCATCTTAACGTTTTAGGTCAGTTTTTAATTTTAAATATAGGAAAGACTTCGTTCTTTATGTTGTTAAATAATTTAATATAAAAATTCAACTCTCAACATCTTTGCTTCTTGTGGTAATACAATAATATATTTAATTCGGGTCCTTTAAATACAATATAATCTGTAATATTGACATAATACTTTTCATTTTTCAGTTCCAAAGGCCTACAAACGTCCAGAATTTGTAGAAGAACTTCGTGCGTTACTTACAGAACAAGGTACAGTGTCGCTCGAGTGCAAGGTGGTGGGGGTTCCAACTCCGGTGCTCCGGTGGTTTAAGGTAAAGAAACTATGCTACCTTAAATCAATCTTTAACGCTATGTTTATTCTATTTACGTAAATGTCTTTTATAATATTAAAGGATAGTCGTGAAATCAAAGCCGGGGATGTTTTCGCTTTGACTGCTAATGCTGAAGATCCAACCTCCCTCGGTACTTATACGTGTGAAGCAGTAAACTGTATGGGCAGGGCCTATTCGTCATCAAAAGTTCACGTAGTCGGTCGTGCCAGCAGAGAAGGTTCCTCGCGGCCAAGCTCTGGGTATTTCCAAGTTTTTTTTTCATGTGTTCGATTAATATAAAAAAGCCCAACATCTTATCTAATGTAAAAATCCTATATGCGACCTATTAAGTTATGTTATTTCATATTTACATGTATAAGGTAAAAATGTATATGAATATAATTTTTAATGCCGAAATTTTTAATGAAGAAAAAACAGACATTAAACATAAACATATTAAAACCATATTATTGACCTTCGTCTGCATAGAACAATACAAGATAAAATACATCTGTTATAATTGCAATGTATTTTATATTTTCAGAGGAATAACACCAGAACCACCCCCTATATTCACCAAAGAGCTGGAGGACCATTTCGTAAGAATCTGTGAGCCTTTAACTTTAAGTTGTAACATCGTGGTACCGCCGTGGCCTCGCAATGTCGTCTGGTACAATAAAGAAGGAAAAATTGACCCTAGCGAAAGGTAAGTTGCTGATAACTGAAATTAAATTGATTACTTGAGACGACTGGTGTAGTAGAATTAATTATTTATTCTGAGACAGATTACAATTACCTAATAGGCATCATTTAAAAAAGTACAGTTTTGAGTCGAGATGGCATATTGATACACGTGAATATTAGCCGAAGACGGCGGGTTCAAGCGACACTTTTCCTGTCCTTAAATTCTATTCATAACGAATCGTGCTCGGTGATGATTGATGATGAAAAGTGTGAAAACTTTCAATTATTTTGTGTCCACCACCATCCACCATCATACGAGCAGCTATTACTTACCTTTTAAAAAACAAAGTTTATCAAATTCTTGTCCCAAAGTAAATAGCAGCTCACTTGGTTGGATAGAATTGCCTCATCCATACAGACATGATGAAACTAGAAAATATCATCAAAATGATGTCAATGATGAAAATGTCACTATGAATTTTGATATTAAGAGTATTATTTAAATGTTAAAGGAATGACTGCTGAATAATTAGATAATTATTCACATGTACATAAAGGAAGAATAAAATTCAATTAGTCAATTAATCTCAAATGTGATATTGCTATCTTAAAATTATCTCAATTAGGCGTTACCTCGAACCGTAGAACATACACAGCCTTACGTTTGAACTCGCCACACGTCACAACGTTTATAGAAATCTATCTTCTTGCAAATCAATAATTATAGAAATGAAGAAATGAGTGTTTAAGTAAACAGTATTTAATTGGACGCAGAAGTCTAAATGATTTAGATAATATAATGATGTCTCAATTCTTATTATTTTGTTTTCAATGTATATCATTAGCGTTATTCATATTTCATATATTTTTAAATTATATATTTTCAGGTATCGTGTACTTGAAGATGGCGTTGGCGGTTATTTATTAGAAGTTCCAACTGCTGAGTGGCCCGATGAGGGCGAATGGAAATGTGTAGTGACGAGTACAGGCGGTCGAGTCGGCATTTCTACGTGTTATGTGTCCATGGATGGTATTGTATATATTTTTCCTAAGTTACTATAAATCGGAAGCATTTTGGATTTTGCCATTAGTTTACGACCTTCCAGTATTTTACATTACTTTTTGTTTAAAGTGTGCAATCTTTACGTAGACTTGTTAAACGTGCCTTTGGTGTATTTAAATACATATTTAATGTTTTACCTTTTTATTAAAGCATTGCTATTTTGAATACAATTTGACAAAATATTATATATATTTTATGCGCTTCTTACAAAAAGTCATCCAAATAAGCTTCTTGGCAAATCATTGTTCTATTTACAGTGCCAAAGAATTATCGGAAACCACGTTTTATGGAAAATCTACAAGCTGTTTTAACAGAAGAAGGCCTTGTCTCTTTTGAATGCAAAGTTGTTGGATTCCCTACACCAGTACTAAGTTGGTTTAAAGATGGACAAGAATTAAAGCCTGGTGATGTATATCAACTAACTGGCACGAACTCTTTGGGTTCTTATTGCTGTATAGCTAGGAACTGCATGGGTCAAGCTAGTAGTTCCGCAGAACTAACAGTAGAAGATATACAAAATCAGTTAAATGAAGAAGAAAAATTGCAATTATTTTCGAAAAACCAAGCGCCTAAATTTTTGCAGGGCTTAAAAAGTGTTGAAACTAAAATAGATGAGCCATTCCGTTTTACTATTAAAGGTAATAACAAGCCTTGTTTATTTTTGAGATTGTTCATAAATTTTGATTTCGGCCATTTTTCTAAAAGTGAAATTAATTATTTTGCTACTAAACGTTTCCTTTACATTTTATCTACCGTATAGCTTGATATTTTCAACAATTTAATGTGATTGTCTGTTTCAGTTGCCATTCCGCCTGAACCTACAGTATCGTGGTATCGAGATGATCAACCGGTTGATGAATCTTTGCGTTGTCATCTTGGAAAGGAAGAGCGTGGTGTTTTCGTTTTAGATATTCAGAACCTTGAGTTTATGGACCAGGCAGAATGGAAGTGTGTTGCTATGAACGATTTCGGACATAGCGTGACGTCATGTTTCCTTAAATTAATAATACCGCGACATTATAAAAAACCTCGATTTCTTGAAAATCTTCAAGCAATATTATCTGATGAAGGAGCTGTAAATTTGGAGTGCAAAGTTATCGGTGTTCCGCAGCCAGTTTTAAAATGGTATAAGGATGGCGAGGAACTGAAGCCAGGTGATATACATAGAATAATTTCCGGTCAAGATGGTACTTGTTGCCTCGGTACATATACATGTGAAGCTCAGAATTGTATGGGTATCGCAGCTAGCTCAGCATCTTTACTTGGTTTTGAAGATTCGATGAAAGCAAGAAGTAAAAAGAAAGCTGATGAACAAGCTTTGCAAAGAAATTTATCACTAAGTACGATTCATGAAGAGCGAACATCACAAATGTATGATACCCCAGTAGGTGATATAACATTAGATGAAAAAGGAGAGATATCATTTTCTTTTGATGGTAAAGAAGTATCCGTGTCTTTATATGAAACTCCGGATTTAACAGAAGAGGAAGCATTACAAATAGTGGAAATGTATGCAGACCAGTTATCAGAAAATGTAACCGAACACAATGTTGTTGAACTTCCTCCTTTAAGGTTTGTTAAAGAGACTTCAACTTCAGGAAATTTATTAATGGAGGCTATAATTATTGATGTTTCACCTGAATATTTTACATCTCCCGAAGAAGATCTAAGAACTGAAGCTGATATTGAAGATATGTCAATTGCGGATGAAAATGGTCCTCCACAACTTTCACTAGACCAAGACGCTGATGCGGAAGATTATTTGGAAAAGACAATAGCCTTAATGTCAGATGAAATTGCAGACTTTCCTAAAAAGAATATTAGAAAAAAATCTGATTCGCAGAGAAGTGTCGACGACTACTTTAGTTTATCGCGAGATCAATCACTTTCAGAAGAAAAGAAAGACGACGATACTCAAATTTTATCTGAAAGTGATCTTCAGAGCTTTGCAAGTGCGCATAGTTCTGGAAAACCAAAATCAAAATCTTCAAAACCTTCGATTGAAGATGGCCAAGAATCTTCCGATGTAACAAAAACAGTTGTTCTCAAAGAAGATTTACAAAATAAGGTGATTGAAACAGAACCGTCGATAGCAACACCTATAAAACCGAGACGTAGGAGTCGAAGCTCCCGAAGATCTAGTTCAGGTAGCGAAAAATCTTTGAACATAGTGAAAGATAAGGAAATTAAAACCGAATCAGAATCTGTTTTGAAAAATTTAGACGTTAATAAGAAAAATATAAAAACAGTGATGAACAATACCAGTTTATCTCTAACAGAGGTTATGAACGAAATACAAATCCTCGAACGTGATATTATTTTAAAATCTGAATTCATGTCTACTGCAGCTACTGCATCAAACAGCTTGGAAATAATCAACAGTTTAATAACGCCTTTGTCGGAAGTACATAGTGTAACAGACGCTATAAGGGAGATGGTTAATGAATCTTCCGAAAACATAACACCTTTATTGAATACACTTCCTCATTCACTAAAAAATCTCCAAGATTCACTGACTATAATTAGTAAGTGCATTGACGTAGAAAGTGACAACAAGACTCTTGTTAAAAAAACATGTATGTCTATTATTCGAAATTGTGGGTACCAATTAGATAATATAATAAAAAACTTGAAAGAAACCATTTGTAATGAGTGTCTATTTGTGGAAAAGATGCAGATTTCTAATATAGAAACCATAGCTACAGATTTAATAAATATCATACATCATAACATAGATATTCTCAAAAGTGAAGAAAATAAAAAAGCAGAAAAGGGTAACGTTCAGGAGGCAACGATAGAATCAAAACATTTACATGCTACTCAGAAAGCTATCCATGAGCTCAGGGGGTCACTAAGGTCACTATTATTTATAATAGATGAGGTGGATTGTAAAGAGACAAATTTTGCCAATATCAGAAAAAGTGAAATTATACTAAACGACATGTCAACTCCTATCCAAGACCTACAAACAGCTCTAGAACAGATAGAAATTCTTTCAGTAACCGAGTCAAACACTGATTTGCAAAAATATAATACAGAAATTATAGAGAAAGCTATGGAATCAGTTTTAAAATTAAGAACGTCTTTTGAACAACTATCAGGAAAGGAAAGTAATATTGAAGACAAGGATGGATTAAGTGAAGTTTTGAATGAAATAAAAATAAATATTAGGGAAATATCAATACAATTAGATGAACTTGACACCAAAACTGGTAAATTTGACATCTTAAGTAGTGATAATAAGTTAGAAACACTTCAAAAAATTGCTCAAATTTTGATTAATTTGGAGAATAATTTACCAATACTTGAAAGTGCTACTAGCATAAAAGGCTACATGACGGAGTTTCATAAAAATTTAACAAAAGTTCTTGAAAATGTTATTGAAAGCAACGATGCAAACAAATATTTCACTTTATTGGAAATTTGCGATGCTGTCAACAGAATGAATACATCAATCAAAAACATAGAATCAAACAATGTTCTGTCTCTGGCTAGCATAGGCAATACACTCAATATAATTCACACGAATGTTTCCAATAATGTATTTGAACCAGAATTAAACCTTTCCATGCAAGAAAATATCAGCAATCTACTAATATGTATTCAAGAAAATATGAATAAAGCAGAAGAGTTAAACGTAAAAGAAAATTTGGAAGAAGTAAAAGATTTATCATTAGAAATATATGAAGAAGGCAAAGTCAAAGTTGTGCTTGAAAATATAGAACACACTATTATTGCTATCAGTAATGTAGTATCACATGAATCATCAACTACAATAGACTTTACTTTGAAAAAAGCCTTGGAAAATATTTGTCCTATTTTAGTAGACCTTAAATATTGTATTGCTTCTTCAAACGTAAAAGCTACCGAAAAAGATGAAAAATTATCTGACTTAGAAAGTTTATCTTTATCACAATCTATTGCTAATCCACTCCTCGATCTACATCAGAATATAAGTGTACTTAATCAAGTTATATGTGAAAATGCTGATAGTCAAGAATTTAGTCTATTAATGGAAGACTATGCAAAGCCACTTTTAGATTTACGTAACACCTTAGAGATTTTACAACATGATGTTATGTCTCAATGTATTGATAATGTACCATACCCAGAATTAAACACTAGTATTGCAAATGTCGTAGAAAACCTTAAAAGTTGTATAGTTATGATTCAAGAGCAACATGCAATTGAAGCTGCTGACGATATGTCCACATTAGAAGATATATCTGGAATAAAAACCACTGCAGATGTATTGTCTAGCGAAGATTTTGCAACAGTAACTGTAAATGAAATGGAAAATGTGCAATTTGTTGAAGAATCTTTACCATCAGCTCGTACAGATCAAGCGTTACAAATATTAAAAGAAAATATTATGACATTGCAAGATTCAGAAATATTAAATTTTATAGACTCCGTTAAGATCCCTGAGAATTCTTCTATTAAGTCACTCAATATTGGATTAGAAGAGATAAGTGCTCAAATAGAAAGTATTTTACAGCCCATTACTATAGAGCCATGTGAAGGACTGACACGTTTTTTCCAGCTAGTAGAAATTATTAAACCACTTCAAGAAATACGACAGCATTTATCAGTTATTGATATAGATAACATTCCAGTTTATACAGATATCACAGGATCGACTCCCGAAAAAAAGAGATTTATAAAAGAAAGTATACAAAATATCAAAAGTAATCTAAATTACTGTTTGGACATTTTACAGCCTGCAATTGAAGTGACCGATAATGCTGTAGATGTACCTACTAAAATAAATACTTTACGACAGACATGTAAAATAGTAAATGGATCACTTAACATGTTAGATGAAACCCGAGCATTTAATACCGCAATAATTGCACTGAATGATCAATTAAAGGAAAAGATTAATCGTTTTGAAGAATCGATAAGTTCTTTCGACAATATTCAACAAGTGAAAACTGCAATAGAAGATCTTTATGAGGCTGTTGTTTCAATAAAAGAAACACTAAAAAATCGCGATATAATAAATCGTGAATTATATTCAATGGAGGATTTGATTTTACTATTTATTAATGATATTGAAAATAATATAAATTCTTTAGAACAATGTCATTTTGTTAATCTGGCTCAAATACACAGTATAAAAAATAATGTTATTGAAATGAAAGAGCCGGAGCATTTTGAAGACCCGAATGACAAAGAAGATGATTTAAACAAGCATCTGTCTGACTTAATACCACCACTGAATTTGATTTGTCACAAACTGCTAAAACAAATAGTAGAAAAAAAAGAGACCGAAGAAGTAGGAGTGATAGATGCAACATCTTTCGAAATGCATTTAAGTGATATCAGTGAAAATATTAATAAGCTTGAACAGTGCCTTAATCTTGAAAATATATCTAATATAAATAGGGAAGATATATCATTGGGAATGAAAGTTAATGAAAAAATTAACTATATTTTAAATTATTTAAAAACAACGCGAATGTCTGAATCTTTAACTAACTTTTTGCATCCCATTGAGACAATAGCAAAGATGTTACAGCGTATTTTACCCGCAGAAAATGAAGAAGACAAACATAGATCACTTAAAGGTAAATTAAGATTATTTTAAGTAATTGTAATGTAGTTAAGCCTTTTTATATTACAGTTTGAAAAATAATATTTTAATTTATATCCTATTATTGATTATTAGTATATCCTATTATTTATTATAGTTGATTCTATTGTTGACACTTTCATTCGTGACAATAGCCATAGTTTTCTACTATCAAGAAATATAGACGACCTACAATTCGCGCATGGAACCATTTTATACCTATTTAATATTTTTGGCAGTCTTATAAATCCCAACAGGAATCACCAAAGTAATGTACCTATTAAAATGATTACTTTTATAAATGTTATCAAAATAATGAAAAAAATATATAAATTCAAACAAGTGTAGCTTCGTAAAACTTATGGTTTTGGCATTGTACAATAAGGTATTTCGGTACAATATGAAAACCGTATCGCAATATGATAAAAAAAAATCTTTTCTTTTCTGGGGCTTACTTTCGCGGTCGAAGTGACTTAGTGAGGCAGAGTAAATCCTTAAAGTTATCAGTATTATATAGGGTCATAATTCAAAATAGCGAACTTAAAGTTTTTGTCACACGACAGCCCCAATAGGAGTGTATTGTTTTTGTGAAAACCAAACATCAGAAAATAAATGGCTCCTTTAAATAATATTTATTCAATACATTATTTCTTTGTGTACTCCGTGACTTATATTTTAAGTAATAAATACGTTTTTTTTTTAGAAAAAGCAGAAACACTTTTACAACAGATGGAACATTATATTGAAATAACAGAAATTGTTGAAGAAGTATCGGCAGTGATAAAAATAGAAGATTTGAAAGAGACAGCAAACATTGTGAGAGAATTACAACAAAGTATAGTAACTCTAGATCCAGCTTCTGAAGTTTTAATTGAGAGTTCTTCAAATAACAAAATTAAAGAAGAACAGGCAGAAATTGCTCAAAAACTACATAAAGCCTTGATAACGTTGCAAACTCAGGCAGTAGAGAGCACACAAGAATTGGCAACAACTGCCAATGAAGATATACGACAGCGAATTATAGAAGTTGTGTCTGATTTACAAAATGACTTCATTGCTTTAACAGGCACCAATGTAATTGTAGAAGAAAGCTCTACAACTTCACTACCTGAAATTATTCAAAAAGAAACGGAAAATATTACTCTAGATGAACAAAATACTCAAAATATTCTTGAAATAGAAAATCAAACATTGAAGATTGCCCCACAACTTATGGATGAACCAGAAAATACCAAAATTATTTTACCAGATACAGTACAACCAATCGAAGATTCACGATTCAATGACCAAGCAGAACAGCATGATAATAACATATTAAGTCAGACGAACATTCAACAAGAGCAAAATATTATAAACAAAAGAATAATTTCCCAAGAATTTGATAAACCTGAATACGAAGAAAATTTGACAAGCATTGATAAATCTTTGATTAATGAATCAGAACTTAAGGAGCCATATTCTAAATCTGAAAAACTAGGTACTATAAAAGGTATTCGTAAAATAATTCAATATTCCGTAATTATTTTAAATTGCTTTCGAGGGTGCAGTTGTTTTAAAGTTGACTTTCATTTTTTTTAACAATCTTAAGTTAAAAAAATATAAAATATCTAGAATTTATATTGAAACAATATATTATTCCTAATCAATAATATGACTACTTATTCCAAATTATTTATCTATTAGTAATATTTTGAATACAATTGTTTGTTGCAGATATACTTATAGAAAATGTAAAAGAATACATTTCTGATAGAACAATGATAGTTCTTACCAAACTATCCAACCCGTTACATTGTGAACATCTTAAGAAAACAATTGAAATAGCGACCCAATTATTGAATGACACTAAAAGCGAATATTCTTCTCCAGAACAGACAGAATTATCAAGTTTTTCGACAGAACAAATTGAATTAGTGTTAAGTTTAAATGAAGCCATATTAATTATGTATGAGACAACCTTTGAAGAGAGCCAAGAATTAGAAAATAAAGTTGGAAAAGATGAATTGGACGCCTTTAAAGATGTCGTTAATAATTTACGCAATACACTTCAGGACATTATAACTAATATGAACACATTAACATATTTTACTCAGGTCAGTGAAACACAACAAGAAGAAACAAGTATTAAAGATCCAGTTAAAAATATTCAGTCTATTCCATCAGTATCCCAACCAATATCTGGCTCGAATCAAATTGAAAAAAATAATGATCTCAAATATAATGCTACGGATACAAATGTATCAATGGAAGTTGTAGGTAGTTTCGAAAATAATCCTAATAATTTGAAAATTGAAGATATATCTGACGTAAAAGTGACAATAAGTGCAACTGATTTAATCACAGCAACGAAAGGAGACCTTACTATTTGTAAAACGACAACAGATACAAAATATGTTAAAGAGTTTGATATAGAAAAAAAAGAGAAGAGGCCAGTAAACAAAGGTAAGATTAACGAAACGTATAGTATAGGTATAGGTAGGCGGACGAGCATATGGGCTACCTGATGGTAAGTGGTCACCAACACCCATAGACAATGGCAGTGTAAGAGATGTTAACCATTGCTTACATTGCCAAGACGCCACCAACCTTGGGAACTAAGATTTTATGTCCCTTGTTCCTGTAATTACACTGGCTCACTCATCCTTCAAACCGGAACACAACAATACCAAGTACTGCTGTTTTGCGGTAGAATATCTGCTGGTGTTACTTACCCAGACGAGCTTGCACAAAGCCCTACCACCAAGTTATTATGTATTTAGTAGAGATAATTTATTCCTAATAATTTTAATTATACACATAGCACTACTAATTTATGAAAAGCATATTCATTTCTTCTTTCTTTCATTCTGCATGAAGCTTAGAAATAAAGTTCATTCAATGAGCCGTTACTATTTTCTCTACTATAACAATATTACTTTGTCATATTTGTTACTTATTTTTTGTATTAATATACACTAAAGTTTTACGTAATATTTTATGACTGAAAAAGGTAGCAATTTATGAAAGTGTACATGGAATATTTTAAAGCGTTAATAGCTCAAAGTAAAGGCATATCATACTTGGTGGTAGAGCTTTGTGCAAGCTCGTCTGGGTAGGTACCACCCACTCATCAGATATTCTACCGCAAAACAGCAGTACTTGTTATTGCTGTGTTCCGGTTTGAAGGGTGAGTGAGCCAGTGTAATTACAGGCACAAGGGACATAACATCTTAGTTCCCAAGGTTGGTGGCGCATTGGCGATGTAAGAGATGGTTAACAGCTCTTACAACGCCAATGTCTATGGGCGTTGGTGACCACTTACCATCAGGTGGCCCATATGCTCGTGCGCCTTCCTATGCAATAAAAAATAAAATAAAATAGCATTTCAAAAGATGTGATGTGACGATATTATGCATACATATTACTATATTTATATATTTTATTGGCTTGACAAAATGTCAAATAGAGTAAACTAAAGCCACCAAAACCAAAAATACCTACCTACTTAATGCAAATAAGAGAAAGAGAAAGAATTAAATAAATAAGGTGGAAGATTATAGTTTTTTTTCGTTTATTCTCTTAAGCTCACTGTAGACAACAATATATAATACAAAAATGGGGCTTGCTTATAGTAAACAATAATATATTTGCAAAACAAAAACAAAGTATAAATTTTTATTCAATACACATACAAATCTATAATCACATTAATTGTCAATAATCATAGTGGTAACCATTTACGATCACGATATTTCATTCATTATTTAATCTTGTATCTGTAGCACGTCGCCACCACATAACAACATAAGACACACACCACGCATGCCGCAATAAATATATATTTGAAGCATGAATAGTTTTTTTAAGAACTATTCATCTTGTTATATGGTAGCGACGTATGTACTGCTACATATCCAATAATATTTGAAATACTTTTTAAACGAAATATTAAAAAATAATATATCCGTTCATTAGCATGACATAACATTGCTTCATTTAAATGAATCGAGTCGGTAAAATAGTCGGTAGAATTCAAATGAAATTATTTATAGAAAATGTTATTTTCAATTAATATTAGAACATTTTCGCTTGATGCAATGTTTTTACAAAGAGTTTTTTTATTAATCCTATATTTGTATGTTACAGAAACACTTAAAAAATATTTAAGTGATTATATTTCTGAAGATATGGTGAATGTGATCGACAAAATGTCAGCGGTCCTCAAATTAGAAGATGTCAATAACTCCATCCAGATAGCCCATCATTTATATAATATTTTATCTTCAGATGAATCAGTTAACCTGAATTTTAATAGAGAGCAATTAAAAATTGCTTTATTGTTGGATAAAGCTGTATCTTCACTTTGCGAGCTCCCAATTCAAGAAACTGAAGAAAGTGATATCGCAAACCATGAATTAAAAAAAGCTAATTATGTAATGAAAGAACTGTTACATAATCTTCACGTCGTAGTCGAGTCGACGTTGACCCAATCCGATTTAGAAGTTTTGGATTTGGATGAATTTAAGGTTTCAATAACTAAGGAACCTTTTAAATTTAGATTAATTATTGACGATAGGCTTTCGGATACCAAATCTTCAAAGGAAACAAGTGAAGATGCTAAAGAAAGTATTCCATGCACTAAAGAAGTCGAAACTACTCTTGGTACTGAAATAGAAACGACTAAAGATGCTAAAGAAAGTGTTCCTTGCACTAAAGAGATCGAAACTACTCTTTCTACTCAAATAGAAATGGCTGAGGATGCTAAAGAAAGTTTTCCACGCACTAAAAAGGTTGAACCTACTCTTCCTACTCAAATAGAAACGACTGAAGATACTAAAGAAAGTATTCCGTGCACTAAAGAGGTCAAAACTAGTCTTCCTACTCAAGTAGAAATGACAGAAGATACTAAAGAAAGTACTCCATGCACTAAAGAGGTCGAAACTACTCTTCCTTCTCAAATAGAAACGACTGAAGATACTAAAGAAAGTATTCCGTGCACTAAAGAGGTCGAAACTAGTCTTCCTACTCAAATAGATACGACTGAAAATGCTAAAGAAAGTATTCCATGCACTAAAGAGGTCGAAACTACTCGTCCTACTCAAATAGAAACGATTGAAGATGCTAAAGAAAGTTGTCAACGCACTGAAGAGGTTGAACCTACTCTTCCTACTCAAATAGAAATGACTGAAGATGCTAAAGAAAGTATTCCATGCCCTAAAGAGGTCGTAACTACTCTTCCTACTCAAAAAGAAACGATTGAAGATTTAGTATCTTGTATTCCATGCACTAAAGAGGTCGAAACTACTCTTCCTACTCAAATAGAAACGACTGAAGATGCTATAGAAAGTATTCCATGCACTAAAGTTGTCGAAACTACTCTTCCTACTCAAATAGAAACGACTGAAGATGCTAAAGAAAGTATTCCATGCACTAAAGAGGTAGAAACTACTCTACGTACTCAAATAGAAACGACTGAAGACGCTAAAGAAAGTATTTCATGCACTAAAGAGGTCGAAACTACTCTTCATACTCAAATAGAAACGACTGAAGATACTAAAGAAAGTCTTCAATGCACTGACGAGGTTGGAACTACTCTTCCCACTCAATTAGAAACGACTGAAGATGCTAATAAAAGTATTCCATGCTCTAAAGAGGTCGAAACTACTCTTCCTACTAAAATAGAAACGACTGAAGACGCTAAAGAAAGTTTTCCATGCACTAAAGAGGTCGAAACTACTATTCCTACTCAAATAGAAACGACTGAAGATACTAAAGAAAGTCTTCCATGCACTAACGAGGTTGGAACTACTCTTCCCACTCAATTAGAAACGACTGAAGATGCTAAAGAAGGTATTCCGTGCACTAAAGAGGTCAAAACTAATCTTCCTACTCAAAAAGAAACGTCTGAAGACTTAATAAGTTGCGATGAATTGTCAATAGATATACAAAGTCTTAAAGCTGAAATAAATATAGAAAGGGTTGAAGATACGAGTTTAATGAGTGAAAAAAATGTAGAAGTTATACTACCAAACGTAAAGAAAGACTTACAATCAAGTATGTCCTTTATTGTTGTTTGAATATTATAAGAGCTTAATTTTAACGTAAATTGTTACTTTGATATGGAACAAAATTGGTATTATAATGTTACGTATTTAAAGTTACACTATATTTCAAAAATTATAGATAATTTTATATCTTATATAGATATAAATTTAGATATAAAGTTTATTTTATATCTTTAATCCTTAAAAAATTCTAATTTGGGTAGTTAGGAACCACAAAGTGCTTGAATCTAAGAATGCCAAAGAAATATTTAAGAAAATAATTTAGAAATGGCAGTTTTATTTAATTCAAAACGTGTGCTTAATTATTCATCTTTTTTGCATATATTTTATTTATTGTTAAATTATTTTATAATCAATAACACTTACTATGTATATTTAAAATTTCCTATTGTCTTACAGGGGATGGTGACATTGATTCAATAATAAAACTAGAAGAAGTATTGAAAGAAGTAAGCGATATGATTGATTTATCATGCGATGATAATTTAGAGCCAATACAGAATTCTCTCGATGAAGTACAAACTATTATAATGGAGTTAAAAAGTGATTTTGGTGGAACTATAGGTGACACAATCAATGAAACTCTTGAAGATTTAGAGTGTAATGTAAGAAGTGTTCAACTTCAGATTAACGAACATAGTCCACCAGTGCTTTTAAAGGAAGCTTGTTCAAATTTACAAGTGCTTGTTGCACATTTAGGCGAAATAAATGATGTTGAAAAAGTTCTAAGACCCCAGACGAATCAAATTACAAATGATCTCCTCGATGTATGTTCAAACGACGTTGAAAAGACAATTGATTTAATACAAACAGTTTCAAGTTCAGAAAATGCAGAAAAACTAGAAAATATAATTTCCAATTTAAATAAAATTAAGGACACGATAAAGTTTCTAAGATCGAACTTCTTGACTAATGCAGAAACTTTAATTATGGGTGGAATCCAGATTAATCAAAGCTTGGACCAAATCGAAGAGAATATTTTTTGTTTAGAAAAAGATTTAGAATCCGAAAAAAATATTGACGTTATAACTAGAGACAGCATACTATCCGCCATACATTCAATTTATGGAAGTATTTCAAACATGAGAGGAACTGTTTCTAGCGTACAGAAAAAATATTTATATGAAAATTATGGGGAACCATCGCGATATTTTTTGTTATCTATAAAAAATGTTACGGTTTTATTAAAAAGCAACGAAAATCGTAAATGGAATGAATTTGCGAAAACATTACGTAAAGTCCTAAATCATTTTGAAGATGTAAAATTTTATATCAATTTCGATAAGACAGCTAGGTTGCCTAGTGATGCAGCTTTTACTAAAATTATTCTGGGTGAATTGCATTCTGTACTGTCTGGAGTCGTTTTACAAAATGCAACTGATTTAGACGTGGAGCTGAGTAAACATACGGGTCATGCCATAAATTATATAAATGAAATATTAAAGAACATAGAACAAATGACAACATTAGAAGTAAAAGAGAAAATACCAATTTTTAAAGAATTGTCTAAGCAAATGTTTGAATTGACAGAAAATATTAAACTTTTTGTTGAAAATAAAAATAAAAGTGATCACAACAATCTGACCGACGATACCAATGTGACTCCAAAAATAGAATCAACAACAGCAGTTCAGGAAGAAAAAGTTGCTGAAAATGTAATAGAAACTGGTAATGTACAGAATGCTTCTAATATTGAGATAGAAGGTACGGTATCGGATTTATTGAGTAAAATGGATGACAATTTAACAGAAGGAAAAATTGTTACTACTATAATTACCGAAGAAAATACATCTTCAATAGATGACAACGTAGAAACTGATAAGCTACTTCAAGAAATTGACAATTCAAATGATTTAAAATATCAAATTGAACATTTAAAACCTGACGAAATCCAAAACAAATCCTTAAAATTACGAACAGAAGAAGAGTCTTTAAAAGATATTGAACAACAAACCAGTGAAGAAATTAATAAAAATGTACACCTTACTGATAATACAAAAAATAAGACCGGCATAGAGATAAATAAAAATTCTGTTGAAATAGAACAACAACAAGAAACAGGTGCAACAGAAGACGATAAAATTATTGATATTAATCAGGAAATTGACAAAAATGAACGTTTAGAAATGGAAAAAAATGTTGACGACATAGACATAAATTCTACAATTTCTGAAAACGTTATTGATGTATTTAATGAACAAGACATTGCAATGATGGACAAAAGTCAAGAGGACGTGGAAATTAAGGACTCTGAAAAGGTGAATATTGAAAGCATTGAAAACAAAACCCCCATGGAACAAATTGATTTACACGAAAAAGACGAATATACCGTATTGAACGTAGTAAAAGAAGAAGAAACAGAATTGACGGAGATAAAAGATGGAAATACTACAACCGATGGCGCTAGTATATTTATACAAGACTCACGGGCAGTAGATAAAGTGGAACAAACGGAACCCATAAAAAATAAGACAGAAGAACCCGAAAAATCGCATCTGATAATTAAGGAAATTGAAGAAAATAGAAGCATTATGACAGATGAAATGGTAACCGAAAATATAAATAAAAGTAATAGAGACAGTATTTTTGAAATTGACATAATAGATAATAAAAACATAATGAATGAAAAAGACATGCTCGTTGACGTACAACTTTCAGAAAATAATAAATCCTTAATTGATCAAGATAATGCAGTAAGTGAACCATTAAAAAATGAACAAATTAAACATGACATAAAATTGGAGAACAAGTCAAAGGAAGTTGTACTTGGTGAGATAAATCAATTTAAACAACAATCGATTGATGAAAATAAATTACTCGAAGAACAAAAACAAAAATCCAGCGATTCAGTTGAAAAAGATATGGAAGATGCCATGTGTTTAGAAAATATGGAATCATCACAGCCGCAATCTGTTCTCAATGAGAGGAAGACTTTAGAAGGGGAATTTGTAGAAAAAACACTCGAAGAAAAGACTAATCATCAGGACGAAACTGAAAATGAACTGCTAAAAATAAAGCCTGAATACATTACAATTCCTCCAATTTCAAGTCAACAAGATGACGTTGACAAAAATGAAGTTTTACAAAAACAAATAATTGATATAGACATTGAAAAACTTGAAAAAGATCAAGAGTTTAATGATAGACGAAATGACAGAGAAAGTTTATCTTACACAGAAGATGTAATAAACAACGAAAATATTGTCAGATTATCAAGTAAAGACGAAGATAAAACTGAACATGAAGCAAATGATGCATTTATTGATAAAAATAAAGAATATTTAATAACGGAAGATGTTGAAAATGTTGACCAAATAATTAAAGTTTTGGTTGACCAAGAATACGAAAAACTTCAGATCAAAACAACTGAAGAGAAGCAAGAAAATAAAAATGAGGGGAAAGAAATTGAAAGAGACGTTAAAACGAAAAATAAAAAATTAAAGTTAATCGAAGAAAAAACGAAAGATGGTCAAGAGCTGAAAGAAGAACAAATCGCCATTGACAAAGATCTTAGTGACAAAAACGAAGAACGAATTAAAGAGATAGTAGAAAAGATTAAAATAGAAACAATAACTAGTGTAGAAGAAATTGCACAAGTAACTTCCCCGCTAAATATTTGTTTAGAAATTAAAGAAAACGTAGATATTAAATTGGTTGAGTCCTTAAATGAAGCTATAACAAATTTGGTATCTGTAAATGAGAACTACGTTCAAATTACACCTAATAAAGAAGAAGAAATAAATATGGAAGCAACACATGAGACGGACTCAAATCTAGGTTGCATAAGCGATGAAATTTGTGATAAAAATCTAAAAAAAGTTGATGTAGTTGGAAACGTTTCCGGTAAAACCTCTGAAATAAAAGCTGATAATGATATTTTCATAAATAATAAAGTAAAAGAAGACAATGATAAAATACATTTAGAAATTGCTAGTGAAAGTGACATAAAAGATGAGGACAGTAACAAAAATGTATCTGTTTGTGAAAACTTACAATTAGAAAATAGTCAAGAGAGCAAAGAAAATAACTACGAAATTAAAGAAATTGTTACTGAAGTAAAAGCAAAGGAAGAAAATATTAATTTAAAATCACAAAATGATATAAATGAGACTCAACAACCAGTACAGCATGATCAAAACACTCTAAAAAATAAAGAAGAAACTATATTAAGTGCAAGTAAAGATGAAGATGGTCATGAATTAGACAAAGCAAGTCAATTACAAAAAAATGTCACAAAAGCACAAGAAGTTTTACTAAATGTAGAAGAAAATCGAAAAGAAATATGTCAAAGCTCGGTACTAGATACCCCAATGGGCGAACATATACAGACTGAAATAAGTGCCTTAAAGGATACTGAAACGCAAATCGATCAAAATGTTACAGTATACTTAGATGACATGAAAGACGATAACAAAAACATTGATTTGCTTTATGAAACTGAAAAAGAAGAGAAAGATGCAAAAAGTAATAAATCTATGGAAGTTAACATATTAAGCAATAAAACATCGGAAAAAGAGGCCAAATTAGTAGAACAACAATTGACAAAGCACGACGTTGAGGACATTGAGACACATGATAAAAATGAAAAATATCAGTCTATAAAAGAAGAATACCCTAAAATGAACACAAACGAAGCTATATTAAATCATTCAAAAGAAGAAAAAAGTACAGAGCAAGAAGATATAGCAGCACAAAAACACATGGAAACCAACGAGGAAACTCAGGTGGAAACGTTGACAGAAACAAAAAATAAGAATGGCCAGAGGAAGAAAGAATCTCCAAATAAACAACTTAAAGAAAAAAGAAGATCGAAAAAGTCGCGCGAAACTCCAAAACAAACAGCTGCAGACAATGAAGTAAAATCCCAAGAGGTCGAAAACAAGGACCTAGAGTTAAATAAAAGAAAAAATAATAAAAAAGTTAAATCTGATGAAAGCCTTAAGCTACAAGATAGTCAACCTATAGATGGTAAAAACATACTTATTATGAAAGATGAACAATCAGAAAATCAAAAACAGGATAACGAAGGACATACAACAAAACAAGCAACAACAACAACAAACGGAACCAAAACTGAAGATTTAAAAGATAACAAAACCGACACTGACAATTTGATGATTAAGAGAAGTAAAAAAGAAGAACAAATTCTTGCAGAGAAAAAAGCAAAAATAGAAAATAATTTAGAAGTTCAGTATACTTCAGGACAAAAGGATGAAATAAATAAAGAGGTAATCTTGGGGATAAATAATATACCTGCATTAAAAGATAAACAAAAAGAAGAAAAATATCTCTTTGAAGTAGATGATCATGAGGATTCCAGGAAACTAGAAAATAACGTGTTATTAGAATGCAGTAATAAAAAGGAGAGTATAAAAGAGTGTTCAACCTCAACCTCAACCCAAGTTAAGGACGATCGTCAAGAAATAGAACAGAGAAAAGTATATCCAGTAATCAAGGAGCATTCTTTAACTCATTACGAGTCAGAATTCTCTAGGCCACCAGGATATATAGCCAAACCATTTGGTATAGAAGAATCAGCATCCCAAGTAGAAATAAACACAAAGGGTCAAACTATTTACAAAGCACAAACTCTACTTCGAGAGTCCCAATTAAGATCATCATTGCCTCCACATATGGATCAAAATTTAAATATAGAAAAGCAATCTCAAATTAAAGAAAGAACAAAAGCCGTTAGCGAGTGTAGGAGCACATTATCAGAAAAACGTACTAGCTCTGGTCGAGATAATAAAAGAAAACCTGTTTTCTCAACATTTTTAACAGACCGAACCGCAGTAGAAGGTTCCAGAGTAAAACTTACTTGCAGTATCTTATCACCAACTGATCCTACAGTAACCTGGTACAAAAATGGTAAAGAACTAGATAATAAACATAAGTTTAGAAGTAAATTTATTGAAGGTTTGATTACTTTGGAAATACTTAATGCAATTCCAAGTGACTCAGGAGAGTACAGTTGCAGTATTGAAAATGAAAATGGGTCTATAACGTCATCTGCTAATCTTAAAGTATATCCCAGCTTTGAATCATCTCCGATACCACCAACATTTACCCGGTCTATACGTGGTACGTTCGATAAATTAAAACATTAAAAATGGTATATAAATATATATTATATTCTCATACTCATTTTCTTGTTACAGATAATTATCATTTAGCTGAAAATGAATTAATACTAGAATGCCGAATCCGTGGGCAACCTCTTCCGACTATAACATGGCTAAAAGATAATAAGCCTATTGTGTTGAGTGATCGTTATCAGGCACATTATTTAGCTGACGGGGTTTGTAGATTAACAATTAGTTCTCCTAATACTGAAGATTCGGGAAAGTATACTTGTAAAGCTGAAAACTCTATGTGGTCTGATCAAATTTCCCATGACGTTTACTTTACAGGTGAGTTATTGAAGTTTTAATTTCAAATATAAAGAAGAAGATGTTTTGTATTATATTTCTTACGTTTGTTATAGGTAAAAAAGGCCAGTTGAGTCCAAATCTTGCTACAGTTGAAAAGGTACATTTCAGTCGCCATGCACTAGAATCACGTCGTCCTCATTTTACAAATGTTTTGTCGGACCATAAAGTAGTTTATGGGGGTACAATAGGTTTACAAGTAGAGATAAGAGGATCACCTATTAGAGTAGAATGGTTAAGAGAAGGACATTCCATAACAGAATTGTACAGAAATGCACAGACATACGTCGATCACGGAATATATACTCTAGCTCTTTCTGACGTAACAGAGCAAGAATCTGGTTTGTATACGTGTAGAGCATACAGTACGCAAGGAAATGTCGATATGAACGCTTCAATTACTGTTGTTCAACCTAATCAGTATGAGGGTAAACCTGCATCAATTGTTAGTCGGCCTGAAAAAGATGTGCTCATTTCCGTTGGTGAAGATTTAAATATTTCATTTAGAGTTCATGGAGAACCTAAAGCAAAAGGTAATAATAATTTATGAAATTCCTTATTTTTTGTATTAAACTCCGATAACCGAGTAAGGCTAAGAACTCACGGAGCGGTTATGTCCCGCGCCCGCCGCGGTTGTGGATCTGCGGTTTTATTTCTAAACTCACGAGACCGGTGATTTGCGCGATCATGCAGCCGTCGCGGTTCAGATCATCGCCCGCAAAATTGAACACGGTCCGCGCGATTTTACAAGTTGCCCGTCGGTGCAGCGGGAATCGCAAACAACCGCGCACACCGCGGGCGTAAAACGCGTCGTGAGATGTACTTTAATTTTTTACATATAAATCTGCATTCTACAGAGGTAACGGACCCGCAACCGCGGCGGGCACGGGACAAAACCGCTCCGTGAGTTCTTAGCCTAAGGAGTTTAATTAAATTCTAAATGTACTTTTTGCAATTTGTTATTCATTGCTATAATTATGTTATTTTATTAATTGCAATTTGTTATTCATTGTTATATTATTGATGTTTCAATTGTTATGTAACTTGTAAAACATGTTTATATTGTTTGTATTGTAGTTTTCTTTATGAAGGGTATACGTGACATAACAAATAGTCAACGTGTTTGTAAGATGACATCGGATGATTATGTTAAGTTTACTTTAAAGAGAACTGTTGTATCTGATGCGGGAACATATTGTGTCTTTGCAAGAAATGCCTATGGGTGTGATAGAGCTTTCGTAACGGTTGTGGTAAGTTACATTACAAAATATTATCAAGCCTAAATATTAATTTTACATACTCTTAATTTAAGTTATATTATACACATACTAATATTTTACAATATTATTAGTTTAGTCAATATGTGTTATATACAAATATATATATTTTCATTCACTTTCCCTCGTGGAAGATCTCCAATGAGAAAACTGCTTACACTTTTAAACACACATTAATTTCTTATTTTTAGATTAGGCAACGTGCTTCTTCTGACAACCTTATATCGGATTGGACTTATCCTATGGACGATTTAGCTATTTCATCGGTTGATCGAAACTATAAATGTAAGAGGGTTTAAACGTTTCATTCGTATATAGCTAAAATATAATCGTCAATAAAGCTAGCAAGTCGTTTTTAATTCTAATTTTTAATTTTAATTTTCTTTAACTTTCTTGCTTAAATTGCACTTTGCAAGTTTAATGTTATTCGGATGTCAATACAATAATTTAACACCAGGTATTCTGATAAGAGAGCTTAGTGAATAGTGAAACTATTGAAGACATTGAAGACCGTATATACCGATAATTTGGCTCATTTGGTTAATTTTGATAAGGGTCATATATTATGTACACTGACAAAAATGTTTTCATTTTTAAGTTTTTTAAACTACATTGGATATGATTACAAAAACTATTATATTGTGATTTTATATATAACCTTTTAAATTCTTAATATATTGCTACTTGAAATGTATCTATTTTATTTATTGAATATTGTAGACTTATTTTTTATGGCTTCCTAAATATATATTTGTAATATTTTAGAAATAAGAAATGCATTCAGATTGGTACAACTATAATTTTTATTTTACAGCTGTTCCTGATAGAATACCTAGTGAACCTAGCGCTGTTGATGGTGGAAATAACTGGATCTCTCTTGCTTGGCCCAAGCCCGATCCACAATCAAGAGCTCCAGTTCTGGCTTATAAAGTAGAAAGTTGGCTTCTCGGGAAAGAAGGTGGAGCACGTTGGGTAGAATTAGGAATCACTCCACGAAACTCTTTTGATGCTTTCAACTTAAAACAAGGCGAAGAGTACCATTTTAGAGTCACACCAAGAAACCGTTATGGTTGGGGTGAATCAGTACAAACATCCGTACCTATTGGGATTGGGTTAGCAGGGGATAGACCAGAATTTATTGATATTTTACCGGGCCAGTTGAAAGTACTTGTTGGTGAGACGGCGACTTTGTCCTGTAGCTTTAAAGGCAAACCAATTCCTGAAATAATGTGGATGAAAAATGGCCATGAAATTGAAGAAGAAGTAGGCAGGGTAAATATAGCAATAAATGATTATAATTCTTCTTTACGTATTGAGGCGGTAAAATCAGAGGATGAAGGAAGATATAGTTGTGAAGCAACGAACATTCATGGTCGGTCTTCTACTTATTCAAGAATGGCAGTCATTACGGATCGACAAATATGGCAAGCTGACGCTAAGCTTAAGAGGTCAGTTTTCATAAAATATGTAATTATAATATACCATAATTGAGAAATCTATCAAATAATTTAACAAACTTTAATTTAAAGGGAAAGATCAGCAGGGGTTGATGGAGAATACCCGCCACAATTTACAATGCGCTTGAGAGATCGACGCGTACAAGCAACATACCCAGTTCGTCTTACTTGTCAAGTTGTTGGAAATCCAACTCCAACAGTAAAATGGTTTAAAAATGAGGAGGAAATTGTCTTTGATGGTATGATTTCAATTTTGTATTTTATATGAACACACTTATTGTATGTACCAGTTTGTACTTGCATGTTGCGCGCCATTCGATTAATTCGATTCGATTAAAATAATACCTATATTGAATAAATTATCGTGCACCGATAAGTTTTTTCGGTAATAATAATCTGATTTCACTTTTGTAATTTATCAAGAAATGCTTGATATATTTTGCTACATCTGCTGCCACTATCATACAGCGAACGTATCGTAATTATGCTGGCTGACTATACAAATATACACGTACTATAACGTGAAATCGAAAATTATCTTATACAGACCTACATACACATAAACAGTATTATAACTATGTAAGCTTATAGCCGTACACTTTTAAGCTTATAAATTATATTTTATAAACTTAACGTTGTACTCGCAGGTCGTCACACTGCATCCCAAGATGAATATTTCTATACGTTGGAGATTGCTCCAACAACATTAGAAGATGGTGGAGTATATGAAGCGATGGCTAGAAATGGCTGTGGTGCTGTCAGCTGTCGCTGTAGCCTTGTGGTTGATAAAGGCATCAGAGCATACATAGCACCGGAATTTTGTTGTGGTCTTGAACCACTTTATCATTTAAGTGAAGGTGAATTCGTTATTAAGAAAGAATATTTAAGAAATGACTTTTTACAATAATTGATAAGACGAGTAATACTTTTATATTATTCAAATTACAGGAGATGAGCTACGAATTTCAGCTATTGTCGAAGCTTATCCTTCAGTTGGTGTGACTTGGTACCGCGATGGAGTGAGATTACGGCCTAGCCGAAGAGCAATTATGACTTTAGATCGAGATGGCCAAATTGAATTAGCAGTTGCTTCTGTAACTGGTCGCGACGCTGGTGTTTACACGTGTACTGCCTCCAACGAAGTAGGAATGGCTTCTACTTCTGGTAAGGTAGAGATTGTGTCGGGAGAACATGTAGTAGAAAGAACTGCAGCACCACCTATTGTTGTTACTTCAGACACACCGTAAGTTTTTAAAAACTGTTAAAATGACATTTTATCACCATGTGATAATGTTTACTCAATTGTATGTTCTTTACAGTTATTCAAAAGAGCCTATGTTTATAAAGAAACCGAGATCTAGTGAAGCTCGAGAAGGAGATACAGTAATTATTGAGTGTGAAGTGATTGGCGACCCCAAGCCTGATGTTTATTGGCTAAGAGATTTCTTAAAGGTAATGTATTTCAATTAGCTTAGGCTAACTGCTTTGCATCAAAAGATCAAATTACGTGTGTTAAAGAAATAACAACATCAAGAAGCTGCTGTATTCTGGCTAACAAGTGAAATAATATATCTGTAACTAGCTGATGCCCGCAACTTCGTCCGCGTTGCTTGATTTATTAACAAAGTTTTCTTATATACGAAGGGAAAAAACATCAAAAAGATCGCAAGCAAAAATATACTTTGTTTAAACATACATCACTAAACACGCAGTGCATATACAAAACGTTGTTTCTTGAAACTTTTTTTTGACCCTTGCCAAGTGTCTAAGAAAAATTTCAATGAAATCTATCCAGTCGTTTTTCCGTGATGCGCGCACAACTGCAGACCTCTATCATTTTATTTATATAGATTATAGTTAAAAGTTTCGTTACCCGTTGTTCACGAAAATGAACAATAATAAATAATAAAGTCATAGATATGTCACCATTATTGTATTAAATTTTTATATTATTTCTTTATACCTTTCAGCCTGATTACTACCGAGATTCTAGTCACTTCAAACGCGTGGGCGCTGGACCTGCCTATCGCTTTGAAATCCCTCATGCAAAATTCGACTATACCGGCGCATACTCAATAGTCGCTAGAAATATACACGGTGAAACAAAGGCCATTATATCACTTCAGATATTAGCTAAAGGTCAGTTTACATCATAAACATAAACATAAAATTTACGGTGGTAGAGCTTTGTGTAGGCTCGTCTGGGTAGGTACCACCCACTCATCAGATATTCTACCGCAAAATAGTAGTACTTGGTACTGTTGTGTTCCGGTTTGAAGGGTGAGTGAGACAGTGTAATTACAGGCACAGGGACATAACATCTTAGTTCCCAAGGTTGGTGGCGCATTGGCGATGTAAGCGACGGTTAACATATCTTACAATGCCATTGTCTATGGGCGTTGGTGACCACTTACCATCAGGTGGCCCATAAGCTCGTCCGCCTTCCTATGAAATAAAAAAAACGACTGTTATGTATTTGCCAAATAAAGAAAATATAGTAGAAATAATAAAATAAATATAGTAGTGTATAAATATAGACTGTTGTGTTTTAGAGATTGTACCTGTCGATTTAATAACTGTTTTTTATTTTGAAGGCCATCAAATTTAGTGTTTTTCTTATACTTTCAGATCTCACATGTGGCGACGACGTTCATAATATTAGATTTGGGTAAGTTTTACTAGCGACCTTCGAATATTTTCAAAATGAACAATTTTTCACGACACTTTTTAAACGAAACAAATTTATTTGATTGCAGACGTGTAGATGTTATCCCACGTTTCGATAAGGAACTAACAGATTTGTTGTGCTACGACGGTGACGCGATTGAGTTCGAATGTAGTGTTACCGGAAATCCCGATCCAGATATTAGATGGTTCCACTACAATGACGTATGTATACAATACATTATGCTTCTTACATGGATTTCATTTGGAACATTATAAATATTTGTACTATTCTTTACTATATATTTCTTTTTAAAACAGCTCGTCTCAGACTGTGCTGACTTCGAATCTTCGTATGAAATAGGCATAGCAAGATTGAAAATTAAACAAGTGACCGCTGAAGACGAAGGGACGTACACCTGTGAAGCTTCCAATAGCTTAGGAAAATCCTCTTCAAGCGCCTGTCTCGTCGTTTATCGTAAGTTCAACTCTTAACCTTAACTATATATTAAAGGAAACCTTTAGTAAATTTATCCCCTTTTTGTTCCATTAGAAACTTAGAATGAGTCAATTGAGTAAAGATAGTAAAGCGCCTTTAAATAAAAAAAGATTTTTTTTTATAGTTTGCCATTGTAAAGCTAAGGTAAGGTGTGCGTTGATAGACAAAAAATATATATTTTTTTAATACATATACATAACGATTACTGCTTTTTCTTAAATCTTGTTAATTACAGCTCCCGGTGAACCCAACACACTGAGCCAGCGTCTGCGGCGGCCGCCCGCACTTCTCTCCGCCGCTTCTACGCCGCGCTCCACTCCGCGTACAACTCCCGCTCGCTCGCTCTCTCGAACGCCTGGTAACTTATCAAACTTTTCTTTCAAAACTTAATCTTAATAATTATTGTCAATGTCCCTTTTTGCTGTATTGATTACCTTTTATACTGATACGATTTACCTCATAAATAATAACGCAACTACTGTATGTACAACGTAAACGTTTATATTTGTAGTTGAGTCGAAAAATTTGGTACTTAAATATTTTAAAAATTACAGGTCCAGATCCAAGACGTTTTTGCAGTCCGTCTCGTGAAATTGCCCCGAAATTCTACACCTACCCCTACAACAGAGTCGCTGAAGAAGGTGATACCATAGTATTCCAGTGTGCTGTAAAAGGTCTTCCGCCGCCGTGGGCCACATGGGATAAAGATGGTATCATTATAACACCATCTGCAAGGATTAGTATTAAGGAAAAAGATGAAATGTTTAGAATTTTAGAAATTGAACAAGTTACTATAGAAGATGTAGGTCTGTACAGAATATCATTGGAAAACGATTATGGAAGAGCGGAAGCTTCAGCTCGACTTGAAGTTATTACACAAAAAGGAAAATTTTATGGTACAAGGTCTTACAGCGTATCTCCGAGAAAAACCTTGCCATATAGAAGACGTACGCCTTCTTTTTCCAAACAAGACTGATAGTAAAAAAAGTAACAAATCAAAACATGATTTCATTTCAATCTGTTATCGAGAGAGCAGAGACGTTGACGGTACTATTTAAATTAGTAAGTATTACCCACAATATTAATGCCATTGCGAATTCATGGGTACCCATTTTATATTAGCAATGCGAATAATACAAAACCATCGTGCTTATAATACTTCAATTATAAAAGAGTTAAATTTCTTTCAGACAATAATTAGTATGGAAGGCGGCTACGAGCTTGAGAACAATGTTTCCTTTTGTTTTAATCGAATAAACTTTTAACTTCTTTTGCATTTTATTTGTAGGATGGCTTAGAATATGATATTTTATTGTTTGATAAATATGTAATTGTATCAAAGTAGTTACGAGCGTCGCAGAACAAATATTTCATTAAGTTAAAATGTAATTAGAATTTATTTGCGTGCAGCTTGCGATTTGATGTTAAAAATATTAAGCTTTTTAAAAACACATTTTGTTCTGCGACTCAATTTGTACACGTACCGGTACAGAAAACAGACGTAGGATAAATGTTGGGCCAATATCTCACGTTCTTTAATTCGAACGTGATCTGTATTGGTTAAATGGAAGTGAATCTGTTTTCGTGAATGTAGGAAAGGCTTTTATTGTTTTGTTGTAATAGGCGTAGATTAACTGGTACGTGAGCGATGCGTGAAAATATATTTACTCTCTAATGTAGTGTTTGAAGTATAAAATAATCGTTTTAATAAAATTTGTATATTTATACTTACGCTGTTTGTTAAATGTTATAGATAGTTGCAAGTCGATAGCGCACCCTGGGATTTATTAAATAAATTGTATTATGATTATGTGGATGTTTTATTATAATTTTTCTTATGAATGTTGAAGTATTATACAATATATAAATGCTTGATAAATGTTTCGACACCAACGAAGTTGAATTAATTATATCATGATTACTTTGTCAGGTTTCTGACAAAGTAAATTCTGATTCTGTTGCAGCAATTATTTTATGTCATGTAAATAACACATCGTCTTATTTATTCTATACATTCGATTTTTTTATATATTTACTAACTGCGCACAATAAAGCATTTTTAAACAACTTCTATTTATAGAATTGTATTTTTTAAATAAATACATCTTGAAAACAGCTTCGTTTACTCCTAAGTTAAGAGGAAATCTTTCATTTAAAATGTTTATGTTTCATGTGAACTTGACTTGAACAAGAACTATTAGGGCGCAATTAAGGTAAAACATTAGCTTACAATATCAGTATTTTCATAATCTTGAAGCGCTAAAGTATTTTGCCACATGCAATAATTCTTGCTTTTATATGTATACGATATAAATGATATTTAAGAGAAGTTCAGTTAAAAATGTCATGTCTTATTCTTTCGAAAGTGCAATAAATGAGGATAAAAAAAGACAAATCAGTGTTTAACAAAACTCCTGTTAAACAACGTTTAAAAGTAAGGTCGCTATTCTTTTACCCGCCCACAGAACATTAACTGAGTGTTACTTTTTATAACTAATGGTCGATATAGCTTAGTATAGTAAAATTTAAGTCACGCGAGGTGATTCTCGATCAGCAGATATGACGTTCCGCTGCCCGCCCACGCAACTTCGTAGACGATGCGCTGCAATCATTACATTCCCAGCTCTCTGTTGAAAACATACTTGTTATAACTCCGTCGCTTACGGACATTTGCAGAAAAAAAGAAACCTCGTATAATATTAACGTATTTGTTATTATTATAATAAATTCTTAGGATAAAATTTTGTATTTATATATAGTTTGTTCCTTAGGAATTTCTATTAGTTTTCCTATAGTGAAAGAGTTTAACTTACTTGCCACCTTGCTCTATGGTTAGCCAGATATGACTTTAAATTTTCTTGAGCCCGTTTCATGTGACCGGCTCTTGCGCCTCCCGGAGGACCTTCAACAATCCATTGATGGTTTAGAGCAACGGAAGCTTTCATGCGCTTTTCAGGTTGTAAAACAAGGAGGTGATCAACGAAGTCTTTTGCCAAATCAGATATTTCTTTGAAAGCTGATTCATGGTAATTGTAATTCGCCATGGTTATATTTGCTGATCGCTCTGGCCAACTATCACCACTGAATGGCATCACTCCAGATAATCTGCAAAATTTAGAAATATTCGTATATGCTCATTTGAACCTAAAAACGTTTAATAACTCTACACTTAACTAACTTATTATTTACTTACAACATATAGGTAACGACACCCAAACTCCACATATCACATGCCAGGGTTAGTTGTTCAAAATTCAAAACTTCTGGTGCGACGTAGTCTCTCGTTCCGTAAATAGCTCTTGTTATATTACTTTCATCTAGTACTCGAGCTAAACCAAAATCTATTATTTTGACTTGTCTAGAATTTGGACTGAGGCAAATTATATTCTCTGGTTTTAAATCTAAATGTGCTATCTTTCGCTCGTGTAAATAAAGCAATGCTTCACATATTTGTCGAACGTAAGGTACTACATCCACTTCTTTTATATGCTCTTCTTCTACTATCCTGTCGAATAACTCTCCACCCCACAAACTGTAACAAATTAGTATTGAATGTTAAGAACTATCTGTGCAATTTGCTTATCTAATGCTTTTGATAAATGAAACTTCATAATTGGTAATTGGAATCAGTTTGACTACAATATTTTAAACGCAGTAAACTTACTAATCCATAACTAAAATAAAAGATTCCCTCGTTGAAAACGAATCGTAAAGCTCAACAAGTTTTTGATGCTGCAATCTCCTCATCATTTCGTATTCTCTTACAGCGGTGTCTCTCTTTTTTTGCGTCCTAGTTTTTAGTATTTTTGCTGCATAAAACTCTCCTTTATCGTCATGGACAAGTACGACACTACCAAATGCACCACATCCTATTACATCACCCGTCTTTGTAAACTTTGCTTCAAAATCTTCCATTGGTCTCAGGTTGCAATTTTTCTTTAAAGTTCGCATCTCTTTCTGGGCTGGTACTATGTATGAAACAATTTCAATAAGATAAATGGAATAAATCAAAACAATGAAATTTAAAATGTTACAATAAAAAGAGTTAAAACAGTTCTTGCGTTTTGTATTACGCAAGAACCATTCGTTTGTAGTTTAGGTCACGGTAATTGTCGATAAGAAATTTAATCACGTTCTTCCATATATATAATAATATATAAATGGAATGCAGTTACAACAAATAAAAAACTGAATAATAATGAGAAATATATATATTACAAACAATTTACTAGCATTACATATGTTGTATCTAACAACAAACCAAATATTACTAGCTTCTTAGCGCTCCCTAATTATTCTTTGGATTGAATTATAACTTTAAGCAATTGTTGGTTTTTGTAATACCGACATCGATGCGCAACAGTGGTAGAGCATAAGTCGCATCAGATACTCTTTATTTGATGTGACTTAAGTGACCTTGCAAACATTCTTACTCAAACCTTAGTATTTTAGACACTTATTAAAACATAAGGTTTCAAAAACAAAAGGTAGATAAGAACTATATCACAGATATTTACGACTGATTAAAATAATTATTTAAGGTTTACGTTTCTTAATTAACCTGTGGCTTGAGAACTTAAACATCTGGCTTTAATAAATGATTATGGTTTGTCCCTAAAATCTAATTTCTATGCTAGTGACTTTCAATATGACTTGCTGGTTTGTCAAACAAAATTCGTATATCTAAAGGGTTTTTTAAATAAAACTGCTCACGTATACAAACTCTGGATTCATCGGAGTTAGGAAGAGGCGTCGCTGCTCTTATACGAAATTTCATAATCTGTTCTACCGGTGGATCTTTTATTTCAAACATTGGTAAACTTGTAACACCTGCATGCACGAAACCACCACTTGTGTGTGCCATCTCGATATGATACCAACGATTTTTAGATTTGTCTGTTTGTGTGTCGTACCTAAAATTTTAATGATAACGTGGGCACGGTATTAATTTAAAATAAAATATTATAAAATAATACTATTAGTAGGTGTTTTGTTATACAATGCCAGGACTTCTTTTTCCAATAGGAAATCCATCACGACAGAAGAGAGAAAACAAATTTTAAGTTAAAAGTAAGTAGTGTAAATATTTACATCATCACATTATTTTACTATGTTTACCAAACATTAATCAAGTTTGCTTACCATTCTATTACTATAAGCTTAGAAAGCACTTTCGGTGATTGGCCGCGAACGGATTTTCCTTGGACACTCATACGTTCAACATGTGTGTCGTCATCTATATTCGAAATATTCAAATAATAATTCTCTTCATCTAATCTAAAACAACAATAAAACAACTTATTTTAATAAATCAATACATCATTTCGATCCAGTTAATTAGTTGATTCATGTCATTACTTTTTTATTGTATTTATTAGTATGGCAAGGGCGAGTAATTATTATATTTGCCAATAGGCGTACGGTAAGATATATAAAACATAGTTTTCGTCGTCGATTCACCGCTTACCGCGGGATCTTAGTTGTTACTGATTCACTCGCTACATATTATAGCGACATCTTAAGGCTCCTTCATAACCATAGTTTCAATTACAAAACTAAGATTCCACGTGCAATACCGGGCAAGCACCAATTATTTTTTCATGTGCTTAATAATTATGTTATAATGAATCTCATGTTCTGCGGTACCTGTGCGTACCGGATAAAATTATTCTCATGTGTATACACCAACCCACATTCGAACAGCGTGGTGGAATAAGCTCCTAACCTTCTTCATATAATAGAAGAGGAGGCTTTAGCCCAGTAGTGAGACGTTTATAGGAATAGACAATGGGTTCAAGCCTATGAGTATTAAATATTGTTGTTATATGTTTGTTATAGTAAACTGAACGTTTAGATAACAAATCAAACATCTGATTTAATAAATGTAAATTAAGAAATATAATATAAAATACATAGTAATTAACTAAATCAGATTATTATAACATCACTGGCAGAAGATCATCGTCGTAGAACATCTCTCCTCAGCGATTAAAAACGCCTTCGCCACATACGAAAACGAGTGGAATTGAAGGCTTGTGAAATTATTGTACTTATAATAAAGTAGTACCGATTACAATTTTCAAAATATTAAACGTATAAAATTCACCTGCATAACGTAATAATCATTAAACTTTCACAAGTTAACGTTGTCTCCTTACCACCGTTCGATGAAACCTAGTAAAAAAATATATACTTATTAAGTGATTTACAATAAAATAATATTAAATTTTCGCTTGCATAACAAATAATTGTTTTGTATATTATTAATTAAATATTAAATTCATTTAATCAAATATGTTTAAACTTAAACATTGATTCGATTAGCAACAATGAATACAGTAAATATTTCTTTTGCTACGATTAACGCGATAATGAAATTCGCTGCGATAGTAGATAAATTATATTATTTTCGCGCATATACGATAAGAGTAAAAAATTGTTTAGAAATTAAACAACTATACGATATTCGCAAATGCGTTTATATAACACCAGCAGTATATACTTACTAAGCATTTATGAATTCCATTTTTATGCTTTAAAGGAAACTCCAATTTCAAATTTATATTGTAAAATATATTTCGCCTTGTAATAGTTTTATTCAGTTTTGTTACACTTTCAATGATTGCAGCTGGTACTATCGTTAGAGTCGTTGCTGTACTAATGCTTAAAATTGATTTCCTATTAGGAAGTGCTTTCCGAAGTTCGCAAATAACTTCATCAGCCATACCAGGCTCGACTTGTTTTATAACTAAATAGAATTCTCCTCCGCTGTGCATCATCTATAAAAAAGAATAGCAACGTTATGCCTTTTCCCTGTCATCTTAATTAATTGCCATTCATTTACTTACATGAAATCTGTGATTCGTTCGTTCAACTCTAAAATGGCCGACGTACCAGACTACAAAATAAAATCTAGGATCGTCAACGTCAAAACTGCAGGTGAATGAAATCCTTGTTCCAAAACAAGTGACAGTCGGCTCTAAAGGTTTCTTTACTTGAACCGAACATAATTTTTCCTTTGGTATTTCTGTAAAAAAACTCAGTTAAGGCTTTTTTATCTATTGAATAAACAACAAGAAATCTTTAAATAAAACATACCATTGATAGTTAAAAAGCAACTCGAAGAATCTGTTTGTCCTGTTATTTTATCGCGCATAGCTATTGAGTATTCGCCGGTATCATTTAAGCAGGTATTTCTTATCCTTAAACTAATGTATTTGTTGTTATAGTACTCTGTTACTACATTTTTGTTTTCCTCTATTCTTGCTCCATTTTTAGACCAACAAATTGATGTGTTTACATCGTACGAAGCCTTGCAGGTTAGTCTTACTTCCTCTCCTTCGTTTACTTCTAATTCATCTGGTAAAGTCTCATCTATGCTAGGTACTATTTCGCTAGAATTTAAGGTATTTAAGTCGGTGTTAATTACTACAACACTTGCAAAACTTGACGCAATACCATATTCAGATTTAGATACCACATGATAAATACCAGTATCTGACTCTTTGGCACACAGTATCGAAAGTGTGGTCGTTCTTTTGTCGTTTAAAACTATCATACGTTCGTTTGGTACTAATAAATTATTACTTTTATACCATATATAATCTTCTAAAGCATCACAATTGAACATTGCTTCTAGCTCTATAGTGTCTCCTACTAATACTTTTGTAAACCTCAAATGCTGTACCACGTCAAAACGTTTCGCCATTGGACTCAAATATAAAACGTCATTATTCATTTGGTTTTCTTTTAATTGCTTTACGTATAAATTTGCTTTAGAAAACATTTCCCCTAAATAGCTCTTTAATAATACTACATAAACTCCTTGATCTTGGGCTGTAGTCGTTGTAATTTGTAGTCGATGCCATTTTCCATTAGAAGTAATTTTAAATTTACGCGAAGGTTCTATACACTTCCCATCTTTATACCATGTACACGATGTGCAGTGTTCGGACAAGTCACTTATCTTACATTCAAATGTAGCACATGAGAATTCATCCGTGACAATATCTTGTAAAGGTTCTTCTACTTCCACGTGACCCAAAATATATCTATTACCTTCATGCGCCATTGAAACACTTTCTGTGTATGTGTTTATGAGCCTTATAACCTTTATTATTATGATATCTATTATTTATTATATATATGAGGCAACCATAAGTTCAAGTCTGTTTACCCTTTGTGTCAGATTGAAGCTTCAAGATCAGTCTTCTGAAAACAATAACAATTTTAATAATATTTGTGAATATTATCAATAAATATCATTAATGACATAATATTTTTAATGATATATAAACCATATAATATAAGTCACAGAATAGAAAATACACTATTTTCTGTTCTCTGGTATTTTTTTTTTTTTTATTGTATAGGAAGGCGGACGAGCATATGGGCCACCTGATGGTAAGTGGTCACCAACGCCCATAGACAATGGCATTGTAAGAAATGTTAACCATCGCTTACATCGCCAATGCGCCAGCAACCTTGGGAACTAAGATGTTATGTCCCTTGTGCCTGTAATTACACTGGCTCACTCACCCTTCAAAATTAATATTAAGTATATAATGTGTAAAGATAATAAATAATTAAACAGAACAGAGATCGCTCGGAGCGATATTTATTTATCTGCTTAGGCATAAAGGTATAAGGTATGTATAGGACCGAACCTTCGTATTCATTCGTATAAAATATTAGATAAACTTGATAAACTTCCATTCAATAATTAAGTCCTTACTAGATTTATTACAATACATAATTAACGAAACATCGACACGTTGAGTATCACCCTACAATGTAATTATATATATATAATTTGTTATTAGTGAAAAAGAATACATTTCTTATTAGATAATTGCATTAAGTTAAAAATAACATTTTCGTCCTCGCCTTCCTTCCATCCTTATATTTAATACCTAAACGCTAAGAGATTTTAGAATAATCTATAATGTATCCGATATAAAAATAATATTAAGCGTACGTCATCGTGAATATTGTTAAGAAAAATGTTATATCAAATTATTTTTATTAAATATTATATTAAATACATCACATACAATGTATTAGCTATTTGTTATATCTAGTAAAGTTTAGTTTAACTTTCGAACATCAAGGATCGTCGACGTAAGAATATGTCGCTAGTACTTGCTATCACGTCTTGTATGACTCACGTTCACAAAAAGGTCATACAAGGTGACGTATCCAGATACTGGGCAACTCCAAAACACGCACTGCTTCGACCTTCTGAACACACCCTGTCTTAATAAAGATGTAGATAGCTAAATTTCGCTTTACCGGCGCGCTCGTGAGTGACATAAGTTGATGTTTTAAAACGACATATTAAACATACAAAGTTAATTTACTTCACTTAATAATAGTTGTAATATATGTATAGTATGGTAGCCGTATAACTGATTCGTATATGTGTATAAGTCGACTGATGTTCATATAATATTGTTAAAATACATTATTAATGAAAGTTAAGTTTATTCAACATGCATTCGTATTTACATTTTTTACGATATATATATATATATATATATAATCGTAGTACACGAATATTAAGTTAAAATTAAATACGACAGTAATACATTGTTAATTTTTGTTTAATTTTATCCTTAATTTATTCTCTTCATGTAGTACCTACTCTTCATTAAATTCAACAAATATTCTCTTAAATACCTACTTCATACAAATAAATATTATTTATATCAAAATAAAACTTTGTTACGTTATAGTTGATATTTAAAATATTATTTTATATGTACTCAAGATTATTTTGAATACATATAAAATCATTTGTAATCTTCTGAAAATGTAAATACATTTAATAAGGTCTTGGATGTCTTTCGAAGCACGAGAAAGCCTTATTTAAATCTGATTAGATGTTTTTTTTTAATAAACCTTATTTTTATTTAGAATCGAGTATAATTCTACTTAGTGCCTACTGTCTATGCACATTACCTGTAAAAGGTAAGAAGGCATTGACTTACAAGTAGGGTAAAACAAGTTTAGCATATCCGATTTATTTTTATTCAGTTTTCACCTAATGAGGAATAAGACTTAGTAGTTGTAACTATGTAATGTCTTAGTTAGGGTACTACATAATGAGTTTATTTTACTAGATCATTTAAAAGGCAAATCAGATCGACTTAGTCATCGGCTGCCCTAGAAGCAGAGGTAACCAATGTTTGTCGTTTGATTTATAATTACCATTAAAATTACAATTAAATAAGACTTATATAACTATACGTTTATAATCAAAGAATAAGTGTAATTTAATATTTAATCTCATATTTCGTCATTATTTTTAGAGACTTATGGCCGAATACTGAAACGTCTTTCAAATATGAAGTGGGATTTAATTATTTGGAACGCCATTAATTTCAAATTTCGCATACTAAATTTTAAAATTAATGACGTTCCAAATAATTAAGTCCCACTTCATTTTGAATGACGTTTCAGTATTCGGCCGTTAATTATAAATAGATATTATTTCAAATATTAATATACCTACTAACGGTGATATATATACTATTTTATGGTCAATAACACATTTAAATCACAGACATTTGAGTTAAGTATTAATTTAGTTCTTAAGAACTTATAGTGCTGAGTTGAGTTTACAGATAAGATAAAAGCAGCAACAAAAACTTAATTACTAGAGATTAGCTTTAACAAATATCTTTATTTATATTATATTATTATTTAAGTTTTATACGTTTTTTGTAAATAATAACATAGATAATGTTACTTAAACTTAAACTTAAACGACAGCTTATTTTTTCCCACGTTTTTATATTTATATTTTACAATAATGTGAATTTTACGCTTTTCACGTCAATTTATTTTATTAAATAATATTTTATTAAATACTTTCATTAAATAAAGCATAAGAAAACCTAAATATTAATTAAATTACAATATTATTATTATTAAACATTATTTTTTATTATTCGTTATAATAGTTAACGTTGAGCAAATGTTGTTTGAGATACTTAATATTATATTTTGTCAATTTTGATTTAAAATTTAATGGTAGTTCAATGGTAGTAATATTAGTTTTGGTAGGAGATAATCTTTAGTTCGTTTTTCATAAATTTCGTTTGTTTTAAATTTGATTAGTTAAAAGATACCTAATTAAAAACTTTCTATACATAAAAAACCAATAGACACCATGTGTCTGTACATCGAATAAATTTATGAAAGAGAAAACATATATGCATTTTTTAAATATCTTAATACACCGACAACAAAAGGACGCAGTCGCGGGCATAGGACATGTTCTGCGTCTTCTATTATAAGTTTCATATACTTATATTGGTTTAGTATTTTTTCATTAAGAGATTACGAAGATAAACACATGTTGTTGCTGTACTGGATTATTTTTTATGTATACTAGTGACATTTAAATGGCCGATCTTATCAAGATTCAAGACCAACTGTAATGTTAACAGTGCAAGTTTTCAAACTATAGTCTGGTACTGTACCCGACACTGAACTTGAACCCGGGACCTTGGGATTTTCAGCCTTAAGAATTAGCCACTAAGCTAATGAGGCAATTAAGTAGGTATTTCTTGTCTAAACTAAACAATATACAAAAGTATTTATTTTATTTCATAACTTTTATATTTGTAATCAAACCAGAATGACTTGACGTCTGTTCGTATACAATCCTAAAAAAGGATATTTAAATGTGACAACAATAACCTAACCAAGTCGCTTATGCAACTTAAACGAAGCCGAAGGCCTGCTAATGAGTTGCGATTTTAATGTTTTGCCGCTCGTGTTAAAAAGGTTGACGTTTTAATAACCCCAATTACATTACTTGAGTCTTGAATACACACGTGTTTTAAATATTCCTTATAGAAATTACTACACACTTATTTATTTTTAAATTAATTGGTCGAGGGCCAATTTTACACTTGTACCATATGGTAAAGAACACCATTTTGACGGATTAATTTTGACTCTTAATGAGGATTCTAGATCAATATGAAGGGATATTCCCTACATTTAGTTGATATTTTGCGAATAAATTGACGGTGACACAGCGGCGTCGAGGAGGTCGTGTAATGGAGATAACTATTGCGTTAGCCCAAAAACAAGGCGTAAGCGATTTTTTATATGTCTAATTATGTGCTTAAAAGGTATCCCCTTCGTTTATTGTTAAAATTTCTGAAATTTTTATTCAAGAAAATAAAATAATTGGTATATTTAAAAAAAATATTACAAAAATCTTGAAATGATCTTATTATAAACATAGATTAGAATACAGATTATTTAAATATTAATATTAAAAAAACATATTTCAAAGCAGCACCCGGTTTTGCTATTAAAAAAATAAACAAATGTTATTAAAAATAATTCTCATCGATTTATCAACGCAATTTTTTTTCGTTTACACTGACATAAGTTGAGGCAAATAACTGTACATATAAGGAAGGTAGCAGCCAGCAGCGATTGTGCTCGCGCGATTATATCACACAGCAACGTGCGCTGTGCCTGTAATAAAATCATCTTGAACATAATATTATATTTTAAATACTTTCGTACGTATTAAATGACAGGCGTGCGATTAAATTTACCATGATAGCTTTATTTAATGTTTTATGAATATATTTATTTTTCTTTTTCAGCATAATGCGTATATTTACGTTCGAGTTTATAAAACTGTTCTGATAAAAAACAATATAATATATTCATTTATAGAATTATTTTTAGTTATATTAGTTGAGTGATCACGTAAGAAAAAGAGAGTGAAACTGAGCGGTAAGGTGCTCTGGGTTAGCCGGCTTGGTTTGAAGGTATGACGGAGAGTTCGCTTGTTGTAAAATTTTAGTTTATATTCTTTATAATTCTGGGAAATAATAATGGTGCCAATGTAGAGTCAAGGCTGCTGCCTTGACCTATTAATGATTCAAATTAAAAAGAATCATGAAATTATAAAATTATATTTAAAAAAACATAATTATATTATTTATATAGAAAAAAGATTTTAAAACAAATAAAGTTTTATGCATAATTAATATTATGGAATATTTTTAATATATTTATATATTTTTTTCATAATACATGTAAAGCGCAAGGACTGACTGACCACAGTAGGCGATTATGCTATTGTAAAACAATACTTGGGCCACGGTCTTATATACGCACATTATGTATGCTTAATTATTACCTCCATGTGATCTAATTACATATGTACTTTTTATGACTTTTTTAATCGGTATAAAGATTTTATGAAATAAAACTATAATAATAAAGTAGTAAAAATAGTCATTTTTTTTAATCCAGTTCTAACATACCCAAATTAAATCATATTATGATTCAAATTGAGAGAGTTCTTTATGAAGGATGGCCTCGCTCTGCCTTACGGTCTAGCGAGGAGTGCGGTGACGCGGGATTACCGTCATCCCTCGAGGAGCTCCGTCGAACCACGAGCCAAGCACATCACGGGAGAGGCCGCGGATGCGTTACATCGACATGGTCCTGCAGCCTCCCGATCCATGCCGAGTACATTGGTTTTAGTGGACCTTTCTGAAGGTATCCACAGTGTAAGGAATAAATAAAGCTCGATGCTTTAAGCCTGAGCGCCTAATCCGTAGCAATCATATTATATGTTATGTTTTAATTAGTTTACCGTTAAATTATTATTTAAAAATCTTCGTGAATTATGTTGATATTTTCTTTTTGATTCTTTATTATTTAATGAATTACTCATAATGACTTTTCCTCTGGTAGTATTCACATACACATAAAAGTCTATATGAATAATATTTATTAATAATACCCTAAATTAATTAGCTATTTAAAATACACATTTATAATAAGAAAAATATTTTGCATTCTAGAGTGAGGTTAAAGATGCACTACTGACGAATTAATATTCAAATATAAACTATACGTATGTAAATATAATGACATATGTAGAATGGAATATGGAATCGTGGACAAGTGTTGTTTATAACTATTCGAGGGAGCACGACCACGTACATAAACAACTGGTATAAAGGATTGTGGATTCTTCTCAGCTGCATCACGATTACAATTGTTTCTTTCTGCATATATTTTTAAGACTTGTCTATTGTACCATTATACCTTATTATGTATAATCCGTGTTTAGATGTACAATTGCAAACCACAAACGTAAACATTCAGCTTATACGGTCACGTTTCATCTATATAAATAAAATGATAGAGGTCTGCAGTTGTGCGCGCATCACGGAAAAACTACTGGATAGATTTCAATGAAATTTTCCAAATTTTATTTGTTAGAAACTTGACCAAGATCAAGAAACAACGATTTATATATGCACTGCGTGTTCAGTGATGTATGTTTAAACAAAGTATATTTTTGCTTGCGATCTTTTTCCTTCGTCAATATCTAGGTAATATATCAAGCAACGCGGACGAAGGCGCGGTTATCAGCTAGTAATATATAAAATAAAAATAGCCAGGCAGGTATTTTTCAATAGCTCGTATATTAACGACATTTGATATATAACGACATATAACCTGATATTTCTTGTATAATTTCATATTTTATATATTGAAACTTAGGACTACCTCGTTGATCTAGTGGCCAGGCTATTAGGCAGATCCCGAAGTTCTTGGCTTCAATACCAGGTCGACTAAATTTTCATTAATATCCCGGATATCGGAAAGTGCTAGACGTCGCCTTGAACTCTCTCCAGTCTTGTTAGATTACCGTCCCTTTGGTTTTTACGAGTGAGGAAATAGAGTGCACCTGTGTTGCACTCATACTTTTATGTTAACTATCTTTCCCGACATCTTAGTGGTAAAAATCAGTCAAAGTTGTTATTAAATTTTTTAGTAAGCTTCTACGAAGCGATAACGATTATATTTATAATAATATAATTAATAATACAACGCGTAAAAGTTTACAAGCTTGAAGTACAATTTATAAATATACAGAGAAATTCTTTGAAAGTTAAGAGAACGTTTCCAGAAGTTGGTTAAAATACTAATCACCACAATGTTCGCATAAAAATACATAAAATAAATTAATCGGAGAATTTGGAGAAAAACTTTCCCAGCGACTTGATATAAGTATTAAATATTTCTTTAAGCAATAAAAAAACTCAAAGCATACTAAGGAATTCTATTAAAATATTTAAATCCTATTCACAACGACAGGGCCCGGCGTTTTTATCTGTTAATGTTATTCTTTAAAAGGTATTTAGAAATCCCTATACAGGTTATCTATAAAAAATGGTCTTATCGTTCCCCAAAACTTGTTCAAGAGAGTTTGGATTTTTGATTCCGTTTGTAAAATAACACCAAATACAATGTTATTGAAGTTAAAATGACTGCTCATCTATATTCATATATAAAGCTGAGAAGTTTGTTTGTTTGATCCGGCTAATCTCAGGAACTACCGGCTCGAATTGAAAAATCTTATTGTGTCGGTTAGCCCATTTATCGAGGAAGGCTCTAGGCTTTTTAACATCATGCTACTACGACGAAAAATATGAATAACATAAAATCCTTATTTGACCCGTACGAACTCGGGACGGGCAGCTAATGTATAATATTACTGTCAATAGGAAAACGCCTCGCTAAATTATAGCGTGGTTCGTGAGTAATTTTAAAAGTTTATTTAGACGGACAGTATTGTTTAAACAATATAATGGCGATCGTAATGACGCCGAAAAAGAATACCCAGGTGTTTTCTTTAAGTGAGTGTCGAAATGTCCGTTATGCAAGTACGTTGCTCAAGCCAGCGACATCCTAGTTTGAAGTTAACGCTGATTCAGAATAAAAATATTCGTCTTCGACAACAGAGAATTATTTTCGTACGTGCTTCAAAATTACCAATTTACTCGTAATGAGATAATAAATAAACAAGTACCTCATTAAATATATTTGTAAATTTTTATAATAAATTAAAAGCGCCATTTTAAATTTTTTAATAATATTTATTAATCAATAAATGTTACAGACCGACAGAAATTTAAATTATTTGTTGAAGAGAACTATTCCCATTTCGTAATTATAATCGCAGTAGATTTATGAACTTATAGGATTTCTATAAAGACGTATGTGCATTCGCTTTGGTTAGGAAAATATATTTTTGGTACCTATCGTTAAAGATACATTTTTAAAAGTTCCTGAGATAAATGTTTCACAAATTTGCTTCCATAATCCCGTAAATAATGCAATAATAATAAAACAATTTCTATGATCTCATTATTGTTTTTAGCAAAATATTTTTCGTGAACTTTATATAGAACCAAAATCAAATTTGAAAAAATACTGTCTGTGTAATTGTAACCACAGCGTGGAAAATTGCTGACAAATACATCGAATCAATCAAAATATTTCAACGTAAACACAGTTCCTACAAAGTTAAATTTAAATGTAGAGACTGGAGTAACGATAAATTTATATTAAAATTAAAAAATAACTCCTAATGTATATAAAAATATCTTTAGTAAGCTTATGTATAAAGCACATGTTTATAAGTTAATTTTTATATAACAATAATAAAGGCTTTACTTAAATTATTTTAAATTAATTAATATAATCATATCCCAGCTAAAATATTATAAACTGTCTTTTTTTTAGTTTAAGACGCGTAAATGTCCGAACATTATAAAATAAAAAAAAATCAATAAAAAATATTCGTATTAATGGAAATATTAAAAAATATTTTATAAGAAACAGTATCATATGATTGCTTACATGGTATGTGTGTTGTGGCCATCAATGGTAAGCACAGTTATTTGAAAAAGCAAGCGCGTCAAGTAACTCTCGGCACGAAGCACGACACACGAATGAGTGTGCAAGTGTAATGGGCATTGGGACATACATGTTGTCAGCATAGTGCGCTCGTAGGATCAACCATTCTACTGGACTAGTGTGATAACTGTGCATAACGAGTTATGAGAACTCGCTTTCCCATGGACTTAACTTTTTATTAAGAAACTTGCAATAGAAAATTGTAGCAGGTACGTTAAAAAAAAACAAAAATAAGTGAGTAATAGTATTTTTTATAATAAGCATATATTAGAAAGTTTGGTAGAAGTTAAATCGAAGAACTAACATGTCACAAGATGAGTACCTACTCATACACAAACACAGGTACCTCTTACGAAAAACAAATATTATATTTTCACTGTAAATTAATATTATAATATACTGAAGTGTGCAATAAATCTTACCTTTTGTGTTTAGCTGATTGTACCTATTATTAAAATGACCTACTTCTTACTATGACTGACAACAATAGTAAAATATTAAGGCGATAAATTTTCTGTCTTGACCAATTCATCTTCATTCCATAATATACACCTTTTATTATGTATACGTACAAAGTTAATAAGAATAAGAGTACATCTATTTAAGAGATCAATATCTTGAAGTAATTCGATTCTCGAATTCAATTAATTTTAAGTATTTTTATTACTTATATATTTTTTTTTCCTTTTCTGGCGTGTATCTACGCTATTTATTAATTTGTTGAAATAATACTTAGAATACTACCTTTGTATGCTTACATTATATTATATTATATTACCTGAGAAGGCTAAACAATTTACTTACTAAAATATAAAAACCTTCTTTTAACGCTCTGATCAGAACAATATATGAAAATAAAGAATTCAAAGTTTAAATTTGACATAATACAGAAAATATACTGCTTTGACAGAAAAAAAAGATTAATGAAATTTTTTGTGTGAAATATTATGGATATATTAAACAATATAAGAAGTACTTTCGAAAATGTGAAAACTACACTCAAAGACAAAAACTCTTCTAGCCGACTTCAAGGTTTAAAGAAAGATATTGTAACTCTGCAATCAGAACTCCTCGTGCTGGGCAAGGAAAACCATGACCAATACATAAGGTCCCAGGCGATGGAGGGATACCTGACTTTACTGTCGGCTAAATCAATGCCCTTATCACTCAATGAGAAAAAAAATAGTCTCATGGTCGCTTTCAATAAATTAAAAGAATATGCTTTACGCGAAGAATGCTTGTTCATCTTTCTTAGAATTCAAAACTTACTTTGCTTTTATCTCATACAACTAGATGAGACTACCGTAGCGAAAGATATTCTCGAAAGCATGGAAGAAATTTACGATAAAATTAGCAAATCAAAGCCGGATATGTACTACGACGCAGAAGACTTATTCACGACGGAACCAATTGACAAATTAAAACGATTAAATCCAGAAAAGATTGATAAATTAATAACTAATAATGTTCAGATGTTAGCATTTTTGTATAACAAATTAAACATGCCAGAGAAGTACACTTTGTATAACCATACCGCTCTAAGAAGGCAATTAGAAATGAAAGAAGGTACTCCTCAAGACTGGGCGTTACGAACAGCGAGGCTAGGTAATTACTTCACCTACCTCAACCAACTTAGTAACGCTCGACATCATTTATGTGCGGCTAATCATATTTTACGTACTTGCCATGATAATTGTAAACTCATGCCCGAAGAATTTGTGCTGCAAAAGGCTGATTTTGAAATACAATTCTTAGAATTGAGTCACCATTGGGTTAAATATGGCCTTACTCTTTTTAAATTATCCAGAAAAAAAATATTGAATCGTTTCTTTTCACAATCATCTAACGGAGCAGATTCGTGGAAAACTGTAGACATGTTAAGCGACAATAACGAGAACAATACTGAGAAAAACGAAGAAAATACAAAGGACATAGGAGCAGAGAAACATGAACAAGGAGATGGTATATCTGAAAAAGTTTATACTTTCCCCACCTTAGATTTACAAGACATAGAAAAAAGGGTGCCATTAGAAATAATTCGCAACACTATAGAAGCGCGTAAGCTATTTTCTTTTACCCATAAATGGCTGATGCGAGCCAAGCACTACTATGATTTCGAGCATCATTCAGCCCAATACATTTCATGTTCACTGCAACTCTCTGAACTGTACGAGCATCTTGCATTCTTCGAAAAGAATATCGACAACCAATACAGCATACAAAAAAGAAGGGCAGATGTTTTAGAAACTCTTAATTCTCTACTGAAGACATGCGACAACGTTATGTCAATACAAATTGACGTAATAAAGGAATTATCCCAAATTCAATTAGAGTTGATGGCGTTGAATTTGCAAAAGTTATGGCGAGAAGAATCGCAAGTTAACATATTTAATTTGGACAGTGATGCCGATTCTATCATAAACTCCCTGGATTCTGAATCGAATAAAACTTTAACCGAGAGGACATTGAATACAAATTCCAAGAACATGTTTCTAAAAAAGATGGAGGCAGCTACCGCGCTGAACGCGAAGTTATACAGATTAAGTGGACAATTAGGACCAAGCACTCCTTCAGAATTGAGCTTTACTTGCAGTTTGCATAATAAAAATTAACTTCCATTATATACATTTCATGATATAATTTGATTGTTGAGTTCTGCTTCATTGAAATTAATAATTTGTGTTAAATAAAATTTCCAAATCATTTTTACATATTAAGTTTTATTAGACATATAATACAGAATACAGTTTTAAATTTTAAATAATGCATATATTATTAATAATATAAATTTACCTATTAAATTTATTAACAATAACATTTAAGCAACTAATACGATCGATACGGCATTATAAAAAGATCAGTTATAAAATCTGCAAAATGTGTTTTTATTCAAAATCTCACTTATTTAATTATAGGTACTGCTAGTATATAATATTTGAACAAATCAATTCAACATATTTTTGGTTTATTCTCATTATACAATTACCAGAACAATTACTAGATCATAAATCGTAATTCAAATAACAAAACGTCCAATAAAATTATTTTTTAAGACTAGTAAATGGTGACATTTTTTAAATATTTTAGTCTAAAAGACATAAGACAGAAATGATAAATACTCGAGTTTTCTGGGGTCGAGGAATAATTTGAACGTAATATCATTAAATTTACTGTCCTGTGAAAACTATATCTGTCTCATTCGGTCTTATAACAACGACCATGCAACAAAATTACAATACCAAAAAAATAACTTCGGCAATTAATTGTTAGGAATATGTCCACTTCGTCAGTAAAAGTAGTCATGGTCTACAGGATATCTTGAGTAGTAGTATATTAAGCATTAATACTCAGACTACCCGAAACTAGAGACTATATATGATGTATGACTATAATACGGATATATTTTGTACGCTAATTTAATATAAATTTACGATGTAGTTATTGTTCTGATTAAAAATCTCACTTCAAAATGATTGTCATCATACACATATATGTAGTTGCATTAAGGCACCAATCTATCTGACTCACTTTTACTCATCTTTCATAGCCTATGAAAACACAATGATGGTAAGTTATATTTATGATAACATATTATAAATAACTTATCTGTAACCTTGGATAATACATAGAATAATCTACACTTCAATTTGCTAAAGATATTATAAATATTTGCTATCGAACTTTCGCAAAAGTTGTATTCGTTCAATGATATTTTATTGATTTAACGTCTAACTCGTACGCATGTAGTGAACCTGAATTAAACACAGGAGAGCCTTACTTACTTTTAAAATGTAACAAATAATGTTCCATTAAGGATGGCTGGCGACGAGTTGAGTTTTGTCCAACTTTTTTTCATTATAAATTGCATTTTGCGCAATCAACATCAACTTTCAAATAGGTACACAAGTAAGATCGAAAATCGTCAATATTTTTTTAATGATGTTTCGATCATGTACATAATATGTATATCTGTATCAAAAGTATATTATTATTCTAAACGTTAATCTCACTATCTTGTTGAGCTGCTTTTATAAAGCATTGTCTGTTTGATTGATGTAAAACACATATAATAATACATATATAAAAAATAATGTTCTTTTGTTTGCGCCGTATTCGTTTACTATATATATCCCATTGGGCTGGAACCTTTTAGTCGCTATTGATTCTTTCTAGTCTCAGCTCAGTACCATCAACGTATAATAGATGGCATGTGTCGTATCGTATATTTTCTCAAAGCGACAAACGCCATTGTATCCGCCTATGGACTTTGCGACGGTTGGATTGTTATAAACGACCTTAACATTGAAAACTAGATCAAACATTAAGCGATGAAAAATATTTATTTGTTGGTATTCACATGTAATGATTGTGTACTATATGTTTGTAGTTATCGTTATATCTTCGCTATGAATTTTGAAGAAATGCTTTCTATGCTTTATCGGTTCACTGTGTGCGTTGTGACGTAAACAAGTTTAGGTTATAATCGATTGAACGAATTCTGCAAAATTAAGTATAGTAATATAATTCTGGCAGTTAGGAGGCTGGCTTTTAAGAACACAACAAAACAAATCGTGTACTATTTCGTTGGTTAAGCACAAATAACACAAGACACTTTTAAAAATAACAAAACTCAGTACCTACTATTAAAAAAATTACATAACGTCAACAAAATTTGACGAATGGAAATTTCAAATTACTTAAGTATATGGTAACATAATATTTATATAACTATTTATGTAAAACTGATTAACGGCTATGTTTTTATTACAATACCGAAATCAAATATACAGTGTGCAAACTAACGTCAACTCACAACTTTGTCAACAGAGATAAATAATTTTAACATAACAAAAGATACACAGATAACATAAAATAGTAAGATTAATGTTCTAAATAAAATAAAGTCAATCCCCGTCTTAGCTTAGTTTGTTAAATATTCTTATACCATAGATGCGCGTGCACTTTTTTTACTAGACAAAAATTAACTATGGTTAAATTATACTACTACTTCTCTATTAAAATAGAGAAGGCTTTACCCGATGAACCCTCTATGTGTAATCTCTTAAATTTGGCGTATGACAACTTTGCAACTAATGGTTTATTCTCTTTATTAACAATTACGTTTTTCAATATCTAATGACATTTATTAATAGCGCAACGATGCGATGGTTTCATTTATAAAAGTGGCTAAAAGAATTTACCTTACTAAAATATGCACCCTACAGTGATATATTAAATTCATTTTGAATATAAAAAAAATATATACATTTTGCAGCGTAAATTGGATATTATTAATGGAATTTTATCATATGTCTATGGTATCTGTTATTATTTATATCGTTCGATCGTTAGTTTGCATACCGTGTATAATACATATATTAATATATAAGAACTCAAATTCCGCTTCATAGATATGTTTTAACGAGTTATACAGCTATACAATACATACATATTATAGACAGTTTCTATATTAAAGTTTAAATAACTTTAGGACGTAACACCTTAGAGTCTCTTTAATGCTAATGAAGTTACTAAAATTTTCATTACAAACATTACAATTACAGAAACTCCACGTTACAATATAATAAGGCGATCAACTATACAAATTATTTAAACTTTATCATGAACTGTCTTTAAAGTTTCAACTAAAGTATGTTTCGTCGTTTATATTATATATACATATATCTAAACAATGTATGTAAAACGCTAAAATATTACTATATTTTTTTCAGTTATTGCTTTTATTCATGTTTATTCATAGTATGTCATTTTTACAAAAATATTTATATCATATAAATTAGTCAGAAAATACTAATCTGCATCATTTGTCATTGATATCATGTCTCGGCGTGTAATTCTCACCTCAATTCAATGCACTACACGTAAATCGGATATCTCACGACGACAAACATATTTTTACAGATTTTTATTCAAGTGTAAGTGTAGTCCCAAAAAGTAACATAAATAAAACCGACATACATGACACTTGTAATCCGACTAATAATTTAAAAATTAACAAAATAACATACGGTGTATTCAAATAAATAACTAAATTGTATTTATAACACATTTCGTATGAAAAAAAAAAATTTGAAAATAAGAGTGCTCTTAATCCAAATCGTTGTATTACGTTTTGTACGCATTCGTTTGAAAATAGAATGCAGATACAAAATGGCGTGCGACATGACATGAGGAGATCAATAAAAATCGTTGAACGATCAAAATATTAACAAATTCCCTGTCCCGCGAGTCTGTATGGACAGGGAAGATGTTAAAGTCACCTTTAATCTAATTCTACAACTACGATGAAGGAAAAGTGGAAGTCAGATAAGATATAGTGGTTGAAGCCTTAAGACTAGTATTGTATGACAGATTAAAAATATGAGACAATAGCGAGTGACGAGTGTTCCGTACCCAATGTTATTAAGTCACTTTATCAAAATTTTTGTATAGCTTTTCTGTTATAAATAAATACTATTTAAAAATACTTTCATTTATCAAAAGTTATGTAAAACTATCTATCTTAAATGATTTTTGCCTTTGATATTTTTATATGTTACACTTAATATGTGTATAGTAAGTATTTAATTATTTTGTTGTACATTTAAATACAAGAGTAATAGATGAATAATCAAAATATGTAAATGAATATTGATTCATACAAATGTATAAGTACATTTAAATACATATGTATTGTAATTGATCGATGTTAAAAAACATTTATTTAATAAAGTAGCCTCATTGACTCCCCTAACTTCGTTGAAACGCAAATTTAATAATTTAAATTACACGATACAACCTTTGTTAAATTGCAAGTGTCCATATACGTTAGTTTATGAATACACAGTACATATGAATTTTAAGTGATCGATCTACTAAAATTATGTACAAAGTACATCGACTGTATCTCAATCAACTTTGTTTAGTTGAAAATTTTATCAAAAAATTAACTAAAATGTAATGAAGTCATTCGGTACGGAACCCTAAAACATGGTACGAAATAATTCAACTTTTTTTATTTGTAAGGCGAAACGAAATCGATTTTTATCCTATCGTTACACGTTTTCACTCGATAGTTAAAATAATGGTTTAAAAAAAAAATCATGATAAATCACAACCGAAACAAAAAACATTAGTCATGCAAGGAAATTGTCATAATATATTGACATACATTAACAACAACTAGTCTAATAAAAAAGCAGGAATATACTTAAAAGTACGCATAGAATATAATGGATAAGTTAATGTGAATACAGATAACACTCATTTAATATTAAATATAATAGAAGGTAAATTCGTTTAAATCATAATATGGAAGAATAGAGTTTTAATTAAATTCATTACTTTAATTTAAACAGTATAGCGTTTAAGACTAGTTTAAAATAGCAGGAATGTTAGAAATTCACATAATGGGAAGACACTGTCTCAGGGATTAAGAATAGGAAGGAGGATTATGATCTACGAACGTTGTAAATATTGTAATTATGATTATCATTAAGCTGAGTCTCCACAGAAGGTAAATTGTCAAATAATTTTACTATTAACGCTCATTGTCTGTGCTGTGTACACACGCAAGGAACTATAAGCAGGTGCTAATGCAAAATTAGCAAATCACCTTAGTGGAAACACACCTTTACAATAATATAGGATGAAAGATGCAAAAAAGGTATATTAGATTAGTTTCGAAGGTTTTAAATATCGAAAATTGTCTCACAATTGCTTACATTACACATGTTCGTGTCTTATTTCATTACAATTATTATATTACACGAAGGTTATTTTTTCATAAATTTTATATAAATGACTTTACGTGTCAAACTTGCGATTAAATATCAAAACGATTTGCCTATTTTAAATATTACCATTGGTCCAATAGTTTGTGCATCATGTCATATACTTACAATTATTTATTATTTTTAATTATTTACTTTTAATTAATTGTCGAGTGTCGTTTTATTTTTCGTACAGATAAAACATTTTTTTCTTTACATCATAATTTATGAAATGTACAAAATCTAGATTGCTGGATTGTTTTTTTTTTTAAATATATCATCATATAGATTTTTATTTTTAATTAATATTTTTGTACATTTTAATATGTGTAATATCAGGCTGTCTATGTGAACATTTTTCTATATAAATTAGATCATCTTTTACAACAATAACATTTTAATCTACCTTCATTAACAGAAATATATTTTGTAGTTATAACACTGAACCAAGTTATTGAGATAAATAAAGACAACGTAAAATTTAAATTTGGAATGTTAGTTTTTTTTATCAGTAATCACACAAAAAATACATAATATAAGGTACGAAAAATGATTCAGTAACATAATAATAAATTTAATCTATGCTAACTTTTATAAACTATTATAAAATAGAACACTCGCTATTAAATGCATTTGTATAATGTTTCTTTCAAAATGTAACTTTTAAAATATATTTTTGCATTGACAAAGAATTGGCTGTTGCTATTAAAAAAACCGTTTCAAACGAGCGAACTCTACGCAGATGTATTATAATTTTAATTATCTACAATAATAACTTTCGTATGTCAAATTAAAAAAAGGGTACTTTAATATGTTGTCTATAAATATCAATATTAATATTATCCCTGTCGTACGAATCACATTTGAATCATGGTTAATATTTAACTATTGTGACTTTTTCGACGAGGAATATGTTATAATATTGTAATTTGTATAAAAATACTTTTAATTGTATAAAAATACTTATTATATATCAGAGATCGCTCGGTTCAATTGAAACGGTGCATATTGAAGTGACAATCAATCGTTAACACAAGCGATACATCACATAAATTTATATCATTTACCATCCCTCCGTTGCAAAACTTCGAAGAGAACTACGTTGGAATCGAAGTCGCTTTCCTCGCTGGCCAGATTCTGCCATTTATTTTCATCATCAAGTAGAGGTTCGTGGTGCTCCTCCTTCGACTTTGCCTTTCTAGCTCTGCCCATGTCCTCGAAGTCGATAGCGTGGACAGTTCCAACTACAGCCCTTATAAAGAGTACCTTGTGAACGATATGGCCGATTATACCGAGCAGACACACAGCCAGGCCGACTACGTTTATAAAGCTCAGCTGATCCCCACTCACTTCTACGGCCAGGACTAGGATGCACATTTCCTGAAAAAGTTAAAAAATAATCATTATTATTTACTTTACTAGCTGTTATATATAGTTATACTAGCGACCCGTAGTTAAAACGTCGTAGTAATAACGCTTACCTTAAATATACCCGCGATAGACAACGTGAGACTAGAGGTGTAAGTGACGACTAGGAATTCACTAATTTCCATAGCGAAAGCTATCGTCGCCCCAACAGACACTTTAAGTATCGTAGGCATCAATGCTTCAGGTGATAGTTTGATCAATTCGTCGATACACTTAAAACCTTAAAAACATAAAAGATATATTAAAATATGTCTATCTAAATGGAGGTTATATTATGTGCTTGAGAAGATTGTACAATGAAAATTCATTTGGGAGTCTCCATAACAAAGTCCTGATTGTAAGCACTACCTAACCTGATTTGCCTATTTAACGAATTATTTTACTTCAAAATTACTGCTTAATATACTAAGAAACAATAGTGAAATGAAACTGCATTATTTTATTATGCTGTACCAGATCGCTTTTGTTCGCAGCTGCCATTCTCAGCATAAACTGGACATCTGCAGGAGACATTCTTGTTCAAAAGCAAGAGTGCATACACAAGATCACTCTCTATCCCTTAACTTTCACACTAGACAAACGAGGCAGTTGGTGTATTACATTAACTTATTATTATAAACGCGAATATGAGTTTTTTTGTTACGCCTTCAAGCCTAACCCATTTAACCGATTATAAAAAATTAGGCCCATAATATGATATAGGCTATACTTCGTCCCTGTAGTCCCACGGGAACGGGAACTACGCGGGCGGAACCGCAGGCGAAGCGCAAGTATGCGCATAAATAATAACGTATGCTAAATATGATATGTAATATGTCCGCCTACAAACCCTAAATTACTTTTATAAGCAAGAAGCAGACGACTATTGTGACCTTGAACACATAGATAATTATAGTCGTGTTATTTATTATTCTTACAGTTTGACCTTATAATATTATAAATAATTACACTATTAATATAAGTATGTAAATTTTTAATTGATTTCTACCGATTAACTCAAAAACAGCTAATCATTTTAATATGATAATTTCAGAATGGACACATGCGTAGGACAGTGTGTTTACATACCAGAATATGATGTCAACTTTGTCGGATAGAAAAATTGCGGCCCGAGGACTTTCTAAGCGAACTTTACTAAGCCGAAGTAGACAAGAGGATACGATACAGACAAATACAGAATAGTACAGAAGATTATCGAAAGTATATGATAGCTCTTCTTTAAAGATTAATCAGAGTAGCGATTTTTTGTCGTGTCAATTGGATTAGTAATTTACACACCTAACATAATAAACTTATTTTATATTGTATTTTACAGGGTGTAACAAAATTCGTATCCGACCCGTGGTTGAAAAAAATGAAAGAATTTGGTTCTATTTATGTAAAGAAATTTAAAATATTATGCAAAAAAATTACCCATAAAAAACTTATATTAGTATTATTAGTATATTTATTCCTTAAAGTGATATTATATTCATACCTTCAAACATTATAGTAAAGGGAAGCAGCGATAAGAACATCCAGGGTTGCACGTGGAACACCATGTCCACAGGATTGTGGAGCCCAAGTTTAGATTTCTGCATCAGCAGCTGAGCGAAGGTCCAACGAAGACCAGCCGCGAACGACGCGAGCAGCAAGAAGTTAAATCCGAGAAGATTAAACTGTGTAGCCTTGTACGTGAACATTATCAGACCAACTGATATCATGAACACAATACCAACCAACGACCACGACTGAAAAAGGAAAAATATAAAATTATTTAAGTCAGGTTTAAGATATTTTTAACCAAACTAATAATAGAATTAAAAAAAATATAACTTGTTTGTGTCTCACTGCCATACATTGGAAATACATTAAGATAACAATATGTAACATAAACTTTGAATTAGTAAATATAGTTGTATGTTGTAGTCATTAAGAGATAACTATGCATAGTAAACACATAATTTTATTATTTAAGCTTGCATATTAGTTACTTCGTAAACAGACATAATAAATTTCATCTGTTATTAAATCTCTTGAATGGAACAAAATTTAAGGTTGTATAAGAAGTTTAACACAAGGCTTGAGGTTAAAGAATAATCATGCTTGGTTCGGTGTAGATTATATGGAAATAGCAAATATATGTAATTATAAATATCGCAATTTTTTTATATGGATATTATTGCAAGCTTAGTTCATAATCATCAACATAAAGGTTATTAGATATATTCGCAAAGCATCTTGCTTTATACTGAGCTTTTATAAAGCTTATTTGCATGTATTATCTAGCATAATAAAAAAGATATATTCATATTGCATACAATTCGCATTTCGCATATCTTCAAAACATATGATATGATATATACATATATATGAACTCTAAACATGTTATTAAACATTTAATTAATATTATCTCTCGGTGTAGTTTTATGATTGTGAGTTATCTGAGAAGATTTTAATACAATTTGTTTATACTTATTTTCTTATAAAATTATCAAAACAAAGCAACAAGGAAAAATAAAATAATTCAAGTATTGAATATATTATTTTCCCTTTGTTTTGTTAACGCTTTGTATTAATTCTTTAATAATGGACAATAACATAACATATCCAAAGCAAAGAACACATTTAAAGAAATCACACAATCTTGATTACAAGGCCAACATTATATAATCACTATCTATTGAGCAACATTAAACAGGAAATGGAAATATAATTTTTTTTTTATAAACTATGACATGTAAGTTTCTATTGATTCTTTATTATCCTTATCATTCATAAAATCAAATAAATTATTAATTAGAATTTAAGAGCTAGCAATGTTGAAAAAAAGTGACAAAACACAATGTTGCCTTGAAATTGACAATGTAATGAAGCAGCTAAGCGGAAAATTGGGTATCTATGTATTTAGGTTAAAGTAAGCAAGACATCAACGCCTTATAACCATTGAACAAAAGCATATTATTTAAAAAAAAACCTTAATTATTTAATGTAAAAAAATTAAATGTGTTTATTTCATAGAATATTTTTTATTCAAATGGAATTAATTTTTCAATAATAACTAATGTTAAGCTATATAATACTTTTATCATTTAATTTCTTACCGAAAGTAGTTAGTTTTGTCTATGTAATATAATTTATTACATATGATCTGATGTTTAGCTGATAGATAATTGTTAAGAGTGACATTTTTAAAAGTTAATAACACCTTTCAAACATCTTTAGAGTAATGGCTTACTACTTCATTTTGGTCAATTAAAATAATGTAAATTATAAACAAATAATCTTAACCGCAAAAACACTGATAATAATCATTAAACAATAAATAAAATGTCTTTATATAAAGAACTGAGTTTTTAAATGGTTTCATTACATAATTAATTTAATTGTATGAATAATTCACACAATACAATTTAATATAAAAAAATAAACATATATATACCTTTTTTTCCAGTCCTAAGAGAATAGCAAATCCAAGAATGAATATAATTGTTGTTGATTTAGTCATAGTGTAGAGAGAAATGGTTACAAGTTCCAGGCCCCAGTTGGAAAATCCAACATCTATACCACTAGCAAGTCCGGTGGGGCCCACTGACCTCAGGCATGTAATGAATGACAGCATCAGCTGTGGTGTCCCAGTAATTAAATAAAGGATCAAACGCACTAGTACTGATAGTATCCATTTGACCACCAAATGGTACATGACCACTGTAAGGGGGAAGTGAAATTCCTGAAACAATTTTTTATTATAGTTTCAACTTTAGTTGGTTGTTTGTTTTTTTGTTGCATAGGAAGGCGGACAGGCGTATGGGCCACCTGATTAGTTAGTGGTCACCAACGCCCATAGACATTGGCATTATAAGAGATGTTAACCATCACTTACATCACCAACCTTGGGAATTACACTGGCTCACTCACCTTTCAAATCGGAACATAACAGTACCAAGTACTGCTGTTTTGCGGTAGAATATCTGATGAGTGGGTGGTACCTACCCAGACGAGCCTGGACAAAGCTCTACCACCAAGTATATGTATATGGTAGTTAAGAAATATATAATAAATATTTTTAAATTTTATCAAAATGTATATGTCTGTTTATTAACCAAAAGCAAATTGATTATTAATGCAGTAGTAAGCATTAAAATAATTCAATGGATATCATCATGGAAAAAAATTATGTTTAGTATCAGTCATCATCATCTTATCTATTAGTACAAATTGTCAGCCTCATTTTGGATTATAATTATCAAAGCCATAAATTGATAATAAATAACACAGAACACTTACATATATTATTACATACTCATAAAAAATATTTGACAGACTAATGAAGTTACATATTATTATTAGTAATGTTCTTTATCTTCGGTTTGTTTAGTAATAAAATGAATAATTAGTTCAATATAATTTAATGCTATACGAACCTTTAACAGCCATCTCTGATAGAAAGTAAGCCCAATTGATAATGAAAAATAAAGCAATATTAATCCTAACGATAGTAGGCTTTTTTGAAAACATATATCAGACCATTTTCCTTTTGGTTTACTGGTAAACACGTCTTCTTCGGCATCAGACTTTAAAGACAGCTGTTCATATTTTGCACCTGGCATTGCGAGCGCAACAATCGCATAAAGCGCTCAATAGCATAGCAACTCAATTACTTAACATATTAAGACTGAAGTTTCAATTAAGCTAAACAAGTTTAAAACAAATTAACTTTTCTTGAACGCCGTATATACCCTAAATGTCACTAAATTTAATTGAAGTTTTTGCACTTTCTATATTGTCACTGTCTTCAGTCATCACTACTTAACTGTCATTGTCAAATGTATTTTCCTTTTCTGGCGTGTATCTGTGCTATGTGGGCGCAAAGTATTCAAAAGTAAAATATCTTATTATTCAAATAATAATATAATTTTTCACAGCAGAAAAGGAAAAGTAATAGTTTTTTGAACTCTAGAAATAACAGTAGCCTTAGGTTGTTTTCTAGAGTGCCAGCCTGTATGCCATTACCTATTTTGAATTGATAAAATATAACAAGTCCCAACAAATGATGGGTCACTATCACGGTCGTATACAAGACCGTGGTCACTACGCGCCGAGTATGCTATTTTGACATTCGAAATTTTTGATTCTAGTTAAAAAAAGAATCGATTATCGAACCAGTACGAGTCGGAGGACTCAGACACATAATCGGGTACTTATATTTTTCAATATTAGGATTTTTCATCATTTATAAAAGTAGTTCATATATGTTTAGTACATTAAATAAGCAACTAGAGATCATAAATTTGATTACGACTTACTGTTCCAATTTGCATACGGTATTGGTTTTTTGTGTAGAAATTGCATAAATCTAAGAATATTTTTATTTAAATGCTTTAACAAATTAGGGCGTTTCTAAAGTTTACAATATTTTTTTACAAACCTTGCCACTACGTTCATGTTGTCCAATTTATTATACAAGTTTCATACCTCCGATTGTTTCTTTGGAGGCATCTTATATTTACTTAGTACCTTCTAAAAGACACTGACTTAATAAAAACACTGTACATAAATATAATTCAAGGTTTGTAATTTCTCACGATATTAAAATCGGAAAATCAAAACAACTAGCAATTATATAATAACGCTAATTAGTTACTATAGAGCAAAAAATAGAGAAATCAAAATAGTTTTTAATATTATTTAACCCGGCAGCAGACCGTGTATATGAATCCTATAATTTTAATAATCGAATATGTGAGTGTTTACTAAGTATTCGAGTCAGCCTGACTCGGCACATCTGACATCTCTCCGTGACGATTATATTTCATTCAAATTGATTCTATTCTCTTTTGACGTACGTAATAACAATTCCATTATCTCAATTTTTTTGTATCAGAATTCAATTTCTTGGTTTTTATCACGATATTAATGTTTAACACATTTGTTCATAATAACAAACATCACCATGACGGACTCAAAAGTGTATTCTTCTTTGTTTGCACTAGTAGACAGCCATTTATCTAAAACCAGTGTACAAGACAATGGAGAAGGTACTGGTAATCAGACCATCAAAATTCCACCATTTAATAATGTTGAAAGTCACTCAGAAACTTCACTACCCTTGCAACCGTTACGAAGATTTCCCATATCACCATTTAACACGAATGAGAGTCCCATTGTGAATGTTTTAGCTCAGCAAGTAGCAAACATGCTCAAATCGAAGGAAATAAAAAAACAAAAACAAGAACAGCTAGAGTTAGAAAAAGAATTGAAACGACTTCAAATAGAAGAAGAAAAAAATACAGTAATCGACTTGATGCAAGCTATTCAACAACCATTCAAACATAACTTTAATTTACACACTGAAGAAACTCTTAGTAACAGCAGTTCTTGTGAGGCTTTGTTTGAATTGAATTTTAAAGATTGTGATGAAGAACCAGAAAAAACAAAAACTCCAGAACCTTTGCTACCATGTATAACAGATATGTCCTATATATTGAAACAAAAAGTCAAGAGATATAAAGGATGTCCCTTTAGTAGAGTATTGACATCAAGGTTACGGCCAGTTGCTGCTCCATACTTAAGGCAACTATATCCGACAACAATTCGTAGGTTTGCTTTTGACACTCCATCACCCTGCGATATAATAAAAGAAAATTTGAGGAGGCCAACTATGTCCATTACTTATACAGCTCACAGTTTGGACGACATCCTATGAAGTCAACTGATACATTATTGCGGTATAATGTTGATAATACATTAGAAATCAAATATTATTGTATACAATAGTAGTCTCATCATCTCACCAATAGAAATCTTTGCAAAGATTTTGAAATACAATAAAACTAATCTTGTATAATTATAATATTAGCAATATAGTTATTACTGTCTTGATGGGTCTAGTGTCTAGCTTATAGTTAAGATTCGGAGGTCCTGGGTTCAAATTGATTCGTGAAAATAATATGTTAATAGGTTTATCTATCGAGATTTTAACAGTAGCAGCCTGGAATCGAAGTTGTCTGTTTTTACTCCTGTACAAAAAGCCTGTAATACTCTTGTAAATGTAACTGACCTCTTTCTTGGATTAGTGTCACCTAAGATTATGTGAGTGTTCTTTAATTTGTGCACTGCTATCTGCCCTGTGCAGTTAATTAAGCTGTCATAAGAGTGGCCACCTTAGCCAAAATTACTCAGGAAGATATTATTACATAGTAGTTATTTATTATTTATAAATTGTTAGTGTAGTATGATTTATGTAGTTACTGTTTAATGTATCCAAGTAGCTTTGAATTTTATTATTACACTTCAAGTATGTTTAAGATCAATTTTACCAATTTTAATCTAATATTAGATGATAATATTACTGCTCAATAAAGGATATTCTAATGTATTGTCTTAAAATGGATGATAATGTTGGTGGATATTAATTTAGTTGTAACTTAAAATACAATTACACTGGGTCCGTGAACAAGTAGAACTTTTTTTATGGTAAATATTAAACAATAATAAGTAGTATAAGTTTTATGGAATGAATCAAATTGTTTTGTTAAAATATTTTATTTTATTGCCTATTAAATAAAAGTATTGATTATATTATTTTAAGGTTGACATTTTTAATTGAATTATTCCTTCTAAATTATTAATACGAGTTTTATTTTAGTACCTGGTGTAAATAATAAATGTAATTGAATGGTAAATAAAAAGATATCCGTAATCATTAAATTTTAGATCTTTTGTAAGTTTTATTTCAATGTGTCCTATACTTTGAAGAATATAAAACAACTGATTTGCTTTTTAACCTTCTCTGTTTTCACAGTGGTAAAAGTTAATATACTACTATACTTTGCAATAAGAATTTAAGTGCTGTGATTGATAATATGAAAAAAAAAAAAATTTTTTTTTTATCAGTATCCTGCCAATTTCTGTCTGAAGTCACTAAGAATGGCTGATTAACTTTATTCATTAGGAATTTCATATGATAAGACATCGCATTATATACATAACTGCTATTTTTACAATGTTATTGCATATTTTAGTAACTTCATTTTTATGAATAGTGCTTATTATAGTGTCAGGCAATGTCTATTGACCCGTTTATTTTTTTGAGTTAGTGTTTTAATAAAAATGTATTTTATGTACTAAATAATTGTGTAAAAACAATTGCACAATATGGAACACTTATAAAGACTTTATAGGAAGTAATAGCTTAAAATTTATTTCCGATCAGGTTCCCTTTGTTGAAAAAAGATGTTGAATTTAATATTTAAATATATTACGGTTAGTAGATTTAAGATAAATAAACTGTAGAAAAAAACAAATTTAAGGTAAACTTAAGCCATATTAAATGATTGATTCACATGTTTGAAATGAAAAACAATAAAATAGCTTAAATTTATTTCTTTCTACTTAATGACTATCCATCATGGTATATTGCCACCAAAAAATAATAACATCACTAATGCACTGTCAGCCTTGTGAATTAAGATATTATGACCCTAGCGTAAAATATTTGATGAGCTAGTTGTACCTACCCTGACAAGCTTGCACAAAGCTTTACCAAAAAGATCCACCACGAAAAGGTAAGAAAGGTATTTTCCTTTTTTTATAATAAAAATTTTATAAAAAAAATTAGAATAAGAGGGTAACAAAACTAGTTTATTGCTGATTAGAATACATCGTTTTTATTTATAGATAATATTGTATGAGCTCTTCAACACTTTATTCTTAAATATATTTATACATTATTATATAATTATGCAACCTACTTTGTATAAAAGTCTCTAATTTACGATATTAGCTTTATTTCTGCTACATATTATTTATCAGCAGAAGATATTTATTGTCCTACATTGACACAAATTTTAATTAAAATGAAAAAAAAACATATCAGTTTAATTAAAACACTAAGGTTGATAATGTCTTCCCAGGAACTGATTAGATTCATGTAGTTTTCTAGTCGCCTGGTAAACGTCCCTTTCTTTATCTGGATACTTTGTGGGTAGGTTCGGCGAATGAAGATTAACTTTTGCGGCATACCTAAAAAAAAGAAAAAATAAATAAATAATATAATAGCATAGTTACTAGATACATACGATTTGAATCTGAAAATGAGTAAATAGAGATTTTTTTTATATATTAATTATTTATCAATAGTGTTAACAACGAAAGTTATAATCTTAAATAACATTGTTAAATGTAATATATTTTAGTACATTGAAATCTGAAAGAATGAATTAAGACTGGCTAAGAAAAAAATATTAAATTGTTAAGAAAATATAACTAATTTTTAAGAAATACTTTGCTCATAACATAAAATATTATTAAAAAAAAAAAAAAAATCTACAGATATAACGCTAACAAATATTTTGCAAATTAAAGGAACGGATCTTATTATTTTATTAGAAAACCTTGAAATGGAATAATTGCGACAACAATAGCTCAATTACTGCTTGTTGTAAATCGTTTTTATTCAATCTTACGGTATTAAGGCATTTGTCCATATAATTATATTTGTTACCGTATTCCAGCGATGTCAATTTCATAATGACCACTTAATACGTAGTCGTTAGTCACTTTCTGCGGTACACCAGCTTCATCCAAGTTCTGAACAAAACCGAGACACACCTAAAAATATATTGATATACATAATTTTGGCACCAGAATCATTCAGCAGGCCTTATATCAATTAAAAATAAGAATACATAAAATTCTCCTTGTTTCATTTACCTTTGGGCAACACTTTGAAGGAGCGCATTGAATGTTAGTTCATTAAATTATATTTGTACTCCCTGCCATTGGAATAGGATATAGATATCTAGATAGTTAATAATAAACATTTCTTGAGTAGAATATGTATTTATTTATAAAAAAAGGTTATTACGTATGTGTATCTTTACCTGTTTTTTAAACGTAAATCCGTAACTCGTGGTAGTTGTTTGTCCGCAATAGTTACCATCTCGGTAAATTGGTTCGCCGCCCCATGACCATAAGTCTAACTCGTGGTCATGATCTGTCAACAGGAGCTGCACGTACTGCCTCCGAATTCCTTCCTCACGTTGACGAAGTAAAGCATCGCGGCCAATGAATGAAATATCTTTCTATTACAATAAAAATGTACATTTTTCAATGCGAATTGGTCAACTGCTTTTTTTATTGCTATTTAAACAGGTTATAATTTAAAAAAAAATCCACTATTAAATGATGACGGTGAGTTCATATTAAATATTCCTTATGCGCCGCCAATCATGAGAGCTAAGATGCTGAATGTCTTGTCTCTGTATTTACACTGGCTCACTCACCCTACAATATCAAAGATTTGCACAAATCGGTACTAGCAGAAAAATAATAAATTGCTTACATCAAATTTAACACGCCAAGTACGTCCACATTCGAGTGGTGTCGTCATAGTATCGAGATCTTGACCCCAGAAAGCAAAGAATTTCTCGACTCGCAGCGATCGTGTTGCGTAATATCCTACATGACTAATACCGTACTTTTCGCCAACGGTCATTAATCGATTGTATACATGGAGAGCAAACTGTAATAACGAAATCACACGAACTTTATTATAAAAACGTATCCCAACTTCGATCAATAATGTACTAGATTACCGGCAAGCGATTCAAAAAAGGCCCGAAAAACAAAAAAAAATTAAGAGAAAATTAAGAACACAATGACGTTTGTGAGGTTATTTCAAATTATTATGGTCCAATTATAACTTATTACTAAGGAAGTAAAGTTGAACATGGAACAACCGTTATTGTACAATTCCTATGGCGTAAGATCGTAAGTAAATGTCAATACTATCGAAACCCCACATTATTGCTCGAGAACAAGACATGTTTTTAAATTATTTAACATTTGCATCGTTTTCTTCATTTTATGGTCGGTGCCACATTTGAGTATTGTTTTTGTTCGTGTCGCGTTATCTAGTAGTATTGTTGATCGAAGTATCCCAATATGAAAAGAAATGTTAGCCATTTGATACTGTTCGCTTACTTCATTCGGTATGTACAAAACATAGCCCAGTTCACCAGTGTGAGTTAAATTCATGGCTCGGATACCATTAGCCAAGCCAACGTCCAGCTCCTTGAAAGTAAAGAATGGAAAGTTGGAGGGGGCTAAGTCTGTATCCGTGAGCTCGGACAGGAGGCTACGTGTAAACGGCCCCAAAATACAAATCGCGGTATACATAGACGTGACGTCAGATAGTGTAACTGCTCCATTCCGTGGTAGATGACGCTTTAACCACACTTTGCATCGAGTTTGTTGTATAGTTGGTGCTATCATCATATAGCTGCAAACAGATTTACAAAGATACAATGTATCCTTAAATTAATAATTTATATTCCTATTCTAGACGATTTGTTAATTAGAATAACTTACTGATTTTCCGTAATTCGCGCAAGACTACAGTCATTTTCATAACCACCGCGTTCGTTTTGCATTCCAGTGTGAATGATGCTTCCGACGGGAACGTCTACGTTATTGGAGCATAAATACTGTAGCAAATCTACGACCTCATTGCCCTGTGACTAAAACAATTATATGATAGAGTTAGAGACCGTGACCGAAAACCGAAACCCAAGGACTAATTTATATACAATTCATTCCCACCTGGAGATCAATTTTTGTAAAAGATGAATAGTCAGCGAGACCGACAGCTTCTCTGCAAGCCCAATATTCCCTTTGCACAGTTTCGAACCAATGTGGTTTGCCGAAAGTTTTTGTATGAGCTATCTTGAATGGCTGAGGGTTTTCTGGAGTTGCAGTGGTTTTATCTAGTCGGCGAAAAGCGACGATCAAAAACATAAATTATTTAAAAGCAACGAATAGAGATCTAATAAAGAGAATCTACTGACCAACAGCTTCGAACCAAGTCGGTCTTTCGTAGCCCATAACCTGCCCGAAGACGGCGCCATTGTCTCGTAGGGTCGGATAAATCGGCGATAATCTCAGATTACGTCCCATTTCGAACTCGTAGAAGGGGTATGGTAGACCGTAATGAACTCCTGTAATAATTGTTATAAATGAGATGAAGTCGCATATATAAAAACACGCGAACCGAGGTTTGTTTTACTTACCGGGTACTTCTTTCATTCTGTCTCTTAAGAAACGTTTGTTATTGTGAAGGCCGAGAAACCGATTGATATCGAGTTCATACATGTCGTACTTTGTGTATCCGTCGACAATTTCATCAACCGTGGCTTCGGCAACGCCACCTGCTGCTGATATTCCGACCGTTTTCATACCAGCGGCAACATGATAGTTGAACATCTATTTTATTTAAAAAAAAATACAATTATTTCATATAATAAGAAGTTTTAACATATCAAGAATATAAGAAAAATTATATAACAATACACACGGTTAAATAATATTTACATCATAAAATACATCACCAAGAAAATTAATAAATGCTTGCACAAAGTATAAATATTCGTATAGAAATGGATATACATTGTAGAACATTAGTTTCTTAAAATCTAAACACAAAACATATCAAAAGATTCTTCTTTTTAAACTTCACGATGACTGTTATTGATGACAGCCGAAAAAATCGATAAAGAATCGTTACCTACGTGATGATTCCTTAACGATGCTTTCGGTTGGCACCAAAGTTAGTTTCTTAAAATCTAAACACAAAATATATCAAAAGATTCTTCTTTTTCTTCTTCACGATGACACTTATTGGTAACAGCCGAAAAAATCGCCAGGGAATCGTTACCTACGTAATGATTCCCTGACGATTTTTTCGGTTGGCACCAAAGTTAGTTTCTTAAAATCTAAACACAAAATATATCAAAAGATTCTTCTTTTTCTTCTTCACGATGACTCTTATTGATGACAGCCGAAAAAATCGCCAGGGAACGGTTACCTACGTAATGGTTCCCTGACGATGCTTCCGGTTGGCACCAAAGTTAGTGTTTAAAATCTAAACACAAAATATATCAAAAGATTCTTCTTTTTCTTCTTCACGATGACACTTATTGGTAACAGCCGAAAAAATCGCCAGGGAATTGTTACCTACGTAATGATTCCCTGGCGATTTTTTCGATTGGCAAAGTTAGTTTCTTAAAATCTAAACACAAAATATATCAAAAGATTCTTCTTTTTCTTCTTTACGATGACTCTTATTGATAACAGCCGAAAAAATCGCCAGGGAACGGTTACCTACGTAATGGTTCCCTGACGATTTTTTCGGTTGGCACCAAAGTTAGTTTCTTAAAATCTAAACACAAAATATATCAAAAGATTCTTCTTTTTCTTCTTCACGATGACTCTTATTGATAACAGCCGAAAAAATCGCCAGGGAACGGTTACCTACGTAATGGTTCCCTGACGATTTTTTCGGTTGGCACCAAAGTTAGTTTCTTAAAATCTAAATACAAAATATATCAAAAGATTCTTCTTTTTTTTCTTCACGATGACTCTTATTGATGACAGCCGAAAAAATCGCCAGGGAATTGTTACCTATGTAATGATTCCCTGACGATGCTTTCGGTTGGCACCAAAGTTAGTTTTTAAAATCTAAACACAAACATATCAATAAATTCTTCTTTTTCTTCATCACGATGACTCTTATTGATAACAGCCGAAAAAATCGCCAGGGAACGGTTACCTACGTAATGGTTCCCTGACGATTTTTTCGGTTGGCACCAAAGTTAGTTTTTAAAATCTAAACACAAACATATCAATAAATTCTTCTTTTTCTTCATCACGATGACTCTTATTGATAACAGCCGAAAAAATCGCCAGGGAATTGTTACCTACGTAATGATTCCCTGACGATTTTTTCGGTTGGCACCAAAGTTAGTTTCTTAAAATCTAAACACAAAATATATCAAAAGATTCTTCCTTTTCTTCTTCACGATGACTCTTATTGATAACAGCCGAAAAAATCGCCAGGGAACGGTTACCTACGTAATGGTTCCCTGACGATTTTTTCGGTTGGCACCAAAGTTAGTTTCTTAAAATCTAAACGCAAAACATATCAAAAGATTTCTCCTTTTTCTTCTTCACGATGACTTATTGATGACAGCCGAAAAAATCGAAAAAGAATGGTTACCTGCGTAATGATTCCTTGACGATGCTTTCGGTTGGCACCAAAGTTAGTTTCTTAAAATCTAAACACAAAACATATCAAAAGATTCTTCTTTTTCTTATTCACGATGACATTGATGACAGCCAAAAAGAATTGTTGCCTACGCGATGATTCATTGTCGATTGCATACGGTTAGCACCACAGTTAGTTTCTTAAACTCTAAACACAAAAAATATTAAAAGATTCTTCTTCTCTTCTTCGCGATGACTTATTGATGACAGCCGAAGAGTTTGTCCGTCAATGGCTACGTTGGTAACTTGATGGTAACCATAACTCCTAACATATCAATGAATACAAACGTTACCATTGATAGACAAATCCTTCGGTTGGCACCAAAGTTAGTTTCTTAAAATCTAAACACAAAACATATCAAAAGGTTATTCTTTTTCTTCTTCACGATGACTCTTATTGATGACAGCCGAAAAAATCGAAAAAGAATGGTTACTTACGTAATGATTCCTTGACGATGCTTTCGGTTGCCACCAAAGTTAGTTTCTTAAAATCTAAACACAAAACATATCAAAAGATTATTCTTTTTCTTCTTCACGATGACTCTTATTGATGACAGCCGAAAAAATCGAAAAAGAATGGTTACTTACGTAATGATTCCTTGACGATGCTTTCGGTTGGCACCAAAGTTAGTTTCTTAAAATCTAAACACAAAACATATCAATAGATTCTTCTTTTTCTTCTTCGCGATGACTCTTATTGATGACAGCCGAAGAGTTTGTCCGTCAATGGTTACGTTGGTTACTTGTTGGTAACCATAACTCCTAACATATCAATGGATACAAACGTTACCATTGATAGACAAATCCTTCGGTTGGCACCAAAATTATTTTCATAAAATCTCAACCCAAAACATATCAATAGATTCTTCTTTTTCTTCTTCACGATGACTTATTGATGACAGCCGAAAAAATCGCCAGGGAATTGTTACCTACGTAATGATTCCCTGACGATGCTTTCGGTTGGAACCAAAGATAGTTTCCACTCCTCCATGACGATCATAGAAAAAAAGTTTCACCGTGTTTATCATAAAATAGTTAGTATTTTATGATAAACAGGGTAAAACTTTTTTGATTGTTTCACTTCCGACACAAAAGAAGGAAAATGAATAATAGATAAAAGAAACATTGTCCATACCTTTGTTGATGACGACGATATGAAGTCGATGGCTGTTCCCGCGGAACGTTCGATGATACGAATTTAGCTATGCTGTAAAATAACTGCATTCATTCTCGCTATTTTCGCAACATCCAACGTTTCGCAGGAACAAAATATTCATCACACTGTTCTCTCCGTTTTCTTGCGCTATTTACTTAAATTGATATAAAAATACGTACATTCACAAAGTTAGGCACAAGCGAATATTTCATTCAAACTAACCTCTGGTGATTCCCCCACAATCCATTTGCAATCCGGTGAGAAAGCTTCCAGACCATTGCACAACTTGTGCAAAACAGCTTGACTGAGACTTGGTACCCTTTTTATTATTTCCTGGAGTAGAACGTGAAAATGGTCCCAATCTTCAGGAATGCACCTTTGTGCTGCATTTCTTACTGAAAAAAAAAAAACAATTATAGTTGACCAAGTAATATTCCGAATTTTTGAAAATTCAATTTTTATAAACATAATTATTTACTTTCTTCTTCATAGACAGGTTTTGCAATTGGCTCAAATCCACCTGCTAAAATACATCCATCCCTTTCGCGTAAATATATATAACCATCTGGATCACGAACAACTAAAAAAACAATTTTAATTATTGAAAGTTACATTGATAAAATTTAAGCCCTTTAAGGGTTTTAAATGTAAAGAATACAAATATTAAGCGTGAGAATTGTAATACCACGAGTGAGTGTCACTCTTTTTGTACTTCAAAGAGAATCGTTCAGCAATTGCACTAAAAAAGTGACGCATTACTTGTAAATAAGATTTTTAATTCATCTAATTGCCTACCTGGAGTCATCGGATCTAAATTATCAATACGTTTAGTGTGAAGGTAATAATGTTCACAAGGTAATAATGGTACTTTAACTTGCGGCTTTGCTAGCTGTCCGATCTGAAAAATAATAATATACATGTATTCTGTTAAAGAACACAAGACAATTAAATTATAATCAACGTATAAATATATTATTATGTACTTTAGCTTACCTGCCTTGCCCAAAAACCTGCGCAGTTAACAAAGTATTGACATTCAATGGAGCCGTGTGTGGTATCTATACCCGATACCTTTCCTTCCTTTGAATGCACAGCGGTTATTGCACAATCTTCCATAACGCCTACGCCTAAAATTATGATAATTATTAAAATATGAGCTGAGCTTGTCACTAGCTTATTCCATAAAATACTTACCATTAGCTATTGCTTCTCGCATCAAAGACATACAAAAAAGATGCGTATCTCCAACTCCATCACCAGGAATCCACAGACCTCCTAACACGTCATCAACATTGAGCATAGGCCATAACTCCTGACACTTTTTAGGACTAACGAGCTCACATTCTATTCCCCAGGAACTGTCTGATAATAAATTAGGTCTAAATTTATTACATACATTTTTTTAAACATTTTTAATAAAATTTAATTAATGCACATACACTGATTGACTTTTCATTCTTCTATAGACCGTCATTCTATCTCTTGTTCTAGCTAGCAGGAGTGATCCACATTGCTTCCAACCAGTAGGCCTCCCACGTGATTCTAGATCTTTCAATAGTTGTATCGAAGACTGAGCAATTTTCACTTGAGCAAGAGAAGGTTTAAATGCGCCAACCAAGCCTGAAGAGTACCACCTACTCCCGGTACCAACTCTTATTTAAAAAAAAACACTAATTATACTTGTGTGCCATTTCGGTTAATTAATAATGTTGATTATTCACAGCATTAAGATTGTGCATAGGCCGTATCTTAGGATCTGTGATCATATGAAGAACTACTATCATTAACTTTTTTATTATATTATAGTGAATTAAATTATCGTCAGCATTATATTGGAAATATACTAGATAATATGTGTTTCTGTGCTATAATTTCATGTTTCGTGTTATATTGCCGTATTTGAAAGTAATATGCATCAACCATATTATATGTGCAACTCGCGTGAAACATCCAACATGGTGGCTGAAGACATATCGATTAGTTTTAAATTCATTTTATTCTAACATCACATTGAGCTTTTAGGGTAAAACTAAATATAATGCAGCACAATTTTTATAAATTATAAACATTAAAAAATGAGAAAGTAATAAAAGAATGCCTTATAAACTTGCATTTGAATTAATGTCGGCGTAATAATAGCGGAAAGTAAATTAATTTTACTCTGGAACGAATATTTATTGGTCGACATTGTAACATACTTTCCTAATGTATTTACAATATGTATATACATGATGTATATGTGGGACAAATCTATAAATCCTATAAACACTCCAGAGCGCACTGCGAAGTGCATTGGAAATGCCGCGCCCATACCAGACTCGGCGTTTCTCGACGTAAGGATCGATTCCGAAGCATTGTGTTTCCGAATGGCGATGCGCAATTGCAACTACTTCACAAATAATAGTCGAATACTGATTCATATTTTGCTGTTATACTAAATATTGATAAACAACTAAATTTTTATGGCTTTAAATTGTGGCAATTGAACATTTGTATTTTACGACAATTTTTCGACAACGACAGTATGGAACAAAGACAAAGGATATTTGCGTTTTTTTATTTAATTTTCATTAAAGTCAAATTAAAGTATTGTTGCGTTTAAGAATTATGTTCACCAATTTTATTGGTTTCTTATAAATATTCTAACTTTAAAGTATATATAGGAACAAAAGAAGTTGTTGGCACAGAAAATCAATAATTTTGACAACAGACAGAAAAAAATACTTTGCCATTGTTCCAACTAAATATGTTTAATACAAATCATTTAACATATATTTATTATTGACTATTTATAATATGTAACCGATGAAACAAAAAAAATAAATTTGTAAGAATTGAGCTAAAGAGAAAAAATATAAATGATTTGATGATCACAATGCTGTCAATAGTGATTATATTTAATGTTGGTATCATGCTGTCGAGCAATGCAGCCGAGACTAAACTTTCATTTTTTCTATGAAAATTTAAAGTGATTTACAAAAAATAGGCTTTAGTAGTAAAAATATGAGTGAAAAATATCATTCCTTCAACAAGGTTTTTTATTGTACATTATTGAGCGATTATTGCTCTAATATATAATTGTTATAGATAATAACGGAGTCTGGTATAGGCGTGGCATTTCCAATACAAATCGCATTGCATTTTGGATTTTCATAGGACTAATAGATTTTTAATATATTGACAATGTTAGAAATATGAGATGGGTGGATCTAATTTAAGAAATAAAAGTATAGCTATAATAATTAAACAATATAGACTGACCTAGAGTAATAAAATTGACATGTTATATATTATTAAAGCTTACAATAAGCATTTCAATCCCTAGGCATAGGCATCCTAGGTGTATATATTACTTAATACTAAAACAAAATTATTATGATTCTGTTATCAAATAAAATGTTTTAACACATAACACTAAAAGTTATTCAAAATGAACAAATGAGTGGCAATTCTATGAATGGATAATATGTTTTCCAATGATAACATTTTATTATGTATTCAAAAAAATCAATAGCCTCACCCTAAGCTTCATAAGTGAAAAATCGATAACTAGGGAAGGTTTAACAAAAGCTAATTACATAATGTAAAATCAATATACCGAGGTATTATTAGAAATATATACTTACTTTTCCTTTTCTATGACGATAGTTTGAGCTCCCCATCCTCGCTTGGAGAGATGATAAGCCACAGCAGCACCCATGATACCTCCGCCGCATATTACTACTTTTGCATTAGATGGCAACGACAACAAACAACCATCTAATCTCTCTTCATGATCAAGATTACTAAGGCTTGATAAATTTCGCGACCCGGCACCTATGCACTTGAATGCACCGTATCGTCGGACGCCATTTCGGACTCGCCTTACGAACATAGCTGACTACTGCGCACATACGCAATTGCACTGCAAAGCTAATACATCAATAATTTGTAATATCTAAAAATATTTAGTGCAACAGCTACGACATCTCTGTTTGACGTACCCTGAGTTACTGACGTCCAGAATATGTTACCATTGCAAATATTTTTAGGATGTTTTATCAGTTATATGTAAAGCATTTTAGATATTAAAGTTTATGCTATTTAGTGTATTCTTAAACAATATTTCTATCACGGATTTCTATTTATTACGGATATCTTTAGTGACAAAAATTGTATATAATTGGATGTCAATAAAAACAATATATATATGTATATAACGACAAAAATTGTTTCCATAACAACGAGTCGTAAATTTTTACAATAGTTCTTAAATATTTAGTTATCAATTTGTTTTAGATATAATGTCTATAGTGGAAATTGTAGAACACGATGAAGTAATTTATCGAATATTAGATAAGCCTCCACCGGAACCGCCAAAAACTCCTAGGTACTTATCTCTTTTCTTAATTACACATATATTACCTACAAATACAAAAGAATTTCGAATAAATACTATTTATTTCTGCTTAGATATGAATCGGAGTTAGAAAAGAAACTGAAAGAATTAAAGATACCAAAGCTTCAGAAAACATTTGGTTACGCCGAAACGCCTCTAAAACCTCCTGATAATTTTTTGAAAAAGGGAGAAGGTATAGGTCAACCAATTAAGAAATCTGATCATAAATGTTACGTGTCTGGGAAACTTCCACCTGTTCCCAGGCGCACTGCTTCGGGTAAAAAGGCCGAGAAACCTAAAATTAATTTTAAAGTTTTAAATATTAAAAAGGCTATAAAAACAAAACCTAAGCCGGTGGAACCAAGGTTGGTTTAGGTACTTACTAATAGTTTTTTTATTACAATTTATCTGTAATGTTAATCGAAAAATTTAAAATATTTTTTATAGATTAGTAGACACCAGGGATGGGCATACAAAAAAAATAAAAGGATCTGGCGAAATTCCGGAATACTGCTTAAGAAAAGATTTCGGACAAATGCCAGCATACTTAGTAAAAAGAAATAGACGAATTCAAAAGGAAATTGACAAAATTAAATACGAGGACGAGCATAAAGAAAGCTTATGTAAGCTCATAAGTGAACAGGAGAGACAAGCGTTGCTTAAAGTAAGTTTAAATATAACAAATATAATAATGCCAAAAATTGTATTTCTGTTAACGTTTATTTTATTTTAGGACTTAAAATATAACTGGCAGCTTTTGCAAAAAGACTTCCTTCAGCTACCAATGCTAACGGATACTATTCCAAAAATTCTACGGAAAACAAAAATGGAACAGGAGTTGCGCCAGCTCGAGAAAGATATAGCTTTAATAGAATCAAATCCATATATTTACATTTATGATTGAGACGCTTTTTATAAATCTTGTTTTTGAAAAATCGTGTGTCACGAATGGTATTGTTTTCTTAAAGTAAATGATTAAATTACGAACACGGTTTACTTTATTTACATATATAAATACATAGTAGCTGATACCTAATAGCTGTAGTTTTACATGTAAACGTTAATAATAATAAAAATTAAAAAAAAATTATCAAGTAAGTTGTTAAAATCAAGTAAACATTTCTAATTTAAAGGTGCTATTCAATTGTATTAGATTAATTAGGATAACTCGAGTTTGTCGCTAGTATAACAATGATACGATGTCCATGAGGTAGGTAGTAGGAACACTTGAAAAAATAAACAAAACAGTGTCTTAAGCCATTATTATTTATTAAGAAAAAATCACAAAATATGGATGTTGAGCTACATATCATAACCTAATTGACTAGATTGAATTATAAACTTACTACAGACACTTCGTCTTTTAATATTAAACGTAGATATGTCGCGGTTCATATAAAACAACACAGGCTTAGAGTTCTACTAGCAAATTTATATTTTAACAAATTATGAAAACAATTTACTTTATTGAACACTTAACACTTTGGCATCGTTTCTACTAGACATACTTAAAAATAGATCCCAACATTGCTAATTGAAATAACGGTAAAGTTTTATTATTGCACGATTATTTAAAACTGCTATCTTAAATACTCTAAGGTATTGTTTACACTAATCATATACTTATATATATATATATATAGCTAGTACATTGGAAGATTTTGAACGGCTTAATGGGAATATTCGATTATTTAAAAAATATTTTATTAAGTTTTTCGAGAATTTTTGTATCTAAATGTATAATTTATTGAAATTTTGTACATACAGTATTTGTTATTTTGCACAATTTGTTGCAACTTAACTAGCTTTAGACTAAGAAACTATAGCTAAATAGTTCGCAATACCAGATTCTTAAAGCAGAAAATTATGAAATCAGCAGATAATTTACATATTATAAAGATGAAACAAAACACAGTAACAGTAGTTCAGTACAATTTAGTCAGTGTTACTAGGTACAAATAATATCTATAATTCTATTACAAACACAAAATTAACTCTAGTAACTCAAGTTACGTTCACGTTTTAAACAAAAAGGTTTACAACGCATAAGATGTTATATAAATATACAAATTTACCCATAAGTAGCCAATTTACACGAAGGTCTCGAATATACACGTCCGAAAAAAAAAACCTCATTTAATAACACAATCGTACGTTGTAATAAACGTGTCAGTTTCATAGATTGTATACAACGTGTAATTTTTTGTATTTTATAAATAAATTTGTTTCCTTTGATAATAATTTAACGCCGAGATGAGATTTTTGTAACCACGCATGCATCAACATATTCTTAAGAATCTGGTATTTTACAGAATTATAAATATGTGACTAGCTTATTAACAACTAATATCAATAGTGCCGTATTTTAAATATAAAAATAAATGCGATTTTTTTTAAAACTAGATGGAGATTTCTAACATATAGATTCGATGAATTTGGAGGGAATTCGATATGTCCAAATCTCCAAACCTATCGTTCATTCCAATATAATTACGTACGTACAAAAAAAAAACAACTTGTACACAATTTTACTTTTAGTCTCTTATGGTATAGTCAAAATAAACCATAAAAAATTCGAATAAAGTCAAAAATGCAGCTGTATTACTAAAGCTTTTATTAAGTGTTGGCACATTTTTATAATAATGGGTTTACTTATAACTTGCGCGAATCGTCTTGCAACTATTTTAAAATGTTCAAATTACAAAAATAATAAAACAATAACATTTATAAACATACAAAAAAAACATCCATAACGAAAATACAAATAACATAATATAATCCTTACTCCTATATTAAAACTAATATACAAAATCAAAAATTGTACTTATCTATTATATATAATTATATTTATCACAAATTATTAATCGTATTGAAATGGACTACAGGTACACGTATTATCCGACTACAGAAAAATCCAACGAGGACTAACGACTACTTGCAAAATTTTGTTTACAATAATATACTTACGATTATAATACTAATTACGTTTGGAATTATTAATTTGTTTACGAAAATTCTTAATATTGTTTACTATACCAAGAGGTTAAGGCGAGGACGTTATCTTATACATTATGCCAAATCTCAAAGGTAATGGGTCAATAATCAATATTATAAACACGATTTATACATATTCCTCGACCTTTACGGTGCGGTGCGATAATCCTAATGGCAGTGCTAAATCTACGAGTGCGTAATTTTATATTGATATCGGTTCTGTGAATTGATGTATAACGAGTAGCTACAAATATAAAAACTACCATACTAAAGTCCAGTTTTATGATACTTATATACTCGTAAGAGCATTCGTTTGTTATGGACATTCAGGCATTACATCAACATCGCGGTACTGTACTGACCCGAGGGTGGAGGAAGCATAACACTACACGCCCATTCAACAAAGAATTTGATATGGATCTTTCACTAACATTACAATAGCGATTTACTATACAATAGGGATGATTTGTATCAAACTAATTGAAAATCAATCGAGTAATATTATTGCATTAAAATGGTGTAGTGCAAATCATTCTTCCTGACTGCACTAGCCGTCGTCGCGTTTGGGCTCTACTACCAGGTACCATCAGGTGGAGTAATCATTTGCTCTGCCAGGTATTATAAAAAAAATACCGAAATTAGTAAATTGTCTCTTTTTAAAATTCGATGTGTATTTATTGACGGGCACTATACGCACTTTTTGTAATCCCTGTACTCTAATATTGTTGTTTTAGGTTAGAGTGGTCGGATTGTCGTTATAACGGTTGTTACTGTAGCGTTATAGGCGAATGCTCATATTACCCTCCAACGGATTCGTGGACGGACGCAAAAATGCGGCTTGATATAAACATTAATTACTGCAACACCAGTGGCGTAGCTAGGTGGACAAGGGCCCCGGTGCATGGAGAAGGAATTGGGCCCTCACCCCCTCTTTCCACATAGCTTGAACTTTTTTTTCTCTTTCTTTTATGGTCCTCTCTTTTCAAAGCATAGGTTAGAGGCCCCCCTGAGCTCCGAGGCCCTGGTGCACTGCACCGCCTGGCCCTACGATAGCTACGCCACTGTGCAACACATTTAATTTGTGTGCGGTTTCACTGCGTCACCGTGCGCGCAAAGTCGCATTTGTACGCAGGTCGTATTTGTACTTTGTAGTCAAAAACCGGACCTTTACTTTAATTTTATCTTGCATACTCTAAATATCAAAAATTCATTTACAAAGGCGTACCTATAAACTTATTGTAACTTAAATACTACTTAATTTAAGTAACAAAAAATACTATTAATAAATATAATTTACTTAAAAACCTGTCACAAATACTTTAAGTATAACGAAAACACTTCATGGTTTATGTTTAATACATATACTAATATAAATTACTTGGAAATAACATGAAACACTGTTTGAATAAATAGATTGCTTGTAAAACTAATACTGCACGTTTATTACAATAACTAGGATTAGCAAAAAAGATAACTGTATAAGAGTTAAATAATGTTGCTTTCAGAGATCCTTGTACTTTGAGTAATGGTAAGTAATAATATCAATTTAAGAAAATATATTCTTACTAAATTCAATATTGGCGGCAAGGTGATTCATCCCGACGTATTCACCGTTCATTTACACGACTCTGGAAAAATATTTTTTGTTATGTAATTATATTATAATAAAAAATCCTTTTATTTAAATAATATACTTATTATTGTTTAAATATATAACATTTTTACAGAACGACAACAGTTTTTACTTATTATTAAATCGAGTTATAAAATGGCGGTAATGTCCGTATATTATGTTACAAATATTAGATGTAAAATAACCTTATACCGGTCTCAAGATGGGTTCGGTTAGCTGGTAAGTATTTCTATATAACATTTGTCACTGCATTCTCTATAATGAAACATCTAGCTCTGCATTATTTTTTGACCACCACTAATTGCCTGTCTTGTCATTTATTTTATATGTACAGAAAATCTGGACATCCGTAATAAAGGATTGAGCAAGTTCCTTTATTTAAACTTTATTTTACACTTTTGAAGAGCTGTTTAAAAAGCAGCGCTACAATATGAATTGGACTAGTAGCACAATCCGTAATCTCTCATATGAACTTTTTTTTGCGCTGGAAATACACATGTCGCGTTTCCCCCACGGGAACAGTAGGGGGGTATGTGGGACTCACCGTATGTCCAGGGCACCAAGTGCACCCCGGACATCGGAATACCCACTAAAAAACCAGCGGTACCCTTCCCGTCTTAAGGGGAGCGCCACGGGATCGCTTGCGCATTCAACCGTGACGCTCCGACGGCTGGTCCGCCTATGCGGGCCTCCATTCGCTAGGGAGGAATCCCAGGGTACTGGGAACCCCCCTAGTGAATGGCTATGGCCCGGGCTGCTTCTGAGAATTTTCTGACAGAAAACCCCAATAACTATTTATTGGCCCGACCTGGAAATTGAACCCAGGACCAACGAGTCTGCTGTCTTATATCTAGCCACAAGACCAACGAGGCAGTCATGTGACTCTACATTATGCAATAGCAGGTTCAATTTTGTCTCGTAAACGTAACAAATATAGATAAATTATATAAATTTTACTCACATTTTAGCTGATTTCTTGTTTACTTTCTGATATATCGATCCTTTAGCTAAGCCTGCCGGCCCTTTGGCGAGACCTAGCGAGCCGCGAGCTTGAGAAGAAGTTTTCTCCTTCTGTTCTGGTCCATCTGGTTTGACGATCGGACCGCAACGAAATTCCGGATTTGGTCCATTCCATGTCATATAGTCCTCACTATTTTAAGAAATCACATTAGACATGTTGGAAAAAAAATCGAACGATAAGAAATAAGAGTAAATAACAATAATTTGTTGTAGGATTTTTAAGACACATTTAAGATAAATATAAATAATGTATGTCCCTCCGATCATTTTAGTTAAAATTTATAATAATCCTTAAACATAAAAGTTTTTATGCGTCTGATAAAAAAAAACGAAACAGTATTTTGTATATTGTTTTATCAAGTGCTGTAAGCGATTAATTGGATTAGTTTCAAATTAAATACAAACCAATTACGAATAAATCACAATTTTAACTTTCAAATTTTATTAAAAAGAACAAACGTAATCAATAAAAGCAATATATCTTACTTAAATACAAAATAAACGTTTATGGAAGTACGTATGTTATCTGTATGTTATGTTCGCGCTAATTTCATAAACAACATTGTAAATTTGCATTTTATCAACAATAGACAGGTCGAACGAACAAGAAATAAATAAAATTACTTTCAAATTAGGTAACGTAACTCATCATGTGCAGCAATTCCCGTCTAGAAAATGTTCACTTCATAAAACAATAAAGTTAGAAGGTTACTTTTTAATGGGTTGTTTTTGTAATTGTGCGTATCATTTACGATTTACGCAATACTACATAATATGTACTAGCTTTCCGTACATCAAGTGATTGCTGCCTGATTATGATGTCAAGTATCGTGTATGTACATGAAGATATTTTTGGTGGCAACGCACTACAATCATTGACCACCAAAGTTATCAGCAAAGAGGTTTGCCAGAAGATAGTCTTTCTCCTGCGACTGTAAGCGATACGTTCGAGTGTGAGCTAGAGATTCCTGAGTGGTGGCAGCAAAGGTTGGCATGATTTTTTTGCACAGATTCGGTCAGACGCCAGATGTTACGGAAGCCCCTAGTATGCGAAACAAAGTCTGCACAATGCGCTGTGCATCCGCTTTTGTGTATGCCTTCTTACAGGACTTTTTGTTGTAGGTTGTTCAGTAAGTCAATGTAAGGAGCCCTACTAACACAACTATTGACCCACTCGCGATATATCGCTTGCTTAGGTAACACAGCATCGGCATATTCGCGAGTGAACCAACTCTTAGGTGTACTCTTACAGATGATATCCGACTAAGGAATGTAGTATTCAATCCCCAACAGGATCTCATCAGCAACAGCAACGACGCTACCCATTCTCACTGAAGCGACGTTCCTTCCAAGGGACTGAATCATAGTAATCGCGCATACCGTTCCAATCTGCTGATTTACAGTGCCAGACGCGAAATTTGCATACCGCTGGTGGGGGTGGCAGCGGGCTTGGCCTGTGGCACTTTGGTAGATATCAGACTGTGATCCAAGAACCAAGAGGAGACTGAACCTCAACTTGATATTCCACCGGGTGAGTAGTCAGCAGAAAGTCCAGTAGAAAAGGCGATTGCCCGTTAATGTCTGGGATCCTGGTGGGCTGATCAAACGGCTGGGTTGTCATGCGTGAGAGCGATAAGATGAGCAGTCCTTCTAGCATGGTCAGTTTTGGGGTGATTCAGCCATGATTCATGGAGTGCATTAAAGTAAACACCAAAAACACCAGATCAGCGTTAGAAATCTGCTCTTGCGCAGCATCTGACACCCGACTAAGATGATCAAATAGTCGGCTTGTCTACAAGTCACCATTGTGGGATCTGAAGGTAGCTGGTATCGACAGGACGGAGTATTTGTATCTCCGTCAGAAACCACATTACTGGCCGTGCTGTTTCGAGATGGTGATAGAGAGCGTTAAGGTTTGCGTGAAGTGCACGAATGTTAGAAAACTCGACCTCAAAACAGCGTTGGTATAATGGAGCTGTGCACCGCTGTACGACCTTTAGTATACTTACGCATGATATAATAACAAATACTTACAGTAGCAGGCTGTCTTTTGGACCTTGCCGGAGTGATGCATTAGGGCCGCTGGTCTCTACTTTATATTGTGACTTATGTTTTGACTCGACATTATTGCTCGACTTCAAGATAGGCCTGTAACATTTAGAAGGATTATTTGTACTTGATTAAATCATCATCAATTGCCTATTCGTGGAATAACATAAACAAATAATCTATACATCAACATTCATAAACACAAATATATTTACACGATATATTTGCTAATGAATATATTATATAATGGAATTGTAGGAAATAAATTATATTAACACTGCTAATAAAAACAATGATAATGAATGCGGTGACTGACCATTCCTAGTGATGTTTATATTTTCTACACTAATCATAAGGCAAGACGGATCTAAAGGAGACTAATTTCTATTGTAGATAATGTGTAAATACATTATTAATAAATAATTTCGTGTGAAAATATATTTATACTTAATTATTTTTTTCTATAAGATTCAATAACATAATATTCTACTTTTCTTTGCTATTACTATAACTTATTGGCTAGTACTATCGACTACGGAGAAAGATGTGATATAGAGGCATTCATATACCTACTTTCCGACATGTACAAAATTAATAAAAATTTAACAAATTTATTAAGTTGAACTAAGTTATGAACTTTATTTATATAATCGCTTTATTATAACTTCGACTAGCGGTCACATCTTCGAAGCTTATAACAAAATATACAACATTTTAGACATAATTTGACTTTGTTCATTGCACATTTATATCCCTAAAAAATTAAAAGTTGATACGGACATTTAATAAAGGTTGACAATGGCTGATCACGGTCCCAGAGTACTCTCCTAATTTGCCAACAATGTGCAAACGCTGCAATCGACAGACACTAACCTTATATACAGAGTGTAAGAAAACACATGTCCGACCCGTGAGTAAGTGCGTCGGTTCTATTTATGTAATCAATTTTAAATTCTAAGCAAAAATGTAACCCCGAATAAAATTTAATTTAAATAAATAACGACCATTACATTGCAACACAGGCGCAGGCGTCAGCGCTCGATAGCTCTTACCTATCGGGTAGCTCGGGCACGAGGTCATGACCTTAGTTGTCCATGAAATGTACGTCATTTACAATTGAAAATGACAATTAATATTTTTTATGGGTATTTTTTTCCACTCACTCACGATACCTAATAACTCCTTCACGGGTCGGACAGTTATTTTGTTACAGCCTGTATAACTTCAATGGCTGGTTTTACCGAATTGTGTAAACGAAGACTTATTCCCTGAATGCAAGTTACGTTTTTGCTATAAAACTTAGTAACTGCAATGATAATGCATTAACAAATATAAATCCCAAGTTAATCAAGTCATACATTTCAAAGCGATTCCATCAAAATAATTTAAGTAATCATGCACATTTCTCTACCCGATTCCATAGAAAGTTCTCATACTATACTTTTTGTACAGATATTCACGTTATTTTTTCTTAAAAGTTATATATATAACTTATTGTATTCTATTTATATCTTCGAGCTATAAGACTTTCTAAATGGAAAAGAGTTCAGAAGGAAACTTTAAAGTTACACACATACATCAAAACACCGAAACAAAAACTTGTAACTCTTTACATTCTTCTACAACACTCACTAATTATAACTTTAAATAACATTTTAAATATATTGTCTTTTTTATATATCATAGGTAGACGGGCGAGCATATGGGCTACCTGATGGTAAGTGGTCACCAATGCCCATAGACATTGGCATTGTAAGAGATGTTAACCACCGCTTACATCGCCAATGCACCGCCGACCTTGGGAACTAAGATGTTATGTCTCTTGTGCCTTATTTACACTGGCTCACTCACACTTGCACAAAGCTCAACCACCAAGTAAAAACGTAACAATATCCTGTGTCCTATATTACCTTGTTGAACTATCCGTACTAGCTATGAATTTACCAAAAGTATGTAAATATTCAAACACGTATTCCATGCAAACAGTAGGATATCGTCAGATATTTTGACGAGTCTTATCTTTATCTATGAAATTCAGACAGCCACACTTATTCACTACGACGTGTGTAGGAATATCATTGTTTTTTTACTTGGAAGCACATTTAAGTCAATATCCCAGCAAAATAGACTGCCAAATCAATTAAAATACATTACACGTATTTCTTGGAAAAAAATTTTATTTTCATTTAACGAACTTACCGGTTGTTAAAATATCTATTGCCTATTCAGAAAAAGAAATAACTCCAGTATATACATAAAAACAGGCAAGTATAAAATATTATAAAAAAGTGATTTCTTGTCTACGGTAACAAAACACCCCGTTCCGTTTGATATGAGGTACTTCAATACGTTTTACACACGAGCACAACACGAACACAACAAATATATTACAAAATATAATCTTCGTTTTATAAACAAGCACAGACAAATTTGTGTCGAGTCTACCCATGCACGCACGTACTTTAGATGCTCGGTCCACGTCTTGAGACGGCGCACGACGGGCGCGGCGGTCGGTCTCGTCGGCTCCACCGGGCTGACGCACGCGCTGACGCGGAATGGTCGGGTGAGTATGAGTGATGTTGGGGGATGAGATTGGTCATGAGTGTCAGGAAATTATAATTATTAATAATAGCATTATTTATTGTCTGTGAAAGTCACTACGCCCTCGACCTCGCTCTGGCCCGTACATTCAATGAATTCGCTGCCTATATTATATTGTCTTTTTAATAGTGGGTAATTTTTGGGTTAATCCGTAATAAACATTTTTCGATGTGCATACTAAAACTCTAAAACTGATTGGACTGATGAGTGACTGGAGTGACCGACAGCACCCAGTTTAAAAACCAGGTGTAGAAGCTAGGGCTACACAAAAACAATTCACCAAGAAAAAGTGGATGGTTGCTTGAATCTCATATACGACTCACTTCACATGGAAACGCGTAAATGCGTTTTACCAGCGAGATTACCAGAAAAAGGTACTTTGTTGCTCTTTAGTTAATCATTTCACTCAAAATTAAAACTTATTGACGTGACAACGTCTTATAAATTGGTTTGCCGGGTGACACTTCAAGAAACTGCGTTACGCTCCGCTCACGTTATGCGCTCACAATGAGAGCGAGTGAGAGGCACGCGTCCCTTCCACTCGGGCATGGTTAGCCCGCCTAAGAGCGAGAGAGACAGACATAAAAAATAAAATTTTGTTAATATGAAATTCAGTGCGAGATTCTTTGTATAAATTAATGTTTTAAATATAATTCTTTGTATAAATAAATGTTTTAAATTGTTACTATTATTTCATCCTTCTTCCTACTATACGAATGAATATTCACATTAAAATTATTTTACCACTCAAAGTCGTTGTCACGTAAAACTTTCGCCCGTATACCGACTTTACAGGCAACCAATATTTTTTTTTAAAAGTTATATTGGTTTGGTCATCTCAATAAATACCCGTTATTGACTAATCGATAGGGGAACGTAGCTCTGACTTTCACATGACATATATATATAATAAATATACTATAAAATAAATATTAACAACCAATCTCACCGTCTAACAGAATAATAGAAGAGCTGCACAAATATTTTTAAAACAATACACGACTACATTTATAGTTATAAAATATTACAGATTACTTTAAAATAATTATGCTGCTCTTATAACATGAGAAGCTAAAAAGCAGAGGGGAGATTTCAGATGCAGGCTATGTGTTTATGGTTAATTTAAAATACTCACACATACAAAAAATAATCACCAAATTCATAAATTATCTTTAGAAACATTAACTAATGTTAGTCAATTTCAATATGCTTTTAATTAATTTAAAAAATAAACTTTTTAAGGAAAACTAACATGATTCAAGTTGTTATTGATTTTGATATCTGTAGAGGTGAATATTTTTGCAATCCAATATTTTTTCATATGATAATATATTATTGTAATTTTTAAGTATTGTTACGAAATTTGTATAATTATATGAAAACTTTAAAAGTAAACATATCAACTTTAAAATAAATGATAGTATGTAGATGTGCAAGTGTTATGTAGACGTCGATGTGATGTAAATCGAAACCACTTAATATTTTGCCGAAATAATTCCATGCATATTTGGTTGGTTGGAAAAAACCTTTTTGAGAATAAATGTATCATTTATATTCTATAAATATTCCCAATTCATTTCTATAACTATAGCTACGTACAATAAAATATTGTAACTGTAAAATTTATTCCAATTTAAGCTTTAGCTTATATATTTAGTATTTTGTTTGTAATCGCCCGAAGGCGGGACGATAAGAATTAGGGGAAGAATATTATTTTGGACCTGATTTGCGTAAAATCCGTTTTTAGTGAGAGTCTACGTCGGTGAAGTAATAGCTGTGATCAATTTCTGTGATAAAGTCAATCGGGCAGATAGTTTAGGAGATATCGGAATTTCGCTTGTATATATCTACATTAGTAAGATATTACAAGACAATATATAAACTTACCCTTTTTTCAGATCCACATTATCAGGTCGCCTCATGTCTTTTAATTCAACGGGTCTTGTCAACTTAGGTGTATCTTCCTCTTGAACAACAGCATTTAATATCTGCTCAGCCCGCTCTTCATTGAAGTCAACACTTTCTAGGGCTATGGATACAACTCTTTCTGCTACTTTGTCATATCTCTTCTGGAGTTTTCGTTTCACTGTAATCATTATTTGAATACAATTATAATCATTATATAGATCAAATATTCTTATCTAAAATGATTTGTATATATCAGTTTTAGATAACTAACTAAACTGAAGATGCTCTAGCATGAAAATCGACAAATGTCCTATACATTGAACGTATGGGATATGGTAACGACATAGATCAAATGTTTAGGATTACTTTGTAATATTTATTTTACATGAGTTTTGTTTACAATTTAAACACCAGCCCTGAATTCCAAACTCGCTTTCGCTGTGTTTTGGAGCATAAATAATGTTTATTAATATTAGAACTGTCAATATACAATTTTAAAATGATAATGTCTAGTGGGGAGACCGCTGGTCTTCAACGACGATTCGACGTGCCCACAGCAAGATAATTATAATAGTAAACCAATATTCTCTTACATTCATTCTTCTCTTCCAAGGTTTTCATAATAACTACTTTTTTTGGAGGAGGTGGTGTCTCCTTCTCTTTCTTTTTTTGTTGATTTATTATTGTCTCCTTCTTAGTAAAACCCATAGTAATAAGTTCTTCGCTCGCCTTTTGCACATTGTTATCTTTATTCGCTAAAACGTCCAGGATAAGTGTTTCTTCAGCTTTAGGAAAGACGCTTTTCAAATACCTACAAGTGCAAAGAAAAAAAATATACAAAATGTATACCAATCTATTTTTTTTATTTCACACTTACTTCAGTTTCATTTTCGGAGATTGATGTCTTGGTGCTGACTGAACTTGACCATCCATTGATTTTACAGTAAAATAATAACTTGAAGCACCTGAAGCCGGTCGTAATAGCAATGGAGAACCTTAAACAAGTTACTTGAAAGCTATTTAAGAATAAATAGACAATTTAGTATAACTTTATTGATAATCAAGCCACATCTTACCGTGAGGAGTTCCTGTCATTGGTGTTAAGTGATTAGAACTATGCATAGATCCCGAAACTCCTTTAGCCAATTGCAAGGCTGAATAAACACCTATAGCTCCCTTTTGTAATCGTGCTGCCGAAGGTGACATTGTCAGCGGTCCAGGTGTGGTTATTGGGTGCTTCTCAACTTGTAGAGCACTGATCACCACTGCCTCGCGATTGTAATATCTAAAAAGTTTATGTAAGAAAACATTTTTATTTAGAATTATTTTCAATTTTTGGAGATCTATTTATTTTCTTTCATACATGCAGATGTTTTTTTAAACTTCTAATGTAAATATTTTTCATTACTAGTATTAGAAGTATGGGATAATTTATCAAAAAATTAATTAATGTACTTACTTTTTTAATAAAATCTTTATATGTGTTTCACTAACTGTTGGAAACATTGCACTTATTTTAGCAACTAAAGCATCTGTATCAGAATTCAGGGTGAGAGAATCTTGGAATTTTTCATTAAGATGAGAAACTCGACCAGGCAAAGGACTTCCTCGAGGTGTGAGGCATAGAGCTCTCCCCAAGATAGGACTTTCACTTGGTGTTGCAAAGGCTCTTGAATCCTATAAAATTTAATTAAATTTATAAGTAAAAAAGTTTATATAATTATAGAAGAGTAATGGTAGTTGCTTCTATTGAATAAATGAGTGAGTAAATCCATATTATTTTCAATGATAAATGAATTGTATTATTAAATGAAATACTATTTCGATACCTCATACCTGAAATATTATGATGATACCTTAAAGTAAAATTATAATTCTAGTTTGATACTCACAATATGCGTCTTGAGTCCTTTAGGGTAAAACATTTGAGGACTTTGTTGAGCTTGAAAGGCATGTTGTAGACGTACGGGAGAGGGATATGGGTGAACATGGTAAGGTGAGCCATGTGTTGACTGTTCAATCCAATGGTACAGACATAGATAAACAAATTGCTTTGTGATTAACATTCTGTCTGTAATAAATATGTATTTACTTATATATTCAAATAATAAACTGATTTTATTTTTGTTTCTACATATTATGAAATAGGTATTTATTGCACCTAGACTGTGGTGCTTTCAGGTATATATTATGTTACATTTTTTAAATAGTTAATTGAATTAAATTTTAAAATAAACAAACCTGTGGATGAATACATTCTAAAGCAATACTATGAGCTGCATTTTGTATGGACTTATGCTTAGATCTCATTTCTTCCATTATTTAAATCTTGAATATAACAATGCAACAAAAACACAAAAAGTTAAACACTAATAAATGAACAAATGCAGTAATTTTTGCAATTAAAAATAAAATACATATATTTCAATATTTCCCTCCTTTAATCTGAGTAGCGTTTGAAAGACAATTTAAACAACAGCGGAAGCACTGTAAGTGTGAGCGATTATGAGAGGCAAAAGTGAATGTCATGTTATATACCTAGCGTGAGTGTTGCCTGACTGCTATTTTGGATTTGGTCGTATAATATTGCGTAACAGAAGCAAAAAATCAATAAATTGAGCCAAGTACACACGTTAAAATGGATCTACTTATGCATAACTGAACCAATGATTAAAATTCAAGAAAATGATAGTTTTGAGAAAAGGCAGAGTTAAGCCTTAATTGTGTGTAGAATTAAATTGCACGAAAATCTTTGTTCAGTTAAGACAAAATTATCATCTTGATGAAAATCATTAATTTTATACAGCTTTTTCAAAAAGTTTATGGTTTATTGTAACAAAACTGTGTTAATTAATAATGTTGTTGTTATTTGATTTCTTCTTGCTTTATATATAATATATTCTTATACGGCTTAATAAAAAAAAGTTTCCTAAAAATATTTTGTAAATATGTAAGAAAGATTAAAATTAATATATTTGAATTAAAATAAATTAAAATTATATTTATTTTTCATTAATTTAATTTCTAATAATTCGAAATTTGTATCCAATTTGCTGAATTAAATTAACCAAATGTAGGTACTTAAATACTGTGTAGGGTAACCCAAACAAATGGGAAAATTGTGAAAAAAAAATATTACCAAGTCTAACGATGTTTTTATCTAATATCATTAGAATATTTTATATTATTAATACTCTAGAAAAAAATCTCTAATCACAATTACCGTAAAAATCAGTTGTCAAAAATATAGAAATTGATTTCCTAAAAAGTCTTAATTTTTAAATAGGCCGCCATCATCTCCGCGTCATTCTTATCATGGCGGAACGTAGTAGAATGAAGATAATTTTCAACATCCATTATTAGTCTTTATTGCACAAATATTGATGTGATTGTTCCAAAATTCGGTCACTACGCGACGGGGTTTTCAGGGGTGGGCGAAAAAAAGCGATGGCGGAGAATAGAAGTTCGGACAACGTCGTTATGCCGGACATTACCGAAGTAAACGACGCCGATCCCTTGTCGACAGCAGCCGAGCGCAATGCCGAGTGTTCTGAAGGCAGTTCTGTTTTGTCTGCAGGAATAAAAACCGTTCGACGTTCGAGTGATACCAATGGAGTTGTGACAGTACCCGTATCTTTACCAGTCGGTACTCTTATTACAGGCACTACCTTTAACGTTATCACATCCGACCAGCTGCAGCATTTTAAGCCTATGATATGCGTGGATAATGGTTTCATATCAGGTGGATCCGTGCCCGAAGACATAAAACCTACTCATATTGTTATTCAGAATACGCCGTCACCACCACCTGTACGTGATCATAAAGATCATGAAACATCATCCAATTCCACTACATGTAGGTCGTCGGGTAGTCGATCATGGGTCGATACGGCAAATATGCCAGTTCTCCCTGTAAGATGTAAAAATACTTCAGCAGAACTTCACAAGCAGAGATTAGGCTCTGGAGGTCGAGGCAGATGTATTAGATATGGTATGGAATGGTATACACCTAGTGAGTTTGAAGCTCTATGTGGTCGGGCTTCAAGTAAAGATTGGAAACGCTCAATAAGATTTGGAGGCAGAAGTATACAAGCATTGATTGATGAGGGGATATTAACTCCTCACGCAACAAGTTGCACCTGTGGAGCCTGTTGCGATGATCAAACTGGTAATGTAAAAACGTTGAAAACTTAAATAATTTTATAAGTAATATGAAATTATACAATTTTTTATTACATACTCTTATTTTTCATTTTAGCAATGGGACCAATAAGGCTTTTCACACCTTATAAAAGGAAAAGAAGAAATAACCAAGATGGTATGATTATTTATCTATGTTTTAATGAACAAATTGAATTTAACTTGTAATTTGTTGTAAAAAATTAACATTTTGTAGGAACTGAAGATAAAAAAGCAAAAGTAAAACTTGAAACTATTAGTGATGCTGAAGTTGACAATATACATCAATCAAGCAGCAATAGCCACTCTAAAGAAGCGTGGCAGACAATTGCTGAAGGGCTGGAATCAAACACAGATTATCATCTATTAGCCAGTCCAGAACCAAATCCAGAACCCATTCCAGGTAATATATATACTTTATACATTACAAGTTTCATCTGCAGCTTCATGAGGATGTAAGATTGTGTAAGTAGGCTGTTAGCTACACTGTGTCCTGTTCTGCAATACTAACGATTGTATGATGGGTTGTGCAGTTGAGGTGTAAAAGTCAAGTAAACAAAAAAGTCACTTTATATTTATAATATTAGATAGGATATGGGAATTTATAAATATTTTACACAATACCATGAAAGCAATTGTTGTTCTATGATATTTTATGCTATGCTTAATTTATAACTTTAACAAGACTGAGTGAATTGCATTGATATAATATTACTGCATGAAATATTTTCTCAATTGGGGCTGACCTGCCTCTGGCACATGTATACGCTGCAAAGCATTGTTTTTATTAGTACTTTGTACATTTGTTATTAAAAAAAAATATTTTGATTGTTTTCTTTATTTGCTTACTGCTGAGTATTTTAAGAAAACTAAAGTAGTTTTCTTATGATTAATAAATAATATTTTCATAAGATAATTATTGTCTATTTGTACATTCGTTTATAAATCATTGAATAATTTGAAGCCTACAAGGTGAAATTTTCATTAAACAGCGCTGTCATTGTATATAGAGTGTAAATCATAGAAAACATGTATTTTAGTATGGAAAGTCCTTTTTTAAAATACTTAATTGCCATTAGCTTAGGCCTTTTAAGTTTTATATTATAATAGCTGTGCCATGCGGTTTCACCCGCATATAATTAATAAAAATAATATTTAAATTCGAACCAGTAGATCCTGAGATTATCCGGATCAAATAAACAAACTCTTCAGCTTTATATATTAGTATAGATATATATCATTGAGATTAAATGTATTATATAAACCAGAGATCACCAAACTTTATGTCTCATAGAATACTTGCTATGTTTATTTCTTTTTTGCTTACAATCTTCTATAACTTTCATGTGTATTGCTGCCAGAAAGCGAATATATTATTACTGTTTTATGAGATAAATAAATCACTACTAATGTTATAAAATTGCAAAAAGTTTCTTCACAAAACTTACAACCAAGGTTGATATTGACTACTTTGGGTATCATGAGTATATGCTACTCTAAGCGAATATAGTTTGCTTTGCAACTTTATGTTACGAGCTCTGCTTAGCTTGGGATCAGATGGCCCAGAATATTATTATTATTAATTGAAAATTATTTCTGCTGCTGCTTGTGCGAATTCATAGTTAGGAACCTTTTTTCTTATATAATAATAATATATAAATATAGAAACAAGAGTCGATAATATCTTGTTGCTTCATAAATAAATGATTAATAATTTATGCTTTCTCTCAATTTCTATGTTACATTTCACTATTGGATTTACGGTCGAATACTGAAACGTCATTCAAATATGAAGTGGGTCTTAATTATTTGGAACGTCATAAATTTAAAAATTTAGTATGCAAAATTTGATAGTGATAGTGTGGCAATCATAACTTATGTTTATTATGCACAGTGAAATCTTATTTTTTTAAATTTCATCACAAATTGACAATAAACAAAATAATCGATATTTGAAACAACAAATACTGTTTGCTTTTAATATTACCGAATTGTATTATTTAATCTGCTAAATATACTATCAAATTACGAATACTTATTTATGTCCGATGAGGGTAAGAGCACCTGAATTCGCCGCGAGAGGCGCTAGTGTAGAGAGGTCTCTAGAAAAGCGAAATGTCACTGAACGTTTAAAGTTACTGTTTGCGTGCTGTTCGTCGCGGATTTTTCACAATTATTCATGATTTTTGTAAAGGTTGTTGTCTTTGTCTTGGTTTATGGCAGGCTTACGGTAAATCACTGTTTTAGGGCGAGTTTTGTTCGTCCGGAAACGTAGTCCCATTTTTCGGAACTGAACGTGTCTGCGCAAAATTTAGGCATAATCAATATTTGATTTTATTTGCTTTTTGGCAATTATTTAATATGAAATAAAATTTATTGGCTCTGGAGTTTAAAATTTATTGTTAGTGAACAATTACTTTTTAACCACAGTGCTATAGAATCTCATCCGTTAGTGCACACTTAATACGCCTGCTTTGTATTTATTATTATTAAATGAAAAATAATTAAAAGGTGTATTGTTAAAAAACCGTGTATGTATATTGATGTTATTTCGTTTCATAAATGATGATAATTTATTAATTTTCTACACAACATGTTCTAAATGGAATAATTATTTTTTAGTTATACCGGATATGAACAAAGTTTTAAAGCGCCTGGAAGACATTGGGCAGAATTTAACTCAGCTATCTAGTGAGTTCAAACAATGTGTTGAGGATGTAAGAGTAGTAAGCACCAGACACTTGGAGCGCTTTGAGCAAGAACGCACATCTGCTATACTTGCTGCAAGTGTAGATGCACATGTGGAAGCTGAACAAGTCTCACTGCATAATGTTGAAGAATCAGAGTCTAAAAAGGTATTTCAGGTATCTACATTTATTTCACTTTTCCAATGCTGTATTTACATAGGACAATACAAATAAAAAACCTTACTTGTGCTGATCATTTAAGTTAGCTGTTTGTTTCTACTTAAGCTAAAAACAATATTTATCTTACATACATTAAAAAAGTCGTTCACATAGTGACAAGTCTGGTTTATACACTTGTTCAAGCATGTCTGGATAGGTACCACAAACTCATCATATATTATACCGACAGAACAGCAATACATACTATAGTTGTGTTCTGATTTGAAAGGTGAGTCAGTTTACCTACAGGTACAGAAACATGAGACATCAGAGAAGGCTTAATGTTTCTGACAGTGACAATGATAGTTTGCACTAAATGTTTATAATGTCTCGATAGAGCACACTGGGCTTTAAAGATTCATGAAAGTGTTTATTCAACCTTGTTTAATGGAGAGATATGTGAGATAGGTCAATTATTGTATTAAAAAGAAAACATTTTATTCCATTAAGTCCAGTATTAGCCGTCTCACACAAGGGCCTTCCCATTCTTTTAATAAATTATTGTTTGCAAGGATATCAATGTAGAACTATATTTCTAAAGTAGAAACAACTCACTAACTCTTATGTATCCAAAAGTTTGTGTAATGTGACTACCAGATAAGAATGTTTTTTTGTAAGTACATGATATCAGTTATAAATGTCTATAATTTCAGTTGTTTTTCAAATGTTTTCAGTGTGCAAATTGCAATCGTGAAGCTTCGGCGGAATGTTCTCTATGTAGGAGGACGCCATATTGTTCTACCTATTGCCAAAAGAAGGATTGGGCATCACATCAGATTGAATGTCTTCGCTCTGTGCCTGCTATTCACACTGACTCCCAACAGCACCAGTCGATTATGCTCATTGTCGAAAGTCAACATCAATAGTATTCAGCACCTGGTAAATATAAGTTCTACTTCTTTATACAATAACTGGTCTGGTACTAGTTACCTCAAAGAGATTTTTTATTTTCCAAATTGAAACAAAATTGAATTATTTCCACTTTTCTTCAATAAATTAATTTGGCTGTTATTTTAAGTTAGTTAATTATACAATTGTGGTTGAATTATATAAAATATTTTGTTTATTGCAAGTAAATTGATACCAAATATTACATTACATGTAGACAGTGACTTGACTTATGCTAGGCTTTGAGGATTACCATTTTGTAGGGAAGATTTACTCTATATTCAAAATCATATTATATTTAGACAACAATATACTATGTTCGTATGTTCAACTATTATAATAATATTTGTTTTTTTCAGCGTATTCTCGACAAGAATCAGTGATCAAGCGAGTATGATACGATCGCAATCTTTCGGGATAAACAGATTAAATCAATGGTTGATACAAATGTTTAAAACGAAAGAAACTTAGTTGAATACTTTTAATGAGTGTACAGTTAATCATAAAAATCATCGGGAAGTGTTGATAATATGATCGGTACTTATTACAGGAAGGAAATGGTGTGAGTTGTACATTTAATTATTTGAAATGACTGCAGTAATTTTAAAGAAATATCCCTTGTCCTTTGGGCTATTTTAAATAGTGTTAACATATAATGGGTTATGTATTATATAGTTATATCTAAATGGTAGACTAAAAAATATATTTTATTGGGTTATATCTGTGTAAATACTTGACTTTACTTGTTTGGGTTATTTTCTAAATATTAAGAGTCCTATAAGCAAGTATTTTTCGTTTACAACGGCTTTCAAATACTTGTTGTTTCAACAAAAATATTTAAATTTATAAACAAATGTTTAGTGTATTTGTTGTGTATGACTAAATTGAGCTACCTATTATATACAATAGCTTAATTTTTATTAATGTGACATAAATCTTCCATTTTCTCTAAACTGTAACTTTTTAACTTAAAATGTGTACTTCATTATATTATAATGATGGTGATATATTATGTGGTTAATTTATGTTGGTAGATTATGAAATGTCAATCAACATGTCAAAACTTACCAAATCTTTTACCGGAGATATTTAATTTTGTTTTGATATCCTAAAATGGTTAGTATGTGGTAGTGCTTGTTTGTGAAACGGCATATACTTTGATTTAATTAAATAATAGACTTATAGTTCGATTGTGAAATCTTACTATCCATATGAATTTAGTCAAATTTTATATCTTAAAATAAAAGTACCATTTCTATTGGCAAATTATAAAAATCTAAAGTTTTGATTTTGAATTAAAAATGGGAGAAAATATGATTTTTCGTTGTCTGCTCTTAACAATAGTATAACAATGTTCAAGTTTTATGGCATTTTTTTTCAATATGATAATTTTAAATCATTAAATACAAACTATGTGTACAGTGTTCAAATTTACAAGGCACTATATACTATTTTCTCTTTTTTTTTTAGTATAAGAAATATACTTCTTCCATACCAGATGTAATTTTTGTCAACATCTGGATATCATGTCCATATACAAAGTTTTAAAACTATTCAATATCAATTGGTGGATTTTTTGTTATCTGTGTTGTGTATAAGATTTTTTTTTGTTACCTACTTAAAATATGTTAGATAAAAATTACCAACTTTTGTTATATTATGATTGTGAGTTATGTTATTATATGACGCTGACGCAGCAATGTAGTGATAAGTTTGTATGCCAACTATTAATCTATTTATTGTAAACAAGTTATCTTAGTTTTAATGGGCTGTGAAATAGTAGAATGTACTACCTACTTCTTATGTTTCCTTCGTGTCAGACATTATACACGTGTATTCCATTATAGGGCCTTAGTTGACTGGACTGGACAGGACTGGAGTTTCCTAACCAAACATATATTATAGCACGATTCAAACATTATGGCGGCTCGGATATTAGCTGCGAGTGCGTCGCACTATAGTCGTATGTACCGCTAATGCCGAATTTTGTGTTCTGCGCATTGTCTCGCGCGAAGTTCAGAGCCGTCATAAAGTTTGAATCGGGCTATACAAAAGTATTTTTTATTATAAACCATAGATAGAGCGTTTTTTTCCAAAAGCACTGTTTCTATCTTGGAATACGAGAAGACTATGTTAACAATTAATGTTAACAATGAATATGATTATCTCACTATAATGGGTATCTCAATCTTATGTAAAGATTCATTTAAACCCGTTTCTGCAATAATTAAATGATAACTACAAATGTTTGTCTTCCAAAATTCATCTATTTTGCAATCGTACATTTGCATACTTCGGTCAACAATACTACTAGATAACGCTTCACGAACAATAACACCGACTGACTATACCATAAAATGGAGAAAACGATGTAGAGATTTAAAATTTCAACCTAGACTGCCTTTTCCCGAGCAATAAAGTGCGGCCGAGACTGTATTATTATTATTCACTTACGATCCTACGCCATGAATGATAGAAAGAGGTAAGAAATGTCTGTTACATTACAGAATACGTAACGCGTAACAGTATCTAGCAATGGTCACCATCCGTGGCGACGGTAACGGTGCTTGACTGTTGAATGTCACATTCCCAATATTGACAAATGTTTCAGACTTACCATGCGTACGTGCAATTGTTTCAGCAATATAATTTAAATAATTTTACTTGTTGTAAAAAAAATTTAGAACAAGCGTTTAGGATTTTTTTAAATATGATTCATTTTTTTTTAACACAATACACATACAACCACTTAATAAAAAAACCTGACAAGACGATTTACTCTCATCTCTTCTTACAAGTTCGAGACAGTCACTAATAATATCACCGTTATTTTAGATACAGTTTAGTAAATTTATATTATTACTTACTTAATTTCGGATATTTCATTGAATGCGTTTTTTTTAAGTTGGAGGCATTTCGTGGCGTAACTTTTAAAATACAAGATAGTTAGCGAAGACTACTTTATCAACTTGCGATGAAATTATAAAGTTGACTAATATAAAATCGTATTTCCGTTATTTTTAACTCTACGAAACAGTTGTATAATATATAGTTAAAAATGAATGAACCTTATGTAAAGTTTGATCATTGATATTATGTATATACGAACGATTTGTACACTAAAAATAGGGAGATAATTAAAATTACGTAACATATATTATATATTAAACTTAGACTGATTTTAAGATAATATCTTGTACATAGATTTGGGTTTTACTATTACTTGCAATCTTTTTCGGGGCGGGATTTTTATTTATACCACTTAGTGATGATCTATGACTGTTTTGTACATTAATTGTAATGTAAATAATTTGTCTTTAAAAATATACATTGTTTTTCATTTAATTTATATTTTATCTATAGTAATAAATGTAATTATACATTTAAAAATGCAAAATGTTGAAACAATTGTAATAGAAAGTAAGTAGATTAGAATGACATGTATATATAAATATGTAGTATGTACAAAGCATGGCTACAGTTATATGGCATTTCGTGGCCTTAAGAGACACCAAAAATGCTATTTGTAGCTTACCTCATCTTTAAATTATATCATAGTAATTAAAAGTTTTATTGTAAATGTATATATTCCCTAAAAATATCATCTTATTAAAGATTGTAATATATAATGCCAATCTGTTTTTGAACAGAGAATGTACATATGTAGTTAGAAAGAAAGATGTGCTGACTTGTTTAATGGATGCGACAATTTTTCGAGGATATGGTTTGTAGGCCAAAGACACGAAGGCTTGGCTTGTGCGAGTGTTTGTCAAGGCGAAGCGTGAAATCGCGCAGATGTGAAAAGTGTAAAGCGGACTAGCGCCATACCGTAGACGTTTTCATGTATTTCATAGAGTTTATCTACATATTGAGACATGTTATTCCATATGTAGATTATCGCGCAACGTACATTGCGATACAGCTCCTCATTCGGCTGGAAATAATATAGACGTGTTTCACCACTCTGCTCTGATTCTACGTGTCAATTTTGACTTATCGTCCAAGTAGAAAGCTGCAAAATATATACATATATACTATTTGTGGTTTCATATAGTTGTGAATAGAAAACTATGTTTCATATAATTAGCTATGTCTTATCTGTCTATTGATGAATGTTATTTCCGGTTTATATTTAAATGATAAATGTCGTAAAGTTTGTTGTTTACATTTTACAATATTAGCGTATAAGTATTGAAATTTGTTCACTCGTAGAGAAAGTATCACATTAAAACATTTTAACCTGTAGCGTAGCGATACTTTGTTAAAGGACATCTGAATCTACATTACATTCAACTATTTGTAGTTACATAAGATAATGTTTAAATAGTTAACCACATCAGGTATTTTTAATAATATACAGTTTTTAAACATTTGTCGTGTATCGTCATTCGGGAGTAGTTTTTAAATCTAATGATGACTGCCAGAGCTAATTAAATGAAGTCTGTTAGATCTTAATTTTAAAAGTAGAACAACTTAAAATAATTCTATTTTGATATTATTCTCGATACTCGGACTCGGACTACTAGTAAATGTCCTGAATGTTGTGTAACTGTTTGGTAGAATCAATATCTTCTAAAAAGTTTTAATAATAATAAAATTTTAAAATCTAAATGTCTATATATAGTAATAAGTTGGTATTGTTATAATAATAGGGGAGCCCACGATGCTAAATGGGGATTTACTCGAGCGTCATAGAGACCTATTGGCTTGCAAAGTTGAAGATGATAAAAAGAAAAAAAATGTTATATAATGTGTACCTTTTCATCGGTGCGGGGAGCGGCTACAGATTTTCAAAAATGTAAAAAAAAAAACTGTTCCATGGACATACTCGAGTGCGTTAGATGTTGATAGCATACATGTCCAACGTATTTTTAATAATGTACGTATGTTAATCTGATCTTTTGCATGATGGGTGTAGTCGTACGGAACTACGTAAGGGTTAGAAGTTAAAAAAAAAATAATCGAGTCATATTTTCTAAGTCAGATTTTCTAAGGGGATGTAACAATAGTCAATATTTATAAATTTTAATTCTCATAACTTATATTAAAACCACAAAATAAGCCAAAACGGTGAAATACGTTTTAAATGCTACATCATGCGACGTATGAGTCTGTGCGGTCTACAATGATAGCGTCATGGCAACAGAAAGCAGAGTGAGGAAGCAGTGAGCAAGTAGATAGTAGTAGATAGTAATAGATAAAGTGTGGGAGAGGAATAGAAAAGCGGAGAGGGGACATAGGCATCACGCAGCTGCAAGCATTATACTTTATCGACGAATTTTTGTTACTTCGGCTTGTGCAAATCGTCAGATTTGAATTATTACCATCACAATAAAAAAAAGCCACGCTCTAGAATGTCGAGGTGACTTTTTTTATTACAACTTTGTAGCCCTCAAGGATACCTTGTCCTTTACTCGAGCGCGGCAGATTAATATACAGGACTCTGCCGCGCTTGAGGAAATCCCGAAATCCCCTCTTGGGCTCCCCTACTATAAAGGCATAGGTCAAGTACCCACTAGGGGATATACGTATGTAAAACAGAAATATTCCCGTAATTGCTGAAAATCCAAAGATATGTTAAGTCGATAACGCGTTACATTTTGTTATTGTACTTTCTTGTAATGTTTTTTTAAAGTTAATATTGATTTTTTTTTAACTTTGTGTTAAAAAAAAACAATATTAACTAATCGGGTATATTGAATTTCGGACATCTTGATTTACTTGGTTAGTTAGGTATATTTATATGGTATTGAAACTCGGTAACGGAAATAAAATACTTTTTTTTTTAGTAGAAATATACAAAGATTAATTCCCGTTCTCGACATGTTTGTCTAAGACGACTGACAACTTATCTTAAATATGACTTTGAATTTGTCGCATAAAATAATTGAAAGTAATGTAATTTTTTTGCCCCTAGTCATGGGAAACTAAAATTACTTTAAAGCTTGTGGTATCTATCTAGGTATACACATGTTTAGTGCCATCATAATATAAAACCCACAACAGTAACGATAATAAAGTAGTCTTATATCAACATTCGAGCGTTTCATTTCCCTCGTCCTTATATGGCGACCCTGCCAGCGCAGTATGCGCATCGGTAACGCGAGCGGCGAGTTGCTTTAATTTAAATTACCGACACGTGTAAATTTAAACTCGCCTGAGTTCAAAGTTAATAATGGTCACTGTAGTTTAAAATATGTGTAATTCGAAAGTAGAAAAGGAGGACATTTTTATAAACCAAAATTCTGTAGCTGCCGAAAATAATGCATATATAAAAGAATTGAAATTTCATGCGTCCACCACAAACATTCTTTTACTTATAATATTACTGTTGATGAGTCTGTTTATCATCTACGTTGTATGGAGAGTATACCAAAAAATGCATCATCGCTGGGTCCAGCAGGGTATACATCAATATGTACTTCGTGGATCGTTCAGACGTCAACGGGCTACCCTACACGGTTCTCCAGCTGTTCCTGAACAAGAAACATAAATTGAAGTGATTTTGGATTGGAGCCGCGTCTAAAAATTGTTAATATTCAAGAAAGAAAAATTTGTGATTTGTCCAAACAGTGCGCGAGTAACGTGACTCCGGAATGCAGAACATGCCTATATAAGGGATGCAACGCAGAGACGGACTTTGATAGTTTTATATAATTATAATAATACATATTATGTAGCAATATATTTGTAGTAACTAGATAATTAGTGTTAAAGTATTCATATTATTTTTTTATAACTTCAAAATACGTAATTAGTAATAATGAATTTTAGTAATATGTATAATTTTTATATTTTGATATGGCAGATAATTTAAAAATATTGTGCCAAGAGTTAAAATTGATTAAAGAATACTTAAGGAAAATTGGTCCTGAGCGTAGAAAGGGTAACATTTACATTGTTAAGTTAAGCGAAGCAAATAGTTTGTATAGCCAATATTTAACATTAAATTCTTATTTGCAAAAAGAAGTAAATTGTGGTAATATTAGTGCTAGCGATAGTGAGTTGATTGTCGATTATTCACAGCAATTTCTTTCATTGTATAAAGATATTGTTAGATACTCTTCAACGCCATCCGATTCGAAAGAATTTATTAGTAATTCAGGTCAGACTATAGAAACTATAAACATGGAAAAATTTGATTTAAAAGTTGCTCTGAGTTTGTTACCGGTTATGAATGACGACTTATCTGTAACTAAACAGTTAATAGATTCCGTTGAATATTATGAAACCACCCTTAATGCCGATTCTAAGCTCCAATTAATAAATTTTGTGTTAAAAAATCGTTTATCGCAATCAGCAAAACTTAAATTACATCCAAGCTATTCTAGTATTTCAGACTTAATTCATGATATGAAAAAAGAGCTTTTGCCGAAAAAATCTGCTACGGCCATCCAAACACGGTTGCTGAATTTTAAGCAGAATGAGTTGACCATCGAAGAATACGGTAAGCAAATCACTGAAATGTTTGTTGACTTAACTATTTCACAGGCAGATAACGACCCAGAGACTTATAAGGTGCTTAAGCCCTTAAATGAAAAGCAAGCAATCAAACGATTTGCTGATGGACTGCGAAATCGTAGAACCGGGACTATAATTACAGCGCGTAACTTTACATCTTTAAAAGACGCTATTCAATCTGCATTAGATGAGGAGTTGCCATCCACTTCTAATTCCAATTTGATGACCATAAATAAAAAAGTTTCCTGTTTTCGAAATTCCAGGGGACGTTATAATTACCGAGGTGATCAATATCGAGGGTACCGTGCCCACCCGCAGCACGGCGGTGGTATGAGCAGAGGCCAACAGCCAACGTGGCGTGGCACACAGCGAGGTAGATCATGGCGTGGCACTCAGCGAGGTAGATCATGGCGTGGTAATTCCCGCCCGTACCAGAATAGAGGTATGAAAAATGGAAACAATAGCTTAAGCGTTGGGCAAAATCAAGGTTATGTAAACATCATCGATCGAAATAATTCACAGTCCCAACCCACCCCATCAGTTGATAATAATAATCAGTTTTTTCGTGAGTAAAGGTCATATATTTTCATGTAATAATCATTCGCGTTTAGTTCAATTTACTTTTAATAATTGTTTTACTTCACATTGTTTAATTGACACCGGCGCATCAATTTCCGCGCTAGAATCGAAACTTGTTTATACTTATAACATTCCATTCCATAAAGAGAAATGTGAGTTTAGCGGAATTGGAGGTAGTGTTGAAGCAATTGGATATGTCTTTCTTAATTTGGAAGTGCCCCAAGGATCTGTTAAACATAAATTCTTTGTATTTGATACTCTACCTACTAAAGTTCCTGCTATAATTGGCGATGACTTTTGCAAAAAGTATGCGGCGATAATTGATTATGAAAACAATTATTTTTCATTGATTAATTCAAATAATGATCGAATTTATTTACCTACTTTTAGTAATATTAATAATGAGGTTTTGTATATTCCGTCGCGATCGGAATCTATACATTTTATAAATACTGATATGAAAGATGATTGTGTGGTATGTTCGAAAGAGTTATCGGAAGGTGTTTACTTAGCCAGTATGTTAGTAAGTCCAATTAGAGGGAAAATACCGATTCGAATAATAAATACAACCGACAGAGATTTTTGTTTGCGTGACGTAAGCCCTAACATTTATAGTGCGAGTGAGTATAATATATGTATGTTTGGAAAATCGAATAAGAATTCGGAACGCGTAAAAGAATTATTTTCTATTTTAAAATTACACGAATATCTAAAGGGGGAAGAACAGGTATCAATCGAAAACATATGTGCGAAATACTGTGATATCTTTTATTTACCCGGAGACAACTTGACTGTGACTGATATCTATAAACATACAATTACATTAAAACCCAATGTAGATCCAGTCTATGTAAAACCATACAGATTACCCCATTCTCAAAAAGTAGAAATAAAAAGGCAATTAGATAAAATGTTAAATCAAGGAATTATTGAACCTTGTAAGAGTGAATGGTCAAGTCCCATTCTACTAGTACCTAAAAAATCGGAAAGTAACGATAAAAAATGGAGATTAGTAATCGATTATCGTAAATTAAATAATTCCATAGTTGATGATAAGTTTCCTTTGCCGAATATTACAGAAATACTCGACTCTCTTTCAGGTTGTATATATTATACACATTTAGACTTAAATCAAGGTTTCTATAATGTAGAATTAGATCCAAATAGCCGTAGGTATACAGCATTCTGTTCTGGTCAATACCAGATGACCAGAATGCCAATGGGTCTTAAAACCAGTCCCAGCTCTTTCTCTAGAATGATGAATATGGCTATGGCAGGCTTAACATTTGAAAAATGTTTTATTTACCTTGATGACATCATAATTTTTGGTAGAAATTTAGCAGATCACAATAAAAATTTAACGGAAGTATTTGAACGATTAAAACAAGTTAATTTAAAGCTAAACCCCGATAAGTGTACATTTTTAAAAAAGGAATTACTGTATTTGGGTCATGTTGTATCTGGAGATGGTGTTTTACCGGATCCTGAAAAAATCAAAGTCTTACAAAATTACCCTATTCCTACTAATACAGACGAGGTAAAACGCTTTGTAGCATTCGCGAACTTTTATCGTAAATTTATTCCAAATTTTGCAGAGAAAGCTTTTTATTTAAATAAATTATGCCGTAAAAATGTACAATTTCATTGGAGTGACGAGTGTCAACATTCATTTAATTCATTAAAACAAGATATGATGTCACCTCCGTTACTGCAATACCCAGATTTTTCTGAAAGTAACCAATTTGTAGTTCAAACGGATGCATCAGGTTACGCTATAGGAGCCGTACTGTCCAATAAAAATGGTAAACCTATAGCATATGCTAGCCGAACTTTAAATAGAGCGGAGAAAAACTACCCAACAATCGAAAAAGAATTATTAGCGATTGTATGGGCTGTTAAACACTTCCGGCCTTATTTATACGGACGTTCTTTCAAAATTTATACGGACCACAAACCTCTCATTTATCTTTTTAACATGAAAGATCCTTCGAGTAGGTTATTGAAATTTAGACTTGCGCTCGAAGAATACGATTATATAGTAGAGTATGTAAGAGGAAGTGAAAATTCCGCCGCAGATGCTTTATCTAGAATACGTATTACATCAAAAGACTTAAAAGATATGAGTGAGTGTAGTTTGAATGTGTTGACTAGAGCTCAGAAGAAAAGGATGGAAGAGGAACATAGTATGTCAGGGATGAACAATGATTCTTTGTGTGATAGTGTGAATACTGACGATTGGCTTGATCACCCAAGAGTCGTAGAGGTACACAACAAACCGAAGATATCGATAGAATTAAGATTTATCAACAAAAGTAATTTACAAAAATTACGAAAGGACAATGAAATCGCATGCGAATCTAGAACTTTTATATACGTTTTAAAGAAAATGACAATTTATATAAATCCAGCTATTCGATCACAATTATCGCGAGGCGAATTTGTGAGGGAGCTGTCTGATTTTTGTAAAAAAATAAATATTAACGAAGTATACTTCATGAAATGTAAAGAAAAAAATAAATTTATAGAGCAAGTAATAAATGAAATTAAAAGTATTGAAAATTGGCCCGGTCCAAGAATTATTGTGTTAAATGAAATTGAAAGAATTGACAACAAAGACGACCAAAGAGTAATATTAAATGATTTTCATCTTCTCCCCACTAGTGGCCACGCGGGTATTAAGAGGATGTTGAATAACATTAAAAAATATTACTTTTGGCCAGGTATCGAACGAGATATAACAGCATTTGTGAGACGCTGTGACAAATGCCAGAAACAAAAGTATTCTATACCCGTTAGGGAGCCTATGACTGTAACTTCTACAGCTAAAACTCCCTTCGAAAAAATTTTCTTAGATATTGTAGGACCTTTAGATAGAGATAGTAATAATTATTCATATATATTAACACTCCAATGTGAGTTATCTAAATACGTAGAAGCATATCCGTTAGTTTCTAAGAGTTCAGTTGAAGTTGCACAGGCATTCGTAAATAACTTCATTCTTCGACATGGAATACCCAAGGAAATAGCCACAGATCGAGGTACCGAGTTTATGTCCACAGTAATGAAAGAGGTATGTAGTTTATTAAAAATTAAAAAATTAAATTCCACAGCATACCATCATGAGAGCATCGGCGCTTTAGAAAATTCCCATAAGAGTTTAGGAGCATTTTTACGCATACAGACTGACAACCACTCCGAGTCTTGGAGTTCCTGGCTACCCTTTTGGTGTTTCTCGTATAATACTTCCGTTCACCGTGAAACAAAATATACCCCATTCGAGTTAGTTTATGGCAAAAAATGTACTTTACCTAGTAACTTAACAAAAACCGTAGAACCCCTCTATAATTACGATGATTATCCATTAGAATTAAAATATCGCCTACAAACCTCACAAAAAGAAGCAAGAGAAAATCTTATAAATAGTAAAATTGTTCGAAAATCAAAATATGATTCTAAAATGAACCCTGTAACTTTTAAAATCAATGATTTGATATTAGTTAAAGAAGAAACAGGCAACAAACTCAGCGCAATTTATTCCGGTCCATATTTAGTTATTAAAGATTGTTCACCAAATGTTGAAATATTGAAAGATGGAAAAAATTATGTGATTCACAAAAATCGAACGAAATTGTATTACCCTTAAAATATACGTAAAAAATTATAATATGTTATATATACACATTGTAGTTAATTTTTTTTTTTTGTAATTATAATAATAGTCTTAAGTTTTTTTTATGATTTCTTTAATGTTGTACCTATGTTAATAATATGATGATTTAAATACTGTTTTAACATAAAAAAAAGAAATATATGCATTTCTTTTTTTTTTCTTTGAGAGGGAAGGTGTGGTATCTATCTAGGTATACACATGTTTAGTGCCATCATAATATAAAACCCACAACAGTAACGATAATAAAGTAGTCTTATATCAACATTCGAGCGTTTCATTTCCCTCGTCCTTATAAGCTTAAATTTAGACACAAGAAACAATTTGAGGGCTTCGGTTCAGTAACCAAGGCATGTCGAGTAAGCGAATGAGTCATTTGTAGTATTGATGTATGTCTGTTTCCAAAATATAATATACAACCTAAAATAGGCTTTTATTTATTAACTTTTAATATTCTAAAATGCAAATTAAATTACAATAAATATTTTTCCAAAAAAATAAATATTTTTTATTTACCCTAGCGTTTGGATTTTTATTTTTAGTTCCAACAAATAGAGAAATAGGAAAAATGTAATTATTTTATTTATCGTATAAGTAAATCAGTATAGCAAATAAAGATTAACAAGATTTATTACAATTATGTATTTATTGTACAAAAACTAAATACATAAGTAAAATGAAAAAAACTTATACCAAATGTGTCATTAATGAAATTACGTTGTCGCAATCACTAGTTCCATCTATCAAAAAGTTAACCAATCAGTATGGAGGGTAGACCGTAGAGGTAAGAATTAATTATCTGTGTACGAAAAAGTGTCGATATGCGTTAAATTAGGATGGAGCTACAACGTTAAAAGTTATTTGAGTACGATAAAGATAAATAAACAAATGAAGACTTTCGCTTCGTTATGATGCACTTTTTCAAATAAACATATAAAATTAAATGTTATTTTTCGATAAGGCAGTTATTTTAGATTATGCTTACAAAATTATTCTGAAGCATGTAAATAGTTGGAGTTTTGTATACTCTACTGAAGTGTACTGCAACACTCAGCACCTTCAATCCGTTTACAACTGCTAGATTCGTACCATAGTATCGACTGTCGATGCTAGAGATCTCTCAACGATAAGTCACGTGATCATTCTCATACATTTGTTTAGTTTTCTATAGCGTTTACAATTGTAGAATGTCAACTTGGCTAGGGGCTCTGGATAGTTTTTGAATTGTTATTTCCCGCTCACACACTGCACACTTTTTCAGCTTGTCTCCACTATAGCTCTACCCTCTATACAAATTAGACAGAGTTACGATATATGTAAGTTTGTCCCTTAACGCCGCCGCGTGTGTGATGTATAATTGGTAGATTAGGAAGCGGCAGTCCTTTTATGCCGGAATGGATTTTAATTAAATTTTGTATGAAATGGCTTTAGATACGGAAAACACTATAATATTAAACCGTAAAATACAGATCCCTTGGTGTTTTATATATTCTTATAGACTAAAAAGGCTGAAAAGATTGTGATAAAACTTATCTACATGCTTAGTTCCAATGGGATGAGACTTCATTGAAATTTACAAAACTTCATGTTGGAGTGTGTGTACGTTTAAGCATACTTTCATGTAAATGTGTCTTAATAATAATATATCATACTGTCGGCGGTACGGAAAAGGATATGAGGCTACCTAGCACCTGTCCCCCAATTCAAATTCGTGGTGAGAAACTAGTATAGTATAATTTTAGGTGGGTACGTAAAATCGGTATTTTGGTGAAACAATTTTTTTGGTTAAACTGTTTATTGTTATGTATATATATTATTTTCGTACTTATTCGAAATGTTTATTTAATATGCATTAAAGATAAGTTTACATAAGTGTTTAATGTAATTGTGAAGAAGCGACATTGTTTACAAGCTAAAAGGTTAGTTATAATACGACCAAGATATGTTACATTAAGTACCTATGTTATTGGTTACTTCATATGCACTGGATGAATATAATACTGGTAACTAGGATATCAAGATATTTAATTTAAATCTGATTTGATTTAACACTTTAAATACAATTTTATTATTCACGAATATCAAAATATAGTAATTTTTAGAAATGATAAAATACAAAATTTGTGACATGATTTTTATTGATATTTTTATTTCTAATGCATTTAATCATTAGGGCATACGCCGATGTGTGTATTCCTACGTGCGGCTGTGAGCGGTATTTGTACAGGAACTTCCTTTATGACTATATTTCTGATGCAGCCAGTGAATCCACGTCTGGAGCGGACACCTTTAACCCTGGATATAGATCGTTCGTGTCCTCCGATGTACAGAGCGGATCGTGTATCTGTAGACCCGGACTGTCCGACACAAGGGTCAGAGAAGTGACCATCTACTCCTACAGAGACCACGTGCCGTGACTTGACCGCTAATAATAAAAAAAATCAATGAGATAATATGAGATAATAAATAGTTTCTGTGATTGCTAGGTAGGAAGAACAAGTGACAAGCAACTGGCTAAATTTATTATTACTATTATAATAATTAATTATATTAAATATGAAAACCAAAAGGATTTGTTTGCACAGTGTCCACAGCAGCCGATATATAGTTAGCCACTAAACCAATGACTCCAATAAGGCCCTTAAAAGCAAATAATAGTGGCCTCATAATAATTAAATTACACAATTTTGTATTTTTTATCACTGAATTTTCATGAATTATATAACTAATTCCTTCTAACATATAAATTAGAACGAGAGATAAAATATATTTTACGAAGAAATTTCTTAATTATCATTACCATGAATCCTGTGCCAGTTTCCATCACAAAGTGAAAATTTGTTGCCTAGCTTGTAGCTGGCGTGGAAGGGACCCTTGCCGTTCTCCACATTGGCTACAACTTCGTTCTCCAAGAGCTCCAATATCATAAAATCTCTCTTTCCGTGTACACTCAACAAGAGACCAGTTGAGTTGCGTGGCTTAATCTCCATCGATATAGATATTTCGTAGCCCACTTTGAAGTTTTCTAGGAGCTGAAATAACAATTATTACATTTCATGTTACAATATGAACGACAACAGATAGACGGCTAACCGAAGTCGACAAGACTAGTTAAATATACTCATTATCAAGAAACGACTTACTTTCAAATAATTGCTGTGAACATTGTTAGATGGGCCGAAGTAAACTCCGCTTTCCACGTTGTCAGTGCATCGAAGTGAGTTAACTCTGTACAATATATCGGTGACATATTGGCCGTTCATCATAAGCCCCTTAAGACAGCCTTTAAATGGCTGATAGAAGTCCTGTAACGAAAATTTAAGACATAGCCATACGAAAATTATAATTTCTTAATTATTGTAATTTTTTCCATTTCCAAAATAATTCTATATATCATTTAAAGATGAAATAAGTTTCTGTACTAATAAACCACATCTCCGTATTATATATAGCAAAGGTTGATAAATCATAGACGGACATACATATTAAATAGCGTATACTCACCATTAGGTTTTGGCTTATACTATTGCTGATGTTTCGTAAGCCTCCGTAGTAGTACGGAGGAGCTAGAACAGCGGGCGCATCACACGTGACACTTGTTTCTCCTATCCTTTCACCATCGACTGTTAGTTTGCCATGACCACCGTTCCTCACGAGCGTTGCTGTGTGCCACTCTGTGTCGTTGTAGGTTTGAGTCGATACCACCAAACCGGTATCACCGCCGCAATTAAAAGTGAAATGAAGCTGGTAATAATAAAAATATGAATACATTAATTTATTGAATAACGTTATATTAATTTTAAAAAAAATACAATTATGTGACACTAAATAATTTGTGAATATTCCCAATAATATTTTTATGAAATGATAGCCGGTTGGCATGTTTTTGGCGCCTTTTCAGGTCTTGGGTTCGATTAACACCCAGGACACATTTGTGTGCATGAAAATGTCTGTTTGTCCTGAGTCTGAGTGTAATTACCTGTATTATATATCTGTATGTATTTATAAAAGAAAAGTAGTATATCAGTTGTCTGGTTTTCATAGTACAAGATCTGCTTAGTTTGGGATCAGATGGCCGTGTGTGAATTACGTCCCAGGATATTATTATTATTATATTTTTATGAATTCGTTTTCATCATCACGCCCATATAAGAATATTTTTATTCCAAATACCTTAGCCTCTTTCATATAGACCGCTAGGAACTGTCCCGGCGCGCGCTCTGCTGCCGCGTAGAACACCAGCCCGCCGTGTTCGTCAAATGTGCGCAGAGTTATTGTGAGGTCGAAGCCCTCCAGTTGACGGCCTGGTAGCTTCGAGTACTCTATGCGGCTGTCATTTTTAGTACCTAAACAAGAAAACAACGTTAGATTTGATTGATAAAGTTTTATTGTAAAAATTAATAACTACTACGAATATTCGCATATCTACAATAATATGTACAACTTCCCCATCCATAATCAAATTATCACAGGCAAGTTTTCTTACAATATTTTTCTTCACTTTCACCGAGCACAATTTAAATTATAAAAAGAATCGATACTTGAAGAATTTAAATTGAAAATAAATTGTCAATTTGAGTTTGAGAATCTCAATCTGAACATGGTTTGCTCAATAACAGCCGACGACTGCGTTGACACATAACATAAAATATATAATAAAAAAAAAAAAAAATTTTGCTATACGAATAAATTTACCAAATCTGTATCCTTCAGTAGGATCACCAATACTGTATTGTGGGTCGTATGCGAGTGCACATCCAGCCTCAGGAAGTGGTGGCGGTAGCCTGGTCGTGGTTGATGGTCTTGATGTAGTAGAGGGAATAAACGGTGATGTCGACGTTGTTGAAGTGGTAGGTGGTGCACTCGCTGGTGTCGTCTCCGTCGTAGTTATAGTTGGCTCTGACGCGTATACCGACAGTTTATCTGAGTTTTAGTAATATTGATATCAGTACAATTTATGTAAACAATGTAACAGTTTTAATAATTGTGATAGAAACTTAAAGTAATAGAAACTAGTAGTAGCTGTTATTTTCATTTACAATTTAGAATACATAACACACACAATTTTATATATTATTACCAATTTTACGAATAAACGCTTTTATGCTTGAAACTCTGCCCCACACTTATTGTCATCCATGTAGCTCTTACAAAATAATGTTATTAACAATTCCAATAGTAAATGTATTAATTAACCAGTTTTACTATTGAATCACGTCATCATTACTAATTATTTTGTAATACGACAAACATTTTAACTTTTTTGATACTACATAATTATATAGTAACGACTACGCTTACCTATTTTTGAAGTGACTTCCTGTACTGGGTCAATAAGGCTTGGTGTTGGAAGCACATCGCCTTTTGTTGGGGCCGGCCACGCTCCGACGTCTAGATATACGCAATGCACTTAGTAATATTAATGCCGGTATATACAATATTCATCTTGGAAAAATAGTATATAACCATAATAGATTTTTCTAAATAATCTTTCTGTAGACGAAATCGGTCAAGAAATTAAATACACCCGGCGCACGTGAAAAACCACGATGAGATTAAAACTTTTATTAATGTCAATATTTTATAAGGTATTGACAATATATAAAGTTTTAAGCTGTATGTTTATACATACATAATCTAATGTTTGTATATACACACATTAGAATAGAATACATTTACAAAAGCAATAGGTAAACCATAAAATTCATTGCATCAATATTTTTAGTATTAAGTTATTGATTCATCAAGGTACTGACCTGGGGGTACACCTCCTGTAGTGGTAGTTTTTCCACAACGGCCAAAAGTAACGCTATAGTTACCGAACGGCTCTAGTAGGTTCAAAACTCTTCCGTTAATGGTCGCATCTGCTATGCATCCCTTGAACGGCATCTTAGATCCTACTTTACCACCAACTACGTAGCCAGGCTGTACCCCGCCCACAAACAGGACCCCATCTAATATATGAAGCGGCGCTGGAGCTGAATCCGTACTGTTGGCGATAATGTTGAACACAATTAATTTATTAAAAAGTCAAAAAATAATTAGTGTTTAAAATATTTTTTTGTAAGTCATATCGATTGTTTTTATTTATTCATATCAATAACTAAAAATTGAAATGCGCCAGACAGAGAAATTTATACTTTATCTAATGAATAAGATGATACATAAACACAGTTTCTAGTGTCCAGTACGAACCTAAAGTAGTCGAAGTCATCCACGACGAGTCTTAAAGCTTTACTACTGTGGGTTACGGTGACTACGTGCCACTGTGAGTCATTATATGTGCTTAGTCCTGTGTCGAGGGTTTCACGTTGACTCATGAGGACCAGGGTTCCTATAATTATAAGTGAAATTAGTAAAATGATGAATATATTTTTTAAATATTTTGAAATGTATGTAATCTTTCAAAACATACCTCTGATGAGTGATAGAGATATACTGTCCGGCGTGGCCATAGTTTGGGTTCGACTCACATAAACAAAGAGTAAGCCGTCTGGACTTGATGTTTTGAACTTAAGCGTTAGCTGTAGGTTCTCTGATGTTATATCTACAAAGCGAAGGTAACTGTTGTCTCCCGACAAAGAAACAAGTGACGCAAACTAGGAAATAAAGGAACATATTATTTGTTAAGTTACGATAACACGTATTATATATTGCATATTTAGCAAATTATTATTTACCTGACATCCGTAAGCTATTCCAACTGATTCAACGTTTTCACTCAAGTCTATATTAACACCATCTATACTAATCTGTCTAATACATCCATCAAAACCTTTACTGGTCACATGTATAATGTCCTTATTGTTTCCTCCAAAGTTCATTGTGTCTAATGCAGTAATTTCTTTAACGTCTGATGTCGATACCATCTTTATTATTTCATTGTCAACTCTAAGAGAGCAAGAAGTGAAATATCTACCAGCGTCGAGTCTATGCCATTTACCATCATTGTAAGTCTTTGTAGTGCCGATAATGACCATATCATCTGGATTGCCAAGCGAAACCTGTAATAAAAATATAAAAAAAATGTTATACGTAATATAAAATAATGTATACCTTAAGTACGAGTTGCTGGCGAAGATTATATGATGGCGCGCGGATGATATCGGTTATTTAGCTAGTATTGACTTATATTATATTATTGTATTTACATACCTGAAGATATACATGACCATCTTGCATCTGTATTGAGAAGAAATGTTTATCTTCTCCGACCAAGTATATCAGACCATCTGGGGCATATGTTCTAAAGAATAGTAACACTTGATTCTTCTGAGATCCGAGGTATCCTCGCCCTGGCATTGTGACATGAGAACGCCCATTAAATCGATACTCTTGAGGGCCTGACTGTGATGATATTAACTTGTCCCTATGAATAGAAGAAAAAAATGATCAGTTTTGCTTATTTAATTTTATTGAAAAGAAATTATAATATTTAAAATAAAACAAAAAAACCGATCAAACCTTTGTCTAGCTCCCTTCAAATTGGCAGCATTGACAAAGTTCCACAGTCCGACGGGGGTATCGCCAATCATTAGTTCCTCAATTTGTCCTTCAAATGCTGGGAAACTTATACCTTGCAATTTAGCATCTGATGGTACTCCTCCGACATATAATTTAGATTTTTCACGATCCAAATTAAATATAGTATGTTGTCCTGGCAACACAGCTTCCTTGTCGTGAATTTTATCGGTACCATTGTCGAGACTTTCGCGTATTGATAACTTAACATTGCGCCCCACTCTGCAATAGTAAAATAATTAGAAATACAAATGAAAATATAGTATAATAAAATTATTCGTCGTTAATATTACCTGTCAACGATAACTTGGTACCATCTGTTATCAGCTACAAACTTTTCGCTACCGATCCGGGCTGGTTCACGACCAGACTCCGCGCTGTCACCGATGTCCATTACCAAGTAGGGATAACCATTTTGTACTCCCAATACCATAAAGTCATCCTACAAAAATCAAAGATTTATTACAATCAATCAGTGAGCAACATTTGAATGATTATGATGATGATATCCTTAGATTCAAGTGCCATTTTTATTTATACATATGAAAAAATATAGCATACCGATTTAGTTCTTCTAAGCATAGTGTCTGTCGGATTTCCTAAGTATAAAATAAAACCGTTGTTTTCTTTAGTTCGGAAGTAAGCGGAAACGTGAGTTGAAGTTGACATTTCGTCTACAGTGTCGGGTAGACGTGGCTGAAGAGTCGATCGGCGGTCGAAAGTAACACCAACTGGGATACGATTAGCTACAGTACGGGCCTGTTAAAAATATTTTTATTTAATTAAATACATGTTTACTATACAGTTCATTTATATTTAGTATTATGCAATTGAGTCTACTTACTTGTTCAATAAGAGACCTAAGTTTCTGAAGTTTCTCATCCGCTTCTTGGCGACGATTTTCAAGATTTAATTGTTTCATTTTGACGGTTTGATAAGTGGATGATATCATTGGTTCCATTTCACCAATGTTATTTACTGAAAGTTTAATATTTATACTTAATAAATTAGTATTAGATTCATTTTATTTATAATGTAAAAAGAATATGGTAATAAATAAATGATTGAATACTCACACAAATTGTCGATGTTAGAAGTCATTTTCTGGGCATCATCAGCCAATTTTGGTAAAGTCTGTGCCCATTCTTTGCTGGATGCTAAATCATTTCCAAGATTAGACATAATATCTATTGTTGATTTTACGGTCTCAGAAACTTTATCGGCCTTTTCGGTTTCCTTTTCAAGTGATGTCTGCGGGGCGTTTGGCAGGGATCTAAAATTATAAATTATAAGTAAACTGCTCTTTTAACATGACGACTCACATCAAGCTATGTTTAACTTACAATTGTATGGCATTATTTTCATCATCAGCATAACCAAGTGTGGATGTAGCATTTTGTAGTGCTTTCTCGGCTTGTGTCAGATTTGGTCGTAGTTTTTGCTCAACATTTGCTAGAGCTAAAGTAGCACGCTCCGATAGAGCGAGGGATCGGTCCCGTGCTGGCGATACACGTTCATTAAGCAACGTATTCTGTAATAATATAATTAATTCTTATTATATGTAGAAATAGAAAAGGGTTTAACACAAATACATTTTTAATTATTTTAAAAGTTATTTAATAAAAACATAACTTACAACAATAGAGAAGTTTGCGACTGCTGCTTCAGCTTCATCGCTAGCTTTTTTAGCGTCTCCGATTTCTTGAACTATAGATGAATAGGCAGATGCTGCACTGTAGGCATCCTTAGTTCGGGTGTTATTGTTTTCTCGTTCAGCTAAAGCTCTCAGACTATCCGCCTAAAAATTTAAATGAAACAATACATAATGATATTCCTAAGTTTTTATGAGAAAATAATTTTATGTTGAAAATCACATTTATTATACTTACTCTATTTCTCAAATTACTTGCATGAGCCAGGGCTTCGTTTGTTAAATTGCTTAAATTCGGCAATGTGTTTGCAATAGTCATCAAACTACTTTCGGTTTCTCCGTTAACGGTCTTTATTTCGTTTAAAACATTTACAGCATCTTTCGTAATAGCGTCTACTTTTGAAGTGTAGAATGTTGCGTTATTGATGTCAATAGCAGCATCAATTAAATCTTTCATAGCGGCACCATTTAATTTGGTAACAGATAAAACTTTATTTCCGAATTTAGATTTTCTACATGAAAAAAAGTAATTATTTTTTATATTTACTTTTATAAAATTTCAAGCAAATAACATACAATATAATTTTATATACCCGTTGTTTGTGTTCAGTTTTTCAGCTTCTGCAGCCGTATGCTGAGCAAAAGTAGTGTATTCGAGCATTTCATTCAGTTTCTTTTTCAATTCATGGGTATCGTTCATAATAGACTCGAATCTCTGAGAGTAAAAATATTATGTTATTTATTATTAGTAGAAATTGTTTATCGACATCAAAAAATTACAATATTATTTACCTTTATCTGTTGAATCACAGGTTGCACAAAAAGATTCATTCTTTCTATTTGTTCTGATGCATTTGTGTAAGCGTTAAACGCTAGTTTTTCTTTAGGCTTCAGATCTTTTTCTTGAAAAATATATGTAATTATTAGTGAAGTGTATTACGTACGCACGTACATACGTAAGGATATAATAAATAGTATTTTCTTACCAGCTATATCGCTTTTGATTTGTCTAGCTTCTTGTAACGCACTATCTACTTTAGGCTGCTGACTTAGCTCAAGACCTGTCGCAAGTTCCGAAACGTGAGATACTGTATCTTTAGCTTTTTGCCCATTTTCGCGCACTGAAGCAAGAACTTCATCTGCAGCACTAGTTAAATCGGCAGCTCTTACGATTTGCTTGTCACTATCAGTTGCTGCAAACTCGGCCTGTAAGATGTATATCATGAATAAGTTTTATTAATTGTTTAAATGGAAAAAACATTCTATGTTTAAATTGATAAAAATTACCGATCGCAAAAGATTTTTAGCACTTGTTTCTAATCCTTTCACAGCCGACGTAACTTCTTCTAAGTCGACGTTCTTCAATTCGGCGACTTTGGGTTTCAATAATTCAGTTTGATTGGAAATGTAGTTGAGTCTTTGAGTTGTAAAGAATGTATCTGCTTTATCCTTAAAAGTGAAAAACATTTTATTTTACAAATAAAGCATTTTTTTAAATTTGATAAATAAATAAAACAATTTGCAATGTGTACCTTAAAGTCCAGGGTTTCAGTGCTCAATAAATCATTTAGATCCTGCACAGTAAATATAAGAGCATCTGTACAAGAATCACATTCTAAACATCCTTCTTGTGGTATTAACACCCATCTGTAATATAAATTGCATTCGTATTATAATCGATGTAATGATTTATATATAGTATAACTAGAATGTAAATATTATTCAAACCTTTCTGGACAACGATCACATTTTTCACCAATAACTCCGGGAAGACATTCACATTGTCCTGTGGCGTTGCACATAAATCCAACTGAGTACCTATTGTTGCAGTTACAGTCTGGAAGATAAGGTCGACAATTAAAACAAGGCGCATGAAAAGATTATTTAATCCAATATATTCCTCCAGTATTGTTTTCTACTAACGATCACATCCTTCTTTGGTGTAATTCCAATATCCGGCAGCACATTGATCACAATGTTTTCCAGTCACTCCTTTTGCACACCTAAAATCAAATAATAATGTTAAGGAAAAATTATGTATATTAAAAGAAGTTTTTTAAAGCCGTCTTGCGATGTGATATAATATATAACACACACCTGCAATGTCCAGTATTATCGTCACACTGCGTAGACTCTGAAGCAATGCCACAGTCACAAGGAGTACATCCTTGACCACTGCTTAACCCATAGTGGTTCGGAGCACAGCGATCGCATTTCTCACCAATAACACCTGGCCGACAAACGCACGTACCCGTTGCTGGATCACACCGTTCCATTCCGTATTCGTCACACACGCAAGCTAAATTAAAATGAAAACAAAACAACTTGACAATATTATTGTATTTGCCCGAAGTGAGGCACGCAAAAGTATTACAAAGAAACAATTTAAGATGTTTAAATATTATAGTTCACAAGATTTTCATAGGTCCTTGTCGGTCCTTGTTGGTCCAATAAACGTGATATTTTCCGGTAATAAGAATAAGTCCACTTCTTTTTTTCGTTTGATCATTGTATGTTCATATATTATTTTAATTTTTTGAAGATATAACACATGTGACATCATAAAAAAAGTTTAAGTTACGCAGCTTACCTGTACAGTTCTTAGAAAAGATAGCGTCTCCAAAGAAGCCGGGTGCGCATAGATTGCAAGCAGCTCCGGCTGTATTGTTTACACACTTAAGACAGTCGCCAGTGATGCTGTCACAGGAACCGGGGTCATTCGTGTTTATATTACCCGAACAGTTGCAAGGCTTACAGTAGTCACCTAAATAAATTACCATGGTAATAAATTATATTATTTAGTTAACTTACAAAAGAAGTTTCTCTAAAGAGGAACTTATCCAGTTTCTTACCACAAATTGGATTAACTATTTACTAATAATTTTAAACTGGTAATTTAATAAATAGAAAACAACGAAAATCTTTATTCTAGATACATTACCAATTTCTTCTGGAATTCCATAATATCCCGCTGTGCAATATTCACACCTGGCTCCATCATAGCCCGGTTTGCAAACGCAAGATATGAGGGATCCATTTCCACTAAGGTCGCAACCAACTGCAAAACTGTTTTAAAAACCTTTAGTTTACAACTAATTTATAGTAAATAAGATGGATCAAATTATTATATTAAGATAACGGTTGATGACATAAATAGTATTTTAGTGATTTATTTATTTCTTCATCGATACAAAATGCACTCACTTGTTGGATGCGTAGGGTATTGGACAAGCGCAAATCAAGCAATCTCTGGGGGTGCCGACCGTCGCATCACCGTGGTACCCGAGAATACATTGTTCACAATGGTCACCCATTGTATTATCAGTGCATTCCTTGAAACATTTAAAAAAAATATATAGCATATTTCTCAATTCAACATTTAGCATATGACTCAATAAAAAAAATTCATCGTCTAATTGTTATAAGGTCGTTCCAGCATATTTACCAAACATATTCCTGTGTTAACATCGCATTCTTTCGAGTGCCCGTTACATTGGCACGGTACACAAAATCCAGCGTGAGGTCCTGAACTGAGTCTGTAGTAACCTTCAGCACATTGTTCGCACGAGAGTCCTCTGTAAGCCTTTGGACAATGACATTGTTCCACAGAAGAAGCTCTTCGATCACCTTCTGCATATTCGTCGACCCCGACATCCAAAGTTACCGCTATTAATCTAAAATAATACTATATTTACAGAAACAATTTTCATTATTTTTGTAATTGTTCGTTATATGGAACTAACCTCGTCGTAACGGCTTCATGCCAATATGTAGCTCTTATATAAATGCTTGTAATGTTGACCAAAACGTTCATAAACTGGTCTCTTGTAACTGCAGATCCGTCTAAATTAGTAAATTCATCTTCTGATAGCCTAACGTCGTGCATCCAATTCTCGAGCGCTGGTGGTTGTTCAATACTGTTATGAACGATGTAACCGTTGGCTCCTCCAATGATAACATCAGCAGCATCAATTGCATGACCGCCTTCTTGTGTGGTATAAAAGATGGAGAATGTAAGATATCCACCGTATGATGTAAGTCGTTTTCCTAAAACGGATGTTAAAATTAGCTTAACGAGCCGGTTGGCGTCGTTGGTAAGATACTCGCCTTTCACGCTGCAGGTTGTGGGTTCGATTCCCACCCAGGACAAACATTTGTGTGCATAAACATATCTGTTTGTTCTGATTCTGGGTGTAATGCTCTATATAAGTACTTAATTACAAAAGAAAAGTAGTATATGTAGTATAATATGTAGATATTGGTCCAGGATTATAGCTTATTTTTGGATGAAGAAGTATTATTTATAAATAAATATATTATATATATTTTTAAATAAATACAACTAAAGTCTACACGAAAATACATTATTTAGTAGCTTTTTCTTTTATAAAATTATATAATTAGGTTTGTTTTATACCATTTTTATTCTGTTCGTAACGACATTAAAATAATTTTAACTCTAATATAGATATCACATTTTTAAATATTTTCTGGTATTCAAAATATAATCATACCCAGATAATAATCAGGTGCGCCAAAGTACACGACTTTCTGTGCACCATCGTCATTGCTTGCTAGATCGGCTCCTATGACCGAGTCGTTTAATTCTGTTGGAGGTACAGTGATGGGGAAAATGTTTAGTGTGCGATTTGCCTCTATATTAACAAGGTACCAATCACTCATGCCGTTAATCTGTAAAATACACCGTTATTTTAATTATTAAAGTATAACTTTAGTGAGATATATGTTGAGTTGAGTGGTTATTGTATTTTACGTATATGTTCATGGTATCCCCCTTATCGATCTGATATACGTAGAGAGTAATACGAGTAGCCACCTGCATGAGACATATTGCTCCTCAATCTCATTACAGGCAATTCAATAACCAAGAGTGTTGTTACAATGAAGTAAATAAAATAAGTTGATACGTAAATATTCTCACCTCGGCCCAAGACAAGTATGAGCTGCTACATCTAGTGGTTTTGCCAAAACAATGACACTTAGTACAACCGTCAGGATTATTTGGTTGAAGATTGAAATATTCATCTTTGCACACATTGCAGGCCTGTTAGGAGTTATTAACAAATTATAATAAACATTGACATTAAACGAAACACATTTGGATTTATAAAGAGAGTTTTATTTACCTGCCCTCTGACATGCTTCTTACAATAACACTGAGCAGTGTTTTGGTCGCAAACGTCGTCCGTGCTACCGTCGAGGTCGCAAGTACATTGTAGACAGTCTGGAAAAGCGTAATGTCCGGGAACGCAATGATCACATACGCGACCTATAACATTTTCTTTACACCTGCCAAAGTAATATTTAAGTTAGATTTGATATTATAATTAAAAACGTATTATTAGGCGTAAACACCGTAATGATTCTTTATACAGTTAAACAGATCTTACAGACAATTGCCACTATCAGCTTCACATTGCAACTCGTTGTCTATGACCCCCAAGGGGTTACAGTTGCAGTCGTCGCAACCGCGTTGAACATCAAAGTTAAACGTGTATGGTTTGCAGCGATCGCAGTTCTCACCTTCCACGTTCTTTGGACAGATACATTCACCTAAAAGTACTAAAGAGTTAGCGAATGTTTTTGATTAACAATAAAAGTTTACAAGAGATTGAAATATTTTACCATTTTCATCGCATATTGCAGTGATTGGACAATGACAGGGTCTGCAATTAGGGAAGCCGTAGAATCCTGTTCGGCACGCCGTACATGTTCTGCCAATAACATTTTCTTTACATGGACATTGTCCTCCGAAGGTATTACATTCGAGTTCCGTAGACCCCATGAAGTCACAGAAGCAGCTTAACGCACCACTGTTATATTCAGAAGTGATGGAGAACATTGCGTCACGACAGAAACCTGATAATTTATTTATGATTAAACTCAAATAACTTATAAAATACAAATCTAAAAATAATCCTTAGCAATTAATTACCGGTCTCATTAGAATTGATCTGATAATGATTGATGGCACATTTCTCGATAAACTCTCTCGTGTAATCAACCCTATTAGCTTCTGTTAGGACTGAGTCTACAAAGTCTGATTTTGCGACAACAAGAACGTAATCCAGCCACAGGCCTTTGCTCATGTTTCCCTGTTGAAAAATAAATAAATATCACAGATATATTTTGCTATATATAAAAAATATATTACAAATTTAACATAAGATAATTAAGTACCTTAAATACAATCGTAAAGTTTTCGTTCACGGCAAACTGTGTATTACCGTCTGCCTGCGTCAGCAACGCTCTGCATCCAGAATTTGAGGGACAATGTTCGATTGGTATAGAGGTCTCATACTGTTGACCATCAGCCGTCAGGTTGACGTTAATACTGCTCTCTGTTATACAGATATATTTTTATTCTTATATGAAGACAATTAACAGGTATGGTGTATACCTAATATTTTTTTATTATTTCGGTAAAATTATTTGTATAAATTCAAAACTAAAATAAGCACAATATAATACTAAAGACAAAACTTGCTTACTTGGGTGATTCGGTTGATAATAGTGCACGACCAACATATAGTCTCCTCGCGAAGGTACCTTGGATTCTATTTGAATCGGTTCTAACTCTGGGGAAAGGTAAGCCACTATCGTGGAGTTGTCAAGGATTGGTGGCCTTATGTCGCGATTTCCTCCAGTACCCGATTCTATTTCAACCTAAAAATATATATTATATAAGCTTTATCGTTATGATCAGTGAAATATGATCACTACATTATTATATTTGTAAGATAAAGAGATCATTCATTTCGATTTATTCTTTTCGGAACGATTCATAAGAATAATGTGGAAAACACTGTAATGGAAGACTTAAAGAAAAAGTGATTGCCAAATTCAGAAATATATTTGTACCTTCTTAGAGTCCACAGCGGTAGGAAATACAGCAGGAATGCAGTGACCGTCTCTTCTTAAGCAGTAGGGACGCGGCGTGATGTAGTCCAAGTGCCATTCGGATTCCGGAATTGCAATAATTGACTTGATACCAGCAAGTGTGCTTGTGTCTCCCTACAGGCAACGATAACATTATAAGAATTCTAACACAATAAACAGAACAGTTTTCTAATTTCAATTATAATTTTAAATTATAGAAAAAGATCTCAATGTCTCTATAATTATTTGTTAAGACATTGAGTTTTGTCTTAGTATTACTCTGACGTTGTACTAAATCAATGTCATTGGCATTGTTAAGTTTTTATTTGAAGTGTATCAGGCAGCATTTTTATGTCAGTTTTCATTTTGTTGCAATAATATTTTACCTTTTTAATACGTTATAATATTATAACTTACGTTTACATATACAATATTATTAGGGTCTTCGACGTGGAATGCGAAGATCTTTGACAAGTCGTCTACGACTACTTGCCTACAGGGCGCTGTATACGGACAGTCATTAAGATTAGCCAATGCGAATGATTCAGAATCGTCTCCAGACTGAAATCGTATAATGATTACTCCTCTTGGATACAAATGATAAATTCCACCAGATGAGTCGGAGCTCGATTCACTTATTTTCAATGCTGTTCTATTAATCGGCGTGACGTATTCAATTACGAGAACGTAAGATCCCCTAGGATCTATTTTCATGTTGTATTCTAGTTCATTTTGTTCGCTTTGATTGATAATTGGTATATCGTTTGGACCTGCATTGTATTCTTTTAATTGCTGAAATTAAATCAGATTTATTAATAATTAAACTCATTGACGCAATAAAATCACTTAAGTAGTGTATAATCATCTAACCTCAGGATCATTTATGTACTCAGTGACTGCTGATACCATTTCTGATACGTTTGTAGTAGGTCGTCCATCCACGCTGGGATACGCGAAATGTCTGCACAAGTTCTTATCACCGATAACACATGGTTTGTCTATGAGCTTTGTTAAAACCGTCGCCTCATAATAAGCTTCAGGTATAAGAACGAAGTAGTCCTAGAATAAAATTGAACATAATTATAAAGTTAATATTAAGCAACGACTGAGATAAAGTAGAAAAAAAATCTTACAATCATAATTTCTTTAGTCGTTTTAATAGTGACGGTCCAGTTTCCAGCATTCATGACGAAAGGCGCGGGTGCATTACCTTTTTCAACTAAAACTGTTATAAGTTGCGGTTGAATGGTCGGTCTCAAATACACGTTGAATCTACAAATAGTTTTTGTTTACAAATATAAATTTCTCAACTAACGAACTTTCAAAACATATTTAGAGAAGTTACCTTTGTTGCGTTTCGACCACACTCTCCGGTGTGATAACAATGCTCGCTGTGACTGGGTCCCGGAGTGGATTTGCGTATTTTAATACCATTCGATACAAAGAAGATTTTCCAATATGGACGACGTTGATAACTTCATTCTAAATAACACATGTTTTCATTTACTTATAACTTAACTGTCTTTTAAATTTTATTCCTATATAAATTTTTTGTATTCTGTTTTTTAGTTATTATATTATAGTACATAACACCAATTCCAATTATCACATAATTATTATAGATAGAATAAACATTTTACATAATAATTTTTAGCACAATAATTTGATGTAAAGTTAATAAGACATAACAGTACCTGTAGCAGAGAGAATACAACATATCCTTTCCAAGAGAATCCAGGGAAAACCTCTTCCGAATTTCTGTATCTGACAGGACCGGACTGCGTGAGTCCTTCCTCTACTTCATACTGGAACTGGTGCAGGGTCGGGAAGTAGTGAGCACGGATCGGACGGTCGCAGCGACGGCCTTCCACGCGCGAGTGACAACGACACTGGCCGGTGCCTTTGTCACAGTTGTTGTCTATTGAACCGCCGATATCGCAATCGCAGGCTGTAATTTAAATATATGTATCTAAGAACAAGAAGTGCTTGATCATTTATAATTAGCTTGAGTTAAAAGTTACAACTACGATGGTTGTAACTTTTATCTAACCGTAAACGCGCATAAGAATACTTTTTTCAAATTATTTTAAGATATTTATCTGATGGTTGCTATACTAGCTAATATTACTAACTGGTAAGTAGTTGTCAGTAAATACATGGTCCCTGAAGCAAGAGGTTACAAAAATTTCAACTATTCAAATTACATCTAGAAGAATTAAATAGGCAATGTTTGAACAATAACATTTAAATATATTATCATACATCGATACGTTACATCAATATAAATCTGGGTCCCGAATATATTTAATAAACACAATTAATTTTTACCTGTACATCCAAATTGATTGTATGTCTCTAAATTGTAAAAACCGTCTTGGCATTGATTGCATTGTTTTTCGCCAACATGCATTTTACACGTGCATTGCCCGTCACGAGTGTTACAAGCACCGAGACCGCCGAGGGTGCCGGCAAGGTTGCAGCTACATTCTATAAAATTAAAAAAATATTTTAATCATATCGATTTTATAGTTATGCTCGAATATTTAAAATGTAAAATATTCAAGCATAATTATACTACTTGACTCTTTGACGAACCTTGACATCCGTGTGGGTTATAATCTTGTAAATTCCAGAAAAGTGGTTTGCAATCGTTACAAATTCTTCCTTGGACACGAGCCTTACATTGACAAAGTTCTCCAGCTGGTACGGATCCACAACCTAGTAAGTAAAACATATGTTTTAAAACATATTACTAACTTTTAAAAAATATTTAAATTTTAGAAATTAATAATATTTATTGCATACCAGCAAAAGAAGCGACAACACCCCTCGGATCACAGTTACACTCTTCACAGGCTGGATAGTTATAGAACTGTTCTCTACACTTGTCACAGTTGATTCCATCGAAGTTAGGTTTGCAGTGACATTGGCCGTTGTCGTCACACGTTGAACCGATGGTTCCAGATTCGTCACAATTACAAGCTAAAATATATACCAACATAAAAGACAATGAACATAAAATCTTAGATAGAGTCACACATATTTAGGAGATATAAAAGCACTTCAGCAAACATGAGTCTTGTAATCATTTGTAAGCGACATAAATAAATCGGCTGTGATATTCAAATTTTTCGAAAGATAAAGATAAATAATAGACGTGAGACATAGCCATAGAACGTGGGTTCATATTCGAACATGCACTATCAAGTATTCTTGTAAGTATTTAGTTTGTGTACAGTATATATAAATTAATAAGATAGAAGTCTTCCATCAAAACGTTGTCAATACTTACATAAACATTCCGGGTATTTGTAGTATCCTGGTGAACATTGATCACATTGCTTGCCACCGAAGTTAACAAGGCAATTGCATTTTCCGTCAGCGGAGCAACTGGTCGAAGTCGAACCCGTTGGAGAACAATTGCAAGGTACACAGGATCTTTCTCGACCTCGGACTTCCATATAGTATCTATAAAAAAAAACACATGTCAAAATTTAAAACTTTAAACTTTAAAATTAATTATACACAACACAGTTATTGGTACTAGTTTATCTACAAAACGTGCTATCTTAGATTTTTCAGTAATAATATTATTTTTATATTCTGTTATACTAATAAACTAAAGAAATGCTTGAAACATAACACACTTTTAGATCTTCTTAATAAGTTATAGTAGGAATTTTCTCGATCACGTGATCTAAGTAAAAAAACAAAGAATAAAATTTGTTTGGCTCAATCTGTTAAGCTTTCGCGCCCAAACCAATGAATCGATTTTGATGAAATTTTGTATGAAGCAAGCTTGAACCCCCAGGAAGGATATCTTTGTAACTAATTTCTGCCTCCCCTCAAACACGCGGGTTACTAGTCATACGTAAATACTAAAACAAAGGGAGATAAGTTTTATACCCTGCGATACATTGATCACATCTCGGACCTCCAAAGCCTGGTTTGCAAATGCACTGTCCGGAGACATCGTCGCAGATGTTAGGTTGTGTACCACTGGTGTCACAATTACAATCTGAAACATATTATATTATTTGAAAATCATATATTTGTGGCCCCATTGTGTAGATGTTAGCTTTAAAGTGTGCTCATACTAGTTCTATGTTCAAATCTTGGCTCAAGATAGTAAAAAGTGATTGGGTTTTTGAGCCTTTAAATTGTCAAAAAATAAGGAACGTAAATCATTTATTCTTGCTCCCGAACTATTTTCAGTCATTTAGGATTTTCTGTCAGAACGGATTATGAGAGTGAAAGAATACAGAGAGCAATTAGGCACGATAATAGTTATGTCCTGCGCCGAGTTTTCCATTAAAATAGTCGCTGTCTCCTGTCATCATTACCACGTAATAATCTTCTATTGTTTCGTCAGTCATTCACTTTTCGTTTGTACAATTTATCCATTAACCTCTAAATCTTGTATTTTTTTATCTATACCTATTATTTTGTATCAGTCCGCCGTCTTTAAAACAACACATATATTTTCCCTCTTTTTTTTTAAGGAAAAAAAGCAATGTCTGTTTAGCAGGAATTTGCTTTTTCAATTGAATTTGCTTATATTTCATCCACATTTGTATAAAATTGTGATTGGGAACGAAATATAGTTGGGAGTGGAGAATATATTCTTTAACATTTCGTACTTACGTTTGCATGTTGGGTAGTTGTAGTATCCGGCCTCGCATTGATTGCAAGTTCGTCCGCTGTATTTGCTCTTACATGTACAGTTGCCACTATTTTTATCACATACTTGGGATACTGAACCCACGGAATTACATTCGCAGTCTAAAAACAAATTTATAATTAATTAAGTGTCCTTAAGGCTGTTTAATACAATAAAAATACAATTTTATACGATCGTTTATGTACAGTAATTAGAAATATACAAATGAAATGCAACGTTCAAAAAAATATTTTTAAGTAAGATTATAAGTTTAAATATATGCGGGTACAAATAATTTAATCAAATCTTCATTAATTAACTATAACAGAAGTGGCGTACACTTAAAATACGCCTGTCGCGTATTCAATATTATAGTATCTGTTACACATTTAATATTATATTCTATAAGAAGCGATTAAAGTTACTCACTTTTACAATCAGGCGAGTAATAACCATCAGCACAAATCTCACATGACTTTCCTGCATAGTTGTATTTACAGGGACACTGGTAAAGATAAACACAATTGAAGATATACACATAACGACTTTATACATACATATATGCTACACATAGCATCAAGTCCCATCAAATATCCCACTGCTGGGCTAACGTCTCTTCTCCTCTTTTATGAGAAGATGGTTTGGAGCTTATTCCACCACGCTGCTCCAATGCGGGTTGGTGGAATACGAATGAGACAGAATTTCCGTGAAAGTTGACACAATGCAGGTTTCCTCAAGTTGTTTTCCTTCGCCGTCTAGCAGAGCCGAGATTAATTATAATCACAAAATAAGCACATGAAATTCAGTGGTGCTTGCCCGGGTGTGAACCCACGATAATCGGTTAAGATTCACGCGTTCTTACCACTGCGCCGTTTCGAGCCAAGCAATTAATAGTTCGATTTATTTGCTCTGGATTTGTCATCAATTACGGCCTTTCATATAAACGTTCCTTCACGTCGCGTTTATTTAAACACTGATTTCGCTTTCTGTCATTATTGAGAAGACTCAGCAATGTTTAGTTAATCACTCGCTGAACAAAGTTCTTAGGTAAGGCCTAATTGAAATGAAACTATTTGATTGACCATATTTTACTTATTTCGAATGGCTATAAATGGAAATGTTTTTGGTATATAATGTTAAATATTAATATAATGTTATTGATATGTATGAAGATTTTACTTTATTTAAGATTTTAGTTTTTTAATTCATCATATTATCATATTATTTAAATATTTCAATATAATGTTTCTATTTTATGATTTTATTGTCTGTAGATCTATATACATATGTAATAATAATATAAAGCAATGTAATAAGATCAAAGATGTTTTCGTTGCGATTGGATACTTGGATAGACTAAATTTGGTATGAGTATAAACATATACACAGATACACGCACACAAGTATATAGATGGTTAAAATTGAGGAGCCGCGAATGAGATAATTGTTCCTTTAACGTGTCCAATACATTATCTGAAAATAAAATTATTAGAGTGTCCTTACCATTCCATCAGTTGGCGTGCAGTGTTGCCCTTCTGTACCGTTTAGATTGCAAGTGCAAGGCTTACAGTCTGGGTAGTCGAAATAGCCATACGCACACGAGTCGCAGTTTGGTGGATTGAACTCAGGCCTACATTCGCATCGACCAGTCTCTTCTTCGCAATTACCCGTCGAGTAGTGAAGGTTACAATTGCAGGCTGTTACGATTAACATAATAAATTTGTTAATACTATCTTTAAGTAACAACAATATGAACATATTATATATATTTCTTTTCAATATATAAGAGTTATACTTACGTTGGCAAACATCTAGTTCATCCCAACGCTTGCCATAAGGCCTGTAGAACGTTGCCTGGCACTTATTACAGTTTATACCCTCGGTATTATGTTGGCAGTTCTTACAAACGCCTCCACCTTCGTAGTTTCCATGAATGTCGAGAGACAGACCTTTCGCATCGACATCCGCATCATATTCACACTCCGTGGTATGGTTGTGACAGTTACATGCTAAAATACAGATTAATTTAATTCGTTTTTATTGTTTTTTTTTACTTTTATAAATATTATTGTTTATATAAACGTACGTTCACAAGCGAATCTATCCCAGTTTTGAGATATTCTCCACTTCTTCTGTTCGAATCCTGGACAGCAAGCAGCACATTGAGGTCCACATGTATTGTGTTGACAACGACAAACCAAAATGGTGGTATCACTTTCAGGGTCCGCTGGGTCACATGTGTCTGCATGACCGTTGCACATGCACCGACCACCGATACTTATGTCTTTGATACTGTAGAAATACTGTTGGACAAATTGAAAAATATATATTATAATTGTGACTTACTACTTCAAATTATTTACAATTCAGGTGTTTTAAAAAAACAGTTATTACTTAATATTAAAATACAAATGGAATAGTTTGAATATCTGCAAGGAATTCCTAATTTATAAATGCATTGGATATTTTATATACGTTAAGTACTTATAATATACTTACTAAAGGACGATGACAAACTCACACTTATATGGCTGGAAGGAGTCTTACAAAATTGGAAGTCGGTAATGCCTGTTAAACCTTATTTACGTCAAACGAAATGTAGTTGACACATACGACTAATTAAATATAATATATAAATAAAACACTCGCAATTAATAACATTTTACCACTTCATCGTAATTCGATGTGTTATCGAATGAGTTTTTAAACTCGAATGTGAACGGACATGACGTAATTGATCCATGTGTTAATATTAAGATACTATGTTTGTAACATAAATAAGACACATATGGTGACGAAATCATTACAATGATGTGTTTAATAAGTTTTAGATTACAATATTGCGAGGGACTACCGCATTTTTTTGTATGATTTTTTTATGCTAATAATGAACTTTTATTTATTATATTTATTTATTTCTGTTCTATCTGTAAATTAACTATGACAAAAGCAAGGTACACCTCGAATTGTTGTCTAACGTCTACAATATTATGATTGACGTAAAAAGTGATGCCTTTTTTATAATGAGGTATTTGTAAATAAGTTTAAAATATATGGGTAGACTAATAAATGGGCCACCTGATGATAAGTGCACTCCACCGCCCATAGACCTTGGCATTGTAAGAAATATCCCTTACATCTGTAATGCGAACACCCGTAAGGAAATAAGATGTTATATCCCTTTAGCCTGTAATAAAATTGGTCCTAACGAACCCTTCAAACTCGAACACAACAATACACAGTACATATCGCTAATTGTCGGTATAGTATGAGATTCGTCCTCCTGATAGATTTCGTTCACGGTGGCTAATCTTAAGAGAGATTAGCCAACTGCGCAGGACATATTGTAGTGCACAAGTGTGTGCGCGAAAACAGGTGCACTCTCTATTCCCTCACTCCCATAACCCGATAGAATGGCAATCCGACACGACCGGAAAGAGTTTAGGCGCAGCACCAACGGCTTTACATGCTTTCCGAGGCACGGGAATCTACGCACTTCCGACTTGATGATAAGTTTGAGTAACATTAACGATAAATTTGACTTGACTTGGTGGTAGAGCTTTATGCAAACTCATCTGGGTAGGTACCACCAACTCATCAGATGAATTCTACCGCAAAACAGCAACTAGCTATTGTTGTGTGTCCATTTTAATTCCAGGCACAAGCGACATAACATCTTAGTTCCCAAAGTTGGTGGCGCATGATGTAAGTGATGGTTAATATCTCTTACAATGCCAATGTCTATGGGCGTTGGTGACCACTTACCATCAGGTGGCCCATAGGCTCGTCCGCCTTCCTATGCAATAAAAACAAATGGAACGCAACAAAAGTTTTTAGCTATTTGGCGCAACATTTTATCACCTAACCTTATTGAGCTCTTAAGCTGAAAGTAATATAAGAAACATAGTATACAAATTAAAATATTAAAATATGGCCACGGCGGCCATATCCTATTTATATTATATTTTTATTCTTATTATGAGACAACTCTGCTGTTCAAACATATAAATTAATTCAAACGGATTAGTTCAAACAATATATAAATGATTCTTACCCGTCTCGTAACTGTGGGATCCTGTCTCGCCACCGACATGAGATGTCCAAGTAAGTTTTTAGTACGTAGCAAACGTAATCTGACGTTTGTCGCTCTTGTCCATTCTTGTAGCACCGAAGAATTGAAATACTTGTTGGCCGATGGTCGGTAGTTCAATAGTGAAATGGGTATCTAGATAGACAGACATTAGTTTATGACTTTTAATTACTATCTTTAAAACACACAATATAAAATGAATATCGATTGATATGATATTAGCAAAGATAACTTACTTCTCCTCCTTCTAAAGGTACAATTTTAGAATATTCGGTACTGCATATGACAGAGTCGTCTTTTGTAATGGGTTGAAGACTTTCTTTTTCAAAATATCTTTCGCAGTCTCTACGAAAATAAATATGAATTGAATAAGACACTTATTATTAGATAGGTAAGGAAAAATAGTTTTATTTAGTTTTATGTTGTTTTTATTTTAATGTGGTTTTTTTTTTACGAAATATGTTGTTACTTACTGTGGAGAATCGGAAAAGTACTGCCACGGTTTGAACGTTTTGCCGTAGTCGGTAGATTTTTCAAGTGACCAAACACCAGGGCGCGGAGAGTTGCCCATACGTACGAAAACATAAGCCACGTGGAACTCCTAGAAAAGTAGAGGGTAAGTAAAGTAAGTATTATTCATAAGTTTATTGTTATTGCGATTCTATCCTTTGATTTAAAAATGGTTGTCGTGAGTAAAATGGATTCAACGTTTTTTTAATAAAGATATCATATTTTTAAGCTCGACAGATAATAATAGTTAGATATTTAGTGAATTTATCATAAGTTCTGCTTAAAAACATGCTACTTAAGTAAATATTTGGATTATTGAGAATTATAAAAACAAAATAAAAGAAATCAATGAAAATAAGCGTTTTATCATTACATTTTAACACTTTATGATTTTATTTGTAACATAATTATCACAAACATAGTTGTTAATTTATAATAATTATTTAACTAAATCTATAGCGCCTATTCTTCTTTTGGCCTATTTTTTTAACTTATATGAACGTCATGACCTCGCCCTTTCGTCATAGTTCCACGAATAAAACTTTTATTATCAGCGCCTGATATCAACACCCACTCTGTCCTGTGGCCTGTGGATATCATTCAGCGACAAGCTTGTAGGTTTGACGTATTATTATCTTAAAAACGGGTTCTTTGAATATATTTAATTATTTGGCTTTTAGATAATAAAATAAGGAGTATATAAATGATTTCATTTTATTGAATGTTTATTTTTATTTGATTTAATTTATATATATATATTTATGTAATCTACATAATATATTTAGGTTTTTTCTTGGTACTACTAACACTAACCTAACCACCTGATTACTACCTCTATTTGGTTCCACTATTTGGTTGATTACAGTCGATAGTAGCAATTGGAGAAAATAATTAGTAACAGTGGTTCGACGTAGGTATTGATCTTTTATTTTAGTGCTTAACTAGTAGAATAAGCGTAAAAACAGTTATATTTACTTAATTATTTTGCGATTAGTGTGCCCGTATTGTTCTTTCACTGTTTTTTTATGAATCGCATAATATAAACATATATTTCGCAATAGCTGACATGCAATCATAGATATTTGATTAGATCAATAAAATTTGTAATATTTTTCGTTTGAAAAAATCTGGTATGTCGTCGTTATAAAATCAAAACTCAGTATATAATTATTATTCAATAAACAAGCTTACATGAAATAATTTAGCAAATGTTTATATTCGCAATGTGTTATCAAAACAATAATAATATGTAATCTTGCGAAGTTAAGCATATACAAGAGCAACTTGCATTTCGCCGAGCTGTTAGTGTATCAGTTTACATAATTAGTATTACCTACTAGGTAACTATTACAATTCCTCGATGAATGAGTTATAGTTTCGTGGTGAATCTAAAACAATACCTTGTTTTATGATTCCGAATACGTTATTACATTGAAATACAATTTATATATTTACCTATGTTTTTTGTTTAATTTCTGAATATATGTTGTTAATCGCATTAGGTACGCTTTGCTTTTTTTTAAAGAATAATTAATATCGATAATACAAATTGAACAGCCTAAAATAAAATAAATAACATTTTCGGTTGTAATAAATAACAGTTTCATTATAATATAATAATTTATTTCGCATTGCACTTAAACCTGAATAAAAAACCAATACCATTTGTCTTATTAATATTCGTTATGTAATTTGTCGCGCATCTAAAATTGTTTTATGTCCTCTTGCGTGATTCCAGTAAGGTACAGCGATCAGGTCAATGCACTTTCGGTAACATAATAGTACTATTTCGGGAACTAGGATATCGAGTAGCGACTGAACGCGAAAATGTGGACAGGGATTTCAAACTTAACGTAAGATTTTTGTTTTAATAACGTTAGATGAGTTTATGTTTAATTGAAACCATTTTGTAAAGGTTTTTTTACACATTATTGCGGTAGAGCATAGATTTTATTCATTTTAAATTATCGTTTATATGGTATAACATTATTTTATTTATTAGGCATTAACTTAAATGGATACGACAGTCTAAATGCATTTATCTAAAAGCAATTTCCTGTGTAGAATTATATCAGAATTCAGATCTAATTTAGCAAAGAATTGCTGATTTCTCAAATATATACCTCATATATAGATTAAGGTAAGTACTGTGCTGTGTTCGTATTGTTTTAGTGTGAGATCTAAATAAGAAAAAAAATTTACAAAATATCCAATCTACAAAACATTGGATATTATTTTGTAATTTTTAAATTATCCGCCTTTAAAATGTCATGCTTGGCTACGGCTTCTCCTACTTATGCGAAGAAGGTGGGAAGCTTATGCCACCACGCTGCTGTAATAGTAGTGGATGTACATTTTCATTCGACACTCAAGTTTTCCTTATGAATATTTTCTAAAGAAAATAGTATATTAAGGATAAGAAAAGTGTAAAAGGCTTCTTACCTGCCCGAGGTCGATGGTCAAGTTAATTTCATTGTACTTCATGCCTCTGGACAGAGGCGGGCTCTGCCACCATGTCTCCATACCGTCCACGGCGAATTCTGGCGGGTGCTTCTTCGCTTCATTTGTACTATCGCAGAAATCGCAGACCTGTTCAAAAATATTTAGATTTGTTGATTAGTATTCAATAATAACTTTACTGTTGTACATGCGGCTTACGGCCTTCTTCTACTTCGTGGCACTCTTATCAGAGTGGTCGTGGTCGCCATGTAGTGTTAAGAATTTTTCGGCAGGGATGCATACTATATGAATATCTATATTTAGTACACTACTCCAATATCAAGCCAGTCAACTATATGTCATATAATAAAGCTAGGAACCAAGAACGTTTATAATTATAGTTGTATCATGCTTGATAAGGAGAATTAACAAATGTTATTTATTTATTAAATATGACAAGAATCAATCAAAATAATCCATTTATCCTGCAACTAGCGGTAGACCCAAATGTAAATAGTAAGCTTTGGCTTAAAGCTTTTTTTTATTTTTAATAAAAATCTAATAGAACCAAACCTTACATTTATTTGACAGAAGACAGTTAAGTTTATTTAAATAAAATTCTATTGACATTTGCCACATTTATTTTCATGTCACAAGTTCCAGCTCATTGTTTTCTTTCCAATTAAAATAATGATTTCCAAGAATTATATTTATATAACATACATTTTTATATCATAGTTATAGCAATTGTGACGAAACAGCGTCATATTAAAATATTTTTTTAAACTAAGCATAATATAATATGTAAATTTATTTAACTTATATTGTAAATGGTTTTAATTGATAGGCTGAAAATTGTATTTAAGTTATTGTATAGATGTCTTTCATACACGTAATCTATAAAGGGAAAACCCAAAAAATGAAGACGAGCAAAGCTCGGTTGTTCAGCAACTAAGCACATTATTTGTGTACAATAACAAGTGTACAGACAAATACAATAACAATATTATATAATAACAATATACATATACAATTGTTATTATGTATATAAATCAATTAACGTATAATATTACATCATCAATGAAACTCGTAACAACGAAGGCTCATTTAAAACACCCAATAAATCCGCCCATTCATAAATAATTATTTTTTTTAAAAACATGGGAAGAGCTTGTGCCGACAAAAAATACATTCAATTTTGGTATCCATTGTGCACAGTGTCCAAGAGAAACAAAAGAACGCTCTGGAACTTAGAAGCGCATGCGCATTTGGCTACCACATGTCCATAAAAACGGTACGAGACGAGCCGAAGCCTGTCGAATTTTTACGAGAAGTGGTCGAATGGTTCTAAATTACAGCCTTAAGAATAATTTGTCGCTTTAAGAACGTAAGATCATGTGACTTCATTCATTTGGTTCTCTCTTTTCTCGTCCAGGAAGTGGGTAAGTTGTGAATGAATTTAAGTACAAAAGTTAAGAGGCTTTTGTCTATATACATAATTTTAATATGTAAATTGCTAAAAAAATTAAAATGCTAAACGTAATATAACATCTGAAGCTATTTAATGTGAAATACGGCAAAATTAAAACACGACGCAAAGCAATACTCACAAATATGTAGAGCGTGTACTATAATTTTGGTTTTTCAACAACTAGTCTTTTTTATAAAAGTTGAGAAATAATTACAAAATACCGGACGTACGACAGTATTTTTGATAAGACAAGACTAATGACCTACACGGTATGCTCAAAATAATCTCGTGACCTACGACCCTGGTATCATATATCTTGTGGCGATGAATGAACCAGATACCATAATATAGAACAACTATATAAGCTTTCGCGTGACTGAGAATTAACTCGTAGAAAAATATTTTTTAAGTATTAATATGACATCACAATTTTTTAGAACAATGTACAGTTTAAGCGTACGTATAAGTTTTTGTTTTATTCAATATAATTTTTATGGTTTCAAATATTGATCTAAGTCATAGATTACTCTGATTTTATTTTATTTTTTCGGTAAGTTTGTTGCTAGTTCGCTACAGAAATATGGTAGTAATTATCGCAGGATGGTGAGCCAACAGGACGCACGATAAGTTATCGCGTCTACTTTTATCTAACTGGAGGTAGTCAGGCTCCCGATGTAATGTAAACGACCACTATATAATAAGCTCCATTTTTGAGAATAAGGTCAGAATCGTAAACCATTCCTTAAAGTATATTTATTAATTAATCCAACTAATAATAATGAATGCCTAGTTATAACTTAAAAATATATAATACTTTATTTTCTATATTAAACTGACTATTCGATATATTTAACGACATGAGGACAGGTCTTTATTTCTTATATACACGAATTAATATTATACAAATAGAATAGATGACCATAAAATTAAAATCGTTAACATAAATAATAAACTTAGAAGATGAATAAAGGTTATATGTGAATGATCTGTCCGTATCACTCAGTTTACCTTTGAATCGTTATTTTTCATAACAATATTATAAACATAATTTTTTACTTATTAGTATTTAGTGTGATACTAACTTATAATAACTATAGCTTAATTGTATATCTCTATAATTTTAACTATTATTGAAGACATAGTTAGCGAGCTATTATTAAGTATTTGACTGACATCATAAGTTCATATTAAAGCTTTTCAAAGCTTCAGATACATCACTAATTAAAAAACGCATTTGTTTAGAAAAAAAGAAAACAATCACCTGTCCTTGGATGACACGTTCATCATGATCAGCATTGGCGCCAACTAATTTGCAGTATAATTCAGGTCCCTCGTCACCACATGTCGCTGTTGCAGTAATCTTCTTACCGAGCGCCAAGTTAAAATATGGGGGTGTCAATATTTCTGCGCACGCGATGCTTGTGTATAATAAAAGAAGCGCGACAACACGCGCCATGTTGCGCGTGCGCCGTTCCGTCGCAGAATGAAGTTGAATCCGAGATAGTACGAAGCGGCTCCGGGAAGGGTGGCAGTGATTATTTTTTTAATCGAATTCAAAGAAAGATACACGCGCTGCGCTGCCCGCCGGCGGGCGGCGACCTGTTTGTATGGGCACGCATTTAACTCTTCATACACATCCCTCTTTTTTCATTTCATAATCTTGCAATTTATTAATTACGTTAACATTTTAATCTCTAAAATTATTCATTAAAAAAGATTTTCTATATATTTTATATATACCTGTGTACTGCTCTGTCTGGTATTATATTCTTTGCATGTAATAATAAAACAAAATAGCAATATTGAGAAAATTTGTGTATACTATTGCTGTTATTACAATATTTTTGTCTGCACACACAAACGTGATAACGGGCATACAAAGAGATAGTGCGACTGAAGGGGGTTAATGTTGCATGTGGACTAAAGACGCAGCCATTTTCAACTTTATTGAGTAAAGTTTCTAATCTAACGAAACGTTTGGAAGCAAAGCTATTTCCTTTGATTGGCTTGAATGTCCTGCAGCCCCGTTCGTCGTATTCGATACCCACGTCCAGAGACCTTTTGAAGCAGCCACCTCTGAACGAAGGTCCATAAAATGTGTTTTTGATTTGTTTTTCTTGTGCACTTTTAATACATTTAACTTTCAAATGACGACGTCCTCTACTACTTGTTTGATCCTTGTTTGATATCATATTGTAACAGTATGGCGTCGGAATTTTTGTTTCATTAAGACCACATCTGTAACACCAGGACTTCAATGGCGTTTTTATAATTTGATCTAAGATAAATGATAAATTAGAATTCGAGGTATTTATTTTAATCTTCTGAATTGTTGGCATAATTGACGTTCTTCTCGGTTTATTTTTGCTTGTAGTTATAAAAGAGAAGCTATTATTTTCTTGGTTTTCATGTTGAGAAACAGTCATAGATGGAGATGAATAATACTCAGTGTTTTCTTGCGTTCGTGTCACCGTTGATGCGTTTCCTGTTATGATTATATAAATGTTTAAATTTTTTATTCAATGTATTAAACTTTAATAATGTAATTCGCTTTAATAAAAATAGCAAATTAAACAAGATTGTAACTTACCATATGATACTGGTAAAGTTTTTCTGGGAAAATAAGTAGACAAGGTTTTTCGGCGTTTGCTACTTGTATTTGTTAAAAAATAAATAGTAGGTCTATATAATACATCATAAGGAGAAGTGACAGGCCATCGATTTACTTCTGCGCTACTATTTATTTTATTGATATAATTTTCAATAGTCCTATTTGAAATATTATCGCGTATGCCATCCGTTGCAATAAAATTATATATTTTTTCTGGATTTGTATTGAAAGTCTTTTGAAGAATATTTGTGTATTCAAAATCATATAAATCGTCTGTAAATGTATATATATTGGTGTGCTCTGGTAAATATTCGTAACGGCTTTTTATTCGAGACAATAACGAGGACAAAGCGCTCTGAACAAAACTCGTTAAAATAAACCACAATCTATAATCTACACAATTTTTACCAATAATATTCATTTTCTATAAAAGTCATTATAAATGTCATTTTACATAAGTCAGAAATATACATGAAAGAATACGTCTCGCAGAAGAATATTAATTATGTATGAAGTTTTAGTAATTTAGTTTTTATCTAATTATTTTACTTGGTAACAGTTTTTTAGTTGCTAAAAATATATGTATGGTAAATAATTTACAGTGAATATTGATATTTATGTCCTTTATCTTCTGCTTTTTTTTCTTTAGGATTTTTACTTTCATTTATGCTGTCAACACTGCTCTGTCTTTGTAGGGATTTTAAGTCAGAACAATTTCTGTTTCTCCTTAAATTGCTTCGTGAATTTTTATTTCCCACTTTTTCATGAATTTCTTTTTTGTTGTCATTACCTTTATTTTCCTTAACTTTTTTTTCATTGTTTATTGTATGTAGTACTTCATCATCGCTTTCTGTTGTACTAATAGTAATAACTGGTATTACTGATCCAATGGAATCTGTTTGCTTTGAAAGATTGCTGGATTCAGAACTTTGTTTCTTTTGAATACCTCTATCAGTTGAATTGCGTTTCTTTTGTACGTATTTATCATCTATGGTATTGTTTTTTATATCTTTTATATCAGGATTTCTTTTTATTCTTTTTTCTATTATGCTGTTGTCTTTCATGTTTCCAACTGTTGAGCTTACTTCAGTGCATTTATCTGTTCGTTGTGAATTAACTGCAAAGTCATCTTCAGTTTTAAATTCTACGCTAGTTTTTTTTTTGAGTTCAGTTTTTTTTATAAAAGTGATGTCCTTTATTTTTAAAACTTCTTTAGGTAACGATTCATGAAAATCAGTATCTGTTTCTTCATCAATATTATTTTTGCAAGGAGCGATATCAGGTAGAGGTTCTTCGTTTGTTTTTCTATCTACTGCAAGCCCGACAATCTTGGCAAAGATGCCACCTATCGAGATAAGATAGTATTTTAAAATGAATACATAACGTCGTTAAATTGAAATAAAGAAATAACGCGCTGGATAGCAACCTTTCTTTTTAGTGGTTTTGATTGTTTCTTTAGTCTCGTTAACCATATATTTACGGTCATCAGAGTCAATAGATTTTGTTAATGGAAAAGATGGTAGAGCCCTTTTCCATCTCGCAAAAGGTGTATTGTCGATAGACGATGATCCAGCACGTCTTCTTGTGTCTGCCAATTGGAACATTTTTCTTCTTTCTTCGGTACGCTCTCTTCTCAATTGAATCTAAAAATATATACTGTTGGAATGATTTTGATTACTTAAATTTTTTATTTTATGATAAGTTTTTCTTACCTTTAAATCGTTATTAGCTTCTCTCAAAGAGTTGGTCAATGACGTTAAATAGTATATTATTAGTATCAATAAAACCAGCAAAGGTATCACAATTGCTGGTGATGCTATATATTCCAGAGCAAAATTAAGACTTGTCGGCAACACCTTATAAATATTGCTCGTCAAAATTTTATAAATTTTTTCGTATTCTGAAAATGGACCACAGTGCCATGATGGGGTTACCCAAACAATTGTGTAACCAACCGGCAATACACATAAAAATAACATGGTCAATAAAAGGGCTAAATAAAAATTATTACTCTTGGATACCCTGAAAACTACTTCGTGAGGTACATTGCAAGTCATTACTGCCCATGATCGAAGATACATCATTATCATCAACTTGAAGACATTTAAAACAACGAGTCCAGGTGAAAAGAACATTCCCATCCAAACCATTCCTTGGTTATTAATAAGATGTAAAATGTTTTCAGCAATTTTAAAATCACCATACTCGGGAAATTTTTTTTCAAGATCCCAACACCAGCATTTATTCATATATCTGACAAACAAAGCCCGAAAAAAATCCAAAAACAATGTGCCTAATAAAACAAACACCTGGAAATGAATAATTAAGTTTATTAAAAAAATAATCGAAAATAACATGAAATTCAGAAAAGTTTCCAATGGCACTTACCAAATCCATCATAGTTAATTTCACTAGTTCCTGACCAAACATAGTTTCCCAACACAATTTAAGCAATTTTTTTTTGGTAGTAACTGTTAAGTTATACATTTTTCTATGATAATGATCTGTATATACTAGATCGATCATACTAATATTAGTTTGATTTTTTTTTAGGCCTTTTGAATTGATTGTTTCAACAAAATTACACCTTTTAACGTAACATCTAATGTCTACAACTGTACAATTAGACATGTAAACAATTTGAGTTATATTTCTATTTCCACAACTTATCGAACAATTAAATGATAAATCTGGACAAATAATAACATTTCTTAAAGTGTTTGGGTTCGATGTGGATGTAGAAGAAACTATTCCATCAGTTGTTAAATCGGGTAAGCTTGCTTTGCTTGTACTCTTAGAAGATGATATTGAGCTCAAGTCATTTGTAAATATGTCTTCTGAAACTGTGTGAATTTTACTTTCATCTGTAGTTTCACTCGCATCATATGAAGTCGTTACTTTATTTGTATTAGCTGTCTCATACGAATTAGTACTTGAAACTAAAAGTGAAGTCAAATCTACGTTTGATGTACTATCAGATGAGAGCGTTTGTTCTGTGTTTCCGGTACTATATAAACTTGTCGTAACAGATGAAAAATCACTAGAAGGTTCTGTGACAGAGTTAGAGTTAGGCGTAGAATTCGGAGAATCTGTATCGAAAAGGTTATATTCATAGTCTATGTTCGTTTCGGCTAGTAAAGCTGTATCCGTTGAAGAAACTATATCGTAATTAAAATCATATGTCTCGTTATCGTCTATTTCTGAAGTTTCATTAGTATCATCTAAAGAAGACAATTTGCTTAAATTTCGTATCCTTTCAATTTCTTTTAACAATGCTGCATTTTCGTCATCATTAGCTTCATTGTAATCGTTTATTTTTTCTTTTAAATTTTCAGCAATTGCAATGTAAAGCAAATTCCTTTTTTTAACATTCGTTTTTCTTTTCAAATGAACAATAGTGGGGCTTACATTATTCAAATTGTACTCAGTACTTTGTTCTTTATTGTTCACGACCGAAAATACCTTATTATTTATCTCTATGGGCACATTGAGCATATCACAAGGTAAACATGGAACAGTTGTCTCAAAACAAGTTCTGTGTAAGCTTGTATCTAAAGGTTCACTTACATTTAATGTGCTCTCTGTTATTATTGTAACATTCATGTATAAATTTGGTTGTAAAGAAACTAGTTCTTTGCTCATACCTTCAATTTTACTAAATAGGGCAAATATGAGTGAATATAGATTAAGAAGGTTTAGTAGCATGATTCTAGAAAATAAAAAACTGAATATGAGTATTAATGACCCACATACCTCATTTAGGCTTCATAATTATATATTGTCTCTATGTACTTACCTAGCGAGTTGTAATCTTAGTTGTTTTCTTGGATGATAATGCTCCAACAATCCTAGCAGTTCAAAAAATACCGGGAATGTTATTGATATAAGGGTAACTACGGTGGTAGTTTCATTTTCACGCCACCAACTTCTTATTTTAGGACTATCATCGGAACGTGACACAACGGTTACAACTGCATAGGCTGATACAGCGAGTAGAATGATGACGCCGATATTCACAATAGCACGCAGCGATATAATACGCCAACTGAAAGTAGTTATATTTTGTACTGAATTATAAAATAGGTTATCCTTAAAAAGGTACAAACGAGTGCTTAAAAGTCATACTTTCTTAAGTTCTTCTTCTTTTCCGCTTCTTCTAGTAAAGCTTCTTTAAATCCTAAAATAATAGAAGCTATTCTGTTATGTGCAGTCTCAGCATTTCCGATCATGAAATCCCATCCCGTGAAGAGTTTCCAAGAAAATATACATTCGTCTTCTTTTTCTGACAGCTTAGACATCCGTGAATTCTCCGCCATTCTAAAATAAATTATTTAAATACTTTTCAATAGCATGGAAAAAACTTGTTCATGTTATTTTATTTTTTCATATTATTATATAAGTCACTCCTTTAAACTACGAGTAGCTAGCAAGAAATAAAAACAAAGTTAATAAACATCAAAAGGATTTATACGGGAGATGTGTTGCCATAAAATCTTAATATAACTTACTTCCTTAGGATAGCTACGAAGCTATAAATATAGACGACCAAGCCAGTTAAGAAATATGCGAGGGGCATTCTATACTCCGGTCGTTCGACGTTACTATAGTATCCGTAAAATATAGGTGAGTATTTAAGAACTCCTTCGAATTCCCAGAGCGTCAGAAGATTAGTAGCGTTTCGACGGTCATCCTCCATTATAACTTTTCTTTCTCCATCCTGAGCAGGATTTGCTGTTAGATACTAAAAAATATAAATATGTCTTGACTTGAATTTTACCGAAATTGAATGTTATCTATCCTCCAATCTTTAATTCATGCTTTTGATAGTAACAAACTGAAAGGTCAAGTACCTCAGGTATAATCACAAAAACTAGTAGTATAAATCCTATGACTAGATTGACCCAAAAAAGCCATCTTAAGAAGGTGAAGTATGATGCAACTACAGAGCCGAAATGTGATTCGATCTCCTTGATTCGTAATTCCCATGGTATGAGAAGATTGGAAGTATTAGCCGCTTCGCGTTTCATTTGCTGCCATTTCTTAAATAATAGTAAAATAAATATTAATTTTAATAACATTAATAACCATAATCAATGTTTACATGGCTTTAAAAGAAATTATCAATAACTTACTGTTGCCAACAAGATGTTAAATCTCGCATATATATCCCTTGTGCTTTTAGATTGCGCAAGTCTCTCTTGCAATTGTCCTTGGTGGCGTTTAATATATCCCTTTGCCTTAAATCAATTAAATACTTATACAATTGCTTGCGAACGTGAAAAATATATGTAATAAATAAATTAAAACGTGTGATCATTAAAGGGATATTTGAAGTTCTTTTACTATATTTAGACGGTAACTAGTCACAAATATAATTAAGTGAACAAGGGTGTGCGTAAATCCCGATGAACATAGCTAGAAAGAACTTAAAACAAATTTAATAAACATCAAAAGGTATCACTGTCATAATCTCATGGGGAGGCCAACTGACACACGTGAGAGTCAATAATGTGTTAGTTCTAAAAAATCACGTAAGGCAATAAACAGCCTTACGGAATTACGTAAGGTACAGGAGCGTTAGCCTACTATTTTTTCTCATGCCTGCCTCATTGATCTAGTGGCTACATGTAAGGCCGTCGACACGGTGGTCTTGGGTTCAATTCCCAGGTTGGGCCAATAAAATTCATATTGAGATTTTCTGTCGAAATTTCTTATGGCAGCCCGGAGTCTGGAAGTTGGAAGTGTGTACACTCCCATGCCTCGGAAAAAGTGCCACGTAAAGCCGTTGGTTCTGCGCCTGAACTCTTTCTGGTCGTGTCGGATTGCCGTCCCATCGGGTTATGAGAGTAAGGGAATAGAGAATGCACCTGTGTTTACGCACACACTTGTGCACTATAATATGACCTGTGCAGTGGGCTATTCTCTCTTGAGATTGGCCGCCGTGGCCGAAATCGGTCAGGAGAACCTTATTTTTTCTTACTCTGGGAAGTTACAGAATATCTTAGGACTATAAAAAGTCAATAACTTTTTATTAGATTGACAAAGGATATAAGCCCAGAATTACATATTTGTAAGGTAAACGGAGTTAACGGACCAGTTAGACCATATTTATAACCTATTAATATTGAATGTCTATATCGAGTACCTGGTGGACGATTTTTAATTTTCTTCTCATCCCGAGGGGTTGTTGTTTTACGGATCCAAGGACTTCTTTATGCAAGTGGATATTTTCGAATATTTGTTCTTGTGTTACTACTGGTTGATCGTCAATTGATATAGCGGTACTGTAAATGATAAATAGCTCATTTTAATGAATACAACTGCTTGAGAGATTTTAATAGCTCAGTGATTAGTGTATTTTAAGACAATCTACTCACTCGCCAGAGCTAGTAGTGAATACCGATGAACGTCGTCTTGAGCGTGTTTCATCGGGTAGGAAAGGTGAGGATGAACGCCGTACTCGGCCCTTACGAGACCGTCTTACACTTGCCCTGCGTTGCCGCAGAACTGCACTGAGACTTGCAGAGTAATCTTCGTCTTCCGATCCATCTAGGATTATTGTAATTGGATAGTTAAAAACTTTATTATTTTTTTAGCTTTTCTTCGCGGAATCCGCATAGTTCCTGCTCCCGTGGTCATACGAGGATAAAATATATCCTATACTACTTGTTGATTATTGTAATAAATTTAAAATTGGTTTAGTTGCTTAGGCGTAAAAGCGTAACAAACAAACAAACTTACATTCACATTTAGTTAAGATTATACGAATAATTCCTTACACTTTCAAGTGATTAGAAAATTTAAGATAATTTACACGATTTGTTCGTCAATAATGTATGTATTCGTTGTATACTATTTAATAATAGTAATTGTTTTATATATCTTCCTACCTCCTGTTGAAGGTGAAAATTTGACTTCGTTATTAGTAGTTGTATCTGTGGGTAGATGAAAAAGATTGACTCCAGAAGAATTCATGCTGCCGGGATCAGCCCACGTCACTGATAAACGGTCCACGGATGGCTGTGGTGAAGCCGGCGGCCGATCATATGATCCCTTTTAACAATATGTAAAGTAATTATACCCATCTATTATACTTTGGAGAAGAGAAATTAAACATTATTCGTGATAACGACGTAACATTAAACATGGCTCAGACAGAACCATGAAGAAAGATTCATATGTATTTAATTTTTTTACATTTATCGTTTTCACGCCAATTATGTTCAGTACACATTTTAGCTCTAGTTTTGATCAAATAAGCATTATCACTGTTTCGTTAAAATTGATTTCGCTCTCTGTTATTATTTATTTGACGTTCGAAAGAAGACACATCGATGTTTAAGTAAGTACTAAACAACGGTTATGAGTAAGGACGTGATATTTCAGATGAGCACTATTAACAGCGTTCAAATGCAAAATTTGGAAAAATACCACTTCAAAACATAGAGTTCCTATTATTGCACTATTAATACTTTAGGAGTAATTCAACACTTTAGACGAATAATTACGCGTTAAGCGAACAACTGGCTTTTCCTTTAAGCTCGCCCTAATTTGATATTTCTATTATTTTATCAAAAAGAACCATCATGTTAAATGTACTTCAAATCGTATTTTGAATTCGATTCCATGTAACCAATCTGTTAAAATAACTAAGTATGTTTTTGTTAAATACATTAAATTAGTTGTTTTATTTTTTATTTTACATAACTTATATAAAAAATATCATTTTATAAGACAGGTAATTTAAATATTCGCAACAATTTAGGCACTACAATAAATAAAAAATTTTAATGGCTTTATAGTTATTAAACGTCACATCGCTAAATCTCTTTAAATTAAGCACAATTCAGACATTTATACTTTGAATGTTACCTAAGTAAACGTTCGCTAAGTTAATTCGTAAGCTAGTTCGCGATTAGAGGCTAACAGTCCGACTGTTTGGAAGCGGGACTCGGTGTTAGGAGCAAGGCTCGCGCAGCTGGCAATTAATTATACGATTTATAGCAACGGTCAGTTGTTTTGCGTAGCACCGTCTGCCACGTCTAGTGAACCAATGTAAGGGTCTCTTCACATTTATTAATACAATTAATTATTTATTCGATTTATTTCATTTACGATTTAAAATATATATCAGTTATTTATTGATGTATAGTTAAATATTATGGATTTTGATAATGAATTCATTTATCACATAATATGATTTGAAATATATATATTATGATAAAGAGGTGTAATTTTGATATTTTGGTGTAAATATGTACTATTTTTTTTAAAACAGTTTATGCCCATGGGGGATGAACTGTCAATATACGTTGAGCTTTATGAAAGGACCCTAAGACTGGCCTTCGTTCGTTATAGTTAGGTGTGGTAAGAAATTTATTATCTTATATTTCAATCTGTAGAAATACATAATTTTAATTTTTGAAAGTTTTGTTTACCTCATGTCTATGTCTAATGTATAATTATACATTGAGATTGAGATGAAACAAGTATCATTGTTCTTAGTTTCTATTGAGAAAGGAAAATTGACTTGAAGTTTAAACTTTCATTCATAAAAGTATAAATTTTCAAGTGTATATTTTTAATAAAATTGAATTATATTGCCTAAATATTATAATCGAAATTAGTTTGCGAACTAAATAATAGCACATAACAAGATGCTAAGTAGTGTACACGCCCTGAGTGCCGTGACAGAAAACCGTCAGTCTTCGAACACCATTGACTGACCGCTAATCGCTAGTTCTGATTAAGTATTCGTTCAGGGCTGCTGAACCAAAGTCAAAAATTCTTGCAAATGTATTTCGAAACATTATGTTACACTATCTTCGTATAATGGCTTTATGCAAACAATTCATAATTTATTCTATCGCTAAACAGTATTACCTACTTAATATTGTTGTGGTTCAGTTTCAAGGGTGAATGCGCCACTGTGATGACGGACAGGGGGACATAACATCTTGATTCCAAAGTTGGTAACCGTATTGTCGATAATACCAATGTCTATGGGCGATGCACTTGCTGTCTAAAGGCCTATTTGCTAGTCTTCCAATTACAACTTACTATTACAAATTAAAAACTCTTAGTATGTTTTAGTCAAGATGTACTTAATTAACATACCTATTTAGTTAATCTGGTGGAAAATAACTACTGTTTTGTCTGTTGTTTACTGTTTCTCGTTAGAATTGAAATTTCGAAATATAACAAATCTTTTCATTGAATATATAGTTAAATGATAATTCAAAACGTTCTTGTCAAAATATCTTGAAAACAGTATATTTATTATTATTGTGTAACAATATTACCAAAAATGATTTATTTGTTCACCTGCAACACGAGCTGCATTTTGATAGTTTTAAAAAATTGATAATTTGAATATTATAAATGAAGATTTAAAATTCTAATGACTACTATTTTTCTATATCGTATTCAAAATTTCTACAATAAAAACCGCATAATACGACTTATAGTAAAACGTCCTGCGGTTTATATTAGCTGTTATAAGACAACGCCTCTGTTAATGGGTTAAAAATTGTCGATATAGACGAAATTGAATAATGACCTAAAAAGGTACACAAATCCCAACAAACTAGTAATTCGAGCCGCAGCCCTGTTGTTCATTCCATTAACTAGCACCTCCCCACCCTCTTATTTTATAGCACACGGCATAATAATTAAGAAGTGATTTTTTTACGAACAAAAGGTCAGTTGTGATCGATAGCAACCATATTAATCTAATTATCTCAATCACCTTTCTGTCACAAATTACATTTAAATATTATGAATTATCGTTTTGTTTTAAGAAAAACCTGACAGAGCTTATTTGTAAGCAACTCCTCTCTAATTATGTTGGTACCATTGACAGCCCTTGGTGGTTGGTTTTACAAATCGGTATTTCTTCGGCCATGTGCAGATTTTTCAACATTTATAATAGAAATAAATTTAGCACATGACAATAATGTGAAAGCAAGTGGCAAACGAGGACATATATAAGAGTTTACATATTATATTAAAGATAACGGAGTTGATAAATAAAATATTATATATAATTTAAAAATAATATATTATTTTTAAAAATAATATATTTCACGTACACGAGTAAGTTATGAAAAACATAGTGCAACATTTAAAATAGCTTTAGAGTAAGTTTTTTTTTTAATCAAAATAAATGAGCCTTTGTATGTAACTCGTATGGGTTAATATTGAATAGTGTTATCATGTGGGTAGGTCATAGTTCATTTTTAAATTTTACGTAATTATTGTCAATGTCATAAAAAATATTGATCGTATAAGATATAAGAACAACTATTTCTTTGTAATAATATACGAGATTATATGCTTTTTAATTCCAATCACACGTGGATATGTGGATATATGTAACTTCAACTCCTTAATAGTCTAAGAGAATAAATGCTAATAAAAATATTTAAGCACTACTGTGCACCTACAACAATATTTGACATTATGTACATATGGATAAGGTAGGTTTTAGGTTGAATTTAATTATTATATACTAGCTGATACCCGCGACTTCGTCCGCGTTGGTTGATATATTAACAAAGTTTTCTTATGTACGAAGGAAAAAAACATCAAAAAGATCGCAAGCAAAAATATACTTTGTTTAAACATACATCACTGACCAGGCAGTGCATTTACAAATCGTTGTTTCTTGAAACTTTAATAACTTTTTATTAAATGAAGATATCGCAATCATTTATGTTTTTGATAAGGGCAAAGTGTCTGAGAAATAAAATTTAAAAAAAATAATTGAAATCTATCCAATAGTTTTTCCGTGATGCGCGCATTACTGCAGGTAGATGTAGATACTTCAAGAGTTACAAAAATTAACTGACTTATTTGTAATTGTTGTTTCAAATATCAAATTAATAATGACAGAAAGATATACATTGGTAGGCTACGTTAGCAAATAAGAATATTAAAAACGTTACAGAAATGAGGACCATTTGATATTTAAATCTATAATGAAAATATTTTTAATTAAAATGAAAGCTATTTTGACCGCATTACAAGTAATATTACGATGCCGCAGCAAATAAAGAAATAACGCGAACGTTTCACTGACTGTAACTTGCTATTTTTTTTAATTGAATCTCTTAAATATATACCAAAAAAAGTAATTAAGTAAGTGTTTAATGACTTTCATGTAAATTTTCCGATTACTCTGTTATTACACACACGAACATATTTCGCGTAATTATTTAAAATATTATACTTCCTTTCTATTTTTCATATATACGGCAACTATTAACAATTTGTGAGGTTTTTTTTACAGCAATAAAAATAGGGCTGAGTATCTCACATATTCTCTCACGTTGTCATTTACATCAGTTGAACTATCATTAAAAAAGAAGGATTGTCTGCCGGCACGTGTGAAAATTAACTTAAAAAGTTTTTGAGTTAATTTGGATACGTGCAGGTTATATCTTTATATAAATAAATATAGCACGTGATGCTAGTGATGGGAAGTAGTCACAACCGCGTATAGAAATTGGTGCTGTAAGATAATATATTAGATATTCCTTACATCACTAATATGCCATGTCATGGCAACCAAGTTATCCTCTTTATACCTGTAATTATACTGGCTCACTCAAACTTATAATTTGAACATATCCACTAAGTACAGCTCAGAAGGTCTTGCGCAAAGCCAACTTTAGTCACTGCATGTTATAAAAGAGCTTGAGTTGTTAGGACGAGTTAAATTGAGCGAAGAATAGAATATCACACCTGGAATTATGTTTCAAAGTTTTCGTGCAGGAAGTTTTGATAGCGAGAGAACAAAGCCAACAAATACTGTTGCTAGAAGCTCGATCGGAAACAAATTGTAATAAATTAATATTAAGAAAACTTCCCCGTCCGAATATATAATCCGAATGAATTAATTTTTTCTGTGAAAGAACAATAGTAATCATTCCCGCACAATATTTTTTGATTAATTTAATAAATATAGTTTTGGTGTTTTATCTGTAATAATTAAGGTTTTTTTTTTAATATGTCAAGGTTTTGTTTCGTTAAGTAATGTGAATTCTAATTTTTTATATAAACTAAGAATTTATATATATATTATACATGCTGTTTTTAAGATTATTTCAATTATTTTTACGTTTTTTCAAATATGCCCAAATCTGTATATGTGTGTATGTTTGAAATGAAACTTACCTGAGGCGTTAATTCCAATTTGGTGTCGGCAGCAGATCGCTGTCGCGGCTCTACCTTAAGAATCCCTTTTTCTTTACCCTGAACGAAAGAAATAGTCGTATTACTTGATATCAACTTCAAAGATACTGTTATTATTAACAAATGGCCGATATAATTCTTTGAAATGTAGAAATTAATAAAATATGGATGACGTAAAAACGGAGATTGAACACATTGCAAGCTCACTTAAAAAAGGTGAATGTAATTAGACATGGTTAAGACAATTTTAACTCTTTTTTTAGAGATTCTATATTCACATGCTCATAATTTGTACAATTACTTATTTTTAAATTATATATTGTTTTTAATTTATTAAATAATTTTGTTATGTTTATATGGTAATATTATACTAAATTATTCTTATTAATCGATATAGTTTGTTCATTCAATACAGCATTTGTTAGTGGTTGTCCATGGTTAGTGTTTCGAAGAAATAACATAAACGCAATTTTTTAAGATCACTTTCTTATTGATGACTGCGGGATAAAACCCCGCTGTACTTCTGAATTTAACATGAATTTTATTTGTGTCTATAATTCTTAAGTGTAGCGGTTACAGGCTGTTTCTTTTATTGATTATTTCAATGATTATTAGTAATATCAGTGTAATTTTCTAAAATTTACTTTGAGTACTTACATTTTTTTAAATATTAGCAACAGATAGAGACTTTCTAGGATCCTGTTGTGAAACCGTATTAATTCCCCTACAAAAGAGTTACTGACTCTATGCAGTCGAGTAACAAGTGTTACTAGTTTGTGTTTGTTCCTTGTATCAATATTGTGTATCAGTTTTTTTTACAAAAATTTTTACGTAACATTACAGATTATGTAATGAGATTCTATAGTACAGTTTATTTAATATACAAATAATAGTTCAGTTTGATGTTGTTCAAGAATTAATTAAAACACTTTAAGAGTGTTATTATTGCTGCCGCTGACTAAACTATAAGAGATACATAAAATTAATGGTCGGTATTCATTCAATTCATTGTCTTACAAATATTTTTTCACCAGCATTTTTTATTTATCATTTATGTACCAAACATGTTCTTATACTTAATTAACATAAGAAAAAAATGTGCTACCAATGAAAGCTTATCTCTATAAGACATTTCTTTCAGCCATCCTTGAGTGTTAATAAGTTGTTTAGTAAAATTGGTACAGTTTTATTCTTTTCTGCCAATTTTCCATCAATAATTTTGATTATATCATAATAATTGCATATAGCTCAATGTGTAAAAGGGGAGTAAACTCTTGATTTTCAATGAATAACGGATTGTCAGATATGTTTTTAAAAGATAAGTTTTGTTTGGGATAAACAAAAGTTAATTAAATAAATTCAATATTTTTCCTTTCATTCCGCACCCAAGAACAAATAATTATTCATTATTATAACTGCCAATATGTTTAATGTACGGAGAGGTACGTCATTTCACTGACATAGTATATACTGACATTATACTTCCAGATAATTGTATCGCTTGAGAAGGGTAACTAATAAAATGTTTATTTTATTAACGCAAATCATATTTTTCTATATTTGTCAGATCAAAAAATATTTATAGTACACTAAACTTTTTTGTCATTTCTAAAGCAGAAAACTATAAAACGCCTTAAACCAAATGAATATTATAAACCCGAAATAAAAAAAGTATTAGTTATAATTGAATAGTTTTAATACATAAGTATAAATCCGCAATATGACGAGATATTAGGTCGGCCTTTAGTGCCAGTTTTTTTAAAACATTTAAAGCGACTCCAAGACAAAGCGAAAAGGCACTTCCACATGTTTCGAGACAAAAGAGATTGTCTCCGGCTAGATACGATAATTCGTTTTTACTAGAATAGCCATTTCTAATCCTTTTAATAACAATATGTCAGACTATTTCAACAGTTAATTAATTTATTTTATAGCTTTTATAAATTGTTAAGCTTATGTATTTATTTAAGAACAATAATATATTTTAATATACTGAAATATCGGATAAATCAATATCAAATAATTCAATTATTGTAAGACAGCAGTCGTGGAAAAAAGTCGAAATAGTGCCATGTGGTAGGTATGTTATAAACTACTACTTCTACTTTCAATAAGGCCAATCCATGAGATTTAATGTAATGTCACTGGCTTACTCACCATTAAGAACAGAACACAGCAGCTTAATTTGCTTTGTTTCACTTTGTATATTGTTGTTTGCCATATAATAACTAATGAGGGTAGTAACTCTGAACGGCCCTTCGTAAACATTCGATTGACGCTTTTTTTGTTGATAAAATAAAGCAATAAATTTTACTGTATAAATAACATTTTTGTTGTCTACTGTAGTTCTGAATTAAAATGCTTATTTCACAGCGAGCAATATTTTGATTCTAATCAATATTACCTGATACATAAAAGTAAGTTCATATCTTAATAGAAGCACAAGTATAATTCACATATTTAAAAAAAAAATCTTTTTAAAAGTTAATATACAAAAATGTGAAAATCTGGAGGACTCATTGTGAAACCTATGGATCCTTTATTGGAGTATTGTTTTATATAATGACTTAAAATTATTACGATCAGGATTGTTACCTTGGAATCCATGTTTTCTAGAACAGGCGATCACCATCAGAGGTTGACAATGACTGGGCTTATAGTAAGTGTCGCGTGCTCAGGCCGTCTACTGGGAAAATGTCCTAACACTGTTCATTGTTATTACATAACATCAAAAACTACTATAGCAATTACAAGAGTGAATAAATACCGTTATTTTCGGTGCTTTCTTGTAATTGCTATTTATACAGTATTTTATTAATAAAAGTATGAATACGTTAGTTCGTTGCTGGAAATAGAACATTTATTAAATAATTTATAAGAACGGCTGCTGTTTTCCTCTCTTTACAGATCACATGAGCATGAGAAGAAAAAATAATCTAAAACTTGGTAAATAAGTTACTTGTTATATTAAACATGGGTGCACTATTTCGTACAGTGCACAAAGGACGGCATTTCTTCTTTAGAGAATCAGCTACCCTTAGAGTATTTTGTATTCTAATTTAAATGGTCGAGAAACCATCGCCAAAGTATAATTTATTCTTAAATTCAATTTACAATCAGAATAGCTACCGATCAACATAGACACAAAAAATGTATAAGCTTCTTATTTCTAAAGTTGAAAAAAGCTGTTACTTATATTCATTTATAAATGAAATAGTTAAAGAAAATACATAATATTTTCATCTTATTCTACCACGCTTCTCTAATTCCAAAATGTCGATGAATCTTGGGGTAGAATTTATCTAACACATAACAAAGTTCTCTCTCCGAGCACGACAAGATGAAAAAACAAAAATATCTAAAACTTTAAAGATTAACTTAGGTAAAGAAATTGACTATATTGACAAACCAATTTTATTTTTAAATAATTTTAATATATTTATAAAAAACTGTAGTTGTACACTTTTGTCGCAGGCTTCTTACTAATTAGAGAGAAACGTTGCGCAGAGGTAGGCTGTCAAAAGGGGTGAGACAACGCGGGTCACTTTACACCTTCTATCTACTAATATATATCATGAACACTAGTGGAACTAATTAAAGGGAACGCCACGCAAGTAAATGACAGTGATTTTGTCTTGATTCAACATAGATTTAATTGTTACTACAAATTAAACATTTGAATATAACAATTGATATTAGGCATTTATATTATTTTATTTTTATTATTTACAATTGTACATTAGGGTAGTGAACTAACAATCCGTAACACTGGCTTTTAGTTTAGCCTTGTCAGGATAGCTAGTTGTTGACCTCAAATGTGTTAGATGGTTTAGATCAAAAACGTTAATGATAAAAAATTCTTCATGTTTGATACGAAACTTATGTATGCGTTGAGTATAATCTGGCGCCAAAAAATCAAACAAAATTAATTACCACGATGAATGATTCATACCACCATTATGTTTCACTAATGGAATAATTCACCACACAAAAATAATCAGATTTTTATTATATAAGTATTTCTAATTAAAACTTACTATGGTGGTTTAAACTTAAATGCAATAGAATTATCGTAATGAAAAGTATCCACTTAAAAAACAATCCTTATACAAATATATCGTATTTAATAAATAGAGCAACAGTCCAAAGATATCAATTTATCCTCTAGGGACAGCTGATATTAATGACTTGTAGGTGGAGTACGAACTCCGCGCGTCTATAAAATGACAAACACTGCAATGAACAAACATTGCATTACGTAATTGTTATGAGGCCACTTCATTTGATTAATGCTCTATATATATGCAGAAAAGTAGTGAACATTGAAAACTTTTTTTTTACGTAAGAATAGTTAAATATTTGTAAGTACTTACTTGGTGGTAGAGCTTTGTCCAGGCTCGTCTGGGTAGGTACCACCCACTCATCAGATATTCTACCGCAAAACAGCAGTACTTGGTACTGTTATGTTCCGGTTTGAAGGTTAAGTGAGCCAGTGTAATTACAGGCTCAAGGGACATAACATCTTAGTTCCCAAGGTTGGTGGCGCATTGGCGATGGTTAACATCTCTTACAATGCCATTGTCTATGGGCGATGGTGACCACTTACCATCAGTTGACCCATACGCTCGTCCGCCTTCCAATGAAGAAAAAAATAATTTAGGCTTGATGAAAAATTACCACTACCGCCCATAGACATGTGCGTTGCTACTCGCCAGCCTTTAAGAAATTAGTGGGCTCTTCTCTTTTAGAATAAACACATATATTTTGAATATATATTGTTGTTGTGGTTCTCTATTCCATCATCATAATCCGGTATTCCGAAACGACCGGATAGAGTTCGGTTATAGGACTTAAAGACTTTATCTGCTTCCCGCGGCGCTCGAGTGTTAACACTACTAACTTCCGAAGTTCGGGCTGCCTGACCTGACCCTGTTGAACCAAGGACCTCAAGATCGGCAGCCTTATGAACTGCAACTAAAATGTAAAATGTTCAACCAGTAGTAGTTTAATTTGTTAGGAATTTTATTAATAAAACAAATTGTTATATAAAAAAATATTTTAATAATAATAATTAAATATAATATTTTTTCCGACTGTGTATCATTTATATACTCTTGGTTTTTTTTTCGAAAGTCATGGGTAAGTCGCAATAGTGCAATCTGTCGTGGTTTACTAAAACTAATTTAGGCTGGGGCAAACTGTTTACACTCACCAGGAGCGGGTTCGGCCCCCAAAAAGTGGTCATGGCCACCCATGAGCGAGTTGGACTACGGACTTACTTATGATTTATGATCAAAACATTTGTGGGAACAAAGGAGAAGCTTTAGAAATGAATGACGTCCCGGCCAATATTTTGCACAGGCTCTATTCGTATGGACCTATGGGCACTTCTATCGAATTTAATTAGGCTTGTGGGCATGCCCATCGTGCCCACAACGTGGATATAAGATACACATATACATACACAACCCGATACTCAACTAAGCAATATCTTAACTTCCCGAAAGAGAAACAATATTTGCAATTCAGTATTGGTATCTACATTTCAATAGTACATCATTCGTATCGCCACCAGTCCACTTTACCGCAGCGTGGTCGAATTACTACTAATTACTAATTTTGTTCTCAAACGGAGAGGAGCCCAGCAATGGGTCGTTTACGGGCTGACTTACTTCATTGTTATTTATGTGAAAGACAATTTGTGATTGTAATAAATAATGTTTACAGTATTACACATTTATCTATTTTTTGTAAATGTTTTGTTTGAGAATGGCAAATGGGCCGATTGATGGTAAGTTGTTACCACGGCCTTCAGTCATTGGCGGGAAATATTAACAACTATTTAATCTACAATCCATTAACAACGTAGAGAATTAAGATATTATATCCCTTGTGCCTTGGCTCACTCAACTCAAACAAAGCTGTTTGGCGGTAATGATCAATGTTATTAGTGGGTGGTTCACGAATTTTTGAGCCGAAAGTTTACATCAAAACCTAACTTACGTAATAAGAAACCAATTTATATCAATATAATAACTTTCAGAATGTTTTAATATTATATTTATACGAGATCTTTATTTTTTATATGTATTTACTACAGGTTATTTTGAGTTTAGTTTCCTGCCAGTTCTTCGATAGAATCTCTACGTTCCGAACCGGTAGCAGCTTTGCTTTCTAAACAATAAATAATAATGAAAAGAGCAAATAAGTATATTTTTATTTATATTTTACAAGTTAAAAAAACTTTATTATCTTTTGTAGATTGTTCTATAAAATATATTACAAATTAGGACATGATTAATATGAATTTATTTCTTCGGATCATGTAGAGTTCTTTGAACTCTGTTATCTTCGTTTTGGATGTTCTTAAACACATTTTTATTACAAAACCAGCTTCCGCATGTACCAAAATTAGGTCTAACTTTATCAGTATAAAATAATATTTCGTATTATATTATAGTACAAATTTTAATACAACTTTATTAAGTTTTAATTATGAGGAGACAAAGTTATTTACAACTGGTATCTTGGTGATTTTCAAATTGTTTTATATAATATGTAATTTCATTATTCTATGAATCCGCTTGAAGTTTTAAATACTTTTGTTACTAATTTGGAACGAAATAAATCTTCAAATACTCAACGTATTATCGTCCAGATGTTTACCATATGTAGTCTAAGCTTATTAGGTTCTGAAATAACTAACATTCTCAATGGTTTTGTGCGCTCATATTAAAACAATTATACAGTTTTTTCTAGGTATGTATATTATTGTAAGATATGTTAAAATGTTGTGTTTTGTTTTGAGAGATCATAAAGTATTGTTTGTAATTTTTGATAGGCCAGCTGATGGTCACCGTCATCGAGACGTATAAGAACGCTGTAGGAAATATTAAGCATTGCTTATAATATGTATACGCTACCAACCTGACATCTTATTTATCAACGTATGTAATGTTATTTATGTCTCTTATGCCTGTAGTTATATTATACTTGCTTAATGAATGATGCTTTATACTGAAACACAACAATACTGTTGTTTCCATACACCATAATGTAATTATTTGGAGATAGAATATCTGATGAAGGAGCGGTATCTACCCAGATGGGTTTGCACCAAGCGCTACCACTAAGTTTTTTTTTGTTTTAATCTTTTTAACTATTTTGTTGGGTTTTTTTAATTGCAATAATAATCCTCCACCCCGATTTCGGCCACGGCGAAATATTATATATTTAGTCAATACTAATATATAAAGCTGAAGAGATAGTATGTTTGATCCGGCTAATCTCAGGAACTACTGGTTCGAATTGAAAAAATCTTGTTGTGTTGGACAGCCCATTTATCGAGGAAGATTATAGGCTATATAACATCACGCTACGACGACGAAAAAAGTTCACGGGATTAAATCGTTATTTCCCCGTCGGACGTCGGAATGTTGGGACGGGCAGCTAGCTCGGAAATAAAAGTCAGACAATATTTCGGAATATATGTAAAACAGCAACCTATATAAAAAACCTATATAATAAACTCCACTGCTGGGCTAAGGACTGTTGAAGAGAAGATTTGGAAGTTATTCCCTAACGCAGCTCTAATGTGGGTTGTTGGGATACATACTCACACATCTTATGTGACCACTAACATATTTCCTCACATTACCCATCACCGGGTATAAGATGATACAAACATAAATTAATCTCATGAAAATTTAGAGGTACACAATTACCATGTGTTCTAAGTTTTAGGCTCAGATACCATCTATATAATAATTGCAAAAATATTCATCATGGCCCTGCTTATCACTTTGTATTCTAATCGTCGTTCTATTTTAATAATACTATTTCTTATCTTTTTTATTTGAAACACATTTACGCTTCATGTTCAAACTTATATGTAATAATTAATAGTTTTATGAATCGTTTATATAAATTGTTCTAGAGGGTCAGGTAGAAAAGATCAAAGGAAGCGGTCATCAAGATTTCAAGTGAACGAGACAAAGTAAGGAGAGAAAGGGAGAGAACTATTAAATGACCTAATGCACTCGTCTGCGTCAGCATGCATGGGCTCCGTAATGAAAATCACATATTCAATATAATTTCCGTAACATTAAAAGTTTTATTCAAATTTATTTCATTTAAATGATATACGTACAATTTTATTATGCTCTGACATACATGTTATATTTGCTGAAAAGATTATAGTGATAGATTAATATGTATGCTTCACTCGCACATTTTGATTGCACTTTGCAAAAAATATTGTCTCACACATCTGTTTGATAACATTCCTATAATAAATATGATTAATAAAAAAAAATTATATAAATATTTTTCTTGTAAAATATTTATTTATAAAACCTTTGTAGATTTTTTATATTTTTCGCTTAGATAACACATGGTGGGCATTCTAGCAGAAAACAAAAGCTCAGACCTTTTCAGGTTCGTTCACAAAAAACGGTCGCTGTGAGGCCACCGCGCCGTGCTTAGAAATGCGTTCCGCTTATGTGCAAAGATTATGTTTCACGTGCAGAAGTTTCTATACTTCTATTGTATAAACATTTTATATTTTAAAATTACCAACAAAGTTAGCTAGAACAAAATTTAGGCAATAGATTACTGAGATTATTATTACGTCTTATTTATTTTTATGTTTTAATCGGCCAAGCATTTATTTTTGGTGAGCAGTCTGTAAGATTTTATGAAAATGGAAAAATAAGGTTTAAAACAGAATAACATTTGACTTGGCAAATATAAGGGAATAAAATTTAATAATTGTTACATATATCGATAAATATTATTGAAATTCTTATATACGAGTATGTGATAATCTATATGTTTAATACGACTATATGTATTTTTATTTATTCGAAAATGTTTTTCTTGTCCTCACCGAGACAAAGTAGTGCAACATTTAATGCCTATTTAATTGATCTTTGGCCTAGTGTTGTGAAACGAGCGGAGCGTCAGTGCTCGGCCGACCAGCAGGCGCGTCGACACGGGCTTTGCGCGCTACCACAAAATGGCGCGGCTCTACATCTACACATACTTTCTAACGTTTATAGCTATCACATCGGCACAGGATTACTACCACACACCCAGGATTGGTTCACAAAAACTTGCTTCCTGCTACAACAACGATGGACAGCCACAAGTGAGTTTACAATGTTTAAGTGGAGCTTTTTAAACTTTTTGTTTGTGTCATTTTTGACATGTACATGGTTGTTTTAATCTGTAGTCTGTGTGTTTCGGACTCGTCACTCTGTTGAGAATCAAAGCCTCTGCGCCTCTCGGTGTTGTATTTCATATAATATATAAGTATTTATACATATATTTAAATTATGTTTTGAGAAATATAACCATATATGAATTATATCTACACACGTAAAGAAATGTAACCAAATTATCGACAATATAATTAAATATATTTATTTTAGATGAACTAATTAATAACAACAGTAATAACTTTATTGGCTTACTTGTTTAACAGTATAGTCATGAAACTCTACATAAGTTAGCTCAAAATACCAACTATAATTATTTTTAACATTATAAAAATAAATCTATGCATAATAATGAAATTAAATTACTAATTTAATTTTGAATAAAAAAAAATCCGTCCCTTTTCATTTTACGGTCATAGTTGAAACATTATCTAAGTTGGGCAAATATGTCTAATATTAGACGGTTCTTATTTTACGATAATAGCCATGTCGTCGGTAACGGTTCAGTTTTGGCAGATTATCGTAAGGTTATCGATATGAAACAGTAAATGTTGTAAGACCATTGATACTATAACGAGTTCGTTTACTCTCAGAGCCTAATGTTTTGTTATCAGGGGCCAACGGAACGGGCTTATCGCCACATCCGTTGTTCATACCAAGCAATATTATATAGCTTTAATTTACAACTTTTATTGAAATTATAATGATTTTTTTTATTTGTTGTCTTGATATATTGCTCTATTTTCATTTTATAAAAAGTATATTACTTATCCAGCTATTGAAAGTAAATTGATTATTTAAATATTTAAATATTGAACGCAGATATAAGGAGCCTGTGGCGTCAAAACGATGTCAAGACCAAGATTTTATCCCTATTAAGATAACATTATCTGGCTAATGAAAAAAAAAATCATATCACATGTTCAAAGCTTTGTTACAATCTATGTATTAAGTAATAATTACTGAATGAAAAAATGAAAAACAAATTATTAATGATAATTATATTACCCTTTGATATTGGACTTTAATCATATAAATTCCAGCACACGAAGTTCATGTTATGTCGACTTGAATTCTTTTTTTTTCTATATATTTAAGTATTATGAAAATTGAAATGAAAATCTAAACATTTAGTAGAACTTCTTATAAAAATACCATTTTTAATTAAATTTTAAATATGATAACATAAAAGTTTATATCTTTATGTTATAAACTAAATTTATTTACACTGTTCGTTAATAGCTACAAACGACACAATTCTTCGGTGTTACACATACCTAACGATTTAATCTCACAAGTTTGAAGTAAATGACTAATACTTAAGATACGTTTTATTGACTACCTATAAAACTAGTAACAGACTTACGAAATGTAACTACATGGAAAATGTACGACTACATATTAATATGTGCAGCAAAGGACGATAAATTCATACAAATTTCTATATATATCTTAATGGAGTAAATAGTGTAAGTTGCTATGCTATTTTGAAGATTAATCGGTATCGTAATAGATGTAGAAATCACTGTCGCACGATCAGAGCGATGTGAACGTCCTGCGCCGCACAGGTTCTATTTATAGCGCAACTATTTTGGCGGTAAAACTATCATCTGGAACGAAACTCGTAAACTCGTTTCCGTATTGTCAAACCATGTACTTCTCACTATATGGCTAAGCTAAGCCTTCTAGGAATAACTGTATCGGGGTCATATAATATCTTTCTAATCGTAATTGAAACAAATGTTGGATTAATTTGATAAAGTATTTTCTAAATTGTATTTCTATAGAGATGTATACCGGAGTTCGAAAATGCTGCTTTTATGGTACAAATGGAAGCAACTAATACATGCGGCGACAATAGCGTAAAGATGTACTGCATTCAGACGTCGGCTGGTACTTCGACTAGGTAAACTATGATTTAACATTAAAAAAAAATCTAAAAAGCAAAACATTTATTGTAAAAAGATTATAGTAATTTACTCAGATATTATGTGTATTTTTAATAATGATTCTTGTTTATGTAGGTCGTGTGACTATTGTCAACCGGGACAATTCTCTAGCTACTACTTAACAGACTTACACTACGAGCAGGACAATCAGACGTGGTGGCAATCAGAAACCATGAAAGAAGGCATTCAATATCCTAATCAAGTGAATTTGACGCTACATTTAGGTAATATAACATCAATATTCGGTTACTATTTTAAATTATAAATATAATATGTTGTATGTATATTTCCATCAGCACAGACATTTGTACGTACCTTTTAGAGTTTCCTTTTTGTATATCTTCTTGATCATTTATGGATCTAACGCAGACTGTAATTAAATATTATTAATTGTTTATTATATGTATGTACCGATAAATAAATGTGTCACTGAATTTAGATTTTTGACAATATGAATTTATTTTAACAGGAAAAGCGTATGATATAACTTACGTCCGAATTGTCTTCTACTCTCCGAGACCGCAAAGTTTTGCAATCTACAAGAAATCGGGCGAAGAGTCGGACTGGGAGCCCTATCAGTACTTCAGGTATAATGTAATATTATTTTTTATACGGGTAATTGTGAACGATTTCTCAATAAAATCTTACGATCTAAGGTTACTATCGACATATGTATACTTACTTGAATTATTACCACATGTGACATGTTGTCTTTTTTAATGTATCAGTGCCTCTTGTCGAGACACATATGGAGTTCTGGAACAGCGAGCAGCTGAGTTGGGAGCTGAGACGAGAGCGCTATGTACGAGCGAATACTCCGATATCTCGCCGTTGTCAGGCGGTAATGTTCTGTTCTCAACACTCGAGGGAAGACCATCTGCCTACACGTTTGACAACAGTCCTGAACTGCAGGTATAGTAGCTTATAAAATTGAGATATATTATACGACTCATACATACAGATACATGTAGGTATCACTCAAATTCAAATTATTTAATAAATATAGTAGCGTTACACTTGCTGTTTGATTGGCAACAAACTACTTCGTTTCGAATAGAAGTACCTCATACCTGAGAAGCAGCAGTAGAAGAAACTCAGCTACCTTAAATGTGTAACTTATACTTGTTTCTTGAAGATATTTTTATTATAAAAGAAATAACATGAAATCTATTCATTCCCAAAATGTGTTGTATAACCTAAAGCAAACAAATGATTCTTATATATTGCCTAGATACATAATACACAAGCATATAAATGTTGGCCATACAACATTAGTGTCCGAGTTCTGCAAGTTAGCGTTAGTCACCACTATTCTTTAATAAATATCTGATACGTTAATTTTGTTCAACATTGTATCGTTACAGGAATGGGTGACGGCCACCGACTTGCGTATTTCATTGGATCGCTTAAACACTTTCGGTGACGAGATCTTTGGAGACGTACAAGTGTTGCAGTCTTACTGGTACGCCATAGCTGACGTGGCTGTCGGTGCGCGGTGTAAATGTAACGGGCATGCGTCTGTGTGCGATATGCAAGAGCTGCCTGATGGAACCAGGGCTAGATATTGCAGGTCAATCATTGCTGTCGATTTAAATCAATGAGTTTCACAATATTTAATAGAATATCAAATTTAATAGAATGACGAATGTATGAGATACTTGGTTTCTTACAGATGTGAACATAACACCGCGGGTCGTGAATGTGAGAGGTGTTTGGACTTTTATAACGATGCGCCGTGGGGTCGGGCATCTCCAACGAACGTTCACGAATGCAAAGGTAACCTAAACTTACACTAATAATCTTATTAAGACCTTATAAATAAATTGATATTAAGTAACAAGAAGAAAATAATGCTCGCCATGTGTGACAAATGTGATAAGAATTCACGCATGCGCTATTAGAACCGTTGCATTCAAATTCGAAATTCGAAATCACGTGTTTGATTTTATATATGGTTTGTAAACACGATATTAAATTATATAATATATATTTGTAATTTTGTTTGCTTAGCGAATATAAATTGCTGCGCGTAATAATATTTATATGGTAATCACCGCTTTAGCGCATTTTTTAAATTCCATTAATTACTTATTTTTAATTCATAATATTAGACTACTACAAATATTTATTATTAATGAATTTATGAAAGGGGACGACGTGAAATTACAAGACGTACCTTACGTCCCCTTTCTTAATGGTATGACATAATTACGTTTTTTTTTAAAACTTGAGTTGTATAATTAGCATGTCTCGCTTGGCCTACAATAATATGAATTATTTATACATGTAATTTTTATGATTATTATTTAAACATTTCTATAAATTTCTTCAAGTATTATGGGCATGAAAATGCCGCGCAAATTGTAACAGTTTTCACAAAGCCCGAGACCCAGTATTTATGTTGGTTTGTAGCAGACGATTTCACAATTGGTCTTGTCTTTTTTTGAAAATATGATCCCATATTGGTTTACACATTTTAATTAAATTTAAAATAGACAATATATCGTGTGCCAAACGAATGCATGAATATTAAACTGATAATGAATCTCGTAGATAATAATTCATGAATTCTTTTGAAAACAGAATCTTATGATAATAAAAACTCTTTAGTAACTTTACTAGCCGTTATTATTAAATTATTGAACAATTCCAATTATCTAATATTCATAAAACTTATTATTCAAGTATACATATTCTTACAAGTAATAAAATAAATATTAAGAAGTCAACCGTCGTTTGATATTGATATTTGTACCTTATTGGATAACAATTAATAAATTAACCTAAAATTATAAGAATCTATTTTAAAACACTTCAGTATATGCTTACTTCCACAGCGTGCAACTGCAATGGGTTCTCGAATAAGTGCTACTTCGACAAAGACCTTTACGAACGGACAGGCCACGGCGGTCATTGTATCGAATGCGCTGAAAACAGGGATGGGGCGAACTGTGAACGGTGCAAGGAAAATTTCTTCCAAGGGACTGAAGACATATGTCTGCCCTGTAACTGTAACCCTACTGGTGAGAAAAAATTGTAATCCTAACACCTTATTTATTTAGAATTATTGGTTTTCCATAGACCTTGTCGTCAGTAAAAAATATCTATTGATATGTACCTCTTACAACATTATAATTTCACAGGTTCACGAAGTCTCCAATGTAATGCTGAAGGCAAATGTCAATGTAAGCCTGGCGTCACAGGTGATAAGTGTGACGTATGTGCGCCAAACCACTACGAGTTCACGAATCAAGGATGCAAACCGTGTGGTTGTAATGAATCCGGCTCCTACGCTAATACTCCTCAGTGTGACTCTGAAACTGGAGTTTGTCTTTGTAAACAAAATGTAGAAGGTAGACAATGTAGAGAGTGAGTATCGTAACATATTTATATATGTACATCAATATTATAAGTTTGTATGTTTGGCCGCATTAATTTCAGTCGCGTTAAATACTTAGGTCCTTGAGGAAGGCAGGCTACATGATATTATAACTCCATACTTCCTACTGACTAGCCCTTGAGATTGAGCTCCGTGGCTGAAATCAGTCAGGATGTTATTACTAAACACAGACTTCATACGATTTTTTATTTTTTTTAGATGTAAACCAGGCTTTTTCAACCTCGATTTTGAAAATGAATTCGGATGTACACCATGTTTCTGTTTCGGACACTCTTCGCAATGTAGTTCGGCACCAAAGTATCAGGCGCATGAGCTAAGTGCACATTTTATAAGAGATGCGGAGAAGTGGTACGCTGAAGATAGTGAACATAAATCCACACAGCTGATGTTCAATGCCAACACACAGAATATAGGTTTGTCTTTTTGATAAAGTGCTTTAAAGAGAAATTACCCCAGTTTCGTTTTAAATTCTTTCAATATGTACAATATTGCATAAAACTTATCAAATGATTGTTTTTTCCAGCCGTAACTTCAAAAGTATCTGAAATAGTTTACTTTGTGGCATCGAATCAATTTCTTGGCGATCAAAGACCATCATATAACCATGATCTCAAATTTACTTTACGTCTTGGAGAAAATAGAGGTTACCCATCGTCTCAAGATATTATCTTGGAAGGTGCCCGAACTTCAATATCAATGAATATTTATGGTCAAAATAATCCGGAGCCCTCTGATCAGGTTTGTAAACATTTAGAGGATGCTATGCGTTATTTATGTAAGGTTTTGGCGTTGTTGCGAATATGATAATGCGAATTTATGGTTCTGAATGAAAAAAGGATTAACTTTTTTTTCCTTAAATATATTTATAGTTTAAATGTAAATAAATATTACCGTTAATTAATTAATGTTATAATTTGTTACAGGCACAAGAGTATAAATTTAGATTGCATGAAGATCCAAGATATGGCTGGACGCCAACTCTTTCCAACTTTGAGTTTATGTCTATTCTTCAAAATTTGACAGCTATTAAGATTAGGGGAACATATAATAAAGGCGGTCAGGGATACTTAATGAATTTCAAGCTAGATACCGCAAAGATTGGCAGAGAAAAGGGTTCAGCTGCTGCTAATTGGGTGGAGAAATGTTCATGCCCAAAAGCATATGTCGGTGATTACTGCGAGGAATGTGCTCCTGGTTATAAGCACGAACCTGCAAATGGTGGTCCATATTCGACTTGTATTCCATGTGACTGTAACGGTCATGCTCATATTTGTGACACGGCAACCGGTAAGGAAAATAAGTATATGATGTAAAGCCTATTTCAATCGCAGAAGGAATAAAGATATACAAACCCTAGATTTACATATGCCACGAGATTTGCTTATAGATCTGCTATTATTACTATGATATTGATATTTATATAATAGAACGCTATTGCACTCTACTTATATTTACTCTGATTTTATATAATGCCATTTTTTCATGAATCCATAACAAATACCCTGGATTATTCAAGATTTCGATCAATTGTAACATGTCAATCCAATATTACAGATTTTTAATATTTTTTACTGTCCCCCTTTTTTGGAGTGGTCTCTTAATATATGATATACAAAGTTTAATTAAATTTATATTCTAATTGTCGTAGTTTACTAAATAATTAATAATTAATTTAAAAAGCTACTATAAAAACTAAGCTGCCTATTAATGCATAATATTACTACAGGTTTTTGTATTTGTAAGCACAATACAACTGGAAGCAATTGTGAACTATGCGCGAAAGGTTTCTATGGTAACGCCATAGCCGGGACGCCAGATGACTGTAAGCCGTGCCCTTGCCCCAAAGACAGTGGGTGCATTCAGTTGATGGATCAAAGCATCGTTTGTACGGACTGTCCAGCCGGTTACGCGGGTGAGATGCTTGTTTTTAACCTATTGTACATTCTCATAATATACATACATATACACCGATTATCTTTCATACCGATTTAAGTTTATTTACGTTGTTTGATGGTATTCAAAAATGCTGTAAACACTAAATACATTATAACATATTTTTATCTCTTGATAAATTAAAAAATACATATATATACATAATCGATTTCTTATTTGATTAGAATGATATTCAAAACATTACTTTAAGGACCCCGTTGTGAGGTTTGTGCTGATGGACATTTTGGTGATCCAACTGGTCAGTTTGGTCCGCGACAAGAATGTGACGAATGTCAGTGTAATGGAAACGTGGACCCGAATGCAGTCGGAAACTGCAATAGAACTACAGGAGTGTGTCTCAAATGCATATACAATACTGCCGGCGAACATTGCGATAAATGCTTAAGTGGTAAGTTGTTTATTTTGTTTCTAACAAATTGGCTAACTTGTTACAGATAGCTCTTGTTAAAATATTTATTTTTAAAAATTTAATGTTTATATATTAGAATCTTACGTGAATGCCATAATGTATATCGAATAATTAAGATTTTTTCATTTTATTATTTTTTGCGTACGCTGAGTATGTGTGAATATGGCTTGTTTCTAGTTATGTAATTAGTTTCGAATAATGTTAGGAATATAAGTATCATAGTTTAAAATTATTTCTTTATATTTTACATAATAAAGGATTTTTCGGTGACGCTCTTGATCAAAAAAAGAAGGGCGACTGCAAGCCCTGTCAATGTCATGATGCTGGTACACTTGAAAGTCAAGAAGGCCCTCCCCAATGTGATGGTCTCACTGGTTTCTGTTCTTGTCGACCGCACGTTGTTGGCAAGAACTGTGATAAGTGCGAGGTAAATCTTGTTTTCTACAAACTAATATTTCTCGAATTTCACATTTATTATTATTATTAATCACATAATACACATTTCGTTTTACTTTTTAAATAAAACAATCTACTAAATATTTAAACAGGAAGGTTATTACGACATAAATTCTGGCGAAGGATGCAAAGCCTGCGATTGTAATATGGAAGGCTCGTACAATTCGACATGTCATCCAGTTACTGGACAATGCTATTGTAAACCTGGAATTGACGGGTAAAATATTTTATTTACTCGTAATATTTTATTATTTTTTTTCCTAATAAAATTAACACTAAGAACTAGCACAACCCAGATTATAGTGTTTTTTAATTTTATTCAGTGTTCATTGCGATCGTTGCCGGGCTTACTACTATGGCTTCTCTGGTGAAGGTTGTCATGACTGCGACTGCGACGAATGGGGTTCCACTAACTACCAATGTGACATGGCTGGACAGTGTTCCTGCCAGGAAAATGTTGAAGGCAGAAGATGCGATCGGTAAGACTTTTTAGTTTATTATAATTCTGTAATTCGAACGAATATTTTTTCCTGTATAAAATTGCATGTAACTTAATGTTTTATCAGATGTATGGAAAATAAGAAACGTCGCGCTGATGGTCAAGGCTGCGAAGATTGTCCACCTTGTTACAATTTAGTGCAAGATGCTGTAAATCAACATAGAAAAGAACTCAAGGAACTGGATGACGTAAGATTGTTTATTTAACGTCCTAAACTACAAATTCTACATAAAATGTAATTTATTTCTTTGTTATTAGTACTTATAAAACATATAATAAAAAGGTAGGTAAGTAGGAGTGATACATATGTAATTTGCCTAAAAACTTAATTTTCAATTATTTAGATTGTATTTTAACCCATCCAGATACTAGCGAAAATATCTAAAGCTCCAACAGTAGTTGAAAATGCTGACTTTGATATCGAGCTTCAGCGTGTGAGGGCAGAAATCGACAGGCTTGTTCAAGAAGCTCAAGCTGAACTTGGTACTGGTCCAGGCACAAGCATTACTAATAACTTAATTGAACTTGCAGACAGACTTGCAGACGTCAGGTAAGACACAAATAGAATAGATGTTTCAAAAATGTATTTAAATTATTTTAAATTAGACAATACATTAGATGATAAGCTTAAATGTTACACTAAAACCTTCAATGCTTGAAAGTGTAATATCTAATGTCTCGTTACAGAAATATGTTATTTAAGATCGAAGACGAAAGCTATGAAGGTAATGAATCGGTAGAACGCAGTAAAGGTAACGTTTCTAAAGCTGAGGATACCATTGAAGCTGCCCAAAAAGAAATCAATGTAAGCATCGAAAGTAATTTATTATATATTTTCATATTTAAGCACTGTTATCTAATTAAGCTATAATATTACAGAGTGCATTAGAGTATCTTGATGGAGAAGGTGCGGCTGCTTTGGCAAAGGCTCGTAATAGATCTGACCAGTTCGGCAAACAATCGGTCGACATGTCCGCTTTAGCTAAAGAATCACGGTTACTGGCTGAAAAACTGGAAAATGACGCAAAAAATATTAGAGCTATTGCAGAAAAAGCATTTAACACTTCTTTAACAGCAAATTCTATAGCTAAAGATGGCATAACAAAACAAGCCAATATAAGGTATGTATAAAAAACCGGGGAATTTGCTTCACGTATTTTTGATAAATTTTTCTTACTTTATTATCTTTGTAGCAACGAGGTACAAATCTTAGCTAATGAACTTAACGCGGCTACGGGTAAATTAAGTAGTATGGCAGAGCTAGCGGAACAAGCACTTAAAAGAGCTAAGACTGTGTATGATGACGCTTTGGGATTATATGCCGAAGTAAATACAACTTTGCTGCCAGATATCAAACTAAATAAATTACGTCAGGACTCCGTTGAAATGAATCGGACAGTAAGTCTATTTCATATATAATTATGATGATGAATGCTACAACATTAAAATTTTGCTAAAAAAATCTTGACCGTTGTTACAGATTGATGAAAAATCAGCAGAATTGGAACAACTCATGGTCGTTACTCAAGATACTCTCGACGCATTGGATGAACAAATTCGTAAAGGCAAAGATCTCTTAGAACAAGGTCACGACAGGCAAGATGATTTATACGACCTTCTGGCTAATCTAGACGAGTTGAGGGCGCAGGCGCAAAATGACGTGGAACTCACCAAAGCTACTTTAAAAGATGCTAATGAGATTTATAAAACTCTAAAAGGTAATCTCATATTGGAGGTGTCTTTGTATATAATAATAAACAATCTATTACTTTAGTGAATAATTATAAAGAATAAAATGTTTACGTAATTATTATTGCAATATGTCATAGAATTCAGCGATCAAGTGAATGAGTCACGTCAACTAGCTGAACAGGCGGCTCTTGATGTGCCGGGAGTCCAACAAAAAGTTGCAGAGGCTGAAGAAAGTATTACGAGCATAACTGAAGAGTTGACTACGGCTAGTGATAAGGCTAAAGAAGCCAGAGATCTGGCCCAGCAAGCACAAAAGGAATACGCCGATAAGGCGTCAGAGGTAATGTTTACTAAGAAATTACATAAAAACCTTCTCATAATTATAAAGTCAATATATAACAAAACTGTTTTATTTTTAGGCGGCACATGAGATACGAAAGGAAGCTTCTAGATCCAGAGCCGAAGCACTAAATCTTCGAGATGAGGCTGATAAACTCTCAAGTATAGTATTTAGTATATTTCTGTGATGTTTAATAATATTATTCAAATAGTGAGCATAGTTCGTAGTGTAAGTTTTTTTTACATAAAATATGATTATTTTAGCACGAGTGAAAGGAACTGGAAAACAAATCGAAGACCTGGAAAAACAAGCAGAAGAAAATTTACAGCTGACGTGTGATGCTAAAATGAAGGTAAAATTTAATTTTAGCACATAATATTATTTTCCTAATTTTTTGAGAAACTTTATTTTAATGTTACAATATATAAAATTATTCGGTCTTTTAACCAGGTTGGTCAAGCAAACACAGATGCTAGAGAGGCTGAGAAACAAGTTTCAAAAGGCTTGGAAGATTTGAAAGTTATCATGGATGAGTTACAAAATTTGCCGACATTAGACGACGCCGCACTTGACAGGCTTCGTAAGTATTGTTTTTAATAATAATCTAAAAACTAAAACTTGTGTCCAACCAGATGTCTCAAAAATGTTGACACAATGTTGTCGTTGGTGAATTTTTTAAAGGTTTTGTTTTACTTACTTGAAAATATGTCTACAGAGAAAAGCCTTGATAAAGCTGAAAGCGCACTTCGAGAGGTGGACCTGGATGGAAAAATCAAATCCTTAACTGAAGCTAAAAACAACCATCAAAGGTAATTTTTCTAAATATTTAGTCATGAAATTCATATTCTATAAATTGTATTTTTTTTTGTGTAATACTAATGACTAATATGGTTTTTTATAAGATGGATGAAACAATATCAAGATGAACACGACCATCTTCGCAACGAAGTAGACAATATAAAGGACATTTTGAACCAACTGCCCGATGGTTGTTTCAAGCGAATCGTCTTAGAACCGACCGAGGGACCGAGTAGACCGGCCAGCTTTAGATAGATAATAATTCAGTACAGCATTAAATACTTTTCTTTTTACATATCGGTTGAAAAGAAAAAAAACATTTTATCGGAATTTTGGAAAAAAAATATCAGAAAATTATTAAATTTATATAATCGTAAGATTGTACTTAACGATCAACTAAGTTTGTATGAGCTAAAACTTCGAAGTCGGTGTTATCGTTTCTATATAAAATACACCATAGAATTATTGGCTCGTTTTCCGATTAATTTAATGGCATCCACTTTTTAATTAATATATTATACTATACGTTTGCCTAATAATTTATCAGACATGTTACTAAAAAAAGATGATTTCCTTGTCTCATGAATTAGTTTAATTTTGTTCTAAGCACTATGAAATCTTTTAAGCAAAAATAAAGGTCTCACATATAAAGAGAAAGGTATATAATATAATATTTACATCATCGGGTTTTTGAATGTATTGTTCTTTTTTTAGTAAGATTTTCTTACTGATATATATTGGCTTGGTACATTATATACATTATTTTATCTCAATAGTTATTCTAACACAGTCTTTTTATTTACCAGCATATATTTTTACTCCGTTTGTATTAATTATGTTGTAGTTAAATTGAAATGTAAGTGTTCTGATTTTAAATTCGATGAAAAATTATTTTAAGACAATGTTTATTTTGGCGTGCCATAGATTAATTGGTAAAATTTGTAAATATTAAACATATAATAAATTAATGTACTAAACTATTTCAGTACGAATATGTTAAATTCAAAATTATTCCTACATGTATTTCGCCAAAGAAGATGAATGACAAGTGGTGTAATTTAGATTATTATTAATTTTAATTTTTGTACTTGTACTTCCAATCGAATACAATTTTTTAGCTAAAATTAGGGTTAATTGTAGCTTATTTATTCGTAATAAAAAAACTAAGAAAAAAATTGGGCTTTAATTTTATTCCTAATATTTACTTACTAAAACAGCATAAGTATATTTATTACTTAATAATTAATAATTCAATTATTGATAAAAGTACATTGTAAGTAAAAAATCGGACGCACTCATTAAAGTATATTATATGCTTATAGCAGGGCATTACCACGCGGGAAATCATGTTTGTATCGCGAAGCTAGAACAATAACGTTGTACTTCCAATGTGAAAATAGTAGTGTGTAGCTTGGCCCTAAACGGTGTGCTGTGTATGTGTGCGTAAGACACAGGGGTGTGAATCTTCGAAAATAGTGTACGTATGGTTCCTATTCTTGACGGATATTGTTAAAATTTATTTATACTAAAATGTATATGAAAACTATATTTATATAAATCACACTTCAAGAAGTGTTAGTGATTATGTAGGCTTATAGTTTGAAATAAAAGAGTATTTAAATTATATAAAATGTTATTTATAACAATACAGTAGCTAGGCTATAACGGGACAAAGTAAATACGTATTGCCTATGTATTTATATAACACAAATATTATTATCGGAAATTACGATACCGTCCATAAAAGAAGAAAAGTAATTATTACACAATTATAAGCAAAATATATAATCAATGTTAAAGTTATCTGTTTTTCCGAACACATAATTTATGTATAAAATGAATCTAATCTCTTATCTGCTGAATTTGTATTACACCGCTGATTACGCAAGGATACATGTGATAGGCGGATAACAAGGATAGGTTTATAAGAAGACATACATGATGAGAGATGAGACATGTTTGTTTGTTAACTGGTAGCGTAACCGAGTGGTGAACAGGCTTTTTTTTAAATATGTAAAGAAATTTTGATCAAATGTATGACCTGTATTTTACTTTAGATCGATTTCGATTTGTTAGTTTTAATTGCAATAAATAACACGAACAAAATGTGCAAACAGTAAACTATGTTACCATATTCAGTGGAGTATATGTGTCTATATTCTATTTATGATCCTACGAAAATCCTAAATCTTACTGTCTGGGCATTATTTAAAATCTTCAAAGCACTCGAAGGGCCATATTTTAAGAAACAAAAGCTAAAATATTAAGCAATACTATCTTTTCTTAGAAATATAGTTATCAGAAAATCTGAGTCGTCTGGGTCATATGTATGTCTGAAATAAACAACCTACTTACAATTTTGGTCACACTACTCGGTGTATATGCAAACGCTACAACTCCCGCGAGAAGAACAATTTATGGCGAGCATTCTACTGAATTTTCTTTTGTTTTTTCAAAAGTAACGCTCTTTTCTTTACATATCTCTCTTATATTACACATATTTACATACGTTGATGTTTTGTATATATTTTATGTCTCGCAGCACTCAAGCAGGGCCCTACACCTGAAGGATATTTGCGATATTCTAATCTCGCACGTCTCTTATTTGAAGTCCCAAATGGTAAATTTAAAAAGTAGTCTTTTGTCAGCTTTATACAGTACATGTTTATAATCTACAAGCAACGATATGAGGCCACCACAACTGATAATGGTGAAAATTCCTGTTGGCGATTAGAAAATAAAATACCGAAGGTCAAGAGGAACTAATTTTCAGTAGTGGATAACGACGATAATCATTTTTCGTTATGCGGTAATCGATAACTGATTTAAGTCGTAGATTTAGTATGATAACAAAATGAGAAATAATACGATACGTAAGAAAGGTCTTAAATGAAAGACATGACTTTAAAGGCCATAAACACACCTTCCCGCATTGAAAATGTCCATAGGCCGGGGTATCGGTGGTCACATCCCAACAAGTACGCTTCTACCCGTTTGCTATTTTTTCCATAAAAAAAACCTGGAAACAAATCGTCTAAGCCATTCAGACCAGTTGGACTGACGACCTAAAGTAGATAACGGCATACTGCTGGATACAGAGGATTCGGTTGAAGTGGCCTCAATATTAGGAAAGTCCTACGTCCAGCAAAGGAGTGTTAAAAAAAATTTACTTAAAGTATTTCCTGAAGTACAAACTAACAAGTTAGTTTCATGTTATATGAAGTAAACTATAATTACTTTTAATTATAATTAGAGCTTTAATAGTTCGTACGAAAATGTACTCTACGCGAATCCTAACTAACATTATAATCGTGAAACTGAGTTAGCTTGTTATACTTGCACATCTTACTTACTTATTTAAACGATCACCATGATTATTTCTCACAAGTTGTCAGGGAAAAAATAAAAAGGGTACCAAAAACTTGCACCGCTCGTGTGGGAACTAGTTTTTATTATAAATTAAAAACCTATTAGGACCTTTCCAATACACTTTATTATTACAAAAAGACAGTGCGAGTAAGTGGAGGTGAGTATTTATATACCAAAGGTATTGTATAATATGTACAAAGATATTTATTATTTATAAATACATTATTACTGCGACGCATTATCGCAAGAAGTGATTTAAATTCAGAATAAAAATCCGGCTGATTTAAATCGACATTGGTGATAATTAAAAAAAATAAAACTAAAGAAAACCAATACCGTTAATAAGCCAAATGCATATTTTTCTCATTATTTTAATAACATATGGCATTGCAAGTGAGCGTCCTGTGGTTTAACGCCGTTGCTTTTATTTTAATTGAAGTGAAAAGAAAAATTACAACGTATCACGATGCTAAACTGTTTCAGGAAATCACTTTAGGTTTGATTATTTAGTGAAACGTTAATTTATCATACATTCATTGTCGTCCATTTAGCATATAAAGAGACAAAATATACCGATATTGATTTTTCTCGATTTTTATAATATACTTTCGTTATTTCTGTAGCGTTTTGTGCTGTGACATATCAGTTTGGGTTAACGCTACGGATATTGAAACTGTTTCATTTACCAAAAGACAGCTGTCCGGTCTATTTAAAATCAGTCTATTTTAAACTTATTTGATTTTAACGAAATAGGAATAACGAATGATACTGTTACTATGAATTTACAACAGTATTATTTTAATAGGAATAGTGATAATCAATGTATAAAAACATAAAGTATAGATAGGTAATTAATAACATGTAAATTTCGAAGTAATGAGTTTGTTTCTCTATATATTTTCTTATTAATATATATTTTCTATAGGCAATTTTCACATACATTTTTAACTTTTCCAGTTAATAAATTAATATATTTTGTTTATAAATCACTACATATAATAAATAATGATAAAAACGCGTTTAAATTGTATTTGTTGATTAAAATTAACAAATACAAACATGATAAATACTCATGTTTAAATTTAATTTAATTGGGATTCTTTAAGTCACCTCCCAATATATTTCGTTTCATTACGGGAAAATAGTAACTACTAAGTTACCTGCCGGTTCTTCTCGTTACAATTTACATTCTAAACCGGCGGTAGCTTTTAATATAATCCTATAAAACTACAATCCAAAAGTGATCGGAAACGCCTACTTGAATTAAGAACATTTTGATTTTGAAATGTATTACGTAATAATAATCTAAATTCATAAGCTGTAACGACATTTAAAATGGGCATTAAGCTACTAATTCAGACGTGTGTGTATCAATATTTGTAATTAACACCTTCATCGTCTACGAAATAAATAAATTAGTAACGCTAACGGCTTCTAGTGAAAGAACACTACTAACAAAACAAATTTGCAACAACTAAATTGGCAAATTTCTCACTGTCTGGGGGTTCAGTGTTTCCGAAATACGGTGATAAACTAAAACTAAATAAGTGGCCGAAAAATGGGATAAAACGACCAATATACTATGACCTACAATTTAGTGGTGATTGCTTTCCTTGCATCCCTACTCATTAATATAAAAAAGGGGAAGCTGGCTCATGCTACACTGGTTGAGCCTAGTGGAAAAACTGGGATAATCCGAAAAGTTTTCTTAATTACAAACGTAGGAACTAACTCCCTAAACGAATTAGGTGCGATGTGAGCCAAATCTGAGTGCTTGCCGTGTAGAGAAGTATAATATACGTTTATAAAAATCGTTATTGATTTACAAATAATTAAATCACAAAACAAACTCTATTAGTAATAAAAAAATAAATTGTCTGAGTATTAATAAAAATACTGATATGAATTCAATTCAAAATTAAATTGTGAATACTATCTTTATGACATTATTTGTCTTGTGTTATTTCGGAATCGATATCGTTCGACCTCGTGTTAGGGGAAGAGAAATATGTTTATAGGAACTTCGTCATAAGTACATAATTTAAAAAAAACGTAAACTGAAACCCCGGGGCCTACAACTGTTATAAATTAAGTATAAATTAACTTAGCGGTAAAAAAATTATAAAAGTTTTCTAGTTCGGTATAGCTTATATAAAGTATACCTTTTTTACTCGAATTGTATATAAATAAAGTTATATATACAAAGTTAAAAGAACGACGCCTAAATCAAAACACATTTTGTTCTAAGACTTAATAGTCTGGGTTATTTAAGCTACACTATTTCTTCATTGATTGTAGCATTGGTGCCAGAGAGTCATTGGTACAGTCACTTTTTGACTTTTATATTCTTTTTTTTCTGTGTTCTGTAGTGCTCGTGCTTATAATATTCGACACATTAAATTTGTAAGTAATGGTCACTTACCATCGGGTGGTATATAAAATTAGAAAAAAAAGACCAATAAGCTGTGTACCTTCATGTGCCCACATGTACAGAACGCGTGGATCTTAACCAAACATTGCAGGTTGAAATCGGAGCAAGAGAGTGCACGTGCCGTTATTATTCTGTAAATACTTAAAACGTCTTAAAACATCTACGTGTGCACATATTGTCAGAAAGTTCCTAAGATTCTATTTCCCATGACATCTATAGTCACTGTATATATATTTTTTAGTATAGATATTATACATCGATATTTATGTTTATTTTTTGTATTGTTAATTATTAATTACCACTTTCATGGATTATTGTTTAACCAAAAGGTTGACTGGCACAGAATGCCTTCCATTAAATCCGCCTTTTGTTCGATTTACGTTCTGGTGGTCTATAAAGTCTTTAAAAAAATTGTAATAAGCGTTACATTTGAAAAATATATTATATTCGTAATATTCGAAAAATATCACTGCGATTTGTTGTCGAAATTATTAATTACCGCATTTAATAATGATTGCAAGCTAAACTATTTCAAAAATATTTTAGAACATGAACTGTGTTCCTTGTTAGAGTACCACTTATGTGGTAAGTTGTTGTTGATGATTAATTAATTAATTTATTTATTTATTTAATTTTCGGGCAATAGTTCAGCTACACAGATACAATAAAAGCAATAAAAAAACACATAAACCAATTAAGATTCTACTAATATACAATCCAAATAAGAAGCAGAAAGCAAAAATACTTATAATTAGAAACAAGACATTAACTAACTTGTATTAGTTAATTTCTTTATAAATAATAGTATAAAAACAAAGTAAATGACTCACTTAAGGGCAAGCTTAAGTAGAAGGCTTGGAGCTCATTCCACCACGCTGTTTCAATGCAAATCGCATTGCCTGACAGATGCACATGTGACAGAATTTCATTGGACGTGCATAATTTCTCAATAAGTTGTTCGCCTTAACAAATTAGGCACATGAATATTTAGTTTTCCCGGGTTTGAAGCTACAATATTTGGTTAAAATTGATGTTTTTGATGTCTGGGAAAAGAGGAAATCGGGATCAGATAAAATATTTTCAAATCTCTCATATATTATGTCACAATTTTTTTCTAATGCATCTTTGCATAGCATGTTTTGATTTTCTTCATTCAAAATTCTCTCATTTTACGTTCCAAGTATAAGTAGATGAGAATATCCTCCTGTATGACATAATCAGTATGTTTTGTTCCATGAAAATCATTCTTTATCCAAGTTAAAAATGCACAGCAAGATGAACGACAGTAATCCTTAAAGATGCCACACAACTTAATTGCTCCTGTTTCATTTCAATTAATTCTTGCTGAGTCTCCAATCGTTAATATTACACTCGTTAATATTATATTGTTAACGTATTTTACAAAATTATTTTACGTATAATATACTCTTCAAAATGATTTGATGCATGTTGTGAATATGTAATTATCGAATTCAATGTAATTGTCATTTTACTTTCAAAGTTATTGCTTCTATATTGTCTTCTTACTTCTTCATCAGGGCGTTACCATTATTGCCAGTTTTGAAGATATTCCATCGACCATCTACGGTGAATTTGTATTGCTTGCTCAACCACTCAATTTAAAATTATATATTTTAAGAGTTATTACTTTATATAAAATAAAAATTATATAAAATAAAAAAGCAACAGCCTGTGAATGTCCCACTGCTGAGCGAAGGCCGCTTCTCCTTATTTTAGCGGAGAAGGTTTTGGAGCTTATACCACCACGCTGCTCCAATGCGGATTGGAATTTGACACATGCTGGTTTTCTCACGTAGTTTTCCTTCACCGTCAAGCACGAGATGAATTATAAACAGAAATTAAGCACTTGAAAATTCAGTGTGCCTGCCCGGGTTCGAACCCACGATCATCGGTTAAGATTCACGCGTTGTAGCCACTGGGCTATCTCGGCTTTTGTGGAATAATGTAATACATGCAAGGTTTGTGAGCGGGATATGACAAGTTTTATTTGAATACAATAACATGCCCGTATTGGAATGCAACGTAATGTCAAAAATTCCAAACCATCAACCGAGTAATTTATTTTTACAAAATATAATATACCAAAAGCCCAAGTTTAAAATGAAGTTTAAAATTTTTCATTCGTAATAAAATAGCGTATAAATTTACAAATTTTCGCACGAATGAACATCGTTCGCTGCCAGTTTAATTTGTACTGAAAAAAAATTAATTAGTCAGTTACGCCCTAATGAAATCTCGAAAGGTAGGGAAAATTCGGCACCAAGTTATTTTTAAGTGTCGTAAAAAGATGGTAATTTTTTTATTTCTAACGCCCCCATGTGGAAATTTCTTTACTTCTTAATTAAAGTTTTTAGGTTACGAAACAGAAGGGGAGATTTAACTTTCAATTTATTTTTTCTAAATTTTTTACTTAAAATATCAATAACGGAAACATGTTTCGTTACATTTTTATAAAGTCATTAAAAGCTTGCAATACAATGTTTTTTATTCGAAATCTTGCGAGTTTAATTTATACATCTTCTTAATCTATCCAGAAATAATATCTTACATATATTGGTCTAGTTGTAAGAGTGACAATGCACTTTTCTTTTTCTCTAGATGGTCCTCCTCTTTTCTTGTACTTCTCAACGGTCAACAGCATAGACACAAAATTTAGTGTATAAAATAGGTTTCCAGAAGTATAAAACATTATTTTAGAACATCAACTTATATTAGCTATGTTATATTTTCATGAATATGTAACAGGAAAAAGTTATACGCGAAAAAGTTACAACAAATATGTTTTATTCCAAAAAAAATTTACATTCATCTATTGTTATATTTTAGACTTTCATAAAAAATATCTGACGACACAGTTTGAATAGAAAATTTTACGCTGCGAAACGTCCATCCGCCGAGATCTGGAAATCGCTAGGAAAATTGCTGCAGTATGATAAAAAACTGGTAATGAGGGTCGCTTATCAATATTTTATAATTTTAGGGATGCACCATCAAATAGTGTTATTTTAATTATGATCGAAATATTTATATTCCAATAGATACCTTAACTAACAACAGAAGAAAAATAACTTACTCTACCACGCTTCTTTTTTATCCACCACATGCACGAGAAGAATTATAAACGCAAATTAAGCACATACAATGTGGTGCTTACCCGGGTTTGAATTCGGAATCGCCCGATAAGAATTAAAAATCCACGTCTTTTAACCAATGGACCATTAGGTCTACTTTTTGTGAATGAGAATATTCTCTAATGAGCAACATATTCATTGTAATACATTTTTATAAAATCATTATTAAAATTATAAATGCGAAAGTGAGTTTGTTTAAGTCACGTCTTAAATCATTATCATTAAATTTTGTATATACTTTGTTAGGAGCACATAAAAGAACACACGGTATCTAGCAACAAACAAAGTTTGCCGGTGAGCTGCCGCGCCGGAAACTAATAAAATATAATTAAAATATAATCTATATTAGGTGTTTAACATTACTAAAAATATATAATATTTATTAGATTAGATCGCTACTAATAGAAATATGAATTGATTATCTAGTTTAATTTTCAGTGTAACTTATTCGATTAGATATAATCTTATAAAGGTTCTACTATTAAAACTCTTTAATTAATATAAAGAAAAGGTTTGGTTATCGACAGTTTGACGTCAATCACTATCAACAGCTATCTTCAATAGGATGTTGTCAGAAGTATTATAAATCAATCTGAAATCCATCCCGATAGATGTCAGCTGCTGACCAGCACGTCCTGACGAAAGCTTATCCAGGGTTTGTTAATTAACCATTAATAATATGTTGTGAAAAACTATTGCAATGATATTTTTTGTTAAATGGCAATCTTTTTATTCTGAATGTGGACAAAAGTGTGGGCAAATGACAGATATTGGAGCTGTAAGAAATATTAACCGTATCGTACATCTCCAAGGCGGCACTAACTATAATGTTCCAAAAGTTCCAAAAATGTTTAAGCCACCGGAACACAAAAGTATTTGTATTGCATGTAACATTTACATTATTGTTTTTTATCGACGGAATATCTAATCTAGCCGACGGGCTTGCGCGAAATCACTTATTAAACGCTTATTAAAAAAACTAATTTCTTTGTTTTTGCCAACATTGAAATAATTAAAGCATTGATTAACTAATCATCACATTAATATTTCGAGACAAGACAAAAAAAATATTTCGTATTTTCAAAGAGATACACAATTAAGAATTGTAAAAATTCAGACGTTATCTTTTACTCTGTAAACGACTATTGTACGTCTTAGCCGTCCGACCCCCTATTGTCTCTACGTTAGCGTTGTCTTTGTATCTTACGGAGATGTTTCTTCGTCCGCTAACTATATTAACCTGGTTTCCTTATTAAGGTATTATTGTGAATTAGTTTCTAATTCAAATAGTCACATCGACTTCTTTTATGTACATTTTGTAATTAATGTATATTTATATATGATAAAATAAATATGCAAACAGTATATTAATATACATATATTATCTTAAAAATGAATGAAAATTAATCATGGTATAAATTTATAAAAATATTTAATAAGGAAAATTATTTTCTTTTATTTATTTACTGTCTTATGTACATCAGCTATTATTTTGACCTTTTGAAAATTAAAAACATCTATACGCTTATTGTAGGTGATAAATTATAAATATAATATGTATAACTAACTAACTATACAAATTAAAAAAAAAAAAACAGTTATCATTATTTCCATTTTCTAGACAGATACACGAAGCGGCCAGATGACATTTGTACGTTGTCGATAAAATAGAACATGTTGAAAAAAATATAAGAATTAACGTTCTATTTTAAGCTTAACGCTATTGCTAGACTAGTGGACCGGGCACGTTCTAATATGGACCAAATAGTAATATCAAGAGAGTAAGTGTATATATAGCGATACCTTAACGGGCATTACATTTAACAATAACTGTGATTTAGTGACACCCCAGCTAAATTTAAGGTTCCCCAGGCTACGTGGACACCCCACGCGGCCGTGAATTGATTTATTTATAGCTCACAGTGAGTTTTCTGGTTCCGTGTCAGGTATGCCACTTAGTAGGTTAAAAGATTTGATTTCGCTCTTTCAGTGAACATATTCACGTAAGAGACATTCGTATCTGAATATCTAAAATATTATTTATCTTATATTGAAGATTAAAACTGTGATAAAATAAATAATTGGCACTTATTACAGAAGAGGTATTCAATGAAACCGGTTATATTTTTTCTATTTGATTTAGTAAAATTAATTAAAACAAAAATAAATGCAATTCTAGATCTTATAAAACTATACATTATAAACTATACATAGAGATAAAGTCAATTTAGAATCAAGATTTATATTTAAAATAGTGTATAATTTTATAGCAAAGACTTAATTAAATATATTCATTAAATATTTTAATGGTTACAAGGTATATAATTCAAATGTTGCTATCCTCTGTCTGCCCCTTTTAATATTTATAGTACAGTAACGTTGTTGTTACAAACAGTAGAAACGGCGTCGCTTATTGCTTTCATAGTAATTGTTGTTATTTAGTGTTATGTACGAAAATACAGTTCAAGTATTCAGTAGACACAATATTATATTTACTCGTTATTATATTATTTCGAATTAAATACATATATATTTGCTTTATTCATATTTTTTTGTTTTAAAAAACAATAGTAAAGAAATTAAAATAATAACACATCATCATTAATTCATAAATTTGTTGTTTAATATTTTATAAATAAGATTTTTCTGGAGATTTATTGCTTAATCAGGTTTATAGTAAAGTAACATTATATTGATGTCGCACCGCTGGGCTAAGGCTCTTTTTTTAGAGGCCTTAGGGGTCCAGCTTATTTCACTAAAGTAATACGGATGGCATAAATATGCAGGTTTTATTATTTATTGCCAATCAATAGATTATACACAAAAATAAATCACGTAAAAAAAATAATGTTGCCCGAGTGTAAATCCGTAATCTTCAGTTAAAATTCAGTAACTCTAACCACCGGTCCATCTCGGGCTCAATCACGCTCGAATTAAAGTCATTCGTCATTCATAGGAGTATTTTAACAAAATAAATACCATACAAGATGATAATGTCATGATAATTGGATATAGATTACTTGTAATTTAATTTTTAAATAAAATCGTTATTAAAAATTAATTAATTAACTAATTACTTGGAAGCTTAGAAATTATTTTGAGAATAAACCATTTTCTATTTAGTAGCTATTAACATTGGAGTCAAATAGAAATAACGATTGACAAACGGCCCACCAATGAGTGTCCGGATTCAATCAGACATCAGAGGGAGCATCTCAATTCCTCTCGGTAAGCATACCGAATCGTTCCAAACATTGGTAAACATTCATCCAATTAGACCGTTAAACCAAACAGCTAGATTAGCCAAATATTGTTTGTGTTACACAATACAAGACCAATCTCCATACATCCATTATTAGGGAGTAACAATCATCGAACTGAGGGGTGAGTGCGCCTCGGGCAGCGGCTTGATCAAACAATCCTCCGAAGGCCCACCTACGTCTGTGTCTAGAGAAGCTAAATTATAATGAACCATAATACAGATCCAATAATCGGATATCAAAATTGAAAATATATAAGAACTGAAATTAGATTGCTGAGATATCATTGACAAATGGTTAATGCTGTTTCTTATATCATTAATACATTATATATTAGAATATTATTTACAGTTTTATATTATATAATATTATAACAGTTTGAACGATAATAGGTCAATGAACCTTGGTCATCTTAATATTAGTTGTGGAAACACAACCAAGTGAATTAATTAATTAATATATACATATATATGTACTAACTATATATTGAAGTTTCTTGGTTTATTGATTAAGTATTGTAAACCGTATTCTCGAGCTATATTAACATCAAAACTATATTAAACTCGTATATTTATGTAGTTTAAATTGTGGCTTTGATTTTCTACGGAACGACCTCCTACTCAAACATGTTAAGAGAATTAAGAGAGGGTAAACACCGAAACACGGTAACGCCCGAGGCGACGCCTGAGATCATGAATTTTAGTGTAAACAAAGTAATTGATTAGTTTTTTGCACAAGCCACATGTTGCTAACTAAGTCAATGACTTATTGACTTTTTTCACACACACATACTCACATATATTTTCTTTTATTTATAGACAATAATAAACGAACAGGCGTTTTTGACATGTATTTACAATATGCATTTTACAGCTATTTACAATAAACATGCCTTCGATAAATTTCTTGAAATGTTTTGTGAATTTCATTTTAGCTGACTTAAATAATTGTTACTCAAAAAAACTATTTTTTTTTACTTCGAATATTATTTGATATCTTTGCCGATTTTGAATTAATTTATTGTATTGTAATAAGTATGACGACTACTACTCCAATGTCAAAAGTATCAAAAATATTTAAATATTATTAAGATTTTACTTAGTATAAGTGTATGTACAGGCAAGCAGATATTTCGTCTGTTTTTTAACTACCACTGTAATATCTTTATGTGTAATTAAATTATGAATAGATAATATTTCCTCATTTTAAATGACAACATTTTTAAGACCGACTTCGAGGGAAAGAGTGTACTACACTGCGGCAAGGTGTACAAAGGTAGGCGCACACTGCCGCGTGTGAGTTACTGCCGCCCGGCGCCATACGTCATGCACCTCTGGGGATAGCTGACCTCGACAATGGCTTTACTATGTTTTACTACATCGAATTATTATTTTTATGACAACAAATATTTAAAAATAATTAAAAAAATATGCCTAAGCTTATAATGATAAATGACTTTATATTGTGTGAGCAATTATCGTTACAATAGTTGAATAAAATATATTTATTCATTCAAACATTCGTTTATTTCTCTGGAAGTTCCTGATAATTGTGATAAATCTGGGAAACGTATGAATTAAATTCAAACAAATAAATATAAAACAAAACTTTTAATTGTATGCAATAAAATAAGAATAAATAATGCATTATTTATATTTCCTGTGCATATAAATTATTATTTTTTCCTTCAAGCAAGATATTAGAGTTTGCACATTCTTGTAAGATTCTAGTATTGTAGAACTCGAAAGTATGTGTCACATATAGTAGGGGTCGCCCGTCGGGGTGACCACCGTCGACGATACATTTTATTGTCGGACAGAAGGGAATTAAATTATATAACCATCTTTCTAGTTATAGCCCTTACAGATAAATATAAGTTCGTTACCTCATAGAGTTTGGACTCGGGATGTAATTCAATAGTTGCATACGACAAAATTCGTACCAACAGATAAAATATAATTTAACAATAATATAAAATGTTGAAATAAATTTTAATTTCTTTAAGATGAAGGGTTGGTGGTGGTTCTGTGGTGGTGGAATCTTTTGTCCCACACTATACGAAAAAGATAACATTGTAAAACGTCAAAAAGCAACTTGTCCCATTTTCTGACTAATTACTGTTTTTGTCACTATTGTATATGTTTAGTATTGTAAACTATATATTATTTTGCAGTGGATTTTAATCATTACTTTTCTAACAAATTAAATAAGCCCGAAGTCATGCTGCTTACTTCACTTTATTAAAGAGTTTTCAAAAGTCTTCTCCACCCAGTTACCCACTCATCATATTCTCCGAAAGCAATACTTAGTATTTTGTGTTCCTGTTGAAGGGTGAGCTAGTGTAATTACGGGCACAAAGGACATAACATCTTCATCATCTTTCAGGATGATTAATATTACCGTGCAAGTGGCTCTATGGACAGTAATGACTATTTACCATCAGGTGTGTATGCCACATAACGCAAAAAACCTTTATTGAGTTCAGAATTAAATGTTTGTTGCAAAGTTTCAAATTTATACGATAGTTTGGGAGTGACCACCATTGAAAATGGGAGGATGCTTCGACCAGACGAGTGTTGTGTCTGGTGGGCTACTGCCCCCGACGGTTGTTGTCGGGTTCTTGTATTTATGTTCAAACGCTCTGAAAAAATCGCTTTAATATCGCGATGTACGATACGTCTGTACATAGTTCGTATGTGGCGAGATAGATGTCGCTACAATAGTAATCAGAAATCGTCTTCATAGATTTGTGTACTTATAAGACGATACTGAGGAATCTTTTTTTATGTCATAGGAAGGCGGACGAGCGTATGGGCCACCTGATAGTAAGTGGTCACCAAGGCCCATATACATTGGCATTGTAAAAGATGTTGAGCATCGCTTACATCCCCAATGCGCCACTAACCTTGGGAACTAAGATCTTATGTCCCTTGTGCCTGTAATTACACTGGCTCACTCACCCTTCAAATCGGAACACAACAATTTCAAGTACTGCTGTTTTGCGGTAGTATATGTGATGAGTGGGTGGTACCTACCCAGACGAACTTGCACAAAGTTCTACCACCAAGTAAAATATATTTGACAGCAATGTGTAATACTGCCTCTTTTGTTTTTAGTGTTAAATGAAAACTTTTTTTAACAGAAATTTTATACCTATTCATCATTTTTCTATCTATTAAAAGATGTATAAATAATAACTTTAATGGAGGATGGAGCTTCTTAGTTAGCGACCATTTTGAACACATTCCAATATTAAGCATAGGTAATAAATTTAATTATTACATCGACCAACAGTGTGAGCACAATTTCAGCTCAATCGGTTGAATTAATTGAGTGGAATGGTGGTAAAAAAAAACTGTTGTAATACTTAACTCAAACAGGATCACGGGTGAAGTTGCTGGCGCTTAATTTATTATGATCATTTGCATAAAGTTTTAAAATCAATCCGGGTATACTTTTTCATATCATTATTTTTTCATTTCGTACTTCATACGTAAAGGTGCTTTAGTTTGTATATCATTAGAAGTGTTATGTGTACCTCACCTCGTTAAATTTTAAGTAAAACGTCCTTTGAAATTCACGTTTTAAAATATAATGCTGTTAAATATTGTTTTATGCTGGACTCATTAGTTTGTTTGAAATATAAATTAAAGGTTCGTAAACAAGAAGTCGTTATATCGTCTTTAAGTCACAATTGTTCCAATTACTATATTACGCGATTATCTGTTTCTGCACCTGTTTATACACAGGTAATAATAGCTTTATATAGTAATATTATTAAAATAATACCTACACAAGATTAGCGATTGACAATTACGAAAAATCACCAAACTATTCGAGTATTTAAATGCAACGAATACATTTTCACTCTATAGAAAAGTGACGAAAAATTTTGTGTTGTTTTATGCACTCAGGTGTTTAGCAGAGGTCACGCTAATTAACGTGAAGCACAGGTGCCGGGCTTGACAAACGGCTATTTTAATTGCTCCCGCATATTGAAAAAAATATATTTTTTAAATATCACTTATCTAATGATGGAATGTTAATATTTATATAAATAATATCTACGCTAAGGTCACGGCTTGTTTGACGTTGAAACAATTTAATTACCTTCGTGAAAAGGTGCTATTTAGACATTTGACATTATGTATAAACAAAGTATGGTATTTACGTGAAATCGAGTGATAGTGTTATCTTGATTTTATTATACTTGCGTGTTAAAATATTGCTCACTATATCATTGTAACCATTTCAATGCATGATAAGTAAATAAATGTAACATCTAAGTCCTAAAGAAATAAATGAACAAATGTCATTGTGTAATGTATAATTAATTATAACCTAAGCCGAGATGGCCCAGTGAACGCGTGAAATACTTAACCAATGATCGTGGGTTCCAAAGCGGGCAAGCACCAACTGAAATTCATTTGCTAAATTTGTGATTATAATTCATCTCGTAATTGACAGTGAAGGAAAACATCGTGAGGAAACCTACTTGCGTGTAATTTCACTGAAATTCTGCCATACATGTGTATTTCACCAACCCGCCTTGGAGCAGCGTGATGGAATTACCTCCAAACCTTCTCCTCAAAAGAGGGGAATAATATTCGAACATTGTAACATTCACAGGAATTATTTTTCATACAAATTACTTTTTTTTTATTGTATAGGAAGGCAGACGAGCATTTGTATGGGCCACCTGATGGTAAGCGGTCACCAACGCCCATAGACAATGGCATTGTCAGAAATGTTAACCATCGCTTACATCGCCAATGCGCCACCAACCTTGGGGACTAAGATGTTATGTCCCTTGTGCCTGTAATTACACTGGCTCACTCACCCTTCAAACCGGAACAGCAATACAAAGTACTATATTATAAGCAATATAAATTACTTGTAAATAATGACGATGTGTTTATTTTATCTGTATGAGATGAAGAATTCTTAACCCGAATGGGTGCCGTGTATACCATAAAAGAAGTAGGGAGTAATAAAACAACAAGGTATTACTAATATTTCTATTTTTTAATTTATTGTTTATTCGTCTTCCAAGTAAGATTTGCTCTTTTAATAATATTATTATTATTAATAATAATTAAGAATTAATAAATTGCAAGAGAATCCACTAATGACTACTTAAACTTAGCGCAGATTTATTGAAATCTAATAGTTAATTAGTTTCCTTGGTCACAATTATTGTGTAATAATTCGATGTTCAGATTTTCAGAGAGATTATTTTTGTAATAAAACAAGGTCAGCTACTTCTGATGTGACTGGCGGAAAGTTGTGTCATATATACCTATTTAATATAGGTAATTCGTGAATGCAGATAATATAACTATTGTATTGTTACGTATCTAGCCAATTTACTTTTAATCTGTCTGAAAGTGTATTTAATATATAATTTATTGGCCCCCATAATATCGATGTCGCCGCGAGTCTATCATGACTTTTACTATTGGTGTCTTAAATACGAGTATCAAACGACAGGTTCTATTGTCATATTGAAAAGACTTCATTGTTTCTTACACATATTTATACTATACTTATGGGAGGCACCCAGAAATATTTAGCTTATTATTGTAATTTTCAAAATAATAAAATTTCATATAGCAACTACAAACACGAAATATCTTAATGTTTAATTATTTATATAGTATTTTCTAAAGCTTGAAACCTGTGTACATTTTAAAATTATGTCAATCTTGCGTTTAAGACGTATTCAAATGTGGTATCTAAATAAAGCATTGATGCTCAGAAATTATACAATAGTAAATATATTATTAGAATTAATTATTGAATAAAAAGATAACTAAACTTTTCTGGGAACCTTATTAATTTTAAGTCAATGTATGTATGTAGAAAATAAGACTCCACGGATCTGACCATGTCTTATGTAAATGATGTTTCATTCTTAAACTAAACATACTAAACTCTAAAATCATATTATATCAGTTGGTCTAAAGCAAATTAGTCTCGTTTGCGAAACGTAACATTATTATTATATCGTTCTTTATTCAAAATAATAAGCATGGTTGTCATTGAACTTCTAAAAAATTAAAAATATTATTATAACAACTTACATTTTGTATAATAAATACATGATTATTTCATCATTTTAAAAACAATTATAAAAACACTGTAAAAAAACTGATGACTAGTTTCAGCCAGACTAAAGCTCTCAAAACCTACCGTAAGTTAAGTGTAAAACTAAATAAATTCCTATGAGCAAATTTAAGTTATATTCAATTAATTTTAAATACTAGATTGCACGTTTTTTACCTTAATAATGTACTATATTTACAATTATTTTTTTATTTAAAAATATTATTTATAATTCGCATTTTTTTCTTTTTATCTTAAGCTTTGTGGATGTATTTGCGTTACTACAATCACTAAGTAGTCGGTGCGGATTTAAATTATTTATCGAGAAAATATAATTGATGTACATACGTACATGTGACATTTCTAGAATTGTTTCAAATAATATAAATCTTTGGTAACAAATTTTTTTTTTCATAAATTATAAGGGTCAGTAAGTACTATTGTTATTGTTAATAATCATTATTAAAATTAGAATTCATTAGCGTTGTACTAATTCCATTCATTTTAGTAACTATGGTTTACTAATGTCTAAATATAAATCGAAATGTGACTTATTTACAATGAAATTTAAATCTATTTTGGCTAAATGTCGCTAATAATCGCTTGATATAAGAATCGTGCCGTTTGTGATAGTGTATGAAAAGTGACAAATTATAACAAAACAATAAAACTAAAGTACTGCAAACACTTTCCTCACATACGAGTAACTCTAGAACATAAATTGCTATCTACACTTCATTTGTAAAAAGGGCATTCTTAAAATTACTTTGTACAAATTTTAATAATACAGAATCAAAATAAGTTCAAATAATTTTTTTTTTCAAATAGACTGTGTACAGATTAGGAGCAAGTTAATAATTTTATTTAATAAGTAATGCGTAAATTATACCTACTTATCAAGTCATTGTTTGTTTCGTATGCTCCTCGCCTAATCTAACAACAGTCCATTGTACAATAGTAAATTTTTTATCGTATGTTTTCGATGTATGGTACTTCGACAGGACATCTCATCCAACGTGTCCACTTCGAATCCGCAACACAGCGATGAAGTTACTAACATTAAACACAGAATATTGATTATTTTGCAAGGCACATTTTCTTAAAAATCCTGATTTTCATGTACAATTCGACGTTCAAAAAACATCAAAACCCGGCGCGTTACAAATTAACAATGTATGAAAAAGCGACTTGTATTAATTTTAATGATATGTATATAATCAATTATATACCCTGTGTCTCGAAAAATATACACATGAAGGTAATTTCACACGAAAAGAAAATAAGACACGTTACACGATATCTACACTAGTAACTACGTTGCGTTCGATTTTTTAAATAAAACTTAAATGCAAAAATGTAGATGCGTTTTAAATGAGATCTTATTATTGCTCACGAGAAAGTATTCATGGCGGTGAAGCGCCGATGTCACTGATGTGGCCGTTTTAGGCTAGGCCATGGCCATGTCCATGCGGCTGGCGACTCAGTACCCGTACCCAGTTCCTGGGTACAGTAGAGCCGCGCCGCCTCCCGCCGGTCAGTGTTGCGCCGCAAATTTCATACGTTTCTGTTTTTGTCGCTGATTACAAAACCAAACTCGAACAACATTCTTTTTTAAGTCTAACTTTTCTGCAATCGCTGCAATCTTTTCACCAGAGGGTCGTGGCTGAACTGCAAAATAAGCTTCAAGACTTCTCTTTTCTGGCGCGGCTATGGATGTTCTCTTTCGTTTTTTTTCGCCGGCAGGTAATACGCTCGGTGCATCTGGATCTCGTCTTTTATTTTTTGCTTGAGCTTCTGCTTCTTCCAACCAAGCTTGTAGTATGGGTTTTAAGGCAATCATATTATTATGACTCAATGTCAAGCTCTCAAATCTGCAGATTGTACTTTGAGAAAGAGCCCCGACCCCTGGTAGTTTTAAATTGGCTAGCGCTTTCCCGACGTCCGCTTGAGTCACACCAAGTTTTATTCTTCGTTGCTTAAATCTCTCTGCAAAGGCTTCAAGTTCTCGAGGGTCAGTATCTGTATCAGGATGAAGAGCAGCAGAAGGATGACCAAGGTGAGCTGGTGGTGCATGAGCCAAACCTCCGGGGTGATGATGATGGTTCATAACGTGGTTCATGGCTCCATAGCCATGTAATTGGTGGTGAGGTGGCGCCGCTTCTCCCATCGGTGCCAGGGTAGTCATGGATGATGATGTGAGTGGGTCAAGCATATCCAAACCTTCCATGCCGTGATGGCCCATCTGCGGAAAAAACGGCTTTTGTAATTCGTTTTTATCATACTGTCAAATTTTCTCGTATTAAAAGGATTAGTATAGACATGGGGTGACGTGATCGTTATTGTCATTCGCCGAATTAACTTCTGTATTCATGTTAAATCATACGTTTTATTGTAAACAAAGAGGGGGGCGGGAACAATAGCCGCACTCGGGGACGATATGGAAACATAAACAATCATCTTTGTGCAGATTTGCACTCATTCTTTATGAGTGCAAACACTTGTTTTTTCATAGGAGGGTGAATCTGTTGTGACGTTGATTGGTTGCAAGTGTTTTACCAATATGCTTATGTCGTTGACCGGCTTTGTAGCGAAAATGAATGTTTGCGATGTTTAAAAGTCGTACGAGCATATGTGACTATTTTATATTTCGATCAAATAAATAACAACGCATTTAATCGCTCTCTTAGAATAATGGAAACATTATTATTAATATATTTATAAATTTAAAATAAAATTAGTTTACTTTCATAGATATATATAGATATATATATTTGAATAATATATTTATTGCAAAATCCAAAGGTAGTTTTAGAGACTTAAATCTTTATATAAAAACTGCAACTACCGGCAATCTTCATGAGGCAATTTATCTCAGTCTAAGAACAGGCCGTAAGTCTTTCGCTAGCAATTTTTCCATGGCGCTTGTAAGGGGTGGCGCAGTAGGTGCAGTGGGTCTCGCACGAGGTCCCGGGGGACCGGTAGATCACAATTATCCGGTATAAGTACGCGTGTAGCACGTAATGTTACATGCTATACGGCTTACAACATTCTATTTTTTATTTGTCATCTGCAGTTCTATTTGTATGTATGTAGAAATTAAAACTGTGTGTTATAATTATGTTAGTCATAAGTATATTATTTATCACACAATAACTTTTTTTCCCATAACATTTTCCAGAAAGTAATAATAGACATGTCTTAGTGTATAAAGCTTGATATCAAATTTTGCTAAAAAACTGAACGCATATTATCTGAAATAAATTATTTAATTTTCCGCGTTGTCATTTAATACGACTTGTAAATGGATATTGTAATTACACAAATTCTGTATTTTTGTTGTAAATTTCAATCCGTCTTAAATGTTCAATACACATAATGAGATTCAAAATAATACTTTAGTTAATTATGTTATAGTTTGAAACAGAAATAATAAAACCGTCTATAATTAATAAGTAAATGGTAGAGTAATTAATAAGTAAGTTTCACTTCTATCATTTGCTTTTTTATCAGAAATGTTTCATCTTTAAATTACGATGCAAATACATAACAGTAAATACAAGACATAGAAAAATAAGACATATTACTCAATACTCAACACAATATAGACGATAAAAAAGCCTGAAAATTTTAGTATCTGTTAATTTTTCAAATAGAATAATTATACAATACAGGTTAAATTGCTATCTTATTTTTCTACTACATTCCGGTGGAATACATTCCAGACCGGTGCAGTGGTAACTTTAAATTTAATATAATCCAGTAAATGATTCAAAAGCAGCACTTTTGCTGTTGAAAGCCTACTTGAATAAAACAAAATTACTTTAAAATACTAAATTTTGGTTAAACGTAGAACTTAACTTAAACATTGAAACTTTACTTTGACCGCTCCTAAGTATTTTAACTTCAACGATCTTAGTAGATTGGAAGATTGAAGTCAGGTACAATACATACCATATATTATCGAAAAATGATAGCTTTGAAAAAATCTTAAATCAAGTTAAAAATATTAAATAATAAGCAAAACGAAAAGTATTAATTACTTTATATAGAACTTTTTTTTTCGAAAACATGAAAGCTATTAAAACGTTATAAGCGTAACACATTTGTGTAAATTCATCGCATATCACATTTAACATAAATGTTCCTCTTGGTGTAAAATTAATAATACTATTAACTGAACGATCATAATAACTTAAATAAATATCAGGGTGCCGCGTCGCCGTAAATTTTAAAAGCTAAAATTCCTTCTTAATTCACATTATGAAACGAAGATATCCTTCAAATTTATTCAACATTATACAAGCTGTGTATATGATAATCATTTCAGAGCATGTTAGGGTATTGCCTTTAAAAAATAAAAGAAAATAAACTAAACTGTTATTAACTTCAGGTAATGCATCATACGTAACCAATATCGATAAATGTCATCGTTAGATATTCAAATAGCGGGTATTACAAAATAGCCTGTGCAATCAAAGCAATAGGAAAATGTCAATATGCGTTTAAGTTAATTTACATAATTCGCCGTGATGGCATTTAATGTGCACTTCAAGCTTTATTTAGTTTGCAAATTGTCATGAAAGTGGAACGAAACACTTCGACACATATTTGCGACGTTGAATATAAAAACGTATTTTCAATATGCCACAATGATTTGTTCGATCGCTTACGATTTAAGTAATATTGTAGCGCTACGTCACTTAAAATGTTCACAATGCAATTGCAAGTGGATATTAAATAAATTATACTCTGTTAATAGTGATTTCTATCGCACTGTTATTATTTGAACAAGTGGCCGAATATACATGGGGATCCGATGGGGTGCGATATGGGGACTATGAAAACGGCAGACGTAATATTATGTTCATTATTTGTGTGAATGAAGGAGGTTTTTGTAATCGTTAGTGAAGGTCTGTATTTCATTTATATTTTTTTTTTACAAATATGAAATTAGAAATTAAATGTGCAATAATGGTTAACAACCTTTGATTGGAGACGCGGTCACTGCAACTAGCTTTTACACTAATGATTAGGAACCAATTACATGCAATTTATTTCATTGCCATTAAAGGAAAATTCTCTGGATGGAGTGTTTGTGTGCTTTTTCCCGTGTCTGACGATAGTATAAAAGTTTATTTATTCTTACACCTTGTCTCCCAATACTGGAGAACACGATTCGAAAAAAATAATTCTTAAACAATTATTATATTATTTATATTCCACACATATTACTATGAACTACACGAGATGATTGATGATGATATGAAGAATAAAGATTATACAATCAAATTGTATATCAAATTGTCTTTATTTTGGTAATATATTATTTATAGTGTAATCGTGAATTTTAATAACTTATATAACATTTGTGATGATAAATAAAGTTGAATATTGTATAAATCTTTACAAATATGGTTTTCGGTTATGTTTTGAATAATTAACAATGCTCGAGAAAAAACGCGTAGTAAGCGCTGAATTGTCCATTCGATATACATAAAAAAGTATAGAAAGGAGATTAACATCTGAAACTGAAACAGTAGATGGAAATTAAATATGAATCAATTTAAGGTAAATGAAAGATAAAACTGTAAGCTTGATAACGTACTTTGAAAATATTTTATTGATACGATAAACACAGAGAGCTTTTCTTACGAGACGAGCTTGCACAAAGCCCTACCAGCAAGTAAAATAAAAGCTAAAAGTACACATCTCATTTATATTATCTCATTATTTTCATTGCGTGAAATGTTCATCCGATTGAGTTGAAACACTGATTGAGATCAACGTGAAATTATTAGTAAAACGCTAACATATTAGTTTAAAAAAAACACAACACGGACAGTCACACACACTCACACACACTCACACTCTGTCACACAGTGACAGACACTCGAATCACTGATACTAAAATAATACCATAATTAGCACAATTATACTATAAATAATAATAATAGGTTTGAAATATTACCAACACTACAATTATAAGTAATAATGAAGCCAGATATAATCAAATAAAAAAAAATATTTAATGGGTCTAATAGGTAAGAAAGAAGAGATGTCATAAAGGGCACTGCAATAATAATGACATTGAAAGGACGTCTGAAAATTCGTTTTAAACATTTCACTATTTGTCTTTGACGATTGATATATGAGTCTTTACATTATATCTCACTCTACAAAGTAGAGCATGTGAGATCTTGTGGCATAAAGGATGTAAGACTTATAATATGTAACATTACCTACAAGCGGTAAGTTATTTTATTGTAATAATTGTTTTCAAAATACTACTATGCATTTTGTTCGATGTTGCTATTCGTTTACATAATTATTAACATCCACAATCTTTTAAAATTATGTTTCTAAATGATATTTGCACTTTTATCGTTTATCTTTATTTGAAAGAATAACCTAATGTACAAAAGAAAACTAATAAGACAATCTAATAAAAAAATATTAAATAAGAACTCAAACCGCAGCCGTGGTCCTATTACAGTCGTAAGTATGATAGACAAGGATATTTTCGAACTTTGTTGCGTACTTTTCAGAGCGTGATTATTTCCCGTAGCGTAACCGTAGCGTATTGCGAGAAAGTGCATACAGCCAATATCTTAGTTAAGATCATAATTATAAAGTGGAAAGATTTAATATTTAAAAATTATTATTATAATTACTGTTTTATAAAATCTAAAGGTACATTGTGAAGTTAATTGAAAAATTTCGAAATTACGTGGCCCGTTTTATTAGTTTTGGTTTACTTTTATAATATTACACATTTTTGTAAACACGTTTAAAACTTTTGTTTTTGATACCTTAGTAGGTAGGTAGGTTTTTCTTTTTTCGTTGTTTTCAGTCAATGTACGTTCCTATGCATCGAATATCGTTATAATATTATCATTATATCGTTTTACATTTGACAAGGTCTGAAACAGCCTAACTGCTGATCGTCTAATTTAGTTCGCTCGTATTGTTAATTTTAAAATAATGATATTTAAAATCTTTAAAATTTCATACACAAATTGTATATTGTGACCTCTGTGATATAATTTAGTGTAATTAATGAAATATAATACTTAATCACTTAATATTTAATTTAGTGGCTAGCTTAGGTGAGAATATTTACATGTCATGGATGTGATGACTAAACATGTATACATATTATGTTTAAAGCAAATAAATTATATGTGGCCTACCATTTAAAATAACATATATTTCTTAAAAAGTCATGGCTGCTATGTTATCTTTAGCTAATACATATAAATAAGGAAATTAAACCGGCATAAAGATAACGCATGTATATGTGTGAATTGTATATGTACCTTATGACTGAAATTGTTGTTTTAATGGGAATTGCAAAACAACAAGTAACGAAGTTTTAATTTTTATATACTACACGCGTAAGCTGCCGTGACGGATTTTGAACGAGCTTTGAACATTAGTTTCAACTACGCGTCGTGTCCCCAGTGGCGACGGTGACAATTGCTAGTAACAGTGAAAACGTTCATATGTCCTGTATTCCCATGAGTAAACATTTTTTTTATTTTCCCCTTCAAGTAGTTTAGAGTTTGTGTTTAAGTTTAACCTATCGTTTGTTTGTTGGCAACAGTAGCTCGAGCTGCTTCTATTTTATATATATAATGTACGTATGTAAATGTTTAACACGGTCAAACTTTAGTCCAATTTTCTTGTTTGTTGGATAATGGAAAAATGGAAGCGTGTTTCAACTTCATTCGATATATCGCAGTCATAAATAGCTGGTTACTTGAAAATAAATCACTCTGATTCATTATGAAATCGCATGTATGTATACGTATGTATGTATATGTGTTGGTTAATTTGTGTATTTTCGTTTTATTACCATTGTCGATGTAAAGTTATAAAATTACTTAACTGTGTTTAAATAAAACATCTTAGATCCATAAATAATATATATGTAATACGTTCAATATCGAGGTATACAAATATATTTACACTTCACGGAACGAAAATGTTTTTGGTAGCAATCTTGAGTAACAATTACTATCTCCCCAACATATGAGAATATAAAAAATATAAGGGTACACAATCGACAACACAACATCGAACAGTGCATAAAATTACCTCATTTTTATAGCGGAGCGGGTATATTTCTTACACATTACAGCCCGCTACCCCACGCCAATGTACTCCCAAAGGAGATAACCCTCGCCCAGCTACTGACATATGAAGACTGAAAGATTTTCCAAGGTGTATGGGGCATACAGAAATGCATTTACTTTTATTATTATTATTTATGTCAAAAGAGGCGTGGAGTGTACCAATTTGGCAACAATTTTACGAGTGCGATTTAGTTTTATCGTCTACGAATTCGATTCAAATGATTGGAATAGACCTTCGGCTCCCCTCGTCAAAACCGGTGTATGAATTTCAAGTATCATAATACAAGAAAAAATATATTGTCTACCATTAAATTCATAATTATGCTAAATCATACAACGAAAATAATTTGAACGACAGCACTAATGATGATGACATCAGCTACAAATTTGAGTCTTGTAAAACCAGAATACATTAAAATATGAATTATGTGTGTGTGTGTATTCTAAAATTCTCATTTATGTCAACTATTATGTAGTGGTTTTCAAGTATGTATTTATTAGAATGTTTCGAATATTATATTTATAAACAAGGTGGCGAAGACAACGATTCTACCTGATGAGGCCTTGCGTTGTGCGGAGGGGGACCACCGACACCGTGGTGGTAGACCATGTCGTGTTTGAGCTGCGGCAGTGGAGGTCCCGGCTGGGGTCCGGACTGATGTTTACCGATGTCCACGGCGGCCAGGGCCTCCGCTCTACTCAGCAAACCGTCATTGAGGCCGCCAAATATATCACCCTGGTGATTAAATGTCACATTAATAGATGGTTAATAAATATATATAAATATATAATACAATGAAGTTTGCCAAATTTTAGCCATTAAAAACATTACCTTCTGAAAATAAGTATGGTTTGTGGAAATAAAACTATTATAACTAAAACTTATCATTTTATTTATAACTACTTTTACATTTAATACATATTTACTATCTTATTAAAATAACTAAGCATGCATAATTATGTCCATACCATGCGAACTATAGTTCAAACGATAAATTTACATAGGTAAATAAATTAGTACAGGGATAAGAATTGAGATTAAACAAAATTATTAAGCAACTCCAAAGTAGCTAGTTCAAAAGGGCAGCACTAATTCGCGAGACGTAATACGTTGGCCACATCAAATAGTCATGGCGGCTCAACCGACGGCCCGCGGACAGGGGTTTTTCCCGGATTACTTTAAATTATTTATGAGTGACTCTGACCTCGTGTTCTTCGGTAGCTCGTTACCCGGTTCCACGCCTTCTTCTCGGTTTCCCGACAGATGCCTCGCGCGCGAACCGACTTTCAAACAGGCAGTTTATAGAACCAGGGACTACTTTTAAAGTGATAGTTTCTCTTTTCGATTTACCGGTGGTACACACGTTTTCTGGTTTTATTTCTGCGTCCCCTTTTAAAGACGGGGCGGGACGGGACTTGCAACTGAATTGTTGATTTCGATTGACTTGTTTTTTGCAGACGAAATGAAATTCAAGTTAAACACGACCTGTCCATTTAAAACGTGCCTCGAATATTTGTTGTATTTTGATTCATTACGTAATACCACTACTTTATTATAATTTGAACAAATTTTATACGATTAGGATAAACGAGTAGATTACTTGTGACGTTATGAAAACTGGTAATGTCATGTATTATTAGAACAAAGATAACGTTTTAGAATATATAAATAGTAAAGTTCTTTTCTACTTCTTTATAAATTCCACTTCAATGCGAATTAAAATCTATCACTCGTACTAATCCTATAACAAAAAACTCGACAATCGACCGTGGGAACAAAAGTTTGTCCCTACGCCCTATACGAATCATTAGCATCGAGTTACAGAAGTGATTCTACATTCAGCCCCCGTCTAATTGTAATTGCTAAACAAATTGACCCCGCTTCTATGTGAAATATGTAATAATTTGTGCTAAAGTGCCTTCGGAGTAAAATCGGGACCGTCTGAACTTGGGATGAATGGCTTATGTATTTAAACTTAAAATATAGGATTAGAGGTTCGTAGTGAAATATATTTATAATATTACGTTTAGCTTTTGTGTAAACGTTAAGTCAAAAATCATATAAAGCATAAAATCTAAGTATTCAAATTATTTTTAAGCGTATAATACTTTATAATTTACTTTTATAATAATACGTATTTAAAAAAAGAGACTGTTGTTAAAAATGCGAATAAAAATCACCTAAAATATTGTGCTGAGTCGTAGGGTAATATTATAATAATAACATATACAATTGTGAGCAATCATTAAACGACTTTACATAACGTAACAAAGTGACTGCGGAATGTTCCACTCAGGCAATATAGCGTAAACATAAACTAGAAACAAAGGTATGCCCAATCCCTTAAGCACTGAAATAAACCATTACTATTATTACTCATCAACGTTCTCATTTTAGGGTTAACTGGCGACATCTTCTGATCCCCAGATACATCTGTGCCGCGTAATGGCAATATCAAGTGTCATAGAGAACTAAAAGCGGGAGAGGGCTTTTGCTATTACTATAGGATGCACGTTTGCATAACATAAAGCGTGCTGGTAATTGAATTAAAATATTTTATTACTTGTTAGGATTCAGAGTTAGAATATTTTTACTTCGTGTTGTATAATGGTAAAGTTTTATACGGCATATTTCGTTATAATAAAAGTTTAACTGCAAATTTATTTGAATAAATTTATTTTATTTCAATAATTATACAGAAAATTCAACGATGTTATAAAACTCTATTAAAATGCTAGCACGCCAGTACTAAGCAGCTTATGAGAAATGAATACGTAACCTTTAACATTGTAATCAAATGGGAACGCCAAATAAAAAATGAATCAGACTCGGATATCAACTGAAAATGTATAAAGCAAAAACATTGAAAACAGAATACAGCTCTCAATTACGAGCCAATTCTATATTAATAATAGTAAATACGATTATATTTTCATTGAGTCTGTAATCAGTTCCGAACACATATTGCCTACTGACATATCACGATGTTGTCAAGTTGTATTCATTAACTTTTTACGGCGATCACTTTTTTTTACACAGGGACCGTAAACGAAATGTCAAACCGGCATTGAAGTTTATAGACACTTTTATAATATAAAATAAAAGGATTGATTGTTGGCCGAGATAACTTATCTGACAATTATAATGATTGGATGTAAGCTTTATTATTTTAAGTAGATGTATGTTCTAACATATCTAGACCCTTATATATGAAATAATGTTTTACATAATATGTCTGAATCGCTGATCTAATAGGTCCTGGGGTCAAATCCCTAGTCGGGTCAATAAAAAGTTATAGTTTTTCAACCAAGAAATCTCAGGAGCACTCCGGAATTAGTAAATAAGCAGTAATTGACCGATCACTCTCTACATGGAAGTAGACACGTTGAACTACATATATATTTCCTGTGCAAGCGACTAAACTTTGAATTTAACTAACAAAAATGCTCAGGAGAACTGTTATTTATTTGTGTAGGAACTTTTTTTGAAGTGAAAACTTCTTTAGCGACGTTGTGCACTTTTTTGTGATAGGTAAAAAATGTTAAACTCGCGTCAAGTCACGTGACCTTGATTGAAAATTCATAAGACGGATTCTGAAGTGTTAAATTTTTAATGTATTATAAATTGTCATGTTTGTATACGATAGCGCAATAAATGAATATTGTATTTTACAACATAAATTATAGTACTTTTATACTGATAATTAAAGCATTTCATGCAAACTTTTTCCCTAACCATTCCAAAATATCAAAAATGCACAACGTTAATAATCAAAGTTTTCACTTCTGCCGGCACTCCCGGAGTTCAACCCGTTGTTTTTTTTTTTATAGCATAGGTAGGCGGACTGGCATATGGGCCACCTGATGTTAAGTAGTCACCAACGCCCATAGACATTGGCATTGCAAGAGATCTTCCACCATCGCGAACAACCTTGGTAACCAAGATGTCATGTCCCTTGCGCCTGCAATTACACTGGCTCACTCACCTTTCTAACTGGAACACCAAGACAAAAACTTTTGCTGTTTCGCGGTAGAATATCTGATGAGTGGGTGGTACATGGTGGTATTGTGGTGGTGTTCAGCTGTTCGATCACATTAAACTTTGACCGGTGATTGCTTGTTCAGAACTAGGCAAGCACCACTGAATTTTCATGAAGGCTGGTGGCGCAGTGGGGATGTAAGCGACGGTTAACATTCCTTATACTGCTTATGTCTAAGAGCGTTGGCGACAACTTACCACTAGGTGGCCTATCTGTTCGTCCGCCTTTCTTCTTCTCAGTCATACATATCGTAACTCCTGACGGAGTGATCGTGGTCATGGAAAGTCTGATGAGTTGGTTGCGGATTTTGCGAAACTTCTCCATTTCTCACTATTTTTGGCACTGCACTGCGTGTACATAAACACAACCTATACTATAAAAAACTGCCTCATGTGTATCCATCAACCCACATTGAAGCAGTTTGGTGATATAATTTCCATTCCTTCTCCTCAAATGGAGTAGAAGAAGCTTTAGTTCCATGTACAGGCTGATTCTTTTTAAGTATGTACTAAATATTATTTTCCTTATTGAGTCATTTATCATTTCAGCCTAATATGCAGCTTGAAATTAAAAACAATAACAAATTATCATGATCTTGTAGATTTGTGAAATGCTAACAGCACTTCTTCGTTGAATCGTATTTGCAAATCTTTGGGATGAACGAACCGCCAGTGTACGTGACACTGAGGATGAGTTGAGGATCACCAGTTGAGGATTACAAGTGCCAGCGAACATGAGGTAAGGACATTTCGTTTCATCTTGTTTCCATTTCCGTTTCCGTAATGTGTTTTGATTACAATTTTCAATTATACTTTTGAAGATTTTGTTTACTTAGACAATATAAAACAGTGATTGAAAAGTGATTAAAGTAAACCGAATTAACCCGGTTCCCTTAGAACTAAATTGCAATTATATTATACTTTTTATGTACGTAACTCTAAATGAATAAATATATTAGTCATAAAAATAATTCCAAAATTAAATAATTTAAAAGATTCGATAAATAATATAATATATTATTTAATCTATAATGTAATATATTGACCTGTAGTATATAAAACGATATTCAAAGTCAAATTAAACTAATTTGACTTGAATCTAAGTGGTCATTAGTCGATAGCAGTTCATAATACGATAGACGACCAATGAGAGTCCAGTATTTAATTAAATTAGTAAGTCTGACTTTGATTATCATTTCAGAAACTAGTGGCTTGTCTGAATTTCTCTTTGTTCACAATTTACGCTCGACTACTTCGCACAAATAAATTTCATCGAAATAAAAGGGTTGACTTGCCGGTTAATTCAGTTTACGATTTCTTCCAAATATACAACCGTATCGTTCTGATAAAACTATTTTTAATTAATATTTTAAGGTAAAAATGTCTGGTATATTAATATCACCGTAGTTTCTTTATTCTATGATCATTTTGAGAAAATTTTTTTGGAGAATGTGTAAGCTATTTACTAGGCATGACATATAGTAAAGTATTGACATGCAAATATCGAAACTTATCATACTTTTAGCCGTTGTTGCGCAAATACAAGACTTTTGATTGAATTAAATTAACAAAATCAAATTATAGAATATTAATTTTAATGTGATTTGGTGATTAATTAGTCTTCGAGGCTTTTGATAAAGGTGGTCTAAATTATAAGCTATCAAATAAATATAAATTACTCCTCAAACTATCGAGATTTCAGACGCTTGACCCTTGATCCATTAGCTTCGGGTAATATTGAGATGAATCTAAGTGGTACCAATATCAGAATAACTTCTTTCAAAAATTTTAAAAACTTTTTTTCTATTTCTATTACCTATTCCAAATTAGTAATTTCAAATCCATGTCCCTCTTAATACAACGGAACCTTCTAGGTACACTAAAAACAAATAATTATTTATATCCAATATTCAAGTAATAGATAAGGCGGTAGGAAATGAAATAACAGGGACTGCACGTTCATAAATAACTCTGATTTAATTATCATGGCATGAATGAGCTATACTTTGATTTCTGAATTTAGACTGAAGTAAAGGACAGGCTATGACACTGCCATGCAGCGATAAAGGGCAGCATTATGCCATTACTTATGGAACAGGTCAATAGCTAGCTATTACAAAATTAATAATTCTAGCGATGTTGTTCTACACAGACAGCTTAAAATACCCAGCGAGTCTATAAAATATTCTGTATTACAATTGGCTACCTAATGAAAAGTAAGATATTATGTGAATAATATCGAACACAAGCTTTATAGGAAAACGTAACAATTTACAATCTACAATTTCTTATATTCTGGATTAACTCAAAAGGAATAATGTATTACCCCGATAACTCACGATTGTAAAAAAGGAACTTATCGTCCATATATATTTGTTCATTTTTTTCCTTATCTATACTCGTACATTAATAGTTTCCTGTTACACTTATAACTAATTATTTTTGTTTTCATACAAAAAATAAAATTAAATTGTCTTTTCGTTTCTCACAGTTCAAGCATTAGATCATGCATGATAATAAAAAAATATAATAGCAATAAAAAAATTAAAATAAAATCGCTTCGCATACTATAAACTATACCAAAAAAATATATCTTTGGCCAAAGATAAACGCGGGCACTTTCGCAAGGCAATCAATTTAAATAAATATTATTTGATAGTAGAATTCTTTCATGCGTTTCGACTTACGTTGTGCCTCGGTGACCAAGAGTTGCACATCAACGAGGCATCCTCCAATATTCGACTCTGTAAATAGAAACCTTAGTTTGCTTAAAGTTATATGCCTCAATACATGTATAATAAACTCATACCTCAAAATATTTGGCGCTTTACGTTAAAATATACATTTACATTGCCTGTATCATATAACACAACATATAACAACACGTTTAAATGGCACGATACATAACAAATTCAATTTGATTAATTGCATTACACTTATGTCGTTACTGGACTCGTTGTTGCTACGCCCACAAAGATTAGTGAAAGATTAATTGACTACTTTAAAAATAGCTCAACTGTTTGAACTCAAATTATTGGAAAAAATGTTTAATAAAAAATGTATGTGTGTCGATATTAACATCTTACTTACGAGTATATATATATTTAGTATATATACTCCGGAATGTATATTATGTTGTTTTATAATTTTGATTGCCCTTCTGAATCTTTTTTAAATAAGTAAAGTATAAGGCACATTTTCGAAATAAACGAATAAAAACAATTCATAATATTTGCTATAAAATATTTTTTAATAAAAGATTTGACTTAAACATTGTTATAGCGTTCTCAAATAGAAGACATTTACATGGCTTATGATCGGCAATTGTTGAAGCAGTGGCAACTACGTTTTCAATAGAATATTTAAGTTCTCTTCATTCTAGTTTATCTTCGACCAGAGCTATAATTTTCCTTTCAAAGAACTTATCGAAATTATACTCACTACAATTGTGCTACTTCAGTGACTATCAATCTTTTTAAAATTCTGAAACATTATGCCTTAATTGATAAGACTATTCCGTATGATTGCTACTGTAATGTACAATATTAATGGAAGTCTTACTTTCATTTAATTTTTATATTCTCGCTATTTTAATTAAAAAGAAACATATGACAATACAGATCGTTCGTTTGGTGGTTTATGTCTAATTTTTTTTTATAAGGTCTATATAAAATTACTATTACAAATATTATAGATTAGAATTAAAAACTTATCGTTCAAGGTATTTTAAATAATTATCGATTGAATTGTTTATTTTAATAAAAAGAGAAATATGTATCATTGCAATGAATTTTCATGACAAACCCAAATGGATCAATATTCAAATGACTACCCGAAAAACGCCGAAATATGAGAGAGTCCAGAGATAGCTGTGACATCTTCCGCGCGATTCCGTGCCTAGTCGCATAAATAATTAATTATTAGCCCTTTGCCGCGCCTGTTAAATGGCGTGACTAAATAAGGGAGGGTCGACCCTCCTCCTTCCTCCCTAAAAACTTTTAATACTCAACGTTTGTTTGGGATAAATTTGAGTGCTTGAAACCTTATTTGGCATATATCTAACGACTTATGCTAGGCAGAGCCGAGATAGGTGAATAATATGTCCATATACCGGCGACGAGCCGGTTGGCGTGGTTGGTAGATACCCTGCCTTTCGCGCCGCAGGTCGTGGGTTCGATTCCCACCCAGGACAGACATTTGTGTGCATGAACATGTCTGTTTGTCCTGAGTCTGGGTGTAATTATCTATATAAGTATGTATTTACAAAAGAAAAAGTAGTATATCAGTTGTCTGGTTTCCATAACACAAGCTCTGCTTAGTTTGGGATCAGATGGCCGTGTGTGAATAATGTCCCAGAATATTATTATTATTATTATATATAATATATAATATATATATGTCTATAAAGTTAATTCGTCAAAACATAAAAATATATCCTATTAATGTAAATTTTTTTGTTTGTATTAAATATTTGAGTTTTAGAGATATCAAACAGCGATCAATAACAGCAGCTTATCGCGTAAGGAGCTTTCTGTAATTAGGGCTTAAACATATGATAGAATTTCGAAATTTAATCTGTAGCGTGCCAAGCGGATCACTCGCTCGTATTTAGTTTTACATGTTGGTAAGTTTAAGCGGCAATTTTTGTTTATACTATCTACACGGACATCATTTATGAAGTACTTATTTTGATAAGGATTATTACCGTATCAAATAAGTTGAATAATAGTTTTTGTTTTTAGTGTTCACGTTTATAAAAATTAAAATTTGTTATTGTGCTTTAGCTATTTCAGATATTGGTGCTATTTCAGTGGAATCATATTGGATATCTAAGGTCCCCCAGACCGATTTCGGCCGGAAAAAGTTGAGGCGCAGGACCAACGGCTTAACGTGCTTTCCGAGGCACGGAAGTGTACACACTTCTAACTTCCAGACTCCGGGCTGCTACTGAGAATTTTCTGACCAGGGCCATCGGATCTGCGGCCTTATATCTAGCCACTAGACCAACGAGGCGGGCTATTTGGATATCTACAATTTACTTAATTATAGTTTGGCAGCTTATGCTTAAAAAGCCGCCGGACAAGTTTCTCTCGAAAATATAATTAAATTTTCATAATTTAATTTATGTCATTATAATAAGACACTTCCTTTTTTCACAGATTTATTTTTGATAATTTTATTTTATTTGAAAATTATAAGATGTATATATAATGTATATTATATAATATATAAAACCGCAGTTAAAACAATGCACCGCACTTTTAACTTAAATACCTTAACCTTAAGACTTATATAAGACTGACATTTCGGATAAGTATAAAAAACGAGTTTTTAAATGCTACAAAAACGCCCCAACATATTTTTTTAACGTTCTAAATATTTTTCAATATTTTCAACAAGGTTGACTTAAGTTAAAGGTATTGACTATATGGCAGCAAACAAAATACAAAATGGCAGCGTGTAAAGCCTTCATGTAATAATAGCCATAATTTATAGTTCAAAGAAAACGCCAACTGTTAAAACGTTTCTATGCTTTTACTTATGAAACGTGATGACGATGTAATTATTCGTTACTACTTCTGACAATTTAATTTACATGCACTCACTTCAGACACCGAAGCACCTGAACTGTTTCACATGAAGTAGAAAGTTTCAACTGTAAAAATTACATGTCGAAAGCACTCCCGCCTATTCCCGCAATTACACCGGCATAATCGTGTCTGAAGTGCCTAAGAACTGCGAACAATCTTACCTAAATCATAAGAGAATGGGCCTTAAATTTACCGTAGAATTTTAAGGTTTCGCTGGAATGAGAAGAAAATATAAATTGTTGAGGGAACGAACGAGACGTCTAATAGGAGATTATGGTAATGACGGTAAAAATACCCAATGAGGGTGGCGGTACTTAGAAGCAATTTAAAGATATTGTATTTAATGTTCGGAGAGGAGTTGTTTGGGGGCGTCATTGGGGCTTAGAGGAATTGGAGGGGCTTGTAAAAGACTCGATGCGAGCTCGATTTGTGAATTGATAATTATGGTGCACTCTACTCTATCGGCACTTTGAAACGATTTTTATGACGTATTAATATAAGGGTAGTTTTAACGTTTCCAACTACAAAGAGAACTAAGATATGAATTTAACCAACTAAAAAACGATAAACAAAAAAAGTTATGAATTTAAATTAATTAATACACAAACATCGGAACTATGGGATAATCTCTAATAATGATAATGAACTTTGCTTAATATAAACCGAAATAAATCCGAGGCCAATATCCGATTCGATTACAAATCGCATCAGCGGTTTCCCGTCGGAAATGGAATACGTATTGTGTAAAATTATACAAACATCGGAACTATAATTACAACACACTATTCATTAAAACAAATACGGATCGGGAGAAGAATAATTATCGAAATTAACTTTCTTTAACTGACTAGTTACTACAGACTATTATCTTATCGATTAATATACTAAGACTAGCTACAACTAAACAATAATTATATTAAATAACAATTTTACACAATGCAAAATACTGCATGAATTTTCAATATAATGATATGTTATGATAGCTAAAGTCATATTAAACTAATTACAAAGTAAACTAAACTCCGACTTCGCTAATAACACGTTTAACATCGGCAATGTGAATGCAGTAGTCGTACAATGAGAATCTTCAATGAAAATAATTACAAGATAGCGGTTAGAAGTTTGATGTAAATAATAAAGTTTCCTATTCGTGGGTTCAATGTTGCGATTCGTGTTAATGTACAAAGTCGCTCTGAGTATGAATGTTCTAGTGAAGGTGGTGAAACTAATCAGTTATGCATTTATACAAAGAACCCTTTATTTAAAGCAGGATAATTACTTTTGTAATTGCTGAAGTTAATGTTACATTATTTTTACTTTTATTTCTATGTTTTGGGGAGACAAACGAACGTAATATTTTATTCAACGTGCTTCGTAATCCCTTCGTAATTACCGCATCATTCCTACTATGTACGATATTTATAAAAATATATATTTTTACGCCATGGAAAGAAAAAGATTTCTTTTAAGATACATCTTTTTTAGAGTTATATTAGCCAAAGTAATAATATACAATATATTAAACTTATATACATGAAAAATTAACTAGTCTGATTTAATTAAATACGTATATTAATTCAGTAACTATTTAAATTTGTATAATAATTATTTTTAAATGTTATTTGTATTTAGTTAAGGTTTTAATGTAAATAAAGTCTATAACTATTTAAATATATATATTTTTAATTCTTGTATTTTTAAGGGGCCTATATAGGCAGCCTATATGTATTTAAATAATTAATACATCATTAATGTTTACAAAAATTCTTATTTCAGACGAACCGAGTCGGGATAGACATTTTGTTATTTTTATAAAGCATAATCTAAAGAAAAACTAGAAAAATAAATTTGTATTTCTTAGTAGTAGCTTTTAGAACGTTAATAATTATCATGAAAGATTAAATATACAGCTAAAGTAGATATAGCTTCTTTCACGATAAGGGTAAGTGAACTTAAAAGGGAGGCCAAACACCAGCAGCAAATAACACGTTGCATTAGCGGTTAGCTGTAACAATAACCGTTAAGCGTTAATTGTTATTGCCAATGGGCTTGTTACTTAGGAAGGCAAGATTTTAACACTGCAGATGGAGCCACTTCCTTATTCAGTTAACGAACGAAATTACTGAAGGCTACCAAAGTAACGTTATATCTTTGTATACTTCACATAAACGTTAATTCGTTGATATATAAGATTATTTTTCACCAGTGTAGTGGGGGGTGAAGGGTGTTCATGTCCTTACTTGAGGTACTTGAGGAGTGGGTATAGATTATAAAAGCGTTATGTGTACGCCAATTATTAGTTGTGTTAATAACTCGAAAGATTTGTATACAAAACATCTTAAGCTAACTTCTGATAAGAATCCTAACTGTTTACGATAATTATGTTTGTTAATTATTTTTCTTATATACTTTCTTACAGAATAACAAAATTTAATTATTATCTAACTTGATCTGCGAATAAAATCTACAAAAGTTACGCAACGAAAATATCGGAATTAGTTACGTACGATTATTTTTTAGAGAACATATTAATGCATCTTTAAATAATATATCAGTTTATTTGAATTATCCATAATTAATAATTAAATTCCCTTATTAGATATATAGAATATTGAGTGATATAAGAAAAAATATGTTTACAAAAGAATATTATATGAATTAAGCAAGAAAATCTACTTACTCACGGTAATATTTGTATTCAGTTACAATTATCTTTTAGTACAAAAAGCACACCAAAAATAAAAAGAATATATCCATATAAGCGATGAACAATGTTGTCGATAGGATTAACGTTCCCAGAAGTTATTTTAAAATATTTTATATCCGTATCCACGGTCGAAACAAAGCCAAGCTTATTTGTAATAATCTAACACTAACATTTAAAAATATCCGTCCAAGTACGGATTGCAAAAACAATTTATATTTTGTCACTAGAAAGTTTGATAACAAATTATTAAGTATACTAACAATTTTTTTAACCTATAATATTATTTGTTTTTGCATAAATACGAATAAGACATAGAAACATTTTAGTATGAAAAGTAACTGAGTACTATATTTACATACTTAGGATATTTTGTTTTTTTGTTGTTAGTGTATCTGTCTATCGGTTTAGAGTTTGGTAGTTTGATGCTAAAAGCTGCACCTTTTTATTTTCTAACAGCATGACAGTCAATACTTTTTTGCATTGCTTGCATTTTTTGTTTCCTTTTTTTTCATTTCGTTGTTTTTCAGTAGTCTTTCTTATTATTGTTAATTGACCTTAGCGTGATTTTGGATTCTTAGATTAATCTGGATTGTGTTCGGCTCTATTTTCGATCACCATCATAAGGTGCTTAAAAGGCAGAATAATCCGAGGTCTTAGGTTCAAATCCCATGTCGACCCAAAACAAATTTCTAAGAACAATATTTACTGTATAAAACATAACAACTGAGACATGCTATTTATATATTTTTTGCTGTGTAAGTTGAGGCTTACTTCCTTCCACTTAAATTTCAATTTCAATGTCACGAATACACGTTCACCGTAATTCAAAACGTCATTTTTTCACGAATCCATAATGAATATCATAAATTATTCAAGATATCGACCGCTATTGATATTGCGTCAATTCAATGTCAAACTTGTTTACTTGTTTCTAATCCTCCTGTAGTTGAAATACGATATACGTATTTATTTAAGTGTAGCTGCATATTTTATTGGATAAAAACAGGCTTACGTGGTGCTAAAAATATGCTCAATGCATTGGAAAAAAAATTACGTAATTATAAGAAATTCGAAGTAATTGTTGTTTTGGTATTATATTTGTCATATAGAAAATTAAAACAGATTATTGTAGAACGTAATTTAACGCAAAACATACATTATCCTTAACGTAAGAAAACCCTTTAATATTTTTTTCTAAGGTCAAATGTAAATGTACAAAATATCTTATCCGCTTAAAAGCAAATAACGGTAAAAATACTGAATAGTATTTGAAAACACGAAATATGTCGCTACAAATCTAGCTCAGAGGTACCCTTTGTTAAAATAACACTTTTTATCCTCGCAAATAAATGATTCCCAGGAGGTCAGAAGTCAACAAACGGTCTAATAACTGTAGCTTTAAATCAAACGCAAATGAATTTGAGAGTCAATTCATCAAGCTCGCTCAAACTAAACTGTAGTTCAGACAAAACGAAGTGGCAAGTTTGAACCTAAAAATATCCATTTTAACATTCAGATTTTCTGTCTAATGTCATTTTTAAATATATCTTGACAGTTTTAAACGAAATGTTTATAAATATTCAGATAAATCGGAATGTAAAATAACCATTATATACAAAAAACTTCAAGTATTTTGTATCATTTATATGCGTATGTCACGCCTAATTAAAATGTGTGTCAATAATGTATTGCAATAATAATAATTGTTACTTTGACATGGTATTCGGCTCGGTATAGGTATATAAAGTGTAGGCTTAATTAACAATTCGTAAAGGAAACTTTTTAAAGGGTATCATGAAAAATGAAACATATTCAAAACAGCAGCGGTACCTTCTAACACGGGAACTCACGAAAGAGTAGATTGGGGCAAAACGCGCACCACGAATTTCAGCGCAACGGGGCGGGACTGATCAATATAGGGCGTGGCCAGAGATTTGACGCTGCGTAGCGCTCTGCGCTCTACGCATGTCTAATTGATTGACACAGACGGTCTGACAGCCAGACGCACAGCGTTTTGGCGGCTTTTTATTGTGTCCTTTGAGGGGAGACAGGGGGATTCTGGTTGAACGTAACGGTGATTAATTTTATGCAATTATTGGCTTTTGAACGGTGTAGTTTTTTAAATTCCGTATTTCCGTATAATTCCGTAATTTAAAATCAGGTTAAGTCAAATGTCAGCTACCTTTTTTTTATGCAGATTTAAAATTGTCATGTATGTAACATGACGTTGTTTTATTTATGCAAAAAGTTTTTTTTAATTTCTTGATATTTCAACTTTGTACATTAATTTTTATGCATTTAAACTTTAATTTACGATAAAAAGTGATTTTTAAAAACGACATTACGATAACATTTCTCTGTATTTAATATTCAGATGTTCATATTTTTTCATTGATAAATTCGTAATTTATATTTAACAAAAATATTGAATCTAATAATTTTAATAAGTTCAAGATCAGGATCTATAGAAAATGATAATATAAAAAATTCGCTTATATACTCGACACAAAATGCTTCTTATAAAGTATTTCGTTCTCTCTCTTTTGCAACAATGCAGATTGTTCCGTCCTATAAAAACTGGGTCAAAATTTTTGTACGAGATGAAGACTAAAGCCATGTGATAATAATTTATAACTGACCGTTATGTAAATTGAATATCACTCAAATTGTAATTGACAAATTGTTCGAGATTCGACAGTTCACAGGGGTCACAGAACCCGAATTACTAAAATGTTGGTTGTCTAAGTAGCTATGACATGCAGAGCCTATCTATTGATTTTTCGCCCCTTCATCCACTCATAAGACAAACCATTGACGTGTTTTCTGTGTCTAAGCGAGTTATATAAAGGAAAAAAGTTAAATATTAAATTTAATGCTCCAATCAGCAGAAATAGACACGAGTAACAGGAAAATTATTGTTTACGTAACAATTCAGGGTTGAACATTTTCAATATGATAAATTGTGTTATAAAAATTTCTCTGGGTTTCCATGTCGGATTTGATATGTGATATGTTTTGGGTCAATCAATTTAAAGAAATAATATGATTACCAAATGAAATACCAAACGCTATAAGTTATTATCATAAACTTAAACACCATACATTAAATAATATTGTATGTTTATAATTATTATTATATATAATAATTATTATAGAAATTATTATTATATATAATAATTAATTAAAATATTCAACGTAGTGTTTTCAACCAAAGTGCCATTAAATTATTTTGATTGATATTGTACTTAACATATAATTATGATGGAAAAAAAATATAAAATGTCACTCACTACATTATTTTTCCTTAATTTTTAAGAAAAAACTTATACTGCTGTGAAAAAAACAATTCTAAAATTTGAATGTTATTTTTAAATACATTTATAATATAAATATGACGTTATTCTTGTTAATATATTAGGAAAAAAAAGCCATATTCATTTATACTAATCAGTTACTTGTAATTCATCCTAAGAGTTATCTTTTGCAAATAAAGTCAAAATCATAGCAGATGCACCGCTATAAAATTCTACTCATAAAAACATTAGGGGTTGATGTAATGACGCCGATGATTATCAAACTACCCGCAATACACTTGACATGTTTGTGAAAGAGCGCCGGAAACCGGGGTGAATCCGTGGTCACGTGACCGCCGGCCGCCATCTTGTTTAAGTATACACTTCCGCTACGGTACACGTAAAATTCAGCAGTCGTCAACGGTCGACAAATTGTATTAAAGTTTTATTGCAAGGCGCAGAGCGCATTCGTACTGGTAACAAATTTTCAAGACGAAGAGGCTATTTCGAGCTTAAATTTGGAACTTTAATACAACATTTTATTTACTTCCTTTAAGAAATAAAGTGGTTTTATTTGTATTGTACGTGATGTTACTTATAATAATTCAGGCAGTTTCTAAATTACGACTGATAGAAATATAATAGAACTAATAGTTAAACTATAACAATCACAACTTTAAATCTTGAGTACTTAATAACAATGAGTTATAGCATCTGTTTGAAACTAGATTCACAAATCTCGTGGTCGAATTGATCCCCGACAGTTATGAAAAGACCGCATTTGAGAGAGAGGAAAAGAAAATCCGCCTAAGCCCGCAACCGAGGAAAACCTCAGCACGTTTTATCAAAGAAAATATTTCCTTAGATGTTGCGTAAGTTTCGCTTGTATTCACAAACTTTTCTTTACTAACATGTCATCGAGTTTACACCTTACTGTCGAGGTGATAAGATTCAATTTGGTGAGATTTGTGTACGCGAGAAAGTTAAAATAGGAGCGACTAAAGCTGATATGGGGGAAGTCAGTAAGGCTGCTGTCACCGACTATCAATATCGGCTGTAAAGTGACATTTAGGGTAGCATAGGCCGTCTCAAATCGATAAATTGTGTTCGGTTGGTACTTAAGCAAGTTTAGACAACTTTATTGGCTTTATTGACACGCAAACGTTTGAAGTTAGCTTGTCAAAATCACGGATCGCGGTCAATAAATTCGTGATCTGACGTCACGTTATTCTGGAATCATTTCTATGTTTGAATGGATGTTTGGTCAATATAAATTATTTATTATTTTTTATTACAACTATCTATTGAAAATTACAACCAAAAGTTTACGATCTCTGTTTGAAGAATCGGTGAAATCGCGTGATGGTGACCGGAAGCGGTGCTGTCCCCAAATCGTTCCCGAGTGGCGACTACTGCAGCACACGTGCGACTAATTACTGCTTCCCTATGAGTTTTAATCGCACCTCCAATAAAAACAGTGAATTAATTTTTTAAACATTTTTTCACATTATAATTTTTCATTAACAAAAATATGATACTGCCAAATAATAATATATCACTAAATATATAATATTTACTAGAAATTTACTTTACTTTATACACTTCTGACAGATACCATTACAAAAAATCTACTTTAGAAAATATAAATAAGAAACACATTTTTATTAATTTTAGAACATTAATTATTACGTTTGTATTTTTGTTATTTGAAAAGATTATATTATTCAAAGCATAATTTTATTATTTGTCTTACTATGTCGTATATTGTATATTTCATTAATACTGCTTACCTATCGACACCCAAAACTAAATTAAATATTTATCGATCATTTATATGAAATAATAATACACGCACTAACTCGCTTATGGAAAAAGTATCTTATTTTTATGTTAATCTATACTCTCCTATTTTTTTTCCTATATTAAATAATTACTTAAATGTTGTTAAACAAACTTTTTATGAACTACACATGTCTACGTTATACGCTTTCATTAATAATGCTTCGATAATCTCAATAACTCTACAAAACATTGTCAGTTTAATTGTGTTGTACATTATGTATGCAAGATCAGACTTGAAAGCAACGTGTGTAGAAGCACGACAGAACATTTTTTTTTCCTTTAAGACACGTGTTCTTGATTCTCACGCTAAACAACTATTTTCCTGTAGAAAATAGTTTATTATAACGTATAATTTACATCAGAGGATTTTTTTATTGACGTACGCTACGATATATTAACAATTTTATTTAAATTGAGCTCTGTCCACGTCTTCGCTTGAACTTTTCTCGTATTTCGTTTATCGTCTACTGAAACATATTTGATTATAAAACATTTAGATTGTATGTACTGATTATAATTGTTGTTAGATTTTTACAATATTTCGATATTTCTAATCGTGAATATAAATTATATGTATTAAATAGTAAGTTGATTTTTATGTTCTTGTTAAAACGTTTTGAAACATTTATCGAAATTTCCTAATTAAAAAACGTTATTACTTCAATTATTGTATATTTAATTAAAAGTAAAAACTAAATTCAACTCGGTTACATAAATAAAAATCACTAATGAACTTCAGGTAACTTACGAGCTTCATTATGACCAACTTTCGAACTCTTAACTATAGGTTGCAGGGTAAGTTCAAAAAAACAGCGGCAAGCGCAACGACAAAGTATTAACTTCTGATCATTGACATTTCTAAGTTCCTTCCCAGTTACATAACCAAAGAACCAGTATTACTATTTATAAATGAAATAGACTAGATATAACGTAACAGCTGGAAATAATAAATTATAGGTTATGTCATAAGTTATAAAGTGGAGCGATTGACGACGTGTTCTGTTATAAGCCTTTTGCTATTTCTGATTGTTTAAGCAGTTGTGTTTTTCATTATACATCATGTATTGATGTTATCGTGTATAGTTGGCATGTGTTATTTGATAAAAAAGAGTTAAGTACTGAAATTAAACGCTGTAATGTACCATTGGACCTAATTTAACGTGTGAATCTCGTTAATTTATAATGTTAAGTGAAATCCTACTTGTAAAAAGTTTTATTTTGATATGATTTAATTTAAATGAATTATTAATTTTTATGGTCTAAAAAACGAGTAAAAAATAATAATATAACGGGCTACCGCTTTCCTTAAGCGATATCAGATTACTTTGGATGACAATAACTCAAGACTACACTACTACTCAACTTACTTTATCATATTAAAAAAAACGAAGAGTCCCATTATTATACTGATGTTGTTAATGTAAAGAAAAATATGAATATACCAAGTCAGAGGAGAAATAAAAGAATTCAACAGCGACTTTAAAAACAATTTTTTGGCCATGTGTACCCATAGTGTGCAAATTTTCAATTATAAAAAAAGGTTTTAAAAAAATAAAAACATTTGCACAAAAATTGTATCTTAAAACGACATGGGATACGGCTTCATCATAAATATTAAGGCTTTGTTTTATGCATTCCTACCTGATATACGCGCCAGTTGAAATACAAGAGAAACAACAATTGTAGTTGTAAAGCTATCACAGTATATATCTATATAAATAAATGATAGAGGTCTGCAGTTGTGCGCGCATCACGGAAAAACTACTAGATAGATTTCAATTATATTATCTAAATTTTATTACTTAGACACTTGGCCCTTATCAAAAAAAAATGCGATATCTTCATTGAATAAAAAGTTATTAAAGTTTCAAGAAAGAACGATTTGTATATGCACTGCGTGTTCAGTGATGTATGTTTAAACAGAGTATATTTTTGCTTGTTTTTTCCTTCGTATATAAGAAAACTTTTTTAATATATCAAGCAACGCGGACGAAGCCGCGGGTATCAGCTAGTATACCATAAAATATAACTAGATCTTTATAGAAATATTTGTTGTCCAACATTAAACAACACTAGCACCCTAAGCTAGGTGAACCGCACCCCAGGGGCCAAAGAGGAGAGCTTTGAATCACGTAACATTACGTAGTTATAATATGTAATATACTAAAGTATCACTGTTCAACATTTCACGATCGGTATTCTGTACAACATATTTTCTGTAGAATAAATACTAAACGTACCGCAAAATAAGTTCTTGAATTATCCGAAAATATTTTGCAAAATTAACTGTTATAAATAATAACATTAGCAGGATTTGTCGACTCACATAATATGACTTATTTACCTACGACCGATCAAGTAAATACATACCCCCAACTTCACCCTGCTGTATATATATATTTATGTAAAGTAGGAATTCAGTTGCGCCACAATATGTTTACATCGGTATATATGTTTATATTCTCAAATATATAAAATTAATTAAAACAACGACATTCATTGTTGTGATGGGTTATACAAATCCGTTTCTGTATTAATTTAAACTACTAATAAAGTTATATATACGATAAAAACATAATATATTGGTAAGAATAGTACGAGAATATTTAGTTATTATAAAACGTAGGGTTAGTAAACTCTGATTTCTACATACATATACAGTATACCTACGTATATAATTATATATGTATATATCAATTTGTAATTTCAATTACCAGAATTTGCAATCGGTGCTTATCTATCTAACATCCACTCCAAACCGATAAAAATAATGTACATTGTAAATTCATTTAATCTTGTAATATCTTATATAACCACTAAAAAGTGTTTATAAAAGTTTACACAATTCAAGTACATTTTGTTATAAAACATGTGTACTGTTTTGAATCATAAATGCAAAATCGATCAAAAATGAGTTTAAAGGGTTGAGATCTAAGGTAAAGAAGGCTTTCTCAGCCCCCTTATAGCAAACAGCCCGAGGGACGCTATGCGGTTCCATGACGCTGACTCGTATATACAATCTATACGAACGGAGGGGAATAAGATTCGGTTACAATAAAGATAATATTATTCTATTGATATTTACTATGTTGTTATTTATGTAAAGTTGCTGCCTTGTACATACATACATACATATAAACATTATTCTTAATTCCGGGATATTCAAATATTTATAATCGTTACGATAACTATTGTGAAGTTATAACCGATTTATATTTCGATTTAGATTTACTGATATAGAATTATATTTACAAAATATATAGTGTCAATCGAGATAATTGTTTATTCCAATGCCTGGCCGTACAGATAATATATTAATATAATTTTAATTTCAATTCGAGGTTATATTTAAATAAAGTTATCATACAATAAACCGTCTAAGCTGTTGAAGTAGACATTTTATCGATATACGTGACCAAGCGTGGGACAAAACACGTGTCCCCTGGATGTAAATCAACTACAATTATCACGTAAATAACACTTTCGTTCATTTCAACGACAAAATATGCAATCGATATCGCACTGTGTTATTTGTTCATATTTCTTCGGATTCTAAAAAGAAAATAGTTTGACTTCGTTGCATTACATTTTAACTTTTATGATAAAATGAGTGTTACTGTATTTCCTTCGTAAAATTAAAAGTGAAATGAATTGGAACTGAAAATACATAAGTTATGCATTATAAATATAATTTAAAGAGTAATATGAATGCATAATATATTTTGGATCAAAAACTATGTATTGAACCCTCCTATGGGAACGAGTTGACAGGTTGCGATGTTTTTGGGCCGCTCGTAAAAATGATAACACGCATAAATTCAACCGTAAAACGTAGATATGATTATATACATCTGATCTGACGGCGTGATTCAAACACGTTATAAATTATTCGAAAGGTTTTTTTTATTTATTACTAGTTTTCGCCAACGGCTTCGCTCGCTCGGTTAATGCTTACTTTATATCAAATTACTATAAATTCGGCTCAGTGCTTTAGCAAGGACAGAGTTACTTTCGCGTTTATAATATTAGTATAATTAAGTAATTTAATTTTTATGTTTAATATATCAACAAATACTAGAAAAATTTAATAACCAATTCATCCTCAAAAAGGCTACTTAAAAAATATATAGATACTAACTATTGCTTACTAGAATTTTATTTAGATAGAAAGAGAAATCATTTCTTTTTTAATCCGATAAATACTGTCAAACCTAACTTCGTGCTTAAAATATTCACGTGAAAAAATCAATAGGTACACAATATTCGTTAAAAAATCGTTAATCAAACGCGACTACGAGCGTTCTGTAATTATATACGAAACATTTCGTTTATACCGTTACGTTACGTATTATGACGTGACGTTTCTAATTGATGGATTCATAACCTTAAATGATTTACTCAGTATGTATTATATTTGCCATACTAATGAATAACGTTTAAGCTCACTTTTATATAGTCTGATAGTAATTGGTTCATGTACTATGTACATTTTTTTTAAGTCGAAACTCACAATCGTATGATCTCGTAAAGATATATACAACTAGAGCCCGACAGACGTCCTGCCTGTGTATACCAATCGTCAAGGCCATCGGCTGAACGGTATAGACAGTGATGTGCTGCAACGCCATCTAGCGGCGATTTATAAAAAAGAAGATTGTATACGAACTTATCCATGAAAAAATATAAATAATCATCGCAATCGGTCAAACATTGTGCAAGTCCATTTATATAGTCTATTATAAACAAATAAACCAAACCATTGAATATATAAGATAATATGATTATAATACTCAATAATATATATGCACGCAGCGAAACTTTCAATTGGAGATATATAAAAAATTCTTGAACTGTAAGTGCTTGCGATAAATTTTTGCCTGATTGCAGAATTTTAAACTGAACTGAGAGTTGAAGCGAACAGAAAAAGTTCAGCCTTTGCTTTTGTTTCTCGTCGTTCAGTCTACGAACACTCTACTCGTATTTTGCTATACGGATGGAAACGTTTGAACCAAATTTATACAATTATAGTTTTAAAAAATTTGCGAAGTAAAATAAAATTATAATTAAGTCCGTTAAGTATTTCGTTATTTATAATTCTAAAGCCAAGATGGCACAGTGGATGGAATCTGGATCTGAACCGAATAGAACTGGTTCAAAGCTAACAAATCACCAATATTTCTATGACAACATATTTATTATAAACATATTGATTGGATTCTGAAATAAGCAACTTCAATAATTGTATTATTTTTCCAATTGATTTATTTTCAATTAAAATTAAATTGTATATTATTTTTTTATATTGTATTTTTTATTTCTAATCAAGATATTGGTTATAAATAAAAACATCTTTATTTATGTTTAAGTCAATGTTATTTTGTAAATCTATTTCAATGATTTTACTGCTTCTCAATATACTTACATTACCTTCTAACATGCGAGATCATTAACTAAACATGTCTCTGTAATGTCTAACTAAAATTTAATTATAAGTTATGGATGTAGCTTATACCAGAGGAAGGACTGCACGTAAATGTAGTGTAAAGTAGGTACGTAGAACCTTATTATAGCAAGTAACAATAGAAGTTGGAGCCGTATTCATGGCGGAGTGCATATCCCTCCCGTGGGCACCAAGTTAATTTCAAGTTTACGAAGCACCGCCGACGTGCGCTCAGTTATTAAAATACTAACATCTTGGAGCTTAATAGGTTTTGGGAACTACTCTGTTGAGGAAAATTTGAAACGCTACACGGCTTGTTTTACGCCTGTTTGCTACAGTTAAATTATGCCGTTCCAGAAAGAACGATCTTGCTACTACCTAACCAAACATACGGATAACACATTTCATTTTAGTAAAAATTAAAACCATCTACTTATGTAACTTACTGATTTTTTTAAATAATTTTTATATTATGATTTACAATTAAAAAAGGGACAAAGCAAAAAAACACCACATTATAAAAATATGCTAATTTATTTTGAGGCCTTAATACATTTAGCAAAGTTTTATTAATATGTTGAATTAAAAATATTTCAAAATCATGTAGATAGTATTAAAATATGTAGAGGCCATCAGCGTGGTACGGCAGAGAATGGATCAGAATTGGTTTAAATCGTAGATTAAATCCAGTACAATACTAAGACCGTAATGTCGTTTAAGCCCTACCAATTGTCGGATGTTAGTCGGACATGCTGGTCTCAGTGGGAATCGCTAATGACGTAACGGGCTCATTTCGAAATGCAACCTCTCTTTAAACGTACCCACGTTCGTGTCACTAATCATAGGCCCTAGCCAAGTTGACATTCTACAATCGTAAACGCTAATAGAAAACTAAAAAAATGTATGAGGATGACATCTCTCAACGATAAGTCACGTGGTCCTCCTCATATAATTTTTAGTTTTCTATTAGCGTTTACAATTGTAGAATGTCAACTTGGCTAGGGCCTCAGCATAGAGAAATATATAAATTTAGGTACGTAACCTTAAATTAAAAACAAACATAACAGAATTTACGCTTTCCCGTTTAATTTTTGAATGTTAACAATAGCCTAGAAATTTGGAATAAAATTGTATGATTCACTTACTGAATGAATGAAATGAATGATGTTATTTATTTATTTGTCATCACCAACAACGTAGTATACGTCATATACAATAAGCCAAATGTAATCATGATAATTTAGATAATTGTCTACATTACACATGATAGTTTTATCATTGTAATATACTAAATAAAATGAAGTTTATCTAAAAACGTAACATATCATATTGAAACATAATAAGATTCTAAAACTTCTAATAAAGATTGAGATAAATAAAATACATCCTAACATGTATATATAGGCATGTATATATGTATATAGTATATCTAAGGGAAATACCACCGATTGACTCATAACGAGATCTCCAAAACTATAGGTTCGATGATTTAAATAAAGCATATTTACCTACTCCTTTCGCGACATAGACGCTAAACAAGGACAGATTTTAAGCAAATCCTATCTATCTTTATTATTTCAACCGTACAAAACCAGGACAGGCAAAGTAACAGCCTGTGAATTTCCCACTGCTGGGCTAAGGCCTATTCTCCTCTTTTCTCGGTTTTGGAACTTATTCCATCACGCTCCAATGCGGGTTGGTGGAAGGGACAGGCAGCTAGTTTCATAATATATATGCAGAAATTAAACAAAAGCAAGTAAACATTATTAAATGGTTCTTTTTTTTGTTAGAGTTATAAATAACAAAGATTTTAAAATAAAGTTCGAATCGTTAAAGGAAATAATAATACAATAGGGAATCTAATACAGTCACTTTAGGCTCACATTCGTTCATCGGCCGTACAACTTCACACAATACGGCAGCTTGTTGAATATTTAACCTGTAGTTAGCGACACATTCCGAGTTAACTCGTGGTGCAGTTAACTCATAATTGAGTGTGCAACGTTAACCGAATTGTTAGTTTGCGGAGTATCCGTGAACGCTTTATTTTTCTTTATTATCGAAATACTTTCGAGCCTAAAAATAAGCAATTCATTATGACAACAGCCAAGACGACAGTTCAAGTTTAATTGCGCAATTATATATATCGCCAAGTGTGGACAACATTATTAACATTTACTGACAAAATAATTGTTAAATATAAGTAATTTATTGGTTGCTATAAAGATGCTTTATTCATTATATGTACGTTTCGAAATTTAACCATTATATATTTCTGTTGATAAAAGAAATCGGAAATATAACCGGACAAGCGTGAGCTTAAATCGCGTAAAAGGTTTCCGTACGATGAATACATTATAAACTGGCCCAGATAAGTCAAACGAATACCTAACCTAACCAACAATAATCATTTATCCTAAAAACAAACATATATGTTTTCAAATATTTAGTGTGTAATGAAATCCCATTGGTACCAACTGCAAATATAAATTGAGAAACTTACCACTTTATTTTAAGACCATAACTGTCTATAATATAAATATATATTTTTTAAATTTTAGGCTCAGGAATTTAAATGTATCATAAGTAAGTATCAAATTTCAACTACATTCGTCCAGTACCTTCACTCGTTCGGAACCCTAAACATGGATCAGAAGTCTATTTGGAAATAAGTCGTTCACTGCGGATCGTAAAGCGTATTGTGAAGGAACAAGAGGCCTAAATTGATTTGAATATTTTACAAATTAAAAAACAGTTTTCTAGTATTATTATTTTTAGATGAAAAATGGAAAAATACTAAATTATTTATTAGCCCAATAAAATTAATTAATATTTTTTATCCAATTCATTTGGAACAAATGTTGCCCAATTTTTTTTCTGAAATGTTTATTTTTAAAGATATTTAAAATAGGAAAACAGTAATAACGCTAAGAACCTCAGACATGAAGGAAGAAACTAACGATACGGATATTTTAGTTCGTAGGTATAGACCATTTATAATGGGCCTGGACAGGACACATCCTACGTTGTAAATTTAACAAATGGTACAAGCAAGTGACTCAATTGTACCCAAGGGAAGTGACTAGAAAACAGAGACACCCAAAGTCAAGATGGGAAGACGATATTCGCCTAACCTTGGGACCATACTGGACGAAGCCTATGCCAGAAGGCACGCAGAATTTTCACAATAGGTTTCATTATACGCAAAGTTCAGACATAAACGGTCTTATTATAATATTATATAAGCTTTTTAATAGAAAATTACCGATATTTATTAAAATATTCTAAATAAAAAGTTCAAATATTATCAACTAATATAGATATATATATGTTATATATTAAAGACATCGAGTTACTAACTCTATGGTGGGTGGTTATACAATGGCACTGCTACTAACGGTGTAATTTCTGATGGCGGTAGAACACTTTGACTGATAGTGGATGCCTGCTCAGGCGAACTTAAACAAAACTCTGGCTCCGTATCGTATATAATTTACGTATCTTATTATGTTTGACATGTTTTCAAAACTTACATGGCGGCTTCCTACGAAACGATACCAAACGTCCGATTGTATAGGTATTATTAAATTTCATTTAAATCGACATGAGTTTGGAACTTGAAAGAACATAGTACTCTATATATATAAAAATGTATTTGGGGCGTACAGTTAAGTAATGGCCACTAAAGTGTTACTTCTGTGGAAGGGTTAGTGTACTTTAGTAAGGTACTTCTTGAAGAGAAGGTTTGGAGCTTATACCAAAGGGTGTTCAAATACGGACTATTACCTAGATACAGTACATATAGCAGATACACATATGATGTTTTTCATCAGTGCCCAGCACGAGATGAATTATGTAAGCAAAGCACTTGCTGCTAGCTCTTATCTTAAACATCGATATTTAGCTAAGACCTCCGTGCATAGTTCACTAAGCAATCATAGCTCAATTCACTTCACCATTTGTGTTATAGAAATATCTTAATTTTAAAGTGGTTTATTTGCACAGATAATATTTTACCCACACAAGTGTAAAGCACTTTAGCTAACCAATGTCTAGTTTGATCAATATCTATCTACTGAATATAATCGACGTATATGTATTGAGCTACCTCCCAAATACTCAACTAAAGAAACATGAATAATTTATATTGTAAGTCTATCTCTTGTTACATTTTTTTATAACTTCCCTTTTCTTTTGTACCGGAATTTTGTTTGAATGAATGAATTTTTCTTTCTGTGTATAAGGCTCAAAATAGTTTGTTTATTTTTAAGATCGAGAAACAATCCCCACAGGACAACCTAAATAATATTACAGGAGTTTCACCTGTATTGTTATTTTTTTGTGTTGATCCGAAAACACTAGATTAACTAGAAAATAATATATTGATTTTACCCTTACAATGTCTTATATATTAAGTATTTCATTTTTGTTAAAATATAAGAGAATATAAAATATAAAATTGAGTTTTTATTAAAAGTATTTTTTTAAATGTAAAATCTGAAAAAAACTAAATTTAGTGTGCTTATTTTATTTTTATTATAAAATGTATATAAGATTTGTCATACCCTAACAAAACACGTAGGTACCCATTGTTTTAGACTTAATATACCAAAGTAAAATTTTGGTAAATTTTCCAGTTATAAGAAAGAGATATAGCTATATAGTAATTGGAACTTATGCTTTTTACGCAGAACAACCAATCAGTATACTTTTGCATAGACTAACCAAAAAAAATAGACAGAACGTGCAAGTATTTTACGTGGTAGTTACTTTTTCTATATTATTTGACTGCCTCGTTGGTCTAGTGGCTTGATATAAGGCCGCAGACGCGGTGGTCCTGGGTTCAATTCCCAGGTCGGGCCAATATATAGTTATTGGGGTTTTCTATCAGAAAATTCTCAGTAGCAGCCCGGAGTCTGGAAGTTGGAAGTGTGTACACTCCCGTGCCTCGGAAAGCACGTTAAGCCGTTGGTCCTGCGCCTGAACTCTTTCCGGTCGTGTCGGATTGCCGTCCCATCGGATTATGAGAGCTAAGGAAAAGAGAGTGCACCTGTGTTTGCGCACACACTTGTGCACTATAATATCTCCTGCGCAGTTGGCTAATCTCTCTTGAGATTGGCCGCCGTGACCGAAATCGGTCTGGAGGACCTTATATTATTATTAACATATTACTTTATTTAAAAAATAAACGATGGTTATTATGCATAACTAGTCTCAATAACATTGTGACCTAATTGAAATTATTTAAATATAAATTTGTTTATCGTTACCATATTTTGCTCTGCGATACAATAAGTGGAACTACTTTTGAATCAAGTGACTAGTGAAGTAATCGAATGAAAAAAATATTACACTAATATTTTTATGGGGATGAGGTACTAATAGCAATACGTCAAAAAACGTACCAGTTCGAACGTTTTTAAGTCCTCAAATTTAGTGCGCTAGTAACATACCTGCATCTCTTTACATGTATAATATAATTTTGTGTATATTTTTGCTAAAAAAAAATAAGTATAAATAGTTAAAATGGATAAATTTTTAGTTAATAAAATCAAAAATGAATTGATGAATGTATGAATTATATGAATTTTACACTTTACTGCATAGTAAACAATAAATGTAAATAATAAATGTAGATAAATATTTGCTTAATAAAAATTTTAAACATTAAAATATTTGAGAAATATATATTATAAAAAATCTATTCAAGAAAATCAAATGAAACGTTGTTTACATAATATTGTTTCGAAGATTCAACGGACACATTTTATTACTATTATCATTTCCTTTTATGAACGTAGACGTTACTATTTAAGTCGAATAACAATCGTCCGTGGCCGCTCACCCTCGACGTTGTTTTGTTTGCAGTCGGTCATGAGAGGTATTGTCGTCCTTGCCTTTCGCAAAGCACCTGGCATAAACCCGTCTCATCACTCGGAATGTTTCTCGCCTCCATGAATAAAATAAGATAGCGCATGCAGGCTCTACCTGTCTCCCTTCGCACCACCAATTACGCTATTTGCCAAAACGAGTAAGTCATAGTTAACGTAAAACAGAAATGCAATAAAACCCTGCGCCTACACGAGAGATTTGTTTCTACCCGTATATAGAAGCTTATAGTTTTAACTATACTAAGTAGATGTGTTGTTTCATTTGAATAGCAGACGGTTCGCGCACGTGATAATTCCTGTTTGATTAGATTAAATGATGCTGAGTTTGCCCACTGAATAGCGAAATCAGTGAAGTGAAATTTTATATATTCATTTGTCTCATTAGCAGGGTTGTATATAGAGGTTGAACGATACGGCTCATCTATAGAGCATTACCATCTAACATTTATAGGACAAAATTATTATTACCACGATGAATGCAAAGTAATTTATAAACATATCGATATTGAATAAACACATCCTTAGTTTATTATGTATTGTGGCTGTCGATCTTCACGCCAGAAAGCTGTTAGATGTTATTTACGAATAAACGCCGTAATGGAATCCTTTGAGTCCACTAATACCCACAACAAAGTTCTGCTGCAAGTGAGTTTTAAATATATTTAAGTACTGATTGAAAACAATAAATTAATAAATATGTTACCAAGAATTAGTATACGCAAACTTTCCGACGATTATGCCTTTCCATAAAATTCAAAGGAAAAAGTAAATAAATCTCAAAATTTACTCAAAATTTTTGATTTATACAAAAACTTTTTTAATATTCAGTTAACATTTTCATTCATTTTATTTTATTCATTCATCTTAATTAACAATAAAAAAAAATTAAATAAATTCTTCTAGAAAATTTAAAAAGCTCCAGATATCAAGTCGAAACTTATCGATACACAATTTTTTTTAATAATTATGTACCATACATAACAAAATGTTTTAAAATAAAGATACGTAGAATAAAATGATATACATACCTATTATGTAATGTTATGTTTGTACGGAAAAACATTAATGATTTTGTGAGAAAATGTGATACTCATAACATTGGTACAAGGAACAAACACAAATTAATTACTCCCATTATTCGACTGCATAGAGTCAGTAACTCTTTTGTGGGGCTATGTGTACGTTTCTACAACAGGATCCCAGAAAGCTTTCAAAATAATTCAGTTGCTAAATTTAAAAAAATTGTAAAGGAACGCTTGTGTGCTAAAGGATATTTACAATTAATGAATTTATGGATGATAGCACACCTTGGGAATGAGACGATCGCCGCATGGCTATTTCTTTTTTTTTGTTGTAAAAAACATAAAAAAACAAAAAAGTTAAAAAAAAAGAAAACCCGCTGAGTTTCTTTCGCCGGTTCTTCTCAGGGCTGGGTGTTTCTTTCCGAACCGGTAGTAGTTTCCAGTTTGACAATCAATAAGTAAGTGTAATACTTCAATATTGAATAAAGTAATTTGATTTGATAGGGTAAGGCAGGGCAAAGTGGACACATTAACCTTTGGAGTGCTATGGGAAGGAAACCGATACAGTCAAATAAAAAAAATATGACTGAGTTTTAAACAGTATTTATTAAATATTTTAATATAACTAACAAAAAACACGTAACATCAGTACTTTATTAAGAATTATTAATCAAACTAAATCTGGTACCGCTATCCGCTTTGCCCAACCCACCGGGTAAAGTGCATATGGCAAAGTCTTATAGGGCAAAGTGAACACACAATGTTAATTAAAAGAACAGATACCGAAGCATATAAAAAACATAGCTAAATAAAAGGATAAAAAAATAAAAAATACTACTAATCAGTTATCAGGTCAGCTGTCACAAAGAAATATGCCATTTCCTACATAAGCTGTGTATTTCTCGTGACTCATTACTTGCATAACTGCATGTTCATTGCAGGTCATTGGATCAAATCATCAACCGGCTGTTCGTTAATTTCCATATAATACTCTCCACAAAAACAGCGTTTTTCAGCGTTTTTTTGTCCTTAGATCCTTTAGCTTTAATAATTTTGGTCGTTTTAACGTTAAGTTCGTTTTAGCAATTTTGATAGTTTTGGTTCTTTGGTCGTTATAATCGTTTCGGTAGTGTCAACGTTTCATGAATCTTGTCAATATTTCTCAATAATTTGGTACATTTAACAAATTTAACTATTTTTCAAATTTCAGGGGAGTGCTAAATCACCTACTTTTCCATTTTTATGTCAACTTTTTGAAAAAATGTTATGCATGGAAAAAAACTTGGCAAATGTGTTAAATGTATCTAGCAAGATTTCATTACAGACAGACAGGCAGACAAACAGGACAGTTAAAAACTCAATAAAAACTTGTAAAATACATACAGCACCAAACGAACACCTTTTCTGCAAAGTGAGTTCGGTGTCCACTTTGACCAGCGGGTACTTGTTGAATTTAAACTAATCTAAAATCGAATATAGAAACCAATTCCCAACGAAACTAGGAATATTTCAACAAGAAATTATGCATTTTGAAGATAGAATCAAGCCAATACAGTAATACTATATAAACATGAGTAATTACAGAATAACGTATCTTGAAAAACAGTAAGCGCTGTTCACTTTTTTATTTTTTTTCGCAAAGGACCCGTGATTCGAGCTCGCTCTATTTGCTTATGAAGGGCACAGCGAGCACCTCGTGACGCGACGGGAATGCACTAGGGCCTGCCGTTTCGAAATAATTGAGGGTATCCGCTTTGCCTGGACTGTCGACTTGCCCCGGCCATACCCTACATATCACCGGCTCCACCAACCCGCAGCGTGGTGGAATAAGCTCCAAAACCTTCTCCTCAAAAGAGAAGAGGAGGCCTTAGACTAAATTGTTACAAAACTTACATTTACTTAAAATTGCACAGAAATTGTTCACAGATTTATTGTTTGTCTCAGATTTGGTCTTGTGCCATACATTTTATGTTGAAATTGAAATGTTGGTGACAGGTAAAGAATTTTGGCATAGTAGGTATGTGTTATCATGATTATAAAGATTTATATTAATATATTGAGATTTATAACTTTAATTATATTGTTTACTCAGAAATTAAAGATTTACTAGTCGGATAAATTTGGGCAAATGTATGTATTATTATTTGTTTTCAAGATATGTGCCACAAAGAAGTGTTCATAAATATATCACTTACTTGCTTACATGTTCACACCCACTACCCAGACTCTAAAACAAACCCTTCGCAATAACTTCTACTTGAAAGATAGAAAACGCGAATATTAGTTAACTCGAAATATTTTTTAGATAAAAACGTAAACGTTTCAGCACATAACTTATTTTCTTACTAATCGATTGGGGGTTAGAAAATAAACATTTGGTAGAAAATATCATTCGATACACGAAGATTTTCTCAAGATTGTCTTCTTCACTAATCAGCACCAATTATGCACATAAATATATTTGAACGCCACACCGTGGGCTTAGATACACGTGTTGCATCCACTGGTTCATCGCGGATATTAATATATATATAAATTATATTTCATACAATAGGAGTTATTGAGAAATTCGATTCTAAAGTCTTCTAATAATGATATTTATTTCGGTAGTCCGTTTAGAAATTTACATGCTATTGTTGTTTCATTCCAGCCGTGTCAGTTTCAAAGTAAAATATTCTGTATCCAAATAGACTTTAACAAACGTATTTGTGTGACGCTTAGCGACAAATTCACGGAAAAATCTCAGTAACTTTTTACTCTATTCCACCGATTCAATTACATACTAGGTATTTTCATTTTTAGATGTAGACTGCAATTCACCTTTGTGTGTTACCACCACCTCTAGGAAAACAAAACAAGCCTTTTAAATTTTCATTTTATGCACTGTTCAAAATGTGTTCATGTTAATCTGAAAGGAATGAGATACATCTTTTCTAAAAAAATACTTTATTTTCATTAACATTTTATCCGAGTTCGTTAGAAAATATGGACATATTTTTCATGAAAATCTATTTGTACATTACACTTTCTGACAACTCTTTTAACGGTGGTGGCTTGTATTGTAAATAATAAGGTCATGTCATTGTTCAAAATAATAAAAAACCATTTTACAGTGCTATATCTAAAATACTAACAAGTAACAGCAGAATTCATTTGTTCTATGACTTTTTAATAACCCTAATAGAATTTGCAAAATTAAACTTTCAAAGTATTTTTTTTCTTTGACACTATTAAGTCTGTATTTGGCAGTGAGTAGTTAGTAGTATGTTACGTCATGTCTCCGACGCATTTTGAGTCACAAAAATAACTCATATTTTCGATTGAAATAATATTTTATGTTAATTTATCAATGACTAGCATCACTACCTAGATTGTTTATAACACTGAAAGTTCTGAAATGAAATCTTATTATATTATTTATTTATTATCACAATTTATGTTTCAAAACAAAACTGAAGGAACCAATTAATATAAAATAATCTGCTGACTAGGGTTACTGCGTACACTTTGTCTTTTTTTTATAAAGTAGGAAGATGAACATGCCATCTGATGGTTGGTGGCCACCCCTGCACATGGGTGCTGTCAGAAATACATCCCTAATGCATCAGTAACCTTGGGAACAAGATGTGATGTCCTCCGTACCTGATGCCACACTGGCTCATTCACCCTACAAACCGTAACACAACCATTCTAAGTATTGCTGTTTTGTAATAGAATATCTAATGACTGGGTGGTATACAACCACTGGCCTTACCACTAGGAGCCTACAATCGCTTCATATTTAACCATGCTTAAGTCGTGCTACATTATTACGCACGCACGAAGTACCGAAAGATAAACTACATACAGCGCGCGCGCCGCTTAGAGAGTCATTAACGACCGCAAATAAAAATGTCAAGCTTAAGCGACGCCCCTCATACAACGCCGTTCTACGCGCAGAGTCGTTAATAATAATTCATTTCAAATTATTTAAATTTTGTATGAAATAGTTAGATTAATTATTGAAAGCCATAGAATAAAAGTTGTCACTTTTGACGCTATTAATGCGGTAAACGAGATGGATCAGTACTTGGCTCCTAGATCGCGGGATCAAAGCATTGTGATCAAGCACAACTAAATGTTGACGCGCTTGAAGTTTATGATGTTCGTGTGAAGAAAAACATCGGAAGGAATGTTGCATGTATCGGTTAAGTATCTACCATGTGGTAACATTAGACTTGGAGATCCGCAAAGCTTCATTTTATTATAGATTATCCATTTTACTTCATGTTCAATTTAGATTTTTGTTTATTTCTTAAGGTATTATTTATTTTAAATTACGAAACAATTTATTTTTATTTGTATGAATGCATTTTACAGAAATGTGAATTTTTAATAAATAAAAATATTTAATGCTTAAGGCAAGATCTGAAAGTCTTTGTTGAATAGTAAAAGTAAAATAAAGTAACAGTCTGTGAATATCCCATTGCTGACCTAAGGTCTCTTCTCCTTTTTTGACGAGGTTCGCAGCTTATTCCACCACGCTGCTCCAATGCGGGTTGGTGGAATACACATGTAGCAGAATTTGAGTGAAATTTGACTCATACGAGTTTTTCTTCACCGTCAAGCACAAGATGAATTATAAACACAAATTAAGCACATACAAATTTAGTGATGCCTGCCCGGGTTTGAACCCACGATGATCGGTTAAGATTCACGTGTTCTAGCCACTGGGCCATCTCGGCTTTGTTGAATGTTTTCACTAGATTAATATATATATATGTATAATACATAATTGGTACAAAATACATTCAATTGCGACTGTACTGGTCAGTAATTGGCTTAAATAAACAAAAAAGGAACATATTGTTCCTTTTTTGTGTTAAAAAATTTTCAATTTTTTCTCTTAATTCTCACCAATACAACAAACATTAAGGTACATAAATCATATTTATCATTATTAAAATTATTCTAAGCAAAACCATTCGTATTGTGCATATTATGTTCAATATACATTGCTGCTGGCGCCGACGGCACGGTACTATTCTCATTCCCTCTTGTTATTTTCGTATCCACCTGATTACAGTATATATAACTCTAATAGGAAGGGAAGTGACTTTCATTCAATTATTAAAAATTTTAATGGAATATGAATAAAAACGATTTTATCAAGTATTACTCGTGCAGTAGCAAGAAGAAGGCATATTAACTTATATTAATATTATTAGCTGAGCTGAATTGGCTCAGTGGTTAGAACGCGTGAATCTTGACCGATAACCGCGGGTTCGACTCGTGTTACGCTACCATATGTGTATCATCCAGCACGCATTGAACAGAGTGGTGGCGTAAGCTCCAAACCTCCTCAAAAGAAAAAAAACCTTAGCAATTCACAAACTTCAGAAATTTACAAGCTGTTCATTTTAGCAAGCGGTCGGTTTTGTTTGTTTTCTAATCCGATAGTGATAGAACTTTAATATTATTTTAGTTTATAGTTTCATGAATGAGCATGGATGAGCATACTATGCGAATATGTTGTGTATTTTTTAAAAATATACAACATATTCGAGAGATGATTTTCGGTCTAGGAGCATTCGAAATGCCAAAACTATAAATACCAAATGTACAAAAACTATTTTTAAAGATATTTTTAAAATCAATCAACGGCATTTGTCTGTCTTTTGTTAATACGACACAGTAACAATTTTTATTTTTTAATATGCATTAGTATATTTGTCACATAGTATTAATCTTCTCAAAATTACGTCAATCATTCATTTTAAGTTTTATATCGATAAATATTTTATTTAACACTTTACTTATTATATTAAATATGAGCCAGTCGTTGTAGAAATTTGATAATATTCATTCTTATAGTTAACAACAGGAACGGGGTCGATTAGATAAATTTGAAAAAAAAGCTTGTGCGGGCGATAGTAAAAGAGTAACAGAACAGGTTTTATTTTTTGTCTGTATGTATGGTTGTAGACGCTAATAGCCAAAACGACTAAAAAGATTTTCTTGTACTTCCGTTTGATTTGATAAAAACATTAATATAAAAAAGGACATTATTTCTTGATAAACCAACTTGCCGTCGCGGACAAAGACCACCAGACAAAGATAACCAACCAGTTTTTAAATAAATTCATGAAAAACGGCATATTATTAGGTACTAGATTAAATCTTTATTTTAACCATGCAACGTCGGGAACAGTGATTATTATAGAAAATAATTCATAAAAAGCAATTTTTCCTTAAAGTACGATAAAACTAAAACTTTAAAAAAACAACGGATAATCATAGTTACCGGTCTAGGCTGAATTTGAAATTTTAATTATTATAACGTAATTGATATAGAAATTTACTGGTACAATACCAGTTTAATAACTTTAATATATGACTATCAAAATTTATTTTAGTAGTAGTATTGACAATAATTGATTGATTGATGAAACATTATTTTTTAAAATAATCCTTATTTGATAACCTAGTTTAAAATATTTAAATAAAAGTAATATGAAATTAAATTAATTATAATCGAGCTATTAGATTAAACAGTACTCAAATGTATTAGATATATTATAAAGTTATTGGCATTATTTTTCAATATATTTTAAACAAATATGAACTCTGAATTTATAAAAAATGTATACAAAATGAGAAATTATTGATGTATTCATTGCATTATACTCGTAAATGATCAATCGAAAACGTTTATATAAAACAAAGAAGTAATAATTTCATAAATCAGTTTTCATTACGCCGATAGTTCGATTTATTTAAAAGCTATGAAACATTTTAAATAATTAAAGACAGCAATAATGACAATCAAAAGTCGACTGCGATGCCCGGATATTTACGAACTTAATACGAAACAATGATTTTGGTAAATTTAATATGGGGCGTTTTTGGAGTCTCATATTTATAAAATGTTATGACTGCATTACTATATGAAAGTATGTTTAAGTATAACTTAACTACTACGATGTGTCTAGTCATGATAAAATAAAAAAATAGAAATAAATGTGAACGAATACACAAAAAACTTCCGCGTTTAAACTAAGTACTATATTTTTTTTAAATATTAATAGTACAAGATCCCTGGTACACCTTTTATCATTTATTACTAACAAGCTGATTTTTCGTGAGTAGCTTCCTTTTGACTAGTCGCCCAACTTTTTTCCTTACAGTAACGTTGGTAAATGGTAGCTTACTAGGGTAGCAAGGATAAAATATGTTGGTTTCACGAATTTAAAAAATTTATTACTAACCGAATTTTTCTTTGTTAGTTATCGAGATAATTATCTAAATAACGTGAAAAAGTATTTGTCCTACAAAATATAAGGTTTCGTCAGGGAGTCCCCCCTCTCCAACGTGTATCATAAACAAGGTCATGAAAACTGATTACTAACCAGCTGATTTTTTTTTATTGGTTAGCTAACATATGCATAGTTTACCACCCACATTGTCCTACAAATTGCGTGGTATGTCATCTTGGTCCTACGCTCAAAAGTTGTAGTACTAATACTTAATGTAAAAATAATTACTATCAAGCTGAATGTTCCAGAATAGCTTCGTTTCAATGAGACGCCCAACTAATTCTTATACGAAAATTCTCGATTGTGGTTTATAACTAAGATAATAGGGACGAAATATGTTGCTTTGACGAATAAAAAAAAATTATTACTAACCGTTTTTTTTTTGTTAGTTATCAACATAATTATCTAAATAACATAAAAAAATATTTGTCCTACAAAATATAAGGTTTTATCAGAGAGTCCCCCCTCTCCAACATGTATCATAAATAAGGTCATGAAAAATAATTACTAACTAGCTGATATTTTTTTTATTGGTTAGCTAACATTTGCATAGTTTACCACCTACATTGTCCTACAAATTGCGTGGTACGTTATTCCAGTCCTCCAGTTACATAGTTGAAATTCATGAAATTAAAAATAATGCATCTGACAAAAAGACAGATGGATAATGTATGTGTCGCTGGTTTAACTGAGCATCTTACTAATATAAGTTCACTTTTTAATGTACAAATGCCTAACAAAATTACGGAAATCTGACTATGAAATGATTCTACTTCGCTGATAAACGTTAATATTATAATTATCTTTCGATTCCTTTTATTTAATATTAAAGTTATTTTATGTTATTTATCTTTATAGTGGGAATGGTTGGTATCTATTACTTCCCATGCTTGCCCATGCTGGTGTCGATCATAACCACGTAAAGCTGTTTTTATTTATTTATTTAATTGGATCCACAACAGTTGTAAAACTAACTACTTATGTACAACCAATTATAGGAGAACACACCATTCAATTAAATACAAGTTCCTTTTTTCCATCTTTGTGAATAGGTACTATTCTTGCTTTCTTCCATTCATCAGGAAAAATGCCGTTTTGCAATGATATATTATAAATTAGATATAAAGGGTAAGATATAGAATTTGCACAACTAGTAAAAAATATTGGAGGTATATTGTCATTATGCTGTGGGGTAATGCGGCCGCTATCAATACGATATTTGTATTGCAGAATAGGGCTATTCGCGCGATCTATAACCTAGGAGCTAGAGAATCCCTAAGACAGAAATTTAAAGAAATTAGAATATTAACTGTTGCTTATCAATACATATGTAATGTTATTTATGTACGGAAACACATTAATGATTTTGTGTTTCTTTTCCGAACCGGTAGTAGTTTCTAATTTGACAATCAATAAGTAAGTGTAATACATCAATATTGAATAAAGTATTTTGAATTTGAATTTGAATCGGTTAATATTCACGCGTTGTAGCCACTGGACCATCTCGGCTTTATGTTTATATATTATATATTACTTCATTTCATATTGTAAACTCAAAAATTACGAATATTGTAGGACTAATAAAACATACCTTTTTTTATGTAGGACATTGTTTTATTTGGACGAAAAATATATTAACCTATCACGTGAAACCTTTGTCCTACAGTTACTAATAAAAAAAAAAGTCCTGCTGTATTGACAACTTTTGAGCGTAGGACCAAGATGACATACCACGCAATTTGTAGGACAATGTGGGTGGTAAACTATGCATATGTTAGCTAACCAATAAAAAAAAATCAGCTGGTTAGTAATCAGTTTTCATGACCTTGTTTATGATACACGTTGGAGAGGGGGGACTCCCTGACGAAACCTTATATTTTGTAGGACAAATACTTTTTCACGTTATTTAGATAATTATCTCGATAACTAACAAAGAAAAATTCGGTTAGTAATAAATTTTTTAAATTCGTGAAACCAACATATTTTATCCTTGCTACCCTAGTAAGCTACCATTTACCAACGTTACTGTAAGGAAAAAAGTTGGGCGACTAGTCAAAAGGAAGCTACTCACGAAAAATCAGTTTGTTAGTAATAAATGATAAAAGGTGTACCAGGGATCTTGTACTATAACGAGACGGGTATGAAGAATATATCACAATTTCGTAACGATGTTCTAATAGTGTCAATCAGCGCAGATGGGTTCCGTATTATCACGTAATATAATAAAATACCTATAAACTACTACAAAGTATTTAAGAAAGACACGCTAACTGCATAACAATTCATTCACTGCACGTGATCGTTAAAACTCCTACAAATCTAAAGTAACCTTTATGCTAACATTGCATATTCACTCCGTGGACCTTCTAATAAACCCACAAACAAAAAGATTAGTAGATATAAAGTTGACAGAAGTCACCACTCTATTACCCTATAAAAGTTTTAAAGGCTCACAAACACTGTAATCGCCGTTTAAATTATACTGAACCATTACAATACTTTTTTACTTCCTAAAAGGTGCAAATTTTTCAATATTGAAAACAATAAAAGTTTTCATGTATTTTTCGAGAACGGAACTATTTAAAATGTTATTTTTAAATGAAACTATTCAACTTATTTTAATAATTAATAGTAATCAAATAAAAAATGTTCCAGAAATACATATGTATATTAGATTAAGTATAAAAGAATATTACGTCTATAAATAACGTAAATAGAAGATTACGTCGAGGCAAATTGAAACCGTTAAAATGTTTCGGCACATAACAAAACGGCTCAATACCTCTTTCCAATAGAATTATAGTAGTACATGTCGGTTTAATGAAATAAAAACAGATCCCCGGCGTTTTTTCTTCTTTGTTGTTCCTAAAATATCCTGTAAAAAAAGTTAGAAAACTGCTCCATAAACTTAGCTCTCAACGTTTTTAATTATTAATATAGAATAAGTATTTACAGGTTTATTGTTTTACCCATCCGATATTGTTTCAGTGCTTTTTATAATTTCATTAATAGATAACAAAATATATATTTTTTTCTTTTTTTAGCCTGTTAGTCCACGGCCTACGTCGACGCTACGCGAATGATGTTGTGACGCGTAGCCGTCGCAAGCCGCCCGCCGTCGGAACTTTGTTCAGCGCTACGAGCATCATGAAAAAGATTTCAACGAAATCTTTTTTGAAAAATATTATATTTTAAAATATTTTTACTAGTGAGTACTTACTAGTTGCTACCAAATGTGTTTTATTTTTAAAACTATTTTAAATTTATTTTAAAACAAAGTTTATTATTAAATATTAAAAAAAATATGTAAATTTATTTTCAAATATTTAATGTTTCAATTTATTAGTTATTGCTTTAATATATGCATATTCAAATATTTAATAATAAAGTTATAAGCTATAAAATAATAAATATAATGTACGGATATTAGTAAAAATCAAACGAAACAATGTTTATAAAATAATTAAACCGAAGACAATACTACATACAATAAAAATAAAGTATGCAAATAACTCGATTTTGATAGATCGTTATATGTATTATAACAACACTTTTACTGCTCAAAGTCAATTGTTTGCATCTAATATAAATGTTATATACATATGTATATTGTAACAATAAAGGAATAAGCGTTTTTTCATTTTGTTATTTTTGATGCCATTGAGAACCAAGTTTAGGAGAAATTTAATTCGCAGTGACAAAAGAAAACAATGTTAATGGAGCTCCATGTGAAGTCGCTAAAGCAAGCCAGCACGATAACATTATATACATATATAAATAAACGCACAGCAACTATCCTGAAAAAAAATGGTTAGAGTTCTTCGAACAGTTTTATTGGTTGATGTTTTTTTTTAATATATGTTCTTCTTATTTGCTTGTGTTGCTGAAAGAGTTTACGGTTTTGAAGATAATGCCTATCTCAAAATAGTATTACTAATATTCTTTGTAATGACAGGTTACTAAGATACTCACGGATGGATTTGGCACGCAGCGCCGTGGATCAGAGCTGCGGTACGTGGGGCTGTACCGGCCTGGAAAGCAGCCGGGAGGAGCCATCAGCCCCCCTCCGGACTTCATTTTATCCGGGGAGTACATGGCACATGACCCCCACGGATCGTCCTCCAACTTCAACACCTTGGAGGGTGAGTGATACTGCCGGTCGAAAATTTTGGCGACTTTATCGTACTTCGGGGTTAAAAAAAGGCGACGCGTCGCCGCGACCGTTCCGTGCGCCGGATGATAACCGACTGAAGAGGGTGCTGCGTGACGTTATGAACCACGCCCTCTCCCCTCCAACGACCCCTCCTACGACAACACCTCGTCCCTCGCACGCATGTTTACGTCGCCGCCGGCGGCTCCACGATTAACTGAATTATTTAATTGGTCCATTCACTTCTCGTGTCTGTTACCTTTTCACGCTTCTAGCTCGCAAAGGTTGACGGATTGCCCGTGACGCGATTGGCACAATTCTAATTAACCCTCAATTTATATCAAATTCTAACAATATGAAACTTAGAAATAACTCTTCGGTTTATTTTCACATGTGAATTCAAGAGCAGGAGCTCTTTGAACAAAACAACGACTTAAAACAAACAATAAATTTTAATCAATTTCCAAATAGTAGGTATGATATTGAAAAATGTTTTAATACATTTTTACTTTACATCTAAAATACATACAATACATGAATATACCAATATACATATTTAATATGTACATGTTAATAAGTATGCAATAAATTATAACGTATTGTCTACATTGCAAATCACAATCCAGTATGAAACCATATTGAACCGATTGAATAAATTGAAGCTTTCAGGAATAGATTTAAGCAGTCAAGTGGTATATTTATAAGTGATGAATTATTCATTATCCAAATATCGCAATAAAGTCGACTGTATTCATATTGTATTTATAATTTCAAATATGACATACATAATTATGTAGTTTTGGACCGCCGTTACGAGTTGCAATAACTCTTTTATAACTTTTTTAACTACTTTAATGACAGTCTACGAACAACTTTTAAGTAAGTAAACAACAGCAGAATAAGATTCCAAATCAATGTGGAAATGCATGATCGCATGGGGCACCAAAAGAAACTTTCTAAATAAAAACTAAATAAAATCTTTTATTTATTAAAAATATATCTGTATTATAACATACAAATAAAATTATTAACAATCTTTTACTTATTAAAGTAATGTATTAAACTCTAAATACTATAAATTAGTTATCAAAAATATAACCTTTAAAGATTTATATTTAAATAATCTATTTTCAATAGGGCGATATTATACCATGGTAGCAAAATCAATACTTCCCATTAAGCAATATTGCTAATCTTTAACTTGATTTTGAACGGGTTAACCCTTTCCAAACTTAAAAATAAAATATTTTTTGTAAACAATAATATATGTTTAAGGGTATTGTCTTATTTTTATAATCTATAATTTCAAATAACATGTAAATTAGTGTCATTACCAAAAAAAAAATGGAATCCTACGGTAGGAAATGGAAAAAGCGTAACAATGTGATAGCGCACCGTGAGAGACGTGTAAAGGATGCGGGGGTGTAAACTGAAATTGAGCTAGCTTAAGGCGCTCCCTTAATGCATAAACAGCTACATGCATGTTTATTTAAACTGCAGTTATATTTATAATGTTTATAATAAATGTTGTATATACTTACAAAATTTCACTAAAATGGAGTTACTCTTTTATTAAGTTCATTTAAAGTTAAAAACAATATCTATAATATATTAAATATAGAAGAAGAAGAAAGAAGAAGAAAGAAATAAAGAAGAAGAATAGATATTAGATATAGAAGAATATAGAAATAGACATTCGCTCTTTGATTTTTAAACATCAATCTAACTAACGGTTTGAAGAAATTTCAAAAACCTGAGAAAATCCAGCAAAAAAATGTCGGCCTGAATTTTTATTTTCAGTAGGTATTTATTAATTTCTAAGGTGTGATATCGTCTAAAAAGTAATTCGTTTTCTAATGTATATTATTGACATATCTACCTAAGTTTTTAATCTATTTATTTCTTTAACAGTATAAATAAGGAATAAAAATAAAATAAGTTTGCGAAGATATATGAAGTTTGGATTATACCGAACTTTTTAGCTTTTTAACTCATTCTGACTGGCCGCGATCAGCAGTAGGACAATTTATAAATAGCACAGATATTATTATCATACCGAAATGAGGTACAGCTTCTGTCCGTAATTTTCTCTAAACTAGTAACTTAAAATACAGTCTGTATTAAAATACAGACTTCAAAGTGAAAACAATAAATGAGGAGTAAACCATGTAGCCTCTTCCTCTGTTACGGCAATTGGTTGACGTATGAGTGATTTTTTAAAGTCTATTTTACTTGAATATTTTCACACATTTTTCATTTATTTCTTGACCTAATTTTTTAGTCTATGTTACAAAATTTAGCGGAAAGAAGCTAGTTTGTAGTAAGCGCAATAAAATTAACATCATATGAAAATAGTCGTTAAAAATCGTACAATCTTTTTTTTTATTTTTTATGTAAGAGGAGGCAAATGAGCAGGAGGCTCACCTGATGGAAAGTGACTACCACCGCCCATGGACACCTGCAACATCCGAGGACTTGCAGGTGCGTTGCCGGCCTGGGAGGAAAGAGTACGCTCTCTTCTTGAAAGTTTTTAAGTCATATCGGTTCGGAAAAGTCGCCGGCGAAAGCTGGTTCCACAGAGTGATTGTGCGAGGCAGGAAATGCCTTAAGAAACGCACTGTTGTGGATTTCCAGACATCGAGGTGATGGGGTGGAATTTGGAGTTCTGGCGCGATGCCCGGTGGTGAAATTCAGCTGCCGGGACTAATCCAAACAACTCCTCAGAACACTCCCCGTGATATATGCGATAGAGGATGCAGAGTGACCCAACATCTCTACGCAAAGCCAAAGGATCAAGCCGGTCGGTAATAGCCTGATCGTCGATAATTCGAACTGCTCTACGTTGAATGCGGTCAAAAGGAAGAAGCTGGTACTGGGGAGCTCCCGCCCAGAGGTGAGAGCAGTACTCCATGTGGGGCCGAATTTGCGCCTTGTAAAGTTTTAGGCGATGGTTCATCCAGCATATAACCTACATGTGTACCGATTTTGATCGTGATGATGATAATGATTTTGATTGAATTACAAAACATACAAACTTTCACACTTATAATATTAGTAGAAAGTAGACTTACTTTCTAAACGTACAATAATATATTTGAAGTAATTTTTCTAGTTTCCAAACTTTTTTCATCCGATTGATAACAAAGCTTTCGCCGAGTGTTTCAACTTTCACATTAGATTAACTTGCACTTGAACCAGAATGAAAATAAATTGATAGCATCTGTTGACTATTAGAGACCTTACTAATATAAGCCTTGACGGCTTATTGGTTAGAGAGCCGAGATGATTCTGTTGTTGATGATGACGTGAATCTTCATGAATGCTTCCGAGTTCAACTATAAGGCACCATTGTATTTGCATGTGATTAATTTGTGTTTCATCGTTAGTGGTGAAGGAAAATGCTGTGAAGAAACGTGCATTTTGTGCATGGCGGATGAAAATCTGCTTGCACCATTGCATTGGAACAGCGTAGTGAAGTGAGCTCCCAACCTTCTCAAAAACGATAGGAAGCCTTAGCCCATCAGTGGGCTATCTATTATCAATTCTATCTTTACGTTTTTATTTTTTCTCACAGATAAAAAAAAAAACAAAAATTAACAGCCATTTTACAATCGATAACATATAATACAATAAATTGCGATCTGATTTTTCCAAATTTTTAAAGATTCCTATTTCACATTATACCTGCTCGTTTAATTATAACCGAATCTTTTTTTAGAGAAAGCGTATTCGTTTTTTTTTTCGTTAAAGATCAAGAAATGTAAACAAACAGTTTTACTAATCATAAAAAGAATAACATCAAGTTATGTTTTATAGAAAGTGATGTTAAGAATAAAATTTATTGTTACCTACTTATAAAGTCAATCGATATAATAAATTCAGTTACAAATTTTAACTTAATGTTAATGTCATCAATCATTTTCCAACTTTAAACGTATATTGAAACAGAGCATTGCTTTAATTATAAACAAAAATCAGCGGCCATTAATATTCGCACAGTCAATTAGTAATCGAAACAAAAGTTGAGTCTAAAAGGGTTTTTAGCATGAACTCCGTCGGGACCAGATGGTGGAGCGAGAGTCGTGATGATACGCGATGTGCGTTATTAGCAAAGATCATAACCCTGCAAACCGATGGATACATGTCAAAACAAGAGCAACCCTTCGCGTAATTACCCGGCCCAACCGGCAGATGGCGGGAGTTTAATTTTTCGATTTCGGACGCCCGTACATTATGCATGACGCTTTTATCGCTCGCTGTGGTTCCTTCGGGAGTTTATTGCACGAAGTTCAAGTTACATGTAACAGCGACTTTGCGATAAGTAATACACGAAACTTTTATAATTTATCGATACTAACTCATAATTTATACTAAACTTAAAAATTTAACAAACTTACAAAGTGTAATTATTGTTAACATGTTTTTGCTCTTCATAAAAATCAAAATCAATAAACTTATAATACATATCTTAAATGCTACAATAATGTTTTCTATATGTCATAAGCGTACACCTTAAGGTTTAAAAGTAAATTTTCCGCTCAAAGTTTATAAAATAAGCGACAACAACATGATCGCGTACCCTTTTTGGGGTCTCGCATATCGGCGCTAAACCACTATGCATAGATTCGTTGTGCAAAATGTACAATACAACAATTCTTTGAAGCAAAAATTTACTCTTGAATTTTCTAAACAACTGTTTACATCAATAAAAAAAAGTTCAATGACCTTTTCATATATATGTTATAAATAAATTAAATTAACGTTGCGGTTACCGAGTTCAAACCTTAGAAAAATTAATGATACTTGTATATTAAACCTTATTTTCCGAGTACTTTTCGATGCACGCTGACGTTTATAGTTGACCTTTACAGGCTGCTAGAGAACCAACAACTGCACGTGTATGATTAAAATTTTACGAAGTTTTATAAAGTCTTCAATAGGTATAGTGATAAAAACAAAAATATTGCACAATCAACGAAAAAATAGACATCTTGCATCTAGTCCAAGTTCTCACGCTAATGTAACTTTTCTTAAGTGTTCTATTCAACATACCTATTTAAATAAAACAGAACAAAAATAATGTTAATATTATGATGTAGGAATATTGTGTGTCAAAAATAAAAAGTGTTTCGTTTTCATTAAATAAGCTACAGATAGCACTCCTGTAACTTATTTGTGAAATACGATATGTTTATAGAGTAGGTACTAGCTACGCGTCTGGTTTCGCACGGGTAATAAAAGAATAACATAAAAAAATATTTTAAAGGACAAACATACAAAGGAAGAACTTTGTTGAGGGCGAAAGTAGAAAAAATCGCCAAAGTTTCACAATTTAGTATACGCAAATAACTATTTTATATAAATATATAATTACATTTTCAATCAACATCGCACTTGACTGAAATAATATTAATATAGTTTATAATACTCATATCTTTTTTAAACATTCAATTTAACTATAATTATAAATAAATGAAATGAATATAAAAATACAAGGAGAGAAACCTGATTACCGATAGAATATTTGAAACAAAGGTTAAATTACAATACCTTATAACCATTTGCTTGTAATACTTAATAGCAAGAATATAATTCAATATTATATACCTTCAGAGTATTTGATCATTTTCAGACGCACGAAAAAGCAGACCATTCAACATAAGAATGCTACATAAAAGAATCCAACATGATATAAATACGCGTAGAATAACGAGAAATAGTAGGACGTTTACATAGAGAGGGCCAAAGCTTCCGGAGGATGTGGTCTCCCCACCCCACCCCCGGAAGCGCCCAAGCCTTCCCAACACACGCACTGATACAATCTGCAAGGAAATTTATTGTTTTATTTTATTTATGTCAATTTTGCAACTGTTTATTTAATATCATTGAATAACATTTGTAATTAGAATTCCGATAAATGTCACATAACTAACTATTTAAATAACTATTTTTGTCTTGAAAAACGTAATTATGATTTTTTCAAAAAGCATACTTCGAGTTCTTTCTATGTAAAATTATTTGTTTAAATAAAATTCAATATATCAAATGTAAATGCAAACCGCATTTACCTTACCTATATTTTTTAATCAAAGGACAACATAATATAGAAAACCCTTAAAATCTTAAATATATATTTTGTAAACAATTTATTTAATAAACCTAATTTGCTATCGCTACCGAGAACGCTCATGAAAACGGGAAAATATGTATTCGCGTACCCTCAATTAAAACCATAATTAACGTTGAATTAAAAGCGAGCGCTAATCTCAATTATAACTCTCTTTTGTATTTTGTTGCTATATTTCTCTGTTTACACACTAATTTATTTATCGGAATACAAAAAGTTCGAACAAATTAATTCACATATAATTTACAAATGATATATTTACGTCAATAAAGTATATAACGAGTTCAGATATTGTAGTTTAAACATTATCTATATCACAGTATGTTCTAATATTAATACTAGCAGCCCAATTTATTTATACTTTCGCTTCAACTAAAAATGGCGGACCAGTAACCATAAACGACCACCGACCTGAAAATTAGTGGAAAATTTAAGGTGGACAAGCGAAAGGCAGCTGGAGAATATAATTAAATCGAAAACAAAACTTCATACTTTATACTCATTTCATGTGGGCTGGACAAGATTCTCAAATGAGAGCATTTTTTGTCATCAATTTATAAGATTTAGTAAAATTTAGTAACTAGTACCAGGTTAAATTATTACTAAATAAATAGATTTTTTTTATTTCAGTTATATTTTAAATTAATTTTTTGTAAACGGAAATACTCAAAATAGTAATAATAAGACTCTTTTAAAGGTCATACTGAAGTTCGCTCCGAATTGATATGAAACAAATTGTTTATACTTATTTTGACTTTTACTTTATTACAATGCCGTACAATCTGCTTGACAGCGTGCATATTTCCTAATTTATGTATCACGTTAGTTTTTATTTATCTTTTATCTTAGTATATGTTTGGTTTTTTGTAAACAATGTCACAGATTATAAAATTGTATAATTGTAAAATGTGAAACACATTCAATCAACATATAAATTGGAAAATGGAAATTCATTTATAGCAGGCGTTTGGCAGTGCCACTTTGTTCATTATATTAAAAGCATAAATCATAACAAACGGATACAATTCATGAATAAACACTTATTTTTAACCAAAATGTTTTCGTCGACGTCATTTAGGTTCGAATTAAGTGTTGACTTGCGATCAGGAAGCGATACCGGCCGACACGTGCCTGTTACCGGACGTATTTTGAGGCTCAAATTAACGATTTACAGAGTCAATGGTTATTAAAAGCTTTGCTATACTTATAATGGATGCATTTTGATAGGAATTCATTAATGAAATAAAATATTCAAAAGGTTTTTTTTAAATTATTTAATAAAATGGCCACCAATGATTAAAATAACTAGTAATAATTAAATAAGTACATTAATCCCACGGCGTTCTTCGTTTCGTTTTATTTAATTGTTTTTTCTCGGCATCGAGTTCAAGCGAGCATGTCTCAATTTGTATGATTACTGGTCACGTGTCGGTTACGAATGAGGGTGTTCGAATTATTTTACTACACGATTGGGACACTTGTAACGTACTTATTCACTTATGGCTGTAAAGAAATTTGAGTATCATAATGACAGGGCGGGTGGGAATGTGAAGGTATTGAAAACTATGATAATTGTTATGTATCTTACATAACATTGTAAGTGCAGCAATAAATATAAATATTACGATAATTATATCGTTCACTTCAGATATAGTAAGTTTAAAGGAGTACTTGTATATAACATTAAATTGTTAAAGCTAATAAACATACGTACATTTAGGATAAGTTTTTAAAATTATTCACTCCTAATAATTCTGATATATATTTTTGTTTTTTTGTTGATTATTTAATTTGCTGTAAATTAAAAACTAAAAATAAAGTATAGAGGGCTACTAAGGTCTGTGGGTTTGTGTCTAGAGCGCATCAAATAAAACGTGAAACGAATGTCAGCCAGTCTCATGAGAGTTGGCGCGTGCACGTCGCGCGTCATGCCTATCGCAAATAGATTAGTTTATGCACTCTACGCTGATAGACAGAATGGTATCGATTAACGCTAAACCCCTTTCGATTTTCTACTTATTTACCGTAAGTAACAAATTAATTTTTAACATTTTTTTAGTCAAGTCGACTATTATAGTTAAACAATTATCAGCAATCGATTTTTGCAGACGATTTTATTATCCTACTGTGTAAATATAACATAATATTTTTATATATTTAAACGTTCGCATAAGAATAATGAAGTCTGTGAGTAGCGCTGCAATTGCTTTACAAAACGAAGACAGATGTATAAGTATCGAAGTTTTTAACATCATATTGAGTGCAAAGTTTTCATATCAAATGGTTTCGTCAATATTCGCGTAGTATGTATATATTTGATAGATGTAGAGCTCATCACGATATCTTTCAGGTTTAAATGACTTTATAGAATGTGGATACGCTGTATGAAATGTGCTGTGGATACTCTCAGGCGTTTCAGTATCCTTGTTTATACGTTTGGTATTTTTGGTATAGTTAAATATAAAATGGCATATTTGTAGATCTTAAATATTTGCATTATGGAAAGTTCTAGATAGTTATCCATTATATGGTTTTTTATTTGTTTGGATAGTTGTTTAACACAATAAGTTAAGTAAAATTATATTTCTTATCGTAATAAATGTCATATATAATTACGCATTTTCTTGAATACAAATTGCCGTTTTGAAATAAATTCATTAAATAAGAATATTTTTAAGATAGAGCTCAGAGATGACATAAGAAGAATAGAAAGTGTTTTAAAGTCTATTAACAATGCTCAAACCAACAAAAATTTGTATATTTTGTCGAGAAATTGTGAAATGTTATGTACCATGGCTTTAACATTGAAGGCCATATTTGACTTTAAATTATCTAGTTTTTTTTATTACATAGGAAGGTAGACGAACGTATGGGCCACCTGATGGTAGGTGGTCACCAACGCCCATATACATTGGCATTGTAAAAGATGTTGAGCATCGCTTACATCCCCAATGCGCCACCAACATTGGGAACTAAGATCTTATGTCCCTTGTGCCTGTAATTACACTGGCTCACTCACCCTTCAAACCGGAACAGAACAATATCAAGTACTGCTGTTTTGCCGACCTATCCAGACGAGCTTGCACAAAGGTCTACCAAGTCATCGATTTCGATTGAACTCGTCATTACTTAAGAACTTAATAAAGGTCATACGGAATGGTTTTTCGCATTGAAAGATTGTTATTGTGAGTCATCAACTCGTATAAACTTAAATCAAAATTTTGACAATTCGAGTTAACACTCGCGTGAAAACTTAGCTCGCATATTCATTTATTTAAATATTTTTTAATAAATATTCCTAAAACATATTTATTTTAATGTTGATTGAATATTACCAAAATAAAAGATATCTCAAAAGCAGTTATGTAGCTATCTATCGTTAGTAATAACTTTGGTAAGTTAATAATTTATTTTCGAGATTATAACCATAAAGGCATTGATACATTCTTTAAGCTTAGATAAGCTAAAAAATGAAGGTTACAAACCAAGTTTCGGAGCTATCTGTATTGCTTATACAAATAATTGTCTGAGCTTGATGTTATTTTAGTCGTACTCATATTTCGGAGAACTTCTAATAACTAACCAAATCTCATTAAACTTACCATCTACTAAAGTAATCTGTATTTCTATAAAGTGTTTAATTTCTATAATTTGTGTTTTGATGTACTGTATCATAATTAATATAATACTTTTGAAATACAGAAAATATTTCTTCAACAATTGTTATAATATCGAATACTCTAGCATACTATATAATTAAGAAGAAAAATATATAATTACGTATTAATATAGCAACTTGGCTTGAACTACTATTCTACGTTAATTTTAATCAAAGAATACGAGTTCAAATTCCATCAATCACCAATGACTTCCATTTGCCTAAATTGTGTTTATCACTCATCGCATGCTTGGTGTCGAAGGAAACCTGCATGTGTAGGTTGAAATTATGTTACATGTGTATTCATGAATCCACATGGAAGTAGCATGGCGGAATAAGATGTATACCTATATATATAATACCTCTCCTATAGAATAGTTGCCCTTTGCTCAACAATGGGTCATTTATGGCTTTTACTCTTTTACTTTATTAATCAAATAGACGGTCATTTAAATAACAATAAATTACAATTGTTAAATATTTTTTATTAATATATTATAATAATTAAATTCTAAGTAACGTAAAAAGCGTAGTCATTAAAAAAGTTATTTTCTTCTTTTTAAAAAATCTTGTTAACGCTTGATACTGTTACTAAGTGACAAGAATTATTAATGGCTCTTATGAAAATTCTTATAATTATTTCTTTGTAATCATAAAAACTTTTTACAAATATAATTAAAAATCGTCTACTATTCTCGAATGCACGATTTTATTGCAATAAAGTGTTTTTGCAGCAATATATTTTAAAATAGTTTGTTGTTATTGAGGTTAAATAAAAAAATATATAATATCATATAAAATAAACTAATTTTAATTGCAGTTTACCCAGAATCTAACACATGTTTTTAGTGAAGGATCCGCTATCCGCAGAACACAATATTAATGATAATCTCTGCAGATTATAAATAAAACAGTTACATTTTTGTTTTTGACATTAATTTAGATTATCGAAAAAAAAATTTAAGTTGGTATAGTGATGGGCGATAGCTATCAATTTCGGCTACAGAGCGGCCCTTCTCAAGGGAGACCAACCAGCTGCGCAGGACATATTATAGTGCTGTGTGTGCGCAAACGCAAATTCGTTCTTTATTCGCTCGCTCTCATAATCCGATGGGACGGTAATCCGCTATGGCCGGAAAGAGTTTAGACGTAGAAAACGCTTTTCAAACTCTAGACCTCTACTGAGAAATACTTGATAGTAATCCCTATATATTTATTAAATGTTTTTTTTATTTATTTGCTTATATTATCGTAAACAAATTATAAGTACTCGTCCACTAATGCAGTAACGCATTTTGATAATATGTTTTGCACGAAAATCGACCAATTGTTTTACAAATCGATGTCACAGTACCAGTTTCTTTAAACCCTATACCAGCCTTGTTTGCGCTAATCTTAAATCCGCTAGTATCTCAGAGGACAGAAAGGTAAAGTATTAATTACTGACGCTACTTGTGATTTGTTCAATGCCTTCAATTGTTTTATTTACATTTTTAAGAGCAATTAATTGAGTAATTTACATAAATTTTTGGCGATCAAGTTTTATAAAGTCCATTCCATGTATATATTTTATAAATCCATTTCGAAGTTTTCTAAAATTAGTTTCATTAAATGATGCTTAATATTTATATTTAGATAAAATTAAGGTAACATACCACAATCAAAACTGACGACTATTAGATTCAAAACTTTTACATATATTATTTTTGGTAGGTACCACTACATAATCTCTTGATTCTTTTATATATTATGTTATTTTAATATTACAAAGTTAAATATTGTTATACATGAATATTCGGTTTACACTTCCACGGTAATCTGAAAACTATAAGTCATATAATATGAATAATGAAAGCTGGAAGTTAATCAACTCGATATTTATTTTCGTGTATCCATATAAATTACAAACAACTCAGTTCTCTTCGAGATGCTTAAAACTAGATGGTATTAATGAATATGACAAAGTAGCAACAACAATATAAATCATAGAATGCACACTGATATAAATTAATAGTTAAATATATTTCTGTAACTGTAACTTATCATCATCGGAATAATGTTTATTAAGCCTTCTATAAATCATATGCAGATGTAGCGTAGTTTTAGAGAAAAAATAAATTATGGATGTATATGTATAGTTTTTCGCCTCTTTCCTCTAAAATAACTAATAATGAAATATAAATACTAAATATTACAATACTTTCTTTACCTATGTTTAAATTTTATAAGATTTGATTGCAATCAATAGAATCGAGTTAGCTTCACTGTACTGCCTTCTTCACTCCCGTCGAAATCATGTTGTATTAATATACTAGAGTTTTGCCCGCGGTTTCACTTGCGGAGTTCCCGTTCCTGTGTGAATTCGGGGACAAAATATAGCCTATGTTACTCGCTGAAAATGTAGCTTTCCATTGGTGCAAGAATTTTTAAAATCGGTTTAGTGGTTTAGGCGTGAAAGCGTAACAAACAAACTTACATTCGCATTTATAATATTAGTAAGGATTTTATCTGACGGTTTAACAGTGACATTTCTTTTACTTTATAATTTTCAAAGTATTGTGTATTTATATATTTGTACTTAAAGCTATTAAGGAAATAGAGATTTACTGAACAAGGACTACTTACTATTGATCGATTTTTTCTCTTTAATAATATTAAGTGCAATATATTTTATAAAATACATTGATTCATAAATATTTTACGAGTCACTTAAGACATTGTAAAATACATTTTTTTAATAATTTTATATGCAAATTGAAGTATTTTACTTTCCTTAGCATTCCGCGAATGCATATGTTTTGCGGGTTGCGAGCATTCATACAAAATGTTGTAATGGCTTTTACACATTCATTTAATGTCATTATGAGGTATAATTTTAAAATTCAACCTAAGGCGATGGAATTTCTAAGCCTGAAGCCTAATTCATTTATTGAGTTACCCTTAACCAATCAAAGTTATAAAGCAACTGTAATTTTTTTTTATTTCTAAAGTACCAATTAAATGAAGCACATAACAAGTACTCAGCAATAAAGTTAATATGACAGAAAACTCGCCAACGACTCGTGCGCATTAAAATTCAAGCCGAATGGAGTCCAAAGGGAATACTGTATAAGAGGCCAGTTTAACCGAATTGTTATCCGTGGGGTTTAATTATGTCTTTGTAAAGGAAAGAGACAGAATTATTCATGACAAAAAAACCTAAGGGATGCCTTGGAGGAATTGCGTAGGCTTGATAAGGAGACGTCGAAAATATCCCGTACTTTAACTGGGGAGAGCACGCTCTACCTTGATTTAAATTTTCTAGAAAACAAATTAATACATTTTTATTAATTAGTTTTTTTAGGTTGAAAAAGATTTATAAAAAAATAAATTCCGATGCGCCAGTTAAGAACCTTATTTAAGGAAACAACAATAAAGTATAAAAGCGTCTCGGGAAAATCGTGAAAATCGTAATACAGATCTCAAAGATATTGTAAAATTTCCATGCCGTAAACTTGCACCATTTCCCCTCTCTCGGTTCCAGTGATTTCTTCTTAATATTTTATTTACGAGATTAAGCCGGTCTCGCAGCCGGCGCATCGTTAGAGCCTCTTTTGTCCATTACGCCACTTTATGATACTATTTCGCACGGCAACTTCCACAGGCGAATAAAATTGTTGACAGTCCCACGTCGGTTCGCGAGAACTTGCGAAATTGTTTTTTTTTACCAAATGAGGGTCCAACAAGTTTAGATAATAAATAAGAAGTAATGTGCGAAATATGTCGGCGATCTTAACATCAACTTCACCTGAATTAGAAACGAGAATAAAAGAAAGTTATAGCAGAATGTTCCTTTTTATTTTAAATATTTCTCTTATATTAAAACATAATTTATATATACGAAATTAATAAATGATCTTAAGAAAGTAATTGTCTATTAATTTGATAGACGGCAAATAACGAAATTGAAGAATCTTTATATCTACAACAGCGGTTTGTTCAATTTTCAAATAGCCTTATTCAAATTTAAGGTGGTTCCACTCTTAAGTCTTATATATTGCAGTGTCCATCTGACTCCTGACAAATGGCTTAGAGACGTGGCTTGCAACTATCTTCCACTTTTACGACGCGACTCAAGTGAGAGGCAGCCGAGTTTATACTTCTTACATGTTTATAGGTATACAGCGCTGTGTGATAGCACATAGCCTGCATACGAAGAAAGTTAAGATTTTATAACATCTATAAACAAACGTTTTTCTATAAAAATGTAAATAATATAACTATAAAAGTTTTACTTTATTATCTTTGAAAATATTTGTTTAAAATAATATCAACTTATTTCTTTATTTAAAATACGAATTTATTAAATTTGATCATTCAAGTTCTAAATTAATCTAAATTTTATCTTACATTCAAACTGTTCGAGAAAAAGTATGAGGAACTAAATGAAACTAATTCTAAAAATCAGGAAGAAAGTCATTATTGTTCAAACTAAACATGGTGGTAGAGCTTTGTGCAAGCTCGTCTGCGTAGGTACTCCCACTCATCAGATATTCTACCGCAAACAGCAGTACTTGGTATTGTTAGATCCCGAGGTTGGTGGCGCATTCGCGATGTAAGCGATATTTAACATCTCTTACAATGCCTATGTCTATGGGCGTTGGTGACCACTTACCATCAGGTGACCCATACGCTCGTCCACCTTCCTATGCTATAAAAAAACTATAATTGTTTTTGTATTTCATATTTTAGAATTATTTATGTATTTGTATTAAATTTAACGTATTCTTAAAATATATATAAAATACTATTATTATCTTTATAAAAACTATTTTCATTTCGTATATTATTAATATTCCTATTGCTATTACAATTACTTTTTTTATGAATAAAATAAAGTGTGTTTGAGAATTGGCTAATAAACCACCTGAGGGTAAGGGGTCATAACCACCCATAGACATTCGGTCTGTTAGAAATATTAAACATCGCCAATGCACCACCAACCTAGATAACTAAGATGTAATCTCACTTAAGCCTTTAGTTACACTGACTCAGTAACCCGATAAACCCGTAATATAATATAATATGTCATTTGTTTGTATTAATTTTAAGTGGAAACTTGATTGATTTATGTTTTTCTTATATTTGTTTTTTACTATTAAGTGTAATTATAATTGTTTGTTTCCCAAATAAATAAATACTATATCTACTGAGTATTGCATTTTTGCGTTAGAATATGAGATGCGTGGGCAATACCTCTACATAGACTAGACCGTTGCATAAAAATTTAACTATTTTGTAGCTATTTTTTAAGCGAATTTTAGTTCTAAATTGTCTTCTTGTATTCACCTAAGATGTTAAACGTTCTATTATTTTTTGTTAATAAACATTATAATTATTAATTATTTACTCGAGTATTTTCTTTAATTAAAATGTTTTGTTAAATAACATTTCACAAGATAAATTGTTACATGTCAATTAAAATAAATTTAATTATTTTTTTAGAAAAACGAATACATTTTCATCATTTTTTTTTTTGTGAACGTTCAGTTCAATAACAGTGCTATGTATAAATATTTTTGTAATTGTATTTGTGTAATGTTGATTCATTGTTTTTTTTTCATACAATATGCATATTTATTTGTGATAAATTATAAGTCAGCAAAAGCAAACGTCAACCGCATTTGGAGTCGTTTGGAAGTATTAAGAAAGACATCTCTTTAATAAAACTGTAACTAGTAAGTTACTGTTATTTATATAAAATACTAGCTGCCCGTCTTGACTTGTACTACTAAAATTTAGAATACCTTTTCTGTAAAAAATCCTGAAACCCGATCGCAGAGTCACTTAATGGGTCCAATCTAAGCCATCCAAGGATCCAATCAAACACGTATAATTGATATAGAAAAAAAGTTGTGTTAATTGATCCAGCAGTTAGGAGTCAGTGATATACATACATACACACGCACAAAAGATTTATATAAAAAGAAATATAACATTCGAATGAAATATTTTCGTCCAAGTTAGAAAGAAGATATTTTATCCGATCTAGACGACCGCCCTGATATTTTTTTGTTATTCGACAATTTTAGTCGTTAACATGAGTATGCTTAATATTCCATAAACTTGTAAACGATAAAACCACATTAGCTTTACGAATCTCTCGTTTATTATAGTAAAGTTTGACTTAAGCCGTGAGAGAACAATACCGTTTTAATTAGTATTATAAGCTAGTATCAATATTTAGTCCTATAATTGACTGACATTTTTACTATGTTATTAATATTATTTAAAGCATAATATGGAGTTCACGTATTTCACATATTTTATAAGCATAATGATAATCTTCTTTCTATTTTTGAATTAAGCCCAAGCAAATCATAAAACGTAGAGCTGCTTATAATATCGATTTGGTTTTTTTTTTTTATTTACGTTATTCACACAAGGCCGTCTGATCCCTAACTAAGAAGAGCTTGTACTATGGAAACCAGACAACTGATATATGTATGTACTTACATATACTACTTTTCTTTTGTAAATTCATACTTATATAGATAATTACACCCATACTCAAGAAAAACAGACATGTACAATTTTCATGCACACAAATTTCTGTCCTGGGTGGGAATCGAACCCACGACGTGAAAGGCAAGTACCTTTTACCAACCACGCCAACCGGCTCGTTCTTAGATTAAAAACAAAAATGTTGATTCGTCGCAGTTTTAGACAGAATTGTACAAATAAAACAGGTGGACACGTCATAAAAAAAAAAACGACAATTGGTAATCAGTAAACACTTAAACGTCAGTAGCACAAATAATAATGATTACCAAAAAATTATTCCCCTAAATTTAGGGTTCAGTAAATGGAATTGAAATAACAATAAAATTAGAGTCGAACACCGACAACATTCCGCCCATGCGCTCAGCTAGGGTCCCAGGCCGATAAATGGGCCAGCTAACCATACTATACCATATTCCGTTAAAGTTTCGTTAACAATATGTTAAAATATTAATCGCAAAATACACTTTACGCAAATATATTAAGGTCTAAAATTCTAGATGAAAATTTGTGTACGTAATTTACTGTTCATATCGAATACATTAAGTATTTCTATTGCTAAACTCAAAATACATTAATTTGAACCTTATTTCTTTCATAATAAGATACGGAATTTATATACGAATCAAAAATCTACTGTGCAAACTAGTGAAGGAATAATTCTGGGGTGTATAATCGATTATGTTTTATTATATCTCGTTACACTTGGGATCATAGACTGAGCACTTGAAGGGATGATGTCGATTGTTTGTACAAAATATGTTACTATTGTTTAATATATTAAAACTAATGTTCTAGCAGAATTGGGGATACCGCTTAGATACTACAGGGCTTTTTTAGTAATTCAAATTGACTAAATATATAGGAATTAGTCAAAAAGTAAAATTGAAAGATTATTCGATTAATATGACAGAAAACTTAAAGTTAAACCTGTAATATTCACCTTCAAGATTATTTATTATTCGTAATTTATTATTTACATACGTAAAAAAATATTCAATAAAAATAAATATCCCAAAAAGGTATATCTAACATTTCAAAATAAGATAAAAACATCATTCTTATAACCCTTCAAAAGAGATTTTGCATAAAAAGCATTACGTCACAATTTATTATCACCACACAAAAACCTATATCATAAGCCAATCGTATCGCGAACCAAAAATAAAAGTAATCTGACGTCACCTGACAATAAAAGGCTAGCAACACCAGAGTGCAAAGCCGAGATCAAAGAGAGGTCGACTAAATCCATCTAAGTACATTATTTTACCCGTAAAATGCCTGCATCTGTTGGTTTTTTTTGCTATTAGATACAAATAAGCATTGATCCCGATGGTCACCCCTCTATTGAAAAGTGAAGGCTATTGCGCAAATCTGTACTCTATTCCGTTACGAATTAAGCACAAAATATGTTATATTCCAAAAAAGCGCGCCAATCATTGCATTATAAACTTTGTACAAAAGTGAAGTAAAGTGTTTTTTAGAGTACTGCTAATATATTTATGTCGCCCAATGGGTCAAGACTTCCCTAATTCAATTTCCACTTGTACCCCTGATCTGATTATTTTTGGTGCAGCGGCTGTCGTTTCATTCTTACTTACTACGATATGCATTTAAGCTGTGACGTGCTGTTTAATAAATGCTTGGTAGAAAGTAATAGTTAAACTTAAACTTAATTATAGCTACACCTTACTTACCTTATTTTTTAATTGACATAAAATAACAGTATTTTTAAACTTGTCGGTGAAACTAGAGGATATTAGTAATAATTATATTGTTTTTTTACATATGCATTGAAAACTACGAATAAATACTATACAAATATATACTGTTAAAACATTATTATTAACATAACTTGTACAATATATGAATATTAACTGATTATTCAGTAATCTATTACCTATTAAATTCAATATAATTAAAATTGAAAACTTTTGGTTTTACTTGCCGAGAAAAATTTGCGGCAGTATCAGCAGCAAATTCTCAAAGTTTCGAATTCATCGCATAAAATAAAAACAAACGTCATGTTTATATTAATGAAATATATTAACATTAAAACCTTAAATACATACAAATAAAAATTAAAAATAATTACTATACAAGTTGTGACTCCGTGGAATGGTCGCAAGAATGCTAGCAGCATTTCCCCTTTGAATCGCAATTCCGATCCTCAATATTGATATAAAATATTATAACAGAATAAAAACATATTGGTAAGAAGACATAGCCAAACCAGGTACTGATAATAATTGTGATATTTGTTAACGGCAACTTACATTCAATACTAAAATGGTAAAATGCAGTAATTTACACTTGTTTATACGAATAACGGGCTAATCCTGTATAATATCGTGTGTATCTTAAATTTTGAAAAAACCAATATTTCTATTTTACATCTTTTTCTTGTATGTCTGTCGGACAGGTAGTTGCCATGTCTATTTTGTACCCCTGATAGTGAATATGAGATCACAGAATATATTTTTGTTTTACCACCTTAAAGATTGTAATCGACAACCTCAAGACAGAACAAACTTTCTAATCCTCGGAGTATGCCCCGGGCATATTTGCAAGCCAAAAATAAAAACAACATTTGCACAAGCCAATAGAGTACGCAATAAAAAATTAATTACATTTTTAATCTACAAAAACGTGCGCAGAACGTGGATTACAGCGAATAAAAAATATGGAAGAGACCTCCAACATAAATTGTACTTTTATTCGATTGACTTACTTTTAAGATTTTTATACTACTGTGACAAATAGCTCTATAATTTCATTAGTTTGTTTTTATATGTGATGATAAACGTTACAGTAACAGTAATTTATTACGACGATTATTACCTGTGGTTGAAATTTGCCAAATTTAATATTGAACAGTTTTGAACACATTTTTGTGTGTATAGTATAGTAGGTACTTTTCGTATCATACGTAATATTTAATTTGCTATTCATGTTAAATAAGACTTAAATTATTATTAAAATGTAATGTATTATTACAGACAAACAGATGAATTTGTAATAATTACGTTTTGCTTATAAATATATATTACAATTAGAATAATCTAGTATAAATATATAATTGTATATATTTATAAAACTATGCATTTTAAATCAAAGCATTGTAATTTAGTTTCAACTTGTACATATTCAGAGAGTATATCTAGTAATCTATCTAAATATAAGAGTACATCTGCGGCGGCCCTTGGTGGCCCCGAGGCGTATACAGTAGGCCCTAATGTGATTTTATAGAGACCATAGGATGCCGATTAGATGGTGCTAGTGAGGGGAATCTTAGGGTACCACGTCTGTTCCGCTCGTTCTGCGGTAATTCAATAATTTTAAATTTACTGCTTGCTTACTTTTTGTTAGGAAATTTCAAAGAAAACTTGTCGCGGCCTATAGTGGGATGGTATTTTTTTTAATTACTATTATTATATGAAATACTCTTATAATATAATAAATATGTCATATATTTTTTAACAATTGTTATTTAGTCAGACATAAATGTAAATAATTAAGTTGTTTTTGATTCAAATATTCGTAAACACGATGAAAGACAGCTTGACCCCGTTATAATTATGTATGACGATGTATTTATAATACATTTGGTGGTGAAAGAAAACATCGTTAGAAAACATATAAACCTGCATGTGTTGTATAAACATCTCCCACGTGTGTACCCACCAAGCCATATTGAAGCAGCATGATGGAATAAGCTTCAAACTTTCTCCTCAAGAATATAAGCTTTTATTTAACTCTACAATTAAATCAAATCAATATTATTTGTTTAATGTCATACAGCTTTACTTATTATATTATATAATTATATTGTTTAGCGGATGATAAGTTTAACGATACTGTATATTCTTCTTTCTAATGACAAATCAATAATTGCAGAAAGAGAAATTAGTGCTTAACTAAACAGTCGATTAGCAAAGTTTATAAGTAAGGACGTGTTTATAACGTTGAACGGATTTTTAATTACCTGAATTAACTGTGAATCTACTACAATTTAACAAACACACTAACAGACTTATCCAACATATGGGTCGTCTAACTTACTTTAAAAACTACATCTGTAAAGGCCTGGGTAGATGCCAAATGCATTATGGTTTATACTTTCCCGTATATATAAAGTCGTGGCTCCCCTTTCCGAGTTACTCGTTAAGTTCACCGTTATCCCATCAAAGACTAGCTTAAGTGCCGGGATTTACTTTTGTGTGTTTTGACAGCTGATATGGTGCAAAAAGAATGGTTAGTATAAACATTATATTCCTACTTTTGCACTGCATTTAAATCAGGATATTCAATAACTACAAATACTTAATTTTAAAAATATTATATTTAGATCTTAAGATTTTTTCATTTTTTTATATACTTTCACACAATATATACTATTAATATAATTACTATTACAATTAATATATACAATTAATATTTATATAATCAGGCGGTAATTTTACTATTGTAAGAATGATACAAATAACGTCTACTAAATGATCGTGCGAAAAGAAAAACTTCGCACTAACAAACATACAGACCGCCTAGTTTTGTTCAAAATGTGGGAAACTACATATTTATTAGTTTAATAATATTTTGTGTAATATATTCAGTCGCAGACTTGAAAGTTGGCAGTGTTAATGCTCCCGTGCCACGGATAGCACAATAAATGGCATTTCTTCATACAATTAATCACTATAATATATCCTAGAAGACCGTAGAACCGAAATCAGTCAAGTGTGCATCATATACGATGTAAGGACACAATTTCTTAAAGAAATACAGAATTGGTCTCCTGGGACCATAAACATTGACATTTGCGAAAGCTGAGTTTACAGAAATGGGTACAATCCGACAATAACAAGTTGAATTGTAAATATAACTGAGCTAATAATAGAGAATGTTTGCAATTTATATTATTATATGTCTTCTATATAAATAAAAGCAGTTGTGCGCGCATCACGAAAAAACTACTGGATAGATTTCAATGAAATTTTCTAAATATTATTTCTTAAACACTTATAAAAAATTATTATTGCGATATCTTCATTTAATAAAAAAATTATAAAGTTTCAAGAAACAACAATTTGTATATGCACTGCGTGTTCAGTGATGTATGTTTAAGCAAAGTATAATTTTGCTTGCGATCTTTTTGATGTTTTTTCCTTCGTACATAAGAAAACTTTGTTAATATATCAAGCAACGCGAACGAAGTTGCGGGTATCAGCTAGTTTATTATATAATTAGTAAGTTAATAGATAATACCCACTCGGTGGTAGTGGTGGTAGCTTTGTGCAGACTCGTCTGGGTAGTTACCATCAGATATTCTACCGCAAAACAGCAGCACTTGGTACTGTGGTGTTTTGGTTTGAAGGGTGAGTAAGCCAGTGTAATTACAGAAACAAGGAACATAACATCTTAGTTCCCAAGGTTTATGGCGCATTGGCGATGTAAACGATGGTAGACATCTCTTAAAATGCCATTATCTATGGGCGTTGGTGAACACTTAACATCAGGTGGCCCATGTGCTCGTCCGCCTTCCTATGAAATTAAAAAAAAACCTAAGAAACGACACCATTGCCTTTTGGCGACTTTATCATATAAATTATAAAGAATTACTAAGCACGACAAATAAATACTGAACTAGTTCTAAATACATATTTACTTTAACAATCAATTTAAATACGTAATTTAACATTGGAAATAAGTATTTTGATAAAATCCTAAATTACAGGCGATTATAGGTAGGAAAGCGTTCCAATATCGAATTTGAACTCTAACACTAATATTCAGTTATGCGTTATAAGTTTTTTTTAAATTGCCGTTTCATGAGGTAACAAGGGGTATACATTTTTAGGAATTGGGTGTTTGACTGACTACGTAGTTTAACTTTTCCCGTGATAAATGAACACAAAGTAATATATTTATTTGTAAATAATAAAAATAATATTATAGTCGGCAAATATATAAGATAATAATCTCAAATCCGAATGCTCGATTACGGCGTGGGTGGAGAAACATAAAAATCGACAGATTGGTTACGTTTATATATAAAATTTACACATTTCCGATTAGATTAATAATTTTATGCTTCTTTATTAAAAATTATATAACAAAAAATCAAATTGCTTTCTTGATTTTAATCTATATAAATAAAATGATAGAGCTATGCAGTTGTGCGCGCATCACGGAAAAACTGCTGGATATACATCAATGAAATTTTCTAAATTTTATTTCTTTGACACTTGGCCCTTATCAAAAAATTATTGCGATTTCTTCATTTAATAAAAAGATATTAAAGTTTCGAAGAAAAACGATTTGTATATGCACTGCGTGTTCAGTGATTTATGTTTAAACAAAGTTTATTTTTGCTTGCGATATTTTTTCCTTCGTACATAAGAAAACTTTGTTAATAATAATATATCAAGCAGCGCGGACGAAGTCGCGGGTATCAGCTAGTTATTAATAAAAATGACTAGGTACTTTACATAATAGGTATTCTTACGTTTCGTTTACATGAGCAAAGTTATCACTAGTTATGTACAAGTTGTAAGTAATTTCATTATTAATGTATACGGGTGATACACTGTCATAGCGCACCCAGTTAACTTCCCCCGTACATAATCACAATAACAGTAACGGCCGAGGCGTATTGCCTACAGGATGCTTGTATTTGCAATGTTAATTGCGAAACTAGGTCTGGCTTTATGTAATGCATAAAATCAAACGTCTCAGTTAATTATTGAAGTTCATTTCAATTATATATTGAAATAAAATAATTAGATTTTATACTTAGAATTTTATTTATATTATATTTAATTACTTTTTTTCCTAATTAAAATTTTATAATAAAATACATTTAAATATAATTGTATACTGTGTAAAATATTTTTAATAGAATAAATTTTACGTATATACATAGATTAATGTAATCCTGATCGCTGCAAGAAAGAAATGTGTTGAAAATAAAAAAAATGATCGGCCTCTATGATATTTTATCTACAATTAGAGTGATTGTCTTATGTTATTTTCACAGTGTAAATGACACCTAATATTAAATATTTATATTTCTTGACTGACATAAAGCGTTATTTATCTGCTTTAGAATCATCAATTATGATTACAAATTGTATAGAGCCACAGACATATTTTCATATTTAGACTATATTTATATGGTTTAAGCATCTAAAGAGAAACAAAATGTTTGAAATTCATGGCTATGAAATCAAAAGTTTAAAATGTCATGACCAAAACGACCAACTGTATATAGGTTGTTAGCGCAACCCTTTCCCAAAAGTAATTATCATCGGGACTAAACTGCAATCAAAAACGTACCAAAAACTGCTTCACCGAGATACTTGTAAATATTACAGTAGCTATCGAATTAGATCGTACGATGTTAATCACCCACCTCACTCCCTCCAAGATAATTACCTCGCAAAACAACAGCATTAACCGAAAAACGTAATCTAATTTTAATTTTAATAATGGTAACCCTTTCGGGAGAGCAACTTTTGAATTTCCGTTTTTAGCGGTTGCCTTTATTAGCGTTTGTTAAGAGAATGACGGTGTGGATAACTTTTAATGTCAACTTCGTTTTACATCTGTGTAATCTTGAAGCTAGCAATTTATTTAAGTTTAGTAAAATAAAAAAAAAATATTACATAATGCTATAAAGAACATAAACAATAGTTTGGTACAAGAATATCGAAATTTATTTCAACTATTTTTATAACATTTGGCCTACTTCTTCAACCGAATACACATAAAAATCGTAATAACTCCTAAAAAATACATCTCAATTGTGTGACGATCCAATGTACAAAGGAACCAATCCACAATTATTAGCAGTAAGAATTATAATACAAAACCGATAACATATTGTTATTATCGGACTTTGATGAATAGTCCAAATCATGATTACAAAATAATAAGGCAAAAGTAAGTTCACGACCCTGCTTTAAAAAGATCGATTTTTGATAAAAAATATTATGCAAATGTACTTAATTGGCTTACTTAATAAATTGAAAAAACATAATATAATACAAATGATTTTGAATGAATTGTATAAATCTGTAGAATAATCTTATTCATATAAAACTAGTTACTGACAAAGATAAGTCATGTATATAGATTTACTTAACTATTGTTTTTTCTTCGTATTTTCTACCACGTAAGCTATTCTCTATGTGAGATATTGTTTGTTATTCTCAAAATGTCTCATTACCACAACTTGTTATAAATAAGTATTATATTTAACAAAAGGGTCACAAGAACAATTCATCTTTCCAGCCTCCGCCAGACAAAACTGAGTTGTACGACTCAACTCTTATTGCCACAGTAATTTGTAAAAGTTAACGCATGAAGCGACAACCTTAGGGTAAAACCAACCAGTGATGTGAGACATTTTGTGAACCACTTCAATTAGGTTGCTATGGATCATTATACGCTGGTTAAAAGAAATGATGATTAGAATCATTTATCATTTTAATACGAGTTCTACCCCTTGTTAATAGGTTGTCGAGGGAATTAATAGACCTAACATTATTTTCATTGTCAATTTTATGAGCTGAGTTGAGAAATGGTTTGCGGTTCCAAATTTTGTTTTTGATTTTTATTAATTTAAGGATGATATTTATGAAATTACTAATTATTACGAATGAGACCAACCACGAGAAGTTATGGCAATTTGAAAACACGTGCGCATCATTGAAAAACTACTGGATAGATATCAATGAAATTTTCTAAATTATATTTTTTTGACACCTTATCAAAAACAAAAATGATTGCGGTATCTTCATTTAATAAAAAGTTATTAAAGTTTCAAGAAACAACGATTTGTATATGCACTGTGTTTAGTGATGTATGTTTAAACAAAGTATATTTTTGCTTGCGTTCTTTTTGATGTTTTTTCCTTCGTACATAAGAAAACTTTGTTAATATTTTTGAAAAGTTGTCCAATAAATATGACGAGTGGAGGGTTAAATACAAACCTCTAACACTTTGTACATATGTGTACCGGTACTTATTTTATTATAATTATTTTCGTTCTTTTCTGTAAAGCAAAACTTCATAAGGAAATCTTAAATTATCGCTGTGTAGACTACATAGCGATAATACCCGCATTGATGTAGAGGAGAATGTGGGGCTCAACCCAGCTGTGGGATATTTGTTGAGTGACTGTTTACATTTATTTTGTACTAGCTGTGACTCGCGGTTTCACCCGCGTATAATTAATAAAAATATAATAAATAAAAAACACGGCAATAAACGAAATTCATTGGAATGATACCAACACAGAAGCCTTTGTGGGCTCATGCACAACGCTTTGCTGAAGATCATGACATGATCAAATGGATAGATTACAACTCTATAAAGGACATACAGACAAACAATATTTTTTATAATATTCACTTAATAATTATTTATTTATTCTTCGGTGAATCGTAATTCCGATCCTCTGGACAACATCTGCCCCAGCTCTTGCCTTAATAGGAGAAAACGAGGAGATATACTATAATTAATTGACAAAATTATAACAATATATGTAATATATTGTATATTGTAATATAAGACGCATACATACATGAACTTCATTTGCAAGGGACGTGTAGTTCAATGCCAAAACGAATCAAATTTATAATTATTTGGTAAAACATTTTTTACATTAACATTTTCCTTTTCGTAATGCCAGAGTTATGATAACAGTTACGGAATAAATCTTTCATAAATATTTTTATACGATACAAACACATTTTCATCGGGAATTTTAAAAACGTATAAAAACATTGGCTCCTGTCACGTTCGTATTCTTGTATATAATACTCCTAAACACATATTTCGCATAGTGCATGAAACATGCAAAGCATTCGCCGTACTCGTTGTATTTTATACGACATTTTGTCATCTGGCCATCGTGTTCGCGGACGTGGTCGGAGTGCGTAAACTTTGAAGAATGCCAAATAACTTATGTAGCTTAGAGGATTTTTTTTCTTACAATGTTTTCGCAATTTGAAAAACTGTTCTAATGCAGACATATTTTTAAAACTTATTTACATTTAATAAACTTGCGAATACGGATTGTACAAATAATGATAAGTTTGACTCAAGACTAAAGTACCTACGCACATACTCATAAGCCATCTCGTTGTTTTTATATTATTCTACTCTTTTTTTATTTTAGATTGATTTTTTGAAGCGAAAACAATAAGTTTCGTAAGATGACTGGCACCATTTCGTAGTCTTTTCAATATATAATAAATTCTATCAATTATTTAGAACACATTTATTTCACAGCGACAAAATGCAACGATAGTTTACAAGAGAATAAGAGGATAAAGCTTATATATAATAAATTTCTTCCAACAAACACGAGAAAGAGCAATCATAACACAAAAGAAATATATTCTATTGAAATATAATATAGATAATGTTCAAATATTTACTTTTCATATATATATAATATCCATAAATGCTGTTTCAAATTACTCTGTGAATAATGTTAAAGGTATTTTTTTATTTAAGAGTGGGCAAACGAGCACGTGGCTCAACTGATGGAAAGTGACTACCACCGCTGCGACATCCGAGGACTTGCAGGTGCGTTGAAGGCCTTTGAGGAAAAAGTACGCTCTCTTCTTGGAGGTTTTCATGTCATATCGGTTCGGAAAAGTCGCCAGCGAAAGCTGGTTCCACAGACTGATTGTGCGAGGCAGGAAATGCCTTAAGAATCGCACTCAATTTAATTTAATTTTATGCAACAAGCATACTAATGAATTATAATGTCTTGTCAACGCCTATTTTTTTCAGTAAATTTGTACCTCTACCAACATCCATTAAGTGTGAATTTTTACTACGATTTATTCAATCATTGTTGTAGTCAAGACGCCGATTTATTCCTGACCGATTTCACCATAATTTTTATTCTCAAGGGAGACCAGCCAACAGCACAGAACATCATAGAACACATAGATGTGCACAAATACAAATGCACTCTCTATGTCTTAACTCTCATAATTGCCGGAGTGGCAATCCGATACAAAGAGAAAGAGTATCAGGTGCTAGATCAACATCAACGACTTCACTTGCTTTTGACGCACTAAAGTAGGAACACCGGTAAATTCACAAACCCATTGCAGCTGCTAATGATAATAATAAGATTTTCTTGACAAAAAAAAAACTAAGTTTTATGACCAGAGATTGAATAGGACCTCGAGATCTGCAGCGTTATAAGATAGCCAGTAGACCAACAAGGCAGTCGTTATGAGATAACATACACATGATGACATTCAAGCAAGAGTTACTCTCACATTTATAATTACTATTAATAATATATAGCTTTCGTTTTCTATTAAGCTTCTGGGATACATAATATTTCGATGTTTTGTTTTGAATGAAAAATATAATATGTGGTATTGAGCTCGCGAACAGAATGTGAGTTTACGAATAAAACAGATTTATTGCCATTGAATTTATGTCAAGACGAAACAAATGTTGACTCTAATACATATATTATGAGATCGCTACACCAAGTAATATATCTTAAAAATGTTTATATTTTAAATACTATTATTTGACACTGAAAATGTTAAAGAATTTACATGAGACTGATATTATTAAGTTACGTTAAGATTTACTGTCAAATAAAATAAATATGAACTTCAATTATTAACATAGCAGAACTACAAATGTGTGAAAATTGTGTATTTTAGTAATAAGCAAAGATAAATGAGAGAAAAAATATAATTTAAAAATTATTCATATACTTCAAGGTAATACGCAATAGTAAAAACGTCTCTATATTATATGGACTGATCCCAAGATCGGAATGATTAACGTTGAACTGTGCGTAACGTTCTATGAACGGGCTTTCGTACAGCAGTGGACGGCAAACGGCTGAAAGAAAAACCATATCATCCATGTACTCTACTACAAGCAAACTCATTTTCTTTTTCTTTTTTATCAAAACCAATTAATAGGAGACACGTACATTAGTACTGGACATATTATGTACATATTTTTAAATCGACACTTTTTATTATTATATCCATTTTCGGTAAAGTTAAAATTAAGCATGGCTTCTTAGAAATAAATTTAACTAATTAATAAAAGAAGTAATTCTATATTGGTAAATCTTAATATTTAGCAAGGTAAGATGCAGGGTGGTGGAATAAGCTTCAAACATCCTTAAAAAAGAAGAGAAGACTTTGTAAAGCTTGTGAATGCCCCACTCAACAACATTCACTAGCTCTACTTACAGACTTAGATTTACAATGTTTAGTTACAAGATCGACCATACTTGACAGGACGCCAAAAGGCTATGTGTGAGCAATGATGCACTTGTTTGTTACAAGTGCATCATATAAATACATAATACCTACGTATATTGAGTATTAACACATACGAGACGAGACTTAATTTAATAACAATAGAACTACAATTTAAATTTTTACTATATAGGAAATAGTTTTTACTTATCTATAATAAATATTATAGGTTAAATAATGTTTGAGAGCTTACCTATATGCAATGTATTCCTGTCAAGCTACAAACAGGTGCAATTTTTATTTGCGAAATATAAGTCCTTCTAAGCGATATCATGTGCAGCTGTCTGATTTGATGTAAAATGTTCTTCTTTACGTCTAGCAATTATTGTATAATTGTTTCAGTTGGGCAAAACTACTACTAAACAGTTTTTTTTTTAAGATATATGTGTCAGGTATTTGGACGAAGCTGACTGAAGATGTTACTACCGGTATAAGGAAATCACAAGTAGTACATAGGCTTTTAAGGCAATTAAACTCTTCTATGGTACACGCAATAAATTAACTTTTATTTATTACTGATTAGTTAAATCTATATGTTATTTATAAAGCAATTTGCTTGTATTTATTATTAATCGATTGATATTGTCTTTTAATTTATAATATCCTAATTAATAAATTAGAAGATATCACCGGTTTTTAATTATGAGCACTTGAGTTAAAATTATCAAAATTTGAATTTCTAAACGGCGCACCAATTTTGTTTTGTTTATGTATGAAGTTATAATAGAACGAAACGTGAGAAACCAAATTTAAGAGGAAAATTTGTAAGTAAAGTGTAATAAATACGTCTAGAAGTTTCTTTTAGCCGGCGTTAGGTACGTTTTACGACTTAAGTACGTTAATGTGGAGTACAATACAAATTCAACTAAAGCACGTATGCTATATAACACATCAAAACAACATATTGTAAATGCTCTGATGATGATGTTATTGCTTCCATCGCCATTGCGCCACCAACCTTGGGAACTAAAATGTTATGTCCCATGTGCCTGTAATTACACTGGCTCACTCACCCTTCATACCGGAACACAACAATGCAAGTACTGCTGTTTTGCGGTAGAATATCTGATGAGTGGGTGGTACCTACCCAGTCGAGCTCGCACAAAGCCCTACCACCAAGTAAAAAAGTGAAGTTATGTGAATGTTATGTGAAGTTATATCAATTGTTTGTTTAGTCATATTATTAAAACGTTTAATTATAATAATATTTCAAAATATACCCATAATAATACACATAACACAAGAACTTTAAATAAATAATGTAGGGTTTTTAGTCAAACGATACATGCATTCATAACATTACTTTTATTCTCTAGACTTATTTATACTTTGCACTCCTTCGCGTTCTCATTTCGGCGCAGCGCCGTATGATCGCGCTCGGGTTTCTTCGCTTTTAAATTAAATAAATAATGCATACAATTTGTGCGCAATAAACTTTGGAGGTGTAGGTAGGTAGTCTTTGCGCTGAATTTCGCGCGCCCGCCCCGCTGGGAACAATAACGGTTGTGAAAGCACTAAGATGGCGCATCACGAAAGAAAACTTAAAAAATATCTTAATAAATTTCTTAATGTCATTTGAGGTCTTCAAGGAAATATGCTTTAAATTTTTAACGATGAATGGAATATGACTACATATTTTAAAATAACATAAGTGTAAAAATATTAGAAATGAGCTCGCAAATAGATCGCATATCTAATAAATAAATGACAAAGATCTGGTTGATATAACAAATTGTTTGTTTACTAAGTTATATTATAGATAACATAACAAATTCAAAAAACTCTAAAAACAAATACCAAATTACAACAAATATCCAACATTAATTAAATTTAAGCACAAATAGATTGTATGCTACATTTTAAAGGTTCGACATTTTCCTAAAGGTATGTTCACATTGGTGTAGACCGAAACATTGTCATATTTCCGAGCACGAACCCAAGTTTGAATAGCGGCGCTCCGTTCCTATGTGACCACTTCCTTTGTATAGTGTTTACAATACATAAATAGTAAATAAGTGGAACCTGTAAACGGACTTACAGAAAAGTTTTATTACTGTTCGATATACTCGGTTTTCTTAAGGCTGTTTTGATATAATTTTGTCACTCGGACTTATAATATGATTTAGTGATTATTATAGGTATGTATTCGGGGGACCAGAAAGTAATGTCGCTTACTTACATTAAATTGAAATAAATATATTTTTATTAAGTTTTTATATTAAATCAATTATGTAATCACCTTTTGCCCTTGCGATACTCAAAAAGCATACAATGCCGGATATGCTGCTCTGGTAAAAAAAAGAAGTTTAATAATGAATTATTTATAACTGAACATGTCACAATTACCTTAAAATTAATTCTTATAATGAATATTCTTCTAACGGCAATATCGACATCTTTGCCCAAAGCAAGCCAACTTTTGTGAAGCTCTGTAAAGATCTCATAGTATACTTTATAACCATTTTAATCATAAATTAATTATTTCAACCCTTGTAGATTTTTGTTGTTGTATTTAAATTTTATTTTATGTTTTGTTTAACTGTCTATAATTTATTTATCTTTTTTAATTTTTAGTTAAGACATAATTAGGTTAGTATAGTCTTATCTTAAGGTCAATGTTGTTTACACCTGTAATGATTTATTCACCTAGATTTAATACCCTGTATCTAATGCTAAGTGAATGTGTTAGTGATAAGTCGATGGTGTAACTATTTCCAATAAATAAATAAATAAATAAAATAGTTTTGGGACGCATTCGAGATACACAAAGATTATGAAATAACAATTAAATATCATATGCGCAGAAACGACATTACTTTCCTATTTCTTATTATTATTTAAATGAATAATAATAATGAAACGTTAAAAAATATATTTTAATAGTTTTTATTATAAGCAACCTATTAAAACTCTTTGCTATATTTTTACGCAATTAAGACATAGGTATGTGTAGTATAAACAATAATAACGAGAAGGTGAACGATAAGTAACGAGGCTTTCTGAAAACTTTTCAAATAAGTCAAGTGTAGTCATTATGCAAGACGTTGGACTGAAATTGTATATAAAGAACGTTTCTTCTGTACCATCAAACTAATGAGTTATAAAAATTGTATAAAAAACGTGTCTTCTGATAATATAATTTATAATTCGAATGTACAAACTAAGCCCACTTAAAATGCTCACGTGACAATACTATTGTGTTACTTTATTTATTGTAACTTAAAAGTAGATTAAAATCGCATTTTAAAAAAATATATGTTCATTATTTGATTAATTACAACATAGTTGATAAAAAGAAGTGAAATTAGTATTCGTAGATTTTAATACAGATAAATCATAAATTAATTGTCCGTTAATCGTTTATTTGTTGGAAAGTACTTGGTTTCATACTGGTTTATACTACTAACTACTTATTTTAAAAAGTAGATTAAAAAATTACGCATAGTAAATAAGATTTCATCATTTTGTTTTGTAAGAAATAGTTAATATTAAGATTAAAATATTTCTGGAGGCAATTTTTTACGTGTTCCTTATAATATGAGAACGTTTATACTTACTACAAAAATGTTAATTAACTTTTTATTACGATGGAATTTTTATCCCACAATATTATCTATTATTGATAATAAGTCCATATTTGAAAAAATCGTAAAATGGTGTTTCGTTTCTTCATTGTTTCATTATTTTATGGTTTTTTCAAATATAGACTTTTTATCCATAATAGATTTTTTTTTTATTGCATAGGAAGGCGGACGAGCATATGGGCCACCTGATGGTAAGTGGTCACCAACGCCCATAGACATTGGCGTTGTAAGAGCTGTAAACCATCTCTTACATCGCCAATGCGCCACCAACCTTGGGAACTAAGATGTTATGTCCCTTGTGCCTGTAATTACACTGGCTCACTCACCTTTCAAACCGGAACACAGCAATAACAAGTACTGCTGTTTTGCGGTAGAATATCTGATGAGATATAGTGGATAAACATTCCATCTTTAAAAATAAACCAACACAAAATATTGCATCGAAAAATTATTCTTACATTAAATTAATTATTTCCATTTTGATAAGGATAGTTCGTAGAGAAAAAGTCTCGAAAAAATAGATGGATTTTATTGTAATTTTTAAATCCAATTGATTTTAAACATAGAACGTAATTATTTTGAACAGACCTCAACTAGGTACTTATATTAAAGTAAAGTAACAGCCTGTGAATGTCCCACTGCTGGGATAATGCAAGAGGCCTTCTCTTCTTCTTTTGAGGAGAAAGTTTTGGAGCTTATTCCATCACGCTGCTCCAATGCGGGTTGGTGGAATTCACAGAATTTCAGTGAAATTTGACACATGCACGTTTCCTCGCGATGTTTACCTTCACCATCAAGCACGAGATGAATTATAACCACATGAAATTCAGTGCTGCTTGCCGATAGAATAGATAAGAATCTTCTATATATATAAAAGAGGATCTTTGTATATGTATGACATCGATAAACTCAGAAACTATTTGACCGATCATTATGAAAATTGTTATGTATATTTTCCACGGAAAAGGTTTATATGGTATGCTCATTGATGAAACTGACCACCAGGCGGCGCTGTAAAGTATCGACTTCCGCCCCGTTCAACCGATTGGCATAAAACTCCAAATATATTTATATAATATATATTACATATAACAAATATATTTATATATTTGTTATTGTAAATAATAAAAACGCAATTCAGAGTTATTCCAAATTCACCATCTAAGAGGGTGAAATAGGGGTTGAAAGTTTATATGGAGAGTTGGTCATTTTTGATGTAAGAAGCATGAAATTTAATTTTAAAGCTTCTGAGTAAAAATAAATGCATACTTATTTTGTTATTTTTGAAAATTTACCCCAAACGGGAGAAATGGGTCGAAAACTTTAGTATAAAAAAATCGCGGGCAAAGCCGCGGGTATTATATACAAACATAGCACTTTATTTGAAAGTTAAGTAGATGGTTAGGAAATGTTTACTTACGGGTGTGGTGTGGTTCTATAAGGGGAGAGGATATTTGACTATTACAATTTATGCTTTTTAATGGCATTATAACATCAATTTTTCATATATTGATAGAAAAAGTATCAAATAAGGGGGAAGATATTATACACAAAAAAAATTATAAAAATTAACCCATCTGGTTTCTGGCTTAAGACTGTTTATGATTCTCTTAAGAATTAATTAAAATTAAAACTTACATTATATGCAAGAGTACAAAATAATACAGTTCATCTTGATCTTAAAACATAAATAATATGCTCTTAAAACATAAATTAATTTAATAATTCCTCATTTTTTTCCTATGGTCTTCAATGTCACTTCTGCACTTTATAATCTATGTTTGGATATGTCACTCGCAAAAAAAAAATACTATCTTTAAATATTCAACTAATTTGCGGCATTACATATGGTATGAGAACCACACAATAAAACATAAGCTTTATTTATTTCGGCGATACAACATTATTTTTATTATTTATTGACAGGTTAAAATACGCATGTCACCTTGCTTGATATGGACTAATAGTACTTCAGATTTGAGTCTTTAATTTGTACGCGCTAGTAACATAATAATTCTTTGTTTTTTTTTTACATGTACATAATATAATAATTTTATTATTTATACTGTTTATACACTGTGGCTATATTCATCTATGTTGTATCGTATCTATAGGCAGAAAATATTTCTCTGTCTCCGCGTTGTATACTCTTTGGTACGAATTTAAGTTGAACCATAAAGAAATATTACTATAGGAGTAAACGTAGTGTTGAATTGTTGATGTATTCTGTGCAGCGTGCGTAATACCGTAATAGTACGGGAGTATAGAATGCTAACTGCGATGCAATATTAAATATAGTTTCTTGCTTTTTGTACGAGTACATTGTTAATTTCTCTTTTTCACATTAAATAATATCAAAATGACATTTAAATTGATAACAGCTGCATTCATAATTACTTGTTTCGCCTTGGTATCGGTAAGTGTTAATCAAAATATATATAAGAATGAAATGGGGTGTAAACTTTATACTTCATACTTTTACTATTTTGTTTCATTTTTTTCAATTTCATAATTATTGATATAATAAATGGTGCTTACATTACTAAATGACTTGTAAAGGCTGTCGGATTCTTGAAATAAATTTACATATTTAACAAATATTGTATGTTGTCAATTAGTTATCACAATAGCCCTTTGTTTACTTTAATATTTTTACCCATCGAGGTAAAATTTTGAGTTTCATTGAATATATATTTTATTCATTCTACTTCTAAAGACTTAATCCTACTTGTAAAATGAAATCTCTATGGAATAAAAAAAATAGTTAATTTTTTTTTTTAATATAATATTAATTTAAATAATATTTTGTCTTTACACAAACAATTTATTTTAAAATATCATTCATCATTAACATTAAATTACTGACAATTTATTTGTCTCCAAAGCCGAATGTCTTATATTAATACTGTGTAACAATAACAGGGTTCATATGAAGATAAACGATGCAAATGTGTATGTCCAAGTCCAGCTGCTGTCCTTAATAACACTGTGGGCTCAGACAGGAAACTGTACATTGGCAACGTTCCACCAAATAAGTGGTAAGTATAAAAGACCCTATCATGTTCTAAATTAACAGATAAACTGTATCATTGTGAATATTGTGTACATGTGTAAATATGTTTTATTTATGAATATATTAAAAAAACAATGTTATGATTATTATAAAGTACAATTCATTAATTAAATACATATTGATATAAAAAAATTATATACTTAATTGCATAACATTTTAATTTTTCAAAGAGATTGTAAGTTACAACTATGATTAAAAGTAACTATTAATAATTACAGCAACTGCGATGGAGTGATCCTGCCACGTGTCGGTGAATTGATCAAAGGACGAGAACAGGAATTTTGTCCCCGTTGTGAATGCAAATATGAAAACAGGAACACCACAATAATCAAAGTAGACAAGTTTAAATAAATATATATTATTTTAATAGTGAGCGTAAATGCAAATCCGCCCCATTCTTTTTGAGCTCATTGTACTTAAGATGCCAATTATTCTCAAGCTTAGTATGGCCCTTGAAGCTCCAGGAAAGGCTTTTGCTGCTCTTGAGTAATCAATGAACTTATTGAAACAATCTTGGTACTTATAACAACCATTTCGGTTGATTTTAATTATGAGTGAAAACCACTTACCTTAGACCTCTATACAACTTTGTCAACATCATATCCTCTAATGTGTCTAGAAGATATTACTCTCTCTTAGCAATAAGACTTCTTATATTATTCTTTCTTTATACAATTAAGCATATTTTAATTATATTTTGTTTGTGTTAAATATAATAATAACATTAGGTTTTTGAATTATTATTCAGGTTGTCGTTATCATTGTGATATGGGTCATCATGCTTCTGGTAGCCTACATGGGCTTTCTAATCTGCCTTGATCCACTTATCAACAAAAGAGCTAAGGCTTCCTACCAAGAGCACACTAATGAGGATGTAAGTTTTAGTTAGATTTATCCATTGAAACATTTAAAGAAATATGGTCTGGTAATATTATTCAACTCAACCTTTGATTATATTGCTATTGTTAAAAAATAAAATATTTTTTAATGAATATATTATCTAAACGAAATTAATAAATTGAAGTTGCAACATTTTATTTAGTACTAGCATGGACAGCTAGACTTGTTGCTTGGAACTGGTAGATAAAGGGTCTACATATTTTTTATATTTAAGGATGAACATCCAAAGAAAATTTCTTGTTTTTTTGGACCAGGGACCGTGGTGGGTGTGCGCAGAATAGCTACTACAAAATTTCTTCAGAATCTGATGGATGGTTTTGGAATTCTTAGAGGACAAACATTCATTAATATTTATTAAGAAGAAGAAGAAGATGGCCCTTAAAACTTAATAATAATATAAAATATAATTGAATATATGTTTGCATAAACAACATAAATTATAATCTGACTAATGTTGTTTCAGGACGAAAGTACAATCAGTGGATCATCCCAACAAATGGGGGCACGCGGGAATGTGTTGAACCGTGTCACTCATCAACAAGATAAGTGGAAGCGTCAAGTCAGGGAACAGCGACGCAACATTTATGACAGACATACCATGCTCAACTAGCATGGAATACAGATGGATTGTTTAAACAGTCCTGACATTAATTGTCAAACAAGCTCCTGATATTTAATTAACTATTAAAGCGAGCAACGCCAAGTAAACAAGCTTTGTCGTTGCTTTTATTATAAAATACCATAACCCCATATTAATAAACTGCATGCATAGGGTCAGAAATTGAATTTATAAGCAAAGCTTGTGTGATGGACATTGCTTTGCATTCATTAAAGATAGGCAAAGATAAAGTGAAGACTGGATTGGATAACATTACGCAATACATAGTGTCATTGGAAGACTTTGAAGTGACAATTGATGTGAATAACAATTTTCACATTTGTGAACAAAAAGCTGGGCACAGTTGACATGATGAGACTTTCACATTAAAAATAATGTTGTTTGTAAATATGGGTGTTAAACTTATAAATAAAATCATTGCATACCATTAACATAAAAGTGAAATATTAAATATAAAAGTATTAATATAAGTTGCATGAATATGAACTATTTCAACTTAAATAATATTGTGAAAATGTTTACCTATAAACTTTGAATATGCTTTTAGAGTAATAAAATAAAAACAAAAAACATAGTAATAAAATATAGTAGGAGATAAAATAACGTGTATTACTGTTAGGGGGATAGCTTGCACTTTAGTAAGTTTGTCATTTAGATTTTTTATATTCAATAACCTAAAAGAGACTTGTTTGTCTGTCTATTCGATTTTCAGAAGGGTTGTTAAGTAGTAAGAGATAATATAAACATGTACTACTGTTTGAGAGATAGCTTGCACTTCAGTATGCTTATGTGTCATTTAGATTTTTTTAGTTCAATAAACTGGAAGAGACTTGTCTGTCCATTCGATTTTCAAAGGGTTTTTTTAAGTGGAAAGAGATAATATAAACACGTATTACTGATAGGGATATAGCTTGCACTTCAGTATGCTTGTGTCATTTAGATTTTTCTAATTCAATAACCTGGAAGAGACTTGTTTGTCTATTCGATTTTCAGTTTTTTTTTAAATATTGTTTGCTAGTTTCAACCAATAGGATTAAATGTTATATTTAGATGTTTTATTTTTAAATGAAGAGTTTTTTAAATATGTTAATAAAACATTGTCTTATTATATGAATTTATTTGATTATTCTCAAACAAATTGTAACTTTATATTCATAAATAAAATTTTTTCGACTATACATTGTTCATCTAAACGTGTTCTTTGTCAGTTTAAGCTTGTACTTCCAATTCCTCCATCAATAAACTTTCTATCTGTAACATATAAAATTTCATTAACTCTAATTCATAAAACTACACTTATTATTAAACAATAATCAAAGATGTATTACCTATGATGAAAATATTTTACGCCAGTTAAGTAAACTAACTTATTCATAATAAAACTTTAGCTAACACAAGCCTTAAGTTCTAATAACATTCTCGTTATTTACTGTGTGTGTGTAAATTTAAGTGATGTGCTTGTCATTTTTATTTTAGTAAGGCAAATTGCACACATATGGTACAGTCAGCTTTAAATTTGGCACAGTTAACAGTGAAACCATATATTACATTGTCAGGGCTCTACAAATCACTTTCTAACCGGCGCAGAATAAGGTGTCAAACTTCAGGACTGCAGAATATACAAAAAATATAATTATAGTATGTACTAAAGACAAGTACAGTGAGTGGAACACCCGTGCCAATACTACACAATATATGAGTATTATTTAAAGTTTTAAAATCCGAAACAATGTAATTTTAGGCTACTTACAACTAGAAATTATTTATATAGTTTCAGTCCAAATTACTAGATTTTTGTTTCGAATTTTAAATATAATTTTTGTAACTTTCATTTTAAAATAAAGAAAAACAATATCACCAACATTTCTAACAAAAATGAATAAAATATTGAAAAATAAAATCGATACCAACAAGTCAGACCTCATGATTGGAACCTCATTGACGAGTAAGGAAATTATGGTTATGTTTCCTTACAGTTCTAAGAGTTGACCATTTACCAACAAATGCCATTGTATTTCTATAAAATTAAAAAACTTTAATTACTTTTTTCATGTACTAAATTGAATAAAATTTCCTTTTCTAAATCTCATTTTCTTTCATTAAATATCCATTTCCTTAAATAAAACTCAAAACAAAAAAGTAATCTTGTAGTAACAACATTTGTAAAATCTCCAGCCCAAAACATTTGCAAACTTTCAGCAATGGTTTTACATTTGAACTTAGATGGAACTAGTTTAAAATTCAATTGTACAATTGAAAAAAAATTAACACATGTAATTACTACAAGAATATGCTCCCAGGGTATACAAATCACATTTCAAATAAAATCAAATTTGAAATAAAAAAAGCAATGTAATATTTTAAAAAAAATACAGAATTAATTGTTTTGTACAGAAAGAAAAGATTCTTACTTCATCAGTTGTTCTCCGTAATTTATATGGATAAGTTGAGTTTTTCGCTACAAGCCTATCAAGCACCAACAAAAATATGTAGTACCCTATTAACAGCACCAACATCCACACAACTATTATAACGACAATCTGCAAAAGAACATATTTATCATAGATCATTTTATTAAATTCTAATCTATTTTTCTTGACCATTATATAGGTAACTCAAAAAAATTACTATATATTTATTAGTTATCACTAGAGACCGGATTATATCCAATAAAAAAAAGCTATATACATGCAAATATGAATGAAAAGTGCTACAAAAATGTACGAAAGTTGGCAAAATATGCAAAATTAAATAATAAATTTTACGAACACAAAAAAGAAGAAAAGTAAGTTTTCATTTTTTATTTAAAAATCAGCATACAATTAGTAAATTATCCTTGGATAGGCGATCACAGATAACAGTACACATTACAGTAACATTATATAACATTAAAATTATTTAAAATTTTTGTAAACGTAAACAAGTATTGTACCAAATGTTCAGTGGTAAGATTTTGTCTGATCATTTAAAATATATTTGTAAATGGAAAAGGTCCGCTCCACATCCACCAAGGTAACGGGGCAGAATTTGAAGTTGGGTGATATGTTAGCACTTATAGTTTCTGGCATAAGTTCTGACGTCCCATTAATGAAACTATCAATTGGACACAAACATTCAAAACGGGTTATTGTTCAATATGTTTTCGAGCTTTTTTAATGCTTTTAGGTATGTAGGAAAAATGAGTGCAAGGCTATGTTTTTTTTAATTATTTTATCATTAAATGCTTCCTCAGACCGATAAACTGCTGTTGACTCGGCACTGTTATAGTCATTTACTACACCTTTAATTGTCTTAAAATTTTCATTGTAAAACAGCACTGCTTCGATCCACATTCTCCATCGAGTTATGACTGGTTCGGGAGGAAGTGGTAAAATTGGTCATTTTTCTTTGTAGGCTTTAATTCAAGCAGGTGCCTTAAGAAAAACTTTTTTTGTTGATCAGATCAGTTTATTTACATTCCCAAATGTGTATCATATTTCTTCAACAAGTCGATGTTCTCCGTGAGCAAAGCATAATTATTGAATAATAATAATTATTATGACTGGTCAAATTTGCAATGGCGAGTGCACTGCACTTGAAAAATATTATGAAAATGTACTGATAATATGCTTTATAACTAGATGGGTAAAATTTGATATTACCGCTGAGACTGCTTTAAATATGCAAATGTATTTTATGCAATAACAATATAATCCGGTCCCTAGTTATCACCTTATAACTCAAAACAACTAATAAATCTTCTATGAAATTAGTATCACTCCAATTTGCTATTAAAATGAAAGATATCAAATTACAATAGTTATGTGTTTTGAACAAATCGCCTATGAAATATTGTAGATTAATAAAAAAATTAAAATATTTACCATGATTATAGCTGAATTTCTAGTCTCGAACCTACAGTCACATCGTGGGCAAAACATCTGGGCGTTTTCTCGTATTTCTTCATCTACCTTTGGCAGAATAACTCCATCACAGTTGCTGTTAATTTAATTTTCATTTAATTAAACATACAAGTGATAATTTATTTCTGTAATATTATATTTACTTTCATCATTTAAGTTGATCAAAATATATTATTTCTCTTCAAATATTGATTTCTCATGCATAATTTAGTCAAAAACAAATAAAGAATTACCATTTATTCGGTTGAACATAGGCGATGTACAGAGTTCTGTTAGGTTTACTGGTATCGTTGAATACTGAAGCTGGAGCAGGACAAATACAGCGGCATCTTTTATCTTCGTATAATTCCGCCTAAAAATGTTCAGTAGTAGAATTATTGTAAGCATACAATATAAACATGAATCTACTAAATATAGAGTGTCTGGTAGGTACCTCCACAAAAAATGCAGAAAATACAACTATTAATTTCCAAAACATTTTGTTTTGGAAATTAATTCACTTTCAGACTTCACTTGTTAATTAAGTTAACTGAAAAATTTATGAAACGATTGCTTTCTGGGCTACCTCCGTTCTATAATATCAATCTTATACCAGTAGATATAAAATCAATAAAATAACAATACAGAATAGCAAGCGGCGCAGCATTCAAAAAGTAAATATCTTAATGTCATTATCATTATTTTGATGTCACTGTCATTGTCAAATTTCTTTAAACATATAGGCTACCCATACAAAACAAATGCTATACGGAAATGGGTGACGAAAATGATACTAGTTACAGGGAACATAGTGTTCATAATACTGTTAAGGTAAAAAGAAAATTTGTTACAATTTATTACAACCTGGAAAATATACTCGGAATTTTGAAATACATCGACGAAAATCTAGAGATAAATTGAAAAAATACTACACTCGGTTAGTAGCAGTAAAGTACCTTACTTAAAATTTTTATATATAAAAAACTACACGCCAGAAGAGGAAAATAAACAAAAACAATTACTTTCAGAAATAACTGTTAAAAGAAATTAAACTTTTCAATTACAAATTTTATATGTAATTTTATCTAACCTACTTCAAACTAATTCTTTGTTGTATTGCGTTACATGTTTAATAAATACACATGCACACAAACATATATTATGTTACGAGCGAGCAGTTTGAAACATACGCAACGTCCCAACCCGTGGTCTCAACCAACTATCGTCACCATATCAACGACTATAAAAATGCACTACCTAAATAAAAAGTGTATTAGTATACTTTTATACGACTGAAATAAATGTAATAAAAGGCACCTCACACAGATTTATTAAGATCTATATAAATAGATTTAGATCTAATTAGATGCAAATGTGCATTGATTGGTAATATGGAATATGACAAATACTACCCATCATTCATTTGCTTATTAGAACGCCATTTCTTCCAGACGACAAGTCACCATACCGTGAAGTCAATCAATAGCCTATTCCAACCACGATCGTATACACAGGTCTTGCAATAACAGTAGTGGGGGTAGGTCGACTTAATGACGCTGTTCAGTTCAATTTACGGCCGCCAGAGGCATAACAATTCGCGTAATAATTATCCCGAACAGTTTTTCAAATCCAAACAAAACCGTTAAATAACAAAACAAAAATACCAACAAATCCGGAAAACTCAACAAAATGATATAGCAATGATTTTTGATTTTCCGGTATCATTCTCAAAATATTATATCTTATTAAATATTAAAATATTATATAACTAAAAATCTAAGCAATGAGGTTAAATTTGTTTTAACCTTATTGCTTTATGCGTTTCACTTTATAATAAATATTTTAACTTTATAAAAAAGACTTAATTTTCAAGTGACATTTTACATTTATAGTAAGGACTTAAATATAAATATTTTGCCATAGTACAAGTTTTATTTACTACTAGTTACAAGTACTTTTATGTTCATAGTACAACTTTAGTTCAAGCATTAAAGATTATAGTGAGCTGTTTGTTTATGTCATACAATATATTTTTTGTGTCCTAGTAGAAAACATATAATATAAATTCTGTTTGTGTGTGTGTGCACACTTGACCAACTATTTCTATTTCCTGATCTTGAAAGTGAGTGAAAAACGCTTCATGAGTTCTTAGTCTTAAATTAATTTACTCTATATTATTATATTTTGGCTAGTTGGGCCCCTCGGCTGGTAGGGTCTCGAGGCTGGTGTCTAGGCAATATGTGTCTTTTTTTGTATTTTGTAGTAGTTCGTGAAAGGCAAGCATGGCAATCACAGTCAGTTAGTTGTTTTAACTATGGGCCAGGACATCACCAATCTCACATATTATGTATCTGGCTGGACTCATCCTCATCAATAAATGTTTCATACTGTGTTTCATTAATGTTTAGACTTACCACCCACTCATCAGATATTCTACCGCAAAACAACAGTACTCGGTACTGTTGTGTTCCGGTTGAAGGGTGAGTGAGCCAGTGTAATTACAGGCACAAGGGACATAACATCTTAGTTCCCAAGCTTGGTGGCGCATTGGCGATGTAAGAGATGGTTAACAACTCTTACAATGCCATTATCTATGGGCGTTGGTGACCACTTACCATCAGGTGGTCCATATCTCGTCCACCTTCCTATGAAATAAAAAAAAATGCAATGAGTAGGTACATAGTCGGTCGATGAAGATGCGCTGTCGCCGGATGGCACGTAGACGTCAAGACGAAGACGCCTCAAGAAAATAGTGATGTGTACGTGAAAATAGTGATGCAGAAACATTTCCTCCAATAGCAAATTCATATGGTGTGCTTCAACACGAAATTTTTACATTTAAGTATATTATCAAGGTATGTATGTATATATATATACATCTCCTCATATCTCGTCTCCTTAATGATTTACGCAACAACATACAACTAATGATCCACATCAAGATACTTTATTAAAACTTGATACATTGAAATTTGAAGGATACATTCAGATATACACTTTATGAAGATAAGTTGATACATTCTAATCACTTAATGCTAGTAATGAAGCAAGCAGATGATACTCTGCTAATATAAATCGATACATTTTAATAGCTTAATATAAGAAAAAAGCTGCATTCACATAACATTTTATTCGTAACTGTTCCATACAATGATGCATTCAGGGGTCAAGTCTTAATCGATCCCGACCGTGGCATGAGTAGAATAGAGAAAAAATATAATAATGTTCGAAATGTTCTGGTAACTGAATGCATCATTATATTTATTAAGATAATCTGATAGATAGATTGAAACCACTGAAGACGATGATAATTTTAATTAAGATTATAATATGAAATATACATTATATGTTTTTTTTTTGTAAATATCTTACGTAATTTTTAGAAAAAAATAGTAATCTACTTCTTTGGCATATATTTTACCACGTTATTTTTATTAAATCTACTCCAATAAATTTAATATTAATTTAGTATTTTTGAATAAAATAAAAACTATAAAAATATACAAAATGTATGGAAAAATAAATTTTTCTCTTGCTTAAATTTTGATAACGTCGCATTGTATTTTATTCGAAAACCCAACTGACGCAGTTTACTACGTAGTAGATTATTGTTCGAATAGGCTGTAAAAATTGCCGAAAAATACTATTTTTTACTGACTTCTTAATAATTTAAGATATAGTCCAAGAAAATACGGTTTATTGTCGTCACAACTCCAATATTGGCAGGACGGACTAGACCAAATTTAGTAGAACTTGTAACATCAAGACAACTTTTGACAATATATCTTGCATTTTTACAAAAATAATTATGCCTTTATAAGACTTAGACCTGCCAGTTTTTAAAAATATTTTTAGTGTTACTTAAATTACTCAAATAGTTCATTTCGAGGAAGGAATGAATACATTTTTAAAGTATTAGGGTTATTATCGACAAATACATTTTAGTCCATAAATTTCGCTACATAATACATTATTAGTTGATTTCTAGTTTAATATGCTGGAGCGGATTACATTTAAAAGCCTTGAACCTTATTCCATTTTGTCAAAATATTACAAAACATAGTTGATTTAATCATCTGTAAAGATGTATTTTAAAGCTCTTACTTTTGTGATACAAAGTAGAAAAAAATATTGATCACTATTTATTAAATAAAAAAAAACACAGACGAATTGATACCCTCCTCCTTTTTTGAAGTCGGTTAAAAATTAAAGAAGATAGAAATGAGATGTCAGGAAAGTCTGGATGTTCTGATAGAAAGAAAAAAAAGAAACTCTTAGTAAGATTCCGCCTAAAAAGTCAACCTCACATAAATCCGCTCCTAAACAAACGTCATACAATATTCTATTATCAAATACGGACAAACGATTATAGTTATAGTACCTATCCATTCCTAATCTATTAAATTGTGCGTATATTAATATGGATAAGTATGGTAATATGTACTATTATAAGGTCTTCCAGACCGATTTCGGCCACGGCGCCAATCTCAAGAGAGATTAGCCAACTGCGCAGGAGATATATAGTGCACAAATCTGTGCGCAAACAGAAGTGCACTCTCTTTACGGGAGTGTATACACTGCAACTTTCAGGCTCGGGGCTGCTACTGAGAATTTTTTGACAGAAAAACCCAATAACTATTTATTGGCCCGACCTGGCAATTTAACCCAGGACCACCAAGTCTGCGGCCTTATATCTAGCCACTAGACCAACGAGGCAGTCATGTACTATTAGTGTTACTTCTCTTTGCGATCGGACCCTGTCCACACTACGCCACTGCCTCGTCTGTTTTAGTCACGACATGTGACTAGAAGTTATACTTTACATCGTACGAAATTAATACAATGAATCAAATATTAACAACATATCAGACGGCCACGGTTACAAGCGTTAAATGACGCCGTTATGTGACCCTCAAGAAGTTTTTATAGTAAATATATTTCATTTCTGTTGTTGACATTTGATTTACACTTCGTCGTCGTCGAAGTCGTACACTTGTCAACATCGATGACAACATCCATTAAATTGCGAAAGCCCTTTAAAGCTACAATACAAGTGTAGGTAATACATATACAGGGTAGTATGGTACAGTACGCAGAGTAGTTTGGTACCTACTGTACACAGAATTTTATATAGGTACTTAGTATAATATATTAATATAGTAACAGTAATAATAATCCATACGTCGTACGATTAATTTGATTAACATTTGATCTTATTTGAGAATAACAGTTTATAGACTTGCACTTTTCTAACGTTAACTTTATTAAAATTTGATACAATATAAATAATCCTAACGAAAAGATTTTTAAGTCCTTTTTTGATTAGACGTGCAATATATTTTACGGTTACTTATAAAGTCGTAATAATTGCATACTTGAATAGAAATTGGTCTAGAACCAATAAGGGAAATCTAATACGGGATATACCTATGTCATAATGTTTTTTCATGTCATGATAAATCCTAGTAACATGACGTGTCTCATACAACCGTTTAACCTTTAGGTTGAAACAGCGTTTTGCGGCTATTGCGTACTGTCTAAATGGACACGATGCTATTAAAGTTTGAAAAGGAATTATTTTTTTAAATTTCATTCGTTCAGCAGTTGGTTTAATTCGTTGAGCAGATCATTTTTGTTCGTTCAGCAGATCGTCTCCCAATTTTGATTTAATCGCTGTCGCACTCTGATGAGGACTGCAAGGAAGCGTTATCGGTCGCCGCCCTAGCATAGGTCTCGTCTCGCTCACGCAACACGATCATTTCGTCGCGCAAACAGTTCAGTGCGTATTCTTGGGATTCTTTATGAGTTCTACCACGCATCTCGCGCCTCCTTCGATTCCTCGGCACGTAAAATCGTCGTCTTTCGAAATTGATGTCGTAAAGAGGTAGTAGAGATCCGTACGACAGGATATTTGGGTGTAGAGCCTAGTAAAACAATTTAACATTATTACTATCTTACTATAGATATTAAATTTGCATTAAGTACAAGCTTTAGTCAGTCACTGAACGCTTAGTGGTAGGGCTTAGATCAGGCCGGCTGGTTATACCTACCTACAAACTCTTTATATATACTCAATTGTGATACACCATTAGTTAATATTGTTCCGGTTCGAAGGGTGACGGTTGTGAGGCCAGTGGAACTACAGGTACAAGTGACATAAAATCTCAGCTACACTGGCGATATAAGGAATGATTAATAGTTCTTACAATTTCAATATTTATATATTGTGGTGACCATTGACCAATTGCCAGTTTGCCCACTTTTAGAAATATGTCAAATCATTAAAAGAACTAAATGTCCTATCCTAATATCTTTAATCAATTCAGAGTAGCAAAGCTTCGCTAGTTTTTCTAGAGTTATTAATATACGACGACAATTAGTGTGGCCATCAGTCACAATCAATAAGAAATTCTTATTTAGACGGCCATTAAAACGTAATGTTGTTGGACAGACGAGATATTTAATATTAAAGAAGGAATTATTTGAACTTACGCGTAGAATCATTTGTGCGGCACGCTGTTTAGCACAATTCCTGTCGTTATCCAGTACGGTGACACAATGCTGGTTCACTTGTAACGTGACCTCGTATACAGATTTTATTTTCCTTGTCTAAAAAGACAACTCTTTTTTTAAAACACACTTCGTCCGTTACTTCCTTGAGATTTTTTTATAATAAAAATGAGAAAAAGATTTATTTATTTAATAAACTCAATACATGTTTACGATCAGGACAGGATTTATTTATTGCGAAGCCAGAGTACCTGTATGTGAATTTGGGATTCAGAACCTCCCATTATATTCAACGATGTGACTAGAACATCATACGGTGCCGTCGCACACCATACGTGCTCGCACGTCGCCTTATCTCAATTCAACACATGGGGATCGGTGATACCAAGAAAACCAAATCCTTTGAATCACATTTCTCGTTTCTAATCACAGCAGCGCCGCCGACCGAAGTGATATTCCTACTCAGCTTTTAATGCAAAATACATACGTAATCCATAATATCTATATGTTTTTTTGATGCTTTGTTAAATCATCAAAAATACTCTCATATTGACTCTCGCCTGACTGCTTACAAGTATTACGAAACGACTTTCGGTTGATCAAAAATTGATTGGAATATACTTTTTGGATTTCAATAACCTATTTGAAATCCAAAATATTTTCACTTTGATTGTTATGATACTTAGTTCAACTCACTAAAAAATTATTCGAATTAAATGGTGCTGCCTGTAGTAATAACCGGTGCATCTCAGGTATAAGCCTTTTCATAGAAGCACGTACGGCTTCGAACTTTGACTCCGGCCTGCTGTAGCCGAAGCCCACTCCATATTGATCGTTGTCGATCATCACTATAGCTTTAATCATTGATGATTTAGCTGTGGGTCAAATAATCCATCTGTTAGTTATTAACGCAATTGCTCGCTTTGATTCCAAATGAACAATAAATGGAAAATAGTAGTAATCTTTTAACTAACATAGTTAACGATTTTGTTTTTCGGAAAGCACAACAAATATTTTTTACCGCAAAGTATAATATCTAAAAAAGTGGTGACTCGCAGATACGTCTGATTATCATAAGTACCATATCACTCAGCACTTTCGATGACTGACATGAAACATTATGACTGATGATTCAAATGACCAGAGGGCATACCAAAATTATTTCAGACCACAAATTCACAAAGAATCTTTAAAATGCAAGATATCGCAACTAAGGCGATAGTTAACTCATTTGTTAAACTATTTTCAATGATTTAACCTAATCGACGGCTCCCACATAAATATGAGACATTTCCAAATACAGTTTTTGGTCGATTCTAAATTCCATAAAAGATCCGAAAACCAAAAACCGATTTAGTAGTTCCAACTTGGGAATTCGAACTACATATCAATGTACCAAATTACAGCAAACAGTTGATTTTATATCCAATTTATATTTCAATCTCACCGTTTCGCTTATACGAGTAGGAGGGCTGCTTGCGAAGAGTTTCGTAGACGTACTCATGAAACATGGAGAGGTAGCGGGTCTCGTCAGAGGCTACTTCCTCTGGCTCGCTAGTTGCCATAGTTGGGGATCCTGTTCGTGCGTAATATCATTTGTCTAGTTACTTTTATTAACATAATAATAATATATAATTTAAAACAAAAAAATATTTCGTATCTCATAATGTATCATTATAATCACCAAGTGTGAGCTAATTTTCAGCAGAGCCGGTTTAAAATTCACACATGGCATAAGATTAGACCTACTTATTCACAGATCTAGATTAATAGAATCTAGTAAAAATACATTTTGTTTACTGCAGGAATTGTCAGCTGCAGCCTGTACCAGACCGTTAAAAGCATATTTTTGAAAAACAATATTAGTTGCCTATAAGTATAAATTATAACTAACATTTTAAAGCCAGTAAGTGTCCACACGTCTTTGGAAATCCAAAGCAAAAAGCCAAATATTCGAATCTAAAAGTTGTATTATTAAAATAGAGTTAAGGTGTTATCACATATATATACAACTTAAATATGACTAGCGATTTCAAATTTTTAAATGATATCATAATATATATGTATATAGGATAGGATGATATAACCAATCTTAATTGTCACAATGCCAAAGTAACCATGTGAGCACATTTCAAACACTAAACTGTAAAAATTAATATAAAAATACCATAATTATGTGGCTGTCGGTTGTAAGTCTTGAATGGCGAAGTCAAATAAGGATCTTGACTAGAACGGATATCAGACCTTGCCGTTCGGTCGGCTTGGCCGGTTTTACTGCAGATGAAAATAGAAAATAAAACACCATAATATATAATACCTATTTATTGAGTATATAGCGGTATTATACAATTATTATTTGAATGAGAGAAATGGAATGAAATACATGTATCGTATCTTTTAAATAATACAAGATACTTACTTAGATTTCCTGTACTTAACGGACTTCACCGCGATATTTTTTGAGCTTTTACGCTCATTTTTTTGCGGTGGTGTAGAGTTTCCACTATTACTGGAGATCGGAGACTCGCTTTGCTGTGAAGCAGGCGCAGTGCTATTCTTACTAGATGGCATGTGGCTACTACCACTGCTGCTAGAAAGCCCACTACTACCCTTATCAGTGAAACTCGAGCAAGCAACTACATCCTGTTTCCTGTCTTCATCCTCTGCTACGAAGTCCATTGCGTTATCTTCAACAGGTTCCTGTTTTATAACTGGTTCCTGTTTAATTTTTGGTACCAGTTTTATAACTGGTTCCTGATTTGTTGTCGGCTCCTTTTTTATTGTAACTGGATCAATGCTTGGAAGAGTACCTTCATTTTGATTTTGCTTAAAAATTTGATATTTTTGAGTTTCTGTAGATTTTTTATTGCGTATCTCGTATCGAGCAATCCGACCACATTGACTGTTTAGACCACATCGAATCTTTGTGTCGCCGTATTCCAATGCATGTCTTTGCGACTCACATGGTATGGAACTCCATGAAATTGTCTGCAACTAAAATTAATTGTACACTTAAAATCTATATTTAAGTTTACAATTATTATATGAACTGCATTATTATCTATACTTACCTTTTCGGGATAATAAGGTTTGGATAAAGTACACACGCGCGTGGGCTTGTGCAAATATATCGGCACACCACTATCATGTATTATTAACTCCCAGTCGGGTGGAAGGATCTCGTTTTGTGTAGCCCCATTTTCTGGAATGAAACTTTATTTTGTAATTTACCGGTGTTGAACTTAAATCTAACATGTTTTGGAAGTTACTAATCAAATATATGTATATTTGATTAGACAAAAATTACAATATTTCATAACTAGTTAAATTACATCAGCATTTAATTTACCATCAGCAGTTTGATCAGACGATGATGGTCCAGAATCATTCGAGTTTTCTTTTTTTATTATTATTTTTGCTTTAGCCAACTCTTCGATAGAAGTTACGATGTTAGACTTATCAGCAATTTCCATTTTCTTTAATGACAATGAAGACTTAGCTATGGCGCTGTCGGTTACGCCTTTACCACCACTGCCTTTTTCAAGTTTTGGTTTTACTTTTAGCATTGTATTTTCAGGCGCAGATACATTTTCTCGCCTTCCACTGATTTGCCCTAAAACATTAAATGAAATAACTAACTTCGTGCAACGTCAGTATCTTACCGAGCTGTACATGATAAAGTTTATCTATTTGTTGAAGCAATCAGTTCAATAACTATTGAAAGTTATTTTTTGACAACGCACCATAAAATATTCTTCATTTAAATTGAGCTTACCCTAACTGACCATTTAGTGTGTTTGTCAGTTAGATAATTTTACCTGACATTCGTTTTATGCCAAACCACATTCCACTCACATTACTTATATTTCATTGCATGTTACTTGTATAGACTATAGATTTTTAAATTAAAAGTAAGCACTAAATCTGCCAATTATCTAGAAGACAACACATCTAATTCAGTGATGCTTCACTAACAACATAAAATAATAAATATATATTATATAAGCAAGAATGTTGATCTAAATTCTTACACCTGTTTTTAAAGCTATTTAGCAATAGTTTAATATTAATTGATTGTAGAACATTCATAATATTCAAAATTTCATAATTATTCAAATACCATCAGTAGTTTGAGCAGACGATGATTGTCCAGAGTCCTTAGGGTTCTTTTTCATTAGTTTTTTACCCCCCCCCTTGGCTTTATGCGACTCCTTGGGAGCAGCAGCTTTATCATCAATTTCCATTTTCTCTACTGATAAATCAGTATCATTATTAGGTTTCGGTTTCTTCTCATTTTCAGGTGGAGAACCTTTTTCTTGCCCTTCATTCATTTTCAAGTTCTTTCCTAAAACATTAATCGAATGACTACCTCCTACAAATTTCAGCATCTCCAGCTTACCTACCATGCGCATACATTTGGTAATTATTAAGTTTATCTAATTCAACGACAAAAAAGAAATTTATTTATATTTTCAATTTCATATCTACAAGGCCAGATTTAGGCGAGTACAATGGGATTCTAGCACTGGGCCCTGTTTTTATAGATAAAAAAACATTTACAGACCATTTTAAAAAAAAAATTATTGCATAGGAAGGCAGACGAGAGTGTGGGCCACCTGATGGTAAGTGGTCACCAGCGCTCATAGACCCAATGTCTATAAGCGCTGGTGACACATTGTAAGAGATGTTAACCATCGCTCACATCACCTATGCACTATCAACCTTGGGAATTAAGAAATTATGTCCCTTGTGCCTGTAATTACACTGGCTCACTCACCCTTCAAACTGGAATACAACAATAGCAAGTACTACTGTTTTGCAGTAGAATGTCCGATGAGTGGGTTGTACCTACCCAGACAAGCTTGCACAAAGCTATACCTCCAAGTAAGTGTCTAGCGGACTACAGCCCAATACTACCAATTTGTCAATTAAAAATCCTTGTCTTCATTATTAAGAATACCTTGATGCAAAATATCAGCTTCTTAGGTCTAAACTCGATAGCAAAGGCCATAAGCTCATCAGGTTAGTGAGTTTTATACTTATTTTAAGATACATAATTATAAGATATAAACAATAAGTATAATTTAGCAGATTTAATATAATTATTTTTTTTTACACAAAAGAAAAATATATTTTCAATTTGAACCAGTAGTTCCTGAGATAAGCCAGACCAACAAACAAACTATTCAGCTTTATATATTAATATAGATTTATAATTAACAGGTATGTTTTTAAAAGTTTTCATATACATAACTCATAAGTATTTTATGTCAATACACTACAGCTGTGTTATTGTAAATAAGTACCTTCCTTGTTACTATACTTTGGCTTCATAACACTTTCCTCAACTTATGTCAACATTTATCTATTTGTTGTAACAATCAGCTCAACAAATTTTAAAGGTGCTTTTTGAACAATACAACATAAAATATTCTTCATTTAAATTGAGACTACCGTAATTTAATAACTTTATTTGTTCCCAACCACATATCAATCAGATAAATGATATACATATATGTATAATATCTGTATCTCCAATACATTTTGTCCGTGGGTTTGGTGTATCTTATCTTTAATATCTGTAATTCTTCTTGCATGTTTTTAAAAATAGGCAGCATCACAATCTAAGTTTTAGTTTTAGATCACTCATATATTATTGTGTTTGTGATACTTGTATCGATTTTTAAAGTAACAGACCACAACAAATATTTAGAATACAACATAGCTAATATGAGAATCATGAGTACAAGTATCTATTCAGATCTGACTGAAAGCTGGGATTTAACTGAAATTTAACTCTAATGTACCAATACCCTGTAACTAAGCTGTAAGAGAAATCTTTTCGAACGTAGTAATAACCCAACAACCAATGCATGAAGAAATACGATCGGTACTTCGGTTGAAATTAAAAAATCATTTAATATTATAATCAGTATTGGTAAGAGTAGTTTTCTTATATTTATGACAGTTTAATATGCCGCTCGCAAAACAAAATATAAAAATAATAACAAATAACAATGACTTTGACATTTATTATTTTTAAATATTTTATAATATAATAATTATATATATATAGAAAATTGAGACTTATTATACAGCCGCTGTCAATTAACTTTATAATTATCTTAATTTATAGGTACAATTATTGTTTTTGAAAATTAATTTATCAATAAAAAAAAATTATCAATTATAAATCTTGTATTAATGAAGAATTAAATAATAAAATAAAATATTTCCCACAACCATATGGAACAGATAGTTTGTAAAAATAACTAGTAATTATAATATTTTTAGATTTTGATTTAGTATCCGGTTACCCGGTAGCAAGAGTTAGTGAATACAGAATGTTGTATTTGTATACTTATATAAGGGTTTATTCCCAGATCATAATAATACCAAAAGTAAAGTATCTTTACTGAGTAATGACTATCGAGCTATTTCAGGTTTTAAGTTATTTTATTTGTTAGCAGAAGGCGAATAAGATTAATCTTCATTTTTTCTTTAATTTATGTTAAAATGCACTTTACTTTGTTTTAACGTACATTATAGTGTTAGTGTGTTTATTTGTATTAAATATATTATAAATAAATTGATAAAACTATTTTATTCATATTGATAGTTTGGGGTTTGGGCTACTTTTGGCTACTGCAAGTTGCAACTGAAATTCGGCTACATTAGGCTACTTTAAGCTTTAAGCATGAGAAACGGTCACATTAAGCGCTAATTAATAATAATAATGAATTAAGTGCTAGTGGCAGCACTGCCTCCTTAATGTTTATTGTAATTTCATCATTTGTCATACTGACATGATCACTTTATTTTTAATGATTACCTTTACATTTAACATTATATCGTGTTTTTTAATATATATGAATTATTGAAATTCCCTTGCCAGTTAAGTGGGATTTTTTATATATTCCCTTAATAGATTCATATAATTATCTCATCTGTTGTCTCTTTTTTATGTGACATTAACAGAATATTTTAGGCTTAATTAGCACAAATATTTATGCCAGACAAAAAGAAAAATATATACTCGATATCACTATATCAAAATATGCACATTTTGTGATATTGTGTAAAAGTAAACAAATAATATATATTTTTTTTTATTTCATAGTAAAGTGGACGAACGTATGGGCCACCTGATGGTAAGTGGTCACCAACGCCCATAGACCATGGCATTCTAAGAGACGTTAACCATCGTTTACATCGCCAATGCGCCACCAACCCTGGGAACTAAGATGTTACGTCCCTTGTGTCTGTAATTACACTGGCTCACTCACCCTTCAAACCGGAACCTAACAATAGCGAGTACTGTTGTTTTGCGGTAGAATAACTGATGAGTGGGTGGTACCTACCCAGACGAGCTTGCACTAATCTCTACCACCAAGTAAGTAAATTAATATTTTATCCTATCCCGATTAAGTGGAAGGTGCATTAGTACATACATCTAGCTGAACAAATAAATCTTTAAAGCCAATGGGAACCCAATTAAAAACAGTTTGATTCTAGAGTAATAGATTTCAGAGGTCATTGAAGATATTATGTTTAGTGAGAAACTCAAAATAAATTCTGGAATAAAATCAGAATCTTACACAGACATGAATGACTTGTATTTTTGTTTCAGTAAAATTAAAGTTAATTTAGAGAATAACTGGATTCTAATCCATCTTAATCTAATAAGTATACAAAACTTCCATGTCTCTGCTGTTGAACGTTAAGGTATTTTTATAACACCACCATAAGGAACCAACCCAATTTGAGATGGCATGGTAGCAAGAGCTGTCACAGTTGATGCATATAATGCATATCTCCTTTGTACTAGAGTGTAGGAGCTATTTCATGGTATTTAGAATGGTCTATCATAATTAAATGTGTATATTAACTTTCATGTCTGCTGTTAACCATTGAATACTCATCTGCAGCCAATCCTGGTTGTAGTTCATGCTTTTCATAAAGATGCACTGATGTCCATCCATAGGATAAGTGAACCTAATCCTAGTCGCAAGGTCTGACCGTAACAAAAAACTCTTAAAACTATAAAAAGTTAAAGTTCAGTTGAACAATTATGTTGAGTATTAATGTATTATTTGATTTGCTCAAGACAAATATTTTATTATTGTTATATCCATTTGTATTGTTTCTAGATGAATTAGTATATATTTGGGATATTATTTAATAAAAATGCCGTTGATTTAATAGTTTTTATTTGACTAAATATTTCAATTACCTCATATTTTGATGGAACATTGTTGAAATTGGAAATATGGAAAATCCTGTAGACGTCCAATTGTGCCCTTTGCTTAGAGATATTTGGACTTACTTATGGAAAGTATATTATTATAGATAATTTGCCATGTATCATTTTTTTAAAGAGAAATTCTATTTTTGCATTGTTTATTATTTTTATCATATCAGCAATGGATCCTTTTTTAATTTGCTCTGACTTTAGTTTTTTATTAATACATCTTCAGTATCAATTGTATTGTAATATTTCCAATGAAAGAATATGTGTATGATGTCATAGATGCTTTATTCATATCTCATTTTACTTGCATCACTTTGACTCGCTTGATTTTATGTTCTCCATTGTTTGTGAGGTTAAATAATGAAAATAACTATAAATTTTTTGGAAGAATACAAGCCAGAATCTCCTGTTTCATTTTATGACTCCATGAAAAACCATAGGCTCAGTGCAGGAACCACCTTATATAAAAAAGCAAAAATGTCAGTTTTAAATCTTTTTTATTGATAAAAAGCCAAATTTAGGTTACCCTTAAGGGTATTCTTATTATTAACATCTTCATTGTCTTGTTAAAGAAACAGTACAGTGGTGATATAAGAGAATATTACTCTCTCTTCATCCCTGCCACTATTGGATAATAAAGTTCAACCACATTATTTTATTATTTATATAAATAGATATTGTGTTGCCGAGAATTTATTTTATATTATTTTTATAGAAATCTTTTAAATTCGCACTGCTGCTCTGGTTGCTTGAACTAATGATTTACTTAACACACTTAAATAATTTTATAACACTTCAAGAGCAAATTTTAGTTATTTGTTCAAATAAGTATTAATAATTAAGATTTAACTAGAATGGCATACATGATAATTTTAGATTGAGAAGAGTCTAATTAGAACCTGACTCGGCACCCCAGGTTTTATCTAAGTGAAACTGTGTTGTCTGTATGGTTCTACTACACTGCACTGATTTTAGCATTACAATGCCCTTAATTGCCTCAAAATTAATTTTAAGGAATTTTCCCTGAATTTAGACACTCTGTTTGGATCAGTACTTTAAAAACCGAGGTTGGGCATTTAACTTATAGTTGGTGCACATTATTTGATTTTTTTTAAATTATACATTTTATCATTTTGCTTGCGCTCAAATAATATTTTGTATATTGTGTTTATGAAAATATGTATTTTTTTTAAATTAAAATAAAATAATAAATGTGTTTAAATATTTTTATTCATATATACCACAAAAAAACAAACATTCTCTAAACTAAAATCATGCATTTCAATAATATTATAACAAAAAAATCTTAACTACTATACATTTTAAATACAATTGATACAAAATTATAATAAATAAACATGAAACAAAAAGAAAACATTTAAAAATATAATAATGTAAGAAATAAACTATTTTCTGTTAAATTGTCACCTCTGCAAATAAACATTGTCAGTATAATTGATATAAATTGGGTATATTACACTATGCTGAATCAGGGCTCTGAATTAAGGGTTAGGCGTAAACCTAATTAGAAACATCCATATTTCATTACACTGATTTTACGACTTTACCAGTCAGAGAGCAACTAAGACAACTTCCTATATTGCCCAACAGGCTAGATACAGTTTTTGTTTGCAATTTTATAAAAAAAAAAAATCACCTTAATATCAAAGCCGTCTAATTCAGATTAGGTAGCTTCATGATTGCCATATTGCTGACCAATCATTACATTTACATTATAAGAAACCTATCTAACTAAATAAATATTTTGTTTAGTAACTTGGAAAGCCGCTTCTATAATTATATCCTGTAACAATGTATTATAACAAAATAACCATTGAAGATTAACAATTGCGTCTTCCCTAGCCTATCTCATTATAGTGAAAAAATATAGCAAGTAACTTTGAAGACAAACAAGAAGGAATATCAGTAATGCTTGAAGATAATTAATTATAAAATAATGGTGGGTCCTGTAAAATGACAGTACAGACATACAATGTGGTTATTGGCATTCGTAAATGTATTGAAATATATCAAAGAAAAGCTGAAAGGCACTTTGAAGTAATGTTAAATGAGATAGATAAAATGTTGTTTATACTTGATTTAATAGTGATGAGAAAATCATACTCCAAATAATGGTTCCAAGTTTTATTTCATAATATTTTTTTATGGAATAGTTAAGCGGCCACCTGATATAAGTGGTCATAACTCATAGACGACGGGACTGTAAGAAAATTACCTATCGCTGACATCACTAATGTGCCACCAAACCTGGGCATTAAAATGTCTCATGTGCCCATAATTACTCTGACACACTCACCCATTGCTGTTTGGTAGTCGAATATCTAAAGAGTGGGTACCTCAAGAGCTTGCATAAAGCCCTAGCTCCAAGCATTTTATGACGAAAAAATATTCTTTTAAATACCTTAGAAAGTTTATCCGTCATTATACAACATTAAATTATTCAAATAGAATATAGTCTTACGTACAATATATTTTCCCAAATCAAAACGAAGAATAATTATTCTCAAGCTAACAATTTCAAGCTTATTTGACAGCTTGTACATTGGTAATTGGTATTTGAGAGAATTATCGTCCATTTTTGGATACATTACTAGGTTTATGTTAGGACCCCTTCGGACGCCATTTTATTTCGTTTAGATTTGTAGCAATCCTAGGCATTATAATTTTAATACTACTTCAAACACTAAACTAGTAAACTAGTGTTAATTCTGGCTAAGATTATCTTATTTTGTCATGTTTAAATCAAGTATTTTCGTATATTCGCATTTTGAACATGTACATTGCAAGTTATTCAAAGTGGCTGCCAGCTTCGATATTAATTACAGTAATAATTCTATTGTATTTCAAAAATATTTGATAACATTTCGCTTGGGCAAAAGACCACATTGTAATTTCGCGAAGCTTTTCTTTTCTTACCTGATCCTTTCAAATCGGTGCGAAGATGATGCGCTCGGTACCACTTCCCGATAAAAAAAGGGCTAGCTTAGGGCACCTAGAAATAATAGGACTGAAAAATCAATAAATTAGTAATCTATTAATATTCGTGTTGCCAGTGATTTATATTCGGCGGAGGTGTTCATAGACAAATCACTGTTTAGACAAAAATAGCTCTTACGTTTTAAGCCTTAAGATTTATAACGCATTTAGATAACAATCTTTATAGTCATGCAGTCAGATATTAAAACATAAAAAGGGGTCAAGTTCGGAATGAGAGATAATAAGCTGGAAAATAGTATAAACTTGCCTTACTTAAATATTATTAGCTCCAAAGTCTCAAAACCTGCCTGCGTCGTAACTCGTAATATATTCAAGGTCATAGGTCACAATAGTCATTAATCAGCTTATCGTGATTATGACTGTTTTGTTAGCTTATAAATAAAATTTTTCTCAAGCTTTATGCTCTACAACTTTGATAAGAGATGTTAACATAATTCGATCTATAATAGAAATTGAAATAATTGTGAAAACCCATTTTTAATTAGTTAATCTCGAATAACTATGACTTTTGAACTCTAAAATCATGGTATAGTATACGAGTTTTCAGCTTATCACCTCTAATTCCACTACACCCTAATTTGACTACTTCGTACTTATTACTATTTTTATAAACATGAATGTTGAATACTGCAACCGTATAATCTTGAGTTTTTTTTAATAAAATTATAGGAATAACATTTGCTTCAATAATTCATTCAATCTTTTTTATTTTTTTCTTTCATAGCGTGTATCTACGTATATAGCCTTAAAATGAATTGAAATTAAATCATGTTACATTTTTTATTTTTTATTATGATCGTTTAGATTTTGCTGTATCGCTGATTAAGTTAAATTAAATATTATTATTTATAACCTGAATTTGTTTATATTTAGGGATAATATGTCCTTTTTATTTTCATTGATCTTGTATCGTACTTGCTAGTATTTCGATGTTTGTAAGGCAAAAAATCCATGAATTCAATATCTTCACTTCCACTTATCTGCACTTCCAGTTGTGTATAGTGCAGTATATTTATAAGGAGAATCTATAAGAAAACGTTTCTTTATGTTATTTTCATGCTTCGTTATTAAAAATTCTTCAACAATAATACGTTTAAAGCTTAGCTTGTCTACAGAATATATTACTGTTATAAATGCGATAGTGATTTTGTATATTATTTTCGTGATAATGCTTACACCGTTTAACCGATAGTAATGGAATTATACCTTGAGGTTCATAATGTAGTCGTACTCTTCCTGGTACGAGCTTAGAGGAAAAACAATTATGTATACAGAAATTGACTTTTTCCGTCGATTTGACAAATTATCATGTGCAACTCATATCTAGTGCAAAAATTTTTACTATTTTCTTAAAAGAAGATATTAACGTTTTAAAGTTTCCAAACCATTATGTTTTGTGTATCGATATTCACAGAATAATATCCTATAGAGTATAGAAACTAAAACGTATTGGTTATTTACTCTGTGGTAAATACTAAATTGAGTGTTGAAAACTTGAAATTGTTTATTTTATTGCATTTGGCGCTAAAATGTAACTTAATTTTGCAAGAAAGTCATTGAAGTCGACTTGAGTTTTAAATTTTAATTGTGTTTCTATTTCTGGAATACTTATCAAATTAGTAAAAACAAAAAGAGCCGTACGTATACAACAAAGAACTCGAGGTTTCTTTTGCTATTCATAGTTTTTGTATTAAATTAATCGTTTTCTTAGCGGAAGCTCTAAATTTAATCTATTATGCAGTCAGGGCAAACGATTTTATAACTATTAATTTGTCAAATTTATTTTATATACGGGCTCGAGCCAATAATCATATTGATTGCTTTTCAGGTCTTATTTAGCCAGGCTATATTGCCCGACTTAAGTGATTAAATACCAAGAAATGCATTGTACGATGATTCTATTAAAATATCAATCCGATGGAACAAGTAAGTTTTTTTTCTCATAACTTAAAGAGGCCTATCACAAACTTACATTTAATAAAAAGATATTTATGCATGAGGATGATGAGGTCGGGTTCTAGAGTTTACAACACAGCACTGTCTCTGTAACTCAGCAATCTTGATAGTTTTTCTATTATTTAATGTATGTGATTGAAGCGTTTTCAGTGATTGATTCAAGTTGGTGCCACTAGCTATTCAACCGTGGCTTCCCTTGTGTACATAATTATAGTATTTTTTTAGTAGCAAGTCCTTTATTCCAATTAATAGCAATTCCTATTGTAATAAATTTGTAATATTAAGAATTTTAGTAATTTATCCCTACAATTAAACATAAAGCATATCCTGGGAATTGTGATAATAGCCCAAGGTTGAAACCAGGGTCTTATTAGCGGTTCGTAGACTGTAGCACTATTGGTACTTGCATGGTATTGTACCTATTATCTTTATTTTTTGTTTTTAATTTTTATGTATATAAATGTCATATAGGCTTGATAAGATAATATAACAAGTTGGAAAATTAAATCAATTTAATGTTGTTTACAAAATGTTATTGCATTCATTTTTGTTGATATATACAACTGTTAATAGGGCAAGGGACTTAAGAAGTGAGAATGTTAATGGAATGAAGGAGTAAACTGGTCAGAATAATAAATAAAATGAGTGTTTGATGATATGACCAGTTAAACACACAACTACTATATATTGAAAAATAGTTTCATAATCCACCATTAGGTCGCAGGTTTAAATTTAGGTGTTTCATGTCAGATCTAACTTTGATAGATAAGGTTTAATTATTATTTTATACCCACCCTGAAAATTTCAGCACTCCATCTTTCAGAAATTTATCTTTCAAAACGTTAAATGTGGCGGGTTAATGATTTGGTTTTTTTTGGCTTATTATTAATTTATTTTAAAGATGTTGCAAGATATACCCCAAGTTTGGAGGGTCCCCTTTAGAATAACATGATATTCAAGATTACTACATATAATTATTTTTATAGCATAGGCAGACGGATGAGCATATGGGCCACCTGACGGTAAGTGTTCACCGACGCCAATAGACATTGGCATTGTAAGAGATGTTAACCATCGCTAACATCGCCAATGCGCCACCAACCTTGGGAACTAAGATGTTATGTCCCTTGTGCTTGTAATTACACTGGCTCACTCACCCTTGAAACCAGAACACAACAGCATGAAGTACTGCTATTTTGAGGTTGAATATCTGATAGAGTGGGTGGTACCTACACAGATGCACAAAGCTCTACCACCAATATTACTACATATAATTTTATGGCATTATATTTTTAAATGAAATGTTCATATTTAAAATTCAATATTTCAAATTTATTTTAATCAAAGAAAGTGAAGTAGAGTAGATGTCTCACTTATAAATTCATAGCTTTGTTCAGTTTACAAATATTAATGTAATTTTGGCAGGGTCTCTCAACAAATTGTTCTGAAATTGAACATGGACAATCAAATATCACAATTAACATGCCAAATATCACAATTAACATGCCAAATGTCCATGTTGCACTCTCTCACGTAAATGTTGTAAATTCTGCACTCTCAGTTATATTTGCCTTGTCTGTCATAGAATCCCAAATACCGCGGTATCTTAAGTCGCAAGTCGTCGATCAGTGTGTTGTATGTTGCCAGTGATGACTTATGGATCAGAGACGTGGTCGCTCACTATTGGTCTCATAAGAAGGTTCAAGGTCACCCATAAAGCAATGGTCTCCAATACTCTATGGGCTATGCTCGGAGTGTCTGCGAGATTGAATCAGAAATGATGAAATCCGCAGGCAAACCAATGTAACCGACATAGTTCCAAGAATTGCTTGTTAAGGTGGCAGTGGGCGGGGCGCATCGCTCGCAGAACTGACAGCCGCTGGGGGAGAGAGGTTCTCGAGTGGCGACGATGAAACGGAAGACGCAGTGTGAGTAGGCCTACAAGTTGGCCGACGATATAATAAGAGTCGCGAGTAGCCGTTGGATGCGGGCCGGCAAGACCTACCAACATGGTAATCCTTTGTCCCGCACTGGATATCTTTGCAAGACTTAAAATCCAGGTTTGCGTCCGACACAATATTTAGGTTTCCTCACGATGTTTTTGCCTTCGAATGTAATGTAAACACTAATGTAAAAAGTATTTGGAAAGTACGAAGATCCTTGCCTTGGTCCGAACCCGCAATCTTAATCAGGTAGTGTTAGGTATTGTCAGATAGTCTGCAAATTCTTATAGTTATAAAAGTCACTTTAATTAGCAACAGTGCCACCTCTCTTTTCGTGGATATAATGTAGATATCAATAGATGGCGCTATGTAAGTCATAAGTTCCAGTTAACCTTTAAGTATCTATTTAGTAGTAGTATATGTATTTATGTAGTACCTATATTTAATTTATTAATACAATATGTTGGCGTGAAAGATGGTTACAGTTTATACTGATATCATAAACGGATATTTATAATATTATAAACCTTCTTATGCTCTCTCTCTTTTTGTGTTTATAATTCATATAGTGCTCGACGTTAAAAGAAAAATAAGTGTGGAAAATGTATAATTACGGTTGAAATTTTGGCAAATGTGCAACCGAAAACCCGTTAATGGAATTAGCTCCAAATATGGAGGATATTTGGTGCTAATTTAATTACGAGTTGAAGAGATATAGTGCTATTGCACACAGATCTCTTCTAACAACTAACAACCCGTGCCACTGCCAGGCTAAGGCCTCTTGTCCTTTTTGTGCGGAGAAGCTTTGGAGCTTATTCCACCACACTGCTCCAATGCGGGTTCGTGGAATACACATGTGACAGAATTTCAATGAAATTTGACACATGCAGGTTTCTTCATGATGTTTTCCTTCACCGTCAAGCACGAGATGAAACTATAATGAGTACACTAAAATGAGTGAATTATTACTATAATATGATAGAGGGATATGAGTTTCGTAGCAAAGTTGTGGTCGTCGTTTTTATAAAATTAGCCACGAGAAAAACTTTTGATATTCTTTGTGGTTAACATTTCTCCCCTATTCCACAGAAGAGTTTTCATAGTCGATAATGGTATACATTGTATTTTTTATGTTTGCAATTAACAAAATTAGTGTGAGCCGCAAATGTGCGGGTTTTATTTCAGCCATTTTTCAAAGGAGAAAAATGAAACCTTCATGGAAAGAAGAAGGGAAAAATTGATGTGGACTTTTATAAATATTTTTTACGAGATGCTTCCCTTTCATAAGCGTCATATTGGGGTGACTGTCCTCTACATGTGGATTAAAAATTTAAAAGCTCTATTCTATATTCCAGGTCTGGTTCGTAGTTATTATGACCTGCATCCAAAAGGCGTGCGGGAAGAAGTTAATCAGCAATGAAAAAGTTGAAGACGGCAGTTTGTGTTTATATCTGTTATAAGGTTTCTAAAATAAATTCCAATGTTTGAAAAATGCATTAATTTTTCATAAAGGTACAATTTAGGTAAAAACAATTATACTTGGTTAAAAAAATAAATAGGCTTTTATTCACTCTACGTGCTAAAATAATTTCAATTAAATACACTACATTGTATTTTGTAGCACCCGTAAAGAATATCGATAACATTAACCGAGATAGCATTATAGTCAAAGAAAGCCTTTTAAGGTGCAAAAGAATTTTCAGAATTCATAGTAAAATTGGGTCAACCCTATGGTTACTTTAAATGTCGTGGGCAATATAAATCTTGTAAAATTAAATTACAATTTGATCGCAATCTTCAAACAAAAGTAGTATGCCTTAAATAATTTATAATAATAATTAATGTGTATTGAAAAGTTGTTCATAGAGGCATCTATTGTTATATAAATTATTTTTACAAAATGTATTCATGGATGATGGTACTCTTTGAGAATGACACAATGCAAGAATTTTAAGCAATTTCAAAATTACAAAAAATACACCCGAAATTTCTGTCGTCACTTATTTTCAGTTTAGATTTTTTTCTATTCCGACCCAGTCGATTTTCTTTTACATTGACGATCAATCAATATAATAATAGTTAAGTAATGCTTTGAAATTGAGTATGAATTAAATTTGATTATAACTGCTGCAAAGAAATGTAAAAATACCTTGCCATACAGCATTACATATGACAACAAGTTTCCAATATTTTTATAGTATATTGATATTTACTTACAAACGCTGATTACTTATATAATTATTATTCATTATGTCCTGTCTGGCAAGTGGCAACATTACAGCTGGTGCTGACGAGTGACGGATTATGATTTGAAGTGGGTAGAAGCTAAATGTGTTATTTTTGTGATGAGTGTTCGTGTTATTTTTGAGGTAATTGTAAAAAAAATCTTTAGTAATAACTTTATACGGAACATAAAAGTGTATTTTTCATAGTAACTCAGGTGGCTGTTTAAAAAACTCTCCCTACTTACTGCCTAGGTGGCAATTTTCGCACGTCAATTTTTCAGAATTATTCTATTTTTATTAACAATAAATATTTTCTAGTTTCAGTAGGTCTTTGAAAGCATTGTCTATTCATTATTAAATTAAAAAAATATTAGAGAGCAACTATAGTATGAGAAAATTATATAAAAATACCTATCTTTATGTCACCGTCCAATTCAATGACGCGACGATTTTATTAGTCTTTTATTATATATTCGAATCCTACAATTATAATAAATATATATAGAGTATTTTTTTATATTTTTCTAGCAACCAATTCCATAGAAAGTTATCTTAAAGTGTAAAACTAATATTATTTACATTAATGTATATAAATTTAAGTATTATTTTAAATACATTTGAATGAGAATATTCTTATAATTGTTATAAAATATTTTGAAGACGCTAGGTGTCATGCAGAAATAATAATCTATACCAAGAATTTTATTAGTTTAATATATATTTCATTCAAATTGAGTAGGAGAGTTTAGGTGCATGTAAATAATATAAACAGGTAGGACATTTGTTTTACTTTATTATAAGAGTATTATTCAAAATCACATTTCATATTTTTTTATAATAATAATGAAATTAAAGCCGGTCCATTTCATCACATAATTAGATTTAGCAGTAATCAAGACTAGGTTTCAGAATCTCAATTTTAATAGGTATATTTAATGACATATCATAGGTAGATAATACCATAATAATAATTCCAACTTTTTGAGACTATAAGGAATATACTAATTTATTTAAGAAATTCTCTTAAAATGTGAAATTAATGTAAAAAAAAGATATATTTTATAGCATTTAGTTAGAAACTAAAGTGGATATAGTTGGTTACAGAATGTTTGATTTTGTTGTTGTGTGTGTTAAATTTTAAACATTTACATCTTTAGAGATTTTTTGCATGTGAAACTAAAAAGTTAAAAGTATATTTAATTTATAACTTCATTTTAAAATGAATTAACAAATGTAAGAGGTTATGTTTATTAAAGTTGCTCCAATAAAACAAAACTTATTAAATCTATTAGTACAATAATTACACCTTATAAATGATTGTTGTTTTTATCTTTAGTGCTTAAACACTGATTTAATAACTAGGTACCTACTTAAATGTGTTTCAGTATACATTTAAGTTTATATTGTTTTCAGCATGTCAAAATATGATTTACATTATAAGAAACCTAATAAATTATTGCACATTATATTTTAAACCCACTAAAATTGCATTTTTTATTTATAATAAATACAATCTTATCAAAAACACACCCTTTGAAAGATATTGTAGTGCATGTAACCAAATTTTTAACTGCATACACAGGATTATATTTTGTATGAATATTGAAATAGAGCTCATATTTGCAGAAATGCTCAATCAATCCCCATTGAAACTTCAATGTTAAGACAAAATCAATAACATAGTTGTACCAACTTTATTAGTAAAGAGTTGATTGATTGTATTTATAACGGATGTTGGTAAACTTGTTGGTGTCACATATAGCAACAGCTATACAATTTTCTTTTTAGAGCACTATGGTGTGGTTAATATCTGCAAAAGGAAATGTATTAAGTAAAAATTAAATTGTAAAGTGAAGTGAGCAATCAATAAGTGAACAAATGTGCAGTGTGTTTTGAAAAATACTGTCATAATGTGGTATTGTAATATTTTTCAAATAACTGCGGTAAGGGTTCTGTACCTGCCTTTCTATGAACGGTAGGTATCACCTCTTGATACTAACTATACTCTGTCTTGTTTTGTATCGAGGTGGAAGGTAAGTACTTGTGTAAACAAACATACAAGCACAAAATGCAATTTAATAGGCTTAAGAGTGACTGCATGAGTTTTGTATGGCATGCCTACAACTCTTGTGATTGATTGTGATTTCTTAATATAGATTGACTGTTTACCCATTTGCTCATTTTCTTTCTTGTCATGTTATAGGTATCTGGTAAATATTATAAGAGGAAATAGACAATTTAAAAATCACCCGAAATTGAAGAAGAATTGAATTATTTAATTATTGTATATACCTATTCATTTCTTTGTTGAAATTTGGATGAACAATTTTAATATTATTTGGTGTTGTTTAATGGAATAATAAATTTTAAATAGTAACTTGCTTGTAAAAATAATAGTATGCTATGTTTACATAAATAGAACCAACTCACGATACCTCATAATCACTTCACGGATCAGACCGGGTTTTTGTTACAAGCTGTATATAAAACGAAAATTATATTACAATTTAAAAGCTATTTAAATTTATTATTTCAAAATATAAGTAAAATATTGTAATAACAATATAGTCAACAATTGTTGTGGAAATGTTATTTCAGTTGTAAGGGTCTTCCATTAATTCGGAATAATGTTTAACATCATATTAATCTTCACCATATTCATTATTGCTCAGTTTTTTAATACAAAGTGAGCAATAATTAATATACTTTCCTAAAATAAATTTCTGAATCTATATGGTATATTCTGAAATATAATGAATTTATTTGAATTACTTAATTATATTTTTTTCTTCTTTATCTTGCAATGCCATTATTTTTAGAAAAATGAAGAAACATGATGCGTTATGATTATCAAATTGAATTACAGAAATATTGACCTACTATTAAATAGATGCAAGTGTAGCACAATTAATAGCAGTTGAAAGTTATGAACATTGTTTTATGAATATTTTGATAGAGCTCAGTTATAATATGACATCTGGTTAATTTTATTCTTTTTAAAGTTAATTATGATTTGTGTATGTTACATATAAGTTATGACAGGAATTGAGATCATTAATTATTCTATATGATTTCATATCGTATTCTAGTGTGAAAGATGTGGTAGGAAGTGTGGGCTGTGGGGTAACTGTTATGATTATGTAAAATATGTAATAAGTGAATTTTTGTGTTAGTCTCCATTATTTCATTTCTTTGTGAAGCTTCCATAAACTCTACTTAAGGATATATCATACTAATTCTGTTAATTAGAAAAGATTTTACTTTAAACAATAAACTACCAATTAGACTTACTAATGACTAACTCTGCAGTTTTTAGTAGTAGAAACTTTTAAGAAACATTGTGATTAAATTTGATCCGTGAGCTTAATTTAATAACTCATTGTAGAGCTCTGAATATACAAATCATGATAGAAACAATCAACTTATAATATTCTAGCTGAAAAACTTGATCTTTACTTGTATGCTCCATTCAGCATGATGGGCTCTGAAGTGTTATTTCAGTCACACCTGTTATTATTACTTATTGTTAGTCTCTGAGCAGTAATTAATGTATTTCCGAAGAAGTATGCTTCATACCCGTATTTTCTTGCCTGTGTTCTTGTCAGTAAATGAATTGCATCATAAATGTTTGATTTCTAAATAATGTTGTTATTTTAAAAATGGCTTCGATTATTTCAGTTCTATGTGAGCTTCCATTGACTGAATAGTGATTTTCAATCAGAAAAAAACATACCACCTCTTATTTTTAAAATCAAGCAGAACTCTTAACTACTTTTCTTCACAATATCGTAATGCACTGTTATATTATATTTTTTTAATTAAATTTCAAATCAATGTGTTAAATTCTATAATTAATACATACCTAATTAATTTTATCAGTCAGAGTTCAATTAAGAGTTTAGTGACTATTACTGTGCGCACTATGGACTTAGTTTATAGGTTAGTAGTAATTCGTTTTTCGCAATGGTACTTAAAAAAAGTAGTATAATTATATTTAAATTAAGAACTGATATATGAGACTGACTTCTCTTTATGGTCGTTGGTACAATATTGAATACAAGGACAATTTATGATTAAAATTTAAAGTACTTTCTTTATGGAAATGTAGTTGCAATCCAGTGTAAAGTGTTATATTGAGATAGGATGTTTAATAATTTTTATTTCAGTAGAAGTAGGCTTTATATTCTTAATATTGTCACTTTGGCTGTTAGAAATAAATGAGTGTTTTCATTCAAAGTGTGTTTTTTTTTAAATAAGGCTAATTAATTTTTGTTGTTGTTTTAGAATGCCAATCCAGGCGCCGCAATGGACGGACTACCTCAATTGTCCGGTGTGCTGTCGCGAATTTGGCCCCCCTCCGCGGAGCCCTATCAGTCTTGGATGTGGTCACACCCTTTGTGGTCATTGTCTTAAGCATTTGCATAGAAAGCAATGCCCTTTTGATCAGGTTAATTTACTTTTAAATGAAAACTTTTTTTTTACAATTTTTAAGTTCATTTGGAATAAATATTTACATTTATTTCAAATGATAATTGAAATATCGAACTGACATTTTATCTCGCATTAAATAAAAAGAAAACTTACGCTTGATGTACGTTTTAAATTCGATAGCAAATCGTCCTCGGTTCATTCTCGTTATGGTAAAGCAGCAATAAACAAGGAACATCCGGTCTGATCTATTCACACGATATTTCGTATTGAATACATAGGGAGAGTGGAACTTATACGAATAGAATTCTGATCAATATTTGTGCAACTAGTATATCTTTTATATCATATAGTGTTTATTGCCGTGTGCAAAATAGTCCGTGTTGACGTTACAAAATTTTCCGATTTTAAATCAGTTGAAAACGCAGCTTTAACTGCAGTGAGAAAAATAGTGTCTTTCTATTAATACACATACCTATAGTAAACATTGTCATTACGCTATATGGTGAGGTATTTAACAGAAATAGAAGAAATTTACTGTTTTGAAGTAAGGAATTGCTAACGTACGTATGGATAAATAATGTTTTTGTAAACTAATAATATAATTCAATGATAAAATGATATGAGTAGAAATGTTATGATTTATTGTATATTGTGATTTGTATATTATAATATTGTGATTCGTTAATTAAGGGTTTATACACGTGTTAATTCTATGTATAACGGAGAAATAAATACGTAAAGCTTATGTTGTTGTAGCTTAAGGTAGAATCAACCGATTTTGATGAAATAAATAGTAATTGGGATCTTGAGATACATCCAGAATTATGATAGTGTTTTGTAATACGTTATGCAGATTACTTCAGGCAAATAATCATATTACATTAAAATGACAATTATTTCAATATCACAAATAGACAATTCAATTTTATTTATTTGTATAGATTATATACTTATTAGTATTTTCTAATATCATAGACAGTAATCAACGCAGACCCCGAAGAATTAGTTGTGAACACGGCGCTACTACAGTTAGCCGGGTATACCCCGCCCGCTCAGCCCTATCACCCACCCAGCATCCAGCTGTTGTCCGACAACGACCGTCATGCATATGACGTCATCGTTCGATGCCTCGAACACCTTGCTATCTACCTTAAACTCTGTGGTAATGGTCAGTCTATTTATAATATTGTTATAAATGTATGTATAAGTGTAAAGAAAACGAGTTGACAGTAGCAGCCTGTGAATGTCCCACTGCTGGACGAAGGCCTCTTTTCTTCTTTTAGAGGAGAAACTTTTCGGAGCTTATTCCACCAAGCTACTCCAATGCGGATTGGTGAAATAAACACGTGACAGAATTTCAGTGAAATTTGACACAACACACAAACGTCAAGCACGAGATGAATTATAAATCACAAATTAAGCACTTTTGAACGGGTTTGAACTTACGATCATCGGTTATTTTTCATGCATTCTTTCCATTGCGCCATCTCGGCTTTTAAACGAGTTAAATTTGATTCAGTATGAAAAACAACTCATTTATAATGATTTTGTAAGTAAATATGTAATTGAAATAGAAATATTTTCTTAACATCAATGATTGCATCAAATGCTTCAGAAGTAGATGTACAAAGGTAAATAAAATACTCAATTACATATAAATGAGTACGTCAGAAACATATGTTTATAAATCGTTACAATGAGAGGTACGCACGTTAATTGAAATCTGAACAACAGGAAATTTAAATATTCGTGTAGATAGCATTGCATTCATTCAATAGTATTTTTTATAATTTATAATGGTTAGGAATCTTCTAAAATGTTTGTGTATAAATATTCGTCAATTTTACGCTGTTATGTTGATAAAACATACAATGCGTAAAACGTCTTTGAAATATGTTTTTACATTGTTCTTTCCAAGACAATAAGCTTGAAAATTTTCCAACACCCTTGTAGAGGAAAGTGTTTAACAAAGAATATCGTTTTGACGTACATTTTCTAAGGACTTATTTAAAACTTAATAAAAGTCTTCTTGTATAAGTTTTCCAAGTTACGAACGCTTTCATTGTTTGGACATTTTTGTTTTGATATAGCGAATAATAGCACGGCGGGTAACCGCCTGTCGAGGCCCATGCAACGCAAGTTGGTCACGTTACTCCAATGTGCCATCACCGACGAGGAGGGCAGGGGAAGGGCGGCGAGAGCGGCGCGATCTCTTGGGGAGAGGACTGTCACTGAACTGATACTTCAGCACCAGGTTCGATATCTATAGATTCTAGCTCACTGACTATCAAGTCAGCATATGCGATGATCTGGTGTTTAAACTATTATGAAAAAAAGTATTAAGTTTGGTAATCTTTGCTTCTTAATGTGCGCGCTACGAAAGTATTGTGCCAGATTTTATGTACTAAAGTAGCTGCTATTTTCTGGATTCTAAGCCAGTTCACAGATCTAGTTTATGTTTATGCTATCTAAGATAGAAAGCTTTTTTTATACATTCACACTTTCGCTACTCGCTATTAACATCCATTACAGCTTAAACAGAGACTGCTATTATAAATTAATATAATTATTTGTTTCATAGAACCCTCAGCAACTTAGTGCGAACCTGTGGGCAGCGGTGAGAGCTCGTGGTTGTCAGTTTTTAGGCCCAGCAATGCAAGAAGAAGTTTTAAAACTTGTCCTTTTGGCGCTAGAAGATGGTTCCGCCCTTTCCAGAAAGGTAAAATAAAAAATAAATACTTGTTTTATATTTTTTTAATTTGTTCAAATTTAATGTTGTTAATGGTTTTTGTCTACAGGTGTTAGTGATGTTTGTTGTCCAAAGATTAGAGCCTCATTTTCCGCAGGCTTCCAAAACTAGTATAGGCCACGTCGTCCAGTTGCTGTACAGAGCTTCTTGTTTTAAGGTAAAACAATTTTAAAACTAATTAATAATGACGAACATAGTGGAAAAAATAAACATACAATATACTTTTAGGTGTCGAAACGCGAGTGCGATTCCTCGCTAATGCAACTGAAGGAGGAGTTCAGGACGTACGAATTGCTGCGCCGTGAACACGATGCGCAGATAGTGCAAATAGCAACCGAGGCAGGCCTGAGGATAGCTCCCGACCAGTGGAGCGCCCTCCTGTACGGGGATACGGCACATAAGAGCCACATGCAAAGTATAATCGATAAACTGCAAACGCCACAGTCGTTTGCGCAGTCGGTTCAAGAACTTTTTATAGCTTTGCAAAGGACTGGAGATCCGGCGCAATTGGTCGTAATTAGTATGCATCTCGACCGGCTTGCCAATATCGATGCTAGTCCCGGTAAGGATATGTTTTCAAATTTGCATTTTTGTAATTCAGTATCAACTGCATCTTACACAAATTGTATGCGATTTTCTGATTGTTCTGCTGTTTTATGCACTACAAAAAGTTCTTCATTAATTTATAATACAACACTACCACTTAACTGGTTATTATAGTAGGGAAGCCCACGATGCTAAATGATAAAAAGCTTAGATGATAAAAAGAAAAAAATGTTATATAATGTATACGTTTTTATCGGTGGGGGAGCGGCTATAGATTTTCAAAATTGTAAAATTTTTTGTTGAAATAGAAAATGCAATTTTTTTGCGAATCCATAGTGAATATCACAGATTATTCAAGATCTTCCTACTTAAGACATTGGCTGCCTAACACTTTATACAATTTAAAAACTTCTCTTTTTTGGCGGTTATTCCATCGCGACGCTCTGTTGGTAATGCGTTATAGTGGAATGTTAGTAATTAAACATTTTCAATTCGTACAGATGCGAAAAGTCCAACATGGCAACAACTGGCCGAGATGATCAAGGCTATAAAAGAAGTCGTTTCCGGTCTAATCCACTATCTACAGCAACAAGCGTCTGGCCGCGACTCGAACCACAATCAGAAACACATCCTACCGGAGCGATGCGTTGAACCTTCGACCAGTGAGTTATATTTTACTTATCTTTTACTATTAATTACAGAGTTGACTTACAAAAGTATTCTGCCGTCTTAAGAAAAAAAGACGCATCTGCAAAAAGTAAAACATGGAGAAAATAAATGTTTTGTAATTTTAAAATTAAAACAGTTGCTGTGGGAAGAAAAATTAAAAAAATGATATATTTTTTTTGTGAGACTGCAATATACATTTATCTAGCAGAGTGTATTAAAAAAATATATAAAAAACAATTTAAAATATTAATTAAATAATATTTTCTATTTCATCTTAGTAAAAAAAATATGGAAAAATAAGTAATACTACGTAAGAAAGACGCATCTACGGTACATGAGTTCTTTCAATTTAGCAATTTATAAAAACGTCTTTTCTTCTTAGCTATTTGTTATAATTATGTAGTAGTGTTAGTAGTTTTGCTTTGATTCGTGGTATTTTTCATAATCACGACATTGTTTACAATGTCTATTTCTTAGCTCCTTGTGATTGGAATTATGAATAACATACTTTTCAGTTCTCACAATCTTCATGCCCTAATTTTGCGAGTGATATGTTTTGTTTTTTAACAATTTTCTCTAATAATCATAAGTAATCTGTTCACGAACGTTCGTAATATGTTTGTTGTTCGCAAAAATGTTTATACATTTTGGTAATTGAAATATCCGATGGAAGATATTTTCTATTCGGAGCATGCTCTCGTCTGTAGTGAAGTATGGTAGGATTAAATGCATATATATGTTCTATGATATTGGTATCATCAAATTTATTTGGATTTGCATTGATACCTCGTCTATTTCTTCAACCCGTAATTCTAAAGCATTCAGTGAGGAATCACTGAACTGACATTTTTCTATTAAATCCCAGTGTCTCTAAAAAAATACTTTGCATACTTTTACTTTATTTCCAGATTCATTTAATAGAAAATAGGATATGCTTATATTTCTTGGTATCTATTCGTATTATAGTTTTCTTTTAGGTTCTACTTTCAACGTTTTATTTAATATATAATATTGTTGTTCTTTCCAGGATACGTTTCTGAAAAATATGTTTAATTTTTTACGGTTCTCTTCTGTAAACTTAGTCATCATCATCATCATCGTCAACCATTCGTCGTCCACTGTTGGACATAGGTATTTCCAATGGCACGCCACTGAGCTCGGTCTTCAGCTATCGATGTCCATCTGCTGCCAGCTACTTTGCGTATAGTAAAACTAGTAAACTTAGTATGACATATTTTTTTTACACTGATAAGACACACAAACCAGGGTGTACCTGGTTTGTGTGTATATAGATTAAATATATTTTTTTTTATTTCTTTTCTCTGTGCTTTAGATAAGTCATATTATTTCTTTCGTTTAGAAAATGTACCCTTTTTTGTAAAATACTGTTGTGTGTCTTCATCGGTCGAGGCTTCGGATGACTCAGGAAAAATTATGTCTCTCGTTTGTGAGTAGGGTATCATATCTACAGAGCAAGAACTAGCTCCGTCTGAACAATTTGATTGCTCTAAGCTTGAAGGAAAGTAATCTTTATCTAATTACGAATTATCGGAATCAAAAACTAAATCTGAGGAACTATGCTAAGCTGTTGTGAAAATCGGCTTGGTTAAAACCGATAATTTGGTTTGCATGAGATTGAGACGGCTCTCCAATTATACTATTTGACGATGAATCTGGCGAAGAGTTTCTCGGTGCGGTTATGTCTTATTCTATCACACTGAAAAAAATAAGCACTATATACGGTTCGAAATATTGTACGCTTCTGCACTTTGAATAAACATAAGTTACAGAATTTACAAAATATAATTATTGCTCTAGTAATACAATGAAGTGCATAATAATTTCATCACGTATACTTTAATCATTGTGATTCATATATAAGAAATGGAACAAACTAACAGAAACTACTCCTCCATATGCTATGATAAATTTTTATTATGTTTATTTTACAAAGAACAATTATGAATAACTCCGGCATATTTATTATAATATTTAACTACAAATTAAATTTATAAATACATATTACAATTAATATCTATTTTATGTGAGTTAATGGCGGAGTGATTCAGACACATACACGTATTCTAGTCGACTGTTTGGGCGCAACTGACAGTATTGTCTTCCAACCGCACCCGCAGATTGAGCAATACTAAGGAGAGAAGATTCTTCGCTTCTGGCACTTGCGTTATACTGATTTCGGTAAAACTACGATGAAAAGACATATTTACGTAGATGCGATTTTCTTCCTTAGTATAATGATCACGGCAGTGTAATTGCGTCTTTATTATCTGTCAAAATGCAGAAGCGACTTTTAATTGTATGATCTTGTTATTGTTTTGAATGTGAAAAAAACACATTTACGTGTTTACGTCTTTTCAACTTAGTAACCATCAAAAACGTCTTTTCTTCTTAGTACTTGATAATGTTTTTTTGCAAATACGTCTTATTTAAGCACAGCTAACTTTGTTTGTGTAAGTCTTAAACCAATATAAGAAATATTGGCAGATGCGTCTTTTTTTACTGATTCTAAATATAGGAAAAACATAATTTTGAAAAAAATGTTAGATGCGTCTTTTTTTCTTAGGACGGCAGTATTTATAACGAATGTTAAGAGTCGGTACTAGGCTATCTTTGCAAATCGAAGGTCAAGATTTGGAAAGAACTATATAGAAAGCGATGCTCCACAACCTTAAAATCCCACAGTTAGCCAATGAATTTAACTTACGTCTGGAACTTTCGAATTTAAGATAATGTTTATGGATGTGTAAAAAAAATCAGAAAATCACTAAAAAAATGTTAATCGCACTCCCGTATTTGGACTCAGTTATCGTAATCATCGAGAATTTTGAAATTAATTTTATCAAATAATTAAGTTAAAACTATAAAGAAGCGTCTGAAGTCTTCATTTCTTAAAAAACATATTCTTATTTTGTGTGCAACAATCACAACATGTTTTTTGCTCAAAATATCCATAGTAATGACTAGGTAGCTCTCGTAGACGGCAGATGGCCGAGCGCCTCCGGAGTGAGAGCACGTCGGTTTGCGCCGCCACAATCAGTGTTGCGTAAATAGCGTATTTAGTATATTTTATTTGAACATTTTATAAGTGACAAGACTGTTCATCATAAATTTTAGGACGCGCACCTGCTTATGTATTCTGTTTTTTTTTTGATAGTTTTAGTGCTTTATGATTTGATACGTAATATTTACTGATAATATTTTGTAGTTTGATAAAAAAACAAAAATATAACTCGAGTTAAAATTCTAACTAGTTACAGAATTATAACTCTCATATACAATTATACATTGCCAATTTTTTATCGATCATTTTTTTATAAATAAATATAATTTTTTAAAATATTTTTATAATATACAATTACTTATTTCGTCGTTTTATTTTATTAGCTAACGTGTTCAGGCAAATATAGTCTTTAAGACTTTTGAACACAAGATACAATGTATCTGCCCATTAGATATAAGAAAAAAATAGTTGCATTGTAGTGGCTTATAATTTACAAAACTCCTTTATATGTAATATAACGAAGAATAATTTAAGAATTACTGTTCCGTAAATAATAAGGATATAAACTGTATTGACACGCCATTACCTACGGTAGGTTTAAACTAGTTAAGAAGACAAAGCCTAAGTTTAATGACTTAAATATTGTACATTAAAATGTACAGGGCTAAATGTAAATTCTATGCTGATATTCCAATTTCAACCACTAAATCACTCAATTCCTCTCCTACCTTTGCTGAATCGTTATTGAAAAACAATGTTACTAAATGTAACATTTCTTTTAACTTTAGCAGTGTAAGTAATATAGATATCATAAGAACTTTTAATTCATTAGATGTTAAGAAAACGGCCGATTTGTGGCGAATCTCTGTTAAGGTAGTAAAGTCAATTATTGATGTAATTGCACCTTATCTTGCTATTATATTTAATAATTGTATTCTTAGTGACGTATTTACTGACCTAATAAAAAATAGTAAGGTAATTCCTATTTTAAATCAGGTAGTACAGCAGGCCCCAATAATTATAGACCGATTTCTGTTCTACCAACGCTTAGCTGATTAAGCATTAATCTTTGAAAAATTAATGCTTAATCAGATGTTCAAACATTTTGATACATACAAGTTGCTACACAGTAAACAATTTGGCTTTACAAGGGGTCGCTCGACAACCGATGCTGGTGTCGAGCTCGTTAAAAATATTTATAGAGCCTGGGAAGAGTCGCAGGATGCCTTAGGAATATTTTGTGATTTTCTAAGGCTTTTGATTGTGTGCAACACGAAACGTTGATCAGGAAAGTACGTCACTATGGCATTAGAGATAAAACACTTAGCCTTCTGAATGCGTATTTGAGCGGTCGGATTCAGAGGGTTGATATTAATGGAAAGAGATCTCCCGGGGCTCCAGTTGGTGTGGGGGTCCCGCAAGGATCTGTTCTTGGTCCATTTCTGTTCCTCATCTATATAAATGACTTGCCCCATCTTTTAAATAATAAATATGAGATAGTATTGTTTGCTGATGATACTTCTTTAATTTTTTAAATCAAAAGATGCCTATCAATATATGACGAGGTAAACAATGCTCTCTCTGTAATAATAATAGTACATTGGTTTAATGTTAATAATTTACTGTTAAATAGTAAAAAGACTAAATTCACTGTTCCCAACGTGAAATTTGTAAAAACGAATGTACTTCTAAATGAGGAACCTTTAGATTCTGTAGAAGCCACAGAATTTCTTGGTATCACCATAGATTCTAAGCTTCAATGGGGCCCTCATATTAATAAATTGGCAAATAGACTCAGATCTGCAGCTTTCGCGGTAAAAAAAATTAGAATGTTGACTGATGTTGAAACGGCTCGCCTAGTGTATTTCAGCTATTTCCACAGTATAATGTCTTATGGCATTCTACTCTGGGGTAATGGAGGTGATATATATATACGATCTTTGTACTGCAGAAGAGGGCTATTCGTGCAATTTATAACCTGGGCCCGAAAGATTCATTAAGATGTAAATTTAAAGAAATTAAAATAATGACTGTCGCTTCTCAATATATATTCGATAATGTTATGTATGTACGCAAAAACATAAAAGATTTTCCCAGAAATTGTGACGTACATACTGTTAACACCAGGAACAAGTTTAAACTTGCAACCACTCTTACTAGATTAAACAGGGTTAGTAAGTCTTTTATGGGACAATGTATACGCTTTTACAACAGGATCCCAGAAAGCGTTCAAAAATATTCAATTGCAAAATTTAAAAGGAGTGTTAAGGATCGCTTGTGTGCTAAAGGATATTATACAATCAATGACTTTTTAGATGATTGCACACCTTGGGAATGAAACGATCGCCTCCAGGTTGTTTCAAATAAAGAAGAATATTATTATTGTATTGTTATTATATATTATATAAATATTGTAAAAAATGAGATGAAAAAAAAAATCCCGCTGAGTTTCTTTCGCCGGTTCTTCTCAGGTCTGAGGTTTATATCCGAACCGGTGGTAGATTTATGACAATCAATAAGAAAGTGTAACACTTCAACATTGAATAAAGATATTTGATTTGATTTGATTTAAGTACTTGAGTGGTAAGGTTGATAATTGTGTAATAGATATCCTTTTTATTCCGCTTTATTTCTATTGGTTAGAAAGAGAAAGCGAATTTCATAGTACGGAACAATAAGTTTGCGTTTGTATATTATCGATCTGAAGATCGTAGGCATTTGGTTAGGCCAGGTTAATTTTGTAAATTGGTTTTTTAATTTTTTTTATATTCATAATAATTAACGAATATATTTTATGTTTTAAGGAATAAATGTTGTAAAATAAATATTTATTTATTTTATTATAAAAATCTAGATTTGTACTCGTATTGTCGATGTTTTCCTTTACCGTCAAGCACGAGATCAATTATAATCACAAAGTGGTCCTTATCCGGGCTTGAACCCACGATCATCGATCGCGTTCTTACCATTGGGCCACCACGGCCTGTTAAAAAATCAAATTATTATGTTCATTCATAACGTAGAAATTTTCACAAATGCTTTTTAGTACGCGTTTTCATTATAAAATGCATCAACTGTCAAAATTTCAAGTCTGTAACCCCAGTGGTTTACGCGTTGAATCACTTTTTTTGTACATAATCATATTATAATAAAATAATAATTATAAGTTATTTTTTATTTTTATTTACATTATCAAGTGATATATTTGAAGTTTTATGACAATCGGTTAAACAGAAGACTAGCGACCCGCCCCGGCTTCGCTCGAGTAGCAGAGTAAATATTCCTAAAAATGACAGCGGGTCTTAATTACTAATTTCATCTCATGAGGCCTATTACCAAATTTAGTTTTTCAAAATTAGGTATTTACGCACGACGACGATTCGGTCTGGCTTGAGTTTACGTACGACACTGTACTGTCGCTGTGACTAAGCAATCTTGATACATTTTCTATTATATATTTTTTTACTTATATTTTGTAATATTGTTTATTTTAATAGGCTATATTTATTTTATTTCAGTGTTTGTGTATGTTTTTTTCATTTTGTGGTTTGAGTGTGTTTTTGTGTAATTGAGTTGTTTTTCCTTCACGTTGAGGCCACTAGCTATTCGACCGCGGCTTCGCTCGTGTTTAGTATTTTTAGAATGATTATTCATTAGCTATTTACTTTGCTGTATGTATTTTTTTAAATCATTAGGTAGTAAAATATATTAAACATTTTTTTTATTGTAATTATACATTTATTTATATTTAAAATTAAAAACTAACTTAAAAAAATATTAAAAACATACATCTATTAGGCATAAATCTGGCTTTTCGAGAGTCGATTATTTCAGGAAAAATACACTCATTATAAAACGAGTTAATTTAGGTAACATCGGTTTTCCAAAAATTTTCGTCCTTGTGTTTTGGACCCATGGACCCAAAACCCTCACTATTTTTAAACGATGATCGCACACCGCAAATAAGCATGTATTTCTATCTGCTACATTCTAGCTTAGGCGGATAATAAAACAATAAGTCAGTTTCGTCAAAAAGTCATACATACATACATACTCTTGAAATACACAACCAGCATTCTAGCTTAGTCGGATAATAAAACAATTAGTCAGTTTCGCCAAAAGTCATAAATACATATATACATACTCTTGAAATACACAACCAGCATTATAGCTTAGTCGGATAATAAAACAATTAGTCAGTTTCGTCAAAAAGAGATACATGCATACATACTCTTGAAATACAAAACCAGCATTCTAGCTTAGTCGGATAATTAAACAATTAGTTAGTTTCGCCAAAAAGACATACTTGCATAAGGTCCTCCAGACCGATTTCTGCCACGGCGGCCAATCTCAAGAGAGATTAGCCAACTGCGCAGGAGATATTATAGTGCACATGTGTCTGCGCAAACTAAGTGCACTCTCTTTTCCTTAGCTCTCATAATCCGATGGGACCGCAATCCGACACGATCGGAAAGAGTTCAGGCGCAGGACCAACGGCTTAACGTGCTTTCCGAGGCACGGGAGTGTACACACTTCCAAATTCCAGACTCCGGGCCGCTACTGAAAATATTCTGAAAGAAAACCCCAATAATTATTTATTAGCCCGACCTGGGAACTGAACCCAGGACCACCGAATCTGCGGTCTTATATCAAACCACTAGACCAACGAGGCATGACTGCTTCGTATACTTACATACGTACTCTTGAAAGACATAACCAACATTCTAGCTTAGTCGGATAATAAAACAATTAGTCAGTTTCGTCAAAACGACATACATGCATACATACTCTTGAAATACACAACCAGCATTCTAGCTCAGTCGGATAATTAAACAATTAGTCAGTTTCGTCAAAAAGACATACATGTATACATACTCTTGAAATACACAACCAGCATTCTAGTTTAGTCGGATAATTAAACAATTAGTCAGTTTTGTCAAAAAGACATACATACACATACTCTTGAAATACACACAACCTACATTCTACCTTAGTTGGATAATAAAGCAATTAGTCAGTTTCGTATAAAAATAACAAAATTATTTAATATATAAAAAATAAAAAATTACTTTATGATAATATTATTATCTACAATAGGTAGTCGTTGCACTCTTTACGTACGGATCGTGGCGGCGCGCACAAAATCGACATAGATCCTTTCTTTATAAGCCCTCGCGCAGTACTGAATTTCTGAACGAATGTAAAAAATGAAAGCATCACATTTTGTATCAATTTAGGAGGTGTAATTACGTTATTTATAAAGTCTTTTAATTCGTTATTTTTTAAATCATAATTTAAATTCTTTATGAAATAACGTTAATTTTGGTATATTATTTTCCTAATAATAATTATTTATTAAGGAGAAATTCAAGACTTTTTCGGAGCGTTTTTAGTAGTTTTAGTAGTTTTAATGTAATTTTTTTCATAGTTTATTTATACGAATATCAAAATTTTGTAACCGCTACGGAATTAATCACTGTTTAAAGTATAGTATGCAATTTTTCCATTCAAATTGGTCAGCTTTGTAGTTCAATGTTCTTACTCAAAAGAGTGCGTTGACGCATTTTTCGTCAAACCTGTTTGGGAATTGTTATTTTGTATAAATTAAAAAAAATGAGCCGCTATGGTTTTATTGATTTATACCATTACCATTTAATGAAAAAATGGCGGTTAAAATGTAATAGGAGGCTTAAATGACCAAATTATTAAAATCCAGTTTTATTTTTATTCTATAGGAAGGCGGACGAGCTTATGGGCCACCTGATGGTAAGTGGTCACCAACGCCCATAGACAATGGCAATGTAAGAAATGTTAACCATCGCTTACATCGCCAATGCGCCTTTGGAACTAAGATGTTATGTTCCTTGTGCCTGTAATTACACTTGCTCACTCACCCTTCAAACCGGAACACAGCAATACAAAGTACTGCTGTTTTGCGACAGAATATCTGATGAGTGGGTGGTACCTACCCAGACGAGCTTGCACGAAGCTCTACCACCAAGTAAGTTCTATGATTACTTGTCATACGTTATAATAATCATGCTAGTTTATCACTAGTCCCACAATATTCGCTGTTAGAAATGCTCTCGACAATGCAATAAAGGGTAGCAGGAAGTATGACATTTTTTCTTAAATGGGATTGTTTGCATTACAAAACATGCATGTTTTATACTGTAAATTTGGTAGGTAATGTAGGTAAAGTAAATGTGGGATTCTTTTTTTAAAGTATGTACCTTACGGTAGGTTAAATGTATGGCTAGCCCCGGCAAACAGGCGTGGTCAACGCGTAAAACCAAATGCGTTTCAAAATCGTTTCATATTTATATTATATCTTATAATATATCGTATATCTAAATGAAATTGTTAAGAATACTAATCGCTATAAAATCAATTCAAATATTTTCTCCCTTCAAATAACGAATTAATGCTTGTACTCTATAAAAAACTCGACTTTAATATTTTCCGATAAAATGGGTAGGTACTATGTACGCTACATAAGAGCAACGGGCGTTTGATCTTTATTATATATTGTTACCAATATATGGATATATATATATATATATATATATATATATATATATATATATATAATATTATATATATATATTGCTATCTCGTTTCTTTGATGGAAACGGTATCAACCAATTCTGAGACAAATGACATCGCTTAAAAATCAATATGCAATCTCGTCGTCTCGTTTTGACGCAGAGATATTGTGGAAACGGCTGTTTCGCTTTATTACCGCTTGCATAGCACTCCCGATATTTAATAGATACGCCTGCATTCGGCGTCGCGGATCACGCGAATCTCGCGAATCACGATAATTTATGTACGCGGTCTGAGCATTGTGTGGTGGTTTTATCCGATTATTTTAATTAGTGTTTTAACTGAAAAAGAATTTTGCGAAATGGATTCAATCAAATAATCTGTAAATTGATCAAAGGTCAAAGTGCGTCGCATAAGGACTGATGTGATGCGCAGTTTGCTTCTGAAATTTCAATAAATGCCCTCGTTTCTTTAATACATTTTACAAAGTGAAACAGCAGTTATTAGTGCCATTATATGTTTAAATTGGATCATACTAGCATTACCCAATTAAGGATTTTCAATTATGCAATTTATGATATCGACATAAACTATAACGAGATTTAATACATTAAGAAGAAAAGATTGATTAAAGATTTGAAAGTGTACCACGAGCATTAATTACGAAAATTATAAAGATATTCGAGACCTGAAACCTATTAAAGAACAAAGCTAAATAAACTAAACAAGATGCCGATGGATCAGGCAACTATTCTTTACACTATAGCGTATTTATTACGTAAAGTATGGTATCAAGTAAATTATTTAACACGTAATGTTACCAATGTGTATAGGGAGTTTAGGAGGATATGGCCTCTTATTCGTGGCATTCAATATAGATTGACAATAGTGGAACAGCAGCTCGGTTCTTACGATCTCGAAGTATTTGGCGTGCCCGAGGTCAGGAATGAACGTCTGCAGAACGTGATTCTTCGCATTGCATCCATTGTGCGATACCCCTTATATAATGATGATATCCAAACCTGCGAAAGAATGCCGCAAGACGATTCCAGTCCCAGGCGAATTTCTGTGAGATTTTATTCACCCTCTGACCGGGATGGATTACTGCTGTCCTTTGAACTGTACAATGAGGGGCCAGGTATTGACATACTGGCCACTCATTTAGGTTTCATTGGTGACCTACATCCTATATACGTTTGTAAGCAGTTGTATCTGGTTATTAAGTGTTAATTCTAAAACTAAAAACAATTAAGTGTTAATTCACAAATGGAATATTTAAAATATATAATATATTACGCACAGTAGAGCCTCAATGGTCCGAACCTAAAAAAGAATAGAATGCATTTAGATTCAGACTTACGATAAATTCGGGTTGTAGTAATTTAAATGGATGAAGAATTATTTTGATTCAAACACATTAAACATAATAAATAATAATTATAATTATAAATAATTTATAGTTATAAAATTTCCGTTGGTCAGTTTTTTGTATACTGATTATCACGTCTAACCCGATTAATACCCGGTTTTGGTAATTCCCAGATAACTATTAGACATTCGTTCAATAAAGCTTTTTAAAACATATATTAATAAAATTGATTAATTTCTGTCGAGAAATGTGTAAGACTGCCAAACCAGTGGGTAGTTGGTACCTGATTTTTATTATATGAAACGTTAAATTCGTGCCTCTTATTCTTGTTTCATATTTTATTGTATTATTTTTTACTATAGTATTATTATTAATGAGTATATTACGCGTGTTTGACCACACCCACCTTGTATAGCCATTGGATCAATAAAGCTGTGCAATGGATAAACCTTGGTTAAGCGGAAAACGCGCATGCGTTCTGATTGCGCATCTGACCGATGAACAGCTAGTTTCTTAATTGAACACGAGATGGGGCTTATTAAGAAACAGTTATTGATTTTATCATATCATTTGTTCTTACGCCTAGTAATATACTTGATATAATTTTTTTCGTTCGTTTTTCGATTATAAATAAAATTAAAACCAATCATCAGCGACTCATATTCATTACTGTCAAATATTTAAAAAAAAGTCAAAAACATTGCTATTGTTGTGATGTTATGAACTATAAATTCAGTTCTATTAATTTAAATTTTCCGATAGTGCTAGATAACTAGACAATAGTAAAACCAACAATGAAAGTACGTAAGGAACCGGGCATCACTCAATGATGTGATATAGAATGTTTGTAAAGGTTTTGTTAGTATATTTTAATGACTATTGAGACTCTACTTTAAAAACTGTAATTAATACATCTTCATATAATGTACGTATTAAATATACCGATTAACATAAAATACTAACCAATAATAATTATAATTAATTATCAAAATGTATATATATAGTTTAACGAAAACATATAAAATATGTGTGTTAATTGGTTAAAACTTTCACATTAGTAAAAATATTGACTTTTAGATTTGAACTTTATTTTTACTTTAGAGATTCTTGATGGTAAGATATATGATTGATGGAGTTGATCGAGAAACATGATTTTATTTTCTCATGAAATAACAATTAGAGATTTCATTTTTTTATTCATATTCTTATTACCGATTCGGTAACTCTTAGGCTAATTAGTTTTGGTGTATTGTGCTTCTTTCTCGAGTAGACCGTTCGTGACTAGAAGTATTTTGATACTGTTCTTTTATCTGTAAAATACAATAAAGTGTCTCGAAATTCATTGTATATAAGAAACTGGGTTCAATTAAAATGTGAGTTCCAAATTCATAGGTTGGTTCTCACGAAAAATTTAAGCGCGTTCTCCTATTTTCACTTTTCACACGGTATAAGTCGCATGGACTTTGATATTGATCTATTAATTACTTATATGAAATGATATACACAAATAGTTTTATTACTTATATATCTTTAAAAATTGGACCAATTTACGAATAAAATTCTCTATCGCCTCGATTGATCAGTTCTTGTCTTGATCTATCATCAAGAAAATCAAGATAAAATAAAAAGGAAATTAATACATACATTAAACTATTCCATTTATGTTTTTATTTTATTAATTTAACCCTGCCAATTTAATAATTGTCTTCTCTTTTTTATTATAATTGTATTTTTATATAAATATCAATTATTTTGTTGAAACTCTTCTGTAATACACTTTTATGTTACCTTTGACCTATTGCTGTTCTAGATATGTTTTTCCACTTTTTTCCAACCTATTTCAGCTTTTGGAATATTATATATGTTTAAATTTCAGTAAAGATTTTATTTATATTTCAAGTACCTACCTACTGTGTTAATTTATTGATCTACATATATGTATTATGTCGTTTATAAAACAATTTTTGTTTGCTTCTGCGATTGATGTAGCTTGTGTTTTGTGTTCGTTTGTTTGCATGTTGCGAATGTTGATGTACGTTCGTCTTACTCTCAGAAAGCCTACTTTAAGGTAATCATTGTTTACGTAATTATTCGTAAATGAGCTTCGATCACTAATAAACATTGATACACAGTCGCGTGCCAAAATCATTTTAAAAGTGTCCCTTGAACAACGACATTGTTGTATTTACAAAATACACACTATTACACATTTTGAAATTTGAATTGAATTCGCATTTGTGCAATATATTAATTTTCAAACTGTAATTTTCTTTTTTTTGTATTTATGTCGAAGGTGTTTTGTGGTATGAGTATTAGCTGAATGTTTGTTTCGTATAGGGAAGGACATCAATAAAGAAATGTAGACTTAATTAATATTTATTTGAATAACCAATCATAAATTTTTGTTAAATTTCTAGTATTAAATTTAAATCAAACATAAACATAACATCAGTGTAGACATAAAATTCATCGAGATCTCAAATTGAGTACTCTCTCCTTCTCAGTCAATACATACCTATACATAATGCATAATGTTAATATAAATACTTCACTATGTCCATCCTTTTTCAGCGTCTTAAACGTAATTTTTGCTTTTTTTTCGACGAGCACAGACGTGTTTACTGTCAGCGCGTCCGAATGGTATTAAATTAAAAGCGCGCTCAAATGTTGATTTCGGCGCTCATTTGGTGAGGACGTTTTTTGTAGCTGACCGTGTATCTAGTTTTTATTAGTGATCGAAGTAAAACATTTAGAATTTGTATGATCTGTAACTACTTATAGAATATATCGTGTCTGACAAAATATGTTGGTTATAATCAGAATCACTATATTTATATACATAACTAGATGTGCTCCGCGGTTTTACCCGCGTATAATTAATACAAATATAATGAATAAAAATCAGCCTAGAACCTTCCTCGATAAAAGGACTATACAACAAAAAAATAATTTTTAAATTCAAACCAGTGGCTCCTGAGATTAGCCGGATCATGCAAACTCTTCAGCTTTATATATTAGTATAAAAGTATAGATATTTCGGTTAGCAATGTTATATTTACATTTTGAAAATCCCAACAGGCCAGCCTGCGCCATTAGCACCGGCTCCTCCGTTACACAAGTACAAGACCGCAATGTGCAGGGATGCTATGACCAGGTCCTACTGTCCCAGGGGCAATAACTGCACCTTCGCTCATTATGAAGAAGAATTAGAAAGGTAATTTAAGTGAACAAATATTATAATTATTGGAAATACCCAATTTAACACTGTTGCGCAGCGCCTACTATCCTGTTGCGGTTTGAAAGAATTGCATTTAACTTATATGCGTATGTTATTACACGCGAATAAATTCAGACAAGAATTGTGCAATCAGTATTTGTATATGCGACCTTGTTTATTTTCTATTACATTAATTTCCAATTAGGTTGGCTAATCACACTATTGTCTTTTAAATATTTAAATTGTGTGCATAATTATATCGTTCCATTTATTCTGAAATACTCACACTAGATATTGCTTAAAATGGCCTATTAAAACTTACATTTCTTTTGTATCCCTCTTATATATATAGACATTAACTTAATTATTGTTATGTATTCGATTAATTATATTTAATCGTCTACGCGAAATAATATGAAACGTGTTTAAGCATTTCATGTCCTACTGCATATGCGATTTTATAGCAAATATGTTTAATACCTACTAAGTTGCTTATATCGCGAACTTATTGCATATGATCAAGATATATACACTATTATTTATGATGTTATAATATAAACCAATTTTTTTATCTGCTTAAGGATGAAGACTGGCGATTTTATCAATTTAATGATAAATTTCTTGTTCAATGCTAAGTCTAGTGCTAAGTCTTTTCATATGATATCTATAATATTATTTGAAGCGTAGCAAAGCAACTACAATGTCACTAAAACTTTATATTTAACTGCTTTTGTGTAGGGGAAAGCTTGTACTTAATTTAGCTTAGAATTAAGTTTTGAATTGAGAATTGGCAGTATCACACTCTCGTGGCACTGAGGTATAGTTACTCGAGTTGCCGGTAGCGGTGGTTGACACGCTATAGGTCTACGAGAGTGAAGTTATGGGGACAGTAATTATATTTACGCACACATACGTCCACTATTAGATCTCTTGCGCAGTTAGTTACTCTCCATTGAGAATGTCGGTCAGGTGGACATCGTTTTTAATATGAACAAACACTTTACAGGTTTAGGACGATTCCTAATACAACGCAGGCCATGACAAATGGCAATTTTACGTATATGCCACCTCTCCAACCTGCATTGCCACTGTCGCAACTGCCTCAGCAGCAACTGCCTCAACAGCAACTGTCCCAGCAGCAACTGTCCCAGCAGCAACTGTCCCAGCAGCAACTGTCTCAGCAGCAACTGCCTCAGCCGCTCGCCCTCCCGATATACCCGAGGTTCCCGATGCCTCCGCCACAGCCGCGTGCTCAACATCAACAAGTTGATACTTACAACATTCAAGGTTATTTTATTCACGACATACTAGCGGGCTTTGACATAATGTTTGATTATGCTTTCTTTAGCGATTACTATAAAGCATTAAAAAATTATATATATACATTATACATATTTAAGAAGATTTACAAATCAGTCGTCTGAATTCAATTCTTTATTTATATCGCTTTAAAAATAAAAAGCCCATTTCTTGGGCACCGTTGTTGGGCACAACTTGTACATACTTTTCTGTTTTGTTTTTTTTTTTTTTTTAATTTAAACGACGTTTTTTGTTTAGCTGTACCGACACTGACACAACTACCAAAACAACCGCTGCCACAAGAACTGCTCCCGAATCAAGAATATGGGGCTGATAATCAACGGGCAGACTGTATTCAACAACCACAGTAAGTTTAATTGGCTCCATCAGTAATGTCACCTTAGTTCTTGACTTATTTTATGTGAAAAAGTTATTTCTTTCAAATCTAACGTCGAATCGCAATATTGTGGAGTTGTTAAATATATAAAAATGAAACACCTTGAATAAATTATATAACTACGGAATCATTAGCACGCGATCTGACACGAATCCAGTCGAAATTTTTATATGATTGTTTTATATCTAGAAGAGATAACAGATAGTTATATCGCCTTTAAGATTTTTTACGAACTTAAGTAACTTTACAAATTACTTTTTAGGAACTACGCTTCTGCCCTCATGCACAACCAAGGTCAATTGGGAATTAATCAAAATTCCATGGTAGTCCCAATTCAAGATCGACCTTACTACGGCCATTTCGGTATTGTGAACTTACAAGATGAAGCTACAAACAATATCCAGTTCCCACGGCAAGAGTTCATCAATCCCGTATTTCAAGGAGCTGCAAATACTGGACCGATAGCTGGTTATCCGAATCAAGAACAGGCCATGCCATCACCGATGCCAAATATGTTTGTGTCAGTTCAACACGAAACTGCTCGGGCTGGTAGCCCCTACACATTCGATGATCGTAAGTTCATTTTATTTCTTATGTACAACCATATTTAAATTTATATTTAATTGATTTTAAAAGCAGTTTTATTAGTTTTATATAAAATGTCATGTTAAATAATTCAAATGTTCTTTTTTTCAAACAGCGACTCCGTCAGAACTCCTGCCAGACTATCGAGTTGAGCCGCCTGCCTTCGCTTCCGTATCTCGCGAACATCGCGTTGAACCCACTTGGCCTAATAACAGCGTAAGTAAAACTTTCATGCTACGAGTATCTTAACGGCCATTATGAATTCTTTCTAAATATCTGTTATCAAAAAGAAAAAATATATATATTACGAGGTGATTCCTTTGTTTTGATATGAACTCGAACAGCTTTACTTGCTATCCTTGATACTTATGGAGATGCGTGACTGCCCCGTTGGTCTAGTGGCTACATGTGAGGCCGCAGATGCGGTGGTCCTGCGTTCGAATTTCAGGTCGGGCCAATAAAATGTTATTGAGAATTTCTGTCGCAAATTCTCAGTAGCAGCCCGGAGTCTGGAAGTTGGAAGTGTGTACTCCCGTGCCTCGGAAAGCACGAAAAGGACGCAGAATGGCAGCGCCTGAACTCTTTCCGTTTGTGTTGGATTGCCGTTCCATCGTGTGAGACTTAGGTAATAGAGAGTGCACTTCTGTTTGCGCACACACTTGTGCACTATGATATCTCCTGCGCAATTGCAGTGCCTACTCTCTCGGGATTGGCCGCCGTGGCCGAAATCGGTCAGGAGGACCATTGTTACTTATGGCGTCGGAGGTGGATATGGAGGACTATATATTTTTTTTATTAAACTAAAAAACGTAAGCTTTATAGTTTTGCTTGGAAATCCAGGCGGTAGACTAAAAAAGTAAATTAATTATTTATAAAATGCAAGGTATGCAAAAATTATAATCGTTTTTGGCTCTGAAACAAACGTCGAATTTGATTTTTATACAGTAACCCATTGTATATATTACATTCGAGTTTTAGCCGAGGGCATAACTGTTGGTGATTTTCTCAACGCGGGTTCATGATCTGACTTATGTAATCATTGAGAAATATCAAAAGCAATGATACATCTAATAATACAATATAATTTTACCATAGATTAAAATTCGTCATATCTGAAAAGGACCTTATGCAATACTAGCAATGTTCTATCTACTTGATTTAAAATGTATCAAATTAAAAGTCAAATGTTATTTAATATAGGAGCTTCACACTTGGTTATTGATTGTTTAAAATCTACCACCCTTTTGAAAACAATATTACAGACTTGATAAGAACTGATAATAAAAAACTGCTTTTATGTTAAATAAAAAAATGGTTGTCTAAACGTAATAGTTTAACGTGACAACGTCATAACAAAACATTGATGAAATTACTGCAATCGAGTGAAAGAGAGATAGATGCGGCGCAAGCGTACAATCAGCGTAAAGGGACAATGAGTGTAACGGGACAATGAGCGTAACGGGACAATGAGCGCAACGGGACAATTTTCCTTCAATGCAGCTAGCGTTCATAGATTTATTAGACGTTGTCGCGGCAAAAAACAATTATAGTATTCACCAAACTGTAAAATTATATTTTTATTTGAAAATGACCTTACTACTTTAGTATTTTTAGTAGTTTTCAGGGATCTTGTCGTCAAAGTAAGAGCATTGTCCCAAAAAAAGTTATTAACCTTGTTCAATCGGATAATATCAGTTGCTAGTTTATGCTTTAAACAAGCACGTCCACTACTGTGTCCTACGTCACAGTTAACTCGAAAAATAAACATTAATTGAACAGCATAAACTAAGGCTAATAAAAAAGCGCCTAGGAGAAAATAGCACAGAAGTCGCTGAATGTGAGTGTAGTTCAATGTGCTTAGTGCGACGTTATTAACAACTTCGTTAGCTTTAACGTTAACCGCGATTTGAATGGAAGTGTCAGTGACACTAATCAGACGGTGCCGTTTTTATTTTTCAACGCTATCGATTAAGTAAAAAACTTCACACACGCACGCTTGACTTTTGTTCTAATGTTTCATTTTAACGTGGATGGCGAGTGACAGATAGAAGTAGAAGAAAAATACATGGCGTGCCGACCCCACGTAGTGGGATAAGGGGCAGGCAGAAGTTTCTTTTTAATGTGGTCTATAAACGTTCCATACAAAATCGACTATGATCTGTTAGTATTAATGCGACCAAAGTTTTACTGATCATTACATGATCGTACTTTGTTTCAGGTTTTTAATTTCGATTCTATGAGAACCTCTCTACCGCACGGGTCCGCCACTCCAGAAGATGTAAGTATATTATATTTATATTACCCTCTTTTGAAGAACACGAACTAGATAGCTGCTGTATGAAACAATGAGTAACCGACACAACTTTCAATTTTATTATACAAGGTGTAAAAAAGTTCGTGTCTGACCCGTGAAGTGGTTATTTGGTATCGCGAGTCGATTTAATATATGTAGTCATTTTTAAAATACTAAGTAAAAAAAAATACCCCTAATAAAATTAATATTGAATTTAATTAAATGACGACAATCACATGGCAACATAGGCGTGACGACAGCGCTAGCTAGGTACTTACCTATCGGGTAGCGAGGACATAAGGCAATGATATCGGATACATTGCGGAGAATGTGCTCAAGAATTACACAAAGTAATTCCGCCCGCCCCCTTCTACTATCGAACAGCCAGGCAAACGCGACCGAAGCGCCACAGGTACACAGTGGAAATTCCCCGCCTACGTACGAAGCGCTCCGAATCCAAATTTTTCGTTCGCACTGCAAAATTGTCAAATATTTTGCCTGCGCCTGAATTTCCCGAAAGGTACAACGTTGATGTCTTCAAATCAAGAGTTAACAGGTTTGTTCTAGGCAAGCGTGCTACATCGTAGACCGTGTCGTTGCTTACCATCAGGCAAGACTACGGTCAAACGCAAGCCTATAACGGGTAAAAAAAGAAAGCTTCATTCACAAAATTAAGAAAATTCTTCCGAAACAATTTGTAGAAATAATAAATTCATACCTGTCACAGAGAGTTTTTAGAATAAGACAAGAAAATCATATTCAGAGCTAAATCAAATAAATGCTGGAGTACCCCGAGGTAGTGTACTAGGTTCGGTCCTATATCTACTATACACCTGCAAAATACCAGATCTAGAAAATAATACCATTGCAACATTTGCTGATGATGACGCATTGGATGCATTGTTATATGCAGTGTCATAGAGCAGTGAAACATTAAAATTTAAATCACATTAACAAAGTGACTTCTCCTTAATAGAGACAATAAAAAAAGTGTTGATTGACGCATTCTTATGTTTATAATTCTATTTAGAAATTTCAGTTATAGAAAAATTACTCATTAGTCTAGATTGTAATATAATGTAGTTCCTTTTGTTCAGGAAAAACACACAACTAAAATTTATCTTTCTCTTTAGTCTCTTATAAGCTGTGTGGTTAATGTTATTGTTTATGTTTTAAATATTCATGGAAACTTGATTGTGTAGGAAAAAATGTATTATTTTATTTTATTATATTTTATTATATAGGAAGCCAACGCTGTATACAATTTAGTTTCTTATTTCATAGTACAATGGTAAATAACATAAATATAAAAATTGCATACCTCACTTATAGGCTAACTTAACATGCATAGGAAAAACAAAAAATAGTATTATTTAAAAGTAGTAGTTTTAAAATATTGATAATGAAATTAAATAAAGTAAATAAACAAAATAGTCATCCATCTTTAAAAAATAAATAAATTAGAGGCTACATTAAGTAGTTTGAAATTTTTTAATTTGTCTTTTAAAGCGTGTAGTAGTCTGTTGAAAAATATCTAGACCAGCTTTTTTGAAAAGATTATTATACTTGATTACCATTCTGTTAATGGGTGCTGCTCTGCCCAGGTGACTTTTTGCGAATCGTTGACTGAAAGTTTGTTTATTTTTAATGTTATACCTTGGTACTGCCAATTTTACTCTGCTCAACAAATTTGGACATTCAATACTTCCATTTACAATTTTGTGCAAAAAAACATAAATCAATTATGTCTCTACGATTAGATAGTTAAAGGATTTTGTATAATTTTAGTTGATCTTTATAAAGAAAATTTTGTTTAAAAACATTGTCTTTATAAGCCAGATGACGCAAAAAATTCTTTTGTATTCTGTCATTTCTATCTTGATGTACTTGATAGTGAGGACTCCAAGCAACTGAACAATATTCAAGTTGGCTTTTTAAAGTCTTTTGAAGCTCTTAAAATAAATCTTTTTTAATGATGGTATCTATATGGGATATAAAACTTAGCTTATTATCTAGAATAATCCCAAGATCGAGAGTTTTTGGTTGACTTTCTCTAAGACGTAACCTTTAATACTGTAATCAAAATTAGTGTTATTTATCTTCCTACTGAAGGTTATACTGTAACATTTTGAATAATTTAATTTTATATGATTATGATCACACCATACCGAAAGCCTGTCTAGATCATTTTGGATATTTATAGAGTCATTGACATCATTTATTTTATTGTATATCTTAAGATCGTCAGCTTATAATTGAAATTGACAGTGCTTGAAACACTGCACTATGTCATTTATAAAAATATCAAATAATATTGGTCCAAGAATAGAGCCCTGTGGTACTCCTGATGTTGCAGTAAATGTGTGCGATTGGTAACCTCCGATAACCACATTAATTTTACGGCCCGTCAAGTACGAATTAAACCACCCTATAAGGTTACCATTGATACCGTAACTACTAAGTTTTTCTAACAAAATATAGTGATCCACAACGTCAAAAGCTTTGGCAAAGTCTGTATAAATGCAGTCTATTTGTTCTGAATTGTCTATTGCCATTGATAAATCATCAACAATCGAGTTAAATTTGATATGGTGGATCTTTTTTTTAAAAAGCTATGTTGATTTTCTATCATTGATGATTATTTATAAGTATAAAATTACTGTATGTTTAATAAAAAAAAAATCATAAGTAAATAAAATAAATTACTCGCTTGAGTCCAATTAGTTCAGGTCCATCTCTTTTAACACTCTTTTAACACTCACTTAGTCTGATCATTTTATGTTATGTTTCTACGATATTCCTTACAATATATCGAAAGAAAAAGTTTGACGATCACTTTTGATAACATAAAGAACTCAGAAATCTGAGGTCAAACCAAAAGAGAAAGAAAAAATATGATGATCAAGCATTCCAAGTCCAAGAGTTTCCTTAGTTTTATTGTATTGAGAGACACGAAGGAATAAATTTCTTTGAGAGTCTCAGTGAAAAATACTACCTGATGTACTTTATGTGAAAATTAGTGATACACATATTATTCAGATCATGTGTAGATACTTTTAAAATCCGAATATCAGTGACAACATATATTTGAGATCAGCTCTCCAAATAAAGATCGACCAGATTATGAATGTTTGTTATTTATCTAGTTGCAGATGTTCGCTGTACCTAACGACAGGCGGGCAGTAGGAGCTGACCGAGTCGGAGCAGTGGCAGAGCGCATGGCAGCTGCAACTTCTGACCTGGCAAACACAGCTGATGATGTAAGTCTTATTATATACTGGATGTCCTAAAACAACGTCAAGCAACGTCGACCCGGTGAAAAGTATAGTTATTCCAGTTCTGAAAAAAAAACTATGTCACCATTAAATAAATCATACACATGAAGGATGTGCTTAACATTAACTTAATAGATTAACTAATTGAAATTATATTTTAAGAACATATTATCTGTTTCTTCCTCTATGCACACATAAGGACCATATTATAGACAGGATATGGTAATCAAAATTATGTTTTAATTATAAAAACAGTATCGAATAAATGCACAATATTGTTTGAGTTAATCAGTTTTTTTTAAATTTTATAATTTGTGATACATATTATCCTTAAACGTTGCATGCTATTCTTAAGTTCAAAATACTTTACCTTAATTATTCAAAGAAGACTTTTCATTTCAATAATACGTAGAATCTTGATACTGTAAAGCGTTCTATATTAAAAACAATTATATTTTGTACAAATAATTTACTAGTTCGTATCATTTTTTCCAGGCAGAATTAGAGGAGGAGTTACAAGCCTTGGAGCGCCGTATCGACACTGAGTTTAAAAGTACCGATTAAATGTTGATATCGAGTCATTATCTCATACCAAATATAAATGACCAACTGTAACGACTTTAGGTTGCAAGATAAGAAAATAATTAAAGCATTTCATACAGAGGTTGTATAGAGGTCTTTGTATGAATATTGGAAGTTCTTATTTATTAAAAATAAACGTAATAACATCCCGTATGTTATATTTATGAAAACATTTCAAAGACCTCACGTACATCTTGTATTGGATGCAGGATAAGAAATGTCTTAAAGTATATATATGTCTTACTTCAATAGTAATCACTCATACGACTACCTTTTAATAAGAATTACGCAATATTGTTAGTATTGACGTTCGTTGATGTTAGTAGTACTTGTGTGTCTTAGATGACTTGTAAAAGCTGTCCTTAGTGTCTCGGATGCTTAATAATCTCAAAACGGAATTAAAATATCATTAAAACGACAAATTATTGACATTCAGCCACTCATTAAAGGAGACACAATTTAATATATAATATTATTATCTCTTAAATTAACAAAGTTTATGAATAATTAAAGTCGGTTATGACGTTTTTTTTTAAACGAACTAACCATTAGATTTTGTGATAAAGCTGTTAACGTTTGCCTTTTCGGCAATAGATTAATTGACACTTGTTGAGACTTTGCCGTATTGTGGTCGCATTTAACTTCGCCCGAAATTTATAGCCTTTGTGGAAATAAACGAATAATTTAATAAAATATAAATTATAATTTATATATGCATCGTTAATATATAATAAGTAACAGTTAAATAATTTAATTTTTAGCGTTCCGTAATTTCAAGAATAAAATCATAAAATGTAACTTCGGTGACCGTCTGATGCCCATCAGTCCGTTTGGCCGTCCTGTCGTCGCAATCGTAATAGCATATTAATATCAAATTTGGTATTATCATTTTCAGTAATGGTTATATTTGAAATACCTTTATAATTTACGAAATCAAGCTTTAAACGGACTTTATTAAGATATTTCAAAGCATTTGTTTTTTTTCATTCATTTTATTGTTATTGCTATTTGTTTTAATATAGTGCATAATTAGAGACTTTTCTAGAAATTTTAACTAAAAAAGGTGCCCATTAAACTAATACTAAAGTTTCAAAACGATACAATTTGTTAATTAAATTTCAATCAATCAAAATTACTCAGACGTTTATATTAAAAAGGAGTAAATAATATTTTTATTGAATAATTTACTTTAATATTTGTTTTTTAGTTTAATAAGTCATAACTTGGTGTAAATAGTTTTAATTTAATAATATTTACTATAAAATAATACAAATTAGCTGATTAGGTACATCGTACTGATTGTAATATTGTGATAATTATTTTTCCCAATAATTTTAAGCGATTTTCTTTCGGCGTTAAATTCTAATATAAATAATTCAGTAAATAATCAACAGAAAAAATCGTATACATTAATAATTTGTTGCTATTATATATTTTGAGATTTGTGTTCAATTATCAAAATAATACTAATATTCTTAAAGGTAAGTATAAAACCAAGTTAGACATTTTCAACTTAGTATCTCCAAAATCATAGGACGTACACAGAAATTTTTAGAATAATGCAGATCAGACAATGTCTCGTTTTTTGAATGAATGTTGACAACAGTATGAACGTACATTCATGTGTAAAAGACGAATTCAAATATTCAATGAAAAACAAAACGGGCAAACATTATGTTGAACGTATTGCAGTAAACTTTTATAGTCCATTTCAATCCAATTTGTGTAATACAAATTCATCACATCAAAACTTAGTAACATGATTTCTTTTTTTTTTTTGTTATTGTTTATCCTTTTGACAAATTGAATTAAGATGGACGCCAATTCACACACATACGTGTCTAGTTAGTCTTGCCGTCCAAAAATTGACTGTTCTTTAAAATGAGAAATTTAACGTAATACTCACATTATAGGATGTTTGAATTCATAAATTATTTATTTATTATAAATTAAATTAAATATATATATATCGTTTTATATAATATATCCTTTTATAAACTTAGTTTCAAGCATCGGGTCGAACTCATTTTTATATTTTATTGAATACTAAGGATAAAAAATGTAACAAACAGTTCGAAAGCCAGTTATCAATTTCTTGGACTCTTACTATAAGCATCAAGCTTGTCTTATAAACAAACGTTTAATAACCATTTTAATTAAAAATATGTTTTATTTTTATTTTCTTGTATTTCGTTAAAATTCGTTCGAGTCAATATCATCTATTTATATTTTTTTAGATTATTTTGTTTTTGGATTTATTTTACGTGTCCTAGATTTAGAAGGACACCATACAAATCTGACGCCATTCTGCCAAAGAGTGTCATAAAACACGTCGAAAGAAATTAATCTCTGGCCCCCGGACAGACACGTCGGCTATATTTTAAAATGTTGACAGACGACAACGCATGATCTTTTATAGTAAATGATATACATCGTGTTTTTATATCAAAATTAATATTCAAAAATTTAAAAACTAATAAGTTTATTAAGAATATTTTTTCGTAAATAAATATAAAGAAATATTAAAAATTCTACCTTTCTAGGTATATTATAGTAAAAAGTTTTAATATTGTGACAGACTGTGAGTAAAGTATAGAGACCTCTTGTGTGAAACTGCCCTTAGAGTAGTTTAGCATAAATATTAATCGGCCTAAGGTTATCTTCGATATATAAAATATTTATACAGAACATATTAACATATTATGTTTATAATTTAAGGTCTTTACAGAAGAAAATTAATTTTTAATTACACTTCTAAAAGTTCAAAAATGTTCTAAAACACAATTTAAAGACTTTTCTATATATAAAAGATTATTTTACTACACTATGTGATGAAAATGTATAGAAATGTATGTAATACTAAAGCATTTTGTAATTTTTATTGAGTTATAATTATCGAAACAAATCGTAAATATCTTAAGCAAACAGCTTATTAACATTTTGCTCCGAAACCGTTTGCTCTTAATTACGGATTTATAGTATTTTAAAATACATTATTTGTTCGATATTTTGCTTGAAAACGTAAACTTGACGAATTAATGCATATAAGCTTTACAAAAAAAATATACAAGAATATTGTGCTCTATAAATCCAAGTAAAGGCTAAAAAGACAACGGAACTATAAATAATTTAATGCGACTGATAATTTTTACGTATGGAAATTAATTTCTTGGACTCTTACTATAAGCGTTAAGCTAACCATACCTTAAATATCTAGTATAGCCATTACATATTATGTATGTATAATATAGGGACCGCATTTAACGGGGCTGTTACGAATATGACCATGGGCTCAAAAATTTAAATATTAAAAAAAATAAACATAAATATGAAAAAAACAAAATTGTTAAATCGAAGATGAAATAAAAATAAATTACTCCCTGAACATCTTTCGTCCTAGAGTATTTACCGGTAGTGACGCATACTTGCTCACATGACGTGGACGATAGGCGACAAATTATTTAATATTCATATGAAAATGTGTTAATTAATGTACTAAGTGATATGATCAACAATGCTATATGATTTGATGTTTAGCGATAAATCATATTAGAATATATAATAATTACGCATTACATACAAAGTAAATTTATTAATGTATATTTATATAAATGTGATAGCAAGTTCTTTATATGTGATTAGCGGTATCTACTTTCACCGCGTAGTGTTTTAGTAACATTAGATACGGTTACGTAGAGTTTCTTATTATACTTGCGCCGTGGAATAGAAACAAATACGTGTTTCGTGTAATAATTATTGATTATTGAATACGATGTTCTACATGTTATCATTACGATATTAATTATTTTCAAATTTTATTTGCAAGTTAACACGCATATAATATTTTTCGCTATCGATGTTATAAGGAATAACTGAGCAAATGCTATAAAAAGATTAACTAGAAGTAAGTAAATGTCATAGTTGTCCTGACATTAAACGTTACGGATTCATTAATTAATCAAATTAATCATTATATTTGACGTCTTAGTGATGTAGTTGATCGTTTACATACCATAGAATTGATCATTTAGCTCGATGTCGATGTTAATAGACATAAATGAAATTTTAGAGTTGTTATTCCATAATCTGTCGTAATTAGTAGTATACTTGGACATTTACCTTTATAGGAACCGGTAACCTATTTATTGAGCTATCAATCGATTTGCACATTGTTATGTGTACAATGTGCTTTTATATTTCCGGTATCCATATTTTGGTAAATGAATTTATTTTTAAAATTAATATATATATATATATATTGCTAATCGCTACACCATTATTTATTATTGTTTAGTTTAGAAACATTCTGAGTACTATCTTAGATTAAGGAAGCATCAATGGCTTCGGTCGATGCTAGGATGTGTATATTTTTGTAAAACGGGATAGGATTTCTAAGGCTGGTGATACATCTACGTTTTCTCTACATGTAGAGTGTAACGTATAAATTATGTAAGGGTGTAATATAGATACAGCTGAGAGATTCAACTCAACGCCGTCTCGTTTTTTTTTGTATATAAAATACATATTATTACTACTTATTATTATTTAGTTTTGAGAAGTCTATTTCTAATAATGAATAGCGTTTATCTTATTTCGCTTTTTAATAAACTTAGTTGTTCGTTAAAAAATATTTATTTAAATACATCTATAATGGCTTGTGATCTCAACGCATCCTTATGTCATCACGTCTTAAGGTGGTCAAATACCTTAGGGACGTGTGTCTGTAACTAGTTGATTCTCTGTGCAATTGTGTGTTACGTGCAATAACCGATAATACAGGATTAATAATTATTTACATAAAAATGTTTCTAAATATGTTATATATAACAGTTTGTGTCCCAATATAATTTATTATTAATTTCGTTTTTTATTAATATTATTTGTTTTTTTTAAGTGTATGTCAGTCATATAAAAAAAACTCATGACATTGTTTATGATACCTACATATTGTTAAATTTGATATAAAGAGTTATTTTTTTAAATAATTTGTTCGCTATGAACGGCATAATGGATAAATTAAATTAAAAAACTATATGAAACAGATAACATTTCTATCAATTAAGATCTGTCTGTTTATAATCTCTATTCAGTATAACGATAAATTTATTTAATATATGTTTTTTTCGTATTTATGGAGCGTTATCACTGATATGTCAACGTCAGTCTGGATAGAGGTTCAAGCGAAAACGTTATAAAAAACAATATTCAAACGTGGCTTATTGCGAGCAATGTTATACTATTGTATAATTGATACCAAATTTGTTTTGGTGATTTTTTTTCCTAGGAAAAGTTATGTTAATTTTTGTAATGAGGTCTGTTTAAAGACCGTAATGATACAAGCGGCACGTCTGAGGGTGCGACTCGGATCGTGCTCGTTTTGCTTTATTGTTTTGTAAAAGCGTTGAAGTGCACAGTTGCTCATCGAAGTGTTCTTTGATCAAGCGAATACTATATAGATGACTTTCGTAGTTTAAATATTTTTGTTATTAAAATAATTTTATGATTAGTTTTATTTATTTTTAGCATAGGTTTAACAATTGTTCTAGTAAATGTAAAACTTATTTATCGTGTCTCTTCGAAGCTCAAGTGTATCGTCTACATGTTGTCTTGTTTCAAAATCGATAAAATGAACGCAGCTGTATCATCTTGACTCGATTTATATGATGTGTATATCTGTACGTATAATATGTATACTGCTGTGTTAATTTTTCATAGATTCTTACGGGAAGTAGGAAGGTACCTCGCACGTTATTCAATGTGTATATTCAAATAATATAAATGTAGATAATATAACAGAAAAAAACATAATAATGATATTTAAAATAGTAATCAAATCGAGTCTCGATGATGTTTCAGCCTTTGTTATTTTAAAAACGAACGCGACAACTTGTACGTCGACACTTCTTTACCATATAAACCATTTATGTTTTTTTATGTCGCAATTTTATAACTATCGATTTCAATATTTTTATACTTTATAAAAATTAAGTGGCCACTCCATTATAACCGGCGTCGGGTTGCGTCTTTCAGTTTTATTTTTATAGAATTTTATTGGAGGCGCAACGCCTCCGATTAAACGTCAAAGTTTGCATTTGTTTAAGAATGCATAGATTTTTTTTCCTTTCATAACATACTGTGACATAAACAAGCGACGGTGATTGGTGACACCGAGTCGTATCTTTAAAATTACAAATATAAAATGGAATGTACGTATGTATATGTAAAGGAAATTAACTGTATAACTAAAATATAATAAGCTAAGGTGATCTGACTTTCATAGATGTCAGGATATGTAACTTAAATGGTTCATGTAAAATCAAATGTAAAAATATTGCTTTAAACGTCGATGTATCTGTGTGACATTGTGAATCTGTATTTGGAACTAAATTTAAACAGTTAATAGCTATGTTAAAAACTAAGGGCAAGAGCCTATTAGTTGCATTTTCCTACGCGGTAATATGTTATTTTTTGTTGCTTGAAGAGTTTTGTTTTAAATCCTTTTCTTATATGAATAAAATAAACTGTTTCGTGGTATACATTGTTTTTATTTAAAAATGTACCTAGTTCAATCCCACTTGAAATAGTTTATAAGTAGCTATTTAACTCTTATTACCAGTCGTTCGATTACAAGAGCTCAAGGTAAATATTAGAAGAGGAAAGTATGTATGTGCTTTTAAATGATTATAATGACACGATATTAAAGAAATAAAATATTTATTGAAAGAATAATATAAATCAGATTAAGATTTCAATCTGCTTACGAGTTCATCAGAGCCTAAGTATCATTTGTCTCCTTGCACAATCAAGATGATGACGACTGATCTGTTTCTGCGATGTATAGAAGTATAACTTCTATGAGATATGCCAATTAGTTGAAATTCAAACGTACATACAAACCAAAAATACTCGTAATTTCATGACCTAGAAGTTTAGACCATACTCAAAGAACACCAATTAGCGTTTAAAATGCTTGGCACCAACATTGGGTACATGGTCCAGATCAAATGGTTTCCGTAGACGATTGGTTATGACCATTTGACGTTCGCATAGCCCTGCAAAACGCGTGGTCATCACAGATGACTTGTGCTGATGGACGCGTGATCTTCATTTGATTGGTGCTGATGGACGTGTGGTCTTGGAAGACGAATGGTCTACGTTTGGTCATGGTAGACGTGAAGACTTGGAAGACGAATGGTCTTCATTTACGTTTGGTGATGGTTTAGGTAAGGTCCTTTTAAATAGGTGGGACGCCTTTTGTCTGATGCTCTGATCATAGGTTTCACAATGCCCGTACCGTCTTCTGAGGAGTTACTGCTATAAATATATTTGAGTGGTAATGGTAAAAATTAGTAATAAGAGCTCTCAGTTAAAATTATTTTTGTTTTACTAATTTGCTGTGTGTGCTTGCTGATGTTACTGTTATTGTGTGTTACCTTAGTGACTATGAGAATTATAGCATATTCCTAAATATGCTAAAGTTTTACTTGGTGGTAGAGCTTTGTGCAAGCTCGTCTGGGTAGGTACCACCCACTCATCACATATTCTGCCGCAAAACAGCAGTACTTTGTATTGATGTGTTCCAGTTTGAAGAGTGAGTGAGTCAGTGTAATTACAGGCATAAGGGACATAACATCTTAGTTCCCAAGGTTGGTGGCGCATTGGCGATGTAAGCGATGGTTAATATTTCTTACAATGCCATTGTTGGGCGTTGGTGACCACTTACCATCAGGTGGCCCATGTGCTCGTCCGCCTTCCAAACCATTAAAAAAAATACCTAACAGAAATAAACTTTCAAAGTATGTTCATGCATGACTTTGCAAAAAATTGTTCCGTTTTTCTGGAAATTTAAAAAATAAATCATAAAACTAAAAATGTTAGACGAGCATTTTCCCGGTGACTCATGAAAACTAACCGTGGACATAAAGCCGCGGACTACTATGATTTATATGAATGATTTTACACACTTACTCTAATACTTCTCGATTTCTTAAAAATGCGATAAACTTCAACTAACTAATAGATACGCAACACAGTTTGGTTTAAAAAAGTCAAGTTCTTATTGGTCATGTTTGGTCGACCTCTAGTGTAGGGCTTTGTGCTGGACTGGCTCTGGGTAGGCAAACCTCACTCATCAAAAATTTTACCGCAAAACGAATATTTAGTATTGTTGTGTTCCGGTTGAATAATACAGGAAAATTGGACACCAACGTTCAACATCGAATTGCGGCAGCTTGGCTAAAGTGGCGAGAAGTGACCGGTGTAACTTGCGACCAAAGAATGCCAGTGAAACTTAATGGACATATATAAAAGTATTATCAGACCAGTTCTCACTTATGGTAGCGAAACGTGGGCCTTGACATGCCATTGCCATGTCCACTCTATGCAAGTGGCTGAAATGAAGATGCTTCGGTGGATGTGCGGAGTGACAGACAGACAGACACAAGACAGATAAAATTCGCAACGAGTACATTCGCGGTAGTCTGGGAGTACGTGACAACGCCGATAAGCTCCAAGAAAGCAGGCTGCGCTGGTTTGGGCACATCAGAAGAAGACCACCCGAGTATATAGGAAATGTAGCGACCACTCTCAACGTTACAGGGTCAAGACCCAGAGGGCGACCTAGAACCAAATGGACAGATGTGGTCAGAAAAGATCTTAGCCACTGCAATGTTACTGAAAACGATACGTCGAATAGAGCGAAGTGGAAGCAGAAGACTAGGAAGGCAGACCCCACCATCAGATGGGAATAATAAATGCACAGGAGAGAGAGAGAGAGAGAGAGTTGTGTTCCGGTTGAAAGGGTGAGTGAGTCAGTGTAACGACATAAAACATAACATCTTAGTTCCCAAGATTGTAGCGCATTGGAGATATAAGGGAATGATTAGTATTTCTTACGGTGGCAACGTACACGGGTATTGGGATCTAGCTACGACCAGGTGGCGCCTTTGCCAATATGCAGTAAAACCTATTCGCGGGGTATAGGTTCCGTAAATATCCGCGAATACAGAATGGTAATTTATATGGGATTATAGGAGATTAGCAATTTGCCCCTTAAAAATAAACTCCGTTCCATAGACGGATCACTTATTATAAATAAATCACAATGGCACAAAACTTTTCCGGGAATACAGGAATTGGGTCGTAATTTTTTAAACCGCGAAAAGTGAAAACAAAGTATAGGCAATAGAATAAAGGAAGCGTGAATAAGGAGCTTTTACATAATTTTTTGCATAATATTTTAAAAATAATTACATAAATAGAACCGACTCACGATACCTAATAACCATTGCACTGGTCGGACACGTGTTTTCTTACATCCTGTATATATATTTAAATCGAAGCTTATATAGTTTTGTTTGTTTCAGAAACAGATTTTGTCCAACAGTGGGTTAGGTACATAGAAAGTTACGAGATAATGAATTTAATTTTAATTTACGAGTCAATCTCAAACGTATTAATAGACCAGTTTAAAAGGGCTTTGCCGCGCGATCAGAACGAGTGATTCAGTAAATGAGTCACCATACACCCCTTATCAAAACGCTGCACCCCTTAGACCAACATACAGTTCTTTGAAACTCGTAAACATAAAAAATATATTAATTACGTGAGAATGATAATGATTTTATTTCTCAGAATAGTTAAAATTGAGTTTATGTATGTAGTTATGTACCTATACATAAAGTATTTTTATTTGTTTTGCAAAGGAAAAGCAATTACAGTAGCTGATGCAATTTTTGATGATTTAGATTAGACAGATAGATTAAAATTGTCTTTTACTTTAAATCATTCGAATTTCATTAGAAAATATCTCCTCCAAATTAAAAATATCGCTCTCTGCGAAACAACCAAAATTTAGATATTGGCAGTTAATATTCGTATTCAATTAAATCTTAAAGCCGTGAACAAGTTCACAAAAAAATTATGATTGAAATCAATTTTCATATTATTTTTATTTTTCATTTTCGACTTACTTATAAAAGTGAATAAATAAATAAATATATCTCCTTAATATTGTCTTGCTAATCTTCTATTTTATTTACTAATAAATTGTACAATGTGTAATGTTTAAATTACTGAACATACAATAAGCTGTTAGGTACTCAGAGATGAAATAGTATCATTAGTTATACTTATTGCTACATCTGATGTCACTATAAAAACTCCACCCACTTCTACTTGGATTCTGACAGAATTACCAGTGTTGTCGTATTTATGCACAACATAAGCTGAGTCAGAGCCATATCGCAGAAACGGATATACCGCTTGTGTTTAATTTAGTCTAGTTTTTAAGATATTTGTGAATAAATGAATTTATCGATTAATGTACAGAAGAAAATATATTCAATTAAATTTGACGCTAATTATCTTCTCGTCATGGTTACTATTTAATTGTGTAGCGAATGTTTGTTTCCTGGTTTTAAGCAAATAAAAAATTTGATACGATATTATTATTTCGACTATTGTGAGTCAACGGCAAGTCGCCTATTTGGAAAAAAATCTATCTCAACAACGAATATTTTGTCGTTTATATGCGTCGAATTTAACATTCTTTAAATGTCTCATTTGCTATTCTAATATCATCTCTTTGTTAAGTCTTAGAGCTTATTCCACCAGGCTGCTACAATACGGTTTGGTGGTGGACATGCAAGTTTCATCATGATATTTACGATTGCGACCGCCATGCACGTGAGGAATAATAAAATATAGCACGTGAAAATGCGGTGCATCCTCATGTTTGTATCCGCAGTCCTTGGTTAAGGCGTACTAGCGAAAACATGAAGTTTATTTTTTAGAAAAGATATTGTCATTTCACATTACTACACTTGGTAGTAGAGCCTTATGCAAGCTCGTCTGGGTAGGTACCACACACTCATCAGATATTCTAACGCAAAACAGCAGTATATTGTATTGTTGTGTTCCGGTTTGAATGATGAGTGATCCATTGTAATTACAGGCACAAGAGTCATAACATCTTAGTTCCCTAGGTTGGTGGCGCATTGGCTAACATTTCTTACAATGTCAATGTATATGGGCGTTGGTGGTCACTTACCATCAGGTATCCCATATGCTCGTCCGCCAACCTATGCTATAGAAAAATAAAACAGTGTTCGTATTTACTAAAATATACGATAAAGGACAAGTGCTGACCAGTTTACAATTTTAGTTTTAAAATCTGTAAGAAAACAACACGAGTGTAACTAAAATAAAAAATTAAAATGTGTAGTACCTTAAAATATATCGTAGTATAATATCGTTATTGTATTTGCATTTTTGGTGATATAATTATTACATATTTTTAATTTATAAAGTATTAATAAGGTCCTCCAGAACGATTTCGGCCACGGCGGCCAATCTCAAGGGAGATTAGCCAACAACGCAGGAGATATTATAGTGCACGAGTGAGTGCGCAAACACAGGTGCACTGTCTTTTCCTTAGTTCTCATAATCCGATGGGACGGCAATCTCACACGACCGAAAGGCGTTTAGGCGAAAGACCAACGGCAACGTGATTTCCGATACACGTCGTGTATCCACTTCCAACTTTCAGATTCCGATCCAAAACCCCAATAACTATTTATTGGCCCAACTTGGGAATTGAACCCAGGACCACCGAGTCTGCGGCCTTATATCTAGCCACTAGACCAACGAGACGTATTAAAAATATTAATATTGAGACAACCAAAAGTTAATCAATCGCCGAGATGGCCTAGTGGTAAGACCGCGAGAATCTTAACCGATGATAGTGGGTTCAACCCGGGCGAGCACCGCTGAATTTCATGTGCTTAATTTGTGATTATAATTCATCTCGTGCTTAACGGTGAAGGAAAACATCGTGAGGAAACCTGCATGTGTCAAATTTCACTGAAATTCTGTCACATGTGTATTCCACCAACCCGCACTGGAGCAGCGTGGTGGAATAAGCTCCAAACCTTCTCATCAAAACGAGGAGAAGAGGCCTTAGCCCAGCAGTGGGACATTCACAGGCTGTTATTATTATAAAAGTTAATATTGAAATATTAAATACAACAATAATATTGTGTTAAATTATGAACGCAATTAAATGTAATCTATCTTGCCCCTATCTATAGGTATAGATACAGCTAATCGTAAACTATCGTAACAACATCAATCGTATCGTAATCGTATACTGTCGTAACAATCGTAAACGAATATTGTATATTTGCTTCTATAAGTTTCACAACTTTTCAACCGACTGTAATGAAAAATGATAAAAGCCCGAGAAGGGAGGTACCTATCCAAAAATAACAGGATTATTTTTATTTGTCCTTTAATATAAATGCTTTATGTAGATTTTCTCTTATTCTCGTGCAAAGCGGGTAGCGAGTAAAAATATATATCATACTAAATTTGTAACTATAATTAAATATATGTATACACATAAAGGCTTCCTACATTTTAATTCCTTACTACATTTTACTCAAACTGTTCTTGAAAGATTTATAAACAAAGCAACTTAATCCTGCCATCAGTATAAACGAGGGTTGTACATTTCCTGATTTCCAACGTCAAAGCAATCACTCGAGTTTATTATATTTCCCGCTGCACGAGAGGGTTCCGCAGTACAGCGTACATGAGTTGCTCGAGACTTGAAATGAGAACAATATGCCCCTTTATGTTTTATATTTCATGCAATCGTTTAAACGGAACACACAATTACATCATATAGGTAGGTATGCTTTCATAACAACAGCGTATTACCAGAATTAATATTATCGTTATGTTTTTCAATGTAATCGTGTAAAATGTAAATTTTTTATCACATGCAAAAATTGAGGCTAGTCTCATAATTGTTAAGTTTATAAAAAGTTAACAATTATGAGACTTTACTGCTGTACATTATTAACATACCTTTATTGAAAGTTTTATTAAATTGAAAACCACGAAAAAGTTCATAGCTGTTATACATACACCTACCTATATACGTACCATGTATCTGAACGATAAACAAAACGCAATATAGTTTTTATATAATTATCTTTAATACATTCTTATTAATATTATAACACATATTATGCAGTAAAGAAAAAGTACGTAAGTATAACATTTCGACTTACCATACGTTTTAATAAACTGAACTACACATTTCGGTCTAAGGAACATACAGAAAGCCGTCTGACAAGGCCTCTAAATTATAATTGCACGAATGCACACTTAATGAAAAGGGTTTTAATGAACTGACGATATGCGACTCAGGGGGAACAAGAAAACACCCCAGTTATTAAATCCATATTATTAAGATCCTTTGCATAGGACATTTATTTAATAATGAGAGTTCTTTTTATTTGGTCGTCAGTATTAAAAATATCCACCTCAATATATTATCATGCCTAAAAAAAATTATGTTAGTCAGCTTAAAATAGACTTTATCCGTAAAGAGATTACTAATAAATTAAAAACATTAGTATTAATTTAATATTTTAATAGTTACATTATTTCATATTATATCCAATCCTACAACTAACACATAATAAATTACATACGCATTCAATATGAACCACTACGTCCACACATTAATTTTTAAAATCTTACTACCCCTTACCTTTCTAACAATTTAGATTCCTTTTAAAATATTTGATTGGGCCTTATATTTTATAATTAATTTGATATGAATTTGGCATTTCCTGGCTCAAGATCTAAAACATAAATTATCCATCCATTATACATATCGTACATAACCAGGTAAAGTTCCTTTCCATACTTTTGTTACCCTACAAAACTGTGTATTGGTGTGTACCTAGCTCTATATATGGGGGAGGTGAAAAGTTTATTTGAAAGAAAGTTTTCGAGTGCGACGCACGCGTCCGAAAAAAAATACTTGAACAAATCTCAAAGTTTCCAAAAGGTAAGAAACTTTTTTAAGTTCATAATTTATAATATTTTTTTAGATCTGCTGTTTTATAAAATAATAAAAAAAAATTATGTATTAAATATTACAATGGATTTGATGCACAGGTAATACATTAATTAATTTAACCAATGCAATATTTCAAAAACCTATTAATATTAAAGTGTATTTCTGTTTCATTGGATGATTTTATAAAAAAAAATTTTATATAAGTAATGTAAAATATAAATAGCCCCTGCGAATTTAAAAAGTTTATGGCTTAACTTTTACAGATTTATTATTTTACTCTTGTTAACTTTAATGAAATTTATCCGACTGCTTACTTTTGTACTATATTCGAATAATATAGTAGTGTCAAAAAAACGAGGTACAAACTCATTGTTGTTAATGATTTCTGTTTTTTTTTCTTTTCGCAATAACATCGCAATGAAGTTGAAATGATCTATTTAAAAAAAAGCAATATAAATGTCTTTAAAAATACCCCTTGAACTTGTTATTTAACCGCTTATTATAAATATTTTAGTAAGATATGACCTTATTATTATGATTCATTAATTTAACCTAATGGATCTGGAATTTAACTTATAAGCTTTGCGAACTTAATATTACACTACATTTATTTAGATTTTATAGTAGAGTAGCTATAGCAAATATAAAGTAAGATCATTATATTTTTCCTTATCTTTATATTAAATATTTAATACATTAACGCCTTAAATAAATACAAATAAAAATTACAAATATTTAATGTACAAAAATTAATTTATTCGTCGTTTATTAATAACGACATGCAGTTTAATATATTACCAAAACAAAAACGTGTATATATATACATCAATACATATTTGTCATTCGCCGGAACTAAACCCGCGAGCCCCGGTAACACTCACAATTCTACAGCTTTTTAACCTTTCTTAAAAAGAATTTTGTATTTATAGTTATGCTAATTTAATTAGGTTTTGTCATACAAGGCGCTAAAATCGCTTTTTCCACTAATAGGTGCCTGTTTTACGACAACATAATACGTGAGTCACCCCCGAACGAGGGAGATTGCGTGTAGAAATGCATTTCCTTGCGTCCAATATAATTAGAACTACCTGCCCCCTTAATACATTCAATAATTAGATTAAAAGTAAGAAAGGCTTAGCGGTTTAAAGATCAAGTAAGGCTGGTATAATATGTAGATAGGGTCCATGTCCATACAATTGAACTAATTTATTTTTGTTTGAGTGACTCACTATAAATAATGATTAATCTTATCTATGAAAAGAGTGCTAGGGGTATTTTTAAAAAACCTATAAATTATATTGATTTTATTGGATCTAAGCGAAATTTTTGATACAATGATAAATATATGTTTTATAGAATATTCGAGTAGCTGTTCCACTTCAAATCAGAACCACGCATATTTTGTAAAAAAAAACATATCAGTGTTCAGTACCAATTTATACAGAAAGTAACCGTAACATTTGAGATAGATATAAATGTATATATTTTTTTAATTTATCTATTTTTTATTACATATTTCAGCCATAACATGATGTCTTATCCAGTTGTGTTCTGCATTTGTTTGGTGACATACGTCCATGGATTAGACTCAGGTACTCTATGAATTACTGATTTAATGTTATTTTTCCAATAGTTGTCTCAATTCCACAAAAAAAATTACTAAATAAACTATAAAACCGGATATTATTAAAAAAAATTAAAGTACATAAAATACGTTACAACATTTTTTTAATAATTTCTAATTGATAATTGAAAAATAATATCTTTATTCTATTTTGAAAATGGTATTGATATTAATAATTCTTTGTTATTAATAAACATGGAGATGTATTAAAATTTGCAGACGTAGTTGTTCTGCGTGCTGTTCGAGGAAGAGATGCCCGGTTACCGTGTGGTCAAGGAAAAGTGTTCTTGGATGGCCCAGACTCATATGTTCTGTGGCTGAAGAATGATAGGGACTTCTTGTATAGATTTCCCAACGAAGAAACAGAGCGGAGGCAAGATCACTTTAATAATATAATTTTATACTGCATGTTGTTTAATATTAAAAACAAATTAATCATACATTTAATTCTATGACAAATATTTTAAATTATATATTTTAAGATCTTATTAGTTTCACTTTATGTATTTATCGAGAAGTGCTCGACATACGTAGAAAGTCCGTCAATATCGAATCTCGATATACATATGTCCTCGTTATTCCATATCTATATTTTAAGGCTGTGCTTAAACAGTATAATATTAGAATTATTATATTTTAGGGTCGTTAACCAAAACCACTTATTTGGAACGTCATGCGACGCAGGAGTTTGCTACGATGACACCTCTCTCCTTCTGAAGCGTGTGAGTGAGCAGGACAGCGGTACTTATCGATGCAGAGTTCATTATCAAGCTTCACCTTCCCTTGATTACGTGATCGATGTGAGGTTGGTAGGTAAGTAAACAAATTATCAATAGCTAGGCTAGTGGCGTAACTATACCATGTGTAAGTAAATTCATTGCATGGGGTCCTCGTAAAAATTGTAATTTAATTTTAATAACTCACTCCGTATAAAGTAGTTACCCAACACAATTACTAATATTGTGTGCATTTTATTTAAGTATCTAATAAATTTTATTTTTAAAAGCATATTACTAAATATTAGTGAACCAATAAAAAAATTGTATGAACACGTTATATTTTAGTGATTTTTTTTCTCCGAGCTTTCTGTTCCGCAAAATTATCAATAAGATTATAAAAATGTTAAAAGATGGAGCCATAGAATTTTCAATAGACCGACTGTCTTGTCGCATAGTTTCTTAAAATGGTTATTAATTGTAGTTGTTAATTTTAGTTTCGAAAATGATCTTTCAGCACTATTGTTTGTTCCTTTTTTCTTTTTTTTTTAACGTGGGGAAACCCATCATGTGTACCCTCTGAAGGAGGGTTATGTCGGACTCCTACCGACTAAAACCACCACGGTACCCTTCTCGTCTTAAGTGGAGCGCCACGGGATCGCTTGCGCATGCTACCGTGATCTATTGTTTGTTCCTGTGACTACATCACACAAACAATTCATGTCGATACCTTTCCAATCCACAGCTTAACTTATTGTCTCACTACTTTGATGGCGCATTATTTTATTATGAATGCGTTGAAATCTTAGTAATTTATTTAAATTTGTATATAATGCTTTTTAAATATGTCTAACTTTAGAGATACCTTATATAAAATTTATAATTTATATTAAATTTTGTTAAAAATGTTAGGTTAATTCTGAGGACTCTCGGACAAGGGGCCCACGTCGGGTCGGGGGCCCGTGCCCCATTTTGGGAGCCCTGCTACCCTGTAGTTGTTGTGGCTCAGTGAGCTTGCCTGTTTTTGTCATTTAAACGATTTATATCTTGGAAATCGTAAAGATGCTTTGAGATGGATATAAAATAAAAGCAGCTTTTTTCTTCTTCGTTTTCACTGAGAACATAAAATATACAACGATTTGTTCCAAAAGTTTGCAGTTCAATAATTTGTTAATTTTTCATGAATCCCAAACAGTACAAATATTTCAATTAAGGTACCCGAAACCAGCGGGTTACATAGGCAATGTTTTGTCTAATAAGTACCGGGATTGCATTCTCTAGCTGCCGGTTGCCATCATGAATTGATTTGTTACACATATGCACCTAATTGATAATAATGTATATATGTACGACATTGGTCGACAATATTTGTGATGATTAGTAGATATATCAATAAAGTTTCGACAATAATGTATTTCATGTTGAACTTATGTTGTTCTCCTTTTGTGTTCATGTATGTGCTACAAGAAAATTCCTAATTGTGCCATCTGCTACTCATCCCCCAATTTATATGACAAGCTCATTACATTTTATGAATAGTATTGAACACGCTATTTTCACCCTTTTTTACAAATATAGTATTTCGTATATAATTCATAGACACAGACCACAGTCTTAGAAACGTAGTATGTTTATTTAAATCTCGGATTTAAATACATATGTATGAATCACATAAGATCGTATACAATGCAATAAATACTTAAATCTTGCATTTCCGGAGTAAATTAGTTAACCAATGCTAATCTTATTATAACTACATATTTATTTTCGAAGACTAAGAAAGAAATTTTTGCAGATTCACCTGGACTTCCAAGAATTTTTAACGAAATGGGAGAAGAAATCAAGAGAGGATACGTGGGCCCGCTCAGTCTTAATTCGGAACTTACACTGATCTGCGAAGTGGACGATGGTATTTATACAAGTATATTTTACATAAATAAACGTAATACTGCTGAGGAAAACCTTACATATTTTTGAGATTTCGAACTTATTCAACCATGCTGTTCCGGTGTTCGTTGGCGGATATACTTTCATTATATAGGAAGTTTTATGATGTTTTTCTTCCCCACCAAGCAATAGACCACCCATTATAAGCCCAAATCAAGCACGTGAGAGCTCAGTGGTACTTCATGACTGGGTCATGACATTCTTCAGTTGAGATGATTTAGCTAGTAGGCCATCTCGGCTCTGTATAAAACAGTTATAAACATTCAATGTATTTATATGACTAGCTTTATGCCCGCGGCTTCACTTGCGTAGTTCCCGTTCCCGTGTGATAAGGGGACAAAATGTAGGTTACAGTATGCAGGTTTACATGCTACTCACTGATAATGTATTAATGAATTTATGTAAAATATTAAGTATGTAATATATAAAGTTGGTTTAATTTTCTTTAGAATAGGGGTAGGTTTTATGAAAGGAGATATATATATATATCCTTATCCTTATCCTTAAATATTATAAAACAAAGTCCCCCGCGTTTCATGTCTGTCTGTATGTACGCGCTAAACTAAAAAACTACTGAAGATTTTCATACGGTTTTCACTAATAGATAAAGTGATTCAAGTGGATGGTTTACGTGTATAATTCATTAATATTTTCTGTAAATTTGTTGAAATATAGCGAAATTTGTTGAAGAAGTCGGAAAAAAACGAGCATATTGGGAGCTTTCATCGAAAACGCTGTACAATCCCTTTGAGTTATAACAAAACAATGTATGGTGAAATTGTTCCCCTTTCATAGATCTACAAAAAAGTCCGCGATGGCATATGTCTATCTTTTAAGGATAGCTAACTATACCCATTTTAATGTTTAAAAAATGTTTACATAAAAATGGTAAAATTGGAAAGCTATAAAAACGGATATGATATTAATCCTTATTAAAATAAATACGTTATTTACTTTGAGCATTTAATGTATATTATAATTGCCCTTTACACCACCCAATTTAAATCAATATCTTAGGAGTAATCGTAATTTTAAAATTATCGCGCACTAAATAAATTCAGGCGGTCCAACACCCATCATACAAACGCGTGATGCAACCGCTTCCTTAAATATTATAAAACAAAGTCCCCCGCGTTTCATGTCTTTCTGTATAAACGCGCTAAACTAAAAAAGTACTAAACGGATTTTCATACGGTTATCACCAATGGATAAAGTGATTCAAGAGGAAGGTTTACGTGTATAATGCATTAATGTTTTCTGTAAATTTGCTGAAATATAGCGATAATTGTTGAAGAAGTCGGAAAAAAAACGAGCCGATTGGGAGCTTTCATCGAAAACGCTGTACAATCCCTTTGAGTTATAACAAAATAATGTATGGTGAAATTGTTCCCCTTTCATAGATCTACAAAAAAGTCCGCGATGGCATATGTCTATCTTTTAAGGATAGCTAACTATACCCATTTTAATGTTTAAAAAATGTTTACATAAAAATGGTAAAATTGGAAAGCTATAAAAACGGATATGATATTAATCCTTATTAAAATAAATACGTTATTTACTTTAAGCATTTAATGTTTATTATAATTGCCCTTTACACCACCCAATTTAAATCAATATCTTAGGAGTAATCGTAATATTAAAATTATCGCGCGCTAAATAAATTCAGGCGGTCCAACACCCATCATACAAACGCGTGATGCAACCGCTTGCGCGCCCCGCGTCCCGCTGTCGCCCGTACGCTAGCTGTTGCCCGCATAAATACAGAGTGTAACAAAATTCGTGTCCGACCCGTGAAGTGGTTATTAGGTATCGCGAGTCGGTTCTATTTATGTAAAAAAATTTAAATATTATGCAAAAAAAAATCTCATATAATTTTTTTTTTTTCATTTTCAATTGTAAATGACGAAAATTTCATGGACAACTGAGGTCATGACCTCGTCTCCGACCTACCCGATAGGTAAGAGCTATCGAGCGCTGACGCCCGCGCCTGTGTTGGAATATAATTGTCGTTATATAGTCAAAATATTTTTTTTCGAGGTAAAATTTTGCTTAAAATTTTAAAATTTATTACAAAAATAGAACCGACTAACGATACCTAATAATCACTTCACGGGTCGGACACGAATTTTGTTACACCCTGTATAAGTAAAGGATAAATGTTTGCTTGAAATTTGAAAATCTGTGATTTGAAATTAATATGTATGAAATGCATTTCTGTTAAGAAAAACTTTAGTAACGGTTTTTTTTTTATTTTGAAGTTGATGATTATTTAAAGAAAGCAGTGGACTTATTATGAATTCCTGTAGTTTGACTTAATATATTTATAGTTACTTCAATGGCTTTTAGTAAAATTTAATTTATAAAAATATTAAATAGCCCGCCGCCTATCTACGCCGTTGAGTATAATTAAAACCATAAAAGAGCAAGCGTACAATTTTTTTTATTCTATCAAACTACAGGCACATAGGGCATAACATCTTCGTTCCTACGGTTGATGGCGCATTAGCGATGCAGGGAATGGACATTGTTTGAGCATGCACTATAATAAGTGTACATGTGACAAGAGTTCTCACTAAAATCAACCAAGCCGGTCATTGAAAACGACAGGTCTTAGAACTTTTGGTTGTCATAGGGTAGCAGTAAGACATTGTGTGTTTAGCATTTTGTTATTTGCACTCAAAATTATGGTAGCGTAGCTATTACTTTACGCCGATTTTAAGTGAGAGAGTGGTAATTCCGGCTGGGCGTGCCGGCCCATTCCGCTACAACCCGAAGGTATGCAACCTGGCACTATAAAAACCTACCTATTAATAAATTACATACAGGTAAAGTGCGTCTTTAAGCAATCGCTAGGGACTTGAAAAACTGCAAAACGGACAACCATCGATGACGTATTCCTGCATGCGAGTCGCACACCCAGCGATGAGCCGATGACCGAATTCTTCTCCCACAGTGTACTGCTGCATAGTGTCGCGCACTCACTTTGTCATCGTCGTAACTTTTAAAACATTTGTCCAAATGATATAGTGTAAGAGACAAAAGTTATCTTCTTTAAAATTCTTATTGTTATATTTTGGTCAATTTATAAATTAATAATTATTAATAGCTTTATTATATTTAGCTATTTGTTATTTTGATGTATTAGCTATATTATTGTAAAGTTTCATTAAAATCCATTCAGTACTTTTACGTGAAAGGGTAACAAATGTCCATACATCCATACAAAATTTCGTGTTTATTATATTAGTAGGAAATAGAATTATTATATACCCTGTACTAAACATATATAAACTGTACTGTATGGGCGAATAAATCGATTGGTGAATGTTTATATCTTATTGATTAACAAATGCACGGGATATTATTTTATTTTACCCGTACGAAGTCGGGACGGGCAGCTAGTTTATATATACTTTATTATTATAGATTTACTTAGCATGTTAATAAACCAGTATTATTGACCAACACCCCGATTGTTATAATTTTTTATATCGTTTTAAGATCTACTATTCATTATTTGATCTACTTATCATTCCATTTAATTTGATAGGTATCGCTAACTACTATTCATTTTATATAATTTCATGAGAATGTTTCTATCTAATTGCTAAATAGTTAATAGTAGAACTCTTGTAATCTAATGTAACCGCACATTTAAGTAGAATTACAATTAGATCAACCGGACACGCTGGTGTATTGGCGCCGTAACGGGGTCACTATTGAGCGCGCTCACACGGCGCGTGCCGGCGTGCTTCGCGCAGAGGTGCGTGTGCGCAACGCGACACGCGACGAACTCGACGCGCACTACGAATGCCTTGCACAAAATGCTGACGTCACAGAACCACTGATGGCTAGTGTGGTAGTCAAAATGTATCGTAAGTCAATTTACTGTTTAACTACTAGCACTAAACTATTGTAAAAGATTTTTTTTTATTATTTAGGCCACCTGATGGTAACGCCAACCAACGCCCATAAACAATGGCATTGTAGGAAATGTTAACCATCGCTTACATCGCCAATGCGCCACCAACCTTGGGAACTAATATACATAGCATATTAGTTCCCAAGGTTGGTCCCCTTGTGCCTCTAATTACACTGGCTCACTCATCCTTCAAACCGGAACATAACATTACAATGCACTGCTGTTTTGCGTTAGAATATCTGATGATTGGGTGGTACCTACCCAGACGAGCTTGCACAAAGCTCTACCACCGAGTGAAAGTATATAGGTACGTAACGTACCATACGTAAATTATAATTTTTGTTTAACTTTATTTTTTACGCGTTTCTATCACGTGAATACTGTGGGTGGGGTATTTGGGATTCGCCGGTTTCAAAAGCGCCGAGTGCGCCCCGAACATAGGAATACCCATTAAAAATCCAGCGGTACCCGCATGCTACCGTGACGCTCAGTCTTACATTCACATCACATAACCATATATTATTATCATCTTCTTAATTAAATTATCCATTAATAATAGAATTAATATTATTAATACGCAGGTTATTTCAGCCTATTCGATTATGTTTTTTTCTATCGTCGCGTCGGCGTCGCTCGTATTCATAATTTATTTGCTATAAGCCAAATTGGTTTTTAATTTTTGTTTTTTGTTATTTATGATTTCTTTACATCGAACTATTGAACCCTTACAGTTGCGCAACTTTTCAGTTTACTTTTTGTGTACCTGTGTGCAGTTCCTCCCCTTCAAGTGGAGATTCGACTTAACAACAACTTCGATTTCGAAGCGGGCCAACCACGTGTCGTCGACTGTGTGGTGGTAGGCTGTGTTCCACCACCCGCCATCACGTGGCATCTGGGAGATACTTTGCTGAGACCTACCGTACATAAGGTGACAATCTCGCAATATTATTAAAAAAAAAAAAAAAAACTGCCAGAAATACTTGTTATGTAGTTGCGAACTTGATAAGACGTATTGGAAAGAATAAAATAAAATAGGCGGTTGAATTAGACAAATAAGCAAATATGTACTATAATATGTACAATTGTATCAAAAATATATAGAATGGCGGTAAAGTACTGATCAAATACATTATGTAGTCTCTTCTATATGTTAATATGTCTGGGAAGAAGTGTTTTTGACCAAAAAATATCGTGCACAAATGTACAACGCGTCCGTACCAACTCTGTCCGTACAACCAACATGTGCAACGTTGCCAGTAACACTGTTGGTGACAAGCACTTGGAAAAACATAAGCCAGTAAATATTCAATGATAATTCAAACAAGTTATTATATTATAATGATATCATATTGATAGAAGAGCTACTTGAAAACGATTATGTCCATTTGATATGAAATTTGTACCAGTATATTTTTCAGGAATTACATGACGGCAACTACACGGTGTCATCATTGACGCTGGCGCCGTCTCTACGCGACAGCAAACACGATCTCGTGTGTCGCGCTCATAACTCTCATTTGCCCACTTCAGTCTTTGAAGATAAAGTCACCTTAAACGTTGGGTGTAAGTGTCGCTTTTTTGTAAATTAATTTCTCATCTATTTTAGATAATTTATCAGCAAGAGACTACTCTCAACTCTAGAAACAGTAACGTATTAACGTTTGTTTATATAAAAAAAAATATATTTCGATGTTTATACATAAAAGTAAAAATAACGTAAAAGAAGGTTGAGATATACTTTTTTTTACTGACTAGGAGTTTTTAATACTTTTGTGAAGAACACTCGTAAAGTACATTTTTAAAACATCCTTCAGATCGACCGATTTGTCTCACAACTCGAGAAGAAACTGTTGGTGCAGTTCTCCACGAGACGGAAACAGTGACATGCGTCGTGGAAGCGTCTCCGAAACCATTGCAGTTTAGTTGGACGTTTGCTGATTCAAGAACACTATACACAAGCGTTAAGGTATAAACTGAAATACATTCGTATTTACTTATGCTGTATTACTACTTGAATATCGTATGATTTTATTATTAAATATGAATGAAATAAATAAAAATTTTAACAAAACAAAAACCGACTTCATAAGAAAAACAAATTAATATGCACTAAAAAGTAAAAAATAATTGCGTATTCTTCTATAATTTGTTAATTAACTAACTATTTAAGTTAATTTATGCAAAAAAAAAAAAAAAAAAAAAAAAAAAAAAAAAAAAAAAAAAAAAAAAAAAAAAAAAAAAAAAAAAAAAAAAAAAAAAAAAAAAACATACAGACGAATTGATAACCTCCTCCTTTTTTTGAAGTCGGTTAAAAATTGGGATCTTTTATAAAATTATCAGGAGATAGTAACTTAATAAGTTAGGAATCTTTGAGCAATCAAATTCTGTATCTTATGAATTAAATTAATATAACAGCCTTTGCGGTGTTCGGTGGGCACGGTGGGCGGTGGCAGGGCGTAATAAAAAGACAAATCAATCGTACTTGTGGGTTAAATAAAACGGATCTCTAACAACGTTTGACTTCAAGATTGTATTTTTCAAATAAACTCCGCACTAACGAAATACCATGTTTACCTCGTTGGAATTGTAGCCCACCGTTCCAATTACAGTACGTGCGTTCATAAAAAACTATACCTGTATATTGTTACACACATACAGAATGTGGCGGGACACCACAATAGGTATTCCTCGACTCTGACGTGGATGCCTCGGGACAGTGACGTGGGCCTGCTCCTATGCCGAGCGACTAATGCGTTTGGAGAACAGAAGCGGCCTTGTTCCTACACCATCACACCCGGAGGTCCTCCGCACGCGCCCGAGTGTGCCGTCTTACGATCCTACCCGAATGCTGTTAGAGTGCAGTGTCAAAAAGGTTAATTATGTTAAATATTTACAAATTTATGTTCTAGGATTAAACACCTTTTGTTTATAAAAAAAACTTTACCTTCTGAAAATCATGGTGAATGATCTTGAGAATTTTCAATGAATAACACAAGCAGCGTTACGTTGAAAATAAAATATGATATATATTATTTTACTGTCTTTTATGATTTTTTTCATGAGGTTTCGAAAGATATCTTAATATAAAATTAAATTTAACAATTTACTGTACAATCGGAGTTTTAGACTTGTTCTTAGAAATCTCAGACATATCTTCATATCTTCTTTACCTGAAAATAATGGATTTTGGAAAATAAAAAATAACAAAAACTATTTTTGTATTATTCTATAGTTCTCATTACATTATTAGATAAAAAATGTCCGCTTTTGTTTTTGTTCAGGTTGGGATGGCGGTCGGTCTCAGATAGTCCATCTAGAACTCCACAACTCAGATGGGTCAATTTTTCAAAATATATCTAATGGAGCCGGTCATTTCCACTTACCCGATATAGATGATACCAGAAACTTGACAGCATTGGTATACGCCAGCAGTTCCAGGGGACGCAGTGAGACGAAGACTGTCCATTTACAAACCATAACACCGTTGAGCCCTTCAGGTAACATACATACTATAAGAAGTAAACATAATATGTTAATTTGAATATTGTATCTTTTCTTATTTAATTTTTTTTTTTTTAAAGAAGTCACTCCTCATTAATTTTTGAGTTTACGTTTATTACGTTGGTAATACATTTAAATTACATTATAAAGGTAATACCTTTTTAACAGCCGTGACAGAAGATGTACCGATGCGGTCGTGGACGCGGTGGCTGGAGGTAACGGCGGGAGCGGTAGCCATAGCGGCAGCTGTCGCTGCCACCGCCGTTTGCATCAAGCTCCTGAAGGCAAAGAGAGACAACTCAGAACTCAACCCGGATTTAGTACCACGATCAGATGGTGAGATGAGTACCTACTTATGTACTGGAGACTATATAAAATAACAGAAGCTTGTTACTAACTAGCATAAAATATTTATAGTGAGATATATTACTAAGGAACGCTAAGGCTAAAAGGCTAATTTAAGCAAAAAGGAAGATCGATACACTAATATATATATAAAAACGCTATCATTATTCCAAATGATAAATGAAATCCGATTCAATATTTATTACGCAAACACTAAGAGAAATACGAAGATATACTAGTATATAGACAATAAGACCTGATCATATTTTTTTTATATACATTACTGGATACAATGAAAGGAACGACAAATTTTCCTCATTTTTTCACCAGTTTAGAAGGCTGTATCTCGGTAAAACATAGTCACATCGAGATAAAAAAATAGCATTTTAAAGCATTAGCATTCTTCTACTTTAAGGATTTCAGTGCATTTTTTCTCTTATACCTTTTAGTTATTGAGAAAATTGATGAAACATCTCGAAAGAACAAATTTGCATTTTTTTCACGATCGTGCACGAACTTGGAAATTGAAAAATGAGAAAAAAATCTTGTTCCTCTATTTGTTTCCAGTTTAGAAGCAGTTTATTTCTACAAACTACCTTATTATAACATATTATTACCAGTTCAAATGTTTTTCAAAGGAACATTTCACCGAGAACCAGATTTCGCGAGAGAAGAACGAGTGTTGGGTACAACTAATATCACCGTTAATCAACTAGCTGCTTGTCAGAATGTAAGTTCAATTACTTATAAGATTGAAATGAAAATAATATAATTATTTAAAAGAAGCAAACTGTAAATGTTACTTCTTGGCTAAGCCTGTGTTTGCCAAACCATATGCCGTGGTACAGCACACTGCGTCGACCTCAAGTAAATTGGATAAGGTAAAGGGATGATCTTTTACATTTTAGCAATATTCAGCGTCTCCGGTGCCGTCGTGTCGCGTCCTCGTCGGTTGCGGAACTCACTCTCCTCCTCAAGACGCTTGTCCTACCAGCCAACATTCCTACTACGTATAAACTTGAACATAACTATTGTACTCATTTATTTAATCTAATATTATATCGTAGAATATGATTGATCTAGTCAAACTAGTCGTATGTCGATTTGGTTTAAAAAAACTTTAATATCGGAAACCAAGTAAAGATAAATATTATCTCAGCCATAGCATAGCATATCAAATAAATATTGGTTATTATAAATCTCTCTCGCATTCAAATATATGGGTTTACATACTATGTATAACTATATTTATAAACAGTTTGTTGATTAGGAATTATGTTGTTGTTATTTTTCTAAAGTAAATTTCTTATTTATGCTTGAATTAATGTTTACTACTGACTAGGAAAAAGCTTCAACAAAATGAATTACAATTATTGTTATTTATTTCTTATCCCTTACCTTTTAAATCGTTTAGTTTTATTTATTTCATTTTGAACAAATAATAACAACTGTATTGTCTTAGTTAAAATAAATTAAATAAAAAGTAAATTTATAATTCACGTTCACATATTAACAACTTAATATTAACAAAATGCTTTGCTTAACATTCTATGTAAATATATCATACTTAACTACAAATTAAGTAAGCTGTATTATATTTATATTCTAATTGTGTTATATCAGTCAACGCGAAATTATATTACAATTAAAATGTATTATATCTTAATAAACTTATGTAAAATTGATGCGTGTTTAATTAAAAAATCTGCTTTAAAATAAACTGTTACTTTTTAAAATACCTTTTAAAAAGTATTTTACTGCCTGAATATGTAACACAACCCTTTGCTTTATTATATACTTATTGTGCGAACATTGAACTACCGATCTAAATAGAAAACGGTAAAGCAATGTTTGTTAAAGTATCACCAATTACAAGGAATACAAGGAATATATATATAAAACCAATCAACTACGACAATGGTTTCACGCCATTTGAAAGAAACTTCTTGAAAATTAATTCGGTGATTAGCAAGGGCATATCAATAAATATAAACGTAAGTGATTGAGTTATTATAAAGGACTACCTAATAGACTAATAATTCAAGATTGACGTATGCCTCTCATTACGAACCAGTAGTTTTTGGGTTTATTTATTATGAAAAAACATAAAAATCAAATCTTATCACCTTATAATATTAGTATATAGTATATAATTATAGATAGTACGCCTGAAAACAATGTATGACTTGGGTTTATCTATGTAAATATAGTCAAAATGTATAATAAACTCATCGAAGGGACCATTCACATTTGGTAAAAACCATTAGTCGTTTACACAACCGGTGATATTTTAAGATATAAAGTCCAGTACATATAAGCTCATATATAATAATATTTTCGTGTAAAAATATATACCTTTTGTTTATTTTACCTAAAACGTACCTATACGTTTTACGGAAACAAACATGCGAGATATATATATTACCATTGTATGGTTTTCATATAATATGTAATTTGAGTCGGTTTAGATTATGTGATTCGTTCGGTTTTTTTTTACTTATACTTTATAATACAGATGGTCGTTCTAAATTGTATGATTCTCCTATAATCTTACTTAAATGCGGTCGCTGACATATAGGTACATAGGATTTTAAGTGACTCTTAACCAAATATTATTTTAATTATTATTGACCTCATTAATTATTTACCAAATGTGCCTAGTTAGTACCTATATTTTGATTATTTAAGCATGTTAAAATATTACTCTGCCATAGTATAATAAGGCCTACTAATAAGGTTTTTAAATTTAGTTTTTTTTTTACTTCTGAATTAGCCTTTTTTATTATTTTTTGTAGTACATAGTTGTGTACAAATAAATTTGGTGATTTCGTTAAAAAAATAATTTAAAAAGATCATTGAGAAATATCGTTTTTACACTAAGTTTCCAAATATTATTTTTATTATGACGTCATTTTCATTGTGACGTTGAATTAAATATAGTAATTTAATTGTTGAACTATAAAGTTATATTATAATTATTATTCCATTAAAAGGATTGAGATGCAAATGGATAAAAATAAACAGTCAAAAACTGAAAAGAAAAATAATAATAATTTAAAAAAATATCACTTACCAACCTAACTAATTTAAATTTACTTACATAAAAAGTTATAATATGTTAATTCATGTTTGCCAATACAGTGGTCGATTCGTAAAACTCTTAACAACTTAAAGATATGTTTGCCTACATTTTAACCATTATTGATTAATATTAATTATATAAAGGTGCTACTTTTCTCTCGTCGACGTCGCAATATAATATAATATCTGATTCATCGCTAAGCCGCGAAGGCCCGCTGGCCGTCGTCCGGCTATATCAATAAAGTCCGCCTTTCGAAACGTAATCGGCACAAAGTTAAGAAGGTAAAAACTTCCTAACGTCACATACAAAACAGATTGTATTTCCAAATCACAAAGCTTTAAATAGTAGGTGGAATATAGAGCTCGCAATGATTTGATGTTATTTTTATTCGCAACGATATAATGCAGTGGTAATACGGTCGATTTTACATTAATAGATAAGTCTTTCGTTTAAGTACTCTGTCCGACGAATAAAACTGATATCGATGTACCGATTTAAAAATGGTTACCTAACAGAGCGTATCGCAGATCCTACTCAATGAGAAATACCGTATTACGAAAGCGTTTGTTAAATAAATGTAAAGCTAATACGAATAAACAACTTACGAATAAGTAAATACATACAAGATATTAAGTTTTGTTAATTTATTTTAGGTGACGATCATTTGCATACGTTTGTGATGAAGAAATTGATGCAAACAAAGATCGCTTTGTTTCTGTTCTTAGTTGACACTAGAGTATGAAATACTATACATATTAATTCTCAATCTTCTTCTTAAATTAACTACGACATGAGAGTATGATACACATTCAATTGGTACATCAATCGCCCATCACTTGAAAACTATAATAATGCAGTATAAACGTTAATAAATAATTGCTCGACGTCTCAATATCATTTATAATTGAGACATCATTTTTATCACGTATAATACCAGTTTCTATAGTTGAAGTTATGTAAAAGAGTACTAAAGTTTTTTATCAATGTCAAAAGTAAAATTTATATAAAAACTAATCTATGTACCTACTAATAACACAATGGTCAATGTATTTTGAGCTGTATGGTCATGTGCCATTATGTAAGATCGCTATTATTCTGGAGATACAATAGCAATCGAGAAAGTTAAAGGGTTGACCGAAACAACCGGTGCATGGTGCCTTTTATCGCTTGTACCGCGGTACGGCAGTGGAGAAGTCAGTAGTTCAGTACTAACGCCAGTACTTTGCTATACTTTATTAGAGAGAGAAAGCGTAAGCGTTTATTCATTTGAATTGATCTGTTTTGTAGTTTTAGATTTTAATAAATGTATAACAAAATAATTCAAAACATACAAATACCAATTAAACTACTTATAATTTTTTTTATTATTATATATTCGCAGTTATAATAAAAATATAAGTTAAACTTATTAAAAATATGATAACTGAAAAAAATAAACAAAAAATGTCGCTTTACCATCATAAATATCAATTTCTTACAATCTAATAAAGTTTTATTTTCCGCTCTCTCACTTAATCACTCACAGCCTTACTAGCGGGAGGGGGGACCTCTTTCGAGAAGTTCAGCGGGAAACCAGTTACCTCCCGACGGTGTGACGTGCGCGTGAGTGCCTTTACCTCGTATAGTGACAGTGTATTAAACAATGTTTTATGTAAACTAAGGTGAGTAACATAATATTTATTTATAGATAGTTCTTATTTTGTTAAACACAATCTTCCATTTTACACTAGAATTTATCCATGAACAGAAGTAACTGAGCAATGGACCACTTTTATGGTCTTGTCTTGGCGCCACTGTTTCATAGCTTTAATCGACTAGTTTTGTTTTAGTTTTTATAATTTCATCTTATAAAATATCGCTCTATAATTACAAATAAATTATTCAACAAAAAGGTATAGCATTATTCTTTAGAAAATTTCATTTTAAAAATTAATGTTTGATTGTTTTTGTAAATGTACCCACATTTACAAAAACAATCTACCATTAAGTATCGTGCCCAAAAATCAATTCTATTAAATTTGAAAACAATACAATAGTATAAGTAGGTATAGTATTTTTATACCTCAATAAACTTTGAAAATAATAATAATATTTATAAACAATAATTTTACCAAAAATATATAAATATTTTTACCTATGTATTAAGAAGTAAAGTTTTATTCAGCTATTATTATGTAGTAGTTTTTGGAGCATAACTTAACACGCTTTTCCAAGTAGAGAAATTAAATATACCTAATTAACGCAAGGGACATCTTTGTGCATCATTTAATTTTAAGCACGAATAAGTTTTTTTTTCTGTAACTCAACTGTACGTTTAAGTTAAACAATATTACAATCATTTTATTTTATATATCATAAATGAGGAGTTTAAAATGAAAACGAAATTAGGATTGATAACTCAGCGCATTTTGATTCTACCAAGAGTTTTACAAAATTTCCCGTCGATTTAAAAATTAATAAAAATATTTTTAATTAACTAAAAGGTTGCTTAAGCTTTTTTACAGTATTATTATTTTGATTTTGTTTTAACTTCCAATTATGTATAAAAATAAGGACCACTATGGGATCATTGTATTTTCTGGTTAGCTTTCGTGATAGATTTTTGACAATCAAGAATGAAGTGGAATAAATAAAAATGTTGAATTTAATGTAATTACTTATAACGTATTTAAAATATAATTTATGGTAGAAGTGCCAATCTGTGCCAATTTAATATTCGCAAGCACGTGTGCGAATATGCGGTAGCGGTGCGAATCATCAATGAAATAATAGTCTTTTTATGTTTTGTGTAAACATTTACTCTTATTATGTACTACAAACAGTTCTTGGTTAATATATATTAATTTTTAAATACAACACTAATCCACTTAACAACTTATATCCACTTTATTTTTACTTCTAAAATTCCGATAACAACTTTGCCTACAGTCAAAATGCCAAATGTAATATGTAATAAATATTATATGTATTCGAAAATTCCATACTGAATATCAGAGATTATTCAAGATCTCGATCAATGATATTACATCAATTCAATGTCAATGTTGTTTATTCGTCTTTACTCGACTTGTGGTTGGATTACATATTTAAATGTAACATCTAAAATAAACGCCTACCGAACTGGATAAAAATTAAATAAATTCAAGGAAATCTAGTTTCAGTATAATAATCAATTAAACAGCTATTTAGATATTTTATTCTAAAGAAAAAAACATTTGAGATAAATATATGACATTATTTAATCAAGATCTGCATAATATAAAATTTACATTCTTGGATATTTTTTCCTATAAGTAAATAAAAAAAAACCTTTTTTTTACTGTGTGTATGTATTGGTATTTTCTTCATATGTCTATAGTTTAGTTACATTTTTTTTTTTTTTTTATTCTTGTATTTTTAAGGGGCCTTTATAGGCAGCCTATATGTCGGCCCCATCGTTACACGCTACATTAAATCAAAAATGGTCTAAAAAGTTAAGGCTAAATTAATTTGAGAGAATCACCAACAAATTAGTTACATTTATTGACGCCATAGATTTCCACACACCGACGCTTAGTGGAGAGTTGAACAAGTGGGTCGTTCTGTCTTGTTCTATTTGATGGTATGCGTTTGTATTTAGACGAGCTTAAGTCCATGTTAAACATTTCAATCTAAGTTAAAATAAGTAAGTTACTTATATATCTATTTATTTTACAATGTCATAAAATATAACTCTATAACAGCATAATATTTTAACATTTATTCTCTAAAATTTATTTTATTTCAATAATTATAGTATTACGTCAATAATTATAATTTACGTTATATTTGCGCAACGTTAATTTTTGTTAATATTTCTCTCGTATAAGAGAGTTCGCTAACTTTCTTTTTAATCAGGTTTTTGTTGACAAACTAGTTGTTAGCTCTTAGACAAACCTATATCGACCTTTCATTGCACACATTCGTGCAAACTGGTCTCTTGACTGTCATTGGAACTTTAAAATGTCTTGGAAATAAAGAAGTCAGAGATAAAGAAACATCATAATTACATTCTTTTTTAAAAAGCACTGATCGATGTGAACTATCATAATTAATAAAAAAAAACATGGTTCGGTAGCGAGTTACAATATTTTATTAAATAGATATACGTATTATCTGACTCATCCAGTAACATACTTAAAACTTAACACTTTGCATATTTACTTAAAAAAAACATTCACAAACGATCTCGATTATTTTTAAATATACCTAATAAAAAAATATTTACTTACTATTTATTGTACTAGGTATTGTACTAAAATTTTAAAGTAAGTAATTGTACTAAAAATTTAATTTATTCATAGAATGAGTGGATTTTTTTAAAATTATACCGTAAACTAAAAATGCATACCTCGTATAATAAAAACATTGCAAAACGTAGGTGGTAGAATGTTTTGCACGTAGAATGCTGCATTAGAACACTTATTCAAATTTTATTGAGCATTTTATTCAGATTTTTATTAAATTATATTTGTTGGTGGCTGGTGGTGATACGGTTAGAAAGATGAAAATCAAACAGTGCTTCGCCTATTCACCTACTCTTTGCAGTAGGTAATACGCATCCATTAGATAACCATATTCACCATGCATCACAGTGATACGAGTCCTAAGTCTAAGTCACGCGATTTCTCCTAGGCTCAATTAATTAAAAGTACATAAGGTATGTCAACGGTGAACACAATTCAAGTTTTCTCCTTCGTTCAATGAAAATACCGTCAATTGTTCCATTTTATAATAGGAGCAAAAAGCGTTTTTCTTCGAATACAATCAACTGTATCTTATTAAATCTGATTATATATGATTCAAAAGTCAAATAGACAAACAAAATGTAAAACATTGTATATAATAAAGACATTTGACTAAAATAAATATTTGAAATAGACTAGAAATTAGTAGAGATATAGGAATTGAAGAAACATTCTTTCGCTACACTTTTAGCGGTAGGTCGGTAGGTAATTTAACATATATATAAATATTTAATATTAAAGTCTTTTTTATAACAAATATACAATTTTTAAACATTGTTACATAAGATGTATTTATATACAATATCACCGACTCCCGCCCACGCTCTTTCAGAACTTGTCTTTATAGTCCAGCATTCCAAATAAACTACAAATACCATTTATGTATAAATCTTTGTTTTACAATATTTCCTTTTTTGAACAAACGAGTTCCAAAACGAAACAATCCAAAATATTATACAAATAAACTTTACTTTGTTGCTGCGTTTTGCGAAATAAAAAAACTTCTCTCCTTAATTATTCTATTGTTCGACGGTTATAGTACTAAATATAATCTTACCTAATAAGAACAAAACATCAGTGTTTTTAATATTATAGTAGTTATACTCTATTATATATGAGCTCATATCGGTTGTGAGTGTTATTTTTGGGAATCTAATGAGAGTTGTAAGTGTCAAAACCTTCGAGAATAAATAATATGCAAGCATAATACTTTTCTCTGAAATTAAGTAATAAAACATATTCATATAGTTTTATGTTTGATGTGCTTTGAAATGTTTTAGGATGACAGATTACGAGCGTATCAAGGCGAGTTGCCTGCAACGGGGCGAACTGTGGGAAGATCCAGACTTCCCAGCCGTTCAGCCTTCGGTATTCTACCACCAAGTCCCGCCTTTCACCTTTGAATGGAAAAGAGCTAAAGTAAGTAAATGTGTGATTTTACACCAAGTACACACAACTAGCGCAATGGTCGACGTACCTGCTTTCTATGTCATGAACTGCGTCTTTGACTACATTTGACAGCCTGACTTATAAAAATTTTTACACACTGATTTATCTCTTATTGAATTGATATTTGAAAGAAGAAGTCACGGGATATAACTAATCGCCCGCTTAACAATGTATAATAAGGAAGGCTGATTATATATTTACCTAAGCCCACGGTGTTACTAAAACTACTATTATGTAAGGAGCTTAAAAACTAAATAAATTGATGTTATGATTTTATATATAACTAGCTGATACCCACGACTTCGTCCGCGTTGCTCGATATATTAACAAAGTTTTCTAATGTACGAAGGAAAAAACAACAAAAAGATCGCAAGCAAAAATATACTTTGTTTAAATATGACACTGAACACGCATTGCATATACAAATCGTTGTTTCTTGAAACTTTAATCATTTTTTATTAAATGAAGATATCGCAATAATTTTTTTTGATGGCCAAGTGTCTAGGAAATAAAATTTAGTAAATTTCATTGAAATCTATCCAGTAGTTATTCCGTGATGCGCGCACAACTGCAGACCTCTATCATTTTATTTATATAGATATACACTAAATGGTTGCTTGCGTTTTTACTTACTTATTTACTTTAATGCCTATACCTACAATATGTCTATCAATATTGTTTATCAAACTCATGTTGGGCATGCGAATTTATGCGTCTTTAAATTAAAGAAATATAAATTAATTAACGTGTCGTAAATTCAACTTCACTTGAAGTTAATTTATTTAAACAAATATTAAACACTTCCATGTGCTCACGATTTACTTGCCGTTCTAAGATACGTTCCGAATGGTATGCTAATGTCTACAAACATGTCATATTATGTAGGTCACTGCTCACTTGATTACTTTCACCTTTCTTTTCATGTATATTCATAAACAAATCGTAAATACAGAATAGCCTCCCAAGAATTTGGATGAATTACTTATTTAAATGATTTTTTTGGACTCTGTCCTATATAAAAAAATTGTATAGTTATGACGTGTAAATTATATTATTAAATAAATAGTTTTAATTTATAATCTATACTAATATTATAAATGCGAAAGTTTTCTGTCTGACTGTTTCGCTTTTATGGACCACAACCCATTAAACCGATTTCGATAATATTTTGTATAAAGCAAATTTTGAACCCCAAGAAAGCACATTAGCTATAGAAAGTACTTTTTTATATCCAGCCTCCCTCTACATGTATATGTATTATGTAAATATCTAAAAATGTCTACGTCTGGCCGTATTTTGTATTTCGTCTGAGTATAAGGATAACGTTTCACGACAGGAAAGCCGATGGACTTTAATGAAACTGTGCATATTTCAGTTGCTGTGATAGTCAAGTAACAAATAAATTTCGTTTGAAAACATTGTTATGCTTAAATATGAAACTTAAACTTTGTATAAATCAGCTATATATGATTTATGTATAATTAATTACCCATGACGACGTAAGTTAAAGGTACAGCATTTTTTATAAATTAAACTGATTGCCAAAAAGCTACGTTCTTTTTTATATTGGATATGCTATATAAATATAAAAAAATATTTGCATTTACGTCAAACAATTTACAAAGCCGTATTAGCGATTCCTGACACGTTATAGAAATGGAAAGAGCACGTTGAGACGGACAAGGGTATTACCGTTATCCAGTAACCACGTCGCGCTAAGCGTTTTTAAACGTTAAAAAATTCTGCACTGTTGGGCACAGTAAAGTAAAGAAAATAAAATATTAAATGAAACGATATCAGCAACTTTCCTGCTTTTTATTATTTAGAAAGGCTTATTGCAATAAACTAATGTATAATTTAAAAATAAAACAGTGAATTGAGCAGTAGATACGTAACATTAAATATAAATTGTTGCTTTATCTCTTATAATATGACTCATTTATCTGTTATAATATTTAATGATTATTAACACAAATGAAATTAAGAAATATTAACCTTTTCGATAAACTGTAATTTCATTTGGGAATGTGTTGACCGTTTTATGAACGCCTACCTTTCTCCTACTTTTGATATTGGCAACTCGCGCAATGATTGCTTAATAAGTTTCGATTTTTTCGTTGTTGAATGTAATCAAGGCCTTAGTCGTTGACCTTCTCGAATGAGCTGCCGTTCGCGATGACGTTTACACGGAATACTCTATAAGCTTATAGCGTTTATTTCAATTCTTCAAATGTTACGACGCTTAACGAGAAATCCTAAATAATATAAACTTTTAACTGGAATACATGTTAGGAAGTCTGCTTAAGTTTTATCCAAACCTTTTCCGTCTCGGAAAAGGGCATGCTTATTGTAGTAACTATACCTAGCTAGTAGGTGATTGGAAAACTCCTTAAAATTAAATCTATTACATTTGTTAAATTTAGAATTTATACTAATAAAACGTTGATATTATTTCTCTAGAAGAACATTAAGATAATTCATTTAATGCAATTAAAAGCCATTGCGAATATTTTGTGTGTTTGTATATATCGGGTATTTTAATTGTAACCATAAAGGAACTTCTTAATAATTTATGCTTATTCATAATTTGTGTTAATATTCTTATTAGCACAAAAGTAAACCAACCTACTAATTGCGGATTGACGTTTAAATCTTAAGATACCCACGTTATCTTACGACTAATGAACATAAAGCGATGCATATACACAGTAGGTATATGTATTAAGTTACAGGAAAAACCACAACTGCTTATTTATATGTTATTAACTTATAGGTTCTATAGGGCTATTAACTATTAATGCCTAACAGAATATTTATAGAAATCATTAAAATATAAACATAAGTAAAGGAAAATTCGAAAATAGCACAAAACACATGTAAGTTAAAAGAAAAAAAAATTCGTGTCTTTAGTTTTTAACCTAGACCTCAAGTTGTGTGTAAAGTTTTTTTTTAACTTTTTTAAAACATTTTTTAAATACTTTCGATCTCAATTTTTTTTAATCGTGACTTTTTTAGAAATATGCAATCGGATTTTATTAAAACTGGCAACAAGAATGGGCCAAATGATATTATATATCGATACAGAATACCAAATATTTTTCAATTCAGAAAACGAATTTAAAAAATAATCCATATTTTATTTTCTCATTTTTCTTTTTCAATTTTACTTTGTTAAAGTCGTATTATATAGGTAATTTGAATTTGTTTCGAGCCAGTTAACAGCAACTACAGTCTATGCTGAATACCAATATTTACAATTTAGATTAAATATGTTTTAAGAGTGAAGTATTCGTCAGAAATGTTTTATTTATAAGTGGCAAATTAATTACAAACAAAAACAATTTTATTAATTCGAATAATAAATTGAGTGCATTGACACAAAAAACGGTATAAAAATATCCAAAGACATACATCGGTGAAAGTCGTATTAAAATATGCTTTAGTTAATAGAAATGACATTTCATACGTAACATCGTAAGGAAACCTGCTAGTTTCAGCTGGAATTATTCCACATGTATGTCCACTAACCCGCATTGGGGCAGCATGAAATCCAAACCTTTGCCAACGATTGCGAGGGACATTTCCGCGTTACTCCACTCTCTCTACTCACCTAGGTTTAAAAATTGGTTGCATTCGTTATTAATTTTGTAATTTACTCAGAGTAAGTTGTTGGAAATATTATTAAAAAGTCCGTCTGCGTGTTTCATGTCGTTGATTTTTTAACGTATAATAACTTCCAAATCTATTGAAATATAAAAAACAAGAACCTTTCTCGAAAACAAAATGTTAAATTAAATTATAAATTTGCTACATGTATTATTATCATTAAGAATATTCACTACAAGCAATTGAGCAATGCGTTAACGACTTGTGACACACTTCAACATTTCTCAGGCTGAGAGCATCAACACATAACAAACAGCTTAGGTAGATATATAATATTATTACCTGCTCACCAAGGTCGTCTACCACCTACACGTATGTGCAATAATGTTGTGCAGCTGTTACATATAGTAAATATTAATGAACATGCTGTTAATATATACAGCTTCTACCTAAATGTAATTTATTCTCTCCATCACTATCTTGTCTATAAACACAATAATGGATGGTTGGTCTATGTGTAATAACGACTCATCACCACCGACTAGTGGTATGTTATCACCAGCGCCCGTACATAATGGCGCTGTAAGATATTTAATTATTCTTCCGCCAATGCACCACGAACTCTGAACCACAACAATTTTAAGTATGATTACAGTATTGTTTAACGGTGATGAGTTGTGTGATGAGTGGTTACTACCAACCTCAACGGCCCTGTACCATTACCACCGATAGCCCTACCACCTTTAAACCATAACGTTTAACTTTGTATTGCCGTTTGCCGGAAGAATTAATGGTAAGTACCTACTCATCCAAACTGGCCTGCGTAGTGGTACGTCCTCGTTCTTCGTCGTCTCTTCTAACGACGAATTGATAACCTCCTCCTTTTTTTAAAAATCGTTTAAAAATGGGTTCAATTGTAATCGCTCGTTTTATATGCCTGTCGTCTATTAAATTAATATCAGAAATAGATACTTAAATTAAATACAGTCATTTAGTGCTATTTTTTAAATTCAAGCTTTATTGCACCTATATTAGCTACTATAATATAATATTAAGTAAAACTATATGTAAATAGGTATATGTATTTCCATTTCATACGTTCGTTATATTTTATAAGAGTAAGATATTATAATATATATATTTTTTTCCAAAAATAAACCTATTAGATATATATACGTACGATTAAATAGCAAAACATGCTTTTTAAGATAAACACAAACTTTAGCATTTATAATTACTTACAAGCTGCTTTACTAACTAATTAGGGCAGCAATTTAATAGTTATAAATTGATTTCTCTCTTTCTGTCATAAGTAATTTTAGATAGAAGACAAATCATTCTGTAACTCCTTATATTTATCTGTTAGGTAATCACGTACATACAATGTATATGTACATAAGTTTATTTCAATTAAAAACCTTTTCCTAAATTCTAACTAATGTATTTCATATTAACTCGAGGTGTTTTTTACACGAGTTTGTTGATAACTCAAATCGTGCTTGACTGTGAAGGAAATCGTAACGAAGCCTGCATGTGTCTGATTTCATTGATATTCTGCCAAATGTGTATTCCACCAACCCGCAATAGAGCAGCGTGGTGGAATTAGCTTCTAATTAAAAAAACGAGAGGAGGCCTTAGCCCAGCAGTCATTCATTCACAGCCTACTACTTATTTGTTAGTAATATTTCCATTTGTTGTAATAGTTTTTTCAGCGTATATTTAATCCGCCCTAATATTATAAAACTCAAATAATAAGAAACTTACATATCAGTCGGGTTAAAAATATCCCGACTTCATTGTTCTTTTTTAATCGGGTAAATAAAAAAAACCATTTCGCGAATCTTAATCAATATTTAGAATAAAATAATTTTGAGAATTCATAAATCAGTCAGCATTTAATTAAAAACGTCAAAGCTAAATGATAGACGGACGGAATTGAGTTTTAAGAGTTCCATTCCAAGCGTAATTTTTAGGGAGGCCTATAATTTAGTTACGACATCAGTTTTGGTATGCCTATCTAAATCGTATTAACTTGCTTGTTTAACGAGTTTCGAAATTGTTCACAGGAATTGTATGCGAACCCCAAGTTTATTCTCGACAGCAGCGATACTTTCGACGTTGTGACCGGCAGACTTGGTAAGATAATAAATATCGAGATAACGAAATGCTGGCGTGGCCTTAATAATTAGGCTAGTGGACGCAATTATTAAGAAAACAAAATAACACATAGAATTTCATAAATCTTATATAAAAGACACTTTTTTTTATTTCACGCTCATTGTATGTAAAAGCATTTTTATTGTATTTCCAATATTGGATAAAGTGAATTTTATATCTGATATTTTGTTATAATACCAGTAGGTAAGCTGTAACGCAAGTGAAAGTAACAATATTAACGTTATTTAGTATAATTATGCGTGCCTTTATTAGTTATTGATAGAAATTTCAAAGTCAAGAAGTGCTCTGCGAAAATTGCTATAAGTTATAAATGATAATTTATGTCAGACGTTTTGGCGTTAACACGAAATCTAAATGGTTATGTAACTAGATCAGAAATGCAAGGAAATGAGCCATAAAATATAACGTAATGCTTCTGAAGCGATTATGTAATATCGTAGTTTACATGACCATTCAGATTCGAAAATTTCATTTATTAGTAAAAGTCACAATATGTGATTGTTAATTACATATGTATATTATCTTCATTTGTTATAAATGTATTGAATACTCGGATTAAGCTGTGCGAGTAGAGTTTTGCGAATATAAATATGTATTGTTATAAAAAGATTTTGCAATAAATTGAAACGTACATGCTTGGCAATTTAAGCTATTATATATATATTTAACACATAAGTATATAAGAGATAAGCAATCCTGCTTGGCGATTTATCTTAGCAGTAGGGTTACTAACGTGTGCTAATAATTCAACTATTATTATAAATGCGAATGTGAGTTTGTTTGTTTGTTAGACTTTCACGCCTAAGCCGATTTTAATAAAATCTTTCGCGATTAATAAAAGCTACATTTTGTCCTCGTATTTCCACGGGAACGGGAACTACGCGGGTAAAACTGCGGGCAAAACGCCAGTATATAATAAATATGTACATCTTTTCTTGCAGGAGACAAATGGTTGCTTTCATGTGTTGGAGTCTTATATCTATGCAAAGGACTTTTTTATAGAGTCGTACCCGCTGACCAAAGAATAGACTCCAATTACGCTGGTGTTTTTCGGTCAGTGTCAATTTATTATTTTTTAAGCTTTAAACAAAACAATAAAATTATAATATGACATTCGAGTCAAGTAACAAACTGTTACTCTATAAAATATTATATTTATAGTTTATACCATATAAATATATCACTACAAAATATAATTAAAAGACAAACAGAAGTATTTAATAAAACGAATAATATGTACTCACATAATTCAGACAGTGAACTTGCTCTTCTTAAAATAACTTTTATATTTAAAATTTTTTGCAACTCTATTAAGTTATACTTATAATAGCATACTTTCAGTGAAATTAGACTCATGCAAGTTTCCTCACGATGTTTTCGTTCACCATCTAGCACGGAATGAATTATAAACCGGGTTTGACCCCACGATCATCGGTTAAGATCCACGCGATCTAACCACTGGACCTGGGCCCAGTCAGTAAACTGATACTTATAAATTATAAAACGTATTTTCAACATTCCAGATTTCGTCTTTGGTGGTGCGGCCAGTGGGTGGAGGTTCTGGTAGATGATAGATTACCAACAGTACACGGAAAGCTAGCATTTATGCATTGCAGTCATTCCGAACAACTGTGGCCGGCTTTACTAGAAAAAGCTTATGCAAAGTTAGTAATATCGCTATACATTTTAGTTTTACATTGATCACTTACATTTTAATAGCCAAATTTATATTTTTAAATAATTAATTATTCATTAAAATTATATAACACCTACATTTCGTGACTGTCTCGTTAGTCCTAGTGGCTAGATGTAAGGCTGCAGGCCTGAAGGTCCTGGGTTCCATTCCCAGGTTGGGCCAATTAAATATGCCCCAGAAAGCACGTAAAGCCGTTGGTCCTGAGCCTGTACTCTTTCCGGTCGTTTCGGATGGCCGTCCGATCGGATTATGAAAGCTGGGAGAGAGCACCTGTGTTTGCGCATACACTTGTGCACTATAATATCTCCTTTGCAGTTGACTAATCTCTCTTAAGATTGGTCGTCGTGGCCGAAATCGGTCTGGAAGACATTATGATTACATTTCATCAAAATACTGTCTTAGTTAAGAGTGCTATGGAGTTTGGACAATACTAAATGCTTACACACTTAATTACAATGATTTGTTCGATAGATTATTTATAGGTGCTCAAATTTGTTAGTGTTTATTCATTATTATATAAGTACCGATGTTTACGTATTAAATTTTGTAATATTTTTATGTTATTAGTTATACAAACAGTGGTGGTCATATAATTAGAAAAACTTCTTATGAATAAAGAAAGTATAACTTCAACGTACAAATGTTCGTAAAAAATATACATATTCAATAATTAATCATGCAATAATATAGCAACTCAAATAAAAAACTCATTAAACGCATAAAATATAAAACATATCTTCTTCTTAATTACAAAATGAGTCTTACACATGTAGCAGTTTATTTCTGTTACTGGCCGCTTGGATGCCTAATTAGAAACATTTTTAAAAAGCATCAATAGCTCGTTATTTTTTTGAAATTGGAGAATAACATTTCTTTTTTGTGCTTTTTCTATTAATTTGGCGGCAAATCAAAATTTAATCTGAATATTATTTTGTTCAAAATGGGCAAAAATAAAAGTTGTGACGCGTCAAATAGGCAAATAATTGTTAATTTACATATAGATCACAAGTGGGCGTACAGAAGAATAGATAAGCATTTAAATTGTTCTTTTAGAAAGTTTTTAATGCAATTGATCATTATAAAACACATGGAACAGTTTTTTTTTATTATTTTTTTTTTATTTCATAGGAAGGCGGACGAGCATTTGGGCCACCTGATGGTAAGTGGTCACCAACGCCCATAGACAATTGCATTATAAGAGTTGTTAACCATCGCTTTCATCGCCAATGCGCCACCAACCTTGGGAACTAAGATCTTGTCCCTTGTGCCTGTAATTACACTGGCTCACTCACCCTTCAAACCGGAACACAGCAGTACTAAGTACTGCTGTTTTGCGGTAGAATATCTGATGAGTGGGTGGTACCTACCCAGACGAGCCTGCACAAAGCTCTACCACCAAGTTGAAAATGTTCTTAGAAAGGCTCGGCCAAGCAAAACCTCTCCTAGAGAAGATACGCTAATCGTTCGTGTTGCTATAAAGTAAAGGCTCCAACTAGATTAAAAATGAAGTTTTTTCGCCTGATGACCCGAGAAACATCTCGTCAAGACTGATACGCCGAAGATTAGTGGAAGCTAAATTGTTTAGAAGAATCTCTCGAAAGGTACCGCTTACCAAGCAACACCGAGAGAAGCGATTATTATTCGCTAAAAATATGTTAATTGCACGGTACGAGAATGGAAAAAGTGTTATTTTTAGATGAAACAAAAATATGGTAACACTCCGATGGAAAACGCTATGTTAGACGTCGTGTAAACAATGCAATTAATTATAAATACACAAGTAAAGTATAGTCAAGCACGGTGGCGGTAACATTAAAGTTTGGGGGTGTTTTTCCGGATGTGGAGTTGGAATCGTTCGGAAGATGGAAGCTACAATGGATCAATAGCAATACAAAAATATCTCTATGATATGATCTTTCAGCATGACAATGACCCTAACCACACGGCCAATAGCGTCAAATGTTTCCTTAGCGAACAGCTTATATCCGTTTTAGACTGGCCAGCAAGTCGTCCGGATTTAAACCCGATAGATAATCTCTGGTATATTGTTAAAAAGAAAGTCTCAAACAAACGTAACACCAGTCAAAACGAACTATATGAAGCATTTGTTGAAGCATGGCAATTAAATCCCTATAGAAAATATAGGTATGAAACTGATTGAATCAATGCCACGTCCTGGCAGTGATGTTATTGAAAATAAGAGATACGCCACTAAATATTAATTATAACTATTGATAGGCTGTGGATAGTAGCTATTTCGTAAATAACAATACTAATTACTAATACTTAAAAAATATTGTTTTCTATACTTTTTGACCTTAGTTCCTAATTAGTTGACCATTATTGTTCATACCTTAAAACTGATTTATATGTTTGTCCGTAATGTAATAGTGAAACAGCACTTGTGTAATATGGGATAATATAATGGGATTTATATTGTTTTTCTAATAAATGATAAATCGTTGAACATATTTTGGTCCTATTTATTGTTTAATTTCAAAATAAAAACGATTGCGGTGAAGTATCTTACATAATGTCAAGGACTGTTGGTAGTGTTTCTAATTATTCGACCACCACTGTATGAGTACATTAGTGTCTAACTAGAGTAAGCCAATTTTTTCGTATTTCCGTTAAAAGTTGTAATTAATTATATCCTCAATATACAATAAAATTACATCATATATTTTTTTTCCTATAAGTTGCTCATTCTTTTTTACTATTTTTAGAATGCATGGGTCGTATGAGGCACTTAAGTACGGCAACCTTTTGGACGGCTTGGCAGATCTTACAGGAGGCATAACGGAATCCCTTAACATAACGGACCTCCCTGACGCTGCAGCTCTTCACAATCTCATGAAAACCACAAGCGTAGTTACAGCATATAGATTACCAAACGTAAAAAAAATATATCATTTACATATGGGTAAGAGTTATAATATTTTTTCGAATGTTAATTTTTTTACTCATATATATATTACAGGCGGTGACGCATTCAGTTAAAAGCATAGAATCGGGAATGAATTACAGACTTTACAATGTTGAAAGGGTAAGTTAAAGTTTTTATGCATGTGTTTAAATATTTTAAGTTGGCTATAATGATTGCGTACTGTTCATAACTATTTTTTTCTTTTAACGCAATTATACGATACGAACCGTAAATTGTATGCTATTAAAGTAGTTCAGAATGGAACTTTAACAGATATCAAATATTGCACTGCCATCCAATACACGTATATTTGTAAACTGTAAATGAACGTATGTATGAAAGAGGGATGGATAATCAATATTTCACATTGGCGCGTGGGGGACAGCCTGTACACGTATAAAGCTACAAATGCATAGTTTAATTACAAAATATAAAAATAATCTTCACTTTTCAGATAGAAACTATGAATGGACCAGTATATTTTGTAAGATTGGCAAGACCAGTAGCACCAGGAGACACGCATATCACACATTTTATTTTAGATCACGCAAGGTATCTCACTGATTATTGTAAACAAAAAAAAAAACAGTAATATTGAAAATATTTGAGACTAATTTACATGTATTCCAGTTGGAGTTCGATACCGGTGCACGAACGGGAACGGTTAACGTCAACGACGAAAGGTTTCTGGATGTTGTACGACGACTTCACCTCGATGTTCTCACGAGTAGAAATGGTACATTTAGATGTAGAGACAAGTAAAGCTGAAACTTCGTTGAGTGACAAACAGAAGTGGCAAATGAGAAGTCATCAAGGGCGCTGGAAGAAAGGCGTTACCGCAGGCGGTTGTAGGAATCACGTTAGTGAGTAATGGTTGACGTATTCTGGTCACAAAATTATACTTAATTACAAGAAAATTTAGGCAAATGAAGTTTATATAACAAGCACCTCAAAGAATATTAATAAATTAAGTCGTTTCGTTAATTATCCGTACCACGCCGTTTTTTTGAACCACAAATCAATGGAAGTATTAAAGCAAAAAAATATGGAACATTTTTAATTTTAATACTGAACATATTTTTGATACTAATATTGAACAACAGCTTTATATTGATGTGCTTTTCATAATGTGTAAGAGAAATAGAAAAAAACTTATGCAGTAATGAGTGGAAATGATGTGATCTTGGCAGGTCGGTTATAAAGCACAATACATATGCAGTTATCAGGTTAAAGAAATGATGTTATAAATTTATGTTACAGATTTCTTTCATATGAATCCTCAAATACAAATCGTACTCAATGAAGCGGACACCGTTATAATTTCACTAAACCAACACAGCATCATGGAACCTAAAGTTATTGGATTCAGCATTTATAAAATCCCCAAATCTTTTCTCGAGACAGCTTCTGCAAATTTCTTTAAAAAAACTAAAAGTTCTATCAATTCACAATACACAAACAGTCGACAGGTTAGCGAAAGGTCAGTGCAAAGACAAATAATATTTGAATTACGTATAAATAAAAATAGAACAATAATGCAATACATGTTCGCAATGCCAAATACTTTAGTTGTTTAATCAGAGGAAAAACCCTATAAGACTTTTATAAAGTTTTTTGTTTCTTCTAGGTGTAACCTAGACGCGGGAGTCTACTTAGTTATACCGACTACCTTTGAACCGAGAGAGGAAGCTAACTTTTCATTGCGAGTGTATTCAACAAAACAACTTAAAATGCGAGTATTGGATTGCATTCCTCAAATGTTAAAGGCCGCTGTACTAAAGGCGCCTCCGGGAATAGAATCGAGCAGTTTCGCTCAGTATGAATCGCAATTCCTCCAGTTAGCCGATGAACACAAAACTATCAATGCTTTTGAACTGCAAGAATTGCTTGAAAGATGTTTGCCCAATGATTACATCAAAAGCTGTGCGACTATTGAAACGTGCAGACAGATAGTCTTGTCAATGGAAGTATCCTTTTAAAATACAGATATAAATATTTACGTCATAGAAATATTTAGTTATTTTATAAATTAGATTAGTACAGAAATACAAATGTATGATTTCCATAACGTAAGCTACTGCTTTTTTAACAACAGTACATATTAAAAAAGGAATATATTTAAACGTATGGCGAATAAAGTTATTAATCGAAATATTTTAATATTTTGAATAAAGTCAAAATACCACCTATTTAGCAATATTTTCCTTAAATATTAATTCAGAAAGATGGTGCCGGCCGAATTACTCTATCCGACTTCAAGGACCTCATCTGTAGTCTAAAGCATTGGCAGGTGGTGTTCAGAGCACATGCACCGGAAAAAATGAGCGTCCTCAGAATTGAAGGATTTCGTGAAGTATTGCGCGATGTTGGGTTTGTGATACCGGAGCGAGCGTTGTCGCTTCTCGTTCTCAAGTATATGAGAAAAGATGGCATGCTTCGATTTGGAGATTTTGTCTCGGCAGTTGTACTTCTTCACAGAGCTTTTCGTAAGTATCAATAAACTAAAACAAAGCGCGTGCACACCAATGACACACACTTTTTTACAACGGCAACGTTTTATTCGAGGTTCGAATAAAACGTACGTAATTATTCGAACTTTTCTTTAAATATTATTAAAGAAAAGTTACAATATTCTACATGGCCTTGATTATATATCCACGTTATTCTTGTATGGCGTTTCCCGGCCTAACAACTTCCTTCCTTCGCCTTTACAGTGCTATTGCAATCTCCTTGTTTGGAACTGAGGAGAGTAAACATAAAATGTATATCAAAGATTTTTTACCTTCGTTAAAGCGTCGGTCAAACTACACATATTCTAGTGTATAAGTGAGGTTATGTTAAAATAAGTATGAAATCAATCAAATCGGTAAAATATCTTAATCCATAGCATTACAGACCTTTATTTAAATCGAGGCACAATATCCGTAGAAAATTGCTCATTTCGTACGCAGGTATGCGGAAGGTATACGTTTTGGATTACAAAATATCGATCGAGTAGAACAGTACTTCTTCCATCGCATTTTGGCTCTTGTACGTCTACGATATTGACAGGCTGTTTCAAAGTCCAAACACAAAATGCCTTTGCAATTTTTTTTATTTAAATCCTCAAAATATTATAACGAGCAAATTCTATTTCATTCGGCCTTTTTTATAGGTAACGTTATTAGTTCCATATCATTCACTCCGGTCTATCTGACGGAAACAAACCATCAATACCGAGATGATGTGTTTCGAATAAACATCCGGAATCAGGGCAATGTCTACCTGGTCATCACGACTTGTGGTAAATGTATTATTTAAATGTGAATCATTAATTTCCCTCTAAATTTCAAATAATAAATCAAGCTGCTTTGTCTGTGGTGCGGAAAAAGGAAGTTGTTAGGCCAAAAACGGTAAAAAAGAATGACTAGGTTAAAAAGAACTCCGGGTGTGCGATAAAACCAGTAGATCAATTAGAGAATTATTATTTACATATTACATTAGTGTAAGATAAGACTCAATTATTTGAAAATATTAAAATTGGCTTGGAAATAAATTTTAAGATAATAATAATGTCTAATGTTTCTGTATATAATATAAAAGATCCCGCATGTATAATAATGCCTACTCACCATAATAACAGTAGCTTAGATATTATTTATGACTGACTATGCATGACTTTATCAATTAAAATTTACAAAAGGTAAGTTTGCACGAGCCAAACTACTCCAGTTTGTATGAGTTGTAAAGATTATATATAATTTTCCTCGGCTCACTTAGACATTACTTTGCTCTTTTAAAAAAAATTACACACAATCCAAACAAAAATCAAGTGTGATTATTACGATAAAAATGCATGTTCTTATACATTTTGTTTCAAAATCTTTAGTATTATTATAGACTAAGTTACCTATTGATTACGCTGGCGTGGCCGGGTAATCACTAAATTTCAAGCAATCAGACGTTTTGTCGCTCAATCGAAAAAACATGAGCCTTACGTTAATTTAGAAATAAAATCAAAACACGCAAAAATTAAATATCGCCATTTTAATATATCCGAAAGCTTTATTTATAATCAATTATTCGGTCGGTGCAATAGGAACCAATATATTACATGTTTAACACTTCATATTAACATGCTTCCTCTTCGCAATTAAACTGTATCGATAATAATATTAGTATGCTTTATAGTCTAATATCATATTTCAGATATGTTCTTCAGTAACTGCTCTACGAGAACTTTGAGAATTAATTTAAGTTTTGCGGAGGTAGGTACATTAGTTATATGTCACTAACATGTTTGCTAAATCTCCTTCCGCTTTCATTATACTCTAATTTGATGATTGTTTCGTGTTATAAATCGTATGAATCTTTGAACAATTCAACAAAGACGATTCAGTATATTATATATATATATATATATATATATATATATATATATATATATATATATATATATATAAGAAGTGTGTTTTCGTTTCACATTTGAATAAACCCTGCGACAAACAGTCAGTTTACAGATACTTAAATTGTGAGTCGCAGTATCTCTTTATTCTACGATTACGTATTTTATTATTTCATCTTGAGGCAATGATCGCCGTAACTGCATGTCATTCTCACTACCTTGTCCGATTTAAATTAAAAGATATTAAAGTATATGTTTGATCAAATGATCTTCATGCAAAGTACGATATCGGTCGACCGATCGGAAGTACGTTATCGTAGCATATTTTGTAAGTAATCGAACCATAGGCAAATAAAAAATTAAGCGGTCGGGGGACCCCCGTCACGAACGAAGTTCTAAAAGATATTTTTTGACTCAAACCATATTTTGAAATGTTGATTTTAAATATTTGTATTAGGTAATGTATTTTTGTCACGCCAAAAACCACCTCAACCTCCTTTATATCGACCTCCTAAATTCGAACGCCCGACGCATTGAATTTTCTAGCATTTGGTAGACACAGTATGAACGCTATTTCGTTATATGACATGACTTTGGACCACCACCATTTCACTCTACTGTAAGCCGTATAAAGTACTTCGTTCCACATGTTATGTTTAATTCTTGCGGTAAAATACTATTAAACATAATAGGGCGTTATTTGCTACTATGAACTACTGAATGTTTACAAAAGTTTTATACTGTATACTTTCATTTCATACATTTCATTCATAATAACTTTTAAAATAGTTTGTATCAATTGAAATTTTGACTTATTTTGCATCTTTGCAACATAGTTCTTATATTTTTTACATTATACATCTGTATGCAATTCCTTATAATTTTATTAGTGCCAAAAGCACTATGGAACTAATTCATGACAAGAATGACATGCAGTTATGGCTGTTTATTGAAAAGTCAAAAATGAAATTAATTTCATCAATAGCCTTTTTAAATAGACTTTTTTTTTTGTTTCAGTGGCTGAGGTCGGCTTTGACATGCTGATGCTAGGTTAAAGTATTTATTTAACATACAATTGATGTATGTGTATATAAATATTGAACAAATAATTACGAAGCGATATTTTTTTTAATATTTACGGGCTCAGTGTAAACATTTTTATGTTATATTTTTATATGTTTAAATGTTATATCACTATTTAACGTTAGATAATATTGGTTAAATATATGTTAATAGATTTTATACCGTGTATTGTAAGGATACATTTTATAAAAACAATATTTTCATATTTTTAACAAGCCGGCGCAATTTAAAAAAAAAAAGTTGTTAATTAGGGCGGCGGCCCAAATTTAGGATAAATAGTCATTCCAATCTTGCGTAATGACCTATGAAGCCATTTTTGTGTATAGAGGTATAGGTATTACGTACCAAAATTTAACGACCATAATATTCTAACTAACGATAAGTTTTACATTGTAAAGAAAATTATGTTCGACCTACAAACGTACGGTAAATTAAAGTATTTTTAAATGTGATACGATCTGACAATATTTCTAACATTAAATTAACTTTTATCAATTCCTAGTGATAAGTCTTCACAGTGCTGCAAAAACTTTTCCCGAATTCTCCTATATTATAGCGTTTGCAGAGCGACACTTCTATCTAAAACAAAAAAAAACTTGTTTTGGTGTATCGATCAGATTAATGCATTAAATAGGTCGATTGGATTAAAAATTAAGAAGATTAGAAGATAGTTTAAATGCAGTATATACAGCGCTTCCCGTAAATTAAAATATTTACAATATAACAATAGAGGTGCACCTCTACATTACGAAACATGTCATACTTTTTAATATTATCTGTACTTGAGTACGTAATTCAGGCATTGCCTGTGATATATACATTAAAATACAAGTAAAATAAATGATAAGTATATACGTAAACAATAATAATGTTAGTTTGTATTCTCATAAGTACTGCATGGCTTTTTAACTTAGGGTCTACACACACTGTCTTCATTACAACTACACGCCAGTTGCAATTTTGAGCAGTTTTAATGCGGTTGACATACATAACTACTTCGAAATTGCGAAACGATTGCTGAACCCGTGACTCGTACTGCTCTTATAATGCAAATTGTGTTTGTAGACGCTGAAACTATGCTGCGATCTCTCTTTAAAATGAATCGTTATTAAGTTTAGATTTAGTTTAGTTTGTTTTTTTTTTTAATTCCACCGAAATATTATACAAAAAAATAATCCTTTCTTTTTTATTATTTCATATCGTAAGTCCCGTTCTTAAATTTAAGATATACATATATAGTATACTTATGTTATAATTTAGAATTAAAATGAAATGTTAGTACATCGAGATGTAAATAGTACTTTAGTGTTGGAAAGCATTTAAAGCGGTATTTGCGTAAGAGATTAATATTACATTTCGTTGTTAAATATAATAAACTTTTAAAAATATTTCGCTGCATTACTTTATTTCTTAGTTATAAGTTCATTTTATTCATCAAATTATATAAATTATAACAGAGTGAATAAGGCTCCAGTGGCAGAAAATGAAGCCAATTTCGTAAATTGTTCGCACGGCAAAGACATCATGCAAGCCTTGTGCAAAATGGGAAGTAACGAATCAAAGCAACACAATTGAAAAAGTAATTTAATGGCACATAATATATTCAAACCAAAACTCAGCAATTTATTCAAAAAATGGCATAGCGATTTAAATTATCATCCCCAATCCTTTTATGTCAAAAACATTTATTATAGAACACGAGAAACTGCTATGATCAAGAAAATATTCTCAATTATTAGTTTATAAAGCTTCAATTTAATTTTAAAAAGAAAACAGTTTTAAGAGATTTATTTAAATAAAAAACTTAAGCTACGGCAACAATATATTTATTTAGCTACTTATCTAACGTATGACTAGATCTAATACAAGTTTAACATTTATATAACAGTCGCATATTAAAACTTATAAATAAAAATTTCATAAATGATAGTTAATAACATATTCATTAAAAGCAATATGCTTTTTAAAACAAATGAAACATCGCAATGCAAATTAAAACATATTAAACATTGTAAACTTTTTATTAAAAACTTATATTTTTTATTAAATCAATCTCCTTCTTTAAAATGATATATTGAGTAAGTCAAGAAAGATGTCCATTGCAAATTACAGTGCAACTACTAAATTGCATTTTATCAAGTAAATAAATAATGTTAATAAAATTATGAATGCATTCAGTTTTATACATCTTTAAAAAAATTGTAATATGAAGTGCCTGCCACTTTAAGTCTTACACTCAAATGGGTGAATTAGAAATTATTTGCAAAGCTTTTTATAATTACCCAGTTTAGTTTAAAATGTTGAATTTGTCACCTGCTATAGAACAACTTTTTTTTTAATTGAATTCAAAATCAAAATACTACTAAATATTAACAATTACTAAAATAAAACACAAAAAATCTTATTACCATTGCATAATAAATAAATTATGTGATTACTTTAATGTTTAGATGAATATATATTTTTGTTTTAACAATGAAGCTATATAATCGAAATAAACTTACTATTTTATACAAGATCTTTTGTTTATATTATTGTTGAAATTATAATATTATTTTACTACATTTTAATTAAAATTACAAAATGCTTTACTTTTGAAAAATCATATTTCACTATCTTTCAGTACTATCTTTGTTCGATATATCTATATGGTCAGAATCATCAGATTGCAGGGATGTTGCTTTATGTAACTCATATAATTGTACCAACTGTTCATCAGTCATATGATCTAACATTTTAGGATCCAGATATTTTCCCAAAGTTTTTCTTTTGGCCTGATGCAGTGGCTTTGTTTGTCTTGCTAAATTGATTGCATAATCCTGAAAAATAAACATAATATTATGACAAAACTAGTAAATGTTCTACTTTAAATATTTTCTTTTGATAGGTATTTCATAGTATTTGATTTATTACAAAACACAAGGAAATTTAACTAACTTAAATAAGTAATATACATACTGTCCATTCATTGAGAAAAATGTTAGCTTCTTGTGGATTACAGTTTTTATGTCGCTTAAATTCATCTCTTGCATAATTATCACCCAATATACGTAGTTCAGCAGGTAAAGCTCGATGTACACGAAAAATTAGTTTATAAAGTGTACGTACACGTGATGCATGATTTGCAGTATACATATTTCAAAATGCTAGTTTTTATGATAGATTATTTGCAATTGAAGGATCTATAATTAAAAAAATGATATTGTTAATTTTACTTATTAAATAATACATACAAAAATAAATACTTAAATAAGACAAAACAAGCAATAAGAAAATTGCTATAATTTTTATTCAAGTTTAAGTAATTTTAAAAATTGACCAGGATAATTTTGAACCTAATAAAACAAAAATTTATTTAAAAAATGGATAAATATTTGAACAGGAATTAGATACACAAACTACATATTATGTCATTCCTCTACTTCTTTTCGTAAAACAATGGAAAACATATTTTTATTATACCTTAATCACGGACGATCCGAAACTAGTATAAAAAGAGACAGTAATACTGGGTTCTTCATTTAAAATGAAATTACGACCTAATTACAAAAATAAATCAAGAAATCATTATAAATATTACAATATTGATATCAAAGTAGGTACATATTATCCACAAGTCCCACAACGTGATTGACAATTTGTTATTTGACACCATGTCTATCAAAGTGACAAATGACAGAATACAGACTAGACAAAAACAGTTATTAATCCACCTTGATCAGACTATGGATAAAATTATAGAAGTTTTTTATACGTTTTTAAATTATAATCTGCAATAGCAATAAAAAACATCGAACTTAAGCCAAATTATTCTGAAATTATTATGATTATTCATCGATTTAAATGCCTCACTTGTTATTTTTCAGTGATGTTAGGAATGTACCAATCATTTTTAAGTTATGCTGTAGGCTGTTATTTAGTAAATACGGATAAAAACAATGAAAGAAGTAAAAAGGTAAAGATAGGTTAAATACACAGGATTCAATCTACGAAAATGACACTGTTACGCACACATAAATAACTTTATATGGCAATATACACACTCGGCTTCGTAGCTAAAGTAGGGTGGCATCATTTAAGTATCACGAGTGAAAAAAAGACGAATACATTTGCGAGAGTGCATCGTCTCGTGTCAAAGAGTATTATCATACTTTTTTCTTACCCGGATTTATGCCCATGAATGCGATTACTCATAAATTAATTTTGTTAAAGTACAAAAGTAAAAGTTATTTGGAAAAAGGTAAATAAAAACTATCAATAATTTTATAAAAATTTAATATCAAATAAACAATATCAACCCACTGGATGCGCCTTAGTTCAATCAATGGAAATCTAGAAACAATTATTTCATTTCATACACTCATTTCATTAACACTATTTATACACCTAAATATATATTCTTCTTTACGACATACTTTTGTTGCATTCATTCATTTCTAACGTCATATTTTACGATTATATTTGATTTTTGAAAATATTAAGATAAATAGTAAACTTACGAATGATATGTGATATAAATTACGAATGAGTTTTAGTTTTGAGTTTTTGCTAGTATAATTTGTGCAATATCTCATAACACCCGACGGCATCCCGGTTATTTTGGGTCACTTTTAATTATAATTATTATACTCGCTACGTGACGTCTATTCATTGACAATGGTGACATAATACTGAGGTGAAGGGTGGTTTACTAGCCTGATTTCGAACTAGTGCTCACGGAGTGCTTGTAACCTATCTACACCTTTTTACTTATAATATCATTGGATAAAAACATATCATTTTCAAGTGTTATGTGGCCTAAAACGTATTCTCATATTTGTCGGGAATTAATTATTTTTCTGATTTAAAAAAGTTAGCATTATACGCTTATTTAGTTAAATCTTTTATTAAAGTTTAAAATACATTGGCACAGTATGTCATGACTAATCTTATTTTGTTCTGCTCCATTTTGTTAATGCAACATTTTTTGGAATAATATAAATTTAGTCATGAATAGTAATTTATACACTGATTCGTGAGGTCGAATAAGTTTCTAAACAGAAACCTTAACCACGAATTTTCACACATAACTAACACTATTTTTTTTTACTACTTGCACAGATATAGTAATTATAGAGTATAGGTATACAATAAGTATATATAAGCTGCTATTATAAATTGCGGACCACTAAGGCTTCCTGTCCACGAAGCCGGAGCCGGTGCGACGCCGGATAGCTGGCGTAAACATATACAAACCGCATATGAGCCGCATCGCTGTCTCTTCGGTACCGACCCGCTACAAGTAAATTTCGCAAATAAATATCGTTATGCAACAGATTAGAGAGGTGTTGGGATAAGATAACTAAAAACTATAAAAAAAACCAGTTTTGAGTGAAATAGTGCTATGATTTGATCGGTGCTCTATTAGTATTCGTAAATCGTAATTAAATCGCGGCTCCGTCGCGGCACACCTACGACAACGGTGCGGCACCGCCACGATAACGAGCTCATATGAGATTTTTATATGTTTACACTAACATGCGTACATCATGAGTAGAAGTTTGAAACTTGTTTTTTTTTTCGTGTAAATTAGAAAGTAGATAGCTTAAATGGCAGATAAGATAAATAGCTCTTTCTACCTGGCATTATTCATTTTAATAACATTAATTTTAAGATATTCCCTAAGATTAAGATCAGTTACAGTATAGCCCAGTTTTAAACTGCACGTTATAAAAATTGCGTGTCACACGATTGATTACATACTTTCAAATGGTAGCAGACAAATATTCTGGGATTGAGGACAAAACTTGGATAACTATGATTGATAAATATAATGATAAAAATACATTTAAATATAATGTTGAAAGACATTAAAATGCACCCATGCTTATAGTCAATAAACTTAATCTTACAATTTAATTGTCGAAAGTAATAAAAAGACTGCCTTTTTAGTTAGTGCCTAACCTACTCAATGGAAATAAAAAGTCACAACACTTAGTAATTTCTTAGTTCTTAATATATCAGTTCTTATTGTTATTATTAATTAAAATAGAATAGTTGTAGTACAAAAACTAATGGGTCAGCTTCATCAAATGTCTTTGAGCGATGTTTTGATATAAAATTTCTTTTACAAGTTTTTTTTTTGTTATAATTAGTAATATAACAACCTTTTGGAATTATCGAAACAAAAACTTGTATGAAACTGTATTATATTTTTTTTAAAATGAATGTACTATAAACATTGATAAGCTAATAAATATATATCTAAAACCTGAAAGTGTGTTTAAAATGTGTGCATTTACACTTTGATTTAAACCTAAATAAAATAATATATAAATTACGTGTTTAATGTTTATATGTACATTAAAACCAATCAATGTCTTAGAACATGTCACAAACTATGTTAATTTAATATGTACACAAAAATAAATTTAACACTTCATGTGGAGTAAATTATATAAAATTTTAAATTTAAGACAATTTCAATAATTGTCAAAAATGTTTACATATAGTAGGCTGAGTCCCCTACTCAGGCAAACTGGCAAACAAATTTTCTATATGATTTATTAATATTATGGCCGGCATTATTCATAGTGGTAGCAGTGCCGTAAGGCAGATTAAGGACCGCATCTGCTACTATGGTAGCGCAGCATTGTCAACTGACAGTAACTTGCACTTGTAAACAAGACCAAATTGTTAAATTAATGACATTTTGTAAAAGACCACAGAAAAATGATCTGTTGGAATATTGCCCCTGCATTGTCAATTTACAGCACTTTTTTATTTATACAAATTTGACGAGTGTACTAGACTAAATTGTTTCATATTGGTCTGAATTATAATCTTTATCAATATGAAGCTTGCCAGCTCCCCTGCAATAGGGAGATTAAATTTTTTCTTGAATAAAAGGATGAGCCAGACAATGGTTCACGGATGCACGCTTTGCTGGATCAAGCATAATCATTCTTTCAAGTAAATCTTTGAGTTGTGAGATTTTCTTAGCTTCCGGGGCCGGTAGGCGATGGTGTGGAGGTGCTAATTCCGTTTGTAAGTCGCGCGTGGGCTTTATACTTGACATAATTACAATTTTCTCCTAAAATAAATAAATAAGCATTACGAACTTGAACTAAGAATACAATTAAAAAATAAATTTTAAATATAATTAAACATCATTTCAAGTTTGAATAACTCACCCTTTCTGTGATCTTGTCCAATTCATGATACAGAAAGTTACAATTTCCATCAAAATGTTGGTCCTTAAAATTACCCTTTTTTATTATTTTGTTCGGTATTTTTCCCTTCAAGTCCATAAAATATTTCAACATTTCATTATTAGATTTGCCACTGAACATAATTTTTCCTGTTGATAATTCGTATATGGTACAAGCAGTTGACCACATATCAATACCATAATCATATGGCACTCCTAGAATGATTTCTGGAGCTCGATAAAATCTTGAAACAAGATATGGTGTCATGTCATTGTCTGTTACAAGTGCCGCAGCTCCAAAATCACAGAGTTTCAGCAATAATTTACTGTCATTAACCAGTATATTGTCAGGTTTTATATCTGAAATAAAAGAAAATTAAACTAACAAATATATATTGCAATGCGGTAAAAATAACATTTATTTTGGAAAGAGGATTGAGAAAGTTGTATGAAAACCTCAAAATATTATTATTAATAATAAAATAATTATGTAATAATACTAACCAGCATGAACTATCCCTGTCTTTTTCAACAATTTCAAAGCTAGTAAAATTTGTTGTGTATAACTTCTTACAGCTTTAATATGAATACCACCATTTTTTCCATATTTCTTTAAAATCTCTCTCAAGTTCATCGAAAGAGGCTCCATAACCATACAAAGATGTCGTTTGTGGAAGAAGTGCCGGAAAAGACGCAAGCAATGAAATTTGTCATCAGGATCTGCGTCATTTAAGCGCTTTAAGATTTCCAGTTCTCTTAAGCCTGTTTTATGCCTGAGAAAAAAAAACAAAAATAATATTTGTATCAGTAAATACTTTGTCAAATAGTAAAAGGCACCAAAACGTTTCTTCAAATATTACATATGACATAAAAAACTTACATAATCTCATTATTTCTAATAATCTTGACTGCAACATCTGTATTACCACGAGCTTGGTCACGGGCACGCACCACGTTTGAAAACACACCTTGACCAGTGTAGCCATAAACAGTGTACCTGTTATCCAAACTTTCACCAATTCGGACCCTGTAAAGTTTATAATTGTATTTCATTTATATTTTCTAGCCATTTCAGTACAAATCTATTACAATAGATATATATAAGAAAATGACCTGTAATATCCTTCTGCATCATCCCAGTTATCAGTAAGCGATGGATTTTCTAGTGTATTCTTACTTCGAGGTTTTCCAGCAGTTGGAGTCTGCAAATAAAAGTATTGAAAAAAGATTAAATGCAAATAAAAATAAATGGTATAACATAGTTTTTAATATGCATTTAGACTTTAATTTACTTACATCTACACTACCGAAATTATCTTGATCTGCAAACATATCCCATTCATTCTTTTTATGGGTTTTATCCACATTGACTGTACTTTTAGATGTATTATTTACATTGCTCTTCTCCAATTTTAATTCAGTTTTGCTATCAGCTTTCAAAGAAGGTACGGGCACAGTGACAGATGATTCCTTTGATTTTTTTATGTCAATTGTTGTTGTAGACTCAACTTTATCAGGAAGTGTTACATTAGTTACATTAGTTTCCTCTGTATTAGAATTTCCACTATTATGACAGCCCAATCTCTGCAAAATTGTATATTTTTAAAAATACATACATGTGTACATTTCGGTGTATATTTCCGCTTAGCAATCTTTTATATTTTTGGCTGAATTACTTGTATAGTTACAGATAAAATAGTTCATAATGTTAAAAGCTATGATAAAAGTTACAAACATGCGAAAAATAACAATGACGAAATATTAAAATTTATAGAAGTGATATAAGTTAAAAAGGTTTTGAACATAGAGATGTACCTTCAAAAGCTGTTCTCGTTGCTTTCTTCTTCTTTCAATGATTTGTTCTTCCGATTCCTCCTCATCATCAGTATTAATAGATATATCAAGTTCTTCGTCACTAGAACTTGGTACTATTTGGGTAACTTCATTAGACGAATTCTGAAATAAAATACTATATACATAAAAATGTAATTATATATATGTCTATTGGACTAGTGATTTGTAGAAGGAAAGTATTTAATTATATACCTAAAGACAATACTTACATTATTACCCCTATAATCCCTTTGATCAGATCTGTTATATTTTTCTCGCGATCGTGGTCTGCATCTCTCTCTGCTATGATCTCGTGACCTGCGATCACGATCTGAATAATTTCTATCGCGACGTGATATTGTTGACCTATCTCTTGAGCGCCAGCTACGCACTGGCTCTCGTTCTCTTCTTCGTATTTCTGATTGTCGAACATCTATATCACGATCTCTAATTCGTTCTCTGTCATTTCTTTCTTTCTCCCGTTCTCTCTCTCGTTTTTTTTCCCGCTCTCGTTCACGGTCTTTTTCCCGTTCTCGTTCCCTGTCTCGGTCCCTCTCCCTGTCTCGGTCCCTCTCCCGCTCTCTGACCCTATCTCGCTCTCGAACGCGTTCTTTTTCGCGTTCTCTTTCTCTCTCCTTTTCACGTTCACGTTCTCTGTCTCTGTTAGCCTCGACTTTACGGCGCTCACGTTCTTTTCGTTCACGTTCCTTTTCTTCTATTCTTTTGTCCACTTCTTTTCTACTTTCCCTGTTCAGTGTTTCTCTTAAATCTTCTCCTTGACGTTTGGTTTTCGGTTTGTCTTTTTCCGAAAATCCTTTAACAGGCGTCGTTAAGATTTTGTGTTTACTTAACAATTTTAATTCAATTTCACGAATTCCTTTATCTTTTTTATATGTAGGAGTCTTGACTTCATCATTTATAGAAGATTCTTTATGAGCCTCATCATCGCTTCTATCAGAACTGTATGCGACCAAGCGAGCTTGTAGTAACTCTTTCTGTTTCATTAATTCTTCCAGATTAAGGTCGTCCTCAATCATTGTTAATTCAGGGCTTGCGCAATCTTCTTGATAATTTTCATCTTCTGAATTTGACGATAAAATTTCTAAAGTCTCGCTTATTTTCTGATTAACAGTACTACAACTACTTCTTGCTTCTTCAGCAGGATCACCGTTTTTTGGTTTTACCGTTTTCGTTGAATATTTAATTGGAGTTCCCTGAGGGGATTCGTTTTTTTTAGGCTTACATGCCCTAGACTTTTTTATTAAATCGGATACATCGGAAAGTGACGTTTCACTTTCCGGCTTAGGACTTTTATATCTTTCTTTCTTGGACTTCTTTTTCTTCTTATAACCCTTTTCATCATTATCTTCGGATGTTCTTCTACGCTTCTTGTGTTTCTTACTTTTTTTCTTTTTCTTACTTTCGTCATCACCATTTTGCGAATTCTCTAAGTCAAGCTTAGATCTGAAACAACCATAAATAAATAAAAGAGTTACTTACTAAAGTACGCGATAATGGTTCTTCTTCTTCCTTTTTGTTTAAAAAATATTTCTCATTTCTGTAATATCATATATAGCGTTAAAATTTTAGTAACAATTTCCTAATAACGAAAGTATAAGAATATCAAATTATAAGTTTTTTACCTACCGGTCTCTAGCATTATGTTTATTGATAAGCTCAATACAAATATTAATAGAAAATTTTGAATTCATAGCTTAAAACTTCTCAATTGCGGAAATATTTTAAAATTGGGGCAGTAACTTATCATTGAAAATAGAAGTAGCTTATTGTTTGAAGTAACTACATTGATTTGACGTGACAATGTCGATCAAATTATATATCAAAAATAGATAATGAGAAAATAATCACAACACTATGACATTTAAAGAAAATCTGTAAAGTATATTGAAGACTAGAAATGGTTACTTTCCAGTACTAATTTCTTACTAAAAACGGATTACTAACTATGTACTGGCATGTTAAAAATAATTTTATTTTAAATAAAGTCTTTTATATGACATGTTTTGGTGAGAACTCATTGATTTTGCAAAAAAATATTAAAGATTTAGCTTCGTTTGCGGTTGCTGCTTAGGTTAACATTTAAATAATTAAACATTTTTATCCAATCTAAATGTCAAGATTCCTTAATATGAATTATCACCATCCCTTTAACATTTAATGTGGGCATATGGGCCACCAATGATGGCAAGTGGTCATCAACACTGATAGACATTGGCATTGTAAGAAATGTGAACCATCCCTTACATCGTCAATGCACCACCAACCTTGGGAACTAAGATGTTATGTCCCTTGTGTCTGTAATTACACTGGCTCACTCATCCTACAAATCAGAACACAACAATACAAAGCACTGCTATTTGGTAGAATATCTGATAAGTGGGTGGTAACCTACCCACCCAAATGAACTTGCACGAAGCTTTGTCACTGAGAGATTTGTATTTGTGTTGCATTTTCATCCATAATTTTATTTTATTCTTTATAATAGACAGACAGGAGTAGTCTGACGACCCATACAAATAATCAAAAAAATGCAATAACTATAACAAAGAGGGAAGCCTCATTGTTATAGTTATTGCATTTTTTTGATTCATTATGTCGGGTGCTAGGGACACAACAACTGATATGAAGTTGGCAGTTTATATTTCTTACTTTCTAGACATGGTTGCTATGTCTATGGACAGTATTGATCATTTACCTTCAGGTGGTTTTTTTTTCAGTCAGTCTAGCAGCATTATAAAGAAAGATTGTAAAAAAACATTGAAAATTTTATGATATAAACCAAAATTTAAATTCGAAATTTGTACTACACAGCATTTCAATGTCCTCTTTATTTTCCATACTATATTAATAGTAATAATAGTAGGCAGGTAAAAACTTATAGATATACAATACTTAAACCATACCTTAATTATAAATATTTATCCTAGCGGATATGCTAAATTATTTGTATATTTTACTAATTTATTTGAAATATATATATATTATTATTATTTAAATTTTTATTATTAAATAATGCAGACAAATTTTGTTTTTAATTGTGCTGCCTCAACATTTTTTGGGAAGACAAGATTTTCTTCAACATAGTGATTTCGAGTGTCTACTATACGAGAAAAATCATAACATATGAATGTAGCTTAGTTATCCAGTAAAGGTCCTATTATTTATATTCCATCATACTTCTCTAATGTAAGTAGATACACATACACTGATGTGTCAGAATTTTATCAGACACTTGTATTCCTTTAACAGTAAGCTGGAATGGTAAACACAGTTATTAAGCACATGAAAAATCTGTGGTGCTTTGAAACTCGCAATATTAGCTTTGCATCTACTGAGATATTGCACATCATTTCAAATGTTATAAGAACAACAAGAACATGCATGCTCCATATACTAGTAAATGCAAATTATTATGATTTTCCTATGGTATCTACATAGCATTTAACCATTACAATAATAACTAATCATAATCAAACATATGCCTTTTTCATCTAAGACCCTGTGGAAGATGTAAGAGTAATATTGAAACTGGTGAAAAAAAATAATTAATTAAGTTATCCTAATTTTGTATAATTACACTTGTAACATTTGTGTGCATGAACATGTCTGTTTGTCCTGAGTCTGGGTGTAATTATTTACATAAGTATGCATTTACAACAAAAAAAGAATAGTAGTAAATGTAGTATATCAGTTTGGTTTGGGATCAGATGGCCGTGTGTGAATATGTCCCAGGATATTTATTTAATTATAACAAGCAATTATCTACTGATTCTAAGAAAATATGTAAGATAAATAAAAAAGTTTGCATAATTGAAAAATAAATAAGGCATAATTTACTTACTCGTTTCCCATAATATTTGTTAAAGTAAATCTGCAGTCAAATCTGCAACAAAGTGATGTTTTATTACAAGAGGTTTTTTAAACTTTAAGATAATTTGGTTTTAAGCTGAGATGCACTCATTGTATATGTGGTTGTTATTGACTTTTGTATAATTATGTAAACAAAATTAAACACATTTAGTTGAATTTTATTTTGATAAATAATTTTGTATTTAAGATATTACCACTGTAATTGCTAATTTAAGGAATAACTATTGCTCAAGTTTTTAATATGTTATTCCCTAGACATCTCTATGTATTCCATTCAATATTAGTTTTTGAATAGTATATTATGAATGTATAACTAAGGTATGAGTTATATTAGTATACCTTCAAGATAAAAAATATAATTCATTGAAATACTACTATATAATAATTTAATGAAGCATAATATATATTAAATAAGAACAATTTATACAATACAAATCGATTCACAATTTTTAATATGGTTGTGTATAATGCACACAGTAGTAAACATTAAGTATAGATTGTTCATGAATTATTAGATAGTCATAGTTTACATCGGTCTAAGCAATTAATAAACCCACATTTAATTTATCTTCAGAGTAAGGAGGTCTCTTTAACGCACAAAATGTAATTAGGTATTAATTCAACGTGACATTACCGATCAAACCTCCATTTAACTAGCTTTGTAGGCAAGCAAGCAAGGGGCAAAGGGAGGGAGTCATTCAATCTTTATCGAATTTTTGTTTCTCTAAATTTTGTCATATGGCAATACTGTACAATAAAAAATATACTTTATCGGTATAACATTTATTTCAATAAACAAATTATTGATGTTAACAATAACTTTGAAGTGTTCTAGAATCCTTTTTATCAGAGTAAGAGTTTCAAAGATTTTTGCTTGGCTTTAAGTTTGACTTACTAATTTTTTTCGTCATCTACATTAGTCTTTATGTAAAATATTTTTTGAGTTGGTTGGTACTATACTTTCTGTAATATTAACCATTATAATATAGTAATTTAATTTTCTCTGACAAGGAAAGTCTCTCTAGTGTAGCATAGGCCATAGCATTTCTTAGTCTGCTGTCGTTTTTCTGAAAGATCCATAAGTTTCAGACCATAACGTTTAACGTAGTCTAGTCTTTGGTAAATTAGAAGATGGCGGTCCAGAATTGAACCCTGAGTCCCTGACGGATATGTGTTACAGAAATCAAAGGTACAATTTATTTATTATTTTCTCTTATAGCTTTATTCATGTGTAACAAAAAAAAATCTGTTTCTATTTAATTGAATTTTATTTGCAGGAACTACTCATAGAGTTTCACATTTTCCTTGTTAACGACATATATATATAAAATTTAAATAACTCGAAATGAATGCAAATAACATGGTAAAACTCAAACGATTCTCTTGTGACGATGAGACTGGAGAAGTTATCACGTATCAAATCAACGATGAAACAGGAGAGCCATCTATGCTGAACAAACTTCCTTCTATATTTTCCACCAAACATACGAAGAACAAGTTTTTTAAATTCCCAAAAGGATATATAAATAAGACTAAGAAATTTCAAGCTCTAAAAGAGAATATCTTAGCTGGAGCAAATACAACAAGTCCTAGATTGTTTCTTATTATACCTACTCTTATGATATTTCCCAGCCTTGTATGTGTCATTTTAATGTTGTTTGAAACATTGCTACATGTGAGGTGCCACAAGAAAAATAAAAATTTAAAAGATCCAAATTTATATTACAGAAGTCCTTTTCATGTTATAACCAGCACATTTTGTGGTTTGTGCCGTGATAGTGACATGGTATCTAAAATAGGACAGATACAGGACAAAAGAAGATACAGATATGATTATCTTAGGGGATTAGCAATTTAGTCAATTTAATTTTCTATGTATTCGAAATATGTAAATTTAAAATTATTTAAAAATTTCTTGTTAATAATTTATTTTAAGTTGAAGTTTTGTTACTAGTTCTAAAATATGGTTGATTTTGTTGTAAAGTGGTAATGGGTCTTCATTTTAGAATTAATAATGTCAGTCATAAATTTACAATTTTTTTTTTGCCAATTTGAAATTTGTTCATTTTTAGATTTTTATGAAGCTATAACAATTAATATTTCTTAAATAAGATTCACAAATTAAAATAAGATTTTTTTCTAAATCATTTAAATCAGTATCATTTTAAAATTAAAATCAGTGTAGAAGTAAATTTATATATTAAAATTTTTATGTATAGTTAATCTTGTATGTGATTGAGAATAATTGCTCATAAAATCATCATTTCATATGTATCTCATGTAATATTATGATATTAAATATTAAAATAAAACATGTAAACCATAAGAGGAAAAATAAATAGTTATGTAAGATGTGTCTAAGGAAAAACCTTTTTTGTTAACATTATTCCTTTAAGCCCATTGAAATGCAGGACAAACTTTGATTTAAAACAATTAATTTTATATACTCATTACTTTACATTAACATTTATTTATTTTATTCCATAGGCAGACAGGCTGGCAAATGGGCCAATGAACACTACAATCCTTGTGAATTAAGGTCCCTTTTGCTTGTAGATACATTTTCTGATGCACCCTTCAAACCAGAACATAACAATACTAAGTATTGCTGTGTAATGATATAATATGTGATGAGTTTTTGATACCTACCTAGATGGGCTTGTACAAAGCTATTTTTACCACCAATTAGACCATGCTCAAACTTTAGTAATTACTTCAATATAAATGTATTAAAAAATAATAATGTACTTAAAACTTATTTATTTTTACATGTTTTTTATGAATTATGTAACAGTAAGTAATTATTATTTGTTTTTGCTACAATACTTAGGTTGTAAAAAACATTTATAAGGCTAACTTTAAGATGTACACTGCTATTTTGCAATCACCAAGGGTGCCTTTTGTGAGACATAGTTCTTTTGTTCATGTTAAATTACAAAATAATTTTATTAATTGAATTTCAATTCATACTAAGAACCATATAGCTTACTTCTGTAGAAGTCGTTTTTATAGAAGTGTACTTTTTGTAATCATTAAATATTTGAGACCCATAGTAAATTTGCACTTATTAAATATGTAAGTTTCTTAAGAGATATGTTTAAATTATGTATTCCATAGTGTACCACTTAGTATTAATATAACCCAATTAAATAAATATTTGTATAAAAATGTCATGTTTAAGTTTCTAATCTAAATAAAAATTATAAATAGTTCTCGAGTCTAATAGCTATGCATAAAGGAATGGGGTTAGATAAATGGTGGCTGTATTACTTGATTTATAAAATAAACTTTACCCAACAAATATTAGTTTTATTGTTAAATAATGTCTTAATTTTTAAAATTAGATTTTTTGTAGTTTATATTTTTGGGAAAATATATTACTTAAAATAAACAAAACACAAAGTTGATACCTTTCCCATAACATTCGCTTTTATTATTTATATTTACTATAGGTGGTTTGCTTTCAGTCGCTATTTGCAATTACATGAAATACGCAATGAAAATTAATTTTAAGCAGCTAAATAGAATATTGATTTGTTTTAGGGGCGTAGCTTTGCCCTTGATGGGCCCTGTATCAAAATTTGGGGGCCGTTGATTTTAACTGCATCGATGACCTTTTTTTTCATCAAATTAAATTTCGTGCCTTGGCCGCCAACGAGTTAAACTACTTATTCAAATGTGTAAAATATTTTCATCTCATCTATGTATATAAAATATCGTTCATTAACACTTTTTTGGGCATTCTTAAATCAAAGGTTATTTGAATTAATGCCATTTTCTTTTAAGGCCTTCACATAAGCGACATGTCACCTAATTTGCGTTGAAGTAAAATATAGGTTGTACATGTCACACAGTACCACATCCAGAGCAGGAAGCCTAAGATTTAGCTGTAAAGTTCATATATAAACCGACGGTTTCTATTTCAAAGTATTTTTTTTATATTTAAACTATTGTAGTTGTGGTCCTTCAAGTCACTACTAGGTTTAATTGATAGTTGACCGGATGATTATCGTTTCAGTCGTATCGCTCGATATGGTATAATGGAAGATGTAAAAATGTAGGTACTTAAACACTTAGGTATTGAATATAACAAGATGGAGTTGAAATAAAAAAAAAAATCAGTTTATCATGAAATCACAGAAAGTCAACCGTTGTGTTTTTTATAAGAATTTAATTTTATATAAGCACGATAATGATTTTCGGTCTAATTCATAATATGTTATCGGCGGCTTATAACCTCGCTACAAGTATTAAGTCTTAAAATGTCATTCATAATAGGTCAAAAATTCTTACAAGTTCTATAGCGCAACGATAAAGTTATACAAGCTAGGACCCTACTATAACGCTTCGATATTAGTAATAAACATTGGTCAACTGACGTTTGCAATTGACATTTGATTTCTATCTGTATTTTCAAAAACAAAACAGAAGTACATTTATTATTATTTTATTGTGTAAATCAACTATAATTTTTTTCATTTAATACTTATTTTATTTACATTAAAATTACATATATATGGGTGTTCGACTGTGCTGCCATCTGGTTTCAATGTAAGTAACATATTAAATTAAATCTTTATATCTGTAAAGTGCCATCTATTAGCTAATTTGGGACTTAAATAACAAATATTATTAGCAACTTTTTGTTCTAAACAAAATGTAGAATAATAAGTTGTAATTAATAATTTAGAATCAATTCTAGATAATACCAAGGTTAATTTTCTTATTTAAATCATTTTGGTATGTAGAACGCATTAAGCTGGTCACTAACATAATACAAAATAGTAAATACTTATAAAAAAAAAATAGCGTCTTGAATGTCGGCAAAACTGTTTCGTAAGTTTGGAAGTAAAATTAAAGTGGATTTAAGTAGTTAAGTGTAATATTGTTGTGTTACAAATGAAGATATATTAATCAACAACTGTTTGTAGTGCATTATATAGCGGAGTTATCAGCAAAACTCTTGGAATATTGAAAAGTATGGTTTGTTTACATTTATTTCTATTTTCATTGGAATAGAGTATATAACGTTAATACTTATTCTCCGGACAGATTACTATGATAAGTAACGAATTAAAGATCATTTTAATATTAATTATGTTTGTAATAAAGCAAACATGGTTTTTTTATTGATAAAAATACAATTTCCGTAGTAAGTCTCACAGTAAAGGTTTAAAAATATCTTATATATCGTTAGACGATCGTTGTTAAGTAATGTTGTTAAAGAGAACATATAATTCAGTTTATTCCTATCGAGTGTCTTATTTTCTCATGGATTCTGGAGATAATTCTGATGAGGCGCCGACATATACTACTTTTTATTTGTAAATATATACTTTTATAGATAAATAAGTAAATGTAAATGATTAAATAAAACAAAATAAGATTTAATTTTATAATATATTTTTGTAATATTAAATTTTCTGTTTTAAGAGTACTGCCTTTAATATCAAGTTTTTACTTCTAATATTTCATTTTCCATTTGAATTGTATGCAGTTCCCTCTTGTATTCAAGTTCAAATGCAGCAATTTGTTCTGCAGGTGATTTTAGTCAATTGATTAGTGGATCTGAAACACCGCAAATTGAAATATTTTAGTATTAAAAGAACATACACATTGTAACCTGGGTTTAAATTACATCTTTTTATTGATATTAATATACTTTTTTCTTAATTTTTCTAGGTTTTGGACCCATTTAAGAATTTGCAAGCATGGCAGGCGGTGATGGATCCAACAATAATAAGAAGGTATTGGAGGAGGTGGTGCCGCTACTGTGTCCACAAGTACTGAAATAATAAAAATGTATTGATAAATAAAGTGATTTCTGTGTGTATTAAAATTTATACAATAACATACTGCTTTAACATAATTTGTTTTGTTTTCTTTTCCACACTCATTCTAAGAAAGATGATTAAATCAATTGATTCCATTATTACACTACATCCATAATAAAAATATTAGAATTATACTTACCATATCATTTGAGTTACCGCTGATGTTCTTTTGCCGGTTCTTCTCAGGGCTGGGTGTTTCTTTTACCAACCGATAATAGTACCCAGTTTGACAATCAATAAGAAAGTGTAATATTGTATAAAGTATTTTGAGTTTGAATTAAATTTTCCACAAGTGGAGAGATGTAACATTTCCTGTAAAGATGAATTTTCATATAACAACACAATAGTATTTCTTAAATAACTAATTGCAAAAAGCATGAGTGATTTGTATCTCATTATCAAGATAGAAATTCCTACCATGTAAAAACAATGGGATGCAATATAAATTACCTGATTTATATTATCAGAGTCAAATGCATTCTAGTCAATAATGAACTCGTTAGGTCTTCAGATCCTTTATCAAATCTATTAAGAAAATTTTAGAAAGCAAAAACAGTTAATTTTACAAATGCATGCATGAAAACTAGTGAAAAATTATTGACTTGCGAATATAACAAAATTGTAACACTAAACTTATCTTCCTCTAGCCAATTTTCACTTCTCTGCCTTTTTTGTATTCGTTTTCATTTTAAAACTTTCCTCGACAATATAATTATTATAATTTGTTGATACGATTAAAAATCATAATAATGACACAAGATGTTTGATATTTTTTAAATTGTACCTGTCCACAGATAAAAACTCGGTGAAACCATTCTCTATAATTCAATTCATTCATTCTATTTTATCATTTTTTTACGAAATGGCAATCTTGTGTACGATAATAGCATTTTACTTGTCGGAGGTTGTTCAAATGATTTTGAATTGAAAATGTTATCGAACGTTTGATAGGCTATAATGACGTTTTAACAAATATCGGCTTACACCTTCGATAGGGGTTTTATTATGAATTAGACCGTTTGTAGATAACGGTACAGTAGATTAAATGATGGATAAATGTGGGTAGTTGGCGAAAGTTCATCACTTTAAATTTAAAAATGAAGCTAAATATAAAAATATAGATTAATTGTTATTATGTATAAATCTAAGCAGCCATTTAGAATATTAATATAGTATTATCTACAAATAATAATGAACATATTTTCACAATGTAAATATCAGAATTATTACCTTAGGTATATTATATATTGCTAAGGTTAAATGAATAGTCGATAAAGGAAAACTCATATCAGTATTTTGATAAGGGTATAATATGTAACATAATGTAGATAGACGGCAGTTATTATAAAATCTAAAGTGGTTTGAAGTTAGTAATTAAAAAAAACATAAAGACGAATTGATAACCTGCTCCCTTTTTTTGAAGTCGGTTAAAAATTAGGAACCTCACAGCACCAAATTAAAAAAAAATGATTTCTCTACATTTGGGATATGCCTTCAAGAAAGAAAACTTTTTTAAACGTAATTAAATCCCTTATACCTATATAATTTGTATATAAAACCTGTAGTGTAGCAATAAAATTACTTGGTAGAAATATAATGATTAGTAACTGGGTTGATAGCAAAAATCACATTATTATATACGCCAAAGCAGTTTATTGAAGTTAATATTAGACAATTTACACAGTTTTAAACATCACAAGATATCAGATATTCAGATCGTGAAAAAGAAAATCAAAACGTAACAACATAGTCACATTAATAAATGAATAGTTTTAACAATTTATCTTTAAGCTACGTCAACTTTATACATACGTAATGATAAATAATGTGTAATCGAATAGATGACAAGCAACTGATAGCTTAAAATTAGGGACTCGAATTATCTTACGAAAACACGTAATGAAATAAAATCGCTAAAAATATTATGTCATTACATTGATGATTTTCTTACACAACAACACTAACATTTTAGCGATATTTAAATGATGTTTAAAAAGAAAGAATATCAGTACAACTATTATGAATATAATAGTCACATAAAAAGTACATCTACCATAGAGAGTTAATTATTGCTAACACACACACATTTCGAAGTCCTAACTATTCCGGTAGTTGATAGCACATCATTATATGCGCTTTGTATCATTTCCACTACATGAAGAAGCTACAGTAAAACTAAACGATTTTTGATAATTAATTTTATGAAAATGAAGATATAAAATATCAACTTGTATAAATTATTCAAACTTAATATATTTTTTATTTTTTCCACATCGTCTGGAAACTGCTTCCTTTTTAGCTTTTCTTTTATTACATATTAAATACGCATAAATATATAAAACCAGATCACTACCATTATTTTTTTATACTTATATATAGATTTATACACCACAAACAGTAAGCAACTTTAAATTCATAAACCAACACAAGATACATATCTGTAATTTCACATTGATCATTACTTATCGTATCTACTAATGATTGGGATATATTTCATATAATAAAAATAAACAAAAATAAAAGCACATATTGTATGTCGCAAATATTCAATATCGAAAATATTTAACTAAAAATTATACATGCAACTAGTTTCCAATATTAAATATGCAACTACTACCTCATATATATACGTCGTTCAAGTGAAAAAAGTACATTGCAATGTTAATTGGCATGCATGTAATTAAATTCATTTATAACATGGTTTTTCGTACTGTTTTCAAAACTTCTGTTTAATTACAGACGTGGCGCGTCAGTTTGCAATAGAATGGAAATCTCAAAACATCAATTTCGATGTAATAAGTTCCGAAATCTGTATTATGTTCAAACAAAATATGAACGTATAGAATGATCATAGTTTAACATTTCTGTGAACAATTTAAATAAAAAAAAAATTTAAATTTAGTTGTTTAAAGATTAAATTTAATGTATAATTTAAAAATATTAATTGCTGTTACTAAAATTACTTAAGTCGTTATTAAAAGTCTCGATGTTTTTTAAATTAAGTTTTTAATTAAATGTTTCTTAGTAAGTTTTCTATACGCCGCATGAAATTGATAAATATTTTAATATGTAATCTGATTTTTTTACTTTTAGCGTTAAACTAGTAGGGGTAACTTTAGGTTCGTGTGATTTTTAGGCCTAAATAGATTAAGATACTCATAGTCATAGAAAATATAAACGACTAGATGTTGCATAAAACTTCAATCACGTGAAAAACAGTTTACTTGTAGATATATATCACAACTGTTTATATAAATCACGTAACAAACAAAAGCTCCATTTTGTCAATTCAATGAGGGCGATACGATTCTACAAAAATATGTTGTCAGTTTTTTCAAATCGAGTAATATAACATTATTTTATACAATACTATGGCAATAAAAAAATATTTTATTTTTCAAAGGTTTTAGGGAAATCCAAGTTGTATGAGGCTGTCTAATGTATAGCTTTGCACATTTTAAAGCAAATTCTTGATAGAAATGTTGTCTATATATAACTATCAGTACAGTATAAGCTCGAGAACAACACATCGGGGTAAACAAAATCCTGTAGTCCTATGAACAAAATTCAAAATCAAGTGTTAAAATAAAATATAAAACCCAAATTTTATTATTCCATATGTGACACACCATTACAGTAATACCTACAGATGTTCTTAGGCTACTATTATATCATTCTTAAATTTCATTTCATAGTCTATTTGCATTAAGAATGCTAAAGTTCCGGAGCGAGAATCACCAAAGAAATTACAAAACTTGTTAAACATTAATTTGGTACTCGTTATCACTGGAATTACTCTGATGTAAATTTATATGATAAAATTACGACACCCATAAAGTAATAGAAGAATTAAAATGCATTACATAATATTAAATAGCAATACATTATGTATCCCATGTATGTATACCTTGTTATTAGGCAATGTGTCTCAAATATCCATGACTTCATCATCTACCAGATTCAAACTAAGAAAAAAATACTCAATCATAAGATTCACTAATTAATGAACATACTACAAATTTAAAAAATATAAGTATTGTTTAATTTAGTTGTTTAATAATGACATATATAAATTATTTGCGTTTTATATATAGCTAGGGATCTGGACGCAATATACTATGTACATAACGTTAGATTTAAGGAACAGTATAATTATCATAACTAATTAACAAATTTAGTTTGTCTCTTTCCCATCTATATCTGACACTTAAGTTGTACAAGGCAAAACACAACACAAATCTAAAAGATATACAATTCACATAAACAGTATACCCATCGTAAGTTATACAATGATTAGATCATTCTTATAACACACAATACAATTCAAGCTAAAAAGTTGTATAAATTATATTATAACCTCAGGTCTTTTTTAAATATAACAAATTTGTGATGAAATAAACCACATTGCATCTAACTAAATCGTGACTTGAAGAAGACGATGATTTATATTATAACAATAAAAAAGAAACAATCTAGATAATTAACTTCTGTAAATTCGTTATTTATAGAGCCTTTAAATTACATAAGAATTTTTTTTTTATTAATTATTCTTCAAAATAAAGGAAAAAAATACCCATACTGCTTAAAGTTTGCTTTTGTTGTAGTTATGATAATAATGCATTTTTATGAACTGTAACATAAAGAAAAAAATATTTATATAGTTATTTTATTTCTTAATTCAATAATACAAAAGCCTTTTTAATCAAAACAGATGTAAACCATATAGAAAAACGCTTTAAAACAACAATGAAACCATACAAAACCAGCTCCCAAACTAATTTTATCGGCATTCTACACACTAATAGACTATAGCATAGACTCATGTCACAGGTGTAGGTCATTAATGGCCATTTAACTTAATATTATTTACTTTCAAATAGATTTAAAAGTAAGTAGTGTGTGTGTGTGGGTTTACTAATATCATTAATGATCTAACATTTATTTTCACCAATGATTTAAATAGTTGCGTTGATATATTATTTAAAATAAATTTATTAACCAAACTTGAATGTAGTTGGTACTTGTGCAGGAACAGTAAATGAATAACCTGGAACAAATAGATTTTATTAATTTTTAAATCTTAGAAATAACAAAAAAAAACAGTTTTGACACTAGATTAAGTTGTCAACTAAACAATATGATTATAATTTGGTAGGTCATGTTATATTGTTACACATTATCATTTGAAATTAGTTGAGTAGAACTTTTGAAGTGATTATTTGAATTGTTCATTTTTAATATTTAAAAGATAAGTCCTTATATGGGCTTTATCCATAAATATACATACCACCACTTTGTTCAATGCGTCTGCTGTCTTGTTGGGCCTTACGTTGATCAGCTAATACAAAAACAGTGTTCAACTGTTTCTGCTGCTCCTCAGTCAACACACTTGTCAGTGCATGATAAAGAGCTGGTTCACTGGTTGATAAAGCTGTTAAACATAAGAACATGCTGTGGTCATTTGTAACAATTACAAAATCAATCTGCACCCAGATTTTTGCCTGCCCACAATATAATTTTTCCAGTGCAGATAAGAAGAAATTAGTTTGAACTTAAAATATGGTAAGCTTTGACTATACAAACCTCTTCTTTACTATTATTTTAAATGACAAAGTGAGTTTGTTATGAGTTCAAGTTTTAACTACTTTATCAATCATCATGAAATTTTGGATACACGTCATCAGGGGTACAGAAAAGGATATAGCGTTCCTACAACCCGCCCACATACAGGCAAATCCGGGTACAGATTGACTATCATATATTCTAGCAACATTCTAAAGGGTGAATCGTCCGAACAAAATTTTGAGTGATCTCGAAATAACTTGAAGATTTTTTAGATCAATGTCTTACCTGACAATGTAATTTTAAATTTGATATATTCATCGACAGTGCAATCTTTCTCGTCAAGCGGCGTTGTGTAACATTCAATAGCTGTCTCATCTGGCTCAAAGTCGTCGTCATCCTGTTTAAAATTAAAACAAATTTAATTTCATAAGCTTTTCTACTAGCGTTCAAACTTTTAACAGTCTTACTGTAATAGAAGACTTTTTTTATTATTTACTTACGTCATCACTTTCATATTCTTCAATCTTGGCAGTTAGATTGATGCCTTGTTGTGCACTATTTTTCGTTGCTTGCCTAGCGAGATTTTCCAAATATTCATTGTTCATTTGATCAATATCATCATCATCGCTAGAAAGCACCTCTGTAAACAAAAAGTATATAAATAACCATTGTCATCTGATATTAAAAAAAATGTATTTCAATGCAATGTTTAGTTTAAAAAGCCCATGACTAGGGTCATGTAACATAAAAGATGAGAGAGTTTTTTCATAATGAGTTTAACTTCTATTGCTATTATTTTGTATTATAGACAGAGTAGAAACTCTCTTAAATTGTTTTATTGGAATCACTTATAACCGTCACGGTGATGGTGAATAATGGTCAATTAATATAGGGCAATAATTGATATCGTAGTTATTTTTTAAATATTGATAACATATTTTTTCAGCAAAATTGTACCTTCGTCTTCATCTCCTTCATCTTCTTCTGAAGATGTGTCATCATCGGCTTCGGCTCTGGCTTCATATGCGCGTTTTAAGCCATCAAACAGTACCAAACATGAGGGAAGAATTTTTGGCAAAACTTCATCAAGGTTGGGTCTCTGGGGTCCCATCTCGAGTAGAGTGCAGATACCAAGCACACATAACTTCCTATCATGTAAACTGTAACATAAGCATAAAATAACTATTGCATGTTACTGCAGAGATTTAATTTCTGATTATATTATTACCAGAGGTAAGTTTGACTATCTTTTATTAATATACCATAGGCAGTTATTATGTTGTTTTTAAATATGTAATTAATCATACTACCATACAATATGGCATAAAAAATATTTTTAATTTAAAGCTGAAATGATTAAAAAACATTTCTGAAATCTTAAATAAAATAAGAATATTATTGATCAAATAAGTTGATAACTGATATTTTTTTTACAACAATGAAGCTGTATTATTAATAAATTATTTTTTTTAAGTACTTACAACATACGTGTATACATAATGTACACACAACATAGATAAATATAATAAAACGATATGTATGTTTCACCAAATGTAAATGCAGATAAGCTATATGGGTGTAGAATTCTAGATAGAAAGAAGCCATATATGGTTGTACTTTAGTAGTGTACAGTAGCATTTGGAAACAATCATGCCTATTTTAACTTTGTTAATAACCATTCTTCATGGTTATATTCTAATTTCATAAAATAAGTCTTATTTATAACATATTGTCCTAATATTGATTATTGAAAGTAGCTTTAGAAATACATACCCCATGAAGCAGTCTGTATCATGTATCCACTGTTTAATAAAGTGTTGTGTGATAGATGCATTGGGAACAGACTCTTGTAGTTTATTAAGAATGGTGAACAGTAGATGTGGATTGCAGTACAAGATGGCTATCAGTACCTAACAACAAATTTGTTTTTTTTTTTAAACAATTCTTAACATACATTACATTATGCAAACATTATGCAATAGATAATATAATAAATTGTAATATTGAAAGTACCTGAAGCAACATAGTTCTAAGTTCGGATGTCTTGACTTTTCTCGTAAGTCTGCTCAGAACTAGTTCCACAAATGATGGAAGACAATTATCTATCTTGCCTGAACATTGAAGGACTATAACTTCAAGAAGTTTTGCTGCATATACCTCTGATTCATCTTCTGCATCTGAGTTAAGCACCTGATAAAAATGAAGTGTTTAAAACTTTACTTGCATGAAAAAATGCATTGTTTACATATAATATAAATATTTATAAATAATCTAACTAATAATCTAATCAAGAAAAGAAAATACATTGCAACAGCCACAAAACATTCACTTGCAAATTTTGCCAGTAGCATTGTTTAAAAAAACTATGCAACCTAAAATGTCACTTTTCAATTCTTAAATAAAACTTTTTAAATGTTTACTTATAAATGTATCATCTGATTAAATTTGCATCATTAAAAATAAATCAGACAAATTGATTTGACATTGATACATCTCAAGGTTTATTGACAACTTGTTTATATTAGCTGCGGCCAATCAAGCTCATATTATCTGAATATGCAGTGAACATAGTTAAAGAAAACGACAGATACTTAATTATTATACACAAAAAAAGCAATAAATGTTTTCAATTAATATTACGATTTTGTATTGTATTTCATGTTTTATTTAGTTTGTGATTAATATTTCGCATTGCATCTAAATGAAAAAATCTACTGATAACTATAACTATAGGTATTAACATTGACATTTCAAATTTACTAACAAAAGTTTATATATTTTAATTAATTTATTTTTGTAAAACAAATTACAGCACTCGCACTGCGTTTGATTGCATCAACTACAACAAAAGTATAATAATATATATTTTTATGATGAAGACTTTTTTGATGAACTTACCGCTTTGACCATGTTAAACATAGCTAGTATATGATTCTCATTAGATAGGAATGCATTAGTATCAACAGTGATGTAATTGTGAAGTACAGGCATCATGTCTGTGAAGTAGTCAAAACCCTCTTTTTCGAAAACTTGATACAACATCTCCAAAACTTTCCACATGTCTTCTGATATCGTTTTGGCAGTCAAATTGCACAATAAAGTCATAGCTTCTTCATAGTATTCTGTAATATGATATTTTATTAATGACAAATGTATTTTTTTAAAAACAAGATGATCACTCAATTAAAACTGTGAAAATGTTACCTATAATATTGTGATGTAGAATATGTCCAACAACTCGTAAAACTGTCTTTTCTAATTGTGCCATAATTTCAGGATTGTCTTCCATTACATTTAGCACTGTTTGCATTGTGTTTAGAAGACCCATAGCTGTGATTGCCTTTTCATCTGTTCCAGAATCTGTTTCAATTACTTTGCTAAAGGTTGTTGCTAAGTGATCTGTAATTTCATAGGCCATAGGCATTAACTGCTCTGTGTATAAAGGTACAATCTTCTGAAGGACATTTGCTATGTTATCATTTTCGGTTTCCCTGATAACCTTTAGCAATTCTGTTGTCACAGCCTTAACTTGAGGTTCCAATAATTTGTGCACTTTTTCCTGGGATGTTAAAAGCATTTGTAGGGCGATAGCTGCTTCTACCTTGACAGGTAACTCTGCATCATTAAGCAGTGCATTAACAGTGTATCGTACAGCCTCTATCAAAAGAGGTTCACTCTTGAATCTAACACTGGCAAAACAATGTAGAACCCAACAAGCCCTAGCTCTCATATAACCTAGCTGACTGTGGAATTCAGGGAAAACATATTGACTAAGAAGAGAGTCAATTTCTTCTTTGTAGAATTTTTTCTTGATCAGGATGTCATTTAATGTTCCAACCATATGTAAGGCTCCATCTCTTTGCCTTGGTCCATATTCCCCACTTTGACTTGTTAAAACTTGCATGCAGAGGTGCATTGTTCGCTCTAACATGTCTTTTCTTTTTTTACAGCACGATATGAGTAATGTTTGTGCTGCTGTTACGGGTGATACAAAATCTTCAAATATGTCTAAAATAAATTATAGATATAACAAATAAATTCAATATAAAACGAATGAATAAAATGTTATTGTATGAAAACAGAAAACTTACCAAATTTAATACGTATGTACTCATGAGGATCAGTGAACCAAAGCTCTTCATCAGCCTCAGAATAAGACATAAGTGGAAATAGCACATCTTGAATAATCGCAAACATGTGTGGCTTCAATAACTTCCAGGAATGTGCATGACTCACACTGTGAACATTATTATTATTTATTACAATTTTTTTATTAAAAAACATACCTTGTATTTTACATATAATGTATTATATTAAATTCTGTTAATATATATAAAATTGAACTTACCATTGATCTATGTAACTGAGAGTTTGTTGCAATACCCTTGGTGATACATAAAGTTTATTTCTGTATTGATCCAGTACTCGAAGCAAAACCTCTAAAATACCTCCCGTGAATGTAGTTAAATACCACTCAGCAAATTGGGCATATTCATCACGTGCATTAACTGGGCTACCATACCTATTAAAAAAATATATTAATAATAAATTTGACATAAATCAAAGATTTTAGGAGAAATTTCATTTTTAAGGAAAAATATTCATCTTTTAGTTTACCTTTCAAATAAACGGTATAATGTATGTACAGCCCATTTTTTGCATTTCCACCAGGGCAGTTCCATACGTTCATCGTCATCAACCTCCACAGTGCTGTCTGGTACAGGTTTCTCCATTACTGACCTCAGAACTTCCATCCACTTGGTGAAAATTTCCTTTGTGATTAAGTCCAATGGCAAAATATACTATAAATAGAAACATTATGAAAATATTTGCAATATAATTTTGCTTTAATAATATAAATTAATAACAAAATTAATTTACTTTTATTAAGCCATAAAAGCATTTCAGTATTTGCTTCTGTATCAGAACAGATTCCATAGATTGGTCAGCCTGGAGATTTACAATTAGATTATACATCATAGGTAACAACAAGTTCATGGCTTCAATGAGTGGAACTCTTTTTTCCGCTGTATGATATTCATAGCTTTTGATAAGTTGGTATAGACATAATAGAGCTCCCATCCAACTATTTGGCTCATGGTTTTGTAAATATATGTGTATTTTATCAACAATTTGAGTCCATCTTGACGGAAAATCATTTTTAATTATGGTCTTAAGACAAACACACAGTTGTACTCTTATAATACCAGGTGCCTGGACAATAGCATCTACTATCATATCTCTGATCATTGCACGATCTTGTTCATGAATGCTAAATGGAATTGGCTCCCCTTCCTCTGGTTCCTTTTCTTGCCATCCAGATGTAATCATGTTCTTCAAATAAACGACTCCAGCTTGTCTCACTGGTATTGAAACCTCATGTAGCATAACACCTTGTAGCAATGTTGGTGCAAATCCAATTATTTTGTGTATCTGAAATGTTAAATCATAAATGTAAATATCTATTCATTTTTTCAATGTGTAAAGTATCTCTGAAATATTTGTATACATTATTCTTTTGTAGGATTCTAATCTAAAGGCAGATCTGTTTTTATATATCTATTTTTAGTACATTTAAATTCAAATGTAGTCCTAGATTATCTAAATGTTTGTAAGGTGTGGTTAAAAGAATCTCATTCTTAAATATTATAGCGATGTATGCCATATGCAAAGTGTCAAATCGAGAATCTTCCAGGTTATACATTAAATACGATGCTTAAGACAAATAAGTAATGAACGTATCTAAAGGATACAATTATTTAAAGAAATGAAAGTGTATAGTGCGGCATGTTATTATCTATAAAATTAAGGAGGCATGAACACAACTGTATATCTTAGTTGCTAATGAACTGTACAAATTGGTCGCATTGTAAATTTTTCGAGCATGTGGATGACAATATGCGATGTACCTGAGAGAGCTGTTCTTCTGCTTGCTGTCTCTGATTTGGGTCAATGGTAGCGCGCAGTATTTCCGTCAACTTTCTGGTATCCATGTTTCTTGATTAACATCAAACTTTTTATTGAATTATATTTCAAATTTCAATAAAGGACATGAGCCGCTACCGCCGGGCGTGGATAGAAAAGACAGTTTGTCTTTGGTTAGTTTAGAAGATAGGTCACGTGATTTACAGAAAATATAAACATGGATCTATACTTTGTAGTACAATTACCAAATAATATTATAAAAATACTTAGGTATTATTTATATATTTATATTTATTTATATATTAACAGAATATAAAATAAACATAATATAAAAAATATAAATATAAAATAATATTAAAAATTAACTCAATTTTCTGGGACTTCAATATTACTGAAAATATTAATCTTACAAAAGACATTTAGTGAAGAAAGGTAAGTAGATCCGTAAAATGAAAAAATATATTTACAGTTGTTTCTATAGGATTCTTCAATATTTTTGTTTGAGACATGATTTTTTTTGATTCAGAGGTAGAACTCTAGACCGCTTTTAAATGCATATGTAATTATGGGGACATGAACACTAAATTTGAAAGAGGCATAAGATGAGACGACTATATAGCTCTAGATTTCTAATCTAATTTAAAGTTTCTATTCTCTTTGACATGGGCTATCGAATAAATATTAAATATATCACTAATACCATGCAACACTATATGGTAATGTTATTCATACATGTCAAAGTCAATGAATTCGATCTGTCGTATTATATCTGATTATGTTACTATACAATTATACATACTACTTCTTGTATTGAGTACCTGTAGTCATCATTATACTTTTAAGTGTGAGTTAAGGCTCTTATATTTTATTAGATTTACTGTGTCATAACAAAGTATTATACATATTTCACTTCTAGATACAGACAAAACTCGATGGTTTATGTATCCATTACCTACTCTGAAGGTTTGCAGCGATATAAATAAATATAACTTAAAATGAGTTAATCTTAAATATGTATCATGCTTAAAAAGGACGTGTGATATTTTTTCGTATAACAAATGTGGCCAATTTGATAAAATGAGGTTTAATAAGCAAGAGTTGGCTGCGTTAGCTTCGCAGACTTCTCAAAGTTTCGATCGAGAAGGGGTGATGGTGCTGAAAGAAAAGCAAGATGGATTTTTTCGTCGTTCTGAAGGTATTGTAAACAATTGACTTATATGTTATACTTATTTAAGTATTTTTCATTCTTAAATTATTGTAGTCTGTTATATTACATATTTTTAATTAAAGTTTACTTCCTAGGATGTTCATTGCGCTGGTTTCGTCTTAGAGGCAACCTATTATTTTATTTAAAAGGCCCTGAGCCATGGCATGAACCTGTCGGCATAATTGTATTAGGTCAGCATCAAGTTAAGGTACAGACACAAGATGAAAATGGTTACTGGCCATTTCAAATAGGTAACTATTTGATAAATAAAAAGTAGTTTTTATCAGATTTTATTTGTAATTGTTAATATTTCAACAATTATTCTTGTAGTGTGGGAAAATGGCATTTGCTATAGAATGGCCACATTCCTTGAAGCCGAACGTGCATTATGGTTAAAATCAATACAGATGGCACCATATGATGTTATAAATTTACAAATAATTGCACTTAAAGAGAAACTTAACAAAATAAGGGCAGTAACAGATATAACAACATATAGATTACAAAAAGGGATTGTGTTGGGTGAGATACATTTTTGAATTATGATAATATGTGATAAAAAGTATGATATAGGTATTAGTTCTTTTGATCTAATTTTTTTATATAATTAATGATCTATATTATATTATGTTGTTTACTCTTAATTTTTTTTTGTGATTCATAGTTAAATGATTTAGTTATTGTTATACAAAAACCAATTTAAATTTACCTTTTTCTGTTTACATTAAGTTAATGTGAATGACCAACTGTTTGGTATATGACAAAATAATTTAAAAATGATTGTATATTGATGAATTTTCAGATACAAATGAAGTACCTCTGTGTGAGCTAGCTCTGTCTTGTGATAATCTTTTATGTGATGCATATGGTCGACCACCCTCACCACTAATTGTTGTTTATGTCAAATATTCTAAAGGTCTCTGTGTCAAATATGGAACAACAGAGATTGTGGAGGTAAATATCTGAGATATCAATTATGTTTATAATGTATGATATTTGTCTATTATGACTTTTTATATAATATTAAAAAGAACATTTTTTTTTATACATATTTCAATGTAGACAAAGATCAGATGGTCTAACCCTATGACCTAAATATAAATTTAATTTAATGTCTATTGTAATTTATGGCTTCTAGACTTGCAGTAATCCCAGTTTTTCCAAGACTGTATTGTTTCGTGCAAGTGATGGTCTAACTCGAGATGCAATTGTTAGGATTGTGGTGTATGATGTTAAAGAGAGAGTGTCTGAAACTGCTGTACCAATGGGTTTCACTTCCTTGCAACTGAGTACTATACAGGTAAATAAGTACAAGAATTATATATATTAATAAAATAATGTGACCTTTACACAATAATTATTAGAACCCGTATCGTGTTGTAATAAAGTATTATTATCTTGTATTTGTCTGTGGAGCTAGTTAATGCCCTATGGAGATTTCAACTTTAACTATAAATAACAGGATGAATGATGTTGTAACTTTCCTATCTTATGATTCAAACTTTATTATTCGAAATATGTATCAATGACATTAAAATTTAACTATACTTCATCCAAAACTAAATTGGCTAATTGAAATTAGCAATATTGTTAATACTATGTATAATGTATGCACTATTCATATTTCACTTCATATTAGTATTGCAAACAATTACACAAAGTTTCAGGTATATTCTTTAAAAGTATATGATTAGTTTATACTACAGTGTAAGTGTATTATATTAAACAAAAAGCTTGAATAGTATCTTAAAAAATATCTATGTTTATTTTGAGTATTATTATTTCTATTTTAACTCATATTTTCATTATTTAATAGGAAGCTCAAAGATTACGAGTGGGACTTGTTACGCGTGACAACAAAACTATTGGGTTTGTGACAATAAATGGGTGGAGCTTAGAACCTTCGTATATCGGAACGAGTCCCAGCCATGCAAATGATAGAAATTGCATAGATGTCCCACAAAAAGTGCTATGTCATAGACGGTCACAGTCCCTGCCTCCTAGGCTTGGCTTGAAGTTGAAATTTCCGTCTTATGGAAATCTCTTAAAACAGAATTTCGTTAATAGTCATCAAGTTACATACAGATTTCACTCTGGATTAGGGGGAGATATAACGGTTCACGAAATTATGGCTGAACCAAAAGTTTGTTACCAAATGCCGATGCAAGTGTTGTAAGTAGACAATTATAAATATAACTGTAATAATATATTATAATAATAATATTTATGGTTTCTAAAATGTAATCGCTTCTAAACTTAGTGGGTATAGAGTTATTTGTTGAGTGGAATAAGGTGCTGACTACATATAAGCATATATGAATACAATTAGTTAAATATTGTAATACATCAAAAAGTATGAAACATCATAGTTTTATTTGTTTTGTAGAGATATATACATTCAACGGGAAAAAGAGCTTTTGGAAGAGCTTTTGTCTGTGGGAGATGTATGTGGACATTGGCAAAGTAAGCAGTTGGATTTAGCGAGTACACACATATCATTATTGAAGCATTACTGCCATTCTAAAAGGTGCTTACATCAAGCTGAACATGCATATTTCAAAGCAAGTTCCAAGAAAGGTGAACTTTTTCTTTACACTTTTAAATATGTTATTATATGATATGTTTAAATTTCCTGAGGTTTTCACTTTGATATCTTTTTAACGAAGTATAATATAATAATTTGTTCCAATTGCTATTTTGCATAATTTTACAATCTATTTCGAGTGACACTTGTCATAATTAATGAAATTTTTCACGATATTCTTATATTTCTTAGACGACTCGAGCTTGGAATTCGCTCCAATAAACATGCACCTTCAAAGAATGTGGGTATACAACGACACCTTGAACAAGACTGGGTTTCATGACGTCATCACAGCGGGTGCATTTGCCGCTCACTCGCATAAAGCTGAACGTACCGGCGGCTTAATAAGGTATGAGAATATTTCCATTACATAACTTATTTAATGTATTCAATAATTGTAGATCTATATCTATACTTACTACTATATAAATCTATTGGTTCTGTCTGTACATTTTTTTTCACCTAATCATGTGATAAATTATCGTTTTATGATGCAGTGATTCACGTTATACTATTTTTTTCATTTTTGTCTGTCTGTATGTCTTCTTATAATTCAAGAAAGGGTTGACCAATCTTGATGAATATTGGTACACATAAAGAACATGTGATGATGCTAATGTTAGGCCCTATTTAAGATCGGTTAACCCTACGGTATCTTATGAAAATTAATCATTAATTACGTATTTCTTTACCAGTAGCCATGTGTGTTAACAAACGTATGTTAATCAAGATCTGAGAGGAACAACTATTAGATAATCGCATGGACTATTTCAATCTAGGGTTTTTTTGTTTGGAAAGCAACCAATTATTTTTTATTCTTACTCTAGATTCTGAGTTTTTTAACTAATGTACTAAACAAACTTATATGCTTTATACATTATTATAGATAATTTAAAATGGTATACGCGCTGTCTGGCTAGGTTCTGAAACTAGTTTAATACTGAGTCTTTGGGCTTTGTCCTCCCCATAAACTTTAAAATCTGCAAGAGACGAATAATGTTAAAAAAAATACATTAAAATCTGGTGTTGTTAGTTATCATTTTTAAATATACTTATGTTCTATTCATAGACTCGTACAACAAGTAAAAGACATAAGTAACACAAAGGCGGCATTGAATTACGCAGCTGCGAATAAGATTCAAGCTGAATACGATAATGTTATGGCCTTGATAAGATTGCGAGACGAAATTTCGACTGACATGGACAGGATAGTCGTTCTCTTACAAGCCGTTCAAAGAAATGAAGTCATCAATATAGCTGAAGGTAGCATTGAAATGTATTCTTCAAACGCACACACACCCAGCAATACTTACCTAATATTGTTATATTCATAATTGCAGTTATAAAGACTAAAGTTAAAGTCATGCTCGAACTATGGCGGCCGGCTGTCGTTGAGGAGTCGCTGGCAATTATTGGATGGGCCAAACACAGCTGCACCGATGATTCGGAAAATCATGTATGTTTTTTAATAATTATATTATATGTTTTTGATGTAAAAAATTAGCGGTATGATAATTTCAAGGCCGAATTTCCGTGCGACGTTTTGTATGTGACAAAAAACAAATTTGTCTTAAACAAAGTTTTATTTTTAAATAAATTAAAAAAAAAACCAAGATGTATGATGATGTTTGAACAGGGAGTATATATATGCTAAATTATGTATTTTAACGACCCCTTTTTTTTTGGGATTGATATGTCAATGTTTTTAAATTTAAACAAGTTGTTGTGTAAATATAAAATTTTAATGATATATTTATATCCATTCGTTCAAATACTGTGATACATATCTGCTTGTATAGTTACTATTGGATAATTGTTGTAAAATAGCTTAATGTATACATAAAAAATGTATATTTCAGACAATGTCAACACTAGTGCGTCTCACGGAACAGTTGAGTCTATTCGACACGAATTCCGACTGCGATACATTCGAAGCATCCTCCAGCTCTAGTTCTAAAGAAACATCACCCACAGTTGACTTCGCCTCGTTCCCATCGAGTTCTTACATATGCTCGAACAATTGCCAGAAACTCGACAAAGATTTAAATAAACCCGGTAGCGAGTTGCAGTTCTATAACGATTATTTCAATAGTGAAGAGCGTAACAGATTGAATCATTCGTTCAGGTCGGTCCGTTCACCGACAAGACCAAAACTGAATGATACACATAGTTTCTCATTCGATTCAAAAAGGACGGGGCATGGTAGTTTGAGACATGATTTCAAAAGTACTGCGTCTCTCGAGCAAGTCTCGTATCGATGTCTTATGGAGAGTTTGAGTGGAATCGATAAGAAAAAGGTGCAGTATTATCCTAACTAATATTATAGATGCAAGATTGAGTTTGTTGATTTGTTTGTTTGTAACGCTTTCATGCCTAAGCCACTGAGTCGATTTTTGAATTATTTCATCAATGGAAAGCTATTATCAGTGAGTAACATAAGGTTACATTTTGTCCCCGTATTCACTTGGAAACGGGTACTAACGCTAGTATAAAATAATATAACATACGAACCTAATGATTGATCGGACTAATAGTGAATTTATCTAAAACGCATTAGAAATGTTATTATTTATAATTGCATTTACTGATAATATTTCTCATGAAGTGACAAAATGTCGCTTGTTTACTTGATTATATTATTTGCCCGGCGATTGTATGATTCTAAATTAATTGTTTACAGTATCAATATTATATTTTTGTTATTATAGTCAATATCATATGTTTTATTTATTTATGTAAATATATTTATATTATCAACTTTCGTATTATGTACAAACTTTTATTCTTATTGATAACTAAATGTACAAATTTATGAATTTGTTGCAAATAAAATAATAAAGTGTGTGTGTGTTGTCTGTGACGGATGAAGCGATTTTAAATTAGGCTATTTAATATAAACATTTAAATGCTAAACTATTTATTAAAAAAAAATGGCGAAATATAATTTTGTAATTTTGTATTTTGTATCTATGGCGCTCTTATAAACAATGTAAATGCATGGTACATGATTATTTATATAAAAAATGTTGGTATAGTTTTGACGACTTAAGGATATGTTTATGTACAAAGCATTGCGACTGATTCGAATACGATCAAGTCCGGACAAAGATCCAAGGCCTCTAGATATTGAAATTTCAAGGCCCAGTCTGAAGCGATTAAAGTAAATTTTAAGCCCGGTATAAGCTAAATAATGTTATTTTACTGTAACCGTTTCAGAATTGTTCAAAATCCGGTCTTGGCCCAGAGGCCGCCCGGTCAGTTGTAGGCCTTGGCATAAATCTGAGACTAATTACGTTTGTGACATGTGCTTAATTGTGGATATCTATCTGTTCGTAATTACAAAACCATGGTACAATGAATTTGTACATTAAAAGAAATATTTTTATAATAATGTCATTTCAGAATTCGAATCTGAAGAAGGATTCTTCGTCTCTCCCGAGTATAGGCCAAATAGATTCTACGACACGAGAAAATAATCTGGCCTTTCTAAAAAGCATCGGTGCTGATGTCGAAGCTACTGTTCACTTGGTTCTCGAAGCAGCTATCAAATTTGCTGACGGTGCTGAAGGTAAAATTTCCATAGTAAACTTATTTTTTGTCATAAATGTATAATAATAACATTTATATTAAAAATAATAATAATATATTGAATAAAAATTATTTTTCAAACAATTTGCCTACAACACTACACACAAGTCTTCTTTATACATATATTTTAAAGCGGGACATATATTTTATAATATTATTCAATAGTAGTTGCTGCACTACAAACCTTTACCGATGTCAGCGAAGATAAATGTGTTTTTTATTTTATTTTACAAGTATAAAAATTATAAAAAAATAGTATATAAAAAAATAGAGCTAACATTTATAAACGTATATTTTATAGCATTGTTTTTTTTATCAACTTGTCTGCTTAATAATTAATAAATAAATATTCGTTTTAATGTCCCTAATATGGAAACTGATATAATAATAAATAAAGTTTTAAGTAAATTTGTACATATTTCATTAAATGAGTAACTAAATTATAATCTGAATATTTTGTGTAATTGTTTAATGTTGTTTATTCTAGATATAACGGAAGATGATCTCGAGTGTCTCAGGAGCCAGACGGAGGAGTTCAAATTGTCAGCTGATTCCTTGACGCGCTGGTCGCGTGTAGCTCATGCAGCTATGCGGCTGAGATGCGAATCACCAACATGGGCTCGTGAGAACGCCGCCTTGCAGACTAGACGAGACACGTGCTTCTCACAAGCGGTAAAGTTGTACCCCGATTTACACTATCCCCATCTCCACTACATATCTCCTCATGATACCGCTGTAGTCTCACTTATTGCATTATTGTATTTGCATAATTATAATTAATTATTATTTAAAAATTAACATTCTAAGCGCGAGTCTAGGTCGGGTAGCAAGTTATTAATAAAATGTAATCAATTTCAGCTCACAACGTTGACAGCGGGCTTACTCTGTTGGTTCTGTTCAATGCCCAGTGACATAATCATGAAGGTGTTAACTTCAGAACTTGGTCCGCTATGTAGTTTCGAAGGTCTCTTAAGCCTTTACTCCACTGAGAAAGCAATGTGGGGTGACATGGTCGTAGCTGTTGAGGATCTGCAAACAGTTGTCTTTACATTGACAAAAGTTGGACACAGGTATGAATTAGGTTTATGAAATAATCTATTACAATAAATATTTTATTATTTTAATACTTAACGTAGAATTTGTTGTTGTTATTAAAGATATAATAACAAAATCAAACATATAACCACTGTTTACCACATTACTAATTAAAATTAGTATTTGAATTTGGAAGGATCTATGTCTCTATGTCTAATTGTCTATAGTTATCATATTTATACTTTAAGCTATTACCAATTTTAAAATGTTTTAAAAAAAACAATTTATCGTCAATTATGTAAAGTTACAAGGTACTAACAGATCAAGCATATGACTTTTACAACGGTTTAACCATAAACAGTTTATTTTTAATGGAAATAATTTAAATATGGATGAAATACAATCGAACCAATATTTACCAACTAATGTCATCAATTTACTAAAACGAATGTAACGATTGTAACGACAAATGAGTGTGTGCGACGGTACAGTACAATCGATTCGTTTAAAATTTTTGTTGTTATACTTGAAAATTAGTTTGTTATTATTATTTGCAGTAACATGGCCATACCTCAAGTGACTGGAACAAGAGGTGCGTTAACAGTCTACATACCCGTCTCCGATTCCCTCTACAACAAATTTACGAATAAGCAGGTAAATGACGTAAATGCTAACTTGAAATAATAAATACCTTAAAAAAATGTATTCTTGAAAAAATATTTTGTCCCTTTCTAGCACTTAAGCTTTACAATAACTGCCGTATTCTTCAATATTGGTATTAATGAAAAAGCAACGCTCGCTGAAGCTTTAGGCGAGACTACACCACAGTACCATTCAAACAACGACAACTTGGACAGGCTTTATAAATATTATCACAAGTACAATAAAGTATTCCCGGCTGACCCAATGGCTCCGAACCGAGGTATGAAGTTAATTAAGAACATAGCTTACATAAACTAAATAAGGCCAAAAACAAAGCTGTTCGTTGCTATGAAGCCCAAGTAACTTAGATGAAATATATGTTAATTTCAGCTTCTACAAGAACCAAGCCGTTAGAAGAAGTAATGGAAAATCTACGTATAACTGTGCATAAAAAAGTTCCGAAGAATATTGAAGTATTACATCTGGCTGCGTTAGCAACAAGACTTATGAACGGTGAGTTAGATAAATTATTATTATTAATCGTTTTATCCATAACCATCGTAGTCCACCACTACCGCAATTTCCAGACAGTTCGCTAACTTTCTCTGTCTAATAAGACAAATCTTTTCATCTTTTATTGCGTATTAAGTTCTTATTTGGAAGATAAGTTAAATTATCTTTTAACGTCACACATAACTTTGGACAACAAATTAGCTCCCTGCATGGTGTCTTAAATCCTAAAACCATGGAAGTTTGCTCCCAAAAAGAAAAACCGTTTTGATCCTTTCTTAAGCAAGTCATGGCATGGCATGGCATGGCATGGCATGGCATAGCATGGCATAGCACGGCATGGTAACTTATGAATTTTCGTCACTTTTGAAATTTTGATGATATTATTCTGGGCTGACAGGCTAGCTAGACTGTAAATTTGTTGCCATCGGGTATTAGTGAATAGTTTTGAGCAATCGATCTTAATTTATACCCGAGGAGCTGTTCGTGACCTGCATTTCTGATCTGTTTACCGCCATTGCTGGTGTTCCTCAGGCGTGTCTCTCCGTTCATTTTTTGTACAGTAATAAATTGTTGAATTGTTGTTGTGGTGTTGTCATGGACATGGAGATGAAAGCAGAAAAAAGTCCTCGAGCGGAGAGAGGAGTAGAATGTTGGGTAATATGAAATATGGAATTTGTGAAATATGAAATATGTTATGTCCCTTGTGCCTGTAATTACACTGGCTCACTCACCCTTCAAACCGGAACACAGCAATACAAAATACTGCTGTTTTGCGGAAGAATATCTGATGAGTGGGTGGTACCTACCCAGACGAGCTTGCACAAAGCTCTACCACCAAGTAAAGAAGTCATCACCGCCCAGAGACAATACCATTGTCTCTGGGCGGTGATGACCACTTCCCATCACGTAGCCCATATGCTCGTCCGCCTTCGTATACAATTAAAAAAAAGATGATATTATCCTACCTATCTGATATTATTTAAACTGATAATATAATCTCCAAATGAATGATGTAATTTTGATTTGGTTGTATGGAAATTTAATATATTGTTACATACATTTCCGATTCCAGTTCATGTGTTTTGGTTTCAGGAATACGATACACATCATGTAAGAGTGCAAAGGATCGAACTGGAATGTCAGTCACTTTAGAGCAATGTACGATACTGGCATCTGAATACCATTTGGCAGAACATGAAATGAAAAAGGCTCTCAATATTATGAGGAGGTGGGTATCTTGTAATACATATACACTAAAGTACTTGTGCTTGTCTCGTAAAATGCATCCCAAGCACTTATCCCACTATATCTGGAGCCCAGGCAGGATGCACGTTCCTCAGCACGTAGACAATTATAAACATAAATAAATATATTATACCTTTATTATGGACTATCTTATTTTATACGTTTAACTTTTAACTAAATTGTTCACAAATAATGTTACAGTGAAGGGTGTCGACGAGAGAACACATACAAGAATATCGGCATAAGGAAGTACGCGTTTACAAAGAAGCAAGTGATGTCACTTCCTGAGGAATATAGACCGCCACCTGGTACTTATGGTTCAACTCAGACTTAATGCTACAATAACCATATTTTAAATACGAGGAATTTTGTATAGCTGGTGTATTGTTATACAATGTTTTGTCTTCTTCTTCTCATGGTTATATTACTTACGACGTGACAGAGAGAGGCCGATCAGTAGTACTTATAATAAATGTACTTAAAAATTTGTTCGAAAACCGATAAGGTACGAATTATGAATTCCGCAATCAAAGTATATATAAATAAACATACATATGTACGTATGTATAATATTTTATATAATATCAACTATGTTAAACTGGAGGAAGGAGAAACAATTAAAAAACATGCACATGGAACAAGTAAACAAGTTAAAATCGCTTAAATTAAACAAGACAGTTCATATATATATTTTGAAATATATCGATGATGATGAACGCGACTATTTTTGACAGTTGTTTTTTTACATTCCGTTTTCAGACTAAATTAAAAAAAAAAGAATCACGTTCGGTAATGTTTGAAGTGAAATTTGAAAGTACCAAATAGAACTTTATTTATGACACCAAACTACGTCGAATACTGTGACTGTACAGTCTGTTCCAATGATAGGAGTAGAGATTAAGAAAACTATAATTTAAACATTCCATGCGGTTTTCTAATGGCTGTTGTAATATGCACTTACAATCTGTTCTTGATTGATTATTGAAAATTTTATTTTTGTTTGTATTAATAGAATAACTATCGTTTTTTTTAAAGATTTCACCTACAGATTCATAATACTAGTTCATGTTAATGTCAAAATTCAATTAACTATATATTTTGAAATATTTAATTTTGTTTTGTTTTTCGTCAATAGAGCATTAACTTTTATTTCAATTGTTTTTTAATACTTACAGATTTAATTTCAATTCAATGTCTAAGAGGTTTATTTCTTCAGTAACTTCTCCCTGCCATTGGAATAGACTATAGTTTGACCGATTTGTGCCACTTAAAATGTATCACATTAAATAAGGTGTCATAAGTTGATGATGTCTTAATGTTTATATAATGGGGTACTTAATCTTCTAATTTTCATGTATGTACTTACATATAATGTTGTCATAATAAAATGTAACCATAATCTTCTGGATTATATAAGATTGTTCTAAATATTCGAGGGGACAGAATTACCTTAGCTTGGTAATTACAGAAAAGTACTGATATTAAATAAGTATATTTAGTGAGTAGAACGCAAAAAGATACTTAATTAATGTTCGTTTGAACATTTAAATAAATAATAATAAAAATCAATGTGATGTGATAGACGGCAATGTTATATTAAAATATATTATTTTATTTTTTAAATTTAACTCCTAAAATGAGGTATGAATCTCATAGTTTTTTTTATATTCGAGTATAGTGATAAACTTGAAAGTTATGAGCATTCGTTATAGATTTGCATGCATTTAACTAATCGTTAAAAATTAGGAAGCATAATAATCTAATTGATGTTTTCGCAATATGATTTATTTATATTTGAGATGAGTTCAGCTGGTAACACTTTTAGGATTACGTATAAAAATATTCGTATGTAGTTCGTATATAAATGCATGTTTTTAAAATTGTCGAGTTGTATTCGTTTGATGAAATGCATAATTTTTCCGATTACGATCTCCACGAAGTATTGTATAAGGTCACCGCGGAGTTTGGATGTGTGGAGTCTGCTAGCAATTTTCAATATGAAAGCAACGTTATAATGCATTCTTAAATTGTCAAAGTATTAATATTATGTTGTTTGCAGTTATTAAATGTATTTTTTTTATATAATCGGAAGCTCGACAATACTGTCGCAATGAAAACGAAGATCGATGATAATTGTAACGAAATCTCTTTTGTACAGGTAATATGTTTAAACAATTTCTTAAAGTATTATATTTATATGAGAATGTTTTAACTTTCTGTTACAATTTTATTATTATTTTTCACAACAAAACATCACAATTCACTTTGATATGAACATGTGATTTTATAATGAATATATTGTAGTAGAAATGTAAAAAATACATATAAATAGCAACACCGACACCAACACCAATATAATAATTCAATGTGCCTAAAGTGTTATTTCGATATAATATTTTTTCTAATATAATTGTAGATTACGATAATACCACCGGTTCTTCCAAGTTAGTTGTGCCAAATGTTTTTGTTCTACATAATATTTATTATTTCATAATATACAAGGAAATTATTGGTAGAGTAAGACATTATTATTTTTCTTAATAATTAGTGATTTTTAATCACATTTAATATTATACTCAATTTTGATAAACTATTAATCCGAATGTAGGACGCATGTTAGTGAATTCAATCCTTATAGAAATCCGACTGAAAAATCAAATCCTAATAGTTAAGAGGTCCACTTTTTGACCTTTATCCGTAAAAACAATGTAATATATTTATATTGTAGTGTATTTTTATAGTATTATTAGTCATAATATGCACAAAGAGAGTATCACAATCGTTCTTCCGATCAACGAATAATTTCCATCTCGTGCCTTTTTGCGGCTTGCAATAATACGAATGAAGTAGTGTAATCGCGCTTTATCATAGTTGATATTTCTGTTGAATATCGCAAACGTTCAATAATAATTCTAAATAATTAAGCAATTGTATGTAACTTAACGACATGATTTCTCGTATTAGATGTCAAATAATTAGAATATATATATATATATTTATATTTTTGAATACTTTAGTATATTGTTTTCAGATGACCATATCTATTAAGTTAGAAATAGGAATCATAAGAATCTAGTCTGTTTTAATTCATCTATCCTTTTTTAACCTAAAATTAATATAAAAAATTAGTTACTAGTTTGTATATCTTCAAAATAAATTCTTAAAGGGTAGATATTTTTTTCTAATCTGATAGTGTCGTGGCGTTTATTTTGACAACGATGTAGCAAGTGTACATAATATCACATTAAATATCTCGTAGTGAAGTAAATGTATCTACTAGTTTCACATTTCACGCTTTCGTTAACTTTATCTTTTATGACATTGACGTATGTACTTACTTCATTTAAGTGGATCCAAAAGTTATAATAATTATAAGCATATTAAAATTTTATCAATCCAATATAATTAATGTATTTTTTTTCGCTTTATTATTAAGTATAAAAATTAGTTGCAATTTATATATTATGTTACATATAATTATTATGAAAAATCTGATACCGTATGTAATTTGTAACTACTTTATCGGCCGAATACTGTAACGTCATTCAAATATGAAGTGGGACTTAATTATTTGGAACGCCATTAATTTCAAATTTCGCATACTAAATTTTGAAATTAATGGCTTCCAAATAATTAAGTCCGACTTCATATTTGAATGACGTTTCAGTATTCGGCCATATATCATATAGTCGTCGCTTCATAAGCGAGGCCAATTTAATGTAATTCACAATCATACGCAATCCGTATATGATATACGTAAAATTTGAAACTATATGTAATTTACAAGTAGTTGTGGTTTCGGAGCTTGATAGCATTCGTTATATGACTACAATGATCAGAGCACTGGAAGGCATATATGCCTCAGATTTACGGGGTTTTTTGTTGTCGTCCGAGCAAATAATATAGTATTCCCTTTTTAAAAATTTCAACAAATTAATTGACAATGCAGCGCCTATCACGGTGGCAGTTGCGTTCCTTACAAATCATATTCAAATTTTGCTCGCCAGCTCCTTAACTTCACGTCACTTGACAGAGCAATATAATTTATAATTTGTGTCTTATATATAATGATTATGTAATATCTCATACTATGTAATTTGCAACTAATTTTTATTATAGTCGTCATATAAAAAAAAACGTTATTCTTAATATTATTTGTAGTACTTTTATCCTGCTCTTGAGGCATAGAGTTTGTAATTATTTTGCCATAATATCAAGTGCTATATATTTTTAATATCTTTATTAATTTATATTATGTCCTCATATTTACGTATTGCTTAGTTTACGTACTGTAATTAGCCAAAGTACGTGGATTTGTATTATTCGAAAATTTCGAAAATAAAGCAAAAAAAAAGCGGCTTGGACGGTAATTATTGTTTTACTCGGTAAGTTATTTATGTATTTATAGGCTCATGGAAATGTATTAAAATTATTTTTATAGTTATGTATTGTTTAACATACTTGTTAATTATAATTATTCGTTATTGTGCCTCTAATTATAATAATTCATCACGTAGTTAGTTTTTGTTTTATTAATGTGAGATATTTATTATATTCTATTCAATTTTGTGTCTATATGGAAAATGACTAATAACATCGCAATATTGGTATGTAAGTAATCCTAGACGAATTCTAGACGTGTAAAACAAGGAATATATTTATTGATTTCCCTTGGTTTTCTAGCTAGCTTATAAGGCTATAGATGTCGATGCCCTGGTTTCAAATACCACCCGATCGGACCGATGTAAAGTTATCAAGTTTTCTGCGAATAAATTTTAAGTGGCAGTCTGAAGTTTCGAAGTTGACAGCGTTAACTCCGTGTCGAATCATAATGCCGTCTCGTCGGATTATGAGTGTGGACTGTGGGCAAAGAGTATCTGTATTTGTGCACGTACTAGAGCTACCTCAACAACACGCTACGCAGTTGGCTAGAAAGAGTTAAGAAGAGGTTATATTTATTGAAATGTAATCCGTTAGATATTATTACTGTTTTAGAACTATTATTATTAATTTATGGTTTTAATTTTGAGGCATAGTGACGTATAATTAAATATTTTACAAATTTGGTATCTTCCTTTATAATCACACATTTATTCTATTTATTAAACTGACATGTTAAATTTTATCTTTTTTTTTTCTTATATTAGGCTGTGAATCCTGTATTTGTACCAAGTGGTTGTTAGTGAAATTAAATGATTACGTTGCTTTACCTAATAATTGATTTATTTCTTCATCCTAGCATGTTCAAGATATAGTTTGATCTGTTCATTTTAAATAAAAACCTTCGTCATTTTTTTTTATTGCATAGGAAGACGAGCATATGGGCCACCTGTTGGTAAGTGGTAACCAACGCCCATAGACATTGGCATTGTAAGAGATGTTATACGTGCTTTTATACCTTTTATTTATGGTTGACGCAGTGTTTTGCATGATGCAACAAAAACGCTATTGCAGGCTTACATTTCATATTGCCATCTAGAACACAATACCAAATGGAAAACTGCTAAAACTTGATTACTTGATTCTCCATGACGCGATGATGGATGTTGAATAGCGAAGATTCTATCTGCGTCAAGATAATCGTGCAACGGATACCGGAGTACGGTAAATAACGTAGTTTGAATTTCTTATTGCTGGATACCTAACTATGGTAATCATTAGATTTTATTAAAAAAAGTAAATAAAGGCAACAACAGCTTACTTATTACAATAATGCATTGTTTGCTACTTTTCAGTTTTTTCTCGTGTGCACTGACGTTTACATGCTTGACAGGATTTTCTCAGTGCAGTATCGTTAGGAAACTTTATCTATAAGATACTTACTACTTTCGTCTATAATTTTAGCCGATAAACAAAAATTGCTTATGAATGCGTTCCAATTTGGAGGGTCATAACTATAACGCTACTACCAAAAATATGGGTGAAACTAGGCAGTCTATTTTTAATTGTTTCCAAAGAAATATTTTGAAACGCATACGGAAAGCAACATTTATATTTAAATGTTATAAAATAAATAATTAGGGTAATCATAGGTATAGAAATACATATGTCCTATGGTTGGTGGCCCGTTTACTCAGTAAAAATGTTGGTAGTATTAATTAATGTCCCATGGGTTGAATATATTATGTACGTTTACAATCAGGTGGGGAATAGCCCAACTGCCCTTTTACGAAGAAATAGTAGTCATACTCGGCACTTAGTGACAATTATGCCATTAAATTAATACATTTATTTGATAATATAGATTATTGGTACAATGTATTTCCGGAACAAGCATTATAGCTAAAAATTGTGATTACTCTAACACGTAATAAAATAAATGGATTTTTTTTTTCCTTCTATTTTAACTTTAAAATCGATTAAAATGTTTAACTAGTTAAATATCTAATAATAAGTACTTTAAAGTTTCAATTGCATAACAGTAGGTATAAATCGGAATATATCTACTTTATTCAAGTTCATATATATACCTACACCTTATTAATAACTCTTTTAACACGAGATTTAAATTTATTAATCGACAAAACTAAAATATATGAGTAATTCTATTATAGAAGCGAACATTATGTTACCGTAAGTAAGTAGGATTTCCAATACTTTAAAAACATCTGACTAAGATTAATTATTAGGTACCTACATTAGACTAGCTGTACCCGCGACTTCGTCTGCGTGGAATTTAAGAAAAAAGTTCATTAGTTTATTTAGTTTTTTTTTGGTTTTGCATTTTTATTTTAATTATCATTTTTTTCCAAAATAAAAGAAGCCTAAGTTACTCCTTATTACATCAGCTTCCTCCAATAAAAGACCCGTCAAAATCGGTTCCGTCATTTCAGAAATTAGCCGGAACAAACAGACAGACAGACAAAAATTGTAAATAATGTTATTTTGGTGTATGTACCGTTTATATATTTATATGCATGTAGTAAAAAGCGGTTATTTCAATATTACAAACAGACACTCCAATTTTATTTATATGTATAGATGTATAGATTACATTAACGGACCGCACTGTTGTTTCACAGTAGGTAATATATATGTTATTCTACTATACATTTTGTTTTTTAGCCTTCAAAACCAAATTAGTGATGTAGTATTCAACAATTCGATCATATAAACCTTTGGACTAATGCGCACAGCGGGTCGTAATCATTATAATATGTCACTACGTTTAACTGGAAGGGAAAATAGAAATATTTAATTGGAATTCTGTGAAAACGGCCAGTAGTACTTTTTTAATTTAATAAAAAATAAATAATCAAATATTATTTAATGTTATTTATGGCACGAACTATTCTAATTATTTACAGTATTTTAAAAGCTAACCTACTGACAGTGAAGTACCTACGCAAACTCTTTGCGTAGAGCAAGTTAAATTAAAAAATAATAATAATAATCGTCAAAGTTATACCAATATAAAAATTACTAGTTTCAGAGTAAATATTGTGAATTCATTTTAAATAATATAAATATAATATTTTTTCATTATAATATATTTTCATTACAACAAATATGGTAATAAAGCTTTTGGCACTTGATAAATGGGCTCGTCTAGTTAAAATTATATATAAAAATGGTGGCCCATTCAAGTCAATTATGAAAATGTGGCGGACTGATACCCTGAAGGTAGGTTACTATAATTATATCTTGTTGGTAATTTTTTGCATATATGTATCGGGATAAACTACGAACATTATATTCATGTACTGAATAGAGAGATACTTATTTATTTGTAAACTTCGCTGGAATCCCGAACCCTAAATTAGGAAAGCACATATCAAAGGGGCCATTCAGTGTAATTTCTCAAATGAACTTCTTACATAAGTAATATAAACTCGAGTTTTCTATTGTTAATAAATTTGTAAGGTATGTTTAATTTGATAATTATTTTTAAAACAAAAATGTTATGAATAGTTATTATTATAATTCAATTATTAAGTTTATCCAATATTAGCCCTGGCGTGTCCTGGCGGATTCACCTGCGTATAATTAATAAAAATATAATGAATAAAAATCAGCCTAGAACCTTCCTCAATAAAAGAACTATACAAAACAACAATATTTTTTAAATTCGAACCAGTATTTCCTGAGATTAGCCGCATCAAACAAGCAAACTCTTCTGCTTTATATATTAGTTAAGATGAAGATTTTAATCTTTTACCAGGACGGCAAGTTCGTTGGAATGGATAGTTTCGGGAATAAATATTATGAGAATCCAAACTACATGATCGGCCGTAGTCGCTGGGTCGAGTATAGCCCTGATGTTAAATGGGATTACGATGCTAGTCAGGTATGTATTTACGTCTGGTGTAATCGGGAAGACTTTTTTCTGAAATGTCATAAATTAAGACGGATACAGTTTTGCTACTTTACAAATTTATACTTGGTCCGCGCGGTTTCAGCCGTGATAACCGACCCCGTGGGTGTTAGCGTGACAATACATATACTGAGTCAATGGACTATCTTCCGCAAACTTTTTTTAGAGTCGGAACTAGCAAATTTTGAGGTTAGAACAAAAAAAATCTTCAATCTTTATTATATTAGTATAGACGATGTAGTGTCATCCGTTTAAACAGGTGACCCCAGAGTGGTTCGGCTGGTTACATTACAAAACAGATCAAGTGCCATGCGAGGACTGCGCTAAGTATTGCCTCATGAGTTGCTGCTACGTACATAAATGGTTGCTACCTCATGCGGAGAACTTTACTGGGACTGATCAAGCATTCTATCCCTATAGTACCACTAGAGCACGCATCAACGTTTGGGATGGTAAATAACAATTTGCTTATATTATATGATTGATTGTAAGAATACACCCATACCTATTTATCGTAAAATATAAATTTGTTAAAATTTTCTAGAATATGTAGGTATGTGCGTAGGTACGTGTAAACTGTTTTTCTTTAAGATCATTTATTTTATATGCATACGTTCAAACTTTCAGCTCTTCACCCTAGGTTGGCTGGAAGAATGCATTTAGGCTTTCAGCTCGCCTCTTGTCCAACAATATTTTATAATGTACAATAAAGTATTAAATTCATATTTTTAAGAAATGAATACAATAACTATTCTATGTACTATATATTTTATAGTATAGGTAGGCGAGCATATGGGCCATCTTTTTTTTTATAGCCCGAGAGAGCAAATGACTACTCCACCTGATGGTGAGTGGTAGTAGAGTCCAAACGCGACGACGGCTAGTGCAATCATGAAGGATGATTTGCACTAGCCGCCCCCGCCTTGCCGGCTCGCAAGATACCTCTTCACGCCTCGTTTGAAGGAACCCGGGTCATAAGAGGAGGGGAACACGTGTGCTGGTAAAGAATTCCATGTTTTGGAGGTGCGACAAAGAAAAGATTTGCCAAATTTCTTCGTGCGCGATGGAATTGATGTCACAGTTAGGCGGTGACATCGAGAGCCAGCACGCGTAGACTTGTAAAGGTATGGGGAAGCATTAATGAGGGAGAATAATTTCTCTGAGCACTCGCCGTGATACAGTCGATAGAAAGCGCTCAGTGCCGCTATCTCTCGACGCAACTGTAAAGGCTCGAGGGTGTTGGTGACCTTAACATCGCCAATAATGCGAACCGCACGCCGCTGCAACCGATCCAAGGCCTCCAGTAAGTACTTAGTGGAGCCATCCCAGAGGTGCGAGCAATATTCAACGCAGGACCGCACCTGTGTTTTATATAACAGGAGCAGTAGCTGTGGCGTGAAAAAACGCCGCACCTTGTTCAGGAAATCGAGTTTTCTTGAGGCTGTTTTTATAACAACCTCGATGTGACCAGCCATTCGGTGCGACCTCAATCCCCTTGGATTGAGGTCGCACCGAATGTCAATTCAATGTCAATTCCCAGTATGGCGACTTTGCTTTGTATCTCCAGCGTGGTGCCACAGTGATCTGATGGTAAGTGATCAACAACGCTCATAGACATTGGCATTTTAAGAAATGTTAACCATCGTTTACATTGCCAATGCGCCACCAACTTGAGAACTGAGATTTTATGTCCCTTGTGCCTGTAATTACACTTCTAGCTTACTCATCCTTCTAACCGGAATACCAAGTACTGCAGTTTTGCGGTAGAATATCTGATGAGTGGGTGGTACGTACCCAGATGAGCTCGCACAAAGCTCTACCACTAGTAAAAATGATGTTCATACGTTTTTTCATCGATGCCCGTGGTATTGTGAAACAAATTTTATTGCATATAAATGAAAATTCTTCAAATTGATACGTATAGTAAAAGTCAATATTATTTTATTTTTTAATAAACAAAACACCCAGGCAAAATACAGTGCGTGGACAGATCAATTTGAAAAGTTTCTTATATTTCAATAGGAAAATAGAAATATAAGTTCGACGGATGGAGGATTACGACAGTTACCTAAGTGTCTCTTAAATAGATGTTAGGATTTTTGGCGCGAAATAGTAATAAGTACGTTAACAAAAATATATAATCAAACGTATCTCGTAAGGGATTCAAAATTAATAAAATTAAAAGGGGGATTACATAAATATATAAATAATTAATTATAACAAGTTTTTGATAGCGTAAAAATTGGCCATGTTTGTGTCGGACCTTAATAGCTGTAAATATCCGTAGCCCAATTATATTTAAAACGAGACTAATTATCATTTGTCATTAAATTGTGGGCGCAATTTTAACACACAGCACATTCTAAAACTATTTATATTTTGTTTTAATCTTTGAAAAAAAATGTAAAGCCATCTTGCGTTTAAAGAATCTTGAAATGGCTGACTGAGAGATTATCTGTGTATGAATGTGTATCATACTAATAATATAAAGATATAAATTTTGATCGCTTATTTCTATTTATATGAAGCTTTTGTATTATTATAATTTCAGGACGGACATAGGCTATATAGTACGTTAATATAAGAAAATCGTCAGTCCAGGCGTTTTCAGAGCGAATGATGCCAAAACTAGACATTCGTTTATAAGTATATAGGTCTCCTTTCAATTTGCTTATAAGTAGTAACCACGTTTTTTGTGGACTACTTAGGTGTACGTATATATGTACGTATATACTCGAAATAATTGAATATGTAATATTGAATATTTTTGTCCCCCTGTTTATTGCTGTGTGTTTCTGCGTCTTTCTATTCGTCATCAATTTTAGAAAGAGGGATTTTTCGAATTGGTGCATCCATTTATTATTGAATATTTGAGGAAAACATAATAAGTATACGCATTTGCTTGTTTAATGAATACTAGCTTTCGCCCGCAGCTTTAATTCGAGTAGTTAAGACCTGAGAGTATAAGAAATAAAAACAAACTAACATTTGAATTTATAACAATAGTCGTTAGGATTGCTTTTTAGAAATATTACGAGATATTTAAATAAACACGTAAGTGTTATGGCGGTTTGTTGTGTTCTGTGTGGTGAGAAGTTACACTGTAAGGGCGAATAGGTCGGTGCGAATGTTTTTATACCAATCTCATTGGATAAATAGTCTCGAAGGAAATCCATATTTTACCCGTGCGTGGTCCAGGCGGCTACTTTCTAATGGTATGCATATTGTTCGTATGTGTAGTAGACTATTCATAACAGCATAAATATACATGCGACTAATATATATTATAGATATTTTCCTTATACATTCCTAGGCAAATTCTTATAGTCGGCTGCTGTATTAGTCAGTATTAGGGGCCTAGTATATTACTAGCATTATGAGTAGATTATAAGGCTGCAAATCCTGACTTGCGCTCTAATATCGGGTCGGATCGAAATAAAAAGTGATAAGTTTCTGTGTCAACAAATCTCATTAGCAGTTCGGAGAAAAAGGTTAGCAGTGTTACAATCCCGTGCCGTACAGCCAAAGATCCTACCTCTGATTTCATCCGATCGCATCGGTTGTCGTCCCATCGGATTAAGTTATTTCTGCAACATTTGAGCACGATAGGAATATTTTCTTTATTATTGACAAAATTTTAAATTCAATAATTGCTTGAAATTATTCTCAAAAATTGGATGATGAAAGTACTTGATTTTTCTCACTCCCAGTGCATTGCGTCTCTCTGTTTGTGTGTTCTTTGAATATTCTAGAAGACAACCGCTGTTATTTGGTTTTGATACACATATATATAGTTAGTTTTGTACTTTCTTGCCAAACATAAATGTTAGGATTAAGAAGATACAATTTTTGATTTAACATCTTGTTAGTATAACGTTATATCAGCTCCGTTCAACCGATTGCGCTGAAATTTTGAAAAAATAAAGCTCGTTTTAAAACTTTTTTTACCTTATACCTACTAATTTAATTTTAAGCAACCGCGTCGAACGTGAATCTGCATGTTCTATTTATTTCTTAATTTTAGTATTATTTGTATGTAAGTGATGACTTTAATATTTTCCTGTATTTATTATTTATCGTAATTGTACGATCATCGACGACGGATCCGATCCCAGCATCGACTCGCACTTTATCGGTTTTTTATAAATGATTTCAGTCAACCGGCGTAATTGCGCTCATAGACCATAACGTCTAATGCACCGTTCGCACGAGCGCTTGTTAAATACTTAAACGCGCGTTATTTTTAACGTTATGAATAGAACTCATGTTGGGAGTTTTTTCTACGGTCCACGCTCTATTTTAAATTTCGAGCGTAAATGCACAATATATAAAATACAGATAACCGTTCATAGACATTCGGACGAGCGCTTTATAAAGTTCTTAGTCTGAAATGTGAATTCATCAATTCGGACTGTGATGTCGATCGGTGCGTACGTGTCTATTTAAAAATTACGTAGATAGTATCTCATGTTGTTTCATACCTAACAAGGGTTAGTAGCTCGTCTATATTTATATTATGAAAACTAAATAATTGGACAGAAAGTGATTATTTAAACGGTAGTTTGAACAGAGTGAAGCAAAGGTATCAAAATGTTTACATACGAATGGTTGCTAATAGACTTTTCTTATTAGAAATATTTTAAATTATACCTTTCTTAAAAACATTTTTATCGCATATCAACTTTGGTAATAAAACAAAAAAAGTGTACTTAGATGTATCCACGTATTATATAGTTTTATTTTTTCCTAGAATGTGTTTTTGGACCATATTGGCAATGGCTTTAAGTTGCTATGACAGCAATATTATAAATAATAATGTCAGGAGATATTATAGTGCAAAAGTTTGACACTTTCGATCCCCTAGCTCTCGTAATCTGATGGGAGGGCAACGCAACACGACCGGAAATAATTCAGGCGCAGGAGCAACGGCTTTACGTGCATACGGGAGTATACTAACTCCCAACTTTCAGGCTTCGGGCTGCTACTGAGAAATATCTAAAAGAAAAACCGAATAAGTTTTTTGGCCCGACCTGGGAATTGAACCCAGGACCTCCGGGTCTGTGACTTTACGTCTAGTCACTAGACCAACGAAGCAGTCAGAAATATTATAATAGCATATTATATTAACGTATAATATAAATATACTGGTGCCTTATCTTTCATTTCAGGTAAAAGCTCGTGTTCACGTTTTTCATATTGATAATAGGTACTGAAATAAATTAATAAAAATAAAAATTGTGTACCATTGTTTTTTTTTCATTTAAAACCTAATCATATAAAAAGTTGATGTTTATTTGATATTTCAATCCAATCGTATGTAATTGTTTCATTCAAACAAAATCATATGACAAAATTATTAGCAGGTACTAAATACTAAATATTATGCTAAAGAAACAATCTATGCTTTTCATTTGAGTTAAACCCTTAAATAAAGATATTCTTTGATTCAACATTTTTTGTTTACATTTCGTCCTTTTTCGAATATAAAGAACCGGAGCCATTGTGAGATGGAAGTCTCTGGCTGCTCGAGGGGAGCGTGGGGTGAGCAGAGCCTTCTGTTTGACTGTTCATTTAATTACGTCAATCCTAATGTACATATATATTTACTCTCGTTTGATGGGTATTACGCATTTCATGTACACATCTTACCAGAGATAATAGATGATCTTTTTCTAATTGGTATTTTTAAAATAATAAAATGAGAAGTTTCATTAATGAAAAAAAGGGGTGTGTGCGATTCACACACGATAGAAGTGAAACTTCAGTAAATCGACAAAAGAATGAGATGAATATATATAACAAGGGTAGGATAATTACAAAGTTTAATTGCTTAAAAATGAAAGTATTTTACCTGTCGTTTTTACCGTTGCATCCGGTTTGAAATCACAACGATTCTAAAGAAGTTTCACTTCAATAATACAACAATTTTCAAAGTTCATGTTAATATCTATTTAGTGTATTATGTGTATTTGAAATATCCAATATTTCTTAACTTATTGGAACGTTGTCAACTTGTATCTTCATTGTTTGAAGTAGTTAATGTCTAGAGTACGTTTTTTGAAAATTATTGTATTAATTTCTTCGATCAACAATACTACTAGATAAAGCGTCACGAACAAAAACAATACTCAAATGTGGCACCGACCATAAAATGAAGTAAAGGTTTAATAATTTCAACCTAAGCTATGCCTTGTTCCCGTGCAATAAAGTGCAGATTAGATTGTACTCAGATTGTATTGTACTTATGATCTTACGCCATGAATGACAGAAAGACATAAGAAATGTACAATAACGGTTGTTCCATATTCAACCTTATTTCCTAAGCAATAAGTTATGATTGGACCATACTACGTCACTGTGTTCTTACTTTTCGGGCCGTTATTGAAGCGCTTACCGGTAATCTAGTACATTATTGATCGAAGATTAATAAGTTTTACCTTTCGATCACCAAGATAATATCTTCTGTTATCAAACGATGGCAAACGAAAAATCTAATTATCTCTTACTTCAAACGCTACTTAGAGCTCTTAACAGCTTGAATACAAATAAAACCCTATATAGGTACCTACGTCACTGAATAAATATTAAAACAATGTTAATACGAGTAATAAATGCGATGATTTCTTATTTTCTAACATTACTATTCAGACAGTGGATGTGGGTCGTTTTATCGAAATGTATGCGATACTGTTATCGTTTGTTATATTGTTTTAGAACCTATTTAATACGTTTAATACGTGGCATATGGCATGGAATTACGTTATTATACATTTACAGTGGGCTTATCTTATATATCTTGAGGTACCTATTGAGCCTTTTGGAATCCCGAAACATTGGAACAAACGAGTTTTTTTTTGTAAAATTAACGTTTTCTAATATATTACTTGTAGGTAGTGGTAAAATGACGAGTAAAATTGCCATTTGAATATAGTATATTTCAATTTTTGTACCTTAACTATGTTTTTGTTATAAAAGCAATAGATAGAGTAATATTTGCTTGTTGAAAACTTCTAAAGAAAAGATATATATATATATATATAAGTATATATAATTTTAACAAGAAAAATATTTAGTCACATACGTACACTTACTTATTATGAAGTTATTTGAAATATAAAACGATTGATAAATTAATATTTGTCTACAATCGATTAAATAAATTATTATGTCCTGTCTAAAAAGAGAAGTTAAAACTGAATTTTTAATTAAACGATACCTATGGTAACTGATTCTATGTTTTATAGAAGATATGGAAAGAAATGTTTATTTGTTCTTCGTTACACGGAACCAGTTACTCCACTCTCCCCTTACCTTGTGAAACAATATAACTTAGTTGTGGCTGAATTTATAAAGTATTAATTTTTCAATGCAGTACAGCAGTTTATTAAAAGAAATATATGATGTGTAATTGGAAAAATGTGTTTTGTAATTGCTGTAACAATAAAAGATAGTCATTTTTATAACAATAAATGTTATAAAAATGACTTATTGTTATAAATTATTATATTTTCAATGTACCAAAACTTTACAACAAAAGTCAGGTTTGAAATGCTCAAATAAAACTTTAATAACGCATATTAGTAGTTTTTATCTAAGTACAAAAATTTCACAATATATATTTTGAAAAAATGTCGTTAATAATGCTCGATTTTTTGTCAATACTGAACACACAGCGTGCAAGTTTGTGCGCATTGGAAATATTTCTTATATTTAATTTATAGTTCGAAGTGTTGAATAATTCAGTAAAAATCTCGAAATAATAAATCAATATACCTACATCGCGATTGTTTGATCGATCGCACTAAAACTATTTCAAGAGAGGCACTTGAGCGCAATTCGTTACAAATTTGCAAAAAAAGTTGCGTCAAAAATTCAATAACAACTTTTATGAAAAAAAGTCGGCTCGTGTCCGCATCGACCGGGAGGCGGCACAGGGGGCGGAGTCGAGCCTCCTCCTCGAGGGTGCGGAGAGTTCATCGAGTTCGAGTTCTCGCGGTAGAGCTGCCACAGTCGCTCGCCGGACGCGACGCGCCGCGCACGTTATGCTCCGCGTGTGAGTGTAGAGTGTAGTGGGGCAGAGGCCCATACGTTCGAAAATAGAAAACGGAAAAATTGACCCCCAAATGGGAGTATACGAAGAGAGGGGGGCGATGCACTGGGTAAGAAAGTTATACTTTAAAAACTTTTTAGCTGTTAAAAATTACTTTTAGAACACTTGAAACAAACTTTTTCAAATAATGTTTTAATAATAAATAAAATAAATATTACTTTATATTATTATATAACTTCAAGTTCACAAAAACAAACCTTACCTTCGGGATACTACAATTAAAATTACCTAAAAATAAAATTATAAGAAACTAATTAATGATATATTGTATACGTTAATGATATTTTATAATTAATATTTGTAATGAAATACCTACAATCATTTTAAATACATTTAACTATATTAACATAATTACATATTATATTCAATATAATTAAAACATAATGTATAATTAAAGATATGTACAATTTTGTTAAAAGTGTAAACCTGCAGTAAATATTATTTAAGAAAAAAACTCGCTCTTAATAAGTTTAAATGCCTGGGGATATCGTTGAAATCTTTTGAAGCTTTCAGTTCGTAGGTATTCTTTACACAAACAACTATAAAAATATAATCCTTATTTTAATACTTTGTATATTTACTTTTTAATTAACTCAATGTTTTTAGCTCCTTATTTTACTAATAATAATTACAGTTTAGAAATATTTTACTTAAGCGTAATAAATAATGTTATATCTTATCTCACAGCTAGTATTTTAAAATGAAGCCTTATAAGCTCGTAGGCGTTAAGTATAAATATAACACACCAATATTTATACACTTTTTCTAAAGATATTTTATATTTGTAATTTTTATATGTTGACTTCTTGTAAGGAGGTAAATGCAAATGAATGTTTTGGTATAAATTATATCCTTATAAAATATGCCATTAACTTTTTAGCAAGTAGCGTCGATAAAACTGAATACCAAGTGTAGGTATAATAAAATTTGTAAAACCTTAAGACATAAGAATTCAATTTGGTCCTAAGTTTTTTATCGTTGGTGGGTAGATAATTAACCTTTTGCCGACGGCTTTGTTAACACGAATTGAATTCATACACACGCCAACGTTATTTATTTATTTAAGTTTTATTTATTATACGCATAAATAAATCACAAACGACACGTTTAAGTTCTTAATTACAGACATTAGTCTTATTTATTGACGTTTTTAATAATAAAATATATAATACCAAGAAATTTAAATTAATCCATATAAAACTAATGTTTAGTGTTCTGTAATGGTATTATTTTGTGATAAAAGTCGGGTTCAGTGATAGTTTACTTTGTGGTTTTGTTCAATGCAGCCTATAATGGTGAACCGCATATGTATATAGTGTATGCGGCTTTAATGAGAATCCATTGGAAAGATTCAGGAATTAAGTGAAGGTACTAGCTGAAGTTAATCGGATGTTATTATTATTTTTGTTTTTTTTTTTTTATACAAAATATATATCGTTATATTGCTCGTGTAAGTATTAATTCTAATTCAAAACGTTTCTTATTGTTTTACATAGCACATACACAACTTTAGTGAACCTATGTAAATAATAAATATATACATCGCTTAACTTTGTATTATTTTTAATTAGATATATGTACTTTTTTAGTTTTAAGTGAGTTTGATTATCCGCTATTTACATACTTTATTTAAAAATTACAACATAATTTGTCAGGTTGTTTGAAGTTGTTTAATTATATTTTTTATATTGTTAACATACGACTATAAATACTTTCGTGTGATATAAGGGCACATAACTTGTAAAATTTCATACTGAATTTTATCAAAATCGGTTCAGTAGTTTACTAGTGAAAGCGTAACAGACAGACTGAGTTACTTTCGCATTTGTAGAATTAGTATAGATAATGTAGATAATATACGTGCGTATATCACAGAATTCTTCCTATATGGCTGGACCGATTTTAATGATGTTTTTTGTGTGTATTTGAGTGGGTCTTTGGCTAGCTTAGACGGGAGCCGCTGTAACAGTTCCAGGTTATATATTTTTTTTACGGAGCGGCAGCTAGTTTAAGTGTTAAATTTCCTAATTAAATATGTAAAGTAAAAAGTTAGCATATCGGTTTGTACGGTAAAAAGTTTCATATTATTATAGATAAGGAATGCTTCACTTCGCTTACAGTACATACATACATACGTTTTAACTCACGGTTTTGACCTTTATGGATATTCAAGATGGTTTATTATTATTTTTTACCTTATACATATAACCAATTGTCCAATGAACATATTGCTAAACTAGCTAAGGTAACTTGTTTTTTATAAAGCCTCAATATAAAAATAAAAACATTGATTTTTTTATTTTTATAACACTCCATAAAACTTCGCTGTGGCCAGCTTTTCGGGACTGCAGTCAAATTCAATGTCGGGCGAATAAAAGCTTTTGGATTTTTCTGTCAAGCGATTATCAGGAACAGCACGGACTAAGAAAGTTATCAGTCACTTCTTAGCTTGCAAATGTAAGTTGGTTCGTATCTGTTGTTCGAGACTCATGTCCTCGATCGTGTCGGATTGTCATCCTATCGAATTATGAATACGGGTGATTTGAAAACACGTGTTTGTTTATGCATAAACTTTTGCAATACAATAATTCCTACACAGTTAGTCAACTGTGACTGGTGGCCGTGGTCGTGGATAGGTAATAACATGATATAATTATAAACCTCATTTAGAACTTGATTCATAAATGCAAATAAATTGAGGGTCACATTCAATTAACAATATTATGTTTACGTTTTATGAAGAACCGTTGAAATTCACATTGATGATATTTACGATTCGTGGCGGAGATATTTCAATTAGTGTTATTTTATTGGAAATATGTGAGTAAAAATTTTATTAATATGAACACTTTTATTTACCTAATTGATATTTGTAAATGCAGATAAAAATTTTCAAATAAAATTGTTTATAGTAAATACGTTTATTTGTTTAATTTTTGGTGTTAGTAATTCTCTAATAGGTTTCTTTTTAATCATTTTTAAAACGAACGTTAGTGTGTTTGTATGTTTGTTTCACAGTTGCGAAGGAAGTGCTGGTTCTATTCTAGTAAAATTAAATACAGATGTCGATTATTTTATATATAGATTTAAACAGCGATTTGAATAAAAGTGAAATTAATACTAAAAATGTATAAAAATAGAACAAGAGTTGATGTTAAGTTAACAAGCAACAGAGAGGTAAATTTAAGAGTAAAGTTTGTAGAGGAGGATGTTTATTTTCCGTCGGCAAGTAATTGCGTAAGTAATGGCCTCTAGGCTCGAATATTTCAAATCGTGCTTTCCGTTTTAGTCTATAAACAGGTCCAATGTATCACATTCGTCAAGTAGGTATGGACATTAAAAAAAACATACTTCTTTAAATATTATTTTTGGAAAATCAGATTGTGTGTCTAACTTTTAGTTTATTTTTTATACAAAAAAGGTTTCAATATACTTTATGCTTTGGGTAACACAAAAATATATTAGATGTTTAAAATAAAAGAATGTTAACTATTAGTTTATTTGCAAATCATTGAAGAATTATTAACTAAAGAACGTTTTATAGGCTATAAATTTATTGTTTAACGTTTTTTAATCCGTTATTTTGCGATAAAAAATTATGTTCTTTCAAAATATATTAAGCTTTTGGGGATTTGGTAATTGAATTAAATTGGGTGTAATTTTCGCGCCGTCAAGCGCGGCGGAGCACAGCGTTTTTGAGACCCATTATTAGTTATTGCTCATTCAATTAAAATTCATGTAAGTAATAATAATAATTATGTTAATCAAAATTATTCTTATGAGATATATCTGAATTTTATGATGCTGAACTCTTAACATTTTATAGTTATTAATTACTTACTCATTTTTTTTCATAGTGATAAAACAAAAGTTAGACGAAAAAAAATTTACCAAATTTATAAATTACTTCCGTAGACAGTGTATTATTCTTGATTTCGACGATTCTATTAAGCTATTTTTCTTAAAAAGTGTCATCTTATAATAATGTTCCTTTGATCTAAAAAAGTATGCGCAATACGTCCTAAAGCCATTTACTTTCTAGGTTTCTTGAGTTTTAAGGCCAAGAAACTATCTATATAGCTTTTAAATAAACATATGTATTGTGTACTTACACATATACCTATTAATAATATATTTAAATTATATCATCTGAGGGAAAACCCGGTTATTAAAAATTGGTATATAAGAGGGAAAATCATAAATAAAAATTAATAACTTGTGCATTACAAAAACGTAAAACAGTTTGCGTCTGATAAACTAAAATATATTAAGATAAGTCCCTGTAACCACTTCATGCTTATAATGATAGGAAAAAATTAACGACTCGATTTCTTTTGTAGCGTTGTATTAATTCTTATCTCCAAGATGTAAATTATATTTCGAAAAATGTACATTGCATTTTCAATATAAAAAAATTCTATTTATAAACTAAGAGTAAAATGTTACTAACTAAACGTTGGCTGGTTGGTTAATCGCATTTATTGCGTTATACATTGATTGATCGAATTATAATATTTGAACATAATATTCATAGAAAAATATACTTTTGTCTAATTATAATTGTGATATAAAATACATAAATATATAACATACACAGAAAACACAAATACACTACACTTATAGAAATGGTTTCAAGCTTAACGCTGATAATATATTTAATGAAGCATGTGTAATGAAAGTCTTTATTTGTTTCCAATCGGGAGCCGATAGTTTCTAAATTAGATAAAAAAAAACCAAACTTACAATGCTATACCTTACATTAGACATTTTTTTTATATAAAAGTGATGTAAAAACAATGATTTTAACAACGTACTAAAGACATACATAAAGAAAAGTCTAAAGACATCAAATTATTCATTTAATATTTTTTAATTTAATATATTATATATATTCTAGCTGTCATTCGTGCATGTGGATGTTGATAGATTTATGTAAGTGGAACAAGAATATTTTTTTGAATCCTCCGAACCCTTTCGCATCAACCAACCGGGGCCAATCTAAGTCGTCCGAAATCTAAGCCAGACACCAACAAAAAAGTCAAAACTGCTCCAGCCGCTTCGGATGGGTGACATACCCATATACAGAAAAAGTATATATATATATATATATATATATATATATATATATATATATAAAAAATCACTGCCTCGTTGGTCTAGTGGCTAGTTAGCATTTAGTTAGATGTACGGCCGCAGACCCGGAGGTCTTAGGTTCAATTTCTTGGTCGGGCTGAAAAAAAGTTATTGGGTTTTCAGAAAATTCTCAGTAGTAGCCCGAGTAGATTCTGGAAGTTTGAAGTGTGTACACTCACCTATCAAGGAAAGCACGTAAATCCGTTAGTCCTGCGCCTGATCTCTTTCGTATCGTGTCGGATTGCCCTCCCATCGGATTATGACAGCTAGTGAAGAGAGGTGTACTCTACCTGTGTTTGTGCACACACTTGCGCAATATAATATTTTCTCCGCAATTGGTTAATCTCTCTTGAAAATTACCGCCGTGGCCGAAATTTGTCTGTAGGACATTATTATATAATATAATTCTTCTGTATAAATAATATTATAATATTCTTCTATTAAATTATTTATATAAAAATAATATTAAATAAATTTCTACGTGAAAACTACAAGCCAAATTTATACGAACGTTTGTTATGGAAGTTTTACACAAAGTAATTCAAATTGATGGATTAACACCAACAGTTACAGTTGGCATTTCTCTGTGGATTTGTGAGAGCTTAAAAAGTACTCAATGGTATTAAAACTTAAAGTACTCGTTAGTGGTCACTATTGAGCACTTTTATTACTAAATTTCGAAAATAAAAAAGTATTTATGAAAAAACAATTTTTAATACATTCATTCAGAATATTGCAATTATTTAAAATAACCCTTTTAAACCGGTCTACTATAGGTTTCATTTAATTCATAATTCTTGAAACAGATAGCTGAGTAGAACACGTGGTGTAAAAATCACAGGTTCATATCTAGGCGATGGTCATCGAGCTTTTTTGCACTTAAATTGTTTTTTTTTTTTAAATATTTCTTTACCTGTTCGACGGTGATGAAAAGCACAGCGAGTACATCTGTGTTGAGTAACTATTTTCGGTGTAATAAGTTTTACGCCTTCTTTTTGAAAAACGGAGTCCTGACAATAAGGAGAGGGATATTTAGGGGCTGTTACAGATTCTTATTCACTCTGTGCATTATTACAAAATCCAAGCTCATCGTAACTTCTTGATACATTAAATACATACTGCTTTATTTTGAGGATTTATCGATCAACGGCTAAGATCTCAATAAAGTATATTGTTTCAGCAACAGAGTGAGCGGTACTTATCTTCGGCGTACGAGGCAGGAGCAGAGCTGTCGCCAGTCGCGCCCGCAGCGTCACCGGGCTCCCCCCGCGATTGCACTTCGTGTCGCAAGCGGGAACCACCAGATGAACCTCCGCCACCGCCTCCAGAAGACGCATGCGCAGGGTGTGGCGCTAGGATTACAGACAGATACTACCTTCTTGCTCTAGAACGACGCTGGCACACTCCGTGCTTGCGTTGCTGTGAATGCAAGATGCCTCTTGACTCAGAACAGAGATGCTATGCGCGTGACAGTAATATATTCTGCAAAAACGACTACATCAGGTTAGTTTTTAGCATCATTACCTCAGATGAGATTCAAATGCTTTTAATTAAATTGATCTATTTTAGTGTAAAATTACAATGCAATTATATCAAATTATGTAATCTTTGTAGTTTAAACAAACAATGGATTCCTATTTGGATACACAACGAGATCCTACAGGAAAAACATGACTAAAAATGATGTTAACAGATATCATGGTTCAGAAACTATTATTTCCTTGTTTGTTCGTGTCGTATTTGTTATTTGATAGCGAAATGACAATTTAAATTAGTGTAATAGCTATAAATGAGTAGTGAGCATTCGTGTAAAAATTTAGTAAATGTTTATATCTAGTCTTGATCATTCCTCCTATTCGAATTCGATTAGCCTTATAATATAATATTACGAAAACTTATCGTTTCATTAAATAAAATATTTCATCAGAAACTTTTTACGCCAACGTTACATAAAGAAACGTTGCACTAAAAGATGACCTCGAAATTTTAATCTTATCGCGTCTAAAACGGTTTCACATCAAAATTATGTTTATTCATTTTATTTTAAACAAAAAGATTTATTATTTTAAGTCCAAAGAATACGTAAAGTATAAATAGTTTTTAATATAATAAATGGACTCAACGTGTTCGGAATTTCCAGAGCTATTTTCAATTACTGGGAAATACTCGAAATAAATAAAGCTACGACGGATCTTTATTTAATTAAGGTTGTATTAGTTTACTTAAAATTAATAAAATATTATGATACACTTAATGAATAAGTGTTTATTTAAGAATAATAATTACGATTTACGTAAAATAACCTACTTACATAATGATAAAATTCGGCTGGTTCATTTTTTAATATATTTGCAGTTAAAATATATTATGAATGCTACCCATGACATATTTTAGAGAACATTTTTATAAACTTTGTTTAGAATATGGAATAATGTTCGTCTAGGTTTAGGCACCCATATATGTCACGTGGGCCGTCACCCATCTGAGGTGGTATCTGATGAACGTTTTACAGCCCACCCCGGTCACAATTCACTCCGTGTTATCACTAGTACGTCGGGCACGTACGCATCTCAATGACATCTCTACGGGACGTCGGGCTCGATGGGAACAAGTGACAAGAGAGAGCGGTCGCTAAATACTCCTAATAATAATTAGTATGAATTTAAAGAAGGAGTGTCATATTTCCAACAATTGCTTAACTGTAAAGGTAGTAGTGGGCTAAGATGATATCCTAAAATGATAACTGATATAAGTTGTATTTTTCAATATACTTATAATAAGTACAAATATAACCAACTAACTCGGTCTGACCAAAATGAATAGAGATTTAAGTCTGAGGTAAACAAACAAAAACGAAATAAATATTTTTTTACGCGTTGCCTAACAAAAATATTGAAATGAAGGATATTGCTCTACATATTTAATAGTGTATAATTATGGACTGAATTTTTTATTTAACTTATTGTATTTCTTGTTTCGTCCAGTTTATCATTTGAACCAACGAGAAATGATTAGTTAAGTAGCAAATATATATTCTAAAAAAAAATAACGACGCACAGTAAAGTCATCTTTTTATATTTATTATAAATGGCCCGTCTCTATTGAAATAAATTTGCTCTGTGTATTTAACAACTTGGGCTATTCCCATTATAAAGATTTCGTAACTTCGTACATTTCTCACACAAAAAACAATTATAATCTTTATATTATATATAATTATATATATATATATATATATATATATCAGTGTTGAAGGCTGGCCCGTTTTCGATGAAAAGGTGTATATTTGAGAGGCTTAAATAATAAATACTACGCGTGAGTCTAGTTTATTTGTAAGATAAGCTGATGAATAGTCAAATGATATCAGATTATGAATAGAATGTTGTGCTAAGAACATATTCATTTTAAAAAAATCTTATAATTATATATATATATATATATATAATTTCTACGTACGTGTGTGTGTCGAAACTCCTCCTACGCGGCTAAAGCGATTTTGATGATTTTGTGTGTGTCCGGAATCCGGATTGACTGCGTTGACCCGTTAGGTGGCGTTGAGATTGGGTTCCGGGATTCTAAAAAAAAACATAATTCCTATTTGAAACGAACGATGTCGGGACGGGCAGCTACTATATACTGACATATTACGAATCTTAATATTAACGGTAAATGGCTGAAGTTATAATCTGTGCGTTCAAAACCAGTTCATTGATTTTTAAAGTTTATCCCAAATAGTGAATAAGAGCATATGCTTTGAATAAATTAATATTGATTATACAAATAATATTAATGCTTTTCTAAATTAATAAAGTTGCTTTCAACACTTTCCGACTTTATGTTTATTCATATTTTATAACATTAATTGATTATAAATAAATCATCCAATTTAGTAATATGTGTTTTCAAAAGAAATTCATAATCATGTTTCTGTATTTATTAAATTACAAGCTTTGACCGCGCCGCGGATTCACGCGCACTAAAAATGTATTATACAAGCGTAAATGACTATTTCATACAATGCCATATTTATGTCGCTCATGGTCACTGCTCTACTTTTTAGAGACGTATCGTGAAGTAACTTTCCTAATAAATAATCGGACTATGTAACGCAAAAAGTTTTATCATTTCGGAATTGTATTTAAACTGTGATTAGTGCGTTCAATCATACAAACTATCTCGGCTTATAATATAAACGTATACAAATACATGTACAATGTATATTTTACCTATTATATAACTAAAATACATAACACATATGTGCCAATATTATAAAAAAAAATTAAATACATATAGGACCTCTATGTACTCGAACTTCCGATTTACCTGTACTATATAATCAGATGATTTACAATACCAACTACATCCTGAGCCGAAGTTCAGTCTCATAATAGATACACTTAGGCTAGACGTTATTTAATCCTAATATAGCTCCAATTACAGAGCGAAGCTCCAGGTGACCTAAAATTAACTCCGCAGATAAAAAAAAACTATATCTCATGTTAAATCCACTTAAAAAACTTTTCTCAAAATAATAAGCTATCATCGATTAAAGCTTCCATAATAGAATATTGGTCTAGTGGTTAACTTATAAGACGTCTGATCCCAAGGTTCATAGGTTAATTATTCTCAGTAGTCTAAGTAGTAAGAATCCCGGCTAGGAAGTTGAATATTGCAATCCCGTATCATGGAAAGTAGATAAAAATAAAATAAATCTAATGGCTCCGTTATTCATTAAATCAAAATATTCAGTCGTTCTCTATACATATATTTACTTACTATACCTTAGATTAAATAATAATTTGAAATCGCTGGTTAAGCTATGATTTTATAAATAGCCTCTGCATGGAATACATAAAACAATTCTTGTGCAGTAATTGTTTGCCTAATTATTATCTACGAATTTATAATGTCGAGTCTCAGTCATTTTGAAGTCTTAGATTACTACTTAATATGTAGAGACTAGAGACGTGTAAATATAATGTTTTTTTATAGAACACGAGCTAATATCTGACAGGCGTTGCAATTCTACCTACGGTTAAATGTACTAATATAATTTATTAAAACTTTGCACCTGTATTGCCCATGTTAAAATATACGGTTTAATATGAATTATTTAAAATAAAATAAAAATACTTTAACGTTTATTTAAAAAAAATATGGAACGTTTGTATTTATTTTGGTACAGATAAGCTATAAAACCAATTTATGTGAAACTTTCACAAAATTAAATAAATAATAGTTCGTCATCGACTGGATATGTTTTTTATATTTTTTATGATATGTAATTAATTATGTTAAAATAGTCTGAGAGAAATTCGCCGCGGTTTGAGCGCTTTCATGTCGAACGAGACAAAAATATTATAATATATTGGTTTAGACATATGGCAGTTCCCACAAAGGTCTCTCTATTTAATAGATAAGACTAAGTAACCAGTTTTTTTTAAATTAGTATGATATTGACGAAAAATGTATCTAAAATATATTTTGACTTATATATCTACTGATTACATAATATTAAACTTTAGTAATTTCTTTATATAAAATTAAGATTTAACCAAAACTAAATATATGTATTAAAACAAATCTTAATTGTCATATAGATTATAATTACCGATTCGAATCAATTCGAAGCTGACGCGAGTTACTAGATATTTAGTAGTAGTAAAAAAAACATAGAATCTAATAGTACCTACAATTTTCATTGAAAGTTATATATAAACTCTGTCTAACAGTTTACCTTTCATTAGATTTGTAAGTTAATTAATAGTGCGTGTTCAGTGGATCAATTCAAATGTAATTTGACTCGAGGTGGCCGGCCATCACAACCAATACTCAACATTTAGCTAAATTGACGTACGAACGACGTCAAATTTAAACTATTGACTAAACTTAAAAATAACGATCTTTGTTTTATTAACGTTTTTTTTATCTAGAGTTATATATAATTTACAATAGAGAACACATTTCTTAATATGTACAGACATGAATGTAATAAATAGGTTATTATATAGCTATATAAGCTTAAGTATTGTATACTTATATACAAGCATATGTAGCCGCTAACATATTATAAACGTAAATTGCTTAGTAGGCGATAAGTTAATTCTGCGTCTTCTCCTCACGAATAACAAATGTATAATGATAGATTATATCATAGATAGAGCGAAATCAGTGTTTACCTTAACAGCTGCTAAGAAACGGCTAAAATGAAGACCTTAAGTTCTTTGCTAAACATAATACCATAATATGTTTCTTCTTTATCTTTCAGACTAGTCTAGTTATATAAATATAATATTAATAAAAGATTTTAGACGATTACATATCTTTTAAAAAGCGTATGCAATTTCTAAGTAACGCATATATTAATTATAATACAGTATATTTAATGGTATGTGCGTTTAATGATCATAACGGTTTTGAAAACGGCATTGACTTCAATTATTTAATTTTAGCGGATTTAAATTTAGAATTAAATGTGTCTACCAAGAGTTTCTTACTTAAATGATGAAATTAACATTTGTTGTTATAATATTTATAACATATTTTTCTAAAAATTGCGCTAATGTTGCCGTTATTACGAGTTAGTATGTTAATAAATGTACATAGTGTTATGTATATTGCACAATAATACAAATCTTATATTTTACAAGTTTCTGACCTCATAATCTATTAAAAAGTTTCTCAGAAAGTATTCGAGCAAATTATTTAATACAGTAATAATAATACATTAGATAATAATTGATTCACAGAAATAATTGAGATGAAAGAAAAGTAATTAAAAGTTAGAAGAAATGTCTATAATATTTTTAAACCGCTACCATTACCTACATTTTTAATACGTAGCTACCAGATGAAAACAATAACGTAGCTGGAACATAAAAGTTTGATAATATGTTCTATGATTGATTAAAAAACATCCTTAGGCCAACGACTGCGTTTATCTCGACGTCCTTTACCTCTCAAATAACATTATCAGCTCCTAGAGCGGTGAAATACAAGAAATAATAAACGGACATCGTAAACATACGTTATGTGGACATAAATCAAATCCGTCCCTAGCTACGAGACACTTGTTAAATTGCTCATAAAAGTCTTCAACGCAACGAATACGCGTATATTAGAATCGGTTTATGGCAGCTCTCAGCCGAGCTATCGGCACTTTTGATTGGTTCGGCCGAGTTCGGACACGGACATCGGACGGCGGACAAGTTAAATATACGAATTTCAATCAAGTTCTATTTTTCATGTGATGTAGCATTTGATAATCACGGCGGGTCAGATATTAAAACATAAATCGATGTATACAATTATTTAAATTCGTTTTGTCTACTGATTGATACCATTCAAAGAATAATCGAATGAAAAAAATATCTATCCATTGTTTTATTAAATAAATTATTTAAAAAAAAACTTACTATTACACTATTTTCTAATAAATATTTTGTTATGCGATGTTTATTATTCATAAATTAAATAAGATACTAATAACACTATCTCGAGTTTATCTGTTATAGTATTAAACTGTTTTAAACTAGATTAGAGAACAACGTATTGTTAAAATATCGTATAATATTAAATAAAAGCGGGCGAATGTGGGAACGTGTCATGCGGGAATTTGTATAAAGCTATGATCGTCACTGAGCTTGCGAATAGATCCAATATATTCAATTTTATAACACTTTTTACCTTAATTGCTAATAAATAAAGTTTAGTTATTACATAAATTGCAGCCTTATCGAATACTTCAAATTGATATAAAACTTAATAAATTAAATATTAATTATAAATATAAAATTACGAATAATAATTACGTACATAAAAATATAGCTGCAATCGTTATGTTTTTTTTCTATGTATAAAATAATAAGTAATTATCTATAACGGGGTCCATTCAGTCGTTGTAAGTGGAGTCCGACCGAGCCGGGCGGCGCGGCGTCAAGCGGAGCTCTGTTTATGGCCCCACTCATTGTATTATATTATGCGTATGCGAAATACCATAATTTTGAACATATTATTGTTGTAGGTGTTGTCATGCTCCAAAAATATACGGATGCTTTTGTTTTAGAGGTGAGAATCAGACAATGAGGAGCATTGCTTAACCGTCTCACAAATCATATAATTTAAATAAGAATTCTCTCATGAATTCCAAGTAATTAAAGTGAAAATCGGCAAAGACTAGGTAAATGAGATGAATTTCTCTTTAATAGTCTGCTTAGACATTTAATGTGTGAGACTTGATTTGAGGAATAGAAATAAGTAAGCTTTCATAACCGTATGTAACATCTTTACAACTGAAGTGAATTAAATTATAAAAATTGAAATATTAATCCAACGTTGAAAAAAGAGATTAATTATAACATACAAAGTTAAGAGGCTTATGATGGATAATACAAATACCTCGTTATTATCGTACTTGATAAAATATTAAACTTTTCAAACAAATATATATACCTATATACTTCTTATTTATTTAATCACTAAGTATACCCGTATTCATTAACAGAAGCTGCCGGCTTACTGTTCGTAGTCTATTGAGATAATATAAGCCTACCAGGATAATACAAAGAACCAATTAGATTCAATGTACATATATAATATCATAATAGGAACTAATTTTATTTATTGTCAGTTATTTTATCAAAAGATAAAGTTTAATTACTATCAGTACCATATCTTTATTGCCTTCTCCCGCGGCGTCTTATCATCTACATCGATCTGACTTGTTTATGGATAAAATTTTGATATTTCTACTATGGAATCCAGTTATTCACCGTAAGAATCGTCAAGGTCGCGTTGTGAAAGTTGATACAGTAACTGATAATTGTTATGTTTTTTATTATATTATATATCGATGTAAATAAGTAAGAAAACTGAGTATCACTTTAAATCTGATAACAATAACTCTTCGACGTAAGTTTGAGATCATTCACTCTATCAGACCGTGTCGTCAATAAACATACCTGACAATGGATTTGCTTTAGCATTTCAAATATTAGGTCATTGTTTCTCTGTAATACGGGTGATTATCGCTTGGACGGAACTTATCTTGAGTTGAATGTAATTTTGTAGCTAAATTAAAATTATATTCCCGTCGGAAGCTCGCGTGACGTCACGGCCTGTGCGCATGCGCGTTGCCTGACGGATTAATACGATCAAACTCCTGCGGATCACGCGAACACTCATTTTTTTGACAAGTCTAGGGTCAAAATTGCTACTTTTATGTTTTCTTGGTACCGACCACCCGCACACTCTCGATGCCATTATTGTGAATTGTGTCATTGTTTATAAATATAATAAATTAAATGTTTATAAAAGGTTAGATATTACTTATTTATCAAAGAAAAAATTTAATTTAGGTATAATGTTTCCGAATATTGTGTAGCATTTAATTTAATGACTTCCATGAATTTTTTTTCACAAATATTACATACGGTTAGGTAATCACTAATTAAACTTTACTTTTTTGCTATTTTGAGGTAACTATCATAACAGAAGATGTTCATATTCCAATTAATAATATGTGCGATACAAAAATATTTAATATTAATATTCCTATCAAATTTAAATATGTAGGTTTCGTATGTAATAAAAATATTACCTAATATTTTTGCTTCAGTTTAGATATCAACTGCACATTCTGTAAAAAAGCACACGAGAAGAGAAAATTATACCTCTAACAGTTAAAATTTCCTTGTCACAAAAATAATTTGAAGTTCTTTGATAAATCAAGACGAAGAAGTTGAGCTGGTAACGATACAAATAATTTGAATTATAGAAAAATGTTAATGTACTAATGGCATAGGAGTAATAGCGCCATAATATCCTATTAGTTCGCCTTGTAATGCGTTCAAACTCAGAATAATTCATAAATCCTAATTCCATAAGGCACTACAAACTAAATATTATTAAAAACAAACATGGATGGATTCTTTCATAAATAAGCAATCTCCAATGTACGTTAATAAACGTTTTTGCTGGGAAGTAGAAAATTGTAATAGTATAAGTAATATTAATAAGTATTTTCTAAAAAAGTAATCCAGAAATAAACATGTATTTTAAAGTGAACTAAAATAAACGGAAAAAATTAAAAACGTCTCCGTTATTAAGCACATTCTATGAGTTAATAATAATCAAATATATTTTGTAATATTTATTTAACAGATTACTTAAAAATTGTAATGTACAAAATCATTAAAACATTATATTTTACTTTGGTCCGAAGTAATATAGATTACATGAACGTGCAATATAATACATTTTTTTTAAATAGCATTGAACGAACAACTAATGATTTATTAAATATCTTTCATTTTCCACAATGCTGGAAAATTTTAAAAACTTAATGCTGCAATAAAAACAAAAATATGTTTCAAAATGAATTCATTTAAGGGTTTGAAATATAATATCTACATACCAATACTGTTTCATATAAATTTATTTCATACGTTTTTAAAAGTAAAAATCAACGTAATTTCAATAAGCTATTGTAATAATTTCATGTTGAATAAAGATTTTTATTTGGATTTGTTTGAAAAAAAGTTCTTTACAGAATTATGTAGCATCTTCATAGTTTAACCACCTTAAAGTTTACCTGTTTATAATAATTTAAAAGATGCTTCTCACGTCATTTGCTTTTATAGTTTATATATTTGTGTTATTTATAGTTAAGTTATAATCAATTTATAATTAATACATAATTATGCATCAAAGTCTCAAAATGATGCGCATATTTTGAAGTTAAATTATATAAATGTGTATATACTAATTAAAGAGATAAAATTAATAGTCAATACAAATACGATGTTCATTTCTTTGATATAAAGGAATGAATAATATTGTTTTTGTTCTATAAAACGCTCAAACACAAATTGAGCAATAGTTAAGCAACTACATCTACCGACTATCTTTAATAGTCGTGTTAAATCATTTTTATGTGTTATTTTGATAAGATTTTTTGTAAATATTCAAATAATCTGTTGTATAAAGTGTTATATTGTCAAATGTCTAGTTTCTGAAAAAACATTTTTATTCAAAATTCAACCGCAGCTCATATTAGTATCGAGTTACTCAACAAAACTAATTTTTTCGTTACGTTTTTGCGTTATTACGTAAATGAACCCAGGAGATAATATATGTGGTCTAATTTTATAATTTATCATTCTCAGACACATGTTTGAGTCAAAGTCGAAGTTTACACGAATTGTATGATTAAACCAAGAGTGTGCTGCATAATGTTGTTGTTTATACAGATAATACAAGGTTAAGATCGAAGTGATAAAATCAATGCGAGAAATAACTCTAGTCATAGAGTAAATATAATTGAATCATACATATTATTTAAATGTTATATATCTTTGATAAATTATTTTAACGTATTTTTATTTATTTAGGAACATTAAATATAATTTTGCCAGTCATTTAATTTTATTAAAAAATTAACATCCAATTTTCGTGTTTAAATAAATATGTATGCGTTAGTTTTCGATAAGATGCTTTTATTAAAATATTCCTTGCTTTCATATACAGTATTTATAAAACTTAATAATACGAAGTTTTGGATAGCGTGTTCACTGAGACCAGGCTATCATTTATAATCCATTGCTTAAGCCGTATCTATTCTGCAATCGCTCCACAACTTCATTCATAAGCGATCTGATCGCTATCGCATGTGAGACTGCTGGTGCATTGTCTCTTAGTTCACACTGGCACACTGATACGTCGGGTACGCGCCGAAAAAAGTGTATTTCCAGTCAATTCCATGTATTTATACAGACGGTATAACTTAAACACTTTTGTTTAATGGTTACATTAAACAAAAGTGTTTAAGTTATTCCTCAGAACGCATATTAAAGTCCGTTAAAGTCATTATATTCATTGCAATTTATTTTTTGTAGAATGTTCTCATTTATTTTTATCGATTTACACCTGCGAGTACACGATATCTATAAAAGACTTTGCTTGTTTTATACAGATAATGTAAGGTCCGGAACTGCGCACGAGTCCCACTATAAACATAAACAGTGTTGTCACGCGTTCAACAGACGGAGTTATCGATATCGCGTCCGGGTCAGCCGGGCCTAGTACGGTCAGATATGGGCCACGGAGTCCACAGAATACCTATATTATCGCTGGTCACTCAACAGCGGCGACACGGCGCCAATTATATTACGTAATCAATTCGCGAAACGTATACGCTGGTTATCGCTGTTACAGGAATTACTATTTCATTTCTTTTTGATATGCCGCCTTGCATCGCAATTAAAAAAAATAACAGGAAGCAAATGGAGAATTTAAATTAAATTGTTTCATACCAAAATAATTTTCTCGTTATTGATGTCACATTAAAGTCATAAAGAGCTTTATTTTTGTTTCGTTTATTCTGCAAATGCTTACTCCGATTGACATGCAATTTCAGTGGTATTCGATGGTTATATATTTGTGGAACGAAGTTTTTCGACACGAAATGGCAGTGGCCCAAGGTCACGTCATATAACGAAATAGCATTTATACATCTTGCCTACCAAAAGCTACAAAATGCGATGCGTTGGTGGATCGAATTTAGGAGGTCGATATCAAGGAGGTAGAGGTGTGTTTTTGGTGTGAGAGCAATACAGTAATATAATCAAATAAAATCTACATTTTTAAACACGGTTTGAGTAGAAAAAATATGGCACAGAACTTCGTTCCTGACAAGGGTCCCCCGACCGCATATTTTTTTTGAATATAGTATATCGCATCAAATTAATGAAGGAGAAAAGGTCCGGGGCTACTCTAGCGAACATTGGCAAAAGTATCGTTTGTGTAAACGTAAGGTATTTTATAGACAATTTCGTATTTTGTAAAATTGAAAATCCTTGTCGTATAAGTAAATAAAATGGATGTTTAGTTTTTAAATATTTTGGAAAAGGAATTGGCTCCTGGAATAAGTTACGCAAATAGAAGAGAAGGAGAGAAGAAACGCAGGTATTCAAATAGAAATACATTTACACGCACTCCATATAAATACATACGTAGGTGTACAAACTCACAAACGCGCATACATTCACACAATACACACTCATGCACACACTACCAATAACTAACAGTAAATATATAATTTTTAATTTTAATATATTTTTTCATAAAATTTAGTTCATCATTTGAAAAAATGCTCTGAATAATTACCGCTTGATAAACTCTAGACGTGTATGGGGAGATAGCTCGACTCTATGCAACTTTTGTTCATGCTTTTTGTTCATACATAAAACTTGTCAGAATAAACGGGAAATATATAAAAAACATAATATATATATATAAAAAAACCTTTAATAAGTTATTATACTCCTTTGAGATTTAATTAACAAAATACTTTATATAAGCTTAATGAAAACTACAATATTTACATTTTATTTTCTTATTTAAGAAGATCTTAATACATTTTTAACAAAGAACGACGAAAGGCGAGCTTTTGGAATGAGTTGCGAAATAATTGAGTAAATATTTTCTTGCTATAAGTAATAGGACTCATGAAAAATCCCTTCTCGATTTCTGAGAAGGAAACTTAGTCGGCGAACTTTGTGATTGTGATGCGTGTATGTTCTACACAATTTATATTCCCACTATCGGCGGCAGAGGTACGAGTAAAATACAAAACTAGAATAGTAGTTTTTTTAAATATTTTTTTCATCAGAACCAAGTATAAGCTTAGGAAAAATTATTGCTGATATTCATTATTTTGTTAAGAACGAGTAATATTAGAAAATAGAGAGAATAAAGATCATAAAGACGGATAGGCTATTGAGTAAAAAATACGTGGGATAGGGTTAAATAATACTAGAGATAGAGATGTTCATCTAAACATTAAATAAAGCTGTTACGTCGAGCAAGCGAGTGATTTTGCATTACGCAAAAAAAAAAATGAGCTGCAAAAATGGAGCTGAATGTCAGCTCGCGTCCGTCGCGTTATTATAATCGATGCATTCAAGTTGTTAAGCAATATTTTCTTATTCAGATTTCTATCATTTTCGCAATCTAAAATAGTGCCAGTAGAAAAATCATAAAAAAACACAAAAATGGAACTTGTTCACAATTTATATTAAACCAGCTAATGCGTTGGTATGCGCTGCTCTCTTTAAATTTGTTTATAAATTATTATCTCATACAACTTGCACTAAAAATTTTCCTTGCTCAAATGTATATTAATAAAGAAGGCGATCGATTAAACGGTCTAAAAGTTTAGTGGCTGCAGCGCCATCTAGCAGCGAGGCACAAAAACGTGCCAACTGTCATGGTCCAAACGGTGTCGAAGTCTATTAATCTGAAATAGCAAATATTTGTTGATATATAAGACAATGTAAAGTAATTTTACACGTTCCTCATGTTAGTTGAAAATAAAAAACGTAAGTTTTTAGAAAACATTTCTAGAACTTGAAGATTAAGTGGACAAATATCTATTTATATATTTTCTCACATTGCAACATGTAGTAGGAGCGGGGTAACCTCTGAGATAGCTTATCATGCGTGTAGTGCAGACGCTGAGTACCGGCTTACATCAGCTCCTTGTTTCGAACTTAATATTCTACGCTGTAAACAAACATTTGTGCTAGGTACATCATTTTCAGATTAAGAAATATGCGTCTTATTTTCATCGTAGTTCTTTACATATAAACACATTATATGTATATATATGTAAATGTTGAGAAATTATATATGTACCTATATGTTTTATGCGCGCATTATTATTGCGACTTGTCGTCATTTTTAGTTATTAATTAAACGTAAATATTTTTAAGGTTATTTATAGAATGTAATGGCGTTATATCTTTGTAAAAATATTTCGAGTATTTATTTTTAGATACTATGTTTTGCTAAATATAAGTTGATTTAAAAACTAACAATAACATTATTTTTAAACATAAATAATTTTAAAACCAAATACTAAAATACTAAATATGAATACCTACAAAGTTGATCAGCAAATGTGTAAATAAAATCATATTCTATTAAATTATTCTATACTTATACGAGATTTTTTATATTTCTAATTTATTAACTGGTTCAGCGCCTAAAAACAATTATCTCAAGCGATAGGTTCAGCTTAAAATCACGACAAGCCTAAATGATTTTTTCATATCAATAGTTCCCCTCGTGGTCGGCGATGAAGGAAAACGTCGTCGTAAGGAATGCATGTGTGAAAATAAAATCAAACATTACATACTTCTATGTTCACCGACGTGAACTTTGCGGCATTGCGGTAAAAGTTCCATAACTTTCTAGGGAAGGATTCTTCTTTGCTTATCGTTGACATTCACCGGCTTTTCATTTTTATGTGTAATGTTAAAAAAGTATTTATTATATAATGTAAGTTTCGTAGTAAAAATGCGAAAGAAATATTTAATCATCTGCATTAATCGCTCACTGACAATTATATTTCTTTCCAACGGGTGATATACAAATAAGAAAAAGCTTTTCTTAAGGAACGTTTAAGAAACGAAGTGGCTTGTAGTTTTTCTACATACAAAGATTATATAGACAAGATTTTACGGAGTTTCAATACATATTTACCATTAACTCACATAGCAATATTGAAATTATTCTGCGAATCATATTTAAGATTATATAAAAATTATCATTATTTACATATATTTTATTATATAGATATAATAAAATTCTCAAGCTCAAAGTCCGCAGATATTATGAAAAAATTAGCATCATTTCTCGAGTTAGTCACCTCCTCCAGATAAACTTACGAACTCATTACACGTACGACGATGCTGTACTATATCAGATTATTAACTAAATCTTTGTTTACATCTCTCCGTTTTTGAGAGTTCGAGATGCACGTGATTCTTTGTTGTGACTAACTCGTTATTTTGTGACCTAAGCAAATTGGATGCACACTTTAATATAACGGAGTTTCGGCTATTTAGACGTACATTAAATTACATAAACTAATATATATTCAAGCAACAAGTAAGTGGTTTATAGCCGTTCGCAGTTAAATCTTCATGATTTATATTCAGTACTGGTTTTTGTATATTAACATTACCCGCGGTAAATCACCGTAACAATAATTAAAAGACACGGAGAACGCAACCAACAACACAATGTTTGTGTTTACAAAAACATTTGACCTATTTATGCACTGTCGACGCAGATGGTCCTGACGGAAGCGTTTTTTTTTTTAAATCGTAAGTCAAGCCTCTATATGCTTGTGATAAGGGTCATAGGAACCTTTGTAGTGTGTGCGGTGCAAGGATTTGTTGACAAATGAATGATGACAATTATATTGTGTGGTCGTTCCCATTGTACAATTGACGTCTCTATATTGTTGTTCCCCGCTGTTACGGTCGTTGGTTGCTGCACAGTTAACTTTTTTCAAAATTACGGTTTTAACTATTATTCTTTTTTTATTGGAGCTATGTGTGCATTCTTGTTTTTAAAATGATTACTAATTATTATTTTAACCTACAAATTATGAGCAAAATATTCAATTTTTACATTAATATTGACGCAAATTAATTAGTTGCGTTTCCATTATTTAAATTTATAAATAATATTTTACTTAACATATCCTTAATGTATCAATTTCGGAAACCTACTTTTGAAAATGTCTCCGTCAATATTTTATAATGATTTTGTTGAAGGAAGTTGACACGACAAATGTCTAAGGTTTTTAGAAAAAAAATTTGCACCGTAATAGGTTTTTCTACTTCGTGGAGTTTGAATGGCCGCCTGTTTGTATCACAACAGTTCATCATAGCGGGCAACATTGTGTTCACGCCGCTATTGTTTCCGCCGTCAAAAATAAAGCCATTGTCACAATGTCATAGTTAGCTGTAAAGAGTACTATAACAATTAAATACTTAATATTTTAAGGTCCAATTCGAATTATGTATATATTTAAAAAGTTCTTTACTATTTTGTATAAACAATAAGTTTGTTATTGTTTTATACTCTATAATTTGATTGTAGAATTCACTCGCATTAAATCACTCGGAATTCACTCGTATTAAATCCATTTCATATTCTCAAATCATACTCAATTGTTTTATATTATCTTACTTTTCCTCTTATTCAAAATAAGTATGCATTACACGCTATTATTATTTTTCTAGATAAGTATGATTATCATCAATTACGAAACAAAACGCTAATTCTTCTTGCAAATTACTTTTTAAATATGATAAAACTAATTTTGTTTCATATTTAAAGAAAAAATAAACATATTAAGATAACATTTGTCTTTCGTATTCCGGAAAATCAAAGCATCAGAGCTAAAAATTCTAATCTTAAGTTACATTTTCTTAAATATTAACGGTAGGTAAAACATAAAAATAAGCCCATTCGAAACGCACAACCCAATATAGAGTTGATCTTTAATTAATACAGATTCCACAAAATGTTGCTTTCCGTTAGTTGCAGTTTTGTGAATATATTCGATTTGTACGCGTAACGCAGTGGGTAACATACCATAGATGTGTAAAAATCCATATGAGTCCGTCAGCGGGTGATCCAGTGCTTATGAATAATAATATCGGCTGTAGCACGGAGCTACGAATCGAATTCCCATAGAGGCGTATTTCCTATTTCGCGTGAGAAACGTGTATGCGAGGCGATAGCTCGGTGGGCCGCCGGCGTCACGCTGGTCACCATTGTGCAGCCCCGGTGCACTACCACTATTGTGAGCTCCGGGTTCCTGCCGGGTGTTTATTTGCAAACACAGCGCGCGCCCTCCTGCTGCGCACGAGACCCTCGCGAGTTGATATCGCAATTTGTTACAATTTCGGTTATACGATACACGATCGCGGCTCTATTACGGCCTTCTTACTTCCGTGGCGCGATCTGATTTTTCTATTTATGATGTCGTCAAACCATGTTATTTATTTATTCACAGTAAATAAAACTTGAATTTAATTTAGCCTTAACATTTTCTATTCCATTAGCTGGATTCTAAAATTGAGAAATTCATTACACCGGCTTTCAAGATTATCAATCTAACACTATAATAAAAATGTAAAACGGTAGGAAACAGCTACAGATATAAAAAATACATTTAGATAAGACTAATAGGCATTGTAAAATTGAAATGACAAATCCCATTGGTTTACACTTTACACCGATATTACTTTACAACGCCGATATCTTTAATAATAATCGTTAAAGAAAGCAGGTGAAACATAATTCGGAACTTGTGATGTGGGTTCCCTATCATAAACTGTTTCGTTACTAAACGTCGTATATCACATCCAACCTTCTAATGTCGAGATATAAGCATGCCGATAATAACCTTTTTTTTTAAATAAACAATATTATATATGGAGCAAATATGTTTTATTCTTTTATTAATTGGCGAAATATAGATACAAATTCTTACTCCGTGCTGTTTGTTCGACTACGTATATGTAAATACATATTTCGAGTTCTCTAGGTATGTTGATATTTTGTCGGCATGACCACAATAAAATCTTTAGAGATAGACATGTAATTCTCTTTGGAAGTTTCACTTAACACTCATAAACAAAATAGTTTAATGTGTTTACTCCTATAAAATGTCATAAAATTGAAGTAACGTATTAAAACGTGCGCGTTTAATCTTTAGACATAATTTTATTTTATTTTGACATTCAAAGTAAACTGGTAAACTATATATTTAAAAATTTTTTATGATAAATAAAAAAAATATAATTAAACATATCGTTGGATTACAGTTCAGAATTTTTAACTGTGTGTGAATTATTTTTTTTCATTTTTTTTATATTTTATTTTATTATTTAGTGTATTCTTATTTTTATGACGAAGATGGCAACCGATGATTATTTGTTGTTGTTTGTATTATTTGGTTGTTTTGTATGATTAATTGATAAAGTAGTATATACCTACCTACTTTCATTTAACACTAACATAAAAATGGACATATAACTATTATTGTTATTAAAATTGAGTATCTAAAATAATTTATAGAATTACTCCTTACACTCGTAATAAAATAATATAATCGTAGACGTCTCGTCGCGAAGGCTTTAATAGCGTTAACTTGTTTTATCTTCAATTCATCATCATTAGTAGTGCTATGAAATTCAATTAGAAATATATCGGAAATGAAGAGTCACATTCAACAGTTCGTTGTCTGTGATATCCGTCGACTGTGGACACCAGTACGCGTGTATTACGAATTGACTTTAGACACGGACTACTTGACAGATGTTGATAATTTTTGGACAACTGATAGAACTAATCCCTATCGTAGAATATTGAGTGTGAACGTTCGATCATTTCGTGTGAAATAAAGATACCAGCTAGAGTTAAGGTCGCGATTGGTTTTTTAGATTATTTTGTTACATTATGCTAATGTGACCGTGGACCGTGTAATTTTTTTTAGGCATAAGGACGTTGATTTCACATAACATTTTTATATTTTAATAGAAGTGAAATATATCTTCGTTACTGTATAAAACAATTAGCATATAAAATGAAATATTTGCTGTTGAGAGAGGTCGCGGGTTAGTTAATGTATTTTCAAATACTTAATTGAGTTCGCACTTACAATTTGTTAATCATCCGATCCATCCATTGCAATAAAATTATAATCAAGCCGTTGTCGATTTTCCGAACAATTGACTGATATGTCATAAAAAAACGTACGCGTGCAATATAAAAACACATTACACAGTCGATTGAGCAGACTTATTACGTGTGTAAATAGTACCTATTACTCGATTGATTTGTAAAGAAGTAAAATACTAGTTTTTTCAATTTTTTTTATAGTTACTGACTGAGATTCATCCTAAAAGGTTTTATTGATAATATTATAATATAAGAATAATAATAATAATAATGTATTGTGATTATTTTTAATAAGATTTAATAAAATAGTTAAATACCGTAAATAAAATACTTCTTTGTTCTAATTACCTTGGACCTTGGTCACGAATTAAGCATATCCGTAAATTATTAACTTTTTATGCTCATTTACTTTACGCATCTAATCTCTGAACGACACTGCGGATCGAAAACATTATATATATATATATATATATATATATATATATATTACATTATGTCATACTTTTTACTAATCTGTGTTTTTAAATATTTTTATTAAATATATACGAAAAGGCCTAATGGTTAAACGTTAAATATTCATGCTTTAAGCACTTATCAATGTGTAATGTAAAAAACGAGTTATTTATCTCAGGATGTAAATAAAAACGGTACAAAGTGAAGAGCGACGATTTTGTTAGCCTTCATGTATTTTTTGAGAGTCTATCGAATCTTAAAGATCTTATCGTTCTTAAAAGACGAAGATACGAAAATTGAGTTGTTATTAAAAAGAAAAAACTATAAAAACGAATAATTAATTTCACACTCGTAACTTTATTTTCGGTCAAGTTTTACAAAGCGTTTTAATTAAATATTTACAAATTAGGTGAGGATAGTACGTACCAATAACCAATCATTTATTTGTATTTATATAGGTTGTTTTTAACAATAAATAAACTTGTATTAAATATTAAACTATCACGTCGAAAAAGGAATTTGACCTTCTCGTTATTGGACCTGAAGAAAAGAAATATATATTTTTTTGCTTCTGATACAGGACAAGCTGCGTGTTTGCAAGCGTAATGATTCCAAATGACAAAGTCCTTGACAAAGATATGTGTCATACAGGCGACTTTTTTTTGTTATTTTAGTTTCATTTAATTGATTATTAATTTCTTTTAAATATTTTTACAGTTAATTTTCTTAGGGGGAAGCAAAAAGAACCATATAAATACGGACTTAAGTAGGTAAATTAATTAATTTATTATTAATTTTATTTAACATTATTTACATTGAGCCTTGAGCCTTGAAACAACCTTAAAATATTACGCATACAATTTCTTTATTCTTATTTATTACACAAACATTTTTTACTGAAAAGTGTTAAATTAGATCGTCATCTAAAAACACAGACACTTGATTTTAGATTTTTTATTATCACCGCGTTCAAAATAATCAAGATTTCTGTAGTTGCCAGTAAACGCTTATGTTTATTTACGAAATAACATCTCTCGAGTCTCCCAAATTGGACGGAGGTGGGCGATAGATATTAATCTACACACGTGTTGCGATAAAGAATGTCTTTTGCACAATAGACCTACGATGTTGCTGCTTTTAAATCATTTGTATTCATACCGATGTATGAATTTGCTTAAATGATGTTCTTGGCTAGCGTACACATTTTATGTCATCGCTTCGTTTTTAGGTGTCCTGGTTTTCGTGTGACCGCAGTGATCTTGAGCCTCGCTTTATAATATTTTATTATAAATTAATTTATTGTACAAATAATTTATTGCCTCGGAAAGATATACATTTAAGATAAAATATTGCTCTATTCGCAGATTATAACATGACAGAAATTGTATTTTAATATCAGAACCAGTACTTTGTTCGTGATTAAATTGTAAATTTAAATCACTTACAGACCAGGTAAAATGGCGTCATCAATTCATTCTTATTATTTAAATATGTAGCGTCTAAAATTATGTCCCTAAGAATAAATCAGTTGTCACTTCCCCTACTACGACGAGCGAGGCTCGTGTGAGTGAAGTAGCACTTTCATATGCTTTAATCTATGTTTCTTAACGTAATATTGACAGGAGTATATCTATACATGTGACAGTACAAAACTAACTTAACGGAAATATGAATTATATATATTATATATTTATAAACATTACGTATTATAGGATATTATGAACGTCTATCTGTCTGTATGGGCTATACTAGATAATTACCGGCGTTCTCATTATTATTACATATAGCACTTCAGGTTTGGTTATGTAAAAAGTATTAACAATATGCCATGGCATCGTATGAGTGTAGTTGTGGTCGAAATATTTGTTTTATCAACCATATTTTACTTTCTCTGAGCTTTATCATATTTAATAATCGAACATCATATTTTGCGCAATGTGGCATACGTATTAAAAAACGCAAAGAATGCTTCTTAAAACATTAAACCGTAACAAAAATGAATCCTAAAATGTAACATAAATATTCTAAAAGGGCCGGTAATGATAACGAAGGTTGATGGCGTTTAATACGCAACCATAATATATGATTACTGTTATCTTTGTTAGAAAGGATTTTCGCAGACTTTTTCCGAGAAATTTGTTTAAATTGTAATTAATTAATTTGTAATTATTTAATTGTGTTGTAATTTCCTTGAAGCCTTTGCAGATCATAAGTTAGTTAGATGATAATAGATGATGAAATATAATAATAGATTCTAAAATAAAATGTTGTCCGATTAATTAGGAAATTTGGCCTGTTATGTCACTTTAATATAATAAGATTATAAATGTAGATAAAGTTGTCTTGATTAATAAATGATTATAATTTCAGTATGTAACATACATAGAGTGATTGTTCGCAAGGTAAATACTTCCCCTTTAAGGAGCAGATTTCAAACTTAGTTACACATGTGGCCGAGTTCAACAGGCACGTGAAAATTTCCAATATTACATTGAAGTACCTGAAATGTGATTAGTGTTTGTACGGATTAAACCCCGCGGTCTGCGGTTAAGATCCACAAATCTATACAGAGCTTTAGGAGTTCTATTATAATGTAGATCTTTATATATCAATCGACTTAATTGCTGCTTCTTCGTGAGTCGACTTAGAATCGTTCTTTTTCTAGTAGGAAGAATGAGGCGTTTCGGGCGATTGGCTTGCGACACCGTGACGACTCCGGGGCATAACCTCAAACGCTCAGTGTTAATTAATGGCAGCACTGCCATCTATCGGTGACGCCCTATCAATCTTGTAGCGTCGGCGCGGCACTCATTTGTCGAGAGTATTTTAAGATATACGCCTATACGAAATACACAATTACACATTTTCAAAGTCGTAGAAATATGTATTTTATATTATCTAAAATATTTACACAGCTCACAATAATAAATCGCATTTTTAATACACATCTTTCTACAGGATATAAAGTTTAATGGTGCTATTGTGATCGTTATTACTTGTTAACAAGTAAAAGCTATGCCTAGACGATAATGAGGTGTCTTACATCAAAGCGCACGAACATGTTTATATGAAGATATTTTTATTATACACTGCGGGAGAGTAATATGTATTAATGTTGAACATAAAAATTGATTCTGCGTTTGAAATTTTTCTAATTAGTTGTAATTAGTACCACAAAATATATCTTTGGTTACTTTGTATCGTAGCTTTGAGTCTTATTACGTAGACATAAGAAGTAAATTGTTTCGTTTGGCGTTGATGAGTTTAATACGGTTTCCTGCTTTATATTCTCAATGAGTATGTCGGCTGGAAGGCGATTGGCTATTGCGTGGACATACTTACTTGTCTTTTTGCTTCGTGGTTAAATGGTTGAGAAAAATGATGGTGTCTTAACAATGCAGTTGTTCCTTATACTGGATTGTCATAGTTGATTATAGAAGTTAACAAACGAACAATCGAGCATTCGTGCAATTTTCACATGCAATATTTTTTTATATAATTAATAAATAATTGTATTTTGGATTATTCATTAAAAATAAATGAATAAAATGAAAATAATGTAATTCAACATTTCAATATCGATATTTCTTACTTTACGTTAGATATAATACTCACGCCGTTGTGTAGTTAAATATGTTCCACAATATTTTAATATTATTTCTTCAATATTGTGCTCGTTATTAAATTGAAAGTAAAAATACTGAGTAGGTATGTTTATGCTTATCACCTGTCGGTCACATAATTCCGTCAGCATATATGTTGAAATGTCAATTCAAGTGGAATAAGAAACTGCTTATTTACGAGTTGTATTTGTAATTTATGTGCGTTTTATATTTACTTATCCTGCACGCGTATTTAAGAACTAAATAGGATGAATTCACAAAATATCATTGAATTATTTATTATTGTACTAAAAACTTGTTTACTGGTCAGTTCAGGTGCTTGTATTGAAAATAATTAATCGAACTTTGTTTCTCCGTTGTAGATTTGAGATGACTTTTTTGTTTTCATCCATGAAGAATAAATGTTTTCGTATTTTATCTTCATTGTATTATTTGAAGCTATTCATAATAACGCAATTTCTTATAAACGTTACCAGTTATTGTAATATAACGGAAACTTATTTGGAAAACAATATCAATAGATGTGGTGTTTTCTATTTAAAAACGTACCTAGTGTAAACTGATAAGTGGTGGTAAGTTCTTACCACCGTCAATAAGCTATGGACATAGGCAATGTAACAAAAAATGTGTTCCTTGTGCCTGTAGTTACACTGGCTCACTCCTTACTCCTAGCTCACTCGTTCTACTCTAAAACACCTGATCACCGAAACGGGCTTGACCAGAGCGCTACCACGACGTAAATGTTACCATCAAATTTTTTTGAATCGTTCACAGGCGTGCGCAGAACAACCTACCAAACATAGTTGAAATTGCTTGAATTAAGTATTTCTAATACCTAAATACAAGGGACTATTGTTTTATATAAAATATAGAAGGTTTTGATCTCACTTCGCATAATTAACAGTTATAAAATTGCTTTTATATACCTTAGTTCAATTAATAAAACACTTAGCTCAGTGTTGATTGAACTTAAATACGGGCTTATTAAAAATATATAACTTGATGGCGTAAGCATTTAAAGTCAAGAATCACTTATTGCTTATTATATAACAATGAAAGTTTATGTTTTTGGTTCCGGATGTTTTAAATTGTATGAAATTTTATTTTAGATAGATATTAATAAAATGAAGCTTAAAGTATCTATTTTAGGAAGAAATGCAAAAAAGTTTCTTAATTTAATCGTCATATAAAAACTCTACCTTCTACAATATCGTATAACTTTAATACCTTTTAACTCTTGATATATAATTTTATTTAAGAATAAAATTAAAACGAGTAAGTTGCCATTCGTTCGGTATCGAGAAACAAATATTAGGTATCGCGATTAGCGTTGCTGAATAGGCGTGATACTTTCGTTTGCCGTGACACATTACTAACAAATAAAGCTTGCCGCTCGCCATTGTTGGAGGCTGTGTGTCGAATCAGCGCGTTTCTTGCGTGAAACTCGCTGACCGTCCCGCGTTATCGCACGCCGTTGAATGTTTTTAAATTTAAAGCCTTCGGTTTCGGATGCCAAATTTTTAATTCAATTCTCGTTAGCCTACAACCACTACGGGTCGGGTGATGTTTAAACTTTTTATAGCTTGTTTGTATACACTGCGCTTCTAATTGAACACAGGCGTGTAAAATTTTAAATCTTAAAATAGAATGCAACTTTTTTTTTTTTTTTATTGTATAGGAAGGCGGACGAGCATATGGGCCACCTGATGGTAAGTGGTCACATACGCCCATAAACAATGACATTGTAAGAAATGTTAACCATCGCTTACATTGCCAATGCGCCACCAACCTTGGGAACTAAGATGTTATGTCCCTTATGCCTGTAATTACACTGGCTCACTCACCCTTCAAACCGGAACACAGCAATACAAAGTACTGCTGTTTTGCGGCAGAATATCTGATGAGTGGGTGGTACCTACACAGACGAGCTTGCACAAAGCTCTACCACCAAGTATCAATCTTTTCAATATTTGTTTACAAATGTAAAGCAAGTACATTACAGAAGGAACAGTCCTTTCGAATAAAGGGTTAGGCGCATTTGCGTGAAAATTTAATCGTAGTAGTGTGACTCCACGTCGTTAAATAATAGTTACTTGAAGTGAAAGGGGTTAACCTTACTTCTTAATTACTCAGTATTTTCAAATTTGAAAGCAACTCAACAGTTTTTCCGTTTAATACATTTTCCAGGAAACAGTAGCAATAATTTCAATTTTTACGTCTTCATTACAAAAATCTTTTGGCCTAATTATAACGTAAGTAAAATTATATTAGTTTCGGCTGATTACAAGTTCGATAAATATTTAAATAAGTTATAACAAAGTATTTAAGTCATTTAATTTTTTGAGTAGGTATAAAATTATTACGAAATACTAAATATTCAAATTTAAGTACAATATTCAAATTGTATTTTTTTAATAATTTTTTTAGGGTTCCGTACCGCAAACGAAAAAAACGGAACGGAACTTATAGGATCACTTTTCCCCGTCTGTCTGTCAAGACCCTTTATTTCGGGAACGCGTAGAAGTATTGAAATTAAAAGGTGTACCTACAATCTCTTAAAGGCCTACAATCGCTTAAAGTTGTGAAAAATCAAACTTCTAAATTAACGTAAAAAAGATACGGTCGTTTATGTTCGCTACAAAAATTTGGAGACCTAAAGGCATCAAAGTTTATAGGGTATTATCCGCTGCCTTAGAACTATGAAATTTGGCAAGTAATACTCTCTTGTACTACAAGTATGGGAAAAAATCAGAAAACTATGCATTTGTAATTAAATAATTAAAAACAGGGGTTTTAGGCAAGGAACGGCGGTCCAAATTTTAAATTGAGTTAACCGTGTCATGCAGGGTATTGTATGAAAGAGCTGTAATTGCACAAGCTTTAAAAGATTTTAAATTTGTTTTATGATGTACCTATAGTTTACGATTTACGAAAAATGAAAAAAAAAAAGAACTTCAAATTTTGTACGGAACCCTCGGTGGGCGATTCCGACTCGCACTTGTCCGGTTTTTTACTAAAGTTTCATTACTTATTATATCTTAAAAGAGGGAATCATATTTTACATACATATAATTAAATAGATGCTGGTCAAATTATCAAAAATATATTTATTTCTTAAAATTTATAATGTGTGTATGGTAATAACTTTTATAAAAAATAGTCTTATGATTGTTATCAGGCGACACCTAGTGCTTAGCGAGGGCTAGGTGCTGTGGGCTGTGTGGCCGAGATAGGATCGTTCGTGACCGTAGACCACGACGGTTCCTTCATTTCGATAGCTTCATTTTAACCTGCGGCTTCAGTACTTTTGTTGGCCGTAATGTAACTTGAATAAACATATTTTTAAATTAATATATAAATACGTGTTTATTTATTATTTGATAAATAGAGTTTAATAAGATATATAATCAATTATTTTATTTTTATTGAATTACTTCTAATCATTCAAAATTTTCTGAATATAATTTAAATTGAATAATGGATTAATACAAACAAAAACAATATGTTTCCTTATACAAAAGTTGGAATCTTTGTTATTATTGTTTTTACTCGGCTTAATTCGATATAAATAAATCTACCAAAATTTAGTATCTGTTGCCATTCGATAAGTATTTTAATTCGAATTGTATTATATTTTAGGAAATATAATATAGTGTTCCTTAAGCAAAGTATTATTAAGGATTATTTTCATTTAATAAATTACACAATTAATTATTGATAAGTTATAAATAAAGACGATACGGATGGTAAAACAAATGTTATATACAATTTCGACACTCGTCTCATTAATTACTTGCTAATGAATACATTTTCATAGAACTGTGTGAAAAGCTATATTGTCATAGATTTTAGCGCTTCTATTTATTAAATGAAAGAAATGAAATCTTATCAATACTAAATAAAATATATAATTTTATTGAATAAAGATATGTTTCGTGTTTTATTTGTCTATTTATTGGTTCTACAAGTATATATACGACTTTGATTAGATTTTCAGTATTTAAGTAGCAAAATTAATGTGGAATAAAAATAACTAACAAATACTTATAAAGGTATTTCGATTATTTATAGGTATGATAAAAATAATAAATACTAATTATCAGGACACTGCTTGCTGTGTCGTAAAAAAAGTCCTCCATGGGGCATTGCTATGTCTTAATTTTGTTTGAGATTTAGTAAATAATTCAGAGTCGTTTGATCGAGATAGGAATGAAGTCGTGGAATCGAGACCACACGGGGATGTCTCACTCGGGAGTCGAACTCACTATCTAGGATCTCGACCCCTTACCGGTTTTAATTATCTAACTAGAATTTGTTAAAGTTTGTCTCTAAAGAAAAGATTATTTATCTAATTTTACTGTTGAATGTCCGAAACTGATAAATTTTTACATTTTATGTCATAAAAATAAAAGACGTTTTATATAATTCCTTTCTTATCATTAAAAATAAAAAATATATTAAATTAAGAGTAAGCATAACATGTATTGATATTAAATCAATCAATTCAATCAATCAATTAATAATAATAACTGATAATTATATCATCAATTTTATTCAAACTGTAGTAAGAGAATTGGCATGTGCCAAAGTTGTGGACAGGCTTGTGCAGGACTTTTATATAGAAAAGGTATCTTCGTATCTCGCTCGTGAAATGTTTTAACCGACTTACGATGATATGCTATTTTGTTGCGTGTTTCCTTTTATTGTTATAATCATTATAGTCAATGTCGCTTATTTACTTTTTGGGAGGTCACAACTTAGTTTCGAATCGAATTTCTACAGAATAGCTCTACTGGATAATTTTTCAACGAGATAGATAATTATATTTAACATCCGTCTATATGTATAGTAGATACTTGAAATATAATTTCGAGTGGCTGTGTTTGATGTTTGTGATTACTAATTTTATAGAGGAAATCGCTTATATCTTATAAACTTGTTAATAAATTTTATTTAGTGAAACCGGAAATAACAAACTTTCAAATTGGACCAAAATAATTAAACAATTCCAAGCCCGTACTATGTACATTTATTTGTAACATTAATTATTTTTAATTTAATATATGCAGTCTTATGTATTCTATTTAAATCAAATGAATCAAGGGCTTATATGTTTGAAAATATGAAATTTATTTTAATAAAGTTCAAATTAAAGTGTCATTTTTTCCTTTGCATAACAAACGTAGTATAGTAGTATTATTTCGATCTTCTTAAAAAAATATCAATGAAAATAGTCGAGTAATATTTTATATTCAATTGAAATATCTTGTTTTTATTGGGTGGCTTAGAGCTTTTTAAGCCTTTTTAAATAATGCTATTGTACGAGCGCTCTGGTAAACAATCTTGAAAATATAATAATGTACAAACAACTTCGGTCTATTGTGTTTTGAAACATTTTCATGGCTTTGGCTTTACCAGATTTTAACAACTCAACTTATTTTTCCGTTTTATATAATATTACTTTTATATAAATTAATAAATATAAATTGGCGTCTTATTACCCAATATTACTATGTATTTATATTTATAAAAGGCTCCCAACTGTCTGACTATCAGCATACAACATTAAACTAAAAGTCAAAAAAGTTTAATATTGGAGGTTTTCTTTATTTCTTAGCGTGGAGACGAATTATATCCTTAGTCTCCTACGTCATCCATTCAGACCGTTTTTGTTATGATGTCATTACTTGTTTGTCGATAAGACAAACATTTATATTGTATGTATTGATTACGGAATTTAACACCCGAATTTGTTATATATTCCTATCATTTTTTAAGCTTTTCATCGGAATGATATATTAATATTACAACTGACTATACTTCAATAATGTGATATAAAATATAATAGTCTCGTTGCTCCACTGACTATATATGTCTTTGGGTAAAGACTTTTTTACACGGTGTTTCGGTCAACAAACTCTCAGTAGCAATTCTCAGTGGGAGATGTCCGTGTTACAAAGCTGTGCCTCGGAAAACACGTTAAGCCACCTCATCTATATTTTATATTGCATCGCCGCCACATCAGTTTAATGGTTAGGAGGAAAAACAGTGTCTCACACTTGTGCAGTTGGCTAGTTTTTGATAGGACTAAGCTTATGAGTATATAAATAATAAATTTTCCTTCTTTTTATAGATTATATGGATCAAAACGGTGTGCGAGATGCAACACTCCAATATCAGCGTCCGAACTGGTAATGCGGGCACGGGACCTCGTGTTCCACGTGCACTGTTTTTCGTGCGCGCTGTGTAGTACGAGACTAACAAAGGGCGACACATTCGGTATAAGAGATTCAGCTGTATATTGCAGGTGAGTTGTATGATCAATAGTATTTTTGTATAAAAATTAATAAAAACATTTTTAATAGAAACAAGCAATCATCAGTATCGTTATAATTATTTTGTATCGTTTTATTTATTTGGAACACCTTTCTGCAAGCTAGTCTAAGTAGGTAATACCCACTCATCAGATATTCTACTGCAAAACAGCAGTACTTGCTATTGTTGTGTCCCGGTTTGAAGGGTGAGTGAGCCAGTGTAATTCCAGGCACAAGGGACATAACATCTTAGTTAACAACAATGCACTACCAACCTTGGGAGGTTGGTAGTGCATTGTTGATGTAAGTGATGGTTAACATCTCTTTCAATGTCAATGTCTGTGGGCGTTGGTGACCACTTACCATCAGGGGGCCCATATGCTCGTCTGCCTTCGTATGCAATAAAAAAATAGGCTTGTTTGTCTCTAGCATTAAGGAGTAATATTATTATTTTTTGTTGAAATTTTTTAGGCTACATTACGAAACGATGCCGGATTACGGTCCTCACATGGCAGTTCCGGGACCCCCACAAATGTGTCCTGGGCCTTACGCGGGCCCTCCGCCAGGTTCGCATTATCCTCCGTACCCATCGCCCGAATTTTCGCGGGTCGAACCCGATGTTCCTAAAGGCCCTTTCTTCAACGGGTCAACAGCGCCACCGCCACGACAAAAAGGACGCCCAAGAAAAAAGAAACCCAAAGACCAAGAACTCATGACGGCTAACCTTGGTGAGTGTCAACGTATAGAAATTTCATTTGCTCTCGCGAATATTTCAAAAATTCTTCTTTTTTACACTTGAAATGATAAAGAAATTCTTTCGTTAAATTGCTTAAGTTTTCATATTTTTATCGCAAAATTCTCTTTGTGGTATAGCATTTTGTAAAATCATGTATAATATATTATTCAGTGTTTCGTTTTGCCGACAAAACGGTTACAATTTTATTAACACATTAAAGTCAAAACTGCACTTACCTTAAGAGATTAGGTATCGGTGGCAACTTCCCGTGTATGAGTTTTATAAAAAGAGGACATTTCGCCTTTTTCGAGATATCGAAACCAGTCTGTTTATCTGACCGACAGCACTCGTTCAATCGACTCTGCGTGCCTTGTGACTTTCGTCTTGATTCGAAAACAAACAGAACGCATTTCATTTATCGACGAAGAAATATTTTAAATGATACATGAGTGGAGTTAGAATCATCTTTGTTTGTATAATGATATCAATAAAATAAAACCCTCAACTAAATATCTTAATCAGTACGGTAGCTGATGGTTTATAATAATTCCATAATTGAGACATAGTCGAAATAAAGTCGTATTTTCATTTGAAATATTACATCTTTTTTTTTAAACTTTAATGAAGAGTTTTTTTCCGAACCAGAGTGCAATGTGCCTCACAGACAATGGGTGAACAAAGATGGGCTAGTTTTAATAGCACGAACAGGTCCCTGCTTCGTAGCCCGGAGCGCTCGCGTGCCCGATGTAATCCGAAGTTCATCATACTCGCCACATTTCAATGAACCGAACATCTTGGTTAAGTGAATCTATTGCAGCATAATAGAACTATTTCAATTTAATTACAAACATTATTGCTATGATAATTAGTTGGCGGTGATGAATTCATCGGGAAATTGTTTTCATTAAAACGTTTATGAACATGTATGAAATTAAATCCATCTTCATAGGTATAGTATGCAAGACAGTGCCTGCTATACAAAAAGTCAAATCAACTAGAATGATATTAGACTAAATTAGACTTAATTACATAAAAAGATCTATTTATTTTTTACAATGTTTAATTTAACTTCATTTTAGTTCATTAGTAAGTGGCATAAATTGCATTTTAATTTAAAACTAAGACTGAACTGTTAGGGTTTAAGCTTTAGATACATTTTCAATAATAAATAATTATATCATAATTTGCAAATAAACAATAACTGTCAAATAAACTTGCTATATATATTTAAATGTGACTTTGACATTATCATATGTGACTTATCTTGTAACTAATTCGCAACTATCAGTATTTAATAATTAAATTCAAGTTTCATGAACTGCATCATAATAGGTATTACGATTTACGATCCGAGACGATTGTCTAAATTAAAACGTTCAATTAACTTTAGTTTATAGTTAGTATTGCTTGTATGAAATACAAGCGGATTATTTTTAAATAATTGTTTATCGATATTTTAAGTTCATGAATATATTTATAAGCGTAACAGTTTTCTTTAAAAGAATTAGTTTAAAGGCAAATATAAAATTGATAAAATTTAAACTACCGTTTGGATAAATTCTATGGTGTCCCATGGCCCAAGCTTTCTCATTATTTTAAATCAGTATAATTTTTGGGCACGTTGTTTGCTTTATAGATTTATTTAAAAATGTTCTAATCTATTGTTCTTTTTCGCGGAAAAGATTTGATCTACATATATAAGATGTATCTGCTGTTTACCAAACCATTTCAATTTAATTAGACGTTTGTATTTTTTTCCATGATCTTTTTTAATCTCTGTTCTTACGTAAATCTCGGTTAATCATTATTTATTTTTCTATAATTAGTTTATAAGCGAATCGTTAACGCGATAGCAATAACCTAGTCTGAGGACAACGTCGGCTTATTATTTAATTACTTTTGAAATTGTATAACAGATTAAAATATAAATCTGCTTTTCCTAACATAATGAATATTATTTTAATGATTATATAGATATTTTAAGTTAGCTTCGTATTATGTTTCATAAATATATTCCTCTTATATTCGTCGAGGGTGCGTCACCCCAAGCGAAACGAGACTGAAACATGAGGTATAATAAACTAATTCCTGTTTCATATAACTTGCCCATAAATATTGAACCGGATAGGGGCGGTATTTTTTATATAAATGCGCAAAGACATGAGGAATGCCGTTCGGGATGTAGTTGAGTATATAAAGTAAATTATTATAATGTGAGAAGGTGGTGACAACGACTCGTGAAATAACTAAATTGACAATATTTAAACTGTCTGTCTGTCTTTCTTCGTATTAATTTAAAAAAGTACGATACGTCTATATAAATTTCTTTAAAATGCTTTGCAATAGTTTATATACAGTTAGTACTCATAGTGTTGAATAATAAATTACGAGAACTAAACATATTTAACAAGCACATAACCATATGACACACGTCGTTCATTTTAAATTATACATAATACTGTTTTTATGTATGAATGTACATATGTATATCCAATTAAAACGTGACACTCCACTGTTCCGTAGGATGTGCCGTATAAAATTCCGACTGTCCTTTTGGTCAGATGTGTTTTTTGCTATGGAAGCAGTTTTCGTGGACCGGGCCGGTCGCTTAGCGGCCCTTTTTGCTTGCCATATCAATTATAAGGGAACGTGGACTTGCGTAATGTGGTGACAGGCCGATTTCAACACCGAAGTCCCACGCATTTATTTAAATTCAAACTATATGGTACGTATCAAGTACTAAATTAATTTCCATTTTTCAAATTACATTCTTATATAACTAAATCAGTGTTTAACAGTAGCTAAGAAAAGTTAGGCCAATAATAAATAAAATACATAAATAACTGAATCAATAACTTAAAACATATTTTAATAGGTATTGTATACATAAATACATAAGTATTGCAATTTTTAAAATAGATGAACAAAGATTAGTTTACACTTATCAGCAGCATTTTTTTTTGCTTTTAATCAATTATTATGATGTATGATTATTATTATCTGTATTTAAAAATGAATTGAATACAGTTCACCATTATTGGTTATCGATCAAAATCTATTAAATGTTGTTAGGTTTGTTTGTTATAAATATTTCGTATATTTTCGGTTTTCATTCAATTTGCAAATTGAATTTCACATACAAAGAAAATCTTATAATACTTCTAACCATAATTCTTACCTTCAACAACAGTAATGTTTATTGTACGTTCATTTTAAATAATTAGGTCTTATATATTTTATCGTAAAAACTTGACAGGTAATTGTTTTCTTCGTTTTATTAATTTGTTAAAAATACAACTATAACATCGTACGTAATGTTTTAATGAAGAAACATTAAAAGGTACAGATAACTTAAATTGACCCTAAAAATAAACATTTTATTACATTTAATGTCCAAAACAGTACAAATAAGTGAGATTATTTGATTACGCGGACGAGGTACCTGCCCCCACACAACACGACAGAGTTCACGTTCATAAAAACCAAGTACGAATTCAGAGCATTTGCATATTCATCGGAACATTTTTCTAACGTTAGTCAATCAATATTCGGTGACTTTTGAGACAAAACGAATATTCTAAATAAATTCTAAATGCGAATCTTACGCCTAAATAATTATTACTCTTATGACCGAATACTGAAACGTCCCTCAAAGTAAAACGCTACCTACTTAACATTGAGAATCTCCTAATTTGGTATGCGAAATTTGAAATTAACGGCGTGTCAAATTATTAAGTCGCATTTAATATTTAAGTGACGTTTCTGTATTCGGCCGTTAGTATTATAATATAATATAAACATTAAAACCGTTTTCCAATGTTATATATTATATTATTATTGGTGTTTATCTAATCACTAGCTACACAAAGCTTATAATTAAGGCCACATTTATTATACATAAATTATTTGAATGGAAAAGATGAACATTGTAACTAGTATATTTCTTCCTCAATTTTGTCTAACAATATTTGTTTGTATGTTAAATATTTATTAGAAAGAGTTTTAGTAACCTATATATATATAAACATGGTGTACCTTTCATTATGACTTGAAGTCTGATTTTAAAATTCGAGATATCTTTTGTTTTAATCGTATGAAATAATGATAAAACGCAATGAGGAGGTAGCGTACAAGCCATAAATAAAACTTTTTTTATACTTTTCTCGGAACGGAATTTCAATCTACTCGGAAAATGTTCAAAAATATTTCGAGAACAATTATTCGGCAGTGCACTGAACTTAACTCATACACATAATTATAATTACACTTTTCGTTCGACATCAACAAGAACCCGTCAGCTCGCTTTAACTTTTCGAGCGGTGTAACCATAAATTACGTACTAACAGGCGGACAAAAAAAAATAACGCTTCCTACTTCAATAACGGGAGCGAAGTAAATTATATGTCGTAATGAAGTTGTCGCATCTGCTTCGAGGGTCACGTGGTATCTTACCTTTCCTTTTTTTTCTCTTTTGTTTTAGTAGTTTTACCAGTCGAGTCTTCTCTAGACCGCCATAAATTTTGTATGGCCACATCCGAGGGCACTGGTGATTTATTTCCCGCCAAAATATGTGCCTGGTATATTTTTTTAAATTTCTTTTCGGCACTGGACTTTTCGAGTAGCGTCCGACGATTATACAGATATGGTGGTCGCGTTCCGTAGCCGACGGTAGTTGCTTTTAAAAAAGGAGAGCTCTTTTATTTTTGGATAAAACAAAAATCCGTTTGGATACTTTTAACGTTTTCCGTGTTCTTTGTTTTATTTCGATAAAAGATAATACCATCACGAAAGTTGTGAACGGTGCGTGGTGTCGGTTAAGCAAGTTTTATTAATTTCGAGCTTGTGGGCTCGCGACGTTTGCGTTGACTTAGAGTATCAAGATATCATTCTTTGATTGTTCCTTGAGCAACCTTTTTTTAATATATACGAAATATATCAATACTCGTATAAGCTACTCTAGTGATTATCAATTAAACCTTTAAGCCGATTTCCTCGTGATACATGGTTAATTAAACGTGAGCAATTATGTTATGTATTTATATATAGGATTACATCTCGGCCTGTTAACACACCTTTCTAGTGAATTAGATGTCAGTTTTATGCGTATCAAATCGTTTTAGCAATTAAATTAACAAAAAATATAGTTAAAAAATTATATATAAAACAGCAAGCTTCTTAAAAAAACCTTTTTTTAACTAACTTCTAACTATACACAAATAATCTTATTATATATGATAATTTCGGTCACGTATTTACATAAAGCAGTATTCGAAATATTAATTAACAAGTTATAACGAATTATAGAATTCATTAAGCTAATCAAGCTAATATAATTAATTTGATATACGTATCATTGACAAGCTACCTGAATGTTATGAAAATTTTAACAGAATAAAAATGTATGTATATAATTTTCTTTGGCTCATGGTCTCACTACGCGTCAGTCGGCTAATGTGATATCCATGTTAGTTCGTTTTGTAACCGCCGCTATCTCACACGAGACATCTGTATCAGTGGCACACCGACTCAATAGCTTTATATTAAAGCCTTATTTATTACTCCAACCTCTCTCGAATTTAGAATACGACACTTTGTTTGTGGAACTCGGAATAAGGATGTTGTTTTTTTAAAGGCAAAAAATGAGACATATCGATTAAGTTACTTAGGAAGAGACGTGAGAAATATTTTTGTCTTACTTAGGTTTCTGACCATGAATTTATGTTCTACTTCTTAATCATGATAGTGTCTATGGTAGCGTTTCACTGGAGCGACGTCAAAGAATACGTGATAAATATATTCCATAATGACAAAATCGGTTTTTATACGAGTATATATGTTTATTATAATTCGTCATTAAATTAATAACGCTGATTAGTTTTACCACAACATAAAATAAAATACAAATAAATATATATTCTGTGGTATAATGACAGCGTTGCTTTGGATGTACAAACATTTCAAGTTAAAAATAAAAACGGTTAAAAAACATAGACATATTTTATTTGGATGTCCGTCTTGATATCTATCTGTATAGTACAAGTGTACAATTTTTAGTAGTAATAACAGTTAAAATATGACCGGCGCTCAATGGTTCGCGCCAGTCGGTCGCGTATGAGTTAGGACCGCCGGTAGCGCCCCCTGCTGACACGCTATGCGCTACAACACTAACGCCGACTAAATTAATATTCGTTACTCCTACACACTGGCACGGTATGCTGACAACTTGAAAAATATTTTAATGATATCATGGGCTTAGACTCACTATAATATTTAACGAATTCCTTCTACCCCAGAACCATTCAGGGTTTCGGGTTTTTGCAGCATCATTGGTACTAACAAAAAGTCACACTTAAAAAAATTTAGTGGCCACCGGACGAGACGATATCGTGTAGGAAATCTCGATTTTTTGCTGACCTTAAAACATGAATGGTGCGTACGATTTATGAGATCAAAGTGATCTTTTTATAAATCACCTGTTTTTTTGTTCCGAGTTATCTTTGTACATGTCTCCTGGGATGGATCTATTAATAATGTCTTCTTTTAGCGAGTTTGACGTTTTTTAGCAGTTAATCGATTAGGACGTGCCCGGACTTAAGGAAACATGTAGTTATACTCTATGGGAATATATAGATAGAATAAAGGTAGGAATGTATTTTGATTTAAAGCGTTTCAGTTGAGGACGTACTAGGTATGGTGAGCAAAACATGGAAATTCTCTTGTATGCAAATACTTCCCTGTTTGCCAAGCGACCGTATCACCTAGCCGGTGCACGAGCGCTCGAGGCGTCCGTTTCGTAACCAGCCTAGAAGGACCCATCGTTATACAAGATTCAACAAATAAGGCAACTGGGAAAGAGCTATTTCATGGTCACCAATGTTTCTTAACAGTTTTGTTACTGGTTTTATCGCTGACAGTGGGTGCGTAAATCATGTCAAGTAAATACAAACGTTCCGTCAACGCAGAGCATCTTGACTACAATCGGTGTGGGACCACCTTTATTATGTTGGATGATGGTCTGATGGATAAGGCTTTTAAACGTTTTTTTTTTAAATATTTTTATAACCTTTGATTACTTTAAATGAACATAAACATTTGCCATTCTTATAACTATAACATATTTAACAGATCTTATTCATATTAGACATAAATTGATTACTTTTATTATTTACTAGCTGATACCCGCGACTTCGTCCGCGTTGCTTCATAATTATATTAACAATGATTTCTTATGTACGAAGGAAAAAACATCAAAAAGATCGCAAGCAAAAATATACTTTGTTTAAACATACATCACTGAACACGCAGTGCATATACAAATCGTTGTTTCTTGAAACTTTAATATCTTTCTATTAAATGAAGATATCGCAATATTTTTTTTTTTTGATAAGAGCCGTGTCTTAACTAGAAATTTAGAAAATTTCATTGATATCTATCCAGTAGTTTTTCCGTGATAGGCGCACAACTGCAGACCTCTATCATTTTATTTATATAGATTATTTTATATTTTAGATATAGATTATTATTAAAAACGTAAACAGAAATGAAAAGGTTATTACAAGAATTATAATATTCATTAAGAGTGTATATTTAATTTACTTAGTTAATTTCGTACGATGAATGATAAATTTAATTAGATTTTTTTAAATCTTTTAAATTTCTTTTATAAAATAGTTAAATGACTCAATAAATTATATATTCGTGGACGCTACTGTATAGCCTTGATGTTTTATATAGTAATAATATTTACGACTCCGTCAAAGGTATTATTAGTTACTTTAGTTAATATCACTGAATTAAATTGTATATAGGCAAGTTAGGCAATATCCAAAGAACTCTAAATGATGTGTTAAACTTAATTATAATATATATTATATTAAATGCACTACAAAATAATTTCCGCAAAATAAGTCTTTAAAACAGTACGATATTATATAAAATATCTTAAATGATGTAAAAGATGAAGCCTTTCCACATCCACGTCGTGTGTTTTTCGAACTAAGTTTAGCCTTGACCTAGGATTGTTAGGTTGAATAATTTCAACTGCAACTTTTCCTACGCTCACGATCGTAGCTCATTCGAAAGGTAAACATTCTCGCCTCACGCGGCGGGCGGCTCGCTCGAAAGCGTTCCATTTTACGCAAATCGCACGCGGCGGCCATTAGCTCGCGAGTAAAATCCAACGGGTACCCGGATAATTACCTACAGGGCTAATTGTTCGCATTCAGATCTCGGAACGAATAAGTGTGTCGCGTGTTCTTCAATTGTATAATTTAAATTATGTATCCGCTTCTCTTATTAAAATGTGCGTTGTTTTTCTTCATAACATTTTTGATTAACATTTCAATTGAAGTAGATTTTACTTACTTACTAATTGCTTTCTGTTAAGTAGTCAATATATGGATTATATTTATATTGCATAACAACATTTATTTTAAACATTGGAGATGTAGAGTACTTTGTGCAATATAAATTCTTAGAAAATAATAAGTAAAAGTTTCTCATATCATTTTTGTGTCCACAACGGCACGTATATTATGGTTTCGGAATATTTATTGGCAGCAGTTTTATTGGTCGTTAAACCCGTCGCGTTGCGGCAGCGTTCCATTCTCGTCACGGATACGTCACGCCGTAGCTGAGAAATTGTAACGGAAAACAATGAGCGGCTTGCGTTACGATCAGATTACTACCGAAATATTTGAACGCAATAGTGAAATTTTTAAACGATTGTAAATTTGCGTCGACAACGGACTATGGGCATGGAATTCATGAAAGAATGCCATTTATTTTATATAAATATCACATACCAACTTTTTCTTAAAATCGAATAGTGAATTAACGTCAAAATATATTGATATATTTATGCTAAGTATTGCGAATGAGCGAAGCGAATTTTTATGATAATTTGTTTATACAAATGTCACTGTTTATCATATACAAAAAAGTGTTATGCGATTTCAGGTACAGCATAAATTGCTTAAACACTTATTTAAAAAAACAAAGTTTCGCTACTATTTATAAGATGCAATAATTATAGACTTCATTGTCATTTATTAATTGTAGCAACAGTTTGATTAGCGGGTAAATAAAAAAATATTGATTTGCAGTAAGAGGTCTTACCGCAAAGCAATATTAAACGTATGATTAGTAGAGTCCAAACGCCCCAACTCGAACTAACCCGTGTCATGTTTAGCATTTAGCAGCGTGATCTTCTCCTACCAGATTTGAATCCTGAGTACTTGGAGATGGGTTTCCGCGGCGGTGGCGCTTTGGGGACCACATCGCGCACGAAGCGCATGCGCACCAGCTTCAAGCACCATCAGCTACGCACCATGAAGTCATACTTCGCCATCAATCATAACCCGGACGCGAAGGACTTGAAGCAATTGAGCCAGAAGACCGGTCTTCCGAAAAGAGTGCTTCAGGTATAATGAATTTCTTATTTTAAACATTTTTATCTCTACCATGTTAGGAGTATTTCAGAAATGTTCATTTTTAATAATATTGGCTTATATAAGTACGATCCCTTAAAATAATCAGGATTGTTTTATTCTTTAGTGCTCATTTCAAGGTAGAGGTCCAATAATAAATATAATACTTATATTAAACTCGCATGTAATTAGTAATTAATCTTATTATAAAGGCGAATTTATTTTATATATGCTTTGCTTTTTACTACTATAATTTGCACAGCGAATTAATTTTCTATTGCGATAAACACAATACCAACCATATCAACTGTTTCAACTCAAAAGTATTTAAAGAAGGAGGGAAATTAACCATACGCAAGAGAGTTCGACTTAATAAATCATGTAGTTTGAAATTACAGGAAAGTATCGTAACACGACTATTGTCAGCTGTTTTTTTTAATTTTTGGATAATTAAGAAAAGGTAAGTTTGTATGAACTAATACTGCGACTTAGGGAGGTCGAACAAGTAAGTGACTATATTTAAATCACTGGACAAAAATTAACCTATTTAATGGCATTATAAGCTTAGTTATACATTATATACATCAAGTTATTTAATAAGACGTGTAATTGACTATAAAAGTATTCTAATGCTGATGCATTCAGTAATTATTGAACTGAACCGCACACCGCATACCACAAACGTAAACAATTTGAAAGCAAACTATCTTACTAGCCGCGTCAGCCGCTGTTAACACTGGCTTGTTCTAATAGCTTGAATATACTTCGGCGAGCCTTTACAGTTTAGACCTTTCTATTGCTTCTAATTTGTTTGTTGTTGCGGCCCTTTAATGTGGATCATGCACGGTACACTCAAACACTTCTCCTTTGTTTTGGTAATTACAACGTTTTTTAAGATATGAACATCTTGCGTAAGACATGCATGTTTGTCAATACAATCACACGAAAGCGATACCTGGGTATTTGGTACGTGAACACGGCTACTTGCTACTTTAAAACCTTATTCCAAATTTATGTTCAACGTTAAAAAAACACTACTTACGAAAATACGAGGAGAATGTTGTCGTCATTTTGCATGTTGTTTCACAACTGTAGGTATACACACACATAAGTCGAGACGTCTTGAAAGTCGTAGCGAGGCACATAAGCGGTAGGCACCGTACCCTTACCATTTATCGACATGCCGAGCCAAGCCGACTTGGCCCGAAAGGTAGATAGCGCGCGCCGCATAAATTTTCCCTCAACCAATTATACGAACAGAAAGAGAATCCCTCTCTCCCTCCGACCTCCGAATATTGATCGAGATTTTTTGTCACAAAAAGCGAACGGCTTGCCTTCGCCATTTTACCGAGATAAGGGCTTTTTCGTTTTGCGTACCCTGAGTTTTGGCCGAACGCTCCCGTGGAGAAATGTTGGGGAACGTTTTTTATTTTTAAAGATAGCATCAGATGGAATCCTGATATTTATTTGTAAAAGATTGCAACGCACTAAAAGCATAGTTGACTTACAAGTTTTTATATAAGTGGACTCCGAAGGTTCGCTGCGCGGAGCGCTCGTAGATTATCGCAGCTGTATAAAATTAAATATTCATTTAAGTTACAGCGTTCACTTTGAAAGGATTTCAAAATATATATGTACCGGCACTATATAGCAAGTGAAAAACATATTTTTTTATTCTCACTTTATGAATATTGAATAGAATATTTTTGAAATGCAGTTTAATTTTAAACTAGAGTGAGATGTTTTAATTAAAGCGGTAACTACTACATACCAAGCTGTAGAATATTGTGCCGCTTGTTTAGTCTTAGGCTTAAGTCATTGAAAGATCTTTATAATGTTCATACTATAGTGTATTAAAGTTTTATACAAAAAGGTGCAGATCAGTTGTATGGAATAATACTGAATATATAAATACATTTGAAATGCTTATCACCTTAAAACCATATTTTTCAAAATAAAAGTTCAATTAATATTAAAGAAGATAATATGATTCCGTTACCATTTACGAAATGATAATCACGTGCCAGTGTTGTTAACAACTAACATTCCGCTAATGGTTAAAGTTTCCGAAATTTGCAGACAGTTATTGTCACCACTAAACACAGCGCGGCTATATTTGATTGAATCTAAAAGAGATGAACTTCCGTAGAACCTTCCTTAACTCCCGATGTTGCTTCGAAGGATAGTCGTGAAATGATTGAGGCAGCCAGCCAGTCTCGCGCAGGCGAGCGAGCGTCTAATTGCTTCAGTCTGTGCGGGCGCCTCAAGTAATATATCCGCGGCGCGCCGTCACCGTAACCCCGACTCGCGACGCGGGCGCATTTAGAACAAACCGCGCCATAATTCTCTCCGTGCGTCCGCAATTGCGTGATTTGTCACTCGCTCCGTTTGTATTTTTTTCTCAAGTGAAAAATGACTCAGGTTCAAGTAGCACTGCATAATTAGTTGATTGAAAAAGTGCCTTTCCTTGTTCTTTGGCATGACGCAATTGATACTCCTTCTTTCAGTATCCGCTACCGCATTTTAAAGTTACCATTACCTTTATGGCAGTTTAAAAAGGGTTTTACACTTTTTTAAGCGTTGTCAAGTTTAGACATACCCAAGTTCTTCTCATTTTAGGAAAAAAATACATTAATGTGATTTATAAAATTTGGAAAAAAAAGTTAGTCAAATAAAATGTATATCATCCATAGTTAAAACGTTTTAAATTGTATTGGTCTAATTTTATCATGAACACTATAAAGATGCTTCTTAACGGCCCACAAATAACCCGAGAAGTTCAGAAGGCGTTTCAACCCCAGCAATTAGAAGCGGATGGTCACACCTCGACATTAGGCAGATATAATTTTACTTTCTAAGTACATTCTGTGACAATAATAAGGAGAAGAAATTAAAGAAAACGCGGCCTTATTTCCTAAAGGATAAGTTTTTTATCCGCGTGTGGAGGATTAAAGATCACAATCAAACGCTCTAGTAATTAGTACGAACGCATCGCCCTGAGACGCTCGGTTGGGCAGATAATTTCCGCCGCGATTTCAAAAGGCATCCATTTGTCATTTGGTCGCGCGTACTCGCGCCGAGCGGACGTGCTATGTCTGCCTTCTAATTTATTTAAATATTATTTATATAAGGAAAACGCGACAATTAATCACATCTCTTCAGTTTTTATTTACACATTAGTGGAATGCTCGAGCCTCTTTGATCGCCGTGTTTGTTTAGACGTTTATTTCAGCCTTATGCTATTTAAGCTTTATTGATACTGCTTTTTATATAAATGTGTTTATTAATGTCAATTACAGCTACACCTTTAGAGAAATATGTAACTAAATGAAAATAATGGATGTGTTGCAGCCAACGTAGGTATGTGTGCAATGTGTTACTTGCGTATATTACGAGTTTAATATTTTAAAACTTTGTGTTGGGTTATAATTTTAAAACATATAATATCTAGATGATTTATGTTGCGCACAATGTACAAAAGAATTTCTAGTATCAATCTCATGATATAAATAAGTAATTTGGTCACGACTCAGATACTACGGTACAGTTGGCCGGGAAACAAACCATAATTATTAACATCACTGAGAGATTTCTCAATTGTTCATTTAATGAGGCTTTTGATTTCTGTAAATTTATGTACAATATATGTAAATATGTTTTTAAATGATTATTTTTAGTTGGATTTATAATAATTTAGCACTTATCTATGATTTATTACTCTTTAGTGCACAATGTAATTACTAACTTTAAAACCAACACAATTTTTTTATGAGAACAAAATGAATATGCAATAAGAATTGTAAGTAGAAATAATTTCAATAAAAAATAAAAAGTTAAACTTAAATGATATCCTAACTTAGTTGTTTTGATTTAGAAGTAGATTAAAGTACTATTCATATATGTATATTTTTTATTATAGGAAGTTCAATAAGCAATAAATTTATTACAACAACACCGGTTTATACTCTGAGGTCATCACAGATTAAAAAAAAAAGCTTGTTAGCAATAACAAATACAAAAGCTGTTTTAAGCAACAACAAAGTTTATACATATTGACACACATAACGACTAACAGCACTTTATCAGTGTCATACATGAAGCTCGGCCCAGATTCACATCTTGTTCGAGAAATAATTCTATAACACCATTACATATTATTCCAACATCGACGATTTTTTTTATTATAGTAATTAAATACTTACCACAATAATAAATAAGTTCTTAAAACTTTGTTTAAAATAATAAATGCTATGCGTTTGTTACTAAAGAAGAATTCGTATAAAAATGCAATTATATGCATCGTTCTTAATAATATCTTTGCAATTACATTAATTGCTACCAGGCATAAGGCGATATGTTCACTGAAAAATTACACGTTATGGCACAACAGTTTTTGCACACATCCATATGCTGGAGCAAATTGAGACGTAGTGTTTGATGTGAAAAGTTATTTTCAAATGTCATACGAGTTTATGTGACGGGATAACAAATGGCTTGTCCGATGGCATGTCAGTGTAAACTTGAACGAGCCAACCACGAGAACTGTGAAGCTGCGGCCCAAGTGTAAACACTGCAACGAGACTTATTTCGGTCTTTGTTTATAGACAGAAATTAATTATTTAACTTTTTATTTTTGTGTCATTTTAAACATTTCGAAGCATATACGTCAGTAATGTGTAAAAGTAAATAACGAAATTAAGCCTTTCGTTCTTTTGTTGTTTTTAAATATAGCCTTATCATATTGACTTGTTTTTGTATACAATCCCATACCTATGGGAGTAAATGTTAAGCCATGTTTTGTATTATAAATTTTCATATTCTTATAAGAATGCTGCGATCCGGATAGTATATTTCTTTTAGTCGTATTCGAATACTTAAGTATACCACGTGGTCGTTTCCGCTTACCGCTCATACCTTGGGTTCATCTTTTGCTGAGAGAATCTAAAATATTTCTTTACACAATTGAAAATATTTTTCTTTTCATGATATTTCTCATTATTAGGCTTACTCGTGTAATAGATAGCTATGTTGTTGAAATAATGCGGCGCCCAAGCACGCGGCACTCATTATTTTATATTGCCTGTTGTCAATTATAATAGAATATAATGAAGGATATTTAATTTGAAGTAAAACACATTTGCTATTAAAAACGTACAAATAAATTATGAGATTATTTCGGATATCTAAGTAATGATAATAAGTAATAAATTATAAAAATATTATAATATTTTTAGTATATTAATTTATATAATAAATGTTTTTTTTTAAAATGATTTATACATTTCTTAGTAAATTATAATAATGTTTCATAATAATGTTGTTATTTACTTGTACTGTACTTAGACAATAAATGCTTAAGTAATCTCCGAAATTTACAATATTGAGGAAACTCTATAAGTTTGAACAATTCGTTAAGTTGAATGGGCTCAGTGGGACACTAGTCGAGTCATTCATAAGGAAAAAATATTTTTGGGACCACCATGCTTCAGTCTTATCTCGGTTTGACAGCGGCGGGCATGTGCGGACGTGGCATCATCAATCGTGCGCGCGCGCATGTCTCCTGCGCTTTTCACCCATTTCTCATCCGAATGCTTCTAGACGCTATCGTTTTACTTCTCATTTTATGATGAATTTATGAATAGGCTGATTGACGCGAGGGCAATGCCGTCGCTAATTAAGTTAAAAAGATTACACGCAATAATGATGGGTTTTTCTTAAATACATATACTTTGGTATGGTGTATATCATAACTTTTGATTGGTATTGGTTGTTGAGAAAGAAGCGATAATCTAAATTTGGCATTAGACAACATTCGTAGCGGCCATGACGCGGTGGGCGGGGCCAGTAAAACGACTGCGCGCTATTGGTCATCATATTTGCACGTCCTGTAAATGTGGTAGGATAGATTACTTACGCACATAATGTTTTCGATGCATATAACTTAGTAATCTTTATTGATAATAGTTACAGTATTATCCTATACATTCGAAACAAGTCAAGAAACTTGTACACAGAACTTAAATAATAAATGTTAAATACCTTCCATGTCTACATGAAAGAGCTTAATTGATATCCTAATGACTAACAATTATCACGAGTTCTAAGAATACAGTTTTAGCGCGTGCGTTTAATTGTTACGGCGGGAACATCGTGATGGAATGTTAAGCATATACTTTGCAAAGATCCGGCGTTGTTTTGTATAGAATGGCACTGCGCAGGCGCAGGCCAGCGGCTCGCGGCGTGTCGACCGGCGACGGCGAGCGTCACGCTCGGCGGCGGGAACTCAGCGGGGCAATCATGCTAATTAAAGATTGGATCTACACTTTGGAACGCAAAACGCAGTCGTATATCCTAGACGTGTTTTACAAAAAAGTCCTAAATATATGCGAGATGAATAAAAAAAACTCGCATGAGATTCGCGGCGCGGATTCTGTACAACATTATTAAGTTAATTTCAAATTAAGTTTTTCTGATATTGTACCAGCCTAAGCTTGTTTTAAAGTTCAAAAAATTTTTAGAGCTTACAAATAGCTAACTCGAAAATTAGTTACGTAAGAACTCAAAATAACTTATAAGAATAGTCGTGTAAGAAACATATTGGCTAAATTACATAAATATTGTATTTATGTATTTATATATTTTTTATAAGAATTAAACGTTTAAGCTGAATATAATTAAATAAACAAAATATAACATATCCAATAAACGTAGTCATAAAAATCACTTCTAAAAATTTAAAAAAATGGAGCAAAATACAAAAAAAATATACAAATAAAATAAAACTTTAAAATTTTCCATTTAAACTGTAAGACTCAGCTTAATAAAAACTGAATAATTCGTATTCGTAAACTAAAACAAGCAGACAGTAGCCAGTATTATCGTAACGGTTTATACAGAATATATTTATACAGAACACTTAAAAGCAGACTGCTAATACAGTAGCTAATTGCTAATTAACTATAATTATTCGATGGCGTAACATTAAGTTATTTCTAAAAATGTTGACCTCAGCATTACTTGTTTTTACATCATTTTGTTCTGCAACGTGGTCACTACTTTTAAAGGTGAAACCACTTTTGTTGCGCTCGCGACATTTTATTGCAAGGCGTTCGCATTTTTTTGCATTTCCGACATCAAGCCCAAGTTTTTTGTTCGCAGGTATGGTTCCAGAACGCACGAGCGAAATGGAGACGCATGGTCACGAAACAGGAAAACAAAATGGTGGACAAGTGCTCTCCGGACGGTTCGTTGGAGATGGACATGTATCACGGGCCGATGGGCTCCATACAGTCGCTACCACCGCACAGTCCACCGTACAGTGTGATGGGCGGCCCTCCGAGTCCCAACTCCATGGATTGTCCATAACCACAATTTTGCGCTTTATGAGCGCTCTGCAATTGAACATTAAAAATGAAAGTGTACACTCAAACAGCGCTCCAAGAGAATTCCGTGAATGTTTGTGGAACTTAATAGTGACATAGATCACGTTGTCGTCTGTTACGGAAATTTTAAATACCAAGGACAACATAAAATAATGGTGGTAATTAATAAAGTGATGCTAAAATGATGATCCCAGTGTAAAATGAAATTCAATATGTACATGTTTGTAGAATATCGAAAAAATGTAATTGATACAGTTGTTATAAAATTAACATGCATAATATAATGCGTAGCTCTTTATCACGGATATGTGTTTACGTATTATTTTCACTCTCGACTTACGATTAATAATTATATAGATAATTTTGAAGTTAATGAAAACGGTGTATAGTTATATCCGTCCATTTTGGAAATTAAAACAAAAAATTATGGCATGACATTAAGGCATTGAAAACGTGGATAAAATAAAAAACAGAAACGTTAAAGTTTAATACAATTATGAAAAAAAGCAATAACAGTACGATTTTAAATTTATTATATTTTTCGCGATAAACTAAATAAGGTCCGCCAAGTTTTTAATTTTTTCTGAAATTATGTTTCTATATCAAAATAAATTCAGGTTATAGTTATTGGTCATTGTTGCTTTTCTAAATTGACAATGATAATTGTTTTAAAAAAGGACTTGTTAATGCTGAGCGTGTCCGGAATGATTTTTGTCATACATAAGTTTCAACGCACAACCAGATGATTGATAGATTATAAACAATAATATGCAATAATATTTATATACCTCTAAGATAAGATCAAGCGTAGTCAGTGTATCTATCAAGCACGTGTTATTATTCGTTGTTTATAGCAAATGAAATGTAGATAATTTATTAACTTCAATTGAAGCCGTCACGATAGTTTTTGGAATCTCCAAACGTGTTATAATAAATAGGTATGTAAAGTAACAGGACGTAAGTGTCTCCATGCTAAGATTAACGAGAATGACCTTTTCCTGTATTTCCATATATTACTAAATTTGAATGATATTTTAGAAGCTAATTATGATTGCAAATATACGAACAAGTTTTATATAGAGGTAGGCCTAAAAAGAGGTTTTAATATTTTAAAAGGAGACACCATAAGGTTTAACGAGAATATTATTGAAAGTGTTTTTACACGCTTGTAATGTTTTGATCTCTAAGACACAGAACAGACATTTACAATCAGGACAATTAATTTTATTATATTGTGGATATAACATAAGATTTACTTACTTTTAACTCGCTTCTTAAATGAATGCAGTTATAATTTTTTTTGACTTCATTGAAATGATATGATTGAAGATTGTTTAATTAATATATACTATTTATTTATTGACTCCTATATTTAATTTAGTATGTAAGTTTAGTATAAGGTACACTAGGTGAATACGAAAATTTCCATAGTAAGATAGTTTAATGTTATACAGATAACTTATAAGAATTTCTGAAAAATGTTCGGTAATTGGCTGTTCCATGAGTAAAGAGTTTATATGTATGTATAAAATTTTCATTGATACATATTTCGCATGAAAACTTGTGATTTCAATTTTAATTACGTTTATAAATCTTATATTGTGTTACTGGTTACATTTATTAGACATACTATTGTCAAACAAATTACCATTAAGAAACCATAAAAAAATAATGTTTTCTTTTTTTTCAAACAATACTGATTTAAGAACATAGCTTATTACAAAAAATATATAAATAAAATTCATGGTATTACTAATAAAATTAAAAATTTTAAAGTTTTTTTAATATTATTAAAAAATGTTCCGTAAAATGTAACAATAGTTTTAGAGTTAAGAATATATGATTACATTTGAGCTAAGTACGTGCACTCGTAGTTCCTCTTTGTATAAACTTAATATTTCTTATTAAAATATTTACATGTAATATCGTATGATTATAGCGAATGCAAAATATATCTCAAATAGGGAAAATTAAGTAGTAGTGACGTTAGTAGTATTTATTTCTATTTTTTACCATCAAGACATAATTACAGCCACCTACTGAAATCACAATCGAATGCTTCTTTATTTAAATTTCAAGATCACGCAGTAAATTTCAAATATCAGTAGGATTTTTGTTTATATTCAACCAATAGGCTTATTAGATTAAAAACAAAACTGTAATGGTTTAAGGTGAAAGTTCTTAATTCGGATTTGCAATAGCCATTAAACTGGATAAATTATTCATGTGTCTAAAATTATAAAGATTTGTTAATAAAAATAATTCCAACCTATGACTTTTTGTGTTTAAATGACCCGACAATTAAACTATAAAAAAGTCGATGTAACAGTATGTTAATGTCGCACTGCTGGCGTATCTGGTGCTGGAGAAGTTTCTATGTCACTGTTCCATGTTCAATATCTAACCAATTAATCTCATTTAACTCTATGAAACTATGAATTTCATATTCCATTCGCAACCTCAATTTCGAATAAATTAACAACTTATGAACAATACAAATGGACTGTTAACAGACCAAGAATTGGAGATCCAAAGCCCCAGGCACATAAACATTTGAGGTGGTCTCAAATGTTAATGTGCCCATCGGTTAGAGTAACGATAATTCGTCTGGCTTGTACTCTATGCATCTTAATATAATATTGTGTTTAGACAGTCTTTTTTACATTTTTTTCACAAAACACATAAAAAATTGTTAAAGGAAGGAAGGAGTAATCTATCCCATTGTCTACTCAATACGATAAGTGATTTCATCTTACAATATATTCATTTCATATTACAATATACCTATTGGTCAATCTAACCAATCAAAACATTGTACTAATAGCTGAATTAAATCGCCAAGAAGAAGAAGAAGCACGGAGCAGTCTCGGGATCTTTATTTTCTAGTTAAGTAAAGCACACATACTCAAACGTTTTATGGTTTTTTCCTAAATTATGTTATATTTCTTTGGAGTATTAAAGTTACTATGGATTTTCAATTTGAATAAATTAAAAAATCAACAAATTCTTTATTCCAGGTACCTATATATTTTTAATTGTCAAACAAGGCCCCGAATCGACGTGAGACGTATAGTTTTATATATATTGTCATAAGAAAATTACTTTCTAGTGAAGTTGTGAGGTTATGATGGTAAAAGGTTTATGGTTAAGCTCAATCAGATCAACAGCAGTTTATACGAGGCTACCGACTATTGCAAATTACTGATAAGGATTAAATAACTTTTATTAGTTAATTGTGAACAAACACACGCATTGATAATTTGAAATTGTTTTTGAATACTTTCATTCCACGTGTCGAGAAGGACATACCTATATTAAAATACAGCCTGGTTTATAATTATTTTTTAAATGTTTTTGTATAATTGAAATCTGTAATCGTATACGATCTTATTATACTATACAATTATATTTATGAATTTAATATATGTAATAATTTTATTAAAGTCGATAAAATTATCAAATTAAAATAATTTATAATATATATTTCACTATAATAACGCTTGAAAAAGATAATATTTTTAGTGCTTGTATTTTCTTATGATAACATAATAATAGAAAAAAAATTTCAAGTAATATTACATTACTAATAAACATAAATTAATTATCTTTTTTCATTTTCATATAATATATCTACTGCTTTATTTTACAATTGTAAGAGATTTATTAAAATTATCATATTAGGATATAGAATAAAAATAATAAGAAGTTATTTCCAACATGTTTATTTTAGTAATCTAATACTTTATTGTATAAATGCGGTGGTTGAGACAAATATATCAAATGTGTAGTAAAACTTTTTACTTTACAAGTCATATTTCGACGGCAGTTCTTTCCTATAGATAAAGGAGGAACAGACCCCGGGCAAGTTGCACGCGTCGTTTAATTTAAGGATCGCGTTCAGAAGCTAAACTTTAGAATTACGAGCTGTCACATAGGCGCGTCCAATGGAGGAACTTGAGTTATGTTGTTTTAATTAAAACAATAAATAAGGCGGGTCGGCAGCTGGGCCTTTGGGTGGTCCCATTGGATTCCTTATACGAAAATACCTGGCTTTATCACTACGACGAAGATCTATACTACGCCTTACTGAGGCACGTGAAGGAGTAGCCACAAAATTCAGTACTGTCTAACTCAATATTGTGACATGTTGCTGTTTGTGTAATGGAATACGTAAAAAAAAGCCGTGTTTATAGTTTCAGTTATGTGGAATTGAGGTGATATTGGCCTGTACCTAAGTATTTTAATTTGTTCGTAATGATGGAATTTGCCTTATTTTATATGTAAACCATTGATAAAGTTATAATTTAATAAATCCTGTTAAATAATAATAAAATAGTTTCATTATTTTTCTATAACTTTAATAATAATTATTATAAGTTCGTTGTTAATTAAAAACAATCTATAAAATCAAGCGAAGCTCATGAGTGGCGTTATAAAGTGGGGAGGGATGCAAAGAGGTAAGCGAAGGTGAGGTAAGTGAAGCAACAACCATTTTCGGTTGATGATTGCGTGAAATTAATTTCGTCTCCAACCATGTTCGGTCATACGATCACCACTTAATTTAATTTTCGAAATTATATTTTTTTAAGAAACTGCTTCTCGAAAACGATAAGAATTTGACAGATCGCAATTTGCAATGTCGGAAACAGAAACTAATGATACTTGAAGTGAATTCATTATAATAGTTACTTGAACTCAAACTTTTATGGGTGTTTATTATATATCTTTGACATATTTGTATAATATGATATAACAAGCGCTATCGTCAACAGCTTAGCTAAAACTATATTGTTTCGTTACCAGTGTGGTGCGTGTGTCTGACCTACAAAAATGAAAAATACGATCATATTTATTTACCTTCGCACCTTATAAAGTCTTTATTGCACAGACCCATAAAATAATTTTTTCCAAATACATTTATACATTACAAAACTAAGTTTTCCTCCAAATTAAAAGACTGTCGTATGCTTTAAAGTTTACGTACGTTGCTAATCAGTCAGACTGAACATTGCTTTTAATAAATAAAGTAAAAATTGAAAGCGATTATATTTCTTAATACGGAGTTCGTACGATTATGAAATATATATTTTTTAATGATACATCATACCTTGTCAGTGGGAATCGCTCATATAAGCACTACTTTCTACATATTTATTTCTTCGACGGTGACTCCATCTTCACAAATTTCTGTTTGAGGGCATGTCTTTGATGTGGTTGGTGCGCAAAAACTGGTCCCCGATCTTGTACGTCTGCAATCCGGTAGTCACCATTCAAGGGTAAAAGAGATGCAATATATATTGACAGTACAAGAATAAAAGGGACAGATATATAGTGTCGTTTAACGGGAAGACAACTTTTCGGTTTAAGTTTGGCGCAGACTTTTGCTTTATTTATGTAAATAATTCTTCGAATCGAACAAAAGTGCTTCATGGATTTGTGTTGGCAAGTTCCTATTTACTTCGAGAGGAAATACCTTAGTGGTGATTATTTCGAAAATGGAAATGTGATTGATTTCTGTTTTTTAGTCAAACCAATGCAAATGTTAAGCGATATAATATTTATAAAGAGGAAATATATAATGGCCGACGTTCGTGGAGATTCATTAACATTCCTTCTATCATAAAAATGGTACGTCATTGTTTATGCAGTATTGTGACATTTTAATTTCGTTAAAAATAATTGCATTCGGTGTTTATTATTGTTCTCAAACTACGTACATTTGAAAACAGTATTCGCGTACAAATTTATATGAATTGTCTATAAAATTAATATAAATAAGCGATTTTATATTTTAACAGTTTATTTAATAGCGTTAACGCAATTAATTGAATTCAACGCTCCCGAGTTCGTTACAACTAACTGGGTCAGTATTTCTTAGAAAACACACAAATCAGTAATGCTTAGTTGACTTCATATTTTCCGAAGATAAATTGACTTAAGAAGTATTAGTTATTTATTTATTAGTTAGTAAATAATATGATTTTTGAAATTAAAGATAAACGCTTGATGGCAAGATATTTTGGTTGTTTGATTATATTGCGGTGACGAAAGAAATATGATATATACTATGTAGTTAACATTGCAAAACAGCAGTACTTGGTACTGTTGTGTTCCGGTTTGAAGGGTGAGTGAGCCAGTGTAATTACTGGCACAGGGACATAATATCTTAGTTCCCAAGGTTGGTGGCGCATTGGCGATGTGAGCGATGGTTAACATCTCTTACAATGCCAGTGTCTATGGGCATTGGTGACCACTTACCATCAGGTGGCCCATATGCTCGTCCGCCTTCCTATGTTATAAAAAAAAAGCTTAGTAGTAAGTAGTAACAGCTTGTGAATTTCCCACTGCTGGGCTACGGCCTCTTCTCCTCATTTTAAGATGGTTTGGACCTTATTCCACCACGCTGCTCTATTACGATTTGGAAGGAATACACATGCAAGAGAATTTCAGAAAAAAATGACACATGCAGGTTTCCTCACGATGTTATCCTTCACCGTCAAGAACGAGATGAATTATAATCACAAATTAAGCAGATGAAATTCAGTGGTGATTGTTTGTGATCTCGGGTTTTTTTTACACACTACTGTTATATTTATACGAGTACTTATATTAGCACAACTAATGATTTTTTGGAATATTAGTGCAATATCTTTAATTTAAAATATAATACCTAGTTTTATTGCCTTTGCTGGTGACAATAGGTTGGAAATATACATTATACGTTGGTCATTTTTGCCCAGAGGATCGGAATTGCGATTCCAACGAGAAATGCAGCTCGAATTCTTGCCACTATTCCAGGCGGTCACGATTTGTACAATACTGATGGTAGGACTATGTGCAAGCTCGTCTGGGTAGGTACCACCTCCTCATCAGATATTCTACCGCAAAGCAGCAGTACTTGGTATTGTTATGTTCCAGTTTGAAGGGTGAGTGAGCCAGTGTAATTACAGGCACAAGGGACATAACATCACATTTCACAAAGTTGATGGCGCATTGGCGAAGTAAGCAATGGTTAACGTTTCTTACAATGCCAAAGTCTATGGGTATTGGTGACCACTTACCATCAGGTAGCTCTTTTGCTCGTCCGCCTTCCTATAAAACTATTTTTAATATTTATTTGTATAATGAAAGCTTTAATGTATTAATTTATTAAAAAAAAACGTGCAACAACAACAACACCATGACCTTATAATGAAATGAATAAGATAACTAGTGAAATAAATTAAACACTCAGATCAAACCACAACGATATTCTTTAGTTTTTATGTACGAGTAGGATCTTATAAATCATGGGTGTGCGTAATGTACCGTGCAGTTTAAATATTGGGGCGTTCAAGCCACATTTGGCTGTGTCAAATGATTTGAAGTACTGTTGGCATGAAAAGTTTGTACGACTATTTTTAATTTAATAGATTTATTTTTGTTCGTTAATTTCTAAAGAAGGATTCTCACAATTTATAGATTATCGTGGTTGTTTTTTCCTATCACCGTTATTATAAAAAATATATAAAAATTATTAAATTTTAATTATAACATTTATTCAATTTTTGTGGAAAAATAATTGTATACATTGTTATTGTTTATGTAGTGCATAAAGCAAAGCCTTAAATTAGTTTTATAGTTAATTTAGAGGTAGATAACTAAAATTTAGTTATACAATTATACCTACAGAAAGTATAATATGGTTATGTTAATCGAAACAGTAGCTGCACAAGCAGAGAATTTGAGCGCCGGCAAAAACATGTACAGAAATAGGCCGGTACATCTAAAGTTACCGCATCCGGGCCGCAAATGGTCCATGACCGGCACAAAAACTACCAGTAGGGAGAGGAAGATGAGTGACGTAACTTAACCTTCTAAAGATTCCTAGATTTAGTTAATTAGTCTAGATTTATTATTCGTATAATTTACAACTAGTAAAACCAAGTTTTAGTGTGAAATTGTTTAGTTAAAGACGGGACGTTATTAATCAACAGAGAATTGCAAATAACAAATAAGATAACAAGAGAAGTGCAACATATTCAGTTAAATTTATATCTTCAAAGGGTTTGTAGATTCACTTTAAATGCACAAACAGTTCTAACGTTTACTGTTCCGTCTGATCCGTTGTCATTTGATTGGTTAGTCATTATTTATCTATATAGAATATACATATAAAGAGACAGGCAATACAGGTTTACCCCTTTGTTTGTATTACATATTGTTTTTTTAATTCTTCACTTTGTAGCTTTTGACGAGGTTTTTAATGTAAAATAATTGTCAATTAAAACATGCAAATGGATATATGTTTTTCAATAATGATTACGATCGATTTTCAGTCACCAGTCGAACAATACTAATATTAAAATGCTCAATACTAACAACAATTACGTACGTATTTAATAGACAAAATAATTTTAAACGGGTGGACATTTAGCTTCCTAATTACAAAATTAATATTTAGAATAATTAAAAGTTTAAAAAAATTATATTAATGAATAAATAAGATATTAGATTTTTTCTACAATGTTGCGTTCTTTATTATTTGATTAATTCATGAATGAATTATTTTTACGCCTTCCATATTTCCGGTCTTGTGAAGGTCTCGGATAGTTTTGTCAAGGTTGACACAAAGCGAATTGTCCTCAAATCTTTACCATGTTCTTTACTTTATACTTTATTATTGTTACATGTTTAACTCTGTTTCCATAAAAAAATTAGATTAATTTTTCTTTTTAAATAATATTTGATGTTTCTCGCTATTATTACTTATAGCCTAGAAGACATTTATTGATAAAATATAGAGTACTATTAAAGGTTCATGTCGTTAGTTTTATACAGTATACCACAAAACTTATAGCATTAATATGACCGATATAATTGTTGAAATTATTATTGAACTACGTTACGCTTATGATTTTATTATAGTTAATTTTTTAAACTTTACTCGTAACTTGTTCATTTTTCAACTTGTCTGTAATCACTTTACTTGATGGTAGTGCTTTGTACAAGCCCGTCTGGGCAGGTACTGCCCACTCGTATTCTACTGCTAAACAGCATTACTTAATATTGTTGTGTTCCGGTTTGAAGACCTGAATCCTGAATCCCTAAGACAGAAATATAAAGAAATTAAAATATTAACTGTTGCTTCTCAATACATATTATGTAATGTTATGTGTGTACGGAAAAAAACATTGATGATTTTGTGAGAAAATGTGATACTCAAAACATTGGTACAAGGAACAAACACAAATTAATTACTCCCGTTACTCGACTGCATAGAGTCAGTAACTCTTTTGTGGGGCAATGTGTACGTTTTTACAACAGGATCCCAGAAAGCGTTCAAAATACTTCAGTTGCTAAATTTAAAAAAATTGTAAAGGATCGCTTGTGTGCTAAAGGTTATTATACAATTAATGAATTTATGGATGATAGCACACCTTGGGAATGAGACAATCACCGCATGGCTATTTATTATTGTTTTTTTTTGTAAAAGACAAAAAAAGACCAAAGAAACAAAAAAAACAACCCGCTGAGTTTCTTTCGCTGGTTCTTCTCAGGGCTGGGTGTTTCTTTTCCGAACCGGTAGTAGTTTCCAGTTCGACAATCAATAAGTGAGTGTAATACTTCAATATCGAATCAAGTATTTTGAACTTGAATTTGAAGGGTGAGTAGGCCAGTATAATCATAGGATCAAGAGACATAACATCTTAGTAAGATTGGTGGCGTGTTATCGACGTGATAGTTAATATTTCTTGTCGTACCTATAAGTAGTGGTGATCACTTGACATCAGCTGGTCAAAAAATAAATAGGAAACTATATTTTAATGCAAATGTAATAATTCGTTTTCATAATTTATGACGATACATTAATACGCTTTTAATTAAAACTGCAATTTTTAAAGCAAAACGTAGCAAAGAATCTGTAACGAATATTTTCATTTCGTTTTTCTGATTCATGATTGAAATAATTTATGATTGATATTTTATTTATTAATGCAAGACAAAAGGTAAACAGTATTAAATATTCGATAATAAAAATAGCTTAATATCGATGTTATGATATTTTCGACGGCTCGGATACTGTGGTTTACCAACGACCGGCGTGGTCAGTGAATCGCTTTTAATTATGCAAATGTATGGAAAAAATGTACACATATTATTCCGACTGTATTAATTTATAATTACGTTCTGACATAAATAAATATCATTAACTTAATGTTATCATATGTGTATGTAAAATTTAAAGCTATTTTTTGATAATACAGTTTAGTTGATCTCGGATCTCAGAAACTGTAATTAAAACAAGACTATAATTAGTTTTACTTTATTTTAACTTTGTGAGTATAACTTAGCGAGTTATATAAATTCACCATTAAGTACGCTAACTTTGTACAAATGTGATAGAGTTCCGCAAGATTTTAATTTAAGTTTCAGCAATTTTTTTTTGTGTTATAAAGAATGAAAACAGTTTACGGGCTTAAGAAATTGGCTAAATATATTTTTTTAAGTTGAAAAATGTATAGGTAAGTATAAGCAAGACTAGGTAATAATAATTTGGATAAACAGATAAAATCTAAATCACAATATTTTGGAGGCGACGAGAGACGCCGATACCTTCTGTCAGGTGAACTCAATGAATCAAACATAATTGATCGAACGCCGACGTGATCGCGCGATGACGTTGTCAACCCTGTCAAGTCGAACATGGGTTTTTGTCACTTTCGTATTAGTTATTTTTTTTTCTTCAACTCTATGCTTGGACGCACTGGCTTATGTTGTCAACGTCTTAGGAAATAATGTTTTGAAATATTTTTTTTTGGTGTTGTTCTAAATAGTGTTTGGAGTGCTTGATTTATTCAAACATAAAAAAAATTAATGAAACAAAATAATGTCATTCATTTATTCCGTAAGATGATAACTGTCTTAATTAAATGTAGAAATATATATAGAAAATGTCTATTAAAGTTGTTATTCAAAACATTTGTTGATTTATAAGATAGGAGGTTAAGTATGAAAACTATTTAATATATGACACATAGTCGTTGTATTAACAAGACATAACATGTTATTAAGCTAATTGTTTTTAGGTTGAAATTTATTTAGTTATGATTAGTTACGACATATTTTATTGCGTTAAATATAATTGTAAGCAAATAAATAATTAATAATGAGAGGTGACTGGCTCAGTGGATAGAATATGTGTACTTTTACCAAGTATTGCAGGTTCTTCTTTTCTACCTGAGAGAAGAGTCCGCCAAGCGGCAGGACATTCACGTGCTGGTATATATTAAATAAATATTAGTATCAAGTACTATATTACGTAATAACATTTCTGGGCTGTTCATTAAGAATTATTTTTAATTAGTTTTCGCACACGTGATTGTCAAGTACTATGGCTATGTCCTTCCTCGAAGTTCAAGCTTCTTCTATAGCAAAATTCATCAAAATCGGTTCAGAATTTACCTATAGGAGCGGTTCAGGTTGAATTGTGAAATCGTAATAGATATTACATGATATTGATATTGTTATAGATTATAAATTTAAATAGTTTATTCATATTAGGTGGTATCTTACTGTTATAATATTATGAATGCGAATTTGATTTTGTTTGTTAGGCTCTCATGTTTTAAGTACTCAACCGAAATCTTCATGAAATTTTCAACGTGTATTTCGTCACATGCGAGTTATATACAAGTAAGCAAAGCAAAGAAATTTCCCAATTTGGATCCGTGGTTTCGGAGATAAGATGCCTAGATATAAACTTTCTTTTTTTTTTCAAATTAACATACACATCACATTATCTTATTGAAGTCTGATTAGTTTTATAGATATCTGTAAATGAATCAGTTTAACATTAAATTAAACGGAATTTTAAATTTTGACCTTATTTACCTACGTAAAAAATGTGCTTTGAGTAATTATGAAATCGCATCACGATATCATTTAATTTGTCAAGAAAATTTAAACGCTATTACAATATCTTACGATTTATTTTGCTTTGGATATTTAAATCATGGGTTCACATTTCCGACACGTGGCATCTCTCTATAGACTCATTGTTAGGGTAAAAAAACAAGCCAAAACTCACGTAAATTTCCCTCTACTAAAGGAACAAAAGAACAAGCATTCTTGGGAAAAAGCGGTGTAGTTTTAGCAATAGAAGGTATTATTAGAACGCCTCTTTGTATAATTTTTTTTCCCGTGGAGTTCGCGTGGGTGAGGTCACTGGAACAAACGCGAGCTATTTGTAAATATTCATAAATCATAGTCATAATTCAATTAAAATATCACTTCTATTTCGTTTCTTAATATTTGATATGTTTAAAATATTCACCTACAAGTCTTATTAAGTGTTATTTTTATTATGACTGATTTAAAATGTCAATAATTCATATACATATTAACATGTCCGCTTACAACTAACTCTTAAACATTATATACGGTAACAGAAAGTAATATTGCACCATTATATTTTTATAATATTGAATCTTAATAACTTAGACTTAAAGTCGTTTATTTTCTTAAACTTAAGTGAAAAAAATAATATACAGCTTATTCTATCAACTAAGCATGTATATACATATATTACTAGTAGATATAACCCACGTCCTGTTAGTGTATAGATTCATATGTAATGGTACCGGTAAGTACTAATAAAATATAATAATTTTACATAGAATCGGTACCTATCAATCGTCAGTGCAATCTATTATTTGCACTTTATATTTGTTTATAAATACATTTTCATGTTTCATAGTTGGTAAAACGCTGTCGAAGTATTATTAACAAACAGTTATACCTACATCGGCTTATGTATATGTATGTACGTTTATATAATTCAAAATTAAACACCTGGTCTACTTGAAGTGAAAATCAAATCGTTCCCCCACTACCTTGTTCAGTGAGCAGAAATAATCTAATTTTGTTACCTACCGAATTCGTTTGCATTTAGAACCATATGCACGTGTTCCGCATATTTTAAATGAATGATAATTGTTTAGTTACAAAGCTTGATCATTTTTTATTTTAAATTTAAATAATATATGTCATATTTTTCTCTGATTTCGAATTAAATAAGCTAGAATGTTTTGGGCGTTGTCAAATAGGTAATATATCCTTTAGTTATTTAATATACATAAATATGTATATTCGTCAGTGACTAGATATGCATCGTTAGATATATAAAACCAAATTCACTATAAAAACAAAAACAAAAAGTTAAACATTTGCATTTGAATAAATGTATATTTAAACAAAGCTTACTTATAACACTAGGAAAAGTAGATTTATTTCCAACCAGACTACACTAGCTTATTAGTAATAAGTTATTACAATACATAGGCTGTGATGCATATGTATACAAACAGATTTAGCGAGAAAATACATTTGATGTATCATCAACTTATTAGTTGTATTACAAATACTAAACACTTACAAAATATCGGAAGTTAACTGCTAGAATAGTAGAAATGTTCGCCGAATAAACATTTTAAATCACATAAAAACAACTGAGCATAGAATAGGTCACGCGTTAGACACGCGCCCTTACAAATAATACTCAATTTCAACCGTATAAAATGCTCTAGCGCACGTTCTTTGGCAATAGTGAATGTTGGAAAGCCGACAGGCCTTTCTAATGAGCGTGTGCCTTCCGGAGGGACTGCGAAACTTCATCCGATGAAGGACCCCCACTGTGGCTCACATCCATCTCTAAAAGCGACGTACGTCCTCTTATAAATAATTTGTTCGAGTTGCCATGATAATTAATTAAAAATGTACGTACTTTAACACTTTTCTTCGTTATAATTGTTTTTATGTTACTACGATCGTTTAATTGTTACGTTTCGAAACTTTGTTTGTGTTGGTGAATATCTGTTGTTGCAATCGCTTCGCGTCGTTATCTTTCCGCTCGGCCGCGCAAATCGCTCATTTTTAACATCGCCTCGAATGAGATCGAAATAATATTTTCTATTAGCACTTCACTTAATAATATTTAATTTATTAGCAGTTCAAACTGATCAAGAAAGGTACGTGTTATACAGAGAGACATTACAAGGTTGAAAAATTAGTTTATTATTATATTAAGATAACGCATAATAATTTATAAATTGAAAAAAACATTTAGCAACATCAACATGAGTTTACGTCGTGAATTCCACATTAAGTGCACGCAGATTATCATTTGACCAATACTACCATTAACCTCTCAAACCCTGCTAAATAGCTTGTTTATGTTGATCGAATCACATATCACTCACGATCGCGTCTATTCTATTAGGCCTTTGATAATCCGCCCCTATTTGCAATGGGATCCGATTACATGGCCCAAAAGGAGTTTATGGACAAAAAATAGTAAAAACCGCTATAATAGACACGTGGCGAAAAATAATAAAGTTGGCAAAGAGGTTAGTAATGAAGAGAGGCGCGTGACCCGGCGCGTGCGTCGGCCGTGCGTAGTCATTAGTGCACGCGGGTGCGCGGGCGACCCGACCGCACGGAACACGGGGCCGCGGAGACCACGCTGCGTTTATTCTGTCGAACACCAGTTATATATGTACCATTCTATACTGGAGTTTCTCCTATTGAACTAAAAAAAATATCCACAAATTACCATAGTTACAGAAAAACTTCTAAAGTTTGTTTAACTTTGAATTGTATAATGATATACATTAAGTCCATTGTTTGTATGTAGATAGAATAAGTGTTGATTGTAATCTTTTACACAAGTGTACTTTATTCCGAGATAGATAAACGAATGGACATTTTGTTACTAAGCTCCGGAATTATCGGTTCTTAGGCATCTAAAAAAAGGTTTATAAGTGTTATAAGTGATGATGACAGTTCGCTTCGAAATTCATTCACATGGAATATGATAAAGATGTCTTAGGTCAAGATAACACCTTTCATAGAGACAATGGGCAGGTGTCGAAGGCGCTATCTCAATTTTTTACATAGTTTATCGAAAACAATAAACAAAAGTGTCATTTATAATTATTTTAAGTCAAGTATTACATTTGTAATTTATTTATTTACAATATAAACGTATTAAAAACCTATAGTTATAGTTTTATAATCAAATATTATCAGTGTATCTATAGTTTTCTGTAATTATTTATGCAAATACAAATTTTATTACAATTTTAGAAACAAAAAAATAAACAAATATTTACAGTAATAAAGAGGGGCAGCAAAAATATAATATCAAAAGTCATACAAATAAAAAAAATCCATCCCCAATGATTATCAACACCAGAAGGACCGTGAAATTGTTCATATTTTATAATATTTGCTAACTTACTATGTTCAAATAGAACTAATTGTTTCCACCCCTTGGTTTATACTTTTTCAAATCTTCTTTGCTTTATTTGTCCAAAGCTAACGGTGCAAGTCAAAGCATTCGAGCGTTAAGCGTTCTTAAAGATATGAAGTTTATTTTAAAAATAAAAATGGTAACTATTCATTTAATTATCTTTAAATTATGTTGCGTGTGCGATTTAATGAAATAGTTATCAATTTATATGTTTTGACATTACTCGTTTTCACTTTTTTTAAGTAATCCATGATATTGTGTAGCCAATACATGTTCATAACACCAAAGATGTGTTGATGATGCTCTTAATAATTCTTTATCTTTAGGTTAAGATAACTATATCGTTCATAGTAGTAATTAGATTTATTGTGTTGAATCGTCGACAAGTCACAATTGTACTGTACTTTATTAAATGTTATTCGCTTAAGTACGTAACTTATTCCACAAAATCGTTGCAAGTGTTTAGTCGACATTAAAATATTCAAGCTGGGGTTGATGTATTTACGGATTGTTAAAATTTGAGAACATTGTTTGATTTTTATTTTTCCTTTGTACTGTTGTATTGTTTTGATTCACAATACACACAAATACTTATGTATCAACAATAAGCGTGCGGTTCTTCGATTATTATTCACAGGATAACTGTATTATTGTTTTAATTTTCAATATAATTATTATATCTATGGTAAAACGTATAGAGAAGTAATGGTAGTTACCGGTGACAATTTGTACACCTTGTATCACTTAAAAGAAGGAGAAGGGGACGATAGATGGCTTAAAACGTTTCAGGGGAAGTGATTAGTTTACTTGCTGGCTTCAAAATAAATCCGATGGCAAGTGTGAGAGACAATTAACCAACTTTTTGATTTTTCACATTTAAATATTATATTACTACGTTCGCGTTTTTATTGACATAACAATAAATATGTTCATTCTAATTGTTACGCTCGACGGCGGGTTCTTTAGACTTGAACTAACGTGTTATAATTAAGTTTATTAAAACTGGAAATAATGCAATCTCTAATTTAAAATATCGACGGATTATTTTTATCTTAAAACAGCAAGCACTCCGTTCGCAGCTAAGTTTTTACTAAGCCGGTTGAGTTTAATCTACATATTCTTATACAATAACTTCGTACGTAAATTAAACTTTTTTTGAAGTGATAGATTCTTTAGCAGCGTTGTGCACTTTTTTGTGATAGGTAAAAAATGTTAAGCTCGCGTCAGGTCACGTGACCCTAATTGAAAATTCGTAAGACGGATTCTGAAGTGTTAAATTTTTAATGTAATATAAATTGTCATGTTTGTTTACGATAGCGCAATAAATGACTATTGTATTTTATCGAAGAAATGATAGTAGTTTTGTACTGATAATTAAAGCAATTCGTGCAAAATTTTTCCCTCACCATTCCAAAATATCAAAAATGCACAACGTTAATATTCAAGTTTTAACTTCTGCCGGCACGGTACGGCCTATAGTAACCCGTTAAACCAAAATGTCGACTATCGACATTCGTCTATTAAAATTAACCCATTGTCAGGTAAGCGGTAAAACTGAAAGAGGATTGATAGAGGTACTTGATTATATATTCATAAAACAATGAATATATTTTATCATCTTTATTTTGTATAAACAAAAAATACTTTTGCAGTAAAGGACTATCACATAGAGCGTATAAGCACTATTGTCTAGGTATATGAAGTAAAATTTTATATTTTACTTAAGATATTTTTTTTATTTATGTAAACAAGGCCCATTCCATCTCAACCTGTAAATGCCGTTAGAATCGACTAGGGGAATTTGTGATAAGAGAATCCATCAATTAACTACATACCAGCGAAATCAGACATCCGGCATGCAACTTGCACACAGCACCGACCACATATAAAATTATTTATAATAAATAATTCATTTATTTTTGCTTTTGCAATTACATTGCAATATTAGTTAATTGTAACACATAAAATGCACACTAAAACTGATCACGTTTCCACGAATTGTTAAATTATAAAAAAATTGAAATATAGTAACAAAATGCAACTTCAACAAATGCCATGTGCAATGGTTGCACATGTACGATCGCTTAGACGACTTGAGCGCGGACACTGCTGAGGCACGACACATTTTACATGGTCTCGGTTTGGCAACGTAAACCGACTCAGGTTTCCCAGGAGGTAATGGCAATCGTTGTAGTCATTGTCGTTTGAAATGCGAATAATAATGACATACCATTATTATACCTACATAGAAGATTAGGGCTGACAATAAATCTTATACAGGAGGTTACACATTAATTTTTATCTTTTTGTCATCAATTCGAAAGTCGATAAAATAATATAAAGGTTTGTATAACTACCGCTTTACAATGTTTATTCATATTTGCTAATGTTTAATTAGCAGAACAGATATGACTTCGCAACAATATTCCTAAACAAAAAAAAAAAAACTTTACCATAACTAATATTAGGTAGTAAAATTATAAAGAGAGATTATGATTATCTTCTGTGCATTCAACCAACAATACAAAATAGTAATCGTGATTCATATCATTCCACTATGGGTTGATGTTGCAAAACCTGTTATATAAATGGTTTCAATTAGGTTGTACCGCGTCTAATTCCAGAGAGGAAATTAATAATAAGGTTTACATTCATAAAAATTGACGATCAAGCTTGATCTGAGTTAAAAAAGTAGATCCGATTGTTCTGTCCTATGGTAGGAATGTTTGATAGCAAGTTGAATTGAATGGACATTTTTTTACAATAAACTACGCTTAAATCTTCCATTTAATTCGATTAATTAATGTACATAGCAATTATCCTGTATAGCAGAATGAGATAATAGCCTTAAAGAAGAATTTCAACGATGGAACGTATATAAAGGATATATATGTATATATATATATACATATATATCCTTTATATATATATCCTATAAAATATATATAATATTATAAAAAAGGTGTAAGTTTCTTTTAAAGTAATTTATAAAATTAAAACGTACATATATCACTATGTTACTATTCCGTGCGATTATAATTTGTACAGTAATTATTTTTAATTTTAATCTGTATGTATTTAATTAAGTCTTTAATGTTAACATATAAAAACAGTACGAGAAAATAATATAATATTCTTATTAGCATATTAATAGCAATACTTCCTGAGTAAAATGCAATCTCTTAAAATTAATTAACAGTAATAAGTATATTTGAATTTAAATTATAATATATCGTGCAAATATTATAAAGAGGAAAGTTTGCTTTTGATTTCAGGACAGACAGATAATATAGACAAATACGCTTTAACTCGAGCCAAACGAAACGTAACACAGAGGGATAACCGGTACCTACATACATATATTGCCTCGTTGGTCTAGTGGCTGCATGTAGGGCCGCAAATCCGGAGGTCCTGGGTTGAAATTTTCGTTCGAAAATACTCAGTAGCAGCCCGTAGTCTTGAAGTTGGAAGTGTGTATTCTCCCTTGTCTAAGAAAGCACGTAAACGTGTTGGTTCTGCGCCTAAACTTTTTCCGGTTGTTTCGGATTATAAGAGTTGGGGAACTGAGTGGTCCTTCCTGAGATCGCCGTAGCCGAAATCGGCCTTTAGGGCATTATATCAAAAACATTTATATTATTATTATTTATTTGACTATAAAAAAACAATCTAAGTACGTTGAACAGATGATGTAGACGGTTTAGATGACAATAGACGTTCATCGAATCTAGTAAAATTAGCATAATGAAATTAAATTCAATTTTGTGAAAAGACAAAGAGCTATAAGAGTTAAAACTTATTAAATTCAAATTACAAACTAGCTAATAAGCGCTCGCTGTCCCAGGGGCTAATTTCTGCATCTTGAAAAATTACTCCTTGAACCGTTCAATCGAGCGAAATGAATGTAACTTGTATTTGTACGTTTTGTACGCGTTGCATTTGTTTTAGCTTAAAAATATGTACAGCCATAATATATGTATGTCATAATTGAGTCGAAGAATGCTACATTAATGTCTATCGAGTAAAGTATATGATTAAGGGAGTGCAGAGCTTTCGACTCGAAACTTTCATAGAGTTTTTAACTATATATTTATTTTATAATAATAATATATTTTCAGTACATGTATTTTATTTAGGTTTTGCTGTAAAATAATTCACGCTCGAACGATGAAATTTATGTATTCCATTTAATTTATATGATTACAAGTGATTTAATTACCAAAATAAATAAATCATTACCAATATTATCGGTTGAGCGATCGCCCCTCGTGCCCCTCGCAAGCGCCTCTCTAATTGGCAAAGAGCGCCAGGGGATGATCACTGACATATGCCAAGCTCTGACTGGATCATTATCTCCAATCAACCGTCAAATGTGGACATAAAATTTTAACTTTATAACTATTTAAATTTCCGGCGGACAAGTTATCAAATGTAAGCTTATCATTAAAATAAATGGTAATTAAAAAAGGAATATTATAATTCACAGCTACACATCACACATAATAATAGTTTTATTTCATATTTTAATTTTTTATTAGTCTAATTTCGGATGACTTTAATAAGCGTGGATTATCTTATATAAATTTTATTGTGCGTTACAACTTAAAAAAAAACAATAAAGCATTTGATGTGACAATATTATAAAACGCATTACAATAGTGAAGCACCATACATCATAAGGCAGTTCGCACACTACGCAATTTGCCACTAATGAAGTCATTGTCGCGACACCGACACATGCACTCTAACCGAGTAATTGTTCCATTCACTGAACTCAACCCTAGCGATTTAATTTTATGGTATTCGCCGCCCGATATGATAATCATCGAGTTTGAAATATTGCTTGTCAATTTGTGTTTGCTGGCGTGGTAATGATGTCGGTTGCCTTTATTGCCGGCTTCCGAGGCTCGTTACACAAACATCGTTATCATTAACGTGGAGAGTGTGATTGTGACTGTGAAGTTATGTATCGTGGGTTTTTGTAATTGAATTAAAGACATAAGTTGCGGTCTCCCGTTTCTCGCTCGTAGGCGCACCAGCGCTGCGAGCAATAAAAAGCTATTCGAAACAGTGGGTGACTAACTGTATAATGAAAGAACATGTCCGCTCCATCATTCGTATGTGCTATAAATTTTAATTCAAAACAAAACATAACAACTAAAAAGCGGGATATAAAGACAGTTAAGTACTTTTATCTTTATGCAAATGTAACATTTGAGGCATCCTTTATTGTATGATCCGTTATCTCTTGACGTGTAATATTAAAAGCTGCGCCGCGTCGGGGAGCGACAGGTGCGAGATCAAAACGTGTGTAATCTTACTTGGGTGTATCATAAGTCACGGGGTCGAGGGTGCCTCATGCGATCCCCTATGGTACGCAGCAGTCAAGCGTCACTTGCAGCAGATTTTACGGATTAGCCGCTACAATGCTCCCTTCGCCACCTGATCTCTATGAAATGAGATGCGGCGACTGACCAAGGTATTATTCTGTTCGCATTTTAGATTAAGCTAACTGAAGGGAAGCATTTGTTTAATGTTGACTTTATATTTAGCTCTTAATTTTATGATATATGTATGTATTAATTAATCATATCAAAACAAAAAAACAACACACCACACCAATGTTAATCACACCTAACACACTATACGTATAATTACATTTTATAATATATACATTTCAATTTATAAGCTTTATAAATTTAATATAAGCTTACCACCATTGTTTTCGCACGATTAATATTATAAATACAGTTTTTCATATTAGTTATAAACATTATGATAATTCTTGATCAAACCAATTTAGCATCAATGCATTGTTATGTGCTTAATTTATGTATTATATTTCATCTAGAGACCGGTGTTGATATACAGCATCGTAAGGAGAACCGTGTATTCACCAACTCACCTTGGAGTCGCATGGTGACCAAGTTCCGAACGCTCTCCAAAAGTGGAGCTTCCTGCGCTTCGTCTTTACCTACTTTATGCTATCTTTAAATTTATTTTCATCTTAAATTTAGCCAACTCGTTCAAATAACGATTTAAATGGGGATTTGGCTGTACTTGCTCAGTCAGGACAAACGACTTTATAAGTATAGATTTAGGGAATCTAAATACACACATAGAATGACCATTTACCTCTACCATAATATAAAAGTTAGCACATAATAATTTAATATATAAGTAGATTAGAAAAGAACAAAAAACAATTAGACCTTTACCATATTAGAATGAAAACTATTGGGCCGTATAGCGTTTGTCTTACGAAATGTGTCACTCGTGTTAAAGTTCTCTATGTTATATTCGACTGACTTGTTTATTTTGTACAAGGAATAAGAAAAATAAAAACAAACTTTACAGAAGTACAGGCATTGTACGGTTTGTATAGAGGTAACACTCGCTGTGTGCTTGACACACATGTCTAATAAGTGGCGGCTCCGTAAAGAGTCTTTAAAAATACACAAGTGTAACAAGAATTTATTTTTCCTCACTTTTAATGACACTTATTATTTATAGTTTCATTGATAGCGTGTATCTAGTGGATAGATATTTTTTGTTTTGAAATATGAAATCCAATTGAAAAATGGTTGTCTGTAAAGTCGGTTTACGGACAATATTTTAACGTGACAACGTCATAACAAAACATTGATGAAATTACTGTGATCGAGTAAATGAGAGATAGATGCGGCGCAAGCGTACAGTCAGCGTAACGGGACAATGAGCGTAACGGGACAATTTTTCGTGCATGCAGCCAGCGTTCATCGATTTATTAGACGTTGTCACGTCAAAAATAATGCTTTTTGATAATTATGAAACAACTCGATATTCGTAACGTAGCTATTCTACAGCAAAACAGCAGTACTGGGTATTGTTGTGTTCCAGTTTGAAGAGTGAGTGAGCCAGTGTAATTACAGGCACAAGGGACATAACATCTTAGTTCCCAAGGTTGGTGGCGCTTTGGCGATGTAAGCTATGGTTAACATCTCTTACAATGCCAATGTCTATGGGCGTTGGTGACCACTTACCATCAGGTGGCCCAAATGCTCGTCTGCCTACCTATGCTATAAAAAAAAACTTAGTTATACATAACAAACTTATACCGTATTTAATATATAATGTTACCAATTTTTTTTTATGAATGCATGCATTTACAATAAGGTTCAGTAAAATAGATTTACGCATACATAAATATATAATTGATTATTAAAATTATTATTCAATATATTTTTTATAGAATTCTTTACTATTAAAAGGAACCCTAATACTTCAAAGTTCAACATGTCCTGTCGGTACCGATATTTCGTACTAAGCCTCACCTGCCCGTCCGCCAACGATTCCTTTTAATGCCACCGACTTGTTCAAATTGGGGTCTATTCTCATAAATGTTATTATTTAATAACTTTTTGAAAACGAATTATAATTTGACTTAAAAAAAAAATTACTACAAAATAACTATTTTGCAGTTAACTATTTCTAAGTGTTGCAAATGATATTCGTAAACCCAGACGTTGCAGATGTTACAAAACAGATTAAACGTGCGATAATATATGTTATCACATAAATCTTTGTTGCACAAATAACTTGCATTTGAATCTTGAGGTAGAACAAAAATAGGTTAATAATATGTTCTACGTTGTGATTTAAAACGACTTAATTTAATTTACATATAATAGGGTTTATATATTTTCGATGTGTATTTAATTAAATAATATATATAAATGATTATAGTTTTTTTTTTATTTAATATACTTTCTTTTAACTAAATATATATTTCTTTAAGTCACAATTAGTGAGTTTATTGTGAGAATGATGTTCGAATAGGTCCCGGTTCCTGCGAAACTGCAGCGTCACCCACCAGCCTACAATCATGGGCTCCTCGAGATAATTTCAATCGTTCATAATTTGTAGTTAACAAAAAATCAAGACTGTCGAATAATATAATTATGTGTGTTTTCTACGAGTGTGAAATGACTAGTTCAATAGGGCTTTCCGGCTCAGGCGTGGAATGAAAAAAAAAATACGTAATATCATTGTATTAAAAAACACAAGTCCCTAGTTGAGCGAGTTTCTCTTGTTTTTGGCATTCCGTGACTCTAAATTATTGTAATTGCAGGCCGATGTAACGAAGCGTAACAGTTAATCGTAAGTCATGCCACGAAGACTAGTGAATTATTGATACGTTTTGGGTTTGTTAACATGTGATGAATTATAGTTTTTTTTTTTGCTATTGTTGATTTTATTTATTTTATGAATTTTACGAATACAAACATTAACTGTACTTTTTTTTGTTGTTATGTTGGAAAGGTCGACGGCATTTTCTTACAGTTCACCGTTTTTTTTTATGCAACAATGTTTTTGAAAATTTAATGATCTCCATTTGAATTTACCGTAAACAACTTTATCTAATCGCTCCCTTTAACTGTTATAACAAAATTAAGAGAAATATATATTCTGTTTCTACAACAATCAATTATAGCAACTATTTAGAAGTAAGTATATCTAGAAAATGTAAGAAAAACTATTTTATTTTACACTCAGTACCTTTACGAACATAATCTACCGTTTATTCAGATTTTAAACAATATAATTATGCCTAAAATATTTTATCTGGCGTTTAGATTTCTTGAGCCTGTTAACTACAGTTTCCCGCTTAGTGTCTAAGACCGCTATACCGTGAAATCTACCATCCACTAGCTTGGTATGTTACGTAAACAAAATGTATTATCAAAACCAGTGCTATCTAATGTCATATGTAAAACTATATTTAAATTAAACAATCCTTCAAAATAATATATCATATATACTGTAATGTTAAATTCATGATAATCATTAAATTTTACCTTAACTTCATAATAATTATTTCGCTTCATATTAATTATGTAAATTTAATTACGTAAATGTTATTAAGTGAACAATGAAATTGATATTTAGATTTTGCTATGAATTCATCGAACTTGTATTTATTTACATGGTAGTATATAAATTCATATTATTTTGAGGTCTTTAATAAGGCTTGGTAATAGTAAGTACTAACTACATTAATATGATAAATGCGACGGACAGACATAGCCTTTTTTTACCTAATACCCTCTAACACATAACATACTATATATATAAATATAACAGTTTGAGATGCAGAGTCCCGTAAATTTAGGGTCGGGCGCTCCACGTACGCAGGCGGCGTATCGCGACATCATCGCACCTCACGTTGCAGCGTCTTGCGATAAAACTGTACGTGCGACTGATATTTCGCTTGTGGGAATAGCTGTTGCGTTGAATTAGCGTGCCTATTCAGAACTATGGAAAAATAAATTACATTTTATAAAAATATATATTTAAATAGAGTTTTGCCCGCGGTTTCACTCGCGGAGTTCCCGTTCCTGTGGGAATTCGGGGACAAAATATAGTCTATGTTACTCGCTGATAATGTAGCTTTCCATTGGTGAAAGAATGTTTAAAATCGGTTTAGTGGTTTAGGCGTGAAAACGTAACAAACAAACTTACATTCGCATTTATAATATTAGTAAGGATAATAAGTAATATAGATAATTCAACATTTATTAACATTGATAATTGCACTAAATATAAAAATATATGTTAGATCATATTAAAAACATATATTCAAACGATTGCGAAATTAGTGGAGTTAATTTAATGTATTTTAATATGCTTATCTTATTAATATATATTCTAATCTTAATGGTGCTGGTAAAATTTCGTTTAGGTACAACATTACTATTGTATTTTGTGCAACGTATAATAAACAATATTCTCAGGTTTATAATTAAAGGAACGAACGGTTTATTTAAAATTTTCTAATTAATTCAAACTAAGCTTGCAAGGTTGAATAAAAAAGGCTTTTCTTAAAATGAATCTAACGCGATTGCTTCTTGTTCTTTCTCTATAATTTAATAACAATGCCCGAATACCTGTGGTACAAGTTATGAGAGGCAGTCTATATTAACAATATCGCTATTTTACATACCTATATATTTTTATATAGTAAAACTGCAAGATATCTTTATTTAACTCGCACGTTATTATGATGATATGAAAAATTTATGCTAATATTCTAAACGCGACACTAACTTTGTATGTCTGCTATCCATTTACAGCTAAGCCTCTGCTCTCTTGATGAATTTTGGTAAGAAGCAAATTTAATCCGCAAGGAAGGACATAGGCTACTTTTTATACCCAACACTTGACATCGCTAATAAGAACACTAGTATGAAATATATAAAATATCTATACTAATATTATAAGGAGGAAAGATTTAATTTTTTGTTTACTCTCTACCCATTATAAAAAATCTTTCACCATTAGAAAGCTACGTCTTTCTTGAAAACAGTAGCATTTATTATTATAACTAAACACGCGTTATAATATTTTATATTAACTAAAAAAATCTTGTTAATAACTTGTGCCATAGGCTCTGATTTGAGATCTAAATTCTATTGAATATCACAAATGAAGACGCGTTGAAACCTCGTCGGATAGTAGCTGAGGTCATTTATCAAACTACAGCAGAATATGACAGTTACGATGTACGTAGACTCAAATGGAATTGGATAGTGCAAGATTGAAATATTTTAAATGACGCAAACAATATGAAAATAATGTAAAATAAATCTGTAATTTGTACGTGTCGTGTATTAAAGTTTGTGTAAAAAAATATTTTCCAGAAAATATTTTAGTATCAATACGACTAAATGTGGTTTGGTTTTCTTTGTTATAATAGCGATTAATGATATTTGCAAAACTTATGAATATTTTGAATTATTCTGGTACTAATTTTAAAGAGTATAAACTATATCGAAATCAAATATCAATTTAGTTATTCTTATGCCTCGTTGGTAGGAATTTAATTTCAATATACTCGTAACAGTATAGCTTACACGCCATTTGTAATTTAAACGTATCATGATAATGATGTACATTAAAATTTAGTCGTATTTTAAGGTGTAAATGAAGCGATTAGGATAAATTTATTTTTCTTATATTATATTTATTAATATTTATAATTATTATTATTTATTTCTAGGACATTGTCTACCTTCGTATCAAGTTTCATTTTAAACCGTTTACATCGGCAATCTTTGTACATAGTGTGTTATTTTATTAGTAATAACTGCTAATACTTGCAACGTATATATTTGTTATTGTGAAATAGTTTTGAGCAATCAAAACAAAAAAAAAATATGTATCTAGCAATTAAGTTAAACAAGGGCATTGGCACTTAAACTGTGAAGGTGAAATAATAAAAAAAGCTGTTTAGCAGTTTTGTGTTATTGAGCAACAAACATACAAACAAACGAGTTTAAAATATTGGTAACATGTTTCACCTACATTTAAAATCGCATTTTATTTTATTTGAGAGTACATTTAATGCAAGAATATTAATACATTTGATTATATAATTTAATAATAAATAAATGTCATGTTATATCTTAGCTATTCCTGGTCACGAGGCTGTCTCGGTTCGCTCCGTGACTTTGCGTTTCTAGTAGTGATTGAAACGTTACCGCTGTCCACTTGTTCGTGGCAACGCCACTTGTCACTCTTTGATTGCTGAAATGTGAATTTTTTGTTAACTTTTACAATGTTGACAGTAGTAATTTATTTCAGGTTAATGCGATATAATACTGATTAATAATGATAGGTTAAATTTATCGTAAATGTTTTTGTATTGCTCATGAAAGCCACTAAAATGATGACCACGAACGTTATAGTTTGAGTAATTTCGAAACAAAAAAGCAGTTTGCTGAAACAGGACATATTTTCAACGGGAAGGTACAAAAGGAAGGCCATCACAGACGGCCTTTAATATAAGCTATGTAAGTAAATGTTGTAAAGTTTAAATGAATATCACTGAGCCATCGCTGGAGACAGGAGCTACGTGACGAGAGCGCGTGCACTTCCCGTTCGCGTGGTCATCCTCCACCAGATTTAATGATAATCGTTATTGATGATTGCGAGTAAGACTAAAGTTTTTATAGCTCCCGCGCATGTGGCCCAAGTGTAAGGCTTATAGCAGGATGATATTTTTAGTAGTTACATTAACTGGCATTTAGCTATAACGTTTTATAATATACTAAGTTTTATAAGGACAAGAAATATGATGAAAATTATGATGTTGTCCCTCTAGCCACGGCGAAACTCTACAGAGATTAGACAGCTGAGCATAAAATCTGAGCAAACTAAAATCCCACTGCTAGGCCGAGTTAGATTTTCATCCGGCACGTGCAGGTAGCATGATGTCTACCTTCGCCGCCGAGCACAGGATAAAATTTGAATTTGGAATTATTGGTTAAGATTGTAATCACCACTATGCCATCAGGGCTCCACATGAAATATGTGTTATTAAATACAAATCATTTTAATTTTTGTGCATAGGGACGGTTTAAACCTAATTTACCGGTTTTCCTCGATTTGACTCGATTATTTCAATATGCACTAGTAGTGCGACTCCATAATTTACGCGTGAATTGTTAACTATAACTTATGGTGATATTCGTGTATTCTTGAAATGTTGTAATTATGGTCACTTTCGCATATCACATGTCACTAACATTACACGGTTGTTATATGCGGTGAGTCTTGAGTTTGTTCTTTTATTATATCTGCCGGGAAGGCTAATGACTACTCCACCTGATGGTAGAGTCCAAACGCGACAATGGTCAGTACAGTCGGAAAGAATGTTCTGTACTACCCGAACTTTCAGAATAGCCCTACAGTAATAGATTGTTTTTTAAATTAATGTGCAAGGGTATTGCTTCTATATTGAAGAAATATTTTGACAATGTTCTAGTTTGTTCTACTATATTTTAATTTTCTCGAAACTGCTTTTAATAAAACTAAACTGGTTATGTGAGTATTTTCTTTTACTCCTGACGTAAGAAACTACGGTTGAAAGTTTGATTTGAGTTTTTAGTAGAGTAAAAAAAAGAAGTAGAAACAACATAGAAGTCAGTGCAGATTACGATTGTGAAATGGCAAAGACTGGAAAAACGTCAAATGCGGTATTGGTTTAGATGGACGGGCAAATGGACCACCTGATGTTAAGTGGACACCCCCGCACATAGACATCGTCTCCTTTCCTAAAATCATTACTTACATCGTCAATGTACTACCAACCTTCGGAACGAACGAACGCAACAATACCAAGTATTGCTGTTTAGCGGTGGTACCTACACAGAAGGGCGTGCACAAAGCCCTACCTGTACTATATTGTAATACTTAAAGAAACATGCATAATATTCGCAATCATAAGTCAGCTTGTACCATTTCTCGGATGAGATACGAGTAAACTCTTAAATAATGTTTAAGCTCGAAGATCATTACGCTGTTGCTTATCAATTCTACCACCCAAACTTCATTGGTAACATAATGCTAACTCACCGCGGTTTCGGTCGGCGGATATGATGTATGAAACGCATTTCTATACATATAATGAAAGAGTTAGTGTTAGTTTGTTGATTGAGCGATTCATTCTCGCATGACGTCGGAGATTCTTATATTATAATAGCAATAGTTCACTCGAAGAAATATTTGAAATTCCTAACAATAAAATTGTTAAATAAATTTGAACTTTCCCCTTTGTCGTTTTGTGTTAGAATATTTTGTACACAAAAACGATATTTATTTACATTTTTGTTGAAATAAAACTGAAATTGAAATATAATATCGCAGTATATTTTGATATAACATACACAACAAATGGGTTTTTACGATACTTTTCATTTTATATAAAATGCTATTCAATATCAAAGAAAATATTTTTTGTAAATTCATATAAAGACTAAATAAAATTGAGTAATACTTTCAATGTAATATTATGATAATGATCTAGTATAAAAATTAATCTAGCAATAAAAATTAATGTTTTATCATATATATTTTGTCCTATGTTTGTAAGCCGATAAACCATTTATCCGATTATGAAGAAATTTCGGTGAGTCGTTTTTAGCGCGCTCGCGAATATTTCTGGCCTAAAAAACAAGTTTTGTATGTTTTTGCATCAATATCTTCGATACTAATTATACGAATAATAATATTCTATATATTCTGAGTACATTCAATAATGAACTAGATTACCGGTAAGTGCTTCAAAAACGGACCTAAAATTTAGAACAAAATGACGTTTGTGAGGTTATTTCAAATTAGTACGGTCCAATAATACTTTATTGCTAAAGAAATAAGGTTGAATATGGAACAACCGTTATTGTGCATTTCCTATGTCTTTCTGTCATTCAAGGCGTAACCGCACTCCATGGCTCGGGAACAAGGCATAGTTTAGGTTGAAATTATTAAACCTTTACCTCGTTTTCTTCTCTCTTCATTTTATGGTCGGTGCCACATTTGAGTATTGTTTTTGTTCGTGATGCGTTATCTAGTAGTATTGTTAATCGAAGTTATAAACGTTTGTATGAAGCCCGTGCGGGTAGCTAGTTGAATATAATGATGAAGTCGATTTTATTTATTGCATAGTTAGGCGGACAATCATATGGGCCACCTGATGATAACTCGTCGCCTTGTGCAAAACAGCAATACTTGGTATTGTTGTGTTGCGGTTTGAAGGGTGAGTGAGCCGGTGTAATTACAGGCACAAGGGACATAACATCTTAGTTCTCAAGGTTGGTGGCGCATTGGCGATGTTAGCGATGGTTAACATTTCTCACAATGTCAGAGTTTATGGGCGGTGGTGACCACTTACCATCAGGTAGCCCATATGCTCGTCCGCCTACGTACAAAATAAAGAAAACCTTCCCAGACAATGTTGCACAAAGCCCTGCCACCAGTAGGTATTTCGTACGCCATGCCTCGTCATCGGCTCTTAAATGTAGCGACATATAAATTGTAAGCATTTGTTTTGTATATTTTTAGGTATTAATTTTATATCATAAATAAATATAAAATAACCGTGCGTAATCTATTTTAATGAATAAACGGAATCGGTCGGCGTTGCGTTACAGCGGAGCTCGTTATTTTCAATTCTTCCGATATAATCAGATTTTTAAAATTATATCTCTTACTAAATATCAATTAAATAAAGTTAAACAATACGCGTTATTTGTTTCTTTGCGCTTCAAACTCTAGTAATTAAAAATAAACCCTTGTTAAAACTTCAATAACAAACGAAGAAATATAATTGGTTTGAAAGTTAAAAGCAAAAGTGAAATTAGACAAAGTAATTTCAAATTGCAATTTATCAAAAATATACTGTGAGTAACGGCTCGTCGGCCCTCGTACGGGCTAATGAATTATTAAAGACCACTTCAAGTATATCACTTTGTAATCGTAACTACAACCTTATATTTTAAACATTAAGGGCGAAAATCGAATGTTTTCAATTTCTATGTTTGTAATGAAATTTGTCATGTCGCAGCTTCTTTGGAAGGAAACTAAATCTCCAGTTTACCGTTTAGGTTCCTTAATGGTACATTTTTTCTTCTAACAGCGAATGTATCATAAATTATGACATGTAACACCCACTTCACGGCGGTGCAAACGACACCAAGAAATGTTTCAACGATTAATAAAATAACCACTTTTACTCGATTAAAGTATGTGAATATACATTTCGTAATAAGATGCAGCTTACCAAGACATTTTAAAATTTTAACATTTCTGCTGTTCAAATTATTTATATCGGGTAAAATAATACCTATTAACGTGCAATAGAAAATATGAATAACTACTAGGTATTTTTTGTAAATGATCTAATTATAAACAAAGTTAACAATTTAGCAAAGCATAATGCAACGTGCTTTTTTTAAAATTATAACTTATTGCAAAGCTATAATAGTATAAATCATTGTTTATATTAATACTAGCGACCCGCCCCGGCTTCGCCCGAGTAGCTGAGTAAATATACCAATAACAACACCAAACAAAAAAAAAAACATACAGACGAATTGATAACCTCCTCCTTTTTTTGAAGTCGGTTAAAAAACGACAGCGTGTCGCGGCGCGGGGGCGCGCAGGCGGTTGCATCGCGCGTTAGTTTTATCGGTGTGGGACCGCTTGAATTTATTTAGTCCGCGATAGTTTTAAAATTACGATAACTCCTAAGATATTAATTTAAATTGGGTGGTTTAAAGGGCAATTATAATATACATGAAATGCTTAAAGTAAATAACATATTATTGATAAGGATTAATATCATATACGTTTTTATAGCTTTCTAATTATCGCATTATTTGTAACCATTTTTTAAAAATGATAGTGGGTATAATTACGTTTCCTTAAAAGATAGACATATGCCATCGCGGACTTTTCTGTAGATCTATGAAAGGGGAATAATTTCGCGATACATTATTTTGTTATAATTCAAACGGTTTAAAGCGTTTTCGATGAAAGCTCCCAATCGGCTCGTTCTTTTCCGACTTCTTCACCAATTATCGTCATATTTTAACAAATTTACAAAAAACATTAATTAATTATACACGTAAACCTTCCTATTGAATCACTTTATCCATTGGTGAAAACCGTATCAAATCCGTTCAGTAGTTTTTTTAGTTTATCGCGTTCGTACAGACAGACAGGAAACGCGGGGGACTTTGTTTTATAATATGTAGTGATAGTGACATACGAAACCAATCGCATCTTGATTAACGTTCCATTTAGCTTACCATTCAATACCGCTAATTAGCTTGAAGATGCAAATGCATAAACAACGTCTTAATGTAATTAAGTTTATATCACTTAAACATTTAGTTATCCACTTACTATTCACATGTATTTATTTAAGATTGACATATTATTTAATATCAGTACTGGATTTCTTAAAACTATAAAACTAGAGTATTTAATTAGTTATTCGTATATCAAAAAAGTTTCCATTCAGATTTTAAACAAAAACTCAATAGTAGTTTCAAGTAACAAGCTTATTAGCGTAATGTGTTATATAGAGGTTTTATTTAATTCGTTCTTGAAGTTTTAATCTTATCAATTTGTGTTCTGACGTTTGAGAAAAAACAGGTATAATTAAAAACATTCCGAAACATACAATATGTAACCGTTTTAAACAGATCATTTGTTTATTGTTAAAGTTATATTATTAGATATATGAAACTTTTCTCACTCGATTGTCGTTTCATATGCATAGTAGGGACCGCGAGCGGGTTGTCCTTTGTAATCGGAGACGAACGCTGAGGCGCCGTCGCCGCGCCCGCACTCATGCGCAACACGGCAAAAACACGACACATCCTCAAAATAATCGCTCATTTTTTTTGCATTATGCGTCTAGCTTATGAATGATGGTCTCATGAGCCCGTTTAGACGTAATCTTAAGCATATCTCTTTTTTATGATTATGAGTTTATTTTAAGATATTTTAACCTTTTATAGCTATGTTAATGTTGGGTGGTAAAATGCCACTTAAAATTTATCATTTGTTACATAAGAATTATTGAATATTGATGTAAATAATATATAAAAAAAAACCCGAGTAAAAGAAACTACGAGCTTAATTACAATTGATGAACTCTGTATCAATGAATTACGTAACGGTAATTGCGACGTATGTAATAAAGAAAAATCTATAAAAAAAAACATTAAACTGACTTTTCCGGTGGTAAGGCTTTGTGCAAGTCCGCCTGGGTGCCACCCACTGACAATTATTCTAACAAACACTGGCGGTTTGTATTACTGTGTTCCGGTTTGAGTAAGCTAGTAAGTAATTACTGGAACAAGGGATATAATAGTATCTTACTTCCCGTGGATTACGTCGCGATTACAGTGTAAGAACTATGACGCTTTTTATACTTCTTCATTCATACATTGTCTATGACTGAAGGTGACCACAAACAGATCAACTGTTGTCTTCCTAAAGTCTCGTGCATCGCTCTTTGACAGTTCATGTTCGTTGGGTCTTTATACACTGCACTGTTCTGATGTGTGTTGCTATACGTGGGATATAATATTATTTGACAGGTGCAAGTTTCCTCCCGGGCAACAATGAAATGATGACTTTATACATGTAGTTACAACGGCTCAGTCAACTTTCTAACCGGAACGCAATAATATTAAGTATCACTATGGTAGAATATCTAATGAGTGAATGGTACCTATAAAGAGGTCCTTGCACAAAGACTTACCACCTACTAGAATGTTCCGTAAACATTGAATATATTGTAGATAAGAATGTAAAAAACGTTGTTATTAATTTATTGACAGTAACGTGTCATTCTTTAACCAACGAAATAAATAATTAGCTAAAGTTTATTTAAAAATAGTATACTTTGTAGAATCACTAGTGTAAGTCTGTTGATACATTATTTTTAAAATTTGATATTTAATGACTACAGTTCACATTCATATTTCTAATCTTAGTTGAGAATTTCTAGAAGTATAAAACTTATCGTAGCTGTCATACGTTCTGTAAGCTTATACGCCCAGTTACTCATGTGCGTCATTATGAATGAAGCACGATCCAAATATTATCATGTCAATGACTCTTTATTAGTCTTATACGTAAAAAACACGAATGTCGTATCTGTAAAAGTTCATTAAGCAATAAAGTAACAAGTGGGATTAATAAAATTTTAGATTACTTAATTTGAAATGAATAAAATTGAAGTATAATTAGAGTAGGTTAGATGTACTTATAACACATCAGATTTTTTGTCCTTTTTTTTCGTACACGTAACTTATGTAACCATTAAACAATATTGTGTAATTATCTTCTTATATTAATGTATATTATGATCATTTAAAGGTGAACACTTCGCGAGTTTATGTATTAATAAGTATGTTATAGATCTCTGCAGCGTATCGTTAAAGCTATTTATTGAAGTTCTAAAATAAAACTGCATTTAAATTAAAATTTTTATTCCACTCCGAAATACTTAAATCTTCAATGATACTTATAAATAACTACTTTGCAAGTACGAGGTATAAAGCATTGTCTAGCGAGTGATTAGTCAAATTATGTTTGTTGTCTTCTACTTTCAAATGTTAAATCATTCATGACAGAAAGAGAGAGCTGCTAAGCAACGTTTAAAAGTTAGGCTATTAGAGTTTAACCGGACTTCATAACAAATCTCATCAAGATCAAATCAGTATAGCCTTAAGTTACTTCTGTATTTATAATATTTTTGTAAAGCTTTTCGTTTTTATATTTGTGCCTTGTATGTATATATAACGGCGAAATCGCAACGGTAATGAAAATCAAATCGCACAACTGTGGCGATTAGGAATGCATTCGTTCAATGTAATATTATTTTTTCTAAATTTCGCAAAGTTAACGAGCCTTGAACGTTGAGAATCTAGAAAAAAAAAACGTTCTAATAAATTCACCGCTTCAAAAACCTACATTGACACGACGCTTTATGCACTGACCTAACTGGATTTGGAGGAGATAGCTGGTTGAAATCCGGGCCAGCATCACTAAGGATTCCGCGCTTGATTTATGTAAATAAATCATCGTAACACAAACTGCATATGAATTTCTTAAATGAGCGAGTGTGGAGATGGTCCAGTGATTACGTGTTATTCCAAGATTACCGGTTCAGACCCCAGCAAGCACTAATGAATTTTCATGTTCTTAATTAAAAAAGAAAGAAAACATCGAATCTTTCTATCAAACACCTGTAGATACTTATAAGATTACAAGTATCTCTTCAGAATTCTTCAATTGAAGAAGCGTGGTTTAATATATTTATATGAGTATCTTATTAGAAAATATCATAAGCACGTTTACGAAACAGAATGATATTCTATTTTATTACTTAATTAATATTAATTTAATAACTTTATTAATAATATGTGGAAATGAAAAATGTGTGTTGATTTTCTTTGTACATTCAAATTTCAATTGAAATTGGCTAATGCATGCAAGCTACGTGGTAGCATGGTATGAAACCGCAGACATCAATTGAATACCTTAATATCGATTATATCCGATAAACCATTACGGGATTTGTTTGCTATTAGGGCTTTGTGATATAATTATGTTTTATTTAGTGATATTAAATGAATTTAGTGGATATATTGCTGCAGATCCTGAGGTCCAGTCCAAAACCCTGAGTTAGGCCAGGAAATATCTTCCATCTAACATGTCTTTACTTGGTTGTAGGGCTTTGTGTAAGTGTGAGTACGTAGCACCTAATAACATACTATGGCGCTAAACAGCATTGCCGGTGGTGACAGCTTAACATCAGGTGGCCTATTTGCTAGGCTGCTTATTTTAATATTTACATATATTATATTATATTTATTTGTTGCGAAGTTTTTCGACCTAAGAAATCTCCGTAACCTTTTGTAGTTACGAAGTTGATAATATGACACTGCGTGGCTTCGATAAGTACCAAAGGCGGTTAAACTTACCATTATTATGATACGATTTATATAATCCCACACTTCAAATTAGTTTTCTTCTTTTCAACAAATTCGATCTAAATGAACGGTTAAACTTCTAAGTTTTATTTAGATATATTAAGTCGGTAGCGGTCTTGTTTGATTAACATCGAGATTTTTGTAATTAATCTTTATTCTATTTTTTTAAATCGTTTCGTTTTTTCGGTATTATATGAAAAAATTGATTGTAATTAAAACATTGAAAACATCTTAAGCTCATCGAATACGCTTTAAGTACTTGTAATCAAAGTTATTTATATCTATATCTTCTCTATACTATGAAGAGGGCAGAATTGATTTTTGTTTGATTATTTGTTACGATTTAACGTAAAAACTACTCGACTGATTTTGAAAATTCTTTTACCATTAGAAAGCTGCATCTTTATTGAGTAACATAGTCTATTATACTATAAAAAAATAGGGATCCCAACTTAAAATGGCATCCAATTTATCAATATGTTGCCTATAAAAGTAATTATTTGGCGTGCACTGCGTATAATATTGACGAGATATAAAATATTATTCAATTTATTAATAGTAGTCATGATTGCTCACAAAAAAGTCCGCGATGGTATGTGACTAGCTGTTATAGGTCAGCCACAACAACAGTTTTTGTTTTAATAATTAAATTCAAATACGCGTGGAATCGAATAGTGGCGAATTTGGTACACGATGATATTATTCGTTAACCATTTAAATGATTGGATAATTAAGTTTGATTATGTACGTGTCAGTTTCACTTTAAATTATTCGGAACGGACTATTCGCTTAGAAGTTATGACGGGTATAAAAATGTTCACGTTTAAAAAATGTCACGGTTTGAACACAGTTTGTTCTACGTTTAGTCTATTAACAAATAATTATTTTAGTATTTACATAGGTTTAATAATAGTTTTTAAATTTTCGCCGAGGAAATTGCATGCGATATTTAACTTGATGGTAGAGTTTTGTGCAAGCTCGTCTGGATAGGTACCATCCACTCATCAGATAATCTATCGCAAAACAGCAATACTTGGTGGTTGTGTTCCGATATGAAGGGTGAGTGAGTCAGTGTAATTACAGGCACAAGGGACATAACATCTGAGTTCCTAAGGTTGGTGGCGTATTGGTGATGTAAGCGATGATTAACATCTCTTACAATGCCAAGGGTTGAGGGCGTTGGTGACCACTTACCATCAGGTGGCCCCTTATGCTCGTCCCTATGCTATAAAAAAACTATTGCTATGCTATTACAGTGATAGTTTCATTTGAATAAAATCGCGAGTGAGGTCTTTTTTTATCAAAAGGCTAACAATGTGTATGACAGTATAATAAAATTGTATAATGCTCGTTAATAAAAGAGTTATTACAGGATTAATAATTTGAATATATTTTATAAATATATATAGATACATATATTAATTTTATTACGCATTTTAAAGTTGACTTTTTACGTAATCTGGAACAGTTATGTCAAAAATTGAATAACCAAATGGACAGAGTATAAAGTACTTAATATACAATATAAAATTCAAAAGGAATATTACAAATTATAAATACAATACTTTGATGAGATATTCGTTAGCCCGAGGTTTACGAGTTTGTATGTCGCTCGAACAAGTGATACATGACTGTCATTTGTTTCCCCTTACGGACACCGCGCCTTCGTCTGTGTGCGTCGCGACATATCAGACGAAGCGGTGCGGTCTGACAAAACTGACATCAACGACATTATCAGGTTTTCATTCGGGATATGTAGTTTTTTTTATATATTACATCTATAAATTAATTATAAAAATTGGCTAATGATTATCTTTTTAAATCTTTTTTGGTAATTTTCAAATTCGTCTTTGCCGTCTCAAGTACTTATAAGAGTAAGTTTTATTAAAGTATATTTTGATATAGACGAAAATAATTGAGTAATGTTTTATTCAAAGCCATTGACGATTATTTCGTGAATATTGTTTCAAGTGTAACTTAAATAACATGTATTCTGTTTTATATTGAAAATATAATTATATTTAGGTAAGAACCTACTTAATAATATTTAAGCTTAGCCACAAGGTTAAGTTAAGTTCTTCGTTATTTATTTGTTGTTAATCAATATTAATATTATTAGTAAAGCGTTCGAAAATCCGACTAAATTAATTTACTGTTGAAACGGCTTGTACATAATCAGTAATATCGATGGATTACCGGTGAGAACCAAATAATTCGTTTAAATAACTGGCGAGTCTAAGGATAGTGTTTTTGTCGAATAGGCAGTAACTTTTTACATCTATGGTTTAGACACTGCTTGACAGTATTGTCTCATGTCATTTCTATTGATTTTTTTTGTTCTATGAATGTATGGGAGCTCGAATAGAGTAGGCGAGTGCATCTTAAAGTGATATTAGAATAAACATTCGAATAAATCTTAAGAAAACATGAACTTTTTATTTCAAATAGAAAATAAAACAATTGAAGTGTTTTATTATGAACTCTTTGTGAGTACTCATACTTAATTATAATTTTCCATAGAAACAAAAAATGGAGGTTAATTTAATATTATTATACCTATGTATGTTACTATAATTAATGTTTAAGTAGCTGTTTTTCAATTTACATTTACTTTACATACGCACTAAAACGGGCAACGTGAGATTTTGAAAGCAATATGCGTTAAACAGTTACATTTTTTTTCGTTTCACAGCAATTGACAAAAGTATAACAGCTGATAACAATAACATTATGATCTATTTTATTATATCTTAATGTGGAATCGTCGTTCTTAAATTAAAAATAAAATATTCGTAGTTAAAAGCGTCTTCGATGTGTGCGTAATGTTCAATTAACATACACACGTACAGTAACAAAATATGAATGTTACTTTGCTTTATACGCAGTGATTATAATAGATAAGTCGTTGAGATACGCCGTAACGTCGCATTCGGAGTTAATACTGTAAGTTTTAGGAATATAGTATAAGATTCATTTTAGACTTTCATAAATTAAATCTCTTTTATAAATATAACAGATACACACCTGCTATTTGTATATGATTTGAATAAAATAATTTAGTTTAGGTATAACCGTTATGTATGACGTAGGAAAAATGTTGGTTCATAACATTAAAAATGACGATTAATTTTATAAAACTAAGTAACTTAAATATAATATTATACAGCCAAGAGATATCATTATGGTACGTACTTATAAATTGGATATAATGACATTGTTATAATAATAAGCTTAACATTTAAAACGCATTATCACTTCAAATTTTACCATAAAGATAACTTATGTGTAATTAACATTAATATTTTAAGTTTTATCTAATTTATAGCATACTTATGAGAATACAATAAATAATAAAACGTAAATTGCTATGACATACATATAGGTATTCGTTTAGGAGTATTATGAAATTTCAAATTTTTTTATTAAATTAGTTAAGTCAATTAGTTTAAAATTTTCAATCTTCCTTTCAGGAAATAACACTAAGAACTAAGTAGAAGATAGTAGTAGTTGCCACAGCGCCAACGCTACAGTTGCCATTCATTCCGTAAGTTTAGAATAAAGTATTCATAAGAAATTAGATATTTATTCACTTGGTCGTAGAGCTTTGTGCAAGCTCGTCTGGGTAGGTACCATCCACTCATCAGTAAGTTGGTATTGTAGTGTTCCGGTTTGAAGGGTGAGTGAGCCAGTGTAATTACAGGCACAAGGGACATAACATCTTAGTTCCAAGGTTGGTGGCGCATTGGCGATGTAAGCGATGGTTAACATTTCTTACAATGCATTGCATGGCCCATATGCTCGTCCGCCTTCCTATATTTATTTATTTATTTAAAACTTTATTATCACCACTGACAACATGGGACAAAAGGCGGACTTAATGCCTGTAGGCATTCTCTACCAGTCAACCTATACAATAACAAAAATATATATTTTCCATTTTATTTCTATGGAAAACAAGTTTGTTTATGTGAAATAAACAAAATATAATATACATTTAAACTAAAAACACGAGATACTTAATCGTTAATTGACAGCTGATAAATAGCAGATGTGTATATTCCCTTACATTAAATTTAATCCGTCTCCATTTTTTTAAATATTATATTTTAAATTAAGTTATTTTTTTTAACAAAATCAATATACGTTATACATAGGTACTGATTAAAAATTAAGAATCACGGAATGCTAGCAATATTTTCCTATTGAATCGAAATTATCTGATTTCCGATTTTCGATCAACCAGTACCTACCTAGTCATAAGCGGACGTAAAGTAGGGTGTTCTATTTTTTGAGATTTTTTTTACACAATTACTACAAGGGTCAAGTGGTTTTACTATGATCACTAATACATTATTTGAAATAGCAGACGAATAGTAGCTAATTTCGTTCGCATCGTTCGTTCTGTATTTTCCTGTCCATCGGGTATTTGACAGCATCACTTCTATATCCAGAGCGTTTCTAAGAGCAAGTAATTATAATAATAATTGGTGTATTCTTAATGAAGTCCAATATTAAGGCTTTCTATGGAGATATCCTACGTACTTGCGATGTATCTACATTCTTCAAGAATATTATAAAGAGGTAAGATTTGATTTTTTGTATATTTGTTTGTAATGGATAAACCTTAAAACTACTAAACTGGTTTTTAAAATTCCTTCATGTACCGAAAGCTATATTATTTGCGAGTAATAAAGACTATATATTAATTTTTAACAAAATGCACGATGATACCCAAATTAATGAATTAATTCTTTATAGTTCTCATCATTAACTACATAAAAGTCTGCCGGGGTATATATCTAATTATTTTTTGTTAAAATTGGCATTTTTAATCTTTATGCAAATAAATAGTTGCATAATAAAGGTAAATTAAATATTTCCATTAAATTCTTCTTGAAATTGTTTGAATCGGATCTTTCGTTACGAAGTGATTACCGATGTTTTGTCGAACACTTCCTGTACTGAGTTAGTTTTAAAATAAATGTTACTTACATTATATCAACGAAGTCAGGACGGGCCGCTTGTTATACATAAATAACAACTCATAAAAATCGTTTTAATTTTCAAAATGTTATATCCGTTATATATATAGTTGGCGTTTGTTAGTTTTTACTGCCACAAGCTTCTACTTCATGATTGGTCATATATTGTGGAGCACAATATATCTTGTATGGTATATTAATCATAGGCTTGACTGCTATGAAGCTGTTACTTCAATTCACAAGAGTAATTTCAAATGAAATAAACTCACAAGTAACAATAAATTAAAGCAAATCACAGGGCCAGTAACGCTTCTGTCATAAAATGCGAGCATGGAAATAAAAGCGTTCTTTACTCTAAAATTAAATCTTCCTTTATTTAATTTTATTTATTATGAAATTATTATAAAACCAGTGTCCATAGTTAAAGTTGTCTCGTAAATTATATTTTATGCAAATATTTTGTTCACAAGTACGATGTTTGTAGAATTCAAAATATTCTTGTCTTGATTTGAAGATTATTTTTATGTTCTTAATTTAAATTTTGAGCAGAGATAGACTTGTTCTGGTAAACATGTATGTTAACCGAAGACGAGTTCAAATCCGGACAAGAACCTCTGAATTTTTCATGTACCTAATTAGTATTTAATTATTATTTTTTTACATTCTCAGGAGTTACGTTAGGCATCGTGATAATACCTGCATGTGTCGAATGATTATTTGCAATACGTTATCGGAGTATCGGAGCAGCGGTAAAATAAGCTTCAAATCGTTTAAAAAAAATTATAAATGACGTCTTAGCCTTTTTACTTCAACCTTTAAACTTAGTTGCTATATACATACCTAGATCATTGTTATTATGTATGAACTAGCAATATAACCAATATGTAAATATTCTTATAAATCGTTTACTAGAGCTTAAGTAACATAATAATAAGTTATAAGTCTTTCTGACAGACTCCGGCAACCATCAGGCCATACGAGTGCACAGGTCTTATTATATAATAGGAAAGATCCATTGTTTTACGTGATTTTTGACACGGAAGTGACAACACTGGCAACTGTGAACTGCTACTGAAAAGTTCTAGACTGACAAAAACAGAAAAGTAATAACTTTTATATTGCAGATTTGAATCCAGGACACGGAGTCCGTTGACTTGTAAGCTAGTCTTTATTGGAGCAACGACGCTTCAATAAATCGAAAATTTGAATTTAATTTAGTATTTACATAATAATCATCAAGAGTATAATTGTATTAGCTAAAATTAGACGCGGTGAACGGGAAACGTGGGCTTAAAATTATCTTATTTTATTATATTACGAAAATGATTTCGCAGAGTTACGACTCTATTAAACACCAAAACTAATAACAAAGGCATATTTAAGTGAAGTTATAGTATGACTGGAGATCGCATATTCCGTTCCGGTGTAATAATATAAGGTCATATTTTAAATAGACATTTTCCAATCTTGAAGCACCAAGTTATGTTAGGTTGTTAAATTTGTAATTATACATCGTAACTTGTTCTTTTCATTTGTTCATATATGGATTGGATAGATGTTTCAATAAAACCAGCTGTAGATAAAACTGTAGGCGAATGTGATTTAGGTCAGGCAGATAGAGTGTCAGCCGTTTTATCATTATTTTAAGTGTCATATTTAAGGTAAAGTATACAATTTACTAGTGTCTTTAATTTTGTAGAGTAATACAGTATTTGTAGTAAAACGAAGTGGAAGCTATTTGGCAGCATTTTATGCATCTGTACTATTGATAACGTGTATAAAATTTTCATCATGATGAAGAGATTTCTATGTATCTCATGAAATCCTGACACATATGTATCCAGTTGCTATCAATCTGCATTAGAGCAGCGTGGTAGAAAAATCGACAATAACTTTTCCTTCCTAAAAGGACATATACTTTGAATGTATACACCGAAAATAATGTTATATAGTCAACTGTATATAATGATAATCATACATACGTATTCACCAGCTTATATATATTTTCAAACTTGTATTCGAAATCAAAACACGGCAGTGCAGTAAAGCAATTAAAAATCAAACAATCAAATTTTACAGCGTAACAAAATCCGATCGGATCGCCGCGTCTACTAACCGACAATAAACCGACGGCAAAACACTAAAAAAACAATATAATTGTTCGGTCATAAACGACCGGTATTTCTACTGGACGGAACCACTTGACAGAATGAAACCGAGCACCTAAATCTAACAACCATATATATTTAAAAGGCTTGAAATGTTTTGACTGTCAGACCATCAACTGTGAGAATTTTTTTTATAGTATAAGGGCTAAACGGGCGAGCGTTTTGCCTGATGGAAAGTAGCTTAAACCGCAAATTGACATCTGCAACAGCGGAGGGAGGGAAAAAATATGCTCTTTCCTGGTGATTCTCCTTGTAGAGTTTAGAAAAACCGCGGACGAAAGTTAGTACCACAGAGTGGCAAAAAGAGGGGATCGTTATTACGTAACATATAACTTATTTGAAACTAACAGTTTTACTATTATTATGAAAGGAATTTGTTTGGAAAAGAGGAAAGGAATGTTCGATACTAATATGTGGCTTTTCGTCTATATTTATTCGCTCATAAATAATTATACAACCAGAGTAGGATCTCTCGACCGATATCAGGTAAACCGCAACCACCAACCACAGTCAACTCCACAAACTGACGGATTACTCATTACGTATAACGTAGCCTTATTTAAGCTTCGTATTCAGATAGTTTTAATAAATGCAGGCGACTTTTGTTTTTATATTTTCCTTTACATATAAAAAATATTTCTTATTATGAATTGTAGTTCTAGGTATATCATAACTGAACTCTAAATTAATGAACAGAACAAACCTTATTGACTATTCGTATCGCGAGTTTGTTTGGTTATATAAAAAAGAATTAAATGAATGAACCAAATTAAGGTATTGTTACAAAACAATTTACACCCGAACATCGATGTATTGTTATTTATCGGCGCATTGCACCGGTGCCAAAGCGGCCTAAACGAGAGAAATAAATCCGTTGACCAAAAAGAGATTAACAGTGAAATGAAGTGTTAATTGTGTGGAAACATTGAAAAATGATCAACATATGTTATATAAATAGTCATAAATAATGTCTCGAAATACAGTTTAAATAATAATAAGTGCAAGAGCAGAACAAAAATTAAAAATCAACATGTTATTAATTTCGTGCTCGGCAAAGGTGTGAGATGGGCTCACAGCGATGTCTGAGGAGTGGGCGTCATGTTAAAAGTTTTTTGCAATCTCGTGTGACTCGTATCTTCTATAAGACCGACCGTATGTAATCAATATCAGCATGCTAATTATTGCTGGTTTAAACATTTATTTTCTTAAATAATTCATAAATATATTTGACACAACAAAAATATTACCTTGAAAGTTTGTATAACAGACAAATATATTTGAATGTTATAAAAAGACTGTTGAAGTTAAAGAAGAAGTTACGTCAAAAAGTTTTGCTCAAACGTTACAAGAAAACGTTGCACATCTGCCAATTCTACTTTAAAATATTACTCTAATCAAATTCCAAAGAAACATAATATATTGATGCTTTGAGTACTATAATTTAAAAATAATTAAGAACCACTCTATTCCTTTTTGTATACATATTTAAATCTCGAAGCAGCGTTTGACTTACGAGGCAGTTCTAAATAACTGCCGGCCACTCATTACATTCTCCATCGCTATTTGCATAACTATTGGAATCGAACCTCGGACCCGATCGTGTGTGTTTAGGAGTCTGATGAATGGGCTGCCGGCGCTTAATGAATTCGCTGTCAAATACCATTGTTTTATTTTTGCAATTGAGACGTATTTGTCTCGTTTACGTTACGCGTGGAGTCTATTAAGAAAAAAAAGGGGTGTGAACGCTCCGAAAATAATTAATTAATACCATGCGAATGAAATAATAAAATCATTATATATTTATGTATTCAAAATATGATAGAATCAGAGGCTTCAAACTTAGTAAAATATAAATAGATACGAGTATAGTTCGTAATTGTCGCACTGGTGGGTAAAGCATCACGTTAAGGCTAAGTTTGCTTAAATTTGGTGCGTTTATATGTATGTTACAAATTAACTACAATTTAATCTAAAACATTACTCGTTACAAAAAGTTTCGAAATATTTTACACTAAACAATTCTTTAATTTTTTAATATTAAAATCACTTAAAATAGAATCCTTTAAAATGCAGATAATAAAGTTTTTAATTCGTCTACAATCTAAATTTCCATTTTTATCTAATATCTGTATTTGAAGCGTGCGAGCTCTTAGCAGTTAGTAAGCCACTCTTACGTGTTCCCGACTTTATAATCGGATAATAATGTAGATAATTATACCGTTATACAACACTATATACTTGTCTTACAATTTATATTTAAATATATTCGAATTTTTATATACACAAAAAACACGATGACGATAATAATTAAAAATTATTAAAGTTAACTTTGTTGTGCGTAATTCGGTCGTTTTATCCTTTTATTCTTAAATGTAAGATTATGAATTAAAGAGAACTCTCATCCAAGCAAATGTCATATTCACCAAATATTCGATAATCTTATCCGACATGCCGATGCTGATTGCCGAGCATGGAACGTTTATTTCCATTAATCAAGTCTATTCTAATTTGTCGTCTTTGGAATGACCGCTTAACATAAGTCTGAATTCGTGTTAAAAGAGACACACATCACACACACAATACTACGTGTAGAATGTTTGAATATAAAATAACAATGAATATATACTTGATGTAATTTAAATATAAATAAGTTAGTAAAACGCTGTGTTACACATATTATTTTTCATTTTCTTTTGGTTGATTATTACCTTATGTGATGTAAAATACAATATAAAATATGTTGATCATATGTAGTTAGTTAAAATGATATAGTTAAATAAAACAAATAATAATATGTCTACATAAATGAAGAGAAGAAAATCATATGTGCAGACTATAATAAATAATTGGTCTAAGCCCTAAGGCGACATAAGTCCACGAGGGTGGCGCCCTAAAACCGCATTATCGTGATTATGAAGTTACATTTTTATTTTTTTTAAATAAATGATTATTACAACATATTAATATTATGGTCAAAATTACACGATGATAACTTAGTGGCATTTTTTAATACTCTAACCCTATAACAACGGTACCTATATAAGTTTTCTTATAATAAGAATTTAAAAAAACCATTTTGTTATAGTAAATTAGAATATCGATTTCCAATTTCGAGCGCTCTATTTGCCTAGTTTACCTTCATTTTTATTGATGAGCCGGCTTCGAACATAAATAAACTAGAATTAAGGCATAAAATAAAGATAAGGAAGATAACTATGATATTATAAATAAAGTTATAATATCACTTAATGATCCATAGAATGACTTCTGTAGAGTAGCTTTATAAAAGTTTTAGCGCTATTTTGTATAATCCAAGCCGCAAAACATAATAATTTTCATTGTTTTATCAAACCGACGAAATAGCCCTTAGTCCATTCATTTTTTAAAGCTCTTATTCTTATGTATTTATGTAGTTGTATCTGTAAATGTAAGTTACGTGACCGATTTATAAATTTGCAATGAAAAATAGTATCGGTTCATCTTTTTTAAGAATTATTATCTTATTGTATGATTAGTGCCTATTATAACTTATGATAGCATATTTATTTTATGTCGGATATAAATATGTGTTACCCCTAAAATTTAAAGTTGAAATGGAGAAGAATTTTGATTTCATAATAGAAGATGACATTCAAATATTCACTAACAAAAAATCTTGACAAATAACTGAAAAAAAATATACATAAAACACTAATTTCGGTGTAATTTACATATATTATTACATTAGGATAATGTTTAAGTACATATACATATATTTTTATTATATAGTTTATAAATAAATGGGCTTCGAAGTTTTACCCGATTAAGCCTATTGTCGAGACAAGCGCGAATTTTGTTTCTGTCGCGAAATCTGTAGCCCTAGACAAGTTGACATTCTACAATTGTAAACGCTATAGAAAACTAATCAAATGTATGAGAATGACCACGTGACTTATCGTTGAGAGATGTCATTCTCATATATTTGTTTAGTTTTCTATAGCGTTTACGATTGTAGAATGTCAACTTGGCTAGGGCCTCTGTTTATGACACGTATAAAAGAGATGACACATATAAGACCAAGAATCGGTTTTAAATTTTGAAGTGTTAAATGATGACGAGTCAAAACTATGTGATACTAAAGTAGATATCTAGAACAAAATGATAATTAACAACGGCCTCATTTTAATATAATAAATAGAAATTTAGGATCCAGATGCTATCTTTTTTAATCTATCGATGATTTTGTTTCCATATATTAAAATCTTAATATATGAGTCAGTAAAAGAATGATGCGCTAGATCCTATAATAACAACTTAGTTTTGTACTTTGAAAGGGTATTTTTTTATAAAAGCTACCGTAAATTTGGTACCGTCACAAAGGTACCGATACCGTTTACCAAAAACATAAGAAAAAATACGACACTCGAAATGTCGGCCGCTCATTTCGAAGTAACAAAAAAAAGGATAAATACAGCACCCAATAGTCCTTCAATAAAACTTGTAGGATTCTGTCTTTATTTCGAAATTAAAAGGTAACATTTCTGAGAAGACTCGGGTCGATTTTCTCACGAGGTAGTAAATAAAGACATGCGTTCGAATTTGATAGAGTTAACAGCAATAAATCGTTGATTATAGGCCAAGCGCCGGCGAGCTGTATAGACAGACATGCTATATGTTTTATGACTGAAATATTCCATACATTGATCTAACAAAAGTCACACTAACTCAAAACGGTAGAAAATTCCCTAAAAAATATATTTAAACATAATTATCTATTACAATTGTCGATATTTATAATTTATTTATGTAAAATCGTAAATGTAATTGTAAAACAACAAACGCCTATTATTATGATAATACCTATAATATTAGATACGTACGTAAATATTTTTATTTATTTTAGTCACTTTCTTATTTATAATGTTTATATTAGTGTTATTTTAACCGGTAATATTATAATCCATCGTATGTGCTAAAACAATTACTGATGGCAGATTGGACTAGCTAAATAGTTTTTATCACAGCACCGGCAAACATGTTTTGTTAAAATTAAACGAATACCGAGTAATTGACGGCTTGTATTTTCATAGCGAAAGCTTGCAAGATAGTTATTACATCATCATAAAAATGAAATTATATCTGTAACCGTGTTGATCATAAAATATGCGTTCGATTAAGATACCAAGCGATGCAAAGGTCGTTCATACACGATCTTGCTTTTTTTTTGTTTTAAATAAAATTCAATAATGGGACTAGATGCTTCATTTCTCATCTTGAGATGCTTTATTGAAAACTAGACAATGCTATTCCAATAGTTGCCGGTTCGAAACTAAAAATGTATGTTTTTGAGTGGTTCTGACACATCAGAACCACGTAAATACACGTGCCTTAACTGTGGTGTAAATTCTGGTTAACTTTACTAAAAATCTTTCTCTTAACCAGAAAATGCGATTATTTCTAAAATTCTTATAAAAAAAGATAAGATCAATCGAAAATATACTATATACGTTTTCAGTCGGTGTATATCTGCCTGCAATTGTATTAACATTTCATTTATTGCTCGGCAGAGATAAAAAACATCATGATGAAACTTGCACGTGTTAGATGAAATTCTGTCCAATTGGAATTAAGCGGCGCGCCGTGGCGTGGTGGAAAAGTCTCCAAAATCTCAAGAAGAGAAAAGGCCCTAACGCAGCACTGGTTTATTTATAGGTAGTTACGTATTTCGATCGAGTATAGGACTTAGTCAAAGTTGATTTATTAATGGCCAGATTTTAATGAGTCTTGTTTTAATTTGATTTTGATTTCATCTGGGAGACAATTCTACAAATTAATAAAGGGTAGGATACGTTCTCGATTCTATTTGACACCAAAATAAACCTCAGCGGGATCGTTACCGGGGCCTAGTTCAACTAATTTAAAACGGTTCACGAATCTATTCAGATCCAACTTCGACCGAACCGCAACTGGATATGTTAGTAGAATAGGAATGGGCAATAACTGCTGTAGCTTTAGGATGTATAGTTTCAGTGATTTTCGCCTCTGGTAATTGTAGCCCCGGTCTCCCCTACAGGTAAACGGCAATGGTTACGGTTCGATTCGATTGCGATAAATTGTCAATTTGTTAGAATTGGTCACCCTTATTCAATTTCATTATTTTGTATCGGTTGCAGTTTGGTATGAATAAAATTTTATATTTTTTATTCATAAATTCAAATGATACAAACACTTATTTTAAATGGTGTTCGAATTCTTTTAGTCTGCTGTTTATCGATAAATATCAAAATGTTTTTTTTTTTTTAATTAAAATTCGTTTTATTTTATTCATTTGCGTATACAAATAAGATTGAATGCTTTATAAAATAATTCCAGTTCACGTTGTGAAACTAATAAAACGGACTTAGCAATAATGAAAACATGTCATATACATTTTATTAGTTTATTTAACATGAGTGTGCAAAGCTGTGACTTATACTTACCACGATAATAAATAAAGATGCTGTCGTTTGAACTTTATTTCATTATTTGAAATACGAATGTGATCTTAAAAATAGATAACGTACCATTCATATAGACGAATGTATTGAGAAATAAAACTGTTGTAAATTTTTACTTTGCCTTTTTTTGTAAATATTTACAATCGCGGCTATTTCCATAAATGGCTCCAAATTTTTATGATATGTTTTACTAAGTGCTTTTGTTTCCATATCAGGAACATCCTAGACCACTCAGACCACCTAACTCGAGTCTCTTTCTATCTTTTTTGTCTTATTTTTATTTTTTTACATGTTCGAAGTATGCTGTCTTTATAGTGCTGACTATGAAACGAGACTTACAAACTTTAATATCGCTTGAAAAGCGCCGTTTAATGAGTGATATTTTGATCTTATATAAAGTGAATCACGGTGAAATATCATCTTGAAATACTCAACAACCTAGCAGTTCCTCGTATTATTCCAAGACAATTGACATTGAGGGCACATATCAATTCAAAATTACAATAAGAAAATGTAAAAAGAAATTAATTTTGCAGTCAACTGTACAAAGTGTTAAATACGTTAGTTTGCATCACAAGCGCACTACCACAGTATTTGAGCAATTAATTCCCTGAACAGAATTAGTCAGCCCGGATAGTTCGCCACTTTCTTAATCTGTCATCTGTTTGGTCAACTCTACCAGAATGTAAACCACCCGCGACGTATATTTTTTGTAAAGAGATTATGCAATTTCTCACACACACACACACAAATATATATGTTCAGTCTTTAATGTGGTATTTCTGTGGACGTGAGAGCTTATATATAATAATAATGAAAACTTATGTAGTCAGCCAAAAAATCCAGCCTAAACTCCAAACTAATATGAGCTCTGCATTAAACGATTTTTATTAAATAGCAACTAAAAAAATAAGTATTAAAAATGTAGACAAGATACCAGAAAACATCCAACCATCCAATTGTCTGAAGGAAGCCACACACCTATTATTATATGGAGTGGAAAACATAAAAAAGATATCGACAGTGCCATCAATTGTAAAAACTCTTCAATGGCAATGAGCAGAGATAATGAAGATGTTTCATTTTATTACACAAGTTAATTTTTTTACATTTATCAAGACCTAATTTATGAAGAACCGATAGGACAGCGTGCGAATGACGCGATCGTTTTCTGATTATTATTTTTATTATATTGAAAATTGTGGACAATGTTTCTTTTCTGGTCATGAGTTTGTTACGGTAGTTTTTACTTTGACTATCCATAATTAAGTAATGCTCATATCATTTTATATTGAATACAATCCAATATTTTAAGTCATTCTTTCAAAAGCTGTAAGAAATATTAACCGTTCCTTATATTGCCAACGCGTCAATAGCCTTAGGGATTAGGTTTTTTTTTCTTGTGACTGTAGTTAGATTGCCTCACTCATCTTACAAACTTGAACACAACAATACTAACTACATTGGTGGTAAAAAATCTGATGTAGAATACCGAGACGATCTTACACAAAGCCCAAAAAGCCACCAAGTGATATTAGATATTTTATTTTACATAGCCGTATTCGTTTGGAGAAATCATCGTCAACCGTTTTGTCCTTACGCATTAAAATTGAAACAAATGCAAAAAGACAGAATCATTGTAAGTCTCATAGTAGAGGCAATAATGTATAGTTCTGTCAAATAATATTACTCATTATATAATTTTAAAAAGGATTTGATATAACAATAAAAAAAAACGTTTGATTTAAGCACAGAGACGAACAAAATCATATATTTCAGTAATATCCATTTAGGAATATCATAAATTATAAGTTATATTACAAATAAAAATATTTCATTTATCTTAGTATTAAAATTATATCAAAATTAAATGTATTTTTCAAGCTTATCTATGTTAAATGCAGTTAAGGTTATTTTGATGAATACCAAAAGTATTTTAAAAATATATAAATTACACAATAAGCTCGTAAAACTAACATATGCTTTAACAATGTTATTTAAAAATTAAAATTTTAAATTAGGAATTAGTGTAATTAGTACGAAGTTAATTCAAATACCTAAACTGTTTCTGACGTGTAATTTGTGTTAAGATTATTAACTTAACTTTATATGATAATGATTATTCAGATAATCTAATCAAAATAGTAATATTTTATTTAATACATATATCAAATAATAAATAAATACTTATAAAATTATGTTCTGGCTGATAATAAACTCATTGCAGCCATTGAACCTGGAAAGATGAAATTTGGAAGAAAACTTTATTTTATAACGTAAGAATCAGCTATGAAAGGTTTATTGGAAATTTCAACTTTAGGAGGAAAATATGGGGTGTCATGTTTTGTATGATTTTACCCGTACGATGTCTTAGTATTTTTTTCATTTCTTCTTAATTATGGCTAATATTGCCAGGATTTGTATGAACTCTGGGCCCACCCACTAATAGCTGCGTGTAATAAGTGTTTTGAAGTTAAACAAAATAACCTATTGCGCTATAGTTCCAAATGTTAGTCTTTTGAGAGTTATGCTTTACTAAAGACGTCAATTTGACCATAACCATAATGTTTTTCACGAATAAAATTTATTCTGTGAATTAATAATAATAGCAAATACCTATCTGCCGTTCTGATAAGAGTCACACGGAACTTTTTAATACGCTTTTTATTAGCTTCAGACGTATATATGTTAGTATGTAACGGAATCTTTCAACATGATTTTGACCCCCTTCAAAACGTCGGATTAATTCGAAATTTGGCATACTTATTAAGGACCGATGACAATTCAATATTTTAAACAGTTTGACCCGTTATCCTTACTAGGATAATCAGGAATTGCGATTTTTTAAATACGACACTATACAAATTTTTAAATATTGACCGATTTCGTTCGCTTGAAAACTATTTTCGCCTAATTTGACCATTGCAAACCGAACGGAATCATTTTCAGCTTCCTAACAAACCGTCTTGGCCGGTTTTTCCTCAAAAAATTTAGTTTCCCGATAATCAATAAAAATAATAGTTCAAAAAAACTAAAAAAATACGCTCTTAAAGAAAATGGGGTGCTTTTTAAGATATTATCAAAATGATAATCCTTCCACTCATATCTGTCAATAAAATATTTATAACTATTGGCAACATGCTCCCCACGCTTTTTTTACAATAAAAAATATTTTTTCTTATAGACACTATTCTTAATTTAAATATTTAAAAATATATCATTTTCTATTTTTTAGTTGGATTTTCTATAAAAGTGTAGTTTTTTATTTTTTTGAACTATAATTTATTTAAAAATAAAACCCAATAATAATCTATTTTAGTTTAGGTAGCGTTATTTAGTATTTATTTAGTAAGTAACGTATTTGTTCATAAAATAAAGTCTCACATTTTTCCTACTCGGTGTCTCTTTTTTTATTGTATACGTAGGCGGACGATGGTGAGTGGTAACCAACGCCTATAGACAATGGCATTGTAAGAAAGGTTAACCATGGCTTACATCGACAATGCGCCACTAACCTCGGGAACTAAGATGTTATGTCCCTTGTGCCTGTAATTACACTGGCTCACTCACCCTTCAAACCGGATTCACAACAATACAAAGTACTGCTGTTTTGCGGTAGAATATCTGATGAGTGGGTAGTACCTATCCAGACGAGCTTGCACAAAGCTCTACTACCAAGTAAAACCAGCCTTATTTTCTTATGCTGGTCCTATAAATCCCTCATAGCTGGCGAACCCTAGATACCTAACAATTGACACATCTTTGTTTTTTGGGCACTAAAAAAATCTCTTAATGGTTTCCAAAAAATCTGTGAATAATAAAAAAAAATTAAAATCTTGGTAACACGTGTTAAAACGTGTGAAACCGCCATATTTAATAAAGTATATCTCTGAACGGACTAAGATTTAAAACTAGTAGTAGATTTTGTTCATCACAATAATACCTACCCAACGATGTATTTGTATGTAGCTATTGAAGGGTGGAAAAAAAATTGCGTCCTCCTTTGCTTATAAAAAATAATGTCCGACTCAATCTTCGGTATTTTTAATTAATAATACACGATAAAATTAATTTATTCATATTTTTACTTATTTTAATGAATACCTACGGCTTAGTAGATTTTTCATTCTTCTAAGATTATTAATTGAATATTTAATTATTTGTATGTAATGTATTCCTATTAAGTAAAAATAAATATTGTGTAATAACAGTTGTCAATTTATTTAAGAAAATAACATTTAAACAGATCAATACATAACTATAAGGGTAGTGTGATAGCAAAAACATAACATGTTTTGAGTCAATATTTGAAAATCGAATGTCGATTCGAAATTCGATTTTCAAATATTTACTCAATACCAACGATCATTTTCGAATATTTGACTTAAAAAACAAAACATAACAGCGATCACACTACACTTGTGGTTATGTTTTTATTTATTTGATGTTATTGAGTTTACAGCATAAGCGTATTAAAATGTTTCATTAAGAAATACTATTATATTATATAATAAAGGCATCTGTAACGATATGTGTTAACAATTTCGATTCAATATAAATTTTACAGACACCATTCAATTATCGCCGCGTTAACAGTGAACCGTGAGTGTGCATTTAACACGTCTTCTATTAAGTAAAAACAGTACGAAACAAAAATCCCTTTGTTCATGGCAGCTGCGCATTTCAACTTATATAAAAGAGATATTCACACCTTAAGATCGATTTCTATTTCACTTCATTATTCCACTCAGGACCTCTGTGTTATATATTTTTGAATATACGAATAGTATTTACATGTGTTTTAAACTGTAAGATCTGATTTTTTTCCAATGAAACCATGATGGTGTCCATGAATGAAAATGATGTTTCGAATCAATTGGATAACTCGTGGATCGTCAATTCACCTGAGGCCCTAGCCAAGTTGACTATCTACAATTGTAAACGCTTATAGAAAACTAAAAATTGTATGAGAATGACCACGTGACTTATCGTTGAAAGATGTCATTCTAATACATTTGTTTAGTTTTCTATTAACGTTCACGATTGTAAAATGTCAATTTGGCAAGGGCCTCTGGTTATTATTTGTATTAGCTGGTGGGTTCTAGATGGATTCTCACCGTAATAAACAGAATTGCGTCTTAACGGAATTGCGATAAAGAATTTGCTGCAAATGTTAAAATTTATACAAAACCGATTTAACTTCATTAGTACAGTTTCTTTTTTCATTTTATAATTTCACATATTAGTTGTTTCGTTTTAGTTATTTTCATAAATATTGTATTATAAATAAATAGTTTTTGTATGTGAGTTTGTAACGTAAGTATGTTTTTTTTTAATGTACCTAGGGTATACAAATATATGTATAAGCATCTATATATAAATAGATAAAGATAAAACAGCTCCGGTACATTACCTCCTCAGTTTGTCAATGCATATTTACATTTGTATAGTGTTAGCAAAAGAAAAAAAAATGATAACCGAACGTTACTTGATATCGTTTATGTTAGCGTAATGTAAAGGAGCGAACGTTGGCTTACAACAAATACCTACAGTCCTACATATATGCTCATTTAATAATGACTGAAGCATTATATAATTCTACAATTAGATACTATATGCGTCGTTTAGGAAAAAAAATTGATACATACTTTTTTGGATATCCGCGTAGAAAGTAAATACACATTAAAATGTTCCCGTCTATTTAAAGGTAATTGGGGGAAAATCGAGTAAGTCCAATTACGTCACCCCTTTGCAAGACGCCACGTGTGTTACGTCAGGGTGACTGGAATAAGGCGGGCGCGCTTTGATCCGCCGCCCCTTTGAAATGGGAGAGCGAGTGTGCGTCTTCCACTGTGACACCTGAAGCTCCTGTTAGACATGTTGAGCTGTTGATGACTGATGTTACACTCTGTTGACTGAGAACTGAAGACCCAGAACATTTGTCGATTTATTTGAATCGAAATCGTTTGAAACTATACTTCTGTAAATCGCAGTGCACTTTGTTGTCAGAGAATATTTTTTTATATATACTAATATATAAAGCTGAAGAGTTTGTTTGTTTGATCCGGCTAACCTCAGAAACTAACGGTTCGAATTTAAAATATGTGTTGTATAGTCTTTTTATCATGGAAGGTTCTAGACTGATGTTGATATTCATTATATTTTTATTAACTATACGCGGGTGAAACCGCGGTGCACAACTAGTATCAAATATTATTAAATTTTTAAATGAATTATCTAATATGAATTTAGTTTATTAATGAGAATTTTGTTACTATAAGGTAAATGTTTAATTTTATTTTAATTTATTATAATTTAAATTTTAATACATTACGTTGCGTTAATTCGACTGTTATAAGTGATAGTAATAGAAAGAATAATCGCTGAAAAACACTACAAAATTGGTAACAGAATAAGTTCCATCGTAACTGTATTATAATTAGCAATTAATAGTTGTATTTGACTTCAAACCTATACGACATATCATTGCATAGTCAACAAATGCGGAATCCGCAAATAAGCGAATGTGAATTGTGTTGCGTGAGGGCGAGTCGATCGGTTTATGCAATTTGATTATCAGATGATTCCACTTATTGGAGCCATGCATGTGTAGTTATTTTGATGATTGAATTGTTGGTGTTGAAGTAATAACATCAGTTGCCACTTTCTTATAGTATATATGCAAGTCATTTTTAAGCCAATGTTGTATATGTATACAAACTACTATTATTTAATTGATTAATGTCGTAGTAAGTACAATTTTCCCGTCAGCATAAAAAGTAATTTAATATTATATGAATGCGTACACGAACGCGCATATTTTATGCGTTCTGTTAATCCTATTTTGATAAAACTTTGGTGAAGTGTTTTACGTACGCCCTGACCGTAAACTGAGATTTTGTGTCTGTTTGTTTGTCCTGCAATAAAAATATGTTAAGTTTGAATCCTCGACCGGCATGGGTAGCTAGTGCAATATAGTAAACTTCTCACCCTTGAACCATATTTTTAGAATTCATATTTTCACTAAAAATCTAAATGTCAGTTCTTATTGTTTTTAAATATCAAACATAAGTGTAAGCATTTAGATAAGGACCTTTGCTTTAAATATTTCAAATGTATAGAGCATTTGTGTCCGCTGATGCTGTATTGAAATAAAATGCTTCAAATATATCACAGACAGAACACCTGAAAGTTCTTTGTGTGCTTCATACACCGTTTACAAATATGTGTTATGCTTTAGTTGGTCACTTATTTTCAAATTATTTATACTTTACGGCTTAAATAAATAAAGTCAGATATAGTTTACTCTCATATCTAATTGGAAGCTACGCGATGCTGTTGTGAAGTATTTATTTTAATTTTCACCCTTCTTGTACCAGATTATAATAGCATTGATTCACGTTGAAAGAATATACGACTGGCCGATCGATATCTCCCCTGAAGGCTTACATGAAACCATAACAACTGAACCATGCCGTTTGGGGTAAAATTACGGATATATTTTTTTCTATATATAAATTCATGATGCTTTCAGATTTTGCTTCCGGAACGATCCATGATCAGATTTTTCCAGCATGCTGGAATTCCCCATTGTGTTTTTTTCGCCACCTAGCACGAAATTAATTAGTTATAGGTATAAATTAAGTACATGAAAACTAAGTCGCACGGGTTTGAGCCCGCAGCAATCACAGTGTTTTAGCTATTGGGCTATCTCAGTTTTTAACAATCAGTCAGTCAGTAACAAACAGTCTGAACAATCAAACTAAAGTAATTTATATGATAATTAAAATAAAAACGTGTGAAACTCAAACGTGGTAGAAGTGAAACCTTCAAAAATTTTGGCTTTAACTGTATAATGCTTCCTATCTCATTTTCTCCCACGTTAAATCTTATGAATTTATGTGTCTGTCTCTTTTTACTGTCGCTTTTTCGTTTCATCGACTTTCAAATCACAACGATGCTAAGCAAGTTTTCACTTCAATATTGAGCGATGTATGTTGTTCGTAATTATTTACCAACAATCAAGCAAACGAGCGTTTTCTTCTGTTTGACGTGCAAATCTCAAGACCAACGTGGCAGTGCTAATATTTCTCGGGAACACGTCATTGAGTGTCGGAACAAACTTGTGTCTGAAGTCGAGATCTTGTTAACCAAAGTCTTGGACTGGGGCCGACTAAACTTAGTCTAATTCAACCTCATTAAGACTCAAGTTTGCGCGTTAACCGCTAAAAAGTCTCCTTTTGTCCTATCCTCTCATTTCAAGAATAATCATCTCGCTGCCACAGCCAGTATCGGGATACTTGGCGTAGAGATTTCACAAACGTTGTTCAGTTGCGGTCAACTGGAAGCTAAAGCCAACGTGGCTTCTAAAAAGCTCGGAGTGTTCAACAAGGTGAGACAGTACGTCGGCCCATCGCCTAAAACTTCACAAGGCGCTAATTCGGATCCACATGGAGTACTGCTCTCACCTCTGGGCGGGAGCTCCACAGTACCAGCTTCTTCCTTTTGACCGCATCGAAGAGCAGTTCGAATTGTCAACGATCAAGCTACCTTCACATTCATTCATCACATTACCTTTGGATTTGCGTAGAGATGTTGGGTCACTCTGCATCCTCTATCGCATACATCATGGGGAGTGTTTTGAGAAGTTGTTTGATTTAGTCTCGGTCGCTGAATTTCACCACCGGACATCGCGCCAGAACTCAAAATTCCGTCATCACCACCTCGATGTCTGGAATTCAGCAACAACGCTTTTTCTAAGGCATTTCCTGCCTGGTACAATCACTCTGTTCACAATCAATCGGAACCAGCTTTCGCCAGAGACTTTTCCGAACCGATACGACTTAAAAACCTTCAAGAAGAGAGCGTAATCTTTCCTCAAAGGCCGGCAACGCACCTGCAAGTCCTCGGATGTTGCAGATGTCCATGGGCGGTGGTGGTCCCTTTCCACAAGGTGAGCCACCTGCTCGTTTGCCCCCTCTTACATAAAAAAAAAGATTAAAATTAGAGGATAGTCTTGTTAGCAAAATTAATTTTTAAACGTTAAAAACATTTTTGATATTTATTTAAAAGCTAAAGTATTTGCAAGTAAAGTCGTATCATTCAACTTCGTTACAAAGACATTTTCCTGTTACACATTTGCATCACATAAATTCCAATATCTAAAGAGGTAAAGTACTGACGTTTATTTTTTCACAGCGTTATTGATGATAAAAATTTGTTAATATTGTAATAATTGTATGTAATTCATAATAATAGCATTGCCTGGTTTTCCTTATTACTGCATTCTTACACTATTTGGGTTTGATCGTCCTGCATTGGAACGACAGAATTTATACATCAAGGTTCGATTTCAAAGCGTTTGATGAAATTGTTTCAGTAATTCAGAATATGTTTAGTATACCGAAGATACTGTGACAATTGTTATTGTAAACATGGTCAGTTTCCATTTTATATATTAAATAAAATAATCATATTTTTTTCATTCCAAAAACTGTAATAACAGTTTTATTTTTCAATATGCCACAAATTACGAGTGATTTTGCAATTATTTCATATAATCTAATAATTAAACGTTGTGAATTGTACTTAAACTGCCAGTACGAAATCATCGACGTACTAAAATTACATATTTATTTTTGCGTTAATACATAATTACATATATATAATTAAATGTATGTGTTAAATCATAATTAATTAATGATGTTCGTGTTAAAAAAAAGAAATTTATTTATTTATTTAATTAAATATACATTTATTTATTCTATAACTATATTAAGAACGATGTAACAAAAACCCTATTGGATTTATCCGTACATCGGTGTTCGTTGTCAACACTAATATACTTAAAACTATACAATAATTAAAGATAAAAACTAAAACAAACAAAAAGTAGGTACATAGCAAACAAGTAGTGTAACAATGACTTGTTTATGATTTTTTTCATAAAATAGCGATAAGTGGATTATCGCGATGACCGGCTTAGAACAACATCATTTAGTAGGTATAGCATATACAGGTGTTCCATGATTTTTATTAATTAATTATTTTATATTTGCAAAATATAAATCGAGTTTTTTCTTAATGTTTTTTATATTTATTTCCTGTTTTAAATTGTAAGGCAGGCTATTCAACAATGTTGGTATAAGATATTCTAAGGTCTGCCTACCGTAAGTATTATTACACCGGGGAACAATTAGTTTCGAGTTTGATACATTTCGTGTTCTTATTGGGATATCAGTCAATTTTTGTAAGTCATGCTTAAAGTAGTTTTGCATTAACAATGTATGTTTAATTTTATCGTGTATCGGCATGATTCCACAATAAGAGAATAGATCATGATAATTACTTTTGCACTTACTTTTAATCTTATACGGTACTACGGTTTTTAATAGTCGCACTTGAAGGTGGTAAATTGTGTCTAAGTGTGATTTACACGTTCTTCCGTAGCTACTAAGACCATATGATACAATCGACTCTGCTAGTGATTTATAAAGTAATAATCTTATTTTGTAAGGGATTTTATTTTTTATAACAAAAAATTTTGCCAACATTGAACGTAGTTTATCACATACGTTATTTATGTGTTCTGTCCACTTAAAGCGATCATCAATTATAAGACCAAGATATTTATGTTTATTAACTAGATCAACTGTATTACAACTACATATCTTTAGTTTGTTTAAATGCAAACATGTATGGCTATGAGCAATTAGTTTTGGAGATACAGTGCTTCTGTTTTGGCTGGAACTGATATACATTAGTTTAGTTTTACTAACATTTAATACAAGGCCTACGTCATGAGACCATTTTGTTAGTAAGGTAAAATCCGTTTGCAATTTTGAGAGTGCTGTATGTATGTCAGTATCAGCTGCTATGAGACATGTATCATCAGCAAACTGGTAAATATCACAGTTTTTAATCAAGTTGTTAACGTCGTTAACATACGATATGTAGTGTAGCGGTCCTAGTACTGAGCCCTGCGCTGTGCCTTCTGAAACTTGAATTTTGTCACTGTGTTCGTTACCAATTTTAACTTGGTACGATCGATCTTTTAAATAATTTTGGCACCACTTTTTTAAGGGTCCTCTTATCCCACAGTCATCTAATTTCTCTATTAGTTTATCATGTTGTAATGTATCAAACGCCCTACTGTAATCGATAAAGACAATTAGTACATGTTTTTTGTCATTTAAATATTTATTGATGGTATTGGTGAATTTAGACAGTAGTTGAGACGTGCTTTTTTGAGACTGAAATCCATATTGTATATTGTTTATTATATTATTATCCTTGTAGAACTTTGAAATTTGGTTACCTATATATTTTTCGATGATTTTATTTACGGTTGGCAGAATCGTTATGGGTCGGTAATTTTCATATTCTTTCCGGCTTCCGGTTTTATGTATAGGTCTAACTATACCTGTTTTAAGTTCCACTGGGTATTTTCCTGTTTTTACAGCGATATTTATGAGTTTTGCTATTACTGGTGATATCTTGTTTCCGATGGCCTTTAAATCCGAAGCTCTTATACTATCTATACCAGGTGCCTTATCGCATCTTAAATTCTTTATTATTTTTAAAACCGAATCGGCTGTTGCTTTTTGAAATCGTATTGAAACATTTGCAGGCAAGACATAAGTAGATTTATCTAGTAAGGTAGTTTTACAATTTAACATGATACTTTTAACGTTTTCACAAAATTTAGATGCAAACTTATTAGCTATGTCTTTAATAGTAGTAATTTGATTTTCAAGTGCATTTATTATAATATTATCCAAAGAACATTTTATCCTACCAGTAATTTCATTAAGAATCTGCCATAACATTTTTGGGTCATTATTGTTTTTAATGATTTTTGCTTTAATATGCTTATTTTTGAATTTTTGAATTATTTTATTAGCATAATTTCTTGATTTATTATATTTTAGTTTTAAAATTTTATTTCCAGGGTCTTTTAACCACTTCATAAATAAATTATCTCTATATACGCATGCTTTTTTAATTTTTTGATTGAATGTTATATTGGAACGTTTATAATTATTGGGTATCTTTATTTTAATTTCTGATTTTTTATAACAGCTTTTTATGTTACTTATTATAATATCATATATTTTATAAGGACATATTATATTTTTTATTGGATGCCAATCAATTTCTTCCAGATATTTATTAAGTTTTTTATAGTGTAATATAGTTTTAAATTTAGAAACAGGCTGTATACGCTGCGGGCCGCTGCATGCAAGTGCTATTGCACGATGGTCCGCCAGTGTTGTTCCGAGCGCAGTCGTGTACATGTCCTGTGTGCGAGATCTAGCGTATATGTGATCAATACAAGTTTTACTTAATTTGTTGTTATTCAGTTCAATCCGAGTATACTCCAAGATTCCGCACACTAGGCCATGCTTATACATAACAGTGTTGTATTTATGTTTTACAGGGTTATTGGATTTTAAATCTAAATTCATATCTCCCAAAACAAATAAATCCTGATTTGACTCGAATTTATTAAGAAATGTGTCAAGTTCACTAATAAATAGGTGCTTACTATTACTAGGCGGTCTATATATTGCACACAGAGCCGCGGAATAGCCGGTTGGGGTAGTAATTTGGCCAGAAAGGATTTCAAAGTGTTTTGTTTTGTACGCTTTAGTGATAAATTTGTGTTTTTTCTTAATAAATATAATGATACCACCTCCTTTCCGTCCAGTCCGCAGCTCTGTATGCATTTCATATCCTTTTAGGTTATATAGACATCTAAATGAATCAGATATATTAGCTTCTGTAACCACAATAACATCAGGAGTTTTAGTGCAATAATTGATGCATTGCTCAAGTGATGAGAAGTTTTTAATTATAGATCTAATATTTATATGAATACACAAGAGATTTGTATTAGAAGGTATACGATTAATGAAATTTTGTAGATTTATACAGCCAGAAATTTCTACGATATCGTCTTTAAAGATATTAAGGTTTAAATGATTCATATAAATGTTTACCTGTATTTTATATTATAACTGTATTTGTAATTATTTTAGATTGTTAACGTCTTGCTTTGTCCGGATGATTACCGCTCTTTCTTGTTCACCTTCTTTACGTGCACGTATGATTCCTTTTTTGATCCATCCATGAAATGAATATATTTAGTGTGTGTTCTGTAAATAATAATATAAATTGTCGTTTACATTATGTTTTCGCTTCCGTATATTTTAGACATTATATGAAAAACTAAAAAAAACCATAAAGATAGGCTATTTTATTTAGTAAAATGTACGTTAATATCGCAGATGAGATCATATATGTATAAGTTAAGCTTAAATATATATATATAATTTTTTAAGGGTATGTTTCAATATATGTACTTGATGTTTAAGTCATTAAAACTAATTTTATCCGTCCAAAGTCGGATCGTGTTGCCAGTATTAAATATTCAAATATAACATTGAACAATACCATGCGATCCGATACTTGTAACATCAAGTTGGATTACTGAGATCAAAGCTTCCAATTAGTATAAATGAAAATTAGCCAGCTTTAAAATTTCTATATTCACACAGCAATTTTATTATTGATTTATAAATAATGGCGTATATGTGTATAAGTTTTAAATTAGTTAATTAATATATAAGTAAGTAAAAAAAATGGCTGCAGCTTGTAGTTAAGTTTGTCAGTTACCACTTCATACGCTTTCGCTCTGCCCTCACTATCAGAAAGAGAAATCAAAAGGTCATCAAACATTAACCGTTTCGAAACAATAGTACTTCTTTCTCTTGTCGGATTATATCTCATAACACTTGGTGAATACACAGAGCCCGATCAGAAATCCAGTCCCAAGCGTTGTGCGACATGTTTTTATGTAGCCGTAGAAGGTAAACTCACAATTGATATTAATTTCTTGAAGTGGAATTGAAACAAAAACGAGCGGCTGCTTTTAAAGCTTGCCAATGAGGGACAGGTGCCATGTTTTGCTCAAATTCTGGATTGTGCACACACCAGTGACAATTCTAAATAACGATCACAGTCAGACATTTATCACTTTGAAATTTTGGTAAAATACTCAAATTGTTTAAGCCCAGTCACTATATTTAAAAGAAAAAAACGATTAGTCGTCTCATAGACGTTTCCAATTCTTGATTGCAATACAACAAACTAATATATGTAACCTCCTACATTTATCCTACTAGCCATTAGCCATGGCCTTCTTTATCCATAAGTAACTAGCTAGAGGTGGCTTCCAATTCATTTTTTTCTGTAATAATCGTTTATTGAATACAGTAATTAGGCTCCAGATAACAGGTTGCTTAATACTTAGAGTTATAACACTTGTCTGCGTAATCATTAACTCGTTCCGAAAATGTATAATACCCAAAGAGGGACACGTTATACGACAGAAATGAAATTGTTAACAATGTAGAGTACAATAATTATTCAAACGAGATTAGTTTTAGTTATGTTTCAAATAACTTCATCTATGTATACAACCACAATTATTTTCGTGTCTTGCTAAAATTTTGTCTTGATTATAATATATATACTTGATGTATGTTTTTATGAGCGTTGGTGACCACTTCCCTTACGTCGCCCAGTTGCACGTTCAACAAAAAAAAATATAAAAAAAATATATTGTTAATGCAAATAGACTCAAAAAATTATCTACAAATTCATTCATTAATCTTTAAAAAAATATTTTTATTTGCCGATGTCAAATATTAAATATGAAACGTATTGCTTGTGATAGAATATACTAATAGTTACCTACTGTCTCCACGTATGTCCGTATTGTCTACAGACTAATAATTATGTTATTTACTTGTAACCTTACCTATAGTTCGATGGGAAATAATATAGACCGACAAACAAGCTTTGACGTGAAAGATCGAGTTGACATCCATTGAAATACCATTGTTAGAGGTTCAACGCTAATAGGACGAGTATTGTGTTCAACATCACAATGTCGAACCAGCTCATACTTGCATTGTCTTATATATGTATATAGAAATATATCACGATAATTGATATTTTTTTTATTAAATATCATCAATAGGTTTTAGTTGTGATTATGAGATAGATCTATTTATTTTTATTGAATTAAATAAATAATTGAAAAAAATAGTTTTACGTGGCGGTAGGTTGTTTTAAAAGCTAATTCAAGTTTTTTTTTATTGCGTAGGAAGGCGGACGGGCGTATGAGCCACCTGATGGTAAGTGGTTGTAAGAGATATTAACCATCACTTACATCGCCAATCCGCCACCAACCTTGGAACTAAGATGTTATGTCCCTTGTGCCTGTAATTACACTGGCTCACTCACCCTTCAAACCGGAACACAACAATACCAAGTACTGCTGTTTTGCGGCAGAATATCTGATGAGTGGGTGGTACTTACCTACCCAGACGAGCTTGCACAAAGCTTCCACCTTGCAAACCTTTAGTGATATCAGAAAAACAAATGAATTGACAGGCGTCGGACAAACGAAGCGACAACATAGTCATAATGAGATATTTTTTTATTTAGAGTCACGATCCTTATTTTTTTATTGATCTTTATTTTTTTTAAGCCAAGATGTTGTCTAGTAATTATTGTGTTATTTATTTGTACTTAGTTTGACAAACATTATATACACACGTAATAATTAATAAGTATCTTTTTTACGGATATAATTTATAAACATATCGTATATTTTTTATCATTGGAGTTTATTAGGCGTCATCTTATACAAAGGCTTGCGAAGTAATATTGATTAAAGCTCAATATTAATATATATTGTATAAAACAGCAATAACACGGATATCTGCTACACTTAATACTGCCGCTTAAAACGTTTATCTTTGTCGTAAATCGTATATTTTTACGCGATTATTGTATTTTAATTCAGTTTTTAATAAATTGCCCGTCGTATTTTAAACCTTATGTCGTCGTGTTATGAGATAAAAGCGGTATCGTCAATCAACGAGCGTATAATTGTCTCGGTATAACGAGGTGAAAGCGATGGTATCTATTTTCGGCAACTGAGGTGACAAGTGATGTACAGACATCTTGTTCAGCACTCATAATAATACAAATAGTTATTTTTTACATCGTTATATCAAAATATAGTGTACTAGTATTCGCCCTCGGGTTCGTTTGCGTTTTAGGAGAGGAAGGAGTTCGTAGCTAGAAAAAAGGATGAATGGCGTCTATGTTGTATTTCGTCGTTCAAGCTTGGTTTATAGGTAGCTCTACGGTTCAAATCCGTTCAGATCGGTTCAGATGTTTAGTCGTGTAAGCTTAATAGAAAGACAGAGTTAATTTCGCATTTATACTGTAAGTATAGAGTATTTTGCAGCACTAAATATGTTATAATAGTAGTGCAAAATGTGCGTGCGTATGTGCGTGCATACATAAGTGTGTGTGTGCACTCTGGGCATGTGACAGAACGTATTGTGTCTGAAATAGGCAGCTTCATTTATCGTAATAATCGTTTCTTTAAAAAATAGTTACATAAAAAATTACACGTTATTTAAATCCGATAGAATAGTCACGCATCCACTGAAGTTAGACTTTAAAAAAATTGTTGTATGTAAAAACTTTATTAATAAATATGACGATGGCATGGACCGTATGTATAGCTACTAATTATTATAAATCTGTCGGCGATGCCGGGACGTGACATTGTGTAGTTTTATTCGTACGAAGCGAGTAAATTCACACGAACAAGTGTTAGGGATGTTAATAACATGTTCTTTTGTTATAGCAGCGTCGCCTTCAACACTGTTTTTGTTTACAGATGGCTTGAAAACCATTATAAAAGAACATCGATGTTGTGACGACATTTATGTATTACGTATGTAAATTCGATTTTAAAGGTGATTATGATGATTAATTTCGGCGAACTCTTTATTGTTTATTGATGCTCTGATTTTTCATGAGTAATAATTTTAAAATAGTCAAGACAAGGCAAAATATATTTTATTCATTTCTCTTACAAGCGCTTTTTAATTGTCATTTTACAATTACAATTTTAATAAAAATTTAGCGAAGTGTATTCTGAGAAGAACTGTCAAGAAACTTAGTGTAAGCTCAGTGTACACTCAAACGATAAACTCAAATATAAGATTACTTAGTATTGCAGGTTGGCGTTAGAACCCGGATGGGTTTGCACAAAGCCCTACTTCCATGTATCTGCAGTCTTGTAAGCTAACCGACGAGACAGAAATATCATAAATGCAAAAGTAATTCTGTATGTCTGATGTTACTTTGTCACGGCTACAGTGTTTAACTGAATGTAACTACTATTTATTAATTTAATACAAGTACTCTAAAATACTTGTTAAACTAACTTCTCAAATAAACGGTCGGAATAAATAAGAATTAAAAAAATACTTGAAATTGACATAAAATATGTTTATATCGTTAAACACAAATAGTCTCGTACCTAATTTGGCCTTTTGCCAGTTTTTGTATTCGTTTTAGATTAAATGAATCATCTATAAAAATTAAATTTATATATCGTAAAATTTTACGACAAAGCAAATTATCATTTAACTTTAGATTAACAAGTTCTACCCCAAGTTTATAAGAGTACAATTATAGTGGTTTTTTTATGCAATCATATATAAATATTTTACTAGATCTCGTTTGTGTAATTATTGCATCGAGTCAGATTTTTGGAAGTTATGAGATCCCCAGTGTGTATGTGTGTGTGATCATGTCAATATGTTTGTGATCATACGTGCGGCTATGTGTGTGTGTGCTCGCGTATTTGTGATTGTTTTTATATGTGTGTACGTGTATTTGTGAGGATTTTTGGAACGAAGTTCCTTATGGGGCGTTGCGGAGGGGTACCCTAGCCGGCAAAAAACGTCCGTAACGTTAAAAAATAAAAGCGTAAGATTTTTATGTAGGTATAGTCTATGTATGATGGCTATACAGTGTCTTATGTATAGTCTACGGGATAGCTGTTATTATTATTGCAGTTTGCAATATACTGCCATATGGGAGAAACAAGAAAACCATTATTTTTTTACTATTGTTAATCATTTTTATTATTCTATTTAATGAAACTTAATTTTATTTATTCAATCAAAAATAATCCTCAAACACAAACAAAACACAAGTCAAGCATAGCAAAAAGATAGATCAAATTAAAATATTACCTTAATTAAAATTACTTATAATTAAAAATGAATACAAGTATAATATGAAATAAAATCACAGTAACAATAACCAATTATCACAACAGTGGCTTGTCAGCAAATGACGGTTATTAATATGCATCAATGCTACACGATACAATAGCTTTAACATCAACGATATAAGGAAAATATTTCACATTGAAAAACGTGATATCCGAATTCGGCGATTTCATGAATTAATTTTGGCAAAATTAATGAAATCCGCTTTTGATATCATGTCAGATTTGTAAATTGTAAAGAGTTGGTTGTAACGTCTTTGTACCTATTGCAAATGGAATATAATAACAGATATATGAAAATACAGATTCACCACGCCATATTATGATGTTCTTTAAAATAATAAACGAATACTATTATAATTAAAATCAATATCAAATTAAGCATATGTAATACGCTCGTAAATATATTTTATCTATAATTATGTAAAAATTCTATATTTAAAATTTTTATTAATGTTATTAAGGGTTAACGTTGCGTAACAAATAAATCACATTTAGTTGGTGGTATGATTTGGGTGGGTACCGCCATATCAGCACATATGCTACCTCCAAGTAGCAATACTTAATGTGGTATATCGGTTTGAAGGTTGAGTGAGTCTGTGTAACTGCAAGTACAAGGGACATAACTTGGTTACCAAACTTGGCGATTTATTGGCGATGTGTTGGAGAATTAATATTTCTTACTTCGCCAATGTCTATAGACGGTGGTGACCACTTGCCGTTGGTCCGTCCGCTACCTCAGACAGAAACAAATCAAATAAGTCGATAACTTACAATTATAATTAACTCAATACATACATATGATGACAAGACACCTCATCCACACTTGCAGTATTAATACTACACTATACATCATTATGCAGACACCTGCCGGGTTTAGCTAGAACATTAATTAAAAAAATTGTTACATCAAAACTATTTCTCTATTGTATTTATAATATAAAACATTATTATCATTATTTTATTGTTGCCCGTGAGGAAACATGCGTGTGTTAAATGATATTATATCCCACGTATAGCACCCCCACCAATTTATCCACAAATCTCATTCTTGCTCCAACAACAGACTATCATCCCTATCTATTTACAACCTATTCATTGAGAACATCTTTAAAAGCTCAAACGAATCTTTACTGTTATGTGTCCTGGTGATAGCAGATCGTGATGCAACATCACACCGGTAGAAGTTGCACATATCCCTTTAATAACTTGAATCTGATGATCTTCAATCGACTGAACAGAATTTAATTAATCAAAGCTGAGAATATTATCAACCAAGTCGCGTTTTAAGCAAAAAACAAACTAATTAAAAATCGGTTCGCCCGTTTCGGAAGTACGATACCACACATATACATACACGCATGTATAAACGTTAAACTTATATTTGTAATATATATGCAATATTTTTATGCGTCGGGGCTTAAAACCAGTCTATCATAGCGTTAACAATTTTCATAGAAACGAAACAAATCGCCCTCACTTAATCCAATATTTAAATTCACACCGAAATAATCTGTAAAAGTTTTAAAAACGAACCTCAAACGATCGTGCAATTTAAGAAACTTTGAAATGTATTTTATAATATCGTAGTCAATGTTTAAAAAAAACATGATAACTTTTTTATTCTGAATTCAAGGCCCGATCATAAAAGTAACAAGAATTATAGATCTGATTATTTTTTTCTATAAAACCATTCATATCGGCGGAAGTGCTCCATAAGTTATCGTAGAAGCCGATCGGCGCTTTCTGTTTATACTTTATTTCACATTAAAAGTACACCTACTGTTAGTAATGTTTACCGCTGCGGTCCTAATTATAACCGATTGGCTTTTGCATTAAAATATTTATAACAAGGAGCTGTTAATACCACCACTCTCTTGGTAATCTGTGTCGAATTTTTTTATTTTTTTTACTTAGTACGTACGTAAATTATATTTCTAAATCAAACTTGTGTACTAATATTCTATAAATGATTAATTAAATATAAAATCCCCATAAAATAGCGAACATTTTATTTGTACGTCGATGTGGTTCTAAGCTATTCCAATAAAAAAAATGGGTAGTTAAATAATAGAAAGGTCATAAATTAATTATTCATGACACATTTATTAAATTTATACTATACAATATAATGCTTGAAGTAGTAACAGCTCTATATAAAACGTGTTTATTCAAATATAAACATAAAAACATTAGTTGATTCGCTTTAACATTATTCATGTTTCTCGGAACATGTACAATAATATACATACTAAAAACTAGTTATAATATCAATAATATTAAAAAATACTATTTTAATTATACTTTTATACGTGTCAGTAATTAATAATAATTGTTTAGTTAGAGTGGAATCTCACTGCTGATATATTATTGTAGTGAGTATTTATGACATCTGCACTGCGTGGAGAAAACATAACATATTGTATTTTATATAATTATTGTTAGTCACCTATTGATTGTGATAAATATTGAGAGATCTAATATATCTGTTTGTTATTCAACTTTCTTGGGAAGGATAGTTGCTGTGGTTCCCCCTTGCCTTCTGCACCTGTGCTTTTGGAGATTATTTAAATCCCTAGACCGCTGAAGCTTTTTCTGTCAGGTTACCCAGCCAGGTGTTGGTGGTTATACCGTCACAACTTGATCGTCAGGGCCTCGTCAGTTATCTAGCATGGGGTACCAGACATTGGGTGGGTGGGGTTGACGTTTGGGGTCGACTAGATGGTATTGTCCGTCTCCCCCTTACGCCCTACCGACTACAACCGCACCGACAAGAGTGCCACGAAGAAGAAGATTCTAATATCTAAATTTAATAAAAACTCAAAGTTCATTTTTTTTATTTAACCTATCAGAAACAGTTTTAACAGATTGTTAAATTATATAGGATATTGCGCGTTATAGTATAACTTGTTTCTACCAAAAACAAAATTGTAAATTTTTCTTCAAATCCTAATTTTGATGAATTTGGTATATAGCTATTAGCTAAGTATGCACTGCGATTTCACCCGCGACTATCGTTTACACCTTATATCTATCCTTGTAGTTGTTGTGTAGTTGATGAGAGAACGAGTATAATCACTTATATCGTATTTTTTGCCAATTTAAAACTTACTGAAAATTATACACACTAATTAATTATATTTCACTCACTTCGCACGTAAACACGCACACAGACATTTAACCAATCAAAGTTGAGTTATTTATTGAACAGCTGACTGTTTAATAAATTATTACGTTCCATTTAAAAATATATACGTTTTGCACAAAAATATAAATGTTAGACGATTTTATCAAACTTTCTCACTAATTTGTTTGAAATGTAAAGTACAATGTTATAAATAGAAAGACACAAGAAAATTCTAAGATTGAAAGTGTAATCTGGTTGGCAAATGGTTTACCTGTTGGGAAATATAATCCATAGAAATTTGCACTCTAACAAATCTAACATCTCTTACATCGCCAATGAACCAACACCCTAGGGTACTAAGATCTTAATCTTAAGGGTGTAGTCACACTGGTTTCCTCACACTTGAAACTGGTAAATAACGATACTAAGTATTACTGTTTATTTGGCGGTTAAAAATATGATAACCGGGTTTTATTGCTCCGATCAATTAATGCGGTTATTTGTACATAGCTATCTGTTTAATGTAAGCAATTCTTATTTATATAACTAGTAAATATATACGATTAAATTGGTAGTAGGTATACAGTTATTAGCATTACACATGCTTCTACAGGCGTGCATTCTGCTCACACAAATCCAATTAGTATTATATCTACTGAAGCGAATATCGACCTTAATGATTGTTAGAAGACAAAGCTATCTGCGTAGGACTCTGCCTCAGTAACTAATATCGCATCAATGTTGTGAATAGAATTATATCCCTGTAACCATTTATCTAAATACGATTAAGTTATCGTGTTTTAACGAATGGTAATGATAATAAAGGAATTGGGTGACTGATGTTGACTTATGTTTCAATATTATATATTATGATGATTAGATTATTCGTAGTTAGTAATCCCAAATACAATTTATATAAGTATTCCAAAATTTTATGAATATAATTTAGGTGTTATATATAGTTTTTTAATCGAATTCCTTACTACAGTATCGATGACAATTTAAATAATATTTAGTATAACAAATAAAAAACGACAATACACGACATAAGTATATCGGGACTGATTCACATTAAAATTCACAACATAAATGAAATAAATGAGGGATTAGCACCATTCCACAAGGTGATAACATATTTTTATATACAAGTTGTATATAGGAATTGTTAAAAACAGTGAATTAAGTTGATATTAAATAATAAGTTTTATTTCTTATTAGTAAAAAACAAGCGGAAGAAAATAAAAATATTACCAGCTAGAGATCGGATTATTATTATAAATTCATTTCACTCTTTTAACTAGTGCTGTATTAAAGTTATTTAATTAATCAGGCGGCTCAGCTGATATAATACATTCAAACGAAAGAGTATCGAAAAATTAATATTAAGAGGCTTAGATTTATTATTGACTAATTTCAGTCCTCGACTTCGCTCGCGTGTGAGGGAACAGGTGTTAGGTATCCAAACAAACGAACTTTAAGATTATTAATATTAGTAAGATTGGTAAGTAATGCAGTGATTTATTGCACGAACGTTCGTAACAAACAAACTTAGGTAACATTTACTTTCATACCTCGATAACACGGTGTATTATCGAGGCTTCGAATTAATCTAAAAGTGTTTTCTAAAGCGTTGATCTCTTTCTGACTGGTCGGATAGTCACTATAAGAGTAAGGGAATGGAGAGTGTTGATTAAAGCCACTGGTCTCTACTTAACCTTTGGCAAAATTAAATCAGCAAGACATCATGATATCGGAAATACCTGCTTTCATACAACTGGTTACTAAATATTCCTATTTTTTTTCCAAGTTATGCGTTAAGTTGCGTTTGGAGTACGTTATCATACGTTATTTAGATCAAGGGGTCAGGATCGACCCCGCAACTTTAACGTATATGGCTAGGCATACGGTTGAGCTACCGATATTTCAAATGTTACTTATAATTCGCTTCAATACTTTATTTCATTATTTCGGGACACATGCAGTGTTTCCGCAAAGGTTAAGCAGGCGCCTACTGTAATAAATTATAAGAAAATTTTACTGATGATGTCTATGTTCGTATTGAAACTACATTGTATGAAGATTTTTTATACTATGTTAAATTTTAGTTTGAACCTAATATTTATATACGACTATATAGAGGTTTTCAAATTTTCTATTGAAAACATGATAGAACAGTAATGACTTCTATCATGAAGTACGAACATTGTGTCAAATATCCAACTGATAGGCTAAGGTTTCAAGTATTTCAGGATATATCACAGATTTCACAATGTTTTCCTCAGGCGAGGTCGAAGTAAATCGCGCACCCAAAACTCCTAGTCTAAGATTTTTAAACATTCGTTTTGTATAAAATCACGCTACTCGATTTTTTTCGATTGAATTGTGTTAGAGGGTTCCCCCTAATAAATCGAGTAGTGGGATTTTATGCGGAGCCAACGCGTTTTTGGTGATAAAATTCCTGAACTATCCGCGTCCGTTACACGTCCCTCTCGATACGGATTTCGACGCTTTTCTATTTGCCGAAAGTATTGTATATAAAAAAAAAATGTTACTTCTGTTTTAAATATTGTTCCGATGATTATGGTATAGTTTATTAAAATTTAATGTCGTAATATCATAAAATGTGCTGTCATAGTTTTCTCCTTAGTAATCTCGTCTTAACACTGAGAGGACTGAGGGAAATCTTTCGCCATAGTGACTAATGTATGAAACATTTTTATAAGATGTCTATGATATTCGGGTGTCTTGCGGCTAGAGATTTTTTTCAAAATCTAGAAAGTTTTACGAAAATCTCTAATGCTAGCCCTAGATAAATAATGATCCAGTTTTTATCTCAATAACCACTAAGTATGACGACAATAAAAAAATAAATTATACTTTGTGAATTGTTTCTATAGTTAAATAAAATCAATAAGTTAATTACGTTTTTTTTATATTTTAGATCAACTTTAACTGATGTGAAATAATATTGTATGTATACAATACATACAATATTTCCATATGTTTGAGCTGAATTTACTAATGCAAAATTAAGTCAAAGATTTTTTTTAAATTCACTTAGCTGGATTTGAACCCGTCTATTTCGGTTAAAAACTATGCGTTGTCACCACGGAGCCATCACGACTGTCAAATATAAACTTTTTATTTTATACTGTAATATTACTTTTTTAAAAAGATATATTGTCTCTATAAAAACAAATTACGAGTAGGTGTTTTTTTGTAAAAATTGAGAATTTCTTTCTTAATTTTTTTAATGTTTTTTTTTGTAAAGAAACATAAATTACAGCTAATTAAATATCTTAATCAAACATTAAATTGCGACACTTTGATAGTAGGTATATTAGGTACCTACTATAGATATGTTACGTACATATTTATAGTAGGTATTTAAATATGTAGAAAAAAAAAGTATCGACTTCAACGTTACACGAAGCATTTCATTTTCAAAGTTTACCTTTAAGGGTAAGTATTAATCGATGTTCAACCGCATCGGAGGTGATGTATTTATCTTAGTTCCACGCCAGAATATCACAGTAAATTTCATCAAAACATATTATTTATTACCGCAATTTTATGCTTTAGATACATGAATTTAGATTCAAAAATCGCTTTATTACCTTCGCGTTTTACGTCGTTACTGTCTCTACAGTGTGACAAAACAAAAAATAGATCTAAGCGACTATAATCAATTCATCTCGCTTGTTATAAACGGGGTTTTGTGGTATAGAAAGAGATAAGAACAACGACGAACATTTCGAATGCCAAACCGCATTTGGTTAGCTCAGGCGTGCGATTGGCGAATTTGGTGGTGGAGGCGTGGCAACGTCGCAGCATCGCTTCGCCCCTTCAGATGTCTGCCGGGCTTGAACAGTGCCGTGTTCAAATTTCGAACAGTTGAATGCGTATTGTAACTGTTTGGCGGCGAAATTTACCGCGCCACGCGACGTTGCCAGTTCGCGCTGGTTCAGGACTTAGGAGGTAATTGAATTATGATATTTTTGGCCCCGTTACTTACCGAAGGGTAAATGTGGCTTTCACCTGTTTAAGTTTGCTCCGTTTTATTTAACAATTTAATAGTTGGGACAACTCGTAGTTGCCACAATTTTCTTCTGTTGTTTACTACGAAGTGTTAGATGGATATTTACAGGAAAAATGTGCGGTTGAAGTAAGCAAAGGTTTAAATGAATTTGCTTACCGTGAAACACTACACAAACGCGTTCTACTCCGCAACACTTAAATAATTCTATACACACTTAAGCACACAGGTATTCAAATGCAACTTGTTTACAAGTTTATGGCAACACTTTTGAAGAACTTAAAAGTAGTTTTAAAGTAATTCTAATCAAAAATTTGTAACGGATAAATATTAAAAGCAAAAATACTTTACTTATTAAATAATTTAATTTTTTAAATTCATGATTGCAACTTTAGTGAATTTTCTCTACGCGTTTTCTATATAGATAACATATAGAAAGTAGTATGTAGTAGCTAGTTAATACTTCGCTTTTGTAAACAATATGAAGACGATTACGGAACATTGTCGTTGCAATTAAATTATGTGGTGTAGTGTAGATAATTATTTTAAGCATTATCATTTGACGGAAATTTTATCTCTCTTTATTATTTTTGTATCATTAATTATTATAAAGTTAAATCGGTATATTCGTTTTATTTAAATTATCGTTGTCGTATCGATCGAAATAATCGTTTGTAAAAAATTTTTACTGACATCGTTACTAGCGAAATATTTTTGTACGTTCTCTTCTCATTAACCGCTTACAAGATTCGTACGTTTAAACATTCAGCGTGTAGATACAATTAGTATATGTAGGCATTCAAGAAGCTGGATATGTAATTGCTAAGCAATTATGGGGCTTTAATTACAATGTACTCGTGTCTTCTTAACAATCTAATTGCTTTTACGATGTATCGTGTTAATACTATCGATAATAATTAGTTGCGGTACATCACTTCGCTATGAATGAATGTATGAATGGGTTGAACTTATTTTGCAACGTCTGATATAAAGCTCGTATCATATTTAATTAATGAACGCTGCCATCTGTTGGTATAAATTTATGGTGGTTTTTTTTTTTAATTTATCAAACGTATTAATAAATGTGTGATAGGAAATGCTTAAGACTGTCAGGCATTCGCTTGAATTAATCATTAGAACGGGTTTTTCATGTAACCTTGTGGGGAAGGAGGGGTGACGCGTTTTATTTTTGAGATAAAGTGTAGCGTGTTATTTCGTCGATATTGACGTGATATTTTTGTCGTGTATGTATGTATTGGAACGTTCATGATTAATTTAAAAAATTCAAAATATTTTTACGGTAAGTTTAATTAATTGAGCCTTATCGATTTTTTAATTAGCTTCAACAGTTAGCCAGTTTATTTTGTGCGTAATTTGACGATATGTACCTAGTTCCTTATTTATTTATACGTCTATTTAAAGCCTATTTAGATTTTTTTTAGAGTAACTGATTCAATATATTTTTTTATGTAAACAATAAAAATAATTAATAGCTATATATATCAATTAAAAATAAGTTTGTTTCTCATGATCACCTATTTAATTGATTATGTTTATAATAGAATACATGGCGGTTTAAAAAAAAAGTATACATTATTTTTTTGTCTCTATATTAATGAAATTTTTTAGTTGGTGGTAGAGCTTTGTGCAAGCTCGTCTGGGTAGGTACCACCCACTCATCAAATATTCTGCCGCAAAACAGCAGTACTTTGTATTGCTGTGTTCCGGTTTGAAGGGTGAGTGAGTCAGTGTAAATACAGGCACAAGGGACATAACATCTTAGTTCCCAAGGTTGGTGGCGCATTGGTGATGTAAGCGATGGTTAACATTTCTTACAATGCCATTGTCTATGGGCGTTGGTGACCACTTACGATCAGGTGGCCCACATGCTCGTCCGCCTTCCTATACAATAATAAAATTTTTTTTTATTAATTTACAACAAATATCAGTTTTTTATATCTTATTTATAACAAGTTTATTTCGTTATAAGTTTGAGATTTGGCGAAAATACAAACTAATTTTACTAAGAACTCTATCGTTTGGCATACCTATGAATTTTTGTGCTCGATTTTATCTCACGTGAAATGCCAATGAAACTTTTCGATAGTAACTTTGACGACAATGATGAACTTATTGAATCGCTAACTTCGACGTACGAGAAAGAGTTTTACGTACTGAATGATAAAGTATTGGTACTAGATATGTGTATATGTAGGTACATATAACAACAAGCATTTCAATCCAGTTTCATTCAAGGAAATAAAAATCTAGAATTCCTTCACATAAGCACAAAAACTGGACCGTTCTATTTCTTCTTCATACAATATTTTTAATTGCTATCTATTAAAGTGTAATCAATCTCCGCTCCGCTATGTAATTATATGTCTCATTACTCCTCGTTACTCCGTCATTAAAACTTATGATAGATTTCTCGTTTCGCAAACTATTTTCACAAATACCATTTAATAAGGGTACACTTCTATTTTATTGAGAAATATATTTTATTTAGTGATTCAACTTCCCTCATACTATTTATTGGCGTTAATATGACGCATATCTTTTATAATGTAGTAGGTGCTAGAGCTTTGTACAAGTCCCTGTGTAGGTACCACCTACTCATCACATATTCTAACGCTAACAGCAATACTGTAGCATTCCGGTTTGGAGTGTGAGTGAGCCAGTGTAACTCCAGGCACGGGACATAAAATCTTTGTTACCAAAATTGGTGGCGTGTTCGCGATGTTATGGTTAATATTTTTTACCATTGCCAATGTCTATGAGTCTATCTGTCTATCTGTCTGCCTGCCAACAACATAAGAAAAAAATAATTAAGTTATATCTTAATATAAAAGCATAACATAATATAAGGTTCTACTAAAATAATAAAATAACTTCCCATCTTACTCTGAATAAGCCGCAAGGAAATTGAACAATGACTAGCGGATTGATTTTCCAAGTATCGCCTCATTACTGAGCAATATTGAACATTGAAATACGACGCGTAATTATCTTCCGATATCTGAATAAATGGTTTGAGAGTGAATGCAACCCACACAAATAATAGTAATACTAATAATAATATAAACAGGTTTAAACGAGCGAAAAAAGGGAAATATTTTTGCAGAGATGGTCAATTCAAGGGACAATTCCTGGGACATTAATTATACAATCTTGATTGATTAAGGGTAACAATAACATATGATACAGGGCAACAGATATACATTTATTTTAATGATATTCATTGTTTCGGGTGAGAGTATTACAATTGTAACAAATAATATCACTTTAAAACATTTCGTAATACTTCAACGCAACCCACATAATAAAACACTAAAAATATATTTATTATGTCTAAAATAAGTTCTCACAACTGAAATAGGTGAAAAATATCAGAGAACTTAGTGAGTAGAGGTTGGGTAGGGTTCCTTTTCAAATATCGTTAGGTTTTCTTGATAATAAATGCTGTGTGAGCTCGTATTCCGAAGGGAGTGGCGAAGGGTGGCAGGGAGGCTGAGAGAAGCCGCCCAGAGGGGTCGGAGCGTGCTTTTTACCCTCATTCGCGACGCGAATGCATTGCAGTTGCAAATTTCGTCTTCGAATATTGTGTATACAACGACAGATTCTCGTTTTGTAGTGAACCTGAGCATTAGTAGTTTGTCCCCAGTTTGTGCGGTTCCTGTTACAAGTGATATACATGGTTGCTACGGTTTGAATTAAAAACTCAGTGTTTAACAATTAAACTAAATTGTAAGTGTAAATACGGTAATTTGTTTTTATTTATTATATCGGTTAGCTTGCGATTTTTAATTCGAGACGTTTGTTTATGAAAAATAAGTCTCGTTTACGGTTATGATTTAACAAACCGCGATTTATTTTATTAAGACAATTTAGCTTAGATTAAATATGAATATAAGTTTTGTGTGTACCTATCGTTAGATTTTTTTAAAATTCAAAATTAAATTCTGTTGCTAGTTTTGCTATTTTAATATGAATAAATTGTAAGTAACATTTTGATATATTCCGTGTAGACTTTTGTTGAATCGTATATTGAACAGTTCTACGTATTCATTTCAATCCAAAGAATGAATACGGGGATACGTTGAAACAAATTCTGAAATGAATATTTCTATTTGAAATTTTGTTAGTAAATTTCGCACGAACCTATCTGATTACATCTGAGTATTGCATAAAGTTGTATTTAACTAAATGTAATGTAATTAAAATATAACATTAGTATTCATAATGTTAGTTAAATTTGAACGGATTGAATGTATTACGTATAACTTTGTTTTATTAAAAATACTTGAAGTATTTAGCTGCTAATTAGTTTTCGTTTCGCGTTGTGTGCTCATGTTGATCATCACACGTATTATCACCTGATAATGATCATTAATAACTTTAAAAATTATAATTAATAGACTATCAATTAATATCATAATAGGCTTATATCGTCCAAAAGGTTATTGACCTGTGTTTAATAACGTGTTTATATTGAAATACTTTTAAATACCTACGTAAGCTTATATAGATGAAAAGTTAGGTTGAATTTTGATTCGCCCCATATTAATGCTTGTTTATTATACCTATTCATTAATTACTTATACGCCCGAAGCGTTTTGAAAGAAGGTAATAAATATTTATTTTTTCTCATTTTTAATTCTACTTACATTTATTTATTACCTTAAACGAGTTCGCATTTCATATTTAAGAATTTATCGATGATGTGATGATGTTTTTTTACTTAAAATGTAAAACAAATTATATTTGTCCTTTTTATCGTTTTTTTTTTTTTATAATTTAGTATTAAGATTAACAGATGTCATGGAATTAATAATAAGTTTATTCGTATCAATATTCAAATTGATAAAGTTTTGCTTATATATATATTACAGTACGAACTATGACGTAAACAGCATATAAAAGATATATATATTTTTTTTATTGTATAGGAAGGCGGACGAGCATATGGGCCACCTGATGGTAAGTGGTCACCAACGCCCATAGACAATGGCATTGAAGAAATGTTAACCATCGCTTACGTCACCAATGTGCCACCAACCTTGGGAACTAAGATGTTATGTCCCTTGTGCCTGTAATTACACTGGCTCACTCACCCTTCAAACCGGAACACAGCAATACAAAGTACTGCTGTTTTGCGGCAGAATATCTGATGAGCGAGCACCCAGACGAGCTTGCACAAAGCTCTACCACCAAGTAAAATATATATCGCTGATGTGTTATGTTGTATCATTAACGATTAAAATAGATTTTTTATAGTTAAATTAATTCATGTCCGCCTGTGTGGATGATGCTCGAAATCACCCGGGAACCAAAAACAAAACTCTAGCCACACGTTCAGTGCTTTCAAGAGCGGATTGTAGTTATGATTTATGAAAAAACAAATGTCTCCTGTGGCCCTAGCCAAGTTGATATTCTACAATCGTAAACGCTAATAGAAAACAAAATGTATGAGAATGACATCTCTCAACGATAAGTCACGTGGTCATTCTCATACAATTTTCAGTTTTCCATTAGCGTTTACAATTGTAGAATATCAACTCGTCAAGGGCCTCTGATTCTAGTTACGTCTATTCGATTTGTCATTAATGACTCTCGGTAAATGACAAAAGAAATAACAGTCATTTTATGATTTCAAGCTATCAGTTCTGATATAGAAGAAATACAAAAACCAGATTTTATTTAATCTGTTTTTGAAACCGCTCGTGAAATATTAAAATGTATTTACTTTAAATGGAATGTATTTAATTTGATATAAATTGTTTACGCTATACAAATATATAAACATTTATTTATGTCATAAAAATAAAAAATACAATGCAAAGTAACATTTGACTTTAAATTTATTTTTTTGACATAAAAAAAAAACAAACGATGTTAAAAAACTGGAAATGAACGTTGTTGCGTTGTAGTTAGTGGGTAGCACAATCGGTCTGTAATTAATGTTTATTGCTTTTAATTTTAAAACCTTAGTTTTAGAGCACCCTTATCGGAACTAACAGCCACCATTAAACTATTTACAGTTTTAGGTTAATAAACGCAATGGCTGATAAAAATTTTAGAAGCTGTTTTGTTTCCGATTAGATTAGAACTGGGTACAAATGACCATTTGCACCAAATGAGTAAAATTTAACTACTTTTCATATTACGCTTAATATAAATATATACCTTCAGTAGTACCTTTGGTTTCGTTATATTATACTTAATCATAAATTTATAACGGTATTCGTTTTTTCTAATTGAAAGTAATGATTACGTACAGTAACAGCCTGAAGACTGGCTGAAGGAATAGCTGGACTAAGGCGTCCGCTCCATTTGAAGAAATGGTTTCGAGCTAACTCCACCACCCTGCTCCAATGCGAGTTGGTGGATACACGTATCCCAAGTTTTCAGTGAAATAAGACACGTGCAGGTTTCCTCATTGACGTTTTCCTATTCCAAATAAATTATAAACACAAATTAAGTACATAAAAATTCAATGGTAGGTACTGCCAGGAACCACGATCACCGATTAAAATTCATGGACCATCTCGGCTCTATAATTATTGTGCACAGATTAAACAATTCTTCTTTCGTATTAATTTTTATTATTCAATCAAATTTCTTTTTTTTTGCCATGAAATTCGATTAATAGTTTTCGTGTCCATTTAATTAAAATAAATTAGTTTCCTTGAATAGGCAAGGTGAATTTATATTAAATAAAAATGTATGAATAGTTTTTACCTATTACTCGTAACTATATAAATATATAGTTAATACTCTCTTGTTACTTTATTATTAAAATAATTTAATAAAAAACGTTTGATTTATTTATGAAAATATTACGTGACAAGGATAAATAACCAAAGAAAATTCTTTAAATGTTATCTTAGGCGGAATTTGTTTAAAAGTTAATTGAAACCAGAGTATTTGTATATAACGTAATTATTTATTAGGCGCTGTCAGCTCGTCATGCATTCCGCCTTCAATGCTATGAATTATACCCAAATACTATATTTTATACTTTAATTACACACGAATTAAAAATTTTACCTAAAAATCATCGCGATATTTAAATATATTCTCATTCGTTTTATATTAAATTTTAAAATGATAATAATGGGATATGTTAGTTTGTATTTAATTTGTATAATTTATAACTACCAAGTCGATGATTTGAACGGAATTTTTATTACAATGCTTTCAACAAGAATGCGCTATTTTTGTTATACAGTAGCAGATAAGCTTTGGAGATAAGAAGTGTTTGTGAAACTTTATTGTAACTAATTATATATTAAAAACAATTACTTTCGTTGTAAAATAGTTTTGTGATAAAATGATTATAACGCTAACGAGATAACAAATTGATTAAAATTAACTTTAAATATGTGTTCGAATCGTATTTTTTTTTATTTCCGAATTATTAAGACCTTAGTCTGAGAATACTTCAAGCTATAACGTAAGCTTTGACAGTTTTAATAGAGTTTTTTATGTGTGTTTTTTTTATTAGTTTTGCTACTTTTTGCATAATTGGTTATTATTAGACGACAAACTATTATAATACATTCGTTTTTTGTAAAATAATTAAAAAGCCAATACTATAATATTGGATTGGTTGTTAATTTACAATTAAGTGCTTTGACTTAGGTAAATAATATAATTCATAATTCAGGAATAAATTATAACATGTTCAAACATTTTATATTCTATCAACGTTTATTAGTAAAGAAAAAACTGATCAAGTTAATAAAATAATAATAAAATCCTTATTAGAAGATGATGTTAAATTATTGTGGTCACTAAATCGCTTTAATATCAAATTTTATGTTCCAGATTAGATATTTTATAAAAGCGTTTTGCACATTATATAAAATTATTTAATTACGTACTATAAATAAATAATTAAAAATAAATATATACTAGAAAGGTACATTGTTACTTTATTAAATGTTACGTTTTATGTAAACAATAATAAATCTTTAACGGAACGCTGAACCGATAACAAATAACCTGTTGGGCAATAATTGCTGTGCACTGTACGATATGTGTATTTAATTGTGAAAAGCTGAACTGGCAGAATTCAAAACATCAAATAACCTCCGCGCGTGCAATGTAAAAAGTGTTAAAAAGTTTTTTGTTCGCATAATAATATATAGATTTTGCTGAAGCGCATTGTCTACGAACTCTTTTGTAATACAATATTCCATCAAATACTTTGTGTATATCGTTTGAATTCTCCTTGAGTTTATTGATCGGGTAACATTTCATCTCCTGTGTAGATCGAACCTATAAATTCACTCGATAAAATTGATACTACTGTGCATTCTTGTAACTCTGCAGCGTAATCTGTGTACTATTTTTCAACTGACTTTATAAAAGAGGAAAATAGTGTTCAATTGTAAAATAATATCAAAGTATTTAATATATATTGTAAAAATATCTATGCATTTATTATACAATGTATATTAAATGTATATATATTATAGCAGATACCCGCGACTTCGTCCACGTTGCTTGATATATTAACAAAGATTTCTTATGTACGAAGGAAAAAACATCAAAAAGATCGCAAGCAAAAATATACTTTGTTTAAACATACATCACTGAACACGCAATGCATATACAAATCGTTGTTTCTTGAAACTTTAATAACTTTTTTATTAAATGAAGATATCGCATTTTTTTTATAAGGGTTAAGTGTCTAAGAAATAAAATTTAGATAATTTAATTGAAATCTATCCAGTAGTTTTTCCGTGATGCGCGCACAACTGCAGACCTCTATCATTTTATTTATATAGATAATAAATTTAGCGTTTTAAGAATATTACGACCTCGAAGAAGTTACAGTTTTATAGAACGGAAATGTAGGTATATATTAATAACTATTAGAGTATTAAATAAAGGTAAAAGTATATGGTATTCATACTGTACGCATAGGTACCTTGATGTATTAACAACATAGCTACTGATATTTATATATGTATATCAGTTTTCTGTAAAATATATGTTTTCGATTCTAACTGCTATTATCTCATTTCTGATATTGGAAGCCCGATGAAAATAATTTAATTTCTATTGATTAATTCTAATGTCATTCTTATATGAACGTGTTATAAGAAATTTGTATTACACATTTACAACAATTTTATTTAATTCGTAGAACGAATGTCCTTGAGTCAGTTTTTTATAATTTTAAATAGAAGTTACAAAGTTAGTTTTAACTTAACATAACAACGCGCTTGTACAAGTTCGCCATTCAGTGGTTCTGGTCTTTAAAGTCGTATTCTCACAGTACAAACTTCGATGCGAAAATACTGAAGATGTTTTAAAAGTTTATTGCTTAACTATGCAAAGCGCATTTGCGTTTTTTAATAAATAGTTGTAAAAATATGTAATACTACCGTAGGATCGCACTTATGCGCGCGCTAAATTAGGATTGTACGAGTTATCGCGATATTGATTAGAAACTCGATAGTAGGGCAGGGGACGAGCATATGGGACACCTGATGGTAAGTGGGCACCAACGCTCATAGACATTGACATTGTAATAGATGTTAACAATCGCTTACATCGCCAATACGTCACCAACCTTAGGAACTTATAATTACTGGCTCACTCACCCTTTAAGCCGTAACACAACAGTACCAAGTTCTGCTGTTATGCGGTAGAATATCTGATGACAGGGTGGTACCTACCCAAACGAGCTTGCACAAAGCTTTACCCACCAAGTAAATAATAATAATTTGTATAACGATAAAGATATTTTTAATTGTTATAATATTATAGTTAAGACTAATATACAAAATTCTTCAGAATAATTTGTAAAATATTAGTAAAACGAAAAAAAGCATTTTAACACAATCGCCAGTCGTTTTACAAACGAGATCAAATATATCGAGCGAAGGGAACGCGCTGGTGAAATCTGAAATTTTGCTGGTTTTAGGCGCGCTCTAATTGCTACTTGTCTGCTCCTCAGGTTTTTCGGAAAGTTATATAGTCTCGTCGCAAAATCGCGCTAGTACCTATTTAAGCATAGTTTCTATTCCTAGACGTGTATCACATCCAGCTTTACGATATCATTTGAATGAATTTTATATAAAACATAATAAGATATAAATATGATTCATGTACAAAATGAGCTCTTAAAATGTTGTCAGATTAAATTAAGTTTAAGGTTATTTCCGTCCTTTGGGACGTAGCGTAAGATTTTAATTTAACCTCTCACTTTCCGAACAAATATACGAACAACAAAAAGCTAAAATATTCAAATCGCACTCGTAGATCCTTAAATTAACGCGTTCAAGCGCACACACTCCAGGTCTCATCGTTCATCATGGCGTCGATAATCCGGCGAAGCACTATTGAATTTTATTATTTTATAATTTTTATTTCTCATAGTCTTTTTATGAATAGAAACTGCATAAAAATAGAATACGAATATATTTTAAAATCGTGATTGGAAGGCAGTGTAAGCGGACGAAAATGCATCCAGGCTGTGAATAGTATTTATGGAAATAAATATTAATAGTAATTTGTTGTTTATATGCTCAGAAAGAAATATCTATTTGCTATTATATAACTCGGTTAATAACTAATAACGGAATTTGAGATCATAATCTTTTTAATTTTAAAGTAAGTATACACCTACTTGATATTGAATTAGAAAAGAGACGTATCTTTGTTACTAATTGCAGAGCGTATTTAAGTTTACCAATTCCTTGGTTAATTAGATAACTGTTCAAAGAGAGAGATATTTTTATTTTTCTATTTTAATAAAAAAATATAATAATTTTTCACTTATATATATCTTGTCTGTACTAGTATAGATTGTGTGGGTTTCTCTCGTCCTTAAGAACCTCTAAATATATTTTAATTCGTAAAAACAGGAAGTATACTAGAATAAACTTAATAAATAATAAATTACTTGGTTGTAGAGCTTTGTGCAAGCTCGTCTGGGTAGGTACCATCAACTCATCAGATATTGTATCGCAAAACAGCAGTACTTGGTACTGTTGTGTTCTGGTTTGAATGAGTGAGTGAGCCAGTATAATTACAGGCACAAGGGAGAAAACCTTAACTAAATACAAATAAAAATTAAAAATAATGATTATACAAGTCGTGATCGCGTGGAATGGTGGCAAGATCCGATTCTCTGGGCGAAAAATGAACCAGCCCTCCTGTCACCAGTGGAGGCTATTGCCTCCACGAGGGCCTTATTAGGCGAGGAGTAATATTTTGGATGATTTTTTTGGCACTATTACTCCAAGGTCCAAGCGTTTCAACTGCCAACGGGACAAAAATATAATTTGGAATAAGAGACGAAATTTGTTACGTTTGTTCGTTTCAGCTTTTTCCGCGGCAGCTCCGGCTTTTAACATTGTTTCCCTGATATGAGACGGGGCTAGTGTGTCAACACACGTTGCGTCCCACACAAGGGCCCGTCCCCGTTCCCAAGGAACCAATGTCGGTCCATCAGGTCTCTTGCCATCATCACGACTAATTCCAATGTCTATGGGAGTTGGTGACCACTTACCATAAGGTGGCACATATTCTCCACCCACCTATGCTATAAAAAAACCTTAACTAAACATATATAAACTTATATTATATATACTGCATATAATGTGAAATCATCTGCCGCCAGAGATTTTTCGCAAAAGATTTGCCGCAAGTTTCAAAATTCGAGTCGGCTCAATTAAAATTGTTTGAATTTTTCCCTACGATATTCGCAGTAGCAACTTGAAGTTAGCAGTTATAACGAACAATCCTTAAATCTAAAATGACTTAAACTGATATTCTTTGAATTTTACATTATATATCTTATAAATTACAAGGTCAAATATGAGTGTAATGCTTTTATATTTGCTTTAATTCCTTAATAAGGGTAGTAATAAAATCACTTCTATCTAGAGACTTACTAGTCGAATACACCACTAGCACTGAGAATACAAGACCTTTTGAAAGATCTGACGCAAAATTACATACCTAAACTGATTGTGTTTAACGTTCCGTCTACGAATTTTATACGACGACTGCATAAGCGTAGATCATGAATTCATCCCAAGCTAATTTTTTTTTTTTAAATTAACTTTACAACAGCATATTTCTGTAACAACAATTTCAATGTATTAACGTGCTAAAAATGTCGTAGGCATGATAATAATGTTCGATTCTTAAATTAAAAAAAAATGTATGCACACGATTCCGAGTTCTGTATCAGTACATCATGACGGAATCTGAAGTCATCGACCTTACAACTCTATTACTAAGTAGTCATTGTTATGGCTCGTAATTTTCTCACTCACAGCCTTAAAGCTCCTCGTTAGCATCTACGTCACTATTGTTTACAAAATAATGTGCATAAGTCTATGAAATATTTAACGTTTGTTTTATGGTCGTTTAGATATAAAACATTCACTATTTAAGTCGACTTTGATAAATTAGAAAGGAAACGTGAGAAAAATCTCGAACCAAAATATATAGACATACACATAAATAAAAAAAACATCGTTTTATGTTATTTAAATAGCATTTCACAGTTTACATCAATCGAATAACAGGCTCCTTAGTTACTCGATTTTAATGTATCGTATTATATTTTAAAAGGCACGCGAATGCCGTTCTCGAGACGGGAACAAAACAAAACGCAAAACAGCCTCCATTGTCTTCCAATAAGAGGGACGGCCTAGTATAAGCCTCTACAGAATCCTATATATGTCCCATTGTTACATATGCTGATTTGCGCCAGTCCACAGCAGAATTATAAATGATATGCTAAAGAGGCAGGCAGGATAGCGTTGTATATGGAAAACTTATAGCAACGTATTCAAATTTATGGAGTCACTTTTTTACTTATAGTGCAGAGTTCTGACGTGGATGCTGTTTTGTATTTTGAGAACGATACAATTTTTCTCTATACACGAACATAGTAAAGTTAACTATGGAACACAATCCAGTATGAGTTTAGTATTATTATAAACCGCCTTTCATTTTAATTAAAGGAAGGCAGTCATTTTGGAATAGGTTAACTACGAGAAGGTACGGCCAACACGAGTGTGTAGAGTACAAATTATTATATTAAAAATATTTATAAAAATAATAATAATGTAGAATGAGTGTTACATATATAATATGCTATTCTAGCAAGGGATTAATCAAAATAATTAAATCAGGAAATGTTTACTTATGTATCCATACGTTTACGATGAATGTATATTTTTTAAGCCGCTTGAGATGAATGGGGGTGATGGTCCACGTAATGGCCGAACATTATTCGATAAAACTTTTTGTAAAGATTTTTTACACTTTTATTAATAATATATTTGTTAATTATGCATTTTGAGAAAAATGATGGTTTTAATTTTTCTCCGTGAAGTCCTTCTTAGCATCATATTAAATGATATTCCATCGGGGGATGTTAAGTTTCCGATAACCTCCATGAGTTATGGGGTCTTGAAGTTCTTGATATTTCGACGTTCACGTTGGGATGGAGGAAGAGGGGGGGTGTGCATTCGAAATTTTTCCGATAAATGTAACACAACAACAAACAACGTAACAAACAACGATAGCAAATTTATCAACGTTGTTGTTCACTTTTGTTCACAATTATGTTTGGGTTTGTGTGTGTGTGCGTGCACTAGCGCGCGCGCGGGTGTGTGTGTGTGTGTGTGTGTGTGTGCACATTCCCCCCTCCCCTCTCCCACCCGGTTGGTGGAAAATGTTTGTTTTTAAACATGACGTTTTTGACGATGTTTGACGTTTGACATTTGTTAATGACGTTTGCATATGTGTGCAATTCACACGTGCTATAAGTGAAACTTTCCAAAATTTTGGCTTCAACTGTTTAATGGTTCCTATCTCATTTCCTTCCACGTTAAATGTTATGAATTTATGTGTCCGTCTCTGTTTACCGTCGCTTTTTCCTTTCATCGACTTTCAAGTCACAATGATGCTAAAGAAGTTTTCACTTCAATAATAGAAACATACAAGTTATACAAACTAAAATGACTAGATGACTACTCCACTAACATTCTATATTTATTTTAACGCATCATTTACTTTTGAGGTAAAATAATGACACGTGGCTATTAAGACAAATAAAAGGAAGAATGCGAATATTTCGTTACTTTTCCGTGACACAGAAACTAAATGAACGTAGGTATATAGAAGTCTTCCTTCCAATTAAACATAATTAGGGTAATTATTAGAGTATTATTATACAAACATAGGTACAAAGCTGCCGAAACGGCAGGTTCCATTGGTTTATATCTCGTTAATCTTAACACTCGCGATTTTGTTAGATTTTTGTTTATAATTCATCTCGTACTCGACTGCATAATAGCCTGCATTTGTGAGAAAATCTTTGTTATATATCAGACATGTCTAAAGCAGCATTAAAACAGCGTCGTTGAATTAGTTCCTAGCTTTCCGCACATGAAGAGATGTGTCGTTGTTCGACGTTTGACATTATTGTACAAGCTAGCGCTGTACACGTGCCTGTAAGTTCTAATAAAATAATGATATACATGATAACATGGATTTAAAATTTTCAATATTTTTCGTTCGAATACAAATATTACACGACCACTGAGCCCATCCGTATAACATTTAACAGCGCTTAATTAGCTGAGAAGAATGCTTCAATATTACCTAATTTATCTACGATACGGTATCCGTAGTTAATATAACTTCGATCTAAATCGAGTACAATGATTATATATTATTAGATAAATATTTTTAAATATGACTGAATAAAAAAAATATTATACGTTTTAACAGCTCCCCTCCAAGAAAACACGCTGGCTTCCACAAACTCAACAACAGCTATGTCTGTCCCAAATGGCCAGGAAATGATGCAAGGGGAAATGAACCTGGTTATTTGAGATAGAGAGTCCAATCCGGAGAGCAGGACGGAGAACGGTACTATGCTAAAGGATAGAGAGAGTTCAGAAGGGTCGCCTGCTACCCCAGACGAGTGTGCGGGATGCGGAGGCAGGATACAAGACAGGTGAACTATGTATTATACAGTACTTGTACATTATCATAATACGGACAAAAATAGATTAAAACGTTATTTGATTTGATAAGAAAATATTCAGTTACTTTTTTTACCTTAGAAAATTAAAATTTCGTAAGATCATAAAAAATGTGAAACTATTGTTTTATCTGTCGCTTCTTCGCCCTCATTTGAGTGGGGGAGGTTCGCAGGTGGCAGGTCTATCACCCTATTTATTTCTCTAAACGATGTGTGTGCAGAATTTAATGATGATTTGAACTCGCTATTGACATTTTTTTATTCTATAAGCTACATAGGCACTTAGTATGCAGTCATTATTAGATACTTATTTACAATTATTGTGTCATGATATTTAAAGAATGCTTTTCCGTATAATTTTAATTTTTCCCTATATTTAAAAATAAGTCAAGGATTGACATCACAATGACGTACATTGTTATTGAATAAAATAATTGATAACTCATAACAACTCATATTATTAAAACAATCATATTTTATATTATAATTCAAAAAGAAATAAACAATATGTTGTACCTAGGACACCTTTTATGTCGATACTTAATGGGAAAAACGGCAATGAATGCAATGATTGGATAATGTGGCTCTTTTGCTCAACGTAATAAGGGTTATTTTTTATTAACGCAGATATTACCTGTTGGCGGTGGATCGCCAATGGCACGGCTCCTGCCTCCGCTGTTGCGAATGCCGTCTGCCTTTGGATAGTGACCTGACCTGCTTTTCGAGGGACGGAAATATATATTGTAAGGAGGACTACTATAGGTAAGAATAGAATGAAAACTCATTTTACATTTTGCAGATTTTAAAAAGAAAAAAATAACAACAATTTCATAGCTGCTTTAAAATATTGAATTTTTTATTATTGTTGTTAGTCTGTACAATAGATCCCTTCGTTAGAAAAACGAGCTTGCGTTATTTTATTTGCGAAAGCGAAATTTTGCGGCTGCGAAATCAAACCGACTAAGCGCTGACGTTTAAATTCTGTATCTTTTTCGAATATTTTATTTCACAATTTTGAAATGGATTATAAAAATGTTTCGAATGCTTTAAATTGACTTTCACGACTTCACACGGTTATAATAAAAATATATTTCAGAGAGCTTATTTTATATATAATCTCGCTAGTCGCTGCTGTGGTTTAAACTGCGTGGTATAAGGTAGTGCTCTGCCCCCGTGAGACATTGGTGAAAGGTGATACTATATAGTCGGGCTAGTAGAACTTGAGATTAGCGCGTTTATATAAACAAACGAACTCTTCAACTTCATATGATATTACTGGGCAGCTAGTAATAGTCCAATAGGCTTCGAATGGGTAAAATAAGTAGACCACATAACACCAGTAAATCTTGCAATTTTCTTGATTTTTCCCGACATCTTCAACAACCATTCTCATAATTTGCTCAATTTACACAAAACCTTAATGTTCAAATGAAGTAGCATCTATGTATGTTTCAAGAAATAACAATAATATGTTCATCTTGAAGCAATTATAATTATAAATTATTATAAAGTTATCCTAACGTATATGGACTATGCCCATATTTATGTCAAAAATGTCCAAAATTATATTTTTAAAAGAATTTTATGGTCGGCATCGTTTATATTTATGGTAAAAAAAAAAAAAATTGGTTGCCTGTAAAGTCGGTATACGGGCGAAAGTTTTACGTGACAACGACTTTGAGTGGTAAAATAATTTTAATGTGAATATTCATTCGTATAGTAGGAAGAAGGATGAAATAATAGTAACAATTTAAAACATTTATTTATACAAAGAATTATATTTAAAACATTAATTTATACAAAGAATCTCGCACTGAATTTCACTTTTTATGTCTGTCTCTCTCGCTCTTAGGCGGGCTAACCATGCCCGAGTGGAAGGGACGCGTGCCTCTCACTCGCTCTCATTGTGAGCGCATAACGTGAGCGGAGCGTAACGCAGTTTCTTGAAGTGTCACCCGGCAAACCAATTTATAAGACGTTGTCACGTCAAAATTAAAATAAACGATAAAAGTAAACGTAATTCGTACGATACTTTATAATTTTTTATTAGTTTACAGCAAGGGTGTTCGGTAGGTATCCTATGTCCTTTTCTTTAACCCTGACAGCGTGGATGCAAAATTTCTTGCAGATCGATTCAGTAGTACTAGAAAGTGTAAAAACTTACTTCTGCATTTATTATATTTTTTCATATAATATGAAGTGTTGTCCGATTTCGACGCCTATTATTTTAGAAAATCGCTGTTTGTTGTTATGATAACAATATAGCGTAATTTTTACTGTTGGGTTTTTTTTATATTAAATAATAATTATTAGTCAAAAAAATTATTCAATATAGAATAGATAGATACGTTGTAATCATTTTAGAATGATCGTTTCTTTCCCATTGTAAATAACAAGCATTCTTTCGTAGATATTTTTAGTCTGTATTATATTGCTTCATTAAACAAAGGATTATAAATGAAATATATTTTACAGCGAGCTGACTTCAGTGATTCGTATTTCGTGTTCTATTTAATTTGTTTTACTCTAAATATGTGAAATAGTATATTGTGTACATTTACAGACGGAGTATTATTATATATATTATCTTATTTATTTTTATATTTATATTTAGAAGCGTCTATATCTTAATGTATATTTCGAATAAAAAATTAAACACGAAATTTGATATCGAGTTATTGTATAATAATCGTAAGTGCATTACACTAATTACAACACTAATAATCTCTAGTTTCTGAAACTAAGCCAAGTCAAATTAATTTAACCTGAACTGTAATTAGTCTATGGCATACGATAACTTAATTGGCGGCCAATAAGCGTTTAGTATTCAGACAGATTAGTAAGTAGTAGTGATTTGACTTTGAGCACTGTTTAAGAAAGTGGAGATTAGATATTCGATTTATAAAATGTCGTTACATAACTAGTTTTGCTCACTCTTTCATCGTTATTTGTTTTCTCTTACGTTATTGTTATTTTTACGAACGAGTAAAATTACACCGATCCTCTTAAATCTGACGAACACGGCTTGAATATGAATCCCAACGCGATTTTGGTTTCAATGTCTACTAGTTTTTATAAAAAGAACATTTATAAGCATAGGTATTAAAAATTATTATTAATTTTCATTGTATTTTTTTAATAAAATAATTGTCTATGACATTGATTGTTATCGTGTTAGATTAGAGATATTTCATTTTTTTTATTAGAAATGTAGTGATCCGACGATTATGAAACGATGGTTCCTTTAATTGTCAACAAAATTGACTCACGACGGTAAAAAGTGCAATAAATGTTTCTGAATTCAGTGGGCATAGCGACAGTTGTCAGGTGTCAACTGTTGCAATTAAGGGGGCGGTGTATCCACGTCACTCACGATCCAGCACACTTGCTCGGTTCACACACCTGTCCGACTAAATACATTATGCATCTGTTTGTGCGTCAATACGCGCAAGTTTTGTTTGAGGTTAGCGCTCCAGTAATATGTTTAGGTATATATACGTTTGAAATGGTCGAGTTCGTTTGTTTTGTTTTTGTGTTTTGTCTCTCATGTCGATGATGTACTTAGTTGTTTTTTGTCAAGTCTTTAAGAATCTAAATGACTTCGGCTTATGTTTCTTGTTGTGTTTCTAGATGAAAATTAATAAATGTAAGAAAGTGAAATAGCCTTGTGAAAATCTCAATTCTCAACAGCAGCGATCTAATGTGTGATCTTAAATCGATTTATTATATAAAATAAGATGTAAGTAGTCAAGATTTATCGGTTAACGTTGCTTAAAGCTTAAATTTACTGCAATTAGAGAAGCAAGAATATCTTTCTTCCTTGGATACAAAAATACTTATTAAATAAAATAACAGGTGTGTTGACGTTATAACTCGAGGGTTGTATGAATTTTGACATTAGAGTACAACTTGACATGATTTGTCAAACATCCTTCCCCTTGTGGCTTGTTAGGCCCCTTCATAGCCGGCATATGGTATAATTGTCCTTACCAATACATTGAAAAGTATCGCATGATTTGAGAAAAATATGTCAATATCTTGATATACCAAATAAAACTATTTAAATACTATATCTTTGTGTTTGAAGAATCTGCGTTATAAGATTAAAAATTAAAGTCAATGTTTAATTTTTACAGTTATAGAAGAAAAATATATACACGTCCTGCTGTTAAAATTACAAAAGTATTGTCATTAAGAAGTAATACTGTCTTTTATAAAAAATATTGCACTAAATATCTCTAAGCTCTCTAAACAAAGTCAGACTTTGTTGCAGACTCTTTTGCGTGAAGCGGTGTGCTCGCTGCGGTAATGGTATCACCGCGAACGAACTCGTAATGAGGGCACGCGACATGGTCTTCCATCTTACCTGCTTCACGTGCATCGCCTGTGGTTCGTTGCTTTCAAAAGGTGACGTCTTCGGTATGAGAAACGGCCTGATATACTGCAGGCCGCATTACGATAGCGCCTGCATGGACGAGTACTGTGAAGACGAGATGACGAGCGTTTACAGGTAAGAAATTATGGAAATGTTTGGATAACGTCATTTAGCCATGGGATTAAATCAAATGAAATTTAATATTAATTTTTCAAATTTAATATTTTAATTCAAAATTTTATTAATGAATAAATAAATCACTGCCAATAACCACGGGAACTAATATGATTTGTCCCTTATTCCTGTAATTACACTGGCTTGCTAAACATTTTAACAAGATTGATGTCTTCTGGCTGTATTTGCAAAGTTTTTCTGTTTGAATAAAAATGAAATGCATTTGAAAATATATCTTCAACTTAGATAAAATAAATAAAAAAGTGAATTCTGATAATAATGTATGGCAAGGAATAAATAACAATTATTTCTTTATTTAAATTAGGTTCGATTAGTACTTTGAATTAAAAGTCACAGTGGTTATAAAGAGTAATTAAGTCCTAAGGTTTTTAAAGATATTCCATAATATTCCAATTTAAACTATAAGAATATTTGTAATAATTTAACGCCATGTTAATGAATTTCAACTGCATTATCTTACTATAGGTAATATATTATGATAAAAAAATACGACACATATAATTCATATTTAAAACATTGTTACGCATTGGTGATATAATATACAAAATAAAAATGTCAATCATGATTGCGAGGAATAAGGACAAGAACGTTGAATCACAATTCCAATAATATATGTACTTAATTAAAAAAATATTCAGACCTTCTATAAGCAATGGAACAGGAACGTATAACTTTTTTACATGCTTTTGTTGCGTGCATTAATTTAAAATTTAAATGTTTCAAAAGCAACCATTTAACACAAAATTTGGAAAAGGAAACGATTATTTTCGCTGTTTTGTCACATACAGATTTATCTTTGCATCTCTTGAATATGTAAACGCAAGACCCGAACAAAAACATGTTTTAAGCGTATTCATAAAATAGTAAAGAGAGGAAGCAGGAACGCGTTGGTGATCTCTTTGTACAAGAGAGACCGAGTAATACGAAACAGCTCGCCTCCTTTCTAAGCGAACATACTCGTGTATGCTCAAAGCAAAGCGGCGTTCCTGGCAGAAAATTCCCGTAGCAAAACGATAACATAAACTTGTGTGTTAAGTGTTACGAGTATCACATAACACTTACAAGCAAGCATCTTTGAAATATATACTGTCATCATTTTAAAGTTAACTTTAAATTAAAAATTTTTTTTGGTAATAACATAACATTAATGTTTGTTCTGTATAAGAACGAAATAATAGGATTTGAAACAAACAAACTTTCGAAATATTAAAATTGTACATACGAATTCCAATTAGTTCATTAGCATTAGTTATATAAGTAAGTAGGTATTTGTACTATCGTAACAAACTACAATAATGAGCGCGTGACACAACAATTACCATATTAAGGGCATTAAGTCCAGCGCCGTTGTCGAAGTATTAATTATTATTGTCATTAGCTAATCACCAGCGGCGTCAGTTTATATTGATATTAAATGATATAATTTAACTAACTTATAAAGTTAATCGACTTTCACTCTATATGGAGTTATATTTTTTATGTTTAAACATTACATATTTGAAATACGGCAATGTGAACTTTATTAAAATATATTTGTTTCCGAATACCAATTCAATATATACTATTAACTACAACCTTAATATTACAGTTCGTATAAGTAAATTAGTATTTTATAGATATACCCGTATAGGTGATACCTATAGGAAGAAAAAAATGCATATTAAAAAATATGTATTTAATTTTGTATGTAATTCTTTATTTTTATTGAATAAATAGGAGGACGGGCAAAGGGCCACCTAGTGGTAAGTGGCCAAAACCACCCGATACCGATACCATTATTGATTACTTTGACATTCATCGCCAATGCGCCACCAACCTTGCGAACTAAGAAATGATGTCCCTTGCGCCTGTTACATTGGCTTATTCACACTTTAAATCGGAACACAATATTATTAGTTTTGTTGCTTTGCAGGAGAACGTCTGATGAGTGGGTGGTATTTCTCCAGTCGAGTTTGCACAAATCCTTGCCACCAAGTAATTTAATGAACCTTTTGTTAATAGGTGTCAAGATTTGCACAGTGAGGGGGATTCACCCAATCAATATTACACTGGAGGACCGAGTCAAAAGGGTCGACCCAGAAAGAGAAAAGTACCTCAAGGTTCGCCAGAAGATATGCAAGTCCAGACAATGAGGATGGCTAGCACAGCATTAGGTAAGCAAATAACAGTATCAACTTCTTTTTAACGCAGCTCCATGCGAATTTAACTTCACAAAGCGAATTCGATTTAAACTGATGTAAGTTAATGTAATTAAAAATTGTCAGCTTCTTAATTATTTTTCTCATTCGACTGAGAAAGCGCTTTTAAAAGGCCATTTACTTTCCCTCACTTCGTTTCATCGCAAAAAAATGCCTTCACCCACCCGCTTCCCTTTGAATTATTTCACTGTGATGTTCCGCTAGCGACTTATACGGACGACTTTACTTAGCATTTGGCGCAAGTTATATTGCAATCTATTTTCTACGACGAAAAACGGTGGCATTGAAACTTTAGCGGATTGGGAGAATATAAGTTACATATTTCATCCAAAACGACGGTCGCTTAAAATTTAGCAAAAACCTCTGGAGGAAAGCACGAGGACGGGTTCTCCGCGCGAGCGTCCCAGATGTCAATTCATCCCAACTCGGCCGTAATCACAACTAATGAATAGACGACGCGCTCTTAAAACTGTTTTTGTCTCCTTTTCGCGCACGGTAGCTTCGTAAGTTGGAGTAGGAAAAATGTGGTTGGATACATTGGACCCCTGGCTGAGGTCGGCCGTCTGGATTATTCTTTATGGCGTCGAAATGCGAGGCACTCATTGAGGTGAATTCAGGTTGTGTGACTTCTCGACCCGATTAATCATGGCGCTAGTCTGAATGGACTACGGAATGACACTTCGTTATTTTTCTTGTCGAACACATAAAGTTTAGACGTAGGTATCGATGGTTTATATTTACTGCGGTCAAAAAGTTTGCTAGCGATAAATGAGGCGTTGAAACTTCGGCAAAATTTTCACATTGCAACGTCTACACGCGATAGAAAATATTTTTTTTAAATATTTTTTGTTGTTGTTAAGTTGTGTATAATTAACTTAATTTTAGGGACTGGTCTGGGACCGACTCAAGACTTCCATCACCGTACGAAATATTATTTAATTTAAATATAAAATTTGGTTTAAAATTATTTTAACGATTATTATAAAACTTTTTAGTATCTAGTATTAAATAAATCATACATAATAGCTTAGATAATATCCATCCGATAAAGATTTATCTGAAAAGATTATACGCTTGTTTTTATTATACGTCACTTCTGGTTATCAATTAGTGTTTTCCCGCCAAGTAATTCGCCATGTTGGCAAACAGTACCACTAGAGACGCGCGCGTGACATCGATAATGGGAACTAAGGACTCTTGAAAATGTTACGTGCCTTATCGATAATCGAAATATTGATCATTGAAAAGTCACTCATTCGATGTTCGCTTGAGCCCTAATCTCGATACTGGATTAAAAAAATACGATCATTATTATTTGAATTGTTTTTGTTTGAAGAAGTACACGTTAATAATATAGACGAACTAAATGACAATTATGCTATTTCTTGTTAAAAGGAAGACATATTATCATACTTTTTTAAACATCAACAAATTTGAAGACTACTTATTTTTTAAAAATATTGAATATATATCTATTTTTTAAATAAACAAATACATAATTGTAGAACGTTTGTCTAACCGCATTAAACAAACTTCAAAATTCAAATCGTCTTTCAATAAAACGTTTGAACGCCGTCACCTCGCACATATTCGACAAACTGTTTAATGTAAATTTAAATTAAATTTTTAATTAATAAATTTCTTTCAATTAAAAAAACGGCATCGCGTGGAGCGACGTTCTGTTGCTTATCTAAAACCCAATCGTGAACAAAACTGAGCATGCGTTAAAATTAAAATTTAAAGGAATTTGAATTTTAATTTGTCATTGATAAACTCGATTTTTGATTACCTGCTCTTCACTTCTAGTTATCGTACAATGAGGCGAGCGGCACTTAGTAATGTCAATGCTAGTGGTTTTTTTTTTGATATTAGAAAACATAAATAAGCATTTTAATGTGTTCGCTTGAAACATTTGCTTCGAGATTTTGGTTGATGATAAACTAAGTACGGTTTATCGTAAATGAACATATTGGCAAGTAATTTATGTCTAATGGCCATATCTTATTAATATTCCATGAAAGTTTTTAAAAGCCGTTATGTCTTTATGAAATGTCGATCGATGTAAGGAATTTGAAATAAAATTCGTGATAACATTTTTAAGTAAAAAAAAAATCGATACGATATATATGTTATTCCGAGTATAGTCCAGTTGGTTCAATAGATTATTGTTTTAAATGCAATAGTAATAAATATTTTAACACATTTAAATAACAACGTACCATTAGGCAAATGTATATCACTGATAAATTCGATAAAAACAAACTTTACATACAACACAAAACGCATTAATCATGGTAAATACGATCGTCCAAAAGGTTAATTAAAAATTAATGGTCAAGTTATAAAGCCGCCAAAACAATCCCTTAAATAAAAACAAACTAAGAATAGTAAACAAGGGCATCACTTAAATTATACTGGCTTCAAAAGTGAATCGTTTATGCATTGCCCTAAATGTTCCCAAACTATCACCTGCCGTAGAAAAAGCCGCATTGGGCGCCCCGGATACTTAATTTTGATTTGAGATTATCGCTCTTACGGTGTTATTATTACTCACAGCTTAATAATTTTTTAGTACTGTAATAGTATTTTAATGTTTAATAATAAAAACAACTTCTATAGATAAATTATAATCGCACTTTGATTACTTATATTCCGTTATGACTGTATGTTAATATAGACTAAAAAAAACTGAATCTTGAGTTATGATTTTAAATATCTGATCAACGGATTTCTTTCTAATCGCTCGTTTAACATTCCTTCCGTAAACAATTAAGTTAGTAAGTTTATGAAAAATGTCACACCGACGCGATGTCACTACTCGACACCTACGACTACTTATTTATTACTCAATGCAGGCTACTAACAACTTTATTGGTGAGATGTAATCAGATAGTTGGTACGAGATAAGCTGCATTCCGACCAAACGATGGTTTTACTATCAACGGTGGCAAAAAGCACCGACATAATGAAACTTCAGTCTTTCAAACATATTTACTTATATTACCTACGTACGTTTTCTTTATGTTATTATAACTAACGCCCTTGCCGAGTATCTGTTTATTTAATAGACTTCGCTCCTTCTGTAACTATTGATTTGAAATATAAGCATTTTTAACTAATCATTCGCTAAATAAAATTTATAAGTAAGTCAGATCAGATCATAGTCAGATTCAGATGCTCAGAAGTAATAACAAATTATTTTAATATAACTAGTTTGCGCTCATGTGCTGAAATTCGACAATAATCATTATTATAAGTAAAGTTGGGTGACATAATAAAAACAGTAACTATTTCACCTAATAATAAATAAAATGCGGACAGCGTACCAGCATAATTACGTGTAGTACATGAGTACATGATTCCTCGCTTAATAAATAGCTTAGATAATATAACAAGACGAGAAATAACCAATGAGAATATAAGTATAAGATAAAGATGTAATATTTAAAACAATTGTAGTGTATATTGTATGTAAATCCATAAACGGAAAAAGACTAGATAAACTCTCGTGAGGTTTGTAGCACTATAATGTAACTGTTGTTTGATTGTTTATATATTAATAATAAAATAAATAAATGAAAATATTGACGAAAAATATGTATTGGTATGTCTCGAAAATCTTAGAAAATCATTTGACAAACAAAAGATTTCTCTCTTACATATTTTTCTTCTTACAGAATAGAAGTCACGAAGGCCTTGAGATTTTTAAATTGTTTATATATATTATAACACTAGATGTAGGTATTGAATCACGTAGCTTTCGTTTCACATCGGTATCGTTTTACAAGGTCTACCAAAATTTTATTATTGTATGTGTCGTAAGTGAAAGAATTAAGCGACTTAAAATAAAGATAATAAACACTATATAATATAATCATTACGACAATTCGCAATAAGATTTCAATATAACATAACATACTATACTATATATACATACTATATTATATATACGTATGATACACGAATGAATAACTAACTACGATGTACCTACGTGTGATTTTACAAAAAAAAAAACTGTTTCGAAATTCGAATTTCTTAGTTATTTGATAGTTCTTGTTAAATATAACTTCTAAAATTACAAATAATACCATTTTGAAAATTGTGAGCCATTAAATAATTGTTTTATTCCTTGCACCATATACCGCGGCGCCTATCTTTGCAATAAAACATGTATTACCGTATGGCTCCTTTATTTTTTTTATAACCAATCGTTAATATCGAAGCCTTTACGACCGCGATGCTTTATTACTGGGTTTTCGAGAGAAAAAAGAACGGTTTGAAGTAAAGTCGGTAACATGTTAATTCTGTCAATAAAATCTCGACAGTTAACGCTGAGAGTTGCTTGAGATAGCAAGATGTAAGAACTCTTTCCACTTGCATTCAAATCGGCGTCGTTTTATTTTAATGATCAAAAATATGTATGTGTATTTAATGCATCAAGTATTTATGAGTCGTTGAATTGAGTTCAATTTCAGTTTGGATTGATTGTCGATTGAAGTTTTTTTATTTTATTTGTTTAGTTATAAAATAAATAACACGTTGGGAATTTTTTGAAACGTGTCAGTAGCTTTATAGTTCAATCGTCGAAGTTAGAAATGAATATTGAATAATGGTCTGAAAATGTATTCAATAAAAAAAAAACTATTAAAAATGAAAAGAGCGATAGTTATCTCTAATAAATTAAAGCATCTCTTGATATATAAATACAAAAATGTGAGAACAAACTTAACGGAAATATTTCTTTTAAACTGTCTTTCAAACAGGGCGGTAAATTAACTAAACAAGTTTTGTTATATTTAATTATAAATAATTAGCTCCTCTTGCACCGGCGCGACGCGCATAACCGCAACCACCCAAGTGTTTGGGGCGAGAAATTAATAAATTATAAGCCACTGGGTTTTCTAACCGACGTCTATAACGCTATCATATTGATCAAAACTACCAATTATCTTAGCATTTATCATTGTGTGTTATTTGCTTGGACAGCCATGTAACTGTCGAATATTTCATTAGCATAAATTTTGTTTTTTGTTGTAATATTTTCGTTGTTGTTTGTTAAGTTTGATAGGGTGTATTATTTATTTTCTAATAAGTTTAAAGGATTTTTACCTTCAACTTTTTGCACAATACGGCGCTTTTTCAAAATATTTTTTGTACAGCATTATACGTTCCCAAGATTGGCAATTATTGAATTTACTGTGAAATGTGCCACGCCTTTAATTTGTTGTCAATCAAGAGCTGACACAGTTTCATTTGTCTAATTATGATAGAAATTATTTTATCATAATTTGACAAATGAAATTGTGTGATGATCACAAACAAAAATAACCCAGTCGTTCCAATTCTGGTTAATATTATGATTATTACAAGAAAAATCTAAGTGTGATATTAGAAGTTTCTAGACATTCTGGGAGTAAAAAAATAAGAATTGAATGCAATTTGCTTCGACCGCAAGCGGAACTTTAATCAGTAGCACCATCAGCCCGTGGTATCCCTGTCACCGATGATAGAAAAACTTTAGGATGTGGCTTAGACTACCGGAGATAAAATGTATTAAAGATTTTTTGCTTGCAGGTTTCTAATTTTTGATGTCGAATTTGTGGTGAACGGCTTGCAGAAATTATAAGGGCTAGTCAGCACTGCAATATTAAACGCTGCGTTTAACTGCGTAACTGTAAAAATATACATGTAAATGCACTTGATTTAAGATATTGCTTTGAACATAAAAATCGTGCGGTGTGATTTTACAGTGCGTTTGCCTAATTACAGGAGAGTTTTAGACGCATACGCCTAATTATTCTCGAAAGTCAAAATATTCGATTATTATTAAAATAATAAAATAAACATGATAAGCGAGGTTAAAATAAATAAAATTTATGAAATTATTAATCATATTTTTGAGTTCGAAGTATTTACTTCAAAGTAAATCTTTGAAGTAAAAGTTTAAATATTATTTAATGAGTAGCTGCTCTACTCAGTTTTGTCCGCTATTGAAAATATTGACGTGAGAAGCTTGAATTTCTATAGCAAAATCGAAGTTAATTATGATGAGAACTTGTAATTGAAAATTTGTGTTGTGGGGTAATGCGGCCGCTATCAATACGATATTTGTGTTGCAAAATTATCTATAACCTAGGAGCTAAAGAATCCCTAAGACAGACATTTAAAGAAATTAAAATATTAACTGTTGCTTCTCAATACATATTATGTAATGTAATATATGTACGGATAAAAACATTAATGATTTTGTGAGAAAATGTGTTACTCATAACATTGGTACAAGGAACAAACACAAATTAATTACTCCCGTTACTCGACTGCATAGAGTCAGTAACTCTTTTGTGGGAAGTGTACGTTTCTACAACAGGATCCCAGAAAGCGTTCAAAATGCTACAGTTGCTAAATTAAAAAAATTTGTAAACGAGCGCTTGTGTGCTGAGATGATTCTCAGGGATGGGTGTTTCTTTTCCGAACCAGTAGTAGTTTCCAGTTTGATAATCAATAAAAAAGTGTAATACTTCAATATTGAATAAAGTATTTTGAATTTGAATTTAAACTTGAATAATACTGTTTGAGGTAAGTCTATTGAAATTGTTCGAAGTAATTTGAAAAGTGTAAGGATTTTCAAGGAGAAGTTTTTATAGGAAGATCTGTGAACAAACAAATTGAGTTGAAGTTCTCTGAGGAATTGTTTGGTTAAGTCCCGGCAGCGCAACTTCACCACCGGACATCGCGCCAAAATTCGAAATTCCATCCTCACCTTGATGTTTGGAAATCCACAACAGCGAGTTTTTTCTAAGTCATTTTCTGCCTCATACAACCACTCTGTGGAACCAGCTTTCGCCAGTGACTTTTCCGAATCGATATGATGTAGAAACCTTTAAGAAAAGAGCTTACTCTTTCCTTAAACGTCGGCAAAGCATCTGCAAGTCCTCGGATGTTGCACCATAGGCGGTGGTAGTAACATTCCATCAGGTGAGCCTCCTTGAAAGGAGCCTCCTTGAAAGGTGAGCCTTGACCTCGTTTTAACCTCCTTTGCCCCCACATACATAAAAAAAAATAAAAACAAGATCACTTTCAGGTAAGATCACATCACAGATTCGTCGAAGTTTTGACTATAAATTACACGAACAAAGTACATTTTTAAAAATTTATACTTATGTATTTTGTAGTTCTGTAGATTGTATTATTTTCAAATATACTTTTTGTTTTAACTCATGCGAAATAGAAATGCGATTATGGCGAATTAATTTAATTAATTTAAGGAATGATTTGATACGGTCTTACTTATAAACGATGCTTAGCGGCTGTTTAGTTAAACATGGATTTGCCCTTTCTGTCGTTATTTTTTTAATTGCATAGGAAGGCGGACGATCATATAGGCCACCTGATGGTAAGTGGTCAGCAATGCCCATAGACATTGGCATTGTAAGAGATGTTCGCATCGCTTACATCGCCAATGTGCCACCAACCTTGCGAACTAAGATGTTATGTCCCTTGTGCCTTACTTACTTACGTACCTTACTTACGCACTTGCAATAGACTTGACATTCGAATAAAGCCGATAATAAAATGATAAGTATTTTAAGTAATAATAACAGGTTCATCTCGTGGCTATATATGTCTCCTCAGTTAGTATGTATTAGTTTTCGTCGCACCATGATCTGATTGAAATTAAACAAACACTAAATTTTAATTGAAGTTTACCACAATACATTAGTGAAAATTGCACCCAAATCAGTTAGGCAGTTTCCAAGATTAGTGTGCATATAAGCACAGACAAACAGACAAAAATACTAACGAAACAATTTTGGGTTATATTGCATTGATAGAGGCACCCGATAATAATAGTCTGACTCATAAATCTTTCATGTACAGACAGAGATCAGTTCCATTTTTTATTATATGTATAGATGATATAAGCAATATTCGTTAATAGTCGTTATTTTATTTAAATCTTTTGTGTTTCAATATATCCGGCTCTACTTGCTATTTTCATTTTTTGACACAATATTTGTGCAAATGATTCAAATAGTATTCCAAAACGCAAACACACGAACCTTATTCTATTTAAAGTTAATTTATGTGGATTATTAGTTTAATATTCAGTCAGTATTTTTATATGATACTAGCGGTACCAAAGTTTTCTTATGTACGAAGGACAAAACATCAAAAAGATCGCAAGCAAAAATATACTTTGTTTAAACATACATCACTGAACACGCAGTGCATATAGAAATCGTTGTTTCTTGAAACTTTGATAACTTTTTATTAAATAAAGATATCGCAATCATTTTTTTTACAAGGGCCAAGTATCTAAATAAAATTTAGAAAATTTCATTGAAATGTATTCAATAGTTTTTCCGTGAAGCGCGCACAGCTGCAGACCTCCATCATTTTATTTACATAGATATATTTTATTTTTAGAAATACTCCATCGCGGTGATCTATCCTCGTCAATGGAATCACTTGCTTACGATTCCTCAGTAGCGTCGCCGGGCAGCGTTTCGAGCCACACTCAACGCACCAAGCGCATGCGGACAAGCTTCAAACATCACCAGCTACGGACAATGAAGTCTTACTTCGCAATAAATCAGAACCCGGATGCGAAGGATCTCAAGCAACTCGCCCATAAAACTGGCCTATCCAAGAGGGTGTTACAAGTTAGTAAACAATGTTTTTTTAACTGTTCTAGTTGTTGGTATGTTGTTTGTTTTAAGGTTTATATGATAAAAACCGTCATAATCAGGATGTAGTTTTAATGCACAAATGTGATTGCTAACACCCGTATTCCCTAGTTCTTATTATCCGAAGTAGGACGGTAATCAAAGAAAGATTAATAGACAAATCAACTTCAGGTGCTTTTGAAGGAATGAAACTGTAATACTGCTGTTTAAAAGAAGACTGTTGACAGAAAAAATAAAAACTTTATTCACATGACTTCACACTTGAACCCAAATCCTCGGAATCTTTTTTTGTTTTTAATTTAACCAGTCACTAGACCAACGAAGCCGTTTACTACATACTTATTTATAGTTATAATTATTAATTAAAGAAAATGTAAAAAAATAATAATATACAATTAAGTTAGTCAAATAAAATACCCAGATTCCGTTCTCTTGGAATTTAAATAATTTCACAAAAAATAATTAATTGTAAATTACAAATTATTTTAAAATGATTATATTTACGTCTTAATAGGTTTGGTTTCAAAATGCTCGTGCGAAATGGCGTCGTAATATGATGAGGCAAGAATCAAATCAACATGGACCGATGACGCCCAATGGAAATTCTGCACACACCTCGAACGGGAGCCTGGTCGGCAGCGCTGTCCCTCCACCGAACGTAGGACCAGGGGCCATGATAATGTCTGAAGCATTACAGCCGATGGAGGACATCAGGGTTCATACTCCACATCCTATGAGCTTCAGCGAGATGTATTGACGGTCGAAATAAAATTCGACCTGGCCGGTTCCGAAGCAGTTAAGAAGGCCTGTTTCTTTTATATAGCATCATTATCATAAAATGAGGTTTGTCTTAGTTTTAAACAATGTTTTATTATCGCGCTTATTTTACGTGAAATTTATTGTTAGCGTTTCCGAAATCTTGAAATGAAATCGTGTTCAATTACGCAGTACTGGCTAGCCCTTAACAGATAATATCCGTAAGTCAAATATTTTTTCTATCCTGTAAATAAGAATGAACCTTTATTTAAAAGATCAGATTAACAAATTGTTATTTAATGCTTATTTGTCTACGTTCCAGTTTTTTATAAATCTCACTCCATTTTTTCGGTACCTAATATTTTTATTGACTTTAACTAAATGAAGTACACTACAATTACAGCTGCTAAAATATTATTGGTTTCTTGGATTACAGATTCCATTATTATTTACTGTATTGTATAATTTTGATGTAGAGAAATACTATATATATATATATTCATATATATTTAAACAGTATGATTTAATTGTAACGGTACGATAACATATAGTATATATGAATATCGTATTATCTGCCAAGTTTTTTGTAAGTGAAGTGATACTAGTCAAAGATTAATTTTTAGTGTTTGAATAAACTTATAAATAGGATTACTGCTATATAAACTTATTTACCTATTACATAATATTACTTCTCATAACATATTGGCTAAACGTGTTTTATAAAGATATATTATTCTTCTTCTTAAGAATGAAATATACTACGGCGATAATAGGCGAATGCTCAGTCGACGTTGTATTGATATAGCTTGATCGCAATGTGACCAAAGCTTTATAAAGAGTTCTGCTGTTGTCATTCATTCTATTTTTTCGCTGCCTGAATACGTTATAACACGTTTCTATACTAACATTATAAATGCGAAAGTAACTCTGTTGGTCTGTTACACTTTCACCTTAACCATTTCACTGATTTTGATAAAACCTTATAATGTATTTACCCTAAGGTTTTTTCTAAAACCTTCCCTCTAACACGGGTGAAACCGCGAACGAAAACTCCTTTTTATTAAAGTTGATGTATAGAGTACCTTTTGCATATATTGATTTGACCTTCGATCAACAATACTACTAGATAACGCGTCACGAATAAAAACAATACTCAAATGTTGCACCAAATAAGAAAACGATGTAAAGATTTAATAATTTTTAACCTAAGCTATGCCTTCTTCCCGAGCTTTAAAGTGCGGCTTAGATTGTATTGACATTCACTTACGATCTTACGCCATGAATGGCAGAAAGACAGGAAATGTACAATAAGGGTTATTCCATATTCATTCCTTATTTCCTTAGCAATAAGTTATGATAATACTAATTTGAAATAACGTCACAAATGTCATCGTGTTCTTATTTTTCGGGCCGTTTTTGAAGGTCTTACCGCTATTCTAGTACACTACTGATTGAAGAATTTGACAAACATTAGTCTCATCGTGTCGTGGTCGCTTTCACTGTAGACTTGTGACGTAACGGTTTCGTTGTAGACGTGTGATCCTATTATGGACACATTCCTTAATATTTCAACTTCATAATTATGTAATTTACATAGTATTAATGTGACTATATGGACAGTCGTAGGTACTGCATTGTACTTTTTGTACCCGAACATAATATAAGAGCTACTTAGGTAAATGTTTATGAGTGTGCTACGTACATATATAAGGACCATATCATTTTGTTTAGAAGAAAAGTAATAAGTAACTAATTTTGTAATCAGGGATTAGTTATTAATTCATCCTTTATATAACACTTATTAAAATATGTAACATGAATATATAAAATTGTTTAGTTATTTTTTGTTACATAAATTTTCAATTACCGTTATTTTATTAAAATGTTTTAATTTCACTGTTATATTTTTATTATTTATTAATTAAATTATGGTAGTATATAAAAAGTAGGTTTGTAATACTTATATTTGACTTTTTTAATAAACATATTGTTTATTTTGTAATGTATAAATAGTGAAATTATAAATATCTCACACCTCACTAATATACTTTGTATAGTGTTGGTATAGTTCACAAAATCTTTTGACTACTTTTTCGATTGTCAAAATGCTGCTGACAGAAAGAGATGAATAGTATTTAACTAGTCACCACCTATACTATATTTATAAGTGAGGTTAATTATTTGAGTGAAAATAATTTCGTAATTAAGGTTCATTATTTATATATGTATATACATTTGTTAATATTTAAAAGGTCACAATGGATTTGAATTACAATTTAGCAATAGTTTTGTTTCGTACTTTTTACAGCCAGTGACATAAAAGTCGTTTAATATATGTAATGTATATTGAACGTATATAATATACATTCGTACATAGGTGATCGTTTACCTATTTTCTATTAGAACATGTTAGATATTAAGACGTGTATGTAGTTATATCATGTGTATTTATACTTTAAAAGTATTATATGGAAATTAATAACAATAATATTTTTTTATTTTAAATTCCACTTTGCTTCCTAACGTTTCCATCCATAACCCTTAAAAAAAATAGGTATTTAACTATTAATTAAATAATCAATATATTACTCAGAAGGAGCTTATTTCAGGTATGTGTAATATTCATGTGCTTAATTTGTTTTTATAAATCATCTCGTGCTCTGTGGTGAAGGAAAAACTCGTGAGTAAAACTGCATGTGTCTTGTAAAAATCTGCCACATGTGTCTATTCAACATCTACAAACTATTAGACATTTCCACTCAAGCAACTAACGAATCGAAACAATCTATTTAATGATTGTGTCGCGTGCAGTTCTTATAACATAATGCTATTTCACTAATTCAATTCCTGTTGCCGACAATCATTTTTTTTTCTCAACAGTAGCTAAGGAATTCATTAAAATATTGACGTTCCGTTATAAATCTAGTTAAGATATTTTAACAAGATGGCATAGCCCGCGATTTTTGTGAATTTCGTGCCGTGTGACCCCGTGTACGGCTCGATAAATCTTTGAATATTTTGTCAATATACGTGGCATCTGATATTTTAAAGCTATCGACTTCATACGCGTAGAGGTATTTTAATGATGCTTAATAATGATTCAGTTGAACGTAGAAGTCTAAAACAGCGGCCCCGGGCACATTATAATTAACGTTTAAATTGTTTCTAAGAGTAACCGGCTTAAAAAATAAAGTTGTTCTCCAGATAATTATAATTAGAGGCTCAGTTTATTTTTAGTGAAATGAAAGTAGCACTGTTTTAGATTCCATTTAAAAAAATAAAGTAAAAGTATTCATTATACAAAGAATGGTAAATTCATCCTTGGTATTTTATTGCATAACTAGCTGATACCCGCGACTTCGTCCGCGTTGCTTGATATATTAATCTTTTAAATTCGTTTTTATTATAAATATTTTCCGAACATACATCACTGAACACGCAGTGCGTATACAAATCGTTGTTTCTTGAAACTTTAATAACTTTTTATTAAATGAAGATATCGCAATCACTTTTTTTTGATAAGGGCCAAGTGTCTAAGAAATAAAACTTAGAAAATTTCATTGAAATCTCTCCAGTAGTTTTTCCGTGATGCGCGCACAACTGCAGACCTCTATCATTTTATTTATATAGATAAAATAATAATATTTGTTACGTCATCGTCACACGACATGCGAAATACTTTGTTTTTTTAATTGTTGGTAAGTGGTTACCAATGGCCATATATATTAGCATTGTAAGAAATATTAACAATGCATCACCACCCTTGGGAACTAAGACGTAATTACATTGGCTCGTTCACTTCGAACACAACATTGCTAGGTGTCGCTGTTTAAGTGATTAGTGGGTGGTCCGGTGTCGAACTTGAACACAACCATGTACCTCCCAGTTATTATCCTCGTTAGTTATAGATTATATATTATGTATCATTCATAAAACGATGAGATGCACCTACATGCAGTTTGACAGATATGTCTACAACTATGGTTAGGTATATAGGGAAGGTAGTTCGAAGCAGGTATACCGCCCAATGCAGGTATACCACTTTTAACCATAAGCTCTTGACATAATTGTAAATGTTTGAATGTAGTATTATATCTCGATGGCCAACCCGTCATCGTCATTCGGCTCGCTCACTTAGCGTTAAAAGTTTTCAAGATAGAACAAAAAGATTTTAAATTTAATTTTCACTATAATTTTTGAGTATTTTTAAAAACCGATTAGTTGAAAACTGCGTACGCTGGATGTACATCATTATTCTATTTATTTAGTAGAAATTCACTTACTTTTCTTCATAAACAGTTGGTCATTTATTTTTAATTTCCTCGAAATTTGAAAAATAAGCGGCTGGGCAAATTCTGTATGATAAAGCAGGTATACCGGCGTGAAGAACGAAGTCATGTTGGACGCATTGCTTTTCTCTGAGGTGGCAATATTATTTGGTATACTATTTAAAAGCGGCTATTTCGGACAACGTTCTAAATGGATATTGCTCCTCAGGAATTTACACAAAATACCTATTTTTACGACTGATTTCCTTAAGTCAGGTTTCACGGACCTGATGAAAACTGGTGTATTCAACGTGGTAAGGACCGACCGTGGTAAGTTTTGACTGACCGACCAGAACCTATAAATAGCGGCAATGCTGCTGAAGCCTATCACCCTGCATATATAATATATCCAAGACTCTCGATCCTGGTCGCATCACGAATAGCCTGATTTAAATACTGTGATTTGATTCTGATCGTACAACCTCAAGTAGGTAAGAACTTCATCCAAAATTTTACGCTTCTGGACGATATTATTATGAACCAATTGATGCACAAAACTTGAAGCACAAAAATACCTACCATTTAAAATCTAGGAAGATCAAGACAATACATTGAATAGGTTAATGCTAAACATTTTATGAAACCAGCACTAAATCCATGATGAAGAGACTGATTAGCTCATATTGTATGCGAACTTGGTTTAGTTATTGAAGATTATAAAATGTTAATTTAAATGAAACTAAACAGGTTTATTAATGTAATCAATTCATGGATCGCTATATATACAATTATATACCAGCTTTGCCCAAAGAACTGTTCCGCTGTGGGCCCCCTTAGCGTATGAAATAAAATAATTAATATTAATTTTATAATATAATATAATTATAATATTTTTACATAAAATTTTAAGATTTATTAAAAGGCTGATTTTAGATTTTGTTTATAACTGATACATGTTAAATACATACACACCAACTTAAAATGTGTAGGTATGTGTTAGTTTTAGGGTTTTTATTATACAACAAAAGTGAACGTACCCGGACTGCCTTCCCCTACTACCTTCCCCTACTATTCAGGCTATCTAATGCAAAAGGTCTGTCTATTTTTCGAATCAGAATTTTAATACTTCTGTATGTACATAAGTCATTTAAGATCAAAATTATAATATACATAATAAATGCATTTTTAAAACAAACAAATTACGACATGCATAATGAAAAATGTATAAACATCAACAAGAAAATTATTTTTTGTAGATATATTTCGTAGTCAAAATTCAAGTAATAACAAATACATTTATTTTCTACAATGTAAATTAATTTTGCATGCCATTTTATTTCTTACGAATAAAAATAAATACCTATACAAAATTCGAAACCGTGAATACAACCTTAAAAAGATCTCATCCCAAAATACAACGTCAAAACTCGTCAAATCCTCATTGTCATTCACCGCAATCAACCTGTCTCCAATGACGTTTTAAAAGAAACTCGTCTTGCCTTCTGATTTATTTATAACGCAAAGTGTACACCGTTTCGACGCATTGATTCATTAAAAAATATATAAAATCATGCGCTCGAAGTCGCCAGAGAAGCGTGGAGGGCAAAAAGTAGTCCGGGCGCCGACATACAGAATTGAAAACGAGTACAATCCGGAAGCTATGCCTCAGTATTTTCAGGTTATGTGTACCGCGATTCTTATAAATTATTTATTAAGCACCCTTATTGGTAGGAGCGCGCGTTTGTCTTTTTGCTCAAAATACAATGGATGTTCGTCGTTGTTGTGTGGACCAGTGAAGTCGATGTAAATTATAGTCCATGGGGATTTAATTGAATGTCTTTCATATGTGACATTTTAAGGTTTGTAAGGCAGCTTAATGGTTATTGCGATTATTCTGCTTTTTTAGGAAAACTTTGAAATATGCGGTGTAGAGAACGATATTGGATCTCTCCATAGCTATTTGAATAATTAATATGTATCTTAGTTATAAAACTGAAGCAATCTAACATTTCCGTTTATAATATATATCGATACATTTCCCAAAATATCTTCTTTTGCTTATTATTTTTGGAGAATAATCAGTATATTGTAATAAACAACATATATATAGGAACAAAAAAAATCTTCAAACTTAGTTGGCAGTAACAGAATCAATTTAAGGTTATTTTAGGTTTTACAACTTAAATGAAGCTTTTTTGTAATGAATACGATTATGATAGAAGATAACATCAATATTATTAAATTATCATTTTAATGGTATATTTAGTTTATACGAATAAAAATAAAACAATTGTGAAATATTTAACTGTTATATAATATATTTAACATAATATGTTATAATAATTTTAACGTAAAATATAATAAAATATTATCTTTTACAGATTGCAGTTAATATTTTGAAAGTAGCCAATCTGTTTTGGGTCAATCCTCATTCGTCTAACGCGTATGTTGTTATAGTAATTGGTAAAATGAAGTATAAAAAGAATATTGGGAGGAATATGAAGAAACTTTTTAACAGAGAAGAAGTAAGTTAGGCAAAAAATTGAAATTTATTTAAAAGTTTGTCTATAAAAAAAAATGAAACGTATTAGGTTTCTTTCCATTAGATGTCCTAAGACAAAATCTACTACAAATATTGCAGTTTGTTATTCATAGCTCTAGTGGTTTATCAATGTTATAATTGAAGATTACTATATTATGATTACTTGCTTACAATATAAATAGTGGCCGACTTAAGCCTTATCACCTTACGCAATAAACTCGAATTCCAACGCAGGACTGATCAGGAACAAAAGTTGTGAATAAGTAACCACGTCATATAAATTTATTTTAAAAGGGCAACTATACGAGTTTATTACCGTTTTTTTTCGCCTCTTGCCTCTTTTCGAAACGAAGTTTTAGAGTGAAAATAACGACGACTCAAAACGATTTACTGTTAAGTTTACTTTTCAAACTATTTATCTCGGAATATTATTTATCATGAATGTATTAAGCTAGCATGTTTCATACACATGATGAGACCTCGAGTGGCTGGTCGTGAAAAATCTTTTCAATTATGTTTTGTTTTTATTAAGAAGCGAATGCATTTCGGATTTAAATAATAATTGTTTTCCTTGCTAATTCAAATTAGGTTTGTAGTCATGATTTTATAATTTTATCAATTGAAGTTTCCAACAAATTTGAATTGTCAGACAGTTTTTACGTCATAGAGTCTTTTGACCGCAGATGAAATGCAAAGAGCTGTAGGGATGTTGCTAGCGGGTAGAAATCCATTTCATCATGCTGAGATCCTGCTGAGCAGCACCCAAGCCGCGGAAGGAGTACAACCAACTCGATAAGACTGTACTGGCTGATTGTAAGAAGACGTCAGCCAATTTTGTTCGCCCGCGAGAAGGCTACAAAACTCAAGTGGTATTGTTACTAGCACCCAAACCGTGCGAAATCAGGTGCCCACAAATACTTCACGATAATTGCGCTCGTCGAAATTGGTGTAACGGGATAAAATTTTATTTTGCTACGAGTCTCGGTTTGGGCTTAGGCCTGATACAAGAAGGTTATATAAGTGTAACGTCGTTCCAGAAATATTGCGAGGCTGAGACGTACATCAAGTTGCATAGGAAATTTACGTTGAGAATGTTTTTAAGCTATCCATGATGTACAAGGCCTTGCAAGCACCGATTTCACGTTAATGCTTGACAATGCGTGTTCATATATAGTTAATACTTGGCAATGAAATACATCCGGTGCCCACAATGCCATTGCCATGGCCGGCACAATCGCTAGACCGCAACTCCGTCAAACATGCATGGGACATGTTTCAGAGAGGTGTATTAGAGGACTTGGACAGAATGACAACAAACCAACAACTGAATGAATTCCAAAATTTCCAGGGAGTATTTGCCGCTGGATAACTTAAACAGAGTCACCGGTTCTATGAATATAATCAGAGCCGGCTAGTTTTGAACAACGGAGGAGGCAACACTTTTGTATTAAATTACTCCACTTTTTGCAATGATTCAATTTTCTTGTAATTAAGTCGCATGGGTTACCTTACGTTTTACTACGTATGATACAGTAGACTTAATATTATTAATTTATGTTGGTAAAAGAACAGTTGAATTGATTGTTCTTTTTACATCAATAATATAGTAAAATGTATTATTTAAACAATAAAATAAAAAAGTTATAATATGATAAACCATTCTAGAACATTATTACGTTTTTGCTGGTGGTAGAACTTTGTGCAAGCTTGTCTCGGTAGGTACCACCCACTCGTCAAACATTCTATCAAAACAGCAGTACTTGCTATAAATTGTAGTATTCTGGTTTGAAGGATGAGTGAGCCAGTGTAATTACAGGCACAAGAGGCATTACATCTTTGTGCCCAAGTTTGGTGGCACATTGGTGATGTAAGCGATGGTTAATATATCTTATGTCAATGGTGTATGTGGCCATTTAGCATCAGCTGGCCCATATACTCGTCCGCTTACCTATTCGATGAATATTGCTTTTACTTTTATTTATATTTAATTTTGGTGCTTACAGAGTTTTGTTTTCGATATGCAAGTAAGTCTTCGTGACCTTCAACATACACATATGTGGCTTGCTGTAATGGAACCGAGATGCAGAGGTTCTCGTTTGCTAGGGGAATCTAGTATGAACCTTGGAGAGATTTGGAATCAACCGAGTAAAAATTATTCTTATAAATTTATTATTGATTAGGTAGTCATAAGTTTAAGTATGGAAATAATATTGCAATGAAATAATAAGTCTAGTTTATGTAATTTCATTTCTTTCTGTTGCTAGTTGCTAATTCTATCTGTTAGGCCAGTGTTCGCCATGATACTGCCCAGACAATCTTCTTCATCAGTATAATTAACCACAATAGAAATAGATTTGCAATATTAATACGTGATATGTTCACTCTATATAATATATTCGTTAAATACTTGTGAAGTATATTAAAAAATCGAACAAATTAAGTTGTAATACGTGGATGTTAATTGAATACGGCTTAAGGATTAAGTACGAGCGCACCCTCAGACTTATTTTGGCTCTAAATAAGTATTTACAATTCGTCTCGAAGGTGATAAATGAAAATATCTCAACAAATTTAATATTTCAGGGGTATTTCTGAAATACAAATTTCCGTTTCCTTTCTGTTCCATTTTTAAATTTATTAATCGGTTTCACTTAAATTATAATTTAGCATTCAAAAAGTTAACAAATAAATAATAATTAATTATTTAAATATAAAATAAAATACTAAAATTTACACTTTATTGTCAAAACAATAAGATCTCTATCAGAAAAGTTATGGGCTGAGGATCGATTTAAAGCTTATTAAGTCCCGATTCACTCCAGCTTTATTATTACAGCTTTTTATTGAAATTATTAGAATTTACTAGTGATACTGATCGTATGAGTCGAATTAAAAATTAAAAGTCTTATATACAATTACATAGTAATTACATTTAACAGACCATCAAGTCTACCAGAAGTGGCTTCAATTAACTCCCAATGGTTTTTTAAAAGTTAACGTGAGAATTATTTTAAGAGGAGAATTGCATATGGTGTCAGTAATAACGAATGACGAGAAATTAGAAGAGTAAGTTACTTTTTGTATTATAAGTAGAGCAACAGCCTATAAATGTCATAAAGTTAAATCTTTAAGTTTTCATATACTTAATTCGTGTTTAAAATTTTAATCGTGCTCGAAGCTAAAAATACACTACCTTATGTATAAACTCACCTATTTAGGATCAGCGAGCTGGAGTAAGCTCGAAGCTGCAAGATGAAAAAATGCCTTAGCCTAGCTTCGCGATATTATTTAAAAGATTGTTACTTTACCATTCTAGTATAACTCGTATAACTAGTAGTATAACCTTTTGTATTTGTTTTACTTGGCAAGTGTGTGATCACATACATTTTGATATTATAAAAATAATTGACTTATTTTGATCACGTGATGATCTTATACTTGGAGTTTTCTTAAATTAGCTTCTAGTATGAAATAATTATTTTTAGCGATACTTTACTATCGGCGGGTTCTGAACATCAAACTGCGAACTATGTCATTACTGTGTACGGCGCATTCGGACTCCAAAACTGTGATGACTGTCAAACGAATAAACGGTACAGGAAACCTCCCAGTACATTCGTCAGAGTCTCGTTTTCCGGTCAAGTGGTACATAATTATTAAAGTAACTTGAAAGTAAAATGTAGCAATATTAAATACTGGTAAATAAGTTAGGAAAGGTAGTAAGTAAGGGAATAGTTAACATGTGTTTTGAATTTTTTTTTGGTAATTTTTAGGCGAAAACAGCAATTCAACCTCTAAATAACAACCCTATGTATTGCGAACAAATATCGATAGCAGAAATGTTTCCTAGTACAAGTCAAATCATTAACTTCGACATTTATTCTAATGAAAACTGTTTCAATCGGATCGTTGGCAGGACCCACCTTTGTTTAGGAGATATATCCCATGATGGAGATAATGGTAAATGATTCAATTCGCCATATCGTAACAACTATGTTAATAATTATAATAATATTATAATAAATGTGTCCACATTTAAAATATAGTAAACGTATAAGTAAACGTGACTAACGTTTACTGCTCGACGGCAGATGTGGAGTATTTGATGAAATTAATATTTATTGAAAATATTTATAGTTAAAGAACGATAAATAAATATGGAGTAGAATAAATGAAAAACTTCAGTTTTGATATAAATATGGATTTCGATGAGCTGATAACGTAGATGATACTCAAATTACTCGCAAATTTTATTTTCAATGTTATTCGTGTTTATTGCGATAAATATAATTGCCGTTAGAGAAAAAAAGCCCACAATAGTTGTAGGTAATATAGAGATTGTAATTTTTTGTTCAATACGTTTTTCGTATAGAGCTAAACGATTAAATTCAATTAATAAATATAATCGGAGGGAAACGCGATAATTATAAGAAATTTGTATATTTTGCCAAAACTAATATACTTATAGCGCCCGTCACAAAATATTTGAAACCTACCTTTAAAAAGAGAAAAACGACTTATTTCGGCATAGTAGAGCGATATCTCTGTCGCAAAAAACATTGTTTGAAATATTACAAAAGTCACGAGAATAAGCTTTGGATAGTGTGTCCTTACAACAATACACTGTAAAGAACGGCTAGGGAGCTGGTCGCAATTCAGCTACATGATTCCGTCGTCGCTGATACTAAGACGTAATGTAGTCTGGATCTATGTAAACTCGAAAAAAGAAGTGGCGAGCTTAGGTAGCTTTGATTTTTCTAAAGATATTTTTTTTTATTGTATAGGCCAGCTGATGGTAAGTGGTCACCAACGCCCATAGACAATGTCATTGTAAGAAATGTTAACCATCACTTACATCGCCAATGCGCCAACCCTGAAAACTAAGATGTTATGTCCCTTGTGCCTGTAATTACACTGGCTCACTCACCCTTCAAACCGGTACACAACAATACAAAGTACTGCTGTTTTGCGGTACAATATCTTATGAGTGGTAGTGTAAGTGGAGGAACGTACCCAGACGATTTTTTCGACAATACAGATTATTGATGCAAAATCATCATAGTGGCAGAAGTAATATTTTTATCTCTTACTAGCGGATACCCGCGACTTCGTCCGCGTTGCTTGATATATTAACAAAGTTTTCTTATGTACGAAGGAAAACACATAAAAAAGATCGCAAGCAAAAATATACTTTGTGTAAACATACATCACTGAACACGCAGTGCACATACAAATCGTTGTTTCTTGAAACTTTAATAACTTTTTATTGAATGAAGATATCACAATCATTTTTGTTTTTGATAAGGGCCAAGTGTCTAAGAAATAAAATTTAGAAAACTTCATTGAATCTATCCAGTAGTTTTTCCGTGATGCGCGCACAACTGCAGACCTCTATCATTTTATTTATATAGATAATAATATAATTTCAATAATTATTCTAATCTGCCGGCCGACGAATTAATTATTTTTTATATATTATAATAATTAGAAAAAAATGAATTACTCTAAAACACAGCAGGAAAAACTTCTGCCATTAGCATTAATATTTTTTTATATTAAATATAGTTTGTTAACACCATCGACAGAAGCGATAATATCGTTTAAAACACTTATTTTTATTAACATTTGTTCAAGCTCCTATTTGATATTACAGCAATTAATGAATGACAGAAATTGTTTAAAATGCTTATTATACTTAGTACTCTAATATTATCAAACTCTGTCAGATGATGAAATCATATAAAAATTACTGCCACCAGCTCCCTAGCTAAATTTTAATTAGCCTGAAAGAGTACACGGTGATTTTACTTTTTGAGTACAAACAAAATTAATAGTGTTTCCATCTATGTGAGAACAGATTAATTGTTCTTTTAGGTAACATAATAGTGAAGATGGAAATATCTCATCACTAGATATGAATTTAGTTTTGTTTCTACTTTAGAGGTGACTTTTTTAATAAAATCGTTATTCCTATTAGACCGGCTTACTTGTTCCCTTTTTATAATTGGATTTCATGATTAATTTGTAATAAGTCTTATTTGTCAAAGGTTTTTTACCAACATTTGGTCCATCTCTTCTACACATTTATACAAACTCAAGTCCTAGTACGGGTGGTGCAAATGTCGATGGACCATTTCATCGTGGAGCTTTACTTGTAGCATGCAACGTCGTAGTACCGTGTTATCAACTGAACCTCAAAAGTGTAACTGTGGAACCAGTAGCGCCCATTCGCCTCGTAATTATCCTCTATAAAATTATTACTTAAGCTAGCGGTTTTTACATAAGTTTTAAATTTAATGTACCGAAATTTAATCACGACATAAATACACTCAGATATTCTTCAAGCACTTCAGAAGCAAAAATAGTCAATAGTCTTATCAATTCAGAAAATATGTCAAGTAATAGTAATACAGGATGTTACTATTATTTGACATATTTTTTTTATGTTAAAGTCCCACAGCTGAGCTAAGACCTTCACTAGTTTTGAGGAGAAGTTTTTGGGCTTATTCCACTACGCTGCTCCAACTCGGTTTGGTGGATACACATGTGGAAGATTTTCAATTTTTGGCATTTGCTTGTGTTGGAGCACATGGAAGTTTCCGGATGTTTTTGTATACCGCTGAGCACGATGTGAATTATAAATACAAATTAAGCAAATCTGTGGTGCTTGTCCGGGCGTGTTCTCGTAATCCGACACAACCGAAATGAGTTCAGGTGTAGGACCAATGGCTTTAAGTGCCTTCCGAGGCACCTGAGTGTACACTTCACACTTCCAAAACTTTTTGGAGAATTTTTGATAACTCTAACTTTGTTTTGGCCTGACCTGGGATTTGAACCCAAGACCTCCAGATTTTCGGTCTTACATTAAGCCACTAGACCAACGTGGCAGTCAGATGTCATTACATTAGTCACTCAATTGAGTATACATATAGATAATCAGTAATTACTATACGAATGATAATAGGAACGGTTTAATGAAGCACGCTACCTTTATTTCTGTGGGTCTGTTATGAATCACACTTCCTGTCATTAGGGGAAGAATACGAAGGGCTGGTACATCTTTTTCCTTTTAATTTGCACAATTACTATCATATTTCTTTAATGTTTCAACCTAAGCACAAATATGTTATTTGGTGGCAGAGCTTTGTGCAAGCTCGTCTGGGTAGGTACCACCCACACATCAGATATTCTACCGCAAAACAACAATACTTTGTATTGTTGTGTTCCGGTTTGAAGGGTGAGTGACGCAGTGTAATTACAGGCACAAGGGACATAAAATCTTAGTACCCAAGGTTGTGGCTTATGGCGATGTAAGCTATGGTTAACATCTCTTACAATGCCAATGTCTATGGGCTTTGGTGCCCACTTTCCACCAGGTGGCCCATATGCTCGTCCGCCTTCCTATGCAATAAAAAAATGAAATAATAAAGTTTGTTAGGCAAAAATGAAATCAGTCAAAAATGAAATTGTAGCCTTCACCGATGATAGGAAACGTGCTTCCAATGTTTGTTTTATATTTGCTATACGTTTTGTCCGCCATTGAATTAAAGCGATAAAACATAATTTGTAATTTCTAAGGTATATGATTTGTCATGGAAAAATCCACTTCAAAGTCAAAAATAAAGCATTGTTTATATAACTACGGTTTATTTTCAAGGGCACAACCCCGATCAGAAACGTAAAAGAATACAATTTTTTTGATAGAACAAAAACACCAAATGTCTTCTAATCTTTATGTTTCTTTAATTTATACTCTTAATAACGTAACTTTTCGTGAAACTAGATAATATACTGGAGTTGTGCATGTACACGAATGCGGCGTAGTTGGTCTGTTCTCTTCGGTGATGGCTGCCGGAACAGGATCCACTGATATCATCATTATTATAGTTTAAATAAGCTTTATCAGATGTGAATGAAAAAGTGTCTTTATCAATAACAAAACAAATTTAATATGTTTTTTTAAGTAAAGACCGATTAGCAAATACCTATTGTAAATATTTAGTTTATATTCTCGCAAGTTACTTGCAGGAAAATCTATGGTCGTTTGAGGATTTCTGCGTATACTGTCCCATTTTCGAAGTGTCGATGCTCAATAGTAGAATAACCGGCCAGTCTTGTGGTGTCGCAATTACGGTTGGCGAGATGTCTCATGATAACATGTCAGATGGAGGTATTCCAGAATTTAAATCAATGTCGTACGATTTATATAAAACTAGTGATCGTATTAAACTTCGCATACCGATATCCAACTAATTAAAGTCTCCATGAATAACAGACCATTTGTTTCAGAATTTATACAAATGATGAATGAAATACGTAAGTTCATTTTAAAGGATTTGTTTTCATGTTACATTTTTTAATTAAAAACTTAAGCTTAAGACAAATAAGATAAGATAAGATAAATAATAATTAATATTTTTTGCGTTTTATAGGATCCCGTAAGTTGCACTATACTGGTAGTCTCGGTGTAATACAATGTCAATCTGAATGCGGTTACCTTGACTTTAATACGGCATTCCCAGTCCTGCAATTAGCAGCCAGACTGCCCGATCATAGATATAAAATGTACAGAAACAATATGATACATGCTGTCGTCAATAACCTGGTTAGTACATTCCCATTATTAAAACTAAGAATTTAAGAAGTTTACCACGTTGAAGTATAAATAATTGTAGCTGGAACAATTTCAATTCATACAATATTTTTAATTTATATTAAAGTAGTTTACATCAAGTATTTTCATTTATATCAAGTATTTTTTTGTTTAGGAAGCAGTTTTAGATGATATAGAGAACCGCCTTAAAACCTATGATTATTCATCGCCTGTGGTTCTTATGCAACAGCTGATTACAACATTAGATGATACAACTGTAACCATTCGAAGATTTTTAGACTTAGTACAGGATTCTAGTTCAATTTCTTCTAAGGGCGAAGATTTTGTGAAACAATGCAACACAGAATTGGAACGGAAACAATTAAAACTACAAAAGGAAGAAATCGTAAGAAACTTATTACCACTGTACTTCAATTTATGCTTTAAGAATTAATTAAGTAAAAGTTTTGAGCATTTAATTTTGGAGAGTTTTCTGTGTATCTAGCCCGATATCCTGACAAACTGATATTAAAACTGAAAGGGGAAGAGATACGTTCCATAGTATGTTGAGCCCTAATGAATGGTAAAAAAAAAACAGGATTATAACAGATTTTACGGAAATTCAAATTTTGATAAACAGATTATAAGTTATCTAAAAATATATTTGAATCGCGCCATTATATATAAAATTAAGTAGCAAAAAATAATGAACTTTATGATTATTATATTTTTATTTGAAATTGTAGCAGACCGCTCGGTCTGTCTTATCAAGTTTTCTTATTGTTTTTATGCTTGAAGGGACGAAAAATTTGGTCATGCTATGATAGTGTTTTCATACATTAAGAGTATTTTTTCATTATAGCATAGTATGATCAAAATATTTGATCATTTGAATAGCTATGGAATTTATTAGAGCCAAGTTAGTAAACAAAGTCCTCCTGTGATTTTAATGATTTTAGATTAATAATGCTTAATGGTATAATCAATTATTGGCGTATCCGTCCAACGTTTGGCGTAAGTCCAAAAACAAATATGGTAGTTACGACAACGTTAGTTACAGGCACAAGGAACATAATATCTTAGTTTCCAAGGTTGGTGGCGCATTGGCGATATAGGCGATGGGAACATCTTTTACAATGCCAATGTCTATGGGCGTTGGTGACCACTTACCATCAGGTGGCCATACGCTCGCCCGCCTTCCTATGCATGAAAAAAGTGGGATAATTGTTGTTTACGTCGTATTGTTGTTGTCGACGTCGTCAAAAATCAGAATCAAGTCACAACAACATCGTTGAGCGTAATTAAATAAAAGGAAAAAACCAAAGCCTGAGCGTTAACGAATATGCGAAAATTTTCAGATTCGTCTTCAGTATAATATTATTATGACGATTATAAAAAAATAATTGTAATTTGATTCATAAAAAAATTTATCATCATAATTTAAATTATATGATCGTATTGATTTGCCCAAGAATGTATTTTCCTGTGTTTTATTTATTGTGACTGCAAACGATACCGTTATAGAAAATTGTGTCCTTTTAAAACTGAAACTGTAAATTTGTGTATTTTAAAAATAAATTAAGTATGAGTTCAATCAACCTTTTTATTATTTTGACTTACTTTAACAGGTCAACTACCTGTTTTATTAAAATCTATCTATAATGTTATCTCGATAATTTAAGCAATATTTTAGAAGAAAAGAAAAATGTATTACATATAGCTATATTTTTAATTCGCAATATATACAGGTTTTTTTAATTAAATTGAAAACGCAAAATGCAAACGCAATTTTTTTATTATTTTTAAATCGATTAAAATAAAATAAACACTTAAGCTTAAGAAGATTGAAACAGAACTTAGTGAAAACCGCATATAAATGGTGTTATGATGCCGATGGGCCCAGGATGGGTATTTCCCGCTGGACAAACTAAAAAGAGTAGAAGCTAGTAAAAGAAAGCTAGTAAGAGAAATGTGTCAAATGCTGTTTGGAAACTCAACTACAGTAACTACTAATTTAAAAAAAAACACTAAAAATTAACTAAGTACATACATATGTATGCCTATACAAAAATGCGCACCGCGTAGCGATATTGTAAGTCTTAATATTAGATGCAAAAAGAAAACGACATAGATATACTAATGGACTGAAGTCGCAAAAAACTAATAAGTTTGCCAAAATATTTGCTCATTCACGACACAATGAACAAAAGAGTGCAATGTTTGCGAGCGAGTTTGGATGGTGAAAGCAAATATTTACCTTATTTTGACTCCTTTGATGTGTAATCAAAAACCCGATAATTGACTGACATACGTTTTTCTATTTACGTTTTAAGCTAGATATATGTAAATGAATCATGTACATAGTCCACGGTTTGTTGTGGACTTAATGCAAATGCGGAAACACGCTAAGCCATTGTACAGTGTAGACATTTGTACCTATGTATGTATTTGTACATATTATGCCTCCATATTATCTATATCCAATAAATTTGAAGTCACTACTTCATTAAATCGTAAATTGTTATGTATATGTATTATCTAAATTTAATTTATCTCTGTTTAAATTTAATACTTATTGGTAAGTTAATGTGTTAATTAAAAAAAATAGATAATTTTGATAAAAAAGCAACAATAAGTAGAAAAAATACAGTAAGATATTTGAGATGATTTTTATTTGAAATTAAGCCACAATACTTATACATTGTAATCTGTTTTTAATGACCATTATTTTGTCTGAAATATCTTCCCTTCGTATTGTTCGAATAAAAAAAGTCAATTATCAGGATTATGACGTTTGAGTATTGTTTAATGAGCAAGTAATATAATATACACACTGATATAAATATTTGTATTAATCATTTTTGAGCGGTCCTTATGTTTCCATATTGTGTTTATTATTCGTTTTGCGTTCTGCTGTGTACGAAAATATCGTGAGCGAATTCAGCTATCGGATCGGATGTTAATTATCGCTTACATCACCAATGCGCCACCAACATTGGGAACTAAGATATTATAACCCTTGTACTAAGATGTTATGTCCCTTGTATTCGCCGATCTTCATAGGAGTAGCGTAGTTATTTTCAAACGTTCTTATAAGAAAAATATTCTATACAAGAGGCCCATGACCAACATGTATGTATGTGTAATTTAGGAATGTCCCACACTTTCAAAAACTTACTTTTTTTAATTTTTTCCTTTCAGGGAAAAATATATCGTAAAGTTATGCAAAACCAAATATGCAGCTTAAAGCTCACTAATGAAGTCGATGCAAGCACAAAGGAAATAAACATGTGTTCCAGAAAATCTGTGAAACGATTGCTCGCTGATATGAGGATAATATCCCAGGAACTAAAGGATCATATATATAATGTATGACTTCCGTTATTTCTTCTTACAATTTACTTTAAAGCTTCAACACCATGTACCAATGTCGTTCGAATTAATTCATGTTGTTATATAATAGTAAATGCAAAATAATGTGCAAAAAAGTGTTTTAAGAGTGACTTTAGTTGCATCTGTCTCACATCTGTCCGAATACTGAAACGTCATTCAAATACTAAGTGATACTTAATTATTTGAGACGCCGTTAATTAAAAAATCATTAAGTCATCAAAATAATGTGAGATAGATAGTTAGAGAGCCATAAGAGTGACATCATTTCAATATGATTCTCTAACTTCCTTAGCGAAATTCTCAAAGAGATTGAGAATTTTATTGAATGTATCTAAGTAAAATTTATTTCTATTTATGTCAATCGACCTGGCACAAATAAATAACAATGAATTTACGAGTTAGGTACATTACTAATTCTATTCTATTCTGCGGTCTAATAATAATGTTTGCCATTTTATGTAGGCATACCAGATTAAATAAAACAATTTTTACTTATTTATTATTTTTAACAACTTTTTTTATCACAAAAATTTTATCATGTCATTTGTATGAGTTACGAAATAATGACGACACGAAAAATACTTTTAATTCATGCTGTCTTTTGAACAGTTGTAACCGTGCAAAGCTTTTGAATCGCGTGCTATTCGCTTTTGTCAATATTAATATTACATTAATTTGTAGTGTAGCAAACCATCTCGATTGCACTGAGCACATTTGGATAATGAATGTTTAATTAAACAATGTTACAATATTTCAATATAATATCTAAATAATGTAAAGGATATTTGAGCCTCTCATCATTATAATTTACGTTGTACTAATGACGAATCGATAGGTTATGTTTATCTGTTTGCACTTTAACTAACAAATACTAAAAATCAAAAAATATTTAGACTTACTTGTAATTAAATAAGGCTTTTTAAAATCAACAATGACTGAAGTATAATATAAAATAACTTGTCTGATCTTCGTGGTCGTTTGGATATAAATAGCCGCATGAAATTATCGTGTTTGATAAATAACGAAACTTAACTATAAATTTTATCAAAGTAGCTATTCATAAAGAATTGATGAGATATTGAAAAAATGTCGTGAAATGTCAGAAAGTGATATGCGATATTGACCATTATAATTATAACTTATCAAGATTACACACATCATAATAGTGTATCACCATGATTCTATTGTTAACATTTCATGGGTGAGCAATGTAATCAATTCCTGAGAACCGCGCTACTGTTCTTAAAACATAATAATTTATTATATTTATATTAAGATTATCATATTAATTATATCGTTATTATTGCACAGTCCTTACAAGGCTGGCCGGAAATTGTGGTGTGGCTTTTGAGTGGAGGCTCAAGAGTAGGATATTGGAAGATTTCACCAACAGACGTTATTTACTCGATTGAAGCGAAACAATGCGGCAAGGATTGTGGGAAATTACAAACTGTTTATATGAAGGTACTTCAACAATAAGCTTGTCTGAGCAGATATTTAGTTACTTCCCCCAACTTGAGAAAATTTTCTGCGTCTAATAAGTTTATTAATCTCATTAAGTTTGTATTTCTCCAGGAATTATTAATGATTTAAATTGTAGAACTAGTATAGCGCACTCAGTATTACTTTAAGATCAGGTTACGTTCGAATTCGGAGCCTACATTTATCTCACCCATTTAATCACCATCTTATTATTATGTATAATGTTATTTAAATTATATTGTAGGTACTAGCTGTAACAAAACAACACAAAAAGGTTTTTTTATTTCGAACCAGTAGTTTCTGAGATTAGCCGGATCAAACAAACAAACTCTTCAGTTTTATATATTAATATAGATTTATAATAGTCTGTGATACAATATATATATTAACTTCTTTCGTGTTTTTTTATATTCTAGCCATTGTATTGCTCTAAACATATAAATTTCGCGAGTGACTGTTATTGCATTGCGGGTAAAGTTGATCTACTCGTATGGATGGGGTTGTATCGGCAAAAACCAGCATTTGAAACCTTCTTGACCGGATTAGAACTCAAAACAAGAAATTTTGATATGTGTATCAAAAGCACTTATATGGTAAATTATTTTGATTTTTTTTACTATTTATGAAAAGTTATCGATTAATTATTTAAAGAAATAAGTTAGTAGTAATTACAGAATAAAAAAGATAAAAAGAGCGATTTAAAAGAGGCGAGAACAATTGGATACAGTATGCCACTTTTAATCGAGCACCGCAGGATCACGTCCGAGCATGCATCACTGAGCTCTTTATCATCTCATACTCAGGGGTGAGGGAAATCATCGTGACCTGGGTTGGAACAGCATATCGGAATATGCTCCAACCCTACCCCGCAGGGGCTGGTGTTATTACTTTTAAAACCCCTTAAGTCATGTTATGGAAAAAAAATTCTAATAACACTAAAAGGCTCATTAACAAAGAATACGCTAATTAATTACTCATCTAGACGTTTATACATTGCTTGAGTCAACTAATAAGTTGTCGCCCACTAGCAATTAGCCCACGCTAATTATTAAATGCCTAATTAATGCTACTTCATGTTTGCGGGCTGCAAATCTAAAGGCTTGATGAAAATGATTATATACTATCAGATGTTGGTATGCTATGTAATCTATTTGTTCTTATGTAATTATAAGTTATAATTCATGTAATAAGTAAGCTTTTCGTACAATATAGTTTATAAAACTTAATAATAATATAAATATCAATTTTTATATGTACTTATTTAATAAAAAAAAAACTTACACAAACTGTATGTATTCTTTATTATCTATGGTTAACGACTCTTGTCGTATGTGTAATAACCGAGACGATGTATCTAATAGTGCTTTCCAAAGCAAAAGCGGAAACCTAATGTGGTGATTACAGATGTATGGCGCGACACTTCGACGAAATATAAAAAAAACATTTCCAATTATAATTAATTTAATTATTTATTCATTGTTTATTGTACGTGTATGTTAGCCGTTAATAACGGGATTAAACCAAGGTTCGAGCACTGACTAATGGTAGTGCTGCCTCGCGGTTAAATACGTGAAGAAAGGACGGTTTCAAGCCACTCGGCTTTGCACAAAGGTGGTGGTGGTAGGACCACCAACTGCTATTGCACATCAGGAAAAAAACAGATAAAAATATTTATAATATAAGAAACAAAATTGTTTTAAGGCGATCCCACATAAACCTTATGTAATATTAAAATTTAATATATTAGAACATATAATTCATCATATTTTAATATTGGTCTAATTATATCTCAACATAATTTTGTATCCGTAATACATTTTGAAGTTGTTTTTATTGTATATATTTTTTTGATTGCGGATTTCAAATAAATTTTTGTATATAATCAAAATATTATAATGATATATTATTAGATAATGTTTCAGATGGTAGAATGTAAAGCATTTATATATAAGGCAAAGTTGAAAAACGAATTTATTGGACTAAATCCCATTCAGACATATTTAAGAATTAACGTATTGAATACATTTAAAGAAACAAAGGTATGTATATGTTGCGTTATTAACAGTGATATAGACATAGCATTAAGGACAGTATTAAGTCTGGTAAATCTGCTACCTGATGGAAAGTGGTATTATTTGTTCATAATATATAAAAAAATAGAAACAAAATTTTACAACAACAATGCTCCGCTCCGCGTGATCCAAGGTGTTATGTCCCTGGCTAGTATGGAGTCACTCTATCTAGCTCAATTATATTTAAAACCGAATGAGCAATACAGAAGAATCACTTCATGGTGATAGGATAACCGGTGGGGAAGTTGTATCCACTCAGACGAACACGTACATTCCAATTAACGATAAAATATAATATATATCACAGTATCTTATTCAAATATTCATATCGAAATACTCAGAAATCATTAATAAGTATAAGCTTTAAGTCGATGTATTTAATCCGGATTTCGAATTGTATAGTACATACAACTCAGTTATGGTTCAGATTTCAATTTCAATTTATATATTACAAAATCAATGTATTATAAAGTTTGCATTTCAATTCGATAATATTCGTTCGACACGTATTCTAAAAAAGCCGAGATGGCCCAGTAGTAAGAACGCGTGATTCTTCACCGATGATCGCGAGTTCAAACCACTGAGTTTCATGTGCTTTAGTTGGTGATTTATAATTCATCTCGCTCGTGATTGACGGTGAAGGATAACATCGTGAGGAAACCTGCATTTATCAAATTTCATTGGCCGCTATTGTGTTCTGTGTTCGTATTCTGCGAAAAACTGTAATTCAAGAATTTAGAGAGGAGCCATGATATCCAAAGAACCATCCGTTACCTATTTAATTGTGTCTGAATTAATTCGCCACTTTTTAGTTTGAAATTAAAAGCAAGCGGTTAGGAGTAAACTCTATGTTCGGACATTGTTTTAAATACATTTTAGTATGAATTATTTAATGTTAAAATTTATAGGTCAAGTGTAAAACTCTAACGCCGGTGTGGAATCAAGTTCTCAAGATACAAAGGATGGTTTTTATGAGCCCGAAGAGACTTACTAACAGCCCGGCTATTGTTTTAGTCGAAGTTTACAATACAGAGTTATCGGTTAGTGTAAGAGGTCAAATTGTATTATGTATTATCGATATATAGAACAGCGTCATAAATGTAGTTAGCGCGGAATTACAATAGCTGCTTCACCGTAAACGTATCTGGATGATCAAAATATTAATTGGCACTAGAATAATACGAATCGAATATAATATGTGAAATAAATTATTATTTCTCGTAATAATTAATTTGAAATAGGAAGTTTGTTGTTTTATGTTTTTAATTACACATTTGGATGACAACCGATGTAAGACTTTCTGTATTTCAATTTAATTAAAGGTTCTTTTGGATACACAGCAGCTATTAAACAATATTTTCAATAGAGTTATTTTTATAGTTTACTTGAGGTATTTATTTTACGTTTCCTTTGGAAACGAAATTCTTTTACGCGGCTTACGGTAGAGTTAAATGGCAATGGTCCAAGGTCACGTGAGTAACGAAATAGCGTTCATACTGTGCCTACCAAATACAAAAAAATGCGATGCGTTCGTATTAAAGAGATCAATATAAAGGAAGTTAAGGTGCTGTTTTAAATTAGACAGTAATATAATCATTTAAAGTCTACATAAAAAAAAAAGGTTTGAGTCGATAAAGTATCGCACAGAACTTGGTTCTTGACGGGTGTCCGACCGCATTTTTTAAATATTATCTTTACAAATGATAGCATAACTAGCCAAAATACAGACATGATCTGTTTCTATTTTATTATTATTGTGTTATAGTTAATTATAATACCTGTAAAGTTATTTAATAAAGACACAGAAAGACCGATGGCTATTATTTGCGACTTATAAGTGTCAAAGTGAGTTTGATTGTTTTTTTGTTAATTTTTCAAGTCTTAACTAATCAACTGATCATTAATTTTTAAATACATGTTTCAAGGGTGTAGAAATTGACATATTAAAAGCGGGCGAAGCCGCGGGCGACTTAAAGCTATGAATGTCATAATAAACTCTTATTTGTACATTCGAAGCCTATAAGGCCATCTCTATTTATTACAGTACCTATGTAATGGGTGTCGCTAAGCGATCAATTATTATTATTTATTGAAGTGACTTATCGTTCGTGAGTGAAATGAGTTTAACAAAACAACTTATTGAGAGTTGCTTTTTAATTTTATTTGAATTTTGCATCCGAACCATTAATAATATAATAATAATAATAATTTATTGAAACATCATATTATATAATTATCAAGAACTCAATTATAATAATTGATATAGCGTAACACTGTGGTGAATTGTTAACGCCCGCCAACAGGCGACATTGCTCTAATTCAAAAAAAAAATGGAAAAATTAATTTAAATAAAAAATATAAAGATATATACACAATCGAATTAGCAGATTACGAAATTAAAACATTTCAAACAAATTCAATTAATAATAACATCTGATTTAGACAAAACATTGTAAGAATGACTTCATATTACTATATTTGAATGTACTTAATTTAATAACTTACATAATTATTGTAAAAACAATAATAATAATAAAGCAAATTACTTTCAAATTCATTATGAGCTATACGTAAAAAATATATGTATGAGACGACTGAATGGTGCTTGCAGCAGTGTATTAAAATGAAGTATTTTAGAATTTTCACATATACATTTTCATTTAAAGGGCAAATCAGAATTAATTGGTCGTGTTCAAGTGAAACCAAGTGTAAACCAGGACTCAGATATTGAATATGCACCGAAGCTAAAATGGTATGACTTGTTTAGAGGTATAGACAACACGGGACAAGTACTCATGTCCGTTCAACTGATTCAGGTATTGTTAATAATTATGTTATTATTATTTTTTATTCAAATTATTTCTATTTATATTTAACTTCCTATTCACTATTTTTGACGTGATAACGTCTAATAAAGCGATGAACGCTGGCTGCATGCACGAAAAAGGATTACTCAGTGTCGCGTTACGCTGATTGTACGCTTGCGTCGCATCTATCTCTCTTTCACTCGATTGCAGTCATTTCCTCAATGTTTTGTTAAAACGTTGTCACCTTAAACTATCGTCCGTAAATCGACTTTACAGACAACCATTTTTTTTTCAAGGAGTAATTTCAAAACCGTAGAATAACACTTCAATTGTAAATAGCACTCAATACAAATATCTGACATAATATCTACAAGTAATACAGATATATGCTATACCATTAAGGCAACACATAGTTTTATAATATGAAATATAAAAATCGATTATTTTTGCATACGCTTTTCTCGATGGTAGGTATTAAAAAATAATATTGGCTGAAATTTTTTGGAGTGATTTTATATCTAAATGATGAACTTATAATATAATTTTAATAGCTACTAATTCATTTAGTCGTAGAGGTTGACAATATCCGTGGTGTTACTCATGATACAATTATATCGCCATAGTCTTGCTAGCCAAAAAACGAATTAATAAATAACCATCACCAATAATAGCTGTCGCTGCAATATTTTAAAAAAGAAAACCTACCGCATATCGGACATTATATGGATAATTCAACTGGATTCATATGGGACATCAAAAAAGGTTGAGCTTTTCAAAGCCGGAGTACACAGGGAAACGGTCTGAGTCATAAAAACATAACAATTACTTTATAATTATTTGAAAAATATACAATGAACCATAGACCCGAAATCTATGTTTATTATATAGTTTTAACTATGTATGTAAGTTCCTAGTGTATTTATTTACTGCCTTGTGGCGCCATCTGTGTGGGTTGAATGTAATTATGAGGTTACATTTTTTTTAATATTTGTTTTATGTAATTTAACATTTAAAATTTTATTCATACATTTACAAATAATTAAAGTAAGCTTTGAGTATATCTTAGCTAGAATTACCCAAAATAATGAGAGTCAGCGCCATCTACGAAATGGGTAGCAAATTATCTAGTGCAAATTTAAGTGGAGGTGCGGTGTACACGAACAAGTTCCATAATATTTTGTAGAGGGCGTTAATAAAGTGAGATAGTCAGCTATGCTTAATATAATTATCTTAGATATCTCTAAACAATAATTATCGAGAGTACAAAATGAATTGCTAAGTAAAGAGCATTTTAGGCTCTGAAGATTAAAGTCGTCTCAAAAACTAATAAAATCTGACATCCAATGCACTGCAATATTCCAATACCGGCTGGCGATGGCGGCTACATTGTTGCAGAAATTTAAATAAAAGCTTTTCGAATTAATCATATCATCACAATTTGTAATAATCAAATGGACCCACTTTTTAATTCATTATGACTTCCTAAATTGGAAAAAAAAATGTCTTGCCTACTTACTTTTGCTCAAAAATTATTGCCTTTATATTTCTTCGAAATAACGTAAGTAAGATCGCTTTGGTGCATTATGCTATTTTACGATTATATAATGGAATTGTTATGCATTCAACATTAATTATTTCATTGAAATTGTTGATCTTGTAGCTAGATAAAGCTACAGATCGCGAGTTCCTGGGTTCACACCCGTCTGACCGATAATAAGTTAGTGAGATTTTCTGACAATGATTCTCAGTAGTGGCCCGGAGTCTGGGAAGTCTATACCTTCCCGTGCCTCGGAAATCACGTCAAGCCGTTTTACGCCTGAACTCTCTTCGTTCATGCAAGTTTGCCATTCCATCGGATTATTAGAGGGTATAGAGAGTGCAATTGTGTTTGCGAACATACTTATGCGCTATTATATATCTCGCGCAGTTGGTTTATCTCCCAAGCTGACAGAGGAAAACGAGGGGGACATCAACCATAAATTGCCCGTGTGTTGGGGGCTTAAAATAAGGGCCTAAAATTTTATAATAATCGGTCAAGTAGTTAAGACGTAAAATGTAAAGAAATATATAATACTGATAAAATAATTTATTTATTGATATATATTTTATATATATTGACATTATTTTATTTATTAGTTAGATTTATGTTATTTTATATTTGAATATTGCGGTGCCATCTGCCTCATATCTTTTGAGTTATTCGTTGCATCGTTAGTTGCTTGGAAGAGATCGCTAAAGTTGTATGCTAATATTATTTAGGTTGTATCCATGATATGTATTATTTTTAAACAAGGCTTTTTTTTAATAAACTCATTTTATCGATGTGAGTTTTAGTTCAAGAGGTAATCAATAACTTATTTTTTAATATTTTAAGCGTTGTTACTTAAAAAAAATGATTTTCATTTTTAATAAGACGACTTTTTTATCATGATATTTGTCCATATAGGTAGTGTAATTCAAATTGTTCCCAATTGGACATGTCTTTTGATAAGGAGTAAACTTATGGCTGACGTCAGATCTTATCTTATGAGTTCCTTATGGTATTGGATAGGTACTAATATATAATAGCTGTTTCCCACAGTATCGCCTACGTTAATTATTATTTCGCCTGTGCTCCCATAGATCGTATTGTTTATGTTATAATATAGTGTTTTCGGCTTTTTCGATAAATATACTTTTGAAATACAAAAATATTTTTCCAAGCGGGATTGATAAAATCTGGGATTTGCACATTAAACAGACAAACAAATAAAGTGTTTAATTCCTTACTCTTTATATTAGTATAGATTTGACCATTACACTCGCTGGGTCCCTAAATGTTCTTACATTTAGTCATAAATTTAGTCTACGGTGTGAGTACTGAAACACCTCTCAAATATTAAGTGCAACTTAATTATTTGAGACGCCGTTAAATTCAAATTTCGCATACTAATTTAGGAGCTTCTCAATGTTAAGTAGCATTTAACTTTACGTCCCTTACGTTTCAGTATTCGGCCGTGAGAAGAGAGATAAATAGTAACTCCATACCTCACAATGGATTAGTCTACTAACGTCTACATTTTCAATAAACTAATATGATTAGAAAAAGATTACCGCAGTATTATAATAATGTTAAGCTATGCTTATTCGATATTATATACTTATTATAGGTACGAGAAAAGTTACTTAAGAATGTCATTTATAGTCCTATTGAGGAAAGCTATAACGCTGATTTAAATAAGTCTGATGTTATCGATGACTATCTACCCTTACCACGGCAACTATTGCCTGTTTCAACTTCATACAAGTAAGTTTATTCTTAGCAATGTTATTTTCTTCTTTCATATTTATTAAAAAATATAATTGGTATATCTGTTTGAGAATACTTCGATATCGATATACTGATAACCATTGAATTTGTCAGATACATATTACTATAAATGTACTTTTTATAAAATCCATTTTGTTGTAACTAGAAGGCACTGCATCATATCCATTTTTGTACCGTTCAACCGATTATCACATTTGTACCGATTACCGATAACCATATTACTATTCTGATATTTTACTTGGTGGTAGAGCTTTGTGCAAGCTCATCTGGGTAGGTACCACCCAATCATATATTAACCACAAGGGACATAACATCTTAGTTCCCATGGTTGTTGGGGCATTGGCGATGTAAGCGATGGTTAAAATCTTTAACAATGCCAATGTTTATGGGCGTTGGTGACCACTTACCATCAGGTGGTATGCTTGTCCGCCTTCCTATGCAACAAAAAATATGGACAAAATATGCGGGTTTTATAAAAAAAGACAACGATGGAGAAGGGCATTACGGTAACGCTTGTAAATTTTTTTTCGGCCATAATTTCATATAGACGTGGCATATTATAAAAAAAAATCAATATACATACATTTGTATTTCTGTGAAAATTATTAATTGAATGTGTTCTTATGTTTAGAGTCGACGTATACTGGTGGGGTTTTCGTGACGTAGATATTACTAGAAAACTAGGAGTCATCATAGAAATTGAAGATTTAAGTATAAAATCTGACGTAATCTTTAACAAACAATCGAATTCTAACTTCCTTAATGGACGGATATCAGAAATATTTGAAGCGCCTCTGAGTGAAGTGTATTGCCCAATGTTAAATATAAGACTGTTCGATAGTAGTACGTTCGGTAGAACGCAATACCTTGGTACGAATATTGTGAAGAATCCCAACAAATACGTATTGCGATGGTTGGAGAAAACTGACAGAGACGCCTCACTTAAACGAGCTTCGGTAATATCGTCACAGTTTATGAAAGGTTAGCTCAGTTTATGTATTATGAATATATTATATAACATAGGTAATATATTCCGTAACACTGTCCAGCTGGAAGTCGTTATTCGATTTTGAAAACATATATTTTGATAAATCTTTGCATATTAGGTGTTGAAATACCTATTTGCGCAATTTGTCAATATATCTGTGTGTGCGTGGTAGTGCGTGCAAGCACGTACATAGTGTTCGAGAATATTTATGTATTTGCAACTTTTAATCCATAAAATGTATTGTTCGTTTTATTTTCACACACTAACGGCCGAATACTGAAACGTCCCTCAAAGTTAAACTTAACATTGAGAAGCTCCTAAATTAGTATGCGAAATTTGAAATTAACGGCGTCTCAAATAATTAAGTTCCATTTAATATTTAAGTGACGTTTCAGTTTTCGGCCGTTAGTATTTAATTTACAGTGATGCGATTTTAGGAAGATTATTACGATTTTTTAATGATTATCTTATTTCAACTAAAAGCCAACTTTTTAAAGCAATTGATATCTAGGTTAATATTTAAATTTTGAATACCTTCATGTTTTAGTGAATCAGACATTGTTTATAAAGAAAAGTTCAGTGGTTAAAGAAAATACTCTGAGCGATAATTGTGCTTCTGCAAGAAATGAGGTCTCAATGACCCGGTCGAAATATTCGAAATGGAAAAACATGTTTTGGCAAAGAGAACCCGATGAAGAAGAATACACGTTGCTTCCTATATTTTCAGTCAAAAATAAAAATAAATTTAACCCTGGGACAGCGGAAACTAAACGAAAAGATTGGTGGCTAAAATATGCTCAATCCCAAAAAGTTAGTTCAAAAATATTTTTGACATGTCTCACTTAAATTTTTAATTACAAAATGACAGCAAAGTATAATTTTAACTACATTTAATTCGTTAATCTTTCTCACTCGGTAGTGCTTGTTACTTTTTAACTAAGTATTTGACAAGTTACGCGGTGAAATGGAAAATAATTATTTTAATTTATTTTACATTGTACTATTATGTTTGTTCGAATTAATATCGAGTTAATTACAGGATAATAATGATGGTGACAATGTCTGCGGTGCGGATAGATTAATTGTAAGTAATAGTCTAAAGGTAACTCATTTCATATGTGACACATAACTGAGACAGTTATCACCAGACAGTATAATATATTGTCTTTAACGTTAATAATAAATTATAGTTTAAAAAACTAAAAAACACGCGGCACAACCTCGGCCCGGCTGCATTATAACGCGCTTTGGTCGTTGTCACATAGTGGGGGGACAGTTAAATTTTTGTATTGTCATCGGTCTTTAATACGTATGCAAATTTTCAAATCAATTGTACGTCTTGAAGGGGGTGAAAATTGCAATGAAAGATTCCGTTACACAGATACATATAGGTCAAGCTAATAAAAGCGTGTTAAAACCATCTTCTTATAAATTTATGTTGCATTGATGCTAATTTTGACAGGTTAAGGTATCGATGTAGTTGTATTCAGGCATTTTTTAGCCAAATATTGTCGCAAACACAACACTTAAGATATTTGGAAAACTCAAAAAATCCTATAGAAAATTGATATCATGTATATTTGCAGTCTCACATAAACAGCTGTTTATCTCACATAAACACTCACATAAATTATCTAAGTTAATAAAAACGTGACAAGGTTAGATGTATCAGGAACGTGCTCCGTCGAAAAGGTTTCCTGTCGCGAAATTGATATTTCGTTACTTTAAAAAAAAGTTATCTTAAGATAGCATCATTTTTGTAATAGTATGAATTAAGGACGAGAAGCTTGTAATAAAGTTCTTTGATAATAAAGAATATAATGAAAGGAGGAAATAATATTATATATAATTTATAGCTTTACGGTTTCGAGCTGGAGAATCAACCCGAGTTTTCAAAGTTCAAAGATTGGTGTAGAACTTTGAAACTTTATAATGGAAAGAAAACAGGTATCCGTGAGAGAGACAGGCATCTATACTGCGGCTTGTTGAAAGCCGGATTGGCCATCTATAGATGGCCTCCGTCCGATAACAAGACAGCTGTTACTTTCAGTGGAATTGAATTGAATAGAGGGTAAAATGCGCGTTTATTTTTAATTATTGCTTATGGAACAGACTCTACTTTGCAAGTAATGAGTCTTCGGTCCAGTTTCTAGCTATAGTTCTGCACATCCCGAGTTTTTAGATTTTAACCTAATGAAGGATTGATAATAAATGTAATTGGTAGGTATTAATTGAATAGAAGTATTCTTTTAAATTTCGAGTTAGTAACATAATAGATTTGTCCAACACATGCAATCTTCCTCGCGATGATCATCGCCAATTTATTACAAATTAACAACATATAAACTCAGTGATCACTTGAGCCATCTCTGTTCTGATTTTTATTGTCTGACTATTATTAAGGTAGTAAATGTGAAAAAAAAAAACTAACAGATTTAATTCCGTTTGTGCAGATTTTTTGATGACCATCCGAATAACGATCCTGCGAAGTTTTTGATCCGAGCTTACATTGTTAAAGGGATCAATCTAAAAACGAAAGAGATTGTTGGAAAAACCAGTCCGTACGTTGTATTGAATTGTGGAAGCAAACATTTGGGGAATCGTAATAGCTACCTGCCGAGCAAATTGAATCCTATTTTCGGAAAGTATGACTTGAATATAATGTGAAACTAATATGCGATGTGTGTGCATGCGATACATATTATATTCTGATTTTATCAAGCGTGTTAGAGGCGAGTTATTTTTTTTTCAGAATGTATGAATTCCGGTGCAGTTTACCAGAAGATTATTTGCTCACTATATCTATTTACGATAACGACGGTAGCTCACAAGATGAATTGGTCGGATGCACAAAAATTGATTTGGAAGACCGAATCTATACGAAGCATCGAGCTCGAATAGGACTCCCGTTCGAATACAGCCTGTATGACTTTTTTAATATCGAACACATAATTTCCTTGGTATTGATGAAACCTCTTTGCTTGAAAGAATATTTATCACATCGAAAATGTATTGCTTCCATGAATAGGCGTACTGCTTGAATACTTAATACAACCTGTGTCTCGTCGTTTTATCTTCATTCAATTTGTGTTTAACTAAAATAATAAAAATCTTTTTTTTATGGTACCCGGGAGGGAAAATGACTACTCCACCTGACGGTAAGTGGTAGTAGACTCCAAACGCGAAGACCGCTAGTGCAGTCGGGAAGAATGATTCAAACTAGCCGCCCCCGCCTTGCCGGCCCGCAAGATGCCTCTTAACTCCACCATAAACCACAAATCCCTTAAACCTAACAATATTAACGGAAACAAAATAACGTTCGTCAAACACAAACATGAGATGATTTTTGTGGGAATGTAAATTTTTTTCTAAATTAAATAAAAAAAACTGATGAAATAAAGACTAAACGGTCCCTTGGAATATTACTTATAATCCATGCATTTTTTAACAGTTTAAAAAAATACACCAGACAAAAAATAGAGAGACACATAAAAGTAAATCTTTGTTTTGTTTTGCTAACCTTTAAAACAGCTATAACTTAACTTAATAAGCAGTTATTTTTAAATCACAGACAGGCATTTTAATTCTATTTATTATTATACATTGAAATAAATTGAAGCTGTTTATTGAAAAGACGTTCACGAAGCGAAATACAATTTCCATTGAATGTTTAAATAAAGAGGAAATAAGTTTTACTGATATCATATCGTCGCGCGACGTAGCAAGATTTGAATCAGATACAAAGGCTTGGTTCTCATTTGAAAAAAATAAATGACTAGGATATTAATATAGACTTAAATTTTTAAATCAGATATGGCTAGTCACTTTAGGATGCTGTTGTATTTTTAAGTTACTTTTATTTTTTATACTTTAGGAATGATCTTCTTAAATGGCGCGATAACATGAAGCCTTCTGTGATACTAGAAGAACTATGTCTTAAGAACCACCTCTCACCACCAATTTTTATTGACAGTACCACGCTTGTATTGAATGGTGTGGAATACAAAGATAATGATAGAGGTATAATTCTATATAAATGTTTTCTTAATACAGTTTACAGTCCAATTTCCTATTTAAAAGTAGATTTGTATTTAAATTTTAAATAATTACATTATAAATACACATTATTTCACATTAATTTGCAGAAGAGCTATTTATAAATGTATTGCTAAAAATATTGTATCCACGTAACAGGTGAAAGCTTTACTTCGAGTCTGGAACGCAAAGAGAATTTGTGCTTAAGTATTTTACATAAATGGCATACTTTACCGGTATGTGGGTATCATTTGGTTCCAGAACATATTGAAACAAGAACATTGTATAACCCAGACAGACCTGAAATAGAACAAGTAACTTATAATTTAATTTAATATAGTTCTATTTATTTTAGTGAACACCAATTACCAGACATTTGTTTTACTCTTGTGTTAAAAATTTAATCAGTAGATTAGTTATTGCGATGTCAGGTTTTACCAACTAAAGTACTACCTACTGCCTCGTTGGCTATTGGATAAAGCTCAAATTCCTCAGCGTGAAATATTTAGTCAGGCCAGTAAAAACTCTGTCGAGAAAATCATAGTAACAGTCAGCCTAGAATCTGAAAGTGCCCAACTTTCCCGGAAATCACGTAAAATATGTTTCTACCATTAGGCAATGGGACTGTGGAAATGGAAGTGCGTTTATTTTTGTGGATACACTTGTGCACTATACACTGTAGTTAATGTACTACGGGAAAGGTTTTTATGCCCGAAATTGCTCAGGATTACGAAAATTTTAAAATAAATAAAAGTATATACAACGGGGGCAGTAGCCCCATCAGATATTCTACTGCCAAATAGCAATACTCAGCATTATTGTGTTCCGGATTGAGTCAGTGTAACTCGGTATTTACATCGGCTCAATCACCCTTTAAGTCCAGAACAGGTACCGTTACCTGTGCACAAGTAAGAAATGGTTTTGGAATTAGTCATTATTTTTCAGGGTAAGCTTCAAATGTGGGTGGACATTTTTCCATTGGACACTGGTACTTATATACCTCCCCCCATTGACATTACTCCAAAGAAAACTGAAGATTATGAACTTCGGGTTATAATATACTCTGTACGAGAATTACTGGTGGGCTCTGATAATTTGAAGGGTCAATTTTCGGATATATACTTAAAAGCGTTAGTAACTGTAAATATAATAGTAATTTCTAACATGGAACAAGACAGTAGATACTGGGAGTTTATATGAAGTCAGTTTTAGGGTATCTAATGTAGCTTAGCGTGCGACGTAGTCCTGCACAACACTCTTCCAGACGGTGACAGAGGACGTTAACAGGACCAAAGACTTATAACGTTTTTTCTCAATCTTCTTTTGGCTGTGATTGGTTTCTAGCATGTACCATAGCCAAAAAAATGTGTCAAATGTTTTAAGAAAATTGGAAGCGGTGTTGAGATTGTGAAGTGTCTGTGCAATTATTAATATTTACATTCGAATTATGAAGATAACATTAATTTACATTAAACTGTTTTTAGATGGTTAGGATTCAAAGAATTTGCTCAAAATACAGACATTGACTGTGAAAGTGTAACAGGAGAAGCAAATTTTAACTGGAGGATGATTTTTCAATTTCAATATCAGCCAGCTACTCAAGAGGTTTAAATTAATAAAAAAATCTAAATCATCGAAATTACAATTCCTCTTTATCTCTGGAAATGCATTTCAGATATTTTGTAAGGAGAAATCAGTTTTCACAGTATACGAAGAAAATATGCCCCCAGTTCTTAATATTCAACTCATGCATAATGGAGGTTCAACCCCAAGCGACTGCTTAGGTAATTTAAAAAGTTATATTTTTTATTATAATAGTTTTCAATTAAATTAGTATAATTAATACAATAAAGATAAATATTAAAATGTACTTTAATGGTGTAAATCAAATGTAAATAGCATAAAACAATGTCGCGGTCACATATTTGTAGTAGATACGATGCATGTTTAACAAGTAGTATGAAAAACGAGCGTGACATTTTTCCTGACGTACGATGATGTCATGCGAGGCCATACTGGCGTACTCGAAGTAAACGGCATTGTTTAAAAAAATAGCTAAATTAGCTAGAATAAAAAAAAACCACGAATGATAAAATAGCTTAAGTATAATTTTTAATTTATTGTCTTTCCACTTTGACAAAAAGAGAACTAAATAAATAATTATATTTCTTTATCCCCGAATAAAACCTTTTGCGTTTTCGATACCATAATATTTTAGAAAGTGACATCCTTCATCATCATATTATTTGACTCTTGCGCAATTGAATGCAATCTGATATTGTGTTCCTATGAGTGGCCGGCCTTATATAGCTTTAGATAAGCTGAGACAGACGGATTGTAGTACCTTCTATCGAGCCTACGATATATTTGTAGTTATTGCTGCGAAAACGATAAGATTCCTATAATTTAAAAGAAACCTGTATTCAAAAGTATTTGGCATTAAAAATATTTTTTTCCAGAAAATTTGGAGTAGATCGAAATTGAAATAAATATACTTAAAAACGAATCCGAACGAAATCTTGGCGATTTGACATGGTTTGATATGGAGTTAAATACAATGCTTACTTAACAAATATCATAAAAATATTATCGTTGTGATTACAGAGATTTTGTAAAATGTAATACTATATCAGTACTTGAAAGCGACTTAATTGTATATTGATATGGTTTTGAGTTTTTCAATATTTTTTCTATATCTAAACTGCTAATTTAGTGTGGTTCCTAAAATTTCCTTAGTCCCTTTTCGCTAAGTGCACAATAGTAGCGAGGCCTAGCGTTTGCAACTATTGCGCACAAGTCACTAATGAAATAAAAATGTTTTATTGTTTTTTTTGTCAAGTTTTCATAATATAAAAACGTAATACAATAGTATTACGTTTGGGGATATTAAAGTACAATTTCTTGGTGGTAGGGTTTTGTGCAAGCTTGTCTGGGTAGGTGTCACCCACTCATCAGATATTCTACCGCAAAACAGCAGTACTTTGTATTGTTGTTTTCCGGTTTGAAGGGTGAGTAAGGCAGTAATTACAGGCACAAGGTACATAACATCTTAGGTCCCAAGGTTGGTGGCGAATTAAGCGAGGGTTACATTTCTTACAATGTCAATATATATGGGCGTTGGTGCATTCGGATTATATAAAAAATATATATATATATATATATATATATATATATATATATATATATATATATATATTTGTTAATTTGCTAGTGCTATTCATGAAGTTCTATTTTCTTATAATTACCTGATTACATGAATATCTTAATCGAGTAATAACTCAACTATTATAGGATACCAATTTCATTAATTATGTTTATTTTGCTTTGTGCATATTGACTTATACAGTATAATGTTTTAGGTTCCCTTATGTTAAACCTGAACGCAATGCCCCGAGGAGTTAAGAGAGTTGAGGATTGTACTTTTGATATGTGGAGTGCTTTTACAAAAATCAACTTATTCTCTGTGATGTCCACTCGCGCCTGGTGGCCGTTGTTCGCCTATGATTACAATTCAGAGAATACTGAGATAGTTGTGAGTTAAAATAATTTAATAAAACCCACGCAGAAATGGAATATAAAAAAAATATCACGGTTACTGTAACATAAGCTTATAAAAAATACAAAAAAATCATAAAAAACAAAAAGTTTCGTTTATAAAATAAATATTTTTTTTTATTATAATATATGGCAACAAATATGTTATGATTATAATAAGAAAAAAAATATATATTATTAATAATATAATAGTCTCTACTATATATAATACATAATATGGAGAACGGCGGTGGAAAGTGATCTTGACAGCATAAGAGAGCATCATGCAATTTGACGTATCGGCATACAAGTCGGTCTTACATTGATAAGATAAAATTATTTGTTTTGTAAAACAATGAAATGTTTCAATTATTATGTTTAGATTTTATAATGTTTTACGATCAAAAATAGTTTAAATTCACAGGATTTATACAGAAAATAAAGGCATGGGCTCGCCTACAATAATTTTAAATAGAATATTTGTTTATATTCGTCCTTTTACCCTTATAATTTTACATAATATTCACTTTTGTTTTAATAATCAAACTATTTCATAATAAATATACTAAGTTGCAGGCCTTTGTGCCAGCCCATCTGGGTAGGTACCACCCACTCAAAAATAATTTATACCGCTAAACTGAAATACTTAGTCTTGTTGCATACTGGTTTGGAGGGTGAGTGAGCCAGTGTAACAACAGAGACAAGGGATATAACATCTTAGTTCCCAAGGTTGGTGGCGCATTGGCGATATAAGAAATTGATATTTTTTCTTAGATCGTCAATGTACAAAGGCGATCTCCTGCGGGCACCCGTCCTTCCCGGTATAGGGTTGTTGTGCTACGCGGACGACATCCTCATCACCGCGACGGTGCGGAATTTCCAAGAGGCGGCCCTCCTGGCCGTAGTCGGTACGTCGCTCACGATGGAAATGTTGGGCTTGAGGGTCTCCATCTCTAAAGGCCCTCTTATTTCACGGTCCACGTCGGGGCCCCCCTCGTGGGGCGTGTATCACCATCCAAGGGACGGCGATAAAGCTTAAGGCCTAGATGAAATATCTGGGTCTGATTCTGGACGGAAGATGGAGCTTCGCGCAACACTTTGTCCAACTGAGCCCGAAGACCATCAATGCCGCTGCCGCATTGGGCCGCCTTCTATCTAATGTGGGAGGGCCGGAATGGCACTATATGGTGCACTCATATGGGTGGACGCTCTCAATGCGCGTAATAAGGCTCTCCTGCGTAGACCGCAGAGAGTTATAGCAGTGAGAGCAATAAGAGGTTACCGGACGGTGACGTGGACGGCGGCGACACTTCTTGCGAGCGATCCGCCTTGGGAACTCCAGGCTGAGGTGCTTGCGGAAGTGTATCGATTCCGGGTGGAAGCCAGGTTGAATGGCGACCGTCCAGGATCAGCGGGGCGAATCAGGTATTTAGCTCAACAAGCTTTGATTCACAGATGGGAGGAGGACCTGGGGTCTCCGTCAGCAGGCCTAGCAGCAGCGAGAAATACTGGATGGAAATTGTCTCTTTCTGTGAGAGTGTCATGTCGCAGAATGAGGCCGCGGAGCGTGAACATGAGGCGTCTGCCTCCGCTGACCCGCTCCGCCGAATAAGACCGGGGAGGGGACGTCGGCGCTATGCGCACCTTCTCCCCCCGTCATAAGCGTCGACGGAGCTAGTCGGGTTCTCTGCTAGCCAGGAACCCATCTAAGAAAGGAGGCCCGCGCAACCGGGCCAACCGTCGGGGCGTCGCGGTCGTATCCACAAGCGATCCCGTGCCGCTCCACCGAAGAGACGATGCAGATTGCAGTTACGCTGGTTTTTTAGTGGGTATTCCGGAGCCTTCAGCACCGGCGAGCCCCACATACCCTCCCACCTCACGTGGGGGAAACACGTAAATGGTTTTTCCAGCGATAAAAAAAATGTACAAAGGCGATGGTGACCACTTACCATCAGGTGGCCCATTTGCCCGTCAAATAAAAGGTACAAACTTGTTGTCTCTCTATTTATATAATTGTATCGTATTCTCGCATCGCAGAAACATAAAGGAACTTTTATTGTCACCTTGCGCAAAGTGCAAAATGAATGCTTTCCATCCGAGTATAATAGTCAGGTAACCATGGTTACGGCCCGTGTACCCTGGCCGTTAAATCTGTTTCATTGTGAAATATTCACGAATAATTTACATAACTGACAGAAAATGGCACTGTTCAATATTGTTTAGAAAAACAAATCAATACGTATAAAATACTAATAAAATTACTGTTTTACAAACTTTGCCGTAGAATTAATACATGAATACTGTTTGATCTATAGAAAAAAAAACGACACAAAACTAGTGTTAATATTATTAAGTGCTTAGACTGTCATAAAAATCAATATATATCGTATATTTAAAAAACTACATATTTTAGGGTAAAATAGATTTGGAACTGAAAATTTTTCCGCAAGACGTAGCGAATTTGATGCCCGTTGGAATTGGTAGAGAGCCTCCGTCTCCTTTACCTAAGCCAAAGTAAGTTAATAAATGATTCAATTATACGTTGACAATATCATATTTGAGTTAACAATTGTTTACTTGTTACAGACGTCAAGCGAAATTTTCAAATGATATTTGTAATAAAATGAAAAAAATATGCCAAGCTCGAATATGTTTGATAATAATACTCGCCTTTTGCCTATTCATCGTATTGGAAATCATTTTAGCATTTTATTTTGAGTTGCCTGAAATATTCATAGAATATTTGAATTAAATAAATATCTGAAGGTATGATTTTTAATAACCTCAAGTAATATATTTTTTTAATTTCAATGATTACATTACATTTGGTATATTGCACCATATACATTTAGCTTAGCATTTCATATTGCTTGAGGTTAGAGTTTTATTCTCTTTGCTTATGCAACTCGATTTGCGACGTTGAACAATGCCACACCCGCTTTATAGAACTGATAGGTATTACGCTCTTCTTAGTACCTATATTTTTTATGTTGACTGCCTCGTTGGTCTCGTGGCTAGATATAAGGCCGCAGACTCGGTGGTCCTGGGTTCAATTCCCAGGTCGGGCCAATAAATAGTTATTGGGGTTTTCTGTCAGAAAATTCTCAGTAGCAGCCCGGAGTCTGGAAGTTGGAAGTGTGTACACTCCCGTGCCTCGGAAAGCACGTTAAGCCGTTGGTCCTGCGCCTGAACTCTTTCTGGTCGTTTCGGATTGCCGTCCCATCGGATTATGAGAGCTAAGGAAAAGAGAGTGCACCTGTGTTTGCGCACACACTTGTGCACTATAATATCTCCTGCGCAGTTGGCTAATCTCTCTTGGGATTGGCCGCCGTGGCCGAAATCGGTCTGGAGGACCTTATCTTATTTTTTATGTTTCAGATCTTCATCATGGCTGCAATGTAAGATATCGGTTGTTCTTATAACGTTTGTGTTTTTAAGCGTTTAATATTTTATATAAAGAACATTTTTGTTATGATGTTATATTAGTATTATTATTTATATAAAATGAATAGTTAGAATGTCTTCTAAAAATAAATAAAGGTTTTAATCAAATTACGAGTGTACCTATTGCTGTAGAAAAAATATTACTATAATCGAGACCATATAATGACGTTTTAAAACTTATCTAATGCTATGTACATACATTAAATGTGTATTGCGTCATCATTCAGAATTGCGAAATACTAATTTCCAGAGCTCTTTCTTCAAAAACTATGGTTTTTCATCCTCTTTATTACTTAAGGGATTAAATTTACACGTATGCAAATTTGCTAGCCTCAGTGTTGTTTTGGCTGTTTTTATATACCATAGGTAGGCGGACGAGCATATTGGCCTCCTAATAGTAAGTGGTCACTAACGCCCATAGACATTGGTATTGTAAGAGATGTTGCCATTGCATATATCGCCAATGCGCCACCAACCTTGAAAACTAAGGTGTTATGTCCCTTGTGCCTGTAATTACACTGGCTCACTCACCCTTCAAACCGGAACACAACAATACAAAGTGCTGCTGTTTTGCGGTAGAATATCTTGTTTGTTTCAAAATAACTGCCTCTTTTGAAATTATTTGCGAGATAATATTTAGTTACCACACAATATTTAGTTTATATTTTACTCTGTTTGTCCGGCCTAACCTTTTAAATGGCTAAAAATACTCGAGTATTTACAACTATTTACACTTCTTTTGTTCATCTATAGTTTTAAAGAATACTTTAGCATTTAAGATGATTTTATGTGACTTTTTTAAAGCTGTTACTAATGTTTATTTTTTTAGCTTAGTAGCCTTTTAATTATTTTACTCATAGATTTAATAACGTAAATTATATAAGTTATTCACAAACATATTTATAATTCAAATGTATTGTTATACGTTAGCAGTAATATATTATACATTAAGTTATAAATCTAAATGAGCCTAACGAAAGAAGACGTTATATTTACACGATATTTCTTTTTAAAATGTTATTCTTATTTATTATTAAAGTGTAGTCTTCCCAAAAAAATAAAGGAGAAAGTTCGGGATTTTTCGTCGTTTAGCGAACGTATCACGCATGCCTATTGGAGTTGTAGAGGAGCTCTAGCCACGCCATTCCATTCTTGTGTCGCGCGATGACCAAAGTAACTGGTCACACTTCGCCGCGTCCCGAACGCTCCTGAAACTTGTTTTTATTTTTCGAAAGTATTTGTAAATGACGTATCGGATGCTGACAGCGCGCCTGGTAAGCTTAGCTTATTTAAATTAACTATTTTTTTTTATTGTTTGGTAAATTTTTTAAAATTCTTTCAAGTAACTTTTTTATAAGTTTTTTAGTTTTCCTCTGCTCCAATAATTTATGAAACCTAGGTTTTAATTTTGAAAATAAAGTAATGCCATGCCCACATATTAAAAATATTTTTTGTATTGTTATTTTAATTTAATATTAGGTATAGCATTATTTCTTATTTCATGAATGTCTTTTAATATTAATATTAGAAAATTTGTGTGCGGGTTAATTGTTATCCTTAGGTACTCGTGCTGAAAACTTTTTCTTTATATATTTAATATATTCTTTACTCCAAAGATATTTAGTTTTAAGAGAATGATTCTTAAATTTATAATTTAATAATATTAATATCCTACAACTCAATAAAATATTATCAAATCAAAATTCGATAAAAATATTGTGTTATGCAATTTGTTACTAATCCGAAATTTATATCGGTGATTTTACTATAAAATTATTGCCATTTTAAAATAACAGAAATATATTTTTATTACTATGTACAACATCCATTCATTAATAAAATTAAACTTCATTTATTTATAAACAACTTATAGTTGTATAGTAAGTATATAGCCTTTGCATGGACCATGTTTTCAAGCAATAAGTGCTCTTATTTCATTTTATTAACGACGTTATTAGCTAAAATTGAAGAATTCATGAAAAGTGTCTAAGCGATGAATTCTATCCTTTGATACACATGTCTTGCCGTGTAATCTACGTCCTTATTAACCTGTTACAACAGTTTTCATTACCCTGACCCAGATGTAAAAATTAACAATCGAATTTAAATGGCTATCACCAGCAATTTATATACTTACTAACTAACGATTTTTTTATCATATATTTATGATAACGACGGGGAACATGAGTTTACAATACTTCCATCATAATTGAAGAGCTCAATTGTAATTTGTAGAGCAAAACACAGCGACAGGGACAAATATTAATGTAATAAGTAAAGTGAGTTTATTTATTTGTTTGTTTGTTACGCTTTCACACCTTAACTATTTAACATTTTACTTGATCATTATGAAATTTTTGTACCCTACACTTGACACTCCGTGCAAGAGAAGCCATGGGTGAAACCTATTTGGTTATATATCTTATACAATCCCATCAGGGGGTAATTTTATTTGACTTTTTAAATATAAAAAAAAATGTGCGGTCGTATGAGCCGTCAGGAACGAAGTTCTTTGCGATATTTATATGGCTCCAAACGTGTTTAAAAATGAAGATTTTAATTGACATTGTATTTTTGTCACACCAAAAAACAACTTAACCTCCTTTATGTAAGTAGTAATAATAATATAATATCCTGGGGCAATATTCACACATGGCCGTCTGATCCCAAACTAAGCAGAGCTTGTACTATGAAAACCAGATAACAGTGATATACTACTTTTCTTTTGTAAATACATACTTATACAGATAATTACACCCAAACTCAATAAAGACATGTTCATGCACACAAATCTCTGTCCTGGGAATCGAATCCATGACCTGCGGCGTGAAAGCGTGAAAGGTAACAAAATTACCTTACCAACCACGCCAACCGGCTCGTCGTCTTTTTAATCAAAAATCAAGAAGCGCTTTGAATTTTTAAATTCAAATTACTATTCTTTATAAAAATAGCAAACCCCATTTTAAAGAATTGACTGATATTTTAATATAATTTCAGAATTTCTGATAGTAATTTACCATAGTTTATGATGGGAATTGTGATAATAGCCGAAGGTTCGAACCTGGGACTTGCGTGCGGCTCGTAAGCCGTAGCGCGATTGGTCCTTATATAGTTTTACATTACCCTTATAATATGTTTTAAGAACATTACGCATGCATTTTAAATATTCTTTTGATTGAGTTTGCTTATATTTAAGCATTTAAATATAATGTAGCACCTTGGGCCACTACTATTTCACTCTACTGTAAGCCGCGTAAAAGAACTAAAAAGATTAGCTATCAATATTTATATCTGCTACAACGGAAATCCTCCATCAGCCATTATCAGGGATAACAGCCAGCTGCGATGGAGATATTATAGTGCATAAGCTTATGCACAAACACTTTTGGACTCTCTTTTCCTCACTATATATAGACGATAGGACTTCAAGCCGAGACGATCGGAGAGATTTCAGGCTCATGACTTTACGCATTTTCCGAAGCATCTAAGTATTAACACTGCCGACTCCCAACAACAGGGCTAGGCGTTCAAGACGAACGAAAACAAATATCATTTTACGGGCCTGACATGGAACAAAACTCGGTATATGCAGCCTCGTAGGCTAGTCACGCCGACCGTCGGGACTAGCATGCGCTAGCGATCCCGTGGCGCCCCCCGACTAGACGAAGAGAATACCGCTAGTTTTTTAGTGGGTATTCCGGGCCTTCAATGCCGGCGAGCCCCACATACCCTCTCACTTCATGTGGAGGGAAACGCGGAAGGCGTTTTTCTAGCAACAAAAAAAAAGAAAAAAGGCTAGTCACCAAGCGAAATATAAAATTATCGATCACTATACTGTTTCACTATAATAAAGAACACTTTTAGATATAAGTATACAGAGTATTTATCTTAATTCAACACATCGGTAGCACTTACAGTGTTACCGATGTGTTCCTTAATGGTCTTTGACCTGTTCCGAACCAATCTAACTTTACACTAAGTGTGAACTTAGATATGCATACACAGTGCCCCTTTGAAGAACCTATCCCATTAAACTTTACTTTATACTAGCCCTAAGCAAGAAGTTTCTTTTTTAATATTCTTAATATTCAATTAAAATATTATTATTGTTACATGATTATGAATGGTATATTATACAGACTGTAACAAAATACCCTGTCCGACCTGTGAAGTGGTTATTGGGTATCGTGAGTCAGTTCTATTTATGTAAACATTTATGCAAAAATATTATGCAAAAAAAATTACCCATAAAAATATTATTTGTCATTTACAATTCTAAATGACGAAAATTTCATGGACAACTGAGTTCATGACCTCGTGTCCGAGCTACCCGGCAGGTAAGCGTTATCGAGCGCTGTCGCCCGCGCCTGTGTTGCAATGTATTGTTTGTTATTTAATTAAATTAAATTTTATTTGGGGGTACTTTTTTGATTAGAATTTTAAAAATGATTACTTAAATAGAACCGACTCACGATACCTTATAACCACGTCACGGGTCGGACAGGGTTTTTGTTACACTGTATATATTATAAATAGTTGTTTTTTGTTAGTAGCCCTGACCATTGCACGAGTGAATAGATCAGTAGGGAAATGGTTGTATCTCATTGAATATAAAATAATAACACAAGATAATATCGTTATTTAAAATTCATTTACATTTAAAATAAATATTATATCTTTTACATCGCAACGCTCACAGTATTATTCAATGAATTTTACTCAATGATATTTCTTCGTAAAACTATGTATATCCTAAAAATAATTTTATACCGACATAAATTTTTTTTTTTTTACGATTTCTACAGTTTCAAAAGGACTTGTTTTTAAAAAATATACAAAAAAATTATTGACTACATAGTTAATGCATGTACTAGTAATTAAAAGCTATTATATAATGCTTGTAGTATTTTATTCCACGATCAAATGGACCACATAGTAATTAATGCGGGAAAGCGGACAGATAAAAAATGACATTTTTAAAATATTCGTAAAAATAACAAATTAAAAAAAAACACAAATCACAAGAGTCATTTTTTCAATTTAGAATCTCCTTTTAGTTCGAAGTTTGAATTTCATCAACCGCATAATTTCGTACGAATATAAAATTGATAACTATAATAATTACTATAATAGAAATTAGTATTTAATTATGTAATAATGAACGGAACCGATGTAAAGTAATTAGTTAGTCCGACTGTATTAGATAAGTATGTATAGTGAATATACTATACTATATGTATAAACTATTTACGTTATATATATGATTAATACTAGTGCAGGCAGTGATTCTATACTCAAAATGTTTATTTATTAGGTAATCCGCTGCTTTTAAATAAAACTTATGATATTCATTATTATTTTACTCGTAAATTAATCCAAAATTGGAATACACAATTATTAGATATACATCGTATTAAAAACTAAAAGATACTTATTAAGGTAAAATCAGTTTAATTAAAAATAAAGTAATGATATAACTATACGTATTACGTACAGAGAAAATGTTATGCGTTAAATAACATTATATTTTTGTAGGGTCATTATTCAATTAGTTTTTAATTATTGTTTAAATATCTTAATTGTTGACCTACAATTTACTTTTTTAGGATAAACTGGTTCTTATAAGATTTAAGAGATTTGTAATAAAACAATAAAAAGAATAGACTCTTGTACGTATTTAATTATATTTTCCCTGAAACGTCACATTTGTTTAAACATCATACATCACTAAATCCTATTGTATAAAGGAATTAGTTTGAACTACTCATTTAATTTATTGTATTTGGGAAATTCAGTACTACTAACAAGATTTTTATTGTCAAAAACTCATAAATTTAACAAACAGCCTTAAGTAATATTGTAAAATTGTTATCTCTCTCGACGCTGCACGGTTAGTATTATATAGAGTATCGCTCACATGTTTCGACTAGTAAAGTACCCGACTTAGCCTTGGCCAGTCCGCAACTATGGTGCTTGTAAAACAAAGCCAGGAGCCGTAAATTAAAAATATTTCTCGATAAACTTTAACGTAAGAAGAATATACAGAATGGAAGTTAGAAAAGGAACTGCTCAAACCCATGAAGGTTCTAGAGAAAATATTGAAAGTATCAAAGATGATATGAACTCGAACAGAGAAATAAATTACGACGAGCTACTCTCGTCCGCTGGTGAATTTGGACGTTATCAAGTATTTTTGTTTTGTTTAACATTTCCATTTTATATATTCGGTGTTTTTGCGTATTTTTCTCAATTATTTATGACTGAAGTTTCACCGAATCATTGGTGCTGGATTCCGGAATTAGAAAATTTAACGCAAATTGAAAGAAGAAATTTCGCGATACCACTAGATTCTAATACACAATTCGGATATTCACACTGTGAAGCATTTGTCGCTAATTGGAGTGAAGTTTTATTAGCAGATCAAAAACCTAACGAAACGTGGATAACAGAATCCTGTCAACATGGATGGGAATTCAATAAAACAGAAATACCATATCCAACGATATCGAGCGAATTAGGGTGGGTTTGTGATAAAAATAGCTATCAAGCAACATCACAGGCTATGTTTTTTGTCGGATCTATCATAGGAGGATTCGTCGTTGGCTGGGTTGCTGACAGATTTGGTAGATTACCAGCTGCCACTCTAAGTAACTTGATTGGATGTGTGGCAGGTGTTGCTAGCATTTATGCAAACAATTTTATTCAGTTTATTATTTGTCGATTCTTTTTTGGTATGTCTTATGATAATTGTATGATGATGACATACCTTCTTGTATTAGAATATGTAGCACCGAAATATAGATCCATTATTGCGAATTTGCCTTTTGCCATATTTTATACAATAGGTGCTATATCACTGCCTTGGATTGCTCTCGCTTGTGGACATTGGAAAACAATTAGCTTAGTTACGAGCATTCCAATGGCTCTAGCTATTTTAGCTCCATTTATCATACCAGAGAGTCCACGATGGCTCCTTTCTAAAGGGCGTATCGACGATGCTGTAAGTAAGGTAGTCACTATCGGTCATGTTAACAAAAAAGAAGTCCCTTTAAAATTAATTGAACAATTTAAAGCCTCAAATAATAATAAAAAAGAAGAACATACAAGTATCATAAGTATGTTAAGAATAACAAAACTACGAAAAATTTATATTAGTATGTGTTTGGTATATATGTGTGCTATGACTGTGTTTGACGCTTTAGTAAGAAGTATCGGTGGCTTAGGATTTGATTTCTTTTTATCATTTACACTTGTGTCCTTCACCGAATTTCCCTCTTTAGTGATAGTTTCATTTATTTTAGACATAACCGGTAGAAAATGGACTTGTATAGGAGCACTTTTAATTAGTTCTGTATTTAGTGTATTAACTGCTTTTATTGGTAGCGGCTTGCCATCTGTATTGTGTGCAATAGTTTCAAGGTTTACAGTTAATATGGCTTGTAACATTGCACTGCAATGGGTTGCAGAAATATTACCAACAAATGTAAGAGGCTCCGGTGCATCAATCGTCCATATTTGTAGTTATGTTGCTGTTTTTATATCACCGTATATTGTATACCTAAATAACTTTGTAACATGGCTACCCTTAGTTGTAGTAGGATTTATTGCCTTACTGGGAGCGTTACTCGCACTAACTTTACCTGAAACGGCAGGAATTGATATGCCACAAACTTTTGATGATACAGTTAACATGATTGATGGTCAAAAATTCTTTGACATACCTTGTTTAAGAAAGAATAATAAAAAACAGGTTGGAAATGTAAATTTGTCTTTTGAGATGAATTGATCGTAAAGATGGAAACAAAGAAATATAGTACTTTCTTTTATTTTAAAATATTTATATTTTGTTTTTTTTTTCATTTATGATGTGATCATAATATTGTTTTATTTATAAATTATTAATAAAAATCAAATTAACTTTTTTCTTTTTTAATTTATATGAAATATCGAACCATCGCTAATGTGTAAAATTGAAATGTGCCATAAGAAAAAAAGAAATCGCTTGGATTGTTTTTGATGTTCATTATAAAATATGGTATGTGCCAGCGCTTAGTAAATAATTCTGTGAACATCATGGTCAAATATTTACAAAAATGTCGTGTATTGTTCGTAAAATATATGGCGATATATTTTAATAATCTATTACAAGTTATTACCCCGTATACGTTGCAATGCCTATTTCTATATTAAGTATAAATTTCACTATATACTATTGTATATAAAAAAAAAGTATATTCACAATTTTAACAGTAAACTGCAAACAATTCGGTTAAATATATTTTAAACGAAACAATTTTTTTTAAAAACATTATAATAATATGCCTTTTGTTTTAAGAGTAAAGCAATTTATAAGATATACACTTTCATGACTGACATTATACGAGTTCTTCTATGTGGTCATTGTAAGCCACTTTATCTTCATTTTTCATATTCAGTCGACACTGTTTGTAAAACCTAGTCTTAACTAGTTTAGAAGTTATTTTGTACAAAAAATATTATCCTCTTTAAGTAGTTTTTAAATTATTCATATAATTTAAAAACAAAATAATCTATTTTTACACATATGAAACGTAACAAAATGAAAAGATAAGAAATAAATAATAAAGATATTATATTTAAAACGGCCTAATTTTTAGGAACTACGAGGATACCGCCGTATCAACTTATTTACTTTAAAATTGCACAATCCAACATACATTGTTTGAAAAGATATATTTAAATATTGATATAATGATTAGATTAATTTATGAAAACAGAATACAGTTATTAAGAGAAACAATTATTAGCATTTATAAAATGAAATTGTGACCTTTTTAAACGTTTTACAATATCGAGATTCTATAGTATTCAAGAATTTTAATTCGCAGTATATAATATCACGCGCCCTCGTCCGCGCGATTAATCCTCAGATGTACGAACTTACTTGTCCAACAGCATATTTTTTTGCGCGTTACATTATCAAGCGCCCAATAACGATTCTGTATAACGTGAGAGTACAAAATTAAATATACTACACGATTAATTAATATAACATAATAATAGATGTGTCCTACATCAGCTCTACAAACAAATAAAAATGTTTTACTATTTCAATTGAATATTTCAACTCTACATCAAAGACAATATTAAAAGAACTTTTATTTCTTACGATAAATATTACTTTTCTAAATAAATCAATATCTTTTCAGTAACATCGTGAAATAAAATATATTAAACAACGTTACAAAGAATAAAAATAATGATAATAAATGACGCAATTTAATATACCTCTTTGTTACTGCTTTATGAGGGGATTATTGTTACGGATAAGCGATATATTTAATGAAGGGTATCTAGTTTTTTAAACATGATAACACTAGAAAAAATATATATTTATGAAAACATAACACTTGTGACCTTTTTTGTACCAAAAGATCAATCCTTTTTTGTTAACAATATACAACCTAAAGAGCCGAGGTGATCTCTGGTCATCCTGTGCTCTCAGCTGCTAGCGACTAGGATAGAACACGTGAATCTTAAACGAAAATTGCGCATTCAAATCTGACCTTAGAAGTTTTATGAGGTTAACTTGCTGCTTGTAATTCATCTCGTACTCGAAAGTGAAAATAAACGTTGTTGGAAAATCTTTGTTTTACATGTGTACATGAACTTCTGCCCCTTACCTATATATCTAACGTAACCTAACCTGGTGCAATGGAGTAGCGTGGTGGAATAATTTTGAAAACTTCTCCTCAAGAGGAGTTGTGTAATGATATACTTAAGCAATAGGGCTCTTATAAGCTGACACTTTAGGTAACATTATATAAAGGAGCACGAAGGGAGTACGCTACAAATTTCATGTCATATACAGTAGTCATTCGCCGAGGAATTAAGTGCTGGCAAACACACTGTGACACGGTAACAAACAACTTACGTATGTAAGTGTACCGAAAATATCTGTATATATAAATACTTTGAAAACTTTCATTTTATCTGGTTGCGTAAAGAATATTCGTCTTCATCAAAGCTGAATTAGGTACATTTAAAATCATAATAGCTTTCATGCATTCTTCATCTTATTTTAATAGCCCGTAAAGGTCCCAATGCTGAATTATACTTTCTTTATTATTCTGTGGTGTGTTGTTGGTATAATTTTATAAAATTTACTGATAAATACTATCTTATAAATTCGATGTAAGAATATTTTCTTCCCCAATGATACCTTATTAGATAGATAGTTAAAATTAATGTAATCAAAAGCTATCTCGATTTAAAATAACATACTTGTACAGTTTTGTTTTAAGTTGTTCTTAGAGTCGTTCTTATCCTGACGCCCGTCGGGATCAAACAGGACCTGAATAATTGTAATTTGCTGTATTAATAATAAATATATAAAAAGAAAAATATTGACGTGCCGGTTGGCGTGGTAGGTACTTGCTTTTCGCGCCGCAAGTCGTGGGTTCGGTTCCCATTCAGGACAGACATTATTGTTCGAACACGTTTGTTCGACCTGAGTCTGGATGTAATTATCTAAGATATAAGTATGTATTTACAAAAGAAAAGTAGAATATGTAGTATATCAGTCGTCTGGTTTCCATATTACAAGCTCTGCTTAGTTTTGGGGTCAGAGGGCCTTGTATGTATAATGTCCCAGGATATTATTATTATAAATATATCTGCAGTCCTTTTGGTAATACGGACTACACTTGTGGCACTTGTCATCCTGTAGAATCCTGTATGAGATTCTTACCCACTAAATTGGGCATTGAGCATCCTCGGCATGAATCGGAGGTTCTCATTAACAAAACCCTCCTTTGCCGTGCTCCGCGTGATCGCAGTAGAACTATCTTCATCAGGTTCAGGTTGTTCTTCAGTCATGATAGATGAAAACGGCGGAGCTAGATTCAGGGAATTTAATTGAGATCCCCACGTATCAAATCGTGCTTATAAACTATCTTGCTGTGATAAAGGATCCATAGCCTTACACAAGTATAATCCGCAGGCGTGTGTTTGGACAGCCGAGACAATGCCTCGGCCGTTGTAAGAGAGATGACAAGAAAATAAAATAAAATTATTATTAACTCATTAAAGTTATTTCGTACGAATTAATATAATTTTTCGATGGCTATAAAGGTGCATGAAAATATTCTATAGTAACCTCTATATATAGGCGACTATTCGAAGAAATGAATGAAGTTTGCGTTAGGTACACATCTTCTGCAGCCTTCAACCCACACCACAAGTGGTGGACTAATTAATTGCCTTGTATAATTTTAGTATGAAGTTGGCAAAAATAATTATTATTTCTCCTTCAATGCTTATAGAAATATTATTAATTACATTGAATTAATCAACATGTATTATCTGTACCAGGAATCAGTATCAGACAGACAGAGTTGCTTTCCCATTTATAATATTATTTTTAGATGGAATAAATTGATTATAAAAAAGTGATTAGTAAGAAAAAAAAAGTACTGAGTTCTATAACCTATATTTTAATTATTGCAAGCCTATTCTATTTTTACGAAGTAACAGTCTATGTATAACTAATGTTCAGTTCAGTTCAGTTAATGTTCAGTGAATGCTTCCTCTTGTTAAGGATTACGCTTGCAGTTTACTGCACCACTCTGCCTCGATCCGGATTTGTGGAGTGTATTATTTATTTACGAGTAATTGGATGGATTTTATTCGACACGCCATCTAGTTTTCCTAACGACGTTCATCAGCGACACCAATCATGAGATGAATTAATACGGTCATTAAGTATTAAATTAATGAAAGATAATGGTGCAGCTTAATAACGCTGTAACCGACCCGACCCAGGGTGAAGTCGATCAATTGTCTTGTAAGATTGGTTGTTATTAACAAATTTAATGGACGTTACAAGTTGATAAACAATTCTTTGATATATAAATAAAGATATAATAAAATATATAAGGCTTCGAGGGTTTTTCCGTGAATCGATGTGTCATTTTTCAGTGACGTATGCAGCCTCACCAACATCGTGGGTGTAAATAAAAGGCAGCTACACAAATACAATGCAAATGACCAAGAATATTGAAAGTGGACATATAGAAGCTTACGATGATTCTTATTAAGAAAATATTTATATTACGACTTTGCTCATTCCTTAAACAGTAACAAGAAAACAATGACTATTGTAATTGATATGTTGAGTTATTTTGGTGAGCTTCAACTCGTAATACTCAATACAATAATTCAAATATGTGCATTTCTTAAAAACATTGTTGTGTTTTCATTATTATGATAATAGAAGGAAAACTTAACCCATAGTTGACGAACAGACATACCCATTAGTTTTTATGTAATTCTAGTTAAAATATCTATCTAGTTAATATATCTTTTAAATTATAATTCTATGATAATTAGTTTGACTAAAGGATTAATCATAAATTTAATTAAGAATAAGCGATAAAACCCCGAAGTGTCAATTTAAAAATGTACAAAGAGTATTTTTTTAGCTATATCAAAGATCAATATTAGAATTACCCTTGATCCTGTTAAAGATCATAATCGACTTCTTAGACAAACTTTATTAGAATCCGTCCAGCCATTTAAGCATGAGTAAGGAAAATCTAAACATACAGAAATTCGTATTTACATTATTATTTATGTCTTTGTATAGTATCGTTAGTTATGGGAATGACAGTTACACAATTTTATTACAGTCGTAAATGCTTTGGGAAAAACTTCATTTTACATTTAGGTATGATATATTTGTTTTTCAGGAAAACGTACACGCTTACCCATTTACCTTTAGTTCCGTTCACATAAATACTGTCACGCAACGAATTAATTGTTGGCAGCTCTTAAACATTATTACCGATATATTATGCGCATATGATGAGTGCATATTTATTGTAATTTGTAAACTATTTTTTAATTATAGAAATAACGATAAGTCAGAGAGTTCGGTGTTGACACTGACTGGAAATAATTAGTCTATTTGTTCTTATAGGCTTCATTTAATAATAATAAGGCTTAATTTTAAATATTACTAATGTGATTTTGTACATTTTTTAAATATTAATGTCAATTTTGAAGACATAAAATTTCAAATTTCTACCACAAATTTTAGTAATCAGGATCAAACCTGAGGCTCTTTCAATGCGGCGTATTGTTGAGCCCGTATATTGTCTAGCTATTGAGGATCAAAACAAACTTAGTCCTGGGAAATCAAAGAGTACTCGAGGGATCTACCTTGTTGAATCAAACACTTACGATCTTGTGATCGTACATTACGATTTATTCTTACATTTTACGTTCAAACTGGAATTGAATGGAATATATTAAATTCCATTGCTTTGTAGAAATCAATCCTCTAGATCATGTTACTATTTATCTATTATGGTTGGTATATTGCTAAGAGAAAGACATAAAAAATTAAGAGGTTGTATATCTTCATCACCACGGGACTCCATGTCAAGTGTTATTAACTTTCCTTTATCTCACGTAGGTCTAGGTCACGTTCAACTCATGTCATGTTAAAATGTTGCTCGTCGCGTAATTTAGATTCCTTTGTAGAAAGAATATCAATATGAATATTCTGTCTCATTTTTCAAATGACGAAAATGTTATCACGTTCAAAACTTTCTCTCGCTTATGATTTTTGTTTCTGTTAATCTTCGTCAAACATTTAAAAGAATAACATTGTTATTGCTTCTAAAATTTTGTTTTGTTGTTCGGATGTACTACATTGCAATTTGGTTTGAATAACAAATATGTTGTTTTGATTCTATCTAGTTAAATCTTCAAACATATGTATTTTAGATTTACATACTTTTTAGGTTAATTGTATAAAACAACGTTTTATGTGAAAAATAGCTTCTAAATAATAAGTTAGCCACTAAATTGGTAAAAATACCGGACCAGTTCGAGTCGGACTCTTCCACCGAAGGAGTTATGTTTAATTACAAAATTTTAAATTAAATAAGCAGGTATGTATAACAGTGCAAACTTTTAAGTACTATATACGCCAAAATTATTAGTTTTTTTTTTAATTCTTAGTCATAAATCGAAAACCATATATCATAAAAATATTTCACTTCAGCTTTGAAGAATAAAAGATTAACTAAATCCAACGTCAACGTACTTAATAATACATATAGTTTGAGACAATATATTATATGTTTTCTCAATACAAAATTATGTAATATTTTCTTTATTTTTTAATGTTTACATCATAGCCTTATATTAATTTAAATTTAACTTAAAAATAGTTACTGTACTAATCGAGACCGCGTGAAATGGTGTTAAGAATTCTAGCAGCGTATAGCGTACCTCTTTGAATCGCAATACATATACTCTGGACGAAAAATGATCCAGCCCTCTTGTCACCAGTAGAGGCAATAAGACAGGGTATTATACTTTTGAAGAAAGTTTTTGTACTATTACTCCAAGATTATTGTCTTCCTATAAATTTGTTCATATTACGAGTTTTTTAATTTTCTATGACTTCTCAAAATATATTTTCTGAAGTCACTTACCATTAGCTGGCCTATTTGCTCACCTGCCTTCCTAAATAAAATAAATGAAAAAATAACTTTCTCATTTCTTTATCTCTAGAATTGTCTATGGCATGACTTATTACATTTATTTTTATATATATACCCATGTGAAATAGAATGAAACGAGAAATAACTCGTCAGTACGACGATTAATTGTTCTATGTGAAATTAGATACCAAATAACCTTGCGACTAAGCCAAAGGTGTGAAAAAACGATCTTTCCCGCTTTAGTCTTCGTCTCGTCGTAAGGCGTGCTCGATCCTTTATCTACTAACATATTTGAAGTTACTATGATGGTATTGTAATTATTTTATGAAGTTGATTGCGATCATATCTAGTAAGCCATCATTCATCGGGGTAATGGAGCCACGCCCTTAGTAAAGTTTGAGCGCCGCTTAACATTGAACTATGCTCTTCGACATACTATTATGATAAGAGAATTACTAATTATTCTGTTATTGTAATTTTAATAAATTTCTAAATCCTATGACTTTTAGACTTTAATTTCATAACTATATAACTGCAAGTTCATTACACTATTGCATGAGATAACATTGAAAATTCTTAAAAAAAAAGAAATATTTTTAAATTGTAATTTCGTTAAATAACAATTAATAAACTTATTTTGAAATAAAGCTTGGAAACCTCAATTTGTTTTTTTGTGTAAAAAAATAATAATAATAAATCCTCACCAGGGCAAAGCCCTCTCGTTAAGGTTTTTCACAATGGGTTCCTTCACAGTTGAGCAGGATATGAATTGAGCACAATGAAACAATGAAATTTTACGTGTTACGTTTTATTTGTATGTGTGTGTCCTGAAGTAACCTTTTATGTCAATATATCGCTATGTACGTTATTATTAAATCAAAGAAAACGTTCGTGAGGATAGTGACCTAAAGAACCCATATAACTCAGAATCCCCACATTAATTAATCACTTTGAGATCAACATCGAAATTATTTATAGGGTGACAATAACATAGAAACAAATATACTCGTATCTGACTCGTTTGACTATTTTAATGTTTACTATGTTTGTCTACCCCCAAGAGTGTGAAATAGGGGTTGAAAACTTGTAAGTGGAGTCTATAAGTTTTAAAATAAGCTTCTTATTTTAAAATGATATAATAAAGCTTCTGTGCAAAAATAAATGTATACATATTTCGTCATTTTTGAAAATTCTCCCCAAAACGGGAACCCAAACTATTTCTAATAAAAAATGTATTGTCAAAATAAAAATATGTAAATGTAGTATGTATGTATGTAATAAACTAAGTGTAATATTGTTCGCTCCTGGAAACGGTAATTCGCTCACACCACGATATTTTTCTTATTTTTTCTTACTTTTGTGAAAATTTGGTGAAAGATCCAATTTGAATCATTTAAAGAGTAATAATTTAAATGTATAATGTAATCAATATTACTATGAAACTATGTAGTTATTGATTAATATCATGATAAGATTTTGATCATCTTGACCATAATTTTAGTCTTTTTAATGTTCATCCCGAGACCTACTCGTCGAGAAGAATCGCTCAGGCTAATTAGCATGTCTTCCAAATCCGTAATAAAATTCGGTGAGATTACATCTTCCTGTCTTACCTTGCGATGCAGTTGGGTTGGTTTATGCTCTGATCTTGTACTTGAACGGTCATGGTTGTGGCTTCGTACAAACACTTCAACGCCTAGATGTACTGACAGTCAATTAGGCATCTGCATGGATTCCAGAACAGCCCAGGTCTCGATGGTATCGAAGGCTTTTTCGTAGTCCACAAACGCTAGGCATAGAGGCTGATTATATTCCTCGGTCTTCTGTATTATTTACCTATGTGTGTGTATGTGGTCTACGGTACTGAAGCCTTTTCGAAACCCGGACTGCTCAACGGTTTGGAAGTCATTGAATTTTTAGGCAAGACGGTTCGTGATTACCCTCGAAAACAACTTGTAAACGTGGCTTAAAAATGAAATGGGGCGGTAGTTTTTCAGAAAAGCTTTATCACCCTTCTTGAAAAACAATACCACCACACCTCTGCTCCATATCTTCGGTGTAACACCATTGTGGAGGACGGAATTGAAGATATTTGCCAGCTATCTCAGAACTGGTGTTCCTCCTGCTTTGGGAAGCGCTGAGGTAGTTTCGTGATCTCCTGGAGCCTTGTTGTTTCCAAGTTGTCCGAGAGCAATCCTAATCTCGCCCAATTCGATATCGGGAAACTCGTCAGGTAGGTGGCGTGTTAGTCTTATATTAATAGCTTATGTTACTGTGTAGCTTTCCTTGGGTGTAAAATTTTTAAAGTCTGTTAAAAATTTTTACGTTAATCAATTACATACAAACATACAAAAATAAAATTTTACCTCTATATAATATTAGTATAGATATACATAGATTTTCAAATTTGTTAAAGAAGTTAAATGTATTGTGAGTAACTGAAAACGATTATAGTTCATGAATAAATTCGTATGTAAATTGTTATTATTTCGCTTTATTAATATTAAATAATACAGCAGAAGAATTGACATAATTAGGATTTTACATAATTTTACTAATTGAAGTGAAACAAGTATGAAATCAGCTTATTTATTATAAAAAAACAAAAGGGTTTGTAAATAGGCCAGTAAAGAATAATACCTACATTTAGAATGATAAATGATTAGTGCTTGGAACAAATTGAACATATTAACATCGACCATGTGAAAAAATTACGTAATAACATTTCTTATCTTTGGAATATAATTCGAAAATGGAATGAAGACATTAAGAAAAAAAAGAGTCATTGTGGGTTAATCAAACTAAAATAATAGTGTTTGGCATTATTATATTTGTTTTTAATCTTATTAGTATTAGCCTTACTGTGTCAATGTGGCCGTCGAAAAATACCCCTAGGGCTTTTGATTAGATTAATTATGATTGGAGTGAACTTACACAATTATGCTACTGTTTGAAAAATTGTTTTGTTTCATATATAGTCATGTTATGACATTTATTTTAACAACGTGCTTACTTTGCAAAAAAAGGTTCGTTTAATCGTAAATTGCGTTGAAAATATCCTGCGGTCACACTGTTTCAAAAAGCCTTATTTACTGATTAAAATTAATTAATATCATTGACTAAAGAGTTGACAAGCATTGCTTATTTTATATTATTGGTTTGCTTATTTTCGGGAACGATTTAAATTCAAATAAATAAAAAATAATTTAGTCAAGTATATTAAGGTTCTGCGTAACGAGCGTTTTTGAATTACGCTTAGTTACGTTTACGCGATTTACATTTTTAACCGACTTCAAAAAAAGGAGGAGATTATCAATTCGTCTGTATTTTTTTTTTATGTTTGTTACCTCATAACTTTCAACTGGGTGAATCGATCTTGATGATTTTTTTTATTTGAAAGCTGGTGCTACTCATTTGGTCCCATTTCAATTTGGTCCAGTTTTGACAATGGTATCCATGAGAAAATCATATAAGCCGTAAATTTGCATTAAGTATGTGCGCGACAAATGGAGGAATAACTCAATATCACGCCAACCGATTTCGATGATTTATTTTTTATTGGAAAGGATGTACTTTAAGGGTAGTTTGATGACAGTTTGGTTATATTCTGATTATGTAATCCATGACAAAGTAACGAAATTCTTCAATTCTTAGGAGCAAATTAACGATACTCGGCCGAATCTTTTATAGACTATCCAGAATTTTCAGTCACCTACCGTAAAATCGTTATGATCAAGTTATTATAGTACTATTATATAGAACACTTTTTTATATACCTTCAATAGTTTTCGCAGCGCACGCCAAATAATTACTTTTATAGACGACAGTTTGATACCTTGGGTTACATTGCTCCATTTTAGGTAGGGATCTCTAATTTTTTTGAAAATATACTCCAAAAATAACAATAATTGTAACTACATTATCAACCACACAACACAATCGTACCTACCTACATATTGATGAGTAGAAAAAAGTAAGTCAATTATCAAATTATAGAAGAATACGCAATTATTTTTTAACTTTTTAGTGCATATTAATTTGTTTTCCTTTGAAGTCGGTTTTTATTTTGTTAAAATTTTTGTTTATTACTAAACTATATAATACTATTCGCTCATATCTACCACAGACGTTAATATTGAGAACCGTTTTAAAAACGGCGAAAATCGAAGAAGCAACAAGTGACAAAGTCTTGGAAGACATCCAAGACTTTGTCATTTGTTTTAATATTTTTTATTTAACTTGGCAGACCTGAATTGTACAATCAATGACGCGTCTACGTCCGAACAGTCACACGTCTTGCAACTATTACAAATTTATGGAAATGTATGTCAGCAGCTGGCTGGTCCAGTTGACACGCAGTTAGCACCAGCGGGGGGCAAACTTTTTAGCGCACACCTATGAATTATGTAAAAAAATCTTTTTAGAAAAGTCAATGACAAAAATGACAATTTTGGAGTAGATTTTTTTTTAATTATATCCGAATCTTTGAAACACTAATTTTAAAATATATTTGATTAAAGCCGTCGCAAATAACTTCGTTCCTTGAAATTTCTATCACTTCGATTCCTTACGATATCCTTAACCATCATCAGAGGGGCTGGTTTGCTATATTAAATAACGCAGAACAGCCGTTTGAACTTGTTTTTGAAAAGAGGAAAACGATTGACAATGTCTCTTTATTGTTGGAGTATTCCTTTTATTACCTCGGTATGATGTGGGTGTCGACGCATCATCAAAATACAAATTATGTGGGTAATTTGTGACTGGAACGAAATATAAGACTAGAACATGAAAGGACGACTGAGAGCTTGTATACTTGCTTATATTTGAAATTATTTCTTATAGTGACATAACTCATTAAAATTTTTATTTTATTTATATCTATAATAAGTGGTCTGGCAAATGAGCCAACTGGTCACCACTGCTTGTTGACATTGGTGCTGTAAATAAATTCACCTTATTTACGTTGTAAGTAATCATGGACGGGACAGTTATGCCTGTTTTACTCAACCTTTAAACCGGAACACAAAAATACTAAATAGTGTTGTTTATCGCATGGATAAATGACGAGTGGTGACTATCCAGACGAGCTTGCTCAAGGTCCCGCCACCACGTAAATTTATCCAACAATGTTCTAACAAAAACATTTTTTTTTTAATTAACATAATATTACTTGAAACGAAATATGTAAGCGTGTTAATATTCTTTACATCATATATCAGTCCTATAGTACATAATAAATAATAATTAACAGTACAGTCTACAGTACGACCATAAAGACCAGCATAAATTCTTATCTTACCCTTAAGCTAGATAAATAAATGTTTTCCTGCGCGTTAATTACTTTCCTAGAATTAAACATAAACAATTACTTTGTCGAATATACTAAATGTCTTAACGTGCGTTAAGACAAAGCAGATCTTAAAGTGGTTCGTATATAATGTTATAATTATATCTTTAAATGTAATTGAGTCAATTACTCCCAGATCCTCTTTGATGTGAAACATCTATTGGCGAACCTTGGGTAAGACCGACGCGTATGCCGTGATAGCGTCATCGCCTAGGCCTAGAGGGTACAACTTTATCTGTTTGTTTTCTTTAATTATAAATTCTTCAACAAGTATCGATTTCGAAGGGCTGGACTACCCGTGACGCCACATATATCTTAGTTCCCAAGGTTGGTGGGTTGTTTGACGATGAAAGGAATAGTTAATATATCTTTTAGCGCTAAGCTATAATCGTTGATCTATTTTATGAAAAAAAAACTTTTGAATCTTCGAGATCTTAGGATAATTTAATTTTGAAAATGAAATTTTATTTACTTGGTGGTAGAGCTTTGTGCAGGCTCGTCTGGGTAGGTACCACCCACTCATCAGATATTCTACCGCAAAACAGCAGTACTTGGTACTGTTGTGTTCCGGTTTGAAGGGTGAGTGAGCCAGTGTAATTACAGGCACAAGGGACATAGCATGTTGGTTCCCAAGGTTGGTGGCGCATTGGTGATGTAAGCGATGGTTAACATCTCTTACAATGCCAATGTCTATGGGCGTTGGTGACGACTTACCATCAGGTGGCCCATATGCTCGTCCGCCTTCCTATGAAATAAAAAAAAATCCTGAGAAGATTCGGATTCGATTTTGTTTTTGTCAAATAAAATGTATAATCGAGTAACACGAACAGTGAGGTCAGCGATACCTGCGCCTGGACCCTGAACCGTCCGCTCCCATATTGTAAATAGTATCACTTACATAGCCATTTCTCATTCCATAGACATAAAAACGTTCGACGTCCTTGTTAATGACTATTATTTTACATAATACTTTAATGACTTTAGATAATTGTTCATGACTATTATCTTACATTTTGTTTGAATTATTTTATATAAAATTGTTTTTAATTTTAATTTTTGGCAATAATAATAATTTATGTACGTAATTAATCATTATTTCACTTATTGAGGCTTCGGACCACGGAGGCGATGTTGGAAAGAAAATGAGGGCGAAACCGCGTGAAGTAACTTCTTATACATATTGTTCTGTAGTATGAACCCCCGATAGAAACATTTATATTAATACAATTAAAAAAATACAACAGAACTTTGTTAAATATCTTAATGTTTCAGACTGAATCAAATTCTGCCTTAAATGGCTTCTTTATTGAATCGTCGAATACTGCGAGGTGCTTGATTGGCGTGTGTACGCCGTTTGGGTTAATTGTTATATAGTTTATGTGGTGCTTACTGCTTTCCATATAAAAATAAATTAAAAATAAGTATAAAACTAGTTTTTACGTGTCAGGTGGAAGGGGGCAGGTTATTAGGTAAAAAGCCGATTCTTTGGGGATCAAGCTTACTTCATTAAAAGCGTAACAGACAGACAAACATACTTTAACATTTAGAATATTAATGTAGATATAATAATTGATTATACGAAATATAACCATAGACAAAGCGATTCAAATACATAGAAATTAATATAATATGTTTTTGAAATAATTTTCAGACATTTATACGGAAACTAAACACAGGGTATTATAATATTATTAATGCATTTATATATAGTTCTGTTCTTGTTTTGGGTGTAGCTTGTTTACAACAATCTATTTAGAGATTATAAATACCACTTTGCATCCGTGTGAACTTCATCACGTTTATTTATTAGTCTGTATTTAGGAATTGTTGCCAGAATAAATTGTTTACTTTGGACGCAGGTGCGGATATAATTCTGATCATGTGGCTCTTTCGGACGAAGAGGGAGAGGTTGCCTAGTTCGACTTGCGACGGACCAGCGATTGTCTCTGCGCCTGACGGAGCTGTGCCTGCCGTGCAGGTTGTCTCGCAAATGTACAACGTCATGCCTAGAAAGAGGGGGCTCATTGTGAGTTAAATTTGTGTTTGTTGTTGTTGTTAAGAAAAGTGTTGCTAATACGAAATTTATTTGATGAATGTTCAAGCGATTTCTAAGTTCGATTTATTTAGCGATTATTACACTTTTAACTATTTATTTTGTATGAAAAAGTTATTCTTAGAAATTGACAGCTTGTAAATAAAACGGTTAAAACATTTAAAAATTTCTAAGTGCTCAAATAAAAACGTTTCTTTGTTTTTCTATTCTGAGCTTATTGGATTGGATAAATATGTATATAAATTGGGGAAAAAAAATCTAAAAAATGTGTGATGACGTCACAGTAACGGTTGATTGGGGCAGTGGCCTTTGTCCAAATGCATTAGAAATAATCAATAAACATAAAAAATTAAAATGTCACATGAAGAAATTAACAATACCACTTGTATATTATTATTGCATTTGTAAAATATAACGATTTTTAATTTTTAGAAGATTTTTATTCATGTGAACGGCACAGGCCATTGAAGGAATTCAAATATTGTTTCGTACCAGTCTATGCAATTAACGTATTGAAAGTTTAAATAGTAGACGACTCAAAATTTAAAATGGCGCCAAATTGACAAGGCAAATAAAATAAAAAAAACTGTCTTCATCCATTTTTTTTATATCGAAGGTATAATATCATTATGCTCTATATGGAAAGTCATTTGGCGTTTACATCTTCTTAGAATGAAACTAAATAATTTCGAAAAAAGGAAAAATATGAGTTCAATCATTTTTATATTTATTTGATCACGTGATTTGTGCAATACTGATGGCATTGTCATATATTTTGTTATCAAACAAATTCATTAATCAATAAGGAACCGTCAAGGTCTACAATAGTATAATTACATTTGTACGATATACTCGACAATAAAGTAATACCAATTCTATAGTTTAATTGCTCGGGTTAACTTTATGTTGTGACATGATTGTGATCTATTTGTATTTGACATTTGACCTTACTAAATAGCTGGCAATCATACAATTCGTTTATTTGTTTCTAAACTTTATTTATTTTGATCATTAATAATAGAAACTGACTATACATGGATTCGTCTGTATCTATGGTAGCGTTATATTGTCAATTGATAGAGCTTTGATTTTTTTTTTAAAAAAGCTAGACTTATTCATACGTAACAATTGCTCATGTCTGTATCAGAGGTTAACCTTTCGAAAATTGTTATTTTCTTAGAAGACTAGATTTTTATAAATCTCCCGGGATGCTCTGCAGATGTGAAACATTAAAATTGAGATTTATTGAAATAATTTATAATTAAACCGATAAATCATTTATATTTATTATTATAACCACATTACTAAATTAAATTTATATTTGTTAAGTTACTATAATATTAGGTCCTTACATATGAAATTAGCGTATTGTCGTACTGACCACTTTAATCTAAAATATCTCCTCTTTGGTTAAGAATTCCAAATTAAAATTTTATAAATTCATTTAGCTGGTATATTTGAGTTTTGAAAACAGTCATTCATTTGTTTTTTCCTCATTATTTTATTATTACCGCTCAATGGAAAACATAAAATATCGATATAATTACGAGTACGAGTTCTACCGTGGCACCAGTTCTGCAGGAAAAGCTCGAAGGGTTAATTATGTGTACGGCGTTAACTGCTAAACTAGCTGCTAAACAACAGAGATTGGTAAATTGCTCTAGGCCAATGCTGCTTCACGACAACGCACGACCACACACTGAACAACAAACAAACACTAAGATGAGCTACAATTGGAATGTCTACGACATCTACCGTTCTCGCCGGCCTTGCTCCGACAGATTACCATTTTTTCCGGAATTTTAACATCTTTTTACAACGAAAGAAATTCAACTCCGATGCGGCAAGCCAAATTGCCTTCAAAGGGTTTATTGATTCTCGCCGCCATGGTTTTTTTAGTAAAGGGATGAATGAACTACCTATGAGATGGCAAAAGTGCACAGATAACAATGGTCCATACTTTGATTAAATAAATATATTTTACAAATAAAAACTTCATATCCCTCGCGTACAAAACGCCAATTTCATATGTAAGGACCTAATATACAGTAACGAAGATATATAGTAAGTCACGTCGTCATTCTCATTTTCTATTAGCCGTTTACAAATTGTAGAATGTCACCTTGGCAAGGGCCTTAGCGGCATTTCACATTACATTCATTGACTTATAAAGAAATAAATAAATATCCTATATAATTTTCTTAATAACATATTTTATCAGAAATTACGTAATATACGAGTAATGAGTTTAATTACTTTTACTTCAATGAATGAAAAAAAACTTATAAACTTTTTTAATTATTACGCAACATTTTTTGTCAAAATTAAAAGTATTTGGAAAATCACGCTTCATGATAATATAATCAAAAAAATAATTTTAAATATCAGCCCCACATAAAAAATTAAGTAAATTATTTTGTATGTTTCTCCTTTCTAGCGCTGTAGCGCTTTCAATTTGGAAATAATACACGTAACTAGTACTCCTGCACACTTTATAAAACATGAGCAACTCCAATGCCGAAATATTCGCCAGTTGACCTGGATCTTATGTTATATAACGAACCACCCGCTGAGAAAAATACATTTGCAAACATGTCATACACTAATGACAGAAAAAAATATTTTCATCATAATATTGAATGTCTTGAATGTTTTTTGTTGTTAATATTATATAACAATTTTCGTACTGTTTCTCTATATTCAAATAAATGTAACTGTCATTTGCACCTTCGACCTCCGTGAGGCTCTTCCATTACTCCATTTTGAAAATGTATCCGTAACGGATCAACCGATTTGTTTTGAATTAAGTAAAAAAATACTTAACGCAATAACAACTTTAATTAATTATAAAGGATATATTTATTTAATATTTAAAATAAAAAAGAAAACATTTATTATCATAATAATAAATATTTAACTAAATTAATAACATTTATTAAGTTTAAAGAAAACTATTGTTAGGTAAAAAAAATAATTGGAAATTATGTAATTGGATAATCAAGGTGATTTGCGAGTAGTGGGCTGGTTTGAACGATACGATTTTGTTTTTTTTAATAATTATTTTAGGCCTTAGCACTGCCTTTACATCGACTATAATATTATATTTTTTAGGGTTCCGTACTCCATATAACATCACTTCGTTAACCCTTTGTCCGTCTTTCAAGGACCTTATTCTCAATACGGCGTATATCGGCGTGTATCAAATATTAAAAATGTATCCCCTGTTCAAATTCAAATTCAAAATTCAAATTCAAATATCTTTATTCAATGTTGAAGCGTTACACTTACTTATTGATTGTCATAATCTAACGCCAGTTATACTACTAAATGCACTCAGCTAAATAACTTCAGTTGTCCACAATGAAAGATTTCATCGCTTCATAAAGAAAGAGATAAATTAATAGTGTCAATTAAAACAAAATGGCCATAAGGAGACCCCACGTGACGTCCATTTATAATTAAAGAAAACCAGGTAATAAATATGGAGAAAACCTTGACAACAAAAGACGAATACCGATATCGACTGTATACAATAATTTAATAGCATAAAAGCTAAAGCGTTTTTTTTCTTAAATGAAACAATGTATCATTATTTCTTTTACATAAAATAAATGTATGAAATAAAGAGACTTTAAGTTTAAAGCAATTACTTCTTTGTACGCGCCGTTGGAAGTCCATCTGTCTCACTGAGGTACAACAAACACTTTCAAGGAATAAGTTTTAAATTATCGTTATAATGTTACTTAATTATCGTTATTTTTAAATTTAATTATCGTTTATTATGTTGTTTATCGAAATCACAGAAATATTTTATTTATTTTTATTCGCTTAGACGTATATAATATTTTATGTTTTAGTATTCTTAGAAGTTACTAGAATTTGCAGCATTACAGAACTTCAATCTCGTTTTTGATATTCGCCATATCGGTTAATTTCTTTACCAATCAGCCATTTAGGTATTGGATCAAGACCATCTAAGAGTTGTCTGATATGTTATCGTCTTGAACATGATCAAATTAACCTTTGGAAATCCGATGTAATTAGAGGTAACAACTATAATATTATTATCAGAAGATGTATCTTATATCAACAGAATAAACAAACTGTGCAATATGTCTACAAGTTTGCAATTACATTATATAATATACCTAGTCACTGATTTTTTTTCTATTACAGCGTAAGTGAAATGACGGATTCTTTTATTTGTCTATTATATATATTTTTAAACAAATCCAGGATATAATTCTGAAGTAAGTACTAATTTTACAAAATTAATATTGTAGTTAAAAAGTAAATACATAATATTACTCTTAATGTGAAGTTTCCTAATACCCACCATAGTGATTAGTTACGTATTACAATTGAAGCAAATGTAGATCTCGCGAAGACAATATAAATGCATAATGTAAAATTTGCTTATCAGCATTAAGAGACATTTTGCGAATAAGCAACATAAGCAATAATTTCGAAGCTTGCAACCAAAACCATAATAAAACCAGGGGTTACAGCATCAAAATAGCCATAAAAATAGAGACCCAGAGGCAGCTGAGGTGCCTTCTTAATGTGAGAACAGGGGCGTATAAATCCTGTAATCCGTAGAATCTAATAGTTGCTTCATTTAAGACAACTTTTTTGTGAACTGGGTCGCGCGCGAAGTAACAGAGAGTTTGGACAATGCTTTGCCAAAAAAAACCTATAATACTTAAAAAACGGCTCGGTTTTTGAATAAAATTTCGATGGGATTGCCCATCGTCCTTGTATTTGTCATAACTAATTATATTAGAACCCATTTGACCCAGATAATTTTGTATTTAATTGTATAAGACGCTCATGACCATGAGGATAAAGAACAGATTAATTTAAAAAAAATAACCGGGGCGAGCATATTGGGAAAAAATGTAAAATAATACATGAAACCCGCAACCAAATAATTGATGTCATAATAGTCGAACAATAGTTTCCAAGTAGTTCCAACGATTTTCCATAAACGTTTGTCCAGAATCGAGTGCACATAAACGAACAGTGGTCTAAAAAGCGGTTATTTGAACAATCGAAATATAACATTGCTTTGAATTCTGCCATTCTATAAAGTACTTGAATTTTGCTACTCATTATAATTGATATTATTAAAACGAATTATACTCGATTTATTATAAATATAAAAATAACATTTGATTATTTTAGAAAAACTATAAATAAATTTACTTATATAAAAAACGGCGACTTTCCCGAACCGATACGACATAAAAACCTTCAAGAAGAGTACTCTTTCCTCAAAGGCCGGCAACGCACCTGCAAGTCCTCGGATGTTGCAGATGTCCATGGGCGGTGGTCCACTTTCCATCAGGTGAGCCTCCTGCTCGTTTGCCCCCTCTTTATATAAAAAAACTGCTTTAATATATAATTACTATATACATGAAAGTTATACCAGGATATGCAGCGGTTTTCGAAGAACGCTTTAGTATAAAAAGCAAAAAAGTTTAAATAATGCGCTTAGTAGTTTTACTCACTTTTAATCATCATATTATGGTAACTCCTTTAACCTTCGCTGTGAACTGGAATATAAGTGGTCTGGATTCCAAAATGAACGAAGAAAAACATCCCAAAAGATTTATTTGTTGTTTCTCAAGTCGGGCAAGTAAAACTCTATATGATAAAATAGGGATTTCTTGCTAATATTATAAATGGAAAAGAGTTTTTTATTCGTTTACTACGCTTTCACGTCTCAATTATATTATATATATTTTTCAGGTATGACCTAACCTTGGTGAAATAAATTTTCACATTTAATAGCAGTTTTTATTACTCTTCAACACATTTTCGTTATATACGTTACCTAATAAAGGTCGTAAAATAAATAAAAAACACCTTTTCAAAGCAATCAGCTGAATAAATAAAACTGAGTAAATAAGAATTTTCACTACATATTAAAATTGACGGTTATAATTTTAATATTTTCGTTATGATAAGTATTGAAATAAAACAGACCTGTTTTTAATGATTAGCACTAAGCGAAGGCATTGTGATAAGATGATTGCATTCAGACTTTACGTCAGTGTACATTATACAAATGGCTATAATAATGTCTAATGTGGTCTAGCAGACCAAACACTGGTTCTAATCAGTAAAACTTATTATTTGTTGGTGGTACATTTTTGTAAAAGCTAGTCTGGGTAGGTGCCACCCATTACTCACATATTATACCGCCAAACATCAATACTAGGTATTGCTTGGCTGATGTAAAGGAAAGTGTTAATATATTCGTGAATGTCTATGCAATGGTGACCTCTTACTATCTATGTGGCCCATTTGCCGTAAGCTTACCAATTTTAAATAAAAACAAAAATTGTGTTAAGAAATTCTCAGTAGCTGCCCGGAACGTTAAAGTTGGTAGTTTTATGCTTATGGACCTCGGAAAGCACGTAAGTTCTTTACCTAAACTATTTCCACTCGTGTCATTCACCGTCTCATTGGATTATGAGAATAAGGAAATAGAAAGTACATTTGTGATTGCGGACATACTTTTGGATGTTAATTTTATACTTCCCTCGTGAATGCCCACCGTGGTTAAATCGATCTGTCTATCAATGGATCTTTTACCTCAAAACTAGAATACATAAATAAACTGACCACAATCAGTTACCAAATAAAAAACAGCAAATTAAACCAGGTTGAGTTTTGCATCTGTCGAAACAAAAATAATAATCGGTATTATATCTTAGAGGCTGGCGCTAACATATTCGTGGGAACCGATTAATCAATTATAAAGTTGGTTCCCTGCCTAAACGAATTAGAAAGTTAATAAAACACTCCAACCGTTTTCTTTATCGAGTTTGGTTGCTTTAGAATTTCAATTGCCTCGGGATCGTTAAGTCTGATCTACTCGTATTTTGTTTCTCAAGGAATTGTGATTTGTCAAATGGAATTCATGGAAGAATATACGACCTTTACTGACTTTAAAACTTCTTCCTTTGTTTACTGCATGAAACTCAACGGGTTTGTTTGTTTTATAAAAGAAATTCCAACTCAAAGTCATCAATGCTATTTCGTTTTCAAGGTTAGAAAAATGGCAGCGAGATTTTTAAATATACTCTACATTTCAAATATATAATATATTTCAAATAATAGTAAGTAATTTGAAGCTCATTTTAAAATTATCAAACTACATTTTTGTTACTTAACATATAAGTACAATCTCCGCTCATAATATACAGGATGTAACAAAAACTGGACTACGAATCTATACAATCTCCAGGAGGGGTTAATTTATACGGTTTTTCTCTGATTTTATTTAACATTTTGATGTTACAATTATTATGGTGGTGGGTTGAACATGGTTAAACTTGATTAAAGATTGTGATCTCGTTTCATTTACAAATAGATTAATTAACAAGTTAAAATAATACTAATATTATATAGCATGTCAGTATTTTTGTATAAAAAAATAGTTTTTTTGGATTAACACAAATATATTTGGTGATTTTAATAACGATTTCGTCAACGGCAAATAAATAATGTATGTATATAAGTTGTATTATGTTCAAAGTCGAGTTATGCAATTTAAGTAATTAAAAAAAAATCATGCAAATCCTTAAGGATCAACTCCAAGTTATTGAAAAGTAAAGTCTGTACATATAAAATGCTTTAAAATTAGATTGGTTTGTAACAAAACATTATTATAACGATATATTTTTGACGTAACTTGCAATACTTTATATTAGGGGCTGACTTTCCAATAATCAAAAATTCCATCCCACAAAAACAAAGTTACATATTATTTTTATAAAAAAGTTTAATTTATTATTTTCAGAAAATGGTTTTCATCCGTATTATTTATCATATATGAAGAAATTTATAGATAGATCGACTTCTTATACCATGCGCATAATATTAAAGTTCACGAGACGATTAAATGTAAGCTATATCGTTCATTAGACAGTTCCAGTCTTTTGTTATCGGAGAAGCTTGTTAGCAAACATTGTCTTTGCATCTCTACACCCTTAGCTTAAGTACTTTTATCAATTAATATAAAACTCGAAGTTAGAGTAAAAAGTATGGATGATGTTGAATTTAAATTTTATTCTAATTTTTTAACTGTTTCAAGATTTTACATCAATAAAATTATCCTCATAACTACTAATTCAAACTTGTTCAATAAACAAGTTTGTTTCAAACAAATTTTAAATTGTTATTAATATTTTTTTTATAAATTCAATTATGATTTCGCCAATTGATTGATTCTTAATGTTTTTTTTTCTCTATTATTATTATAACATTGACCATAATTTGTTACTTAATTTAGACATTTAAAAAAAAGCTGGTAATTTTTTCATTACTTTTAATTTTGAATTAGATTTGTTTAGAATGAATCTAGAAGGGCTATGGACTAGGCCATATGAGACGTCATCCGAAGACCCCAGTAACAGCTTACTGATGATGATGTTCACCCGAAGCGCGGAGAGCTCTTCAGTTATGAATACTGTTACGTATACGAGATTCCAAAAAAGAAGCCCCAAAACTAACACCTGCGAGACCTTACAGCACACCTGTCTCCGAGTCTTCATACCGTCTTGCTCCATATACGTTTCTGTTGCGCACGTAGCCACCGACGTTCACCTGCAGGTAAAAAACACACGATGGCGTAAAGCGCCACCATACTAACATCCTAAGGTAATGCGTTGAAAACGTTGATGATGTCAAGACTTATCAACAAATATACACCCCACGCCACCCCGGTTCTGCTCCTACTAGAGACTGAACATGCAAGATTGCGTCGATAGTCAAAATCCCTGTCGGAACCATAACTGGCACTAGCCATGTCGGGGACGACACGTGACACAGACTAAAAGCGACAGTTCACTGTAAAATCTTGCCAGCCTCGTGCAGTAGGTGGATGGGATGGAATCCAGAGAGAGATTCTGCAGTCCTGCTATCGTTCTTCAAAAATCCCAAATCCGCCTCCTTTCACAGCCTGCGGCACTTGGCAATAATGGAGACAGCCGTTGAACACCCACCTCAGCCTACACCAAGGCCTGCCCCGGAACTCAGTTATGGCCGAGCGCAATGTTATGAGCTTGTATGTGATCGATCGCACGGTTCGGTTTCTACCAGTCACCAAACCATGTGGTAAAGGCCGTGGAACTTGGGAACCGGATCATCAGGAAGAGGAACTCCATCACTCTGGTCCAAATTAACCCGAACGGCCATTAATCCTTGCTCCCTTTGGAGCAGGAAACAAGGGTATGACAACGGTTCCAGTGACGTCACCAAACCATCGAGGGTGGTTGTAGGGTGTCACGACCGCAACACAGACGGTATCCTTATTCTACTCATGCGAAGTGGGGACGGGTAGGTGGTATTAAATAAAAATCAATGTGTGATCGTCTTGCTATGTATTCTTACACCATTCATCCAATTGTGACATTCACCTACGCGAAGGTTCAAGGTTGCGAAAAACCAGTTTTTTTCTATGGTTGTCCTTCAATATCATCTTTATATTCAACCCTCAAAAATTCCGGGTAACTAGTCTATTTATAAAATAAAATATATAAAAACGTTATATTCATGTTACTCTGAGTTCACTTTGAAAGCAATTTATTCTCATCATTAAGTTTATACATGCGTAAATATCATGAGACATAAGTAATGTATGATGATGTTTTCAAAGAGTTGGATCCTTTCGCGAAATGTTTTCCTATCTTGGGATTTGTATTATGGTATTAGTATATAAAAATGTTCTATCTCAAGCTGTACACATACATGTATTATGTAAAAATCTAAAAAGCTGAATATGTTATTTATCTCAGGATATACCAGCTTTGTAGCCTAGCTTTTATAATACACCAAGCTATTCGTCTAGTATGAATATATTTTTGTGTGAGTTATTTTTGTGTTATTTTCAACCATTACATAACATAAAATTTAATTATGTAAATTTTTAAATCATTCGAAATTTGAAATATTAATTAATATTAATGATGACAAATTTAAAAACAGACTGACCAACATGAACTTCTTCGTATTAGTATCTATTTAATTTAATTGTTGAAATAGTAATAAGAAATAAGGTAAAGAGAAACTATTTCAAATATATGTATACAAATAAACAATTTAAAAAAACAATAATATCTTATCTTTTATCTTAACAGCTTCGGTCAAAACCACTTCACTAAAATATTAAACCATTAAAACGTCACAAGGTAAAGCTGCTTCTGAATACGTAACAACGCCAATAAAGTGATATACACGTGTTGTGTACTTACATAAAAACGTATACGCGCAATTTGTTTATGTAGATGTAGTAATAAGAAAAATGCTAATGAGAGAAGGCGCTAGAGCTTTAACACATTAATGAATAGGCTATTTATACATACATATTAAGCTTGTTATCAACTTTTGCTATATAATTAAGGAGATGCCGTCATTAATGATGTAATTTATATGTAACTTATTCAAGTTATTATTGTTACATAACCTTGTTGACATTACCGTACTGAAATAATTAAGTAATATATTATCGTATCATGGTAAGTTTAATCTCAAATTCATTCATAAAGAATAAAAAAAAAATTAAAAAGTTTGTATTTCACTGCTTATTGAAACGTTTGTTTCCACCAACCAACCCGCATTGGAGCAGCGTGGCGGAATAAGCTCCAAACCTTCTCCTCAAAAGAGGAGAGGAGGCCTTAGCCCAGCAGTGGGTCATTCACAGGCTGTTACTGAAACATTTGTTTGTGGAAATTGAATATCATTTCTTTTTGATTTTTCTTGATCTATTAAAATATAAACGGTCAAATGAAATGAGGTACAAAACTAAATAAAATAATTGATATGTTAGAACAGTTTTTTATAAATAATATCAATGTTATAATCCGTTCTAACCCCGATTGAAGATTGTTGACCGAATTTGGCAGTTGCGCAATACAATTATCTCCCAAAATAATAAAAAGTTATCAGATCAGAGCGTTATTTTCGAATAATTTCTATGCGCAGTTCAAGGTGGCTGCAAAACCAGTCACGTGCAGTGTCAGAACGAAGTGTACTTGTAGAGCTTTTATTGTGGTGCTTAAGAATATTCGAACTAGTTTTAAAAGAGGGTGGCGATTACACTGTTTTATAATTTTCATACTTTTGGGCCCTTGTTACTTACGTAAATATTATTTTTAATACTGTTTTTATATATATTTATCATGGAGTAGTATAAAATGGGGCTTGATCGGCTTCCTTTATGTTGCTGTCTTTGTACATACATAGCACCCAGATCAGCCCAATACATGTATATTATTTTCCTGAAGAAGAAACCTTAATTGCTTTTCGATCTTGTAACAAACAATAGTTCTCCAAAGCCAAATATAAGGTTTTGTTATATGTGACGAAAATTACAGTTACGTAGATTACAACAACAAAAATCAGGAAATATAATATACAAGTGCCATTAGTACTATAATGCTAAAAAAATATAAATATAATAATGAAAACATAGTTAACTAAGCTCTAATCCAAACTAACTATAATCGTTACTAACTAAATTCGTGAAGTAAACTATACTAAATATGTTTCAGGGCTGGTTGTGGGCCCTCACGGGGCATCGCCGGGAGCCTTGTATGAAGCCAGATGTGGGAGGAGAAATGCAAGTGATGCTACCCAACCAAGCACACGACGTAATTAGCGCAGGCGATGTGTGCTTATTAGCCGAGAGCCCTTATAGGATACTAAGAGTATGTATGACAAATTTGTTATAGAATATTTCTTTTTTTTTTTTATGTAAGAGGGGACAAACGAGCAGGAGGCTCACCTGATGGAAAGTGACTACCACCGCCCATGGACACCTGCAGCATCCGAGGACTTGCAGGTGCGTTGCAGGCCTTGGAGGAAAGAGTACGCTCTCTTATACTTTTGAAGTGAAAACTTCTTTAGCTCTTAAACTCGCGTCAGGTCACGTGACTGATTAAAAATTCGTATGACGGATTCTGAAGTGTTAATGTAATATAATGTCATGTTTGTGTACGATACGCATTAAATGAATATTGTATTTTGTCACATAAATGATAGTACATTTATACTGATAATTAAAGCAATTCGTGCATTTTTTTTCCCTAACCATTCCAAAATATCACAAATGCACAACGTTATAATATTTAAGTTTTCACTTCTGCCGGCACTCCCGGAGTGCAAACCATTATTTTTTTTCTTACAAGCTTTACTTAACGTAAAACTGTTATACGATCTGATTCAAATATTGCAACTCAAATCAAACCACCATATCTTATAAATCGTCAAATTCCTGTTCGGAATGTGGTTTCTAGCGAGAAGAACCGGTGTGAAAGTCAGTAGTCACACGATTTTCTTTTTTGTTTAAATAAAAAATTATCTAAATTACATACAATTACATAGTTAGTTTCTTCACGAGATCCAGTAAACATTCAGTCCTTTGAATTTTAAATAATTTTGGTTTGTAATTTAACAAACCCTTTTGGCGCTGGTGACAAAACATTTTAGTGTACTAATATTTGTCAAGATACATAAAAAGTTAAAGCCGTGTTGAAGATTTATTTTTGGCAAATGATTAAATTATGTCAGAAAATATATTAAATAAGTTTTTATAAATATTTTAAAACATTAACATATTTTAGTTTGTAGCCAAATGACACGTAAAGCTTATATAATATTGGCGTGGGTTAAATGTTAAGTCTTAACACATAATAATTTAACTAATTATGAATTACTTTTGTCATCTATAATTTATATTACATATAAGAAAAAAAGTAATTGTTGAACAACATACTTTCGACACGATATAGTATTAAAGCTAACATTATTTGACTCAGAGTTTTCTCTTGTGAGAATCAGATCGTCTTTTTTATTATGATAGAAGGTTCGTTTTATGTAACATATAAACAGCTATTATAACATTTGATTTTATTTATAAAACATATTCGATTATATCCAATAAGTAAATATTATTACAACGTTACATTTATCTAAAATCATATTTTTCTATAAAATGTTATTGATACTATAATTAGATAAGAGATATAAAAGGCTTATAGATTTACAGCTTTTTCTCTGATTAGAGCAGTTAGCGCGCAGAAAGCACTCGTGATAACGTTATCTTTGTGGAATTAAGTTATGCTTATGTACAAACTGGTAAAAGTATCATCGATCGATACAATATAACTATGTCGAACTAAAATGTTTAAATAAACCCGTTTTCCTTATTTTACGTCGTGTACGTCCATCACTTAATTCGCCATCCTAATGAAATTTAATGATGTCAGGCTTTACGACATTCGAGATATTTGTTTTACTAAATAACTAATAAAAAGGTTACTTGGTGGTAGAGCTTTGTGCAAACTCGTCTGGGTAGGTACCACCCACTCATCAGATATTCTGCCGCAAAACAGCAGTACTTCGTACTGCTGTGTTCCGGTTTGAAGGGTGAGGGAGCCAGTGTAATTACAGGCACAAGGGACATAACATCTTAGTTCCCAAGGTTGGTGGCGCATTGGCGATGTAAGCGATGGTTAACATTTCTTACAATGCCATTGTCTATGGGCGTTGGTGACCACTTACCATCAGGTGTCCCATATGCTCGTCCGCCTCCCTATATAATAATAATAATAATAATAATAAATAAATCCTATTTTGATTATCTACGCTACGAACTACACAAATAATATTACTCATAAGAAAACATTAATATATAAACTTTAAAAGCGATATGTATATAAAAAACTACTTTATCCAAGAATTAAAATGATAATTTTCTACAAAATATATAACCTTAAAATATTTTTATAGTATTTTTTTTTCTTAATAAGATGCAGTATAGTTTGGCAGAAGAGAATAGAGTCACATTATCTTAACATTTAAATGTTATTGCGAGATGGACTTCGGAAAAATTTAACTTTAAATGCTGGTGTTTTCGAATACCGGACACAATTAATATCTCAGTAATCCCTATGGTGATTCAAAACCGATCAATAGCGAATGTATTCCGAAGAAGTTTGCTAAAAACAACCCAAGAAATGGAATAAGTTCGTATAGTCGACCAAAATATCAAGCTTGCGGTTTTGCAAGTAATATCCCTCATCTAGTTACTATTTTGAAGAACAGTATGTATTTGAATGTGTTTTCTGCAGTGGATCACAGTTTATTTGTCGCATATGAATTCCTCACACAGTCTATTAAACTTGTTTAGGTCTGTTTCTATCTTTACACTCTTACAAAATAAGAATTAATTAATATTCTTACAACGAAGAATATTCTTACAAAGTAAGAATTACAGGCCTCAATACAATTTTTATCAGTGTTTACACATAGAGCCACAATTTTGAACAACTATACATCATACAAAAAACATAGATAATGCTTTAAAAAAAAATTATGATCGCCAGTAACATAACCTAGCAAATACTATGAAATATATTATAAGACACGTAAAGTCTTCGTTTGATAATTATTATAATCACAAATTGTACATACACACATCTCATATATATTTACTTGTATGTATGAAATTACTGACACAATAATTAATTTGCATGTGTATAGACGTTATATATCACTTTTTAAGGTTATTTTTCATTTCGGCTCTAGATACAAAATTTTTAACTATATTATGCAATTGAGAATTAGAAGCGATATATCGTTAATAATAATATCCTGCGACATTATTCACACACGGCCATCTGATCCCAAACTAAGCAAAGTTTGTAATATGGAAACCAGACAACTGATATACTATATATATTACTTTTTTTTGTAAATACATACTTATATAGATAATTACACCCAGGCTCAGGACAAACAGACATGTTCATGCACACAAATGTTTGTCTTGGGTGGGAATCGAACCCACGACCAACGGCGCGTCAAAGCACAAAATCGTCGTTAAAGCACAAAACACAATTACAAAATATGCAGTACTTACAAAGGCAATTACAAAACGGTGACGTTAAAAAAACAACTTGAATTATCGTGGTTTCAATTGCATTAGCTTATATAAAAGCTCTGTAGATCTATTATTATGAGATAAGCTAAATACGAATGAACAGGTAATCCCTAACATGACCATATTTATTGCTTCATAGATTCTTGTGTATAGAGTCTTATAGACGCCTGTCTGACCCAAATGTTTTTGATAATAAAAGTGATGAAAATAATAATTACACAAATTATGAAAACTAAAATTCCTTCACCGATATTCATGAAAAAGGATAGAAACAATAAAAAGCAAGAAGATCAGAAGACACAACTTTAAAGGTCGGAACCGCCGCTGAAAAAACTGAAGCGAACAAACGTTGCAAACATTCAACTCTTATTACATATTGTCTTAGTTACGTTTGCAAATGAAAATTTTATTAAAAATATTAACATCTCGTCATATCCTGGTGGCTGGATGACTGGTTCATTTATCACATAATATATACTCTTTCTCTACTCTAAACAAAGTGTTATATAATTTACATATCATATTACATCATATACATATGACACGTGTATATTAGTGCGCATGCGATCCTCTACACGTGCAAAGTTATTAAGTAAGAAAAATCTAGAATGAAATATACACAGAACTTTAAATACTAGAATGTATTTCGATTATATTAATTTTTTTTTTATTGCATAGGAAAGCGGACGAGCATGTTGGGCACCTGATGGTAAGTGGTCACCAACGCCCATAGACATTGGCGTTGTAAGAGATGTTACCACCGCTTACATCGCCAATGCGCCACCAACCTTGCGAACTAAGATGTTATGTCGCTTGTGCCTGTAATTACACTGGCTCACTCAAGCAAGCAAGTACTGCTGTTTTGCGGTAGAATATCTAATAATAATTTTGTCGATACCTTACAATTTATCTACTAATTAATCAGATAAATACTCATCAAAACATAACTGTTATAAAAGCAAAAATGTTTCAAAGAATAACACATGTTTTAATATATTCTGCTCTCGCTACAGACACGGGCCGCATAACGATGAAAGAGTTAAACATTTTATCCTGACCCTGTGATCTATTAACTACATATAGCACAACCATTACCCTTTTTAGAGGAATAAAAGAGGTAAATTAATACATGACGTGTCGGTGAGGTGGAATAAAACAAACTTTCCGAGGCAATTGAGTCCTTAGCTCAGTGGTGAGACAACAGGCAGATAATTTTCGACTTTTTTTCATTCTCATACGAAATATATTTATTTAATTATTTCTTATGTAAATAAACTGAAATTTTATATCTTTGTACTTCGTTTTCTACATCGAAGGTGAAGCGATTTGCGATAAAGTTGTCTTTCATAATGATAAACACGTTGGAACTATTGAATACGATGCTAGGTGTTACATCGAACAGTCTTTAAGTTTGTAAAAGTTGTTGAATAACAGATCTTCATCACAATAGGATCGCTGTATAAATAAATGAAACTTACTTAAGCTTACACGTGGTAGCTTTCCATTACACGTGGAATACAAATAAAATTCTGGAACATTCGTTCGGATATGTTTTGATAATATATAAACTAAAAGCTTACCGTTCACGCTTGTTTTATATATGCGAGCGGAAATATGTGAACACCATAAGGAATGGAAAACATAAACGGGATAGAAAGCCACGAAACCTATTGAAAGAAGCAAAGATGAATCTTTTTTTGAGTTTCTTTGGTCGATTCTTCTCAGGTTAGAGGTGATAACGTCATCAATGTACTATACAACATTCACTTTGACTTATTATATTATGTACCTAAGTGAGGACTTAGGTACATTAAATACACAATTTCCATTACGCCTAAAGTGTTTTTTTGTAAAGTCATATCCTAATAAGTCAAAGTAAATAATGATTTTTAATGATAAACAAGAAGGTACATTTTCGTTATTTATTATAAATAAGCTTGATAGGTGTAACGCGGTCGAAACATCAAGCATAACGATAAAAAAAAAGTAAGACCGCGGCTAAAACTCGAGTATAATGTATGAAATGGATAACATACATCGCTAAAGTTTAAAGGGTACTAATAAAAGTATAAGGACGAAGAACAAACGACCTATGCTTGTGAAATTGTATCTCGTGTCAAAAGTCAATGCATATTATCACTTAAGTATTATATTTTATTATATTATTATTATTTATAATATGCACATTATCAGTAACTGAAAATAGACATATGTTATTCGAATGAAATTAGTTTCACCCTTAATCTAAAGGAACAAATAATATGTAAGCAGTCAGTAAATGTCTCATTGATGCGAAACGCCCCAAGCGACCAAGTCAGTCAGTCGTACTACATTTTAATAAGACACTTTTAAAATTGTATGATGATGACCTCTTGACCCATTTCAGCCATGGTGGAAAATCTTAAAAGATAACAGCCAAATTCGTAGGACATATTATGTATAGTTTGTGCGCAACCAAAGGTGAACTCTCTGTTCCCTCACTCTCATAACGTATGGGACAAACCGACACAACAGGAAAGAGTTAAGGTTCAGGACCAACGTTTTTACGCGCTTTGCGAGGTTTAACTTCATTAAAAGGATTAGCGTGAGAAACACAGGCTCGGCCACGCTTGTACCCATTTATGAGTACATATTTGTAGATGCTAATTTACATTATTGTTTGTTAAATAAGAATAAACATGCCTAGTTGATAAGTTTTTAATTTGAATTTGGAACAACTGATGTTGTATTCATTAGAATCGATTATCTATAGTGCAATATTTATTTTAATATAGTGCCTTTACTTGTACAATATTAGTACTCAATTTGCTAACATTAACAATGAGTTAATGTTATTTTATGATTACAAGATAAAGGGCACTTAATCGTGGCGCACACTATATCGCTGGCATCAATCTGCCGCCATATGCAAATGGACATTATAGTGATATGGAGTTATTTTTTTATTGCATCACTGAAGAATGTTACTGTTTCGAAGAGCTAATACAATAGCGAGTATATCCCTAACACCTATCCAGTCAAAGGAGGTCAGTTCCTAAACGCTTTATATTCAGTAAAAACGCATATTCGTCAATACTATTGACTATTTTATTATATACAAACTGACATATTCCCCCACATATGTCAATATCATCTAAACTATTAATTAATGGCCAATGCCATTGTATTCATATATATTATATCAAATATAATTAAGCTTTATCTATAATTATTACTAACAAATATATTCGAAATGTTAAGCAATGATTTTAACTTAATTATAATTGTCGTCGACTTGACATTATATTGGAAGATGTGTAAAAGGCTCCCTGGAAACCTTAAGATAAAAAGAAAGAAAATAACGGTAAGGTTCTACAGATATTCATAAGTGCATACATTATGTAAACTTGTATCATTACATAATGATTATTACATAATGATTATTTATCATTATTTCTTAGCTTGTCTTTGTATCGAATAGACCAGTAAATAGAGCGACAAAACCATGTGAGTGAGGCCTTATTTTTATAGACAATTCAGTCTCACAATCACTTCCATTTCGACTACTTACGCAGGTGTGTCCCGTACCTTATTCTAATTAAACGCAAAGAAGGTAGGCCAATGTTTTATCTAAACAAACAATCCGTCCATCACGTTCGCAATTTCGGTGTTAACTTGTGTATGTACAAATCCTTGGGACCAAATCTTTGGTATTGCAATATTGTTAACCCAAGTAGCCTATATTGTTTGGTATAAACCAAAAGTTAAACTTAAGTTAAATAATTAACAGGACTGAGAGCCAAGATAGCTCATTGGATGTTAATCTTAGATCGTCAGTTGCATTCCAGACGAGCACTATTGACTGATAATTTGGTGGTAATTTTCATGCTTCTTACATGAAAAATGACGGAACCGCGATACGAACTTTCAACCCCCATTTCACTCTCTAGGGGGGTAGATTTTCAAAAACCCTGAAAAACGTATTAATCTATTTCTTACTAGGGGTTTGTATACAAAATTTCACGCTTCTTACTTCAAAAATGACGGAGTCCCCATGCAAACATTAAACCCCTATTTCACCCACTTGAATGGTAAATTATCAAATCTAGAATTTAATATTTATTTGTTTCTAGCCAAAACCTTTTTTGTAAAATTTCATGCTTCTTCCATCAAAAATGACGAACTCCCAATATAAACTTCCAACAACCCTCTCAGGTAGTGAATTTTGGAAAACTGTAATTTGTGTACTTATTTATTTCTAATTAGAAGCTTGATGTATGAAATATCATGCTTAACTTTGTAAATGAAGGATTTTTTCCATACAACGGTTCATTTGTTTTACTCCTTTAATTATTGAATTTCCAAAAATTCTTTCTTATTGCGCATTTATATTATAAAATGCATCAACTGTCAAAATTTCAAGTCTATAACCCCAGTAGTTTAAGCTCTGCGTTGATGAGTCAGTCGGTACAAGTCTTTTTATACATGTGTGTGATCATGTAATATAAGTGGCAAAAAAAATTCGAAACGTGACATTGCATTATTCGTTATAGAAAGACCTGGAAAATTTCTCATAAATGTGTCAATCAATAACTATGTTTTCAATAGAATGTAAAAAGTTTAAGTTAAGTTAGTTTTGTTTGAAATCCTTTACAAAAGCTTCCACGTGTGATGTATCTAGGAGGCCAGCATCCCTGATATCTCAGTTTAATTTACGGAGCGGCGCGAGACACTCGTCTTGCGCCGCGTATTATGAGTAAAAAAATAATTTTGAAAATGATCTTTGAACAGAACCTACTGGTTCTGTTCAAAGCTTCGCTAAATAATTTTTGATTTGTTCCACGATCCTATCGATGGATCGATTAATCAATAGTTTTGAAAATTTTTTGTTATTGCCTCGCAAGCATGAGAATACATCATCAATACCAGTCGAAGAAGTACTTCAAGTATGTATTGAAAACATACTTAGTTTTGAGTGTTATATTAGGTTTTTGTACTATGTATAATTAATTTGTTTTAATAATTGGTTGCATTAATTCCCGCTGTAATTTATATTTGGGTAAATTTTAGTACTCAATTATAGAAACTGTGATACATATTTTTGAGGCTTTAAAAAGTGTTAATAAAATCCAGTTAACAGCCAGCATTGTAACAGTCAATAGTGATTTTAAAATCAATTAAAAATATTTTTAACATTAAATATTTAAATATACATTGCAAATTGAATGGCGAAAAATTGTTTTTCCGATGTGTACTTCTGCATGTTTTAGAATTAAAAAAAAGTGCAGCTGAAGCTCACCGATTACTGGCAGAAACTTATGGAGGATCTGCTCCATCCGAAACAGTATGCACAGATTGGTTTAGAAGGTTTAAAAGCGGTGATTGTGATGTTTATGTAAAAGAACTGCCAGGCCAACCAAAACAATTGAGAAGATGAGGAATTGAAGAAAGAGGCAAAGCGTTTTCGGAAGATAGTCCTGCCCAATTGCATACAGAATAAGCTTAACAACTTGGAGTCGATAAATTAACTGAATTTCGGCGTTTGCATGCCATTGGGAAGATACGAATTGAAGCAAAATGGCTGCCACATCGACTGACCATCAGAGCTATTGCGAATCGGCTAAGCATCTGCATTTCATTACTTCCTGAGAAAAAAATAGTTTTTTAAGGCGTTTTATGCCCGGAGATAAAAAAATGAAACAATTTTGAGAATCCAAAACGAAAAAAATCATAGGTTTTTCCTGGCCAACCGACAACATGGACTCCAAAGCGGAACATGCACGCTAATAAGGCAATGCTATGTATGTAGTAGGATATCGAAGGAGTTATTTCTTACGAGTTGTTAAAGCCGAATGAAACAGTCACTGCCAAGTGTTATGGACAACAATTGGAGAGAGTACAAAATTTGATGAACAGACCATCCAGTGTTCAAAAAGGGCACCATTTGGATCGAATCGACGAAAAGTGATTCATCTTCATGATAATGTTCGGGTTTGAATGGGAAACCCTCCCTGACCCCGTGTATTCTCCAGACTTAACTCCATCAGATTATCATATGTTTCGGTCGATGCAGCATGATTTAGAAGACAGGTGTCCAAAAATTGATTTCTGATTGGATAGCCTCAAAGGATAGAGCTTTCTTTCGCCACGAAATCCAATTGTTGCCAAAAAAGTGGAAGAAGGTTGTAGCTGCCGACGGTGCATATTTTGATTAAAATTAATAAAGTTGGTAGCATAGAAATAAACGTTCAAAAAAGTAAAAAACATCTACTTTTAGTGCAACCACCCAATATATTAACTTGAGAATTTGCATATTAACTCAAAAAGGAGTTTATATATATAATTAAATTATGTTATTATAATCTTATGTATTCCAAATTACTTTAAATAGCATCATTTATATGAAAAAAAAAACAGAAGTTCAAATGAACTAAGTCAATGGCTAAGTACTATATATTTATAAACAGATTTCTTGAATTCTCAAAAGGTATAATTGATTATTTGTTTTACTGATAATAATTGTTATTTAGACGACTATGAATGAATTCTTAAATTAAATAAATAAACATTTTTTAAAATGTGTGTTCATTAATACATGTATATTATAACTGATTAATATAAATAATGGTCAATTGTTTTCGTTCTATATCTAAATGAAAAGTTTTATTTTTTTACGGTTATTTATAAAATATTTTCAAGTAGAGACATTTTTATTTATGTGAAATAAACCATACAGACTCATTTCTCTAGTAAAAAACTAAAACTTGCGATGGTATTGACGAACAATTGTTTAATTGCTTGTTTGTTTGTTCATAAAGCTTTCACTTTTTACCTTCTAAGCCGGTTGTCGTTTCATTTTGCACATACGTTTTTATGTATACAGAAATAGAAATATTTTACTAAATACTTAAGAACTGCATTCCAAACTAGCTCGGAAATTCGTATTTAAATACACGTTTACCTTATGTTCACCTTATAAATATGAACTTTAAAAAAAATCTAAAAATATAAGCCGAATTAAGTACTAACATTACTGACGTAATTTACCACCTTGATAGTAATTTACTATCTTACTTAATCTTGGTTGTAATTATTGACGATTGAATTTATTGATTTTCATTTTCTGGTAAAAAATGGAGTCGTTATCACATTAGTAGACAGACCAGTTACCAAAATCTGAAACAGTAGTAAGATATGCTGTAGCAAGCAAATGGCTCAAGTACTCGTGTCTTAATTAATTATTTAATTTGTATAAATTTGTAGTCTATACTACAAGGCGTTGTTTGTAATGAAGAATTTGAAACAAATTAGCAACAGGTATTACCGCCTTCACTCTTACGAGTATTACGTTTTAATTACAAATGTTAAAATTCTTCTATTCTATTCTTCTAAGAATCTCGGAATTGTAATTGAAGCTGAAAAAACATGCAACCTCGGCTAGCATTCCTGTCACTATTCCACGCGGCCATAATTTGTGCAGAATTTTTGTCTATTTAAATAAGTCTCCATTTACAAATGAACGCTTCATGAAATGACATAAAACAATATATTTTAAATAGTTCGAAATTAAAGAGTATCGTATTCCTACAGTCGTGTTGTCCGTGCTTTTAGTGTATTCTTCCATTATCTGAATTAGTATTCAATTGTTTTTATTAACAGGCACCTGACTAACGAGCAAAATAAGATAAAACCTAAAGTCACATTCGATGGGTTTAAGGCACCTGTATTTTCTCTTGCTTAATTTGTTTTTTAAAATCATAATCGAGCGTTCAACATTAATGGAAAGCCGAATACGTAAATGCGTGAATAAAATGATGCCACATATACCTGCACTAAAGTAGTATGGTGTAATATTCCTAACTTCTTCGACTTTTAAATGGAAATATTTTCGGGCTGTAACTGATAAATAGAATATAATACGTCGATTTCTGCCACGTAGCTTACGGCAGTAAATTTACCAATTAACGCTTGTAAAACGTCCCCAAAAGTTAATCATTATGTATTATGATGACTATAAGCTTACCAGTGTTGTAAGCTTGTTAATAAATAAACAAGTGCGTCAAATCCATTAACGGATGCAGCAATTAAATTTCCAATATCATTATGAACCATCACCAAGTTCCAATTTAGAGATTCGATATATATTGACGAGACATAATTATGAAGAATCATAAAAACAAAACAATTATTTAGTGTTACTAACGCAAAGATTACAAAAGGACTGTCTTAAAAATTTCAAGTGTAAATATTACATAAATTGGTCACTGTATTCTTGGTTATTTAAAACGATGACGAACAAAATTTAAAAGGCTTTCGTTTATTGTGTTTTTTTTATTATTGTAGTATTATTGCAAACGACGTCCTAGTTTTTACACGTTTAATATTAATTAGTCTATACCCAATCTTTTATACGACTGTTACATTTAAATAAAGTAGAACGAAATTTCAATGGAATTCATTTCGTGGTTTAATTTCAAATTTAATTCAAATTTTAATTTATTGCACATTTTTTATATATATATTTATTTATTTATATATTTAAAAACTCTTAGATGAATGGGTGACTGAAAAAGAGTTCAGAAGCAGGACCAACGGCTTCCAACTCCCAAATTCCGGGCTTATACTGAGCTTTTTTGACAGAAAATTTCAATCACTTTTTATTTGTCTAACCTAGAATTTAAACCTAAGACCTTAGAATCTGCGGCTTTATATCTAGCTACTAGACCAACGAGGCTTTTAAAACAACATACATGATACATTACATCTTATAACATTACGTCTTATATATAGAAATATGTTCCAGAATGTTCCTAGCATATTATATTCCACTTAAATTAAGTTGCAATACTTTCACAACTTTCGCCTCATAAATGTATTTCTATCACAAAAACCTTTTGTCTAACAACAATTGAATGTCATACAATGACAACATAATATGAGACATCTTAGCTCTACTTACTTTTACAGTTATTTAACCACCCTTAAATCGATACAGGTGAAGCCTTTGTGTATGACGATATGTTATCATTGCCTGACATTGAAATCTTATTAGATAAAATATTTTTTCTGAAATATAGACATTTGCTGATACACGCGACGTCGAAACAATTATTGACTGTGCACAGCACGAGGCAATAAAATCATATTTACATTCGTTGCCCATCGATTAAGCTGTATAAGACATTATCTCACTTACCCTTATATACAGCGTCATATAAATTAAATTGTTAGACAAACACTTAAAGTAAATCATGTTGTAGAATGTGTACATTATAAATTACATGCTAACTGTCTATGTCAAAAAAATTTGCTGTCGGGAAACCCCAGGAATCGTCGGAACAAAGTTATTTCTTCGACACAAAACGTGTTTTAAAAATAGATTTTAATTAATTGTATTACGGTATTTTTGTCTCAACATAACCGCCTTTACCTCCTTTATCCGACTCTTTCACATAATCAATGATTAAGAAACGAATTGAACGATTAAATTTAATTAACTTTTTTTATAATATTAGCAGTCTTCATTTTAAGGACTTTACTAATATTATCAATTTTAGTAATTTCCTCTTCAGTTAGACACACTTTATGACGCGAGTTGTAACAATAGCCAATAGTTCATTAGTTAACTTAATTTAAATAAAATAAAATAAATGATCTACAATAGGTAGGCGCACTATACCTACAGTTCACGCTCTATCATTTGGCGTAGTTTGGCTCTATCATTTGGCGCTCGCGAAGTACTGAATTTGAACGCACAACGCATCGCATTGTGTATCATTTTAGAGTTAGGCATAACGCTTTATCGTTATGCGACATTTCCTACCATTTGAATCTACAGTAAGCCGCGTTCTTCGAACTTCGAATCATATATTATGAATTAATAATGATATTTCTTTCAGGCGGCTGAGAGCGGAAATGTGGAAGATTTCAAGCGTTTATATGTGACGGAACCATCTCGGCTGACAGTATGTGACACGCGTGGGCGTACCGCGGCTCATCAAGCCGCCGCTAGAAATAATATAAATATACTGCAATTCATCGTTCAGCACGGTGGTGGTAAGTTATATATTATAATGCTATTTTACAATTTCATCAATTAAATTAGCAATCGTATGGAATTGGAATGTATCCACTACATTTATGAAACTCCATTTTATATAGTTCCGTTTGTTATAACTTGAAGTACTTAAATACATTTCAATGATGCAATTGTAAGTTATTTTTTTATGTTTTTTTTTTTATTTATTAATATATTTGCTTAGCTAAATAACAATTACATTATGTCACCACAAAACCTTCGTGTTTTTGTGGTGTCTTAATGTAATTGTTTTATCTTTAGTTTATCTTGAGTGCATTTCCGTCTATGGATTTACATACAATTGTAGTAGAGTGTGTGTATAATACATATTTATCTTATACTTAATATCCTTATTGGTTGTTTCTCGTCTTGTTCTATTATCTAAGCTATTTATTAAGGGATGAATCATGATTTTCTCTGTTGTCATTGTTCTTTCAAAACATGATTCTTAACTTTGTTCTGTATGCCCAAAAATGTTACGATCATCAAACTTTGCCTAAATTTTAATGTTATTTAAAAATATATGTGTCGGTATTTCTAGTAAAATAATAAATGAAAATGGTTAGGGAGTTCTTCACCTTTCTTACCTTAAAAGATTCGTATCGTATTTTATCTCACTTCTCGACACTATTCGACAGTTGCAAATAACTTAACGATATTTTCTGTCGCCAGCGAGCTCTAGATAAAGTCTAAACAAAACTTTAGAACGTGGAAGAAAACGATACTTACCCATTCGCTTCAGGTCTATTTTAAAACTATTTAGTTCTTTTTTCGTTTTCATTTCTCGCAGTGGAAACCTTGGGTGGGTTAATGTCTTTCGGATAGGCAGCGGAATGGTATCTAGTATTGGGCTAACTCGTCTAAGTAAAATTCCAGATAGTAATAAAATTATTGTATTACAACAAATGCGATTTCTAAATTTTTTATTAACAACAACTTTATAATTGTAATGTCGTACAAAATTGATCAAGTAATTTTTTCACTAATTTCCAGAAAACTAATAAACTTCTTATATATCTCACCCTTTAATAATATAATTTTGTTTTTTTTATTATTATTATTATTATTTAATATAGGGGCGATTTATATGGGCCAGCTGATAGGAAGTGGTCACCCCTAAACATTGCCACTATGAAATATTAACCATCCCTTCCATCGTCAATACTTAAATTTTTTCTTTGGGAAATCCTTTAATGGATCCCACATTTCAGAGATTATGGAGGGTTATATCGGTTTTCTACCGACAAAAACCACCATGGTGTTCCTTCTCTTGGCTAATGACAAGTCTAAGGGTATGCCGCGGATTCGCCCGCGACGCTGGCTAGGTTGTTAATAATAGGATTAGATACTACTACTAGAAATAACGCCATTTTATCATCACGTTATTTTAGCTCCCAGTCACGTTTTCTTCTTCAATTGCTTAATTTTTGAATCTCAAAATATTTTTATGAGTATAAATGAAAGTATTTTTATGCTTTCTGGCTTAAATTTCTGCCTAAGTGCTAGCAGTAATAATTGCGAAACAGTGTAAAGCCGCAAGATTGGAACGTTTATTCATTACTTATGCATGGCTCGCCTTTAACGGCCGCTGTCGTTAACAAAACTACTAATTTAAAACTTATCGCTTTACTGAGAAATCTAGCGAACACAATTAAAAAAAAATATTCCTTCCTGTTTATTGTGAGTTATTTAAGGATATCTTATCAATATAATGTTTGTGTTAATCATTAAATATTATGGGGTAATCATTAAATAACCCCAAACTGGGGGTGCTACTGGGTTATAGGAAAAAGCCAATAATTTCTTATTGGTCCGGCCATGCATTTAAACCCTCATGATCCCCTTATAATCTAGCTACAATACCAATGATACTAAATATTACAAAATTTCTTAATAACAGTTTCTTACAATGTCCTCATATCCTCGGGAATGATATTGTTCGCATCTTGTTTGATTCAGGAACTACATAACGACATAGAACAGTTTTATTAGAGCTGTGCTTAGTCATTTATTGCCCTGTTTGAATTTCCCCATTAGACGACTATAACCTTAAATTATTTTATGTATAATTGCTGTTTCAACGGTTTTTATAGTGAAGCAGCTTATAATATCTCTAACCAAAAGTTTTATTATGATCTGTGACACGACGTAGTGTAACAAATGTAACAAACAAAAAAACTTGTCTGACCCGTGAAGCGGTTCTATTTATGTAAACATTATAAAATATAATGAAAAAAATTGTATACGAGCAGTATCTTGTCCATTTCAATCGGCGCCGGAATATTTAGATAAATTACCTTTAAGAAACTAATTAAAAGAATTAGCTCTTATATTACATTATTCTTGTAATTTTCTTAAATTATAAAAAATGATTTCAGTAAAATAATAAGTTTGTACATAAAAAACGATCTAATTAAATTAATTATTATTACAAATATTGAAAAAAATGTATTGTTTATCTAAACTATAATCACTAATGATTTTATTTATTTTATTAGATTTCAATGTCACTGACAACGCTGGAAACACGCCGTTGCATGTTGCTGTTGAGAATGGTTCTCTAGATGCGATAGAATTCCTGCTAAATCAGTAAGTATTTATAAAACAAACGACACTAATTACTGCTTACAGTCCAATCAGGTATAATAAAAAGGTACATAATATGTAATGTACATAATATAACTAGAGGATCACGAGGTTCAACCTTTCACTATTCTTTTTTGACGTGACAACGTCCAATAAATCGATGAACGCTGGCTGCATGCACGAAAAAGGATGACTCATTGTCCCGTTACGCTGATTGTACGCTTGCGCCGCATCTATCTCCCTTTCACTCGATTGCAGTCATTTCATCAATGTTTTGTTATGACGTTGTCACGTTAAACTATCGTTCGTAAACCGACTTTACAGACAACCATGTTTTTGTAATAGATACATTCACCGCTACTAAAACTATATTTTGTGATTCATTCAAACGAAATTTATACTAAACGCCTGTTAAAATAAAATTTCAGTAATTGGTTTTCAATCAATTTTTGCAACGCTCAATTTTTGTTTTAAACTTTACCTATTTAAGTTGTTAAAGTAATGACTTATATAATTTAGCGGTTCCCTTTGAAATTTACGAACTTATTGTTGCCCCTCTCGTTTACAATATGGTAAAAAAAAACTTTGTTTTTCTTTTCGTATTATTTAAAACAATATTGTGATATTTTACAATACCATAGGTATTTTTATAAAATAATAATATAACTCATTTTTGAAATTGACCTGTTTTATTATAATAAAAATAAATTCACAACTAGTAGTTGCGAATTTATTTTTATTATTTTTAATTACGGATCTCATCCACAACGCTGTTCCAGGGAGTATTGGTGGATTATACGGCCCTGGTATTTAACCTGTGTTATATATTTTAGTAAAGTCGACACGAGCGTTTTGAATCACAAATCACAAGCACCTCTACATCTTGCAACTGAACTAAATAAGGTAAGCAATATCAGAATTATTTTATAACTAAAACTATCCGATCGCCCCGGATTCGAACGGGCTGCTAAGAAGAAAATTGTTTGATAGGATTTGCATAAAATTCTTAGAGAGCATTTACGTCGGGGCAAGAGTAACTATGGATATGAATTGTTTGACTTTTTTGACATATTACTTCTGTCACCATAAAGATTAGTGGTTATTTTGATGTCAGATGATCTTACGATTCTAAGATAAAAGTGATGTAATCAAAAGTTATGGTACTAAATTGTTTTTTTTCTTCTTTCTATATAAAATATATACGATATGTATAAAAAATATTATAATGAAGTAATATTATGAAAGATTTCGTGAATGCGCTCTCATAAAGCTCTTGAGATTTAGGTTCTATTTTTTTTTGCAGAAAATTATGCAGTAGAGTTGACTGAAAGTCAATCGATAGATTAACATAACATTTAGATTGATTAGTGTCAATTACCTAAAATTGATTAATACCATTGACCTGTCGATATGACGATAATGATAATTAAGAAATGAAACAATTTCGTGCAAATTGTTTTTATATATACTTTAAATAATTAAAAGAAAATATCTTCATAATAAAATATTATAGAAATATCAATATCTATATACATTTAGTCATGGACTAACTTCGCAAACTAAACTAAACTTTGGAACTGAGATACGCTCGGTCAGCTCGGCAGAGTTAGAATCGGTAAACTCACGTTAATATTAAAAATGAAAATTGAATCAACAAAGTGAGTTACGTGCACTATAAAGTTAACACACAGGTCACATACAGACTATAAGTCCGTTATGTCTTTAGTAGTTATTGTTGTAACAAAACATACTTCAGGTGGCAGTTTTGCAATTGATTGTTAAACACAAGTCCGCGTTTAATGTTGACCTCGGCGGCGAGCACGGACGTACTGCATTGCACGTTGCAGCCATACATGATCATGATGTATGCGCTAGGATTTTGGTAAATATTTTAAGGCTTAATTCCTCATATACGTAAAATGTCCTTTAATAATATTTATTTGCGTAATTATCATTATGTAAATGTATAAATGTTCCTGTAGCTGTATATTTGTCATAAGATAATTTAATTAAATGTTTGAGTGTAAGATTATAGCAATTATAATACTATGTAACAGATCACTGAACTCGGGGCAGAGTGTAAACGTCCTTGTAACAATGGATACTACCCAATACACGAAGCAGCAAAAAATGCTTCGTCTCGAACAATGGAAATATTTCTGCAATGGGGGGAATCTAAGGGATGTACAAGGGAACAAATGATTTCCCTATACGACAATGAAGGGAATGTTCCCTTGCATTCGGCTGTACATGGAGGTGACATAAGGGCAGTTGAATTATGCTTGAAATCTGGCGCGAAGATATCTACCCAACAATATGATTTATCCACACCAATCCATCTTGCGTGTGCGCAGGTAAATTACAAAAAACTTCATTAACTTCAACTTTGCTTCCATTACATTTCCTAATACTTATGTGTTCAAAATAGACTGTTTAGACCCAGACAGAGTATTTCTATATATTAAAAGTACATAAAATATGTTTTATCGTTAGAGGATGTCAGTATAGATAAAACAATAAATACATTTCGCCCGCGTGTTAAAACGCAGCCTTTATGTTTGCAGGAAGTTAAAGCTTGCTTCATATTAAATTGCATAAAAAACGCTTTAGTAGTTTAACCATGATAGCGCAATATAGGTATAGATTTAACTGACAAATTCAACGCGACAAATATTATGTTGGGTAAGTTGCTTTCAGGGCGCCCTGGAAATTATCGAGCTTATGTTTCGCATACAACCTGAAGAAAAAGAGGCCTGTTTGAAATCGTGCGACGTACAGAAGATGACACCGCTTCACTGCGCTGCTATGTTCGACCACTCCGATATTGTTAGATTCCTGGTCACTCAAGGGTCGGATTTAAATCCTTTAGATAAAGAAAGGAGATCTCCATTACTTCTAGCTGCTTCAAGAGGTGGATGGAGGACAGTTCACACTTTGGTACTTTTTCTTGTTATTTGTTAATATAACATGAAGACAGGGTGAAGCAATTTTTTTTTTGTATTACTGTTTTCCGATTGTATATGATTTTTTTAAATACTTTTTTCATATTTGTTGTGAATGAATGAATGTTCCTCTTGACCGATTTCGGCCACGGCGGCCAATCTCAAGAGAACCAACTGCGTAGGAGCACTCTTTATTCCCTAACTCTTATAACCCGATGGGACTGAGCAATCCGAGACGACGGGAAAGAGTTCAGGCGCGGGACCAACGGCTTTAGGTGCTTTCCAAGGTACGGGAGTGCACTCACTTCCAACTTCCAGACTCCGGACTGCTACTGAGAATTTTCGACAGAAAATCTCAATAACATTTAATTGGCCCCACCTGGGATTTGAGCCCAGGACCACCGAAAAATACTAAACAAACTTTTAATATTGTTTTAACTACAAAAGCAATATTTTTGTTTCATTTTTAATGTTTCCAGCTAAGTACTATTTATATTAAATTTAGAGCATAGCTTTTTAGAAAAAAAAATATCGATAAATAAACTTTTAGATCCGTCTCGGAGCTGACGTTGAACTTAAGGATGTTAACAATCGTAATGTTCTACATCTAGTCGTGATGAATGGAGGACGCTTGGAGGATTTTGCGGCTACTTGCAAGGTAAGAAGGAATGCCTTACATATTTATAACCCTCGCAATAAAAGTTTTATAAAAAGTATATATATAAGATAAATTGACCGACGTGAAACATAATTATGTCCTGAGGTTATTAAATAAATATTTAATTACAAAAAGTAACAATAAACACGTAGCAATGTAATAAAATCTTTAATTTCTTAAATAAAACAAATATATTTTTCTTATTATTACATACGATAACAATAGATACGGATCGAAGTATATAGTACGCGCCACGAACATAAAAGGGTATAGCCCTTATGGTATGGGTTATGGTACATAATTATGGGTTTTAGAGCTGCAGCAGAGAAAGTGTGTCGTGAATTTTATGCCGTCATACCCTTGTTTGCTAAAACAACTCATAAGTCGTATCGGCAAACGTACCCAAGGTGCGCCAATACAAAACTAACATCAAAAATTAAACTTTAAAAATAAACAAACTGACATTATGAATTTAAAGTAATACTTTTGCCGGTTATGTTAATGCATTTTCGAAATTAATTAACGATCTAACTGTGTTATGTTAATGTGTAAATTAAATGTCTTATTAATGCTATACTTTAAGCAAACAGCCTGACTGTGATTTTATATGTACGAACAACTTCCAAAATGTTCCCAATAATGTTAATCATGATAAATCCTATCAAAAGCCATAGAAAAAGGATTTGGGCATCTGATCTTAAATCCCGAACAATTAAATCAAAAAAGTTACCATTGGTCACATCTCCCCATTTAGATAATAGTATCGTAATACTTCATACTTCTTCTTTCGTCGACATTTCAAGAGTCGTTCAGTTTCACAGGCAATTGGAAGGTACAGCCAAATTGGCTTCTGAAAAGCTTGGATGTGCTTAACAAGCCGAGGTGGTACTTCACGTCAATGTTGCAAGGCTCAAAATCCAGACCGGAATGAGTACCGCACTCATCACTAGGTGAAAACTCCCCAGTAGCAGCTTCTTCCAATTGACCGCATTCAACATAGAATGGTGAAATTTGTCGATGATCAATCTTTTTCCTACTGGGTTGATCCTTTTGCTCTGCACAGACATGATCTCGTCAGATATTATAGCAAGTATCTAACACTAGTCAGAGGTGGCTCCAGACCCGAGCCGCGGAAAACTAACACTGATTTATAACAAAATGTTCCTAATAAACTTGACCAAAACCATCAAGTCAACAATTTAACGTTAATTAGGTTTCAAACCCAGCATTTAAGGTGTCATCGATTTCAGTTGTACGTGTTATTCTACACAGCAACATTTTTTTTTTGTTTAAAAAATCACAATAATACTTGAAGTCCAATTAATACATTCGAGCCAATTGAATTTTAATATCCTTGAAGTTCCTTTTTTATGTGAACATGTGTAATGTACAAACATACCAATTATACAGATTAAATATATATAGGGAGTATGATTACCTATCCATTCATTAGTTAACTTTTATATGAACATGTTATTTCATATGTATTTTAGATATTGTGCCAGCAATAGATAATCTACGTTTAAGTTGTGAGTAGTTACAGTAACAGCCTGTGAATGTCCCACTACTGGGCTAAGGCCTCTCCTCTTTTGAGGAGAAGGTTTGGAGCTTTATTCCACCACGCTGCTCCAGTGCGGGTTGGTGGAATGCCCATGTGACAGAATTTGAGTAAAATTTGACACATGCAGATTTCCTCGTAATGTTTTCCGTCACCGTCAAGCACGAGATGAATTATAATCACAAATTAAGGACATGAAATTCAGTGGTGCTTGCCCGGGTTTGAGCCCACGGTCATCGGTAAAGATTCACGCAGTCATACCACTGGGCCATCTCGGCTCGGTGGGTAGTTTATAGTAAGATATTCAAGTCTGTCTATTTCTCTCTAACTTATTATACACGCATAGAATCCTAATCCATCAAAACTTAAAAGAAAACTTTGCATGACTAATTTGTTTTTCTTCAATTTCAATCAATTTCTTTAATCACACTCGAATTATGCATTGTACCACCGCTTCGACGATACTAAACAGCAAAATTTATCGGTCTTAGTCAAGCATTACATGAAATATAATCTAAACAATTTCATACATTAAATATTTTACATGTAAATATTTTAGTATTTTATATTCGTTTTTCAAAAAGTTACAATATATCGCCTTACCTGCACATTTTTTTTATATATCAGTGTTCACTTACGTAATTGAAGTTGCTCAATCATAATATGTGAAAATCTTATTCTTCTTATAATACACACGTCTAGCAAAATACAGAAAACTGCTAGTTCTCCCGACTTAAACGTCGAGAAAGAAATTATAAAAAGTCAAAAGTTATTTTAGTTCAGCTGAGTTCGTGCTAGGGATTTACGTAATCGCTGTTAGTATATGTATAGAAGACTACCCAAGGGAATTGACTTTACTATGAAGCTTGTACCGAACTAAACTCGGAGTACAGATTCAATTTCATGTTAATACAGTAGCTACTTACTATATAGTTGTGAAGCACGCACAATGCACATGTATTAACAACTACCTTCCGTAGTGGATATACGAACAATGTTTTTTTTTCGAAATTAACCATTTATTTTTTTCATCCGTTTCTGTGGCATTTGGAATGTAAATATCACTTACGTTCCCATCTTTTTAGGTGTGACATGTTATTGACATTATTTCGATGGTAGAGCTTTGTGCAAGCCCGTCTGTGTAGGTACCACCCACTCATCAGATATTCTACCGAAAAGCAGCAGTACTTTGTATTGTTGTATTCCGGTTTGAAGGGTGAGTGCACCAGTGTAATTACAGGCACTAGGGACATAACACCTTAGTTCCCAAGGTTGGTGGCACATTGGCGATGTAAGCGATGGTTAACATTCTTGCAATGCCAATATCTATGGGCGTTAGTGACCACATACCATTAGGTGGCCCATAGGCTCGTCCGCCTACCTATACAATAAAAAAAATATAAAAAATGTATTAGCACGCCTCTGAGTTAAGACCGACTCATATACAGTAACGGCAAACGCCAGGACGCTTATGTGATTGGATACGCATGCTTTATACTTCGATTATTATATATAAATATGAAAAAAACTATGTTTTCATATATTTTACTCATGGTTATTTATTGGATTTCTTTAATTATAATTCCTTTAAATAACCATAAATTTCAGGAATGCGTCCCTCCTGACGTCCATATATGACATATACTGCAACAATTTTCAATGTTCACGTTATATATTCTTATGCAATATTCATAAAATAAATACTCTTAAAATTTTGACTTTGTTCATAGAATTTTCTATTACAAAAATTATGCAGGGGCAAAACCTCGGGTCAATTATTGATACGATATTTAAGTTAGTTAATTAAGCGATTTTTCCTATCATCCGTACAAAGTTAGTAAATTATTCCGTAGAACCGCTGCGAAAGTAGCCTAATGAAGCTTCTTAATGAGAAAGATAACACCGGCTGTTCGCCTCTACACTACGCAAGTCGTGCTGGTCACATACGCTCCTTACAAAATCTTATATCACTGGGCGCTAGTGTTAGCCAGAAGAACAACAACAACGAGAGCCCATTACATTTTGCTGCCAGGTAAAAATTTTAAAAACTTATTTTTCAAAATTTTTTTTTTTTAATTATATAAGCAATACAAAATATTTAAACTTTAATTCATATAATAAAGATCCAGTCGGGATAGCTATAAGTCAATTGCATTTACAATTACAGATATGGACGATACAATACCGTTCGTCAGTTGCTCGATTCAGATAAAGGAAATTTTATTATTAATGAGAGTGACGGTGAAGGTCTGACTCCACTGCACATCGCCTCTCGCGAGGGTCATACGAGGGTCGTGCATCTTCTTCTTAACCGTGGAGCACTGCTGCACAGGGATCACAGCGGCCGCAACCCGCTCCATCTAGCGGCCATGTTTGGATATACGCAGACAATAGAACTTTTACACTCTGTTCACTCACATTTACTCGATCAGTTGGATAAAGATGCAGTTAGTTTCGTTATTTAATCTGAAAATTTTAAAATCATTATTGTTTTTTTTTAATTTATAAAAAATATATATTTACACTTTTCAAAGAGTTGGAGCGTTTCATACTCCAATATAGTATTAATTTTGAGAACTATTACGACGAGTTTAGCATTTATTTTAGAATTCGCCTCTTCATTTGGCTACAATGGAAAACAAACCAAACTCCATAGCATTACTGCTATCTATGGGATGTCGTCTGAGTTACAACAACCTAGACATGAGCGCTATCGACTACGCCATCTATTATAAATTCCCTGATGCTGCGCTCGCTATGGTAACCCATGAGAAAAGGTTAGATAAAAATAAGTATATAGACAATATTTGTTAGCGTATTTTTTATAAAAAGAAAACTGTATACTTTTTTTAATGAATTTCACGTGTTAAGTTTGCGCCTTTAATTTTTAACTTCATTAAAGTGGAAAGTTCTCATTTCGTTTGTAAGTAATATGTTTGTGAACTGATTTTTGAAAAATTCTATACATATAACCGTCAATAGCTGGTCTCCGTCAATGGTTCAGCCTAGCAATGTAAAAGTCGTAGGTTCGATACTAACTGAGCTACACAAAAAACCCAAAACCCTGTTCCTTAATTCCAACTTAATAAGAGAGATAAATAGGAATATTAGTAATTCCATAATTTAAGCATATCTAATTATTTTCTTTCAATTTACATTTTATGTTTCTAGGGCAAACGAAGTAATGGCCCTACGATCGGACCGATACCCTTGCGTTACACTCGCACTCATCGCTGGCATGCCAACAGTGTTTGAGGCCGTGCAGGACAATTGTATTACAAAAGCAAACTGCAAGAAGGACTCCAAGAGCTTCTACGTAAAATCTTAAGCTTAATTTATAATAAAAAATATATTACATATAAGACATAAGGTTAATCAGAACAGAATGCAATCTACAGATTTTAAGACATCCAGATATATTGTATCATTAATTTTCATACATAGGTGACTCGTGTTATATAGTTATAATATTTTTATTAAAAACTAAATACTAAAATTAATTTACATATTTAGATCAAATACAACTTTGGAGTGTTTTGCCCAAAAACAAAAACAGATGACGATAACAACAGAAAGCCTGACAATTCCCTGAAATCCCAGAATATTCCTTTAGCAGCTCTGAATGTAAGTTTAGATCAATGTATACAGTAAATAATTACATACATTTTACTTCGTCGCAGATTAAGTACTCATTCCGATTCTACCAACGTACGAAGCATGAAATAGAAGCGCTGAGACAGGCGCGAAACGACCCAAACTTTCGTCCCGAACCGTTGAGTGTGATCAACGTGAGTGGAGTAACGCTATTGCACAATGGCACTTCGCACTATTGATATCTTTATAAATATAAAGAATAATCTAATTGAAAAGCTGACTCAACTTACTTTGTACAGTTAATGGTTGTCAACACATTTTTCATTTCTCTACACGCCAAGTGTGCTAAAATATATGGTTTAAGGAAGTCATTGTTGTGTATACTGTACATTTTCACATGCATGCATCAATAACACTACTAATATTTGTGATGTCTTTCAATGTTTATATTATATTATGTATTTATTTATCAAATATGTAAACATATCATTACAGGACATGGTTGTCCTACTTTGTTAATACAGCACGTTTAGTAACAATATAACAAACAAGTATGTTGTTAATCATTATATAAATTAATTATTTTTAAGGTTTGGGTTTTAATAATAATATGTTTTTATTTAACAAATAACACAATTTTATTAGATAAATGTTTTATTGCCACAATTATAGCTCTTCGAGTATAATTTCAGGCTATGGTGGCTTATGGTCGCGTGGAACTCCTAGCTCATCCCTTAAGCCAAAAATACCTTCAGATGAAGTGGAACTCGTATGGAAAGTACTTCCATCTCGCAAACGTACTTTTCTATTGCATTTATCTAGCTTTTGTCACTATCTTCACTTACAAATTGATGGACAAGCCTCTCATTAATATGAAAAATTCAAATGGAACTACGGTCAATGATTCTGGAATCAATGGAACTAATTCGACAAATACTGCTGACAAAAACGGTAAGGATACTAAAGGTTTAATAACAATTATTCCATTAAACATAACATCAAAATCAAATTAAAAGTCAAAGTTTCCAAGATGTAAATGTACCACTGCAGGGTTATAGTCTTCTTTTCTTTTGATGATACGGTTTCGAGCCTATTCCACTCACTGGTCAATTTCCTCGGATTTACATAATTATATTCATCTAATTTAAGTTGTTTCAACAGATTTTGAAAGTATGATCGCTATCTACACAAGCACATTTGCCATTCTATTCTACAACTTCATGTGTCTTATACGTGAATTGTGCAACATGAAAGAGCAGAAACTGCACTATATTGTGGACCCTTCAAATTTTGTTTCATGGACTTTATATATTAGCTCAACGCTAACGGTATTACCAACGATATATCCAATTTACGGAGATCTACAGGTTAGTAAAAATCATTTTTATCATAAATAGTAATAATTTAAATTATAAGATATTTAATACAAATATGGTTTCTTTTTTCAGCTATCAGCAGCGTCAATAACAATATTTTTGTCCTGGTTTCATCTTCTACTTCTGCTTCAACGTTTCGATCAAGTTGGAATATACGTAGTGATGTTCCTTGAGATTTTGCAAACTCTCATAAAAGTCTTGATGGTGTTTTCGATTCTCATAATGGCTTTTGGGCTAGCCTTCCACGTACTGCTATCAAAAGTGGGTGGTGGCCAAATGGTATTTATTAAAAACTGCTGGAGACGTCTAACATTATTGTCCTATTAATAAAAAAAGCAAATCTCGTCTCAGCTTTGTTTGAAACAAGAGTGACTAGATCAAATTTGATACTTAATGTAAAGATTACTTCGAGATTTGCATCTTTACGTATAGGACACGTAATGAGGGTAAATATTGTAAAAAATAATCTTTCTATATAACTTCATAGTATAATATTTTCTATAACTATGTCAGAAGAACAGTTATAAGTTAATTAAAATAAAAATTTTAACAAAACAAAAACCGACTTCATAAGAAAAACAAATTAATAAGCACTAAAAAGTAAAAAAATAATTGCGTATTCTTCTATAATTTGTTAATTAACTATTTTCTACTCATGAATATGTAGATACGAATGTGTTGTGTGGTTGATAATGTATTTACAATTATTGTTACTTTTGGAGTCGATGTCAGCCAAGGTGGGTTTATAACTACATACATAGTTAGTTATAGGTGAGATGTGCTTGTGTCGCACGCGCAACTTAACGAGGCGAATAAAAGTCAATTTTTAATGTGTATGTTTTTGTTTGTTTTTAAAAGATTCCCGTATTATTATTGCTAGGTATATTAAGTGTTTCCTTAGCTGACATCGACTCCAAAAATAACAATAATTGTAAATACATTATCAACCACACAACACATTCGTATCTACATATTCATGAGTAGAAAATAGTTAATTAACAAATTATAGAAGAATACGCAATTATTTTTTTACTTTTTAGTGCTTATTAATTTGTTTTTCTTATGAAGTCGGTTTTTGTTTTGTTAAAATTTTTATTTATTTTTCGATTTTTAGTGAATCTGAAGTACACTTACTAATTGGTAGAATATGGGTAGACCTACTAAACATGCAGCTCATATGAGACAGCGCCGTTTTTATTATTATTTAAATATATTAATCTAAAACAGTAAAACGTAAAGAAAAATGCATTTTGGTACTGAATTAATAAATATTCGTTAATATGGTTAAATGTATGAATATAAATTAACATGTTTTGATTAAATAGATTTAGTTGGTGGGGTAATTTAGTTGGGCAGCCATAACATAATCTAATAGTTATTTCTAGTAATAATTAAATAAACTGTATGTTTATAGATGTTGTGTTATACCATTCTTCACCATAAAATATGACGGAATGTCTGTATATTAAAAAAGGGGAAGTATCTATATTATCCTAATATTATAAATGCGAAAGTAAGTTTGCTTGTGACGCTTTCACGCCTAAACCACTAAGCCGATTTAAAAAAATCTTTCACCAATGGAAAGCTACATTATCAGGGAGTAACATAGGCTACATTTTGTCCCCATATTCCCACGGGAACGGGAACTATGCGGGTGAAACCGCGGGAAAAACACTAGTAATCAATATATAAATATACATAAATATAACATGTATATAAGAGTACTTATACGATATATAATATAATTTTCAAAATTGGTCTCAACTTTTAGTAGATGTTCAAATATGTTTCAATTACAAACATAACATATATACTAATGCTTACATGCATAAGTCATATTATAAAGAGGAAAGATTTGATTTTTGTTTGATTTATTATTACGATTTAAATCAAAAACTACTCGACCGATTTTAAAAATTCTTTCACCCTTAGAAAGCTACGTCTTTACCAAGTAACATAGGCTATATTATATTGTCAAAAACTTATAGATCCCTTCTTAAAATGGAGCAATGTAACCCAAACGTATGAAACTGTTGCCTATAAAAGTTATTATTTCGCGTGCGCTGCGAAAACTATTGACGGTATATAAAGAAGTGTTTTATACAATATTTCTAGAATTACTTGATCATAACGATGTTATGGTAGGTGAACGAAAAATCTAGATAGCCTATAAAAGATTCGGCCGTGTATCGTTAATTTGCTACTAAGAATTGAATATTTCCGTTACTTTTTCATGGATCCTATAATCAGAATCTAACCAAACTATCATCAAATAACCCTTGAAGTATACTCTTTCAAATAAAAAAAAAATCATCGAAATCGGTTGGCGCGATATTGAGTTATTCGTCCATTTGTCGCGCACATACCTCATGCAAATTTACGACTTATATGGTTTTCTCATGGATTCCATTGTCAAACCTGGACCAAAAAAAAATGGGACCCCATGGGAAGCAACCCCTTTCAAATAAAAAAAAAATCATCAAAATCGATTCAACCAGTAGAAAGTTATGAGGTAACAAACACAAAAAAAAAAAAAAAAAAAAAAAAAAAAACATACAGACGAATTGATAACCTCCTCCTTTTTTTGAAGTCGGTTAAAAATAGATTTATTGATTTATTTAATTATTAATGGATGAATTATATGGAAAGATTAAGGTCGATGTTAGAACAAATTAGGCTACATGTAGCATTCGATAGTTTGCGTTTTTTATAGTAACAATGTTGTATGTATAAAAAAATCTGCGCTTCATGACGTCATGAAAACAAATTCTCACCAATTTTAAAGACTATATTGGATTAAAACTCTTTTTGATAAGCTCTGAGCGAAAGTATTATTGTGCTATGCATGCGAAGTAAATTTATTTCTATGACGATAAATTAATTATGGTTGGATTATAATATTAAATAATATTAAACATATTTTCTTTTCAGGGCCAGCACTTGTCGTTTAGCACAATCCCAATGTCTTTGATTCGAACGTTCGCTATGATGCTCGGGGAATTAGATTTCGTTGGAACATATGTCCAACCATACTACAAATCTGAAAGCGAAACCAACCTTCCGTTCCCGCTACCAACATTTTTCATACTCGTACTGTTCATGGTATTCATGCCGATCCTTCTGATGAACCTCCTCATCGGTCTGGCTGTTGGTGATATCGAGAGTGTCCGACGCAATGCTCAATTGAAACGCCTGGCTATGCAAGTAAGAATAATTAGTTTTGAAAATTTTAAAGAATATATTTTATATATCAACAAATATACTTTAAAACAGTACCAAGTGTTCCTGGTTATCTATCAAGACAAACAAAATACAAAAATCTTGTAAAATGATTGCTAATTTTAAATAAAATGTTTTATATTGATTAAACTATATTATTGGTATTTTATTATAAACTTATTACTATTAAAGGTGGTCCTGCATACTGAACTGGAAAGGAAGTTGCCCAAGTTATGCCTCGACAGAGTGGACAAGGACGAACTCATTGAATATCCCAATAATAAGAAATGTAAGCTTGGATTCGTTGATTTTATCTTGCGAAAATGGTTCTGCAACCCATTTTCTGATGAAGGTATGTAATAAATTACTGATACGTAAAATTATCTGAGCAACCTTTTTTCTATCTGAGACGCCACATTGAAAACATTGTGCCATGGTGTGACATTATGTCCTTATATTTTGATTTTGGATTTATTTGTTTTATTTAAGGTAATGGCCTCGATCTGGTTTTGGAGAGCAGTGAGGATTATATAGCGGCAGAGCTGGATAAGCAAAAGCGTCGACTCCGGGAGATGTCAAAATCTATAGATCAGCAATACACTCTGTTGCGGCTGATTGTTCAGGTAAAATTGTTTTACTTGAACTTTTAAGCTATGTGTTAAATATCTACAATTTAACTTTATAGTTATCGCTTTGTAAAATGACAAAAAAATATCATTTTTAACCGACTTCAAAAAAAGTAAATTCGTTGTGGTTGTGGTAAATTCGTCTGTATGTTTTTTTTAAATGATGGATTCGATGTCAGCCAAGGAAACACTATATATAAAATACCTAGCAATAATAATAATACGGGAATCCCTTAAAAACAAACAAAAACTTACACATTACAAATTGACTTTTATTCGCCTCGTTAAGTTGTATGTAGTTATAGACCCACCTTGGCTGACATCGATTCCAAAAATAACAATAATTGTAACTACATTATCAACCACACAATACAATCGTACCTACATATTGATGAGTAGAAAATAGTAAGTTAATTATCAAATTATAGAAGAATACGCAATAATTTTTTTACTTTTTAGTGCATATTAATTTGTTTTTCCTTTGAAGTTTTTTTTGAGGTTTTATATAATATTTTTGTTTATTATTATAATGAACGAAATAATTAATTTCAAATTACAGTGCCACCAGAACTTTTGCCAATCATCGATTTTGATTGAAATATTTGCCAACGTATCTTATGTAGGATATATTTGTTCTTCTGATGTGCTTATAGCTATTTTGCGCTTAATTACAGAAAATGGAGATAAAGACCGAGGCGGATGACGTTGATGAGGGCGTTTCCACGACGGAAACTCGCGTCGTGCCACGCTGGAACTCACCTCGTATCCGCAAGAAACTGCGCTCAGCATCATCCTTCAACAGGGGCGGTTAATCTATTCGACGGGATATAATACGAAAACGTATTTGCCAATTCGTAATATCTGGGTTACACGAACATTTGGGGTTTTGTTCAACACGATAACTAAGCTCATTTAATACGACTACAGATATGCTATCTCATTCGAATTCATAGAAAAAAATAATAGCAAATATCTTAGTCTAATGAAATAAGTTTAGTTTAGACATTGTAATATAAAACAGTCGTGATTAAAATTTTCAGACTTGTTATCTAAAATAGTTTTCAATCGAATGGTTCATATCGGTTCATACTTCATTATCAGTGCAACTGATTTGAACCGTTCCTCTGTTGGCAGTTTATTTAATACAAAATAGCCGATGTTAAATATTTCTCAAAGAAATCGTTGAACCATAGATGAAGAATGAACCTATATTTTTCTAGTTAACAGCCACCAAACATATGTCTCTCATAATAATTTCAAATAATAAGCTATTTTTAGTTTTAATAAAAATGTTTTGAAATTAATATAAGTTAAATAGTAGCCCATTTACAATAACATTTCATAAAAATGTGTTTGTTTACACTAAGAAATCGATTAAGTTAAATAAACAATTTTCATCATTAGGTTATTTTTAAATCTATCTACTTAATATTAAGAAAATTTGTTATATGTTATAATCTCTACATTAGGTAGCAATGGTAAAAATATGATAAATATTAAACGGTCATATGTCATAAAATATCATTTTCTTTTATTTTATATATAACTTGTTTTTTTTTTGTTTTTATTACTTACATTATGAAAATACATTATTATTGAGTTTTATTTTTGTAAATTACTATTTACTTTTATTAACTTAATAAAATAAACTGATACTTGGCGATATAAATAAAAATCGACTGATTTTATAATACAGTTAAATCTAATCAGTTAACTCGAATTAATTCTTTATTTGATTTGAATTAGTTGTTCATAGGTTCAGATTTATGTAAACATTTTGCTTATAGGGTTAAATGATAAAAATCTATGCTCACATATTAATAAATCCCCTTTTAATTCATAACTATTAATGGCTTTTTCATCATTTAAATTTTCTTTGATTGGTAATTATGGCAGGATTAGGAAAATAAGTTTCAAAGTCATTAATTAGTAATGCAATTGCACGGAATTTTGTCAATCGTTTCTATAGTCACGTAAGAACAATACCGAAAGAACAAATTTCAATTAGTTTTACTTGTCAGATTTATTACGAATCGAATATAGGATATAGTACGACACAGTTTTAACACAGTAATAGCGAATATTTGCCATTGTTGCGATTAGAATACTTGTGGCACTTGAAATTCAACAAAACGGGTACATCTCTATTGACTAATGATTATTAAATTAAGATAATGATCATGTCACAGAATTGACCGCGTATTTTTTACATTATAATATCATATTGAGATGATTGACCAAATTTAGTGTTATTTCACAGGCTATTAAAGAGACTTTTAAAACAATTCTGCAACATTTATAATAATTGTACAGATAGAATAATACATACAAAGTAAAACCTCCTACAACGCTACACTTATTGTAATAGAAATTTGATATTTTAGGAAATTTCTGCGTTTGTATGGAATGAATGCATGAAACAACGCCGTATAGTGTGTGCGGAATTCCACACAAATCATAGTTAATGTCAACGCTATCGAATAAGTAAAACAACTTGATCTAGACCCGTTTAATGTTTGGTGGCTAAAAATGTATTAATTATATAACGATCGTATCTATTTTTGGTGGGACTTTGCAAAGATGAAAGTATTTTTGGAGTGAACGGTTTAAAAAATATATAAGTAATTATATGAGCTAAGATATATCCATAACTATTAGCTCGTTTTTCCAGATTTTCTAAATAGAAATTTTTACTATAAATTATGAAGAATATTTGTTTATTAATGAATTTATTTATAAATTATACTTTTCTCAGCTTGCTTTTAAAACCATAACCGTAAATATTACCGTTGGAAATAATGCCCAAGGTATATTAAACAAAAGGGAAAGCCTTTTTGTTCAGCTATGGGATAGACGACATTATTACTTACATATATATTTTTTACTTTTCCGTACATCATCATTTTGATTTATTCAATGAAAACTCGGAATATAAAAGGGCATAAAGAAAGCGCTTTCTTTATGCCCTTTATGCTCGCCCTCTGCTTCAGCGTATTTTCTCTGAAAATTCTGGACAAAAAGTTAGAATTTGTTACCCCGTAGTGAGTGAAACTATACGCATTAAAGTGTATCAAACGAAGGAAGATATGCCAATAGATTTTTTAAAATTATTATTAGGTATTAAAGATAATAGATTTACAATAAAATTGCAACAAAAATCTTAAGTATGTCGATTCCAACGAGAAGCAGAATTGTACGTAATGCGAGTCCGACCCGTAATTGACCCTTTTTTTATTTATATTTTCATTAAATATTATGTTGAATATAATAATTATTTATTACTACATATTGAAATTTGTAAGAAGCGATAAATTATATTCCTTAATAAATTGGTGTTTAGAGTATAAGTAAATGTATTTACTAGATCAATTTATATACCTAATTGTTCTCTATAACTTATGCAAACTTCACATTACAATAATATCTCTCATTTTCCATAGAAGTGATGGTTTAAAAAAAAAGATTTTAAGCTCTTGTCAAAGAATATGATGATTTCAATAAACTATTAACACCAGATGATTTATATGGACATTTCAATTGTGGCATATATTGGCCAAAAAATATAAAATTTTTGTGGTTTCAGCAAAACTATATACAGCTTTATATATTATAAAAATACAAAAACGTATCGTAAATGAATATTTTATATTATATCGAGAACTGCTATATATAAATAGATTAATGTCATTATTGATATACAAAATGAACGAAATGTTATTTTGTTCTTTTAAATTTGTTAATTATATCTCTTAATAATATTCTTAAAATAAAAATACGATTATTAATATTCTGTATTAAATAAAGATTGACGTCAACGTGTATTTTTAATTCCTACCCATTGCACTGATTGTGTACATGTGCACAGGTTCTGAAAAGAAACACCCACACCTGAGAAGAACCAAGAAAAGAAATAGTCATGCGGCGATCGTCTCATTTCCAAGGTGTGCTAGATATCATAGTGCTATATATAAATACTTAGCGATATTTAGACATGTGTTCCTTTACAATTTCTTTTAAGAATTGTATCTTTTATGTACCGAATCTGAAAAGTTTTTCTTTGTGAGTATGTAAATTTATAATAAAATTCGATGTATTTATATCAGACTCGTAACAATATACGTATTATATGACTTCGTTGAATGACGTTGCATTGTCTTAATAGATATTAACTATTTATGCATCATTTTTATTTAAAAAGAATTTAATTAGAGGATGTGTTCGTCACAAAACTCAACGACAAACACTCCCATAGTTTTGTCGGAGCTTCTTAGTTGTCCAAGATTTCTGTGTGTGATTTCATTATAAATAAATCCTACATAACTTTAGATTTAACTATAATAGTCACTTATATAGCATCGGAGTTTTTTGTGGGTAAAGATGAGAACTATGAGCATGTAATAATTTGCTACATGTACCAACAGTTTTCGCAGCACAAGCCAAATAATAACTTTAATAGGAAAATAAAACCTTAATTGCAATTTTCGTTAGAATTTCAAATTTTTTTAAAATAAAACTTATAGGCTTTGTTATTTGCTGATAATGTATTATCTATATAATATACCAGATATCTGTTTGTGAAAGATTTTTTAAAATTGTTTTGGTAGATTTGAATTTAACCATTACAAACAAACACAAATATTCAAATCTAATCTAAAGAGGTATCTTTTATAATATTCATACATATATCAAAAAGTTTAACATTTTTCCGTACTGGTATGTTGTATAACCTATTTAATTTTGGTAAATAAACTAGAGGGGAAAAAATGTGGAAAAAAAGTCTTTCACGTAAGTAGAAGCTGATTTCGTTATATCTTGATCATGACGTTGAATAAAAAAAATGCCAGTTAATATGCTATGACAGGCCATAGACTTTCCCTTCTATTAATGAAAGAGTTGAGAGCGAATCGAGTAGCAATACATATTAGCTAAACTATGTCGTTATAAGAAGCTAGAATATTCTTCGATAAAAGAAGATATTTTTAGATAATTATATTATTATTTATAAAAAAGTATTGTTTATAGTGTTTATAGATTTCAATGGTCTCATATAAAAAATTAAAACATGTTTAAATAAAAAACCGGACAAGCCCGACTCGGAATCGCGTTCAGCGGGTTCCGTACCAAGACAAAAATAACTTTCATCGAAAATTTCTAAAAGGCAGAAAGTATGTTACTATGTAACGCTTTAGTAGTAGTAATTTTATACGTATATACATAAAATAATATTTTCATAAAAATAACTACATCCGTTTTAGTAATCTATATCTATAACAGTTATAATCTGTTAATGTCGCTCAGCTGGGCAAAAGCCTGCCTTCGAAGAAAAGGTTTGGAGCGCACGCTGCTTCTATGCGGTTAGCCCTATACACATAAATAGCAGCATTTATTCTGACATACGCATCTTTTCTTACACTCTTTACCATCGTCAACCACAAAATGTACAAATACTAAATAAATGAAAACTCAGTGCCTCTTGTTCAGAATAGAGCTTGCAATCTACGGTTCACATTCACGTGTTCTAAGCATTAAACCATCACGACTTTTAGTTAGGATGCAAAGATAGCCGTATCTTTTTCTCTTTTGAAAACTAACACAAAATATCCACATGTTACATTACATCGATAATCGTTTAGAAATTTTTAAACTCATAAATAAGATATCCCTATAGATTTGTAACAAAAAGCAGTACTTTTTCTGGATTAAAACCTATGTCATGGTCCATAAGCCTTTTTTCTAATTTTATTGTTTCTAATTTTCAAATATGCTACATTTTGAAAATGTTAAATTTGTGCATATATAAATAAAAATTTTAACAAAACAAAAACCGACTTCATACGAAAAACAAATTAATATGCACTAAAAAGTAAAAAAATAATTGCGTATTCTTCTATAATTTGATAATTAACTTACTATTTTCTTCTCATCAATATGTAGGTACGAATGTGTTGAGTGGTTGATAATGTATTTACAATTATTGTTACTTTTGGAGTCCTCCTGGACTCCTTCTTTTTTTGAAGTCGGTTAAATATAAGATAGTGAATGTTAAATAAACGCCAACATTTTTTAACAATTTACAGTAAATTTTATTTTATTTGGACCTATGATTTTTGACTAAGTGTCCTAAGTGACGTATGTCCGGCGCTACTAGTATTTTTCAGTAAATGTATGTATTAGCACAAAAAACTTCTTTGCCTCTTAGCTAATCCATGTTTCAAATAAAAGATCGCATCACAAATGAGACACATTATCATAAATATGTATATTTAACAGATTGAAACTTTCTCTTATTGGTGACACATTATTATAATATTTAGGCTAAATTAGGCCCCGTTCCGAGCGGCTGACTGCGCATGCGTGCGATAAACATTCGACCAAAGAAATTATCATCAAGTGGGTATTGTCCTCATATATAATAATAGGAGAAATTTAACACCATTGTTCCCCTTCCCGTCGAAACACGTTATATATTAAATGCAACATTTATTTTATTTTTCAAACCCAAGTTGTTACTCAAGTTAATACGTTACAATGCTCAATTTTGGAGTTGTTTTATTTCTTGCGTTCTTGCATTTTTGTGAACCCAACGATCAAAGTAATTTAGCAATCAAATCTATAAACGGCCAAGGTATTTTAAACGGAATTGCTTTTCCGAAATGGAACAGAAACCTTGGGTTCAAAAATGGTTTGCGGGAACAAATAAACCCCGAAGCACGATTCTGGCCACCGCTGCAAAAAGAAAATCGGTGTAAGTATATAATTGTTCATTAAACTCATCGTGTTAATAGTATTCATTATTGACTTCTATTTTACAGCCCAATTATAAGAACTACTTCGATTGAATAACTAGAAAGTTTCTAAGTTCAGCTAAAAATAAAAAATATATTCCTATTAAAAATTCTTGTAACTACTGTCAATGCCGTTAGAAATCTAATATCGTACTCGTGTTGCAAATGTATTTTATACGTAGGAAGCACCTTAAAACCTTACTTCGGTGTTAGGTAAGGGATCAAATGTAGTTAAGCGAGAAAGCTATGCAGACGCGATTAAGGAAACGAACAAATACTAAGCTCGATCGTAAATTTAAAAACATGTGCGGTCGGGGCCCACCGTCAGGAGCGAAGTTCTGTGCGCTATTTTTTCGACTCAAAATATGTTTATAAATCTTTTACAAAAATGTAGATTTTAATTTATTATATTACTGTATTTTTGTTACACCAAAAAGCTCCTAAACCTCGTTTATATCGACCTCCTAAATTCGAACGCCCAACGCATCGCATTTTATAGCATTTCGTATGCACAGTTTGCTATTTCTTTATATGTAATGAAGATTCGCTGCCATTTCACTCTACTTTAAGCCGCGTAAAAGAACTTCCTTCCAAAATAACCCTTATTTAGTGTAAAATTTATTTTGAAAAATAAAAAATAAATTAAACGTCTTTCATTTTTATTTATATGGGGAAACAGCTTGTAAGAAGGATTACCTTCTATAAATAACCTCACCTCATAAAGTCACATCAACACTATCATATAGTAATATTTCGCTACTCTTCCTCGCCCAAGTGTGCTCGATGTTAAGCATCCGGTTCATCCGTATATTTATGGAATATATCGTGTGCAGTAGGCTTCACTTCCTTTCGTACTAAATATGAAGCGAAATATAAGGTATACATGTTATTAGTATTTCAGTAATAGCCGCATGGTGGAAAATTTGAGCTAGATATATGAATTTGCATATTGCGAGGTTTCAAATTATATATTTCATATATTTAAAAAAAATATAACGTTAACTTTAAAGCAAATCATTGGCCACCGATATACAACCCATTGACAAACAGAACACGTAAGTAATTTTATACATCGATATAATTTATCACGGTTACCCATTGTGGGCAATAGCAGGGATCCGGGCAAGAAATAAGCTTTTCAACAAATAGTCCTTTTTTATTACGCTGGAAAAACGCATGACGCGTTTCCCCCACGGGTAAAGTGGGGAGAAACGCGACATCGGAATACCCACTAAAAAACCAGCGGTACCCTTCCCGTCTCAAGTGGATCGCTTGAGCATTCAACCAGCAGAAATGTAATATACACATTTTAATACAATACACAGTACAGTTCCTTCTCATGTAATCCTTTTTTTCATTCTTATCAATTGTAGGCTCTGTAAACGTCACTATGACGGCTGTGCGTAGCTTGTGGCCAGTTCTTATAAGCCCAATGTGACTTCATTGGTATTAGGGTAAGGTTCATGCGATCATTGGACCGCCGCTTTAATTGAACCACTTGAAACCCTCGAAAACTATTTATAAACCTTAACGAAATTTTAGACTGTGCCAATGTAGTCCCCCGCTTGGCCTCTCTAAGGCCTGTAACGTGTTTGAACATGGCGAAAAAAGGACAATAATTATTACACTCGGAATAAGAATGTATAAAATAAACATTACCAGAAACGATGACCATTTCAAACTATCTTAAAAGTTTGGCTTTTAAAACAGCTCAATTATTTATTTCATTATAGCTTTTCTTATGTTTGTTATAATTTGTGAAAATAAGACATGATAAAAGATTGACTTGAAATATATGTGTGTATATTTGCTTTTATTTTCCTTATAATAAAGGGCTCCTTCAATTAATCAATTTGTTCTAGTCAAAGTCTCCTAAGTCCAATGATAGCAATTGACTGGTCAAATCATAGTGACGGTGGTTCGAATAAAGAAAATTACCTTTTGATGATTTTTCCTTCGTACATAAGAAAACTTGGTTAATATATCAAGCACGCGAACGAAGTTGCGGGTATCAGCTAGTAATATATAAAATATATACGCTAAGATTGCAAACAACATTTTCTACAAAAACTTAAAGTTATCTCTAAAAAGGTCCAACGTACAGCTGGCACTTGGGTAAAAAGTGTCCAAGTTAATCTGATTAATCTTCTCTCCGTCTACCTTAACATAATAAATAATATCTCAAAGGATACATAACGTATTACACACATAATATACGCATAACCCATGTCCTTGCATTCTATAAACACACATAATTGGATATAGGAACATAACAAGCTAATAAAAGTTAGCTCTTAAACATGTTATATTAAAATAGATTTTATTTTCGTAATAAAACATAATTTAATATTATACTTCTCAGTCTTATCCTTATTCACCGTGGTAACATTTCCCAACGGAGCCTGCACGGGGGCATCAGGAGATAATGGTACCTGTATGACAGCGCGCGAGTGCTCGTCCCGAGGTGGGTCCGCTAATGGATACTGCGCTAATGGCTTCGGACTGTGCTGTATCTGTAAGTATTTTTAGAAAAATACTATACTCGCTTTCTTACTTCGTACACGTTTTTGTCACTTTCAAGTGTTAAGTGGAAGCACATTTAAAATAAGAACTTAGAAGAGACAATAAATATCTCTAAGAAAGATAAATTAATAATATGATCACTCAAGAGGGTGAAGTCAAATTTCTTAGAAGTGCATATATTAATATATCTTATACATACATACTCTTTATGAGTAGTATGATGTTTCAATTAAAGACACTCGTTGGTAGGGCTTTGTACAAGCTCGTCTGGGTAGGTACCACCTACTCGTCAAATTTTCTACCACAAAACAGCAGCATACTTTGTATTCATGTATTTCGGTTTGAAGGTTAAGTGAGCCAGTGTAATTATAGACACAAGACATATTATCTTATTTCCCAAGTTTGGTAGCGTATTGGCGCTGTAAGCGAAATTCCTTACATTATAAATTATTATTAATATTTCTTACAATGCCATTGTCTATGGGCGTTGGTGAGCAATTACCATCAGGTGGCCCATATGCTCGTCCGATTATCTTTACAAAAAAATATCAACAAAAAATAAAAATCGCACAACGTTTATGCAGTGCGTTGCTTGACTTCATCATAATGACGTTATCAAGTAATGCTTTAAATAAAACCAAAAAATGGAGAAAGTTTCTAAAAAAATACTTGAAGAATTTCACGTCGTATACTACTAATAAAGTTGTTAAACTACTAATAATGTAAATATGTTATTTAATTCTTTCGTAGATGCAGTGCAAGCTATAAAAGCATTGAGTTTCTGCTCTTTCGTTTACACCATTATTTCACAATAGCCATAACACAAATTAAATTAAGCTCATAAAAATTCATTCCACTGAAGATTTGAATCCGTCAATTTCGGTTTATATTCACTTGTTTTAACATAATAATGTGAAATGTGTGATATATTGGCATAGATGATATTTATTCCACGTATGTTACAGTTATGACGTCATGTGGCAGCAGTACTACGGAAAACGGCACGTACTTCGTTAACTCGGGCTTTCCGTCGCCCTACGACTCCACCGGCTCATGCGAACTAACTGTTATTAAATCACATCCCGATGTTTGTCAAATAAGGTAGATTGAATTTTATTAGCAACTAGCGGCGCGACTCGACTTCGTCCGGTTTTATATTTTTCCCATCAAAAACTTATTTTCTTTAGAAATTATTGATATAATACGAAAGGACCTTTGGTCCTTTTTTTAAAATAAAGTGAAGTTAATCTTCATAAAATACAAAACATTTTACATTGAATGTTTTTGAATTTGAATGTGTATTATACATTATTTAATATGTACACATTGATTTATATTCACCGTCCATTTCGGTATTAAAAAACTCATATGCGAATTTAACATGATGAAAATTCAGAACAACTTTTCAAATCAGTTTCAATAATTAAATTACAGAATCCAAACATTTATGATAAAATTAAAATTAAGTAATATACTATTTTAAATATTGTTTTTATTTTATTATATATTTTCTTAATTACTTTATTGATTTCTATAGTTACCCGGGCTGTAATTATTTTTTAGTTTTGATTAGTTTTTTTACCAGAAAAGGAAATAAAATGTAAAACTAAATCAAAACCTTATGTAGATACAAAATTTATGCCAATTTCCAAGATACACTAAAGAAATTAAAACATAAAAATACCTTATTGAAATAATATTATAAGCATATACTAATATATATCTCAATGTGCACTTCATTGCTTTTGTCAACATGTTGATGTCTATTGGACTGGAACACAGCGAAATTCTTGTCACATTCGAGAACAACTTGTATTATCTACTCAGTGTTGAGTAACTTTGTTTTCGCTACTTGAATGAATAACTATTTGCTGAATTGACAGTAACGTGCCACGTTTATGTTATGTATTTGTATGCTTACAGTTATTTTAACTAAACTTGTGATCAATTGATTGAATTTTAGGTTAATTTACATTTGAGATATTTTTCTTTTCTTACTCCACCACCCAGAATCATGCTAAAACTCTTTTTTAAAATGATTTTAATCCCAGCGCATCATATCCATAATACGATTCATTAATAGTACTTTTCTGCCTAGGAAACTACTTTAATTTATTATTTATGTCCACATTTTGTAGAATTCATTAATGTTCATAGATAATAATAGACCAGTTGAGTCTATATTTATCAAAAACATGATTCGTATTGCTTATAGATAGATATCTTTTACATATTTTATTGAAACGGTATCAATACAGTATACACGGCTAAGAATAAGTAATTATAGTAATCGTTATTAGTAACCTTCTGAATAATAAGTAGCAAACTTATGGCGGTACCATTTTAATAACCTCTCATAGACAATACTAATATTACCAATTAAAACTATAAATTATTCAAATTTAGATTTTATAATTAACTATACCTAAGTTAATTGTCCCTAAATAGAAATAAAACAGTGTTGCTAGGCCAAATAGTACCGAAGTAAGAAATTACCTTCTTATGACTCATGAAATGTTTGAAACTAGCTTAAGGTTACACGGTATTTAATTTTAATTATTTACTTATTAATACTATCAGTGTAATAAATAATAATACTTTTCCAAAAAGGTTAGATTTTGATCGCTTCACAATAGCTGGACCTGAGAAAATGAACAATGTTTGTAACCAAGACCAGTTCATCGTATCGGGAGGTAATCCTGTACCAGCGATTTGCGGCTTCAACCAGGGCAGTCATAGTTGAGTATATTTAATAATAGCATAACAAAATTTGAATACTGAAGTAACGGAATATTATATTATTTTAATATTTGTTCAATATTCATATTTTTTATTATTTATTAATCGTAAGAAAAAATATAATTTATTTTGACAAAATATAAAAATGACACACATTATTATTAATAATGTAACATAATATTATAACTGTAACAATTTTTTTGAAAAAAGTAGTAACATACGACAAGTATTTAACTCATTGAACGAAAATTAGTACAAACAAAATAATTGTCAAAATAATTTACAAGTAAATATTTTTTTTCTAGTGTACATAGACGCGGGAATTGGATCCACGAATCCTGTCAAATTAACTTTTGTCACGAGCGGCAACTCATTCGAAAGGGTATGGAAAGTGAGGGTTACTCAGATTCCTTGCAGTACTATTTATAAAGGTAAAGAATCACATTCTCATTCCAGAAGTTGTTAATAAATAGCATTAATTTAAACAAAAAAGGGATAGTTAATGCTTATTAGTTATAATAACTATGTGAATATTATAGATGGTCGGTATTCCCCACAGATACACTTTAACGCTAGTTAATTACATATATTTAGAAGGTATTGTTTTAATATTGGTTTTAAGAATTTTCTTAGCTGAAGTTGACAACATAGCGTCGTGAAAAGTGGCGGTAAGTAGCCATCTTTGCATAAGCTAAAATACACAAGTGTGTGCACAGACGTAATATATTGCCTCTCGACTCTCATAGACCAATGAGTCAGCAATTCGACCAAGGGTTCGAGCGCGGGGAATCTTTTCATTATCAGTAGTCGTATAAGTCAACCAAAATCGTACTTCTATCGCAAAATGTAATGAATCATTTTGAATAAGATGTAGTTTTGAATAATGCCAATAATAATATCCCGGGATATTCTGGGATAATATTCACACAGGGCCATCTGATCTCAAACTAAGCAGAGCTTGTTCTATGGAAACCAGACAACTGATTTACTTACATATACTACTTTTCTTTTGTAAATACATACTTATATAGATAATTACACCCAGACTCAATACAAACAGACATGTTCATACACAAATGTCTGTCTTGGGTGGGAATTCAAACCACGACGTGAAAGGCAAGTATCTACAAACCACGGCAAACGGCTCGTCGTATGAATTTTCAAAAAAAACTATAAAGTTGTGGCTGAAACCTTCATTTCTAATAAACATATTCTTATTTTTGTAATAAAATCACAAACTTGCCCATGTTTTTTGCTCAAAATCTCCATATAAATTACTAGGAAGCGGGCTTTTACACTTATCCATAAGCACACACACATTACCGACCTTCGATTGCGAGAGACGTCCAAAAAAAACTATGCATATATTACTTGTGTATATTTTTACTGTGTAATTGTTTATTTTATATGTCAGCTGATGAGGGTTGCCTACAATACTACACTGGTGTTTCTGGTCAGCTAAAATCTTTCAACTACGAACCACTATCTGGACTGCAGCTCAGCAACCAGGACTACGGAATCTGTATCAGAATGGAAAGGAACTTCTGTGGTATTCAATACACATCTTGCCCTGACCCAGGTATAATATAATTTAATATATTACATATACATCTAATATATACACTAGCTGATGTGCACTGTTTCAGTCTTGTTATTCATATTATAGTCATCCAAACGAAAATTATAAATGTGAAAGTTAGTTTATTTATTAGTTTGTTTGTTCCACTTTCTCGTCTCAACCACACAACCGATCATCATTTGCAGACACGTTTTACTTAACGGGATTTCGCTTACGTTAACGCCTTTTACAGAAAGGAGAAGCCGCGGGTGAATACTAGTTCTCAATAAATGGGAAATGATGCACCAGCATCATCAATTGTAACAAGAATAGTAATTCTTTTTTAAGAATCTTATGTAAGAATATAAGAATACTTATATAAGAATATAAGATATACATTAAGAATTGAAATTATTGTTACAAATTTCACATAAAAAAATGTGTGTTCGGTGACTTCCCTTTAGAAACGAAGTTCTTTTTGATATTTTCCGACTCAAATGTGTTTTAAACTGTAGATTTTAAGTGATTGTGTTATTGTATTTTTGTCACTGCGTAAAAGAACTTCGTCTCAATAAATAAACAAAGAATGGTTTATCTAAAAATGCTCTATGTTAAATACTGAAATTAGTGCGTTCAATCAATGTCGTTAGCTTTATGATATTAATATAGATTAACCATGGATTATCTAAAATGAGCAAGTTACTTCACACGCCACGCAAAGAAGTGCGACTTAAATCGACTGAACGCATATTTGTAGAAAAGTCCGAATACGACAATGTCAGAGGACCTTTTTATTAATTTACCTATTTCCACAGTTGTGGTAAAATGACTATTTTTAGTTATACAAATAAAGCAAATATTTGCTTTGGCCGACACTTGGTCGCTTACTGGCTTCGGATTGCTTTTGCGTTCATTGATATGTCAAGGAACAAATATTTTTACAAATTTGAGTTCGTTACATGTTAAGTCCAGATATCCCCATGATGAAGATATATATTTACCTGCAAACTTAAATATTCTGTCAAATAAAGGTCAAAAGTCAATACTTTAATGCTATGCGAACAATAACATTTTGATATATCATTTAGCGATTATAATTTTGAATGCATACATTTTGCTGCACTTTGCTGCACATTTAACAGTTATTTTTAACAGTTATGTATTCGTTATATGCAGGTTTGTTTTTAGTAGTTATGTTTTTTGTTGATATGCTTTAAGTGTCTATACTTTAAGGTTAGAGGACTTAATTTGGCTAAGCACACATTACGTGACAACGAGAAATGTCAGTTCAACTTTTTACAGCGCTCATTTAAGCTTGGTAAGTAATGCACACTCACCTCAGTCCCATATACAAAAGCTGAAATCAGTTTATTTTCGGTCTTAGTTAAATTTGTGTACTTAAAGCCTGTTAGCCAGTTAAATTATTATTCTGTGACGTATATTCCGCCCTGAATTTATATTAGATGCAGAAAGTAGACTTGAAATCGACTAGTTACTTTCATTTTTGAAATAAAGCATTATAATACGCGCTCTAAGCGTCACATGAGCAAACAAATATGTCTTGTACAACCAGGTCTCGACGTAACCGTATGTTTTATGCTAATACACATTATAGCATGTCCCACTTCCTTTTACTAACTTTTTCGAAATTTACAGTTTCAATGAATTTTAATTCAGTCCTTACTAAATGATCGAGCAGAGATTTTGCAAATTTGCAAATTTCAACGCACACACATTTGAATTAATGAATGAATAAATTATAAGGTTATACAATACAAGAAAATGTAATCAAAATATATTTAATTATAAGCAAGACTAGTAATAATAATTTAAGCAATCAATGTTTTTTTCATTGAAATGTATGTTAAAATTATCACTACTTTAAGAAGAAGAAAATTCTTAAAGGCAAGAAAAACGGTGACAATTAAAAGAGCCCACAAAGCGGAATGAACACGCAAATACTAAAAGCACGCCGGCGGGCACTTTGAGCACAAGACAAATTCAGCCTCCATTGTTTCCCGCTCTTCACTTGCAAGCATAACTACAATTGTTATGTTTCAGATGAAATTTATCTTTCTCATTCAACTTTCTTTAACTTAGAAAAACGTTGATTTTGCAATAAAAATAATTCAACATCGTATATTGACATGAAAGTTGCACTTAGTTTTTTTATTTTTTTATGAGTTTTAGAAGAGGGGGCAAACAAGCAGGAGGCTCACCTGATGGAAAGTGACTACCACTGCCCATGGACACCTGCAACATCCGAGGACTTGCAGGTGCGTTGCCGGCCTTGGAGGAAAGAGTACGCTCTCTTCTTGAAGGTTTTTAAGTCATATCGGTTCGGAAAAGTCGCCGGCGAAAGCTGGTTCCACAGAGTGATTGTGCGAGGCAGGAAATGCCTTAAGAAACGCACTGTTGTGGATTTCCAGACATCGAGGTGATGGGGATGGAATTTGGAGTTCTGACGCGATGTCCGGTGGTGAAATTCAGCTGCCGGGACTTATCCAAACAACTCCTCAGAACACTCCCCGTGATATATGCGATAGAGGATGCAGAGTGACCCAACATCTCTACGCAAGGCCAAAGGATCAAGACGGTCGGTAATAGCCTGATCGTCGACAATTCGAACTGCTCTACGTTGAATGCGGTCAAAAGGAAGAAGCTGGTACTGGGGAGCTCCCGCCCAGAGGTGAGAACAGTACTCCATGTGGGGCCGAATTTGCGCCTTGTAAAGTTTTAGGCAATGGTCCGACGTGAAGTACCGTCTCGCCTTGTTAGGCACTCCAAGCTTTTCAGAAGCCAATTTAGCTTTAACTTCCAATTGACCGCGGAACTGAACCGTGTTCGAAATCTCGACGCCAAGTATACCGATACTGGCTGTGGCAGCGAGGGAAGTTTTCTCTAAATGAGGGGATATGACAAAAGGAGTCTTATTAGGGGTTAACGCGCAAACTTGAGTCTTATTGGGGTTGAATTGGACCAAGTTCAGTCGGCCCCAGTCCGAGACCTTGGTTAACAAGGTCTCGACTACAGACACAAGTTTGTTCCGACACTCGTCGACGTGTTCCCGAGAAATATTAGCACGGCCGGTGTTCACAGATAAAGCAAATTTAATTCATTAGTATACAGACGTATGAGCAATTTTTGAAAATATATTGACGTATAGTTAATTAAGTAATAACTCGTAAATAACCTAAGGCTGGGTAAAAGCCTCTTCGACTTTCGTGGCTGTTTTCAGTTTATAACTGTTGATGCAGAGCGAGTTGGAAGATAAGCTATCTGACATATTCATTTCCTTGCAATTATTAATAATGTCGCAATTAGAAATGATGCCTTAAATTAAACGACGCAGTGACTTTATCCCGAATTTAAGCCCGCCAGTTTATTATCTTTTTAATCGATCATTTTAAATTGAATTATGTTAAGTCGGTGTTAAAAAGACAGTGTCTCTTATATAAACATTTTTCATAATCGATTTTCAATAACGTCATAGTGACTTTGTAACTGCAAAGGTGGTCTAAAAATAGTTACAGCTCAGTAAGCAGTAGACTATGTCTCCTTAAGAACTCAATTTACATTGCATTAACATCTCGGAAGCAGTTTTAGATTAATAAGTAAACGTCAGTCAACTGGAACGTGTTGACTGGTATATTGCCTTTTAAGATAATCTTATAAAGTAAAGTGGTAGTCTGTATATAGAAAATGTGGTAGTCTATATATAAAATTAATTCGACAAGCCGATTGGCGTGGAGGAGATGCTTGCCTTTCGCGCCACAGGTCGTGGGTTCGATTCCCACCCAGGACAGACATTTGTGTGCATAAACATGTTTGTTTTTTCTGAGTCTGGGTGTAATTATCTATATAAGTAGGTATTTACAAAAGAAAAATATTATATGTAGTATATCAGTTGTATGATGATGCTGCAGAATCTGGATTAGGCAGGATGCAAGATATATATAATTAAATTCATCAGTTTAATTTCTACTTGTGATTGTACACAACACACATACATACATTTATTTTCCAAATATTGAAAGGTGTTGACAGGTGAAATAAGATAAAGTCATTTAAAGTTACATATGCTTCACTTTTGATTCGCTTAATAACTAATTTAACCTATCTGATAATTATAACTCTGAACACTATTTCGAAGCAAAGTCTGATAGTTGCTAGCACGTCGAGAGGAAGTTATTTTATAGTCTTCTGGGAATCTAAACCACTTTGCTTGTGTGCAAAGGCGAACCTAAGCTAATAATTACAGAAACCATTTTAATACACAACATTAGGTACATCAATGTTAAAAAGTCTCCATGGCGATGAATATCTATTGAAATTAATTAAAATAATTAACTTAATATACGTGCTAAAAATTAAAGTAATTAAAACACGCTTTAAACATTTATATCTGCCATATGTAATAATATTGTATAACATTTTGAGTCATTTTTTAAATATTTTTTGGATACAAAAATAAAACTAATCGATTTTTGAATTCCAGTAAACAATCGTTCCCGTTCATTCACTCTCAGCGGAAACAGCAACAACGCCGTTAATGCAATGATTGGATCAGGAGCTGGACCAAATAATTGCGCAAATGATTGGTTATTGGTACCATGTGCTGCAAACGTTGGTCGTATACAACCAGCACAAGCTTTGTGTACCGATAGGATATGCGGTGGCACGTTTTCAGCGGATCTTTCTATGCAGTCTTCATCTGTGCTGAGTAAGAACATTTACACTTTATCAACACAAAATAATGTATTACTATTAAGTCTCTCAAGATATTATGCTCCAAGCTTGGTTGCTTGTATAAAAATGGTTATGTAATATTCTACTTATACATTTCATTTAATAAAAGGTATACCATTGCCTAAAATTATATTCATAAGAAAGGAACGACAGATTTATAGTAGAGTAGTACTTGTTGAAAACATAATTTAACAATTTCAAAATACATCAAGAGTGTTGTTTGAAATTGTGAAATTAGGTTTTCAACGATAACATGAGGTGTAGATTAGTTTGAACTCAATTTATACTTTGCTTTGACCAACTTGTATGTAGGAGTGTAAACCTTTGGGAGTGATATGTATTACAATAATTAAAGGCGCAGTTAGCAGTACTTTATGTGGGACATAGTATTCCCAGTGGTAAAGACACGCAACTAATGTTTAATATTCATTAACGTTCGCTATTTAATCACATTACGACACGTCGAGGATATTTGAAAAAAACCATTGTGCCCAATTGCCTTTAATATATAATTGTGTGTTTGAAAAAGTATCTTCTTTTGAAATAGTTTAATAGACGTCCGTTGAATATATGTCAATATGAAATTTCGTTTCGTCTTTCATTTAATTCTTAAATTTTTATTCATCTTAAATAATAATAATAGGTTGCTAACCAGTAATAGGTAACTAAAATTTTTAATTAAAATTATTAATATTAATATATTTATTTGTATTTAGTGTGTAATATATTCATTTATCGTTAATTTTACTTGAATTTTATAATATAAAACTAATTGATATTGTACCTACACCATAAATATGTATTACAAATAATCTCCACTAGATTCAGGGTTTCTGGAAGAGATCTCTTGTTAGAGATAAGTTATCCCTTTGTACACACTTTTCATTTATATAATTTTCTGTATACTCTGTTGGTACATAAATAGATAAATAAATTAAATAAATAAATAAAAAAATACTTAAATCAGTCGAATCAGTCAAAGTCACAAAGGATCTAAATTACAGAAAATCTGTGTTTTTCACAAAAATATATATTGAATTTGCAGATATAAATTCGGACGAGCGATATTACTAGCGACTCGTATTTATACGACTTTCGGGCTTTCATTATACTGCATTAAATGTTAATATGAGATAAACAATAATTTTGATTTATTATTTTTAGTAGTATATTTATGATATAATTATCGTCGGCTAAAGACTAAGCTAATTATAAGGCTGTATATCCTGGTTGTATCACAGAATTAAATCATTTAGGTTCCCGGGTCAACTGTAGGTCAAACGTAGGTTATATGTCGACAAACGACTTAATGATTTCGTTATTTATAACATCATTAAGGTACTACACGTGATACACTTTTTTTATGTTTTCTGATAAGATGGATCAACAGCAGCAATTAGCAGTATATCTACTACTATAATATTATACATATAAGTAGTACACTATAACATGGCACGGCAAAAGTGCCTTTACTGTTTCCTACGCCTCCAACGGGATAATTGAATTTGCTGTAATTTATTATTACTTAAAATAATTCAAAGAGCATTAATGCAACATGTGATGAGTTTGCTAGCCAACTGATCGCTAAATCACACTTGAATATTGTAATGGAATATTCGACAAAATTGAAATATAAAGATAAACTAATAAATAATTCTTCAGAATATAAATAATATGATACGACAATGTCAATGAAATAGTTTATAATTTGATTACATATATTCTTACTTTACACAGCTTCCCATGGCATGTAACTTACCTTTTTGCGCTGTTTTGAGTCAAAACCCTAAGTCGGTAGCGCACCATGGCAAGGCCCGTATAATCAATGGACGTGTGACCACTAACCGATTCACTGACCCCAAAAGTCAGGCTTTATGAATACTTAAAATAAAATAAAAAACAATAGACGTACTATAATTTTATAAATTTTTGTATTCCTTATGTAATATTTCAATTATTACTAACTGCTTGCAACGTTCCATTAAAATCTCATTCGCGTAACTTCTGCTGATAAAGCGATAAATAATGCATAATTTAATCCTCCATTCTGGTCTCTTAGCACATTGGAGAAAATGTCATCTGTAGATTATCGCCGAATCACTCTAGTATGTAAGTTATTTACAAGGCATTTTCTCTATCGCATTGAGCAAGAAATAAAGTCAGCAGAATATTTGGAAAAATAATTCATGAACATTCGTGTAAAATATTATTATAATTTAAAATACCTTTATTATTCTATTTTACAGGTACAGTAAAACCTTTTCGCCTCTGGTTTCATACCGACAACACCGAATCGCCTATTGACGTAGACAATAGAGGCTTTTGTCTGAACTACGTGCAACAACCGTGCACAAATAATGTTTTGTGATTATAGTATAATTTTAATAAAATTTTCAGTTAAATCGCTCCTCTTTTCATTTTTATCTTAACAAAAAACGTAATGAAACATTAAGAAATATTACATAAAGTCTTAATTTTGATCTTATAAAAAATATTGTATAGAAATTGCATATCATATAAAACTCTCCTTAAAATCCGACGACATGTACAAACTTAAAAAAGAAAAAGAAAACTAAAAATTAAATAAATAAATTATTTATAATGAAAATAAGATGGGTTTGATTTATTTCCTTTTAATTAAAAAGTGTTTTATAATTATTATGTCTTTTTTTCTCTGAATGTATTCAACTTAAAAATCAGCATATATAATCGTATATATTTTTATTCGTTCAGTTTGTAACTAAAAAGTTGCCTTTTTTCTATCCATACTTAACAAAAGCTAAAATATATTATAATTTATATAACTATAAATACCATTAAAACCGATGAAATATCAAAGGAATTGAATCCTTAAATATCTTATAGCGTTAGAAAAGATGAAAAGTACGATTATGTTTCAGTGAGAATGGAAAAAAGGAAATACTGTCGGCGTTCCAGAAGAAATTTATGATGTATGAAATCCATAGCTAATATCTACCCTGAAAGCATATGTTCTCGTGCCAAGATCCATCATAATATCTGACGAACTCCTTTGTTACAATATTTTACAGGTTTTACCATAACTTTGTACATACTTTTAATTATATTTTTTCAATATTTTCTTATTAGTAGTTCTTATGGATTTTAATTTCAAATCGTTTTCATTCCACTCGGTCATGAATTTGTACAGCAAATATTTTTAATTTTTATTTGTATCAATTTTTTTATGTCTAATGTAAATAAAGTATATATGTATATATATATATATATATATATATATATATATATACATATATATTGTATATATATATATTTTCAATACTTTATTTATATTAGACATAAAAAAATTGATACAAATATATATATATTGTTAATAATAAATTAAAATACTTGAATACTTCCCTTCTTTAAGCATCTGGCTAATTCATAAAACAAAATACTAACCACCCGGACTAATTAGTAAATGTTTTAATATTGTAAATAAGCGATGGTAATAATTCGTCTCTTACATGATTATTTTGTCAAATATTATTAATATTTAAAAGAAATATTTAGGGATCGCTTAAATAATAAATTATTTTTAATAACAGATAATTTAATTAAAATTAAAGAATAATTAAATTTCGTTTTGCCATCCTTCTTTTTTTCGTTTCCAAAGCTTTACATGCCACTATCCTAATACTTAACAAAAACAATGCAATTTATTTTTAAGTATGTTAGGCGTAGTATCTTAGCTTACTTCGTCCATTGTTCTTCCCAAGTAAAGATATTATCACTTGCCCAAACTCCGCGTCGGCATGGGGTGGATCACTATCGAAACATAGGCAAAGATTAAATTATTATCAGAAATGCAAATATTTATATAACAACAAATACGTCTTACCCAACAACGGATATAAAAGAAAAATAGCTGAGATCTATGTAAATAACTTGAGCGCTGGTGTTAAAACCTCGCATATTGAAAAACAATGTCGAAAAGTGTTTTAGCTTTCATAAGTAAACATGTGATAATCCTTAAAAAGAAAAACTTTTATTTAAATGGACTAAGCTGGCTTAAAACACAAGAGCAAACTGTCACAAAAATATAACACAAAAATGTGAAAATGAAGCGACTTTATTTAATATATCTATTATATTCGTTGGTTGATTAGCAGTGTTATACTTTTTGCATGAAGGTGCTTCGCCAGCGTTTTCTTCCCTTATTCCGTGACGCTCACAGCTTCCTGGCAGTTAACTCCCTTCTTTCGTTACGAGCGGACGTGCATAAATCGCAACCCTGGCGCGATATTCCGACTCCACCACAATGGTCGTTGCCGAGTCAACTAGTACGTATATAACTTTACGAACTACTATACAATTATACGTTTATAATAAATGACTTGTTTACTTTAAATACAAATAAATTCTACATTGAAAACGTTCGATTCATATTTCATTTCCCATATGAATTTTTAATGACACCTTAGCCTACACGATACCTGGGTCAGTCGTCGATATATTATCAACCGTGTACTACGCGTACACTTTGTAATTGTTAAACGATAAAAGTTTTATTTCGTCATGACTACTATGCTTGAAATGTCCAGTCGGCAAAATTTATACCCGACTATTAGCGGTAGGGTGGCAGGGTAGTGAGATTTCTTGGATATAATTTTTACGATATGTATAATAATATGTACTTTATTTTTTAGCCAACGATGACGCTGACTCCGAGTCCAAAACTTGCGGAAAAATCTTGGTCGTCTTGTCGTGGATTCTGGTGATCGTTACAATGCCGTTTTCACTTTTCATATGCTTCAAGGTAAGCTTTTAATTTTTCATATTATTTTTATTGCTCTGCGATTATTTTTTCTAGCTTACACTTTTTTTAATAATTTATATTTAAAAATGCATTGCAAATTTTTAACCTTAAGCGAAATTAAACTAATATTAATTAAAATTTTTAATGTCATTAATTTGCAACAGCGATTTGTCGTAATCTAGACAAATGCAAAAAATTAATAAGCAGTTTCATATATTGAATAGAAAAACCAATATACATATTTTGTTGAATTATAATATTATTCATGAATTTATTAAAAACACAAGTATGACGTATACGTTTAAGGATTACTAATAAATAAATCTTCAAATACTTAATCATCATTTGACCGGAATACGAGATTATCAGTGGCTGTAAGTTCTACGAAACACGGAATAAGTTAGAACACAGTTAGTTTTCTTTAGTTACTTCTTAATTAGCGATCCTTTTGAATTTGATGAATTACGCCTTGTAAAATAAGATTTCAATTTAAAAAAAAAAATTAAATAAAAGGATATAAATAATATCAATAAATATTCGTTTTAATAATAACAATTAAATCAAAAGCTTGCAAACGAGATCTAGCGTTAGGTTCATTTATTACTACATGTAGTTACCGGTTAATATATATATACTCCAGTTACATGTAAATGGGTCAATAAATGAGTTAAATATGACGAGTATAGGTACCTGAAGTGTACCTACCTCTTGACACAGTTCTGAGGTGGGGTTTCGACGTTTGTATTCAGAGGTAACGTCGCGTAATAACTGACATGACATTAAAAAAATATTATCACGTTATTAAAAATTAATAAATCCACCGTTGCACTTTATTGGCCGCTTATTCATTCCATGTATTCTTATATACGCCCTCTTATAACCTCATAAATTTTCAAGACTCAGCTATAAATAGTGTTTCAAGTTTAATCAAGAAGTGAGGTTATCGATCAATATAACAGTTTTTTTTTAAGTATAAATTTTATAGAATGCAATAACAATCGAATTATTATTAAATAAATAATAATTTTCGTTTGTTATCAACGATTACAAAAATGAATGTAGACGATAATGGAGTAAATATTCTTTAAACTCCGTAAACTGCTACATTTCGTAACGTTAAAAATTATACTTGGGAATTATATTTGGACATTAGCAGCACTTGAAGAAAAAAACTGTCCGGTTCAAAGATTAATTGAGACTGGAATTTATAATGCTCCAAAATCTATTGACACTATTGATCATCAGTAGCTCTACCACCAAGTAGTAGTACTTGGTGGTAGAGCTTTGTGCAAGCTCGTCTGGGTAGGTACCACCCACTCATCAGATATTCTACCGCAAAACAGCAGTACTTGTTATTGCTGTGTTCCGGTTTGAAGGGTGAGTGAGCCAGTGTAATTACAGGCACAAGGGACATAACATCTTAGTTCCCAAGGTTAGTGGCGCGTTGGCGATGTAAGAGATGGTTAACAGCTCTTACAACGCCAATGTCTATGGGCGTTGGTGACCACTTACCATCAGGTGGCCCATATGCTCGTCCGCCTTCCTATGCAATAAAAAAAAAAAAAAGCTCACCAACATTTCATCGTTTCATTTCATTTCATCCGTTTATTATCAAGTTCAATCTTGGTTGGGGGCATTGTTTGGAACCTAAGGTGTGGGATTGCAATGCGTAACGTTTAAGGAAAAAAATGAAACAAAAGTTGTAGGGAATTTAATTCTCTGAAATATTAATAATAAATACGAATAGTTAAAAATGAGATATTGCATAGGTATTGATTATTTGAAGGCTTATTTTACGAAAAAAACTGATACTACTCGTCGACATTTATTTACGAACATCAAACTGTCTGACTTCAAAAGTATAAGCGATCTTCTTCGAAAATATTCTGCATATGTTTTATAATTCTTCAGTAAAAGTACTCGCAAGAAGCATTAACGATGTGAACGTTATTGGTTGTAACTGATTGGTCATGGCTGGTCGTGAACGGTCAATGGGGTGAAGGGAACATCATTGATTTGCTTTTATAAAAACATTTTTTAAACAAAGTTGGGACAGTTTAGTAAAAAGACGCGTATTACTAAGTAAGCACGTCGTGCCCGAAAATATTTAAAATGTATGCCAGAGATAGATAAAAAATTATGAGATCTTAGCACTTTTGTTTTTCCTTACTTGCTTATAAGCGACCGACTTATGGGGTTTATTTTAAAAATGGACGACCAACTCTACATCAAGTCCGAGCTACTACTTACTTAAGCGGTTATGAGCACACCTTGAAATTTTATATGCTGACGTTACAAAGAGGTAAAATGTCATTGTGAAATTTTAAACCTACTAAGCCTAATAAGATAAAACATTTACTGGATGGTAAAATAAAGTTTATAAACGAATACATTCAGGAAATAGGTCTTTCTTACAAACAGTATCAAGACGATGATGAATTAAAAACATTTTATTTATAGTTTCTACTATAATTACATAAATCACATTCAAATAATATATCAATTTTAAAATATTTCCTCCCGATTCTCACTCGACGCAAAGCTGCCCACCGATAGTTTATAGTTTCTTAAAAAGTATTTTATTCAAATAAAAGGTTTTATTATCATTACATATAAATTGAATGATTTAGGTAGTTTTCTTGGAAAAAAAATGTAATTTGGACCTTGCGGTATTAACATACGCTAAAAGCGATTACTATAAAAAGTAACTACTTTGTTGTAATATATATCAGGTCAGACCGATGTAAGGCGGCAAGGCATAAAGGAGATCACTTACGTATTTAAAACTTTTGTGTCTTACTATCTTGAGTTTATATGTTAATAGTACGTAGCGATACGCGGGTAGATAGCTCTTGCACACAGTCTGTAAAATCAAATACTAAAATCTAGGTATACGAATAAACATACATTATTCGGTTAACTATGTATTGATGCATATTACCGTTGATAGGCGCAAGCTTATCTGGGTGGGTGAAACCCATTGATGAGTTCCTCTACCAAGTGTTGTTACTATATTTTATTTACGGCTTTTCCTATAACATAACTTCTTAAAGCCGAAAACTGATAGGACATTGATAATGTAAGAAGTGTCTTATATCCAATACCCTCTCTATATTAAATGTTTACACTTATATATTAAAAAAACAAAAATATTTCATTAAATACAGAGGTGTAAAATAAAAGTCAACACGTTTTTATATGAGCTCTTGGTAATTTTAATTAAATTAATTACAAGATCGATAATAAATTTGGTATAAATGTGCTGATTGTGTTCCCTACCTGCCAGCTAATCTCCTTAACACTGATATAATCACTCGGAAATAGAAACATTGCTAGAATATATCATAATTTCACATTGGCACTATGGAGTCTATTAAGCACTCAATCCAAGACCTGACTGAACACTTCAACTCACGGATGGAGGAATTCCAAAAGTCTCTTCAGGGATCAATACCAGCATCAAGTCCATCTCCCAACATAGCGACTCAGTTTAACACGTTCAGAGTGTTTGTTTTAACTGCATTAGAGAGCCTTCAGAAGCAAGTAGAGCTCCTATCAAAGCAATACAACCAGATGGAGACACGAAGTAGAAGGAAGATGCTCCTTTTTCATGGAATTCCTGAAGAAAAAAAGGAGAGTGTACCATCTGTGGTGTCCAAGGTGTTATCAGATTACTTCAATTTACCTGAGTTTACCATGGACAAGATCAGTCGATGCCAGCGATTAGGTCAAACCACTGGGAATAAGCCCAGAGCTATTCTTGTGAAATTTCATGATGCTACACTTCGAAATAAAATCTGGTACTCGAAAACATCTCTTAAAAATACAGGTGTAACTCTTTCGGAATTCCTTACTAAGGAGAGACATGACCTGTTTATGGCTGCGAGACGGAAGTTCGGAATATCAAAATGCTGGACGAAGGATGGTGTCGTTATTGTTACCGGATCAGACGGTAAGCGCCATCGTGTTGATTCAACAGCTGCACTTAACTCAATGAATTGTATACAGAGTGATATTCCCTTGGCTACTATTCCAGCTATTCCCAGTACCAGTTCAATCACCTCAATTGCTAAATCTACGAATTCCACTCAGGTTATTCGAAGCAAGAGAACCATCAAAAAGTAAGCTTTGTATTTGTTTTATTAAGACGAACTGTAGCGTTCAAGCAGTACTATGTAATAACAGCCTTGATTTGTATATTGTTTATTTGTTATTACTTATTATTGTTTTATGTTAGTTAGGTACTTTTTGACTTCTTTTTATTTTAATTTTACTTATATTAATTATAATTTATAGCTACTATGTCGGTATAATCATTATAATGTCAACTTTCTGACGTTTGACAAAAGTCTATTAGCTACTTTGTTGCATGTACGGCTTTGGACTCTTGCGTTTTGGCCTATGTGTCTTAGTACAAATTAAAGTAGGTCATGTAGTATCTATATTTTACACTTTATTTTTTATTACTTATATTATATTGTTATTTTATGTTACCTTTATTATTTTTTTTATGTTTCTTGTATTTGAGTTAACTCAATAGCTTATGCTGCTAATTTTATGGTTATTGGCTACTTATTTAAAGTTTATCCTAAATTCTGATAGATGATACATTTTTTTTTTTTTTTTACTTTTAATTTTAAACATGTTACTTATATCTTAAAAGTGTATCCACTCATATTGTTTATTATAATTAGCATTTAATTTTTTGAAAGTGCTCTCTCACATACTGCTGGTGGGATAGTGAATATGCTTTGCAACGTAATATATATATTTTTTATCTATTTTGATATATATATTTGTTATATAATTTTATTTTTATTATATATATAAATTTATATATATATTTATATAAATATACATTGTAATTTAAAATTTTAATATTTACTTATATATTTTAACTGTTTTTAATATAAATATAATGTTTTCAAACACTCGCAGTGTAAGCGACGGTAGTAGCAATGGTGAGTATCTCAGTGATTCAGTGCTTTCTAGTGATGATAGTTTTCATAGTGCGTCTCTTCCTCTTAACTCCCTTTTAGACTCAACTTTCTCCGATTTCTCTAGAAACTTTAATGTGGTGCATATAAATGCACAAAGTATTCCTTCTCATTACCCTGATTTCCTATCTTCCTTTGATAGTAAAAATATTCATGCCATTCTAGTATCCGAATCTTTTCTAAAACCCTCCTTACCTTCAACTTCCTACTGTCTGCCTGGCTTTCACCTGATCCGGAATGATCGTACAGGTAAAGGTGGCGGTGGTGTGGCGATATATCTTCGCAGTCATATCCCTTTTACTATTTTAAGTAAATCTCCTTCACAATACTCTGAGTCATCTGAACATATATTTATTGAAGTCTTATTCGGTCACCTCAAACTACTACTGGCCGTATTTTATAGTCCGTCCCTTAATATCAATTATTTTGATAATTTTGAAAATTTGTTAGAACAATTTAGTACGTCTGTTGATCACACAATCATTATGGGAGATTTTAACACGTGTTTACTTAAAGATGATCAACGCGCCAATCGGTTAAAAAATATAATTAATAGCTGTAACCTTAATATACTTCGTACGAACGCAACTCATTTTTTTCCGAATTGCTCGCCATCGCTGTTGGACTTAATGGTTGTTTCCTCTCCTAGTCATGTTGATGCACATGGTCAGTTTCCTGCTGAGGCCTTTTCTTACCATGACTTAGTTTTTTTATCCTATAGGATTCGGCCTCCGCGGGTTAAGCCAACCATAGTCATGCGGCGAAATTATCAAAATTTAAATACTACTAATTTCATGACCGATTTAAATAATATTGACTGGACTGCAATATATAACGCCTGTTCAATAGACGACAAAATGAGTATTTTTAATTCCCTATTAGACGGTTTATTGGATGTACATGCCCCTTTAAGACCTATTAAGCTTAAGCACTTACCAGCTCCTTGGCTTACTCAAGATATTAAAGCGCTCATGGTGAAACGTAATGCTGCGAAAGCTAAATATAAAAGAAATGCGACAGACGATAATCTGGCAAGATATAAACAGCTGCGAAATCGTTGCAGTATGCTCTGTAGGGATGCTCAGCGTAAATTTATCTCTAATGCTATCGATAACAGCGGAACTTCTAAAATGTGGCAGTTTTTGAGATCATTGGGGATCGGGCGTCAGCGGGAAACCTTTCCTGCTAATTTCAAACTCGATGATCTTAATAAACATTTCATTTCTTCCTCTTCCTCTCTAAGTCGTCAAGACAAGACCACCACACTCAACTATCTCAATTCGTTGCCAATCCCCGACTACCCACCCTTCCAATTCAGTCCTGTCACCATGGGAGAATTAAAAAAACACATTTTAAGCATCAAATCGGATGCAATTGGTTGTGATGGAATTAGCCGAAAACTGATACTTCTTACCCTTGACAGTATTCTTCCTACTTTATGCCATATATTTAACTTTTCTTTATCAAACGGTACCTTCCCTTCTGTATGGCGTAAAGCTCTTGTTATTCCTATTCCTAAAGTTTCCAGTCCTTTGCTGCCTTCTCATTTCAGACCTATTTCTATTCTTCCATTTCTCTCTAAAGTATTAGAGCGTGTTGTTCATTCTCAATTAAACCAGTTCCTCAATATCAATAAAATTCTGTGCCCTTTTCAATCCGGGTTTAGATTAGGCCATAGCACAGTTACAGCTCTCGTTAAGGTATGTGACGATATTCGCTACAGTATCGATAACAAGTCTGTAACTATACTAGCTCTCCTTGACTTTTCAAATGCCTTTAATAACATCGACTTTGACATCTGTTTAGCAATCTTAAGATCTTTAAACATAGATAATACAACCATTGAGTGGTTTCGCTCTTATCTATTTAATAGGCAGCAATGCATAATGGTTAACAATAAATATTCATCTTATTTAGACATCTCTTCCGGAGTTCCACAAGGTGGAGTACTCTCTCCTCTCCTTTTTTCTATATTCATTAATACTCTCTCTACACTTATTTCTTCCTCTTATCATCTATATGCTGATGATCTGCAGATTTACGTCACCGCTCCCTTAGGCGGTGTTGATGAGGCCATTGCAACTTTGAATCATGATCTAGCTAAGATATCTGAATGGTGTAAGTCTTACGGTCTCCTAGTAAATCCAAAAAAGTCGCAAGTAATTATGTTTGGCAGTCCTAAGATTTTGTCGAGGGTTCAAGGTCAACATCTACCGCCAATCTTATTCGAAGGCCAAATATTACATTTGCAAGAAACTGTTAAAAATCTTGGACTCCTCCTTGATGCCTCCTTTTCCTGGGTACCACAGGTTGCAGAAATGAGCCGTAAGATTTTCGCTATCATTACTTTTTTGAGGCGGTGGAAAAATCTGCTACCTATCAAGGCTAAGATTAGCTTAGCCAATTCTTTCCTTTTGCCCTTACTGGATTATGCTGATGTCTGCTACATGGATTTAACTGAAGACCTTCTGAATAAATTAGAACGGCTTCAGAATATAGCTATTAGATTTATCTTCGGTCTACGAAAATTTGATCATGTTTCTCAGTATCGGTCTCAATTAAAGTGGCTGCCAATCAGACTTCGAAGAAATCTACACGCCTTATCCCTTCTCTACTCTGTCCTGTATATCGGCTACACACCATCCTACCTCAAGGAACGCTTCAAATTTCTTGGAAGTGACAGCACCCACAACCTGCGTTCTTCGGAGGATAATAAACTCATTCTTCCCTGTAGCCGGACACAGACCTACAGTAATTCTTTTACTGTTAAAACTATTAAGCTATGGAATGCACTACCTGCTGATATCCGGCAGTCGAACTCACTGAACATATTTAAACATCGTTTGAAAAACTATTATTTGTCACTTACTAAATAAATAATGTATATTATATATATGTATGTATGTATGTATGTATGTATATATGTGTGTATGTATGTAAGTATGTATATATGTATGGAATAGTATGTAGTTTACAATTATTATCTATATTTAATTTTATATTATATTGTTATCTAATATATAATATTTGTTTAAAATTGTTATTATTAAAATGTCTCCTTTTATTTATGCACTTACCTGTACTCTTACAAAGCTCCTTCCAATAAAGGTTGTCTGTGAGAGATCGCTATAAGCGATAAGACCGCCTTTGCGCATCATTAATTGTTGATATTTCTTCTCTACTTCTGTGTTATTTGTATATTGTTGTGCAATAAAGTGTTAAATAAATAAATAAATAAATAAATATTTCTATCAAAACTGTTCCAATATCACATACATAATTATAATTAAAACATCAATAATATTGTTATTTCAATATGATAAATATTGTCAATTGCTATCTTTATATAATATTTTCACAATGCTCTGTACAATATCTAAAGCGTTAACTTTTTAGGTCGTGCAAGAATACGAAAGAGCCGTAATCTTTCGCTTAGGAAGATTACTTTCCGGAGGGGCTAAAGGACCTGGTATGTATATAGTTATATAAAAGAAAGACGTTGTATGTAATATTTAAGCGACTTATATAATATATAATAAAAAATAAAATCTGTCCATTTATTTTCTTTCAATAATTAAAACAAATAATGAAACACTCTTAATTTTTAGCTTTTCGAATTTCAAAAAATTTTTACAATAATATTTTGTGCAAATATTATAGTAAAAATGATGTGTATTTACTAAACAAATATTTGTTTGATGGTAGCTTTGTGTAGTATAAACAGATTCATATTTTATTAACTGATCAAACAAAACTGTTGATATTAGACAGGCTGTGGATAGTTATTTAGTTCAGGAAATAATGCTAGGGATTCTTTATTGGAGTTCCCACTATAGGTATAATAAAAGTATAATATCTTAATCGTTACTCTACATTTCGTAATAGGCGTTTTAGCCCATAACTATTGCAACGGCAATTAATATAATGGATCAATATCAGTAGACACTACTACTACTCGTTCTTGAATAAAAATGCTTAGAAATATATAGAACTTAAGGAGCTTTTTTCTCAGGTATTTTCTTCATACTACCGTGTATTGATTCATACGCTCGTGTTGATCTCCGAACCCGTACTTACGACGTACCACCGCAAGAGGTAAGTTAAACTTTTATACCAACAGTAACTACCCGATTTAATTGGAATCCAACTGCATAGGTAGTACGTTTCATATAAGCCCTTATAAGTAGGTACCACCGACATATCGGACATTCTACCGACAAACAGCAATCGGAAGCATTGCCGTTCCGGTTTGAAGGATAGATTATTGTGAAAATCGACATCTCTAGGTCACCTGGTTCGTCTTTACAGTAAGTCGGGAAACATGATGATGATGATAATGTAAGATATAAATATTATTGCAATTAAACCAAATGCCAAAACCATTACAATAAATAAACAATATTTAGTGTACGTGAATAATATAACTATTGCGTAACAAAACTTTTTAAATAAAAAATTCAATTCCTGCCAACTGTATAAGCAGTTTATTCTGGGATTATTTAACTTAAATGTTTGTGTTTAGTTTTATTGCGAGGAAGGGATATATAATATTTATAGTTTAACGTTCCGTTTAATATATTAAAATGTAAATGTTTAATATAATTAAGAATGCGGTTGAATATACTTTATAGTTTTATTTCCAATGCAATAATTAAAATCGATCTAAAACTAATTTATCATTTCAATGAAAGGCAATTCTAAAATAGAAAAACTAACCATAAAACAACAACAATCAATTTATGATGATTGACGATTGAAATACGGACAATAAATTTCAATATCTGTACGTATATGAGTTTAATGTTAATAATAAGACTGAAAATTAATATTGTAAACGGATCGACATAATTAAATTGCTTATATCTTCGTGGTACCTACTCTTCACACGACTTAAGCTTTATATGTAATCTTAACGACTGAGAGGAACATGAAATAGACTTGATCACATAAGCCGCTCAGGGATGGATAATAGCAGTAATTCAGATGCAATTTCAGAAGTATTCAATTTACCGTTAACTATAAGAAATAGATTTACAATTTGCGGAAGATGCGAACAATCTGAAACGAATATGCTGATTATAATTAAATTCATCAAAACATAGCATAAAAATTGAGTATATTCATTGATGGATCCAGAGAATATTGCAGCCTTATATTTCACGTCACCTGTATTATGTAACGAAATTTTAAATTAGCTTCAGACACTGAAATGTGCTGTTTTGAAACCACAGTGCAAGACAAAATCAAAAACTATCTTTCTTCAAGTCGACTCTCATAACTTCGAAATTGTCATGTAAAGAACTCAGTAGCTAGTTACGCTTTTCTACCAATTTATATTGGTATTTTTTACCTATATGCAATCTATATATATATAATATATATTAATACATGAATTAAATTAAATCTCGATTTTTCTCAGTAATATCTACATTTCGTTAAGTGTTCTCATGCATAAACGATTTTAAATAAAAATGTGCTTGTAAGAGCTTACATGCCTAGTTTATTTGTAAATCGATCGTTTAGTAATTCGCATTTAAGACTGAATAAACCATTGCTTAACTAATTAATTATTATCGACGTTATCTATCTTTGTAACAGTTATATGACCTTCATAATGCCTTTTCAAGCTAAGTCACGCACGACTGATATTTTGACGTTTCCAATGGACGAATCAAAATACTCTAAATAATTAAAATAGATATTTAATTTTTAATCGTCGCAAATAAATATTAATATAGACTAGAAGAAATTTTTTATGTGAAGTATATGTAGTATTTTTCTTTTACTTTCTTTAGGTTCTCACTAAGGACTCTGTTACCGTTTCGGTGGATGCCGTCGTCTACTACCGCGTTCATAACGCAACGATTTCGATTGCTAATGTCGAAAATGCTCATCATTCCACGAGGCTTTTGGCTCAGACGACTCTCCGTAACACAATGGGGACACGACCACTTCACGAGATCCTGAGCGAACGAGAAACCATTTCAGGAAACATGCAAATCTCCCTCGACGAAGCGACCGAAGCTTGGGGCATTAAGGTGGAGCGAGTTGAAATGTAAGTAAATGTAATAATACAAACGTTGCTGTAAGTTGGCAAAGTTTGCTTTGTAAGTTTGGTGCCAAACTAGGGCGGGCGGACAAGCAATGATGTTTAAATATGGCCGTGTATTGTAAATTCAAGCGCTGCAATAACGACTTGAATTAAATGTTTTAGATAATTTATTTATACTTTTTTTTTAATTAACTACATCGGTTATTCTAACTTACATTACAAATACGAGAGTGGTTTTTTATTCTCGTCTTAACTATTCGACCGGTCATCATGAAATTTTTCCTACATGTTATGAGGGGTATCAACCATCAAGCGCGTCTGAAGTCGCAGGTAAAGAGTATTATTAGGAAATAATATATTTAAAATTGTTATAAAATAAATATAAGTAAAATTTAATTGAATCCGAGTATATAATTATTTGTTTCTTTGTTACGCTTTATAGCCTAAACGGTTCAAATATATGTTTTAACGTAAGACGTGTTAGCATTAACTAAACTAAATAGTATACAACGGCCTCGTAATCATCCTTTAATCTACTAAAATTATTAGGTTCTATACGACAAGAAATAGTGGGTTATCGACTTAAAACATGATATGTAGGCCATGTTTTGGCATACATTCGAATTAGATCCTTATTATCTAATAGACAAGCATTGTTTTTGATTGATAGGTAAAACCTATGGTGTCCAATAAAATTCCTAGTTTTAAAATAAGTGTTCGGCCACACGTCATTACAGAATCAATAATGCTGACGTTGTTGTGCCTCTTTCGCAGTAAAAACAGAGGGAAACTATACGTCCATTAACATGATATTTGAGTCAAATGTCCATTCCATAACGAAAAATATAAAATTTTGACGTAATAATAGCACCGAGGTACTGCCCTGGATATATCATGAACATTAATCGAATATGCTATTCATTCGTTTCTACATTATTGCGGCTGAATTTTAATTTAAATAATGTTTGATTCATTCTATAAATAAAACGTACATTATTAATATTGTAAAATGAAATCGTAAAGTTATATAGCACTTAAACACATTGTGGGTTAGAAGTTCTTCAGTAATTTTTTCTATACTATGTTCATTTCATATCACGGATAATAAATATGTATTCTTCTTCCTGCCCTTATTCCACTACGTGGGGTCGACAATGTGTATTTTCTTCCACGTATTTCTGTCACTCGTCATCTCATTTCTTATCCCTTTCATGCACATATCCTTTCTTACGCAACCCATCCATACTTTCTTCAGACTCCCCCGTCCCCTATATCCATAAGCGCTCATACTCATCACCCTTCTAGTAACGTGATTTTCATCCCTCCTCATCACATTCCCATACCATGCTAATCTATTACTCTTCAACTTTTCATCTATTGGTGCTATTTTCAGACATCCTCTGATATACTCGTTTCTTATCTTGTCTATTCTAGTAACACCGTACATCCGTTTTATAAATTTTATCTCGGCCACATGTATTCTTTCTACGTTCCAATCAATATTAAAAATAAGTTAGTAGTAGTTTCAATATCAAAATTTGATTTTCAATTTTGTTAAATGTCAGTACCAAATCACATTTAACTCGTACTTATATCCGAACCTGCACCTGAAAGTGAAGGTACGATGAATGCACATGTTTTGTTTTGTTGTGCATTTGCAGTATGATTACTGTGCATACGTGTGGTGTAAATTCAGTCAAGAGTACATTGTTATTAACACTATGCCTAACCAACATGATTGATACTACTACTTAACTACGTCCTAAATCGTTGGCTTGATGTAAATTGTATTGTTTTATGTAAGACTAGAGTAAATCACATTTTATCATTAGATTGTTCCTCTACTCCCGATAATAGATTAAATGGAGCGTTATATAAAAATATCATATTCTATTACGCTAATCAATAACTTATACTGACATTGTAACTGATAACCTAATGTAATGTAGACTACAAACATTGGAAGTAAACATTGAGAAATATTCTCATTAGTCATTATAACATAATAATTTTATAACAGAAGTATATTTTTTTATTAAAATTTACTTAGTATGTGTGTATTATCTAGCAACTAAATTTTAAACAAGTTCAAACGAAACATTGATCTGAAATTTTGCATTCTTTTACCGCGGCTGGTCATGCGAATTTTTTATCAAATAAATCCGGTTTAAAAAATAACTTTTCTTCCATAATTATATTCACAATTTGTTATTCGATTAAAATATACATTTGATTATATTTTAAAAAATCCGTTGACCTCATTGGAGCTTCGTGGATATAGGTACCAGGCAATGTGACAGGTCAACTCGTCTGGATCTTGCAGCATGAATACAGTACACAGTTGAATGCGAATTTCGTAATGTAAAAGGCATATCATTCCATTGTATCTTTTGTAACCCGAGAGAAAGGGGTTACGTGAAAGATTTTCGCAAATAAATTTTTAAAGAAATTCGCTGTTGTTTGAAATAATTTTTGTATGGATGAACTTGTGTCAATAAATTACAGATTGTTCATATTTTTTTAACAGTTTTTTGTTCTAAGGAAACAAACCGTTAATGTCTCACAGTGAGGGCTTTAAGTTTCCACTAATGTGGCAGAATATTATTCGATACATTCATGTTTAATTTACGTCAACGATATATTCCTTCATCGTTGAGAACGATACTAATTACAAACACAAATCAAGAGCAGTGGTGATTGCTCAGATTGAATCCCGCTATATTTGGATTCTGATAGGCATGCTCTGCCCAACTTGGTCAGATGGATCACTCATCTCGGCCTTAAATAATAGGTAAAAACGTATAAATAAATGATTAACGTTATAAAGCGATTTAATATCATATCAGCAAAGACGTTCGTTTGCCTGTTCAACTGCAACGTGCGATGGCGGCTGAGGCTGAGGCAGCTCGAGAGGCCCGCGCAAAAGTAATTGCGGCGGAGGGTGAGCAAAAGGCATCGAGGGCCCTTCGCGAGGCTTCTGAAGTTATCGGGGATAGTCCAGCGGCACTACAACTGCGCTACCTACAGGTATCACTTTAGCTAATTTCAGGTCCAAGAAATACTTTTGTATCCTATAATATTTACGCGTGAACTGTCTTTATATTTTATACAATAATAACAAATTCTTATGATTTCTTTTATATATTAAATTATTATGAAAGATTATGAAAGCAAATTTTGCTTTAATTTTAACGAATATGTTAATAAATAAAATAATACTTATTCCTTACAGACCTTGAATACAATATCCGCTGAAAAGAATTCGACTATCGTCTTCCCGCTGCCCATTGACCTTTTGACGTATTTCATAAAAGCGAAAGAGGAGTCTTAAATGCATCAGTACACAACGCTTAACTACAAAACAACTATTGCTATTTCACGGATAAAACGAGTACTTATGTAAAGAATAACCAAATATTTAATTGATTGAAAAATATCAAAAAACAATGTTTTTAGTGAAGCTAAATCAAACTTAGTAAAATTTATAGAAAAATGTATGTAATAGTTTAGTTTTAGTATAGAATTAGTTATATCAATCGAGTTTTCAGTTTAAAAAGTAAATTTTAATCTTTACTCATAAAATTTGTAAAATTTCTTGATGAAACCTTCTTGGAAACACAATTTTCTTGTATGCAATCGTTTCTTAAATCAGCTAGAATTAATTAATTATTTATTACAATAAACCAGCTGTATAACATTTATTTGTCCGTAACTCAATAGTTATATACCATTCGTTCATTCGACTAATTTCATTTAAAAAAATAAAAGATATTAAAAAAAAAAGTTAAGTTAAACAGTTTTATTTTGTATAAAGATAATAATGATTTAGATAATATACTAAAAGCTAATAAATAATTCGGTAGATCCTAGGTACCAGTCGTCACACCACTGTCCTCATCAATCTAGGGCATGGATCAGGCAAAAAAAATAGTTGGGCGCGTTAAATTTCTATCAAGTCAACCGCTATATGAATGCTTTTTATGTATTTACTCAAGTTACGCTTCACCCACGGTTTTATTTCTTTGTCTGACCAATGCCCTAGATTGATGAGGACAGTGGTGAGCCGACTGGTACCTAGGATCTACAGAATTATTTTTTAGCTTTTAGTACATTATCTTCATCATTATTATTATCTTTATACAAAATAAAACAGTTTAACAAATTTATACAAGAATTTAATTTATTTGTGCAACTATATAATCAATATAAGAAAATTTTAATCGGTAAATTTGTTAATATAGCATGATATTATATAATGCTTAATAAATGTTATTAGTAAACATCGCAAAAATATATTGATAATTTCAATTATGAAAAATACTTATTGTTTATGAAACCATAAAATTATCACTTTATTCACTAAATTTTATTAGTACACAAGTCATTCTTAATATTAAATATAATTACTGCATTTTTTTATATTATAATAATTTATCATAATAAATATATTATTGAGGACTGAAAAATTGAATTGAACTGATAATGTGAAGCATTGCTTCGAGGAATTGAAAGGTTAATTATATATTTATTATGTAAATAAATATCAATATTATACATACATAGACAAATACATGGGTGTTAGCGAATCTTAATAATTAATATTATACTGTTTCTATTATATATTTTATCAAGATATAAAAATACCGTTTTTATATTATTTTTTATCTATTTGTACGGAAAAAACAATAAACAGGAATTTATATAATTTTAAGAGGCGGATTTCAAAGTATGGCTATTAAATCGTAAAAAAGATTTTCAAACTCTGACGGCCGAATACATTCAAATATGATTGGGACTTAATTATTTGGAACGTCATTAATTTCAAAATTTAGTATGCGAAATTTTGAAATTAATGACGTTCCAAATAATTAAATCCCACTTCATTTTGAATGACGTTTCAGTATTCGGCCGTGAGAGCCTCATTTATTTCGCTAAATAAATAAATAACTTCATATTTCTTTGTTTAAATCAATTTGAATATATTGACATGTGTTACAAGAACGTAAACATAACACATTTCCAATTACCATCCATCCATAACCAATTCTTAACGTATCTTTCTTTACGAGAACAACTAGAGTTTAAATTTAAACAGTTACAAAGAATATTTCATATTAAACATATGCTACCATTGTTTAATTTGGAGGTTCTTATTCATTTCTAAGGTGTACTATTATAAAAATTGATGTCAATATTTATCGTAAAACTATTGCAACATAAATTATAAATACATGATATCCGCCTTTTTAACTAAATCATTACAAATAAATAGTTATGTTGAAATTTGCTATGTAATACTGTTCGTGTAGAATTTAACTTTAATATCAAATAAATGTTTATCAGGCAGTGCTTTTTTATTTAAAAAAATCCTTGTCCTATTAAAATCCTTGTCCTTATTTAACCGCTGGCGTTAAAAAATATTTTGAAACAGTAATTGAAATAATACATTGTTGCATGTATTCTCGTTTAGTGTAAGTAAAAAAGTTTTCTTAAGCCGTTATACATTTATTCGTAGGTATATCATAAATACGTCCTCCTATTTATTATTTATACAAAAAAATAAAATTCATCTATAGGTATCTCTGTGATTTCTAAATAATGCCGTTTTAAAACTTAATATGGCTATTTGCGACCTACCAAAAACAAAACAATATTTCTGACTGTTTGCCCGGGATAATCTTTTTTTTTATTATATAGGAAGGCGGCCATCGCTTACATCACCAATGCGCCACCAACATTGGGAACCCCTTTGTCCCTTGTGCCTATAATTACACTGGCTCACTCACCCTTCAAACCGGAACACAGCAATACAAAGTACTGCTGCTTTAAGCAAATTGCGAAGTAAATCTGATGAGTGGGTGATACCTACCCAGACGAGCTTGCACAAAGCTCTACCACCAAGTATCAATCTTTAAAACGGTTGAAAATTAAAAATTAAAATAACTACATTATTATATTTTTAATGTTTCATGATATCGTTTAGTATTTATTTCATCAAATTCAAAATACTTTATTCAATATTGAAGTATTACACTTACTTATTGATTGTCAAACTGGAAAGTACTACCGGTTCGGAAAAGAAACACCCAGTCCTGAGAAGAAACTCAGCGGGTTTGTTTTTTTTTGTCTTTTTTTAATATGTTTTTACAAAAAAAAAACAAAAGAAATAGCCATGCGGCGATCGTCTCATTCCCGATCAAAATCAAAATCGGTTGAGTCTTAAATGTTAAACGGTTGAGTTGCTGAGACGGCAGTGTGCTAAATACAACACTTTCTGAAAAGTGGTGTCCAGATTTGTTAAATTAGAGTGACCTTTTGATATACATATTAAAATTCAGGATCCGTTCATCGTCGAATCGTCTGATTGTTATTTTTTAATTATACTTCTTAAGTTAAAAAAAAACCTTTGAATTTTATAATTTAGATTTCTAGGTGACCCGTCGGACGATGTCCTGTCTTAGCTATGAATATTCAATTCTAACTGGAATAAATAATGAAAAAGTGGTCTGGGTGCGACGTGGGTGGTTTCCGCGATATTTATTTATCATGATCATTATTATTACTTAGTATCTTGCGATTTGTCAAAGATGTCAGGGTTCCGACACACCTGGGCTAAGACCAGATGGATATTTAAAAAAAAAACTGTTAAGTTTATGTTTATTAAAAATAAAACTATTTTTCAAACAATAGAACATTAAAAAATGCTTACTTGCTTAAAAGATATTTTAAAGTAACCTTGGTTTTAATGATATTAGTAAGTTTACACAGTGTCAGAGTATACAGTTTAGGTACCACCCACTCATCAATCATGCCAACGCCAAACATGAACTCTAGTATTAGTAATATTGCTGTGTTCCGGTGCGAAGGGTGACTAAGCTGACTTATAACCCATATACGATATCACATTGACGGTGCAAGGAGTGTATAGTTCTTGCAATACCTGTGTCTTTGGGCGTCGGGACCGCTTGTCATCGGCTAAGTTGATCGTTTGACTTCCTAAATCATATTTCAGAAGAAATGATGTATATAACAATGACAGTCTTCTTATTCGTTGAAAAATATGTATCTTATGTATACATTCTCTATTCATTGTATTTGTTAGAACAAAATAGTGTTATTAAAAAAAATTAAGTGTAGCGTAATGTCGAAGCTGCTTAAAGATTTGAATTATTTGCTTATTCAATTTAATATTATTTTTTCTTAATTTTGGTAGAAAAATGTTTTTAATATATGTAATATAAAAAATATTGATGAATTAAAACTCATTTCGTTTTAAAAGATGACAAAAAAGCGGAAATAATGGAATGAGTTTAAGTATTTGTTAATTTTCTAGCTGGATTATAGTTTAATTCTATTTAATGCATATGTAATTCCTTTGTTTAAAAGAGTAAATACTGAGTTTCTTGCCGGTTCTTCTCAGTAGAATCAACATTCCGAACCGGCGGTAGCTGAACTTTTAATTTAATCATATTATATTTCAATTCAAAAGTGCACATGTGATTAAAGATAATAGTTTAATATTGGTTTTGATTTTCCCAATTGAGTGAGCCACAGTAATTCCTAACCTATCCTAATTCCACTTTATGGGTTAAGCTTGCTTAAGATTTTTTTTAGGAGAAAACTTCATATAAAATAAAATAAAATTATAAGGCTGAATTAATTACGTCCTTTTCTTGAAGTCCTTGGTCAAAACATTGGTTTCAAATTGCGCTTCTAAAAATATTAGATATATGTGATGAGGCAATTGTATATTTGGAGTTGAGTGTTGTCTATTACCATAAATCATAGACTTCATTTTTGACAACCTTGAATATTAAAAATATCTAGTATGTTCCGGAAGCAACAAATAGTTTACACGAATCTTAAAATTCGGAAGCTGTGGCAAGACAAAACATCATTATAATAGCATCCCTTCTAAGGACAAGTGACGACTGACAAGTATGTTTCAAAAAAAGTATTTCTATAAAACACCTAACGATAAAAAGTCACGTGTCAAATGCTTGAATTCACATTAACTACAACTCTTTTAATGTAGAATGTGATCCGACTATGAAAGGAAGTGTACATTGTATTATTTGCCATATAATTTACTTTACAATATGAATAGTCTAGAACTGCAATAATATTATAAAAACCTTTTATGTTAAGACGAGAATGAAGATGAATGCTTATATGATATTTTATTAAAAAGATCATACGACTATAGCCGTGGAGTAAATGGAAGGCATTGTGTTCTGTATTATGCTTTTACTTGAGTGTTCAATGAACTTGATCAATCTACTTCCATCTAAAGTAATTTGTTATACACAATATGCAAAATTATATCACATATTTTATAAGCTAGTCTGTAGAATTGTAGATAAAGAAATGAAAAAATATATTGTTAGTTAGCGTATATTTTTTACGTTAGTTTTTAATTCTTAAAATAAAACAATTATATTCTTATTTTATGTTGTACGTATGAAATTATTAGTAAATAATAAGCACTAAAACATAGAAATAAATAACATCTCAACTTAATAAGCAAAAATAATATATTAATTGTAATGAACTATATTCTGTTATTATTATATATTTTTTGTGAAGTCGAAACGAGAGGTCGTCATTTCGGGCACCTCACTGAAGTCAGTATTGACAATTTCTTTATTTTTTAAAAACATTCCAACGTTAAGCTTCAGACATATGTTCTCACATCGAAATTGAATGTATATTTTAGATTGGTTAACAATTCTTAGGGAAAAAAAATCATTTATCTTCACAACCTTTATTCGTATTTCAAAGGGTTTATATGTCTGACTCATTTTAGCCGCCTTTTCCTTACGTAAGATCTCTAATTCGATGTCGAGCATATTTTCATCTTTAAAATACTTGTATTGTTTAGGTTTAACGAAAGTATTGCAAAATACTGGAAACACAACCGGGGGCTCGTTCAACTTGTGCCACATCCAGCGACTTGGCGGCCCAATTTTTCTATCGATCACGAATCCTTCCGATTGATTATATTTCAATCTACATAAAAAACCAAATACATTATTTTCTTCTTTCAAATTTTATCTTAAGATACTGTTTTAAATATATACATTTATTTTCTTTTATTATTCTATACAAAAAAAAATGTTTATTTCTGCAAAGTAAAGTTGAATAGCATTATATTATATACTTTGTTAATTCTAATTTTTTTTACCTCACTATGCCGCTATTATCGTAAACAACTCCATTTCCAACGTAGTCAAAAGATGCCATAACATTGAGAGATTTTTTATTTTTTATGTTCTCTTCATCTGAACTGTATAATATGCATCGTCTGCCTAAATTAAATTCTAAAAAATATAAATTAACATTGAATATTCATATCATCTCGTTGTTCACAAATGTAATGTATTAGGTGTCAGAATGTCTCAACTAAATATTTGCAAACTATCGTTGACATTGTTGTTGTGTTCACTTCCTATTATGAGAGAATTATGAAGACATAAAGAGCGCATCTATATTGTATCGACTAAGGGGACTTATACCCTGTAGTTATTCCTACTTATCATGCTTTACGGCATTTTATCATAAATTTCTAATTATAACTAATAATTATTATTTTAACAAATAACACCATCTGAGATTTTCTCAACTAGAGGGTTGTCTGATTGTTCGCTTAGATAACCAGGATTAATTGCTGATAGACTTATTACTACTATTATATGCGTTTATAGATTTGTCTTAAGTGATTCATAATAATTATATAAAACTGAGATCAAAGTATGGTAAACATTATGATGCAAGATACTGGCAAGGTTTTAGGATGCTTAAAACTTACTCGCTGCGCTATAATAGTCTAATGCCGTTCTGCCATTTTTATAAAACCATTTTCCGCATCCGTTCTCATCTATCTCCGCTAGCTTCTCACTTGACGCATAGAATAAAACTCTCTTGTTCTTATGGTTTTTAAACCAATCAAGTTTAGTATCTGAAGGTACCATTTTGTAAACGTTCATCTGCTTAAAATAAAAAATAAGTGAAAGTTAAAATTATTTTACAAAACCCGCTCATATAAAACGTAAACATTAGCTCACGTAAACATTCAACTCGAACCTTTTTGAACAATATCCAATTATTTATTAAACTTCTCGATCAGCAGTATTTATACGGGGTTATTTGTAATAACCCAGCAACCTCACAGGACTTAATAGCTAACATCATAAGCAACAACTTTTGTTCTACGACTTTTGATAATTAGTTAGGTTTTATTTTCATAGAAATATAAGTATTAATTTAATTTCCCGCTTGAACGTTTATAAATCTACGCGCATCGCAAAGATCGACGCGTCGCGTCAACCTTTCGTGTATGAATGAAATTCATAGACGTACAAATGTCACGACAATACGACAAAAACTTGTAAAATCTTTTTTTTTTTTTCATTTTCAATACATGAAAAAAAGATGATATGTTCGAAGTCGTAGAACAAAAGTTGTAGCTTATAGTGTTAGCTATCTACTACTGCGAGGTTGCTGGGTCATTAAAAATAACCCTGTATATAGTATAGTCAGCTATGAGTATGACTGGTAACTTTTGTGTGTAAATTTGTTTGTCACATAAATTTCAATCTTATTATTCGTAACGTGTCTCTTTTTTTTACTTTAATAATTAAATAAATTCAAAGACACATTGTTGATATCGATGGAACTGTACATGTTCAATAGTCAAAGAAAGTAAGAGATAAGAATTTCAAAATAATAAATAATGAATTCTCGACCGATTTCGGCCACGGTAACCTCGTGTGTGTGCGCAACAAGTGCATACTCTATTCGATCTCTCTCATAATCTAATAGAACGAGTTTTTACTTTTATATACCCCTAAAACGACTTAGGTTCTTAACCAGTCGGCGAGCATTGTTACGATGTACCTTAATATGGTTATATTAAAAATTTACTCACCCTCCTCATAACCTTAATTGTGGGCAATTTCGTCCAACCCTTGTCTATAAATTCTGGATTCGATAGCTGATAACGAATGATACCTGAGTTGTTCTGTACAAAATGAATTATATGAAACATAGTTAATAAATATCGGCATGGTTTAAAAACGTTGTGAAACAGTTGATTAACCAATGTTGTGTCCACTTCTTTTGAATGTCACATCAATAATGACTGAAATCAGTACTTAATTACACTACTGGGTGTTAAGTTAAACACTCTTTACAAATAAGACTGCATGTTTTAAATATTATTTATAGTTACTAAAGTAATCGTTATACAGTTGCGAGTACTGACCGTTTGAGTTGATTTTATATTTATGTTACTTTCGTTGCTTTCTGTAGAATTTTCAGACATATTAATGGTTGTAGATGATTTATTACTATGTATTGACGGATCACTAATATTATATTGTATTTGATGCAACAAAGGTATATTTTTTATAACAGGATCACGTTTATGGCGGTACGGTACAATTTTTCTTCCTTTAATCATTTCAGTGACGTACATTGATTTTTCGCCTCCACATTCTATGAAACTTTCTGACTCATTAATTGTAGGAGATATTTCCTTTTCTTTCTTTGAAAGGTCAATAGCTGGCAACTCTATTTTAGTACATTCTTTAATTTCTTCTGGTTGCAATATCTTTGGCATTTTATGTTTTAATTCTTTTCTTTCTTTTATCATATTTAATATTAATTCGCTACTTTTAGCGCTTTTCTTACTCTCTAATTTTGGTGAAGTTTTTTCCATTTTTTTTGGTGATTTATCCTGTTTTTTAGAATGCATGTTATGTATACCAGGAGCTTCTGCAAGAGTAACTTTCTTACTCACTAATTTTGGTGACTTTTTTTCCATTTTTTTAGGAGGATTATCCTGTTTTACTTCCTCAACTATTTTTGTTTCCAGTAACTTATTAGATTCGTGTTTTCGAATTTTGTTTGTTTCAAGTGAAGATTTTTTTAATTTTTTTAATAATTTACAAATACAACTACTTGTTGACGGTGATGCAGATATTTCGTCTATCAATTCGGTTTTTTTCATATTTTCGGAATCAGTTTTTATAATTAAGTTAGACGAAAGACGACCATTGCCTAATATAAGAATATCAGAAAAATCGCATGAAAAGTCACTTTTCACCTGTGTTTCTTTTTTAGGCCAATTTATATGTTTTAATAAATTATCTAGTTGCGTCAATGAATCGGAGTCTAAATAAATATTGTGTTTGCAAATAAGTTGTCCTTGCAATAATGATAGTATGACTTGTCGAACCTTGTATAGCCATTCGTGAAAGCTTTTTTCGCTTTCTAAATACCGTTGGGTCTCGTTATTTAAAAATCTATGCATATAATATTCACATCTCTTACATTTATTCCTTACGGGAAATCGCTTACAATGATCACATATTCCTAACATTTCATTTTTATTTATAACTGTTATGTTATCTATGAGACTCCGAATTCGATGTACTAGTGCACTACATTTGAAACATTTAGTTTTATATTGACCTGAAATGACACTCGAAACTCTATCATATATTGTTATTATAACATAAATCACAACTACAATATACTTTTGAAAGATCACACTTACAAAGTTCAGCAACATAATCAAATCTCTTAAGATCTCTATTCGTAGCATTAAATAAAATTACACTTTCTTTCCTTTGGTCAAAGTTCATTTTTTGCTACAAAAAATGTATATTTTTTTTAATATTATAATATAGTTAAGTAAAGCTTACTAAACACATTATTCTTATAAAATAAGTATTAAATAAAAATATAAATGTTACTTAAATATCTAACTTATATTACAGGCATTTGCTTAAAAGTTTTATAATTTAGATAGATAGATAGATTTATAATAAGCTTACTTACATTAACTAAAAAGGTATTATTAAAAAACCTTTTTTTCTCTAGAGTAGCATAATGCAGCCTACATGTTAACATGTATTGTACCAAAACAAAGTATAGCGTATAGCAAAATCTTGCTCCATTTATACCAAATACCATCAATTACATTTGTAAGGAAAATGTAGTACCTAACAGTTTACACTGTTATGCTAACCTGCTTATTTAATTTAAAATTTTGTAACTAAGCCTAAATATGTACCTACTGTACGGAAACCTTGGTTGGCGAGTCCGACTCGCCCTTGTCTGGTATTTATCTTTTTATATATAAACATATAAACTGTAATTTTTTTGGTTAAAATATTTATTTTTTCACCTTATTTACTTAATATCGAAAAATTAGGGTGAATTTCAACAATCGAAAATTCTCACGTCTATATAATTATCGGTTTTTTTTTAAAAGTCGGTGGGCTTTTTCGTTGAATTTTCAACTTTCTTCTTAGAAAATGCAAAAATGAAACGATTGCTCATTTGAAAGATGATTTAATAATAATTTATTTTTCTTTTCATTTTTGTTACAATCCCTTTCTTTTCTAATGGATTTCATCCTACTATTTTATTCACTTTTTACCATTTTCTAAGCTATCGGCATTATGTAAAGACATAATTATGTTGATAAATGTATATATAATATAATATATAAATATATAATAATACAAACTATTTACGTACATATATTAAGTAACAGACAAATTAAAAATACGAATATACTTTACCAATAAATCATTATTATGGACGTATATTAATAATCCCGATTTTTTCAGATTAACGACTTGTTTAAATTCCTCATCACAAGCCGGTCTGCAGTTTTGGCAACATCGCAATGTTCTGAAAGTAGATATTCACATTGAGTTCACTTAAATTTGGATCAGTTGCCATTCAACTTCTTTCAACGTAACCAAAGTAAGGTTCACAATCCAAAATTTTACATAGAAGAACATACTTATAATTAAAATTGAAATTTATATAACCATTAGACTCGATTTTTTTATTTCGTTTACCATTAGACTTGATTTTAAATTAAATTTTTTTTTATAAGTGATAATCTTAGAGAAAAACGATTACTAAAACATTAATATCACAATTAGTTTTTATGTTCTGTTCAGTTTTGTGTGAAATCATTATTTTTCGTGATAAATGGTATCAGACAAATAATGTCATTTGTCTTAACTCTTAACCATAATTTCGTAGATCTTCTGACGCATTTTTATCTTGTGGGACCTAAATTTTATTCGCGTGTTTAAGAACAACGTTTACCATATGAGGGTAGTCTATTAGGAATATTAAACCCTCATCATGGTTCAGAGTGGTGGACGATTTCACGGACACATAGGTAAATTCCATGCCGCCTTCGGGAGTATTATTTTTGAAGAGGACGTTATCGCTGACCCATTGAGGTAAAGAAGACCGGGCAGAAGACTTCGGCATTATGCGCACTTTCTTCCTCCACCGTAGGCATCGCCGAGACTAGCGGGTTCACTATTCACCAGAAACCTCTCTAGAATAAAGACCCGCAAAATAGGCAAGCCAACCGTCGGGCGTGACAATAGTAAGCGCAAAAAAAACATATAGAAATTGAAGTTAGAGGAGGCTTTTATTCTGTTTGTGCAAAATATTAAAAGCAAAATAATTCATCTGGTACTTCAATATTTTAATTATATGTTATTTTAAATGTTTTTTAATTGTTTGCGGATAATCCAATTACTAGCTTTGCAATAATAAACACCGTACTTACGCTGTGCACCGATTATGCATTTTAATTCAATTTTTGCCATCAATTATGTCGATTTGGTTTTATTTGGATTTTGATTGATAAAATAACATAGAGAATAGACTCACTATATGATTAATTATTTGACAACACACACGAATAAACTCATATAATGTGATCTCTTTGTTCACAAATCTATTTATTCATCAATCTATTCTCATCAATTATTTGGATTACATAATAAGTAATCATTGTCAAAGCATTTTAAGAAAGTTCTACACGTTTGCTATATAGGTTCACTGCATAACTACTTACTAATACTACTATATATAATATTTATACCAAATAACGTTTAATATTGAAAGAACAATTTTAGAATCCTATTGTAATTCCACTAATTACTGGTCTAATTACTGAGCTACTTTGATAATTTTTATTCTCTACCAGCTGATGTTCCCCGCGGCTTCACTCGCGCTTAAGTATAAACGTAAAGGATAAATGATTGTGTGGAATCAAGACAGATTGTCTTGATTACAATAGATTCTGGGATCTTAAACTTACTCTTAAATGTATGTAAACTGTATATTGAAGTGAAACTTCTTTAGAATCGTTGTGATTTCAAACCGGATGCAACGGAAAAACGACAGGTAAGAGACACAAATACAAAAATGTGTAGGATGAAGCCAGCAAAGAATTAGACAGAAATATACATACTATTTTATATTATTTCTTTTGTCGATTTACTGAAGTTTCACTTCTATCGTGTGTGAATCGCACACACACCTTTTTTTTTGTACTTTTGTTAGGCCGGTTTGTTTCGCCACTGGGCACGACGAACCACACCCTGACGGAGTGTGCTGCGTGGGGGCCCCAGAGGCATTCCCTGGCAGCGGCAGTCGGCGCAGACCTCTCACTGCCGAGCGTGATTAACGCCATGCTTGGCAGCGACAAATGCTGGATGGAGATGGTCTCTTTGTGCGAGAGTGTATGGACTAACTTTTATTTTTCTTCTTTTTTAACGCTGGAAAAACGCATTACGTGTTTCCCCCAAGGGAGAAGTGGGGAGTATGTGGGGCGCGCCGCATGTCCAGGGCACCGAGTGCGCCCCGGTCATCGCTTGCGCTTATGCGGGCCTCCATTCACTAAGAAGGAATCCCAGGATACTGGTCCCCCTAGTCCCGGCGGTGCCTATTGTGGCGGGGGAGAACAATAGGGAGGGGGGAGTAAAAGAAGGGTGACGCCTCCCGCCGCGCTACAGGGCAGAGGGCCCTACAAAGTTGCCGAACAGAAGAAGAACGGGGAATGAATAATAAGGGACAAAAAACTAAAAATAATTGAGAAAAAGACACACGGACAGGTTGTACAAAAAAGTTATATATAAAGTATATATAAAGAAAATTTAGGCGACGATAAGAAATGCTTATATTACTTTTTAAGGATTTTTAAGATGAAGAATAGAAGATAACATAAAAACGACAAAAACGAAAAAAATTATCAAGAAATACACACAAAGATAAGTTGTAACAAAAAATTATATAGACAAAATATAGGGAAAGGTAAGAAGTGCTTATATTATTTTTTTCATATTTTTAAGATGAAGAATAGTGGATGAAAACGACAAAAACGAAAAAAATAATTAAGGAATAAATATTACATATAGGAAAAGGTAAGAAATGCTTATATTAATTTTTACTGATTTCAAACATGACACAAACAGTGAGAATTTTTTAAAATTGTACCTCCGGTAAAGTTTTATTTTATCTGGTAACATTAGCAAACTGTTTTAGACCAAACGGCAACACTAAATTACTGTTAAAGTCATAATCATAACTCATACCTAATGAAATATTTAATATTTTCAAACCGTACAATTTTCATAATGTAATAAGAAAAAGAGTGGCATTATTTTAGTTAATTATGATGTCTATTTACAGATTAGTAGCTGTTTCTAGGTTGATGGTACAATGCAATCGTTTTTGTTCAGTTCCAATAGGAAAATATCATCAAAAACAAAATCCTACATATCACAAAAATGGGTAATATATTCTTGCGTATTAAATTTCGGTCTAATCATTCTAAGCACAACACATGTTATTTTTATTTTTTATATAAAAAACATGTTGAAATTATATAAGCCATTCCAAAACTGTTTTGAATTTTACTATGTAATTTGTATATTACGAAATATTATTAGTTATTACTTAATATACCATTTCACATTACTCATTATTTAATCTTATATGACGCAAACTTGTTTGTTATGTCTACCTTATATTTTTACCTATCTATAATTCATAGACTTCATAACTATTTTAACATATATTGAAAATATGACTCATAAATTACATACCTATACTAATTAAAATGTTTTTCTTGTACGTAATTTCAGGTTTCTCATACAGCGTTGCACAAAACACACCAACACAATAAAGCATGAAAAAGAAAAACTTAGAACATATATCATACAAAGATACATAGATTATGTTAAAAATTACACAAAAGTATTAGAAAACAGATTTCCATCTGCAATGAGAATGTACAGAGTTTTTAGTGTAGGCATTAAAGAGTTTTTAAAAGATTTAAAAACCTACATTTCATTGAGAATTAAAATAGCTAAAAATGGTGGTTTTACTAGTATGTCTCGCCAAGATATAGAATTATACCAAAAGATGCCTTCAGACATGTGGAGGATAGCTCCTGTTCTAATATTATCAGCTGTACCATTTGGGAACTATGTGATATTTCCGCTAGCGTAAGTTACCTTAAACCACAACCTATAAAGCCAAAATTAACTACTTTATGAGAATTACTATAAAACAGCTTATATTACACAGACCTCTTATTATTTTAAGTACTTGTAAAAAACCTGATACTAAAGACTAGAATAAAAATTTACTAGAAATCATTATTTGCATTTGATGTAAAAAGTAGTGAGAATAAATACATGTACACATAAAATGTGCACATAAATATGTACTGCATTGCCTAAACTATTTTAATTATTGCACGTAATAATTTATTTATGTTTCAGTTTTTTAAAACCAAAGACATTGCTAAGTTCTCATTTCTGGTCAATTCAACAAAAAGCTGAATTTACAGTACAAGATCTTAGAGATCGTCTTAAGAATAATAAACCAGTTTTTCGTGCACTTCAAGCAAAAATTAACTCTGTTTCCTCGAGTGATATGGAAAAACAATGGAAAAGAATTATCGGCTTACTAGGTTCTGGCGTTCATCCAACAGCGCAAGAAGTATTGGCCTGTAAAGATTTATTCAGCAAAGAACCATACAGCTTATCTAATTTGACTTATTCACACATGGTAGGTTTATAATAAAAAAATTAACTCCCAAACAACTAATGTAACCCCCCCTTTCTTAGAGGATAATGAAAGAAAGAACTGAATTATACTTATAAACTATTGAGTACAAATGTAAATATACTATCACATATCTTTACTAATATATTAAGCTGAAGAGCTTGTTTGTTTGATACGGCTAATCTCAGGAAAAAAATTTAAAATTATTTTTGTGTTTTTAGTCCTTTTATTGAGGAAGGTTCAAGGCTGTTTTTCATTAATTATATTTTTATTAATTTCATGCGGGTGAAACCGCGGGGCACAGCTAGTATCATATATACATTGCTGTTTATATAACAAACATAAAAAAAAAATTAAACTCATAAGAAACAGTTTTTTCTTTTATTATCTAAAAATTTTTCATTTCATTTATTGTATTAAAGTATTTATTAAATATTAATACTTTGTATATGTTGTTGACATAGAGTGAAATAACACTAATTTGTATTTTTCTATTTTAACTATTTATAGTCTGAATGTAATGTGATTCTATATTCATGAATTTTATTTAATTTAAACCAAGCATTCTCTGTGATCATTGTTAAAAATATTTTAAAGTGGACTTATACATTTTTGTATTGTAAATTCCAAGGTACAAACAAAGTTTGTAATCAACGCAGTGACAGCATGACAATGACACAGTCAAAACAATAGTATTTAAATATGTTTAAAAAAATAAATTTGTTTTCTCTTTCAGGGTTATTTACTTAAAATGTATGGATTGAAAAAAATTATATTCAGAAGAAAAAAATTGAAATACAAAGCCTTTTTACTATTACAAATGGATAAAGCAATAGTCAGAGAAGGTGGTGTAGAAACTTTGAGCACAGACGCCTTGCGCAATGCATGTCTCATTAGAGGTTTAAATAGTAGTCACTTATCTAATCAAGACATGAGGGACTGGCTTTTACAGTGGCTGCAAGTATCGGAAAACATCGACTCGAATTCATTTTCTTTGTTGCTTCATTGCCCTATATTTTTTGCATACAACCATCCTCAAAATTGGGTACTAATTTATTGAATTATGTTTAGCTTAATATTAATACTGGGAAAGTATGTATAACATATTTTAAAAGTAGTAGTATATTCACATTTAAAAAAATACAATAACAGTGTCTATTGTCAGAAGTTTCAGACAGTTTTTTATATAGCGCAAATTAGTATTATCGTGGTCATGCTACCTGATTAGTAGATTTTAATAAACATGATGGTTAAATAAAAGTACATCTTATTATTAACATAATTTAAGATTGATTTACTATTCATAATTATGACATAAATTTCTTATAACATTGTTGTATTCATTGTTTTTTTCTAATATACCTACACAAGTTAGGACAAGTTACAAAAGTGTAATGCCGCATTAACACGTACGTGCGAGCTACGAGGCGAGGCGCAAGTGTAACCGATGCTCGTCAATGCCACGCTATGTAACGTTATTTTTTTATTTACTATTTCAAAAGCAAAATAGGTATTTTGCAATTACATTATTAAATTATTACTTTTTATATTTACTTGAATTCAATTTGCTTTATTTATTAATGATTTTTATAAAACACTGTCACTCATCTTCCTCCTGTGTGATCGCATTATCATACCATATAAAATAAGAATTTCTTCTGGTGCAGACTTGGTGAACATGTGTTGTATTCTAAAAACACTTTTTTTATTGTGGATGAACTGTTTAGTACTGCTACTCGTGCCTTCTTGTTTTAAGTACCGTATCGAAGTTTCTAAGTCAATCCATCATTGAATTAGCGCTTCTTATTTTGCACTTTGCACCTCACTGATGTCAAACACTTTTCAAGTATTTTTATTTTATTTTCCTTACATCTGCAATAAATGTTCCTTTACATGAAAATAAGGAGGTATACGACTGTAAAATTCACTTAGGTGTAAAAGAATATTTGCCGAGCATGCTTGAATAAATCCACTATTTAAAGTTTTATAAATGTGATGCCTTAAATAATCTTATGAAGAACTGTTTCAAGTGCAAAGTACACATGAATAAAGTAATATCCGATTTAATGTTATAATATTTTGTATGGTAAACTGTTATATAGATTTTTATATAAAAGTTGTTGTGGTATGGATTGTAGAAGCTTTGTACAGCTTATAGCTTAGCCTTGCATCCGAGTATCTTCAAGATATCACTGTTAACCATTTTATTAAAAGTTATAGAATTATTTTTGGATTGTTACTGTTTTATAAAATTATTAAATAATTTATATGATGGAGTCTTTTTATTTTGCAAATAAAAAAACCTAAATCACAACTTCTTTGTAGTTTAAATCGGCGCCCCATAGAATAATAACGCATAGAAGCTTAGAACGACAGTTTCATTTATAATTCCCCACAAAGAAGCATTTTTTTCCATACCTGACATTTTTATTGTAATGATGGGAAACGTAATCCGCCTCATATGGTGGAATTGAAATGTTTTAAATTCAAAATACTTTATTCAAACTAGGAACTACCGCCGGTACAGAAAAGAAAACCCAGCCCCGAGAAGGACCGGCGAAAGAAACTCAGCGGGTTTTTTTTGTCTTTTTTTATGTATTGTATAAAAGAACAAATAGAAATATTATATATATTAATAACTCCGCGTTTAATCCGCTTGGGCCTACTAACTGAAACTAATATATTATTTGCTATAATAAAATCCTTATAATTATATAATTTGGTGCGCGATGCTCGTAAGATATTTTATAAGTGAATTGGTTTCCCGCCAAAAAAGGAACCTGTCATTGTTCTTGCTTACAGATAAAAATGTAGAATATTGTTGTTTAATATGAAAAAATGACACACTTCAGTAATATTTAATAATAATACGTATTATGTTCAATATTATACATCAAAATATTATTAACTTATAGTACGTAAAAAATAATTATGACTTCAAAAGTGACAATTCACTTTAAATACTTACAGGCATCCAATTTGTAGCAAATATGGATTTTAAAACTAGTAACCTTTCTAATAAAATAATTATAACTTGCGTAAAATATTTGTTATTTGTTTTATTTGTACAGTGCAAAAAGCCAGGAAATAAGAATCTTCTGTCAACATGGCGACTTGAATGTGAATTGGGTATTATAATCGACCCGGATTGTCCTATTGACGGTGGCTGGTCACCTTGGGCCCCTTGGTCAGCTTGTCATGGTGCCTGCGATACCGTTGGTCATCGAAAAAGACTTCGGAAATGTAATAATCCCCCACCGTCAAAAGAAGGTCTTTCTTGCAGCGGCTTAGATGAACAAATTGAATCTTGTCATATAAAAAATTGTTCGGTTGATGATTATCGCAATATCGTGGAAGGAGATGTAGCGCGAGCTGAAGCTCTACATCAGCTAGAAGTAATTCCCGCGTTTATGGAACGTTGTCTTCAAATGGAATGTCCATACGAAGCTGTTGAAGCTGCGCTCACCGCTGAAAACACTTGGCAGCTTAATGCTGAAGCATTGTGGAATGCACTCCAATGTGTAAAACATGATATAGGTTGTTCTGTTAATGGCGAATGGGGCTCGTGGGGCCCATGGTCGGCTTGTGGAGCACAATGCGGGAAAGGATTAAGGTGGAGAACTCGGCTATGTGATAACCCTCCTCCGTCAGTGTCTCATTTAGTTTGTCGCGGTGAACCTTTGCAAAATAAAGAATGTGAAGGAGATCAATGTGCTATTGACGAACAACGTTCTGAGGTAAGTGTTAGTGGAACTTGGAGTGAGTGGGGTGAATGGACAAAATGTTCGGAAAAATGTGGCACTGGGATTCGACGGAGAAAGAGAACATGCATAGAAAAGCACATTTTAGTAGCTGATATAGCTTGGACAACCCATTGTCGTGGCCAATATGAAGAGGTGGAACCTTGTAATATAAAAAAGTGCTTACTCAACGGTGGATGGTCTGGCTGGAGTGCATGGGGACCATGTTCACAATCTTGTGGAGCTGGTAAAAGATCTAGAACTAGATCGTGCACAAGACCAATACCTTCAGACGGTGGAACTAATTGCGTTGGACCCAAGGTTGACGTTGGATCGTGTCATTTAACTCCGTGTGAAGTTTACAACCACATAATTTCTGTGTTCAATGGTGATTCAGTTTTGCAATTCGATTTTCCGAAAAAACGTTCTACTTTTTTCCATTTTTATATACGATTTATGCCATTGTCTCCTCATGGAACAATAATACGCCGTGGAGCTATACAAAATTCTCGTCTACGTGTCAGCTTACACAAATGGCATATTTGCTACGACGCACACGGAACATCAAAAACTTGCGGCCTTCCTCGTACATGTGCACCTTCAGCACTTGAACCTTCAGAATGGCATTCAATGATGATAACAGTCAGCAATAAATATGTAATCATTAGAGTAAATGATGCACAAATTCCAATTCGTAGTGCTTTTCCTTGTGATCCCGAACTATCAAATGACAAAATAAAAGTTTTTATTGGTGAAAAATTTCATGGGGAGATACAAGAATCTATACTTAATTTTAGGCCAATAAGTTTGTTTATTGAGCGTGAACGTCGACCAAGCAAAACTGACTTATTTCCAATATCAGCATCAAATATAGCTTACGAAAATGCTAACATCGAAGAAGCGTACATACATCTTGAAAGCGAACAATATTTACGACTACCTTGTTTTAAAGTGCAAGATGATTGGCAGTTGGAATTAACCGTAAAATCCAAAAGTGACACCGGAATGATCCTATTTTATAAAGATTACAAAAGTAATAGTTGGTTTTACATGATGTTACAAAGTATGCGATTGATAATAAAATTTGCTGCCGATGAATTCAAATCAGAAGCAATTAGTTCTACTGAATGCTTGCCTAACCAGTGGCTCGATATAAAACTAACTAAACGGAAGGAAACTAATACAATTGAAGTCTCGATTAATACTGGGGAGCGCCTTCATGTACTACTAGCGGACGATAAATTTAGAAAACGTCGGTTATCTAAAAATAAATATTCAAATGTAACCCAATATTCTTCAGGGATTAATGCTAATCAATCAAGTTGTAGAGCTCATTCTAATAATACGATTCAGGATATTTTATGCTCCAATGAATATTTCATAGGAGGTATACCTTTACCAATAAGAAATAAAATATCCGAAGAATTCACTCCGTTTGTTGGTACTATAGCGTCATTAAAAATTAACAATAATTTATTAGACTTGCATACAATGAATATGGAAAGATATAAAAACGGGATTATTCAGGTTTCTTCACGAACAGCTAGTATATCAGGGTCCTATCACGAGACTCATTGGGGTGAATCAAAGAAATTGAATTTAACATGTGTTCATTCTCGACTTACCAGATCACTTTATCCTGCTTACTGGCTTTACTTAGACACTGTTATAGATAATAAGAATATGAGTTCAATGGATGACGGAAGGGTGTTAAGGCTTATTATAACCGCTAACAACCCTCCGGGATTTTACACTTGTCGGGGTAGCGACAACGAACGCACGAAGAATTTTTTAACTTATGGTATTCTCGGAAATAGTCGTTATAAGCTTTTAGGTCCTGATACGTTGACCATCATAGCACTCTGCACTACTGTTGCACTAGTATTATTTACTTTAGGGTGGCTTATAAAAGAAGGATATCACGACGCTCGTAATGGATACGGATTTTTTCGTGACGATCACCTTTCAACAGAAGATCGAGCTGAAAATGATAGTAACCAATACATGCACGTTTGTGGTACTGAAAATATAATTGCCAGAAGTAATACTAGACGAAGAAATAGACAATTACGCAATCAAGCAATGTTTGAATCGCACAAAAAATTAAGTATGTGTCATGATGAAGAAACATACGAGTATACTATGAGTGAGCCCGAGGAACTACCAGCATTGCCCAATGTCAAAAGCTTTGCCAATAAACCAGCATGTGAAATTTACAGAACAGAACAAATTTGCTCACCGCTTCACAGTTCTAATATTACGTCCCTCAAAACGGAACTATCTCCATCATCCGCAAATATATCTCCGAGAATTATTTACTCGCGTTTACTCTTTACTAATTCAAAAAATCCAACCAAAGGAAATTCGAATAAGAAAACCATCTCTAATTCTAATTTAGAAGTGGAAGACAGACAAAAGTTATTAACTATACAATCTTCATCTTTTATATATAGCTCTCCAGTGCAGAAAGTATTGAAGAAATTTAAAGACTTAAAAAGCTCAGATTCTTGAAATGGTTATGACTTATGACATTATGAGCGAAAAGGCAAAAATAAATTAATCGTGTCATTTCAAAGTTGTAAATATTAATAAGGAAGTAATAAACCTCTTTTTACTACACTTCATTTATTAAATATTCGATAGTAAATTTAACAATGTGTAAGAATATAAATATTACATGTCTAACAAGCAAGCCTCACTTGGCACTCTATTTAAACTATTTAGTGCATAATATAATTATATCTATGGCTACATACTAAACAATTCTTAACAATTTTCTGAGCTTAAACCCAATACTATATAAAGTATCCATTGCTTTTGGAGATTCGTTTTTGTATGGCAACAACAATTCGAGTTGTAGTCACTTTACTTAAATATTACAATTGACTAGGCACTTATTATTTTGTTAAAAGAAAACAATAAATATCACAACATGTCTTTTCAAATGGTATGTAGTCAACATTTGTCAGTTTTAAAGATGATATATGGATTGCATTCAAGTAAATTCATTCAGTTGGACAAAGAGCTGCTCATTTATTTAAGGAACATGAAGGTAAAATTGAGCGCTTAAATTGTGCATTAATTTATTATCTGAGTCAATTATTTAAAAAAAATATTTAACACAGTATAAAATAACACATTAAATAATTTTCAGTCCTTGTACTAGAACAATATTGACTAGGAGACCGTATTGATTTTGATGCGGTATAATTTGAGTTTACATTAAACAAGCTTGCTTAAACATAATGATATAAATATTGTATTGAAATTGAGATTGTTAATCTATTTTTCCTAATAAAAGGAACCATAACCAACAGATGCGATACATATCTAAATTTATAGCTATTATATATTTTAAGCTAAGTAGCTTCATAATAGTGCTTCCACATGTGCTGGGACATTATTTGAACGCTGCTAAGGAAATTAATTTCTCTAGTCACAATTGCTATCGGCTACTTCCACATAATGAGATAGTTTGCTGGTGGCGTATTTAGAGGTGTAGTCGCCTACATATTATTGTAACCTTACTTATGTTGCAAAATAAACCATACTGCATGGACATTTGGAGTGATTTTTTCCATCAAGGGTTTCCACCATCCACATTACAATATGCAAGATTTAAGATCTATCAATAATTTCTAACAAACTAGTGGTTTGACAAGCATATAGATTGATCACTAAAATAATGAATAATACTTTAAGCATGTTCAGCTAGTTTCCAGAATATGGCTACCATATTGATTAGAAGTTTTATCTGTAATTCATTCATTTAATGATTTTTGTTGACAGATGAACTTCTTCTTCGCCTTTGTTTTTGGACTTTAGGTTTTGATGTATACCTTTGATAGTAAACTGCTGTAGCTAGAACTCCAGCACTTAATGCTGTAGATACCAAGAAATTAATCATCAATTTGGTATCAGCTGAGTCAACATACACAGTAAAGAGACGTGCTGAAAAGATAATCAAATGCACATTTATTTTTATTATATTATTTTAAATACTTATTAAATACTATTAAACAATTTGTCTTTGGCTATATAAAACTGTATTTTTGTTTGTAAGGCTACTTTTTCCCGATAAATTATTATTTATTATTAGATTTGATTCTGTTTATGTAATCATGTATTTTTTCATGAATGGCATTGTAATTATTTTTATTTAGAATACATAATTACTAACTTACATAAATTTGTTAAAACAGAAATAATCCATGTAGTCAATGACACAGCATCTGCATTAGCTGCCTTGATTATTCCATAAATGTAAGTAACCTTGGCAGAACCACTCAAAGGTGTACAAAGAGGCTAAAATATAAAAAAAGACCATGATTATATAGGAAACTGTAGGTAAATTGCATTTTAATGATATTCAAAAAAAGTTTCTGATATTAGAGACAACAAAAAAATATAGGTAAGCATATGCCTTTCTTAATAAAAAAAAATAACAATAATATAAACTTCTTGTGTTGTACTAAAATTATCAAATAAACTCTTAAGTATAGTAAAGAAGAATTATATTCACCACTAAATAGGACAGTATTTCTCTTGGTAATATCTCAAATACAAATCCGAGAATTGTAGCGAAATAGGCTAGTACCGCAAATGGGATTATTGGAGTTGATAAATATCCTTTAAATTTTAATACATAGTACAACAACACATAAACTTGCAGCAGTATAATGGGATATTCCAAATAAGTCATAACACTGTACTGATTTGTGTAATTGTAAAGAGTTACTATTGTAAACCTGCAAAGTACATTCAATTAAAAATTATAGTGAAAGTAAGCAAATTGAATTATAATTATCACAATTTATAGCTCGTAATTTATCTTACAGAACAATGTTTACGAATTATATAAAATAGATATTAATGTTTCAATTTTCATGTATTTAAAGATGGAAATATTTAAAGGATGTAATGTTAAATTGAATTTTGCTTACATGGTTTAAGATTAGACTTGGAATGTTACTGAAACACTATAATTTTTCAAGTGATATTAACATGACATGATATTTGCATTCCCTTCGTTTTTTAGCTAATGTATTCTAATATAAATGGCCAATATTTAATGAAAATCTCTTGTATAATATTGGTAACATTCTCTAAATATGTCCATGGAGTAGTTTAAAAAAAGAAAACAAATAGAACAAACCCAGTTATTTCCATCAACATTGCCTGCAGGTATATTCCATCGGCAGATTGTTTCTTTCGTATGTATACAATTTGAGGTACTTTCAGAAATAAACACGAAAAAACAGTTAACAAACTTATCGTGTATGCTAATATTTGTACTAGCTCCATGGTTAGTGTATAGCCTTAAAATGTAATATTTAATGTAAAAGAACAATTCACAAGGTTAAATATGTAATTGGGATGCAAATTGTTCGTTTTAAATAGATATTGGCAAGTTGGCAGGGGTCTGAAGAGCGCTAAATTACCCGCCACTGAGCTTTGACAATTGACAAGGTCAATCCAATCATTATATACTACATAAATAAAAAACAAATATAATTGTAAACAAGTATGATTATAAGACCTACTACCGTGTTAACTATTGTCGAACAAACTTGATCAGGTTATATTAGCTGCATAAATTTCTTGATTTGAAATTTACTCAAATGTGTTGTGTAGAATAATTTGCATGTGATATCTTTTGCTGTCACAATATAATGTCTAATTGGTAATTCTGTTTTGCATCCATATTTAACAAACAAGGAGAAATATAGATTTTCATTATAATTTTACAAAAATATTTTTTCTATTCAAATATTTACACTTTTTTTTTCAACGTCAACTGTCACTTTTTCATAGTCAATATGACCCACGTCCACAGTCTTGTATACAGCCTACAGGTCTAGCAACCGAATCCAATTTCAGTGGTGAGAGATAGGCGCGATTGTGTAATAACTTTTATTTCGCAGCGGCGAACGCTGTACGTCGCTGCTATGGCCATTCGAGTAAATGTGAGAGTGGTAGGGTGATGGAGAAGTATTGTGGTATTTAACCATTGTTATATCGTTTTGTTGAGTTTTGCAGATTTGTTGTTATTTTTGTTTTGTTATTTAACTGTTTTGTCTGGATTTGAAAAAGCGTTCGCGATAATTATTACGCGAATTGTAATGCCTCTGGCGGCCGTAAATTGAACTGAATAGCGTCATTAAGTCGACGTATCTCCACTACTGATGTTACAAGACCTGTGTATACGACCGTGCCCACGGCAATGAATGAATACACATGTAACGTCTGTATTCATCAAGTTGCTACACTAAATTAGTAGAGCAAAACTATCTTCATAACAGTTTTAAATAGCTTTATTACTTGATTCTAAATTTTTCTATTTTTCTTTTCGAATTCATGTGAATACCATTCATATTAATATAATCCACAACCCCAAAAAGTCAAAATCCATTAATGACGTGTCGTAGCCACATTATTTTTACAAACACTTCCAAAGATAAATGTATCCTTACTTCTGTTTCTATCAGTTCGGTCGTTGCCAAGCTAATATTATTTTATTATCGTTATCCTGCTAATGATACTGCGCATGTATAGGTACAAAATATCTTATGACTATGAAATCATGCTGTCACGGACATTTTTGCAAACATTTGAGATAAATCTCCATTTTAATTTTGATGTTAAATTACAAAAAAACCGTGAACAAGATTAGAAAAGCACAATTACGTTATAACTGCGGTTTGCTTTTTATTTCATGTGTCATTCGTTTACTCTTATTGCCATATGAGAAATAATATATATGGTCCTAGAACGCTTCAACGCCATCTATTTTTTAAGCCGAATTCATAGAAATGGATTAGGTAGTATCAGTAGTAGCCCTATGATGGCGCTAGTCTGCTTAATTTGTACTGTTTCATAATTATTTTTATTAAGGAAATACTATAACTAAATATATATCAAACTTTTAAGTATTTATAAAGTACCTCGTACATTATCTTGTTATTATATTTGAATGTAATTAATATTTTAGTCACTGACTATAATTTTCTTGTTAGGTATTTATTAATTGTCTTCCTTTTTTTAACAGTACTTTACTCAATTAAAACAGCCACGTCTAGAAACGTGATTTATATGTAATATTAATTGAACGATTCGAAGGACGAAAATAACCCTAATACATACCTACATTTTATTAACAGGAAATTAACAGAAAATCAATAAATAACCAAGAGTAAACATTGGCAGAAAAATTCTTGTAACTCGATTTGTACTTTTCCCCTGTTGGCTGCTTTTGCATAACTAGATCCAATTATGACTGATATCCTGTGTGCTTCTTTTAGATCTCAGAGCTCTCGAAGCTTAAGAAGGAATTACGCAAATATTTACACATAAAAAAATTAAGATAGCTTTATCGAGACACCGATAGTAAATATTTACCAGCTCATTTTGATTCGTAACAGATTATATAGTCCATATCCCTCATTCATAAGACTTTTTTTTTTAATATACCTAAAGATAATAGGTGTTGATTAGTAAATTTAATATAGCGAAGGAGATCATTCGTCTAGTTACAATTTTGAAATTAAAATCGTTAATCCCTTATTAATGGATGATCATAAAGAAAACATAAATTAGGTGGTTTGAATTTTGACTCGCACATATTGCTAAGATCAGGACTCTATAATAAATCTGCTCCTAACAACTAGATCACCTACCCATTCCACTGCGCAGTGGGAGATTACTTGCTAATTAAAATAACGCGACACGCGTTTTGAAACAAATGTACAATTTCTAATTACTCTTCGTGATGTTCTGATTAATTAGAAAAAGATGGCAAAGAGAAGCGCTCGTGTTTTACTCGTTTTTGGGTACCGTATTTTAAATTACCCCAAAAGTAATTAATGCGGTCTTGTTTTTGTTGTATGTACTTATGCTTTTAATGTTTATATTATTGTAATAAATATCGCTTACATCGCAAATTTGTTCTTAAAGAATAGTTCTACAGACCTGGAACAGTCGTCACTTTTTCACAGTTCCAAAAGCAGAAAGACGAACACAAAAAGAAGCAAATATATATTTTTAAAATATTTTTTGAAAGTGAGTGTTGGAATTCACCCTGAGATATTGGCACTGCAAAATATAAACCACTTTGTACGTCGTCAATGGTCACCTACCGTTTGATCTAAGTAGTTCCTCGTGTAATTGTACTGACATATATACGTTGAGTACGTTCTAACTAGGCCACAGCAATACGTGGCAATACACAGTATTGATTTTTGACTATAAAATAATTGATGAGAGGGTGGTAGCCACCAAGACACCAAGACATTTGTCGCCACGTTGTTATAATTGGTCAAGTCTAGGTCACGCCATTTCTGAACCTTATGATTGGCCAAGGAATAGTGGCTGAAGTATGATCGATATTTATGGTTAAAATTAGTTTTATTGCATCGCAAACGTTACAATATTATAGTGACATGTAATTTGTTTTGTAGAATATATCTTATGGTAAAGTCGTAGAAGTTATTATATAATATATAATAACTTATGGTAATTTAAGGAATAGAGAATAATAAATCACGAAAGTTTTAATTGCAGATGATGACGGCTTGTAATTATTGGATCAGTTTTACTTTTGAGTTAGTTTGAATATTAACTTGGAGTCTCTTACATTAGGGATCAACCTCCGAATGAGAGATAATAAGCTGAAAACTTGTATACACCTTCATTTTGATGTTTTTAAAAATGTTCTCTAAATCACTTGTCCGCGTCATATTATGGTTTTTTAAGGTTTATTCACGATTATCTCTCTCGATTTTTGTGACCTTTGACTTTGAATTACTTATGACGCAGACACGAGATGCGACAGTTTCCGGTTTATTATCTCTCATTTCGAGGGTTAACTCCTTTTTATGCTCAAGTTCGAACATTTCATTGCTGTATGCTTTGGACTCGCTGAACTCACTCGCTGTATGCGCTTTAAGCGGAAATGCAAGTATGCTTAATGTTTTAGCTTTCGCTCGTAATATATTATATTCGTGTGATATGAGAGCGGAGCCTCACAACAAATATACCGAGACTACCGAGATATGATATGGAAAAAAAATTGAATTTGTTCTAGTAAAAGAAATGAGACGTTCAGTCAGCTTTTTACGTAGAGGCCCTTGAGATACCTACCTATGTATTACTATTTTTATTACTTAAAGTAGGTTTAAATTGAGTATGGTAGGTAATGATGGCGCCAGATCGATCGATCGAGGGCCGACTCCATGCCGACTCTATCTCTCGCTCCGCGACTTATAGAGGAGGCACAATTTCGTCAATCACGGAACGAGGGTTACAAGTAACAAGGCCATCAGCTTAGACTGAATAATAATATATATAATAATATATAATATTATATCAATAACATCGATTCATTACATTTTTTTCAGTGCGTTCACGGGTTTTACGAAATGTATTAAGCTTCGGGCCCGAGGATCCCCAGTTCACGAGGCCGTAGGCGGTGGCTGACGTCGCCCACGCTCGCCGCCTCTGCTTTTTAATAAATATCTATAAAAACTTTATACAAAACTATAAATTGTTAAAAACTGAGTAATATTTATTGAATATTTTACAGTTAGTCGTATATTAATAATTTTGATCAAAATTGACTGATTTCAAAAATATTTAATTAATTATTTAATAACTATCGAGTACCTATAAATTTACGATAGTGAAATTATAATAATTTAATAAAATATTTTTAATTTTAATTAAATTAGACTGAATTACATTGGGCTACAGCGGGGCGCGGGTGCGGGCAGGCGGTTGCATCAGGCGTTAGTATGATCGGTGTGGGACCGCTTGAATTTATTAAGTGCGCGATAGTTTTAAAATTACGATAACTCATAAAATATCAATTTCATTTGGGTGGTGTAAAGGGCAATTATAATATACATGAAATGCTTAAATTAAATAACGTATTTAATTTGATTAGGATTAATATCATATCCGCTTTTATAGCTTTGAAATGTAATAATCCCCCACCGTCAAAAGAAGGTCTTTCTTGCAGCGGCTTAGATGAACAAATTGAATCTTGTCATATAAAAAATTGTTCGGTTGATGATTATCGAAATATCGTGGAAGGAGATGTAGCGCGAGCTGAAGCTCTACATCAACTAGAAGTAATTCCCGCATTTATGGAACGTTGTCTTCAAATGGAATGTCCATACGAAGCTGTTGAAGCTGCGCTCACCGCTGAAAACACTTGGCAGCTTAATGCTGAAGCATTGTGGAATGCACTCCAATGTGTAAAACATGATATAGGTTGTTCTGTTAATGGCGAATGGGGCTCGTGGGGCCCATGGTCGGCTTGTGGAGCACAATGCGGGAAAGGATTAAGGTGGAGAACTCGGCTATGTGATAACCCTCCTCCGTCAGTGTCTCATTTAGTTTGTCGCGGTGAACCTTTGCAAAATAAAGAATGTGAAGGAGATCAATGTGCTATTGACGAACAACGTTCTGAGGTAAGTGTTAGTGGAACTTGGAGTGAGTGGGGTGAATGGACAAAATGTTCGGAAAAATGTGGCACTGGGATTCGACGGAGAAAGAGAACATGCATAGAAAAGCACATTTTAGTAGCTGATATAGCTTGGACAACCCATTGTCGTGGCCAATATGAAGAGGTGGAACCTTGTAATATAAAAAAGTGCTTACTCAACGGTGGATGGTCTGGCTGGAGTGCATGGGGACCATGTTCACAATCTTGTGGAGCTGGTAAAAGATCTAGAACTAGATCGTGCACAAGACCAATACCTTCAGACGGTGGAACTAATTGCGTTGGACCCAAGGTTGACGTTGGATCGTGTCATTTAACTCCGTGTGAAGTTTACAACCACATAATTTCTGTGTTCAATGGTGATTCAGTTTTGCAATTCGATTTTCCGAAAAAACGTTCTACTTTTTTCCATTTTTATATACGATTTATGCCATTGTCTCCTCATGGAACAATAATACGCCGTGGAGCTATACAAAATTCTCGTCTACGTGTCAGCTTACACAAATGGCATATTTGCTACGACGCACACGGAACATCAAAAACTTGCGGCCTTCCTCGTACATGTGCACCTTCAGCACTTGAACCTTCAGAATGGCATTCAATGATGATAACAGTCAGCAATAAATATGTAATCATTAGAGTAAATGATGCACAAATTCCAATTCGTAGTGCTTTTCCTTGTGATCCCGAACTATCAAATGACAAAATAAAAGTTTTTATTGGTGAAAAATTTCATGGGGAGATACAAGAATCTATACTTAATTTTAGGCCAATAAGTTTGTTTATTGAGCGTGAACGTCGACCAAGCAAAACTGACTTATTTCCAATATCAGCATCAAATATAGCTTACGAAAATGCTAACATCGAAGAAGCGTACATACATCTTGAAAGCGAACAATATTTACGACTACCTTGTTTTAAAGTGCAAGATGATTGGCAGTTGGAATTAACCGTAAAATCCAAAAGTGACACCGGAATGATCCTATTTTATAAAGATTACAAAAGTAATAGTTGGTTTTACATGATGTTACAAAGTATGCGATTGATAATAAAATTTGCTGCCGATGAATTCAAATCAGAAGCAATTAGTTCTACTGAATGCTTGCCTAACCAGTGGCTCGATATAAAACTAACTAAACGGAAGGAAACTAATACAATTGAAGTCTCGATTAATACTGGGGAGCGCCTTCATGTACTACTAGCGGACGATAAATTTAGAAAACGTCGGTTATCTAAAAATAAATATTCAAATGTAACCCAATATTCTTCAGGGATTAATGCTAATCAATCAAGTTGTAGAGCTCATTCTAATAATACGATTCAGGATATTTTATGCTCCAATGAATATTTCATAGGAGGTATACCTTTACCAATAAGAAATAAAATATCCGAAGAATTCACTCCGTTTGTTGGTACTATAGCGTCATTAAAAATTAACAATAATTTATTAGACTTGCATACAATGAATATGGAAAGATATAAAAACGGGATTATTCAGGTTTCTTCACGAACAGCTAGTATATCAGGGTCCTATCACGAGACTCATTGGGGTGAATCAAAGAAATTGAATTTAACATGTGTTCATTCTCGACTTACCAGATCACTTTATCCTGCTTACTGGCTTTACTTAGACACTGTTATAGATAATAAGAATATGAGTTCAATGGATGACGGAAGGGTGTTAAGGCTTATTATAACCGCTAACAACCCTCCGGGATTTTACACTTGTCGGGGTAGCGACAACGAACGCACGAAGAATTTTTTAACTTATGGTATTCTCGGAAATAGTCGTTATAAGCTTTTAGGTCCTGATACGTTGACCATCATAGCACTCTGCACTACTGTTGCACTAGTATTATTTACTTTAGGGTGGCTAATAAAAGAAGGATATCACGACGCTCGTAATGGATACGGATTTTTTCGTGACGATCACCTTTCAACAGAAGATCGAGCTGAAAATGATAGTAACCAATACATGCACGTTTGTGGTACTGAAAATATAATTGCCAGAAGTAATACTAGACGAAGAAATAGACAATTACGCAATCAAGCAATGCTCGAATCGCACAAAAAATTAAGTATGTGTCATGATGAAGAAACATACGAGTATACTATGAGTGAGCCCGAGGAACTACCAGCATTGCCCAATGTCAAAAGCTTTGCCAATAAACCAGCATGTGAAATTTACAGAACAGAACAAATTTGCTCACCGCTTCACAGTTCTAATATTACGTCTCTCAAAACGGAACTATCTCCATCATCCGCAAATATATCTCCGAGAATTATTTACTCGCGTTTACTCTTTACTAATTCAAAAAATCCAACCAAAGGAAATTCGAATAAGAAAACCATCTCTAATTCTAATTTAGAAGTGGAAGACAGACAAAAGTTATTAACTATACAATCTTCATCTTTTATATATAGCTCTCCAGTGCAGAAAGTATTGAAAAAATTTAAGGACTTAAAAAGCGCAGATTCTTGAAATGGTTATGACATTATGAGCGAAAAGGCAAAAATAAATTAATCGTGTCATTTCAAAGTTGTAAATATTAATAAGGAAGTGATAAACCTCTTTTTACTACATTTCATTTATTAAATATTCGATAGTAAATTTAACAATGTGTAAGAATATAAATATTACATGTCTAACAAGCAAGCCTCACTTGGCACTCTATTTAAACTATTTAGTGCATAATATAATTATATCTATGGCTACATACTAAACAATTCTTAACAATTTTCTGAGCTTAAACCCAATACTATATAAAGTATCCATTGCTTTTGGAGATTCATTTTTGTATGGCAACAACAATTCGAGTTGTAGTCACTTTACTTAAATATTACAATTGACTAGGCACTTATTATTTTGTTAAAAGAAAACAATAAATATCACAACATGTCTTTTCAAATGGTATGTAGTCAACATTTGTCAGTTTTAAAGATGATATATGGATTGCATTCAAGTAAATTCATTCAGTTGGACAAAGAGCTGCTCGTTTATTTAAGGAACATGAAGGTAAAATTGAGCGCTTAAATTGTGCATTAATTTATTATCTGAGTCAATTATTTTAAAAAAATATTTAACACAGTATAAAATAACACATTAAATAATTTTCAGTCCTTGTACTAGATCAATATTGACTAGGAGACCGTATTGATTTTGATGCGGTATAATTTGAGTTTACATTAAACAAGCTTGCTTAAACATAATGATAAAAATATTGTATTGAAATTGAGATTGTTAATCTATTTTTCCTAATAAAAGAAACCATAACCAACAGATGCAATACATATCTAAATTTATAGCTATTATATATTTTAAGCTAAGTAGCTTCATAATAGTGCTTCCACATGTGCTGGGACATTATTTGAACGCTGCTAAGGAAATTAATTTCTCTAGTCACAATTGCTATCGGCTACTTCCACCTAGTGAGATAGTTTGCTGGTGGCGTATTTAGAGGTGTAGTCGCCTACATATTATTGTAACCTTACTTATGTTGCAAAATAAACCATACTGCATGGACATTTGGAGTGATTTTTTCCATCAAGGGTTTCCACCATCCACATTACAATATGCAAGATTTAAGATCTATCAATAATTTCTAACAAACTAGTGGTTTGACAAGCATATAGATTGATCACTAAAATAATGAATAATACTTTAAGCATGTTCAGCTAGTTTCCAGAATATGGCTACCATATTGATTAGAAGTTTTATCTGTAATTCATTCATTTAATGATTTTTGTTGACAGATGAACTTCTTCTTCGCCTTTGTTTTTGGACTTTAGGTTTTGATGTATACCTTTGATAGTAAAGTGCTGTAGCTAGAACTCCAGCGCTTAATGCTGTAGATACCAAGAAATTAATCATCAGTTTGGTATCAGCTGAGTCAACATACACAGTAAAGAGACGTGCTGAAAAGATATTCAAATTCACATTTATTTTTATTATATTATTTTAAATACTTATTAAATACTATTAAACAATTTGTCTTTGGCTATATAAAACTGTATTTTTGTTTGTAAGGCTACTTTTTCCCAATAAATTATTATTTATTATTAGATTTGATTCTGTTTATGTAATCATGTATTTTTTCATGAATGGCATTGTAATTATTTTTATTTAGAATACATAATTACTAACTTACATAAATTTGTTAAAACAGAAATAATCCATGTAGTCAATGACACAGCATCTGCATTAGCTGCCTTGATTATTCCATAAATGTAAGTAACCTTGGCAGAACCACTCAAAGGTGTACAAAGAGGCTAAAATATAAAAAAGACCATGATTATATAGGAAACTGTAGGTAACTTGCATTTTAATGATATTCAAAAAAAGTTTATGATATTAGAGACAACAAAAAATATAGGTAAGCATATGCCTTTCTTAATAAAAAAAAATAACAATAATATAAACTTCTTGTGTTGTACTAAAATTATCAAATAAACTCTTAAGTATAGTAAAGAAGAATTATATTCACCACTAAATAGGACAGTATTTCTCTTGGTAATATCTCAAATACAAATCCGAGAATTGTAGCGAAATAGGCTAGTACCGCAAATGGGATTATTGGAGTTGATAAATATCCTTTAAATTTTAATACATAGTACAACAACACATAAACTTGCAGCAGTATAATGGGATATTCCAAATAAGTCATAACACTGTACTGATTTGTGTAATTGTAAAGAGTTACTATTGTAAACCTGCAAAGTACATTCAATTAAAAATTATAGTGAAAGTAAGCAAATTGAATTATAATTATCACAATTTATAGCTCGTAATTATCTTACAGAACAATGATTACGAATTATATAAAATAGATATTAATGTTTCAATTTTCATGTATTTAAAGATGGAAATATTTAAAGGATGTAATGTTAAATTGAATTTTGCTTACATGGTTTAAGATTAGACTTGGAATGTTACTGAAACATTATAATTTTTCAAGTGATATTAACATGACATGATATTTGCATTACCTTCGTTTTTTAGCTAATGTATTCTAATATAAGTGACCAATATTTAATGAAAATCTCTTGTATAATATTGGTTACATTCTCTAAATATGTCCATGGAGTAGTTTAAAAAAAGAAAACAAATAGAACAAACCCAGTTATTTCCAACAACATTGCCTGCAGGTATATTCCATCGGCAGATTGTTTCTTTCGTATGTATACAATTTGAGGTACTTTCAGAAATAAACACGAAAAAACAGTTAACAAACTTATCGTGTATGCTAATATTTGTACTAGCTCCATGGTTAGTGTATAGCCTTAAAATGTAATATTTAATGTAAAAGAACAATTCACAAGGTTAAATATGTAATTGGGATGCAAATTGTTCGTTTTAAATAGATATTGGCAAGTTGGCAGGGGTCTGAAGAGCGCTAAATTACCCGCCACTGAGCTTTGACAATTGACAAGGTCAATCCAATCATTATATACTACATAAATAAAAACAAATATAATTGTAAACAAGTATGATTATAAGACCTACTACCGTGTTAACTATTGTCGAACAAACTTGATCAGGTTATATTAGCTGCATAAATTTCTTGATTTGAAATTTACTCAAATGTGTTGTGTAGAATAATTTGCATGTGATATCTTTTGCTGTCACAATATAATGTCTAATTGGTAATTCTGTTTTGCATCCATATTTAACAAACAAGGAGAAATATAGATTTTCATTATAATTTAACAAAAATATTTTTTCTATTCAAATATTTACACTTTTTTTTCAACGTCAACTGTCACTTTTTCATAGTCAATATGACCCACGTCCACAGTCTTGTATACAGCCTACAGGTCTAGCAACCGAATCCAATTTCAATGGTGAGAGATAGGCGCGATTGTGTAATAACTTTTATTTCGCAGCGGCGACCGCTGTACGTCGCTGCTATGGCCATTCGAGTAAATGTGAGAGTGGTAGGGTGATGGAGAAGTATTGTGGTATTTAATCATTGTTATATCGTTTTGTTGAGTTTTGCAGATTTGTTGTTATTTTTGTTTTGTTATTTAACTGTTTTGTCTGGATTTGAAAAAGCGTTCGCGATAATTATTACGCGAATTGTAATGCATCTGGCGGCCGTAAATTGAACTGAATAGCGTCATTAAGTCGACGTATCTCCACTACTGATGTTACAAGACCTGTGTATACTGTATACGACCGTGCCCACGGCAATGAATGAATACACATGTAACGTCTGTATTCATCAAGTTGCTACACTAAATTAGTAGAGCAAAACTATCTTTATAACAGTTTTAAATAGCTTTATTACTTGATTCTAAAATATTTCTATTTTTCTTTTCGAATTCATGTGAATACCATTCGTATTAATATAATCCACAACCCCAAAAAGTTAAAATCCATTAATGACGTGTCGTAGCCACATTATTTTTACAAACACTTTCAAAGATAAATGTATCCTTACTTCTGTTTCTATCAGTTCGGTCGTTGCCAAACTAATATTATTTTATTATCGTTATCCTGTTAATGATACTGCGCATATATAGGTACAAAATATCTTATGACTATGAAATCATGCTGTCACGGACATTTTTGCAAACATTTGAGATAAATCTCCATTTTAATTTTGATGTTATCGATATTAGATAAATTAAATATTAATTAAATTACAAAAAAACCGTGAACAAGATTAGAAAAGCACAATTACGTTATAACTGCGGTTTGCTTTTTATTTCATGTGTCATTCGTTTACTCTTATTGCCATATGACAAATAATATATATGGTCCTAGAACGCTTCAACGCCATCTATTTTTTAAGCCGAATTCATAGAAATGGATTAGGTAGTATCAGTAGTAGCCCTATGATGGCGCTAGTCTGCTTAATTTGTACTGTTTCATAATTATTTTTATTAAGGAAATACTATAACTAAATATATATCAAACTTTTAAGTATTTATAAAGTACCTCGTACATTATCTTTTTATTATATTTGAATGTAATTAATATTTTAGTTACTGACTATAATTTTCTTGTTATTTATTAATTGTCTTCCTTTTTTTAACAGTACAATTTCTCAATTAAAACAGCCACGTCTAGAAACGTGATTATTATGTAATATTAAATGAACGATTCGAAGGACTAAAATATACCTAATAAATACCTACATTTTATTAACAGGAAATTAACAGAAAATCAATAAATAACCAAAGAGTAAACATTGGCAGAAAAATTCTTATAACTCGATTTGTACTTTTCCCCTGTTGGCTGCTTTTGCATAACTAGATCCAATTATGACTGATATCCTGTGTGCTTCTTTTAGATCTCAGAGCCCTCGAAGCTTAAGAAGGAATTACGCAAATATTTACACATAAAAAAATTAAGATAGCCTTATCGAGACGCCGATAGTAAATATTTACCAGCTCATTTTGATTCAAAACAGATTATATAGTCCATATCCCTCCCTCGTTCATAAGACTTCTTTTATAAAATACCTAAAGATAATAGGTGTTGATTAGTAAATTTAATAAAGCGAAGGAGACCATTCGTCTAGTTACAATTTTGAAATTAAAATCGTTAATCCCTTATTAATGGATGATCATAAAGAAAACATAAATTAGGTGGTTTGAATTTTGACTCGCACATATTGTTAAGATCAGGACTCTATAATAAATCTGCTCCTAACAACTAGATCACCTACCCATTCCACTGCGCAGTGGGAGATTACTTGCTTATTAAAATAACGCGACACGCGTTTTGAAACAAATGTACAATTTCTAATTACACTTCGTGATGTTCTGATTAATTAGAAAAAGATGGCAAAGAGAAGCGCTCGTGTTTTACTCGTTTTTGGGTACCGTATTTTAAATTACCCCAAAACTAATTAATGCGGTCTTGTTTTTGTTGTATGTACTTATGGTTTTAATGTTTATATTATTGTAATAAATATCGCTTACATCGCAAATTTGTTCTTAAAGAATAGTTCTACAGACCTGGAACAGTCGTCACTTTTTCACAGTTCCAAAAGCAGAAAGACGAACACAAAAAGAAGCAAATATATATTATTAAAATATTTTTTGAAAGTGAGTGTTGGAATTCACCCTGAGATATTGGCACTGCAATATATAAACCACTTTGTACGTCGTCAATGGTCACCTACCGTTTGATCTAAGTAGTTCCTCGTGTAATTGTACTGACATATATACGTTGAGTACGTTCTAACTAGGCCACAGCAATACGTGGCAATACACAGTATTGATTGGTGACTATAAAATAATTGATGAGAGGGTGGTAGCCACCAAGACACCAAGACATTTGTCGCCACGTTGTTATAATTGGTCAAGTCTAGGTCACGCCATTTCTGAACCTTATGATTGGCCAAGGAATAGTGGCTGAAGTATGATCGATATTTATTTTAAAATTAGTTTTATTGCATCGCGAACGTTAGAATATTATAGTGACATGTAATTTGTTTTGTAGAATATATCTTATGGTAATGTTGTAGAAGTTGTCTTATGGTAATTTAAGGAATAGAGAATAATAAATCACGAAAGTTTTAATTGCAGATGATGACTGCTTGTAAGTATTGGATCAGTTTTACTTTTGAGTTAGTTTGAATATTAACTTGGAGTCTCTTACATTAGGGATCAACCTCCGAATGAGAGATAATAAGCTGAAAACTTGTATACACCTTCATTTTGATGTTTTTAAAAATGTTCTCTAAATCACTTGTCCGCGTCATATTATGGTTTTTTAAGGTAATTATTCACGATTATCTCTCTCGATTTTTGTGACCTTTGACTTTGAATTACTTATGACGCAGACACGAGATGCGATAGTTTCCGGTTTATTATCTCTCATTTCGAGGGTTAACTCCTTTTTATGCTCAAGTTCGAACATTTCATTGCTGTTTGCTTTGGACTCGCTGAACTCACTCGCTGTATGCGCTTTAAGCGGAAATGCAAGTATGCTTAATGTTTTAGCTTTCGCTCGTAATATATTATATTCGTGTGATATGAGAGCGGAGCCTCACAACAAATATACCGAGACTACCGAGATATGATATGGAAAAAAAATTGAATTTGTTCTAGTAAAAGAAATGAGACGTTCAGTCAGCTTTTTACGTAGAGGCCCTTGAGATACCTACCTATGTATTACTATTTTTATTACTTAAAGTAGGTTTAAATTGAGTATGGTAGGTAATGATGGCGCCAGATCGATCGATCGAGGGCCGACTCCATGCCGACTCTATCTCTCGCTCCGCGACTTATAGAGGAGGCACAATTTCGTCAATCACGGAACGAGGGTTACAAGTAACAAGGCCATCAGCTTAGACTGAATAATAATATATATAATAATATATAATATTATATCAATAACATCGATTCATTACATTTTTTTCAGTGCGTTCACGGGTTTTACGAAATGTATTAAGCTTCGGGCCCGAGGATCCCCAGTTCACGAGGCCGTAGGCGGTGGCTGACGTCGCCCACGCTCGCCGCCTCTGCTTTTTAATAAATATCTATAAAAACTTTATACAAAACTATAAATTGTTAAAAACTGAGTAATATTTATTGAATATTTTACAGTTAGTCGTATATTAATAATTTTGATCAAAATTGACTGATTTCAAAAATATTTAATTAATTATTTAATAACTATCGAGTACCTATAAATTTACGATAGTGAAATTATAATAATTTAATAAAATATTTTTAATTTTAATTAAATTAGACTGAATTACATTGGGCTACAGCGGGGCGCGGGTGCGGGCAGGCGGTTGCATCAGGCGTTAGTATGATCGGTGTGGGACCGCTTGAATTTATTAAGTGCGCGATAGTTTTAAAATTACGATAACTCATAAAATATCAATTTCATTTGGGTGGTGTAAAGGGCAATTATAATATACATGAAATGCTTAAATTAAATAACGTATTTAATTTGATTAGGATTAATATCATATCCGCTTTTATAGCTTTCCAATATATATAATAATGTTATACATTATTATGTATCCCTTTTTTAAACATTAAAGTGGGTATATTTAGCTATCCTTAAAAGATAGACATATGCCATCTAGATCTATCAAAGGGGAACAATTTCACCATACATTATTTTTTTAGATTTCAAAGGGATTTTACAGCGTTTTCGACGAAAGCTCCGATTTATTCAACAATTACCGTCACATTTCAATTGAATTCACCATTGGTGAAAACCGTATGAAAATCCGTTCATTAGTTTTTTAGTTTATTGCGTTCGGACATCAAACGCCCACCGCGTTTGTTTTATAATATGAAGTGATAGTGATGCTGATGATATATTATGCACAAATTAATTATAATTTCAGAATTTGAATGCAGACCTATTGACAGAGACCGATGAAATATCGAAGCCATATCGATATAACTATTGTCTATTGATATTATGAAATATTCGATACGATAATATCGATCGAACGAAGTTTTATTTGATCCAGTCTAAATCTGTCGTTTTGGTAGCTACAACAAACGCAGACGACATATACCTTCTAGGCGTGTATGTAATCGTTTTTCCTCTATGCCGACTGGAACATTCCATTTGACAAGTCGGGTAGATTGGAATTAAATTGTACCTCCAGGTATATCGACAGGATGTGCTTTGTCACTGGCAAAGTAACTCTATTACAATTTCAGTCTAATATCTGGTGCTTACCAGATGTATCTTGTTCGACTATTACTTCCGTATAGCGGTTGCGCATAAAATGCAAAAAATATGATACATAACTTGGGTGTAAATTCAACAGAATTGAAATGTATCTGAAATAAAATTTTACCATTACATAATACTATAGCCATGAGAACCCAAAGTAGTCGGACAATAGGGCCGACATACATATGTACGTATTTGTATTTAAGATCATTCTAATTTTATCCAAAGGCTAAATTTTGTTTATTTTTAAAAGTACTAAGCTGATTGATACGGAAATTCGGAAGTTTTATCACGAACATAGATTGAATTTATATTGTTCTTTAATACAGTTCCGCAGATCACTTTGTTATCTATATAATCTATTTAAATAAAATGATAGAGGTCTGCAGTTGAGCGCGCATCACGGAAAAACTACTGGATAGATTTCAATGACATAAGAAAACTTTGTTAATATATCAAGCAAAGCGGACGAAGTCGCGGGTATCAGCTAGTTTAACAATAAATTATCTTAAAACTCATAGTAAAATATTGTAATAAATAAGATGTAAGTATTTTATTTTACCTATTATATAAATTACAAAACAGCTTGGAGTCAGTATTCGTTCATATAGGAATTAGGGTGCATAAGTCTTATTGCATGTAGACTTGGTGGTAGAGCTTTGTGCAAGCTCGTCTGGGTAGGTACCACCCACTCATCAGATATTCTACCGCAAAACAGCAGTACTTGTTATTGCTGTGTTCCGGTTTGAAGGGTGAGTGAGCCAGTGTAATTACATTCACAAGGGACATAACGTCTTAGTTCCCAAGGTTGGTGGCGCATTGGCGATGTAAGAGATGGTTAACAGCTATTACAACGCCAATGTCTATGGGCGTTGGTGACCACTTACCATCAGGTGGCCCATATGCTCGTCCGCCTTCCTATGCAATAAAAAAAAAAAAGATACTTATGGTAAATAATTTAACTATTTTGACTCTTTCTTGGTATAATCTTCTTTTAAACCGGCTTAGCTTTTTTACAACGAACCCTGTAAAATGATGATTTAAAAGTGCACTGAAGGAGTGTGTAAGTTTTTACACAAGAACTGTTAATTTGAACTTTAAATTTTGATTTTTTCGATGGAACTTTTAATTTGGGCTTGTAGAGCCATTCGTATTTACGAAGTGAACAGTGTCTAACCGTTAAGTAAACAATTATTGTGTATTTTTTTATTTAAATTGACAATTTGAGCCAAAATGTCATAGCTGTCTCCGAAATACAAGATAATAATAATAATATATAATAATAATAATGTGCCACTTTTATGTATATTTCTATGTATATGGAAACACAAACTGCCTATCTAAATATGCAATGCAGTGAACGAACTTTTTGGTTGCAGCATATTTGAGACAAATATTTGTTTACCACGTGATGCCCGGTTTCTGTCAAATCAAACACAGGCCCTCACTCTGATAATCCGATGGAACGACCATCCAACACGACCGAATGTAGCTCAAACGTAGTAACAACGGCTTTGCGTGATTTCTGAGGAAAGGGTAAACACCGACAACTTCCAAACTTCTGGATGCTACTGAGAATTTCAGTTACATATATAATGTCGTTAAATGAGAGAAATTAACTAAATGAAAATTGTCAAACCATGTCTGCAGTCTCTGTAACATGTTCGTGCAGCAAAATTTTAATATAAGTTATGCTAATTAATTTTGTCCCTACACTACTGCAATTTTAGTATCGAAAGTTATGTCACAAGAGTAACTGTATAACAGCTCACACTTCCATAACTTTGTTAGCAATACTTCGTTTATATTGCTGTGTTTCTGTTTGAAGGACACAAGAACTTTTTAGGCAGCAGTTTTTTTTCTTTTGGAAAGAGATAAAAAATGCAGATTATCATAATATTACACTGAATGTAGTTTGTTTTTAGTTAGGCGGGCAATGGACCAGGTGGCGTTAAGTGGCTACCACCGCCCATCGATATTGGTGCCATAAGAAACGTTAACCACTCCTTACATCACTAGTACCCCAGCTACCTTGGGAACTAAGATATAGTTCAATTAGGGAAATACCCTAATTGAACTTGTAGTAGCTCACTCATCCTCCCAACCAATATTTGTAGTATTTAAGATTGAATTAATGAATGTCTTACTAATGAAATTGAGTTATTTAAATAATCACTCTATGTTGGTTGTTCTACTTTTAAATTTAAATATTTTTTAAGCTGTGTTAACATTTATTATTATTAAATATTTATTAATCTGCTAATTGGCTTTTATACTTCACAATTTAATAGCGATCTGATATATCGCTATCGCTGGGTCTATACTAAGACACGACAAAATAGTTGGAATTTTTAAATATTAATTAGTAGGAGTAAATGACGTATTACCTACCCTTTTTATTTCGCTGAAAAAACGCATTTACGCGTTTCCTCCACATAGAGTGGGGGGATATGTGGGGCTCGCCGGTCACCGCCGGAATACCCACTAATTAACCAGCGTACCTTGATCGTATTTGGTGGAGCGGCGGAAAATCAGTATTAATACTCAATATAATAAATAATAATATTTGCTATTAAGCATTTTTATATCAAAAAGTAAATTCGATTTTTATCGATCTTTGATTTTTATTTGATATTGTACCTTTACCTGAAATAATTCAGGTAGGTAAATTGTATTTTAGATTGATAATTATCTCTATCATTTTTTAGTACGTAATGCGATTTTATTATTTTTTGGCGTAGTGTATAAAACTCTTAGGGCTTACAACTTGAAATCTACAAGTTTTTGAAACGTATAAATTAATGGCAAAATATTATGCTTTTGCGAAAATGAGGAGGCTACTGTCAGTTTGATCGATGTTTAGTGAAACTCTAATTAACTTGTTTTATTGTATGAAAAGTGTGGGTGCATCTTTGTTATTTCCCTAATGGGTAACGCTGAAGTTTAGTCATGCAACTTCATATGCTTAATATAAGGTAAGCGCAGTTTATAGGTAAGTGTTTTTTGTTTTATTAACAAAGGGCACGATAAAATTTAGCCAAACTCAATAAGATAAATTATTTATTAATAGTTTTCACTTTTTTTAAGTTGATGAACTTTACTAAATATTTTAAATATCATATCGTGTTTGTTGTTTTGCCTTTCTTTCAAGCGACAAACGACCAATTAACTGACGAGCTTTTATGCATTGAGGTAGTTGACGGTCTAGAGCAGGGGTCACCAATTAATTTCGGTCGGGGTCCGTTTTAAGAAATGAAATAACCATCGCGATTCACACAACATTATAAGGAAAAAATATATTTATTAAGCAAATGTAATTCCGAAAGAAGTTTGGAGTAAAATTAGTGCAAGCTAATTTTTACTTCTAACATTGAATCTTGGAGATGCTCATCAGGACTTACCAGATCGAAATTTATTCTTAATGAAGTTCATTCTCGAAAAAGCTGCTTCACAAATATATATTGACTCAAGGTTGACGTCAACAAAGATAATGCAGGTGATACATTTTTATTAAATTAGTAGTGCAAGTTGTAGTGTTCTCGCGGTTCGCACAAAATCGGTCGGCGGTCCGCCATTTGGTTACCCCTGGTCTAGAGAGTGATATAATTACCTTTTTTATCATAAAATATGCACGATTTCCTTCGGATAGGTAGGCCATATAACTTTAATTGCTATTTCGTGGTAAAATATCTACCCTTTTTGTAGAAAAATAATCAGCAAAAATTAGCATACCATAAATCAGCAGCATGAAGATAAAGAGCAAATTTTGTCGAAGTTCTGACATCAGGACTTGATTGAACAAATGTTTACCGGCATGAACTCCAATATGAATTTCAGCATCAAGCTTATGTTCATCAATATTTTCGATCATCAAACGTTCCGTTACACAATTTATTACTTGTATCTAGGTTACACAATATTGCATTAGATCCTATCTGCTATCTCAGTATATGCGGTGGCATTCCTGAAGATGCTTTGAAGTTAATAATTTCATTATTTACTATATTTGCCCGTTATTGACGATGGATGTTTTTTTTAAAACGCTCATTTTCATGTTTTGAAATAATTTTATTAAATTTAAAATGAAATCTTCATAGTAATCAACGTAGGCCGTATACCGTACCTAGCAATGTCTATATAATATGTATATATAAACTTCAAGGTTCACAGATGTAGGCTGTGCGTAGTATGTTAGTCAGCTAGTTTATAATTATATATTCCAGATTAGCTGCAAAAGATAGATGATACTCGAAGACTGCAGAAGAATGTGTGGTTAAAAATAAATTTTGCTTATTTTAAGAGCCCAGCAGTTGGGTAACTCCTGTGAAATGGTTTTACTTTAGGTAAGCTACAATTATGATAACAAAATAAAAAAAAGCGACAACACTCTTCTTCTTCTTCTTCATTGAAGTACCTCTGTTACTGGGAACAGATTTGGTTTAACAGTTTTTTTCGAAATTTACTTTTGTAATTAGGAGTTTGCAGTTCATTAGCCTTTGAAAGAAATAAAAACAGAAGAGTTTTGTTATTGAATTAATTTTATTTTCTTGTTATTACACAGCCACCAGGAAGTAGATAACTTCATGCCGCTTCTCGTCGCTGCATATGATTCGGTCATACTACAAAAAACTCCAATACATGTTTCCATCTAAAAATACCCTTCAAAAAAATATTAGATTTCAATCAAGTAAACTAGGTTGCATTATCAGCAGCTCCAAATGTGCTTGATAATTTTCAGGTCAATCGGTTGAATGAAGCTGGTCGGAAATTGAGTTAAATGATTTGCCACACTTGCCATATAGGTAAAATTAAGTAGTAGCGTATCGGATATCTATTTAGGTCCCTGAAAATATAACGTTATTACGAAAATTAACAGATGTTTATTTGGTCGTAATCGATCAATAAATAGAAAATAATCCTATTAGATGAAGGTAAGTCTATTTGTTACAAGCAACAAGGCAGAAATGCCTAATCGTTGTAGTATTTACATAATAAATAATTTAATCAAAACAAATACAAGTATTGCAATTAATTGAAATGAAATGATATTTACTTCTCAACACAAAGGAAAAGTACAGGTAATTTAAATGATCAGTAGTATTAAACCGTTTACAATGTTCACATTTCTTTATGAGAGATATTTATCCATACACAGTAATAACTGTGAAAAAAATTCTAATCGACTATTTCTGTTTGTCACAAAAGCGTGACCTTGGCTATGTTAATAAATATTAACAAGTATAATAATAATAATTTAGAAACTAGTAGGTGGAACATATATGCAGATGGGTGGAGGATCTAGGGTCTCCATCGGCAGGCCTGGCGACAGTGGAGGCTATCCGGCCCCACTTTAATCGCTGGGTAACAAGAAGAAGCGGCACACTAACGTTTCGGCTGACGCAGGTGCTTACCGGACATGGCTGTTTCGGTAAGTACCTTCATGGGATAACGAGGAGGGAGGCATCACCCTCGTAGTGCCACGAGTGTAGTGCGCCACTGGACACGGCGCTTCACACCCTGATGGAGTGTGCTGCGTGGGGGCCTCAAAGGCATTCCCTGGCGGCGATAGTTGGCGCAAACCTCTCGCTGCCGAGCGTGGTTAATGCCATGCTTGGCAGCGAGAAATGCTGGACGGAGATGATCTCTTACTGCGAGAGCGTCATGTCGCAGAAAGAGGCCGCGGAGCTTGACCGTGAGGCGTCTGCCTCTGCTGATCCACTCCGCCGAAGAAGACCGGGGAGGAGGCGTCACCTATCTATGCGCACCTTCTCGCCCCGCCCTAAGCCGCCAGGGCTAGCTGGGTTCTCTGTACTGCGGGAACCCAACTATGAAAGGAGGCCCGCGTAATCGGGCCAACCGTAGGGGCGTCGCGGTAGTATGCACAAGCGATCCCGTGTCACTCCACCAAAGACGATAAATTTACGCTGGTTTTTTAGTGGTTATTCCGGAGCCTTCAGCACCGGCGAGCCCCACATACCCCCCCCCCACTCCATGTGGGGGAAACGTCCATAAGTTTTGAATGATTTCTTCATGTTTATAAAGTCTTTGTTTTATTTTGAGTTTTGGAAAACTTACGTTAGGTTTGCTAAATAAACTACTGGATAGATTTCAATGATTTTTTCCAAATTTTATTTCATACACAGACACTCGGCCCTTATCAAAAAAAATTATTGTGATATCTTAATTTAATAATAAGTTATTAAATTTTCTTCTTGACCGTCTTGGCCGTCTTATCTTATGACTTGTGAACCCCATTCATTGTCACGCCATCGTAGATGCCCATCGAGTCTCCCGTGGACCCCTGATCACTTTGGGAACCAAGACTTTAAAATCACAGACCTCCTAACAATCATTTATTCTTTACTTATACTAAATTAAGCGGCACCGAAAATACGCTATCACATCACATCACATCTCATGTCTTAACTACGATCAACATGACATTTAGCCTACTAATAATTTCGCTAAGGGCTATCCCTTATAGATTTACATATTTTTTTTAAATTAACATCAAACCTATCTTATTAAAAGGATATAAAATAAAATAATCATATAGACTAAAAAACTGAAAGTATATTTACGTCCTACTATAAATTAAAATCAATACAAGTTGGGCAAGTACCAAGGAACTTCGAGTCTGAATAAACAACACCAAAATTTGTGTACTTTGTAGACAGCATAATTAGGTAATTAGCCAGCGGCATTGTATATGTAGAGGCGGCTGTGACTATATTTTAGCCATAATTGCTTACATTTGGGCTGAATAACGTGAATATCATTTAGTGTCAGACTGCCAGACTTTAGAACGGGCTATCATAATTGAATGCGTGGATAAAATATTTTAGTTCTCTCGTTAGGAGTCAAACTTAAGCGCAGTAGGAGGCTTAGACTCTCCACGCCCACTTCCGGCATCGCCAACACGATTGCTCGCAGGGAGAGATCTAGTCCGACCTGGTAGACCAGGATCGGCCTCTCCAAGATCTGTGTGGCACGCCTTCTGTTTAGCTGGCTTCATAGGGGTTCGCTATTTTTTTGAAGGTTTTGCACTGAACGAAACATGTACGAGAAAATAGTCATCACTTTAAAAATAGCCCGGTATTAATTCCTTGTTACACATGCAAATCAGGTAAGGAGCAGGTAATATAATAAAAAAATGTAGTCGCCGCAGTCGTACCGTTTTAACTCAGCGGTAGAGCTTTGTGCAAGCTCGTCTGGGTAAGTACCACCCACTCATCGCACAACAGCAGTAATTTTCTCAGTTGTGTTCCGGTTTGAAGGGTGAGTGAGCCAGTGTAATTACAGGCACAAGGGACATCTTAGTTCCCAGGGTTTACAATGCCAATGTCTATGGGCGTTGGTGACCACTTACTATAAGGAGTCCCATATGCTCGTCCGCCTACCCATACAAAAAAAAAACATTCGTTCTGAATATTTGGAGTTTCATCATAGAACCGGCTCTAAACCCGTTTAATCGTTGGTTACGTATTAAGTCACGTTAACTGAGCTACCTCGACTCAGGAATATTAAAGGAAGCTTACCAAAGCTTAATTAAATATTCCTGGAATATTATAAAAATCTTACGAATAAGTGCTTGTTGTAATGCATGGGGCTTAACCTAATTTCCTAGCACATTATATTTTCTACGTAAGTGAGCTCCATTTTACCCCGTAACTGTCAAGAGTCGATGAAGTTAAACTATGTTTGGCGCATCCGTCAATTAAGTTCTCAACTCAATCAAGCGAATGACGGCGAGGAACGAAGCCGCTAGCATCAACCTTTCCAAGGAGGATGCCGTAATTCAAGTGGAACGCTGTAAAAATCTGTCAAATCTAAATATTGTCTCTATCCCGAATATATGCAAGATTATCATGCTGATCACGATCATTCAGGTCACGCGCCTAACGTTATAAACAAAAAAAAGTTGTTTCATTTTAAAGATAATGTATGTATGTAATAGAATAGTAAGCTTATATATATAATATTTTACCTAAAGATAGAATGAGAACGATATATGACCTCTAACTCTATATGTATTAGGTTTTTTTTATTATTTAGTTACATCCTTCGTATGGTTGTAATTGTTTTAATTATTACAATGTTATTGTAATCTATAGAAAATGTTATTGTATATGAATAAACTATGTTCTTGAATCACTACATATTATAAAACAAAGTAGCTGTTCCCCCGCTGTTCCTGTCTGTCTGTATGGACGCGAAACATTAAAAACTACAGAACGGATTTTATACGGTTTTCACCAATGGATAAAGTGATTTTATAGGAAGGTTTACGTGTATAATTCATTAATGTTTTCTATAAATTTGTTGAAATATGACAATAATTGTTCAAGAAGTCGGAAAAAAATGAGCCGATTGGGAGCTTTCATCGAAAACGCTGTAAAATACATTGGAATTATAACAAAATAATGTATCGTGAAATTGTGCCCCTTTTATAGGTCTACAGAAAAGTCCGCGATGGCTTATGTCTATCCTTTAAGGATAGCTAAATATACCCACTTTAATGTTTAAAAAAACGATACATAATAATGTTATATTTGGAAAGCTATAAGAACGGATATGATATAAATCCTTATCAAATTAAATACGTTATTTAATTTAAGCATTTCATGTAAATTATAATTGCCCAACCATATTTACACCACCCAATTTAAATTGATATCTTAGGAGTTTTAAAACTATCGCGCACTAAATAAATTCAAGCGGTCCCACAACGATCATACTAACGCGTGATGCAACCGCCTGCCCGCCTCGCGTCCCGCTGTAGCCCACTGTGGCTAAAAGTTTATGCAATACTACGAAAGATATTTTTTTAGGAATATTTACTCTGCTACCGCTCGGGCGAAGCCGGGCGGGTCGCTAGTAAATAAATAAATTACTAACGATATTAAAAAGATATTCGTGATGTCATTTTTGTAGAATACTAGGAAATCCGATGATACTATATATCAACGGGTTTCCTATTATTTTATTTAAAAAGTTTTTGGAAAACTTTATAGCGTTTGGGAATATTCTGAGAAAACTCATCAACAATTTAAAGTTGTAAAGTTAAACATTTGTATCGCACATGTTTTAAATATTTGCATCAATACTTTTCAGACGACCAGATATTAATGTTTTGCAATTTTAAGTAGTATATATCTATAATTATTTAATTATTTGATTTGATTATTCTAAGCGGTTACTATGCCCCATTCGCTAGTTATTTTGTACTATTTTCTTAAATCATGAAATTTTACCATGAAGATAATAAATTGAACCAATTTATGCGATGTCGGGGCAGTTAGTCTTTATACAATTAAAAAAACACGACTTGACGGACAGATCAATTAAGTATAAGCGTGTGCTATAAAATTTCAAATACGCATGTGGTCTTACATAGTGTATATGTTAAGATTTATAAAGTAAGAGTATAAATAGTATATTAAGTTTGTTTAATTATTCCTAGAAAGTCTTCGAAAGAACTTCGAATGTCGCCGTTTTTCAGAAAGGAAAAATCGGTCTCTATAACAATACACCTTTGTTTAGGGAGGTATTGTTAAGAAGCCAGAAAAAATATAACGCCGTTTTCATAAAAATCGACTCATAAAATATAGCCCATACTTTTTAAAGTAAATAAATATCAACTTCAAAGAGGAAAGTTTATTTTTCTATACAAATACTTAATAATTATCTTACGTAAAAGTAGCAACATAATAGTAACAATGTAGGTTGTTATACACAATATTATGTACATACCAGCTGTGATCCGCGGTTTCGTCTTCTTTAACCTTCCTCATATCTGATAAACAGCTTATCTTTTTTATAAATGTTATGGCTTAAAGTAAACTTATAATCTTAAAATATTTGTTCTTGTAATAAATGACACGATTACCCGTCATCACGTACTAAAAAAGTAATCAAGATCTTTTAAAAAAAGGGTCCACTCTTTTGATGACGCTTACTTAGCCCAAAGAATACGACTGTCTAGTGACTCTAGCGGTGCAAAGAAGGAATATCTTTTTGACGGCGTGTTTTTTCTATAACCTTACAGACGTACTCGTAACAAAAAAAAACACGCCGTCCAGTAGTAATATAGTAGTATAATGTCTGTATATTTTCCTATTAATTTAGCCGCTCACGTGCGCTCCCGGTAATATATTCCCTTACTTAAAAATCTGTGAAATGCTCAACGGTAGTATATTCTCGTTTTTACAACGGCTTGTATTGCGCTTTTATTACACTAACGGCCTAATACTGAAACGTCATTCAAAATTAAGTGGGACTTAATTATTTCGAACGTCATTAATTTCAAAATTTAGTATGAGAAATTTGAAATTAATGGCGTTCCAAATAAGTAAGTCCCACTTCATATTTGAAAGACGTTTCAGTATTCGGCCAGTAGTTTCTTTCTAATACATTATACAAACATAAGTCCGTCTTTTCCTATCGGTAATAGACTTTTTTTTTATTTTATAGGAAGGCAGACGAGCATATGGGCAACCTGATGGTAAGTGGTCACCAACGCCCGTAGACAATGGCATTGTAAGAAATGTTAACCATCGCTTACATCGCCAATGCGCCGCCAACCTTGGACACTAAGATGTCATGTCCCCTGTGCCTGTAATTACACTGTCTCACTCACCGTTCAAACCGGAACACAACAATACCAAGTACTGCTGTTTTGCGGTAGAATATCTGATGAGTGGGTGGTACCTACCCAGACGAGCTTGCACAAAGCCCTACCAGTCCTACCACCAAGTAAAAGCATGCTATTTTATGCTTCAATACAATGCACGGTTTTATATTGAGTTAAAACAAAACGTCAAAACTCCGGTTGACTTTGACAGCGAACCGTGTGAAGTAAAAATATGTTTTTCACTGCATGACGTGTTTTGTTTTACTCAGTAGCTTAGTGTATGCACCATTCTACCATTTTAAATTAAAAAAAACAATGCGTTATCGATTACTTTTTAAAATAAACATATTTAAGTTGATATATATACCTTCAACGGAAACTTAAACAAATTTGACACTCAATGTTCAATTTGGTTGTGTTGTTGACCTTGAAAATTATATTTGCTCCAATTTTAATTATAATATTCGTGATCAGCCAATCCAAATATTATATGTAAAGTAAGTAGTATATGAAAATTCAAGTAAAAACAAGCGGTATAACTTTTTCGGCACCTTATACTATTCTATATACCTCATATTAGGTTTTTTTTATAGCCCGGGAGGGCAAATGACTCTACTCCACCTAATGGTAAGTGGTAGTAGAGTCTAAACGCGACGACGGCTAGTGCAATCATGAAGAATGATTTGGACTAGCCGCCCCCGCCTTGCTGGCCCGCAAGAGGCCTCTTCACGCCTCGTTTGAAGGAACCCAGGTTATAAGAGGAGGGGAACACGTGTGCTGGTAAAGAATTCCATGTTTTGGAGGTGCGACAAAGAAAAGAGTTGCCAAATTTCTTCGTGCGCGATAGAATTGATGTCACAGTTGATCGTTGTCGCAGATGACATCGAAAACCAGCACGCGTAGACTTGTGAAGGAATGGGGAAGCAGGAATGAGGGAGAATAGTTCCTCTGAGCACTCGCCGTGATACATTCGATAGAAAGCGCTGAGTGCCGCCATCTCTCGACGCAATTGTAAAGGCTCGAGGGTGTTGGTAACCTTTACGTCGCCAATAATGCGAATCGCAGGTCGCTGCAACCGATCCAAGGCATCCAGTAAGTACTTAGCGGAGCCATCCCAGAGGTGCGAGCAATATTCGACGCAGGACCGTACCTGTGTTTTATACAGCAGGAGCAGTTGTTGTGGCGTGAAAAAACGCCGCAAACTTCGAAACGGCCGAAACGATGATAACTTAAGTTAATCATTAAATACAAAGAATACTGGAGAATGATAAAATTAAAGCAAATTGAAAAAGAAAATTTTAATGAAATGTAACTTTATTTTATTTATATTTACAAAATATATATCTTTTATTTCTACTATTCTGTAGATTCCATTTTATATTAGGTTATATTTATATCAGAATTTACTTTTTTTATTTTAGTTAAAGGTGCTTTTTTGTTGTTTTGTTTTTCGTTAATTAGGCTTCATAATTTTTTGAATATTAAGTTATTATTATATTTGTTTTATTATTTAATTTATTGTTATATTGCTTATAATATATTTTATTACAATATTTTAATACTTTCAATTGTTTTTCTGAATATATAACGTTGGCTTCCTATTTGATAAAATAAAATAAATAAAAAATAATCCAACATACGTACAAATAATCCAACTTCAAATACCATAGTAATTTAACTAACGACGTCTCCGTCCTTGTAGGTACAGTCAGGTATAACTTAATCAAGTGCAGACATGAATACGCGCTTCACTGCACCGTCCTACTTATTAATTTTTACATAACATACTACCTAAGCTGGGCTACGCTTCGCAACGGCTCCGCTTAATATAAAATCAATACGTATTTTAGCAAACATCCTATTTGATATATTTATTCATTTGAATTTGAATTGTTTTTGTTAAGTTTTTTTTTGCAATTAAAATATAAAACATGAGATTTGTGAAAATATTAATATACGTTACGAGATGCTTATTCAATATTTTGTAGAATTTTACTTGAATATCTATTTTTGTTACAGCGATGGTGGTACTACTTGTTAGCAAATGTGGGGAAAATTTACAGTCAGGAAATGATCTGCACTAGCCGCCCGTACCAAGCCGCCCCGATAGTTAATTGTACATTATAAAATATTCATCATTAAGTATAAGATTATCATATCACAATGTGAAAAATATTAATATTCAAGTGAGCATTTCGCAAGAAATAACAATATTTGAAAGTATTAGCAGTAGTTTCTGTTTAAATATAGCAGCAACAGGAGTACAAGCCAAACCAATAAAATGATTGGTTTTATTGATATTGGTTAATCCAATTCAAAGTAAAAAACTAAATACTGTATTATATTTTTAAGGGTCGTATTCGGTCAAAAACGAAAAAAACATGAAATTTGATTGATTGAAAACACATGGATTGTTATAAAACCATCTTTTCATTTGTCTGGTCTGTTTACTAAGACAATAAAAACTACGTTTGCCGTTGGGAGTTTTTGTAAAACCCAATCATTTTATTTTTATAATGATAGCTTAATAATAATAGCTTAAAAATAAGCTTGCGGCGCTTTCTACAGTATCCAGTCGAGACGAGAGGATTACGAATAAAACGTCTACAGCGCTGTGTATTGATTATCATATCATAGTTACAAGAAATATTAGTAGAAATACTTAGGTCTAAGAAGATCCACATTCGTTTTAATAATAATAAAATCATTCATTTCGACCAAACAAGAATCATATAAGTATACAATAAATAATAAAAGAGACAAAAAGTTAATATAAAATATTTTACAGATTGTACATAATATAAATTAGAATTAAATCACAATACCAAAATAAATTAAATATTTTTGATCAATCACAAATAAATTAAATCAAAAATAAATTAAAATTACTTTCATAATTAAATGAAGTTTTATTATATAAATTTAGAAATATTAAAAATAATTAAAAAAAAACATAAAAACGTCTAGTTTATTATAATTTTTGCAAGTGTTTCCTTAGTGTTAAATTATCATCATAATGATAATAGTATTATTTTCCACTTATGCTTTCAAAAAATTTAAAATATATAATTAAAGTATAACGGAGAATATAAAACTGTGTCGGTGTTGACTTGCATATGTACATGAAACAAGTATGAAAGTGACCGGGATAGTTTGTGATAGTTCGCCTATTTGTGTTTTTGATCTTCAAACAGCTTGCGTCACCTAGCCGGCTGGCAGTCGCCGACCATAGCATGAAATTCGTGTAGATAACTGCGCAGAAACATATTATATACAACTGCGCAATTTTTTCCCTGCATCCTTTACCCTCCCTCCAAACCCTAGCAACTGATCGGCACCAACCATAAAAAAGCCGAGATAAAATGAATAAATAAAAAAGGCGGTAGATTAATAAATTAGACTTATTAAGCGCACACTGTTCTTGAATACTTTTTAATACTAGGATTTTTTATAATTATATTGTGGTTTATTTAAAGCCCTACTGAATTTTATATTTGTGTATTTTTGTGATTAAAAATGAAATCGTGTAAAGAAAGTGACAAAAAGCTAAAAGTAATGAAGTTTATTAATATATTAAGTATATCGCTTGTTTGATTGTTTTGAGAAAGTGAAACTGAAGTTAAAATAACTAGAAACTTTGATGCCGCCATATGTTTGAATTTTACTACGAGTACCAACATGTTGACAGTAAGATTTATTTTGATTATTAAATGTTGTGAAATTTATGTTATAGACCCAAATGTATGTATTTTTTGTATGTATGTATTTTGAAAGTCATAAAATATGTTAATTAATTATATTTTTTAATTTATATACACATAAAATGACAATTGAGCGCGTATGGTTGCGATATTCTAAGCTATATTTATGCTATGCTATATATTATTTAATTACTAAATCCATATTCCTAAAATTGTTATAATTTCCGTCGAACAAAAAATTAAGCAATAAGAATTTTCGTAAAGGAGAAAAAATTTATACCAATAATTATCCGAATGACAAACGTGTTTTTTATATATTATTATCATACACTTATTTTATTTTGTTGAACTGTATATGTATGATTTTAATATAATAAGCGTTTAAAAGTTTTTATAAAGCGTAGGATGCACAGACAGCCAAATATTTTATTACTTTTAATATATCAATAAGAATATTCAAAGCTAGCCCGTGTCGTATGTCGTACTCTAACGTCGTATGTGTTTATATTTTACAAGACGTTTTGATAATTTATGAGGAATGATTACTGATAAAGTTTTCGTTCGAATCAAACTTCGAATAGATTAAAAAGGTCAGTTTGATATTGTAATATACATCCTAACCTTACACGGTCTTTACGCGTAATGACCTTCGTTTTCCTTTTTAAGGAGTTGTATATAAATTAGAAAAAAAAAATCACTACAATACAAATACTAACATACATAAAATATAGACAAGAAAGATGTACCACAAGCCTCTTGGTGGTGAAAGAAACAAAAAATAAGGTGTAGGTACATTATATTATAAAAGTATATATATAAATACCTAAATTTAAATCAAAACCATTTTAAAAATCAAGTAATACTAAAATTAAGTAATAAGTAAATTGACTTTTGTATAAATACGAAATAAGTAAATGAATGCAAAATTTTGGATAATATTATTTTAATGAGGTCTTAAATGGAAAAATTGATTACTGCTAAAGGAAGAGAGTTCTACAAATAAATAACATGAACATTAAAGGAATCAATATACAAAGTCGAATGATTGTAAAGGTTTTAAAGGTAAATTATCTTCGGTACGAAATACACGGTACATAATATACTATATATTGCACGCCTAAAAATAAAGTAAGGGAAAGAAATAAAGAAATGGTAAAAAATAATTTACACCAAGCGGCTATATTATATTGCTTAGTGAGCGATCCAGACAATCATCATAGCACTCATAGCACTTTAGACTAGCACTTTAGACTAACCTAGTACTTAAGAATTTATTTTCTTTAGAAATTTGGAAATGGCAGTGGCCCAACGTCATGTCCCATAACATCACTGCTGCTCGAGCGCTTCTGGAGGTAGGATCTATAATATATAGAATAATGATAATCACACTCATATCATAAATACGAAAATTTGTCTTGTGAATATTTGTGACTTCTTCACGCTTTGGCACACCTAAAATTAAAAACATAATTATCATATTTTAGCCTTTTTATCCCTTTAAGTGGATATGAAATGGGGATATTTTATGGGTTAAAATAATTTTTATTCATCATGCTATTGATTCGGTCGACGCGCGTGCATGTGCCGCTACCCGTTTTTAGCCCCATTTTCACCGTTAAATTAAAATTATAAATATTGTCGGTACAACTCGTAAAGGTAGAATTTTTTTTTGGAAATATCACATTTTGGATATCACAAATATTTTTCGAAATATTTGCAAAAAACCAAACCATATTTTTTTTTCACTAAATTGTTTATAACTTTTACAATTTTTGTGAGCCCCAATTTTTCGCTTGAACATTTCTTTTAGATGCCATTTCCAAAACGAATGAGACCAAAACCATAATTATCGATGAGGTTTAACAGGTTTTCGTCAAAAAGGCACTTGTTGACTAGACTATCGGTGTCCAATCAAATTTCTATGCTTTTTCCATTTATACCGACGGGCAATATCTATTTGTTTTCCAAATGATTATAAACAGTATAATAGAAATATAATTCTATAAAATTAACAAAAAGCTCGGCCATATTCAAGTGAGAAACTAATTATGCGTTTTTCACAGAAATATAGTAAGGGCCATTTTTTTATCATTAAACAATAAAACGAAAACCCTAGATTATTTGTAAGTATAAGTAATTAACAATTCGTTTCTCAACATATTAAAGCGTTGAAAGGTTTTTTTTTATCGAGAATATCTTATTATTTTGTGTTTTAATTAAACACAACTCTTACAAATATGGCGTGCATTTACCGATACAAAATCAAATAATAGATTAGTAATTTTGATTTATATCGCCTCTTACTGTCCCAATCCTAGGCCTTTCTATTTGAGAAGAAAGTTTGGACCTAACGTCTCCACGTTAGTTAAATGCTCAATGGTGGATATGCTTAGCTCAAAAAAAGAATGAATATGTATGCGTCCAATTCTTTTCAAATTAGCCTATTAGGAATACAACAAAGTAATTTGTAATTACGTTGTTTTTACTTGATTTGCATTTAAGATAAATTGCAATGCAATAATGTTGTAAAAATGTGGTAATTCATATATTATATGGTAGGCAAATGGGTCTTCAAAGACATTGTTACTGTAAGAAATGTTAAGCATCCCTTATATCGTCAATGCGCCTCCAACCAAGAGAACTAAGCTGTCATGTCAGCCTTTAAATTAGAACACACCAATACTTAGTCCTGCTGCTTGGCGAATAATTATTTGTTTAACTACCCACCTTAAAAAAATCATATAGTTTTGTTGATAAAATAAATATATTTATCTTATCATTATGTATAGGAAGTAGTTTGTAGTGGATGGAGATGTTCTCTTTGCGCGAGAGACTCATGTTGCAGAAGGAGGCCGCAGAGTGGAAGCGTGAAGAGAGATCCTCCACTGACCCGTTCTGCGGAAGAAAACCAGAAAGGTAGTGCCGGCAGTCTTGAGTGTCGAAATATATGTTTTTTTGCGGCATAAAAGGCCGTATCTTTTTTACGTTAACTTAGATGTTCGATTTTTTCACAGCTTCGAGAGACTGCAGACTTAAGTATATAGTTTTAATTTCAACAGACAAGATTTTGACACATTTTGATTTTGAAATTTTGACAGACAGACAGAAGGACGGACGGACGGACGGACGGACAACAAAGTGATCCAATAAGGATTCCGTTTTAACCTTTTGAGGTACGGAACCCTAAAAAGGGTGAATCTACAGACACGTTCACATGTTTAGCTCTGCTTACTTTTTAATTATTACAGATACTGCAATTAAGTTTAAAAAATAAAACAATTTATGCTACGTTAGTCAATTTCCAAATAAAATATTAAATATACTAAAACCACTGCCGTCCTCGGCACGGATCGGAGACGCTGCAGGATCGTGAACGCATTCACGGTCCCTCCCGTTCAGTGCTCCACTCGTGGCTAGGCGGAGCTCTCCTCGGGGATATTTAAGTAACCTAACTATGTTAGATTAAACCTTAAACACAAATGCTTAAATTATAGGAGGAAAGTTTGTACCTTAAATTTGTACGTTATCCTAAACGATTAATGATTATTAAATATTTGTGATATATTTTTATCCTAGAAAAGCAGAGATTTTTTATAGAAATAATATGACAATTCCAAGTTGTGATTTGTGTAAACTTCACTCAAGTCTTCTTACGTTAAAATGTAGAGATTAAAACCATTTCCTCGTTTCCGAGGACAAACAGCGTACATCTATGGACTAAGCCAGCTTACAGAATATCGCTATAGCGGTTGTATAGTTACACAATGTTTTGTCTTCTTCTATCGAACATCAGCGTACTAATGGTAGAATGAGAAAAACTATTGTGTTCACTTGCTATAAAAGCTTTATTCATAAGCCACTCAATGTTTCAGTACAAGTAAGTGCCATCATCTGAATCTCGCGCTGTAACGGTAATTATTATAGTGCCTTAGCGGCTTTACCTAACAAATACTCATATAAAATTTAACCATGCTTCACAAGAAAATAAATCTTCTTCGTGGTTGCCTAATGAAGATTATACTAATATAACATTTGCTACAATTTCGAATAATAAGGTTGAAAACAAAAGTACACTAATCAAAAATTTGACACACTCGTCTATGTAACTATTTTAATATAAAAATGGTTGCCTGTAAAGTCGGTATACGGGCGAAAGTTTTAAGTGACAACGACTTTGAGTGGTAAAATAATTTTAATGTGAATATTCATTCGTATAGTAGGAAGAAGGATGAAATAATAGTAACAATTTAAAACATTTATTTATACAAAGAATTATATTTAAAACATTAATTTATACAAAGAATCTCGCACTGAATTTCATATTAACAAAATTTTATTTTTTATGTCTGTCTCTCTCGCTCTTAGGCGGGCTAACCATGCCCGAGTGGAAGGGACGCGTGCCTCTCACTCGCTCTCATTGTGAGCGCATAACGTGAGCGGAGCGTAACGCAGTTTCTTGAAGTGTCACCCGGCAAACCAATTTATAAGACGTTGTCACGTCAAAATGTTAATTGAATAGTTCTGATGAAGTTTCTAGTAACAATTGTAGTTATCACTTTGTGACATGCACAGTTTTAAATGAACAGAGAGCTCAGACTAAATATTGTAAACTATTTGCTTTATTGGCACTCCCTTTATACCGTGTAGATGCAAGTGTTAATAGCAGCGTATATGCGCAAACCTGAAAGTATTTTCTAACTCGAGCGTGAATAATTTTACCCAGAATTATTCAGAATAGGACGCAGTTTATGGAAATGAGTAATATATGACATATTGAGCACAAATAATAACAATTTACAAAGTTGGAAATGGGAATATATTAAATCATATTCCAAACCAATATGTACGCATTCGACTGAAATAGGTTTATGAAAAATTTATTGAATTCATATTAATATTACAGAAAATGTTAGTTCATATATTGGATTTTTTATTCATGAAGCAAAACACCGATTTACGTTTATTGTTTGCTTATAATTGTTCAAATCTCTTAGAAAAGCTTCCCAGAATAGTTTAAACTTTTAATTTGCCAGAAGAATCGATCATTATGGTTTGTGTGTTCATTATTTAGTTAGCAGTTAAAATGTATCAGTTTTTTTATATTATGCTGCCTTGTATTCCATTCAGTGTAAATTTTCATAGTCTTATGGCCAAATGTGACTGTATGTTTTTATTTCCAGTCAGCATCACAATCAGAACAGTTTAATTGCAATTTTTCCCAAATATTGTTTTAATTTGGATATTTTAAAATTTGGGAATAAAACAAACGTCTTCAGGCCGTTGCAAATAAAATATAAGTAAATGCAATGCATGCAACCAATAATAATCAGAGAAAATAATTATAAATCCTGCCGACTCCTTTCGACATTTCTTCACAAAAACACCCCCAGTGTTTATTTCAAAACCAGTAGCAGAATTGGTAATCTTTTGACATTTATATTAAATAAAGATTTTGACTTTAAATTTAACTCAACCTTATTTATTTTAAGAGTAAAAACAAAAGTCAACAGGTTATTTGTATCTGAAAATAATTAAAATACTACTAAAAGGCCTAAGGCCTAATACTACAAAAAGTCATGAATGACAAATTAACATATATTGAAAAACAACCAACAAGTGACCGTGAACCTACTTTATTGAGTATATTTTCTCCTGTTACCGGGGAAGATATTTCCAATAAGCTGTAATGGCGGTTAGATAAATGCAATAAAACGCTTTCAAATACAAAATTTGCGATATAAAATTAAATCATGCAAGCGTTTACTCGGTCCCTCTTTACCTATAACTTTATACCGCAATTATTAAGTTATATTTACAATTGAGGTTAGAAAGCGTTTGTGTAAATATTGTAATTTGTTAATTTATACGGTATTTACAATGGAAACGGCTACCAGATAAGAGGTCACCACTACCTATTCATATTGGCGCTGTTAGAGATATTAATAAATACATTACATTGCCAATGCGCCGCCAACTTTAGAAAATAAGATGCCATGTCCCTTAGGTCAGTTGTACTGGCCAACTCACCATTAAAACCCCAAAATAACAACACGAAACTTTGCTGTTTGGTGTGAACTTAATTTATAGCAGCTTAGACCAATTTATTAAGCAAGGTTTGGAATTCAATTTGACTGCCTTTTCATTTGATTCAGAGTTACAAAAATAGGCTGGGCCAGTTAAAGTTATTGGACGTTTTTATCGGTGATTCTCAGTAGATTCGACTGGAAACTGAAAGGTCTCACGTGTCTTAAAGCATATGAAAGCATATAAACGTCTTTGACCATGCGCCTGAACTCTTTTCGGTCGTGTCGAATTGCCGCTCTATCTTATATATACTTCACCATTTTAAATTGTCCGCACGCAGCGCACTTGGCTAATATGTTGTCTGACCACCATAACCATATAGAAGGCCATAATCATCATGATCAATAAATATTATAATGCGGCTAAGATACGTAAACTATCTTTAAAATAACATAATTTCAAGATGAATGTGACAGATAATAAAATGAACTAACCAACACCAATTAACGAGAGGCAAGCTTATTTAATAACTTTTCCAAAAAAGGTGTTTACAAAAAAAGCCAAAGTAATTTAGTCCTGTGTGATGAAATCTCTGACCTGTAAAATTGAAATAGGTACAATTTTTAGTTCAAATCCTCAGAACAAAAAAGTTGTATTCGTGAAAGGTTACAGTACTAATTCCGAAAAAAATATATTAATTTGCGAGGTATACCATATCTGAGGAATTTATTGATAAGCAGTAATATTAATATCGAGTCTATAATTTTGATAGCTCTACTTTACTAGGTAAATAATAATAGTAATAGGATTGTAACTTTTCGCATCTGGAGCTTGACTATCTCATGATCATTCATGACCGATTTGGTATCATCTAGAATCGTCCTAGATTTAATATTTTTTCTATTTTTTCTTCCTATCGTCTCTATCTTTGGATATATACGATACTGCAGTTTTGTATATTATCGAACGATTAAATCTTTTAGCAATAAAAAAGGGAAGGCTATCTGGCTGTCTTCAGATCTGAAGGCGGGTATATTATGCTTGCATTTTATGAAAATATTTATTATCTCGTCTATTCCACCCCCATATACTAGTACACCTCCATATTATAGACTCTTAGATTGAATAACGGTCATTGATCGTGACAGCTTGAATAAAACATTACTTTAAATCACTTAAAACAAAATACATATCTAATCCTTGATACTACCGTTATTTTGTTGCTTGAATCAGTGATATCGAAAAAGTTTATGTCAGTGATACCAATTTTCATCGTCATATTAACTTTTTTGTGCCGAGATGGCCCAGTGGTAAGAATGCGTGAATCTTAACCGATGATCGTGGGTTCAAGCCCAGGCAAGCACCACTGAAGTCCATGTCCTTAATTTCTTATTATTATTCATTTCGTGCTTGACGGAGAAGGAAAACATCGTGAGGAAACCTGCATGTGTCACATTTCACTGAAATTCTGTCACATGTCTATTCCAACCAACCAACCCACATTGGAGCAGCGTGGTGGAATAAGCTCCAAACCTTCCCCTCAAAAAGAGGAGAAGAGGACTTAGCCCAGTAGTGGGACCTTCGCTGTTACTGACTGACAGACTATTAACTTTTTATTTTGTAAAAAGTAATCATGTATCGTCTGCAAACAAAAAAATATCTCAGAGACCGTTAAAATGTACAAGAATTGCTTGATTTATATCTAAAAACATAGAAAAAGAAACTAATTGGATTCTAGATGCTTACGTATATTTGGAATCAGTAAAGTTCAATCCGTATTTAGAAGCTTATTGATTTCATAGATTGAGGTCGAAACTTTTATCGGCCCAATATAGAGTTATTTTTAAAGGTGTAGGAGAATTTTAAAATAATAGATACACTGACGTTAACACAAATAGATCGTTTATGCAATTTATCAAAATTAGGCGTTTTAGGTAAATAATTTAAAAGTAGCCTTATATTTAAGTGTATATAGAAAAATTCATCAAAAATTGAGTTTTTGACAGGTTTCTTGATGGCTTTTGGCTTTGTTCAACTCTGTCTGGTAAGATATCACGAACTCATAATACGAATTTACCCTAAACAGCAATAGTTTTTGTTCTGTCTGGTTAAAAGAGTGAGAGAGACAGTGTAACTACAGGTAAAATATCTACATTTTGCCCATAAGAAATGATTACCATTATTCATACCACAAATGTGTTACCAACCTTGGGAATTATGACGTTATGCTAAGTTCCCAAGGTTGGTAGAAAAACCTCTTACGCCAATGTTTGTGTGCGATGGTGATCACTTACTAAAAGGATATTTATTTGACTGTCTACATAAAAAAAACCTTGGCCTCCTGAGGATAGTTCCTCCGAGCTACGAGAGACACACAGGATGGGTGGTTCCGTGGAAATAATATTTCAAAGCAAACCCGCCTTTACGATCCATGCAGAGGACGATCTTCGCAGTGGTGTTAGTGGGTAAAAAAACCACTGAACTCCGTCCCTTCACCCATAGTTTTCACTGCTTGAAAAAAAGAGTCATGACATTTGAACATTTTACTTTTTTTAACGCGGAGGCTGGAGTACTTACTCTATCCGCCAATTGTTGAATATGAGAGCCACATTGAAGCTTAGAATCAATCGTCATTTCATCAACTATTTCAGATAGATCATTGTTTGTCATATATTGAAAGACGTCTTTTTACTATTATTTTTCAGGTTTGGAGTTGATATTTTCCTTATAGTGAGTCCATCCGCCGTTTTCAGTTTTCATCATTTGTGTGGTTGTTGATACGCAAACCAAGTAATAAATATAAGTTACATCATTAGATGTTGTTTTAATTTTCAGTTACAGTTCTAATTAAAGGGGAATAGAAAATTGAAAGTAATTTGTTTTTAAATTGAAATTGATGCTATAACATTACAAACTAAATTCGTCGGAATTGGTAAAGGAGCTAGTATACTAATTCTGTATAATGAAAATTACTTCTTATTTATTAGGAAGAATGAAGGAAGAATGTGATAAACATTACAAAAGATCACAAACCAATCAAATCTTTTCAAATAAGTAAATCGAAAATCATTTCATGGAAGATTGTTGAGATAGTGGCAACTAAAATTATATTATAAATAACAAATAACTTAAAATTATAGATAAATTAAATTACCATAAAATATGACCAAATTAATAAATTCTTCTGAAAGTATTTTCTTTAAAAGTGAAATTCATATATTGAAATTTGATACTTGGCGCAAATAATTCTAAGCCAGTATTTATTTATGTATTTCTTAAAAATCAAATTTACTTAGGAAAATCTCACAGCCACCTTTTATATCATATAAAAAGATGTAATATAACCAAATGTTGATATACATTTAGTTCAGAACTTTTTCTTTTTCAATTACTGCCTTTGATGTTGTAATTAGCCAGTTAGCATTGGTAATGGAACTGCATACATGGATGAGAGTGACGACGTTATTAAAAGGATTTCATAGTTAGAAATTCTTATAACCCGTCGTTTTTATGCACTTATCGTTAAGTACATAGTTTACTTTGTTGCGTTTTTAGCCCATATCGCTCTGATTCTAATCTTTTCTTTTTTCTATAGCATAGGTAGGTGGACGAGCATACGCCCCGCGTGGGATCTCCACCTTGTCGTGGTGGGGGGCTCAGTACCCGTGGTAAGGTCGGCCACGGGGAAGCTAAGCGGGATCCCGGACGTGGGGCGCTGCTCGTGGGCCTCAGGAGGAGGCTTGCGTTGGATGCGCCCAGGGGGCGGGTGCGGGGGACAGTTCTGTCTGTCCCTTACAGTCGGGAGTGATCGCGGGAGGAGAGGCGTGTGTGTTGCGTTGCCGCGCGCCCTATCTCCCGCGACCGAATGGGGGCGCACCATATGTTGCGTTGCGGTGGGGCCGCAGAGGAAGAGGAGATGCGGTGTTGCCAGGTTGCCGTCTTCCCTGTCCTCTGCGGCCGTCAGGGTGTTTTTTTTTTGGCGGCAGAGCCCAACACCTTAATCCGTCGCCAAGGAGGTTGTTGGCCTTCGGGCTATCCGTCGGGGTGTCAGGGTAGAATGCTCACGCGACCCCTTGGTAACCCCCAAAAGACGGTGAAGTATACGCTGTGGTTATAGCGGGTATTACGGGTTTTACAAAAAAAAAAACCTAGCGACTACTCTATATTTTTTGTAAATATATATATAATTAAGTTTCCAGTTTTTGTCTTGTTCTGTTTATTACTATAGCTTACATACAATATTTATGTTTTATCTTTGAACTGGATTTACGCATACAAAATCAAATATGACATAAGCATTTTTGCTTGTTTTCAAAACAAAGTAGAATTGAAAGTCTATGTTTTATTTATTTATACATTCTTTATTGCACTCACTTTAGGAAAACTAAACAAGTACAGAGTACATAATATAGTATGTAAAGGCGACCTTATAACTTACAGTGATCTCTTCCAGGCAACCTCTATAATAAAAAACATATTGTGTTGTCAGCCAGGAGAATTGATCAGGCAAAGTGTGCGAACAATTTATACAGAAAATCTATTAAATATTTATAAACTAAATAAAATATATAACATAATGGCATAGATACTCTTATATAAATATATACTTATATAGTAAATAGATACTCATATTGATAAATAATAATTATCTAAACGACTTAAAAATATGTACGGATTCAGCTTGACGAATTTCACGAGGCAGGAATTCCATATTCTGACAGCTTTTACAGTAAATGAACTACTATATATTTTTATGTAGTATTATATTTAGTATGTTATGTATACTTCACAAAGTATAAAAGGAGAAGTACTTTTAGTGCATTTGAGTTGATTCACAAGTGGATACGGATTAAAAATATGAGCAAAATATTATATGGGCCGGCCAAACTTCTTGACTTTTTATAATTATATTTAGATTATAATCTTTATCGCGCAGATATTCGTGATTAATTATTGTCCATTTAACTCGCGTACTATTTCGCGTAATATTAGTTATAATATTAAAATCTTTACGCGCCACTTAAACTAAAAATCTGCTTCCTTCACCCTGGCTTAAGCTATCCGCTGGCAACTCTAAAAAACCTTTGAACCGTATTTTTAATAAAGAAAATATGGTAAAACACGCTAAAAAACGACACTCATTTAAATAATACAAATACGCCTGAGTGCAGTATCTACTATGTTACTAAATGAAAAAAAAAAACGAACGCCTTGCCAATTTTATACAAAATAATAGAGGATTGTTTTACTAACCGAATCCTAAATACTTCATTATTATAGTGTTATCGCCTAATCGTCTCACTATTTACTTATATAGACATATTGAGAGAACTCTCGAAGCACATTGTCTTGACCCTTGGCCAGCGCGGGCGTTCAATCGACCATTTAAAGTGATTATTTCATACCGTAAAAAAATGTAATACGTTTTTTTTATCGTTGTTGATTGATTTTAAAGTAGTTTAAGTATTCCATGTGTGAACACGGCGTTATGCATCAAGTTCACGGCCACGATGCTCAACCAAAGCGTAGAGTTCAGTCAGTACCATTCATTACGAAAACGCAGCAGTCACTCGTAGTCAGTGCATAAGGATGTCCGGTGCAGCGGTAGCCGCGCGCTTTACCGTAAATACTAATACCTATTAAGTTGTGCTTTTCAAATATTGTGTATTTAATTAAAGTAAATTAACTGAGAATATTTGTGAATAATAGTGTCCTAATCTTTAAAAAAAATGCTTCATTTCAATTAATTGTAACGAAATCCTAAAAATCTCGCAAAAATTTGTGTTTTGTTGAAAATTATAACATTTAAATAAAGAAGAAAAAAACTATAAATAAAACATATTACGACTATAAATAATTTCCTCTTTCTTCTTTTATCTTGTTTTTTGGAAATTGTTCAGTTCCTTTAAGAAATAATGACATCAACATTCAATTTTACTAGAAACCCTGACTTTACACCTGGCACTATGTCCTCAGATGCTATATCCCCCATAATCGCGATGATAACCATTAACGCAACTGCTGCGCTGTTCCGGACTTACTCCCCAATCACCTTGAACCAGGAGTGGCCGAAGATCAGCCGTTTTTTGTTACTTACCTTTGTTACGTGTTATGGGACATTCGGAAATTTATGTTTCCTGGCATCTTTTTTCGTAAATAACACGCTAAAGCGAGCTGGTAAGTATTGAAGCGGTATACCGCTATAGCTGTAGGTAATTAATACTAATGCAAATTACGATATATACGCAATGCGAAATATATTTTTATATTTACAGTGCTATTATATTTAAACGAATCTGTCAGATTTATTTATTTTATTGTTATATTGTGGGTAAATCGACAAAAGAGCGATGCGAAGTAATTGTTACAATATTGTTATTGCCATATTATTGAACTTAAAGGAGCTATGGTATGGATTATTGAAATCTATTTAATTTATGCGAATCTTCAAAACTATTCTGCGAAAATTGCGCATCGCGAAAGAATTAAACAGAACTCTTATAACTGAACTCTTTATTGTAAGTCGTAAAGAGAAAGCGTTAGTCGTGGTGGTTAAGCTTACCCTTTTACAAAGGATTTACTTAAATTCAAACGATATTTAAACGATATTCAAACTATACTAGTTCTTCGAACGTTACAACCTTTGAAGAAATGAGAAAAGTCATTAAAGGCTTGAAAAAATCAGTTCAAGTTCAAGTGCTTAATACGAGTATGTTGATCAATTATTTTATTTATAGCCCTCAATTAATACATATTAAAAACAATTAAACAGTTAGTTGAGTTTTTAACATTTAATAACTAGTCTTGGATATATAAAAATAAAATAATTAATTTGTAGCCTACTAAACAGACACTTATCAAAGAATACATACTTTTTACTTTTCAGTTTCTAACCAATAAGCAAAACGTTTAATGTTATACAGAATTTCATTCAAAATTAAAATTATATCACAAATATTTTTGTGCAGTTTTCCTAGGTACAAAATATTTTGTGTTTTTTTTTTAAATAAACGACAAGGTTTAATTTTCTGAAAATATGTAATTAATAATATCCAATAGTAAGCTTAATTTAAAATAAACTCTTCTAGTTAAAGTTATTTTACTTGTTAAGCTTATTCTAGAGCCTATTCGGACGTTATTTCATAGTCAATAATCCATCCATGACTATCAATGTTAGTAGTGTAGATTTTCATTCTTTTTATTATCTAAAATGATAATAAAATACCACTTTTTTCAAATTTTAACGTTAATGACTAAGGTATGCTGTAAAATATATGAAAAATCTCAAAGTCATAAAACATTTTCTCAGTATTACGTTATAGTCTGGTGAATAAACTGTTAGTTGATTAATGTGTCCTTTAAGACATATCAAAATTAACTTTTTATAAAATATGACTCTAATTTCGAACCAGCACCCAATATTATGATATTTCGAAATTATGAACATTTATGAGCCCGACAAAGTAATGGCAAACAATATATCAGCACTATTCGTCTTGAACCTCAACATATATATTACGTAGAATATTATTGATATAATATAATATTTTTGCTTATAATTTTATTTGAAATATTATTGTTTTTTTTATTTTAACCAAATTTATTGTCCTAGGAAAAATTTTTCTGGCTTGCACTGGCGCGTCGGATTTCGCGATGTCTTCTATTATTTGTTCGTTAGCTGCGATCGTCTTACTTTCCGGACAATGGGACAGTCCTGATTTGTGCAAAGCGCTGCATTTTATAGGCCTAGCGTCAACTTATAGCTACGGCATATTTTTCACGGTAAGACAACTATGCTATACTTATTAAACAGGCATAAAATATAAAATGCAATTAGATTTCAATCCTTGAACATCACCAATGAATAAATGTTACTAAAATCACAATGTCTAATGTACATATTATAGTAATTATATTATTTTTGTTCTAGTTTGTCGCCGTAGAAAATTACCATAAAATTAGCCGTTCGCCTGATGAATATGCTGAATTTATATCGATGCGAATTGGCGTCGTATGCCTGTTAATCTTCGGCGGGAGCATTGCACTTGCCGGTGTTGGTGTTTACATGGACCTCGAGTTTGACTACTGCGGCCGGAATCATCATGGAAACTTCTTGTTCAGGGTTGCCACGACGATCCTTGTACAAGCCGTACCTTCTATCTTAACATTTATTTTTTTAATTGTTGCAATTGTATTGACCAAGCGTCGTGCGCGACATTTTGCTCACTATAGACGCTCCAAACTCTATCAAAGCGATATTACAGTAACTGTAATTAATTTGATAGTTTACATATCATTTTTAATAAGTTGGGCACCCTATGTCACCATAGTTTTCATATACCCTCAAACTAGTGACGCTGCTTTGTACAACATGATGGCCCTTGGTGTGGGCCGTTCCTGTGTAACCACCACTTTCTATGCTATATTCAATAGGGACTTTCGTCAGGCGTATGGGCGCATTTTTAGTTACATCTGTTGCAAGAACCCCCTGTCAAGTTCGGTTTCACATCGGCACAGAAGGAAACACAAAAGAGCTGGCGGCGGAGTAAGAGTTCATGTTATGCATCAGGCCGTCTCTCCGCAACGTCGACGTCACGGTCCTCGCTGGCGGGAGACTCGCAATCTTTAAATCATCAACATTCTCTATTTTGATCTGCTATGACAATCGATTACTTTCAGACTACGCGAGAAATGACGGACTTTTTCATATATTAAATTATTCTTGTTTAACTCACTTATTTATATAAAATATTGCCTAATTTGATGATTAAAGACGTTTAATGTTTAAAAATACTTCTATGTTACTGACTTATCTACCAATTACGAGTATATAAACCTTAGAATGAATTATAATAATATTAATAATCGTTGTCTGAACCTTTGAGATTTGAAGTTTTAATTGAGTATTCCAATGTAATATATGTATAAATATAATAAATAAAAATATCTATATATATATTAACTTATATGTGTATATGTATATTTATTCGGAGCTTAGTGGAAACAGGTATAATATTATAATAGTATTTATGTTATATATTTATATGAATACTAGTATTGATTGAATATGACTGAATACATTGTATGTGCTTTAATGAAAGAGAATCTATTTATGCAATGGAACATATATTAGTGTGAGTGTTGTATCCAATTTCTATAAGAATATGATAAACTAAATCTTTTTTCACACATCATTTCCGTCCATTGGAAAACTTTTGATACCTAATTATTTTTTTTACTGTAATTGATCGAAATATTACCAAAAAGTCGATGTAGTATGATCGAGAATATTTAAATATTTTTACAAATTAATTTTATTAGTCTTTTGTTTTTATTAGTAATTAAAGTTTGGTATATTCTCTTCTACACAAAAACTTTACTATCGTATCGTTAAATCGTTCCTTGATATTATTATACTAAAACACCGTTCGATGCAATAATTTTGCATGAATAAATTATGCTGTGAGTGATATGTTTGTATGTTATATTATAGTTACATATATATAAATATATATCAAAATATTAATATTGAAAATTAATCAATGTTGTTGTTACATGTAGGAAAAGTAGTTAAATGTTTAAATATCTGCATTCATTCTTTAAATAATATATTTAATAACATACATTTTTGCTCTACAATAAAATATAAGATCGAATTTCATCTGTTTTCGCTGTTGCATTATCTATTTATTATATACGTAGAATAGTATTTCGAAGAATGAATATTTAAGAGTTAAACTTTGTAAGTGAAATAATTTCAACTTAATCTCAGAAATTTCGTAACTGTTATCTATAGTTCTATACAATTGTTCAATTATTCATGTATTCAAGTAGTAGATGTTTTAATATGTTATAGTCATAAGGTAGTACTTTAAACAATGAACTTGCCTCAAACATTTGTTGATTTAGTTAGTACAAATCTTTATTTCAATTATAATACGCTCGACATGGATTGTTATAACTAAATATCTAAGGTTTATGTATAATTTTAATTTATTTAAATTAAATTCAATAATATTAAAAGCATATTCTATACTATTTATAGTTTATCTTTTATAGGCTGAGTGTTAAGGGCGAGGTCATTGGTTTAAATTAGTTGATTAAAAATAATCTAATGTTAATGATTAGATCTCAATAAAAATTACTGTCTTCATCATTATCTATTTAAATAAATGTGTAATATTCATGAAATAAATAGTGTTAAAAATAAATGAGTAGTTGATTATTTTACCCCAATTCATTTCCAGCGTTGTATTCTGCAATTTAAAATGTCAATGCGCCTCCGATCTGGGGTCCATCGAAGTTGTTTATCATGGGTCCGAAATTACATCCAATAATTAAATGATAGATCACTGAGTTAGAAAACCTGGTGGGTGGTGGGAGGGGTTAACCCGTGCTCATAACAAGTTTATAGAAGGATTAACGATCAGACATCGATATTGATTTTTTGTCAAGAAGTTAGAAACCGTTCTTTTTTTTATTATATTAATCAGATTTATATCCTTAAAAAAATCGTTACGTAACTAAAGACAAAGTAAAATTTTAGATTTGTAAATTTTATAAACACACACTATTCCTCCATTTTGTTTTCAATAAAAAAAACTACTTAAAAGTACGTAATAAAGCCTCGCGTACACATTTAATGCTTAATAATATCATAAATGCGAATGTTTGCTTGTTCGTTAACCCATCATTTTACCTATTCAGCCGATTATCATGAAATTTTTCATACACAGGAATAAAAAGGAAACTGCAGGCGAAATCTAGTTTTTCTCACAACGCTGTCTCGATACGATCCCGATTATAATGATACAATATTAAAAAAAACTGTATATTAAATAGACTTTAATTAAATTATGTTAACTAGTGGAGCTGGTTAAATCCAATTATAATTTTATAGACTTTTGACAAATTCCTGAAAGGCTTGGCGAAGTCTCTTTAATGTAAAATGACTATAAAAATGTATAAACATTTCGATGATTACTTAATCCTAACTAATATTATAAATGCGAAAGTGAATTTATTTGTTTGTATATAATACGCTATCATGCCTAAACAATTACCCAATATAGACAATTCTACCAATGGAAAGAAACATTATCAGCGAGCAGCATATGCTACATTTTGTCAACGTATGAGAACGAGAACTACGGTGAAACCGCGGGCAAAACGTTGGTAATATATATATGAAGACTTTTAACTATCGTGCTTATTGTTAATAACTAACTAATAAATATCAATAATCAGATTAAACTCAAGACGTCTAATTATATTCGAGAAAATCCTTAGCTGTTGAAAATATTCATAATTTTGTTTCTTTTTGGAGTCATTATGAAATACTGTCTGCCTTTATCGTGTATTAAAAGTCGACTTCAATGTTATGATTAGTTAATTTATTTTAATAGAAAATATAAATAATACCATAAATCTATGCGAAAGTATGATATTTTTTATAACTTAGGAATAATATCAAGTCTATTATTTTGGATATACATATAAATAGTTTTATCGTTTAAAAGAAAGAAAGTTCCTTAACTGTTGTTAGTTTAAACTAGAAACTAGTCTGAGGACGGGGAGATTCAATTAACAATAATTTATTTAAGATAACAAACAAGAGTATCAACAAACTAAACGTATCATTTAAAATTCATGAGCCTAATCGACGTGGAATCGCCTATCAGCTATTCATTATACATTCGGCGATTTCCTTTTGATAGAACGCAGTAATTAGTAGTAGTAACGCGTAAAATACATATGAATGTAAAATTTTACAATTATATTTCGAATTAATTACAAAAATTACCTAGCTATCAATTATTTAGATTAATAGAGATTTTTGTAGTAAATTAGAATTTATCAAACCATTAAATTTTTCCTTGATACAGCATTTCGAAATAAAATTTAAATGTATCTTGTCTAATACTCTCCTCGTGTGGAAACTAATTGATCAATTAAATGCCACATGGGGTGGCGTGTTTCCGCCCCGTGTTTACAGCTAGGGGATATTGATTTATCAAGTGTAACAGGAACTGGTAAGTGAACGCAATTTCGTGAACTTAATAACGAGAGTATGAAGGTAACTATTCGAAAATATGTACAAAGCTGATTGCGCACCAGAAGTATTAGTTAAATCTCATATTATATTTTCACGCGCATGTGTGATATTATTAAATAAGTCGCCATCTATTTTTTCACTCATCGCATATTCAACCGCATTTCAAAAAGTAATACTTTGTTTCGGTTTGAAGTGTGAGTCAGCCATTGGACCTACATGCACAAGGATATAGCATCAAAGGCGAATTTCTGTGGCCGGTGGTGATCGCTTACCATTGGGTGGCCTATTTGGTCGGCTCAAATATTTTATGAAAAAAATATTACTTGAGTTTATTTAGACCACCTGTGGTCTTAACTTTAAGATTGCGACAGAGTTCTAGCAAAAAGCTAAATTTAGCGTTATCGCATGTTTCGAGTAACTTGAATTGGTAACAGTTAGCACGATTTGTATCTTCACTTACGAAACCAGAATCGGACGGTTTTGTTTTGATGAGATTGAAAAGTTTGCGGATAATATTATTCTAGTTATTCTGGCTAGTAATAGAAGTGTGACTCGCGTGGAGTGCCGAGAGTCCTGCGATTAAATAAATTTATTTTCATTGTGAGCAATCGAGCAGGCGGAGCTTCGCGGGGAATCAGCGTGGAGGACCGTAGCCCCCTTTTGTGACACTGTCATGGTCCAGACGGAGACGGTGGATCGGGTACGGGAAAGGGCTGATCCTGGTAACCATTTTGTTTCAAACAGCCCGGAGGAGGACGGCAGTCGGGAGAGCCTCGCGCTGCCGTACGCAGTAGCGAGAAGTGCTAGGGGGCACGATTACCTTCACCCCCTGAGGAGAGCTCCACTGAGCCACAAGCGGAGCACAGCCAGGGAAGAGCCGTGGGCCGTGGCCATGCGTTATAACACGATCCCGCAGCCTTTCCGATCTGTGCCGAGGACAGCCATCGCAAATATTTTAGTGGGTAAGAATCCCACATAATCGGGTTTCCCACCCCAAGGTGGCTGGGTACCTTTCTGAAGGTTTCCACTTACTGAAAAAAGGGTTGTCTATTTTATTAATTAGGTTTTGATAATTCGACAAAGTTATTTATTTCATTTCACACACATATCTCAGACTTTAAATATGGAACATATGGAACATTTTCATATAGAGTAAATAATATTGAGCATGGTCAATACATCCGAAAAGCAAAGACTAGATTCCGGACTGGACGTGATGTAAAGACAATTGTAATACGTACATGGTCTGAACAGTATTGATGTTTATCGTAGCGTAACCACTGCACGTGTATACGGAGTATTAATTTATAACTATAGTGATCTATCTCGATACATAGGGAAATTAGTATATACATATATATGATATCATTCTTATTTTCTTTTATACACTAATTTTTAATATAAGTTTTATATCTATAATAACTTCTAAATGAAAATCCGAACTGAATAATTTAAAGTGGAGTTTACACGTACATAATTAACTTTAATTATCAATCCATTTAATATTTACCACTATTCGATAACATATTTTGGCTTAACTCTAATGGTTAGGCTTATACCGTCATTGGCTTTATTATATAATAAGTACTATTAATATTTATAAATTATAATACTATTGTATAATACCGTCTATAGTTTTCGCAGCGGACGCAAAATAATGACAGTAACATTTTATACTTTGGGTTACATTGTTCCATTTTAGGTAGGAATCTCTGATTTTTTTAAAAACCTATGTTACACGATAAAGTTGTAGCTTTTTAATGGTAAAATATTTTTTAAAATCGGTCTTTATAATAATTATATCACAGCTTCGATCGCGACATAATTCAGAATAGCTAAATAATTATTAATTTCTTTAGCTCTTTCTTCAAAAATTAAGTATTTACAAAGAAACTTTTATCCCCTTTAAATTTTAACATTAGAGGTTATTAGGTTATTTTGCTAATCCTCCCATAGTACTGCCCTACTATCTAATCTAAAAGGAACACGTATGCAAGTAGTAGTAGGAGTAGTAGTAGTTCGGGTTGTTCGTTGACATGCCAGTAAGTTGGTCATTGATTCTTTTAGATTTATATTTAGAAATACATGAAATACATTACCTGTCTGACAACCGTGACTCCCGCGTATGAACATAAAAATTATATTTAAAAATTTCAACAAAATCGGCTCATCCTCGTAGGACATTGAGGGTTTGTCACATACACATACAACAATATTATAAATGACAAAATTTCCTTAAACATTACGTTTATAATCCAATATCTTTAATATTAATCAATTTATTAGATTAAAAAAATCAACCCGCTGAGTTTCTTTCGCGGGTTCTTCTCAAGGCTGAGTTTTTCTTTTCCGAACCGGGGGCAGTTTCTAGTTTGACTATTAATAAGAAAGTGTAATATGTACTTATTTCAATATTGAATAAAGTATTTTGATATTTGAATTTTGAATTATCTTAAAACAGTTATAGGTTTTGTTTATTTAGTCGACAAAATCGTCGGAAATTCATTTTCAAGAAAAACTTTTAAATTTATGAAAACGTGAATTTACTGATTCGGTACCAATTAAATCTGGCTATGTAAATTAATACCTACACTTATTAGCCTTCATGTTTATAATTTTCAATTGTACGGGTAATTTGAAAGCAGTGTTAATTGAAAGCAGTGGATGGATTGGATTGGATTTCACTGGATGCATTTCCAGTAAAATCAATCATCAAATACAGGCATTTAAATTGACATAGTTAACTTTAAATTGTACTCGCATTCTTTATTTATACTTATTATATATATATTAGGTTACCTTTAATATGATTTGTATATAATTATATACAATGACTGTCTCGATGGTCTAGTGGCTAGATTTGGGTTCAATTCACAGGACGGGCCAGTAAATGGTTATCGGGTTTTTCTTCGGGTTTCGGGTGCTTTCTGGAGCCTGAAAGTAGGAAGTGTGTACATTCCTGAACTAAGGAAAAGATAATGCATCTGTGTTTGCGCACATTATATAATATCTCCTGCGCAGTTCACTAATCTCTCTTGAGATTGGCTGCCGAGATCGAAATCATTAAAGGACGGACGAACCGTAGGACCTTATATAGGTACTTAAAATAAATTATTTATTTTTAATGTATATTGCACGATATCTTAACCAGTATGTTCTTTATATTTCCCAGCGGATTTTTCTCTATTAACTTGTTTGTGCAATAGATGATAATCTACCTCTTACTTTGAACTTTACTTTAGACTAGCACTTCACCAGAGGCTTCGCTCGCGCCATAATTCAAAATTGTTAAGTACGAATTTTCATACTTATTTCTTTAATTTGTATAAATTTTCACTTTTACTTAAATCTTAGCTTCGTAAACCAAGTATTTTTTTGTAGTCGATGTCAGCCAAGGTACGTTTTTAACTAGATACATAGTTATTGGTGAGATGTGCTTGTGTCGACGAGGCGAATAAAAGTTTATTTGTAAATGGGTTTAATTAAGTATTGGTATTCTGTCTCAGTAATTTGTAAAAAAAAAAATCTTAAAGTATTCTCTTATTATTATTGCTAGGTATATTGAAGTGTTTCCTTGGCTGACATCTCTCATCAAACTAACCTTGAACTACATCTTTTCCAATAAAAAAAGGATCATCGAAATCGGTTGGCGTGATACTTAATGCATATTTAAGACTTATATGGTTTTGTTAGGGATGCCATTGCCAAAACTAGACCAAAATTAAATGATACCACACGGGAAGCACCAGCTTTCAAATAAAAAAAAAAACATTAAAATCGATTTACCCAGTCGAAAGTTCTGATGTAACAAACAAAAAAAAAATACAGGCGAATTGATAACCTCCTCCTTTTTATGAAGTCGGTTAAAAAGTTATGTCTGTCAGTTGTCTTGTTCTTACTAGGATTGTCATGTTAACAGGCTATTTCCGTATGTTAATCGTGCTGTTTTTGTTGAATGTCAATCGTCATATAGCCTTGCTCAACGCCCGTCTTTCGGGCTACGAATTGTAACGGTGAAAGGCGGGTGCCCGGTGGGGGCAAACCGCGGGCGCGGCAACCATGACAGTCCGCCACGAGCGCATGTCCGATACGTTGTTCTGCAAACGACACGGAACTCGCGCGCCGTTCCACGTACGAAAAGCAAATGGGAAACTTTTACTTTCGCGCGAGATATTAAAACTTATTCACATTTCTCCGTTTGTGTGTGGACGTGTATGTGACAATAATATGTATTAGTGTCAGGTTATTATAATACGTTACTTGCTTATGATTGAAAGAGACACTTGCAAAATGTTTCTATGTGTGTGCCTTGTAATTTGGAGCGGTGCCCTCGCGCCGGCTCTGGCTCAAGGTGAGTTGAACAATGCAAGCGACTCCTTCCTTTATGGTGAAAAACCGCAGCGCGGGTTTACAACCCTAATATTATAAAAACTGCTTGAGTTATGAAAGCGTTAACAAATCAATTCCAATCAAATAAAAAACAATGTACTATGCTTAAACTGACTTATAAGCCGTCAAAGTTACGCGAGATAATTATAATATTACGGTAATTAAATTAACACATTACAAAACTTATCTAACTGCTTAAAAGAGTGCATATTATGAATATAATGAGTTTTATATTAATATTAATATTCTATCTTAATATAAGTCCGTTAATATGTATGTATTATACAAAGATATCTATATACTGAATTATTTGAGTTGATTAATTACACTTTCTTTAATTATTTCTGTTATTTATAATGATTAATAAAGTAGATATTAAAGTATCACTTTTAAGAAGTTCGCTTACGACGAACTGCGCAGCTCGAAACACAATAATAATGTATAAAAGGTAAATTTTAAAATCATGACTAAGTCGATGAGATGAAAGCGATACTCAGAAATGTTTTTATTATAATAACAAGTAACGAGAAATAACCTGACATAAATATTAATAGATACACTAGGTACGTTAGGGAATAAGATCTCCATTGTTGAGCTCATGGAAGGAAGAGATTGTCATATTTCGACGAAATTATCCCATGTATGGGTTTCGTTACATTATTTAAACCTGATATAACATAATATAATAAGATTACAATAAGGTCGAAATTCGCATATCAATTTATTTTCTGTATTTGAATTATATATTTGTTTTATAGAAACGTTTTTAATCCGTTTTCAACTAACCTCAATTTTATTAACAACTCAAAAAAGTGCACACTATCAAATATTTTGTTTTTCATGAAAATTTTATGCGTCACTTATTCTAAAAAGTTATTGCTGCCGGAAAATACAAACATGACGTATACATTTCAAAAATAAACACACTCAAAATAATAAAAGTCTACATAAGTATATATATAAATGTATATATATATGTATTTGTATGTGTATATAGGCATAGATAACATTTTAGTCGATTATTTTACAAAAAAAGATATTTAAACGAGTCTTCATTAAGCAACGATTTTTAAAATAAGCATCCTACATTACATTATTATTAAGATACGTATCCTCAATCCAATTAATTAACTAAGTAAACTTTAAACACACAGGCTTTTCTCAATTATATAATTGGAAATATTAAAAATATTGTCACTGCTTATAACATTACCATGTTTAAAAAATCACTACCCCAGTTAGCACACGACGCAACATATTTTTAATTGAAAATCGTAATAGAAATTGAAGCATATACTTATAATTCGATAGTAATTTATACCTTATTAATAACAGATTTACTTTCATTATGTAAAATCTAATGACATTGTTTTGAGCCCACTATACACAGCCGGCTAACATACTGCCGCGCGATGCTTTCACTTATCCTGTTAATGTGTGTGTGTATTCTTTGTCTGTGTTCGTGTGGCTCGGCCCTCTGTTCTACTGAACGATATAGCCTAATGGGCCAATTGGACCCTACACGATTCGTACTTATGTCGTTTTAAAATGTTTATAAATAATTTGCAATATATTATGGAAAATACATTTGCTTTAAGTTATAGAATAAATAAAATAAATTATGATCCTTGTACTGTTAGGTTCATAAATATAATGTAATGGGAAATGAAGTTACGAATAATATTCATGAAACTGAAGTCAATAATCATTGAAACCATCCATTATGCCGAAATATAGCGTGAATATCGTCAAATAAATAATTAGTCAATTGTAACCGTCATGTCATTAAAATTGTAACGAGCAAAACGCTACGCACAATAACATAAAGTGCCTTTTCATTTTTAACAATGGGATTTTATATGTAGAGTTATAGAACGTATATTAATGAGTTCATGCTATTTATGTTATGTAAGGAATATTACATATGTTTTTACTTTAATCATATCATACACGAATAAATTATATAATATATATTTTTAAATCTAATATTCTATTTTTATATATTATCCGTCTATAACGCAGCTTATCATAATAATACTTTATCGCTTCCAGGAAAATAATGTAAAAATATTCACTAGAATGTTTCTTATATTAATGCTTCAAAAGTATTATTTAAGTTTATTAGTACGTCCTCAGATTTATAGTCATTTAGGATCGTTTTACTAAAAGCTAGTACAGTAATTTAAGTATATGCTACCTTCTGCACAGTTAAACGTAAGTACGTGAAGTTAACATGAACTATGCTACGCTAATTACGCTTCTCGATTGCTCTGAACTGCTATCTATTTACATGTAAAAGGTAAGAGCAGAGTAGCTGGCTATTAGATGTTAGTAAATAAGAGAGAAGTTTGAAATTTCAAGAACTAAGTTCTGTAATGGTGGTTTTCCAACTAAAGATTTTACGCAATTCTGATCTTCAAAACATTCATTATTCAACTTCATCCAACCGACCCGTTCAAAGTTTCATTGTATTAGCATACCTAGAAAATAAAATATGTTCATGTAAGTTTTAGAATTAGCAAACCTGTTGTGATGAAAAGTGATGTTCACTAAGAACGGATTTTACGCAAATCATACCGAATTTTTTTATTCTTCTTATCTACCCATGCGAAGTTAGGAAGTTAGTTATAAAATCAATCAAACTAAACGGCATCTCATAAATAATTTGTCTAGGCATGAAAACGTAACAAAGAAACGACGAGTCGGTTGGCGTGGTTGGCAAGACACTTGCTTTACACGCCCCAGGTCGTGGGTTCGATTCCCACCCAGGGCAGACATTTGTGTGCTTGAACATGTTTGTTTGTCCTGAGTCTGGGTGTAATTATCTATATTTACAATTTACAATTACAATACAATTTACAAAAAAAAAGTCTTAGTATATATAGTATATCAGTTGTCTGGTTTCCATAGTACGAGCTCTGCTTAGTTTGGGATCAGATCAGGGTTTGGGCCATGTGTGAATAATGCCCCAGGATATATTATTATTATTATTAAACAAAAAGCTCACTGTCGCATTTACAATATTAGCTAGGGTGATGGGCGAGTACATTAAATTGTCGCATGCTGAACTTGTTTTAAATGGACGTCGACGGTAAAAGAAACTGCATGCTTCGGATGGAAATTCTACCAAATGTGTTTCCACCAACCTGCAGTGCTTCCTTTGAGACAACGTACAGCTAATCTCCGGCTTTGGCGTTTCTCTCTGAATAAACATTTTAGAGTTTTGTTTAGTAGAAAATATATTTTATTCTTCTGATAAAAGTTAAGCTAGTTACATCATTTTGAATACCATCGTTAGTCAGCAATTTGAACTAACTTTTTCTTTATTATCAAAGACAAATACGATGTAAAATCTGGCATGTTATTGAAATTTTATATATAATCAAATTTAACAATAGCTTCACCTATAAATTTTAATTAAACGCATTCAGATTTTTTAATGCTCAATATTATTCAAAATGAATCGCTATTATTACAGCTTACAGTATTGTGTTAATGAAATCCGTTCATTAAACAAACACTAATAAAATAATGGAAAGGAGAACAGCGAATTATATCTTTATATTATTTATGTAACATTTGATAATTTAAAACATTCATGTACAGACTATGTAGTATGTACATATACTTTACATACATTACCATTCTTCCAATACGTTCCAATTAGCGCTAAATGTGATAGCAAACCAATAGATATTGTGAGCTGTTCGCAAGATTGCTTACTAATGTTGGGGAAAGCTCAAAGCCGGCCTCAAGCATAAAATACCGGCCAGTTGGATGTACTCATCTTGATTATAGAGTCTAGTGAATGACCGACAAGTCCAATAGAAATCTCTGGAAAGACACAACTATCCTATGTTAATTATAATTTACATTTATGCTCTATTTGCTTTTAGTTTTTATTAAACAACAAAAGATTAAGATTAATATATTATAATATGAACTTCAAATTAAATAAAACATAATTAGATAAAACATCTTACTCTAAAATTAATCTATAGCATATAATATTAATGTAATATACGTGTTATATGCAAACTATGTAACAGAGGCGATCTCTATATCGTTATTAGTGACAGATTGATGTCATGCATCTCAATTTCACAGATAATTATCGTTCCTATCCCAATTACAAGACAATACTACAATTAAGTCTTACGAGTATCGTATAACTATTTTTTTACTCTTATATCAGTTTGAAGTGTGTGGATTTAGATGCACTTAACAAATGCATTTACTCTCATATATATTTCTCGTATAATGGTCTAATTAAGCTCTATTTTTTATTTTACAACAGTTCTCTTAATGCCGTTCTTGTTGTTAATTATTTAGTAGAACGTGCACTATTATTGAGCATTTTCCATGTTTTAGTGTAAAGGTTCATAGAAATGTTTTAAATATAAAATTAGTTAAAATTAAAGTAAGCTGTATTAACATAACGAAGGTCTGTCTATTAGTAAGTAAGATAAAAGTCCAAATGCTTTATATAATATAACATTATATCTACTGGGACTTTATAACGTTTATGTGTGTGGATATGAACTATTACTTACTTCATTTAAATACCATTTCCTAAGAAGGTGCCCCTGAAACATTTGGGTAACACAATATATTGTAATATAATAAATGAACAAGGATTTTATAATTAATTACGATGGAAGCTTATATTTTGTTATATGAAATTGAAATTAGATATAATATGGTACGATGAATCTATATAATAATGGTATGGTGAATCTGAAGTCAACAGTCTGGAAGCGTCTTACTATCAGCTTAAGGTATTAGCAAAATAAAAATACAAATTAATAAAAACATTTTCCTTAACTGATTATCTTAACGTTTTAAGATTGTTTTCGAACTTAATTGAATATAATTTATACTAATATTATACATACAAAGTTGCTAAACCATAAAAATTTAGATGAAATTTGGTTAGAAGCCAGCTTGAAAACCAAGGAAGGACATAAACTACATATTTTATACCTAACAACAACCCCCAAACTCCAAACATAAATAATTTATAAATTGCCATCATCTCTTTGACTATCAATTATCAATAACTACTTGTCTTCACACCTCGAGATATTATCAAAATGCATTTGGTCTGCGACCGATTCATTTTCACTTTCACCTCACCGTTAAAAATACGCAATAAGTTTAAATGATCTTTGTAAGATTTTTAAGTCTTGGCCATGACTCATATTATCCGTTTATAATACTTTAGCTCCTATTCAAAATCCTTTATTTGCGTAGTACAATACTGCTGCATAAGTGCATAGTGCAAGTTAAAAATGGGTCTTCATGATACAAGCGAGCTTACATCAGATATGCTTCTGATGCATCGCTTTTGTGCCAACAGCACCTTATTTATACGTGAAGAGTTTCCCCATAATGTTATGCAATATCTTAAAATTGAACTTACATATCTTTTTGCAAAGACCATGGATATGCTCTAACCACGTTAATTTGTCTTCTACTATAACTCCTAAAAATGTTATACTTTTTTGTATATTCATTTTTAAATTATTTTCATGCAGCCAATTTTCACTGCGAGTAACTGTGTTGTTAATTTATTTGTTATATGTAGTTATATTTTTATATGGTATAGTTAAAGCTAAATCATCTGCAAAAAGTGAAAATTTATAATTAGTTACGTTTGGGAGGTCATTGATGTAATGTAATTTTGCTATTTGAGAAAGCTCTGGCGTTGTAATATAAGTTTTTTCACACAGTACAAAATTGCGTTAAAATTAACTTCACTGGACGGCATTCATAAAAACATGCAGATACGTGTACACGTGGCACCGTGGTCAGCTCTAAAGCCGGTCACCAGGCCGGAGTCTAAAGTGACGTCACGCCTCGACTGGTTTTCGAAACTATTTCGTATTGCAGTTATTGGCCGACTACAGTGACTTTGATTTTTACATTACTACTTAATTTACTTGTTTTTACATTTACTACTTCTTTGAGAGACTTATCGTACCTATATTTTAAAAACTCATTTCGTTCCAATTTAAAATGTTTAGATTGAACGGACAAGAAATATTAAAGGTTTTTTTTTTGTTCATGATTTTGTATTTGCCGTCTCGAGTTGTGCAATCGGGTTTCTTTTTAAAATCTGTATACTTTGCGCATAACATTTATTTAAGAACTTTAGATACAAAATATAATTTTATTAGATCTTTTTTTTTCTAATTTGCTCAATACCAAAAAACGTTAGTAAAAAGCAGTCATGCTAACAGGGTCAACAAATATTTTAAATGTTTTTATTTCCAAATCAAGGTTATTATTTTTCGCGGCTTCATTCAAGCGTGCAGGTGCGAGCGCCACATAATAGTCGTACCCCGTTATTTAGAATCGTTTACAAACTTTTACTCGCTCTCTTGCGGAAGATTTGCTGTTATTTTGAATTTAATACCAGACAGTGACATACATTCAACATCAATTTCACTTTATAAAATTGTAGGAACCAATATTAACCTTAGGTGATATCATTTATACCGTGTTAAAATATAAATTATTAGAATGAACTTACATATCCTTATTTTTTATCTCAAATAACAACTACACTTTACAATAAAACATACATAATATTGGCAATTAAGGGGTGCTTTATCTTAAAGGCTTAATCAATTCCTATAAATGTATTAAATACATTATTACATAATAAACAATTTCAAATGATTATGTCTTTGTAATTAGACCAACGAAGATGTTTCTGCTTGTCTGCTTGTTTTATAAAATTGATAAATTCTGACATAAAGTATAAGCCACAATATGTCATTTATTTTAATGATATATAAACGTAATTACTAAATGAAAATTCAAATAGACTAAAAGGGTGGATTACTTTAAGCTACCGATTAAAACTGCAATACAAAATTATTATTGTTAAGCAAATAATTAATTATTGCATTCGAAAATGTAACTTTGTCAAAAATGTAGCTTGTAATGACCACATTACATATGTGGTCATTACAAGCATTTTTTATTTTAAGAGACTTCATCATATGTTATAATTAAAAACACCGATGGATCTGAAAGTTTTACTTAAACTATGAAGTAAGTAAGCAGGTGTCGCTCTTTAACATTAACATAGTATGATATACTGTTATATTTAAGAAGTCCAATTCATTGAAAATAACATTAGCAAATTCGTTCAGTTATTTACAGTATGACTTATCAAGCCATCGAAGTTTGAATTAACTTTAAATACTAAATATTTAGAATTCAAAAATAGAATAATTAGGAGTCGTATGATTTCCTTATAAGTACTGTAATAAGTATGTACAATCCCATCCCATAGTTGGTAGTTAATAATAATTCGTATTTGAGAACTAGCCAAGTCAGACCTTAAACTTCAATATATTATCCTAATTTGTAAATTGACGAGAAGAAATGATATTTTAAGTAGTTATAAAATATTTTATATTATTATAAATACCTTTTGAGACTGACCTTTGAACTTGCCACACATTTAGATCTCACTACCTTTGTCGTGGAATTCAAAAACCAAGGCATATATCATAATATTGAACTTGGCTCTCATTTCTTATCGTTACTTTTTGTACAGAAATTATGAGTAGGTACTTATTCAGAATAATTTTTATCCTGGGACATTATTCATACAAGGCCATCTGATGTCAACCTAAGTAGAGCTTGTACAATAGAAACCAGATAGCTGATATACTACATATACCTACTACTTCTCTTTTGTAAATATAGATAATTACACCCAGACTGATATGTTCACGCACACAAATGTTTGTCCTGGGTGTGAATCGAACCGACCGACGACCTGCGGACCGACAGGCTAATTGTTAATCTTCTGTCTTTTTTGTATTATTTTCTATAACAATGCGCTAATTATTGAAATAATAATTAATACTAAATCAAAGTTAATAACGTAATAAATACGAAAGTTGACTATACTCTTTGCTTACTCTTTTTAATAAGTAAGTAGTTATAAGTACTAAAATAGATATCTTTGGTTTAAAGAAAAATTAAGGGTAGTATTCCACTCGTTATATATTCACTTGAATACTTTAAAATCCACATAAAGACCGGCTGTCATCAATTTGGATTATTTTCAATTAATATTTAATTCAATTCAAGAACCCAAGAATTCAATTAATAATAAAATTATAAAAATTTACTTGTTTCTGATTTATTCCTTTAATTTGTGTTTACCCAGATAACTATCTTGATGCTAAATTTAAACTTTATACGACATCTGGAACTGGGTTGGAGTTTCGATCTATAGGTCAGTCAGTGATAAAAAATGTCAATTTTTAGACATGGATATCTAAATAATCGTTTGAGCTGTGCTTATGAAATTTGGACCACATATGTAACCTGTAAGTCTCAATATATGAGCCAAATTTGAACTTGGCTTGACACCCAAGTAGAAGCTACGTGTCTAGATTAATATAACAACAGAATAAATTTGGTTAAATAAAATAAAATTATCTTATGAATGAAAAATATATTATTTTGTAAAAGCCGAATTTAAAAGTTAGGTATATCCATTTGAAGTGATGTAACGTAACGTGAGCTGCAAAAGTTGTAAATAGCAATTGTTTGACTTTCTGCAGGATCATATTTTACAATATGACAAAACGCTTCATACATTAGCACCACACACGCTTCATATATGTAATATTAGTTAAGGCGAAACTCGCGGTCCATTCGATAACATGTTATATTCAAATTTTCAACCATCTCTATATTGTATTCGTCCTTACTAATATATAAATGCGAAAGTTAGTTTATTCCTTTATTTAACACGCTTTAAATAGTCAACCTATCATCGTTAAATTTTGTATACACTTTGTCAAGGGTACAGATATAAAACACGTGAGGGGTAAACTAGTACATAATATAAAATGTATATTACATTGCAGTAGACAACAATAATTAATAATAAAAGGTTCGCAATATAAAAAAAAAATTGCAAGTTATGCGGCGAAGGTAATCTCGAGCGCCACCCACCACCCCCCGCATTCGTCGCCTGTGCGTACGGCAGCGCGAGACCATCCCGGCGTCCTCCTATCAATTTAAAAATCTCAACTTTCAGTCGGCAATTTATTTTTTTATTAAGATGTAAATCCGACGAATATACCGAAGTACGTTTGAGCTCTAACAACTGATAAATACGCTCGAACATCACTTTCTGAAGGATGAATACGGTTCCAATTTGTATGTTGTTATATAAATACTCCCCTTCACATATTGACATGTTACAACCTACAAGCAGGGCCTGACGGAGCTCGAGATCGATACTCCTTGTATTATAGTTATTGTCGTATTTATAGAAGTTTCAAATTAACAAGCTTACATTACAAGACATTATTCTACACCTATTAAATATATAATAGACATGTTTGTCAAGTGTCAGTATAAGGAGGAAACTTCCTTAAAAATTGTCAACTAAGAATTGTTGTAAGAGTTGTTGATAAATTACAACCTTATTATTATATATTAATATCCAAGTCCCACACAAACTTTGCGACTCATAAGTTTGAAATATATCAGCTCGGCGACCGTGGTTAGTGAGCGAAGGTCGCCCAGTCGGCTATTTTCCGCAACATGTGTTGGACAAGTGACCCTAGCGTACCGTCTATACCGTTTTGTGAAATATTGCACGCTTTACTACATCAAAGGGAGTCGATAATTGTATTTCTATCGGACAAGTAGCACTCAGTGAAAATTGTTCTATTTTAAAAAGGTTCGAATAAAAATTAAATAAAATATTAATGAGTAGTTAACTACGCCATCACAAAGGTATTTAAATTATTAACAGTAGTATAACAAATAACTTAAGAAAAATATTCTAAACTAAATATATAGGGTAATTATGCAATTTTTATAAACATAAATATGGTTCTGTGTTAGTTCTGTAGTCCAAATATTTCTTTATAAGAAAAATTGTATGTATTAGTAAGAAAAAATCATCAAATATTCGACGAGCGAGCCGAGCGGTACGAGGCATAGGTATCACATTCGCTGTCGATCATGATAATAATTATGTAAATACTGCTCGCTGAATGTGAATAATGAAATTTTAAATTAACCACTGGTATAATTATGTCCGTTTATTCTTAACTGGCCGTACGCGTCAAGATAAGATATTATGTCGACTCTTAATATTATAAAATATTGTAACCTTAAGTAACTTAAACATGTGATCGGGTCTTCGGATCTTTTAATTTTAAACGATTTGCATTAAAATAAAAATGTAGTGGATTTGAACAAGGTCGGCAGAACCGCTCCGCCGAAGAAGAACGGGCATTAAGCGCCGCCGGGAATATGAGGGTTCTCAGTACCCGGGGAATGATCCCGCACAGGCGGGCCTGCCGGCGCGGTGGTCAGAGTGTCAAGGTAGCACGCACAAGCGATAAAGTGTCGCTCATCGGTTAGACGGAAAGGCTTTTTAGTGGGTATTCTGATGTTCGGGGTGCGCTCGGCGCCTTGGACACCGGCGAGGCCCACATATCCCCCTCTCACTCCCTCCACTGTTTCCGTGGGGGAGAACGCGTCATACATTTTACCAGCATAAAAAAGAAGCGAAAGCGTTACAAGCCAACCAACTCACGTTCGCTTTTTTATATTAGTAAGACTAGTATTGTGATGGTTATTTGTGTGAACTCGAAAATATCGAACATTCGAATAGAACTAACACTTTGTAATATTGGTGTGCAAATGATATGTTTGTATTGTATGAAACTTTGTATGTTCATTTGAATATACGAAAGGTGATAACCTCGAGTATAATTCTGTTCGTGTTATTGTGCATAATACATATTATATCATTTGTATTATATTTGGTTTCTGGTTCAAAACTGACCACAATGTATTCTACCTTTCATATGCATCGATAATGCATTAATTAGTTATTCATGTCAGGGTAGCTAATAAGCTTAACATTTACGAACAATTATGCAATTGATAGAAATCAAATTCACTGAAATAAGTCCAAGCACAATAGATTTTCACTATTAAATTTATGATTTCTCGTTTTGTAATTTACACATTCATTGTATCGTACACTCGCATAAATGTTTGTGACAAAGGACCGTAAGCCATACAAGGGAATCGACTCGATTCGGACATACAGATATAGAAATAATATTAACTTCCATTGTAACGCATTACCAGCCATTACCTGGGCTTCTTTTTATTCATAAATAAAAATGTATTTGTGTGTTTGTTCTCTTCACATCAACAAATCATTCAACCGATTTCGATGAAACTTTATTATAATGATTCTTATACTCCCACGAAACGGATAATACAATAATTTTCCTTCACATTTTGTTTGTCCTTCAAAAATTACATACATAAACGTCTTTTCCACGCGAAAACGGGAGAGCTAGCTAAGCTAGTTTTAAATAAACGTATTTAGCCATTTTTTTAAAAATATAACAATTATTTTCATTGTACATTTTTAACAATATCATACATAGAATGACAGCACATTCATACTGGAACTCTTAAAATAGAAACATTTCTGCGAAAAATGGAAATGGATTCGCACAATTGTCAATCACTCGATAGAAGGTATGCTAAAAGGAAAAATATTATTTGAAATATCAAAGGCTCTGGTTATTTCGACAAATATTTTCATTGGTAACGTTCAGTCCGGTATCTGTTCGATCAATGTTATGGTATTCATCAATCCACAAAAATGTATTACATTTAATAAAATCAATTACATTTTATTAGGTTATAGTTATGTTTTTTGAGGAATTTATTTTTATTAATCTTAATAGTTATAAGTGAGTTGTCTTTGTTATTGTGTCAAATACTTTTGATGTGTAATATCTATTGGCGCACCTCGAGGGTTAGACCAATGAGTATGCCGTATCGGCAAGCAGCGTTTTACTCTCAAGCTTCATACTCCCTCTCCGCCGCCGCTCTCTCCTCTCTACTACTTGTGTTTGCGTGGCGCGCTATATACTTAGTCGCTAATTATTATTATAATAATTAAAAAATATATATTTATTTTAGAAACGTAACTCTTTGAATATTTTTTTTATTTTATAAAGGGGTTTTCATTATTAGTAAATTATTTAAATAACCGTTCATTTCGATGATTATATCTGTATGTTTATTACCCGATAGAAAGGGGTCAACCTCACTCAGGCATTAGTGCCGTAAGTAATAAGTATTAACCATACCTCACATCGTCAATGCTCAAATCTTGTAAGCTAAGATTTAACTTACACTTGCTCGTTCACCCTACAAACCGGAAGTTAATAATACTGTGTATCGCTGTTTGGCGGTCGAATATGTGATGGTGGTACCTACCCAGACGAGCTTGCAAATATATATATTTTTATTGACCGCAAACATGCACGAAATTTTAGTCAGATTAGTTCTATATTCAACATTCGGACATGTAGAGCTAAGCGTTCAAACTGCAGAATTCAAACAAAAGTTTTAATTAAAATAGTCTATTCGCTGATTAAATTTCAATTTATCACGAAGTCCTTATTCCGGATTAGGTAGCGTTCATAAACAAACGCTTGCTGTAATCAAACTTGTAAAGGAGTTTGTTTGTTCATTAAAAAAATAGTTTTTGTATTGTTTGGTTTATACTTCCACAGAAAGAAAAAATAATTCGAAAAAACACTTAACGGATTATCACGGTCGAATTATACCAACCATTTTTCTAAAACATCAATAAAACCCGGGAAAACGCGGGTTAAACTTGCACTGAACTGAACTGAGTCGCGAGGGTTTTGCACATTAATATGTTTTAAGCCTGACCATGCAGTACAAGGACAAACTAAATAATGTCGTTGAAAAACTCCTCCTCCGATACATTCATATTCATACCATCTGAGTTGCACAATATTTAGGTATAGGGTTTTGGTCTAAATTTTAGACTCAAGAGATTCGTAGATAAGGCAAAGTATAGAATGTAAATAGGCATTTACGTCTAATATTTTAAATAACTTTAAACAATTTATTTTAAAATATAGAATACTAATTAAATAGCTTTCGAACATTTGCAACGTGTGGTTCTACTGATACGGCAAATCTAAACGTTACATTTGGCAATTTTTTAACATTATTTACGTCTTAGTCTAAAAATATTTTTATTTACGTTACACATTCGTGTTTGGCTAATATTTTAGTAAATTTGTATTTAATCGGTTCAGTAGATTCGGAGCATTTCCGCTGTGACAGGCGGACACACAGACAAACACGAAAGTGATCCTCCAAGTGTATCGTTTTAACACTGTTTATTGTAAAATTTACTATTATATATTCCTGAGAATCACGGATCAAAAACATTTCCGCTGAATGTTTTTATTCGACAAAGTGATAAAATTGTCAATGTTTTTTCTTTTTAAATCTCGTTGTAACCGTTAGCCGTGCCGATCGCTCATACTCCCGTGTTCGGCCGACCATTAATATTACGAGTAAAACGAAATAACGTTGTTTTTGTATAAATATAAAGAAAATAAAACTACTGTTATGATAAATACTAACTCTACTCTACTTTATTATGCGACTCAGCAAGTGCTACTGTTGAGTCGACTTGAGAATTCTTGGTAAATCTCTTATAACATTTATAAGTTCAAACGGAGTTATCAAGAATGTATAAGAAACCTCATTTCTGGATAGAATATTTTCTATCAATATTCAAATCAATATCAGGGCGGCATCTTCATAAGAGAAATCTTAAGCATTTGGACGTTGTTCGAATTGGTGATCATTTTTGCAATTGCGGTGTAAAATGCATTACTTTTATGAAGAAAGCACTGCGAACTGTACTAACTGCCAATATCCATCGCTTGATTAGTTATAAGATTAAGGCGGACGAATGTGGTCGTTAGTCGTTTTTTCGATTTTTTCGATTTCGATTTCGAACTGAGATGTAGTATATGCGCCACCTCTCAACACCATATTTTAATATACCACCGTTGATATTCTATTGGTCTGAATAATTTGATCACAGTCTTATCACTTTGTATCTCATAATGCAGCGGCTGAACGGCACGGTGCATGCAATTTAACGGTTGATGTTACCTAACAAATAGAACGGAGTTGGATCTAGAGCCATCTCTACAGCACTACTCTGCCTCGATTCACTATTGGGCTTTATTTCATTCAAGTTGAGGTTCATGTGAAAATCAATTAACTCCAGACACGAGGTCTGTTGGTATAAGCGCGATGTAATATAAGTGTTGCAAGTTGCTTGGGACCAACATTGGTCCAACTGTATGTACTAGCACTAACCATTTATTTATGGTTATGACGTGGTTAAGATTAAATAAAACCAATAAAATATAATAATATTTTCCGTTGCAAGCTGATCCACTGCTCTTCTGCGCTTCTTTATAGAGCTGCTTGACCTTTATCATACTCAGGTGGGGTGCAGACTCCAGATGGACACGGATAAAGGCTCAACATATATTCTTAATATACATTACGCGATTATACACTTGCATTCGGCACATAAGTGAATTTTCACATTCGAATGCGAAATCGATATTCGCCATCGTCTTTTCGATGTTATTCGCCGAAATTTTACAATGCACATACGTCACAGTACATATCGTATGAGAATAAGCTTCATTCCCGTTCTATAATAAATAAAATACGACCATTTCGTTATTCACGTATAATAATGATTACGTATAAATTTTGTTTTATCCTCATTTCATATATTCTATCATGCATGCGATTTTAAAAGCAAGGTTTTATGTATCCAATTATTTACGATTTGTGATTTATTTTCAATGAAGTTGTATATATAATAACACATTTTTAGAACACATAATCAAGGGAAATATCTATATTATAGGGGAAATGCTGCTAGCATGCTTGCTACCATTCCACGCGGTCGCGATTTGTACAGTAAATATTTTTAATTTTTATTTGTATTTCAGGCTGTAATATAATAAATTAATATGTATTAAATTTTGAATGATTGAAATTTTTAATAAATAATGAACTTCAATTTCTGTGTAAGGAATCCGGGACTATAAAGTTTGTCGGAAACTCTTTGAACATTTCATCTCCGAGTGTTTGTCTCTCGAATGTCTCTTCCATTTCTAATATTAAGTTCGGTTGATTTCCCAACTTCAAATAGTTTTTAGAATTAGAATTAATTTTAAAACCTTTTAATACTTACAGTGATATCTAAACAATATGGTTTTATAATAAATAAAAATTTTAACAAAACAAAAACCGACTTCATAGAAAAACAAATTAATATGCACTAAAAAATAATTGCGTATTCTTCTATAATTTGATAATTAACTTACTATTATCTACTCATCAATATGTAGGTACGAATGTGTTGAGTGGTTGATAATGTATTTACAATTATTGTTACTTTTGGAGTCGATGTCAGCCAAGGTGGGTTTATAACTACATTTAGTTAGTTATAGGTGAGATGTGCTTGTGTCACACGCGCAACTTTACGAGGCGAATAAAAGTCAATTTGTAATGTGTATGTTTTTGTTTGTTTTTAAAAGATTCCCGTATTATTATTGCTAGGTATATTATAGTGTTTCCTTAGACTGGACCAATGGGAAAGCACCACCTTTCAAATAAAAAAAAAATCATCGAAATCGATTCATCCAGTCGAAAGTTATGAGGAAACAACACAAAAAAAAAAAAAACATACAGTCGAATTGATAACCTCCTCCTTTTTTTGAAGTCGGTTAAAAATTAAGATCTTTTTTAATTGATCTTTTTAGATTAAGATTAATTATTAAGGCAAAGTCAATAGTAATTTGAAGTGAAATTGTAAAAATATATACAAGAATTCGAAGCACATTATTTCGATTTAATTACATGAATACTAATATAAATTAATTTTAATATATGTGGAAATGTCTCATCGTTTAGTTTGGTTTTTTGTTGATCACATACTTGTCTACAATAAAAAACTTAATACAAATATCTTACGTTTACGATACGATGAAATGAAAGAAAATGTTATGTTACGAAAGTCGAAACTATAAATATTATATTTGATCGATGACAACTTGAGTATTCAAAGTGCACTCCTTGTACCTAATGTAGGCACAAAATTCGTTTATCTCGAGCTTCTGGTGAATTGCGTAGTCGAGCGTGAACATTCTGTCTATCGGCACTCAGGTTTCATGATTTGTTTATGCAACATCACTGTTTACGTGCTATATTTATTTGTTAAATAACGTTCTCGATTGTATTTAATTATTTTTTTATTAATACATAAATAAAACCTAACTGAACAGCTCTCGGTTAAGTCATCGACATGAATCAGCTCTACGAACTGATAAAACAATCTACAATACGACGAGGTGTAAAATACATCTAGATCATTTACAATAATTATGTATAAACCAACACTTTTGTGCGTCAATTTTTTCGAAACTTTGTTAAGTAAGTATTCACCTCGAACGATTAATTAAAAAAATAGTTTTATAATTAAAAACTATTTATATTATCTACAAAATATGTAACTAATCAATATCTCTAGGTTTCTCTATCTAAATTAAAATTATACGTATACATTTTTTAAATTCCATTACCTTTTAACAGTACAGTAACAGCTTGCGAGTGTCCCACTGATGGGCTAAGGCCTGTTTTCTTTTTGAGGTTTGGAGCTGATTTCACCCGGCTGCTCCAATGCAGGTGGGTGAAATGCAAATGTGGCAAAATTTCATTGAAATTAGGCACAAGCAGGTTTCCTTACGATGTTTTCCTTCACCCTCAAGCACGAGATGAATTATCATCACAAATTAAGCACATGAAATTCAGTGGTGCTTGCCCAGTTTTGAACCCACGATCGTTGGCAAAAGTCACTCTTAACATTCGGCCACATCAGCAGTAACTTTTACGTGACCAATATTTTCCTGTATTTTATGACGTCATAGTTTGTGGTTATTCGATTGTATTAAATTTATTATCATATAAAATAACTATTGTGAATCCTTTTAAAAAAATTCAATAAATTTATATATAAAAAATACGCTGGATGTGTCACGACATGATTTGTGTTGAAATGAGACATCTAACTTAGATATAGGTATTTATATTATAACGCTTAATATAATTCTTGAACTATTAGTACAAGATTACGTGGAAACCGTCTAAGCTAGCTGATTAATTATGTAATTGATTTGTATTGTAATTGCTTCCTTGACTGTAAGTACATCTAATAAATTAATAGTATTTAGAATTCTATAACATACTCGTATATGTATAATAACAACCATTTAGGTTTGATGGTATAAAACTTCAATAATAATTGTATTTATTTAAAATTTATATTATAATTATATAATCGCAAAATGACCTGTGGTTACTGCAAAAAAGATTTTCCACACTCTGGAAAGTCAGGGAAATTTTACACTGCCTTCCAAGGACTGTAAAACTATCCTCTAATCTTAATCGAGACTATTGGCATGGGAGGCATTATGACATAATAAGATTACTCCTTTTAACATTTAAAGAAAAAAGAGTGTGTGTACACGCGTTAGAAGTTATACTTCTTTGGCGTATGGAAAAAAAACTCAAATGCAGTAGTGATTAACGATAAATATTAAAATTGATAAAAAAGATTTTATTTAAATAAAATACTAGAATATACAACTTGAACATAGTTATCGATTTTCATGCCACCTAGAACTAACTTCACGATGTAGAATTCAGGTGTCGGTGTGCGCGCGCATCGTAAAAATTCACTCTCATCAGTTTTCTCCATCGCGCCAAAAGAAGTATAACTTCAAAAATACAAAATTACAAAAAAATTCATGATATACTTTTAAACGAATAAATTTTTCAGGGAAATGTCAGGGATTTTAATGGACTTTAAACCAATTACTCAATTTCAATACGTGTATATTAAAGCCGACTAAACGGATCTTTGTTAAGTAAATATATAATTAATGAAGTTTGAAAGCGTTTTTATCCAATGGTGGCGTGGAACCAACGAAGCAACAAAAGTGAACAGTTGACAGGGGTCAGGCAGGCCGTGGACAGATAAGTTTGCCGAATATTTCAGAGCAAAAACAATTTACGCTTCAGCAGTCGCGATACATCTCAGTTCGGCTTCGAAAAACCAATTTGTGATAATAACAAATAAATACTAGTTCATTAAACTATTACTTACTAGTACTGAACTCATTACATAATTCAAAAAATAATAATAAGGGATTTTGACGAAATTTTATAATTTTATTGTAATAAAATCTTCGGAATAGTTACAATGTATGTATGAATATAGAGCATAATATTGTGATAGAATATGGAAGGTATGTATTATATTAAAACTTTGCAGTAATTATAAACTAATCACGACATATTTTTAATATTTATTAAACGAAATTATAAAATATTCATCATTCAATGCAAGAGCTTCGTGTTAAATCACCTACAATTACGACTTGCGCAGGCGCATTCGATGTCGATTCGATTAAATTGCACAACGCTGTCGCAACAATGGACTTTATCAAATTAATCGCAATTGGTGTAACGCTTTACTTTTTATTATAGTATGAAACTAGTAAACGTTAAGGCTGTTGCTTAATAAAAATACTATATTTTTATTAAGATATCGAATTGACGGACAACTTTTTATTGAATATATATAATTATGTATGTGTGAATGTAATACAACATTCTTTAGATTTATAAAATACGTCTCGACTGAGTTTATATCATCGCACGACCTTAATTAGTAGCGTAGAAACGCCTTAAAAAATTGCAAATTTTAATTTACTTTGATAGCGGGCTTATAAGTTTAAGTCTAAGAGATCGCATCTCTAGACTTCAACAACAACGTAGTATAAATATTAATAGTTAATTGATATAAAGGCCTAAAATGCTACGGATTGTTAATAATGACGATATCCCTAAGGAAGTAACCAAACAAAAACTTTGGGAATCGCCACTAGTTCATGTTACACAACAAAGATTGAATCAATTTTTAACAAATGCCAAAAACCGTGCACGGCTTCTACCTTTATCAAGTAAAGTGTCAGGTCACTGGTTACATGCGCTACCCTCTAAAAATTTTGGGTCGCTTTTAGACAATGAATGTGTTCGCAAAACAATAGGTAGGGTTGTGCATTGAGCACAAGTGCCCGTGTGGAAAAGAGGTTGACTCTTTTGGCTTACACGGTCTCTTTTGTTCAAGGAGTTCAGGGAGAGTTTTCCGCCACGGCTCTCTTAATGATACTGTTAAAAGGGCTCTTGCCACCATTGACGTTCATGCTCTTATTGAGCCTCATGGAATTAGTCGTGATGATGGCAAGAGGCCTGATGGACTGACATTGGTTTCCTGAGAACGGGGACGGGCCCTTGTGTGGGACGCCACATATGTTGAGACACTGGCCCCGTCTCATATCAGGGAAACAATGTTAAAAGCCGGAGCTGCCGCGAAAAAAGCTGAAACGAACAAACGTAACAAATATTCGTCTATTATTCCAAATACCCAAACACGTCTATTATTTCAAAAACCGAACAAAAATATGTGTTCGGTTTGCAGTTGAAACGCTTGGACCTTAGAGTAAGAGTGCCAAAAAAATTCATCCGAAATATTACTCCCCGCCTTATTGCCTCCACTGGTGAGTGGAGGGAGGGCTGGTTCATTTTTCGGCCAGAAAATCGGAATTGCGATTCAAAGGGGAAATGCTGCTAGCATTCTTGCCACCATTCCGAGCGGTCACGACTTGTATAGTAATTATTCTTAATTTTTATTTGTATTTATTTAAATTTTTAATGTAAATAAATAACTATATATAATATACATACAAGTTTGGTGCAGCAGGCATTTTTTTATATATGTACGTATTTTTAAAAGTAAATAGTAAACTATAAATCACTAGAAAAACTCAATTACTTAAAAAATATTCGTTCAAATAAACTAGTAAATAATACTTTCGATGTAACATACGTACGTGTTGTGTTATATTTATAACAGTTTGCATTCCTAATACCGTTCAAGATGATACGTAAATAATTGCTCCGACGTAACTTCAATATGTTGACGTCCTACGCTTCGCCTCTATTCCACGCTTAATGAAGTTTCTTTAGTCGATGATAATAGCCATTATGGCCCTTTGCTACGAACAAATTGAGTTTGATATAGCTTGGCAAATAGAATCACTCTTCAACTTGAACTTGAAACAAGGTTTAAAATATTAATACTCCTTTTGTTTGTTCTCTTTATAATTGCATATCATAAAGATAATTATTATGTAGACTACATTAAAAAAAAGTCCAAACTTTCATAAATCTTGAAATTTTGAAGTTCGCAAAGCTGCAATCTACATCGTTGCTGTATAGCTGATAGGTATGTAGGTATGCTCAAGCGATCCCTAGCCGCTCCCCCGAACAGAGACGACGACGGGTAGGCTGGTGTTTTCTAGTGGGTATTCTGGTGCCTTCAGAGCCGGCGAGTCCCAAATACACCTGCCCCCTACCCTTCCGTTTCCGTAAATGCGTTTTTCCAGCGAAATAAAAACACAACACTAACACAACACAATCTAGAATTATATACATATAATAAACCTGAACTATATATGAATATATTATAATTAGTTATATTATATATAATTAGGTCAGGTATCTCTTTGTTTACAATCAATTGTAATCATCAAGTTCAAATCCATTGCAAATGTTATTCTGTACTAATCTAATCAAGTAGCTTAACCGAACCGTAGGTATTATTGATCTTCAAAGTTCAATTATGTTAAATTGGTCCTTTGTATGAGATTAATAGAGGTACGTAATTCGCACAGTTCTGAGTCTATTTGCTTAGTATAGTATAGTTACTAATGCCCAACAGGGAATTAGTAACTATACTAAGCCTTAACGTAAATTATTCACGATTGTTATGAAGATTGAATTATACGTAATGTTGTTTAAGAAAACCATATAAAAATGACTAAGAGAAGATTAAGTCGTCGTACCGTTACTGGGTTTCAAAAATTAATGCTCAATAATTTCTTTATTTACTTAATTATTTCATATTCATAATAATTTTTTCTCTTGTTTATTTAGTGTCGTAATGCTTCGAAGATTCCGCGCCAGTGAAGTTTGAATTAAATATGCATAGATAATAATATAACACAATGTTATACACTTAAGCGACACATGACCTAAATAATAAATGATGCGTAAAGTGAAACCTTCGTGCTATAATAAAACTGAATACAAAACGTCGATTTTTACCATAGGTGACTTTTGAAGTCAATCTAGATCAAGTTCAAATATGAGCAAGCAGAGCTGAGTTTTCAAGTTCATGCATGGCAACATCGATCCCTGTATGTCAAATGAATTCCTGCAACATAATATGTACGTATGTAAAATCCCACGGGGCACAGCGTGGAATAAATTCTTAATCTTCTGCTTAAATGGATAGGAAGCTTAAACGTTTACTGGCCGTTACTTTACCTTTCTATTTACGCATTTTTTTATTTATCAAAAAGCATCGTTTATCGAGTGCTATTATTTACATACTCCTCTTTTTATAATAGATACAAACAATAAGTACCTTAATTTTCGACCGTGTGTGCGAATGGAAATATGCAAATAATTTTAATAGTTACGACTGTTTTAATTGACAAAGCAGATACTTCTGTGCGTTAAATAACGCTTAAACTGAGTGCCACGCCACTACAGTTAATTTGTAACTAATTGATCTGATGTGCCGACATAAAGAATGCTCACTGTATTATTGTTAACAGGCAACACGCAACGGATTTTTTTCTCTCCGCCATTATAACGAACGTTTTATTTTTCCATATATAGCTTAGAATGTATTACACCTATCAATATAATATATATACATTATACATATAATATATATATATATATATATATATATATATATATATATATATATATATATACATATATTCAATTGTTAATTATGTAAAAATACAATTGAAAACTGTTATCGTTTTAATCAATACTCTAGGTCATCTTTGTTTACCAGATTCCTTTCAACTTTTAAAAACTCCGATACGAGCGTTTTTTTAATTAATAAACAATTTTTAATTAAAACAAAGCATTGTCTACACAGAGAAAGAATTTATTTTCATGCAATAATAGAGTATGTTATTAAATACTTGAACGTTCTCTTTCAAAGGATTCTTTATATTAAACAACTCCGAGACAGCAAAGAAGCGGATTGTAGGACACATTGTTTTTGCGATATAGCTCTTTATGTCAACGTCAGAGAGTTAATCCTGGCGTGGGTTGAACGTATGTTAGAAACATATAGGAATGACAAAACTCTACAGGCTCTCTACTCGGCAACCCGGCGGATCGATAAACTCTATCTATATAGTCTATGATTTTACATATTGCCAATTATTGAAAAGTTAGCTATATCCTCATATAATCCAAAAAAAACTGCTTCGTTCGAATAAATCAAAAAATTGAGGCTGCGTTTCAAATCAAAATTAAAATATACTATATTTATACTTGGTAGATGAGCTTTTGAGCCCCGCAAGGATGAACCTTTTCTGTTACTCATCAACGACTTGCCCTAACTTATAAGGAAAAAACATGATACACAAGGTATTGTTTGCTGATGACAACACTTTAGATTTTAAAATTAAAAGAAAACAAGTACAGTATGACGATATAAATAATGCTATCTCTGATATAGTACATAGGTTCAATGTCAACAAACTTATGTTAAAAAATAAAAAAACTAAAGTTGTAAGATTTAGCACACCCAATGCGTAAACGCTGATGCACTTATCAATGGAGAGTCGATTTATCCAGTTAAGTGCATTTCTTGGCCGCACTGTTGATGCCAAGTTGCAGTGGGTTTACCATATTAACGGATGAGCGAATAGACTAAGCTCAGCGGCTTTTGTGGTTAAGAACATAAGTCTCTTCACCGAGGTTGATACGGCTCGTCTTGTATATTACGGCATATATTATAGGGTAATTATGCCGCTATCAATGCGATATTTGAACTACAGAAGAGGGCTATTTTCGTAATCACTGACCTAGAAGCTAAAGAACCTGAGGCAGAAATCAAAAGGCATTAAAATAAGATCAGTTGCTTTTCAATATATATTATGTAATGTTGTGTATGTACGGAAAAATATTAATTATTTTGTGAGAAAATATGATACTTATAACATTGGTACAAGAAAAAAACACAAACTAATTACTCTTGATCCTCGACTGCATAGCGTCAGTAACATTTTGTAGGGCAATGTATACGCGTCTACAACAGGATCTCAAAAAGCGTGTACAATTCTTCAGTTGTCAGATATAAAAATAAAATGTAAAAACGCTTGTGAGCAAAAGGTTGTTATACAATTTTTGGATGACTTTCATTCACACCTTGTGAATGAAAGGATCGCCTCGTGGCTATTTTTTGTACAATGGTAAATGAATTATGCCAAAAAAAATAAACGCGGCGAGTGTATTTCGCTGGTGCTTATCGGGCTGGTTGTGTGTTTTCCGAACCGAACCGGTAGTAGTTTCTAATTTATCTATCAATAAGTAAGTGTAATGCTTCTATGCCAAATAAAGTATTTTAATTTTGTTATTGTGCCAATATCCAGATGTATTCTCCGATTATGCGAGACGGACATAATGGAACAAAATGAATATGTATAGCAAAATCTTTAAAGTTTGTATTATCAATGGAAACCTCTTCAACAAATTTCAAATATTAAAAGCTTCTACAAGAACATTTTCCTTCGAAGAATTTTAAGTGGTTTATTTTAAGGAAATATCCATAGAGCTGATGTAAAACTCATTCTCTTTACTCGTTCGACCACAAATACTTTGAATATAAAGTTTATTTTCAGAATATGAAAAAATATTTTTCAACCAAAACAAAATCCTGTAAAGTACACATTTAGAACGTATGTATACTTGTTAGCGTAAATGTTTAATATGTTAATTCAATGTGTCGACTATAGTTTATATGTCAACGAGCAGGGATAAAATATATTAATAATAGTTACGTGATGGAAACCCACGCATCTGTAAGCCTTAAAATAATACAACGAGATTAAATCGCATTATTTGAAGAAGGAATTGCTATTAATTTGTACACGACATTACGTCGATATAATTGAACGTGCATTTATAAATATAATATTGCTACTTATATTATAAAGCTGTCGTGTTAGTTTATTTGTCTGCTGGTTTGAGCCGCATGTACGGTAAGCCGAATCCCCATACACTAACTAATAAATTTGAAAAAAGTAAGTAAAATTATAAAACACATATAAATTAACATTACGAACGTAAGTCGTCATTAATAATTATAATTCCTCATACTTTTTAATTTTACTTGTGGCTTTGTGTGTCTGGGTAGGTACCACCCGCTTATCATATTTTCTACCACCATATAGCAATCCTGTCATATTATTGTGTTCCGGTTTAAGTGGCGAGTGAGCCATTGTAACAGCAGACACAGGGGACATGAGATCTTACGATCTTAGTCCACACGGTTGCACGCAAACGGACATGTCTACGGGTGGTGGTGACCACTCATCATCTGGTGGCCCATTTACCCCACTGTTTACCTATGTTGTATAACAAAAATACAAAACATAAAACATGTCTAAAAACAAACAACGCAATTCTAACTGTATAATAATTGCCACGCAACATTTTAGAGCTCCGCTAAGGTATGGGGAACTGGCTATGTACGTAGGCGAACAAGTACGTTGCACTCGGTGCCGGTTCAAATCCTTGACTTTTCGATTAAAAATGTCAATATGGTTGCTAGCTTTACTCAAATATACATGACGTAATCAAACAAGTAACTTAAATCGTAATGAAACCGATAAAAAGATACGTTTTCTTTAAATATATGTACATTATTATTTTATATACATTTTAAAATTGTTAATAATTTTATAATCCATGGCCGATAACATTTCAAAATAAAGATTTACCTCTTCGGTTATAGATATGGAACCAAAGACTTAAATATACTGAGAATATTTCTACACTATAATGACCAATCGTCATGTGTTTTGCAAGCGGACAACACATGCGATGAAGTCTATTTGTTGATTTCAAATGTAGCCAATAGCTCGCATTGTTTGCGCAGACATTAAACATTTTGAATGAAAGAAACAAGAATATTTTTAAAGTAACGAACGACTCATCTGTCCTTAGCATTATTGTCTATACATTGACAATAAAATACTATTACACCGCTTGTATTTCTATTTTATAAATAAACGTTTGTTCCCCCAAATAGCTATGTACAAAAAGTTAAATCCATTCTTCTTTCAATTAATTTACTTTTAACTGATATTTGTTAAACATATAATAAATAGTAGTTTCTGCAGAGGAGCCATACCACACGATCAATTAAAAAACGTCATGCGACTCTATTAACTAATTGAATGTAAGCAAAGTTAATTGCGTCAAAAGAAATAATACAGGTGAAGGTATAAAAGTAAGCGAGTTAACAGTAGAATTACTATCTTAAAATCAATTCTCATTTCGTTGGAATCTTGTAGCGAATATCGGGATAAACTTATAAGAGATATTCGATACTTGGAACCACAATATAGTTTATGGCTTTCCAATAAATATAAAACGTATTAGTTTACTTTCATACGCGACTTTTATTTTACTTTTACGTATATGACCGTTTCAAAGGCTGAACAGCTATGTACATACTTTAAATCACAATAATCGATTTCAATTTAAGGACGATTTATTGCAACTTCTATCACCGTCTTGTCTATATGACGTAATATTACATATTTAACTTAAACAATTATACATACAATTGAGAACTAGAGAAAAAGTAATATAAACTCACTCAATTTACTTGGTGGTAGAGCTTTGTGCAAGCTCGTCTGGGTCGGTACCACCCACTCATCAGATATTCTGCCGCAAAACAGCAGTACTTTGTATTGTTGTGTTCCGGTTTGAAGGGTGAGTGAGCCAGTGTAATTACAGGCACAAGGGACCTAACATCTGAGTTCCCAAGGTTGGTGGCGCATTGGCGATGTAAGCGATGGTTGACATTTCTTACAACGCCATTGTCTATGGGCGTTGGTGACCACTTACCATCAGGTGGCCCATATGCTCGTCCATCTTCCTATGCAATAAAAAAAAAACCATATATATAATACAAGTTGATTACAAGATACAAGACTTGATTGTTGTAAATTATAATCTTATTTTTTTTCATGTATTTTATTTCATTTTTTTGTGAAAATACTCAATAGTTTACATCGTTATAAAATACTTGTTTATTCATTACCGTGTGTTCACTTTGTTGTCGTTAACTTTATATTAAAAAGCGCGACCATGTTTTTTTGTGATAGCCTTTGAAGACTCAATCAACCGTGGTTGAAACTGCATTTCAAAGGCCTGAAATTATTTTTAAATAAATACAAAATCGAAGCAGAAATATGACTGGCACGTTTATGTTAATATGAAAACTATTTATGTATTATTTGGATGTATTTAACTACAGTTTCAATTTAAATTCCATGGAATTCAAGGTTTATTTATATTCAACAAAATTGTATTAAATATGAAAATCATTTGCGTTTAAAATGCATTTATTTTTATAAATGTAAATAATTTTGCAGAGACAGAAGTGGACCACACAAAAAGTAAAACAAAAACTTTACTTGAACAATAACCTGCCCAAATCTTTCCTGTCGTAAAAAAAATGGTTTACTTCGAAAACCCCAGCCACATGTCACAAGTGTCCAATAAATCCGTCGCTCAGAGATATTTGACGACATCTGTATAACATGCACCGAGCTCCTTGTAGAGTGACGAGACTTTCGTCTTATTTAGGATTGTACTAATTAACTAGTTATTTAACAAGAGTATCATAAAATAATAATTATAATTTTTTTTTTATAGCCTGGCAGGGCAAATGTCTCTACTCCACCTGATGGTAAATGGTAGTAGAGTCCAAACGCGACGACGGCTAGTGCAATCATTAACGATTTGCAACAAATTATTTATTTAAATTGAAAAAAATTATCAATGGTTATAATAATAAATAATGATACTCGATTATTTATTATAAGATATTTTTTTATTAAAACGGTTTTTTTTACCTTTACTTCTATTTTACTGCCAACAAATTATTATATTTTTAACAAGCATGGTTATGCTAGTTAACAATTAAAAACAGGACATCGTCTTAGCAGTAGTGGACGCAACTTCAGGGTCGTCAATGACATAATGACAAATAGTTTTAGTATCTTCCTTTGAATATAGTCGCCTATTTATTAATGTCTTGCTGACCCACTTTTGTTAAGTAATTAAATTCTTAAACTGTGCGTTTAAAACAACGTAGATTATCTTCGCTGACTGTTTACAATTAACAATTAACATTAGAAAAAAACGATTCCTTTTTGTATTGTAAATTAGGTCATACCTAAACCGTTACTATCGTATCAGATTGTTATTATTATTTATTTCCGTATTCATAGAAACATTTCAAATAGAAATCCTTTCACGGCAATTATTCTTGCAGTTTTGTTTAACATCAACCGTTAAACGAAATATTAATTTAAATCATGATTCGATTCTGTTCAATTAATACATAATACTCCGAATAATGTTTCTGAAATAATATGCGTAAATACGCTTACACGGAATTCGTGGTCAATTAACAATGATTAATGAAAACTATTTCACAAATAATTCAGACTATTTCATAAAGATTCACGATGATTTACGATGCAGTTATTTTTTTTCTTACGTACGGACATTGAAGTTATGATTATAATTATGGTATTAAGATGGAAAATAAATAAGTAAAAAATGTTGACTAAATTTCATCGGACCACGAACTAAAGAAAAGAAGAGAAATGTAAATATGCAATAATCATTATGTTTAAAATAACCAAAAAAATTATATACTGCTGTTCTAATATAAAGAAGTAAAGAAGTGCAGTAAAGAAGTAATAGTATACAGAGGGAGGCTTCGCTTTGCAGCCGAACCACAATTTGGGCAAGTAAGTGATTTAAAAAAAAAAGAAAAAGAGAAAACCGAACAAATATGCGAAGTCGGAACAATTAGCAAGTGCTTTTTAATCTCGACAACATAGGTACGCTGGCCCGGGCGGAGAGATCGTTTGACCTTCTGTCGATTATATATTTTTCTAGGAATTCCAGCTTCGGATAAAACATTTTTTGTACCAAAGCGAGTAGCGTTTTTACTACTAGGTACTACTGTTTTTACTAAATTGTAATCCTCACCTCTATCTATAAAAAGAACCACAAACAACAAATACGTTATAAACCTTTTACATGCTTTTATTTGAAAAGGGATTTATGAAGAAGGCCACAGATTAAATTTGTTTAAAAAAATGGCTAAAAGTACTCAATAAAATAAACAAACTAATGGAACATTATAATTAATAGAAGTAATTTAAGGTCCCTAACGTGAGAAAACGCTGAATACATGCTAAAATACATGGACATCCTTCTATGTTAAATGCCAACATTAAAAACATGATATAATGAATAGTTGGGAGATCCAAAGATTAAGATTTCAAGGGTAACGCGTCTATTGTTGCGATTTTCCCACAATTAATACACAGCTAGATGATAGGACAAATAACAGACTGTAATCCTTATTTCTATTATTGTACATTAAGTTAAAAATGATTACAACACGTTTAACGATGGTTGTTGCATATGCACTGCGAGTATCACTGGCTATCTATGTACCGGTCGTACATAATACATCATCTCATATATCATCTCATTTGCCGTAATTGAATTACATAAATTATTTATTCGTGTTATGTAGTTTAATAATATCATTTCGCTTTTAAATATTTCACATAGTCATGATGTGGTGTTATTATTACTTTTTTATATTATTTTTATTTATGTTAATAAAATGATGTGTACAAATAAGTGATTAACATTTCGAAACTTTGAAATATTTGGCCTTATTTTCGGAGAGGTACTGAAGCGAAGACAGTATACTGCTACCATGTTGTAACGCTTATTAGGCGTGTTTAGATAAGTGTATTTTGTATATTCCAACCAACCTCAACTATTCAGGAGTAGTGGTTTTTATTACGTTCTTGACCAATTTGTTGGTAATATTGCGCCAACTGTTTGGTTACAACAATTTACATTCCCTATAAATATTATACTGATATATTATAGTTTAGTATTGTTTGTATGAAAGGTTTATAAGTATCTACAGAAAAGATATATCTGTTTCTTATAGATAACTGATACTAAACATTTTAGAGTTTAGTTTAGTTCAATTATAATTAATTATAAGACATTCACAATATAAATAGAATGATGAAGTTTAATCTAGATAAATATTATCTTTTAGATATTGAGATTCAAAGAAATATTATGACGAAATCCTACTGAGGATTTTAAAAGCGCTCGTTGCTTATGCCTTAATATCCACGACTAAGTAGGGCACGCACGCCGCGTATAGGTTTTTGTGTTTAGAACAATCGGTCACCGTTAGCGACCGGCATCTCGGACGCGCAAGGAATCACTCGACCTCGTCAACTGTTCTGAATACCGTCTCGTCGGAGACGAGTGACCTGTTCTTGAATGTAATACGACAATAATATGTATAAACTTTTAACAATTGCCACATCTCTGTCGGCAGACGTAAAATATCACAACCGATGTCCATTTATATTATTTATAAGAAAGAAAGTAAAATGAAGTGGAATATATAAATCAACCATTTATATGTATATCAACAAAGTATATGAACAAGAGAGTTCATAAATAACACATTTGTTACACGTTCTGATATGACATAAAACCTCCAAGAAGAGAGCGTACTCTTTCCTTAAAGGCCGGCAACGCACCTGCACCCTCGGATGTTGCAGATGTCCATTAGCGTTCGTTCGCTTGCCCCCTCTTACATAAAAAATAACGTTCACAATCAAAAACATATTATTAAAAATATTAATCAAAATTAATTAAGCTATTTTGGCTTATAGTATAATATAATAATAATATAATTCCCCGTAAGAGTTATTTAAAAAAAAATGAAAATTATGTAGTTAAATGTGTTCTGTGAAATATTTTATTATTCATCGTAACATTTTTTAATAAATAAAATTTCAGTTAAAGTAACTTATCGATCACAAGTTTATAAGTTGAATCTTTGCTCAATGAACAGCAACTATACCAACCTTGAAACATTCACTCGTTAATACATTCAAACCTGCTAATTATAGCCACCTCGTTGACCTTACCTAATCTTACTTCGTTTTGAAAAAGATTTAATTACATGATCTACGAATTTATTACTTATATACCTCATAGGCATAGAACAACGAATACTAACAACATGTAAAATGATATTGTGATAACTCGTTAGCAGTTGAAGATAGATTTGCATTATCGGTTACGAGTTCCTCAATTTCGTAAGGGTATTAGATGTTGAGCACGTATATTACATCGTATTTTACCTTACAATTATTACAGATATAACCTAGAGCGCGGTCAAATAAACAAACAAACTCCGTTAACTTTAAAATATTAGATCTTATAAAAGCATTGAAACCATTCTGGTTTGTGTAAACAATAAATAGTTCTTCAAATGAATTGTGCACATATAAAGCCGTCAATAAATCAGTTTCATTTCCGAACAGCGGCTGTTTTATGGAACATCAATTTACTCCGGGCGTAACGTGAATCAGCTGACGTAAATTAATTTTATTTTTTTTTCAATAAAATGCTTTTAATGTTTACTTAAAAGATTTTTAGACATTCGCCCTGCATAAAACCCCGCTACTCGATTTTTCGATTCGATTATGTTAGAGGGTGCTCCCTAAGAATAAAAACGATTTTAAACATTATTCTCTATTGTTAATATTGTCCAACAGTACAGTTAGTTCTCCAACTTAGTTTATGACGTTATTTTTCGTATTTCCAAAAATTATTAAGATATTTAAAAAACAAAAATTATTAGTATTTAACTAACTATATCTTGAAAAAAATTAAAAATATTAATTTATAGTTTAAAATAAAAGAGATGAAAAATTTTATCCTCTACAAAATAGTATCTACTGTTTTTAATGTGCTCACAGTTTCCGAGATATTCACAAAAGGACGTTTTTCAAGATGGCGGCTAACGCTTGCGATCTGGGATGACAAAAACTCGGTTTTATACTTAAGGTGCACCCTCTAACATAATCCAATCGAAAGTCGAGTAGCGAGATTTTATGCAGAGCGGACGCAATTCTGGTGCTAAAATTGCTCGAATGCTATTCATATTTTAATAATATACTAATGACTAAGAAGGGATTTTGACGTAACATTTCTATCTATATTAAAATAATTGTATTATTGTAAACAATATTCAATTTAAATTTATAAAATAAATAAAAACGTAACAATGATACTCCATTTTGGTCACGAAATGGTAGATACAAACATATATATGGAAGTGCAATTAAAAAATAAAAAGTAAGCGTCGAACTCACACGCAGCGACAAAAAATGTTACTACGTAATAATTACGTATAAGAATGGCGTGACAATATAAGTATTCCACGAACTCCACAAGAATACGTAATGATGAACCAAATTTGGTTCCCATTAATATTTTACATTCGAACACAACATACATTGTGAAATCCATCACGACAATATTATCTAACAAGAGCTTGACGTCCGTCGCGTACCTCTAACACTACAGTGGTTGTCTACAGTTGTATCAAAAAGATTTATTTTGATTCTATATTCGACATAATAATAATATAATTGTGATTGGCAAACAGGAATTAACTTCGTGAATTAAATATTATTGGTTTTACAATGAGAAATTGCAACAACAACATTAAAATAGAAACGTTGTTATGAAACACGTGTTGGATGTAATAAACAACTTTGGCATTGTCCATATTCAGAATCACTAACGGTAATGTCACGAACAAGATAGTTTTGGTCAAAACAAATAATGACGTCCTCGTGACCGATTTCGGCCACGCGCCACGGCGTGGAATTATGTACACCCAACTTCGAGATACGAGCTGCTACTGAGAATTTTCCGGCAGAAAAAAACCCAATAACTTTTTATCGGCCTGACCTGGACTTTGAATCCTGGATCTAGTGATATGTGTGCTTAACCACTAGACCAAAGAGGCAGCTGGGACAAAATAAAATATTATACACAAACAGATCCAAAATAACTACAGAACTAAAATCTCTTATAACATTTACAAAAAAATAATAGGCTATTTACTGGGGGCCAATTCTACTAACCAATTATCTTTAGCTTTATCGCAACCGAATCGAAGCGTGATCGTTGCCGTTTATTCGTTTTCCTATTTTTTAAAGTATTTATTATCTAGTAGCATAAAAAAATGCAATTAAGTTTGGTTTTTGTTTTAAAATAATTTATATTCGATGGCGATCCATTTTATTATATATAGATATGTCAAAATTGGATCGGAATTGAATCGGGCACGTATCGTAGTCGTTAAAGCTTAGTAGAATTCTCTCTGGCCATTTCAGCTCAGTTTTATAATAACCAAGACTGAATACAATTTTCTATGGTGTTTGATAGTAACTGTTACTTTTTGAGAGTAAGCGGCTATTACCAATTCTGATTGAATTTTTCTTTTAACGGAAGTTATAAAAATTAAACATAGTTACTGTTCACAATGAACCAGCACTCCTGTCACCAGTACTGAGCCTTTACAATTGCGTCGAGAGATAGCGGCGCTGAGAGCTTTCTATCGACTGTATCACGGCGAGTGCTCAGAGGAATTATATTCCCTCATTCCTGTTTCCACTTTCTTTCACGAATCTACGCGTGCTGGCTCTTGATGTCACCGCCTTTGATATCAATTGCATCATTGTTTCCCTGATATGAGTTGGGACCAGTGTGTCAACACATGTTGCTTCTCGCACTAGGGCCCATCCTCGTCCCTATGGAACCAATGTCAGTCCATCCGGTCTCTTGCCACCATCACGACTAATTCCATGAGGCTCAATAAGCAAGCAAGAACGTCAATGATGGCAAGAACCCTTTTTATAAAGTCATTAAGAGAACCGTGGTGGAAAAGCCTCTCTGAACTTCTTGGACAAGAAAGGCCGTGTAAGCCGAAACAGATAACCTCTTTTCCATACGGGCATGTGTACTCAATGCACAACTATATCCCAGTCGGAGATCTATTATTATGCGAAAACATTCATCGTCTAAGAGGGTACCGCAAGCAACCAGTGACCTGATTCTTTTGTTGTTATTTGATAAAAATAATTTTTTGATTATTATTTTCATCACTTGATTTTTATTATCTGTTTGGATGATTAGTATCCAATGCTCTCTGCATTGGATACCAATTTTTCCAACCCGTTAAAACTACAATTACTCAATTTTTTCGTAATGCTGATCAAATGTCTCCAAGATAGAATATGTAGTAAATCCTACAGTGGGAGCACATCGTCTTAGCATCGTGGATCCGGAGGCCCTGATCGGATCACTCTCCTATGCAAATCTCGATCGAAGGGCTCCATCGATGGCGGAATTCACCTGCTCAACTTCTCCCCACCCTACGGTATGGACAAATTTTTCGAAAAGCTCGTTCCACGGCTGAGCGTTGGCGTTCGAGATATCGACAAATACAAAAACAATTACAACAATATTTGATAGTTATAATTGTGTGATTGAAATGTTGGAAATAAATAGCTGCTGACTTCGTTGCCAGTTCTTCGCCATAGAATCTATATTCTGAACCGTTGGTAGACTTACGTTTAATAGTAAAGCAACTTGAATAAAGTAACTGAAAATCAAAGTTGAATTCTTATATTCATATGATCCCCAAAATCAGTAAATTACTTCGTGTACTTTCATATAATACATAGTTACATAAAAGTGTTTTTTTTTTTAATAATTAACAGTCGTATAAAAAAAAAGACTCGGTATTTAACCGGTACATAGTTTCTAATGAATATAAAATAATATAGCAGCCGATTACAGAATATTTACAAAATGCTCTCACGATTTCGTATTTCCCAACATTTCTACCGAACTAAATGTCAGCGTGTCCTTCATTTATCATTTCAATGCACCAAAATGTAAATTGAAACTGTGTGGTAAAATAATAACTTCATTTCAGATAACTTTTCGAATTCAAATTGTAATTGCACATATCCTAATGATCATATTACTAAACTAGGAAATTCGTTAACAGAAAATCAATAACTGGTTACGATTGAATAGACAGCGCATGTAATTATCCATTAATTTCTATATTTTACCAAATGATTTAAAACTTGGATAAGGCATTTTACACAATATGATGACAGATCCCAAGGTCCTGCGTTCACGCCACAAGTTGCGCCAATTAAAAGTAGTTGGGCTAATAAAAAGATTCTGGCGATGAATCTTAGCAGCCTGAAGTCTGCAACTTGGAAGCGTGTACATTCCCGTGCCACGGAAAGCACGTAAATCCGTTAGTCCTGCGTCTAAATTCTTTTGTTTTATGTATTTTACCAGTCGTGTCGGATTGCCTTCCCATCGGGTTATGAGAGTGAAGATACAGAGAGTGCATCTTGGTTTGCGCAGACATTTGTATGCTATAATATGTCAAGCTCACTTTGGCATTCGCTGGCCGAAATCATCAAGGAAGCCAAAGCGTAAAGTTCGTATTAGTTAAATTCTATACAAGAGTATGAATTTTATTGTATATGCATTATTTAATAGTTTCTCGTCGGTTCTTCTCAATAGATAATGTTCATGATTAATTTAATCAAAGAGGTATCATGACGATTTAAAAGTAATAGAAAAGAGTATAAGAGCTTACATCAATAAATAATATTTAAATGATGATGGGATATATGAGTGTATAGACAATACAGTAACAATTTTCAAAATAGCATGTTTTGTGACAAGTATCTCTCGCTTGCTAATAAAATTTCATAACTTCATTAATGACAGATAAATCTTACTTTCAAGAATATTTACACGGGCACTTAATCCAGCGAACGGCCACTAACGCATACAAATTTTACATTTACAGCACATCTTATACGATGTTCATTATCATATTTAAAGTTGCATAACAAAACTTTCTTTAAGCTAGACGCTCGCGAAACAAATGACAATATGTAATAGATTATATTAGGTGTAAGACATAGGTGTTTTTACTTTATCAGGTTTTGAAACCAGGGCTTCGTATCGAAGTACGGCGCCCTTCGACCAGTAGGATGGATAACAGCTGTTATAGAATTCAATCCATACGTCATATAAATAAGGAGCACAATCGTATTTTTAGAAAGAAATACTTGGCTATAAAAGTATTTTTATTTCTAGACCTACACGGATTGATGTTCTATGAGAGTATTTACAACTATGGCTACAAACTAAACTAAATTATCCATTTTTCAAATAATTGAAAATGAATTTAAAGCTTATATTTTTACATAGTCGTGCTTGGAAGCCCTGTTATTGAATATTGCATTTCTCATCCCTCGTTATTCTAGATCGTAATATATAGATTAGAATATATCTTACGAAATACGTTCGTATGTTACTTATACCTATTTACATTTAGTGAATTCGATCGCTAAAGATTTAAAACTTAATCCACTTTTGATAGAAAGTAAAAATGTCCCTCTCTTATGAAACTTACTTTATTAGTTTTAATTAATTTAAAAACTTCATGTCTGTCCGCAACTCGAACGATTTTTTTTTTCCTACACGGTTAAACGATTACTATGAACTTCCAACATATTAGAGGTAAGGTCTTTTGCTTTTGATAATGATGAAAGTTTATCCTAAAAATGATTAAATTATTGGAAAGACAGGCCGTTTCTTAAGTTGAGCATTGAGTTAAATGAGTAATGTATTTCTTTCAACGATTGAATATATTTATTACATATTCATCCAACATCGCTTCAAGCTAAAGCACTAGTGTGTGTTAAGCAAAATCGCACAATTTAAAATGATACGAGTTATTGTGAGTAAAGCATTATTTTGTATTTTCCTAGGTGACCGGCTTTGTGGCCACCCGGCAGTGCCACCCAACGCAAAGGTGTCGTTGCCCGTCGATACCAAAATTGTTCCTGGAACAGTAGCTACGTACGAATGCGACGAAGGCTATGAACTGTTCGGAGCACACCAAAGAGAATGCACTCTGAGAGGCGACTGGACTGCAGAACCACCATTTTGTGGTGAGAAATACATTAAATATATTTTTAGATAAATATGAATAATAAATTAAAAATATAATTCATTATTTAATTATTTTATAAAGTTCTCAATACCTTACCACTTAATTAAATATAGTTAATGAATATAGCTTATGACAAAAGTACTCGTATAATACTTAATACCTAAATAAAAGATTTTTATCCTTCTAGGTACAAATGTCGCCTTTAGAAAACCAGCAAATCAGTCGACAACAGTTAGAGGAGGAAGCGCTAGTAACGGAAACGATGGAGAGAAAACCACGGAACACGATGGAAAGCGATGCACAGAAACCCAGCGGGAGGCATCCCCGTGGTGGCAAGTCGATCTCCTTCGACACTACGCCGTCAAAGTGGTCAGAGTTACGACAAGAGGCTGCTGCGGTAAGAATTTTTGATATTATTATTTCCGAATTAGAAACACTAGTTTTCAACTATTTCGTAAGTGTATAGCCAAGTGTGAGCGTCTGCAATCTGCATTAACAGAATTCTGTTACATATTTTAAATTGTACTTTTTAAAATTCGTAACCGTATGGCGTGACGAAATCAGCGTGACGTTCGCTTATGGCGTCACGTAATAAAGTAGTGATCGTATAGTAAACTTTTGTAGTTAAATATATAAGAAATATATATTTACTAGCTGTGTCCCGCAGCTTCACCCGCGTATAATTAATAAATTAATAATAAATTATACACACACACACACACACACACGCACACACACACACACACACGCAAACACACACACACACACACACACACCACACACACGCACGAACACACACACATATATGGCTACTGGTAAAGAAATACGTAATAAGCGATTTGAAATTAATTCTCATAAAATATCATAGGGTTCACCGATCTTATATATGGCCTATCTTTGCGACATCACATGATCTTTGTGTGTACCAATTTTCATCAAGATTGTTCGGGCCATTGTTGAGTTATAAGAAGACATACAGACAGACAGACAGAAAAAATGAAAAAAATATAGTATAATGTGAATTGTGAATCACTGCAAAACGATTACTTATCACAAAATTAGGTGAAAACAAAAGTACAGACAGAACCAACAGTTTTGTATAGTAGTATAGATATAGATTTTACCAACGATTTTTTTTTTATTATCATGGCGTTAATTATCTATAATTTATTATTATGTCACACTCTTACAAAACGTCATAAGATTTCATTGTATTGTTTTTTTAGATCCGTTTTAAAGTTGCGATATTAGTGTTTGAGTTATTCCAATTTTTTCAAATATTTACCTTTGTATTATCATATCTACTTAAATTGTTAATGTTCTTTGCGCTATTGTTTTTCTTGAGAACATAATCCTATTCAATTTGCAATAAGTTCGACTCAGCGGAATTATGAAAATACTACTGAAAGAATAAATCATATTGTCACAGAAGAATATGAAATGGAAAGTACGATACTGTGCCCGAATCGTACCTCCGTTGTTACTGTGAATCAATAGCAAAAGCTTTATTCGTTCTGAAATATAAATATTTTTGAAACATCCTTTGTCCGTTGACATATTGCGTACTTTGTCGACGGATATAAATTTTATTCAGTGATTTTTATATTGTTTTTTTTAAAGTAATATTTCAGTGGTTTTACGTACTTTAGTATTATATTTTATACGATTACACTTAATATGATAAAAGCGCACACATATGGTTAATGGATTTTTAACATTTCTTAAAACAAAGACTTCTGTACAAAAACTTTCCTTATCTTAATACAATACTCGACTACATTCATATGTATTACATTTCGGACTGACACGATTGCCACATGGCTATTTCATTATTTTTTTTTTTGGTAATCAGTACATAGTAATAAAGTAATTATAGCCTGTGAATGTCCCACTGTTGGGCTAAGGCTCCAAACCTTCTCCTCAAAAAGAGAAGACTTTTTTTGAGGAGAAGGTTTGGAGCTTATTCCACCACGCTGCTCCAATGCGGTTTTGTGGAATACACACGTGACAGAATTTCAGTGAAATTTGACACATGCAGGTTTCCTCACGGTGTTTTCCTTCACCGTTAAGCACGAGATGAATTATAATCACAAATTAAGCACATTAAATTCAGCGGGGCTTGCCCGGGTTTGAACCCACGATCATCGGTTAAGATTCAAGCGGTCTTACCACTAGGCCATCTCGGCACAATTAAAAAAAAAGAGACAAAATAAATCAACCCGCTGAGTTTCTTTCGCCTGTTCTTCTCAGGGCTGGGTAGTATCTAGTTCGACTATCAATAATGTAATACTTAAAATATTCAATAAAATAAATTTGAATTTATTTACATGATTACTGTGTTTATAATTAAAATACAATATGCATACATAGCTACAAGCGCATATTCGAGTCTATTTGTTAAAAATAACAAAAAGCCTGGCTATTTTTCTCTTCTTCTTTCTTCTCTGTTGCCGCTCGCCCTCTCCGGCGCGGGCGCGCGGGCGGGCGTGGGGACCACCCCTATTGTATTGTAGTTTGACTGTTATCTTCAATTCGTTTTTTTTTCACGAATACACTCGTACTTATTAATTTAATAAAGAGGTAGCAGGAGTTACAGATAAAAAGTAAGACTAGGTTCAAGCTTGCTTCATACTACAATTCATCAAATCAGTGCCGCCACCAACCGGCATTGGAGCAGCGTAGTGGAATAAGCTCCAAAAACCTTCTCCTCACAAAGAGGAGAAGAGGCCTTAGCCCAGCAGTGGGACATTCACAGGCTGTAACTTTTCTTAAAAAAATTATGTTATACGAAAATTGAATTCAGCGTAAAACGAAAGATGTAAAATCCGTACATTGGTCGCCCACATACCAACCACAACAATAAACATGACGTAAAATGCTTCAATCTAAATTTGTCAAATATCAAAGGTCGACATTGACTTTGAAAAATGAGACGACACATTAGATACAAAAAATTGATATTTACTGCAACTTTCTTCATTGTCTTATTCTTAATATAAGTTACTTATTACATTGTTTCCATCACATAATAGTGTCGATGACGCAAGTGACGTCAAATAAAAGGCACGAGTAACAAGATATAAACATTTTAACAGAATTTCACTCGGTGGTAGAGCTTTGTGCAAGCTCATCTGGGTAGGTAATACCCACTCATCAGATATTCTACCGCAAAACAACAGTATTGGTATTGTTATGTTCCGGTTTGAAGGGCGAGTGAGCCAGTGTAATTACAGGCACAAGGGACATAACTATAAATGCCAAAAAAAACTGAATACTTTTTAGATTAAAAATATAAGTAAACGAAATATTAAAAAAAATACAAATATTGCAAGGTACACTTTTTTTAACCGGATATAATTATTGTTTGGAATGTAAATTGGTCTATATGATCTAACATCACATATATAACATAAATATACAATATGCAATATATAAAGTTATAAGCATACATACCACCGATGTGCATTACGGAACTCTAAACAATTTTAATATGAATGTTCTATATGAATTCAAATTAGCAAAATTGCATGCGTCTTGACTCCCGACTAATATAAACAAATAAAACTTAAATGAATCTTTAATAAGCACATTAATTTGTGTAATTTATTAAAATTAGACACGTGATAGCCCAGTTGTCTAGTCGCGTGATTCTTAACCAGATTTTGGACGTTTTAGCCCAGCAGTGGGACGCTTTTTCTATGTTCAATTTTACTTTTTTGTGGATAATACCGGCTCTTATTCGTTAATGTGGAAATACACAATTAAGCAATTTTACCAAACGACAAAATAAATAGGCAATTAATTTTAATTTTTTATTATTTAATTTGAATCCAAAAGTCAGTAATTAATAAGTTGCAGATTTCAACATTCTCCGAATTATAGGAAGATATACTTAAATTATTATTGAAAGCATTTTATATTTATATTTTACACTTTAATCAGAACATGCTATGGTATGTTAATGAAATTTTAATTGCTTCTACATACACTGAAGCCGCAAAATTAAATGATGCTTCCGATACACGCATCGGCATGTCAACTACCCACTCTTGTATCTCGCACATTGATTTTATAGAATTTCAAAGACAATGAAAATGTAATAGTATTATAAAATTATTTCCTTATAACAACATTAGACTACAGTTAACTAATTCCTAAGTCGTAAGACATGTTTCAGTAAAAAATACCTCCTCGCGACAAAGTGAATATTGCGAACATTGTAACTTTGTCACTACAAAATGTTTGAGAAAGTTCAGAGATAAGTTTCTCTAAGTTAGACTAAGGCTTCTTCTGTACTTGGGCTTATAAGCATGTAAGCAGATGTCCGTCTTACAGAACTGTTTCTTTTTATACCTACATTGACTTGTAAATACTTTTTCTTATACTTATAAGATTATTATATTTTTCTTATATTTCTAATCATCTTAAAAAATAAATAATAAAAACTGGAAGGCGTCAAGACGTCGACAGATAAGAAACAATGAAATTGATAACATCTAAAATAATTTATTATAAAATAAAAGTAATAAATATGGATTGTAATAAATTAAATTAGTTCTCTTATACAGTTTTTATACAGGGAGTATATAGCGCGAGCAGGGTATTACTGTATACGAGAACGTCATTCCCTTTGCCGTCACGGCATACGATTTGTCTTACAATAAAATCAATTACGTTAATTAATACCTAATAAGAATAACAAAAAATTTCAATTATTACGAAACGTTAATTGTATCACAATAAAAATCTTCATTTTCGCGAATTGATTCGTAATTCGTCACACATGATAGATCGGTGTCGCAACACGTGTCCGTCGTGTACGTGTTGTAAAAGTGGCCGCGGTCATGTGCATGTCGTGAACGGTAACGGTGCAGTCATTCATTACACGATTATGTCGCACTATGTCGAAATAAGTAATCTAATATATTCGCGTACAGGGCAAACCGCGACGGGGCTATACCACAAAGATGCAATATAATTTACCATGCAAAATAACCCATTGTGTACATATAGTAGTAGATTTAATTTTGTTCAATTATGTTCGCCCTTCGTTTACCATAGTAGAAGACTGACACTAGTAGAATGACACTATAATCTTGCAACCCATACGATGAGATTTGTCTGTTACTAATATATATTTGCAAAGCCGGGACTAGTAGCTAGTACGTTATATTTATTTATTTATGTATTTATATAATAGTTATTATTCTGTTCTTGTGTAATAAAAATCAAGTAAGGTCCTCCAGACCGATTTCGGCCACGGCGGCCAATTTCCAGAGAGATTAGCCAACTGCGCAGGAGATATTATAGTGCACAAGTGTGTGCGCAAACACAAGCACACTCTCTTTTCTTTAGCTCTCATAATCCGATGGGACGGCAATCCGACATGACCGAAAAGAGTTCAGGCGCAAGACCAAAGGCTTAACGTGCTTTCCGAGGTACGAGAGTGTACACACTTCAAACTTCCAGTTTCCGGGCTGCTACTGAGAATTTTCTGACTGAAAAACCCAGTTACTATTTATTGGCCCGACCTGGGAATTGAACCCAAGACCACCGGGTCTACGGCCTTATATCTAGCCACTAGACCACCGAGGCAGTAAAAATCAAGTACCTGCTAACGCAAAACGATTCCAGTAGCAGACAAAACTATCTATCTATCTCATTATATCTATGGCAAACTAAGGGCGAGCAGAATTAAATTCATACAGAAATAAAATCAATTGTTACATATTCTTGGAACTATGTACATAAATGAAGTTTTCAGTTTAATATTTTGCGGTGGTGTATGAATTGACTTAATTATGATCACAACATTATAACAAAGCGCGCTTTGTATTCAAAGAACCGTTCACCTTATTGTCAGCACTAACACAATTGTCCCATGGGCCATCTCTACGACACAGCGTATACATTTGATTGTAGTTTTTTTTTCATAATTACAGGCGTATTTTAATTAGATCATTAAAGTAAGGCTTACATTTTAATGAAGCGTAAACTTAAACTAGATTAGATAGCCCGAAACTCAATCTAACTTTTGTTTGAAGTGGTATTGATTCATTTCATCGGGTCACAGGATCGGATCTTTATGTGTGTAATACGTATACACGTATTGGTGCCTTCATTTGTGTGCAATACAAACTAAGCCTTCATCCTATTTTCCAGGTCATCAACCATTGCAAGACCTTGAAATTCGGGTAGGAAACAGTAGCAGCGACTTGCAGCGAAATCCTCTTTGCGCGTGGTTTCCTGGAACAATGGGTGAGTTAAAAGCTACTTACGAATTAATAGTTTTAAATGTTTTGTATTTTACACGTAGGTATAAGGAATATATATATTTATAAAATTTTTACATAAATGTAAACACTTAGCGTTCTTGAAAATTAACCTATTACGAGCAAACTCGCAAAGTGAGTAATAAATTTTCGAATTCAGACATTTAAATTCAAATTTAAATGTCACTAAAAGAAAAAAAAAGTTATCGAAATTTCAAATAAAAATGAAAACTCCCTTTTTTATGAATTTTTTAGTCCAAAGTATAAAAAAAATCAAAAAATAAAGTGAAGTTGCTAAAAGCAAAAGCTCTTTTTTTTTATTGGTCCCTCCGAATTTGTATTTTCCACGAGATTTTAGTCATACTCTGTAGAAATGAATGTCATATATGAGGAATCGACATACTGTCTATTTTTCATTCGTGTTACTCTATTTAAAGACAGTCGTACACTGTGCATTGACAATATGTGTGATTTTTTAATACGAAACCCGGTCTAACTTTAAATATTCTAAGAAATATAAATTGTTAATCTGACGCAACAAAAAAAAAACAATTTTTTATACAGTTTTAGTCGATACAGTACGAAATCTCTATCTGAACGAAGACAACAAAGCATAGAACAATTACACTACCACTACACAACGATAAAATTAGTAACAAAAATTTAAGCCTCGCTAAGTATTGTTCGCGAATGAGCAGTATGACTACCCTGACTTGTTTTATTTCCAAGGAACGTGGTCTACCCATAATTATGTACCTATATTGATAAGACGATACAGTTAAACTAAAAATTGTTTTATAACAGCTGTAAATTTAAATATTTCAGAAACATTACACGATTCCTGTGTACATAATAAAAGCAAAACTCAATTGCTACAGATATTTTCAAATCCACGTGCAGTACAGCGGCGCTACCCAATTAAAATCGTTGATGCAAAAGGAAAAGAAAAAAAATGGTTAGGAACACGCTAGCAATATATTAGTTGGGTACAAAGTAAAACGTGGCAACATTTGATATAAACGCTTTCCTTTTTTTCTGTAAACATATTAATATCTTTAGATAAATAAACATAATAGATATTGCGGGCAATAATTATATCAAAAACTCTCTCGATAATATTTAAATGAAAAAGGTTGTTAAATATCTGCAATTTATTATGCGGAATCACTATCGCTAACATCAATCAATCGGATGAAAGTGGAAATCGTGTCACAAATGTTCACAGGCTCTCGCTCGCGGCATGGGAATCGCTGTCGTCTGAAGCGCCATCATTATTATATGTGAGCCGTATTATTATAATTGCAATTGTAAAATTGTCATTAATATTTTACTTTTGTACTATGAGCGAAGTAATGTACAGTACGTACAATTTTTAATAATTAAATAGTCTAATATGTTGTTTAAACTGACTATATTCGCAGAGTATTTAAGAGTTTATATATATATATATAAGAGAATAACTGACTGATATATTAACACAGTGCCCAAACTACTGGTGCGCTAGCACCATCAGAATTTCCATACGGGCTATTTCTACAGAGTAGGTACGTTAGCACTAAGGAATGATTTTTGAAAAGTTTATGATTAAGGGGCTAAACCCCAATTTCTATAGCTGTTTCTTAATAAAAAAGATTTTTTTTTTTATATTTGTATAATGACGCGAGAGAAGCCCCGGGTAAAGCTCTAGTTAGGTATATATGAAATATAACCACAGTCACTGAAATGAACGTAGGTGTACGATAGTGAAAATATTATGAATATGTATATTTTACATTATTTTAGCCTTTGACGTATATCTAATGTTAAGGTTTAATTATAAATTCTACAAAATCCGTAATGTAAAAATATAATCCGTTTTTAATAATAAATATCGGAAACAAGATAAAATTAATTGGATATTATGATACATTATATTATCCTTTGTAGTCTGAACATTTCATTAATTTAATATGCTTTGTCATTTTGTTTTAATCTATCATTTTTATATTTATAATGATTATTCATCTATTTGTATTTTGATTTCTATGTACATAAGGTCTTGATTAAGTAATAAAGTCTTATAATACACAGATCAAATCATAGTCAAATTCGTTTTATCTCAAATTGTACAAATTGAAACTATAAAAATCGTCCCCTACTTTTTGAATAAATAAATAAAAATGAATGTTTGTATGTTCCGTATGTTCTTAAACAATTCCCGATCAACCGATTGTGATGAAACTTTGACGCTTGCCCATATATTTTTTTCTTTGTATATTTGTCCATCAATACGTTTTATGTTATTTTTATTTTTTTACCTTTAATCCATCCTTGCGAAGACATAATAAATCAATAATATCGAAGATATTATAAATCAAGGTCTATGAGCGTCGTCTCCTACCACCATGCTCCATTTTATGTATGATATTGACAAGTTTATTTTTATTTCATTGATTTTTATTTATTTTCTTGTCCAACGTTACTTATTAAAGAATGCCATTAGGTGAGGTGGTTTTTTGTTGTCGCGTTGTGAATGTTGAACGAGGTGTATTGGAGCGCGCACGCACCAGTTATATAATCGTAAACAAACTTAATAGCTTTACGTAACTGAATACTCGACGCGTTACACATTGTAGTTAATTAGTCCAAGTACTCTTGAGAACTTTTCGTCAAAATAGACAATTAAATGTTCATAATACAAAAGATATTATAATGGATCGTAACATCCGCACCGAATATTATTGTTCTATTTCGCTAATGACCTGCAGTAGGAAATAAATGTTTCGCAAATAATCGCCCCAGTTTTGACATTCATTTTGTGAAGGATTTTCTTATTAATTCTTGAAAAAAAAAAACTAATCTTCAATATTTAAGGTTGATTCATATTTAATTAGTAAGTAACACCTCTCGCTCGTTACGTACTAAATAACGCAAACAAAAACATACATACTACATGTATTACTAAAGGCGTATTCACATCGAGTATGTGCTTTGAGCGTGTCCATGCAGACACGTGCTAATTCTGGTCAGTTTTGCGTGAAAAATATTTTTTATGCGTCATGAACATAATTGTTTTATGAACAGTATTTTGGTATCTAGTAAGTCTTGAGCTGGACACGCTATGAGGTAAATATTAAATCCTACAAAAGAATTACGTGATTCAATTATTCCCACACTGAACCGCATTAAATTTAAACTCATCTTCGAACAATTCTTACGAACTACTTAGTTTGTTGTTTATTGTACATATCACTTAAACAAGAATCTCTTTGATAACTTACTTTGAACGGCTGTTTCCTTCAAAGTCAAAGATCAACTAGCACTTTCTAAACAACGCGGTCAAGCTGTTGACAGCAATTGACTGTTACTTACAATCAATAACGAGTTACGAGTTATACAGCACCCTTTCACCCTTGAACTCTTTACCCTTTTCTTTTGTAACAATACTGTATTTAAAATGCGAAAGTTCTATATAAATAAATATCCAATGTTTTGTCAATAAAATACCTTTTGACATTCGTTAACATTTTATAGGACACCACGTTAAATTTAAAAACTTTTTCAAAATTAAATTACATTCTATTCGACACGCGCGGGCATTTTTATATTTTATATTGAAGTTCTAACTAAAATATCATTTTCCTTTTAACTTTGTCACTGATAAAAAAGCCGATAGTATCGGTGACAGTATTTAAATAACGTGTTTTAACGATAAATGAATACAAATATTATATGTACGGAATGTACAAAGAATAACAAAAAATTATCGCTTAATAAAAAAGAATTTGTAAAAATTATACTGTAAATAAATGTAGCTTGAAATTATCTTTATTATTTTCTACTTCTGAAGGTTCATTCGGAAGCAACATTGTCGATATGCCGTCAACTAAAATCAAATATGTCATTACCATTGTGCCTATAATTATTACACAGCCTGACTCTTTCACAATTAATAATAGGAAAGCTAACGAAATAATAGACTATCAACTGGTATTTGAATATTCCGTCCGTAAATAATATCATTAAGTGAAACATTATATCTCTGATAATCATGAAAAATAAGATTTATTCTCTGTTTATAATACTCCCTCACTTACTCACCCTTGAAAGCGAAACAGCAGTACAAAGTATCGGTGTCTGGCGGCAAAATGTCTTTTGAGTGGCGGGTGGACGGAACGTGAACGGTGCTAGACTGCTTACACAAAGCTACCAGTTAAAACGAATTCTTAAAACGACTTTTGTAAAAGGAAAATTCATAAACCTAAACCTTACAACGTAAATGATAGATTATATTTATATGTAGACGACTCTAAAAACTATATTGAGATTAATAATATTTATTAAAAGAATGCTGACACATACGAAAAAGATTATTAATTCTTAATTAGCAAAATAAAATAGATTTGTCGTAGGGATATGAACCTACCGATGATAAGGTGTACCCTGGGAATACCATCAAATTACGGAAGGTGTCGCATATTCTAATCTTACTTATTACATCTTATTACTGAAAAAACATCAACATTTCATGATACGTCATTCCACTAGTGACTAAGCTATATCTACTGAAATGAACAATCTATAATTAATTGTGTTTGGAATAAAACAATTACGAAACGCAACTACATGTCCCATAAAAACGCTATAGGGATAAGACCGACAAGATTACACAATTCTTTGTAAAATTTTCAATAAGTACAAATTATGGGTCCGATTATTTAAATGTGCTAATTGCGTAAGTTTAATTTCTTTTAAGCTTTATAATCATAGGTCAAAGCCCAAAACGAAAAAAAAACATGTTTGAATGATTGAATAATAAATGATTAATGTTATAAATAAACATAATTGTATATATGTGATAGACATCAAGTATAGTGACAATTTAATTATTTCAATAGTTATTTTCACTATAGCCATATTGGTTCCATAAAATATACATAATTTTAAATTCAAATCTGTCTCTATAACAATTATAGTATAGAACCGTTGGTGCGTCATACTAATCAAGGTATATTGGCAAACATTCTCTTGTTTTATTTTCTCGGATCGCTGCCGTAGCCAGGCACGTGTTACGGATGTTTCGGGCCACTGAACTAACTTCATTAAACTGTATTTCAAAAATACTGCGTTGCACAAAATCCTAACTTTAATTTTTTTAAACTTAATGCCTATTAGACTAAACTCGTTTTACACGTATATAAATTATAATAATACGAGTACATGTGTAGATGGTACTTTACTCGTTTTCTATGAATACTCTATTAATCTGATTATAACTTGTATTTTATCATAATTGTATTCAGTTTATTAATTCCGATGAAATTTAAATCAAAGGCTCAAATATAAATTGTTATCTATTTCTGTAAATATATCAGACCATAGCTTGTATTTCCAAAGGCTTTGGTAAACCACAGTTGACAGGCTGCATTTATAACCACCATTAGTAGCCGTCGTAAAAATTCGTTAAGCCAGTCGTCAGTCTACAATAATACCTAACTAACATTATAATTGTCAAAGTTTGTTTCTTTGTTACACTTTAAGCTCTTAGCTACTGAATTTTCCATACACGTATAAAGTCAAGGGCACAAAATAAAACACATAAGGGAAATATATAACTGTCCCATCATAAAACTCAGGTGAAACCGTGGGCGAATACTAGTATTATTATATAATCTTACTATGTATATGTACGTCTATGATTTTAAGCTTTAGTTAACGTTGTTATGGAAAGTTTACATAAAGTTATATGAAAGCACAGTGCGTAGAGTTTTCTTGAATTTTCTTTCTAAAGCAGCTTAAACATTGTAAAAGTATCTGGCATGTTATAAAATAATTGAGAGAATATTTAACTGTAAAGACGAAGGTTTTTCTTGAGAGTTCTAAAGAAGAAAAGAATAAAGAAAAATAATATTTAAAAATACAAGTAGTACTTTAGCACATCTTTTTAATAAGCATAATTCCTTTTTATATTTTAAAATGGTTACACCTCACAACTGAGATTGTTACTCATTATGATTTAAGCTTTAGAAATAAAGTAATTACTAAAATAACTAAAAAAAACTCATTAAAAACTCACTCATAAAAAAGGATGAAACTGCAATTTCTTTTGTTTATATTTACATAAAAAGAAAACCAGACAGTTTTTCGACTTTATTTTATTACGACAATCAAAGAAACTTAAGATAATTAGCTTGTAGCATTTGTTTGTACATTAGGGATATAACATTACTTTTTTATTGGTAGACAGACTGGCGAAAGGGCCCCCCGGTGGTAGGTTGTCACTACCGCATATAGATAAGGGCACTGTATGAAACATTTACTTCGTCAATGTGCAACCAACCTTAGGATCGTATATGTATGTTATGATTCTCAAACCAGAATAAGTTTAATAAAATAAATAAAACTAAAAATTCAAGCTGTATATAATCCGAAAATGAAGTTTATTTTTAAAAGCCTCGTCGGCTTTTATTAACACCATTTCATTTAAAACCATTTAAATATTTAACATACAAAATATCGAAAGCAAAAAAAATTGGTTGCCTGTAAAGTCGGTATACGGGCGAAAGTTTTACGTGACAACGACTTTGAGTGGTAAAATAATTTTAATGTGAATATTCATTCGTATAGTAGGAAGAAGGATGAAATAATAGTAACAATTTAAAACATTTATTTATACAAAGAATTATATTTAAAACATTAATTTATACAAAGAATCTCGCACTGAATTTCACTTTTTATGTCTGTCTCTCTCGCTCTTAGGCGGGCTAACCATGCCCGAGTGGAAGGGACGCGTGCCTCTCACTCGCTCTCATTGTGAGCGCATAACGTGAGCGGAGCGTAACGCAGTTTCTTGAAGTGTCACCCGGCAAACCAATTTATAAGACGTTGTCACGTCAAAATGAATTTTATATACACAACGAAGTAATAACCCACCCATATGATGCGTTGATGATGAATTCGTATTAATTAAGATTAACAGAAATTTCCAGAATTGGATTATTCAATCAATATGAAAGTTTAACTAACATATTATATATACATAAACTTAGTTGTAAAAATAAAATTGACTATAAATATAATTATTATAATCATTGATATATACAGGATTATTTGAAACGACCCAGCAACCCCGCAGGACTAGATAGCTAACACCATTAGCAACAACTTTTGTACTACGACTTCGGACATTATACATGAAAAAATATATATTTTACATAAATAACTGACTAGCCTAGACTGTATACAAATTATATTTTTATATTCAAATATCTTAATTATATATCTTTTTCAGATTGTTCAGAAATTTGATAATAACGGATTGTAATTTTTTATAATTATGACCTGTTCAGATGAAGGAGTAACGAAGACATTCACTTGCGCTCGACCTCTCATCGGACAACATGTGTTCCTGCAACTCGTCGGAGTCGAAGGCTCTCTATCATTATGCGAAGTCGAGGTCTTCACTACGGAAGGTCAATACAATTACTTAATATGGTACAATGTATCGGAGCAACTTATTAACAAAAATATTCATTTTTCAAAGCAAAACTAGTTGGTGATAGATGTTCTAAAGATATATTCAGGATAAAGATATTGATAACATTCTCTTTCATTTTTTATACTTTTGACCCAATACTATGGTATCAAAATATGATCGATATGAGTTTGACGATATGAACTTACATACGAATATAGAAAATACAATATTATAAGTTAAAATGACAAACATTGTATATTATCCATCTAACATTCGAGCCCTTTAATATTATATTATTATATTATTATGTTTCTATAGAATTCTCGAACGATCGATGTGCACCCGTCGGGTCTTCGGCAGACATAGAGTTGGCTGCTTTTTCTAGAAACTGTTACGAATTTAATGTAGCGAAAGGTGCTTCCTTTGACGATGCAAGGAAACAATGCCAGGCACACGGCGGTGACCTTATACACGGATTTCAGGTAAATATATTAATTTGATATTTAGCAACACGATACATTATTACTGCGAATGAAATTATTTCGCAATTTAATAACAGTATATTAATAGAGCCAAAATGAATTGATTATATGGAATATAATAGCCCACGTACACATGACAATTATATTATTGGAAATTATCCATTGTGAATATATAAAATACAGGCTAAGTGGATTATGAAGAACTCGATTTTCCAGTTGAAATTTTGCTTTTAAAATTAAAAGCAATATTTTAAACAGCTTAACTTCGTTTTAATCTTATTATAAAAGTATAATGAATAAAAATCAGCCTTTCTCGATAAAAGGAATATACAACACAAAAATATTTTTTAAATTCGAACCAGTAGTTGATAAGATTAGCCGGATCAAACAAACAAACTCTTCAGCTTTATATATTAGTTAACATAAAAAGGATATTTGTGTTTTGTGTACGAACTCGAGACGAGCAGCTAACATAATTTTCAGATTTCGGAAAGGATACGTTTACTAAAAGGTATAATGGGGTTTTTTAAGATAGTACAAAATTACTGGACTAACCCCGCCTAGTCGCCATAATTTTTTTTTATAAAAGCAGTATCTACATTGAATCGCATAATCTCTCTTTCTCTTAAATTAATGTAATTTACTCAACATCAATATGAGTATTTAGTTAGCTTTGGCTTTATTAGGCTTCTGGCTATAAGACTGGACAGATCCAAATGTAGAAGAACGAGTAAATTAAATTAAATTTTAAAGTGAACATACTCTATCTTTAACATTCAATTTTCTTAACCAGGGAGCGACATCTAGTTATCTTATTCAAGAATTAGAGAGACGTAAGACTCAGCTGAAAACACAACTCGTCTGGATCGGCGCTCAAAAAGAACCTGGACTCACCTCCAGGACGTGGAAATGGGTCGACGGTAAGTCACAATTAACACCATGCCTACCTTCTCAATGTCACCGAGAAATCTTACAAAACGGAACTTAAATTATGTTGTTAATTGTACATATATTAATTTTACCTAGCGATAGAGGTAAAGAACCATGATTTCCACCACCAGCACCACAAAATTTTCATTTGCTTAATTTGTATTTATAATTGTTTGTCTCGTGTTCAACTAAGAAAGTCATCGTGGGAAAACTTGCTTGTAAGCCAACAAGCATTGAACCACCGAGGTGGAATAAGCTCCAGACTTTTTGTTCAGAATGAGATTAGGCCTCAGCCCAGCAGTGGTCATTTAGAGGAAGCTAATTTACTCTTACATGCAATTATACAAATTACTTTAAAACATTCATGGTTAAACGCTTAAATTTTAGGTGAAATGGTCTCAAAACCGACATGGGGGAAGGATCAGCCAAATAACTATAACGGGGAACAGAACTGCGTGGTGCTGGACGGTGGACGCGCCTGGTTGTGGAACGACGTGGGCTGCAACCTCGACTACCTGCACTGGATCTGCCAGTACCGTGAGTGTCATTCATAGGTACATATCTGTTTTATTTACCGCTCGTGCGAATTGCGATGTCCCGCGATGGCCTCTGAAAGTAATTATCTCTTGTTTCAAACTATTTTACTGATAAATATAATATATTGTAAAATCATGTCAAACAAATATGTCATAATTGAATGCCCTTGTTAATAGGTATAGTAAATTTAATTAAAATAGTGCTTTTGTGATTATTAATTTATAAGTATTTATACTATATACATATAAATAAAATAAAGTGTCTGTCTGTGAATTCAAAATTACTGCCTCTCTTAAAGTATGGTAAGTAAGACAAATTATGGCTATTTGCGATTTACCAAAACAAAAAGTATTTTTTACTTTTTGTCTGGCTGTCTATGTGTTTGTCCAACCTAATCTTTAAAAAGGCTAAAAATTAGAAATTGAAAAAATTTAATATTTATAAGAAATATTTCAAGGCTGCTTTTTGTTTTTATATCAAAGATCGGTCTTTTAATTTCATGTTTGATTGGTTTATAATGGTATACTTATGCTACTAAAAAAAAAGCAAAGCGAAGAAAATTATTTAATGCTGCAATATCAGATGTATATTAATAAAATGTTTGCATATAGCGAAGTGAAATGAGATGTAAAATAATAGAACGCTGTTTGTGTAATAACGCGATTATAATATTTCATTTGTAGTTCCGCCATCTTGTGGAAGTCCCGATAAACTTTTGAACACGACGATTGAAGGAACTAGTTACCAAGTAGAATCTTCGATAGTCTACAAGTGCCCAGATGGTCACATGCTCGTCGGAGATAAGACCAGAAAGTGCAAAAAAGACGGATTCTGGTCCGGCGCTGCGCCCAGTTGTAAATGTAAGTTACTGCAAATGATACTGCAGTTATATTGTGAGTTGAGTTTTGCTTGTTTAGTCCTCCTTCCTTTTTGGTTCCTCTTTTAAATGAAGAGGCAAGGAGTGGCATTCAATTGACAAAATATTTTGGTTATTTGAAAAACGATATAATGGTAATATTTTATTAAAATATTATTATTTCTATAATAGATGTTAACTGCGGTGGCCTCACGCCCATACAAGATGGAGACGTCAGTTTGGTAGATGGTCGCACAACACATGGTGCCCGAGCTGTTTATTCGTGTAAAGAAAACTACACACTCGTTGGAAATGAAGAAAGGCACTGTGGCGATGAAGGTATCTGGGACGGTGAAGCACCAAAGTGCCTGTTTGACTGGTGTCCCGATCCACCACCAGTGTCCGGGGCTACAGTGAGCGTCAGCGGGCACAAAGCAGGCTCATTAGCGACATATATGTGCCAAAATGGTTTCATTCTCTTTGGACAACCGGTAAATTACGAGTTTGTTTATGAGATATATTAATTACCACCTACAAAATTATACTAGAAATTTATTTACCAATTTAATACTGCCTGCATGTCATAATGACTAAATAATTTTCCAGAGTGTTACCTGCAACCTCGGTGGAATATGGTCAGGTACACCACCTTCATGCAAATATGTGGACTGTGGGACACCGGCTCAAGTTCATAAAGGCTCATTCGTTTTACTCAACGGTACCACAACTTATGGATCAGTTGCTCAGTTCAACTGTGAAGCTGACTACTGGCTTTCTGGAGCTGAGGTTTTAATATGCAACCGAGATGGAAAATGGTCTCATGACATACCTTCTTGCGAATGTTAGTATCATTGTTAAATATATTTTTTAAAGTTTACAATCCAACCAGTTCGAAATGTTCATATAAACATAGAAAATTAGATAACATCGTCGACTTGATGCGCAATGTTCAAACATCGAGTCTACATAATATTTTCATTTTAGTAATATCCTGCCCGGATCCTGAAGTGCCTGCCGGAGGTTACATGGAGGCGTACGACTACAACGTACATTCAACGATCGATTTCCATTGCGAGAAGGGACATAAGCTTATCGGCGAGCCGAATCTAACGTGCCAGCCAGAAGGCGAATGGTCCGGTGAATCACCAAAGTGTGAATGTACGTTGAATTAATTATTCATTATTTTTTTTCTAATGCTTTTAAAATCTAATTTATATATTATTTCTACCATTTTATGTCATATTCTATTATTTAGACGTGGATTGTGGCAAATTACCACCTCTTCCATATGGCTCATCGGATTTGTTGAACGGAACTACGCATTTAGGCAGCGTCATACAATACGCTTGTACAACCAACTACAGGTTAGTGGGATCCGTCAGGAGGGTATGTACGGAGGACCATCAGTGGAGTGACTCTTCTCCAAGATGTGAAGGTAATTATAAATAGCCTGTAAGTGAAACTTAAGATTCATCCAAAAATCTCAACGAAACATAGCATGTTTACTAATCCGCAAAATTTACAATCGAATTATTTACCTTATAATAGAGTAAAGTCTTGGGCATTTGAAACTTCAGTAAAATATTATAAATCTACATCATCATACGTAAAACTTTTATTCTCATTATAAACGGAAATTCAGTAAATGCTTTTTTAACAGAAATAAGATGTACCGAACCAATAGTCGCTGAGAATAGTATAGTGTCTGTGACCGGCAATGATCGAATGCACGGACGGACGCTCATCCGCACATCAGGGAGTACCAATAACGGCAATACCTATCGCATTGGAGCGCTCGTGAAGTATCGCTGCGAGCGTGGATATAAGGTAGTGGGCGAGAGCCTTTCGACATGCGAGGATACAGGACAGTGGAGTGGAATTACACCGAGATGCCAATGTATGTTGATATTTTTTATGTACTCCAGTATCATTCGAATATGGTTTCGTTTTGTAAATAGGTAACAAAATCGGCTCTATCCACATTTCGATTTCAAATGAAAAAAATTACTGATCGAATAAATGTAATCAAATAATTAATTTAATATTAATTATAAACATTTGAAGTACTTAGTGAAGGTCACTGATTCTACTGTTTGAATTGAGTTATTAAGTTAAACTCAATTCCGGCCTCTGTTTACAATAGCTACGGTCCAATCAATTCAGCCTTACCTTTGTCAATAGGACAGATAAACGAATTAATGCAAAAATTATGGAAACAAATATTATTTTATAACGTAAACACTTATTAGTATCGGATTTCTGAATATCCGATAGCACTTATACTACAAAAGGATTTGTGGATTAATAACGGTATATTTTAATTGAATTAATATTGAAACCGGTACGTGTGTGCGTAAATGATGCGTTATTAATAAATAAATTGAATTTAATATCTAAAGCTAGGAAATTATTTTGTACTTTTTATATTAAATATTGTTGTAATGATTATTGTTACATACAATAATCATGTTTGACTGCGTCATTGGTCTGGTGGCTAGATAAAAGGCTTAGATAATGGGCTAATTAAATAGTTATTGGGTTTCTGTCAGAAAAATTCTCAGTAGCAGACCGGAGTTTTGAAATTGGAAATGTGTACACCGTGCTTTGGAAAGCACGCTGAGCCGTTGGTCCTTTCCGGTAGTGTTAGATTGCCGTCCCATTGGATTATGAGAGTAAGGCAAAAGAGAGTGCACCTGTGTTTGGGCGCACATTGTGCACTATAATATCTCCTGCGCAGTTGGCTAATCTCTCTTGACATTGTCCGAAATCGGTCAGGGGGACATTATTATTACTATTCAATATTATATATTTATATATTAAAGGCAAATATAGGTTTGTTTCTGAAATTAATATAAGTTTAACATTACATTAGTAATCGGTTAATTATTATGCCTAGTGTAACTGTGGCCCATTATCAATAAATTGGGAAAAACTTTTAGACGTTGATTGTGGAAATCCTGGGCGCATTCAGAATGGAAAAGTCACACTTGCTACGAACGCAACTTATTATGGAGCTGCTGCACTTTATGAGTGTGATGAACACTGGCAGCTCGATGGCGTATCTCGAAGACTATGCCAAGATAATGGCACTTGGAGCTCAGAATCGCCAGTTTGCAAAGGTAAAACCATTTATTTGCAGATTTTTACGACCTTAACGAAACCTTACCTATAAAGAAAAATTAAAAAAATGGTATATGAATACGGAGGAGCATATGGGCCATCTGATGGTAAGTGGCCACCAATGCCCATATACTATACATATATATACGTATTGTAATAGATGTCAAACATCGCTTACATCGCCAATGCGCCACCAACCTTGTGCCTGTAATTATACTGGCTTACTCACTCTTCAAACCGGAAAACAACAATAGCGAGCAGTATGTATTGCTGTTTTGCGGTAGAATATCTGATGAGTGGGTGGTTCCTACCCAAACGAGCATGCATGAAACCCTACCACCAAGCAAATTATATAATTATATTGATATATAGTAACAACCTTCACAGAAATAACTTGCACGGATCCATCAATTCAGATTAAGGGTAACACTGGCTTATTGGTTGTCACATCAACACTCAGCATAGGAGGAGAAGCGCACTATAGATGCGAAAGAGGTTATAGTATCAAAGGTAATCAGACAAGAACCTGTCTGCCCAAAGGCCAATGGAATGGAAATCCACCAGTATGCATACGTATGTTGAATTTTTATATTTATCTTATTTTTTATCATTAGGTAGTAATTCTGGCAAATGGACCTTCTGATGGCACTTTACATCTCTTCCATCGTTAATGCATCACCAACCTTCGGAACTAAGATGTTATACTTTTTGTGTCTGTAGTTACTTACACTTGCTCCCGATACGGTTTTACACAAAACCCAATCAACTAAAATAAATAACATTTTATTGTACTTTACAGCTATAGATTGTAAGTCACCAGGAACTATAGAAAACGGACGAATTATCATATCGAACACTTCGACTCTATTTGGAAGTTCAATTGAATATCACTGCTTACCACAGTACCAACGAGTTGGACCTTTCCTACGCAAATGTTTAGATGACGGAAAGTGGTCCGGGGAAGATCCTCGGTGCGAATTGACAACTAATGAAGCAGCAGAAAGCGGCGCATTGCCATTGAGTGTTGGCGTCGGCTGTGGTGTCGTTCTATTTTTATTGATGTTGCTAGGAGTTATCTATTTGAGACTGTGAGTACCTTACACTATCTTTGTTATATTTTTAAGCTTAATTTGTAGTATATTTATCGAAAGAAAAACATAAGCCTAACATACATATATATAATATAAATAAGGTTTATTAAATTTATATTAATAACTTCATTTTTATTAATAGTCGCAAGGCGACACCAGTCAAGAATACAGAAAACATAGAAGGAGCCGAACGAAAAGAAGACCAAAATGCAGCTGTTATGAGCTATGCTACTCTTCACGACTCAAATGGCAGACATATTTACGATCACGTGACTGACAACCTCTACGATTCTCCATACAGTGAGAGTCTAGCAGAAAATGCGGCGTATGGCAGACGAAGTGACACGGACTCCGCGTACGAACCTGAACCCACTGGACCCAGTGCAGTGGTCACTATTAACGGGGTCGCAGTTCGTTGATTGGAAGCAGGTTCGTTGGTTAGTAGTGTTTAATAAAGGAAAATTTGACGATTAGACTTTAAGGTAGTGATCTATGAACTATTGATAAATCAGTGCTATATTGATTGCACAAGAATTTTTTTCCCAAAACTGGGTAACCAATATGAATTATGTAAAATAAAGGCCAAATGACAGTTTTAGATTCTCGTGTCTTCGAAACCGTCACCTAGTCGTTTTAGGTACCTTTAATAATTGATAATTGCATTAAATACCAATATAACTGCCAAAATGTTGCCTCTTATCAATTTTATATGAAACTTGATTCGTCACAGCACCCATGATGGTTACCAATGTTTTATGAAAATAACCACCTTAAGCGCACTTTATTCGCAAAACCACAGAACATGATACATCACTAAATTTATAAAGAGTGCATTACGTAGCATTTATAAAATACCATTACAAGAAGGTTTATTGTTAATTTATAGAATCTAAAGTGCGTTTAGATGCAAAGTTCGACTTAACTGAAAATTCAAGTTAAAGTTTTTGATGATTCCAAACGTTTGTGTTCAAAGTGATCACCAACCCTTACTAGGTATTTAACCAAAGATGTAAAAAGAGTTGGAAATTGTATGAAGTATATTAATATTTATGCTAGATTATGATTACTGTATAGTATTCAGTTTTTCTTAAGTTTTGCTTTGAGTTTCGACGCGGACCGATTGTATTGCATTGCGAAGACTAATACTGCTCATGAAGAGAAAGTGAGTTTGTTTTAAATATCATAAAAAATACTTGTAATATCCATAGTACCTGTATTTTTATTTTTTTTATTTATAGTCGTAAAGATGATAAAACGCTTCGATGAGTATTTTTTATTAATTTCAGAACCATTTTATTTATACGTAAATCATTATATTATAATATAATCGTGATATACTTACGATAATAGACTGCAAATGTCTCCGTTAAATAATGTCGCGCTTTTATCTCACTGAGGCGATTGGAGATGCTTTCCTATTTTAGTCTTAAATGTTGTCGTCGTTGATAAATATTTATATAATGTAAAAATAAAATTGAGTTTAAATTCATTGATTAAATTAAAACGTAAAATAATCTAATAAAATGTTTTCTTTTCAATATCTTCTATTCGAATCCTATGACTCAATGCTTATGTAGTAAAAAATGATGAATTGAAAAATATGATAATGATCGCGAAACGAATGTCTAATGTTCATTTTATAGGGTTAAATAAAATACGAAACGAGTGTTTGAAAATTATTTTATTGTTGGCATGTATCAATAATTCGTCAAATTATTACGATTTGGGGAACCAGTGAGAGACAGTAGAATCGTTAAGAACTTAAATACTGTATAACACATATATTTTCCTTCCAGATTTAATATTTTAATGATTTACTGTGTAGTTTGCTTGAAGAAAAAAATATTTTTTTTGCCCTTTGTCTCTCACAAGCCTCACTTAAAAACCGATACGTAATTGAATACGTTAAACATATTTAAAATCGAATCAATTTTTAAATACATTGAGTACACATTTCAATAAAAATAAATATTATAACATATCAATTGGTTCTAATGTTGAATATTTCTAAGTACAAGTACCTACTGATATTAATTTCGAAATCTTTATTATAATATTGGTCACAATTTTTTTATAACTAAAATAAATTAGAACATCCATTATATATTTAGTAATAGACAATAATGAGAGATTTAAAAAAAACTTTTAATTAAAATACAATCAACTCTACAAGACGACAATTTTGTCTAAAGAAAGTTTCCTTCCGCAAATCTAATTTCAATAATATTTATACCAGCTAATGTCTAAATTTAAATATTATGTAATATGAAAGAAATATATAATACATAAGTACCACATGTTATATTTAAATAAACAATATTTAATTTAATAATTATAGTTTTTATACAATTTACGCCTAACGATTATACATTATTTAGGACATGACCACAAAATACCATACGAAATGACATGCCTTATTTTATATACAAATATGTATATAAAAATAGGCAAGGACAAAAAACTTTTTACTATCTTTTCTCCTCATTTTGTCGACCGATAATTTTGTTGCCAATAAAAAAAATGAGAATAATTGTTAGAAAAAAGTGTTAAAAAAATACAGTCACATATTTTTCAAACAAAACTTCAATAACAATTATTGTCGAATTCGACCACTGTGCGAACACTAGTATCGTTAAAAGGTCATAAAGTCCGCAGTTGTCCTTATTTTATTTTTACCATTAATTTGTAACAATTGTGATTTTTAATTTAAGTGGATTGAGTCGGCAGCGGTTACAAAGGATATTTGTTATATTTTTGTAAAAATAGTTATTAATTAATATTTTACTGTATCCCATTTTATGCTTAAGATAATCTGTTTTGACATGTTCGTTTAATAAAGGTATTTGATATAATATTGTTTTATTCCTAAATATAATTAAGGTACCCGGTATCTTATTGTAATCTTATTCAATTGACACCCCTGGAAGGTATATTCATGGGTGAAGATAGTTCAACATCAATAGTTGTATCATGTATGGTTCATACAAAACTGGAAATATTAAAAAATAAAATAATGTTTTTCTATCATACGATAAATCTTTGTAATTTTACAAATAAATACATAAACTCAATTTGGTTTCTACTTACAGGATAGATATCTAAAGAAAAAAATATTGATAATAAAAAATATATCATTTTAATGATGTAAATTTTGCTCGAAAACCCCTTTATTATTTTTATTTATAAAAATGCCCCCAATACAACATAAATGATGAACAATATGCATGTTATTAATTTGATATAAAAGATGAACCATAGCATATATTATAGTAGAAACAGACTTACTTTATTAGACAAACGTTACACAAAGAGACAAAAACCTTAAAAACTACAAATTGTTACTTTTACGTGTCTTATTAGATAGTAGGAAACCAAACGAATAGTATTATCTGTAATATATTGGGAGTATACACTAAATATAAATATTTGGTGTCATGTAGATAAATAAACCTACCTATATATTTTTAAAGTTTATTTCAAAAGACAAGCTTTTATTTAATCTCTTTGGTAAATGTATAAAATGTAGTATACTTGTTCTTTATAGGCGCCGGCACCAAGAGCGCACAGATGGATGGAACTAGTTCAAAATTTAGGTGCAAGATCGACAAACACATATTAGCAGTTGAAGTTAAATAAAAGCTTGTAAAAGTTGATAAAACATGACAGTTTTAAGCGACACCTTGTTGTATACGTAATATATAAGATAAGCTATAATTATAATTTAATTAGAGAAAAATATTCAGAAAATGCTAAATTTTAATGATATGTATGTGAAAAAAAAGACGATACCCAATGTTTATATGACGTGATTAATATGAATCAATGTATATTACAAATTATTTATATTTCTTCTACAAAGATATACTAATACGACGATCAATAACAAATTCGATAACCCTCGTGTTATATTTATCAGGTGGCAATGGCAGTTATGTCAACGAAATATTGCCATTTGCTAACAACTCGTGATTAAATACGTTTAATGGCGGTGAATGGCAACATGAATATACGATTCTTTTTAAAGAATAATTAAATAGACAATAGCAATAATAACATGTCGCACTGAAGCTAAAAAGAAATACAAACCATATTTTTTACTATTTCAAAGATCAATAAAATATAATTTACGTACCTATACTACGACTACTAAGTTTGAATATGAAATAACTTTCCTAGTTTTGATTAAAATATTATTTAAAATAAAACTTCATTTTTTATTTTATAAATAAGAATATCGTAACAATTATTTTTGTATAACAACTTCAGTATGACACGAGGAACATAATTCTAGAACCAAATTACACTGAAAATAACTAACCTATTTGGGCGTGCTATGTATTTAATAATTTCAATTTAATTTTTAGTTGCCGTCAAGTATAATATACAGTGAAATATTAAAGTAATTAATAAGACGCCCTGACTGGTTTGTGCCGAAATATTTTATTTACCGAATATTATTAATATGGAAGCCCACTTACTAATAAATAAAACAAATTGTCTACAATTATCAATGTAAGGACGGAGCCCAGTAAAAGGAGCTCCCGTTCTGTAGAACACAAAAATTAAGGCACTTACGGAAATGCCACACGAGAGTCAACATCGTTTTATAAATACACGCTCGATATTGTTATGAATATATTATATACATAATAAAAACAGGAAACAAAAATAAAAACAGAACAAATAAATCAATGAACATATTTATTTTGTTTAACTTTTACCTCTGGAAATAAATAAAAAATTTAATGAACAAAAATTTTTAAGATTATAAAAGGAGTACTTTTTTTTACATAAAACAATTTCAAATTGACGCAATAATTTTAGATTTTTAAATTTCGTTCAATATTTGGAATATTGTGCGAAATAAAAAAACCTGAAAGTTCACAACAGCCGCTGGACACAGCTTTCGTAAAGTTTCGTTCTTGCTTAATTTATAACGAAGCTATAAAACTTAATATCGTTAAACATGATGACGACGCGACCTCCCCGACATCGTCAACGGATCATACAACGATCTCTCATCAAAGACATAACTATTCGATATGTCAATAAAAATAATTAATTCACATCTGTAACATTTAACTGTTAATCCGAATAAATTATTTTAAATATAAAAGCTCAATAACATTGATCGTTACGTGTTTACAAAAATGTATTACATTACATAGATTTTTTTTTAATACATTACATTACAATAAAGTGCAAGTTACACTAAGCCGACAGACAAAAATGTTGACCAAACTTGCATATATTAATAATAAACAATACTCCACACGGATAAATCAAGTAAAGTTCATGAAAAAATTATTATACTTGTTCTAATAAGAACAAAACTACAAATTGAATTCAAAGTTTAGTAAAAGTCGATATATCACATTTCCAATTATTTCGTTACTATTGCTTATAAAACAAGCTACACATGTAATTTCATGTATAAATATATATATATTTAATTCGAGATACATATAACTAAATAATAATATAATGACGGGCGACAGGCCCTCTATAAAAGTTTCACTGCTAACCTACTTTACACTTACGTCGTTTAGGAATATATCAAATATCAACACAAAGTCTACCCCGGGAACAACTTGATTTTAAATATCATACATTCATTTGTTGTAGTCGCAGACACCGTTTCAAAATTAAAACGTTACACAATTTAAATCATCTTTAAGTACTGGCTGCCATATTGTGAAATTAGTAAGACTACTTATGGCTACTAGTCCTAGTCTTTATATTTTGATCAAAACATTAGTATTACATAAAAAGATCATTCATGTCAAGTAGCAGTACAACATTGTACTCTATATTTAAAGTATACGCGCTTACATAGTAAAAGTAAAACCCTCTTGTTTTTCTTACTAGGAAATATGGGTGGAGCTAAAAGTATTACTTTTGCCTTGTCGTGTCCAATAAATACATCTAAGATTCAGATTCATAAATCATTCAATATTATTTTTTTCCGTAAAAAATATCTTGATATGAAATTTATGAACGTCGTCCTTTCTTAAATTGAAGCATAGTCGTCAAAATATTATTTGAATTGGTCACTTGTAAACTAATGGTGAATATAACATAATACACGAATAATTAATAAAGAATATATGTCAACGTTGTTCGTATGGCTCGAAAATGCAGACGTGCTTACAAAAACACACAAGTGTCACTAAAACATTTATTTCAGCCAAAATGTTCGCATTGATTTAACTACATTCACAATCAAGGTTCCCAAAGGTTATATACAAACTATTATAGTTTTAGGAAAGTGTATGTGTGAACCGCTACTGCTACAACACAGGCCTCGGGGCCTCAGCGTCCAACCCTCACTTAGACAGTTTGCTGATCACTCTAATCAAGGCTCCGTTTTCATCCTTCAATCTCTGGTTCTCAATTTGAAGCGCTTGCTGGAACTGAAAATTTAATTGTATATTATATAAAGCAAAAATATATATATTTATCTCGACATTAAGCATTTGAAACTTTAAATAAGTCGAAATTAAGAATTTTATCAGTCAAAAATCAGTTTTTCGTACACAATATTTTTTCGTAATGGCGAGAGCATTATGAGAAAACATTAGTCCTGTTATAGTTTGATTCAGTCAACTTCAATGTATATTTAAAATTATGGAAAAAAGACAATAAAGTTGGATGACAAAAGGTTTTCAACTTAATTAAATCGATGTTATGAAGTACATAAAAGGTAAGAGCAGGTTTGAATGTTCTGATTAAACAAACGATTATTAAGTCAATCGATAAAATGGACGGAAGAACATATTTAAAAAGGAAATACAATATTTACAAAGTATGTTTCGAGTGTGTTAGGGTGTATACCTACAAGTATTCGTCCCAATGCTAATACAACTGAGGCGGTAATCGGCAATGCAGATCAACAAAAATAAGTATCACGCAGTGATTTCATTATTATATAAGTACAATGATTGAATTATGTTTAAATATGATTAGGGAAATATTGATCGTTAAAAAAAACTAAGAATAACACAATTAAATTTATAATTCAACTCTAAATTTATAAGGATATAATTAAAATCCTTCTCCCCTCTTGAACTAATAAAAACTTCATTAGCAACTGATATGGTGTAATTGTGCTAACGACTATTGCGAAGGGTACGTTCCGACTATGGCTTCAAAATGACAAATGTGAAGTGTTACGTGTTCCTTTGTTGTGGATGGGACACACATGCAACACGAGTAAAACAACACCTTACGTACAACAACTAACTCGGATGTTATTATAAGCGATCATTCTATTCCTAGTAATTAAATGATTTCAAAATCAGTGACCAGAAAGTAATATTGATGATTATTTAAGAAATTCTTTCAGTTTCTATAAACAACCAACGCTGTAGTTTTTAAATTGAATTATAAAATGAACTTAGTGAAAACAAATTACAACAATATATTTATCTACGTTTGATATGAACGGTTACGTCATATATACTCGCAGCTGACTAAAACTACTGCAGTGTACAAACGACATCAGGTACAATACAATAACGTGGTCCGGCAGTGGTCCAGCAACGCCAAACAAAGCTTCGTGTTTAGTAATCGTACCTTGTTAGATACGTATCAAGACATGCTCGCCATAGCACACGGTTAATATATTACAATGGCGTGGTTTGTGCCGTGGATCGTGGCGTGTGTGGGACACCGAGTGGCGCAGTCGGAAGACTAGCACGTCAGATAAACATGGGATAAATTCTCGCTATTTACTCGTTATAATGTATGACGCAGTCTTTATGAACATTAGTATATGCAATGAATTATCAACGTAAGTGCTGATCATTTTGTTGAAAACTTACTATGTATTTCTCAATTATGATAGTATCGCTAAAGCTTATTACTGTTTATATTGACGACTTATATTTAAACGTATAAAAATGTAACTGTGTTTTTTTCTTCAATAACTTAGCTGAATTATAAAGAATTTAAAACGTTCTCGACTACGCCGCTAAGTGCCACCACGGAGCAAATGCCCACACATTTACCTATTTGGCGGCAGAGTTGGTCAATTTGCTGACGACCCGCGTTAGGGCACGATTCTCAGCTCTCAACCTTTCGTTCTCGGCTTTTAGTTTTTGCAATTGCTACAAAACGAACACCAACATTATAACTCGTCATGTCACTGAGGCGGCGACACTATCGCCATCTTGAAGTCCGCCGTGTACAAGTGAACAAACTAGAAGCTGTCAAATCGTATGGTTATTTCAAATCGAAATTTCGTCTTGGATTCTTTGTATAGTGTCATGTTTGTGTTTTATTAAATAGAATGGTTGTTAAAAGACTTACCTTCAATTCCTCTTCCATTTCCGAGAGTTTTCTTTCCATGGCTCTTTTTTCTCGTTTCTCGATCTCAGAAAGCGAATTTTGATTCTGAAAAGAAGGAAACAGTTATACGAAATATACTCCTAGAGTAATGTGTTTTCGGATTACTTTGAATTTTTACTTTCAATTTACATACAAAGCCGTGTGGTCTGTTTTATATTTAAAGACATTTTTTGTGTAGCGAACCCTCAAGGATATGACTGTATGTGTTGTATATAATTATATCATATTTTGTGCCAATGTCGTCTTTACAAGGATTACCTTAGAGGATACCTTGTTCCATGAAAAACAAATCAAATTGAATTTAAACAGAACCACTGCTACATAAATTCATCTATATTGTTCATATTGTATTACTACGTTCCCTTGCGGTTGCGACATGGCCAAATGTTACATTTTCAGCAAGCACGGTATTTCATATTTAAAAATACAATTCAAACAAAACATTAAAATCGCCAAGCTTACTATGACAAACGCAAAAATATCATAAACGTATTCGTATAAAACATTATTTTGTACTAGTAACGATTATAAAATCAGACACCATTTAAAAGTTCGCCGTTGCAAAAATTTCCATTCCTTGCATATAGGACTTGTCGTAATATACGTCAAAATTTAAATGTTATTTCATTAAACACATTTATTATAAACCGATGAACATTCGCATCAAAACATATTTGATGGATAGATAAACAAACAGTTTGAAATGGGCTAAACTCGAGCCAATCTGTCAAACGACATCTGCGTACGTAATTAGTAGCCGTGTTGTGGGCGGCGGATTAGTCAAGCGCTTTTAAATAGGGACACGTATGTATGAAGATGCTAGCTGCAAGATTCACGGTCGTGTTCCACGCGCCAAACATGTACATTGTACATAAGCCAGCCATTTGGAGATACATATTAATTATATTATTATAATATTCTTGTTGACCAAATGGCAGTAATTAAATGTATTACGGGATAAAACTTAAATATGACGACAGACGTCAACGAATATGTTATTTGAGAGTTAATGTTAGACGTATTAAAAATTTTTAACGCTATGCTAGTACGCGTTTCATAATTATCTACAAATTGAAACGCTACAATGTTCTTACACATTTATAAAAAAGAAATAATAATAGGGAAAATGTAAGAATAAAAACATTATATATGAACAAACAATGAACTGCTAAATTATTCACACGATGTAAAATTCGCTATTCTTTTGAAACGGTACGAACGTATACAGTTTTTATATTCATACCACTTGTGAGAGCCTTGTAATTGTCGCCCGAGCGTCGCGTAACTGCTGCTCCGAAGTCGAGAGTAATGCGCGCAAGCGTCGCACTTCAACTTGCGACGCTTCGTAAAGGGCTTTATAGTCGCGTTCTTCACCATCTTCAGTCCTTTCGCTACCAGACTGGAAAACAAAAAAATATTTAAAAATAATATTCATAGTTAATAAAATGATTTTTTTATAAACATAATAGGTAGACGTAGCATATGGGCCACATAAATGATAAGTGGTCGCCAACGCTTATAAGCATTGGCATTGTAAGAAATGTTACATTGCAAATGCGCCACCAACCATGGGAACTAATCGAGATACATTTAATTCTTTTAGCTTTAAAATAACATAAACAAAATCTAGACTAAAAATAATATCCTGAAATGCCTAACTACAAACATTACTAAACCACTATTCATATGACTTTTAGTAGAAGATGCTGAGAATGATATATCATATTATATTAGTATCTGCTCTTCGCACTTTCATCCGCTTTAAATTTAGGCTATCGACGAGACAAACGTGAGTTTCGTGTTATTTTATGTCTATAATATAATTATTATAGTCAACAATGAGGTAATGGCAGCTACATAACGTGTACGTTGTTAATGGGAGTAAAGTAACGTTAAAAAAACATACAAATATTCATAAGTTATAAACTACTTTATCACTGACCGTGTTTGCATATACTTTTTTTAAAGAGATATTTTACAGTCAATAATAACATAACTATTATGTATAGACTGACCCATTAAACTTCAACGCTTGAAAGGATTGTAGATAAAATGAAAAGTATGTATAGAAGAAAGACATTTAAGGGTCGTATCTCGCAATCGAAGGTCGGGATTTGGTAAGAAATTATAAAGAAAACGATGCTCCACAACCTTGACATAAATCACACAGCCAATGAATGTAACTTGCACCTGAAACATTTAAGATAATGCTGATGGAGAAGTGTAAAAAAAAGGTCAGAAAATCACTAAAAACGTGTAAATCGCACTCCCGTATTTTGACGAGTCCCCCGCTTCTAATATAAGTAATTTATATGGAGATTTTGAGCAAAGAATGTTCTTTGCAACAAGGGCAAGTTTGTGATTTTATTACACAAAATAAGAATATGTTTATTAAGAAATGAAGATTTCGTGGGCTTCTTATAATAGATAAAACTTGATAAAATTCATTAAAAAATTACGACTCAAGTCGTAATTATCAAGAATTTTTAATTGTGCGATTTACACCTTTTTTATTGATTTTCTGATTTTTTTACACTTATCCATAAGCATTATCTTAAAATTGAATGTTTCAAGGACAAGTTACGTTTATTGACTAGCTGTGTGATTTATTCAAAGTTGTGCAGCATAATTTTCTATATAATTTTCTTACATTCCCGAACTTCGATTGCCGAAGCCCTTAAGCAATTTGTTTATCAAATGTGGGACTTTCAGTTATGAACTTTTCATCCACAACATCCACAACATTTCGACAAACTCATATACTTATTTAAGATATTTGGTATACAAAGTACTTTAACACAACCTTCACTAAAACAAAACTAATTTTGTCCAAGTTCACAAGGCTTAAGTCCACAAAAAATGGACTTGTATTTGGAGTCACAATTAGTGAATCAAATGTAAGTTGTAATTCTGTTCTTATGTCAATATTGTAAGATGCTGCAAGCTATTCTTCGGTCGACTAGTGGCTTATAAAGCTACCGACACAATGGTCATGATTCAAACTCCGAGTCGGTCCTATGAAAAGTTACTAATGTTTTTTGTCAAGAGTCTAAATAAATTAACCCAAAAATGGAAGACACAATGCCTATATGACAAAGGGAAGAGAATTATACTCGATAATTGCGTATTAATGTTGAGCTGATTTTAAAAGAAGTACACAAATTTATCTCATTATCAGTGGTGAAACGCGTTTTTGTTATGTTCGTGGTTACGGAAGGCATCGTGATCAAGATGCTTTGTGTGACGTCTTAACTAAAATACTTTATGATATAAACTTGTTCTACTCGACTTCATTAATGAGACACCTATAAAAATCCCAATAATACAGTATTTTTCATACACAATAATTAAATCATCATTACTTTACCAAAGTATAATCGTCTGTATAAAATAGATAACATGTTATAATAGATAGTATTATAAAAAACATACACAATAACCGTCCGAAGCAACTGAATTAAGACTCAGTGAACGAGAATTGAGTCCTGACACCGAGTCAAGATCAGTGAGTGACCGCGATCGCTCTTTGTTGAGGTCACTCCTGCTAAATGATCGCGATTTCCTTTCTGGTCTCACTGGCGGTTGTTCGGCCTCTGCCTGTGCCGGTACGTCTACGGGTGTTTCGGCCGCAATTTTAACTGGCAATAACGGCACGGGTTTTGGTTTAAAGTTCTTTTGGCTCGCCAACAGCTTTTTATCTAATTTTTTTAACACAGGAGTCATTAAATTTAAAGATCCCAATGATGCACCACTTAAATATACACCTCCATAACCTGAACTTGTACCGCCATATATACTTAAATTCGAGGGTCGACCTAAGCCAACGGTATAAGGATTGTAGTTTCTGTACGATCCTGAACTGTACGAATTTGAATAATTGTTCGAATACGGATTGTACTGTCCGCCGATCATCGAGCTCAGCATGCTCGGCGAAGAGCCATAGTGCGAGGTGAGACTGCGCGGTCGCGACGAGTATCTGTCCTGCTTCCGACTCATCTTCGTTCACATGTCAGTCGCACGTTTCAATACGAAAAATACGAGTGATCGTAGCGCGAATTCAAAACACACTGACTGTTTTCCAAGACTTATAAATCTCTACACGATGTGAAAATATTGTTAACTCCCACACAAAACAGTGGTTCATAGATAGTGCGAGCGAGAAGCCCGTGACGTACTAAAAAGATCAGACGCGAGGGTTATATTCAAGTGACCACGTGAGGAAATCATCACCTGTAAATATAACAAAGCTGCTGTCGTTGGCGAGCTAAGCGCGAATACATGTCCTAATCTCGATTTTAATACGATGTAACGTATAAATATAAAAACGTTTCTATTATTAACTAGAACTGTGTCGATCAGTAATAGTTTCCCTCAACACCAGCATGGGAAACGAAGGTCATACTTTGTCGTTAATGCGTGCGCCCGCCCCGCTCGTGCAGGTACGCATGCGCTAAAAATAAACGTTAGCGCTTTGCGGAGATAAACTTCGTATATCACATCAAACATAAATTATAATCATAAACATACTCCGTAAACGAAACTTCTCCTAAGATGAACTAGAGAAAATAAAAATTACCATTATCTTTGCATTTTAAAAAAATACAACAACAAAAAGATTTACAACATATAATATTCATTCTTGAAATATATTTAAATACCGTTAAAAGGAACCTTTAACCGAACTGAAATAAAAATCTATTTTCAAGTTTACGAAGCTCTGGTTTAGAATTCCGTTGACCCAAATACTAACTTAGCTCTTAATGTGGCTGACTGGAATTTTCAACGTTGCATTCGAAATAGTTGTGAAACGATCTTACAAAAGACTTTATTTTAGTACGGACAGCGAAGCATCGATTAAACAGTTAAAAGAAATAGAGTAGACTTTTAGTCCGACTGTAGAATTATAACACAGATTTTATCAAATTTATTTTATCTTAACGTAACGTATGAGTAGAACGTGAACTCAAATGAATTAAATAAAGCAGGAATGTTTTTTTTTAGTTAGTTAACTACTTCTGCTTCTGTCTGTGTTTTTATGATTGTTATTATCTTCCTTTTTTAACATATTTTTGGCGATGATTGGCGATTACAAGTCAAAGTAGTATCAAAGTTATTAGATTGACCTTATATATAAAATAAGATATATAAAGCATTTAACACTATTATATTTAGTACAATTTGAATAACTCAATTGTTCGCGTTCTCATATTCTACAATATTGTGAGTTACACTGCTTGAAAAACTATTAGAAATATATTATAAATTTGACATCGTTATTTCTTGAACAAAACCGTACCTAAATCATTGTCTAATAAAATTGATGTGACACACATAGTGGTACACAACAGTTCGCGTGGGCGAAAAAGAAACTAGCTTTCAACGTGCTAGACATTTTTTTTCAACTGAACATAATAAAATACTTCCGTTATAGCGGAACCAAATAATAAACCTATTTTTTTTATTATATACATAAATAAATACGTCGTGGACTTTTTAGTATGCCTACATTCAATCTGTTTAGTACCGGCTATAAGTTATATAACTTTTAACAATCCAGAGTAAGGTGACACATTTAAGCCATTCTTCCAAAATAAGTTTAAATAATTGCCGTAAATAAAATATATAATATAAACCTCATCAAAATATGTTCGCGTTCTATGTTACGGTGTATTAGATCTCCGCTGAGCCGAAAACCACAAGTATCAAACCTATAACGTTAAATATATCGTTAGATAGAGAAATAGACAAGCCAAAGAGCCTCATCCCCTTAATTTACAATACAGCCAGATGAAATGCAAGTATTAAATACAACGCTTGTCTTGTCTATAATATTAATTTAAAAATGAATAATTTATAGCCAATTCCAACCACAAGAGGAGTAAATCTAAATAAACAACTTTGACATCGATACTATTGGTCACCCATATCAATTGACGCGATATATCATTGGTCGAGATCTTGAATAACCTTTGATATTCACTATGGATTCGTGAAAAGATGGCGTTTTCAATGTCTGCGAAGTTGTAATCCAAACTTTGAAAGTTAAATTAATGTGGTTATAACTAACTAAGCGGAATAGTGTTGTATTATAAATAAAGGTAAATAAATAAAAATTTTAACAAAACAAAAACCGACTTCATAAAAAAACATATTAATATGCACTAAAAAGTAAAAAAATAATTGCGTATTCTTCTATAATTTGATAATAAACTTACTATTTTCTACTCATCAATATGTAGGTATTTAAGAAGGTAATTAGTGAGTGTACTTCAGATTCACTAAAAATCGAAAAATAAATAAAAATTTTAACAAAACAAAAACCGACTTCATAAAAAAACATATTAATATGCACTAAAAAGTAAAAAAATAATTGCGTATTCTTCTATAATTTGATAATAAACTTACTATTTTCTACTCATCAATATGTAGGTACGAATGTGTTGTGTGATTGATAATTTATTTACAATTATTGTTACTTTTGGAGTCGATGTCAGCCAAGGTGGGCTTATAACTACATACATAGTTGTAGGTGAGATGTGCTTGTGTCGCACGCGCAACTTAACGAAGCGAATAACAGTCAATTTGTAATGTGTATGTTTTTAAAATATTCCCGTATTATTATTGCTAGGTATATTATACTGTTTCCTTAGCTGACATCGACTCCAAAAATAACAATAATTGTAAATAAATTATCAATCACACAACACATTCGTACCTACATATTGATGAGTAGAAAATAGTAAGTTTATTATCAAATTATTGAAGAATACGCAATTATTTTTTTACTTTTTAGTGCATATTAATATGTTTTTTTATGAAGTCGGTTTTTATTTTGTTAAAATTTTTATTTATTTTTCGATTTTTAGTGAATCTGAAGTACACTCACTAATTTGTAGAATATGGGTAGACCTACTAAACGTGCAGCTCATATGAGACAGCGCCATTTATATTATTATTTAAATATATTAAACTAAAACAGTGAAACATAAAGAAAAATGCATTTTGGTACTTAATTAATAAATATTAGTTAATATGGTTAAATGTATGAATATAAATTAACATGTTTTGATTAAATAGATTTAGTTGGTGGGGTAATTTAGTTGGGCAGCCATAACATAACCAAATAGTTATTTCTAGTAATAATTAAATAAACTGTATGTTTATAGATGTTGTGTTATACCATTCTTCACCATAAAATATGACGGAATGTCTGTATATTAAAAAAAGGGGAAGTATCTATATTATCCTAACTAATATTATAAATGCGAAAGTAAGCTTGTTTGTGACGCGTTCACGCCTAAACCACTACGCCGATTTAAAAAATTCTTTCACCAATGGAAAGCTACATTATCAGGGAGTAATTTAGGCTACATTTTGTCCCCATATTCCCACGGGAACAGGAACTACGCGGGTGAAACCGCGGGAAAAACACTAGTAATCAATATATAAATATACATAAATATAACATGTATATAAGAAAACTTATACGATTCTATATATACATATATGTATAATTTTCAAAATTGGTCTCAACTTTTAGGAGATGTTCAAATATGTTTCAATTACAAACATATACATATATACTAATGCTTACATGCATAACTCATATTATAAAGAGGAAAGATTTGATTTTTGTTTGATTTTTTATTACGATTTAAATCAAAAACTACTCGACCGATTTTAAAAATTCTTTCACCCTTAGAAAGCTACGTCTTTACCGAATAACATAGGCTATATTATATTTTCAAAAAATTATAGATCCCTACTTAAAATGGAGCAATGTAACCCAACGTATCAAACTGTTGCCTATAAAAGTTATTATTTCGCGTGCGCTGCGAAAACTATTGACGGTATATAAAGAAGTGTTTTTTACAATACTACTATAATTATTTGACCATAACGATGTTATGGTAGGTGAATGATAAATCTAGATAGCCTATAAAAGATTCGGCCGTGTATCGTTAATTTGCTACTAAGAATTGAAGATTTCCGTTACTTTGTCATGGATCCTATAATCAGAATCTAACCAAACTATCATCAAACAACCGTTGAAGTATACTTTTTCTAATAAAAAAAAAATCATCGAAATCGGTTGGCGTGATATTGAGTTATTCGTCCATTTGTCGCGCACATACCTCATGCAAATTTACGACTTATATGGTTTTCTCATGGATTCCATTGTCAAACCTGGACTAAAAAAAAATGGGACCCCATGGGAAGCAACCCCTTTCAAATAAAACAAAAATCATCAAAATCGATTCACCCAGTCGAAAGTTATGAAGTAACAAACACAAAAAAAAAAAAAAAAAAAAAAGAAAAAAAAAAAAAAAAAAAAAAAACATACAGACGAATTGATAACCTCCTCCTTTTTTTGAAGTCGGTTAATTAATCATGAACTGTTTATATAATAGATAATAACAAATACACCATACCAAGGTTTTTTACCTTGGTAAAACTTATTTTATATCTACACGCTGAAATAAGTAAACTAATGATGGTTTTTAAAAATAAATGTAAAATAAAATAATAAAACGATTATTAAATTACAAAACAAAAGTAACGGTTTATGGTGTTAGAATACGCTGAGATTAACGTACGAGTAATGTGTTGATAAATGAACAACTTGTTTCTAGAACGAAATAATTTTAATATATTATAGCATACGTTGAAATAAAACTCGTCTAAAATCTGTATCTTTCTAACGTATGTGAAAATATAATAGTCTATAGTTGTGTAAAAGTGTCGTTTGTAAGACCTCTTAATAATTATTAGATATTATCAATTATTTTATTATTATATTGTTAATTAAGAAATAAGGCTGCGGTTAGCGGTCAAGGAATACGTACATCAACCAGAATGAACGATATAAATATATTTTAACATCGATTCCATTAAGACCACTTGAGAGGCTTAATATATATTTATTTTTGTTTAATCATTTATAAGCATTCAGATATATATAACAAAAAATATTAAATAAGACAACTGCCTTGCTATCTTTGACCAATACTTTCATAGTATTAAGCAAAACAAGAAAAGTAATTGTGAATTATGCTATTTTGAAAAAGCATCCAGCGTTAGCTACGCTACCACATAAGTGATAAATACAAGATGTTTTATCTCTTCGTATTAAGACAAACAAAGTATTGTTGTTTGGTGTAACTGGTGACTGTGTGGTACTAATCCAGTCAGACCTGCAGAAGGCTCTACGACTTTTAAAATAGTATGTTGACCTCTAAGTACGCGCGAATACGTATATCTCATCTCAGATCAGATCTCAACGCAACGCACAAGTAGAGTAAAAATATTTAGGGAATAGTTACGAATGACATTAAACTAAATAATGTTTTAAAATTCGAATTTAAAAATGATGTGATTTGATAAAATGAAAGCAGCTTCTTTGTTCACACGTCGGCGTCGGTGTAACGACACGTATAAATAATACTATTATAATTTATCGCCGCTGTGAGTTACAAAACCTATTCGTCAAATTGTCTCTGTCGATAAATCTCTTTTTATTTATTACTTCGATGATTATTTTATTGTTCCCAGTGTGTGTAAAGCGTCGAAGTGGCAGCTTTGAATATTTTATTATATGAACTGACCTTTCTTATATTATAAAAGAAACATTGTAGTAATCAATTCAATAAAGTTTAAATATTATTTTGAATTATTCAAGGATGAAAATATAATAATTTCAGTAATTTAATAGTTACTATGAACGTAGAAATATATATTATAATAATAATCATCCTTTCCAATCCTTCGTTCTTTTTATATTTAAAATAATTATTCAGTTTATAAATAAGTCAGTTTTAAATCTTTCATGAAATCCGTCTTTTGATATCGTACAGATTAAAGACAAGCCGTTACTAAGGATTTTTTTCGGACACAATCATAGCGTTAGTTAACATAAAACACATTGCAATACAGGTAATTTATATGAAAGATTTAATTTACATCGAGTTGAATACATAACTTAGTCTTCAAAGGTTCGAAAAGTTAGAATAACAAAAGTGTTTTTCTGGCGAACGGGAGTAGATGTACACCAGAACACCGACTGAGTTAAAATTTGAGCTAAATATACAATCTAGTTTTAGCATATTGTTATTACGATGAAACATTAACTCATAACACATTAAACGTGTTAATATTATCGAAAATCGACGCGTTCGAGGTAAGTGTGGCAAGCTTTACATTACGCCCATGCTATTGCTATTAAGAGAAACACACGCGTGCAGTAACAATGATGCTCAACGTGTCAAAGAGGAATACTAACGACAACCGCGTCCTTATTCAAGGGACATTTATAAAACTCCGCGACGACTGGATTCAATCCAATTTGTCGACGCGACATTCGCTTTAATTATTTTTTTCATATAATGTAATATAAATAATTTTTGTTTAGTAAATCTAACGGAGTGATTTTAAATAAAATTATTATAATTTGTAAGAAAAAGTAACATTTTTGTTTTTTTTAATGTCGGCTTTAGTCTTCATTTCGTTCGGTTCGTTACGAAGAAGATAAACAAATATTAAGAAAAAACTAAAAATACGCATTCACGTAAGACATTTTAAACTGTTCATCCATAACGTGAAGAGTATATTGTAGAGTTTATTTATATCAGCGATGTTTATATTATTATTTCTATTATATTATTAATAATTTCATCTGCACAAAATTTCCTATCTGTGATTATTTACCGGCAATATGTTTAGTATATTTACTGTCTCTTTTAGTCTATCTATTAGAGAGTGGTAAAAAAGTAGTGTATCCCTAATGTATGTTGGTCAAACGTCTTCGTCGTGCACAGTGTAACGGCCGAAAATACTCCGCTCTTTTGTTTGCTTACGTCAATGCGGCAATCACTACTTGTGGCTAAATTGGTGCATACGTAATATCTTGGTTCCAGGAGCATTGATTTCTTCATAATTATAAAAATAAATCATCATCAGGTGTATTTTTAATATTTCGTAATTGAGAAAATATAAGATATTCCGAATGAATATAAAAGCAATTTATGATACAAATAAAATGATAATTGAATAACAAACAAGATTTCATAGTTTAATTTTGTTAGGAATTCTCTAGATTTTGATAGGCTTTTGTCAGCACCAATGACGACAGTGTTGATATCTTCATGACCAAGGAATTTAACCACATGCGCACGAGATACAATATTGCGAATGTGTGTGCAAATCGAATGGTTCAGCAATCCATTACATTTCCGTGCTTTCCGTGACGCGTGAGTGCTCCCAAATGCCCAACATGGGATGGTTAGTAGTGTTAACCCGAAGGGATTCAAAACTGAAGCCAATACGCCGATGAGGCACTTACGGAGTGTTAAAACTAATGCAACTGTGTCAAATAGTTTCGACATTTTGATTATATCAAAATGACTTAAGTTATTCCTACGATGCAGTCATTATATTTTTAAAATATTTTAAGTCTTTTATAACAATATAATTATTAATTTTATTTGCGTAAACAAACGCTCTTAGTCCTTCTTACAAAACAAAATACAGTTTCGTGTTATATTAAAGTTTACGAAACATTAAAGCGACAGACAAATGGACACTTTAATTGATGGTACTGTTTTATTTTGGAAACGCTCTTTCATAAAGATTTATTCAGCAACCAACTGTATTAAAACGGATTACTCACATCAAGGCGCTAATTTATAATTGCAAGAGTAATCGATTATTATATTAAGAATTAAATATTTCACGTATATTTGCCTTATTAATAGGGGAAAAAATACTACAGATGTCGCCACGACCAGCCTTTAAAAAGAATATCGTGTCACGTATTCTTATATTTGACTATTATATATAGAGTATAACTTTATATTTGAAAATAATTGTCATTTCTAGATAAACATTGTAACAATGTAAAGGATATTTATTAATCATTTTATATTTAATGTAATAATTAATATCTATATATAGTAAATAAATAAAGATATACATATTTGAATAATATGAAAATTACAATTAGGTACATATCATTCGAATTTGCATAATTTTCACTTGTTGGTATGACTTTGTGCAAGTCAATCTTGGTAGGTACTACCCACTCTTCACATTTCGACCGCCAAACAGCAACACTGAGTATTGTAGTATTCCGATTTGAAGGTGAGTGAGCCAGTGTAACTCCAGGCACAAGTGCACAAGTGCACAAGTGTAACATAGTTGGTGGCGCATTGGCGTTGGAAGGGATGGTCGTTGGTGGGAGAAGTTGTCATGTGGACACCATCAGCTGGTCTGTTTACCATTATATTATTATACTTAAAAAGAACTAGCATATTTCTTCGATAATAACATGTCTATTCTATTATAATGCTATTATAACTATACGGGTCCAATCCACGGTCTATCTATCCAACTGCAGTTCCATTTATCGTTCAAGTGTATGTGACGTTACGATATTCGATATTGAAATATTTATTCAGCACTCACCTGAACATTTTCTGAGTCCCCGTCACCTTCACCGCCCCCGCCACGGTCATTAACAATATCCTAAAATTATAATGGCACCATTAGCAACTAACCCAAGCTAATAGATAATAGAATATAGGAAACTATATAAAATATTATTCGTTACTTATTCATATTAATTGTACTTTTATTTCATATATGTCTTAATTGTATGTAATTTAAGATCGATTTCTATCAATACAAAGTAACTTACTAAACGTTATTAATAAATATCCTTTACGCATAGAATAACACAATAATAATTTAAGTAAATAAATATTCGAATATGATTTCGCCACATCCGCCGATATAATCAAATTTTCGAGTTCTTACGCTATCTCTACCTACGCACTGAGTCACGGCTATTTTCCCGAAACTATGTAAGGAAACTTGACGATTATGATACACGGACAGATCCTTGTAGGGTGCATGCCAAGTATATCTATACTGTGACGCATCAATGAAATTATCTATTTGGAACACTGTTGACAGTTTCCAAATAGAATATACAACAATGTAAATAAAACTATAAACAAAAATTTTATACAAAACAAAAACCGACTTCAAGGAAAAAACTAATTAATATGCACTAAAAAGTAAAAAAATAATTGCGTATTCTTCTATAATTTGATAATTAACTTACCTACTATTTTCTACTCATCAATATGTAGGTACGATTTTGTTGTGTGGTTAATAATGTAGTTATATTTTTTTTTTTGGAGTCGAGATAACCTCCTTCTTTTTTTGAAGTCGGTTAAAAACTACGAAAACTACTGAATAATTATATATATGAACCGCAACATAATTATGTAACGATAAAAGGGAAATTGAAAAGGGACAAAATTTGCTAAATATGATAATGGTTCGTCAAATATGATCTGTGTATTTTATTTGTTTTTATAATCGTCAAATGAGTGTTTTAAGATGTTTTTGTGAATAAATAACCATTTATCAAAATAATATTAAACGTAGAACATCATTTTCTATCCCAGACGTAAATTATATAAGGAATTTATTATTTACCATTAAAAGAGAACGACAGCTTAAAATATTGACTCGATAAATGTGGTACTTAGCGCTCGTGCTCTATACATGCCCAAATTATGTAGTTTAATTGAAAACTTTTCGCCTACTCACGTCCATGTCGACATGGCCGACTCCGGTGGAACGTCGCTTCGGCCGTCGCCTGCGCTGGATCACGTTGAGCGCCGCCTGCGTGCTCGCCGGCGATGACGATGACTTACTCTCTGAACTGCTTTCGCGTTCCTTCTCTTCTTCCCCTGAACAAAAAAAATCAATCAATTAGGTTTCAGTGATATTTAAAATAAGCTTTTGTAAGTATATAAAAAATAAATGAAGAATGTAGAAGTGAATTTTGTACCGGCCCGACTATCTTCTTTTGTTGGCGAGTTTGTGTTGGAGTTGGTAGTGGTCGTGGTGGTGGCGGTAGTGGCGACAGTAAAGGCTGTTGGTGGACGACGCAGTGGCAACGTGACCGTCGCCTCCGCAGCGGGCGCCGTCGTTCGCGGTGACGACCGTCCGGCGTCCTCCAGCTCGAACTGTTACGAGAGCCGTACATCGTTTACTTATAAGAGCTATTATGAGATACATATTCATCAAAATAACTATCCCAACATGAACATTAAGTATTAGCAGTTTTTGATTAATGAAAACGAGCAGTCTTAAGTGTTCACGCCCATTTGTGTAAACTCTAATCTATACAAACCAAAACAAGGCTACCCCTTTCCCTCAACATGAAATCTATTCGTTTCCTTTTCTTTGTGTGACACAAATATATTTAATATTTGCGTCGCACAAAACATTTAAAAAAAAATATCAGTTATTCACCCATTTAGTCGGAGAACTACTAGAGGAAGATAATTCTATTCACCACACACATATAAAGCACATATACATACAATTAAGCAAACACAATCACATGCTACAATCGTGAATTTAACAAATTCATTCTGAATGTGCAAGCAGGCACGGACGGATAGACAAACTTATGAATAAATTTTAGAAAATAGTGATTACTTTTTTAAATTAAAATATAACATCGAAGAAATTTTACATAATTGGTTTTAAAAAATTGATTATGAACTTTTTTTTTAAACGTTTTTTATTTAAAACGTTTAATTTTTAAAACCATTTTTGCAAATCCAATAAATACGGACGATACTCAAATAAAATACCGCTAAATTAAAAAAAGAACTAACGATTCATGCTGGACTGACAAACAATGAAAAATAATGTAAATGAAAGTACAATATAGTACGTGGATACGCTTTGCATTAACAAAATACGTTTCGAATGTTGAATTATAACCGATGTCTGATAACTATTTTAAACGTTTATATTTATTTTTAATAGTTTTTTTTATCTGTAATATATTTTTTTGCTATGATTCGACATTCAAAACTTTTTAAGTGAATGGTGTAACACCGAGAGCCGAACGTGAACAACATCAATTTTGTAATGCCCTGCATCATTTTCACACCATGCGCGAGTTCCGAATGATTTAGGACCCGTGTGGCGGAAACACGACTATCAATTGTTTCACTATTATATATTTGAGTTAATAAGTTTAAATAGTAATGTATTACTATTTCACTACTATTTTTTATATGTTTTATTTTTATATTATGTAATGAGTCAAATATCAATTTATATTTAGACAAAAATCACAAACAATTTCAATGATACAACGACAAATAAACGCATATGTGATTTGAAGGCACTTAATTTATCTTTAATCTTTAATATATCTTAAAAGTAAAAAAACATGTTCTATGTAGCTGGAAGTCAAAAAAAAATATGAACTTGATTTGCAAAACAGAGAACAGCAATTGATAATCGTGTGTGATCGTATCGTGGGGCCTGTAAGACCTTATTAGTGGGGTCGAGCCGCAGCCGCCACGAAGGGCGTCTCTCACTGATGGCCGCGATGGTAGCGGTCGCTGTCGCGGTCGCGCACGCCAGCGCTAACGTCACCGCGACGTCCCCGCCGCCCACAGCGCTGCGAGCCTACGATACCCATACCGTAAAACGACGCGAAACATACGAGGTAAATGTAATGACAGAATTAAATATACTTCTTTCTAGATCAATTCGATATTAAATTAAATTATTAAGTTATCACATTTATTCTTTTGAATTGTTTATGTAAATGTGTATAATATGATGTCTTTAATGTATTTTTTTTAATAATATGTTTCATATGATTGAGGAGACAATGGTACAATGATGTACGTATTATTATCACACATGAACAAGTATGGGCCATTTGAGTTGAATAAAAACTACCCTCAAACGGTCCGTAAATAACCGTTGGATACTTTGCCACTTAATAAGATTTTTTAGATGTCACTTTGCACTGTAATAACATAAGATAAACTGATGTTTTAAAATTGTGCCATTATAGTATCTTCTGGCTGTCCGATCTTGTCTTAGAACAGCCCGTTCACGGTTAAACCGTTGGAGAGTAGTGAACTACGTGGAGCAAGTTACTGTATAATACAAACGCAATCTATGTACAGGTGTCGAGTATACTTAGACAAATCAAACATATCAGTACTTTATGTTTTGGGTAAACCATTTAGTTCATTGTGTAAAATGATTACATAAAATATGACGAGCAAAACATGAAATTCGATGTTTTAGTTTGATCTGCTAAACTTCACTAATTCCTAAATGAAATACTTCAGAAAAACTTATGTACATTGTTACTTATTATTTACAAGAAAAAAGATGCAAATAATTTCTTTTTTAATTTTATCACCTATACTTTAAAATGTACCCAATCATTTATACTTCACCCCTTCAAAGACTTAATCAACACAAAATACATACTGCAGTGGTGTCCGTATTAATGGATGTAATATCCTCCGTCTTCTTAATGCTAGCTGGCGACGGCGACTCTGTCGTTCCGTTCCCTGCCTTCTTCTTAACTAACTGCTCGGCTGATTTAATCTCGTCGAGTGTCACCCCCTGCGTCGAACGTCGCGTTTCGCGAACCCTTTTCGCGTGAGCTTTCCTCTGCGTCTCGCTCTCCTCGTCGCGCACCGGTGGCACAAACGACCTATAATAGCATTAATCTGTCACAGACTCGCCACTTCCGATATACGGGCAAAATACATAAAAGCAAACTTCATCTACGGTTACCAAAGTTTTCTACTATATAGTATTAAAACATGCAAAAACATAATAAAGAAAATCAAAAACACATTATTACATACATACATATAATTTTAAAAATAAATGTATATTTGTTTTTCACATTCATGCGCGATAAATAATAATATTCTATAATCCGCAAATAAATCGTTCGAGCAGGCTAATAGACGAAGCGCTATAGAAATAAAATCCACACACAAACTTGTTTACTCGGGCAAGAGATTATTCAGTTCACATAAACACTTCAAAGTAGTTACAAATTCTCGATAATATTATCTTCCATTTTTACAATTAATTTAAGAACTTTGTGTAATTAAAAGATAAAATAATATCACTCAGGAACTGCGTGTAATCCCATGCCCGAATAAAAATCTAATCAAGCTACAAGATCGTTGGTACTTGAAGAAATTCTTGAATATGTTTCCAGGCGACAGTTTGGTGGGCGTTGTTGAGCTCGGTGTTGAATTGCTACTGTTCGACTCTACGCTCTCCGAGGAGCTGTTGTATACACAACAACTAATTAATTATAAAACACACCTTGTTCACTACAGTGTAACTGCTACGATAACGCGAAATATCAAGTCTATAACACGCTTTATAATATAATGACGTAGTATATTTTAATTACTATTAGACGCCTCCACGATTAGCCCATTTTATTAGACCCGTACTTCGAACTCTGCTGTACTCTGACGTCATACATATTTAATTTATTTTTTTAAATGTCTAAATAAGCGAATACCCTTATAATTAATTGCGGACTTATTGTAAAATAGTTTTTATACAAGAGTGCATCTTCAAATTATGTAAATATGTATATCTGAAGTCCAAACATACTTATATCAATATATTATCAAGCGTGCACTATGTTACCTACAAATTCCCCTTCACCAAACATATTTCATTGAATTTTATAAAAACATATCATATTTATATTTTCTTTATATTAAGATCAGAGCCGATTTTAAACAAAAAGTTAACAGGCAATTAAACTATCAACCCATAGACAACTCTTAATAATTGAATTAATTATTCCGTATTCATATGTTACATTTTACAAAAAGTCTTAAACTGAAAACTTAGTTGTTTAATTTAATAATAATCTTCAATACGTCAAAAAGGTTAAGAATTATTGTTTAGTAAAATTAATCTAGCCAGGCTAGTTACTATAATGAGTTTTATTTATACTATTGAAGAAAACGAGCATATCTGGTACCTAATTATAAGCGCCCTTCACCCATTTACATTGGCAGTGCAAGTAATATAAAGAACTGGAACCAATCGGAGTAGGAATAAAGGTAAACTCGCCGTACATTTACAAATTACATGTGATTTTCTAATCGTTCTGCTGAAACAGTTCTTCATTCATTTACCCTTATTTATAATACAATTCCAATTAACTGGTTATAACCACATTAACTACAGCTTCGCGAACATGGAAAACGCAAACTTTTCGTGTCCATAGTGAATACCATAGATTATTCAAAATCTCGGACAATAATATCGCGTCAATAGATATCGCAATAATTCGGTGTCAAAGTTGTTTATTTGGGTTTATTCCTGTTGTGGTTGGTACAGGCTATATATTGTTATTGTATAGTAATTGCGCCGCCAACCACGTGATCAATAATAAGATATTACATCCCTTGTGCTTGTATTTAAACTGACTCTCCATTCAAACCGGAACACGTCTATACATTGTATATGATATTTAACGGTAGAATGATTGACGGGTGAAAGCCCTCACCATCTATAGCTGACTACAGTGACGGGAATGAATATAAATAAACAAGTCTGATCTCGAATCGACTCCTCATTGGTCGAGTTCTAATAATATTTATTATAGATCTATCATTTTGTTATCACATCTTTGGAATTAAGTCTAAAGAGAACATAAGTAATTTAGTGGCATAGTTTTGTATTTTGTACACTGGTGGGAGGGCTTTGTGTAAGTTCGTTTGGATAGGCACCAATATATTGTCGTGTTCCGGTTTGAAGGGTGAGAGAGCCAGTGTAATTACGTAGTTCTAAAGGTTGGGGGCGCCAGTCTATGGCCGTTGGTGACCACTTTCCATCAGGTGGCCAATATGCTCGTGCCCACCTACCTATTTTGTATAAAAAATATATTGTAATTAAACATATTAATTAAAAATTTTACGCAGAGATAATATTTATATCGCGAGGTTAGTAACAAATCCTATGAAATATTTAAGCTGTTTCTTTACTTTTCGTGCCATTGGAGTATTGATTAAATCTCAAAAAATCAATAAATAAGTCTATACAATGTTTAATATGTATGTATTCATAAATAGATATCAAATATAAAATTAGGTACCTTCTAATAGTTTGCGTGGTTGTTGAGTTGGTTGTGTTTGCTGTGGTGCTGGTGGTAGACGGAATGTTCCACGTATTAGCATCCCTTTCCCTTCTTTCAGACGTACTGATTCTATATATAAAGAATAAAATCTGTATCAATTATATGTCATTGAACAAATTTTTTATTTGGTCAAATAACTTCTGATAATATTTGTTATAGCTGCAACACTGGTGGCTAAAAAACTATTGATCATCGTCATCGACAACAAAATACATTAGGATATAAGTAATTAATGATGTTTTATTAAGAAAATTAAAACTGATGGGTTAAAATGTGCATTGTGATTGGTTTCCAATTTGGATAATGAGAATTTATTTTCTTTTAAACTTAATTTGTAACCATTAAGTACATACCTATAGAGACTAAGCAAATGATTTTATTTATATAAAATTGATCTTAATATAGTGTAACGCAAAACAAAACACAAAATAATAATATTTAAAAAAATAATAATTAGAATTGTTTTGCTATATATGGCATGGCAAAATTTGTGCATGAATATGCAAATTATAATATGCGAAAAATCTTGCAACTATATAATAAAGTAAAGATGTATATTGCAATATACTTTTGGGAGTTGAGCCGGAGAACATCAACCTCTCACAAGACATGGATGTTTTATCAATTGCAACGGGACTCCTAATATATTTTCAAGATTAACCAAATCCGAAACCAACATAAACTTAATGTCGCAGCACCTGGTCGGAACATCTTCGTTAGTACTCTCTGTCGCATTGTTAGTAGCCTCCTGATTTTTTTTCCTTAGCTCGATTGAAGCCAACGTTGACTGCGGCAGCGGCGGTATAGAGGGACACGACGAGGCCTTTATACGCGCCGTCACGTCTCGGTATCGCTGATAGAAACTGTTCACAGACACACACAAGCATGCTACTGAACTTATGTACAGACACATAGAAATGTCAACGTGACGTGCTGAGGAGAGTGAATGATTGTATGCGATCTCAAGAGTTATGGTTTACTTGTATGGTATGAGTGATGTTGACATCTATACTCGTACGTTGTAACATTATTGATATGTGCGACTAAAATAGTAATAGAAAATTTTAGTCAAAACATTAATTTGTTTTGTTTTTGTAAATCAAAATTATAAAACTAAGATTGGAATAAAATATAATATTCGTTTACGAGGGTCATCCCCATTATTTTTGAGTGATCCATATTGTTAAAGAATTATATTCATTGTGTATTTGAAATTAAGTTTTTGAAATTCAGTATAGACTCAATGTTATCAACTTATGACACCAAATACGTCATAAGGGGCCACCACTCAAAAGTTTTTAAACTTAAAGTAACCGCAGAGTTGACAAAACTGTGATTTCACGCTGGACAAGAAAATTAATATTTATAATTCAATTATCTCTTACTAAAGTAATCACAAGTCAAATCTTTATTATCTTAAATTATTCTATTCTTGTTTTATTTAAAAATTATATGAATAGTTATTAACAATTTTAAAACAATTTACTTGTAATATGTCTCTATTATTACAGCTTCCTGTACAATACCATTGTTATGTATGTTTTGCCATCCACCTCAGTGGGCAAGTTCATTTAATAGGCAACAATAAATTATATAAGTTTATTGCAAACTATTACTCATTTAATTTATTTTTATTAAGATTAACGATTAAGTCCTTTGAGATAATAAAATGAAAAAGAATTGCTTAGTTCAAGCAGTTATTCACAAAATCATAAATGAAAATTAAAAAACCGAGACAAGAAGAAGTCTAATAAAGTAAACAGTTAAGCATTGAATGACTGTGATTTAGATGAAATTTTAGTGCACAAAAAGTACATAAAAAAGGTCTAGATCCTTCAAGAAATTTAAATGAAGAGAGATAAGCATAATTTTTGCAAAATATGCGAATAAACTCACGTCTTATCATTTTCGAAGCTGTGAGTCCTCCTCAGTATTGTATCATTATCCACATTATTGTTAGCCGGTTTATTGTCTCCTGTAATACAATAAATTTATAATGATTTTCTTTTAATCCTGTTAATGGCTACATCTGACCGATCTCATTAATTACAATTGTTATTATTTAAATCAATTTCAATCTATACATAAAAAGAAATAGACAAATATTCTGAGGAATACTCTCCGCTGATAAGTAACCATTATGAGGCTCAATATTATAGACCTACTATTAGGCAGTCAGTAGACCTACTAGTAGAAACAAATACTTCTAATTGAAACTATATCCCTGACTGGATATGATTTTTGTTTCGTCTAGTTTTCTAAACCATACTTGTTGATAAATAAACGAATATCTATCTATCTACTAACTTGTTAAAATGTTATGAATTGTATAAACAATGACATTACTTACGAGTATTATCTTGCTGTCTGTTTCTGAACGAGGCTGATCTTCTCCAAGAAGGCGCTTCATCCATAGATGCATTGTCGGTGACAGGTTCTGTAGCCTCGGGGGACGGCGCACGGCCTTTGGGCGGCTTGCCATCTGAGATTTTGGGGATAATCTCTGGCGCAGCCGGCGGCTTCTCTGTTAATATACCTATATTATATTTTTATATAAGAAACAAATAGATACGTCCTTTATTTATGTGTACCCTTAGCTAACGAAAAAGGCATTATTGCCGTTAGAATTTACAATACAGTCAGGAAGCTAGAGGTTAAAAGATAACACTGTCCCTGAAATATCTCCCGTCCCATCGTCAGAGTGAATTAGATTATGAGAGTGAATGAATAGGGAATACACTTGCGTTTACACACATTCATGAACATTAAACTTCCCGCTGAACTAGTCTAGTCGAAGATTGGTCGAGTTGGATATAATTTTGACAGAAGCACAATATTGTTAATGGTAATTGCAATTATCCGTCCTCTCGTCATCCATCCGTGACATAGACTGGCCAGACTGGTTGAATACAGTCAATATCAAGACAGGCATGTGGTATAGCAAATGAATGATTAAAAAATCATAATAGATATATAAATAACCATTAATAACGTTGTCTGTTTGTCCAGTGATCTGAAGTTCGACTCGTTTAACGTCGTGCCGCGGTGGACTCCGTTTGCGCTTGTTGTTGTTATTGTTATTGTTGTTGACACGCCGCGGCGCTTTCAGGGAGGCTTCAGCTAACCATGTCGATATGCTCGGGTCGACTAGGTCCATGCATGTTTGACCCTGCAAATTAAAAATAGGCCGTTAGAGTTATAAATAATAGTATAAAATTCAATTGCATATTACTATTAAAAAAATATATCTATGTATATTTTTTGCAGTATGGAATTACTCGCGACTGATGGCTATGGTGTTAAATAATTCGTCGCGTTCCGGTATGATGTCTGGAGATATCAAACTATGTACTGTTGCGTTTTATTTTGAGACAGAATATTTTGCCATGACAGCCCAACATGCTGGCGATTTCCAGAAGGGTACGAGCGTTCTCGTGAACCTCTTAACCCATAATCAGTGCAGCAAGCACTGCCAGATGTTGGGTCATAAATTGTAGCGCCTCAAACAACTATCGCTCTTTCACATGTTCAACTGTCAGTTAAAATGAAAAGTAAGGAAAAGAAAAAGCAGGTTTACAAAGCGGTCGCACTTCCTATTGTTTAAAGTGCACCTCTCAAACATTCGAGGATTAAACTAAAATCTCCTAACTGTCAGCACCTAAAGAGTGAGAGTGCACCATAAGTAAAACTGATAGTAAATGGTGCAAATAATACAATGAAAAAACCCTTCATCTCACAAAGTGAGCTATAAGATTTACTATTGAAGATCTTCTTTGGATATACTCCTTTATTAGCTCAATGGCCAATTCACGTAAATATATTTGCCTCTCTCTCTCTCCCTCTCTTTTTCTCCCCCTCTCTCTCTCTCTCTCACTCTCTTTTTCTTTCACAACATTATTTGCCCTAAATATTACCATTGCATTTATTCTAGTAATATCCGACAAACCAAAGAATAGTGTATTTACTTTGTCACCTCATGTCCCGTAAAACAAGAATGTCTAAAAAAGGCAAATCATCTTTATCTAAATCCGAGCTGCCTGGTTGGCGACCGAAAGCTTCTGACTCTTGATCACTGAGATCGTATTCACTCTCTTCCCGTGCTCTCTAGCTTACTACTGAAGGAATGGCTTTGAAGCATAATCATGTATAAAATCTATTTGCATTGAATGTTGCTACCAAGTCAAATAAAGGTGTACTCAAGCAAGCTAGTTTTGACTGCACTAACAGCATGGGGACTTCTAATCCTTTCGTATTAAATCTTTTGTCCTTAGCAAAATCAAAAAATGTTGTAGAAAACAACAATTTCCTATCTGATCATCAAAATCAATCAACAGGCGTACAACATTCCATAGTATAAGCCTAGGTATGTACACTACTTTAACTTCTCAATAAAGTAATAATAATTTGATATAATTTAAAGGTGAATAAATAAATTACCGAATAGTTTTTCAAGTTGGGATCAGCGCCATGCTTCAAGAGTAGAGCGGCAGCTTCTTTTTTCCCCCAAAGTGCTGCTGCGTGTAGAGGAGTCCAGCCCTCATAGTCAACACAATCTGGGTCTACATTGCATTCTTCTAGAAGAGTTTGTGCAACCTAGGTTGTAAAAATAAATTGTTATATGTGTTGCTTGATTACAAAAAAAAAAAAAATAATACTTCTGTATCACTGCTGCGAATGAGAAGAGTCATCAACAGTCACAAAGTAAAATGAAAATCTATTATTATTATATGTATTAAAAAAAAATGGATATGGGTATATCTGTTTGAGATTAATAATACTTTGGCACAGTTTAATCTATGACCATGAAACCACGGGAGGACACTAGTAAATTATGTATTTATCATGATGAAGGTTAATCGATGTAAACATCAATTATTACAAATAACAATACAAAATTTAATTTCGGTCTTATATGTCTGTCGAATTACTGGATAAGGTACACCGTTTTGTATATATCCTTACAAACATGTCCCGTGCACAAAAACGATAATGAGTAGGTATAATGAATCAACAATATGATTACAAAATAAAAGTGTAAATGAGATACTAACATCTATGTAGCCCTTTGCTGCTGCAACGTGTAGGGGAGTCCCGCCTGTTTTCGGGTCTCTCACTTCGACGTAACCGTTCGCAGCCCAGTTCCTCGCGTCACTCAGCAACGTGTCAACTTCTGCGGTGCGAGACTTCTCACAATCTATACCTGAAATAATAGAATAACATTAAAAAAATAACGACATCGTTCCAATTTTGATTATAAAAAAAAAATTAAAAAGACTTATTTAAAAGATTCGGGATACTTTAATTAGTTAACTGACTAACGGCCGAATACTGAAACGTCATTCAAAATGAAGTATGCAAAATTTTGAAATTAATGACGTTCCAAATAATTAAGTCCCAATCATATTTGAATGATATTTCAGTATTCGGCCGTATGACTTTAAATTACGTCTATATCAATTTAATGTGTTTAAGTGTACTTTTTAGCAAGAGATTTATTAAAACAAATTATTATAACCTTTGAATCCTTAAGCGCTTTCACCGATTCAAGAAATTCAGTAATTTACTATTACTCTTTAAAAATATACAAATAGTTCCTACACGAGATATAAGATTAATAATCAATTCACGCATTTTTGTCAGATATGTATTCAGTAACAGAGTAATACTAAAACAGAGGCTTTATTAATAAGAATATAGACGTACCCGGTAACAAACATAGAGATGAATGACACTGCAATATTATATGTACTTAAGACAATCACAATTAAAACCAATACTATTTCATTTTGTACTCAGTTCGCGAAGTATATTCTATATTTTAACATAGTATGCGTCTAAACAAGATAAATATTCATATTTTTCGGACACCGAATTTTACTTATAATACGAAACGTTTTTTACATATTATTATTATTATTCCAATATATATTTATATATGTAGTAATTAACACATTGTCCATATGATCAATTACTCATTAACATTGTTCTTCAATGACGTATCAACTAATGAACATGTTTTTAACTGCTCATATATAAAAATAATTATTTCAAATAAGTTTTAAAGTTCGATCAAGAATACAACCGTTATTTTGTCATTAGAGCTAAGGACCATAATCGTCATTGGTCGGTGACATCAGATGATGCAACGAGCAATTCAGATTAATGCTAAATTAGTTTATCGGACTTCGATTGGGTTTCATAACTTGTTAAGGTAAAATGTTTAAATACTGAAATTATGTAGATAGTAATGTAGACTCAATGGTGAAAAATCGATCATAATCATTATTGAAAATTAAAGGAACACAAAATATATTAACATTTTTTAAAATATACCTAATTACATTTCAGTTTCATATTTTACAAACCACAAATACTTAAAACAATTGATTATTAACAGCGATTGTCGTTATTGTATATGTATTATTTTATTATATTATCTGTTATGTTACACAATTGACCACAATGATCAACGTTGGAAAATACAGTTATTCTTCATAAAAAAACAATAAATTCACCATGATTGTGTACAATAATCACGTGTTATTATTTCAATATTTATATTTACCAACCTTTTTCGTCAATAACTTTCTGTAATAATTCCACCATTTTATCGCTCTCAGTGATATCGACTGGCAGTTCCCCATCGTAATTCACTGCGGCAATATCCGCACCGTTTTCAAGGAGATACCTACAATCAAAGTTAAATATTTCAAAAATTATATCAATACATAAAAAATAATTATTTGTTTCAGTATTTGTATGTTACGTATAAGTATTGTCTGTTTTGTATGTAGTTTTTGGTAGTACACGCGAAAAGATTTCTGGCGTAGTACCATCAACGTACAATAGGAGGCGCGCGGATCGAATCGGATAATTGTAAACAAAAAAAATATGCATTGCAATGTATGGTACATTGGGAATAAATTAATAGTATACACATTTGATCACATTTATTTAATATAGTTCTAGTATACATATTATTTTTATCAGTTGCCTTATTGGGTTCTTGATAACTTTAGAAGTACTTTGACTGATGGAGCAATAATAACGCTTGTTAATTATTTGTGCTGTTAAAAACCTATTAATTTGAACTAACACATGAGATACTGTTGCATATAATAATTTAAATTTTTTCCTTATAAAACTAACACTATTATTATTATTAACAACTATTTAATAAAACATATCATATACTCAAAGTTTGAAATTTTATTTTCTCAGGCCTTTGTTTCTTTAAACAAAAGGAAATGACCACTATAATGTGAATAATGACAATGAAGTATTATCGTCATCAAATATGTCATCAGCGTGTGAACAATTAACAAAATTAAATGAATAGATAGATGACCGAAACACAGGAACTCCCAAACGTAACCGGGTCGAATGACTCAGCCCTTGTTTGCACTAATAAATTATCAACTCATGTTTATTGAATGCTACGTCAGAATGCCTTGTCATTTGTATTTCATAGCAGTGTACAATCAAAAAACGGTCAATCTTTGCAACTCAAGTATAACAACATTACCCACATTTAACAACAGTTCAATATGTTTCAAATGTGAAATACGATATATTTTAATCAAATTACAAAATATATTGTAGTATATCGTAATATGTTCATCGTTTTTCTTTATTATAAATTGTATGTTACCTGGCTATACTAAGAAATCCACAAGAAGCCGTTGCATGTAGTGGGGTCCAGCCCTCGTTGTCACCGCGGTTTACATCGGCACCGTGTTCGACCAGAAACTCCACCATCTCCAAATTGTCGTCAATGCAAGCCTGAAATTGTTAGGACATTATATTCATGAGATATATTTAATCTAACAAGTATTATTATAATATTAAAAGGTAATGTATACAACCACATATGAATGTATATAAAGTTCAAAGTATTTAAAAATCTTTTAAATCTAAGCGCGCACGTCTTCTAAATATATTTCCTACCATAAACACATACATATGAACTTATTAATTAAAAAAAACATGGTAAATTATACGGTAATAGGTAATATAACACGTGGTAAAGTGAAACATTCAAAAATTTTGGGTTCAACTTTATAATGCTTCCTATCCTATTTTCTCCCACGTTAAATCTTTTGAATTTATATTTATGTGTCTGTCTCTTTTTACTGTCGCTTTTTCGTTTCATCGACTTTCAAATCACAACGATGCTAAAGATGTTTTCACTTCAATAAGTACATACAGTGTATCTATAAAAACGGAGTGTATGAATTCGCAGTCTACAAAAAGTTGTAATAATTTCCGCAACGCTCTTATTATGTATGCGTGATGCATATTGTGATTAAATTGCTGTATGGTTTTTCTTCAAGAATTTTCAACAATCGAATAATGAAACAATCAAAGTCTTCCTCGGAACCATCTCCAACTAATTGCAAAAACAAGCTCTACATACACTGTTATGCATTACAATAGTACATTAAGTGCATTGTGCAACAGTACGGAACTACTACAGGGTCAGTGCCACAATCGCTGGCGCGTATCGCGAGTCTAGAGGCAACTATTGGGTAATACAATATTTTTTATAATACTACGCATAGCGGAAAATACTAGAACCGTTGCTTCGATGTGCGAAGTTCAAAATAGAATACATTTGTAAATATAACAAATCGCTCACGCCATATTTAAATATTTCAGAACAAGTATATATTTTATAAAACACAATTCAGTTTTTAATGTTAGCTAACAACATAAAATGACTGCACAAGGGTGCTTTTTTAATTGATGGTGGTATGTCGAACATGACATAAATAATTTCGTTCTAAACTCAAGTGTTATATGTGCAGTATATTTCCAAATTGTACCCTCTCTGTAAATTGGCACTTCCCCAAATGTTACAGATGTTCGTGATATGTAACTGTCTTTCCTCACTTTGACATATACAGAAGACGATACGTAAGGTTAATATATAAAAAAATACTTCGCAAGGTCACTAAACGCAATATACATTATATATGAAACAAAGTAAAATCGCACAGCAGCCAAAAAAACATTCAACATATTACGTAAAACACATACATTTAATAATTTTTATTATTAGCATAAGTATGTTATAAAGAAAAAATAAATTCGCTTTGCATAATTCTTAATGTATATCATCAAAAGAAATTTGAGAAAAGTAGATGAAGCGATTGTGATAAAACTTTCGAAATCACATCCGTTAAAGTTTATATAAATATATATATATATACACATGACGGTTAATAGTTATTCGTTTTCGAAAACTTTCGCCATTTTAAGAATAAAATAATTTTTATTCAAACCATTATGTAGGACATGTAATAAACCTTCTAGATGTGATACTTTTCACTCTTGCGCATTTCCTGAAAATTTGAATATATTTTTCCTTTTTTTAATGTGTATCGAATTACTATTTGAGTGTGGGCACGAAATCTTTTTTAACCGTAATATAATCAAAGTATTGAGCACGTTAGACAGCAATTTGAACTAGCTCTATTAGTAAGAATAAGTACCAAGTAAAGAAACGACAATATAATTTGTTGATGTCGGTATGTCTATAACGAATACCCAGTCCAAATAATGAAAGTACTATTCCAAATTGTATTTATATTTTCAGAAAACATTTGAAATTAATATGTTACACATTTTGATGAGAAATAACACTATGTGTACAAATGGTCTGAACTCGGTTATCGGGAAGTGGGCGAATGACAGTAAGTGAGTGTTATTGTATATATTACATCGTAAATAAGAACAACTACTACTTACTTAACAAATTTATATAAATAATAGTTATTATTATTAGATATAACCCAAATATTTATATATAATGTAGTTTAAATAATGGAAATCAGTTTTAACGTTATTGAGATATAAAAAAAATATTCATGAAAAACACATATGTCAGTACGGTAACGCATTTTCTAAAAAAAAAATGTTGTATATCAAATAAAAATGACATGGGGCGATCACGTAGGGGCCTTTTTCAAAACCGCCATATTTATTATATGATACATACTTATCATATAAATTTGCATCAATTATATTAAAATGACTATAAGTAAATATAGCAACCTTACTTACACTATAGACATATATACGAATGTTTTCTTAAAATAGAATAAAACATAATACACACGGGCATGGGTAATATCTAATAATAATAATTCTAAATTAAGGAGAAAAAAACCTAAAACTCTTTTGCAAAAAAATACTCAATGAAATAAGTTCCTAGTTCACGGTAATCATATAACTCTCTGATGGTCTTCGGAGTAGACTGCACTGATCTCACTCATCCTTAATAATGTCCCAGGCACACTCGATGGGTTTGGGTTGCGTCAGGACTACGAGCAGGCAAACTAAACAACGAATTCCGACCTCTAGCATATAGTTCCAGGTGTTCGCAAATTATGAAGTAGTCGCCAATAGCGAACCGATTACGGCTTGTGCATGAGGAATTATACCTTCCGTTGTGTTTCGGCGTCCAGTTAGTGCATCATTTTAGATGAAGACTAACTCCATTCAAAATGTATTCCTATCCAAAATATAGCAGATCCAGATTGTAGTCAGTCTTTACCATACAGAAATATCCTTCTTCATCTAAGAACAATACTTTCTAAGTCTTTTCTGGTGAACCTAAGCCTGGCAACTTCTTGTTCTTGAGGTCCATATACGAAGGTTTCTGATTTTGCCGGTTTTTAATATTTTTCGACCATTTTTAAGACCCCAGTAAAAAAATGGAATTGATAACGTACTTTAACGTTACACTTCTATTACTAACCGACTAGTAACGTTCCGTATTGGATTTTATTCATGCCTGACCTCTGCGTTTTTTTTTGCGTATTATTGGCTCCATTTTTTCTTGGTTGTATATTGGTTTAACAAAACAATATATAAAAGTAGGATGTGACCATAGATTTAAATGTACATACATAAAATATCGATTGTACATACATAAAACATTAATTATAACTCATTAAGGCACATAATCTTTTGCCATCTCAACCTGCTAAAATAATCCAAACCAGCAACAGACACGGGGGATACGGCTTAACTGGGAGTGAAAACTAGTGTATCATAAAATAAATTAAGCAGTTGCCTTGGTAAGCCATTGGAGGAGACTTACGTCTTAAACACAGGCTCGGCGTAGTTAAGACGCATGTGCTCGTCATTCAATAGAACTAGTTTTTGCAATAACATTGTTTAAATTTAATTGAATGTCACATTTTTGGTATGAGTAACAAGAAAAAAATGATAACACTATAGTAATCTCACAGAGATCAATTTTGTCTAATAAGGAAATCACCGATGTTTGTATTTTATATCGCTTTCATTTTTCATCACGAACAGAAATAGAATTCAATGAAATTCAATTTTTAATGTCGTGTGTCATGTCCAATAGTGTGTGAGAATGTAACCACATATATGAGTAATTCCATTCAGTCTTACGAAAGTCGAAGCCGAACGTACAGACAATAACGACGTTCAACTGTCTTTACATCTTTTTAAAATATCGTTAGCGTTTATGTAATGACGTCTAATTATTCTACCAACTGACTAACTTGGAATATTTCCAAATATTATAAATATTTTATTTAAATATAAAACTGTATATATACCGAGTGAGGTTAGATATTAATTATATCGAATTATTAAATAATAAGCAATACACGATACGTATGTGTGTATACATAATTCAGTCATGGCAGTAAAACTAGTGTCATCATTTGAAATGACAAGTATATTTAAGTATCTATAGAAGAATAAAACATAATTGTTATTATTTCAATAAATGTTATGAATTTTTTGCAAATAAACTTATGCACGGACCGGCATTGATAATAGTGACATCACTGAGCGGTCTCGACTTGCTCTTACTATATGAATAAAGGTCGAGTACTCGAGGCAGTTTGCGAGGTGTTAAATTTTTTTCTACTCAATTAACTTAATTATATTTAAATACATATTCATTGAATTCTTTCATCGATTAGTTTACATTTCAAACCAATTTTGGTAACTTTAAAACATTATTAAATATTTTTTTTCGGTAGAAACCTAGTGAGTTTCAATAATATTAATAAATATACAAATAAAGCGTAGCGCACAATCGGAAACTGTGCTTTTAGTTTCGTTTAACTTGTATTGTTTACATTTGTAGTATAAATACACGTGGCTCTCTAAATAATCGTACCAGATTTTATTTAAATCTTTAGCCCTTGGCAACTCGTAAACCGACTTGCCGTCAGTGGGCTCCGTGCCTATGTCTACAATTAACACTAAAATAAAACATTCATGGCGCGTGTGCAGCCTATGACGTAACTAATATCAACGAATCTATCCGCTGTCTCTAGCGTGACCTCGAAAAAATCCTAGCCCGATTCTAAATTTACGTGGCGCTAGCTCTGTCATCGGCAATACATCATTCCTCCATGAAATATTTGGGTCGGTCAATGACAGCATCAAAATTTTATTAAAAAAAATGTGTATTCAGGCATTAGGTCAATAATTGGGGCGTGTACATTTTTAGTTTCACTCGTGATGTTGCATTTTAGGTCACCGATGTTAAAATGTAATAAAAATGAAATGCTGGTACATCCATACAATTTATTGTACAATTAAACATGAAAAAACTATTTTGGGTTGTTTATGTGTTTCTATTAAACGTATTTATGTTTAATAATATTAATGTACACAGTTTAAATATAAATGAGTACATATATTGTATATACTGTGTTGTACCAAAGAAGGTACTCGGAGTAGTAACTGTAACAACGAACATAATTTACGGAATTAGAAGTTCACGAAGTCATCGACCTAATTTCCCGGACTATCTAATGAGAGGAGTATCGTGTACTATAAATACTGATATAAAACAACGCGCGGCATACAGCGAAGACAAAACGCATCCGTGATCAAACGCTGCCAAAATAATAATTCATATTGTGATAGCAAAAGGAGGTAGCCGACTGTTTACATCTATAACAAATAACACTTAACAAAACTAACTTTTTTCCTTCTTATAAGAAACGAAAATATAATTTTTCGAAGATGTATTGACTCCAACCCGAAACAGAACATCTCTGTTTGCTAAAAAATAAAAATCAAGCATAAACATATTTTCATGAACACCAAATAATAAACCTATTTTATCGATACTAAATAATGAAAGAGAAGTTTTAATTATAAATTAACTAAAATGTTAAAAACTATCATAGAATATGTAGTTACAGAATTTCTAAAACATATAGAATAATTAAACCTAAGTGCTAAGGTGCAAGCATAAATTTGCAATTGTTTCGTATTACTACAATAAATTGATATAAAAAATTGACAACATTTTCAAGACGTGACTATCTCAGAAGGGAACGATCTCTTGGGGAAAGATAACGAAACAACCTTCGTACTCACTTAACAACAAAATTCGTTATAACATACTATTATCATAAAAGTCAACAATATTAGGAGTCAATTTTCAAAGAAATCAACAATACCTGCGCCATACGCGAAATTCAGTACAACCTTACCTAAATTTCATTAAAAAAAAATACACCTTTTGAAACAATGAAATGGATGACACAATAATATTTCATAATGACAAATGATAAGCAACAGCAGACTAGCGCCAGACGCTTTAGATGATTTCGCTTACATTTCGATAAAATAAGACAAAGTGCCTGTTATCCCGGGAGGGATTAACCTCAATAATACACTCGACTCAATATAAATGACTCTAACGCATATGTCATTTAAAATATAACAATAATAATCAACAATAAATTTATCAGAATTCATAGTTTTCTAATTCTAACTTGATTTTTTTTTAATTCTAATCTATACTAATATATAAAGCTGAAGACTTCGTTTGTTTGATCCGGCTAATCTCTGGAAATACTGGTTCGAATTCAAAAAAATAATTTTGTGTTTTCCTTTTATCGAAAAAGGGTCTAGGCGGATTTTTATTTATTATATTTTTATTAATTAAACGCGTGTGAAACCGCGGGGCACAGCTAGTTTGATATAAAGGCTCAGAAACAGAGATATTTAAGTTCCTAAGTTATTGTTTTTAATTCTCGTAACTATTTTATTTACTTTTATAATAAAATTTCGTTTTGAAATCAACTCTCATCTGTCCCTTGTACATATATTAGTAAGGCAAATTCAAACCGCTTTATAAATAGGGCACACACGGTGTTCCAGATGCGGTTCTCTGTTCACACACGGAACAGGAATATAAAAATAATGAACCAAACTATGAAACGATCAATGGTTTAAATTCATTTTGACAAGAAAACAGAAATATAAATACAAAAAAATAATCGTATGTATTAAATTGTACATAAAATATGTAAGTATATTTCTTGTTCTAAGACCTTACAAGCAACGGTGTAGCCAACAATATTATAGTTTGAAGACATGAGGTCATGATGCCGCATTTACGGTTTTAAGACGACTGCCAAAAAATCGTACCAATACCGTAAAAATAAATCTTTCGACCTTATTACAGTAGGATTACTATATTTCTTTTTTTAAATATTTTACATACATATGTAACGAGTAATCTGCTTTTAAAAAAAACGTAAAGCGCCGAAAATGTAGCGGTAGTTTCTAAGAGACATTTAATACTGCATAGTTTTTACACGTTGATAAATATTACTCAATATTTTAAGTTTTTGTTGGGTTTTAAATGAGCAAAAAAGCAATATAGAATAATCATTGGAAAAGATTAATAATAAACCTTTTCCTTATACAAGTTACACGGAAAATAATCTGATAACTTACAGTTTGATACATTGTAATAACTAATAACTGTTATTTTTTTTATTGCTTTTGTGTTTTAATTTAATATTAATACAATCGATTTGTTATAACTTCACTGAAGCTTTCGCTATATGTTATCCATGTTATATATTCGTAACCGCGTCATACTTGGTGAAAACTGCAGTACTTGGTACTGTTGTGTTCCGGTTTGAACGGTGAGTGAGCCAGTGTAATTACATGCACAAGGAACATAACATCTTAGTTCCCAAGGTTGGTGGCGCATTGGTGATGTAAGTGATGGTTGACATCTCTTACAACGCCGGTGTTTATGGACGTTGGTGACAAATTATCATCAGGTGGCCCATAAGCTCGTCCGTCTTCCTATGCAATAAAAAAAAACTTTTATGCAATATTATTAATAATTTGGCCGACGTTTGGACAAAGGCAAATAATTTAAAAAAAATGTATGAATGCTGTTGAAATCGGTATGTGCATAAATAAATTGAATAATACAATACCGAAAGTAAAGTACAACTGTAAATGATTTTAGAAAATAATAATTTATTATACGGTGCGCATGTAAGATAAACGTATCATATTTAGTTATTTGGAGAGCAGCAGTCGCTTGTACGTATTGGTCCAGTTTCGTATCGTATTCCAGCACATTATATGCGAACTAGTGATGCAATCGTATTCAACGTATATCGCAAACGAATACAGAACACTGCAAATGGATACACGCATTATTATATATTGAGATTCAAATAACTCCAATGCTTCACACCGGGAACTACGAGTACTTGTAACAAATGCACAAGTCAATAAATATAGGTTAAATCATATACATATGTGATCCGTCAACCAAACTACATATCGTCGTTGCGACTTTAATATCTCTTATGTGTAAAAATCAATTTTTTGAGAAAATCGATAAAAACTTTCTACTGAAAAATTTTTAATGAAACCAACTACAACAAAAAATATAGGTATCAGCAACATTATTTCCTGCTTTTAACTTTGCTATTGTTAGTTGAAATAAAAATTAGAGAAAGTAAAAAAAAAAAAAAAACTATTTCAGTTAACACATATGAGATTTTGGTTGTGCTTTATGTATCACATAAGAGCTTTTAAATTACAATGCCTATAATAATTAATTAAAAAAAACTATTATCGCGTAATATTACGCTAGTTTTTTTTTTATTACATAGGAAGGCGGACGAGCATATGGGCCACCTGATGGTAAGTGGTCACCAATGCCCATAGACAATGGCATTGTAAGAAATGTTAACCATCGCTTACATCGCCAATGCACAACTAACCTTGGGAACTAAGATGTTATGTCCCTTGTGCCTGTAACTCTCACTCACCCTTCAAACTGGAACACAACAATATCAAGTACTGCTGTTTTGGGGTAGAATATATGATGAGTGGGAGGAACCTAACCAGACGAGCTGGCACAAAGCTCTACCACCAAGTAAACTTCCACCATAGTGTGTCCTTTTTCTAGGTAAAGTTGTTCGATACAAATTTTCCTTCTTTGTGCCAAATCGCTTAGGGTACTTGACAATTTACCACAAAATATTTGGTTTCGGTTTCGGTGTCCACATCCGTCAGAAATAATGATAATGCCTTTTTTTAAAGGTGGCAAGTTTTAACAGTAGTCTATTAAACAAGATGTGAATTCATTAGCAGGAGTATTACCGTCTGCCTCGTACCATAAGTAAATTGTGATATCTTTGAATAGCACGTTATAAACAGTGAAGTTAGGGCATTGCAATTTTAACTGTGAAGTAATAAACCTGATGCATGTGGAGCTCAGATGAGGAGCTCAAAAGCTCGAAAAGTCGATTAACCATAATTTTTTATTGAGCTAGAACGTCAGTAAAATATCCAACCATATTTTAACAGTTCTTGTCAATTCAACGTTCCTTCCTGGCCTAGAAATAATATTTAAACATGAGGCAGTAGCAGCTGCAAAGTATCAACCTATCCACCGACGAAAACTGTCATCTCGAATGCAAAGTGTGTTCAGAAAAAATAACTTACACACTCTACCTCTAGTGCTTTTCATTGATGAAGATATCGTGGGCATTTTTTTTTGCTTGTAGATTTTTGTTGAGATTTACGTCGTCGACTTATACATCTTCTGACTACTGATGATTTTATAAGCACCATCTTCTCTGACCAGGTCTTAAGCTTACAAAATGTTTTATGAAGCTGTTCGCGATCTTCGTCGGATACAAGAGCACAAAGAAAAGTATTTAGATGGTACTGGTGATTTACGTAGTTTCAAAATTCTTTCAGACTTCTCGATGAACGCTTCCCCTTTATCACCTAACATTTTATACCCGGGGTACAGTTTAAAAATAGCTTCGCATTCTATGTAAATCTTGTCACAGTGAACGGTCTAATATTTTCTTCGATGTCCAAACGTTTTTCAATCTGGCTCCACAATGGATAAAAATCCGGCTCCTTGAAATAACTGGAATGAAATCTGGATCATCATCACTGTTATCGCTCAAATTTTCAAAGATAGGTGTTGGTGATAGCAATGCCTTGGTTCAGATGCAATACTCGTGTTTTCACTGCATAGGCTGATGCTATGATCAGATAAAGTTTTCTTAACGTCATCTTCAGAAGCAATACCCAGATCTTCAGTGACTGCTCCATGCATGGTGATACTGTGATTAGATAAAGCTCCGTATCTTGATTATTACAGCTTGAATATATTATTAAGCCCAAGTCTTCTGGCGTAATAAGGAAACCGCTAGAACAGCACTCCACCCTTGAAGGTTCCCCTAAAACATAAATCCTAAGTCCCTAATTTATTATTATTTATTCTATAATTGGGAGTTATTTCATAATTGTAGATGATAGATGTCACACGATTTATCTGTCTCGCTCGTACCCGTGGTATTATAGATCTAAAGTAATATTAAATAATTTCAAAAATCACCCGCCTCCCTCCTTCTGATGCACATAAGATATTTTGTTCTAATAATTATCTAAAGAACATGAGTTTGTCATAAAACTAAATTCTCGTATGTGTCGTATCTCGTATACAATTGACACATAGGACATTTTATGCACCAACTTTTAATTAGCGAGCACATTGGATATCTTGAATTTTATAAATAAATCACGATTGAAACGTCGTATACACATGAGAGTTTTTGCATTCTATAAAGCTTTAAATTGTACAATCGACTGGCGAAAAAAAGTGATTTCGTCAAAAGTGACACATAGGAGGTCTTAAAGTCGCAACGACGATATTATAATTTAGAAAATGTTACTTTTCACTTATCTTTCAAAAATATATTGGTAACGGAGACCTTTGTTCAATATAATATATTATCATACAATATAATAAAATCTTTATTTTATTATTAAATATACAATGCGTTTTTAAAGTCTTTTCTTTTTCCTATAAATGTTTCAGTTTGGCCAGTCTTCGACGATAACTCTCAATAAATAACTGTATCTCAATGAAGATGCAACAAACTCTTACCTACCATAATATATTTATATATACAGCTATGTGTATCGGATTAGTGGACCGGCAGGTATAAGAAATGCTTTCCTAAGAAGTAATTTACTCCAGTTCATTCAAGTAATTCATTGCTCTAAGTTATTAAAACCAACAACGTTATTAGGACTTATGTCAAATCACTGACTATTTAAGAGAAAGCATTTTCTTAATGAATTCTGGTTCAAAACTAAAAATGAAATATTATATGTTTATCTGCATTATATTTTCAAAGGTTTTGTGATTACGGGAAAGTTATCGACCGTGCGTTGTCAGCGTGTTGCTAATGTCATCATATAATAGTCCGAAGAACTCTACCAATAACTAGTAAATTATTTGTAACAAAACTAAAATAATGCCGTACGTTTTAAATACATAGAAAAAAGCATAGAAATGAGGAGCACGGGTGAAATCTTAAAATTTACTAAACTTGACCTAAACCTAATTATACCTCTTTACCTATTAAATTTATTTAGGGGATGTTTTGTTAAACAAAATTGTGTCTTCTTATTTCGAATGTCAAATCAATGGAAACACAACAAAACACTACACGACGTTTAGTAATAAGTAAGGACGATAATAATTAAACTTAATTCGTGTCAGGCCAAGTAGTTAACGGGGTTGCATAGTTCGTTAATTGCATTTTACACGAAGTCATTTGAAACTTCAATTACTATACATTGTTTAATATCAGTTGCAATACATGTCCTACCATAGACTTCATAGACATATCTTAATAGTTCGATTTGAAAGTTTATTAAATTGCTATTCTCCATAGTGTCTCGATTCATACAGATGATTAGCAGATAATATAATTAACAAATACGGCGCCACACCTTAACTTTCAAAGGCAAAACCATTTTTAACAATATCTTAGAAATAAATACGAAGAATATAAAATTTTCATTATCAACTACAAAAGTCTTGGATTGAATTCGACAAATAACTAGAGATCACTGTCGAGTGTTCAATCAATCAATAAGGATGTCTTCAACTGTTACTTGTTACACTGTTAGATGTCAGGTTATTCGACGAACAATCTGGGGTCATATTAATTACGTCTATTAAGACTTGTTAATACTTTCCTGTGGCCACTGACTGCTTATTTAGCTTATCTCAAAAGTAGTTTTGGTTCGTTAAAAATACTTTGAATTTTACTTTTATTTTTGGATAAAGGAAAAAACTAAATATATTAAATTTACGATAAAATAGTAAATGTAATGCTGTAAAAGACTATTAGTATACTATTTTTTAAGGTTTTTTATACTTTATCACAAATTTTATAATTCAAAACGTATAAACAATTTTTATTTCATATAGGCAAAAGAAAAATTTGCTTCATATCAATGACTAATAAATAAAATCTAAAGCCGAAATTATATTGACCTCAATACGTTTTAAGTTATAACGTATGGCATACTTGTAATTATTTATTATCATGAGTACTATAATGAAATGTACGTTTTTTTTTTCGCCTAGAGCAGGTTTTCATAAATAACTGGCGAAAGAAAAATAGTTCTATATTAACATCAAGCTAATAAACAGATAGACCTATTTCTTACAATAAATGTAAATATAAAAAAAACAAGCTAATGTTACATCTAACTGTGACAGTTTTACGAAATAGATGAACACTAGATTAAAACTCAACCATAACCCGTTATAACGAAGTATGTTATAATTATTGCTACAGAGTAAACAAATGGTATTCAATTCAATTAATAGGTAATCCTTACTGGGAAAACTTGTTGACGTAATACTTTGACATTCGTGCAAATGTTACCATAATTACCACATTCAGAATAACGAAATGTAGTCCAACCTTACTAATTTCCTTATTATTTTTAAAATATTGAAAAATGTTACTAAAAATTATTGATAATTATCTATTAAATGAAAATAGTAAAACTTTAGAATCGTAACTGAATACATTAATACAAGTATATTAAATATTATATTTATCTTATTATTATCTTTGATATTTTGCAATCGCCAAAATATGACTAAATATTTCTCATTCCGTTTCTAAAGTATTAAGTATAGATGGAATACGGCAGAAACGTGTTCTACTATACGGATAATCGTGGACACTGTCAGCTTCTAATTCTGGACTGCTGACGTTTAGTGGTCGGTCGAAACAATCGAAAGTTATTCCGAGTGCTAAACTCAACACACGTGACATGCAGTACCGCATTCTCGGCGAAACTTTGATTGGCGGAAGTCATTTTAATATTACAACCTTACAAAAATTTATCCTTAACCATCACATTTTACAAGAGCCGCTGCCAATGAGTAACGCATTGCGTTGAGACATATTTCATTCAACATTATACTGAGCATATATAAATACCGTGCCGTCGCCGAGTCGTCGTGTTTTATGGTGGAATAGAAAAAGTACACCATAAAATTAGTCTGTAAAGAATTATTTGACCATAACATCAACTTCTTACTTAATGCCTTCGAAGCAATATACATTTATGTTAAGTCTACATACGAGTAGTAGTAGTCATTTTATTGTATACAGATAAAACAGTTTGTAGTTATTTTGTTCAACGAAATTATTTCGAAAATAACAAATTATTAGATGTAAATAATTGTTTACGTTAAATTTGCTCCTTCTTTAGCGAATAGGTTTATTAAAAACATGGATAACTGTAACTTTAATTTACGTGTTAAAATCAAATTTAGCGGGTAAAATTTTAAGACGTAGATAAGTTTATGATAAAAACAGAATGTTTAATTGAATTTATAAATCAAGTCGTCGTTATGCCTTTACGGATTATAATATTTGTTCGATTTATTTATATTTATATGATAATATTTATATATTATAATCATTGGTTACAAGACGAACGTAACACAAATACATAACACACACAAAAAAAAGGAGTTCGACTGATCGGACTTGAAAAAACTAATATATTACAATATTGTTTAAAAGGTAAGTAATAGTACCTAGTTTGTATATTTTCAATCAAGTGACCCTTGAACAAATGATGATACTTTAACACATTTGTTTATCAAGTACTTAAGAAAAGTAATGATAATACGCTACATTGCATTTTACAATTACATATCTACAAATCATGAATTATGAAGCAAAATCGGAAAGTTGTTTCATGTTTTATATATGTAGGTACATACATGTATCCAAAAAGTGCCATTTTAAAAATATCCATCATAGCTTAGAAAGTTAATATCAAAAGAATTATCTCATAGTCATCAGCCAATCGACATCGGTATTGTTCGGATAACGGAAACATTGAGGTATAAGCGATTTGAAGAAGAACGTCAAACGCTTACCATGTCGGTCTGTCAGTTTCCATCGAAAAGCTGTATGACTTCATCCAGGAATATTCATACATTAGTATAGGGTCCCCCAGGTCTAGAAGTTTGTGAGCTTAACCGGCACATTCCAACAAGAGGTGTATTTAATGCGCAAGCGTGCATGCACCTTCGTTTGGTGTTGCAGGAACCGTGATGGAATTAGGGAGTAAGAGACCGACATAACCCTCTTACGTATAATCCAATACGGAGAGTATCTTTGAGGGTTTCCCCACGATAAAAAAAAGTATATTCATCAACAACTTCGAGAGGTTTCTCTTCTACGTATATCGGTCGCGGCACGACATGTCTGTATGAACTTGGACGTGTCCTTGACCCTGTCCAAGTTCATACCGGGACCGGCACTCCACTGACGCTTAGGCTACGTAGCATTCCGGGTAAGCTGTTTCAGCAACTCAGCAGGTGACGATATCGTCAGCAAATCGAAGCCGTGCCGTTAACATTGCGTCTAAATCCAATCCAATCCAGCGTCTTGAAGACCTATCCAACGCGTTCTATAATTTCTTGTCTCATCCGTCTGCGCAGTAGGATCGCATTCAGCGTATAGTCATGGACTTGGACAGTCATTGTTGCGGCGTTATTAAATTCTCAGCATATCGATATATCTGCAATCAATACTACATCTTACCTATTTCGATAAAACCAAAGGCAGTTTTCTCACATTGCCGTACAGTATGGATATCCACGGTTCTGTAGCCTGATCAAAGTCTAGCTTGCCTAATCGGTTGAGACGCTTGAGAGCAGTTTATACACGTGACTCACGAGGAAGAAAAGACTACCTAACAAGGTTGTATCACCCGTCTGGAAAAACAGTTCTCAACGCTGCCAGTCTTGTCTTGTATTGTGCCTGAATTAAAGAGAGTAGCTATATCTTTCAGTACCGCAATCTCGCCTGCCTTATGCAAATATTTTGTTATTCCGTCATCAAAAGGAGCTTTGTTGGTTTGTTGCTTTATTGGCTGTTCTAGAACCGGCCGGACTCCTCCGCCTCGGACAAATAGCGCGCATAACCATTTTTTATATGATAATGTACCTACATATCAATAATTCGACAGATTTTTTAGAAAATTATTATCTTACAAATAAATCCAAAATAAAAATACAAAAATGATGAAATTTTTTATTATTATATTAATAACTAAAAGATAGAAATTAAAGTTAAATTAGTATTATTCAAAATTAAATAATAAGTATAGAAATGAGAATCTAATGTGTGTGAATATGTATGTATATGTGCAGGTATAGTGTCAAAGTGATATAACAATTTCATGAGTGATATTTATAATTAAATGGTCGATTGTTTATCAACTTCATTTCTTACAATTTTACGGCCTGGTTTTTGAGTCATTGTAATGTCACAGGGACTCTTTTTAAATATTGTTTAATAAAAATCTATCAATTTACTTATTTATTAATAGATTTGTATAAAAATAAAACCAAATTATTATGCGATTGTCCTTGAAACATATTCATATGAATAGTCTATTAGCAAAAATAAACACAGTCAGTATATTTAATGTATAGTCTTGATTTGATAAATATACTAAATATTTACACAGAGTAGAGTTTTCATAGAACTGTTAATGCATATGCATAAAAAGTAGAGCATGCAATCATAAATGGCATGAGTCTATTTTCATAATATTAACACAATATTTTCTCTCATTCACTAATGCATGGCAAAATAAGTACATTTTGCCCTGCCTGAATAAATAGAAGATTCATGTAAAATAAACTAAGATAAAGAAATAGATTAGAATTTAATTTGAACATTAAATATGGAAAGGTGAGAAGAGGATAGGGGTAAAGCGTTAAAACATCTAGGTTAATACCAAGCTTCAGATCCAACACCAAACAACTGAATTTCTATCATGAAATAGATATCAAATGGTAATGATTTTGTTTATTTATTTAACAATGTATGTCATTCTGCCATCTAATAAAATATATAGGCAAAGTGTTACCATTAGACCACTGCAATATTTGATAGAAAGAGGTATATTTATAAAAAGCGAAAAATAATTAATGAATTGAAAATACTTACTACAGCATACAAAACATAAATAGTATCGATTTACATTTATATATTATAATAATTATGTATTATTTTAAAATGAAAGAAAATGAAATCAATTTATATCTTATCAGACATTTCTTGATTAACTTATTAAACATAGTGGATGACTGTTACTTAATCATAATGAAATGATTGAGATGATTCAAATAAATTATGTGAATTGATAAACTGTGAGTATATCCTGTACTGTAATATACTTAAGGAGATCAGAATATTAAGCTATGAATATGTACTATAGACAAATAAGTATAAACATAAATTACAGAATAATAATATCTTATCTACAATATACAATAGATATAATAAAAATAGCTTACATGTATTATAGTCTTGTCCAATTGAAAATTTTATTATGCTAACAAAATATTACACTAAAATTTAGTCGATCAAAAAGTAGAAGACTTTAAAAGTAACATATTATTTATGTATTAACAAAAGTTTGTAATAAAACGATTTAAAAATTCAAATCAGTTTTAGAAAGTTCTATCGTAATTTATTACTCAATAAAACAAAATTTAAACATTTTGCATAAAAGATACCTAATTCAAGATATAACTCATGAGTAAATGTTCTTTCTGATTTAAATAAAATTGTTTCATTTTTTTAGTTTACTTTCTACATCATTATTGATGTGATGTTTCGTAGGTTTTTAACAGTTGTTATTTATAAACAAGTCTGAAGATTGCACAAATGTGAATATGCCTATATATACTTAATTCAATTTGTAAAAGTGATACTTGCATCTCAATATGTTAACAGACCATAGGTCCAAAAATGAATTTTCGGTATGTCAAGTACCATTATATTTGAATAATTTAGTTGTGTGATAACTAATTTACTGACCTGATGAAGAGCCGTGAGACCGTCCACGTTCGCGGTGTTTATATCAGCGCCAATTTTTAACAATTTCTGCACTTCGTCCTTGTCTCCAGCGGTACATGCCGCCAAAAACACGATGCCCGATGAAAACTGTATTCTCGATGCTCTTTTTGGCATTGATGACTGTTTATTAGTATCGGATTCCTCCCATCTTTTCAACTGTTCGGCTCTCTTAAACAGAGCTGACGACGTTCTCGGATCCGTCATTTTAAATACCCTGAATACACTTGACACTCAATATGGTCCCGATGTACACTTTTTACGTTGCATAGATTATGTTTTTATTACACAAACGCCGAGTCCATAACTTAATTGCCAAAAAAGGAAACATGAAAGAAGAAACGGTCGAGGGAGATTGATATTTTTACAGCTTTCATGCGATCATTGTTTGAGACACTTGTTGAGTTTTTGCTTTATACACCCATCTAAAGGCACTTTGAACATGACATAACCAATAAGCTACACTTTTAGCGTGGCAGCCATTACGAGAATAAATTTAGAGCCAACAACCTTCTAACTAAAAGTAAAAAGAAAACTAGGATGAGAATGACGGGAAGAAGAAAACACCTAGCGTCACCTAGCGGATGATTTTCCAGGAACTAATGTTACCATATATTAAATCTAATTTTGTCAGTTTGTCTATGACATCAAAAACTAGGCATTGAAAACAAACCTTCTATGTATAAAGCCAGATAGATAAAAAAAATAATTTGGTGGGAAAATGATTTGAACATTAGAAATTTTGTATATCCTTATAATACTTTAATTTAAGAACTTTACTATGATTTGTCTACTTGCTAAGTTTATTTTTTTATATTCAGTGTCGGGAAAGATAATTCTTTTTTAAGAGCAAGATAAATTTTCGTTGACTATAATTTTTTGTTTTGTCGACAAGATTTTTAAAAATTGAATCGCTTAAGTTTTTATTTATAAAATGTAAATGATTTCACATTAATAGTAAAGAAAAACCGGCTTTGATTCCCATTGTATCATACATTATCAACATTAAAAAAATATATGTTTGTGTATAATTTGAATATCATGGAAAATTGAAATTCGACAGAATTATATTATTTCGTATGAAAAGTACATTACTTATCGACTACATATAGAAATTCTTTAGAAACTTTACTTATGATTATAATTTTAAATACATATATATTACAGTTAGAGATCGGCAAAATACACGATGCGATTTTTAAATTACAAAAAATCTATTTTACACGTATACAAAATATGAAACATTTTCAAGTAGGTAGTTTATTTGAAATAAAATATTTGTAATATAATAAAGTGTCTTATAAATTTTATTTTGTATACAAATTACAACATTACATTCACATAACTGTCATAAATCTAAGAACACTGAACAACCTTAACTTACACGCTTGAAAATATCGTACTAGTAATGTAAACTTGTAGTGGTACAATTAATATAGTATACTTGAAATAGTAAATTTTTAAGTTAGTTTTTTGCTAAATTTATTTTTGTGTATATGAATACACAAAAATAAATTTAGTTTGACCTGTAAAAAGAAGTCCTTTTAAAATATTTGATGTCAGATATTTGAAGTATTACTTAAAAATTACTATTTTAGAAAATTATTGAAATACACATACCAAATACATATTTCTATTTTAATTACAAGGAACTGTCCACTCTTCTTTTATTTACATACATGGAAGAAATAACGATAAAATAATAACTACATGAATATATTGTATTATTTTTGTCTATTTTACATAAACAATTCGCTTAAACAAGATTAAACTTTTGAAAAAAATGCTTGTTGAATGAATGAATGCTTTTCAAAATCTATAGATTCAATCTTGGATAGAAGACTAAAATTATCAAAAATCTTACTAACGAAGATGTGGCATAATATGATACTACTACTACTACTACTACTACTCTAGAGTAAAAATACGCGTTCTCTATAGGTTTAACTAGGATTTGGTCAATTTATGCAAATGTCAATAAAATATCTTGTATACTAAATAAGTTAAAAACAATACAATTTGAAGATACATAGATTATAAATTCATAATAGGTTTCTAAATCTGGCAACATTTATTAACTTGCACATTTTTATAAAAATTGTAATGTTTACATAAGCACAGGTATGTAGGTACATAATAATGATGTTTTATTATTAAAAAATGATTGTACATTTTTTCGTGCATATGGAAATGAAACTCATATATATATTGTTTATGGGGTTATTCGCTTTATTAATCTGGCGTTGAGAACTAACTTGCGGTTTTTTTTTTGCGAGCGACATCTGGTGGTCATCTTTGACACATCTGACTCAGTTTAGTAGTTTTGCTGGTGCTGAACAGAGAATATTCAAAATTCAAGATGGCCAGATGTCACGATGGTGTCTTAGACTTTTGTCGTTAACTTTATTTGTTTTATGTGAAAAAGTGCTTTTTCACTATGGCTGACTTAAGTGTTGATATATCAAAGTTGCCGGACGAGATAAGAGATAAGTTGGCGGAGTTGGACTTGGAGTTATCGGAAGGTAAGAGTGAAGCAAGTCTGCGAATCTCAGATCGATAATTTGTTAATTTTGAGTTGTTGTTGGTCTAACTTAAACTTTATTTAAAAAAAAGTTACAATAAACTTAAACAATTTTATTGTCGAAACCTACTCGAACTCATCTCTACTTTTTACTGACGTAATCAATGACAGCTGATATAATATTTTCGGATAAATATTAAGGGGCCCAAAAATGCCGAACTGTATTCTGGGTATTACTCACATTGAAGTTAAAAACATTTAATTATTTCACGCTTTGTCACACATGATCTCACAAGGAATGCATTACTCTCGTCAGTAATGTTTTTTTTTATTCAATAAGACGCTCAACACCGAAGCAACTTCGTAATTGCAAAGTACAACTTTGTTTGACGCTTGTGTGCACACGACTTCGACATAGAATCCGTACTTGTGCTAATGATTTATTTATCTTTAATTTTATTTTGCGTCTTTAAATAAGAATATTTATAGGAATATCCTGTAATTAATACTTACTTTTAATAATTTTGAACAATAATAATTTAATGAAATAAACCTATTTTAATATATTTCATAAAATTCAAAACATGCATATTTATTCGTTTTATTAGTTTTATTAATAATGAATTGAAAATGAAGTATAAATTATGTTTTAATTATTTACAAATCAAAAAAAATATTAAGAAAAATAATCTATGACAGAATTGCATCGCACTGCTTATTTTAATTTAAACTATACTGTATAAAACATTTTTTTTTAAGTATAGAATTAATATGTATTCTTTATGTAGCTTGTTGCTATATATAATATTGTATTTTATTCAGAGGTATATAACTACTATACTAAACTTAAAATAGAAAATTCCAATTTAATAATATTTAAGTAACTACTATTCATATTATTTTCTTGAAGGCAGAGGAGAATAGTCCAGCTGTAAGAAAGTCATAGGATATATACATAAACTGTATTGACGTAAATACTTTATTATTTATGTTTAATTGTGCTTTGTAATAAAGTAAGATCTATAAGTATCAAAATAAATACTAATTTTACTTAAGAAAATGAGGTCTTTGTTCTCCAGTTATGTTAAATATCTTACTTCAAAAGAAAATTTGTTTTCATTTTGATATTATAAAATAATATGTTTTTGTTACAAATTACACATTATAATGAAGTTTATTGATTTTGAATTAACATGGAAAGATGTGACATATTTTTATGGCAGTAAAAGTAAGACAAAAATTATTATCAGTTCAGTCGCTTGAATACGGAGCTTTAATATATTGTTTCATTAAAATTACGAATATTGTTCGCCTACATAAAATTACATAGGGTGTGCAATGCAATTATATTAAGGCTGAGTGACTACTAATTGGGTTTGGGTAAACAATTAAAATGGTTTGGCATTACTATTTTTGATTTTAATATAATGTGTATACTTTGTTCTATGTACTGAAATGTCTATATATATAATAAAATCATAGTGAGACTTGTTCAAAACCAGAGATTTATCCAATCATATAATAAAAATGAATATATTTTTGGTGCTGTAAAATGATGCAAAGCGAATTTTAGTAATAACTAGCAAAAATCAGCAAATGCGAATTATTATATATAATTATTTCTAAAATGTTTCCTAGTTTGTATGTTTCTATTTGTTTCTCAATAAATGTGTTTCCTATTCGATTCTCAATAAATTATCGAACGAAATGTTTTTATGTTTTGTAATTAACGTAACTTAATTTAAATACAAAGCTAAGAAAATGAATTACTTTTCAAATAAAATACTTATATTTGTTTCAGTCTGGACTATTTATAAAATTAAGTAATTTTAAAAGAGGAACTTTCTTTTCGTGTACGAAAATATATTTGTTTAGTAAAACATTTTAATATATAAAGTAGCTAGATACTTTTACGGTAAATGTATTATCATAGTTTAATTAATTTCTTACACTGAAATTATAGCAATTAATACGAGGTTCTTGTACAGATTAAATTATTATTTGTACTATTTTACTATCTTTACCTAACATAAATATGTTTTGATTTGTTAATTTTTCGAGTTTTGGATTTACCATTAAAATGTCATTTTGTCGTCAATATTTCGTTTTAAAACACGCAACGGTTTTCATTATTTAAGAACAATTCGTTTCTCTAAGCTAAATATTTCGTAAATTTCTAATATTCTTACCTTCAGACAATTTTTAAGCAAAACTTGACCATGAACACACAAAACACTACATTGACATGTTTATTTTAACAATAACTATGTTTTACAGAAACATTTATAAAATATAAGTAAGTATTCATTTATATTGGTATCTCATTGCTACTTAATTCAATTGCAAAACTGTATTCAATATGCCATTATAAAACTTCGAATGAGAGTGAGAAAGATGCAAAAGGTCTCTTTCACTAAATAAATGTAGAAGAATCAAATTTAGATGTTGGTACATATGCATATTGTTGTCGTACACGACCCATTATAAACCACCATACTATCAAGTCCTTGACGTACGTTCAGTGAACCATACACATAACTTTTTCATTCGTCTGCTAGGTTTTTTTTTGCGCAATAATATTCCATGAGGCGTTTAGGCCCTTTTAAATATTAGGTATGACGTATCAACACAAACTTGTTTGACGTCGTGACGTGGTGACTAATACTGGTAGAATTGTGCCCCAACTGCGTTTCCAAGTATTTCATTGTAATAAATGTTCATAGTAAATTGAAAAAGTTAAAGGAAACTATTTAAATTAATTATTTTCGTTGAAATAACATTTATTTGTTTCACTAAAATTAAATTAAACTTTTAAGGCAAGCATTGGGTCAATCTTAATTCATCCTTTGTTTCTTATTCAAGAGAGACAGCTAATGTCAGGCAAGCGTTGCAATACCTCTTAAATTTATGCCAAAAACTTACACGTAATGTTAGCAATAAATGTACCAAATTTTATTAAGCCAATCATAAAAAAGTCAAGAAAAAAAGCTTATTTTATTTCTGTACATAAAAGATTTCAATCATTATAAACATAATCTCCAATATAGCTAATCTCTTTTACTTTTGTATGTCTGCCCACACATCGCACATAATCAAATGAAATTCCCACGTTGACATTCTGCACTTTGTAGATTGAACTACAGACAAAAAATCATTTCCCGTAAGGTTTCTAAAACATAGTCACAGAATATATATAATACTATAAACAAAGTTTACGCAACGATAATACTAACCTGAGATAAAAACCGGCATAACAACACAGGGCGTACATGAAAAAAAATGTATTGTACACATAAATATTATACTTTAAATAAAAAATACATGAATGTATTGTTCAAAGCTACTGGCTACGAATGGACTATTTTGTTCATAGTATTAATAAAGCAATCAATGATTGTAGCACACAGCTGTTAAATTATTCAGGCCTTAAGCGCCTTAAAATCATATATCACACTGATTGAGGCAAGTTTCTAATATATTAGAAATGTGTTTTAAAAAGTACGTGTGGAAATATTACAGCTTCGAGCTTGTGTACTAGTCGAGCATCCCTTAATATAAGTTGTAGCGAATATGTGATTTTTTTCCATTGCATCATAACCTTCGCTTACATTTCCAACTCTCCCCAATTATCAGTGTTTCCTTTTGACGGGTGAGTGAGCCAGTATAACTACAAGCACAAAAGATAACAGCTTCGGTGTACTTAGATAGTGAATTGAACGAATACTCACAGCCAGGGTCCATAGGCGACGTTTGACCATTTGTCCGTCCACTTACAATCCACTTAAAAAGCAGACATGGCAGAATTTCTTCATATACATGACAGTTCCTATACAATGTTATCCTTCACCGCTGAAAATGAGAACCATTATAAATGCTTTTTAAACTACCACGAATAATAGATTCGAACTACCACAACCTTCCGTTAAGATCCACATGTTTAGTCAAAAACAAAATTAATTAAATAATTAAACGTTACTAATATAATAATTAGGCTTAATAACATAATAAACTTCCACCCATCTCGGGCTTAATTTTTAAAAAATTACCTTTAAATTATAAAAAATATTATTATTATTATTTTTACAAATTTTCCGTTACCAATTCTTAAATTCTTTTCTGGATCGACCGATCAACGTGTGACGTCACATCGCTCAACGTAGACAGCTGGCCCAAACAATTTCTTTGGTATTTTTATTATGCAGTCCCATGAGAAAGGTTTCTTCCAGTAACATTTAATTTCTAACAAGTAGGATTCTCACATCTCTATGTGACCAATGCCGTAGTTTGCATCATTCACATTCGAAATTGTTAATTTCATTTACACTTTCATCACAATATGCCTGTAGGCTGTATTGTAACTATTGTGTCCCGAACTCTGTGTGTTTAAAATTAAATTGAAGGAAATGTATATTATATTTCATATCGGTATTTCTATTAAAAGCGGAATGCACTAGTGTATATTATACTATGAAAAAGAAAGTGTATTTTTAATAGAATCAGATATACCTAATATCACGGTGAGCGTGATACAACAAATGTAGAAGTTACACATAGATCACACAATAATATATTTTTATTTCGTTGCAATATTATATAAATACATTGGATACAATAATATAGATACATTGGATGATTTAAACATTGTTTAATTAAATGCAACCCCATGTGTTATGTGAATTACACATTTCATGTATGAGTGATGTTCATATTGTGTAAGTGCTACTAAGTGCGGAACGTGACACTAGGGAATACTAAGTCGGGCTATTAAATTATACAATACCTTCGTTAAAATAGTTTATACACATTTCATATTTGTTATCAATTTATCTTTCGTTTTTATATTTATAAAAGGAGTCGAATTTACTAATAAATAATTACTAGCAACACTCACATTTATTATGTCAGAATAACCATATTTCTTTGAATATTTGTGTGTGTAACCTATGATTTAATCATATTGCGCTACTTTTAATTATATCCTTTTTGCAAATGAAATGCAGAGAGATTTGACACGACATGTAGTGCAATGCTCTAAATTGCATTTTCGAGCGCCATACATTCACGATGATACATCTTTTGAACTAACTTCGTGTAATTATTCTTGACCCTGTTTCATTTTCAGCTGACATTTTCAGCGTTCTTCTGTCTTTCTTCTTTTTTTGTCCCAATTTAAAGTTTTTATTTTGGCGCATACGCGTATCGCATTGCCCCACAACGAAGTCATTGTCACCAGAAAAGAAAATCCCATGTAGCATAAATATGTCCTGTGCGCTCCTGTGCCCTAAAAGAGTTCCATATTCATGTTACCTACAAGACTCCATATTTTGATTCGTAATTAATATTTTAAAATTGATGAGGCAGAAGTGATGAATCACTATGTGTGTAAATAATTGTTGTATAAAATGATTATAATTTAATTACTTAAAACAAGTGAAAACGTCGTTGTTGCAACTAGCGGCCGAGACGCGTCTATCACAAAAACACGAAGCGTTATCAGTTGAGAAAATGTTTCCTCTCCGCTTAGCTCTTCATCAGAACGATCAAACACGGTTTAATTTTCGTATCACGGTGCCACCGAATATTTACGTTTACCCAATTTTTGAATTGTGATAAACCTTACAAACATGCTTACTGTTCTGTAGAATATTGTTATACAATAAATAGGTATATGTTGGACTAGATGGATTAATAGGTAGACTAAACTTAAATGATGGAATATTATAATATTCTAATGTCAAGATTAGTGGCATATTGTCGTTAATGATACGCAAGATTTTGTCCGAAGACAATTTACGTTCCAATTAGTCATATGATTTTTTTACAAAATAATAAACGGATGTTAGATATAAAACTTCAATTGAAATTATGTACTGCCTTTTATTGAAGCCGATATTTGATCTTAGTTTATAACCGCAGAGGAAAAATGAGGAGTTTAGTTGTTTTTTCTTACGTTTGTTAATTCACAACCCCGTAATTTATGAACCGATTTAGATATGCCTACTTTTTGTTTGGGAGGGTAAACTTCCCGTTTGGTCTCAAATAAATTGAAAAAAAATATCGTTGGATAAAAAATAGGTGTTTTTTATGTACTCAAATAATTTTCAATAACATTTGTTTTAAAACAAATGGATTTGAATTAAATTACATAAACAAAAAAAAAAACACGTAATTTTGTCGAGACAACAGAGTGCAATATCAATCACAACATATAAACTTGTTTCTACGCAAAAGAACTCTTTGCTTCATCGATGCGTTAATGAAGGACACAATCACACTTGCATTTTAATGCTAGGTACTATATATGCGTATAGGTACAAACCACGTCAAATGTATTTAAAAGAATTGTAGTTCTTACGGCGAGCTAGTTTCAGTAGTCAAAGACAAATTAGATACTACAATAAACAAATAAAAGAAAATTAAAGTAGGTGTATTTTTAATTTAAGGGTCGTCGAATATTTAATATAAAGTTATAAAATAATATTTCAAAATTTATATAATTATTTATCTATTATAATAACACTACACAATCACTATTTATTTTTAAAAAAAAAAGTGTGTAAGTACCATTACTTGCTTCAAATTGTCTGTTATAATGATACAAAGGAATGTAAAATAATCACTGTTAATCGGATATCAAATAATCTTTCTCTTAACTGAGTTTCATTTGAAACGTTTCCACGTACGATATACTCATCAGAATTCACTTATTGATGAATGGACACGGATAAGTTGAATTGGTTTGACATCTATGTAACGCCATTGTGGTACTTACAGCATACCACGTGCACGTAGCGTATGCGTCCTGCATAAAATAAACGTTAGCATTTTATGTGTCGTTCTCATATCGTACCTACGATAGTGGCTATCAATAAACCCGCTTAATAACTTGTCATATCGACCGGTTTTCGATTATGTTGGCAAAACGAATAGATAAATAAGGAATGATAACTTTATAAGTATAAAAAAATAAGCCAAATTATTATTGTTTGTAATTAAAAATAGATTTGGATTAATAAATTCTTAAAAAAGCAATGCTTTTTATAATTACTGTTAGTAGAGCTGTGCAACGAGGTTTCACCCGCGTCTAATTAATAAAAATATCACTATCACTACATATTATAAAACAAGTCCCTCGCGTTTCCTGTCTGTCTGTATGAATGCCATAAACTAAAAAACTACTGAACGGATTATCATACGGTTTTCACTTATACGGATAGGGATTCAAAAGGAAGGTTAACGTGTAAAATTCATTAATGTTTTTTGTAAATTTGTTGAAATATGACGATAATTGTCCGATAATTGCCTTTTACACCATCCTATTTAAATTAATATCTTAGGAGTTATCGTAATTTTGAAACTATCGCGAACTAAATAAATTCAAGCGGTCATACTACGCGCGATGCATCCGCCTGCGCGCCCCCGCGTCCCGCTGCTTTTTTAGGAATATATTATTTACTCTGCTACTCGAACGAAGCCGAGGCGGGTCGCTAGTAATGAATAAAAATCAGCCTAGAACCTTCCTCGATAAAAGGACTTTACAACATAAAACTCAAATAACATTGTTTAAATTTAGGAAACATTTTAATTATTTTTTTTCTTTTTTTGGTTCTAAAAAGTTAAGTTTTATATTTGCAAGTACGTAGGCATGAAGGAAAAGATCGTCGTTGAAACACGTTTTATCCCGGTGACATTTTCGTCGAAAATCCCCGTAGGAATTTTACAATAGTGTTCCAAATAAACAATACGGCGCTAAATACATACTTGTTTCTTTCTTGGCTCTCTGACCTTTGGCAAGTTAGGATTTGGTTCGGAATTTAGGATCATAAAGGATAGTGTAAATAGTATCTTAAAATAACGCATATATTTTTGATAATATCTTGACTTTTATACATGCAATTTGTTTGTTTGTTATGTTTTATAAAGAGGTTGAAAACCAAAACGCCGGCTCGAGGGTTATCTTCACCCAGTTTATATTCACTTTCTTCGTGGATGATTAGAGATTTTCTTGTTTTGAAAAAGTTTTAGCGATGTTCGATAACAGAAAACTTCTTCTCCTTAATTAATGAATGATGATTCTGTTTGTCCTTTATGTGAAACTTCAATTACTCTTCAGTGTCCCGAAACTTTGGTTGGATGTTCTGCATACGGCAGCAATTCTCCTTGCCGAACAAAAAATAGAAAAAAAATATGTTTGTCCCCAAATATAAAAGTTGTTTGTAGACCCTTGCCTTTTTGTATGCACATATTATACTGTATAATAAATGATGATATCGACTGTAAACCGTTTCATCCGACGCGTAATTGCAATTATGAACCCTTGATTAATTAAGCCAAACGGTAGCAAATACAATGTTCGTGACACTGAAACAACACTGAACGCATTAGCAATATAATTGCAATTTGCAATTGTTATAAACAATAACAATTGCAAATTTGTATTACTAATTAGAATGCATTTCAATTAACGGTTTACGAGTATTTTGTGTTTAGGAGGATGATGATAATTTATGTGACAAAAGCTTTGAGTTTTTTGTTTTCTCATAAATAAAACCACTTTGTGACTAATATTATAAATGTGAAAGTGTTTGGTTATTTCACGTAGTTTTAAATACTCAACCATCGCCATAAAATTTTGCATATATGCTATCAAGGGTATAGAAATGGAAGCTGGGTTTCTATGGAGATTATTCTTCTTCTCTGTCGTCACACTCTCGGCAGAGTGGTCGTGGTCGTCGTGACAGGGTTGGTGGCAAGCTTTACAATTCGTCGCCATTCCTCTCGTTGTGTTGCTTGCTTCGTGCATGGAGATTATAAGGTCACAGATGAATTTTACTAAATGTTAACGGGACTTGTCACATACATACATTGTTAAAAGCCCTTGGTTACAGATTTTATTGTTCTTTTTACTGTGTGTAATGGCATATTACTATATTTTCGTATTTGAGTAACAAATGTATCGACCTCAAATTTGTTTTTCCTGTAGATCTTTTATCCAAGCTATATCTAAGTTAAATGATTGTCATAGGTGATAAAAAGAGAGATAGTATTGCTTTGGCATTTATAATATTAGCATGATAATGTTATTTTTTCCAGCTAAATGACACTGTATTATTCTACGCAGTCGTGTTTTTTTTATTATAATTTTATTATTTTCCGGTTTCATATTCGAACAAGGAACTCTTACAATTTCGTCATATCCGTTTCTCTACCCTTATGCCGCAACTGTTACTGCCGCAGTTGCTACAAACTGGACATAATACTTAATAGGTATTATTTTTTATTTTTTTACAGGAAAACCTCACTTTAAGAACAAGTTTTATTGAAACTTCGATACAGATACTTATACTAATAGTTAATAGTACACTATATGCCTTATATATTTTACAAGCTGTGCCTCGCGGTATCAGACGCGTATAATTAATAAAAATATAATGAATAGATATAAGTCTAGAATCTACCTCGATAAATGGACTAGTTCCTGATATTATACGGATCAAACAAACAAACTCTTCAGCTTTATATATTAGTATAGATTTAATAGTCTGAAATAAAAATAAGGATAGGAGTAAATAGGACAATAATAAATATCTGCTTATATATCGCTATCCTCGTCAGACTACCGATGTAACGCGCTAACTCTCAATCAATCTTTAACAGCAGGCAACCTCTATTTGCGGGTAATTTTACACAGGCAGAGGTATAGGTATTGGCATGACCAAAAACCTCTGCCTATATAAATAGAAAAAAAAAATAGCTTCGGTTTGATTTATAAAAGATGATGTATACGTCATGAACGTACCAACGTAACAAAAATATTACTTGTGTATATCTGGCTGCGAATAGGTTGCGGGCTGCAGCTGAGTGGGTAACAGCAACCATACCTTTCCGAGTTACTTATTACTTAGTTTTATTTTCAACAATGGAATTTTTTGGAAAAAGTCAATAAATATTATTTTAATTGAAAGCAGCAGGAAAATTTTGATTGGCTCCCTGGCAAAAATAGATTCTCCCATTTATAATTATACATAAAAATATATTTGGATTATATACGCTATGAACGTAGTGATCTTGCAGCCGGATCTCGTACTATAAATTACGTCTTTATGTTAAATAATGATTCAAAATGAGTCGTTGTTTTGCTGGACATAATACTTAAGTAAACTTCCAAAGATAATTATGATATGAAATGGATCTCGAACATGTTCAACACAGTCAAGTTGTTAATAGTTAATAATTGAATATAATGTTCATTGTGTATCCAACAGTCAGAGGAACTCGGCTGTTGTCAAAACTTGTTCTGACAGTTGCTTCAACAGCTCACTAGGGAGGGACAAATCTAATTTAAACTTTCATAGCTCTGTTCAATATGCGCTACTTTACGCAACGCGATTAACAAGCACGTGCGAAATAGTTAACGGACAACATCGTGCTTAACTTAAACGACAGCTGTTTAACGGAGAAAGTATTTATCGTCGAATAAGTAAATTAAATAACGTTTTAAGGAAACAGTAATTCCAATAATCTTATGACTAAAACTCTTTCATTATAATTTTTTACGTAATGTTTAAGACGCTTCAATAAAGAACGACTGCTATGGATAAAAGTTACCTGCTTTTCAGAATTCCACTCATATTTCCGATCAAAATGAAATGCAACAACAAAAGTTATTCTTGGAAGATAGCTTTGTTTGAAGAGAATGAAGTCACTGTTGATAAAAGAAAATAAATTCGATAAAATAAAGGAAACTGCGATCTATTTTAAAACTAGGTTAAAGTAGGAATGTGTAGTTCTCATTGTTTTAACTTAGATTTGCTCCTCAGTTTAGTTCTGATAAAGAATTTATATGAACATTCGATTACAACAACAGAGTATGCGAACATTGTGGATCACTTTAAATATTTTTCATTTAAGCATTGGTTGTATGTTGAACTTTTTCGTTTCCCCTTGTTATATTCCGAATCGGAATGTACTCAGGAAAAATGAAAAAATATTTCCGTGCATTTTATATACTTACATGTCTGTTCTGCTGCAGCAGCATATTTTATTGAATAATTTCTTTGAACGGATTGTTTTTGAATTGAATACAAAAAAGACCGGTAACTATCTTAGGGCACATATTGAATTTGTTAATTAATTGGTTTTACTACGCATTTTTGTTTTTAAAATATCTATATGTATATATAATAAATAAATTTAGTTGAGATCCGTTCGAAGTGGTTAAAATAAATAATTATTTATAATTTATTATTATATATCTTAAAAATTAAGTCAAATTATAACAATGTTTTATATATAATAAAATAGACGACAATAATCGCAAATTAGTAATTATTATTAATACAAACGGTTTGCGATAAATACCTGATTGAATAAGTTAAAGTGACACATGCAGCTTTTTGTAGGTAACACCGAACACGGGTAACGGAAATGAAAATAATTGTAAACTCTCGACACAGACGACATCGCCCCGCTATTAAAATAGCTGTATACGTATTAAATATGTTAATTATTACATTAGATTCTTTAAAATTACGTAATGTATTAATTTATTATTGGTAAAACAAACAGTTACAAAGTACAAGTATAATAATCAATAAAAAAAAAAACAAACTAACCATAATCTTCATAAATACCTAGTATATAGTAATAAAAATAATTTTCAAAATATATTGTCGAGACGATAACTACTAAAAAAATATTATTAATAACAAATAACGATATTATGATTTGGGATAATTTAGACATTTTATGTACTATTGTACTTTTGCATTATAAGAAAATATTCAAATGATAAAACTATTTAAAGTACTAGTAATGTTAAACATTGATTTAACCAAATCATCAAAGATTTAACAGGATTCAATTTACCACACCATATAAATACCATCAGTAATATGTGGCCGGCATTCAGTTCAGAGATATATAGATTGTTAAGTACTTTAAACTCGTTAGTTTAGTATTAATTTAAATAGATGCAATAGTAGGGATGTACATTGTATGTTCCTTATTATTTCGTCCGATTCAGACCCCTACGCTATTACGTCAATGGTTTAATACCCAATTAGGTTGGGCTTCAACAAGCAGTTCAACCGTAACATTACTTGGTCGTATTATAAATATAAATATTCATGAATACACCGACGATATTTATCTATAATTTTTGAGGAGCAATATGTGCAAGAGGCTTATTACTGAGACATAATCATCATCATCATTGTCAAGATACTCGTAACTAAAGTTACAAGAGGAACAAAAATTAGTAATTAGTAGGCAGTATTTTAATACATAATGTACAGGTTTAAAGTAAATAATAATAAATTCAAATATCAATTGATTCAAATTAGTCTAGTTGTTGTTTTTGACTGTATGTATTCGACAAATATTTAGTACACATGCATTTCTCGTTACTTTATAAATACCTACTAAGAAATATATAGGAACCTATTTTAAAACAAAGTCATATACAAAATTATATCTACACAATACAGAGCCTGTGGCTTAAATTCGTCCATTTTAATTTTGTATTTAACAATTTGTAAAAGACTATTTGAATGACATAAGTATCATTCCCCTCCTTTTCTAATTATCTGTCTACCTGCGCCCACTTATTAGGGGTACAGTTGGAGGTTTCCCATGATATTTTCTTAAATTATTAAGTAACATAGACAATTTTTAAAAGGAATATTTAATGAAAATAATTTTCTAAGGATTCATACTTTGTAATCATTCATTGGACAAAGGTTATCTTTTATTTTTGCGATTTATTTTAATATAAATATAATTGCCTTGTTTTTTCATCCATCATTTCTTCATTCATTCAATAATAAGAGATGATAAATATACTAGATTAAAAATAATATCTGTTTTAGTGATGTTAGCACAGCAAGATATATGCTAAATTCAATGCCTCCTTTTGTCCTACCTCACGGCTGGTCGATAATGAAACAGGGTGTCTGCTTCGGGGCTTCTAACATAGATTTATATATACATACATGGCGTCGTCTGCGTTTGGATAAGCCCACTTGCCTAAAAATGAACGAGTTACTCAGAGAAACTGAGATTAGAGTAGAATAAAAGTAAATAATTGTAAGCGGGATAAATTAGATAATATTATGTATTTTTATAAAAAAATAGGTATATTTACTTTGTGAGTTTGTGAATTTGCTAAGAGAAGTAACGCGCAACAGATTTATAAATAAAAATAAATTTAGAATTCGAATTGTTTATATCGTTTGGTTCACATAAGGTTCACATAAATAAAAAAATGTATGTCGAAAAAATATCATAAGCTCTTTGAAAATAACTATAATAGTATAGATACATTTTTAAATACACTTCCCGGAAATATTATAAAGCATTTTCAATAATAATAAATATCCTGGGACATTATTCACACACGGCCATCTGACCCCAAACTAAGCAGAGTTAGTACTATGGAAAACAGTCAGTTATAGCGGATATACTACATATACTATTTTTTTTATTTTGTAAATACATACTTATATAGATAATTACACCCAAACTCAGGACAAACAAACATATTCGTGCACACAAATGTCATTCCTGGGTGGGAATCGAACCCACGACCTGCGGCGTGTAAAGGCAAGTGTCTTACCAACCACGTCCACTGGCTCGACATAAATACATCGCGCAATGCCTAGATTTAAAGGCAACGCGTCGATCTGTTTGCCTTTTTTTAACAATATAAATTATTTCAGCTGAAGAAAATCTTATTCTGTCTATCTAACAAAGAAGAGCACCAAACGCAAACATTCTCTGTATATGTTCATTGTTTATCTACAATTGCAATTTCACCGTTAATTTTTAGCAAGCGACTGAAACCGCTTTTATTAATGTAATAGTTTAATTTTAAGCTTTCGGCAGTTCAGTTTTCTATAATAATACAACATACGTTGAATTTAATTATGAAACGTAAATAACTCTCTAATGGAAGTTATTGATTTTATGATACCACACTTTATATTTTGTGGTAACTGTAATTACATCCGAACATTAATAGAACACTTTGTCGAGCATTAAGTCCTCGCTGGTAATTTAATTTTTTTATTACTAGGATATCGAATAAATATCGTTTACCGTTTCATTAAATAAACAGTCGCACATCAGAATTTTTAATGTTATGTTTACATACAATAGTTTGTGAAAACATTTTTTTTTAAAAAACCTGCTGATTCTGAATTGATTTTGTTTTAAAATACATGAATGCGTAAATTTATTATCTATAGTAAAATAAAGGAGTCAATAGTAAATACGATATAAATTATTTTCATGTTTGTTTTAAACGAAAAGTACTATTTAACTATTTTTCAATCTTGCCATCATAGAAACTACCTGGATAAATTTGAACACTGAACTACAGAAAAAAATTATGCAATTAGTATTTCGAAGTGTTAGCTTGTTGCGATCACATCATTGGTAACTCTAATAATAAAAGTGTGTATCTCTGTATGTGTATGTATGTATATCTCTTTTTTTGTATTGATTTTTAAAATGTTTTTAGTAGTTTCTCGTGCAGTTTCATTTATAATAAAAATGCTTAAAATAAAATTATTACTAACATCATTTTACTATGATTTTTAAAAATACATTAATATCGGAATGAGTTGAAACTAAATATATTCAGATTGAAAATTTTAGTTTCAAAACCTGAATTGAAAATTCCGCGATACAATTTCACTTAAAAGTAGCAAATATAAAGAGAGTTAGTTAGCTGCTTTCAATCAGTCGTAGTGTACGAGTATACACTACTAATATTTTACCTGATTCATGTTATTTTCATTAGTAACGCTCTGCTAATAATTGTTCTTGTGTACTTGAAAAATGTATTTCAAGCACGCTTCGGAACAGACACAATTTTTACATTTTTAAGAATTTACCACAATAAAACATTTTCAAAACTACCATATGTAACATATAGAAATACCAGATTATTACCACGAAAGAAATATTAAAATTTAATTGATCTATAAAGCTTTGCGATATATTGTTACCGGCATGACTCCTAATATTTATCAATATTTAAGTTTTTCCTAAGTAATATCTTATCATCATTTTTATCGATCGGCTTCGAAGAATCTAGAACTGATATTATGAATAAAGATAAAAAATGATGCATTCGCAAAAATATGTCATGAGAATCATCATCTTAATGACCTACAACTATAACACTATATCGTTTGCTAACTATGCCTGCGGTTTCGCCCACATAAGCAAATCAATAAGAGCAGACTTTTAATATTTCAGACTTCAGTATATATACAAAGTTTTTAGTATTATTAGTATTAATTGGTTTTTGCCGCAACCTGATCTAGGCAATGGGGCAACATACAATTGGCCATGAGAAAAACAGCATTCCTTTAGATCTATTTCGACATAATTAAATGTCTTTCTTCTGTGCATTATTTATTGTGACTGCAAACGATACCTTCACAGAAAATTGTGTATTTTTTTAAAACTGAAAGCACACCTGTTTATTTAAAAAATAAGTACTGATAACTAATTAAACTTTTATTTAAGTATAAATTAACTGTAGATACAGGTTTGCTACAATAAACTGAAAACCTCATCCAAATCAGCTAAGCCGTTTCTAAGAGTAGCGCGCGCAAAGGCACAGACAAACAGACAAAAATTGTAACAAACATTGTTTGGGTTCTTTTGCGTTGATAAAGTATAATGGTCTGACTCATATATCATCCATGTACAGACAGCGATCAGCTATACTTTTATTATATGTGTAGTTATACAGTCCTGTCATTTTTATTTGTGTTTTGTTAATGTGTGTTTAAAACTTATTTAAACACACATTATTCATGCTTAATTGGTATAAAGTTATGTAATCGAAAAATTGAATGATAAATATATTTACTGCTCAACTTGGTGACTATACGTCTTTATATATTTTGTTATGGTTGCAATACTTTGAAAGCCAATGTGTTATTGTTGGGGCGACGAATAACAAATAATCAAATGGACGGACAACAGTTGCATATAATGAGGCTATAAAATCGGAAGTCACTTTAAAATTCAGGTCAACTGCCATGAACAATACTACACTATAGATGTCGCTTATATTCCTCGTAAATATTTAATGATTTCATTTGTAACGATTAACGACCAAATTTTTCTTTAGCATTTACATTTGGTTAGCTAAAGAAAACCCATAATGCAGCCAGCTTGTAGCAACATTCACATACATTGTATGTAATTACTATGTACATGTACGCTTCACAGTCACTACCGTGATTGCACAAAACAACAGCAACAGATAACATATTCAATGGACCGGTCGACATATAGGGCTGTCTCGATTATTGTAAGTTATCATTTCGACTGATGGGACACAATTGTGGCACTATGTTCGAACAAAGTGGTTTGATGATTCTATTTTAAGGAATCATTTTTGACTACATCAATATAGGAGCATATTGATTTTTGTTTTAGTACATCTTCGAAATAATCGACTTATTATTCTTATTTGTGCATTCTGAAGTTAATGTTGCACCCAAGATAAACATTATTTAGTTGTATAAGTCTCTGTCTTTGGTTTTAACTTATAAGTACATTGAATTCTCGAAAGTTGGCAGTACTGCGGAAACGTTCCAATTAATAGAATCTATAATTCTGCTACAGTGACTAATTAACCACAAGTATGGAAGAAGTGTCTCTGTGTATTTCATTCTAATATTGTAAATTTGTTAAGATAGTCATATAAAGTTAAAATTTGTATAAACATTAGTAACTTTATTTTGTTGTGTAAACGTCGCGGTGTTGTAATTTTTCTGTAACTTTATACTGTGATGCAAGCAGCTTTATGAGGAATACGACTGTAAGTAATATACAAAAGTTATATCCATGTTTTTAACGTACAGGAAAAATAAAGGAAAAATAATAATATGTAATAACAAATGACATTTCATATTGCCAGCCGTCTTTTATTGAATAGATACACAAATGCTAATGTATAAAAATATAAACAAATTCACTTCAGAACAAACAAACCATGTTTAAAAATAATTTAACAAAATGTCATATATCTCTACTCCCTAATTTGCCTTTAAATATTTAATATAATTTAAGGGCTCTTCTTGTATGTCAAATGTTTTTTTTTGTACTTTGTAAGAGGATATAAAAGTTGGTATTATTTTAAATTACTTATACCTTTAGTAAAGGATTATCTATATAAATAAAATGATAGAGGTCTGCAGTTGTGCGCGCATCACGGAAAAACTACTGGATAGATTTCAATGACATTTTCCAAATTTTATTTCTTAGACACTTGGCCCTTATCGAAAGAAAAAATGAATGCGATATCTTCATTTAATAAAAAGTTATTAAAGTTTCAAGAAACAACGATTTGTATATATGCACTGCATGTTCAGTGATGTATGTTTAAACAAAGTATATTTTTGCTTGCAATCTTTTTGATGTTTTTTTCGTTCGTACATAAGAAAACTTTGTTAATATATAAGTCGCAAAACCCGAAGTCGCGGGTATCAGCTAGTAATATATAAAACCTATATTATTTTTATTTTTTAGAATTAGCCATGTTTTACAATTAAGATAAGGATTAAAAATTCAAATTCATATTTTGTGTACTTAATACTTATATACAAACAACACTACTAACACTTATATTTAAATAGCGCATTATTATAAAAATAATTGGTACAACTGATGAATTTAACTTACATAACTAAAGTTAAAATATTACATATATAGCTAAAATAAAAACAAAAGCAAAAACAGGGATTGATAAAAGAAAAAAAAAGAAAAATTATGGACTAGATGGCCAAACTAAGCGAATTTGTTGTCACGTTATTATTTTACTAATACGAAAAATAAACAGAAACTGATAAATCAGTTAATTAACTTCTTATCGATCATGATTATGTAACTTTCTTTGAGAAAGTGAGTGACTACTGAGTTTCTTTACGTATCCTTTTTCCAGTACAATTATATTCCGATTCCATTGAGCAGTTACACATTTAGTTGAATGATGTATATTTTTATAAGTTAGTAAAGACCTCGTCGAATAGAGTAATTTAGATTTAATTTATTTATCAATAAAATAAAATAAAATACGACTACACTACGTACTAAATACAATACACACTACATACGTACGTATCGGAACATTGAAGTGGATAGCATGAGTTGTTTTACATACTTAAAACATTTGTGATAGTATAATTTATTATTATATTATAATCAAGAATTCCTGAGACTTGCTGCAAGAACAATAAATTATTTGCGAAAGGAAAAAGTATAGTTATTATAATTGGACGGTCGTTGTCTAATCTTTGGAACTTGTGAAGATAAAACTAATAAACACATCAAGTTTGCTCGAACAAACGATTTTATTCCCGTATGTTACGGGAACTAACTACCATTCCAACGATTTAAAGCATATATGGAATTACATTATAATTTTCCTATTTAGCTCCTTTAAGTACTTATAAGTTTCGTATACATGGCACAAATGTAAATTGAATAATTAAACGGTATAGATATCTCGAAGTAGTGTCGTGACTAGTCAAAACGATAGGGTTTACCAATAACAAAGTGGCAAAGCTTCTGCTACAAGTATAGAGTTTTAAAGCATAACTTCTCTGCACATAACTTAATGATTAATTTATTTAACATAGCGTAACTAATACACCAATAAATATAAATCTTATTATTTTATTTTACAATGTTATATTTAGTGGTACAAATGTCGGTCGATCGACATATAAACTCGATAAAATATTACGTTGTGGTCAACAAATAAAAATTTAATACAAATAGTTACACTAATTTAATTTTCTGATTGCAACGACGATTGATGTTCAAGGTACACTCACGGTTTTATTTATGCAACGTTTATAATAAATGCGGATGCTATTCGAAGTGTACGTTATCTTATTTAATTTACAAGATTTGTATTTTCAATTCTGCAGATTGTAGGAAATGTAAATTGTATATCAGCTCGTCAACTATCGCCAGCGGGGTCACTAAGTTGATTTGTCACAAACATTCTCTATTCTTGCAAATCGTCCTCATGATGGAACTAACATTTAATCAATATAACATTAAAATTGACGTAAAATAACATATTCATGGCTCGGGTTTTTAAAAAGCGAATAATGTATTTGAATATTAAAAATTAATAATATATTGTGTATCGTTTATGTGTCATCAACAAAATATGTTTTAAAATGTTTGTGGTATAAGGACGCTTCTGTATGTTTTAAATTTTCAATTAGTCGGTAGACAAGAATGTGTAGCAAATACTTTGGATAGATCAAAGTAAACTTTTGCGCGTGCGATTTCTATTCGTTAGATAATTTTAAAGAATAATTTCATGTTGTAAATTCTCCTGCAAGTTTATTGTATTTTAATTTAAGCTCAGAATCAGTAATAATATTGACATTATTATACAAATATAATGTGTAAGTTGTGGTCCTATAAACGAAGCGACTGTTTAAATGTTCAGTCACGTATAAGTATAATGCCATAGTTACCATTTATTTTTAATAATAAGTTATCGTTTTGAATATTATTTGTTAATCGGTGTTTATATTGAAGAATGCTTCAGAATACTCGCTTCGCTTGATGTTATATTAATATTTACAATATTCAATGTCGCATAAGAGCTGATGCATGGTTGTCTTTCGCAGGTGACATCACACAAAAAGGTTACGAAAAGAAGCGTACACGACTTCTTGCACCGTACGTCGCACAACATCAGCCCCAAGGTAAGGTGATATTGATGTTCAATGATGCAAATAATCGCTTCTAACACTGTTGCCTGAACTAATCGTAATATGTATGTTATTCTTGACCCGCGAGTACTGGTTCCGCTTCTAAATTCTAATTAATTATACTTAATTGGTGACGTCACATGATAAACGAAATATCTCCAGTACTTACGAGTCCAAGGTCGCGTCAAAAGCGTTGCCGGGGTCAAGTGTCAATTGGTCGCCGTCGATGAATGCTGGACACTCGCGAAACTATCGGGAACCTTAGCGTCTCAAGTCTTATTTCACCAACGAGGGTCAAACGAAGAGGCCATCTTGAATCTGTTCTCCGATTGTTCAAAATTAGAACACGCGTACATTGAACCATCATAAACTATATTTAACTTAACATTTTATATAATATCTTGTCATTTGTCAGAACGGATATTTTAACTTCAATTCTAGTTAAATTAGACTAAAAACACGTTTATGTTTTTGTAATTTTAATTTTATTGCTAACATTATTGCCATTGTTACATTGACGTTGTAACTTGTAATGCTCCGGTAGTAGAAATCATTAAAATAACGAGGTCGACCTTCGCTCTCACGCGGTGTAAAAAATCTGTCGGTGGAAATCTAAACAATTAATAAACGAGGTCCAGCGTTCGTCGATTACGATATTATATTCATTTTGTACATGTATACTAGTTTTTATTTTTTATTTTGACGTTATGGTTTAGTTAGTCGGTGACCCCACACGCACGACAACCACACTTTATCACCACGATACTATATCATCGTAATGGCACGTAATGTTACACTAGATACTTGGCACTCATTAATGGTTCAGCTTTGTGCTTGCAGTGCGACTCGCGTATAAATACAAACCGTAATTGTTAAAACCTTGGCCCGAGGTGAAACGTGATGAGGTGCGTATAGAATTATTCCGGCCGTTCGTTTATGACTCTACGTGAAATTTTAATATTTTCGCGTTCCCTATGTATCCAATTCTGATACCATTCGAATAAAAGTATGAGAATAACAGATACAAGCTATCTTAGATATGTTTAGTATTTTTTTGTTTTACAAATTACTGTTCAAATAAAACCCAACTTATAGTCTCAAGATATTAATCTTACAGTATCAATATTACTTATGTGATCAATATATCATTAAAGTAACATGAAGAACAAAGTAAAATCTTTTGTAAGAGAAACGGAACAAATGAAAGCCGTGAAGAAGTTATATAATATATTAAATATTAATAGATTAAAGACACCTTTTAAAATATAGACAAAACATTTTCAAAGCTAACAAGATAATCTTGTGTAAGTAGCTAAATCCAGAAAACAAAATTGATACGTTATACATTTTTGGTATGTTTGTATAAATACATACATTGATAAATCTATGACAAGATGAAAATAATATAAAACTAATTCATTTCTCATTGTTAGCACTTGAGTCACAGCAGTGTCATTGTTTCGAATTGTAACTGCCTATTTATTCAGTGCATTATTGTAGACGCCATTTTGTCTGCCATTCGAGGCTTGTCATTATTATACAAATTATTTAGTATAGGAGGATTGTTTTTTGTACAAGTTAAATACTCTTAATTTAAAAAATGTATATATCTTATTGAAATTATTTGAATGTCGTAATGGCAGTCAGTTTAAATATTAGTCTTATGTATGAGACAAGGATATGCCATTATGCAAAGCGCGTATTGATCGCTCACCTCTCAAAATGCCAGGCTTCAGGTCGACCATTTTCGGGCCTGCATTGCGACACCTGATAACGTCCTCACCTCGGCCCTTATCAGACGTCGAGGTCGACGAACTTTATAATAATCTGTTGTGCAACTAAAAACGGCCTAAGTTTTGTATATGTACAAAATATATAAATAATAGAAGAAGTAAAAGAGATTTTCAAAATATTCATACATGCGAGTATATGGTATTAGTAAAATATCTTATATCGATGACTTTTATATTAGATGAAAGTAAATACGTGGTTATTATGTTTTATTAGAATTTTTATTTTTTTTATATGATGCGAATGACATTTGACCCATTCCATGGCTATGTTCAGTTGCAAAAAATATGAAGCTTCATCGTCACTCTTTAAAGAAGAACAAACTGTATAGAAAGGTTCTCTAAATGATGTTCAGGAGTTGTCATATTACATACAGCAGGCAATCAGCCGCTTCGTGGTCCGCGCGGAGACGGCGGTAGCAGCCGACAACATACAAGAAACCGACGGACGCATCGACGAGTCACTCACAATGAGAAGAGATACCATTCAGGTATCCAAGGGAATTAAGATTGGTAGTTGCCACTTATACACATATTACTACACTTCAATAAAACAAATATCGGTCATCCGTGCTTATCACAAAATCTCCTTTTTTATTATAATTAGTGATAAGAATAATAGTTTGCTAATGCAATTTTTACTTTTGTATATTTAATAATTGGTCAAAATATAATAATTTGAATTAATGCAAGGTTAATATATAATTTATTACAACGTAAAAACTATGCATATATATTTTAACCTATCTGCAAAAAGAACACAAAAACACTTTATCGCCACGGGCTAGCATATAGTATATTAATCAGCTGTGAATTGAGCAATGGTTGCTACTTTAATAGTACGTAAAGAATATTATGGCATAGTTCAGATAAATTTGTTTCGTTTAAGCCAACAAAACAGAACTTAAGATTTCAACTCCTTTCCTTTGCATAGGTTAACTAAGACTACGACACCAACAGTAAACATTAAAAGAGACCTTGAATATGTATCGGCACTAAATTGTCGCATGTAAATGCGTTCCGCTTTGTAGAGCACGTGAAGTAACGCTTTTTGTCCGATGTCACTGTAATAGCCCCCCTAGTTTAAATGACCTGCTAACAATTTATCTACCCACATAATAATCGGAAATTATTGTTATGGTACATAACGCGGAATGCATACAATGCACAGTGAATTGTATATTTTTTAGTGAATCTATCTATTAACTTGTTAAAATTATATCGATACTTGAGTTATTCTAGTTAATCAGCAATAGTATTATTGAATTCCATTCAGTAGCGTGCGCTGACCCCTTGCAGTCACTTAAATGCTTTGTTAAATTTAAACGAGACCTAGCTGGATTTATCGGTTTTCTTGAACAATGTTATAGCACCTTCAAACAACTTGAATGGTAAGCCTTTGTTTATCATGCGTTCAATTTTATTCCGGATCGAAAAATCTTTTTATCTAGTATTTTGGTACGATTTCTTACACTGTTTTCTCATAGTATTATTTCTATTTATTAATAGCTTTTCGATGTTTTCAATTTCAATGTATTGAACGTGACTTTGAATTATAAATTGAATAATATTAAAAAATTACGATAAATGAACACTTAAAAGTTTTAAATAAGTTGAAATTAATCAATACACAAATATTTTGTTAGTTTTGCATCAATTATATTAATTGTGCGTCAGCAGTATGGTTTCGAATGTTTTCTGTACCATCACTTCTCGTGTCCACAGTTCGGCCTGAATGAAGCTTATAAGTTTTATAAGTTTAATCAATTTACAAAACTAGAAGATACTCCATATCATCTAGTTTTGTATTGGCATTAAGCATGCAAATCAAAATTGTTTTACAAATTACGTCTCCCATTAAAACCCCGCTTGTTTATTTATATGTTTGTGTTAAAGTCATAAAAGTGAAACCCACTGACCAGCAATCAATTTTCTATTAGATAGTAAATAAACTTAAAAACATGTTGCGTAAAAATTGGTGTAATGGCTTGATTTCGCCAATAAAATATAATTGACCATGACTAATGGTGGAAGACAAATAAACATGACGCGGTCGACCACATCCATGGTCGCGTTACGGGCCTATTCGACCTGTGTTTTTGTGAGATGTTTTGTGTGTCAGTAGAACGAAGTGGAACGCTCTTGCTAGCATTCATGGACTTAAAACGAAAAAGCACTAATAACAAAACCTAACCTCAATACACGGCACTTTTTTAATTTACCTTACTTACAAATCGTATAACTTAATTTTGCTTAATTGCTTATTACAATGTGGTCGTGGTTATTATGTTGGAGGTCTATGGTTAGCTTGTTAGAATTGCGTAATATAATATCTTCATTATATTTTAACATGATTGTTACATTATGACAATAAATATTTACAATTTATTTACGTGTATGATAATCACATTTATATGTTTTGTAGGTTTATAACAAATAATTTATATAAAAAATGAACTGTGTTCTATTATCTGGCTAACATTAAAATTGATTAAACATACGATATTCGCAAAATAGCAACTGCTTATGATCCGCTTCTTCACAGCCTCTGTGTTAGAGCGAGATCCAAACAAGTTAACGAGAGTATATACAGAAGTATATAAGCAATGGTGATATGAATGAGTGAGTCGAAAGCTAATGATAGTTTACGCAGGAACGTTACTGCGAATCAAATTACCAACTTAACATTATTACCAACGTGTCGAGACAGTTTTCCACGAGCGATACACCGGTAGCGGTGGGGGTGGCGTCGGCGGTTTTGCGGGCTTAGGGGGCATGCGGGTTGTGCAAACAGAAACATAGGTTTGCTTTTAAAACGTAGCATATTATAACAGGCTATTTTTCGAACGTAAATTGTTCACACTTCTTTATAAAATAAATATTATGAGGAAAATACAGCTAACAAAGTTATTTTTAAATTGTTCATTTTAAAGCAATTTATAAGAATAAATGGCTTTACTATAAATAATAATCAAAGACTATCTAGTTAATATAAAAGTGGAGGTGGTGTATAAAAATAACTTTCCTTTATATTCCTTACTGTTATGAAACGGTCACGACCTGTTAAGGTCAGCTAGTTTTATAAACGTAATTACGAAACGCTTCCTATCCATAAATAGAGAGTTGAGCATAGAGTATGTATAGATAATTCTTTCTCTACTATATAAATATTTTCATCTAGTTTTTGTGAACGAGTGTGGAATAATGCATCGTTATAGATCACGTTGAGTATTCCGGCAGGACTTATATCTTATCATACTTTTATCTCTAACGACCTGTCCCACTATTGCTTGTTTGTTTAACAATATAGTTTTTATCTAACGGTTATTATTACTAACGCCATCTGGTGTTTTGTAAATAGTTTATTATATATTTATCCATATTAAGACTTAGTTACGAGTAGCCAATATGCAAATTTTCTTTGAATTTGTAGATTGCTATCATTTTTAGATACTGATACTAACAGTTTTCACTGTCAATCACAAAATACATGTGTAAAAAATGAATGATTAGGTTAAACATTATGTTATGGAGGCAATTTCTAAGTTTTAATTTAATTGAAGCCGCTTAACAGTTTATATTGCTCGATAAAGGTACTTTAAGTGCTCTCGAGTAAGATGGTATAAAAAACACAGCAAATAATTGAACCGCATATTAGCACGCGAAACCACAGTAAATCATAGTAGTGCAGCAAATCATAGTAAGCAAGGTATTATTTTTTCCAATTATATATCAACTGGTTAACGCTCGAGATTTTTCCTTTATATAATTGTACCATAATATATATTAAATAATTCTATAAAGTTTATTTTAGTCGAAAGAGTAAAAACGCAATTAATTTTATGTAGTACAATTTTTTTTTCGACATTTTTCCTAGATATTTATAATCTATATAAGTATATCTCCTAGATATTTATAATATACAGAGGAGTTGGTTTCTTTTGTTTTATTGTGTTATTTTAGGTGTATTACCAGATAAGAAATTGCATTCATTTTTACAATTAATAAATTAATTTATTTTTACTTTACGTCATCCTCTTATTCTACTTTATTTCAATGACATTTAACGAATGTTTGTTTTAAAACTTCCTTGTTAATATCGTGAGAGCAATTTCTTTGTTATATCATTTATAAAAAGCACAAGAGTTCTTTATCCGGATAATACTTCTCTACTATAACACAAACGTTCCTCTCCGCGCCGTATTAATCTAAATCCTATGACCGGATTATTATCTATAAAACTTTATAAAGTCAAATGACAGTTAAAATACTATATATTTTTTATAAAGATTAATTAATGTAAATACGTTTTTTATAATTTTGATAACAGTCCTTTCTTCGTAATTGTAATAACATTATTACATTGATATTTTATTTCGACCTCGTCTTGTGACGTATTTTCAAGTCAATATTTATTAATAAAATTGATTTCCACATAAAGTTGACATCGGACGCGATAATTCATGGTGTCAATAAAATATTTTATTTATTGTTATTAGATTAACAATGTAGTCTCATTGATGGTTTCAAGCAAGACTTATTTTATATCAAGTGTCTCGTAATCACGCATGCACAATTAAACACTGGACTCCGTCTTGATAAAACGATTTTATCTCGGAGCTGGTTCTTGTGATGTCGTATTAAGTATGCGATTAAAGTTAATTTATTTCATGTTTATTCTAATAACTAATTCATTAAAGGCAAATATTTACCTTAATAGAAAATCTCATAAAACAAAACAAAATAAATAAAACCACGCCCAACACACACGCACACACACACACATATACACACTCCGACTTATAACAAAAGTGGCTACTACCAATCTGACGAGTCCCTTTTAGTCTTGTATCCGTTTGAAGCACGTAGTTAAACTGGACTCTCTTTTTTATATCACTTTTTATATTGGTTTTTGTAGTTAGGCGTTCAATATTTTTTATACAGTTTTATACATAGTTGTTCTGGCATGACGTTTTGAGTGGACTAATGTGTTAATATTTTATTCGATTTTATAGTTTCGGTTCCGGTTTGGCTTCTAGTATATTATTGTGGCATTTCCTAAATTAATGTTTGTTAGTGTTACAATTTACGCATACTTTTTCACTAGGCACGATTTTAATATTATTATATTTTTTTCTCCATTTATAATGCACATTTTTACATAAATATAAGTTAGTATGTATTATAAGTAAGTAAAAAAATGTATTGTAGGCTAGAATTATTATCGTATGTTTTATATAATGTCGTTAAACTTATTATAAATGTTTGACTTATAAGAAAGCGAGGGTATTTAAAAATTTTAAGCTTACTTGGGATGATAATCTTAAAGTAAAGAAAACTGGTACAGCTGTTGAATCTCGATCTATAGATAAATCTATAAAAGAGAAATTTAGTTCAATCTATTTGTAGTCGCTCAATGCTTCTTTACGGCGGACATTTTATAGAAGCATTAAATATCGGTAGTAAAGGGTGGGACACACAGAATGTATAATTTATTCAGCTTCAGTAATATACGCTTACAGCTACTGCATATGAACATCCTCTTTACAAAAGCACCTTCATCGTTACTCTGCACTCATTCTTACATATTTTATATTGTATATTTGAAAATATAGGTGACCTTAAATATAATAGAATATGGCGATAATCAAATGTGGTAAAGCTAATTTACATATGAAATATTTCAATGTTTGTTTATTTATATATAGACGGAATCCACAAATATGTAAGTACCTATTTACACAAAATGAAATATCTTTGTCGTCTGGATTGAATGTATGAATAGATGTAGATATAAAATCTATAATAATTACATTTGATGAACTCAGTGCAAGATAAAAATAAATTGTAGGTATAGTTAATAACTTAGTAAATCACCTTATATTTATATAGTTTTCCGTGGAATATCGACCACGCTGTGTACTATCGGTGGTCTGTGATGTTGGATAGTTTTATATTTGTTACAAAGAGTAAGAGCATTGTAGGTACCCTCGAATTCGTTCCCGCGGCAGTTGAATTTTTCAATTAGTTCGGACTTAATTTTATAACCCTTATATTTTGCGGGATAAAAATATCCTATACATTGTTATATCGTATAATGTCATAAATATTCTTCAACAAAAAGTATTTCATGTTCAAATAAAGTACCCTTGTAATATTTTATTAGTATGTTTTTATAAATAAAATAACGAAACTATTATTGACTTCAACTTAATAAATCTGAAACCATAGCTATATAACGCAATGTCCCCCACTGACTGACCCGCTACACACATCCTGATCTTTAATATATAATTATATAGTCATTTTAGTTGAACGTAGTATCTCTTTGAAGTTAGGCAACGAAAATTATATTTGAATTAGAATTAATGTTTGTGATTACTACGGATATGAATTTCCGCAATTTTGTTGAGATTTCCAGCGATGTGTATTTTGTTATGCATACATTTAAAATTTAAAGCAACCTTCGTTTGAACATATTTTATTTAATATATTATATGAATATATCATTGGTCGATAATAATATTATAATATTAAGATTTCGCATTTATTTGCCGTATTTTAATCCGTCATTTTTTTAAAAATCTTTCTATACATTAATATCTCCGAGTACAATATGTTAAAAGTATAGCGTGGCATTATTGATACTACGAAAGCAATAGAAAATATATTTGGAATGAATAATAATTGTTTGCAAATATCTGCTATTGTTCTATTAATTATAGATGCTATGCATTATAAAAATGTACAATTGTACATGTTGTTTTAATTAGAAGTAAATCATTTTATAACAATACAGTTGTATCTACTATATTTATTAATGATGTATTAAATTGTGTTTTTTATATAAGTAAAGGACGCATATAACAATTTCGAGAAATAGTTAGGTATTTTTTTAATTAATATAATATTTTTCGAATGTATCTTTTGAATCAAGTTAAAGTATTTTTTATTGAACGCCCACATCATTGACTATCAATGACTCTTTTTAGATTACATGCAAGTGAAATGTCAATGGCTCCACATTCGTGCTCGTAATACCCCTAACAAGTAGCCTTTTGAACAGTTATAATATCTCTTTTAAAATTGTCTGCTGGAATATATTTTGAATTCAAAAGGAATAACTAGTTCTTAGAAGACTATTATGAAATCATAATTTTGTTCGAATTCTCATGTGTTCTTTAAATTATACTGTTTATTTTATTATTAGTATAAAATAATATATCAGGCGTTGTTGAGATTATGTTAAAAGAAACGATTTAACGAAACAAAATAGTCTGTATTATCTGATAAAATTAAATTAATGTGATATTTCTAAATGATAATTTTTAATTTTATCTTATTGCATATTCGTTTGCCTTAGAGCCCGGAATCCGGAACATATTTCTATCCTCATCAATATTTCGAGTCGTCCTTGTCGCTGGACCAATTATTAAAATTACAAGCTTTTAATACTGACTACATTCATATTATCCATTATTTCTAAATTCGAATCATACAAGTGATACCTATCCGGTTCTATCGCGGTATAAATCTGTTTGCGTGTCATTTTAATCTAAATCGGGAAAATGTAAATGTCCTTTGAAATATGACAATGAGTAATTTAACGAAACATTTCGACAATATCTACCGATTAAACATTGAAATGGAAATCCTTAATAGGCGGGTTTGTTGATTGCTATTTGGAACTGGTAAATTGTTTGAATTCGATAATTCTGACGTCGGAAACAGATATTGTTTTATATAAACAAGTGGCTAATGAAACGATTATCGCATAGCCTATATTAATAGGTACTATATTAAACAGTATATAAAAAAAGATGTATTTTATTTTTTATTTTAATATGTTTCGGACCACAATGCCCAATCTCAAAGACGAAGTACAAGACAAATAATTATACACAATATATGTATGTGCACAGTCATAGTCCGATAGTCAGTTAAGACCAATCGTTGTACTTCATTAGTGAGGCGAAATAAATTAACATCGACTTCCTAAAAATGAAGATTTTTTGCTCGACTCGGGATTTTGAAAAACAGACCTCTAGTTTGCAGTGTTATAAGCTAGCTACTAAACTTAAACGTACTAAAGTAAACTTAACTAAACTATTCTATACCTCTGTTGGTACACAGTAATGTGATAACGCTCTCCACTCCTATGTGTGAGATGGCCGCACCTTCGCTTTCATTACATTCTAAGCTTGATCATGTTCTTTTTTTAGTCGTTCGCTTAACCCCTCGTAACTCTGCCTTGGTGCCAAATGAATACGCAGGCTTTATTAATAATAATTATAAATAATTAATGACCTATTTTAATTACATTTAATAAATAATATAAAGTACATATTAAGTACAGTAATGGTCATAAGTCGTGATGGCTTAAGATCAGTGGGTTAAGCATAATGAAGCGTAATTGGTGAAGATTAAGATAACCGAAGAATCCAATACGAATTTTGTGTATCTTTGACGATTTACCAGCTTGTTTTGTGTATGCTATTTGCATTAAGTGCATTGATATTATATAAATTAATAATAAGCTTACATTTATTGTTTATATAATTATTCATAATGTAAATTTCCAAGTAAGTATTTTTTTGGATATTTATTACGCTTTCACTTTTTAACCAATCAACTGTTCAATATAAACGTTGTAAGGGGTATAAAACATAGTGACACGCGTCAGAAGCGCGGGCGATCCTTTCCCACCTTATAATAAGAATAGAAAAATAAAATATATTCTATATGTTCATTTAATACCACTTAACTCCAAGCGATGTAATCATAGTTGAGCTCTCGTCGTTATTGTATTAAATCGAGCCTTTATTAAACAAAGTCTCGGAATGTGGGCGACTAAACTTGATTTAATTCAACCCCAATTAGACTCAAGTTTTCGTGTGTCAATTTGAGAATACTACACCCGAAATTTTGAACGTTGTTCAATTGGAAGGCAAAGCCAAATCGACTCTAAAAGGTTTGGTTTGCTCGATAAGGCGAGACAATACTCAAATAAAATTTCAAGAGGCGCGTATACGGCTACACATGGAGTGCTGGTCTTATCTTTGCGAGGTCCCCAGTATCAGCTTCTTCCATTTAACCGCATTCAACATAGAACAGCTCGAATTGTCTACTATCAAGTTTTTTCCGACCTGCTTGATCCATTTTATCTGCGTAGAGATGTTAGATCACTCTACATCATCTATCACGGGTTATGCTCTGTGCCAAATTGTTTAGATTAGTCCGGGCTGCTGATTACACCGTCGGACATCGCATGAGAATTCTGTATTCCATCCTTACCACCTCTATGTCTGGTAATACATAATATCGCGATTTTTAAGGTCTTTCCTGCCTCGCATAACCACTCTGTGAAACTAGCTTTCGCCGGCGACTTTTCCAAACCGATAAACATGAGCGCACTCATTCCTGGCCGGCACCGCACCTGCAAGCCCACGGGTGGTGTCCATCGTTCGTGAAGTACGACGGACGGTGATAGACACTTTCCATTAGGTGAGCCTACTGCCCGTTTGACTCTTCTAATTTAAAAAAAAACAACAATTGCATTCATGCCTGTCTGTTTGTCTTTCAAAGCTAAACCACTGACCCGATTTTGACAAAATTTGGTACTAAGCAACCTTAAATCTCAAGGATGGAAATAGGCTTTATTTACCTAATAGTCGCCCTCTCCCCCTAAAACGCGGGAGAATCCTAGTGTTAAAATATTTTGTAAACACAGAATGTGTAACAAATATTTATAAGTTAAGTAATATATTCAATGAGCCTGCTTCTTTGTCGAGTAAATTAGTTATGTAAAATTAAACAACATCTTGATTAGAGGTAGCATTATAATGAGATGATAATGTATTGTTTTTAGCAATTACCTCGATTCAATGATTTTGCCAATTGATTTGGATACTTCGCTTTATAATGTTGGTCATTTATATATTTTTTTTTCAATGTATAACAAATTGTTAAATAAGTGTACTTAATTTATTTAAAATATTTTTTGATTATATATTTGTTTTTGTGATTCTAAAGTAATGCATATTAAGAAGTGACTTCTGTCATTATGTTATTCTCTTGTATTTATTCCACTATATCAGATCGAACTATTTCTACGACAATAGTCGTACAGTAGCTACAATATATGTAGCGTAAAATTATAGGATTAGGAAATCCTTCTGGGATCAGGCTCAAGTCTGTTATAGCCTATTTCTTCGAAAGTACTGACGAAAACATTTGAAATTTAGTCATCATATAAAATTTGGCGACCAAATCATATATGTACATTGACTACATATGTAAAGCTTAAATAAAATAATGGATATTATTTTATTTTCAGAGTAAATTTTTATTAAGAATATGTTTTAAAGATTATAAAACATTAAAAAAAATAGTTATAAGAGGAAATAATATAAAAGTGTGTCGAAAAGATGATAAGTTTGTATACTTACTCAAGTCAAATATTTTATTAATTTAGGCTCTTACGAGCATTTGAATGGCGATTTTGACAGAATAAAATTTGATGTAAAGCTAGACCGGTTTGGAATGTAGATTCCATAGATAAGAAACTGCAAGTAATTGAGTTTTTTTTCGCGTAAATTTCCTAACTTTTCTAATATTACGAAAACCGTCACACATGAATGTGACGCACGTTTCACCGGCTTTGTACCCAGTTCGATATATATATATATACTATAGTACAAGTAGGTGGACGAGCATATGGGCTACCTGATAGTAAGTGGGCACCAGCGCGTATAGACAAGTACTTAGTAATTGTACATTTCTTTAATATAAACATAGCTAATGCGCCACCAACCTTGAGAATTAAGAAGCTCTACCCCCGAGTAAATTGCGATGAAGCAGAACATTAACTTAATTTGGCCAAAGTTCAAGATTGTTTTGTAGCAATAATTAGAAATTAAGTTATAATCTTATAAGTCTTTGTATATCCATTATGCATATTTTGTAAACTTTGTCTAAAAGAAAATTGTCGGTCTGCTTTCCGGGCGCTTTCCAAGCGAGCGTTGCTGAAACTGCGACAGATAAACTAAAACTTTACGCGAAAGATTTGTAGATCTATAAAATGTCTACAATGAAATCTACAGTTGTATTATTTCAACAGTGTTTAATATTTTTCATTAATAATTATAGTTTCCGTATATACAATGCAAGTTGAAAGGCTAAATATAGTACATACTATATATATATATAAACAGAACTCATTAGGAGAACAAAGAGTTAAATGAATATTAATTATTGAAAAGTCATTATCATAATCTATATATTTTATAATAAAACTCTGCTATTTACTAATAATTTGTTTAATCGGCTTGTTTGTCTGTGTGCATTGCCATTACATGCCTAACAACGGCATTAGCACTTTTGAACTTTTTCTTGCACATACCACAATGATAGTTATTTTCACTAGTAAAATGAATTTTACGCGAATTTCCATTATTCGAACCAAATAATTTACAGCAGAGGGCACACTTTGGTCCATCAGTTTTGTGCTTATATAAAATATGGCTCTGTAAAGCCGGTAATGAATTAAAAGAGCGACGGCACCAGTTACAATTTGTCGCGCTCGGGGGGTGTATAGTTGCCATGTGGTTTGATAAGCTACGACTACTCGTGAACGTACGCCGACATAATTCACAAGAGTTGTTCATACTTTCCGGATGTTTATATTTACTATGGTTGCGAAGAGCGAGCGCCGAATCGAATATCTTCCCGCATTCTTCGCAAGGAGTTTCCATCTTGCTGCAGTTAAACATGTGATTGTTTAATTGCTCCATAGTTGGAAATGTTCTGTAACAAGCTTTGCATCGATTACTGTAGCGATGCATGTATCGTATGTGTTTTTGTAGACTCATCAGTGAAGGATATTCCTTGTCACACAGAGCACATTTTACCACGACCTGATCTTCGGGGTGCTTTAAGAGGAGATGCATGTTAAGTGAAGTAAGAGTTTTGTAAAATTTTCCGCATTGCAGACACATACGCGGAGAGTTTCCGATCTCTCCTTTATTTTGGTCACTCAGTATGTCGTGTAAAACGGCAGTCGAAGATCGAAGGTGCTCGTCAATTATCTCAGAATCCAATCTCTCAACATCAACCTCTATGGTTGCTTCCATATTTTTAGTATCCATTTACTTTTACAACGTTATCTAAAATAAAACACTAGACGTCAACACAGAAAAAAAAATCATTTTTTTTTCGCTGTCAAATGTCAAAACTGTAAGAAGGTTTAAATAAAAACAAATTTATAATTTTACGAAAAAAAGTTTTGAAAAGAAAAATATGTTAACGTCAATTCGAGATTAAGTTTGAAATGAACATAATTTTTTTTATTTTGAGTAAATAGTTATGAAAGAATAATTTTAAAAGAAAAAAAATCGTGATCGGTAAATTGTGGTTGCGTGCGTCATAACTAAAAGGATTGCTCCATTGTATAAATAATCCATGTGAACCTAGTTTGCTAGGTATAATATTTTAACCGGGAACGACTGTGTAGTCGTTAACAGAGTAAGTTTAAATCACCTATTTCCAAAAACATTTATTATTAAATATATAAATATTAAATAAAGGCGAAACTGGTGGTTAAAATGCTATTCTGTTGATAACGAATTAACGATTACATTTATTTCTTAATGGTAATAATATAATGTATATATCCTCTCTATACCTATATATTTTTGAACATTGAAAACATTCTCTTACTAACAGAATCAATTCCAAATTTGAAATTGGTTCCTCTTTTGTGGCGTCCACATACCTGTGTGAGTGTGGTTACGTGTACGTGTGGTTCTTTATCGCGTCGCAGTGAGATCGGCCGCGGCGCTTCGTTCGCCGCCTGGAAGGACCAACAGACGACTCACGCGCAACGAGAGTCGCTACCACTCGGGTGAGTCATAACACTATAAAGAACCTATCGCTGTCCATGGACATGGTGATCATATTATTATATTATGTGTGATGTCATTCTTGTCTTTTGTTTCGGGCCTGTCTAGAAAATTTGAAATCCTTCTCGTTCTATTTACTAACATTCATTTTCATCTATACTAATATATAAAGATGAAGAGTTTGTTTATTTGATCCGGCTAATCTCAGGAATTACTGGTTCGAATTTAAAAAAATATTTTTCTGTTGTGTAGTCCTTTTATCGAGGAAGGTTCTAGGCTGATTTTTATTATATTTTTAATTTACAATAACCTAAAATCGTATTTTATGTATAAATAATATATAAAATAAAATAAATTAGGGGCGAAGGCACTAATATTGTAAAATTGCAATACACCTTTTAAACTAGAAAAACATGTTTAATATCAAGCTGAGCCAGTTCTATTTCTATTTAAATATTTGTGTTAATACTTACTTTGCAAGGGGAACCGTTTATTTATTCGTTATTAATGCTCGTCGACCTTCAGATTACTGGGGGTAATTTAAATTATTCAGATTTCCATTATTACTTCAAAATATTCTACGTAACGTAACCTTAAGCAAAAAAAAATGTTTTTGAAATGTTATACTTGTAATTTTAGCGAATAAAAATTTCGCAAACAAATACTCATGAATTAAATTCAGATACAGGTGTCAAATTATACCGAATTCAAGGCGTAACAAATACCTTAATGATATGATAAAGTGAATAACTGCATCGCAATTTCTTGCCGTAAAGATATTAAACTTGTACGGTCTAAATTTATTGTGTAAACTTGGCATAACTTATAGCTACAGGACCAAAATGTATCCTGATTATTCAAAGTAGTAATACACGGTCGTCTGTGTAGTCGAAAATGTGTCTTGAGTTGCGTGTGCTAAGGCATAAAATACGGTTTACGTTTTCGTTTGTGTATATATGATTGGTGTTGGACTGTGGTAGTGCGTGGAACTTGAAAGCCAGTTCTCCGCGAGTCGACGTGTTGCGACCCCAATACGGTGAGTCAAAACCGAAGCCCAATTAAAGCATCAAGTATTGAAAAACAACAATAATGTCAAAACACTATAATCAAACTCTGAGTAAGTTCACGTGTCTTCGATGAGTATAAGTCTACTAACAATTAATTATAAAATCATAATATTTACTTTTATATAAAAATAAACGCTGCCTTCTGAATATTTAAAAATGTCGACCGGCGATGGTATGTTACGACTCTGTTTTATTTGTAGTATAAGGTACTTATCACTCTTGTAATATAAAATAGTATTCACTGAAATACTAAATCTATTCAAGTAAGCTGACAAGGCTGTTTTTTATTTATTTTTTCAACTTTCTTAAGATTTTAAATAAATTGGAGTTTTCTTAATATACTTTATTTAAAATGTAGCCTCGTTTCATTAAAAAGTTTTTACTAAAGGCAATGCATCGTCCGCGTCTTTATAAGCGTAGTTTAGACGTGGGGATAATCTTTTATCCTCAGGAAGCCAATTTATTTCCTGGGTTAAAAATATTCCACTATTTCATTTGTGAATTCCTTAATTGCTTGCGCAATTCTGTATAAGTGTGGTGTTAACATTACAACCGATTTATAGTTATTAAATTATTACATTATATTTATAGCGATTTCGTTGGAATCACCTTTTTTATTTTTAGTTAAATATAATCGTACGATTCGGTATTTTTTTATTTATATTGTATAATACTAGCCGTGCCCCGCGGTTTCACCCAAGTATAATTAATAAAAATATAATGTATAAAAATCTGCCTAGAACCTGCCTCGGTAAAAGAACTATACAACACAAAAATATTTTTTTAATTCGAACTAGTATTGTCGGAGATTAGCCGGATCAAACAAACGAACTCTTCAGCTTTATATATTAGTATAGATAATTAATTTTACACTAACACTTGTTGACGTTGAACCACTTCTAGCTAATTTTAACGTCAACAAGTACAGTCCGTTACCAAACTGCTTCAAGGGGCTGGTAGCTACAGTCTGGCAAGCATTAATGGATCTTACGATCGCATAAACAGTACACCTGTGCGTCGGTATTTGTCGCAACATGACAACAGACCGAATAACCGGCCAAATAACCATCCGTGTCATCTCTAGTTTTAAAATATAGTTATCCGCTTAAATATACACATAACCATACATAATGGTAACACATATTAGCCTACTAATATGAACCTTATATTAGTAACGTAATACAGTGTACAATACAGACGACTAGATTATGTTTATTATTGTAAATTATAAATTGCAATGCAAAAAAATATCATAATTAATAATCAAACTTAGATTGTTATAATAAACAGCATTCTTAACTCTTACTAAGACTCGCTTCTATGTTTACACTAAAAATGATAACAATTTTTATCAAAATATTAAAGCGATTTCGGAGTAACGATGACGTTTAAGTTGGCAAAAACTTTCCTTAAAATCTTTTCATAAAGTATTAATTAAAGTAAGCTAAGGCCCCAGGCCTCCTCTCCTTTTTTATGAGGAGACTGTTTGGAGCTTACTCCACCACGCTGCTCTAATGCGTGGGTTGGTGGATACACGTGGCAGATTTTTAACCACAATTTTGTAATATGCAAGTTCCTTTTCCCGTTCCAACGGAGCCATAACGGCTCAATATCTTTTACATTTATATATAATTGACTGATTAATGTAGGAACGGAATTTTTTCATACATATTGTAATATATTGAATATATTGACTTAAATTTGAATACTGTTACATATATTATAATAAAATCAGTCGCAACCAAAGCATCGGTATTAGTAAAACATACACATACATTAATTTAAATTTTTCTATTATTTTTTTATGATAAACACGTTACAACTAACCCAGTAATCGATCACAGTATAATTCGGATGAGCATAATTTACATTGATTTAGCTGAAACCAGCACCACCAGCGTAAGTTCACTTAATTTGAACGAAGGCTATTCACTCAATTTCAGACTGCCATTGTAATAAGGCAAGGCGTGAAAGTAAATTCTCTAAGGCTTCTTATAGATTCGGTTTTATTAATAATTAATAATATGCTATATAGTATTACCGATATTTAATAAGATAAAAATGATAGTAACTGACACATGCAAGAAGAACTCGCATTGAAAGATAGAACAAATAAGAATGGAACTATCTTTCAATTATTAACTCTGGTGTCAAGTGACCGCCACCCTCCATATATACTGACTTATCTTTCCTCGCCGATGCACTGACAGTATGAACCAAGATGCTATGTGTATTTAACTTGGCCGGAGAAAATAGGCCGTAACTGGTAGACACGCAGGCACGAGAATAACATAACTAAGGAATATGCTTGTTACGATTTGTCTTAATCACAATTATCAATTTTGTGTACAATTGGCAGCTGTCGCTCTAAACATTTTGGGTCAACAACACTCTTAAAAGGACGCCGATAAGGAATCGTATGCGTTCCTTAACTTGGTATACTTTTACAGTATTTTAGAATTTTGTGAAAATAACTTTTTTTTATTTTAATTACTTAATTAAAGTAAAAAAATGATTACTTAATCACGCGTACATGAGCGTCATTGTCTCCGTGATTTTTTTTAGTTGAACAGAACTTTATTTTATAACAAATAATATAATTTGTCTCACATTTTACATTTTACGTATGCTTTAATACATAAAAAACTTTATTGAATTAAGGTTCGCGATCCAAAGCTACATTTTATATGACACGGTTTCCTTACGATACGAACCTATAGCAGGTTTTCTACTACTTTTTTAAAATAAAATGGGGATTTATTTTAATTATGTAAATTATAATTTAAACAAGCGGCAAATTATATCATTTTAACAAGCGGTATATCATAAACATACAAGTAAAAAAAAATATTCCAGTTATATCAGACAAATATATATTTTGTAATTAAAATTGGGGTTTGAATTACAAAAAGAAAAATCTACAGGAGCCGACCCCGTGCTTGTCTAACGACTGACATACTTTCTTAAATGTTAAATTGATACAAGTGGCTGTGATTGTAGAGTACGTAATGTCGTCGAGAAAGGCGGGATGCTAGGTACGTTCGTACATGTTTCCCACTCCTTAAACGATAGTACTCATATTATATTTTAAACAAAGAAAACATCGGAACTATATCTTATATCATCTCGCTGGTCAGTAGCTTATCTCATTGCCAAATTTAGTATTTTATAGAAATCGAGGTAATTTTTTCTACCTTTTTGCAGTGACCTAATTCATAATTAGCCTTTAATAAATAAAAAATTTAACAAAACAAAAACCGACTTCATAGGAAAAACAAATTAATATGCACTAAAAAGTAAAAAAATAATTGCGTATTCTTCTATAATTTGATAATTAACTTACTATTTTCTACTCATCAATATGTAGGTACGAATGTGTTGAGTGGTTGATAATGTATTTACAATTATTGTTACTTTTGGAGTCGATGTCAGCCAAGGTGGGTTTATAACTACATACATAGTTATAGGTGAGATGTGCTTGTGTCACACGCGCAACTTTACGAGGCGAATAAAAGTCGATTTGTAATGTGTATGTTTTTGTTTGTTTTTAAAAGATTCCCGTATTATTATTGCTAGGTATATTATAGTGTTTCCTTAGCTGACATCGACTCCAAAAATAACAATAATTGTAAATACATTATCAACCACTCAACACATTCGTACCTACATATTGATGAGTAGAAAATAGTAAGTTAATTATCAAATTATAGAAGAATACGCAATTATTTTTTTACTTTTTAGTGCATATTAATTTGTTTTTCCTATGAAGTCGGTTTTTGTTTTGTTAAATTTTTTATTTATTTTTCGATTTTTAGTGAATCTGAAGTACACTCACTAGAATATGGGTAGACCTACTAAACGTGCAGCTCATATGAGACAGCGCCGTTTATATTATTATTTAAATATATCAATCTAAAACAGTGAAACGTTAAGAAAAAATCATTTTGGTACTTAATTAATAAATATTAGTTAATATGGTTAAATGTATGAATATAAATTAACATGTTTTGATTAAATAGATTTAGTTGGTGGGGTGTTGGGCAGCCATAACATAATCAAATAATTATTTCTAGTAATAATTAAATAAACCGTATGTTTATAGATGTTGTGTTATACCATTCTTCACCATAAAATATGACGGAATGTCTGTATATTAAAAAAGGGGAAGTATCTATATTATCCTAACTAATATTATAAATGCGAAAGTAAGTTTGCTTGTGACGCTTTCACGCCTAAACCACTAAGCCGATTTAAAAAATTCTTTCACCAATGGAAAGCAACATTATCAGGGAGTAACATAGGCTACATTTTGTCCCCATATTCCCACTGGAACGGGAACTACGTGGGTGAAACCGCGGGAAAAACACTAGTAATCAATACATAAATATAACATGTATATAAGAGTACTTATACGATTCTATATATATATATATATATATATGTAATTTTCAAAAATTGGTCTCAACTTTTAGATGTTCAAATATGTTTCAATTACAAACATATACATATATACTAATGCTTACATGCATAACTCATATTATAAAGAGGAAAGATTTGATTTTTGTTTGATTTTTTATTACGAATTAAATCAAAAACTACTCGACCGATTTTAAAAATTCTTTCACCCTTAGAAAGATACGTCTTTACCGAGTAATATAGGCTTTATTATATTTTCAAAAACTTATAGATCCCTACTTAAAATGGAGCAATGTAACCCAACGTATCAAACTGTTGCCTATAAAAGTTATTATTTCGCGTGCGCTGTGAAAACTATTGACGGTATATAAAGAAGTGTTTTATACAATAGTACTACAATAACTTGATCATAACGCTGCTATGGTAGGTGAATGAAAAATCTAGATGGCCTATAAAAGATTCGGCCGTGTATCGTTAGTTTGCTACTAAGAATTGAAGATTTCCGTAACTTTGTCATGGATCCTATAATCAGAATCTAACCAAACTGTCATCAAACAAGCGTTGAAGTATACTCTTTCCAATAAAAAAAAATCATCGAAATCCATTGAATAGATATCGAGTTATTCGTCCATTTGTCGCGCACATACCTCATGCAAATTTACGACTTCTATGGTTTTCTCATGGATTCCACTGTCAAAACTGGACCAAAAAAAAATGGGACCAATGGGAAAGCAACCTCTTTCAAATAAAAAAAAAATCATCGAAATCGGTTCACCTAGTAGAAAGTTATGAGGTAACATCACCAAAAAAAAAAAAAAAACATACAGACGAATTGATAACCTCCTCCTTTTTTTGAAGTCGGTTAAAAAAACCCTTATTCGTCTTAATTATACAGAAAAAACAATTAAAATTGTACAACAAATCAAAAACCTAAAAATAAACCCTCATTAATTTTTGACGTCGATTCCAGCATCGTTCATTTTGACGAATTTAAATAGGTCAGTTTGTAGTGCCGTGAACTACCTCCGGATATATTCGGCTTAGCTCCTGATTGCTCGCGATATTACACGGATTTAGCTTTTAACCTCGAGCTCCGTGGGAGATTCTAATAACACTACTTTAATTGCGCATCGATCTACATACGTTCGTAGGTACCCACACAAGTACACACGCATACACACATCGTTCAATTTTATCGCAGTCTTTAACATAATATAAGCGCAACAACACAAAGAAGTAATGAAAAAACATGTTTTTCATAAAACTGCAACGTATACTTCGACATATTATCATTTAAAAAATAGTCAAATAGTGATACATTTTGATCTTATATAGCTTTTTTTTAAACATTTGGTATCTGATCACTTAAAATATAGTAAATATTTATGTTAAGTATTAGTCATCATTTTCTGTATTAAAGAGACCTTTTTTTGCGCTTCGGTGATTGCTCGCACGACATGAAACGGATAGATTAATGTGGACTTCTAGATAACATTACAACCGCTTGGACACGTGTGTCTTTATTTGCAGTAAACTTTTATCATTCAAGTATTTTACATTTTATTTAATTACGAACATTTAGGTTAAAATTGGATTAATTTTATTTATATCTTTTCTTTCAATTAATATTTATTTCGTTTTGGTGCTTGTGTTATTTAATCACATCGCCAGCGCGTATCTATATAAATATACATCACTGCTTAGTAAAGGTCTCTCTCTGTTGATGGAAGAAAGGTTTGGGGCTTTCTGTGCAACTACGATGCACGATGCTGGTTTCGTTGCGGGTTATTATACTTATTCTTATTATTATATTTTACATTTAATTTGTCATTTATGCAGATTTCTCTAAAGACGTTTTCCTTTATATTTTCTAGTAAACAATGAATTACAAGCACAAACGAAGTATGATAAAAATTAATAGTACTTGTCCAGATTTAAGTCACCGATCTTCGACCATTAGCCATTTGATCGTTCCACTGGCGAACGACCGTTTTGATAAATGTTTTATAAGTATTAGTAAGTACATTTTGCATTCATCGCGGTTATAGTATTCGGTTTATATATTATTTAACAAGGAATTATAATTAGTTAACAGAAGTAACAAATGTTGGACACATGTCGTGCGTGCAAGAGAAATTCCTTAGCTTGTACACGCAATAGTCGCCATTGAATATTACTGCTTCCACCACCTATAGAATATTTCATTCACATATTTTTTTTTACTTTATTAAATAGTATTGTTACGCACGGGAAATAAATAAAAGTAATTAATTTTAAGATTACACATATCGTCAGGGCAGTCAGTACCAATGGTACGTTTTTGAAATCACAGAAATGTTTGCTTTTTTTAAAAGTTAAAATTACATTTATTATAATTTACAATTGTCAAAATATTCATGTTGGAAAATCATGTTATTAAGCGATATATATGAGTTTATATCTTTTATATGGTTGCTACTTGCTATCAATGTTAAAAACTTGAAAAACAAGTGAATTTCTACTTATATTTTATATAAAACTATACAGTTTTAAATAACTTATAATAAAATACGATACATAAAAATGTTCGAAGATGAAATAAAATATTTAAATACTGTAAATAAAATTAAGTAACGTGAAGATACACCGTGTATTAGACATAAAAATAAATAAATGTTACCAAAGTGTTTAATTACTAACTTTCTGACATAACTAATTTACCGATAACTTACTGACTCCGACACTCTCTGGCTTTGCCAGCTCGATAAATAAACATCCCCATAAAAGTTAGTAACTCTAAAATAACAGACAAACAGCATATTCATTTCATAGATTACGTGATACTTTTTTTGTGAATTATTTGTTTATATTTCAATATCAATGCAAACATTTTGTCCAACTATATTCCTTGTCGAGGAAATTTTAATATAAACTAAAAAAACCGCTTATAAATATTATTATCTATTAAACGTTTTCAAAAACAACCATTTCTGTTTGAATGCAATGATTTGCATGCATTGATGATGCAATTTAATTTTTAAAATAATTAATTAATTATATTATTTATTCTTATGCAAATAAAACAAAAACTAAATAATATAGTGTCTTCCTGCCACGTTAGTGGTGTTATAGTGTGTTGTGATACCTACGTCACATTTATAATTAAGACGAACCAAAAACACCTAATATTTCAAAATCCAACGAACTAGTTACACACGCATCGGATAAAATAAATAAATAAACTATTTAAATTTTTAGTGTTGTTAATCTTACCCTACTACAATTTCGAAAAGCGTTAAATCTTACGTAGAAAATTATGATTAAATATGTAAAAATTGTAAATCGCAAAGTGAACACAAAAGCAGTCTTCTAGACTCAGAGCAAAGGGATTTGTAAGGCTTGCGTGGCTTTCTGGGCTCTCCTTCACAAAGGCCTCTCGCTCCTATTCTAGTGGCTTATTGCTTACAGTTGCTGGGTTTCTTTTGGTACTATGAATATTATGGAATACTTTAAAATCCTTTTTTTTATTTTTGCGTTGGTAATTAATACCGTAAAAGTTGATTCTTTACTTTTTGGGATTGAGAAATAACGAAACTGTATCGTTGTTGTTATTGGAATCGAGTTTATTAAAAATGCCACTGAAACTAATAATAATTACCACAAAGCAGTTAAAAAGTTCTGAAGATACTTGTAATTAAAACTATCCTCACACCATAATAGGTATATCTTTTTATTTATTTTTTCAAGCATAATTATAAAGAAAAATATATAAGATATACTTTTTCAGATTATTTTTAAATAAAAACATTTGTATTTGTATTCGTCACATCTTGACAATTAATCTAAGCGTTTAATTCATTGATGTTCAATCTTCCTGTGACCATATTATAAACCAACTTCATGCATAATCGAAAAAGTTACTTACGGTCACGTTTAGACCGATTTGAATGCACTGGTCTTATATGAATTTTCTTTTATGAACACATAATGTAACATACGGTTTTCTCATAATTCGAGTTATGACCACGTCATGACCACATTTTAAATGTTCCAACTATTTTAATTAATATCGATGATTAGAACAAACATCAACATCAAATTTCAGTTTCAATTTTCACAGCATGTTGGACGCACGAAAACAATTTAATTTTTAACTCCTTATCCTATCTTAATGACACACCTAAATAACTAAATGGCTTATATTGTCGCATAGAAAGAGATGTTCCCAAAATTAGTTGCTATCTGATAGACTGAAGGGGCATGACTTGCTTGGTTTCCTTGTTATTGTTACGCATTGAGATGTAAATTGAATATCTATTGATTATGTTCAAAACGTAATCGTCTGTGCTGATAATTCACACACTACGGTATCTTGATAAGCAATTAATATGCCAGTACATACCAGCGTGTTTATATATTTAATGATGTCTAAATGCTCATAGTGTACTGATTATCATGAACTCGATAGGTAAATTAACTAAACAACACATACATAAAGGGCAGTAATTGACAAGATAATTGCTTAATTAATTTAGTCTATACTAATATTATAAAGAGGAAAGATTAGATTTTTAGTTTGTTACGAAATCAATCAAAAAAAAAATCTTACACCATTAGGAAGCTACATCTTTACCGAGTAACATAGGCTTCTTTTTTTTAAATAGAGATCCCTACCTTAAATTGAACAATAAAAGTTGCCTATAAAAGTCATTATTTGGTGTGCGTTGTGAAAACGGTATATAAAAAGTGTTTTATATATTAATAGTACTCTTGATGGCTCACAAAAAAATTCCGCGACGGTTTATGCCTAACTATTATAATTAAGCTACAACAACAGTTTTTTAAATTCTTAAGTTTAATTATGGTTGAATAGAGGTGGATATATGTATCATGATATTATTAATCCATATCTATTTAAATGGTTTGATAATTAAGTATGATTCTTTACATGTAAATACATTCGGACTTTTCGTTTAGAATCTATGACGGGATAAAATTCTCTCAGTGAGAAAATTGTCATCGTTTGAACAAAATGTAACTGTCCTACGTTTAATATAATAAATATAATAATAGTTTATAAATTTTCAAAGTGCTCATCTTTATATAAATGTAATCGCTTAACATTTTATAATGTAGTATTTATGTATGATCTATAATTTCTGAGAATGAGATCTCAATCAATGAATCCACAAAAATAACTATTATTAAGAATTGTACGAAATTCATATTTTAATTCATAGCGATCCTGATAGTTCAGGTTTGAACACGAAATTCGAACTAGACGTATATGTTTTATATCTATAACGTAAAAGATAAACAAACCTGTCCGTGTTCAAATTATGACGAGGATGTGCATTCAAAACTCTTGCGTAGTGTTGACCTTGTAATGCTTGTAATTATTTACACTGGTGCAAGTAATAAGATAATTTATATTTCTTGAGTCTATATCTTAAATAAAAAATACGTATTAAAAAGTTGCATGTCTTTATTATTACAACAAAGTAACGCGATATTTTATTTGTGAATTTACAGCAAGGAAAACCACTAATATACATATAATCCCGAAGGTACAGGATCTTGCTCAAAATCGCATAATAGTCATGGTTCTTTCACATTTAAATTTTATTTAAAATTAATTACAAAATATTATGATTTATTTCTTATAATATATTAAGTATTTCTTTTAATACATTGTCCGCCTATTTAGTTATTATAAGTTATCTTAAAATTGGAAGCTACACGCGTCGCTCTTAACTTAAAACATGGTACGTACAGCACGAGAGTTTTGCACGCTAAACGACTATTATTAATTTGACACTATTTCTGTGAACACGCTCGTTCTATTACGTAAATTATAATGCATGTTTTAAAACTTGCACGTCTTATTATACTTGTTACGTTATATAATTGGATGTATAAATTATTTTATGCATTATATACAATATACATAAAGTAATAAAATATTATGTCTAATGCGACTGATCATTGTTTTAACAAATAGTCATTTTTCACATTTTTCATTATATTTTAATTAGCTTTATTGCTTTATGCTAAACGGGCTTAGCTATAGTATATTTGTAGGTACATATGTACGTACTCAGCTTAATTAATTATTTTGAAACAGTTTCCTCGAATTAATTTGAATTTTATATACCTACAGCAATTGACTTGTAATTCTTTTAAAAGCATTCTATGAATGGCAATTAAAATCATCCAAGTGTAATACACTACGTGACCTATTTTATTTGATGTACTTACCTACTTTCCGTTTCATGATTAAAAGTGCCATAATTCTAAGTTTCATAATATACTTACAGAATATAAAATATCACTAATTTTCATTTATATCTTATTATGCTTCTAATTATTGCTTCTATTACTATATTAATATATTATAATAATATGATTATATTATTATTATTCTTATTAATTTGTAGAGTTTACTAATTCTTTGTACGTCCTGGTTACATTATGTTTTGTGTACCTAAAAAAATAAATAAAATTAATATATTTACGATAATATAGTACAATAACGCTGCTTTTAACTTACTATTAACTGTACTTATTATTATTTAAATGTATGAAAATAAAGTCTATATGACCAAACAGTACCATTATAATAAATAGTTTTTTTTTTAATTATTTGCACTATGCTGTACTGTAACAGTTTGAGCATATAATTTGTTTACATATGACAGGAATGAATTATACGGCATGATTATATTAGAGCTTTTTCCACGATACTTCTGAATTTAGTATTTTTTTTTAAATCAAATTTCCACCTTAATTAACTGAATACCATTTACTTTGTATGCCTTGATAGTGACATGACATTTCCATCTTATAAAAATTGCGTTACAATTAGCTTACATATGACAACTCCTCAGATGAATCTCGTTTTAGAAAAATTGTCGATTTACAGAAGTTAGACAGGAGGCAGTGCAGCAGGCGCTAGCGGAGATGCAGAACCGGCCCAAGCCATCTCTTCCGATGCCTTCAAAGCGCACATCTATGATGGCCAAGAGTCCTGACAGAGAAAGACATGATCTTTGTGAGTGTGACGAAACCTCTGTTTCACATAACCCGATTCAGGTTGCCGGTTCACTGATAGTTTCTGTTTCGCTTTCCTTTAGTCAGACCACGCAGAATCATTTGCGATGTCATAATTGTTTTATATTCTATTTATGTTTTATATTGTATGTTTTTACATGGTTTTTGTCAATAGCCTCAAGCTCTGATGAGGATTCGTGTGCTGGTGACTCTGAACTACCACCACCACCGGAGCTGGGTTCGCCTCCGGCTCGACGCGCTGCTGCACCACATCCTCGCGGACACCCACCTCCTCTTCCACAATTGCATCATCAGAGGGATAAAAAGCATGCACCGCGAGAAAAAACTGAGATTGATCTCTCTGAAATTACACATTTACCAGCTTGTAAGTTTGGCCAAGTCATACTAATATTTCTCTTGGTTAACAGGTCAATAAGCTACACATGCACAAAGCAACTTGTATATTTTATTATTTAAAAATCTAGTGAATGATTATTTATAAAAGTTGTCTGGATAATTTTCATATACAATATACGATTATTTGTTTCTTTCACTCTCATTAACTCGGCGCTCTTTTAATCAATAATAAAAGTAATCGGTCCGTTATTGGTCTTCTCGGCCGTCTTGAACAAAAATAAGTGAATAGTCTCGGTCACAGACATTCAACCGGACGTAACGCACACGACATCTGGCGCTCGTCGCGGCGGCGCTCTCATCGCGGACCGAGTGCAATGCTACGCGCAGCCAGAGGACACCGCCACTGGCACCGGCAGGTGGAAGGTAAGATCCCGTTCAATTTATTTGTGTTTATTAAAAATATAAAATATTAAATGAGTAGCTATACTACTGAGCAATTTTGAAATATACGATTTGCTTGCTTTTTAACCTTGTTTTCAACTTTATTAACGTTTAATTATATATTTTGTATAAGAACATTATAATGTAGTATATAAAAGTCCAGTACAAGAATAAAAAAACGCTTAATTTTTTTAATAAAATATAATTAATAATCTAGGTAGTTACCACCCACTCATAACCTACTCGTATTCTACCGAAAAACAGCAATATTAAGTAAAGTTACATAGGGGACATAACATCTTAGCTAATATTTCTTACAGTACGAGTGACAAGGGTTAGTGTTAAAACAGACAAACCTACTGTTATAGCTTACTTAGCATTTGCCAACAACATGTAGAATGTATATAAACAAGTATTACACGTAAACTCGCAACTTCAAATAATTTACATGTACTATTTATTTAAATTAATAAAATAAAATAATTTTATAAAACTGAAACTGAAATTAACATTTTATGTTTTTATTTTTACTTTGCAAATCTTTATTTGGATTAAATAAAAATGGAATTGTTCAAAATTACATATTTGAATTATTAGCGAGTTGCGATTTTTGTAGGTATCAGCCAAAATACAGCAATTACTTAATACTCTAAAGCGACCCAAACGTCGACCACTGCCGGAGTTTTACGAAGATGACGACATAGAATTGGAGATTGCTGCTAATCCAAAAGATCCAAACGCACCGAAACCAGAAGGTGGAACCATGACTCCTGCCGTTGGCGAACAACTCGTTGTACCAGCTGGTCTACCCAGGAATTTAGAGGCCGCACTGCAGAGATACGGCACGGCTTCATTTAAAGCAAACGTAGCTACCGTTCTCGACCCTAATGGAAAACTCAGCAATTCCCTCACTTATGGTAAGTTCATTATTGGGAGTAACTATGTTTGTAGGGAATAGTACCAGACTTATAAAGATATTGCAATATTTTATATGAGTGCATTATCTTATCAAACGACGCCACAGCATTAGTTTTGATCTCAGGTTAATGGACTTCAATTAAAAACTACCCACTAGCGCCATATTCACGGGACGTTTGAGATTGTGAACCGCTTGAAGCGAGCACGTAGATTTTATCGTTTACTAAGCGGTTTGATCGCTTACAATGTTTGCTCGACTTACACCACCACGTGATTCATACGACTGTTTGACTATTTGTTTGAACATGTTTACATAACACTCTAATACGTCCAACAGTAAATACTTTTATGTTTTATCTTTAATCTTCTACAAAATAAATACTTTTTGTGGATCATACAAACGAAATGTGTTGTATCCAAAATAAAATATCCACATCAAAATGACAAAATTGCATCACAGGATGTGTGGATGTGTATAAAAAAACACATTTTTTAACAGGAAAACTTTTGAGCCGGTCATTGAAAATAGCTCACGCAGTACTGAACAAAACGTTTACATCGAAGAGCAGTAGTGGCGGCCCGCTCACTGGTGACAATTCAATTAAGCCAGGCGACAGGGTGGCGCTAGTTTACCCCAACAACGATCCTATAAACTTCATGTGTGCGTTCTACGGATGTCTGCAAGCCGGCATAGTCCCCGTGCCCATAGAGGTGCCGCTGACTAGACGTGATGCCGGTCTTCAGCAAGTCGGCTTTCTCCTGGGATCCTGCGGCATACAGTACGCCCTTACATCTGATGCCTGCTTGAAAGGTTCGTTCTTTCACTGTTTATTTTATTATTGCTTTACAAATGTTCAGTGAATAAGGAATCTGAGTTATATAGTCAGTAGTAATAAAAAGTAAAAAAACGTATAAAGGTATATAGTGTGCGTGCTAAATAAAGAAATGTAGTTGAAATATCAAAAATATTTTTATGAACGAAATAACTTCGCGATATTGGAAAAGCGAAGTGAAAATACCTCTGTCTATTTTAGTCTCTGGAAAAGCTTTAGACCCGAACTCGATATTCGCACCTATACCGTATGTCAGTAAACGGATTACATATACATACTCATATATCCTCCTATACAGGACGTATACGAGGCTGTCCACCCTTTTTGCTAATAGCGTGCAAAGGGAGAGTGTTAATTTTATTTGAAATCTGTACAGGTAGATCGCTCAAAAATAAACGAGACGCGAAAGCGTTCCTAGCGCTACATTTTTTAATCTGCAAGCGAAAAAGTGTCAAAAACGAGTTTGTAAAGCGAAGTGAAAAAAACCTTTCCCGATTAATTTTCGTGGTTCCAATTTGTTTATTAACTGTATTTGACGCATCAATGTCAGTTTGTAAATTGAGAATGAAATGCAGACAAAAGCCATTCAACTACGAAATCGATATACGAGCACATTAACTGTACTACTGAATCGAAAATAAAACGCACATTCAGTGTCTACCATTTTGTGATGTAACTGAGACTTCATATATGCACTCTTTTTAATATTTATAATATTTGTAGACATATTTATATAAACAAATCTATCTAATACAATAAGTATTGAGTCAAACGAGCGTCGTGCGTGTTTTTCTCATAATTATGTTTTATCAAATATCTTGTCAAAACTTTGTTTATTTATTTCTTTGCTCGAGCCATATGAGAGCACTTTATTTCAAACGGATTTCAAGATTCTTTAGACAGCGCGTTCAATCAAACTACATTATTGCGTGTAGATTTAAACGTTTTTTATTCGTATATTATATACAATTTTAATTGTTCCTTAGATTATGTTGATTATTTCAAAATCAATATAATCAAATAATTGGAATCATATAATCAAATAATTATGGGGTATTTTCATATTGAAAATAAATTAAGGAGTATACACAGACTTTATCTATAAACATAATAGAGATATACAAATCACATATGTTTTCTCGTATCCGAACGCATAATGTAGGCGCGTTATAAGTTTTCCTAATGTTCACATGGAAAGTTACCGAACTGACAATTATCTGTACGACTACATATTCATAATAATCAATATCTAAAAAATAAACATCATATAAACGGTCTATATAGCCTTTGACACGTGACATTAACTAAGATACAACAACAAACAACAAGTAAAAAATGTACCAATTAATAATTTTAGTATAATATAACTACATTTGGATATTCGATTAGTACACTATATATTCAGAATTAATTAGTTAACTTACATAGGTCTACCGAAGACGTCATCAGGAGATGTCGTGTCATTCCGAGGCTGGCCATCACTTCAATGGGTATCTACGGAGAAGCTTCCCAGACCACCTCGAGATTGGATCCCTCCGCCCCGCCCTGCAGAAGATAGTCCAGCGCATATAGAACATACTTCAGCCGCCGATGGCTCCGCTATGGGCGTTATTGTCACGAGGTAAGCATTATTGTTATGCAAATCTATTTATTTTTTTACCGAAAATATAAGTCCAGAGAATATTACATCATAGTAGCACCGACTGTCGTTACACACAAACATCGAAAAAGGTCAATGGATTAGACCAGCTGTTGCACCTCATGCAACTTTAGCAAAATCTTTTAGAGTATATATATTTGTTTGTCTTGGTCATATAAAATAACTTCCCGTTAATGTCCCACTGCAAAGTCAGTCTTTTGCCGTTGACGAGAAGTTTGCCTTTGTCAGAATTTCAGAATCATAAGAATTTGTTTCGACAGAATTTCATCCTATTGATTCATACATTCAATTACAAATCAAATATAACATTTTTCAAGACAATAGAAATGTGATATCGGAAAACTTTAATTCGGAAATTTTTAATTAACTCAATCGTTCAGCAGACCTGTTTCGATATTGCGGGCTTTAAAGAGTGAGTTAATATGAAAATGCCTGTTAACTTTATAGCAGCGATGAAGCGTCGTAGTTTTTAAAACTATCGTATGTGTTCGTAATTTATGTGAAAATATTCAGAGTAAATGTTTTTAAGTTAAATTATTATCGTTTTTATTTATATACGAGCATTAGAGACTTACTAACACTACTCATGCATTCGTAATTTTACGAAATGCTACATTTAATCAACAGCTATGGTGTTCAAGATCTTTTTGTTATTAGAACTCGATGCTCTCGACGGAAGTTTCCAGATTGTTAATGGATTGGATTACCTCATAGCATCATTGATGCTTAGTCCGAAACCGTTCCGTATACTGAGTTTAAAAAATACTGCGTAGTAACAATTTGTAAAATTATTCAAGTTCAAATTTCTTTAAGTTCATTATCTTTGGTTTGATAAAAGTTCGATAAAATTTCAAACGATAAACGAAATAAGTGCTTTTTTATATTGTGTGACGTTTTTTCAAAATGAAACGTCTGGCGAAACGTTAGGTGGCCGTATGTAAATATCAATTAAGTATTCATTCGTTTTATTGGTATTAAAAATTGATATAATTCACCAAATAGTTTATTAGTAATTTCAGATGTAGCGAAGATATATTGTCGCCAAGAAGATCACAAAAATTGTTAAAGTAAAATTAGCAAAGTGACCCAAATAAAGCGCAAAACATTTTTAGAATAATAACACGGTTTTGCACTAAACAGCAATTGCTGCAAGGTTATCGGCACGAGTCCTGACGTTACACAGACATAGGAACAAAAATAATTCAATTATCAGCGACCGCGGCCATATTTAAGATTTTTTGTCTATTGAACGACGTAGACTTATTTACATTTGGCTTTGTTCGTCTAAGCCGCTTTCGATTTTTAATCGGCGCTTTTCAGAAACAACAAGTTGATTACAGTGATTGAATAACTTTTGTATATCGCTATCGAATATTGGAGAAAATTATTGCCCTTGAATAAATTGTAAATTTTGTTTACTTTTTCAAAAAATCAATACAATAGATTTATTTAATCTGTCATAATTCATATCATAAAAGGCTTAAGTCTTCAATAGCATATTACAAATTTACCCTTTAATGCGTAACATTTACGTACACAAATTAATTTTAGTACAAATTTAACATACTAAAGTTTAAAAAGAAAATAGTTTATTATAAGAATTAAATTTTAAATAAAATGAATTTATCGTTCTCGGTGAAATTTTCCGTCACATACTTAAAAATGTCAAACTATATTATTCTATTGTTAAAGTTAACCTGAGCAAAATGGGTCTTACACAATTTTCATCTCTTTTATCTCGTGCAGCGAGGCGGCATTGAAACGGATAGTATAGTCGTTGGAAATCACATGTAACTGTATCCGCTTAAAGTGGAAAATAGCCAATGTATTTTGTTTAAATAAAATACTGAGATATCGCATGAATTTACAAGAAACTTTGCTATTATACGTTATGGTATTGCGTGTCAAGAAACGATGACTTAAGCGTTAACATTTTCTTAATAATAATTATACTTTCATTATAAATATTTATTTTTAAATATATTAAACATTATTATGCTGAGTACATACATTGAAAAATTATTTATGAAAGTAAATACTTTTAAATTTTATATAGCGAACAAAAAGTATGCACTCAAACCGAAAATAGTTTTATGAAGGTAAGTAGGTTATAGGTTTTTAAAGATAGCAATATCGGAGAGGTTCATCGAAAAAAAAAACTCCAACATTATTTACAGTTTTTTATCTAGTACTTGAAATGAACGAATTAAATTAAAAATGTATGAAAACATAAGTTTATAGTTCTAATAATTTAAACAAGACAATACTGTGTACCAATACTCGGTAAGAGATTTTAAAAATAGGCACTCTTTGTTTTATTCGTTGACTACTACGATTATCAGACATATATTTATTAGTAGCGTCTTTAATTTTATAATATCCTTTTCGCCAATAATAAAGAAATAAAAAATTACTAAAATTAATTTTACTAAATATATTTGTGACTGTTCTAATTTTATTATCTAAAAGCTGTGCCACGCAGTTTCACCCGCCCTAAATTAAAACAAAATATTATAATGAATAAAAATCAGCCTAGTACCTCCTCGATAAAAGGACTACACAACACAAAAATAGCTTTAAATTCGAACAAGTACATCCTGAGGTCAGCCGGATCAAACAAACAAACTTTCAGCTTTATATATTCGTATAGATTGTATTCGTATTGAGACTATTATTATATGATATCCTATCGCTGATTTGTAAAATAAATATAAATTTTAAATAGCTTTACTGTTATTCTTTCTATTGTATTTTTTATCCATACATGCAACTTTTCTTACAAATCCTGCTTCAGGTATTATAATAATGCTTCTTTGGTATACAACATTTAATATTCCTGAACTGATTTTAATCATATTTCATACTAGGTGATTTGTTTTGAAATATATACATTAGTTCAGTAGTCTTGATATCGACTTCATCGCGTTTCTTATCCAGCAACACGCAAATAGTTGTCTAGGCTTATTATGTAAACAAAATATTTCATTCGGGTGCAACATTATTTTTCTCTTCATGTATCGGTAGCTGCGCTGAAACCTTTATCCAATGATTTTCACGTTTTCCACGTAAGCCCGACTGAATAATACGAGTTGAATGAAATTATCCATTCACGGCTCGTATCGGAATTTCATTATTCTCCAACTATTTTAAACATTGTTTTACTAAATATTGTTACTCTTTTATTATAAAATATGTATTTTTAATTTAAAAATCGCTTTGACGTGTAGCGAATATAGAAATATTTTATATTTATTCATTTTTATTATGCAAAAGTAAAATAGTTTCGTAATCTATAACGTTTCAATTACTAAAACTCTACTAGTACTACTAAGATATTGATAGTAATGGCGTTTGATTTATACATAAAAACAAACTTACTACTAATTTACATTTCACGAATACACTATTACTGTTATAAGCCCAGTGGTAAGACCGCGTGCATCTCAACCAATGGTTGCGGGTTGAAACGCGGCTCCGGCAAGCACCACTGAATTAACAATAATTAATTTGTACAGTGAGAGGAAACATGCATGCATGCTTGTGTAAAATTTCTCTGACATTCTGTGTTCAAATGTGTATTCCACCGCCTTGGAGCACTCCGCATTGGAGCAAAGTGGTGGAATAAGTTAACATAACAGTTTACAGTAAATGACATTGGCAGATACGGATTTCTGTTAAAAAGCCTCACATTAATATGTAACAGCCGTTTTTCAACATTAGAAAGTCAAAGTTTATTCAGAGTTCCGAAGAACAATGAACTCGATAAAAAGTAAACTTTGTCTCGTCTGCGGCGCATTTGACTAACTTTGTTATCAAAAGTTTTCAATTCATTCAGTTTCATTCTGTTGCCATCTGGCGGAAGTGTCCGTTTCGGACATCTAGCGGAAAATACTGAACAAAAATTTCCATACGTTACACAGGCCGGACTTCACTTTGTATTGATAATAGTGTTCAGGAGTAGATGTCGCTGTCCCTGGTTAAAATTTTCATAACAGCGACATCTACTTTTGTAATCGAGATAATAAAATAGGAACTTTCGCTATTTCTGAATGTGTGATTTCTTATGTTATATTTTATTTTTCTATTTAAAAAATGTTATCGATTACAGAGCGTCAATGTTGGCCCATTGCCGAATGCTCTCCGTGGCCTGCAACTATACGGAGGGAGAGCACATGGTCTGCGTTTTGGACTTCAAGAGGGAAACAGGCCTGTGGCACGCCGTTCTTGCGAGTGTACTAAATGGAATGCACGTTATATTTATTCCATATGCCCTGATGAAAGTTAGCCCGGCGTCGTGGATGCATATGATCACAAAATACAGGTTCCGTATATTTTGATAATTATTTAACAGTTTATTTTATACTTGGTCATGTACGTTTTTAGTTACATCGATCTTTAAACAAAACAACATTCTGCGTAAATCTCCGACTCGCTTTAATCGCTATATTATTACTTATAGAAAACAAAACATTTCTCATGTTATTTAATTTACATTAGAATTGTCATTTAATACCAATTTGCTTTACGAGATGATGAAACCAGAGATGTGACTCAATACATTGATAAAGCGACGTGACTAATGTCTCTTAGAGTGATTCACTTTAAGTGAGACGGCGTCATAAATTAAAGAAATGTGACACTCACCAGGGCTTCGGTGGCTATCGTCAAGTCACGCGACCTGCATTGGGGCCTCTTGGCGACACGTGACCACAAAGAGATCTTACTTAGCTCTCTGAGAATGCTGTTGGTGGCTGACGGGGCGAATCCTTGGTCTTTGTCTTCATGCGATCAATTTCTTTCCGTATTTCAGAGTAAAGGTAAGTTTGCAAGTATTAAGTCTTATCATCTATAATCTATATGGCAGATAGGAGACAGTTCTTTGACTGTTAAAATTTTTTCAAAATTTTGATTGACATATTTTATCATAATATAATATCCATTTCATCTGTTAAATTTTACGAAATATTATGTCGTCCTAAGGGTGACTTAGTTAAGGTTTTAAGCTTTTATCTGCAATAAATCGTATATTTTTATTCTAATTTTCATGAAATGTCACCTGAATACTGTTATGGAAATTAATGAAATATATTTTGCACAAACTAGGCACAGACATACACATAACACAATGTAACGTTCACGTGCAGGAGTTCGCGGCGACGCAATATGCCCGTGCGCGTGCAGCAGCGAGTCGTTGACAGTGTGCGTGCGCCGCGCGGGCCGCGGGGGCTCGTCCGCCGGCCGCGGAGTGCTCTCCATGTCCGGCCTTTCGTACGGCGTCGTGAGGGTCGACGCAGAGAACTCTCTGACGTCACTCACGCTGCAGGATTGTGGACAAGTCATGCCTTCATGTAAGCTGACATCGGGTGTGTCATTGGAAACGTGGGAAATAAACACCTCTGCAAGACGTAAATATTAAGTGGAATATTGCAAGCGATTAAAGAATGTCATTGATTAAGTGAATCATTTACATTTCATATTTCTTAAAAATATATTCATTTTATATAGGTGTCATCGTAGTGGTCAAAATGGAAGGCCTCGCGTATCTTTGCAAGACTGACGAAGTAGGTGAAATATGCGTGCTCTCTGGCGCGACCGGATCGGGGTACTGGGGTCTGCCAGGTCTCACCAATACGGTATTCAGGGTTCAGCCTCTCGACTCTGACGGTGAACCAATTGGGGAAGAACACTATGTTCGGAGCGGTTTACTCGGATTCCTTGGTCCTGGCGGTAAAAAGAAACATTATTAATAATAGTGAGTACAAAGAATAGGAGATGAAATAACGTGCTAATGATTTTTTTATGTAACAAACAGGCTTAGTATTCGTATGCGGGTCACGAGATGGCCTGATGACTGTTACGGGAAGAAAGCACAACATGGACGATATCATAGCGACAGTGCTTGCCGTGGAACCCATGAAATTTATATACAGAGGACGTATAGCCGTCTTCTCAGTGCGGGTGCTGCGTGACGAGAGAATCTGCATCGTAGCGGAACAACGACCTGACTGTGGGGAGGAGGAGGTATAGTGTAACATTGTGCTCGCAACATAACATAGACTTGATCGTATCAGATGTAAGCTACGAGACGAATGTAATGATAATATATTCTTCAAAATTGTTAACTTTCAAATGAGATTGCTTCTTTATTTTATCTATTTGTTAATTAGTAAGTTAATCTCTCATTTGTAATTAATTCATAGCAATCACCACCAAAGCTTCTTAATGTATTACGATAACCGATATCTTATTCATTTCATATGCAGTCTTTCCAATGGATGTCTCGCGTGTTGCAAGCAGTCGACTCGATCCATCAAGTTGGAATATATTGCTTGGCTCTGGTGCAACCAAATTATCTCCCCAAAACGCCTCTCGGAGGTATACATCTCAGTGAATGTAAGAGGCGATTCCTTGAAGGAACGTTACATCCCGCCAATGTACTGATGTGCCCACACACATGTGTGACAAATCTACCCAAACCAAGGGAAATACATTCAGGTACATACCTTTTCATATTATTACATTATCATATTATTTTAAATCAATTTGAAGATATGATATCGACTAAAATCTATTGTTTAACAGATGTTGGCCCGGCTTCTGTCATAGTTGGTAACTTGGTCCAAGGTAATCGCCTTGCATCAGCTCAAGGGCGAGATATGGGATACACTGATGACTCTGATGCGGCACGGAAGGTATATAATTATAATATAATATTTTTAAATGATTTATCTTAATGCATAATATAAACTTAATATATTTATCTTTCACAGTACCAATTCATATCACAAATATTGAGATGGCGAGCTCAGAGTACTTCCGACCATGTGATATTTACATTGCTCAATTCAAAAGGTGCTGTATCAAAAGTGCTCACATGCGCCGAATTACACAAGAAAGCGGAGAGAATCGGCAACTTATTATTAGAAAAAGGTCGTGTCAATACAGGGGACCATGTAGCTCTGATATTTCCACCGGGACTTGATCTCATTTGCGCATTTTACGGTTGTTTGTATGTTGGCGCAGTTCCGGTGACAATTAGACCACCCCATCCCCAAAACCTTCACACCACGTTGCCAACGGTTCGCATGATCGTTGACGTCAGTAAAGCGACGCTAGTCCTATCCAATCAATCTGTGATAAAATTGCTCAGATCTAAAGAAGCTAGCAATGTTCTTGATAGCAAAGCCTGGCCTATTACTCTCGACACTGATGACATGCCTAAGAAGAAACTGCCCATTTTGTACAGAGCCCCAACTGCCGAAATGCTCGCGTATTTAGATTTCAGCGTTTCGACTACTGGAATGTTAGCTGGAATCAAGCTGTCACACGCGGCTGTTACGTCCCTCTGCCGCTCTATGAAGATTGCATGTGAGCTTTACCCCTCACGGCATATTGCCCTGTGCTTAGATCCATATTGCGGTCTCGGATTTGCCCTCTGGTGCCTCAGCAGTATTTATTCAGGACATCATTCTATTCTCATTCCACCCTCTGAAGTTGAAATAAATCCAGCACTCTGGTTAAGTGCAGTATCCCAGTATAAAGTTCGCGATACATTCTGTTCGTACGGTGTAATGGAATTATGTACGAAAGGGTTGGGCAGCTCAGTCAATCAGCTAAAAAGCAAAGGAATTAATTTAGCTTGTGTCAGAACATGCGTCGTCGTTGCTGAAGAACGTCCAAGAATCAATTTGACTAATTCGTTTTCGAAACTTTTCTCGGCCCTTGGTTTAAGTCCGCGAGCCGTGTCTACGTCATTTGGATGTCGTGTCAACATAGCTATATGTCTACAAGGAGCATCCAGTCCAGAGCCTTCCACCGTATATGTAGATCTAAGGGCTTTGCGTAACGACCGTGTGTCACTGGTAGAACGTGGTAGTCCACATTCTCTTTGTTTGATGGAGTCTGGCAAATTATTGCCGGGCGTGAAGGTGATAACTGCCAACCCGGAAACTAAAGGGCAATGCGGAGACTCTCATTTGGGTGAGATATGGGTGCAGTCACCCCATAATGCAAGCGGTTACTTTACAATATATGGCGACGAAAGTGATTACGCTGACCATTTCAGTGCACAATTAGTCACTGGAAATACAGGGGAAGTTTATGCGAGGACAGGGTACTTAGGATTTTTGAGAAGAACAGAGATTAGCACGACCAGTGTCGGAGGTGATGACAGTTCGATAATGATTCGTGACAGTGATACGGAATCGTTGGCTTCCGCCTGTGGAAGCATGTCTGGCCTTGCTTCTTCAGATTCTCATGATACTCACGACGCAGTGTTCGTCGTAGGTGCTCTCGATGAAACAATTATGCTGCGTGGAATGCGATACCATCCTATTGACATTGAAAACTCAGTTATGAGGTGCCATAAGAAGATTGCAGAATGGTGCGTATAACTTTTCTATTTATGTATTGATGTTATAACGTTTACCGAAATTTGTAATTTAATTTGGTTAATAATTTGGCAACATTGGTCGCGTCAGTCTAAAATCAGAATTAAGGAGCTGTTGTGTTTGATAGTCGAATTCTTCTTTAATCAGAAGCCACAAAATTTCAGTTCCTTTGTGTCTTTTCATTAATAAGAAAACGTGTGGTATCTCCCTATTATAAAAAAAATAATATATATCAAAAAATAAATTCATCATCCAGATTTTGAATTTAATGTGTTTAACATTAGCTCTCGTGAAGAATCTGGCTACTAGAGTATGCTGTTTTTTCCTTTTCGTATATTTCCATATAAATATTTGTACAATGTGAATAAAAGTTTTTAAGATGCACAAATTTATTTATTTATTTTTAAGGAAGACAAACAGTAACAAAAAAATATCACAGTGCAGAAAAAAAAACCAATCAAGTCTTCACAATTAAATAAATCAAATTTATTTTTCAGTGCCGTCTTTACGTGGACAAATTTACTGGTGGTAGTGGTAGAACTCGATGGAAACGACAGTGAAGCACTGAACCTGGTCCCTCTGGTAACAAACACTGTCCTTGAAGAGCACCACCTCATTGTAGGTGTCGTGGTTGTGGTCGACCCTGGAGTTGTCCCCATAAATTCTCGAGGCGAGAAACAACGTATGCACCTTCGGGACGGTTTTCTCTCTGATCAAATCGATGCAATATATATTGCATATAACATGTAAATCAATTCACATTGTGACCATTTCGCACGATTGACCGTATACGTATACTGGTGTTCTAGTGATGCGGTCAATGGTATGATATGAGCAGTCCCATCGGTAATTGTAAGTTTCCGGTGAATTTTAAATTTATTTAATGCAGCTAACCAATTTCACTGTTCTAGTGTTATGTTTAGTATATTACACAACGTGACACATTAATGAATTTTGTTTCAGAGCATGTGTATTTTGCAATAAAACATTTTTTTTAATTGTTGATAAATATTTAAAAGCAAAGCTTTTATATGGAGTTTATTTACTGCAAATACATTATGGGCTTAGGCTATTCAGATGTATTAAATTGTGTCAAACTACAATTTTACGAGCATTTTTATAATTTGTTAATATTTCCAATATGTTTCGTCGGAATATAGATAACCTTAGGTGTATTAAAAAATTTAACTTAATTTATGTTCACGAGACTGACGTGATTCTAAATTCATTTATTAAAACATTTTATTTACCTAAAATCTTATTAGTTGAAAATTGCGTTACTCTTTTTGTTACATAACCAAAACCGTTGTAACATCTTTTAATAAGATAAGCAATTGGGTATTTGTCACCCAAAATAATGTATTTTTATTTTGTAAAAATGTTAATCAGTAACATAATATTCTTCCTAAGTATATTCAATGCGCTCTATAATAATATGAATATAAGTAAAATATTAATAATAACTATTTTACTCTAAATATTTGAAATCTCAATCTGAATAGTTTAATCGTGCCTCCTTTCACAATATTGTTTATCGAATTTATCAGTCAAATATCTAATTATATTGTTGTGATTATTATGAAGAAAGTAATTTCTAATTCTAGTTAGTATGTAAATGTAATTGTATTACTACTGGTAATATAATATTTAGACTTAGTAATTATTGGATAGACAAAAAATTATTGCATTTAATGTGTTGAGTTCCATGTTTGTTTTATCGTTGACAATAACGTCGAAATTCCGAGTCACTACACGAACAATGCTATACTTAAAACATGAAATCTTTTTTTAATACGGTAGCGAGTAGGTTTATCAGTGAGCTTGTCTATAAGTAGTTTGGCATTCAGATTGCCTATCTGTAGTTTCGAAGACTGTTTTTACAACAGAAGAGTGGTGGTGTTAAAATACTTGTAAGACAGTCTGTGTGTATTTATATCACAATTTTAATATAATATCGTATATGTAAGTATTAAATGCTATATTCGATAAGTCTCTTTCGAATACGAACTTCGCACATTACTTTCATATCTGTGCCAATAATCTCGCTGTAGTAGCTGCTTAAAATATGTGTCATATTAATACAATTCAAATATTACTTAAAGGACGATTGTTTGTAATAATCCATAAAATCCTTTTCGATATCTATGTATTATGCATAATATTTTAAAAATTACTGAAGAAAGCATTTTATAGAAATATTATAATAGCTGTAATTCTACCTAGGTTAATCCTGCAATTACAATAACTTTAGGGATTTCTATGTTTTAAAATCACATAGGTTATATCAGGCCCATTCTGCTTTTTATTTAAGGAAATGTTACCTTGATATTTACCAATTTATGGCAATAAAATAGTGTGCTACTTGATATTCCCAATGCACAATTTGTATTCTTCTTTTAATATCACAAACAAATTTAGTTACAAACAAGTAATGATATCATGTAATAGTACTAGTCCATGTCTACTGCTCGATCATTTCTAATAATGTTACAACAGATTTAAAATCACAACTTTTCATAGCACCACTTAGCTAGAGACCGGAGGCATTCTTTAGGAAAATCAGTGTAGTCGATTTAAGCTAGTGTATAACATTTCTTTTGTTTATTTCCATTCCAGTTTAGCCTATGTTATAAACAATATCAAGAAAAAATCAAATTTATTTTCATCTACACATTAGATTTTATTATTTACTGATATTCTTTTATTTTGTAATTATTTATTGCTAAATTGTACATATAATTTTGTTGTTTATTTTTATGTTTAATATTTGGACGACAATGGATGATTAATTAGAAATGAATTGATTTATATAATTTTATACGGTATTCAAAATTCCTTTAATCTTTTCTACTTTATAAAAGTATAATTTTTATCATATTTTGAAATGTAGTCATGTTACAAAATAAGTATACAAGTAGATATGTAACTCGGGTTAATGAACATTATCTTATTTGTAATTCTTATATAATAATGCAAAATGTATTGGTTCGAGGTCCTGCAGAATTATTAAATGACAAAACCTCAATAATATTGGATATTAAAATTACAATTAATTTTAATTATTATGATGACATTAATAATGTTAAATGTCTTTACAAGTTTATAACGCACAAAATTGTAAACGTTTTGGCAACTTTGGGAATCAAATGGTTTTTAAGATTCCCACTCTTTTAATGTTTTACTTTAACGCAAAGAATAGTCTGTTAGGACTTTGTAACCGCTTTTATTATTGTGATTTTTTTCTGATACATGAGTAAATAAACGTGCATCCTGATTCTGTTTTTTACTGACTCCCTTTTTATACATTGCTCGATCTTAATAGGTATACAATAGTATTTATGTCATAGACTCAATGAAAGCTTATATTTGAAATAATTTTTTTGAGTAACAGTTTGAATGACGATTAATCCATTTCAATTGCATAATTTCAACAATTGCAAAGCCAGTGTGATTGCATACAATCTATACTAATATATAAACCAGAAGAGTTTGTTTGATCCGGCTAATCTCAGGAACTACTGGGTCGAATTAGTCCTTTTATCTAGGAAGGTTCTAGAATCTAGGCTTTTTTATTCCATATTTTTTTTATTAATTATACGCGGATGAAACCGCGGGGCACAGCTAGTGACTAATAAAAAATTCATTCATTACCAATGATATTATAAGTAAAAAGGTGTAGATAGGTTACAAGCACTCCGTGAGCACTAGTTCGAAATCAAGATTACTATCAACACTTCACCTCAGTATTATATCACCATTGTCAATGGATAGACGTCACGTAGCGAGTACAATTATAATTAAAAGTGACCCAAAATAACCAGAAATCCCGTCGTGTGTTATGAGATATTGCACAAATTATACTATCAAAACTTCTTAAACTTAAGGAATCACTTCTCATTAGCAAGTTTACTATTTATCTTAATATTTTCACAAATCAAATATTATATTCGTAAAATATGACGTTAGAAATGAATGAATGCAATAAAAGTATATTATTGAACGAGTGCAATAGAGATAGACGATGTTAATGATGATAGAGTAAAACACAAACAGTGGTGGCAGTTGGCACATATATAATAATTTTATGTTTGTATAATTTGTACAAATGAAAAAGAATATTAAATTATTAATTATATTATATTACTAAATTGAAATCAAAATATAAATAAAAAACATTTTTCAGTATGTCGTAAAGAAGATGTTTATTTAGAAGTATAATTAATGATTAAACGAACTTACCTGTACGTGAAGTTCAATCATAATTATACGAGGGCTTTGTCCGAAGAGATTAGTTTACTTGTAGTAGACACTAGGTGTCGCCAGTCTGCACTGTATTTGAGATATCACTTTTTTTTTTTTTTTTGTATGTGGGTAGGCACAACATCGTTGATGCCGGTGCCACTTTCTAATATCTTCATTTTGTTCAGAGCATCTTCTTTGCAAATGTTGATATTTGAATATCGAGTAGAAGATTTACACCTGGATAGATACGCTCTGTCCTATATAAAATATTGTTATATGGGAATTGGTAAATGGGGTGGGTGGGATGCTAATCTCTTCGGACAAAGCCCTCGTATAATTATGATTGAACTTCACGTACAGGTAAGTTCGTTTAATCATTAATTATACTTCGTGCTTTGTCCTCGAGATTAGTTTACTTGTAGATGTTGAGAGTGAAAATATCAACTTTCAAAGAACAGTACATTTTATATATTTATATTCTTCTGATAATAATCAAACAAACATTTGACAAACGTACTTTTACAAAAGTAACCTTTTTACTTTTACAAAAGTAAACTTTTGGCTATAAATCTGGTGGTCAAAATGGTACTTTCACAAAAAAGTACCCATTGTATAATTAAAAATAATCAACAATTAATTACTATGTAGTTTTATATATATATATATATATATATATATATTTTTTTTAATTATCTATTTAAATATCATATTATATCATACACAAGATTTGAACCATAATAACTGCTATAGTGTAAAACTGTGGTGCAGTTTTTAAGTATTATAATCTCTGAGTATTAATCTGAGTTTTTATTTTAAAATACTAAGCAATTAATGCAAGATGACTTTTTAGTACCATTTGTCAACTTCGACCATAGTGGGTCACAGAGAAAGATAAATACTCATCAAACCATTTGACATTTTATATCAAAATCTTAATCTATAGTTATTGATAGCAATCTTATTAAAGGATTTTATGAGAATGTTTACGTCTAGAATAGGCGTTGTAATGCCGAGGTTTTTGAGTTTTTTATTTATATCAATTTAATTTCCCAATATTCACGAATATAAAATACCACAACTCATTGGTGTGACTTGAATTCAATACCTATGGAAATCGCAGTACAGAAATTTGCCACATCCTTGAGAAGGATATGACGTTAAAATATATAAATAAAAAATAAATAAGGTCCTCCAGACCGATTTCGGCCACGGCGGCCAATCTCAAGAGTGATTAGCCAACTGCGCAAGAGACATTATAGTGCACAAGTGTGTGCGCAAACACAGGTGCACTCTCTTTTCCTTAGCTCTCATAATCCGATGGGACGGCAATCCGACACGACCGGAAAGAGTTCAGGCGCAGGACCAACGGCTTAACGTGCTTTCCGAGGCACGGGAGTGTACCACACTTCCAACTTCCAGACTCCGGGCTGCTACTGAGAATTTTCTAATAGAAAACCCCAATAACTATTTATTGGCCCGACCTGGGAATTGAACCCAGGATCACCGCGTCCGCGACCTTATATCAAGCCACTAGACCAACGAGGCAGTCAAAATATATATTATACCCTATTCCAATGGGAATAGAATTAAATGTAAACACACCGTAGATTTACAAATTGCATGCGATTGTCAAATCGTTCTGCATTATTATGTACTGTAAACAGTTCTTGATTAATTTACCCTTATTCATAACACAACAACTTTTCCAATTAACTAGTTATAACCACATTAATTTAACTTTCAAATTTCCGATTTCCGAATTCAACTTCGCGGACATTGAAAACGCCATCTTTTCGCGTATCCATAGTGAATGTCATAGCTTATTCAAGATATCGAACAATGACATCGCGTCAATTGATATCGATGATATCACATTAATTCGGTGTCAAATTTGTTAATCTGGCTTTATTCCTGTTGTGGTTGAAATAGGCTATATTGCACTATGTGCTGTCGTTATTGCAAGTTGAGCTGTTTATATATATATATATATATATATATATATATATTTTTATGGTCTTTTTAATCTTTATATGATGATATGATTATCATATATTATTATTTCTTGGGCAAGAAATAGATAGAGAGAGTCTTCAGCTATTCAAAGTTCCATATTTTGCACCAGACTCATCTTATTGCGTTAAAAATATTATAATATGGTATACAGATCCTAGGTATTAATCATTTTTATTTACTTTTGCAAAATAAAACATTGTATTAAGTATGTGTCATACTGAATTATTTGAAAGTGAAGTCAACATTATTAGTAATAATAATGATAATAATATCCTGGGACATTATTCACACACTGCCTTCTGATCCCAAGCTAAGCAAGGGCTTGTACAGTGAAAATCAGACAACTGATATACTAAACATGTATACTACATTTCTTTTGTAAAAGATACTTATATACACCCAGTCTCAAGACAAACAAATATGTTCATATACACAATTGCCTGTCCTGGGTGGGAATCGAACCCCCGACCTGCGGCGCGAAAGGCATCTACGAACCACGCCAACGTGCAACGGGCTCGTCGTCGTTAGTATAGAAGCTAGAGATATACTTTTTGTTTGTGTTTATAAAAAAGCCTAGGGCTTCTAAAAGCCTCCTTGTATCATGTATGTTTTAAAACACGATTTCAGACTATGAGACATCATTAAAATATCATCTAAATATATTGTGGATAAGTAAGTGGCACAGATTTCATAATCTAGTTGAATACGAAAGTGGCAGTACATAAGGCAGGTTTTTTCTTTTTTTTTTTTTTTGTCATTGAAATCGGTAGGTACTTTAGATCATTCTTAAGAACGATCATGTATACGGATCAAGAATATTTGTCTTTCAGATCCACGTTACTCATAAAAAATCCCTTGGTAAGCTTTAATGCCTTCCTCAGGTCTTCGAATTTGAAGTGTGAGGGATCGATGAGTTTAATCAATGCTTTTGTATTTATATATACCACTATATACATACATAATTGCCACTTGGTTTGCTACTAAAAATACAGGAGATAGAATTTGGTTCTGACAGGGTTCGTAATAGTTTCTATTTCTAAAGGATCACGAATAGACTCGTTAATTCTTTCCGTAGCGTTTCCGTTTCGTATTTTAATTCTTTCCGTGGCGGAAAGTATTGTTGATACTTGAATATTTGTCTATTTTTCTAGACGAGAGAAGGGGATTTGTACCAAAGACAGAGTAGTTTTGTCACGCGTAACGAGTGACCGATGTCTGCGAAAGTAGGAACAGCATAACTTACCTTATCTCATGGTGGTTACGACTGCGATGCTGCGCTGGACGCGACAACTGCTTCGAAGATGATGATGATCGATGATCTGCCGAGGCGATCCTTTTTGGCAGGCTCCTTCGTCCTCCGAGTCTCTTTCAGCCCAATTTTGAGATAGCCTTAACTGCTTTTAGTTTTCGTTTGGTTTTTGCTAAAGGCAATTTGTGAATTTTTGTCCTTTGTAATTGACCATTAATCTTCTTTCTTAATGTATTAAGAACGAAGCTTCTTCTTATTGTTGGATTAGTGTACTGACTTTTTGCACATAAGCTCATCAATGTTTGAATGATGTCAGTATTATTTGTTCTTGTACCTGATGTCATAAGGGAAGTAAGCATGGCTACGTATGACTCTACGGAGGTTCGGAGTTACGGAGGTACTGCTCTCGATTGCCTTTGTCTCATTTAATCACAGCTTCAATAATGGCCATGAGCTCCCTGCGGATGCCTTTTTGTAGCTAGATCTGGTTGAACATCTTCACCAAAGACTCGGGTAGGATCGTTTCCTAGAATTAAACGAAATGAAGAGTTCTGATGACCCAAGAAGATGTCAGCACTACCTGAAGGCAGCTCGGAAGTGTACAATAACGACCCGGAGGCCTTGACGCTGTTGACAATGAAGGTGGCGGGCGGCAGTGGCACCTGTCTAATGAAATCCCACTTAAAGTGTAGGTTTGGTTAAGTGACAGTCCCATAGCCGAGATGGCCCAGTGTTGAGAACGCATGAATTTTAACCAATGATCATGAGTTCAAACCCGGGCAAGTACCACTGAATTTCATATGCTTAATTTATGCTTTATAATTTATCTCGGGCTTACCAGTGAAGGAAAACTGTCGTGAGATCTGCATTTGTCTAATTTCAGTGAAACTCTGTCACATGTGTATTCCACGTGGTGGAATAATCTCCAAAACCGTCTCTTCATAAAAAGAGAGGAGCCCTTAGCCTCTTGGCCCAGCAGTGGGACATTCGCAGGCTGCTACTGACAGTCTCAAGAATACTTACCTTCCCAGAGAATGCCCGCATCACCGCATTAGTGAATGACTCCGTTATCAAAGTAAAGTGGTAGTCCCAGAGACCACCCGCAGTACTATTGTAACGTAATAGTATATAAAATTTAGGTAGTATATTTTGTTTAAGTGACAGTCCCAAAGACTGACCGCATTCCCAAATCAATACTTTTATATTAAATAAAGTGACAGCCGTAGTAGCTGACCGCATTATTTATTTACTGCTATTTAGCTAGTCAAAATGTGTGATGAAGTGACATTCCCAGAGAATGTCCGCATTACCACTTTAGTATTTGACTGCGTTAATTAAAGTAAAGTGGTAGTCTCAAAGACTACCCGTAGTACTATTGTAACTTAATAATATGTAAAACAAGCGAATGTCCCATAGACTGACCGCATTTTCAATTCAATACTTATATATTAAATAAAGTGACAGCCCTAGTAGCTGACCGCATTATTTATTAATTGCTATTTTCAGCTAGTCAAAATATGTGATGAAGTGACATTCCCAGAGAATGCCCGCATTACCACTTTAGTGTTTGACTATGTTAATCAAAGTAAAGTGGTAGTCGCAAAGACTACCCGTAGTACTATTGTAACTTAATAATATGTAAAACAAGCGAATGTCCCATAGACTGACCGCATTTTCAATTCAATACTTATATATTAAATAAAGTGACAGCCCTAGTGGCTGACCGCATTATTTATTAATTGCTATTTTCAGCTAGTCAAAATATGTGATGCAGTGACAATCCCAGAGAATGCCCGCATTACCACTGTAGTGTTTGACTATGTTAATCAAAGTAAAGTGGTAGTCGCAAAGAATACCCATAGTACTATTGTAACTTAATAATTTGTAAAACTTAAGTGAATGTCCCATAGACTGACCGCATTTTCAAATCAATACTTTTATATTAAATAAAGTGACAGCCCTAGTAGCGGACCGCATTATTTATTTATTGCTATTCTCAGCTAGTCAAAATATGTAATGAACTGCTTTAGTGTTTGACTACGTTAATTAAAGTAAAGTGGTAGTCCTACAGACTACCCACAGTACTATTATAACGTAAGAATATGTTCTTCGATCAAAAAGGTGATAACCCCATGAGTTAATCATGCTATCAATTTAAACAAAGAATAATAGTATAGGTACTATACCTTCTATGCATAGCGTCTCCAACGGCAGTGCGCCCGCAAAGGCGCCGCCTGAATATTCGTGTTCTGTCAGCAACGATATCGAATTCGGGACTCGAGTTGGATGACGCTCGCCATGTATCTGACGGCGACGACGTCGACGGTGACAGTCTCCTCGATCTCGATGTTCTATGTCGAACATTGCGTCGTGTGCACATAAACTATTGTTCCAACTTTGTAAATTTGTTAGCTATGTAATAATTGCTAACAAATTCCGAAACAACACGTATACGTGTTTAATAAACACTTTTACAACGGAACGTTTTAAATCGCACAAAATAATTTGACGCGTACTGACTGGCGGAGCACTGAACGTGTAATGAAGATATTAGAAAGTGGCACCGGCATCAACGATGTTGTGCCTACCCACATACAAAAAAAAAAAAAAAAGTGATATCTCAAATACAGTGCAGACTGGCGACACCTAGTGTCTACTACAAGTAAACTAATCTCGAGGACAAAGCACGAAGTATAATTGTTTCTAGATTTCCATCGAAAGGTGCATCCAGTGGGTTGATATTGTTTATTTGATATTAATTTTTTATATTTTTGATAGTTTTTATTTGCCTATTTTCAATTAATTTTTAGTACTTTTACAAAATGAATTTATGAGTAATCGCATTCATAGGCATAAATCCGGGTAAGAAAAAACGTATTGTCTGATAATTTATTCTATGTCGTTTCTTTGACACGAGACGATGCACTCTCGCAAATATATTCGTCTTTTTTTCACTCGTGATACTTAAATCACGCCACCCTACTTTAGCGACGAATCGTAATGTAGTGTGTATATCGCAATATAAAGTTATTTATGTGTGCGTAACAGTGTCATTTTCGTAGATTGAATGCTATGTATGTAACCTATCTACACCTTTTTACTTATAATATCATTGTTCATTACGCCAAAGTTTTTCTTTTACGAAGAAAGTGGTTTTCAAAGGATATAAACTTACAAGTAGGTATATTGAATCGCTTATATTAAATAGTATAATATAAGCATGTCATTGATTTTTTGTTCGAGACAGTTAGGGATGTCATTTTATAGTGCAGAAGCCTATCAAAGTAGCTATGATTAGGAATACTTACTAGTTACTTTTAAGATTAGGTATGTTCACTGTATGACCGGTGGTAGAGAAAAGTTTTTGGATACTTTCTGATCTTATGCCCGTATTACAGAACGTCACTCAGTCGTGAATCTAGTTTTAAGGCCCCTATTACCTTTTAACCGTCATTTTTTCATTTAACGGTAAATTTCGGTGTTCATATTCTGGGAAACTTTGAAATAATGAACTTATTGAAAAATGAAGAGCAGTTATTAGAATAAACCATAGCGACTCGTTTTTTTAAAAATTTAGGCTTTGCTTTTCAGGCAAGGCAGATTTGACGAAAAATGCGCGAACGCCCTTTTTTCACTTGCGACATTGAACTAGAGTGCTGACCAATTTGAATGGAAAAATTACATACTAACCTTTAAACAGTGATTAATTCCGTAGCGGTTACAAAGTTTCGATATTTGTATAAATTAAAATGAAAAAAATACTTACATTAAAAGGCATAAAACTACTAAAAACGCTCCGAAAAAGTCTTGAATTTCTCCTTAATAAATAATTATTATTAGGAAAAAAATATACCAAAATTAACGTTATTTCATAAAGAATTTATATTTCTTACTGATTTAAAAAATAACGAATTAAAAGACTTTAAAAATAACATAATTGCACCTCCTAAATTGCTACAAAATGTGATGCTTTGAACATTGGAATTCAGATTTCTCATTTCAGTACTGCGCGAGCGCTTATAGAGGAAGGACTTATGTCAATTTTGTACGCGCCGCACGATACGTTAAAGAGTAGTGCTTAGACTACCTATTGTAGATAATAATAATATCATGAAGTCTTTTTCTAATTTTTACATATTAAATAATTTTGTCGACGGTTCCCTTGAGCGTGTCCTGAAGTCAAAAATTGACTTTTAAAACGTGATCGTAGCATAGCTGCCTTTTTAATTTGTTATAGTATGTATTTCTTTTTATTCATTAAATGAAAAGTCAGCCACTTATTCCGGTTCCTGTGTTTTATAAAGTATCAAAAGAACGAAAATTTTATAAAAATTCAGCAAAGTTGAAATTTATATATGTTATTTACATTATTATTATACATATATATTTCAAGAGGCAGCCACATAGGACGGTTCTAACATATAGGCAGACGATGTATTACTTTCTGTTGTTCTAATAAAGGTGTGCGATATTGACTCGCTTACTCTTTATCTGGCTGGGAAACCGTATTTATGCATGTTTATGAGAACGATTGAGAAGGTTTATCGAATATACACTATACATTTTGAGCCTTCTTTGAATGAATTAGATTATTTTTGATTGAATAGGAAATTTACCTATACTTCACTATAATCTATTCCAATGGGAATAAGAAAGATGGTTAACTTTGACGTTGAATTTAAATCACATATTTTCCAGTAAAACTAGTGAGGAAAAAATTACTGAATGAGTGGCTTAATAACTGCATGATAAAGTAAGGAATGATATATTCCATTGTTATTATACAAAATTTTATAAAGTTTTAATAGATATGTTATATGGATTATAGGTAAAATATAACTAAAATATAGCTCATGAAATTTTTCATTAGGTTATGTAAATAACTAATTATTTTATGGATAAAACAATTAATTGTATAGTATTGTAAAGGAATCTCGTGTATCTGTAACGCCAAACATGTATGTTTCAGTCTGTGGTGCTTGACAGCTCTATTTCAAATTTGTCAATTGATGTTAAAAGTGTTTGTAATTTGTATTATCTACGATTACTTTGAAGTACGAGCTATCGCTCGAAACGATCTATTGGCTTTGCCTTAACAATAGTTTGGTTTTTTTTTTGTTATTTTGCTGTTGATTAATTTTTTTATATTTATATTTTGACTTATCATATGTGTGTCCTTGAAATCTACTAAATAAAAGTTAAGTAAATTAGGTCAAAGTGAAATGTGTACCTCGTTAAGTGACTCATTTTAATTATTATTGTTTGTAAAGTATGTTATTAGTTCGACCATGTTATTGTTTCTTACATAGCCTATCACGTTCGTAAAAAGTGGTATTTGGTCCTCATGGATACGCCGCCTGTCCCTAAACCTCGGAGCGCATTTCTGCCCCAAAATGATGTCAAAACACCTATACCTCTGCCACGAACAAAGGCACCGGTGAGTCAAGACAGGGTCACTGCTTCTAATATATTTCGTTCGATTAGTTCCGTGTCCAAGCAACTATCAGAAGATGTCGCACAAAAAGTAAGTAGTTCGGCTAAGTCTGCTAATGAAAAATTTGAAAAATCTTTTCTGGACGGATCTAAGTTTGCCAAAGGAACTTTGGAAAAAACGTTAAGTACATCGAAAGCTGTTCGAGATTCTGTCACTAAATCCGTTATAGAAAGTACGAAAACTGCTGGGTTAAAATTACGAATGTCTAAGAAAACAGAAACCTTTGAGAATTTAGACAACCAGAGATGTATTTCTATGCCAGCTGTTGATGTAAGTTTTTTTGACAATATTCAATTTCACTCACCGCTGCTTGAACAGAAAAGATTTAGAAATGAAGATGACTACTTAAATCAGAATAAAGTTTCACCAATCCATTTGAACTCGTCCCATCTTGACGACTTGTCACTGTTTTCTAGTAATTCTGATTCCAATGCAGATACAGTTAGTAATTTTTCACATGATAGTAAAGAAAATGAATGTATTGATTTAAGTTTGAATTTAAATAGTGAAAATGCATATGATACTCCAAAGCCATCAAGACCTAATAGTGTAGTCAGCATTAGGTCAGCTCCTGAGATACCGGAGAGACGAAAGAATAGAGAAAGTTGCATTGAAGTTATGAGGCAGAATTCTTTATATGAAAATTGGACACTTCCACATCCATCACCTAGCTCCTCTAAGGTAGCTGAAACAATTCCAAGACCGAGTAAGAGTACAATTTATGAGTTTGATCCATTGACGAGCAATGTCTCTTCTGCACAAAAATATGAAGGAGTTAGTAATGAGCTACTTCTGTTAGAGTCATTCCTGATTGGAGATACATATGGTACAATTATATCAACAGATAGTGGAAATGAAGATGTTGTTTATGATATTGGTGAGAGTGATTACTTTAATCCACCTACTCCACCAGAGCGATTTGATAGTCTCTTACCAGAGGAGCTGTCAAAAACAATATCATCTTCAGCAGACACTGAAAAAGAGAAGAATGCTAACTGGTATGTTAGTAATGATTCAGGATCATCTTTACCTGCTGAAGGGGAAATAAAACATTCAAATTCAATGATGCAAAGGTTCTCAAATATGTTAAAATTTGACAATGTATTAAACAAATCAAATAAGCAAACAGCTCAAAAAGTTGAAGTGATACAAAGACCTCCTATAAATAATCTACCTGTACCATATTATAGTGGAATTTTAAATAAGGTAGTTTCAGGAGTAGTTGAAGATCTGTTTAAAAATTCATCTAATCGCTATTGTGTTCTGTCTGATCAAAAGTTGATGTGCTACACAGATCCAACTAACGCTATTTTGAAAGAAGCATACACCTTTAAAAATATTTACTGTCTTCAGCTTGTTTTACCACTTTCTTCCAGGTAAGAAATAGTACTAATTTGTTGCCTGGTGTACTATATTCATATCATTCCTGATTAAATACATTTATCACTTTATTATTATCAACAGCACAACAAGCAACTCTTACTGTTTTGAACTGATTGTCTCAAATGGTGTTCGTAATACTCCGCGGAAGGTGTTATTCAGTTGTGCGAGTGCTTCAGAAAGACGTAATTGGACACAGAAAATTGCTGAGCATCTTACTAATGGCTTCCCCACAAAATACACATCAGAGTTCACACGTTGTGGCTGGTGCTATCTTAAGGTATTGTTACAACTTTATAAAATTACATATATATTTACATATGATAACAAGAATTTTAAAAAAATTACTTTGTTCCTGTTATAATCAAAACTTGCAAATCATTTTATATTATTTTTATTTATTAATTATTTATTTATTTTTATAAATGCATTTTTATGGTGTTTATTTATTATAGTGTTCAGTGCAAGTTAAAATCCTTTGTTCATATCTATGAATGGTGTAAAGTGGTTTTTCAATGAACAGTTCGAAATTGCACTATTATCAACGCGAGTCATGAACTCGTGCAAACTTTACTTTATAAGGTTTAAGCATGTATATAATAGTTCGCAAGCTAAATAGTAATCGTGTCGGCATTCTTGACATCAGTGCAAGTATGGTCGTACTATTACTTATTCTACCCTTTATTAACACCATTCGATAAACGCTTCATAACTCGTATATGCAATTCGTAATTGCAATCGTAAAAGATAGGTATATATGAAATTAAACATATAGTGATGAACATTAGTATGAGTTTATCGTAATAAATTAATAACATGCGTATTGAGCACAATATTCCGTTTCATTTACACAATATTTATCTGTACGTTTCCTTATCGCTCCTATAAGATACCTGTATTAGTTGATGAAGTTATTTTACAGCATTTGAACAATATTTGCCTTAAAAGGTATTTACGTTTCTATTAATTAAATGTATTTTCTTATCGGGCTTAATTTATTATAATTTAATTCAATATACCAATCTGAAACTCGATACATTTTTGTATTATATTTTGTACTGCGTTAGATCACTCGGATTGGTTCATGCCTACACTAGCTACAGTATGCAAGTAATTGACCTGTTTATATAATGACACATATATTGGCTCAATGGCAATGCGTTGTCCCAACATTGTATTCGAGGATAAAGGTTACAAGTCATATTTTCGACTCTTAAGTCGTAAAATATAATACCTTCGCTTTATTATAGTGTATAGCGTAATTATTAAAGATGATGTATTCTTTTTTTTTTAGGGGTTGACTTGTATTTCGTGTTGTATCGTAATTAAAAAAAATACTGATTAATACACTTCTGCAACGTGAGAACAATTAAGCATGTTTTGAAATACAAGTTACATTGCCCTTTTTTGTTGTATATTTGCTTTGTGGGAATGAGAAATGCTTATGCGAATACTATTTTATGGTGTGTTTAAACGTTAAGTTAATGAAATATGTCAAATCATTTTCTATATATATTAGTGAATTATATCCGATAATCCTTATTAATATTTTAATGCGAAAGTGAGCTTGTTTGTTTTTTACGCTTTCACGTGTTAATTAACCGATTTTTTGTTTAAAAAAACTAACACGCTCCTCCCTCAGACACGAGCGAAGCCGCGCCCAAACTGGTATCCTATAATCCTCACTCACTGATAGCTAACAATTTCTATCATAATATCAATTTTATATGGAATATTGTCAAAACGCCCGATGCGAACTTGATTTACGACACGTTACGTTGCATTATATATATAAGTCGGTATATCCGCCTTCCACATTATCTGACACGAATCTATCTGTTAGATAATCGAATGATACTGTAACATAATTTTCAACTTTAAGAAAACCAGATCAAATATAATATTTTATTTTAATTGTTTGAATACATTTACATCTAGCATAAGGTAATTATTTGTCAATTATCAAACTCCTCGTGGACCTTCTCGTTTAATATTTATATAAAAACGTGACCAAAAGTATCAATCAACGAGCATTCTGTTATCTTGATCTTTAATAATCAAGACGTTTCTAATCTTCATCATTAATTGTTTTGAAATGTAGAGATATTTTATGGACTGCTATGTTCATTATCTAAACGGCTATTATTAATTTTTTTTAATAAATAAATCTTTTCACCCTAAAACTAGTTGAGATTTCAATGATAACAATGTAAACAAAACGTTTATTGATTTCGATGAAACTACTGGTTTAGCTGAAATATTTAGTATAAAATGTGGATAATATTGGCGGTATTTCAAAGTATAGGTTGTATAAAATGAGATCATATCCGCATAGGTTAAATTTAATGCAAAAGGGAATACGCTGATTGGCAGGAAGGTGTCACTGGTGAGTGGCGCGGCGCGTGGGTCATGCTGATCCGTCGGGTGCTCGCTTATTACAGCAGCAGTGATGACGTGCGTACCGTCGACCTCAGGAAAACGAGATGTGTCGGTATGTATGCATTCGACTATTCAAAATAAATACATTGAGTTTTGTTTGAAGTAGTTACGAAACAAACATACATTTTCAATGTATAATTGAATATCACAACGAAAATTATGTATATTTATATTAAACCTTAAGATCATTCAATATTTTAAACACATTACAGCAAGACTATTGTTGGAAGACATTGAGGACACAGTAAACTTTTTTGAAGTTTATTGAATGAGTATCAATTCAACAATAATTAATTTGCCAGTAGCGGTAAAACTTTGTATGCGGACGAATGAAGTCCGATATGTCACTAGTTGCGATATTCTAGTATGGTTTTATAATCGGACATTTTGATTAAATTTTTGTGTGTACACAACCGTTTGTGTGGAGCGGTAAATAAAATGGTCATTTTATCGCCCGGAACCGCGCAATGTCACGCAGATATTTCAATATCAGAGTACTTTTTGCAATTTTTCACTTCCGTTTCTAAGTTAGGTATTTATCTATTGACAATGAATATAAATGACAATGACATACAGATGAATAAAGCAAGTAGAAATCAAGTAGTACTACGTAGATGTTTTTTTATATACTTTTGCAACAATGTCACTAGTTATAATTTCAATAAAGAATCTTAAAATAATGGAACTAACATTATACGGCCCTGACAAATCATTTCTAATGTATGATGTATGGTTTTAGGTGATTTATGTAAACATGCTAACCAAACGACACTTTTTTTTATAAACAATTGATATTGATTTCTATCATCATTTGATGTACACGTAGGAACATGCAATATAATTATAATTAACAATAAATGTTTTTATGTCGGTATATAGAGGATGAAAAAGCCCGCTAAAAATATTATTGACATTGAATAATATATACAGATGCAAATATTTTTTATATCATACTATTATACGAATAGCTATAATAGCATAATATATATAATTAGCATATTAATGTTGTCGTATTCGTATAAAATAAAATTAAAAAGGTTTTAATACTTGGTCAAGTCCTAATTAATCATTTGTTGTAAGTTGACGAGAGTTGATGATTCATTGGTTCTAGGTATCGCTTCCTCCATATAATTGTGTTTGTTTAGAAAACGGCGCATGCTCCTACAATGATACATCTCATTATCAAAGAGTATCGGAGCGATGGATTTAACGTTCGTTTGCTAAGACTTCAGTTTATCAAGTGATTCGTACAAACAATTCAGACAGATTAACGACAGTGAAAATAGAAATAAAATTACTTCGTAGTAGGTGTTGTATTCAAGTACCTATTTACAAGCACTTTTGAATCATCGTCTTTTAAGTCTGTCGTGTAATTCAAATAAGTTAAACTTACAAAACATACATTTATTAAACGCTTGGCAAAACTTTAAGAAAGGGATACAGGGTTAAATAACTTAGTTGTCTTCTTTATTAGCTTGTACTTTTGATAGTTTTTACAACAAAGATAATTTCAAGATTAACAAGTGTTTTATTTCCTTCAATTGTAGGCCGCAATGTTTTAAAAAAAAACGTTTCATTTTTAAATTAGAAAATAGAATCGAATGTTACTTGGGTGTAATTATAACAAAATACTGAACGCGTTAATTATAACAAAATACTCAATTCGTTAAATTATTACTTAACATGGAACGACTTTCGTATTTTGGAACACTCAAATGTCGAAACGTTGAAGCTTGTACTTGAGATCTGTATACTTATTACATATTTGTGTGTTTTAGTTACTCAAGACGCAGACGATGAGACGAAACTAGCATGCCCTTCGGATGGAAGCCCAAACCTTCTCTTAGATTGTCCACAAACTACTTTATATTTAAGATTTCCACATGAAAGAGAACTAAAGGTGAGATGAGATGAAATATGACTATTACCATCAACAAAAATTAAAAAGTTTTCTTAACTTATTCGAAAGCCTTATAATTACGAGCCAGACTTGAAACATTTGACGAAGTCTAATTCTATTACGTTTATAGTCATTCGTAAGTATTCGTTACCAATACATGAATCATAAGTATTGAATTACTTCATTTGGTAAATCGACGTCGACAGTATTCTTATTATTTTATTAAGCAATTGATTCCATGAATTAATGCATCTAAATAAATATTTAATTAATGACTGATACTTCTCTGATAAGACCGCGATTTTCATGCTTTTTTTTATGAAATCATACGTTTTTTTAATGTTTATTTTGTGCATACAACAAATAAATTTATTATTATTAAAATTATTATAATGATCAGGGTTGGAAGTACATGGTGAAACTGGCAGCGCACAACAACGGCGCACACGTCCACCACCAACAGTTGACAAAGGAGGATGTTCCAGTTATAGTTGACAAATGCCTCAGCTTTATTTATGCACATGGTATGTACAATATCATTCAAATAAGGAACAAAAAAATTTTGAGTTTAGGTCACATTTTTAATTGATCTTATAAGATCATTGAAGTACTCAAGATTTTATAATGGAAGGCCCAAGAAAGAAATTCATAATGCCTTCGTTAAATTAAGTCAATAATATATATTTACAATATTATAAACAAAAACAAATTAACTTTTAAATAATTTATTACAAAATTATAAGAATGAATCACGAAAGACTTTTATTAACATCTGGTTTATGAAAATTATTAATTAACAAAATAAAAGTGATGCACCTAACCGTCTATCGCGCTGCCTCCAGCAAAAGAGAGTCGACATGACAACCTATTTGACAGCTTGACATAATATGGAGGTTTGAAAAAATAAACGGATCTCCTTATAATATAATATATATTTCAAAGACCTTATAATGTGTGACATGTGCCACTTTTGAGAAGTTTATACTTATTGAGAAGTTAATTGCGCCGTTTTATGCGGTTTGCTAGATACATGAGTATCAGAATTTTACCCAACAACCCACATGCAACCTGCATGTCCTCAAAATGTGTCACATAAGCGCAGAGCACGATATGCATAATTGTATACACAAATTAAGCCCCTGAAGACAGTGGTGTTGAGCTGTAATTGTGACCTGGTGTAATATAATTCTAATACTTTGTATGGCTTTTTTCAGGTAGTTTATCGGAAGGTATCTATCGTCGTTCTGGTAGCGCGACGGTCCTATCGGAGCTTCTCGCTCGATTCCGACGGGACTCATGGTCGGTACAGCTCACCCCGGGGCGGCACTCGGAGCACGACGTCGCCGGAGTGCTCAAGCGCTTCTTCAGAGATCTTCCCGAGTCGCTCGTGCCGCAGGATAAGCACAGCACTATGATAACAGCTCTAGGTAGTTTTTTATTACAATATTATGATTAAATAGTTTGATTGAAATATTAAATCAATTTTAAATTCATATTAATATATTTTACACTTTTATTAATAACATTTGCACCTGCGGTCGCTAGTTTGTCTCTACCATTTGTACCTGGAACAGGTATAACTACTATTAATTATGCTCAATAAGTGTCGGACAGAAGAGAATTGCTTTCATAATCTGTATTTTTTAATATGCTCAGAAATCAAAGACACAAATGCTCGTCACGCTGCGTACCGAGCCGCAATGACGTCATTACCGCTGGTAGCTCGCAACACCGCGCGCAAACTGTTCGCTCACTTACACTTCCTACACACGATGGCGCACGCTAACAAGATGGCCGCCGAGAATCTCGCGTCAGTCTGGGCTCCCACTATCATGCCTGCTGCTTTGGTAATTCGCATAATTAGAAGTAATAAATAATGCCCTCCAGACCAATTGCCATGGCGGCCAATCTCAAGAAAGGATAGCCAACTGCGCAAGAGATATTATAGTGCACAAGTGTGTGTGCAAATACTGGTGCACTCTCTAATCCCTGGCTCTCATAATTCGATGGGACGGCAACCCGAAAAGATCTGGGAATTGTACCCAGGACTACCGTATCCGGGGCTTTACATCTAACCACTAGTTGACTAGATCAACGAGGCAGTCTTAAATAAAAGTATTATTATACAGAATGAACACTTGAGATGGGGATTGATGGTTAGCTGTTAGCTGATAGGTTAGGCAAACGCTCTTTTTGTTGTAAGACTCTTGTCCTTGCAATTTGTATTTGTTTTAATGGGACGGAACACTTTAAATTAAAAATAATATAACACAATATACTCAATAAACTTATAAATAAATGTTAAATAAATAAATTAAATAAACTATTTCAGACAAGCCACAATCTGCAGACTGCTTGGTCGGCCAAAGAACAGTATGTGGTTAGAGATCTGATCGCCAACTACGAGGCTATATGGGAACCCACTGAGGTTGAGGTCAGACGGGAAGCCGCTATACGTAGAGTGCTAGTTCGGGTGCTCAGTAACACAGCGCCTTCACCCCCTAAAGCGGCCGGCGATCTCAAAGCGTGGATTTACATTCATGACAGGAATACATGCCATCAAGTAGCAGTGAGTAACAGTCATTATTAAATGATTTAATATTAGCTTATTCAGTATCATATACACTCTAAAATTGAATACTATAATTTATTTTTCATCTTCTTCGTGGCACTTGTCAGAACGGTCGTGGTCGCCATGTAGTAATACGAAATTATCGGCAGACATGTTGTTTGCCTTTGAAATTCAGTCCTCGAAACTCTTAGCATTTTCCTCCAGCACCACATCTCTAGAGCATCGATCTTCTTTTTTTCGAGCTTCCGCAAAGTTCACGTCGCCGCAACGTATGGAAATATGGGGAAGACTAGCGTTTGTACGAGCAGCATCTTGGTTGCTTTGGTAAAGTTTTCATGATTGCCATACGTCGCATGACTTAATCTGCGCATCCACCATTATTCGATATTAAAGCTCAAAGATATATGTAGGATTGGACGACTCGCAGTTCACGATCTGAGGGATCTAGGGCGAGTTGTTTTTCGCCCGGTCTACGATCACCATCTTGGTCTTACTGCGGTTAAGCTATAATCCGAATTCTTGGCATGAGCGCTTCATTTTAAGAAGCAATTCTTTCATATGTACCGCCATGTCAGACGCAAACAAGGTCGTGTCACCGTCAAAGTGTTGTGCATGAGCCCACAAAGGTTTCTGAGTTGGTACGATCAATCTTTTGATAATTAATAAGTAGCGTAGCAACGCGCGCAGGGTACAGCTAGTTTCACATATACATAATACATATAGTCTATTTCAATGACAATAGAAACAAAATTTAAACAAACAACTTTGACCTTGAATTGAAATGTCATTTGAATGAGTTTAGTGAGGAGAAAATTATTGAGTGAATGGATATTGAATAATTGATAAAGTATGGAATGATATAATTAATTCCTTTTAAACGTAATTTTATATTAATTTTAATAGGTATATGTAATATGGATTGCAGGATAACGCAATTATTAAAACAAAAATCTATTCAGATTCAGTTTCTGAACTATCAGAAACTGAAATAGTAAATTTTCTCGGGTCCGACTTCGTGGTATCTAAGATAATAAATCATAGATACACACTCCAATTTTATTTATTTGAGTAGAAAATCTATTTCTCACAATTAAAAAAAAAACATTGTATGTTTTAATAATAAAGTGGCCTTTTCAAGACATTATGTGACGAATATTATAATACTAAGGCTTCGATAAAATCTAATTTTTAATATCTTTCAAAGGAAACTAATTTTTTCTCAAATCAAAAACACTACGAAATTTAAATAAAATTGAAATATATTTCTTAGATTTCAAATTTAAAAATATATGCATATATATAATTAAAAATACATGTGCACGGGGCACATAATACGAAAGATCAGAGACGAATGTCTTACTCTTGTATTATTTTCAAAACTATAAATTGAGTGTTGCTATGCATAAAACTGATCTATATTTTAAGATTTTATTTTTTTTTAATTTAAAATTAAATGATTATAAATTTATAATATATTAATTATGATGTTAATATTTTTTTACTATAAAAAATAATAACATTTTTATCGAAAGTTAGGTAATTTTCTATATTTTTTGCAAATATTTCATATTATATACAAATAAATAAATATCTATTTAAAAAATCTAAAACAAACTAAAATAATTTATTTTTTATCTGTATAAATTCATTCATTTTCCATTCGTTTAGCGAACATCCTTATTCGTCCGCCATTTTACTTGTTCGTTCATCGAAAAAATGGCGTCTTGAATGTCGGCAAAACTGTTATCCTAACTTAGGAAGTAAAATTTAAGTAGATTTAATTAGTTAAGTGAAATATTGTTGTCTTACAAATGAAGATATATTAATCAAGAACTGTTTCTAGTGCATGATATAGCGGAGTTATTAGCAAATCACTTGGAATATTGAAAAGTACGGTTTGTTTACATTTATTTCTATTCTCATTGAAATAGACTATAAGTAGACTTGTTAAACTCTCGTGCATTATCTATTATCTCGCAAACGATGAGGATCTGACGCAAAACGGCGCCAGTTCCTACGCGGGCCGCAGGGCAATCGTATTCTCTCTATTTGTACTTTCAATTTCAACTTTTTTGGGAAGGATAGTTGCAGTGGTTTACCCCTTGCCTTCTGAGATTATTTAGATCCTCAGGTGTTAGCTGTTATATTGCCACAGCTCGGTTGTAAAGGCCTCGTCTGTTATCTAGCAGGAGACACAGGCAGGAGAGGTTGACATTTGGGGTCGACTAGATGGTATTGTCCTTAATTTTTTTTGTTTCTGTTTCTGTGTTTCTGAGTTTCTGAGTTTATCGATGTCATAAATACAAACATCATCTTTTATATATATAGATAATTCATTACGATTTCAGTTAACACCAAACAAAACTAGCGCTGATATATGCATAGAATTATGCGATAAGGGAAAAATGGAATCACATTTGTTAATGCTTGAGGAAATGATATGCAACGAGTCCATGCGTCGAGTCGTTCACATAGACGAGATAGTTCTGGACGTCGTCCTGAGATGGGGCTACTGGGACGAAGAGGATAGAAAAGATAATTACTTAGTGGTAAAGGAAAATAAGATACTCCACGAACTAGAAGCGCTGCGACATTCGACTTCTCTGGTCTGTGGCGAGCTACGATTAGCCAATGAAACTATGAAAGCATTCAAATTGCATATGTTCGAGTTTAATGACGGCAAGCTATGTTACTTCAAAGATAAACAGGTGAGTGAGTTATGTTTATTATTATAGTTGTAACAATATTGTGTGTATATTTATTGAAATTAAAACGCTCTTAAATCATAACATGTATTTTACGTTTATAATAATATAATATATCCTATTCAGGGTTCACATAAAATTGAAGAATGGAATATAAAGGATATTTTGTGGTACGTCGGCCACGAACCGAAGCGAAATCCCCAATCACGTTGGTCCATTACTTTTATACCTCGAAACAATAAACAGAAACGGTAAGTAGCTCTCAATATTATTTTTTCTATTTCCAAATATATTACTGGATCTCAATATAGGTGCAATATTGGTGTGCAAACAAAAATGTCGAAAATTTCATGGACAACTGAGGTCATGTTCTCGTGTCCGAGCTACCCGATGGGTAAGAGCTATCGAACGCTGACGCCCGCGCCTTTGTTGCTGCCTGCGTCAGCCTATACGTGTGTGACCCGCCTTTTCTTGCTACTTAGCGACTTAAGTGGGGCGGATCGCCTTCATTGTCGCCAGGCTTGCTGATGGGGACCTTAGTTCCTCCTGCCATCTCGTTGGGCTAGAGCCCTGTATCCATCCATCTCCGCGGATCCTAGACGGTCGCCGCTCGCCCTGGCTTCTACCCGAAACCGCTACACTTTTGCGAGAACCTTCGCCCTAAGCTCCCAGGGCGGATCGCCCGCATGAAGTGTAGCCGCTGTCCACGACACCGTACGGCATCCACGTATCGCCCTCACCGCTATGACCCTCTGTAGTCTCTCTACAGAAGGGCCATGAGCGTCCACCCATATGGGTGCACCGTACATGTAGCGCATCACGCCGGCGTACAGGCATTATGATTCCGGCCCTCCTGCATTTGGTAGGAGGCGACCCAAGGCAGCAGCAGCGTTAATAAGCTTCGGGCCCAGTTTGACAAAGTGCTGCCTCTTCAGGACGTTCAGGGCGTCGATAGTTTATCGACTCGCTCTGAACCCGTATTTAGCCTCTGAGAGACCCGGCCCCACCTCCTCCCCCAAGCCTCAATTAAGCTTAATTCGAGTTTAAGTAGAAAGTATAGATATTCACAGTATGTCAATTGTAATATTTTATTTTTTAATTTTATTGTGTTCTTAAACTATGTTAATAATATAACAATGTCACAATTACTTAAAAAAGAACAGCATGCAAATAATATGGACAAAGGTATTGAATTCCATTTCTTTGTGTTGGCAAAATAATTCTCTTTTACTTGATTACTATATCTCGATATTTAATTCCACGAAATTGGATCAGATCTCGATCGTTGTGAAAGTAGCGCTAAAACTAAACTTCGCGTGGCGTGCTTCCGAAGAGGGTCTTAAATCTATAAAATATTATAATTTCATAGTTTTTGTATTCTCATTGCAGGAGTAAAGATCGACCATGGTTTGGATGCACAATAGCCGGCGCAGTGACGGAGGACCAGTTAAAATGGATGACTGCCATGACATTCGCCGAACATAAAAACATTCTGCCGATTCCACGTCTTGTAATTACTTAGACTTAAATAATTTAACGTAGTGACAAAAAACTCACTCGGTTTCGATATATTAATATATTTTTAACAAAAAATTGTATTATTTATAAGTGATGTTGATTTCAGTTGTCGTATTTGTAAATTTTATTGATGTTAACAAATGTTCCACTTCAATGCCATAGATTGTTATATTTCATCTATTTTCGCACACATATGTAAATCGTCTAGTCAAATCCCACTAAGATTACTTGAATTCCTTTAAAATTTTTATTCCGAGTTGACATACGAATTTGGTGTATAAATATGGTTTCTAAATGTATTACTACAAAATTAATTAAGAAACACATCAAAATAGAAAAAAATAACGAGCTAAAACATTTCTTAGTTTTTTATGTGATGGATTTTAAAAGTAATCTCGTGATTATAAATTTATTTGTAACTAATTTGAATGATTTTTTTTTTATGTTTCGTGCCACAAATTGCTCAGATTTTGTTTAGATCACTTTGAAACGCACGAGGCTCGCTTTAGAATACTTAGCACTTAACATATTTTTTTTGTAAATTTTAAGGAAACTCGCTTTAGCGGGGTTTGATACTAGACGATTAATGAAAAACTTATTTATGCAAGAAATTTACTATAAATAAGATAATGTTGAACATTTTATATATAAACATGATAATTCAGACTTTAAATTAATTTGATTTAGTATAATTTTATGTGGATCTTTATTATAATATTGATTGTAACTGAAGGACTTTCAATTTAGTTTACAAAATTTAAAGATACATTGTTATTAATAGAAATACTAGTTATCAATTACTAATTTTATAGTAATTGATAACTGGTAAAAAATATTCATATTAAATTTCTTACTAATCAAAGATTTTATCAATCAAAAGTGATGAATGAACCTTACAATTTATCTTGATATTTAAAAAATATGAATTATTTGAATGGTAATTTTTTACTGAATTAATATATACGTGATGTTTTTTTTAATCAAGTTTTGTAATAAGTAATCAAGTTACCGTATTAGTTTTATACAAAATACATTTTTGATTTATATTTTCACTGTAAAGAATACGAATAACAATTACAATTTATAGTTTTTTTATTTTTATTTTTTTGCATTGATTTTATAAATACAGGGGAGAGATGATTAAGGCGATAAAATATAGTCCATTTGACTTCGATTTGTAGAAAATGTAAACAAAATAACAATCGATGGACAGACGAGTTAATTGTCACGCGGTGATAAGTCCACTCCGCCCTTATACTCTTGCCAAGCTTACTTAGTTAGATACAGTTTAATTATTGTCAGTCCTAGTGACAAATAAGAAATAGTTGTTAACATGTTGGTATTAACAGAAAGGTATTGAAAACTATACGTGCGCTCTTAATAATGAAATTATATTATTATTATGGCAACTATTCAATTGCAATGGCACATCTACCAAGACTAAGGATTTATTTGGTTTAGGAGTAGTACTTGTCACTTATACTAATACAAAGTATCAGTGACATATACTAAGCTCATGTAAATGATGCGTTTTGTAATTAAAAGCTTAAACTAATTTGTCATCTTTTGCCAGAAAGTGTTTTTTTTATATTATTTGTTTCGATTACTTTAAAGATAAATTAATATGTGCGGACGCTTATAAAATAATGTGTTGCGAAAATAATACAAACGTTGATTAGAACAACAGATAAATTTCTGACTGTATGTTTGGTTTTTACCGTCAAGATAAAAAACTGGCTAATAAGATGATGTTTTGTTAAAAACCTTCTCAGCCATAACTATATCTATAATAGATATATTATAAAATCGTTTAATACATATCCGTTGTATTTTTTTTCATTATTCAAGTCTGTACACATCCCGTATCTACATAATAATGAATATGAATTATTTTATTTCATACACATTTCGCGTATCTTTTTATATTGTATGGTATTTTCATATCGTTTATATTTTGTACAAATGATGGACTATATATTTTTAATTTAAATCCATTTACTGATTGTTTGCTACATCAAATGAACAGTGAATTATTTAAGCTGAACTGAAATTATTGTATATAATACTTTGATCAACAATACTACTAGATACGTCACGAACAAAAACAATACTCAAATGAGGCACTGACCATAAAATGAAGAAAACGATACATAACGTAAAGGTTTGATTGTTTCAACCTAAATTCAGCCTTGTTCCTGAGCAGTAAAGTGCGGTTTAGATTGTATCGACATTCACTTACGAGCCATGAATGATAGAAAGACATAGGAAATGTACAATAACGGTTGTTCCATATTCAACCTTATTTCCTTAGCAATAAGTTATGATTGGACCTTACTAATTTGAAATAACCTCACAAACATCTTTGTTTTCTTACTTTTCGGGCCGTTTATGAAGCGCTTACCGCTAATCTAGTACATTATTGATCTAAGATATTATATTATAATATAAACTTACCATAATTATATGTTTTATACAAACAAAATAAGATTTATTATGAATTTACTTTATATTTTGCAACCAGTATTTAGTAATGTTTTATATAATTACATAAATTACTTAATATTATTATTTAAAGTATGATAACTGTTTATTTATCTATTTATGTATATATAAAACGGTAGTTTTAATTATATTGACTTTTTTAACACGCTAGACATTTGTACAAGAGAGATGAAAAGTCTGCATTTTGATCTAACCAACACGGAAATTCAAGATGGATAACGATAAAAAAAACGTAATTAATTTTAAAATTTCGAAAATGTTTTAAATTTTTTACTACTTTTTAATAGTTTCATTCACATGTGCCTTAATGTAATGTATATTGAGTGTTTCATGGAGTTTGGACCGTTTAGTACTTGTTAGAGACTATTAACCATTTAACTAAAATATTGGTCAATAATTGAGTAAAAATAAGTCTATCAGTTACTGAGCGGTCAAACTTTTGTGAAACATTTAGAGTATGTAACGGCTTTGATTAAATGCTTAATAAGAAATCATGTCACATGCTATTAGAAACAATAAAACTATTTGATGTTTTTTAAGTGCTACAAAAGTTAGTTTTACATTAATTACAAGACTGTCGAGTCATCGATAAAAGAGATTACATATGAAATATTACTTTGTATGGAATAATAATAAATTTACAAAAAGTAAAGCTAGTTTCATAGCATGTGATAGAATCTCTTTATGTCATTAAGTCATGGCCATTCTTTACTCCCTCACAATTACGTCAATTTAAATAAATAATAAGCTAAAATAATGTAATTATACACAAATTTATATCCTATATACTTGTACAATGTAATTCGTAAAGATATATTTATATATATCATATACACGCCTTTATTGAGGCTCGCAAAATTATGTAAAAGAAAACACCGGGATTGTTGATGGATAGTTGTGGTTTGGATTCAATAATTATCTGTTACGTTGTTTATATTTGCACAAGTTATTACGTAAACTTTTATTTTCATAGTGGAAATTAAAATAAATTAGTTAATAGCGAAGGTTTCGTACAATTTTGAGGAGATTTATGGCCTGTTGGCACAAAGTTGTAAGTAAATAGTAGGACTAGACTAGATTATTTTCATTGTAGAAAAATATTAAAGATATCATTAACTTAATTTTGTCCCAGCACACAAATATATTTGATTTAGTAGATATGCAAGTTGCTACGAAATTTATTAAAAAATAATAATTGAAATTGATTAAGATTTAAATGATGTGATGCAAAACTGCTTACCAAAGCTAAAATTTAATATATTATTTTAGATGTCTATATCTTCATACAGCTTTGCTAAAACCATATCATATGCCTAAGTAGGTACTGCAATTGTGTCGATTTGTGTTTCACATACGACTGTTTTCCTTTTTTTTTAATAAATAATAATTTTAACAAATATATTATATCAATTTTAAACATAATAGTGTTTTACATATGTTTATGTACAGATGTATTGAGGTCTATACTCTGCCTAAATTAACTTTCAGTGTGTACATGTTATAAATGTAATGACATATTAAGTAATAACTTTATATTTTACGTTAAATAAAAATAAATAACAACGTTATTACTAAGCTGTATAAATTAATGGTTTCACCATTTTATAAAACGATATCAATAATATTTTAGTAAAGCGTCTACAGCATTACTTAGTATGGCTTATATTAACTTTTTATCAACGTCATCGTCAGCTTTCGATACACTGATTTAAATGTAGATATATATACATAATAATATATAAAGTAATGATGATATGATATATAAAGTAAAGTAAAGATGTAAATGTAGAGTACTTTTCTTCACTACATAAGTGAATATACTCAATTCGTATCTTTGTTGTATCGGTATATATCTTGAGTGAGTATATATTATACTCTCATCAACTACATTTTATTCAATTTGTAACTACAAAATTTCATAAATATTCATATTATATTAGGTAATTAAGTAATTAATAATTATTATCTGTTGTAACTCTGTTCATCGCATAAGTACTATTTGTGTGGATCCTTGAGACTAAACAAACAAACGAAAACGTTTATAACTCTTTCTTAATTCTTACCGTTTCTATGTTGGTTATGGATTTCTTTCTAATTTTAAATTGCAATATTTTTATTCATATACAAATAAATTTCTCGCTTTATTATCTGTTATGTTTTTAATAAAGCTACTTTGTCCGGTGGTAATAATAGATAAAAATATAATATAAGACAAGTAAATGATAAAATAAAACTATGTTGTCAATCAGAATCATTATAATCTGTTTTACTATAAAACTTATTTTTATATGTGTAAGATTCACACTTCGACGTAAGGTCGGTGTTGCAAACTAAATAAGATATTTTATATATCAGCTCGCTATGCACACAAACCGTTTTCACTTTGCGCCAATTCCAATATTGTATTTTCCCGCTATCCGCTATGTGTGTCAACCCAGGTGACAGGTATTATATTCGTACAATATTTATTTATTTTATAAAATACTAGTTAATATATTATTGTAAATATGTGTACAATACATTATGTATTTACGTATCTACTAGCAGAAGACGGTCAATGCAGCAATATATTTTTGAAATTTTTGTTAACTATATTTCAATACGACTAGAGTGCCACCTGATGTAAGTTGATGGTACTAAGTCAATAAAACAACAGGGACTATAAATGTTATTTTTTTTATTTAGATTTTATTATCATTAATAATAATTTAAATATTGTAATTAAAAATATTTTTACAATTGTAATGTATTACAAATATAACCACAGTTCTTTATATTAAAAAACAATGTTATTAATAGTCTTCTGTTATACACTAAATATAATGTAGGTACATAATTATGTATATTGTGAAAAGTAAGTGCTTAATAACATTCGATGTGGACGTTCGTATCAACTATTTTCTTCTTATGTGTAGCTCTAAATCTTTACTATTTCCGATTCACTTTGTCAGCTTAAATGGTCAATAAATGTTCACTATATTCGAACAATATGTTTCAATTACCTACCAGGTTACAAAATGATGATAAACAACTACACTACAGTTATATGTATAAAATATTTACCATTAACTGTTTGAATGGTCTACCGGCTTATAAGGCTATAGTTAGCGAGATTCAGGGTATAAACCCGGGCTGAGCCAACGTTATTCGTTATTTTCACAAGAAAATTCTCAGAAGCAGCCCAGAGCATGTTTTAATAGTGTTTGCTTGTATGGTGACCACTTACCATCAGGTGGCCCATATGCTCGTCCGCCTTTCCTATACAATAAAAAAAACTGGATGAACCGAGACCGAAATCGGTCAAAGGAAAATAATGTGGGTAGTCAGTTTTAAATGAATAGTATTGAATACATTTAAAAAGAAAAGGGAATCGATGTCGCCAACGATGTCACCGGTGCCAGCGCGTACCAGCCACGAGCGTGACCGCACGCCACCGCCCGCAGGCCGACCGCATCAAAACAAAATTACTTTTAACATTAATAAACCATATTACTCTAATTTGCCTTTACTTTCTACTTCTTTTAACAAACCTTTCAAAACTCCCCGTAATGTGTACCAGTTGTTTTTTACCTCCACCTCATATCGGATGACTTTTTGTATTTAAAGTTCTTTGTCTCCATTTAATTTAATAGTCATGCTAATTAGTAAAGTTTGAGGAACATTACGAACACAATGAACAGTTATGAAAACGAAGGTATTAATTAGTTAAAACCATGACTGATAAAGACACAATGAAGACAAATCAGTTGACGGAGGACGAGATTAATAAGGTGTGTATCATTGAATACAATTTTTATAAATTACATACCGTAGGTACCTACTTACTATATTTAAGTAATTGGTACTGTTATGTTCACCTTTAACTTAAGGCGTAAGTTCGAGAATCGAGATACACAAATAATACATATACATATTATAAAATACTAATTAATATATAATTATAGAGGTGTATGCCGTTTCCCATTGAATAGTGTCTACTCGTATTCGTAATCTAGTATGTATATAGTAAATCACTACATATTTGAATGTACAAATTCGAATCATATTTAAAATATATTTTACTGAAATATGTAGCTAGATTGTTTTACGAGGGTAGGTTATAGACCCATCCAGTTCATAGCATGTTAGGCTACATGATTATTACGTAATTGTAGTAATATATAACGTGATTCGTTTTTATAATTTTATGATTAATATGTCATTTCTCAGGACAATATTTTTTAAATATCGATGTTCTGTCTTATTATAATACTTATTAAATTACGTGAACACAATACCTATGAGCTATTTCGATTCATCTAAATTCTATAGCCTCAAAAATTAAACGAAACTGACATTTTAAATTTAAATCTGTCTGCAAGGTTTGATTTCCATAATGTAATGGATTTCTGTAACAAATTACTATGAATACATAACGTAGTCGGCCAATCTTAAGCTACAAGAAATAGTGAAAATAGCTTAAAGAAATTAAGCAATCTTTTTGACTGTTGACTTTGAATTTTTTTTAAAAAAATCTATATTATTGAACAATGTTATCCTTAATACCTGATACGGATCAAATTATATTAAGTAATGATAACAGCAAATCAGCATTGCTATATTAATCATTTGATCATACAGTTACTATTTACATTTTTCTATATGATCTACATATTTTACATTTGTTAAAACAACTAGTTCTCCGTGATTACACTTTTAATTCAACTGCTTATTCTTCAATTTCATATCATAGACCAGTTTGATTTACCAATCATTTTACAACTATAATAAAAGGTTATCAAGGATAACCATAGCTTGGAATCAAGGTTTTGGAGTTAGCCCAATGTCGTAATGTATCACGCTGAGAAGGCACTGATAAATGATAATATTTTATTTTCTTAAAGTTTCCGCGGTCAAAGCCGTGGCTGGAGGTGCTAGTGCCTTGCTATGACATTAAGCCAGTAGTTATAAAAAAATAAAGTGTCAGCCTAAAGGCGCCTTAAAAATATGTTTTTATTCTTGTTTATTTAATAACCAAGAAGATTATAATTTTAGTATATATTGTACATATTTTAGTATATATGTACATTAACAAATTAAAAGAAGACATTAATAATAAATATCAAGTTAATTAATTTACCTACTTTTAATATGACTTCGTTTATTCGTTACCCTGAATACGGTACGTAAAAGCAGCTTTGAAATGTGAACACCTCGTTTGTTTTATCAATAATTTTACACATCGTATCAACACCTACAAGAGTGGTCAATATTGATAAAACGAATAGCGATTGATGCACGTATTTTTTTCACGGGTAGATGTAAAATAAAATTCTTCCCTATATATGAAGATAAATTGCTTTCATTAAGGATATAAATACAAAATTTATAAAGAATATGTAAGACATTTATCAAAATTTATTAAAAAAAACAATGGCTGCATTAGCTGATAAAGATAAAAGTGAAGCGCGAGAACATTTCGAGAATCAACTACGTTTTGCATTTGTTAAATATAATAATTGTGCAGAAGAGAATGAAGATGTTACAGAGGTAAGTTAAAATGATATTAATTATTTTGATGCATATTTTCTTATACTTTCGTTATAATTATGTTTGGGCGTTTGGTAAAGTTAGTGTGTTCTTTAAACTATAATCTATGTATAATAGGTTTAATATACCTACATAGTTACGTAGCCCAATAGAGATGGTGCTCCTTAAAGGCAATGATATTTTTTAATGTTGTTAAAATAATAAAGTAACAAGCCGTAGCAACGAAGTTGTTATTATTAACTAAGTTCAATATGCATTTTCAATTTGTAACAAAAACATTACATTTTTCTTAAATCAGTTTTTATTATTAAAAATCCATATTTTAGATACATGACGTGTGATATGTTTATTATTTTAAAATGTTTTAATGCCCTTTCCATTTTCTTATATGTTATACACTTTAATAATTGTTTTATATGCTCGAAGATAATTATATAAACAAAATAAAAGATGGCTCAGTTTATTTAACAATATTTGAATTTAATAATTGTTTTATATACTCGAAGATAATTATATAAAAAAATAAAAGATGGCTCAGTTTATTTCACAATATTTGAATTGGTAATTTAATTTTCATGTAACATATCATGATTTGTGAATACATTCTCTTTGATAGATGATAAAATTTCCAACCTGCGCTATTTTATCCAAATAGTATATAATTTTCTACGGAAAATGTCATCAATATTTGACAACTGAATTAATTGTTTATATACAATAATTGAAAATAATATTGGTCTATTATTGAACAATCTATTAATCAATATAAAAAAAACGTATTACGTAACGTGAACATATAATTTACTAAATTAACATTCATTTTAAAATAAATAGGTATTGACAATGATGTGGTTAAAAAAATATGTACCGATTTATCGTTATGCATCACATGTTCGAGATTTCAAAACATTTTTGCCATTAAATGCAAAAAGGTGGTCCCCTGACGTCGATTTTGTTAATCAGTTCGCTGGAGTAGCGATGTATCCCACACCAGAGATTGAGAAATATTTTAAAGTTGTATATAATTCAATAGTCAGACCTGTTGAGCGTAAATTACAGAATATGTGGATCAATTTTGGACCGCAGCATCCAGCAGCCCATGGAGTTCTTAGATTAATCTTGGAATTAGATGGCGAAACAGTCGTTCGAGCAGATCCTCATATAGGATATCTACATAGAGCAACAGAAAAATTAATGGAAAGTAAACACTACACACAAAACCTACCCTTTGTTGACCGTTTCGATTACGTGTCCACTCTCGCAAATGAACAGGGATTTGCTATTGCCGTTGAGACTCTTCTTAATATAGAAGTGCCACCGAGAGCAAAGGCTATAAGAGTGTTATGTAGTGAACTTAGCCGCATAGCTAATCATCTTTTAAATATTTCTGGAACAATTCTTGATGCTGGTGGAATAACACCATTTTTCTGGATGTGTGAAGAACGAGAGAAAATTTATGAACTTCATGAACGTTTATGCGGTGCCCGAGTTCACTGCGGATACGTTAGGCCTGGTGGTGTATCACAAGATATTCCTATAGGATTTCTTGACGATGTCCATGAATTTTGTATGAAGTTGGGGGAACGATGTGACGAAACGGAAGACCTAGCAACCGAAAATAGATTGTATTATGCAAGAACTGCGGGAATTGGTGCTGTGAAAGCACACGAAGCATTATATCACGGCTTTAGTGGACCAATGCTGAGATGTACAGGTGTTAAATGGGACTTGCGAATTGCACACCCGTACGATGGCTATGACTTGTACGATTTTGATGTCCCGGTTGGTACAATGGGCGACAGTTACGATCGCCATCTTCTTAGACTATTCGAGCTTCGCCAATCATTAAGAATTATAAATCAGGTTATTGACACAATGCCTGCAGGCGAAATAAGAACCGACGATTCAAAAATATCTTTACCGCTGCGTGCTGAAATGAAAACGTCGATGGAGGCGCTTATTCACCATTTCAAATTGTGTACTGAAGGATATATAGTACCACCAGGAGCAACATATACCTCTGTTGAATGTCCTAAAGGGGAATTGGGGTTTTATATGGTCGCTGACGGTACGTCAAAACCATATCGTGTTGGTATAAGATCTTGCTCATACAATCATTTGGCAGCTTTGTCTTTTATGGGCAAAGGATTAATGCTAGCTGATATATCCATTCTAATTGCAACTATTGATATTGTGTTTGGAGATATAGATCGATAAAAATTTTTAAATAATACAGTATTATCATGTGTTTTATGTAACACTAATTCAATTTTAACTCGTATATGTGTAATAAAGTTCTTCGTAGTAATAAAGAGTGTTATATTATTTAACGTATCTGAGACGACATTCAACTTGTTTTATAAATATTAATCGATTGTGAGGACTTATAGTTACTTTTATAAACATCAGAAGTGCTCATGTTTACGAGATATTTGTATGTACCGAAATTTATAAATGAGTAGTCATTGTTTACGATACCCTTAGAATATGTCTATTAAATATCACTTATCGTTTTAATGAGTATATGCCTAATTTATATTCTTAAATATTATGTATAACACGGAATCAATATAAACAATTTGTATGTCTTTGATATTATTGATTAATATTAGTCTATAATAATGTTTGACTTTGCTTTGTTTTACGATTTCATCAAGGAAATTAATAATTTTAATATTTGCGAAAATTATTAACAGTTACAACTACAACTATAGGTACTGTAGATACTATAGATATAGATATAGAACTATAGATACATGCCATGCTTTTTGGTACTTTGCAAATGTTAGATTTGGGCACAAAAATCGTTCTCATTATCTTTCACGCAACTACATGCGATGCAAGATACCTTGTTTTTTTATGGATGATAGCGAACATGCCCTCCTATCGTAATGACACGAATCAACTTACGAGCCAGTCAAAACATTTTATTGTGAGTCAGTCGACATGTCCTATACGCGGAAATAGAGTAACAAATTCGGACTTGCGACATATGTTAGAAAATGTGTGAAAAAAATTGTTTTTTTGTTATGAAGATACTAGTGTAATGACAAAATGGTTGACTGTTTCGTTGTTCAGGTACAATTTATATTATAATATACCTGGCTTTGAAATCATTTTTGGTTATATTTAATTATACAACAAACCAGTTTTAATAAATCACAATAATTACAAATAATCCAATTATTTCCAATAATATATCACAATAATTATAATTTATAATTATAAATGAAAATACTTTGGTTTTCATAATTTGTTCAAACTTATATTGCCATTACTGTATTAATTTTTAATTTACGTACTTATTCATTAATATTTATATATTTTGATTCTTGCACAATCTTTTTCGAAATTAAAATTATAAACAAATCCTGTGATGTCCGTCAGTATGTACGGTAAACACATTAACTAAAAAAATACACAACCCATTGATCTATGTTTTTATTACACTTGAATTATAAACAGAAGAACTCTTATGAAAACCAATATTCAAAACTTTTTGTTATAATTATAATTAATATAAATTAAAAACAGTCAATTCACGAAAAAATATAGCGGCCATATATGATTTTTTATTATCATTATTATTATTATCTCATTCAATGAGTTGTGCACGTTTGGATTTTCCAACTTTCTAACTTTTTTTTTAAATATACATTATATTTAGAAATACAGATTAACTTAATTTTCGTTCATTTCTGAGTTACTTTAAGGTACCTACGTTTTAAGATTGATGATTGTGAAAGCGCATATCAAATGGAATAAAGTCAAGTTATAAAATATATATAGACATTTTTCACTTGTTACTAAAACTAAAAATTAAAATGTTTTAGATTTATATAATATAATATATATGTTTACAAAACGCAATAAAATATAAGATATATTTTTTGTAAAAAGCTTAAAATTAAAATCAGGTACTAGTAAATATATCATATTTACAACGATCTGATTGTTTTTGCTTTTGCATTTCTCCAAAACAGTAAATACCTACTTTGAGATTTGGGAAAAAATCGAAATACCTATCTTATAATCGATTAATTAAAATAAGTACATTTCTCTGATTATTAGTAAATTGAGTATCATAAATGTAAATAGTACGTCTATAATTATTTATTAATTGTCCGTAAACAAGTAATACAATTTCGAGAGTTGTTAAAAGATAACTCCAGTGGACCTGCTACTGTACCTAAGTATCGAAATGGAGACCATATTATACAGTTTGTCAATAATACTGCTCATCTCAATTATAATGTAACCCATTACACAGGACAACATAGTTCAGTATGCGCATAGCTATAAAAATTATGAACTAAGTCACTTTAAACATTCTTTATAAATATATTATATTAACAAACCGCTATTTCCACATTAAATATTTATACAATACAACACTCACGAATGTGCTTTATCCTTGGTTGTAAGCTATCATTATTCTTAGTTTTGGTCTAAATTATAAATAATATCTTCTTGACGAGTGTATGGAAAACAGTTTCATATCTATTAATTAGAATATATACTTCGAACATTAATAAATAATACATATCATATCCAATAAAATGTTAATATTATATTTTAAAAAGTAAAAGTAATATAACAGTTATATAAGTTTATCTACTTAATTTAAATTTGAAAACTAACTTTTCCAAACCACAAACTCTGTTGAGAGATACACATGAGTTAATACATAATGTATAGAACAATCTCGTCGCGTCTCGGCTCGTTAGTGCTGGACATTTAGACCGAGATCCATACATTTTTGGTAATTTTCCTTTCTTTATTAAATTTTATATGATTGGTATTAGTTTCAACTTGCTCGATAAGTATAGCAGCGATATCATGATTGAGTACATATTTTATATTACATACTTATATGTCACTATTTTCGGTACAATACCCATTAGTGTATTCATTTGGCTGGGGACAATGTGTCGCAATTTTATTAAAGGATTACATAAGATGGAGTTTCATTTTTACCAAATACAATAGAAGTTGATTTATGTGATGTGGTATTCTGTCTAATATACAGGTTCAGTCGACTTAGACACATATTTTTATGAAACTTTTTACGATATTCGTGATAAATGCTACTAAGACAAGTGAAGCCGCGATAGATTTTATCTTTCGACATGTGAGCATAAAAATGGAATTCCAGTTCGTGCTGGGCCGCGTTTCTTTGTGGTTAGTGTAGGGTTTTCCTTGGCACGCATTCGACTACTTTTTATTTTTTTATTAGGGCACGAAATGTTTTTTACGATTTTTTTATTCAGGATGTCGTCAAATAGTCACCAGCTCTATAGGTGATGGGTGTTTCAAATGGTTAAAAAATTACACTATTATAATATTTTAAGTTTTCTCCCGGAGTTTACGGGTCATGATGGATTTATCCTTGGTTGGGAGGGTCATCAGTAATTTTGTAAGTATACTTACATCAATAGAAAACACTTTAGCCAGATAGTTATTTCTGTAATTTCGAAAAAACTAAAGTTTCAATTTGACTGTTTAATAATCTTACGGCCGAATACTGAAACGATTTCGCATATTAAATTTTAAATTAATAAATGCCTGTTTAATTAAAAGCAAAATTGTAAATATGATTCTTTCTGATGATCAGTTTAAAATATTTATTATATTAAAACATTAAAATGTTTATCTTTTAAAGTAATAATTGAAATTTTCAATTTGCTTTACTTATTTCTTATTATTTTAGTAATAAACTAAGCATTAAATAAATACTTAATTTGTAAAGTTTTTTTGTTAAAAAGACTAAACGTTGCATTTGTACGCGAAAAGAAAAATTACCTTAGAATTATTTCTGAAGATAAAAATATTGCAAAAATTGACGACGATATATAACAACATATATAACACATAACGAGAACCCTTCATGTATTGCGGTTAATTACTCTATAGATTAAGCTTTACCGTATAACCTCTGTGTAGAAAATATAAAAGATCCGGATTATTATTGTTAATAAAAGTTTACAAAAAAACGCAAAAAGGATATTAAATCAGATCAAAATAATAAAGCTGGAATTTTTATGTATTTTGAAAGAAGTTTATTTATTTTAACTATTATTATTATTTCGTAAATCATGATTAAAATGTTATTATAAAAATGTATTAATACATAAATAAATTTTGTATTTATTATTTAAAGTCGGTAAGAATTAGTATTTAATCATTGTTTTTGTCAGTTCATTAAAGTGAAAAAAAAAACTTGTTTCTATTATGCATAATTGAAATCAAATGATTAACTTTTAACATAACACTAATATTTAGTTGTAAGTTTTAATACTTTAACATATTGTAGTTTAATTTTTTTATACGTTTTTAATTAGTCTTAAAAATTAGTTCTAAATATATGTAATCGTCGCGAATTTGCACGCGTAGATAAGAAGAAAAATGTATTTTGGATAAAATTTGCGTAGATCAGTTCTTAGTGAGTATCTACGTCGGAGAAAGAGTAATTGTGATGAATTTCAAGTCAATCGGGAACATATTTTATAAGATGTCGTGATGAGTGGAACTTAAGAGATAAGTTTGCACATATTATGCATATCTCACTGTTTCTAGCTCTTACTAAAATGACTTTTAATATCTCTACTGGTCCTAATTGTATAGTGTATTCTTACTGTAAATTATCTAAAAAATATATCTATATATATAAAAAAAGGATCTTTGTATATGTATGACATCGATAAACTCAAAAACTATTTGACCGATCATTATGAAAATTGGTATGTATATGTATTTTTCCACAGATAAGGTTTATATGCTATGCCCATTGATGTAACTCGCCACCAGGCGGCGCTGTAAAGTATCGACTTCCGCCCCGTTCACCCGATTGTCATAAACCTTCAAATATATCATTTGTTATTGTAAATAATAGAGTCATGATCACCGACCATTTCAAATGCAATAAGACAATACAAGACTTTGAAAACGTTGACGGTAAGATAGTTGTGGAATCAGCACAGAATCCCAACCATCCCAATTGAGAGATAAAAAAGTGATTGTTCGCTATATATACACTAAGCGTAGTAAGTATACCAAAGCGGATACCCGCTTTGCCTAAACAGCCGAACCGCTTTGGACCTCCGTGTGGAGCATCAAATAGTTATCAGGTTTTTCTTATTTTTTTATGAAATTGAAAGATGTTTTTAAAGTTTGTTTTTGTTTTTATAGTCACGGATAAATGGTAAATACATACATATAACTTTAAAAGGTATGAGTAAGATAGTCGTTATAATTATACCGCAAACGTTAACGTACTCGCTTTAGGCTATGTTCTCCAGTTGACGATGTCTATGGATGATGGGAGACTACTTACTATCATGTAGCTCAATTGCTATAAAAAGTATACTTTGTATGTGCATTGTAGATATGTATATATTCATATAATATTTTAGTTGTGGTGGCTAAATTATTATAGTGTATAATATTATACAGCTAAATTGCTCAATTTCATCCTATTAAAAACTATTTTACAAATGACATTTAATTTAAAAAACATGGTTATGTCAAATAGAATTTGATAATATATTTAGGATGGTGTTTATATTGAACATGAAAAATGGTGTAAAATAAATTATTAGCGTGCTTTGCGCATTCTGTTAGACGCCTAAAGTATTTGTGCTAGTATATTACAGGTACAATGACAATATTACAGCTATCTACATCATTAGGATAATTTTTCCAGGTAGGCGTAAGTTAAAAAATCATTTTTCAATGTCAAAGATAGCGAAAATAGTCGATATTTTATAAATAAACGCCTGTTTCATACACTATAAGTATTTGGGTGAATCTGAGAGATAGGCTGATATTTATATATAAGCCCATAACATACAATCTTCTAGAAAATGCCTTTTCAACACCACTACGATTTATCAAAAAGGACAGATAGTTTCTGAGATTACTGCGTTCAAGCTTTGTAATGCAGAGACTCATATTATGTTTATAATGTTTATATGACAATTAGTCATATAATGTTTTATAACTTAAAACTTTATATGACAATTAGTCGGTATAGTTAAAAAAACAAAGAAAAATAGAATTTTAATAATCACGATTTAATGGTCACGATTGTTATTATTATTTTTTAATATATGCAGCCACGTAAACAGTTCCAGTAAACATTTAACAAAGTATAATAAAGCAAAAGTATTGATTAACATTAAATATTCGGGTAAAACATTTTACTATATACGCATGTCAAATTAAATATAATTAAAGGCGTTGCGTGCTAGTGTTAATATTTGTTAAAGCAAGTGATACGCCGTACCACCCCCAACCCTTTTAATAACACCTTCTACTTGTCCATTTAATTTGCATATTACAACTATTGTTTCGTCTAAACCGGTGGTTGGTGCCGACAGTTCCAAGCAGATCGCTAGCAAGGCTTGTCATTTCAATTGTAGGTTCCAAGATTACTGCAAAATACTTTGATGATAGCGTATAGGTATTTGAAATAGTACCAAACGGGCAACATACCTGCACGCAAATGCCTAAATGACATACAAAGGCATGAACACTTTCATCAAAATTCAATAGTTGGAGAGACGTGGTATCAATTTTTCGCGGCTATAGAAAAGTGAAAATTTTAGTAGATTCTAGGTTAAACGATTGTTAAAAATGTTTGTATGCGGTATAAAACCAGGCTCTAGCGACGAAGAAGAGGAAGAAGATGTTATGGACATCTTACAGGTCATTTACATTTGAATACAATGTTTTTTAAATTAAATTTTATAAAACTAATATTTTGTGATAATTTAAATAGCACATGTAGTCCACATGTAAAGGTTATAATGCAAAACGAGTTTAAAAAAAGAAAATAATAAAATAAATACTTTCAAAACGCTAGAAAGTAAAAGCGGTCTAATTGTTAAAATATTTAAAAAAGAGTCATTGATAGTACAAATTGAAATATGTAAATTATATATTGAGAAACATGTAAAAAATATGTAATATAAACTAAAAATTATATTTTTCGACTATTTACTATAATAATAAAAATAAAACGAACAATAATATTATTAATAATATGATTAGTAAATTTTAAGTAATACTCAATTCCATTATTTTGTAAATCAAAGAAAAATATGTCGAGATAGCCCAGTGGACAGAACATGTAAATTTTTCCGAAGACCACGTTAAAATCCTGTCAAGCATTGAGTGTTAAAGTAGTTAATTTGTGTGTTTAAAATTTAATTTTTGCTTCGTGGTGAAGGGAAATAGATGAGAAACAAAATATTTTGGATGTAAATGGGTCCGCATTTATGTACATACATCAATAAGCTCACTGCTTCCTACATAAATATTAACCGTAAAAGAGGATTTTTCCCAGCATTGGACTATTACTTACTTGTTACAATATCATAATTCTTATAAAGTGTTTCTTTGTAGAAAAGACGAGAAGAATGTGAACGTAAGGCGAGGCGAGGGGAGATGGACCCTCGATTGGAGTTTACATTTCAACTCCTAATCGACGGTACCGGACTCCCTCGCCATGCCATCATGGATCACGTATTCGAGGGAAACATGGTATGCATACCTAATTTTAGCTAAGCAAATATTTTAATGACGTTACTTTTAAAAATGTATATTTTTTTAGCTTGATGACATCAATCAGCTTTTTTTACCTCACATGAGGAATAAATTGTTGTGGTATTATCAAGATGTAGAGGAAGTGGAACAACGACCTGTAGTCGAAGGCGCGAAAGCAAGGCAGCAAGCTCAAGGAAAACAGCCACCTCCTCAAATTACTCTTAAAAGGAAATTATTTCTATCTGACGGTTGGGATGTCAAGTTTACAGGAGTTTGTATTTACATGTTTCGTATAAATGTTAGCAAGCAGTTACCGGAGGAAGGATTTCATAAAGATTTGTAAGTTCAACAAAATAATTTTTTCCATATTATCGTAGAAATAATGTTTTCCGAAGTCTTTAGTCTTGACCGACGAGTCTAATTATTATTTATATTAAAAGTTATTTGTTGTACCAAAGATAAGCCATAACCGCTTTTTTGTTTTCTAGATTTTGCGGAATCCTAAACGCAGATAAAGTAGGATTGGTGACCGCTATTGAACGTGTAATGGAATACGTGTATATGAATGCATTAGCGCATCCTAGCAGCGATGGAGATGAAGACGAGACTCGTTTTCCTATCGTTAAGAATCAACTCCTGCCGGGCCTAAGATCTTTCTGCAGCGCTTTAAAAGGCAAGTAATGCGTTATTATAATTAATTTATAGTGATTCTGATGAATCTATAGTCGTTGATAACAAACAAAAAAGATAAGATCTAAACGTAAAATATCAGAAGTAAGCCAGTGTTACCGAGAATGTCATGAATTTAAAATGGCTATCATAGAGCTAATTATGATAAATATTAGAGAAAATTATGTGCTTTACTAGGATTTCTTGAGGTGGAATTTATTTAAATACATAGTATTTTGGTACATTTATTATTTCTTTGACATTTAGTTTGTGAAGAAGTTTGCAACCAAGTTAACCTGTTTGATGATGGACAAGCTTTAATGGCTAACTTAAACGACCACAACGAGCTGAAAGAGATGATAAAAAATCCCACAACAATCACTACTTTAGAAGAAAGAGTTAATGAGTGGATAAAAAAAATTATGGAGGTTTGGAAATAAATAGTATTGATTTTGCTATAAACGAGGAGGAGGAAAATGATCATTAGCTGTTTGATAGAGCTAATGATCATCTCCTTCGATTCCGGCTCTGGCGACATTTCTCAGGATAGAATAGTAAAATGTTTAGGCATATTACAGTGCTCACTCCAAATCATCTGATGGGAGAAAAAATCGATAAGACCAATAATAAATCACTTGCATGATCAGCGGCTTTACGTGCTTTTAAAAGTAATTTTTATGACACATTTTTATAACTCCTTGAAGAATTCATGTTAAACAATTCTTTTGAAATGTTTCTTTCGGAACTATCTGTATATTTATTTATTACGTTAAGGACCTCCAACAAAAATACACACTTACAAATACATTGAATTGAGTAATATTATAAAACATGTGTGCTCCTTCAATTATTATTACAGGAGACCACATCAAGCACATAAAGTAATGACGTTTAGTCAGGAATTAAAGAAAAAGAAAGTAATATATATGTATAGAAAAAAGAAATAAAGAAAGAAATGTCATATCAACTATAATTTGTATTGTTTTAATTTTCGCAGATACTAAGCGAAAGTGAACAGCTAAGGCGTGAGGTGGATTCCAGCGGGCCACAAGATGAGCTTGAATATTGGAAAAAGAGAGGAGCACAATTCTCACAACTTGTCTCTTATTTACAGGTCTTAATATTGTGTATATAACACATCCATGTGAGTGTATGGGTTTGTGTATGTACACAGAAACCCATGCACTCACACAAAGAGAGAGAGAGAGAGAGAGAGAAAGAGAGAGACATAGAGATTAATTAGTGTGTTCCTTATTTAGGCTTATTATTAGAGTTATTTAATAAAATAATGTATATTTTCATATTGGATATATTTATTTACTTATAGTTCACAAAATAGATCATAATTGTTATAGTAAACCTATTATATTCATAATTTCTTTTGTGTATTAAAAATGATTGAAACAATACTATTTGACTAAGATAAATTGGTCACATATTGGACATTTATGTGTTGTTAGTTTGATATAAGCTAAATGTATATTTTAATCTCTTTCTTATCAGAACAATGAAGTCCAACTTACTTTAACGAGTCTTCAACTGGCTAATTCGAAAGTTATAAAACTTTGGCGTGACACGGATCACAAAATAACCTTCTGTTACAACGAAGCCAAAGATAACGCCAAATTCATTCAAGCCATGGAGAAGTGCTGTCATTCTTTGTATCTCGACGATCCTGTCAAAATCAAAGACTCAATATTGAGTTTGTTGCAAACGGTCAGATTGATTCACAGTGTTTCACAATTCTATAATACATCAGAAAGAATATCGTCACTGATGGTGAAAGTAAGTTTACAACTGTAGTAACACTTTGTATTTCAAACACTAACAATTTCAAATTCAAGATTTTGTGGAATATAAACAGAAAATGTATACCGTAGGCATGTTCTTGTGTATAAATATAATTAATTCATTTGCATTCGGTTGTATATTGTTATACTGTATTATGTCATGAGAAATTGTTTTTAAGATAACCAACCAAATGATTGAAACTTGCAAGCAATACATAACATGCCGTTTCAAAGAAACTATTTGGTCTCAAGAGAGGGACCAGGTCAGAGAGAAGTTGATCCATTGCATAAACCTCAACAAAACATACAGAGAAACTTACACATTTGTAAAGAATCAACCGTTTCTGCCGAACACGGAACAATTTAGTTTTTCTGAAAATTATGTTTTCGGTAAATTCGATACATTTTGTAAGAGACTCAATAAGATTATTTGTATGTTTGATTTAATGGATGACTACAACCATTTGTTCGAGAAGAGAATGGAAGGTCTTCTTTTGGGTGAAGGTAAGCTTAGTAACATTGCTATAAATCATATAAAGTCACATTGTTTAAGATATTTTACCACTAGTTCTAGAAAGTTCTAGTTCTTTCTTTCGTAATGAGTTCGTAAAATATATTACAGATCTTGAAGAGGCAATGCACGCTTTTAACGAGGCTAAAAAGGCGGTTACGTCATGCCAGTACGATTACCTCGACTACAGGAACAACGAGTTTGACAAAGACTATCAAGCCTTCGAAGAGAAAACGAATACTCTTCGGGAGTCAATTGGCAACACTATCGAAGTGAATTTTGCTAGTGTCTGGGAGACGCCGCAAGGAATTAAGTTTCTAACTAGATTTGAGAAGGTGCATAAAAAATATTGGTATTTGATTGTGCTGTTAATATAAGTATTTTTTTGATGTTAATTATAATACTAAAATATATTATTCAGGTCAGCCAAAAAATTCAAATAACAAAACTCAGCGAGAAATACGATAGAGTCTTAAAATATAGCGAGAAAGAAGTTGACAAAATAATGAAAATGTTTAAAAGGCAAAAAGACGACCCGCCTTTACCAAGGAACTACTCTCCTGTAGCAGGTGCGTTAAGGCTTTCCTAATTTGAATACTACCAAGAAACTTAAATTAAATTGAATTTATATATTCCATCGATCTAAGTTCATTAAACTTTGAATACTCGTCGTATTGTCACACGGGCCATAATTGCGTGCATAATTACATTTTAAAATGAATTATATACTTGCTTCAATCTATATATTAATATTAATATTTAATCTCGGATTAAATATGAATTAAGATTATGATAACGGAGTTTTACTTATTTCATACAAGGAATAATTTATAATAAAGTTACCGACAAACTGCATGTGTATGGAGATTCGATCTTTTATTTTTGGTGAAGGACGTATAAAGTGGGCGCGCTGCTTGATGTATAACATGACGGAGACGGTCGAGAGCGTGTGCGCGCACCCCGTACTGCGCGCGCTGCCCACCGCCGCGGACATGATGCGCAAGTACACCGCCACGCGCACGCTCATACACAACTACGAGGAGACCATGCGCGCTGTCTGGATGAACCAAAATGTAATGTTATTATATTTCATAACATTCGTTATTATTTAATTGAGGAGAGTCTACACTTTACTTTGCGCCCTATAGATACGTGGCCATAGGAACCATCCACTAATCACTATTACCACCAAACAGCAATACTTCATATTGATGTGGGCCGGTTTGTAGTGTGAGTAAGTAAGTGTAACTACAGACACAAAACATAACATCTTAGTTTTCAAGGTCGGTCGGTGGTGCACTGACGATGTTAAGGCATTGTTACAATATTTTTTACAGAGTCAATATTAAAGATGTGTGTTGATAAAATTGGAGTTATCTTAAAAAAAATAATTATAATCATGATATGATTAAACCCAACAACAGAAAATAAAAGAAACAGTAACTTCTCCACTTTTTGAGCACACGTGACAGAATTTCAGTAAATTTTTGAGACATGCAGGTATCCTCACGATGTTTTCCTTAACCTTATTAAGCACACGAAACCCACGATAATCGGTTAAGATTCACGTGTTCTTACTAATGGGTCATCTCGGCTTCAAATCAAAAGATAACATGATGAATAGTTCATAATTATTATATTTGTGAATATATCTCAAAACAAATGAAACCGAAGCGTATACAAAAGGCAAAGGAACCAGACGATGGCGGACGGTCCACATTTTTTATCTGTATTATATTGTTAATATGTCCTATGCCCTTTTCTGTACGCCTGACATACACGTTGTATGCAAAATTTCTTGATGATTAATTGTATAGCTAGGAACGTAACAAACTAACTCACATTCGCCTGTATAATGTAAATTGGTATTTACCTGTATAACGAATATTAACTTGAGACTGCTCTTTTATATAATCTAGTAGAGCGTCATATGTGTAGAAATGATTGAAATAGACGGTGGATCTGAATATATGATCGAAATAAGTGTTGTGTTGTCATAAACAATATTTATTAAACAGACAGAGTAACCACCCTGCTAAAGTTCAACAATAATTATGATCTTTCATTTTAAACACATCGCTATTTGCACAGAAGTCAAATCCTTTTAATGTTGGTAGTTGTAAAAATCATATCACGAAATGAAATAACATTTATAACCAACTTAAATAAATATTAGGTTATTCTAAATTATATACGTGTTAGTCGTAGCGTTGAGTTTAACATGTTATATAGAGGTAAGTTATAATTTGTTTGTTTTTTTCCGGATTCCCGGTACCGATTGATGTAGAAGAACATTAATATTATTTTAGTTTAGTTTCAGCTCATGTCATGATTTGAGATTTAGATTATATACTATATTATATTTAGTATATATAGATTATGTACTACATATAATACTTTTCTTTTGTAAATACATACTTATATAGATAATTATACCGAGACTCAGGACAAACAGACATATTCATACACACAAATATCTGTCATGGGTGGGAATCGAACCCACGACCTGCTGCGTGAAAAAAGTAAAGTATCTACCAACCACGCCAACCGCCACGTGCCGCCATAAGCTTCATCTATTTCTCAATCCGACAATATTAATCACATAGTCCTCTCCATACTCGAAACATAACTTGATTTAATTTTTTCTGATATTTTAAAACATTTCATATTTTATGTCTTAATATTTATTATGTCTACAATTCCACAACAAATTTACATTGTTGTGTGTTTACTAATAACAATCTTTATAATATTAGTATAGATATATGTGCTTTTGAAACGAACGGTGTTAAATCTATAATATATATCAATATAAATAAAAAACATTTTAGACGTTTTATGTATAAAAATATTGCTTTTAATAATTTGAATTTTGAATTAGTAGTTTTAGAACTTAAAAAACCTCGTGGTACGAAATATTTACACAAATATTATTTTATTAAAATAGTTGGAAGTGAAAGCGGGCGATCTGATGGTAAGTGGTCACCCCCGCCCATAGTCATTAACGATGTAAGACATATTAACCACTCCTTACATCGCCATTGCCTCACCAACATTGGGAACGATCGTGTCTGAGCAGTGTTACATATACTTAAGGTTTTCGCGTACCCAACCTTTTTAATTATAATTTATATTATAAATAATACCTGGGTATCGGGTGATATATATTTTTCATATACCCAGCTATTTATATTTTTTGAAAAAAAAAGTAAATTTTCTTATAATCATGTCTTATTTTATTATGAAAGAGTGAGGTATGCTAATAATCTTTGACTTCTAGTACTCAAAATACAACATTTTTAAAAATTTTTGATCGCAGATTTCTTGACGAAATACCAGTACTTACCATACAGTATAAGCAATTATATAATTGTTTTATTAATAGTTACCAAAAATATAAAACTCCATCTTTTTTCTCTCTATATCACGGATACTGAAAATTTCATATAGTCGGATCCGAGAATCCTAGTAGAAAACCCTCTATCTACCCAGACTAGCTTGCAGAAGGCCATACTACCAAGTAACAACAATAAAAAAAACTAGTAGTACTTAATACTATACTTGCACATTGTATAAGTAGGCGGACGAGCATATGTGCCTCCTAATGGTAAGTAGTAACCGACACCCATAGCTAATGGTTTTGTAAGAAATGTTATCCATCGTTTACATCTCCAATGCTCCACCAACTTAGGGAACTATGATGTTATGTCCATTGTGCTTGTAATCACATTGGCTCACTCACCCTTCAAACCGGAACACACACTGCTGTTTTGCGAAGTTGGTAGGGACCTAGACGAGCTTGCATAAAGTCCTACCACTGGATATGGATGCATAACGTTTATAACTACTATTATATTAGAACTACTAATATTTACAAGTATTACTGTTATATAGTACTCAACCTTTTAAAATTGTATTTCCACAAACGTGTTATACATTTGTTCGCGTATCATATAAATACAAATTATATTAATGTTACTTTAATGTGCCTCCATGTTTTTAAACGGCTGCACCACAATCTCAGTTTCAGGGTTACGAATGAAGATATGGTTTCTAAATGCAATATAAATATGAGTTTACATTAAACGTTATAAAGTCCAGCTGACTTTATTGATTCAGAATGTATGATATTTGGCTTCATTGAAAAGCTGTGTTATTACTAAACTCAACTATTTTAATGAAATGAAGATACTCAAAATAACATCGAAACGAATGATCAATGTGTAAAGTAGTTATCTTTTATTCCAGCTATGGGACGTCGACGACAGTCTCAATAATACTTTGTTGAAGATAGACGATTCCGGTCGTATTAGTGTCAACTTGGATCACACGATCAAATTATTGATAAGAGAATCGGATTGTCTCGTCAAAATGGGTCTAGAACTGCCCATTGTGTGTCATTCTTTATATGCGAAGAAAAATTATTTCACACTTGTAAACGATTCCTTACAAGTGAGTATGTGTTTATTTATACTTAGGCAGTTGTTTTTCAACACGAAGCCTTGCTTTGAATTATCTCATTGTTCAAACGCAATCGCCAAGTTATTTAAAATTTTCGCTACTTTATAAACGCGTTTGCATGCAGAAGGTAATACAATTATTAGGGATTTCGATAAAAGGTGTAATATTAAGATTCTTAGATATTGTTTTTTTTTTGTTCAGTTCTTACTTGAAGACTATCTTCGGACAGTTCGTCAAGTCAAGCTAGAAGTACGACCTCTTCTCTTGCCTCAAGTCGTTCGTCTGTCATCTCTGCTACTGCCTGGTCTTCGTACTGTTTTTTGGACAAGTGAAGATTGGAAAGAGTTCATTGACCGCGCTAATGCAGCTATTAATAGTTTCGATGTGCTCGTAACGAGAGTGCACGATATATACACGAATAGAATTATTTACATGCTATCTGGAATGCAAGAAGTTACGTTGATCTCCTTGCCAGGTAAGTAATACTATATTTAGTATATTCTTATAATATATAAGCATACATACTCCCATAATGGTAGAGCCACGCTTTTTTTTTTTTATCGCATAGGAAGGCGGACGTGCATATGGGCCACCTGATGGTAAGTGGTCACCAACGCCCATATACATTGGCGTTGTAAGAGCTGTTAACCATCTCTTACATCGCCAATGCGCCACCAACCTTGGGAACTAAGATGTTATGTCCCTTGTGCCTGTAATTACACTGGCTCACTCACCCTTCAAACCGGAACACAGCAATAACAAGTACTGCTGTTTTGCGGTAGAATATCTGATGAGTGGGTGGTACCTACCCAGACGAGCTTGCACAAAGCTCTACCACCAAGTAAGGCTGCATACCTTCTGTTTACAGCTGAATGGGCTGGCACGCCCGGGGGATCATTACTTGCTATCTTCTTTTGCATCCATCTCGACTCTTGTTGACCAAAGAAAATCACCACCGAGAATCTCGCGGTGTGATCATAGTCACGATGCCGGAAGTTAAATTCTAACTACGCGCAACAGCGCTCAATATTATATTGCCATAATTGCCAAAAAACCTTTGTCTGCTTATGATTAAATGTCCAGGCCCAGTGGCTACAACGCGTAAATCTTAACCGATGATCGTGGGTTCAAACCGGGTAGACACCACTGAATTTTCAAGTGCTTAATTTGTGTTTATAATTCATCTCGTACATTACGGTGAAGGAAAACATCGTGATGTTTGCATGTGTCAAATTTCACTCAAATTCTGCCACATGTGTATTCCACCAACCCGCATTAGAGCAGCGTGGTGGAATAAGCTTCAAAACCTTCTCCTCAAAAAACGAGGTCTTAGCTCAGCAGTGGGACATTCACAGGCTGTAACTTTACTTTTATACTGAAGATCCTTCTTAGAAACTAAGTAGAGGATCTTTTCTAGACAAAAATAATAAGTTAAAGATGAATGTGCATTTTTTATATAGTGAAGTTCATTCAATCAATGTTTGAAACTCTGCATGTCGAATTAGAATGTTTTCTTTTTATGTGGAATGTTTGTTACAAAGAAGCACATAGATTTCATTCAAAGTTATCAAAGCTTTTTTGTAATAACTTTAATGTTTTAGAAGAAACCCCGTGGTCAGTGGAAGAGTTTATTGAGCACGTCGAGAGTGGTTGTCGGTAAGTTGATTATACAAACTAATATTAAAATTGGGAAATGGCGTTGGTTTGTTTTTTACAATTTAAACGCCCACAACTCAACCGATAATAGTGAAATTGATCATACTTGTTGTCTGAGATAAAGAAAAAGGTACATAGCACCTGCAACTCCCAACACAGACGGAAATATTACGAAAATTTATGATAATAGCAACATAATGTGGAAAACATTGTATTTGTTATATCCTTATTTAAATGTTAATATTTTTATAGAAATGCATGCGTCGAACTCAATCGAAAAAGCCTTATGGTTGAAGAAGCTGTAGAAGAGGTCCTCGATTTAGTCAAAAAAGCCGCACAACAAGTTAAACTGACTGAGATCAACCCGGATTTCGAGTTTCTTATTGCCGATGGTGAGTTTTTTATAATTAATATCATCCAGTAAATCTCGTTATGTGACATTATGTTCTCGTATTACCTGTACACAGATGATACACAGTCAGCAAGCGGCGCTGCCTCCACCATGAACGAGTCGACTGCTAGTGGTCAGCAGGACTGGTCTGCAGTATGGGAATGCTTTGAGAGCCCTCACCGTTTACTTTCTATACCAGCTGGAGGTTTATCGAAGAGCATGCAGGTAGAAAATATAGCTTACTGGTATTACTTTGAAACTGTACTCGGAAATATCAAGGCAATAAGTATTCTAGTGAATAGTATACTGTAGATACTATACATTTAGGAACATCAAAAATGGAAACATTAATGTTTTCAATGTGTTCAATTATGACGGAACTTCGAATCTCATAACGCTTAGCGTTAAGCAATATAAAAATAACTATTATCGATTCTATATCATTTAATAATTATATTAGAGCGGGTGGATATGAATCCTAGTATTATAGGGCAAGAGCCCACGACGGCCAGACCTTCGTTATTTTATAAAAGCTGAAAATTTTTGTATGCATATCCCCTATACAGGTAATAACAACCAGCGACTATAGAGTTTGGGTTGTGGTTACTTTGGCAGATAACAGGTATTAAAGGTGTATAAAATAGAACCTTACTTTCGTTAAAGTATAAAGCTCAATTTTTTTATATTTTCTTCGGGATAAGTTTAGAAATCTCGTCCTCCATTGCCGGACACTTATGACAGTTGCTACCCCCTGCCAGACACCCCTAAACCTTAATAATATTATAATTATACTTTCGTCATAGTATAAAAGCTAATTTTTATATATGTTACTTGGGTGCCTATAAAAAAATGTTACCCCAATAGCCGGACAGTTTTAATGGTTTTTACATCTTGCCAGACACATTTAAAGTCGATTGCGATTTTTTAAGATTTCCAATAACAAAATAATTTTATGTCATTCATAACCATGTTATATAAAAAAAAAATTGAGTTTTATACTTTAACGAAAGTAAGGTTCTATTTTATACACCTTTAATACCTGTTATCTGCCAAAGTAACCACAACCCAAACTCTATAGTCGCTGGTTGTTATTACCTGTATAGGGGATATGCATACAAAATATTTCAGCTTTTATAAAATAACGAAGGTCTGGCCATCGTGGGCTCTTGGGCTATTATCAATGTATGTGTTTTTCGTGGTTGATGGTAATGTTAAGCAATATTTGGGTTGTAGGAAATGGTGAAGAACGCAGTGAGTGAGATGCGCCGCTACTACAGTCGCAAGGTAGTCGACGTCCTCATCAAGGTCACCAGGCGTGCTTTGGACCTCATCATCAAGCACTTCTCACAGGACGTCGAGCACAAAGGTAAGTCGTAGAGGAATATTTAGCTATAGAAAACTGAGTATTTCATTTAAGTAATTCAAGTAAGCGGGCTAATAGAAGAGTAGCTCGTCAGGCTTGATTTTTTTAAATTATTTTAAGGATTATACAACATGATTTACAGGTAAATTGACATAACCCAAAAACAAAGTATGCAAAAAAACGGTTCCATAAAAACGAAGCAAATGCATTTTGTATTTATGTTAAATGTGTTTCCGTCGTTCGCTCGCTACCCCAAGTAAAAATTCAAACATACAAGTATAACTATACGTTATATAGTTATACTTGTATGTTTCAAGTTACTAATACTAACACTTAAAAAGCAACATTCGCTTCGTTACTAGTACGATCGTGAACTTTAATTTAGGGCTCATTTAAGGTTGAATATCGTATATCAATCGTATGTCTTAAGATTTTATATTTTAGGATTTAACGTTGGCTTCAACAAAGCTTTGTTACGTTACTAGGGGCAGCTGCTCACAAATATCGAGGGGACGAAACGGTTATATTTCTACCGAATTATAAGACCCGCTGTTGCTTGCTATCGGCAATGAACACATATTTATCTGCTTTGTTATAAATATATTCAAATGTGTATTTTGAGTATATTGATTTGCAATGTGCTGTAATGAAAAAATGTCTTTATTGTAAAACACACACACAAAAATGAAAAACCACATTAATGAAAAGAGTAAGGTTAAAAATACCAAAAAAAACTAAATCTCATTAAACTTAACTTAAAAGAAAATAAAATATTTTAAATTAAAATAATAATATTCTTATTATTTTTTATTGGTTTGTGTTTTATATAGCTGCCCGTCTCGACTTCGTACGGATAAAATATTTTTTTAGGTATTTTATTCCGTGTATATTTTAATCAATGAGATATAAAAATTTACTATTTGATCTATTCACCCATACAGTACATAGTACACCATACAGTACACCCATATAGTATGTGAGCACAGTACAGGGTACCTGACATGCATAATAAGTTTTATATATACAGTGGTGGTCGTGTAATTAGAAACACCACCAACAGTCCTCGACATTATGTAAGGCACTTGACCGCAATCGTTTTTATTTTGAAATTAAACAATAAATAGGACAAGAATATGTTCAACGATTTATCATTTATTAGAGAAGCAATATAAATCCCATTATATTATCTCATATTACACAAGTGCTGTTGCAAATTTCGCATACTAAATTTTGAAATTAATGACGTTCCAAATAATTTAGTCCCACTTCAGTTTGAATGACGTTTCAGTATTCGGCCGTTACCTTTTTCTCGTTTTACGAAGAACATTAAATAAAAAGTATACATATATACTTTAGTGTCACATAAAAAATATACACACATAAATAATTAATTGATTAAAATAAATTATATAACTATTCCTCTATTTTAATTATAAACTACTCCAAAATGATGCACAGCATATACGAGTCTTTCGCTATCCATTTCATTTTCAAGAACAAATAGCATGCGCACTCTCTTTCTTAAAATGGACGGACTTCAAACAGCTGCTATGCTGTGTACTCTTCTATCGCATGGGATGGTTGGTTGGGACCTCTCAGTCGCATCACTCGCAGTAATATTTCACTTTTCAAAATTCGACAACTGGAATTTGGGGCTGATTTTTCGCAGACAGTCCTATACCACCGTGTTCATAATGACCGGAAAAGAATAGAAACCTAACGTTTGCATAATATGTGGGCTTCATTCTTTCGATTGGTATAGAATTTGTTTAATAATCAAACTGGTGAAATGTCTAAAAATTTTTTTTAAAATTATTAGTTAATCATATCCTGGACTGAAATTAGTTAGCCAACCCATATGCAATATATTTATTGACATATTAAATTGAATATAAAATACGTTTCATCAAATAAACATCTCGTTGAAGGTCGTTCTATATCGAGTCCTATACTATAAGGTTTTACAGCGCTCCGAAGTGAGTACTATTTTTCAGTACTTAACTATACATATATTATACGTGTGTACTAATAATAATGTGTCATCAGTTATTGTTTTTTTTATTTTGTTATAATATTTTTTTTTATTATTAATTTTGCAATATTATTAGAAATCAATTATTGACTCTCTTCCACTCCATTAAATAATTTTACAATTATTTATTTTTAAAATAATTTTAAATCTGATGGCCGTTACCGAGAATACTGTCCAGGTAGAAAATGCCCAAGTGACCATTAGGGAACAAAAGAACATCTGCCTGCTATTATTATTATTCACCTCCTTACAATATCAGTAAAATGAAATTTGTGAAACCCTGGAAAAACATTTAGAGTTTGCAAGTGCTTTGCTCACTGTAATTGGTGAACGTTTTTTATCTCTTTATACGATGGTAATAAAGATGATAATTCTCTATAAAGCCTAAGATACAAACAATTCGCCTTTAGTTTACACTGACGCCCCCTACACATAAAAAAAATAAAATTGCGTCCTCTAAATGTAACTTTTCAATGGACTATAATATGTCGCATTCGCAAAAGGATTAACAACCCAATACTAGACGTTGACCGAGAATCATGAAATATTACAAGAGTCAGTATCGCGTAACACAAGTATAGAAAAAAATACAAAACTCTTAAATATTTCGTTTAAAAAACATTAAGGAATTTTATGATTACGAAAAAATTCAAGGAAAACCTATGAAAAGTCTAAATCTTAAAATAATCTGGTAAATCTATCAGTATTGTGTGGTGGTCCGGAACCCTCAGTTGTAACTTGAACTTGCCCTGTTTTTAGTCGACTGACTCGTTCTAAAAATAGATATGGCTGACATAATAGGGCATACAGTAAGGCTTATTCGCTTTCAAGCCTCATGGTTGCACACATATGTATGCCTAGTATTATTGTGAGAGAAAAATACCTGTCCGTCATACAAAAGATTGATATCGAATCTCTGTTATTCATACTATAAAAATTTAAGTCTTTTGTTTTTTTATTTATAATAATTGAATGTTCTTTATATAACTCCATTGAAATGTAAAAAGGAGTATTAAGAAAAAACACATACTATAGAGTTTGGAATAATTGTGCAAGTTGTCTAAATATTACGCAAAAATATTATATGATATGATAGTCATGATAGTCTAGGTCCGAATATTTACCTATTATATCTTTAATTTTGCTAAGCTGTCCTCCTTTTTTTGATTTTTAAAATTTATTTGTATTAATTTAAAATTTACCAATTATTAAAGTTAAAGAATATATAGGCTGGGAACAATTCAGGTATATTTTCTTTATACAGTTTTACATAATATATCATTTAGATTCAAAATTTGTATTTTTCATTCGTTTGTTGTTTTACATACAATAAATGTTAAATATTCATTATGATTTTCTATTAGAATTATCTGCCAGTTGTTCTTGGCAGAAATTTGTATCGTAAAATTCGATTAAAAATGCTCGAAAAACAAAAATTATATATTTATTTTACGTAAATCATTCTTGATTTAAGTTAAAGATTTTTTATGGAAAAAACTTAGGTTGTTAAATTTCACGCAGAGATATATAACCTAACGCGGATAAATTTAGCCGCACATGTACTAGGCTAGCAGAATTCGAAGAATGTTGAACGTTAAATTCGTGATCATTGCGCATGTCAGTTCTTTAGGGTGAGTATTGTACGTTACGTCGACGTATCAGCTTAGTGCTATGTCAGTATTTAAGTGCTAATAATAAATAATGTATATGAGATTAAAAGGGATTATTTAACATTTCTTTTTGAAAAAAAAAGCTAATTGTATTTGTTAATAATTTGATGTTTCGTATTTAAATCTACTCATGTAAAATGTAAAATAACTGACGGTGTAGTTTCAAAACCAAAAATATTTTATAAAAAAAAATGAAATTCATCGTCTTGTCTTGTCATATTTTTTTGGATGGCGACTGGGCTCACTATTATACACAATCAGGTGTGTAGTTTAAGTCGAATCCGCCATTTTGTTCCATTGCGCCAACAAGGCTCTATAAAAAACGAGAGGGTAAACTAACTAACTTTCATCAACATATTGGATGAATATGTAATTCACAACATGTAGCATTACAGTATATAAAATTTGTCAGGAATGGTTAAAGATTGCTTTATTTAATTAATAATAAAATCGGTCAAGATAGTTATATCAGTAACATATGTTCTTTTTTCTCCCTTTTCACAATTAGGATTCAATTGTAAAGTAATTTAAAAAGCGTTTAAAAATATGCACCAATACATTTAACATCATTTTGTTACATTATTATAGAGAAATACCAAATTTATATATCATTTATACATTTACAACTCACAATTGTATTTAATCAACAAAAATAATTATAGAATCGTTGACTAATACGTTACATGGCATGGTATAAAACTTCTTGTTCGTAGTAAGTAGTAAGAAGCGATTCTACTTGACATGCGCAAACCTTTTGCTATCCTTTTCTGGCTCAAAGTTTCTGTTGACTGCTATTTCGGTATGGTCATATAATAATATACATGTATTCATATGTCTACCACTTTCAATACTAGAGGGACATACTTCTGTAGATCATGTTCTCTTGGTATAAGCGCGGAAATTGCGGATACGATAATTTCAATTCTCTATCCATAGATAGAGTTCTCTGATAGACCCAGATTTGTTTTATACATATAACACGTACAATTTCTACGTTTTTTCGTATCTTTTATTTTTGTTGATTATTTAAAATCATTAAGTGATAAGTTTTTAAGTTAAATATCAACATTGATTAATTTAATAATTAAATGATGATTGTGGTTTTGATAATATGATCAAGTGTAGTTTCCAAAAATATCAAGACAACGTTTTTTGATTGTCTTGTATATATTCTTTCTGAATAAGCCTGTTCTCTAAAACTGACATTTGATTAAAAACATCTATGTCAAGAGAAACAAAATGATTGCCAAAGCGAATGTATATACATTTTTAATCATAGTTTCATACATTTTCTGGTCATTTAACCGATTACAAGAGACGACGAATCTTTAAATTCGGGTGGTGTTAATCCCTGGGTTATTTAAATTAAAAATACCAATATTAAATCAAATGCGTTAATCATTTCATTTTTACATTATTATTAATAAATATCTTTATTGCACAATCACAAGGAAAAATATAAAAGTAAAAAAAGAAAAAGAAAACTGCCTTACTATGTAATAATACAAGGGTATATAAAATAATAGTTGCAAGGGGCGGTATTATCACTATCACATTGTATAGTAAATGATATTAAAAAAAGATTATATGATATTAAAGTATTATATTAATCATATTATTAGTATGTTCAGTTTTTTAAATTTGCTTTCATTGACATGCGCAAAGAGCGCGAGTCAAACTCCTATGATTTCTGTTAACCTGGTATATATGCGGTTCTCTACATTTACCGTAGATATCCGCATCTGTAGTGAGGTTAAGCATTCGTTTAATATATATGGTATTAATCGAATACGGTGTCAATAAGTTTATATCAGACAACATATTTTTAATAGTGTTCAATGTATACAAAAAGATTATAGACTATTCTGTAAAATATGTCAATTTTTACTAGTAATAATTAGAAGCAATAAAAGTAAATGACAAACGGACTGTAACATTTGCCATACTTTATACTAACATTATTATAATTGGTAAATTAGCTATGTACTTCGTTTAATATTACTTGCGAGTTTTCTTTCGGTAAGCGATTGCATATGTTAACTTAGAATTAATATAATTCTTAAATTGACCATGTTCTCAAAGTGATCATTCGTTTGATGTTTTTTTATTAAATCATGGAATCAAAGGAATCATGTTCCAAAAACATAACAAATTTAAATATTAATTATGGTAATGAGAACAAAAATATGTGTTCGCTAGGCTCGAAACACCGAATCTTAGTCCCAAAGATATTTCGTTACTTGTTCGCGTACCACAGAGCGCGATGGATAGACGTTTGGAGTCACGAGCGACAGAAGTGGGAGTTGGTCGCCTATTCGACTGCAAGGTAAGCGTAGTGCTCTTAATAACAGCATTGCGACTTATACAAATTTATAAAACTATGTAAATATCTAAATTACTTAAATAAAATAAAACACATTGGCTTATTGGCAAATTAAACTTAAAACAGACAAAAGTTTTTGTAGAACACCTCATGTTCTAATGAAAAGTGTAGTGGAGTGTTTGTAATGTTATATAATGTAGGTATCGAAATAGTTTTAACTAAAAGTAAACTTTTATACAAAATATGCAGTGAAGTTTTTACTATCAATCAGGTCGTTATATGTTTTTTTTATTAATTATATAATGATAATCTTACTGCAACAATACGTAAACGAAATTTTGAATACTTTTTGTCTTTAATATGTTTATAAATATGTTTATCGTAAAATTAATGAATAATGAATTATATATCTGCACAAAAGTATTCAAATATCGAATTAGTATAATACCACTATAGACATAGTTTTTTCAATTCAAGTAAATTAGTTCTAGCACTTTCGGATGCAAGTGTATGAATAAAATTGCGTAATTTATATTAGATGTAATTTGTATTTAAACATACTTAGTGATAATTGGGCACCAAATTTGTTTCGTGGTCGTTATGTAATCTTAAAAGTTTAAAAAAATGTCATAAATTTACTCATGTATAACATTGTTAATTTATTGATATTATTTATAGATTATTTATAGATTTTGTGTATAGATAAAGTTTTAAAAAAGTAGCTTTTATTTAAAAGTAAGTTAACATTTATGGAATACACATGCATATTTCTCCACGAGTGGGAAGAGCAATACTTTAATAGACAAAGACCATTCGATCCCCTTCAAATGACATGCGCGTAGCGCAACTGTCACTTTCGCACTTTCATTTTCAACGCGTATTCTATAGTTTTAAATCGATATACTTCTACTTGACAAAGAACAGTGTGTATTATAATGGTTAACATGCGGTTATTATGACTGCATAATCCTGCACCCTTGCGTTACAGTTTTTTTTTAATTTAGTTATTTTCAATCAACAAAATATATAAATAAGCGATGAGTAGTAAAGTTAATAAATTAAAAATTAAAACTAGGAATGTAGTCTACATTAATATAAAATAAACATAAAATTAAAATTTAACATAAAATAAAATTATAAAAAAAGTATTTAAATTTTATTTCGATTGAAATATTTTTTACCTTTGTTATTTGAAGATAAAATAAGCTGCTCTTAACGTAATGAAAAAGTAAATAAATTACCTATAGTAATAAAAACACTATTTTTCAACAATTTTCTTAGAAAAAGTAAAAATATAATTTTTTATCGTAGTAACAACTATATATCAGTAGCAACTCTCTTATTTTCAGTACAGTCATTTTAATGTTATTCCATAAAATCATATTCCAATTTTCAATTTAGATCAGAGATTGAAGATATTTCAAGATGCTTGAAATAACGCACAGGGTAAAGGAGCGTGCAGTGAGATGTAGTCATGTATAATTAGTACTGGCTACGATGTTATGTTTATATTTTTATTTAAAATTAACCCGTCCCATAGAATGAGGGCTATCTTATTAATTATTTATATAAAGGATATGTTTCACTTTAACTGCATGTTTTTTAAAGCTTATCCTTTACGCATTCGAAAAGTTACAGTTGCGATAATTATATGTTTTTTGAAAGTATGTTTTATTTGCATTAATAAAAATATATAAATAATTAAAACATACTATGCAGTAAAAATATCTTAAATGATCATTTAAATTAGGTACATGAATACGCAATTCTGTTCTCATAACGAAAGCAGGAGTGGCGAAAGCCAAAATGGGACTAAATTGGAATTAGTATAAAATCCTATAAAATGCCGATAAAGTGATGGTATTATTATTATTATGTTAGCTTACTTGAATGAAGTATATAAATATTTCTAATTTTAAAGGTGTTGTTAGCTCACACAATAATAATATTAGATTATTATAAGCGAAAAGCAAATGGAGGATGCGAAACGACCATAATGCTGCTAAAAAATGTTTGCGCGACAGCGGTGTAGAAATATTTGCGCCAGTGTGTAGGGCCAGGGAAATAACCTGAAAATTAATATTATATACACATAATAATTTGTATATATGATACGAGCCATACAAAGTGGACGCCGTACAATTCCCTTATATCTTTGTCCACTTAATTTTAGTTCAGATTTAAATCATTATGCTTACGACAAAATGTTATACTATATATACAACTGTACATTTCATAAATTTTTGCCCATCAGTTTTTATGGATGAGAAAATTTCCAATTAGATAATAAAAGTAAAATTATAGAAAATAAATAGTTTTGTCATGTTTTATTTTTATACTGTGCAATTTAAATCACCATAACAAATTGAAACATTTTCTTTATATAAATAAGCAAATATTTATAGGCGTAATAATACCGTGAATAGTTTTTTTTATATATAGGTTAGGGCTGAAAAATTCCTAGGCTAAAACATAGAGGGCGCTACTAGTATTAAATACATATGGTTTTTAGTTAGCCCTAACCTTCAATTCTTGATCAACATTATTCGGACTTTGCACCAGGAAAATCAACCGTTGAGAAGTGGTTTGCAAGTTTAAACAAGGCTAAATTAGAACCGAGAATGATGCTTGCAGTGGACGCGCCAAAGAGGCTGTTGCCGAAGAAAACATCAAAAAAGTCTACAAAATATTTTTTAAGGACCGTAAAATGAAGTTGATTGAGATAGCTGAGACCCTAAAGATATCAAAGGAACGTGTTGGACATGTCGTGAATGAATATTTGGATATGCGAAAGCTCTGTTCACAGTGGGTGCCGCGCGAGCTCACAATCGACCAAAAACAACAACGAATTGATGATTCTGAACCGTGTTTGGAGCTGTTAAATCGTAATAAACCGATTTTTGCATCTATATGTGACAATAGATGAAACATGGCTTCATTATTTTACACCGGAGTCCAATCGACAGTCAGCCGAAATATGCAAAAGTCAGTATTTTGGGATGCGCATGGTATGGCATGAAATATACATCGATTATCTTAAAAAGGGAAAAACCATAAACAGCGACTATTACGTAGAGTTGTTGGAGCATTTGACCGACGAAATCGCGGAAAACGGCCCCATTTGAAGAAGAAGAAAGTGCTGTTTCATCAAGATAATGCACCGTGTCACAAATCAATGAACAATCGATGGCAAAATTGCATGAATTGGGCTTCGAATTGCTTCTCCATCCACCGTATTCTCCAGATCTTCCCCCCATAGAGATTTTCCTGTTCTCAAACATCAAGAGGATGCTCGCTGGACAGAAACTTTTCGCCGATGAAGAGTTCATCACCGAAATTGAAGCCTAAAGACAAATCGTACAATAAAAATGGTGTCGAAAACTCGTATGACCGCTGTAAACGTTGTATCGCCCTCGAAGGATATTTAATAATAAAATCAAATTCTAACAAAAAGTTTTTTTCTATGCAAGCCTATGAACTTTTCAGCCCAACTGCTAGATATAATGTACTTTATTAAATTATTTTAATAAAAATGGTGATTGTTTTATACAGTGATTGGCTTTTTATATTATCATGACTTATTGTTTTTCCAACACTGAAAAGGATTTCAAGTGGTGATAGTCTGGATACCAGTTAATTTAGCTAAACTAGAAGTGTGTCCGAAAATTTATTATTTAAGGAAGTTGTTATTTTATACATGAGCATTATTTTAAGAGGAGGACGACTCCAACATAGAAAATATCTGAATGTAAAGGATTTGAATTGAACATTAGAATATCAAAAAGACAATTTATTTGTAGTTTCACATTTATGTAAAGAAAGAAGAATACATAACAAGTCGAGTGAGCTGCTGTAAGCGAATAGAAGATTTTTTGTTCCTTTTACTAGTAAATTGTTTTATATTCGACTGACCCTGTTATTTGAACTCTGATGAGAAGTTAAATGTAAAATTGTATTTCATATATTATATTCTGTAAATCTGAAATAGATATTATTGTGTCAACATTTTGTAGGCAAAACTATTACATTTCGTAAAAAAAAAAACATTAAGTCAATGTGTAAATAAATGTCTATAAAAAAACAATTGTTTAATTACGTAATAGTGGCAATTGATTGTTGATATACTGTGATCGATATAAATTAATTGTCACGATACTACAGTTTTTTTTTCTCCAAACGATTGCTGAGCGCTATTGTGTAATATAAAATACCAACTTAAGTCTTATAAAAATGATTATAATGTTGTTTCTGACCTGTTTCGGCTACGGCGAGGATTTTCAACGAAGAGCAGAAACGGAGTAGTGTATGTGCTTAGTATTATAATATAACACATATTTTATATTTTGATAAAGCATGGAATGATAAAACGACCCGACAAAGAGAGTTCAGGTCCAGCACATATGAGGGTGTAAGCACGGCTAGCTTCCAAAGTTCGAGCTGCAACCAATAACTTCGACCAAAAAATTCTTGACAAAAACATAATAACTTAGTATTACCGACTTTGAATTTTAACCGAAGACCTCATATCCTGCCTTAAAAACTAGCCACCATATTAATGAAGCAGTTTATTCGAAAAATAGTTGAACTAAACAATTTCAACAACTGCAATTTTATAATAGCCTCACATTTTACAACTGCTTTAAAGACCATATTCAGAGGACATAAGTCACACATATTGCATCTTGCCATTACACATAAGTTCATGTCTCTTCGCAATTCGTTAAAATAAAAATAATTGTGAGCTCTGCACATTACCTTTAAATCGTTTTAATTTTGAAGAAAATGTTGTTTTATTTTTCATTTCATTCAAACCATGTAATTTGGCAACATACACGGAAGTATAGAATAATAACGCTTAGAAGGATAGTGCCATATATTTCGCTCAAAATTGAAACCTTTAGAATTAATGTGTGCGTAAGTGTCATGTAATTACATTCACTGTCACACACACATACGACTGAACTATACTGCAAGTGAATAGACATTTTCCCCCCAAAATCGAGGAAATTGATCTGTATTTTTGTAAAAGTATTAATTGCAACATTATTTATTAAATTTTAGCCTTTATTATTATAATGATCTCTTTTTTATAACTTTATTACGTGTTGCTTTTATTGAATGTATTATCATAAAGAAAATTCCGAAAAAGTTATAATTATTTGAATAGTATTAATGTTTTATATGTAATTTAAAAAAGAGAAAAAAAGTATATTTTATATAATTATCAGATTTTTATTGTTTAATTAAGCAATCTAAATCTTCTCTATTAATATCATCTAATAAAATAAATAATATCTTAATCTAAATTAAATTTAAAATATTAAGCAGTCGTGGTAAATATGTTTTCTATAACTGACAACATTTTTATTGTAATGACGTTTTTTGTTTACAAATTATTTTTATGTTTTGATGAATGTATTTACCTAAAATTATAAGTTGCCAAATAGTACTTACGTGTGAAATGTGATTTTCTTTTCCTTATTTTCTTTATGAGTAGCGCTGTGACACCCTTTTATGACACAGCAAGCATAAGTCAGTTTTTAATAAATTTGAGATGATTACTATGACATTTTATCATGGCGGCTGACGTGACGTCAAATGAATTGAGACCATTTGGGTGAAATTGAATGGCTTCAATTCACTTGGGCCTACACTCCTTCTAAGCGTTATTATTCTATGGATAGAAGTGTAATTTATTAAAGCGATGCATGTCAAGTTCGGTTTCCATTGTCCAGACCAATAATATTATATCAGTCAATCTATTCATTCAATTGAGTTTTAAAAATAAACGATGTTGCTTACAGATTATAAATTTTAATTATTATCATTATTATTTTTTGATATATTATTATTTATCACCTTTTAAACAGCTTCTGGTTGAATTAAGCTTTTCTGATAGTTGCAGTACATCAAATAGCATTGGCATGAAGGTAAGTGAGATTCTCATACCCAGGACGCAATTAGAAATTAGAAATAGATAGCTTAAAGATTTAGCCTCTATCAATTATTTAGATTTTAGTATAGGGAGAGTTGGTGAGTATTATTATCAAATCTGTTCATAGGAATACGTGAATATAAAACTTGTTATATAGTATATATTCACTTTTCCCCTGTTTTAAGATATTTTTTTAAGGATAATATGTACAGAAAGATATATTTTTATATTTTATATGAGTTTAAAATATATTATTTCTCATTTATTATGTAAGTGTACACTAATGTTTATATAATAGACAAATATAAAACTCATTATTAATCACATATTACTTCGACTTCTTTATTAAAAACACTAAAATTCCACCGTCTTTTTTCTGGCTCAACCATCAGGCGCTTTTATAAATTAATTATATTTCAATCCAAATTATACAATTGCAAATATATCATTTAAGACCGATTTTGAATGTTTCGTACAAATAAAGCTAAGTATCTTAAAATAAATCCTTCTTCTAGGAATATTTAAAGGTATAGAATAAATAATATAATATTATTTTTATTATAAACCAATATTGATAGTAATTATTTAATAATACAGTACTCGCATATTTAAGAGTATAAAAATGCAATTCATAAGTGTATTTTATTTAAATAAAGTAAAACCTCGTTGCTCTAGAATTACGTATAAGTAAATCATAATACATATTTTCAATGTCAAACCAGCTACCAATATTTCTTGATTCTTTCTAATTCTCATTCTACATCTTATCCTTGACCTTAATTTTTTTTTTGATCGAATTCTGGAGAAAATACCCGTAACTGTAAATAATTTATATTATCGAAAAGTCAAGCCTCTAAGTACGTAAAAATAAAACATTAAATGTTACAAAGATTAGTACATACGCAAGTGAATCCCTTCACCTCATTATTATGTCGCCATTATCAATGGATACACGTCACGTACTAGTCCAATCAAAATTAAAAGTGAACTCAAATAACCGGAAATACGTTCGTAGACCAGTAAAAATAGATAATTTTTTTGGCCAAATTAGCACTAAATTTCCGATCCAATTTTTTTTTATGAGGTTTAAATTCACCTACTGAGCTTAAAATTTAAAAACACAAAATGCAGACAGATCCAGGCGGAGCTTCAAGCGCCATTTTGAAAAAACGTTTTTGGCCGATATCTCGGTAACTATGCACTTTAGGGCAAAAATCATAGAGTCATCATAAAGTCATATTAATCAATAAAAAGCACCAATAAATTAATTTTTACTGGCCTTTCGTGTATTCTGAGATACAATCGTGAGTCGTGTATCGTGCACAAATTATACTAGCAAAACTTCTAAAACTCAAGGAATAACATATCATTCGTAATTATTCTATTTATTTCAATATTTTCACAAAAGAAACAATATATTCGTAAAATATGACGTTAGAAAAGAATGAATGCAACAAAAATATACCAATGGACAAATAAATAGACGGCAGTACTGATCATTGAGTAAAATTATATTAAACAAACAGTGGTGGCACAAATTTATAAAATTGATATATTATTTTTTGTTATGTTGGTCTAAATAGAAGACAATATAAATTATTAATTACATAATATAACCAAACATTTTGAAGTCTCACATAAAATAAAGTGGGCTATAAGATACGAAAACTGAAGTAATTGTTATCGACTCTAAAGTAATGAAGATACCATGAGACAAAGCCCGACCTTAAACTACCGTATGCTATTAATAAAAACTATTTTATAGAAAAGCATTCCGTCTCCATTCTGAACATAAAAATAAAATCACTGAAAATAAAGCCGATTCAAAACAATAATCAAAAAGATAAATAAAATATAAATTAAATTTATTTGAAGGCCACTCATACCATACGAACAACTTAATTACACCACTTTATTTGATATTATTTTTTTATAAAATCATTGATAAATTTTATTTACCTGGTTTCAATGCTTTTTGAACGCTTTTTGAGTGACTTAATTTATGAGTAAATCGCATTCACATGCATCAGGATAAGATAAGACGACTTCTCTGATCTGATTAATTTATTATATGTCGTTCCTTTTACAGAAGACGATGCACTCTCGCAAACTATAATATTAGTCTCTTTTTCACTCAAATATACTCATACTTAAATCATGCCACTACTTTAGTGAAACTGCGACACACTACAATAATATCACGTTTAAAAACGATTTCTGCAGGTTTAAAAAGATGAATGCCAAACACATGGACTTTCTTATATTTCGTCGGAAATCCATGAATACAGAAAACATAATTCAAATAACGTAAAACGTAGAAGTAACGTCAACGTAGTTTGAGTATTATATTTCCAAATCGATATATTTGTAGCACAACGTTCTTCTTCGAAGTATGCTCTCCTGGTACTGCAAATAATTTCCACTAAGTCCCTGCATATCTTCAAAAGGCTTGTAAAAGAAATATCGGGAATAAAACACCAGTTGTTATGTTAGCATGACGTATATAGACAAAAGCATATCATATTCACATTTAACATTTTAGCTCGGCATGTAGATACATTGTCTGATAAATAATCAATTAATTATAAATGTACCCCCATTACACATAATTTAATAATTGTTTTACTATACAATTGTTTACCTAACTTAAAGGCATATTTACTTAGCTACACCCTAATTAAACTATACAAGGCTTATGCAAAATAACTTTACAGCACAAAATAATAACACAACAAAATATCTGTTTGCACCGGGGCAGACGTTCTTCTTATAAAACACTGCTGTGTTTACACTTAATAATTGCAATGCAAGATGTACACTGGGCAACTGATGCCGAAATAATGAATGGTCGCTTAGTCGAGCGCTGCTTTTTATATGGTTTTAGTGGTGGGTAGTATACGTCACGGCCATGCTGACATGCGCAAGTCCTCGTGCGCGCAATTTTTATACTCTTATAGGACCACAAACATGCTCGTTCATCCTGACATACGTCCTGCAGTTCAAGCTAGGCCGGACTGAGCTTATCCGGGCACAGGCCCCATTAGCTGATTATGCTAGTTCGGGCACAAGCCGCTTTAGCTGATTGACAGGTTGTTTTTCTTTCTTTTTTACTCTGTTTTACCTTTTCTTTTTCTTTTTTTGAGATTAGTTTAAGTTTCATAAACAAGATCATTATCATGAGTACACGCCGTCACAACAACCTCGTTATAATTTTCGCTACTCCAACCGACGGATATATTAGGCAAGTAAAAAAAATATTGGTTGGATCTCACCATAGTAACTACACCGATAGATCGTATCGCATCAATGATACGATAGGTCGCACCAGCATCGCGACTCGTAGCAGCATTCACGGAAATCTGGCGGACTGTACCGTAAGAGTACCGATGCTCCACCATAATCATACTCGCTGCCCGCGGTCGTGCAGCGTCCGGCGTGAAGGTGTAGGGTTTATTCCACCAACGGCGTTTAGTCGATTTTTGATTTAATTTTCACAGCCAACTAACATTTTTAGGGCCCTAGAAAGTCTACATGTACCCTGGCCCACGGTTGTGTTAAAAATAGGGCCAGGGCTGAGGTGGAGCGCGCGGTGGCGATGTTGCCTCCATACAACATGTCTCACAATATTTACATGTGCGCGTCAATATTTGGCCACCGCGCAAAGCATTTTGTTTTAACAATACCCATGTGACCTACATGTAACTGTTTTAAAATCGATTCCTGCAGTGATTGAGGATTAACTAATCTGTAACCCCACATAACACATCCGCGTTCACAATAAAGTTCATAACGACGTAAAAAAATGGCTTAATATTTTCGTATGAACAATGGACCGGCCACCCCGATTATGAATACATAATATAACAGAATTTTATTTTTAGAAGTATGAATTTTAATATTATCGTATCGTGAGAGAGGTAAAAACAAATTCTACAAAATTAACGTTCGTAATTTCCTCCGCAGAATTCTGAATTTTACTGCTACTAGGTTGCGGTAACCTCGATAAGGCGTCGGCACAATTTTTACTTGAAGCGATATATTCTATGTCATGATTATAACCCAACAATAATACTGCCCATTTTTGCAAGCATGAAGCTGCCATAACCGGAATACCTACTTTGTTTCCAAATATATATATCAAGGGTTTATGATCCGTCCTAAGTATAAATTTTCGACCGCATAAATAGTGGTGGTATTTTCTAATTCCGTAAACAATAGCGAGAGCTTCCCTATCTATCTGGGAATATGCTCGCTCGTGAGACGCGAGATGACCGCGCCCACTCCCACTCTACTCTCGTTGGCAGACAGTACCAACGGCCAACGGCATACTTTGCTTGAAACTAATTTATTTTTAATAACTGGAAAAGCATTCTTACAATCTTTATTCCACTTAAACGTTACGCCGCCTCGTAATAGACTATAGAGGGGCCAATATTGTACTGATATTCTTTATAAATTTTGAATAACACATAATAATCATTCCAATAAAAGCCCAAAGTTCCGAAACATTAGTAGGGGCGGGAGTATTTACAATGGCCTTGATCTTTTCGGGACATGTGTGTACGCCGTCTTTACTATTAACGGTACTAGATAATTTATAGATTTTGCAAAGAATGAACATTTTTCTCTTTTAACACGTAATCCATGCGATTTTAATCGGTCAAAAACTATATTTAAATTATCCATAATATGTTCCTTTGTATCTTTACCAGTAAAGATAATATCATCTAAAAATACCCCCACATGGGGTAAATCCGCAAATAAATTCTCTAAATGACTGAAAAATTCCTGGACTAGATGATACACTAAGCGATTGTATCTGCAAAGAGCTTTATGTGTATTTATATATATATGTAACCGTGGTAATTAAACAGAGCTTGTACTATGGCAACCAGACAACGGATATACTTACATATGCTACTTTTCATTTGTAAATACATACTTATGATAATTAATTACACCCAGACTCAGGACAAACAGACATGTTCATGCACACAAATGTCTGTCCTGGGTGGGAATCGAACCCACGACCTGCGGTGTAAAAGGCAAGTGTTTTACCAACCACGCCAACCGGCTCGTCGTATCACTGTATATTTTCGAGAATCGTCTAAAGTAAACTGCGCATACGCTTGAGACAAGTCTATCTTACTATAATGGTCACCGCCTTGTAAACGAACTAATAAATCTTCCACCTTGGGCAGCGGATAACGATCAACATCGATTAACTTGTTAACTGTTAACTTATAATCAGCACAAATTCTAATGTTACCGTCCTTCTTGACCACGGGCATATAAGGTGTTACCCAGTCCGACCGCTCGACCGGGGCGATGATGCCGTCGCGCACGAGCTGCTCAAGCGCACGCTCCACCGGCTCGCGCAGCGCGTACGCCAGCGGTCGCGCGCGCATGAATTCTAACTGCGCTGCCCGTGAACCGACCCAAACCATCTCTAAACACCTCACAGTATCTGGAACTAAATTCCTCTACGTTAAAATCACTCTCATTTAAATTATGTACATTTTCATTATAATTACATACTGGAATTGGTAACTGTAAACCAAGTTCTAAAATCCATTGCCTACCTAGTACGACAGTTTTGCCTTTTACGATTACATACAAATCTAAATATTTGCTTGTAGTTCCATATTTGACAAGCGGGCGTATATCGCCGATGGGATGAACTATGTCCCCGGGATAATACTTTAAGGCTAAACTACATTTATTTAATTTTAATTATTAAATTTAATTAAATATTGTCCATAGCTTATACACGACACGGCAGTGCCGGTATCGCACTCCATTTTTAATTTTTTACCGTTAACATTTATATTTTTTCGAGAGATAATTGGTTCATAAACGTAATTACCTCGTCGCTTTCGTCTCCTCCACCGATGGATTATTCCAATCCGTGACAGCAACATTGTAATGTTCATTCAATGGGCAAACCCGCTGTAGATGGCCTTGCCGGCTACATACTCGACATACGTAACGTGAAAATCGGCACGTCCTTACGCCGTGGTCACCATCACAAGCGATGCACCGATGAGTGTTTCGCCCTCGCCCACTCGAAGAGACCCGCTCGGCAGCCGTAGCTGCTAGCGCCGCCCGTCCACTCGCCTTCTCTGCTTTTTTGCTAATTTAAATTTCCGATTATCTTCTTCTTTGTTCTGCCATGCTTCCGCCATGGCTTGGCACTCTGCTAACACGCCGCTCCTCGAGCTGCCCGAACAGTGGTCTACCATTGCTGCATCCTTTTCCGCCGCCTCCATGCTCCTTTTCAACTAATAAACTTAAGCAAAATCCAAGTTAATTTTCGTGAATAACCGTTGTCTTATAGTTTCGCTTACTAGCCCACACACCAACTGGTCTCTGAGACTTTTCTCCAACCATGCGCCAAACTCACATGTCTTCGTTAGTCTTTTTAAATCCGCAACGTATTGTGATATAAACTCGCCTGACCTTTGTACCCGTTGACAATATTTAAATCTTTCTGACAATACGCTTGGTTTTGGTTGCAGATGTTTCTCGAGAATTTCCGTTAACTCGTGAAATGTTTTTGAAACTGGTTTAACTGATGTACACAAATTAACTAACAGTTCATAGCACCCTGCGCCTACAACCGATATTAATGTCGGTACATGCAATTCACGCGGTATATTGTTCACTATGAAATACTGTTCTAGTCTTTCCACATATAACTGCCCGTTATCAGAGTCAACTATAAACTCGGAATTTTTTCCAATCGACATTTTTAAAGAAAACAAAGTAATAAAATAAATAATTAAACTATTATCACGGTTCACCACCTCGTTCGCCACTGAGAAATATCGGGAATAAAACACCAGTTGTTAGCACGACGTATATTGGAAGAAAAAAGCATATTATATTCACATTTAACATTTTACCTCGGCAGGTAAACATTGTCCGTTAAGTCAATTAATTACAAATCTACCCCCCATTATGTACATACATTACAGCTTGGTCTGGAGCGTTTTTAATTTAATGGTTGGGAATTGTTTAGTTTGTTCTTCGTCCATTGTAAAAGTCAATTAATATATAAGCGACGTTATCAAACAAACAATACAGTAAAGATTAATTTATATCAAATAACATACAAGTATATATAATGTTTTTGTACATAAAAACTTGAGAATCATTATTTTTTTATATAATAATACAAAAATAGCACTAGCAATTGCAGAACATGCAATTTCAAATAATTCGGTACGTCTTTTTAATTAAATAAAGCCTTTAACTTAAAAGTTCAACATTCAAACTTCCATTTAATGCTAAATAATGTTATTATCTAACATTTACATCCCTGGTAATACACGCGTTTCATCTTCAATGAAATACACCTATAGAATATACATTAATTGATCACTATATTGTATGATTGATTTATATTACCTATAGCAACTCTTTATTAATAACAGAGCAATGTTTTCATTAACAATTACAATAAATTGCGTGAAAAATCTTCAAAATATGTTTTAAAACATATTTCACACAGTTCTCATTCAAATAAAAAATAATATAACTTATATTGCAAAGTTATTTTATACAAAGAATTTAGAGGTTATCATTAAATGAAAAAAATAGTATTGTTTTTGCTTAACTTAATTTTCTTGATAAAACTTTGAATAAGTAGGCAAAACAATTATTGCATATTGTATATTATATATTAATGTTTTTCATAGTTAAGATGGTACTTACCTATTTTTTAGTTTTGCTATCTGACTCATCTGCAGGATTTATTGATATTGAGTTCGGAGTCGAAATTGGCGTACACATATTCTTAGTCTAATAGTAATGAACGTGCAATCGAATGCATCGCAATCGTGTACAGTTCTATAAATAAAAAAACGAAAGTAAGTCGATTAAAATACAAGAGATTGATTTTTGTAATTCAGTCCTGTCCAGTTTATAGAAACAAAATTGAATTAACTTTTGCGAGTAATAATTTGAACTAATTAAAATATATACTTGTAAAAACTATTGCAATAAATCGTGTACATACCCAGTATCCGTACTCAGTATTAATTAAACCCAGTACATCCCTTATCGCGGCTCTATAATATTATTAATAAGACATTTAATACTATAACAAAATAATTATACTAGATTAATAAAAGAAATACTTATGTATACTTCATTTGAATAATCAAATACATTATTTTTTCTTCAGTTATCAAAATAGCGATTTCTGACGCTATTGTATTTATTTTTCTTGGCACAGTTATATAACTTATTCACTCGTATTTATTTTAATTGCAGATTTTTTTTTATATTTATCAAATCAAATTAATATTTACTCATGAGAGAAGATAACCCCAAAAATACTTAACCAGTCTCAACTGTTTATCGAATCTTCCCGTCCAAATCCTACTTGCATTTCCATTTTAACTTTGTATGAAAATATATCAGAGAAGAGATTTTGCAGAGATGTAAGCAAAATGAGCAAAAATATATTGTTGGTTATTAGAAATGTTATGCTCCCAGTTTTCAATATTCTGCGAGAAGAGATACTATCTGTCTCTTATTATTCACGCAGACGCATTCCAGACTACAGAACACGCGGATAGGCGATCGATACTACCGAGCGAGGAATTGGCGTATCTTTATATTTTTATTATGCTACTAACCTGATAATTTTCCGTCTATCTGCCCGTTTAACATTCAAAGTAGATATCTTCCTCTAAAAATAAAAAAAATATATATATTAACATTCAATACAAAAAATATAACTTATTTAAAAGTGTTTTAACTGTAAAGTTTATTTTTTAATATATTAAAATAAAATTGTAATAAACTACATTATTTACTTACTACTTACATTTAATATGTATATAGTTTAAATTGGAGTTTTGTCTTTTTGAGTACGCTAGGAGCACGCCGGAAGCCAGCATAATTACAAATTTCACCCGCGCATCCCTTACACGCCCCTCTTGGTACGCAGCCCTCTCATTAAAATGAGCGGTATTCTCGATGCTAATATTTTATGAATTATTCTGCGGAATATGATGCGTTTATTTTAACTATAATATATTAAATTTTAAAAAGCCTCAAAGCTGTCACAATTTTACCGTTGTCCTCTCGTCTCAACAGAGCCGTAGCGACTGATTTAAGAAACAAATACATGTTTGAAGTTCGGGAGACACGCGACAGGAGTGATATTTTGTAAAAAGTAATAACCAAAAGATTTTTATTGTTGTAATAATAAATGAATAGGATTCGAAATCAATCTTAATGTCAGCCTTTTTATATTTAAATTACTTTAATTATTAGTTTTATGTCATTAACCTGTAGCATTTTTCCAGTCTAAATAAAAATAATATTTTAAATTAAGTTATTGTACGATAATTTCATATACATAAATAATTCCAATATTACTGTATTTAATAAAAAAATGGGAAACTAATATTCAATGGAAAGCTAATTATATTACATAAAATAAATTAGTGATCAAAATCGTTATCAAACGTGGTATTTTCAGTTTTTTTATTAGGAACCTCAATTTCACAATGGAACAACAATACTGCTAAGTTTTAAATTTATTCTTTGAATTATTATGAAACGAAAAATAAAATAAAAAAGAATATGTTTGTATTCTTTTTTTCTCGCCACCTTCTTGATTTAATTTCAAACAGCTTGTGCATGCATACTGTGAGCCAACCGAATTCTTACTTTAAAATTTACTAACTAGTTCTTAATTTATTGTATGAAATCGTACTAACAATTGTGTGATTTTGTTTTCTGTTTCAAATTTTTTAGAAAAATATACTTTACAATATTTTAAATATTAACGACATTTTTATTCGAAGAATAATAATGATATTTTAGATTATATTAGATTTTTATTGTTTTAAATATATTGTACTCATGTGCATCGGCACAACGCCGTTCTTTTTTATTTTTATTGTATAGCAAGGCGGACGAGCACATGGGCCACCTGACGGCAAGTGGTTACCAACCCCCCATAGACAATGGCATTGTAAGAAATGTTAACCATCGCTTACATCGCCAATGCGCCACTAACCTTGGGAACTAAGATGTTATGTCCCTTGTGCCTGTAATTACACTGGCTCAGTCAACCTTCAAACCGGATGGGTGGTACCTACCCAGAAGAGCTTGCACAAAGCTCTACCACCAAGTAAAGACTTGGGTGGTTAGACTTTTATTATTCAATAACACTAAAAGCATATTCATTTTTGTAGATTGTAGTACATATAGACAGTACACATAGTACACATTCCACTCCTCAACTTCGTTTTGTTGCGTTATGTAACAATTATATGTGACAATTCAAAATAATGATTGATTCAAAGAAAAAAAATGCATTTCATTAATTTCTAATTATTTATATAAATTATTATTATAAATTTTAGACCTCAGTAAAATTGGTATTTGACTGCAATTTAACAATTAAATCAAGATACAATTCACTAGAAAGAATCTTCCTTTTTCTTTATATATTTGTAATGATTGTAGCATATGTAAAATATATAAACAATGGAATTCTAGACAAATATAGCAGTAGATAAGACATATGCTACGAGACGTAGAGCACGTAGTTAAACGTAGCCATAGACGAAGTAGTATGCAAGTAAAACATATATAATACCCAAAAGAATAGAAAAACTTCAAGTTCAAAATTTGTTAATATTAAAAGCATGCTTGATATAGCATGCATGAAACTAATATTATTATTAAAAGGAGGTTACTTTGTTTTTTCGGGTTTCACGCAAAATGATGTATATAAAAGGTGTGACAGTCGAAAAAACAATTAATTTTTTTTTAAATTTTCTTTACTCTATGTATAATAATTATTTTAATAAAGAAAAGCAATTGTTTAAGCTTGCTACTTAGCCATCATATATTTGATTCTTATTTCAAATCTGACTTCAATTTTTATTTTGGTAATGAAACCAAACTTATGATTTTTTCGATAAGCATATTAGCAATATAAAAACTTACACAAACCATAATAATTACAATGCATTAATTTATTGATCAATTGTTTGCAAAAGCGCGCCATTTGAAGTTGTCTAGGGTTATGGAAGGTACTCGCAGCTGCATTCGCACGTTAAGAGATTCATAGATGCATACACTAGATGGCAGTGGATTATTAAAAGAAAGAATATTAAATAAATAATTCAAAATACATTTATTAATAACATGATTTTATTTTACGACCTTCATTAACTTTTAAATAATAATGAGGTGTGGTACTGGTAATAACAACAAGGGACAAAATTTTTCAGAGATCAGATGTTGGCTGTAATATTTTTATTATAAGTAAGTTAATTCCATATAAACACCATTTATGGCACATAAACAATACAAGGAAAAAGTAAAAAAACCTAAGACTAATAATACTACAATTTAAAATAATAATTGTAAAGAACCATGCATAGGGCTCTTGTCACTAGTATTAATATTATTATCGAAATAACATATTTCAGTGTTAAATATAATGTATACAGATATATATTGTGTTAAATTTGATAAAAATATTAAAACTCACCCGAGTAAATCAGGGGGTATCGCTATTTTTTCTAAGCAAATTTTTCTGTCTATAACTCAAAGAAACAGGGTATCCATTAAAATCAAGATAAATCCTGTTTGCTTTGAGTTATCTTTATCAACTTGAACTCCCTTATATGCTACAGAAATAGAAAATATCAATAGCGCGATTCAAATCGGGTTCAGCATCCTATAGTTCACGGGATGAAAATTAAAATTTAATACATAATATTATATATAAAAATATTTAAATATGCTTAATGTTTTACTCTCGTCAAATTAATTTAATTTTTCTTTGTATGCTGTGCTTCAAACAAACAAAAATGTGACTAAAATGAGTTACAGCGTCATCTAGTTCTCAGGACCGTAATCAAGGTTAACCCTTAACATGTGTGAAAATGATTTGAACCTGCCTTATAGTCTAGTTAACAAGTGCCTTTTTGACGAAAACCTGTTAAACCTCATCGAAAATTATGGTTTTGGTCTCATTCGATTCGAAATGGCATCTAGAAAAAATGGAAGTCAAGTGGAAAATAATTCTATGATGTATGTAAATTGCTTTCAACTATGTGTAACTATGTCGTTAGTCCAGCCAGCGAGAAGAGTGCACCGTCTTACCATTCGGTAACTTTTTCACAAAAAGAAATATCTAATAGAATTGCATATACTGCTATATAATTTTAAATTTGATATTGCATATTTAGAAATATAAGGTTAGATAATTGTTTCCTTATAAGCTCCTACTGTCATCTGAGATCTGCTGCGTCAAGGGTATTGATGACGATTTGGAAGATATGACGTAGAAAAAGGTTTGTATTTTTCTTAGCAGATGCTATCTGAAATGATGATGATGATCATGAAAATTAATACAAACATAAGTTTACATTTTTCCATCACAATCGTTTATTCAAGATTTTACTTGGTGGTAGAGGTTTGTGCTAGCTCGCCTGGATAGGTACCACCCAATCATCTATTATACCGCAAAAAAGTAATACTATGTACTGTTGTGTTTCGGTTTGAAGGGTGAGTGAGTCAGTGTAATTACAGGCAAGGTTGGTGGAGCATTGGTGATGTAAGTGATGGAACATCTTTTACAAAGTCAATGTATATGAGTATTGGTGACCACTTACCATCAAGTGGTCCATACGCTCGTCCGCGTATCTATATAATAATGAAACTCATTCGAATGAATGTTTATCCATTGAAAAATATACCGATGCAACAATATAATATAAAATTGAGCTAAGAAGAAAAAAAACCTATAATTTTTTACTTTACTCAGTACGAATAACTATCAGTATTATAAAATGTTGAGATCGAACCTGCGACCTTTTTAATACGATGTAATACGATGCTCTCACAACTAAACAGTTCGTACAAATAGGTGCTGAGGAAATACTGAATTTCGTAGATGTAAGGCAGCGACACCTTAGTTTTATACAGAAGAATACGTCATAACAAGTACAATCTTCAGATAGAGGTTCTATGTTTTCGAACGGGATGGCGCAATTTATTCGCATGGGATTTATTATTTAAAAATAAAATGGAATATTTTAAGTAATAAAGTAAAAGCTTGTAAAAGTCCCACTGCTGGACTTATTCTTCCTATCCTTTTATTGAGAAGAAAGTTTGAAGCTTATTCCACCACACTGCTCCAGTCCGGAATGGTAGAATAAGAAGTATAAAATATAATATGTTCACTTTGTTGTAATTCCATCATCGCCCGGACCTTTCTTGTTCTTAAGCTACAAACAACATGATTTTAATATTTTTTGTAAATATTGATTATATTTATCAGTTTTATATATTTATCTCAAAATAAACCAAAAATGGTTAGTATTAATCCTTATTTTATACTGATAAGTATCAGTTTCCCTTATTACAGATATCTGCTAATTTATTTGTAGCCCAAAATCCTTGCAAAAAAGTTTTTCAGCAAATATATTGCTGAAAAACTTTCAAATCCTGGTGAAAACGTTCGCCTTGCTCATCACTCACGCTTCCCAGGTTCTCAGGAAAAAACATTAGATGGGAATTTATAAAATGATTATTTAACGATATATTCAATTATTCTGTGTTATCAAATTATAAAGGAGCAAAAGTTTAGATATCAAAAAATGACCAGTCCATATGGGAATTGAACCCATGACCTTCGCCTCTTAAGGCAATGCTCTATCCGATTGAGCTAATGGACCGGCGGTATATAAGGGTGAATTTTGCTTATCTATTTACTTTTGCTGAAATAAACGTATGTGATATATATCTATATACACCACTTGTGCCGCAATTTGGAAATTCTACGTGAGCTTTGTTAAAAAGTATGCGGTAAATCTTAACTAATATTATAAATGCTAAAGTAAATTTGTTTGTTACGCTTTCACGTCTATACCACTGAGCCGATTTGAAAAATTCTTCACCAATGGAAAGCTACATTATCAGCAAGTAACATAGGCTACATTTGGTCCCCATATTCCCACGGGAACGGGAACTACGCGGTTGAAACCGCGGGAAAAACGCTAGTATTATAATAAAGCAAGGACCAACCGCGATTATATTAATGCGTCATTATATCAAATAGATCAAAAATACTGCTATCATTATTACAACCACTCAACGCGGTCTTGATCAGTATAGTAACTATTTTTAATTTTTATTTGTCTTTATTTAGGGCTTTCGCATACTTAAGCAAAAATAAATTACCTTATTGGTATCCTTGATGTAAATAATTAGAAGAAATAACTTCTAAGTATTTCATAACAATAAAGTTATGAGTATTATGATGTAGCAGTGGTTACGGATATGCTACGAACGTAGAGTTAGCTAATAACGTAAGCAATCAATAAATTTAAATCTTCTTATTTTGCATGTTATGTTAAGCACCTTAGTCTTGTTTCGGATGACACGGATTTTTAATCGGTCTGCCTTCTGTACGTTCAACATAATCCTTTCCATATGTCAAGTTCTGTATTAACACCCTTGTTTGGCTGATATAAGGCTAAGTAGTATACATGTGTTAAATAGTTTAATCTTTACTTTGATAATACGCTTATTATCTATCTTAAGTTACTTGTGGCCCCTTTCTTCTTCTCTGCGTATATGATCTTTTTGTGTACTTAGTTGTATTAATTTGTGTAATCAAATTGGATGTTTATCAATTTATAATGTTATTTTTCCATTTGTCATCACTCGTGTTTTTACTGGACTCAGTTTTAAACCTTTCCTAGTCGGTATTGTGACCTGTTATTTGTAAAATGATTAAATGACTTAAACAACAATGATAAATGTACTAGCTATGGAAAGCAAGTCATACTAATATTATAACAAATACTTAACTGTATTTTTAATTCATTAGCTTTTAGTTTTTAATTTGCATACTATGTTAATGTATTGTATTACATGTTTTTTTTATTTTTAAGCAAAATTCATAATTGTCAGCGAATTAAATAATGTAGATATTGCTATTCTTGTTATTAAATTATAAAGGTGCAAAAGGTGCAAAAGTTTAGATATTAAAAAAATAACCAGTCCATATGGGAATTGAGCCCATGACCTTCGCCACTTGAGGCAATGCTCTATCCGATTGAGCTAATGGACCGGCAGTATATAAGGGCGAATTTTGCTTACCTATTTACTTTTGCTGAAACAAACGACTGTGAACATTGCACACACCAAGCCAATTAGAAAATTAACATGATGAAAAATAAGGATACATGAAAATTAAAAAAATATTTGGAGACATTTTTAAAGTCGTAGGCACGCCCCTTTCAGCAATACATTAAATACACCACCTTGTGCCGCAATTTGGAACTTCTACGTGGGCACTATGCTTTGTTAAAAAGTATGCGGTAAATATTAGTATAAAGCAAGAATCAATTGAGATAACAAAACTATGATCTAAGCTAACCTAACACCAGCAATATGAATTTTGTGCTTTGTAAACTTATTTTTATTTATTTTTTTGAAGTTATTGCCTGATATACAGTTTGCTTAATTTTTTTTTATTATGATACTCATTGTTATGAGTAAAATGGCATAGAATCGGTACTATTGAACATTTTGACCTTGAATGTTTTTGGTACACGTTTCTTGTTGTATGCTTAGTTAACAATTTTACACTCCATGCCTATTATTACAATCTTACCATTATTTTTTGTTAACTAGGCTAAAATAATATCAAAAACAAGTATCATGTAAAAAAATAGTCTTTTGATTAGATTATGTTCTGCGTAGCTTTACTTTTTATTTACTGTCACTAGAGTCTGCAATAGTAGTCTTTCAATATATCGGATGGTTTGAATGGTAATGGCCGAATACTGAAAATTTCGCATACTAAATTTTGAAATTAATGACGTTCCAAATAATTAAGTCCCACTTCATTTTGAATGACGTTTCAGTATTCGGCCGTAAAAGCCAAAAGCTCAGATCACCTTCCGCATTCCTTCATCTGTAATACAATGTAATTGATAGAACTTCAATCCATAACAAAGCTATGATTTAAAATTTATAATATATACGATTACAGTAGATTTCTTACATAATTTAGTAGTAATCAAATTATAGCAATATTCAAAAACATGTTGTTGCACTAGTTACGAACGTAGCGCTCGTAGTTGTGCTACGGGCGTAGAGCCCGTAGCAGTCAACAAAAGTTTATTTTTTAAATATATATATTAACTTAATATATCTTCTATAAAATATTTCTTTAAAGTATTCAATAGTTATTAATTGTTCATACAATGATCTTTATTGATTAAAAATTATATGATTTTTATTTAAATCGTTTAAAACAATAAAAAATAATGAAGGTTATTAATTATTTTAGATGTTTAGGAATCAGTAGCTAAATGTTTTAGAGTTCTTGATATTTCAAAAGTATTACAAGGTAATAATCTGAAGATTAAAGTACTTCTTCCAAAATTATATTGTATTGTGTACCTGTTTACATATTATTTAAAGTGATATTATTTCGAATATGTAATTTAAACACAAAATAAAATTACAAAAACACTATTAAAACTAGTTTGTATTTGTAATGATTTGTCGTATTTAGGTAGGATAAAATTAGTTAATATTTATGATGAAATTATCTATATTCGAACGTACCATTAATAATGCCATCTTGCAAAATTTATGTGAAGTTCATTGAAACATTGCTCGTTTCATTTTAATGATTTATATATTTTCCATTATTTGTTAAGTGCAAATTTTAAAAGTTAAACATATTATATTTTTAATAAAACTTTATTTTGATAAAAGTGTCATGAAAGGTAAAATATTCAATGGTGTTCAAGGTGCGCCATCTTGTTGTGTGTTATTGAACTCCAATGTTATCGATGTCAAGAGCGAGTTGTTCGGTGTTTAGCCCTTTGATTCGAAGGCTCCATTAGACCACGTGCTTTTTGATGTTCTGAGCATGCGTATTTCAGTTTTCGCACCATATGATGTTAAATTCCACCTATAGTTTCTAAAGCCTATTAGCTCAGTGGTCAGAGCGTTACTAGTAGTAAAGGTCGCAGGTTCGAACCCTGTATAGGCTCTCAACTATTTTGAAAATATTTTTTAACATTTTATTTTATGATATCTTAAATATTACAATTTATATATTTAAATTAATGAGATATTCTTGTAATTCAGTACCTCGTCCTCTGAGAAGCGATATTCGTTAATCGTTATATGATAACTATTCTTGTACGCTCGCACTAGCACAACGTTTGTGTTATTTTTTCAGAGATACAAAGAATATGTGAGAAATTCAATCAGTAAAATGAAATTCATTATTATTTATACATGTTGTACATGCATGCACATTTATACATATTGTACATACAACATTGACAAATAAAATATTCTTATGGTTTATTCTAAGGTTAGTTTTACTATTTGCTTTATAAAAAAAATATCTTGGTTTGATATTTGACTAATTATAGATATAAGCTAGAAACCTTCGTCTCAATAGGAGAAAAGGCATTTGCATAGTACAGTTTAGATTAATTTTTTTTTTGATTTATTAAGTAGATTTCAGCTTCTCAACTTGACCTGAGTTCATATTTAAACTATCAAACTATTTAAATTTCTTTAATCATCAGAACTCAATTTAAAATTCAAATATAAATGACTCAATAATATAATAATATAATATCATACATAAGTTGTTTCGAGTTGAATTTCATTTGAGTTATCACTTTTGACTCAGATGTTATACTTGAAATACTACTAACGCGAGCTTTCATACAGCTTATCATATGCATATCCACTAATCTACAACATATTGACGTTACACTGGATGATGTAATAGCTCTTGTACGTTATTTAAAAATATATATATATATATGAATAAATACCTCTAAACTTCATAAAGATATAGTTTAAAATGTACCTCTGCAGATTTGTAAAAATATATTTATATTTACAAAACTAAAACAAAAATAATATTAGTTTCATTGTGCTTTTGCATATGTATTAAACTAAAGATTAAAATAATTTAAAAAAAATAAATTTAAAAAATATTATTATTTTATTGGCTTGATTCAAATTTTTAATCCTTCGGTCACAACATTTATCCCCTTTCTTATACAACAGTATAATGTTTGACTTAGTCCACTGCTGGGGAATAATTGCGGTGCTTAAGATATTGTTAAATATGTTCGTGACGACAGATACAGATATTAAGACTTTCTTGCTTTGTCTTAGGTTATCGTTGTTGACATCAATTAATATAAGAGTAATATTTAGGAAAAAGGCAAGTAGCTATTAAAGAAAATATATAACAAAAGTGTAAAAATAAATAATTCTGATAGGACGATTCTGTACATCAGTTCTTTACTAATTATACTATACTATTAATAGTTTTTTTTTTTAACTTAACCAAAATTAGGTTGGTTTTCAAGAATTGTACTTATATAAAATCCAGATAGATTACCATAGTTTATTTACATGTGATTATAATGTATGTGTGCCATTTTGTTATTTTATTCGTAGCATAATCTCATTGTTGTAGAAATTTTTGGATGACTGATCGAATAACTGCCACTGCTACTAGACTAATGGTGAATGTATTAACATTCATATATCATATATATATATATATATATTTATAATAAACTCAAACATAATATCTATATATTTCGAGAAAATCGATTAAATCTCCATGCACTCCATTAAACATCAATACGTCTTTGACATAGTTTAGCGTTAATTTTAAATACAATAGTTCATATGGTTATGGAGGGCAGATAGGTTGTGGAATGGGTGACCACCCGTTCACAACGCCCATTGAGAGTGTACAATGTCTGCCGCTAGATGTCACTACTATTATTTTAAATCGCGCTATCATTTGTCTCCCGAAGTAATATGTAAGGCTACATTAAGTTCAATACAATAAAAATAGTTCATCCTTGAAGCTGTATTTTTGGGAAAGTTGTATAGACTAGACGTCTATTACAACGTCAATATTTTATTACTACTGAATGATGTGTGAGCATATACTCGGTAAAATCTTAAAAAAGGATTAATCATAGTTAAAAAAGGACTAAACTCTGTTGTTCTCTCAGGTGCGCTTTCTCTACCATGTGGATCGCTCTGTGTCTAATGGGCTACGATTGAGTCATAGTAGCTGGTATTGTAGATAACAATACACCGGAAAGAGCTTACACTACTGCAGTTCCGAGTTTCCGTTGCCACGACGTCTGGTGATACTACACGTTTCCTGGTGCCGATTTCAAACATTATGAACCGCTTGCCGTGAATACTCTATCACAAGCTCTGACTATGGCAAAGTATCTCTGTGATAAAGATTACAGCTCTTCGTTGCGAGTTGATCTTAAAACTAATCTTAATCAAAATTTGCAAAATTAAATGTCAAATACATAATTTTCATCAAATTAAGCACTAAAACAAAGTTCGATTGAACTCACCTGTGATCGTCATTAGAAACGCTAGTTATATTTTAAGAAACCTAAAATCTAACATGTACATATGATAAGTAACACTAAACAAGAGTTATAATGAGTTAATGTACAATGTTATGGTTGTGTCTTATTTTGCTTTGAAAAGAAAACGATGTAGTTTCTATTAAGAAAATCAGTAAAGGCAATGTAACTCAAAACATTTCTAATAATATTAGCCGTAAGTTTAAAATGTAAATAGTATCAAAATATTTTGAATACATCAGTATTCTTAAATACAATACAAAAATAAGTAAAAATACATTACATTGACGAGCCGGTTGGCGTGATTGGTAGATACCCTGCCTTTCGCGCCGCAGGTCGTGGGTTCGATTCCCACCCAGGACAGACATTTGTGTGCATGAACATGTCTGTTTGTCCTGAGTCTGGTTGTAATTATCTATATAAGTATGTATTTACAAAAGAAAAAGTAGTATATGTAGTATATCAGTTGTCTGGTTTCCATAGTACGAGCTCTGCTTAGTTTGGGATCAGATGACCGTGTGTGAAAAATGTCCCAGGATATATATATATATTTGTTGATCAAAATAGGTTAATTAAGGTCTATTTTTGTTGTATAAACAGTAAGATTCAAGCAGATCAGACCATTTTATTATAATAAAGTTTCCGACCCATTTCTCTCGTTTGGTGTTAAATTTACAAAAAATTCAAAATAAGTATGCATTTATTTTTGCTTAGAATATTTGATATAATATTTCATGCTTCTTACATCAACAATACAGACAGACTGGCCATACAAACTTACAACCCCTATTTCACTCTATTGGGGGGTAGATTTTCGAAAATCTTTTAATACGTATTTATCTATTTTTAACCAGAGGCATGTATTAAATTAATATCATAATTTTCATGCTTCTTAGCTAAATAATGACGAACTCTTCATATAAACTTTCAACCTCTGTTGCACTCTCTTAGGTGGTGAATATTGGAAAACTCTGATTTGAATTATTGTTTATTTCTTACCAGAAGCTTATGTATGAAATGTCTTGCTCCTAATTTGGAATATGATGGATTTCCATACGGTTCATTCCTTATTTCAACCTTTTAGGGGTGCAATTAAAAAATATCCTTTCTTCGTACGCGTTTTCATTATAAAATGCATCAACTGTCAAAATTTCAAGTCTGTAACCCCAGTGGTTTAGGCTCTGCGTTAAATCACTTTTTTTTGTACATAAACATATTATTTAAAAATAATAAATAAGATTTTTTTTATATTATTGCTTTATTTTTATTTACATTAACAAATGATAAATTTGAAGTTTTATGAAAATCGGTTGAACGGGGCGGAAGTCGATACTTTACAGCGCCGCCTGATAGCGAGTTACATCAATGTGCATAGCATATAAAACTTCTCCGTGGAAAAATACATATACATACCAATTTTTATAATGAACGGTCAAATCACAGCTCTTTTTAAGGAGCCTCTAAATTTACGATACCGCCTATATACTTTATATCTATCATGTATAAACTCGTTCTTATTACTACTATTAACTTCGATCAACAATACTACTAGATATGGCAATCACGCACAAAAACAATACTCAAATGTGGCACCGACCATAAAATGAAGAAAACGATGTAAATTTTTAATAATTTCAACCCAAACTATGCCTTGTTCTCAAACAATAAAGTGCGATTTAGATTGTATTGACATTCACTTACGATCTTACGCCATAAACGACAGAAAGACATAGGAAATGCACAGTAACGGTTGTTCTATATTCAACCTTATTTTCTTAGCAATAAGTTTAGCAATAAGTAAATGATTGGACCATAGTAATTTGTTTTATACCATATATATATGACCATAAATATTTTTATAGCATACGTAGGAGGACGAGCATATGGGTCACCTGATGGTTAATGGTCACCAACGCCCATAGACATTGGCAATGTAAGATATATTAACCATCGCTTACATCGCCAATGCGCCACCAACCTTGGGAATTAAGATGTTATGTCCCTTGTTCCTGTAATTACACTGGCTCACTCCCCCTTCAAACCGGAATACAGCAGTACGAAGCACTGCTGTTTTGCGGGTAGTACCTACTCAGACGAGCTTGCACAAAGTTCTGCCACCAAGTGATAACCTCACTAATAACCTCACAAACGTCATTGTGTTCTTACTTTTCGGGCCGTTTTTGAAGCGCTTACCGCTAAAAGACTATTAAGCTATATTTTCGTAATGATAATAATATCAAAATTAAGTAAAGCATGACAAGTCTCATCAAATTTTGTATTAATATCTCTTATCATTATATAAAAAATATCCCATTTCCATTACTCAAATATCCTATCACGAATAGAAATGAAGTAAGTATACTGTTAAATAAAATGCTAAAATAATAATAAGAAATCAATCTAATGTTTTAAAATGTCTTTAGATTTTACAAATCACTCGCCGTAGATTTTCTAAGAAATTTTCTTCCATTACGTGACCATCTTGCTGCTGCGTTGTCTTTAGATGTCGAGGTTAGATGTTCAGTGCTGAAAACTGGTGTTTTATCACCAGATATTTTTAGACGCTTGTTATAGTTAATGACTCCAGCCTGAAATCGATCGCGCTTAAGTGGTCTACATTTTTTTACTACTACAGTGCGAGGATGAGATTAGTTTTTATTTTGCTTCCTATCCGTGTGAATTTAGTAATGCTACCTTCATTAATTGAAACAACAATTATTTTGCTTGTTTGTTCATCCGTGTTTACGAATTCTTATTGTCATGTCATGTAATAACAGTTCTAAGCCTTTATTAAATATATATAATAGCTGGCCTACCCTGGCGTAGCTGTTGCTGAACTGCTTTTAACTGCTGAAGTTGGATCTTCATTGTGCTCGACATTATCCTCATGGTAAAGGTTCACCATTATCGTCGTCTAAAAGAACCATAAAACTTGAATTGTTACGATAAATAAAAATAGTAGCCTAAAATTGCCTTCATAAATACACTATCCACATCGCAGTATAACGTACTTAACACTGTAATATTACGAGTGAAAGAAGGCGATTTTTGATAATCACTATATACCCACGTATTAACTCACTGTTAACCTCTAGGGGATAATGAAATTGCCTTCGTGACGTTCAACCTCTAGGCGTGATTATCTAGCCTTTTTATTATTATATATTATATTTTTATTATTATCACTAACCGGATTGGAAGGAGTCTGATGTCAAGTACTAAATTCTATTGCATTACCCATGTTTTGCTTCAAGTTTTGAGAGTTTACGCTGATAGCATCGACTTTTTTCGACATTATTCATCTTTTAGGCCTAATGTATTCAATATTTGTTTACTAGAATTGCTAGGAATGTGAGATATTTCGAGTTAATATTATTATTGATAAAATAAGAATCTAGACTGAAAAAGTAGAATTTTTAGATCGTATCTGATCCAGCTGTTTGATATTCTTCATTTTCCTCCAATATCGATATAATAATACGATACTGTGGCGTATTGTATCGATATTCGTCGATCTTTTACAATTTTAAGTAACATCTTAATTTTATAAATATTTTAAAAAACTGTATGTTTTGACGAATTTTCCACAATGAAACAAACCACAATATCAATAACAAATAATATTAATCATAAATTGTTACAAATAAAGTTTAAATGATAATATTATTCTAAAAACTAGAATTTAGTAAAGTTTTATAATAATGGAGAATAAAAAGTTGGAAATCGGAACCCCCGACCTTCGTTAAATAATAATTAATACAACGCTCTGCAGACTAGATAATAAGCATTGTACTAGAGTTCTTATTTAATTAAATTAAACGCTGTGTTCTCTGAAATAGTACAGCGACACCCGCGTTAAATGTGGGAACTACTTTCTACAGAACCCATTATGCGTACAACGCTCACATAGAGGTTCCAAGTATTGAAACGGGATGGCGTGGTTAATGCATTATCAATAGTACAACAAATATTGGAATGTTTGAAATATAAAATAACTTAATATATATGTTTCCGATAGATGTGGTTTAAATTCTCTTCAGAATTGTTGACAAATATTTCATCATAATCAAAAATATTAAAAATATATAATAATAACAATAAATTATTAGATATCCTCCAAGACTTCCAAGACACGCTCAAGTGGTTCTTGGAGCGAGGAATATTAATGGCGTGCGGATCTTATACTAATATAATACCTCACACTCAAACAATCCACCACCATATCGTTGGCGCAGGTATGGTAACTTGTTACTCTGATCCTTTAATCTTCCAATTACATTAGCGCTCAGTACCTGTTTAGTATTATTTAAATATTTGGTACCTATAATATTACTAAAAAAATGAATGATTAAATTTCCTGTCATTTTACGTCGGAATGACTTGCCATTAATAATTTCTGCAAAAGGATTGTGTTATTGTCTTTGCAAAATAATATATTATCTATTGGACCCTAACAAACATTTTTACCAGATTATTTAGGCAATAAAATAAATATTTTATCATATAGTAATTATTACCTAATTTATAAACTCCAATATTATGTAAATAATGTGCATTTAAACAAACATATTTTTTCCATATTAAATGCTACGATACATAGAAGTTTCTAGTGGTTTTTGTTATTCTGCCTAAAACCATTGTAAATAATATGTAGTGGTACAAATTATATTCTGCACAAGACTGTGCAATCTTTATTTTTTAACGTAACCTATTTTGGCAAATAAAAATAAATATTTTTCATCCGATCTTGGTTCAAAAGCAATTTATAACCAACAATTTTTATGGCATTTGCAATCTACCTTTGTGCTATGTCGTGTTCGGATGTTATGTTGTGTTAATTTATTAATACTGAATTTGCAGGTCCACATAACATGTCATTAACATCAAACTTTAGTTAGCCTGTCTCTGAACTTTAATGTTCCAAGTAGTTTTAATTTTGCTTTTAGACTTTGTGACAATATTTTTAATATGTAATGTTCGAGCTGTTTGACAAACACAATATTTTCAATAATGTGGTCTAGTTCCAAAGAATAAGAATTTAATCGTTTTACAAATGTCTTCCTCGTAAATCAAGGTTGCTAAAGATAGTTGTCCCTGATATATTGTGATTAAAGTAGGCTATATGATGTCCTGTACATCATATAGCCTACTACTAATATAGTGTTCTGCTCTTGCATTAAGGGTCGTCACTCGCAGTCGAAGGTCAAGAAATTTTTGGTAAGAAATTATATAGAAAACGATGCTCCACCACCTTGAAATAAATCACACAGTTAGCCAGTGAATGTTACTCACGCCTGTAACATTCGAATTTAAGACAATGTTTATGGATAAGTGTAAAAAAAATTCATTCTTTGAGTTTTGCATCAGATAAACTAGGAAAAATGGTTTTTAAATACTTAAAAGCTCCATCTCTCTCATGTGCTTTGACAAAGTTTTTCGTTAATTTAATTCGAACTCCATGAGCAGTGGTTCATTTCCCTTACTGGAACTACTGGGTAATGATGGATAAGGAACTACTTCAGAATGTAGCACAGGTTTTGTTACTGATGCAACATCAGGATATTGTATGTGCTTTCGGTTTTTGTTGTTAAAACCTATAGTTTCAGTGTGGCAGAAGTAACAGTCAGTAGTATGATTTGTTGGTTCTTACCATATCACTACACCAGGAACCCATTTTTATCAAGGTTTGTTACCGAGATTTGAAAGTAATGGATATGGGTAGGCTCGTTTTACGACCTCAATGATTGGTCTCTTCTTTTTTGACAAAATAATTTGGCCACAAACATAGGAAAAGTTATTTGAGTTTAATTTACACTTCCTTGATGACTATATATATATTTAAAATAAATGAAAATGTTTAAATAATACTTAAGCGCAATAAAAACAAACTATGAACTCAGACACGGCTAACAAGATAGCTTACTCGTATGAATGTGAGTATATCAAAAACTTGACGTGATAAAAATATGAGATATATATTTTTGTAGTAAGGGGATAGGTAGAAAACACATACAATATGAATTATCTTTGGGTAAAAGATTTTTTTTTTGTAAAGTAGTGATTAATTGATAATTAATAAGTCTTAATACTTATTTTTTAGGTTTTTGATATAGTATAAGTAAAAAATCCTGTAAACAAATCGAAATCGTTGCAGCGGAAAAAAATATAATATTTCCGTGCGTCCGACAAAGTCATCAAAATCGGTTCAGTGATATCATTAATATCATGACACGATAGTCATTCGATTCTATCCGTGCTTATACTAATTTAACAAAAATCAGCTATTGCAGCTATGCAGTGACTTAGCACTAATATTTAAATATAGCCTCGCGGAATTTAACTGTGGGTATATAAATTTTACACACAGTTTTAGGTATTAGCGCTTTATTCGCAGCGCGCATTAAATACTACCTACCTACTTGGTGGTAGAGCTTTGTGCAAGCTCGTCTGGGTAGGTACCACCCGCTCATCAGATATTCTGCCGCAAAACAGCAGTACTTTGTATTGCTGTGTTCCGGTTTGAAGGGTGAGTGAGCCAGTGTAATTACAGGCACAAGGGACATAACATCTTAGTTCCCAAGGTTGGTGGCGCATTGACGATGTAAGCGATGGTTAACATTTCTTACAATGCCATTGTCTATGGGCGTTGGTGACCACTTACCATTAGGTGGCCCATATGCTCGTCCGCCTTAGTTTACCACCAAGTAAACATATTTCCATAAAGCACACGACATGCGTTTTTTTCATGCGTTTATTTATTATTTCTCTCCTAGGTTCTGTCTACGGCTTCGTCTTTGTGTGAATAGTTGCACGTCTTTTTATTTTATTGTATAGGCAGGCTGATGAACTGATGATGATTATGAGACAGTTCACTTGAAAATGGTGACTAGTTTGTTGTTTTTTTTAAGGGCAGTGGTGATCAGTTCCCTAAGCTGATGACCACTGCCAACAAGTATTAATTTTAGAAAAACTGGAGTACTAGAATTTCAAAAAAGCACGAATATTGAAAATATGCTACACCTGTGCGCATTTCATGGGTAAAATACAAATACGTTTTTCAAATTATCCTTTCACCGATATCGCAATCCCGCCTACTAGGTTTAATCTAACGAGCCATAGCGAAATCCATTTTACTTATGTATTTGTTATATAATATATGATGTATATAATAATGACTTGACATATAATATCATGCACTTCTGACATCAATTTTTTATTTTTTTTATATTTGGAGTAATAAATTTGATGTATTTAGTCTTTTCAGTTAAAGTTATGTTTGAATGAATTGTATATGTGAAAGGTCGTCGTTCATGCATTCGATATGGATGGACGACATATTTTTTTTAAAGCAGTGTCATCACTAAACCTAGTAACATCTTGTGCTTGACATCCAATATAAAAGTCATGTCATTTACCCAGATAAAAAAGAGAAAAGGAATAAGAATAAATTGGAAATTTATAACTTTCTGTATCTACTAACATAATTATACTACAATTTTTTTCTTTGTTTCAGGTAAACACGACAAATATATTTTTTAAGAACAAACTTCAATTTTCAAAAATTACTATCTTATATATATAGTTTATATTAAATATATAGTAATTTTTAGTTTTTTTTTATAAATGCTGATTTTATAAAAACCTCGAATTGGTCTTTTTACAAATAGAACACCAAATCATACATTTGTTTGATGTCAATAACTCACTTTAGTTATTCATATACTACTCTTAAATATCTACTTAATTGAACTCGCCCAATAAATAATGAATACATATATATTAAACTAGCGGTTCAACTATGGCTTTGTCCGTTGCAAATAAAATCCAAACTGGATAAAAAGGTTAATATGTTAATTATATCATATTATGTAAGCTGTGATAAGGCCTGAAAAAGTAACATATAACCTAACCCGATCTTTCGTATTTATAATATGTGAGTTACCAAAACACACATATTTGGTAACTCACATATTAGCCGTAGTAACTTTCAAAGAGAGCGTTATTTTGAAATCACAGACATTATTTATGTTACATTATTTATATTTAATTTTATAGATAAATGATAAAGCATGAAGAAGTTACAAATATTTACAACATGTATGTAATATGTTGTTTATATAATCTGTACCGGAACACGGCTGTTTAAAATAGTTATAATGGCGACATATCGTCTAAGCTGTTTACAGAATTGGCTTAAAACCTTAACTAAATACAATAAAAATTGAAAATAATTATTATACATGTCGTGAATAATATCTATATAATATGGCTTATATTATGTAGATTTCAGTTAAATTTGTTGTCAAGAGATAGGTGTAATTATCGACTATTTGGATAGTAGGCAATTATTATAATTGGCCGAGTGTAAGCAGCTGTGGTTGTGGGTTTTTTGTATATGTTAAATGAGTAGAGTTATTTGTCTATATAGCCAATTGACCAACATGGCGCCCTATTAATCTTAAGTATAGTCTGACGAATATTTTGGCAAGCAACGAAAATTAGAATTAATACCATATCATGTCAAGTGTTACATTTTGATAACCGTAGCAACAGATAAGTGACATCATATCTAATTGGAAATAATAAAAGAATAACATACACGAATGAAAACACTGATTGAAAATATTAATAATTTAATCGGATTGGTACAACTTGCTATTAATTTTAGGTGAAGTAACTATATTATTATATAATTCAGATACGTAAAATTACATTATCAATATAACACACTATAAGAAAGTCTATTTATTTATTATCAGTTTCAAAGTTACTGTTTCTAAATATAGTTAAACAGCAAAATTTATTTACGATTTTGTGGCAGGACACTATTAAGAGTGATACTCATTAAGCACCGCGATGCCATGATAGTGCTGCGCTTTGAATCAGTAAAAAAAGTATTATTTACTCATGGTTGATATTAAGATTTTTTAAATGACGAAAATCGGAGAGTCTATCATTAAGGGACCGGACTTTTAGTTTAATTAAAATAAAAGTTTTTTTTTGTATTATCAAAAATGTTTATGAATACGAATTCTGGTCTGTTCAGATAATATCATGTATAAATATTTAGGTAATATCGAATATGTCCGTATTTGTACATTTGGGCGTAGAAAGTCTTAAAAGTGTTATTTCGTTCCTTACTGGCATATGGAATATATGTACATTACGTATATTTGTGGTCGACTGTATATTGCTACTTGATAATGTCTGATTCATCATTCTGGGTAAGCGGAACATAATATGTAACGATACTGATATACGGAGTAGGGTTTCAGTGAGATTTAAGTAAAGATTAGCTGATGTCGAATTTAATCATATATCGAATGTTTCCGAAGAAACCAATGATGTCATCATCATTTTACGATATATAGATTTACTTTCCACTTCTTCACAGTAAATTATGCCGCAAATTACAATGACCCCTTCTATTAACATTAATAATTTCTATTACGAATTTTACTAATAAGTAAGTCGAATGAATTATGTGTTATTAATAATATTAGAGGGCGTAAGATCGCACTGCGGGATATCTACGTACACCTTTTGTATCATATAATATAATTATATTTATTAATATAATTACAGATACTGCTTGTTTAAAATATTAGTTCATTTTATAGATAATTGTATACATAAATGTTATAATAAAAAGTTTTAATTTATTTTATATAATTATATAACTTATAAGTTAAAATAAACCGAGATGGCCCAGTGGCTAGAACGCGTGAATCTTAACCGATGATCGTGGGTTCAAACCCGGGCAAGCACCACTGAATCTTCAAGTGTTTATAATTCATCTCTTACATGATGGTGAAGGAAAACATCATGAAGAAACCTGCATGTGTCAAATTTCGCTCAAATTCTGCCACTTGTGTATTCCACCAACCGGCATTGGAGAAATGTGGTGGAAAAAGCTCCAACCCTTCTCCTCAAAAAAGCAGAAGAGGCCTTAGCCCAGCAGTGGGATATTCACAGGCTGTTACTTTACTACTTATAAGTTAAATATTATTAGGAGTAATAGGATGCTTTTATTTATTTAATTCAACAAGAGTGTAACAGCGACACCCATTGATTATATTGAAAAATTTGAAGCAATTGCTACGGAACTACACATTACTGATCCAACGTTCACATCAAGGTTCCAAGATTTGTAACGGGATGGCGCGGTTAACGCGTACGTGTAATATTTTCATAAAAACCTATTTTAAATACATTTTATATACATATTACAAATTATAAAGACGAAAATGTAATATAATTTACGCGGCTAAAAATTGTAATCAATTTTCGATCTTGATGTACTGTTTTTTTGTTTGTTTAAATTATAATGTCTGTGTCGTAATTTAATTTTACCAGCCAAACCATGCTCATCGTAAATACTACTATTTACGATTTAATATTTAATGTGTAAAAACATCCAATTCGTATTTAATAACTTATGAATTTATGTATATGTATATGTAATAGCATTCGGATTTAGTCACAATAAGTTAGCTCCGGTTTTACTGAAACTAGTTTCGTATCCAGAGTTCGGTGTGAAGGGTTTATATCCGAAAAATAATTTATGTTAGTAGAATTTCATAGTTGAGTGTATAATTGAATGGAACCAATGTCACATGCCAATTTATATTTATTTATAAGTCACAAGAGATTTACTTATTTTTTAGTATATACAATATTTATCAACATTTAATATTATTAGATACAAATGAAAGGGCTTACCATAAAGAAATAACCAAAATTCGTCATCCCAAATGAGTGCAAGGCACTTCTATCCAATAATTGATTTTACCTACTTTATCCGACGCGGCAGCTCATAGCGTTTCTATTTGTAAATATATATTTTCTATTTATCTTGATAAATTACATTAATTATCATACTAACTATGTATGGTTAAAGGCATACATATAACAAGCACGTGCTCATATAGCCTTATGATTTCACAAAACTATATGAGCACGAGCTCGATTAAGTTAACGGTTTTTTTTATTTAATTGTAACAAAAATTAATCTACAAAACACTTTCAGAAATTGTCTTAAAATCTCAAGCATGACTCTCAAAACATCAGCGCCTTTTTTTCAGCGCTGACATGTCAAAAGTTATACGAGAGACTTTAAGACATTTTAGGAGAGCGTTCTGTACACCAACTCCCATTACAACTGACCGCCGAGCTCAATGTACGAGGCTTATGTAGTAAATTTTTGAGTCAAACAATAGCGCGATTTAAAAGATAAGTAGTGGCATCTAGCGGCAGACGCTGCGAACATTTGGCCAGTTTATTCCCCTCTCGTTTCTCGTCACTCGCTCTTTTATTAAGCTACAATTGTGATCAGATGAACAATGATGTCGTACTAGCTCAATAATAAGATTCTTTTTATTTAGTTGTATATATATTTTATTCATTTACAAAATTGTTTTACAGAAAAATAATATAAAATTTCATTAAATTACATAATCAACGCTTAATATTTATATAATTGCTTGAAGTATTAAAAAAATAATAATAAATACTGCTCAAGACTGATAAAAGAAGAGGCCGTGTCTTACTCTGCACTCTTACATTAAATCGATTCCTGAAGCACAAATATAAACCACGGCGAATATCCATTTCACTTTGGACAACTGTAATGAATTATATTTTTTGTGCCAGCATGAAATGGTTTTAATTTACTTTATCATATCCCTGAAATAAAAAATGTTTTCTTTTTTATATAAATTATCCTTAAGAAAATGACTATGGAATAGTGCACATTCATTTCAGGAAGGTGCACAAGATGAGATTCGTTCACTAAAAATATCGTTTTGATTTAAAAATATTTTTTTTCACCATAGGTTTTGTAGTTTTGCCGTAAATATTGATAAACCGTTTTTCACCCTTAAACCCCCACCCTCTTCTGACCTCAGGTCGCCCGTAATTTTTTTTTTCTTTTATTTTTGTTATATTCTCTTCCTTTTTCAATGAGTTTCAGTCTACTATAATTTTTTCGTTTCAAAAATTGTCAGGACTGGTCTAAAAAGAGTTAATAACAGCTGATAATTACAAATCTATTCATTTTAATAATTACATATTATACAAAACAATAGAAATGAGTGTCATAACTTATAGTTTATTTACTATTTATTTTAATCTTATAATATGTGACACAAAAAGGTGGCGAAATCAATTTTCATACTCATGAGATACATGTTAAGCACCATACACAAACATATTATTCGATTTGCACTTTTCTTATATTTAGTTATTTTATATTAATTAATTATAGGACTATCTTATTAAGCTTAATTTTTAAACCAATATTGATTGCCAGCCATCCGGTACACAAAACAAATCCCGTTTAGAAATCACCTAATATGGAATAATATATTTAACTAGTCAAATTAAGAACGTAAAATGTTATTTAGTCGCGTTAAAATGTTTCCAAAATGCGAAAAAAACGAAGTCGACTAATATGGTGGTGATTTCTATTTTATAAAAACCAGAACCAGCCTTTGTGGGCTAAGCTTAGTGGTCATATCAGATATTTTTTTGTATCCTATTAAAGGTATTAACGGTCCTTTGGTATGGCATTTGATTAGGAGAGATAAAAAGTCTGTTACTAGAATACTCATCACGAGTATTAATGTTGATTGATGTAGGGGATAGGGAAGGCCGAAGAAAGTGCTATGCTTTCTTACGTAGCCCATCCAGGTCTGCGTAAGAATGCATATGTGTATGAAAGTGGTAAGTAATGACAGAAAGAAGTGGAAGAAAAATACATATTGTGCCGGCGTCATGTGGTAGAATAAAGGCAGGAAGAAGAAGGCATGGTATGACTTTCAGTAAGTTTTTAAAACATTATAATTGCCTTCAGATGATAACTGAATACGACTTCGATGAACTTTTTTGTATGTATTATTACAAAACACATTCGAGTTGATTACGTATATAAATATAAATAAATGTACACATTTCAATATGATTTTTTATAGCATATGTAGGTGGACGAACATATTAGGTGGCCCCCCACCTGATGGTAAGTGGTGACCAACGCTCAAACGCATTGGTATTGTAAGAGATGTTAACCATCGCTTACATCGCCAATGCGAACTTGGGAACTAATATGTTATATCGCTTGTGCCTGTAATTACACTCGCTGACACCCTTCAAACTGGAACACAACAGTACGAAGTACTGTTGTTTTGCAGTAGAATATCTGATGAGTGGGTGGTACTTACCCAGACGAGCTTGCACAAAGCTCTACCACCAATTAATAATCAATAAATACAAAAAAACCACAGTGAATTAAAATTATTAAAAAGTGTATATTTCAAATAACATATAGAATTGACGTAATATATAGTTGAAGAAATAAATAAAACAGGAATAAAATATTTATTTTGATGAATTCTACGTACGTAGTTACGTACGCGTTATGAACGCATTTTATAAAATTGTACCTCTACTTACTTATGGTTAGTTGATTCCACCAGAAATAAAGTATATAATAAGTATAAAGCTGGCATGGTTTATATCATAATTTTTTTAAACAAGATTATAAGGGTAAAATACCTGATTCTAACAGTTTATTTATAAAGATAAATATCAACTTATTGATAGAAAAGACACGGTGCCAGTGCATTTCTGTCAGTGCAGACTGTGCAATCGCAGGAAGCTTTTTTCTTAAATCCAGAGCGCTATTGTTTATCAGCAGATAACGCATTACCAAGAATACTTTTTTTATACTTAGGTCGATAGGTAAACTTCATAATTATCATAATCAGAAGTCAGTACAGTAAAAATAATATTATTAACGTAAATTAAAAAAAAATGTTGTCTAAAGCTTAGGTAGTTGTATCCAAACATTGTAAACGAGTCATGTCATCTTCTTTTAACTAGTAAATTTCCGATACCTTGCATTTTTAGTGGAGTGTATAATAATTGGTGTATTCATTTTGGTCGTTAATACTATTTTTGCCTTTCGCTATCTAGTAAGTCGCAGCACGTTATTTTTTTTTACGAAAATCATATGTTAATAGTACGTACTAACTCGGTCGGTAACAAAACCGGTCATGTGAGTGATGTCGGAGCGCATTTAACATTAAATTTGTATTATTAATACGCGATGAATAGGCAGGAGCTGACGCACGTGTGCTCAATTGAATGTAATCACTTATACATTCATATTACATCGTTGCTAGCGGGTAGGGACGCCATCTTGCCTTAAGTAAGTTGATCATTGTGATCGCAATGAATAAAGTGTTGTACTTACAATTTTTTTCCTGCTAATTCCACATCCTCACAATTAATAAATAACACGAGATTTTATTATGAAATAATGTTTTCTATACTGCCACCATAAGAAAGAAGGCCGTAACTGTCAATTTTGTCAAAAATGAGTTATTAACATATTCTGAATCAGCAAAGAAAATGTCTTATACACTTACACACAAAGCTGTAACTCGTATGAGATTAAATATATCATAAGAATTTTAGCCTTAACTACGTCATAAATTCTGGATTTTAACCTAAAAAGCCTTAATTACACAATGATGGCCTTTTGTGCTAGTATTTTCGTTTTTCTAGTCTGGAAGGGCATAATTACCCGTCAGGGACTTTTAACCTTTAAATTGACTACAATAAAATGCCCTAACTTCGCAATAAAGGTTTTTCTTATAAGTATTATGAAGGGAGTAATTCATATGTTTTGTTGATTTTTTATATAGATAATGATAATAATGTGATTGATTAATAAATATGTTCCCTTCGATCAATAATATTATAATGATCGAAGGATGTTCCTTTAAAAATATTATTTTATACACACTATTTAATAATCAATACTATTTTATATTAATAAAGTACCTATTTAACTAAAAATTATGGGTTTAATTATATTTTTAATTTGACTGCCTCGTTCGTCTAGTGGCTTGATATAAGGCCGCAGACTCGGTGGCCCTGGGTTCAATTCCCAGGTCGGGCCAATAAGTTATTGGGGTTTTCTGTCAGAAAATTCTCAGTAGCAGCCCAGAGTCTGGAAGTTGGAAGTGTGGTACACTCCCGTGCCTCGGAAAGCACGTTAAGCCGTTTGGTCCTGCGCCTGAACTCTTTCCGGTCGTGTCGGATTGCCGTCCCATCGTATTATGAGAGCTAAGGAATAGAGAGTGCACCTGTGTTTGCGCACACACTTGTGCACTGTAATATCTCCTCCGTAGTTGGTTAATCTCTCATGAGATTGGCCGCCGTGGCCGAAATCGGTCTGGAGGACCTTACCTTATGGGTTTAATTTAAATAAGTCTTGTTTACAATTATTATTGACTGATTAAGGTTTTTATTTCCTATAGGCAAAAGACCTACTTTTGCTGCCATGCAATTATTATTTTTTCATTATCCTTGCTTTGAAAACGGTTCATATTTTAGTTTACTATCAAGAATAGGCGCAACTGCACATTTAAGGATTTACATGCAAGGATTTCAGCTTAAGGAAGATTGAATTCCTTCTATAAGGAGCCGTAATTACATTTTACACAATTAAAATTAAAATTACGCCCTTTCAAATAAGTATTTCCTAATTTGAAATATTTTTTTCCTAAAACAAAAGGGAAATAACAAAATAAAATGCATACGCATTTATGATTTTTAATAAATTGTGGTACAACTTAAAGCCTATATTTTTTACGCTTTATAAAATAAGAATCACTAACTAAAACCAATCAGTAAATCGCAGGCTTTCATTTTAGATAAAACTTCAATTCCGGTTGAGGTAGTTACGGCCTTCTTTCTTATGACGACAGTATAGCACATGTTTGTACACTACACTTGTTACTACACTTTGGAAAACAAATGACAGCAGTTCCTCCAATCCGTTTAAAACGACGACCGTGTCAGTCGCAGATTTTTGACTATGTTTGATATACAGTTTAAAAAAGCAAACATGTAACAATTATAAAATTGAATACCAATTTTATTTTAATGGCGATATTTTTCCTGGTTTATTTTGCAGAGATCTATTTATATACAAAATTATATAATAAATAATTTAACAAAACTGTTTTTTAATTTGATTGGAAGTTTAGTCGTGGATTATATTTATTATATTTCCTACCGAAGTTCATGTTCCGATACATCCGAGTAACATGAAACAATAGAATTAGTTCAAATGTTTTCACCATATCATGCAATATCTTTTGAATACTACCGGGGATAAAGCAAGGAGGAACGAGCGACAAGTAAAATATTAATACGTATGCATACTTTCAATATTAATACTACTTAGAGTTTGTTCTGTACTTCCTACTATTACCACTATTAAACAAGGCACATATTTTATTGTTATAACACACACTATACGATTTTGTAGAAACGTACAAAGATTTCAGCAGTGAAATTTGTTTATACTATTTTATTTCTTCTCGTCATGGATACTGTAAAAATGTCTAGTATCAAGCTTGTAGAGCGTATTCAGATCTACAATTTGGTGTTTTATATAGTTCAGTTTCCACGTGGTTATGTCCACACGACAGGTACTTGAAAGGTTGTTCAGAGATTTAATTAAAAAATAAATTAATTAACCATGTAAATAGTGAATTGATCTCTATTTTATTAAATAAATACATTTTTTGTAGGGAAAATAATATACAATTAAAGGCGTTATTTTTTGCGTCATTTTGATGGTCTTGGCTGAAGAATTCCCGCCACGGTAGACTCTGCGAGTCGTGAGGACTCTTGAACCAAAGGAAATTATGCTTTGATGGTCGAAACATGATCCATTATCACTCATTATTGTCACCACATGAGCAAATCATTTAAAATGTTTGCTTGTCAGGTCCTTAGCCAAAATGACATAAAGAAACAAAAGTAGAAAAGTTAAAATAAAAAATAAATAACGGCTTGTGAATATCACACTGCTGGGCTAAGGTCTCTTCTACTCTTTTTGAGGAGAAGGTTTGGAGTTTATTCCACCACGCTGCTCCAATGTGAGTTGGTGGAATATACATGTAACAGAATTTCAGTGAAATTTGACACATGCAAGTATCCTCGCGATGTTTTCCTTCACCGTTAAGCACGAGATGAATTGTCACGAGAATCACAAATTAAGCACATGAAATTCAGCGGTGCTCGCCCAGGTTCCCACCCACGATCATCGGTTAAGATTCACGCGGTCTTACCACTAAGGCCATCTCGACATAAAAAGTTAAAAAATGAAGAAAAGTTCTCGAAGTTATATTTTCCATAAAAGTTTAGATTTTCATACTAGGATAACAGAAAATGCAAGAGTTAATAGTTCAAAAGCCACTACGGTAGAGCCACCTTGCCGTATAGTAAACCATTTATGAGTTGTTTAGTTAGTGTTCGTCCAGTTGTCGAACAAAAACAAGAACAAAATATATATTTATATTTTTTTAATATATCCAAAACGCTGAAACTGTATTTAGGGCTGCATTTGTATTTTGTAAATCAAAATCAATCAAAGGATCTAATTTTTTCTCACTATTATATTTAATAACATACAATTAATTATACGCGTCGATTTTGTTGTAATGTTACAAATAACAAATATTCATGTACCATAATATTGCTGTATCGTATAAAATTAAAATATTTGTAAATGTCGTTAGAAAAAACATAGAATACTTGGTGGTAAAGCTTTGTGCAAGCTGGTCTGGGTAGTTGCCACCCACTCATCAGATATTCAACCGCATATTAGTATTTCTTGGTATTGTTGTGTTCCGGTTTGAAAAGTGAGTGAGCCACTGTAATTACAGGCACAAGGGACATAATATCTTAGTTCCCAAGGTTGATGGTGCATTTGCGATATTAGCGGTGGTTAACATCTCTTACGATGCCAATGTCTCTGGGCGTTGGTGACCACAATATCATCAGGTGGCCGATAAGCTCGTCCATCTTCCTATGCTATTTAAAAAAATTGTAATTTTTTAAACTATTACTCCAACTAAATTATACTTATAAATTGTTAACATTAATTTCATTTGAGTAGCAATATACTTCTTTTTTCATTTGCACAGCACATATTATGTTATGTTTATTAATGTATTTTTACAAACAATATCAAATAATAAAGTTTTTATTTTCGTTCACTATTATGGTTATATTTCCAACCGAAGTTCACATTTCTATACCAGGGAATCATGAAACGATAGAGTTAGTTTGAAAGTTTGGTGCAGACAAGCATAATTGAGAACTTTTAGTTTTGCTTTGCGCAACACAATATTTATTTTCCTGCTTCGAGTGCATCAGGAAGATACAATAACTAGGAGGAGTGAGAGGGTTTTTTAAAGTATTACGTAGGTAGAAGAGCTAATGGACTATCTTTTATAAGTCATCACCATCGTCCACAGATATTGGCGATGTACGAAATATTAGTACGAGACAGCAAATGAAATAAATAGCAATAGTCTTATATTGCTATTTATTGTATGGCAATAATATTTAATTAATAGGTCTGTATTTAGATGAGATGTATAGATGTTATCATGTTTTTCTCATGTCAACGTTGTGATTCAATTAGCGAATAGTTGTAAAAGAACGTTGAGCTCACAAAATAAATTGAATATATTATTATAGTAAGTATATCAATATTAAGACAGATATATGTTTAAAAAATTGTCGCCTTAAAATAAATTACGCGCCCATATAAATTTTATTTCCTATTTTTTCACTCTTATGTGTGTTCATATTTCTTTAAATGTATATAGGACCAAACGGGAATCCCAATCCTTTCAAACAGTAATTTCTTAAATCGGTTCTTAAATGTCGGAGTTCTGCGATAACAAACATAGCAAGACGAAGTATAAACTCCTCCTTTTTTGAACTCGGTTAATGTTTGTGATTGACATTTGCAAAGGGAATGCAACTACAAACACGACTGCAAATAATGCAAGCTGAAGCGGGCGATGCAATTTGTGTTTACTTATACAACAATGTATAACCGGGTGCATTCTGAATACCAGGAAAACATAACTGGTCTAGAGTAACGACAATGTAACGCATTTTCCATCCCTTATTAACGCTATGTATTAACCGGCTGCAAGCCTTCCTACTCACACGATGCAACTGCGATTGCGCGGTAGGTACACGATTCAGGAATGCAGTTTCAACGTCGTGAATTTCAGTCTCCCCGATATTATGATAAATGCTTCACGTGTTTTCGTAGCTTAGAATTTCATTTAATTTACTCCGTTAATGTCCTACTAACCAGTCGAAAATGTAGGTTCGCGTTATATATTATTTAAATATCAACACAGTCTATTTTTTATTTCATCACATATATAAAAAAACACGATAATAAACAACTTCTAATAGCAACAAAACGTTGTTTCTACGTTTTACATTTGTCAGTGAATTATTCTCAATTACCTATATATACTATTACTATTATAGTCATTAATAAGGAGGAAAACCTAAATTATACTTTTTAAGCATAAAAATACCTTGATCAATCCAATCAGCATTGAATAAATGCAAATATCAAAGCAAATATAGTATTTTAACGCGAGAATCGGATGAATATTTAAAGAAAGCATTAACAAAGACTAAGTAACATAAAATTTTATTTTTTCCTAGAAAAATAAAATGTTCCTTATTAAATAATATTTTGTACGTATTAAGAAGAGAGAAGAGAAAATTTATATGTTAACACATGATTTTGCTAACGATGAAAATACGCACAAACATGTAAATAATTGTGAAAAAAATTGTTTTTTTTTTTAAATATTGTATGTATAATTAGGCAGTTAAAAGGAATAAAATCAGTAACTATACGATTTATCGGAATGACCGTCCCGAGTGCAACGGCCTCAAACTACGATGCACAAACACTGGAGCTCCATAAACGCGAAGAGGTGCAAATCTAATATATGAAATACACGGATCATCATAGAAAGTACAATATTATCTTCGATTTATGTTTCCATCTATTAATTTCCCAAATTTACAACTTAATTAAGACATTGAAGTCATGTTTTAAAATATTAATTAACTGAACAAAATTACTATAAAACTTGTAATGGTGAAATGGTGTAATCCTTGGATATTCAATATGGTTGATTAGGAGGATAGTTAAATTGTTGAATGGGTGTTGGTATTACTAAACGGCTCTGAAACGAAACACGAAACGAAACGAAAAGAATAAATTGTACATCGATTTATGGAGATATGGTTAAAGAATGTTTGAAATTCTTACTTTTAATTTTAGGCATATTTATATATACATTGTCTTTTGTTTTGTCATTAACCAAAGTTTATTGTAATACAAACAATTTTGTTTCCCGAAGGAATGGTTTATTTTATTTATAACAATGTAATTCTGACGATAAAAATATTATCTATATATAATATAAGGATAATACGGCCGAATACTGAAACGTCATTCAAATATGATTAGGACTCAATTGCTTGGAATGTCATTATTTTTCAAAATTTAGTATGCGAAATTTGAAATTCGAAGACGTTTCAAATATTTGAGCACCCTTCATATTTGAAAGACGTTTCAGTATTCGGCCAAGGTACCTACAGTTTGTATGAATGAGTGAGTGAGGTAATCTCCGAATCTACTCATCGAATTGCAAAAATGCTTTCCACCAATATTTAAAATGCACTTTCAGGTTATGAATTTTATATCTAATCTTCAAAAAAAAAAACATTTAAATTTGAAGACTTAAAATTTTACCTTTACACAATATTGTATACACGGGTAATTAGATTTTAAGATGGCTTTAGGCACTGGTATGTATTCGTTTCTTAATCATAATTCGTTTTTAATTCTTACACAAGTTCTTTTATATATACAAATTATATATTATTTGTTAATGACTAATATTAGATTTCCTATTTAAATGGTTAATTCTCAGTATTAATTGTATTTTTTTAATCTAAGTCGCCTACTTTTCAATACATCATACTCAATTTAAATATAAACTATTAATATTCAAAAATATTTTATTACTTATTAAAATTAATCATTTTAAAAACCTTATCGTTATACAAAGCTATTACAATGAACATTGAATATAATTATTAATAATTAAGATGTACTTGACTTAGAGCAAAAAATGAGAATATTCTTTTATAATAACTAAATAACGAAAGTAATGAGAGTAATGAGATGATTCAGTCACTCCGAATTTTTAATACAGTACTAATTTTTAATATTGAACTTACTTCAACGGATCTAATTACGGAGCTTATGATATTCCAAGCTTATTTCAAGTGTAATAAAAAATATACTACTAATTCACCCCAACCTATTCCACCCTGAAAGTAGATATATACTATATTCAGGGTGTCATTGTCGTGCGTTGATATTAACCTATTTATTGATTATTTTGTTTACTATTCGTAATTTTGCTTTCAAATAGTGACTTTATGTGTATAATTAAATTAGAGATTGAAACCCTCAAATGTAACGATTAAATTTATTTTTCAGTGTGATTATACTTCACATTAGTTAAGATTCAAATACCCAAAATATGTCATAACACTTTAGATTCCTATATCTAATGTAAATAGACAAAGAGATGCATTATTACTTCTTTCCTTTCGGTATAACTGACTGTTGTTATATTGAAAGACCAACTTAAGTTTGTCATATACTATGCTCATGTTTGGGTATAACAATCATGTGTTACGATCTATTCATTAATAAGTTCAAATTAATTGACTTGAATTGTAATTGCTCCCGTTTATTAATCAAATATTATTTAATTGATCGTTAATTGTTTAGGCAACATTAGCGACGTAAGAAATATTAACCATTCTCATCGCCAGTGTGTTAAGATCTTAGGTTCCTTGCTGCGGTAGTATCATTGGGTCACTCGCCCTTTAAACCGGACTTAAACGATACTAAATATTGCTGTTTAGCGGTAGAATATAATAAGTGGATGGAACCTACCCAGACAGACCTAATAAACCTAACAGAATTCTTATTAACTGCTTTTTTTTTAAATAAAATTACATAAAAGTATAATTTGCAGTATGGACTCTCCCTATTGCTTAATTAACAGCTTGTATTTGTCTGAGCATGCTTGCGGTATATTCCTTATTGAATGTGGAATAAGTTTCCGCTCTGCGGTAATCATATTTTATAACACCTGATGGTTTTTGTTGCAGTCTTTAATGATTGAATCCACTCATCGTTCCAGAACATCCCAGAAATGCTCTATGAGTTTGCAGTAAGAACTTCGAGTTGGCCAATGAAATCTGAACTCATTTAGTCTTAAACAGACCTCAAAAACGTTATTGTAATCCTTATGCAACAAATGGATATTTGAAAACGCGCGGCATTTTGTCGATTCATTCTTATTTACTATATTTATTCTATACAAGTGAAAGATAAAACATATAATATAGGTATACATTTACCTATGTAGTGCTATGACCGAAACTTCTATGCGAACTCTTCGCGTTTATGCACTTCTAGTATTTGTGCCGCGTAATTTGAGGTTATTCAACTCGTCGATGACTCGCCGTCCAAATGACTGATAAATATTTCGTAACATTTATTAAAGAACAAGAACCCGTGAACACTTCGAGATAGGAACGACTAACTTCTACTATTAATGAATATCCAGATTACTCAAGTGCTTCACAGCAAGATAGTATGTTATAATATTACACACTAACAATACAAATATGGTAGTAAGTACCTAGTGAGAGATAATAATTTTAACTCTCAACTATTTCTTAATAGATTAACAATGTACGGAAATCGGAATACTTTCTTACATTACGTACGAAACCCACATTGATGTATCTTAATTAGGGTTTCTTACATACAGACACTGCTATTTAAAATATTATCCCGGCTTGTGATAGGAAATTAATAAAATACACGAATTAATAAAATACAATAAATAATTTACACTTTTTTAAGTCTCAAGGCTTGTAAGAGCCTAATGGTCTATAAATTAATGATGAGTTATAAGAGCAACGATTATTACACATACATCTTATATAAAAAATAACCAGGAATAATTTTTTCAGCTTTTGCTTGATGTTTAAGCGCGTTACGAAATGTACTGAGTGATTAATTTTTCGACGTAAACTCTCGATTAAAAATAAATTATGTATCTGAAGTGTTCCTGAACGGATAGAGCATTACAATGTTTGAATAACCATAATTATTTTTTAACATATTTTTGCTTACCTTCTTTATTTTCATAAAAAGGTCTATTATTTTACTACGTTTAAAAGGCGGGTCAAGTTTGGAAATAAATAAATATAGAAAAAGGTGTTAATTGCTTTACAGACGTTTGGCGCATGACTATAAGTATTGATTTCAGACCTACTCGAGTACTAGGATTTCATAAGCCAAAGGTAATCAGAAAAGGCTACATACAACTCCTATTGTGTATCAAGTTAGGTCGGTTTTCAACATTTTATAAGTGAGAGACGAATTCACAACATTTTTTTTTTACAAAATGGCACTATTTCATTACAATGACTAGGTATAAGGTCAAACTGATAATAAGTTATTGGGCTATTTTCTGTCAAAAAAATCTCATTAGCAGTCTGAATTCATACAGTGTTATTTGACCCCCGTGTAAGCAGTAAATGTTAGTAAAAAAAAATGATAAAATTAAATTAAATTTGTTAGTAACTTACTCTAAAATTTTACATATTAATATTTTATAACTAAAAGCGATTTAGTCCTCTGGAGAAGTTTTCCCATCAAAGGACTATCCGCTTTACCAGCTAGCGTGCGCAGAATGCTGTTGGTGCTGCCACGGATTCTGGAAAGGAGAGAGGCGGTTTTCTTGCGCCAGACAGCATCGAAGCCATCTGTACGTGCTTAAGCAAACAAATTGGAAGCACTTCAGAAGCGTGGCTGCCGCAACAACACCCTGAACGCACCCTGAACCCACAGGCTCGCTGAGTATAAAGATGTACAGTACGCTTTGAACAGCGTTATTTTAACCGTGTCTGTACATCTAGCAAACCTGCGGGCAACCATATTCGTACGGACTGACAAAGCCCTACGTTCCCTTTCCATATCTTGATAGTCTCCAAGATCATCGGTCACCAAGTACCCAAGGTATTTGAATTTATAGACTCTATTAATAGTTACTCCATTAAGTCGTAAAGGTATAGGTAGGTAAAGGTAAAAGTCATAAATTGGGCACCTGGCACCCGCCCCGAAGACCATTACCTCCGTCTTTTTTACATTATATTGCAAACCATGTGAGGCTGCATACGACTCGCAAACCGCAATCAACTTACGCAACGCGCTGACTGAAGGAGCTAGCACCATGTCATCTGCATAGCTGAGGTTGAGACGTTAAGGTTGACGTTGAGGTAATGACGTTGGTCCTTCGCCTGTCTTTCCGGTCGTGTCAGCGTGAAGACTTTCTTAATAGTTAGACATAAATATTAAGATTATTCAATACCATAAAAATACATTTGTTTAATAATTTTGTATAATATATTATTATGGTCTATACTATAACAAACAATTTAAAAAAAAATACAAATTATCCCAAAATATATAAAAAATAACTAAAATGCTTAGTTTAATTATGTATTGGACTGCTTATAGTAAAACTTGTTTACAGTTTTTAAATTCCTTTATACCATTAAAGAAAGCTGAAAGCCAAATAGGTGTCACTGAGTCTTGACCAACATTTGTCAACATTACACTGCTTGTTACATAAATTTAACTCTTCTAATTATGCTGAGAGGGGGTAGTTTTTGATGTGTAACTTGCATTGCAGTATTCTCATTTTCGAGTACCAGTATAAATAACAAGGTAATGTTAGTATTAGGTACGACACCCATAATTTTTTTTGTTAATTGAACTGTTGTTCTTTTGTAAGCCAGAATAATTGAACGTTATTTAAAATGAAAGTCTTGAAAAAACAAATAACTAAATTTACTATGGTAAGCTCGTTGTTTATGTTATTATTAAAAGTGTGCATATGAATTAATAAGCATTTACAAAAATAAAAATGAATATTATTAATTTCATTTGAATATCGATTTTTTCCTTTTTAATTTACAAACGTAATCAGAGTGTCTTGCAAAGAGTGTGTTCCAAACAATAGCTTTATCATAGTAGTATATTTAGCTTATCAAAGTTTTTGTTTACATGGTTTGTTCATCCGTCAATAATATGGATATATACTTGCAACCGAAGTTCACATTTCCATACCAGGGTAACATAAAACGATAGCGTTAGTTTGAAAGTTTTCATCATAATGTGATGCCATCTCTTTTTAATGCTACAAGTGGAGCAGACAACTAAATACAAAGACTTTCTCTTTCAATTTTCAATACATACACGAGTATATACATCAAATACTATAGTATATTCTAACATTTCATGAGGTGTGTTAAAAAATGTCTTAGTTTTAGCAACATGAAGCGCTTCGATTTAATATGTTATTTATTTTGATGAGGATTTATACATTGGGACAACAAAACTAAACGATAGATTTCATTATTTTTTCTCTTAATTTAATACAATACATTTATAAAATTATTTAAACGTTTTATTTAGTTGTTACACCTTTTATTGAACCTTTTGTTATTTTATAATAAACTTTATAATTTTACTTGGTGGTAGAACTTTGAAGGTACCACCCACTTGGTATTTGGTTAGAAGAATGAGTGAGCCAGTGTAATTACAGTTACAAGGCACATAACAACTTGGTCATATCCGCCAACTTGACTTGTGGCCTTGTGACTCCTAGTTGCTGAAAATAACAGTTAGCACACGTTTGGGCATACTAGCAAGATGACCCTTATAGTTACATTTACATATGTAGTGAAAACTATTCTAACTTGTTTAACTTTTATTGTATTGTATATGATCCTAGTAGGTCGAAATAAATAATGTATTATGAATATATCAAATATGCTGTTTCTTCTGTATTTACTCTGTACCAGTGTGACGTATACATGATGTATGATATTTACCTATGTAGTGAAAACTATCATGCGAACCTCCTCGCATTTATGCACTTCTAGTATTTGTGCCGCGTAATTTGAGGTTATTCAACTCGTCGATATAGTCTCGTACAAATTTCTGTTTTTAGCATTTGTTTTGCAACATTTATTGAAGAAACAAGAGCTCTTAAACGCCAGACCTACGTCATAGCATAAAAGCTGAAATTATAAATAATAAAGTTATTTTTTTACAAACTGTCTTTGATGATGATGAAACTGTGTTCTTTCTGCCTGTCTGACAGAAATAATAAATAAAAGAAATAAAAAACGGGTAATTACGGAATAGATTTTTTATATTATTTTAAATAGCCCAGACGTGATTATTTCATTCCACAGTTCGATCAAAAAGTCATTGGTTTTTGTGATATACTTTAGCTCAAGTTCGCGTTTCTTAACGTTTGTTGTTACAAACAATTTAGTACAAACAATTCTGAAAAAAAAAATTATTATGAAAATTTTGTAGGTACTGGATTGATACTAATAAACTTAGTTTACAAGTTTTATACGCCTTTCTAATATTTAAGAAACAAATTAAAATTTAATCAATTCCTTTCCTCTCTTTCAAAGAGCCAATATTGTGACACACAAAAATGTAATCTCTTCATTTGATACCCCATTCGGATGTATTAGCTGGGCTAAGGAGAGAGTTTGGAGATTATTCTATCACACTACTCTGATGCGGGTTGATGTCATACATAGGTGACAGAATTTTAGCGAAATTTGACTTGGCAGATTTTACTTGGTGGTAGAGCTTTGTGCAAGCTCGTCTGGGTAGGTACCACCCATCAGATATTTTACCGCAAAACAGCAGTACTTGATAGTGTTGTGCTCCGGCTTGAAGGGTGAGTAAGTCAGCGTAATGACAGGTACAAGGGACTGACGGCCGAATACTGAAACGTCATTCAAATATGATTTCAAAATTTCGCATACTAAATTTTGAAATTAATGACGTTCCAAATAATTAAGTCCCACTTCATTTTGAATGACGTTTCAGTATTTGGCCGATAACATCTTAGTTTCCAAGGTTGGTGGTGCATTATCGATGTAAGCGATGGAACATCTTTTACAAAGACAATGTCTATGGGCGTTGGTGACCACTTACCATCAGGTGGCCGATATGCTCTTCCGCCTACCTTTACAATAAAATAAAAAAAAATCAGGTTTCCTCACAAATTAAGCACATGAAATTCAGTGGTGCTGGTTTGGCTTTGAACCCGCGAAAACGTTAGGTTTCACATGTACTTACCAGATGGGATACACCATTCCGAAAAAACTTAGTATTGTTTATTCGTCTATATCGTCTGAGATATCCTGTACACAAAAGCAACTAAATGAAAATCGCTTCATCCATTCGAGAGCAAAGATCTCACGTAGATAGACAATAGACAGACAAACAAAGATACAGGACAGAAACGTCAAACTTATAACACCCCTTGTTTTGCGTCGGGGTTTAATAAATAGGCGCCACTAAGTCTCGACCAAGATTCGTCAACGTTACTGTTACATTAACTCGCATTATTTTACTGAAAGAAACGTAGTTTTCGTGTTTACTTTCATGCGTAACTTGAATTGTGGTGTTATCTAAAGTTCAAGGGCAAGGTTTTGTTATTAACAGTAATACGATTTGTATCTGTGAAATGAACTCAAAAAACACAAAACGATATTATAATAATTGTTGTCTGAATGTTATTGATTTCAGAAAGCCTACAGAAAGTTTTTCGACGACCAAAGCGTGTGCGTGTGACACTACAGAAACTGCATATTTTCCCGTTTTGGAGACACAGCATCATAATATTAGTTTGACAAAACGATATTATTATGTGATATTAGAAAAAAAATAACAAATTTAAGTTAAGAATTTGTGAGAGTTCTATTTTATTTTTACCGTCGGTAACGCTTAGGAACCACGGATCGGAAGATTCCAGGTTTGAATCCTGGCAGGGTCACCAATTTGAAATCAATTTATAGAGCAAGATCCCAGGGCCGCCAGACGTCACGTATTTTCTGACGGATGAAATGTGGACGATTGAGTAGTGTTAGTATGTACTATGATCGTATGCCTACCTGCTAGCTTGGTCAAACGGCCAATTTCCAGGTATCAGGTAATCAAGGTACATATAAACATTACTTACTTCACGTAAATTCTGACGCTCCATTTTTATATATGTTCATCCGACAACTATTTTAAAACCTTTGACAAGACGACAGACCGATCCAAGGGGCCAATCATCCCCTAAACTAAATTTTAATATCTATGTGAGTGGGAGCGCGAGAGCATTATCTACGCGCATGAGACTGAGTGAGACCGACTGCGCTGTTAAGGCCATGAAAATTACTTGAACTGATATTTTATAATTTTTAGAACTTTTGTTGACAAGTAAATTATGGCAACAAAAATAAGAAAAAAAATTGACATATAAAAAATAATACTAGTTAGCAGTCATTTTTAAATATTTTTTCTATTTATTAATTAGAAATAAAAAATATTTTTTTATTTAAAAAATATATCAGTTCAAGTAATTTTCATGGCCTTAACAGCGCAGTCGGTCTCACTCAGTCTCATGCGCGTAGATAATGCTCTCGCGCTCCCACTCACATAGATATTAAAATTTAGTTTAGGGGATGATTGGCCCCTTGGATCGGTCTGTCTTCTTGTCAAAGGTTTTAAAATAGTTGTCGGATGAACATATATAAAAATGGAGCGTCAGAATTTACGTGAAGTAAGTAATGTTTATATGTACCTTGATTACCTGATACCTGGAAATTGGCCGTTTGACCAAGCTAGCAGGTAGGCATACGATCATAGTACATACTAACACTACTCAATCGTCCACATTTCGTCCGTCAGAAAATACGTGACGTCTGGCAGCTCTGGGATCTTGGACCATTATTTATACGTGATATTTTTAAAATACCAGTATGTTATAAAACAATTAATTCATATTGCTTGTTACTATTTAATTGCTGTGCTTTTTTAAATTGTAGAGCCAGAATAATGGAACAATATTTAAATTCGCTCTGAATTACCTACGAAAGAAATTAAACAAGAAATTTATAAATTTATTATATTCAATTAATTTTGTTTTTGTTTGTAACGTATTACAAATATCATTTCTATATAACGTATTAAATATAAATTACATTAACTAGCGACATTTTTCTTTTATTTAATTGTACATCACATAAAATAAAATTACTGCAAGTATGTATAATAATTTTCTGAAACAAACGTAATCAATTACATAGGCTTGTCCGTAATTTTCCAAGCAAAATCAATGAAGACTTGTCTTTTTGTTTTTTTTTTGTTACTGTTCAAGCCGAAGTTCACATTTCAATACCAGGGCATTATGAAACGAAAGCGTTAGTTGGAAAGTTTTCATCATTGTATTTATGCATCTCGTTTTAATGCTACAGAGCGCATTTAAACGAAATCAAGAACTTTTACTTTTAATTTGCGCCATACAATATTAATTATCCTGTTTCGTTTGCATCTGGTAGATATGTTAGGGAAGAGTGAGAGGGAAAACAATAGCGTAGCAATAACTGCCTTAAACTATTCTAATTTTATCTTCAGGGACTGTAATACTCGACTACACCTAACAACATAGTGTATTTTAGGCGCATGACAATATTTCAGTATATATTATCGTTAATTACTAGAGAAATATAATAGTAATAGCACTATAACATTAATTAACATATTTTCATATTTTTTAACGTTTAACTGGATTTTCAATTTCTGCGGGGCAAGCCGCTGCTATTTTATAGAGTTAAAAACAAGTATAGTCAATTTTATTAAAATATTTTCAATATTATAATATTTGTTCCATTATATTAATTGTATTCATTTACCGCGCCATCCCGTTTCAATCGTCGGAATCTCTATGTGTGTTGTGCCTGTAATGCGTTCCTACGGAGCACAAGTAGTTCACATGCTTATCGCGGGTGTCGCTGTGTTCCTCCAGTAAAATTACATCCAATTTAATGTCTGATTCAAATTACTTCTTGTTGATATGGAATTTGTCAAAATGCGTCTATAGGTTTGATGAAATATGAAGTATTTATCGTTTAATTACCTTCAGCTTAAATATAATTTACTGATATTTTTATTTTACTAAAAGATACAGCTACAAAAAGTTTTTCTAAGGTCTGTAGCTACTGAAGAAGTTGCAAAATTTCCTTGTGGAATTGATCGCTTTATAAAAGAAAGAATATTATTATGTAATATTACAATTTTTTAGGATATTAAAGCTTAGAATGTGGAAACTGTATATTATTTTTACAAACTTACCACGTGGCCCTGTGGCGCAACGGATAACGCGTCTGACTACGGATCAGAAGATTCCAGGTTCGAATCCTGGCAGGGTCGCTATTATTTCAATAATTTTCCTGTTTTTATGATATTTATAATAAAAGTATGTTATTAAATAATTAATTTGTTTTGCCTGTAAATGAATTAATGGAAAACAATGGATTCATATGCCTTACGAGAAAAGCTATTATTTATATATAGTATAATAAATCAAATTTATAGCGTATTGGTTTGTAATATTTGTAAATGTCGTTGAAAAACAAGCGAATCCTTTTATTATTCACCACTCGTTGTGTGTTCATTTTCTTTAATATATACGAACGATATAAATAACATCTGCATATGAATTGTCAAACATTGAACAAATATAAGAATGGACATTATATTCATTTAAAGAGATATATTTTTCCTTTTTAGTTTGAACAGCACATATGTATATAAATTTCCTGAAAGAAACGTAATCAATTTACATAGGCATGTCAAAATAAAAAAAAAAAACTATTTTATTAAGGTTATATATTCCAGCCAAAGTTCATATTGCCATACCAGGGCAAAATGAAACGATAGAGTTAGTTTGAAAGTTTTCATCATAATATATTGCCATCTCTTTTTAATGCTACGGTTGGCGCAAAGATATTCATGATATTGTATGCATATAAAATGAAGAACTTTCAATTTCAACTTGCACTATACAATATTATTCGAAATTGAAATTTTCGAACTTATCGAATTGAGACCATTTGTATTACCTGTACTAATTTAGTAAATAGTTGATATTATTCTTATATTAAAATAGTTTAATTACTATTATCGACATATTTTGAAATCATAATATGCTTTAAACAGTATAAAAAATATGAAATGCATTTTGAATCTATTACTTTACGATTTTTTATAAGACCCCATAAGCCATGTCAGGCCAATACCAAAGGTTATGGATCTCAGTAGTATCCTGGCAAATATAAAGGATTAAATATATTCAATAAATAATCTTCAGATTTAATTACTTTATACTTCAATGAATTTGCATGGATATCACATAATTGTACAGATAATCTAAAATATTTTTAATTCTGGCACCACACAGCGCTTTAAGTACTTAAGTGCCAATTTACTTAGTAATTATTTCGATTTTTTTTAAAACTTATCTTGTGAGAAGGAGTGTTTTTTATGTCAAAAGGAGGCAGGCGGCTTACATGATGTAAAGTGACTATCACCGCCGAAGGGCACCTGCATCACCGAAGGGCTTATAAGTTCTTTGCCGACCTATAAGTAACGAGTATACTCCATGTATGGCCAAATTTGCGCTTAGTAAAGTTTTAGACGATGAGCCGATCTGAACTTCATGTGGAGAAGTGAGCCGGTATAGTTTAATAAAATGCGATAATTAAGATACAATAATTTAAATCTCATATATGGAAGGCCATTACGTAAATAAGTTTAACAGGGTTGCTTGAATTTACCAGAATTTACCGCTCTTCAAATAAATTTTATGTTTAAGACAAAACATTATATTATCAAGATATTATAGAAAGACCAGTATTACGGTATATTATTAACTGGACTAAGGTTAACCTTAGAATTTCCCTAATGAATTACTACAACAAAATATGTTACCACGCTTGCAAGTCTGGTAGAGTTTGAAAGTAAACACAGATAGAGGGCGTAATTGTTTCACTAACGCTTGGCGCATGACTACAAGTATTGATTGATTCAGACTAACTTAGTACTAGGATTTCATAAACCTCGGGTAATCAGAATTTGCTACCCCTACTGTTTATCGCCTTAAGGCGGCTTACATTATTTTGAGTGAGATACGAATTCAGTTTATACAAAACAGCACTATTTTACTAGAATTGTGTATTTTAAAAAAACCGAATTTAAGTCGTCTTCTTAAAATGATTAGCGGCACTAGGAAAACGAAAAAAGATAAGTTTACCACTTAAGGTTTTTTCAAAAAGTCGCACACAATCACAAGCATGTAATAATATAGCAAGTATTAGTTATGCTAAAAAAGCACAAATTTTTAATTTTTAAATTTACCGGAAGTAAATTATAATATTTTTAAAATGTTTATATAATTTAATTGATAGAAAACTGTGTTTCTTACCGTTTAGTATTTTAAAATTCTGTTGAATAGAGATACTAAATTCTAGTTCGATCTTTTATAAAAATGAATAAAATTGAAGTGTATGTGATTGGAAATTAACAGTCTTTTAAAGTTAATATGGCTATTTGCGATTTACCAGAACCAAGACAAGTCTTTATTGCATCGATATCGGTTAAGTCTATATCAAAAGTTATAAAAATGTACGTATTGTTGTTGTTGTAATAAATGTTACTACATAATTGTAGCTACAAGTTTTATTAGTTTTAAATTTTTCATGATTAATTTGCATAATTAGAGATTTTATTTAAGTTTTCAATAAAATGTGTAGGGTTGTAATTTTTTTCTATTATATTATATTCTATAAGCAAGGTAACAAAAAGTTAAGAAAATAAAATCTCAAAAAAGAATACTCAATATCTACAAGTAATGCTTATTTTCATCAAAACGTGTTGTCACTACCAAAATTTTGCTAACATGTCATTTTGTTTTAATATTTATTATGTACAATTAATTAAACGGATCAATTTCGTTATTATGTCACGCGTAACAAATATACACTTATAACGTACATTTAACAATAATATAAAAAGGAATGGTCTCATTGTTTATATTATTCTTAACTAATTGTTACATATTATATGAATGGATGAACAATATAATAAAAATGAATATTAATTACATTTGAATAGCTATATTTTTCCTTTTGCATTCGTAAAGCACATATTATGTACATATATTAATTTCCTGAAATGAAACAATTCTAATTGATACCATCATATCTTTATTTTTCGAAACAAAATCAAGTATATGTATGAATGTTTATTGATTTCACTAAAGACTAGCTACAGAAAGTTATCAACCAAAGCGTGTAGATATTATCAATCAAGGATTTCTTCCAACATGTCATTTCGTTTTAATATTTATTATTTTCCAATTAACATATTTTTTATTATTTTTCGTAAAAGAATATTGATCCGTATACTTTTGATTAGCCATAGTTTTTCCTTTTTCATTTGCAGAGCATATATATATATTATATAAACATAGGAGTGTAAGTATTTTTCCAATCAAAAACTTGGTGAACATCAGATTAGTTTTTGTTTACATTGTTTCCGCTCACTCGTGACTTATTATGGTTATATTCCAACTGAAGTTCAGATTCCAATACTAGGTAAACATGAAACGAAAGCGTTAGTTTGAAAGTTAGCTTCATAATATCATGCCATCTCTTTTTACTTCTACAGCACTTTCACTTTCATTTTGCGCAATACAACATTAAGCTTCCTTTTTTTATATATCGTGCATCAAGAAGATATATTTAGCTAGAAGGATTGAGAGACAAACAAGAAATTAAATTGTATGTATAGCTATAGCATACCTAACTCAATTAAGTAAGTCTAGTCGTAGCTCTATAATCTTCTTTTATATAATAAATCTGATTCAATTTTGCACCGTATCTTTTCTTTGAAAACTAGTAAAGTTATCAAAGTGTAACAAATAATACATTTGGAGAAATGCTTTTTGTTACTCTTTCACTTGAAAGGGACTTAAGACGCGACGCTCAGTGACCTGTAGCTGATCGCCGAAGTACAACGTACTAATACTATATACACAACAAACGACCACTTACACGAAAACAATATAAATGTAACTGTTTAATCGTAACAAAAAATTAAAGTACAGAAACTATTCAAGTAACAGCCTGTGAATGTCACACTGCTGGGCTAAGGCTTCCTCTCCTTTTTTGTGGAGAAGACTTCGAGCTTATTCTAATAAAATTAAAATTGTTTACCGTCCAACGCGAGATGAATTACGAGTATAAACAAATTTATCAGCATCAAAGTTCATGAAAAATGACTGCGTGATTTAAATATTGATAGTGGCATCTAGCGGTGCACGTAGTAAGCGTGACTTCTGTCCTCCATGTCCAAAGGTTTAATAAACATAATTCTATTATGTTTAAAAAAACTATTGAAATATAGTATAATATAACCACCTCTTTAAATATATTACAGTAGCTAAATCATATTATCAAGTATAATCTGTACATGTAAATGCGATTCAGCTCAAAAGCTCAAAATAATTTCAAGACTTTTGTCTCAAAATGTCGGACATGAATATACAATGAGTTCACACAGAAGCAGTAGACAGAACTCGGATAGTGCTAAGAATCCCAGACAAAATGATGAGTATTATTCGGTGACTTTTGTTGAAAAAATAAATTTTACTTACATAATATCTGCTAAGTAAGATACTTGTTCAACCTTGAAGAAGTAGAATCGGGCCGCTAGTATTATATAAAATTAAAAAAGCGTATAGCCAATTTCATTTAAGTATTTTTAATATACTTGTTATTTATATTATATGAAATATATAATATAAATAACAAGTATATTAAATTTCTATTGCATTAAATGCGCCATCTCGTTTTATTGCTTGGAATCTCCATGTGAATGTTGTCTCTGTAATGTTTTGTTCTGTTGGAAGTAGTTCACACATTTAACACAGGGTACGCTGTGTTACTTCTGTAAAATTCAGTATTAGCGGCTATTAAAGGTAATTTCAAGAACTCTATTGCAAGTCCTGGATAAAAATTTCGAAAATATAGTTGACAAAAATTAAATCTTTTCAAACAGTATGACGTGTAAATTGAATTTTATTCAATACAAGAGAAGCGAAACACGGTTTGTCAAATAAATATTTATATAGATTAATTAATTTTAAATTAGTAGGTATACATACGAGAGGAGACTAAACATATTGTATATTACTAAAAGTAGTATATTTATCGAGTCTATTAATTAATTCTTATTAGTGACCTGGCTTATCCAAGGAAGGTAGTCGATAGAATTTAAAATTTGTTGCATTATATTAACTGTATCCATTAATTGCACCATCTCGTTTCAATTCTTAGAATCTCTGTGAGTGTTGTATCTGTAATGTGTTGTCCTGTAATTTGTAAATGTATAACGTAGTTCATACGTTTCGCTGTGTTCCTCCTGTAAAATTACATTTTTATTATTTAAATTATTTAATATCTGATTGAAGTGATCAATTATTTTATATTGAGGTTTGTTAATGTCATATATATGTATATTGGCACTGGCCGTTATTAAAGAGTTTAGTATATATTTACGTAAGTTGAGAATGTGTCAGTAAAAATAATAAAATGATATTGGAAAATCAATATATTTTTCTCTGAACATAACAAATGCCTTAATACGTATAGATTTATATGTAACACAGAATATTTATATCTTTACTTACCATTAGAGAACTTTTAAAGTAGATGTTATGCACAAGGGCTATGTGACTATTCATAAAAACTAACTACCGTATTTGCGAAGTGTGAAGTGTTAGTGTTTAATGTAACAAATTTAAGAAATTAAAAGTTAAGAATTTGGTAACTGTATCTTATTTTACTATGTAGTCAAAGTGGCCCTGTGGCGCAACGGATAACGCGTCTGACTACGGATCAGAAAATTTCAGGGTCGAATCCTGGTAGGGTCGAGTATGATAAGTATTTTATTTTTTATAATTAAAATACAAATATGTAGTAAATTATTTTTTACTACTAATCTTAAATGATATGCTTTTATAACCATAATCATTGAATGATTTTTAAATTCAGAGCCGACCTGGCATTTAATTCAAAATGTAAATATATCGCAAAAACATATAAAAAGCGGTAAAATCGGTTTAGTAATTTAGGCGTGAAAGCGTAACAAACAAACGCACTGTACAGACTAACGAGATAGTCAAATGTTTGCAAGATAATGAATAAAAAAAACCATTTTGTTAATTTTTAAAGAACATTTTCTTTTGAATAGCTGATATCATCAATCAATCAATCAACAGCCAATCGTTGTCCACTGCTGAACATACCCCTCTCCCAAGGTGCGCCAAAGCTCCCGGTCCTCCTCCTTCCGCATCCAGTCGGTCCCCACCACCTTCATAAGGTCATTGATATCATAAGTAACCAATTATACAATTTATAAGTAATCACTGTTAAAGTAATAAGTGTAGTGTGTGACTGAGCTTGAAAAAATATATGACATACCGTGTAACTTTGCCTTAATAAGGTGAAGTCATAACAAGAAAAATTAATATTACTTAAGTGAAGAATAAATCTCACTCTATTAATACTTATTTAATAATTATTAGGTTTATTTATATGGTAATGTTTTAACACTGTCCAAAATTTCAACTAGTTTTATAGCTTATTTTAAAATAAAATAATGGCAATAATAGCTATTAAAAATTGGCAACACTCACGCAGAAGGGCGGCGTAACTCGCGTACAGCGCATGATTTAATCGAAGCATTGATTGCATCTAAAACACTCCCTTAAAAAATTCAGTTCTATAGTCTTTGTGCTAATAACCAAGAAACGATAGATATAAATTATCAATATGTCGGATGGAAAAAAGGTGAACAACGAACATGTAAATATCAGTATTTTGGGTCAGGACAATTCCATTGTCCTATTCAAAATAAGGAAACACACACCTTTCAGAAAATTGATTTATGCCTACTGTAATAGAATGGCTCTATCGATGCGAGAAGTACGTTTCCGAAAAGACGGATACGTTGTCCATCAATATGACACACCTGCCACCCTTAATCTGGAAGATGGTGACATACTGGAGGTGTATCAGCAGCAGATAGGAGGTGGAGCTCTAGTGGAAATTATAACATAAGGAAATTACATAATGTGTGTGTATAATAGTGTGTCTATTACAAAGCTTAACTTAGCTTTTTTTTTAAACCTTCATTTGTAAATTCATTAGTGATTTTAGAAATGAATAAAAAAATTTGAAACCAGATATTTTTTTCTTGAATTTCCATTTTTCTTTATAAACCGTCAGTTAAATAGATAAATTATAATATTAAAAAGAGATTATTAACATTTATAGCACATTCAGATTTTAATTCAGGTGAAATTTTTTTTTCTCCTTATATTTGATTTTGACATATAAGTATTATATTTCATTTAAAAGTAGTTTTGTCATGATTTGATTGTGTGTCTATTTTAGTATATATAATATATAATAAAATAAAATAAAGGCATTTCATCATCATATTACAAACTATTGCAAAATGCATTTTCTTAAAAATGAGCACAATAGTATAAAGAAAAGATAAAATAATTTAAAGCACCTCTTCAGAAAAATAAATAAAATAGCAATCTTTAATTTCACAATAATGAGATCAATCAGTTCTAAATTAAGCTTATTCTCACATAATTTTGTTAAAATATTCAGCTCACACAGAAAAATAAGGTGGGCTGAATATTTTAATAAAAGAAAGAATTTTTTTTTTTTTATATATATGTCTGTTTTTCAGAACTTTTTAATGAACTTAGCTTTAATTTATCTCCATTGTCATTGTTACATTACTCAATAATACAGTTACATTTATTTTAGTAGTTTATTTAATATTTTATTGTAATATTAAAGTATTTCCATTAATTGTCTTATCGTTATTTTATTATATTTTATTTCCCTAGAAAGTGGTGTCTTAAATTTTTAAGAAACATAATTAAATGTTATTATTACAGATTTTAATGTGTAATTAATATTAATTTTTTTTTGCTGCTTTTGGCTTCATTTATTTTCACATTATAAGTAATAAGCAAGCATATTTAATTTGTCAATTTGTCAGATACTTTTTTTTTTATGTAAGGGGGGGCAAACGAGCAGGAGGCTCACCTGATGGAAAGTGACTACCACCGCCCATGGATACCCGCAACATCCGAGGACTTGCAGGTGCGTTGCCGGCCTTGGAGGAAAGAGTACGCTCTCTTCTTGAAGGTTTTTATGTCATATCGGTTCGGAAAAGTCGCCGGCGAAAGCTGGTTCCACAGAGTGATTGTGCGAGGCAGGAAATGCCTTAAGAAACGCACTGTTGTGGATTTCCAGACATCGAGGTGATGGGGATGGAATTTGGAGTTCTGGCGCGATGTCCGGTGGTGAAATTCAGCTGCCGGGATTAAATCAAACAACTCCTCAGAACACTCCCCGTGATATATGCGGTAGAGGATGCAGAGAGACCCTACATCTCTACGCAAATCCAAAGGATCAAGCCGATCGTCGACAATTCGAACTGCTCTACGTTGAATACGGTCAAAAGGAAGAAGCTGGTACTGGGGAGCTCCCGCCCAGAGGTAAGAACAGTACTCCATGTAGGGCCGAATTTGCGCCTTGTAAAGTTTTAGGCGATGGTCCGACGTGAAGTACCGTCTCGCCTTGTTGAGCACTCCAAGCTTTTTAGAAGCCAATTTGGCTTTAACTTCCAATTGACCGCGGAACTGAACAGTGTTCGAAATCTCGACGCCAAGTATACCGATACTGGCTGTGGCAGCGAGGGGAGTATTCTCGAAATGAGGGGATATGACAAAAGGAGATTTTTTAGCGGTTAACGCGCAAACTTGAGTCTTATTGGGGTTGAATTGGACCAAGTACATTCAAAATAAGATACTTATACACTGCCAAGCCCATCTGTACTTCTACGTACCTCCTTCTCGAAGTTGTTTCACATAACCCAAAAATATGCCACCTTATGTTCTTCTTCCAGTTGTGTTGGGTGTGTAGACTGTTTTCGTCGACTGGTAGCATGCATCCGTTATATGTAGCAAGAGTCAGTAGGGGTTAGAGGTCGGTTCTCGGGAATCCCGGGAAATATAATTATATTAGCACCCCCTGCTTCAACATCGCCATGGTCGCCACCTTGGCCAGGAACAGTAGGAAAACTGGGCTGGTTCGATATACATATATTATGCGTCGAGGTTATACCCGTCATCACCACACTGTGTGTGCGGAGTTGATGATCGGCCTTATGAGACAATGTATTGTTCATTGTCTCATGTATTCTTCAATTTCTTCTCCAGAGGAGAGCCACCCCGCCATAGGGCCATCCACGCAGCATCCCCGCCATGATATCCACTGTCAAACTGTAGATTCAGTATGTCGCATGGCGAGAATTATGTCAATCTTCAGATATAATAGCTTTACAGGATACCTAGGTATTTAAAATGTGGCCCGAGACCACATATTTGTATCTAAAAATAATCGTAACTTAGATTCAGACACAAATAATTTGTAGGCATATTATGATTTCTTTCTATTTTAATTTTATTTTTATCTAAGGTGACAAATTCTTGTGTACGCCAGTTAGTATAATCTATTATATCCGTTTCCTTTGTATCTTTATGAATGTTTGTAATAATCATAGGGTTTTTCTATCCACCGCTTTAAATTTGTCAGGATCTTCACTAACAACAGTCCCTCTCTAGCGTCGATATCTGTATGATAGCGTCTTTTTTCACTGCTCCACCGTTTTCCAATCACTCTTCTTTCTATTACTAATAGTTGTGTTGTCATTTAACCATATACCTTCGTCAGAGCGCCTAATTTCCTTCTGTGTTGCAATGGCTATTGCTATCTCAGTCATACCTGTACTCTGTTTTATTATTTCCTTCGGAACTAAAAGGTCACTAAAGCTCTAGGTTTGAATTTTTCCATTTTTGTTACTGTCGGTAGACAACATATTATTTTTGATTGTAGGGGATACTATACTTCTACATTGTAATCTTCTGTTAGTATCAATCACCGTTAATTATCATTTTCCTTTTCATTATATTGCGTTAATCCAAAAAGGTCCACTATCCACACACCAAGCCCTCATTCACGTTACACAGTGGTACATGGGGCGGGGAGACACATTCTTAGCTAGGAGCAATACATGTTTTAAATCCTCTAATTGCCTCACCTTATACAATTTATTTCATCCTTCAGACGAACAATATCTTTTAATAACTTCGTTTAATCCAGGTGATCAAAGGTCACAATATATATAATATAATATCATCGAATATAGGAATAAGGTCAAGTTCTGTAGTCTTCAGTAGATTTATGATATCAATAACACTGCTATTGTTTTCTCTGGTCATTCGTGGGATGCTGTTAGAAAGAGCACTGAAGAAGGTATTGCTCAAGTTGCAATTTGGCTAAAACTCAATTTTCTAACATTAAATACTCATAAAACTAACTTTATCACTTTCAGTATAATAAATAGTTCACAACCCAAAACAAATTTTCGTATAAAAATTCATAATTGTAATGAAGTAAGAGATAAAAACTGCAATTGTCCATTAATAAATAAAGTGAGTCAAATAAAATACTTGGGAATAATGGTCGACCAGAACTTGTCATGGTACCCGCAAATTGAACATGTTGCGGCACGCATTAGGAAGTTCACGTGGATGTTTAAATCACTGAGACATATTGCAACCAATAATACTGTAAATGACTCCTCAAACGATCTTTTAAATCAAATTTATATAGCTTTGGTGCAATCCATAATAACATACTGCTTACCTATTTGGGGAGCATTAATTAAAGTAATGTTCTTTAAAAAACAACGGTTTAGTACTGAAAAACTCTATGAAGAAAGTGGTTTGTTAACTGTAAATGTAACCGGAAATTATATATTGTTCATACTGTTCTAAAAAAACACAAGTCTTTAACCTACGATAAATCGTTACTCAATAAACGTATAGCATATAATGTTATATCTATCCCTGCTACTAAAACAGTCTTCGCTAGTATTCAGTATGATAATAGATCTGCTTATTTATATAATAAAATAAATAAATATGTTGATATATATTCAAAAACTTGTAAAGAGTGTAAAATTAAAATAATAAAATGGATAAAATCTTTAAGTTTTCAAGAAACAGAAATCTTTTTAGAATATAGGAACTAGAATTCATATCCTACTCACACCAACATACACATACAACACACACTCGCACACACACACACACACACACACGCACACACACACACACACACACACACACACAAATGCGCACGCGCACGCATGCATACACATACTTTTTAATCCCACATTTGCTTCCTTTTGGTAATTACTTCTCTTATTTTACCTTTTTATATTGTTTCTTTATTATTGTTGTACCTCAAATATCTTGTATACTTGTACCTAATTCGTGATATGGAAGAGCGGAGTTTCCTGGCACAGGCTTTTCATATGCTTAAAAGGAGACTCCAACAACTTTATATTTAAGTACAAACTTGTTGAAAATAAAGAATTTTTATTTTATTTTATTTTTATTTTTGTCTCGCTGATCCTTGTCTCCTTTTGCGTTGAATTTTTCGTTTTCCAACAGAAACTGATTCAAATAATAACGATTTCGATTTATTGATTTCGTCACACGTAAACGCCGTTATGCTTATACAAATCCTCATCTATCACCGATATCTTATTTTGAATGTACGATAACATTTCGTCAATTAAACGTATTACATTTCACCGTTTGAGACGACATTTTAGCGAATTGATATTACCGCATCGAGCACAATCCCTCATGCACGTACGTACGCATGCGCACTGTACCCCGTCCGCGCAGCGACTGAGCGTACAATGTTCATCTATATAAATAAAATGATAGAGGTCTGCAGTTGTGTGCGCATCACGGAAAAATTACTGGATAGATTTCAATGAAAAATTCTAAATTTTATTGCTTAGACACTTGGCCCTTATCAAAAACAAAAATGATTGCGATATCTTCATTAAATAAAAAGTTATTAAAATTTCAAGAAATAACGATTCGTATATTATGCACTGCGTGTTCAATGATGTATGTTTGAACAAAGTATATTTTTGCTTGCAATCTTTTTGTTGTTTTTTCCTTCGTACATAAGAAAACTTGGTTAATATATAAAGCAACGCGGACGAAGTCGCGGGTATGAGCTAGTTATAAATATTTAACTAAATTTTATATATTTGATATAAAACGAACATACCTTAAAGCTCGGCAATTGGCACTGTTGTCACTTACCATCGGGTTTGTACAAGATTATAATTTTGCTTATGTAGTCAGTTTCATTATTTATTAATAATTCACCACACCCGCTCTAAAAATAATCTTTAAACTACGTATAATAGATTAATTTAAGCTACTACAGTCTTTCTCTGGGACGTACATAAAAATGGTCCAACATTTGTTGCAAGGATTAGGGAAAACCCAAAAAAATCTAATCACAGCATTTGTGACTTGAATCTTATTGTAAAGTATAATACAATAATTAATTACTAATAATTAAGTAAAATAATTAATTTCAAATTAATTTAATTCAATTAAAATTTGGACACCCTAACCCAAACAAAATCGCTACATACTAATATGTAGAAAATCATTTTAAACCAAATTTGTTTTACGTTTCTTGAAAGGCCATCGCTGGTGTTGGCTTCGTAAGCCCATCTGGCAATAGTGTATGAATCAGTAACAGTGTGAATGTCCCGCTATTAGGCTAAACCTTCTCTCCTCTTTTGGGGAGAAGGTTTGGAGCTTATTCCCACCACGATTATCTAATGCGGGTTGGTGGACCCTGTAGGAATGTAATTTAATTTTCAACGTGCTCTCTAGAAAAAATAAATTTTATGTTAATATGTTTTTTTTTAAATCTCATATGACTGGTTAGGTTATTTGCAATATTTATATAACCAAGCTTTCTAATACAAACATTATTATCTGCTAATGACTTCAGCCACAATGCATATTTAAGTATATAAAGCCATATATTCGGCCTTAGCAGAAGATACAACTAGTGACACTTGTTTCTTGGTACACCAAGATATAGTACACTGGTCGAATCGTTGAAATATATACCCAGTGGCACTTTTTCCACCCCAGTCAGAGTAAACATAACCACATACATTTTTAAAACATCGTCTTTATTATTTTTAATAGTGTACCTGATAAGAATATTAATACTCGTACTTAAATCTGGCCTAGAATGTAACATTATATACATTAAACAGCCTATAACGTTTCGACAGGGCGCTGTATATTTTTCTTCAGAGTTCAGAGCTTTGAAAACAATTTTGTTCTGAAAAGGTAAGGTGTATTAACTGGTTTACATTCATATATATTTAATTGTTTCGGAAAAGTTTTAATGTAAACACTTCGATCAGAGAAACAATTCAATGTCTTTTAAATCTGTCATTTTAAATTTGCTAGCTAAGTACATTTTAAAATCGTTCATTGTATTTATGCCAACACATATTATAACTAAACCATCAACATAAAGACACACCTTTATCTAATATGTTAATACACCTTTCAATCAGAGTATGTTGAAAATCTTTTTCAGACCAGATCTAACTTTTCAAACCAACTCCTAGCCACCTGCTTTATAACCCATATAATGCCTTATTTTATTTATAAACATAATCCCCTTTACATTCTAAACCCTGAGGAATTTTCACATGTTTTTCTTTAGTTCACCGTTAAGAAAAGCAGTTTTTACGTCCATATGATGAACTAATAAATTGTATTGGTTAGCGAAACTAATCATAAAACTAAAACTCGCTATTCTCACAAATGGTGCGAAATTTTCATTTTAATCAATAAGATATTATATTATATGAAACCTCTAGCCACTAGACGAGCTTTATATCTTAATGGGTTTCCAAACTCGCCATTTTTTATTGTAAATACCCATTTACAATCTACAACATTTTTACTCACATAACTCTATCTTCTCTATTTTTAATTTCATCAAATGTATTAGAAATGTTACATCAATAAAGTTAGGTGCACATTAGATAGTCATTAAAACTATCATCAGTGTAAGAAATACACTCACTCAATAGATTTATTTTACCTATTTTAAATAAATTATATAATCATAATCCAACAGGACGGCAATCCGGCACAACCGGAAAGAGTTCAGGCGCAGGACCAACGGCTTAACGTGCTTTCCAAGGCACGGGAGTGTACACCCTTCCAACTTCCAGACTCCGGGCTGATACTGAGAATTTTCTGACAGAAAACCATAATAACTATTTATCGGCCCGACCTGGGAGTTGAACCCAGGACCACCGAGTCTGCGGCTATATCTCAAGCCACTAGACCAGAGCTCCCCAAACTTTTTTGTATCGCAGACCCCTTGCCATGTTTTTCCGTGTTGGGTAGACCCCCTTCTTACCTGATATTGATTTCCTGTAAATTTCTACCTGTAGTGAAGTTTAGTGTTAAAAACTTAAAGTAAAAACACATGTTAATTTATACATTTATTAATTGAATTTAAATGAAAACTACTCAAAATAAAATTTTGTATCTGTTATGTAAAATATATGTAACATTAAATCAACATTACACAAACTATAAATAAAATAACATAAGCAATAAGTCAATATTTTTAGTGAGAAGGATGAACCTGATGCTTTAATAATAAATTATCAACATTTGGCGTCAATTTTGTAAGGGTTTCCTATAACTTACACAATTTTATAAACATATATAATATTTTTTTTACTTCATAGGTACTTTTATAAATAATGTATATGTTTTGATATTATAAGATAGTATGATGTAAGTAAATAGGTACTATCAGTGTATGTGTTGAGATCCACTATCGTGGACCCCCATTTTCATTTCATGGACCCCCAAATTTTTTTTCGCTGACGTAGACCCCTTGCAGGTTGTCATAGACCCCTAGGGGTCGATATAGACCACTTTGGGAATCACTGCACTAGACCAACGAGGCAGTCAGTTTCTTGTTATTATTATTTAATTGATTATATATTTTTACTATTATATAATTTATTCTTGTTTCATAAGAGCGCTGATGTATAGTAATTGTTTATAGGTCGCGAATTGTTTCCCAAATGAATAAGCCTAGTAAATCGTAATTTTATTCATTTAGACCTCACTATACTATAATTTTATCAGTTTTAGTTCTTATTGCTAAAGCTGATAAAATAATATCACCTATTTAAACTATATTTCAGCAATACACATAGCAATAAAAAGGAACTAAAATATTGAATTGTATTTTTAATTGTTCCTTTATGTATTCGCCGGACCTTTTTTTAAATTTGTTTTTTTATTTTTTTCCCATGTAAATTTAGCTATTCAGTTTTTAGCATATAAGTGTATTATAATATAGTCTTAAGTTTTGCACAATAGAAATGTTCGTGTAATATCAATTACAGCTTAATATTTGGAACACTTGCTTGTCTTCATAATGTTTTTGCTCATAATAATATCCCTAAAAATATTTACGCCGACGGACTCATAAGGCTCCTGCAGTTCAGGATTACTTTCGATTTCATTATTTCGATGTTTGCAAAATTTTTAGATTAAACTAAATGAAAATGTTGAAACCGTTCATTAATTATAAAAAAAAACATAATTTTAAAAATAGAATTGCAGTAACGATAAAAATATAGCCGGGAAAATAAAATTTATGCAAAGTCTCAGATTCGTATGTTATTAGTATAGAGTGAAGTTTGAAATTCATTCTTTTTGTTTTTTTATTTTAATTTTAGATTTAAATGATTGTTAACAATAGTATTGATTATGTATGAGTCTTTTAAACTCGTCAAAAGTTTCGTAACCATAAATATGGATACTTCGTCCGAACAAACCGCTCAAATTGTATCATTGGTGCGGGAAAGCTTGGATCAACGAACCAATCACCCCTTCTAGACCAGCAAATGGCTTAAAGCTGTTTGCAGCTGACAGACAAGCTCGTGTAAGATAAACAATTGGCCTCCATATTGTTTACCGATGAGTGTAGGACATGTTTAAATGGTGCAGACGGTCGCAGAAGAGTCTCTCGTCAAGGTGAGGAGAGATATGCTCAAAGTTACACTGAGGAGCGTGATCATTTTGGAGGCGGTTTGTGTATGGTGTGGGATGGCATTTCGATAATCGGCCAACGCAACTTGTGTTCATCGACACGGTTCGTTAAAACGTTAGAAAAGGTGGTTTGACAACAGAACACTATATAATAGAGGTTTTAGAAGTTCACATGGTACCTTACATGGGATTAATATGCGAAAATTTTCTGTAATGCAATATGCCACCCCCGCCCACTCCACGCCGTTGCACAAGTTCGACAATATTACGAAGAGGTTGGGATACGTACCATGATTTGGCCAGCCCGCAACCTGGATCTTAATCCCATTGAGCATGTTTGGGACAGAGTTCAAAAAAGCTCTATATGCGAGAAATCCTGTGCCCACAACAGTGGCAGCACTAAGAACAGCAATTTTACAAGAATTTTTTTTCCGCTTAACAACTCTAATTAGATCGATGCGGAACCGGTTAGAATCAGTAGTGAAAGGAAAAGGCACGTGGAGAGGCAATACATGTTGCAAAAAGAAAAAAAGCCTGTGCTTTTTTATTATAAAATCCAATTTTTCAATAAACCAATGAAACCAACATTTTCGTTATATTTATCGTTTTTGTTGAAAAAAATTGAATGGTCCTTTCCAGTATACAAACATACACTTAAGGATGTGATACTACGCTGTTATGAAGCAAACGAATCAAAAAATAGGTTTCATTTTAAATTTGTATAAAAAGTTTGAATACTTGGTTAAAATGTTTATTTCAACGGCGTCTTAAACATCGATGCAGTTTATGAGTCAGTCAATGTAGTTTATACAAAGTTCGAATATATTATATATCTTATAATAGTTCAAATGAAGCGTTAGTAAAAATTTTCCGGGATTTGTATAGAACCGTTAGTAAAACGATTGCACTATTTAAATAAAGATGGTGGTGACAAGTGGTGGGCGTAGTAAGCGTGGCTATCCCATCATTTCCCAAAGGTGAATTATGTTTAAAATAAAAAATAATATACCATATACATATTATAAAATATAATTTTCGCAATCCAAACATACAATAGCATGTGTTGTAGAATCTACTACGACACGTAGACCTCGTAGCGGCTAATACGACACCGTGGATATAAATTAATGCTATTCAATTGGAATAGTTTTAAGTATTAGTGCCTTTTCTGTAACCTATCTTTCTTGCTATTTTAACTTACAATAAATTAAATTGGTCTTATTATTTTATTTATTTAGTTTAAAAAAAAATCAAATGTATCAAATTTTAAAAGAGCAAAAGATAAGGCATTAAAAATGACCGGTCCATATGGGAATTGAACCCATGACCTTCGCCTCATAAGGCGACGCTCTATCCGATTGAGCTAATGGACCGGTGCAATATGAAGCTTAATTTTGCGTATCTATTCATTAAACGAAGCGTATATACGGCATTGATGATTGCAAACACTAAAATAATTATAATTTAACATCACTCATACAAACGTGCAATTATGAATTTTAAAACAAGCCATTGTTAAACGAAGACGCCCCTAGCATTTAGCAGTACTTCTTCACCTAAGCAACATCATTAGAATTATGTATTAAAGCTTTATAATATAAATTTATATTTTATATTATATTAATTATATTATAATATGTTGACAAAATCACTGTCAACTAAGGTAACAGAATAAGTATAAATATGTACATTTGACGACGTCATATTTTGTTAATATTTGAAGGTTCGAAGATAATTCATAATGAAAATAAAATTCTGATATATATATATATATATATATATATATATATATATATATATATATATTGCCTCGCTGGTCTAGTGGCTACATGTAAGGCTGCAGACAAAGGTCGAGCCAAGAAAAATGTTCTTGAGTTATATTATACGTATATTTTAAAATGACCAAATTAATGTAAATGCTGTCAATATCGCTTATAATTCCTTTTGTTATCTACCCTAGTTGGCTGCTTTTTGCATAACCCTTACCCTATAATTTTAACCATTTTCAATATGGCGGCGGAAGCTCGTATATATGTATATTTTATATATGAATATGTACACCCCTTTAAATCCACGAATGAATGCACATTGCACAGAATTACTTAGGCCACGCCTACTCAAACAAGAGAAAGTCAAAACAATGTTATATCATCTGTCCCTTTAAAACTATGAAATACACACACACACATGTGCAAAATTGCCTTTAATACGCATGCGCAAAAGTTATCAGGACGACAAATTCCATACAAACCCGGGACATGACACTAGGAACGGATAAGTAAGCAGGAGGTATATAGAGGGAGACATTTATTTTTCGTCGATACCTCTTTAAAACCATTGAATACGCATGCGCAAAATAACTTAGGCCACGCCTACACAATAAAGGAAAAGTAAGGCATCAACAATTTATACTCTGTACCTCTCTTATCAATTGAATACACACACATGTGCAAAATCACCTTTAATATGCATGCGCAAAATTTATCAGGACGAAAAATTTCATACAAACCGCGGGACATGACACTAGGAACGCATTAGTAAGCAGGAGGTATATAGAAAGAGACATTATTGTCAACCTGTATCTCTTTAAAACCAAGAAACACACATACGCAAAATTTCTTAGGCAACGCCTATTACTCAAACAGTAGAAAGTGAGGCATCACACTGTTATTACTTAGATATTACATCTTTTGTACACAATTTTGTTTCTATATAATATTTTATTTTTTACATAACTGTATGTTTTAATTGCTACCGTGCATTTATGGATTGCAATTTTAATTATTCTTCTTCTTGTTTATGCGGTTCTAGGTTGTAGCATGGTTGTTCTCATTCAATTTTTGAAAAAACAACTTTCGTGAACTTTTAGACTTGTAGTAATATTACTAAGCGCAATAAATATAAAAACAGTATTAATTTGATCATTTGATGCACTGGGCTTGCAGACAAACATATTAAATAAAGTGCAAAAGAATAAAAGAATCAAAATCAATGAACAATTTAAGATTTCTCGCTCTATGCTGCTATGAATTTACATAAAAATCACGTTAATTGTACAGATAATCTAGAAATATATTTTTTATATTTCGCCATAGAGCGCCGTAGGTATTTTTTATGATTATTTAGATTTTTTTTGTGAGAAAAAACGTCTTTTAAAAGCAATTTTGTCGTTATGCATTTGTTAAATTTGATGTTGGTGCTGTTTGGAAACCAATCAAATGTATAACTTGCTTCAACTTAATAAACTTTAGCTGACCTATCCAATCAAGTTTTGGAACAGCGGCAATTATTATAATTACAGCAATGCATGCCAGGGCAGAATGAAAAGCCTTCGAAGTTACTATAAAGATTTTTTTTTATTACATAGGAAGGCGGACGAGCATGTGGGCCACCCGATGGTCACCAATGCCCATAGACATTGGCATTGTAAGAGATGTTAACCATCGCTTACATCGTCAATGCGCGAACAACCTTGGGAACTAAGATGTTATGTCCCTTGTGCCTGTAATTACACTGGCTCACTCACCCTTCAAACCGGAACACAACAGTACCAAGTACTGCTGTTTTGCGGTAGAATATCTGATGAGTGGGTGGTACCTACCGAAACCTAACCTAAATGGTGCGGTGGCATGCCTGGCAAATCCAATGAATTTAAAAACTCAATTGGATAATTCAAAGCTTTCAAAACTCTTTGCGAGAGCCTACTGCAATAAGGTATTTCTACTGTATCACATTTTATGTAAATATTATACTTATTTTCTATTATACAAATAGCTTATATTATTTAGTATATTATAATATTTTTATATTATATATTTATATTATTTATAATAGATTATTTCTTTAAGTATAGTTTTAGTAGAGTTTAATTATTTTTGTAAATAAGGGTTCATAAATAAAGAAATACTTATAATAAAGTAATTAAAAAAATATATAGGCTATATAAAATAATAATATAATAATTGGCTATACTTCCAACCGAAGTTAAGATTTCAATACAAGGGTAACATGTAACGAAGGCGTTAGTTTGAAAGTTTTCAGTATAATATCACACCATTTATTTTTAATTTTCTACGGTGGTCGGTGGCGCAGACAAACAAATTCAAACTTTTGCTTTTAATTTTCTTAATCCAATATTAATTTTCTTTAATTAAATTTAATTTTTATATTTTTCTTAAGTTCTAACAATAATTCTTTATTCAAAATTTTAAATACTATAAAAATACCAATTCTCAATAGTAAAATCTATTTAACTTATTTTTAATTTTAAACTCAAGAAATAACTAAAAATAATACGCTTGCACACCGACCTACCCGACCTTCAGTGTGTCATTGTCCTGTGTTGGCATATTTATTGATTTTCTCGTTTCGCTTTCCCGCGACCAAACTATATTTGTTCCTTTGACTTTTAATATGTTTAAGTTAATTTACTAGTTTGTGTTTATAAACTTTAATGAGTTTAAGTTTATTTTGTTCTATTGTTATTGTTTCCGTTTTATATATCTTACTTATATTGTAAATTCGAATGTTTACTCTTTCACGCAAAAACTACTGAATAGATTTTAATGAAACTTAAAAATAACATAGCTCATACATCAGAATCGAACATAGGCTATAATTTATAAAGCTACTGAGTAAATGGGAAAAAATATAACAGTGACTGTCTCTATAATTTGTATGACAGCCCATACATATAACAGTGACTGTCTCTATAATTTGTATGACAGCCCATACATAAAGTATCCGCCTGTATATTAATCTGCCGCGCTCAAGGAAATCCCGAAATCCCCTCTTGGGCTCCCCTACTATAAACGGCGAGTACATCTCACACCTTCGATTTACCGATGATATCATCATCATAGCAGAGTCGCTGGAACAACTCACCGAAATGCTGCGCAGCCTAAGCGGGTCATCCCAGCGTGTCGGTCTCGGTATGAAATCGGACAAGACCAACGTCATGTTCAATAGGAATGTCGTGTCGGGACCGATACACGTCGAAGGGAAAGCTCTCGAAGTTGTTAGTGAATATACCTACCTAGGGTAGGAGATACAAGTGGGTATCTACAGACGATAGAGCGATAACAAAGCCCTACCATTTAGTAAATCTTATATAATTTCTTTACTGATCTTACTGTTATTTAAAAATTCACATTTTATTGTAATTCTTATGATCCTAGTAGGACAAAATATATAATGTATTAATAATATTTCAAACATACTGTTTCTTCTGTATTTACTCTGTACCAGTAAGAAGCATACATGATGTATAGTTATTTACCTATGTAGTGAAAACTATCGCGCGAACCTCCTCGCATTTATGCACTTCTAGTAATTGTACCGCGTAATTTGAGGTTATTCAACTCGTCGTTGTAGCCCGTATAAAATAAATTTATGTTTTTATTGTTTATTTTGTAACATTTATTAAAGAACGCCCGTGAACGCTTTATGGTAGGAACGACTAACTTCTATTATTAATGAATATCCAAATTACTGGGCCAAATGCCACGATGATGTTGTACTCCTGAAGCTATTTACTATTTTAAGAGAACTAAAATAGAAATCGTGGCTCAGCAAATGTATAATAGGGTGTCCTCGACCCAGTAGGAAGGATGACCTGTGGCAGATGCTAATGATTGCAAAAAGCAGCAAATCTGGATAGGCTTATATTGAGCCAGTAGACTGCGAATAACTGTAAATTAATAATTTTAGCCATGATCAATAAAGTACTTTGAATACGAATTGCATATTCGAAGTACCACTTTACTCAAATATCTCAAGTACTTCACAGCAAGACAGTATGTTATATTATTAGACTGACAAGTAACAATACGAATAAGGTAGTAAGTACCTACCATTTGTAATAGTAAGATAAATTCTCAACTATTTCTTAATACATTAACTACGTACATAAATCGGAATGCATTCTTACAGTACGAAACCCTAATGTATCTTAATTAAGTTATTAAATGTATTTACAGTGATATTTAAAATATTATCCCGGCGAATGATGGGTGATGATGATGGGGTACCAAGAATTAATAAAATACAATAAATAATTTACACTTATTTAAGCCTCAGGCTTGTAAGTAATTATGAGCTTTATTAGCTTCTATTTATTTATTTATTATCAATGAAACATTAATGTTTATTTTCACACTTGGCACCCATAATCCTTGTTTTAATGGTACCTCAACTAACAAACATAAAACTAAACTTATATAAACTTCTAAAAAACTAAAACAAGATAATGTACAGGTGTGTTTTCATTAAATAAAGCATAAAAACCCTAAATATTAATTAAATTACAATAAAACTATGATTATTAAACATTATTATAATAGTATTATTTTTATAAGATTTAACCTTTAGCAAATGTTGTTTGAGTTAATGCTTAATTATGTCAATTTTAATTTAAAATTTAAGGGTGTTCTTCAAGTAGTTTTGGTATAATCTGTAGTTCGTTTTTCATAAATGTTGCTTGCTTTAAATGTGATTAGCTTATGTCTTATTATAGCCCTTGTTATTTTACGTATTATTAAGTATTTGTAGTGATCGAAATAATTTTGACAAAGAAGTGCATGTTTAACTTTTTTGTGTACTGACAGTACTTTACACTATTCGAACATTTCTTCACTGGCGTTTTGTTTGAATTTATCTTTTATTTTTGAACGCATTATCATTTTTAGGTGTTCTCTTTTGTAAATTATGTATTTTGTCTAGTGGATTTTGAATTTCCGTTCATATACACTGAGGCCATATGATACAACTTTTTACAATATTATACAGTTTTAAAAGTTAGTTTGTCTTTTGCTATATATAATTTTGCCATAATTGTCCTTAGCTTGTTGCATATGATTTCAACATGTTCATCCCAATTTAATCTGTGCACTAACACTAGTCCAAGATAAGAGTGCTCTGTGACTTCATCAACGGCCTTGCAGCTACAATTCGGGGGGTTTAAGTGTAAGCAGTTGTGCGAATGTGAAACAAGGAAATGTTTCTTAGTACTTTTATGGCTTGAGCAAATATGTAGTAATTTTGTTTTCTCGTCGTTAAACTCTAATTCAACATCGTGATACCAGCTGCACAAAGCATTATAATCCTGCTGAAGATCAGATACAGCTACATTGAGATTTCGGTTAGCAACTAATACATGTATCGTCCGCATACTGTAAAAGTTTATATTTCGTAATTATGTTCTTCACATCATTTACGTATGCTAGATAGTGGATTGGACCAAGAACGGATCCTTGTGCTGTTTCTCCATTTACTGCCATCGTATCACTGAGTTCTCTGCCAACCTGTACCATTTTTTTTAAAACGAGGTAATATAATATAGCTAGTTGTTCTTTCACCGTACATATTTTTTTCCTGGCTAGCAGGTTAGCAGTTTTCGCACGTATACATAATACTGTGTGACTTATTTTTCGACGTAAACTCTAGATTATGAGTTCTTTCTTTTGTATAATTATTTATTGGAGCGTTCCTGTACGGGTAGGGTATTACAATGTTTGAATAACCATAATTAATATTTAATATATATTTTTTTAACTACTTTATTTTGAATGCGAAATAGACATATTATTTTTACTACGTTTGAAAGTCTGGTTATAAAAAGTAAATATTTAAGGGCTTAAATTGACAGGGTTCACAGACGTTTGGCGCATGACTACAAGTATTGATTTCAGACCAACTCGAGTACTAGGATTTCATAAGTCAAAGGTAATCAGAATATGCTACACCCATATTGTGTATCAAGTTTGGTCGGTTTTCAACATCTTATAAGTGAGATACGAATTCACAATATTATTTTTATATAACGTGGCACTATTATTTTTTAATTGATTTTTTAAACTATCTGTAATAATTAAAGTTATTTTCTTGAATTAAAATGAGAAAAATATAATAAGTACCGTATCAAGTTTTTGCACAAAGTCTGGTCACTACGATGGGTACAAGGCCGCACATTCTGAGGTCCTGGGTAGCCGTTATTGGGTTATTTTCCGTCGAAAAATTCTCAGTAAACCACGTAAAGTCGTTGGTTCTCCGGCTATTTTTCCGGCTTATCTTTGACAGTGTGAAGACCTGAGAAGCTTAGCCATAATTATGGGAGTGTTGTATGCTGATGACTTTTGTTGGAAATTTCCTGTTTCAAAATTAATTATATCTACCCAATATTCCCTAACAAGATAATTGTTCAACCCGGAGTCCGGACGAAGTCGGAACGGGCCACTAATATTTTATAAATTTTTTTTAGTTGTATTTTGTCGATTATATTTTGTCATAAAACGAATACTCCGCAGTATTCGTTTTATGACATTTTCGACTTTTCCATCAGAAATCCAAATTTTTACCTACGAAACCCGAATCAATGTCTCTTAAATAGGGTTCCTTAAACACAGACATTGATATTTAAAATATTATCCCCGCTAGCGATAGGGAATTGTACTAAAAAAATATTAACATACAATAAATAAGTTACAATGATTAGGCATTATTCTCAGGCATGGAAGGTGCATTAGCTATAAGAGCTTATTACAGGGATGCTTGGCAACTCCAGGATATACTGGTATTCATAAAAATGTAACAACTTTTATAAGAAATAACTTTTATAAGGCTTGTTGTTTTAGCCCTTCCGACCAGGACCGAATTAAAAGCGAATCACTCTGAAACATAATATATCTAATACAACAACTTTAAAAGTTTTGTTGTAATGCAAAATACCTACGCTTAGAAGTCTTGTTAGCTTTAAAGTAAAAACGGTGGCAACGGAAAGCGAGATTGCTCAACAATTGCGCATGACTACGAGTATTGATTTATTATTAAACAATGAGTACTAGGATTTCATGAGCCACAGGTAGTCAGAATTTGGTAGTCGTGCGTACCTACTGTTTGTCTCCTCCTCAAAGGTTTTAAACATTTTTATGTGTCAGTTTTAAAACAAGCACTAGCACTAATTTATTAGAATTATATATTTTATTAAGTTATTTTCTACATATAATTAGCGAAAATAATGCTATGAAAACGAAAAAAATACTAGTTTACGCAATAATATGCAAACTCGCTACTTAAAGATTATAGATCGACACATTTTTTTCGGTCATTTATATTAGTATGATGACTATACAAGGGCTTAGTTACGTAATGACGAAAGGGAAAATGATGGTCATAGCCTTGGTACTGGCGGCCCAATCGCGTGGCCCTTAGTCGAACGTGTCGGATAATTACGGAAGTCAAATAAATGATTTGTTCCACAAAAAATCTTGTATTTTCCGATAGTCGATGAAAAAGAAGTAGGCGTAGTGTCATACTTCTCCGGCGTGTCTTACAGCCCGCCATACTGACGAGAACATTTTAATTTAAAATAAAAAATTTAACCATTTGTACTAGGGTAATTTTTGCACAGATAATCATCGTTGAGTAGCCATTCACGAAAATCACCATGCCATACAGAAGTATGGCATGGTGATTCGACGGTTCCAAATGGCCGCCATACTGCGTTATTTTTAAACGTGTTATTTTTTTGTCGCTACAGGATTATTATCTTCCAAAACTATGTTATAAATAATTAATTTATTTTGTCTGTTTCAACAACGATTTTACTACTATGTAAATAAGAATGATTAAATGATATTTAAATTTTAAACCCTACGAGGAAAATCAATCGAGAATTTTCACTTAATAATGATGAGCTCACAATAAATAATGAATTACAGGGATAAAATTTGCTTTTATGTTACGTACCACAAATATATTTATAAATGTAAGGCCATAATGTAAAGCCTCCTCCTCTTTTTGAGGAGAAGTTTTGGAGCTTATTCAACCATGCTTCTCCAATGTGTGTTGGTGGAATACATATTGTGTGACAGAATTTCAGTGAAATTTGATACATGCAGGTATCCTCGCGATGTTTTCCTTCACCGTTAAGCACGAGATGTATTATAATCACAAATTAAGCACATGAAATTCAGCAGTGTTTGCCCGAGTTTGAATCCACGATCATCGGTTACGATTCACGTGGTCTTACCACTAGGCCATCTAGGTTTTTTTTTCGGCGATGTAATTGTGCAGGAGTGATTGGTATTTCTAGGTGCAAATATGAACGTTTAATAAATATAAAAATAAATATTAATTTCATTTGAATTGCGATATTTCATTTCCACAAACCATATTATGTATTTTCCTGAAACAAAAAATGTGTTCATTTTCTAACAAAATTAAAAACAAAACGCGGAAGATTTTCTTTGTTTTCGTCACCCGCGATTATTATGGGTTATATTTCCGACGATGTGCATATTTCTATACCAGGGCAGCATGAAACGACAGCGTTAGTTTGAATGCTTTCGTCATATATAATGCCATCTCTTTTTAATTCTACAGCACTTTCACTTTACGCTATACAATATTTATTATCCTGTTTCAAAAGATAAATTTAGCTAGAAAGTGAAATAGTTTGCCACTGTTTCACAAACAAATCGATAGTCTTTGTCTACCGAATATTTTGTACAATAATAGGTACTGTATTATTATTTTAAATTACGAAATTTACTAACTTCTTAAAAGAATCGAATGAGAAATTTTTATATAATTCGTTAAAAATTTCGTATAAGCCACCCAATAGTATATAGATATATAGAAAAACAGAAAGAACAAAATCTATCGTGTTTCCTTATTATTATTTAAAAAAAAAACTTTAATCACTTACTATAATGTTCTGGTCCAGTTTTTATAACAAAAAAAATATAAATATATATGCACAAATAAAACCTCAAAAAGATTATTTATTTTTTACATCTTACGTTATTGTATTGTATTAAGCGCTACGAAGTCTACGTCTCGTAGCAGACGAAATTATCGTTATAATTGTAATTAATAATTACCTCATTCATCCCTTTACTTATAAATAATGAATAAAATATTAATAAATTAATAATATCAGTTTCCAATACGGTAAGAAACAGGGCACAGTAGGTTGCGGCAAACCGTCTTTGACGTCGCATAGTGGTACCACGTTTTATTTATGTTCTGATATGACTCTGTACAGTGCCCTCACCTTATTTGCTCTTGTGCCCGATGACGTGTTTTGAGCTCATAATATCATCTTCGAACATTTTATTTGAACGTAAATGAGAGAATTTATGATACCCCGTGTTGTGTTTTGAAGTTAACGAAGTTATTACTAACTTAGCCCGGAAGATGGCAGTTTAACACACCTATTGATCGGAAACTGCTATAACTAACCAGGAAAATAGATGACACAAGGAGATGATAATACAACGAGAACCCATCCACAAGAATTTATGAAAACATCATAGAGATAAATAGTTTATAATTTATAACTTTACTTTGCTTACTAACTTATCATGAAGTTCAAAATTTAAAATGAAGTACGAAACAAATCATACAAAGAAATAAGCATTACTATTTCACCAATTTTAATATTTTTTATTTACAGTTAATTATATTCCTTCAAATCTTGCTTTCTATTTTAAACTTCTATTCATTTATTAGCAATGTAGTCTCATTATACGACTTTCTTTTAAGTTAGTCGTTTTAGGTCAATGGGGAAATGAACGAAATTCACACAATTCCTATTGAATAGTCCGGTTTTACAATAACACAACCTAGTCCAACCTTTTCGTCTTTTCAACCTGGTTGAAAATGTGATTTTTATAGCAAATATCGTTAACATGAAAAAGAAAATAATAATCGTATATTAAATATATAATTATATTAAACGCGTTATTTCCTTTGTGCTACCAGCTTGATAAAAACTTGAGTTGAACTCACAAACTCACATTCTAACCACCGTTAGAATATCTTCAGGACATAACAGTATGTGAAACAGATTGTTTGACGCCTCCTAGCATTAATTATTTATTATTGCTGATATAAAACTGTCGATAGAGTCAATTATAAATTAACAATCAGCAACGTATGTGTGTATTGTTACCAAATTTTTACCAAAAGATCATCCAATCAAAATTTCCTAAATTTACTCGAAAGAGCAGCACATGTACAATATAGTGTAGGCGAAGACCCTCTCGCTAACTACCAGGAGAATAGAATATTATAAGAACTTATATTTTGTATACCAGTGAAAGACCACGCCCTCGTTGTTCATCCTTGTTCCACGTACACTACTTTGTCGCCACCTGATACACACAACATAATTATTTATGTTGATTTCTACTATTTTATATACGCATATACATAGTTATTAAAATCCATTTCTAATATTTCACACTGATGGTTTTTCTTTTATTCTTCTTGCGATTTCATATTCAATCAGTTAGTAATAAAAGATAAATCAAATTTATAGTTTTTATAAAATAATTTAAGCAAATTACTCTTGATTTAAACTTAATAATTTTTTTTTACAATTTAACTCAATAAAGTCATACCAGGTCTTAACACTTTGGTGTTCAGCTATAGTTCTTAAATTGTTCTGTTATAACGCTGGTATAACTGGTATGAACTTAAAAAAAGCATGTCTAAAAGACAATTTTAATAAATACTTTTTATTTGACTTGTGGGATTCGTCTATACGATTAATAGCGCTTCGTCCGGCTTCGCCCGCGTCATAATCCAAGCTAAACATGATAAAAATAAATTGTCATAATTGTATGTATATAACAAAGTTTCACACATACACAACCTATTGCGTTTGTTATAATAGTACGATTATTATTATTGTGGCAATTTAATAAAAACGGAAAAACTGAATTATTTGAATACTTCCGTATATACTATATTAGCCTTTCCTTTTGTTATGATAACGATATCCTTAGCATGACTTACATGTAAACATGTCACATATTATTTTACTTGCCCATGGGTAAAGGAAGTAGAAAGTATGTAATAGAAAAAAGTGCTTCCTTTCTATACCATAAATAAGACCATAAAAACCATAAATAAAACAATAAAACCATAAACATATAGATATGTCTTTCTTCAACACTATTTAGTCCATTATTTAAAAACGATTGATAGCTTTCTATGCTGTCAAATGTAAGATTAACATTTTCTTTATGCATTAAAAAAGAACTGTATGAATAACATTTATATACATCGTACATTTTCTGTTTTATTCGTTTTGAAAACCTATATAATATTTTATTCAGTCACATTAATATTCTGTGTTTCTATCACTTAAATGGCTGTTTTTTAACTGTTATCCTGTTTTTGACCTTAAAAAAAGAGAACCTTATTTTAAAGTATGGAAAGATAACCATACGTCGTTACAACGTGTGCAGTGATTGAAGGCATATATGGAGGATCAGGTGTATATTATGATTTTTATATGTGTTATAAAATATAAATTCATTGTTCATGAAATCACGTTAAAGTCGTTAGCTACGTAGTATTTCTACAGTACTCGTTTGATCAATTTTAGCAACGTTTTTTCTGTACAATTATTTTTCTTTCCTGAATAAGTATATCTATTTACAAAGACCTATTTATTTTAAAGTAGTGAAGTCCGTACGACCATAATTTAGCTCAGTAGTTTCAAGTTAATTGGATAATGATATAATTTCGTAAAATTTCCGTTAAATCTTTGTTAAACATAAAGATAATAATATAATAGTTACACATTAAATACACAAATGACAAAAAAACAAATCTTGTACAAAGATAGTATATATGTACGTATAATATGAAATGATTTAAGAATATTGTTATATTGTGATGTTGTGACCAACAAACATCATTTCTTAATTATTTAAATATCTATACGTATAGAAAGTAAACATAACGTAATTGATGGGCAGTCTGACCGCAAAGTTGTATCAAAATTTTTACTAAAGTAAATTCTGTCAAAACAAGTGACATAATATATATATAATAAAATCATTTTGAGAGTATGCGTTTTGAATATAAAAAAAAAACATAATTACTATTTAATAATTCAGGGATGCTACATAAAGATTTCACACTAAGCGAGCTTAGTTTTATATTTTCAAAAATATATATAATAATATACATATGTATATATATTATACGTAATATTTATGCCCCACTACTAACAAGTAGTTAGAATGAATAATAGCAAAATAATCTATATTATTACATTTTTCGTTATTGTCTTACAGTAGTCTCGTAGCCGTCTAATGAATATTGAAGTAATGAATGTCATCGTAAAATACTTAAAGGCATGGTAATAGTTATATGTTTTTACCACATATCTTATACCGGTGGTAGAACTATGTTCTAACTACATTGGGTAGGTACCACCCAATCATCAGATATTTTACGTTATTGTCTTATATTAACCGCTACGAAGTAGCAAGTAGTAGTTGTAGCAGATATTTAGTCTACATTACGTAATTTACGAAATACCGACAAAACGATGTTATTGTAATTTATATAAAAAGTGGAACTATTTATAACTTTTTCATCACTTTTGTAAAAAATAATTAATAACAGATTAATAAATTAAAAAACCACTAAAATATTTAGTTTTCTAATAAACGAAACACAATTGTTGCTTCTTCAATATGGATAATGTGTATAATAACGTTGATATAAAATACGCACTATTACTGATGGTAGGACTTTGTGCAAGCTCTTCTGGGTTACTTATCAGTTTTTCTACCGCGAAACAGCATTACTTGATATTGTTCTGTTTCGGTTGGAAGGGTGATTAAGCTATTGTAATTTAGGGCACTGTAACATCATAATTCCCAAGGTTCGTGGCGCATTGGCGATGGTTAACATTTCTTTTAATGCCAACGTCTATGGGAGGTCGTGACAACTGACCATCAGGTACTCCTACGTCCCTTTTGCTCATCCGTCAATCTTTTCCATAAAAAAGTTTGAATTATCAATGTAATCTGATCCGAGTTCGGAAGGGGACAGGTAGACGTAGTGGTCTCGATCGATCGACAACCAATATATGAGACCTCTACGCTTGTTCAAGGCTTAAAAGAACTCCTGTCGTCTATCTTGTCCTGGTACATTATATCTCTGACGCGTACCACGCCATCTACCTACGCCTCCTTGACCTTTCCAATAAGTATTATATTGAGATGGCTTAAAAGAAAACGAGATAATGATAATAAGGACCTCAAGAAGTTTATGAAAGATACAACACGTATGCTATAAACTAATATTTTACAGAAATAAACAATCAACATTTGTTTCAATCAATATTATTGGAATTAAAATATAAACAAAAATATTTACTACCATAGGCCAAACATCGTTTTGATTAATCAATCTCAATTAAGAATTACATGTGTTCCGACTATAGAAAAATAATAACCGACTTCAAAAGAAACACAAATTAATATGCACTAAAAAGTAAAAAATTATTGCCTATTCTTCTATAATTTAATAAATTACTTACTTTTTTCTACTCAATATACAGGGTCGATTGTGTTGTGTGGTATGTATAATATGTAATACGAGTAATTATATATACATAGTGGCCAAAAAGTCGTGGATCAAACGCAACTATGGGTTAGATGGGGCCATTAGCTACAAAAAGTTGTTCTACGGGAGGTCCTTAAGGTCAACCCCTGCAGAGTTATAATTTATTTTGTGTTTTTATGAGAAAATTGACTTTTTTAAACTAATTCTTATTAAAGTTCGAAAAATTCTACCTCCTGTTTCTTTTTTATATTTTCACTAGATTGGTACTGATGAGTCCTTGCGTTAGACATGCTATTTATGGTTGTTTATTGGGTGTGTTGAAGATAATATTAAGTTTTATGATATTTTATTTCATAAATCATAACTTTTTATTTACTTCGGACCCCACTGTGAAAAAAAAATACTCTACCAAAAAGTGACCCTGTATTACAAGTTTTGGCACATTTAATAGGAATTCTGAAAAGGTATTACACATGGCCATGAGTGGCTCTAATATCTTTCTAGGACAAAAAAACAAAACAACGATTGTGAAATAATTGCTTTATTAAAGCAAAACATTTTACAATAAATGCTCAAAATTCCTGCCTCTGACCATAATACATAATCTGCACCGTCTAATAAAATTCCTACGTAACCTACGGCATGCACCTCCATAAGGTGTTTTTCTTTGGGGCTAATTTAAAGAAATAGTTTACCAAGGAGAGAACAAGAGCGCACAAAAACTACGACATAAGCTAGAATTTGCTAGGGTACAAATTACTAATAACAGAGGTGCACTGTATTAATCGTAGTTCTATACAATATAACTACAATTACTATATAGAAATCGATTGGCGTGATATTGGTTATTCGTCCATTTGTCATGCACATGTACTTAATGCAAATTTACGACATATGGGAATCTCCAGTCCCATGTGGTCTCATTTCAATTTTGTCCAGTTTTTATAATGGCGTCTATGAGAAAACCATATGTCGTCTTTCAAATGAATAAAATCATCAAAATCGATTCACCCAGTCGAAATGAGGTAACAAACACAAAAAGAAACATACAGACGAATTGATAACCTCCGCGTTTTTTTGAAGTCGGTTAAAAACAAAATAAATGTTTTCTTTTACTAATTAAAAGCGTCTTACTAGGGTAAATTCTAACTGTTTAACAATTATTGCAAATATTATTTAAAATTCCTTAAAAAAATCTCTTTCGCTTAAGTAATAATACAATACCTATCGTTTTACCTAATATTTGGTAGACAGAGTCTATCGATTTGTTTTTGAAACATATTATGGCTAAGTAGTGTACGCGGAACAAGGATACAACACGAGGGCATGGTCTGTCACTGGTTTATAAATAAGCTCTTATAATAATCTATTCTCCTGGTCGTTCGCGAGAGGGTCGACGCCTACACTATATTGTAAATGTGTCGTCGCTCTTTCGAGTACCATACAAATAATCAAAAATTTCGTAAGTGAGCAATATAAAAATGTATTTTGTTGTTTTGATTATTATGACGATCAAATTGTTTAGTTTAAGTTATCTTTAATCTGTGGTAAAGCGTAAAAATGTAACAAATATTCACAACATACACAGCCTTTCACTGTGTTTATGATTTAGTAAATATGGTATAGTATTTTTATTTGCTGGTACAACGATATCTGTGCCTTAACTTATACGTGAACATGCTACATCTTGTTGCCCATGGGTAAAACAGTATCAAGTAATATAAAAACATTACAACACTTTGAATGTTATTAATCTAAACAATTAAATCGAAACTTTAATAAAACCTTATTTATGAAAACTCGAACTAGAAATAATTTTGGTTCCTTAAAGTTATAGAAAAAACTACAACTCTTTCAATCTAATTAAAATATAAGTCAGAATAAAAAGTTAATAGATGTAATGGGTGACCTTGAAAGTAAAAATGCTAAGACAGTAATGTATCTTAACCCAATGGCAACATATGATCTACAAATGACCTACAAATGACCTGTTTTTTGTGTTACCAACCCCTGACACATATTTAATGTTACTCTTTGGTTTACCGCACTGTACAACACCTTTTTTACTCCTGCTAAAGGGCACGTAACTGGAGTATCAATTTGTGTCATATCATTAATCTACATATGAATTCCGCTTATTTATTATCAGTCCGACGATTTGTGACCGTCGAGACCACAGCGGTAGCAGAGGCTGCCTAGATTTTTCTTCGCCGGGCAGAGCGCCCTCGTGTGCCCGAGACCCATGCACCTGAAGCAGCGCATAGGGCGCTGCTCCTGGAGCGCGACCTTGGCCGCACTCCACCCGACGAGAAGGCGGCCGGCATTGGCCAGCTTTTTGGCCACCGCAAGGGGACATGTGACGCGGGCCATCCCCATAAGGCCCGGTCCGCGATGTACTGCTCCGCACCTGACCGCCTCAGGGGAGCAGGCCCCCTCGCGAGCGATCACTGCGACCAGGCGCTCCGGGGTGACGGAATCGTCCAGCCCCGTAATCCTAACGTCCGCCTTACTGACCGGCTGCGCGACGTTGGCAACTCCATCGAGGACTGTGCGCAGCTTGTCGGCCAGTTGCGCCGCTTGCTTCTTATGGGCCCTCGGTAGCTCGAGGACCCTGGCACCGGTCGCCGAGCGGCGGATCTTAAGACCGCCGCTTATTCCCAGGTCTTGGAGCTTAACTCCCTGTTCCGCCCGCTCCAAGACCTGGGCGTATGTCACGCCTTTCTTCTCCGCCTCCGGCTGCAGCGATATCACCACTGCAGCCGAGCGGGGCGCGACCAACTTCGGCTTCGCCGCTTGCTGTGGCTTAGGCTTCGCCGGAGCCGCCGCAACGTTGTCTGCCGGAGGGGAAGCCTTCTTCCCTCTTTTCCCCCTCCGCACTACCGTGGACCATGACGGCTCCTGGGTCGGCGGGGATTCGCCAGTCGCAAGCGGCGCGGGGGCGCCGGATGGGCCGGGGATCGCGGCTGGCGCTAATAATTTCGCCGTACGCCTTTTGGGGGCGGATGCGGTCCGCGCTTTCGAAGACGGTGCATTTAATTGCACCGTCTCACGCCTCTCGACCGCCTCAGGGGCAGGACGGTAATCCCCCGCAGGCGGGAGACGCCCCTCAATGCTCGACAGCCGCGAGTTAAACATCGCGACTGCCGATGTAATGGAGGCTTGAAGCCCCTCCAGGGCTTGCGGCTCGAGTGCCGCGCTAGCCGGCGCCTCTTTGGCCGCCGCCGCCGCCGCCGCCGCCGCCGTGGCTCGCATTTCCGCAAAGTCACGGCGGTGGGCCTTCACTTCGTCTTTGAGCCCGTCTGTCTCCTTACGCAGACGGGCGTTGTCGGTGCGGAGCCGACGCGTCTCCTCGGCCTCCGACCGAGACGTCAGCACGTCGATAATGGTCCGAAGGGAGGCTGCTGACTCATTCAGAATTTTGACGAAGCCTCCCTTTAGGTTGGAGGATTTCTTCGCGACCTCAATTACATTTGTAATGTTTCGGCCAGCCAGCGCGCGCAGCTCCTCCGGGCCCATGCTGGCTGGGTCCTCTGATGTCTCATTTGCCGAGGTGGACTGCGCCTCGGGGACCGTCACAGCAGGCGCCTTCCTGAAGGCCCTACTTCGGAGGACCTTCTCAAAGGCGACCTCCCTTTCCTCCTCTTCCTTTTTACGGAGCTGGGCCTTCGCCTTGGCGAGCCCGCTCGTCACCTTCTTGCCGCGGCGGTCGGCAGTAGATCTCGCCGTCGCGTCCTCCGTGTCACTGTCGGAGTCTGTGAGTATAGCCCTCACAGAGGCATCCGACGCCGTCTCCATCTCCGTACTGCTGTACATACGGCAAGCTTTAATCGAGCTTACCTCAGGAGGTAATGGGCGGAATTTGGCTCTAAGGCATCATTTCTGATCCTTAGAGCCGGGGTGATCAAATAGGGAAATAAAAATTTTTTGGTCAATTTTTGCCTTCTATCTTTTATATATAAATATAGGGCGGGTGGGCGGTCTAAAAATTTTAGTTTTTATCAAATAACTCCCGAACGGATAGGCCGATTCGGGAGAATGAAGGCTCGACGTGTGCAGGGCAGAGGGCCCTACAAGACCGCCGAACAAAGGAAAAAGATCGGAGCAGAAAAAAGGGGTAAAAAGGGGGGAAAACGAAAAAATTTTCGTGAAAAACGTAGAAAAACAAAAGATATAAAAAAATGATGTATGAACAAAAGATAGGTAATAATTAAATAGAATTAATGGAATTTTTTCAGAATTTTAAGGTAACACAAAACAGCAGTAGCAGCGAAAAATGAACCTCCTCGTTCACCACCTAACCTAACCTAACCATAAGGTTATATTTTCAACCGAAGTTCACATTTCCATACCAGGGCAACATGAAACAATAGCGTTAGTTTGACAGTTTACATCATAATATGATGGCATTTCTTTTTAATGCTACAGGTGGCGTAGACAAACAAAATCAATAAATTTAACTTTCAAATTTAGTTATATAAATACATCAATTTTCTGACTTTTATTATTTCACTAAAGGCTACACAACAGGAAGTTTTCCACGGAAACGTGTTAACACTACGGAAGTTGCCTATTTACCGATATAATTAACGGGAATGATAGAATCGTTTAATATTAATAAAATTTTAAGAAAATTAATTTGAGCATGTAGATAGTATATCTATTTTTAACAATTTAAACACACGGTGCTGTGGTGCAAGGGTAAGGGAAGATTCCGGGTTCAAATTCTGGCAGGGCCAACCAAATGGTGTTCAGAAACGGTTTTGTTCTTTTGTTGTAATAAAGTTTTCTAGTATATTTCGTCATAAAACGAATCCTGACGAAACGAATACTGGTTTGATTATTTAGGTATATTAAAAAAGATGATAAAACCCGATAGGTTGTAAAAAGTAGAAGAAGTTTAGTTATGAAAATGAATTGGTTATGTATTCATTTAAGTGGGCAAATAACAGTGGACATGATATCACAATAAGAAAAAATATTCAATTTTAAAAATAATCTTTGTTAAACTGTAAATAATAACTTAATTATTTCTCAGTCCAAAATTAACAGATGGTTCAAATATGATTTTGTTTAATATCGTTATGTATCTTAGCTACTTCAACTAATTACGAATTTTAACTGGGTAGCTACGCTTTCAAGACGTCAACATTTTACAACCACTCTCATTAAAGATAAAAAACAGCGAATTTTAATCAAAACATAAGCTACCACCAGTCCATATCGATTATTCGTTTAATTGAATCGTAATTTAATTTAATTTAATAGAAAGATTATCTAGCGATATACGTTAATTCAAGAGATAGATGTTTCAAGAATAAATAAGTAATGTTGGTTAATGACAACATTACAAAATAATAATAGTCTATATATATATATGTGAACAATCACATTATTCGTTCGTATACTATTCGTATTGCAGTTGTTGATTTGTGTCGTTTGTGTGTTAAATATGTAACTATTGACTGCCTCGTTGGTCTAGTGGCTAGATATAAGGCCGCAGACCCGATGGTTCTGGGTCCAATTCCCGGGTCAGGCCAATAAACAGATATCGGGTTTTTCTGTAAGAAAATTATCAGTCGCAGTCCGGAGTCCGCACAAAATATCTAACATTATACAATTGAACTGAATGTTGCTAATCATATGGTTTACACTTTTAATTTTTATTGTGATGTCGTTTTTAATATTTTTTTGTTGACGTTCAAAATTCGACATCGAAATGTTGCTTCATAGAGATGAAGATGATAACGACTTTAAGTTCAGTCCTGTAAATGGTAAAAATATATGGGTTTATATAAACGTTGCTTAGTTAAACGCTGATTTCAGTCTTACTCCTATTATTGATTTGAGCCAGGATAATTACACGCATAAGAGACTAAACTTGGTTCTCAAGGCAGATGGCGCATTGGTGATGTAAGATATGGTAGCATTTGTGACCATCAAGTGGCCAACTTACCAAACCAAAAAGAAATTAATTAAAAGATTAAAGCCAAGGAACAGAGAACGTATCAATCACGTTTTTTCAATACTTTGTTATAAAAAAAATCTAAAAGTCTAATTGAATTTTCATTTCTCAAGCAAGTGCAAGATTTATAGCTCCACTCACACTTTTCTACTTTTCTATTATTTTGATTAGAACAGAAAACCTTTAATATAATATTTATCATTTAAGAAAAATAGTAATATCCTGCGTCAGTTTTAAAACTAGAAATAAATATAAAATAATATTCACTCTTCCACATTTTAAAGTTTCATTCGAGTACAAAATAATATAAATTTTATTAAACACCACTTCTATTTAGATACATTTCATATAAATTTATTCATAAACAATATATATTATGTATACAATTATTAATACCAAAAGTTGCAAATTTTAAACAAGATAAAATAACATAATACCCTTGAAAACTAATTAATTTACCCCGTGTTTCTAAACTCTAGTTTTGAATCCTCCCAAAGTAATTTAAGGTAACACAAAACAGCAGTAGCAGCGAAAAATGAACCTCCTCGTTCACCACCTAACCTAACCTAACCATAAGGTTATATTTTCAACCGAAGTTCACATTTCCATACCAGGGCAACATGAAACAATAGCGTTAGTTTGACAGTTTACATCATAATATGATGGCATTTCTTTTTAATGCTACAGGTGGCGTAGACAAACAAAATCAATAAATTTAACTTTCAAATTTAGTTATATAAATACATCAATTTTCTGACTTTTATTATTTCACTAAAGGCTACACAACAGGAAGTTTTCCACGGAAACGTGTTAACACTACGGAAGTTGCCTATTTACCGATATAATTAACGGGAATGATAGAATCGTTTAATATTAATAAAATTTTAAGAAAATTAATTTGAGCATGTAGATAGTATATCTATTTTTAACAATTTAAACACACGGTGCTGTGGTGCAAGGGTAAGGGAAGATTCCGGGTTCAAATTCTGGCAGGGCCAACCAAATGGTGTTCAGAAACGGTTTTGTTCTTTTGTTGTAATAAAGTTTTCTAGTATATTTCGTCATAAAACGAATCCTGACGAAACGAATACTGGTTTGATTATTTAGGTATATTAAAAAAGATGATAAAACCCGATAGGTTGTAAAAAGTAGAAGAAGTTTAGTTATGAAAATTAATTGGTTATGTATTCATTTAAGTGGGCAAATAACAGTGGACATGATATCACAATAAGAAAAAATATTCAATTTTAAAAATAATCTTTGTTAAACTGTAAATAATAACTTAATTATTTCTCAGTCCAAAATTAACAGATGGTTCAAATATGATTTTGTTTAATATCGTTATGTATCTTAGCTACTTCAACTAATTACGAATTTTAACTGGGTAGCTACGCTTTCAAGACGTCAACATTTTACAACCACTCTCATTAAAGATAAAAAACAGCGAATTTTAATCAAAACATAAGCTACCACCAGTCCATATCGATTATTCGTTTAATTGAATCGTAATTTAATTTAATTTAATAGAAAGATTATCTAGCGATATACGTTAATTCAAGAGATAGATGTTTCAAGAATAAATAAGTAATGTTGGTTAATGACAACATTACAAAATAATAATAGTCTATATATATATATGTGAACAATCACATTATTCGTTCGTATACTATTCGTATTGCAGTTGTTGATTTGTGTCGTTTGTGTGTTAAATATGTAACTATTGACTGCCTCGTTGGTCTAGTGGCTAGATATAAGGCCGCAGACCCGATGGTTCTGGGTCCAATTCCCGGGTCAGGCCAATAAACAGATATCGGGTTTTTCTGTAAGAAAATTATCAGTCGCAGTCCGGAGTCCGCACAAAATATCTAACATTATACAATTGAACTGAATGTTGCTAATCATATGGTTTACACTTTTAATTTTTATTGTGATGTCGTTTTTAATATTTTTTTGTTGACGTTCAAAATTCGACATCGAAATGTTGCTTCATAGAGATGAAGATGATAACGACTTTAAGTTCAGTCCTGTAAATGGTAAAAATATATGGGTTTATATAAACGTTGCTTAGTTAAACGCTGATTTCAGTCTTACTCCTATTATTGATTTGAGCCAGGATAATTACACGCATAAGAGACTAAACTTGGTTCTCAAGGCAGATGGCGCATTGGTGATGTAAGATATGGTAGCATTTGTGACCATCAAGTGGCCAACTTACCAAACCAAAAAGAAATTAATTAAAAGATTAAAGCCAAGGAACAGAGAACGTATCAATCACGTTTTAACCAGTCTCAGAGCTTTGTACCAGCTTCCAGAAAAACACACTTTTGTATTTCAAGATTTATTTAGAATCACAATTCACTTGTTACACTTGCCGATGTTCCGAACGGACTGACTGTACATTTCATAATTTCAACTGACAACAACAATTCGTTGTAGTGGGGTTTACATCACGTGTTTACAATCATTTGACAGTCTCTTAACATTATAACAAAACTAAATGCACAAAACATAATAATTTATAATAAATGGTAATATAATAATAATAAATGCTAACAGCTCGGCCTTTCCTGATAAATTTCACGTCCCGTGAAAAGAAAAATAATAGTAAAATAACAATTCATAACAACTACTACTAGAATATCACAATAATTCGTTTTGTTGTGACCCCTTCATGTTCACAACAAATGACAAATATGCCATTACGGTTGCCTGCTTCATGTCAACATAAATAGTCATACTTTGTCAGTAATTGTGACATCTTCATATTCACAAATAACCCTTAAATTTAATCAACTAAATGTACAACGTATTTATGTAAGAAAAAAAAAAAAAAAAAACATTAAATTTTTCCAGATAATTATTATTAAAATACAATATAGCTAAATCTTAACTTAATTAATTTTGTTGTGACCCCTTCATGTTCACAACAAATGACAAATATGCTATTACGGTTGCCCCTTCATGTCAACATAAATAGTCATATTCGTCAGTAATTGTTATTGTGACCTCTTCATATTCACAAATAACTCTTAAATTTACTCATCTAATTAATATGACTCATTTCATAACGTTAAGTAAAACATTCATTTGATCTTAATAATAATTAATTTTGTTGTGACCCCTTCATGTTCACAACAAATGACAAATATGCTATTACGGTTGCCCCTTCATGTCAACATAAATAGTCATATTCGTCAGTAATTGTTATTGTGACCTCTTCATATTCACAAATAACTCTTAAAGTTACTCATCTAATTAATATGACTCATTTCATAACGTTAAGTAAAACATTCATTTGATCTTAATAATAATTAATTTTGTTGTGACCCCTTCATGTTCACAACAAATAACAAATATGCTATTGTGGTTGCCCCTTCATGTCAACATCAATAGTCATATTCATCACTAATAATATTGTTACTGTGACCTCTTCATATTCACAAATAACTCTTGTTTTTAATCATCTAATTAATACACCTTAAGGTGTTGTGACCTCTTCATATTCACAACAACTCTTAACATTATTATTTCCGCAACTAATTTGTAATAACAATAATCACTTACAATAATATTAAACATTAATTCTGTACATTCTAAACATTTTATATAACTAATAACAGAGATTAATTTAATTTAACAATAACTTTATAACAAGCATTTTTTTTTTAAATATATATAGGCACAACATATTTTCGAAATAAATACATATTTAGAGATGGTAATTATTTTTAAGTGCATTTCAATAATGATCACTATCATTACTAGTATCAGTATTAGAATCTTCCCTACCTCGATTAAAAACTAACCAAGGATGGATCTTATCAACCGAAAACGTTCCATTAAAATTTCTTATGCCTTTACGTGATAATGGCGTATCCTCAACAATATATCTGTCATTAGGCAGTACATCTGTAATTCTATATGGTCCTCGAATTTTCGAAATTAATTTTCTGCTATTGCCCGTTGAAGGAATATCTCTTTCGATCCTAACCAAATCACCTACTTTGTAACTTACTTTCTTCCTACTTTTATCAAAGCGCAATTTTTGTTTATACTGATTTTCTTTAATATGTTTATTTACTTCACTTCTTACTTCCTCTAAACTGTTATTACTATTACTTAGGCCTGCTGTATCATTTACATTTAAATTTATAAAAGAGTCTGACGTACCTATTAAATCTGTCCCAAAAAGAACTTGAGCTGGGGTTTTCCCAATTCCCTTATTAATGGTATTATTTAGTCCCCATTGAATTTCTGATATACATTCATCCCACAAATTTTCAGATTTCCCATGGTTAGAAGCACTAAGCGCTGCTAAAACAGTTCTATTATACCGCTCCACTTGACCGTTGGCGCGAGGTGTAGCCACCGCATTTAATATGTGCTTTACGCCAAGTGAATTAATAAAATTCTTAAAATTTTTGGAAGTGAATGAAGTAGCTCGGTCAGAAATTAATCGTTTTGGTACACCAAATGTATGAAAATAATTTTTAATTACCTTAATGGAATTAATTGATTTAGTGCTTCTAATTGGGGCTAATATAATAAATTTTGTATAAGCATCAATTATTAGAAGTAGATATGAATTTTTATTTTTACTACGTACAAATGGTCCTAAATGGTCAATGTGTACAGTATGGAAAGGACAATCTACCTTTTCAATAGGATGCAATTGACCTGACTTTTTACCAGCTGGAATTTTCGTATGAGCACATTCTAAGCATGATTCTACGTATTTTTTTATAAACTTTCTCATTTTAGCAAACCAATATTGACTACGAATTTTATTATATGTTTTATCAAAACTAAAGTGTCCTATGTTATCATGATTAGCTTTTAAGATTTGCCATCTAACTCCCTTCGGTACTACCCAACGATTTCCTTCATCAGTTTTTCTATATAATAATCCGCGTTTGATCAAAAAATTATTTCTTATTTCTAAAATATTTTCAGTTTCTTTATCATTTAAAATATCAATTATACGCTGTATTTCTGGGTCACTCTGTTGAGCAGTAACTATCCAATTCATATCAATATTTCTAACTTCCATAGTTTGAGTGTCAGAAACAGGGTTGCGACTTAGAGCGTCTACATGGGACATGTTAATGCCTGGCTTATATATAATATTAAAATTATATTCTTGCATGATACTCCACCAACGTGCTACTCTTGGCAACATATCTTTTTTTTTCGAATGTTGCCCGTAACGAATTACAATCAGTAACTATCGTGAAAGAAATTCCTAATAAATAAACTCTGAATCTTTGTAGGGAGGCTACAACAGCTAAGGTCTCTAAGTCATAAGAACTAAAGCGAGCTTCTTCGGGAGAGGTCTGTCTACTGTAGTAAGCTACGGCTGTAAAAGCAGATTCCTTGTTCGGTCTTTGTAACAAAATACCCGCTACACCAATTTTAGAAGCATCGGTATGTAATTGTGTTTCAAAATTTTGATTGTAAAAAGAGAGAATTGGACGTTGGACTAATTCTTTTTTTTAAGGTTAAAAATGCATCTTCCTCGGCTTTACCCCATTGCCATTTATTGTCCTTTTTTAAGAGTCGTGTCAATGGTTTTGCTGTTATGGAAAAGCCGCGTATAAATCTTCGGAAAAAACTAGCAAGTCCAATAAATTGTCGCACTTTATGCTGATCTGTAGGTACGGGAAATTTATCTACTGCGTCTATTTTCGTTGTACCGGGTCTTATACCATTTTCACTAATTTCAAAACCTAAATAATCAATAGATTCTTTGAAAAAGTTGCACTTTGATAATTTTAACGTTAAACCAGCCTTACTAAATAAATCTAACGTATCACGAAGCCTATTGAAACCTTCCTCTATTGACTTTGATGGAATAATAACATCGTCCATATAAGCGAATGCTTGTTTAAATCTTGCGTTGCCTAAAATATTATTTATTACTCTTTGGAAGTTTGACGGCGCGTTTGCTAAGCCGAAGGGCATTCGATTAAATTCAAAATGCCCGTCAGGTGTTACAAAAGCTGTCAAATGCTTTGATGCTTCCGCCATAGGTAATTGATAATAACCGGACGCGAGATCAAGGGTGGTATAATATTTGTATCCCGATAAATTATCTAGCTGATCGTCTATCCTTGGTAAAGGATAGTGTTCTTTTATCGTTTTCCTATTTAACGATCTAAAATCTACACATAATCGATAATCTCCCGTTTTCTTCTTAACTAACAAAATTGGTGACGCATAATCCGAAGTAGAGTCTCTAACTATACCCGTTTCTTTTAACTCATCAATTATGTCGCGTACTATTTGACGTTCTGAATAGGACAAGCGATACGGTCGATAAACTACAGGTACGGTATCACTAAGTTTGATGTTCATTTCGGACCCGACTATACAACCCAATTCACTGATAGTAAACGCAAAACAACCTCTATATTCATTTAATAGGTTCACCAATTCATCTATCTGTGAAAATTCTACACTAACTTTTATCATTGATTTATCAATAACAGAAGGAGGTTTTGATAATTCTGTTTTTTCATTTTTATTAATAAATTTAGTCTGAATTTCGTTAGTAGATACAGCTCGGACAAGTAAAGTGTTCTCAATCAAACTAAATCCAGAGTCTGTAAGTCCCTTAATTATGATTTTACCCCTCCCTCTAATTAATTCTGTAATACATTGTAAAATCTCATACGACTTGTCTTTTAATCCACATATACTGGTTTCTATAAATATGTTACCATCATAAACGGGAATTGAATGAACATCAACTTCAGTAACACCTTTAACAACAACTGGATTTGAATTATAAATAGTAATCTTCTCTGGTTGAGAATCATTTTTATGCGTCATTTTTAAACTATCCTTTGATTTGTATACTTCTACGTGATCTTGTTCTGTAAATGTTTGTCCTAATAATAAAGAAATTTGAAGATAATTATCAGGTACTACTAGTATTTCTACATCAGCTTTGACAGAATCTACTTCAATACAATAAATGTTCCGAGACAATTCACTAACGCATTACCAAATCCGCGTAATACTGGCAAGTCTTTTGTTGACCATGATTCTATAATACGTTTAGCAACTGACGCCTTAATCATAGTACATTGGCTACCGAAATCGACAAAACAATTTAGTGAGTGTCCATTTACTAATGCACTTTTAAAATATTTACCATCACTATCTTGAACTTGAGATATACATAAAACAGTTTTATTGTTTGCGGGATCCTTTTGAAACGTACATTCTGCCGATAAGTGACCTACTTTACGACAACTATCACATCGTTTAATCGGTTGCTTACATCTAAAGTATGGATGTCCTTCATCCCCACAATTATAACATTTAGTAAATTTATTATCATAATTATTTTGAGGGAATTTCCTTATTCGTTTATTATCGGAAATGTTTGCTTGCGTTGCTGGTATTGGTTTTTCACTTCGTTTATTACTTTTTACGTTTCTTAAATAAACTATCAATTTATCAGGTTCTGTAAACTGTGCGGCTTCAGCACTAGTTCTTACAGACCTATCTTCGATTCCAAATAATATGCAATCGATTGCATTTTTCCCACTAATGTTACATCTATGTAATAATACCATCTTATCATAGTAATATTCTTCTAAAGAATCATTAAAACGAGCTTTACAAGCAAGCATTTCCGTTAATAACTGAGCATAATTTTCGTCACTTGGGAATGCTAAACGTAATTTATCTTGCCATTCTGTCCATGAATACATTAAACTAGGTAGTCCTTGATACCACCTCTGAGCTAACCCAACTAATTTAGGCAAAGCATAATATACTATTTGTTTTTCAGACCAATTATATATAGAAGCACATTCATTCACTTTCAAAATCCACGTGTCTACTGTTTGATTTCTTTTGGATGGGTCGAACTCCGGTATAACATTCATCACTGGGTATCGTTCGCTATTACCGTCATTTTTCATCGATTGTAACATTTCAAGAAATGTAGTTATTAAGGTATTAGAGTTGGAAATACCTGGAGAGTTTTCGCGACGTCTTGACGTTGACGGCGGTAACTCTTCAACATTGTCTTCTGCAGGTCGATTGACATTCACATCGAAATCCTGTCGATGCTCCGGACTACGTGTGTCCCTACGACTGCTTTGTCTCGACCTTCTACTTGTTCGAGTACGCTTTCGCTTCCTCGAATCGCGACTACGGCGTCGTGAACGTCTTGTACATAATGAAGATTCCGAATCACTTTCAGACTCAACATTATTTACGCGTTTGCTTGCTCTTTTCTCTTTTCCCATGATTATACTGAAAACAAATTTCCAGAAAAGTATTTGTTTCCCTGTTGTTTTGTATAATATTATACACATGAAATCAATAATTAATAACTAACTAAAAAAATGAATTTAAAGAACAAAATTACATCATTAAAGAAAAAGGAAAAAAAAATATATATATATATAAAGAAAGAAAGATTCCTTATCAAGTATTTCATATAATTGCTAATTTCAAATTCATTATTTGTATTTTTACTATTAAGTAACTTCATTTTCCTTAAAAGTAATTATTTAAATCTAAATTAAAACATCACATAGTAAAATATAATAGAATAAGTTTATACTCATTTCATGGGCGTTTAGTCTTAAACCAAGATAACGTAGCAATTTTGCCACAATTCTTGGTCCAATCCCACTTCTGAGCTTTTAACCAGTCTCAGAGCTTTGTACCAGCTTCCAGAAAAACACACTTTTGTATTTCAAGATTTATTTAGAATCACAATTCACTTGTTACACTTGCCGATGTTCCGAACGGACTGACTGTACATTTCATAATTTCAACTGACAACAACAATTCGTTGTAGTGGGGTTTACATCACGTGTTTACAATCATTTGACAGTCTCTTAACATTATAACAAAACTAAATGCACAAAACATAATAATTTATAATAAATGGTAATATAATAATAATAAATGCTAACACACGTTTTTTCAATACTTTGTTATAAAAAAAATCTAAAAGTCTAATTGAATTTTCATTTCTCAAGCAAGTGCAAGATTTATAGCTCCACTCACACTTTTCTACTTTTCTATTATTTTGATTAGAACAGAAAACCTTTAATATAATATTTATCATTTAAGAAAAATAGTAATATCCTGCGTCAGTTTTAAAACTAGAAATAAATATAAAATAATATTCACTCTTCCACATTTTAAAGTTTCATTCGAGTACAAAATAATATAAATTTTATTAAACACCACTTCTATTTAGATACATTTCATATAAATTTATTCATAAACAATATATATTATGTATACAATTATTAATACCAAAAGTTGCAAATTTTAAACAAGATAAAATAACATAATACCCTTGAAAACTAATTAATTTACCCCGTGTTTCTAAACTCTAGTTTTGAATCCTCCCAAAGTAATCCTCTCAGCGTATAAGGGGTTGTTAATACCACTCGCAAAAAGCAAGCAAGGATGTACGAATTTTTTCCTTTCACAATTAACAATCACGACCGACCAGATTTATTCCCGTGCATTATTCTCTTTTCATATACATCTGTGATTGATTAAGTATTTATATTAAAAGCACACAATTATACTTTCAATTTGTTAAATACTTATAATAAACTATCAAAATGAGTTTTGTCTTTTTTATTATTATTTACTATACGATTACGTAGCATTTAGTTTTTATTATAATTATTATTATTAAATTCGTTTTTTTTTTTCATTTTTAATCGAACAAATAAACTGACAGAATTTTTGTATATGGAATGTAATTTGACGGAAGGGCTGCTTTTGTACCTCGACACTAATTCATTTAGAGCAAATTATGTACTAGCATATTGAACCTTAAGGTCTTGTTCGAGGGCTTAGCTGTCATCTGCCAGTCTCCCTTTGTATTTATTTTATATAATCTACATTTATTGTTGAGCTAAAATTGCACGTGCGTAAATTTGATACGGTGAGAAAAATTTAGCAGATGGACATTCGCAACTCTCAAGGGGCCCCGTTTTAATGAAAGTATAAAATTGCATGATTATGCAGACTTACAATAAAGACTAAATGTATGGACTACACTTAATAACAGGCCGAGGCCACCCTTTGAATTACAATTCCCATGTCCATCAATCCCGTTCCTGTTTGTACGCTTTTAAACAGGAACGGGGTTGATTGATTTGTTTAATAACAATGTTTAGATTAATCTGTAGATGTATTTTGTGTGTTTCAATATTGTAAAATCTTTTTATTTAATATTGAAATGAAAAAAAAGTACGTTTCGTAAATTACAATGCTGCTTTACCTATGACTGATTTTATTATCTTTAAATTTCTGTAATTTACTTGATGTCTGGTTGAAGTAAAACAACAAACCTGGAGTTTTATGATAGCAAGAAGTAATAATAATGATGTAACTTAAAAGAAATAGAAACTAATCAGGGATGCTTAATTATAGAAGAAATACGTATTCTGACGTGCAATTATTAAATATTGTGATGGTGGGCGCAGTACGATTGTATGATTGCTACACCCAAGCGTATAAAAATGTTAAACGTTTTAAATTTACGACATTAATTATGTATAGAAAATGCAATCCTTATTATCAAAATAAATGCTAACTTCTTTAAATTTAAACATTGGTCAAAACTGTATGAAAATCCGTTAAGTAGTTTTTTTAGTTCATACAGACAGACAGGAACCGCGAGGGACTTTGTTTTATAATATGTGTATTTGTTCATTCAATTACTGCACATTAATTTATTAACTCATTGTATCCGCTTTTGTCTTTTGACATTTGGTCAAACTTAATGTATTAGCCGCGGTGCGCCTCAGGTGTTGGTTTTTTTTTTCTTTTAAAAAATACATAAAATAAACAATTTAAAAAAATATAAGGACACGGGGAGACAAGTAAGAGGTTTTTGATATCCTAATTATGGCTTAATAATCGACTCATATAAGGAATACTGTTAGTTGCACGGTGGGTACAATTAACAATAAGTTGTACTTAGTTGTACATATTTATACGAAGTTCAAGTTCCGGTACCAGGCCAACATAAAGCAATAGAGTCAGTTGAAAAGTTTCCATCGTATGTCGTATCATGTCATCTCTTTTTAAATATACAGGCTACCGTTTTGCACTTCATTAATCAAACAAGTCCCAATTCGTACCCGACTACATAAAACTTCAACAATACACGGGTAGATGGCGGTTAAACGCACTTAATATAGGTAGACTAAATTAATAATTTTGCTTTATTGTCATAAATATATTTTATTACCTCTACTTAAACATACAAATTGAATTCAGTGTTTAGTGATAAGTTGATGGTGTAACTATAATAAATATTCTTCCAGCTAGAACTAGCAGAGTGGTGCCTCTTCCTTCTAGTCTTACGATATGTATAATTATACGTAGCCCAAAACGCCGATTTTTTGCATATGATTTTTCTATCTAGGCCTACATCATTACTTTCGGATGGAAATACTGTTCTACGGTTTACTTAAAAGGGAATGACAGTATTATCAGGAAGTCGAGAACAAATATATTTTTTATAAAAAGAAAAAAACTGCAAGATTAACCTAAAGGTTTATTAACATAATTGTAATAAATAAATTGATTGTTAATTAATTTGCCGTCTGAAATTGAATTGTCTTGAAAACGAAGTTCGCTCTTCCCATGGGGAGATGAAATTTCAGACCCCTGGGTCTGAGTCTCTCTATTAGAATGAAATATAAATGGATATAAAAGGAATCCAATTGCTGAAAAAGGTTGATCCTAGAAAAATATTAAAAACTTACTATTACAATAGTAAAAGTAACAGCATTTGAATGTCCCATTGCTACTCCAATGTGGGTAGGTGGAATGATTACATGCATAATTAATATTATAAAGAGGAAAGATTTGATTATTTGTTTGTTTTTTTATTACGATTTTACTCAAAAACTACTGGACCGATTTTAAAAAATCTTTCACCATTAGAAAGCTACGTTTTAACCGCGTAACATATAAACGATATTACATTTTAAAATTAAAATGGAGCAAAATAACCCAAGGTATCAAACTGTAGCCTATAAGTCCTTACTTAGCGTGCCCTGCGAAAACTTTTGACGGTATATAAAAAAGTGTTCTATACAATAGTGCTACAATTATTTGATCATTACGATATTACGGTAGATGAAAAATCTAGATAGCCTATAAAAGTTTCAGCCGAGTATCGTTAATTTGCTCCTAAGAATTGAAAAGTTCCGTTACTTTGTCATGGATCCCATACTCAGAATCTAACCAAACAGCCATCAAACTACCCTTGAAGTACACTCTTTCCAATAAAAAAATCATTGAAATCGGTTAGCGTGATATTGAGTTATTCCTCCATTTGTCGTGCACATACTTAATGCAAATTTACGACTTATATGGTTTTCTCTTGGATACCATTGTCAAAACTGGACCAAATTTACATGGGAAGCACCAGCTTCCAAATAAAAAATAATCATCAAAATCGATTCACCCAGTCGAAATGAGGTAACAAACACACAAAAAAAACATACAGACGAATTGATAACCTCCTCCTTTTTTTGAAGTCAGTTAAAAACAAAAAAAATGTTTTCTTTTACTAATTAAAAGCGTCTTACTAGGGTAAATTCTAACTGTTTAACAATTATTGCAAATATTATTTAAAATTCCTTAAAAAATCTCTTTCGCTTAAGTAATAATACAATACCTATCGTTTTACCTAATATTTGGTAGACAGAGTCTATCGATTTGTTTTTGAAACATATTATGGCTAAGTAGTGTACGCGGAACAAGGATACATAGTCTGTCACTGGTTTATAAATAAGCTCTTATAATAATCTATTCTCCTGGTCGTTCGCGAGAGGGTCGACGCCTACACTATTGTAAATGTGTCGTCGCTCTTTCGAGTACCATACGAATAGGGGATATTCAAATATTTCGTAAGTGAGCAATATAAAAATGTATTTTGTTGTTTTGACTTATTATGACGATCAAATTGTTTAGTTTAAGTTATCTTTAATCTGTGGTAAAGCGTAAAAATGTAACAAATATTCACAACATACACAGCCTTTCACAGTGTTTATGATTTAGTAAATATGGTATAGTATTTTTATTTGCTGGTACAACGATATCTGTGTCTTAACTTATACGTGAACATGCTACATCTAGTTGCCCATGGGTAAAACAGTATCAAGTAATATAAAAACATTACAGCATTTTGAATGTTATTAATCTAAACAATTCAATTGAAACTTGAATAAAACCTTATTTATGAAAACTCGAACTAGAAATAATTTTGGTTCCTTAAAGTCATAGAAAAAACTACAACTCTTTCAATCTAATTAAAATATAAGTCAACAAAAAGTTAAGAAATTTAATGTTAAACTTTATTAAACCCAACAACTAAAGAATGGGTGACCTTAAAAGTAAAAATTAACAATGACACAAAATGGCGTTAATAATTATACGTGGTCTATGTAGGAATTGAACCCACGACATTTTATCTGTGTCATGTCATGTCTGTGCATTAAAATCCATTCAGTACTTTTACGTGAAAGGGTAACAAATGTCCATACATCCATACAAAATTTCGTGTTTATTATATTAGTAGGAAGTAGAATTATTATATGCCCTGTACTGAACACACGTACACTGTACTGTATGGGTGAATAAATCGATTGGTGAATGTTTATATCTTATTGTTTAAAAAATGTACGGGATAAAATCCTTATTTTACCCGTACTAAGTCGGGACGGGCAGCTAGTTTTTATATAAGGAAATAAATTTTCTTGCGATGAGAATTTTGAAATATTAGCTTTTATTTTCTGTAGACCTAAAACCGAATCTTAACTTTTACAGGAAGTATTACTATATAAATATTTTCTTTATTATTTCAAATTTACTGGTTCAATAGTCGTCTACGTAATAATTATTTTTAAGGCATAGGTAGGCGGACGAGCTTGTGGGTCACCTGATGGTATGTGGTCACTAACGCTTATAGACATTAGCATTGCAAGAGATGTCAACCATCGCTTACATCGCCAATGTGCCACCATCCTTGGGCACTAAGTTGTTATGGCCCTTGTGCCTGTATTTACTCTAAAAGTATAAATTGGTATAACCTCCGACAAATTAATAAGTTTATTATAAATCTATGTAATTCTGCTTTAGATAATCATATTTGCAACGGACTGTCAACTTTGACCTGAGATATAATTAAGTGTCTTAGCAAAGTTTAATAAATCTTAGAGAATAATCATATTTGCTTTGGTAGGTTGTCAAAAGTTATGAATAAAATTTAAGTTATTTTTAAGTTAACTTAATATCATAATTTATCGTTTCCTACTTCCGCCTTTGTTTTTATTGGCACATATTATGTGCAAAATTAATATAAACAGTTAACAAAGATTATTTTTAAAATTTAATATTGTTTCTTAATGTGATATGGTGTCCACTGTTATTTGTCCTCTAAAATGAATACATAAACCATTTCATTTTCTTAACTAAACTTCTACTTTTTACAACCTGTCGGGTTTTATCATATTTTATTATATACATAATCAAACCCGCAGAACAAAATATAATCGATAACTGTATTACAACAAAAAAAACAGAGATAAGGCTGCATCTCTTGGCCCTGCCAGGGTTCGAACCTGGATTCTTCCGCGAAATAATACTCGGACGTGTTGCCATTGCACCACAGGGCCGTGTAACTAAATTGTTAAAATAAGGAATAGTATCCACATGATCAACGTTATTAGCTTAATATTTTAGTAATATTAAATTATATATCGTTTCTATTAAGAATTTGCATCTCCACATATATGCAACTTCCGTAGTTTTTTTACATTACATCACACTAAAGGCAACAACTTTAGTGTAATAGTAAAAGTCACAACATGCGATAAATTATGTATATACTCTTACATATATATATAACGAAATATTATGAAAGTTAAATTTATTGATTTTGTTTGTCTACGCAACCTGTAGCATTAAAAAGAGATGCCATCACATTTTGATGAAACCTTTCAAACTAACGCTATCGTTTCATGTTGCCCTAGTATTGAATTGTGAACTTCGCTTGGAAAATAACCCATAAAGGAGGTGAACGCAAAACAAACTAAAAAAAACTTTGGTAGGCTAATATGAAAATTACGCCTACGTAATTAATATGCATATGGACTCTTTAAATGAATGAAGAAAATATAAGTATTCAAAGGGAATCATTGTAGAGAAAAATTTGTTTTACGTAACATAATAAAAAATCATCCGATCGAGATCTCGAGTCGACAAGAGGAAGTCTTTTCTTCGCTACATTTATAACATACGCCTTGCCCCATTACTAAGAAAAATTGATTTTTACTAATATTTTGCATTATATATATATATATATGTTTTATTGCGATAATAAATGAAATTATATCATTATACTATTAACTTGAAACGACTGACCTTAAAAGAAGGTCGTAACTATTGGACTTAACTATTCAAAAATAGATATACGTTATCAAGGAAGAAAAATAATTGTACAGAAGCAACATCGCTAAAATTGATAAAAACGGGTACTGTAGAAATACTACATACTACATAGGTAACGACGAAATATTTAATACTTTGTACGATGTTTTTGTATCTTATTTTAAATTTAGATTTTCATTGGTAAAGCTCAGGCTAATCATACAAACTTGCATTAAACTGACATCTTCCCGCACAAACTTAGTAATAAATTAAAGGCACACTAAAGATAATTACGTCTATCTATATGATGATTTGACAAATGCTCGTAAATGGTCTATTTTTTATTATCATCTCCTTCTTTCATCTGTTTTCCTGGTAGTCATAACAATTTCAGAGCAGTAAGAGAGTTAAACTGCCATCTCCCGGTTAAGTTAGTAACTTCAATAAACTCAAAACGCAACTCGGAGTATCATAATTCCTATCATTGACGTTCCAATAAATGTTCTTAGATGGCATTGTTTGATAAAAAAACACGTCTTCGAGTTATTTGTTTCTTTTGTAATAAATAAGGTGACAGTACTGTAAAGAGTTTATGACATTATAAACACAAATCCAATTGACTTGAAAGGAGAAGGTTAGCCCAAAGCATGAAGACAATAGAAGTTAACGCTTAATCAGCGGAATGCAGCCTATCCTTGTTTAGGTCGAAAATAAACCCACATAATTTATAAATGAAAGAAGTTTTGTTTACAAAAGTTAATATTAATTGTAGTTATAGCTTTATAAGATGTTTACTTAAAAATATTCAGATTGACTGATATAGAAGTCGCAAATTAAAGTCGTGCAGTAAAGTAACGGCGCCATAGATAATTTGTTGACATGACAATTGAATTCTATTGACAATATTTTTGCTTTCGTATTACATTACATTAGGCTGTTTTTGTCACTGTCACAGATACGCGCACAGTAGGCTGCCACTCACAAGCTACGTGCATATTGTGGTATATGGGTTATGACCACCAGAGCTATGTTGCTGCAACAGCTCGTATTTTGTTTTTTGTATAGAGATTCTTCTAATTGCATAATGTTTAATTATTATTGAATAAAAGTATATCAAAGAATTAAACTAATAGCAGTTTAAGCAAATAAGAGTATATGAAAATACAATTATCGTATCACAAACTAAATCATCATCACATCATCCTCCTATATACATCTCTTTATAATGTACGTAAATAATTACAAACAATTAAAATAGTTTCCATTTTATTCATTCATTTAACGACGTATGTAAGGTCAAATCTTAGAGAATAATAATAATTGCTTTTGTAGGTTATCATAAGTTATAAATATAAAATATCATTAAGTTCAGTCAGGTTTAAGTTAACTTAGTATCAATATTTATTTCTTCGTACTTCCACATGTGTTTTTATAATAATATATAATGTGGTAAGTATATATTTACAATTAAAAACGATTATTTTTATTATTTATTTAATAACTAGAGTTTTGCCCGCGGTTTCACTCGCGGAGTTCCCGTTCCTGTGGGAATTCGAAGACAAAATATAGCCTATGTTACTCGCTGATAGTGTAGCTTTCCATTGGTGAAAGAATTTTTAAAATCGGTTTAGTGGTTTAAGCGTGAAAGCGTAACAAACAAACTTACATTCGCATTCATAATATTAGTAAGGATAACATAAACAACGAGCGCACCATAATAAATTTAGTTATTTGTTTTTTCAAGACTTTAATTTTAAATAACGTTCATTTATTCTGACTTACAAAAGAACAACAGTTCAATTTAGTAGAAACAGGTAAAATAAATATGCTTTCGGGTGTTATCATATTTTTATTATATACATGATCAAACCCGCACGATTAATTTTACGACCAAATATAATCGATAACTGTACTACAACAAAAAAAAAAAAGGAATACAACTGCACCTCTTGGCCCTGCCAGGATTTGAACCTGGAATCTTCCGCGAAATAATACTCGGACGTGTTTCCCCTAAATTGTTAAAATAAGATATAGTATCCACATAATCAACGTTATTATCTTAAAGTTTTTGTAATATTAAACAATTATGTCGTTTCTATTAAGAATTTGCGTCTCCACAACGGGAAAATAGACAATCTCCGTAGCAATAAAACGAGACGCCATCATATTACGGTGGAAACTGCAAAAGTAACGCAAACGTTTCATGAAATAAAACCATATCGGAGGTGAACGTAAACAAATTAAAAAGAACTTCAATACGCTAACATTTTGATTAGAAAATTACACCTACGTGAACAATATATATAATAATGTACTCTGCAAATGAATGTGAAAAATATAGCTATTGAAAGGTATGAAGGGAAAATTTTGTTTTAAGTAACATAATAAAAAAAAAACTGATCAAGATCTCGAGTCTACAAGAGGAAGGCTTTTCTTCGCTATATTTTCAAAATACGACATGTCCCATTACTAAAAAAAATTGAATTTTATTATATTTACTTGGTGGTAGAGCTTTGTGCAAGCTCGTCTGGGTAGGTACCACCCACTCATCAGATATTCTACCGCAAAACAGCAGTACTTGTTATTGCTGTGTTCCAGTTTGAAGGGTGAGTGAGCCAGTGTAATTACAGGCACAAGGGACATAACATCTTAGTTCCCAAGGTTGGTGGCGCATTGGCGATGTAAGAGATGGTTAACAGCTCTTACAACGCCAATGTCTATGGGCGTTGGTGACCACTTACCATCAGGTGGCCCATATGCTCGTCCATCTTCCTGTGTAATAAAAAAAAAAAAAAAATTTTGCACTAATATTACGTAAAGTCTTTCATTATCTTGTAGTATCATAATATTTTTTCTTATTGCGATAATAAATTGGTGGTATCCATATGTAGATTAATGATATGACAATAATTGATAATTCAGTTACGCGCCCTTTAGAGCGGGAGTAAAATAAAGTATTTTTTGATTATAGTCGAGTTGAGAAAGTTTTAAGCCTCCGGCTACTTTTAACAAGGTAAAGTTAATAACTTCAAAACACAACACGGAGTGTCATAAAAATGCACAATTGATATTAACATTATCATAAACATTGCCTTAGATATCAAAGAATCAAAAAGTGTGTTTCGTTTATTAGCAAACTCAATTGTATTGTTAATTAATTCATTATTTATTAGCACCTTAACCGCGACTTCGTCCGCGAATACTTAAAAACTATTTAACGTAAATTAGTATTTGTTAAATATACAGAGTTACAGTTTGTTGCTTAGTTACTTAGTTTGGTACTTAGAAAAATTTTATACCCATCATAGCTTCTAAACAAAAAATCCAATCCGAATAGTTTAAAGTGAAATTTACACGTTCATAATCAACCTTAATTATCCAAATATAATATTAAAATATTTAAATGGATAAGAATTAATAACCCTGTTACCGGACATCGCCACAATTAGATTCCGCCCGTATTAAAAATTTAATAATTTAAAGAAAAACTGTTATTGTAGCTTAACTATTACAGTTAGGTACACACTATCCCCGTTTTAAGAGCAATCATGTACATTAAAAATTACAAATAATTTTCGCAGCATACGCAAAATAATAACTTTTACATACAACATATACCTTGGGTTAGTTTTTTGAAAATAAAATATATATAGTCTATGTAAATGTATACGAAGTTCACGTTCCGGTACCAGGCCAACATGAAACGATAGAGTTAGTTGACAAGTTTCCATCGTATTTCATATCATGTCATCTCTTTTTAAATATACATACTACCCTTTTAAACTTCATTAATCAAACAAGTCCCAATTACATACAAAGTACAAACAAACAAATTCAATTTAGTCTATATGTTTCGCACAGCAAATTTTTCAGTTTAAGGTAATGTTACTTTAGGAAGCCGTCGTTACGTAACAATCCGAGAAATAATACGAGATGGCGATGTAATATCACTAAAGAAATATATTTTAAAGTATATTGTAATTCATCCTATCGTGACTTTCTTTATATAGCACAGGTAGGCGGACGAGCATATGGGCCACCTGATGGTAAGTGGTCACCAACGCCCAAAGACACTGGAATTGTAAGAGATGTTAACCATAGCTTACATCGCCAATGCGCCACCAACCTTGGTAACTAAGATGTTATATCCTTTGTGCCTGTAATTACACTGGATCACTCACCTTTCAAACCGGAACACAACAGTACGAAATACTGCTGTTTTGCGGTAGAATATCTGATGAGTGGGTGATACCTACCCAGACGAGCTTGCACAAAGCTGTACCAGCAAGTATAAGACAAAGACTTTTTATTTATTTAAAAACCAAAGCCTCGCGGGTTGCACCCGCGCGCTCTGCGGCCGCCCGTCTTGCAACCGACTGTCTTGCGATCATCGCCCGCCAAGATAGGCTAAGACACGGAGCGGTTTTGTCCTGTGCCCACCGTGGTGCTGGATCTGCGTTTTTATTTCTAAACTCACGAGACCGGTGATCCCGCAACTGTCGCGTTGAGATCATCGCCTGCAAAGGCTAAGAACTCACGGAGTGGTTTTGTCCCGTGCCCGCCGGGGTTGCGGGTCCGTTACCTCTGTAGAATGCAGATTTATAAAATCTTTCAAGCGAGGGTTTTTATAGTAATATATTAAACACTCGAGAATTTTTAAAATAAGGGAAAAAATTGTATTGATAAATTAAAACAGAAATTTTTGCTTTTGCTAAAATTAAATTAAATTTAGTTAGATTTAAGGTGATATAACTTACCAAGTTTTATCTTTTCCTGATTCCACCTGTGTTTTATTGACGTCTATTATGTGCTAAATTAATATAAACAGTTAGTAAGATTATTTTTAAAATTTAATATTTATTCTTAATGTGATATGGTGTCCACTGTTATTTGTCCTCTAAAATGAATACATAAACCATTTCATTTTCTTAACTAAACTTCTACCTTTTTCAACCTGTTGGGTTTTATCATATTTTATTATATACATAATCAAACCCGCAGAACAAAATATAATCGATAACTGTATTACAAAAAAAAAACAGAAATGCAGCTGCATATATTGGCCCTGCCAGGATTTGAACCTGGAATCTTCCGCGAAATAAGACTCGGACGTGTTGCCATTGCACCACAGGGCCGTATAACTAATTTGTTAAAATAAGAAATAGTATCCACATGATCAACATTATTAGCTTAATATTTTAGTAATATTAAATAATTATATTGTTTCTATTAAGAAATCGCGTCTCCACAAGGGAAAAAAATGGCAACTTCCGTAGTGTTAACACGGTTTGGTGGAAAACTTTCTGCTTTGCAATAAATGTCAAATAATAAAAGTCAGAACACCTCTTTAGATGATAGATTCCTGCTATAAAATGTTAGTTAATAGCATACATTTTATATCTTCCGTAAACTTATTTAGATCCTTATTAGCATCCTCCCGTTTTCTTTAAAGCCGACTCTTATATGTTTACATTGTAAATAAAGGTCAAGGGGAGTCGTAGGTAGACAGCGTGGTATGCGTCAGAGATATAGTGTACCAGGACAAGATAGTCAAAAGGAGCTCTTTTAAGAAATTAGGACGCTGAAAAAAGATGAAGGTTCATATTTTCGATAAGTATTTATATTGCAATTATGTAATTGTTATTACTGTGTGGTAAATACTGGTATTTCGTCAAGAAATCTTCGAAAAAATATTTTTAAAAACGAAATCGTAATGAACGCCACGAGGTATAAAGCATGTCAATCGTAGACACTTAATTAACGTGTTATTCATACAAACGCATAACTACTTTAATTGTTCGGGTTACATGGGTTGGTTCTGTTCCATTTGCTGGAGACGCTGTTGTTACTTAATTAATGAATTATTTTATTTACTATGATTATGCTTTTCTTTTTCTAATCATCTTGTTTATTGTGTCTATAATGTAAATATATACTATCAACTTCTCAATTTGAGATTTGGATAAATTTTATAATATAAATTTCATTTTTTGTTTGTTCACTGATGTTATGTTTATGATGGATTTTAATTTAATAAAAATTAATACTACTTATTTAAAAATTAATGATTGTTAATGTAAATAAATATTTAAGTCGTCATTTATCTTAGTTTCATTGATTATTATTAATGTCCTTCGTTTCATTGATTATTATTAATGTCGTCCCGTATTGCCTAAGACGTTTCGCTTGGAAGTTTATGTTAAGGCATGTTTTTAATATTGAATTATTTTCATAATTTTAGAAAAAAATAGGTACATATATAATAATTATACAATTGTATAAGTAATACGGACAACATGTCTATATATATATAGACATAATGTCCGTGCCTTTAGTATAAACAGCAATAGCCTGTCATTTTCAGGACTAGTTTTGGAGCTTATTCCACAAAGCTGCTCTTATTTTATTTCAGTGAGATTATTTATTTCAGTGAAAATAGATACATAGACGTTTCCCTGGTGTTTGTTTTCCTTTACCGTCAAGAACGAGATGAATTTTATAAACATATAAAATACATACTTAACCCGTACGAAATAAATTAGTCAAAATAAGATAAATGTTATTTGTATTTTTTTTAACGATGGTACATACAACATGTTTTTGTAAAACCTTTATTATTTTAGGAACGTCTTTTTATCGAGGGTTTTATTTTTTGCATGCGTATTTATACGGCCAATTGTCGTAGATGTGCTCTTGTTGTATTATCCTTGTGTCATCTGTTTTCCTGGTAGAAATAATTGTTTCAGAACAATAGAACAACATAAAAACAAAAGAAATTCTACTGCATTTTTATGGATCTGCCAGAATTTGAACCTGGATTTTTCCGAACAATAAATAATCAGACGTGTATTACACCGCAGGGCCGTGTGAAATAAGATATAATATTTACACGTTCAACTTAATTATCCTAAAATTTTAGCATTTAACGATTATGTCGTTCATATCAAAAAGTTGCGTCTCCACAATGGGAATATAGGCGACTTCCGTAGCGTTAACATGCTTCGGTGGAAAACTTCCTGCTTTGTAGCCTTTAGTGATGGTTCTTGTACATAGTCTCTCTTTGTATTTATCATTTCACGGTCTCATCTGTTTTCCTAGAAGTAATAACAGCTTCAGAATAATAGGTGTATTAAACTGCTATCTTGCGGGTTAAGTAAGTAAATTCAATAATCTCAAAACACAACACCGAGAATCATAATTATTTGTATCATTGATGTTCAGATAAATGTTCTTAGATGGCGGTTATTGATCATAACACGTCCGTTCTCAATTTTTCTTTTAAGAAATAAAAAGGGAGAGAACGGACCCAAATAATTAAAAAATAACGAATCATCGGATCATACAGGTTTATATAAATTATAATTATTAGAAAAGATATTTACTAAAAAAAATAGGCAGACAATAAATTTCTGTATCGAGTGGCATATTCGTTTAAGGAATAAAGTCGTTAAATACAGAAAAAATAATATTAAATTAATTGTCGTGCAGTAATGGAAGGGCGCCATAGAGATTTTGTTAGCAATTACGTGAATCACATTCTCACCTTCGCCACATTCCTAGCTGGAAATACTGATTTTGAATCGTTGTAATAATAAGTAGACATTAATAAGTTAAATAATTGTAAATTGTTTTAAATAAATTAGTAAACTAAACTATATCGATACTTCTGTTATATACTACACTAACTACTATTGTAGAATTAATTTTGGCTACGAGACGTAGACTTCGTAAAGATTAATACTAGACAATGACATAAAATGTAAAAATAATCTATTTTGCATTATAATAAAAATGCAACAGAATATTATTATAATATTGTGTTATTTTTTAGTTGCATCGGCACACATTAGCAAATTATATATGGTCACGGATCGGACGGACGAATAGATTTGGTATAATATAATTGTTTTTTTTTTATGTAAGAGGGGGCAAACGAGCAGGAGGCTCACCTGATGGAAAGTGACTACCACCGCCCATGGACACCTGCAACATCCAGGTGCGTTGACGGCCTTGGAGGAAAGAGTACGCTCTCTTCTTGAAGGTTTTTATGTCATATCGGTTCGGAAAAGTTGCGGCGTAAGCTGGTTCCACAGAGTGATTGTGCGAGGCAGGAAATGCCTCAAGAAACGCACTGTTGTGGATTTCCAGACATTGAAGTGATGGGGATGGAATTTGGAATTCTGGCGCGATGTCCGGTGGTGAAACTCAGCTGCCGGGACTAATCCAAACAACTCAGAATACTCCCCATGATATATACGATAGAGGATGCAGAGTGACCCAACACCTCTACGCAAATCCAAAGGATCAAGCCGGTCGGTAAGAGCTTGATCGTCGACAATTCGAATTTAAAATAAAAACATATAAATAAATTATAATTACATTCGTTATTTCGATACTTAAGTCACATACGTCATTTAGACGAAATGCTACGAGACTAGACTGCTACGTGACGTAGTCTTCGTAGCGATTACTGTATATAATATATACAATATATATAAATAAAATGATGCAGGTTTGCAGTCGTGCGCGCATCACGGAAATACTACTGGATAGATTCTAATGAAATTTTCTAAATTTTATTTCCTAGACACTTGGCCCTTATCAAAAAAAAAATGATTGCGATATCTTGATTTAATAAAAAGTTATTAAAGTTTCAAGAAACAACGATTTGTATACGCACTGCGTGTTCAGTGATGTATGTTTACACCAATTTTTTTTTCCTGCGATCTTTTTCAAATTTTTCCTTCGTACATAAGAAAACTTTGTTAATATATCAAGCAACGCGGACGAAGTCACTGGTATCAGTTAGTCAATATATATATGTATATTTTTAGTTACGTTTTCTACTATATATATCGACATGTTTTTGTGCCTTTGATATAATCAGTATAACAACATGTAAATGTTCCATTGAGCTACAGCATCACCTCCTTTATTTTGAGTGGAAGTTACGGAGCTTATTTTACCAGGCTGCTCCAATGCGGGTGGTGGAATACACATGTGGCAGAATATTAGTAAAACTCGACACAAAGGTGTGTGTCCTTATGGTGATTTTATTTACCGTCAAGAATAACATGAATTAAAAACATAACTAAATAAATATTCTTTATATTTACTTGCTAAGAGAACTTCTCGCTTACTTTAATAGTAAATTTCGTGCGAAGCCGGTAAGAGTCACATGTACTATATAAAATACTTAACAATAGTTGTTTTGTGTCAGGTGTAGGATTCGAACTTACAAACACCAGGGATCGGTCTGGTGCCATAACCGCTAGGCTAACCAAACTCATTTGTTTCAGCTGAACAGTTGCATATATACCGTGAAACGAATATCTAATCTTTTATCCAATCATGTTAATGTAAGTATTAATAAATGTATAATAATGACGACTTATAATTATAATTTATATAATTTATAGTATTATTATTAGTATTTATTTTTAAGTGGGGTCGTACCTGTAACACAGTATTAAGTTGCCTACTTTATATCAATTAACGCTTTTAAAAAAATCACACATTTGTGATATAACCTAAATTGTAATTACAAAATAAATACAACGGCTGAGTGTACAAATCAAGTCATAAGCAATTTTCTGCCTATCTGTATAACTTTCAGTTATTTATTATTTTTCTGCTAATTATTTTTTTAAATAATATAGGAATAAGTATAATATATATTTTTAATCTAAGTCATTCGAATCGATGGTTTTAATATTATTAATTTTGTTTTTCGACGTGGTGAAATACTAATTTTGTTGGAATAAAATAAATCATAAACCAGACAGATTAGCTGGCTTTTTTTAATACGCTTTTTATTAGCTTCAGACGTATATATGTCAGTATGTAACGGAAACTTTCAACATGATTTTGACCCCCTTCAAAACGTCGGATTGTCGAAATTTGGCATACTTATTAAGGACCAATGACAATTCAGTATTTTAAGCAGTTTCCTTACTAGTTATCCTTACTAGGATAATCAAGATTAGCGATTTTTTAAATATTGACCGATTTCGTTCGTTTAAAAACTATTTTCGCCTAATTTGACCAGCGCAAGCCGAACGGAATCATTTTCAGCTTCCTAACAACTTGGCTGGTTATTCCTCAAAAATATTATTTTTCCCGATAATTTTTCGGGATGCGTAGTACCGTCGATCCCGATTTTTCACGAGAACCCGGGAGCCGCCGTTCCGAATCGAACGAGCCCACTCGCGACCGGATCGGCGGAGCCGTTTCCAAGATTTTCGAGAAAAACCGCTATTCTTGAAGTTAGAATATTCTAATAATAGTACGAATCCACCTAAGCGGTCGTCATCATTTTCGGCTTCCTAACAACACGTCTTGACCGGTTTTTCCTCAAAAATTCAAAAATAACAGTTTAAAAAAACTAAAAAATATAACGATTTTAAAGAAAATTCTACTAAAAAATAGAATTTTTTTTTTATAAATTTGAATTAAGAATAGTATACGTAAGAAAAAAAAAATTATCGTAAAAAAGCGTGGTTTGCTTGAGACAAAGTTTAACAAATCTTAGAGAATAATAATAATCTTTGCTTTAGTAAGTAAGTTGGCATAAGTTATAAATAAAATATAATTAAGTTCAGTTAGCTTTAAGTTAACTTAATATTAATTAGTATCAATTTTTATCTTTTCCTACTTCCTCATGTTTTTATTGACGTATATTACGTGGTAAATTAATATTTACTGTTAACAAAGATTGTCTTTAAAATATAATATTGTATCTTAATAACTTTAACTTTATCGTGAAAAGTCACAGGGTCTTTTTTATTTGTATTTCAAAAAAGAATACAAAAAAAAAGTTCGGTTGAAAAATAGCAAGTCGTTGCAATTTCGGTTTAAACAATATGGCACAGGGTTACTCCATGGCAAGATACGTTTATATCATCAGTGGGGCAATTTGAAGAGGATTGCATGAAAAAATTGAGGTGGAATAGTTTTCGGTGCTCAATCGCCGATTCCTCCTAGACTATATTTGGTAAGTTAATATTTACAGTTAACAAAGATCATTTTTATTATTTATTTCATATTGAATCTCAATGTGAAATAAATTAATTGATTCCAAATGACCATTTCATTTTCATAACTTAACTTCTTCTACTTTTTTCAACCTGTTGGTTGTTTATCATATTTTTATTATATCATACATAATCAAACCCGAAGGGTTCGTTTTATGACAAAATATACTCGAAAACTATAATACAACAAAAAAAACAAAAGCAATTGAACTGCATTTATGTTGTTCTCAAACTCGCTTTTCGTTGCCGCCGTTTTTAATTTAAAGCTCTAACAGACTTTTAATCGTAGTATTTTGCATTACAACAAAACGTTTAAAATTTTTTTTAGTAGATATATTATATTCAGAGTGATTCCTAGGTTTTTAATTCGGTTCATAATCGAGAGAAAATCAACATTTATCAGAGCAATTCTTATAAAAGTTGTTATATTTATATGAATATCAGTAAAATCTGGGGTTACAAACATCCCTGTAATAACCATATATATAGCTAATGCCCCTTCCATGTCTGAGAAAAATGCCTAATAATTGGAACGTATTTATTAAATTTTAGTAATTTTGTTGTACAATTCCCTATCGCTAGGCGGGTTAATATTTTAAATATCAATGTCTGTGTTTGTTTAAGGAACCCTAATTAAGAGACATTTGTAACGAACTGAATCTATATTTATAACAAATATATTTATATAAAGGTAATAATTTTTTTTTAAATTTTCCAATTTGTTTTCAACCTATAGGAGTTGCTCAGCAACAAACATATATACATACATACATACATACATACATACATACATATACAAATATCATACATATAAACAAAATACATACAAAAATAGCGTAGATAAGATTTGTAAAACATATACATATATTACATACCGTAAACGTTCGGGTTAGTTCGTGTATAAGAAATAGGTGTACATCGTCGCGATAGTTCGTGTATAATAATTAGGTTAATCATCGAGTTAGTTCGTGTATAAGAAATAGGTCACTCGTCGCGATAGTTCGTGTATAATAATTAGGTTAATCGTCATCGAGTTAGTTCGTGTATAAGAAATAGGTGTACATCGTCGCGATAGTTCGTGTATAATAATTAGGTTAATCATCGAGTTAGTTCGTGTATAAGAAATAGGTCACTCGTCGCGATAGTTCGTGTATAATAAATAGGTTAATCGTCATCGAGTTAGTTCGTGTATAAGAAATAGGTTACTCGTCATTGAATTAGTTCGTGTATAATAATTAGGTTAATCGTCATCGAGTTAGTTCGTGTATAAGAAATAGGTGTACATCGTCGCGATAGTTCGTGTATAATAATTAGGTTAATCATCGAGTTAGTTCGTGTATAAGAAATAGGTCACTCGTCGCGATAGTTCGTGTATAATAATTAGGTTAATCGTCATCGAGTTAGTTCGTGTATAAGAAATAGGTTACTCGTCATTGAATTAGTTCGTGTATAATAATTAGGTTAATCGTCATCGAGTTAGTTCGTGTATAAGAAATAGGTTACTCGTCATTGAATTAGTTCGTGTATAATAGTTAGGTTAATCGTCATCGAGTTAGTTCGTGTATATAAAATAGGTTACTCGTCATTAAATTAGTTCGTGTATAATAAAATAGGTTACTCGTCTTTGAATTAGTTCGTGTATAATTAATAGGTTACTCGTCATGGAGTTAGTTCGTGTAACTAAAACAGGTTACCCCGCGCCGAATGTCATAATCATCCGTAGGCATATATAGGGGCATGGTGATCGGCGACTCCATAGAGAAAGTCAGTACCATGTGCCCGAGTATGTAATGGTAACGTGTTTGGCCGCGAGGACCGTGGCGATGGCGCCGTCGCGCGGCCGCGTGCTAAGATCCTTATCAGTTACATAATGAAACTTGACACCGGGCGGTGCAGCTGGGCGTGTGACACCGCGAGGCTGCTAGCTCTGGTTGTTAATCCTTATATATATGGGAGTGGCAAGGAACCGAGTGTCGGTACAGTGCTTACTCTTATATCAAAGTTTCATGGCAAAATGTATACATACATGAGATGTGCTTTAAGCACATTAACTATAAATTATTATTTTAAATGACGGTATGTGGGGCCGTCAAATGAATAAATGTTTTCAATGAGGCATTATATATTACATATAATTAATAATGAAATATAATTACGGTTAGGTGGTAGCCGTGTAAACAGAAATATCTTATTGAAAATATGTATGTACTGGCAGTACAAACTGATGATTGCGAGTAGTCGTGATGACTATTAAATATAAAAATAAAATAAAATATATGAATGAAAGACAATACATATAATGATTGAAGCGTTACTTCAATAACAATGATGGGCAAAATATATAAGCATATAGCTTATCAAATTTATCTTCGTGTTGCAGAATCTTGTTAATCGTCAGAGAAGCAAGATTATGTGACTTCTAAAACTGTGTCGATCGACGGACGAAAGTTCGTAAAGCGGTCGTTGAAAAACTCTTATATATTAGTTTACAGCAACCAGATAAAAATGGAAGCTGTATTGGTACGATCACACTAAATCGGTGTGATGATAAATATGTTTTAAGATTATTAAAATATTGTCAAATGACAATAATTGTACTAAGTGTATGAGACATGATCTCATTTCATAATAAAAGTTATGAATGAATGACAATACATATTATAGTGATTGAAGTGTTACTTCAATAACAATGATGGGCAAAATATATAAGCATATAGCTTATCAAATTTATCTTCATGTTGCAAATCTTGTTAATCGTTAGAGAAGCAAGATTATGTCACGTCTAAAACTGTGTCGATCGACGGACGAAAGTTCGTAAAGCGGTCGTTGTAAAACTCTTATATATATATATCTTATATTATGCAGCAACCAGATAAAAACGGAGGCTGTTTTGGTACGATCACTCTAATTCCGTGTGATGAAAAATATGTTTTAAGAATATTGTTAAATAACAATAATTGTACTAAGTACATAAGAAAGGATCTCAAGAAGTGCTTTTACATTACCGAGTACTCATAATGTTATTCAGTAAAATGTTACTGCGTAGTGCGAGTACAGTACTGAATTATACTCTGGCGGGTTCTTGATGATTCGACATGGGGCGAGGCGCTGGGTGGCTTGATCTCGGTCGCTGCATTAGTGTCCCTCATGGCGATGTCGTCTTGAATTTGCTTAGGTGATGCAGTTGCGGGGTTTGATGTTACCGTATAACGTCTTCGGCGATACGGTAGGGTCCCTCCTTCTGTTGCCGATGAGGGTGCCTACGTGGGATGGTTTTGGAGTTTGAGGTTACTATATAACGTCTTTGGCGATATGGTAAGGTCCTCCACTCTGTCTTGCTGGGTTGCTGGAGTAGTGTATGTACTATGTGGTATTGCGCTATTGCTGGTTAGCGTTATGATGTCGTTAGCGATGTTTCTCGTTGATCGGTGGTACCGGTATCACGACCGAATGTTGCAGAGCGTTGAGGAGGCAGTAATACTGTTAAACTGATACGTTCATGCAGTGATGGACAATATCAATCAATGGATTTCATCCAGGCTCATCTGACGCACTAATCGTTTTGCGAGAAGTGTCGTTTGTAGCAAAATGACTCGTCCTTATTAGGGACGCCCCCTTAGCTTAGTGTTAGGGATATCACAAGTGACATTGTAGCATGTCATAGTAGTAGGGCCAACTAGTTATGTTTCTCTATATGAGTCAACATACTAGCGATAGAAAGTGCAGCCTGCATTTATCTCTTTTGTGTAAAATGCGAATATTGATCTGGGTTTTGTGCTGGCTAGGTAATCTACCAACGGGTGCGTTGCTTGTTGTAGGCTAACGTTAAGTTTTATATTCACTATGGAGTTATAGTTTTAAGTATAGCGTAATACGCTAAGCGTATAAAAGGTATATTAATAGGATAGGAAAACGTTAGATTTAGTTATAAGCCTTAGTTATAAGTAGGGTATTGCGTTTATTGGTTACAAAATAAGTAAGATATATTTAACACCAAAATAAGCACGCCTACAAAGGTAGAGCACATAACAACTTATGTTAAATCCACTTGAGTGGCACCTAACTGTACCTATATGGTATTTATGCTTTTGATGCAATATTTATATTATTGAATATTATTCCACAGAGGTTGGAATCAATATATATTATTATAATAACGGCGCTCCACGTCAGTGGATATAAACGTAAAGCGTTTTGCTTGCATTAGGCCGCCTGGCGGTTGTGCACTTGAGCTGGTATGAGAACCAGGTATTTATTTGTATTATTACAATCCAGGGCTTGTCCCTTTGGCTTCGGCTTTTATTCAGCTTTGACTGATTGAACTTGGGACTTTGTTCCTTATTTTTATTAATATTGTTGTGGCTACGGCTACTTTATAAACACCGCAGTTACGACTGTGCTTCCTACTGGACTACGGTCTGGTTTATTGATTTATTGCTAAGACTATTAGTCTTTTATACACCTCAGCTACGGCTGTGATACCTAATGGACTTTAGTTCCATTTCATAAATTATCAATTTATTGTGGGCGCACTATAAAATTGTATGTCCCATGATCGAGGAAGGTTCACCGATGAGCGGTCGGAGCCTATAGCTGATGGCGGGTGTGGGGCCAATTTCAGCCTCCTCCCCCTTTTATATTTTTCTAAATTAGTTAAATATATAAAGATGGGAAGGAGCGACATCCTTCAGCTACTCGTAAGAGGTGCTAAAGGAAATGGGACCGGGATCTCATAACGGAAATTGTTTACAATTTCACTTAATTAACCTAATTTCCATTTATTAACCAATTACATGAAACAAAATTTTTATAATAAAAACGAATTTAAAAGATTAACATGGTTTTATTTGACTCCTCTATGGTTTGTTGAACATATGGTCTCTGACGCTCTAAAAGAACACGGTTATTACGAAAACAACATTATTAGGATCCTAACTAACTAGACGAAATCACGAGCCAATACAATATTTAAATATTAAAAATAAGTATGTTTAATTGCAATTCAATTTAGGTAGGCAGGGTTTAGTCACACATTGATTCGGGTTTCGTAGGTAATGTAACTAAATTGTTCCAATTTATGGTACATAGTAAGTGTATTAAGAAATGAGAATTAATATTACTTTTACAAACATTAGGTACGACTACTTAGGCACAATTCTAAGTAGTAGTATTGTTTGTATTGGGACACCGGCTTCACGAGCCGTTTGGTGTTATTAGTAGATACTTGACTTTCGGGCCGCGGGTCGTGGTTTCAATTCCCATGCATGCATGCATGTCTGTTTTTCTTGAGACAGGGTGTATTTATCTATATAAGTATTTATTTACAAAAGAAAGAGTAGTAGTATAAGAAAGTATATCAGTTGTCTGGTTTCAATAGTACGAGCTCTACTTAGCTTGAGATCAGATGGTCTTGTGTAAATAAATTGTGTCTCAGGAGATGGTAATATAACATCAATATAATGACCCATATGTACCTGTTTCGATTTGCATTTGAAGAGAAATGATTAAAATAACTACCTCTTTTAAATTTAATAATTTGGATATAAATTCATAGAAGCCCGTCTTTTCTTTCTGCATTGGAATTATTGTGCAACGAAACTTTCAGCTTTTATGCTATTACGTAGGTCTGCCGTTCAAGAGCTCATGCTTCTTCAATAAAAGTTGCCAAACAAGTGCTAAAAATATAAAAATGTACGGCTTCATCGACGAGTTGAATAACCTCAAATTACGCGGCACAAATACTAGAAGTGCATAAATGCGAAGAGGTTCGCATGATAGTTTTCACTACATAGGTAAATGTAACTATAAGGGCCCATTTTTTGCTAGCTATTTTGTTCATTAGATAGGAGTTATACTACATATTAAACATTAATATTTTTTTATTTCATTAAAAAAATTGTATAAGATTTACTAAGTGTTGTCCGTCAAGCTTTACTAGATTACACAGGGTTAGTACGTCTTTTATGGGACAATGTATAAGCCATTACAACATGATCCCAGAAAGCGTTCAAAAATATCCAATTGTGAAATTTAAATGGATTGTTAAGGTACGCTTGTGTGCTAAAGGATACTATGTCAATGATTTTTTAGATAATTGCACGCCTTGGGAATGAAACGATTGCCTCCAGGCTGTTCCAAATAAAGAAGAGTATTATTATTGTATTTGTTATTGTACCTATATATCATTATGTTTAACAATGATTTACCCGGCTGGCTTGAAACTACTGAGCTTAACATTATAAATTACTATTGGGCTTTACTACTTAAAAATAAATAGTTCTTTAAAAGTAGAAATAGGTTTTCAAGGAAGAAAATTATTTGTAAAGAAGAAACATTGCTAAAATTGATCAAATGGGTACTGTAGACATACTACATACTACATTGGTAACGACGAAATATTTCATTTTTTGTACGATGTTTTTGTATCTTGTTTGAAGTTTAAATTTTCATTGGTAAAGCTTAGGCTAATCATACAAACTTGCATTAAACTGACATCTTCCCGCACGAACTTAGTAATAAATTAAAGGTACACTAAAGATACTTACGTCGATCTATATGATGATTTGAAAAATGCTCGTAAATGGTCTATTTTGTATTATCATATCCTTGTTTCATCTGCTTTCCTGGTAGTCATAACAATTTCAGATCAATAGGAGAGTTAGACTGCCATCTCCCGGTAAAGGTAGTAACTTCAATAATATCAAAACGCAACTCGGAGTATCATAATTCCTATCATTGACGTTTCGGCATTGTTTTATAAAAAAATACGTCTTCGAGTTATTTGTTTCTTTTGTAATAAATAAGGTAAATAAGGTGGTAGTAATAAATACTAGGTGGTAGAGCTTTGTGCGAGCTCGTCTGGGTAGGTACCACCCACACATCAGATATTCTACCGCAAAACAGCAGTACTACTTACAGTGCTACGTACAGTGCTATTGTTGTGTTCCGATATGAAGGGTGAGTGAGCCAGTGTAATTACAGGCACAAGGGACATAAAATCTTAGTTCCCAAGGTTGGTGGCGCATTGGCGATGTAAGCGATGGTAACATCTCTTACAACGCCAATGTCTATGGGCGGTGGAGACCACTTACCATCAGGAGGTCCACATGCTCGTCCGCTTTCCTGTGCAATAAAATAAAAAAATAGGCACTGTACAGAGTTTGACATTAAAAACAAAAATCCAATTGACTTAAAAAGAGAAGGTCGAAAATAGACCCACATATATTACAAATGAAAGAAGTTTCGTTCACAAAATAGTATTTTATTTGTAGTTACAGCTTTATAGGAAGTTTAATTAAAAATATTGAGATTGTTTGATATGGGAGTCGCAAATTAAATGTCGTGCAGTAAAGGAACGGCGTCACAGAGATTTTGTTGACATTACAATTGAATTGCAACTATTATTTTTTATTATTTTATTAAAATAAAATATATTTTTTTTCTGTTCAGAAAAAAATTGGCATTTACTTTTTTTTTCAACTTGTATGTTGTAGGAGTTACTGTTTACATGTTAAACAAATTATTATCATTTAGTTATAAGTCTAGCGCGTATCGCGTAGCGTAAAATCTTGGCGACAAAATTTTATAATTTATTTGTATTAGGTACACCTATATACAAATGAAATGTCTGAAGTTGAAGATATATGACATTTCAATTACATTTAATATGTTTATTTTTTTTTAAATATTATTATGTATTGATTATTAAGTACCAACCTAAAACGATATATAATAATAAAAGTGTAGTCATAAGTTTTTTATTTATTTGTTGACCGTTTACTTTGCCTGTATTCTTCTTCTTATTATATTGATAGAATTTAAATTTAAAATATAATTTAAAATATACAAAGAGGGCAGCGTATCTTGTACAGTCTTGTACATCTGGCGCATGACTATAAGTGTTGATTTTTACGTATCTCGAGTACTAGGATTTCATAAGCTTCAAGGTATAGCAGGGATCGGAATATCTTGTATCCGTCTAGCGTATCGCCGACTTACAAATTCAGTTTTTACAAATTAACACTTTTTTATTTTAAGGTTTATTTCTATTTTTTCACTGACAATCAACTTATGGAAACGAGAAATTAAAAAATGTTTACCTTGCCCAGGAATCCACTTACCGAAGTTACTACAAAAACACACACATAAAACACGCTAATTTTTAATTTTACGAATTATCCACACAATTCCCAGGTGTTATCGAGATGAAAGTATTACTGGTTGATAGTTCTTTTAGTTCTTTAAAACATATAAAGACCATCGCTTTAACATAGTCGTACAACATATTTAAAAACTCTTACAAAGGCCTTTAATGAGCAAATCGGTATGTAGAATTTTAAGCAAAATACAACAAGTATAAATCAAGCCACGATACTATGTACACAACAAAATGTTTTGTATACACACATGACATAACACATTTTTCAGTAGCCTCCATACCCATTTGCACATTTTCAACTTCCAAATTGGAGAAATTACATATGATTCTACATCAACTGTCCATGTAAATGCTATTACATTCAAATTAAAAGTTGAGTAGCAAGTGTTAGTATTTCCATTATGATCTAACTTAATATTAGTTGGCACGATGGCTTTGTGTAAGTTATTCAAACAATAACTATTAATAACATAGATTTATTAGAATTACAAATAAGCAACGTTTTAAAATAGAGCAATTTTTTGTAATAAGATAAAAAGAAACAACACAAAAAAAATCCGTTCACATTCCGATACTAGGGCAACATGAAATGTAAGTTAGTTAAAAAGTTTTCATCAAACAACTTTATCCATTGTTAGTTTTACATATAAGCGCGCACAATATTAATTTTGCTTCATTGATTGCATCTGAATATAAATATTTAGATGCGAAGAGCGACAGAATACAACATTATTTTTTACATATACGTTAATAAATTAATACTAATTTCTTATAAATATTATGATCTTCATTCCATCCTACAATATGCCCATACTTATAAACTTAGGTCCTTATATATATATAATACCCACTGTCTATAATAACATAGTTGCTTTTATAGATATTAACCATACTTAACATCGCCATTGCGCCACCAACCATTGAAGCTAAATGACAAAATCAAATAACAGATGACGTCATGGTCGATCGAGATTTAAGTACTTAGTATTCAGTTGATTTGAAAATTTCAATAGGTAAAATCAATCACATCGAGTTATTTCATTTAATTGTTTACCTATGCAAGTAAATCTCGCGACAAGCGATTTATACCATATAAATTGTGTAATGACGTTATAAGTTGATAGGTAGTTTTGAAGTGAAAGTTTGATTTTTCGTTTTGTTAAATTAAAGCTTGTATTTTAAAAAGGTTTTTTACTTTTAACTTATTTTTAAATTTTTAGTTATCGCTGGACACATTTCCCATTCTGTTCAACTTTCAATCAGTTCATTTCGAGTACTCTAGCTTTTCAACAAAGAGACATAAAAATTTTACTCTACTTAAGAAAACGTATCCTTGAACAGCGGTGAAGTGCAACAAGCTAAAGTATACAACGGCATGGTCGACGGTACCCTGCATTTTGTGTGCAGAGCCGTGACTATATTTTGCTGGAAATTCCACAGTCTTGGGTTGAATGAGGTGATCACCGTCTTAAGCGAAGTCTATATGGACCGATGGTATGTCAGTTTCATATATTTGTGTTCTCCGGAAGCTGGGCCATATGATTTATGTAATATGTTCAATGGTACCATTCACCAGACGTTTGGACACATCTTCATTGTAACGCAACATCACCTTGGCCCCAAAAATATTTCAAATTTTCTTAGGTGGCCTTCTGTCTTGTTTATGTCTGATGGTATAATATTATTTAAACCCATGTTACTGACGCCAGACCAAATCACACAAGTCAAAGTTAATTCACGAGTTTCTGTTCAGCATCTTATATTTTTAAAACTCGTATTCGTATTCTCTGCAAGCCATTTGATACGACCGGGGAGGAGGCGTCGGCGCAGCTTCTCCCAGCGGCTGTTATGGCGGCTGTGGGTGCCCTGTATCCGGGACGCCACGGTAGCATGCGCAAGCGGTCCCTCGACCAGACGTGGGGGAAACGCATAAATGCGTTTTTCCAGCGGGAAAAAAAAGGCATTTGTAACATATATTATAGGAATGCATTAGAAATAACTAGTCCGTCATCTTGGGCTTGCTGCCATATTAGATTTAGAATGACGTTACACAGTTAACCATGCATTGTCATCCAAACTGAACATGTATACGAAATTTCCTATATGCATATATAGGCTTTAAACCCAGAACTATTTAATAGTTAACTATTTTGGTCATAGATGTTTCCGATATCATATCGAAAACTGACATGGCTAACACATAATAATTGAACAATTAAAAAAAAGGTTAATATTATAAAGGCCGAATACTGAGACGTCATTCAAATATGAAGTGATCTTAATTATTTGAGACGCCGGTAATTTAAAATTTCGCATACTAAATTTGAAATTAATGGCGTTCCGAATAATTAAGTCCCGCTTAATATTTGAATGACGTTTCAGTATTCGGCCATAAATGCCTCGTTTTTTGAACTCATGCAAAAATAAACAATTTCAAAAATTGGTCAGCATGATCGCATATTTCGTATTAATGCAAGCATAATTTTTACTCTTCTCTTGTCCTGACAAATGATATATAAAACATCAAAGTTATTTTATTAGTACAATCAAGCATGTACTCATAAAGCTTCAGGTTGTACAGTAGTGTTTACTGACGTTGTAATAGACAGTTAGTCTATGCAACGCTTCAAAAAGTTATCGAGATAAGCGTACAAATATCATGAGCTGAATTTGCCGGTAGCTATGTACAACTCGTTGAGCCAAGCGATAGCGCGATTTAAAAGATTAGTCGATTACTATTATGTCGAGGATGGTGATGTTGTTGTAGTCCGCGTAGTAGTGGCATCTAGTGGCAGACGCTCAAAACAACTGCCCGTCATGTCCCCCTTACATTTTGCACTTGTTCGCTTGCTTTTTATATAATTTTAAATTGTTAACCGACGAACAATCGTAATATAATTACTGGAAAATAATAACCTTACTATATATTTAATTGTAGAATCAACGAAACTGGTTATGGGGTTCTTAATATTAAGCAAATGAAATTGTATAGTACATTGATGTAAAGTTCGACAACAGTTTTAAAAAAAGATATAAGCTACTTCAGGAACAGTACAAAGGCTGTTCAAGTCTTCCAATAAAGTAAGTAAGTGTAAAAGTTAAAGTGTAATTAGATTCGCTAATCCTGTGTAATTTGAATAATTGAATTTATTTATGGTCATCTGTGGTTGATTGAATTGAAAAATAAATATATTCAATGTTTCTCAGTGTAAGGATTTTCTTCGACTTTTTTCGACGGGTTTAATTATTTGAATCTATGTCCACCGACGTGTTATCCATGCCTTATATTGTTGTATCTTAATTAATTTATAAATTTATTAATTACTTTAATTTATTTCAATATTATATTCATGTGCATGCGCCCTGCATGTTTGAGTAGCCAGAGGCACAAACTAAATAGGTACAGAATTAGAATTAAAATAAAATTAAGATATAATCGACGCATAAACCGAATAAATATGACACAAATAAAACATGTATATTAGGGTTCTAGGCATCGGTATCAATCGCCTCATCTTTTTATTCTTCACTGACACAGCAGTAGATGTCTTTTTTCGTTTAAAATTTGCTTAGTTAAGAGTCTGACATTTAAACACTACATAAAAGCATATGGATACACTTGTTCTAAGAATCTTATCGCATTTTTAAGTCCTACCGAATAGATTTTTGTTGTTAACTGACCAAATAAGTTAAATTTCATTCTTTTATTCGGCAATATACGAATCACTATAAGCTTTTGTAAACAGAATTTATAAGATAATATTTAAGGTTTACTTTAAGATTACTAAAAAGATCTTTAAATTGCGGAGTAGAACACGAAATAAAAAAAATGCTAATTATTCCAGTCCTTAGGACTTTCAGTTTCACTTTATTATTGCATAATCTAACGAAATTACTTATAAAATTTGCTTAGCGATTGCTCAGTTTAAACACCGATTTCGCTGTTTCAGTCATTTATTTATTTATTTAAATCATGTTTTAGTCATTATTGATTTGATATTCTAAAGAAAAAGACAAAAGATTGTTTAAGTTAAAAGGTAACATTTGTTACGCATAGGCCCTATAATTAAAACTGTTACACAATTAACATTCACTGCCACTACTTGTCATAATGTAAACTAAAAGAAAAGATTTAATTAAGTAAAAGGTTTGTAAGTGGCAGCAGTTAGTGAATAGCTAATTATTTACAAATTTATTTTTATTTGTCGGTAGATATATAAGTATATTAAACATTGATATCGTTACAGCACAAATTTAATATAACAACATATTTATAACATTATATCTTTTATAAATTTGTAAATTAATTGATAAAATATTGTCCGATTTAAAAAATAAAATTATACTGACTTGTAAAGTCTGGATAATTCTACCGTTTTTAAAATCTATTTAATATGATACTTTGAGAGATAAAATTATTGAATATGAAAATTTTAAAAATGGAATACATAAATAAATAAAGATCATTAAATGAAACATGGAGCTAAACTAAATTTAAACTTAAGAACGTAGCGAGTAGAGGAGGAAGCTACACTTATAACGTTCACCGCTAGATGTCACTATCCTCATTTAAATCGCGCTATCGTTTTGCTTTCGGCTTTATATAAGCCCCGGCGAATTCATGAAGCTATAACATAAAATGATATTCAAAAATAATTTTTGAAACGTTGTATATACAATTGTCTATTACAACGACAATAAATAACTGTTTAATTCATGAGGCTATTTGACATGTATGATAATAATATATGCTTATAACACGACTTCAAAGTTATAAGGTAATTTATCAAGATTATACTTTTTATAAAAATATGTAAAACTCTATTACATGGCGTATTAACTCAGTGGCCAGCGAGTGCAATTTAACAAATTTTATGAGTTTGAAGCCCACATAGACACTATCATTGACATAATTTCGTGTAATTAGCACATCCATGTCCTAATTGCACAAAGTCATACATTATTACATAAATAATATCATATTTTCGTGATATCAAATAGGCATCGGGCATGTCGACCACCTGATTGTAAGAAGTCACCGTAGACTTTGTCAGTGTAAAAGTATTAACCTTACTAATTTATGGAAAACAAAATTCAGATTAATATTATAATAATTACTTGGTTGTAGGGCTTAGTGCAAGCTCGTCTGGGTAGGTACTACCCACACATCAGATATTCTACCGCAAATCAGCAGTACTTGCTTCTGTTGTGTTCCGGTTTGAAGGGTAAGTGAGCCAGTATAATAACAGGTACAAGGGACATAACATCTTAGTTCCCAAGGTTGGTGGTGCATTGGCGATGTAAGTGATGGTTAACATCTCTTACAATGCCAATGTCTATGGATGTTGGTGACCACTTACCATCGGGTGGCCTATATGCTCGTCCGCCTTCCTATGCAATAAAAACAAACCTACCAAAACTAATAAACGAAATTTGATTTTTCGTATCTTGAACGAACGAGCTTTCTGCTACGAACTACTTCTACGTCGCGTAGCAGTCAAGATATTCTCTATGAGATTGAGGTCAGGAGACCGATTGTTTGTAATTGAAAGGGATGGTCGAACCTAAAACATAACAAAAAGTTACTATTAAGTTTCATTTATTGAAATGATAATAAATATTTATTATCATTTCAATAAATAGACGAAACAAAAGAATAGACGATAAAAGTTCTTAAATACGATATATGCAAATCAGCTCAGTGTTATTAATTATTTAGACAACTTATAAATAGAATATCTAAATATATAGAGTAAAGAGAGTAGTACAATAATGAATTAAAAAGAGATAGCATGATATGATGAAAACTTTTCAACTAACTCTATCGTTTCATGTTGACCTGGTATCGGAATGTGAACTTCGGTTGAAAATATAGCCATAGCATAGTCACGGCTAAACTCAACCAAATTAAAGAAGGAATTTGATAATTTTAGAAAAATACAGACACGCTTGTGTTTGTAATTGATTACAATTGTTTCTGATGTGACGTACAAACAAAAAAGATAAATATTGCTATTAAAAAATATATACATACACTAACAAAGTACCAAAACTTTGATAACGGTTTTCGCTTTGCGTCAAGAAATTAGGAAAAGTAAAACGTCAGAGGCCGAAACGTCGAAAGCTTATACCAATCATAACCATAATATACATGTAATATTTATAAGGTACAATTAAATGTATATATTCCGCAGACGAACGACCATCGGGTTCCTACTAATTGATAAATATGTATAAGGCATTAATTTAAATAAGTAACTAACTACGCGTGCTAGTAGCATGAATTGATTAGCAATAAATTTATTAATGCATAATTTACAATAAAAAATATTCTTTAATAAACTGTTTGGGCTTTTTATAAATTCCCGTTTCGTCAACCTATGTATTTATTTGATAGCACGACACCCTCATTAATCGTGACCATGACCGACTGAAGGTCTTTGTTTAGTCCCGAACCCTTTAGTGCAAAATTGTATAAATTCTTACAAAAAGTCTGGCACATGTGCATACGTTCGTTCCGATTCATTGTATATTAATAATACAGACGTTAATGCGCTCGGGGATTACTCACAAAACCAGTTTTGTTATTGACCGCCTTAGTGTTTTCAACACCTGGCAGTCAATGTGGTACCGGAAAGCTACTTGTGATCAAATTTAATATAAACCGTACCTTAGTATAACAGTGTGTATCGGAAATTAGCTTGTTGGAAGGAGGTCACAAGAGTTATTTGCAATATTTGGTTTTCAAGTAACGCCATATGAATATATGAATTTATAATATTTATTTCTTATTTGAATCTAAAATTGAAATAGTGGCTACATTTAAAGCCGCCGACACGGTAGTACTGGGTTCAATTCCCAGGTCGGGCCAATAAAATGTTATTGAGATTTTTTTATCGAAATTTCACAGTAGCAACCCGGATCCTGGAAGTGTGTACACTCCCGCGATATTTTAATAGGCGCAGTTTACTTCTAGAATTTGTTTTGTAACTAAAAAAAATTTACACCGGGTAATTTTTTAATAAGACTGCTTTTTATAATTATTCACAAAAATTTGATTCCGACGAAAGTCATGCGTTATTGAAAATCGAGAAGGTTAATGAAAACTACCTTGTTATAAGTACAATTATAAAAATATCATTTCGTGAGAAAATTAAACTCTCCTTTCACTTAAACAATTCTGCCAACTTAAAAACATTTCTTATTTTAAACGTGACTTGACACGTTTCTGTAACTTGGCGACATTCTATTCATATATATTACCAAAAGGACGTCAGGGTGTCCGGAGAGGCCGTGTAAGTGATTATCTGTGAATAATGACACTGGCTGCTCACACATCGTAGCTGTCACTGGGCTTCTTATGTTTTTTCGACGAGCCGGTTGACTTGTTTGGTAGATACTTCCCATTTGTACCGCAGGTCGAGAGTTCGATTGCCACCAAGGACATATATTTGTGTGCTTGAACATGTCTCTTTGTCCTGTATTTGTCTATATAAGTATGAATTTACAAGAGAAAGTATTAGCTGGTTTCCATAGTACGAGATCTGCTTAGCTAGGGATCAGACCGCCTTGTCTGAATCATGTCCCAGAATATTATTGTTATTATTATTATTCTTTTACGCGTGAATTTTCATATCTTAGTAATAGATAGCGATATGATCTGTAAATGATTTTTAAAGCATAATTAACATGTTTGAATAGTTTAACCAAAGATACTTTATATCGTTTTAACGCCATTCAAATGATAATAATCTCGTGGATATTTAATATTATTATTATTATATCGATTTTCGACGGATATCTGTATTTCCATATGTCGTAATATCATTTATATTTGTGATAAATATTATCTATCCACCTGATTTATTGATAGCCGGATTGTTCTAGGAACAATGTCTATGTATCCAGATAAAATAACAAGGATGATGTTTTTAGTTTGGTTGACACGTTTAATGAAAAAATATGTCATAACGATATTTTAAAATCAGATATATATATATCTGATTTTAAATATATATATATATATATATATATATATATATATATAGGTTTAAATGTAAATAAATGTCATGTTAAGAAAAATATGTATGTATTTAAATGTAATGTATACTTTTTCTTAAATCTAATAAACTCCTCACACGTTCATAATATTTTAGTAAAAGTGAAATATAAATTAAAAGAAGTAACTAATGAGAAAATTACCAATTTAATATATATATAAACATTTCTATTTTTATTTTTTTTATAGTATTGTTGGGGGTTTATGGGCCACCTGATGCCACCAACCTTAACTAAGATGTTATGTTCCTTCTGCCTGTAATTACATTGGCTCACTCACCCTTCAAACCAGAACACAACAATACCAATTGCTGTTTCGCGGTAGAATATATTCTTATGTAGGTGGTACCTACCCAGACGAGCTTGCAACTCAGCTCTACCACCGAGTCAAAAACACGCAAAAGGATCTATTTAAAATATAACCTAATTATGCAATATAAATCATTTACAAATCATATCGATATGTCTCACTAAACGATATCAATTAGCCACCTAAAAGAGTAATAAAATCAAAAGAACCCGGTGACAACTATGATATACGTATGCCGGTAGTGCTATTTGTTCACAGATAATCGCTAATAACGTTATACAAAAACATAGCCAGTACTTTGTTCATTAAAAGTTTGAGTGGGTTGTAGAGAATATACGTTTTAAATTTGTATTTTTATTTTAAGGGCTGCGACTTGCGAGTAACGTATATTATACACTTATATTAATTATTTATAATTAATATCATAACATATTTTATTTGATATGAGTGGATAACATTAACATATTATCCATGTAGATGTTACGTACACGATTGCGATTTTTTTACTTGGATAAAATATAAATTAGTAATAAAAAAGTAGGGGATACGATTACAAAATAAACATTTTATCTTAATCAGTGTGTACAATTTGTTTCTTTGATATGCATTTATTTAGTTAGTAGTATCAAAGGAAAAAATGGTCTTAATAGATAAACACGAGTAAACAAAAATGGTGTGCGAGATTGACGTTCGCAACCAAAATGCAATTCTGCCAATACTCTCTGGGTCTACGGAGAGCGGACCGTTGCAACCTTTTATACAACAATGTACAACGGGGTGCATTCTTTACACTAGGAAAACATAACCAGACAGGAGTAACGGCACTGCAACGCATTCTCCATCCTTTATTAACGCTATATGTTAACGGGCTGCAAGTCTTCCTACTCGCACAGTGCATTTGCGATTGCGCAGTACACGATTTAATCCGTAACTGTACGAATGCAGTTTCAATATCGTGAATTTCAGTCTTCTCGAGATATCGATAACAGCTTCACGTGTTTTCTATTTCTGTTTACAAGTTGAAAACATAGGTTTTCGCGCCACACATGCTTCAATTATGAATACAGTTTTCTTTTATCACCTTAGCTTATACCATAAAATCTAAAACGAACTTTTCAAAAGTTTATTTGGTCAGTAAAAACACACCTTCCAAGTGCAATTGTTTTAAAAAAATAGTTCTAAAATTATTAGTTACTTACGAAGAACTGCCTCAGTCATTAAATTGTAAAAAAAAACTAAATTAAACGTATTTAGTAACACACATAAATCAGTAGCTAATAATATATTTATATTATTCAATTAAATAGTATGGTAACGCGTGCACATATTGGTATATATTTTTAAATTATCTAAAGGCTATATCTATGTTATATCTTTAAAAATTGAGATACTAACGGCCGAATACTGAAACGTCTTTCAAATATGAAGGGGGCTCAAATATTTGAAACGTCTTCGAATTTCAAATTTCGCATACTAAATTTTGAAAAATAATGACATTCCAAGCAATTGAGTCCTAATCATATTTGAATGACGTTTCAGTATTCGGCCGATTAAAATTTATGATAAAAGTAACTGACACTTGACTGAAATATAAATATTTGTATAAAAAAAATATTGCATTCACTACAGTATTCTTTTATATATTTAGATAATTAGATAAAATATTAAAATACTTTTAATAGTAGTCGTTATAATAAATAAAATTTTGCTATGTAATTTTTACTTTCACTTTAATATTAAGGGTTAATTAAATCTCAAAATTAATGTAAAACTAATAGATATTTAAAATGTAACTAATAAATGAGAAATAACGTCCGAATACTGAAACGTCGCTTAACTATTAAATGCAACTTAATTATTTGAGTACGCCGAATCAAATTTTGCATACAAATTTAGGAACTTCTCAATGTTAAGTAGCATTTAACTTTGAGGGACGTTTCTGTATTCGGCCGCAAAGAGCTAGGAGGTTGGACCTTCCTAGTGCAACATCCTTAAACTACGATGCACAAGTACTAGAGGTGCATAAAAGCGAAGAGCTTCAAATACATAGAACAGATGCAATTCGAATATTGGTGATTACGGTTTTTTTGCAATTTTGTTAAATATAGAAGCATAATATACCATTTCTAATGACACGTCTCAAATAGTTGAAAGCCAAAGTAATTTCAGAATGAATTAAATTTTGAAATTACTTTAAACGAATTGTGTGCTTTGATGGATAGTTAAACAGGTTTAAGGGTGCAAAAAAGCAATGTATTGGTATGCTGAATATAATATGTGTTTTTAAAATTGTGGGCAAGACAGTAAAGCAATTCAAATTTAAATATTATTTACATAAATCTCAACACTTTTACATAAAATAAAATATACTCGTAATAAAACAATGTCTATTACATAATAAATATATATATGTTAGAAGCAGTTTTTTAATAAATTAAATATTCCCTATTTAATTTGAATTTACATAATATGCAAAAGTTAGATTATCTGAATGGCCGCGACCTTACGAGTGCAACAACCTCAAACTACGATGCACAAGTACTAGAGGAGCATAAAAGCAAAGAGGTGCAAATACATATTATAACAGGCGAAATGCACGTATTTAGTGAATGCATTTTTTTAACATTAACATTAATAGAAAAACATATTTTGAAGAAATATAAAATTTACAATGTAAAGTATAAAAGGTAACGTGTCTATGAAGCACATATCTTACCTTTCAAGTTTTCAAGACACTACAAATAAATCAATTTAAAATTGTAGTCTAATCCAAGATGTTTGTTGTACTTAAAATAATAGTGTAGTGGTCAATACATGAACGCACAATTTTTGTATGTACTTGTATATTTTATTTTATAGGATAATATTATCATTCACGTATTATCGTTATAGTACCATTGAAATATATTATATAATAAATGAATAAACTTAGAAAACCTAGTAATAGCTTACGAAGCTTTAAAATAATTTAGAGTAGACGTAGACCTCAAAATAACTTTGTGCTATTTCTACTTAGATATTAGATATGTATACCTAACTAGCTGATACCAGCGACTTCATCTGCGTTGCTTTATATATTAGCAAAGGTTTCTTATGTACGAAGAAAAATAATCAAAAAGATCCCAAGTAAAAATATACTTTGTTTAAACATACATCACTGAACACGCACTGCATATACGAATCGTTGGTCCTTGAAACTTAAATAACTTTTTATGAAATGAAGATATCGCAATATTTTTTTTGATAAGGGCCAAGTGTCTAAGAAATAAAATTTAGAAAATTTCATTGAAATATATCCAGTAGTTTTTCCGTGGTACGCGCACAACTGTAGACCTCTATCATTTTATTTATATAGGTAAATTTTACTTATACATAAGTATATTTTGTTGCCTTATTACAACGAAACCAGATATCATCCAAATATTTAGGATGATAGTTTTCAGAACTATTTTTATCCCCGTTATAATTGTTTTTGATTTCAGTCTGAGTTTGTTGATATATATATATATATATATATATATGAACAATTGCAATAAGGTATTATTAGGTTTTTTTTGTGATCAACACTACAATTTATTTTGAAACCGCGTAAAGAACTAAATATTATTTCGATTGTTTTGACTAACTTATTTTTATTTTGTTTCGCATGTCAAGCAGGGACACTTCGCCCTACTATTAAAAAAAATAAAGCTTACAAAAATTAGAAATATCCCAGACTTTTTAGCCGTCATAACATCATCAATGATATACATTATACATATTTAAAAATACGAAACATGCGTAAAATATTAAAAATTGCTCCCTTTTTCAAGTCAACTAAAATACACACAAATTCAGTAACTATAATTATTATCTTGATAAATTACCTCATACATAAAAACCGGTATGAGTAAGGACTTGAGTACATGTCATATACAGATAATGGTCTTATCTATTGAACAGTATTAATAATACGTTATAGTTTTACAAATTAATTCGCCAAGGCTTGCATCGCGCAATCGTTAAGACGATTGCGCGATTTAAATGAGGATAGTGGCTTCCAGCGGTGGACGTCGTAAGCTCTTGTTCCAAGAAGTATAGTTTGATATAACTATTACCGCAACGAATTGTCTCAACACAGTCAACTGACTGACTAATTGAACAGATGAGAATAGTCAGCTCGTAACTCATCGTGTCATTTTTAATACCACTTAAGCATCGCAGCATGGGCCTCTCTCTTCGTCTGTCATGCTGTGCTAATCCGCGGTACCCCATTTGGTTTAGTGTTGGCAGTTATGAAATTTTACAATCTGCTAATTTGGGCTCCGGTAATGATGATATAATATTATATCTTCCTCCGAACTGGTCACGTTCTAGTCTTAGCTCGTCGAGGCTTTGCCACTGATAAAATGTCATACTCCGATGAGAAAGGAAGTCTTATCAAAGTCAATGACCCTTTGTAGGCTTAGCAGCCTTTTGATCTTTAATGATCGTAATGTCATATTCATACATTATTATATATTGCGAGCTTAATTAGAATCACTAATACTCTATAGACATGAAATTTTAAATATTGTTTCATTTCTGATTTACTAACACAAACATATGCCGATCGGTTTAAGCAAATAAAAAAAAAGTGAAAAACGATATTATAAATTGGCAAACCAGCTTAATAAGCTTCAAAGTGACGTCGGATTCATAATTTTTCAACTAAGCACAGTATTAATAACTACTGATTATTTAAAAAAAAGTCACGGCATTATATCAAATCTACGGTTTCTACTATATCCCATCTGTACAAGGGAAAGGTAAAGTGATATTATATTGATTTACATATATACACAGTGCAAATGATTATTCTGTTCTCTTCGCATTTATGCACCTCTAGTATTAGTGCCGCGTAATTTGAGGTTATTCAACTCGACAATGGTTTGCAACTTGTAGTCCAAATTAATTAACATTACTTTTCTATTTTTTTTTATTTAGTGTTTATTTTTTTAAATCGTACTTCTAAAATAAGATCTTAATCTAGATTAATATAGTATGTATATGCATATAAACACAAAATTATTTTTCAATTTTCACTATGCAATAATCAGTGATACAATTTGTTTATGTATTAATTTATTATTATCACTGTCATTTTTAAGTTTTATAATCTATTATATATCTGGTATGTAACCATATATCAATGGTGCCCAACGTGGGGCCATTCCTATAAAATATAATGAAAATACGAGCAAATGCTTTTTTTTTTATTTCTATCATATATTTATGATTTGTTAGTGTATCGATTATATCTCCATCTATTACATCTTCGAATAGCTATGTGCTATCGTCTTGATCTTGCGTGTAAAAATATTTTAATTTTTTATTGGTAGGAGGACGAGCACATTGGCCACCTGATGATAAGTGGTCACCAACGCCCATAGACAATGGCATTGCAAGAAATGTTAACCATCGCTCTTATTGCCAATGCGCCACCAACCTTGGGAACTAGATGGTATGTCCCTTGTGCCTGTAATAACACTGGCTCACTCACCCTTCAAAACAGAACACAACAATACAAAGTACTGCTGTTTTGCGGTAGAATATCGGATGAGTGAGTGGTACTTACTCAGACGAGCTTGCACAAAGCTCCAACATCAAGTAAAAATATACATTGGTTATTTAAAATTAGGCGGTATTTTTCTAAAGCTGCGTCGTTTTTCGTAATTCTTTAACTATTTTATAAGTAAATAATGAATATAGGTTGATTTTTTCTTGTTCTATGCTTGGCGAGTAATTTTGTTAATCATAAACTTTATAACGTTGTAATTAACCACAACTGATTAATTAAAAATGCGCGGCATTATGTCCAATCTGCCGTTTCTACTATATCTAATTTTTACATGTGAGAGGTAAGGTGATGTGATATAGACATATTTCGACATATACAACGCAAACTACTATTCGGAACTCTTCGCATTTATGCACTTCTAGTATTTGTGCCGCGTAATTCGAGGTTATTCAACTTGTCGGTCGTTGTCGACCAAAATAATTTAGGTTCATTTTTAGTTCTTTTTTTATCGTTAGCCTTTAATATTTTAAACTCGTACTTCGATAGATCTTAATACAGTTTTTTTAAATATTTTTGTTTATAAATCTATTTTATTATATATCTGGTATGTTACTATAAATCTATGGCGCCCAACGTGGGGCAATTACAATAAAATATAATGAAAATGCGCGCAAATGTTTTTTTTTAAACATCGTGAGGAAACCTGCACGTGTCTAATTTCATTGAAATTCTGCCACATGTGTATTCCACCAACCTGCATGTTGGAATGGAGCAGCGTGGTGGAATTAACTTTAAACCTTCTCGAAATGGGAGAGGAGGCCTTAGCCCAGCAGTGGGACTTTCTCAGGCTGTTACTATATTAATTTATGATTTGTTAATGTATCGATTAAAATTTCATCTATTATTCAGTAAGTTTTTTATTCTATGCAGTCATTCGAATCGATGGTTTTAGTATTAATTATTACGTTTAATAGAAACCCAATTCTAAACGAGGCAAAACAGTAAATTTTGGTGAAATCAAAATAAATTATAAGCCAGTTAGATTTATTGGCTGTTTTTTTTTAATATAAAACAGAACTTTATAGTTATTGAATAAAGTATTTACCACTCTTTTTTATATTAACTAAAAGAAAATGTTGTATGTTGTTCATACTGTTTTTTCCTTATATCTATAAATCGTTGGATGGTTTTTACGTAGCGTTTCATAACCACTCAACTCTTACAAAATTTCAATTAAAAGGAAAATATATGTTTTCTTTTTCTAATTAACCTTTAATTATCTTATTAGGGTAAATTCTATGAAAAAACAATTATTGCAAATATTAATTTGAATGTACGCGGAACAAGAACATAACACGAGGGCGTGGTCTCTCATTGGTATATAAATAAGCTCTTATAATATTCTTTTCTCCTGGTAGTTCGCGAGAGTGTATTCGCCTACACTATATTGTAGGTTCGCTGGGTGGGATATTTAGAAAATTTCGCAAGCGAGCAATATAAATAATATGTCACTAGTGGCTTTGACTTCATTTAACGATCAAATTGCTTAGTAAGAATTAAGGTACAATTTTGCGGTTAGACTGCCTAGCAATATATATTATTAGTGACGATTTGAATGATGAAATGAAATATAAAACGTAGATGGTTTGGATGGATGGCAATCTTTTCGTCAATATTGATCCTTATTTCACTTACATTTTCGGCCATATTTTATTTAAAAAAAAGATCCCAGCGAAAATGGCAACAATGAATTTATGGCATTAAAATCGCAAATTGCAATAACATTTTTGGCGTGCTAGCGCTAGGTTATTTTTTTAGGAAAACCTTATACACAATGTATATAGACATGTTGTCCGTACCTTTGGTATTTAAACAGTAACAGCCTGTCAATTCAATTCAGCAAATTCGCAAAATCAGGAGTAATTTTGGAGTTTATCCACCAAGCTTTTATTTTCAGTGAAAATAGACACATGTACGTTTTCTTTTGATGTTTTCCTTTGCCGTCAAGAACGAGTTGAATTTTAAACTTAACATACACAACACTTTTTTATATATCGTCAATAATTTTCGCAGCCCACGCAAAATATAAACTTTTATAGGCAACATTTTCATACCTTAGGTTACATCGTTCCATTTTAGGTAAGAATCTCTACGTTTTTTGAAATTTAAATATAGCCTATGTTACTCGGAAAAGAAATAGCTTAGCAATCGTGAAAGATTTTTTTAAATTGGGCCAGTAGTTTTTGAGTTTAATCATAACAAACAAACAAAAAAAAAACAAATCTTTCCTTTTTATCCGTTATAGCCGTGAAAATCGTAAAACAGACACAACCAACAACCATATCTGCGCCCACGCGTCTTATACGTACGGGTCGCACACTGGGGGGAAATGAGCTGTTTTGCCCGAGTTCTTCTTCACCACTTCCGCTGTTTATTCACCTTACCATCGTCGTAATTTTTAAAATATTTGTCCGAATAACATAGTAAACAGACAAAGTTTATCCATCTTAAATATCAGAGGTATTGAAATGTTTTTGAAGTTATACTTCTTTTGGCGCGATGGAGAAAACTGATGAGAGGGAATTTTTACGATGCGCGCGCACACCGACACTTGTACAAACACTTCTACAACGTGAAGTTAGTTCTAGGTGGCATGAAAATCGATAACTATGTTCAAGTTGTATATTCTAGTATTTTTTATTTAAATAAAATCTTTTTTATCAATTTTAATATTTATCGTTAATCACTACTGCATTTTAGTTATTTTTTTTTCATACGCCAAAGAAGTATAACTTCTAACGCGTGTACATAAGTACACACACTCTTTTCTTATTTTATATTTAAGGCACATCCTTTGTAATATCTATCTATACTTCTATACTAATATATAAAGCAAAAGAGTTTGTTTGTTTGTTCCGGCTAATTTCAGGAAATACTGGTTTTTTACACACACTTTTTTTTTTGTTTTTATAAGAATCAAATTAAAATTAATAATTATCCAATTGTATTGTATGAGCTATATTATTGTAAAGTTTTATTAAAATCCATTCTGTAGTTTTCGTGAAAATTTCCATACATCCGTACAAACTTTCGCGTTTATTATATTAGTGGGAAGTAGGATTATTATATGCCCTGAACACACATTCACTCTTGGATGGGTGAATAGATCGATCGGTGAATGTTTATATCGTATTGATTAAAAAATGCACGGGATAATAATCCTTATTTTACCCGTACGAAGTCGGGACGGGCAGCTAGTTACTCGCTGCTTTCTGAAGGTAAAATATTTTTTAAAAGTAGTACAGCAGTTTTCCGATATGGCAACGGTTATTAAGCCAACTTTTACTGATATTTGATACGGGCTGTCATAAAAATTATAGAGATAGTTACTGTAATATTTTTTCCAATTTACTCAACAGCTTTAAAAATTATAGCCTATGTCCTATTCTAATGTGTAAGCTAGCTATATTATTGTTAAATTACTTTAAAAAAAATTCGTAGTTTTCGCGTGAAAGAGTAACAAGCATTCATACAAATATTCTCATTTATAATATTACTAGGATAGTAGGATTAGAAATGTGATGGAAAAGGTTTGCATTACCATTTTTAATATAAATTACAATTAAATAGTTCTGTCAGTACTTTCGTAGCTTACGTAACGTTGACTTAATGTGTGCTACGAGATGTAGACTTCGTAACGGTTATTATATGACAATAACGTAAAATGTCTAATGTAGCACTTTTCCATAAGAGCTTGCATATAGTCCTACCATTGGCACAAGAAATATGGTACATGAATTTAAATATAGTTCGATATTATAATATGTCGGAGAGTATATCAGGCGATGATATTTTTGCGGATTACGTGTTTATGAGAAGGCCGAAATTTTTCGTATATATTATATAAATGGCCATATCGGTGGTCCAAGGGAAAACGGTTATGTGGTTAGTCGTTCACATTGGAACCTACCAAAAAAAATCCACGACAAGCTTGGTAAAGTACCTTAACTTAAAATTTTAATTATTGCATTTTTAATTGGCAAACTCATATTCACAACAGTGCCTCTGTCTAACCTCAAAATATTTCTTGCGTTTTAGGAATCAAGCTATAAGCCTCTTAGCAAATATTGCTTACATTGCAACGCCCTGGAGATTTCTTCGGGACAATATGATCGGCAATACAGAAGAGATCTTATAACATCATACGTTTTCTCTTTACTTAACTCTGAAGAAGCAATGTTATGTTTTGACCATTTGAACCACGCAAACCAATATAGCAGAAGTTTGCCAATTAAAGATGCAATCATTGGAACTTTAAATAGATACATTACCTACCTTGTGGTGGGAGTTTTTAGATAGGTTTCAATGTGACCGACTAAACACATAACCGTTTTTCCTTGGACCACCGATATAGCTACATATACGGAAAATTTCAGGCTTCTCATAAACACTTAATCCGCAAAAATATCATCGCCTGAAACACTTTCCGACACATTATAATATCGAACTATATTTAAATTTATAATAAATAATACAAATAATATTTGAAAAATACGACGTTGACAACAAGAAAACTGTCGACAGCTGTCATGATTGAGAGTTAACCATTAGTCAGAATGCTAACCCTCCAACGTTGCGTGGTTAAATTTAGTAACTAATAGTTCATTATTTGAACATTTGTTATACAAACAAAAAACCGGCCTTAAATGAGCATCTGATGTGATGACCATTTGAATTTTGACATTGACTAAATATCTTCTACGAGATGTTAAGTTCGTAACGGTTATTAGGACAAAAACGTAAATTATCTCATGATTGGGTGGTACTTTTCCAAAGGAGCTTGCATATCCTTTCATTGGCACCAGGAATGTGTAATGGTACAAAACGTAGTGCACGAGACTAGACTGCTACGAGCATAGCCTTTGTAGCAGCGATTACTAAAACTATTAGTTGTACATATTTATACGAAGTTCACGTTCCGGTACCAGGCCAATATGAAACGATAGAGTTAGTTGAAAAGTTTCTATCGTATTTCATATCATGTCATCTCTTTTTAAATATACAGACTACCGCTTTACACGTCATTAATCAAACACAAGTCCCAATTCGTACCTACATAAAACTTCAAAAATACACGGATAGATGGCGGTTAAACGCACTTAAGATAGGTAGACTAAATGCATAATGATGTTAAGACTTAATGATATAATTTAAATAGAAAATTTTCAGTCTATCTGTTCCGCACAGTAACTTTTCAGTTTAGAGAAATAATGCGAGATGGCGATTTAATATCACTAAACAAATTCATTTTCGAGTATGTAATTCAATCTGTCGTGACTTTTTTTTATATAGCATAGGTAGTTAGACGAGCGTATGGGCCACCTGATGGTAAGGGGTCACCAACGTCCAAAGACATTGAAATTGTAAGAGATGTTAACCATCCCTTACATCGCGAATGCGCCACTAACCTTGGTAACTAAGATGTTATGTCCCTTGTGCCTGTAATTACACTGGATCACTTACCTTTCAAACCGGAACACAACAGAACGAAAATCTGCTGTTTTTCGGTAGAATAACTGGGTGATACATACCCATACATTTATTTTAAAAATCAAAGCTTATTAAAAAAATATTAAAATTAAAGTTCATCGACATCCAACGGCATTGGATTCAAATATATATGCAATACAATACCTTTTTAACCGACTTCAAAAAAAGGAGGAGGTTATCAATTCGTCTGTATGTTTTTTTTTTTTTTTTTTTTTTTTTTTTTTTGGTGTTGTTACCTCATATCTTTCGACTGGATGAATCGATTTCGATGATTTTTTTTTTATTTGAAAGGGTTTGCTTTCCCATTGGTCCCATTTTTTTTTGGTCCAGTTTTGTTTAATATTAGAGGTGATCATTGTCCTTATAATATAATAATAGACGGGATAATTCAATCACTTAAACTTATTTACAGTCCAGTCTAAATTTTCTAATATTTATTATTGTTTTCATATTGCAATTTGCAAATCACACTTTTTATTGTTTATGCCTATAAAGACGTATAACTTCGTAAGAGTACTTTCTTAAGTTGTTAATTTGAAGTGTTAAGTGATAAGATGATGGTGTAACTATCTTAAATAAATAAATATTATTCCAGCTAGAAATAGCACAGTGGTGCCTTTTCCTTCTAGTCTTACGATATATATAATTATACGTAGCCCGAAAAGCCGATTTTTAGCATAAGATTTATCTATCCTACATCTTTATTTTTGGATGAAAATACTATTCTATGCTTAACTTAAAAAGGAACGACAGCATTATTAAGAAGCCGAGACAAATAGCTTTTTTTATAAAAATAGAAAAACTACAAGATAAACCTAAAGGCTTATTAATGTATTTCTAATAAATTAATTGATTGATAATTATTTTTCCGTCTGAAGTCGTGGAAACGAAGTTCGCTCCACCCAGGGGTCCGAGTCTCTACTAAGATGAAATAAGCTCTTATAATATTCTATTCTCCTGGTAGTTCACGAGAGAATCGTCGCCTACACTATATTCTAAATGTAACTCTTTCGAGTAACATACAATTAGGAACATACAAGTGATCAACAAATATGTTACTTGTTGTTTTGATTTAATCTAACGATCAAATTGTTTAATTTTTTTTTCATCTGTGATAAAGCTTAAAAATGTAACAAATATTCACAGCCACGCAATTGATGATATAGTTAATTAGGTTAAGTATATTCCATTTGCTAGTACAACGATATCTTAGGCATAACTTATACGTGAACATGCTACATCTAGTTGCCCATGGGTAAAGCAACATCAAGTAATATAAAAAAACTCAGCACTTTTAATGTTATAATACTGAACAATTTAATTGAAAATTTAATTAAATCTTATTTATTATAACTCAAACTTTAGAAATAATTAAGTTTCTTAAACTTATAGAGAAAATTCCAACTCTTTTAATCTAATCAAACTATAAGCTTAGGATAAAAGAAATCTTATTTATTATAACTCAAACTTTAGAAATAATTAAGTTTCTTAAACTTATAGAGAAAATTCCAATTAATCTTTAATCTTCCAATTAAACCTTTTAATCTAATCAAACTATAAGCTTAGGATAAAAGTTAACAAATTTCATGCTAAACTTTATTAAACGCAAGAACTAAGGAATGGGTGACCCTAAAAGTAAAAATTAGCAATGAAACAAAATGGCGATAATTATTATTATATTTAGCCTATGTAGGAATTGAACCCACGACATTCGCGATGGTAACGCGACGCTCTACGACTGAGCTAATAGGCCTTGTTATAAGTTCGTTGAAATTAACTTCTGTATCTGCAAACACTGAGTTTTTAGGAGTAGCACAGCGACACCCCCGTAAAACGTGAACTATTTCCTACGGAAGAACAACACTCATATAGAGGTTCCGAGTATTGAAACGGGATTGCGCGCTCAATAAAAACATGGATTTAAGTACAAAATAATATATTATTTTGCGTTCCATTTGACGGCCAACCTCTATTATGAGAGGGCATTGTCTTTCCCTCCTCTTGTGATAACATGTCTTTCCTTTCCGTCACGTGATCGCATCTTTAACGCCATTAATAACCAAATCTGTAACAAACTTTCGAAGGGTCAAAAAGCCAAGCCGTTTTAAGAATAACACGAATAATAATCACACAAATACGTTTGTAAGGTTGTTTCAATTATGTACTCCAATCAAAGCTAATGTTAAGACGTCAAAATGCCGCAATGCGCGTTTAAACAGTTGTGTAAATAACCACCGTAATATCATGATGAACTTTATATATATTTTCTTTGTTATTTTAATTTGATGGTTAAGCTGGTAACATTTTTTTGAACATTGATCGTCCCTTGTGCCTGTAATTACCCTACAAGTATTAACTGGTTAAACTACCGACAAATTAATAAGTTGATTATAAATCTATTTAATGCTGCTTTGAATAATAATATTTGCAACGATCTGTTAACTTTGGACTGAGACATAAGTAAGTGTCTTAACAAATTTTAAACAAATCTTTGAGAATAATAATCTATTGCTTTTGTAGGTTGGCATAAGTTATAAATAAAATATAATTAAGTTCAGTTAGCTTTAAGTTAACTTAATATCGATTAGTATCAATTATTATTATTGACGTATATTATGTGGTAAATTAATATTTACTTATTGTTTATATTGCTTATATTGTTTTTAAAAAATAATATAATTTCTTAATTAGAATGGTGAATATTTTATTTTTCATGCGTGAAAAGCAGCCAAAATTGAGATTTTTGAACCTTTAAAAATTAATATATCTAAAAATGTTATTTTTATCGTGAAAATTCATAAGACCTTTTTTATTTGTATTTCAATAAATATTACTAAAAAAATTGTTCGGTTGAAAAATAATAAGTCGTTGCAATTTCGGTTTAAACAAAATGGCACAGGGTTACTCCATGGCAACATACATTTATATCATCAGTAGGCCAATTTGAAGAGGATTGCATAAAAAAAGAGGTGGAATAGTTTTCGGTACTCAATCGTCGATTCCTCCTAGACTATATGTGGTAGATAATATTTACAGTTAACAAAGATATTGTTTCTTAATGCGATATTGTGTTCACTGTTATTTGTCGTCTTAAATAAATAAATAAACCATTTCATTTTCATAACTTAACTTCTTCTACTTTTTTCAACCTTTCTGGTTTTGTTATATTATACATAATCAAACCCGTAGGATTCGATTTATGACAAAATATCATCGATGTATGTATACAACAAAAAAACCAGAAATACAACTGCAACTATTGGAACTGCCAGGATTTGAACCTGGAATCTTCCTATCAACTGTCGGACGTGCTTTCCTTACACCACAGTGCCGTATAAATAAATTGTTAAAATAAGATATACTATATACAAACTCAGCTTAATTTTCTTAAAATTTTACTTTTTGAAGTTGCGTCTCTACATCGGAAATAAAGGCAACCTCCGTAGCGTGATGTATTTACTCGTATATATAAAGTGAAATTCAAAAGTTAAATTTATTGATTTTGTTTGTCTACGCCACCTGAAGCATTATAAATAGATGGGATCATATCATGATGAAAACTGACCAACTAACGCTATCATTCCTTATTGCCTTGGTATGGAAATGTGAAAAATATAACAAATTAAACACAAACTTTGATTAACCTTACATTTTGATAAGATAATTACGCCTAAATGATTATACATACATACATTACTCTGCAAATAAACGAGGAAAAAGGTAATTCTAAGGTAATAATGTAGGGAAAATTTTGTTTTACGTAACATAATAAAAAAACATACAGTCGAGATTGAGTCTAAAAGACAATAATTTCTCAGCTATATTTATAGCATACGCCTTGTCCCATCTTATCCTATATATTATCTTTTATCCAATCAAGTATTCATTATTATATTTATTAGTAAGTATTAATTAATGTATAATAATGACGTATAATATATAATTCATACATTTAATTTACATCATGAAAGTGGACTCAATCCTATAATACATACATTAAGTTGTTCCCGTATATCAAATAAGCGCAGTTTAAAAAAACACAACACAACATCGTGTACAAATCAAATCATAAGCCGTTTTCTGCCAATCTGTTATCTTTCGTTTTATATCATTACTTTGCTAATTTTTTTTATGCAGTCATTTACATCATGATGCAAGCTGTTAGGAAAAGTAGTGTACGCGGAACCATGGTTCAACACGAAGGCGTGATCTCTCACTGGTATACAAATAAGCTCTTACAATATTATAAACTCCTGGTAGTACGCGCGAGGGTCTTCGCCTACACTATATTTCTACATATTCATATGTCACTTGTTGTTTTGACTTAATTTAATGATTAATTTGTTTTGTAAAAATTTGCGGCTAGACTGCTCAGCAATATATTATGTTTACATACCTATAGATATTTCAAGAATTAATAAGCAATGTTTGTCAATAAAAACATCACAATATAATAATATTCTTTAATTAATATTTGTTGCATATTATTCGTACGTTAATGATTTGTATTACATTTGTTACTTTGACATTTGTGTATTAAATATGTAATGTGTTACTATCATTATGTTTAACAAAGATTTAAAGGAAATTGTACGAAATTATATCATTACCCAGCTGACTTGAAACTACTGAGCTTAACATTAAAAATTACTATTGGGCTTTACTACTTAAAAATAAATAGTTCTTTAAAAGTAGAAATAGGTCTTTTTAAGGATGAAATTCAATTGTACAGAAGAAACATTGCTAAAACTGATCAAGTGGGTACTGTAGAAATACGACTACTTTGTACGATATTTTTGTATCTTATTTGAAATTTAGATTTCCATTGGTAAAGCTTACGCTAATCATACGAACTTGCATTAACTGACATATTCCCGCGCAAACTTAGTAATAAATTAAAGGCACACTAAACTTATCTTTCTAGATTTGACAAAATATGCTCGTAAATGGTATATTTTGTATTAAACAAGGAGATAACTCCTTGTTTTATCTGCTTTCCTGGTAGTCATAACAATTTCAGATCAATAGGAGAGTTAAACTGCCATCTCCCGGGAAAGTACCCGTAACTTCAATAACTTCAAAACACAACACAGAGTATCATAATTTCTACCATTGACGTTCCAATAAATGTTCTTAGATGGCATTGTTTGATAAAAAAATCACGTATTGGAGTAATAAATAAGGTGAGAGCATTGTACTGAGTTATGACATTATAAACACAAATCCAATTGACTTGAAAGGAGAAGGTCGAAAATAGACCCACATAATTTACAAATGAGTTTCGTTCACAAAAGTGTATATTATTTGTAGTTATAGCTTTATAGGATGTTTAATTAAAAATATTGATAATATGATTGATTGAAATAGATTGTCTGATATGGGAATCACAAATTATTATTATTTTTTGCATTTGGTGGCGGACCTCTAAAATGAATACATTTCCATTTCATTTTTTTAACCAAACTTCTACTTTTTACAACCTGTCGGGTTTTATCATATTTTTATTATGTACATAATTAAACCCGCAGAACAAAATATAATCGATAACTGTATTACAACAAAAAAAACAAACCTACAGTTGGATATTTTGGCCCTGCCAGGATTTGAACCTGGAATCTTCCGCGAAATAATACTCGGACGTGTTACCTTTGCACCACAGGGCCGTGTAGCTAAATTGTTAAAATAAGATATAGTATCCACATGATCAAAGTTATTCTCTTAAAGTTTTAGTAATATTAAATAATTATATCGTTTCTATTAAGAATTTGCGCCTCCACAACGGGAAAATAAGCAATCTCCGTAGCATTAAAATGAGATGGCATCATATCATGATGGAAACTGTCAACGTAACGCTAACGTTTCATGTTGCCCTGGTATGGAAATGTTAACTTTGTGGCGCATTGGCGAACTAAGCAATGTTTAACATTTCTTACAATGCCATTGTCTATGGGCGTTGGTGACCACTTACCATCAGGTGGCCCATATGCTGGTCCGCCTTCCTATACAATAAATAAAGAAATATACCTAATTACCTAATATTTTCATGCTAAGGGTACTTCTCAATTCCCTTATCAGTAAATTGTCTCCGTGCGAAGCTAGTGAGTGTCGCAAGTACTATACGAATGACTGCCGCTAGCCGGTATATTCATCTCTAAAATATAAAATCTAAAAAAATGAAGCCTGAGCTTCCACCACGTCAGGTGTGGGGTTCGAACCCACGACCACCAGGCAATGGTCTGGTGCCATAACCACTAGGCCAACCTGACTCATTTGTTTCAGCTGAAAAGTTGCATATATACCGTGAAATGAATATCTAACCTTTTATCTAATCAAGAAAATTTAAGTATTAATTAATGTATAGTAATGGCGACCTATATAATTCATATAATTGATATGATACAAGTGGGCTCGTACCTGTAACACATGCATTAAGTTGCCTACTTTATGAACAGATGACAGGGTGTTCCTTTATATTAAATTGGTGTAATTTCAAAAAAATCACACATTTGTAATAAAACCTAAAAAGTAATTAAAAAATAAATACAACGGCTGAGGTACTAAACAATTCATAAGCGTTTTTCTGCCAAAACGTTTATCTTTCGGCTATTTATCATTTCTCTGCTAATTTAATATTTAAATAATATCGGAATAAGTAAAAATCTCTATTTTTTTTTATCCTCTACAGTTAGACAAATGGTTTGAACTTTAATAATTACGTTTGAAAGACATGTGTGTGTTAGGCAAAATAGTAAATTTTGTTGAAAACATCAGTCATGAAAATTCACATAAATCTTACAAAAGTTCAATTTAAATCAAAATCGTGTTTCCTTTTACTAATTCTAACTGTCAAACAATTATTGCAAATATAATTTTAAATTCCTTAAAAAAATCTAATTCGTTTAAATGATAATGCAGTACCTATCGTTGAAAATAATATTTGGTAGACAGAGTCTATCGATTTGTTTATGAAATAGGTTGGGACTAAGTAATATACGCGGAACATAATATTCTATTCCCCTGGTAGTTCGCGAGAGTCGTTGCCTGCACCGTATCGCTCTGTCGAGTAACAACAGTCAGGGAAAATTTAAATTAATCAAATAATTTCGCAATTATGTAATTTAATAATACACTTGTTGTTTTAACTTAATAATACGATCAAATTGTTAATTTTTTTTTAGTCTGTGAAATTGCGCTTAAATTAATCTATATAAATAAAATGATAGGTCTGCAGTTGTGCGTGCATCAAGAAAAAACTATTGGATAGATTTCAATTAAATTTTCTAAATTTTATTTCTTAGATACTTGGCCCTTAGCAAAAAAAATATTGCGATAACATTATTTATTAAAAAGTTATTAAAGTTTCAGGAAATCACGATTTTTATATGCACTGCGTGTCCAGTGATGTATGTTTAAACAATGTACATTTTTTGCTTGCGATCTTTTTGATGTTTTTTCCTTCGTACATAAGAAAACTTTATTAATAGGTATATCAAGCAACGTGGACGACGTCGCGTGTATCAGCTAGTAATAAATATTTATGCGTAAATAATAATAATTGTGCGTAAAAGTGTAACGTGTTCATGCTTATGATATAGTAAATTAGGTCCAGTATTACAACGATATCTTACGCTCATACGTGAACATGCTACAAATATTTGCCCTTAGGTAAAGCAGCAAGTAATATAAAAAAATTACAAGACTTTTTATGTTATACATACATATTAACTATTCAATTGATTTTTAATAAAACCATATTTATGAAACCTCGAATTAGAAATAATTTTAGTTCTTTAAAATTATAGAAAAAACTACAACCCTTTCAATCTTATTAAAATATAAATCCGTATAAAAAGTTAACAAATTTCATGCTAAACTTTATTCAACGCAAGAACTAAGGAATGGGTGACCCTAAAAGTAAAAATTAGCAATGAAACAAAATGGCGAAAATTATAATTATTTGTGGCCTATGTAGGAATTGAACCCACGACATTCGCAATGGTAACGCGACGCTCTACGACTGAGCTAATAGGTCTTGTTATAAGTTCGTTGAAATTCACTTCTGTATCTGCAAATCCTGAGTTTTTAGGAGTAGCACAGCGACACCCGCGTTCAACGTGAACTATTTCCTAGATAGGAACCCGTTACAAAGACAACACTCACATAGAGGTTCCAAGAACTGAAACGCGATGGCGCGGTCAATGCAAACAGGGAATTGAGTACAAGATATATTATTATACGTTCCGTTTGACATCCAAACTCTATTATGAGAGGACATCGTCTTTTCTTCGTCTTTTGATTAGATGTCGCTACCTTTCCGTAACCTCCTATAGCGCCAAAAAGCCGCCGTTTTAAATACATTGTTGCTTCGATCAATAATGTACTAGATGCGCTTCAAAAATGGCCCGATTTCAAATAAGTATACTAACATAGCCAACGTTAAGACGTCAAACAATTGTGTAAATAACTACCTTACCATGATTAGGGAAGTTCTTTTATAAAGTTAATTATCACTAAGAAGTTTTCATAATCGCATGTATTACGAAGAATGTTCTGAGGAATTGTTTAGACTACTCCCGGCTGCTGAATTTCACCACCGGACATCGCGCCTGAATTCGAAACTCATCCTCAATATCTCGATGTCTGGAAATCCACAACAGCGCATTTTTTCTCTCGCACAATCGCTCTGTGGAAATAGCTTTCCGACATGACATAGCAACCTTTAACAAAAGAGTGTAATTATTCCTTAAAGGGCGCAACGCACCTGCAAGGCTCTCGTGTGTTGCAGATGTCAATGGGCGGTTGTAATCACTATCCATCAAATGAGCCTCCTCTGCGTCTTTACAAAAGGAAACAGACAGTTAAGATTTTCTATATACATATTATGTATCTTCATTCACGGTTATGTACACTTATTTGCAATTTAATCTAAAGGGAATACTAATTCGTTATACTTAGTGGTAGTAAGAATTATTTATAAATATTTTCTTTGTTATTTTAAATTGGTTGGTTCAGGACCTGTCTACGTAATATATTTTTTTTGACATAGGTAGGCGGACGAGCTTGTAAGCCACGTTTCATGGTATGTAGTCACTAACGCTTATATACATTGACATTGCAAGAGATGTCAACCATCGCTTACATCGCCAATGCGCCATCAACGCTGGGAACTAAGATGTTATGGCCCTTGTGCCTGTATTTACTCTAAAAGTATTAATTGGTATAACCTCCGACAAATTAATAAGTTTATTATAAATCTATTTAATTCTGCTTTAGATAATCAAATTTGCAACGGACTGTCAACTTTGACCTGAGACATAATTAAGTGTCTTAGCAAAGTTTAATAAGCATATTTGCTTTGGTAGGTTGTCAAAAGTTATGAATAAAATTTACGTTCTTTAAGTTAACTTAATATCATTATGTATCGTTTCCTACTTCCGCCTTTGTTTTTATTGGCACCTAGTATGTGGAAAATTAATATTAACAGTTAACAAAGATTATTTTTAAAATTTAATATTGTTTCTTAATGTGATATGGTGTCCACTGTTGTTTGTCCTCTAAAATGAATACATAAACCATTTCATTTTCTTAACTAAACTTCTGCTTTTTACAACCTGTCGAGTTTTATCATATTTTTATTATGTACATAATCAAACCCGCAGAACAAAATATAATCGATAACTGTATTACAACAAAAAAAAACAGAGATAAGGCTGCATCTTTTGGCCCTGCCAGGGTTCGAACCTGGAATCTTCCGCGAAATAATACTCGGACGTGTTGCCATTGCACCACAGGGCCGTGTAACTAAATTGTTAAAATAAGGAATAGTATCCACATGATCAACGTTATTAGCTTAAAATTTTAGTAATATTAAATTATATATCGTTTCTATTAAGAATTTGCATCTCCACATAATATATGCGACTGCCGTAGTGTTAACACGGTTTTGTGGAATACTTCCTGCTTTTTTACATTACATTACACTAAAGGCAACAACTTCAATTTTCAATCAGTGGATGGTACCTACCCAGACGAGCCTGCACAAAGCTCTACCACCAAGTAAATATATAACGTAATATATATAACGAAATATGAAAGTTAAATTTATTGATTTTGTTTGTCTATGCAACCTGTAGCATTAAAAAGAGATGCCATCATAATATGATAAAAACTGACAAACTAACGCTATCATTTCATGTTGCCCTGGTCTGGAATTGTGAAATTCGGTTGGAAATATAACCCCTAAAGGAGGTGAACAAAACAAACTAAAAAAAAAACTTTCATAAGCTTTAATTAGAAATTTACGCCTACGTAATTAATATGCATATGGACTCTTCAAATGAATGAAAATATCGTAAACCACATTTATACAGATCAATAAGGAACATTTTCAACTTTAAATTCATTTTGTTAGTCTCTTTATATTTTTGTTCATTCTAAGAGCTGCCATTCGAATATAGTAACAACATGTGTGTTTCATTTAGTAGCAAACTCATTTGTATTGTTAATTTAATTATCATTTATTAGAAATGTGATGAAAAAAGGTAAAATAAATTTCAGTTACCTAGTTATGTCGGTACTTTCGTAACTTTCGTAACGTAACACAGACTAAGTATTAGCTACGAGATGTAGACTCCGTAGCGCTAAATATATACAACATAATGTAAAATATCTGATGATTGGGTGATATCTACCCAAAGGAGTTTGCACATAGTCCTACCACTGGAATAAGAATTAATGTGGTAAAACGATATAAATATAACCATTTTTAAGTGAATTACAGTGACATTCGTTATTTCGATACTTTTGTAACACACGTAATGTAAACGAAATGCACGAGATTTTAAAAATAAAAGTTCCGTACCGTCAAAAACGAGAGTACAATGATCGAGAAAGGCAGTTAGTACGTATACAAACTAATAAATAAAGAAATATACCTAATTACCTAATATTTTCATGCTAAGAGTACTTCTCAATTCCCTTATCAGTAAATTGTCTCCGTGCGAAGCTAGTGAGTGTCGCAAGTACTATACGAATGTCTGCCGCTAGCCAGTAAATTCATCTCTAAAATATAAAATGTAAAAAAATGAAGCCTGAGCTTCCCACCACGTCAGGTGTGGGGTTCGAACCCACGACCACCAGGCAATGGTCTGGTGCCATAACCACTAGGCCAACCTGACTCATTTGTTTCAGCTGAAAAGTTGCATATATACCGTGAAACGAATATCTTATTATTTAAGTAAATTTGTAAATTTTATTGAAATCTAAATAAATAATAAGCCAAACAGATTAATTGGCTGTTTTTTTGTTATAAAAAACGGAAAAGTAAATTATAGTTAGTGATTAAAGTATAAATTTTGTATTAAAATTAAAACGGAAACTTACGATGATTTTTGTTTCTACTGTTTTTTCTATATATCATTATACCATTGAGTGACTTTTTGTACGAAGCGTTTCATGAAAAGCAACATAAGTCTCACAAAAGTTCAATTTAAAACAATATAAATGTTTTATTTTACTAATTATAAGTGTCTTACTAGGGCAAATTCTAACTGTTCAACTATTATTACAAATATTACTTTATATTCCCTAAAAAAATAATCGCATTTATTTAATTAATAATACAGTATCAATGTACATAATATAGTCTTACGGCTGAATACTGATATGTCACTTCAATATTAAATGCAACTTAATTATTTGAGATGCCGTTAATTTAAAATTTTGCATACCAATTTAAGAGTTTTTCAATGTTAAGTAGCGTTTTACTTTGAGGGACGTTTCAGTTTTCGGCCTGGAGTCTATCGATTTGTTTGTGAAACAGGTTGTGGCAAAGTAGTGTACGCGGAACAAGGATACAACAAGAGGGCGTGGTCTCTCACTGGTATACAAATAAGCTCTTATAATATTCTATTCTCCTGGTAGTTCACGAGAGGATCGTCGCCTACACTATATTGTAAATGTGGCCGCTCTTTCGAGTCACATACAATTAGGGATAATCAAAAAAATTCATAAGTCAGCAATATATGTAACTTGTTGTTTTGACTTAATATAAAGATCAAATTGTTAAGATTACATTTTCTTTAATCTGTGATGAAGCGTAAAAATGTAACAAATATTCACAACACACACAGCCCTTCGTGTTTATGATTTAGTTAATATGGTATAGTATTGTATATAGTATAGTATTTGCTAGTACAACGATATCTGTGGCTTAACTTATACGTAAACATGCTACATATAGTTGCTCAAAGTTGGGAAATCCAAGTAATATAAAAAAATTACAACACTTTTAATGTTATTAATCTAAACAATTCATTTGAAACTTTAATAAAACCTTATTTATGAAAACTCGACTCGACTCAGTAATAATGAATGTTCTTTCAAATTATAAAAGAAACTTTTTAAATTGTAAATTAACTTTTTTATCTTGTAAATAAACTATATGTTAGAATAAAAGTTAACAAATTTAATGCTAATAATAATTATTATTATTACAAAAAACCCGGGTTGTGTCGTGGGACAATTATAAAAATTTTATAATAATAATATAAAAATAAATATTATAAAAATATTAATTTCAAGATTTACTCAAGGTATAAAGAAAATTCGGGTATACATTTTTTATAATGATATTTTTATCGTTAAAAATAAAAAAGTACTTTACAAAATTATCTTAACACCTTTATTTTGTTCACAATTATTTATAAAAAAATATATAATAAGAATGATTAGATGGTCCTACTTTTGACCACCAGATGATGGTGTTATTACTGAATAATACATTATACATTAGACACTGTTTAGCCATCATACAAAGACTATGCATAAAAAATTTACGCTATTTTTTAACATTCCGGTAGCTTTTTGCCGGCTTGGGTAACCCCTCTGTAACGCTCCATAAGGAACTTTGTTCCAAAAAAAAAATATTAGAGTATTTAGCATTTATTAGACTATTCAGGCCTTGTGCTACCGGCGAGCCTACCTCTTGTAATAGTGTGTAAATACAACTGTGTTTTTGTTTGAACTACAACTACATGGACACATTAAAGGACACATAAAGTGATTTGTGTATCTGGTTTTTATATGTGATCGAAGGCAATTTCAAAAACAGTACCCTAGTTGTTCGCTGTTTCCTTGAATTTTGTTAAATTATATTTTCATGGCGAATGACGTCTAGCAAAAAATATGGATTCGAGTCCAAAAACTTATTTTAAAATATGCATATAAATTATCGATTTGATGTAACTTTACAAAATATAAATTTTACAAATATTTTAAAATAGTAAATACCATCGAATTCAAACTTTTTTATGGAATAGTTGATGGGCGAGCAAATGCGACGTACATGTACCTGATGGTAATTTATCATCGTCTTCCAAAGACATTGGCAAGAAAATACATTAAAAGTAATGTTAACCAATCGCCTGTGCGCCAACAACCTTGGGAATTATGATGTTACAGTGCTCTTAATTAACCTCAAGCTCAACCACTCTTCCAACCGAAACACAACAATACCAAGTAATGCCTTTTCGTCGTAGAAGGTCTGAAAAGTGGGACCTAGATAACCCAGAGGAGCACTAAGTCCTACCACCAGTAAAAGTGCATATCATAGTTATTATATACATTATCCACATTATAGAAGCAACAATTGTATTTCGTTTATTAACAAACTTAATCTATTGTTTGTTTTGTTAAATTATACATCTGTTATTTATTATTTTTCTTAAATGTGATGAAAAAGCCATACATAATTCCATTTTTTAAAATAATTTACAATAACATAGTTTATTTCGTAACCTACGTTATGTAGACTCAATATCTGCTACAATTTCATCTTGTAGACTTCGTAGACAACCATATTTTTTATATCGATACTTTCTTAACTTAAATGCACGAGATTAGACGGTTACGAGATTACTGTAAGACAATAACGAAAAATATATATAGCTGCACAATAGCAAAATAATATAGATTATTTTGCTATTGTGCATTCTAAGTATTTATATGTGGGACATTTATTATATAATGTATAAATATATATATACATATACATATGTATATTATAAATAAATATTATTAAAAATATAAACTGAGCTCTCTTAATGTGAAAGCTTTATGTAACATTAATAAATAGCAATTATGTTTTTTTTTAAATTTCAAAACGCATATCCCTTAATTTATTTCAGTTTAGCTAAAACATACTTGAATATGTCATTTTAAATTTTTATGATGATGCGAACCCGTCCCGTTTTTCCTAAAAAGTTTCACTTGGAAGTTTATGTAAAGGCATGTTTTCAAGAAAAAGGTACCTATATAACAATTATACAATTGTAAAAATAATCCTGGTTAGTTAACAGGATTCCATTTTCCAGCACAGAATAGAGCCTTATGTGCTGTTGTACACGCACACAAAACGTAGTAAAGGTACCTCTGCTACGTTGTGTATATAAATGTACATAGAATGTACTATATATAATATAAACACTATATATATATATATATATATATATAGTTCTATGTACATTCTATATGTATATATAGACATGTTATCCGGGTAGGATCTGGGTTATGTGGGATTCTTACCCACTAAAACCACTGCGGTGGCCGTTCTCGACACGAATCGGCGAGACTGCGGGATCATGTTAATATAACGCATCTGCGGCCCCTACGTGCTTTGCTCCGCTCGTGGCTCGGCGGAGCTCTCCTCAGGAGGCGAAGGCAATTTCACCCCCGTGCTCTCCTCGCTAGTGCGTACGATAGCGCGAGGCCATCCCGACTGCCGTCCTCCTCAGGGATGTGTGTGCTCCCTTATATCAATTAAGTCCAGTTTAAAAAAAACGCTTTTGCGATAAAACGTAAATTGTAATTAATGGCTGTGTGTATAAATCAAGTCTTAAAGATTTTTTTTGCCGATCTGATTTCTTTCGGGTATTTATTATTTCTGCTAATTTAATATTTAAAAAATATAGGAATAATATATTTTGTATTCTATGCAGTTATTCGCATCATGTAGAAGTCATGGCAAAGTAGTGTACGCAGAACAAAGATAGAACCCGAGGGCGTGATCTCTCACTGGTGTACATTATTTGTATATGCTCTTATAATATTCTATTCTCCTGGTAGTACGCGCGAGGGTCTTCGCCTACACTATACTTGTACACATACATATTCAGAAATTTTCGCAAGCGAGCACTATGTGTCATATGTTGGTTTGATTTAATTTACTGATTAAATTGTTTAGTAAAAATTTGCGATTAGACTGCTCAGCAATATATTATGTTTACATGCCGACATAACATACATATTGATATTTCAAGAATTAATGAGTTATGTTTGTCGATAACAATATCACAATTTATAATATTATTCTTAATTTGTTGCATATTATTTGTACGTATATGATTTGTTTTACATGTGTTATTTTGTCATTTGTGTATTAAATGTGTAACTACAAATAAATAAATTATTAAACATTGTATATTAATATGCCGATGGCTACTAATAATACAAAAACAAAAGTAATCAAGACAACGCATAATCGACCCATTTAATCATGGGACCCGAATGTTCAAAGATAAGAACGATGATATTACTACAAAGTCATTTATACAAAAAATATCTACATATAATTGTTACCATTATAGTTTATAAATATTTGTTTGGTATACATTAACAATCAATTAGTAAAAGTAAAAAGTGACACACATGTTTATGTAATTATCTTTAAATTTGTGATGAGGCAAATATACATACACAATACACATGTTTAAATAACTAATTAATTAATTTATCAAAATATGATAAATATTATTTGTATTTTTTTAACTATGTGGAACATGTTTTGTAAAACCTTTAATATTTTAGAAACGTGTTTTTTGTCGAGTGTTTTTATTTGCGGAGTTTTTGTCGAGTATATATAAATTATACGGACGGTTCTCAGGATTCGTTTTATTATAAAATAAAATGGAAAACTATATCATATAAAAAAAACATTTACACACAAACACTATTGCATTTATGTGTCCCTGCCACGATTTGAAGAAGTTGCGCCTCCACAACAGGAATATAAGCTATTTTCGTAGCGTTAACACACTTTGGTGGAAAACTTCCCGCTTTGTAAGCCTTAGTAATAGTTGTCGTAGATGGTCTCTCGTTGTATTTATCATCTCCTTGTGTCATCTGTTTTCCTGGTAGTAATAGCTTCAGAACAATTGGTGTGCTAAACTGCCATCTTCCGGGTTAAGTGTGTAACTTCAATAACTTCAAAACACAACACGGAGAACCATAATTTATATCATTGACGTTCAGATAAATGTTCTTAGATGGCGTTGTATGATCAAAACATATCCGTTTTCTGTTTTTCTTGTAGTAAGAAGGAGGAAAATGGAACCACATAATTAAACAAAATAATAACGAATCATCGTTTATATAGATTTTTAGAAATGACAATTATTAGTTTCTTAAGATGTTTATTTAAAAAAACACGCTGTATGATATTGGATACAAAAATGAATTACCGTGCAGTAATGGAGGGGCGCCATAGACATTTTGTTAGCAATTATGTGAATATCACATCCTCAAATACGCTGCGTTTCAAGCTGGAAGGTGAGAGGGGACTTTGCCCATGATATGATCATTGCGAAACTGTTAAGCGTTATAATTATGCCCGTGTCGAAAGCAAATACAGTTAGTTATAGCAAAGATTTCATAATAATAAGTATATGGCTTGCATTTCAAACAAAACTTTTCTATAAATTAATATGTCCGCAATAAGAGTCGTTAAAGTAAAATTTAGACTCCATCACATGGACTGCTGTGCTTTTAATAGAACCCTCAATAAAATCTGTAAACACTGATTATGAATAGTTGTAAATGGTTTTAAATATATACAATTATATTGATACTTTCGTTATATAAGTAATGTAGACTCAATTTTGGCTACAAGCAAAGACTTCGTAATGGTTAATACAAGACATGACGTAAAATGTAAAAATAACCTATTTTGCATTATAATAATAATGCAACATAATATTAATATAATGTTTTTTTATTTGAGTAAATCGCAGCACAGACCAGTAAATTATTAATGATCACGGACCGGACGGACGGACCAATTTGGTATAATTTAATTGATAATTATTATTTCATACTTCTATTCGAGTCTAAAGTATTAATATAATCACAGCATATGGCATATCTGTAGGATGAATAACAACTTTAATATCATTCTTGAATGGAATAAATCTTTAGGTCATAATGTCCATACCACCGTATCAGAAGCCGTAATTATTGTCAGCCAGTCACAAATATCAATAGTTGAGTGGCTTTGATGGAGGTCTTAGTGTCGTCTTCGACACTTTCAAAATTATACTCGCACAGATAAACTTGTTCCTATTCTTGATTATACTGACGCAAGCATTGTAGACCGAACCCAAGACCAATTTAATAAAATTGAAGGACTTCAAAATACTTATATACGGTTTATATATGGATTATGCAAATATGACCATTTTCCACAATTTTGTTCTCCTATTAATTGTTTGCCCATCCAAATTCACTGGAATATGCAAATCCCCTCTTTTCTGTACTGTGTGAGGTTTTAAATGACTGTTTTAATAATCTTTAATGTATGTGCAAGCTGAGCTCAAGCACTTTTTTGCACACAAATATATCACTGACTAATGATTTTCAATTTATCAAAATCAAATTTTAAGCTGAGATTTTCTAGACTTGTGATAAAATCGTTTATATCTGCCCTGCTGAAGGAATTGAACACACACTTTTTACCAATCCATTGAAATAAATTTGCAATTATTCTATCTTATTAATTTAATTATTCTATATTATTATACCCCATCGCATAATGGGGATGGGGGCGGTCGTCTGACGCACTTGAAAATATATAAAGAATAGGGCCCAATGGGCCTTAAATATGGCTTTAAATATGAATCTTATGAAATCCCGAAATACCCGGTTGGGCTCACCTACTAACACAGACGAGCACAAGGTCCTACCACCCATAAAAGTGCGTAACTTATATCAACGTTATTATACACCTTTTCTGTATCTAAAGAAGCAAACTCAATTGTATTGTTAATTTATTCACCACATTTATTAAGAATGTGATGAAAAAGGTATCAATAATACCACTTTTTAAAATAAATTAGAATTATATAGTTTTGTCGGTGCTTTCGTAACTCACGTAACACAGACTATATATCTGCTACGAGATGTAGACTTCGTAGCGTTAAATAAAGGAAAATAACGTAAAATATCCGATAATTGGATGGTACCTACCCAAAAGAGTTTGCACATACTCCTACACCGGCACAAGAAATGTGGTGAGAATATATAAAAATTACCATTTCTTAAATAAATTACAATTAAATTCGTCATTTCGATACGTTCGTAACATACGTAAAGCAGACGAAAAGCACGAGACTAGACTGCTACGAGACGTAGCCTTCGTAGCGATAACTGTAAGGTAAAATGTAAAAAAAGGATTTTTTTTATAAATTATTAATTCTAAGAACTTCCTAATATTAAAACTAGTATATAAATATAGTATATAAGAACTACTATATACATATAACATTTATTGTTTAAAATATAAACTGAGCTCTTTGAATGTAAAATATTTATGTAGCATCCATAAATGACTAAATAATTATGTTTTTTTTAATTCAAAACGCAAACTCTTTTATTTCATTTTTCCTAAAACATACTTGAATATGAAATTGTAAATATGTATGACGATGCGATGTTTCGTTATCTGGATATTTCGTTCGAAATAACTTACAAATACCATGCAATAAAACACTACAATAATTAATAAAATAATTTTACCAAGTCGGAACAGGTAGCTAATAAAATAAAAGCACCAGGTAATTATAAAAAGTTCAAGATGACAATGTTAAGCATTTTTACTAAAACCGACAACTTCGCTTTTACTAAACTGCCTCGTACATTCACTCGTATAAACATGTCAACCAAAGCGTGATAGAAACCACTTGTGTACTTCTGCTTGCGTTCTGTAGATTTGTCTACGAGGCGTAAAATAAAAGGGTTTCTATAATAAAACGCTTCATAAGTGTAGTTAACTCTGACTTGCTACGGATATGCTACGTATGACTACGACGTGTTCTACGAATAACGACTATCTAATATTCAGGAAACTAATAAAAGTATGAAATTTATATCGCTTTTTTCAAATAGTCAACTCTTTCCTTTGGCATAGTAAAAAAGTTTCTGTTCGCATTTTTTCACATTCTAAGCTGCACTGTTTAACAGGAATTGTACGAAATTCTATTATTTACCCATTGATCTGAAACTATTGGGCTTAAAAAAGGTCGTTATATGGGCTACAATACTTTAAAATAAATATAACTTTAAAAATAGAAACAGGTTTATAAACTTTCCTAAAATTGATGAAGAAATATTTAATTACACTAGTAAAGCTACATAAGTACTTGCATTAAATCTACCTCTTCCATGTGAAGTAAGTGTTAAATAAAAAGTTTTTTTTTATTGCATAAGAAGGCGGACGAGCATATGGGCCACCTGATCTTAAGTTATCACCTACGCCCATAGACATTAGCATTGTAGGAGATGTTGACCATCGTTTACATCGCCAATGCGCCACCAACCTTGGGAACTAAGATCTTATGTCCCTTGTGCCTGTAATTACACTGGCTCACTCACCCTTCAAACCGGAACACAACAATAGCAAGTATTGCTGCTTTGCGGTAGAATATCTGATGAGTGTGTGGTACCTACCCAGACGAGCTTGCACAAAGCTCTACCACCAAGTACACTAAATATATAATATCTATATTAAGTTTTTTCATAATGTCTTGTAGATGGTCTCTCGTTACATTATCATCTCCTTGAGTCATCTGCTTTCCTGGTAGTCTTAGCAATTTCGGATCAATAGTTGTGTGATAAACTGCCATCTCCCGGTAAATTTAGTAACTTCAACTAAGCAGTCAGGAAGAACCGACACACAACACGGAGTATCATAATTACTATCTCAATGATAGTTCAGACAAATTTTCTTAGATGGCGCTTCATGATCGAAACACGTTTTCGAGTTCTCTGCTTTTCTAGTAGTTAATAAGGTGAAAGCACTGTACAGAGATCTGACAGTTCTTACATAAATCCGTATGACTTAAAAGGAGAAAAGCGAAAGCACGTTCATATACAAGTTTATTAAAAAAAAGGATGAGGCTGTCTGATATGACAGACAGAAATTAAATGTCATGGAGTAACAGAACGGCGCCGAAAAGTTGTGTTTGAATTGAAAGCTCTTGTCAATTTTAATAGATTAAAAAAAATAGAATATATTAACATAAAATTATTCTATCACAAAACAAATCATTATCACAATATCCTCCTATATCTATCTATCTATCTATTATATATATATATATATATATATATATATATATATATATATATATATATTAAAACGCGAAATGTTTATTAATTTTATGTAAAAGCTATAGTAAATTCCATATAAAACTTTCCAGGGATATAGTCTTTTCAATAACTGGCCCGCGTCTGAATAGGCAACATTTAATACTATAGAGTTTTTTTTTAATAAACCAAAGTATTAAAATATAATATAATATGGAATACAATTTCCTTTAAGGTATCGATTTCAGTCACAATAATCAAAGCACATTCAAGTATATCAGAATAGATTTAATGGAATGTTTTTAATCATGTAAACAGAGAAATATTTAAAATATTAACTATTTCTCTCTTTACATGATAAAAATGTGAAGAGAGAAGTATTAAAAATGTTTCATTTCGTAAACAACATTAATTAAATCAATTACCTGCTTACTTTGAAATACACAATCTACTTCATAGAAAACAACTTCATTTTATTAATGTATTAAATGGCTCGTTACAGTTACAAACAGTACGTTAAAGATTTATAGTAAAGTTAAACGATACAATTTACTCATAACGAAAGTGAGAGCCAATGCAAGAAAATATATTTAATTTCGTACTGTACATCCGATATATCCGTATATATGATATAAGTATTTTATTGTCAAACTTGTGCAGCGGCGTGGGTTTGAGCATTATGGTGCATTACAGTAAAATTTTCGCCTAATAACCCTATTTTAGGTTCCACGTGAGCCTCTAAAATCTCTTTTATATAGCGTTGTGCCGTCAAACCACCTTTTCTACCGTTTTGGGATAAAACACAACAAATACAAATTAAGTTCGCCCGATCATCAAAATGCCACCCGACACCATACACGAACCGCCTCCAGAACGAACACGCACCTCAATGCACCTTTGAGAAAATCTCTCCCCGCGTCGACGATAGACTCTTCTGCAACCGTCTGCACCATTTAAACATGTCTATCACTCATAGGTAAACAATAGGTAGACCCATTGCTCTTCAGTCCAATTAAGATGTTCACGCACAAATCTTAAACGAGCTTGTTTGTGAGCTGCAGACAGCTTTAGAACATTTACTGGTCTAAAAGGGGTGATTGCTGCTTCCTTAAGCACCTTTTTTATTATTCGTGTACTCACGTTTATTCCACGCTTTTCATTCAGATTAACTTTGATGTTTACTGACGCGAGGAAACAATTTCGTAGGCAAGTTGAAACAATAAATCTGTCGTCACGATGGGTTCTTGTTGAAGTTTTGCCGGTAACGGATCTCCTTTAGTAAGAACCTGTCTGTACAAACCTTTGGTGTACTCTAGAAACCGTAGACTAGTTTAAATTTAAATTTTTAGCAATCGCTCGTTTATCCAAGCTTCAACACCAACCAACACCCTCGAGCCTTTACAATTGCGTCGAGAGATAGCGGCACTGAGCGCTTTCTATCGGCTGTATCACGGCGAGTGCTCAGAGGAATTATTCTCCCTCATTCCTGCTTCCGCATTCCTTTACAAGTCTACGCGTGCTGGCTCTCGTTGTCACCGCCTAACTGTGACATCAATTCCATCGCGCACGAAGAAATTTGGCAACTCACACCTCCAAAACATGGAATTCTTTACCAGCACACGTGTTCCCCTCCTCTTATGACCTGGGTTTCTTCAAACGAGGCGTGAAGAGGCATCTTGCGGGCCGGCAAGGCGGGGGCGGCTAGTGCAAGTCATTCTTCGTGATTGCACTAGCCGTCGTCGCGTTTGGACTCTATTACCTCTTACCATCAGGTGGAGTAGAGTCATTTGCTCTCCCGAGCTATAAAAAAAAAAGCTTTCCCGCACTAATGCTACAGTTTATTGGTAACAATTTAACTCGCAAATAAATAAAAACAAAAATAATTAATTTAAAACTTTACTCTTATAACACGTGAGTATACATATTTTCCAGGTTATGCTATGGCTATGCTTTGCTTTAACTGCAGTTCTATTTTTAAATTTTGTTGTTTTTTTATGATTTATGGACGGTCTCGATATTTTCACTTAGTTTAATCTTAAGAGTTTGCATACTTACCAAAAATATTAATTTGAAAGTAATCCTGAACTTTGATGCAGTTTATTAGTCCGTCAGTGTAGTTTAATTTTTTCTACTTCTTTGCTTTGCGAACAGTTTTGTTAATCATAAGCTTAAAGGAAATTAATCACAACTGATTATTTAAAAATTCGCGGCATTATATCGTATCTACCGTTTCTACTATATCCAATATGTACAAGTGAGAGGTAAAGTGATGTTATATAGATTTATATTTTGACATTTACACTGCATTTTACTATTCAGACCTCTTTGCATTTCTGCACTGCTAGTATTTGTGCCGCGTAATTTGAGGTTGTTCAACTCATCGATGGTTGCAGTACAAATTAATTTAGATTTGTACTATGCAACTCAGTGTCATAATTTGTTAATTTATTATTATCACTTTTATATTATATAATATATTTTGTTACCATGTGACATTGGCGCCCGACGTGGGGCCATTCAATTGAAATATACTATTTTTTATATTTAAATGGAAAATTTAAAAATAGAAATGGATAAAATTATAAAGGTAAAAGATAAATTATATCCAGATAAAACAAAATTTGAAGCAACTTTCCTAACATTACAATAAATACAAATCAAGTCAATAGCACAGAGCTATTCGAAAATGTAATAGATGGATATACGTAGTCAATATATTTACAAAACATAAATACTTGATAGAAATTACATACAAAATAATTGCTCATACTTTCATTATAATGAAATTTGGGTGCCAATGTTATATGGTAACAAAATATATATTATAATATAATAGATTATAAAAATAATAATTAAAAAATGATAATAATAAAGTAATCCTAAACTTTGATGCAGTTTGTGAGTCCGTCAGTGTAGTTTAATTTTTTGTTCTTCTATGCTTGACGAAAAGTTTTTATTAACCATAACTGATTGTTTAAAAATTCGCAGCATTGTATTGTATCGAATCTACCTTCGATGGTTGCAGTCCAAATTTAAATTTAGATTTTCACTATGCAACAATCAGTGATATTATTTGTATTTTTTTATTTTTATCACTTTTTATTATTATTTTCATAATTTATTATATACTTCTTGGTAACATGTAATAATGGCGCCCAACGTGGGGTCATTCAAATGAAATATAATAAAATTACGAGCAAATATTTTTATGTAATTTCTATCAAATATTTATGTTTTGATAATATATTGATTACATCACCAACTATTGCATTTTCGAATAGCTACGTGCTATTGACTTGATCTTGAGTGTAGAACTACTTTATTTAAAAAATTATGTGCAATTTCATCTATATCCATTTTTTGTCGTTTATTTCTGAATTTACAGTTTACGATCACAGTATTTTTTGTTAAAATCAAAATTTGAAGCAACTTTACTAATATTAAAATAGACGAATATCAGATAATAATACAACATAATGTAAAATTATATTTGTCTCATAGCTGATGGAACTCTAATTAATTGAATATATTATTATTATGTGATAGTTTCATAATAATACATTGGCTTGAACGCGTGAATCTTAAACGATGATTGTGGGTTCAAACCCGAGCAGCCACCAATTTTCAAGAGCTAAATTTAAGCTTATAATTCATCTCGTGCTTAATGGTGAAGGAAAACATCGTGTGAAAACCTGCGTGTGTCAAATTTCATGCCACATGTGTTTTCCATCTAAACGCATTGGAGCAGTGTGGTGGAATAAGCTCCAACCCATCTCCTCAAAAAAACGGAGAAGAGGCCTTAGCTCAGCAGTGGCACATTCACAGGCTGTTAGTCTGTTACTTTACTACTACTTTATGTGATAATTTGTCTTTCTGTATATATTTAATAATTATGATTCGTATTTAGCATCAGAATTATTACAACTTGGTGATTGATAGTCAAAAATCTACGTAATAAAAAACGTTCAAACAATACTACTGCGTTTGATTACCAAGCTGATTTATTATTAAAGAAATGGCCCAGTGGTCAAAAAATGTGACTCAACTGATAATTGAGGGCTTAGACCCAGGCAAGCAATATTAATTTCCGTGTGCTTTTATGATTTATGGAAAACATCGTGAGGAAATCTGCATTTTTCTTAGCCAAGAAGTAAGACTTCTGTTAATGTAAATTATACGATGTTACTTTTTATTATGCTCGAAAGTCTGGCAGAGCTTTGAAGTAAACAAGCAAAGAGGGCGTTACTGCGTCACAGGCGTTTGGCGCATGATTACAAGTATTGATTTTAGACAAACTTGACTACTAGGATTTCATATTCTACGAGGAATAATAATATTTCTCGTTGTATCTTTGTAGCGTATCACGTTAAGTTTTCAAAATTTATTGAATGAAATACGAAGTCAGTTTATACAAATTACCACTTAAAATAATCTATTTTATATCATTGTACACTATTGCACACATATATATATAGTAGAGTAACTATTTTGAAGCAATGTATGAGATTGTCATTCGCGTTCGACATGTAATTCGACATGTAAGTCAAACTATTATTGATTATTATTTTCTATTCTATTCTTTTATGTATATATACATAAATATATCGTAAAAGCCACTTGTCTACGGGGTCTTGATATGGATGAACTGGGCATCATTGTATGCATAACTACTACGAACGTATACTCCTTGTGTCTCTATGCTTAAGCCTCCTAGCTTTTATGGGCTTCTAGTAGCTGTGCGCGTTTAATTTAACAGATTTAGTCTATTCCTCGGCTTTCACGCGCAAAAAAGCGAATTAAATAAAAGCCGCTTTTTGAATTAAATAAAAAGATTTTAAATTTATTTCTAATTTGATGCATTCACTTACTTTACTTACACACACACATGTAGTTATTTACTTAGTGATTTATGTATAAAATATATTTTTAGGCGTTTTGTGTTTTGTGTTTTTGTTTAAACTCTTATTTATTTATTATGCACAAGGTAGGTGGGTTATATTGAGGCATATGTAGTTTAGATTTCGATACCAGGATTGCAGACAAATGAAAGAGCTAATCGTTAAAAACTTTTCACGGTCCGCCTTGGTTAGAATGTTTTCAAGAAACGATAATAAATTACAAAAAATGTTATAAGCATTCAGTATGGTACTCTTAGATTTATTATTATTTTACCTCTCAGCATCGTATATTTATCGAATTTTTTTCGAATCCCATACAAAAATTTAGCACTTTTTTATGTAAATTTCCTTTTATAATTTAATTTAATTTAATACTTAAATTTAATTTAATAAAATACTTTATAATTTAATTGGGAATTCAAGTTCATTTATATCACATAGTTTGAGATTATTTCTTATTTAATACCATCTTATATCAGAAGAATAGTATGTAGTTAAAAACTTGATAAGGTTTAAAATAAGATTATTCCTAATATATTTTAATATATTCAATTCGTTTTCGTGATAAAAAATGCGATATTCACAAGACACGTCTGGTTTGTAAAAACAAACAGATCCTCAGAACTTTTTGCCTAATAAATAATAAATATTTAAAGATATATCATTTTAAGATATAAATATTCATTATAATAATACAAATAAATATTGGTACATAATCATAGAAGTAATCCTTACTAATATTATAAATGCGAATAAGTTTGTCTGTTACGCTTTCACGCCTAAGCCACGCATAAACCGATTTCAAAAATTCTTTCACCAATGGAAAGCTATATTATCAGCGAGTAACATAGGCTATATTTTGGCCCCGAATTCTCTCAGGAACGGGAACTCCGCGAGTGAAACCGCGGGCAAAATTCCAGTAATAATATAATTGGATAGAAGAAACTAACTACCACATTTTTTTTTAACATATGTACACATTTTTTTTAACATTTTAATTGTATTTGTAGTTGGATATATTTTATTCATGCTAGAGAATATCAGGATGATTTTGAAGTATCAGATGCGATCTTTATTGTTAAACGCATTTGTCTATTCCAATTGTTTATCAATTACAAATCTGAGAGTATAATTTTTATTTAAATTTATGTAGAACACTAAATCTCAAATATAATTGAGAGTATTAATTAATTTAATCAATTACAAAGTTTATATTACTTTCTGTTTTACTGATTTTTATTTTTATTTTATTTTTTTAATTTGGAGAGATAATTTTGGTAAATTAAAAATACTTTTTTGTTTATCATTTATTGGGAAAGACTACTACGTATGTATATATAAGTAATCAACAATCAACGTTTGTATACTGAAAAGAATAAATAAGTTTTACATTAAAAATATTTTCAAGGAGGCTAGTACGACGAGAGCAATGACCTCAAAATACGAGCCACAAGTACTAGCAGCCCATAAGAGCGAAGAGGCTCAAACATAACAGATGAAATACGCGCGTTGATGTACTGCAACCTAAAATGTACACCAATATGTTATCAATTTACCTACTTCTCGCTTTTACATATTGGGAATACGCGAAATTAGAGATTTAATAAAATGCCGAGCATTTTTAAATATATAGTTGTGATTTTCTCGTGAATAAAAAAATGTTTTTAATTTCCTAAACCTTTTTTTTCACCGTCGTGCACGCTCTTGGATATTTTTTTCAACTCGATTAAATGGAAATAGCAGCATAATGGCATTGAAACGAGTTGAAAAAAATCCAAGAGCGCGCACGATGGTGAAAAAAAAGGTTAGGAAATTAAAAACATTATTTTATTCACGAGAAAATCACAACTATATATTTAAAAATGCAGAATTTGTTCCTTGAGATTTTTTATCAATTTTCTTAATAATCAAAATATCAAATACACTAACTGTTACAAGAGTCTCGTCGCGGCACTCGTACGAGAACGTCGTGTCTTATCACTTGTTTACGATCGGCCTTTTGTTTACCGGCGGTCGAGGTACGCTCCTCGACCGCCTACCTGCGTGAGCGTTAATTACTACGTAATAACAATGTCAATCGAATCATTATGTGATACCGATATGGCGGAATTGGAACTACTGCAGGAAAATGACCGGATGAGTAAGAGAGTGAGAGAAGATAGTGAAGGAGATTGGACCACTGTTGGGCAAAGAGACAAAAGACTAAAAGAAGGCGAAGATAAAATAGAAATGTATATAACATGCAATGAAAAATTGCCAAAACAGTTTTCCTTGGCTAAGATGTTTAAAGAACAGAATATAACTAATATAATTAGAGTTAAATACCTAAACCCTTATAAAGTCAGAGTAGATTTGAGTAGTGCAATAAGTGCGGAGAAATTGGAAAGATGTGAAAAATTTAAAGATATGAATTGGCGAATTCAAAATGGTCTAGAAAAAAATTATTCATACGGGATTATAAAAGATATTGATTTAGATATAACCGAGGCTGAAATTTTGAATAAAATTAGTTGCCCTGCTCAATTAATTGCCGTGACCCGTCTCAATCGCCGGAATTTGAATGAACATGGTTGGATACCATGTGAAACAGTGCGTTTGTGTTTCAAGGGCTCTTTTCTTCCGGCTTATGTGCATGTTGACGATATGAGAATAAAAGTGGAAAGTTACATATTCCCTGTTTCACAGTGTTCCCGTTGCTGGAAGTACGGCCACACAATCAAAAAATGTCCTTCATCGAAAATAGTGTGCCCTAAATGCGGTAAAAATCACGCGAATTGTGAGACGGTAGAATTCAAGTGTATTAATTGCTCAGGAAAGCATATGGCTTTATCTAAAAAAATGTGCCCTGTATTCTTAAAGGAAAAAAAGCTAAGGGACTTAATGGCTGAGTTTAACTGTACATATCGTAAAGCTCTAGAAATGTATGTACAGCCGGACGTATCAATCCAAGAAAAGGACAAAGAACCACAGGAAATAATTATGGATGAGGATTTTCCCGCTTTGAATACGGCGTCGATTAATGCATGTGACGTATCACAGGAATCTTTAAACACTGTTTCTTATTCTGATGTCACCAAAAAGAAAAGCTCAAGTAAAGAAAAACAAGCCAAAAATACTAAGTACACAAAGAGGTCACGCAGATGTACTGATTATATACAAATGAATACTGAAGAAGAAGAGAATCAAACTAAACCAAATGAAGAAAAAAGAGACTTTGACGTGGTACAATTATTAAGAAGGGTGAAAGAAATAATATTTATGAGAGCTACGATAAAAACAAAAATTATTGGTATTATTAAATGTTGCATTGAGTGGTTTCTATTGTCAGTAGTGAATAATTTGGAAGATTGGCCAATCCTCAGAGCTTTTATCGAGTGTATAAATGTCAATGATGATGGATAAGTACAAAAAAAATATTATAAAACTTAATTTAATTCAATGGAATTGTCAGAGTTTAAGGTCCAAATTAATTGCGTTCGAAAATATCTTGCTTCAAGAAAAAATCCACGTTGCAGTACTAAGTGAAACATGGCTAGAACCTGATAGCGACGTAAGAATTACAGATTACAATATTTACCGGAATGATAGGGCAGATTCTTATGGAGGGGTCGCTGTATTAACGCATAAGTCAATAAAATCTCAACTAATTGAATTTAAGCATCGTAATTCAGCTATAGAAATTTTAGTAGTTAGATTATACAATTGCAGTGCTATCGAAAATATAATCTCTCTTTATTGTCCTCCGTCTGCTAACACCAGTCAAGATGATTGGGAATATCTTTTTTCTAGTTTTAATAAAAATACGCTATTATTGGGTGATTTCAACGGGCACCACACAAATTGGTCAAATAGGAATGATACTAGGGGAAAGCAAATCGCAGATGCGCTGTTAGACAAAAATTTTATAACATTAAATAATGGTGATTTTACGCGAATCCAGTTGGTAAATAGAGTGATACGACAGTCCTCCCCAGATATATCACTGGCGTCCTTAGATATAGTGCTTAAATTTGACTGGAAGGTCTTAAATGAGACTCTTGGCAGTGATCATTGCATTATCAAAATTTCTTCATACTTCAATTCGAATTTAGAAAAGACAGCGCAAAGAAACTTCAAAAAAGCAGATTGGGAATCTTACACAGAACTATTAGAAAGGCTATTTTTAGAATTTAATGTGTGTAATGATTTGCAGCACCTATACGATAGATTTGTAGATACCATGCATCTGGCAGGCGACGTCCATATTCCATTCATCATAACATGCAATAATCCATGTAGTAAGTTTAAACCGAAGCCTTATTGGGATCATAACCTTTCCAAGTCTGTAGCAGAACGACGTTTAGCGCTAGCGGAATTTAGGCGTAATCCTATACCTGATAATTTAACTAAGCTACAAGATAAGATTCGCTTAGCACAATGCAGGATGCGTAATGCTCGTTCACATTCGTGGCAGAACATGTGCTCATCTGTTGACGAGTCTATGACACTGGGCGGAGTATGGCAAAAGATGCGATGGGTAAAAGGCTACAAACCTAAAAAGAAATATATTAATGAAGGCAAAGCCAATGAACTATTACAAAACTTAGCACCTGATTTTACAGTTTCTAATAAACAAACTTTTACATCAACAAATACAACTTTAGAGAAACTCATAACACTAGCAGAGGTTGAAAAGTGCATAAAAACAAAGGATACATCTCCAGGACTTGATAACATATCCTATTCAATGATAAGATATTTGCCTCAGAATGGTAAACTAGTATTAACAGCTATGTATAATAAATTTATTTCAAGCTCATTTGTGCCACGGCAATGGCGAGATATTATTATATTACCAATCCCAAAACAGGGGCGTGATCCACAAGACATTTCGTCTTATAGACCGATTTCCATGATGTCATGTTTGTGTAAGCTTTTTCATAGCATTCTACTCAATAGATTAGAATGGTTTATTGAAAGAAATCATGTTTTATCCAAAAATGTTACGGGATTTCGAAAATGTCATTCTACACTACATAATCTTACCATACTCGTTTCTAGAATACAAACAGGCCTTTCGGACAGACGCAGTACCTTATGTTGCTTTATTGATATTGAAAACGCCTATAATAATGTTGATATTAACAGTCTATTGCATACTATGGATAATCTAGGAGTGGGAACTAAAATCTGTTCATACTTGGAAGATTTTCTGAGGGAAAGATATCTAAAAATTCAAATCGAGAATTATAACGTTTGTAGAAGATCAAGTCGAGGTTTAGCGCAAGGTGATCCTCTTTCACCATTGCTATTTAATGTGGCTACTTCCCACATATGCAAACTTGTAAATAATACATTTATTTCGCAGTACGCTGATGACTTCGTCTTATACACAATTTGTGATGATGCACAGCGAGGGAGCGAAACATTACAAGTTTCACTAAATTTGGTATCTAGACTTTTGATAGATATAGGTTTAAATATTTCAACTTCTAAAAGTAAAGTACTAGTTTTTAAATCTGGCAGTAAACAAGATAATATAGACTTAAAGATAGATGGAATATCATTACCCGTAGTAGACACGTATAAATATCTAGGTTTATGGTTAGATCGATCTTTGAGATGGTCTAAACACTTAAACGAACTTAAAAATAAATGTTTAAAATATGTTAATGTCTTTAAAGTATTAGCAGGATCGGGTTGGGGAATTCATCCTACCCACTTGAGGCGGCTTTATCTTTCTCTTATTCGTAGCAAGCTGGATTATGCATGCTTCCTATATGATAATAGCGCAAACACTCATTTAAGGAAAATAGATACTTTTCAAAACTGTTGTATGCGAGTTATTGGAGGTTTTATAAAAAGTACAGCTATACATGTTATGGAATCGGAACTCCAGCTTGAGCCATTGACCGTTCGAAGAAACTATCTAGGAGGAAAATTTTGGCTTAAGTGCAGGTCATTTGAAAATAATGAAATAATTGATTTAATTGATGAGCTTAAAACGCTAACTCAAAAACCTTACTGGACTAAAAAGAAAAAACCTCTATTAATTCAGGTCCATAATTTTCTTAATTCTAGCCCTATTCAATGTAGTAAGGAATTAGATATGTTTAGTTTTGATACATGGATTGGCAACGTGGATTTTTCAAAAGCTATACAACCTAAACTATATATTATTAATAAGTCAAAAAGAACATACCACATACATAACCTTAAAGAAATTTGTAATACAGCAATTCAAAGAATATATCCCAATTATTACTATGTGTTTACTGACGGGTCCAAAGATAAAAATGAAATTGGAGTAGCGTTTTTTGATCAACAGAATAAAAGCTCTGTGAAACTGCAAATAAATTGTAATATTTCTATTATGCATGCTGAACTAATTGCTATTGCAGAAGCTTTGTCATATATTAGTTGTCTTAATTTAAATTATGTTGTAATTTTAACGGATTCAAAAAGCGCTCTTCAGCATTTATTACGATGTACTAGTCCTAGTTACAGGGGATTATCGATCGCCTATGAGATTTTAAAAAATATATACAAATATATGTCATGTAATAAGCAAGTGATTTTACAATGGATACCTTCTCATATTGGCATTGAAGGCAATGAAATAGTTGATTGTTTGGCGAGAGAAGCCTCTTCAGACGGTGTTCCTTTTGCTTGCTTTTCGAACTTTTCAGATTTTTTAAGTGTCGTTAAACAAAATTGCCGCAAACAGTGGAAAGAATACTTTGATGAGAGATCTACGACAAAAGGCATATGGTACAAAACAATTCAGCCAAATTTAAGTCGCAAACCTTGGTTTATCGGTGCCAATATGAGTAGGTCTGAAATTATAACAGCCTTAAGGCTTCGCTCCGGTCACATTCCACTGAATAGTTTTGCCTCCTTAATTGGTAAGGCGGTGTCATCTGCTTGCGCAGAATGCAATAAGAATGAGGATGTATATCATATATTAGCAGAATGTGTCCGGAATGAAACAGATAGAAATAATTTAGTAATAAGATTTAATATTAATTTATTAGACATAGGATCTTTTAACAGCATACTGGCCTATCCTGTCTCGGATCAGGCAAGAATGTTGTATAAGGTAGTACAAGTAGGATTAAGACATAGAAGTATTTAAAAAAATCGTTAGTTATAAGGTTGATTATTGTAAGATGTATTTATTAGGTTTAGTTATTCCTATAGGGGTGGCATGATCACTCTGTGACCAAACCCCTCTAAAATAAAGATTATAAAAAAAATAAAAAAAAAAAACTGTTACAAAAGAATCCTCGTAAAATCTAAAACAGATATTATGACTGTCAAACTCGGTAAAAAGTCTCTTGTTAAATTAATTTAAGCCCGAAGCAATAAGTTTATTTTATTACACAGACGAAAATAAATCTATATTTTGTTTTAGTAACTGGCAAATGAAACTAACTCATATAAATATATACGATATTTTTAATAAACAAGTAAAAATATGAGTTAAGAGTAACCTTTATATCTTTCGGTTAACGCTTTCCAATTGAACATTTTAAAAACCACTTTAGGGAATTTATTATATTTAAGACCACTCCTTATTTCTAGTATATTAGGTTTACCTTAGATAGTAAGATTTTTTTTTCAAATAACCTTCTTAATAAAATATATTTATAGATAGAATAATTACGAAAATAAAACTTTTTTTAGAATGTTGTGTCTAAATCAAAACGTAAGTACGATATATATAATACATACGCTTAGATAGTACTTTCAATCAACGTTCCCTGTTCATTCCGATCCCCATATCACACCCTAGTGCATTAGTGCTCTCGTGTGACCTAGGGGATGAAATATCGATTAAAATACCTTTAACCGTCATCCGTTTATGCTCTCCTAGTAGCTTGCAGCGTCTCTAAGATGCATTTATGCAAGTTCATGTGAGTTTTGCAAGGTGCATTTGAATTTTAAAACGGCCTTCTAAAATTATTTTATTATATTTTTATCGTCATTTGTTTTGTAGGCCTATGAACAAAAAAATAAAATAAAATAAAAAAAAATTATCAAGTGCATAAGAGAACACTTTTCAGGTGGAATCTAAATATGCAACATGCGACATGCAGATGTGGCTTCGAATCTGGTGCGTGGTATTGCAAACGTTAAAATTTTAATTATATTTTCAACGTAATTTTAATTGTGAAACTTTCAAAATATACTTTTTTTTATTGACGCCTTACTTATAAATAAATGTGCGTAGTGACTATTTAGGTAAACACTGATTTCGTTATTTCTGTCGTTATTGATTTAACATTCGAAATAAGCAGATTATTAGAGTACGAGTATTTATCGAAACCTGTAAAAAGAGACAACCTGTAAAATTTATACTTTTTAACGTTAATAAAATAAAATAAATTACAACTTCATCTCTGAATGTTATCTAAAAAAGTATATTTTAAATAATTGTTCATTTTAAGAGCTGACCTTCAAATATCGTAACAAAATATTGGAACTCCCCTCAACATACCCTCCGTTTATGGGTCATTGTCCTGAACCTGACCTGTTTATCGATTTTATTCTCGTTCCATTCAACGTGCTTGATATATTTATATGGCTTTACTTTCGCTTTGAAATTATAAGTTCAAGTTCATTTCGCAATATTGGCTTTACTATGACAAAAATAAAATTTAATCTTTATTCGAAGCGCCAACTTTTTTCTATTATATAGGGTTATTTATAAAACGCCAATAACCTCGTTAACATTAATTATTTTAACACGTATATATGACCCTGATAGTACAATTTATATTAGTTTCGGGGTCAGAGGTCCACCACCAGTGTTTATGTTATAAATTAGAAGTAATAAATAAATTATTATATATATATATATATATATATATATATATACATACATGCATATACACTGATCCCTGGGTTCATCTGACACATAGGAATTTATACCGTAAAACTTTTATATAGTACCTGCGACACCCACCGGCTTCGCACGCAATTTACCAATAAAGAAAGTGAGAAGTTCTCTCAGCAAGAAAATAGTAAGTTTTTTGTTATGCCACCACCCGTATAATTGGAGCAGCATGGTGGAATAAGCTCCATAATTTCCCCTCAAAATAAAGAGACGATGCTTTAGCGCAGTGGTACATTCATATGTTGTTACTGTTAATATCAAAGATACGATGTTTATTTTCTGCTAATTTTATATTTAAAAATAGTAATAACATTTAATAGACGTGGTGTGCAAAGCAAAATTGTAAATATTGTTGAAATCAAAATAAATCTTAAGCCAGTCGGATTAATTGGCTGATATTTATTTTTTGTTAAATAACATTATAGTTAAAGACTAAAGTATTCATCACTCATTTTTATAATAATCAATAGAAAAGATATCTGATGCATGTTGTTCATTCTGTTTTTTCTTTATATATTTATATTCCGTTGAGTGATTTTTACAAAGCGTTTTCTAACCACTCACCTCCTCCAAAAGTTCAATTAAAAGAAAAATAGTTGGTTTCTTTTGTCTAATTTAAAGTGTCTTATTAGGGTATACCTTTATCTTAATTATATTAAACAATTATTGCAAATATTCATTTCAATTCCTTAAAAGAATCTTATGGCCGAATACTGAAACGTCTTTCAAGTATGAAGTGGGACTGAATTATTTGGAACGCCATTAATTTCAAATTTCACATACAAAATTTTGAAATTAATGACGTTCCAAATCATTAACGGCCGAATACTGAAACGTCATTCAAATATGATTGGGACTTAATTATTTGGAACGTCATTAATTTCAAAATTTCGCATACTAAATTTTGAAAGATTTAGTATGCGAAATTTTGAAAGATTTAGTATGCGAAATTTTGAAATTAATGACGTTCCAAATAATTAAGTCCCAATCATATTTGAATGACGTTTCAGTATTCGGCCGTTAGTCCCACTTCATTTTGAATGATGTTTCAGTATTCAGCCGTTAATCGCTTAAATAAATACATTACCTACCATTTTGTATAATATTTAATAAACAGAGTCTATCGATTTGTTTGTGAAACAGGTTGTGGCTATGTAGTGTACGCGGAACAAGGATACAACACGAGGGCGTGGTCTCTCACTAATATACAAATAAGCTCTTATAATATTCTATTCTCCTGGTAGTTCGCGAGAGGGTATTCGCCTACACTATATCGTACATATAAAAAAAAATCAGAAAATTTCACAAGTGAGCAATATGATATGTCACTTATTATTGTTTTGGTTTAATTTAACGATGATGTTTGCGATTTTATTACGTTTTTTTTTCTTATTTTAATTTTGAGCTTCACTAGCACAGGCTGCAAGGTGAGGCTTAGCACACATACTTGCATTTAATCTACATCCTTAAGGCGAAGTTAGTAATAAATTAAAAGCACACCAAAGATAATATATCTGTCTATCTATATGATATTTTGATAAAATGATCGTATTTATGACTTATAAATTACGTATTAGGAAATTTGGACACACTCAATGCAAAATCGACCTGTTTAAATCATGGGACTCGGTTATTAAAAGATATGAACGATATTACTGCAAAGTCTATATTATACAAAAATTATCTACATATACTTGGTACCATTATACGTGACTGCCTCGTTGGTCTAGTCGCTACATGTAAGGCTACAGACACGACAATTATAAAATATATAATTTATACTGTGAGTATATACTTTGTGTAATTTATATAGTAGGGACGCTGAAAAAGTCAGTAAGTCAGTCTATTCAAAGATATTTTACAAATATGAATATTGAAATATTAAAAAATAAACTTGTGTTAATTGTTTCACATTGAAAGCGAATTTCGCCCGTAGAATGTTGCTTCAGTTTAAAAATAAATAAATAAAACGTATTTCAGGGTGTTTTAAAAAATACCCCCAAGAGGGTGAAGTATGGGTTTGAAAGTTTGTATTGAGCGGCTGTCATTTCTGACGTAAGAAGCATGAAATTTTATATAAATGGTTAGAAATATTTAAATATGTATTTCAGGGTTTTTGAAAATATACTTCTTAAGAGGGTGAATAAGGGTTGAAAGTTTATTTTAGTCCTTAATTGTAGTGTTTAATAAATTAATACTAAATTGTTTAGTTTTATTCTTATTAATAGTTCAATTTTTTTATCCATTTCAGTAACATATAAAATTTAAAATAATGAACCATTGAACTATATTTAATCTACACAATACACTTTAATACAACAATAAACTCTGTAGTCCACTGGCCATACTTCTTTATTGCACGCTGAGTGCAAATTCTTATATAATCTTAAAAAGTCTCAAATATTTACTAAAGATGTCTATATAAATTAAATATTTTTCATTTTTATCTGTGAATGTAAAATAGTACATGTATAATTTCAAAGGTTTAGTAGATGTGGGATCCTACGTCAAATTGAGCTCTGATACCCACCTTATCAGCCTTCTATCATATTTAAACTTATATCAATCATGATAATAGACCACATGTTATCGTGCATGATTTATATTCCTTCATAGATAACATTCATTATTTCGTGGTGGTTGGTCTCTTAATTATGATAGTGAGAAATGATTCCTTGCTGGCGTAAATATTATTTTATATTATTTTTTTCAATTTTTGATCCTAAACTCGATTCATCGTTTTAAATTTATCTTGTATTATAAAAATTATATAATAAATTGCAATCCAGGGATCTTTAAGAGGATTCACATACTCTTTTATGGCTTGAAAAACGTCTTCCTCTAAATTTGGTTCTAATAGTTGGAACGATGTTAATTCGGGTTAAATAACTTTATTTCCCATAAAGAATAATATTTACTTACATGAGAACATTGAATAAACAATTACAATAATTTGTTAAAACTTTACATTATTGTTAAATTAGGGACTCCGTTTGTTAATTTACAAATATTACCAATAATAATATTATAATAATGTGGACTCTGTTAGTGAGACAAAACTTATAAACGTTATATGTTACCGATGGCCGTTGACTTTTGTAAAAGCAGATTTTGAATTATAGTGTCAAAAGATTTTTTAAGGTCAGTTGATATTTCTAAGGCCATTTGTTTGCTATCGATACTTTGTTTAATTTTTTTAATTAGATATTCTGTTGCGGATAGTGTGTTAGATTTAATGTAAAGCCTAAACATCCGTGATAACATACAAGCATAGCTAAATTTTTGAATTTTATCTTTTAAAATTTCGTCAAATATAATTAAATATAACGCTAATATTAAGTTGCCTACCTTATGAACAGATGACTTTATTTAAATATTTATATACATAACGGGACGTCGGGAAGCCGGGATTTGAGACTTAACGCAAAGATTGCGTTTGCGTTTGATTGATAGAGATTTTCATTTATGGGTAAATATTGTAAAAAATAAATATTTTCATATAACCTCTTTGTATTATGTGATATATTTTTGACTACATGTCACAAGGACAATGATTACTTAATTAATTTATAAGAATATTTATATTTTCGTTTTTATTATCGGGCAAGTTGTTACCAAATGAAGTCTCGACTCGATCTTTGTCTTGTATATAGTATAGCACACGCAAATTTATTTAAATATAATTGAGATCAATCAGGATTCTACATACGTCTGAAAACATTTTTATATGTTAGCATTTTATTTAACTTCGCCCGTTATAAACCATCGCATTAAGACGCCATTTGCATTCTGCTTGTGAGAAACATTTACGTCTTATTTTTAAAGTCTTTAAATTTACCAGTCAGAAGGTTTTATCCTTTTACAAAGCGTTGTAATAACTTCAATATTATAGTGGCACGCCATCTACCTTTTGTCTTTCGAACCGCACATACTACGGTATAAAATTTTATTTCAGATGTTTTTTAAGATTTTAAAAAACAAAACTACAGTGTCGATTATAACTTTCAAAATACGAGTAAAAGGAATAAAAAACAATATTACAATTTTTAGGAATACATAACAAAGTTACACTTTGGCGTTGTTTGATTGTTGCAGAAAAACATAACTAGATGTCACTACTTAATCACAGACGTAAATACTAAAAGTCATAATGTCTTGCTAAATGAGCATGTTGAAAATAGGTAGTATATATTAAACAGTTCTAATCAAATCAAAACTCTTTATTCTAGTATATTTTTTCATAAGCAAAATAGATAATAAAATAGTAGTAACCTCGCACAAGAATAACAAAATTACAACAACAACAAACAAATAATGTCTCATCTACATCATAATATAACATTTTAATCAAACTTATTTTACGATTAAAAAGTCAAATTCAAAAATTTATAGCCGACATAGAAGCGTTACACTTACTTATTAATTGTCATAAACCTAACATATAAGACACAAAAACGCATATACGATATACGAGAAATATGAAAAAACCGATGCTTTTAACTGAAAAAAAAAATAGTAGGAATCTCATTAGTTACTCCTTTCTAACAATAAAGGCGAAAACGTTAATTATACCATCTGCCTCTTTAGCCTTATCTTATTAACCCTGTTAAAAGTTTCATAAGTTCAATAAGCGATTTGAGAAATAAATGACTATATCTTTTTTATAAGTTTTATTGCTTATTCTCAAGCAAAAGTTGAAAGTATATTTTCTTATAATTTTTACAAGAAAATTTACCTCAAAACTTTTAAATAAAATAATATTTTATTAATTAATTATTTTAATTTTCACGGCCCATATTTATGTTATTAATATTTTTATAATAATCTTATTTATATATATTAGCTCATTTAATTATAAACTATCAAGAAACATTTTTTCATAAGTCGCGTGAAAATAGAGGTTATATTCCCAAGCGAAGTTCATATGTTGGTACCAGGGTAACATATAACAATAGAGTTATTCGAGAAGTTTTCATCATGGAATGTCATCGATTTTTATTACAACACATGCGCAGAAAGCACACTCAAGAACTTTCACTTTCAATATGTGCATATGACTATGTCATGGAAAGAGGTATGAGGAAAATAAAATATTTATTTTTGTATAATGTGCATATACTACTATTTATTTAGAACGTATACATTAATATTAAAGTAATACTTTAATACTTTGCCATTAATATGCTTTTAAATTATTCTTAAGATCAAAATAATAAACATAGCTTACATTACAAATATTCCTTACGATACATTCGTAACCTTTTTATATTTATGAGTTTCCTTTTGTTTTATATAAAAGAGAGAGCTTTATATGATATCATTTAAAATTTCATTTTATCTATAGAAAAAAAAATCGTTGTCGGTGAGGACGTAGTAGTTGTAAATTTCGGGTAACCAATTAATAATATCCCCTGATTTTTAGTTATGGTATAACACTTAAGATGATGTGATGACAGACCAGATTAAATTATTTCGAGTGTTCCCTTATCGAACGTACACGCAGTGCCATAAATAGAGAGAAATGGAGAAGTCTCGCAAAAGCCGCAACCAACTCATCAGACTATCCATGACCGAGACCACTCCGTCTCTCCGTACACCCCGTACGACTAAGAAGAAGAATAAACACTTGTTATCAAGTTTCGTCTTATTGATGGCATGGGAAATTATATATTATGATATACATGTTTAAAAAAACTAAGTAAAAGAATTGTAAGGAGTAATGGGTTTGTAACTAATCATTATTCTAACAAGCCAAATATTATTATATTATTATGAGCTCTAGTTCGCATTTGTTTGGATTGAATATAATATTATATTAGGTATTATTGTCCATAGAACGATTCTTATTAAGAAAATCACAGTATTTATTGTTATTAAGTCTATTGTAGTTTATTGTGCTGTAATTATGTTCAGCAATATTCAGCATGATCAATTAATGGTCGCATGTCGAAGTTTTCGAAAACAAAATAAACACATATTCAATAAAATCCATGGGAATTTAGGACTCTCAATCAAATCTGCTTCTTGGAGTGATGTTTACGTTACTTATAAAAACGAATAAAATCGAATAACGTAAAATAAAATTATATTCTCGATGAGAATAATTAATTTTAGATGTACTATCCTAAAAGGTATACAATATTCAGATTTTAGTATTTTATAAGTCTTTAAAAGCAGTGAACAAAGTATCTGAATTTTTTTTAAGCGTCAAAGTCACGATGTTTCTTATTAATACAACTGGAACCATGAGCGAACGATACAGGTAGAGTTAAGTTTTGCTACGTCCGGCCCAAATCCCACAATAACTGAGCCCCAGATGTCTGCCTCGTGATTGTATTTTATTTTTCAGATAATCTTGACCTTTTATACAAATTATATGAATAAATAATTCAGAAGGTAACTTTATATTTTTACAAACTTGAAGCGCTTTTGCTTAATATATTTAATTAAGTAAACTATAGTTTGTATTGATCTCAACTTTAATCGTTATCGATATGATACATCGACAACAAGCAAATTTATTTTGATTTGAATATAAAATTGTTCAATCAAAAAATAAGGGATTGCCTTACGTAAAAAAATGTCTCATGCAAACTTGCATCAAACGTGCATGTAGCACTTTTTTTGCATATAGAAAGCTTGAATTATTATAATAAACCAACCAAATAATCTATTTTGAGTTTTTAATTGACAAGATTTGGACTTTAAATCATGTTCAAACATATTGCAGGTAACATTTTGGTTTTCATTCTGGAAACTAGATGACGCTGTACTTTGTTTGAATCGCGCTATGGTTTGGTTCGTGTCGCGAATATAGACAGCAGAGCAAATTCTATCAAGGTAGCTCAAAACACACAGGGCTTTTCCTGATTATAGAGGACCCTGTTTTTTTTGAGTTAAAAAATATAATTGGTTGCAAAAAACACTTTTTTTCTTTTTTTTCTTCTTGTTTGTTGAAGTATTTTTTAAATATGAAATAATGAAACAAATAGTATTTACACATATAGTCACAGAATATGTGATGACGTCCTTTTTAGATAGATAATATAAGTTTTATTTAAAAAAAAGTAGTAATAACGAAACGAATCTTAAAGAAAATTCTAGTATTTTTTTCAAATGGTAGAAATATGTAAAAAAGACACCAGAAAATGTATTTCATTGTATAGGTTTGCGGACGAGCATTTGGGCTACCTGATGGTAAGTAGTCACCAATGCCCATAGACAATGGCATTGTAAGAAATTTTAACCATCGCTTACATTGCCAATGCGCCACCAACCTTGAGAACTAAGATGTTATCGGCCTTTTGAATTTTGTATGCGAAATTTGAAATTAATGGCGTTCCAAATAATTAAGTCCCACTTCATATTTGAAAGACGTTTCAGTATTCGGCCATATGACCCTTATATATGGTATAGGTACTATTTTAAATTATGCATAAAAGGTAATTATTGTAAGTGTTCTTTATTTTGAAAGCTCCTACCTTGTGATGTGCGAATGAATTCCATTACAACAGATAACTTCAGATGTTGCGCTTTTTATATAATTAATTGTAAATAACTATAAATAGCTTAAAGCTTCACAATTATCTTCACATTTATCTATAAATAGTATTAAAATAAGCGCGCTTCTTTTTTAACAACGCTGTTGTATGGACCCAAGGAGTTTTACGTAATATTAAAAGCAAGAACTCTAAGGACTACGTTGAATAAAAAATGTACTTATATTAAAGTAACAGAAAAGAAATAAATAACCGAAGAGAAATAATAAATAAAATCAACATATAAAGGGCTTATTGTATTATTATGTATCCTCTTTTTTATTATTTAAATTATTAATATCTTTATTTACATTAAAACCTTAAATAATACAATTAAAATAATTACTTTACAAGTCGTGACCGCGTGGAATGGTGGCAAGAATGCCAGCAGCATTTCATGTTCCTCTTTAACAATTGAATTACACATAGATTATATGTGCAAAATTACCGTGTGTTACCAAGCAGGAAGTTTTCTACCAAAGCGTGTTAACGCTAAGAAAATTGTCTATTTGACCGTTGTAGAGACGCAACTTCTTAATAGAAACGATATAATTGTTTAATATTATTAAAAATTTAAGATTATATAGTTGAACATTTCGATACGATATCTTATTTAACAATCTAGTCAGTTTGTTGCATTGGAAGGTGGACGAGCATATGGGCAGCTGATGGTAAGTAGTCACCGAAGCCCGTAGACATTGGCATCGTAATAGATGTTAACCGTCGCTTACATCGCCAATGCGCCACCTAATTAAGATGCGATGTCCCTTGTGCCTGTAATTACACTGACTTACTCACCCTTAAACCGAAACACAACAATAGCAAGAGCTGCTCTTTCGCGGTAGAATATCTGATGAGTGAGAGGTTCCTACCCAGACGAGCTTGCACTAAGCCCTACCACCAAGTAAATGTAGATGTGAAATGTTTGGTTTTATACGACAACCAATCGCTTAACTGTTAATATCGGTTCACTGATAAATAATATCAATTTTAAAATGTATTACTCCACAGCTTCCTATTGACACATAACGTTTTCGCAGAAGGAGACCATCTCCATTCAATACTTCTTGCTAGTTAATTTGGCCCTTATCATGCACGGCAGCGTGAGTTCTCCACCGATAAAGGTCGCTAGGGAAAGACGATGGGGTCTTCAATAGACAACTGAGTTAGAGTCAAGTAAAACAGATTTATTTTATTATAGTAGGAGATCCGGACTAGGTCTGACCTGCAACCAACTGCTTACCGGATTATAACATGTTTTTCTTTTATTAATATTTCATTATAAGGTTACCCAATAAAATATAGTCATGACTGTCGTCAACCCTAGTCCATAATTAAGACTATTATTTAGAATATAATTGTTTATTAACTTGTCAAAAAAAAATAAGACTTAGTTGTATAGATGCTTTTGTTACGTGGTGGCTACGAATGTGCTACGAGCGTAGAGTTTCTGGCAGTCGTTGCAGTATCAATATGAATATGACCATATTAATATTATGAAGCGGTTAGATTTAATTTCTTGGTATAAATTCCTATAAAAGTGATTATTTTTCGTGCGATGTGAGAACTTGATGATACCTAAAATAATGTTTTATTCATAATTGCCTGAACTTTGAAGGTTATATAATTATCTATTCTTTTTAAGCTACAATAATTACTTTTTGTTGTAACTATTTAATAATTCCACGGTTAGAGTCATACGATGATGGCAATTATATCATGATAATTACATAAATGAGATATAGTTTTATGATAAAGTTTGATTATGTACATGTTTACCTGTTTAAATAATTATATAAATAGGCCCTTTCGTTAAAAAAAGTTAGCATTGGTATTATAAGGCAAATCATATAAGAAAGTGCCGAGGTGTGAGCGAACCACCAATATGGGGAACGAATGCTTAGTCTATTATTTACCCGCACATTTTAATTTGTTATAAAGTAGAAAAAGGTGAATAGTACTTTTGTACATAAAATAAATAAATGATTAAAATAAATGATTTATATATTTGGAAATCGAACTCTTAAAAGGGTTAATAAGTTGAGTTGAGTTGGAATTTATATTGGGACTTTGTAATTAAGAATGTTACCAAATTTTTATTATAAACTCTCCATATTCTCTGTCAAAAAAAAAATACAAGTGAAAGAATTACTTCGATACGTCAATAAGTTATTATTTATAGAAGTAAACGTGCGACGACTCGTACTCGGTGTGACGTCATTTTACAACACTCGCTCAGTCCGCTCGTGCTCTCAGCATGGGGTCGTCTTACGTTTGGCGACTTGCTGCTAAGCGGAGCGTTGTAAAGTGACGTCACATGCGTTCACGTGACTGTTAGTGGAACTTGATATTTATTGTAAGTTTAAATGCCTGTAAAATCAAAACTAATAGGTATTTTAGACTACAACAAAACTAGTGTATTTGTATACATTAAAGCTTTACTTTAACAAATTTTCAACCGATTTGGCATACCCATTAATACTCTTAATTGTTATTTTTAGAAGAATAATTTTATTTTATATTAAATTTTTTGAGAAAAAATATATAGTTTTAATTTCAAAGTATATAGTCCGCTCCCAATCAATAGTCACAAGACCTGTCGTTGAACATGGCCTGGATTATTGTGAGAACTGCTATCACATGGGCAGTTTTTATGCTGCATGCTCCAGAGTGACTTTTCTTGGTGGACTTTCTGTTTCCCGGTACCTATCCAGACAAGCTTACACAAAGCTCTACAGCTTTGTGTAAGCTTGTCTGGATAGGTACCGGCCCTCATCCGATATTATACCGCGAAACAGCAGTACTGTGAATTGTTATGTTCCGGTATGAAGGGTGAATAAGCCAGTGTAATTACAGGCACAAGGGACATATCATCTTGCCACTTTTGAGTTTACTATGGCTATTTGAAAGATACCAAAAGAGATATAGGACAAGGGACATAACATCTTAGATCCCAAGGTTGGTGGTGCATTAGCAATGTTTTTTATAGGTAGGCGGACGGGCATTTGGTCCACCTGATAATTGTGTAAGAAATATTCACTATTCATTAAGTCGCTAATGCGCCACCAACCGTGGAAACGAAGATGTTGTGTCTACAGTTACACTGGCTCATTCACCTATTAAACTGGAACACAACCATATTAAGTATCGCTGTTGCACAGCTATTATACCTACACGATCTGATGTAGAGTGGGTGGTACCTACCCAGACAGCTTGCACATAAATTATTTACAAAGAGGTCCTTTAATTATTAAAATTATAAATAAGTTTTCAGTAAGTCGTAAATAATTTTGTTTAATCGGAATTAATTTTATCATGTATAGATGATAATATCCTTTACTTCAGCGCGAACGAAGCCGCGGGTAACAGCTAGTATACATACTAAAATTGTGTTTATTTGTTTCAGGTAAATACGAAAAAAAATCTTCATGGAATGGACTTGGACTGTTCTTATAACATTGATATATTATTTTTATTGTATAGGAAGGCGGACGAGCATATGGTCCATCTGATGGTAAGTGGTCACCAACGCCCATAGACAATGGCATTGTAAGATATGTTAACCATCGCTTACATCGCAAATGCGCCACCAACCTTGGGAAGTAAGATGTTATGTCCCTTGTGCCTGTAATTACACTGGCTCACTCACCCTTCAAACCGGAACACAGCAATACAAAGTACTGCTGTTTTGCGGCAGAATATCTGATGAGTGGGTGGTACCTACCCAGACGAGCTTGCACAAAGCTCTACCACCAAGTAAATTATTTAAATACCCTTGTTACTATTATCACGATATAAGTACTCCCTTAATCATTTCAATTTATCTTATATTTTACTATAAAGGAAATAATACAAAAACGTAGCTCACTGATGTAAAAAACAATAATAGGATTTTTGAAAAAAAGAAATTCGATTATTTTATTTATTTGAAAACTTTAAAATAAATTATATATATAAATGATGCAAAAAAATTTTTTTTTTTAAATTAATTATAAACAATTAAATAAATTAAGAATGCGCCACGATTGGTCGCCACTTTTGTGACGTCACAATTTTAAAATAATTTATCGATATATTGGCGATATTAACGAGATATTATCGGTTAAACTTCAAAACATTGTATCAGCTGTGTGCTACAATAAGTAGAAATTAACACTGTGACGTCACATGCGCTCGGGTTTGCTCGGTAACTGTCGGTGATTTTTTCGATGATGGATACAAAAAAATAATAATTTGATATAACTTTTTAATTATAGCGGATAAAAAAAAAACTTAAAAAAGTTATGTCATACAACTTATATTATATGATCTTTCCATTTATCACAACCAATTTTTTTTTCAAAAACCCAATTGTATAAACAATACACCTAATTACGACATTCGAGTTTAGACAATCCTCATCGTTAGAGATCTCCAGTATTCTAACCGCTTCAAGTTCTCAAGCATACTCAGATGGGAGAATGCTCAGATGGCAGCTCTGGCGCTATGTCGCTATCCTGATTAAAATGAAAATTAAATAGAGACGACTCCACAATTTCCAGGCGTAGAAAGCGCGCGAGGACGGCTGCTACCCCTAGTAGGTTTGTTCCTTATTTCCTCGCATTTGAATCACCAGTTTGGAACGTGCTTCAGCGGCTTCAGTAATCGTCCAGTGTAACGGATTGCCCAAGTCATTCATATGCATATTAGAAATCCCTAGAGCATCCTATTATACAACCACGACTAACACCTTAACTTCAATACATCATTGTGTTAAAATGAAACTGTTTATCGGCATTTTATATATAAGCCGTGACTTATATTGTTATTACATTTTGATGGGAAACATCTATAGCCGCGGATTATGCATAGTAATGCTTAAATATTATATTAATTATTATTTTACATTTTAATATATATAATATTATCTATATAAATAACGGAACATCACGGAAAAACTACTGGATAGATTTCAATCAAATTTTCTACATTTTATTTCTAAGACACTTGGTCCTTATCAAAAAAAATATTGCGATATCTAATAAAAAGTTATTAAAGTTTCAAGAAACATAGAATTGTATATGCACAGCATGTTCAGTGATGTATGTTTAAACAAAGTATATTTTTGCTTGAGATCTTTTTGATGTTTTTTCCTTCGTACATAAGAAAACTTTGTTAATATATCAAGCAACGCAGATGAAGTCGCAAGTATAATAGTATATTATATTATACATTATAGTCATTGAGTAAAATAATTAAGTTGTCGCAATTTGAATAAAATTGTGAATTTAAATTTTTTGTCTCTAAATATCTCTATTCACCTGTGTCAATTAAATGTAAAGCTTGTGTTCGGAGTGGGGACGATAATAGTCAGGATTGAACCTGTCCCTAATAGATCGCTAGGTGGCCCGTATACTTTTGCTCTCTTGATATTTGAATATAAGTTTTATACATTTTTGAAAACACCTATGAAAACTTTGATCGTACTTATACTGAAGCTCGATAATTTATTACAAAAACTGAATTGCGTGTCGCTCGACAGACCACCTCTCACCAACATAAAAGCGTCAATCGGTTAGATGAGGATGGTGGGTGATGACCCATAACACTAGGCTTTTATACTAGCCTTAGTTTACCTTGATGTGTCTAAAAAACTACTTGAAAGTAATTTAATGGGGTCATTACGTTTGCCGATCTTAATAAAATACCTACTTCACCATCGAACCGAAACAATTGGCCGAAAGTGGTCATCTGGAATAATTTAAAGAGTCAGCTCAAGCTCGTTAAATTCACAATCACTAATAGGAAATCCCGATCGAATCGACTCAGCTGGCGTTGCACTTTATCCCACGACCCAAGAATTTTAATTCAATCACTGCACATTAATTATATATCTAAATTTATAAGAAAGCGCATTTTTGTGTCTTCGTTATAAACGGCACGTAAGCACCAAAACTACGGTAACTATTTGAATAAAAATATCATCATTGAAATGAATCATAATTTAAAATGGACATAGGCTATATACTTTATATATAAATACATGAATCAGCTAAATGCGATGCGTGCATCTTCTAAGCCCGAAAAAGTCGTGTGTATTGAAAGCTTCCACGGCGTTATAGTCAAAGTTTAACGAAAATAATGTCTGGCTGAAATATTCCTCATGAGAAATTCTAAAAAAAGTCCGTAATAACCTGTTTCTGCATATAACTTCAAACGATACCTCACAGTATCCATTTTTATCTTTTGACATTTGGTCAAAAATAATTTCATCATTTCGAGCCGGCTGTATAAAATTAGATATTTGTAATTATTAAATATATATTGTGTTGCACATTTACTATCTAACTTTATAAATTAAGTTATTTCATTTAATTACTAGCTTCTCTCGGGAGAAGGAAACAAAATGAGGAAACTTGCATGTATCTTATTTCACTGATATTTTGCCTCTTGGTTATTCCACCAACGGCGGAATAAGCTTCAAAACTACTCCTCAAAATAAACGAGAGGAGGTCTTAGCCCAGCAGTACCACATTCACAAGCTGTTACTTAACTTTGTGTTATTTTGATTTAATTTCAGCAAAAGCTAAAATAACTAGGTGTTCATTTAAATATTGTTAAAACAAAATTAAAACATTAATGTTTATTTCATGTCTTGTTTTGCGTTAATTTTCATCAAAAATAGGATTATTATTATAAGGTTTTTATAACCATAGTTATATTGTTTTTACTCCATGAGAAAATTCGTTCAACTATTGAATACAAGTATATATTATATTTATTATTTCAATTAATATTACGTATGCCATAAAAATTTCACATTCACATAAAAATATAGATAATAATATTTTCTAAAACAACTTTACTTCGATTTTGAATGAAACTTGTATTCGGTCGCAGCTTCGCCTGCTTGAGAAGTAAGAGAGAAGCCGCAGTGCACCTCAAGTGTTGGTCTTTTTGTCTTTTTAACAAATGGATAAAATATAAAAATTTAAAAAAGTATTATAAAAATTTAAGGATTCGGGGAGAAAATTAAGAGGTATTCGATATGCTTAATATGCTTTACTAATTTTAAAATTTACTCATATTATAAGGAATAGTTATTGTTAGTTGTACACATTTCCCACCCATGTGTACTTTCTACATTTATATAATTTGAAGCTATATTTTTATACAAAGTTCACGTTCCGGTACCAGGCCAACATGAAGGGACAAAGTTAGTTGAAAAGTTTCCATCGTATGTCATATCATGTCATCTCTTTTTAAATATACAGACTGCCCTTTTGCACTTCATTAATCAAACAGGTCCCAATTCGTACTGGTATGTGTGTTCTGTACAAGTGAAACGAAAACGAAAATGCGTTGAAAGTTTGTTTCATAAAAATAATGTTTTGGTTGGAAAATAAAATTTAAAGTTTTTAATTGTTATTAAACAACAAAAATCTATATTAATTAAAGGGAAAAATCATAGTGAATGTACGGGAGATGCAAAAAAAGACTTCTATTTATAAAATTTTAAAAAACTTCATTTTCAAAGGAAAACATTTTTTTTTTTACTTTTCGTACTTCAAACGCGATTCGCGTGCCAATGGTGCGCGGTACCCCTAATTTTAACATTATTTTTGTTTTGTAGAGAATTGAATTTTTTACAACTTTTATCTGAAACTTTTTCTCATATCTCTTAGTTTTTGAGATATTTGGGAAAAAATATTTTTGTCGCCTTTTTTTTTCTTGCAAATGACCCCGGTGATTTTTGACCCTGAATTTTTTATATGTTATTACGGGATCATTAACAAAACTTTTTCCATTGGTTTCAGCCACTCAGCTCAAAATTGCAAAGTACCGGCTCTATTGACTAGACTTTTAGTACTTATTGTTAATATTTCTTTAGTTTGACTTTATTTATTTATTAAATCACTCGAACAGTAAGTTATAATATCCACGTTATTATAGCATTGTCTGTATAATGATGCGACATACTATGTTCCGCTTATTAGCTACTAGCCTAGCCTATTGAATCCTTTTATTATTATTTTTTTTATTATTTTTTTTATGTAATATCTATTCTAAAAGTCTATGCTGACCAGCAAAATAGGACATACGAGCAATATTGACATTCAATTTAATGTCAACCGTCGCTAATGCGCCAGCAAGCTAGCGAATTGTGATGATAATATATCCCTTGTGGACTTAATTGCACTGGCTCATTCACCCTTTTAACTGAAACACAACAATACCAAGTACTACTGACTTCAATAGCACAGCTTTCAATTTCTACCACCACCAATCCTATCATTGATCTAAATCCTACCATCTATAAGAAATGTGGTAAAAACAAATGAAGATTACCATTTTTTAAATAAGCTGCATTTGTTATTTCTTAATATATGTACGTAGATGAAATGTTACGAGAAAAGACTGCTACGTAGCCTTCGTAGTAATTATATAAAGACAGTAACGAAAAACTGTCGGGTTTTATAATATTTTTAATATATCGTAAATAATCTAACCCGCGAGATTCGTTTTATGACAAATTAAATTACAAAAAAAAAACAACAGAATTCAACCTATACTCTTTTTTATAGAGGCCTTACTGGTCAACGTGCTTTTTGACTATTAAGTTAAATACTGATTTCTTTATTTCAATAAATATTAGTTTAATATTCGAAATAACTGACTGACTGACTAACTTAAAGTAAGACCAAATGTTATTAAAATTCATTATTACGTTTGAATATTTATCGAAACCTGCAAAAAGAGAACTAACTAAAGTGTATACTTTAAAAAAGTTAAAAAGTTGCCCTTCAAATATAGCAACAACATTTTGGAAATAATACCAACATACCCTACGTTTATGGGTCATTGTCCTAAGCCTGGCCTCTTTATCGATTTTCCTGTCACCGGTATCAGAAATGTGGTGAAAAACATATATATATAAACAGTAGCAACATAAACAGCAACAGCATGTGTTCCACTGAGCTAAAGCTTGGTCGCATTTATTTATTTTGAGGAGTATTTATGGGACTTATTCTACCACGCTGCACCAATACGGATGGTGGGATACACATGTGGCAGAATTTTAGTGAAAGTCGACATAAAGCTATCCTTATGATGTTATTCTTCACCGTCAAGAATAAGATGAATTTGACGAGACTGTTGGCGTGGTTGGTAAGACACTTGCTTTTCACGCCGCAGGTCGTGGGTTCGATTCCCACCCAGGACAGACATTTGTGTGCATGAACATGTCTGTTTGTCCTGAGTCTGGGTGTAATTATCTATATAAGTATGTATTTACAAAAGAAAAAGTATATGTAGTATATCAGTTGTCTGGTTTCCATAGTACAAGCTCAGCTTAGTTTGGGATCAGATGGCCGTGTGTGAATAATGTCCCAAGATAAAATACTTATTATACCAAATATAAATATACCATATCCTAAAAGAATAAATAAATATACGTAATATTTTCTTGTGGGCCTCCTATGATGATATGTATTCTATAACACTTATAGACATTGGCATTGCAAAAGATGCGAACCATCACTTACATCGCACATGCGCCACCAACCTTGGGATCTAAGATATTATGGCCCTTGTGTCTGTATTTACTCTAAAAGTATAAATTGGTATAATCTCCGGCAAATTAATAAGTTTATTATAAATCTATTTAATGCTGCTTTAGATAATCATATTTGCAACGGACTGTCAACTTTGACATGAGACATAATTTAGTGGCTTAGCAAAGTTTAATAAATCTTAGAGAAGAATCATATTTGCTTTGGTAGGTTGTCAAAAGTTATGAATAAAATTTAAGTTATTTTTAAGTCAACTTAATATCATAATTTATCGTTTCCTACTTCCGCCTTTGTTTTTATTGGCACATATTATGTGCAAAATTAATATAAACAGTTAACAAAGATTATTTTTAAAATTTAATATTGTTTCTTAATGTGATATGGTGTCCACTGTTATTTGTCCTCTAAAATGAATACATAAACCATTTCATTTTCTTAACTAAACTTCTACTTTTTACAACCTGTCGGGTTTTATCATATTTTATTATATACATAATCAAACCCGCAGAACAAAATATAATCGATAACTGTATTACAACAAAAAAAAACAGAGATAAGGCTGCATCTCTTGGCCCTGCCAGGGTTCGAACCTGGAATCTTCCGCGAAATAATACTCGGACGTGTTGCCATTGCACCACAGGGCCGTGTAACTAAATTGTTAAAATAAGAAATAGTATCCACATGATCAACGTTATTAGCTTAATATTTTAGTAATATTAAATTATATATCGTTTCTATTAAGAATTTGCATCTCCACATATATGCAACTTCCGTAGTTTTTTTACATTACATTACACTAAAGGCAACAACTTTAGTGTAATAGTAAAAGTCACAACATGCGATAAATTATGTATATACTCGTACATATATATATATATATATATAACAAAATATTATGAAAGTTAAATTTATTGATTTTGTTTGTCTACGCAACCTGTAGCATTAAAAAGAGATGCCATCATATTTTGATGAAAACTTTCAAACTAACGCTATCGTTTCATGTTGTCCTAGTATTGAATTGTGAACTTCGCTTGGAGATATAACCCATAAAGGAGGTGAACGCAAAATAAACTAAAAAAAAACTTTGATAAGCTAATAAGAAAATTACGCCTACGTAATTAATATGCATATGGCTTTAAATGAATGAAGAAAATATAAGTGGTATTCAAAGGGAATCATTGTAGAGAAAAATTTGTTTTACGTAACATAATAAAAAATCATCTGATCGAGATCTCGAGTCGACAAGAGGAAGTCTTTTCTTCGCTACATTTATAACATACGCCTTGCCCCATTACTAAGAAAAATTGATTTTTATTAATATTTTGCATTATATATATATACATATATGTTTTATTGCGATAGTAAATGAAATTATATCATTATACTATTAACTTGAAACGACTGACCTTAAAAGAAGGTCCTACTATTGGACTTAACTATTCAATAATAGATATACGTTATCAAGGAAGAAAAATAATTGTACAGAAGCAACATCGCTAAAATTGATCAAAACGGGTACTGTAGAAATACTACATACTACATAGGTAACGACGAAATATTTAATACTTTGTACGATGTTTTTGTATCTTATTTTAAATTTAGATTTTCATTGGTGAAGCTTAGACTAATCATACAAACTTGCATTAACTGACATATTCCCGCGCAAACTTAGTAATAAATTAAAGGCACACTAAAGATAATTACGTCTATCTATATGATGATTTGACAAATGCTCGTAAATGGTCTATTTTTTATTATCATCTCCTTGTTTCATCTGTTTTCCTGGTAGTCATAACAATTTCAGAGCAATAAGACAGTTAAACTGCCATCTCCCGGTTAAGTTAGTAACTTCAATAAACTCAAAACGCAACTCGGAGTATCATAATTCCTATCATTGACGTTCCAATAAATGTTCTTAGATGGCATTGTTTGATAAAAAACACGTCTTCGAGTTATTTGTTTCTTTTGTAATAAATAAGGTGACAGCACTGTAAAGAGTTTATGACATTATAAACACAAATCCAATTGACTTGAAAGGAGAAGGTTAGCCCAAAGCATGAAGACAATAGAAGTTAACGCTTAATCAGCGGAATGCAGCCTATCCTTGTCTCGGTCGAAAATAAACCCACATAATTTATAAATGAAAGAAGTTTTGTTTACAAAAGTTAATATTAATTGTAGTTATAGCTTTATAAGATGTTTACTTAAAAATATTCAGATTGACTGATATAGAAGTCGCAATTTAAAGTCGTGCAGTAAAGTAACGGTGCCATAGATGATTTGTTGACATGACAATTGAATTCTCTTGACAATATTTTTGCTTTCGTATTACATTACATTAGGCTGTTTTTGTCACTGTCACAGATACGCACACAGCGGGCTGCTCACAAGCTACGTGCATTGTGGTACATTGGTTATGACCACCAGAGCTATGTTGCTGCAACAGCTCGTATTTTGTTTTTTTTTTTATAGAGATTCTTCTAATTGCATAATGATCAATTATAACTGAATAAAAGTATATCAAAGAATTAAACTAATAGCAGTTTGAGCAAATAAGAGTATAAGAAAATACAATTATCGTATCAAAAACTAAATCATCATCACATCTCTTTATAATACCTAACTACCGTACCTAAATAATTACAAACAAATAAAATAGTTTCCATTTAACATTATTTTATTCATTTTATTCATTCATTTAACGACGTATGTAAGGTCCAATCCGCAGTACATCTATATATATTTGCAACCGAATGTTAACTTTGACTGAGACATAATTAAGTGTCTTAGCAAAGTTTGACAAATTTTAGAGAATAATAATATTTGCTTTTGTAGGTGTTATAAATAAAATATAATTAACTTCAGTTAACTTAGTATCAATATTTATTTCTTCATACTTCCACATGTGTTTTTATAATCATATATAATGTGGTAAGTATATATTTACAATTAAAAACGGTTATTTTTATTATTATTTTAATAACTAGAGTTTTGCCCGCGGTTTCACTCGCGGAGTTCCCGTTCCTGTGGGAATTCGAAGACAAAATATAGCCTATGTTACTCGCTGATAGTGTAGCTTTCCATTGGTGAAAGAATTTTTAAAATCGGTTTTGTGGTTTAAGCGTGAAAGCGTAACAAACAAACTTACATTCGCATTCATAATATTACTAAGGATAACATAAACAACGAGCGTACCATAATAAATTTAGTTATTTGTTTTTTCAAGACTAATTTTAAATATCGTTCAATTATTCTGACATACAAAAGAACAACAGTTCAATTTAGTAGAAACAGGTAAAATAAATATGCTTTCGGGTGTTATCATATTTTTAATATATACATAATCAAACCCGCAGGATTAATTTTACGACAAAATATAATCGATAACTGTATTACAACCAAAAAAAAACAGAGATTCAACTTCATCTCTTGGCCCTGCCAGGATTTGAACCTGGAATCTTCCGCGAAATAATACTCGGACGTGTTACGGACGAATACATAAACCATTTCATTTTCTTAACTAAACTTCTACTTTTTACAACCTGTCGGATTTTATCATATTTTATTATATACATAATCAAACCCGCAGAACAAAATATAATCGATAACTGTATTACAACAAAAAAAAAAACAGAGATAAGGCTGCATCTTTGGCCCTGCCAGGGTTCGAACCTGGAATCTTCCGCGAAATAGTACTCGGACGTGTTGCCATTGCACCACAGGGCCGTGTAACTAAATTGTTAAAATAAGATATAGTATCGACATAATCAACGTTATTATCTTAAAGTTTTTGTAATATTAAACAATTATATCGTTTCTATTAAGAATTTGCGTCTCCACAACGGGAAAATAGGCAATCTCCGTAGCATTAAAACGAGATGCCATCATATTACGGTGGAAACTGCCAAAGTAGCGCAAACGTTTCATGTTGCCCTGGTATGGAAATGTGAACTTCGGTTGGAAATAAACCCATATCGGAGGTGAACGTACAAATTAAAAAGAACTTCGATACGATATTTTTTTTTTCACGAAATTTATGAAAACTTACCTTTTCATGAATATACCCAAATATACTGTATTTTTTTTTATTTAAAAATATCTATTTTTCATCTTATTTTGACTTAATTAAAAAAGTTTAACGCTTGAATATTGAATAAATATTTGAGTTTTTTTCTGCATTAAAAAGAATAACAGATAAAATATTTAGGTGGTATTATTGATTATAGGCTTAATCTAATATAAAACATGTTATATATTTTTTGTGAATTAGGAAATTGTAAATAACCAAAAATACTTTTTTTTTGTACTACAACAATACATTTTGGGTGATTATAATAATATCTTTATTTTTCATATCTTGTTTACTTATTATTTTATAAATAAATCAATTTAATTAGAACTAATAAATAAATAAATAAACATACTTAATATATTCTGGCGAAGAGTACTTCTCACTTCCCTCATTAGTAAATAGAATTACGAAGCCGTTGACAGTCGCAAGAACTATATAAATGTTTTCTAGGTAAATTTATTTTTAAAAATATAAAAAACAGAAAATTTTGCTTCCAACACTGTGTGAGGTATAGGATTCGAACCCACGACCACCAGGGAACGGTCTGGTTCCATAACCGCTAGGCCTATATTCTATATCTTATCTTTTATCCAATCAAGTATTAATTATTATTATATATTTAGCATCCAGAAGTGAAAATTGATTCTATAAGGACCTCGAATTAATTTATTCATAAATAGCACACCAAATCATATAAATAAATGTTAATTACTCACTCACAATTACTTTATTGATCCAAATAATACATTTGAATATATTACAAATCATAAGTCGCGCCACCAATTAATTAATTACGTTACATTTTTATGCACCAACAAGATTGCGGCTGTTAAAATTAGCGCGCTTCTTTTTTTTAATAATGCTGCTGTATGGACCAAGGACTTTCCTAACTATATATATATATATTAGTAAGTATTAAATAATGTATTATAATGACGACTTATATAATTAATGTAATATACATGATAAAAGTGGGCTCACTCCTGTAACAGATACATTAAGTTGCCTACTTAATGAACAGATAACGGTGTGTTCTCGTATATCAACTAAGCGCAGTTTAAAAAAAACACGCATTTCAAAAAACAATTACGACTTTATCACAATATAACCTAAATTGTAACTAAAAATATATACAAGGGCTGAGTGTACAAATGAAGTCATAAGTCGTTTTCTGCCAATCTGTCTATCTTTCGGCTTATATAATTACTTTGCTAATCTTATTGTATGCAGTAATTTATATCATGCAGCAGTCAGGCAAAGTAGTGTACGGGGAACAAAGATACAACACGAGGGCGTAGTCTCTCACTGGTATACAAACAAGCTCTTACAATATTATAATCTCCTGGTAGTGTAGGGGCTAGGGTCTTCGCCTACACTATGTACATATTCAGTTGGTAGCGAGCTAAAATGTCACTTGTTGGTTTGTTAACGATGAAATTGTTTGGTAAATGTTGCGGTTACTGCTCAGCAATATATTATGTTTACATACCTACATAACATACATAGAGATATTCCAAGAATTAACAAGTAATGTCTGTCGATAACAACATCACAAAATAATAATATTCTTAATTTGTTGCATATTAATCATGCGTACATGATTTGTATTACATTTGCTATTTTGGCATTTGTGTATTTAATGTGTTATTATCATTATGTTTAACAAAGATTCAAAGGAAATTGTACGAAATTATATCATTAACCCGGCTGACTTGAAACTACTGAGCTTAGCATTAAAAATTACTAGTGGGCTTTACTACTTAAAAATAAATAGTTCTTTAAAAGTAGAAAAAGGTTTTTTTAAGGATGAAATTTAATTGTATAGAAGAAACATTGCTAAAATTGATCAAGTGGGTACTGTAGAAATACTACATACTACATAATATAGGTAACGACGAAATATTTGATACTTTGTACGATATCTTATTTGAAATTTAGATTTTCATTGGTAAAGCTTACGCTAATAAACTTAGTAATAAATTAAAGGCACACTACTTATATCTTTCTAGATTTGACAAAATATCCTCGTAAATGGTATATTTTGTATTAAGCAAGGAGATGACTCCTTGTTTTATCTGCTTTCCTGGTAGTCATAACAATTTCAGATCAATAGGAGAGTTAAACTGCCATCTCCCGGGAAAGTACCCGTAACTTCAATAACTTCAAAACACAACACAGAGTATCATAATTTCTACCATTGACGTTCCAATAAATGTTCTTAGATGGCATTGTTTGATAAAAAAATCACGTATTGGAGTAATAAATAAGGTGAGAGCATTGTACTGAGTTATGACATTATAAACACAAATCCAATTGACTTGAAAGGAGAAGGTCGAAAATAGACCCACATAATTTACAAATGAGTTTCGTTCACAAAAGTGTATATTATTTGTAGTTATAGCTTTATAAGATGTTTAATTAAAAATATTGATAATATGATTGATTGAAATAGATTGTCTGATATGGGAGTCACAAATTATTATTATTTTTTGCATTTGGTGGCGGACCTCTAAAATGAATACATTTCCATTTCATTTTTTTAACCAAACTTCTACTTTTTACAACCTGTCGGGTTTTATCATATTTTTATTATGTACATAATCAAACCTGCAGAACAAAATATAATCGATAACTGTATTACAACAAAAAAAACAAACCTACAGTTGGATATCTTGGCCCTGCCAGGATTTGAACCTGGAATCTTCCGCGAAATAATACTCGGACGTGTTCCCATTGCACCACAGGGCCGTGTAGCTATTTTGTTAAAATAAGATATAGTATCCACATGATCAAAGTTATTATCTTAAAGTTTTAGTAATATTAAATAATGATATCGTTTCTATTAAGAATTTGCGCCTCCACAACGGGAAAATAAGCAATCTCCGTAGCATTAAAATGAGATGGCATCATATCATGATGGAAACTGTCAACGTAACGCTAACGTTTCATGTTGCCCTGGTATGGAAATGTTAACTTCGGTTGGAAATAAAACCATAAAGAAGGTGAACGTAAGAATTAAAAAAACTTTGATAAGCTTGAATAGCATTTTGATTAAAAAATTACACCTACATACGTGAAAAATATATGTAATTTGATATGAACAATTTGTAATTCGAGTTATTTTCGATTTTTTGCATTTTCTGAGAAGATTTACTATGGTAGCATTTTTTTTTTCACCATCGGAAAGTAGAGATTTCAACGAACAGAAAACACACCAACTTTTTGAAAAAAGCTAATATTTTGACGGGTGAATTTTCGATTGAAAATTGGGGTGCCTTTTCGATATTAATTCAAAATAAGGTGAAAAAATAAACATTTTTAATCAAATAAATTACAGCGAATTTGAGACATAAAAAGGTAAGTTTTCACCAAATTTCGTTAAAAAAAAAATAATTTTTGTAAAAGATAAAAATAAAAAATCAAAAGCTTGGTTTTTTGAATTTCTCACATAAATTTTGAGGTTGTGTGAAAAAAGTATAAATACAAAAGTTTTAGATCTTTTTATTACCTACAACTTTGTGATTTGACTTTTTTCGATAGGACTTTCAATTTTGCAGGAAATCGAGAAAAACCGTTTTCTACCCTTAAAAACTCACCCCCATCCCCCTTCCCGACCTCAGATCGCCCGTAAATTATTTTTCCTTTCTTTTTTATAATATTCCCCTTCTTTTCTAATGGGTTGCATCCTACTATTATTATTTTTTCACTTTTTATTATTTTTAAAGGCTTCTACCCTAGTCTATTATATTTTTGTTCATTTTAAGAGCTGCCATTCGAATATAGTAACAACATGTGTGTTTCATTTAGTAGCAAACTCATTTGTATTGTTAATTTAATTATCATTTATTAGAAATGTGATGAAATAAATTTCAGTTACCTAGTTATGTCGGTACTTTCGTAACTTTCGTAACGTAACACAGACTAAGTATTAGCTACGAGATGTAGACTCCGTAGCGCTAAATATATACAACATAATGTAAAATATCTGATGATTGGGTGATATCTACCCAAAGGAGTTTGCACATAGTCCTACCACTGGAATAAGAATTAATGTGGTAAAACGATATAAATATAACCATTTTTAAGTGAATTACAGTGACATTCGTTATTTCGATACTTTTGTAACACACGTAATGTAAACGAAATGCACGAGATTTTAAAAATAAAAGTCGCGTACCGTCAAAAACGAGAGAACAATGATCGGGAAAGGCAGTTAGTACGTATACAAACTAATAAATAAAGAAATATACCTAATTACCTAATATTTTCATGCTAAGAGTACTTCTCAATTCCCTTATCAGTAAATTGTCTCCGTGCGAAGCTAGTGAGTGTCGCAAGTACTATACGAATGTCTGCCACTAGCCAGTAAATTCATCTCTAAAATATAAAATGTAAAAAAATGAAGCCTGAGCTTCCCACCACGTCAGGTGTGGGGTTCGAACCCACGACCACCAGGCAATGGTCTGGTGCCATAACCACTAGGCCAACCTGACTCATTTGTTTCAGCTGAAAAGTTGCATATATACCGTGAAACGAATATCTTATTATTTAAGTAAATTTGTAAATTTTATTGAAATCTAAATAAATAATAAGCCAAACAGATTAATTGGCTGTTTTTTTGTTATAAAAAACGGAAAAGTAAATTATAGTTAGTGATTAAAGTATGAATTTTGTATTAAAATTAAAACGGAAACTTACGATGATTTTTGTTTCTACTGTTTTTTCTATATATCATTATACCATTGAGTGGCTTTTTGTACGAAGCGTTTCATGAAAAGCAACATAAGTCTCACAAAAGTTCAATTTAAAACAATATAAATGTTTTATTTTACTAATTATAAGTGTCTTACTAGGGCAAATTCTAACTGTTCAACTATTATTACAAATATTATTTTATATTCCCTAAAAAAATCGCATTTATTTAAATAATAATACAGTATCAATGTACATAATATAGTCTTACGGCTGAATACTGATATGTCACTTCAATATTAAATGCAACTTAATTATTTGAGATGCCGTTAATTTAAAATTTTGCATACCAATTTAGGAGTTTTTCAATGTTAAGTAGCGTTTTACTTTGAGGGACGTTTCAGTTTTCGGCCTGGAGTCTATCGATTTGTTTGTGAAACAGGTTGTGGCAAAGTAGTGTACGCGGAACAAGGATACAACAAGAGGGCGTGGTCTCTCACTAGTGTACAAATAAGCTCTTATAATATTCTATTATCCTGGTAGTTCACGAGAGGATCGTCGCCTACACTATATTGTAAATGTGGCCGCTCTTTCGAGTCACATACAATTAGGGATAATCAAAAAAAATCATAAGTCAGCAATATAATATGTAACTTGTTGTTTTGACTTAATATAACGATCAAATTGTTAAGATTACATTTTCTTTAATCTGTGATGAAGCGTAAAAATGTAACAAATATTCACAACACACACAGCCTTTCGTGTTTATGATTTAGTTAATATGGTATAGTATTGTATATAGTATAGTATTTGCTAGTACAACGATATCTGTGGCTTAACTTATACGTAAACATGCTACATATAGTTGCTCAAAGTTGGGAAATCAGTATCAAGTAATATAAAAAAATTACAACACTTTTAATGTTATTAATCTAAGCAAATCATTTGAAATTTTAACAAAACCTTATTTATGAAAACTCGACTCGACTCAGTAATAATGAATGTTCTTACAAGTTATAAAAAAACTTTACTTTTTAATCTAATTAAACTATATGTTAGAATAAAAGTTAACAAATTTAATGCTAATAATAATTATTATTATTACAAAAAACCCGGGTTGTGTCGTGGGACAATTATAAAAATATTATAATAATAATATAAAAATAAATATTATAAAAATATTAATTTCAAGATTTACTCAAGGTATAAAGAAAATTCGGGTATACATTTTTTATAATCATTTTCTTATCGTTAAAAATAAAAAAGTACTTTACAAAATTTTCTAAACACCTTCATTTTGTACACAATTAATTATAAATAAATATATAATAAGAATGATCAGATGGTTCTACTTTTGGCCACCAGATGGTGTTATTACTGAATGATATAATAATAATAGCAAACTGCAATATCAACAGTCATCCCGTAGACTATACATTAGACAATGTATAGCCATCATACAAAGACTATACATAAAAAAATTACGATATTTTTTTAACGTTATGGTTTAGCTGGTTTGGGTACCCTTCTGTAACGCCTCATAAGGAACTTTCTTCCAAAAAAATTATAATTAGAGTATTTAGTATTTATTAGACTATCCAGGCCTTGTGCAACCGGCGAGCCTACCTCTTGTAATAGTGTGTAAATACAACTGTGTTTTTGTTTGAACTACAACTACATGCACACATTAAATGACACTTATAAAGTGATTTGTGTATCTGGTTTTTATATGTGATCGAAGGCAATTTTAAAAACGGGTACTGTTTTTGAAATTATAGTTGTTCGCCGTTTCCCTTAATTTTGTTAAATTATATTTTCATGGCGAATGACATCTAGCAGAAAATATGGATTCGAGTCCAAAATTTTAAAATATACATATAAATTATCGATTGGATGTTACTTTACAAAATATAAATTGTACAAAGCCTTTAAAATAGTAAAGACCATCGAATTCAAACTTTTTTATGGAATAGATTGATGGGCGAGCAAATGCGACTTACATGTACCTGATGGTAAGTTATCATCGTCTTCCAAAGACAAGGCAAGAAAATACGTTAAAAGTTAAGTGTATATTATTTGTAGTTATAGCTTTATAGGATGTTTATTTAAAGATATTGAGATTGTCTGATATGGGAGTCGCAATTTTTTTTTTTTTGCGTTTGGTGGCGGACCTCTAAAATTAATACATAAACCATTTCATTTTCTTAACTAAACTTCTACTTTTTACAACCTGTCGGGTTTTATCATATTTTTATTATATACATAATGAAACCCGCAAAACAAAATATAATCGATAACTGTATTACAACAAAAAAAAAAACAGAATTTCAACTACATCTCTTGGCCCTGCCAGGATTTGAACCTGGAATCTTCCGCGAAATAATACTCGGACGTGTTGCCCTTGCACCACAGGGCCGTGTAACTAAGTTGTTAAAATAAGATATTGTATCCACATAATCAACGTTATTATCTTAATATTTTTTATAATATTAAACAATTATATCGTTTCTATTAAGAATTTGCGTCTCCGCAACGGGAAAATAGACAATCTCCGTAGCAATAAAACGAGATGCCATTATATTACGGTGGAAACTGCCAAAGTAACGCAAACGTTTCATGTTGCCCTGGTATGGAAATGTGAACTTCAGTTGGAAATAAAACCATATCGGAGGTGAACGTAATTAAAAAGAACTTCGATACGCTAACACTTTGATTAGAATATTACACCTACGAGAACAATATATATATTAGTACTCTGCAAATGAATATAAAAATATAGCTATTGAAAGGTATGTAGGGAAAATTTTGTTTTACGTAACATAATAAAAAAAAATCCGATTGAGATCTGGAGTAGTCTACAAGAAGAAGGCTTTTCTTCACTATATTTACAAAATACGACATATCCCATTACTAAAAAAAATTGAATTTTATTAAGATTTTGCACTAATATTACGTAAAATCTTTCATTATCTTGTAGTATCATAATATTTTTTTCTTTTTGCGATAATAAATGGGTGTTATCCATATAAAGATTAATGATATGACAATAATTAATAATTCAGTTATGCGCCCTTTAGAGCGGGAGTAAAATAAAGTATTTTTTGATTATAGTCGAGTTGAGAAAGTTTTAAGCCTCCGGCTACTACAAGATAAACATTCACTTAGATGTCAAAGAATCAAAAATGGTGTTTCGTTTATTTAGCAAACCCAATTGTATTTTTAATTTATTTATTATTCAATAGCACTGCGCCCCCGATTTCGTCCGCGAATAACGAAGTTTAGTATTTGTTAAATATACTAAACGTAGTTCAGTTACAGTTTGTTACTTACTTACTTAGATAATTTTTATACCCATCATAGCTTCTAAACGAAAAATCCAATCCAATACGAATTTAAAGTGAAATTTACACATTCATAATCAATTATCCAAATATTTAAATGGATAAGATTAATAACCTGATACCGAACATTACCACAATTAGTTTCCGCCCGTATTAAAAATTAATAATTTAATGAAAAACTGTTATTGTAGCTTAACTATAACAGTTAGGTATACACTATCCTCGACTTTTTTATAAACAATCATAAGTACTGTTAACATACACACCTTTTTTATATATCGTCGATAATTTTTGCAGCGCATGCAAAATATATCTTTTATACAACATGTTTAGTTGTACATTTTTATACGAAGTTCACGTTCCAGTACCAGGCAAACATGAAACGATAGAGTTAGTTAAAAAGTTTCTATCGTATTTCATATCATGTCATCTCTTTTTAAATATACACACTACCGTTTTACACTTCAATAATCAAACAATATACCTTGGCGATAATAATTTTTGAAACGAAAAAAATATATAGATTTAAAAATAATTAATTTTACTTTTTTTGACAATATAAAAAAGGGTTCATTTTTCAACCAAAAATTTTCCTGTCAAAATATTTGCTTTTTTAAAAACGTAGGTCGGCTTTTGTTTGTTGATATTTCTACTTTCGAATGGTGTAAAAAAAATATACATTACTATTGTAAAAATTCTCATCTCATCAATCATTGTCCTTAAAATATAAAATAGACGGGATAATTCAAACTTATTTACAGTCCAGTCTAAATTTTCTAATATGTATTATTGTTTTCATAGTATAATTTGTAAACATCACAATTTTTATTGTTTACGCCTATAAAGACGTATCATCGTAAGAGTACATGTTTAAGTTGTTAATTTTAAGTGTTTAGTGTTTAAGTTGATGGTGTAACTATCTTAAATAAATAAATATTATTCCAGATAGAACTAGCATAGTGGTGCCGTTTCCTTCTAGTCTTACGATATGTATAATTATATGTAGCCCAAAAGCAGATTTTTAGCATAAGATTTATCCATCCAGGCCTACGTCATTACATTTGGATGGAAATACTATTCTACGATGTACTTAAAAGGGAATGACAGAATTGTTAGGAAGCCAAGAACAAATATCTTTCTTTATAAAAATAGAAAAACTACAAGATAAACCTAAAGGCTTCTTAATATAATTCTAATAAATAAATTGACTGTTAATTAATTTACCGTCTGAAATTTAATTGTCGCGGAAACGAAGTTTGCTCTACCGAGGAGTCTGAGTCTCTCTATTAAGATGAAATTTAAATTTATAAAAAAGGAATCCAATTTTTAACTAAGGTTATAACGTAGATTAATCCTAGAACAATATTAAAAACTTAGTAATAGTAAGAGTAACAGCCTGTGAATGTCCCACTGCTGGGCTAAGGCCTCTTCTTCTCTTTTTTTAGAAGAAAATATGGAGCTTATTCACCACGCTGCTCCAACGCGGGTTAAATTTGACACATGCAGATTTTCTCATGATGTTTTTCTTCACCGTCGAGCACGAAATGAATTATAACCACAAATTAAGCACATGAAATTCAGTGGTCCTTGCCCGGGGTTAAACCCACGATCTTCGGTTGATATTTACGTGTTCTTACCACGGTGCCATCTCGGGTTATATAATTTGTAATAGAATATAATAATAATTCGTATATGAAAACTAGCCATGTCTGACCTTAGGCTTCAATATATTATCCTAAGTTATATTAATATATTATATTTTGGTTGTTATAAAATATTTATGTTATTATAAATAAATTTTGGGACTGACCATTGAACTTGCCACACATTTAGATCTCACATTTTGTACGGAAATTAATTAATAAATATGAAAGTCGACTATACTCTTAGCTATAAGTAGTTAGAAAAAGTAAAACTGATATGCTTGAGTTAAAAAAATTTGAGGTATTTTGCATGTCATATAGTATAAAATCCTCAAGTCAACAGTCCAAGCAGTCCAAGTTTATGACAGGGTTGTTTTCAACTTGGACTCCTGATTCTTACATTACAGGCACTATAACTATGTGTCCCTAATAGAATAAATTAATTGAAATTTATAATAAAACGGTAAAAAAAATCTACTTTCTGATTTATTCCTTTTTATTCACACAACTACCATATCTAGAAGCCAATCTATCTGGAAGCCAAATTTGAACTTTCTAGGTCGTCAGGAACTGGTTAGAGTTTTGATTTATAGGTTAGGATCTATAATTATATCACATAACATAACTTCTTAGTTCACAGGGTTGGTGACGCATTGGCGATGTAAGCGATGGTTGACATCTCTTACAATGCCAACGTCTATGGGCGTTAAAAACCACTTACCATCAGGTGGCCCATGCTCGTCCGCCAACCGATGAAACAAAAAAAACAACCACGTACTACTGTTTTGCGCTAGAATATTTGATGATTGGCTGGTACCACCATTCAATCCTACCACCACCAATCCTATCATTGATCTAAATCCTACCATTGGTATAAGAAATGTGGTAAAAACAAATAAAGATTACGATTTCTTAAATAAATTGCATTCGTTATTTCTTAACATACGTAATGTAGACAAAATGCTACGAGCAAAGACAGCTACGAGACGTAGCTTTCGTAGCGATTATTATTTAAAGACAGTAACGATACACTGCCGGCTTCGATCATATTTTTATGATCATATTTTATGGTTGACATCTCTTACAATGCCAACGTCTATGGGCGTTAAAAACCACTTACCATCAGGTGGCCCATGCTCGTCCGCCAACCGATGAAATAAAAAAAACAACCACTTACTACTGTTTTGCGCTAGAATATTTGATGATTGGCTGGTACCACCATTCAATCCTACCACCACCAATCCTATCATTGATCTAAATCCTACCATTGGTATAAGAAATGTGGTAAAAACAAATAAAGATTACGATTTCTTAAATAAATTGCATTCGTTATTTCTTAACATACGTAATGTAGACAAAATGCTACGAGCAAAGACTGCTACGAGACGTAGCTTTCGTAGCGATTATTATTTAAAGACAGTAACGATACACTGCCGGCTTCGATCATATTTTTATTATATTGTATAAAATCTTACCCGCAGTATTCGTTTTATGACGAAATATAATCGAAAACTATATAACAAAAAAAAAGAACTTTTACTCTTTTTATAGAGGTCTTAATGTTCAACGTGCTTATTGACTATTTCGTTAAACACTGATTTCTTTATTTCACTGATTATTGGTTTGATTGTCGAAATAAGAAGACACAGCATTGTTCAACTAATGAACTGCTTTACTTTATTAACTTTAAGTAAGACCAATTGTTATTGTAAATCATAATTAAGTTCGAATATTTATCGAAACCTGCAAAGAGAGAACTAACTAAAATATATAAATTATAAAAAAAATCCATAAACAATATCTATAAATTTAAATATAACACCATTTACTCTCTAAGTTTTATCTATTTGAGTCTATTTTAAATATTTGCCATTCAAATATCGTAACAAAATATCGGAAATAATCCCAACATACCCTACACTTGTAGTGGCATTGTCCTAAACCTTGACCTCTTTGTCGATTTTATTTTCGTTCCATTTCTAGCGCGTGATCTATTTATTTGACTTTATTTTCGTCCATTGTGCTTTAAAGTGGTAACTGGCTCACTCGCTCTTCAAATCTGAATACAACAATACCAGTACTGCTTTTTCGCGTTAGAATTTATATATATACATAAAATAACATCTCCTGACTCACTGTCATTTTATTAACCGACTTCAAAAAAAGGAGGAGGTTATCAATTCGTCTGTTTGTTTTTTGAAGTGAAACTTCTTTAGAATCGTTGTCATTTCAAACCGGATGCAACGGAAAAAACGACAGGTAAGAGACACAAATACAAAAATGTGTAGGGTGAAGCCAGCAAAGAATGAGACAGAAATATACATACTCTTTAACCGACTTCAAAAATATCAATTCGTCTGTATGTTCTTTTTTTTTTTTGAAGTGAAAACTTCTTTGGCATCGTTGTGATTTGAAAGTCGATGAAACGAAAAAGCGACAGTAAAAAGAGACACACATAAATTCATAAGATTTAAAGTTTGAGAAAATGAGTGATCGTGGTGCTCTGCTTCGTATCCCCTCCACTCGTATTTACCAAGGCAGAGTGCCAACATTTTTGAAGGTTTCACTTCTACCACGTGTGAATTGCACACATGTTTTTTTTTATGTTTGTTACCTCATAACTTTCGACTGGGTGAATCGATTTTGATGATTTTTTCTTTATTAGAAAGATATACTTCAAGTGTTGTTTGATGACAGTTTGGTTAGATTCTGGTTATAGGATCCATGACAAAGTAACGGAAATATTCAATCCTTAGGAGCAAGTTAACGATACATGGCTGAATCTTTTATAGGCTATCTAGATTTTCAGTCACCTACCGTAACATCGTTATATGAATACGTATTTAGTAAGCATATATGAATACGTATATCAGGGTTTTTAAGCTTTATATCCCAACAGAGTAAAATATATGGTTGAGGTTCAACCCCAAACGGGATTAATTGGTTGGAAACATTACTATAAAAAATGGTAAAATGTGCTTAAAATTTACTGTTTTTACAATCTTTATGTAGCATCCATGAATTACTAAATAATAATTATGTTTTTTTCATTCCTTTGGTATAAACAGTCACAGCCTGTCATTTTCAAGAGAAGTATTTTCGCTGTTCCCTCCAATTCGGGCTGAAAAAAGACATGTAGGTTTCCTTATGACGTTTTCCTTACCGTCAAGAACGAGTGTACAAAATCGGGACGGGCAGTTAGTACGTACACAAACTAATAAATAAATATACTTAATATTTTCTTGCTAACAGTACTTTTAACTTCTCTTATTCGTAAATTGAATACGTGCGAATCCTGTGAGAGTCGCGTACTATATAAAAGTTTGCCAGTAGATATTCTAGTCTAAATTTATCTTTAAAATTTGAAATGTAAAAAAGGAACCCACGACGTATAATAATGACGACTTATATAATTCATATAATTTTTATGATAAAAGTGAGTTCCTACCTGTACACATGAATTAAATTGCCTACTTTATGAACAAATGACAGGATAGTCCTTTGTATCAACTAGTCGTAGTTTAAAAGAAAACACACATTTGTAATAAAACTTAAATCGTAATTAAAAAATATTTACAACGGCTTAGTGTACTAATCGAGTCATTGGCGTTTTTCTGTCAATGTGTTTATCTTTCGGTTATTTATCATTTCTCTGCTAATTTAATATTTAAAAAAATATGAGAATAAGTATAAGATATTTTTTATTCTAAGCAGTCATTCAAATCGATAGTTTTTAAATGAATAAATACAGACGTGGTCTGTTAAACGTGTTAGGCAAAATAGTAAATTATGTTGAAATCAAAATAAATCGTAACCAGACAGGTTAACTGGCTGTATTTTTTTTAACAATAAAAAGGATAGTAATGATGGATTTTGTTTCTACTGTTTTTTTTTCTATACATCTATACATTTTTATACAAAGAGTTTTATGAAAAGCCACATAAGTCTTACAAAAGTTCAATTTAAAACAAAATAAATGTTTTATTTTACTGTCTTAAGAGTACTAAAGTATTTCTTATTAGGGTAAATTCTATGACCTTAATACGTTGAAACAATTATTGCAAATATTAATTTTAATACAAAAAAAAATCATTCGTTTAAATAAATACATTACCTAGCATTTTGTATTATATTTAGTAGACAGACTATCGTTTTGTTTGTGAAACAGGTTGTGGCTAAGTAGTGTATGCCGAACAAGGATACAGCACGAGGGCGTGGTCTACTACTGGCTTATAAATAAGCTCTTATAATATTCTATTCTCCTGGTTGTTCACGAGAGGATCGTCTCCTACACTATATTCTAAGTGAACCGTTCTTTCGAGTAACATGCAATTAGGAACATACAAGTGAGCAACATAAATGTTACTTGTTGTTTTTACTTAATATAACGATCAAATTGTTTAATTTTTTTTTTATTTGTGATAAGGCTTAAAAATGTAACAAATATTCACAACCACGTCGTTGATGATATAGTTAATTAGGTTTAGTATATCCATTTGCTAGTATTTGCTAGTACAACGATATCTTAGGCATAACTTATACGTGAACATGCTACATCTAGTTGTCCATGGGTAAAGTAGCATCAAGTAATATAAAAAAATCAACACTTTTAATGTTATTTATTAATCTAAACAATTTAATTGAAAATTTAATAAAATCTTATTTATTATTACTCAAACTTTAGAAATAATTAAGGTTCTTAAACTTATAGAGAAAATTCCAACTCTTTTAATCTAATCAAACTATAAGCTTAGGATAAAAGTTAACAAATTTCATGCTAAACTTTATTAAACGAAAGAACTAAGGAATGGGTGACCCTAAAAGTAAAAATTAGCAATGAAACAAAATGGCGATAATTATTATTATATTTGGCCTATGTAGGAATTGAACCCACGACATTCGCGATGGTAACGCGACGCTCTACGACTGAGCTAATAGGCCTTGTTATAAGTTCGTTGAAATTAACTTCTGTATCTGCAAATACTGAGTTTTTAGGAGTAGCACAGCGACACCCGCATAAAACGTGAACTATTTCCTACGGAAGAACCCATTACAGGGACAACAGTCACATACAAGTTCGAAGTTTTGAAATGAGATGGCGCGGTCAATGCAAGCGTGAAATTGAGTACGACTGATTATTTTGTGTTTCGTTTTAAAATGTTATGTCCCTTGTACCTGTAATTACACTGGTTCACTTACCCTTCAACGTTTGGTTCGTTTGACGTCCAAACTTAATTATGAGAGGGCATTGTCTTTCCCTCATCTTGTCATTAGATGTCGTTGCCTTTTCGTCATGTGATCGCACCTTTAACGCTATTGATGACCAAATCTGTAACTAACCAAAAACCCAAAATCTTCGAAAAAACAATATTAAAAAAGAAATCGTAATAAACGCTACGAGGTATAAAGCATGTCAATCGTAAAGACACTTAATTAACGTGTTATTCATACAATCGCATAACTACTTTAATTGTTCGGGTTAGATGGGTTGGTTCTGTTCCATTTGCTGGAGACGCTGTTGTTAATTAATTAATGTTTTTTTTTTATAAGATAACTATGATTATGTTTTTCTTTTTCTAATTATCTTTACTGTGTCTTTAATATAAAAATATACTATCAACTTCTCAATTTGAGATTTGGATGAAATTTATAATATAATCATTTATACATTTTATTTTATGTTGGTACACTGGTGTTATGTTTGTTTGATTTAAATTGAATAAAAATTAATACGACAAATTCAAAAATTCATGATTGTTTATGTAAATAAATATTTAAGTCTTTTTCGTTTTTTGTCGTTATTTATCATAGTTTCATTGATTATTATAATTAATGTCCTTCCCTATACAAAAACACGTTCAGGTAATTATACTCACACATACAAAATTTGTCATAATTACAAAAAAAACTTAATTACAAAAATTATAAAATTATTATTAAAACAATATCTTATTATAAATAAATATTATAAAAATATTAATTTCAAGATCTATTCAAGGTATAAAGAAACGAATTATTCGGGTATCCATTTTTATTATGATATTTTTGTCGTTAAAAATAAAAAAAGTACTTTACAAAATTATCTTAACACCTTTATTTTGTTCACAATGACTTATAAAAAATATATAATAAGAATGAACACATGGTTCTACTTTTGACCACCAGATGTTGTTATTATCGAATGATATAATAATACTAGCAAACTTCAATATCAACAGTCATCGCGTAGGCTATACACATTAGACACTGTATAGCCATCATACAAAGACTATACATAAAAATGTTACGCTTTTTATTTAACGTTACGGTATTTTTTGCCGGCTTGGGTACCCCTCTGCAACGCCCCATAAGGAACTTTGTACCAAAAAAAAAATATAATTAGAATATTCAGTATTCATTAGACTATTCAGACCTTGTGGTACCGGCGAGCGTACCTCTTGTAATAGTGTGTGTGTTTTGTAAATACAACTGTGTTTTTGCTTGAACACACATTTGGTGGTAGAGCTTTGTGCAAGCTCGTCTGGGTAGGTACCACCCACTTATCAGATATTCTGCCGCAAAACAGCAGTATTTTGTATTGCTGTGTTCCGGTTTGAAGGGTGAGTGAGCCAGTGTAATTACAGACACAAGGGACATAACATCTTAGTTCCCAAGGTTGGTGGCGCATTGGCGATGTAAGCGATGGTTAACATTTCTTACAATGCCATTGTCTATGGGCGTTGGTGACCACTTACCATCAGGTGGCCCATATGCTCGTCCACCTGCCTATAAAAAAAAAAAAAAACATGGACACATTAAAGGACACTTTTTAAGTGATTTGTGTATAAATGTAATATGTGAATTTCAAAAACAGTGCCCTAGTTGTTCGCCGTTTCCCTTAATTTTGTTAAATTATATTTTCATGGCGAATGATGTCTAGCAGAAAATATAGACTAAAAAAAACATATTTTAAAATATATGTACATATCTCGATTTGATGTAACTTTACAAAATATAAATTTTACAAAGATTTTAAAATATTAATGACCATCGAATTCAAACTTTTTTATTGTATAGATTGACGGACGAGCAAATAGGACGTACGAGTACCTCATGGTAAGCTATCACCGTCTTCCAGACATTGGCGTTAAAAGAAATGTTAACCATCGCCTGTCCGCATCCCAGATAACCCAGAGGGGCTAGTACTAAGTCCTATCACCAGTAAAAGTGCGTATTTTATATCAAAGTTATTATATACATTATCCATATTAAAGAGGCAACAATTGTATTTCGTTTATTAGCAAACTTAATCTTTTGTTTGTTTTGTTAAATTATTCATCTGTTATTTATTATTTTTCTTAAATGTGATAAAAAGATATACTTAATTCCATTTTTTAAAATAAGTTATTATATTATAGTTGTGTATATAAATGTACATAAAATGTGCTATATATAAAATAAACAGTATATATATATATATATATATACACTATATATATTGACATGTTGTCCGTATAAACAGCAACAGACTGTCATTTTCAGGACTACTTTTGGAGCTTATTCCACCAAGCTGCTCTTATTTCAATGAAAATAGAAGCATAGACGTTTCCTTGATGTTTTCCTTTATCGTCAAGAATGAGATGAACTTTAAACATATAAAATACTTACGAAGTCAGGACGGGCAGTTAGTATTTACTAGTAGTAGTACTTCTCACTTCCTTTATTAGTAAATTGAATCCGTGCGAAGCCGGTAGGAGTCGCAAGTACTATATAAAAGTTTTTCGGTAAATATTACAGTCTAAATTTATTTTTAAAATATAAAATGTAAAAGAAAGGAAGCTGTAGGATTCGAACCCACGCCAACCTGACTCATTGGTTTCAGCTGAAAAGTTGCATATATACCGTGAGACGATTATCTAATCCTTTATCCAATTATGCAATTGTAAGTATTAATTAATGTATAATGATGAAGACTTCTAATTATAATTCATATAATTTATATTATGATAAAAGTGGGGTATTAAGTTGCCTACTTTATATCACCTAACGCTTAGTTTAAAAAAATAACGCATTTGTGATAAAACCTAAATTGTAATTAAAAAATCAATACAACGGCTGAATGTACATAATTATCAAGTCATAAGCAATTTTCTTCCAATCTGTTTAACTTTCAGTTATTTATCCTTTTTCTGCTTATTAAATTTTTAAATAATGTAGGAATAAGTATTAGATATATTTTTATTCTATGTAGTCATTCGAAACCATGGTTTTAAATTATTTATTACGTTTTTCGACGTGATGAAATAGTAATTTTGTTGGAATAAAATAAATCATAAGCCAAACAGATTAACTGGCTTTTTTCTTATTTAAAAGCGGACAAGAACATTATAGTAAGATAGTAAGTGACGAATGTATGAACTTTTAAGAACTGTAAAGAAAACATACGGTGGTTTATGTTTCTACTGTTTTTTTCTATCATTGTACATAATATTTGGTAGACAGAGTCAGAGATGTGGCAAAGTAGTGTACGCGGAACAAAGATACAACACGAAGGCGTGGTCTCTCACTGGTATACAAATAAGCTCTTATAATATTCTATTCTCCTGGTAGTTCACGAGAGGATCGTCGCCTACACTATATTGTAAGCGTGCCGCTCTTTCGAGTGACATACAATTAGGCGATAGGACAGGCGTTGATGCATTGACAACATGTAGCCAATGTAGGAATTGAATTCACGACCTTCGCAAAGATAACGCGACACTCTACGAGCTACGTTGTTGAACGACCTTGTTGAAAGTAGGTTAAAATTTTCTTCTGTCTCTTACATAAAATAACAGATGGCAGATTAAATGAAATAATAATTCGGCACACCTAAATCAAATCGATGAACGCAAATATTTTTATAAGTTCTAAATCGCGCAAATATTTTTTAGTTTTTTTGTTTTAATTGAGCATTTTTATTGTAATATATTATTTTACAGTTATAACTCGAGAATATTTTTTACCAAGGAAAGAAATTTTCTTGCGAAGAGCACTTTAAGCTCTTACATTTGTTTCCTAAAAACCCGAATCTTAATTTTTACAAGAATATTACTTTATATATATATATATATATATATTTGTTATTTTAATTTAGCTGGTTGAGAAGTTGTCTATGTAATTTTTTTTTTTATGGCATAGATAGACGGCTAGCTTTTGAGCCACCTGATGGTAAGTGGTCACCAACGCCTATAGATATTGGCATTGTAAGAGATGTTAACTATCGCTGGTTAAACTACCGACAAATTAATAAGTTGATTATAAATCTATTTAATGCTGTTTTGTATAATCATATTTGCAACGATCTGTAAACTTTGGACTCAGACATAAGTAAGTGTCTTAACAAATTTTAAACAAATCTTAGAGAATAATAATCTTTTGCTTTTGTAGGTTGGCATAAGTTATAAATAAAATATAATTAAGTTCAGTTAGCTTTTAGTTAACTTAATATCAATTAGTATCAATTTTTATCTTTTCCTACTTCCTCATTAGTTTTTATTGACGTACGTGGTAAAATAAAATTTACTGTTAACAAAGATTATTTTTATTATTTATTTGATATTGTTTCCTAATGTGATATTAATTGTCACCTTAATAAATAAATAAATAAATAAACCATTTCATTTTCATAACTTAACTTCTTCTACATTTTTCAACGTTTCGGGTTTTATTATATTTTTATTATATTACACAGAATCAAACCAGCAGGATCCGTTCTATGACAAAATAATTTCGAAAACTATATTACAACAAAAAAAAACAAAAGCAATTGAACTGCATTTTATTATTCTCAAACTCGCTTTCCGTTGCCGCCGTTTTAATTTAAAGCTCTAACACAGACTTTTAATCGTAGCATTTTGCATTACAACAAAACGTTTAAAGTTTTTGTATTAGATATATTATGTTTCAGAGTGATTCCTAGGTTTTTAATTCGGTTCAGAATCGATTATTAGTAGATGCCGTATGGCTGCAGGTATGGTTTCGATTCCCATGCAGGTGCATTAATATGTCTGTTCATCTGAGTGTGGGTGTATTTATCTATATAAATATTTATTTACAAAACAAAAAGGTAGTATGTATAAGTAAGTATATCAGTTGTCTGGTTTCGATAATACGAGCTCTGCTTAGCTTGAGATCAGATGGCCTTGTGTAAATGACAACCTATATTATTGTGCAAAGAAACTTCCAGCTTTAATGCTATGACGTATATCTGGCGTTCAAGAGCTCTTGTTTCTTCAATAAATGTTGCAAAACAAATGCTAAAAACAGATATTTGTACGGGGCTACATCGACGAGTTGAATAACCTCAAATTACGCGGCACAAATACTAGAAGTGCATAAATGCAAAAGAGGTTCGCATGATAGTTTTCACTACATAGGTAAATGTAACTATAAGAACCCATGTCTAGACGTTTTCTAGCCGTTTTGTTCTTCAAATAGGAGTTTATAAATTACATATTATACTAAATATAAATTATATACTAAATATTATATACTAAAAAAAAATATATATTACATTTTTAGTATAAATTATTTAAGATTTATCATATTTTTATTATATACACAATCAAACCCGCAAGATACGTGTTACAACAAAAAAACATAAATACAACTGCAACTATTGCCCCTGTCAGGATTTGAAACTGGAATCTTCCGATCAATTCTCGGACATGTTACCCTTGTGAGGTACAAGGGTGTAAATAAGTTGTTAAAATAAGATATAGTATCCACATGATCAACGTTATTATCTTAAAGTTTTAGTAATATTAAACAGTTATACCCTTTCTTTTAAGTATTTGCATCTCCACAACGGGAAAATACGCAATCTCCGTAGCATTTAAACGAAATGCCATCATATCATGATGGAAACTGTCAACGTAACGCTAACGTTTCATGTTGCCCTGGTATGGAAATGTTAACTTCGGTTGGAAATAAAACCATAAAGTAGGTGTAGTACGTAAAAATTAAAAAAATCTTTGTGAACAAAATATATATATAATATGTGCTCTGCATTCTTATTCTTCTTCTTCTTCTTCGTGGCACTCTTGTCAGTGGTCGTGGTCGCCATGTAGTGTTAAGATTTAATATACTTTGCATATGAATATGAAAAATATAGCTATTCAAAGGTAGCAATGTAGAGAAAATTTTGTTTTACGTAACATAATAAATTAATAGGAGTTTGGATTGTAACGCGGGTGAAGCCGGACGAAGCGCTATTAATCGGTTAGACGAATCCCTCAAGTCAAATAAAAAAGACTTTATTAAAATTGTCTTTTATCTATATATCACAACAATTTAACAACAAAGCTGAACACCAAAGTGTTAAGACCTGGTATGACTTTATTGAGTTAATTTCTAAAGAAATTTTATTAAGTTTAAATCAAGAGTATTTTGTTTAAAACGATAACTTTCTTTTCATTTTTAGTACCATCTGATTGAATATGAAATCCCAAGAAGAATAAAAGAGAAAACCATCAGTGTATTGTGAAATATAGACATTAGAAATGGCTTTCAATAACTATGTATAATGCCTATATAAAATAGTAAATTTTGTAGAAATCAAAATAAAGAATTATGTTGTGTGAATCAGGTGGCTACAAAGTAGTGTACGTGGAACAAGGATGAACAACGAGGGCGTGGTCTTTCACTGGTATACAAAATATAAGCTCTTATAATATTCTATTCTCCTGGTAGTTAGCGAGAGGGTCTTCGCCTACACTATATTTGTACATGTGCTGCTCTTTCGAGTAAATTTAGGAAATTTTGATTGGATGATCTTTTGGTAAACATTTGGTAACATACACACATACGTTGCTGATTGTTGATTTATAATTGATTTATAATATAGACTTAAAACTACTGACTTAAAAGAAAGACGTTATAATAAAGGCTACATTGCTAATAAATGAATAGAAATTTAATATAGTAAGCAAGATTTGAAGGAATAATTAATTAATTGTAAATAAAAAAAAATATAAATTGGTGAAATAGTAATGCTTATTTCTTTGTATGATTTGTTTCGTACTTAATTTTAAATTTTGAACTTCATGATAAGTTATTAAGCAAAGTAAAGTTATAAATTATAAGCACACCAAAGATATATCTATCTATCTATTTTATGTTTTTTGTTTAGTTATAAATTATAAACTATTTATCTCTATGCTGTTTCCATAAATTCTTGGTTCTCGTTGTATTATCATCTTCTTGTGTCATCTGTTTTCCTGGTAGTTATAGCAGTTTCAGATCAATAGGTGTGTTAAACTGCCATCTACCGGGCTTAGTTAGTTATAACTTCAATAACTTCAAAACACAACACGGGGTATCATAAATTCTCTCGTTTACGTTCAAATAAATGTTCGAAGATGATATTATGTGATCAAAACACGTCATCGGGCACAAAAGCAAAAGCAAAAGAGGGCACTGTACACGGTCATGTCAATACATAAATAAAACCGATTGAATTGAAAGGAGAAGGGCGAAATACATAAATTAAATTTCCAATTTACTCAATAGCCCTATAATTTATAGCCTATTCTGATGTATGAGCTATATTATTGTTAAGTTTCATTACAATCTAATTTAGTAGTTTTTTGCGTGAAAAAGTAACAAAGATTCATACAAACATTCACATTTATAATATTAAGTAGAATATCAATTATATTATTAGTAAAAAGGTGTAGACAGCTTACAAGCGCTTTTTGAGCAGTACTTTGAAATATGGCTTATTAACCACACTTCACCTTAGTATTATGTCGCCGTTGTCTATGGATACTCGTCACGTACCGAGTTCAATTAAAAATTAAAGTGAACCAAAACAACCGGAAATGCATTCCTGTTATAATATAATATATTCCACAAATTATTCAAACAAAACTTCTAAAACTCATGGAATCACATTTCATTCTTATTTATTTTTCTTATCTTATATACCTAAATGATAATATGAAAAAATATTTTTATCCCGTTTAATTGAAGTTTGGATTATAACGCGGGCGAAGATACAGACGAACCGCTAGTAATATATAGACGAATGCTTCAAGTCAAATCCTAAAATATTTAATAAAATTGTCTTTTAAACATGCTTTTTCAAGTCCTTACTTGTCCTTCAAGCGTTATACCACAACAATTCAACAATTAGCTGCACACCAAAGTGTTAAGACCTGCTCTGACTTTATTGAGTTAATTCATTTTTTTATTAATTCATCGGGCATAAAATAAAGACAAAATTAAAAATGTATCGATACACCCACAAGTTTGGCGTTAAAAATTAAGGTAAACTGAAAGTATTGGTAGCTTGCTATGACGGCAGCCTCTGTTCAGCAATACAAGCGGCTATATGTAACAATTTCGGTTTTAAAGTGTAAGTTTCCCAATTTATGGTACCTTGAAGTTGGCACTTTGAAAGGAAATATAAAAACAGTAAATCCGGATTTAAAAATATTTATTATAAATTTTCATCATTTTTTTTTATTATCAAGAGTATTTTGGACTAGGTTATGTTATTTTAAATTGAACTATTTAATACAAACTTCTGACTTAAAAGAAAGTCACTTCAAAGAGGATACACTGCTAATAAATGAATAGAACGTTAAAAATAGAAAGCAAGATTTGAAGGAATATAATTAACTGTTTAAAAAATTATTAAAATTGATGATGTAATGGTAATACTTATTTCTTTGTATGATTCGTTTCGTACTTAATTTTAAATTTTAAACTTCATGAGAGGTTAGTAAGCAAAGTCTATAAATAAATCTAAAGTCTATAAGTAAATCTATCTATTTTATGTTTTCATAAATTCTTGTAGATGGCCTCTCGTTGTATTATCATCTCCTTGTGTCATCTGTTTTCCTGGTAGTAATAGAAGTTTCCGATCGATCGGTGCGTTAAACTGCCATCTTCCGGGTAAAGTTATAGAACTTTATTAACTTTAAGAAACAGCACGCGAAATACATAATTTAAAAAATAACGAAGCATCGTTTATACAAGTTTATATAAATTATAATTATAAATAACTAAAGAGAATATTTTGATAAATTTATTTAAAAAATATTGAGGCTTAATGATATCGCAGTCAGAAATGAATCATCGGGTAGTAACGTAACGGCAGTAAATATTGTTGTGTGGCTGTTATATTTTCTTAATATAATGTGAACAAGCTTGATAGTTTAAATGTTAAAATCATTTTTGCATTCTCGTCCTGTCTCGTCTTAAAATGGAACTTAATAATAAAATAAAATATTTTCCTTTTTTAACTTTTGTGCATTAAAGAATTATTGTAATAAAATGCATACTTTCGTTCATATTGCTATATTTCTGGGTTGAGGTTTCTTGTTGTATATGCGACAAACAGTCCATTAGTAAAAGTAAAAAGTAATACCCACACAGGTTTACGTACTTATCTTTAAATTTGTAGTGAGTAGAGAGCAAATATACACATATTAAAATAAGTAATTCGTAAATTCATCAAAATAAGATATATTTTATTTGTATTTTTTAACGAAGTGGTACATACATGTTTTGTATGCAACCTTTAGAAACGTGTTTTTATCAAGTGCTTTTCTCGTAGATGTTCTCTCGTTGTAATATCATCTCCTTGTATCATCTGTTTTCATTGTAGAAATAAATGTTTCAGAACAATAGGTGTGTTAACTGCCATCTTTCGGGTTAAGTGAGTAACTTCAATAACCTCAAAACACAACATGGAGAATCATAATTTCTATCATTGACGTTCAGAAAGATGTTCTTAGATGGCGGTGTATGATGATCATAACACGTCCGTTTTTTATTTTTCTTGTAATGAGAAGGGGGAACCCAAACAATTAAAAAAATAACGAATAATCGATCACAGAGGTATAAATTATAATTATTAGTTTATAAGATATTTACTAAAAAAAGTAGGCTGTATGATATGGGATACAGAAATTAATCGTCGTGCATTAACGGCAGGACGCTATAGAGATTTTATTAGCAATTACGTGAATCACATTCTCACCTTCGCCACATTCCTAGCTGGAAATACTGATTTTGAATAATTGTAATCATAAGATATATATTAAGTTGAACAATTGTAAATTGTTTTAAATAAATTACAACTATATCGATCCTTTTGTTATATACTAGACTACTAAATTGTAGACTCGCCTACGAGACGTAGACTTCGTAGCGGTTAATACAAGACAATGACGTAAAATGTAAAAATAATCTATTTTGCATTAAAGTAATAATGCAACATAATATTATTATAATGTTGTGTTATTTTGGTATATCTCGGCATACATCAGCATATTATTAATGATCATGGATCGGACGGACGGACAGATTTGGTATAATTTAATTGATTTAATAATTAATTAATCACTTAACACTTCAAATCGACTCAAAGACCTTTAACGAATTAAATAAAAATATGAAGATATTAATAGTTATATAAAGTATAAATAAAGTTAGTGTAGTAGAGTAAGGTTTAGTGGTTTAGGCGTGAAAGCGTAGCAAAAAACTTACATTCGCATTTATAATATTAGTAAGGATACACATACACGGTAAAATACTGCACAATTGCTCGTGGAAAGTTCTTTTCTTTTGCACTTTTAGTATAATTTTCTCGTTATGCTGAGATGACCCAGTGCTTAGAAAGCATGAATATTAGCCGGTGTTTATGGGTTCAAATCCAGGCAAGCAGCACTGAATTTTCAGGTGCCTAATTTGTACTTATATATCATTCATTCATTTGGTTCTTAAAAAATTGAAATCTAAGTACTTAAATATGGATTAAAATATTATATTTGTCAGAGGAAAAGTGACGGAATAGATGAACGTATATACGTTTCTTATATCATGAACAATTAAAGTAGAGGTTAGCTTCAAGCGGGGTTGAGAAGCTACCTTAACGTGCTTTTGGCGGCAATTCTAATAAGTCGCAGATGATCCATCTGGGTTATGGTATAGTTGTTTTAAGTGGTGTTAGATTGGTGTCGCGAAACTGTCGCGAAATCACTTTAATTGTTCATGATATAAGAAACGTATATACGTTCATCTATTCCGTCACTTTTCCTCTGACAAATATAATATTTTAATCCATATTTAAGTACTTAGATTTCAATTTTTTAAGCACCAAATGAATGAATGATATATAAGTACAAATTAGGCACCTGAAAATTCAGTGCTGCTTGCCTGGATTTGAACCCATAAACACCGGCTAATATTCATGCTTTCTAAGCACTGGGTCATCTCAGCATAACGAGAAAATTATACTAAAAGTGCAAAAGAAAAGAACTTTCCACGAGCAATTGTGCAGTATTTTACCGTGTATGTGTATCCTTACTAATATTATAAATGCGAATGTAAGTTTTTTGCTACGCTTTCACGCCTAAACCACTAAACCTTACTCTACTACACTAACTTTAAAAATTGCACCATTGGAAAGCTACATTATCAGCGAGTAACATAGGCTATATTTTGTCCCCGAATTCCCACAGGAACGGGAACTCCGCGAGTGAAACTGCGGGAAAAACTCTAGTATAATATAATTGAATGTTCATTTGAAGCATTACTTGTAACCGTGCTTATTAACTACTTAGTTAAACACTGATTTCGTTATTTATGCCATTATTGATTTGACTACCTGCGATTTGGCTACCGAAGATACAGCACTTATGATCTGCTTAACTAAACTTTATAAAGTAAGGCCATATAAAATTTCATTAATATTAACTTTCGTAAACCACATTTATACAGTAAAATTAAAAACATTTTCAACTTTAAATTCATTCTGTTAAAGTCTATTTTACATATTTGTTCATTTTAAGAGCTGTCCTTCGAATATAGTAACTATATGTATGTTTCGTTTAGTAGCAAACTCAATTGTATTGTTAATTTAATTATCATTTATTAGAAATGTGATGAATAAAGGTATAAATATACCATTTGCACACTATGCCCGATAAATTCTCTTGGCTTAATATTATTTAATTAAAGAGGTTGCATGGAAGAGATCACTGTTTGTGATAAGGCCGCCTTTCCAAACTTTATTTTGTAAAACTTGTACTTACTAATTGTTATATTATTATAGTGTGTGCAATAAAGAATAAATAAATAAAATAAATATACTTATTATATACTAATCCCACTTTTTAAAATAAATTACATTTACGTAGTTATGTCGGTACTTTCGTAAGGTAACACAGACTAAGTATTAGCTACGAGATGTAGACTTCGTAGCGCTAAATATATACAACATAACGTAAAATTCTGATGATTGGGTGGTACCTACCCAAAGAGTGTGCACATAGTCCTACCACTGGTATAAGAATTTATGTGGTAAAAACATATAAATATTACCATTTTTTAAGTAAATTACAATGACATTCGTTATTTCGATACTTCCTTGACATACGTAATGTACGAGATTAGACGGCAACGAGACTACTTTAAGACAATAACGAAAAATGTAATAATATAGATTTTTGCTATTATACATTCTAAGTACTATACTATATATAAAATACCATGTCCTGAATGACTGATTCATCATTGCCGAGCGAAAACTATTAAAGTAAGGCCATGAAAATTGGCCTTAGCCTACTTTTTGAATTTCTACACCTAAAGGGTGAAATAGGGTTTGAAAGTTTGTATGGAAGTCCGTCATATATTAAGTTAGAAACATTATATTTTATTTAAAAGCCTCTGGTTGAAAATAAATAAATACGTAGTTCAGGATTTTCAAAAGTCTATCCTCCAAAAGGGCAAAATAGGGTTTACAATTTTGTAATATGGGTCCATCATTTTTCATTTTATGAGCATGCAATTTTATATGCTAGCTTCTGTTTAAAATAAATAAATACGTATTTCAAGGTTTTGAAGAACATACCTCCCAACAGGGTGAAATATGGGGTTAAAAGTTTGTATCCCGGGTTCGTCAAATTCCATGTATATTGTTATTTTTGGAAATTCAACCCCAAACGGGTTATGGAGAGTGGAACGGGAGAAAGGGTTGGAAACATTACTATAAAAAATATGTCGATGTGCTTGGGTCATTTCGAATGTTTTCACAATCTTTATGTATCATCCATGAATTGCTAATTATTTTTTGAACATGTGGCAGAATTTCAGTGACACATGTAGAAATGATGTTCTCACTTTCCTTATTAGTAAATTGAATCCGTGCTATACAATAGTTTCCCCGCAGATTATCTAGTCTAAATTTATGTCTAAAATATAAAATATAAAATATAAAAAAGGAAGCCTGAGCTTCCACTACGTCAGGTGCGGGATTCGAACCCACGACCACCAGGCAAACGATCTGGCGCCATAACCTCTAGGCCAACCTGACTCATTGGTTTCAGCTGAAAAGTTGCATATATACCGTGAAACGAATATCTTATTCTTTATCCAATCTTGCAAATTTAAGTATTTAATTAATGTATAATACATTTGGAATGTGGAATGGAATGTATAATAATGGCGACTTTTTTTTTTTTTTTATGTTAGAGTGGGCAAACGAGCAGGAGGCTCACCTGATGGAAAGTGACTACCACCGCCCATGGACATCTGCAACATCCGAGGACATGCAGATGCGTTGCCGGCCTTTTAGGAAGGAGTACGCTCTCTTCTTGAAGGTTCTTAAGTCATATCGGTTCGGAAAAGTCGCCGGCGAAAGCTGGTTCCACAGAGTGATTGTACGAGGCAGGAAATGCCTTAGAAAACGGGCTGTTGTGGACTTCCAGACATCGAGGTGGTGAGGATGGAACTTTGAGTTCTGGCGCGATGTCCGGTGGTGAAACTCAGCGGCCGGGACTAAACCAAACAACTCCTCAGAACACTCCCCGTGATAAATGCGGTAGAGGATGCAGAGAGACCCTACATCTCTACGCAAATCCAAAGGATTAAGCCGGTCGGTAATAGCCTGATCGTCGAGAAAGACTTATATAATTTATGATAAAAGTGAGTTATGAACGGATGACAGTGTTTTCCTTTATATCAATTAAGAGTAGTTTAAAAAAAATCACACATTTGTAATAAAATCTAAATTTTTAATTAAAAAAAATACAACGGCTAGTCATAAGCGTTTTCCTGCCAATATGTTATTTTTTTAGTTAATAATGCTTTCTCTGCTAATTTAATATTTAAAAAATATGAAATAAATAAATATATCTAAGTTTTTTATTCTATGCAGTCATTCAAATTTATGATCTTAAATTGCGTTTTTAGACGTGGTGTGTTAAATAAAACAGTAAATTTTATTAAAAACGAAATAAATCATCAGAGCTACGTCCCTCACGTTTCATATTTATTTATTTTTATTTATTTGCCCAGAGTCTATCGATTTGTTTGTGAAACAGGTTGTGACTAAGTAGTGTACGCGGAACAAGGATACAACACGAGGGCGTGGTCTGTCACTGTTATATAAATAAACTCTTATAATATTCTATTCTCCTGGTAGTTCGCGAGAGGGTCGTCGCCTACGCTATATTATAGAGCAAGATCCCAGGGCCGCCAGACGTCATGTATTTTCTGACGGATGAAATGTGGACGATTGAGTAGTGTTAGTATGTACTATGATCGTATGCCTACCTGCTAGCTTGGTCAAACGGCCAATTTCCAGGTATCAGGTAATCAAGGTACATATAAACATTACTTACTTCACGTAAATTCTGACGCTCCATTTTTATATATGTTCATCCGACAACTATTTTAAAACCTTTGACAAGAAGACAGACCGATCCATGGGGCCAATCATCCCCTAAACTAAATTTTAATATCTATGTGAGTGGGAGCGCGAGAGCATTATCTACGCGCATGAGACTGAGTGAGACCGACTGCGCTGTTAAGGCCATGAAAATTACTTGAACTGATATTTTATAATTTTTAGAACTTTTGTTGACAAGTAAATTATGGCAACAAAAATAAGAAAAAAAATTGACATATAAAAAATAATACTAGTTAGCCGTCATTTTTAAATATTTTTTCTATTTATTAATTAGAAATAAAAAATATTTGGTATTTTTAAAAAATATTCTTTTAAATAAATTATTTATTATTATTTTAAAAAAGTTCTAAAAATTATAAAATATCAGTTCAAGTAATTTTCATGGCCTTAACAGCGCAGTCGGTCTCACTCAGTCTCATGCGCGTAGATAATGCTCTCGCGCTCCCACTCACATAGATATTAAAATTTAGTTTAGGGGATGATTGGCCCCTTGGATCGGTCTGTCTTCTTGTCAAAGGTTTTAAAATAGTTGTCGGATAAACATATATAAAAATGGAGCGTCAGAATTTACGTGAAGTAAGTAATGTTTATATGTACCTTGATTACCTGGAAATTGGCCGTTTGACCAAGCTAGCAGGTAGGCATACGATCATAGTACATACTAACACTACTCAATCGTCCACATTTCATCCGTCAGAAAATACGTGACGTCTGGCAGCTCTGGGATCTTGGACCATTATAAATGTGCCGCTCGAGTAACATACAAATAGGATATTCAGAAAATTTACCACCCAGCAATTAATTTATTAAACCCAACAACTAAGGAAAGGGAGACCTTGAAAGTAAAAATTAACAATGACACTAAGCAGTCGTTCATATCACAATATGTGGCCATTGTAGGAATTGAACCCATTCGGATGTACTTACGAATGTTTTAACGGATGAGCGCTTCATAAATGGCCCGAAAAATAAGAACACAAATACATTTTTGAGGTTATTTCAAATAAGTAAACTCAAATCCAATGCGCACTTGCAAGCCCTCTGCTGTTGCGAGTCCTGTTCATTTCACCCTCTTTCATAAAAAAACACAGACGGCTACGGTTTTCGAAATATATTATATAAAACATCCACTTCGTTCGCATCTTAAATCACGGTTATTTACTCTTATTTGCAATTTAATTTAAATTAAAATTTAATTCGTTGTACCTAAATCAAATAGATGAATGCAAATATTTTTATAAGAACTAAATCGCGTCAATAACTTTTTAATTTTTTATTGATTACAATGAGTCAAGTCAACCCGTAAATGCAGATTATCGCAATATTAAAGCGAATGGCTTGGTTACCGTTCCGGCACGGCACAGGCACCTAGGTACGAAAAAAACACTCACAAATTTAATATTAATATAAAGATTTCACTTAAGTAAAATTAAGGTAGGTAGTGGTCACCAACCCCTATAAACATTGGCATTGTAAGAGATGTTAAACATCGCTTACATCGCCAATTCACTACGAACCGTGGGAACTAGGACGTTATGTCCCTTGTGCCTTTAATTACCATTTAAGTATTAATTGATAAAACTACCGAAAAATAATAAGTTTATTATAAATCTATTTGGTTCTGTTTAAGATAATCATATTTGCAACGGTCTGTCAACTTTGAACTGAGACATAATTAAGTGTCTTAGCAAATGTTAACAAATCTTAGAGAATAAAAATATTTGCTTTTGTAAGTTGTCAAAAGTTATAAAACAAATTTAATTAGGTTCAGTTAGCTTTAAGTTAACTTAACTTACCAAGTTTTTCCTTTTCTTCTTCCACCTGTGTTTTTATTGACATATATTATGTGGAAAATAATATTAACAATTAACAGTTTTTTTTTAAATTTAATATTGTTTATTAATGTAATATTGTGTTCAATGTTATTTTTCCTCTTAATAATCTTAACTGTACTAATTCTACTTTTTCAACCGGTCGGGTTTTATCAATTTTTTATTATACACATAATTAAACCCGCAAGATTTGTTTTAAGACAAAATATAATCGATAACTGTATTAAAATAGAAATTCACCTGCAACTCTTGGCCCTGCCAGGATTTGAACCCGGAATCTTCCGAACTGTACTCGGACGTGTTACCCTTGCACCACAGTGCTTTTTTAAATGAGATATAGTTTCTTACCTCAATATTTTAGTAATATTTAACATATATATCGCTTCCATTAAAAATTTGCGTCTCCACAAGGGGAATATATGCAACTTCCGTAGTTTTAACACGGTTGTGGAATACTTCGTGCTTTGTTGCCTTTATTGTAATAATAAAAGTCACAACATGCGATAATTGATGTATGTACTCGTATATACATATGTACATATGTATCAACATCTGAAAGTTAAATTTATTGATATTGTTTGAATACCCTACCTGTAGCATTAAAAAGAGATGGCATTATATTATGATGGAGACTGCGAAAGTAACGCTTGCGTTTTATGTTGCCCTGGTATGGAAATGTGAACTTCGGTTGGAAATATAACCATAAAGGCGAAAACAAATAAAAAAAAACTTTAATAGGCTAATAAACATTTTGATTAGAAAATTAGATCAGATAGATGATTAGAGAATCGATCTGAGTGGTTTATTTAGTAGACGTCAATTGGATTATATGCGAGCACAAAACAAAGTGGTCATTGTTTAGTATAATCAAAAAACAAAACACGTTTAAAAACGTCAAAATTCGGATTGATCGTGACGTACGACATAATATAATATAATAATGTAAAATTTTAAACAATAAATAAGTTATAAAAAATTATAATAATTTAAATTAAAAAATAAAAACATAATATTATGTATAAGCCTTCGTCCATTCCGTCACTTCCTGCGACAAATATATAAAATATTGAGCCGGTTTGTGTGTTTGGTAGACATCTGCCTTTTGCGCTGCAGGTCATGGGTTCGATTCCCACCCAGGACAGAAATTTGTGTGCATGAACATGTCTGTTTGTCTTGTGTCTGGGTGTAATTATCTATATAAGTATGTGTTTATAAAAGAAAAATAGTCTGGTTTCCATATAACAAGCTCTGCTTAGTTTGGGATCAGTTGGCTATGTGTGAATAATGTCCCAGGATATTAGAATTATTATCATTATTTGAATATATCTTTAAGCATTGAACAAGATTTTAATTGTTCAAACTCGAGATTAATTTCAGTGATTATCCATTGAAGTGAAAATTCAGTGCTGCTTGCTCAGGTTAAACCCACGATCATCGGTTAAGTTTCATGTGTTTAACCATTCGACCACCTCAGCATGACATAAAACTATATTAAAAGTACACAAGATTAGAACTTTCCAGGGGCAATCTCGACCGCAAAGAAAAAGAGTCGGTTAGAAAGTCTTCAATTTCCTCTAAAGTACCTAACCTAGCTTTATGAAATAAAGACTAAATTAAAGAAAATTAATAAAAACCTGTCTGGTTTATAATTTTTTTTATTCTGTAGTCATCTATCGCTAACCCCCGAAGAGAGTACCAGGATCCTGACAACGCTTGAAGATGGGCACAGTGACCGAAATACAGCGAGAACTATACGTGTGACTCTTTCTACAATTCAGCGAGTACTCCAGCGTTTTCATGAAACTGGATCCAATCTCCGAAGACCAGGAACAGGCCGAACAAGGTGGACGATGGCGCGGGCGGATTGTTATATAGTGTAAAAGTGTATGGTGCAATTTTAAAGATCATTTACGAGCTGGAGGAAACAATCTGAGTGCGGATAGAGTGGCCAGCACGCAGTTCCGACTTAAACCCCATTGAGCATACATGGGCCAAACTGAGACGACATGTACGTCAACGGAATTCGCCGCCAATCACGCTACGAAATAAAATAAGTTCTTATAAAGAAATGGCATAATATTCCGCAGCTTTGCCTGAAAAGCCTATTAGAAAGTATGCCAAATCGTATAACAGCAGTATTGCGAGCTCGCGGAGGCAACACAAAGTACTAAAATGTGTGAAAACGACACATCTGTAACCTGTAAATGTACATTATTTACGAATTTTTATTTAATAACATTTAAATTTTCTTTAACTCAGTCTTAATTTCATAGAGCTAGGTCAGGTACTTTTGAAGATATTAAAGATCTCTAACCGACTCTTTTCTTAACGGTCAAGTGCAATTTACAGCATGCAGAGGTTGTGTCCAACCTGGTAGCATTGACTGTTATTTTACTATGTTGACATAATATAATTTATCTATCATGGATACTCTAATTGCGTAACTTTCAAAATATACAATTTTTAGTTAGGCATTACTTGTTAATGTGCTTATTGATTCTTTAGTTAAACACTGCTTGCGTTATTTCTAACATTATTAATTCAATATTCTAAATAAGGAGAGTCGACAGCTACCCAAGATACAGCGCTTGTGATCTGCTTAATTACTTTGTATTTTCATTATTACGTTCTTAGAGTATAAATATTTATCGAAACCTGCAAAGAAATTATTAAACTATATACTTTAAAAAGCTTAAATTCTGTCTACAACATTTATAAAGTAATATAAAGAACAATTTCATATTTAAATTCATTCTGTTAATGTCTATTATAAATATCGATTCGAATATAGTAACAAAATATCGAAACACCTCAACATACGCTACGTTTATGAGTCATTGTCTTAAACCTGACCTGTTTATCGATTTTATTATATTGACTTCATATTATCGTGTCTTGAAAATTTTTTTTTGTCTTATTGCAATAGTAAATGGGCGGAACCTATATGTAGATTATATTAATGAAATGATAAAAATTAATACTTCAGCTACACACCCTTTGGCCGGAGTAAAATAGAGTGTTTTTGATTATAGTCGCGTTGTGAAAGCTACGCTAAGCTGGGGAGGTTTCTTAATACATTTATTTTTAATGAAAAAATAAGTTGTCTTTGCGCTGTGAACTTGTTATTACTTCAGACGGTTATTTATTCTACTTAATATTATTTATTATTTTATACAGAGTGTAACAAAATTCGTGTCCGACCCGTGAAGTGGTTATTAGGTATCGTGAGTCGGTTCTATTTATGTAAAAAAAATTAAAGTATTATGCAAAAAAATTACTCCAAAAAAATATTTTTTTTCATTTTCAATTGTAAATGGCGAAAATTTCATGGACAACTGAGGTCATGACCTCGGCTCCGACCTACCCGATAGGTAAGAGCTATCGAGCGCTAACGCCCGCGCCTGTGTTGCAATATAATTGTCGTTATTTAGTCAAATAAATTTTTTTTCGGGGAAAATTTTGCTTAAAATTTTAAAATTCATTACATAAATAGAACCGACTAACGATACCTAATAACCACTTCACGGGTCGGACACGAATTTTGTTACACCCTGTATTGTGTTAAATGTTTTTTTATGCTGCCGTAAATTTGACTATTATACTATATTGACTGTGATTTGTTTTTTTTCTATAGTCGGAACACATATAAGTCTTATTTGAGATCAAAACGTTTAATGTTTGGCCGATGGTAGTAAATATTTGTTATAATTCCCTTTTGTTTTCTGATTGAGTTGTACTTCCGATAAGCGCATACCAACGACCGTTTTGAGTTTGTGTAAATAAACGTAATTTATTTTTTATATAAGAGGAGGAAAACGAGCAGGAGGCTCACCCGATAGAAAGTGGCTACCACCACCCACCCATCTGCATTTTTTTATTCCATAGATGATGGGAACAAATGTTAATTGTTTTCTGCTGTAATATATTCACAAATTTGTTAATACATACTTTACAGCACGCGTAGACTTGTGAAGGAATATAATAATAGCAATGTATGTTCCCGAGAGGGAGAAATCATTGATATGCAAAAGTGTTGGGGATAGCACAGACCCCTGGGGGACCCCAGCATTCACTACATGGAATTGCGAAGCGTGACCTTCAACTAAAAGGCGAAGGCTACGCTTGTGTAGGAAGCTGGCAATCCAGGTGCAGAGCTGCGCTGGCAAACCGTATGCCGGAAGCATGGAGAGAAAACTTATGTGCTAGACCCTGTCGAAAGCCTTGGAGATATTAAGGCGCCAACTATTTTGCACGCTTGTCGATAGCTTCACCCCAGAGGTGTGTTACGTACGCTAGAAGATCACTTGTGGACCATTTTGGTTGAAACCCGTACTGTCAATCATTAATTAGACAGTGATCTTCTAGGTAATGGATCAGTTGGTTGTTTAAGATCCGTTCCATCACCTTACAAAGAAGTGAAGTCTTAGCTATTGGCCGATAATTTGCTGGGTCAGATCGATCGCCTTTTTGGGAACAGCTTGCATATTATCTTCTTTCCAAGAATCCGGCACACATCCTTTAGAGAGACAGCTGGAACAGGCGCGTCAATACAGGAAATAGCTCCGCTGCACACTTCTTCAGCACTATGGCTGGTATTCCATCGGGACCACTAGCTTTTCGTACATCGAGTGACTGCAGCTCTGCACGCTCTTCACGCTGCCTGTTTTTGCTGTCAGGCATCGTGTGGCAACCGCTACGAAGTCTACATCGTGAAGCAGATACTTATTCTACATAACGTCAGTTATGAAATACCGACAAACTATGTTATTGGTAATTTATTTTAACGTTTTCATCACATTTCTAAAAATAATTATAAATAGATGAATATATTAATGAAACAAACAAAAGATTGAGTTTACTAATAAACGAAACACAATTGTTGAAATTCAGCGAAGCTTGCCCGGGTTTGAACCCACGATCATCGGTTAAGATTCACGCGATCTTACCACTAGGCCATCTCGGCTTCTGTACGACAATAATATGACTGTTAAATTATATAAATATTAACTAAGTAAAGAAAAAACAGGTGATTAATAATCATTTTGATGACCTCGTTTTCATACATATTGGACTCTTTTTTCTTTCAACCCATACATTTTGTAGGACAAATATTTTTTCGAATAATTTAGATAATTATTATCTACAGATTTAACACAAAAAACCCGTTAGTAATAAATTGTTGAGAATCATCAAACCAACATATTTTATCCCTGCTATGATTATATTATTACCTATCACAATCGACAGTTTTTGTACAGGAAATTGTTGGACGTCTTATCAAAATGAAGCTACTCACGGAAAATTAGCTTGATAGTAATCAAGTGCAAAAATGGACCATGGATTCAGGACTAATACGCATCCTCTACATAATGAATCATGTTATTATTATTTTTTTATAAGTTTTTTTTTATATAAACTACATTGGCAGAGGAACAAATGGGACGTACAAGTACCTGATGGTAAATAATTGTCACCGCTTCCCATATACATGGGCATTAAAAATTTGTTTTTCGCTGAACGAGAAATGGCTCGCTCTCTCTTCCAACCGAAACACAACAATACCAACTAATGCTGTTTTGCGATGGAAAACACAGTGGTAACTTAGAGAAGCCTACCACCAGTAAACGTGCGTAATTTTTATCAACGTATACATTATAAACGTTGTCTATATAGTTGTAGCAAACTCAATTGCATTGTTAATTTATTCTTCATTTATTTGAAAAGTGATGAAAAAGGTATAAATAATACCACTTTTTATAAATTAAAATTTTAACATAATAAAAACCGACTTCAACAGAAAAACAAATTAATATGCACTAAAAAGTAAAAAAAAATCTTCTATAATTTGATAATTAACTTAATTGCATATTCTTCTATAATTTGATAATTAACTTACTTTTTTCTACTGATGTTTTGTTATGACGTTGTCACGTTAAACTATCGTCCGTAAACCGACTTAACAGACAACAATTTTGACTTGCTACGGATATGCTACGTGCGACTACGACGGGTGTACTACGTACGACTATGATGTGCTACGAATAAAGACTATCTCATATACGTATACCATTTGTATTCGTCCGTAGCTAGCCTGTATAAATATGTGAAGATGAAAGATAAAATTGTTAACGTAAAACAGCAATCAAACTAACTATAAAATACTTCACTCGGTGTTAAAGCTTTTGCAAGCTCGTCTGGGTAGGTACTACCCACTCATCAGATATTGTACTGCAAAACAGCAGTACTCTGTATTGGTTTGTTTCAGTTTGAAGGGTGAGTGAGCCAGTTTATTTACAGACACAAGGGACATAACATCTTAGTTCCCAAGGTTGGTGGCGGATTGGCGATGTAAGCGATGGTTAACTATTTTTACAATACCAATATCCATGGGTATTAGTGACTACTTACCATCAAGTGCCCCATATGCTCGTCTGGCTACCTATACAATAATTAAAAAAACTTGACTATCCATTATCATTCACCCATTAATTCTATATTTAAAAAAAATTAAAATGACTAAGATGACTTGAGGTAAAGCAAGTCATTCTCTTATTTTTTTATTATTGAGTAGTAAGCCAGTAAGTCAGATTAATTTCTGACTGTATCATAAAGCCTCAATATTATTTAAATAAATATTCTCTTTAGTTATAATAATAATAATTTATATAAACTTGTATAAACGATGCTGCGTTATTTTTTTATTATGTATCGCGTGCTGTATTTTGAAGTATTGCTAAATAAACCCGGAAGAGGGCAGTTTAACGCACCGATCGATCTGAAGCTGCTGTAACTACCAGGAAAACAGATGACACAAGGAGATGATAATACAACGAGAGGCCATACAAGAATTTATGAAAAAATCAGATAGATAGATAATATGTCTTTGGTGTGCAATTTATAACTTGACTTTGCTTAAGTAGTACGAAATACGGAATACGAAATAGTATGAAGTACGAAACAAATCATACAAAGAAATAAGTATCACCATTTCATCAATTTATTCATTTTTATTTACAGTAAAGCATAAAAATAATATCAGTATTTTATATTATATTCCTTCAAATTTTGCTTTCTATTTTTAAGTTCTATTCATTTATTAGTAATGTAACCTCACTATACGACTTTCTTTTAGTCAGAGGTTTTCTATTAAATACCCTATCTATCCTCCTTAATATATGTTACTCGAAAGAGCAGCACATCTATATAGTGTAGGCGAAGACCTTCTCACAAACTACCAGGAGAATAGAATATTATAAGAGCTTATTTGTATACCAGTGAGAAACCAAGCTCTTCTTGTTCATCCTTATTCTACGTTACAAAACACGATTCTTTATTTTAATTACTACCAAGAGTAATTTTTTAATTAAAATTTAATTAAAGAAAATAAATTTTTTACTAAATATTTTTAAAACCCGATTACTGTTTTTATGTTTCCTTTCAAAGAGCCAGTTTTTTTGACGCAGTGGAAACCTTCAGAAAGGTACCCGTCTTCCTTGGGGGGGCATCCGGGTTATGTGGGATTCTTACCCACTAAACCACTGCGCTGGCACACTTTGAAATCTTCACATTAAAACCGAAATTTTTATATGTATAGCCATGCTGAACAAAGGCTACCTTCATAGCAGATTAATATTTAATAATAATAATATAAATATACTTTCAGTTAACCTTAATAAGCGTTAAAAATGCCAAATTTGTGGATGTATCGTTACATTTTTGAATTTGTCTTTATATTATTCCCGATAAAGTAATAAAAAAACATTAAATTAACTGAATAAACGAAGCTTCGTTATATTTTAAATTATGTATTTTGCGTGCTGTATTAAAGTTCTAACTTTACCCGGAAGATGGAAGTTTAACGCACCGATCGATCGGAAACTGCTATTACTACCAGGAAAACAGATGACACAAGGAGATGATAATACAACGAGAGGCCATTTACAAGAATTTATGGAAACATAAAATAGATAGATAGATATATCTTTGGTGTGCTTATAATTTATAACTTGACTTTGCTTACTAACCTCTCATGAAGTTTAAAATTTAAAATTAAGTACGAAATCATACAAAGAAATAAGTATTACCATTTCATCAATTTTAATATTTTTAAACAGTATATTATATTCCATTTTTAAAGTTCTATTCATTTATTAGCAGTGTATCCTCTTTGAATTGACTTTCTTTTAAGTCAGAAGTTTGTATTAAATAGTTCAATTTAAAATAACATAACCTAGTCCAAAATACTCTTGATTTAAGATTTAATAAAAAAAATGATGAAAATTTATAATAAATATTTTAAAATCCGGATTTACTGTTTTTATATTTCCTTTCAAAGTGCCAACTTCAAGGTACCATAAATTGGGAAACTTACACTTTAAAACCGAAATTGTTACATATAGCCGCTTGTATTGCTGAACAGAGGCTGCCGTCATAGCAAGCTACCAATACTTTCACTTTACCTTAATTTTTAACGCCAAACTTGTGGGTATATCGTTACATTTTTAATTTTGTCTTTATATTATGCCCGATGAATTAATAAAAAAAAATGAATTAACTCAATAAAGTCAGAGCAGGTCTTAACACTTTGGTGTGCAGCTAATTGTTGAATTGTTGTGGTTAACGCTTTAAGGACTAGTAAGAAATTGAAAAAGCATGTTTAAAAGAAAATTTTATTAAAAAAAAATTATTTGACTTTAAGCATTCGTCTATATATTACTAGCACTTCGTCTGTGTCTTCGCCCGTGTTATAATCCAAATTTGAATTAAACGGGATAAAAATAAATTGACATATTATCATTTAGGTATGCAAATAACAAAGTTTCACAAATACACAACCTTTTGCATTTGTTATATTAGTATGATTATTATTATTGTGGTATTTAAATAAAAAAGAATACACTAAATTATTTTAATGCTGCCGTATATACTTTATTAGGTATCCTTAGCATGACTTACATGTAAACATGTCACATAAATAGGTAAAGGAAGTAACTAATTGAAAAAATTGCTACCTCTACTAACCTCCACTGAAATTATCAAAAATATACATATGGTTTTCTTCAACACGATTACGATTTCGTTTTAAAAAATGTTTTTTCGAAGATTTATTTTCGAATACCTGCATTTACCATACAGTAATAACAATTACATAATTTTAATATTAATACTTATCGAAAATATGAAACTCACAAACAAGTTGTCAGTATACATCAATGACAAGCATCGCATATCTTTAAGAACGGCTCAAGTAATACTGGACGGACAGCAAAATTGTTTAAGATCATCGATCGACGACCAATATATGAGACCTCTACGCTAGTTCAAGACTTAAAAGAACTCCTTTCGATTATCATGTCCTGGTACACTATATCTCTGACGCGTACCACGCCATCTACCTACGACTCCTTAACCTTTCCAATGTAAACAATCATATTGATTTGACTTAAAAGAAAACAAGAGGATGATAATAAGGACCTCAAGAAGCTTATGGATAATATAAAAATATTTTACAGCAAAAAACCATCAACGTTTGCTTGAATCGTCTATGAAAAAAAAAAAAATTAAATACGGCCCAGAAATTTAACAATATGGCAACTACATATATAATAATATCATTGGAATTCGGGGCATAGAATATTCAAAATGGCGTTTGCGCTAATTTTCGTTATGATATTCTTGATAATAAGGAGGTCAAAATACGTTATTTAACACAAACTCAGAACGGACGTTGGTATGCGCTTTTCGGACTCATTCAGAAATCAAAATCACAACTCAATCAGAAAACAAAAGGGAGCATATAAGCAAATATTTATAACCATCGGCCAAACATCATTTTTGATTAATCTCAAATAAGACTTACATGACGTGTTCCGACTATAGAAAAAGAACAAATCACAATCAACATAGTATAATAGGCAAATTTACGGCAGCATCAAATAAACTAACAAAATAATTGAAAAAGATAATATTAAGTTAAGTAGAATGAATAGCCGTCTCAAGTTAACAAGTTCTTAGCGCAAAGATAACTCCTTAAGCATTTAAATTCCATAGTATTCATTTCAATGTTGGAAATATTCCTTATGTTTCTTAGAAAATGATGCTTTTGTAATAATAGAGAGCTGGATAAATGAAAATTGCCGCCTATTATAAAATTACAATATGTATAAACCAAGACGACGACGTCCTTGTACATGCTCGTGGCGCGTTGCGTTTGCATGTAATAAACCAGAACTTCTTGGAATTCAGATGGAGAATGTGTGATTGTAAAATTAAAAAGTGGCACTGACATGCACGTATCGCTTACCGTGCTTTAAAAATTTTATTAATTTTTTTTATTGCATAGGAAGGTGGTCGAGCGTATGGACCAGCTGATGGTAAGTGGTCACCAACGCCCATAGACATTGGCATTGTAAGAGATGTTGACAATCACTTACATTACCAATGCGCCAACAACCTTGAGAACAAAGATGGTATGTCCCTTGTGCCTGGAATTACACTGGCTCGCTCGAATATCTGATGAGTGGGTGGTACCCAGACTTGAACAAAGCTTTACCACCAAGTAAACAGATAACAGTTTTCACTAAACCAACCATGCCGGTCATGTTCAGCGACAGGTCTTAGGACATTTCATTGTCATACCACTTTACGCCGGTTTTAAGTGAGAGAGTGGGACTTCCGGCCGGGCGTGCCGGCCCAATCCGCTGCAACCCGAAGGTATGCAGCGTTTCACTATAAAAACTACCTGTTAAATTATATACAGGTATAGTAAGTCTTTAAACAATAGCTAGGGCCTTGAAAATCGCAAAACGGACGAAACGAGTGAGTGAAAGAGACAAAAGTTATCATCTATTTTAAATATTGGAAGTGATAAAATTATTTGTTAATTTATTTTATTATTTTGTTCAAATAAAAAAAATCATCAAAATCGATCCAACCCATTCAAAAGTTATGAGGTAACAAACACAAAAAAAACATACAAACGAATTGATAACCTCCTCCTTTTTTGAAGTCGGTTAATAACCGAAATATAAACATATTGGCAGAAAAACGCATATGACTTGATTAGTACACTCAGCCGTTATATTTATTTTTTAATTACTTTTTAGGTTTTATTACAAATGTATGATTTATTTTAAACTGCACCAAGTTGATATACGGGAACACACTGTCTACTGTTTATAAAGTAGGCCACTTAATGCATGAGGTGTACATACAGGTATGAGCCCAATTTTATCATATAAATTATATGTATTATATAAGGCCGCCATTACATTCGTAGCCGGATCAAGTGTAGGCGAAGACCCTCTCGCGACCTACCAGGAGAATAGAATATTATAAGAGCTTATTTATATACCACTGAGAGACCTCGCCCTCGTTTGTCATACTTGCTCCACTTGTACACTACTTTGCCACAACCTGATTCACAAAACACGATTCCTTATTTTTGTACCTTAGTTGTTGTGATTTTCAAAAAATAATTTAAGCAAAATACTCTTGATTTAAAGCTTAATAAAATTTATTTATATATTTTATAAATATTTATTAAATCCCGATTTACTACTGTTTTTATATTTCCTTTCAAAGAGCCAATGTCAAATTGGGAAATTTATAATTTAAAACCGAAATTGTTATATGTATGGCCATGCCGGACAAGCCTCTGTTCAGCATAGCAAGCTACCTTCATAGCAAGCTATAGCAATACTTTCAGTCAACCTTAATTCTTAACGCCAAATTTGTGGATTTTTCGTTACAGTTTTGTATTGTTTTGTATTTGTCTTTCCTGATAATATTATTCCCGGCGAGTTAATCAAAAAAACATCAATTTACATTAAAAAAAAATGCAGGTCTCAACACTTTGGTGTTCCGGCTTAGTTGTTGAATTGCTGTGGTATAACGCTTGAAGTACTTGCATGTCTAAAAGACTACTTTAATAATAAAAAAATGATTTGATTTTAGGCATTCATCTATATATTACTAGATCCTCGTCCGCGTTATAATCCAAACTAAGTGGGATAAAATTAAATTGTCATAATTGAGGTATTTTAATAACAAAATGACACACGGAGATTCGACGTAGGTGATCTTTTTAGGGTTAATATAACAAAAAAACAGGAAACTAATCTGGCTGGCTTAGGTTTATTGTTAAAAACTTAACTACTTACATTAAGAATTATTTAATCGAAGAGCTGCGTTGAATAAAAAAATACCATATCCTCAAACCAATAATTTTTAAATATTAAATTTACAGAAATATAATAAATAACCGTAATAAAATCGACAGATAAACGCTTATCACAACTCGATTTATACGTTTACCAAGTTGGCTGCTTTTACAATTTTTTTTTTTTTTTTCTCTTTTAACCATTATATAAGATGACTGCGTCGTTGGTCTAGTGGCTTGATATAAGGCCGCAGACTCGGTGGTTCTGGGTTCAATTCTCAGGTCGGGCCAATAAATAGTTATTTGGGATTTCTGTCAGAAAATTCTAAGTAGCAGCCCGGCGTCTGGAAGTTGGAAGTGTGGACACTCCCGTGCCTCGGAAAGCACGTTAAGCCGTTGGTCCTGCGCCTGAACTCTTTCCGGTCGTGTCGGATTGCCGTCCCATCGGATTATGAGAGCTAAGGAAAAGAGAGTGCACCTGTGTTTGCACACACACTTGTGCACTATAATATCTTCTGCGCAGTTGGCTAGTCTCTCTTGAGATTGGCCGCCGTGGCCGAAATCAGTTTGGAGGACTTTATTCCTTATAAGATGGCAGCAAAAGGCTCATAGTAAACATATAAAAAAGTTAGCTTTATCGGTTCACTTGCTTTATACGCTTTTTTTGTCGACGTAACTACTAAACTATTCACGTGAATAACATCATCATCAGTGTCATTTTTTTTTATATAAAGAGGAGGCAAACGAGCAGGAGGCTCACCTGATGGAAAGTGACTACCACCGCCCATGGACATCCGCAACATCCGAGGACTTGCAGGTGCGTTGCCGGCCTACTATATAAAACATATTATAAAACAAAGTCACCCGCGTTTCCTGTCTGCCTGTATGAACGCGCTAAACTAAAAAACTACAGAAATGCATTTCTGTTAATAAAAACCTTAGCAACGTTTTTTGTTTAATTTTTAAGTTTATGATTGTTCTTTAAATAATCATCAGTGAACGAAAAAGTTATTACGAATTCCTGTAGTTTGACTTAATATATTTAAAGTTAATTAAATGGCTTGAAGTAAAAATAATTTTAAAATAGTTAAAACTATAAAAGAGCAAGCGTACCCATTTTTTTTATTCTATTAAACTACAGGCACATAGGGCAATAACATCTGCGTTCCTACGGTTGATGGCGCATTAGCGGTGCTTGGAATGGACATTGTTTGAACATGCACTATAAAAACTGTCCATGTGATGACACTTCTCACTAAAATCAACTGACGGGACGGGCAGCTAGTACATTATAAACGTAAATTCTATGTCACAGTTGTAGATTTCTATTTTCTCCCTGTTCTCGGTGTATGCTATTTTGTTCGTTACGTTAACGCATCCAAAACGCAAGTAGATACATTATCATTACATACGCAAACTGATTTTTTTTATAATACCCGGGAGGGCAACTGACTTTACTCCACCTGATAGTAGGTGGCAGTAGAGTCCAATCGCGACGACGGCTAGAACAGTCAGGAAGAATGATTTATTATGATTTAAAACCATCCATTACATATGTGAAACTACCTTTAAAACACCTTGAATACGCGCCCATGTGCAAAATCACAATTATCAGGACGACAAATTTGATACAAATCGCGGGTCATGATACTAGGAACGCATCAGTAAGGAGGAGGTATAGAGATAGAAACATCATTGTTTTCTCTCTTCCTCTTTAAAACTATTGAACACACTTACGCAAAATCACTTAGGCCACGCCTACTCAATAAGGGGAACGTAAGGCACCTCAATTTAGGCTAAGAACTTATGGAGCGGTTTTGTCCCGTGCCCGCCGCGGTTGCGGGTCTGTTACCTCTGTAGAATGAATATATATATGTAAAAAATAAAAACATATCTCACGACGCGTTTTACGCCCGCGTTGTGCGCGGTTGTGTGCGATTCCCGCTGCACCGGCGGGCAACTTGTAAAAACGCGGGCGACCGCAGGAGCCGGCGGGGCGCGTGAGGTACAAAAAACCGCCCGTCTTGCGACCGCCCGTCTTGCGATCGTCGCCCGTCAATTTTACAGACGATGATATCAACCGCGACGGCTGCGTGATCATGCAAATCACCAGTCTCGTGAGCTTAAAAATAAAACCGCAGATCTACAAACGCGGCGGAACAAGACAAAACCGCTCCGTGAGTTCTCAGCCTTATACTCTGCAAGGCTTTAAAATAACTGAATACGCACACATTTGCAAATCACATTCAATACGCATGCGCTAAATTTTCAGGACGACTTTTCATACAAACCGCGGGACATGACACTAGGAACGCATTAGTTAGCAAGAGGTATAAAGAAAGAGACATCATTGTTCCCTCTGTACCTCTTTAAAACCATTAAACACACATATGCAAAATTACTCAGGCAACGCCTACTACTCAAACAGGAGAAAGTAAGGCATCACAATTTTAATTTTGTAAACTCACTGCCGCCCCATTGTATAATAAAAATGAAGTAATTGAGAAGGTAATCTGTGTTTATAAATGAAACTTTGTACAGTTAAATTTTATAAGGAGAGAGCCAAAAGCTAATTCGACACACAAACACACACATCATTAAATTTTATGCTTTTCTAAACACTTACTTGCCAAAGTTCGTATCAATGTTTAAGATTTAGAGATTTCCGAATTGTATATCGTACGCTAAATTCAAAACACTTATTTTTACGAATACATTTTTGCTTTAAAATTAAATAAATATATTTATTATTTATTAAGTAAAAATATCGCTAACCTTAATCACTTTATCAATTGTAATAGTAATAAAGTAGTTAAATTATTAATTATTATCGGTTATTATCATATTGTTAGCCTACTTACGGGTCACGCCCTTTTTTATCGCTAATTAGACAAAAGTTTGATTTTCATTCTATTTTTGTCATAGTATACACAATATAATGTGCAAAATTAACTTGAAATTAGAATTTGAACGCGAAACAACAGCAAAATATAGGTCGAGCGCGGGGAATGGAACGAAAATAAAATCGATAAAGAGGTCAGGTTCAGGACAATGACCCGTAAACGTAAGGTAAATATGTATATAAAAAGCAACACTTAAAATAAAAAAAATATTTAAAATAGACTTTAATAGATAGAATTAAAAGATGAATTGCGCTTAATTTTACTAATGTTGTTAACGTATACTTTGGGATTTTAAATGTTTTTCTCTTTACGTGTATCGAATCAAGAACGTCACCAATGCCGTGTTTAACTAAACAGTCAATAAACCCCTTTTATAAGTAATACCTTAATATAAAAAGGTTATTTTGTATGTTTCGCAATAAAAATCTCGGAACATAGATATATAAAAAATTTTATATAAGAGCATGTGTATAAGAACGTGATGATATAAATTAGGTATCACTCACTCATCAGTTATTATACCACAAAACAGCAAAATCTGGTATTTTGTATTCCAGTTTGAAGGGTGAATGAGCCAGTTTAATTACAAATACAAGGGACATAATATCTTAGTTCCCAAGGTTTGAGGCGCATTGGCGATGTGAGTGATGGTTGACATCACTTAGAATGCCATTATCTATGGGCAATAAACTATGATTAATATTATTATAATAGTTACATATTTACCACACAAACGACACAAATCTATAACAACTGCAATACGAATCGTATACGAATGAATAATATGAACAATTTTAGACTATTATTATTTTGTGATGTTGTCATCGACCAACATTACTTATTTATTCTTGAAACATTTATCTATTGAATTAACATATTATCTAGATATCGATATCTAGATAAGAAGAAATTTGGCAACTCTTTTCTTTGTCGCACCTCCAAAACATGGAATTCTTTACTAGTACGTGATCCCCTCCTCTTATGACCTGGGTTCCTTCAAACGAGGCGTAAAGAAGCATCTTGCGGACCTGCAAGGCTGGGGCGGCTAGTGCAAATCATTCTTCATGATTGCACTAGCCGCCGTCGCGTTTGGACTCTACTACCACTTACCATCAGGTGGTGTAGAGTCATTTGCCCTCCCGGGATATAAAAAAAATTTAAACACCCACTGGTATACCAATAAGCTCATATAGCTAGGATCACACCCTCGTTTTGTATCCTTGTTCCGCGTACCCTACTTCGCCATAATAAATCATAATAATCATAGACTGACCAGACACCAGATACTTCTGTTTTATCTTAAAAATTAAATTATACTTTTCAATTTCTAGGCACTAAATTATCATAGTGATAAAATTAAGTTTCAATAGATATAATTCAGCTCAAACCGAATAATATATATGAATTTCTACTTTAATATTTATTATTGGACAATTAATTAAACGGATGATTTTTTATTATGTTACGTAAATCAAAATTTTCTCCATATTTACCTTTGATTAGCTATTTTTTCCTGGTTCATTTGCAACATATTATGTATTAAATAAATAACAAAGATTCTAATAAAAAAAGCTTGTTCGTTTTCTTCGTTCACCTTCTTTATGGTTATTTTTCCAACCGAAGTTAATGTTTCCATAGTCAAGTCAAAATCAAAATCTTTATTCAATATTCAAGCGTTACACTTAATTAATGATTGTCATAAATCTGCCACCAGTTCGGAAATAATATGAAACGATACCGTTACTTTGACAGTTTTCATAATAATATTATTATGATGATGCCATCTCTTCATAATGGTGGCGTAGACAAACAAAATCAATAAATTTGACTTTCAATTTTCGGTATATATATACGAGTATAATATATATCAATTTTATCGCTTGTCCTGACTTTTATTATTTCACTAAATTCTACAAAGCAGGAAGTTTTGTACCAAAGCGTATTAACGCTACAAAAGTTGCCTGTTTGACCATTGTGGAGTCGCAACTTCTTAAAAGAAACGATATAATTGTTTAATATTAGTAAAAATTTAAGATAATATAGTTGAACATTTGGATACGATATCTTATTTTAACAATCTAGTCACAGTTTGTTGCATTGGAAGGTGGACGAGCATATGGATCAGCTGATGGTAAGTAGTCACCGAAGCCCGTAGACATTGGCATCGTAATAGGTGTTAACCGTCACTTACATCGCCAATGCGCCATCTAATTAAGATGTGATGTCCCTTGTGCCTGTAATTACACTGACTTACTCACCCTTAAACCGGAACACAACAATAGCAAGAAGCACTAAGCCCTACCACCTAGTAAATGTAGATGTGAAATGTTTTGTTTTATACGACAACCAATCGCTTAACTGTTAATATCGGGTCACTGATAACTAATATCAATTTTAAATGTATTACTCCACAGCTTCCTATTGACACATAACGTTTTTGCAGAAGGAGACCATCTCCTTTCAATACTTCTTGCTAGTTAATTTGGCCCTTATCAGGCACGGCAGCGAGAGATCTCCACCGATAAAGGTCAAGGAGATAGAGTCAAGTAAAACAGATTTATTTTCTTATAGTAGGAGATCCGGACTAGGTCTGACCTGCACCCAACTGCTTACCGGATTAATATATGTTTTTCTTAAATTTTACAATTAAATTAATATTTCATGATAAGGTTTCCCAATAAAATATAGTCATGACTGTCGTCAACCCTAGTCCAGAATCAAGACCATTATTTTGAAAATAATGAAGTGTATATTAACTTGTCAAAAGAAAAAAAAATTAAAATACTTAGTTGTAAAGCTGATGCTGTTGTTAAATAGTTTCTTTTTCGTTGTGAGAGCTCATAATAATAATATTACGTATGCCATAAAAAATTCACATTCACATAAATAAAATACAGATTTTAATTTTCGATTTTAAATGAAACTTGTATTCGGTCGCAAGCTTCGCCTGCGTGAGAAGTAAGGGGGAAGCCGCAGTTCACCTCAAGTGTTGGTTTTTTTGTCTTTTTAACAAATGGATAACATATAAAAAAATAAAAAAGTAATTAAAAATTTAAGGATTCGGGGAGAAAATTAAGGTATTCGATATGCTTAATATGCTTTACTAATTTTAAAATTTACTCATATTATAAGGAATAGTTGTTGTTAGTTGTACCACCCACCCCCTATGTGTACTTTCTACATTTATATAATTTGAAGCTATATTTTACACGAAGTTCACGTTCCGGTACTAGGCCAACATGAAGGGATAGAGTTAGTTGAAAAGTTTCCATCGTATGTCATATCATGTCATCTCTTTTTAAATATACAGACTGCCCTTTTGCACTTCATTAATCAAACAAGTCCCAATTCGTACTCGTATGTGTGTTCTGTACAACGAAATCGAAAATGGGTTAAAAGTTTATTTCATAAAATAATGTTTTAATTGAAAAAAAAAAATTTTAAAGTTTTTAATTATTATTGAACAATAGAAATCTATAATAATTAAAGGGAAATATTATAGAAAGTGTTCGGGGGATGCAAAACAAGACCCCTATTTAGAAAATATAAAAAACTTCATTTTCAATAAAAAACATTTTTTTTTATTTTTCGCACTTCAAGCGCGATTCGCGTGCCAACGGTGTCCCCAATTGTACCCTAATATTATAAAAAAATATGATTTTTTTTAATGGAATATCTATTCTGAAAGTCTAGGTTGACCAGCAAATAGGACATACGAGCATCATTGACATTAAATTTAATGTCAACCGTCGCCAATGCGCCAGCAATCTGGGGAATTGTGATGTTGTAACCCTTGTATGTATGAGTTGCACTGGCTCGCTCATTAGCCCTTTTAACCGAAACACAACAATACCAAGTAGTACTTTATCGCGTTAGAATATTTGATGATTGGCTGGTACCACCATTCATTCCTACCAACACAACAATGGTACGGACCATAGATCTATATTCTACCATTGGTATAAGAAATGTGGTAAAAAACAAATAAAGTTTACCCTTTTTCAATAAATTTCATTTGTTATTCTTATCATACTCTTCCGCATCTTGATTCACGAAACATCAACCTCTTCCGCATCTTCGTTCACGGTTATTTACTCTTATTTTCAATTTAATTTAAATGGTATAATATCGCGTCGCATCGCGTCATCGCGCATTCATCGCGTTCATAATTTTTTTTTTCTTTTTTTGTTTTTTATCGATTGCAATGTGTCAGTCAACCCGCACATATGGCTTAGTAGCTCAGAGGCAGATAGATCATCGCAATATTAAAGCGAAGGGCGTGGGTACCACTCCTGCGAAAGCGAATAAAAAACCGCACATAATTAATATTTATGTTTTAGTGAAAAAAAATTATAAATAAGTATTAGTATTTTTTTTTAATTAAACAGTTATAACTCGAGAATATTTAATATAAGGAAATAAATTTTCTTGCGAAGAGAATTTTGAAATATTAGCCCTTATATTTTATGTAGCCCTAAAACCGAATCTAAGCTTTTACAGGAAGTATAACTTTATAAATATTTTCTTTGTTATTTTAAATTGGCTGGCTCAGGAGCTGTCTACGTAATAATTATTTTTATGGCATAGGTAGGCGGACGAGCTTGTGAAATGCATAATATATATAAATAGAAAAAAAATGCATAATGTGTGAAAATCTACCTTCAAAAACACATACGCAAATTACTTTTAAGGCACGCCTACTCGTTAAGCGGAACGTAAGGCATCACAATTTATACTCTGCACCTCTTTAAAATAATTGAATACGCACACATATGCAAAATCACATTTATAAGCATGTGCAAAACTTAGGCTAAGAACTCACGGAGCGGTTTTATCCCGTGCCCGCCGCGGTTGTGGATCTGCGGTTTTATTCCTATACTCAAGAGACCGGTGATTTGCGCGATCGCGATTGTGATCAAGACGGGCGGTCGCAGAGCACGTGGGCGCAACCCGCCGAGGCTGAGGGTGACCGTGGCCCGCGCGATTCTACAAGTTGCCCGCCGTTGCAGCGGGAATCGCAAACAACGCGGGCGTAAAACGTGTCGTGATCTGCATTCTACAGAGGTAACGGACCCGCAACCGCGACGGGCACGGGACAAAACCGCTCCGTGAGTTCTTAGCCTTATCAGGACGACAAATTTCATACAAACCGTGACATGACACTAGGAACGCATCAGTAAGGAGGAGGTATATAGATAGAGACATCATTATTTCCTCTGTACCTCTTTAAAACCATTGAACACACATACGCAAAATTACTTAGGCAACGCCTACTCAATAAGGGAGAACGTAAGGCATCACAATTTATACTCTGCACCACTTTAAATTACGCACACATGTGCAAAATCACATTTAATACGCATGTGCAATATTTATCAGGACGACAAATTTCATACAAACCGCGGGGCATGACACTAGGAACGCATCAGTAAGGAGGAGGTATATAGAAAGAGACATCATTATTTCCTCTGTACCTCTTTAAAACCATTGAACACACATATGCAGAATTATTTGGGCCACGCCTACTCAAGTTCGGTGTAATTTGTAAGGACTGCGTAACAGAGCAGAAAGTATATGACATAACATTTTGTTCTTGTGTCTATAATGAACAAAGTCATTTATTTACTTGGTGGTAGAGCTTTGTGCAAGCTTATCTGGGTAGGTACCACCATCTCATCAGATATTCTACCGCAAAACAGCAGTATTGATACTGTTGCGTCCCGGTTTGAAGGGTGAGTGAGCCAGTGTAATTACAGGCACAAGGGACATAAGATCTTAGTTCCCAAGGTTGGTGGCGCATTGGCGATGTAAGCTATGGTTAACATTTCTTACAATGCCAATGTCTATGAGCGTTGTTGACCACTTACCATCAGGTGGCTCAAATGCTCGTCCGCCTTCCTATACAATAAAAAAAAATAACACATTATAGGTAAACATAGACAAAGCTGTTTTTGTTAGAATTTGATTTAATCTTCAATATTATACTTGCGAGGGTGATACAACGATTATAGCGGTCATACAATTTTTCGATACCATTTATATAGCATGATTTGTCTTTAGGCTTCAGTTTCAGCGATTATCTCTTCAACGGCGCATGATTTCTGTCCAACTGTAAAAAACTGTGAAAAAGTTGTTAAAGAAGATTATTTTCTTAAAACTCTTTTTGAAAATCATAACCTTTCTTTGAGCTTTTTCTATTTTTACTAACTGATTGAAAATTAAATCGCAAGAAGAATAAAAGAAAAAATCAACAGCGTATTGTGAAATATACACATTAGCAATGGCTAATTATAAATAATAATGTAAATGCTTTATTTAATAAATAGTAAATTTTGTAGTAATTAAAATAAAGAATCGTGGTTTGTAACGTGGAACAAGGATGAACAACAAAAGCGTGGTTTCTCACTGGTATACAAATAAGCTCTTATAATATTCTATTCTCCTGGTAGTTCGCGAGAAGGTCTTCGCCTACACTATATTGTACATGTGCTGCTCTTTCGAGTAACATAACAAGGATAAATTGAATTCAATTAAATTTTCTAAATTTTATTTCTTAGACACTTGGCCCTTATCAAAAAAAATGATTGCGATATTTTCATTTAAAAAAAAGTTATTAAAGTTTCAAGAAACAACGATTTGTATATGCACTGCGTGTTCAGTGATGTATGTTTAAGCAAAGAATATATTTGCTTGCGATCTTTTTGATGTTTTTTTCCTTCGTACATAAGAAAACTAAGTCATATCAAGCAACGCGGTCGAAGTCGCGGGTATCAGCTAGTAATTATTGAAAGGAAGGTGAGCTCAACTCAGTTTTTATCAACAGTGTAAATAACATTTCCTTTATTTACGTTACCGATTTTTGATATAATAAATCACATTTAGAGTTCAACAAGGTTGAAAAGAAGAAAAGTTTGGACTAGTTTATGTTATTTTAAACTGAACTATTTAATATAAACCTATGACATAAAAGAAAGTATAATGTCGTATAATGAGGCCACATTACCAATAAATGAATAGAACTTAAAAAATAGAAAGCACGATTTGAAGGAACATAATTAACTGTAAATAAAAATTGTTAAAGATGAAAGGGTAATACTGATTTCTTTGTATGATTTGTTGATAAGTTAGTAAGCAAAGTCAAGCTATAAATATAAGCACACCAAAAATATATCTTATCTATCTATCTATACGATGTGTTCATAAATTCTTGTGGATGGCCTCGTTGTATTATCATCTTCTTGTGTCATCTGTTTTCCTGGTAGTAATGGCAGTTTCAGATCGATAGGTGCGTTAAGCTGCCATCTTCCGGGTAAAGTTCAAAACACAGCACGTAATTTAAAAAGTAACGAGGCATCGTTTATTCAAGTTTATATAAATATAATCTATATAAATAAAATGATAAAGGTCTGCAGTTGTGCGCGCATCACGGAAAAACTACTAGATAGATTTCAATATTTTTTTTAAAATTCTATACACTTGGCCTTTTTATCAGAAAAAAAAATGTTTGCGATATTCATTTCATAGAAAGTTATTAAAGTTTCAAGTAACAACGATTAGTATATTCACTGCGTGTCCAGTGATGTTTGTTTAAGCAAAGTATATTTTTGCTTGCGATCTTTTTGATGTTTTTTTCCTTCGTTCATAAGAAAACTTTGTTAATATATTAAGCAACGCGGACGAAGTCGCGGGTATCAAGCTAGTTATAACTAAAGAGAATATTTATTAGTAGTAGAAACGTAACGGCACCGTAGACATTTTGTTGACATGACAATTGACAAAGCTCTTGTCATTATTTTTACTTTCATGTTAGTTGTTCCTACAATCAATAAATTGTGTCGATATTTTCATGATTTTTAAATGAAGAGCAAATGTTACTCTTAGGAGGAGTATTTGATGAAATCCACCATGTTGTTGTACGTGACACAATTAAATCTAGACATATAAAAAGCCCGTAGGGGCACGTACAGTTGACTGCTGCTCCAAAGCAACGTGCATATTGTGGTATAAGCTGCAACATCTCGTATTTTGTTTTTATATAGAGATTATTCTAATTACATAATGCATAATTATTATTGAATAAAACTAAATTAAGGAATTAAACTAATAGCAGTTTAAGCAAATAAGAGTATAAGAAAATACAATTATCATATCACAAACTAAATCATCATCACATCATCCTCAATTTAAAATAGTTTCCATTTTATTCATTCATTTAACGACGTATGGTAGGTCAAATCTTAGAGAATAATAATAATTGCTTTTGTAGGTTGTCATAAGTTATAAATAAAATATAATTAAGTTCAGTGAGGTTTAAGTTAACTTAATATCAATATTTATTTCTTTGTAATTCCACATGTGTTTTTATAAACATATATTATGTGGTAAGTTAATATTTACTATTAAAAAAGATATTTTTTATTATTTATTTAATAATAACATAATTAACGAGCGTACCATAATAAATTTAGTTATTTGTTTTTTCAAGACTTTAATTTTAAATAACGTTCATTTATTCTTACATACAAAAGAACTATAGTTCAATTTAGTAGAAACGTAAAATAAATAACCTTACGGGTTTTATCATATTTTTAATAAACACATAATCAAACCCGCAGAACAAAATATAATCGATAACTGTATTACAACAAAAAAAACAGAGATAAGGCTGCATCTCTTGGCCCTGCCAGGGGTCGAACCTGGAATCTTCCGCGAAATAATACTCGGACGTGTTGCCATTGCACCACAGGGCCGTGTAACTAAATTGTTAAAATAAGGAATAGTATCCACATGATCAACGTTATTAGCTTAATATTTTAGTAATATTAAATTATATATCGTTTCTATTAAGAATTTGCATCTCCACATATATGCAACTTCCGTAGTGTTAACACGGTTTTGTGGAATACTTCCTGCTTTTTTACATTACATTACACTAAAGGCAACTTTAGTGTAATAATAAAAGTCACAACATGCGATAATTAATGTATATACTCGTACATATATATATATATAACAAAATATTATGAAAGTTAAATTTATTGATTTTGTTTGTCTACGCAACCTGTAGCATTAAAAAGAGATGCCATCATATTTTGATGAAAACTTTCAAACTAACGCTATCGTTTCATGTTGTCCTAGTATTGAATTGTGAACTTCGCTTGGAAATATAACCCATAAAGGAGGTGAACGCAAAATAAACTAAAAAAAAACTTTGATAAGCTAATAAGAAAATTACGCCTACGTAATTAATATGCATATGGCTTTAAATGAATGAAGAAAATATAAGTGGTATTCAAAGGGAATCATTGTAGAGAAAAATTTGTTTTACGTAACATAATAAAAAATCATCTGATCGAGATCTCGAGTCGACAAGAGGAAGTCTTTTCTTCGCTACATTTATAACATACGCCTTGCCCCATTACTAAGAAAAATTGATTTTTATTAATATTTTGCATTATATATATATACATATATGTTTTATTGCGATAGTAAATGAAATTATATCATTATACTATTAACTTGAAACGACTGACCTTAAAAGAAGGTCGTAACTATTGGACTTTACTATTCAAAAATAGATATACGTTTTCAAGGAAGAAAAATAATTGTACAGAAGCAACATCGCTAAAATTGATCAAACGGGTACATACTACTACTTGTAAAAATACTACATACTACATAGGTAACGACGAAATATTTAATACTTTGTACGATGTTTTTGTATCTTATTTTAAATTTAGATTATCATTGGTAAAGCTCAGGCTAATCATACAAACTTGCATTAAACTGACATCTTCCCGCACAAACTTAGTAATAAATTAAAGGCACACTAAAGATAATTACGTCTATCTATATGATGATTTGACAAATGCTCGTACATGGTCTATTTTTTTATTATCATCTCCTTGTTTCATCTGTTTTCCTGGTAGTCATAACAATTTCAGAGCAATAAGAGAGTTAAACTGCCATCTCCCGGTAAAGTTAGTAAGTAGTAACTTCAATAAACTCAAAACGCAACTCACGTTGACGTTCCAATAAATGTTCTTAGATGGCATTGTATGATAAAAAACACGTCTTCGAGTTATTTGTTTCTTTTGTAATAAATAAGGTGACAGCACTGTAAAGAGTTTATGAGATTATAAACACAAATCCAATTGACTTGATAGAAGAAGGTCGAAAATAAACCCACATAATTTATAACTTAAAGTTTTGTTCACAAAAGATTATATTAATTGTAGTTTATAGCTTTATAAGATGTTTACTTAAAAATATTCAGATTGACTGATATAGAAGTCGCAAATTAAAGTCGTGCAGTAAAGTAAGTAGAGAATAATAATATTTGCTTTTGTAGGTTATCATCATAAGTTATAAATAAAATATAATTAAGTTCAGTTATCTTTAAGTTAACTTAGTATCAATATTTATTTTTTCGTACTTCCACATGTGTTTTTATAAACATATATAATGTGGTAAGTTAATATTTACAATTAAGAAAGATAACTTTTATTATTAATTTAACAATAACATAAACAACGAGCGTACCATAATAAATTTAGTTATTTGTTTTTTCAAGACTTTAATTTTAAATAACGTTTATTTATTCTGACTTACAAAAGAACAACAGTTCAATTAAGTAGAATCAGGTAAAATAAATATGCTTTCGGGTGTTATCATATTTTTATTATATACATGATCAAACCCGCAGGATTAATTTTATGACAAAATATAATCGATAACTGTATTACAACAAAAAAAACAGAAAACCAGTTGGATATCTTGGCCCTGCCAGGATTTGAACCTGGCATCTTCCGCGAAATAATACTCGGACGTGTTGCCCTTGCACCACAGGGCCGTGTAGCTACTTTGTTAAAATAAGATATAGTATCCACATAATCAACGTTATTATCTTAAAGTTTGTGTAATATTAAACAATTATATCGTTTCTTTTAAGAATTTCCGTCTCCACAACGGGAAAATAGACAATCTCCGTAGCAATAAAACGAGATGCCATCATATTACGGTGGAAACTGCCAAAGTAACGCAAACGTTTTATGTTGCCCTGGTATGGAAATGTGAACTTCGGTTGGAAATAAAACCATATCGGAGGTGAGAACGTACAAATTAAAAAAAACTTCGATAAGGTTAATTAAATAACTAACATTTAGAATATACAAGTACTCTGCAAACGAACACGAAAAATATAGCTATTCAAAGGTAACTTAACTGTAGGGAAAATTTTGTTTTACGTACCATAATAAAAAATTATCCGATCGAGATCGAGTGTACAAGAGGAAGGCTTTCCTTCGATTTATTTATAAAATACGCTTTCTCCCATTACTAAAAAAATGGAACTTTATTTTTATTAATATTTTGCATTAATATTACGTACTTATAATCTTTCATTATCTTGTAGTATCATAGTATTTTTTTCTTATTGCGATAATAAATGGGTATCCATATGTAGATTAATGATATGACAATAATTGATAATTGAGTTACGCGCCCTTTAGAGCGGGAGTAAAATAAAGTATTTTTCGATTATAGTCGAGTTGAGAAAGCTTTAAGCTTCCACCTTCTTTTTATGAGGTAAATTTAATAACTTCAAAACACAACAAGGATTCTCATAACTCCTATCATTGACATTCCAATAATGGCATCTATTTAGATGGCATATTATGATCAAAACACGTCTTCGAGTTCTCTGTTTCTACTGACAAAAAAATCCAAACGAGCTTGCACAAAGTTATTATTTTGCTGCTCTTATTTCAGTGAAAATAGAGACAAAGGATTTTCCTTATGATGTTTTCCTTTACCGTCAAGAACGAGATGTATTTTAAACATATAAAACACTTACGAAGTCAGGACGGGCAGTTAGTATTTACTAGTAGTAGTACTTCTCACTTCCTTTATTAGTAAATTGAATCCGTGCGAAGCCGGTAGGAGTCGCAAGTACTGTATAAAAGTTTTTCGGTAAATATTACAGTCTAAATTTATTTTTAAAATATAAAATGTAAAAAAAGGGAGTCTAAGTTTCCACCACTGTGTCAGGTGTGGGATTCGAACCCACGACCAAAAGGGGTAAAGGGTCTGGTGCCATAACCGCTACGCCACCCTAAGTCATTGGTTTCAGCTGAAAAGAAGCATATATACCGTGAAACGAATATCTAATCATTTATCCAATCATGCAAATGTAAGTATTAATTAGTGTATAACAATGACGACTTATACTTATAATTTATATGATAAAAGTGGGGTCGTACCTATAACACAATATTAAGTTACCTACTTTATATCAACTAACGCTTAGTTTAAAAAATCACACATTTGCGATAAAACCTAAATTGTAATTACAAAATAAATAAAACGGCTGAATATACAAATCAAGTCATAAGCCATTTTCTGCCTATCTGTTTAACTTTCAGTTATATATCATTTTTCTGCTAATTAAATTTTTAAATAATATAGGAATAAGTATTAGATATACTTTTATTCTATGAAGTAATTGGAATCGATGGTTTTAATATAATTAATTACGTTTTTCGACGAGGTGAAATAGTAATTTTGTTAGAATAAAATAAATCATAAGCCAGACAGATTAGCTGCCTTTTTTTGTTATGAAAAACGGACAAGAACATTATTATAGTAAGTGTTTAATGTATGAACTTTTTTAAAAAGGAAACATACGGTGGTTTATGTTCCTAGTGTTTTTATATCATTGTACGTAATATTTGGTAGACAGAGTCAGAGATGTGGCAAAGTAGTGTACGTGGAACAAAGATAGAACACGAGGGCGTGGATTCTCACTGGTATACAAATAAGCTCTTATAATATTCTATTCTCCTGGTAGTTCAAGAGAGGATCGTCACCTACACTATATTGTAAATGCGCCGCTCTTTCGAGTGGACACAATTAGGGGGGGGGGGGGGATATTTAAAAAAATTTGCAAGTGAGCAGTATATATGTAACTTGTTGTTTTCACTTAATATAACGATCAAATTGTTTAATTTATTTATATCTGTGATAAAGCGTAAAAATGTAACAAATATTCATAACCACACACCTTTTCGTGTTTATGATATAGTAAATTAGGTACAGTATATCCATTTTCAAGTACAACGATGTCTGTGGCATAACTTATACGTGAACATGCTACATATCAGTTGCCCATCATACAATCTAGTTGCCCATGGGTAAAGCAGCATCGAGTAATATAAAAACTAGAGTTTTGTTAGCGATCTCGCCCGCGTAGTTTCCATATCCGTGGTCAATGTTACTCGCTGATAATGTAGCTATCCATTTTTGAAAGAATTTTTAAAACCATTTTAGTGGTTTAGGCGTGAAAGAGTAACAAACACACTTACATTCACGTTTATAATATTAGTTAGGATTACAACAATTTTAATGTTATTAATCTAAACAATTAAATTGAAACTTTATTTATGAAGACTCAAATTTTAGAATAATGAAGGTTCTTTCAAGAGAAAAATCTAGTCTTTTAATCTAATTAAACTATAAGTTAAAATAAAAATTAACAAATTTAATGCTCAACTTTACTAAACCCAAAAACTAAGGAATGGAGACCTTGAAAGGGTCCTTAACAATGACACAAAACAGGCGTTGATACATTCACAGCATGTAGTCTGGATGGGTGGACGCTCTCACTGCTAAGAACCAAGCTAAGACCCTTCTGCGGAGACCGCAGAGGGTCATAGCGGTGAGGGCAATACGTGGTTACCGTACGGTGTCATGGACAGTGGCTACTCTTCTTGCGAGCGATCCACCCTGGGAACTCCAGGCGGAGGTACTCGCAGAAGTGTACCGGCTTCGGGTGGAATCCAGGGTGAGCGGTGACCGTCCAGGATCCGCGAAAGTAGGATGAATCCTGCAAGCCCTGATTCGTAGATGGGAGGAGGACCTGAGGTCCCCATCAGCAGGCCTAGTTACAGTGGAGGCGATTCGGTTCGGTAAGTACCTGCACAAGATTGCGAGGCGGGAGGTATCACCATCCTGCCCTGAGTGTGGTGCGCCACTGGACACGACGCACCACACCCTGACGGAGTGTGCTGCGTGGGGGCCTCAGAGGCATACCCTGGCGGCGATAGTCGGCGAAGATCTCTCGCTGTCGAGCATGGCATTAATCACGCACAGGAGCTGGATGGAAATGGTCTCCTTCTGCGAAAGTGTTATGTCGCAGAAGGGGGCCGCGGAACGGCAGCGAGAGGAAAGGGCCTCCGCTGTTTCCATCCGCCGAAGAAGACCGGGGAGGAGGCGTCGGCGCTAAGCGCACCTTCTCTTCCCGCCTTAACAGCCGCCGGGGCTAAGTGGGTTCCCTGTATCCGGAATCCCCTTAGAAATGGAGGCCCGCATAGGTGGGCCGACCGTCGGGGCGTCATGGTAGTGTGCGCAAGCGATCCCGTCGCGCCCCCCGACTAGACGGAGAGGATACCACTGGTTTTTTAGTGGGTATTCCGGCACCTTCAGTGCCGGCGCGTAATCCATTACAGGGACAAAACTCACATAGAGATTCCAAGTATTGAAACGGGATAACGCAGTCAATGCAAAAAAGGAATTAAGTACAACATAATAATATATTATTTTGTGTTTGATGTAAAAACTCTTATTATGAGATGGCGTCGTCTTTTCCTCGTCTTGTGATTATATGTCGCTACCTTTCCGCCACGTGATCGCACCTTTAACACTCAAGCTTTAGGAATCAAGCCATAAGCCTCTTAGCAAATATGTAATGTACGAATACATTGCGTATGTAAGAATACATTGCAACGCCCTGGAGATTTCTTCGGGGCAATATGATCGGCAACACAGAAGACATCTTACAACATCATAAGTTTTCTCTTTACTAAACTCTATAGGAGCACCGTTATGTGTTGACCATTTGAATCACGTAAACCAAAAACCTACCACATTTGCAACGTGGAAACCGCCGCCTCACCAAGCTTTGTTCCATTGTATGATCGAGCCATACCGATACAATATTATTAATTCTGTAATATTATAAATCAATTATTTAACTAACATTGTACATTTGTCACGTAGTCTTAAGTTTAATTAATTAAAATATTTCAAGCAAATGTAAAGCGGTCTCATTGCACCCTCGACCTACTTATTTGCTCAATAAATATTATTAACAATAATGCTGCGCCTTATTTTCTTATAGATTAACGTAATTAAATAATAATAATATAGAGAAGCTTGTTTGTTGAATCTCGTTTTATTTTATTTGACTTTTAATGGTAGTTCAAAATTTAACCTGTCGAATAAGACGATTTGTTCACTCATTATGTATGTGTTCACTCATTATAGATAAATATACCCACCCTCATGAATCATAGCTATTTTAAGGAAATCATATTCGATTACACTGACAATATAAATAGGCAATGGTTAAGATTGGCTTTAGTTAAAACCGACATTGAAAAACGAAATAGTCGTTTGACCTAATTAACAAGTTGACTATTGGTCATAGAGACGCCTTTGTTGTAGCGATTACTAAAAAACAACTTGATAGTTGTACATATTTTTATACGAAGTTCACGTTCCGGTACCAGGCCAACATGAAACGATAGAGTTAGTTGAAAAGTTTTCATCGTATTTCATATCATGTCATCTCTTTTTAAATAAACAGACTACCCTTTTACACTTCATTAATCAAACAAGTCCCAATTCGTACCAGACTACATAAAACTTCAACAATCAACGCGGGAAGATTAAACGCACTTAAGATAGGTAGACTAATGGCCGAATACTGAAACGTCTTTCAAATATGAAGTGGGACTTAATTATTTGGAACGCCATTAATTTCAAATTTCGCATACAAAATTTTGAAATTATGACGTAAATCCTAAGTTATAATAATATATTATATTTTGGTTGTTATAAAATATTTATGTTATTATAAATAAATTTTGGGACTGACCATTGAACTTGCCACCCATTTAGATCTCACATTTTGTACGGAAATTATTTATTATTTTATTGATGTGCACTAAATATTGAAATAAGAATTAATACTAAATCCCAGTTAAAACGTAATAAATATGAAAGCTGACTTATACTCTTAGCTATAAGTAATTAGAAGTAATATCATTGATCTAAATCCTACCATTGGTATAAGAAATGTGGTAAAAACAAATAAAGATTACGATTTCTTAAATAAATTGCATTCATTATTTCTTAACATACGTAATGTAGACAAAATGCTACGAGAAAAGACTGCTACGAGACGTAGCTTTCGTAGCGATTATTTAAAGACAGTAACGATACACTGTCGGGTTTTATTATATTGTACAAAATCTTACCCGCAGGATTCGTTTTATGACGAAATATAATCGAAAACTATATTATAACAAAAAAAAACAACTTTTACTCTTTTTTATAGAGGTCTTACTGGGCAACGTGCTTATTGACTACTTAGTTAAACACTGATTCCGTTATTTCACTGATTATTGGTTTGATTTTCGAAAAAAGAAGACACAGCATTAACTAATGAACTGCTTAACTTGACTAACTTAAAGAACGTCCAATTGTTATTGAAATTCATAATTAAGTTCGAATATTTATCGAAACCTGCAACGAGAGAACTATCTAAAATGTATACTTTAAAAATTATCCATAATCAACATGTATAAAATAAAATAAGGTCCTCCAGACCGATTTCGGCCACGGCGGCCAATCTTAAGAGAGATTAGCCAACTGCGCAGGAGATATTATAGTGCACAAGTGTGTGCGCAAACACAGGTGCACTCTCTTTTCCTTAGCTCTCATAATACGATGGGACGGCAATCCGACACGACCGGAAAGAGTTCAGGCGCAGGACCAACGGCTTAACGTGCTTTCCGAGGCACGAGAGTGTACACACTTCCAACTTCCAGACTCCGGGCTGCTACTGAGAATTTTCTGAGAGAAAACCCCAATAACTATATATTGGCCCGACCTGGGAATTGAACCCAGGACCATCGCGTCTACATCGCGTCTGATATAAGGCCTTATATCAAGCCACTAGACCAACGAGGCAGTCGATAAAATAAAATAAAATATAACACAATTTAATCTCTAAATTTAATCTATTTGAGTCTATTTTAAATATTTGCCCTTCAAATATCGGAAATAATCCCAACATACCCTAAGTTCATGAGGCATTGTCCTAAACCAGACCTCTTTATCGATTTCATTTTCGTTCCATTTCCAGCGCGTGATCTATTTATTTGGCTTTATTTTTCTTCATTATGCTTTGTGCCTGTAATTACACTAGCACACTCGCCCTTCAAACCCGAATTAAACAAGTCCTGCTGTTTCGCGTTAGAATATATGATGTTTGGGTTTTTTATAATAATAAAAAGGATAGTATCGATGGATTTTGTTTCTACTGTTTTTTTCTATACATCTTTATAGTATTGAGTGGCTTTTTATACGAAGCGTTTCATGAAAAGCCACACAAGTCTTACAAAATTTCAATATAAAACAAAATAAATGTTTTCTTTTACTAATTAGAAGTATCTTATGAGGGTAACTTCTATGACCTTAATACTGTTAAACAATTATTGCAAATATTAATTTGAATTAAAAAAAATCTCATTCGTTTAAATAAAAACAGTACCTAGCATGTAAGCAAGTACAATACCATTTTGTATTATATTTAGTAGACAGTATATCGATTTGTTTTTTGAAACAGGTTGTGGCTAAGTAGTGTACGCTGAACAAGGATACAACACGAGGGCGTGGTCTATCGCTGGTTTATAAATCAGCTCTTATAATATTCTATTCTCCTGGTACTTCACGAGAGGATCGTTGCCTAAACTATAGTAAATGTGCCGGTCTTTCGAGTAACATAGAATTAGGGATATTCAGAAAGTTTCGCAAGTGAGCAATATACAATAATGTTACTTGTTGTTTTTAGTTGTTATAACCAAGGCGGGTTTATAACTGCATACATACATAGTTATAGGTGAGATGTGCTTGTGTCGCACTCGCAACTCGACGAAGCGAATAAAAGTTAATTTGTAATGTATTAGTTTTAGTTTGTTTTTAAAGGATTCTCGTATTTTTATTGCTAGCTTGGCTGACATCGACCCCAAAAATAACAATAATTGTAACTACATTATCAACCACACAACACAATCGTACTTACATGAGTATAATGATGATGAGTAGAAAAAAGTTAGTTAATTATCAAATTAGAGAAGACTACGCAATTATTTTTTTTACTTTTTAGTGCATTAATCTTCTTCTCGGTCGTACTCACTCACTAATTTAGTAGAATATGGGTAGACCTACTAAACGTGCAGCTCATACGAGACAGCGCCGTTTGTATTACTATTTATATTTATATATATATATTAATATATATTTAATATAAAATATATATTTTAATATATATATTAATTATTAATCTAAAACAGTAAAACTTAAAGAAAAATGCGTTTTGGTACTTAATTAATGAATATTAGTTAATATGGTTAAATGTTTGAATTAAATAAATATGTTTTGATTAAATTGATTTAGTTGGTGGGCAGCCATAATCAAATAGTTATTTCTAGTAATAATTAAATACACTGTAAGTTTATAGATGTTGTGTTTTACCATTCTTCACCATAAAATATGACGGAATGTCTGTATATTAAAAAAAGGGTAAGTATCTATATTATAGTCAATATATAAATATACATAAATATAATATGTATATAGGAGTACTTATGCGATTTTATATATACAGTACCGGATCTTTTATGTTTAAGTTTTATTCTAAATATCATTAATACACCAGATCTTGAGCAGTCATGATAGAAATTCATTGTTTTACCTGTACGCTGCCGTTAAAACAATATTGCGAATATTCGAAACCAGAGAGAAAACGATCACCGCGGAAAAAGCGCTTGTTACGCGATGGACAAAAAAAAGTACGCACCTAAGGTTTACTTATTCTTATCAATGTAAACAAAGCGATACTCTCCCAACGAAGCTTAGGAAAGTAAGCATTCATTTTTGACTATTATTTGACCAGTCATTGACATTCTTAGTTCGGTAGCAAAATAACTGAAATGGCGAAAGTTTCAATTGAAGTGCGAGAACTGGTGATAACAGACAAAAAAGGCTTATCTTAAAGATAAATTGCCCGAAAATATCTGAGAAGTGAAGGTGCAGTGCAGAAAATATGCGTGAAGTTCAAGGAATTAGGGATAGTTAGTAATAAAAATAGGAGAAGTAGAAAAATAAAGACAAATGAATTGGACGATCGCAGTATAATCACGGAGGTAAAGAAAAATCCGACGATTACAGGTCGTGTTATGTTTGAAAATACAGGCCTGAACATTTCCGATAGAATGGTCCGTAGAAGAATTCGCGGGGCCGGATTAGAAAATCGTTTTGAACTACGCCTTCAGCCTTTGATTCGCAAAGTACATAAAATTAAGCGCCTTGTATTCGCATTAAAATATGTAAACAAGCCGATTTCGTTTTGAAAAAGAGTTATTTGGAGTGACAAGAGCAAGTTTGCCTTATTTAAACACGAACGACGATCTCGCGTTTGGTGTAAGCCGGTTGAACAGCTCCTCGAAAAAAATGTTCAAGATACTGTCGAACTCGAAGGAGGAAGTATCATGCTGTGGAGCTGTTTTGCGTGGTCAGGAGTGGGCAATTTGTTCCAATCAATGGTATCATGAATGCCGATGCTTACATTGATATCATAAACGAAAATCTGGAGGAATCACTTTTAAAAATTGTGAATGAAATTTTTCAACAGGATAACGATCCGAACATACGGCTCGAAAATCATCGGGATTTTTCCGTTCTTCGCGGATTAAATTGTTGGATTTTACAGCACAGTCACCAGACTTGAACCCAATTCAAAATCATTGGTCTATTTTAGACCGAAATGTTGATAAAGGCTATGTAATAAACAAAGAACAACTTCTTGATGCTTTGCGAAAGACCTGAGACAAAATCGACGAATAGCAAATTCGCAATTTAGTGGAAATTATGCCTCGACGTTAACAGGCTATTATCGAAGCAAAAGGTGAACACACAAAATATTAAATGCACGGTGTGTTCATAAATTTTATTATTTTCTTAGGTGCGTACTTATTTTTGTCCAGTCTAAAATTGGCATCCTACGCATTAAAATTGTTTTCGATCATCATTCGATTTATTTTTTTGTGATGTGTAAATGTGAACATGAACTGATGAACTATCGTTGAAACTGCACTGGAAATACTCCTTCATCTATTTTCGTACTCGTATTTCGTATAGCTCCAATATTGAATTTTGAGCAGTACTGTATATACATATGTACATATACATATATACTAAATTTCATGCATAACTAATATTATAAAGAGGAAAGATTTGTTTTTTTTTGTTTGCTTTTTTATTACAATTTAAATCAAAAACTACTCGACCGATTTTAAAAAAAAATTTCACCATTAGAAAGCTGCACCTTTACCGAGTAACATAGGCTATATAATATTTTCAAAAAAACTAGAGATCCTTACCTAAAATGTTGCAATGTAACCCAAGGTATCAAACTGTTGCCTATAAAAGTCAATACTTAGCGTGCGCTGCGAAAACTATTGACTGCATATAAAAAAGTGTTCTATACAATAGTACTACAATTACTTGATCATAATGATATTACGGTAGGTGACTGAAAAATCTGAATAGCCTATAAAAGATTCGGCTAATGATCGTTAATTTGCTCCTAAGACTTGAAGTTCCGTTACTTTGTCATGGATCCCAAAATCAGAATCTAACCAAACTACCATCAAAGTATCCATGAAGTACAATCTAATCCTAAACCCTACCCAATAAAAAAAATCATCGAAATCGATTCACCCACTCGAAAGTTATGAGGTAACATACACAAAAAAACATACAGACGAATTGATAACCTCCTCCTTTTTTTGAAGTCGGTTAAAAAGTTAAGAAATTAAATGCTCAAGTTAATTAAGCCGATCATCTAAGGAATGGGTGACCTTAAAAGTAAAAATTAACGATGATAAAAGATGGCATTTATAATTGTTTGTGGCCTATGTAGGAATTGAACCCACGACATTCGCGATGGTAACGCGACGCTCTACGACTGAGCTAACAGGCCTTGTAGTAAGTTTGTTGAAATTTACTTCTGTATCTGCAAATACTGAGTTTTTAGGAGAAGCACAGCGACACCCTCGTTAAACGTGAACTATTTCCTACAGATGAACCCATTACAGGTACAAAACTCACATAGAGGTTCCAAGTTTTGAAACGGGATGGCGCGGTCAATGCAAAAATGGAATTAAGTACAACATATATTATTTTGTGTTCCGTTTGACGTCCAAACTCTATTATGAGAGGGCATCGTCTCATCCTCGTCTTGTGATTAGATGTTGCTACCTTTCCGTCACGTGATCGCACCTTTAACGCTATTAGTGACCACATCTGTAACTAAATTTCAAAGCGCCAAAAAGCCGCCGTTTTAAATTCATCGTTGCTTCGATCAATAATGTACTAGATAACCGGTAAACGCTTCAAATACAACCAGAAAAATAAGAATACAAATACGTTTGTGAGGTTATTTTAAATTAGTATACCCCAAATCATAGCCAATGTCAAGATTTATTGCAGATGCCCATGGTCGGTGGTAGCCACTTTCCATCAGGTGAGCCTCATGCTCGTTGGCCCCCTCTTACATAAAAAAACAGACGGCAACGATTTTCTATATATATTATATAAAACATCTATCTTCATTCACGGCTTTTTATTATTACCTGCAATGTAATTTCAATGTGTAATCGATTAACGCAAATATTTTTATACGTCCTACATCGCTTTCATAACATTTTTTTCTATTTTTATTGATTACAATGAGTCAAGTCAACCCGCACATATGGCTTAGTAGCTAAGAGGCAGATCATCGCAATATTATAGCGAAGAGCTTCGGGAACATTCCTGCAAAGGCTCCTAAGAACGAATAAAAACCCCACATAAAAAAAATATAAATAACTATTAGAATTTTTTTATTGTAAAATACCTAATAAAAAATGGTGATAAAACCAGTTATTTATTCAAATAATTGGTCAACAAATTATGAGCGTGACCTACGATGCGATCAAACCCACAGGACCAAATATAATCGATAACTGTATTACAACAAAAAAAAATCAGAAATACAGCTGCATCTATTGGCCCTGCCAGGATTTGAACCTGGAATCTTCCGCGAAATAATACTCGGACGTGTTCCCATTGCACCACAAATAGTATCCACATGATCAACGTTATTAGCTTAAAATTTTAGTAATATTAAATAATTATATTGTTTCTATTAAGAAATTGCGTCTCCACAAGGGAAAAATAGGCAACTTCCGTAGTGTTAACACGGTTTGGTGGAAAACTTTCTGCTTTGCAACCTTTCGTGAAATAATAAAAGTCAGAACACCTCTTTAGATGTTGGTTTCTTATAAAATTTTAGTTAATAGCATACTTTTTATATCTTTCATACACTTATTTAGATACTTACAAGCATCCTCCCGTTGTAAACAAGGGAGTCGTAGGTAGACAGCGTGGTACGCGTCAGAGATATAGTGTACCAGGACAAGATAGTCGACAGGAGTTATTTTAAGAAATCACACGTCTAGGACGCTGAAAAAAGATGAAGGTTCGATATTTTCGATAAGTATTATTTATTTTTTTATTGTATAGGTAGGCAGACGAGCATATGGGCCACCTGATGGTAAATGGTCACCAACGCCCATAGACAATGGCATTGTAAGAAATGAGTTATACTTCCGAAAAGCGCATACCAACGACCGTTCTGAGTTTGTCTTAAATAACGTATTTTGACCTCCTTATTATCAAGAATATCTAAACAAAAATTAATGCAAACGCCATTTTGTATATTCTATGCCCTGAATTTCAATGTATAGTAGTTGTCATAGTGTTCAATTTCTCGGTCGTATCAATTTTAATTCTTTTATTTCATAGATGATTGAAACAAATGTTGATGATTGTTTTCTGCTGTAAAATATTTTTATATCTTCCATAAGGTCCTTATTATCCTCCTCTCGTTTTCTTTTAAGCCAACTCAATATGTTTGTTTACATTGGAAAGGTCAAGGAGTCGTAGGTAGATGGCGTGGTACGCGTCAGAGATAAAGTGTACCAGGACATGATAGTCAAAAGGAGTTGTTTTAAGCCTTAAACTAACGTAGAGGTCTCATATATTGGTCGTCGATCGATGATCTTAAACAATTTTGCTGGTCGTCCAGTATTGCTTGAGCCGTTCTTAACGACATGCGATGCTTTTCATTGATGTATACTGATAACTCGTTTGTGAGTTTCAATATTTTCGATAAAAAATATTCAAAAAACATTTTTAAAAACGAAATAGTAATGGACGCCACTAGGCATAAGCTTGTCAATTATAAAGACACAGAAAGTAACATTCTATATACGGTAAACATAAGTCTAAGGCTTGTTCTCAGTGCCTTTTCGTTATCTTTCACGTACTATAAAATAAGGTTCTCTTCTTTCTAGGGTTAGAAACAGGAAGACAAATAAAAAACAGCCAAGAATATTATAGTGACTGAATAAAATATTAACTAGATTTTCAATACGAATAAAAAGAAAATGTACGATGTGTATAAATGTTATTTATACAGTTCTTTTTCTTTTGAATAGTGTTGAAGAAAACCATATGTATATTTTTGATAATTTTAGTAGATTAGACAGGTTGCATTTTTCTACTACTTACTACATCCTTTACCCATGGGCAAGTATTTTATGTGACATGTTTACATGTAAGTCATGCCAAGGATATCGTTGTCCTAGCAAAAGGAAATACTATACCTAATAAAGTATATACGGAAGCATTAAAATAATTTAGTGTAGCTATTTTTATTTAAATACCACAATAATAATAATCGTACTAATATAACAAATGCAATAGGTTGTGTATTTGTGAAATTTCGTTATTTACATACCTAAATGATAATATGACAATTTATTTTTATCCCGTTTAATTAGTGTTTGGATTATAACACGGGCGAAGATACAGATGAAGCGCTAGTAATATATAAGTATAGACGTATGCTTCAAGTCAAATCAAAAAAAATTTAGTAAAATTGTTTTTTAGGCATGCTTTTTCAAGTTCTTACTGCGTTCCTTCAAGCGTTATACCACAATAATTCAACAATTAAGCTGCACACCAGTGTTAAGACCTGCTATGACTTTATCCAGTTAATTGAATGTTTTTTTATTACTTTATCGGGAATAATATAAAGACAAATTCAAAAATATAACGATACATCCACAATATTGGCATTAAAAATTAAGGTTAACTGAAAGTATTGGTAGCCTGCTATGAAGGTAGCCTCTTTTCAGCATGGCTATACATATAAGAATTTCGGTTTTAAGGTGTACATTTCCAAATTTATGGTACTTTGGCGTTGGCTCTTTGAAAGGAAATAAAAAAACAGTAAATCGGGATTCAAAAATATATATTTTTAAATATTTATCATAATATTTCTAAAGAAATTTTATTAAATTTAATATCCAGAGTATTTTCTTAAAACTCTTTTTGAAAATCATAACCTGTCTTTGAGCTTTTTCTATTTTTACTAACTGATTGAAAATTAAATCGCAAGAAGAATAAAAGAAAAAATCAACAGCGTATTGTGAAATATACAGATTAGCAATGGCTAATTATAAATAATAATGTATATGCTTTATTTAATAAATAGTAAATTTTGTAGTAATCAAAATAACGAATCGTGGTTTGTAACGTGGAACAAGGTTGAACAACAAGAGCGTGGTTTCTCACTGGTATACAAATAAGCTCTTACAATATTCTATTCTCCTGGTAGTTCGCGAGAAGGTCTTCGCCTACACTATATTGTACATGTGCTGCTCTTTCGAGTAACATAGAATAAAAGGATAAGGAATTAGGTATATTCATAAAATGTTGTAAGCGAGCAAATTTATGTCGTTTTGACTTAATATAAATAATGAATTATCAAAATGCTTATTAAGAATTTTGATACATTTTTGCGTTTAGTTTGTCTAGCGATATACATTTCAAGAAAAAAATATAAGCAATGGTTGTTGGATAAACTTTTTGGAAAAAATTGTGACAATATACACATATGTTGCTGATTTTTGGTTTACAATTGACGTATATCGACAGTATTATAACAGCAATAATAAAGGAGACGTCAAATAATCTTCTATATAAATAAAATGATAGAGGTCTGCAATTGTGCGCGCATCACGCAAAAACTACTGGATATATTTCAATGAAATTTTATTTCTTAGATACTTGGCCCTTATCAAAAAAAATGATTGTGATATCTTCATTTAATAAAAGTTATTAAAGTTTCAAGAAACAACGATTTGTATATGCACAGCGTGTTCAGTGATGTATGTTTAACAAAGTATATTTTTGCTTGTGATCTTTTTGATCTTTTTTCCTTCGTACATAAGAAAACTTTGTTAATATATCAAACAACGCGGACGAAGTCGCAGGTATCAGCTAGTAGTTAATGAAAGGTGAGCTCAACTCAGTTTGATATATATATTTAATATACGATAATTATTTCCTTTATTTACGTTACCGATTTTCGCTATAATAAATCACATTTAGAGTTCAACAAGGTTGAAAAGAAGAAAAGGTTGTACTAGGTTATGTTATTTCAACCTGAACTGTTTAATATAAACTACTGACTAAAAGAAAGTATAATGTCGTATAATGCGGCTACATTACTAATAAATGAATAGAACTTAAAAAATAGAAGGCAAGATTTTAAAGAATAAAAACTGTAAATAAAAATTATTAAAACTGATGAAATTATAATACTGATTTCTTTGTATAATTCGTTTCGTACTTAATTTTAAATTTTGAACTTCATGATAGGTTAGTAAGCAAAGTCGAGTTATAAATTATAAGCACACCAAAGATATATCTATCTATCTATATGATGTTTTCATAAATTTTAGATTCAAAAACTTGTAGATGGCCTCTCGTTGTATTATCATCTCCTTGTGTCATCTGTTTTCCTGGTAGTTATAGCAGTTTCAGATCGATCGGTGCGTTAAACTGCCATCTTCGGGGTTAAGTTAGAACTTCAATAACTTCAAAACACAGCACGCGACATACATAATTTAAAAAAATACGATACATCCTTTATACAAGTTTATATAAATTATAATTATATCTAAAGATAATATTTATTTAAAAAATAGAGAGTATCGCAGTCAGAAATTAATTGTCGTATAGTATAACGTCAATTCGAAGCCCAATAGACGCAAAAATTCGGGTTTTTACGAATACAAATTACGATTGAACAGCTCCAAACACTGCTGAGAATCGTCAGTTCGTTGTTGTTTTTGGTCGATTTTACAATCGACGCACAGCAGTACCCACTTTGAACAGAGCTTTCGCATACTCACATATTCAGTCACAATATGTCCTGTTTGTTTCATATCTTTACGTTTGTTTGATATATTTAGCGTCTCAGCTATCTCAGTCAACTTCATTACATTTACAATCAACGTAATACAATTTTCAACACAGTTCAATTTTGTTAAATGTAAATAGAGAATCGCTTATGAGTAGGTCTATGATTCATTAAGGTTCTCTAATTCATTTTTAGAGATAAATTTTTAATAGCGAAACGCAGGAACAACGAATGTTTCTTTACACCTAGCATTGATTCCCGGACAATAGAAAAGTAATTTAGAGTAGAAAGGACGAATCAATATGATTTTATTTAAAACAAAAATTTTACCGACCTTGATGAGGCATATATTATATTTATGATAAAGCGGTTATGTATACGATTAATTATAAGGATGAGACTTTAATATTGAGGAATCCACTCAAAAGAAGTATACTATAAAATGGTTCTAATAAAAGCTATGTAGTAAAATTCTTTAGAATTTCTCAGCACAAAACCAAGCGTCCGGTAAGGCGGAATCTAAAATATCATTTCCTCAAAGACAAAATACATGAACAGCAACAAATATATATATCAAAAGTAATTTTATATTACATCGTTTACTATCAATAACGATCTAAACTATTAGAATGTTGTGACTAAATTAAACTATATAATGCTTGTTATGTTTGAAAAAAATATATATTTATTCAAAAGAGTTTTTTTTTCTATTTATAGGGAGTTATTCGAAACGACCGATGTTCCTATTGCAAACTACGCTTTTGATACCCAATGTATCTGTGAATCCTACACTGGAGGAGATCCAAGACGTTCTAGTTCTGGCCGGTAAACATATATCGGGACTGTCTAAAGGAGTCGCTCAATGGACTGGAGGGAAAATACAAAAGGTAAAGAAATAAGAGATTTTTTTTAATTTGAATACGTATTTTCAAGAAATTCATTATATAATGTTTTTTCTTACATAAAATTGAACAGTTTCACCCACTTAAAGGTGCTATGTTCAGAATCCATAATAAAACCTTCAAATAATAATGATAGCTCGTTATAATTAAATTATTTACATTAAAAAATATATTAAATTTAATTTTAGCCCTCAGATCAACGCAATGATTCAGCACAGGTACAAAGATATTATTTGTTCGTACGTCTTACGTTAATTATTTAATTTCATTTTATTAACATCAACTTGTAAATAGCTTTTATATGAATAATGTCGTATAATTGTAAATATTAAAAAAGGACATTAACGGCCGAATACTGAAACGTCATTCAAATATGATTAGGACTCAATTGCTTGGAATGTCATTATTTTTCAAAATTTAGTATGCGAAATTTGAAATTCGAAGACGTTTCAAATATTTGAGCACCCTTCATATTTGAAAGACGTTTCAGTATTCGGCCGAAATACTAGTAAATAACTAATTAGTTATTTCTGTTCTCTTCCAATTTGTGATGTTAATTGTTGTGTATCGTCTTTTCACCTGCACTTGTGTTTCTTGACGGTGTAATTGTCTGCAAATATCGATGTTGATGCGAAAACGCCTTTTATTTATTTTTTGCACTCGATGTTGTTTTTTATTTTATACTATGTACATACCACCTTTTATTTTGATTTCATATATTTATTTGCTGCCTGTGCTACCCCTACACGCTTCCTCCGTCTAGGTAGGTTGGAAGAAGCTAGCCGGACACCAAACAAACCAACTTTTTGAAGTAGTCACCAAGCTTGACGGGCAGGTTCAGTCTATGGCGGTACCGATCAATATGGCACAGAAATCGATGAAAATGGTGGAAGCTGCAAAAACAAGGAAAAAAAAGTATTACCGGTTAGAATCTGAAGAGAAGCCAGTTTTTCCGTTTCAACAGAAAAATTTCTATAACCACATAATGGAGAACAAGGAAATAATTAAAACTCTTACATTGCTGTCTATGTGTACACAGCACGTGAAAACGGTTAGTAAGACCTCAAATTGAATAGTTTTATTCTTAAACTTTACGTTTCAAAGATTTCAATTGATTGCTTCTCCCTTTACGCATACATTTTAAAAATGATTTAGCTATTAATAAAAAATGTTTTATGTTAATATGTTGTAGGAAGTTAACACATTGGTCAAACGATGGCGTCCTTATCACTATTTGTGGAAATGCGAAAAAACTCTACGACAATTGTTGGCTTGGAACCTTAATGACTTCGAACTTGCTCTAAAAAGACACAGTGAGCTAGAAGCTAAATTGGCCACTGAACCCGATGTATTAATAATAGGAAACTGTCTTGCAGTATCAACTGAGAAACTTAAATTAGGATTAAATACAGAGCTCAAAAGTGAGAATTAATAACTATGTTATACATTAACAACGCCTTAGTTAATTTTCTAAAATACCAAAAATACATAATATACCATTTTTCGTCCACTGTTGGATATAATTATGTAGGTGTCACCAAGGGCACCATTACCAACCCGCCTGCCCAGCATGGTATTTACGGGCAAAACCCTTAAATGACACATAATATACGTATAGTTTATTATTCTATATTATTCGTTATATAATTATAAGACTAATAAAAAAATTTTTTTGAATAGACGGAACTTATAGAATAAGCCAAGCGATGCGAAAAAAATATAAACGCGAGATGGATTACGTTTACGCGATTATGAATGACTTAGAACGTAAACTAGAAAGACCTATACGTGATTTAGACGACGTGAGAACTGTTATGGAAACATTAAAGAAGATTAGAGAACAAGAAGTCGACATGGAATTAAAAATAGACCCAGTTGAAGTAAATTATATATTTTGTACTCTTAAATTTAGCACTAAAGATATTAACTCAATATAAGAATTAATTTAGAATTTATTATGCAACTAACTCTATAAAAAAATCGTGTTGTAATTTCTTAAAAGCTTTTTAACTTATTTTAGGAAGCGTTTAACGTCATAACACGATACGAACTGCCTGTTAGTAAAGAAGACATGGAACAAGTAGATAATCTTCGCTACAGCTGGCAGCAACTACAAGCCACCGCACTGGCGTCTCATGTGCAATTGCTGAAAATGCAGCCACAATTTGAAGACGACTTGAAAAATAACTTGGATAAATTCAGAGATGACAATGCAGACTACTGCCATGAATATAGATATGCAGGACCCATGCAGCCTGGATTGAGCCCACGAGAAGCTTCCGATCGCTTGATCTTGTTTCAGGTATTCAATCAAAGTAAAATTATTTATACTTTATTGTTCACCACAAATGATTTTTTACAAAAACAATTTTGGCGATCTTATCGCTACACAGCGATCTCTTCCAGGCAACCAACCGTTTTAGGAATAAGTCACAGGATATGAGGTAGGTGGTACTGTAATAATTAACAAAAAATAACATTATAATAATAATCCATACCAAAAACAAAATCATGGAAATAAAGTTGCTTCTTGTTTGTCATTTTAAGAATTCACAAACTTACGATTTGAAAAAGTGTTTTGCTCACAGGGATTTAGATGTTTAACGATTTACGGTAGGAGCAACATTAGAGATACAGAGATAGATACAAACCCCACAGATCGAAATTATCATACAATTTTCATATATTATTACTTATACAGAAAAAGAAACATATTTTTTATAATTAGCGCTTGGATGCATGGAACCCACCTAGTCCCGGTGGCTATTAAGGGGGGGATAAGGTGCGCATAGCGCCGACGCCTCTTCCCCTGTCGAATTGAATCAGCGGAGGCACTTTCCTACACTGCTGACGCTCCGCGACCTCCTTCTGCGTGAGTGTCATGTCGCAACCATTTCCAACCAGCAACTCTCGTTGTTGAGAATATCGTTAATCACGCTCAGCAGCGAGAGATGTCCGCCGACTATCGCGGCCAGGATTGCCTCTAAGGTCCTTATGTACGGTGTGGTGCGCTATTTCCTATGGTGTACTGCACTCGTGGCAGGAGGGTGATACCTCCCGCCTCACTATCCCGTACAGGTACTTACCGAAACAGCCATGTCCGATAAGCACCTGTGTCAGCCTATACGTAAGGATGCCGCTTCTCCTTGCTACCCAACGACACATGTGGGGACGAATCGCCTCTGCTGTCGCAAGGCTTGCTTGCTAATGTTGACCTCAGGATTACTTGTCGGGTTAGAGTACTGATTCGCCCAGCCTCCGCGGATCCTGGATAGTTGCCGCTCGCGAGCACTACCGCCTGGAGTTCTCAGGGCGGATCGCGCGCGAGGTGTATCCGCCGTCCACGATTCCTTACGATAACCACGTATCGCCCATACCGCTATGTCCCTCTTTGTTCTCCGCCGAAGGGCCTTGTTTTTAGCGGTGAGAGCGTATACCCATAGGTGCACCGTACAGCGCCATGGAGCGCACCACATCGGAGTCAACTTACTCAAGAAAGTCGTTTTGAACTCGTTTTGAGTAGAAAAAATATCGCAAAAGAATTCGTTCCTGACTGTGCATGATTTTTTAATTTAAAAATCCTAAAAAAAATATTTTGGCTTCTGTTGCTTTAGTAAAAAACCCCTCATAAAAGTATTTTTTCCAATATCTTTAATGTGCGGACTTTAAAAAATACCTTAAAATTAATCGTTACATTACAAGGAGAATATGAAGTTCTAAAATCATAAACTCTCGTAGAAAAGTATAAACATCGATAAAGGTCGGGCGAGGACGAAAACGAAATCAATAACAAGGCTGACCTCGTTATTGATTTCGTTTTCGTTTCATTCCCCTTCACAGGTCAATGACCCCATAAATGTAGGGTATATTGGGGTGAACTCGGCTGTATTGCTACTTAAAGAGACTAAACATGTAAAATATTTTATTGCTGTAATACATTATAAAATTTATATATTTTTTAGTAGTAAAGTACCGCAAATCGTATGTATCGCTAAGTATCGTAAGTTAAATAATTTCGTAAGTTCTATAGTAAGGAAAACATTTAGGAATGAATAAATAAAGTGGTACGGATTTAACAAAAAAAATTAAGAATGTATAATTACAGTAGAATAAATCATAAAACTAAGTTAAGCATTTCGTTTTGACCGGATTCTTATGAGCATTGACGAACACGGTCAACTTTTTTTTTATCGCATAGGAAGGCGGACGAGCATATGGGCCACCAGATGGTAAGTGGTCACCAACGCCCATAGACATTGGCGTTGTAAGAGCTGTTAATCATCTCTTACATCGCCAATGCGCCACCAATCTTGGGAACTAAGATGTTATGTCCCTTGTGCCTGTAATTACACTGGCTCACTCACCCTTCAAACCGGAACACAGCAATAACAAGTACTGCTGTTTTGCGGTAGAATATCTGATGAGTGGGTGGTACCTACCCAGACGAGCTTGCACAAAGCTCTACCACCAAGTAAGGACCAACTTTGGAGCGCTGTAACAGCGTTATAAATGAATGGAATAAAAAAATTATAGAAAATAATTTTCCACAAAAAACCATCTACAAGATTGGTCTGAGGTAATTTATTTGTAAAATGTATAAAAAATAAGCTCTATAATAGCAAAAAAACATTTATTTTATAGAATTTTTCTCACTTTTATGCTTATAACTTCTTTAATTTTAAGTTTAGGGCATAAAGTTATATAAACATATTTGTAGGCAAAGCGATTTTCTACGAATTATGTCTTTACAATTTTTTGTAGGACGCATAGTTTCCGATATATCGCGAAAAAGGTGTTTGCACCCTTTTTTCCAAGATGGCGGCCGGAGGGCAAGGGCGGCAATCCCACAAGCTTGGGGTTAAGCTTCTATTGACACCCACACATGTCCCAAAAATAAAATTGCAGCCGCTAACAAATGCAATATTAGGTCCTTAAAATGTAACATTTCAATGGACTATTAATATTATTAAATAAAATTACAAACGAATTAATAATTGCAACCTAAAGCCACAACGTATTTTTATTATTATCCACGTAATATTAAATTAGATGAAAAAGCTTAAAACAAACACATGAAATACGACATAACAACGACAGAATGCTGGAATCTTGACATCGAGTTTCGAAATTGACGTATTTAGCTCATATCCGCAACATAATATTATATTATAACAAGGAAAATACCTACGTGTTTATAGCTTTTGATAGCCACAACTGATTTTGATAAAATAAATACTTAAGGCACATACAACATAACAACTTGTGTGTCATCGTGAACAAGATTTTGACAAATACTCCGGTAATATATTCTCGTACATATATGGGCAGAAGAGTTCCAGAAGATCCTATTCATATCGTTATAGTTACCTCCATTATCTATAAGTCTGTAAATGTAATAAATAGTTAAATAGGGTAAAAACTTAAGATAAATGTTTGTTTATTTATACAGAATCGTTTTGATGGGATGTGGCGTAAGCTGCAAACATATCAAAATGGAGAGGAATTATTTGGTCTACCACACACTGAGTATCCTGAATTGGCTCAGATAAGGAAGGAGTTAAATCTCTTACAAAAACTTTACAAACTATATAACGACGTGATAGACAGAGTCAGTAGTTATTATGACATACCCTGGGGTGAAGTCAACATAGAAGAAATCAACAATGAACTAATGGAGTTTCAGAACAGATGCAGAAAACTACCAAAGGGGTAAATTATAAAATTCCTTTTGATAGTGATTCGCTGGTATACTTTCTAACTTGATCGAATAATAATAATATTTCAGAAGATAGACTAGTTATACAATACATTTTAGCAAACATTTAGCTGTTAAAAATAATGAGGCATTTAATTACAATGTATTGTAATTAGATTGATACAAAATTATTGAAAATATTATTGATGAACCAATTAGCAATTAAATTAAAAATTATATTATTGTAGTAATGAAATACCGAATTGCAGACGGAGGATGTGTATTTTTTATTAACGAATTTTAGGTTAAAGGAATGGCCAGCTTTCTACGCATTAAAAAAAACTATTGACGATTTCAACGACATGTGTCCCCTCCTTGAATTAATGGCGAACAGAGCTATGAAACCACGACACTGGCAACGTATTATGGAAGTAACTAAATACATATTTGAACTCGAAAACGAAGATTTCTGCTTAAAAAATATTTTAGAAGCACCTCTATTACAACACAAAGAAGACATTGAGGTGAGAATAATTGAAAATAAAGATCATTAAATTTTCTTATAGTGTTATTTAGGTAATAAATATAAATGAAGATAGTATCTTATTTAGTTAAGAAAAACAATTTTGATGGTAAAATTTTAAAATATGTTTCGAGTATCTTTCGACCACATATTTTTTATTTGTAAATTATTTACAAAAAATGCTTTTAGTTAAAAAGGTACATGCTATTTTTAGTTAAGCACCCTTTTTAATATCCTTATCATTTGTAGTCATTTATCTTTTGCTTTAGGATATTTGTATATCAGCAATGAAAGAAAAGGATATAGAAGCAAAACTTCGCCAAGTGACTAACGAATGGTCGGTACACGAACTGACGTTTCAAACATTCAATAATCGAGGTGAATTGCTTCTCAGGGGCGACACCACTGCCGAAACCATCGGCCAACTCGAAGACAGTTTAATGATACTGGGATCATTGTTGTCTAATCGGTATTATTTATATATTATTAAATTATCTGTATAGTTTTATGTAGGTATCTTATATTATATAAATGTAATATAAGTGGCAAGCAAGTTGTATCGGATAATTGATGATAAATGTATTTTTAACAGCTACAACGCTCCATTTAGAAAACAAATACAACAATGGTTATATGACCTTCAAAGCACAAATGAAATCTTAGAGCGTTGGCTGCTCGTTCAGAATATGTGGGTTTACCTTGAAGCTGTATTTGTTGGTGGAGATATCGCTAAGCAGTTGCCAAAAGAAGCTAAGAGATTTTCGAAAATAGATAAGTCTTGGCAGAAAATTATGCAAAGGGCTCACGAAACTCCTGGTGTTGTATCATGCTGTGTTGGAGATGATCTTCTAAGACAGCTTCTACCACATCTTCAAGAGCAGCTAGAACTATGTCAAAAAAGTTTAAGTGGCTATCTAGAAAAGAAGAGGACAATGTTTCCTCGATTTTTTTTCGTGTCTGACCCAGCTTTATTGGAAATTTTAGGACAAGCTTCAGATTCTCATACAATACAAAATCATTTACTATCCATTTTCGATAATATACGATATGTAAAATTTCATGATATAGGTACGTTATTGCTAATCATTAAACATGTTTTAACCAAGTTATTTGTGACTATTATATATTGAAATGTATATTTTTGGCAGAATATAATAAGATGATAGCTATAGTATCATCTGAAGGAGAAGAAATAAAACTAGAACGCCCAGTCCGTGCCGAGGGTTCAGTAGAAACATGGCTAACGTCTTTATTGCAATCAGCTCAGAGCAGTTTGCATTCCATTATACGTAATGCCGTTTCTGTAATAAATGACCCAGGATTTAATCTGCTTCTTTTCCTAGATAAAATGCCCGCACAGGTAAATAATGAGAAAATTTAAAAGTATCGTTTCCTAAAATAATTATAATGTGTCTTAATACCATATTATTACAGATTGGCCTATTGGGAATTCAAATTATCTGGACGAGAGATGCAGAACTAGCTCTAATGCAAGCTCGACAAGATAAAAAAATAATGATTGAAACAAATAACAAATTTTTAGAACTTCTGAATACTCTTATAGATCAAACAACAAGAGATTTAATCAAAATCGAACGCACTAAGTTTGAAACACTAATCACTATTCATGTTCATCAAAGAGACATTTTTGACATGCTGGTAAATAAGATCTTCCTACATTATTTTAATCTAGTAGCCAATTTATAAGGCTACCAATTCTACAGTTATGTGTTCAAATTACGGGTTTTTCATTTTTTTGATTCAGCAATTGAGATGATTTTTTTGTAATTTTTTGCTTATAGCAGCCTGTAGTTAGAATGTTCTAAGACCTTATCTCTGTACGGTCATGTCGTATTGCCATCCCATAATTATGAAAGTATAGGTAAAAAAGGAATGCGCACACATTAGTGTCAACTAATAATGCTTAAGTCCCAATTCTTCCGCACATTAGTCGGCAGCCGCGGCGGATTCAGTAAGCACTTAAAAATGATCTAAATTACTTTTTTGTAGTGCCGACTAAACGTACGGTCGGCTAACGACTTTGAGTGGTTAAAGCAATGCCGATTTTACTTCAAAGAAGACGCGGACAAAACATGGATATCTGTTACTGATGTAACATTCGCTTATCAAAATGAATACTTAGGATGTACAGAACGCCTTGTTATTACACCTTTAACAGATCGGTAAGCATTTTTTTGTACGCTGTCAGGTAATAGACACGTCTGAAAACACAATCTCTATCTGCTTACATAGCCTTTTATACCGAAGTTTTATGATAAGCATTTCAGATAGGGTACTTTTAATAAAATAATAAAAATGTCTTTGTAGATATGGACTTTTGCCTGGCCTGACTTTGCCTTGATTCATTAACTTTCTTAGGGTTACAATGGTAACCAATCGAACCGCAAAAGAAAACTAAAGAAACCCACAATGCTTATATTCATTTCTAAAATATATATTCTGCAATTGAAACACCTTGAATTATTATTAGTTCTAATATAATTCTTAATGTAAATTATTCTTATGTAATTACTACATCCATGCTATACATATATATTTTGTGTTTACGATAGATGTTATATAACCCTGGCCCAAGCATTGGCAATGAGTATGGGAGGTGCTCCCTGCGGTCCTGCGGGTACAGGAAAGACAGAAACCGTTAAGGATATGGGCAAGACCCTCGCGAAATACGTTGTTGTATTCAACTGTTCCGATCAAATGGACTACAGGTATATTAAAAATTGAAACATGATTATACTTAAAGTTAAATATGAAATATCTTTGCCTCTTTAGTCTAGTAGTTAGATACTACTGGTTGCCTTACAACCAGTAGTTATCAGTTTATCAGTTATCAGTAGCAAACCGGAGTCTTGAAATTTGAAGTATAAAGTCTTCTGTGCCTCGGAAAGTATGTAAAAACATTGGTCGTCCGTCTGAACTCTTTTCAATCCTGTCGGATACCTGCCCAATCGGATTTTAAAAATAAGGGAATAGATAGTGCACCTGTGTTTTCGCACACACTTGAGCACTATAGTATATTATGTCCTGCGCAGTTAGTTAATCTCTTTCGAGATTCGCTGCCGCGGCAAAAATCGGTCCGGAGTACATTATTTAATATAATATACTTTATATTTCTTAAACCAGCATTATTGTAAATAATACATTCAAAGAATGTGGAAAGTATTTTATTTTATAGTAATTAGACTTCGTTCTTGTAGTGAAATATAAATACACGAGTAAAGATCAACACAATACAAAAATATATTATATTTACAACAGTTTTATTATGCAATCTGCAAATTTGATAAAAAATGTTCATCGTAAAAAAAATTGTTCAAAACTTCTGTAGTTGGATAAGCGAACGATGATTAACATGGTTATAATTTCTTTTAGAGGCCTTGGTCGGATCTACAAAGGCCTAGCTCAATCTGGTTCATGGGGTTGCTTTGATGAATTCAATCGTATAGAGCTTCCAGTACTCTCAGTAGCTGCACAACAGGTCGCGGTAGTCCTCGCAGCCAAAAAGGAAAAAAAGAAAACATTCCTCTTCACTGACGGGGACATGTCGGAAATGTGCCCTGAGTTTGGAATATTTATTACAATGGTTATTTCTCCACACTAACTACATTTTTTTATTATTACTTGTTTTATAATTTATTTATTTATTAATTTTTGCACCTAAACATATCTTATGATAATTTTCAGAATCCAGGTTATGCAGGTCGCAAGGAATTGCCAGAAAATTTAAAGATTCAATTTCGTACTGTAGCTATGATGGTACCAGACCGACAAATCATAATACGAGTGAAATTAGCATCATGTGGTTTCTTAGAAAATATAACTCTGGCTCGAAAATTTTATACTTTGTATAAACTATGCGAAGAACAACTTACAAAACAAGTAATCTTATAAACTGCTTAGTTCATAGCTCTGATTTAAAAGTGACATGAGACATTTTTACATATTATAATGATATTTTTAGGTTCATTACGATTTCGGCTTGAGAAATATTCTTTCTGTTTTGCGAACACTTGGGGCCGTGAAACGAGTTAATACAAAAGAAACCGAAAGCACAATTGTAATGAGGGTGTTGAGAGACATGAATTTATCAAAGCTCATAGATGAAGATGAACCACTTTTTATTTCACTTGTTGCGGATTTATTCCCTAACCAAGCTTTGGAAAAAACAGCATATACAGAACTTGAAGATGCAATTAGAAAACAAGTCGATTTAAATGGACTGATCTACCACCCGCCTTGGGTATTAAAGATAATACAGGTACTTTTCAGTTTTTCGAATAACTACCACTTTATTAAAAAAGTATTATAGTTACATATTTTTATGATTTATATTTAATATCACTTAATAAAAACACATATATTTAAAACAATTTGTTGGGGTTTTATTAATTATTTTTTTAGTTATATGAAACACAACGCGTTCGCCACGGTATTATGACACTTGGACCTCCAGGAGCTGGAAAAACTACTTGTATTCATACTTTAATGGACGCATTATCAGACATAGAAGATCCACACAGGTAAAATAAAAACATATAAATATATTATTATGAAATCGATCAATTTTAGTTAATTCCTTATATTTATTATTAGAGAAATGCGTATGAACCCTAAAGCAATTACGGCGGCTCAAATGTTTGGCCGTTTAGATGTGGCTACAAATGATTGGACAGACGGTATATTTTCCGCTTTGTGGAGAAAAACTCTTAAAATAAAAACTGGCGAACATATCTGGTTAGTTTTGGATGGTCCAGTAGATAGTATATGGATTGAAAATTTAAACTCTGTGTTAGATGATAACAAAACTTTGACATTAGCCAATGGAGATCGACTAACGATGTCACCTACTTCAAAAATTATTTTCGAACCTGAAAATATTGATAATGCTTCACCTGCTACAGTTTCGCGCAATGGAATGGTCTATATGAGCTCGTCAGGATTAAACTGGGAACCAGGTAGAATTATATTGAGTCAACAAATAAAATGCATTATTATTATGTATATTTACACCTACATTGTTTTGTTGTATTTTAGTTCTCAATGCGTGGCTTAAAACACGGTCTCCGAGAGAAATTGAAGTATTTAGCTCGTTATTTGAACAAACCTTTCCGAATACATATACGTGGTGCACTCAAAATTTGATCTTTAGCATGCGCGTACTTCAAAGTAACATTGTCTATCAAATGCTAAATTTACTTGAAGGCTTAGTGCCACCACAAGTAACAGAAGCTGAAGATCCCTCTGCTAGTAAATCAGTCAATGGTGACATGGATGACGAAGATGAAAAAGAAAAAGTAGAAGAAGTAATCTTATTTACACATGAGCATTTGCACAAAATCTACGTCTTTTCACTTATTTGGGGCTTTGGCTCTCTTTTAGAAACTGGTGATCGATTTAGATTTGACAAATTCATAAAAAATACATTCAATGATATTCTTGATTTACCCAAACATCCTAATAATAAATCAAGTATTCTTTTTGATTTTTATGTTAAGCATCCAGGAAAGTGGGAATTGTGGGAAGATTTAATGACAAACTACATTTATCCAGACACAGCAACTCCTGATTATTCAAATATTTTAATACCAATCGTCGACAACGTTCGTATAAATTATCTTATTTATTGTATCGCAAAGCAAGGTAAAGCAGTACTTTTATTGGGAGAACAGGGTTCGGCTAAAACAGTTATGATGAAAGCATATATGAAAAATGCTAATCCAGAGCAATTTATGGGAAGATCGTTTAATTTTTCCTCAGCTACAAGTCCTTTTCAGTTTCAAAAAACAATTGAAAGTTATGTAGAAAAACGTAGTGGAATGACGTTTGGTCCACCGGGTGGAAAGAAAATGCTCGTTTTTATTGATGACATAAATTTACCACAAATCAACGAATGGGGCGATCAAATAACAAATGAAATAGTAAGACAAACTATGAGTATGGGTGGATTCTATAGCTTAGAAAAACCTGGCGATTTTACAACAATTGTTGATATTCAATTCTTGGGAGCTATGGGACAACCAGGTAATGGTTAAACTAATACTTTAACGAGTCCTATTCATAGAATAGTGAACATATTAGAAATGGTCAATGTTACTTTGCTGAATCTTATTTAAAGATTAAACTAATTTTGTTTTATATTATTTTATTTTATATTTTTGTTTTATCATTATTTTTGCTACTACAGTTAATTTAGTTCTAATAATGTTGGTATTTCATGATATAAGATTACTTTTGTTAAATAACAAAGAATGAGGGATTGAAAAATAAATGCTGTTATTATGAAATTACAAACATTTTTAATTGATAAAAAATAAAACAGATTTAATATGAGCATTTTCTTCAAATACGGCCGAATAGCCATTTTTTTAATTATTGCTCATTTGATTAAAGATTTGCTTTAGTTCTATTTGGCGGCTTTAATATACATCGTTATAAAATGTATATACATGAGACGAGCTTTAGAGTTATCAATAAAAAGTTCGGAACAATAGTAATTTTTCTCTTGTATATATTTCATATGTACACTTAATATATGTTTTCAGGTGGAGGTAGAAACGATATCCCCGCTAGGTTAAAACGTCAATTTGCTATATTTAATTGCCCATTACCTAATAATGATTCGATTGACAAAATATTTAAAGTTATTGGCGAAGGACATTACAATGCCAAAAGAGGTTTTACAATCGAAGTCAGATCACTTATAAAAAAAATTATTCCTTTAACAAGGGAACTTTGGATGAAAACAAGGACGAATTTACTACCTACTCCTGCAAAATTTCACTACGTTTTTTCTTTGAGAGATTTATCCCGAGTGTGGCAAGGCATGATAGGTACTTTACCAACTGTAATTGAATCAGAAAAATGTTTAATGCTTCTATGGAAACATGAGTGCTCAAGGGTATTTTCTGATCGTTTTACGCATCAAACTGATAAGGATTGGTTCAACAATGCTTTATATAGTACGACAGAGGAGTTATTAGGATCCGACTACAAAAAAATGATGGAAAAGGATCCTGTCTTTGTAGATTTTATGAGGTAAGTTAGCAGATAATATAAACAAATCAAAAATAATTCAATACGTACTTAAAAAAAAATCAAGTACTTTTTACGAAAAAAAAATGATTCTAAAATTATATCAAAAAAGAATGCTTAAACTCGTATTTTTGTGTTATTTCTATCTATTTTTCTAAAAGATAATTAAAAAAAGATATTTACCTAAAAGTAGTAATACTGTTTTTTCTGATAAATGTATGTTCATGGCTGTTGATTGGGTCAACATTGCAGATCAAGGGAATCTTACCACAAAGGCAATAAACATATTTTTTTAATTCAGTAATAATAGCGGCCGACCGATTTGCACTACGCATATAAAAAATCAATGCGAAGATATATATATATATTCACGTACTCGAATACAGTATTTAAAAAAATATGTAATTTGTGACTTTCTGACCTTGCGGTGAGAGCGGTCTGTACGCACCTTTAATTTTTTTATTTCGCTAATACATATAGTATATAAAAAAATATTTCAAATTAAAGAAATCAAAAAATCTTTATTTTTTCAGTTAGTGATCCAAAAAAAATTATATGTAGGTACCATATAGGTACCTACCTACCTATATAAACGCCTAGTCATCTTCGTCAAAATAATTTGGAACTATAACGTTCTGGCTTAAAAAATGGTATTTAAATCATTTCTATGCAAGATGCTTTCTAATACAGGATGATTGGAGGGCACTAAGTGATAAGTGCCCTCTACATAGAAATATGTTTTATGTACATTTTATACATTTACATATTTAATATAATTGTATGCAATAAATATTTAACTGTATATTTAGTTTTAATAAGCCATAAAATAATTATAATATTAATTATTTTCTAAAATTAACAGTACTTAATTAAATACATATTAACTTTTGTATTTCATTGTTTAGGTATAAGAAAAATCAGTTCCTAGATTTACCAAACTCAGAAAACCATCATGCTACTAAGAAATTTTAATTTTGACGTTGTTTGGAATGATATTTTAATTGATGATATTTTAATTATTAATTATAATTGTTTTACAACAATAATTAATTTTAATTTCTTAATTTTAAATCGAGTAATCAATGTTGTTTCGATTTTGGTAATCATTTTGTCGTGGAAATCTTAGGTGGAGACTTTTGTCTAGCAGCGGAAGTTTTCTGGCTGAGATGATGATGATGAATCGCCTGAGAAATTGATTTAATTCTTTTTTTATTTTTATGATTTGAATTATTATTGTTTTTGTTTTTTTTTTAAGGACTTATTTTGAATTTCGGTTGCCAATGTTTCCACTGCTCTACAGTTATCACGTTAATTTATAAATGTAAGCGACACTATTGCCACATTTATAATAAAAAAATATTAATTTGAATCTACACAAAAAACACAGAGTAAGTAGGTAAGGTATTGTTGTGTTTAGTAACGCTATATAACATTACTAATTCAGAAAGTATTTTTAAAATGTTATTTTTATAATAATAACAGTAAAAACTAAATTCAATTACATAACTTAAATATATTAAAATTTAAAATGTACACTAGGGCCATTATTGTATATATATCTTTAATCAGTTTGTATTTTTATGTGCTGATGCTCTCTGTAATAACTATAAAATGGCCTGTGAGACGTCTGATACATTACTGTTTCTCGTGATCATGATTGATGTACACGTACAGCATTCAAAACACTAGGAATCATAAACCAAAATGAATTAACGAAAAAAATCCAAAACACAATTTTCCTTAAAATGTTATTGCAATCTTACATATTTATTTTACTAATGAATTTGGCTATACATTAAAAAAGGAGCGCCATTCACGACTAAAGATAACAAAAACTATTTCTCATCTTTATTTATATCTCAATAGTGATGATTATTTTGACATATGGTTTTTTTTTAAGAGATGCTCCGGAACCAACAGGCGAAGAAGGCGAGGATGCAGATATGGAACTTCCGAAAGTCTATGAACCTGTCTTTGATCATGCCGAACTACGGGACCGCTTAGAAATGTTTCTATCTCAGTTCAATGAAATGGTTCGAGGATCAGGAATGGATTTGGTGTTCTTTCCTGATGCCATGTTGCATTTAGTCAAAATATCTAGAGTTATAAGGCATCCTCGAGGAAATGTAATGCTGGTTGGTGTTGGTGGATCAGGCAAACAGTCATTAACGAAATTATCAACATTTATCGCAGGTTATCGCTCTTTTCAAATAGCGTTAACCAGATCTTACAACGTTGGTAATTTTTTGGAGGACTTAAAACTACTTTACAGATCATGTGGTGTGCAGGGAAAAGGCACCACATTTATTTTTACCGATCTAGATATCAAAGAAGAAGGTTTTCTTGAATACCTTAATAATATTTTGTCATCAGGAGTTATTTCAAATTTATTTACGAAAGACGAACAACAAGAAATTATTTCCGAATTAACGCCGGTCATGAAACGTGAAAATCAAAAACGGACTTTAACAAACGAGCTAGTAATGGAATATTTTTTGAACAGGACTTGCCAAAATCTTCACGTAGTTTTATGTTTTTCGCCTGTAAGTACTATATAATAATAATTATTTATGATAATTTTACTTTAAGTTAATTTACTATATAATATTAATTTAAAATAGTATGGCTAATGTTTTCTAATGTAATTGAAACCTTCATATACAATAAAAAAAGGTTTATGAAGACGGACGAGCATATGGGACACCTGATAAGTGGTCACCAATGCCCATAGACAATAGAATTGTAAGAAATGTTAACCATCGCTTACATCTCCAATGCACCACCAGCCATGGGAACTAAGATGTTATGTCCCTTGTGCTTGTAATTACACTGGATCTCTCATCCTTTAAACCGGAACAACAATAACAAGTACAGCTGCTTTGCGGTAGAATACCGTCGGTGTAATAACATTAAATGTCTTTAAATTACTGTGTTGGACACAGTAATTTGTTAGCAATTATAATTAACTTAGTTTGATGAAACATATATGCAGTAAGTATTACGTATATGATACTAAACGTATTTTAATAGAGGGGTAGGGGCACATTCATAGTTATATTTAATTTTTAGCTTCACTTAAGATATTTGTAAAGTATTCTTTATTGTAAATGTATATACTTCTTCAGACATAATTAGGTAATATTAATTTATATTAATATTAATATAAAATATAAATTTATAGCAGCCCGCATCCATCCGTTACCTGCCATATTTCGCCTTGCCGCAGGGCGTCCTACACTACGTTTTCCTAAGCGTGGTCTACTCCACTCTAACATTTGTCAGCTCCACCGGCCTTCAATGCGCCCGGAAAACATATGACCTTTCATTTCACGCGTGCTAACTCTAAGCGCGATGGCGATGACTTTAGTTCTCTAGTACATGTCCTCATTTCATTTCATACAATACATATACAAAATCATATTTAATCTTCTTTATCAGAAATTAAGTTTCCTAAGCGTTTTCTAAAAAAATAAGTGTTTTGTCATAAATCTATTTTTTTACGAAATGTACGATAAATAATTTGCGTTATGTAAGTGTGTGCGTTGTGTAGTAATAACTGTTCGATCTTTATTCAGGTGAGTGAGGCGTTTCGGTATCGGGCGTTACGTTTTCCAGCTCTTATATCTGGGTGTACAATAGACTGGTTTCAACCGTGGCCAAAAGATGCACTTGTATCGGTAGCTGATCATTTCTTAACTGAATTTGAAATCGAATGCACTAAAGAAGTAAAAAAGGAACTCGTCACAGTATTGGGAACAATACAAGATGTCGTTTCTAAAGTATCTACTGAATACTTTCAAAGATTTCGACGTTCTTCTCACGTTACTCCTAAATCATATCTCAGTTTTATTGGTGGTTACAAAACGATATATCAGATGAAACAAAAGGAACTAGGCGATGGGGCTCAAAGAATGGATACTGGCTTAGAAAAGTTACGAGAAGCGTCAATATCTGTCGAAGTTTTAAAGAAAGATTTAGCTGTGATGGAGCAAGATTTAGCTTTGGCTTCAGAAAAAGCTGATCGTGTACTTTCAGAAGTAACGGATCGAGCAATGCAAGCAGAAATAGTAAAAAATCAGGTGCAAATTGTTAAAGAAAAGGCAGAAGCTTTAGTAGCATATATAGCAGAAGAAAAAGAAAAAGCTGAAATAAAATTAGAAGCTGCTAAGCCCGCCTTAGAGGAAGCAGAAGCAGCTCTAAATACAATTAAGCCTGCACATATAGCAACTGTAAGAAAATTAGGTCGACCACCACACCTTATTATGAGGATCATGGATTGTGTTTTAATACTATTCCAAAGAAGATTACATCCTTTAATATCTGATACTGCTGCACCATGTCCGAAGCCTTCATGGGCAGAGTCATTAAAGGTATTTATTTCCCATTTTAATAAAAGACAAAAAGACAATATTATTCTTTGTTTTTTGATATTTTACAACTACATCATAGGTGTAGGCACTCTTTACTAAAATACTGTTTAATAAAATACGTTTGGTTTAATCCACATTATACGTTGAGTTTTACACATCGAGTGATAGCGGTTTTAATTTATTTTAGTGATAATTAAACATACAAAATAACAGACAAATGTCTAGTAGATATTTTGGTAATTCGTTTGAAAGCAATTGACCTCAAATAGATAAAAATAACCTCTATACTCAGTAATAACATTTGTCTTAGTTACCGATAAGTAAATTTTGTTAACTTTGTAAAATAATGTAAATAAGATTTGTGTTGATTATAAAATAATAATTTTGCAAGTATTATATAAAAATGACCAGTTTCCCATTTTAATATGACTGTTACTTTGACAATATTAATTTTACATTCAAGATAAGCCTGTTTTAAATAATAATATATTTTTAATAACCAGATGATGGCCAGTACAACGTTTTTACTTCAACTTCAAAATTACCCAAAAGATATTATTAATAATGAAATGGTTGAACACCTTTTACCATATTTTGAAATGGAAGATTATAATATGGACACTGCCAAACGTGTGTGTGGAGATGTAGCGGGGTTATTGTCCTGGACAAAAGCAATGGCTTTTTTTCATAGTGTTAATAAAGAAGTTTTACCCCTAAAAGCAAGTTTAATGTTACAAGAAGCTAGGCTAAAGGTATTTAATGTGTTTTTTTTTAACTAGACCTTAAAAAGATAAATCGTTCATTTTAAAATTACATTATTAGGTTGCAATGGAAGATCTAGCATCAGCAGAACGTCAATTGGAAGAACGCGAAATGTCTTTACGGAAAGTGAAGGAACAGTACGAAGCGGCTGTTTCAGAAAAGCAACAATTAACAGATGCCGCTAATATATGCCTGAGAAAAATGACAGCAGCAACTCAACTTATTAATGGATTAGGAGGCGAAAAAACTAGGTGGACCCAACAAAGTAAAGATTTCAAAGAACAACTCGGTAGATTAGTTGGAGATGTTGTACTAGCTACCGGTTTCTTATCGTATTGTGGTCCTTATAATCAAGAATTTCGAAATAGTCTTTTCAATACGTGGATGGAAATATTAAAAAGCAAACAAATTCCTGTAACGGATAACTTAAACATAACAAACATGTTAGTTGAAAGTGCTACGATATCCGAATGGACTTTACAAGGACTTCCAAACGATGAGCTATCTGTTCAAAATGCTTTAATTGTTACAAAATCAAGCTCGTATCCTCTATTAGTAGATCCACAAAGTCAAGGAAAAAACTGGATAAAAAATAAAGAATCCTCAAATGAATTACAAATTACTTCGTTAAACCACAAATATTTTCGGACTCACTTAGAAGATAGCTTATCTTTGGGTAGACCACTACTAATAGAAGATGTAGGTGTTGAGTTAGATCCCGTAATAGACAATGTTTTGGAGAAAAATTTTATTAAATCTGGGTCAATAGAAAAGGTTATTGTGGGTGATAAAGAATGTGATGTAATGCCTGGATTTATGCTCTATATAACCACTAAATTACCTAACCCAGCTTATTCACCTGAAATAAGTGCAAAAACATCTATTATTGACTTTACAGTTACTATGCAAGGTCTCGAAGATCAGTTACTAGGAAGAGTTATATTAATGGAAAAATCAGACTTAGAAGAAGAGAGGGTGGCTTTATTTGAATCAGTTATGAAAAACCAAAGAAGTATGAAAGAACTTGAGAGTAATTTACTTTGTCGATTAACATCTTCTGAAGGTTCCTTAGTTGATGATGAGGCTTTAATTCAAGTATTACAAATAACAAAAGCTACCGCTGAGGAAGTGAATGAAAAATTAAAAGTGGCCGAAGTTACGGAAAAAAAGATAATTAAAGCGAGAGAAGAATTTAGAGCGGTAGCCGCAAGAGGTTCTATATTATACTTTTTAATTGTTGAGATGAGTAATGTAAACATCATGTATCAAAATTCTCTAAAACAGTTTCTTACCATATTTGATAATTCTATAACAAAGTCTGCAAAAAGTAGCATTACAGAGGAACGTATCAATATCATTCTAAAATATTTAACACACGAAGTGTGGGCATTTACTTTACGAAGTTTATATGAAAGGCACAAGTCACTATTCACTCTTATGTTAGCTATGAAAATAGATTGCCAACGAGGGCTTATTTCCCACGATGAGTTCATGGCTTTCGTGAAAGGAGGCGCATCACTAGATTTAAATGCGGTAACTCCTAAGCCTTTCAGATGGATTTTAGATATTACTTGGCTGAATTTAGTTGAAATAAGCAAAATAAAATTCTTTTCTGAAGTCTTAAGCAAGGTAATAAATAAAACCACTGATGTGAAATATTTTTTTGCGAATGAAATGTATACTAAGTTTTTGCTATATTTTGAATTGTTATTTTTTTTAGATTTCAAGTAATGAAAAAGAATGGAGAGTCTGGTATGAAAAAGCGAAACCAGAAGAAGAAATCATACCTAGTGGATTTCAAGAAAGTCTTGATGTTTTTCGCAAACTTCTCCTAATCAGGTCATGGAGTCCGGATCGAACACTTTCACAGGCCAGAAAGTATATAGTTGGTAAATATTTACAAATTAATGCACAAATGCATAAATTCTAAATTACAGCAAATTAAACATAACAATAATGCTCATATATACATGTATCAGAAATGCATATAATACTTGACTCTTCTTCAACTTTTTACTTTTCAAGATTCATTGGGCAATGAATATGGAGAAGGACGTATTCTTAATTTGGAATCCACCTGGGAAGAGTCTGAACCCCGTACTCCTTTGATTTGTATTCTTTCGATTGGATCAGACCCATCAGCGCAGATTGCATCATTAGCAAAATCAAAAGAAATAGGTAAACTTTTAACAAAAAAAATAGTGTATAATAATCACACAAAGTCTCAGTCTCTATCTTAATTAGACCAAAAAAAATATTGACATAATAAGACATTGTCATTGCCTACTAGGTTGCAATGTGCTCTTTATTTATTTAAGGTATTTTTCACAAGTTGAAATAATTTATATTTATAATATATATTCATATTTAATAATAAAAAATGTTCCTTTTCCAATATGCTTCATAAAAGCTTTTCACCAAAAATCAAAACATCCGGTATAAGACTTCAAGCACATAATGTTTCATATTTTTAATTATAGTGTTAAAAGCTGTTTCTATGGGGCAAGGTCAAGAAATTGTTGCTCGAAAAATGATATCTGATTCAATGAACGAAGGAGGCTGGGTTTTACTACAAAATATTCATCTTTCACTGCCATTTTGTGTCGAGGCTATGGATGCACTCATTGAAACAGAGCATATACAGGAATCATTTCGCCTATGGCTAACGACCGAAGTCCATACTGATTTCCCTATTGGACTTTTACAAATGGCTATTAAGTTTACAAATGAACCTCCTCAAGGCATACGAGCTAGTATGAAAAGAACTTACCAAAATATTACACAAGACACGTTAGATTATTCATCGTTATCGCAATGGCCTCCACTGCTGTATGCCGTGGCATTTTTACATACTATTGTTCAAGAAAGAAGAAAATTTGGACCATTGGGATGGAACATACCATATGAATTTAATCAAGCAGATTATGCAGCCAGTGTGCAATTCATACAAAATCATCTTGATGAAATCGATCCCAAAAAAGGTATATCTTGGCCAACCATATGTTACATGCTCGGAGAGGTGAATTACGGTGGTCGGGTGACGGACGATTTTGATAAACGCTTGTTAACCACATTTACTAATGTTTGGTTTTGTGATGTATTGCTGAGACCTGGCTTTGAATTTTATAAAGGATATAAAGTTCCACAAACAAGAAACCTCCAAGGTTATGTCGACTACATAAATCAGTTACCGCTAACAGACACACCAGAAGTATTCGGGCTGCATGGCAACGCAGATATAACTTATCAAATAAATAGTGCGAAGGACATTTTAGACACTATTTTAAGTGTACAACCAAAAGAGGGTGGTAGTCAAGGCGGTGAAACGAGAGAAAGTATAGTTTATCGTTTGGCTGAGGATATGTTAGAAAAATTACCAAAACAATATATTAGCTTTGAAGTTAGAGATGCACTTCATAAAATGGGGGCTTTTCTTCCTATGAATATATTCTTGAGGTACTTTAAGTGGTAGCAAAATGAATAGTTTTGGTATTCCTATTTCGTAATATCCACTGTATAGACATTTAAACGTTTCAGACAAGAAATCGATCGTATACAACGGGTTATTAAGACTGTACACACGACCCTCTGTGACCTTAAATTAGCAATCGATGGGACAATAATAATGAGTCAAGGCTTGCGAGAGTCACTTGATGCTATGTACGATGCTCGCATTCCTCAACAATGGCTGAAGGTGATATATGATAATAACACTCTAGTATAAACAATAATGTATTATGAATGTTCTATTGAACTGATAAATTAAGTTATAGCCTTGTTCTTCACGTTCGTTTTCCCCCGCCGTCTCCTTCTGGGCTATGAGAGTTTGGCAGAGCGAAACTATAACTTGTGTGCCACGACTACGCCTAGGACAGCCTAGGCGTATTATAAGTCCAATTTGGCGGACCAGTCTCTTCCTGTCCGCCTAACAAACTATGTGTATGCTAGACGGAGTTTGCTTCGCGTCCAGTCAGTCCAATTTATACAGGTATTACCTGTATAAGTCGCAATGCGCCCCATTGCTTTCGTTATATCTAAGCCTTTCTCTTTACTTAGACTAATGTTACTTCTTAGGTGTCGTGGGAATCAGCAACATTAGGTTTTTGGTACACAGAGCTTTTAGAGCGTGAGCAACAGTACCGGGCGTGGCTACGCAATGGAAGACCTCACGCTTTTTGGATGACGGGCTTCTTTAATCCACAAGGATTTCTTACTGCCATGAGACAGGTTATTGTATTATTTTCATAGTTGTGTGTTAGGATGTTATATTAATACAATAAGTATTTTCCCATCTTAGGGCCATCACCACGACCAAAAAAATGAAAACAATGTTGTCATAATATGGTACACAAATATGAGACAAAACAATCTTAATAAAAAAGGCTTATTACTGTGCATTTTTACTTGAATGAAATTTTAAGCTTGATTAAGTTTCATTTTCTGTTTAGCAGCTGAAATTAACATCGCACCTTACCACCACAAATTAATTTATATGTTATAGGAAGTTACACGGAGTCACAAGGGCTGGGCGCTAGATTCCGTTGTTTTACAGAATCATATAACAAAATTTAATCGTGAAGACGTTCATGAAGGACCTACGGAAGGAGTATATGTGCATGGATTGTTTCTTGAAGGTATGTTCATTAAATTGGTTGCACGCCCTTATTATTTATAATTTATTTTAGTTTTATATCAAAAACTCTCTTCAGAAATGGTTAGATATTCAACATTTCAACTATAATATAAAACTTTACATAACTTATGTATATACCTCAGTATTGCGATTATATTATGAAGTCAGAACATTTCGAAAACTAATTATTACAGGAGCATCACTTGATAGAAAATCTGGCAAGTTGATCGAATCGAAGCCTAAAGTACTGTACGAGCAAATGCCAGTTATTTACATATTTGCTATCAATACAACTGCAGGCAAGGACCCCCGGTTATATGAATGTCCCATATATAGAAAGCCGCAAAGGACAGACGCCAAATATGTAGGTTCCATTGACTTCGAAACCGACAGCAATCCAAGGCATTGGACTTTGAGGGGCGTTGCACTTTTATGCGATATCAAATAAAGTAGATATGCACAAAATTCGCGTTTAATTTCAATTACTAGCAACCCCTGTCATCGCATGTGTAGGAATAATATATATATATATTTGCCGGAAAGGCAAATGGCTCTACACCACCTGAGGTAAGTGGTAGTAGAATCCAAACTCATGGACGGCCATTACATTCAAGAAGAATGCTATGCACTAGCCGCCCCGCCTTGCTGGCCCGCAAGATGCCTCTTCAAGCCTCGTTTGAAGGATATGATATGTGAGCTGGTAAAGTATTTAATTTTTTGAAAATGACAAACTAAGGATATAAGACCTTTATTTTGTAGGATATGCATACAATCATTCGTTTTTATGTATATTGATAGATATGAAGTTAGAAACACAATGGTATTAATAAATTAAAATTATTGTTTGCTATTTAGTTAACGATATGAGGTACATAAATTGTCACCTGGATCATCACCAGGATGCTAAGACACGTTTTGTCTTCGTGACAAGTTTCATTGCAAACTCATCTTCCAAATTACAATACGTATGTACTTCATTATTTGTTTACTTTTATAGCCGAGTCCCAAAGATAGCGATATAACGATACAGGGCTTAATAAGGTATTTAAAATATAGTACCTAATCTTATTTCAAAAACTACTCAAACAAAATGTTGTTATTATTTTTATACTTATACATATATAGTAAATACAAGCTATAAGGGCCTAAAGAATTATTTTAAGCTATATATTTATAAGGACTTGTAATTAATAAAGCTACAATAAAATGCTATATTTATAACACAACTGTTAACTCAATTTTCTGGTAGGGAAAATCTTATATACCTACAGGATTTATACTGTAAAGCCTGCACATTGCGTGCATTTTGGTATGAGACACATGACGGTTTTTACATTATATTATAATTATGCATTGCTTCTCTTTTATTAATGGATATCAATATACTTTTATTTATGTGTAAAAATAAAAGTAAGGTGTACGCTGGCCTAGACGACCTGTTTACTCTGGAATGGCTGGGAATCTCTACTGTGTACCCATGGCGCTTTGGTGGCATTAGTCCAGTCGTTCGATACTCGTCAAAGGGTGCGGATGGGTTAAATTGTGAAATTCCTGAGCACATCCCTCGAAATTTATGCGATGTGAAACAGAAATGAGCTGGCGTATTTAAAGCAGTGCGAAAAAAAGAGATAGCTAGTGAATGTCACTTGCGTATTTCGCGAAACCAAACAATGAACTTTTGGCATAGATTAACAAATAAAATAAAATAATAGAAGGTACAAATTAGCTACCTTGTGCTGTTAATGTGCAATAATGTAATTTAATATTTAATGGTAAAACGCCAAAAACAGGATGTATTGGAGTCTTCAGTTTGCGCGGGCTAATTAGATATCTGCTGCGTTTTAAAGTTTTTTTTATAGTAAAGTCATTATCAAATAAATATACATATTCTAATATTTTTCTAATATTTTATTTTAAGTATTTCTTATTAAATCTTTCTTAAATTTCTAAAAAATTACAATGGTTTAAATTTCAATCTGTACGAAAAGAGACAATGTTTTTACTGAATGTTTAAATTCTCGCCGTCAAGACGTTTTCCAGACATATCATTGACTTGTATTATTTATTATATTTTTGTATGTATCATATAAAGGGGATTGAACAATACTAAAAAGTTCAATTAAAAACAAAAATAACTTATTATATTTTGTAACGGTTACCGATATTCTATGACATGATGTGTAACAAGGATAGAAACAAAGACCGTGAACCCTCATTCCTGCATGAAATGAAGCTCCTATAACATTCTGCTATCCTGGTACTTACGTAGGCGTTTTGTCCCTATACAGCGATAATTTTTACTTTATAAGCTAACCAATGTTCCACTGAATTATGATGATAAATGAATGATATATAATTTTTTTCGAATGTAACTAGGTCCTAAATCATGAACATGTGTAAAAAAAAGGAATATGTTCTGATTCAAACGATTTTTTTATATAAGAGTGGGGTTTAGGATCCTATATAAGAAGCTCACCTAGTGGTATGTGAATTAGAATTTTAAAAAATATTAAATATTATTTTACATCGTTAATTATTAATTATTAACCCCTTGTTAGTAGGGGTGAGTGAATCAGTAAAACATTTCTAATGATTGCGGTGTATTTTGCTCTAGAACGCATACTACGTTATTGTGGAATTAATTTTAAATAGCTGTAAAGCATGTAACCTGCGGCAAAATTACATTACATTGCTATCACGTTATTTCATACGTAACTCCGCATGATAATCTAAATATATAAATAATTAAATCTAGTTTAATCTCTTACTAGCCAATCCATTTTTTAACAATATAATGACAATAAAATTAAACTAGATATACAGATGTAGCGGTAGCTACGAATGTGCTACGTAGTGCTTGGTGCGCTCGTAGCAATATATAGAAAAATATATTTCAAATAAGCATCCACAAATAAAAAACATTTTATATTAAACATTTAAAAAAATAATGAAGAGCAAAAACATTACTCCAACAATTTAGTTTTACTCCGAGTAAATGTTTAAAATAAAAGTGTAAAATTAAAATAAAAGTTTTTATTCATCGGTTCATTAGCTCTATTGCAGAGAGATTAACATATTGGTATAACCTGACTTATTATAATAATAAGAATAATATTTATTTTGCTAACAAAACTATAGTTTCATTAATTACTCTTTATTTATTTGTCAGTTTTATTTAATTGAATCGTATTATTTCAATTATTGTGACGCAATAGCGATCAGTAGTTTTGTATGTTAATATTTACCTTGTAAAGGCGATTTACCTCAATTAAGAAGTTCAATAAACAACAACAACTAAACATATTTTGTTAATTTCGATCTTGATAATCTATGAAAGCGTGATCTCTCGTTCATACATTAAACGGAACTCTCATAACAGTCTACTATCCTGGTACTTCCGTAGGCGCTTTTACCTGTATACTTGTACTTGTATTTTATTTTATTTCTTCAAATTTAACTATACTAAAACTGCTTTCAATTAAATTTGTTTTTTGAAACAATGCATCTCGCTTGCATTTAACTTAAAAGAATCTTTTACTAAATATATATTAGTAAGATTCTTGTAAGATAAGTATTATAAGATGTGAATATAAGTCACAGATCTCGGCTAAAACCCATGCTTAACTCCTCAATTCTCTATATTTAACTAGTTTGTTATTATTGGATATATGTATCAGATTTTCAAATCTGATCGGAGAAATCTGCATGTATCTGACATGCAGATTTCTCCGCGATGTTTTGAGATGAATTAAAAAAAACTAAATAAGCAGATAAAAACTCAGAAAGCTTGCTTGAATATGAACCCGCAATCACCACTTATTATGATTCACGCATTCTAATTACTGGGCTATGACTGCAAATTAAAAGATCTCTTTTCCGAACTCTGAGTACATTCTGCATTCCTGGTACAAGTTACGCACTCGATTTTAAAACGTTTGATGTGCAACCTTTGTCCCCCTTTGCTAAATTAGTTTAATAACATCTAAAATTAAATATTATCAAGCTTTAACTGCCTTATCCTAAATGATATAACTCTTTTGAAGGAACATCATATAAATTAGAATAACGCAAGTCCAGACTATGAAAAATATTAACCGCAGAAATAATCACAAAAATAAAAATACAATTGTTAATTTTAAAGAACAAAAATACAAATAATAAGATTAAATAATTCATTTATACAACTATAATACATACATATACACATAGTAAAACATAAAATTAACTTTTATATTTTAGTATTTTTTTTTTATTTATTTACATTAAAACCTTAACTAAATACAAATAACATTTAAAAATAATTATTATACAAGTCGTGACCGCGTGGAAATATAAATATATTTTAGTAAACCATAAAAATGCTTTATGTAAAGTGTCATATCATGGGACTTATTGGTATTCCAAGTAGGAAGACTTAATCGTACTAAAGTTATCTTCAAATAAGAGGAAGCTATTTACTTACATAAGCAGTATGATACGGGTTTCATCATTTTTCAGCTCTGCCCGTATTTTTATTTAGTAATTTGAACAAAAAGCATTTATTGAAACAACAATAATTGTTAGATATATTATAGCTTAGCAGATTTTTTTTTGGTAATAATGAGTTCTATACGTATGTATACTAATATTTTATTCCTGAAATTTTTGGCGGAGTACGCCAAATAATGACTTTTACAGAAAAGAAATTGTACAATATGGGTTATATTACAATTTTTGTAGTGATTTCTAAATTTTTAGTTTATGAGATAGACAATGGCTTAATACCGATGTTATATTTCAATATTATTAACCAAAATTTAAAAGAATGTTTGTTACTTCTCTTACTATTAGTTGAACTCGTATTATAATATATTGCGTAGTTCTAACTCATTTTTGAGTTTACAGATACAAAGCGGGGAATTAAGAGACTCTGTTTTATGCTATTCATAGCTTAAAAATACCAAAAATAAAATTTTATACTCTAATGATAAGGTGAGAATTTTTCAGAGAAGAAATCTATGATAGGATCATAGTTAAGCGTCTTTGCAGGATGGGAACCTACACCCTTTGCTTTTATATTAGACGCTCTGCCTCTGAGCTACTGGGCCCCCTTTTAAGTCTGTTGAAATTTCGATCTGTATCTGCAACAACTGAGTTTCAGGAGTAGAACAGCGACATCCTTTGCCTTAAATGGGAACTACTTCCTCCACAGCAACTTATTACAGGTACAACAGCCACACAGAGGTTCAACCTATTGAAACGGGTTTCCGTTCGACGTCGTCATATCGTTCTGTCGTTAGATGTCGCATCCATTCGCGTCCTTTGTGCCTCCAGTGGTCTAATCTGTAACTAACTTTCGAAGCGCCAAGAAAGCCAACATTTCGAATTAATTATTGCATCGTTTTTTGCCAACCGTAATTAGTAGTCATAACATATTAAACACACTATATTCTTCTTACCGAACTCTAATCAGTATACAAAGACAGCGCTCTGAGTCGTAACTATATTAAAATAAAATATGGGATAAAATGCTGCATTCGCAATCACAATAGATTCATTCGAATTTTGAATTTTAAATTAAGTTGTATGTGGCTTTGTCTGCCTTACAAAAACATAAAGTCAAGAAATAGCAAAAGGTTATGCTCGGAAATTTCGGATGATAAAACTTAATTAAACGATATCAAACAGTTAATAATATTAGAGGAGAAGGTGGTAATGTGAACCTCTACTTTGTTTTCGAGGTCTCATGTAAAAAATACACCACTAACAAATAAAGCAAGTAGGTCATAGTGTTCCTTACTCATCAGCTTATGCATGCCTAACTGTAGGATAAATAAAATAAATACTTATAAAATAAAAACTTATTTATTATTTATTGTATTATTTTAATCTTTCATATTTACGAAAAATACAGTTAATACAATGATAGATAAAGCGGGATGAGGAATTAGAAGAACAATAATATTAATTGATTACAGCCAATTTCAAAATGAGAATATTCCATTTTTTACTCTACTGGCAACATTCAAAACTTTGACAAGACGCTTGCACAAAGCTCTACCACTTGGTGGTAGAGCTTTGTGCAAGCTCGTCTGGGTAGGTACCACCCACTCATCAGATATTCTACCGCAAAACAGCAGTACTTGTTATTGCTGTGTTCCGGTTTGAAGGGTGAGTGAGCCAGTGTAATTACAGGCACAAGGGACATAATATCTTAGTTCCCAAGGTTGGTGGCGCATTGGCGATCTAAGAGATGGTTAACAGCTCTTACAAAGGCAATGTCTATGGGCGTTGGTGACCACTTACCATCAGGTGGCCCATATGCTCGTCCACCTACCTATGCAAAAAAAAAAAAAAGAAAAAAAAAACCCGCGTTTTTACGTTCCTAGCTTATTCAGGGTCAATATCTAAAACGTACCATAATATTATTCCTCAAATAAATTACTGAACAATTTTACAATTTCTACAGTTCTAAATAACAGCCAACAATAAACTACGATCAGGTAAAGTTATTAGTTATAATTATATATTTCATTATCTTGGCTCAAAAGAATACGTATCTTATTAAAATCTCGCCTTCTAAATAATAAAATATAAATTGGAGACAAGTATGTGCTTACACTTCCTTGGAATGTAAGAAAAAATAATTAGGTGATAAAAAAAAACAGATAATATGTATTATTATTTTAATCCATAGATTAGTCCATAGTCCAATTAAATCAATATGAGAATTGAAAGATTTGATAAGTGCAAAGGTTTGTAGTAAGTGTTATTGAAAGCAGTTTTTTGACAAAACACCGACATAGTTCAGCCATTTTGCACAATACATAATACTTACTATTAGTTAAAACTTTAACAAAATCATTTCCATGGTTTATAAACAGTTAGCGAAGATACAAATTTCTATATTATTTACTATACTATTATAGATTTCAATAATAAAATCCTAAGTTCTGATGGTAGGATCATGTAGGATATTATAATAATTAGTAAGTGTGCAATAAAGTGTACTGTAAACGTGTTATATTGTTTAAACGATAATAAATATCAATTAGCGTTTATATCATATCTGTGTTATTACAATAGTGCAGCATATTTAAAAACTACAAAATCTTAAAACGTACGACGACAATAAGGTCAACTTATTAGTCTCTTCAATGTTTGTTTTAAAAATTCCGATTTTCTTTAACAGTGATACGTGTTTACACATGCTTTCATAGGCCGTCTCACATGCTATAAAGAACTTCCCGCAGGACGCAGCTAACAAGTCGCTATTCGTTACTATAATTTGTCAATTATAAGGTTGATGAACTAGTTTAGGGCGCCAACATCGGAGGAGATTTATCACAAGGATGATGCGTACGGCTCTTAAGAGGTTTAAATCATTTAAGCATCCTTAAATGATACGACGTTATGTCCTCAGAGCTAATTTTGAATTTTGCAGATGTTACACAGCGCAACCCGCCTTATAACTTTTGGTTGACGTCGTCTTTCCCTCGCCTTGGCGTTAGGTGTCGCTAACTAATTATTCCAGCGCCAAACTCAAAGATTTAATTCTTTACAATCTTAAATGCGATCATCGAAAGTTACTCAATTAAAATTTTAATCCCTTTATGAGAAAATATTTGTGGTCGCGCACACGGGTGGGTGGGTCTACAAAATATAAAATAAAATGTAATATAAAAACGCTGAGTAAAAGTGTTAACAATGTAAAGGTATAAATAAATTATTAATTCTTTATATAATACAATATCTTATACAAAATGATACCGCAATCAAGAAGTATGAAAATAATAGACGCAGAAACATTAAATAATTTAAGTATTCAAAACTCAATAAGATTTTAGAATTGACATTGTATAACACAAAGTAAAACATAAAACTTGAATACAAATTGAATTATATAACATGGGAGAATTAAGAAATTTTAACTTTTATATTTTAGTAAACCATAAAAATGGAATATTCTTAATTCTTCTAGAGGAAATTTGTGTTTTATGTAAAGTGTGATAGGGCTTATCTTAAGACTTAATCGAACTAAAGTCATCTTCAAAAATTTACAGAGGAAGCTATTTACTTACATAAGCAGTAACATCATGAAGTGAGTGTCATCATTTTTCGACTACCTAATAAGCTCTTTAAATAGGCATCTGTTTATGAGATAGACAAAGGCTTAATGCATGTGGTTTATTTCGATATTATTGACCAAAATTTAAAAGGTTGTTTGTTGTTGCTCACGGATCACGGGTTTTTTTTTTCATGAAAAAAAAAACTACAAATTATAAAAAATGAAGTTTCAATCTTGAAAATTTCAAAAATAATACTAAAGATACAATAATCTAGGCTGAACAATATCATATCACAGTAAAAAAAGGCAAGGCCGTGTCGCGAATAGCAACAGCGGCAGCTTGCCCACCAACAGCGAGCATTTTTGCGGTATATGACAATTAAATACCTATAAGCTAACAAACATATTTATCTAAATACAAATTAATAATAAATTCGAGATTTACCTATGGACACCCTCAACATCCGAGGATCTTTAAGGAAAGAGTACATTCTTCACTTGATGGTTTCAACGTCATATCCGTTAAGATAAGTCGCCGGAGAAAGCTGCTTTTTTGCCTTGGCTAGACAAAAAAACCTTAGATAAAAATACTTATTATAGCTTAGAAAATAGACATAAATTATTACAGAATTTTCTATATAATAAGGTCATGTAGGATATTATTTACAGTATAAAATTTTGTTTTAGTTTAAAATAAGTATTACAAAATATATTTAACTTCATTCAAAAATATGATTGTTTGTTGATTTGCATCTCGGAAGTTATAAGCAATATATGTAAGTGGTATAATATAGGCAAGATCTCGTAGTCCATATTTAATATCGTTAAACGTAGCATAAGTAGCATTTTCGCTACTAAATATAAACAGTAAATATGTAAACGAACAATATATATATCAATATGTATAATATTTTTAATTTAAGTTTCACTGTTACATAAATTCATACAGATACAAAGCAATTCTGATCGACAAAGATTAAGCAACTGTTTTATGATATTCATAGCTAATAGATGTCAAAAATAAAATCGTAAGCTGTGATGATAATGTCAGAATTTTTCAAAGAAGAAAACTATGACAGGATCGTACTTAAGCGTCTTTGCAGGAATGGAACCCTCGCCCTTCGCTCTTATATTAGACGCTCTGCCTCTGAGCTATTGGGCCCCCTTTTAACTTCATTCAAATTTACATCTGTTTGTGCAACAACGGAATTTTAGGATTAACATAGCGACATCCTCCGCCTTAAATGGGAACTACTTCCTCCAGACCAACTTATTACAGGTACAACATCCTCACAGGTTCAAACTATTGAAACGGGATGGCACGGCTTATGCATACAGGGAATATAGTCCAACAAATATTATTGTGTGTTCCGTTCGACATCGTCATATCGTTTCGTCGTTAGATGTCGTTTCCATTCAATCATTTGATCGCGCCTTTAGCGCCACTTGTGGTCTAATCTGTAACTAACTTTTCAAGAACCAAGAAAGCCACCATTTTGATTTTATTATTACATCTTTTATTGCAAGCTATAGTAGATTGAGTGAAATCCTAATAAATTAAAAACGAAGATAAATTAGTTAAAATATAGTTTCATTTAAATACTTTATAAGTTGTTACTTGTTTGAAGTAGTATTGCAAAGTAATAAGGTATTTTCAATAAAATATAAAAACATATGTTTATATTACATAGCAGATTAAGGTTAAAAGCAGTTTCCAACTTTTACAAGTCTTACTAGGTCTCTGACAAAGTATGTATAAAGATACTATTTATGGATTGTTTGTGTATGTCAATAAGGATTATGATCAAAAATTCGTATAATTAAGTCAAGATATTTAAAAATCATTATTTTTGAAATGCGAAAACACAATTTACAAACAATCCATTTCTCAAAACTTACTCCGATTATTAACTATATTAACTAATTATCTTACATAAATTACCTTATACTTAGTATACGGCAACCTTATAGTCTTACATAAATTACCTTATACTTAGTATACGGCAACCTTATAGTAAGTATAAGGCAATTTATGTAAGATTTTGTTCAAAAAAAAAGGTACAATAGGATTGAGCTTAGGGGCCTTTGGAAGCAGGAATGGAACCAACGCCCTTCGCAATTAAAAGCTAGTTGCTTAAGGTGGGCATAACATATTGTTTCTAATTAGAATAGATGAAATAAAATATGTAATTGAACAGTTGTGTTTTATTCAATACAACGTAAATTTTAATGAAATTTATTTAGAAATTTTACCTTATATAAGATTATTTAGTTTTTTAATTCTTAAGTGATTATTATTATGTTATCGTAAATATTGATAAAATTAATCTTAATTTTACATTTTATTCTTTTATTTATATACTAGCGTTTTTCCCGCGGTTTCACTCGCGTAGTTCCCGTCCCTGTGGGAATTCGGAGACAAAATATAGCCTATGTTACTTGCTGCTAAATATGTAGCTTTCCATTGGTGAAAGAATTTAAATCGGCTTAGTGGTTTAGGCGTGGAAACGTCACAAACAAACTTACTTTCGCATTTATAATATTATAAGGAGATAATTTATAATTTTCATAAACCAGATGTTAATAAAAAGTCTTTCATGATTCATTCTTATAATTTTGTAATAAATTATTTAAAAGTTAATTTGTTTTTGTTTATAATATTATATTCAAGCTGATAACGTGACTTCGTCCGCGTTGCTTGATATATTAACAATTTTTTCTTATGTACTAAGGAAAATACATCAAAAAGATCGCGAGCAAAAATAAACTTTGCTTAAACATACATCTCTAAACACGTAGTGCATATACAAATCGTCGTTTCTTGAAACTTTAATTACTTTTTATTAAATGAAGATATCGCAATCATTTTGTTTTTGATAAAGGCCAAGTGTCTAAGAAATAAAAGTTAGAAAATTTCATTGAAATCTATTCAGTAGCTTTTCCGTGATACGCACACAACTGCAGACCTCTATCATTTTATTTATATAGATTAGGATAATATACATTATTTTATATATTACAGTTACCAACAAAGTACATATTTTACCAACTAAATCAAATATCATTTTATGACCTTCTCAAATGCAAGTGGCCGGGCAAGGGTTCTACTTATGCTAGTAATTTACTCTCTTTGGCTTTAAACCAATATAAAATGGCACTACAGCTGAGATTTGCATCGGAATGGTTTCAAGATAAAATGGTACAATGCACTAAATTATTAAAAAACAGTTTAAAAAGCGCTCTTAAATATATCTATCTCATATGAATTGATATCGTCTCGTCCGTCGGGCGCTAGGCAACGCAGTATTGATTTGTGTTGTCTGTACATCAAGGTCATATTATGTTACAGTTCTATATATATTTCAAACATTACTTATACCTACAATGATAATTGTCGAAGGCAATACATTTTTTTTATTGTATTGGTAGTCGGACCAGCATATGGGCAACCTGATGATAAGTGGTCACCGACGCCCACGCCATTGGAATTGTAAGAATTGTTAACCATCACTTACATCGCCAATGCGCTACCAACCTTGGAAACTAAGATTTTATATCCCTATTGCCTTTAATTACACTGGCTGTATAACCCTTCAAAACGAAAACACACAATAATACAAAGTAGTGCTGTTTTGGGCCAGTATAATAGATATTAAAAAGTCATTTAATTAGCTGTGATGTTAAAGTGTAAGGCAATTTATGTAAGTTTTTTTCAGAAAATAAAACTATTATATGATAGGATCGTGCTTAGGGGCCTAAGAAAGCAGGAATAGAACCAACGCCCTCGCTTTTAAATTGCGAGTTGCGACGCTCTGCCTCTGAGCTACTGGGCCCTACTATAAGTTTGTTGAAATTTACGTCCATATCTGCAATAACTGAATTTTAGGAGTATTTTAGCGACATCCTACTTCCTACAGCGAAACTCATTACTAATAGAACACTCACCAAGAGGTTCAAGTTATTGAAGCGGGAGAGCGCTGTCACAGGAAACATAGTCCAACAAATATAATGCAATTTAATGCAACAAATACAAAGTGCTCCGTTCGACGTCGTCATTTCATCGTCTTGTCCTTAGATTCCGCTATTTCTCCGTCACGTGATTCTCTAACCAACTTTCAAGTGCTAAGTATTCTACAGTGTTAAATTCATTGTTGCATCGTTTTTTGAAATCATAGTTAGATTTTAAAGATAATTAAAATATTTAATAATACTACTTATTCTTTGTTTCGATAACTAAATTGGGAACCTTAAAGATTATAGTAGAAATTTACTCAATTAAGTCTTCAAGTCCGTAATGTGAAAATTATGTTGAAATTAATAACAAAATAATGACTAAAGGTATAGTTGTACAGAAAGCAACCATGTTGAATGTTTTTAAAAACTAAGTTATTTACACAGCCATATTAAATTATTATTTACATTTAATTATATTGTTTTTTATTAATATTTTAATACGCTTTGTAAATTATTTTCTTTAAAATATTAAAGATTGTTGCTCGTATCCGATATCCGCAGCTAACACGTTGGCATTTTTACAGAAAGTTATTTAATGATGGGTCTAGGAGGGGATCTAGGGTTAACAATATAGGAATGCCATCATCTTTTGACTCGACCCGTGTTTTATCGACAAGAACTTTTCGTTCAATATACAACTACACGGACTTTTTTGAAGATAACTGTGAGTTTTCTTTGCCTTTCAATAATTCCTTTTATCGGATATATTTGATACAATTAATTTCTTAAAAATTATAAAGATTACAAATATTATTTTAACTAAAATGTGCTCTCCATTTTACTCGCTGATAAAATCTTTAATAAGTAAGAGAAATATTAAAATCGGATCTATACTTTTTGAGTTTTTCCATTACAAACAAATAAATAAATATTTTCATTTTATATTATATTGCACCGACCGCTACGCCCTTTACGCCCGTAGGACTTTCGTAGCAACCACGTAATCATTTAAAGTTCCTTAAATGATACGACGCTGTGCCCTCTAAGCTAGTTTTGATGATTTAACTTTGTACTAATTCCTATAATATAATAACACATCGCAGGTACAAAACTCACGTACTGGCTTAAAGTATTGAAATAGAATGGCGCGGTTATAGCATACAGCGAATATAGATCCAAGAATTCATTCTTTCAAATCTTAAATTCGATCGTCTTACGAAAACTTTTGAGTTAAATTAGAAAGTTACTCAATTAAATTTTTATGTCCGTTAAGTTAGGTTAGTCCAAGTCCATATGGGCGTCTAGAAAATATTGAATAAAACGAAATATTAAAACGCTGACACAATTTGAACAATGTAAAGGTATAAATAAATTAATAATTCTTATTAAGCTTAAACTGCCTTATACAATGTGATATAACCCCACCTCTTTGGAAGGAATATTATATAAATTAATATAAAGCGAAGTCAAGAACTATGAAAATATAGACGCAGAAATCATCACAAAATTAGAAATTCAGTTGTTAACTTAAAAGAACAAAAATATAATAATAATATTAAATAATTCAATTATACAAATACAATGCATACATAAACACGTAAAATACAAAAAAAATAAACTACAAATTGAATTATATAACAAGAGAGAATTTAGAAATCTCAAATATTTCAAAGAGGAAGCTATTTAATTAAATAAGCAGTAATATCATGATACGGGTGTCATCATTTTTCGACTCTACCCGTGTTATTATTTACTAATTTGAACAAAAAGCACTTATTGAGACTTAACAATAAATGTTAGATATATATCTAACACTTATTAACAATATATAATATATTGTTTGTTAACTTCTCTTACTATTAGTTGAATTCGTATTATAATATATTATAATATATATATAATAATAACAATATATTATATAATATATAATATATTGCGTAGTTCTTATTCATTTTTGAGTTTACAGATACAAAGCGGGGAATTAAGCGACTCTGTTTTATGCTATTCATAGCTTATAGATACCATAAATAAAAATTTTAAACTCTAATGATAAGGTGAGAATTTTTCAGAGAAGAAAACTATGATAGGATCATAGTTTAGCGTCTTTGCAGGATGGGAACCTACACCCTTTGCTTTTATATTAGACGCTCTGCCTCTGAGCTACTGGGCCCCCTTTTATGTCTGTTGAAATTTCGATCAGTATCTGCAACAACTGAGTTTCAGGAGTAGAACAGCGACATCCTCTGGTTTAAATGGGAACTACTTCCTCCACATCAACTTATTACAGGTACAACAACCACACCGAGGTTCAAACTATTGAAACGGGTTTCCGTTCGACGTTGTCATATCGTTCTGTCGTTAGATGTCGCATCCATTCGCGTCCTTAGTGCCTCCAGTGGTCTAATCTGTAACTAACTTTCCAAAGAAAATTCATGTTGCGCTTTCCAAGCGATAACTCCTAAAATATTAATTTAAATTGGGTAGTGTAAAGGGCAATTATAATATACATGAAATGGTTAAAGTAAATAACGTTTTTTTTTTTAATAAGGATTAATATCATATCCGTTATAATACCTTTCCAATTATAACATTATTATATAACCATTTTTATACATTAAAGTGGGTATTAGCTATCCTTAAAAGATAGACATATGCCATCACGAACATTTCTGTAGATCTAAGAAAGGGGAACAATTTCACCATACATTATTTTATTATAATTCAAAGGGATTTTACAGCCTTTTCGATGAAAGCTCCCATATTTCAACAAATTTACAGAAAACATTTTATTGAATTATACAAGTATACCTTTCTATTGAATCACTTTATCCACTGGTGTAAACCGTATAATAATCCGTTCAGTAGTTTTTATTTTATCGCGTTCATACAGACAGACAAGAAACGCGGGGGACTTTGTTTTATAATATGTAGTGATAATGTAATTTTTTTTTATATTTATTTAGAAAATTTACCTTAAATAAGATTGTTTTGTTTTATAATTCTTAATTGATTATTATTATTGTTACAAAATATTCATAAAATTAATCTTAATTTTTCATATTATTATTTTATAAATTATTTTAAGGAAACTAATTTTAATCGCCGCCATCTTGTTGGTGCATAAAAATGTAAGGTAATTAATTAATTATTGGCGCGACTTATGATTTGTAATATTTCAAATGTGTTATTTGGTTTTATAAAGTAATTGAGTGAGTAATTAACATTAATTTATATGTATTGGTGTGTAATTTATGAATAAATTAATTCGAGGTCCTTATAAAATCCATTTTCACTTCTAGATGCTAAATATATAATATGCATTCTACTAAATCAATTAAACAATTTATTAATTTCTCAAATGAGAGTTGACCGGGCGAGGGTTCTACTTATGCTGGTTAATACTCTCATTGGCTTCAAACCAATATAAAATGGCACTACATCTGAGATTTGCATCGGAATGGTTTCAAGACAAAATGGTATAATAAACTAAAATATTAAGAACCAGTTTAAAAAGCGCTCTCAAATATATCTAGTTCATATGAATTGATATCGTCTCGTCCGTCGGGCGCTAGGCAACGCAGTATTGATTTGTGTTGTCTGTACATCAAGTTAATATTATGTTACAGTTCTATATATATTTCAAACATTACTTATAAATACAATCATAATTGTTGAAGGCGATACATTTTTTTTATTGTATTGGTAGTCGTACCAGCGTATGGGCCACCTGATGATAAGTGGTCACCATCGCCCATAGACATTCGAATTGTAAGAAATGTCAACCATCATATACGTCAATGCGCCACCAACCTTGAGAACTAAGATTTTATGTCCCTATTGCCTTTAATTACACTGGCTCACTAACCCTTCAAACCGAAACACAACAATACAAAGTACTGCTTTTTTGCTATAGAAAATCTTATGAGTGGTTGGTACCTACCCAGACGAGCTTGCACAAAGCCCTACCACCAAGTAAATGTCCCTAACCAGAAAAGACCAGCTATCTAACAATTATCTAACATTGAAATGGTGATAATAAAACTTACTCCGATTGAGATAGCGCTTTTCGGCTTCGTGGGTCAGTATTATAGATATTAAAAATTATTTCTTAGCTCTGATGATGGAGTATAAGGTAATTTATGTAAGGTCTATTTCAAGAAAGATCACTGTGATAGAATCGTGCTTAGGGGCCTTTGGAAGCAAGAATGGAACCAACGCCCATCGCTTTTATATTGCGACGCTCTGCCTCTGAGCTACTGGGCCCTATTGTATGATTGTTTAAATTCACATTTGTATCTGCAATAACTGAATTTAAGGAGTAGCATAGCGACATCCGCCGCGTTCAATATTCTTATACTTCCTACAGCGAAACTCATTACTGATAGACCACTCACCAAGAGGTTCAAATAATTGAAGCGGCGTAGCGTGGTTACAGGAAATATAGTCCAACAAATATTATTATGCTCTCCGCTTGACGTCGTCGTTTCATCGTCTTGTCGTTAGATGTCGCAATCTTAGCGCCACTGTAACTTGTGACCAAACTAACCAACTTTCAAGCGCTAAATATTCTACTGTTTTAAATTTATTGTTGCATCGTTTCTTAAAACCATAGTTAGATTTTTTTAAAAATTCAAAGATTTAATAATTCTTCTTAAAATTCCTTTAGATAAATAAATTGCCAATTTAGTTATCTAACCTTAGAGAGTTGATCTTTAGTCGATTAAGTCTAAGTTTTTGATGTGAAAATTCTTTTGAAATTAACAACGAAGATAAATTAGATATACGATATATGTACAGAAAGCAACCATTTTGCAACTATTTGGAAAAAGTATTATTAACACAGTCATATTAAATAATATTAATTAATATATATATATATATAAAAATATAAATTACGTAAATATATATATAAGCGTATTATTGTTCGTATCCCATATCCGCAGTTAACACCTTGGTATTTTTATAGAAAGTTATTAAATGACAAAAGGGGTATATATCAATATAGGAATGCCATCATCTTTTGACTCTACCCGTTTATTATTAACCAATGTGAACAGAAAGGTCTTGTGACTTTTCAATATGTCACAAATACTTTTCGTTCACATGTTAGTGATCCAACTCACGAGCAACTTTTACCACGGTGACAAAACCAGTTTTGTCACTGTCACGTCATTTCACGTCACGTCAGTGACAAAACTTTTTTGAAATCAAGTTTTGATAAATTACTTCACACTAGGACCTGCACTAACTGATTATTCTTTTTACTTTTTATCATTAAGTGTTGATCTTTTTTCCACTTTTTCTATAAGTAAAAAAATAAATCTAATAATTTTTTTATTTTATTTTTGTTCGTATGTATTTATCTCTTTTTAAACTTTTCTTTTTAACTTTATATATTTAAATAATGTTTTACAGATTATAAATTTAATTTAATTCATTCGAATAAAATCGAAATACCATCAAAGTTTTTAAGTCGGAATTGTTGTTTTTGTTTTGTTGCTAGGGCTGGCAACCCTGAGTTTGAAGAGAACAAAACAAAACAACAACAAAAGAGACAAATTTTGTAATCCTTGTGTACGCGGTGACAGAAATGTCACCCAACTGTTTCGTCGCCGCGTGAGCGCATCTCATCATAAGCTACGCACTCTACGCCCGTAGAGCATTCGTAGCAACCACGTAACAACTGCCTGTATACAACTTATTTAAGTTATTATTTTTCCCACAAGTGTTTACACAAATAATAGTCCTCCTGACTGATTTTGGCCACGACGCCCAATCTTAAGAGAGACTAGCCAACTGCGCAGGACATATTAAAGTGCACAAGTGTGTGCGCAAACACAAGTGCACTTTCTATTCCCTTACTCTCATAACCCGATGGGACGGCAATCTGACACGAACGGAAAGAGTTCAGGCGCAGGACCAACGGCTTAACGTGCTTTCCGAGGCACGAGAGCCACAAGACCAACGAAGCAGTCATACATATTATAACGGCAAAACTGTTACTCATAATAGTCAATCCTTTAATGAAACTGAAAGTGGAAAATTTTTTGTAAGGAATTCGATTCGATTTTTCAAACTAAAATATAGCCCATGTAACTCGCTAAAAATAAAATAAATTTATAATCAGTTTAGTAGTTTTTGTGTTTTTTTCTTTACAAACAAACATAAACCTTTTTTCTAAATGAAATAATAAAATTAGAAATTAACTTATATTAAACCAAATAGTAAAAATATCACGTATTAGATGATGATAAAATGCTTATTTAGTAGGGTTTTGTTTGTTTTAATACTCGGGTATCAAGTCTTATTTCCTTAAATACCCGAGTACACCTGGGTATTTGCAATTTTTGCAGAAAAAGAGACAAATTTCTTATAAAAATGATTTATTTCATTACGAAAGAGTGACGAATGACAATAAGTCTCCTTAACTTATAGTGCAATCAGTTAAAAAGTTAAAGTCTTGTTCTTATTAACTAATTAGGAACTAAAATTACTTTCTACCACAGTAAATTCTGTTATAAAATAACAAAAATATAACTAAATAAGCTTTAACACTCAGCTAAACAGTCTTCTATACTTAAACTTAAAACGTCCGTGACATGAAATAGTACCCGGGTCTTAAAAATTGCAAATAACGGGATATACCCGGGTCCGGGTACCCGGGTAGAAAACCCTATTATTTAGCAATTACATTGAAAAATGAGAACAGGACATCATAGAAAATAAGATAAACAAAAGTAATACATTTTGTTTATTAATTAATTACATATGGTTTAAATCATTTAAGGTTCCTTAAATGATACGACGCTGTGCCCTCTGAGCTAATTTTGAATTTTACAGAAGTTACACAGCGACACCCGTTTTAATTGTGCACTAATTCCTATAAAAACAACACATTAGAGGGACAAAACTCACGTAGTGGTTTAAATATATTGAAACAGAATGGCGCGATTAAAGCATAAAGGAAATGATTCGGGGCATTGCGGTAGTGTGCACAAGCGATCCCATGTCCCTGTAAAATTAAGATTTTAGAAATGACATTGTAAAACACAAAGTAAAATATAAAATTTAAATATAATTGATTTATATAACATGGGAGAATTCATTGAAGAGGAAGTTATTTAATTACATAAGCAGTAATATTATGATATGACTAATTTGAACAAAAAATAGTTTTTGTGACAATAATCGTTAGATATATGGTTGCGCGGACTTTTGTGTGGGTGATTTTGAGCTCTATAAACATGTAAAATATTGTTCTTCTTAAAAGTTTTCGCCGCGTATGTCAAATAAGGATTTTAATTGAAAAAAAAATGTACAATATGTATTAAATAGTTCAATTTTTTAAAGTAAGATATGTTGCTCAGTAAAGACATTTGTTTATGAGTTAGACAAAGGCGTACCAACCAAATCTTTTTTTAAATTTTGTTTGTTGATCTTCACGATTCACGGATTTATTTTAGAATTATCATGAGGAATAATTTAGCCACACATTACAAATTTTAAGAAATTAAGTTTTAATCTTGAAAACGCTCAAGACACAATAATCAAGGCCAAATAAAATCATATAACAAAAAGAAGAAAAGCTGTGGCCGTGTCGCGAATGACAACGGCGGCAGCGTGCTGAGTGCCAGCCAATCGCGAGCTTTTTGCGGTATAAGACAATTTTAATCAATATTAAATCCCAAAGCCAACAAACATATTTATCTGAATATGAATTAATAATTAATTTGAGACTTCGCAAATTACCTTTATATATATCGACGCAATATCATTTACTTAAGTTACTTGAGATATTGTGACTTAAAACTAGTTACAATTATATGAATGATTTATTTACATGGTCTAAAGAGGTTTACATAAAAAAACTCATTTGATTAATATTCTAAAATTATTATTTTAAATTATAAATTATCAATTGTCATTATTTTGAATTTAGATTTATTTGTAACTCTCGTTTGGTATAAATACGAGTAATGGTCTTTACACATGGAAGTTCGGCATGAGCCGCCGAGCAGTGCTCTACTCTGTTATTAACATTCAACAAAAGTGTTATTGGAAGAAGTTGTAGTTTTTAATTATTACTACTATGAATAATGAAGATAGTAATGAAGAGAACGCCAGCAACGCTGACGGTATTATTTTTAATAATACTACGTCCGGACCTACTGAATGAATTTTAATAAAACTATAATAATATAGCACATACAATAAAGTTGGATATTTATTTCCAAAATGCTCATTTCGTATTAATAAATTGATTCTTATCAAAACAAAACCTTTTCAATACTTCTTATTATTAACTTACACCATTGGGGATTTGAACGATGTAACCCAAGGTATGAAATTGTTGCCTATAAAAAAGTGTTATGTGAGTTAATAGTACTCATGAATGCTCATAAAAAAGTCTGCGATAGTGTATACCTAACTATTATTGTTAAGCTACAATTTCTAAGCTAAGTTTTTCTTTAAATTATTAAGCTTAAATAGGGGCGGAATCTAATAGTGGTGATATTGGTATCATGTTATTAATTCTTATCTATTTCAATGGTTGATTATGTACGTGTAATTTTCACTTTAACCTATTCGGATTGGACTCCTCATTTAGAAGTTATGACAGGTAAAAAAAATTCTAAGTAAGAGAAATGTCACGATTCAAACAAACTGTAACGGAACTACGTTTAGTATATTTAACAAATACTAGTTTACGTTTATGCTTTAAATAATAGTTTTTTAATTTTCTCAGACGAAGTCGCGGGTAAAGTGCTAGTTATTCATATTTTTACTGTTAATTATCGCAGTTGAAAAAAAAGAAGATTAATCTCTCAGCGCAATAGAGTGTACAATAGAGTGTTCTTTGTGTTGTTGTTGGTTAGTCCGTCTTTAACCAATACAAACAAACTGGATGGTTTTCCCACGCGAGAACGTGCCACATATAGTTGTCCGTGGGAAAAGCATGGTGTTTCCAAATCTAAGCCACATATTGACTTATAGATCGTCATTGCGAATGCCAATCTAATTGGGAATTGAATGCGTTTGAATTCAATTGGCACATCTGTAGGAATTATAGGGATTTGTGCAGAAATACATTTTCGCCTTGAAACTTGCCATTCAAAATGTTGGCTTCAATAACGTTATTCATTCATTCATTTTTTAATGACTAATCGTGTGCCATTACACAGCCGAGGTGGGCTTAAAATACGGACTAGAATTATCGGAGATCAATCTTCAATTGTCAATGGTGCGGTGGCATGCCTGGCAAATGAATTTAAAAACTCAGTTGGATAATTCACAGCTTTGTTGGCATCGCAAACTGCATCGATAGATTTTTATGACACCAAGTCCCCAAACAACAACTGTTGTATCTTGAAATGTAACCCATTGAATTCCACGTAGAAGGGTGAAAAGTAGAAAGTAAAATGTTTTTTTAAAATCTAAGTTCAATCAAAAAAAGAAATGCCATGCCATGAAATGCCAATGAAAATCTTGCCAAAAAATTTAGTTTATAATTAACAAATAAAAAATAGGGGTTGATCGTAAAAGGGTAAAAATTTAGGGTATTTTTGAAATTCGCGTCATAAAAAAATAAAAACAAAAAAATTTGTCACCGCCTATGGACACATCCGATGGCTTACAGGTGCGTTGCCGCCCTTTAAGGAAAGAGTACGCTTTTTACTTGAATGTTTCAATGTCTGATTCCTCAGATGCCTTAGATAACAATACTTTTATTTTTTATTATAAGTTTACCTTAGAAGACATACGTTATCACAGGCTATTCTGTGTGATAAGGTTAGGTAGGATACAATTTATAGTAAGTATAAAAGTGAGGATTAGTTTAAAATAAGTACAATATTTTTAACTTCTTCCAAAAATATGATTGTTTATTGTTTTGCGTCACGGAAGTTAATGACTTTTTCTTCATGCATATTATACCTGCTTAAGGCCGTTTCGCACACCATAAAGAAGCTAACACAGGTAATAAGTCGTAAATCAACTGTATGATTTTTTTGAAAATACACCATAGTTTGGCCAATTGTGCGACAAAATATTGACAAATAATATATATGTACATATTTTTACTACTCTTACTATAAGTTGAATTCGTATTAAAATCCATTGCGTAGTTCTGACTCATTTAAGAGTTTACAGTGATACAAATCGAGAAATTAAGCGATTGTTTTATGCTATTCATAGTTTACAGCTATCAAAATTAAAATCTTAAGCTCTGAAGTAGGACCAGAATATTCAGAGATGAAAGCTATGAAAGAAGCTTTCATAAGCGTCTTTGCAGGTATGGAACCCAAACTTCGCTCTTAGTTTTAAGTTAGACGCTCTGCCTCTGAGCTACTGGGTCCCCTTTTAAGTGAGGTGAAATTTTGATCCGTATCTGCTACAACTGAGTTTTTAGGAGTAACACATATTTCGGTAGATGGCGCTTTGTTGTATAACGCCCTCTGTGTTATATTTTCTGTATTGCTTTAATATGTCTTTGGACTTAATTTGGAGTTATTTCGGTAGATGGCGCTTTGTTATATAACGCCATGTGTATTATGTTATGTAAAAACCACCAACCACACATTGTATAATATAAAGCACTGGACGGATTGCGACATAAAACACGTTTCGTTAAAATCAAGGAATTACTTAATACTTGATGAATTTGAAAGTTTTGGCTTTCTTGGCGCTAGGAAAGCTAGTTACATAAAGGACATCAGTACAGAAAACAATACACAAATAGCAACCGTGTAACACCTCACGCTTTAGTATGTTTTTGGACTTAATTTGGAACTTTTTCGTTAGATGGCGCTTTTGCTGTATAACGCCATCTGTGAATTGTGTTCTGAACCACTTTTGTATGTTTTTGTACTTAATTTGGAACTATTTTGTTAGATGGCGCTCTTTCTGTATAACGCCATCTGTGAATTGTTTTCTGAATCGCTTTAGTATGTTTTTGTACTTAATTTGGAACTATTTCGTTAGATGGCGCTCTTTCTGTATAACGCCATCTGTGAATTGTTTTCTGTACCGCTTTAGTATGTTTTTGTACTTAATTTGGAACTATTTCGTTAGATGGCGCTTTGTCATATAACGCCATGTGTGTTATATTTTGTAAAAACCACACCATTGCATAAAATAAAGCACTCGACGGATTGCCTTATACAACACACGTTTCGTTAAAATCAAGGAATTACTTAATACTTGATGAATTTGAAAGTTTTGGCTTTCTTGGCTCTAGGAAAGTTAGTTAAATAAAGGACAGCAGTACAGAAACCAATAAACAAATAGCAACCGAGTAACACCTCACGCTTTAGTATGTTTTGGACTTAATTTGGAACTTTTTCGTTAGATGGCGCTTTGTCATATAACGCCATGTGTGTTATATTTTGTAAAAACCACACCATTGCATAAAATAAAGCACTCGACGGATTGCGTTATACAACACACGTTTCGTTAAAATCAAGGAATTACTTAATACTTGATGAATTTGAAAGTTTTGGCTTTCTTGGCGCTAGGAAAGTTAGTTACATAAAGGACAGCAGTACAGAAAACAATACACAAATAGCAACCGTGTAACACCTCACGCTTTAGTATGTTTTTGGACTTAATTTGGAACTTTTTCGTTAGATGGCGCTTTTGCTGTATAACGCCATCTGTGAATTGTGTTCTGAACCACTTTTGTATGTTTTTGTACTTAATTTGGAACTATTTTGTTAGATGGCGCTCTTTCTGTATAACGCCATCTGTGAATTGTTTTCTGAATCGCTTTAGTATGTTTTTGTACTTAATTTGGAACTATTTCGTTAGATGGCGCTCTTTCTGTATAACGCCATCTGTGAATTGTTTTCTGTACCGCTTTAGTATGTTTTTGTACTTAATTTGGAACTATTTCGTTAGATGGCGCTTTGTCATATAACGCCATGTGTGTTATATTTTGTAAAAACCACACCATTGCATAAAATAAAGCACTCGACGGATTGCCTTATACAACACACGTTTCGTTAAAATCAAGGAATTACTTAATACTTGATGAATTTGAAAGTTTTGGCTTTCTTGGCGCTAGGAAAGTTAGTTACATAAAGGACAGCAGTACAGAAACCAATAAACAAATAGCAACCGAGTAACACCTCACGCTTTAGTATGTTTTTGGACTTAATTTGGAACTTTTTCGTTAGATGGCGCTTTTGCTGTATAACGCCATCTGTGAATTGTGTTCTGAACCACTTTTGTATGTTTTTGTTCTTAATTTGGAACTATTTTGTTAGATGGCGCTCTTTCTGTATAACGCCATCTGTGAATTGTTTTCTGTACCGCTTGAGTATGTTTTTGTACTTAATTTGGAACTATTTCGTTAGATGGCGCTCTTTCTGTATAACGCCATCTGTGAATTGTTTTCTGTACCGCTTTAGTATGTTTTTGTACTTAATTTGGAACTATTTCGTTAGATGGCGCTTTGTCATATAACGCCATGTGTGTTATATTTTGTAAAAACCACACCATTGCATAAAATAAAGCACTCGACGGATTGCGTTATACAACACACGTTTCGTTAAAATCAAGGAATTACTTAATACTTGATGAATTTGAAAGTTTTGGCTTTCTTGGCGCTAGGAAAGTAAGTTACATAAAGGACAGCAGTACAGAAAACAATACACAAATAGCAACCGTGTAACACCTCACGCTTTAGTATGATTTTGTACTTAATTTGGAACTATTTTGTTAGATGGCGCTCTTTTTGTGTAACGCCATCTGTGAATTGTTTTCTGAATCGCTTTAGTATGTTTTTGTACTTAATTTGGAACTATTTCGTTAGATGACGCTCTTCTGTATAACGCCATCTGTGAATTGTTTTCTGTACCGCTTTAGTATGTTTTTGTACTTAATTTGGAACTATTTCATTAGATGGCGATTTGTTATATAACGCCATGTGTGTTATATTTTCTGAAAACCATACCATTGCATAAAATAAAGCTCTCGATGGATTGCGTTATACAACACACGTTTCGTTAAAATCAAGGAATTACTTAATACTTGATGAATCTGAAAATATTGGCTTTCTTGTCGGTAGGAAAGCTAGTTACATATAGGACCACTCGTGGCGGTAAGGGCCTGATGTAGTGACTAAACGGTGACATCTAACGGCAAGATGACGAAACGACTACGTCGAACAGAACACCTAAATACTTGTTGGTCTATATTTTCAGCATGCCTAAACCGTGCCATCCCGTTTCAATAATTTGAACCTCTGTGAAAATGTTGTACCTTTAGTAAGTTGCTTGGGTGAAGTAGTTCCCAGTTAAGGCTGAGGATGTCGCTGTGTTACTCCTAAAAACTCAGTTGTAGCAGATACGGATCAAAATTTCACCTCACTTAAAAGGGGACCCAGTAGCTCAGAGGCAGAGCGTCTAACTTAAAACTAAGAGCGAAGTTTGGGTTCCATACCTGCAAAGACGCTTATGAAAGCTTCATTCATAGCTTTCATCTCTGAATATTCTGGTCCTACTTCAGAGCTTAAGATTTTAATTTTGATAGCTGTAAACTATGAATAGCATAAAACAATCGCTTAATTTCTCGATTTGTATCACTGTAAACTCTTAAATGAGTCAGAACTACGCAATGGATTTTAATACGAATTCAACTTATAGTAAGAGTAGTAAAAATATGTACATATGTACATATATATTATTTATCAATATTTTGTCGCACAATTGGCCAAACTATGGTGTATTTTCAAAAAAATCATACAGTTGATTTACGACTTATTACCTGTGTTAGCTTCTTTATGGTGTGCGAAACGGCCTTAAGCAGGTATAATATGCATGAAGAAAAAGTCATTAACTTCCGAGATGCAAAACAATAAACAATCATATTTTTGAAAGAAGTTAAAAATATTTTGTTGTACTTATTTTAAACTAATCCTCACTTTTATACTTACTATAAATTGTATCCTACGTAACCTTATCACACAGAATAGTCTGTGATAACGTATGTCTTCTAAGGTAAACTTATAATAAAAAATAAAAGTATTGTTATCTAAGGCATCTGAGGAACCAGACATTGAAACCTTCAAGTAAAAAGCGTACTCTTTCCTTAAAGGGCGGCAACGCACCTGTAAGCCATCGGATGTGTCCATAGGCGGTGACAATTTTTTTGTTTTTATTTTTTTATGATACGAATTTCAAAAATACATACAACTCTAAATTTTTACCCTTTTACGATCAACCCCTATTTTTTATTTGTTAATTATAAACTTTAAATTTTTTGGCAAGATTTCTTTTTTTAATTTGTTATAACTTGGATTTAAAAAAATCATATTACTTTCAATTTTTCACCCTTCTACGTGGAATTCAATGGGTTAAATTTCAAGATACAACAGTTGTCGTTTGGGGACTTGGTGTCATACAAATCTATCGATGCAGTTTGCGATGCCAACGAAGCTGTGAATTATCCAATTCAGTTTTTAAATTCATTGGATTTGCCAGGCATGCCACCGCACCATTAACATATAGGACCACTCGTGGCGGTAAGGGCCTGATGTAGTGACTAAACGGTGACATCTAACGACAAGATGACGAAACGACTACGTCGAACGGAACACATAAATCCTTGTTGGTCTATATTTTCAGCATGCCTAAACCGTGCCATCCCGTTTCAATAATTTGAACCTCTGTGAAAATGTTGTACCTTTAGTAAGTTGCTTGGGTGAAGTAGTTCCCATTTAAGGCTGAGGATGTCGCTGTGTTACTCCTAAAAACTCACTTGTAGCAGATACGGATCAAAATTTCACCGCACTTAAAAGGGGACCCAGTAGCTCAGAGGCAAAGCGTCTAACTTAAGAGGGAAGTTTGGGTTCCGTTCCTGCAAAGACGCTTAAGAACGATTCTTTCATAGCTTTCATCTCTGAAATATTCCGGTCTTATCTTCAGAGCTTAAGATTTTAATTTTGATAGCTGTAAGCTATGAATAGCATAAAACAATCGCTTAATTTCTTGATTTGTATCACTGTAAACTCTTCAATGAGTCAGAACTACGCAATGGATTTTAATACGAATTCAACTTATAGTAAGAGTAGTAAAACTAGTTTTTATTATTATGTTTTAATTAGTCTGTTTTTTCTTTATTTAAGTTATTTATGTTAGTTATTATAATATAATTTTTTTTTATATATATATATATATACACATAATAATATCATAAAACATATATATATACATATAAGTAATTTATTCCATATTATTTTTCATGTTTTTATCCGACACGTCGTCTAATAGTAACTGTGTATTGCTTGAATGTCCCATTTGTATTGATGAAAAAATTTTACAAGGGACAACGTGGCCTATCAACCCATTGCAGCCGACGTCATATTCCAAATATTCTCCTAAAACCAGATGAGAAACTAAGGTCAGCGAATCAATTACATTTTTTTAAGGTAGAGAATAACGAGATATTAAGCAATACACCAATATGGAAAAGACTCGCACTCCTTAAACACGGGGTCAAGTTGGTAAAACATATCCCGAGAGGGGCTCGAGCGTCAGTGGCTCGTAGTTTCACAGGGTGTGTCCAAGGTTTCATCGGAAAATACAACTCAAGCGTGGGAAGAATATCTCACTTTTTCATACAGAGTATTAAATATAGAAAATCGTAACAAAGACATTTCTCCAACTTCAAAAATTAAAGAAAATACTAAATATAATAATTTACCAAATCTTAAATATATATTTTATAAGACACAGCCTTCTGCTTATCACACCAAGCATATACATCAAAAAGTAAGCGATGGAAATGTCAGAAGTGCTACAAATCTTTTATTTTCCGATGATATTTTGGCATCAAATACACTCGAGACGCTAAAGGCCCTCCAGGATAAACATCCTTTACCAAAACAACCTTCTCAACCTTCCTTTCTCCCTGTAGACTACACAACGGCCCAACATTTCTGAAGATGCTGTCCAAACTGGGATTTATTTATTCTCGAATGGTTCTGCTGGAGGCTTGGACGGTCTTACCCCACAACACCTAAAAGACTTATTAAGTTCATCAGTTCTTTATGACGACAAGGAAAAATTAATTCGGCAATTGTCAAATTTAATGCTTTCTGGACAAGTTCCAGACACAATCACAGGTCCTTTATGGTGCAAATTTAGTGGCTTTATTAAAAAAAGACGGAGGAATACGTCCCATTGCAGTTGGTAGCACCATTCGGCGATTAGCCTCTAAAAATTGCTATATTATATTAAGAAGCAAATTAAAACATAAATTTATGTCTCAACAATTGGGTTTTGGTATATAGGGAGGATGTGAAGCCGCAGTCCATTCTGCTAGAACTTTGTAAGTAAATCTGAAATCTATGAAATTTTCGTCGGAATGCGTTCAACTCGGTTGATCGGGGAGCTATGTTAAAACAAATTCAAAAAGAAATTCCAGAACATTTTGATTATATGTGGCAATGTTATGGTTTCCCCTCAAAATTATTGTTTGGAGAACATGAAATTAATTCATCAGGAGGTTGTCAGCAAGGTGACCCACTTGGCCCCGCCATATTTAGTTTGGTTATACAACCAATAATTTCATTATTAAATTCAAAATTAAATTTATGGTACCTCGATGATGGCTCTTTGGGAGGAAATGTTACAACAGTTATTGGAGACTTAAAAGATATTTAAAAAAAAATTGAAAATATAGGTCTTAATTTAAATTATAGTAAATGTGAAGTATATTTTACAGAAAGTATTTCTCATTAGGAAGAAAAGATAAATAATATTTTAAGTGAATTAAACCTCTTAATCCCAAATATTGTTACGGTGCCTAAGCATTCTTTAACTTTACTCGGCGCTCCAATATTTGACGATGCATTTCTTCCCTTAACAAATTCAAAATTAGAAAAGCTTAACCACATTTCGAAACGTCTATTAGACATTAAGCCACGTATAGCCATTTTCATACTTCGGACATGTTTATTTGTCCCAAAATGTATGTATTTTTTACGGAGCAGCCCCTTTTGGAAATTTCCCTTTTATTACAGCCGCTATTGATGCCTTACTTAAAGATATCGTTGCCAAAATTCTAAATTTACAATTTGATACACGTTCTTGGACACAAGCAACTCTTCCAGTTAATTATGGTGGCTTAGATATACGGTCTACGTCATCTTTGGCGCTCCCAGCTTTCTTGGCCTGTGCCAATGGTTCTATCGCTCTCGTCGGATATTAAACATTTCAAGTTTGACTGACGTTGTAGTGAAGAATCTTGGGGAGGCTATGACAGTTTGGCGTGTTTCTTGTCCCGCTGAAGTCTTTCCCTCAGATATAGCTTGTCAGAGACAGTGGGATTCACCCCGTATTAAGCTTACACACAATTTACTCATTTCCCAATGTACCATAGATACGGACCGTGCAAGACTGTTAGCTGTTTCTGAAAAAGAGTCAGGCCACTGGCTTCAGGCTCTTCCTTCCAAAAATCTAGGGATAGTACTTGATCGGGCAACGATTCGCATCGCCGTATGCCTTCGCTTGGGTTTATTTCGGACGCCATGGACTCAGCGGCCGCAAAAGCGCTGACCGTGCATATCGCCATGGATCCCTGAATGACATAGTCCGTCGGGGATTTGGCCACAGCATCGATTCCTGCTACATTAGAACCGAACGGTTTAATCAGAGATGGTGGCAAGAGACCTGATCGAGTGACTTTAGTTCCATGGTCGATGGGACGTGTTCTTGTGTGGGATGCAACTTGCGTAGATACGCTGGCAGCATTTCATATTAAGAGTACGTCTCGTAAAGCCGGTGTAACTGCTGAAGCTGCTCAAATACTCAAGCGCCGCAAATATTCACTATTATCAAACGAATATGAATTTGCAGGGCTGGGTTTTGAAACATTACGTCCATGGTCGTCTGATAGTTGATACTAAAAGATTTATAAAATACCTCTCCAAGAAACTGGTTCACACTTCTGGAGACCCAAGAGCTGGCGCTTATTTAGCCCAAAGGCTGAGTCTAGCGATGCAGAGAGGCAATAGTGCCAGCGTCTTGGGTACAATGCCACAGGACAATCTTTTAGACGGCGTGTTTTTTCTTTAAAATTTGAATGTGTGTTTTATTTTATTTATTTCTCTTTTTTATTTGTTTTAGTTTTAGATTATAATATTAGTTGGAAGTAAAAGTTGGCTGTTATATATATATATGTAGGAACCATTTAGCATTTTGTACGGGCGGGCTGGGGTATGTGTTTACAGATCCCATCCGGGGAGATCGTGGTTCTGGGCGATTTTAAAGCCCACCACACCGAATGGCTTGGATCTCGTACCACCGATCATGCGGGTAGATCTTTGGTCGATTTTGCCTTGGCATATTTGACACAACAGAATCCCAGATGTAGAGGATCATACACCTTCTCTGCTAGACCTTCTGCTGATCTCTCATCCGGACAGATACCATGTTTCCGTAGAGTCTCCTCTTGGCTTGTTGGACCACTGTCTTGTCCGGAGTACAGTTCCGATTACACGCACGATTGCCATCTTCAGTAGGCAAGCCGCCTCCAGGAAATTCCACCCTGCGCTTTGATGGGAGTGTCATCCGCATAAAACAACACCCTCATCCCGGGAAGGACAAGTTACCCATCGCCCCCTCTCAATATATATAGATATAGGTAGGCACGCCGTCATGTCGGAATGCTTCCCTTATAATCTTGAAGCCGTGTGCTATGTTTAGCGATTCTGCCAAGGCCACATCCCCTCAGACCACCGCTTCCGTGATCCAGATCTTCAAGGCGTCTAGGGCATGGATTTGGCGTGCTCTGCGATCACTTTTAATTATAAAATGTTTTAAGCCGTATCTATTCCTAATTCTAGTTCTAACTTTGTTGCATGTGACTAACGACGACACTTCGGTCATTCTAACTCGTTTAAACTGAATAGGATTTTGAATGCGTATGTGCCGAAATCGTAATATCGTATCGACGGGGAATCTACATATATTTTTTCTATCTACATATATGAGTAAAACTATTATCGGGAGTATTTATCAACACAATAGAATCCAAAACAATTATTGATATAATTTTTGCCAATGACAAAAAAAAGGATTGTGTGGTTTTATGAAACCGAGGTAAAAGTCAAACTTTTTTTCACATTATCGACATTTAACTAAAAAAGTTTTGGAGTAATATTCCATTAAGGATACAAAAATCGCTTTATCAATCTTAAATTTATTCAAACAAAATAGCGTGGAGCACTGGCACATATAAGTAATAGTCTATAACACTATACACTACACGGTCAGCTAATGCGAACTATAGACGCCGCCATATTGGTCTTGGCTGCTCTGACGAGCGCCTTTCACTTTATCTCTACTCCGCGGCCAAACGTCACGCGACATGCAACACACAGACGAAGAAGTTTGAGACGATGTAATAAAAGTTTCATTTTCAAATTCTCAAGGGCTTAACAACTGATTTGGCCCGGTTTCCCCTAATGTTTTGTGGTAAACTTCACTTAAAATTTAGTGTTTACTCGTACTTATTTCAATCGATTTATAATTGAAAAAAAATCTTATGTGATTAATAATACCGCTATTCCTATTCAAACATCAGTATTTTAAACACGTATTTAGTTTAACTCATTAAAAAACATATTAATTAAAAGAATTTAATTTATAAACCACATGACACTATAAAATTCTTTAAACATAAAATATACATTCTAAATTTTACCACGTCCTCCCATCTATAAATCGACTAACACACAAATTATTTATATTCAACGTGTTCAGCTCATGACCTCTACCTCTGTAATTGTATAATGTAGTTTAGTTGACATATAACTGATTCATAGTAGTTTTTTAATTTCATCATATAGCACCAAGACGAAAGCACCACCGGCACCCCTCAAAACATTAGAGAAAGCGCCCTTAAAGAACGCGCCAGGCCCTTCTGTGCGGAGGATAGTAGCCCAGCAGTGTACAGTACTTTTGTATTGGCGCTCGTGCACAGGGCGACCCGACTGCATCATCATTCGCCGCCTCACAGTGTCCAAAGGATATGATGTAATACCCGCAATTGTAGTCACTGTCTAAAAACACAAAAAATAGCCTTTTAATAATCATCGATACAAAAAAAAATATTTGATTGTCTGTCTATGAGTTTCAAACGACTTCCTCTTTTAAAGTTAATATTTACGAGATACCAAAACGAAAACAACTGTCTGTAATTTTTATTGTGTTTTGTTGTTCTGTCCGGGCTTATCTTTGAAACAGCTAACCATTACAATTTTAACTTAATTATTTTATTATGTTTTTCAAGATTTCGCTTAGTTTTTATTACATCAAAAGTCTCAACGTCTATCAAAAGTTATAAAACGTAATATTTTTTGTTGTTATAATATAATATGTTGCAGCTATTAGCCCATACACGCACATGACGCTATGTGCTACATACATAAATTTATTTCTGAATATCCGGAGTAGACTGAGATTCTGATATCATTATTCAAATTCGTGTTTAATTAAATTCGAATCGTCGTTGTTTCGATCGATTGTTTTATGTTTTCGCATAAATAAAATTAATCGCTGACCGACTTGGAGTGTACCTATTGAATAATATAAAATACTTTGTGCAATTACTAACTCGATTGCAATTTCCTAATATTATTATTACTTTTTTCTTATAGGTTTAATAAAGCTTGGATTGAATTGTTTAGTTTTATTCTTATTTACAGTTTTATAAGATTATAACTTAGAAGGGTTGTAAGTTTTTACCCATGGGCAACTAAATGTAGCATCTTCACGCAACTACTTCACCTGATATATTTTATAAGTTACAATAAAATCCAATTTGTTTAATTACTAGAATAATAAATAATTATAATCACACTAATATCATAAAGGTTATGTACATATGTATTTTATCCAAACTTTTTCAATCCAAATCGTAATTTTGTAAATGGCATTTAAAATGTTCTAATATGAGTAGGTATTGCCTCCTTAAGCTCATTTTCTTTTAATATCAATTAAAAAAGGTACCTGCGCTATAAGCCAAGTGAAAAATATTGAAGTATTTTTCGGGTCGACCAACATTCCCCGAGCAGTATCAAATAGTCCAAAATACGTGGCGCGATATATAATAATGCCCTGTACGGATACTACAAATCCTCTGTACCAGCCCATGGGTCCATCTGTTTTTATCGTTTTCATTAAACAATCAACAAGACCATTAAATTCTTTCGCTTTGCCTTTACCGACGTCTGCTGCTAATCTTAAAAAATAAATATTATTTTTATACATAGTACTTCATTGATGACCTTTAAAATAATGAAAATTATTTAACAAACCTTGTTCGAGCAAAATCTAAAGGATAAACGAAACACAAGGACGTCGCGCCCGCTGCCCCGCCAGAGGCTAAATTACCCGCAAAATATTTCCAGAACTGAGTGTTTTTGTCAACACCTTCAAGAAATATTTTTTTGTATACATCCTTAAACGCAAAATTCAATGCTTGCGTGGGAAAATATCGAATAACATTTGCCATATTTCCACGCCAAAGTGATCCAATGCCCTGCTCTTTCGGTATGCGAATAAATGCGTCAACAATACCTAGAAGTATGTAATATCGTTATGTTATTTAAACACTTAGCGCTACGCATGTATAGGACTTGTGAATGTATTTAACATACCTTTATATCTTTTATCCTCAGCTATCTGTTTCGACACGTGTTGCACTTGCAATATTAACTTCACCCTCTCCATGGGCGCCATGGCAGTTTTTGATACAGCGGCTGATACACCACCTGCGATAAAATCTTTTAGGAAAGCACTGCTGTCGGCCTTACCTCCACCGCCTCCCTCTTTTTTTTCTTTAGACATGTTGTGAGTATTTTATATGTATACACTTTCAAAGTTCATCACAGTAGCACGTGTCAATGTTATATATCGTAGTTTCTTTAAATATTGACACGATAATTTAATTTTACTCTCAAAATATGTGATGATAAATCAGATTGACAGAAACTTATAAAAGACGGATGGCATACTTTTAAATGTTCAAAATTAGAATTATAAAATATAGAAGTTTGATGGCTAGTTACGATTTTAAATTAATTTATGTAATAAATATATTTTGTTTAATAAAAAATATTATATTTATTATTTAAGGTATCTACGATTATTATTTTTTGTAAGAAAAGTAAGAAAATTCGTAACGTATTTAATATCTTTGACTTAGCTTATGAACAAGGATTAATGTTGCAGTTGCATAAAACGTCTGTAACAATCATTGAAATACTATGTACTAACGTACCTCACTGGTAACAATAGAGCTAGTTTCTATTGCATATCTCGTATTAACTGATATTAAATCAAAAAAATATTGAAGAACGGCCAATTTTGCAAGTTAAAATAATCGTGGCTAATATATTTCGCTGTTTTGATATAAGATTTTTTTTTGTTTGAATTAGGCACCTCATAAGTTTTATAATATAAAGCCAAAAAGTCTTTCCACCATATTACATTTATCTAAAAGCAATCACCAAAACACATTATTAGATTTTTATACCGTGTAAGACCACAATAAGATAAAGCTAGTAAAATTTAAATCTATAAATTGTATAAGCTCCAAGGAATAAAGGTAATTTTCTTTAAATGACACCTCGAGGTTTTAGAATTGGGGAAAGAATGAATGTGTGCAAGTTCCTTAATTTTTAAGTTGAATTTTTTTTTAACCAATGATTGAAGATTACTTCTGCGGAACCTGGTCGAAAATTTATTTATCTATTTTAGTAGATATTAAGTAGGTATAATTGAGATACAATGTTAGCAAAAGTGAGCTTATGGTTTTTAAAGCACACAATAGAAAATATATGGATAATCCAAGTGTTACTCTATATGGGTCAACACTCAAAAAAGTGTCTGCTTTCAAGTATCTCGGCCACTGGGTCATGGATAGTCTAAAAGACATTGTTGACATTGAAAGAGAACGTAGGTCGCTGTCTGTTCGTTGCAATATGTTAGCTCGCAGGTTTGCATGTTGCACTAAAGAAGTTAAGATTACTTTATTTAAGGCATATTGCCAGTCCTTTTACACGTGCAGCTTGTGGGTTGACTATTCAAGGAAGGCATATAGTGGCCTACGGGTTCAATATAATAATGCGCTTAGGATGCTGATGGGGTTGTCGCGACGTTGTAGCGCCTCAGGTATGTTCGCCGCGGCAAGGGTGGACAGTTTTGGTGCGATCATGCGTAAGCGTTGTGCATCAATGCTGCGTCGTTCGCGCGACAGCCCTAACACTATCCTACGCGCATTGGCGGACAGTTTCGGCTCGCTGATGGTGAAGCGATGGATTCAACTTCATGTTGTGAAGGATTTGTAAACCTCTATCACCAGAAGTGAAACCGGAATTGTTAATTTTTCATTGTTAATTGTTATTATTATTTATGATACTAACATAATTATTAAGAATACTGTTACTAACACTCTATGGACACCTGTCTGATTTAAATAAATAAATAAATAAAAATAAATAAATAATTTATGTGAAACCTAACACCTATTTTCATAGGGCTATCTTTTAATAAAAGAAATATCTAAAGACAATTTATTGTAGAGTTTCACAAATGAGACTTTATGCAGACAATGTATTTCTGTACTGCGTTCTTCTTGGCACATCAGGAAGTGTTTGGCGAAAGCCACCGGCAAAAACAAAGGTCTCGCCTCCCATAATTTTGGATGAACTTCTTAATAGTTCTGTTTACGGCTTCTATATGTGAGTACTTGAGTAGCAACTATGCGTTCATCCTACGTTATAAGACAGACATCTTGAAGAAGTTGGTGTTTTTTTCGTATGAATTATACGTTCTTTTTTTACCTCCACTAAATACTTTTTATTGAGCGCGAGTTTTTGTTTTGCGATTACTCCTAATTAAAAATATATCGAATCTGAAATATTATGATTCATATTATAGTATATTCATATTACTGTATGGGCCGCATTCCGGGCATATAACTTTTTGCATATATGTTTTGTAATACTAGTATAGAATAAATATGTCGATTATGATAGTTACAAAACAGGATGACACTAGGTACATTAGTTCTTTATTATAACAAAGTAGCTAACTTCGCACGTATAGAATGGTATACATAAACCGTTTATATTTAAGAACAAATATTATATATAGCCAGAGCCAAAATCGTTTACAGGCTTCCACAGTTTGTGGTTGGTGATTCACGGGCTGAAGAGTTTGTTTGATCCGGCTAATCTCAGAAATTACTGGTTCGAATTTAAAATTTGTGTTGTAGTCCTTTTATCGAGGAAAGCTCGCGGCTTATTTTTATTAATTATACGCACAGCTAGTTCATACATAGATAAAACGTATTTCAATTGTTCGATGGCAACAATATCTCAATAGAAATAATAGCAATCCTGTCAGCTGTGTCTGTATACTCAGTATAAAGAGATTTAGAAAGAGTAATAAAAGATATATAAATATATATACATATAATGGCGAATGCAATAGATATGTAGTTGCTACGTATAAATGATATGCTTATCAAACTTCGAATGCCGAATGAACAATAGGCTAAGGTGTAAACAGCGCAGTCTTATTGTGACGCAACACACTAACCAACATCTACCTACACTATACGAGAGTGCAATATATTAATTATTAAGGGCGACAAACAGTGCTTTTCTGTGAGAACCAAAATACTCACCTGTGAAATGTTGTCGACTGACTTACTATGGTCAATCTCGCATATGACTTTCTGCTATATTACGACTAGGGTTTGGGTCCCGGGACGTCTCGTGTCTCGAAGTCCCGGGACTTTTCGTAATTTTAGCTGTCTCGAGTCCCGGGACTTTCGGGTCGAGACTCGAGCCGGGACAAGATTGTTTAAATTGTTATGTTATCATTTTTATTTTCAAATAATTGAAGGATCCTAGCATAGCCTGACAAAGCCTTAAACACCATTGAGCCGACATCTGTTGAAAACGAGTGTTCTCCTTGTCCGGTAGTTATACTACAAAAGTCAGAAGCAGATTGTCGGACAAAGCTGTTGACGCCGATTTTTTTAAAAGCCTATTTTATTTTATTTTTATTTATAGGTAGAAGGTCGAGTATATGGGCCTCCTGAAGATAAGTGGTCACCAACGCCCATAGACAATGGCATTGTAAGAAATGTTAACATTGCCAATGCGCCACCAACCTTGGGAACTAAGATGTTATGTCCCTTGTGCCTGTAATTACATTGGCTCACTCACCCTTCAAACCGGAACACAACAATACAAAGTACTGCTGTTTTGTGGTAGAATATTTGATGAGTGGGTGGGTGAACCAACCCAGACGAGCTTGTACAAAACTCTACCACCAAGTAAAATCATCAAATAAATCTTTAATGTTAGTTGATTATTATTAAAAATACTGATTTATAAGTCTGTTTTATTATTTATATTTAGATTATTTAATCATCAAACAAATCTGTGATTAAGAGAATTAACCTTAAATGTTATAAATTTGTGATTATGACCGATAAACTAGAATTAGATAGATACTAGACAATATTAAAGATGTTAAGAATTAGTATGATTTTTAACTATAATCATTAATAAATATAAGATTTAACTGCTTAAAAATGAATCTATGTGTGATTAAAAGAACTAAACAAAGCAATTATTAAGATTGAAATTAAAGTTAAAGTTATTAACAATTATTTATTGTTTAATAAATGTTGATTTTACAAAAAATTGCATTTTTTGAATATGTCAGAAACCAAACCCTAATTACGACCGTTTTCAGGGGTTAGTTTCGGGCTTTAGAAACGAAGATCTTTTACGTGGCTTGGTAGTGGCCCAAGGTCACGTCATAGAATAATATAACGTTCATACTGTGCCTATTAAATGCTACAAAATGCGATGCGCTGGGCGTTTCGAATTTAGGTCGATATAAAAGAGATTGACGTGCGTTTTAGTGCGACAAAAATACATAAAAATATATTGAATATAATTTAATCAATTAACATCTACTTTCCAAAACAGTCGAAAGTAGTCGTAGTAGTTTGAGTCGAAAAAATATCGCACAGAACTTCATTCCGACCGCACTTTTTTTTTCTTACAGAATAACCCACTATAACCACTTTGCCTAGTTTATATTATTCGCACAATCTTAATCGGCCATTCTAAAAATAATAGTCGTCAGTGGGTTACGCTATTAATTAGGGGAGGGAAGGTGGGGTCGGGCAATATAGTCTACGAATTCTAAATATTTTAAATAATAGAAAGTTGTATCGGAGCCTTTTGTTCGAATTGTTTAAGGTGTTGAAGAATTCCACTATATCTGGGGCAGGCGTTTTTCCGAATCAGTCGGCAATCGATCGTCTTAATATTAAGTAATTTGTAAGAAAATATTGTCTATTGACCAAAACAGATAGCCATTTCCCCGTCCGAACCGTGAAGGGGTTATTAGGTCTTTTCGGTTCTGTTTATGTAATTACTTTTTTTAAATACTAAGCAAAAAATTTATACCGAATACAATTTAATTTATTTTAAGAAAATTAATAACCACTTCCCGGGTCGGGCCCGGGTTTTTCGTTACACGGAGCGTCACTGTTGAATGCGCAAGCGATCCCGTGGCGCTCCCCTTAAGACGGGAGGGGTACCGCTGGTTTTTTAGTGGGTATTCCGATGTCTGGGGTGCACTCGGTGCCCTGGACATACGGCGAGTCCCACATACACCCCTCTCCCACTTTACCCGTGGGGTAAACGCGTCATGCGATTTTCCAGCGTAAAAAAAAAGGTTTTCGTTGCACACTGTATAATTGTTATTCTTTTTTGTTGTTCTTGTGTTGAAATTAATATTGTATGCATCCCGTTTCTATTTAAAAAATAAAAACAAAAATGAAGGGAGAGCAGTTGTTTAACGGATAGCTCAATAATACTTAAGACTGATAATATAGTATAGAAAAGCCAACTGAAAAAAAAAATATGAAAGAAAATAATCTCATTCTTTTAATATTTTTAACTCAATATGGAATGATTAATATTTAAATAAATATACATAAATATATAAATGCAAATAAAATAAGGGAATTTACTCAAAATAATTTATATTTAGTTACAAAAACACTAGCATATAATGGGTGACATTTGTGAATAAACCCGTGCAACATAGTTTGCGATAGTAACCTATCTAGGTGACTAAGCATTAAAAATAATGTTAAAGTGACCTTTATGATGGTATTAAAAAGTAACAAAAAAGATACCTACAAGATGTTAATATAAGGATCAGTAAAATCAGAGAGCTCTGTTTGAAAAATATGTATATTAAGCATTAAATACTTGTGGTAAATTTCACAATTTTACGCATACAATCTAAAAAGACGAGAAAATCTATCATCTCTAGAAGTGTTGATTTGAAAGAAGCTTAACTTTATGTGTTTAAGACGGCCGTTACATGAACACTATCATAACTAATTATTTAACTATTTATTGCTTTATTTGCGAAACTTGGCAGCATTATCTGCATTATCTTGTAGAATTTTCGATTTCAGATGGTCCTTGTATTTGAGAATACCTCCTTGCCATTTCGTGACGGTACCGTTTTCGCAGATCCAAATTTCTTCCGCCACCTGAGAATAATAATTAAATTACTACATAAAACTTTCTGCAAAAACGCTTAAAAAAACACTTTTGTTTATACATAAATATTTGGGTTACTTATAGTACTTGGTTACTTATGTAGAGGCATAAATAATAAAAATGAAGGTCACCTGGTTGATCAGCCTGAAGTCGTGGCTGACTAATACCATACCACCATCGAAATCATTGATAGCATCACCGAGAGCGTCGATCGTCTCCATGTCGAGATGGTTAGTAGGTTCGTCCATCAACAGCAGGTGCGGGGTCTGCCACGCGAGCCACGCGAACACGACGCGACACCGCTGCCCGTCGGATAGCTGACGCATAGGACACACCTGGCAAAGGTTTGTTCGATTAACTACAACCAATTACCAACCACTTATTGCCTGAAGCCAACACGTTTTGTGAATGCTTATACGAGCTGGCCATACTTGCGATATGGGCGTTCGTTAAGTACTCTAAAAAAACCCATTTAATAAGGTTTATCTACTGAATCATCTACATCTACTCTACTGAAACCACACGACTCATTATTATTTTATTTGTCATCATCCGAAATAATTTATTAGACGCAAACAGATATTTCAAAATTAATCGTATTTGTTTATAAAAATATTTTATCATATTAAAATAGTTTCCGCTCGCGACTTCGCCAGCGTGAGAAGGGGACAGGTGTGAGGTACCCTATGACGTTAACTGCACCCCTGACAACGTATATACAACTATTTATGACAATCGTTTAGGTTAGTTAGTTAAGACTTGAAAGCGTAACAAACAAACAAACAAACAGTCTAACTAAACAGTCAAACTATTACATTTATATGAATAAGGATGTTACTAGTTTAAATTGGATACAGTCATTGGTTAATGTTAATTGTTTTCGAAATCAATTAAATATAAATAAATGTAAATGTAATGTAAATGTAAATCTGAGTCAATATCACTGAATGTCACACAAATTCCAGATCACTGTGAGGAAAGAATATTTTAGACAAACAATTGATAGCGAGCTTATTTACCTGTTGTCTACCGGTTAACCCATAACGTCCAATGATTTTCCTCATCTCCTCTCTCTCTCGCACCTCAGGGAACTCCTTGAGCATGTAATCCAATGGAGAAAGGTCGAGATCAAGCAACTCGTGGAGATGCTGATGGTAACGACCGATTCTCAAGTGAGAATTTTTACGTATCATACCCGTTGACGGTACGAGCTGAAAATAAATGATTTATTAACATTACATATGTTTTTATATATATATACATATACTTGTATCGTATATATTCCAATCGAAAGAGGAGTTAAGACAAATAAACCAATTTGACATTGAAATGACGTGATAGCATTGATCTTGATCTGAAATAATATGTGGAATCCATTATGGATTCAGGAAAAAAAGGAAACAGGCATTGTTATCGGAAGTTTGAAAATGAAATTCAAGTGGATATAAGTAGTTAACTAGAGTAATGTTGTACTATAAATATATTTTTTTTTAATCGAGTTGATAAATTACTTTGTAGTGTACAATACAGCAGAACTATTAGCAAATCGAATGTGACATGTGAATCGAAGCTATTTTAACCCTAAAATGACCTTAAATCATTCGATTGAAATCAGAGATACAATTTAATAGGATAAGTCAAAGTGTACTCACATCTCCGTAGAGTAATTTGAGTAGCGTCGACTTGCCGGCACCATTGGGTCCCACGAGAGCGAGCCGGGTATCTAGATCGATACCAAACTCGAGATTTTTGTAAATCCAGGGTCCACTGTCCGTATACCTAAACGATACATTCTGAAACAATACAATATTAATTACTTTAGGTACTCCAGACCGATTCTAAACTATTGCTGTCATATAAATTAACCACTAAAATATATGAACGTAAATATACAAACCTGAACCATAATAACGGGCGGCGGAACCTTTCCACATGAAGGAAAGTAGAAGTTCAGTATTTTGTCATCGATTACTTTTTCAGTTAGACCTTGGGCGACCATCTTCGCCAGCGTCTTCTCCTTGGACTGAGCCTGGCGGGCCAGTTTCGCGGAACCGTGACCGAAACGCGCGATATAGTTCTAATAAAAATAAATAAATATAAAATTAGTTTCATTCGATATTTATAATCTATTTATTTTTTTCGTACTCACATAAATCCCAAGTTATACGCTAGAAATAATATAGAGCACAAATAAGCATTTCGTTTAAAATGCTCATATTAATTTTATACTAAGTTCATATCAATTAAAAGTACATTCGAAGAATGGATGAACATTGTTATATAAATATATTTTATAATATATGTGTATACAATACATACATATATAGATATATATATATAGTAAAAGCATGAGAAAAAAACCTTCATATGCGCGATCTGGTCTTGTTCCCAGTTGTACTGTTTCATCTGGTTTTCGAGCAGTTCCATACGCGTGCGCACAAATGCTTCATAGTTACCTGTGTAGTATTTGAGCCTTCTCTTGCTCATGTGAATGATATTCGTACACACACCGTTCAGGAAATCCTGAGAGTGGGATATGAGTACCAAGATTCGCTTGTATCTATAAAACAAAGTCTTGTATATATATAAAATAATTTTATAGTAGTGACATTTCAAAAAAAAAAACTCTTGCGGTAAAACATTCAAAAAATCTGATTAATCACTTATTGCTTTGTTTCACCGATCTGTCTATATAACAATATTTCTTTATTGATATTGAGATATGACAAATGGGCAGAACACGCAGCGCCTGATCTGGAGGGGTTGGGGGTTGGTGTGAATTGAAGGAAAGGTTTAAGTAAACCCGCAAAAGCCCATATTGACAACAACGTTGAGAGCTAACTACAAAAAAAATGATTTTTTTAAATTAATCGAGGAATAAATAATAATCGTTCTGGTAATTTAATCACGCCTGATTAAACCGGTAAAATCGATACATAAAGATTTTACCGATTTTTGTAGCGAATTCACATTTCTCTCCTATATTTTTTCCGTTTCATATCGATTGACGTTAAGACAAGTAGTAATTGACAGTTTGTATGCAATGTAATATATTTTGGAGACCTCCTACTAGGAGGAGCAGGTAGGACTATCCATACATATTCCGTTTGTAACAGTTTAAATTTACATTAATTTAGATACGACGAGAATTATTTTAGTTTAGTCAAGTTTGAGTTTAATAGTTTAAATTCTGTTTGTTTATAACAAGTCAACAACAGTTACAGTTTTATTTGAACGATACATTAATCGTTAAAAAACACTATTTCCGTTCGATTTGAAGTTTATGACAAAAACTTTATACTCTTGAATATTGTTATATTCTTTTAAAAGCCCTTGTCAATTAACATCTATAATAAAAAGTAGTAAATATTTTACAATTCGAATAAATATTACATACATACGGCCCGATATGGTAACCTCCTTTTTTTTGAAAGTAAATAAGAATTCGAACCATATTTGGTTGCTCAGTACATGCTCAGTACTTATAAGGACACCTTAAGGGCGGCAAATATTTAACAATACAATTATCGTATTAATAATAATAATATATTCAATTACTTTGATTGAATACAAGTAATCACACACATACACACACACACACACACACACACACAGACAAAACACACGCACACACACACACACACTCACTTGAATACTCGCATACACGCACGCTCACATGAGCTTATTCTTGTTCCACTTTTATTCCTTACTTCTCACTTTTATAAATTTACTTTTACTTTTATTTTTTATTTATCTGTTCATGTAAACGGGAGTGGAGACCTGGTGTCTTCTAGAACAGTTTTTGCTATTGCAAGCACCAGTCTTCACATTATTCAGTTGATAAGATTATGCATGTAAATTTGTTATTTGTAAAATTATGTGAAGAAGTAAATAAATTATTATTATTATTAATTATCTTTATAATTTTGCTGCCCATATACTTGATGACCTCGTGCGATTTTCTGCCACATTCTCGAGAGACTAGCCAACCGTGCAGAACATGTCATAGAGCACAAGTGTGTGTGCAACACACAAAGTGTTCACTTTTCTATGACTCTCATAACTCGAAACGAACGAAAGTCGTTCAGGCGCTGATTGAGAATTTATCGAATGAAAACCCCACTTATTGTTTGCCCGATCCGGGGTTTGAACCCAGTACTTTTCAACATTTTTTGTGTACTATTGTGTACTAACGAAGTTACTATACGTTTGTGGATTAATAAATAATCTACATACATAAAAAGCGAAATTCTGTCTACGTGCAGCATAAGCTATAAACTTGAAATTTGGAGAACGTCGATGTAAACTTACTAACCAAAGAGATTTGGGAGGGAGAGGGGGGGGTATGCGCTGCACAATCACAAACAACATGCTGTCATTACTTTTAGCACGCAGCACACCGAGACATATAAGTAATGAGATCATATAAGTCGCTGCGACAAGACAAACGTATCGTGAAGAAAATATAAACATAAATACAAATAAACGCTTTCTACTTCGACGGTATATGTAGTTAAGAAAAATACAAACTGCTTTAGTTCCTCTTCGAGCCAGACGCAGGCGTCGAGATCGAGGTGATTGGTCGGCTCGTCCAGCAGTAGCAAGTGCGGCTTCACGTACAGCGCGCGAGCTAACGCTATACGCATACGCCAACCTGATAACATATTGCTTACATCAAATTGTATTTAAAATAAACCGATTGGTAATTACTTGTGTCAATATATATATATATATAAACAAATGTGTGTCTTCATTATTTTTGAAGATAGAATTACTACGATGATATTAAGGTTTATTTTCTTTTAATGACACTTACTCTATTTAACAATATTTTTGCGTTGAAGAATGTATTGTTATTATTAAATATGAAATCACTTACTATTAGATGATGCATAGCGGTTTTATATTTACGTAATTATTTGTATTGTAATGTCAAACATCATCGCTGAAGACAGAAGTATAACAATATTCAAATCGATGTGCGACTTAAACGCTATACAATGTAGGTATATAGTTAGACCGTTTATATTTTGTACTAGCTGTGCCCCGCGGTAATTAATAAAATATAATGAATAAAAATAAGTCTAGAGTCTTCTTCTATAAAAGGACTACACAACACAAAAATATTTTTTAAATTCGGACCAGTAGTTCCTGAGATTAGCCGGATCAAACAAACAAACTCTTCGGGTTTATACAATAGTATAGATAGCAAAATGTGCCGACACGATGTTATGAGTAACAAGACAATGATAACGACGGGGATTGTTATAGATACCTCCGGAGAAGTCTTTAGTCGCTTTCTGCTGCATCTCCTTTGTGAAACCGAGACCGTGCAGAATGTTAGCGGCGCGTGCCTCGGCCGTGTCCGCGCTCAGGTCGTCCAAGCGATCGTACACGTCCAGCAGTTGCTCTTGAGCCTCTGTCGAAATCGCATCACGTTCATGATCAAGTTTTGAAATAATCTTTCTTATTAATATATTTTAACGTTACTTCCCACGACAAAGCATACGAATAAATCGATTTATATTAGAAAATGGCGCAACGTATAAAATTGCATATAATTTAAATAGCAAAGGCAATTATATTAGCGCCATTATGATTGAGCATTGTAAGATATACTCTATTCAACGTTTCTGGAACCTAACGGCATAAAAGCGCAGTAATACAAAGGTACAAATGATACTTTAATTTAAATCTTTATGTATTTATCTTTGGAACTTATTTAAGTAACATTTAACATTTTAACATTTTACAAATTCTATATCTAAGGTAGACAGACAGATTATTATTAGGGTAATTGCGCGCAGATTATTTTATAGTCATATATAATCAGGTACAGCCTTTTTATGCAATTTATCATTTAATATGTGTAATATTGAAATAAAAAATATATCGCTAATATATTTACTTCAATTCATGGTCATTGTTACCTGCATATATATAATAAAATACAGATCATGATGATTAAGACTATGGACTTAAAAATTATGTGTATCAATATAATATAATATCTTGAGCCTACTTATTTCCAACCTTAATTGCGGGCACAAGGGACATAACATCTTAGTTCTCGGTTTTATTGGCGATGTAAGCGATGGTTAACATTTCTTACAATGCCAATGCCTATGGGCGTTGGTGAGCACGTACGTGGTGGCCAATACGCTCGTGTACGCCTTACCAATCTATATTTTAAAAAATCGCCTAGTTTACAAGATACGCAACTAAATATTATTGAAACATTTTCTACTAAAACGTAATCAAAATCCGATATAATGATATAGCCGGCATTAAAGTCGGTCGAAGTAAATCGATTGCATTTGTTTTGTTCATACTCGTATTGATTAGACTATCAATTTTGACCTGTTATCTTTATACAAGGACAAGGGTTTGTTTTAGTTTTAAATGTATGTGGGTTCGGTTATCGACAATGCCGATATATGCTTAAAGTCCTTACCGTCGTCTTCACTTTGTGCTAACTCCTCAGCGAGTTTTTCTAATTGAATCCGTTCTTCATCAACCTCCATTACACACTGCAAGGCAGTTTTATCAGAGGCGGGCATTTCCCGAGTTAGATGAAATATATCGATGTGTTGGGGTATAGGCACTTCACGGCGTCCCAGCGCCGACAACAAAGACGATTTCCCTGTGATAAAAAAAAATATTAATATGGTTACGTAACGTAAAAACGCTAAATATCGCAAACATTATTATTGGTTCACTATCACTATTTAAACTTCTTCTACTTCATCAAATCAAATTCTCAAACTTTCTCGTTTATGCTATTATATAACTCATTGCAACAACAAGTAACAATATAAAAAAATATATAAACTATGCTTTAAGAGTATTGTGTTCAATCAAGCATGATAAGAAAAATAAAAAACTATAATCACTGCAATAGTGACAACTTTCTTTCGCAACTTTTACACAAATACTTCGCAATTGTCACTGCAACACATTGTAAAATAAAAAATAAGTTTTTTTCTGTCATCATTTTCGCGTCACAGTTTTTAATATGTAGAAGCTTTGCATTTTGAAAAAAATCATAAAATAGATAATGTAAATATGTAATAGAATCGAAGATAAGGAAATTCGCAAAAGGCTAAATTATGTAACATTTATTTAAAAATTTAATCCTTTTATATAAAAGTTTGTATATTTTATACAAACCACAAAGGTAAAACAAATAATAGGTAATTATTAAAATCTATAACAAATAATAGGTAATTATTAAAAGGTACAATCAATGATTACAACTCTCCACCTGTTCTGCAATTATGTCCTCGATAAAGCAATTTTCATAATTGAAGGAACTTCGTACGGAACTTCAAAGTATTGTGAATATTTAAAGAAATAATTGTAGACATGTCAGGTACAGACGTTTGATTCCACGTGTTTGACTTATTGCTGCCTACATACTATAAATATTTTAGCAGCAATTACAGTGTATTTACACTTTCTGCCTTTTCTATTTGAAGAGTTAAATGGTTCTATTGTAGAATGGATTTTTATTGACATAATGTGATTTGATTGTTTTTTTTTTGTTTTGTAGTATTTAATTTTTTTTTTTTTGTTTAATATTTATAAAAAACTTTTTTACAAAGGGTAAAGATGATATAATACTTATATAATGAAATAGTTGTTATCTTTTTTATATAATTGCATATATAGATTTAAGCTGTTCATAAATTAATGAACTCCATTTTTAACTTAATTTAAATATCAATGTATTGTTTTATTGGGAAAAAAATGCATATAAAATGGAATATTTATACATTAAACTTATTATATTTTATAACATATTTGCTTGTCATTATAGTATATATACTTCTATTCAAGGGAAATTACACAAGCAAATAAAATGTAGTCAAAGTGATAACATTTCAGTAACACAGATTAAATAATAATTATTTTGCACAAATATTATGAAACATGATCATTAGCAGTGATCTTATTTCTCTAGTGTGTAATAAATATACATAATAAATATAATACAACTAGGTACCTACCGCATCCATTAAGTCCAACAAGGCCATATCTACGACCACAATTGAGTTCAAGTAAGGTATCCTGAAGCAATTCACTACCATAAAAAGTAATTGAAAAATTGGCAATCTTTACATCTCTTGAACGAGGATGCACAGCAAGGGAGCCAGTACAAGACCGTGCTTCTGAATTCATTTTGGCTTCCTCCTCTAACTTTAAGCATAGTGCCTCTGAAAATACAGTTTATGTCAAGGACATGCTAATAAATATGTATATAATTATAATAGAATTTTTCCAAATAAAAATAAATATATATTTGCCAGCATGTTTATTATTTTATATCATGATTAGTTATAAATACTAGACTTAAAATAAGATCCAGTTTTAATGGTAGTTATAACTGAAACTTTTGTTTTGTAAACTATATCTTAACTTTATTGAGTGATCGTAATTATATTACTTATCAAAAAAAAGTTGAATGTTACCTTCAGCGGTCAGCTCTCGGTCTTCTTTAGTACCGTTGGTTGACCCATTCGTCTCCTCATTAGTTACTCTCGCCACAGGCTTTTTATTTCTATTACTTGCCTGTTCCTTTTTCTTTTGTTGCGCACGTTTCTTTGCGTCTGACGGCATTGTGTTGATAGGTTATACCTAAGTAGTTATAAAAATTCCATTTAATATTGCACGTGAACAACTCGTGTCGACTTCGAAGTGATTTTAATAGACTAAAGCATTACATTACAGTTATATTTTTTGTACTTCACTTCACTTTTTTTACTTTTATTTTTTAAAAATTACCCGTATTTCCCGTATAATGTGATTCTTTAGACAAAATATTGTTGAAGCTACTGTAATAGCGTAATTTATGAAATAAATTAATACCTAATAATTTTATGCGATGCTAAGCAAGTTGACAGCGTCTACACGTGCAGCTAAGCGAAGAAAAGAAAGACAATTTAAACTAAGCATTGACGGTCTATGACTATTCGACTTTGACATTAACAGCTGGAAGATGAATGCGCATGTAAGTTAATGTGACCAATGGGATACGCATATTAAGTTTGGCGAATTTTTTTTATGCTTATCATTGGTCCAAATTTTCTATTGTAAGTTATTTTAATATGCCAAACTTTTTACTATGTTTTTATGATAGATAATTTAATATTTTCAACATGAGATAAACAGGATTTATAATTTCGGAAATAAAAAATTAATTAAATGCTCTACACATTTTTTTAGATCAATATTTGTTATAGTAGCTCGTTAGGTACCATAGCGCATATGTAAAAAAAATATAACATTAATCTACTACTATTAACTAAAACAAAAATAGACTAGAGATTTTATTTGCCAAAATTACACAATATTCAAAGTATTGAGATAAAAATTACAAATCAAATTTCGAAATCCAAATCCAATGATTTAAAAAGCTAGCTTTAATAAATTTTCACATATGTACTAACTTTTAAGTATAATTTTATTTCGTTATTTTATTTGGTTTCTTAGAATGAAAACTCATTTATTTGATCCATCATCCAACATTTTGGAGATACCATATAATGAGAGTGTTACCAACTCTGAAAATATTTAATTTATTTGTTTTAGGGGCAAAACATTATATTAAATGATAAAGTAATTGTTAGTGAATGCGCTTATTTATTAAGAATATTTACTTATTTATTACAATATTTAATTATTGTGATTAAAAAATAACATATTCCTTTTCTGGCGTGTATCTAAATAACACTTTTATAGAGACAATTAAATTACAGTAAAATATCATTGCTGTTTGTATTACGTCAAAACTTGATTCACTCTATTTACTATTATTGGACGAACCTAAGAAATGCATAGATTTATTTATCTAAATCATTGAATAATAATGTAAGTACTAAATGACAAAAACAGACGGTGCGAACAAAATCTGTGTGGCAGGTGCAGGAGTGCCGGATGCACCGGGAGGGGCAAATGAGTCAAAGATGTGATGTCACCGTCATAGACGCGACTCTTGTTATTTTCTTCCTATCTAATTACCATACTAACACGTAGGTAACGTGTCCTATACAGAAAAAATACCCATAAAAATTATTAATTGACATTTTCAATTGTAAATGACGAAAAAATCGTGTCGGAGCTACTCGATAGATAAGAGCTATCGAGCGCTGACGCCCGAGCCTCTGTTGCAATGTAATTGTCGTTATTTAGTTAAATTAAATTTTATTCGGGGTAAAACTTTTGCTTATTATTTTAAAAATGTTTACATGAATATAACCGACTCACGATACCTAATACCCACTTCTCGGCTCAGACACGAATTTTGTTACATGAAAATCATAGTATGAAATCATAATGTGAAAAGTGAACAGTCCTGTATGTACGGTTCATTATTCATATTCTATAATTTTCATATAAAATGTCGTGTACAATAGAAAATAATGTACAAACAATTGTTTTGGTTGGTTTTAGTTGATGTTTTGTTCACTTATCGATGCTAGCATAACAGATAAAAAACAGGGGACACATCATTGTCACAGGTAGAGTGCTTTAGTGGCCCAAGACAAAAGGTATAACGATATGCCCTCTCTGCTGGCAACGTTCTTCTTCAATTTTTTTCTTATAAAGACGAAGAACATATGAGTTAACTATTTAAAATGTGACAATTCGATAAATGGGAAAAGCAAGAATATTATCGAAATATTAAAACTAACTTATATGAAATATTAATTGAGCCGTGTTCAGCTCTTTTAACCTTTCAAGGACTCAAAATTATTAATTACCAATGAATCACCGGGCACTCCAAACACATACACTACTCGTGCCAATTATTGCATAACCCTAATGGGTTTAACCAAAAGAAAACCAAATTTGATAGTTGAAAATGAATTTATTTACTATGTGTTATAAAATGACAAGAAATTCAGAACTTATTCGATTATTGCCAGGCGCGGATTTCGTATCTTGGTTACCCTACTCCTACAACTAGTAGGACTTTTAATATTCGGATATTTTTTTAATATTCGTATTCTGTTTTTAATATTATTTAATTTAGAGATTTTATATCATAATACGGGTAATTTTGTTCCGACAAGCTATTGACAAATATTTTTCTTTTTAAACATTTTATGTGGCCTTATAGGCAGGCCTACTCGGTCTATAGGGAAAAACGCCCTGATTGTTACACATGATTATATTCCTAAAATTTGCGCGCGTGGCTTCCCACCCACGTGAAATTTTTATAACGATGGATTGCAGTCATTTTAACTAATACATACATAAGGAGGCACATGGACTAACAAGTACCGCCATGTAGTAAGTATTAAGTATTAATAATTTGATATACAGTACTTTTTCGATCTAGGACTCTTACATTTTAAGTGTAAAATTCACTAACATGAAAAATGTTAGTGAATTTTACGCTAATATCAATGGCAAGTTACGTTAAATTTAGGTATATAGGTACTATTTAATTAGATATTTAAATAACAACGTTGTAAAAAATTTAAATGAATAAATTTAAATTACAACCTATCCTATGAGTTAATGCAATGAGTTTCTATACTATTTTTTTTAATTTATGATGCAGCATTAATACTCTTGATTACCACCTATCAAGAAAAAAAACTAAACCAAAATATGTTTATACTAAATGCAGTTTGCATTTTCTATTCGCTTCGTATACAGTTAAAAGTAATTACTGTCGACGAACCAATACTTGGTTTTATTACAATAGTGGAAAAATTCTAAAGCGAAATGGGAAAAATTTCCATTTTACAGAAAATTTTCGATTGTAGTATCCGACATACTACAATCGAAAACCACCACCAACCCACTCTACTACTATTTACTACTACTAGTTAGAATTAAAACGTAAGAAAAAAATGATTTTATAAAAAAAATACTCCACATGTTGTCAATTTGTCTATATTTTTAAAAGGTTTTATACGGAATCTAAAGAACCTTTACGGTAATAATACAATCATATCGTATCATTAACACATTAGCATCGATCGCAAGCGAAGCTTTATCAGGCAGGGCCGCACGCAACTTGCGAATAGCGTATCGAAGCTATTATAATACAAATACCTAGGTATGTACTATTTTGGATATTTTTATAGTATACACATGGTACAATTTACAAAATGACAATAAGGATAAAATTAATTTATCTACCTCGTAAAATACCAAGATTAGTTAAGTATAACTACTAGGTACAAATAAAATTAATTCTGCTCGATCAATTTTATAATAACATTGAATAATAAACATAAAATGTATCGTCAAGCAACCCTTAGGCACATAAATATGTTAAATTGAAATATAAAAGTTATGTATATCCTTAGCTGATAAGCAAAATTTCTTTTTAATTAGGTACTTATGTAGCAAATGTTAAATTACTAATAATAATAATTAAAATAATTGTACCCTTTTTACCAAAACAATTTTTAAATACCGCATTTGCCAACCAACATACCAACAACCATGCCAACACTACGTTGTAAATAGGATTTCGATTTTATTAAAAAATTGGGTACTACTTAAATTATTTGCTCAAGTCTGCCTGTCGCTTAATTATGTTCATGATCTTTCGGATAGCGACGAAAATATTTTTATTCTTTTTGTATATCAAATAGATAGAAGCTACCTTTCTGAAGTTAAGTATTCACCAGTGATGAGTCCGTAGACTGTGAGATTGGCAGTGTCAAAAATTTTAGATATCTTTCACACCTTATTTAGATATCTTTTTTACTTGGTGGTAGAGCTTTGTGCAAGCTCGTCTGGGTAGGTACCACCCACTCATCAGATATTCTACCGCAAAACAGCAGTACTTGTTATTGCTGTGTTCCGGTTTGAAGGGTGAGTGAGCCAGTGTAATTACAGGCACAAGGGACTTAACATCTTAGTTCCCAAGGTTGGTGGCGCATTGGCGATGTAAGAGATGGTTTACAGCTCTTACAACGCCAATGTCTTTGGGCGTTGGTGACCACTTACCATCAGGTGGCCCATATGCTCGTCCGCCTTCCTATTAAATAAAAAAAAAAAAAAACCGTCATTGCGCCACCAATATTAGGAACATACATAACGAACGATACATAACGTCTATGTTCCTAATGTTGGTAGCTTTTTTGCCTCCAGTTATGGCTCCCTTTATATCGGAACACAACAATGCTAATTGTTGCTGTTTGGCGCCACTGCCAACTTTAACCTGAGGCACACAACGATTCCGGGACCCCTGCGTAAACAAGAGTCGATAGAATTTTTGTTTGAAATCAGTGGCGTAGAGAGTTGACAGCCCTGTTTGGCGGTAGAATATTTGGTGGTAACCACAGAGACTGGCAGAAACGGTACACCAAAAACCATATCAGGATTTTTTGATGTAGATAAACATGGGACCTAATAACAATATTTATCAAACTTCGAAGTTTCCTTATCTTAGTTACTTCTCTATTTACATAGTTTTAAACATTTCTTTATAAATATATTATTATTATCAAAACCCGACAAAATGTTCTGCTTGTATATATACCAATTGTCATGGCGATCGGTTGAACTTTATAAAGTTAATGTGCTGTAGCGCCATCTAGCGACGAGTAATAACAAAGTGTATAGTATAAAAACCATGAAAATAACTAATAATAATCAGTAATCGGTGAAACAGAGTAGAAGTATTCTCAAACATCTATTTTCATATATATAATAATTATATAGATATAGACAATTTCAATTCTGCGGATTTAACTGGAAGTAAACAACAATTGCGAAAGTTTCTCGAAAGGTACAAAAAGCAGACAGGCCCAGACTTGGAGATCCATACCTAGGCACTTTGGTAGGAAGTAGTTGGAGTAAAATAACATTATTTCCGGGGGTTGGTAGTCGCCAAGCCCGGTGCCTTGTAGGCCTGGGTATAAATCCGGGGCAGAAGGCAGAGTTAAGCCAGGAGGGCATCGAAGCCCTGCGATCTACGAAGTTCACATTTCTTTTTTTCTATGTAATATTTTGTACTTTGGCCTCCTCTCCCTTAATTCGGGTTGTTGGAACACAGCAACACTGCAAGCAGAATTTCAGTAACATGAGACACATGAAGGTTTCCTCACGATGTTTTCCTTTACCGCCAAGCACGAGATGCATTGTAAACACAAATTAAGCACATGAAAATTCAGTGGTGTTTGCTTGGGTTTGCACGGTATCGTCTAGGTCATCGTTTAACACGCGTTCTAATCACTGGACCATCTCGGCTTTTTTTGGATAGACCATTTGGATTACTAACGCCATAAAAATATATAAATTGAAAAAGGAGTCTCTACGAAATTCTCTTATTTTTTTCGTATAAAGACCAAATTTTTATTGAATGTAAAGATGGTAACAATTTGAATGTAAATAAAAATTCAATAAAAGGCTTAAATTGAAGACAGAATTTTAATAAGATATATTAACGGCAATCATAAATATTATTTATTGAAATATTTCAACAAAATAGTTACAATAGGTAGTTATAATTACCCCAAGCTTATTTTAAATAATTAAACTAGATTATTCAATGCAACGATTTAACGTATAAGGCATAAAGAATGAATAAATATTGCATCATATGCGTCATATTTTTTTTTTTGATTACTGAATCTAGGATATTTAAGGTCCTAGGTATTTTCTGTGATGTCACTATTAAAATCAGTTTTTTAGCTTATTTCTAAGACTAGGAAAATAAATAACTAGACTAACGATAGACAAATAGAGTTGTAAAAGTGTATATCCTATGCTGTTTAATTCAGACGGTAGCAATGGTTGGCATGTAATAAAACTAACAATTTAAGTACTATTTTTTTCCTTTTTTTTAATTCAAATATACGCATGAGATTGTTATTATTGATTATTGATAAAATTACAAAAATGTGTATAAATATGGATTTATTTTTAAATATTATGCTCTCGGCTATAATAACGACAAACTTCTTTACTACCTATAATAATTGTTTTGTAAAACGTACTCATTTTGTTTATTTTTTTTTATAAATAAGGGTAACGGGATTTACTTAGTAATCAGAATAAGAATTTTGAAATATGTTCATAATTCATTTTTTTCACATTCGCAGCCTAAGCATATGAACACGGGGCATGTCCGACGAGACGAGAAGAGAATTGAGTTTAACTCACTTCTATAATCATTAAGAGATTAATGAAACAGAAACGGAAATTTATGAGTTTACAAAAATTTGAATGAAAATACATTACGTAATATGTATTCATATAAGGATTTTCATCGATATCGGCGCGACGAATACATTTTGTTGTGTCATTCGCTATTTCGTTGGTTTCTTAAACCGCTTAAAACTAAATTACACCAAACTTTGAATAAAACATTGTTTAATAAATAATATTTAAACATGATTATATCTTAAATTTTAAAAACAGCCAGGCTAAGCAAAATATTGAATACATTATTTTGTTCATTACAAACTCGATTAATATAGTGCCATCGTATACCTGCCATGACAATAATTATGTCGATAGAAGACGTTAGTAATGGCATACACACTATAATAACATACAATACAAACATTATTCAAACAAATCTAGCATTTAACTAAGTATAAAATAATTTGTTGACTATCTAAAATACTTTACACTAGGTACTTTGCTTAAAATTAACCAAATTTATTTTTAATTTACTAATAATACAGAATTAATTTTAAGTTTAGCATCAATTCGTAATCTGAATATATATAAATATACATATATATATATATATTTAATAATTTTTATATATTTTTAACTCGAAATGTTACTAACGTGTCTAATATATTATACTTTGAATGTAAATTATCACTTCAAATGTAAACTGCGCAATTTAATTTGCTTACAAAACTAACCACAAAATTATTACAAATCTACTTACATATAGTATGAAATATTTCATTTATTTTTCTCACTATCGATTACATATTTAAAATAAGATAAACATACGCAAGACATGTTCCAGAATTTTATGTTTGAGGCCAGATTCATAAAAAGAAGTAACAATTATTTAATTTAAAAAAAATCATTAAGAGATTAAATTAAACTGTTAAAATCAACTTTAAAAATGGAACAAATAAATAATTGAATACTTTAAAACGTGTTCAGATTCTTAATATATTAAAACAGAACCAAATTTTATTTAAAACAAGAAGCCTACGGATTCTCGAGATAATAAAATGAATGTTTTTACTATAACAATACACAAGTAAGGAGAGAAAACATAAAATACTGCAACAACACCTTAATATAAATTGTATTATGAAATCAGTGTTTACAAGTTTGCAATTAATATTATTATTACTAATAAACGAATCAATAATTTCGCTTCATATGACTCTGTATAGTTTTTATCTATTTCCATCTGAATAAATACACGTTTGGTGTTCTCACTTATTTATTGCTATTTTATTCACTTAATATTTAGTTTCAGGCATATATGTATAAATATATTTAAATATTGCTTTTCTATCATTGGAAATCAAGGCGATCAAATTTTTTTATGATCATTCGACGGTAATATCTTCAGACAAAACTCAGACTAGTAATTAAGCCCTGTTTAGTTTTTTCGGAAGTAAATGTTGGAAGTCATACAGGAGAGGTAATACCTTTCCTGTCATAGTCATTTCAGTTTTTAATCTATCTATAGCTATTGGAACGATTAGCAATAAGACTCTTTATAGTAAGTGTATTAATGAATTGTAACAATCGATTATATTATATGTTTTATGTTCTCAATATGTAATCTAACAGATTTTAGAATAAGAAGTCTATCTATAATTATATTTAATGAATAAATGTTGAGAGATAGCAAACTATAACTAAGCTAACAATCATTGAATCCATTTTAGATTGGAGTCTGTTCAGACGTATCAATCGGCTTCCGATTTAATAATTGATCAACTAAAATATTATACGAAAGCTTTATAAGTATAATTTGATAAGTTATGAATGGTGTGGCAATGAATTTTCGCGGTGTTTATACATAAATAAAAACAGACGAGGTCTATCGACGCCTACCTTTTTATCCTAAAAAGGAATAAAGATACACAGATTGATTATTTTTTATCTTTAATTGTAAACTGCCACTATAATGACTGAAAAAATATTAAATACTTAGCAACACAGTTGTTAACAGTAAAGTGAAAAATATATTCCTATTATGTTTAACAACATTAAATATTTCACTATAATTCCCCGGAACAATATTTCTGCTAAGTTTCACTTTTATTATATTAAAAGTTTGTAAAATTTGAGATTATTTGTATACATTAACAATAAAATAACGTTAAATAACATAAAAAAAATAGGACACAAAAATTTTGAATTAGCCGCATTCATTCGTATCGTGGCAAATGTTTAGTAACTCTCTTTCCGATGAAGTTCACTACGTAACCCCTTAAGGTCCACCTTACTTATGCGACTTATCCTTCCCAAGTTATCACACGGTCCCCACAAACCAATCGTCCCATTAACATCACGTCCCACAATGTTACGTTACCAACCACAGTCGGCTTTGTAGCCACAATAATATACACATCAAAAGTGAAATAAATAATAAATAAAGCGATACCTAACACACGGGAATATAGGGACAAATATAATAACAAAAGAAAAAAAAAATACATAATTTATTATAATCACAGATGTGTCCGCCGTACCATACCGTCACGGAACAAATTCAAACCAATTATATCAACGCAACCCACGAGATATTTCACATAACAACACCAAGCTACACGCGGTGGACGTCAACAGAATCATTAATTTAAATAGAATTATAAATTCACAATAAAATAAATAATACACTTAACGTTTACGAGAGCTATGTACAATCAGTACAATCAAATGCAAAATTAGCTACATATGCTTAGAGAAGAATGTGATGTGTTTGAGCTCGAGCGAGTCGAACGGAGTGGAGGAATGGTCCGGAAGTTCCGGGCGGGGTCGCGGGGTCGCGGGATCACGTCATATTGACGCCGAGCGAGCGGCTGGCGTACTCGTACACCACGTACGAGATGGACACGGCCGGAATGACCTTGATGAAGTTAGGAGTGATGCCACGGTACAGGCCCCGAATGCCCTCTCGCTGGACGATCTCGCGGAAGGCGCCACGCATAGTACCCTCTGCGCCTTTTGCAGCCTTTTCTGAAATACAAGAGAATTATCATGAAATATGAAAATATTTTAGGACAGCATGACTCTCAGAAATGCGTCATTACATAGTCGTATTACAAACAAGTTAATCGTAAGTCAGATATCAAACGTAGAAAAGATTAATTTGAAGTTTGTGTATAGTTTTATGTAATGATTACCCATATAATCGGTTAAAAGTAAAATATAATAATCTTACCTTGAGCTTGTAACCTAGTCCGCACAAGAGCAAGTGGATAGGAGCACACTTGTCCCAGGGTGCAGGACGCACTCCCGCAGGCTAGGAGCAGCAGCATGCCGGGCTGCTCGTTGTGAGCTTGGTATTTGTTAATATACTTCTTCTTTAGGGTTTCGTACACCGCAAGGTCGATGCCAGCGTAAGGCACTATCCCCAGGATGTTTGGAATGTATCCTTTATAGAAACACTTCAGTCCCTCTCTCGCATATATCTTTTTCGCTGCATCCATTATGCCGTGATATTGGCCAGTTTTCCTTAAAGCTAATCTTGTCTTTAGCACCTCTAGTGGGTAAATCACAGTTTGACTAATCGCACCCGCCGTGGCTCCGGCGACGAATCGTTCGTATATCTCTAGCGGATTTTTTTCGCATTTAATCAGACGCTTTACTTGCTCGTACGCAGCAAACTTTAAAGCCGATTCCGGCGCTATTTTTATAACATTTATTCCATTACCTCGCCACAGGCCCGCGAAACCTCCTTCATTAATCATTTTAGCTAAACATTTTGTCATATTTTCTCTAGTTGGGTTTACCTGAAACGTAATCAGTTGAAATATTAGATTTATAGATATTAGATAAATCTATATATGTATAAAAACCTCTGAGCATATAAAACGCACCTGCAAAAATACTTTAAGTCTATCGAGAGGAGCTGTACAGGTACGGCTAACAGCGCCAGCTATACCACCGGCGAGCAAATGCCGCCACCACTTTCCTGTTTGCAATTCCGTTGGAGTGAAGTCATCAGGCACGTTCATATCCTCGCCGATGTCCAAATACTGCAAACAATATTTCGGTCATCAGTTTACGCTGTTATTGATATGGCGAATATACAGACATCTTATAATTTAATAATAAAAAGTAGAGTATTCGTTTTTATCTGAACCATACAAAAGTTATTTTAACAATATCGACAAGACACACATATTATAAATTGAAATGTGACGTAGATAATTAAAAAATGCAACACATTTTATAACTGGTTTTTAACGCATTTTAATGATTGGATTAACGTCTTCCGAATTGGAAGTTTCTGGATGAGTAAGTAATGAAGATCGAGCCTAAATATTATTAAAAAACTGCCGGAACTACACAATTAGGATTATTAGGACTATTAGGATATTTGAAATGCGCAGATTGATACATCATTAGATATGTACGAGAAAAAAAAATCCTCAGCTAATTGTGAATAAACATATACGTAGATAACATTATTACTAGAGAAAGGCAAAAAAAAGTTTTAAAAAAATCATCCACTTGCTCATCACCATGAACAAGTCAAAAAGCATAAAATATGTACTAAGGTTGGCAGACGAACTTGCTTTATAAAAAAAAAAAAAAAACAAAAAAGCGTTCCGTATCGATTTGATAACAATTGTTTGTTACGAAAAAAGCGTACATTTTTAATGTACCTTTGTGTTTTACCCATTAAATAAAGACATCGAGTTTCTGCTATAAAAAAGACTACCTAAAAATCGCAAAGGCCTTTTATCGAAAATCCTAATAAAACCCCTGTAATTTAAAAAGATGTTTTCGTCGAATGCGTTCAGAGGTGATTCAAAATCATAATAAATATATAAATAACAATCTGGAATATACTAATAAGGTTTTACGTCAATCTAAATATCAAGAAACAAAACCATTCAACTTAATAACGTAACGTGATAAAAGTAGGGCGCAACCTAACTACTCGTATATTATGAATGCTATCTAAACTAATATTATAAATTCGAAAGTCACTCTGTCTCTCTATTACGCTTTAGGCTACCTCTTCATACCTAACAACTGCCTACGCCTCGACAACCGAGCGAAGCTGCAGACGAAAACTAGTATTCTAAACATTATAACATATTATTTTCAATACGTACTGTGACGTTTGCAAAATATTTGCACGAGTTGTTAGCGAATCATTAAAGTACTTACAATAGTGTAACAATGGAATATAAGCGTCGTATTCGTTACTAACAACTGAGTAACTATTAAGTTTCCCGCCGATTCTTCTCGTAAAAATCGATATCTGATACGGTAATGTTTTTGACAGAAAAATACTTTTATAAATATATTTAAGTGATTGCAATGAATAAAATATTACCGTTATGTGTAGTATGGCAACGTTTATTTGACTCTTTGATTTATTAAAAAAGAAATAGTTATATGTGAATGTCGTTAAACTTATAATCTACTCTATTAAGACGTTAATTCTATTTATTACTGTTCCGATCTTGTCCGCATTGCAAGGGCGGGGACCACGCTTCTTTTTCACTTTGCTTATCCAAACTCTGGTACTATATGTCACTTGCTCAGTCTGCGGCAAAGATATTATTATTTTATATATTTTTTCTTTAGAATATCCATAACAATACCACATATATATAATTTACCATGAATATATTCTCCATAGAGATATTCTAATAATAGAGAAGAAAAAAATACTAAAAAGAATGTCCTGAACAAAGAATATTACTTTCCGGGGAAAGCGATATGTTTAATATCTAATCAGTATGTATTATACTTAATTATAAGGCAAATGTAATAATTACCGCAGTATTTAAGAATATCGTAGCATTCGAGTTCATCATCATGGTTACAAACGCAACTAAATATTCCAAATACATAACTTCGGTTTTCAGAAGTACTGCGAGTAATTTTAACAATATCCGAACCATTGTATTCATTACTATTTTGGAGTCATGTTTTTGCTTGTTAATATAATTTCGTATTTGTCACATGCGACTGTCTGACATAGCGCTGACAGTGCGGCATTTTCCAAGCATATCGTTTTTTTAAGAACATCTGCGAGGAAAAAGTTTGATATTAATGTGTGAAGTTGATATTGTGATTGATGATAATGTTTCTATCTCTGTCTAAATTCTTTTACGCGAATTTTATACAATAGCAACGAAATTGTTATAGAAACATATTATGTATATACAATTTAATTTCATACAATTACGTAATATCTCCCATGCATGCATTAATTGCACAAATCGCTAGCTGTTTCCGTCATGTGACCAGGATCTGCTTATCGTTAACCGACTGACACGTCACCAATGGACTTGCTGTCTGACCTTAGTAACTAAAGGTGACGTAGTTCTGATACCTACTAACACAAATGAAATAGGTCACAATGAATAATGCCGTCCTGTTGAGGTGTTAATCAGTCGTATCGGTCGTATTTATGCATGTACAGTACGTACATATACGTACAGTATATGATGCACTTAATTGTAAATTTGAATGCATTTACAATTTAAAAAAAATAACATCTTAGATTTGTTGTTTTACTTATTTATATAAATGGCAATTACTAATTAACTGTGTTTACATATCCATATTACGATATTGATATAGATTATTGTTGTGTTGCTGTTGGGCGTTTAATTCTTGCATTGCGGAGTCAATAGTATGAAGATACTAGCATTAAATGACGTGCGAATGTTTAGACCATTGGTAAACATACGAGCGATGATTTATGTAAATGTTCATTGATAAGGGCTTTAATACATGTTGCCTGTAGTTTTCAAACATTCGTTAACATTTAACTCAATTGCAATGCTCGTGTCGGATTCATGACGTCAACGGCAATCGCCAGTGTGAATTGAGAAAAGAGGAAAGTCTTTTTAACAGAAGTAATAAAAAAGAGGAGTCTTTTTAACAGAAGTATTAAATACTCAAAGCTAGTTCATTTAGTTTTACGAGGAAAGTAAATACGGCAGTTAACACAAGGTATTTCCCGGTATCGGACTGGCTTCCTGTAACTGTAACTGTTCCTGTAACTGTACATTTAGTAATTTAATATTTATTTCACTACAAATTACTATTGAAGGTATTCAAACCTATTGTCGCTGTCTGAATGTGATAGGTAAGAATTCACCTTCACTCGCAAATGATGTCAAGGGTGATCTGGCAGGCCCACGGTTATCATTATGAATTCGATTGCATGAACATTAGAGTGTACAAGGTCAATGATTTGTATATTACTTTAAGTTAACCATCAAATATACTTCAACTCCAACAAAATATTTTATTAAAAAAAACCATACGCAATTCCTCTTTTAATTAAAACAAACATAACCTTAGGTTTATATATTTTATACTAGCTCATACCTGCGAGTTCGTCCGCGTTGCTTGATATATTAACAAAGTTTTCTTATATGCGAAGGAAAAAAACATCAAAAAGATCGTAAGCAAAAATATACTTTGTTTAAACATACATCACTGAACACGCAGTGCATATAGAAATCCTTGTTTCTTGAAACTGTAATAACTTTTTATTAAATGAAGATATCGCAATAATTATTTTTTTTTTGATAAAGGCTAATTGTCTAAGTAATAAAATTTAGAAAATTTCATTGAAATCTATCCAGTAGTTTTTCCGTGATGCGCGCACAACTGCAGAACTCTATCATTTTATTTATATAGATAATGGTCACCTGGTCGTTTAATGAAACACTCAATCCACTAAATAAAATAACGAATATTCTCATATTGGGTATTATAAGGATCGTCGATAAGCAACTAAAATTTACCGTCAAATCCTTTAGTGTTACATATCGTATTATCGTTTCAAGAGTCGGACGTTCGAAACACTTGAAATGAAAAATATCTACAAGTAATTAAGTCGAATATATTGTGTCGTCTTATGATATTAATAAATTCAGATGAGGACAGAGTTTGAAAATGGCCTATTTTTAGTTACCCACAACGTGTACGGAGCTGTATTTATAAAGTCTTCGGAGACATAGCAAGATAACAATTCAGTTCATCTTTATTCGCTTAGACAACGTTTTATCGCAGATGAGTTCATTAAAACAAATTATATGAAGGATAATAAGTAATGGGTTATAATTAATGGTGATACTTTTAAAAATACCAATAAGGAAATATTCATAAACTATGTCATTATCGTCGCTCCTACGTGTCACTGCCCCTAGTATTGTATGTATTAACTTGCAATTGTGAAATAAAAGCCAACACCTAATTAAATTAACCAATAGACACTTCGTTACTTGCGTTATTGTACATTACCCTGAATCTAAATTAGGCAATCGTGACTTTATCAATACCGTTATATGTATTTATTTCTAAACATTTATATAAATGTGTGTGTGTGTGTGTGATAACTTCAAAAGTATGTGTTTCAAGTTGACTAATATATTTAGAATAGTTAAGATACGTCATGTCCTTCAGCGTGACCGATTTAGAACAACTAACACGAGCGGCTTTTAAAAGTGAAACGGAAGTGTCTGGAGCTATTTGTTATCTAATCTTAATTATTTATAAAACGCGATAGAGGCAAATTATAATAAAGTGTAAACTGCACGAGGTGTGTTACAAATAAATCGTAATGAAAATCATATTTGATTTTGTAATTACTTTTAATTAATTTTAATAATTATTAATTACATACAAATTTGTTACATTCGTAAGATATAATATAGGCTGTGCTAGGTTTTTAAAACATGCAGCATTAAGATGTGCTAATTGTTAACACGATCTAATATATTATATAGAACCGTTTTGCGCTTACATAATATAATTGAATTTACGAGTACATCGAGTTAGTGTAGACTGAGAATTTAGCATTTCATAGCGATAATGTTAAAAGTCAACTGATAAACAATACAGCGTATCACAAACGTCACCTGGGTTTACCAGATTTACGTCGAAAAATATAAATACATAAAATATATGTAAATGTAAAATAAATATATTAATTATTTTCAATGCGTTATATTTTACTTATTGTGTGTATTTATAATACTTAGAAATACTTGTTAAAGATTTAATGATATTTTTATCTTTATACAATAATGTCAAAAAACACTTATTGGAAACATCTATTTCAAAATACACAAAGCAAGATTATTTTTAAGAACAATTTGTTTAACATACTTATTTACTACTTGATACGTGCTGGAGGAGATCGTTTCATTCCCAAGATGTTGGTATAATGTACAAAGTCGCAAAACTATAACTCTCACTAAGTAAGTATAGGTTAAACAATTTAATTAACGCTCAGCGAAACGGGAAGCTCCACGTTGAGGATATTTTCCGTCACAAAAGAAGGGCTACATAATTAGAAATGAAACTGTACGCCAATGTAACAATAGAGAACGCTTCAAGTGATTCATGCAGGCGCCGCGTAGGTTTATCATAAGTGCACATTCACACAGGTCCGTAGATATATTATATTTTTGAAGGGATCCGTCATTACAGGAGATCATGTTGCACCGTACTTGCAGGAAGTTTTTCAAAACTAACAGAGAACCTTTAAAACAGACTGCGGTGTATTATGACTGATTGGATTTTTTTTACAGGATCTGGAATATTGTCGCGGGTGTCAAGTTGTTCGTAAAACTACATATACGCCATCGCTGAAATTATGATATACGATTAAACGAATCTGTAAAACGGACCGCGCTGTATGAATAAATCCTTACGGTAATTTTTTTTTAAATGTAACGATTGAATAATTTTATATAAGTCCTCGTTTGTTAAGATAGTTCCATTATCGTTTCCTAATTTGAAAATAAACAAATGCTACAGAGGCGGTGGAAAACTGGAAGGTTACGTGACAATGATATCCCTGGAAGTTACAATACAGAAGCTTTGGAATTCGCCGTTGTTTCACGTAAAACAACCGTGTAAAAGTAAATTTAAAAATGCAAAAACCGTGTTAGGCTTCTAGCTTTGAACAATGAATTGCTTTTGGCTTCTAACAATGAATGTATCCGCATAATAATAGTTCTTCGATTGGGAACACAGCTGTGCTTTGGAGTGTAGCTTGGAAAAGAGTTCTTTCGGCCTAAACAAACGGTCTTTCAAGGAGTTCAGGAACGCTTTCCCGCCACGGTTCTCTTAGACAATAAAATACGCCACCATTGACGTTCGTGCTTTTATTGAACATCACTTAATTAGTCGCGATGATGGCAAGAGACGTGATGGACAGACACTGGTTCCTGGGGACGAGGGCGGTCCCTAGCGTGGGAGGCGTCTTGGGTTTACACATGCCCTGTGTGATTTTTTTTATGTTATAGGCAAGCAGGCCACCTGATGGTACGTGATCACCACTGCCCAAAGACATTGGCGAGGTAAGAAATAATAACCATTCCTTACGTCGCCAATGCGCCACCAGCCTTGAACAAAAAAAGAAAAAAGATACTAGTAGTCATAGGGACTGCCATATATATAGGCACTCCAAGAAGAAGTTCTATCCCTTTTTATTATATAGCTTTGTATGCATCGAAATAAACAGTAAGTCGCAATCTTCCCATATGATAAACCAAAAAAGTTTGAAATGAAGTTGAAAGACCTACATTATATCTAATAACTCAAAGAGATAAATATAACATAGTTATTACTTGTAATACATTTTTATATTAAGTATTACATATTTGCATAAATGACACAACACGTGTAGTGTGTACTGACGCATCGGTAAAAGATTCAAATAAAAGTAGTTTATGAATACTAATTGTCTTTGCGAGAATATTATTATTTGTATTGGATTCGAGGGTTTCCCTGTATTAGTTGCGAGGATGTCAAAATGACGTAATCGAGCAACAGACTTGCGCGTGCGGTGCCGCGTCATCGGACAACGCACATTACATTCGAAGAACGATGGAGACAAAGTCTACAAAATTAAAACACAGTTCAAACGGTTTGTCGATAATATGCGAATATATATATATAAAATATTAAAATGTAGTTATACATACAAATGCATACAAAAAAATATGAAAATATTAATTAAATAAAACATCAATATATTTAAATACGAAATATCTGCGTCTATAAATAAAACGTCAGTTGAATGCAGTCAGACGAAACTACAGCCACAACTATGTAGCAGTTAACTAACATAACAATGTTACATATTATTATCTTAAACTTAGTTTTACATGTTTAATATACGAAAGGTACATTTATATTTAATATTATGTTGATATTTGAATACAAATTAAAGTAAACGTGAGTTTCAAACATAATTATAATAAAATTTTTATACATTCGCAATAAATAGCAATGGCTAATATAAAAATTAAAAATGATATCTATTTTTTTATTTGCAGTCAAATTAATAAGTCACAAAAGCTTAGAATTATACGTACATATTATGTGAACATGCGAATAATGTTCCTGTTAACAAAAACACACAGTTGAGCTAACCCAAATATTAGACGCCGTTAGTAGATAAGGTCACACCCACATATTATAGGTATCTTAAGACATGTAATATGTATGACAGTCTGCTATCGTCAGAATGTGCAGAATTTAATATATTTATACATTGTAAAAGGTCTAATGATGAAATTATGATAGTTAAAAAAGGATTTTGCTTTTACGTTCAGTTATACCACAGGCGGAAGAAATCATTTTAAACAGAAACGCAAAGCGGGAGCAGTTTCGATTTTTAAAAATATCCATACAACATACATTTCGACTAGATTTTTAATGCACGACATGTGAAAGTGATGACGCAGGACACTAGAAAGTTAAGCAGTGATAATTCGCATAGCCATAAGTAAAATTATATTATGTAGCATGGTTTACATGAAGATACCATTAGAAAGAAATTAATTATAACATTTTGTATTTATTTTTATAGTCGTATTGTTTGGTTGTTGAGAATGACACAAGTGACAATGAGACAAGTTTCGGCATTTTCCGGTTTTCCACAAAATAATTCAAAGAACGCTTCAAAGACGACGATCTTAAACCGCGCTATACTTTAGCCCGATTGACATCTGTATATAGTGTGACGTATTCTCAAATTACGTACTCGACGACAGAATACGTATGTACATAGCTATTCTTAAAGTCAATTAAAAATAAGTACGTTGCCTTAGCAACAGCCCTGCGTGTGTTGCAATTAAAATGACAAAAATCATTAACAAAAATGAGTACAAGAGGAAATATTATTATAATAATGAGTTTAGCATAAAGCTACGAATATTCTTAAACGTATTGGAAACTTTCCAATTAATATAACTAGTAAGAGATTTTATACAAAATTTGTTAGTAATAAATGTCAGTTACCTTAAGTATCCATTCCACAATATCACTATATTCATCAATCATGTTCCTTGTGTCGCGAGACAAATGGTTCAGAAGTTAATGAAGTCTAGATCCGAACTGTAACTGCTGTCGTAGACATTCAGTACTGCTCAGCCACACAAACCCGGAATTAGATAACATTTACCTTTGCCAAACATCGACGGAACACGATCAGAAAATCCTCAAAGACGTCGCCGGTCGCTCCCGTAACTTCCTCTAATTCCAGAGACATTTTGCTATATAACGACTAAGTTAACAATACGAATAAAAAATATTAACTATTAAAATAAATCACAGATTGATTTCTTTGGAACTATACTATCAGATCAGCTGTAATACTTTTAACTAATCGAGTGTGTATTTTTGCCGAGCGCGACACCGATTACGCGTACCGTCAAGCTAAGAGGCATTCTCACACTGACTTCTGAGTAGTAATTCTGATTATAGCTAGCGTGTACATCGGAGCGCGAACCGCCTCGGAACGGTTGTAAGTAGCGAACGGCAGACACCTCTACTAAAATTTACCACAAATGTATCATTTCGATTGTATTATCGAATTGCTCGAACGTTGTATTTGATAAAAAGGCGTGTTAAGGTCGAATTACAAGTTCAGAGGGGGCTCGTCGTATAAACTGAGATAGACGGATGCGTGGCAACGAACAGCATGACTATAAATTAATATTTAAATAATTATTATCTAATTGAGGAATTATCATTTCTACTACATAAATATAAAAATGGATATGTGAATAAAATAATATAGCGTTCGCCAAAACACGTGTAACACACACATTATTTTACGCTTTTTTCACGTGTTTTTACACATATACGAAACAAAAAAAGAAAATCGTTTGACAAACAGGAGATAGATGTAGATAAAATATAATTTAAATCAATATAAAATAATGAAAAGGTATAAAACTATCAACGAACAAAGAACGTTGTAAGAACCGGTATAATTCTTTTAAATAGTTATTTTAAATAGTTTATAAAGGATACCTGTGTAAATTAAATATGTATAGTGCATGAATGTGAAGATAGAACTAACTATATTTATTCCATAAATAATACAAAATAGCTCAATTCTCGGTTGTGCCTCCGCCAATTTCTTCTAAACCACGCAACGGGTTTAAATATGGTTTGGACACATGGAAGGCTTATACATACAACGATGTACTGTATGAGCGAAGAAATTGATTGGGAAGTATTTATCTTATTCTCTGTCTGTCTTTTTACCCGGATGAAGTCGTGACAAACAGCTAGTTTTACAATATGTCACAAATGTCTCTCTCGATACATAGATTCACAATCAAAACCGGATTTCATTTGATTAATCGTCACAGATTTTTTATATGTAAATATTTTTATTACAATTAAATTTAAACATCCTGCCGCTTGTGCACCTACAACCCTGCTGTCAAGTGGCATAGTGAATTAAACTTCGAATCTGTTACTCGAATATCGAATTCATTTACCTTACAATACCAAACATCGATTAAAAGTAGTATTACTAAATATCTCATGATCATTTTTATTAATCACTAACGACGTCAATAATAAAAGTTATTTAGAGAGTGATTAGTTAAACAAAACAATGTCTTCTTCTCTAATGTCATACAAATAATGTCAGAGAGCGATAAATCAGTTTTTACAAAACAGCCGGTAATAGTGATAAAAGTAGTAGGAGCCCACGATGCTAAATGGAGATTTACTCGGGCGTCATATATTTATTGGGTTGCAAAGCTTAGATGATAAAAATGTTACATAATGTATACATTTTCATCGGTGGGTGGAGCGGCTATAGATTTTCAAAAATGTAAAAAAAGCAAAAGAATTGGGGCGTTTTTTAGGTTCACTTAACAAATCCTTAAAAAATCCTTAAAAAATCTAACGCGCTCGATATATTTTTTTTAATTTTTAACCCTTACGTACGACCACCCCCTTACAAACAAACGTATGTACATTGCAAACGATGAGATTAACATACGTATGTACATTATTAAAAATATGTTGGATATGTATGCTATCAATATCTGACGCGTTCGAGTATGTCGAGGGGACATTTTTTTTAACCACGTACAAGGTATCCGCCTGTATATTAAACTGCCGCGCTCGATGAAAACCCGAAATCCCCTCTTGGGCTCCCCTACTATAAGCAATATTAAATGATAACAACGAAATTAGCGAATTTAGTATTCTGTGTTAGTAAAATTAAGACATCATAAAGATGAACTGTGAGTATAATTCCATTATGTACAAGAGTCAAAAGATCACGTAAACATTGTTTTATGAATTAATTAATTAAGGCAAGAGCTGGACCAGGACAATACTAGTCATATATTAGTACCTCTTATATAAATAGGGTTATATAACATTATGCGACTTACTACATGAAAAATTCATTAAATAATGTCTGATATGAATACATTATCGCACGCAATGATGATAAATGTCGGAAAAGTTTATCGTGAATATGTCATTCAAGTCATCGCGAAACCGGTTTTGTTTTTATGTAACTAAAGTATGAAACTTTTTCTAATATTGGCCATATATACAAACTGGGAAGTCACCATAAGTTAATACAATTACTTCCTTGTTAACAGGTTCCGCCATAAATAGCTGTTTACCTATTTATTTATTCAAAAGTTTACGTACAAATCGTAATATACAAGTGAGATAATAGCACAGTTAATCTTAACCCAACGTTATAGCGAGTTCAAGCCCGGGCATGCAACACCTAATATTCATGTGCCCTATTTGTGTTTATAAATTATCTTAAGCTCGCCAGTCAGAAAAGGTGGCGAGGAAATTAGCATTTGATGGATGGATGTGTACATCCACCGGCCATCTGACCTTACATATACTGCATCCGATATCCGGCCAAATAATCCACCATCCCGCTGTGAATACTTATTAGTAATGGAATTACCTTTAAACGCTATATCTAACAGGAGAGGAGTTCGTCGCCCAACAGTAAAACAAGTTTTTTTTATAATGTAGCTGTGACAGAATGAAAATAGAATGAAACAAAGGAAAACTATATCCTTGTAAATGTGTGATTAATTATGATGTAAAAATTAAGAAGTGCATCATATTAATTAAATAAAAGTAGGCTAACGGCCGAATACTGAAAGTTAAATGCTTATTAACATTGAGAAGCTTAAATTAGTATGCGAAATTTGAAATTAACGGCGTCTTAAATAATTAAGTTGCATTTAATATTTAAGGTACGTTTCAGTATTCGGCCGTAAGACCGCTTATTAATTGGAGTTAGTTTGTAGTAGTCTTTGTAACTGTTCCCCTCTTTACATCCCTATAAACTTCCTCAATAAACCTACTGATGTATCAAACAAAATAGAATAAAAAAAGACTTTGTAATGTTAGCATAGCAATGGTTTAAAATAACTTATGTTAATAATTACTTTTCATTATGATTAATACTTTATTACAAAAAACCGAGACAGTTATGTGTTTTTTACTCTTGTTATTTACAATTGAAGGTATAAGAAATAAATACGTGGAATATTTAAATAACTGGATATGTATGTATCTTATAATTTTAATGCCGAATTCAAGGCAGAATAAATCTGCCTATTTAGTGGTTGCAGTATGGTTAACTATAAACACTGCAAGAAGACTGCAAGAGAAAGAAGTAGGCAAAGTTTCACGGTCAGAGGTATGCCTGACGTGAGAGCCCTTCATATAAAACTTTTGCATTAGAGGTTTTGTTTCCCACCACCATATTATCTAATTGACATACGAAGGTGTTTTATTGATTTGTGCTACCAGGATACTTGCATGATGTGATTTTTAAAATTAAAATGTGATATCACAATCGTAATATGTTTCGCGTGACATATGTTAATGAGTTGCCCAATTATAAAATAGTCAGTTTAATCTTGTAGTGTTTTATTTTTTCTTTTTTTTTCAAAATTCATAGTAAGTAACAATTTTGATAAGGCTTAATTGAGCGCCGGATGTGACATCGAGTAACAAAGAAAATGGTGACAACGTGTTGCGTGCATCGATACTAGTTTTACGTTGCAAAATCACTATAATTGTAAAGTTTATTGGGAAAAGATATATTCTATGCCATATCAAGAAATTAATATAGATATATAGGTACCTATTAGTATTTATTATATATTTTAAAGGCGATAAAGGTCAAGAACCAATTTATAAATGCGCAGATTGATTGTTAATGATGAAGGTACGTTGATTGTTTAATTTGCTAATGACACTTCTTGACAAAAAAATACAAAATCTACATACATTACTTGATACCCGTCCTGAGTTCGCACAGGTAAAATAAGGATCGATACAAAAGTTTATAGTGAAGGAGAAACATACAAAGATCGATATGTATTCTTGTTTTTTTTTACCGTACGCCGAACTACCAACAAAATTTTCATCACAATCGGATGAATGATTTAGGAACGCATAGACAAATCGTTACAGACCAGAAAGTTGATAGGCACTCCGTCAGCCGGAAAACTCATGGCCACAGTGTTTTGCTACTTGAAGAAATTTTAATGATCGAGACGCAAAAAAGGTGCAAAGTATAACTTCCGCATCTTACGGAAACACTGCGTATTTTGATAGAAACTATTAAAGACGAAAATTGTAGCTATGTTGCTTCTATATGACAGTTCACATAGAGCATGTTGTCAAGACAGCTGTTCCAGATTGCGGCTTTCAACTAATCAACCACCATACAACTTGTCAGTGATTAATTTCTATTCCTTAAAAACACATCTTCATGGAAAGCGTTGTTCCGACGATAAGAGTTGAATGCGGCATTTATCAAAAAAAAAACATTGATAATAATTAAACAGGAATAAATAAGTGTATTAAAGTTATGTAGTCCTACAACGGTAAGAAATAAAATGTATTTAGAATTTTACACTTACACCGAGAATATATTAATAAAGCCTCGTACGCTAGGAATAAAAAATAATAGGCTATGTTCTTAAGGGTTTCATTCTTGTTTAGCTACTAATACTTAGCACTTGTCACACCAATACCGTGTAATCATACTGAATGAGTGATAAGTATTAGTAAAGGAGCCGGTGCAAGTGAAATAGAAGTCGATCGTATTTACTTAGCGGCAAGTCGACCAACCCTACGACCATTTAATAAGCACTTGTCGCTTGCTTACTATGTAAACAGAGGGAAAAATTTTATAACAGAAATACCCACTTATTCAGGGGCAAACGAAATATGACTCGATCGTAAAATCCCTAGAATACTGATTTGATTTGATAAAGAACGTTATCGAGGAGTATTTATATATCATGGTCATTGGTCATCATTTATACCTACGTATAAATAATACATCACATCGAATATCAAAATAGATTTTAAAAAGAAATAACTTTTTTCATATGTTTTGCTTATTCGAGGTATGTATGTTTAACATACCAGGTTTCTATTTTTATACTTTTTAAAAATACCCTTTGAATGAACAAATTTGAATAATTTACATACATAATTCAATAGTCAGCTTATACACGTGTCTGCTATAGTTAAATATTTTGCTCTTCTCATATCTGCTTGTTAAATAAACATTAGATATTTGCGTCATTCATTTTGTCTCTATTTATAAAACGGTATATCAAATTATATTTTAATGTTTTTATTTACGTGGATCTATCTATATATAATTAACATTTTACTTTTCTAATTGTATTTTGAACTTGTTGTCCGTTGTGTCCAGATTGTTTACAATACATACTCGAAATACTGATTCAATGTCAATGATAATTCTGATATCTTAAAATAAATGAAGTTTTGCATAATATCATACATTATATAGACGTATAATATTATTATTATTTTCTTTGATCTTTGATTTACCAATACTTTAAAATATAACTTTAAAAAATGGTTGTCTGTACAGTCGGTTTACGGACGATAGTTTAACGTGACAACGTCATAACAAAACAATCTTCTCCTCGGACGCATAGGCCAATCGAGTGAAAGAAAGACAGGACAATAAGCGTAACGGGACAATGAGTCATCCTTTTTCGTGCATGCAGCCAGCGTCCATCGATTTATTAGACGTTGTCACGTCAAAAATGCAACAAAATCTTTGTCGGTTCTTGCAAATATCCGGTTATCGTGATTGGAAGTAGTAGTTAATATTTCAACTAAATATATGATTTGTAAATAAATCTACATAAGAATGAGAAAAAAAGTCACTTTACTTCATGTAATTCATGTGCCTATTTTAATTGTATTTATAGTATAATGTTAGTATATAAATTATGTTACAATAGTTTTGTTCCAACTGCTCGGATTTTACCACACACAACTAAATACAATTAAATTACAATATATATATACCCATGTACGTTAATTCAATAAAATATTTATCCGATTATCTTTAATCTTCAAAATAAAACAGATTATACTCGTTCCCGATTCTTTGATCGATAATCGTAACAGGTAGCAATTTCTACTAACTTATAAGGGTACGACGATATCGATTCTATACCGATTGCCGATCCAACTTCGACAAAAAAGCTACTGCATCGTTGTATTAAAAGAAAAGGTTAAACGACAACGATTACTTTGGAGAAACCAAAGTCCCAAATGATCATAATGTACGTATCGGCCTACGAATATCCTACCGCTGGGCTAAGGCTTCTCTCCTTTTTTGAGGATAAGGTTTGGAGCTTATTACAACACGCTGCTCCAATACGGGTTGGTGGAATACACATGTCGCAGAATTTTAGTGAAATTAGACACATGCGGGTTTCTTCGCGAAGTTTTCCTTCACGTTCAAGCATGAGATGAATTATAAACACAAATTAAGCACATGAAAAATCAGTGGTGCTTGCCCGGGTTTGAACTGACGATTATCGGTTAAGATTCACGCGGCCACTAGGCTATCTCGGATTTTCATCAAAATATTATTCCCATAAATATATATACGTACTTACCTTTCCTACTATTAAAAACAAAAGAAATATAGACTGAAGGCAAAATGGGAAATTTAGTTTTTCGTTTTATTTAACATCAATATCGTATCGTATGTAGACATTCACGGATTTTAAAAACAGTCAAATTTATTATATGTTAAATGTTAAGATAATGACAAAGTTTGCTCTATATAATAAATATACTTAAAATTGTAAAAAATATTAAGCAACTTTCCTATTTTATCTTTCGGTGTTATAATCTAGAAGATAACTTTGAATGCGTAAGCTGATACTGCTACTGAGAAGATTACCCGGGACGGGGGTCACGAGTTATAATTAAACAAATAGGTAAGTGTACGCTAATCTTTATTGGGTAACTTATTGACATGTCGAACGATATTAACACATTCATTATTGCATCATAAATGAAAAACACTTCACATTAACATCCAGTAATAAATTATAAGAACTATTTAAAAACGGAACTCGCTCTACCTTTTATTTTTATATAGGTTATAGTTCACAGATCACTACCAATAAAATAATAAAAGCATCGATCATAGAGTGCTTAGAACTCTTAAACAAATAGACACGAGTGACAGCTTGAACTACATTCCCTTGATAGAATAACTGGTGATAATGGAAGATAAGCTGCGGGGCTGGTGCGTCGTTTCTATTGTGAATGTTTATCGCGGAAAATTCTAATTCCAAACGGAGTAGGACGTTTTAATAAAGTTATTTTCCATTTACATTGTATATTGTTATTGATATTTTTTTATATTATAAGTCAATAATATAAAATTCCAATTTACAACCGTGTTAATTACGTTCCGAATTTATAATCTCTTTATTGTAAATAAAAACATAACAAGAAAAATATACTAGATGATATTTTAAATCGTACATTTTTAAGGGCTGTGGGCATTTTAATTATTATTATTAAATCATTTATAAGAACAAAATATTAATATTAAATTTTATTCTGGACTCACATAAGCCCTGTAAGCTTGTTTGGGTGCTGCTAATATATGAAATTATGAAGTTGCCGAATTTTAGTACCGGCTTATTTATAAAGAGCGATATCTTTCAGTCTACTTACAATTCCAATTTAATATGTATTTCATTATATACCTAGTTATGATACGTTGCTTTTAAAAAATCGATCGTTAATTATTTCTCCCGCCGTTCTCATCTTTCTTTACTATGGCTTTTTCTGTAGCCACGGTAAAAGCGAAATGTCGCGTTATTTAAGAATACGTGCTTCATTGTGACACCAACGCAACAGACAACAATGAGCCCCGTGGCTGACCGAGGACAAAAGTAAATAACAATTAATTTTAAACTCAAAGAGGAAATGTTTGCAGTAAATTGGAAACAAAAAAAAGACAAGGAGAGGCATGTGGATACCGTATAATGTCACTGAACAATAGCAACAAAATAGTGTCAAAGCTTGCTATAACTTGGACTGCTTGGACACATACATCTCCCATGTATTTTTTCAACCAGCTTAACCCAAATTTTCGATTAAAACCTCTCTGTTATCCGCTGTATTTACCAGACCTTGATCTGATTTTTTGAATGAAATTTTTTGTCGAGGCGGTGAGTTCATCGAACTCCGTCCTTAGGCTTTCTGATAGCAGAGGTATCAGATAACTGCGAAAAAAAAGTAATAATGGTCGAATTTCGATATTTTTTCAGAACTTATATCAGTACGATTTCTTGCTCGACTGTATGTAAACAATCGTTACGAGACGTGGTTATCAGTTGTAGTTCAGCTACGTGTATACCACCTACTGCTACGTGTTCACCAACAAGCAGTGAGAGTGATAACAAAAATAAAAAAAATATATTGGATTTTAAGATATCTGCTGGCCTTCCATGATTTATTAAATAGCTTATCAGTATTGACAATATTTTAAGAAAAACAATAAATTAAATAATAGAAAGACTATCAAGATTTCTTAGTCAAAGCGACAGCGCTGTGTCTTAAATTCAAAAGCCGGGTCGAGCCGTCGTCCTAATTTAAAAAAAATGTAATATTGTGATAGACCTCTTTAGAGTAGCTTTTTCGGGATTTGCGGATAACATACGGTTACGGTTTTCCTTATAATTATATATTTCATTTCCAGGTAGTTCCTTTCCCATTCCCAGCCGATTCATTTGTCGATCACGATTTGTCGATTGCAGTTATGAATGAACCGTATATTTTAATTTAATTTCATATCAATTTTACAGTTTTTTCACGGTTATTTCTTAAACGAACAATCAGCAGACAGCGCGGTAATAAAATAAGTATTTGTAGCATCTCTACTTTTTATATATTTACGAATGATTATGATTTTAATAATTAGTTGTAAAATCCCATAAAAATAGCGACTTTTTTTACACGAATCATCTTATCATTACACTCAAATTACATTATTATTTTCACTTATACAATAACACATAAATCAGCGAGAAGACAAAGATATATTTTTTTATGTATTTGACAAGATAAATATAGTACGATATAAACATATTTTTATTATACCTACCACAAGCAACTGGTACATAATATATGGATAACAATTATTATTATTATAGATAGGATAGTATTATTATTATTATCTGTTCGTCTTTTATAATATAGATAATCAATTTACATACTCATTATATATTTCAATAGAAATATACATTTATGAGCGTTAAGTGGAATTATAATTAGCAGCTTAAAAGATAAAGTATAATTTTATATATGCAACGGCTTTTTATTCGATACGTTGTAAACGGAATTTTAAGTGGATATAGTTTCCCTGATACGGGCCCTGACTTAGCGATCCAAGGTCTCCAGGCTCTTTGACATTTGAGAACACAATTCAGAAACGGTTAGAGTACAATAATATTAAGTGTGGGTAGTAGCCTTTCTGGCGCTGGCGGGGCACACAAACTGGTGCCTTTTAGGCCTATGCATAAATTCGGAGCTGATAATTTATCTATAGATTTAGTGATCACATTAAAAATATCCATGTCTCATGTTTAGAAGACAAAACAAACAAGTTAAACGTTCGACTCACTTTCTGCTATTCGATTTCAATCCGTTGAAAAAACACACAACAGCTAAAGGTTCTGTTACCTTGCGAATGAAGATCTTTATAATCAATTTACAAATTACACGTAATGCAATATCTAGCTCGTAATGATCGTGTGATGGAGATGGATACTAATCAGCTCTGCAAACGACATTTGCTAGCAAATAGCTATGTTCAAAGACCGCAGTACCGTGTCATAAATATATGCCTTCTACAAATGTCAGTTAATCTTATTAGCCATGTAATTTCATATTGTGTTGAATCATAGTTGTAATCTATTCGTTTCGAGATAATACTAATAAACTGATAAATTACATGCGTATATAATAATTGTTGATTGTATTAGAAATATGAATTTTCTACACTTTAATAACTTCATAACTTACAAAGTTAAAATATAACACAAAGGCATTGGTACATAAAATTCTTACGCGCTTAGTTACTTGAACGTACGAAACCCTAAAAGAAAAACTTTTATTTCAATTAAAGAAACACTAAAATTGCTAAATTTCATTAATTAGACTCAATAGATGTCATGTCACTTAATTAGACGAGGAATCTAATTAGATTAAAACTAAATCCTGATGACATAATTGATAGAAATACACCAATCAAATTCGTAGGAACCCGATTGGTAAAATTGATCTGGTAAAACAGTTATCGGTTAAAGAGTTTCGTATCAAGTGCGATATCGAAAATGACGGTAATTATAAGATTCATCGACCTTGACGACTAGCAGACTGCGAAAATCAATCACAAAGTACCGTGTTACATAATTTCTTTGTTAGGATTACTCGTGGTCGCTCTGAATGCAACGACGCAATGCAGTGATCTGTTTATACAATCCAGTCTCAACTCGTCAGCGGTAGATCGTGATGACGTAGCATTTGCACAGAGGCAAACGGTCACCGCCTACAGCCGCGCCCGCAATAAATTGATTCAATTACCAAATTATCCGCTTATAATTTAGGGCTAGCTGGCTAACTGGTGACACTTGGATACGGTTAAACATATAAAACCCAGTGCATTTGACCTTTATCTCTACCTTATTATACTTTTATGAATAAAGGTATAATATATAAGAAAATATAGTACTCATAGTTTCTATGAACAAAATTAAGTGGTGCTTATAAATAACGAGATATCTAAACGATATGTATAATGTGGAAACTTATAACTTATAATTGTGAAATAAAAACTAAAAAATCAGTTCAAACACAAGTTAGAAAAAATATTATCCATTGTACGGAAACATAGCACCATCCTTTTTTTTGCGCTGGAAAAACACCTTTACTCGTTTTCCCTACTTGAAGTGGGCCCCCCCACTTGTGGGGCTCGCCGGCACTGAAGGCGTCGGAATACCCACTAAAAAATCAGCGGTATCCTCTCCATCTAGTTAAGGGGCGCCAAGGGATCGCTTGCACATGCTACCGTGACGCCCGACGGTCGACCCGCCTATGCGGGCCTCAATTTCTAAGGGGGTTCCGGGATACTGGGAACCACCTTAGCCCCGCCGGCTATTAAGGCGATGGGAGACGGTGCGCACAGTCCGACGCCTCCTCCCCGGTCTTCTTCGACGGATCGAATCAGCGGAGGCACTTTCCTCGCGCTGCCTCTCCGTGGCCTTCTTTTGCGACATGACACTCTCGCAGATGGACCATTTTCAACCAGCACCTCTGGCTGTCGAGCATGGCGTTAATCACGCTCGACAGCGAGAGGCCCCCACGCAGCACACTCCGTCAGGGACATAGCGCCAACCTATACTAATATTATAAATGCAAAAGTAACTCTGTCTACCTGTTACGTTTTCACATCTAAACCATTAAACCAATATTGATGAAATATGGTCTGAAGCAAGCTCGAACACAAAGTAGTCCTTATTATATACTACTTTTTACAAATCCACCTGCCCCAACACGCACTTGCAATCATGGACGAAACCTAGTACATAAACGCAAGTTTCATTTGTAAAATTTAAGATATATACTCAAGATGACACAACCCTAATGACACAAAGATGGGTCAAACTCGTTCTCATACCTGATTTTATTGACTCGATAAATCGTCGACTACGCAACACATCACTCATCTACATATTAACGACTGTTACATACATGCGTATGATACAAGTTGCAATGTTATGAATTTGAAAACTGTTCTCAGAATAAAATATTAAAGACAGATCTTCTTTAAATACAAATCTAAATTATGACTTGATTATAATATATATCTCAAGTGTGTCAAACGATTAAAATAATATTTTTTTGAAATTTATTTTATTATTATGATATTTTTTTCCTAATAAAGAGTGGAAGTACAAACGATTAATCGTAAATTCAAAGCTCATAAAATACAATCACCAGTGGTTTTAAATAATATGAAGTGGTTTTTCCTGAATTTGTTTTCATTTGTGGTCGAACACAAAAGCACGAATATTTATCGTAAATAATTCGTTTTTAATTAGCAGTTTTATTTAGTAATATAAAACTGTAAATAGCTTTTAAATATTATATCAAAACACGAGAAAAGATTGTGTTGATCGATGAGACGAGACAATCAGCGAAGTCTTACAAAACAATCCATTTTGATTCTATAATAGATACGATAAGCCACGTCTTAATATGTCATGAATGCCAATGTCTTGGTCGAGGTGAAAGTAAAACGATCGTGTTCTAGAATATTCTAATCTAAATCGAATAATAATAATAAGAAAAATAAAATTATATTTAAACTTTATTTCTTCTCGATTTTAAATTAATTTTGTTCGATGTCATATATATATGTATTACGCGAAATTGCACTTCAAATATATTTTCTTGACTTATTATTATAATCGATCAATTAATAAAACTTTAAATTAATTTTGGGTTAAATGGTATCGATTTCATCACGATAGACATATATATATTGTTTACTAGCAGTGCCCCGGGGTTTCACCCGCGTGTAATTAATAAAAATATAATTAATAAAAACCAGTCTAGAACCTTCCATGATAAAATGAGACTATACAACACAAAAACAATTTTTAAATTCGAACCAGTAGTTCCTGAGATTAGCCGGATCAAACAAACAAACTCTTCAGCTTTATATATTATTATAGATATAATTATATAACAATAAATATTCTATGTACTAAAAACTAAGTTCTTATTTATTATTACCTAATATACTATATTAAATTTGTATTTTTCGTTATCGACAAACACGCCACCTATTGTACGTTAAATGCACTATAATATACTTTCTCGCATGTACCAATAACAAAAGTATAACGATTTAACTGAATCAGACGAACGATACGCGAACGCAAGATCAAAGGCAAGCGTTACTTTTGACGTAAAAGATAAGCAACGTTGTATAATATCTCGTACATTTGCTTCGATGTTAGGTAAGAGTGAAGATTTAAAAATAATCATGTCATTTCTTCTTTTCGCATATACTTCTTATATCCTCGTTGTTTACTAGATAAATATAATTAATTAAAATAGTACTCACGGTGGAGTGCCTCCAGAAATGTATGAGTGCGTGTATATCGGTGGCCGGTGCCAGGAGGAGGTAGTCCCGCCATTCGTCGTAGCTGATGTTCAGGCTGCCGTCCTGATCCATCCTGGTAACAAAGCCATATTACATTTAGATTACATATATCGTTTTTTTTCTAAACATCTAATGCACGTCTTTGATAACTTTCAAATGATGACGATTATTTCCCCTCCTGTTGTACGAAATGCATAAATAATTTGATTCAAAGTTTATCTGTGATCGCATTTCGCCTATTTTATTTTACATTCGTCCACTCTATTTCCATGTATAATAACCATTCGAATTATAAAAGTTACATAAATAGTGAAAACTACTACTCCCTCTTATACAAATTTTAATTTAAATATTTTTATAAAATATATGTATGTAATTACAATTAATTACTGTAGCTCAAGAAGATTACAATTTAAGATAATAATTTATTTTGTTCTTACGTCACAAAAGTTCTCGTCAAAAAATTCTTATGAAAATAAAACAAATTATAAGAGCACCAATTGTTCTTCAACATTTATTAAGTTAAAGTAATTCCAGAATTATATATTGTGTATGTATTCGTTCATTATTTTTTCGGATATTAAAAGTTATTTAGAATAATTTGAAATAATTCCAGACAGTTAAATGAACATTTTGTAAATATGCTGCTTCTCTAAATAAACTATAATTAATTTAAAAATAAATTAAGGAAGTCATCACAGCTATCAGCAATGCTTTTCAGTAAGGACATAACTCACTTCATTACTCTCTCGTGAAATGTTAACAACCGACTTATTACTTACTATTTTGATAAGTGTATTCTTAAAATGTCATCATTATTATGGTCAATGTCGCATATCACTTTCTGATATTCCAAGACCGTTTTCTGAGGTAAGTTTCGAGTTAAATCTTACAGAATAGCCCTACAGTTCAATAATTTGATATAATGACATTTATGGCGGCTATTACCATATTCAAACAAACATTGGCGAACCAATGACGCCAGTAATAGCTCAGTATTCGACATCGTCATATAACAACAACAATTACTCAGCTCAATATCAGCAATTTAAGCTGTATATTATATACAAAAATACCTAATTTAGTATTAAAACATATATTTTTTTGATACAATTATACACCAAAAACGTAAAATATCAATCAATTCTAAGTGCTGATAAGCTATTTATAAATTATAATATGATTTAAAGCATTTGTGACGTCGATTTTACTTTTTAAAAGAAAGTGGAATAGGCAATTGACATTGCGCCTTTTATTCGTGGGGTATTAGATTAAAAATACCATCCAAAAGTATGTTTTCCTGTTGCTTGTCTTTAATGATCGCATTAAATGCTGACGGTAGGGGTACAAAAAGCACAAATACATCCATGAGGAAGAGATTGACATAACATAACAATTTGGACAAAGGATAACAAATGTAAATCAATTAAAAACAAAAAACATTATAACAGACAAATATCATGTCGAGTCGCCAGCAACCATTAGTAAATGGATAGAAAAAAAATCTTAGTTATTTTCAAACAACAAACAAAATTTTACAATTGTTTATGTACATTTTTGCAAAGCCAGCAACTACATGATGCGTTCGACTTACCACCAGTATTTTGGCCAACCGGCTTTTCTGAAACATTTATGTCCTACGTTTAGTTTAGAACTTGCCTAAAAATTGTTGAATTTTTATTTTAGTACAAATTGATGTTATGTTCAAAATAAAAAATATCAGCAAAACTGGAATAGTCAATCATGTTAAAATTCATATTAAGGAAAAATATATGTTAATTCAATTTAGGAAACAAATTTTATGTATTATTTTAATATGTATTTTATGCATGAATGATTATGACTGTGCAATATATGCAACTAATATATTTGGTACTTAAAAATAATTCATTTCGCAAGCTGTTCTCACAATAGTGAATGGTAATAAAAGACTTAGGAAATTAAATCAAGATTCTAAATGATATCAATGACTACAAAATAACAAAGTAAAATACATTCGCAAAATACTACTTTAAATTAAAAGCATTTAAAGCATTATAAAAAATTATAGATATTAAGGTGCTTTTTCTTAAGAAGTCTATTTTTCTCACCTTTTCAATAGATTTGTTGCTTCATTTCGTCCAATTGCAATTCCCAAGTCAGCAAATGCGGAAATAAGTTCTTCCAAGTCAACTTTTCCTGTAATTAAAACAAAACTGAAAGTCTAAGCTGCTTAAATAATGTGTAATGGTAAGCCTTGCTTAGTTAATTTACTAACCATCCTTATTTTTATCTAGATGAGAGAACTGCAGCTTGAGATTCTTCTCATGTTCTCTGACATAATGAATGAATTCGGACAGAGTAACATCACCGGGATCCTTCCCCGTCTTAGCGAGAAATTTCTGAAAATTTAAAAATATGATATATTGATCATCCTTATAAATTGGCTTAATATAAAGTAAAACAGAAGAACTTGTAACTTTATCCCATTAAGTCAAGAAAATCGAATTCTAGGGCAACCAGAAAGAGTAGGTAACTTTAATACTACAAAGGCTTCATGTACCTACAATCTAGAAACTAATTTACATAAATACAGTTCTATAAATTATTCAGAATATTTAAAAAAACCTCATGAATACCCTTATCAAGCGATCAATGATCTTTCACATAAGTTTTAAGTACTAGTCAGACTGGTGTTATATCACCTAACTACCAAGCTAATATATTTAAATTTTATTCAAACCAATATTTCAACAAAAACATATCTATTTTTACATTGAACTATAATCTTTTTCAACAATATACTTTTTTAAAGATACAATTTTGTATCCTATATACATATTACTTATGATATTCTCAGATACCTATTAAAACATTATCTATATATTTAAAAAGACTTGTTACCTATAAACTACTAAGTATATATAACTTAATAACCACACAATACTACTGAAGATGCATTCATTGAATATAATTGCAAATCCATCTTGTATTGAGGTTAATTATTAAAGCAAAATTATTTTAAGAGCAAAACTATGGAAAACTACTCAAGTGATATAAAAATACTTTAATATGACTTTTTGTTACTTCTCTAGTCACAAATTATGTAGAGAGAGTAAATTACTTGCATTCAGTAATTGTATTATGTTGTATTAATTTGCCATTAATTGTAATAAGTCTTGTATGCAAAATGTAAAGTAATCTATTCTCCACTTATAACATTTTAAAAAAATTAAACAAATATCTATGTAACAGTGATGTAAAGCATTTTACTTTAAAAATAAAACTTTTTTTTCTAATATATAATAAAAAATTATACCTTACAAAAGAAATTAGTCTTGTTCAAGACATTTAACTAATGCTAATACAAGAAATTTAAAAAAATATGAATGATTATTTCGCTTAACTTTAAGTTTCTTAACTTTGTAGATCAGAAAGCTTTTTTAATTAATATTTCTGAATGCAATTAATATTTAAAAAAAACAATTGATTAAAGAGAAAACAATAGTTTCAAGTTCCAAATTTGAACAAAAATTGATCACGTGGTAATTTACAGTAAAAGAAAGCAAAATTTATTAAACCACCGTTACTTTAAAGGCTGAATTCTAACCTCTGCATAGCTGCGATTAATGTGCGGGGCCAACTCCTTTAGGGCAACAGACAAATCATGTATGTCAATTTTGCCATTTCCGTCATTGTCTAATTTAGAAAAAAGTTTTTCGAGCCTTTCTTCGTCTTCTTTTGGCAATTCCTCTATTTCCAGCGGCGGATGACACTGCACCATGGTGTCTATCGTCAGCATAAGTACTACTTGTTTGAGAACAAGATGAAAAATCTTTATACAGTCTTATAATGGCATACATTACTTTAGCCTAAATAAAATAATTGACTAAAATCATTTTTGCGGATTCCCACTCGGCCCTCATTCAAGCGATTTTGACAGTTATCTTCTAGCTTTCTACTTGCGTACTAACTTAACTAAGGTGTTACTGGTGTTAGTGTATACTGTATAAGTATGCTTATGCTAGTGCCTGACACGAACAAACTCACACAGTTACATTATACAGCACTGCGGCTTGCGCTAATTTTCTAGGCCATGGAATAGGTAGCGGCATCTATGGTAAATGTGTAGAATTACGTTTTACTTTAGTCTATTGATTCAACCACATTTTTTTATTCTACATGTAAAATTCAATTATAACTAGTGTATATTATAATTTAACAAGGTAATAAAAAACTGAAATAAAATTTGCTGTAACATTATTTTAAATAATTAGCTTGTTTAATTTGCAATATTAGAGGTATAGAATTTAAAGAACTAAACATATGGAAAGTCACGTTCATTATTATACATTCTACAATATCCATATTTTCTAGATTACATTTAGTGTATTGCAAATTTTATAGCGTAAATCTGTATAAGTACTTCATTTTATTTAGCATGTATTAAACGCGTTATTTATTTCTCCTATCCAAATCAAATCTACTCTGGGGTCGACAGCAATAATTATAATTTTGTTAAGAGTATACTAGTTAAATAAATAAAACAGCTAATATATATAAATATATATTATCGTAGACAGAGAAACAAATAGTTCATAGACAAGAGGCCGAGAAATCGCGATTGAGACAGAGATAGTTAGTCAATGGGTGGGTAATGTTGCCATAGTAACTGCATTCCCTCTTTTCTAGGGTAAATTATTTTCAGGATTTAAAACAAATAAATGTTTTTTTTAATTAATTTATTTAGGATTACATCACATACAGCCATCATTATATACATTAAGGCCTTAAATAAATGTAAATAAAAATTAAATATAGTTACAGTACAAATCATGACCGCGAAGAATGGTGCCAATAATTTTAGCAGCATTTCTCCGTTGAACGCCCTCTGGGCGCCCTGTAGCCTTCTTGTCACCAATAGAGGCCATAAGAGGGTGTGTAATATTTTAGATGAAAGTTTTTGCTCTACTACTTCAAGATTCAAACGTTTTAACTGCAAACGGAACTAAATTATTGTTTGGAATAATAGACCAATATTTGTAACGTTTGTTCGCTAATGCCGTTAGCAGGGCCCTAATAGGGCTTTGACTGCGTCACCGGCTAAGGCTCTCACAAGATGCTTAAGATGTTGAGCTGTAATACCGTCGATGCCACCAGCAGAGCCGCTTAAGAATGAGATATTGGAAGCAGAGTTCTTCATCTTTTAACCTGTAAAATAAATATTTTGAGTCGGTGAATTGGAAGTACAGATGCTGGATAAGTGATGCTTTTCCTGTAAGGATTCTAGCGTTCATTAAAAGAGGAAAGGGTATCACTAGAGATAAGAATGCGATTTGTGTTCTAAAGATCTATTTTGATTGCTTAAATTTCAACATTTCTTTTAACAGTCTTTCTATCACGTCAGATTTGTAATGCTTCAATCACAAATTTTATTATATAATTCTTCGATCACATAGGCATTTATTAGACAAATACTAAACAAATAAATACTGACTGGTATTTTTAGTTTAGTACTTGTCGGGGTACTTTAGTAGATTCTGGCAACATTTAGTAGGATTAAAAGGCGACATAACCTTCCAACTTGGTAGAGTTTGAAGAATTACCACTGAGAAACTATAATTAGGAACAAAATCGTCGTACTTACGCGTGAAAAGACACACCGGCAATTTTCTTCTCACTATCTCTTTTACATGAAATAACACGACAACGCATTATTTTTATTACAGATAAGTTATTTGAGTACTCACTGGATTAGAATCGTTTTCTAACATTAAGCAAAATTTTAACAATAAACACAACGAACGCACTAACACTGTTAAGTTTGTTTCGCTACTTTTTGTAGCGAGACATGAAAAAATTGGTTACGCGATAAGGGACAAAAGATTTGATAACTCTATCTCTGTCTAAAACATTTGTAACATAATTTTCGTTCTCTTTCTTGTGTAAGTGAGAAGGAAATCGTCATTGGGTCTATTAGTTTCTCTGTCTACGTATATTATTAATTAATAATAGTAAAACTAACTATGCTAGACTAAGTGATGTTAGTGAGCTAATATAACCATATAACATTTACATTGGAATTATATATATTCTTTTGCCAGTTCTTCTGATGTGTCAAGTTTTAATTTGACAGAAATAAATATGTTGCCATATAATTCTCAAGTGTGGGGTCAAGAAGGATAACAATTACTATGATAATATTTTTTCTGCTTATGTATCTAATCTTTTTAATCATCATCATGTATTATGGCGGAGTTAAGTTATAAAGTAAACCAATAAATTAACCTCCTTTAAAAAATCCTCAGAAGGGTAATGTTTTTGGAACATGCACAAATTAAAAGAAGTGAACTCAAAGGCGCTTGCCCAAAATTTAACCTGCATACTCTGTTCTGTGTTATTGACTTGTTTTATGCACTTAGCCATCTTGTCTTATTTATAGAAAATACATAAACCTAATTTATAGTGAGGTGTCAAACGAAACCGTTCGTTAACAGAAATATATAATGGACCTTTTTGTTTTGCTAACTCTGAGCTACTTATAAAATATCTCAATAGAAAATCGCTTTATACAACGGTACAAAACGATTTTAACTGTCCGATAACTTGGCGAGGCAAAGCTGATTGAATGAAGTAGGTATGTGCGAAATGTATTTAATTTCTAAAATGACTCTTTGATTACTATCCAAATGTCACGTCGATGTTCAACCTTCGTATCTTTAGCAATACATACTTCAATAAAAAGATTATAAATTCTGCACAGTAAATCAATCGTCTGTGCTAAAATTAAATGAGTATAATTGGACCAATGTATCAATTTTATTTATATAAAAATAATTATTTGGCGAGTGATGCGAAAAGTATTGATGATAACTGAAATAATGTATTACATGCTTGCAATACTTTAAAAAGTACACGAGGCTCGAAAGATCAAAACAATCAGTAGTAGCAAGTATCATGATATTACTCCTTAATTATGCTACGAAATAGTTTCATGAGTGAGGTTCATTACGTACATGCAAATTCTTTTTATCTTATTTAAGTTAGGCAATTATGTCATGTGTGTTATAAAATTTAACAAAAGTCCCTAAAATTAAATTACTCGAATCGGACCTTTCGTTTACGAGTAACGACGGGTATAAAAAATCTACAATTACGAAAAATGCGGCCGTCTGGCTAAACACGGATATCGGAAGGACTATAATTTTAATTTCAATTATTAACATTAGGTATGTTACGGTTATTTTTCTGCAAACTGGAATGAATTCAATAGAACATTAGTGATCTTAATATTTTGTTTACCTATACAAATAAATAAAATTTAAGTGTTTCTTTGAGATTTGACAATTATTGCCTCTTTTAAAATTAACCTAGCTATTTACGATTGCTCAAAACAATCATATTTGTAATTTTTGTCTTTGTCCAGGCTAATCTTTGTAACGGCTAAAAATCACAAATTTAAATAACTGAATTATTATAAGAGGCATTTTAAATCGGTGGTCTATCAATAGTGTGTATGTAGTATATATTTATAATATACATCTTTTATGTACACATAATGACTTGTCCTGATTCATCAACGCAGAGCCTAAACCACAAAGGTTAGAAACTAGCCCCAAACGGAAACACCGCAAACGTCAATTTTATTTATTTATTTAAGGCAGGCGGACGGGCAAATGATGTAAGCCGTCTACCATCTCATGTTAAGTGCTCACCAACGCCCATATATTATATAGATTGGCGATGCGTCACCGAGGTTGGTAACAAAGATGTTATGTCCCTTGTGCTTGTAATGATATTTCATGCTTCTTACTTTAAAGTCACAGACTTCCAACTAATCTTTTATTTATACTTAAGCGCGAGCTAAGCCGCGGACTACAACTAGTCGTTTAGTACGATCATTTGGTAGTTTTACTTGGAAAGTTGCCCGGGACTTTTGAAAATTGTTAATTTTATGGATTTTGATGTAATCTACGAACTACTTTGCCAAATCATATCGTAAGTAAGTACGATATAGATAGGGATATCTTCCACATCACTCACTTCAGGATTATTAGGATCATTGCAATCCTCTTCGTTTTCGATTTCATCATACGTTTGTCCGAAAACAGTCTCCGTTTTTTCCTCTTGATCTTGTGATAAAACTTGCGTTTTATCGCAGATAAGTATCCAAGTAAGGTTCACTGAATTAGTCCATTCTTGCTGTTTTTCTTGCCCCATCGCTCTGCATTAATTCTTACACCACTCCTGAACCTGGTGATAAGTAACGAATGATTTCGTGCTGCCAATTCTGTTAGTGGTAGCTTTCTTATAGCGCAGGTAGGAGAAGCATATGGGCCACTTGATGGTAAGTGGTCACCATAGACTATAGGCGTTGGCATTGTAAAATATGTTAACCATCGCTTACATCGCCAATGCACCACCAACCTTGAGAATTAAAATGTTATGTCCCTAGTCCCTGTAATTAAACTGGTTCACTCACCCTTCATACCGGAACACAACGATACCAAGTACTGCTGTTTGCGGTAGAATATCATATCAGTGGGTGGAGACGAGACCCAGACGAACTTTCACAAAGCTCTACCAACAAGTAAATACGCAATATTATATTTATTTTATAAGGTGCAGCCTTCTACATAGTTGTGTGCCGTTGCCTTACTACTATGTAGGAACCGCTCTCCACCTTTGGCAATGATATCTGAATCATCATTTGAGTTATTTAATACCTGTATAGCTTTTTCAACGCGTCGAATAATATTTTTCGTGCGCACACCTTAGACACATGTTGATATAGATGTGTAATGGTTTGCGGTACTCGTATAATGAAATTATTGATATTTACAAAAAAGTGTTACTACATAAATTATAGGAACTTTTCTCAACTATAATTGCTTATATAACTGTTTTTGTGGTAAAATGACTCCCAAAACAGATATTTTCAAATAACTGTTAAGTGTCATTTTTCCAATATGGCGGCACGAAAAGGAATGATACGAGATAAGTGGCAAAGCGCGTAAAAGTGAATGGCAGATTAGAACGGATTTTTTTTTATTGTTTTGTTATAGAATTTGTATCACTTATAAACGCAACTAAGCCATTTGTTTTCATGTACGTGTACTATTTTTAGAAATTTCGATTATTTAAAAATATCAATAAAAAGATTTAAATAAATAAAAGTAATAAAAGCACAAACTAAACGCAGTTATGTTTTTAGAAGTTGCCGTATGTAAAATAATATACCTAAATATCGAAATAATAATAAATTATTTAGAAATAAAATATCATTAAATATGATTAAACACTAGGTATATATTATACCTGAATGCGAAAATATGCCCATAAATGCGAAAAATCATAATAATTAACGATTTAATTGTATGAATGATTTTCGGTACATTTTTGTGTTCATTTGGAAATTATTTATTGACACGTAAGAAAAATCTGTCTGTCAGTTCAACTTCAGTTCTTTGCTATCGTTTTGGATTGTAGTTTGTAACTCCATCTGAGCATTTATTGAATTATTTAGCCGTTATTACGTATTCTTTCTCTTGATAGTAGTTTCGCGAAAGAACGCTATATACAGTGCTGTGTGTATACGATGTACGTGATTTAATTTAAATGACGAGTTTGCTGTAACTGCATTGTAGATTTAACAGTAGTGGGATGCTGCTCACGTGAGATGAGCCATAGATGAGCATTATTTGGTACCTAAGTTAGATTCAACATGAGGGTATTACTCGACCTGCCCCCTTCTTAGATGAAGTAATATAAAGAATAAATTAATTATAAGTACAATAAAATGAAAGTTCTTACGAAAAAAGTATTATTTTATTTACCTATATTCCAAACCTAACAACTTCATCATGATCAAACTGTTCCAGTCTGCTGCTGGACATAGGTGTCTCCTAAAGCACCTCACTACGTACGTACGATCCTCATTTCAATCTACCAACCTACTGGTAAGTAAATTAATAAAGATAGTCACAAGCAGTCTAGATCTAGAACATACCATTTATAACCAAATAATATTTATGTACCTAAATATAACAATCTAACTTCAATACTATATAACCTTAAAAATAAAACTGGTTATAACTATTATAAATCTAAGAATGTAAAAATGACTTGTCTATCATATTAGCTACCAAGTAAAATAAAATATATCCCAAAACACGAAATTTTATTCACAATTATAAGCCTGTGAATGTCCCACTGCTGGCCTAAGGCATTTTCTCCCCTTTTTGAGAAGGTTTTGAGCTTATTCCACCACGCTGCTCCAATGCGGATTGGTGGAATACACATGTGACAGAATTTCAATGAAATTTGACACCTGGTTTCCTCACGATGTTTTCCTTCACCGTCAAGCATGAGATTTCCCGGGTTTGAACCGACGATCGTCGGTTAAGATTCACGCGTTCTTACCACTGAGCCATCTCGGCTTCGCTTAACTTTATTAATGGTACGAAATTCCCCTATAAGCTATCGTTCGCCTTTGGATAGAGCACATCTAAAACGATCACTAGACAAGTAACAACAAGTTTCTTCGCGGAAAGCTTTCCAGGTAACCTCGTTTGTTACGATCAAGTAACTATACTGAGAACTAATCGTTGCGCTGATTGTAATGTGATTTCTAATTCGAAATTCAAAAATATGGTGACTAATGGCAATTTATATTTGGTTCACAAATCACGGCAACATTTTTGTTCGTTCAGGAAAAAAAAGTTAAAGACCTTCACCTAAGAATTTGCGAATGCGGCTTACCTAGATGAAGATTCAATTGATCGTATATTTTTAATTGTCCTAAATATCAATATTTTTTAAACGAATATCTTCCGTCCGATGTTTACATTTCAGTAAACATGAAATTCCTTCTGAGTTTACTCTCCATTCGTTTAATATTTCTGTTCAATATTTAATTATACTTTTAATTATAATTAATGTGATATATATATATTTTATTTAAAACTAATTACTATATATTAAAACTCGGTTTTAATAAACTGTTAATCATAATTCAAGCGAAGTACATCTAATTTTTATATCTGTATAGCCGTACGCATATGCATTGAAACTGCACAACAGTGTTACGTAAAGGTGTGGTACAGTGGTAATGTGTGGTAATATCCACCATTAAACGAGAAAGGATGAGGTTTGTTATAACCATTTTGGATATCATCAACACCAGGGCTTTTGTTACCTTTACGCTGCACCGCGGCCCAGCCCATAACTGAAATCAGACTGATCTTGCATCTGGGAACATGTTCCACGGTTTTAGGCGAGACGTTGACAAGATACGAATGGAGCTAATTGTAAGCTACTTCAGGGACCCAGCCCTGAAGTCGACCGTTCATAACAGTATTGCATAATTCAAGTTTGTGTATCATTTATCCAACAGCAGCTAGAGACTTGACATAACTGTTAAATTCAATTTTTTATGTGCATAGTAAATGGTGCTTAGAATTGAGTTAAAGTTTTTTCTATATTTTTTTTCTGTTTAAATCAGGTTCAATCCAAACGTTGAATCCGGACGTTTTGCATGTAGGTACACTTCCACATCGCTAGAACGGTGAGAGATCTATAAAAAAAGATTTATTTCGAAGTCAATGCGATTTCTGTTTGACGAATCGTGAACTCATATATGTTCCAGTGTGAATGAAGAATAACATACATATTGTGTTAAAAGCGATCACGGCGTACCTTGTCCAATTCCACTTATAAAAATTAATTCGAAATTATTTAAATTTTGAATATTACTTCTGTTGTTAGTTCCCACGGAACGCCTAAAGGTCGGGTCTTAACTATAACTATTTTATATTTAATTATAAATATACCAAAAATAAACTCGTACTGAATCCGACTAGCGTAATATAATGGAAATACAAGATAAATATTTCAATGAATTAAAGAGCATGGGAAAAGCAAATTGGGAGCAGTAATGTCAGTAGTCTTTGCATTCACAAGATTTTTTAAACATTGATCCTAATATTTAAAGATACTTTTTGCGGTAGAATTCACAGACCGTGCATTGGTTCGAGTGCAAATTGCATTTTTAAATTTTACCTGCGTTTTATTTTATATAGTCGCAAATGTTACTGTCTCTGTCATTACATAAGTATAGTGTGTCACTGTAATAAATTATATATCGTTCCCAAATCAGTATATATCCGGTGTCATCTATGGGGACGAGAAACCTGAGAAAATAAGTTTTTGTTTAAATTATTTATTATGTATTTTAACAACGCTTAATTAAGTATTTAGGCCCTTTAATCTCATAATATATATTACATAGCCTAATCCGTTCGTTATGCTGACATTACAATTGAATATAAGTTTCAATCAACATTCGAAGAGAAACAAATCAATAATAAGACTACCGTTTCCTTCTAATAATATGGCACCAGACCAAAATAAGATTAATATTGTTACATCAGATCATGTGGTGGTCCTCACCAGCCATAGACGTCGGCGCTGTAAGAATTATTAACCATTATTTTAACACACCAATATGCCACCAATTTTGTTTCAATAAATATTTGCACAGTTAGAAATCAAAGTCCTAAACTAAACCAAAATTTTTAACATATTATTGCGTCGTCAAAACTCGGATGTGTCAATTGTAAGCCACCCTATTATACTTTATTAAAATCACTTAATAATCGAGGCATATTTTGCTAAGTAGGCCTTTCATTCACATTTGTATATTACTGTTCCTTTTCGACCCGTACAAAAATATCATTGAAGACAAGGATGCAATATATATTTGTCAGAAATATGAGGTAACTTTCATCAGATTTCAACCAATAAATCCGCAGGGATGGCATCGCTATTATGTCAAATGACAATACACAAATTGACTGACGTGACCGAAAGACTAAACTCCAAAAGTTAATGCGGGTCTTCGCAAGAACTATTGTCATTGTGAAGTCAATCTTATGTCTATAAAAATAGAGCAAAATTTCTAAAAATATATCATGACAATTTTGTCATAGCGCTTTAGATTCTACTGCGTTAGTTTAAAGCTGATATTGCATTAGCACATTAAATGTAGAGTTAACAAAAGAGACCGTTGCAAAAAAAATTGAATGGTAGTGAACAAAAGCTCATAAAAGTTGGAGATTAATCGGGGATTTAGACACAATATAAACGAAGCGCACACATGTCACTAGTCACAGCAGACGTACTGATGTACTTGGGTTTGTTTGCCCCGATGACATCAGTAGGGGCTCTATCATAATATGCAATAATTATTACGATAAATACTATGCACCATTATAAAGATATATGTATATAGATATAAATAAAAATATTAATGTGTCATTTTAAAATCTAGCCAACTAGTATATAAATAAGTGAAGAAAGTAAAAAATAATAACATATATTTGTGCGCTTTTTAGTGCGACACGTTATGCTAAGTCGTTTATGTTTAATCATGTTTAATAATTGTCATATCGTGCTCGAAAGGTAGGTAATTTGGACAAATCGATGAGATGAAAATGAGCTAGACATTCAAAATGAAATTTGGGAAAACTTTTATTTTTAGGGAGCAATTACATAATAAAACAGTATCTCCTCCCAATTTCGTGTCACTATGTATGGTATGAAATTAATATTATATTATATATATGAATTTATATAAAAATAGGTAAACTTTATTCGTTTCGATGTTAAGATAAAATAAAAAGCTTTACCATGCATATATAATTAATGATTTAATTGAATACATGATACCTAATGCTTTCTTAATATTATGAGTAAATTTTAACAGATCATAAGTTAATTTATATTTAAGTACATGTTGCAATAAAAACTACGATATTAATAAAATACGATCAAGCATTTTAATTTTCCTAGAACAATTTACATGTATATAAAATTGCAGACCTTTTTTAAGCATATATGAGATTATGACATACAAATATACACAACTGTATGACTGGTTCTTTTCAAATCAATGATCTTTAACCATACTACAAACCAATACTGAAAAATACTAACATAGTATAGGCACATAGTCAAAAGATTTAGGTAGTATAGTAAAAGACTTTATATCCTTATTTTCAAAATGCCTTCTTAAATTATTATTATTATATTACTTAGCACCATCTTGGGGGCCTTTTGTGACTAATATTAAAAATAATGATAAACGCCAAATCTCCTTTATGACTAGAACTAATTTATTTATAATTTAATCGTTTGATACATTAAATGAATATGAGTGCTATGAATTTTACATTATGCACATGATTTTCTTTTATTTCGAACAAAAGCTTAAAATATTAACTTACTTTAAGTAAATAATTATCACATTTTATTTAAATAACTAATTACCAACTGGTAGAAAACATTTTTATTTACAGTAAGTATGTTTTAACAATTTTAATTGTCAATTGTAAGTTCCGTTTGTTAAATAAAACGAGCTAAAGTTTATGTCGAATCTTTTCCACTTCTGTACATGTCACTTATAATCCTTTCAATAGGTATGTCACCAATAGTAGCCCGGAAAAAGAGCTCGACAATGGTACTACTGGAAACTCTTCTGACAACTGACAGCACCTGGAGCAACTGACTTAAGCGCGTTACATCGAGAGGATACATACGTGCCGTATACTGTAAAAATAAAAACATTGTTACATTTATCTTATTGTCGAGATATTTCAGTGTGCATGGCTGGCAAAATTCGAAAGTTAGGATTTAGAAAAAAATAAAAAGATTTAGGGCTTAATTTTAACAGAAACAAAAATTGATACTGAATTAATTCAATCAATGATTAAGATTAGTTGATTCTTATTAGTTATTACTAAAAATGCTTGCCTATATTTTTACACCAGCAGTATTTAATAAAAACGTCTAATCGTATTTGATATTAAAACACACTTACCTCATTAAGAATTACTTGGGAATGATCCTGCAAAGCAGCGACTGCAGGCAGGTCTTGTATTTTTTTTGTTTCGGGATTTGTCAAATTGTTTTTATCTCCAAAATTTGTTTTAAAAAGTACGATTGCTCGAAGGCATGCATATTCATTGCTATCCGGACGAATTTTTGCAAATTCAGTTAAAGCTGTATGAAATTCTTCTATATCTTTGCAATCTATTCTCAAATTTTTAGCATTAAGTAGAATTTTTAAATCAAGGGGATAAAGAAATTGCGCAGAACCTATAACAAAAAGATCTCGCCAAGATTCTTCTAATAAAAGAAGCCTATCAGGAAGTGATAAAGATGCGAAAGCAGGGACGTTTTTGGCCCATTTTACGTTCATAAATAACAATCTGGCTGCAGCCTCGCACATGGCTTCGGGGTCGTTAGGACTGAGAAGAGAAGCAGTGATAGGCGGAGGCGATGGAACTTGCGGTTGACAGGACGTTAACGGTAAAAAATTGAGTCTATGGTAAGAATGGTACGGATTATGAAAAAGAGACGCCGATGGAGGGGGAGGCATTAAGCTATGTTTTGGCAGAGCTAAATCTAAAACTGGGGGCACCGTCAGTGACATATCTTGAGATGGAATAGCTGGGTCTTTTAAAAATAATGCCATTTGTCGACGTAGGGTAGAATTTCTTGGTCCCCTTTCATGCTGAACCGCTGAAAAGATAATTAAATTTATATCCTCTGCCAACATATGATTTCATTTACACAACTTAATTCTCTATTAACTTACCATCTTTATTCATTCCAACATCGAGACATTTAGTCAAACGGCAAGCTCGGCATTGATTGCGATGTGCCTTGTCAACTAAGCAAGCACCAGGGTTCCTCGCTTTGCATGCATAGCGGCGATCTCTTCGTACAGATCTCTTGAAAAATCCTGCGCAGCCGTCGCAAGCAAAAACACCGTAGTGTTTTCCAGACGAATGGTCACGACATACAGCACAAGGAACATCATACAAAATTCGACCTGCCAAAAAGTTATAATTTAAATCTGCTTTATTTCTATATTAGAAATCTGAAGGGCCCAGCCCGTCGGAATAATCATAAGGGGTCAAATGAATTCGATGATCGTATGAATATTATTCTAAGCGTAAGCGTAATTTAAGGAACAATATTTTCTTAATTAATTCAATATTTAAACTGTCTTCACTATTTAAAGATATTAATACCGTATTTTCGCTTTACTTGAGTAGTTAGGCGAAATAAAATTAATGAATAAATTCATGTCAGCATTATCGAAATAACGTAAATTCTTACGAAATTAAATCCAAAAGAGTAACTAGTTAGAACTCCGAAATCTGAAGTCGCCATAAACGAATGCATATTTGAATGCAATTAATTTGTATTAATATTTTTTTTCAAAATATAAATACAAATGGAAGTATTGTTAGCATGTTAGTTAAGAAACTCATGAAAAATACAGTCATAATAAAAAAAAATACTCATAAAATAAAATTTGTATTAATTTAAATTTGTAATAATGTACCTACACTTATTATCAAATTTCGTTTATAATTCATTAAAATTTATTGTTTTTTTATTTATAATTTTTTTATATGTTATTTTGCGGTAAATGAAAATAGTGCATTCGTTAATTATAATATTTTATTGCTTTAGATATTTAATATATTGCTGATTTATATCTGATTTCATTAATATTTTCTTAACATCAATGTTAGGAAAGCAATTAACCATTTTTAGCATTATAAAAAATAATTTCCAGAGTACCTAATATAAATAATTTGTATCCTAAAAATCTTGATACTTTATCTTGAAAATGTAGGTATGTTATGGTGATCTTGAAGATTCGCGCTAATAAATCCTTCGCAAGTTACACTCTATAATGAGGTGGATCGCATTAATATACTTCGCCCATCACGCCACTTTTGCTATCATATGCGGCCTATGGATGAGCGGCCTGAGCGTTGGCTGTATTCGTATTTTATACCTAACTAGCTGTACCCCGCGGTAAAAATATAATGACTAAAAATCAGCTTATAACTTCTTCGATAAAAATACTATACAACACAAAAATATTTTTTAAATTCGAACCAGTAGTTCCTGAGATTAGCCGTATCAATCAAACAAACTTCAGCTTTATATATTAGTATTGATATGTAATCTTCATAAATAAAATGATAGAGGTCTGCAGTTGTGCGCGCATCACAGAAAAATTACTGGATAGATTTCAATGAAGTTTTCTAAATTTTATTTCTTAGACACTTGGCCCTTATCAAAAAAAATATTGCGATATCCTCATTTAATAAAAAGTTATTATTGTTTCAAGAAACAACGATTTGTATATGCACTGCGTGTTCAGTGATGTATGTTTAAACAAAGTAAATTTTTGCTTGCGATCTTTTTGATGTTTTTTCCTTCTTACATAAGAAAACTTTGTTAATATATCAAGCAACGCGGACGTAGTCGCGGGTATCAGATAGTTAATAATAATAATGTTTATTTTTCATTATTAATAAACGTTTGTTTGTTTCGTTGTTCCTGTTATTTAAAATATAATATATGTATAATATAAACAATTTCGTTTCAACCGGTTATCCCACAACGTGTATTATTATTCGTATTTAGGTTCAAGTATCTTATTTGACTTTAATGTTATATACATACATACAAAAGTTAAAAAAACTGTCATAAATTCACAGCTGACAGAGTGTGACAGTTTAAGAATTATAATATCATCGAGGTAGGACTGGGTGGTTAAACCCCGCCCTTCATAGGGTGACTCCACCCGGTAATTTATTATCGCATTCAATTTCATTTTTGTGATAGTTATTTAGCAACAGCTTAAATTGTAAAAACATATATTTATTTATAAGTTTGGATGTATTCTAATATTATATTTAAATAATTAATATTATTAATTTAATTAGGTTTAATGTGAATAAATACATATTTTTTTAATAATAAATTTTTCAAAATATATTCTTCCTCGACCTGTCACTGAAACCAAACACTCTTTAAAGTTCACATGTGACAAGATTTATCAATAATTATTTTCAACAATTCCATAAACTAAGCTAAATTCACTTCTGGCAATTTGTAAAAAAAAATCGTACACGATAATCTTCATTGTTTGTTCGTCCTCAGAACGATCCCACGGCACAACAAACCGTTTAGTGAGAGCAGATAATATGGCTATATTAATACACCTCCAAACACGACTATAGTCGAAAAGGCACAAAGGCACTTCTATACAATACGACATTCCGAATAAAACGGTGCACATGAATGCGTACACTTGCGAGGCAGGAAACGCGGTGTCGAATATAAGATGATCAAAAAAAAGATTCACAAAACTCGACTATAGACAAAGGGAAGCATAAAAGCTAAGAAGTAGGGCTTGGGAACAATTTACAACGACTTAATAAAAGAGTAAATAAAGACGATAGACTACAGATAATTAAATAGTATATAACACATTATGAGATGTAAAATTTAGGTATCTATTATTATTGCTGTCCTTTATTCTCCGTTAGGTACAGTAGTGTTAACTATTCGGAATAAAGAATCATAATTTTTTTTCAATTAAATTAGAGATAGATAACTCGTTAACATATCATTCGATTTATTGTAATTAAAACTGAAATAAAAATAATAAACATCGCAGCAGTTAACTTCAATCATTTTATAACATTTTACGTCACCTTGATAAGTCCAAACAATTCAAAAATATTTAAGTCCAAATACATCTTATGAATGCAGCTTATCCAAATGATAGATAATTAAAGTAATCGAGCAGGCACTACTTACTAACTAACGCTTTTCAAATTGAAACAATTATTAAAATTTGATGGGATGTATCCCATGACATTATTTACACTCATCAATTTTAATATTCAAAACATTGCAGCTTGTTTAGCGATGAGCGTCACCCGTGTGACCGTTCACCTGTAGCTTTTAGATCGCGTGACGCGTACGCAGGGTTACATCGAAAACGAACACTATTAATTGTTACTGATAGGGAAACGGGATGCTCCTCGTAATTTATCAATATCATTTATTTTTACATTTTCCCACGTTAATGTGCTTTTAATTAACGTATCGAATACACTATTTGCACAGCTTGTACAATGATGGTGACGACAAAAATCACGCAATTATTTTTACTTTACATAAAAAAATACACACTCAGAACGTTCAATTTTTATTTCTATTTTGATGTCGGGAATAAATTATAATATATTTAAGTAAATAAGTAATCATCATTCTTAAGAATATTGCAGATATACAATCGAGTGTGGTTTGATGATATATTTTTTATTTTAATTTTCACAAGACCAATTTTTTCAGACCGAAAAACTCATTTAAACATAAAAACTACTATTTATAATTAAAGTTTTTGTAAATAATATACATAAAAAGTGTTTGGAATATATCAACAATTAAATAGTAGCTCATTATTTACCATCTTAATATATTTGATTAGTGATAGTACGTAAGGAGATATGCCGGATACACCTCTCTAGTAATTAATAGGTACGTATACAATCGTAATAATGCAACTAGGAAGGAAAATACAATCATTAAAGTGTTTAAGGTAACAACATCGTTATGACCCTATTTCGTGTTATCCAACATATATTTAAAATTGTTCATGATAACTATTGGGAGCCAATATAGGATAACTGATAGTATCGTTATCGAGCTAATTTGCGAAGAGCTGTATGGGGTGAGAACGGGCGCAGATGCGCAGGCGCCCGTGGGAATACCATTACAGTCAAATTATCTCTGACACGTCATCTCCGTGAATATTTACAGTAATTAAGCACAAATATACTAAAATGACAATATTAATAACTGTGATCTTCCTTTGGATTTTGTAAATATAGGTACTTACTTGAAGAGGCTGACATTGACTGCATTTCCATTTTGCTGAATTATTTTTTCATATTCTGAAACAAATTACCAATTTAACATGATTATAAAAGTATTATAATTGATTACATATTATATTAGTCATTTTTGCAATAAATTATTTAAATATACTTGGTATAGCTGTCATGAGTCAATTTGAATAAAGAAAATATTAAAAAAAAATCGAATTATGCCGTTATCGGCAAAATGTGTTAATACAAATAAAAAATAAATACATAGTCTCATTTTCGGAATCTTTTATTGCGATTAAATATTTTTCACACACTTTAATTCATGCGAAATGAACCTTCAAGTACCACACCATCCCTTGCGGCTTTTAAGAGCTCTCAAAATCATATACAAAGTATAAAGAAAAAGAAAAGAAAACGAAATAATCGCAACAAATGTACGAAAATAATGAGCTATTGTTCCTGCGGTCGGGCTGACATCTTTTTGGCATAAAGCGGAGAGCTACTTGTAATTTTGTTCATTATTCATATTGTTCTAGTGGCTACTCTTTGAACTAAACGGCTTTTAGCTCGAGTACTATTGAGTGCCTAACACTTAATTCTTTTTAAGCACTTGCGGTTTCACCAATGAGGTATTTATGTGTGAGAAATATTTTTGATCAAACTTTTTAATATCTATCTAATTATACAATTATTATTATTAAATCAATAAAGTTCTATATATACAGTTCTACTTATATAGGGATAATATTTTGAAGCATATTTTAGTTATTTTGTATTGATTCCCTTATTTCACTAATCCATATTTCGTACAAAGAGAAAACATAATTTGCGTCAGTAGAAAAATAATGCATCTACAGTAGCCGGAGACTTCGCACTCTATTATTTGTTTGTCGGACACAGAGAAGTAAAAGTTGTTTTTTTTTAACCGTAATTACAGTTTCGCAAAACAGGTAATTATTTAGGGATAATCTCAGTAAGTAGGAAGGCACAATAGCACGGATGAGCCGTGCCGGATCGAATAGGCCCGGTGCGCCTTGGAGGGTTATTAACAAAAGCATCGTCAATAATAACATCGGAAAGTCGGTAGCTTCTTGCTTTTGAAATTGCGATACAAAAAAATTACTGTAGGTAATATTTTCGACAATTATGACTTTGACTGGACCTGAAAACATTTTTTTAGACGAGCCTTTGTATTTGAATGTTTTTTTTATTTAAGTATTATTACGTGTAATATAAATAATTAATCTTGTGCAATTTATACATAGGTATTATTTTAATGATTATAGTATGATATTTATAGATCGGTAAAAACTTATTTGCAATCAATTACAAAACGTTGTTACATAAAAGATAATATTTTGCATGCAAAGACAAACGCGATGCTATTACTAATAGCGATCTTTTACGGGCCTCGACTACCTCTAGTATTGAGATTAAGCTTACAGAAATGGTTAAGACAGATATATATAACGTCAGAAAGTATATTATTCACTCGACTTTTGAATTTAAGGGTAGCGACTTGTGAATTTAATGTGGAAGAGCGTCACCGTCCAAAATTGAACTAGTCTTACAGTTGGTGAAGTTGGGCAACCAGTGTGTAATTCAAATTTGTCAGCGAAATAATAAAGACAAGTATGAGGTCCTCCAGACCGATTTTCGGCCACGGCGGCCAATCTCAAGAGAGATTAGCCAAATGCGCAGGAGATATTATAGTGCACAAGTGTGTGCTCAAACACAGGTGCAGGTGCTTTTCCTCAGCTCTCATAACCCGATGGGACGGTGAACCGACCGGAATCAGTTCAGACGCAAGACCAACGGCTTAACGTGCTTTCCGAGGCGCGGAACTGTACACACTTCCAACTTCCAGATTCCGGGCTGCTACTGAGAACTTTCTGTCAGAAAAACCCAATAACTATTTATTGGCCCGACCTGGGAATTTAACCCAGGATCACAGTGTCTGCGGCCTTTTATCTAGTCACTAGACCAATGAGGCAGTCAAAAGACAATACACTATCGTAAACGAAATATGGGTGTGTAATCTTGTTTTTTTTTGTATGTATTTAAAAGCTCCTGGTCATGTCTTAAGCTAAGATTTAAATATAAACTACGTTCTAAAACGAAATACAAGAGTAAACTATTAAAACAATACAATATTTTATTGTATTAATAAAATGCCTAAATCTAGTATAAATGTAGGTATATGCCATAAAATAATTCAGACATTAATTAATATAGAATGTAAATTTGAAATATATATTTATTGAATATGACTTACACAACGAAGTTACTTTATCGTCAGAGAACGAAAACAGTTATCGACTATCGTTAATGTTCCAACAACTTAAAATTAATTGTCAATAGCCGTGTCCAGAACACATTAATGGTAAAACTTTAACGAGTTAACAAGTAAGTGAAAATTAATTTATAATAATTTTAACACCAGCAACGGTTATCGTTTTTAATTGTAAATTAATTTAACGCCAGCCAATAATAAAAAAATATGTTTCAGATATGAACTGTTATCACTATAATGCAAAAAAATAAGCGTTTATTTTCGCTTTACAGTAAAATCATGGCCCATCAAGCCCTCGCGAATTTCCACTCAATAAACAAAGTGTAGATTTATTTTGTAATTGATATTCTGTATTTTCCTGGTCCCAGGATATCTCTATAAAAAAATTTATGTAAGCTTTTGAGGTTAGCCGTGATAAGGTTACAAGCTAACAGATAGAGTAGTTTTCGCAATTATAATATTAGTCTCATGTATATTGTACATGCTCGTATGTAACATTGAAAAATGAGGGCTCTGTTTTAAACGATAAAAATATATATCAATTAAATTAAAAAAATAATTATTATACTACATTACATATACCGTAAATGCTATTTCATTATACATTTATGTTTGTTCTTACAAACTTTAAGAAACTTATAAATGACGATAGAACTAAAATAAATAGTTCGTCTTTATCAAAACTCTAGAAGTTACTATTATGTTTTTTTTTAAACTGTATTAATACATATATATCATTGTTAATATGAATTAATAGGTATTCATAATACGCGTTATTAAATAATTGATAACAGAAAAAAAATCTTATTTAATAGTTTTAGCAGAAAAATATATAGTTAAATAACAAATTTAAAAATTATTCTCTCACAATATAAATGTTTTAATATTATGAATCGGAATCGATTTGCTTTTAATTTTCTGTGCAGTACAAGAACAAGTCAATTTAAAAGCAAATTAAATGGATACATTATAAATAGTACAAAAACAATTACGAATTATTCTGAATTAAAAGAAAATATATTCAAATTTGGTTCTTTTCTTAAGCCACTAGTACGCCTACTCTAGTTTATTATTTAAAAAAAATTAATATATGAAAAAAGTGACCTTTTGAATATCAGCGAAGTTGTATTAATTTTGTCAGTACAAATAAAAATATTAAAGGGGATATAAGTATTTAAGCAGAATAATTTCATGTTAGTAACAAATACGTATCAATTAAGAGCTCTTTGTAGTGCATAAAATAGCAGAGTTTGATCAAATCATATGGAATATGTAAATACAAGGTTTGTTTATCTTTTTACTTATGTGATTGGAATAGGTTATTTTACTCATCCGTGTGAGAGTCATCTATCCTAAACAATAAATATCCTCCACATTTGTAAATGCGACTATAACTGTGAAGCCGCATAAGTCTAAGTTTACGGGTAAGTATTTTTAGTTATCGTATTTATTGTATATATTTATACATATTATATGTCTGTTATATTATTAGGTATGTATTAATAATATATTTATATATAGATTATTATTATAATGTTATTTTTGTTTATTATTGCTGCACCAAACTCATATACTATGGGTTATTCCTAACACTGTTAGTTGCCTGGAAGAGATCGCTATGTAGCGATAAAGTCGCCAAAATTGCGTGCCAATTATTTAGCCTGTATCAATGTTTTGTAATTATTTTTCTTTGTGGTGTACAATAAAGTATAATAAATAAAAAATAAGTACAAATCGAAGATAATTTTACGTTTATTGCATTAATATTTTTTAAATAAATCTATTCTAAATTTCTTAAGCTATTTAATTATGTCACAGCGTCCTATTAAACGGAGAATATTGAAATGCGCAAGATCTATTATAGTGCACAAATGTATGCGCAAACACTAGTGTATTCTCTATTCCCTCACTAATCAAAGGACCATTTAGGTGTAGACCAACCAACGACTTTATACATCGTGACGGAAATGCCTAATAACTTTTTAGTAGCCCAAACCTGGTCTTTAATCCAAAATCTAGGAAAGTGCAGTTTTGAGTTAGTCACTAAACATCACTAAACTCGGTTAATATACAATAAATAGGTTTAAATGTATATAATCAATATAATGCTATATAAACCACTTTTTGTTGGGTGCGATAAAGTAACCATTTTATTTGGCCCATGCAGAATATTGTCTTCCTTGCGGATTATTTAATATATTTCATTTTTATAATTAAAAATGAAAGATATTAAACATCGAAATTAATAATTGAACATCGAAAAGTATACGTTTAATGTATACTTTTCGATGTTCAATTATTAATCTAATATTAAAAGATAAGTATATACACGTTGTACAATGTACAAATATATCTTACTAACTGAAATATATTATATAGGAACTCGGAAAGATATATTCTATTTATATTATAAAAATATATTTGAATTGATTTCAAAGGTTTTTTCATAGGATTTAAATAATTATATTTTATATATATAACGTAATCGACATGGCAGAGTTAGCATGCTAAAATGGCAATGGTCATGTCGTTCAGAAAATTCAAAAAATATAACTGGTGCCGAAAGCCGCTCCTCCTCCTCCACGATCGTTTGCTTTACAGCCGTTATTTATAGATTCAGGTTCAGATCAAAAGTTGATTTTTAAGATCTGGAGGAAAGGGACAAGGGTGGTTTAGACTTTAGACTGATCTCACCTCACCTCAAAACTATAGGCACACTGCAAGATTCAGGTGGTATAGGACCAGTCAGTGGCTTCAATTATAGAAAGCCTAGGTCTAGCAGCAGTCCTGTAAAGGCTAATGTGTTGAGGTAGGTACAGTTATTTACTTTTTATCTTTGATATAAAAATGGACGTTCTATATTTATTCCTTGATATAAAACCATTGGCATATTCAGAAAATGACAACAAAAGGCAATTGGTATTTAATATATGACATATCTACGGAGGCAGGAGTCCTGCCGTATTGAACTGATTATAAAATCTGGCAGGACTCCTGCCTGCATAGATATATATAGCTTGGATTTATTAAAAGGAAAAATGTAACTTACTGTAAGTTCATGTATATATATGACATATTTGGCATTGCATGACTAATGCATATTTTGTGCAACGCGGGAAAATAATTAGGTACTGTAATATAAGGTCCTCCAGACCGATTTCGGCCACGGCGGCCAATCTCAGGAGAGATTAGCCAATTGCGCAGGAGATATTATAGTGCACAAGTGTGTGCGCGCAAACACAGGTGCACTCTCTTTTCCCTAGCTCTCATAATCCGATGGGACGGCAATCCGACACGACCGGAAAGAGTTCAGGCGCAGGACCAACGGCTTAACGTGCTTTCCGAGGCACGGGAGTGTACACACTTCCAACTTCCAGACTCCGGGCTGCTACTGAGAGTTTTTCTGACAGAAAACCCCAATAACTATTTATTGGCCCGACCTGGGAATTGAACCCAGGACCACCGAGTCTGCGGCCTTATATCAAGCCACTAGACCAACGAGGCAGTTAGGTACTGTATGAATTTAATGAAACTTAAAAGGATGATAGCTTATTAATGACTTCCTAGTTCATGTATAACAAGATAAATTACACATTTAAATAAAGGCACAAGTTTCAGTTAAAAAAAAAGTCATTCATTATGTTCAAATATTATTTAACAATATAAACAGAATTGAAATCTAAATGATGTTAATATCTGCCTATATTAGAAAATTACACTGTCTGCCTGTATTAGTGTTCCTAAAATTACACTGTTTATATTATTCAATTTAATAAAATGCAATACTATTAAAAGTATTTCGGGATACATTTCAGTACGTTCGGTAATAATTATCGAGGCAAGTGTGACATGTTACGGGCAGTCTACGGTTTGAGTGTGAACATTGATTATTTATTTATTTATTTTAATTTGCTAGCGGATGTTACATAAATGATATAGCAATAAATCATGTACAAAATAAGAAATACCTTATGTGGGTGTGCATAAGGTATTTCTACTGAAAGCAAAAAAAGCATGCATAGGGTCTTGTGCAATTACATAATGTAGAATCAATAAATCTTATGTGTTTGACTAGTAAGTAACAATAGGTTTGAAATTAGAAAATAAATTGAGAGATTGTAAAGATCGTTCTACCATAGTCTTCTATGGCATGACACGCAAGTATCATGTCGTAAAAAAACTTGACTACTTAGGCATTCCTCGATAAGCAACCTTAATGGAAAATGAAAATTTAATTATAACTCTATGAAAACGTACGGTTAAGACTTAAAATGTTCTTTAAGATATATAAAAATTTAAGCACTACATACAAAATAAGTATATAAGTCCAATGAGTTGATTTTCATTTGTATATTCATCGTTTTAATACATTTTATACGTAGGTTAATGTCGCTAGTCGTAAATCTACATGCTAATAATATTGCAAGTCTCTCAATACCCGCATACTTAAAACTAAGGACCATTGACATCCGAGCTGGTGCTGATAGGACCTACCGCAGTATACTCACACAACGTATCAAATTTAAATATAGCAAATACTCCGAATACATACAGAAGAATATATTATATATAAAAATAATATATACAAAATGTCATTTAAACAAGCATAGAGTCTTGCCTAATATAAAACTTATCTACCTCAAAAAATATATTATATCTCCTTTTTTAAATATACATACACATATATTTTATGCACAATAAGTCAATAAACTCCTCATATCGCGTGTAATATTAACGAATTAATAGAACATAAAACTTGATATATTAAAGAATCATAATTTTAAAAACGACGACTATAGGACAGGCTATAAATTCTTGTAATATAAAAAAATATATATAATATAGTTTCACCAAATAATATACTGCGGTAATAAAAAAAATACATTTCGCGTTACTTGGAATCATTAATAATAAATTTCGCAAAAAAAGTGCTTTTAGAAAACCTCAAAACTCTCAAATCTTAAAAACCTCAATTAATTTGTTGAATGATCGATTCATATCTTCTAATTTTATTCATATTCTTTCTAAGAAAGAAAATTTTTGTATTTCAAAATTGAATCCGTCAGCATTTACATTGATACGCAAAAAAAAATGTAGCGCATACATCATAAATAAAATGTATTAAAACTGATTTTAAAATAAAATATATAAAGAATGAGATATAAATAATTGAAGTATATACTTTTTGTAAAATAAAGCTCTTATTTAAATATTAGTTATATTCGCTTGCGTGTGTCAATCACAATATAATAATATAATTATATTTATAAAATAATTTCGCTATCACTTCGTAAGGCAAAATCACTCACCTGTTTAATTAAACTTTATTTGAACACAGCACTCCTGAATTCACTATATCGCTTTATACTTAGTGTTTACGTCCGTGACGTGGTTGATGGCGAAGTGACGCACGCGCAGCCTGCCAGCGAAGGGATGAAGGGACGCGCGGGGTGATTTCGCCCGCCCTTATTTCATTGTCGTGAAAAATTGATAAGCTTAACCGAAATCATCAGTGCAGCTATTTCATTTATATCATTATTTGTTTTTTCATCAATAATTTAAATATATTTTTTTTGTACAGATTTTTTTTGTTTTCTTATTTGTAAAATAAATATTTACATTAAAATCTTAAATACAAATAAAAATTAGACATAGTTACTGTACAAATCGTGACCGCTTGGAATGATGGCAATAACGCTAGCAACAATAATTAATTAATTGGGATCTTAATTAACTTACATATTATGGACGTTTTAACATTTAAATAAAATTTACCAGTTAGGCGTTTGACGGAACAATTAAAAGTTTAACGAGCTTTTATATATTCATTATATTGATATTGTATTAGCGTTACTCGTAGGGACTTCGTCCGAGTATAGTTAAAAAAATGTCGTGGTCTCCTTCAAATGTCAAGTATCTATATCATTTAGCTTTATTTGTGTTTTTATAATAATCAGTAGCTCAGGACATTACTTTTTATCGGTGCATTTTTTACTATCATATACATACATATACACATGTATACTGCGTTTGCTTATAATTATGACCAATCTAGTAATAGTTAAAGCTATTCGATACTACAGAAAAAGACTCTACGATGTTAATCTATATAAAAATGACACCTCACCATTGTTTTATCAATTACCTAAATTTGACTAAGTTACCCTCTTATACAATGTATATAGATATTAGATACTAACAAAATATGTATTGTCATTAGCCCAACAATTCATGAAAAATAATTTAAAAAAAGACCTAATATAAATTATTATAAGTATTTATTATTTATAACTTATAAAATAATATTGACATGGGTAAATATATTCTCATGAATAATCTAAATGAATAATCAAGTATACGTTCAAACAGGGCAGCGATATGCAATAACTTGTTTATTTAATAATAATAATAGAATTGACAATGAAATCTCGGTGCCATCTTTAAATCTGTTAACAACAACGAGTGTCATTGCGTGACGTATTTGAAATGCTGGAACCCTATTGGCCGTCGCCTGCGCGCTCCCTGTGGCGAGGGGAGGCGCCTTTATATTAATTTAGGGCCACTTTGCACAGATTACCCTCTGTATATCTGACTCTGGGGTTGCCTTTGTGACGGATAGTCATTTTTTAATCGCAGCTCATTATTCCCTTTGTAAATCAGAGAATGTTTTTAAAAATTTAATTGATTCAAGCTGTCATCGCATAATGGAGATATCTACAGGAGAGAATATCGTCAAAAAAAGTCGGTGAGAATGGATGATTTTATTGTCGAAAGTTAATTATAAGTCGATGTGAGTAGAATTATAGCAAATGGACCATTTACATTAGGAATTTAAATAATAATATTGATATATTTTTTTTAACTTGTTTTGTTCCGGTTGACGTAACACGTGGATCGTAATCTAATATTTAGCGGATTGAAATTCGGGTCCACAGAATTCGCAAGTACCTACTTCATTCGTGTGAACAATTATTCATCAGTTGCTCGGCAATAAAAAATACCTTTATAAGAAGACCTAAAAAGATCTATCTGCTGAAATTCAGCCACATATCAAATCAATCAAGCCATAGTAAAACTTCTATGAAACTTCATGAAAGGGTTTTGCTCAGCCATGGGAATATAATAACATATATTATACAGGTTGTAAGACATGTGTCCGACCCGTGAAGTGGTTATTAGGTATCGTCAGTCGGTTCTGTTTATGTAATAATTTTTAAATATTAAGCAAAAATTTTACCCCGAATAAAATTTAATTTAACTAAATAACGACAATCACATTGCACAAAAAGGACGCGGGCGTCAGCGCTCGATAGCTCTTACCTATCGGGTAGCTCGGACACGAGGTCATGACCTCAGTTGTGTATGAAATTTTCGTCATTTACCATTAAAAATGACAATTATGAAATTTTTATGGGTAATTTTTGCATAATATTTTAAAAATGTTTACAAAAATAGAGCAGACTCACAATACCTAATGACCACTTCACGGGTCGGACACTTATTTTGTTACACGGTGTAACAAAATAAGTGTAACTTACACCGTGGATAATAACACTATTATGTATCTACAATTATGCACTTTTAATAGAAATGGTTAAAATATTTCCAGTGTAATTATTTTATGCTACTACAAAAATCTCATCTCATGATAAGTTATACGTTTTATTTATATGACTTTGATACACATACGCATACGCATCTACTAATAACCTAATTTATCATTTAAGTACTTTTTAAGTAGTAACAATTTTAAAACTATTTACTTACACTTAGTCGTTTCCATTAATATATTATTTATTTTTCACTTTATTTTCTTCCACTTTCGAAATTGAGAAAAACTAGCAAATTGTGCATAACATTACAAGCGTATGTTAATTTTGCATGCGCATTGTTTTTATTATAATTAAAGGTTTATTTGGATTCCATTATCTATACTAATATATAAAGCTGAAGAGCTACTGGTTCGAATTTAATAATGAAATTTGTGTTAGATAGTCCTTTAATCGAGGAAGGCTCTAGGCTGTTTTTGATTTATTATATTTTTATTAATTATACGCGGGTAACATCGCAGGGTATAGCTAGTAATTTATATTCAGTTAAATAAAATTAATTTAAATTCAATCAGATTATACACCAAGATTTGTCATAAACAACTATTAATAAGTTTATGGAGATACGAGTCTTTTGTGATATATGAATGTTTTGTTTAATGATAATAAAATAATCTAAATGTTAATTGTGTAATATATAAATATACACTATATACTATAATACAAACCCACGTTATATATTTTACATTTAATTAGACCATCTAGAGTGAAACACAGTTTGGTAAAATATTATGATTTGAGGCTAGAGATATTATATTCTATTATTATTATTATATTTTAAAATATATAATATTTAGTTAACAATAATAATTAATTATCACTTATTCTACGCTAATAGCGTTAATGAAAGTTTCAATATGATTGTTGGATCTCGTGCTGGAACTAATAACTTTCAAGTGATTAAGTCATTTATACAAATTTATATTCAAACAAAAAAGAAAAAAAAAACGAGTCTCAACTGAGTTTCTTGCCGGTTCTCTTCGGTAGCCACATTCTGAACCGGTAGTAACGTTTGACGATTCATAAGTACATAATTGTCAAAAACCATTTGGTTAAAAATGTTTTCGTTTCGATTTGATAACGTTTATATAAATAAATAATTAAAATTGTATCATTAAATAATGCTTACATAAATAATATCTTTAATCGACGGAAATATAAATAGGTTAACAGTACAACTAAATGCTGAAACTAATTATTTTAGTCTTTGGGTAACGCGCTGTCACTTTTCCCCCGTGAGTAAACTCTGTACGCCGTCTTCGACCCCAGCATCCTGTCTAGAAGACTGTGTTTCGCTCTCCTCCTATGAGTTAGCACTTCACGACAAAGGTCGAGGAACACTTCGCCTACTTGATTCACCTGCTCCGCAGCTGCAACTTCAGCGAAGCTGCATTCAAAATCCTTAGCTAATATTTCTCCTTCTTCAGGGCTCACCTGTAATTTAAAGATGTTAATTTACTAGTTTTATGCGCAACTCAATCTAACCTATCGCAGTCGTCTTTTGTTTATGTTTCGTTTTATTCGTATTGTCTTATAAGTGTTTGTAGGGGGGTCATTATTTAAAAGTAGGTATATTGGAATCGTGTTTTCTGACACGATACAGTTCATTCGTGTCTGTGTAGTAAAACGTTATACATTGAGATCATTATTTTTAAGAAATAAAAAAAATACTATAGTTTTAGGTATAAGCAAAGTTGATTTCCTATACTAGTGTGTAGTGTGAGGCGGAGGAGGTTCAGATGTTAGGTACATGGGGTATAAGTTTGCGTATCAAATTTCATCAAACTCGCTTCCGTGGTTTAGCCGGAGAAGTGTAACAGACAGAGATACAGTATAGATTGTACAGTTAACGTTTACTCATTTCAATGTTATATTTATGTTTATTTAATATTGTTCAATACATATTAAACAAAAAAAATATCTACACGAGGCAACAATCAAAAATGGACTCCCGCACTCCCGTCTCCCGTCAATATTATACAACGACCAAATATAATTTTCAACAGTTCATCTTAAACAAGAATATATTTAAACTACAATGAATACATTTATTTTAATTGAATACATAATAAGAAGAGATTTAAAAATGTTGAATTTGTCACACCTGTCTTAAATGCACCATATCCGCCTTATTACCGACGAGGGTTAGCGGCACTTCGGGTTGCAAGCTCTGCTTCGCTCTCCGTACATAGTTAAACGAATCCCTATCAGTTATTGAATAAACTAAGAACAGGCCATCAGCCCATTGTGCTATTTCGTTCCCTGGTAGATCGTCCAAACTCTGTAAATAAATGTTTATTTTATTATATATTATGATAAGTTCTTATTATTTTTAACATAAATAAGTACTAATGATAATAATATTCAGTTTTTAGAAAATCGTTGCTCTTGATGGTATTAAATAATGTTATAAAGAAATCGTGACGTAAAGTAAGGCGTGCGGTTTTTTTTTAAATAATTAACATTATTATTGCCGACGGTCGAAATATGGAAAGTGGTCATTTCCGCCCATAGACATTAGCACTGTAAGTAATCTAAACCATTATGCTTACACCGTCGGTGTTTCGTGTATCGGAATTACAGCCATCGGATCTCAGATGTTATTTTTTCGGTGTCGATAATTGGTCTACTAATTCTTTAAACCGCCTCGCAGCCATACAAAGTACGGATGTTTTGACGGTAAAATAGTGGGTTGTAGCTAACCATAAAATCTTGTACAAAGCCTACCACCACCAACAAAACAAACACCGATTAATAGTTGTTTTTTATAATATAATATATGTGCATGTAACGCTGAAGTTACCTTGGGACACGTGTCTAATATTTCGAAAAGTATTGGCTCCCCATCTAAGAGAGCTTCGTGCTTGTATTTGCTTTCTGAAAAAAAAAACTCGAGTTATTATATCTTTATATACCACAACAACATGTTACAATATATTGTGAAACCTAATAATTATATGCATTAATTTATTAATTTTGAAATATATTTTCGTAGATACGAAGATTATTATAGCTCTGTAGATCTATTATCTCAAAATTCTCAAAATTCTCAAAAGTCACCGCATAAATCGGTCGTGAAATATCAGACAGTGATATGACTCATCATAATAGTCACCGTAGCTCTTTTGCCAACATGTACGGTCGAACAATGAAGTCAGCTTTTACAGAATAGTACTGCTGTTCCTAGTAGCCTTATCAAAATAGTAACATAGCATTAATTTTCTGGAAGAGCATATCAGAGCAAATCGATACATTATTAACTGTGACTGGAAGTAATGTATAAAGTAATGTATAAAACCTTCTTAGTTTTTTTTATTGCATAGGTAGGCGGACGAGCATATGGGCCACCTGTTGGTGCGTGGTCACCAACGCCCATAGACAATTCAATTGTAAGAAATGTTAACCATCGCTTTCATCGCTAATGCGCCACCAACCTTGGAACTAAGATGTTATGTCCCTTGTGCCTGTAATTACACTGGCTCACTCACTCTTCAAACCGGAACACAACCAAGTCCTGCTGTTTTGCGGTAGAATATCTGATGAGTGGGTGGCACCTACTCAGACGAGCTTGCCCAAAACTCTACCACCAAGTTTTTATATTTGAATATAGCAACAAATACGTTTACAGTTGGCATTAGTACAACATATGTATGTATGTTAAGGGACATAACATCTTAGTTCCCAAGGTTGGTGGCGCATTTGCGATTTAAGCGATGGTAAACATCACTTACAATGCCAATGTCTATGGGCGTTGGAGTCCACTTACCATCAGGTGACCCATGACACGTCCGTCTACCTATGCAATAAAATAAATCCAATAATATGTTTAATAGTACCTAAATAATTGATAGCAACGGTAGCAACTTAAATATGTCGTATAAAATATGCTTATTTTTTTACTTTAATTTATCGTTAGTCTTATTTCATTAGATATATTAATACAATTGATATTGTATCACATTGAAGATTTTCTCGATTTTTAAGTATTTACATAAGCTTACCCTGTTGATGGTCGTACTCGCCTATGTATCTTTTTGTAAGAAATCGAACAGTCAGCGCTGTAAACAATAAAAACATACTTAAATTAATGCTGTTTTACTAACATTATTAACCTACAAGTTAAATGTACCGACGTTTGCATAATTAAATATTAAGTACCTACCTAATAGTTATTTTTCATAAATAAAATTAGAGTCGCGACGAATGAAGGTAAGGAACTATTCGGTATTTGGTTATTTTTTTATTATATTATATACTCTGCCGAATACTGAAAACTTAAAAACAACAAAAAATACTTAAAACGGGGAATTCATTAAGTAACTTTTATTAATACGGCACATACATTGCTGGTTTTAGAAAGCTCAATTTTCCTCTCTTTGTATCTAAAAGATCAATGAAAAGTCTCATATGTAAATATTTTTAAGGATATCAAAACAAGTAACTAATTTAATAAGTACCAAGGTGTACTTATTAGGTACCTATGTAACCGTCACTGTTCTTTCTAGTACCTCCTGTTGAATTAATTGTGTAAATTGTGTAATGTATATTAAACCAATTTCCACCAACTGAAATGTATAAGCCTGTCTTGTCCTTAAAAATAATTTTATTTTTATATTTAGCAAATGCAATATGTTAACGTACAGAAACGTAAATAAATGAAATTTCGATAGCAAAGTATAACCGATGATAAATGTGACTTCAATCCCACGGAAATAACTTGTATTTACGATACGAACATCACGCCTGCGAAACTTGCGCTATGAGTCCGAATCTACTTTTATAAACAGTTGAAATCAATCCGGATGTCTGTCTAACTCGGTCATTGTAAACTCACAATCAAATTATTTTCAATTGAATTGAAATATTATCTTTTTCAGAAATATTTTTTTATTCCAACCTAACATAATAAAAGTCAAGAACAAATATTTCTAATACTCTAATAACTTGTAAACGTATATTAGTGGTGTAGAATATGATCGAAATTCTACTATACCAATGCACACATCTTGAATTTGAGCATCTTGATTGACATTAAGAATTTTGAATATAAACGAAATGGTTTCGGCGTGAATTACAAATAGCGGCAAGATCTTGTAAAAATAAACAATAAAATTCGATCGGCATCTGTCTTAATATTGGATTCTGTTTGTTTGTTGAGCACACAACAAAAATTTATCCAAAGAATTAGGACCGCTTTCGAAATTACGAGAGCATTAAAAGACAAGCGCGTGTTTAACGTTTATTAAAAATAAAGTTTACATTATATCAAGGCACTACGCACCGTTGAACCGAGACAGCGATGGTTTCAGGAATAGGAAGGAACCCACGCGGGGTCATAAAATTCTATTCTTTTTTCATTGACATGTCATGACACATTCGAAATCCAAATTTAAATTCATTTACCTACTAATAATAAATTATAATGTAAACATGTGTTCTTGTAAATAAAATAGATTCTAAAATTATTCTAAACTTGAATATACAATAATAAACAAATCTCGTATGTAATTCACCTAAGATATATGGTGCCCTTATAGCGCCAGATGTAGTCGCCGTATTAATAAAGTTTGCTAAATACTTACGAGTATACAGATTATCATGAAATAACAGTCTGAAGATGTAATTTTACAATTATACAACAATTTAAAAATAAAAAACAACAATCAATTTGCTTTTAGAAAAATAACATCTATTATTATTATTATTAATAAAAAATAAATTTTAAAGGGAGGTATCCGTTTTAAAAAACCTTTATTGTAACCATATTGTGCATACGGCACCGATGATATGTTTATACTTCATTAAATATTAAATATGGGCCGCAGACCTGAAGGTACCGGGTTCAAATCGGTCCCAGGTCGAGTTAAAAAAAGATTGTTGAATATTTCTGCCGAAAATTGTCACCAGCAGCCCGGAGTTTGGAGTTAGAAATGTACACTCCCGAACCTCGGGAAGTACGAAAAGCCGTCGCGTCGGTCCTGCGCCAGAACTCTTTCCAGTCGTGATGGATTGTCGTCCTATCAGTATATGAGAGTTAAGGAATAGAGAGTACATCTGTGCGCACACACTTGTGCACTATATATAAATATGTCCTGCGCAGTTGGCTAATCTCTCTTGTGCCATCTATTAGGTATTATTAGCAATGATCATTGTTTTACAATAATGGTACATCATTGCAAATAAAAATAAATTACTATAATGTTTATTTATAAGTTTTGAATTCAATTTAATCTGATGTCATTATTATTATTTTATTATTAAATATGATTGTGTCGATTGCAAAGAAAAAAAGGAATAATATTAAATTAAATATCTAAGACTTATATCATTTATGTTTATTTTACAGGTATTCGTGAAACGTTTGCCTGAATTTTAAAATTTTCTGTAACAATTTAGTAACAGCCTGTGAATGTCCCACTGCTGGGCTAAGGCCTCTTCTCCTCTTTTGAGTAGAAGGCCTAGGTAGCTTATTCCACCAAGCTGTTCCAATATGCGGGTTAGTGGAATACACATGTGACAGAATTTTAGTGAAATTTGACACAAGCAGATATCCTCACGATGTTTTCCTTCACTGTCAAGCACGAGATAAATTATAATCACAAATTAAGCACATGAAATTCAGTGGTGCCTTCCCGGGATTGAATCCACGATCATAGGTTAAAATTCACGCGTTCATACCACTGGGCCGTCTCGGCTTTTTTGTGACTATCGTCTTAATTATTATAGTTTACATGATTACTTCAGATGCGAAGATTAATACATTAGTTATATACGGCTTACTTATAAACGGCAGTTAGCGGTGAGTTTTTAAAATGTTTTTGCACTTTCTGTCGTATTGATTTGACATTCGAAAAAAGTCTCGGCATTGTTATATCGCTCGCTCTCGCTAACGTTCATAACTAAGGTCGTTATATATCAGTTTTTGTTACGATATTTGTTATCTTGATTAGTGTAAAATATTATGTATATTGTTAAAGTACTGATGGGTCAAAACTTCCAGCCAATTGTATCATTTTTTCAGACTACATTATGCAGGTACTTACCCGAATCTCGTAGTCAAAACGCGGACATTACTAAAAAAGGTTTCATTGGCTAAGTCATTAATAAAAAAGGTTTCATTAAATTAAATAACAGCCTTATATCAATCAATTAATATTTTTTTAATAAATTTGATTTTATTATTCCTCTGGCAACATTTTAATAATAGCATTGTTTTTATTTGAGTATCAAATATTTACATACTATAAAATTGTATTTGCTATAAAATTTCATAATAGCTGCTTGGTTTATTTGAAAATATTACCAAATAGCTGTTGTAAAACTGAACTATGTAAATATGAAAAATACAACGTAGGTACTAGTGTTTTAAAAATAGCAATCGAAAATCAACCTTTACTATTATTACCTAAATAACCTTTAATGGCTTTAATATATCATTCTTAAGCTGAATTGTTACATCTTTGTAAATGTTCGTGTTCGTCGAAATACAGAGCACCACAAATTATGTAATGCTATGAGATATTGTCATTGACTCTTTCCGGTGGGGTCTGCCAAATAAATTTATACTACTCTATATGCAAATCGGTACAATAAGTAATTCAGTACAACTGACGTTTATAAGTGCATGGATACATTGTAATAGGATTTCCTGCCAGCGTGCTGTATTATTGTTTAGAGCTTAGTGGAATCGCGCTTATATTTGGATTGAAATCTGATGTACGCGTTACAATCTGATATATAAGACTTAATAAATTCGAAATGAAAATGAGTCACTCACCACAGCGAAATGTACAAAAGTTACTAGAACTCTCTTTGCAAACTACGTATTTATAACAATACTTGCAATAAGATTATCAAATATGCTATCATTTGTGTCGAGTACGGTGGCGGAGGAAAGTATTTTGTTTAATTATTTAAATACCTTATTGCCGAAACTAAGTTGCACGAAAGATAGTCTCAACCCATGAATGTTACTAGCCAGCTAAAACTTACAGAAGCGCATTCGATATGATGGACTAAGTATAATTTATAAGTAAACATAGCGAACATTCTAGCCTTGAGTAAGTAAGTAAGTCTACCGAACGATAAATCATCCAAAAATTATTCAATTCGGTCTGAACGTGATTCGAAATCGGTGCAACCTCAACTACTCACAACTGAATTCTAAAACAAATTTTATTACAGTTTTTAGGCAAAGTATTGTTGAAGTTGATGCTATGGAGCATTTGGGCGTAATTCGCTGGCCTGAACCTGATTGGACATATGCTCATAGGTCATTCTAGGAGCATGTTTTATTGAATAGATAGGCGGACAATGTGAGCCACGTGATGGTAAGTGGTCACCAACGCATACAGATATTGGCATAAAAAATGTTAACCATCGCTTACGTCGCCAATGCGGCACCAACATTGGGACCTAAGATGTTATGTCCCTTGTGCCTGTAATTAGAATGGCTCACTCGCCCTTCAAACCGGAATACAACATTACCAAGTACAGCTGTTTAACGGTAGAATGTCTGATGAGAGGGGGTGGCAAACGAGCAGGAGGCTCACCTGATGGAAAGTGACTAGCACCGCTCATGAACAGCTTGGCTCTACTATTACTACGTCTGGGGTCGTAGAACATCTTATATCTCGTGACCCGGGACTGATCTGAAATCGATGATAATCTAATTTACCAAAGGTCGTTTAGTTTATTCGTTCAGTTCTGATTACCCCAATGTGTCACTGATAGGTACAAAACTTTCCACTTTAGTGATGTACATAAAGCTTATGATGATTATAATATGATTAAACTTTGTAGAATTGATTTAAAAAATAACAACAGTTTTGTTGAAAATTGAATCGAACGATATTTATATTTATTATTCATTTAAATGTACTTATTTGCTGGTACTAACGTCGAGCCATATGTATGCCCAAAGTTTCTCTTAATACCCCTTCTTAGCGATAAGAACTATATTATATTTTGCTTGGTATAGAAATGAGATGTACAATATCCATATCGGTAATATATAATATTTGAAAATATAAAGAAAAATCCTTGCAAGACATTACTGTGTTTAAATGTTTGCTATTCAATCACGCCAAAATTGATTTATGAATAAAACTAATACCAAGTTTCAGCGCACTAGATAGCCATGTAAATATATTGTATTATATGTATGTATATGAATATAATATATTTATATATTGACGACTAAGGATTTATAAATTAAAAATTATTGTTGCTTATTATATTTATACTGTTTTCACATTTAATTAAATAAATAACATTTCGTAAAATGCAGTGAGCCATAATAGATAGAAAATTGTAATGATAATTAATTAGGATAAAATAGACCATATCAGTTTTATTTTATTTTAATTGTTTATATAGGTAATCAATATTAACCTGGCGTTACTCCAGCGCTGTTAGCCAAATAACAGGTTATTGGCATCTCTGATGTTGTCTTCACTGTTGCAATATCAATTCTTTTAATTAAATTCTGTATTTACCGATTTAACGATTTATGTAACAAAAAAATGGTTGTCTGTAAAGTCGGTTTACGGACGATAGTTTTAGCACGAGATCCGGCTGCAAGATCACTACGTTCATAACGTATATAATCCAAATCTATTTTTTATGTTTAATTATAAATAGGCGAACATATTTTTGCCAAAATCAAAATTTGCCCGCGAGTACTTTTAGTTAAAATAATATTTATTGACTTTTTCCAAGCAATTTCATTCACTTGTTATGAAAATAAACTACAATCCGCTCCATAGCAGTGTATGTAAATAACTCGGAAAAATATTGTTGCTGTTACCCACTCGGCCGCAACCTATTCGCAGCCAGGTCTGAAGATGTCATATTTTGTTACGGTGATACGTTCATGACGTATATATCTTTTATATATCAAATTGAAGCTATTTTTTTCTGTGCATGACAAAATAACTCTGCCTGTGTAAAATTGCCCGCAAATAGGGGTTGCCTGCTGCTAAAGATTGATTTAAGTGAAAGAGAATTAGCGTGTTACATCGGTAGTCAGACGGGGATAGCGATATGAGCTGATGTTAATTATTGTCCAATCATTATTTTTTTTATTTGAGACTATTTAATAAAATATATAACGCATATAGTGCACTATTAAGTGCAGTCTTTAAAAGCGATTTTTCTTTTCCAAATACTGACTAAAAACCTATTATTTCACCGTATCAATAAGAAATTTATTAAAAAAGCTCGTAATAATTTTATTAGAGACAAATCATGGCATAAAAGAACGAAATTTTACCTAAAAAATATTTCAACAAGTTCGTGAAACATGTTTAAAACATTAAAAAGAACGTGAATTCAAAACAGTCATTACTGAGAAATCTCGCCTAATGACCCATTACATTTAGCAAATGTTAAAACAACGCATTATGTACAACTATCGGGTAGACAGATAGACTGACGAATCTTAACAATCAACTCACACAAAAGCCTGTCAACCCGTCACGAGAAACACGTGCTATATTTCACGCTTTGAACGGAACGCCCAAATATTTATCCAACTCGAAGTGAAGAGATTGAAACAAAATTTTCTCATTAAAATATCTGAAAGAAAAGTTTACGAATAAAAACATACATTGTTAATCGCTGCGGAGGCGATCGCGACGATTAATTGTTACACTTTTATAGCGAAGTTGCCGAGATCAAAGGGAAACGAATAAGAATCTACGTTTGAGAGGGTTTTAGTTACGACGATAAAGATCTTCACGAATTATGAAATTCAAAATTTATGCGCTTACTAGATACAAATATATATCCTAATAACGAGGGTTTTGGTATCGTCTCGCGTCACAAAATACTAAATCTAGAATGTAAATGCTTATAATAAGTTTCATTCGATCACTTTTATATTCTGGAGTCCTGTCAATGTCCGATGTTGAGAATTAAACATGCGAATTCCTTACTTCTATGATTAAAATATTTTAATTAGATATTATGTTCGATAATAAAAAAAAATCTAATGTTATTGTTACATCGAAAAAAAATGAACTACGTTAATTTGATTTGATTTGACTCGAGACGCACTGCAGCCGCGGCGTAGTTTTGATAATGTATCCATGGGGCCTCTGATACAAGAGAGGCCCAGCGAGACAATAACGATTGCTTTATTTTAAAATTTCTTCATCGATAGGAAACCTCAAGAAAAACGTGTCGTGTATGTAGTTTCTTTTCGCACGGGCAATCTAAATACTATAATGTAACGTTCGTTTTCAAATCTCAAATCTCGTCGGGGCCTACCTTTATGTATTATAAAAAAACGAAAGATTTTGCACAGGGCCCCGATGCTAGTTACACCACTGGGATTATGTCTCTGGGATGACTCGTTTCCCAGGACTGTTTAAACATATTGCCTGGAATGTTTACTTGCGTGCGCCGCCTAAACCAATTTTTAACTATATTTAACCTTTCTTCAAATATAACAATACAAACGTTTCATGCTTATTCTAACAGTACGACGCCGAGACGGGTAGCTACGGATGATAATATTAATCATATTAATAAAGTAAAGTAACAAACATAAATTACACGAACACTACAACAAGCCTTAAGTCGTTTTGGTTTTTATTTGTATTTCTTCTATATTTTGAAGATTTCTTCTTAAACCTTATGTCTATATATTAAAAAACTTAAATGCCGAAAATTGTATCCCTTTAAGTGTAAATAAAATTGTATCATTGGATATCAATAAACTTATAACCCAAACTTATAATCAATAAACTTATAACAGAGCATCAGTCCGACGCGTTACAAGGAATCATTATATACGTCGCTACGAAATTGGAAATATACTAAATATTTACTTGGTGGTAGAGCTTTGTGCAAGCTCGTCTGGGTAGGTACCACCCACTCATCAGATATTCTACCGCAAAACAGCAGTACCTGCTATTGTTGTGTTCCGATTTGAAGGATGAGTGAGCCAGTGTAATTACAGGCACAAGGGACATAATTTATTAGTGGTGGCGCATTGGCGATGTAAGCGATGGTTACTCTTACTCTTACAATAACAATGTCTATGGGCGTTGGTGTCCATTTACCATCAGGTGGCCCATACGCTCGTCGCTTCCTATGAAATAAGAAAAATATCATAGTAATTAGATAACGCGCTAAATTGTAAAAGATAAGCAGTTCAAGAAAATCATTGTTTTTCAGCTTATCGCCGTCCACTGCTGGACGGAAGCCCAAATAAGAAAATCGTATTAATAAGAGTTTAAATTATTTTTAACGACCTTCGTCATTCAACACTCAAAGTTAACAACCCTGAAAGTGTTAAATGATATATTTCACGTATTAGAGTAGTAAATATCTTGTAATACAACATACTTACACCATTACGATTTTATTTTACTATAAGTTAAATTAACTTTAGTAACAAATCGATCAATAATAAAAAAGGTCGTACTCATTTTGAACTTTTGTCCTCTGTATTCTTTGATAAAAGTGTGACAACTTTTTATTTGTCTATTTGTGTTTTTACGTCAACCTAGATTAGGCTAATAATGTATTCAATAAAATCGTTTAACATAAGGCATAACGAGAAACGAGAATGTAAATTCCATCCCCAGTGGTGAACTCTCTTTAAAAATTCAACGAAAATATAAATATAATTGATAGTTCCGATCAAAATCAATTCACGATCAACAAAGCTATTGAGTCTTTTTGAAGTCTGATAGAAACAAATGGCAAGAGCGTTCATGAACCTGGGGGTCAATTCTACTAACAAATTGTCACCTTATCGCAATCGAATCGAAGCGTGATCTTTGGCGTTTATCCGTTTCCTATTATTTTATTTTATTATCAACTTTTGGCATAGAAGTTATCCTTTAAGTTTGGTTTTTTCATAATAGTATATTATGTTAACAAACTGGTTCAGGTCCAGAGTCGAATAAATATAGAATAGTCAAAGTTGTATTGGAATTTAATCGGTAACGTATCGTAATCGTTATAGATTAGTAGAATTCGACCCCTGTGTGCATTTGACATATCCTTTGCCGATAAGTGTTTGTTCCCAATTTTTTGTCAAAGACAAAAGTACACCTGCCCCCAGCGGTGGATTTACACTAGGTGCCCAGGGCGGCAAATTTTTTAAATATAAGATTCCAGTATTGGGGCGGATTTTTTTCCGGTGCCCAGGGGCGGCATTAAGTTTAAGTCCAGCCATGCCTCCCCCTGCTTGAGAAGTGACAATCCCCATTACCACCATAGTATAGCGCTATCTCTACATTCTTAGAAAAAATCATTTTATAAGTGTATCTTTAGTATTTACATCAAAATATTTCGACATTATACACATAAATTAAATATTTGATTGAATTGAATTGTACTGTCATAGTCTTCCGCAGTCTTAAGTAAAAACCCCGCAAATTATGAAACGTCCAAATTAAAAATTACTTATTGTGCAAATTCAAAATCCCCTAAAGTGCTTTATTTTGAGAGAAATTATTCTGATAGGCGCAATTGAGTTCAGCTGTTGGCCTGTTGCAATGCTCTGATATAAGTGCTTAGTGAATTAGCTCACCAGAAATAAAAACTGCTTATTTATGCCGTATTGACGCGTTTTCATACTTTAACTTTTTCCATTAAAATGAATAGATTGTTATGATTTTAAATAAAATTATTAAAACACGTAACACACACAACGCCAAGAAATAAGACGTAGATTAAATTGTAAAAATAACGCAATAAGCTATGTATGTGGGCACATGCTTATTTTTATCATAACAAATGAACATTCGGATGTTTCGTATCGATAATCACGACGACCAGTTGACGTAATGATCTAAGATATTGTTTCGATCGGCTCAGCATAAACAGAAATAGTTAACATATTTCTAAACATATTTTTAGCTCACTAGAGGGCGATCTTATAAGCACGTCATTGTCTTGTCTTTGGCTATTCATATCTAACTATACAGTTTTACCAATTCAGATATTCTTATAAGACATATCTTATAAATAAATGTTATTTTTATAGTAAATAATACAACGGCTTTGGCATTTTGCTGTAACCTTATTTATACTTTTAGATAAATGATATTGTACTTCAAGTAGACTAAATCGAATCAACAAAAGATGTTACAAGTTCAATTTGACCGGTTGAATGAATGTTGAATAAATATTACATTTTTTTCTTATTTAAAACAAAGACAAAAATGACATCCAATTAAGTGAATAATATAACTAATATTAAACGTTAAGCATTCGCTTCAGAATCGAATCAGCGTAACTGTCGTTAAAAAGCCCGATTTTCATTGAGTTGTCGAGAGAATGTTTATTTACACACAGAGAAGTTTTTTCGTTTTAATTGTGACATATTTTGTTCGTAAATTAAAAGTAATATAATCATAAATTAATAAGACGGTGAATCACTCCATATTTTCCGAACACTGGCTAACGAAAAAAAATGTATATAAACATAACATTAAGCTAGTCAAAGTAATGTCAATACACGCTATTAGGATTACAGAAGTCAAGTAAGGTAAACACCGACTGAGGGCAGTAAATATAATTGTAGTAAGTATATTAAGTACAGAATGTACCAAAGCAAATAGGCTACAACATTTTAGCAATCAGCTATTCAATGAGAAGTAACAACTTAATGTCAATAAATGTATATAAATATACCATGTTGATTTTATTTTGTGCGAAAACACTTTTTAACTACACAACAGTATAAAGTGCATTGAATTATGCTCATTGACCCAAATACATATCAAAGGTACATGGCGCCGCAAGCCAATAACAATGTTGGCGCCAAAATTAGACGAAACCAAACTGAATTCTAGCAATTATCATGTCGATATATTTAACATGTCCTTTTGTGATTATATGTTATTAAACGAATTCAACCAAAACAATATAGCGACTTATGTTTTTATTGAAATAATGATGAAAGAAAAGTGCCCATTGAATATTTCCGCAATCGCGTCTCGTATTCGTTACTTTGAATCTGAAGATATACATGTATAATACAGATATACATACAGACATACATAATACAGATAACAGATATAAATTCTTATAATTATAATTCACATTCTAGACATTTACAAGTACGATAAATTCGCAAGTTGCAAGTCAAACTTTACTAACAATATTGGATAAGTAATATATTTTTATCAAAATGACAAAATGAATCGCAATTCGCTCGGTCTTAATCGAGTATTATGCAAATAAAATATATCCAGATGTTTCAGTAATGATTAAGAAGAAAAGTACCTTAACTTCTATTATCTTATGACAAATTATTTTAATAGATATATAAGCCTATCGAAACAAGAAGTAATAATTGTACGACTAAACCTTTATAGATTTTACGAAAGTTACCCAAACGAAATGAAATTAAAATGATTTTTAATTATTGTAACACGTGTCACTCTCTCTTAGTTCTTCAACAAAAAGAATGGGAACAAGAGCAATGCCTACTTTTTGCATCAGTTTTATAAGCTTGCAAAAGTATCTTTAATTCTTGAATAATACTTTTTCTATAGGCTGAAAAACACAATACCACAAGTGTCTCATACGCTCACATTCGTCGCACACATACCGCTTTTGCCGACTGATGGTGCACCGACCACTGCCACTTTCACTTCGGACAGCGATGATTTCTTCCGTCGAATCCCTCGAGTTGTCATTTTCTCTTGTGCATGACCCAACCGCGCGGCGAGCCTGCCGAACGCTACACGTACGGCGTTTGACGTACCGCACACTGCTTCACTCAACGAAAACCCCGCTCCCGCCTACCAGCTAAAAATATATAAAGCGACACTGCTCTGACATCGGTTCCCGTGTTAATGGGTCAAGATCTGGCCAAGATCAGTCGTGCAAATAGGCATGTTTACGTCGCGTTGAGCTTCCTGACGCTCCGCGCCACGTGTCCGTGGCGACACGCCAATCTAATCAACGGGTCTTAACAATTTTATTTCAATAATTTATGACAAGGGCCACTTTCGCTTATTAACCCTGTGATATGCGTCTTTGAATTACTAGTTAGGATTATTAAAAATTCAACGATATTGAGCTTATGTCTACTTCAAAATTACTGCCTATTATAATTTATTTTTAACCTAGTCAATTATTACAACCCTTTAATTACTTAATCACCCACTTTCTATTTGATGTATGCTTAGTAAATACGTACCAAAAAAATACCTACCAAAATAACAAAACCTCGAAAGAATTTTCATCGAAGACTATATACGGCAGATTGGAATGTTGGATCAGTGCCAAAAATCTGCCATTACAATAAAATATAAGAATACGTTAAAGAAACAACGATACAATGGTATCGAATAGACAGTTATTCTTTATTCGAGTATTTCAAATGTTTGATAATATTAGTGAGAGGTAAAAGACCACAAATTTCCTTTGAATAAGATTTGTGTTCTCGTGAAACCGTGAAACTGTGGGCTTTACCAATGCCAGATTTTGACTTTGGCCCATGTTAGAGGGTTCCATCCACTCAACATTTATTCTAAATTCAGTAATATTTATATAGCTATGTTCCTCTTTGAAGGGTGAATAAGTTAGTAAAATAACAGGCACAGGTGAAATATCTCCATAAATTGAAGCTGTGTTATATTTTTCCTACATTATTCTTTTTTAAAACAAATTAAAAATAAAACGAAATAATGATATTTATATCTTTAAATAGTCAAACAATCGTATAAAGTATAAAGCAAAAACTGCTACTAGAATATTGTAGCTATTATTTGTTAGTAAAAATTAATTAAAGATGGCACTTGGCCTCTATAATATTAAGGACGGCTTATAAATAAAAGTCTTATAAGTTTATATTAACCACGACAAACAGCGTCGAACGCACCGTCAACCTTACCTTACCTACGAATTACGATAGCATCTCTTGATATATTATTTATAGTGATACCCAAGATTATCATACGATGACCTTCTAGCGCAGTTACAGCAACATATAACCTTTAATTTTGATAGGCGTCGATTCAGCTTCTACACGCGTCGAATATTTTCATTAAGCATATATTATATAGGATATTTCTTCTAAGGGTTTGCGATCAGAAATCAATGACTGATTTGTCCGATTTCATCGGAGAAATTATTAAATTTTTTTATAAACTTGAAAGACGTGGATATTATATTATATTGGTTAATAAATGCAAAATAAGCTGTCATAATAAGTATTTATATAAAAATAGAAAGATAATTATATAGTCCGAAGTAAGAAAATATTTAAGTGTGCCGCTTTTACGCTGTTTTATGAAGATATGCGAGGCTCTATAAGCATATCATCAGAACGTCGTCGTCCATCACAATAGTTTTCCATTAGAATGGCTAAACTGTGTTTGAGCAGAACGCGTTAACGACGCGGCGCAACCGACTCCTCGAGTAACGTTCCGGACGCGGTTGTTTTGGCGAATATCTCTATAAGGATTGACCCTTTTTTAACGCTGGAAAAACGCATGACGCGTTTCCCCCACGGGTAAAGTGGGGGGGTGGGTATGTGGGACTCGCCGTATGTCCAACGCACCGAGTGCACCCCGGACATCGGAATACCCACTAAAAAACCAGCGGTACCCTTCCCGTCTTAAGGGGAGCGCCACGGGATCGCTTGCCGTGCATTCAACCGTGAGTATAAGGACTGGCCCAAGGCGACCACCATGTGGCACGAAGCGTGATGCCCCCCTGTCTACGCTGGAGAATTGTGTCACGGCAACGGGGATGTCTGTAAAAAAAAATCCGTGCACATACAGCCATCGCAGGGATTTTAGTGAGTAAGAATCTAATAATATGACACAATACCAGGGGTATTGTGTCATATTTGTCAGAACCCAGATATATGACCTATAAAGACCACTCTTACCTCTCACAGCTTATCGTTGGTGAAAAACGGTTATACAATGTTCCTATAATATGGAGAAGAAAAACAAATTATATAATAAGTTTACTTTTAGTCCAGTCCAGACACATATTATATACAAATGCATGTGAACCGAGAATGCTTAATTTTGGATATTACCTGGGGGTGGAGCTAGAAAAGCTTAACTATTATACATCCACAGGAATGGGGAAGACATTTTTTCGATACCTATCATGAGAAGAAAGAAAAAAGGAAAAACAAATTTCACTACGGTGTAAGTTTAAGGTTTTTTCCATCGAAATCTTAATAACGATGAACGATAGGTAAAAAATGGGAAAAGACCTGACTCGACGAGACCACGGTCGTTGCCATCGTACGTGGTTGAGTGACAATTTTCTCTCCTAAATATTGTGTTATTTAATCATTGTTATAATGTTTTGCGGAGTTGTTGTTATTTTTGTTTTGTTATTTATCTGTTTTTGTTTGAATTTGAAAAAGTGTTCGGCACATCCATTTATCGATCGTCTCGACGTTTGGCGGACGTAAATTGAGATACCCCAACTACGTAGTTGACAGACCTGTGTATAAGACCGTGGAATGTGACTTGACGTGACCTATCGTGTCGTAGCTTGACGTTAGGTGACGTAACGTGAGTTGCGTTCATTTCATTTGATATAATCTATCAAATATTGTTGTTGAAATTTTTGGTTTTTTATTGTATTGTAGGTATTGTAGGTAGGTAGGTAGATCTTTGTTGGTTTGATAGATTACATCATATTATAGAGTTTATTCTATGCCTAAATCTAATACTTTTGTATAATTTGCTTTGATTGATCATAACGTAAGTAATTGTAAGTTTCATTTCCATCTAATGGATCGATTTGTGCGCGCTATTTTCTGTAAAATATCTGTATCTCTCATCAAACGATTTAATGTAATATTTTGTATGTCTGTGGGTGTGTAACTGGAATTGGAAATTGGGATGAGAGCAAAGCAGAACCGAAGAGAGCTTAGATGAACCTTGGATTAAGTCTCGTTGAATTTTGATGTGTATTTTCGACGCCCTTTCGCGTTATTAATTCTGAGTCTAGTAACCCAATTGAGCATCATACTTTGTAAAAATGATGTAATTATTTGTGGATGTATTTTTAAAATACTTGATATGTAGATAAATAATAGACCTGCTTGAGAAAGGTCGTATTCATGTTATGGTTCATTTAGGCTATTTTTGAGTTTATCGTTCAATTTGAGTCGTTCGATAGTCCAAAGAACTTGGCAGCGTTACTTAATGTTGAGTCAAGCGTTGAGAAATTGCGATTTTTCGTCTGTCGATCTCAATAAGAACACCGAAGAAGTAAATTGTACTGTTACCGCTTGAGTCCTGGCCATAGATCACTTCGTAATTCCGATAATTGTGATTTGAATTTTACATGATAAAGATAAAACAGTCTTAGTACGGAGCGTATGCGATATGGACTTTAAGAAGCCAGAAACTCTTTGTGATGCGGCTTGACTAAGACCACAGGTACTGATTGCAAATATTTTTCGAGAAAAATCTTCTTATTTTTCATCAACATATATATTTGTTGTAATATATATTTCAATCATATTTAATTTCTTGCTGATATCGACATAATATGTACTATTGTACATTATAAATAATAGAATGTTAGTCCTTAAATTATATTTATTTTGTACCATATTAAATTATATAATATGTACATATCAAACAAATTATTAAATAAAATTTAACAATATTATCAAAAGAGAATTGATTTAAATTATTATTGATTGTAAATAAAACGACAATTAATTATAGAAGTAAGTAAATTAATTTAATTCATAAGAACAAGTTATTAAAATTAAATAAGCATGCGAAGTGACAAAAAAAATATATATATACGGCCTGACCTGTATACATAAGTTAGCGGCTGTTTAGTTCAAAACATGTTTATCTCTTTCTATTATTATTTATTTGACATTCGAAGGAAGAGGACAGCATTATATAACTAATCAGTCGCTAAATAACGTTTATCAGTAAAGTAGTTATTTTTAAATTACTACTAAATACTTGAATCATTATATATTGGGATGATAGTGTTATTAAATGCAGCCCCTAATCAAGGAAACGGACAAAATTTAATTCATACTATACATTAATTGTAATATAAATATCATTTTAAATTTTTCTTAAATGTTGGAATTATTTTTAAGAAGACATTCGAAGATATTTTTTAATTTGTAATTAAGAACGTCTTATTAAAAAACGTTTCATTTGTTGTTTTCGCGTCTCCGTTAACACGAAGTACAATTTACATAAATAACAAGAGAAATAGAAAAATATCAATGATTTTGTTATATAATGATTTCAATTTCAAACTACCACCTATATACATATATATCGTACCAAATATTCAACGGTACGTCGACATGAAGATACATACATATTTACTTTTTTTATACTAACAGATAGATATGCTTCTTAACAAAATGATAGAATATCAGCAATCGGTATACTTAACGGGTAATATTAAAATAATTAGACTACATAGTAGTAGTAGTCGTCTACGTAGTATAATTATATGTTTAATTTTGAAGCTTTCTTTTATATATATATGTGTATTATATATTTTAATCAATCAAGTACCGTTTATTCCGATCACTGATATAGTTATACATACATATATCTAGTAATAATAGCAGGACCCCAAATAAGATATGTCGTACGAAATCTAGATGAGCGTACAATATAAAAATATACAAAAAAAAAACTAAGAGTCTAACGTCCACTATATGGTGTCCTCGTTCTTATTATCCTAGAATTTAAAAAAAAAAACATTTTATTGTCGAATAGATATAAATTAAAATTAAATACAACCATAGCGTCCTATATTTTCGTTCGTACAAGGTTAGCGATACACAGACGAATTTAAGTCTACGAAAATAAATAAGGTCACGAGAATCGATACATTAAAAAAGGAACAGCCTAATTCGGCCTCTTCCCCTTTTTGACGAGAAGGATCGAAGCTAACCATTATCGACACATTCGTATTCCAATTCTATCCTTTTCATCTTAAACCAATTACAATACAATTAAGATCGTATAGGAAATGTATATAAAAAAAGTTCTTTTGTTTTTTTGTTTCTATCCAAACAACACATTTGAGTGTTAGAAGTTAAAACATTATTTGTAATGGCATATACACGAACATAATAAAAAAAACACTACGACCATCCGTTAACGCATTTGATGACAAATTAACAACCATTCAGATATATTTTTTTTAATTATTGCATACCACGTCGTACTATGAAAAAGAATTGGCAACTAGAACATCACCATGATCAATCTGACCGCTGATATAATTTACGTTTTTAATATATGACAAACATTTTCGTTTTACAACCTTTCGTTACAATGAATGCACGTTGCAAAGATGCGAATGCGTAATTATAATAGACAAGATAAGAAAAATGCATGTCAGGGGAATTCTACTAATTTATAACGATTACGATACTTGCCCGATTCGATTCCGATGCGACTTTGAGTGATCTATATTTATTCGAATCGGTAACGAAACGATGACATGTTAACATATACCGTTATGACAAAATCAAAATTAATTGTTAACATTTATGCCAATAGGCAATAATTAAATTAAAGAATAATAAAACGTATAAACGGTCACGATCAAGCTACAATTCGATTGCGATAACGTGACAAATTGTTGGTAGAATTTTCCCCCAGAGGAAGTTTGAAAGTAGCAGCAGATAGATGACAAGTCGACGAGTGATAATTAGCGTGGTATGGCCATTTGATGAGATTGAAAAGCATATTACTAGAAGAGTAAGAATGTTGATGGATATGGGGGTTGAGGGGACGGGGGATACCGAAGAAAGGATGGGTTAGGTAAAAAAGGATATGTATATGAAAGGGGTAAGTAATGAGACGACGATAGAAAGAAGTGGAAGGATAATACATGTCATGACGCCACGTAGTTGGATAAGGGCATTAAGAAGAACCTTTCATTACAATGCTTAGATAATAAAAAAGCGCTGTAATAAAATAATAATAATTAAAGAAAAAATGTTTATGAATGTTGCCATTTTTAATGCTTTTTTCAAGGTTATCCCAACAGTGTGTATACTGCTTTATATATGTAAGAGAATCAGAAATTGATTTCTCTCTTTCTGCCATAATCGATTCGACATTCGAAAGAAGACTTTAATTAAGGAAAATTTTAGAAGTTTTTAATTAAGGAAATTATATATTAAGAAATATTTAAGTATATTAAGAATGAATTAATCATTATTTATATTAAATTGATTTAAGTTTGATGAAATAAGTAGTTTTTTGTAAATCAGTTCTATTACATAAATATACATATTAATATCCTATATATAATAATATTAACTATATATTTAAGTATTTTTTTAAATAGAATCAGTTTTTTTTATGAAACACGTGTACGTCGATTAAGATTTCAGAGTTATTAAATTCGCGATATATATTAGGATGATGAGATTTAAGAATTAGCTTAAAAACATTATATTTACAACCTTGGACCGCCTCTCAGTCAATATAAGTGCTGACTTAGCAATATTAGATCAGTCATATTGTTTACTGAAATTAATTTAAAAAAACATACAGACGAATTGATAACCTCCTCCTTTTTTTGAAGTCGGTAAAAAAAAAAATAATGACTGACTGACATTGGCGCTACAACTGTCGCAGGTGCGCCACCAATCGCATGATTTAATATTATATGTCCCTTGTTCCTACAACCATCAAAAATTGAAAATGATAACGCTGTATAGCAGGACATCAATTGTTAGCCCGGTGGCAAGTGGTCACATCAGTCAATCAAACTTTGGCCCAGTAAAAGGTATTAACCGTTCCAAAATAATTGCCAGCCGGATGCTGGAATTTAAAATTTAACATTTTTACCGCAAAACACTTTTATATTACTTAATATTTCTATATTACTTAAAAGCCGCCCAGGCGGGTCATCTGAGCTACTAATAGTTAAATAACAAACAAAGGAATTATTAACAACTATACACTACATATACATATCAATATAATAATACACCTTTGATTGGTTAAAACTATGCTTATTTCATTACACACATAATAGTTATATATATAGTAAAATTTAATCTGAATTGTTATCTTGCATGAGCGGTTGCATGTCCTCTCTCTTCTTTTCTCTGTTTGTCACGCCGTCCAGGACTCCAATATCGGATAACCTGTAAAGAATAATTTCATTTATCAAATACATTTTAAGTATTAATCATTTATGTTTAAAAAATATTGGGAATCCCGTTGTGGTTGGAATAGGCTATACGTGCCTTTGGTCTATTTATTTATATCGTATTTGTCTATTATTTTGATCGAGTTAGTAGTTTGAAGTCTATACGTGTTTTACTATCAGACATTACGATATATTCAGGAAAAAGCGTTACATTACTTCATGTGTTCACCATAAAGGTTGATAATGACGGCCAAACCCGTCTTCTCCACTGGGCACTCTGGACAAGTGCCCAGGGCCCCAAGAACGAAAGGGGCCCCGGCCTTAATATGATCATTATTTGAAGCCGCCGTTTCATTCTACGCATTATTCGTACTCGATTCTATGATAAAATATTTGATTTACAGTAAGATTTGCAATAAGTTTTTAAACTTAAATTTGCCAACTATCAAAATACATAAAATAGGATGAATTGGGGCAATACAATTGAATAATTACCTAATTATCACACTAGTTAAATCGAAAAATTTATCCCGGGTAAACGAAATACTAATATTTTATATTTCGAGACAATAATGAGATATTATATATTTAAAAAAATTTACTAGCTATCTACGCTTATACACACGGATAAGAGGAGGTCCCGGAATCCTCATGTGCCCAGGGCCTCCTATAGGCTAAGGACAGCCTTCATGATGGCTAACTGTATGAAACAGGTTTATATATGTCTCCTTACACTTTGGGCTCGATGTCATCCAGGTGCGTCGGCGTGAAGTACGGATTAGCGGCAGCCGGTCTGAACTTGTATCCCGTCATCACGAAAAACACGAAGGTGGCCATCTCGCGGAACATCTCGTCAATCCACGAGTATTGGAATGGTACCGTGTTCTGTTAACAATTTATTTTTATAAAACTTTTATTAAATAATTCAAATCAAAACAAATGCCAAACAGAATGCATTGTCGACTAATAAAACTGAATTAATTCGTGTAATATATATATGTTTTCGTTTCGTCGAGAAGCTACTAGTTAAAACATTTTACACAGGTCAGTTAACAATAATAAAATTATTAAAAAAAAATAATCGTCTTGCAGGCGAATCTATTAAAAGTAATTAAGTGGGGTTTTTTTTAACACTATTTACGCGACAATGAGAACTGTTAGGTTGATTTAAAAAAAAATGTATCCCTTCCATTCTTACCTCCAAAATGGTAACAATGATCCGAGTAAAGTATATGTAGCAGAGAATCATCACATAGAAGTGCCGGAACAGTTTCAATTTCCGAAGGTTGACAGCCGCTTTACCGTCGGTCGTGGAAGAGTCCTCCAGGTGATGTATCGACCTGTGAATGTATGTATGTATTTAAAGGAAGTCGTTATTATTAGGTCGTTAGGAGTGGTTAATAAATCTAACAAAGTCATAAACCTACCGTCAGGTGGGTCATATGCCTGTTTGATTTACTGTATTATACAAAAAAAAATTGCATGAATTGCTTTAATTATCAGTATAAAAGTACTATCATTTATTGCGCTAGCGTACAGAAACATGACAATTTGACAAGGCCTTAGCCCGGCAGTGGGACATTAGAAACCTGTCCGTTTTTTTATATATCATAGGTAGGCGGACCAGCATATGGGCCATCTGATGGTAAGTGGTCAACAACGCCCACAGACACATTGTAAGAGCTGTTAACCATCGTATAGGAAGCCAATGCGCCACCAACCTTTGGAACTAAGGTGTTATATCCCTTGTGTCTGTAAATACACTGGCTCACTCACCCTTCAAACCGGAACACAACATTAGCAAGTACTACTGTTTTGCGGTAGAATATCTGATGTGTGGGTTGTACCTACCCAGACGAGCTTGCACAAAGCTCTACCACCAAATGATTACCCTTTACTTTTTTATGTAGCTTTAAAATTTGATTCGAGTTCTAAATAAGATTTTTAATCTATTATTGTAAGCTTTGTTGCTACTTCAAGTAAATAGATACACACACGCTTGCACAACATATCTCATAGATAATTTATTGGCTATGCCTTGAGATTGGCCCACGTTAAATATTGCTCTATCAACAATACTGACCAGACGACGGGGAACATGATGGCGCCGCAGCACAGCATGTCGACGAATATAAACAGTATGCGCCAAGCATTGTGTTCTGCGGCTCCTTCTTCGCTCTCCGCTATTATTATTTCGGCCACGTTAGCCACGACCTGCCAACAAAATATTACATTGATCGTTTTTTTTTTTAAATAAATTGGAAAACATTCCAAGTAAATATATAATGAGAATTTTATACAAGAATCGCAGTCATTCGTTCAAGAATATCGTATCACGTATGGCTTGGTGTTGCTATTGTAAAAATTAACAATTACAATAAAAATGAATTATTATTATTCTTCTTAATAATAAGTATGTTGAGATCATAAAAGGCTGTTACTTGATAGATAATAAATATTAATACCTATCATAATTACCTGCAATGGAATAACAATCATGAAAATTTTCTTATCTCGGTCAGCGAGGATATGCTTTATGAAGTTCCAGCCAGTACCCACGAGCACTATCGTTACAAACAACACTGCTCCCTTTAACCTGAAATCATTATAAGTATTATTTTTACATGAGTATTACAAAGGATAAACAAAAATAAATATTTTAACAACAACCATATCAATATTTTCCAAAAAAATGTTAATAAAGTGAAAATACTCACAAATGCGTTATATAATAGAGTATAGCCCACGCAGTCACATGTTCCCCTCTCGTCTGAATGAAGTGGTAATTAATCCCATGGAAAGCCAACGACATGGCTTTCAGGTACACCAGGACACACATGATGATGTGTATCCTGTACACCTTGTGCCGGCTCGTTTTCAAGATGAACGTCCAGAAACCGGCGCTCAGTAAGAATATGAGGGACATCATGCTGTACAGCGCCGGGAGCGGCATCTCGCCAGCCGACAGGAAGTTGCCGTCGTTACTCTCATATATTTCGATCTTTAAAGTAAATTAGGTATATCTATACTAATATATAACACTGAAGAGTTTGTTTGATCCGGTTAATCTCAGGAACTACTAGTTCGAATTTAAAAAATATTTTTGTGTTGTATAATCCTTTTATCGAGGAAGGTTCTAGGCTGATTTTTATTAATTATATTTTTTATTAATTATACGCGGGTGAAACAGCGCGGCACAGCTAGTAATATTGTTAATGACTTGAATATTAGAGAAATATAAATACATTAGCATTTCTGAAATTTCAATAACTTTTATTTGTCTCTCTGTGGCTGAAACATTTATACATGTTGATATTTTTATTTAAACAAATTATAACAAAGAACAAAAACACGAGTGCACTCACCATAACATTAATAGGCGGAGAATTGTTGACGTCATCACGGGGACAGTTGTGAAAGTAAAGGTTGTAGAGACCTTCCTCCTTCTCCGACGCGACGTACATTGCGAACTACAACAAAAACTATGATTAAAATAAAACACCAGATATTTTAACTCGTATTTAAGTAAATAAACACGATCGTTTGTATGTTTAATCCAAGATTTGTTCCTAACTATTCAGCCCTGGTATTGTGTTCGTCGTGCAATATTTTGGTTGATGTTGACATTCTACAATTGTAAACGCTAATGGAAAACTAAAAATTGTATGTGAATCACCACGTGACATATCGTTGAGAGATGTCATTCTCATACATTTGTTTAGTTTTCTATTAGCGTTTACAATTGTAGAATGTCAACTTGACTAGGGCCTCAGCTTCTATAGCACACACCCGATCGACATGGCAAGTGGTACAACCAGGCAGCGCTCTGTCTGCCAGGTTTTCCAAGAATAATTTAAATAGGCTAAGTCCATACTCAACGACCTACCACAGGGCGCATAGTTTTCCGTCCGATTTTCTACTAACTAGTTATAAAAAAACATAGAAACTCACACTTGTATTGTAATAGTCGAAGCCGTTGCGCGTTTCCTTTGTGATTGGAAGCACAGCGTAGGAACACTGCGGTCCCAATGTTTCCTCTTCAGTGTCATCTGACGCTAAAAAAGTTTTCATTTTTTTATATTATATTCTGTCTATCTATTACGTTTACATGGCTGAAGAACTGAACCAATATTGATAAAATTTAGTACAAAAGCTTGATACTCAAAAAGACAAAGGATACTTCTTTACAACCAACCTACGCGTCCTTCTAAAAAGTCCATCCATATACTTAGATACTTTATACTACATTATATATTACTATATACTAGAACATTTATATATATCATACATAAATTATTGTTATCATTAATTTTTAATTATTAAAGTGTTCTAGGTGCCAATTCTACAAACAAATTGTGACTTAGAGTGATGGAGTCGAAGCGGGATCATTGCCGTTTTCGAAATCGGAAGTTTTCTTATTCTTTAATTTAATTATCTACTTAATTGTTAACTATTAAGTCAAATAGTTAACAATTAAGTTTGGTTTTGACATAACGATATATGTTTAGACATCATATCGGTTCGGTCCCGATCCGAATAAATATAGATTAGTCAAAGTTGGGTTGGAATTGAATCGGAACGTACCGCAATTGTTATAAAGTAGTAGAATTCAGCCCCTGAATAATATTATTATATTATAATTATATGTTCCAATGAGATTAGACGAGGAAACAATTTTATATTTGATATCCTTGTATAACAATTTATTACTCATACATACATAGAATGTTAAAGTGCGGTCAAAATAAACATTCATCAATCATTTTTAAATTTATAATTTACCGAATTAAGCTTTAAGCTGTTTCTGTTGTTGCGATAATATGTTTAGAGCATTATGTTATCTTGAGTTTCATGGTGAATAGGATAAAGGTCACGCCACACATATCACTTACAAATATTGAATGAATTCAACAACAATATATTACCATTATTAACGTCGATAGATCTTCGCCGTCTGTTCACGAACATGTATTGCGATTGTCTCTTCGTCCGATCGATTGGTATCATCGAACGGTTCTGGTAGAGATGCAGCGCCGTCACTTCACCTTCACAAGTTATATTCAACCTGTAAATAATAACAATACTATATTGTTGTTTATTTTTTATATCTCCAATCTATTGTATATAGTCAACAACGCTTATATACTGCTTCTTATATCGCCAATGCGTTACCAACCTTTAAAACTTACATCACTAGTGCCTCTCATACTATGCTGGTTCAATAACCCTTCAAACCGAAACATAGTTATATCGTAAGTAATGTTAGAGCGCTATTGATTGTAGTGCGTGCGGAGTACGTGGTACCTATCCAGACGGATAGGCTATAGGCCTATTCCAACCACAACAGGAATAAACCCAAATAAACAACTTTTACACCGAATTAATGCGATGTCATTGGTCATCGATATCAATGGACGGCGATATCATTGGTCGAGATCGGCGAAAGTTGTAATCGGAACTTTACGAAACGAAAGTTAAATTAATGTGTTTATTTAGGTTAAATGGAATAGTGTTGTATTATAAATTAATCAAGAACCGTTTATACTGCAAAATACAGCAAAACGCTTAGAATTTGTAAATACTCGGTGTGTTTACCTTTATTCCTACTGCGATTGGAATAGGGTATACGACCAACAACTTATAGGCATTTACGACTATAAACTGTTGTGTCTTGTATTTTTATAAGATATATTGAATATGAAAAAATATTTTCATGTTTAACGTTCGTATATAATAGGTCAATACATAGTAATGTGCTGTATCGATTCTGGCTCGATTCTCAAGGCTTTTTATTTATAAGTTGGTGGTCACGAGGTACATTAATAATTTAACATTGTCTATAGAATTTCTTGGTATCGAAGAAAAACATTTTTCGCATTGTATTATTGCTTTTATATTTTATTGAAAGTATAATATATTTTAAAGGAAATAACAATGTTTATGCCAATTTGAATAAATTCGCTATACGAAGTTATTAATTTAAATATAAGTAGGTAGGTACTATAAATTCAGTTTTTCTTTAAAATTCTTACTAATAAACCAAAAAGGTAACATCGAAATGACAATCACAGAGCTATTTATTGCTACTTAAAAATATTCATTTTACTGCAATGATAATAGTGTAATAAAATGATAATACAAATATTTTTTCAATCATTTTAATATTAAGTGTTAAATATAGTTTAATATTTTAGGATTCAGGCGAAACTACGACTCCTATATACATAGAACAATTATATGGCCATATTTTATATCAAGTATATTATTTAAATGGTAAATACTATAGCCCGAGAACATGCAACATATTTCGCTCCGCCCGTTAAACTTATTAATAAAACACACAATATTGTGCATATGTCTAATATTTCATTTATTTTAACTTAACAATGAACAAATGTACACATCACCGCTTTATCTTCAAGTCATCTAGCCAAAGGTTGTCTGGAAGAGATAGCTGTTTAAGCATTGAACGCCTATTGTACATACTGTTGTACCATTTATTTTACCTCTATACATTATGTATTATATTGTTTGGTGTACAATCAAGCTTATTTGTATTGTATCTGATTTTCTTTTTGTACTTGTGCTATTGTGTTTTTCTATTTTTTCATGTTGTGTATTGTTGAGGTAATCTCTTCAAGAGATAAGCAAGCCTTTTATACTTTATTCACTTTATATTATTTATGGTACACATTATAATAATACAAATTCGATAGAATAAATAGGTTTTTAAATATTTATATTTAAATAAAAATAGTAATGTAGTCGATAATAAGTAATAGAAGTGTGTGTGTGAGTGTGTTTAAAGTTTAAGAAGCATTAGCAATGAGCACAGGCAGAGATATCGCTTTGCATGATCACATAACTTGTTTTTTAAGTTGTATTTTCATTATAACTAAATATTTTTATGAATATTAGTAGATATCTAAATGTAACTGCATGTTATTATATTTAAGCCTTACTTGCCACCTTAAGGTACAGAACTATCCGAGGCGTATTGAGGAAAATAGTCATTCTTCCACTTTTGTTGGCAACTACATTATATTTAGCATTTTTTTAGTGTGTTTAACTTTTATTTTTGCCTATATGAAGTAATCAATCTTTAAAAAAAGCTTTCAAAATGTTCTACAACAATTTTCAACTCGAAATTTTCAGTAGTTAATTTTTTATAAAAATTTTTGTTACTGGGGTACAAATCTACCCACCATGGAGGGTGGCAAGTACGTAATTCTACAGAGGTGAGGCAAATTAGGGTTAATAGACAAAAGTTGCTGACTTTTGTTTAAATTATTGTTACATATACACGGTAAATAACAAATTATTGTTATAAACAACAATTTAAACAATAAATGGTAACTTCATCTTGATTGATGTTTAGTATTTATTCATATACAATGTATGTATTCAATATAAAACACACATACATAATATAAGGACTTTGCGATTTGGGCCAACGTGAGGGGAGTGTAATGTATTAACACAGAACAGGTAGATAGTTAGCTTGGCTTTTCACACATTATTATAATTTGCAAAATTAACATTTTTGCATTGCATAAATTTCGCAAAGAAATTTAAAATTGAAACGACATTATTAAATATTTCGCATTGCCAATATTTCAATACTAGATAATTCATATTCTTTTTATGTTTAGGACTAGGTTATCACTAAGAGATTTTTTCGCAATTCCCCAACATTAGGATAAACTGATAGACTTTTTTTGCTTCTGTTAATATCCATGTATAATACAAACGGAATGTAGGTAAGTGAACTAATAACTAATTAACTACTAATATCTAATATAATCATACATATTTAATTCATGAATGAGCATGACCAACAGTTGTCTTAATAATAAATGCATATTTAATATAAAAAATATCATAATAACTAACATACCTAAGATTTTTAAAGTCCATTTTCAAGAAAACAATAGCCGGATGATGCGGTGAAAGCAATGTGCTGCTCTTCTCCACCCCTTTCAGAATACATGTATCTGAATGCACTTCCAAATATGGATTTATAGCATCATTTACTGTTCTATCCAGGGTAAAGCCATACTGCAAAAAATTATAAAATATGTCTGTCATAATCTGGAAAGACTTAAGATTTATTTATCCCATAGTATTCTTGAATTTAAAATAAATTCCAAAAAAAATTGACAAACAAAACCCAAAACCACAGAAATAAACTTCACTTTATAATAATCAACTATGAAAGTAAATTAATTATTTAGATTGTAATAAAAAAATTATTAGTAGATGTAACCGTGTTTATTTGGTGCTCACTATAAGAAAACATAGGAATAGGCTGATTACAAGGTAAAATCTGGACATGATATCTTTAGCGTCAGACCATCATACTGTTATGCAAGCAATGTTATTTAGATATTTACATACACATTGCTCAAGAGAATTACTGAGATATTGATTCCTACGATTTATATATTTTTAACATTTATTGTTATAACTGATGTCAAGTAGGTTACCTACCATAATACCTTCCAACTGTAGCTAACGTAACCAGATTGTTTGATTATATTATAATTAATCTACTCATGCTAATATTTAAATAAATTAAAAATATAAGAAGATCAATTGAAACAATGTAAGAAACATCTCAGTCATCTAATTAAAAAAATATATACATACCTCGCCCACAGGCCCTGATGGTAACATGAAATTAATCATATGAACTTCTAGAATGCCGCCTCGAAAGAATCCAAAAGTCGTAAGGTCAACATAGTGACGATCATCATCCTGAAAACAAAGATCTAAGATAAATGCAACTTCAAACTTAGGTATATAACTTTGTATGTAATTTGTAAGGTATTTCTCCGGCTAATATTTTTATAATGTCAACAATAAGTTAGAAATCTTTATAATTTTAATATCTCTAATATAAACGTTTTGTTAAAGCCCTTGTCTACAGTATTTCAAGAACATAAAAACATATTTATTATAATAATATGAAATTTTTCTCTAATTATAGTATTTCACCCACTATACTATTAACTTTTATATTTGTACAGATTGTTAAAATTATAAGAATAACCACAAAATGTACACATACATATTTTCAATGTTATAAGGTAGAAAATAAAAATGAGCTAGACTTTATATACTTTATTGATTATCATGCTTCCTGTGTCATTATTTGTTTACAATATTACAATAATTATTTTTTCAAAAGTGAACTGGATACACAAACTTTACTTTAGTTTATGGACACTTTTTAAAATAACAAGTGAGCTCTAGTTTCAGATGAATGTTATAATAATATGTTAAATATTGCACCAATAACAAATGGTATAGAAATATTATAAATAGAGAAAAAGTAATAATGATAAATAACACTTATTTAATGATATTCATTCATATTCACCGTAAGAGGCAGCTTATGTATTCTGGAAGTAACAGTCGACGCAATTACAAGGATTGCAAATAAAGACTTTGCCACCACTGCAATCATATTTCATGACTACTCACTAAGACCAAATTATTGTCTCAAACTCTGTCAAAGGTAAAATTTAGGTACGCTGTAATTTCTAATATTCAAACATAGTGACGACAACTATTAAAAAAAAACCTAACGTACAACGTATTAAATATACCTACAAAGAATCTGAACTAAGACTCACAGACACAACTCAGTACTCAACTACGCAAGTACACAGTCACAGACCGGATTTGTCATTTGACAGAATTCTGATAGAAGTTAGTCTTTAGTCTTTACTCTTTACCACAGTCTTGTTACTTGTATAATGGTCTTGCAACGCCAGTAGTGGGGGTAGATCGACTTAATGACACTGTTCAGTTCAATTTACGGCCGCCAGAGGCATGACAATTCGCGAAATAATAATCCCGAACACTTTTTCAAATCTAAACAAAAATGTTAAATAACAACAAATCCGCAAAACTCAACAAAACGATATAACAATGATTAAATAACACAATCATTGGGAGAGAAAAATATACGCTGCGTGTCACTCAGCCAAGTTCGATAGCAGCGACGTACAGCGGGCGCCGCTACGAAATAAAAGTTGTTCACAATCGCGCCGATCTCTCACCACTGAAATTGGACTCGGTTGCTAGACCTATAAGTATACAAGACCATGGTCTTTACCAAGAAATCAGATAATTAATATTAATATGATGACAAGAGACAACCTTTAATTTTTTTTTTTTTTTTTTATGTTAGAGGGTGCAAACGAGCAGGAGGCTCACCTGATGGAAAGTGACTACCACCGCCCATGGACATCTGCAACATCCGAGGACATGCAGATGCGTTGCCGGCCTTTTAGGAAGGAGTACGCTCTCTTCTTGAAGGTTCTTAAGTCATATCGGTTCGAAAAAGTCGCCGGCGAAAGCTGGTTCCACAGAGTGATTGTACGAGGCAGGAAATGCCTTAGAAAACGGGCTGTTGTGGACTTCCAGACATCGAGGTGGTGAGGATGGAACTTTGAGTTCTGGCGCGATGTCCGGTGGTGAAACTCAGCGGCCGGGACTAAACCAAACAACTCCTCAGAACACTCCCCGTGATAAATGCGGTAGAGGATGCAGAGAGACCCTACATCTCTACGTTAATCCAAAGGATCAAGCCGGTCGGTAATAGCCTGATCGTCGACAATTCGAACTGCTCTACGTTGAATACGGTCAAAAGGAAGAAGCTGGTATTGCGGAGCTCCCGCCCAGAGGTGAGAGCAGTACTCCATGTGGGGCCGAATTTGCGCCTTGTAAAGTTGTAGGCGATGGGCCGACGTGAAGTACTGTCTCGCCTTGTTGAGCACTCCAAGCTTTTTAGAAGCCAATTTAGCTTTAGCTTCCAATTGACCGCGGAACTGAACAATGTTCGAAATCTCGACGCCAAGTATCCCAATACTGGCTGTGGCAGCGAGGGGAGTATTCTCAAAATGAGGGGATATGACAAAAGGAGATTTTTTAGCGGTTAACGCGCAAACTTGTGTCTTACAGGGGTTGAATTGGACTAAGTTTAGTCGGCCCCAGTCCGAGACTTTGGTTAACAAGGTCTCGACTTCAGACACAAGTTTGTTCCGACACTCGTCGACGTGTTCCCGAGAAATATTGCTACGGCCGGTGTAAAGAACGTCTACAGTGCTGTCATCCGCATAGCAGTGAATGTTACTGATTTGTAACATATCATTGACATGCAGAAGAAACAGAGTAGGTGAAAGAACGCAGCATTGTGGAACACCAGAATTGACGAATTTTAAGTCAGAGCATGCACCGTAATATACCGTATCTAGACTAATATTATTCAATTATTTTTGTTTATTGATAATTAATATTTATACACAAGCGCGTTGATATTAATCGTCGTCGTATTAAAAAAAAAATATATTCGTGTTAAATAATTGATGTATAAATAATAATTTATTAACATAGTTAGATACATAAGCTCTCTGATTTAATCCAATCTCAATCAACTTATAAACTGAAATTACAACCTAATAATTGCAGTTGAAACGCTTGGACCTTGGAGTAATAGTGCCAAAAAATTCATCCAAAATATTACACCCCGCCTTATTGCCTCCACTGGTGACAGGAGGGCTGGTTCATTTTTCGCCCACAAAATCGGAATTGCGATTCAAAGGGGAAATGCTGCTAGCATTCTTGCCACCATTCCACGCGGTCACGACTTGTATAATAATTATTTTTAAATTTTATTTGTATTTAGTTCATGTTTTAATGTAAATAAACTAAAAATAATAATAATAATAATCAAGCTACACTCCCGATTAAGCATGGTCGCATCGATGTGACGACGAAATTTCAAATGTTGGCCTTCCAGCCTTTCAGATTTCAGACCTTTGTTCACATATTTTAAAATTAAACACAGAAAATCACAAATGTTACAGAGGCAAAAAAAAATTGGCAGGTAAAATGGCCTAATGACGATATCCCTAAGGAAGTTACCAAACAAAAACTTTGGAATTCGCCAGTAGTTCATGTTACAAAACAAAGTTTGATTAAAAATTTAACAAGTGCCAAAACCCGTGCACGGCTTCTAGCTTTATCAACTAAAGAGTCAGGTCAATTTCAAAAAAAAGAATCAGGTTTCATGCGGTACCTTCTAAAAATCCTGGGACGCTTTTAGACAGTGAATGTTTTCGCGTAACAATAGGCCTCCGGCTGAGAACACAGCTGTGTATTGAGCACAGGTGCCCGTGTATTTAAGGTTTACACGGTCTTTCTTGTCCAAAGAGGGAGGCTTTTCCGCCACGGTTCTCTTAATGATATTATTAAAAGGGCTCTTGCCACCATTTGCTCTTCTTGAACCTCATGAAATTAGTCGTGGTGATGGCAAGAGACCTGATGGACTGACATTGGTTCCCTGGGAACGGGGACGGGCCCTTGTGTGGGACGCAACATGTGTTGACACACTGGCCCCGTCTCATATCAGGGAAACTATGTTAAAAGCCGGAGCTGCCACGGATAAAGCTGAAACGAACAAACCTAACAAATATTCGTCTCTTATTCCAAATTATATTTTTGTTCCGTTTGCAGTTGAAACGCTTGGAGTAATAGTGCCATAAAATTCATCCAAAATATTACTCCTCGCCTTATTGCCTCCACTGGTGACAGCAGGGCTGGTTCATTTTTCGCCCAGAGAATCGGAATTGCGATTCAAAGGGGAAATGCTGCTAGCATTCTTGCCACCATTCCACGCGGTCACGAATTGTATAATAATTATTTTTAATTTTTATTTGTATGGTTTTAATGTAAAGTTTTTCCACACCATTGAAATTGGCCTCGGTTGCTAGACCTGTATACAAGACCACGATGCCACAACCAATAACCATAAGCAATCGTTCTCATTTACATGTATTGATTATTTGCTTATGGAATCATAGACTATTGAATCAGAAATTCAGTATTTCAACGCAACTCAAAAAGTCAAGAGCTCGACAGTCGACTTTAAGAGAATTTGTAGAGAATTTTGCTCGGGTTGTGCAAAAATAATAGCTATTCTTACGAATAATTATAAATGTGCAAAATTATCGTTCATTACAATTATTGTGTCATTTAAATGGTTAATCTAAAATAATCTGGTATCGCGATTTTAACCGTACCAGCGGTACTTTTTGATTAGCATAACATAAAAAAGCAAAGAAAATGTTTAAATTAGTGAGGAGATGTTTCTTTTCACCTCAGCTCTTCCGAATCTATGGACAAGGACCGGACACGGACGGAGTAAGTAAACTAAAAAAAGAAATTATTTATCTAAATAATTTATTACTGTCAAATTATAATTATTATTATCTTCAAATTGGTATTTTTACATTAATAACCTTGATTAAAAGTATAATATTTTTTTAAGTTGAAAAATACGTGGGTGTGGGGTGGGTGGAGTTTGATATCAAACTATTATTAGATGACCCCTGACATACATTATTGATTTTCACCCCCGGACTCTCGCCCCAAACCACACCCTTAGCCCAATCAATACATTCGGGTTTGGTCCTTGCAAATAAGGCGTAATATGCGAAAATCATACAATACTATGAAAAATATTGAACAAAATAAATTGAATGTAATATTTATTGAGACTAGGTTTTCTGTAATGAGCTGTTATATGTAATGGATAAAATCGTAAATCGTAATGATATAAATAAAAGAAAAGATCAGAGAATAAGTAATTGCCAATGCATTTAATTATGGTATATATTTGTAATTTTAATAAAAAGTATTTTACTCCAAATTTTTTTATCTAATACCTAAAACAATAATAATAATAGAACAAAAAATGGCAACCTCACTTATTAAAAATAATGTTTTCATGATATTTTTATCTAGCCATTTATTTTGAATATATAGTATCACTGATCAATCTCTTAACTGTTTAGAAATCAGATGAGGGTCCAATGTCCCAAAAGTATAAAAAAATGGATTGTTAGTTAATACTGTTTCAAAAACCAAATTATTTTATTAATAATTAGTTTTTTAACTCTGACAAGAATTACCTATAATTTGTAATTTTATATATAACTATAAACCTTAATTAAAAGTATAATTTTTTTTTAATTTGAAACATAAGTAGGTGTGGGGTGGGGGGTGGGTGGAGTTTGTTATCAAACTATTATTAGATGACCCCTGACATACATTATTCATTTTGCACCCCCGGACTCTCGCTCCAAACCACACCCTTAGCCCAATCAATACATTCGGGTTTGGTCCTTGCAATTAAGGCGTAATATGGGAAAATCATACAATACTATGAAAAATATTGAACAATATAAATTGAATATTTATTGAGACTAGGTTTTTGTAATATATATAGCTGTGTGTTTCTAATATATGTAATGGATAAGATCATATTTAAATAACTATAAATTTCTTTCACCTAGGGGTCTATCCCTAACTTTTTGCTGTAAATTATAGCAAAAAGTATACCTAGTTTCTTCAGGCTAATCTTGAAATGACCTATATACATCTACGCAATGGTTATAGACTAATGGAATGAATCTTTTACAGAATTTCTATGAACCATATGGGCCTGAGAAAGCTGCCAACAAAATTTTATCAGCGGTAACATAATTTTATTCTTTAGTATATTATAGCTTGAGCTTGTTTATTGCAAGCATATTGTAATTGTCTATCCTTTTTCAGACACAAACTGTATATAATTGTAGCCTTTATGCATCACCATTTATATGCATGTATATTATTAAAAGAGGATTCTTCTCATTGGAAGAGCTACGGATGCTCTCCTGTGTATTTGGTGGACTTGGATTATTTTTTGCTTTTACTTATTTGTTGAGAGCTATCGGGAGAGCTTGTAATCCGGAATATGTAGAATTTTTGGATAATCTGGAAACCCCAAGTGAAGATCATAGAGCTTACTTAGAAAGAATCAGGAAATATGATTTTGAATTTTATGCCTGGGCTCCTACATTCACAATGAGACGTGTAGAAAGGTGATAAATTTGGTAACAATTGTAATTTTTATATTTAGAATGAATAGTGTGGTAAAATGTTAAATTCCCTTTTTCAGTACATCTTGGCTCGATAACAAACCATTTAGTAACTGTGCTAATCCCGAATTACCATATTATCAGCGAGTCACCATACAGATATTAGCATTTGTCGCTTTACATTCCTTCGCACTAAGACTCATATACCCAGGCATGATTAACTTTATTGGGAACATGTTGTGTAAGTCATGTACTTGATTGAATTAATGATCACATTATTAATTTACTTACTTTTTCATTATCGATTTATAATATTTTTTTAGGGAATTCCCTTGTTGATGGGCGGGCTTACCTTGTTGAGACCTATAATGGAAAGAGAGCGAAAATAATAACATCTGAAGGCAATTCCCTCGATACAATATTCGTTGATAATAGGCTTGATTCTCCGAGAGGCAATATACTTGTCATTTGCAGTGAAGGAAATTCTGGTTTTTGCGAAATTGGAATAATGACAACACCAATTAAAGCTGGGTACTCAGCATTAGGGTGGAATCATCCAGGATTTGCTGGAAGCACTGTAAGTTATAAATATAAAGTATAAGATTTATTCCCATATTGTGTAGACATTATTTTCTGTTTTTATTTCATTATTTTCACTCTTTCCTTAAATTTTATTTTAGGGTACACCATATCCACGCCAAGAACAAAATGCCATTGATGCTGTTATACAGTATGCTATCACCAATCTAGGTTTTGACGTTGAAGATATTGTAATGTTTGGCTGGAGCATTGGAGGGTATACAACTACATGGGCAGCTGTTAACTATCCGGATATCAGAGGAATTGTAAATACTGTCTATATTATATTTAAGCATTCAGTATTATCATTAGACTAGCGTTGGTCTAGCGGCTTGATATAAGGCTGCAGACTCGGTGGTCCTGGGCTCAATTACCAGGTCGGTCAAATAGTTATTGGGGTTTTCTGTCAGGAAATTCTCAGTAGCAGCCCGGACTCTGGAAGTTGGAAGTGTGTACACTACCGTGCCTCGGAAAACACGTTAAGCCGTTGGTTCTGCGCCTAAAATCTTTCCGCTCGTGTCGGATTGCCGTCCCATCGGATTATGAGAGATTAAGGAAAAGAGTGCACCTGTACTTGCGCACACACTTGTGCACTATAATATCTCCTAATCTCTCATGAGATTGGACGCCGAGGCCGAAATCGATCTGGAGGACCTTATTGTTATAAAATGCCTGTTTAAAATTATGTTAGTAAAATATATTCATATAAATATTAACACAAATTTGCTCTTTAGATTTTAGATGCGTGTTTCGACGACCTGCTGCCCCTGGCACAACATCAGATGCCTAAGTCTTGGACTCGGATTGTAAAGGAAGTTGTACGATCTCATGTAAACCTAAATGTTGCTGAATTGCTATCTAAATATGCTGGACCTGTGCAGCTAGTGCGACGGACTGAAGATGAAGTTCTTTGTATTAAGTATGTTTCTTAACCTTAATAATAAATGTATGTAATAGTTATTGGTTTTCTATTCTATTGTAAATTTTTAGGGATAACCAACTGGCATCGAATCGCGGCAATTTTCTGCTAATTGGGCTACTGCAACAACGTCACCCGGAGCTATTTGAAGAGGAATCCGATAAGCCTGTTATGGAAGTTCTCGAAGCATGCGTTGCTTTATCAGATCAACAACGTATTGTTATGTCCTGCGGAGAACTATCTGAGATCAAGCGAAAGATACTACCAATGGTATGATATTAAAATTTCACAATCATCTAATGACATCAAATTAAAATATATATATTTTTGCTATATCTTGAGATACTAAAAAGTTTAAATAAAGTCATATAATTAATGACTGATGAATAAATTTATTTTCAGATCTCCAGGTACATGCGTGATTTTCGATCAACACATTGCGCCCCATTGCCGGAAGAACAGTTTGCATTAATAATGGATGCTATTATTAATGGTTAAAAATAATGTCTATTCCTGCAGCTCTTAACTAGTACTATTGTAACAGGGATGACATACTACATAGTTGTGGCTTGATGCTAAAAAGGCCAAAGTACATTTTTGAGTAAAATGACAATATTTTTGCATTTGCGAAATTATTAAAAAAAAAGAACCGTGTTCAGTTCTGATTTGACCAAAAAAAATATTGATATTCGACCTTTTCGCACCAAGCCACTGATATAATTTGGAAATATTGTGCTAAATTGATCATTTCCTACAGTAATATTATATTTAATAATCAGATGTTTCAAATATTACAATATTAATCGCTTACTCTACATGCTTAATAATAAATATAACCATATTAATCAATAATTAATAGATATTGTCTATCTCACTTATATTCTTCTAGTAAAAATATTTACTGTTAGAATTAGTATTGATGTCTAGTATTCAATTTTTGTCATTCATTAAATGTTAAATCAGTGTGGATAATTAAAATGCAGTGGATATTTGTCTTAAATGTGAATTTTAATGATAATATATTATTCATCTAAATTTCTTCTTGCTCTAATACTTATTGTAATTGATGACATTAATTGATATTGATTTGGTTGGTGCGGATAAGTGAAAAAATAACAATAATTTGCTCATTGGTATACCTTACCTCTTATTTATTATGATGTTATCCTAAAAATCATTAGGTTTTGTTGTTATTATTTCTAAAGTTACTAAAGTATATATCTACACCTATTTAGTAAATGTACTATTTTAATACTATTTATTGTATTTTTGTCATGGTATAAGAATAAATAAAATATGCTACAATTAAAATATGTGTTATTTCTTGTTTAAAAAGCTACTCGTTCCGACTTCGCACGTATAAAATGAATAAAGCGAAAGAAGTTCTTATATTGGTTCAGATCAGAGTTTATCTACTACACAGTGCAAACAGAAACATTGGTTGTTTCTGTTTGCCTGAATCACGCCTGTTTATATTAGTATAGGTATAGACTATCTAAAATATCTATACTATAGACACTCTTTCTTTTTGTCTTTTGTTTTTAATATAATATCGACTATAAATCGCTGAGAATATAGATATTAGATTTTTATTAGGGTTGACGTGTCATGTCACGTGTATTTAAGCTAAAAAGCACCTAAGAATAACATAGCCAAGTTTTGCAATACCTAGTAGAATAATGTAAACTAGTGTTGGATTGCAGAACAATCGATAGTTGACCTAGAAAACTATTAAGGATATCGATTGTACGACGAAAGTATTGTCTTGTGTCAATACAGTCGATAATATCGATAGTAACGATTGCTCACCGGTGAACAATACTTTGGTTTTTTATTTAACCCGGGAGGGCAATTAATGTCTAGTCCACCTGATGGTAAGTGGTAGTAGAACCCGAACCGCCTTGCCGGCCCGAAAGATTCCTCTTTACGCCTCGTTTGAAGGAACTTTACTGGGTGGTAGAGTTTTGTGCAAGCTCGTCTGGTTAGGTACCACCCACTCATCAGATATTCTAAGCCAGCCAGTGTCTGTAATAGACACAAGGGATATAACATCTTAGTTCCAAAGGATTGGCGATGTAAGCGATGGTTAACATTCCTTACGCTACCAATGTCTAAGGGCGTAGGTGACAACTTACCATCAGGTGGCCCATATGTCGTTTGCCTATCTATTCTATAAAAAAATTACCTTCGTCATAAGAGGAGGGGAACACCTGTGCTGGTAATGATTTCCATTTTGTGGAAGTGCAACAAAGAAAAGAGTTGCCATATTTCAATCTTTCACCACCACCAAATTTTCCTTCAAAAATCTACACCAGCACGTGTAGATTTGTGAAGGAAATGGGAAGCAGGAATAAGGGAGAATAATCCCTCAGAGCATTCGCCGTGATAAAGTCCATGCAAAAGCACTCAGCAACGCTAACGCAATTTTAAATGTTCGAGTCTGTTGGTGAACTTTACGTTGCCAATAATGCGAACCGCACATCACCGCAACAGATCCAAAGCCTCCAGTAAGTTCTAAGCGGAGGCTTCCCAAAGGTGCAAGCAATATTCGACGCAAAACGATGCACCTACGATTTGTACAACAAGGGCAGTTGTTGTGGCGTGAAAAAACGCCACACCTTGTTCAGAACTCCGAGTTTCCGCGAGACTGTTTTTATAACGCCCTCGGGGTACCTCGGTGTGATCCGTTGGACTGAAGTTGCACCGAACGTCGATCGCTGGTATGGCTACTTTGCATTGGATCTCCAGCACTACCCAACTTTTGGCACTACCCAAAGAGGGAAGGAAGAGGGAAACTGTCGATGGAATGAAATACCATTAACTATAGATAGTTCAAAAGAATTTATAAAATCGGTAGTATAGATAGGTTTTGGTTAAACGTAATGAATATTATAGTACAGTATTACGTTACTATCGAATTCATTAATATCGATAGTATTGTTGAGCTATCGATAATATCGATGGTATTGACATAATAAGATGGATAAACTATCGAATCCATTGCTTACGCCTTAACTATATAGATAGTTAATAATAATTGATAGTCTATCGACATGCATATTACACTAATACATATATTAAATTGGCAAAATGAGCGCCTGTTGTATTTTATTAACCCTGTGTGTATGTACAGCACACAGTATTTGATTTATGTCTACTACATAATACACATACTAGCAACTATATAGTAGGTAGGTAATACTTTGTAAATTATAATATGCTCAAGTATAAAATACTATTAAATTCACTTCAATCATGGTACCCAGTAAGTTTTCTTTTTATAAAGGGCATAAATTGGAGTATATGTTAATAGTTTAGAAAGTAATGTAAAAACGTACTTCTGAGGATTTTTTGTAAATGTAGAATTAAACAAATAATCTAAAAGTCCAAAAAGTCTAAAAAGTTCTTACGGAAGCCTTTTCCACACTGTGCAAGGTGCAGTGTGCACACAACTTTACTACTTAGTCTTATAATCAGAAGATTATGACAGTGACATTTAATTTTGACTTTGACAGTTAGCTATTGATTTTAACCTACTCTTTCAATTTTATTGTCTTATACTTATAGCATATAAAATTTAAACTGATAAACGCAATTTGTGAAGCTAAGAAATATAGTGTGATGGTTATGCTTTTCGAAAGTTATATATTATATATTTTTTAGCTTTACTTACGTACATACTTTTACTGGAATAGTAACCTGGTATGTTAATTATAAATTCATATGTAATAATAATGGTTACAGTAAATACAAATGTGTAAATTTTTACATATATTTATTTATTATAATACAAACCTGTATAAAATAATTTTATTTATTTAATTAAATATTTAAGAAATATTAATTTGTTTAATATTATTATGGAAATTAAATTGTTATGCAATACTTTTGGCTTTTTTTGTCTTAGAATAACATTAAGTATTGTAACTAATACTAATTAACTCGGTCTATTACATTTTTGAACATTAATTATCCATGCTAAAACTCAGTTAATGCAAAACATAACAGCTTTTCATAATATTGCAGGCAATGTCACATATTAATGACTTGATAGGTGTAGTCCGAGGTCTACGTCATGTAATCGATGCGGGCATAAAGTTACAACAGGAGACTGCTAGAGTAGTTTGGAATAACTCTAGCATAAAACAGCCTCTCCAGAATTGCTCAGTTAACCAAATTGTAACCTACAAACCTAACCCAGACTTACTCAATGATGCTTTTGAAAGAGCCAAGGTGGTTGTGCAGGGCATAAAACAATACATTGCTATGAATAATTTGAATTCAAATGGTAATATAACAGAAACATCAACTGCCATGGATCCAAAAATGCAAGAGGATATTGATATGCTTAACAAACAGTTCAACGAAACGTTTGAGAGCTTAAAGCAAGCACAGAAGAAAATAGTTTCGACTATGAATGTGAATACGGCTGAGGAACTCGCTAAGCCGATAAGACAAATACAAACTGGAAATGTTTTGGATAATGAACCTGCAATCGATAAACCATATGAAGTTCTGCCTTATGAACCTATATATGAGTCATTTAAAGTTGCTCCAACCAGTTCTGCTCCTAAACCAGTTGCAAGAAAGAAGATAAAGGTTTCAGTAAGTATAACACTTATTTTGTTAAACTGAAATGAAATAATTTGGTAATGTTACAATGCATTTTACAATACTTTAACCAATAAGTAAAACAATGTTTTTAATATTTTATTAGCTAAGTGAGAATTCAAAGGAACGTGTGGTGCCATCTTCTCGTATTAGTAGAATGATATCTTTTGGTACTCTGGCGGCGGGTCTCGGTGTAGGCACGGTTGCACAATATGCTCGTAACACCCTACAATCTGCAGCTGGAAAATCTGATGAAACAACTAATGTGTTCTTATCAACTGCAAATGCAGAAAGAATTGTGGATACTCTATGCAAAGTCAGAGGTTGGTTCAAGATTTAATTAAAGGGGAATTGTGAAATGATATTTTTGTGTGTGTAAACATATATTTCATTGCAAAACCCTGGTAAATTATGATTTATAGGTGCTGCTCTTAAACTTGGTCAGCTACTAAGTATCCAAGATGAATCAGTCATCCCATCGGATCTCCAGAAAATATTTGACCGTGTCCGTCAGTCAGCGGATTTCATGCCTAAATGGCAAGTGGAGAGAGTTATGAACTCTCAACTGGGAGAGGACTGGCGCAATCTCATCCAGCATTTTGAAGAGCAACCCTTTGCTGCTGCCTCCATAGGTGACTATATAAAGTTCAATAGTAATTCAAAATATCAATATATATGACAGCTTATGTTGTACCACTTGAAGATTATTTTATTAATATTATATACAATATTCAAAAGTCATTAAGTTGAACATATTGTCTCTTTTAATTAGGTCAAGTGCACTTAGGTGTTCTTCACAGTGGTCAAGAGGTGGCTATTAAAGTGCAGTACCCAGGCGTCGCGAGAGGCATTAACAGTGACATAGACAACCTTGTTGGTGTTCTTAAAGTAAGTATGACCTCATCACTTGATAATTAGACATTGCTCATCGCGGTTATTTGTAATTGTATCATGATCATTTTTATTATTGGAAAAAAATAAGCTAAAGTTTTTTTTGTTTATTGTGGTAAGGCATGTAAATGTCCCACTGATGGACTAAGACCTATTACTTTTGAAGAGTGTGTCTTGGATTCCACCATGCTGCTTCAATGCGGTATGGTGAAATACCCTTGTGACAGAATTTAGTATTTTATCGAGAAGGTAATTAACATAATGTCATTCGTTCCTTTAGGTTTGGAACATGTTTCCTAAAGGACTTTTCATCGACAATATCGTCGAGGTGGCCAAGAAAGAGTTGTCTTGGGAGGTGGACTACGTGCGTGAAGCGGAATGTACGAGGAAGTTCAAGAAGCTTCTAGAGCCCTATCCTGAGTACTACGTACCCTCGGTTATAGGTAACGTTGATGGCATTAATCTCAATGTAAGAACGTTGTTAGTAATTGACTTTTTGAGCGGAAGATGTAATTCCATGTTAATTAGTTTGGGGTAATTCTAAAAGCATCGAATTCATGAACGCAAACGTAATTATAGCAACATGCGACTGTCGACTGTCTTTGATGTTAAATTGGTATTTATATTAAAATGTGAACTTTGCACAAACCGCAGCGCTATATATGAAGTATTTCGTTCTAATTAACAGAAAAGTAAAAAGGAAAATATTTCGCAATTTCTTTATTAGTTTTTATTTTTGCTACAATCGAGGGACTTGTATGCGTGTTTATTTTTTTTTATTTCACAGTAGGCGGACGAGCATATGGGCCACCTGATGGTATGTGGTCACCAACAACAAGTGGACAATGGCATTGTAAGAGATCGCTTACATCGCTTACATCGCCAATGCGCCACCAACCTTGGGAACTAAGATATTATGTCCTTTTGCCTGTAATTACACTGGCTCACTCACCCTTCAAACCGGAACACAACAGTACCAAGTACTGTTGTTTTGCGATTATCTTTTTGCATTTATAAGAGGTCGTGTTACGTTAGATGAACTCTGCGCCCAAGAAGTGATAACGACCGAACTGATCGACGGGACGCCGCTCGACAAGTTGTTCGACGCGGACTACGAGGTGCGATACGACATCGCCTACAAGATAATGCACCTTTGCTTGAGAGAAATGTTCATACTGCGCTGCATGCAGACGGATCCGAACTGGGCGAACTTTTTCTACAACACGAATACGAAACAAGTAAGTTCTATATATTTATATATATATATATAACCCACACACGTATGGACGTTTTAATTAATTAGAATATACATATTTAACTTAAAAACATTTACTTAACTTCAATTTTATATACTTTCAAAAACAAAAATTCACATTCGCTTTCAAAACTAAACCACTAACGGCCGAATACTGAAACGTCACTGAAGTATTAAATGCAACTTAATTATTTGAGTTAACGCCGTTAAATTCAAATTTCGCATACTAATTTAGGAGCTTCTCAATTTTAAGTAGCGTTTAACTTTGAGGGCCATTTTAGTATTCGGACGTAAGCGGATTTAAAAAAATCTTTCACCAATTGAAAGCTATATTATAGGCGAGTAACATAGGCTACAATTTGATCCTCGTATTCCCACGGGAAAGGCAAGTAGGCGTGTGAAACCGCACGCAAAACGCTAGTGTATAAATAAATTTAAATATTTATTATACGTGGTTGGAGTGTGGTGTATTTCGTCCGTCCTTTGTTTCGACTTTGACTAAGAATACTAGCAATATTTTCAAGGGATTACTAATATACCTATTCACCTCGTCATTTTTGTCTATAAGATTCGAAACCATTGGTTTTAAATTTCGTTTTCCTTATTAATCATTTTCATGTTTATTATAGTATGTCGATATAATTAAGTTGAAGGAAATTGTGTTTTGTATGCATAGCGACGGAAATGTAATTACTGACGTCACTCCGGCTCAGAGTAAACCTTTTTAATATAATAGGAGCTGACATACATCCTTTGCGTTTGATCGTGACTCAATTAAGTTCCAATTAGTGCCGCATCCCGCTTCCCGACGTAAACTCGATACCGTACTTGGTCTGGTGGCTATAAAGGCTTATAACGCCTGTGGTTATTACTGGTTACACATCAGTTAGCTTTTAAACGAGGCGTCCATTATCATTATCACATTATATTCGATTTTAATAAAATGTGAAAACGGAGAGCCGTTTTCCGTCAATGAAGATTCATTCTTGGTATTTTTTCTTAGTGTTTGCAATTAAATTTAAATTGTTGACTGCGTCGTTTTGGTCTAGGGCTAGGGGCTAGAATCTAGATAAGGCTGCAGACCCGGAGGTCCTGGGCTCATATCCCAGGTCGGACTAATAAAAAGTAAAGTAAAGTTATTGGGGTTTTCTGTCGAAGATTCTCAATTGCAACCCGAAATCTGGGAGATGGAAGTGTGTAAACTCCCGTGCCTTAGAAAGCACGAAAAGCCATTGCTCTAACGTCTGAAACCTTTCCGGTCGTGTCGGATTGCCTTTCGCCCATTATGAGAGTGAGGGAATAGAGAGTGCACCTGTGTGTGTGTTTACCGCACACATTGTGCATGCGCATCATATCTCCTGACTCCTGCGCAGTTGGCTAATCTCTCTTGAGATTGGTCGTCGTGACCGAAATAGGTGCGGAGGCCATTATTATTTTTAAATGAGATAGGTTTTGTTTTATTTTTTCAGTCCCTCTAAAATTGTTTTAAAATTGATAATATATAAATATGTTTGTTAATATGGATATTATTGTTACTCGTATAGGTGATATTGCTGGACTTCGGCGCAACACGTGAATATTCCAAAGAGTTCATGGATCAATATATTGAAATTATTAAAGCGGCTTCAGAAAAGGACCGTGAGTCGATCTTGCGCAAGTCTCGCGAAATGAAGTTCCTCACTGGATACGAATCGAAGGTGACATTTCTTTATATTATTTTTATAGACATTTCTCACAGCCGACAATGCGATTATTATAATCGATAATGTATAACAAATACTATTTGATTATTACAATATCATTAAAAATTCAACAATTTCATCGCACCCTAAAGTGCAATACACAAAATGCTTTGTTAAATATATAATCTTAATATATTCTGTCGATTTTAACTATTTAAATGTTTTATATATAATTGTTTATCGATTTTTTTCTTTAAGGTAATGGAAGAGTCGCACGTCGAAACGGTCCTGATAATGGGTGAAATTTTCACTAGCAAAGGGTCTGGTGAATTCGACTTCGGCGCCCAGAAGACAACGAGACGTATCCAGGCCATAGCGCCGACGATCCTAACGCACAGGCTGTGCCCGCCGCCGGAGGAAATATATTCGTTGCACAGAAAACTCTCTGGCGTTTTCCTACTCTGTTCGAAGCTCAAAGTGAAGATGAACTGCCGCGACATGTTCCATGACATATATCGACAGTACAAAGCGAACGCGAACAACTAATCCTTCCTTACTACGTCATTCACACTATTCATACTAATGTATTAAATATCAATGTTTAACGCATATTGATGTGTCTTTTTATCAGAGATATTCGTGTTAGATTGACGTCCGCAGTACTTAGTCAATTGTATACATTACGTAAAGTAAATTTGTTGTAAAAATATCGTCTATGGTTTCAAAATTTTGTATTTATATACTTGTTGTAAATTAGGTCTCAATTTGCGACGTAATCATTGTTATATATCTATATATTTGAAGTTGTATTCTAGCATAATACTTGATAAATATTAGAATGTACTCACAATATTATATATTGTTATAACGGGTGATAGAATATATATAGGAATGGACATAATGATGTTTTCGATCACGGATCCGCGATGGTAGAAAAATAATGGTTTTAGTCAAAGTGTTTCTGATTAATATTATGCTAGTAATAACTTAGTCCGTTTATTGAATATAAAAATATTAATAAAACTAAGAATTGTTGTCGGGTTAAAGTCCCATTGATTATTTAATTAAACTAAAAAAAATATTCTAAATTAAATGTTAGTACGATTAATAAAACTAAGGGCTATATACTTCTGGGAGCTTAGAATTCTTCTTATGAAAATTACTGACTATCCAATTTTTAAAAACTTTTATTTATGATATTTTACTTGTAAGCTAATCTACCTCTTACACTATGACGTATTTCGAAAATAAATTATTGACACTGTGATTATCGATTTTTATTTGTTTTATTTCTTCCACTGAATATACAAAGTTTCTAGAGAACTACTAATAGGATAAATAATGGTCTTCATCGAACAAGCTTTTTTCTAACTACGACTAGAAAAGAACAGTTAAGTATCGAATAAATTATAACAAGTGTAATATAAATTAGGTCGCCTAAAGTTAGACATTCAGCCTAAATGAAAAAAAAACTGTTTAGAAATATTGCCTTACTAGCAAAATAATGAGCCAAAAACCTCTCTCAGCTCTTAGTAATTTCGTTAAGCAACATGCGGGCGATGCCGCGGCCACAGCTAGTAATGTATAAAAACACAATAAAGTATTTCTCACTTGTAAAAATCTAATCCCGATTACTTTTTATCTATGTTGAATATATTTTTACTTTTAAGAGTTGAAAATATATTGCGTATAACGCACAAAGGTTCTGAATTTTGCATGATCTTATTTGATAAAATCTTTCGTAATAGAAAAAGATGTGATATAAAATAAAACACCAGAGCATGAGTATTTAAATATATTTAAATTCATTCAGTAGCGTTTCCAGTACTTAGGCTATAGTGATCTAATTTGATTTAATTGGTATCTAAAGAAATGCAACATTTATCTATATTATATAGGTATAAGTAAAGTTATTACAAACAACATGATTGTATTTTAGTAACAGATTTTTTTAGTTATATTTTTATATATTTTGTCTACAGAGTGCTACAATTCTCTCTGTGAAAATATAAGAAGTCAATATATAATTAACCATATAATACGGGATGGAACATTGTAACAAAGCCAAATGTGAATATAGAGCAAAGGATTAAGTTCCTTACAATATTATATTGAATACATATAATAACTGATATATATATGAATGCAATTGTTTAAGTTTATTAACTAATAACCTTTCGTAATATCGTAATATCAAAGATACGTTACAATCACATCGATTATAATATTCTAATAATAATAATCAGATACTCCTACACAATAAACCTGTTATAAAACATTAATGAAACAGGGTTTTGCATAATTTTGACTAATGTAATACGCACTAAGTTTAAACATATATTGTATAAGTAACAACTAACATTAATCTAATATAATTCTTGGATAAAGGTATACTATTATAAAAAAAAATCACATAATTCATGTGTTATAATTATGATATTCGTACTCTTGACCTTAAAATCTACTTGAAAAAAAAAACCGTCTGCTATTCGATACACATGCTATAGATCATAATTATGTGGGACAAATAAAAAAAGTTAAAGAATGTTTTGTTATCAAAGAGATTTCAAAAGCATTGTTCGCAAACTGATCATTTTTCATTTAAATTGGAAGTAAGAAACCCCTGCTACCTAAGCTTATCGCTTTAACTGTATTTCAGCTGCTTAACAAATATGGCGTAAACAAAGCTATATATGTTAGCATGTCGGTCGAAATCAATGCCTATTTTATTTAATTACCATGTGAGGTTCCAACTTTTTAAGAAAATCATTATTTAGGCCAATTTATTTTAAACTATAGTTATGTTTAAGATGAATTTGACGATAAATATGTGCATATTATTTTATTAATTCCATTACAAATAACACTTAAAAAGCTTTTTATACATTTTCAATTTTTTTAAATATGTTTGAGTACTTTGTACTGGGTCAGTTTTGTTATCGACCAACAGGAAAAATCTACACAATTCTCTATCCAAATGACCAAGATGATGCGTCAGTAATTTGCTATTAGTAAGAATATAAGGTATTTTCTAAGCTAGATATATACATATAAGGGTTTTATATTAAGTATCGTGACCGCTTCTCAAACTGCAATAATATTTTGTTAATTCAAAAATATATATTTTTATCCATATTCAAGCAGTTTTTTTGAGATATGATCTTTTAACAAAGAATAAGCTTTTACATTTTTATTAAATATCATCGATCAACAATTGACTTATATATATAGTTAATAGGTTTATATTGTTACATAATTATGTGCGTAATTTATTAGGTGTAAGTAGTTATAGCTTTAAAAAACAATGGTTAAAAGAATTATTAAAAGACCAATATATAATCGTAGTAAATATAAAAATAAATTATTATCAGCGTCTATTTAAAAATAATTAAAAGTAACAACAAGTAATTTTATAATAATAATATTCAAGACATCTATATAAAACAATAAAAATATATTTTAACAATAAGGACTAAGTTCATTAATATTTAAAACAACAAAGATAACATTATAATTTTTTTTCAATTACATTGTAACTTGAGCTGGTTAATTTAAACAAAATTATTTATTGAGAAACGGTCGGCCCATGAAAGGAAATAGTGCTTTAACCATTATTATCTATTATCAAATAATTTAACATAAGTAATACTGACCTAATGTCATAAAGAAATGAAAAGTGAATTCTACAAAGGCATGGTATCTAAATAGATTGCTATTCTTCAGTCAAAGCAATAGGCCTAGGCATTGGATTCTTTAAGATCGGTGAGCCTCGCTAGTTGTGCTGGCTCGAGTTCGTCTGGAATAGAAGCTCGACCGGCACGGGGAGCCGCAGGGGGGGATTGAGGGGCGGTAGGGGGACCCGAAGCTACAGAGGCACCGGTCGACTCACCCTCGGAGGCCGTCGAACTCGAGGCTGGGTGGGGTGCGGAGTCAGCATGTCCCTCTTCGGAATCGCGTAAACAGACAGCAGTCTGTTCGGACAGAGACGATTCTTCGTCGTCGTTGTCTTCTACACGTTCCGGTTCCTCTGGCTGTGACTCGGGCTGCGCATCGGGCTCGGGCTCGGGGCGGGACTCCGGCGGGGGGAAGGGCTGTTCGGGCTCTTCTATCATGGGGGTAGCGGCCGTGATGACAATTTGTGCTACGCCGAGCCCACAATCCTCGCTTGTGATTTCAACTTGTGGTGGCGCAGGTTTCGGTTGCGGTACGGGAGGCAAGTCCTCCACTTCCTGAAAACGATTATACTTGTATTATAAGAAGTTTCAAATGATTGTGTTTGTAAACATTCAAAAAATTTTAAGTTTTTGAGTTTGGTTTTGTCGATTTTTTCTGTGACATCATAATTTATGGTCTGTAAAATTTGTTTAAATTCATCCAATTGAACTTTTATCTCATTCGTGTCATGTAACTTTGATAAATAACTTCTAGTGGACTTCATGCATAAAGCCGACATGCTGACGATAATATGAACACGATTAATGCCGGTCTCTACAAAATGTATACAATTTAGCTAATGATTACAATAAAAAACAGATAGATGCGCATATCTTTTAAACATATAAATAAAACCACTTATTATCTTCTCACACGTTTTAAAGTAAGTATAAAAAGTTACTAGTCAAAACGTGTTAGATATTTAAGATATACACAACTATAAGGACTTAGTTACTAAAAAATATTTCATATACACACAAGCACTGTTACCCAATCTGCCCATAGCGAAAGCAAAGCTCAACTGCTTAAAACTGACCTTTACCTCTCGATCGGCCACAAATATCTTTTATAAATATATAAATAGCACCTGGAGAAAGAAAGATATATATCGATTTAAACGAGTTGACAATATTTTCTTTAGAAGTAGCTGGTTTGATAGGAATTGATATTTCTTCAATTGTTAATGTTCTGCCGAGCATTGAAAAAGTATTATAATATTAAATGATATGGTGTTATAAGTGGCAATATTCCGTAATAGAGAACGGTTGAGGCTTATTCCAAGACGTCGTTCCAGTGTTAGATAGTGATAGATAGAAATGAGGGAGAATTTCGGCCGTCGACGCTTAAAATCAACATTTCTTATCAACTGGGGCCGTCTCTGTTTCAAAATAGAAGATATATTTATATTAAAAAATTAATAATGTATTTTTCATGTGTTGTACACAATAAAACATAGTCATTAAAATAAAATTTTATTTAATTAGAGACATTGTGCCCGATCGCTTTAATTCAAAGAAAAAGAATCGGTATACTAGAGGCATCTACAAGCTTTAATGTCACTTTCTGGCAAGGAGCCATGATAAAGCCAGCCTAGACATAATAACGATGTAATAGTGTTGTAATTAAAGGCCAAACCTCCTCCTCAAATATTTCAGTGACAACCTCATCGACTGAAGCATGAAAAAAAATCGTACAAAATTAATGAATAAACTGTATATCTGTTGAAGTAAGAGGGTTAATAATTGTTTTACAAATTTAATTTATAAATGTTTCCAATTGCTTGTATAGCTTCAAATTATAATAAGTACATTCAGGTGAAAGTTACTCCATAAAGATCAATAAAAAAATTTATTGTTTTCTTTTGACAGCACTATGTTCTATTCATATGTAGCCATTATAACCATGTTCAACATTTTTAACGCGCGAGTATCATTACATTTTTTAGTTTACTTACCTACAATGGTGATGGGTGGGGCGACCGAAGGTAGTGGACCTATGAATTGTGTATCATATTGTTCATGTTGGTTCCTACTAAGTTCTAGGTTAAAGCTGAAGTCGGGTTGGCTGTCCATGGAGTCACCCATGTCGGCTGGTGGAGGTGGTGGCGGGTCCGCAGGAGGAGCAGCATTCTTAGTATTGTTGTTCTCACTGAAGATCACTGGCAGCGTCCAAGGATAGTGACAAATAATTCAACGATCGAATTTGATCAAGGATACAAATCTCACAGTGTGCGAAACATTTTGTCAAAAAGACAAGAAAGTTGAAGTTATAGCAGACAAGTTTCGACATATCTTTCGAACAAGTTTCATATATTTACTTGGTTAAGGCGTAAAGTTTCAGGTTCAGGAAAGACGAAGAAAGAAATATATTCAATAATTTTTGCTATATTGCTGAAGTAATGTAATTCGCGTGAAACAACCCAGCACTTCAGGAATGGTTAAGATCAAAGGGAAAACAAAGAGTGGCGATGTTATTTTTTTATTAATTTTTCTCTTTTAATTATTTTGTAATTGAAATATCCTTGATTTACGTAGATATATTAAATAAAATGTTTGATTAGCTATAATGATCGTGCAACTTTTCATGCATTTATGCCGATGTTGGATGGACCTTAAATAGGTAGCGTTTTATATAATACCTACCAATATCTAGATATGATTATAAACGTGCTTTACTGTAAAGTCAACAAAATTACCATGCCAATTGGGAATGAAAACGGTAACGAATAACCCAATCAGCCAAAAGCTATCTATCGTGTGATGAATCGCGTTTTTATGGCCACTATTTATCTTTACATTACAAACAAATACGGTTAACTGCGTAACAAGACACCAGCATATAAAATCCGCACACAGACAACTTCACTTATGGCCCCACAAAGAAGTTTGACGTCACAATTATTTGCTTAACATTTTTTGTTAAGCGCATGAAGTTGCCAAAGTACGAAGAAATAGTGCAAAGAAGGAAGGAAAAAGGAAATAGTGAAAAGTTTTAAAATAAGTATCTAGTTATATTATTATTGTTCACTTACTTTCTTCGTTAAATCCGGCTGACGGTGATTCAGGCGGTGAAGCAAAAACCGGTGGAGCCGAGTCGGGTGGAGTCCAATCATCATCAACACCACTTAGCGGTTCCCCATTCTAAATTAGACAACATTTAATTATTTTCCAATTTTTCATGTTATTTACCAATACGTTATGAAAATATTATTAGTTATCGTCGTACTTTTTCAAAGTAGTTACTACTTCGTCTAAATAGTAAGGATGATTATATGTGTAATATTATGAAAATTATTCGTTAAGGCGTACCTCATCACATTCTTCGACTATAAGCGATGGGAAGTTACCGATCACTCCATTAGCTTCACCACGCCACCAACCATCATCTACGTCATGAGCATCCCGTGACACGATACGAATTATCTAAGAAAATGTTACATTATATTACTTTATTCTCTGATTAAGCAATTAAAAAAATATTTATACTCGATTCATTATACCTGTCCTTCTTCCAGATTCAATTCATCTGAAGCTTCAGCGTCATAATCGTATAAAGAGAAACAATAGCCAAGTGTTGGCAACGATTCTGGTTTTACTTCTGGCTCCACTATTGGAGGTTCTTCAACTTTCGGTTCTATTTTAGGTTCCTCAGGTTTAGCAGTCGGTGCAGATATCACTGATATTTGATCAGGAGATTGTACAACATCAGCATCTTCTCCTTCAACTGTATAGTCCACAGACGAGAAAGATATTTGGGCAACCAAACCCGGGGCACTCGTAGGCTAAAATATCAATATTCACGATTATTCATCATCACTAAATATCAAATATTTATATAAAAATATGAAATGTACCTGTTCTCGTTCAACATCAAGATAGTTGTGAGGCACATATCCTTCTTCTCCACGGTAGTTACGTGCTCGAAGCCAACCATCGCCATCTCCTTCGCCAACTACCTCCAGTTGTTCATTTTCAATGATCGACAACTCATCAGGATTTTGAGCCTTTTATGGTAGACAAGTAATTAATGATTACAATCGTTCTGACGAAATCTAAGCAATTAAACAATTCGGTGAGGATTAACTTACAGTGTAAGAATACAAAGCAGTACACTTATACAGTGAAGGCGCTGGTGGTTCTGCAGTTTGTGGCGGAGTAGATTCAGCTTCTGGTTCACCCCAATTAACCTGAGTAGGATCATCCCATCCAACAGTAAGTTGTTCAATACGCATACGCTCTTCTTCCAATGCAGCTATAAAAAAGAAGGCACGTAGTAACTAGTAAGAAATAATTAATTTTATTTTTTATATGACTTATAAAGTACCATCAACATCATCATCCTGTTCATCTTCGTTTTGCGAACCAGATGTCGTACGCTGATGTCCTCCAGAAGTACTAGCCACAGCTGAAGTAGTCGGTGCATCTCCTTCGGTGTTATCACTATCATAGAATGAGTCTGAGCTTGGTTGATCCTAGACATAAATAAAATTAAGTTATTTAAAACAACTAAGATTGAAACAAATGTTTTTTTTTATATAATTTGGACTAGAACTTACAGCTGCACCAGATGCATCGGTGCGCACACTAAGTAGGCTGCTGCTGCGTGGCAAAGTTTCTTGTACAGCAAGCAAATCAATTTCTTTTAGCCATTCATCTACAGCGGCCCCACTGCTGCGAAGGCATTCCAGCCTAGCCTCATACTTTGCTTTAGATGTCTCCGATCGTCGAATGTTAGATCTCAACTCGTCCATACGGACTTCGAGCTCAGGACCATTGGGGTCATTGGGATCAACCTAATTATTAAGTTAAGCTTATTATAATATTCAAGTAAATAGAAACAATTAAAAATTATGTTTACTTTATATAAGATACCTTTTGTCCCGCATCTCGCATAGCTTGGTAAAGATTTAGCTTACGCGTAGCATCTCGCACTAAAGCAGTCTCTCTAACTACACGTGTTGCCCATCTACGAGCTTCTTGCGCGAGAGTCTGAGTCACGGATTCGTGTTCCATAGTAACGGCGTCAATCGGATCATTGTCGCATGGCTCGAAATCATACTAATGAAAAATTTGATTAAGTAAAACAATACATATTTAATAAAACTAGATTATGAAAGATATACGCACCTGGATGTGCTGTTTCAACACGGGATAATATAAATAAAGACATTGCAGATTGTATTCGCGTGTCAGCTGCTGTGCTTGATCTCTGATTTTCCCGAACGAGTGTTGAGTAGCTGAACAAGTAAGTAGTTCAGTGCGTCCCATCAGGGTGAGGAATTCGGAGACCTTTTCATATACAGATGATTCCATGCTTTGCATGCATGTTTGTAATTCGACCAAGAAATATCGATTCTGTATAAAAATAATAAATATAAATAATTTTTTTTTTTTTTATAAATTCATATTTTTTATTTAAGTATATCTGTAACGATTCACGTACTTGATGCGCATTCGCAGCAGCGATGCTAAGAAGGTAATCATTTCTTGCACCAGTTGACTTTTCCTCCAGTTGGTCTCTACGAGATGAAACCTTCGCGCTATTCTTTTGCAATGAAGTTATCGATTGAAAGAACGAGCCTTTTTTCTTTTTTAATCTGTTTCGAAAATATTTAAAACGTTAGTTACACACAGTCCGCCTATTACAAGCAAGCTATATCACTTTGATATTAAAAGGTCTTTTTGCCCGTTAAGTCGCCCTTCGACTTATAATTGTTTATAATTGCGTTATTGTTTCGCTAATAACTTCGAGACTAACTAACACGTTAACAAAGGTCAGCCCCCAACGGGTAGAGCATATCTGTTAGCGGTTTCGTCGCGCAGTATTTATTGTCCTGTAACTTCGTCTGACTGTTAGTAATTGCTTCGAAATAGCGCGTGTAATGCTATAAATTAGTGAACTGTGTCTTAATGTTCAAGTCACGTCGCTGGAAGGTCATACAAATTATACAGATGATCCTCTAGTTTCTAGTTGCTTATAATATCATACAGACTTTAAAAGACTACGCGTATGACAGGCACATAATTTAAAACTGTGATACCAATTTCTCTGGTCACACAGTTATTTATACAATTTTAGAAGCGTTGGTGAAAAGATTACGTTTCGAAATGTTTTTTTCTCAATGCTTAATAAGAATAAAATCTTAGAATTTTATAAAAAGTTTTACGTGGATAAAAAATAACGTATAAACCATATTATAGTGTTCCAGTTATACTAATCGTAATACTCTGGTACTGTAAACAAAATAATACTTACTTTTCTTCGATGTCCTTAGCCTTGTCTCTGACATCGTGAGCAGTGTGCTCTTCGTCGAAGTAAAGTTTTTTAGTCTTATCAACGTCCAAAACAGTCAACTGCAGCTCTTTATGTGCCTGTGCCAGCGAGTCGGTGCACTATTGGAAAGTAAACGTAGATAAAAATTAAAAAGCTGCATAACTCAATATAGAGTTATGCAGCTTTTTAATTTTTATCTTTAAAGATCTATATAACATATTTATGTATCATATTTTACAACTAGATTCCGAAAAAGCCGATACTACCACAGTTGCTAAATACAAAAAAGAACGTTTCTCTGCAAAAGGTAAAGCAGTAACTATAAAATGCACTTTATCACAGGTTCGGAATGAAACTTTTCTAGTCTTTCTTTTGTTAAAAAATTTAAACGACCGCGAATTCCTTCACCTGTTCTTCACAAATTAGAATGTTTTCTTCTTCATTGTCGACGTAGTTTATATTTCAACTGTAGGTAAGTAGCTTTAACATGAAGTATTAAACTATTTTCTTGAAAATAAGTAATAATTCTATAAAACAAGCACATATTTAAACATAAATTATTTAAAAAAAAAAGAGTGTGTGTACTTATGTACACGCGTTAGAAGTTATACTTCTTTGGCGTATGGAAAAAAAAATAACTAAAATGCAGTAGTGATTAACGATAAATATTAAAATTGATAAAAAAGATTTTATTTAAATAAAAAAGGTTTTATTAACGTAATAAAAATACTAGAATATACAACTTGAACATAGTTATCGATTTTCATGCTACCTAGAACTAACTTCACGTTGTAGAATTCAGGTGTTTAATGAGCGGTTAAGCAGACAGCTTCATACTGTTAATTTTGTGTCACAGATGCGCGTGCATCTTAAAATTTCACTCTCATCATTTTTTCATAACGCGCCTAAAGAAGTATAACTTCAAAAATTTATATGATTACGAATATTGTAAAAAAAGTGTTGATTTTCTTTCACCAGTTCTTCTCAGATCAGGATGCTTTCTTCTTCAAGATGGTGGTAGCTCTTACTTCACCTATCGAGATATAAGTTTAATAAATGAGCATCAAACTTACATCTTGGTAGTCGAAGTAAAAACTATACAATATACACTATAAATATTGAGTAAATAATATCTGTCAAAGTTCAAGCGATCAGAAAAATTGACAAAATACAGTTTCATACACCAGTTCTTCGGAAGTCAGGATGTTTTCTTCTTCGAGCTGTGGGTAGATTTTAATTCGAATATCGAGAAAAAAATTAAATATGAAAGAATAAATTTATTTCTTGATGTTCGAAGTAAAAACTCTACCGTCCGACGCAGTTAAAACTTTCTGCTGATGTTATTAAACAAAAGTTGACGTTTGACTTGAGTGTTTCTTCATAAATGTTGTGTTTACAAAATACAAGGCATAACATAACATAAAACGGCATTAGATGGTATTCAATAAAAAATTTAATTAGCATAAAGGTTAAAACTTGAACACACTTAGAAAAATCAATAAATCATACACTTATGGCAATAAATAACATACAAGTACATTTCATGTTGTAAAATAAATATTTGTAACGTAGTTATACAAGAAGTTATTTAAAAAAGTAAGCTATTATAACCTAAACCCACTTAGGTTATAATAGTCTCACTCTGAATGAATACCCAAGTTAATTAAGATGCTAATTTTAAACTTTTTGATTAGAACAAAAGAGGTTGCTTGTTTTTGCTCCAACATTTATCATATTATATACATTTATTAATTCAAAATTTATTTCCCACTATTTTTCCCGAAGTACTAAAACATTAAAATTGTATTTACAATACTTTTCATATTTTTCACATCTATAATTTCCTTGAAATATTCTTAACGAACAAGAATAATGCTTTTAATATAATTGGGAATCATTTGTCAAAGCAAAATGCACTCCCAGCATAAAAAAGCTAGACAAAGAGATTTTCCACGCGCTTTGACATCACAACATCGAGTGGCATCGGATGAACTTGTTTTATTTCTATTCGCTCCTGTACGATATATTCATTAAAACGCTGCTAGTGAATTTCTGAATTCCTTTTCATGCTGGTTTGGCACTTTAATAAAAATTGAATTTAGCTTCGGAATTATTTGGCATGTTAAACTTGTTCGTATTATATGCATCTATAGTTTATCCGATTATATATGTAATCTTTCAAGTCGAAACAAAGTTGTAATTATTTCTTTATATTGATAAGTTATATTGTTATTTGTGTTTCTTTATATTGATGTTGTACTTCAACATTGTTTTGCAGAAGAGAGAAATATGCACACATTATAACCTTAGCTCTAAAGATACATTACATAAAAAAAAACATATTCTTATAAATACACCGTCAATAAGTAAAAAAAATACTTGATGAAATAAAAAACACAATATTTTTTCAGATAGTGTAATATGTACCTACTTAAGGAGCTGATGAGGAAAATTAATACCTATATGATTTGTATGAGGGATATACTACCTGGTCACGATACATTGGCAATCGGCAACGATTTGATTGTAATAAAAGGTTGACTATATTATTTGCTGATGTCTGCCTCGGACGTTGATGTTCAGAATATTCAAAAAGCGACATAAAAACGAAAGGACAGATATTCAGATTCCGATTTTTGCAGTAATCAGTTTATATTGACGTTTGTTTTTTTTTTCAAGGAATCTGTATAGATAAATTTAAAATCCTTATCTAAATAAAAAAATTGAGAAAATAATTAGCGTATTCCGTAATCGTCTACGAAATAATTAAATAATGTAAGATAAAAACGAAATGATCGATAAGGAACACTTCCAGGAACGCTTTCAGTCCTGGAGATAGATTCCAGGAAATAATTTTGTGTGCCTTGTTATTTTTTATATGAAATAGTGACGTAGAGGCTCAATTAACTGGACTAAGTCGATTCGCATTGATCTGCACTTTAATCTCTATCGATTTGAAGCATGAGCAATCAATCATACACCGAAATGTTCGCCAGCTGCGATGTTAATATCTAGCGGATCATTTTCAAACATTGCTTTTCATTTAAAAATATCGTTGTAGGTTATATATATATATTTATATGTAGCCTTACATATATATACGAGGTAGAAAATAAGGTTTGGTATCGAAAAGGATCAAATACCTTTTATAAATTGAATCTATGATTCTACTCTTATTTTATTTTGAGGAAACCATTATTTAAATGTAATGCAACGCGATCAGCTGATAAATATTTATTTTATAGATTTTGTATGAATCTACGACGCATAATTGGTACAAGTATTATTATGAAAATGACTTTTGTTTTTTGTTTTTACGCTCTTATATCTAAACTACTCACTTAGTCAGGGGTTATCATTGTACGGAACACCTACCCTCTCCTTCTAACACTGGCAAATTATTAACCTATATGTATCTAACTATTAATTACATTTCATTTCAAAATTATACTACTAAATTACTAATTATAGCTATTCTCATCCAAGTCTCAAAGCGAAGTTTTATTGTAATTACTAGTATTATTGCAAGTACCACACGACAATTAAACTACAAAGGCTTATTTGTATTTCCATAAAATATAAAGTTTCAACGTCAAAGTAATGAAACAAAGAAACTTAATTGAGTATAATTTTACCTTTGATATTGAGGTTTGCAAAGTTCTAATGAAGAATTAATTATTTCAAAAGAAGAACAGTCGTTTACACAAAGGATATGGCAAATATTATACCTAGTATATTGTCTGCATACTTAAAGATTTTATTTAAAATTATTTATTATTATTATTAAGTGAGACATTTACCGTCTCGTTTTGCAAGCTGCCGGCTTCTTTTGCAAGTTTAAGGTAGCGGACTAAGCATGCTAGGCAAAGATTTATGCTCGGTATTTCGACAAGTGATCAATTCATAACGTGAAACTTAGAGGAACGAAGGTACAAAGACAGCTAGAAGAATTATGGCAATGGCAAGCTATATCTTTCGCAGAACCGATATCCAATTAGGAAAGATAGTTCTTCCAATATTGACCACGACTCGTAAAAAAAGCTTTGCTGGACCCTCAAGTTGACGCCTATGACTAGCAGCGCACTCTAAGAACATAAAGGCTGATGATGGGATGGATTCATTAAATATTTATCTATATTCCGTTTACGTATTAATACTTTAGTAGATAGTAATTAAACACTTATAGATAGGATAAGGATAGAAAATATTTGTTTTTTTTAAACTTTAAATTTTTTTGCTAGAAAGTTACAAAAAACATTTAATAATAATATTTACGATTATATATTGAACCATCTATTTTATATAATACAAAAACACAAGACAATCGTATACACATAAACACCACAATTATAATATATAAACATATTATAGTTTTAGTAAGTTTTATATCAAAAACTTACCTTTTTTGCAACGTTAAGCTTATGTTGTCGAAGGCCCTTGGCCTCGTCAGCTATCTGCTGTTGAAATACTTCAACAGCGGCCAATCTCGCCCGAGCAAGCTTTTCGTTTTCTTCCAGAACGGTACGCCAGACATTCCACATGTTCCTGGTAGAACAATACATACCATCTATGAAATGTATTTCATGGATGTGAAATAAAATTCTTAATAAAAATACTTTCTCAATGTTTAATATTAAAATTCGCAAATCGCAATAACATATTGTTATGTTAATGTGGAGGCACATTTTAAAAATGTAATTTGAGAAAACACTGTAACAACTTTTTCACTGAAATTCAAATATGATTCGCAAAGCACGTTGCATTGCTGCTGTTTATTTTTACACTTTATTTTCGCATTGACTGTCAAAGCTATTCGTACTAAAATAAAATAGTTCAATTAAAATATAGCTACAAAATTATTTTTAATTTGAAGAAAAATTAGTTCGATTTGAGATTTTCACTGGTGGCACGATCCACAGTTCAAAAATATGGTTATTAGTTATTATCATCAACATAATAACAAATAATCGCATGATAACTAACTAATTGTTCTTAACTGAAACCTTAATAATTCTTAATTGAAAGAATATAATTCTCAATTCTGCTTTACTACATGTACTATATTTACGATAAGGTAATTTATGTATTTAATAAGTATTGTTAGCTATATTTTAATATAAGGTCATTCATATACAAACATTAGTTGGCTTTGTCATTAGACAAAAGAATAATATACTTATTAAAGTATATTATTCAAACATACCTTTCTTTTAATACTGATTTATTAGCGAAGGCTTTGTACGAGATAATAAGAAAACAAAGCTTTCCCTTGATACATATTCGAAAATCATATGACAAAGTGTCGCCGTGGGCGTCGCCTTGTCATGTTCTACCTATTCAATTGAAAATAATATCCTTTTATCAATGCGTCACAAAGTATTAGCGCAAGGGTATGTGGGTGTTATTAAATGACGTTTATAAACACACATTAAATTATGCATAACCTTTACCGTCTAAGGTGTCACAGCAACGATTTAATAAACATATCAGAACACTTAAGAAAATTTTACGATCATTAATGTTTTATTATTTTGTAAAATCTGAAAGAATGGAAATATTTCTAACAAAAATAATATTTGCTCTATTTAAACATTAATCGATTCTAATTCTGAAATATGATTAAAACTTTACTGTCATGAAAGTGAAAGAGTATCAGTAGGTACTTATCCCATGATAACAAAATATATAAATTTTAAGATCACTTCAGTTTGCAAGCAGTTGCAAAATCATTCGAACTTTGTATTCCCAAGCGCTTAAACTAAGATAGTTACTCGTATTAAATACATATGGAATAATTATGTTAGCAGTTAGTTAAGATTTATATAATCTCTAGAGTCTTTCGTCCATATATGTCCATGAAGAGAGATCGAGTCAAATCTTACATGTATAATGTATGCACAGGACTAGCAAAGCGGTATTATTATTTATTAACTATATACTAACCATTTCTCCTCTGCTCCGTCGACTTTTAGATCGGGAATGTTCGGTATTTTCTTGTTAAGGTATGCCGATGATATTTTCAACAAAGCCTGAAACAAACAATTTCGTTAAGACATAGTAGTGATAAAGTAACCGAATAACTAAAATTGAATTATACACGATATATATAAATTGAAGTATTGTATACGAGAACACCTATTATCCAAATTATGCGTCTATATCATAATTTAAATGTAAATCCGACTAATATTATTAATATGAAAGTTGCTTGTGTAAAGCACACAAAAACGGCTTTTGATGGAATTACGCTACCGATAATTTATAACTTGAATATATATATTGCATATTAAATTTAAAAATTTCTGTCCCCGTAAATAATATTTTTTAACAATTATTATCACTTAGTCCAACCTCATGTGGAAACACGTAAATGAGTTTCTCCAGTGAAAAAAAATTGAGTTCGTTATTTAATTAAGGGTATCCACAGCAGACTATCGTTGCTTGCTAATATTTTTTTATATGAACAATTTCAATTTTTATTACAATAATAAAAATGGCTCGATGGCAGATTTTGAAAATTTTTGCGACACTATAAATTCTAGACTGGTGGTCGTAAAATAGGTTATATAAATTATAAACTCGGTAAATGACTCTTAGATACGTTTTACCGATAGTATTTGTAGATTTTCGCATATGTTTTTTATTGTTGAATGTGTAGTTAGTTGAACTCCATTTTGTTTGAATAATTCAAGAAAACATTAATAATAAATACCAGTCAGTATGTCAGTAGTCGACTCGTAATTATCAAAATTCTATTTACTATTCTAAACTATTAGGTAATTACTTCGATCAATAATGTACTAGATTAGCGGTAAGCGCTTCAAAAACGGCCCGAAAAGTAAGAACACAATGACGTTTGTGAGGGTATTTCTTATTAGTATGGTCTAATTATAGCTTATTGCTAAGGAAATAGGGTTGGATATTTAATGGAACAACTGTTATTGTACATTTATTGTCTTTCTGTCATTCATGGCGTAAGATCGTAAGTGAATGTCAATACAATCTAACTGTGCGGGAGTTATGACTGGCATCTCACCGTCATTTACCAAATCTTGGTCTCCGTTTTTATCGGAATCTAAATAACATTTTACGAGGGAAAAATTGCAAATCTGCAGAACAGGCGGACAGAAAAGCTTTTACTTTCTTTCAGTTATTTCTTCTTGGTTATGTCATCATTCACATAATCAGATTATATTTTTTACATTTTCTTAGACCGGATCGTCTTATAGCTAACCACATTAATAATTATTTTTAACGTAAAACGTTTATTTCGATCAGTAGGGGTCATTTGCATACGGAACTAAATTTACCATCGCGCGATGTATTTTTTTAGTAATTACTTAGGAGTGTGTTTGACAGAGCTCACGAGGATATGTCACGAACAAAACTGGTGTGCAAGAGCTCGGGTAGCAAGAACGAGTGATTTCGGCCCTTATCGACCTGCTTTGACCCCAAACGTGTAAGGTATACACAATGTAAGCAGCCGGTTGTAGTTCAAGAAAGAAAGAGAAATCAGCAACTGCAGCTTAGGCACGATTTCTAGAAGAAGAGTTTCCAGGATCGCATATGTGCAGGTATATTAAACACACATTTTCTTGTGACATAGTTTCCCAAATATGTCTAATAGTTTCCCAAAGTAACGTGTTGAAAGCGTTGACGATGTCAAGGCTTATTGCCAAAGACACGCCACCTCGGGCGTAGGTACTTCTGAACCATAGTGGAACGGGACAAAGAATATAGCTAAATATACATACAGATGTGTCCAGCAGATGAACACACTTAAAACGAGCCACTGAATAAATTCCGTAACCCAAAGGTTCTTTCGACGGAAAAAAACAAATAACCCCGTTGAATGTTATTACGAAAAATAAATAAATCAATAGTTATATAGTCGCTGGATTGATAGAATTATCGGATTCGTTAAGTGTAACTGGACAGAGCCTTTAAAAATATGTCATCGATTTTCACCTTATAACAAGGCTCTTACACGCATGCAACCTGGAATATTCATGCTCTATTTGGATCCTCATTATAAAGTTCATAGCTATAGAATCGAACGAATACATATAGATCTTTGGTGTCTTTATAGAGTGGACTGAGCCATTAGCCTTGCCTACATTTTACATTGCTCAGTCTTTTAAAGTGACGAAACAAAAAAACCTCAAAACACTTTACTACCTTGTTCATGTGATGTTAATATCTCTAACTTAATAAAATTCAATGTTCCTCCATTCATACATGGATTTCTTTTTCACATTTCACATTATGACACTCCAAATAGTTCTAGTTATCTAGTAATAGTTATAGTTATATTTGCCCTACTGTAGGAGTAATTTGTAAAAACATACTCACAATTTTATTCAAAGCAGAAAAGGTACTAAAATGTCAGACAGTTTTTTTAGAATGTTATTGGTGCATTTGATGATGTTGACCATAATACATTAACATTCAAAATAGTATTTCATCATTATTCGGTTGTCAATATATCACAGGTGAGTAACAGAGCGAGTTCATGCACCATGGCACTGAAGATCCTTTCACCCACAGTTTTATAGGAGCAACAGACTAATGAATTCTTTGTACATTGTAAGTTAACTTTAGAGAGATACGTGATATTTTCCATATGAATATACACTTGTTTTTTATATGTAAAGATCAGTCTGGTTTAATATTTCTTTACTAGTTCATATTATTATATTTATTTTAATGATTGAACTTAAATCTTATATTGATTATGTTAATTTATTTATTACATTGTTATTGCTAGCAACTTGTATTAATTATAATTGTTGAATACAACTACAAAGGCGAATCACTTAGCTGTATCTAATAAAATTAGTGCTTAGTGATAAGTCGATGGCGGATCTTACTTAAGATAATTAAATGTAGAACCCGGTTTAAATTGTTTCACCATCGTGCTTAAGTGTTTTGGTTCGTTTCGAATGTGTTAAATTAGTATTTTCGCATTATTTGAATAACAATAAAAACTGTAAAAGCACAATAGGTACTAAAAACAAACAAAAAATAATAAATAAAAAGCATGTCAAGTTTTCAATAACTTTTTAAAAACAGTTTGGGTCCGTGAATGCCTTATAGATGAAAGTATGTTGCAAAGTCGTAATGTTTCAACTGTAACGTATTTAAAGAAGAAAGTAAAAGACTGGGAAAGAATGGAAAGAATTAGATTCTCATCCAAGCTCTCAAGTACGCTTAAGCCTCACTCAAGAACGCTAATAGCATTTTGCAACTTGTCTCAAGCTACTACTACTGGACGTAAGTGGATTATTAGAATTGAATAAAGAAGAGAAGGATTTTAAGTATTCCTGCAAAGGTACTTCAGTTTTATTTAATTCGGTTACGCGATCATTTTTGTATTATACAAATATGAAACAAATACTTTTAATAATACAGCTTTTTAAGATGTTAGGTTCGATATAGGTTTTTAAAGGTGTCTATCATAAAGATCGTTATTCTTTTAGTTATTTTACGAACGAACGAGCTTTCAGCTAACGAGAGCTTAGGTATGTTTATATGGAATAACTCTAAAGCTATATTATTTAACTCAGTCGTATTACTATTATTTACGTGCCTGCAACACGTTTTATTTTAATAATTAACCATACCGTCATAGAATGCATGAGGATTAGTTTCTAATTATATTTACAGGTATAAATGGTACAGAGAAGAAATGTGATTAGTGATAGAGAATACACAAAGTAAGGGGACACACCATCCGGCGGATAACCAGCGTATAACGTAAAGTGTGTATGTGCTTAGGCTTGCATTCACTGTAGATCGTGATATCTTTACACATAAAACGAAAATAAATATAACAAAAATATGATTAATTTTGATTGGAAGAAATCCATTAAAAGACAATTCAAATTGAGGAAATGAATAGATTATAACTATTAGCAGACACATATACCTGTATTTGAATAAGAATTGTTACGCGGAGAGCGAATTGTTCATCAAATTCAAATTTCAAATTCAAATATCTTTATTCGATGTAGAAGTGTTACACTTTCTTATTGATTGTCATAAGTCTACCACCGGTTCGGAAATAAACACCTCAGACCGTAAATATAAATAACTAATATAATCATAAATAACTCGCTATCGTCCACGGCAACCATTCCCGAGGGAGACAAGTCAACTTTGCAGGACATTGCGAGTATCCTGCACAAGTCTGTGCGCAAGCAAAAGTGTCCTCTCAACTCCTTCACTCTCATTTTTTTATTTTTTTTGAAGAGCATATGGGCCACCTCTGGGTAAGTGGTCACCAACGCCCTTAGACAATGGCATAATAAGAAATGTTAACCATCGTTTACATCGCTGATGTGTCACCAACCTTGGGAACTAAGATGTTATGTCCCTTTTACCTGTAATTACACTGGCTCACTCACCCTTCAAACCGGAACACAACAATACAAAGTACTCGGAGCCTATCCATCGGATTAATTAAATCTGACACAACTGGATTGAGCTCAGTCATAAGACCAACGTCTTTACGTGCTTGCTGAAACATGGATGTGTAACTTCCAGACTAAAGCTAGTACTGAGGATCTTTCACAGCAAAAGCCAATAACGGCAATAACCTTTTATCGAACTGACCAGAAATTTGTAGCCAGGAGCTCGGAATCTATCAATTACGTAAACGAATATAAAATATATTAAGTTAAATATGTGTATAATATATATTATTCTAACGTCTTCAACAGATCGGTGTTAAAAGTTATAATGCTACCATCTTCATCATGATTCGCTTCGCTTAAACCTAGAGCCAATTAAACTGTTCTAGCGAATGCAACAGGATGCCATTTTACAAGAGAGTTGAAGCAGTAGTTAATGTAACATTCTCATCGTTTGCAACTTTAGCAATTTACACGCATTTGCTATAAAGTTTTAAAACGAGTGATATACATTTAATTTCTACATAAAAAAACGTCTTCGTCGAAATCAGCCGTTATTATTAAAAAATATATTCCCTCGAGCTCAATATTTGCTTTCGCTCCTAAATGAGACTGATATTGAAAAACTCTTCATGGTTTTTAGTTATTAATAAAATGTAAATTATTCTGTTTTTTTTTTCATAACGAAATAAAATACTATATAGAATAATGAGTAATAGACGTCTATGGGCGGCGGTGACCATCGCCACTAGGTGGCCTAAGTGAACATCCGTATTCTAAAAAGGAGCTATATTATATGTTATCGCTTTGATAAATAAAATAATCTATTAAGTGATTATATCCGAACAATTTCAGAGTTAGTTTACTTGGTAGGAATGTGTGCAAGCCCATCTGGGCAGGTACCATCTACTCATGAGATAGTCTATTGCTAAACGGCAATGCTTAGCAATGGTTGTGTGCAAAGGGTGAGTGAGCCAGTGTATCAACAGGCACGAGGGACATAACATCTGAACTACCAGTTTTGGTGGAGCCTTGGCGATGTACGGATTGGTAAATATTTATTACATCCACAGTCTTAGTCGGTGATGGTCACTTACCATCAGGTGGTCTATGATGGTATGAGTCATTTTTAGTTCAAGTGTGAGGTCACTAGATCCAACAAACCTATTTCCTTGTGACACGATGTGAACATGAAACATTCTTCATAATAAATTAATTTTTTTTTTTTATTTATTATCTTCTAAAAATATATTTTTTTAAATATACCGTAAAAAAACTTTAGGTCAACATCGGTTCACGCGAACGAAGTCACGGGCAACAGTTAGCTACATACAAATTAAACCTATTTTAAGTTTTTTTCAATTCAAACAAAAATAATTGCAAGTTATTTATTCTAATTAAACGACAAAAAATCGTTGCTGTTCAATTTCATCTTTGTAAACACAGCTGTTCAATAATAGTGTTTGCAGAATTTAAAAGTGGAAATCGTTTTCAACGGAAGTCTTATTTTTCCATTGTATATCCGCAACAGTTTTCAACTACAACTACAAATCAAGTTAAGATTTCTTACCTCGGAGTAAGATTTCTCAATGGCAGAACGTTTGATGGTGTAACTGCGGAGATCTTCAAGCAAGTCGCATTCATGTTGATTCTTCGCGTGAAGTTTCGCAATTTGCTCAGTATGGAGATTTTTCAGAAATTTCGTGTAGTTACTCTGTAAAAGAAATACGTGTTAAAGTATATGTAAGTCTATCCTATGTCTCGTGATCGCCGTTTAGATGACAGCTCGTGGCATTTATAAAATAGTAATTCAAAACAAACTTCGTTTATTAAGTTGTCGGATTGTGGGCGGCCACATTCAATAACAAAAGCGATTACAACAGATAACAAATAACAAAAGAGAAATTCATTTCACTCGCTAAAGACTGTTCCTGAAGGAAATCTTGTTAATGTTAATACATAATATGTTATTGGAGCTTGATAAGGCTTATATTGTTAAAACTTCATTGTTGTTTCGCAAACAAAGCGAAACAGTTGCATAAATTGAATTGCTGATATTAATGTAAAGCCCCTGATGATTGCATTCAATAGATTCTTATTTCTAAGAAATAACCAAGAAAAGAAATTGAAGAACGTGCATAATAATTTTGCCAATAACTTTTATATAGACTAAGGCGTTTTTGTGCAACTTTATTATACACAAAATACATACATATTCTGAAGTATTATATTATATTTTAGCAAAAGTCGTTTGGTGACGAAAATCCTTAAAATTCTGTCATTTCAACGTACATAATAAATATTTAATTCGCGAAAATTCTGGTTAAATAACTAAAATTAACTTAATTAATTCACAGGAATCATGCGTTGTTACGCCTTTCACGGCTAAACCACTGATAAAATTCAAGCCAAAAAGCTCATAGGTTACTTTTTATTACAACTCACGTAATCCAACACTAAACTAATTCTATATAAATATATTCGTATTTATTGGTTTATACTGTAAGGGTATTTGCAACTACTCATAGATATTAAAAGGTTCTGTTGGTAACTTTTTAGACCTAGGTACCCCTAACAAGTAACAATATTGTTACTTACAATATTGAACAGTAAAATTACAAGGCTTAAGTTTCTAAGTCGCTTTGTGAATTAATCTCATAATGCTAAAGGATTGACTGAAGCGACTTAATAATTTCTTGCCATCAATCTCAGATGACCCAATAGATAAACTTAATCCTTGAAATAGTTAAATATTTGTAATAATATTTTATATTATATTTTACATATTTAATTCAAGGATGTAGTTGCAAGAATAGAGGTTATCGAGAACTTAGAGTCTTCTTCAATTTCCTCTTCTAACATGTCTGACAATGACGATATTAAAATAATGCTACGGATATTATACATTTTAGCTGTGATGTGACTGTTTTATGCCTGTGCTTCGCGAGTATACCAGCTTGGGTTAAGTACATATGACTATATAGCAAACAGTAATACTCTAGTGTCTAGTAATATATTGTTTTTAAGGGATGAGTGAGTGAGTGTACATCCATATAGTATCTTGGTTTTTAAGTTTGGTAGTGCATCGACGTTGAAAGAAATGGTTAATATTTTCTTACAGCATAAATCTCTATGAATGGTGACTACTTCCTACCAGTTGGTCCATTGGGCTGTCCGCCTACTTATTTTGTAAAATGATAATTATAATTTAAAAATTGCATCATTGCAGAACACGTTGGACTGGACAGTTAGATTTTGAAATTAGCACGTTTACACGTCATATCATATCATAATCGTATAGAGGCTCCACATATACAATATAAATGTAAACTATATATAAAATAACAGCCTTTGCTCAAACGCCACCAACGGAAAAGGAAATCGAAGTTGGACAAGAACCGGGAAGCGAGAAGATGTGACTTTCCCGATACTCCATTTCCTTATAGGAATAAGATGTCAAGCATGTGCAGCGGTGCTCCATAATGAATAAAGTTTTATATACTTACTAAAAATATTATAAATTCCAAAGTATGTTTTTTTTATTTGGCAATCTTTCAAATCAGATGCATGAAAACTACCCAGCGAGTGAAATTTTTCTATAACAAACATTTATTCGGATTTGTAAATATTTTAACCTTAGTTATACATCATAGAAATAGAAATAACATATGCATACAATTAAATTCGTATCATGAAAAAAAAAGCCAAGTTATAGCAAAAAATCCACAAATTTTAGTAAAAAACAAAAAAAATTACGCTTGCTTATCTACAAAAATCTGCCACTGGTTCGGAAATAAACATTGAAGTCTATAAAGAACCTGCAAAAGTAACTCAGAGGTTACGTTTTAGATAAGGCTTTAGATTTGTAGAGTGCTACTTCAGTTATAACTTTCTGATTTCGTTTACTACATGTACAACTCCGGCGGTGACGAGACCAGTGGCCGTTCTAAAATTGTCATCCTCACCCGTTGCCATCGATATAGCACTAAGATCGACGCCTCGCAAAATAGTCGTTTCCAATATTCTACAAAAGCGACACAAGGACTGAACGCTACACGATATACCTTGGCAAGAATAATGCAGGATCAATCGATCAGATGTTGAAGGTTAAAATTTATTTTGTGATAATGAAGGGGTTTGCGTTTGCAAGCCCATGGCAGAGTACTGAAGGCATGTCTAAGGATAATGTACAATGTCTGCGTCGGGGCCCGAATTGATACTATAGCCTCCACACTCCACAAAAAAGAAATAAGATAAGTAAACAACTTTTCAAAATAATAGATGAAGTTGTTATTGGAACTTTGGGAGTATAATTAAAGTGAGTATAGGTAATTAATTGGAACAGTGTTGTATTATAAATAAAGATATCTCTATTAAGAAATACTTTTGGTCCATAATATAGAAGATATATTAAAAAATTGCATGGAATATGTAAAAGTAGTCGGGTTAACTTGACTCCTTCTTCGATTGCAATATTTAATTTCGATTGGTCATACGTCGCTCAAAGTAATTCATGCGAATTTTTGAATACATTTTTAACACAATGCAAAGTATACAGAACAAAATACACTTATTTTTTTTCAAAAACAAACATTTTAACTTTCAGAGTAATTAATAAAAAACCAGGATTGTTAATATGTTACTCATGGCTCAATTAATAAAAATGTTTTTATTTTGCTTTCTACCAAATTAAGCTGATCAAAGCAACGCAAACATTTAACTTGATTAAAACAAGTTACAACGGTACTTTTATAATTGCAAAAAAAGCTATGACATTTTATCAATAATTCTAATCAACGCTCATTTTGTTCTTACATTAATCTTCTCCATATAAGTCGGACTATAAACCCGTGACTTGCCAATCCATGAAGGTGAACAAAGCCATGTATATCAAAATATACTTTCTTCAAGTAATTATTTTTAATCATAATTTTAATACCTCCGAGTCGAAATGTAGATTTTACCAAAAAGAACCTCGGTAGTTACTCTTTTCAACAATCCTTCAAATCAAGCGGTTTAATCATAAATGAAAGAAGGTTGACTATTTTGGCTTACACGGTCTTTCTTGTCCAAGAAGTTCAGGGAGGCTTTTTCGCCACGGTTCTCTTAATGATACAATAAAAAGGGCTCTTGTCTCTATTGAAGTTCATGGCAAGAGACCCGATGGACTGACATGAGGACTGACAAATGTTAAAAGCCGGAGCAGCCGCGGAAAAAGCTGAAGCGAACAAAATAATAACAAATATTCGTCTCTTATTCCAAATTATATTTTTGTTCCGCTTGCAGTTGAAGCGCTTGGATCTTGGAGTAATAGTGCAAAATAAAAATCATCCAAAATATTACACCCCGTCTTTTTGCCTCTTCACGAAGGCTGGCTCATTTTTCACCCAGAGAATCGCATTTGCGATTCAAAGGGGAAATGCTGCTAGCATTCTTGCCACCATTTGACGCGGTCACGATTTGTTCAATAATTGTCGTCAATTATATTCATACATCTTGCATGAACATCAACAAACAATAGCATCAAGTACTTCTACCATTTATATAAACCTGTGTAGTAGTTAATTACCTAGATAACCTAAAGAGCGAGTGTCTTTCAGATAACTAAACGATAATAATTCAATCCAAGGCTTTTATTGATTTTACAATGCATTGTGAAAAGAGTTATTATTAAAAAGTGGTACCTTATTATGTTGCAATTTTTAAACAATATTTGAACTGTTAGTTTGCATGTCTCTAACATTTGGCGATGGCATCTAGATTGGCGTTCGATTATACAAAAAAAAAGGTGTGAAATTGTGAACTTTTATTTCGCTAGCCTATAAAGTAATACTGGTTTGTAGTCACTACAAAGGGCAATGAGATTGTTTACTTTATAAAAATGAGATTTTGAAAATTAAGTTTATATTGTTAAATACTTTTAACCTTTAAAATAATAAATTATTATGCCAATAATATTAAGTGGTTGCAATTGACGTAATAGGATTAAATTAGTTTAAATTGAGATTTATTATTATTATTATTTTTCTAACATTATATAAAATACCTTACAGTAGGGTTACAGACCCTTAGCTGAGTGTAAATGTCCGACTTTTATAATAATACGATATAGGTACAACTGTATCGTGCTGCGTTAAAGAAGTCTGAATATTCGAATTCGCCGTCATTTTAACACACGAATATTTCTTTCATACCTACTCGTAACCTGCTTTTAGATTTTCTTTTAAAAAATTTTGCGTTTCAAAATCATCCTATTCAGTATTTTTCGCTATTGCAAGCAGGCGTTGCACAGTTCATGCATTTCTGCACCACAGCTTGTAAATAGAGTAGAATTTCTACGATAGGGTTTTATCCTAAGTCCATTTCTTCGTTTATAAACTAATATATCTTTTTACCTAAGTAACAATCAACATGTGCATTTTGGATACCAATATTTAGAAGTTGCTTTAAGTTGGATTCTTGCGATGTTGTTAAAAAATCAAAAATTGACACAATCTTGAATACATACAACGCAAAGACAATTATGTATAATCTACGAGCAGCATATAATATATATATATATATATAACAACTAAATTTGTTACAGCTGTCAGCTCAATAGGAGAGTTTGATCTAGTATAGTTTTGTACATTCTGGCGACTGCTACGATAATATGAAAATAGTGTATTTATCGATAATAACTCTCCTCTTTCATTCAACACAAAATCTTTCCGTATTTGCTTCATGTACAGGGTCGACCTAGTTTTAGTTTTGCCGTAAGTCATTGGAAAAGCTTTCGACAGGACTTATGCCACGGCACTATTTTGTGTCAAACTTTAATAAGCTTACTCTTAAAATTGTAAAGAAAAGATTTTTCTGATGTGAGGAACTGAAATCAAATTAGAAAATAATAAAAGCTAAAACCGCTCAATACATAACGGAACATTAATTCAGAAAATGTCAAAAATATATTCATTTTTTCCAAATATCTAATGATATTTAAATTACTAAATAATTATTCAACCAAATGTATTTTCTTAAATAACAGATCTGATACCATCGACGACTTCAGATCTGTTATTTGTCTGTAATTTGTTGTTGTTGTTGTTATTTCTCTGATCTGTGATGAAAGTTCTTACAGAAAGATTCGCTTAAGTCTTTCTATCTTTTATTGCCACAAGTCACTGGCCAAGCTCGTAGAAAAAAAATGTATAATAATTAAAAGAATGGCTATTTGTTACAGGTATCGCTAGTGCCCAAAGTTTGGCCCACTTCCAAAATTAATAGTCAAATATTCGTCATTCTGTACTGTCTCTGTCAGGCTTAAAAGTTAAGCCTACAAAATCAAACAATATTAAAAGAACATTTGGCTTTTCAGAATATTTTATATTCTGAGTATTTTATAAATACTCTTATATAATTACTATATTACAAAGTTTTCATTTGAATCGATATATTGATAAAAGGAAAACTATTTACTGACTTGCCGCGAAATCTTAAGAAATTGCCAAATTTATTATATAGGCTAATAGAGCCTATATAATAAATTTGGCAAGCACGTTTGTTATGTTAAGTTGAGTGTTATCCACATCCAAAGATCGGGACTTGTGGAAAACGAATCGAGGCGTTCATACGAACATTTTATAGCAATAACTTTTATCTCGTTAATATTACTATAAATAAATGGATATTTAATATGAAATAGCAACAAAACTGTAATGTTTTGTCATCTAAAATAGAATTAATTGTTTCCAAGACTCATTTCTTGAGGATTTTTAGGATACTCTTAGTTTTATTGTTTTCGTAATGTTAATTTAAAGTACATTTAAACATATTTTAAATATATTATTACCTAAACATAAACATAAACTTAGATAAATACTTTATATCGAAAGTAACCTAATTTAAAAAAAAATACTTAATTTTTATTTATAGTTCCTAACGATTGTAAATGTATTTTTTTGTATTCGATAAAAAGTGATAATTAATGAATGTGTGTTTACTTATAATTAAAGATACTTTGGTGGTAGGCCCTTGTAAAAGTCTGTTTGGACAGGTTACACCCACTCATCATTTATTCTACACCTAAATGTCATTACATCGTATTGTTTTGTCCAGTTTGAAAGGTTATACAAGCTATAATTTAAAAAGTTGTTATATTTCATTTGAGTTTTTTTTATTATACTATTTTGATTATATGTATATTATGGGAACAATTTTGAGTGCATCTTTTATATTTGTCTAACACTAATATGAACTTACGGTTACTTATATAATTTGTTTTCAGAAAAAAAAAAAAAATTAAATTCTAACGGCAATCGCTCGTGGAATCAATTTATAAATCAAGGGTCCAGATCAAGAATTGTAGTATATTACTGACAGTCCAAGTGATATATGTTATTCGCCCTCTTCAAATAGAATTTATGCATAAAAGTGGGTAGGATTTTTATATAATATATAATATGGCAATATGATCCACAAGTAGCGTGAGCTGAGATAGCAAAGAGCTTATAACCCTTTAGTTTAAACCGAAGATTAAAGTTTTAAACCAGATTTGAAATGAATGAAAAACAAAAGCTGTTGTAGAATAAGTGTCTATATCTACACTACTTATGTTAAGATTCTTTTTTTTCACCTAATTTTGTGGTAAATAATCGTTTTATGATGCAGTGATTCACATTATACTATTTTTTTCATTTTTGTATGTCTGTCAGTCTGTATGTCTTCTTATAACTCAAGAACGGCTTGACCAATCTTGACAAAAATTGGTACACAAAAAGAACATGTGATGGTGCAAATGTTAGGCCATATATAAGATCGGTAAATCTACGGTATCTTACGAAAATTAATTTCAAATCGTTTATTACGCATTTCTTTATCAGTAGCCATATGTGTCTGGGTGTGTGTGTGTTTGTGTGTGTGTGTGTGCGTGTGCGCGCGTGTGTGTTATTTTAGTAATAAAATAATTTATGATATTTCTATTAAACGCGGGTGAGGCCGCAGGGCACAGCTGGTCTTAAAATAAGAGGAGAGTTTCACTCAGCAGCGGGACATTAATTGGCTTTTATTTTAAATTCAACAATTATTCATATTGTCAAAGTTAATACCAAAACAATATGAATTAAAAAAAAGTTTATTTTTTAAATCGGCTTATTTGTTTGAAACAAAGCGCCCCTAAGAGCATTAGAAGAAGGGTGGAAAATTAGGGGACTCGATACATATTTAAAATCCATTAAACGGAGCTGTCTCATTTAAGCAGCGCGTTTAGAACGCTTTTCATGTAATACATATTGAATATTTACTATAATATATAAAATATCTGTACGTCTGCATTTCAATCAAGTTCGTCGTAAGTTAATCAAGGCAATATCTAAATATAAAAATATTTTATTACTTTTATTTCTAAGCTTTATTTAATTTATCAGTTGTGAGTGTGACGTCTCACTCGCATTATTCGCTACATTGTAGCAATATATTTGTTTAAAAATAAGTTTGGTAAGACAATTCAATTTTGATATCGGATATTTTTTCTAATACATAGTACATTACATTATAATTTATTTATTTTATTTACTTTACTACATTTTATATGTAGATAAGAACAAATTCTATTCATTTATAATATTCATAATTAATTTGTAATTCGTTCATTTAAAATGTTTGATTACCGAGTTTAATCGTTAGCAATTATATAACTTTTAATTGCTGCTCATAGCGTTGCAAATATTTTTCATAATTCATATTTACTTTAATTTCTTTATGAAAATTACAATTATTGTTATTACAATTACAAGTATTGAAAATAGACGTATGACTTGATTAATCTACTTAAATTTTAATTTAGCTAAATTTCTATAAAGAAAAGCCTTAAAATGAACGAACCATTGCTTTAAAAAGATAAATCATGAAATGAAGCCATATAAAGAAACAACTCTCAACATTTATTAAAGGTTTTCGCATTGTTTTGTAAGCTTTTTATTGCGTTGTTGTTTTGTAACTTAAGACAGTATAAACAACTTAAAGATTAAACATATTTAAGTTAAGAAGAATTATAATTCGTTTTTAAATAAATTTTAATTTTTTTTGAGGTACAAAATACTTAAAATATCTCTATCCGAGCACATATGTGCGGTATTAGGTATGTTTATGTCTAGAGTCATATAGCTTAGAGCTTTACTTTTGAAAGCTGTATAAAAATCGCGAGAAATATAATCGCGAGATACTCCAGTTTTTTCCACGGAAATTTGAATATACACAACATAAAAGTTGAACACAAAATTTGCCTGCGTAGAGCACTAGCCTTTGCGTTAAGGCTTATTCTGTTTTAATTAAAGGGTTCAAAAGTATTGCATTCATACTTTAGTTTTCATACTTTAGAAATTTTTTGAATACTATCTAATATTACACATGCAGACACGTCGGCGCGACTGTTAGTTATCTGACGTCGTCTTATTTGGTGAAGTCATCTACATCAACGACACAGAATGTAAATATTGATTGTGCTTAATAAATTGTTGTATTTTTTACAAATTTTACAAACTTTCAATGCTAGGAAACATTGTTATAAAAATATATTTCATATTACTGAAATGTAAAGACTATTTCAAAATATTTAACAAACATCAAAGTATGATTGTTCAAACTGTCATTTCTAGCTAAGCACGCTCGTTTAATGATAACAACGCGACTTCTGCACGATTTGTTAGTCCTATTGAACATCAGTTGATCTGGTTGTAAAAATTTAAAAACAAACAATCCATAATGTTGTAACTACTATGACATATAATTACTTGTTTTTTGACAGTGGACTATGAAAATTTATACTGACTTTATTAAAAGCCACATTTCTGTACGTACTTTTCTATATATATAAATATGCCATTGTTCGATAGGAAAACTTCAGAGACAGCCTAGTGGCTGAGTAAGGCAATTCCATCAACAACTACTAATATGAATATAATTCCCAATTTATTAATGGATCTAGTATCCAAGATCTTTGCTAACATATAAAATGATATTTTTTTTAATAAATTTTAATCAAAGTATTATGATATTGTTAAATATTCCGCGAAAATTAAAGTTGATATATTTAATTTTATATTATTATACTCAGATGGCTTTTATGATAAATAACGTAATTTCAACCATAACCAAAATTCTTATTTCATGAAATGAATGAAAGCTCTGAAATAAATAGCTCCAATCTAAGTGTTCGAATTCGTATTTCAATACTGACTTCGATTCATAAAAAAATACCCCTAACACTGCGCCGAACGCAACGTTTATAGCGAGGAATGGACCAATTACTTAATCCAAGAGCAATGACCAGTACCCAGTAAATTATGATAGCGTAATCTAGGAATTATCTTGTATGATATTGAATAAGGCAGTTATACTGTTAAATCTCCAATTTCAGGCTAAAACAAAAGAGTTTTTAGAAATCACTGACAATGCGATACCGCGGTAGCAATGTGAGACAGGTATCGAGGCTCAATGGAGCGTAGCGCGCTATATGCGGCCTGGACTAGGCCTCTTCATTATTTTTATTGACCTTTCAGGGTCGCTGTCTTCATACTCACCTTCCTCGGCGGTGGTTGCATGGTGAGGCGGTTCGCCGCAACGACGGCGGCCGACGAGGTTCCGGAGCGCGTAATGTGGATCGATGGCGACACACACAAGCGTGACCGTGTTCTGCCGCGTTCGCTCGTTGCACGCCCGAAGCGGACTTCGCGCATGCGTCTTCAAACATTTGCCCCATTAAACCATAGACTGGGTCCTCCACAGACTAAACACATCTCCAGATTTTTAGATTATAAGGCAACCTTTTTTAATTAAAACCAGGATTGATTCAGTAATCTTTTGATTGCAGTAACGTCAAAAAAATTGTTAAAATATGCAAAGAATGGAACAAAAACACGATCGCCGTAAGTCGGTTACCAACATTTCATGATTGAAATACGAAGTGAGTTCTGACAGAGTAGAAAAATAAGAATTTCTTTAAACGTGACATATTACTATGTAAAAAAAGCATTTGGTTTTATTTACAATATTGACGTATAATTAATATCTGTCAACTTTTAACAGCGTGGACTCAGCATGGACTCGAATGCTGCATTTCTATGCTTATCATAAATATTGTATTAAATAAACAAACTTACAGTTACACAGCTCTACAAGTTATATTCGAAAATGTTCATAAGTATTTTTAGAACCCATATCTTCATCATATCTAATTAAATAACTTTTAGCTAGAACATGATTTTTTATATAATAATACTTTCTTACATCATCCTGGTTTTGGATTCACCGATCCTTTCACAATCAGTATCACGGAATGATTAAGCACTCGGACCATATATTTGCACTGAACTGTTTTACTAAATTCCTCGGTAGTTGCAGGCGACTGCCTTTTTATTATCAACACAAATAACTGATGAAAACTATCATATCCATGTTAACAGATTATTCGCATCCAATGTATTATTGGTTTGGCAGTTAAAGGGTTTCCGAAGTCATATGGCAATCGCTTAGTACATAAGCAATGTGACATATTTGGATTATATTGATGAGTTAGTACTTGTCAACTATATATTAGTCGAATATTAAAGTAAAATGTTTGTGTATCTAACAGTTATGTATAATGATGCCGTTTTTGGGTATGTCTATTCTAGATGCAACCATGAATGATCTAAATTTTTTCATCTCAGTACCCAGTACTTGCCTGTAATGAATTGAATTTAATGTAATGAATGGAATGAAACAAAGCGCCTGAAATCCTTGATACCTAACAAATTGTTAAATAATATTTAATGTAAATATTTAAATAGACATTAAAATTTGTATGGTAAATTCAAAGGGTATCGGCACGTTGGAAAAAATGGCATGCATAGATGTACGCATGTGAAAATGTGAGAATGAACATGTGAAGATCTTTAGTTATTGTGTAAGGGCGCAATAGCTTAAATCGTCGAACGATTTCCTATGAGATATCCACACGATCTTAAAAGATGTGTGTTTTCTATATAAATAAAGTGATAGAGGTCTGCAGTTGTGCGCGCATCGCGGAAAAACTACTGGATAGATTACAATGAAAACTTCTAAATTTTATTTCTAAGACACTTGGCCCTTAAAGTTATTAAAGTTTCAAGAAACAACTATTTGTATATGCACTGCGTGTTCAGTGATGTATGCTTAAACAAAGTATATAGTTATATTCTTGCTTGCGATCTTTTTGATGCTTTGTCCTTCGTACATAAAAAAACTTTGTTAATATTGACTTTGATTATAAACTTTGTAAGAAACGCGGACGAAGTCGCGGGTATCAGCTAGTTTGCTATAAATCGGCTTTCTCTGTTTTTATCTGGCATGTTATGAAAATTGCAAAATAGTTTTTTTTAAAGCAATAATTTTAGCAATATTTTTATATAAATTAAGTTTTAACAGATTTCGATGTAACTTTTTATGAATATGTAATAGAATTTGTAAAAAAACACATTTATCTACCAAAAAATATATATAACATTATTTGTTTATAAAAAACTAACGTTTAACCCGCGGCTTTGCCCGCGACATAATTTACGAAAGCCCTGAAAGACGTATTTCAATAAAAACTTAATAATTATGGACCCGCCGTACAAACTTTCAACCCCTAGTTCACCCACTTAGTGGGTAGATTTCCAAAAACCGTGAAATACATGTCTCTTTATTACTAAACAGAAGCTAGTATATAAAATGTCATGCTTCTTACTTCTAAAATTAAGGAGTTCCCATACAAACTTTCAACCCCAATTTCACCCTATTGGGGTGTAAATTTTGAATAATCTTGAATTACATATTTCCCCCTCTGAGATGGTGAATTTTGAAAAACTCTGATTTGCTTCCTTATTTATTTCTAACCAGAAGCTTGTATAAGAAATATCATGCATCTCACTGAAAATGACGGATTTCGATACAATATTGCATCCCTTATTTCACCCTGTTAGGGCTGGAATTTCCAAAAATCCTTTCTTAGTAGGCGTTTTCATTAGAAAATGCATCAACTGTCAAAATTTCAAGTTTCTAACCCCAGTGGCTTAGGGTCTACGTTGATGAGTCAGTCAGGTCAAGTCTTTTTGTATGTATATAATTATAGATTGGTCACCTACTAATGTTTACTTATCTTCCTTATCAAAATTAATATATATATAAGTAAGGTCCTCCAGACCGATTTCGGCCACGGCGGCCAATCTCAAGAGAGATTAGCCAACTGCGCAGGAGATATTATAGTGCACAAGTGTGTGCGCAAACACAGGTGCACTCTCTTTTCCTTAGCTCTCATAATCCGATGGGACGGCAATCCGACACGACCGGAAAGAGTTTAGGCGCAGGACCAACGGCTTAACGTGCTTTCCGAGGCACGGGAGTGTACACACTTCCAACTTCCAGACTCCGGGCTGCTACTGAGAATTTTCTGATAGAAAACCCCAATAACTATATATTGGCCCGACCTGGGAATTGAACCCAGGACCACCGCGTCTGCGGCCTTATATCAAGCCACTAGACCAACGAGGCAGTCTCAAAATTAATAGCATATTAATTTTAAACATTTTCTGCTCATGAGAATTACAATTTTTAATTTGTACTAGTAATGTCGATTACACGATGTTTTAAAACAATCTAAAGAAAAAACATATGAGACACACGGTTGAGATCACATCGCTAGTTTTGTTGTCGGTGATTGTTTTAAAATATACCTGCTGGCCCGGGATGAAAAAAACAATACCTAAAATAAAACGCACCTTCGACCAAATATTTACTGCGTCTGCCACGATTGTGTTTGTATTTTCAAATAAAAACAATGACATAGTTAAATTTCAACCGACGTACTTGATTTTTCGTATGTTTTTACAAGTTCACGTGGCCAGCTGACGAATAACCCCTCCTCCACAATGCAGCTGATGGTTATTTTCCAGCTCAGTATGAAATTAACTATTCATGAAAAAAGTTTCAGCCAGCGTCACTATTTTTTTTCCTTTTCCCAACTTTCGCACCCTCTCACAGGCAAATCCACTGCTCCTTGGGCAGCTGACGGTCGGTTTGCTTATTGTTTATATAAGACTACAACTATCTAAGTCAACACCGCCGGCTTACTATGAGTTTTGTATTTGCAGACCAGACCATTCCTATTTTTTCAATAAAAAACATACTATGGGTTAGTTTTAGTGATACTGATAGTACGAAATATTTTAACCGACGAGTTTCTTAAGTCTTGAAGAAAACTTTTAATAAGACGAATGACAAAGGCGGATCAATAATTGCAATTGTCTTCTACGTGATTTTCTCTTCTTGGTTCTAAATTACATATGTATTGCAATATCGTTTTATGTGATCTTTTATTAAGAACGAGGACTACTCGCCATTAACATTAACTGAGCTAATAAGCCGATAATACTACAGTTATATATATATAACGGGCTTATTAGGTATATACAAATATAAAATTTATATTACATCGCGATTAACTATTTTTCTTTCTTAGACGGTAATGATTCTTTGTTCTTGAGTTTACTTTTTATTTATTTTATTATATAAATTTATAATTAAATGAATATATAACAAACCAGAAATCCGCACATTTTTTTAAATCAATTGTAGTTATGAATTATGTAGAAAATAATTAGGTGCTACTGAACTTAAAACAAATAATGAATTATGATAAACTTCAAATATTCAAAAGAAATACACAAATAAAATATTTTTTTTAAAGAATTGTATCAAAACTCACCAATTCCAAGTTCTTTTTTCTTTTCGTTCCATATTTCTTTTCATAATAACTCAACCGTTTAGTTTCCATATTTGATTTATATTAGTTCATACTCGAATAGTTCAAAATATAAACAAAGTACATAAACTCTTTGTAAAAAAATGAACACATTTCTAACAATAATCGCATGAAGTATTTTATAAAAACTAACCTAACAAGATAAACAATGCCAATCGCCATTCCAATTTTTACAATGATAATTTGTAATCAACACAATAGATATTGTGTTGATAAGGCTAGAGTGGTGTAAGATAATTCGTGTTAGAGGTTGAGAATTTATAATAAATATGTTTGATGTCACATAGGCATATTTAACTTTACATTATTATGTTATTATTTGCACCGAATGGTAGAGCGAGACGACAGTCTGAAAGACATTTCAGTGCCCTTTGGTTGACGCTTTCTCTTACATAACTTGCATTTCAGTTGAAGCCGAGATGGCTCAGTGGTAAGTGGTAATCTTACGTGGATTGAAACCCGAGCACGCACCACTGAATTTCATGTGCTGAATTTGTGATTATAATTCATTTCGTGCTTGATGGTGAGGAAAAACATCGCGAGGGAAGCTGCATGTGTCTGCAAATTTCACTGAAATTCTGTCACATGTTTATTCCACTAACTGCTCCTAAGTCTCCTGCTCAGCATTGAAAGGAAAACCATCGTGTGGCGGATGAAAATGTGTAAAAAACTTATGCAAGTAACTCTTTGAGCTCTCCTTAGGGGGAGGAATTAATCTCATCTCCCATACTTGCTAGTGCGTACGGCAGCGCAAGTACATCCCGGCTGTCACCTTTCTCGGGGCAAATATACTGTGAACTTAACTATACTATATAACAGAACATTTAAACACAAAAAGAAAACTTTCAAAGTTTTATAAACGAGAAGAAATAATTATTTTGAAAAAAAAGTACTAACATTTATCCAGTCTCTAGCTACAAAGAACCTGCTTTTACAGCACATTACTTGATTGTATTAAGCAATGTGTTTCAAATTTTACTTTGGACTGCCATTGTCAGTATGTCAGTTCTAAGTTAATGTAACTTGGTCAATGATGGAGACACTTGATATGTTCATCCAAGACCTACGGAGATAGGAACTAAACAACCTCCAGCTTTCTTAAATTAATTACCTTACTTACTCCAGTGGCGGATTAAGCAAGCGCGGGGCCCCTAGCAATTTCACTCGAAGGGCCCTTGATCTCACTTTTTTCTCGTTTTTTCGTAGGTAAATAACCGAGCTATCCTCCGATGCAAGGAAATCTCTCTTAAATAAACAAAATATGTTTTTACTCGTAACTTGCCCCTGCGGGCCCCCATTTGCGCGGTGCCCGTAGCAATTGCTACTTTTGCTACGTGGTTAATCCGGTCCTGCTTACACGTAGCCTTGAGGTGGACTGTCAATACTATCTTATGAAAATCTTTCAACTTCAACTTACTATAGTTTAAGACTTTTTATAGTCGGCATATTCCTAACACCGATAACGCCCATGGGTGTCCACAACATATATAATCACATGCCGCCCGTTTTATAGATGGAAAGTCTTCATACCTTCTAATCTATGCTAATAAACTAAAGTGCGATTTAAGTAAATGTTCGCTATGACCGAAAAGTGGTAGATATCTAATAGGTGATTTGAACAGGCTGATTCTAAACTTACATGCCGAGTCCGCCCATAGACGCCTTTAGTACTAGTTTACTATAGTAAAGTCGACTGCCTCGTTGGTCTAGTGGCTTGATATAAGGCCGCAGACGCGGTGGTCCTGGGTTCAATTCCCAGGTCGGGCCAATATATAGTTATTGGGGTTTTCTGTCAGAAAATTCTCAGTAGCAGCCCGGAGTCTGGAAGCTGGAAGTGTGTACACTCCAGTGCCTCGGAAAGCACGTTAAGCCGTTGGTCCTGCGCCTGAACTCTTTCCGGTCGTGTCGGATTGCCGTCCCATCGGATTATGAGAGCTAGGGAATAGAGAGTGCATCTGTGTTTGCGCACACACTTGTGCACTATAATATCTCCTACGCAGTTGGCTAATCTCTCTTAAGATTGGCCGCCGTGGCCGAAATCGGTCTGGAGGACCTTACTATAGTAAATTATAGGTTTCCCAACCTTTTTTAATACTAATAAAAATGATAAGTAAACAATTGCATGTTTTTAGTACTAACAGCTTATAATTATTTATTTATTTAAAGGATGGATTTACATACCAGCAATTTTCGATATTTCTTATCATAACGAGCTTGACTATTCTCGCACATTTGACAATGACTTGATTGTATGTAGTGTGTACCACCTAAATAGACTATAACTAGTAGTTACTTGACCGGGAGATGGTGATACAAAACAAAATACCAGGCCTTCTCTTCTTCTTAAATCTCTGGAACTTACGAATTACTACTTAATAATGTCTGTTTTAGACAATACACAATTTACTCTTTTATGTTCAAACAAAAGGTAAAAATAACGATGGAATCATGATGTAGGGCTTTGTGCAAGTAGGTATATATTCTTCTGTCAAATCGCCTTACTCACTTAGTATTTTTGTGTTCCGATTGGAAGGTGGAGTGAGCCAATGTAACTTAACAGGTAAAACATCTTAGTTGGTAGTCCTTTGACCACTAAACATGAATTGGCCTATTTGCCCACCCGCCTACACACAGAAAGTAGTCGTCACCGAAGCGAGCATTACAAATTATAGCATGATTACTTATACTTCATCTCGTGCTCGGCGATGAAAGAAAACATTGTGAGAAAACCTTCATGTAGATTGTAACCGATAAAAATCTACACTTGTCCACCAACTCTCATTGAAGCAGCGTGATGGAGCGTTCCAAACTTTCTTTAAAAGAAGAAGAGACCTTAGTCCACCAATGGGTTATTCGTTTATAAACTGCTACTTTCGTTTTATGTCACGAACCAATGATACATAAATGAGCTGTCGAATTGGACGATAAGACACAGTTCAATACTATTGTCGTTACTTTCGTATATTTGGCATATAATCTGTTTGTTGAAAATAAATAAATATATTTAAAATATTAATCACCCAAACTTGACTATGAAATTATATCTTCGAGGAAAAGGGTTGTTATTTATCAATAACTAATCAAGGATAAAGCGTATTGGCAATAATTCGCACGTAATAAAGTGCTTCGATTTATATTTTATCATGTGGCAACTCGAAAAAGGTTTTTACACTTTCCAATAAAATGGCACATGCGCAGTAACTATCTATAAAACCGCACCCATTTTCCAAGGGTTTTACATTCCCGTGACGTAGGTCTGCCACCATTTTGGGATCACAATTATTACTTAGCCTTGTTACGATATTTTCACGAATCAGATATTGAATATTATAAATAAATTTAATAAAATGAAAGATATTTTGATCTAAAAAATTTATTTAATGAATGAGGCGACTATGTGCACATTGAAAACACTTGTTATTTTACAAGACCACTTATACACTATTTACAACACCCGCGTTACATTACTCTCCTCTTCGCCACTCGTCCGCCACTCGTCTGCCAGTCGTCCGCCATTCGTCCGCCACAATTAGCATCATTCGCTTAACATTACACTCTGTACATAAGTAGTTTGTACAACTTATGATTAAAAGTAATTTCTAATGCACTATTTTTTAAAACATTGGAAATATTGTTGATCATAATACTTAAACGCATAGTGGTATAAGATGTTAATCTCTTATAATTAATACTTATCATCTAAGACATAAATAATCATATTATATGTAATTTATTTTTCTTATAATAATGACTGGTAAAAGTCGTCAGCCATACTTTTAAAACTAACATGGATAACTTTTGCGGCTGTGGCACATAAAGTTATATCTAAATTACCATACAGGGCGTATTTTAAAGATGTACTCTAATTCACAAATATTTTAAATGTAACCAGACACTGAGAGCAATCTGAAAAATTATCACTACATTTACCGCGGTAAAAAAGGAAAGAGACGTGAAAATCGATAAGAGATCAAGGTCACATCTAGCAACTGACTCTTAAATAATGTGCTTATTTTGTTGTTTACGCAAATACAACACAAACACATATCAACGACACACACACTTATATCGCTTAAAATAAAAAATAAAAATTACAATTCCGTACAACACTTATAATAATCAACACTCGGTAAATTAAAATACTCAATATAAAATCATGCGCTCAAAGCACGAAATCTAAATAACACGACTATAATATAGTACCAAAAATCAATACACTCATATCGAAATATCAATAATTACATCAATATTATTAAAAATATTTTATTAATCGTAAAGTTTAATATTAAAAAGTTATTTACAACTAAATAATAAAGATTACTTTTTATTTCCAGTTATTGGAATCTCGATTACAAAATCTTTCTACATTGTCCCTAAATTTAATAATATAATATAAGATAAAACAAATCACAGTATCAAGGTAATGATCGACGACAAATATTAAAATGTGATGATATTTAGCTCATTAGGGCTGTTTGTGCGTAAAAAGATTTGAAACACGCCAACATATAAAGCTTTCGAATTTAGATTATTCAAATAAGCTTAGACAAACAAATTTTAATACTCGCATGAAAAAACGCAAATCGGAAGACGCGGGAGGTGTGATTTTGTTTTTTATTTAATTTTTAATAATTGGACTTGTAACAATTATTCGACAAATCATTGTTTTACAATCGTTTTTGTTAAACAACGACGAACAAGAGAAATTAATAGATCCCGGTAAAGTTATTATACTAGTAATAATTAATTTGGTACTTATTACAATTTACAAAGTAACTTCATCGTTAAAATAAAATATCAAAAATAAATATTATATTACAAATTAACAATACATTTTAGACAAACAATTGTTACAAGCCAAGTATTTTATTCTTCAAAAGTTCAATAGCGAAATTCATCTAATTAATTGAAAATTAGGTTCGTATGACAACAAAAGTATATGGAGACAATTGGAAAAAAAATTTTTAACGTAAGTATGCAGAGTAGACATTACTATGCTCTTTGCATATTAAATCATTAATTCAATGAATGGCGAGTGGAAAAGGTTTGGACAAGTCATATTTAAAAAAAGATAAAACATATTGTAAATTAACACAAATCTGTATTTTAAGTTTTTGCAAGCTTTCAAACCGTTTATTATTAATAACGGTATGAAACACATTCTCACTGGCCTGCCATGAATAATCGGAATTTAGTACAAGTTGAGTCTAAGTGCAATTAAATTGTGAAGTCGGGTATAGCGGAAATTGCCGACTAATTATTGTTACTAACAATTTAGGAGTTTTATTGTATGCAAAGAACATATGTAGTCTAAACCTAATAAGTGTTGATTTTGTTTTTTTAGCAACTTATTTTTGAGTTTATTTCGTAGCCCTACAAGTTTTTAGTTGATTTATGGTTTAATTTCGAATAAAAACATATTTTAAATATTTCACTACTTTAATTGTGATACAAACAGGGATCCGATGTATCATATCCAATATGCAATCAATGACTTAAATGTAAATTACAATCGAAAAGTCCAAAATAGTTATCATAATTTGTAAATAATACAAAATTATTTTTTTCCATACATTTCATAAACAATTAATTGAAAGTAGTCGTAAAAAGATTCTGAGCAAACCTATATTATTAAAAAGATGTGACAAATATTCTACGACTATTAAATATATATGACATTACTGAGAAGTAATATTATTACCTTATCAGTTCAGAAGGGTACATCTAATTCAAGTATTATTTAGCTTGCGGGTTACACACTTAGTTACTAATTATTATTGATATCATAATTTTGGTTTTAAAAAGATTCAAAAACGACTACGTCACGATTAAGCTCTAATCTGGGGTTCATTGACATTCATTTAACAGTAAACAATGAAATTATGTAATCGAAACACTACTTTTTTACGGCTAGAAAACGATCAATGTACGTTGTGTAATACTAAGAACGATTATTAGATGTGTCATTATTAATAAATTTACTTGATACTTTAAATATTATGATTAAATATAGAGTATGCATACACCTATTATATTTACAAATGAAGTCTGCTCAGAGTCTGAAAACTGAGGAGCTCAATATGCGTTTAAAATGCAGCCATGAAATGAAGTATATGTGTACAGAGATGACAAAGAAACAAATGCAATTTTGATTTAATTATAGAAGACGATGCGCATGTTTTTGCATTCAAACGTGACCACAGTGAGTTACTGTTGCAAATGTACCGAGGATAACCGCCAAAGTTTAAAAAAATGAATTATTAATTTTGAATAAGCGTACACAGAAAGCGTAAACCGTTCGTAACTAATATAATTTAACAACACAACCTTTATTTCGAGAGAAAATTTAAAGATTTAATTAATTGCTTTCAACGTTAAAGTCAAGTTCGCGATTGAATCTAGATTACTGGCTGCCATTAAATTACTACGAATATATATATTTTTTATATTTCAGAGTTAAACTCTTAATGAATATTAACGTCGCCTCACATTTACACATTAATTACATTCAATGGAAAACATCTAATGGATCCACCAATTAAATAAACATCCTACTATTTGATAGGGATAAGAAGCAAAAATATACAATTGTAATTACTAAGCTACAATTGTATCCGGATTACATATGGCAACATTTAACATTCACATCGAATTATTATATTACATACTATCGAGGGCTCGTGCCCATCAATTGGCGTAACGTCTTAACGGGCGATCCGAGCGATCGCCGCGTATCTGTGAGAGAACTCAGGTCCGTGCTACGTTCGATACGTATCTACTGTAACAATCGTATTCATAATCAATCGGTATGTCATTGTTGCATAATAAAGTTGTCCGTAATAAGCGACATTAGCGCATTTAACATTGACAAAGTTACATATGGTTTACATTCTCAATTAGGATACACTTGATGTCTTTACCGTTCATAATAACTCTATTCATTATTATCAGCAATTTCTGTTAACACATTCTGGGCCGGATCGAGAACATTCTGAAATTCATGTTTGGCGATACGACACTATTTAAAGCTTTTAATGTTCGTTTGAATATATTCATAAGTTGTTTTATGAAGTTTATGGGTCTAGCCAACAGCATTTGCAATATAAGTAAGCAACACACTATCTCACTTCTTACAATTATCCTAACTCATAACATTTTACAATCGAATTTTTTTACTAAAATTAATAATTCTCTTATAATATATATAAATTATTTAGAAATATTTCTTAAAATAATAAATGCACGAATTAAACAATAATGTTTATTTATTACTTGCTTACTGTAATAATAATCAGTTAATTTTAATGTTTATGGAGGAAAATTACAAGGACAAATTATATCCTTCCTCATTCTTTGTTTCGAGAAAGATTTAAATTTTTAATGTATATAGTATACCAAGATAAGATTACAAGTGCGGTGAATGTTTTCTTAAAGCTAGACTCGGAAACCATTCAATATATCCAACCGAATGAACTTCAGAACGTTGGTCCGGCCCCATGGTGTTTCGCAATATCATTTGTTGTAGTCATTGTAAAGTATCATCGACGTGGATCGACGCTATGGTTTCGATACAATATATTAACACGTTTCGGACATGTGTCAAAGTGACAACGGACAAAAACATCGCCATCGCGTAGATCCAAATTGAGATAAAGCATTAGCAATTTCTCTAACCAGAGTTGAAACGCTGAAAACATGACCATAAAATACACGACGACACACTGAGATGACAAGTATCGACAGACATACATTTATTTTAAGGAGTACATAATCTAGTTCATCGCGCTTTCAGCTTTTCAATATGCATGGCTCAAGATGTCATTTTAAGGAGGCAAAGTCGCCGTCACAGCGTCTTAGAACCGAATATTTACAATATAAAATAATTTTACGACATAATTTATGATTAACGAACATGCACTTAAAACTAACACACCCCATCTAGGCCTTCAATCAACCTTGACTATCCCGATGAGTATTGCCAAATATTGCACATAGCAGATGTAGAAAATATCGCTTTATTAAATCGACATGCCAATCAGTCCAATATACAGTTTCTACATTTCCAAATTAATTCATATTATAAATAATTACAGTACATTAAGGATATACAAACAGAAATTTAGATAAAAAGAAATTGAATATTTCATAAGACTTTTATTTCTCTGCCACGCCATTTCAAAATTAATAATTTTAAACTCATGTTTATGAAATGGTGTGTTAAGAAAATTTAGTTCAAATAAAAATTATTTATTCACCTATTTGAAATATTGTATGTTGGCTTTGCTCTTTTTAAAACAATGGACTTGATCAGGATCACCTGCTAATAATTACGTTATCCATTTATGGGTAACATAATGGTTAACTGAATTCAATAAGTGTTTCAGAATTTTATTTATTTTTGTTAAATTCCGAGCCATGAGCTATAAATATTATGATTATAATTTTTATTTGTTCTGGTAAATAAATATACAAATTTTTTTGACGGGCACGGCATTGAAAACGAGAAATTAATAAATATAATCATATATTTTTCAATCAAATAGTGTAAAGTAATATATAAAGTATGTGATTAATGTCGATGAAAAAAAAATTACAAATAAAATCAGAAAACATAAAAAAAATATCTGAGAAGCCCAGCTTCTTCATAACATTATCCAAATTATAATTAATGCATTCGTCACAGACAAATTACTACTAAAATTATATATTTATAAAATTAATATTTATCTAAACGAAATTATTATTTTTAACATAATCATTTAAACTTATGCTTTCATATAAAATTTACTATAAAGTAAATTGAATGTCAATGCCATGCCAGTATGTGATGTACATTGTGATAGAGCAGCTTTGAGAATTAAATACCTAACATATCGATATCAATTTACAATGATAATATGTTTAATGAGATTCCATATTATGAGGCACAAAGCAAAATAGTAACTTTAACAAAAATATATAATATGTTATGATAAGATTTACTTGTGCATCACAAAACGCACAAAAATACCTTAGAGTAACTTTAAGTTAATCATTGAGCTTTCCATTTATACAAATAAATAATGTAATAAACTACATCAAGAATTACAAGAGGATAATTTTATTTAAAAACTATTTACAGTTATTACTTATATTTACTGTACACAAGTGTTAAAGGTCCAATGTCTATATTTAACGCTTCTTACGCGGTTTATATCACCTCACTTCACAGTGTTTATTAACCGACAAAGGAATCGAGGCCGAGGTAGAAGGAGCGGATGTCACCGCCGCCTCTACACTAGACCCCTCCGAGCCCGGCCCGGAGGAACCGGCTTCCTTCATAACGTATCCCGAGCCTTGGGAGCTGCGTGATAATTTTAATCGAATGGGTGTCACTTTATCTGTCCGTATTCTGCGCAAGGTCGAGGCAGCTTCAGAGCTGAAAGGTGGATCGATAGCCAATGGATCGGGCGCCGTAGGATCATAGTCGAATGGATCGACTGAAGGTTCCGGCGCCGCGGCCGCTGCACCGGCTATCGGTCCGCCTTCCGAACCTGCTACTTTTCTTTCATCGTCTTTAGTACGCTTTATTTTTATTATCAACTTTGTAGCACTTTCACTTTTACTGTTTACCACTTGAAGCTTTTCTTTTTCCGATTTCTTTTCTTTCTTCTTCTTACGTTTTTCGCTCTTAGTAGGTTTGTGTTTATTCGTTTTTTCATCTTCTTCAAAATCGGCCATTACCATGCGCCGATACTTCATACTTTCTCTTCGTAAGTCTTCCAAACTTGGTTTAGGAATAGAAGCCTGTAACCGTTTTTTAGGAGGCCGAAATTGAAATCCGGTTGGCTCATCATTAACTTGTTGAACAATATTGGAACCAATTTTTATTTTCAACTTGGGAGCTACTGGTGATGTTGCGTTGGAGCGGTTTGGTTTTGTAGATACCCGACCGCGCCTCTTATGAGCCTGACTTGAAGTGCCAGCGAAATTAGACAATTTCACATCATCAGATGGGTCAACATCGTTGTTCATGCTCACTTCCAAATGTCGTAATTCTCGAGAGAGACCACTGGTAGTCTTTCGTTTTTTCTTTTCTACTGGGCTATCAGTTATTTTGTAATCCTCTCTTGTAGGTATGCTCGTCATAGATGCCACTGCTTTCGGTATCGTTATGACAGCGCGACCTAACGGCTGAGGGGCGGCTGGTGGGGGCGCTATTCCCATTGTAGATGCATTTGTTGGATCATCCATATTCATGTCCTGTGTCCAATATTGACGTAATAATTCTTTTTTCCGCATACGTCTAAGATTTGTTGATCCTGACATCATAGTACTTGTTGAACTGTTTGAAGTATTTAAAACACTTGTATTAGAATCGTGAGTCGGGGCAGGAGGTTGTGGTACTACTGGTTGTACCGAACTCGCGGAATAATTAGCATCTAAGAAAGGACCTTTTATCTTTACTTTTAATTGGTTCCTTGAATCCGATAACGACACTTTAGGTAACTGGGTTATGATTTCTTTAACGGGCTCATTAATCTCTTGTGCAGACGTTGCTGCTAGAGCGCCTGTCTTTGGCTTACTAGCCATAAGAGCACTATGCAATTGTTTTTCTACTTCTTCGTCAATTTCAATTAATTGTTGTTCAGCTGTACCGCTTGCAAAAGCTAATAAATGACTATGATAAGCATCACCTGTGGTCGGAGCGGGATTTTCGAACGGGTTATAAGTGCGCATATCAACGGGTCCCGGCAGCACGGGATGCACTTGAGAAAATCCTGGTCCTCTTTCGGAATTCGATTTATTTGAAGGCGATTGAGGTTCATCAACTGGTTCAGGAGTTGTACTTTTCTCATCTTTACATTCAACAGTTCTCTTATTCGCTGGTTCAGGGCTTACTACACGAGGAGATTGCGAAGAATCTTTATAAGAATGCTCTGACTTCCTATCATCCTTCATATCTATAGATTTTCTCCGTTCTCTTAGTGCTTTAAGATCTACACCATCATTGGCAATCTCTTCATTAAAATCATAAACTGTGCCGACTAATTTACTTTGAATTGAATTTCCGAGGTAGTCCACTGATGTATAACTGCCACGACTTTTTGACCTTCCACGTCCCCTTTGATTTCTACTGCTCTTATTGCTCGATCGCTTACTGCTTTTTGACGAATCGGACTGTTTAGGCGAGATACCAGGACTTTTACCCGGTGATTTTCCAGGAAATCTCGTAACGATTTTTGTTGGTTTTGGCGATGACTTTGAATCTTGATTGCTTAAACTCAGTATAGTTTCATTACTGTCATTGGACATTTTTGTAGGAGCTCTGGTGTTACTTGATTCATTATATGACTCAATGCTGAGACTAGGACTAGAAACAACGTGAATAGACATTTTATCGCTACTTGTGACATCAATATCATCTCGCGGAGAATCGAGAACTTTTGGAGTAGGGGAAGCAATCATTGCAGTTGTCAATGCAATATTTTGTGATGAAGAAGTGAAAGCGGCACATAAAGTAGAAAAAGCCGGCTTAGGCAAAGATTGTAACAATGGAGTGGCAGTGTAAGGTAATCCAGACGCATACAATCCGGGACCAGGTGATGGTAATGGCAACTGTGATGACGCACACGCTCCTGGGGCAAACAATGGTAAAGCACCCATTGTACTCAAAAATGGTGACGCATTGGGTGGATAGCTTGTATATTGATTCAGTGGCATCGTTGGTTCGACGCGACATGAATAGGCTGGCATTGGTGGATATGGATCAATTTCAGGCATCACAGCTACTTGACGAGATTCACAATTGAGATGAGATTTTATATCTGTTTTTTGAGAACACACTGATCCTTCTGAATTTGTACTTGAAGCTGAAGATCTTCGGGTCGTTATCTTGCTTTCCTTCCACTTTGAAGCACGACTCATGTATGGTGATGATATGGTAGCGCAATCAGAATGTATTACGGAATTATTGTTATCATAGGTTTGATTATCTTGTGTCAATTCAGGGTCATTACTATGTACAGAATGATCAACTACTGAAAGAGATTGTGAATCATCACTCTGTTTGGATAACGATATTGAATCTCCAACTTCTGAAACAGAATTGATTGATTGAACAGTTGCGGGTTCCTTAAAATCATCAGTATATGAAGCAGTATCATATTTTGATTCACTTGACTGATCCTGTTGGGATTCATTTTCATTTTGAGATATATTTAGGTCCATCCATTTTTCATTAGAAGTCAGAGGAATATTTTGATCTTCTTTATTTTCTGAAATCCTCCTCTCTCTTATAGGATCAATACTTTCTCCTGACTCCGAAAAGTGATTTGAAATTTCAGGATCTTTCGAAGAGACTTTAATACTATCTGCCTTTCCTGACAATATTTCTGATTCACTCTTTTCTTTATTTGTAGGATCATCTCGTCCCTCCTCGTCATCTCGCGGATCTTTGTCATTCATTACTCCATCATCGTGAGGAACATTTTCAACAGGTGCTTTTTTATTTAACTGCATTCGAAGCCTATCAACCAAATTTAATGTTTCTTGTACACCCTGTTCTTTAGAAACTTCTTGCAAAAATATTTCGGGATAAGATGTAAAAGGTTTCATCATTTCATCATGATTGAATCCATCATCAACAGCAAGCATATCAAATTCGAATAATTCATTATCTTTAGGCTGAGGCGAAAACATCGTCCTGCTAGGGAAAGGATTAAGAGTAGACGGTATTTTTGCACTCTTTGATATTTCCACCCCTTGGACGTGACTGGAGTCTTGGGTAATGAATTTCTTTTCTGAATCTAGTATTGAACGTTTTCGAATTGTTCTCGAAATAGGATTGTCCACGTCCATAGGATCAATCGTTCTGGCATCCATTGGCGTCTTTGGTGACTTGATCATAGTATTTTCATTTAAATTAGCTTGTATCTTGGCGATCATTTTAATACTACTTTTATCTGCTGAATCTGAGTCGAGTGACTTGTCTTCGGTCATGTATTTTTCATGATCACCTGGCTTTTCCACGGGAGGTGGATGAACATTGGGGCTTAGAGCTTTTGGTAACCAATTTTTATCAGCATCAGGGAAGTCATTAATTATACTAGGATGTTTCTTTTCTATTATTTCCACAGGCGGTGCATTTTCAATTGTAACAATAGTTTTCTTGATTGGAGAAAGATTATTTCGATCTTTAGCTTGTGAATCTCGTCTATTAGAACGTTTTTCATTTATTTTATGTTCACGGGTTTCTTTGGGGGGTTGTAAAATTTCCTTTGTAGGAGGCTCCATGATGCTCATTCTTCTGCTAGCAACAATTTTATGTTTCAATTCTGCACTTTTTCTTGGACTTGCCTTTTTCACAGGAACTGTGTCATCATTTGTTTTTACTTTTTCTTCTTTATTATCTTCAAAAGATAGACTAGAACGTTTGATTTTAGCTGACTTTGGTGTTTTTGAATCAGTTTTTGATACATCAGCCGTGGGCGACATGATATCTTTCTTTATCTCCTCGTCCGTTTTCCGCTTCGGAGCTGTAAATTCAATGGGCTGGCTGGTCTCTTTGGATATTTTATTGGATGTAGAGGCATGTCCTGTGAAGTCTTTAGATGGTTTTCTCTGTCGGGCATCAGACTTATTAGGCAAATTTCCGCTTGTAGCAGTGCTTCTGGTCCGAGCACGCGTGGCAGCACGCGTATCGCTGGGTCTGCTCGATTTCTCTCCTTCAATAGGCGGTGATGATACCCCACACTCGGACTCCAGTTCGGAAGTTTTAAGCTTCTTGTCTGGGGCCTTGCGAGGGGAAGCATCAATTGAGATACTCTTCTTCTTTCGGCGTCTGCGGGGACGCTTGGGAGAGGGACTTCCAGAGCCGGAAAATCTTGATCCTTTAGAGCTGTCAGAATCACTCGAGGCACTAGTTGAAGACAATGGTTTTGACACCTTGTCAAGAAAGGGCAAGTCCACTGTGGGTCTAGAGCCAGGAGGTGAAAACATAGATGGTTGCCTAGTGGCTGGTTTAATTTCACGAGCTTTAGCTGTTGGTTTCATGCCAGGTTTTTCGTGTTCCTCTTCTGAGCTTGATGATGATGAATAGCTACTACTACTGCTATTAGATGAAGAACTGGAGCTCTCCTTGACTGGAGATTTTGATCGTTTCGAATCTTCTTTTTTCGGTGAGCTTTTAGTTTCACTTTTATCAGTTTCTTTCTTCCTCTCACTTTCATTTGCTTCTGTCGGGGCAGCTTTCGTTCCCAACCCACTCTTTATATGTGCCGCTGCCTTTTTAGCTGCTTGCCTTTGTGGTACATATGATATTGGCTCTTTATCTTGATCTTTAGAAGACTTTTTCTTTCCTACTCTTTCTGGAATATCTTTAGCCTCCTTCCCCTTTGACTTTATTTTGGGTTTCGATTTAGCATCATCTCCACTGACTTGTTTGTCAGTACCTGATTCATCTTTTTTAACTGTAGTTGTAGAACGCATGTTTTCTGAAGCTTTCTTTGCAGCTTGGCGCTGTGGTACAATTAAATCTGTAGGATTATCTTTTTGTTTAGCAAACTTAATATTTTCTTTATTTTTAGCTTCATCATCTGATTCGGTTTTACCGGGTGGCTTTTTCTCTTTATTTGAAGGTTTCCTTCCCCTCTTTTTTGGAGCTGGTTTGTCTTCTACGGATTTTTTCTTTTCGGGTTGCGTTGAAATGAATTCTTTCATAGCAGCTTTAGTTCGAGGTAACGGCTGCTGTGAATCATTTCCATTTGGAGATTTCATATTTTTAGTTTTCTCCGATTTAGATCTATCATTTTTGGGTTTAGACTTTTCAGGCTTAATTTCTTCTTTGACAGATGCTGTATCGCTGCTGTCTGAATATATATCAACTGGAAATTTACTATTTCTAGTTGTCCTGATAGGAATCAATTCATCACTGTCAGTTCCAGATTGACCAGTTTTTCCTGCTGTCATTTCCTTTTCCATTTGTTGGAGGGTCTTACTACGAGACCTGTCTTTTTTCATTATCATTGGTCTCGATTTTATAGTGTCATCTTCACTACTACTTTCAATAACCGCTTTAGATTGTGGTATTTTCCTTTTCTTCCTTTCAGGCTTCTTTGGAGATTTCTTTCCTTTTCCTTTAGGTGAGACCTTCTTCTTTGGAGATGTAGCCGGTTTCTTTACGTCTTCGTCAGTACTTGAACCAATGGTACGACCACGATACTTAGCATTACGACTAACCTCTGTACCACTTTCCTCACTTGATAGCCCACTATACATGCTTCCACTTCGTCTAGACCCATTTACGTAATGTTTCTTATAAGGATTAGCAGATTTTGATCCCCGGACAAGACCATTTCTGTCCTTTTTCTTATCATCGCTTGAATCTTGAGGTGCTATACGAGCAAGAAGATTATCAAAGTCACTTTTGTGATCAGGAGCATTAGCATGAGAGTATAGTCTATCATATATAGATGGACCATGGTTAGCCTCTATGATAGCTGCCAAGTCTGCGCCTGCAATTGTATGATCTGAACTTAACACTGCTACTTGTTTGTGAAATGTCTGTTCTCTCATTCGGAAGAAGGAACGAGATAGCTTTTCTCTACGGCTAACCATATAACATAGATTTCGTACCCGCTCTAAATCTTGTCTCAGCTGAACAAACATTTTCATTTTATCAAGATCAGCTTGTTCCTGTCTATGAGTCAATAGCTCATGATCATCAGATTTAGGTGGCAGCAAAGGACGATTGTGTGCTGCACGCCTTTTCAGTTTCCAATAATTATAAATGTAGGTAATAGCGTCTTGATCAACATCGATAAGATGTGCACTAATATCTTTTATGCAGACATGACGATCAAATTCTCCCTCAATCTCTTGAAGACGTGCCGCACGGGCTTGCGTCTTTTCTTCTGACGTCATGTCTTTTCGGCGCTTCCTCTTCACCTCTTCTTCTTCTGAACCAGATCCAGGGCACTTTTCTTTTTTCGAATTAACACTATGCTTTTGGCAATACGAACGCAATTTAACGCCATCATCCGCGTTTTCGTCTTCTATTATTGCACGCATTTCTAGTCCGTGTTTAAATGCACAAGTAACATGATAGGCAGTCTTACAAGTCTTTACCGAACATTGAATACAAGCTCCTTTACGCTCACGGCACAAAACACACACCAAAGACCAACGCGAAGCAGGAATGGATGTTATTTTAGTAATTGGTTCCATTTTTTCTGCACAACCAATCGAAACTTCAGGAATCCAAAGAACACAGCTAACGTGAGCCCATTTATGACCAGACGGTGTACATTTCATAGCTCCACCAAGATTAGGACACAACACGCAAGTCGGCCTAAAACCAGCACCACAAGGACGACATAGCCATTGACCTAAAAAAAATAATCAATTAATAATGATACTAATATTAATGTTATTATTTATTGTAGAAAAAAAAAAAACAAACCATCTGGTATTACAGTGATTCCATAACAAGCTTGATGCACGCAAATGTTACAAGAATCACAAAACACCATCTCGTTTCCATCTTCAGAATCTGGTGATCGGCATACATCACAAATAACGTTTTCATCGTATTCGATACCTAAACCTTCTTCAGATTTAATGATGGCTTGAATCTTGTCCCAAGTTCGAACCTAAAACAATTTATTTTTATATATTTAGCACACATATAACATAACATGTATTAGATTTGCATTAATAATATTATCTAAATTGAGGTAACAAAAAATACAAAATTTTAAATACATAAAAACTAAAAGAGTAATCAATAGCGTTACATTATTGAGCAGCAGGTATGAAGGATGAATCAGATCTGCCGCTTAACGTATACTAACGCGCATCTCAAGATCTTACTTTTTCCTTTAGAAAATCAATAAAAAATTGTTGAGAAACTATACGATTTTATAAAGTCACGCTGCACCCACGTGAAATGAGAGTAGCAGATTCTATAAATAGCATTACTGAAGGAGAAAATCGTTAAAATAACATAAACAGTACAATAGTATGTATTCATTTATATAAAATTTAATTTCACATAAAGGCATTTCTTTTACATGGTGGTGGTGGACAAATGCTTTATAAGGTGTCTTTATATCGTATATTTTTTTAGGTACACATACATAGTATATTGCGTCGACAAAGTAAAGGCTTCTTATTAATTTGTAATTCATTATGCGCCAAGCGCCATTCGCTAATTCTTTAAGTGAATGACTTAATTTATTATTGACACCATCACACAAGCGACCATTCTCTACATTGAAGCTGCACGCACATGTAGTGACGAGGAAACGGTAATGTTTTACGTACCGCTTATCGGTAATGTATGCAAACCAGACTCAATCGTGGGTAACGCGACCATCCCTAAGAGTCGTCCTCAAACCTACACGTTTGTTCTACGAGCACTTCCCAGCAATTACATGATGTTGAAAGCCATTTTGTCCTTCTTGATATATCGTCCTTAGCGCGATATTGTTCCCTAGCCACCGTAATTGCTTTACCCTTAGCAGGGCTAATTGTGCTATGTAGGTGTACATCCTTACGCACTTCTACCGGGATGACAAAATTGTCACTCTGCTGAGCACACTCAAGACTCAAGCCAGGTACACATGCATCGTGATTTAGGTGGTAAGATTCTTGAACGTCGTGGCCCAAGATAGCAAATACGGTTGACGGCTCCCAAGGATTATATAATAGGGTAAAACCACAGTCTTCTTTGCATTTATAGTCATGGAGAACAAGGAATAAGTATTAGAAAATTTGTCAAATTGAACTTATCTTTTGAATAAGTAGTTATACAAATTATTTTCTCTCCATTTGCAATTATACCAGATAAAAATCTAATTGGGCGTAATTAAAATTTCTCGTTTACCTACTTTTCTACTCGATATTTTGAAAAAATTGTGCCGTCGGGGTATCCGTTGGGAACGAAGGTCTTTGCGATATTTTTCGACTCAAAACGTTTTTTAAAATGCAGGTTTTTAATTGACTGGTGACATAGATAGTACTTTTTTTTAACCGACTTCAATAAAAGGAGGAGGTTATCAATTCGTCTGTATGTTTTTTTTTGTCACAAAAAAGAGCCTCAACCTCCTTTATGCAATTTTCTCTAATCAAAGAATAAAAAACGATTAAAACCTTCAAACAAAATTAACATTTTTTAATAGTAATAGCAATCCCTATTTTAAGGAATTCACTAAAATTTTAATATTATTTTAGTAAGTTAACTCTCCAATTAAACAAAGTTTATGATGGGAATTGTGACAATAGCCCAAGGAACCTGGGACTTGCGTGCGGCTCTTAAGCCGTAGCGTATTGGTCCTTATAATATGGTTTTGTATTACCTTTATATTTACGTTTTTGTATTTTTATGAACGTTAGGATGTATTTTAAAGAAATTATTATTAATCATATGGTAGGCGTACTTTATAGTCCACACTCTATCGTTTGGCGTAGTTTGGCGCGCAAACATTCGTCATTGGTCCTCCAGCAGCGCTCGCGCAGTACTGAATTCGAACGCCCAAAGAAACGTATTTTGTAGCATTTGGTAGGCATAACACTAATTCGTTATGTGACATGACCATGGATCACTGCCATTTCACTCTACTGTAAGTCGCGTAATAGAACTCCGTTCCAATATATTTTTAGAACAGCTATAGTTTTTTTAGAAAGGCTTTATCACAGGGTAATAAATATTCATTTTGCCATCTCGCTTATACATATATTTATTATATATTTTATTTATAAATCTTTAAGTAATATTAGTTTCCGCCCCCCGTTTTCTAGCTAGTCTCCTCTTTCGTTAAGATACAATTTTAGTTATTATAAGATAATTCTATAGAAATATGTGAAAAAAGGTACGAAATTATGTTCAATTGTTAATTTCGTATTATATGTATATGATTTACTAAAACAATTTTCTGCTAAAGTTTAAATCATTTTTGTCATCAAAATTGAGTATTTGATTATCATATTTAATGTTCTACTTGAAAGTCTTATTCCAATTGTATATTAATTACTACTGTTGTGGGATGCACCTTAAGTTTTGCATTGTTTGAATTATATGTTAGTCAAAGTAATTGTTACTCTTTTCTTTTTTAAATTTTAATAAGTAAGTGTGGGTAAGAGTTTCATCTAAGAAAAGCGGTGTCTGATCCACAAGTTTTGTGTAAATGGGTGCTATGGCCATACTATCGTCGAATCTTCAGTTTAACAGTTCAGTTCAGTTCAGTTCAGTTCAACTTATGAATAAAAACCGTTTACGGTAAATGCTGAACAATATGGCCATCATAACTTTTTTCATATTACTCAGTCTAATTAGTAAAAGTGTCGTCATCTTTCTATAAAACTTTTTTTTTTTATATTGAAACTTCATTTCAAGTTTATAATACATCCTGTTTTATACTCCGTGTAATAACTTATTAAACAGATTGCAATGGATTTACTTATATCAAACACCAAAAACAGAAAATAACTAAAGTAAAAATTGTTTTTGTCTGAAATAAATACATATTCAGCAAACTGCTATTAGTATTTTAAAATTGTATAAATAACTTACCTCTAGTTCTTCAATGACTTTTTCGAACTGGTCTTCGGTTACTGATGTTGCTCCGGCTCGTGCCCTTTCAGCATTTAGCAATTTTAGCCAAGCTGTATCAGTTGCATCCAAGTCATAGCTGCAAGCAGCTTCTGCTTTCGCCGGAGTAGTACTCAGTAAATGGACTTCTACCTGGTACTGTGTGTCTTGAGTCAGGTGAATGTATTTGTCGGTAGGTCTGTTGGCAATTTTTTATTTTTTTTAAAACAATGAATAAAATCTTTTTCATTGCATAGTACAATATTTTCATTGATGCTACAAACTTACAATTTAAATTCTTCAAAATTGGGTGGCGGTGGATTCAAAATGATTTTAACTTTAGGAGCTGGTAACGAATCAGGATTAACAGGTACTTGTACCCCTCGTTCCCAGTCCTGTTTCCAAGCATCATTGATAATCCAGTACTCGCTCGGTGTTAAAGGTTCCGAATCAGGTAACTTCATTGCACTGATGAGATCTTTCCTGGAATTTTCATGTAAGAACTTTTTAGTAACTATTATACATTGAACAATATATTTCACTCGAATCTAAAGTATAAAACTTATATAAATTATAATAATGAAATTAGAAAATTCATGGTGTGAAAAGTTACAAATTGTCTTAGCTTAAGAAAACAAATATGGGATGTATCCTTAATTACAATTGAATCAAAATGTACTTAAATGCAACATAGATATTTGACATAATATTTAAAAGCAAATTATGTTTTTAATACAAGATCAGTAAACTAAGCAAATAATTCATAATTTAGCATTCTAGTCTTCTATAGCACTCATTTCGAACTGAGATCTTTTTTTTTACAAATATGAAAAGGAACTTAGTCAATAATCCCTTATTCACTAAATCAAGTTAAGTACATAAGTCTAAATACAAATAATTTTAAATACATGTATCAATAAAATGATGGATGGTCAAAAATAGACAGTGTATTTCAAAGTGAAAAGTGATATTTCTTTTTCTGGAAAGTGAAGCAAATATTTTTTTTATATTGATCACAAGTAGTAAATTACTATATACAAAATAAATTAGAATTACACTTTTCACAATATTCCCACCAATTGACAATCGCAACAAGTTTAGCAGTGTTTTTGATTGAATAATTAATATATATATACATAGCAAATAAATATTACAATAGTATAACTTTCAATATGCCTTATCTATTGTCTACAAGTAAGTCCAATAAATATAAACTGTAACACTTCAATTTTGATTTATGAACAGCTATTATATTATATACATATTAATTTGTTGCATTTGTTTATCTCATGATTTATGTTACTTCATAATAAAATTAAAAAATAAATGTTGAAATGTCAATGAGTTAATAGTTGTTCATAAAATGGATTAAAAGAAATTTATTTTTATCTTTATTTTAAGATAAATTTCAATGAAACATGATTTTATACAATTAAAGAAAATTTATTTTTATTAAATTTTCATTTTCTGATTATTTCTTAATATTAATTAACCATAACTTAAATGGCTCTGCAAGTGTTAATTACAAATTAATAGTTATTGCTATAATTAGCAGGTATAACTACATATATAGTTTTATTTAAGTTGTATTAGATTTAGTTCTAATGTTTGTTTACAATACAAAAGATAAATCTCTTCAGAATGTGTTCTGAGTATGATTAAACTGTCATCTTAGCTTTAACTTAAACATTAGTAGACAGTAAGCAAATTTGAAGGCAAAGCTATTTTGCACAACTAACCTAAAATAAATTTATCATATATTCGCAATGCTTAAATAGCATAGCCATACAAATAATTGCAATAACAAAATAATGATTTAAATATATAAATAAACACAGCAGTCTTAAAATATATGTTGTAAACTTTGCACTGCAACATAGTATTTAAATATTTTGACTAACTGTATAAATGCTTTTAGTAGATACTTATTCTATTTACAATGTTTGTTAAAGTCGCATAGCAGCTATAATATACAATATAATTATGAATAATTCTATTACACATATACAATTTTACTTAGGTATTATCTAAAGACAGTCACACAAACCTGAATAGTTCAGCAGGTGCCTCAGAGGCACTTCTATTATATATAGATGACATCTTGAGGTCACTGACAGGCCGAAGCTGCCAAAGTGCCTCTTCGTTTTCTGTCCGTCGACGCTTGGATGCACCCGCCTCCTCCCCACGCATCCCAGACGCCCGCTTTGTGCCTCGCAACGACATCTTATTTAGTTTATTCACAACCTACATGTTCACGAACCCTTCACTGCTTTACACTTAGAACGCGGAAGCAACATTGTGTAGAATGTCACATTATTCACATGATGACATTTTAGTTTGCAACCACAAAATAAGTGCAACCTGCAAAAAAAGTGTTGTTCTAATATCAAAATATACTATTATAATGTTCACTATTGTCTACTTATAAATATTACAAAAGTATGTATTTTTAGTAATAATATAAATAATCTTTACTTATTTACACATGGTTAAAGTTATATCACTATAAAATAACTAATTATATGAATGAATAAACTCTAGTGAAACAGTTTAAAACATTTATATGCAATTATAACTTTAGGTAAAAATGCACTTTGACGTTTAGAATCAAATATGTCAACTCAGTACTTGGCATCGATTAAATCACGATAAAAAAATATCAACCAATCAAGTTTTAATTGAAAGTTATAGAAATAATGAGTTCAAAAACCAAAACACTGTTTTTCTTAGATATTAAAGACAATTAACAACAATCTCGTTTGACGTTTCACTATTTCATGAGTAAAATGTATGGCGGGCCTGCGGATTGCTCGGAAGCTCCGAGAAAAGAGGCGGGCACGTTAGTTTTATCATGTACCCTTTTACTTATATATTCGTCAATTACAAATGTTAAAAACCCACTCACTTAACACTAAGATGGATTCCGACAATTCCATTTTGCAATATCTACGGTAAATATTTATCAGACGGATAGTCTTCCATTACACTACATAACAAAATTGACAACATAGATAGCAGCACTGTTTTGTTGCCAGATTGACGTGAGTCCTACGCATCATTTTATTCCTATACATTTGGATATAGATATATACGTATGTATGTATAGCAATGTAAAAGTCGATTAGGCATTCATTATGTTCAAAGTAATTACAAGCAGATAATAATACATTTTTACATACATTTTCTGTAATAGTCATTTGGCGCCATTGATCCGAAAACCACTTTGGTCACGTGACTATATACGAATCACCAACGCAAGCCAAGTAAAATGGCCAAAACGCACATCGAGTTCATATAATGTCATTGGTTTTGAAATGAACTTGTCGCACGACACGAACATTGAGATAAGATTTTTAATAAATTAAACCCCGGTATAAATTAAACACAAACACATATTCAATAAACATTAGATTTGTCACAAAGTAGCACAAATGATCGAGATAATACAACATGAACCCGAAGTGAGAGATATCAATAAGAAACTACGGATATTGACCACTAGTTGGCGCTTCAAAAAAAATGTGTAAATGTTGCTAGCATCAGAATGAAATTTAGTAATTATTATTTAATTACTGCAATAAAACAGAGAGTACTCATTATTAGAAAGTAATAAATGCTGCAACCAGAAAATAATATCCTTCAGAGTATTTGTGTAAAATCCAACCATGTCTCATCACCTTGGTCAGTATGTAGTTCATTATATTTATTTAAATAGAAAAATTGTTAAAAGTTATTATTACCAAATAACTTTCAACGTTACTTTACATTTTTTATGGCCATATGTATTAATTTAATTTCTTAAAATAAAAAATGCGAATTCAAGATATTAATTATAAGCTATGCTTACTTTTGTAATAATCGTATCTGAAATAATTTTATTAAAATTATTTACATCGTAAATGCATAATTGGTTGAGTTTTAGGTGATGCTAAATAAACGTCAACACTCAACATGCGTTATCCATCCGGCTGCCGGCATCCTAGCATCTAGAATAATTCTTGCACAGGCGCATAAGGCCATTTAGAGATTATTACTACATAAACTTACAAATATATTTAATATTATTCTAATTCTATTATCATGTATACAACTTTATTTTAACAAAGAAATATCATCCAACCAACTCTATAAAATTAATTGTAATCTGTTTTTATTTATACTATAAACCGTTAAACTTATTTTGTTCTATAACCATTTTGTTGACATAGATTTGCCTTCTTTTGCCTGAAAATATAACGATGTAGGAGATATATAAATACGGAAAATTCTCTGATCACACGAATCTACGCATCTTAGTTTAGTTTATTTGCTTACATTAATATGACAATAATATTGATATTGATGTTTTTCGTTAAGTTATTGTTAGCTTAAATTAGATACTTACGAAACTCTATCAAGTCATTTCAATGTCCTATGTGTTAAATTGATATATAGGTATTGTAAGTATAATCATTAGTGTAAAACAAATACTTTCTTTTTTTATTTCATAGGAAGGCGGACGACATCAGGTGGCCCATGTGGCCACCTGATGGTCACCCACGCCCATAGACAATGCCATTGTAAGAGATGTTCACCATCGCTTACATCGCCATTGCGCCACCAACCTTGGGAACTAAGATGTTATGTCCCTTGTGCCTGTAATTACACTGGCTCACTCACCCTTCAAACCGGAACACAACAGTACCAAGTACTGCTGTTTTGCGGTAGAATACCTGATGAGTGGGTGGTTCTTACCCAGTCGAGCCTGCACAAAGCTCTACCACCAAGTGAAGCAGTGTTACTTTTTCTTAAATTAGTAGATAACATATATACTTATGTATAATATGAGAGAAATGAAATTAATTAAAGTAATCAAAAACATTACTTTAATTATTAAATTCATACATAAATAACTACGTTAATTACGAAACAATGTAGTATTTATAACAAAAAAGTTCAGTTTCGATAAATTTAAATATTATGATGAGAAAACTTTTTGTCATAGTAAAATGTTAATAACAATATTTTTATTGAACTGACTACCTTGTTCGTCTAGTGACTAGATATAAGGCCGCAGACCCGGTGATCCTAGGTTCAATTCCCAGGTCGGGCCAATAAAAAGTTATCGAGATTTTCTGTCAGAATTTTTTTTCTGACAGAAATACTCGAAGAAGATGAAAGTTTGTACACTTCCGTGCCTCGGAAAGTACGTACAGCCGTTGGTCCTGCGCCTGAACTCTTTCCGGCCGTGTCGGATTGCCTTCCCATCGGATTATGAGAGCTATGGAAAAGAGAGCGCACCTGTGTTTACGCACACACTTGTGCACTGTAATATCTCCTGCGCAGTTGGCTAATCTCTCTAGAGATTTGCCGCCGTGACCGAAATCGGTCAGGAGGACATTATTATTATTTATTTTTATTGAAATAACATAAACAAATATAATGTGCATCGATTCGCCTTTACATGCGAATTAAGCCAATTGGTAATTCATAGACCCAGCTCTTTCAGAGTGTAAATTAGCAAATTCGTGATCTCAAGAAAATATTAAAATATGTATATATGTATTGTAGTATATTATGTATACCTATGTAGATGTAATTAAATATTTTAGGGTTATAGCAAATAAAGAACTCTCTTATAATGAAACGTTTATTTATTTTTAGAGACACTTAAAGTTTTTTATTAACATTTGATATATATTAGCATTCTTTAAACATATTTTATGTCTATCTACATTACAAGTATAATATATTAAGCCACAATAGCCCATTATGACACGAACGTTAGTAATATGGGGTAATTTGTTTGTTACACAAAACTTCGAAATCTGAAATAATTTGTTTTAGATATGATTAGGACATGTCCACAGACTTTCTTACAATATTGTTTACAAAAAAATAATAAAATAAAATAGATGTATACACATATTAAGGGTAGGAGATTTATTTTCATTTTCTTATTAGTCTGAAATACATATATATTCACATTTATATCAATTTATATAATATTTGCTATGGGAAACATCTACATACAAATATTTTCTTACAAGTTAATAAATAACAGTTTCATATTCGTACCAACTTTACATAATATATAATAGGCACTAAAAAATGTTTGTGATGAATAAAATACATTTATATCGTTCAAACTTTTATAAATATATAGAAATATCAACCAAACAACTTCAAATTACTAGTACATTGATTTTATATTAAAAAAAAACAGAAGGTACGACTTTATTTGGAATGCGGAGGTTTAAGAGATTCAGATACAATTTCAACTTAACACTAATTTGCACTCATACCTACAGAAGAACTACATGTAATAAAAATAAAATATATAATTACACACAATGAAATAATATAGACCGAAGAAGCTGTTCATTTATGCCAACTGATAATATGGATATACCTACACCGCCTGTACCCATCTGATGAATTTAAACTATATTTGCTTGCTTACTTTATAGGCCGAGCATGAAGAGTTAATTAGTTTAAAAAAAATCAACCAAGCTTCAGCTGTAATTTGAAAATAAATCGGTTCTTTTAAAGTGTTGCTGTGTAAAATTTAGTCCAATTATTTTTCCATTTATTACAATATAATAAAAACAAAATTGCGGCACCAATATCTCTGTACTACGTACCCATGTTTATTGGAACACTACACACTAACAATATTGGACATATTTAGATATAGTCAAGAGAGTAAATTTAACATACATCCAAAAGTAACTAAATTAATATATTTTGAAACCGGTTTAAAAGTTTTTGAATTTTATTCTTGGCAATATTACCTAAAATAAACTTTACTTTGTTGCTAACCAAAGTTCGTTAATTTTATTTTTATTTAAACTTTTTCCACTTCTTTTACTGTGAATGTTTCAAATGAAAAAAAAAAACGTTATTATGTAATATTAGGTATTCTTTCGTAATCATTATAATCAGAACGGTTTCTTTGTCCACTAGGCTAAACATTTTTTTTATGTGATATTTGGGAAAATCATGCTTCTATTAAATATGAAATGGAATGTTACCCCTCATTTAATTCTAAACTTAAGAAATCATTGACATCTGAAAAAAGGAATTGCGTTGTCAAGATTCATTAAAATTTCGTAGTTTTTATTTAATAACAATGGAATGAACACTATTTATTGTCAAAACAATGTTGCTGCTATTGCCAAATTATGGACAAAAAATGTTTATATTTAACTTATAGAGATGTGACGTTTCATGAAACATATAGCTAATTAAATATTATTTGAAACTGTTTCTTATACAATTTCTGCCAAATGTTAAATTTAAAATAACTACTTAGTAAATGCCGCTTCTTTGCAAAAAGATAGAATGGATAATAGTTGATTATAATAAGTTTCAGTGATAACGTCAAACTAATAACAATTTTCAATAAATTTTATCTGTGTATATGTGAATTTTTAGCATAGATAAGTATTACTATAGGCATAAGGGAATTATTGATTTTTAGTTTAATCTTAAATTAAACATTCAAAATATGCATTACATGAACGGATTTATTAAAACTGGACTCGACAATGCGACTTATTGAATTGGGCGGAATTGGTAAAATGCGTTTTCATTTGCGAGGCATAGAAATTGTTAATTTGGTATGTGTTTCATCTGAAACAGTAGAAACTTTTGTGAACATTATTTCCGTTTACGAATATTTGATTAACAAATACTTCTGAATGGTATTATAATTTCATGAACAATGGACTGAACATTGGTTCTTTACTACATTTTATAACTGACTACTGTAACTCCTAACTATATGCATTAGAAAATGCATTCTTGATTGAAGATTTATATTTAGTCAAGATAATGGTCACTATATAATATATAAAATGAGATAAATTGTTACTAACATACTGCTTAGAAGACTAAATAAATATATCTACATTATAGTTTACAAAAAAAAAATAACGTCGTATTTTTGACTCTATCGAATATATATGTGTTCGTAACGACAGACTAACCGAGTATTTGGTATACATTTTTATATATTTTATTAATTCTAAAATCGATATATTAATTTATTTTAAAAAGTGACATTATATACATTTATCATAATGTCATGTAAACACTTGAAATCCATGAAACGTTCAGTTTGCTCAAATAGCAGTAATCAATCTTGATCTTACATTAACTTTTGAAGTGATCTCAAATCGCAATAAATGTAAAAATTATGATTTATATACAGATCAAAAGTTTATTTGTAAGTTTGTAAATATATGACAATATTATATATTATCGTTTAAAATACGCATTCTAATAATAATTCAAAAATATTAATAGTTTAGACAAAATCAGATAAAATAAAATGTGACTCCGAAATTCATTAAAAATTTATATGAAAACGTTTAGCTCAAAAACTTCGTTGACGTATGATTTGTTTAATAATTAAGTATGGCATTCGTTATCAGGTATATTTGAATCGTCAACGCGAAAGTTCACTGGTCGCTTACGATTTTAGAATGAATTATAAATATTTACCACCTGTATTTAAAAAAAAAAAAAACAATATTAATAATACTTTTCATGGCGACATCATACAACATGGCATTTAAAAAAAATTCAATTCTTCATTTAAATGTAAATTCACTCGGCTCGGACATGCGAATCGTTTCACAGCGTTAGGATGCGTCCGGCGGGGAGCTCACATTGAAACCCTGAATCCGGTCAATCGATAACGGCCGGCTCTCGCTTTATTGAATAAACTTTGATGAAATTATTCGTACTATTTCATTATATGAAAAATATATTCGAAGCATAAAAGTTACATTACAAAATAGATTCGTTAAAACACTTAACCACTAAACATAACATGTTATAACAATATCGTATTATATGTGGATTTAAGGAAAAAAAAATACACAATACTAACATCATCTCATTACAACTTGTGCGAAATGTACGCTTCACCGACATCAAACGATGTCCCTGACCCTCTTATAGTGGGAATTATATTTAAATTAAAATTAAACCTTCCTTTATTTCGTTACAAATATACCTTAAATAATTATATCCAAAATAGTAATTATGACGGTTAAGATCATTGGAGACACTCGGAGCACTCCGACGCGAAGAACGGTACATACGTATAAATTACATTGAATACGAAATTTGAAAAAAGATATTTACCTGATAATTTAAGTTTTATTATATCTAGGAAGTCTAATTTACTTGCCTACATTGGTTATATAGTTTCTTAATATTATACGAATCATGTTTTAATAATAAAAACAATTAGTCGATTAATGATACATTTAAAATGTCTAACAATATGAATGCCCGATAAAATTAACGGCACGAAATTTGTTAGTAATTTATTTTAATAATTAAATCGTCATCATTCATCTCGCTCGCACTATCTCCAATTGTATTACACATGACGAGAACAGCACAAAATATTTCATTACAATTATATTCCTCTAGTGATATATCATTTTAAAATTTAAATGGACTTTAAATAGATTTATAGCTTTTAATATATTTCTTCTTACATTGCTCAAGTACAGACTTATAATTGTCTGTACGTGATCATAAGTAGTTAGGTAATTTAAAGGGCGATTATTGAATATCTATTGTTTATTTAAATATAATAAAAATTGATTTAATACAAATAATTGACTTCTTACATTGCAAAAGATTAAAATCTCATAAAGTTGAATAAGATCATGTACCCACGTAGTATTCAAATGTATTGTCTTGTTAATGTCGCCTGCGTGTATATGTATTTGCAAAATATTTGAATTCATTTCAAATAAAAGTAATAAAGGACTGTATCACTTTATTATTTGTAAATTTTAAATATGTAAAAACAAAAAGTATATAGTGGAAGTATAAGTGATACAATCAATAAAATAAGAAATAATACAAGATATAATGTTTGTGGTAGTGTAAAACAGCGCTGTACATTTTCGATATCCGTTAAAACTGATAAATCAAAAGCAAATACGCAAGCGAGACGAATAAAGGTACCGGAGCGAGTGCATAAATGTTTAATTATTAGCCCAGACGGGAAGGCTCGTGTGGGCGGCCCTCCCTCTGGCCGATCGATCGATGTCAGCTTTGGTTATTCGTTGTTGTAGGTACCATCTATTATTTGTTTTGTTCCTTTGTGTAAGAGTTAGGAAAATACATAAATATAAAAATTTGCACTACTCAGGTGAAAATTTATAAAAACGTATAAAGTGTATTTGGCATTCAAAAACATTAAAGCCGAGATAAAGTAGGTCCGACCGTATAGTAATTGTCGTGCAGACCAAATTGACTTGATAATCTGCAACCGTTATAGAATTTAGATGATAAATATGGATTTCTGGTTTTCAAGAAGGAAATCGGTGAAAGCGTTGATGGGCGAAATTGCTTGAAGTGACATATACCCATTTGGAGGCCAAGAAAGATTTGGACCGAAAACAACGGCTAAATTACCGCTGGTCATTTTGTTGAGGCAGCTCCTGTCCTGAACCTGTTGATGAAATCTTATATTTACTATATAATAAAATCAACACTGTGTCTCAACAGACTGAATGTCTAGGGTTCGCAATACGCCCAAAGAACAATGTGTATTGTATAATTAAAAACATCGTGAGAAATTTCGCTGCGACAGAGAAAGTTCGACAATCCGCGGTGGAGCTGAATGAATCAGCTCTAAACCCGAAACTAAGGATGTTTTGTCGAGCAATGGATGAACAACTCGAAGACCTCAAATATATTTATACGGACAAAACTTAACATATCTAATATACAATATTTATTTTTTCATTAAAAATTTTCATGTTCTCATTAAAAAAGATATAAATAAAAAAGTTTTACCTTCCATAAAAATTGAAATATGTATTTAAGCAGCTTGTAGTTGTCCAGAGGCAGCCTCTCTAGGATGAGGATTTTCACTTGACGAGGTTTTTCACGGTTTGACCAAGCTGAAAATAACAATATGTTAAGAAAAGTACTACATTTCAATTACGCCCGTTATCTAACCCAATTTTCCAGTAATCTTTCAAAATTAAATATTAACAAAGCTCTGCTAGGAAACCGATAAGGTCTGAAAGTGAAAATCGATATATCAATCACTTATAAAATTTCTGCCACTTTATTTTTACTAAGCAACACTTTATTTTAGGTTTGTAACGTATAGTTGCCGTAAACTTTAAAATGTATAAAACTATATTCTATCCCAACCAAGGTGAGTAAAGGCAAATAAACAACTTTTACATTAAAAGGACGCGATATCATTAGTCGAAATTTTGAATAATCTATGACATTTATCGTGGATTTCCGAAAAACTGCACATTAGAATAATATCGTCGAAGTTCTTATCGGAACCTTGGAAGTAACATTAAATACTATAAAATTAGTTAAGTAAAATAGTGTCAATATCAGGTCTTTACATATTAAATAAGCATATTGTCGTGCTGACCACTTTGATCTGAAATATCTCCTCTTTGGTTAAGAATTCCAAATACAAATTTATGAATTCATTTAGCTGGTACATTTGAGTTTTGAAAACAGTCCTTCATTTGTTTTTTCCTCATTATTTTTTTCAAACATGGAAAACATGAAATATCGGTACATTATCGAGTACGATTTCTACCGTGCCACCAGTGCTGCAGAAAGAGCTAGAAGGATTAATGATGTGTACGGCGCTGGTGTGGCAAAAGAAAGCACGGTACCTTTTTGGTTTCAACGTTTTCGTTCTGGAAATTTCGAACTTCAGAACCAACCCCGTGGACGGCCGGAGACCAAAGTGGAAAATGAAGAATTAAAGGCTATTGTGGAAGCGGATCCATCACAAAAGAAAGAAAAGAAAGAGATAGCTGCAGGCATCGGGGTAAGTGATAAAACTGTGTTAATCCCCTTGTAGCAAATGGGAAAGTAAAAAAACTTGAACTATGGGTAACTCATGAATTGAGTGAATCGAACTTGCAAACACGCGTCGACTGCTGTGTTACTTTGCTCAACCGACACAATAATGAAGGGATTTTAAATCGAATCATTACTTGTGATGAAAAGTGGATACTGTACGATAATCTGAACCGCTCGTCGCATTGACTGAACCCTTAAGACCCAGCCAAATCCTGCCCGTTTGACGACCCAAAACGACCATTGACTCAGAAAAAGTTACTTGCGAGAGTTTGGTGGACTAGCGCCGGTGTCGTTCACTACAGCTTTCTAAAATCTGGCCAAACGATTACGACAGATATCTTTTGAAAGCAACTGCAAACCATGAAGGAAGAACTAGCTGCTAAACAACCGAGATTGGTCAACCGCTCTAGGCCACTGCTGCTTCACGACAACGCAAGACCACACACTGCACAACAAACAACCACTAAGTTAGATGAGCTACAATTGTAATGCCTGCGACATCCACCGTATTCCCCCTTGCTCCAACAGATTACCATTTTTTCCGGAATTTGGACAACTTCTTACAACGAAATGCGGCATGCGGCAGTCCAAACCACTTTCAAAGAGTTTATTGATTCTCGCCCCATGGTTTTTTTAGTAAAGGGATCAATGAACTACCTATGAGATGGCAAAAGTGCATAAATTATATAATTGAATTTTTAAAAGAAAAAATGTATTTTAAAAAGTTAAGAAAGGACCAAGGAATTGCATTTCCTCGAATTGCATTGCATATGGGCGGTGCAATATTTTGAGGAAGATATCATAAAATAAATATATTCTAATACACAAATTGACTGCATCTACAGGGCCGGGTTAACCCTATCAGGGTATGATAGGGTTCGATTAGGGTTCTTTGGCGCTCTTTTTTAACTTTTTAAAATACATTTTTTCTTTTAAAAATTCAATTATATTTTATGAACTGACAAAATGCATAAAAAAAAATTATAATATTGAGGAAGAGTGAGGAAGGTATACAATGTAAAAAAGGCAGTTTGCCTATTCCGCCTTATGGATAATCCGGCCCTGTGCATCTACACTGATTTAACCAAGGCTTTTGATGTTATCAACGGTCAAGCTTTACTAATAACGAAACTTAACAATTAATATGGGTTTAACAGAAAAATACTCATTTTAATAGAAAGTTATTTGTGAGACAGGGTAAAGAACGTTGTTGAAAGCTATTAGTCAAATGCATTTTCTTCTTCTGGAGTGCCTTAGGGATCAAGACTCGTTCCTATTTTATTTGGAATTTTTATAAATGATGCTGTTAAAAATATTGATCACAGTAATTATCAACCTTATGTAGATAAATAAAAACTACACGGGACACGGATCTTATGCCACCAGATTTGAATAGATTTTTCGTATGATGTTGTGAAAATAATGTTAAACATTGTGACTCCTAGGCTAAATTCAATAGTAATTAGAGCACAAAGTTTTAAATGTTCAGGTGAACGTGTTAAAGTAAAGTAAATACCTCACTGAACAGACAGAGGAAAATGTTACAATAATATACCAAAAATATTGACTTCGATATATTTTATAAATCGTTAAACTACTATAAAACGAAACAAAACATTATTTATAAAGTTATATGGATAAAAGCATCTCCTATATATTCAATAACATTAAATTTTATTTTTCTTTGTACTTAAAGAATATTTACCTTTTTTTTTAAATTCTGATTTATAGATTAATTGTTAGATCATAGTGCTATTCACTAGTTATATAATAAATAATGTCGAAATTCAGTTATACGTATATTTTGATACCAGACAATTATTTAGTTACTTAAATAGGCCTAAAATTACTGGAATCGTTTCTGGTAACAGTTTTAAGCACCGTATTAACCAATCCGTGTCCACAGTTATTTAAATTAAACCTATATGCAGAATAATAAAACATATTACGCTATTAATCAATTTTACTGTAATTGAATAACTATGTATTTTAGTATAACTCAACAGCATCAGCAATTTAATGAGTTTGGGGATGGTAGTGGTAGTTTTGACGCAACCGTATTGTCAGCCACTTTAATGATTTACGATGCTGGGAGATAAGATCATATTTGCGTAAACCAAATATGAAGCGAATGCACATGTTATTAAAAAGTTCTAGTTTAACTAGCAGCAAGACAGAAATATCTACTTCTTAGATAGACCGAGTCAGCATAGTCCAATAGGGGCAGTAGCAGATAGTTGGCTAAGGCGTGTTTGGTTTTATACGGCAGTAACTTGTTCCAGCCTAAGTGCCAATAGTGGCGAAAACTTTTCGACTCACTTCTGCCACGAGGGACCCAAGAAAGCGACTTATCTATGATTAGTCCTAAATGTTTAGCCTTAGGCGGCAATGGAAGTGCACTACCATCAAGAAGGATGGGAGGGATACGGGACTGATTAATTTTGTATCATTGCTGGGAGCTGCCGATAATAGCAGCCTGCTATTTGTTCGGATTCATTAAAAGTGTTGTCCATACGTTAGTAGTCCGTATAATTGTAGATCCTCGGCATAAAGATGGTAATAAAAGGAAATATGTGATGTGACAGAATTAATAAAAATAGAAAACAGCAACGGTGAAGGAACGCTACCTTGGGGTACCCCATATTGAAGAGAACAAGGAGAGGACAACATATTGTTAAAACTTACGTACTGTTGCCTATCGCCTAAGTATGGTGTATGACTTAATTTTTACAGATTCTTTAGTAGGTTTTTTAGTTATAAAAAAATAGTGAACAACGAACTTTATCTAAGAAATATTGTCCATCGTGCTCTATGACCTTACGCCATCTATCAGGCAGAATACGGTTGCCGTCGCGAAAGAAACTTGCAGGCCTCGAGGCGATAAAATCATCGACGAATTCACGCATATCATCCAACGTTTTGAACTGTATCCTCTATGTCGTGCTTCATTGACCGGAAAAAATTAAAATCAGATGGGACCAAGTCTGGCGAACATGCCGCGTGCGGGAGAACTTCCCATCCCAAATTCAAGAGGGCCTTTTGAGTCGCGCAAGCAACGTGAGGTCGAGCGTTGTAATCCAGAATTATGACTTGCCAGCTTCCTTGCCTAGTAAATGATCATTTCTGATCCAGCTGTTCGCTCATTTTGTTCAAGTGTTGACTGTAGCGTGCTGCTGTCACCGTCTGACCAGTTTCCAGAAGTTCATAATAAAGCACACCCATCATGTCCCACCAGATACACAAAAGAATATTCTTGAAGTGACTGTTCGGTTTCGGCGTCGATGTAGAGAGTTGCACGGGATCTACCCACGACTTTTTACGTTTGGGATTCTCGTAAAAAGTGTACTTCTCGTAATAAGTGTACATCACCCGTCATAATTTTCCACAAGTCCTTTTTTGTGCCTGTGCAAGCAGTGAAGGACACGTGTTCATACGTTGACCTAACTTGTGTTCGGTCAACACATGTGGGACCTATCTCCCAAGTTTATGATTTTATCCATCTGGTTCAAACGTTCGGAAATGGTCGTTTGTGTTGAGTCCTCATCTAGTTAAGCTTGCAATTTCGCATCTTCGACCTTTCGAGGCTGCCCATGGCCATTGTTGGTATTCGTATAAAATGTAGTGCAGAATGTTCTCTTTATCAGTTGCCATTGTAAACTTTACTATTCTGAGATGCTGTATAACGTGTATAGACTTGTCGTTTGGTGTTCTAACTGCAAACGTGTCTGTAACTGTGTTGTAACTGCAAACTCTTGTACTTGGTGGTAGGGCTTTGTGCGAGCTCGATTAGGTAGGTACCACCCACTCGTCAGACATTCTACCGCAAAACAGCAGTACTTGCTATTGTTGTGTTCCGGTATGAAGGGTGTGTGAGCCAGTGTAAAATTTACAGCGCACATGGGACATAACATCTTAGTTCCCAAGGTCGGTGGCGCATTGGCGATGTAAGCAATGGTAACATCTCTCACAACGCCAATGTCTATGGGCGTTGGTGACCACTTACCATCAGGTGGCCCACATGCACGTCCGCCGTCCTATGTAATAAAAAAAGAACATTTCTCTTGTGTCCGATCCTTATAATGTCACAAAAGATCGCGAAATATTTCTGTTTTAAAATTAGTTTTAAGCTCTAAGAAAAAATCTGTAAAAATTAAATCATATTCCTATTATGTGCGAAACCAGTCGGTACGGTATTAGGTAATAAATTAAGCGCACGCAACGTTAGTAAAAGTAAATCGTGGACATCATTATTAAACGCGTTACTAAAGTCAGGAAGAAAAAGATTTGTAATGAGCTTATTGTCAATAGTAAATCGAATGTAGTCGCATATTTGACAAGCGCGTAGCTGTGCTATGTCCATTACGGCAACCTTACTGAAGGTGGGGTAAGGAAATTTATACTGCTCAGATATAGGTTAAGTTTAGAAAGTCCACCAAAAGGCTTATCAGCACATTTCTTACTCCTTCGAAATTGTTCATGAGATCCACATACGAAGATTTCAGATTTCACAATGCCTGACTCACTAGAAAATGATCATCCCTTGTTTCGTTATATGGCTTTGTCTCGTCGAAACCGATATTTTGATAGCGCTACTTAGGTATTGTATTTTTTCTGGCATTGTCAATACGGCCCGTTTTTTCGTAAATGTGTGTTAAAAAAATCTCTTACATTTGACTTAAGAGTATTTTAATCGATATGACGAAGCTGATTAGTGTCACTGGTAACCTTTGTGTCATTTACACTCGGAGTCACAAATGGTAGCTTTTCTAGACTCTCGTCCTAGCTTCACACGACGTACCCAAAATACAAGAACAGTGATTGGGAGTTGGTATGGATTTAATTTGCGTTTATTCCCATTATGGTATAAGGTGGCTTCCCATGGTGATGATGAAGCAGCCCACACCTAAAAACCATGGGAAAAGCATCGTCTGTGGAAATGTAGCGATGCGTCGAATCCTCTTCGAGTCGGTAAATTCAAAGGCTCCTAGCTAAATATCACCACGGAAACAGAAGCTCTAGCGTTATCTTGCTTTTTTAAGAATAATATTATGTATAACTGGGCAATGGCTAGATAATATGTAATGTGTAATCTCCAGTTAGCCAATAAACATTGCGTTTGCGTTTTCCGAAATTGGTATATTAGGTATTTAACGAATAGACTGAAGGCGAACAGTTAAAACGAAAATAGATGTTATGAATATCTCATTGTCCACGTTAACCTTCACTTTAACGATCTGGAATGATAACTACACGTGCATTAGGTAGTAATGGGTGGTGCAATTATGGAATTGCATTATATTCCACAAGGTGAGTGAATAAATAAAATGCTATCGTCATTACGGCGACATCACAAATATGACTAACAAGATAACGTAAATGATGATAAATCTAATGGGATTCAACTACATTCAAGTTTTTAATTACAAACGTTTCAAACGAAATAAACATACTCACTTTGAAACTTCAGTATTTCCTCATGTAGGTCAAATGTCAACAGCGGTTCTTCTAGATCCCGAAGGAAGGTCTTCAGTAGGACTGCGGCGTTGTGGGGATCGTTCCTAAAAGATATCGGTTCACCCTTGTTGCAAGCTCTCTGCAACTCTTTTATAACTGATATGTTCGCTGATCTTCGGAACAGTCCTTCCGTTTCTAAGGCTAAATGAAATATAAATTTCTAATTAATTATATCTGCCAATGATGAACGTAAACGGCAAATAAATTAATGTTGACTATAAGATTAAATTTGGCATGAACAGAGACGAGTGAAACTAACTAATATATAAAGATCATTTGTTATTTTGCGCATTAAACCTAAAATGTTAACTTCAAACTTATTACAAACAAAGGTTTGCCATGATTTGTTGCGTGTGAAAAATTTAATTAAAAAATAACGTTATTCCGGTGCAGTCTATTTTTATATCAAGCGCACTCAACAAGTTCACTTACATGCATGCATGTAAGTACATAAGCGAAACAATCAGCATCGATAAAGGAGGAAGTCGCTGTCGGTGTGTGTGTTGCCGTTTTATTATTAAATTGGTTAATCATACGTGATTTACTCACCGTCGGGTTGTGAAAGAAATTCAACGCACTGCCTCACGACTGGTGGTATGGAGTCGATCATGTTTGTATTATTTTCTTTAATGAACTGCAACGACACCCCAAATTGTTGGGTAACGGGTGGAGAGAGACTTTCCTTCTCGACGACTTTAGCATCACTCACATCGGGCGCCACGTCCACCTTCTCAGCTTGTTGCCTAGCCACTTGTGCAGCCCTGGGATTCTTAGCTAGCAACAATTTATCGTACCTACACGAATAACAAAAGAGATAATTAACGTTTGTAATGTAACGTTTGTAATATGATTTTTAAAAACTACATATTTATTTTCTTATGCCCGCGACACTTACTCTAACACCGGTTTTGGTATGCAAAGTTTGTCCAAATTCAAATGTTGTTGCAGTTCGTGAAGGTAATTTACATACATAATCTTTCTTCCAAATTTTACGCTTATAGCGGGCCTCAGCATTTGCCAGACAATTCGTATGAAATTTGTCGGATGCACCAAATAAAGGGCTTTCAGATTCTTTTTGTATTTCCTATCAAAGGCTTTGTAAGCTTTCCATAGCCAAGACAGCGGTGGTTTGTTCTTACTGGTTAGGTCGTAGTGGAAATATACGACACTATAATCCTGCTCTACATATTTGTCCAAAGTAAACATGAGGTATCTAAAATCAGACAATAAGTTACAGACGAGACGAGACGAGAAAACGTAGTGTATTTCGTACTGGGGATCCCAGTGAAAGAGAATGGAGAAGAATATTTTGTTTATAGGTTACCTTAGAAGTTTATCTGGATGTAGATCCTTAGAAGACGGGAGACGGCAAGCCGATACCACAATTATACGTCGACCGATCTCGTCATCGCCAACTACCTCTACCAAACCTGTTCCCGCAAGTTCAGAGAAGGAGTCATCATCAAGAGAAGAATTCGCAATCTAAATAAAAAAATAGCTTGTTGATTATTTGTGATTATATTAAATAAATAGATAAATAAACAATAATTCTTCTTCTTAATCTTATCAAAAATCTTAATCATTAAGTCTGTCGCTTAGAATCTAGCTAAAAGTCTTAAGGTTTACGATTGCACAAAATTAAGTTTTTTAATGAAAGAAATATTATTTTATTTATTAAAAATTTATTTCAACGTAACCGTATCAATACTATCAATAATTATTTATAATTATCAATAAAACTAGTTTACTGTAAAAAAATAAAACATAATTATAATTATTCTCACTTGATGTTCCATAACTGGATGCAAAATGAATTGCCTCGCACTAAATTATAATTATTAATTTTATTTAGTAATAATAAAATGTTACAAAAAAGTACTATTGTTACTGTTAGGCTGTTACAACTATAATACCATATATAATCAAATATATAAGCGATATTTAAACAGGAGCGCAATTTTTGTAACGCGCGAACCTATATTTATAAAGGTCAAAGTAAGAATACCTGACCTACATCAGTTTCGCCAGGTCCCGGGAGACCTAGATTGCAATATTGATCGGGCGATGTCGATGAATTCTACGAAACGTGTCCTATTTTACCTACAACTCACGTAAAATAGGACATAGGACATTTCGTATGCGTAATATAATTCCAATTTATTTTATTTTATGAGAGTCTAACCATTAATGAAAGAGTATTATATTAAACACATTAAAAATAATCAGACAATGAATGTGTCACATAATTATTACCTCGCCATACACTTCAGGGGCTTTGCCAAGTTCCTCTTCAAAATTTTCTTCAATCGTACCGTCGCTAGCTGATCGCTCGAGAAGATCATCAGAAATGTCAAGTAATTCGGGTGGTAAAGGAGCTAAAAAATTTTAACTAAAATAAACAACTGATTTTGACGTAAATATAAATATGCTTTTAATTAGCGTAGCGTAAAGTGCAGTAACTATAGAAACAAGAAATATATAATAGTAATATATATATAATTTTATCGGTTATCAATTTCAGAAAAGTCATGGAGACATAAAAGAAAATTGAAAAAACGTGATAGAATAGAGAGTAAGTTGTACATATGGTAGAAATAATGGACCAAATTAAACAAATAAATATAGACTCATGTTATATTATAATTATTTACATTGATACATAATCTCATACTTATATTAATAAATACTTAACAACAATAATATCAAATAAATAATGATGACATGTATTCATTTGGATTTAGAAAGCATTGATTGAGCATGTCTTCGTAAACAGTACCATATACCAACTATTTGGCAAAAAATTATGAATAAGTTAAAAGTAATAAGAATTTGATTTAGTATGAATAGGTTATCAGACAAATATTGACTTAATTAGTACCTATTTAACTTCAGGAAAACGAATGTTGTATGTTTCATACATGTTTTCTAAAATTATACTAAAAGTCACTGTAGCAAATACAGATCAGAATATCCTCAATTTATAAATTACTCATATCATTAACAAATTGAGTTGTTTATTGAAGGTGGTTCATTCTAACATATTCTATAAGGACATTACAAGAACTAAATATATAACTCATCAAACTTGACAGTGACAATGTGACAGGAGAAAACTATGCAGATATTACAGTTCACGGCTGTGTGCATGCAGTACAGAAGCAGAAGAGAGAGTTCAGGCTTAAGACCTATGAAGTAAACACCATTATACCAAACTTTGGGCTGCTAATAATTAAATATTATTAGTTTTAAAATAATAAAATATATACTCATTATATTGGGTGTTTTAGCAGTTGAGGTTATAGATACTAATCTAAATACCTAAATAAAATGATAGAGGTCTGCATTTGTGCGCGACGGAAAAACTACTGGATAGATTTCAATGAAATTTTCTAAATTAATTTTATTTCTTAGACACTTGGCCCTTATAAAAAAAATGATTACGATTCATTTATATAAATACATATACATAATATCTCTATCATTTACATAATATCTTCATTTAATAAAAAGTTACTAGTTTCAAGAAACAACAATTTGTATATGCAGTATGCACTGCAGTATGTTCAGTGATGTATGTTTGAACAAAGTATATTTTTTCTTGTGATCTTTTTGATGTTTTTTCGTTCGTACATAAGAAAATTTTGTTAATATATCAAGAAACGCGGACGAAGTCGCAGGTATCAGCTAGTTTATAATAAATATCTATAATATTCTATTCATATAAAACTTCTTTCTTGTAAATAAAAATTGTTGCATAAATTAAAAGATGACTGTTTTTTTTTTTATAGCATAGGAAGGCGGACGAGCATATGGGCCACATGATGGTAAGTGGTCACCAATGCCCATAGACACTGGCATTATAAGAGATGTTAACCATCGCTCACATCGCCAATGCGCCACCAACCTTGGGAACTAAGATATTATGTCCCTGTGCCAGTAATTACACTGGCTCATCAATAATATGTGATCCATCAAATGTTATACTAATATCAATGACATCAATATTAACGATGTCGGTAACAATTAAACCATTTGAGATTTGCAGTCATTAATACCCTCTTAGAAAGTAGAAGTTATATGAAAGAATAAAAATGAACATGAGCAAAATAACCTTGATTCCTTACTCCACAAATTGTCTGTTGATGTTTTTTGAAACAGTTTTGGTTATGTGAGTACCTAAGACAAATTTCTACCTTCATTACTTTCAAGGAAATAATGAAAAGCAAACATTTAAGGATGAATATTAATTCAAATTCAAAAGTTCATTTTCACTTCTGCCAATCAAATATAATCAAGTAAAATTCATGGGTGTTGGACAAAAACTTGTTGGAAATTAAACTAAGGGACAAACTTAGAAACTCAGGGATAAGAAGAAAATGAATCTATATACATCATTTCAAATGGGGCAAGGCAGCAAACATGCTACAAATTAAACAAGTCAACCTTTTTTTTTTGTTATTACGCTTTAAAAACTCATGACGCGTTTCTCCCCACTGGTAACATCCAGCAATTGAAACAATGTTAGTGTTTTATGTTTGTTTCAAAATATATCATCATAGCGAAGATTGAATCCAAGTTTATTTTTGCCCTAAATTCAACAGACCTTTTTCAAGGGACATAACATCTTAGTTCCCAAGGTTGGTGGTGCATTGGTGATGTGAGAGATGGTTAACATCTCTTATAATGCCAGTGTCTATGGGCATTGGTGACCACTTACCATCAGGTGGCCCATATGCTCGTCCGCCTTCCTATGAAATAAAAAAAAAAGACCTTGTAGCTCAAATATCGCAATGACATTAATTCATGATATGCACACTAATTACAATGTTTCTTGGTTCATCACAAACAGTGATATCCATGCCAACATACATGTGTCCACAGTAAACCAAGAAATTAAAGCAGCCCCAAATATGTACCAACAATAGCTTGCCTTAGGCCCCAATAAATAGGCAATATAGCTTAAAGTTTAAAATATTTTGGCAAACTAAAGATGCAAAGCATAATACAGTTATATGGAGGGTGTAGCACTCATAATTGGCGGTAAAGCTTTGTGCAAGCTTGTCTGCTTAGGTACCACCCACTCATCAGATATTCTACCGCAAAACAGCAGTACTTGTTATTAATGTATTCCAGTTTGAAGGATGAGTGAGCCAGTGTAATTACAGGCACAAGGGCCATAACATCTGAGTTCCCAAGGTTAGTGGTGCATTGGCGATGAAAGCGACGGTTAACCATTACCATCAGGCGACCCACATGCTCCTCCACCTTCCTATTCAATAAAAAAATACAAGTATTGTCCGCAATGTGGGGGGCTCAAGTCGACAATTGTACCACCTTTCGGCTTACAGTGCAAGGAATTGGCAGCAATTGGCTAAGATACAGAGTAGAATATAATATATACCTATTGTAGAAATTATGTTTAAATAAGCCTTGTTTTTGTAGCAAGAAAATATTATCATGAATTGAATAATGACTTATTTTTATGATGTTAAGATTTATTCATTATTTAATTCAAATTGAATGACATTACTTTCTCTAATTATTATGATCATAATTTTTTTATTCCTAAAGTTTCCATCCATCATTTTACCATGTAAATAAATATATACTATAAAAATACAGTTTGTTTAGATATGCATTAATATGTTTTTAATTATAATGCACACTTCAATTAATTTTCACACATTATTAATTTACACATTAATAATTTATTACATTTGATTAAGTTATCAAAACTATATTTCTAGTATTCTAATGCTTACCTAAGCCACTGGCTTGTGTCAGCTCTGAATCATCAAATTCTAACCTTGGTTCATAATCATGATACTCTGAAAGGCTTGTGTATGCATCTTCTGGTTCCATGTTATTCGCATGGAGAACTGTCAAGAAGGATATGCAAACCTTTGTAAATTATAAAAAACAACATACCAAAATAAATAACTTAATCAGAAATGATTATAATGGTAGAAGATATTTATTAAAAAAAATAAGTTTTACATGAAGAATCATTGTAGCCCTTACAGAGTATAAAATAATTATGAAAGAAGCAAACTAAAATATGCAACAAACAAAATAAACATTAAAATCATTACCTTGAAAAGCTCTTATTGGACTTAGTTTAGGTTGATGTTCTGACTCCATGATTTGTACGTAGACACTAACGACTTTTCTAACTTGCTTATCTGCCCTCAAATATGTGTATTACAACCGCCCTCTTAAGAATAACTTAAAAAACTAAAACGTCATGTAATAAAATAGTAACAATTAAGGTACACTTATTTTGCTTAACACATAATAACACTGACGTTAAATAGATTCTCCAAAACGGACATTCAATGAAAATCAAATGAAAACCCACCAGAATAAAACTTTTTTAACATTTGATACCGTAGCAAATAATTTTAATTACTGACAGATCACATTATCACAAATCACAATTCATATAAATTATATTTACATTTAATTATTTATGATCAAACCTGCTTTAAGGCCACCGCTACACAATACACATTAAAGCAAAATGCAAATGTTTCGATGACGTCGTACGAATCTTATTGCTTTTATGTTTGTGACTAGCGATGGGCGTTGAATGAACGAACGGTTGAAATCAACTGTCGACGTACAATCAACGTTTCGACGGTCTACCGTTCATTCGTGGACTAGTCGAATTCATAAACGGCTAAACTAAGAGTTCACGAAGTTTCTATCAACTGACAAGGCGACGACGACTTTTAAACGTACTCGGTTATTAAATGATCGGTCGAAGCAAGCAAATTTGAGCTTTCAATTCATTACCACAGAGTTGTTATCTGATGTTTTTAATAGACGTCATAATGAACGACCGAGACAATGCGTCGATGGACTGGGCGAACGATAGCGGGAAGCGAAAGAAACGTTAGTTTAGAAAATAGAAATTACAAAATTTACTTTAGTAAACATTTTGTGCGCTAGGTCAAAAGTTGCTACTCGTCAAATATTGCTAATTACGTTAGGAGTTCGTTTGAATGTATGTTAGTGGAATTAGAGTTTAGTTTAAAGGGTTTTAGAAAAATACTTTATGTAAATGATTATGTTGTACATAAAAAATCAGAAAAAAATATATAAAAATACGAAAAAATGTAAATAATTTAATAATGTACATAAAATCAGTTGATCTTATAAATGCGCCTGATATACGATAAATATCTTGTCGTGTTCAGTCAGTCCTTAGCCTGTAAAAGTATGAAGGAAATTTCAAATTGATCGTACATTTTATTTTGAAATATCTAGGTATTACTAAATGTTAGAAGTTAACTCTCGGCTCGACAGGTACTTGGACTTCTTTGAATTATTAAGTAAAAATGACGTAGTAAAATAGTAAAGTTTACCGTCGACCTAAACAACAGCATTAAACCGTAGAAAAACCATCGCCGGTACGTGACGCGACGTTGCTACGTTGACTGAACGTCTGCCGTTGTCAAGTTAACTAGTCGAAGATTTCAACTAGTTGATCGACTAGTCGATTAACGATAATGAACGGTCTAGTTTCGTTAACGAAAAAAGCGTCGACGACCCATCACTATTTGTGACAGATTGTGAGCACTATCAACTTGTGAGCGCAGATACTGTATTAAAATTCGTATATGTATAGATTTATATACATAATAATCTACACTAATATTATAAAATGCGACATTAATTATGAATCAGCTGGGCTGTCTGGTCTCTTAAGCTCTCACGGCTAAGCCCCTGAACCGATTTTGATTAAATTTAATATAAACAGAGCTTGAACCCCAAGGAAGGACATAGCAAACTAAACAAAATTAAACAGGCAGGCGCAGTTATTAGCGGAATTTAGTCATGTATATAGGAGCTCAAAAGTTATCTATTCATAATACATATTCCAGCAGCATGGAGCGAGATTGTAGATACTGTTTTACAAGAAACCTAAGAGGTTTTGGCTTGAAAAACTACAGCAGCGTAGACCACGTAGTATACCACGCCATAGACCAGATTAGAAGCTAATAGTTAGTTGTTTGTTTGTTGTGCAGTGTGTGGTCTTGCGTTGTCGTGAAGCAGAAGTGCCCTAGAGCGATTGACCAATCTCGGTTGTTTAACAGCTGGTTCTTCCTTCATGGTTTGCAGTTGCTGATAATAGATATCTGCCGTAATCGTTTGGCCAGATTATAGAAAGCTGTAGTGAACGACACCGGCGCTAGTCAAGCTATGTTTTGTTACATGAACCAATTGCGCATCCAAAAAATTTCTATACGAATATCTTACATTTAATCTTTCTAGGCTTCTACGCGTTTGGAGTATTGTTGTTAAAATTGAATTTGGTACAGTTAATGGTGAAGAGTACCTTGGGGACAAAACAAACATCTGCATGTCCTCGGATGTTGCAGATGTCCATGGGCTTTCCATCAGGTGAGCCTCAAGCTCGTTTGCCCCCTCTAACATAAAAAAAAACAATTTAATAAAAAATAATTAGTGAACCAAAGAAAAGAGTCGTTTGTCGGAGGAATCCATTGTATTTTAAATAAAATTATATTTTAAGATTACAATTTTTTTTTAAGGTCCTCAGACCGATTTCGGCCACGGCGGCCAATCTCAAGAGAGATTAGCCAACTGCGCAGGAGATATTATAGTGCACAAGTGTGTGCACAAACACAGGTGCACTCTCTTTTCCTTAGCTCTCATAATCCGATGGGACGGCAATCCGACACGACCGGAAAGAGTTCAGGCGCAGGACCAACGGCTTAACGTGCTTTCCGAGGCACGGGAGTGTACACACTACCAACTTCCAGACTCCGGGCTGGTACTGAGAATTTTCTGAAAGAAAACCCCAATAACTATTTTTTAGCCCGACCTGGGAATTGAACCCGGGACCACCCAGTCCTCGGCCTTATATCAAGCCACTAGACCAACGAGTCAGTCAAGATTACAAATATAAGAAACTTTATTAATAAATGTCGCATATCTACATCGTCAAAACGTCCAACAAAGCCGTTCGGCTAAAGATTAAACGGGTTATATGTTATTCTATGGTTATACATATTGTCAATTCTTTGATAAATACAAATAAAAATTAAAAATAATTACTATACAAGTCGTGACCGCGTGGAATGGTGCAAGAGTGCAAGAAGAAGAAGTGTGCTAGAAGAGTGCTAGCAAGCAGCATTTCCTCTTTGAATCGCAATTTCAATTCTCTGGGTGCAAAATGAACCAGCCCTCCTGTCACCAGTAGAGGCAATAAGATGCACTATTACTCCAGATCTTATCTTAGATTGTTAATCAGACCTATAATTGACAGTAACAATTAAAGAAAGTACTTACGGAGTATGGTGCTAAAAAAATTATGAAGCTAGCTTTAATAAGTAATCAATATTGATTTTCATCCCCCAGTTTGTTTAACTAAGAATTTAGAGGGAAAGTCCTTAATGCCACTTAGATATTAATCTAAATAAATAAATCTACAAATATCTTTCTTCCAAAATTTAAAATAGGCACTTAATTTATTGACCGTCATCTTCTATTTACCGTCATTACCGTCAGAGTTACTTAATAATATTTTTTAAATAATGTCTAAGATACAATTTATAATTTTAATTATACTCGTATTTATAAATACAGTTCAGTGGTTATCTGTTCTATTTTATCCATGGACAGGTGACATAATACATAGTCTATAATCTATAACTCTTCTACTCTATAACTCTACTCTCTAGTATAAGTATACATTATAAATCACTTCGTGTTCGATTTATTTTCTTGGCTCATGCTTGTCGACAATTTAATTTTTATTTAATTGCATCTTTTATTGACAACGTTTTACGTATCAACTAAAATAATATTTAATTTAAACTTTACTTTTTAGTGACGTTTCAAACTAACTTTACACGAATATTGTAGTTTTGTATATTTTGAACGATTATTTGAATCGTAACGCTTTCTTTCTCTTAATTTACCAATCATGCTAAGCTATGCAAACGCTGGAATCCCAGATAAATCCTGGCAACCACCATTTGCTGTACTGGAGACAACGTATGTTACATTAATATTTAACACAACCAAATATCTAAATTTTTACTGAGCTAATTATGTTTGTTATTTTGTATATCTTCATTGTGTAATTTTATGCTTAATACTTTTAGAATGGGTACCATCACAGTAGAAATGTACTGGAAACATTCACCTCTTACATGCAGAAACTTTATGGAACTAGTGAGAAGAGGTTATTATAATAACACTAAATTTCACAGAGTCATAAGAGATTTTATGATTCAAGGTGGTGATCATACAGGAACTGGTAAAGGTGGACAATCAATATATGGAACTCACTTTGATGATGAACTAAATTCTAATTTAAAGCATACAGGTGCCGGTATACTGTCTATGGCTAATTCTGGTCCAAATACAAACGGATCTCAATTTTTTATAACTTTAGCACCAACACAGTGGCTTGATGGTAAACATACTATATTTGGAAGAGTTCAAAGTGGGATGGCAGTTGTGAAAAGAATAGGTTTAGTAGAGTGTGATAAAAATGATTGTCCTGTTGATGATATTAAAATTGAAAGATCTTATATTCCAAAATAAATACATAAATAACTTATTATGTTTTTTTTAATTTTATTTTCGTGATATTAATTAGTATAAATAATTATTTTGATATTTTTTTTTTATTTACATTAAAACCTTAACTAAATACAAATAAAAACTAATAATTATTATTACACAAGTCGTGACCACATGGAATGTTGGCAAGAATGCTAGCAGCATTTCCCCTTTGAATCGCAATCCCGATTCTCTGGGTGAAAAATGAACCAGCCCTCCTGTCACCAGTGGAGCAATAAGGCGGGGAGTAATATTTTAGATGATTTTTTTGGCCATATTACTCCAAGATCTAAATAACTTTAATAAATTAATATTGCTTTTATCTTTTGTTAGTAAAATATCTTACATTAAGTATGAGATATTTCTGAAATAAAGCCAGTTTAACTTGTCAAATTATTATTTTAGGCTTTTTATGGTTATTAGTGATATAAATCAAGTCAATCAAATAAATAACTTGATACATAAAGAACAAAACAAAAGGGAATTTGGCTTTCATTAACTTAAATAATTGTGTATAAAAAAGTGACAATACATAACATTTGACATGATAAAGAATAATATAATTTATTATTAATTTGTATGTCATTCACCCCTTCTATCTTTTTCTAATGCAGCTGTACTCTTATAATATATAATATGGAGTTTGTGTTGGCCTTGTGGATCTGATAAAATAATGATCATCAGACAAGCTTGACGCTGCTGATTGCCTATATTATTCTCTGAGCTTAGAGCTAGATTTTCAGTCATTAAAACATCTACAATGTCTTCTTTATCTTTCTGACTTTGAATTAGAGATATTTAATTCTTCTATCTTTTGATTCAATGTTCCACAGGATTTGTTGTTGATTATTGCTTTTACAGATCTTAGCATAATAAACTGGCTAACAACACTCGCTGTCAAGTGGATACAGCCACATTTAGATTCAAATCAGTTACATTATTTGAGGAAGCATTTAGTTGTAATGAATTTGTATTTCCAGTAATTATTTCTGAACCTCATTTTAATTATGGCTATGGCTGAGCTATTTTTTACAGCCGAGTTATGCCTTCTAAACATCATAACTAGTGTTATTATGACGGCGCATGACCTTATTAATAAAAAAATGTCGGATATTGTCGATATTTTTCTTGTATTTTTGTGGATTTCCGACGACTTTCGCCGATTAAGGATAAGTTGGACCTGAATCTAGTTCCGGGAATCTAGGACACATCAAAATGATTACACATAAAATTCTAGGGCAAAGTGTCAAAAGTAACCTAACGTAGGTTACGTTACCTACTACCTACATGGGGTTAGGTTATGTTAGGCTACTTTTAAAGCACCGAATAGCAGAACCTATCGGCCCATGTTCACTAGGTTAAGACAGAGTCAGCAGATACAAATACTTAAACCAAATCAATTTTCTGCCACATTTTACTTATGAAATACGAAAGAAAAAAATCCCCGACCTATTGTTGGTGTTTGTTCTGAAAGATTGTCATCGGGTACGTTGGCGAAGTTATTAAGCGGTTGAAATATTCACATACCATGAGCTATAGAGTAAACCGGAGTTACTGCTGTAGGTGTAAATTATATCATTTTGTGACCTTTTACTTATAGCAAAATATCATAGTAAAAAAAATATAAATTATTAATATTAGCAAAGTACGAAGTTCACGTTCCGCTGGTCCAGAAAATAAAACTTTAACTAGGTATTATGTATTTCTTTCAAGTTATGTAGGAAATTTGTGTTAGAATATTTATAGAAGAACCATGGCAACTCCATTGCAGTCTTTCGAAATATTGAAAACTTTAATAAAAAACAAAATAAATTAACTGAAATGTATATAAGATATAGCTAATCAAAAACAAAACTTTACGAGCTTAAACTTAATAAAAATATGATTGATGCAACTCTTGAGCCCAACATTACGTTAAATAATAAACTATATTGTTTTATTAAGCTATTCGCATGAAAAAAGGGCAATGTATTAATACATCTATTGTAATTTGATACCTAATCATGAATAATATTAGGTATTGTTTTCCAAGATTTTATAATGAAAAGGAAATGTACATTGATTCTTAAATTATACTCGACGTAAGTAATACCTAATTAAAAGAAATCGTAAGTAATAATTGCATCGGTCATTCTTAAATTTTATATAATTTTGATAATAATTTTGAAGTTTTACTAGTAGTTAAAAAAAGTAAAATAGAGTAAATATTCCTAAAAACGACAGCAGGACGATGCGCGGGGGCGCGCAGGCGGTTGCATCGCACGTTAGTATTATCGTTAATTTGACAAGGAAGTAATTCTAATCATATCGGTTTTTATAGCTTTCCAATTATCGCATTAGTATGTAACCATTTTTTGAAAATTAAAGTGTGTATAGTTATGTATCCTTAAAAGATAGACATATGCCATCGCGGACTTTTCGGTAGATCTATGAAAGGGGAACAATTTCGCCATACATTATAATTCAAAGGGATTTTAATTTTTCTTTTTTTTACTCCCAAATGGCTCGTTTTTTTCCGACTTCTATAACAATTATCGTCATATTTCAACAAATTTACAAAAAACATTAGGTAATGAATTATAACACGTAAACCTTTCTATTGAATCATTTTATCCATTGGTAAAAACCGTATGAAAGTCCGCGTTCATACAGACAGACAGGAAACGCGGGGGGACTTTGTTTTATAATAATTATGTAGTGATAGTGATATAAAAAATGTATCCACTTAATAATAGTAATATTAAAGCTAATCAAGAATAGCTCATTAAATAATAGTCCGAAATTGGGGAGTTGGCACTCATTAAAATTTTGAAAATTATATTTTAATCTAGCTATGCCCCGCGATTCCACTCGCGTATAATTAATAAAAATATAATGAATATAAATAAGCCTAGGGCATTCCCCGATAAAAGGACACAAAAAGAAACAAACACAAAATTTTTTTTTAATTAGAACCAGTAGTTAATAATATTAGCCAGATCAAACAAACAAACTCTACAGCTTTATATAATATTATTATAGAGTATAGAGATATATATTAGTATAGAGTGTAAATATATTTGAGTTTTACATCAAAAAATATCTTTCAATAGATTATCATCATAGCTAAAAATCATCTTTACTTTTATGAACCATTGTTTCAATATAATACAAACTAGAAACATTTTCTTTCTTAAATAATTAAATTTAATTAGCCGTTAACTGCATTTTAGACTTTATACAAAAATATTATTTTGCCAAAACTGAATTCAATATGTTTTACGGGTAACGCCACCTTTAACAAGAAAAGAGGTCCTAAAAATTAAATTAAACAGTCATCTTTTATTTTACCTGTTTTACATTTTTTTAAACTAGCAATAATTTTGTGACCGCAAGCTTAGCGGTAACGTGAAATCGGTAATGTCGTTCAATCATTAAAGTGTCCATAGTTTTACGCACTTAACGAGAAATTATTTTCAATGATATTACTTTTTATTTGTAATTTATGTTATCACAGTGTTGAATAGTGGTCGTGGTGAGGTTAAAAATTTTGTCTTGCGTTTAATTTTTTGACACATAGAGACGCCATGTTTGTCACGTTTTTGCCAGTTGTGAATATATTTAACCGAAAATTCAATTGTTAATAGCACCAAATTATACTAAAGTGCAAAGAAAACAATAAAAATGAGCGCAAGTTTTACAGTGAATAAAGAGAAGAGAACCAAGTCGTCTGATGATGCCAATAATGTAAGTTTTGATTAAATTCCCGCTCTTGGCGACTTTGTGGCCTCACGCGTAGATGTATATTTTTACCATTCAAAGGTGACGCGATGCTAAGCGACTAAATATTTAGCGTCTATCTAGTGTTTTTAAGTTAACTTATTACGATAATACAATGTGCTACAAGTGGATACTTGCTGCTGCACTCAAGACAGTCAATTGAACTTGTAGCAAATCATCCTTTACCAATAAATATGCATGCATTCTGTGTAATAGATAATCTATGTTTCAATGTTTCCGTGCTATATATCTGAAAAAGAACTTCTTTTAAGTATCCAAACTCTTAGTTATGCAATTTTTAAATAACGCTTTGCACAAACCACTGGTAGTATTATAAAAGTATTAAAGAAAACTATTTTATTAATATAAATTGTTACTACAGTATTATTGAGAATTTATCTTTACATGATCAATAACTAAATATTAAAGGTAGTTTATCCATTTTGGATGTGTCTCAAAAATATAATAATGCATACTTGAATAAAAGTTATCAAATAAATGTTTCATAATATATTATGGCTTATTATCATAGTTCTTCATGTTTTTATGTAATATATAAATAAATTATCTAGATTGTTTTTGTAGACATGAGTATGATTAATTATGCTTGCAAATATTAGACTATTGGCCTTGCGATTGTCACTTTTACGATGAAATTGTGAACACATTAATACATTGTTCATATTACTTCAATTATATTTTAGTAATATTTAGTGCACAAGCTAGTGATTTTGAAACCAATCGCTTTGCTTATTTTCCAAATGTACACAAGCCATATATTTCGAATTTTGCCTATTAATTTATTTCCAACATATATGTCTGTTAGAGATATCACATAACAATCAATAATCAAACATTAATATGTATGTACTGTAATATGAAACTTGTTATTTGTTGAATTATATGTTTGGGATATCATGTATAATAATTATGGCTTTATTGTTCTGTTAAGAATTTCAATTTTATTAATATATATAAAATATACTAGCTGTGTCACTGTAGTTTTACCCGCATATAATTAATAAAAACATAATGAATAAAAATCAGCCTCGAACCTTCTTTGATAAAAGGACTACACAAAAAAGATTTTTTAAATTCAAACCACTAGTTCCTGAGATTAGCGGGATCAAACAAACATACTCTTCAGCTTTATATATTAGTATAGATATATAATGATTTTATTAATGTATATATAATAGCCATACTAGTCTAATACTAGTTAACTTTTGCTGAGATCCATTTTTATAACAGCGTTATTAATTGTTAAATAAAAAACTTATAACAATTTGTAATATGCTTTTAAAGTAATATTTTAGGAAGTAATGCTTCAATATTCTGAACTGAACAGTTTTTCATATTCCAATACTACAGGATTTGAGTCTATGTAAATTTGAATGTATAATTTTATTATTTATGCAGTCCTAACAAAATAGAAGCTGTTGGTATCGCAACTAAATAAAGATCAGTTTGATAAACATCGAATTGCATAAACATTTCCTAGTCTTGTTATCATAGCAGACATTGTTGCCTTATTGTCATGTATAGTAGTATCAACTTGAATGGTATTATCACAATTTCAATGCCATTTAGTGTTGGCAACAATTTGAAAAAAAAACTGCATTGATTTCGCTTTTAAGTGTTGACTACTGATTTTTTGCCAATATCTTGAGTACCTTTGTCATTAATTTATTATTTTCATAACTCTAACAGGCTTTTTCCTTCATAACAGTATTATTATTATAACAGTTAACAGATTTAAGACCAACATAGGAGGACTTAGGAGGATTAAGGATGTCTTATAAATTTCTATTCAGTTTCTCATCATCAGAAAGATTGTTTATCATTGAAATAAAAAATCTTTAAAATATTTTGGTTATTTTTTTGACGTGACAATGTCTAATAAATCGATGAACCCTCGCTGCATGCACGAAAAATTGACCCGTTACGCTCATTGTCCCGTTACGCTGATTGTACGCTTGCGCCGCATCTATCTCTCTTTCACTCGATTGCAGTAATTTCATCAATGTTTTGTTATGACGTTGTCACTTGTCACGTTAAACTATCGTCCGTAAACCAACTTTACAGACAACCTATTTTTCGTGATACTTTTTATAAGAGAATCATTTAGTTTAAATTTATCACTATGTGATAAAATGTTCAGTTGAATGTTTAGTCCCTTACGCCACGACACCACTCCCATGATCAGGAAATGAACTATTATACTACTACTATACTACATGAGAAAAGTAAAAAAAAAAACTCGTAAAACTAGCCTCATTATTACATTTATCACCAAAATATCGAATTGTGACGTCTCCGGCGCTACAGGAAGTGGCCGCACTTCCACAGCACAGGCTCCAGCTCCTAGCGCGAGCTGGAGCCTGTGCTTTATTACGGCAGGCCGGTGCTGCCATCCCTCCGCGCCTCCGGCTCTTAAAAACACTCTGGCGTTAAGATAGACAAGACTAAGTGGAGTCGGGGTTGGCCGATTCGGTTTTGTAACTAGGTACTTTAAAATCCTCAAATAATAATAATAAACTTATAAACCATAGACGCTGAAGTCTATACAGGGTTATTTTTAATGAACCAGCAACCTCGCAGGACTAGATAGCTAACATCATAAGAAAAAACTTTGGTTCTACGACTTTGGACATAACTCAATACATGAAAAAAAAAATGATTTTACATGTTTTTGTCGTACTGTCGTGACATTTGTATGAATGAAATATAGACCATATGTCATTCTTACACGACAGGACGACGCGAAGCGTCGATCTTCAAGCGGGAAATTAAATTAATACTTATTTTTGTATGAAAATAGATCCAACAAATTATCAAAAGTCATAGAACAAAAGTTGTTGCTTATGGTGTTAGCTATCTAGTCCAGCGAGGTTGCTGGGTCATTACAAAATAACCCTGTATATATCAAACATTTACAAAATTATTTATGTTATTTTTTATCTATGTTATGTTTACCGTAAATGAAAGTAATTTTGTATAAAACCCGTTTCGAGTTATAAATGTTTTTGTTAATTTGCTCGAAAATCGTGTATTTCCGTTTACTGTGAGTGATATTGTTTTGATCAAGGACCAAATTATGTGTTAATTTGCTTTTACAGTGATAGATTATATCGTATTTTTCATATTTAACTCAATTCGAGGTTAAAAAGTTTTTCTTAATTTTCTCAAAAACGGCGCATTTCCTGATAATGTGAGTAAGAATATTAAATGATCAGGGACCAAAGCTCCATTTCCATTTCAAATTCGCGTCGCACGATATCGTATCGCCGCCATTTATTGAGTTTCATAACCAATTTTATCTCACTTGAAGATAAATTTAAAGAGTAATATTTATTTTTCAGTCCTTTGTCAAGAATGTGACATCAAAGGTGACAGGATTTTTGCCATCTACTATAACAAAATGGTTCAGTAGTCCTAACTCTACCAATACTAATGGATCAGTACCCATAACTGAATCAACAGATTCTTCAACAGAAGATGAGGCTCCAGAAAGCCCAATTACAACTCAGCCACCTGCTAAAAGAATGCGATACACTTCACCAGGAACTTCAAACACTTATATTCCACCAGAAGTAAGTAACATATTTATATTATTTATTTACAATTATGACAAACTACATTTAAAAGTATTGTTAAGGAATGCTTGTGTGCTAAAGGATATTATACAATCAATGACTTTTTAGATGATTGCTCACCTTGGGAATGAAATGATGGCCTCCAGGCTGTTTCAAATAAAGAATAATATTATTATTGTATTATCATTGTGTAAATCTATAATTGTAAAAAATGAGCTTAAAAAACCCGCTGAGTCTTTCGCCGCTTCTTTTTAGGTCTGAGGTGTTTATTTCCAAACCGGTGGGAGATTTTTGACAAACAATAAGCAAGTTTATACCTTCAACATTGAATAAAGATGTTTTTATTTGAATCTGTGTTAAAATTATCAAATTTTATTACTATGTATGTTCATGTTTAATAAGATATACATATATTTTTTCTAATTTGTATACATTTTTCATAATGGACAATCAACACTACATACCAAAAAAAATTGACATAACATGAAATATAATATTTCACATATTAACAGATCTGTTATGTACAAAATGTTTTAGATTAATAGCAATATAAATTAATAATTGTTGGTGATATGATAAATTTATCTGTTTAATTATAACTAAATATCTTTTTTCAGACAAAATGTACGAGTACTAACACTGAATCTGTTGCAACATATAGTGAAATGCAGTCTCCAATAAGCAGAAATGTGTTTAGACCAGAATCAAATTATATGTCGACCCAGCTACATTCACCATCTCAAGAATCTATCATAGAAACCAAAAAAGAGCCATATTTTTATAATTTGGAATCTTCAAATATAAATGAAAACAGTTCCGTTTTAAAAAAACGAAAGTCGCTTTTTAACATTAACCACGAACACAATTATGGTGAGAAATCAAATGTTTTTTTTATTAAATATATTTTTGTAATGAGTAACTTAGTGTAAGTTTGTGATAAAAATGTTTATTTCAGTAAGTAATTCAACAAACATGAGTCAAAGTGAACCACAATTCAAAGCCAGTTATCTTTCGGCTCCATTTTATACTAGACAGGCGACATATGGTAGAGCGATAAGTGCTTACATGAACGAACCAAATATTAAACAAAGAAAGAGTACTTTCGTAACAAATGATAGCAATAATGACAATGTCACTATTAGTCACTCAGCCAGACGTGTTTTGGATTTGCTGGAAAATTATTCTTCTCCATTAACAGAAGCTAAAAGAATTTCTCAATTCATGAAGTCCTCTGGCAACTATACTTTAGATAGTTCTAAGGCCAGCAGTAGCAAAAGCCTTTGTAAGTATTTTTATAGCATAATAAATTCGAGTAATTCACTTTTAATGAGTACAATATAAGATTTTATTATTTCAGCATATAAAACACAAGAACTTCATGTGCCTAGCCTTGCAACAATATTAAGACTCAAACAAAGATCAAGACTTATGGATACAACTAGTGCTGCACGTCAGTTAATAGCATCACACAGTAGCTCTACTGATTTCATGTCATATCCAGCACCACCAACAAGTCAAAGGTTGAGTTTTCATTAATACAAAATATGAGTATATCTTTTAGGAATAATAGCTATAGCTTTTCTGGTTTTCAAGGTGGCCCTGCTGATGTAGCGGGTACTACTTTATATTAAGTTTGTTTATAAAATGAAAGAGTAACAATCTATATTATAGTTATGAATATTTTATCGTAAATTTAACATTGTGTTTGTGAGACAAAATTTACACAATACTTGATGTCATCTAAACTGCAATAGTTTGGAAGATTAATTATATTAAAATAAAAAGAAAAATAGGGTTGTTACACTAAACAAAATACTAAACTTTTGTATTTACTTAATAAGATAGATTACTAATGATGATTTTGTTAAGATTTTAATGATTTTGATTTTGTTAAGATTATTTACTAATAGAATTTAATTTATTGCAGCAATTCACTGAAAGAGATGAGTGACAAGTTAACCACTAAAATTAAGTCCAGATTGACTAGAATAAACAGAGAAGAAAAGGCAGTGTATGAAAGCAATGAACCTATCAATCTTCCTACTGCTGTTTTACACATTGATAAAGATAATTTACCTAAGTTTTCCTTAGGCATTTCTACACCTACACAAATACCTAGTTCTTCAATTGTTACTGATACAGATCTGCCAAATTCTTTACCTGTGATTGTACATACAGAGGCATCAAATAGGGAAAAAAAAATTACTGAAACAAATGTGGATAAAGAAGAAAAATCTTCTAAGGACAGCAGCTACAAATTTTCCATTCCAGTCACTGTATCTAGTGAAACAGTCAATACTTCTGCTATACCTGCTAAGTATACATTTGGTAGTCCAGAGAGGAGTATAGAAAAAACAGTAGATAAAAAATCTGATAATGCTCTCCCTAAAGTTCATCGTCCGATAATAAAAGTAAAGACAGATTTACTGCCAAAATCTGATGATTGGAAATGTGATGATTGTTGGGTATCTAACAAACCAGATTCTGCTACCTGTGTTTGCTGCGGAGGTAAAAAGTCTACAAAAAATGCAGTAAATATTAATAAATGCTCAGTCTGTCAAGGAGTATTGGATAAAGATTGTAAAAATAAATGTATTAATTGTGAAAAAACACCTAATAACACTGGTAACTTAAAACCTGTGTGTACAGATTTATCACAGTGGAAATGTCAAGACTGCTGGGTCAAAAATGATGAAGGTGTAAAAAATTGTGTCTGTTGCGGTAGTAAAAAGCCCAGTTCATTAGGTACAGTTGCAAATTCTAAACCTGAAAGTGTTGAAAGCGATTGGAAATGTGAGGTTTGTTTGATTAAAAATAAGAGCAGCCTAGAAACATGTGCTGCATGTAGTGAAGCCAAGCCTATTTCAAAAAATACTATTATCAAAATTGGTACTTGTCAACCAGAGTCTATTGGTAATGTTTCTTTGCTTAAAAACATTATTAAATCTCAAACCGAGAAATGGGAATGTGTAAATTGCTTGGTGCGTAATGACAACAATGTGAGTAAGTGTGTTTGTTGTGAGACAGAAAAACCGGGAACTATAAAAGAAACCGAAAAGAAGAGTTTTAATTTCGGTCTAAATCCAAATATGTCATTTAAATTTGGCATTGATCCAAAACTTGCTGAAAAGAAAATCGTAGAACCTACACCATCAACATTGGCAGCAGCACCAACAACAGAGTCTGAGACCAACAATAATGTTTTGTCTACCACATTTACTTTCGGATTACCAAAAAATAAATCAGTGGATAAAATCAGCAATCTTAAAGAGACAGAAGACGAAATTCCTAAGTCTACTTTTACATTTGGAATACCGAACCAAACTCAAAATGCTGCAGAATCTACAACTAAAAATGTTTTTAACAATCCTGTCCTCGAAGGCAAATTTCGCGTAGATTCACCAAAATCACAAACTATAGTAAACGAAGAACAGGAAGTGACTAAAACTGAAGAATTAAAAACGTCAGTGCCACAACCACTTCAACCAATAGGTATATTTACTGCATCTGTACCATCTGACACTCAAACGAAGACTGCTGATACACCGGTGTCAAGCATAGATTCCCTAAATAATTTAGAGAAAAATGAACCATTGAATCCTTCGCTGGTTCCTACATTCAAATCTTCAGAAGAAAATGTAGTGTCTACAAGTACTTTTACCTTTTCTTCTAATCGCATAAAAGTAGCCTCAAACCTATTTAGTCCAAAAGTAACAACAACTTTACAGGAAACACCGGTTTCCTCTTCCACATCATTTTTTCAAAAAAGTGAACCAGTTTCTACCTCTCCCATGTCGTTTTTCCAAAAAAGTGAACCAGCACCCACAACATTATCCATGTTTAATAAAACCGAGACTACAATAACAACCACTGCATTGCAGCCAGATGCATCTAACCTGGTAGTATTCAGTTTTGGCAGTAATAATGCACCAAATGTTCTGACGCAACCACAGCAGCCGAAATTCAACTTTACTTTTGGAAGCACAAGTAAACCTGAGAGTCCACATGTATTCAAAGCACCTTTCGGTGCTGCTGCCGACAGTAGCATCGGTAACAATAACTTTACACTAACAGATGCAAATTCTATGACTACTGGTAATGTTTTGTCTGGAAATACGCTGGGTGGCTTACCTGGCGCAAATAATATGACTGGAAATGTTTTAACTGGGAATAATGGAATGTCATCAGCAAACCCATTGAGTGGATTAATAGGGAGCAACACTATGGGAACTGGAAATCCATTAAGTGGACTTATATCACCTAATTCATTGTCTGAGGCAAACAACTTGTCTCAAACTAACATCTCATCTACAATGCAATCAGGAGGTCTATTTGGCGCAGCAATAAAGAAAGACGACATGTGGTCGTCTAGTAACAACACTTCTAATAATATGTTTGTGTCAAATGCCACAAATAATGCACAAAAACCCACTTTTAATTTTGGTAGCTCTTCACCATTTAATTCTAACAATGTGAATCCTGTTCCTACTTTTGGAAGCCCATCACAACTGTCTCAAAATATGTTTGGGATATCAAATCAAAACAGTCAACCATCAATGTTTTCGAACCAAATGCAAAACTCTGGCCCAACAAATATGTTTGGAGCATCACAGCCTGCCAATAACTCTGTGCCGACAGTGGGTATGTTTGGAACACCGAATGTAGGAGTTACGCCGAATTTTGGTTCACCAAATCCTGTTCCAACATTTGAAGCATCTTCGATGAATCCTACACCAGCATTTAATTTTGGAGCACAACAGACAACTGGGATATTTGGGTTTGGACAGGTAAGAAATTATTAAATAACTACATATAATATACATTGAAACATTATTATTTTTGAAATACATTTATGAAATACGTTTTCGTGTTTTTTAACGAAAACTAATATATTTGTAAACCAAACCAAATTCCATGATCTAATACCAATATGTTAACATGAATTAACATATTTTGTAGTAGTTGATAGTATCCCAAATCCCAATACTGTATGGCATATATGAAATAGGATATTAACATTCTAGCAGCAGCAACAACAGCAACCACAGCAGCAGCCACATCCTGGCGGTGTATACAACTTCGGTGCGACGCCCGCGGGTTCAGGAACGACACAGGTTCAGTTCAATATGGGCAGCTCCCCATATATTTCTGGTCGACGTGTCAGGAAAGCAATCCGTAGGACCACGCAGCGATGAATCCCACAGACGGTTACCATTTAGAATCCATTTGTAATTATGTAGCGGAAGTTTGTCCAAACCCTGTTTACTTATAATATAAAGCAAAGAATAACATTATTCTTGTTGTCAATACAAATTTCAGATAGTGTACATGTAAATGTTGGCTAGTTCCAAGTTTGTATAATTACATTAACTACAATAAAGTTGAAAAAATAGTTACAAATACAAGATTATTTGTGCAAGGCTTGATATTAAAATTTAATCATGTACCATATTTTTGCTTTGTGAAATGCTGACATAAATAAAGTGGAATGATTAAATTTTTACATTCAAGCATTTATAACAGTTGCATAAGTAATATAAGGTACTATATTACTTACTTGATAGTGAACAAGGTATAGTTAAAAATTTGTATAATTAAAAATTGTAAATTATTACTAGAAGCAACTTTGGAATTATTGTTAATAAATTAAATAAGGGCTAACTATGAAACTATAAAGTGAAAAAAATTATAAAGCCTAATAATGCTATTTTAGATAACAATTTTCTTGTCTTATTTATACATTTTAAAAAGTAAGTAAATGTTTTGAATTACATAAATGTGTCACACAATATCATAATATAGTAAGTTATGTAGAAAAATTATCGATTAAAATATTTCATGCAAGTCTCAATGTGACTAAGGACAGTGTTTCAAAGCGTTTACGAATATTTTCTTAATACATAGTATTAATTGATTTCATCTGTAATGTATTTACGTGAAAAACCTTGTTTACGAGAAAATCATTTTGGTGTTCACATTTTAAATACCATAATATCAGTCATAAGTTATATATATTTCACAATGTTCATATCATTGGCCCATGTTTTTAAGTTGAATGTGGACAAAAATACGACTTTTTTTATATTTTGCAATTTTACAATTTTTACTGGTTTTTTTTAAACAAGATATCGTTCATACTAATATTTACAATTTCACTGATTTGTATTGAAAAAATTAAAACACCTGACATTATTCCCATATTTAAATAATAAACTCATAATCATTTTTTTTACTATGAAAATAAATTACTCCTAAAATTATTGACGTTATCATTTGTAAGCAAAAATAATAGTAAAATTAATTAATATACCATGATGGCGATGACTCGTGTTTTAAAATTTTTCTTCTCAATTAAATCACATATAACAAAATTATATAAGTATAATATGAGCGAGACGTAATCTCTCTCTAGAGGAGTGACTACTGAGGATAAATTGTTACTTATAATAGACATTCTTAAACTAAACTAAATGTAAATTTCCAAAAACAAATCATATGGTAATTTCCAAAATAGTTTTAGAATTTAAGTTATGTATTTCTTTCGAAATATATTTTTTTTCTTCTTGTAAATAATGTTTTTAAACGATATAGGATCAAAATATGGTTGTCAAAGTTATTGATGATGTTGAATTCACAATGAAGTTAGAAATAAAAAATGCATAAAGGAAGCAGGTCTTCACTGTCTATAACGCTAAAATCGATATATTTTTTTTGTCTAAATGTTTTACTTTGTTTATAAAGAACATACTTTAATTGAAATAAAATGCTTTTAATTTTAATGCTTGTCACTTGAATTAAATTGTTTTCGCTAAAGAAGAGTATTTGTATACGAACAAATACTTTAAATAAAGTAACTGAACCTATGTAGGCACCTTATGTATTAAATTATGTTTTGCTTGGATTTAAAAGGAACGTTATATTATGCTTTGTTAAGCAGCTTGAAAATAGGATAACTAGCAGTTCTAATGTCGACGACTTATAATTTCTTATTTTATATAAGTATAGTTAAAATCCAATCGTATTTACATATAAAACCTTATAGTTAATATGTAATGGGTGAACTTTAATTAAATTTTAATGAAAAATGTATAATAACAGTGCATATATTTCAACGTGCGTAATCTTCTTTTTTTATAAAACGTGTAATTATAAATCTTAACTCATGTTGCCTTAAATATTAGACAGTCCATTCCAATCTGATATATTAATTCAGTAAAATATGTTGTGCTAGTATTTAATATATCACTTTCTAAGAAGTGATAATTTATTTTAATAAGTTTATCGTTTTTTTAATGTTATTTAAAATGTTATTTACAATTCATTAAAATTGGGCAATGTACGGTTATGAATTGATGTAAGTAAATCGTGGTATATGTCAAATTTACTTACAAAGTGCGAATCTTATCGATAACATCTAAATACAAAAGGTTCTAGCTGTAATTATTGTGTAAAATAAATAAGTTCACTTCAAAAACGACTCGTGTTATTAATTATTATATACTGAGTTAGGGTTTTCGTTCGCTGTTAAATTTAACAAATTATGAACGGTAAGAGCAACACTTTTTTTTAACTTTTATTTGTTATCGACGTACGTATAAATATTTCTTGGTGTTTTTATATTGTATGAAGCGATAGATAAATTTTAGTTGCAATAGTTTAGTTATAATTTACATAGGGCGTATTTAAGGTACGATAAGACTATTTTTATCGTTGTGGTAAATGGAGGAAGGTTATCTAAATGCGTCCTACCTACAGTAATAACCTTAAAATTTTATGTAATTGACTTAAACTGTAATATCAACATTACAATAAAGATATAATGAAAGTTGGGGAGCAAAACTAAAATATCTATACACTAAGTGGTGTCATTGATTTTAAATTAAATGTTTATAAAGGAAATTAAATTAATTAATTATCGTGTTTTGAATTCAATGTCTTTAGATTTGTTCCTCAATACAAACGACCATTTAATTACAGTTTTATTACTCTAGCCCTAAATGTCCCTTTATGAACGTTCTACCAAATGAACTGTTTGAAATGTTGCACACAAAAAAGTAATCACATGTATGTTAGTTTTAAATAGTGTATTTAAGTTATATTGCACGACGGACGGTAATTAATAGAAATTCACTCGCACTTGTCTGTTAAAATAATTTTATAATGTAATTTTCCTATGACCGTATTGACTGCTTAGTTCACTGGGTGTTACAATTATAAGGCAGTTTTCCTGTAAATATATTGTTTTTTATTAAAAAGAGTTCATCGGTTGTGGTAAAATAGCGCCAATAGTTCGTTCCTGTTTGCTAAGAAATACGTGCGGATGTCCCTGTCCGATAATTCCGCAATCTATGTTTTTTATGGTGTACCTTCCGACTCCCGGCCACACTACAACGCGTTTGTATCCGGGCGGTTTGTCGTAGCTACTGTTAAAACCGCTTTTATTCTGTTTAAACGTTTTAACTTTGCTGATGTTATAATGCGCTGGCCCCGGATCTTCAGCTTTTCGAATACACATTGATATATCTACTAAAGTATTGCGTCCTCTGTGTGGAAGACTTCGATTCGTTTTATTCATCGTTCCGAAGTGAGATCTTTTGTATCTATTTAATGTCGTTCCGAGGGCTAAGGGCCAGGTAGCCGCAGTGCTTCTCAACGAATTAGCGAAATGATTTTTTATTGTACTTTCGTCACGTTTTCCCGTAAAAAGATCGTATGGTCCACGTAAAGACACAACTTTCTTTGACTTCATTTCGATACATTCTTTATCGATCACTCTATAACGGTCAGGTGCCAATGACCATTTCGGTGAAGTATCTTTAAATCTGCAAGGTTCTTCTCTTTCAAAACTAGGTCTTACAGAATGTGAACCATAAGGGGCTTTGAAAGGAACAGCTTTGTAATACGTACCGGGTCCAGGGATGTCACTCTTTATGGGCTTTTGGCGAGGGGTTCTCCCAAATCCTAGGTTTTTGCAAGCAGCTTCGTATGGTTTTCCATACGTAACATCATGCCAAGCAGAGCCAAGAATAGAATCGAACCATTTTCTTTGTTGTAAAACCTTTTGATTCCTGTATCCGAGATTTTTTGCCCAATCTTCTAACTCTGCCTTGTATCTCCATGGATCTTTGCTGGAAATTCGATTTCTTTTAATAGGATAAATTTTACAAATAGGTTTTGGGTTATAAAGACACGGATCACAGCCGTCTGGTCTTGTTGTATAAAGTCCGCTTGGGTCTAAACCAGGATGCACAGTAATTTTTCCGAATCGTTTCACACTTGAATAAAAAGGGGCTTTTTTTATTTTAGTTGTAGACATTTTGTTTACAAATGAAAAACTCCCACACTCTTAGTTATTTTTATACACTTTCTTTTTTAATATTTTGTGCTATTTTGTCAGCGCGAGTAATTATTAATTACATCTATTGATATATGTAATATTCATTATTATTTTTTTCAACTTGTTAATGGATAACGTTGCTCCAAATGGCTAATTATGATGATGTCATAAATTAAAAAAAAAGACTGTCCTGCCAAAAATGCACTAAAAAAAAGTAGCCAGTACTCGCGGTGATGTAAGAATTCGAAACGTACGGATTCAAAAGTTATGGTGTTAAAACAAATTAATATGGGATTTTTTTTATTATTATACAGTTTTCGTGTTAAATTTTAAAAGGTACCTTGGATTTACTTTGTGATAATATTGTTTCCGCCAAGAGAATATTTTAGGTAAGCATATTCTGATCGCTTAATTGATTTTTGATCGCTACTTTTGTTATGCTTTTAAATATTGTCTCAAATAATTAGGTACTGTTAGTGAATTTTCCGACAATCTACTTAAAAAATATTTGATATTCAAAATAAAACTTTGTAATTTATATCTATTATATATTGATTTTCTTTGTATCAGAAATAAACATAAATTTCTAACATTCTTTAAATAAATTTACGAATGGTACGAATAATTATTTATTAATAAAAAAAGGACAAATTTTGTAAATAATAAATCACTACATTTTTCAGAGCAAAGTTTAACTTAAATCTTTTATCCAGTATCTTAAGATGAGAGTACAGTAGGTCTACGTCATATCTTAGTCACGTCTTCGAGTTTCAAATAATATTATCTCATAAACTCATATTGTATAATTATCTTTTGTAAGCTCTTAGGATGAAGACAAAACAAACTAAAACGATAAAAAGAGTATATTTAAAAGTAATAAATAATATAATTATTTTTAAACAAAATTACTCTAGTTTTAGTGGAGTATAAAAATGTTTTAATAATTTAGATACATACATATAACGACATGTTTTATTGTTATGTATACATATAATATTAAAATTATAATTATTAAGAAGGAACAAAAACTTTGTTCATCTCTAGATAGATACGTAAAATGTATTCAACATGTGTAATATAGAAATTGATTAGTTAATTTATTTTGAGTTCACGTGTATTTCTTAAAAAAGTGGTAGTGTTTTTCACTTGAATTAATTCGCCGGTACTGCGCAGACTGGCATGCAGTATACTGCAATGACGACTTTTTTTTTTGCGATAGACTACGAATTGTCTCGTTATCTTTTATAATGTATATCATTTTTTTTGTAGCAGTTAGGTGTTGATTATATTTATTTTAAATGTTATACTTACATATTGTTAAGTTGTTAAGTATATGTATTTTTAATTTACTTAGGTACCATGACAATAATTACCGATTGGAAAACATTAGATTAAGAAATGTACATGTTTATTTTGAGATAAGCTTAATAGATTTTAAAGATATTTTGATACACATTCATTTAGAGTACGCACATAGATCAGATAACAATATTTAGTGAGGGGCTTTTGCTGCGAATTAGAGAAATCTAAGGAAGGGGAACTGGCAGTTCTCTGCATTAGTAAATACCGTGCCTAAGGCGGCGTACATTGAAAATCGATGGGGGACAGGAGGCCGGCCGCGCTTGCGTCTCGCGTGTTCCGTCCGCGTGTCGCCGCCGGACCGCCGCCGTCGCTGCACGCCCCCGACCTGTAGGACGCCGCTAGACTTGTTGCGAAGGCCACCTGTTAACACATGGAGGCGCCGTGAATCCAAGGTAAGTTTGCTTTCATTCATAATACGTGCGATGCGAATTCAGCCATGATTGTAACAGCAAAAATATTATTATAGCCATTTGAAATTTTGGCGCGTTTATATATTTTGAAAGTTAAGATGAGGTTAAGTTTACAATGTGAATGAACGTCATAGTTGAGGGTCGTTCTTAGTAGAAGTAGTCGAGTTTACAAATTTTTAGTTTTATTTATAGCGAAATGTTGATGTGAAATTATTTTTATTTGTCTTTCTTTTTTATTCCAACTAAGAATAACAAATATCTAAAGTACGAGAGATGGTTGAGATTTAATTGTATATATACACAATTATTAAATACATTATCCTACGAAAATAATATACATATGTTTATATCGGTAAAATATGCCGTAATTATCAGCACGTAGTTAAGAATTTTGATAATTGTCTTTAGTTCATTAACAATAGCTGTTAAAAATATTTTGTACATAAATAATAAAATAGATATATTTTATTTTGATTTTACAATTAAATTATTAGTTATTTTAGTTAATACAACATACCGTATTTGTTTCAAAATTATTTCCGCGAGTTAAGATATTTTATCGATTCAAGTTTTACGCGATGTTTCTCTCTTACGCGATGTTATTCTCCAGGCTTAATCCGAGAGACAATAGGCAAATTGTATTGTTTTACATTATATAATTTATAATGATTAATTTATAAGTAAGTATTAAATAATACTTTCTTTATATTAATGAGTTTATTTTTCAAGTATATTTTATTTTCGACTTAATACATACTTCATATTATTTTGGTGTATAATTATACATTTATTTATTTTATGTTTTAAATTCACATTCGCAATTGACGCTAGTGGGTCGACCTCAAAAATGCAGGCGCATCTTGCATCTGCATATAATATGTAAAAAAATATTAAAATACTTGGGTTTTCTAGGAGAGTCTAGGTGGATGCCTCATCGTCAGTTGGATATATAATACGTTGAAATACAGTCCCATTTTTATCATTACATAATTTTTTTATATTCTATACGAGTAGATGCGATGTGACCTGATTTTTAGTGGTCGCCTTTGCTGGAAATTTGATTAAGATTTGGTAACCCGTTATTCGGTTTAGAGTTTTCGCATTCACTGTTAACCAATGAGTCATGATGTATTGTAGATAAATAAGCATAGAGCTCGTTTATATATATTCACATTGACAAACTCACCTTTATTCTGGAACACAATACTCCAAGAATTATTTTGTCTGTAATAGGAGGGAGGTTTTGAGCTAGTGAAGTGAGGGTCAGAAAAAATTGCACTATTCAAAATAAATTTATTCTTTATTAATGTATCTGAACTCGTGAACATCGATCACATGTTATAATAATTTTATAAACATGAAACTTCTTTATGTAACAAAAGCTCGTATGGAGGTATAATTGAGGGAACACATAATCGTCTTTTAACGTCGTTAACATCAGAAAGAACTTTATATTTTATCCTTAAAATTTTCATTGTAATAAAAGGATTGGTGTTTCGATGTATAATTGCCCTTTAAGACCTTTATTATATATACCTAAATTTGTATTTATTTTGTAGATTTACCGCTTAAGTAAAAGCGTTATACTGGTCTCCAGCCACGATGAAGTACATAAGACGAAGATGCTCTCGTTAAGGCAAAGGAAGAAAGATAACATACACGATAAACGAATACCACCTGTATAATTATAATTATTTTTATTTTCCGACCTCTATCCGTCTGATAGACGTTTTAATTTAGACGACACAGACGATCAAAGGCGATCAACAACCCTGGTGGAGACAAATACAACCACAAAAGGTTAAAGAGCCTTCGAAAACTTCTGCTAAGAAGAAGAAAGATTTGCAATCATTTCTGGTTGTTTCCTTTTAACCTGTCTTTATAAAAGTTTCAATTCGAAAAATGAGATTTTGGAAAGATTACCATATTGTATCAGATTTTCTGTGTATAACTGATATTCATATGTAGTTATATATTCTCACGAGATGATAAAAGAATAAGGGACAACAATTATAAATAGCAAGGTATATAAGAAATATGTTATTTACTTTCTAAATTCAATTTTCAGAGACAAATCATAGATATGAAACACTTCAAAAATATTACAATGAGCATATTTATAACATTTTAATTGACAATGTGGAATGAGTGATCAAGGCATGAAATCATAAGTGAATATTGTTGCGAGGCATATGTTTATAGGAAAAAAATACATGAAGTAATTTAAAATTGTAAATCGTATAATAAAAAATACTTACTACAAAATAATGACTTTAATTATACAATATTTTGTCTTCTATTTTTTCCTCGTATTCTGATAGGCTTTACACAATTATTTTAAATCTTTCACACCCACACTAAATTATCTTAATTGTCTATAGTCTATACTATACCTTCGCTTATAAAGAATGAGGACGATTTATTTAGATAACCCCTATCTAAATATCCAAGTACAAAAATAGGAACACCCTTTACTGGTTTTAATAAAGTTTTCAACTAGAGAATATCATAGTTGGCAATAATATATCAAAATATGGATGACTTTTAGTATTGGCTTTGCAACTCAGTGATCTAACTGTTGTTAAAAACGTGATGACTTCCTTGTTGGCAATATTAGTGATAGACTTTCAGCCATATACTGTATTATTAACCAATGGGAAATGCACTTTAAAATGGCTCTACCTGAGAACAACCTGGTTTGCTGGCTTGCTGCCTTTCTGGTAGGTTGGTTCCACACCACAGCAGCAACGTCCACGATAGGTTAGTGTGTTAAATTAAATCCCTTTGGTTGTGTCTTACGAATCTCACGAGTTCAGGTGGAAGTATAATGATGGATTAATTATACATGTAATAAAAATATAAGCATAGAGCCTAAGACATGGTAAGGCAGCTGGCAAACTTTCTATATTAATGTTGGTACAATAAGAAAAAAAAGTGTGTTGTGTTCAAAATGCTTATGAAAACGAAGAAAATCGAAGAGACAGACATCCAGGGCTTTCGTAGTAGTATTAAAACCATGAAGGACAACCATAAAGAAACGGTCTGAAAGCATTTTGCACTTGTGCGTTAAAATGAAAACAAAAGTATAACTTGTTTATGTCTGTCTCTTGGGCTGATGATAAGATTTCTCATGAAGAAAAAAAGATTGACACCATTTGAAATAATTTTATTTACAACAAAGTTCTGTGTCTTTCGCATCCAGTCTGATCCCGGCATCTTCTTCAGGTCATCGGTCAACCTAGAAGGAGGGCGCACTACGCTGTTTTTCGATACGCAGCCTACACTCGAGGACTCGTCTGCATCAACGGCCATCGGATCTTCGATATATTATATGACTTGCCACTGCCACTTCAGTTTTCCGATTTTGGAGGGATGCTGATGAATTCGTGCGGTTCGAATCCAAATAATCTCATTTCTGATTTAATGATTAAAATGAGCTGAAAAAAAAAACGCTGGTTCTTTCGCCGGTTCTTCTCAGGTCTGAGGTGTTTATTTCCGGTGGTAGATTTATGACAATCAATAAGAACACTTCAACATTGAATAAAGAAATTTGAATTTAAATATACAGTAGGACAGCTAGGTAGCTAGCACACCGAGATTCCATGAATTCGTAAATGTATATAGATTTATGGGTACAAGCTATTTGAATTAAATGTAAAAAGCAATCACAGATTCGAATGAATATGAAATGAATAAGAAAGCCCAGCCATAAACTTAGTATTTACTCTTTTTATCGTCAAAAGTACCTATTAGTCACACACTCACCACCACAATCACCGGCTATGAAAGTTTTCTAAAACAGTGACGACTACTCAAGAAAAATTGTTTATTTAATTTTTACTTACGACTAATTCAAAAAACTCTTAGTAAACATAAAATAGACCGTATAAGTGTAACAAGAGTTGGTGAAGGTGAAGGGTCGCCACCCCTCTGGTCGCCAACTATCAAACGAAATTTACACAGTACAGATAGTATCACCAATCAAAACCTGTTTGAAATGAAAAGCAAAGTAAATCGCATGTGTGTGTGTGTGTGAGAGATTTTAGTATGTGTGTGGTTGCGGACGTGTCTATATCGCGAATTATTTAATATAAAAATGTAATTAACATTGCATTTCGTTCCTCGATATTAAATTGTAAATCATGTCAACTGTGAACACTCTGTCATAATGACGACTGTTAATGTAAAGTAGATTTTATATAGCTAGTAAACAAACTGACCGTCTGCTGCCCAAGTAGGTTTGGCTATGGGAGGTTGCGCAAGTTGGGAATTGAAGAAAAAAAAGTAATCGTACGCCGGATGATTTTTTTAATGAATAGTTAACATCATACTGACTTGGAAAATAACCTTCAGCTGCATAATGGAGGGGTTATGCGTCATCCGGCCGCATTAACTTATAAAAAAATATGAAAACGTCGGGAGGTGGCGTTGCATTTTACAAGTCATAGTAAGCCGGTTGACGTTGACATAGATAGTAGATCTTACATAGCTAATGAGCAAACCGACCTTCAGCTGCCTAAGTAGAGGTGGGTTTGGCTGTTGGAGGGTGCGAAAGTTGGGAATTGAAGAAAAAAAAAGTAATAGTACACCAGCTGAAACCTTTTTCCTTGAATAGTTAATATCATTCTGAGCTGAAAAATAACCGTCAGCCGCATTAACTTGTAAAAAAATATGAAAAATAAAATCATAGTAAAACGGATGAAATTTAACTATGTCATTACTGAGATATTTAAAAATACGAAAACAATCGCTACTGCCTGTGTAGCGGTGGAAAGACCGTCAGCCGACCTAGTAAACATTTGTTCGGGAGGTGCCGTTCCTAACGTAACTTAAAAAATATATTACAGAACAATTGAATTAAATGAAATGGGCCTCTTAGAGTTTCGTCGGTTCCTGAAGGAGTGAGGCAGACACGTGCAAATAATTTAATATTTTCCTTTTGACAAATTCAGAGCGCTGTCAAATGACAATGCAGCGATACTATGATGCTACGTGAGAAAATCATAAAGTTTACATTATTATTGTTTGCCGACTAGCGTGTACTTTCTGTGTTTATACTAACATTATGAACAGGAAAGATTTGATTTTTTGTTTGTTTGTTTGTTACGATTTTATTCTAAAACTATTCGACAATTTTTTAAAAATTCTTTCACCATTAGAAAGACTACATACACCTTTACCGAATAACATAGGCTATATTAAATTATCAATAATATTACAGATCCCTACCTAAAATTGAACAATGAAACCCAAGGTATCAAATTTTTGCCTATATAAATAAAAATATAAACAAAATAAAAATCGACTTCAAAAGAAAATAAATTAATATGCACTGAAAAGTAAAAAAGTAATTGCGTATTCTATACATTTTAATAATTAATTTACTTATTTCTACTCATCAATATGTAGGTACGATTTCGGTTTTTAATTTGTTATTTTTTTTAATTAATTTTCGATTTTTAGTTAATCTGAAGTACACTAATTAATTTGTCAGAATTTGGACCTGCCAAACGTAGTGCTCATATGATACAGCGTCGTTTAAATGAAACAAACGAAGTCAGATTTTTAGTGCCTTAGAACATAACTGTGCCTTATTGCTCTAAGATATATACATATATTAATCTAAAACAGTGAAATGTAAAGAAAAGTGCATTTTGGTACTTAATTAATAAAAACAGTTAATATGATTAAATTTATGAATATAAATTAACATGTTTTGATTAAATAGATTTAGTTGGTGGGGTGTTGGGTTGACATAATCAAATAGATATTTCTAGTAATAATTAAATAACTGTAAGTTTATATATGTTGTGTTATACCATTAGTATATTCAATATATAATTATATGGTCAATATATAAATATACATAAATATAATATATACGATTGTTTTCGATTTTTCGATTGGATACGATCAAAATTGGTCTCAACTTTAGGAGATTTTCAATTACAAGCATATATACATAATTTTGTACGTACATATTCATATGTACTAATACTTACACGTATAACTAATATTATAAAGAGGAAAGATTCGATTTTTTATTACGATTTCACTCAAGAACTACTCGACCGATTTTAAAATTTCTTTCACCATTAGAAAGCTACATCTTTACCGAGAGACATAGGCTACATTATATTTTCAAAAAAAAAAATAGAGATACCTACCTTAAATGGAGCAATGTAACCGAAGGTATCAAACTGTTGCCCATAAAAGTCATTACTTGGCGTGCGCCGCGAAAACTATTGACGGTATATAAAAAAGTATTCTATAGAATTGTACTAAAATTACTTGATCATAACGATGTTACGTTATGAGGATCGTTAATTTGCTCCTAAGAATTGAAGAGCTCCGTTATTTTTTCATGGATCCCATAATCGGAATCTAACTACACTGTAATCAAACTACCCTTGAAGAACATCCTTTCCAATAAAAAACAAATCACCGAAATCGGTTGGCGTGATATTGAGTTATTCGTCCATTTGTCGCGCATATACTTCATGCAAATTTAAGACTTATATGGTTTACTCATGGATGACATTGTCAAAACTGGACCAAATTGAAATGGAACCACACGGAAAGCACCAACATTCAAATAATTTCAAAAAATCATCAAAATCGATTCACCCAATCGAAAGTTATGAGGTAACAAACATAAAAAAATACAGAAGAATTTAATGAAAACTAGTATTATAGTTAGATTATAGTTTTAGAATAGATGGATTAAGAAAAGGTTAAATAAAAAGACGGAGCGTGGTTACAATAACAGATATATTCTTTTTATAAGTAAGAGTGACACTACAGAGGTTTAGCTGTAATGAGTTCGGACTACGTTCATATTTTCAACATCCTCCCTTGAACGTAGGCCCATGCCAATCAGGAACTGGTGATGCTTCGGCTTCTTTGTTCGGTACATGATATTTTCTATTGATAAGTTATATTTACCGCCTATTGCCTTTCTCAACTTATGTGCATTTTTACTGCTTAAAACTTCCTTGACCGTCGGAGGGTCAAGCATCAAACCACTATTCCCTGACACATTTTGACATAAGTAGGTAGTCATTTTCCCCTTTCTGGGTCTCAGGTTTCGAGTGGTAGTGAGTGGTGGACTCAGGTTGACATTATCTTTAGGAACATAATCTTCATCATCAATATCATCGTCGCTGATTTGTAGGCTATCATTTCCCTTTACTATGCTAATACTTTCATAAGAGCTTGCTTCACTGTCTACAGCTTCATTTATATTTTCATTGTTTTCTTCTTCATTATGAGATCTATTTAAAGGCATCAGTGCGAAATTCTTTTTAATATCTTCTTCTAAAAATACAACATCTGTACTTCTAACTATTTTTCCTTCTTTTTTATCAAATAATCTATATCCTTTCGATTCTGGGCAATATCCAACAAATATAAGCTCTTTTGATTTACAATCCCACTTTAAACGCTTCTCTTTGGGTATATGCATCATGGCTGAACAGCCAAAGATTCTCATATGTTGCAAATTAGGCTTCACACCTGTCCACATTTCCTCAGGAGTCTTATAATTTATAGATTTGGTTGGTGAAAAATTTATTACATAAGCAGCAGTAGAAACTGCCTCTGCCCAAAATTTCTTTGGTAATTTGGCATCAATAAGCATACATTTGGCACGTTCTACGAGAGTTCGATTCATTCTCTCGCTCAAACCATTTTGCTCTGGAGAATAAGGTATAGTAAATTGACGTTTGATACCAGATTCTTTACAAAATTTATTAAATGCTTCATTGACATACTCTTTACCATTATCACTTCGTAATATTTTTATTTTGGCTTGCAACTGATTTTCAACAAGTTTCTTAAATTCTCTAAAACAGTTAAGAACTTGAGACTTAGAATGCATAAAGTAAATAAATACCTTTCTTGAGTAATCGTCAATAAATGTGACATAATATCTGGCACCACCAAGAGACTTTTCTTCCATCGGACCGCATACATCGGAATGTATTATCCCTAGAAGACCGGAAGCCCTTGTGCCAACATGTTTGAACGGTTGCCTAGTCTGTTTTCCCTGTAGACAAGTATAACATGTCACATTCTTCTCTTGATTAATTTTCACATCTATTCCTTCTGCAGCCTCGTTAAGTTTCTGTAGACTGTTGTAGTTTAGATGACCCATTCTTTGATGCCACAGGTGAGCGGAAGATAGTAATGCGTACGTCTCATCGTTAATCACATATAAGCTGTTTTGTTTATATCCTGTCATAATTCGTTTTGAGTTGTGATAAATTCTGCAATAATTCTCATCAAATTTTACTTTACAATTATTTTTGGTTATTTGATGTATTGATAGCAAGTTAACAGCCAATTCTGGGACATACAAAACATTTTTCACCTGTACAGTGCCAATCAACCTGTTGTTCTCACAGTTATAGCTTTGTATATTTACTTTACCACTGCCCTTAACAGGTAACCTTTTATTATCAGCCACTGTTATGTTATTTATTGGCGCAGGTTCAAAATCATAAAGTAAGTTTTTATTATTAGTCATATGCATCGCAGCTCCAGAGTCAAGGTACCAACAGCATTTTTCCAGTGCAGGAGATGCAGGAAAAGCAGCCACAAAACCAGAAGAACCATCAGACTTATCATCCGGTTTGTTATATTTTGTATTTTGACTTGAGCCTTTGTTTGTGCGACAAAACTTACCAATATGACCATATCTATTGCACTTAAAACATCGGGGGCCTTTGCCTGAAGGTTTGTTAGCCTTTGCATTCTTTTTGTGAAAATTTGAATAAAAAGCCGCTGAGTCATTATCATTTTTGACATCCTGAAGAATCTTTGTTTTTACTAAGTCTGTACTTATGGTCACACCTGAGCTTTCCATTGCCATAATCATTGGTTTGTATGATTCTGGTAGCCCTGCTAGGAGGAGCGTACCCAGCCACTCATCATCAACATGAAAACCAATGTTTCTGAGCTTGTGTGCACAAGTAATTACCTTATTTACATAATTTTCTACGTTTCCGCAGCTCTCTAGGTCTGTCGATATTAATTCACGTAGTAAACCTACCTTCCTTGTCAAGCCGGAGTCATCAAAAGCCTTGCGCAGGTTATTCCATACCTCATAAGAAGTTTTCGCTTCCTGAATGTGTACATAGTTGATAGGATCAACCATTAGTATGATTTTCGTCCTCGCTTTTGTGTCGTCGCTTTTTGTGAAGGTGGTCTCTTCATCTTGTTCCACGCATTTCCACAGATTTTCGTGTTCCAGATAGGTTTTTATAGCAAACCGCCATGTTGTATAATTTTCACGGCCTTTTAATTTTTCTATATTGATATAGTTACCATTTGACGACATTGTTAATGATCGACAATAATTCTTTTCCTGAAAAATTTATCTGGAAAATTTGCGACCGAGCCGGATTGAGATTAGTGAACCTCAAATTACTTTTCGCAAAAAATACTTTTCCCAATCGAAACTATTCGGGCGTCTGGGCCCATAACCTAATGAAAACTAGTATTATAGTTAGATTATAGTTTTAGAATAGATGGATTAAGAAAAGGTTAAATAAAAAGACGGAGCGTGGTTACAATAACAGATATATTCTTTTTATAAGTAAGAGTGACACTACAGAGGTTTAGCTGTAATGAGTTCGGACTACGTTCATATTTTCAACAGAATTGATAACCTCCTCCTTTTTTGAAGTCGATTAAAAGGCGGTATATAAAAAGTGTTACTATATAATAATAGTAGGTACTCTTGATTGCTCACAAAAGAGTCCAAGACGGTATATGATTAACTATTATAATATTTAAGCCACAATAACAGTTTCAATTATTAAGTTTAAATAAGGCAGTATCGAATAGTGGTGATATATTATTTATGTATCATGGTATTATTAATACTTATTCATTTAAATGGCTTGATAATAATTAATGATGATTATTTACATGTAAACTCCCCTTTAAATTACCCTTGCAAATTGAAAACTAACTTGATTTTTTTTTATTCTATTGGTGATGTTTATTGAACTTTTCACGTAAATTTTTAGGCTAGGTAAAAAAAGTGTAAACACGAAAGTAGTAGGTCTTTTTATTATCTACAACTTTGCCGTTAAACGTTTTTCCATAGTTTTGCCGGAAATCGAGATAAGCCGTTTTTTACCCTAAAATCCCCTCCCCACCCCACTTCCCGACCTCAGATCGCTCGTAATTTATTTTTCCTATTATTTTTGTTATACACTTTTCCTTTTCCAATGGGTTTCATCCTACTATAATTTTATTTTACTTTTTACCATTTTCTAAGCTATCGGCACAGCACTAGGTCTATTACGTTTAATTATATAATCGTTATAATATATGTATATAATGGCGGTGTGCTAAATTTCTAAATCGGATTGTCAATTCTGAATCGCGGTGTCTAGATTTCCGGAATAGTGTCCTTCTGCCTTATTAGGATTCCTGCTTGGTTCAAATTTGCATTGTCGTTGTTTTGCGTCGTTTCGTATTATTGTTTTGAGTTTTTTAATTAATTTCATTATTTATAGTTTTATTAGATTAGACAGATTACAATTTAGGATTATATTTTTTCTATTACTTGCGGCTGGGCAACTACATGTAGCATGTCCACGTGTAAGTCATGCAAATGGAAATAATACACCTATTGTTGTATAAATCCATTTTTCTTTTATTAATAGAAATAATCACACTCATATTATGAAGACAAACGGTTGTGTGTGGTGTAAATATTTTTTCTTCACGCTTTATTATATAAATACAAATAAAAAAACAGAAGTTTCTGTCTGTAATTTCAAAGTAACTGCGTCTCTTAAAGTTAATATGACTATTTGCTAGTTACCAAAATCAAAACAACATTCATATCATAAATACGAAAGGTCGGAAAATCAACAGATTTTATGTTACTTCGTCAAGCTTTATCACAGCTATAATATAACATACATTGGCCGCCGCGGGTGAACCGCTAGTTTTTAATATTTTAATTATCCACATAATATTTCATACACTGTAACATATGGTTTTGCAACAATACTCAGAGTGAAACTAGATATTATAATATTTGTAGATACACTTCTGTAGGGCCGTAATAAGTAATATTTCATGGTCATATTCTACATGTAACTTTCAAGTGAATCACTTACTTAATAAACTTTTATTTCAGTCACGTGTATCCCATGTGAGGAGCACGTCATATGTATCGTACATATATATCGACAATATATATGACGGTATTACTTTATTGACATTAGAGAACTTCTAGGCCTAGTATAAATAATAATATAAAATTATATACCTAGATGGCCCAGTCGTAAGAACGCGTAAATCTTAACCGATAATCATGGGTTCAGACCCAGGCAAGCACCACTGAATTTCATGGGCTTAATTTGTGATTATAGTACATCTCGTGCTTGACGTCGAAGGAAAACATCGTTAGGAAACTTGCATATGTCAAATTTTACTGAAATTCTGTCACATGCCTATTCCATCAACCCGCATTGGAGCAGCGTGGTGGAATAAGCTCCAAACCTTCTCCTCAAAAAGAGGAGAAGAGGCCTTAGCCCACCATTGGGACATTCACAGGCTGTTACTGTTCTGTATTGTTATCCTCACACGAAGCCGCGGGTATTTCTCATCTTAATAACTGCTTGTGAAAAAAAAAATTTAATTCCTATTTAATAATAGAACTCTGAAGAAAATATTAATTACGCTAGTACAGAAAAAACTGTGTATTTAAAAGCGGCAGCTTGAGTTTAATGCAAAAATGTTCTTTTAAATTATCCTTTGTGTAAATAACATCTTAACAACCATGGAGCGGAACTTTTATTTTTATAAACATAGTTTCGTAATAATTTAATAACAGTTCAAAAGGCCAAAGATAGTTATTTAAATAGAAAATAAATAGATAGAAAATTGATTAAAGTATTTTAATTTAGATTTATAATATTATATTATTATAGTTATCAAGTTTCAGGTTAAGTCAAATGAATCCGTTTCATCTATGAAATCTTTATCTATCTTATTGCAACGGCCCTTGAGCTGATTAGAATGTTAAGTACCTATTTTACGCTTTGCATCAAGTATGCGTAGTATTAAATAATACTTATAAGCTCATAATAAGTTTTACCATTCAAATTTTTAAACTGTTTTATGGGTAAAGTAAATAAAGATAAAAACACGTTTTTTCATTACCTCGATATAAGTAGCGGTACTCTCGTCCAAGCTCTCAAGCTACGTTTTACCTTGTTTGTAGATTTATTTAAAAATCTTGAAATATGTTTTTTTACAAACACAGATAAACAGTTAATCCATTACCAGGGCTCTAACTTACATATTTCATTATTTGAAAATAAGTAATATACTTGGTGGTAGAGGTTTGTGCAACCTCGACTGGGTAGGTACCACCCACTTATCAGATATTCTACCGCAAAACAGCCGTACTTATGCGAATTAAGAATTGGTATTGTTGTATTCCGTTTTGAAGGGTGAGTGAGCCAGTGTAATTACAGGCACAAGAGACATAACATAACAGGGAACATAGTTCCCAAGATTGATAACGCATTGGCGAGTAGGCGATCGTTTACATCTCTTACAATGCTAATGGCTATGGGCGTTGGTGACCACTTACCATCAGGTGGCCCATATGCTCGTCCGCCTACCAATGCTATAAAAAAAGGAAATTCCAAATATCAACTTTCTACAAAATAAATCCAAAGCAATTAACGATACAAATAAGATAAGATAGGTTTATATTTAATATATACATAGGTTAATTATTAATGTGTTTCATTTCATGTACTCGAATTATATTTAATTAATTATATAGACAATATGTCTGTATAATTAATCTTTGTTCTCGGCGGTGAAGAAAGACATTATGTGGAAACTTGCATGTGTCCAAAATTGCCCAATGTGTATCCACCAATGCGCTTTTGCGCATATTATTGTTAATGTTGCGAGCTATCTTAGTAGTCAACATGAAACAAAGGTCACTTTTTCAAATTATTATAAACTAGCTTTTTTCCCGTGGCTTCACCCGCGTAGTACCCGTTTCTACGGGAATATGTAGACGAAATGTAGCCTATGTTACTCGCTGATAATGTAGCTTTCCATTGGTGAAAGAATGTTTAAAATCGGCTTAAAGATTAAGGCGTGAAAGCGTAACAAACAAGCAAACGCATTTTCGCATTTATAATATTAGTTGGGATACTGCTTTCGTACTGTTAATGTCACGTACTGAAAATGGCACAATTTTAAAGTTTGGGTATAATTATTGCAAAATGATAATGTTAGTTTAGTCTAACTATTATTTTCATAGCAAATGTTCTTTTACTTTTATTACATATTGTGAATCTATATTAATTTATAAATATGTTACAAACACACCCACTCACACATTTTAGTTATGACATAGTATTAACGTTACAAATACATAAAACAAATCTTAAAATGTACAAATAAAGTCGTTTGATCGACATTGCTAAACATGAAAGTGCAATCCAGTTCCCACTTATACATCGTAAAATACGGTTTATATTAAATATTATATTTAAGTGTATATTTTTTCTGTAATTCACTTCATAGCCAATTTAATTAATGTAAAGAGTTTTCCAATCAGAGCAGCCCCATGTTCAAATTGAATATTTTATTTGAAAGGCCCATGTATGCCATTTTGTATAGAATATAATATCATTCAAACATCTTCTACAGATACGGTGCCATAAACTCGAGGGCTCCAATTTGTATCACTATTGGCCGAATACTGAAACGTAATTCTAATATTAATTGGGACTTAATTATTTGAAACGCCATTAATTTCAAATTTAGTATGCGAAATTTTAAATTAACGGCGTCTCAAAAAAAAAAAAAACGCATTACGCGTTTCCCCCACGGAAACAGTGTGGGGGTATGTGAGGCGCGCCGTATGTCCAGGGCACCAAGTGCGCAACGGTCATCGGGATACCCACTAAAAACAGCGGTACCCTTCCCGTCTTAACGGGAGCGACACGGGATCGCTTGCGCATGCTACCGTGAGAATTAAAGCGGACCTGGATTATGATGACTTAACATTTTTTTGATGAAAGAGTGTCGTCACATATATCGAAAATATTCATTCTTAATAAAGTTATTCATTCAAAAATGCACCTCGTCCCGAAATATGATTGTTCGGCCACTAATTAGGGTCATACTGCAAACGATATACGAAAATAATAAACGATCTATGGTCATTAACTTTGGGTTGTTCCAGAAACGGGTGTAGGCTTAAGTCCTAATGATGATGATGATGATTAAAATTCTTAAAGTTAAAGTATGCGGACGATCGAGTCCTAGCGCACGGCGAGAAATTGACTGCTGCGAGTTCTTCTGAACGCTTCGGACCGACGCGATGTTTTCGAATCATATTTCATTCTTGACGTAGGGGGTTTGCTGATTGCGTACCGAATCGACTGTCTCGAATTTGTCTGTCTAGTGTTTGGTCACGTAACGTTAGAGAGTCAATTTTGAAGTGCAACTGCGTTTGTCGTAAAATTTACTCGAAGAGCGCAACGTTTGCTCTAACGAACAATCGATATGATTATATGTTTTTATCATTTACATATGCTTTGCAAATTGTACAACTTGCCATTGTGATTTGGCGTCAGTGAGTGAAGAAGCAGAGATGGCCCAGTGGCTACAACACTTGAATCTGAACCGATGATCGTGGGTTCAAACCCAGGCAGGCACCACTGAATTTTCAAGTGCTTAATTTGTGTTTATAATTAATCTCGTGCTTGACGGTGAAGGAAAACATCGTGAGGAAACCTGCATGTGTCAACTTTCACTCCAATTCTGCCACATGTGTATACCACCAACCCGCATTGGAGCAGCGTGGTGGAATAAGCTCCAAAACCTTCTCCCCCAAAAAAGGAGAAGAGGCCTTAGCTCAGCAGTGGGACATTCAGAGGCTGTTACTTAATTTTACTTTTATCAGTGATTGAGCATTAAAAAACAGATTGGAAACATAGCCGTCACAAGCTGCCAGCATCTAACCGTTCCTATTGAAAAACTCTTTATATTATAAGAGAAACGTGGCGAAAAAGCCTCCCTGAACTCCTTGGGCAAGAAAGACCGTGTAAGCCAAAAGAGTCAACCTCTTTTCCATACGGGCAACTGTGCTCAATGCACAACTGTGATCCCAGCCGGAGACCTATTGCTATGCGCAAAACATTATTTATTAAATAAACTAGAGAAAAGTGTCCCAAGATTTTTAGAGAGTACCGCATGCAACCAGTGACCTGACTCTTTAGTTGATAAAGCTAGAAGCCGTGCACGGTTTTTGGCACTATAGTTATATTATATAATTATATTATCACTGAGTATTTAAATTATAAATACGATATTGAACTGATTCAGAAGCAGCAATAGTCTTGTGATTGACTGTTGACTACAAAGCAAAAGTTCTAAATGGTTTTCCTCTAGTTTTAGCGGTTAAAGAAGACAGCCCGAATGTCTGCCCGCATGTATCGTTGTTTTGCTTTTTAAACATTTTATGTAAATAAGATAAAAATATTAATGTATATATTTAAATGGACGTCGATGGTATCTTCTTTATCTATTGACTCCATGCTTGATATCCAGTAGGCGTGGGTGGGCGAGGAGAATATTTCAACAACCAGTTAGATAACGCTCCACGAAACACGTAGCAGGTGATTCTTGACGTCCGTCGGTTACCTCTTCCTTTCGCTAATGGCGTTCCTGACTCCTGTCAGATCTGTCGTACTAGCGCTCGGTGTTGCGTTAGAGTAAACGAGACGCCGATACAAGTTGCTAGGTTACCATTCGAGCTAGATCGTCTTCTCTCGTAATTAAATGACCGTCATATATATAAATATCATATAAAAAATATATTTCTTCCATAAATGGCAGAGATTAACTTAGGCTACTGGTGGTTAAGGATCCAGACTGCGGAACTGCACTATACGTGCCGTCTCACATAAACCAGCAACACCGCTGTCATTATCCAACCCTTGACCCAGTAAACAAGCAAGAGTTTCTTTAGGTTTCGATTAAAACTCCTTTAATTAAACGCTACTAGTCAATTAACCGAGAAGACAATAGGAACAATGATCGTTGAACCACCATGACAGTAACCTCATGAGCAAGATCAATACATTTGCTTAATTTTTAATTAACGAGTTTTTCATCACGCTGATCACTGCCACAGTATCAGGTTTATTTAGGCTAATTAGGGTAATTTACGTAATTATGACTGCACTTTCTGACTTTAAAAACGAAAGAAAACCTCACACATCTCCTGTTTCAATAGGTGGAAGCATTGGTAAAAATTTAAAAACGTGTTACGGTACGTTATTTCTAGTTAGACAGCTTAGTTAATGAATCCGCATATTTATATTATAAAAAAAAATGAGAATACTTAATTTGTTGAGTTTCATTTGCGTAGCCAGTAGACCGCAGACTGCTCCAGAGAGCGCTACAGATTTAATGAGTATTAAGGTTTATTTTAATTTTTCATTTACTTCTAAAGTAAGTAAGTAAATAAATGTTGTTAAATGCAAGTTTTTCTAAATCTTTGCCTCGTCTTAAAGATTTTTCTTTTGACTCTACATTAGTTTTTATGATTTAAATAAGAATTCCTGTATATGGAACGTATCATTTAAATTTATGAACATCTTGTTTAAAAGGTCAGCGAAATAAAAATGTATAATAATCAATATTCGCGCTCCGTGCACCCTCTTACTTGTACCCTCTCAATAAACCAGAGAGTACAATATGCATCACGCCAATCCTTCTATTAGCAATGTTCTGTTTAATATTAAATTGGATTGTATAATAATAATAAGTTAGTTGGAAATTATATACTTGCAAATATATTTTGTCTTCATGATAGATATTCCAAAACGCTGTAAATAAGAGAAAAAAAAGGTCTACAAATCTTCCATAGCGTAACGGTAGCTACAAAAATAAATGACAATTGTTCAATTAATTTCTCACGCAGAAATAACTCTCAAATAATAACCATTCATTTAAAAGCATTTATATTTTGTAAATCCAACCTATTCTATGTACATAGATATTAAAAGTTAAGTTATATTTAGATATTAAAACGATACCACCCATAAGAACTCACATTTGAGTTTCAAATTAAATTTAAGCCGGCCTCGGAATGTCTTCCGAGAAGTATCGGCGGCGAAAACAACCGATATTATTTTTCACTAAATTGATTGTTAATCATGCATGAGAATCTACCAATACAACAATTTATTGCATATATTTTTCTTCTATTTCCAAACATGTCATATGACAATCCTCGCTATCCACTCGAGGTATCACAAATCATGCGAAAACTCATCCAACGATAAACACCTAACTATCGGAGAATTAATAATGCCGAACGCTACATTACTATTTCACGAGACCAGTTAATAATTTTGCTAAATTAATATATTTGTACTATATAAAAAGATGTTGTAAGGCATGTTTCACACTAGTTAAAATTATTTATGGCGTAAATAATTCATTTATATCAACATTAACAAATAAAATAAACGGAATAAGTTTTGCTCCAAGTGACCTGACTTTTTTTTTTCGTGGCGAAATCCATCATGGATACCCTCCATATGTGATGACTTGGTGGAGGGTTATGTCGGACTCCTACCGACTAAAACCACCACGGTACCCTTCCCGTCTTAAGGGAAGCGCCACGGGATCGCTTGCGCATGCTACCGTGATGCTCCGACGAAAGTGACCTGACTAACTTAACCTAGTCAGTCTTACTTTAATATTGTTTTAAATATATTTTAATATGTCAGAAAAATAAACAAGTTGAATTTACTCACTGCTTCATTCTGAAAAGGACAGTATTTTTTATAAAATAGCTAGGCGGATTGGCAACTTGTCCAAAGTGGTCACCATCGCGCTTAGATAGTGTCGCTGTAAGATATATTAACCGTTTACCGTTCCTTTAATGGCCAATGCGCCGCCAACCTTGGAAACTATGATATTACGCCCCGTCGTATATTTACACTGGCTCATTCTCCTTTCAAACCGGAATACAACAATACTAAATATTGCTATTTAGCGGTAGAATAAGAAGTACCTACACAGACATGCTTGCACACAGTCCTACCACAAAGTAATTCAAACATACAAAATAATTGAATTAACATCTATTGAAGAAAAATAATGAAGTTAAATGCACTTTAAAAATATTGAAGTTTACATTACGAAATGGAAAAATAATACCGCCTACACAGGGTTTAAATTGCAGCATGCTACGAGTATGTTTGTAAATATGTTCTCACATATCTTCTAAGCTATCTAATATGTATAGAGACAAAATTTAACAAACGAGGTTTCTATAGAAACATATTGATTTTCGCTAATAATAGGCTAATTTACCTGACATGAAATATGATATGGCGCCCTGTAATAGACAATAAGTCCTGTATTTAATAACATAATTATATTTTTGAAATGTGTTGTGTTGGGTATCGAATGAAAGGGGTTATACTTGGTGGTAGAGCTTTGTGCAAGCTCGTCTGGGTAGGTACCACCTACTCATCAGATATTCTACCGCAAAGCAGTACTTGGTATTGTTGTGTTCCGGTTTGAAGGGTGTGTGAGCCAGTGTAATTACAGGCACATGGGACATAATATCTTAGTTCCCAAGGTTGGTGGCGCATTGGCGATGTAAGCGATATTCAATATCTCTTACAATGCCAATGCCGTTGTTGACCACTTACCATCAGGTGGCCGATACGCTCGTCCACCTTCGTATGCTATAAAAAAAAGTAGTTTTCAAAAGTACATATATTACTAGTTATGGCTCGCTGTTTTGTTACTTTAACTCGATAATTAAGTTTAATTTGATTCAGATGTTCGTCGAGGCTATAAAAGTGACCGATAGTCAGTTTCTTTATAATATAAATACGATTAACAACAACGTTATTCATTTTGATGTTGATGCTTTTTTTGATAGATTGTTTGTGAGTGATTTTTTTTTTATCATTATAAAAATGATTACAAAAATGTACAAAACTGAAATAGTTCTAATTCAGTTTGTAATATTAAACGTAAACTAACAAACATTATTTAAACAAAAGCTTTAAATAAAATAAAGTGTACTTGTGAATGGTTTGTGTGTATTAAATCTTTTCATTTATTAAAAATAATGCTGGGAATTAAATAAATTCGACGCAGGAAAAAATTAAAACACGACTATTTTATTTATATCTAATTAATGTATAGACAATTTATATATTATATGAATTTAACACATAGATATGAGTGAAGGACAGCCTTGGTCGCATGTCATCTTGTCCAAAGGGCCGTTAAATAATAGCTCTAATAACCCGAAATACCCTAAAATGTATTGTTGAGGAACCAACCCTTATTTATTAGATTTACAACGTATCAGATTACAAATAAAAGAATATTTTGTATAAGAATTTCAGACAGAAAATATTTTATAATTTCTTGTTTCGAACTATTGCGATATTTCCGTAGTTTTGTTTATTTCATTATCTATGTAAGAACTTAACTAAAGTCTATGATTAAATAAAATTTTACAGCGTGAGTTATGCGTCATGTCATTTCATGGCTATAGCTTAGTCCAACCTGCTAGTAGTTAATTTGATGTAGCCATTGGTACCGCAGTCTACGTGCTTGGGTTACGCATTGTTGCATAAAAACAGTGAATTCGCGCGAAACAAACATCCCTGATACGCTACAAAAGGGACAGGCTCAACACTAACCTGATTGCACTGTCGCACTGAACACAGAGACCGTGTACGAATTTAGAGAATACGTAGGCCACAGGTTGGAAGTATATAACGTGTCTAATAGTTAATTAGAGTTACATAGACTCTAAATAAAGTTATATTGCTGCTAATTGAATAATGTGCAGAACTGCAAGCAAACTTGTTGTATCGCTGAGGAAAATTTATGGAACTTTATTTCATATTTTAACGTCGGTCTCAAATTCACCAAAATGATTCATTTGGGATAATAAATCAGAAATACCTTTTCACTTAAATGTTGCCGAGGGTTAACAGTTTTCTCAGGCTAGATTACGACGCTAATACAATATCGCAAACATAATCTGAGCCTTGTTCATATTATGTACATACATTAGTATTGCTTCAGCTTCTAAGCTCAAACGAACCGTTCGTTCGTTAATATACTTACTCTATAATACTTACATAATTAGTTATATCATTAAAAAATCATGAAATTTCCTAAGTCTTTCCCATCTTCCGTAAATTATAAGCTGGTTATTGGACATTTCGTTTAAGTCGTATAAGTACGTATTTGCACAAAACAGTAATAATAATTAATGTTATTTCTTTATAAAATTAATAAAGGTGATATTAGACACACTCACTGAAAAATGTTTACTCGAGTGAGTGAGAAAATGATTACTGGGCCACAAGCCAACATCGAAATCTATAATTAGTTCACAAAATAAATTAATTTATCACTTTTGTTTCATTTTATTGATCACACTTTTCACTTTTTGTATTCGGTCAACATATAATGTTATTTATTAACAATCCTTAATAAAACATTAGTTTTAAAAATATTTTAAAACTTTCAAATTGAGTTTATGATTTAATTTAGGTGATCATAACAAATGAAGAGGATAACTCACTAACCGAATTGCAAGTGATTGCGAACTGTTAAAGAATTGGTAAATTAATCAAAGTATATAAGTGTGGAAAATATGTTCAAAAATTATAGTTTTCATACTTTTTCTTTAAATTGTGTATCTAGAATCTAGATCCTAACCGTAAATTAACTCACCGGCGAATTGTACCGTTATCGTATACAGATCAATACGAAACGATTTCGTTCCTTAAATTGGTCCAACATTGCCGTGTTTTAACGTTACCGATAATTAAAAATAAAAACAAGCTTCGCATTTGGCATATTGCTGCACATATACACATTATATGACTTTAGGACTGATGAATAAAGACGTAAAAATAACAAATTCCACGGTTTAATATTACATATCACGGTGAGCAGTTGTAAAAAATAACTCATTAAATGAGTTATTAAGCTGGGCTGAGCGTTTCTGGTTGCGTTTATTAAAAATATTTAATTAATATTGACTTCGACGATATCAGAAGCCTGGATGTCTGTATTATCGATTTGATTTTCATTTATAAGGGTGCGTGCAAATTAAAGTCTGCCCGGGGTCGGCGCTCCCCGCCACGCGCGTTTCAATTTCGGGGTTGCTTTAAAGTTAGAGAGCTGCTCGGGTGCGAGACAACGCGCTCGCGGCTATCATTTAACGTAATTTTGAACACCACATAACATGGCATCAAACATGACATTTTGCACCGCGTACAGCTCATAATTAGATTCAATATTTTTTTTATAATAAAAAAAAATCACCTCGTTCCTGGATATGCAATACAAAATTAATTTAAAAAGTTTCATGTTCACATCACGACATACATAACCTAGCCTACCCTATCTATACTAAATTACTAATATATAAAGCTGAAGACTTTGTTTGTTTGATCTGGCTAAGTCCTGAACTACTGGTTCGAATTTAAAAAATATTTCTGTGTTGTATAGTCCTTTTGACGAGGAGAGCTCTAGGCTTATTTTTATTCATTATATTTTTATTAATTATACGTGGGCGCAACCCCGGCGCGCTAGTCATTTATAAATCACTTTTGATGACTTTTTTCAAGTCCTTTTACATTATGAATCAGAGCGCTTCTTAAATAAACTTTAAATACGGTATTTTACGGACCTTATTGTTGTAGCTAGCGTATCGTTAGATAATTAAAGAACACAAAAAAAATCGACTTTTTTTTATAAACAAACACGTCCACTTAAAGCCAAACGACGTTGTTTACCGCTTACGCAGTCGTTACTTTTAGGCGGCTTTCTTATGATTTTGTTGACAATTGTTAATTGTACATACGTGAACTTTTTATATATACAAAGTACAGATGATTTTTTTAAATGGAGTATGGAGTAGCCCCCGCCGGTTGATATTGGCATTGTAAAAAATATTAACGTTCCTTTATGTCGCAAATACCACACACCTTGGAAACTAAGTTAAGTCACAATACTCTTTTCAGTTTTTTAATCTTATAAGCATCTGCGCTCATTAAATTTACTGTCAATATCACATATGAAAAAAAGCTCATACCTATTCACAAGTCATAAGATAACACGATTAATGCCATGCAAAAATAAAAAACTTCGTTAAAGGTTCCAATAGTACCCAAAGAGTATATTATCTTCTAAACTTTATTCCAAAATGTCATTTCCTAACCTAACCGTATATGGAATAGATAATAAATGAAAACATTTCATTTGTTTTAATATCGTTTCGTATGTACTGTCTCTTACAATACATTATCAAAGTAACAGTATATTTTAAAAATAATCCTTAATCAAAAAGGATTAAACAAAATATAAATCTGGTGCCACCCTTCATCAGATTTAAGTTTGGTTCGTCAGCAACTACTGTTATGGAATTAACGGGGTTTTAGGGATTGACTTTTGCATACAAAACATATAATCGATCTAATCTTTTATTTTTGTATCCAGGTAAACCTCGTCTATGTGTGTATGTGTATTTATATACATGACCGTTGTTTTTTAACGTTATTTATTACGACAATATAAAATGTTCCTACTAATCAACTCCTGTGGTGCAAATTAGGGCCAATATTGTCTTATTCGCGCTTAAAGGGAAAGTTATATGAAAACGAAGCCACGGCCATTTTAATATGTGCTACAGTTTACTATAAATATACGGGTTGAGTGCCTATTACAACAGGATCCCAGAAAGCGTTGAAAAATGTTCAATTGTGAAATTTAAAAGAATTGTTAAGGAACGCTTGTTTGCAAAAGGATTTTACACAACCAATGACTTTTTAGATGACGGGAATGAAACGATCGCCTCCAGGGTATTTCAAATGAAAAAAACATCTGTTATTGTATAAATTGCCTGTATTGTAAAGATACATAAAAAAAACCCGCTGAGTTTTCCGTCTTTCCGTCCGTTAACCGTCTTTCGCCGGTTCGTCTCAGGTCTGAGGAGGATTTTTTCCGAACCGGTGGTAGATTTATGACAATCAATAAGTAAGTGTAACGCTTGAATATTGAATGAAGATTTTGAATTTGACTTTGACATTACGAATATAATAAATACGTCGACACATAAACGCTCGCAGCGTAGAAAAGTATAAAAAAAAAAATAAAAAAAAAATAAAAGTGAAAAAGAAATCACAAATAAAGGCTCCTTGTAATTACTTTTGTTGGACTAACTATAGGTTTTTCTAAACTTGACTCCAAAACACGCTTTGAACGTCTGTATGGGTATTGAATAATAAGTTATAAAGTATATAATATGGATTTTTTCAAAAGAAAACCCACGCAGGCAGAAATTGACTTCATCTCAATTTCGTGTTTTTTTACTATAAATAATATAGTTATATCACACCTGCAGTGCTATTCAGAGGTTTAAAGAATATATTTTATACCTCAAACGTTTCTTATAAGCACATTATATAAAATAAAATACTGTCAAAATAATTTCATTAAAACTAGACATTGTGGAAAATATAGATGTAATTCTAGGTATATAAAATTCAACCCAAAGCTGGTAATTAGTCAATTTCATATGGATTATTATTCCAATCTTATGGATCAGTAAAATCCTATAGTTGGTAAAGCGTATTACAAATAATTAATTTTGATTCAAATGACCGTTTCTGTTAAAATAGCAATTTAACATTAATTTTGTTTAATTTGAAATTAAATTTAAAAACAGTGAGTGCGAATCTCAAAGTACCACCTTTACCTTTGACACTGAAAATGTAAGTACTATAATCGGGCACTTACGTCGTTAATGCGCCGTCAACCGCGATATGTAAGATGTTATGTTCCTCTTGTCTGTAACTACACTGATTCACTCACCCTTCACTCCGGAACACAGCAATACTCGGGGACAGAATAATTGGTGAATGGGCGGAACACACCCCGACGCTTATGCACGAAATTCTTACTGCGTTTTTAGTTTCACTTCAATGTTTTAATATACTATTATTATAACTCGTCCATAGATTGATTACATTGTTATTTGATAAAACATTTTATTAGATACATATCATGATATGTTCAAAAAGTGATATTGTTTTGAATAGGACAGTTAATTTGCTTTTGGATCATTGTTGCAGAAACAAATAATAATCAGCAATTAACAGGATCGTTATTTTACATTGATTAGTCTTTTTGGAATCAGCCGTTAGTTCTATTTTGTTACCGGCTCGTACCGACTATCGGAAGGCTACAATAGGTCATACAAAGGTTCGGTATGGAATTGATAATTACCAACGGTACATGAACCGACGAAGCGCAACTTATTGACATATTGTGATGGACGGGGCGGCGTGTAGACGATGTAGACATGTACACAAAACAATCACATGAATTTTCATTTGAAAACGCCCTGCATTTCGTAATTAATTGCTTTTCCAAACTTTGTTTTTGTTACGTTAAAAGGATAATGGCGTGAATGCATGTATTTTGGGACCCGCTGATACAGCGTACAACATTGAAACTTAGTAAGTCAACCGGAAGTGAGCTATACGTTTTGATTTCCTTTGCGAATGTATGGGTAACGCGACATAGACGGTCATATCTTTTGATTTCGGAGACTTGGAAGCTTAATTTTTTCACAGTTTTTGAGAAGAAGAGCTTGAAGGACAGACGGTCAGACGGAAAACGAAGTGATCTTTTCTTCCTTCGTTCCTTTTTTTTTTAAAAAAAAGGGAAAAGTAAAATATGGTGTACAACGTATGGGTTAAGGTTATTGTTCAATTGTATTAGAATAATATTTATATGAATATATATTGGTACGTTAATTATCTCTCTAGTGAGATACATATGTAAGTATGAAGTTCTGAGACTTATTTCATAGAACCAACATTGCAGTGGTAGTATTTTGTAAATATGCGTTATGCATTTTTTATAATATTTTGGTGATTGATTTTTTTTAATGAAACTATTTATGATAATATATGTCGTCTATTTTTAATTACGGTCTGCGAAATGAGATCCGAGACAGCTGTTGAGAAGAATAGGTAGATCTCTGGAGTGTCATATAGGGTTTACTAGCGTACAACCGATTATTATAACCAAAATTCTTAGAGCATAGAAGCTATTTTATTTGTTTGTAATTATTTAGGTACATTTGGTTAATTCGTTTTTGAGACGATAACTATATATTCATGTATTATTCTTTGTGAAACTGATATCAGTTTTATTCTTAGATAATATTTTATTCAATAATATTATGCAATTTAAAGATAATGTAAATATGAAGCTGATGTAGCAACAAAGCTCTGGTGGTACCAAATACCACAATATGCACGTAACATGTGAGCAGCAGCCTACTGTCTGTGCAATTAAAGTACAGTGAAAATAATAGCCTAATATGGCACTACTTTCCTCCAGACTTCTATCAACTCTAGTATATATGTAGTAGAACTTGCTTCTTATGTGTACGTTTAATTCTGTCACGTAAAATAGCAGGGTGGCTGTCATCAAATATGACTTCTAGAAGTAACATTTGCACACAACAACACAACAATTTTGACAAATTCCCATAAAAATTAAAACGACACGCTTGAATCGAATACAAGCAAGTAACAATCAAAGCAAGAATAATCACAAGAGCTTTCAATTTAATTGTTATGTCAACAAAATATTGACGGCGCCCGCCGTTCCGACGAAGGCCAAACAACTAATTTTCTAATAATTTATAATATTTTCTTTCTTTACTCTCGTATCCTAGATACTTTATATTTTTAAATGGACAACCTATAAACTTATAATTATAAAATATATAAACTTGTATATAAACAATGCTTGATTATTTTTTTTTATTAATGTGGGTCCATTTTCACCATTCTCTTTTAATATTAATAAATAATCGTAAACATATATGTAATCTGCTTATACTGCTTAAATACAATAAAAGCTTAAAAGTCAAATTTCAATTAGATCTTATTTGTCACAAACACGTGACCAATAAGATATTTAAATAGTACAATACTCAAAGTATTAGTAATAATTTATTATATAGTTTTATTTAAATATATTATATTTACATGTTTTAAATTTGGCAACAATAATATTCATAGCTCTTCGAAATATTTTTTTTCTTTCCATTTAAATTATTTTTCTTTTTATTGCAAATATTTTGTTGACAAAAACCGACATTATAGTTGTTTCGAATGAAAATATGAAATTTAAAAGTTCAATCAAAACAATAAAATTGATAAAACTATTTTGATGTAGAAAAATCAGTTTATCTGGCCCTCTATCGTTTAAATAACATAAACGTTCTTTTATTCCGGGTCGCATTATATTAATTCATATAACTGCCGAGCTATTACACTACACTAACTTCATCAACTAGATTTAATGTTTATGTATGAGAATATTACAAACCGTGTTTAATTATTGCGTTTGATAAGTTAAAATTGGTGTTGGTAAATTAAAGCAAAGTTTGGAAATAGTATCTAAATAGTTCTCTTTATATTCTATTATAGTAGTAACATCCATCTGCATTGCATGCAATGCATGGATTTCGACTGAGGGATTTCCAGTTAATTGCAACTATTAATATCAAACATAATTTAAGCCAAACCAAAACCCCAGCAAAAACATTCCCAAGACGCGGTGGCGTCAGTGAGGCAGCCGAAAGAGTCTGCTATATAATTGTTCATAATACACATCACAACCCCAATAAATCGGATAAGGGCCAAAAAAATGTAGAAAATCATCAGAAAACATGACGTATTTTTTATTTCATTTACCTTCGTACATTCATTGTATTGGTATTTTTTTTAATGAAAAATGAAATTGTATTATACAATATATAATTTTGAACAAATTTCATTAGCAAACGATAAGAACAAAAAACAAACTCAAATATTGTCTAAAAATAAATTGATTATTCAACAAAATAACAAATTTATTATGAAAAAGCTATAATTACAAAGTTAAAGGTAAAATTCTATTTTATAAAAAGGAATTTCTATTTTCCTCGTGACGTCATAAGAAAACCCGTAAAATGTTTCATCATTCAACGCTCATTCTATTTGATTGCTCAGAATTTCGAATATTTTACTAAAGTAATATTAATCATATCCGTTACATAACAAATATCTACCGCGTCGCGATATATGAATACTGTATCGTAGCTCGTAATGTCCTGTTCTCGCAACAGGACCTCCGGACTGACGAACTATGTATAGCTCGCTACGTAGGACGCATGTACGGGTCGCTGTTAAACGGTGGTTTATAGAGCAACGCCGCGCCGACGCTGTTGGACGTCCCGTGTGTTGCAGATTCGCTCCGCGATCTACAGGTGTAATATCGTCGTGTTTTTCGTCGCATAATACCGTGTCCGTTAAATCCTCTGATATTTTATCAAGTTGTTAATTTCATATTTTATTTTTTGCATTTTCTTTTAAATTCAGTGTTAAATCCGGAATTTCTTTTTATTAAGGTGTCCGAACCGAATATTGGAAATTATAAAGGTTTTCCGTTTAACATTTTAGTTTCGATTAAATTAAAAAAATTGTATTGAAAGTGTAATGGTTTTCGATAAATAATAAACAATTTGAGTGCTTTAGAAACAGGACTAACTGTTTGTTTACTTTATCTAAAATTAAACGCTCGCCTATCGAATGATGACTATCGAAGTGCAAGAACTGCTTTTTTATTTTTAAAAGTGAAAACTATGTTTGTAGTTTTATTGATATTGGACAAAAAGTGAAAGTGTCATAAACTGAAACTTGAAACATTTAGTGCAAGTGTATAATTAAGGGACTTGTATTGGTCACCAGGAATCGATAAAAAGGTATTTTATCTTTTGTCCTTGGTAAGAAAATATAATTAAAGTTTATATGATTGTTAAACATAAATATATATATACAAATGTCGAATCTAAATCATTATTCCTAGACTACTATCGATATTGATATAAATGCTTTTTTTTAAAAGCATACATTAATAACTAATTTGATTAAATTGACAATAAAAACGAAATAACTTCATTTCGACGTCGCCTATTATTGAATTTCCGCGAGGAAATTGTGGACCGACGCGCGACGGCCCATGATTTTATTTAAGATCGGTTGGTAAATGGTGTTTCCGTCAAAGGATGTGCATATTTAGCTACAATAACAACGATAACATGAGAGAAAAGGTTTTTATTTATCAATGTATTAATTTTACTTTTCTATTAATCGCTATTCAATTTAGTAACGAGAGTATGGCTACGCGCTAAAGGGTACATTTTTTTCATGACATGAAATGCGATTGATATAACTGCCTTTGCAAGCGAAAGACATTAAAATGTATTTTTATTACATTTAAATTTTAGATTAAAAATATAACGCAAAAACTTTAACTTGTTGCATGTACATTTCTTGCTGCAATTCTTCAACATTTAATATCTGAAATACATTACGTCTATAAAGTATTAAATGTCATGTAACAATTGTTAATAGTGCCTTTTAATATTAATTATATTGTATAAAAAAGGCAGGAACAGCATCGAAAACAAAGTATGAGGGTATTCATTTACTAATCCCGAACCTCAAGTGATTTTACAGTAAAGGATAAAAGGAAGGACGGAATGTGTTATATATTTTTATTTGTATGTTGCTTGCCTGGCGATAATAACCAATGTGCAAATGCGAATATAAAATATTAACGCTATTTAGCTATACAGGCTAAATCTTTCGTTTTCTTCTTTTTTATAGCGTAGGTAGCTGGACGAGCATACGGGCCACCTGATGGTAAGCGGTCACCAACGCCCATAGAAATTGGCATTGTAAGAGATGTTAACCAAGGCTGACACCGCCAATGCGCCGCCAACCTTGGGAACTAAGATGTTATGTCCCTTGTACCTGAAATTACTCTGGCTGACTCACCCTTCAAACCGGAACACAACAATACCAAGTACCGTTGTTTTGCGGTAGAATATCTGATAAGTGGGTGGTGCCTACCCAGACGATCTTGCACAAAGCTCTACCATCAAGTATTAAGTCTTCGATATTTTATTTCTGTTTACTAAAACGATTATCGAGTAAGGGATTTAGCTGGACGCAGGAAATAACAAAGGAATACCTTTGAATGTTTACCTACATGGTAATATAATAATATTGAAAAGTTAGAATTTGTATGTATGTGATTGAAGAAATATTTCGTATATTTGTAAAAACACTAAATTATCATCGCAGAGTCCAGTATACAGGTTCAACACATATTCGAGGCACGTTTGCTCCCATAATTACTAACTTTGTTTCGATGGTGTGTGGGGCCAGCTTTGTAGCTGCTGTTTTAGTGCTTACAATAGGAGGGCGAGTTTTGTACGTGTCACAAGCATAACCAACTTCGGTTTTACTATTAGTGTATGTATGGGTGAAGTAATTTATTCTATTTGCAGCCATGGTTGTTTGATTGTAGTCAATTTTTTTTGTTAATAAATGAAATAATACAATCGGAGCTTAAAATATTATTTAATTACGTAGCGTTTGTGTGTCTAATCCAATCATGTTTTTATTTTTACTTGATTAAAGTAACGATTTGTAATCAAATAATTGAGTACTATTTTTTTTTAACAATCATTTGCGCATTAGGCTTTATGAAACGAAGATATTTTGAAAAAGACATTGTATTGACAGTGATATCAATCATTCAGTCAATATGGAAACACTTAGCTGCGTCGATACATCATCCAAAAGACAAAACAAGAAAAAAAATTGCATAGTTTGCTTTTATATATATATATATATATATATATATATATATATAAATATATATCTATGTATCTCTAGTCTTTCTCGCCTACTAGCTGACTTTCGCTACGGCGCGAATCAGATCATTGTTTGCCATTTGGTTAATGGAATTTATACATTTAACTATATATCAACTAGATGCTCAGATATTATGTTGTGACTTCATTACAATTTACGATAAGATTCTTATCGTAAAATAACCACGAGTATTTTTTACAAACTTTGGAAAGAAAGCCTAGTGTAAAGCAACTCACCTAAACTAACTTGAATGTCTATATTTTCCTTAGATCTACACAGATACCGTGAGTTTCTTAAGGAATTACGATACGAATTTAAATGGTATATCTGGCATGCTTGTAAGCAGCCTTAATTTGTTGTCCAAAATTCGATAGTTTCATACTTACCACCATCGCTACCTATAAAAAATTTCATTTGGAAATCGTAGCATCTAAGTCATCTTGAAAAATAAATAAAATTTTTATTAATTTTAGTAAGGTATATGGTTTTTCGGTATGATATTGATGCGACTGCTACACCCAATTCAGCATTTTTGCTGCATTCGCATACAGGAAAGTAATACACATACTTACGTGGATAGGAAATGTTATAAGAATTTAATACAAAAATACTTTTAATATATTATATACCCTTTATGTCTCGTGGGATAGTTAAGGGGACTCTTTGAGAACCCGCCGCGCTGAATTTTACATTTTTGGCGCTACTGTCGCAACGGTCGAGGCTCGGGCACTGCACACGCACACATATACGTAGGCAGAGTGGAGTCGTCGAACTTCGGAGTCTCGCAAACTAACTTTTACTTTATTGTCACTCATTTTGAAATGTTGTCAAATACTTGTCAAAAATTTTACTTATTATAATTTTATTATTTTACTTGCACAATACAAAATTTAATTAGGAAGATTAATTAGGATATGATAAGATAATAAGAGCGCAAAAAGAAAAAATAATAAGTATTAAGTTTTACTTTAAAACTTTTACTATCAACAGCTTATAACGTCATTACACAATGTATATAATATAAATTGTCGCTAGATTTACCTATAGGCATGCGTCATATATATGAATCTATTCACAATCATCGACCTTACTAGAAGTACTTAAAGACTATATTTGCCTGGGTACGTTAGCTAATAAAATATAATTATAAGTTATTTTTTATATTATTGCTTTATTTTTATTTACAATAACTAATGATATATTTGAAGTTTTATCCGTCCGATATATCAAAACGAATTAATATAAAATAAGCTCTCTCATTCTAACCAATAGGAATAAAGCTGAGTAAAAAGGATAGCATTATGATACGGAAATCTATTACACAATCTTCGACCTTACTTATAAAGTACTTAAAGACTGTATTTGCCTGGGCACGTTAGCTAATAAAATAAAACGACGAAATAAGTAATTATATATTATACAAATATTTCAAATTAAACTTCTAAAGAAAAATCTATAATTCCTGTTTTTGTTCAAAACACTATTTATGAATATAAGCACGTTGTTTAGTTCTTCGTTATGAATGAACATAATAATTTTAATTTTTAGCAGGCCGAGGTGGCTCAGTGGTAAGAACGCGGCAATTTTCAAACTAAGTGAATACGAGTACGATACTCTTATATAAAAAAAAATAATAAATAATTTATTTAACAACATTTATTCTTAAAAACATAAAATATATAAATACATAATATAAAAAATTAAAAATCCAATTTACAAAATTAACCTTTTATCTATTCAAATTTTCAAACTAAGTGAATATGAGTACAAATCTCGCTCTTATATATAAAAAAAAAAAAAAAATAGTTTATTTTACTACATTTATTCTTTAAAACATAAAATATATAAATACATAATATAAAAAATTTAAAATCCAATTTACAATGCAGCTTACTATATATATAAGCGTGGCAACCTACTAAGTTGAATTGAATTCTTTAGTCTCATGCCACTGCTTTGCTTAGAACATTAGCTCTAGTTAGATGTTATCGTTGTATGCGTGGAAATGGCAGAAGAACCTAATGATTTTGTCAGATGCGCCATCACGCGTTTCGTTATTTGCATAAATGGAATTTGGTCATTTTTATTATTTAGTGTTCAAAACACTTTATAAATATAAGCACGTTGTTTAGTTTTACGTTATCAATGAATATAATAATTTGATTTTTTAACAGGCCGAGGTGGCTCAGTGGTAAGAACCCGATCGATGATCGTAGGTTCAAGCCCGAGCAAGCACCACTTTATGATTATAATTAATCTCGTGCTTGACAGTGAAGGAAATGATCGTGAGGAAATATGGATTTGTCAAATTTCACTGAAATTCTGTCAATTGTGTATTCCACCAACCCACATTGGAGCAGCGTGGTGTAATAAGCTCCAAACCTTCCCTCAACACAAGTAAAAATATATTGATGATTGATTTTATCTATTCAAATTTTCAAACTAAGCATAAGCGAGTACATAACTCGCTCTTTTATAAAAAATAATAATAATAATAAATAAAAAAAAAACAAATATTTATTTTACAACATTTATTCTTTAAAATATAAAATAAAATTGTTAGTTATTATGAATATGCTGAGTTCTAACTAGCTAGCGTTTCTAAGATATTTGCCTAGAGACGTTTTTCAAGATGGCAGCTGACGCTCGCAGTCTAAGATGACACAAACTCGGTTTTATACTTAGAGGGCACCCCCAACATATAAATCAATAATAAAAAAATAATATCAATGAACATAATAATTTGAATTTTTAACAGGCCCCGTGGCCCAGTGGTACGAACGCGATCGATGATCGTGGGTTCAAGCCCGGACAAGCACCACTTTGTGATTATAATTAATCTCGTGCTTGACGGTGAAGGAAAACATCGACCTTATCGCGAGATTTACTTGTGTAGATAAACAAGTAAAAATAATTGATGATTGATTTTATCTATTCAAATTTTCAAACTAAGTGAATACGAGTACAAATCTCGCTCTTATATAAAAAATTAAATAAATATTTATTTTACAACATTTATTCTTTAAAACAAAATATATTCGTTAATTATTATGAATATAAAAAATTAAAAATCCAATTTACAAAATTAACCTGGCCTAACCAAATACCTACGATCTTCAGATCGATAATATCCAACAGCAAACTTGTTGTTCCGTACTATGAAATTCGCTTTCTCTTTCTAACCAATAGAAACAAAGCGGAGTAAAAAGGATAGCTTTTTTCTACGGAAATCTATTACACAAATAACGACCTTACTAATTAAGTACTTAAAGACTATATTTGCCTGAACACGTTAGCTAATAAAATAAAACGACGAAATAAGTAATTATATATACAAATATTTGTAAATCTGAACTCGGATAAATATATCAGTTTGCGAAACCAATGATGACGATTATGCATGAAAACGTTTCATATATTCTCACTAAATGGCTCTTTGAGATAACAAAAAACTAAAAGTAACTTTTTTTGCTAAAATAATAAAAACAATATTATTATTACTGTAAAAAAAAAAAATCATATTTTTAATTGCTCTATATAAATAATATAAAAGAATAAATAAAATAACACAAATGTCTGTCCTGGGTGAGAATCGAACCCACGACCTGCTGCGCGAAAGGCAGGGTATCTATCAATAACGCCCACCGGCTCGTCATAAAAACAATTTTATTATTACTGGAAAAATTAATGTTTTATTTTTTTAATTACTCAATATAAAAAAAGTATGTAAATAAATACATAAAATAATTAAACTTTTAAAGAAATATGTATAATTCCTGTTTTTGTTCAAAATACTGTTTATAAATATAAGCACGTTGTTTACTTCTACGTTATGAATGAAAATAATAATTTGAATTTTTAACAGGCCGAGGTAGCCCAGTGGTAAGAACGCGATCGACGATCGTTGGTTCAAGCCCGGGCTAGCACCAATTTGTGATTATAATTGATCTCGTGCTTGACGGTGAAGGAAAACATCGACGTTATCGCGAGATTTACTTGTGTAGATAAACAAGTAAAAATAATTGGATAGCTTTATTCTACGGAAATCTATTACACAAATGACGACCTTACTACTTAAGTACTTAAAGACTGTATTTGCCTGAACACGTTAGCTAATAAAATAAAACGACGAAATAAGTAATTATATATTATAAAATTATTTCAAAAAATTATATTTATTTATAAAAAAATTAACGATAAAAAATTGGCAATGTATAATTGTATATGAGAGTGTTATAATTCTGTTACTAGTTAGAATTTTAACTAGAGTTATATTTTTGTTTTTTTATCAAACTACAAAATATACAAATTTATTATCAGTAAAATTACGTATCAAATTATAAAGCATTGATACTACCAAAAAAAATAGAATACATAAGCAGGTGCGCGTCCTAAAATTTATGATGAACAGTCTTGTCACTTGTAAAATTTTCAAATAAAATATACTAAATACGCTATTTACGCAACACTGATCGTGGCGGCGCAAACCGACGTGCTCTCACTCGAAGGCGCTCGGCCATCTGGTCTGTAGTCGCGCTTGTATGAAAATTCGTGCCAAAAAGCATATTGTGATTGTTTTACACAAAATAAGAATATGTTTATTAAGAAATGAAGATTTCAGATACTTCTTTATAGTTTTAACTTTACTATTTGATAAAATTAATTTCAAAATTCTCGATGGGTACGATAACTGAGTCCAAATACGGGAGTGCCATTAACATTTTTTTAGTGATTTTCTGATTTTTTTTTACACTTATCCATAAACATTATCTTAAATTCGAAAGTTCCACAAATAAGTTAAACTCATTGGCTAACTGTGTGATTTATTTCAAGGCTGTGGAGCATCGCTTTCTATATAGTTCTTTCCAAATCCTGACCTTCGATTTGCAAAGCTAGGGTTGTAATGGTCCTTAAGCTAGCTTAGCCGGCAGATCTAAGGTTTATGTCACGTTTAGACGCCAAAAATGTTTTATTAGTTTGTCTGTTATGGAATTATTAGTTGAAGCGCGCATCTAGAAAGTTACCACGTCACAGCCCTGCCTTGGAAGCATGTAAAGTAATGATTTCTGTGCCAGATTTTGCTACTTATACATGCACAAATGCACTCACACAGTGTGCATTATCCCGCTCAGATTACTAGTAAAAAAAAGAAAATTAAATTAAAATGAGAATACCATACCAAGAAATTCTTTATTATGTATTCCCAGAACTTTGTCGTAAGGCTTGCTTATTTAAATTGGTATTAGACATTTCCTAGTGAGATATGATTTTTCTTAGTACGCATAATAAATATTTAATTTATAACTGTATACTGTACATTATAAGCAATAATTAGCTTTGATCAGAAAGATAAAATTATTAGATTTTGTCGATAGAAATAATCACGACATCGTCTCTAATTTTTTTTTTAAATATTTATACTCGAAATTAATTATGTTTACACATTTAAGATTTTGTTCTTACTATATTTTATTTTGTATGCATCTTCCGTTGTATAATATATAATGAGTACTTCATTCGTTTTTCTGTTTCTAAAATGAATCTCTATCATTTCTTAAGGACGACGCAGCTACAAACAACTAACATTACAAAACAACATTCGTGCATAATCTAATTTAAAAAAATAAATCTCGAAGTCATTTGTGGAGTACAGACAACAAAAAACAAGCATTGAAATACAATACTGCGCGTCGTTATAGATATAATCAGCATAGGAATAGTATCGAGTAGATCTGAGAAAAGGGCGGGTATGGGTCGTGGAGGTGAAATATGAAATTTCGTTGGCACTTGGCGCGGTCTTAAGGCAACGCAGTGCGTTAGCTTAACATTAATTTATACGGTCTCTGTCATACATATGCTAAGTACACAACCATGTGCTTATGCGCTTTACACCACAAGCACAGTTTGCCTGATTTGTTTACGTTTACGGTTGCTGGGCCGCTCAAGACGGTATCAGCGTGAAATTTAGTTTAAGTTAATACAATATAAACATTCCATCATATATCTGAGGCCCTAGCCAAGTTGATATTCTACAATTGTAAACGCTAATAGAAAACTAAAAATTGTATGAGAAAGACCACATGACTTTCCGTTGAGAGATGTGATTAGCGTTTACGATTGTAGAATGTCAATTTGGCTAGGGCCTCTGTTCATTGGTAATTGACGCACAAATATTTCGTTAGCCCGATTAGTAGTGTCTGATATAACTATGAATTACGCAATGACAGCAAACATGTATGAACACACACACATATACACACATAGTGATCTATTGTTGGTTTTTGAATTGTCGTTAAGCCTTAATGTAGACGCTGATATTTCTCAACATGATAGTTTGTGTAGTAGCTGTGTAATCTGGCGCTTAGTAGTTCAACTCAGTACTTTATAAACGTATGATAGCTATATCGCTGGCTGGAGTTCCGTACTTTTAATAGTTGCCGGGAAGCAGTTGTGTGAACCCGCTAAGAATTGAGCGGTATTCACGTTCTCCCTGCGATTCTCGGAATTTAATCTCTCATATCCAATTCAATCAGACGAATCGCATTCTATAAAATATCTTTGAAATTTCATAACAAGAAGAAGAACTCTGTCAAACTATTTTGTATGGGATTACAGTACTACTTGGTGGTAGGGCTTAGTGAAAGCTCGTCTGGGTAGGTACCACCCACTCATCAGATATTGTACTGCAAAAAGCAGTACTTGCTATTGTTGTGTTCCGGTTTGAAGGGCGAATAAGCCAGTGTAATTACAGGCACAAGGGACATAACATCTTAGTTCCCAAGGTTGGTGGTGCATTGGCGGTGTAAGCGATGGTTAACAAATCTTACGATGCCTATGTCTATGGGCGTTTGTGGCCACTTACCATCAGGTGGCCCATATGCTCGTCCGCCTTCCTATGCAATAAAAAAATAAAAATTATGAAATTAAAAATCCGCGCTTTGTTTTATTCTATTTTTATACTTAAGAGAGGAAATTTATTAACAAACTTCATTTGAAGCTAGCTTTCTACTTGCATATTAAAATATATTACCTCGTCTTTTTCAAATGTAAGTAGTAAGAACTAAGATTTTCGATATTTTTAGTTAAAATTAAAATATGTTGGTATATTGTTTTCCAAACCTATCTAAGTTATAAATACCGAAATATCCCGAAATTATTATTAGTTATTACACAATACCACTGAATTCAGAATATTAAACTTTTTTTTTGTTAAATACAAATGAAAATTAAAAAAATATATATTCATCTCCACGAGCTAATAACCACAGAGCACGTTATAATGATGATATATTTACACTATAATTAAGATTTTCTCAATCCATTCGCCATTCACATATCAAATTACGATTCAATATTTTATATTAATTAAAAACAAATACTGCATTTTAAGCATGTATGATATTAATTTCGTTGGGTGGGCGAATATAATGTATAAAAACTGTTATTTTTAATATAATTATACAGACTTTCTTAGGGGCGCGGCTTTGTGTGTTTATTTTTTATCAAATACGTAATATATCAGCTGTATATAATAATTGATTCAATATATTGACATTCGACATCTGCGTGCTTTGTATACCATGGAGACAGGAAACCAATTACATGAATTATTTATTCGATGTCTGTATCATAAGAGACATCATAAAATTACAGTTCTTATGGTAAATATATGGAATGTTTTTAACCTTGTATCCCTCCTTGAGACATGAATTTCGCCTAAACCGTTCGTAGCTCACCTTCGTAGCAAAACGAACAACCCGCTAAGCGCTAAACTTAAATACGAGCCGTATTTAAGTAACGGGAAGTTATTTAACTTGACACGTGGCTCTACTGTTGTTGTTGTATATATTTGTAAATATCTTTTTAAATAATTACCTACAAACATAAAAAACTGACTAATATTCAATTGTATTGAAAAGATAGTTTTTTGAAATTAATACATACCATACCTGTTAATTTTTAAGTCTATGGAAATTTATATAATGTGTAACGCGAAGTGTTCTTTTAATTATAAAAATAAAATACATTTTGTTTTATAATTTCGTGCAATTCAGGCCATAATTAAATTTTTAACCGAACATAATTTCAATACGATATTGAATATGAGAAAGTAATTTATTTAAAACGTGAGTAAGCCTTAAGCCTAACGAAATGAACTGATCTAAAATGTTCACAGTAATTGTCTTTAGATCTATCTAAACAAAACAAAACGAATGAGTAGGTGTAAATACAAAATAAATTTGTCTGTTTATTACGAGTGAGACTAGTTCATCCCTTCGTAATACGACAGCGCGTTGAAGAGTAAATATTAGTCCATTGAGCTAGAATAATCTCTCCAACTACTCCTAAAATTGAATACCAGGTGTAAGTGATTACTTGAAACGAGAGCTTTACCCATCGTTTCTCCAAGGAATGATAGATATCCACTTAGATATAAATATAATATAATTATAGCTATGATAACATCGTAACTGTGTGTTATGATTTCGGAGCAAGAAAACCATACTGAACAATTTATTAATATATTTAGAACAATCAAAAACGTTTACAGCGTGTAATTAATACGAGCTGATAGTATCAAATTGTTCATACCTAATATTTTTTAATAAAAATTAAATAATTCGACAAATAAAAGTTTAATCGACATTGTCGTAACAATGTATTGCTTGTGAACTTTTTGTTTTTGCATAAAAGTATATTCAGCCTACATAATGTAGGTCGAAATAAGTATTTTAAGAATGTTGAGTGAGGGTACTAAAATGACAGTTGACTGTTGTGCTACCTTTTGGCTTGTGTGGAGTTTCAGCTAAGAGATAATTAGAATGACGCGAATGTTTTACGCGTATGGTTTACGTCATCAACTTTTATTGTGGTGTTTAAAATTTTATGTTGGATTTAACTTCATTACATAAAACTTAAGATAATATTAATCATAATACTGTTAACCATTAATATTATAAATGTTATACATAAGACGTGAACCATTTTCTTAAATACATTTATATAAAAAACAAATTTCCAACTGTTGCTAAGCTTAGCTTAAGCTTTTCTTCTTATTGAAAAAAAATATAAAAAAGGTGGCGATTATTTCTTCAGCTTATTTGATGTCTATACAATTGTACATAAAATATTTTTGTAAGGATTAATTTGCTAAGAATAACATTTTCAAATAAATCTCCAGTACAAAAGACGTAAATCCTCTTACTGTACAGGTGGTACATAATTATAATTAATTTTTTATTTCTTCTTGAACTAGTACCACTTTGCTTATTAATTAATATACGACAACAGTGAGATTAAGATTGCTTTCGCTCCAATAACCGTAATTACAATTAGTACGTAGGGTGAGATCTGGAAAGGCCAACAGGGAATGTTTAATATGGCACTAGCAGATTGCAATTCGTGTACCTACAAGTACGTATTTCGTACGGATTGTTTTGACATTCAATGATGGCCCGGTATAATCCATAATTAGCGTTCCCTCTGAGCAAGACACGCGTTCTGCAGGATGTCTATGCCTACGGAGTTTTGGATTATAATTAATGAAGCTTAGAGAGAACTAACGCGTATGTATGCGTAAGCTATATTGCCTAATAAAATTATAATTTAGTAATGAATTAATGTAGTTTTTATATATATGATTGCATTTTTGGTATGACTTACTACATCACTTGGTAGTTTTACAAGGTCGTCTGAGTAGGTACCTCCCATTAACGGTGATTACATAATATCTGCTCATCAGAATTTGTATAAGTGCGTTCCATTTTGAAGGGAGAGTGATCCCGTTTAACCTTTAATTTATGTCACCATTTTAAACGTGCCTTTATTAAAGATAGATAACTACCTCAATAGTTGGATGATTTTATTTACGAGTATTAATTTCAGCGAGATGCTTCAAATATTTCCCTGAATAGAATGTAATGAATAGCACTTGATGCTTATCTGTAAAGCCGTTAGCTAATAGCCGCCGTTAAGCTCTTGTTTGAAGTGGTCAAATGCAGGTACGATTTGAAAATTAGACTTAATTGGTATTCGATTCGAGGGTGATGCTGATTAAGGGCCACAACTAAATGCCCCCAATTAATGTTACATTTCAATTAATCAATACAAATATATTAATAAATATGTAATTATGAGTATGTATATATTTATTTATTAAGCATCAATAATATTTATTGTAGACTATAATTTTTCATAGAGTCATTCAAAGATCTACTTAAAATTGATTGATTTTTTCAACTAGCAACGTCCGTTTCAACTCAGCGTTATGAAAGATAAATAGAGTTCGTCAAAATGCTAAGGCTATACTGTCATCGTTTTCAGTTACCTCAATAGTTTCAATGGGTTTTTTAGTATTTCGGTTTAACTGCGATTCAACAACATACATATTTATTCTGTTTGCTACAAACTATCCACAAATATTTATTATGATTGCAATATACGTTTTTGTGTATTGGTTTAGGATATTGACTTATTTGCCATGAAAACCGGCTGATTAGTTTTATTTGATTACAAATATTCCCACAAAAATTTGCTACATACGTTGTAATTACTATGAACTGAAATTTTAATATAACAAAATAAATAATACGAATGATTTGCAAACATAAAAGACTCCAACACATATTCTACTAAATATAAATAACCAGTCTCGCGAAATTAGCATCATAGCTTGTTTCGTATGAAATCCGCCTCAGTCCACGTGTATATAGCCAATACATGATGGTACCTATATAACTATATATATATTCGTATATATATTTATCCCAAGAGCGTATTAATTATTTTCAATAAGCGTTTATTCCTGGAAGTCATAATGAGATTTTCTATTATATAAGTGCAGCCTTTTACTTCAGAGACGGCATTACTCTTTTAAAACAAAGCCATAACTTAATATACCTTTCGCAACGGTAAGATCTTTTTAATAAGGATCACTGCTCTGTGTTTTAAGCTACGAATTTCTTGTCCAGCTATTGTTTCATATTCAATTAGATTTTAGAAAATGTTGCTATCCAGCTTTGACTTTTGACGTTGAATTGAAGTTGAGTTAAATTAAACAAGACACAAAAAATGGGAGACGCGTCAACAAACAAAAGACCGGTGGAAACGGAACACGAGTTTGTAACAAATTAACTTTCAAGGGGACAAAGGGACAGAAAAAGAGAAATGGCACTTGTTATCGATCGAAAGTTATCGGTTGCCTGGAGATGCACTTAAAGGCTTTCTGAGAGACAAATATTTAGACGACGACAGCTCACTCTCGAGAACCGAGATTTCATCAAGGTGTCAAAGCAAAAAAAAAACTAAATACATCGGAAAAATACGATGAAAATTGTCATTTTTTTTAATCTTCCCACGTTTCAATTTATCTTAAAATTTTATTGAAACGGCTCATATGACATTTTAATCCTTTGAATGATTCGCTCGTTAGTATTGACGACTGACGCTACCATAAAACGCCTCATACATGATGAATATAATGTAATGTTTTCAATAATTATTATCGCCTTAATATTTTATATGTGTTGGTACATCGACACCGTGAAGTAAAAACACTTTGAAGACATTAAAAACGTATATTTTAAAATATTATATATCATTTAAAATGATTAACTTTATAATATCATAAAAAATGCTTCACGATATCCTTGATCTTTACCTAAATCCTTTCTTTAGTATGGCAATTATATAGCGTCTTTAATTTTCATTTCATTAAAATTATGTTAATTATTTTTCAAATACTTTAGATAGTTACTGATTTGTAAAGTCTAAAGTAGTTGTACATATTATAGTGTCGCTGACTATCGCTTTAAATGGTTTGAGAGAAACCATTTCACGATAACGTTTCATTATATCATTTAACTTTATCGATCAATACATCGCACTCCATGCTAGTTCTCATGAGGCAAGGTTTCCGACTGGATCGATGAATATCGTCAAAGGATTCGCTACTTTGCAATGGACATTCATAAATTATAAACCTTGTTCGTGAAATCAATATATCAATTGGCGAAGGCTGAATGTAAAACCTCATATTGTTTTTGAGGTCAGCGTGAGACGGAACTTTTATTTATTATAATATGTTGTAAAAAAAGTGAAATAAAATAATAATAATAAACAATATCACAAATATTGCCACAAAAACATCCTAATCAAAATGTTACCCTGACCGGATTTTGGACACAATGGCTAATCGGCTAGATAATCTTGCAGTGCAGGCAACAAAGGTGCACACCAAATTCGATCAATTCTGTGCGTCGGTGGTGCCGTGGAACTAAATTGTCGGTGATTAAGTACAATAGCCTGTTACACTGCTAACTTTCGACCTCTAAGCTGCTCTGGAAATTTCGCGGCCGTAATAAAGTAACTACTAACTTAATAACTGGTAAGTAAATAATAAAGTAACTTCCTGGAAACGTCCCATTGCTGAACTAAGACTTTTTGAGGAGAAGTATTGCAGGTTACTCTCCCACGCTGCTCCAATGCGAGTTGGTGGATAAATGTGGCAGGTTTTCATTCGCTACATGGAGGTCTCCTCACGATGTTTTCGTTTACCCCCGGGCACGAGATGAATTGTTTGTAGTTAATACACATGAAAAATTTCTCGCCTAGATTTGGAACTCGGAATCATCGATATAAGAATATAAGAATTACGTCTACTTGGCCATCAGGGCTCCAGTAGCATAACTTACTTACAACTATCAATACTTCAACTTCTACATTATTGACGACGAAAATATATTTGTACCAAAATAACTGTTATGAAAATTTTATTACCTCGGATATTTTTTCATTTATCTGTGAAATAACAAAACGATTTGACCGTATAATGCATGTTACACGCACAAAGCGGCATTCCTCTCCCGCTGTTAACAAAAACGAACATCCCTATGCAATCGTGCATACAAGCACCAAGAACCACAAATACCACCTATTGTTTAATATTATCAGTATTTTGAACGTGCAGGTGAACAAAGAACAAAGGTAATTCAAATATTATGATATAGCTTTTGAAATATTAATTAAGTTATTCACTAATTATAATTAATACTGCAATTATTCGAACGTTCATGAAAATTTTGAAATGAAATTTTAGGCTCGTACATTTGATTGGCTTCTGATTTTTTTATTCCAACCTATTCAATTAGCTATAATAGGAAATACTTTGAAGTTTTTTTGTCATTTACGTAATTCTTTTGATGATTTTTTATGTTGAGTTTCAGTCAACATGAAACCGAGACACGAGATGAATTTTAAATCAGCGCGAATATTAACCCGTTGATAACTTTGTAAATGTTTTAATCTGCATAAGCTTTTGCTGAAGTAGCTTTTACATAATACTTATGCCCTGCGTTCGTTGCAATGCCTCTTTACATTATTTGTAAGTGTATGTATATGGACGTCAGAGCCATGTAACGATGTTATTAACTTATTAGGTAATCCAACAGTTTGTGAATAATATTTATTTCATTAGAACTCGTAAATAAATCCGAAATAAGAATACACAAATAGTTAACATTTATATTTTATTAAAAAGTGAAGATGAAGTAAAACTAGTTAGATAGTAAAATCTAGCTAGTAAAATTTAGATAATAATATTATAAGTAGTGCTTTAATTTTGACATTCTTGCATATGAGTGTGCGAGATTTTTAAATGCTGCTGAAATAAAAGTTTCAATATTGCTCGATTGTGATTCGTGATTGATGGTGGTGGGCAATACTACGGGCGCGCTGCGGCGCAAATAATTCCTTTGTTCCATACGAAAATACAGACCAACTTTTTTAAGTGTCTCTTAACGTGGGCCGAATGTAGGTAGGAACCAGCGTTCATATATATATATATATGCAGATCTAAGAATTTCAGACGGAATTATGGTAGGCGTCACCTTCGTCACCTTCGTGTTGGCTGGTTACTTTCTTCAAGCAGTTCTTTTGAATCTTGATAACTTATTTTTAAAATTATTTAAACCCACGTAATATCTACGACATATCGGGTTCATTATATTCATGTAGTCAAGGTCGAACAAGGTCGGGGTAGATCGCGATCGTGTCGGGATATATAACCACAAAATTTTAACACATGACATTTTAAAATCGATTCTTCAGCGTCAAATTTCATCAATATTTCAAATTACATATGTTATAAAATAATCTCGTATAAATAATGTTTACTTTAAAAAAAATCACATGGAGTACTGCTCTCATCTCTGGGAAGGCGCTCACCAGCTTCTTCCCTTTGACCGCATCGTAGAGTAGTTGTCGGCGATCAGGTATACAATTCCAGCCGTCGGATGTTGCAGTTGTCCATGGGCGGTAGTAGTCATTTTCCATCAGGTGTGCCGCCTGCTCATTTTCCCCCTCTTACATAAAATAACCTCAGCTCTTACCTTATATTAAGCGAGTAAACTGAATATCTGTTATTTTGGAACCCTATTCAAAGGACGCATTGAAGTTCGCGACATTATTTTGAAAAGCATAGATGATTAATAACGATTCTCCTGAATCAACAAGATATGTTACTATGAAATGTGGAAATCTTATATTAGTTATTTTAATTAATTGTTTTTTGTGGGAATCAGCATAATGTATCTGAATGCTGATATTTATTTGATGGGTTCGTGGAAGCACGTGAATGTAGGTACTACCCTCTGATTATTATTTATTCCACCGCTAAATAGTATTATTACTACTTAGTATTGTTGTGTGAGCCAGTGTAATAATAGGCACAAGGGATACATTACCTTAGTTTCCAGAATTAAATTCCAGTGACGCACGTAAGAAATGGTTAGTCTTACAGAACTAATGTCGTACGCATCTAAGGACGATAGTCACCCCTTATGAACAGATGGCTCAATTTTCAGAACATAAATAAAAATAATTTACTTCAACGAATTATTTACTCTTGCATATTATTTTTATCACCAAAGGCTTAAGGGGTTCACCATGACATGACGCATTATTGAAAAAATTGATTAATAATAACGTGTTAATGAAGTTTTTTTTACAGCGTTGGCCGCGATGCCGCGCTGCTATATGGTGAAGAAAGGCAACCAGCGTCATGACGGTCCGCCTCCCTGCAGCCCGACAGAGGCCAGCGTGGCACCGCCTTGCTACAGCCCGTCGGAGGACACGGCCATTACAGGTAATTTTATTCAATAACATAAAATTTGACATAAGGATAAATATTGAATATAAAAGCGATGTTGATAGATAATTGATTTGTTTACTTCTGATGACATCAAAAGAGACCAAATCAGCAACGGCAACATTTTATACAGATTAGTAGTATTTCACAATATTTGTAGGAGTTTATTAAATTATTCATTGTTAGAAATAGGTTTTCTGATATGTAGCTTGTTAATAATTCAATAGCCATTTGAACCTTTCATCGGAGCGGTAAACAGTTTTCAACGACAATTTATAAAAGAGGAACCCCCTTACCTATGTACAAAGGAAACTTCAAAGGTTACATGCACCAATCATACACTTGTAGTTCGCAATAGGAATCATTTTAACTGGCTTCATTGTGTACTATAATAGATCACAATGTCAATGCCATTGTACGATACTGACTTTACATAACCTGCATCATGAGTGACATCTCTAACGATCGTCAAATGAATGATAACACTCGGTTATAGTAAATATGATTTAATTTTTTTAAGCATTAAATGCATTCCTACGTGTGAATGATGCATAAAACATATTTCACTAATTTTAGCTGTACGCTATGAGTACGCACTTGTTCCACATGTGCGTACTAGGAATGAGCAACTTTGTTATAACTACACGAATAAACCTACCTCACTGAACACTGCACAAATGTTAAGTGTTTACAATTGTATAGCTCAGAGCAAGTTCATTTACTAAACTTATAGCAATTGATGAAATTTGTATAACGTTCGTGACGCTAATTGACCATTAGCCATTGATTTTCTACAATGATGCAGTTTCGGTTAGTCAACAGGCGAATTTAGTTCATTTAAGAGCAAATGTTAAATGCAGCTCAAATTAAATTTTGAGGTTTGTATTTGTATGTCGTATTCAATGCGTTGGACTCAATGATTGAAATTTTCATTACAACGTATTTGCCTAATTGGCTGCCTCTCGCTGATCTAGTACATGTAAGGCCGGTAACCCGTTGGTCCTGGGCTCAAGCATCAGGTCGGGTCAATAAAATGTTATTAAGATTTTCTGCCGTAAATTCTCAGTAACAGCCCGGAGTCTGGAAGTTGGAAGTGTGTGCACTCCCGTACTTCGGAAACCATGTAAAGCCTGTTGTCCAAATGTATTCAAGTTGGTCCTGCGCCTGAACTCTCTCCAGTCGGATTGCCGTCACATCGGGTTATGAAATATTATATGATGTCCTGCGCAATTGGCTAGACTCTCTTAACTGTAATCTGTCCGAAGGACTATTATTATTATTTTTAAAAATATGATGTATGCACGTGTTTTATGTATTATAAACTGGCTTAGATACTTTTCCAACTCTGTGGGTTTACGTGACAAAAGCTTTGCAACCGAATTTCCGAGAGAACCGCGCGTTTTGTTCTGTTTTTTTTTAAGTGATATATCGATGAAAGAACTCAGGAATTTTAAATCATAGATGGGAATCCAACCCAAACAATTGTGTTGTTTATTTGTTGGCGTACTGACCTTTCAACTTTTTTATTCGGAGAGATTGCAATATTCATTCAATTGTCATACGAAATGTCTTATGATTGTTTTTTTTTGTGATTTATTAATAAAAATTGATATAAAATATTTAAGAAAAATACAATTATTATTTTAAGTTACAGATTACTTTCAATTTTTGAAAAATACTGTAATCATAATATAATTTTATCACTCCTTAGTCTTAATTTTTAACTGTAATTTTTGTATACTTTTCTAGTGTGTGCAATAAATATACTTACTATTATTATTCAAAGATTTTATGTAAGAAAATCTTATCAATAATAAATCTCTATTGTAGTCATTTACTTAAACGAGCCCGAATGTAAAGTTATGTTGAGTAGACGAGAAGTACGTGTGGCTAACTGCTCCATCACAACATCAACTCCATGGTACAATATTATAGTATTGTCACCGAAGTTACACACTATCGGTCCATAGGTACAACCTTTAGTTGCTAGAGCAAGTGGGTTTAAATAAAAGCTTGTCAAGGGTCGTCTCTCGCAATCAAAGGTCGGGATATGGTACGGGATGTGGAAATTATACATTATACATATAATTATATATTTAACATTTGAATTTAAGATAATGCTTATGGATAAGTGTAAAAAAAAGTCCGCTTTACACGTTTTTATTGATATTCTGTTTTTTTACACTTATCCATAAACATTACCTTAAATTTGAATGTTTCAAAAACAAGGTATATTCATTGCCTAGCTGTGTGATTTATTTCAAAGTTGTGGAGCATCTTTATCTATATACCTAGTCTTGCCATAAATACTGATACAAAGGAAAAAATATTTTTTCTATTGAAAATAACATTTATTACTTTTACAGTGTGTTAGTTTAATACATAAATAAAAAACAATTTAAAATATAAAAAGCTTATTCGATGTGGTCTCTATTGGCTGCAATACAGTCCTTTAAACGTTGAGGCCAGTTATCAATAGAAGCACGCACTCTTTCCATGGGAAAATTCTTCACTGCCAATCGTATGGACTGTTCTAGGGACTCCAAATTATCGTGGCGTTTAGAGCAAGCCCTACTCTCTACAACTGACCATAAATCATAATCCAGCGGATTAAGATCGGGACTAGACGACGGCCAGTCTTCAGCTCTGATGATGTCCGAAACGTTCGTTTCCAACCAAGACTGCGTAGACCGAGCTTTATGACCCGGCGCCGAGTCTTGCTGGAAAGACCATTCTTGGTTATTGAACATTAACATGAACAGGGTGTCTTGATACACTTGTGCCGATTTTTTGATAGCTTTTTCATCAAAGTATGGCTCAGTCACTCCTTCATAGCTCATACGCCACCAAACCATCACTGAAGTCGGAGAGTGCCCACGTTGCACTCTGTTGACTAATTGGGAAGATTCCTTAGAGCTTTGAGCATAAATACGGTCATTTTGTTTGTAAAAATGTTGCTCAATTGTAAAAAAATTCTCATCCGTAAACAATTTTTTTCTGTGATCTCCCTTTGCGTACCGCTTCAGTAGTTGTTTCGATTTTACCACCCTATTATCTTTTAAATTATCAGTTAAGAAATGACCAGTACGTTTCTTATAGGCTGCAAGTCCTAAGTCATCTTTTAAAATACGCGAGATGGTTCTAGGTGCTATCTTCATCTTCCGAGATAAAATCTTTTGCTTTCGGGCAGGATTCCTTCGAATTCTTTCCCTTACTGCTTTGACCACCTTTTTCGTACGAACACTACGTGGACAGCCAGATCTTTTTCTGTCACAAACAGAGGAGGTCTTACTGTACCTGTTAATAGCCCGGTACACAAACATTTTAATAATACCAAGCGTTTGGAGAGTTTTAAAAATTGCATTTGGCTCTATACCTACTTTGTGTAATGCAATCACAGCGATTCGGTTCTCTTTATCACCTCACTCCATTTTAATATCGCAAAATATTGTACAATGTATTGGCGCCAAAATGAGAAAACTCAATGAACAATCATATAAAAATTACAGATTCCAAATTCAAATGTAATATTTTGGTTATTTTTAATTGTAACAGTATTTATGGCCAGACTAAGTAATTCTCTTACATTCCCGACCTTCGATTGTGAGAGACGGCCCTTATTATACAAATATATAGCCTACTACTAGCTCGTCAACCTAGCTATACAATAATAAAACAAAGCATCTTATCATATTTCCTTTCCCCTAAAACTGTAGGGAAATTTTAATTAGTCTCAAATATTTTTTTGCGTCTCTATTTTCGTCATATTATAATTAAAAAGGTATTTTTTTATTTAGTTATTATTTAAACTTATAAAATATTGTAAAAAACAAGGGAGTGAAATTCAAACTTACAAAAAGTGAAATTCAAACTTAAAAACGTAACCATTGGTTGAAACGAAATGTGACGTCAGACGACACCATATTGGATTTATCGGCGTCGATTTTCACATGTTAGTAGCGTTGGTGAGAAAAATAGTTTAAAACTGTATTCCTGTGATTTTTTCTAGTGAATCTATATTTGTAGCGAGTCTACGACGATGACTGAAACTAGTTTTGTCAAAGCACATTCGGACAATCTGTCGAAAATGAAAATATTTTGCACCAAATCTCGATTTTACGAGCGCAGAGATCAAACGATTGAAAGCTGCAAGGTAATTGTTACGTAACCAGTTGTATTTTAGTCAATAATATATATTTTGATTCATAAATGTTTATAATATACCAAAATATAACCTTGTTATATCCCTTGTGCCTGTAATTACACTGGCTCACTCATCCTTCAAACCGGAACACAACAATACAAAGTACTGTTGTTTTTCGGTAGAATATCTGATGAGTGGGTGGTACCTACCCAGACGAGCTTGCACAAAGCTCTACTACCAAGACACCACTTGTCATTAAAATTGCTCCTAAGGTCCCATTTTTATTTCTTTATCATAATAATTTATACTTAAGTGATATTATAATATTGACGTTCACTCAAAATTATACTTGAGTTCATTTACTTTTCGTAAATATTAGATAAATATCGATTGATGTATATTATAAATCGAAATACGCAAAGACACGTTATCGGTGTATACATTGTAATTACAGGCACAAGGGACATAACATCTTAGTTCCCAAGGTTGGTGGCGCATTGGTGATGTAAGAGATGGTTAACAGCTCTTACAACGCCAATGTCTATGGGCGTTGGTGACCACTTACCATCAGGTGGCCCATATGCTCGTCCGCCTTCCTATGCAATAAAAAAAAAAAAATGGGTGTACTTTTAATAGTGTTTTTGCACTTCGGTACCATACAATACTTGTCGAAACGGTTTTAGCTGTGTGTGTGAACGTCTAAGATCTGTGAAAATAAAACTGAAAATGTGTATGAAGTAACTAAAACTCTTTGAGAACACAAACACGGTGCATGATATGTGACGTCATCAAAAGCGCGCGCTAAATGATGGCAATGTTTTAAATTTCATTTTGAAAAATAATTTGAATATTGTTTTAGTATATTTATATGAATGTCCACGTTATAAATATGTATGTTCTCCTTATTGCTATGTATTTAAGTTTAGCAAATCATCAGAAAGTCACTAAAGTTCACCAAAGAGTCTTTTGTCACTATTATGTTTGTATTAAGAAAGATAAATCACTGGCGTTACGACGCTTCTAGCTGTAACATTCATACGTTAGCTCTCCTTTTCGCTAATGCATACAGCGACATTATAGAAAATACCTCATAACATACCCTCATACATAATCATTTACAGCTACTAAATAAATCAAACTGTTTTTTTTTATTCCATAACACAAGATATTAAGTTTCACTCATAAGTTAATTTAAAAATAAAATTTATTTTATAAGTGTTTACTGTAAAAAAATTCTGAAAACTATTTAAGTCACTTCATTCAACTTTGTTATTCTCACTACTAAAGTCAGAAAATTCTAATGTCGTGTGAGTATAGAGAGAGATATTGACTCTTTTTAACGATCTGCATGAAACTTTCGACTTGCCCATTACGAGCTGGGTGTGCTGGGTGAAGGCGTCACTTGAGAAATACCATTAAATGAATATACATTGCACTGGAAATTGAGAAATAGAACGAAAACTTTCTTAACACAATTATTCTATGGCGGCTTTGACGATGTTGAATTTGTTGTATGCTTCGAGACATACAACGTTACTGTATACAAATATAAAACAATAAAATATATTTGAAAAGCTATGAAAAAAAATTACGACCCAAAAGAGGTTTACATCAATCATATTCATCAATCAATTGATATTTTTTAATCTACGTAAAACATCAAACAATCTCAAATGTTCTTGGTGTGTTTGTTTTTCTAGTAACTAAATTATATGATAATTATTTCAATAGGTATCTGGTTAGATTTCAGTCAAAGATCGTGTGTCAGATCTGCATAGTTTACAAATCAGTGAATTACTACCACGATTTTTTTCCTATCACCTGAATACAATATTATTACTGTTACGTGAGAAGTAACAATGTCACATGATTGAAGTGTCTGTAATGAGTATCTGACTATCTGATATCACTATGAAACCCAATATTCATTTCAAATATTATTAGCCAACTCTATTTATTGCCTTTGAACCTGTGTCATTGACTACCCTTTATAATATCGTCTATATATATAAAATAGGATCTTTGTATATGTATGACATCAATAAACTCAGAAACTATTCGACCGATAATTATGAAAATTGGTATGTATATGTATTTTGAAATTTTGCATGATAGCACCGCCATTTTTGAAGTAAGAAGAATGAAATTTTATATACAAGCCTGACCTATGGTTGGAAATAAAATAAATACGCATTGAAGGGTTTTCGAAAATCTACCCCCAAAAGGGTGAAATAGGGGTTGAAAGTTTGTAGGGCCGGTCCGTCATTTTTGATGTAAGTACTATTGTATATAACATTTCATAGTTTAAAACCTTTGATTAGAAAAAGATAAATACATATTTCGGGGGTTTTTAAAAACTACCCCGCAAGGAGGTAAAATACGGGGTTCAAAGTGTGTATGGCGGGTTCATCTATTTTGATGTAAAAAGTATGAATAATAATAAGCCTCTGGTTAGAAATAAATTAAATACGTATTTCAGGCTTTTTTTAAAACTGCCCCGCAAGAATGTGAAATAAGTGTTGGCAGTTTGTATTGAAAGCATGAAATTTAATTTTGCTTAAAGCTTCTGAGTTAAAATAAATGCATACTTATTTTGTCATTTTCGAAAATTTTAGCCCAAACGGGAGAAATTGGTCGGAAACTTTAATATAAAGAAATAGCGCGTAATATCGTAAATAAAAGATTTCTATCTCGTTGATCTAATTTAAGATGACCTTTAACTTTGAATTTATGTCTTAAATATTAGTGGAGACGACTCAGCGACTTTTTCTGATTAGTACGACAGCACACTGAACATTTGTCATACTCAAATTGTATATCTGAATTCTTCAACGTCTTAAATAAGGTTTTTGATTTCAACTCGCTGGAAAGCGTCAGCTCTTTTACGAGCTTTGAATACTAAGAACTACTACGTAACTTTTTTAAATTTGAATCTTTAAAATCTTGAGTGTAAATGTTATCTTTTTTGGGTCCTTATATTATTTCCAACACAAGATACGTAGCGAGAAGAGGTGGCACATGATACTTAGGTAGGAATTTAGGCAAGCTCACCACTCTATTGGTGTTCCGGTAAGTACGTGCACAGTAAAGTGCTTCCTTGTGTCTGCCTCATCCTCCTCAGGAGTGCCTTCAGACACGGCGCATCGCACTAAGCGGGCAAACAACTAGATATATTTTTTTTTTATTTCATAGGAAGGCGGGCGAGCATTTGGCCACCTGATGGTAAGTGGTCACCAACGCCCATAGACAATGGCATTGTAAGAGTTGTTAACCATCTCTTACATCGCCAATGCGCCACCAACCTTGGGAACTAAGATGTTATGTCCCATGTGCCTGTAATTACACTGGCTCACTCACCCTTCAAACCGGAACACAACAGTACCAAGTACTGCTGTTTTGCGGTAGAATATCTGGTGAGTGGGTGGTACCTACCCAGACGAGCCTGCACAAAGCTCTACCACCAAGTAAATATATATAAGATATGCGCAAGCGATCCCGTAGCACCGTGGCAAGTGGATATCGCGGGTTATTTTGTGGGTATTCTGGTGCACTCAGCTACTACCAATCTTCCGACAAAACGCGTAAACTTCATTTTTACTGTGAGATCAAAAAGGACGTTCTTAGGTCGCAATTACACGATTCTATCTCTATGTAACCTACATATATACATATATGTTTAACAAGAATACGTAAATCGCCGATGTCAACTCTAAATCTTTTTATATGTTTTGCAAAACAGGTTAACTAACATTGAATTATTTATTAAATTTATACATTACTTGTATTTTGTATTTTAGAGTTTATTAAAATTATTTACACATTCACTTTTAATATTATAATTACTATATTTTATACGTGTTCATAATGTACTTGAGCGCGCGGTGTATAAAAGTTGAGCGATAAGTCCAGATCTCCATATTTATTTATTAACATAAGTTATATTTTGTAACAAGCACTTGATACATTTTTGGAAAGTTAAATAAAATAAAAACTGGACTAGCGCTTGTGTGAAGAGATTGTAATTTTATTATCTTCAAATTGCTCTCTATAAATTTTACGTCCGTACGGCAACGCTGTCTATCGGGGGGCCGTGAGTGAGAGCTTAGTGCGCTCAGCATCATCGCTCGTATTTGGTATTATAACATAGCAAGATTAGCAATCAATATTGCTTTATTCGAAGTTTATAAGTTTTTCACGGTTGTATATTATCGTAAAATGTAATAATAACTAGTTTAAAAATATAATTAAAGATAACAAATATTAGTTCTAATATCTATTTACCATATTTCGCACAAGACTTACTAAATTTCTGACAAGAAAGTTATTAAAGTCAAAATTTGAATACTTAAGCCCTTTTTATTTAAAATTCATTTGAATCATTGCTCGTGTAACTAGTGATTTATACAATGCTTATGGCAATAACAAAATATTCATAGTTTAAATATGTATTATTTCAATCCTTTATTGTATTTAATTATATCTAGATTTATTCCATTATCCATGTTCTTGGCGCTCGGGCTTTGTGTAATCTCGTCTGAGTGGGCACCACCACCTCATAATATATTCTGCCGCTAAACATTAATACTTTAGAAAAAAGCAGTAACAGTCTGTAATGGTCGCACTGCGGGGTTAATGCCTCTTCTCCCTTTGTTTCGAGCTTATTTCACCAAGATGCTCCAATTAGGGTTAGTGGATAAGCATGTGACAGAGTTGCAATCCTTGCGCTGTTTTCCTTCACCGTTGAATATAATAAGAATAATAAAAGAAAATAAAATTGATTGGTACTTGAACATTAAGATTTACGCATTATAACCACTACGCCAAGACTTACGCGGCAATACTATGTATGGTAATGGTATTATACTGAAATCAATCGCAAATTTTAGGAAGTTTGTATTACTGCCTATTAAAACCTAGATAATTAATTTTTAATTTCCTATACTTTAATGATTTTTTTAAATTATTTTATTTATAATATATTTGTTCTGCTCTAATTATGTGAGCCAGATTAATTATAGCACCAGGACTCTTAAATCTTAGTTCCCAAGTTGCATTTATGTTGTATGTTTATTTTTAGGGTTCCGTACCTCAAAAGGTTAAAACGGAACCTTTAAAAGAGCACTTTGTTGTCCGTCCGTCCATCCGCCCGTCTGTCTGTCTGTTTGTCTGTCAAGACCCTTTATCTCGGAAACGCGTGGAGGTATCGAGTTGTAATTAAAACTATATACTTAAGTCTGCAGTATCTCGAAGCTGTGAAACATACAAGTTAACGGTCAAAAAAAGATACGGCCGTTTATGCCGCAAAAAAAGTATATTTCGACATTCAAGGAAATCTGAAAAGGAAAATTGATAGGGTATTTCCCGTCGACCTAGAACTACGAAATTTGGCAAGTAATACCATCTTATACTACAATTATACATAATAACTAAATATATAAAACATCTGAAACTATACATTTGAAATTAAATAATAAAAAACAGGGTATTTATGCAAGGAATGGCGGTCCAAATTTTGAATTGAGTTAACCGTGTCATGTGAAGTATCGTATGAAAATGCTTCATTGGCACAAGCTTAAACAGATTAATAATTATTTTTATGATGTGTAATTATATATATTTTCGATTTATGACTTAGAATAAAAAAAAACCTATTTCCTTTTTTATAAGTATAGGTAGGTACCTAATAATGCTGGTGTATGTAGTACCTAACAGTTTACACTGTTATTCATACCTACTTATTTAATATAAAATTATGTAATTAAACATAACTCTAAATATGTACCCACAAATTTGAACGCACTTGTCCGGTTTTTTTTTTTAAATTGTCAATGTATAGAGGCGATGGTGACCACGTACCATCACGTACCACGAGGCTGATTCGCAGTTTGACTATCTATTTTAAATAAGAAAAAAATAATGTTTTTTAATTCATTGTATAATAAAAGTTTAAAACTCGTTACTTACAAAAGTATTTGTAGTTAATTCGTTTTGCAAACGAATTATTTTTTAAAAACACGTTTCATATATAAGTTGAGTTCTAATGGAATTTACAAAGACTGTTTTGAAAATTATCTCCGAGGATTCCAAACGTAAGCTATATTTTCAACAGTAGAGCTGAAATTTATTTGTTTTAAATTGTTATCCTCGGAACTCGGACGGAACAAGTTTAAAATTCAGGAACGGCTATCGCTTTACTAAATGTAACGAGTAACCTTTAATGAGATTGTTAAGTACGCTTGACACGGAAATATTTGAAAATTCATAATTATTTTTTGCATGTTGTTCTGCGACGTTTTGAGACTAATAATGACTGTATGGTAACAAAGAAAATGCACCAAAAAAAACATGGTTATCTGTAAAGTCGGTTTCCGGAAGATAGTTTAACGTGACAACGTCATAACAATAACTTATCACGTCACTTAATAAACTGTCGACGAAATAGTTCACGTGTAGATGTAAGTTTTGTGCTGTCGCTGTCTTTCTTCTCCTCGGACGCATAGGCCAATCGAGTGAACGAGAGATAGATGCGGCGCAAGCGTACAATCAGCGTAACGGGACAATGAGTCATCCTTTTTCGTGTCACGTCAAAAGTTATCTTTTACCTGTCCTGTAGATTTTAAAAGTCTGTGGAGCCGCTTCTTTTCAGTGGCTGGTGGACACACATGCGGCCGTTTTTATTGGTTCTCTTTATTATCGATGCTATTAAATGAGATGAATTACACAAATTATATAATTGAATGAAAATGCACGTCACATTTTAGGGAAATTAGAGGTCCCTTAAGATTCCCGTCTTCTTGCTACCGAATTGGTAGGTAACCAGCTTATATTGTTTATTTATATTATTAGAAAATAAGATTCCAAATTCAAATTACTTTATTCAATATTCAATAGTGTAATACACACTTACTTATTGATTGTCAAACTGGAAACTACTACCGGTTTGGAAAAGGAGGTTCCTTTCCATGATACACTTTATGTGAATATAATAATATTTGCTTATTACAAATTAAAATGATATGTTTGAAATAAAATATCGTTGATATGTTTCTGGACTAACATGCGTTTGTCGATTTATTTCCAAACGGAATTCGATGACAAAGCTTTGCTTATTCAGGTACATGCGTGTTAACGAAGTCCGTTAATGAATAGGTAAATAATTCAAAGTGTCCAGTGCTCGTTATGCCGCCCTCGCCGCAAGCTACATAGGCGGACCCTGTATCTACATTCACAATCATATTAGGATTCATCAAACTAATTAAAATGGTCTCAGCCTTCTGGTAAAACAGTTTTTGTTATCCAAGTAACTCATGCTCAAAGAGAACAAGAGACGAAAAAACGATTTACTTCAGCTTTATGTCCCTTGTTTGTTTGATAGCTACTGAATAGCTTTATCATTAAAAAAAAGGAAATAAATGGAGAAAAAATGTGCGAAACATTTTCAATGTTGGTCAGGCTCGAAATACGGCCTCTTTGCTGCCGACCGTTGGACAGAAATAAATGCAACATCGAAATTGTTGGTTATCGATAGAATTTATATTTTAAAAAATCTAATAGGAACACACCTATCGTCTTGTAGTAGTGTAACAACTCACAGTGACGAGACGATACAGTGGTAGGTTTAGTTGGTTGGGCTTTGTGCAAGACCATCTGGGTAGGTACTATCCACTTATTTGATTTGATTTGATTTGATTTGACTTATCAGATATTCTTTCGCTAAATACCAATATTTAGTTTTGTTGTATTCTGGTTTGAAGCGAGAGTGAGCCAGTGTTAATATGCACAATAGGCACAAGGGGATTTAAACTTTATCTTAGTTCTCAAGGCGCCGCCAATGTCTATGGGCGCCTACCTATAACAGAAAAAATACTACATTATTTACGTACATAAACAGGTATAATCTAAATGCAAGAGCATTTTAGGTTATATGCTTCAATTGGTTTTATTTTATTTTCATTAACAACTAAATATTTCTGTGTTTATTTTCCTTTTCTAATAATACATATGTTTTTGATTTATTTTAAGTTATAAACGAACAATGTTTGTTCCTACAACATTTTTCTCCTTTTTTCTAGTATTTATTAATACGTTAATATGAACACTATGAGTAAACTGTGTTTAAACCTATACTAATATATAAAGCTGAAGAGTTTGTTTGTTTGATTCGGCTAATCTCAGGAACTACTGGCTCGAATTTAAAAAATACTTTTGTGTTGGATAGTCTTTTTATCGAGGAAGGCTCTAGGCTTATTTTCAGGGCACAGGGCACAGCTCGTGGTATATTAAACACAAACTCGCACCTTAGTCTTAGTATATAACGTCAAGACAATCGAAAAAAATATTCCTAAAAAGCTCGTCAACACGACACTCCGTGGATTTTAATATCGAACACTAAACATGACTACAAAGCGAATATCAGAGCACTACGAAATATCAATTAGATCATTGTGAGAGTCTGTTGTGTATTGTATACGTAGCAAGTTTTAATATAGACATTTTATTATATTGTGAATCGAATGTCACCCCTTTAATTTCGTTCGAATGCTCCGGGCAGGATAGAGCAGCCGGGAGGAGGTTTTACAAACGTAGTCGCTTAAATTAAAGCGGATCAAATAGAGCGTTATTCGAAATATCGCTCTATTTGTAATCAATCATTTAGATTCAATCCGCTTGTTAAACGTTGTGCAAGCGACGATTGACATTGAATATTTGGTGTTTAATTAATAAATCACTTAATAATTTTATCGTAGAAATGTAAAAGCATTCAGTTAACGATTCGTTGTATTTTTTTATGTAAGACGGGCAAACGAGCAGGACACTCGCCTAATGGAAAGTGACTACCACTGCTCATGGACATCTGCAACACCCGAGGGATTGGAGGTGCGTTGCCGGCTTTTAAGGAATGAGTGCGCTCTTATCTTGAAGGTTGCTTTGTCACATCGATTCGGTAAAGTCGCCGGCATGTATCTGTGTGACAGAAAAGCTCAATTTCCGATTACGTGAAAAGTTGTGATGTAATAAAATTCTAAGTATGTATATTAAGTCCTATTATGCTATCCATATAAGTTTCTAGTGTGTATAACGTGAATATAACCATATGAATAGAAGCCGATACATAAATATATTTAAGTTTGTGTTATTTTCTTAAGTTTATCTTAATGGTAATATAATATTTATATGATTCAATCAATACTATCGTTACTCTATAACTTTGTTGTACAGTTAAAAAAGCAATTTAGTTCCATTTTTATTTCTGTCACGAGTTACATTTTTTTTTTAAAACGGAATTGACGTTCCTCCGACGTTTTGGTAACTAGAAAAAGCAAACGAAAATTGCTTTTTGATTAAGTTTTGATTCGATATATTTTGAGTTATTTAAGTATTGGTTGACTCGTAGATTAATTCATTACATAATAGCAAAGTGCTCAAAACAAAATTACGGTTGGACAGATTTTAATCACTTAAGAGCAATGCACGATAATGTTTCCATTACGAAATAGTTACAGCAAAAGTATTCGATTATTTTTTATCATTCTCTTTTAAATTTACGTAATAATTATTTAACATATTTGTCGTTTGTATTTAAATGTGAGTGTATGTAAGCGTTGTATTATAGAGTGAGAATTTGAAGTATGAGTATCAAGCCACTTGACTTTTTCACACATTTCTAATTGAAACTTAAAAGTTTGAAGATTTCATTGCTAAAACGACGAGTTTGTCGTTCTGGCTGCGTACGAAATAATTAGTAATGAATTGATTATGGAAATTGTTTCTTGCACATTTTATGCTTTTTAAAGTCTAAGTCATAATAATAACGTCCTTACTAATATTTAAATACCAAATGTTTGTTTATTTGTTACGCTTTCATGCCTTAACTACTGGACATTTCATCAAGAAATTTTACATACACGTAGAGAAAAGGGGGGATACCGTAAACCTCCCCCCTCGCATGCGGGCAAAGCCGCGGGCGGAACCATTTGTTATATAATGGATACTGCGAGGACTTTTAACAAAATATATCTGAACTTCTTGGAAATAAGGAAATTGAAAGAAAATATTGCGAATTCAAAGAATTGAAGTTTTCATCTGCAGCCAATTATTGATACATCATTTGTTTAGATAACATGTAATTAGATAATAATATGTTTGCTTATAATATTGTCAGCGTTATGGGTATATAAAGGCTGATATTTAAAACAAAAATTTCAGTTTTCCTTCATTTAATATTATTTATATCAATTAGAATTAAATCAGCGTATACGTTATTCGTTGCTGATCAGGAATAGCACGTTCAATAAAACCGGGATACCCCATGGTTTCAGCGATATAAGAACTCCCATTACTCTTTTAACCGAAATTCATACATACTTATACATTAATATCGGGTTCAATATATTACTTAGTTTTCACGTAATTCGCTTCCCTACAACTAAAGAAGAAGAACCGTTGCCGTCTCTTAAGATATAATACGATATCCCTACGTTGCGGGTAGGCACACTCCGCTACGAATTCTGGTTCTTAGTTCTGCAGTTTCGACCGCCTGAACTTCGAAAGGTAAGGGCCATCGAACGCACCATTTCTAACTTAGTTTACTACAATATAACCAATTATAATTATAGGAGTATTATGGAAAGACAAGATATATCTGTCTATTGTAGATAATCGGATGTAACCCTCTAGTGGGATGAAAATTAAAAATTTGTCCGCAATGTTATTTTAGGATTACAAATTATGTAACTGATGCAAAGCATATTATCGAGCGCCTCTCATTTGTTTAGCTTTATAAGCAATCTCCAATGTGGGCCTAGTCTTGTACCTAAGCCAAATATTCCAAAAGATAAGAATAATTATTCTGATTTTGAAAGATGAACAATATGTTGAAACAAGCAATTTTACGTGTCATGACAGATTTGAAGTATATTGAAAACTGAAGCGACCCATTTTAAAATTCTTGTTCAACAAATATTTGAACGGAGTTTAATCCTTTTTATATATTATTATTTTATTTCCCACTACGAATAGTAGAAATATTTTTATAAGGCGATTATAGATACACTATATCGCGTTCGTATTTGAATGAAAAAACCTTATGCTCCTCATGCAAATAATATTAATTTTAAAGTGTATTTTACAGATAAAGATTAATAGAGCAACACTTTGTTATATCGTATTTAAAGGGACGCTACCTAATAACGTCTCAGCTTCGCTTTCATTTAATGAGGGACATGAGTGATACTGCCGCAGCATCAATGCGGGCGTGGGGATTCACCTTAATTAGGTTCGAGTATTCGTTAGGTAAATGATGGGAACGACATTGAAATTACATAATATATAAGGAAATTTACTTATTGATTATTTGATTGGTTGGGCTTTAAGCAGCTCACACGGGTCACACCTCCCACTCATCCGCTATTCTACGGTAAAATAGCTATACTTGGTATTGTTGTGAAGGTTTGTAGGGTGAGTGATCCAGTGTAATTACTGGCACACAATACAAGGGACATAACAACTTAGTTCCCAAGGTAGATGTGACGCATTGATATAATTTAACATACCTTTACAATGCCAATGTCTATGCGCGTTGGTTACCACTTACCAGGTTATCAGCTGCCCCATATGTTCATCCGCCTACATATTCTATATAAAGGTTACATTTCAATGTAAAATTATAAATAAATAAATAATTTCGCCTATTGCTTTATTTTGACTTATCTATTTATTCGGAAAAAGCTCAGCCCAGACCTTTTGAATATTTATATTTTTTCTTTTATTCTATCGTCTTTGAAATAAGTTATACTGCATTGTTGAAAATGTTTCAATATCCACGTTCACGTGATTTGATTGTGGGAGCTGTGCGTGACAAATTAGTCTCAATGTCAGGACCGACAAAGGCGTCCTCGACCTATCACGGTTTAGAGCTAAGCGGTTTACGATCTGTCCATGTGAGACCTGGGTCACAAATAGAGAGATTGTTTTAAGATCTGGATCTTAAAACAATTTGCACGTACAATTACCTTTACTCGACCCCATTATAGAAAAGTAAAGTCCTTCAAGTATCAATGGAAAGTAATATCTTTTCGCTATCTTGGAAGCGTTATACGCGATTATTAAATAACTGCAAGTCGGTATTTCCAATTCTAGAATACCTATAACGGCGGCGTCTTTTGTTAACCTTTGCAATAGAGTTTAGGATGACCTTAAGGTGCGAACCAAGATTGATGTTTATAAACAGTCAAAGTATTTTAGTTGAAGTATTTAAAAACTATATTATGTATAAATGGTGGGACTAAATACTAAAAGGGCGATGTATTGCAATGGATTCAATTGAATGAGCTTGAAGCGATGCGATAAAAAGCCAGCTAAGATATATGTACACCTCGTGCTTATGTATGACTTGATTGCCGAATTAGTCTCATAGTGAAAATTAAATGACGTGATGCACAACCCTGCGCTAATCTTTTTTGCAACAGGTATGTTCTAAAACGTCAACTCTGAACTTGAAATAAATTCAGTTTCAAGTTCTCTATATTTTGAAGTAGTTTATCGGTTTAGGCTTTAACGCGAACCAAATTCTTGAATAATAACAAACAAATAAATGAACCGCTTTTTCGCACTTCAGTGAACTGATCCACGAATTCTGACTTGGTTTTTCACGACGAATTAAATTTACTGTAAGTTTACAAATGTTCTTAACAACTAACAGAATATGACTGTTTTATGAGATTCAGCTCAAATTCTCATTAGAGTATATTTGGTTTTGTTAAAATCTTATTTTGTAGATAAATATGTTTCATATTTCTTATAAACTTGAATAAAATACTAGTGCTTAAAGTAATTTATGCTTTTTTCAAAGCCTAACATTTAAATGATTACGTGGAGCATTTAACTAACATTTTATTTTATATGAAGTTACATTTATAAAAAAGATATAATTTTTTAACAATAGACTTAACATAAATTACGTCACAAAAACAATATGCAAAAATCCCATAATTATTTATTTCAGAAAATTTTATTGACAATATTTTTTTATTATTATTAAATCAAGTATCAAAAACACATTTCCAATCATAAAGTCGACTCTTCGTTAAATATGCACGCATATAAATTCTTAATACCAACAACAATAGAACATGATGTCCGCATTGATAACTGTTCCAAAAAATGCAGTATTTTATCCCAACAAAGAGTTCGAAGCCGGTTAATTTATAATGAAATGTAGACAATCACAATAAAGGGAACCAAGTGTATTTGTTTGAGGCTTTTGAAATGAAAATATCATCGTAATCAGTCCGATGACGCGATGCATCGACATATGATTAATATGAATAGTTTTGTATAGAATAAAAACCAGGACAATTATTTACAAAAAATATAATATACCAATAAATATATATAAATTTGCATTTTATGAATTAAGTGGAAGCGGAAAAGTTCTTTTGCGTTTTAGTGACGTTATTACACTGACGTATCTCGTATTTACGCTCAGCGTTTTCCGTTTTTATGGAGACCAACCCCTGAAAACATGTTAATTCAACGCGAAATTATAATTTTAGTTCGCAAATAAACGTCGTCAACGTCGAGCTATTTTTCACCTTTACGACTAATTACAGCAGAACAGGAAGATTAGAGATATGTATACAGTAGTAGTATAGTAATAGTTTAGTATATATATATATATATATATATATATATATATAAATTGTATTTCTTAATATATTTAAACTGATATATTTTTTTATTTATGAACCGATTTTAATAAAACAATCACCGTTTCTACACAGACGCACAGACAAACAAACAATGTGTTGATCCTATGACCTATGTTTTAAGTTTGATCTCTAGCAATACATCGGTGAAAAACCACATATAATTCTAAATAAAATTGTTTTGGCTTCTGTTGCTTTAATAAAGACACCCCCAAAAAAGTATTTTTCCAATATCTTTAATGTACAGACCTGTTACAATTTTATTATATGTATAGATTATACTTTTTAAAGAAAAAAGTCTAGTAAATATATTTCAAAGTTGAATATTAAACGTAGCCTGTTTACAATTTTACTGTCAAAGACATTGTTTAAATTAATTAAATTAACCCATAATATGCGATATAGCGAAATAGCATACATTTATATTGAGTATATCGCATAGTAAGCAGTGAGAACATAACCCTTCGCATTAGTTTCCGCAGAGCAAAAACAAACTTATTCATTTTCGAAATGAGATTCCTAAAACCAAATTTCCAATCAGAGTGATTATGTAATCGAAAACGAATAATTTTAACATAATCGTTCTAGACGACTAGAGAGTCGTATTGAACAATATAATCAGTAGGAATAAATGAAATTTTAGTGAAGCCAATTTAATTATTACACCAAATCCATAGTGGGTTGGAGTAATCCCAACGTCAATGTTACCGAAGCCAAACCAAAACAAAGAACGGCTTAGCAATCAAAATATGCATCAATTTTTAAATATGTTACAGTTCGAACTATCAGCCGGTTAAATACATTTATGTCTGACGTCACGGTCATCTTTTAACTATAGCTTAGTGTTATTTTTGTATGTTTTGTAACTAATAAGCGTATTTGGAGGAATAGATATTACATGACAATGTAGTCCTTGTACTGAGTACATTACATTTAGTCAGATGATAAGTTTTTTATTCGTGTGGAAATCTTATTCTGGAATAATAGAGGGTAATCGACTGAACCTACCACGGTTTTCCTACTGTCCAGACTCCACTAGTAACAAAGCTGCAGTGTGAATTAATCTGCGACTCCGCGAGCGATCGTTCGGTTATCAAAAACCATTCCCAAAGTGACAGCTTCTACTCGTATTTCAGACTACGTGGTAGCAACACCGGCGACGAGACCCTACCTCGTAGCCATCGCGAAGGTCCTCATTGTTGGATATGTCTGTCTCGCAGATATTGAGCACTGTCTTCAAGGATATATCGCTACAAACCATGGCTGGTGAGATACATTCTAGATTAGAGCTCACAGCCTAAGCCAACTTCTGCCATTTTTGTTGAATAAGTAGCCATGAGCGAATGGGCCACCTGTTGGTAAGTAGTCAGCACTGCCCATTGATAATGGTATTGTAAGAAATGTTACCCATCGCTTACATCGCCAATACGCAACCAACTTTGGGCACTAAGATGTTATGTCCCTTGTGTCTGTATTTACACTAGCTCACTCACCCTTCAAACCGGAAGACAACAAAGTTAAGTACTGCTGTTTTGCGGTTACTGCATCTGATGATGCCTGCGTTGATTGCGTTAGTTCTTCTATGCTATACACTATAAATGGCATTTGACTTACAGCAATGCCTTCAGCCCTAAACTTCTTAGTCTCTCCACAATCTGAGCCATTTAGCGTATGAGTATGTATTGCTGCCTTTCTAAAGTTTCAGCCTCGCCATTCAGAGCCATTTCCAAGAGTGTGAATGTGTGAGGTTCATTCTTATTCGGTATTCGGTTCACTATATTTCCAGCTCTTGAAACCATAACGCGAGATCAGTAAGAAACAAATCAAAACAACAAAAACGCGTGAAATATTTATTTTGTGATACCCAGTTACCGAACATGCAGTCTAAACAAGCCCGTGGCCACGCTCAAATAAAAATAATCTAGCATAACTTTTAAAGTTTTTATGGATATTTGTCGGACAGTTGTAGTTTCAACTTGGATAAAGTTATGACTGTAACACATACAATTATTTGATATCAATACATGGAATGACTAAACGTACCATGTCATGTTCACTATACATCATTGCTGCATATCCTAAACACATTTCAATATTGAAAAATCATTTATCTATTATCAATTATAATATTGCATTTATTATAATCAATGTTGCTTCAAAAAAACCTTTTTATTATTGAATAGCCGGCCCTTAAAAGGCAACAATGGCACATTATAGTAAGAGGAGACAGCAGTATTGTATTGTATTGCTGCGATTGTAAGCGATTGGTAACATTTCTTGCAATGCCAATGTGCGTTGGTGATCACTTACCATCAGGTGGCTCATATGCTGGTCCGCATACCTATAATAAATATATTTCCACAATATATTGTTCTTGTATCTTGTTCTGTCACCTCATCGCGTCGAACATCGTGTACGAATTATTATTTATATTTGCGTGTTTAAAAATATTTGAATATTTAATATTATTATATGTATCTATTTATAATAATCACAACGTTAATTAATTTATTTTCATCATAACTAGATATTAATAGTCTATAGAGTTATGTTGTTTTCAAGGGGGTACTAAAACCTATTGAGAGGTTATTATTTCCTACGCGAAATACTGAATATAACAACGTAACGACGAACTACAAGCGCTATTAAATGATAGGATTACGATAAAGTGTCTGAACTCTCATCCCTCCTGTGGTATCGAACAACACGTTCGCATGTTTGGTAGATGAAAATAAATATAATATGAAATACGAATTTGAGCAAACTTCAAACGGTCTTGGATGTACATTCTATTTTTGTGTGCAAAGTATTTTATTTATATAAATAAAATGATAAAGGTCTGCAGTTGTGCGCGCATCACGGAAAAACTACTGCATAGATTTCAATGAATTTTTCTAAATTTTATTTCTCAGACAATTGTAAAAATAAATATTGAGATATCTTCATTTAATAAAAAGTTATTACAGTTTCAAGAAACCACGATTTGTATATGCACTGCGTGTTCAGTGATGTATGTTTAAGCAATGTATATTTTTGCTTGCGATCTTTTTGATGTTTTTCCTTCGTACATAAGAAAACTTGGTTAATATAACAAGCAACGCAGACGAACTCGCAGGTATCAGCTAGTTATGTACATAAACCAGCTGTTCCCGCGTCTCCGTCCGCGTGCACAGATCAATGACATATAATAACGTAACATGATTCTGTGTTGCAGTCCCTTTGTATGATTAAACAATTTACATGATTGTTTTGGTTTGTTAATTGGGCCGGTTATAGACTTGATTGGATAATGACCTCGGTAATTGAAGCCGAAATCAATTCTAATTAACAATTTACGTTAACGCTTCTCTGTAAACTATATTAGCAATCGAATTTTTAGAGTCGGTGGTGCATTGATAAGGAAAGGTTAATATTTCTTATAACGCTGTTTGTATGGGTGCTAGTGACCATCTATCACCAGGTGTCCCCATTAGAACGTCCGCCTACCCATTTAAAAAAAGTCAAGCCGCTGTACGAACTGTTTGAAGGCTCAAGCAGGCCTCTTAAGATTTCCAATGCACGCGACACGCGATCGTGTCATGATAATCTACAACGTGCATCGAACAAAACCATTTCACGCTATCGTTAAAATTGCTTTGTTTTCATATTTTATTTTATTAATATTCTTCAATGATGTCAATGTAATATTCGTCAAAGTTTGTTTTTCACGGAATGCTTATATAAGGGATATTATACAACACTATCTTGTCATATTTGATTATTGTTTTCGTCTCACAACTTCATACCGTACATTGTACTACGATGATTTTTGAAGTTATACTTCTTTAGGCGCGTTATGAAAAAATGATGAGAGTGAAATTTTAAGATGCGCGCGCATTGTGACACAAAATTAACAGTATGAAGCTGTCTGCTTAACCGCTCATTAAACACCTGAATTCTACAACGTGAAGTTAGTTCTAGGTGGCATGAAAATCGATAACTATGTTCAAGTTGTATATTCTAGTATTTTTATTACGTTAATAAAACCTTTTTTATTTAAATAAAATCTTTTTTATCAATTTTAATATTTATCGTTAATCACTACTGCATTTTAGTTATTTTTTTTTCCATACGCCAAAGAAGTATAACTTCCAACGCGTGTACATAAGTACACACACTCTTTTTTTATTTTTATTGCATAGGAAGCGGACGAGCCTCCTGAGTTCACCCACGCCCATAAACATTGGCATCGTAAGAGATGTTAACCATCGCTTACATCGCCAATGCGCCACCAACCTTGGGAACGAAGATGTTATGTCCCTTGTGCCTGTAATTATACTGGCTCACTCACCCTTCAAACCGGAACACAACAGTACCAAAAACTGCTGTTTTGCGGTAGAAAATCTGTGAGTGGGTGGTACCTACCCAGGCGAGCTTGCATTAAGCCATACCGCCAAGTAAATACGTTGTCACGATGTCACGTATCGTGGGTATGTTTTTTAGCCTCCTAATATGTACATGTTCTGCGGACAGACCTTCGTGTTACTAATTACTCTCGTAAGACCGAAAAGTTGTGTCGTGTTCAAACAGCCGAGACTGACGCAGAGCACTGACGCCGCGAACTGGCGTGCCTTTCTCAAGATACAGCGAGTCTTATCTCTCGATCTTCTTCAGTTTATTGAGACGTACTTTATTTTGAACGTTTATTATTATTTGTATACTTACTATTTTATATCATAAAACTATAAAATAAGTAAAAAAAACAATGTTTCGGAAATTAAATGTCCGCTATTATGAGTTTGATTAGTTAGTTAAGTTCATAATATAGGAAAAATACTATATTAATTATATAGACTTACAAAACCAACTGTCAACTAAATAAGTCCCAAAGACAACATGAATTAAATAAATCAGAATTAATCAACAAAGCCTTGAAAATAAAACCTTATTCATAAAAGCGAATACATAGAAATTTCTCTGGTCGAACTGAAACAAAACAAAAGACATTTTTTTTTTTATGTTAGAGGGGGCAAACGATCAGGAGGCTCACCTAATAGAAAGTGACTACCACCGCCCATGGACATCTGCAACGTCCGAGGACATGCAGATCCGTTGTCGGCCTTTTAGGAAAGAGTACGCTCTCTTCTTGAAGGTTCTTAAGTCATATCGGTTCGAAAAAGTCGCCGGCGAAAGCTGGTTCCACAGAGTGATTGTGCGAGGCAGGAAATGCCTTAAGAAACGCACTGTTGTGGATTTTCAGATATCGAGGTGAAGAGGATGGAATTTAGAGTTCTGGCGCGATGTCCGGTGGTGAAATTCAGCTGCCGGGACTAAACCAAACAACTCCTCAGAACAATTCCCGTGATATATGCGGTAGAGGATGCAGAGAGACCCTACATCTCTACGCAAATCCAAAGGAACAAGCCGATCAGTAATAGCCTGATCGTCGACAATTCGACATAATAAAATCTTTAAATAATAATAGAATTTGCAATACAAATAATTATTTTGCTCTATATTTGCTAAATGCACGCCGTCCCGTAACCAATAACACACGCGTAGCTACGCGATGTTACGCCCGTAGCGCACACGCCGTAGTGGTTTGAGATTGTTAACTAACCTTTCAAAATATCTTCATTTTAACTAAACTAAAGCATCGTAATTTTCAGCAATTATATTCTAAATATAATGTGTGTGGCTTTTGTGTGATGTGCATGCAAACGAATGATAGACCGGAACAAATAAAAAATCAAAACTGCTTTTGTACGTTGTATCATTTACTCCTTACTTTTTTATCTAAATAATGAATTTACAGACGCGAATTATATATTATTGGATGTATAGTTAAAACAATTTGAATTTACCTAAAATTTAATTTGTAAAGTGATGGTAAGATTCTCTCAATATACAGGATTATTTGTTGTATTTGTCTACGATTGCGGAGGTAACTCAATACACGAAGAAAAATGATTTTACAAGTTTTTATCTTATAGTCGTGACATTGTAGGTCTATATATCATTCATAAACGAAAAGACGACGCGACACGTCGACCTTTGCGATGCGCGTAGATTTATAAACGTTCAGGCGGGAAATAAAATTAATACTTATTTTTGTATGAAAATAAAATATAACATTTAACAAAAGTCGTAGAACAAAAGTTGTTGCTTATGGTGTTAGCTATCTAGTCCTGCGAGGTTGCTGGGTCGTTACAAATAACCCTTTATAAAAATTTAAGTTTTGGCAATTCCCTACCGGTGATAGATTTTTGACAATCAATAAGCTTTTGTTACGTGTCTATTTTAAATAAAGATTTTAAAAGACTTTTGTAACTTGTCCACAGTAGGTAAATATCAAAAAGTATAGCCAGTAATTACCTTTATTTTAATTACTTGTCGAGTCGAAGTAGGTTTGATGTGAAACAGTTATCTGTCCTTTACACTGCCATGAGATCAAGTACCTTAAAGCTTTTAACTCAACTCTTAGTTTCGTCTTCTTTATGTTTACATATTTTGCAAGGAACCATGACATTTGCCAAAGAAGTAAATGCTATAGATATTAATAAATAATTTCGACAATCCTTTTATGTGTCACTAAAATTTTATAATATAGGATATTGGTACTTTAATATAACTTTAAAATTTGTTTATTTACATTAACACCGTAACTAAATACAAATATAAATTAAAAATAATTACTATACAAGTCGTGACCGCGTGGAATGGTGGCAAGAATGCTAGCAGCATTTCCCCTTTGAATTCCGATTCTCTGGGCGAAAAATGAACCAGCCCACTTGTCACCAGTGGAGGCAATAAGTAATATTATAGATGATTTTTTTTGGCACTATTACTCCAAGGTCCAAGCGTTTCAACTGCAAACGGAACATAAATATATTTTGGAATAAGAGACGATAAAATCAAATGGACATAAAAATTATATTTGTTATTAAAATAAGAAACTAAAATTCCAAAATAATTGAAAGAAATTATGAAAACACAACGATCAGATGACAAATAAACACGGTAAACCTTTTATCGCAGTACTTAATTACTCTAAAACAAACAATCTAACCCAACCGTCCAATGTGCATTTCAATTTGATTGAAAAACACGTTCAATACAAATAATATAATGTTTGAAACAGTATATGTATTGCTGTCTGATTTATATTAAATATATTATATAAACTATTCTTATATATGTGTACAGAATTGCTTTCAATATGAATCATGAATATCGAATATTGTTCCAATTATTTGGCGTATATTGTGTATTTAGAGAAGGTTTTCCTTTTTGAGTTTGTTAATATATTTAATGAAAAACCGCAATGTTTGCACAAAAAAATACGATATTTTTATAAAAAAATCAAATTTCGGCCACGTACGCTAACAAGAGAGATTTGTTAGCGTATACATTTTTGCAAAAATGTGTACGCTAACATAAGTGCACTCTTTATTTCCTAGCTCTCATAATCCGATGGGTCGGCAACCTGACACGACCGGAAGGAGTACAGGCGCAGCACCAGCTTTACGTGCTTTGCGAGTGTACACACTTCCGACTGAGAAATTTCTGACAGAAAAATCCAATAACTTTTTATTGGCTCGACCTAGGATTTGAAACCGAGACCTCCGCATCAGCGGCCTTACATCTAGCTACTAGACCAACGAGGCAGTCAAATATCGCAGCGGTCATTCAAGTTCAATTAAAATTCTAAAATCTTTATTCAATGTAGAAGTGTGACACTTTCTTATTGATTATCATAAATCTACCACCGTTTCGGAAATAAACACCTCAGACCTAAGAAGAACCAGCGGAAGAAACTCAGCGGGATTTTATTGCATTACATAATATACCATTTATTAATATCAATACCGTCCTCAATAGACTCGATCGATCGTATTCTCGAAAGTAAATTAGTAAGTTTCTCGAACCAAGCGAAATGATTCCAAGAAATCCCACAAAAAATAATATTTCGTTTTTAATTTAAATTTATATAAATGTAAATCTAGCATTTAATAAAATATCGTTTACCTAGAATTTGCATCGGATTAATGTCTTCATTACCTGAAATCCATTAAATTAATTTAATTTAAATTACCTAGTAATAGATTTTACTAATACTAAACTTAGAATAATGTATATGATCTCGTTATAAGCTATTAACAAACTTCTTTTGAATGTAGTTTTTATTAATTAAACAATTCATGATTTATAAAAAACTAGCTAATTATCTCGGCTGCACACAGATAGATAATAAAAAAATGTATTTGTGATAGGATTTGCGTAAGATCCGTTTTTAGTAAACGTCTACGACGGGGAAGGACTAACTTTGACAAATTTCAAGTCAATGGGCGGGCGGATAGTTTAGGAGATCTCGGGATGAGTATTTCGCCCATATGTATATTCGGTTGGGATTCCTATATTTATATAATTATTATATGTTAAGTATTTCGACCGTGAATACTAAGCTTACATTTTAATGTGAAACTAGAACATTAGTATTATGTTTATGTATATTTTACTCGGTGGTAGAGCTCTGTGCAAGCTCGTCTGGGTAGGTATCCCCCACGCATCAGATATTCTACCGCAAAACAGCAGTACTTTGTATTGTTGTGGTCCGGTTTTAAGGGTGAGTGTGTCAGTGTAATTACAGGCACAAGGGACATAAAATCTCAGTTCCCTAGGTTGGTGGCGCATTGACAATGTAAGCGATGGTTAACATTCCTACAATGCCATTGTCTATGGGCGTTGGTGACCACTTACCATCAGGTGGCCCGAATGCTCGTCCGCCTACCTATACAATAAAAAAAATACATTTTTACAGTTACTATATTTTTATTTTTACGTATATTTCAAAAGCTTTACGTTACGTCTGAACAGAGCCTGTAAACGGCGAACTCTAATTAAATGTCGGTATTGAACCACAGGCCAGGCGGTTAGCGTTCAGGGTCAGTACATTGCCTAGTGCCTAGTCATTTAACAAAGGACGTGTTTCAGTTTTGGGTAGAACTTCGAATTGCACATTGTGTAGTGTAGAATTACTAAAGGTCGAAAAAGACATTTAATTTATTTTGAATATTTTTTACATTATTAGTGGCGAATATAAAAAAACCGCTTAATAAGTATTGTTTTGAGTTTACATTATTACTATGATTATATCGACATCGCAAAATCACCTTTAAGCGTTGAGTGTTAATATTTAATCCCGTTCATCTTGCTGAACAAATTTAACTTTAAGTAACCGGAAACAAACAGCTTACTGAACGAAACTTTCGATAAAAATACAGAAAACATTATCTTTTAGATAAATTTTACAAATATAATAGCGACATAAGTTGAAGTCCGATGCAAGTTTTAATAGAGACTTCAAAATTTACATAATACTAGCTATGTCCCGCGGTTTCACCCGCGTATAATTAATAAAAATATAATGAATAAAAGTTAGATAAGAGCATTCCTCGATAAAAGGACTATACAACACAAAAATATTTTTCAAATTCAAACCAGTAGTTCCTGAGATTAGCCGGATCAAACAAACAAACTATTCAACTTTATATATTAGTATAGATAAGGGTTATTTCAATATTATACTAAGCTACAGTACTGCAAAACAATTGTTTAAGATTATTGTAATGTTAAAAGCATTGTTCTATGTTCATTAAAATTCCACCCAGAAATGTTACAGACATTAATTAATATTAATCTCAAATCCAGCACGTTCAAAATACCACACCAACGTTACATGTGATTAGAATCTAATGGTACGTTTACCGCAAATTCAGTTCCAATAATGTGCACCTCTATGCTATGAATTATAAAGAGTTGTTAAGAGAATATCGTAATTTATCATAAAATAACTGCAGTCCACTATTGCTGTGTACCAATGCTTCCGAGTCTCGGTCTATCATATCGCTTTTCAAACGTCATCACTCCTCCTGGCTGGAGTCACGTGTATTATGTGTAATATATTCAAAGGACTCCATAAATGAAATCGAACTAAGAAAGCATCGATTGAAAATTAAACATTGTTAAATGAAATATTAACTATATGACTCCTAGCTGTCAGTTGACACAGGCATAGACCTCGTTTTGACGACAGAACAAAGTTATTGAAGTTATACTTCTAATGCGACTTCCAACAAGGTTGCGTTAAATGTTTAACACTACCACGGAGGGTGTGTGAAAGCACTGTTGCGTTAAACGTGCAACGCTCCTTGGGAGGGGGAATAATAATAATAATAAATTCTTAATTATGCTAAACATGTATAACTTCTCACGCGCGTACAAAAGTAGATGTTGTTTCTTTTACAATATTAGATATTTATCAGATACTGTAATAGAACGCAAGATAAACAGTGTGTACAGTTTTTTGTTAATAATCTTTATATGTTATTGTAAATAAGACATACTTTCTATAAAAACATAAGTTGGTATATTAAAATTATAACGTAAGATTGTATACAGTAGAAACTCGATTATCCGGCGATTCTTGTCGTTAGGCATTCGTATAATCAAAAATCCGGATAATCGAATATATGAAGAAAAGCGGGTTTTGTGCACATGTAGTTCACAATGTTATGGGTTTATTTAAAACAAAAAATCATAGCATACGATGTATGCACTTATCCACATTTCCTAGTCTAGATTTTCTTCTGTTTCATCATCATCATTTAATATATTTGGTCGCGATTGGCAGTCCGGATAATCGCGAATCCGTACAAATGATGGCCGGATAATCGAGTTTCTACTGTATGTTTTTATATTATATTTTTAAAATATGTTAGTCAAGAAAGAAAAAAAAATGACGATTCAACTACTATTTCACTAAAATCGTTGATAGCAGTAATTTGACATCACATGTAGAACACTAACGACGCGACTTCGATCGACGAATATTGAACAGTATGATAATCTGAAAAACAAACTTGACATTTTTTATTCTATTGGTGATGTTTATTGAAGTTGATCGGGTGAAGTAAAGATTGAGGACTAAAGACAAATTATAGAAACGAAATTTAAAAGTTAGCTCCAGCTTTATTCTTTTCTGTAATCAATCTTAATAAAACAGTATAGTAATTATCCACATATGTAAATAGTTACAACCTTATTTGCAGTAAAATGACAGTCGTAATTTTTTATAAAGCTATTTAAAATAAAAAGCCGAGATGGCCCAGCCTGCCTGCAGCCAGCCTGGCCCGCCTTTGGGGGCCTCCATTTCTAAGGGGGTTCCGGGATACTGGGAACCCCCCTAGCCCCGGCGGCTATTAAGGCGGGGGGAGAAGATTCGCATAACGCCGACGCCTCCTCCCCAGTCTTCTTCGACGGATCGAGTCAGCGGAGGCACTTTCCTCACGCTGCCGCTCCGCGGCCTCCTTCTGCGACATGACACTCTCCGTCAGGGTGTGGTGCGCCGTGTCCAGAGGCGCACCAAACTCATGGCAGGAGGGTGATACCTCCCGCCTCGCTATCTTGTGCAGGTACTTACCGAAACAGCCATGTCCGGTAAGCACCTGCGTCAGCCTAAAAGAAAGTGTGCCACTTTTCCTCACCCAGCGACTCAAGTGGGGCCGAATCGCCTCCACTGTCGCTAGGCCGGCTGATGGGCACCGCAGGTCCTCCTCCCATTTACGAATCAGGGCTTGCTGGGCTAGAGCCCTGATTCGTCCCACTCCACGATCTGGTGCTTAACGGTAAAGGGAAACATCGTGGGGAAACCTCCATGTGTCAAATTTCACTGAAATTCTGTCATATGTGTATTCCACCAACCCGCATTGGAGCAGCGTGGTGGAATAAGCTCGAAATCTTCTCAAAAAGAGAAGAAGAGGCCTTAGCCCAGCAGTGGGACATTTACAGGCTGTTATTACTATTTAAAATAATGCCTGAGATGATATAAAAAGAATGCATTACGGTGTATTTGTTATGTGTGACAGATAGGTGTTTTCACGTGTAATGGATAAGATTATATGATACAACCATAGAGGCAAACGTGGAATTAGAGACTTCTTACCGCACTTGTAAAACGTTGAAGCGAACTGACGCTATTCTGATACGTGTATCCTTAAAATGTTACAATAAAAGAATACAACATTTTAAGGATAAACGCATATAATAATGTTAATATAATAATCATTTTATGGCCAATAACGCATAGCACTATGCGTCAATTCTCGATCGTTTCTGGAACCTTCAAGCCTACAAAATTGATCAGCAGATTAATTATGTAGGCTGGAAGCACAGCACATAGCATGTTAAACATAGATTGAGATAAAGCCCTAACATTCCCCGAGCTAATTACTAATTGTATTACAGAAATAACCACAGCGAAAGTTAGTAATTAATAATAAACGCTATTATCAAGGAAATAGAATAATGCAATTCTACGAACTACTTTGACCATAAAGCTAAATTAATTGGATATTTTATAATATATGCACGCATTTTGCTTTGTTACAAAGGAAAAGAGTATAAGAACTGTCTGATGCGTCGGTTGCAATGCAATTTACGAATTCAATAGGGATTTTATGATTAAATACGAGTTAAAGGCATTGAATTAATCGTATATTTAGTAACACTTTGTCGCTGTATTCTGATGAAAAGTGAACATTAAACTTTGCCTTTGTTTAAAGTAAGCAACATCATAATCCTAACGAATATTATAAATGCGAATGTGTGTTTGTTTGTTACGCTTTCACGCCTAAATCACTCAACCAATTTTAAGCATTCTATCACCAATGGAAAGCTACATTATCAGCGAGTAACATAGGCTATGTTTTGTCCTTACAATTCCACGGAAACGGGAACTACGCGGGGGAAATTGCGGGCAAAACGCTAGTATAATAATAAAGTTAACGTGTTCTAACATATTCAAGTATCACATTGTGAACAAAGTTTATTATAAATTTCTTATTTATTCAAACAAAATAATGTAAATTTATAGTCATCATGGTCTCATATATCCATATCAATTGCCAAATTTCACTTTATTAAATATGATTATTTATTGATCCGTTATTTATATATAATATACATTCTCAGTAGAGGCATTACGTAAATCTACCTCATATTCTAATTCAAACGTAATTAAAATATATATGAGTATGGGTGTCCGTTTGACGTTCCGTCAGTGATATAACAACGAAAAGTCTGCTATCACTGTATCTGTCTCAAATTGATTAGTCTAAACCGAAGACGGCGCCACAGCCTCTCTCCTTCAGATTGTATAAAAATGTAATAAGTTGAAATTTAATAGCATTTAATACTTTTTGTATTTGTTACAGAAGCAGGTCGTGCTGAGTATGAGGAGCCAGCCTTTAATCCTATGGAGCGGACGGCAGCAGACACAGAAGCAGCACTTGACCTGCTCTCACTCGCCAACAGTCTGCCGCCGCGGCCGTTTCAGCCACTACCACCTCCACCACCACCACCACCACCCGCTCCAATATATACCACGTCGCATCCTTCCGAAGCACCAATGGTCGGCGAAAACGCTGGTTGGCTGAATGGTGTAGATATAAACGGGGATAACTACACCATACAGCCAACCAGCGTTTTCGGCGACGTTGAAGAGCCTCATCAGCCTTTATATCACATTGTTCCCACGATCGCACCCGTACAGCGTTTAGAATATACGCTCGAACCTCAAATAGGTTATCTCGCTTACCAACCAGTGCCAATGGCTGAGCAGCAAATCCAATTCGTGGAATCAGTGGCAGTACCAGTTATTGAAACCTATCCTACTCTTAGTCACTATCCAATGCATTTACCCCAAATGGAACCTATATTCATAGCCGAGCCCATATACCAACCTATGCAACCTTTCCTTCAAACGTTTTCTCAACCATTACAGGAACCACTGATTCATACCATGCACCAAGCTCTGCCCCAAACCATGTTCCAATTATTGCCACAAACTATACTCGAACCCCTGCCCTGCCCTGTCATGCCCCAAATTATACAGGAACCTCTTCCCGAATTAATGTCCATACCCTTGCCCGCATCTTTGGCCGCACCCTTGTCCGCACCTTTGCTTGCACCATTGCTCGCCCCCTTGCCCGCACCCTTGCCTGCATCCTTGCCCGCACCCTTGCCCGCACCCTTGCCCGCACTCTTGCCCGCACCCTTGCCCACACCCTTGCCCGCACCCTTGCCCGAATCTCAACCCGAACCTCTACCTGAACCCCTACCCGAACCCCTACCCGAACCCCTAAACGAACCCCTAAACGAACCCCTACCCGAAACCCTATCCGAACCCCGACCCGAACCCCTACCCGAACCCCTAACCGAACCCCTAACCGAACCCCTGCCGGAACCCATGAACGAACCCATTCACGAATCGATACCCGCACCGGAGGCCAGATCACAGATGGAACCGGAGCTCGAACAAGATTACGACCCGGAGCTCGAACTGGAGCCTGAATTGATAGAAGAAAACTTGTCAAAACATTCAAGAGATCAAATGATCAGATACGATTGTGATGAATGCGGCAAATGCTACGCGACATCGTCAAATTTGTCACGCCACAAGCAAACTCATCGCAGTCTCGATTCAAATGAGGCAAAGCGTTGCAGCGAATGTGGCAAGGCATATGTGTCCATGCCCGCACTGGCGATGCATATTCTCACTCATAGAATGGGACACGTATGCGGCGTTTGCGGCAAGCAGTTTTCTCGGCCGTGGCTCCTCCGCGGACACTTGCGTTCACATACTGGCGAAAGACCGTATGACTGTCCTGTCTCTGGCTGTGGCAAGGCATTCGCGGATCGCTCCAATCTACGTGCTCATCTGCAGACTCATTCAGGTGAAAAAAATTACGAATGTTGTCGCTGTCACAAAACATTTGCTCTCAAGAGCTACCTCACAAAGCATCTGGAGACGACGTGTCTGGTCTTCTTGAACGAATGATATAAGCAGAAGTCTACCAAAAAATGCAACGAATAACTTCTCTATGAACTTCTTTACATCTTTATATTGAAACAATAATATTTAAGTAAGGCGATTGTAACTGGCGGCGGCATAAAAAATGATAAGCAATAATGTGTACCTAATATTAATACGGCTCTTTCTATAAGATGTAAAAAAACATATTTTTTCTTGAAAATAGATAAATCCAGCATCGACGGATTTAATCATGTCAATTTATGTCAAGAGCCTGCAATGTTATTAACGTAATTTATTATACGTAGTAATTTTAAATGTTACGGTAAGTATACGCCACACGCGTGATGCGAGACGTTATAGGTAGTAGTTACGGTGATACGTAGAGACTTAATGAAACCGTCGAGCTGTGGTACAAAGAGAGCAATAAAGTAATGTGAGTAGGAGAAGGTCGTAAGTGCACGAGTAGCGTGCAATGCCTAGTCAGTAGAAAGTAGCTTCGTGTACGGCGCTCGCGCCGTCAAAGGACCAAACTGTTGCCTGCGCCTCCCTCGCATTTTATACAATTATGTTTCATTATTTATTGATGCACAAAACGTATTATATTTTCATGTAAATCTTACAAATAATAACTTTTAAGTTCTGAAATAGAAGCAGGCACGTTCGAGTAACAAACTGAATAAATTTCGTAATTCGTTTAGGTTTTGTGAGGGACCGTTTATTGATTGATTGCCACTCGCTGTCGCTATTCATTAGTTGCGTACATATGAATATCACTGGCAAACAAGCAACTTTTTAAAGCGTATGTTTTTATTTTTCTGAGTTCGTGTGTTTATGTATAACGGACGTGTACTTATAGTTAACTCAAATAGTCATTACTTTCATTCGACGATATTAAGGGTAAATTTTAGTACATATAAATTAGTATAGATTAGGTGGTAAGATCGAATCGACTTAGATTAATTAAAACTTTAGAGTATTATACAATAAGTTTCATATTAATTTACAAAAACCAAAGCTTGGCATTTGTAATATTCGTTAGTGTAAGTATTCCTGTGAATGATATAAATTTACACAATTTTATTGCAAAGACGGTAAATATATAGCAAGTTGAGATAATATTTTTATAGACACATGCGTAGATTATTCGGAGAGCAGTATTTGTGATGTAATTCATTTAAATAGGTTAGTGATCATAAGACATGTAGTTTTATGAATTTGCTATATTAAAAATAAGGGTCATAATGAACACCAAAGATTTTTAGTTTTTTTTTTACAGTCACTACGTTAACGATACGAATAATTAATCCGTTGCTTTTAAACCTTTATAGAATAATAAGCAGAGCGTGATAAAATATTTCATAGGAGTGTAGTTTACTAACGTACGTGATTATATAGAGTTTTACAATACCAAATGCAGTTGTAAGACTAAAGATTTACATTATGTAATAATATCCAATACATTTGTGGTTGTTATATACAAAACGAAATCAACAATAGTGTTAAAGTCTATTCCTAAGCTGATGTATACATATGATTAAGTATGCGTTCGAAGTACGATCATAAATTAATTTAATTACGAACTCTGTTTGTAGTTTATACATGTTTGCATATTTCAACCACATTATCATACAAAATAACAAATGTCAAAATGCGATACTTCAACGAAATATATTTGTATAATATTGTTCAAAATTTATTCATGTTACACGTTAAGAGTGATAGGCGTATGAAAATCTTTTTTAAATTATATTAGGCACATATAAAAAAAGTATATTTAAAAAAAAAGATTGGCCTAGTATCTAGAATATTTTTATTTTCAAACAATATTTCGTCCGCTTTAAGCCATGCCGAAAAATGTTCTTCTTCTACATAATTCTTTGATTAAAAATACGATTTTATATCTATCAAGACAGCAATGCTTATTAAAATTCTTTATATAAAACGTTTAAGCATATTCAAAGCTCTATTGAAATTGAGTATTTATAGTCTCATTCTTTCAATTTCATCTAGTCGATTATTAGTTTTAATGAAGGCAATCAATTAAATTATAATTCTGTTACCGTATTGTTATTAGCATATATTTCATTTGAAAAATTAAACCAGTCAGTTATTTTATGTGCAATTTTGAATATAGTAATTTAAAAATTAGGAATTAGAAAGTTTAGATTGCAGGGTTATGAACTCGAGCACCTAATCCCACCTTTAATTAATATTTTGTCAATTTATTAATCATTTGTCAATTCCTCGTTATAATGTTTCTAATAATATCACTTATATTTAAAGCGTAGCGATATATATATATTAATGTTTGGTTTAAGTTCGTAATACCCTAATTATAAAATAATGAATGAGGTCAATTCATTAAACAGCGTGGGATTCTGATGTGAAGAAATAGTTATGTAAAAATAAGATAAATATTGAATATGGTTTTTGAATGAACCTTTAAAAGACTGATAGAAGCGACCTGTGTCGATGTATCAACGTAAAGTAAGTAACGAGGAGCCACATTAACCAACTCACTTATCGAATCAAGTCTTCCAAAATATGTGACAGCAATATACTTGCGACACTGTCTCCCTCGTCAACTTGAGGAGTGGTTTCCGAACGCATCCGATTTATCATTAATGCAACAAGCATGAAATTATTATTCCTATTATTTAATACGCTACACGGAACAAAACAAATAAAACTAAATATGACGTAACAAATTTACTGAATATTGTACCTACTATCTGTTTCGTTTAAATTCGTTTTATTCAAAAATATATTTACATATTAAATATTGTATTGTCATATTCTGCTGTCGTTCAAAAATGTGCTATGAGAAAAGTAATTTTAAAAGCCAAGTTTTCTTTTGTGAGGAAGGCAACAGGCACGACGCATAGTTGAAGTTGCTTAATAAGTTTCCTCTCGCAGACTAGTGTGAATCTTTGCGATTTATATGAAATTTATTGCATATAAAAAGACTGTCTATTCAGTAAAACTGAGAATTCATAATTCAAATATAATATATAGACATTGTACTTCAATATAGGAGCTGTTGAGATAAAAATAACGTTGTATTTAATACAATACGATTGACGTAGAAACTGCTAAAAAACGGATCATGTAATGTAACCATAACAAAATATAATTTATCGCAACTAATCATCGAAGTTTACATGACGCTTTAAACTATATTAAAACAGGTGGGATACAATGATCAGACGTAACAATCTGTACGTTATCCCGAAATTTTAATTCCTCATAAATTATTTATCTATTCATTGATCTCATAAAATTTACAAAGTATATAGACTTCATTTTCTTTAAAGTTTTTTTTATTTATTTAATGTGATTGTGTGAACAAATATTGTATAATACTAATTATTTCATATTGTAAAGCTAATTATTAATTACCTAGATATAACTAGACGCTATCATTAAAATTCTAGTCATAATTGTCTGTGAAATACGCACGATCATATAAAATAGTTTGTAGAATTAAATATAAGTGAAATCAAAAGCAATACTTTCTGTACAATTTTCTGTAGACGATAAAGATAATAATATTTTAACGTATATTCATAGGTTTCATAGTATATAAATTCTGAAAACTTTTATCAAAATTGTTACTCTATAATAAGAATTTAAATTTAGAATACTGGAACGTGTACTTATATACAAACTTATATTATGAAAGGGATGCTGAAATTTAAACAACATTCCATGAATTTCGATTCCACAAAGTTATTGAAAAGACTTTTATCATATTATGTTTTGTTTATTATTTTAATATAAAAAGAAAAGAATTATTTATAAGACTCTGGTCTGTGAGTTTGTTTGTTGAAAGACTTTGGGGTATTTGTAATCGAAACGCTTACTTATTGTAAAAAACATAATAGATGTGACAAATCATGCTTGAATTGATTTCATACGGTACATTTAACAATACAAAGCAATTCCTTGACAATATTAATGCTGAATTTTTTTTTGAATGAGACTTCCAATGTAAAAAGTGTAAAATAAATAGAATAATCTTCTTATATGGTTCAAACATCAATTTACGCTCTAATTATCACGCATCGTATAAGCAAATCTTTACACATGAATGAAGATATTCAAATTTTCGCATTACTGGGATATTTTAAATTATATTCTTACCTATATATATATATATTTTGAGACAGACGACTGTCACATAAATATATATGTAAATAATAAAATCACGAAAACAATATGTTTTTGGGGTTGACATAAATTAATATTACATCAATCTATTACGTTATCAATAACTTAAGAATGCAAAAGGAACATATATAGTATATATTAACATTTAAAAATAAATTAACAACGAATACTAGCGAATTCCGATTAAAATTATTTATGTATATATATGTGAGTATTTAGTAAGAAAACTACAACGACTATAATAATGCTGAATAAATTTTTTTACATAATAAATATATAACATGTATTAACGTATCAAAACATGGCCGGAGTTCAGCGAACAAATATTTACAAATTCAGAGTTGAATTGGAATTATTTTCTTAAATATATGATCAATGTATTTACTTAGCCAGTAATATATTTCTTTTATACCTAAGGTATTACTTATATGTATGTTCAAATAATCATAGAGCTACAGCTATTACCAACAACAATATATAGCGATTGAAAATTACAAAAAAAATTACGATGTAAATTTGATATAAGCTATTGTAAATTTCGACATCGGTGGAAGACGATAATATAATACATAATTTAACAAATTTAATGTGTACATAGCTTGTTGTATAAACATTTTTTGTAGTATTTACCGAATATTCTCTATAGAAAAAAAATGTGTAGCTTAACGTTTGAAGTAAATTGTTATTTAATGGATTAGCATATTATATTCAATGTGTAATTATCAATACCGTATGTAATCTTTAGTCATTTCGTAGTAACCTATATTATTAATATTTGTCTGGCTATATTCATGTTTAAAATTAATAATAAGTAAGAAGCGCTATCTTCAAAGCGTACTGCATGAGGAAAGATAAGAAGAAATATTAATCTTCGTGAAGTTTTACAGTGAAAGGCCTTTACGTCACGAGAGACATTAAAGATACGGCTATTTACTCCTGCGTGTCCTTATAATGCAGATAGCACGTCTTACTAAAAAAATAGAGGCAATGTAAATACGATGATTCTCAATAAGATGTCTTGATATTATTTTTGGGAACCTAAATAACAAACACGTTATAATATTAATACAAGTATTTTTACATGTTTACGTTCCAGAAAAAGACATTTTTAAACCAATAAATTTAATTTCGTAATATTTTTTAAGTACATCGAATAATTAATATTTGTAGCAATTACGAGAACTTTATTTGTAACATGTAATTAGTGAGCACCATTTTTTTTAAATAAAGTGGTAAATTAGTTTCCTTTACTAGAAAACAATATTTGAACAACGATTTTTGTAAATTTTATAGTTTTCAGCACTTGATATAATTGTAGTCGACGGTAAGCACGTAGGTTTAGATCGTATATTATAACGTTTAAAAACGCGCTGATAAACATCTAAGCTGCTTTGTTATACGAAATATATTGTAATTTAGAAATGCATTTATGGTAAAAATAAAAAGTAGGACACTTATATGGTTCTTATTATTGTAGTTTACATTTTTCCAGACCAATTTCTTTTACGAAAAACAAAAAAAACTTTTTATACAACTATTTCAATCAAGAATATATTTATAAACATTTATTTAAACCTCTTTACGTTAGTTAATTGCTAGTCCACGTTTTCAATGCAAATTATTTTCTTGACTTATAAATTGAAATAGTTCGAACGTAAGACCTTATAATTAAGGCTGAATTTATAACTGATATAATGACTACAAATGATATAAGTGTTTTCTCTATCTAATTTATTTTTACTTAATTAGTATTTCAATTTATTAATGTAATAATTATAATAAGTAACGGCATTATAATTATTTTACGATGAAATTTATGTAAATGAACGAAAATTAAGATGTAAACAATTTTGATTGAGATTAATGAAAATGTCATTCCAAAATGAACAAGTGGCAACAAAGCCTTTTAATACGATGATAACAATTAAATTATAAATTGGATGTTATTTATTTAAAGAGCCAACATGCCTTATTGTGCATAATGGAAAAAATGCAGGTTCACGAGATCGTAGGTTCCAGGTTCTGTTCATTTACTGAATTTACAGCTATAATTACCTATGATTCTATTCATTTCTCATGGATAGCATGGTGAGGGAAATGTGTCCGATAATGTTGTATCACGTGTAAGTCCACCTTCCCGCAATGGAACAGCGTGGTGGAAAATTCAAATTCAAAGTGTATTTCATTGTAATTCATAATGAATGCTTTACAGACATCATTCAGATAATTCAATTCAATTCAAAATATCATAATACATTTCATAGAACTGTCGACAAATGCATGCTCGTACTTAATGGCAGCGAGTGAATGCACCCGAGCGGTGCGTGCGTCAGACGAGCGCGTCGGCTAAGGTCCGCGCTACTTCCACCGGTTGATTGCGAGTAGCGAGTTGGGTCGCGGTTCTCTGCTCGAGTCCGCACCGTCTTCATAAGTATCGCTCCAAGTTGGCAGGCGAAGTTTGTGTGGCGTGGTGCGCGTGCCACCCTCCGCCCACATCGATCGAAGTGGCGGCGCGCGCACCACCCCTCTGCAAATATATATCGCGGAACGCACGAGAAACCCTCACAACGCAAGAGGACGCGCGCGATCGCCTGTTACGCCGCTCGCCAGGGGCGCTGCTCTTTCTCTTTTCTCTCTTTTTCTCTGTTCGTCTGTTTCTCGCTGATGCGGTCGCGCTGAGGCCGATGCGGGCGCCGCCATGCCGCGCTGCCTCATGGCCAAGAAGTGGAAGGCGGCTCAGGCAACCGAGCTGGCCGACGAGTCCGATGAGGAGATCGACGTGGTCGGCGAGGGGCGCGGCCGGAGCCCCGCGCCCGCCGCCACTGCGCCGGGGCCCTCACCTCGCGACCCCGAGCCAACTCTCCTCTACAATGGTAAGCACTTGTTACTCGCAATCAACTTTAGCTATTCTCCAAATATGAGCCGTTATCAGCCTGTCAATTGGATAGTGTACGTTCTACATAAACATAAACGCATGAAATTACAGCACTTAGATATTATATACAAGCATGACCTTGGTTTTTGAATATTTCTTATGTACAGTCGAAAATCCATCAAGCTATACATAAGAAAACAAAGTAAGACAAGCTGATACGACTTAAATAATAATTTTATAAACAAGTATAGTTGAGGTAATACCTCAACTATACTTGTGTATGTGAATGACGCAAGACCTTAATATAACCAAAAGAATCTTAGAGAAGGTAATGTATAATACGTTTAAGAGATCGACTCGCAACAATTAACAAAATTTATAATATCGTACAATTTATTTTACATTTTAAGCTTTGCTGTATATGCGATTGCTGATATTATTTTTCGCGAATTCTATATCATCGCCGTAATATTAGTTGTAACGCTATGCGCATGCGATATACCATTGCATTTATTTACCATTTAAAATGTAAATTATTAAAATATCAGTTGCCACGGGAACACATCATGACTCGGGAACACACACATCAAACGCATCACTGTGTCCTATACTCATGTATGAATCCATACATGATATTGTATAGTAAGGGTCGTTGGGGCTTAATAATATAATATGATTGGGTATATATAGATATAGTACCAATATTCTATGTTGCTGTGAACAGTTATTAAAGAATATGTCCTAATATAATCATATAGTATTAAATCATATGGTAATTGTGTTCGTAATATTTACTTTATAAAAATTAGAATCGATAAGGTGAGATAGTTATGTTGTTAAATACTTTATGTATGTTATGCCGACAGTAGTTTCACATATTATTCTTATAATTATGTTATATATGAAGAATGGATATTAAACAAAATCTTCATAATGAATCTTTTACCTTGCTAATAGATTAATTATGTTGGTGATTAATGAATTAAATTTTATTAATTTATAATTATAATATAAAGATAATAATTAAATAATATTAAGAAAAATATTTATACAATGTCGCTGTAAATTGCAAACCAGCCAGCTGCAACCCAACACGGTCACGAAAGTCCTACGTACTATAAGTTCATTAAGAAAATGTATTATTAACAACGAGATGAGTACTTCTTTATAATTTTTAAAGCTTAAAACAACTGAACACCGTTATTTTTCCAAAACATCAACTAAACGAATAAATATAATATTTACAAACAAATCAGATGATAAAAAGAAAAAAACATTGAAATTAAAAACAGCCTAAAATGTAGGCTGAATATTAAATATAATTTGAAAATGACTCATTTCTCTGGTCGAGTGACAGAAGAATGATTCACGGTCCGCCGTATCACACAGCGTAAAAAAAACAACGATTATCCGCACAGCACGGCGGGATTACAAGCCCGCCCGAGGATCTAAATCCGATTATTGAGTACAACATAAGCGTATTTAAACGTAGAAATGCAATTACAGCAAATGAAAAAAAACTTCACAATGCCTTTTACGGGGAACCTGAAACATTTATATTCAATTTCGTGTTGCAAGGTTACCTTTTTTAATTACTCCCACACTTTCATTGTGAATTCTTTTGAATATTATTTTTAATCACGTTGTCATACGAAGTATTGCTACTAAATCTTCATAATTACTGTTTCACTATTACTACTACTATTACTACTACTATTACTATTACTATATAGTAGTACGGGATAAAGCGTGGGCATACCTCGCCTCGCTGCGCCCACCGCCGCGGCACCGGACCACTCCGTGAGGATGATTTATCTGAACAGCCTGAGCGCTTCTTTTATAATTATCACAAAATTTTGAAATTTTACCAGTTCTTTTTATTATTATTAAAATTATCGACGTTAAAACAATTATTTTTCCATCTGACTTATATCACACACTAGCTAAAATTTAAAGAAATCACTCAGAGCTGACTTATGATATTTCAGTATTTAACATTTTTAGTTTTACTTTCGTGGGATATAAATGATTATTGGTTTTTGCCGCATCCGAATCTAGATAGGGCAATATACAATTGGCCTATAAGATAGACAGATAGATGCTATCGCAAACTTTTTTAGAACTTTTCAAGAGAAACAATCCTGTCATAGATGATTGTTGTGTAACTATAACCGTTTACGAAACGAAAACGTACGCAACGTAGCTAACGTTCAAAGGAATAAATTTTCCCCGTTTTTGCAAAATTTTTCATTGATTCTCCACTCCTATTGGTCGAAACGCGATCCTTATCTTTTTAAATGGGCTATCCGACATCAAAATAATTTTCCGATTCGAATTAGCAGCATGTATTTTGGAATAAAAAGTATATATGTGCGCTTGATAATTTACAGCATTAATAACGACGTGGTTGACGGAGGCCTCTGAGCTATACCATCGTAGATCGGAAGACTTGTATTAAATAAATTTTGGTTCAACCCATTTAGGTCACTATAAAACATATTTATTAAGTCACACTACATTCATCAATGTTAGCTCACCGCGATAATAGTTTAACTAAAATATCTTCCGTGTACAGATAGCGCTCAGTTACATTTTTACCATATAAATATGTAGATAATATAAAGAACAGATATAGATTACAACTGATACGCTCAGAAGGAATTTAGAAATAATACTATAAATATAATTCACTTATGACATTTATTATAACTTTAAAGTTCTAATTACACACAATATTCACTAATACAAAGCACACGTCCGACCTCACCAAAGGGTGACTCTCGAATGGCTGACTGTCAAGTCGTCTCTTTAAATATAAGCATTTGATATTACTTTGTGAGGGTAGTGTGAATGAGCGAATGACAGCTGTGAGGGTAGTGTAAATGAGCGAATGATAGCTGTATATATGAATGATTGTAACAGTCGGCCATCCGTCACAGTAACGAGTCCCTTCGTTTTATTGGGCAAATACACAATTTTTCACCATTATTTAAAAAATAGATACTTCAATTAATCAGTTATTTATGAAATCTAATACTAATCAATAAATCTGAAATATTGCTCAATAATTAGATTTTATCCAAATCGAAATAAACGCTTAATTAAGTAAATACAAGAGGAGTTACTTCTATTCTTTCACTACCATCTTGCTTTACAGTATCTCACCAATACCATCACTTCAGTTACGGATCCCCGTATCCAAACAAGAAGATAGTTACTTCTATTCTTTCACTATCAACTTGAATCGGCTTGTCAGACATAACACTCATGCTCGGCTCACATCTGCTCGAGCTCTGTGTTATGCAGACAGCATCCCTGTTCACTTATGATTCACTAATTGTTCCATTACCAACGATAGCTACTTCTATTCTTTCACTATCAACTTCATTCGGCCTGTCACACTAACACTCATGCTCGGCTCACATCTGCTCGAGCTCTGTGTTATGTAGACAGCATCTCTGTTCACTTATGATTCACTAATTGTTCTATTACCACTGATAATCGTAAAATTAATCACCCTAATAAGAATCTCTACTGAGTTGATATATAAATACATTGTAATTATGAATGGGGTTCTCATTAACTTTTAGATTAGTTATTTTAATCACTCATCATTTGAAAAATAAGCAGGAGTATCAAAATACATTTACGAATATAGTTTGTCAACTGAAGGATTCAATATGTCATCCATATAAACAATTATATAAGAAACCTTACACACAGAATTTTATGAAATTCCACTAGTACTAGCCTTGTTTGGACAACTATTAGAATTGTGACCCAGAAAATTACAATCAGTACATTTATTTATTGGCTTGCGACATTGCCAGCTCATATGGCCAGGATCACTACAGTTAAAACAAACTGTATTACCCCTGGGACGATTTTTCGTTAAGTCAGGTGATTTTTGAGAAACAGCAGCGGACGGTATGTCATTAGTTAAAGGATGCGTAAACCTCGATTGAACATCTTTTCTAAGTTCATAGTTTTCTCGTGGTTGATTTTTAACAATTTTAAAAAAATCTAGCGTTTCCTCAGGTTTATCAAATTTTCCGGCTTGCGCACTTAAACGAACCCCTTTGTCTTCTATGCCAAATATAATACAGTCCACTGCTTGTTTCCCAAATATCTTACAACGGTTAAGAAGATTTATTTTCGAAAAGTAATATAGTTCAAGTGACTCACCAGGACGTGCCTTTCTGTTGAGCATCTCTGTTAATAATTCTGCGTAGTTTTCAGTTGATGGAAAAGATTCTTGTAACAGGTTCTTCCATTCTATCCACGAATGCTTAATAGAAGGTAAGCCCTGATACCAAGTCTTAGCATGTCCAGTCAGTTTAGGCAGGGCGTAGTGGACAGTTTGCTTACTGTTCCAGTTATAAATCTCTGCACATTCATCTACTTTGTTTATCCACATATCAATTGTCTGTTCTTTTGAAAGCGGGTCAAAGTCCTCCACGTCGACTTTCACATCTGGTGTGGCTGCGGCTACGATGTTCATCATTGCAAGCTTTTTGACTCCGCTCAACAGGTTGAGCGGAATCTCTTGAGTGCGTATCTCGTCTTCGTTGCCCAGTCTCAACACGCTCACTTCGTTCCATCTTCACTGAACAACTATGTGGGCGTTGCAAAAACAGTGTATTTTTGCTGTAATCCCACTTCTGAGCTGATACGCTCAGAAGGAATTTAGAAATAATACTATAAATATAATTCACTTATGACATTTATTATAACTTTAAAGTTCTAATTACACACAATATTCACTAATACAAAGCACACGTCCGACCTCACCAAAGGGTGACTCTCGAATGGCTGACTGTCAAGTCGTCTCTTTAAATATAAGCATTTGATATTACTTTGTGAGGGTAGTGTGAATGAGCGAATGACAGCTGTGAGGGTAGTGTAAATGAGCGAATGATAGCTGTATATATGAATGATTGTAACACAACCAAGTGCTAATAGTTTATGCTAATCAATTATTATGAGCTATTTAAATATTATTCAATTCATTATTATTAATTAAGGTAATATAAATGTAGATTCTTAAATTGAAGTCATATAAAATCAGTAGCTTAAAGTCACTCATTCCACATTTCACCAAATTTATATCACAGTTATCAATCGAGTAAACTATCCATCTTTTTATCCCCCTCAATTGACTTTACCCTTTTTTCTTAAGAAGAATTGGATAGTAATCTAATACCTAAAATACAATAATACAAAACAGGGCGTAAAGTGGAGGAAATTGTAACTATTTCGGTTATAAGTTCATGTCCTTCGTCCGTGATCGTTATTTTTCACTTATACAGTCACAGATCAAGGCCGAAGCTTACGAGGGTATTTTAAGTGATGCATTGTTTGCGATGAGGTGCACATACAGTAGGACCACGACGATCTTCTTAAACAAGGTGCGATCTCGTAGGAGACACCCTGAGAATAAACGTTAGTTGATGTAAACCCTCAAAATGACTAATTTGGAAGGCTCACTTTAAATTTGGACAACTTTTAAGTAGAAAAAATAGCTACCATTACAAGGAATAATTTATCGTAGAACAAAAAATTATTTATTCTACTAAAATATCTGATAATTTATAATGGGTAAATTTTGAAATTGATATTGAGTATTTTGTTTGTTACAAAATACTTACAGTATTGAGTTGAAATTTTTGCTTTTAAAATACACTTTATAATGAAAAGTGGTCGTAGTTCCCCCAAGGGAATTTCAGTTCGCAAGAGGCATTCCATTTACAGCTTATGTCGGCACTAATGGTTCATAGTTAAGTATGTGCTTCTGAGTGTAAACATACTGGTATTCCAAGCGAGCCTTCGGTATTCGCATAAATCTTTGGTAATAGTTAAGTTGCATCATAAATATTATTTAAAGACAAAAGGCATGTAATAATTGGTTCGGTTCCGTGAGGTTCAAGCTTATTTCATACCAAATTTCATAAAAATCAGTTCAATGATTTTGTCGTGGAAGTATAGTAGAGAGACAGATAGTTAATATCGCAATTATAACAATAGCAAACATTAACCATATATAATTTAATTCAGAAAGGAACCACCGTAAAAAGACTTAATATTCATGTTACATTCAAACTTGACAAGTTAGCATGTTCAACTATTTTGAACTTGTCTACATGAAGCATCTATCCCACATTTATTATGCAGAATCTAACGCGCTTAGGTCAAGTAGTTAAACATTTACAATCAAACAGAGCGCAGTAGACTATCTACATATAGGCGAACACCTTTCAACCTAATTTTATCTGAACATTATAAAATTCTAAGTAAAAAATATACAAATTCGTTTTTTGATGTTGGTATAAAATATCATTAAGATCCATTGTTGTCTTTAATGTAAATAAGTATTGATTCTATCGTTGTTTTTGTGCGTAATCTACATTCACACGACACTCGACAGTAGCACAGTTTCAGTTTTTCCATTGGGATTCGTTGCATTATTATAAACGCATGATAGATGACTCGCAAATCGTGTATAATTTAAAAAATATATTAAAATGATTTATGTATAAAAAATCTAAATTTAGTAATTTTTGATCTAATATTCAGGTCAATTACCGACTATTAAATAAAAATTGGATTTAGAATTATTATTATTACGAAATGTATGAATAAATCGTTATCGTTAATTGTAGCGTAATCCAATTCATTGTCGGGTTTGTTCCTGACATTTACTGCATAACACGAAACTTTTAAATATCAATGAAGAAACCAAGGTTGTAAAGGTGAAAGCTATTAAGGTGGGTCAATCCGAGGAATTTAAAAACTAAGTACATTATTTCATTGAATGTTTTTCATGAGAGTAGTCCTGAAAAATAAAGTCATAAAATATATCTAATAATATTTCCGATTTTAATTTTTTTTCTTTATTTTCTAGTATAAAATGTTTTAAAATTAACATGCAGATATACTGTTTGCGATGATTCATGCAATTCTGTATCGAATAATTTTAAGAACATTTATATTTTACATTTACTTGGTGAAGCAGAGAGCTTTCACGGTTGTCCGCTTCACTTACAGTCTACAATATTTCCAATTGATAGCGAAGAAGCAAAAGCGATGAGCCCGTCTGCGAGGAAAGGAAAGTCGTGTAGCGTTTTCGGTGAGAGTTTCTACAAGCCTTTAAAATGTAACATTTTGAAAGGCTAAGTTTACGGTATACTTAAGTTCAACGTATTTTCAGTGAAATATATTTTCAGCCTGTATTTTTAAAGGATTTTTACAATGTTTAAATGTAATGCGACATATTTAAGCCGACATATAGAGTATTCTAGGTGTCGAAACTTCGGAATTTGAAAATACATTTCATATTTATTATAACGTACTAGTATTGCACAAGTCAATAGCGATTCATGTAGCATAAGCATTAACGAAAATACTACCAATTTAATGTCTGCAATTAGAAGACATTTAAAATATTAACAACTTCCGAAATGTTGTCCTACTCCTACCTTAGTTTTATATTAAAGTATTAGTATTATCAAATGATATATTATTTGTTGGCATCATTCTTTTAATACAGTTTAACGTATATGTAAGTAATTAAGAAAATCATTATATACATTAATTTAGGAACTAAGTTTTAACCTATTTCGAAATTTCGTATCGGTTTGAAACTACATGTACCTATACCTATGTATATGAGTGTACTTCGTATGGCAATGTGATAATTTGGTATCATCGATCTGGTTTGATAATAAACCCAAGAAGTAGAACGCTTCCAACAGCTACTAAGAAATTCTTTGAATTCAGGCTAATTTTTTTCGTGATCTCGTATATGAATACTGATGTAGAGTTTAAACTAGAAATATTAGAACAACAACTGAAAACAATATCTTTATTTGGCTTTGTACATAAATTTATAAAAAATGTAAATTTCAATATCATAATATTATTATTAATCATAACATTATTGCCTTATTATACATATGACATTATTATATAATTGAAACATATAATATCGCTCTACAACGTCTCGAGCTAAACAATTCTGAAATGTTAGTTTATATAATTAAAATTAAAACATTTATCTTAAATTTAAAATATTTATTTGTCATAAATGAATATTATTCATAGGAAGTTTCTATGATTACATTAAGATTACAATTTTATCGTATAAACTACGTTGTTTATGATTGACAATTAAAAACTATAAAAAAAAGTAAAAGTTGCTCTACATATAAAGCTCTTTTAAAAAACATTTCAAGACTATATATGCGTTTTGAACTTGTTAATAAATAAAAAATTATATTATTATATTTAATGACGATGCCAGCACTGACATTTAGATTTTCGAAATTTTTAGTGTGGCCTTTGAAATTTAATCGAATTTGTATCACGAAGGTGCAGTCCGTCGTAAACGCTTGGGTGGCGAACCATGAAACGAGGGTCACTTATTGATTTTCTGGTCCACACTGCCGCATGTAGCCAATTATGTAGGGCCGATATGGTTCCGTAGGCCTTCATTTGATGCGTATTCATTGACATCGAATTTGATATCATACAGAACGAATGACGATATTCTTAATTTTATAAAATGTTTTTATTTTTTATTTATCGGTTTAATAAAAATAATAATATCTCATAGATGGATAAAAATTATTTCGTGAAATCATTATTTACAAAACCCTTACTTTTTAATGCGTTCCATAAAAATATAGAATCATGAATAACACCTATTAATAATAATAATATATATAACTTGTAAAAAGTCAATTAAAAATAAAATATTTTATCAATAATAATCTGCTTTTCTATCGATTTTGACAAAAATGAGGACACAATGGTTTTTATATCAAAATATCCGAAAAAATGTTAGTCTGAAAAGGATTTCCAAATAAACGCTGACAAAAATCATACATGAAAGACCTTAACACGCCAAACGGATTCGAATGAAATAAAAACAAAACAGCAACACAAAACGAATGCGATAATAGTTGTCATATTTCAGAATAAAATTGATAGCTTTAAATAGCTTTTGACTTTAAATAGCTTCGCCTTAAAGGAATGAAAAGAATATTGTATTTATTATGTTTGTAAATAAGAACAAATATCTATATCTATATACTACTACTATATAAATCTATTGGCTCTGTCTGTGCATATTTTTTTTCACCTAATTTTGGTGTAAATAATCGTTTTATGATGCAGGTATTCACATTATACTATTTTTTCATTTTTGTCTGTCTGTCTGTTTTCTTATAACTCAAGAACGGCTTGACCAGTCTTGATGAAAATTGGCAAACACAAAGAACATGTAATGGTGCAAATGATAGGCTTATATAAGATCGGTAAACCCTACGGTATCTTATGAAAATCAAATCGTTAAGTACGTATTTCATTCATTCATTATTTTATGTGTGTGTGTGCGCGTTTGTGATTTAATAGTAGTAAAATAATTTATTATATTTTTATTCACTATACGCGTATGTATGTATATAAATGTTTTATCCCAAACTAACAATAATTACTTTTATATTAGATGTTTGTAGTCGGTCGTTCAACGATAACAAAATATATTAAGTCACTGCAATTCAACGCTCGTTTGATAAATATTTATGTTAATATCCAAAACCCGTTTGAAATTAAATAACTTAATGTCTGCCTTCCGTCATTTCTATTCCTCCAAAATTAACTACATTTCGTATTTTCTTCGCACGAAAATTAATATAGAATCTTAATATTAAATACCCATTCAAACCGGTGTTCCAAAGCGGTTGCACATTAATGAAATGACAGGGAATTAAAATTATTCAAGCAAAACGTTCAGTATATTCAAACGTTAATACTGATATTATGTTTAGTTACTGTACAACTTGCTGAATGAAATTATCTATCAAAGTAAGAAAATATTACGAACTTAAATGGAATTCTATCAGTTAAAAACTTCAAGTATGGCTTAGTTTTCGCGGTCTGTTTCCTAACATTTATCAAACTTACGACGAAAAGTTGTGACAGCATAAATAATGTCAGTATATCCTAAGCTCAGAACTTTATAAGACTGAAACTCTCATTCGTCAAATATCCCGTATAGATAGTAGATACTTGTACATAAATAAATCTCTCATTTATACAAAAAAAAAAACATTATTATTTGCCATCTATTCACAACAATGGAAAATACATTTCCATTTAAAAATCACTTTACTGTACGAAGTTCTAGTCCACAATAATGTCGTTAAAGCAAAGTACTACAGGCTAAAGTACACAAGTTGAAGTATTGTAAGTCAAACAACGTTATTTAATCCACAATAACCATTAAAATCACATGCATAAACTGTTTGAAAGTTAGAGTAAACGTTTTTTAATGGTAGGGAATGCGGTATAACACTTAACAATTTCTGTGTGCTTCCGACAAATGCCTTTGTTGTCAAATACCAAGAATTCTCTAAGGGAAAATCGTTTAACGTAGTTTCATTTATTTATCCATATTTAGAGCGATTTAAAATTTTAGAGATTTAAATGAAAATAGCTTTTATTTACGTTTTCAAAACAACAAGAAAGAGAAAGATAAAAACATTTAATTTCTTATTGATGTGAAAGAACTATTGACATGGCTTGCAGGAAAGACTAACACGCCTTTAAAAAAAAAAATTTGGCGTCCCATAAGGACCGCATTTTTTTTACTACGTTAAGCGTAGTAAAAAAGCATGTGACAAGTAAACGCCAGTAAATATCGCACAGCTAGGCAAAAGCCGATCGCTATTAGTAAAGGTTGTTTAAGAAGATAAACACGACTGGAGCGACTTGGAAGGGAGACATTTTTCTCATCCCCGGCCTTCTGAATTGCTTAAGGAACGTGTCCCGCCTTCTTCAGCAGCATTTCCGAGTAGCGGTCTGACGCTTGTTGGTCACGTCAGCCACCATGGTCTTATAATAAATACCTAGGCAAGAGACAACACCTGATATTATGGCTGGCGGTTGTGTGCAGGAATGGAATCGTCTTATGCAAAGGCCTGTGATGTTCTTCATTTGTCAAAATAATAAACTTTGATACTTGATTTATTCACTTTTTATTTTCTATTGTTTTTATAAATATATCAAATTAAACTTTAATTTTAGTATGGATAACATTATTTCTTCATAAAAATACTAAATCTCTTCTAATATAAGTCAATATTCTATATTAAATATCTAATATTAGAATACTTGTTTATTAATGCAATTATATTAATAAAAAGTATATACATAAAATATTTCAAAAGAGCTCTATTAAATTTTAACTCCTAGTCGTTAAAAATGTTAGTAGCAATACACAACATAACAAGTTCATTTAATTTCAACTAACAAATAGCAAAACTGTTAACTTTTGAAAAAAGGTTTTTCGTAATGTTCAAAAAGTTGCTCCTCCACCTGTCCGTAGTATTTAGTTGACAGAATTTAGTTTAAAAGTGAAACGGTGCATTTCCACTGAAATAGTTGGCATATTATATGTTCGCAAATATTTCCAATTCTTCATATAGTTACCAACTTTTGTTTTAAATTTGACCATATAAGTTGATGATTTAAGAGTAAATACAGAAACTTTCCTCACCAAATAGTATACGATACAAATTGACGATTTTTATGTAGTAACTTAAGACGTGACTCCAGACAATAATAATCAATAATTACAAAAGTAAAAACAACAATTGCTTTAGTTAAATATCAAAAGTGTTTTTTTGCGAATTCTTATATTTGTCACTTTAATGCCACCTCATCTAACGATCTAAAAATATAGCGCTATTCGCCAAATACATTTTTCTTTTGAAGGCGTTTTCAAGGTTCAATCAAGGGAGTTTCCCTCGACACGATGCTCTCGCTGGATTTCTTCCAAGGTCTATCCTCGAGAACGTTACTCATAATCATATTAAGGTCTTGACTCCAAATGAGATTATCTGGATAAAATATTAAATTTGAAACTATTTTGAAAACTTATGTCTTCTATATAACTTATCTAGATATTCTTATTCCATAAAAATATTAGCATAGTATTTAATTGTATTAATATTTACTAAACCACAACATGGAAACCTTTTAAAGAGCGTTCATATCCGAATTAAAAGATTCAGGCAACACATTTCAATACGTACCGATAGGTAGTTATTCCCAAAAATATACTGCGAATACATACTCACACTTACCTTCACTTAACCTTGTCATGGTGATTGATTTATCAAAACCCGAAAAATCTGAAAGAAATAGTTGTTACAGAAATTACTGTATAAAGTCAATAGGCTTTAGTTATCAATTGAATGGTATTTAAAACACAAATGGATTAGACAAAACGTGCGGTGTGATACTTTATCAGAACAGAACGTAATGGAATGCTCCGAAGTAATAAATTACTTTCATTGGTACACGGCTCGCGGCACTTTTTCCTTTTGTAACCGAGTCTACGATTTATGAATTCCAAACAAGGCCAAGTGCTACGGGTTTTTATAAGACTCGATACATTTGTACGAAATGAAAATCGATTCAAGTTAATGTGTTTTTTTATCACGTTTATACAAATGTGACGTGATTCACAATAAAAATGCAATAAGAACTTGACTTCTCGTTTCGATTGCTGTTCGTCGGGATGCATTTCCAACCGTATAACTCAACATTTTAAAATCAAAATCCTTTATTCAGCGTTGGAACATTACACTCGTATATTTATAGTTAAACTAGAAACTATCACAGCACATTTACCGCCCTTTTTAAATTTCAATTTTACTAATTTAATATATTAATTATAATAATTACTTTTGAATTTTCTCCTATCTCTGTAGCCGACTTGGCCTTAAATGATAGAGCAGCTTATAGCATACGATATATTTGTTTGTCGCTGCCTATTGACCTAAAAAACTGAAGCATTGCAAGCCCTCCTTCAGAGAGTGCACGAGAAAAAATTAAAATATTTGTTTATTTTATTTTCTTGATTTCGATGATTTCCTTGGTTTTATTGATTGCGCGTCGTGTTTTATTTGTAAAGATTAAAACTGCTTAAGATATTATAGTTATCTGAATGGCTGTTAAGTATCATGAATCAGATTATATCTACATATACATATATCTGAGAATAATATAATATAAGAGATTTCTGTTTGACGGTAGAATCTACCTGATGGGTCGGCGGTATCTGCCCAGACTTTCACAAATCTTAATAATATATTTGTCAATCTTGATTTAAAGTTTAATAGTAGTTCATTCATTAGTTTTGGTAGGAGATAATCTGTAGTTCGTTTTCCATAAATGTTGTTTGCTTTAAATGTGATTAGCTTGTGTCTTGTTATTGTTGTTGTGACTTTATGTGTTATTAAGTTTTTATCGTAGTGGAAATAATTTTGACAATGGAGTGCATGTTTACCTTTTTTATTAACTGAGAGTACTTTACAGTATTTGAGCATCGTCATTTTCGTGTTCTCTTTTGTAAATTGTGTATTTTTTCTAGGTGGATTTGAATGTATGTCAATAGACATTGAGGCCATATTATACAACACTATCCATAGGAGTATTGTATAAGAGCTTGTTGCATATATTTTCAATATGTCTATCTCAATTAAATCTATGGTCTAACACTAGTCCAAGTGTACTCTGGACTTCTTCAACGGCCTTGCAGCTACAATGGGGGGTTAAGTGTAAGCAGTTGTGTGAATGTGAAACAAGGTAAAATATCTCAGTACTTTTATTATGGCTTGAACAAATATATAGTCTTTTTTTTTCTCGTCGGTTAGCACTGATTCAACATCGTGAGACCATCTGCACAATTTATAATCCTGTTGAAGATCAGATACAGCTACATTGAGATTTCAGTTAGCAACTATGATACAAGTATCGTCCACATACTGTAAAAGTTTACATTTCGTAACAATGTTTACTTACGTTTACTTTATATCATTGACGTATGCCAGATAGTGCAGTGGACCAAGAACGGATCCTTGTACTGTTCTCTGTGTGTTAATCCTCATTTCAAGAATACTCCATTCGCTACCACCCCCAGTATCGGAACACTTGGAGCGCTCAACAAGGCGAGACAGTACTTCACGACGAAACATCGTCTAAAACTTTATAAAATTCCTCCACATTCGCTCTACAGGGAGTGCTGCTTTCATCTCTGGGTGGGAGCTCTCCAATACCAGTTTCTTCCTTCTGACCGCATCCAACTTACAGCAACAAGCATTGCAATTGGCTTGAATGTTTGGATCTGCGTAGAGATGTCGGGTCAGTTTGCATCCTCTATCGCTTGTATCGCGGGGAATATACTGAGGAATTGTTTGGTTTAGTCCCAGCGGCTAAACTTCACCACCGGACATCGCGTCAGAATTCTAAGTTCCATTTAGACCAGTACCGATAGCTTAGAAAATGGTAAAAAAAAAGAAATAAAATTATAGTAGGATGAAACCCATTGGAAAAGAAAGAGAATATAACAATAATAAAAGTAAAAACAAATTACGGGCGATGAAGGCTGGTTCCATAGAGTGGTGGTGCGAGGCAGAAAATGCCTTTAAAATCGCGCTAGTGTGGACTACCAGACATCGACAATTAGCCCAGTGCCGATAATTTTTTAAACGAAAAAAAGTTATAGTAGAATGACCCTTTGAAAAAGGAAGAGAATATAACAAAAATAAAAGGAAAAATAAATTACGGGCGACCTGAGGTCGGGAAGTGGGATGGGTTTTAAAGGTAAAAAACGGTTTTTCTCGATTTCCGGCAAAACTACAAGTCCTATAGAAAAAAAATTAAATGGCAAAGTTGTAGATAATAAAAAGATCTACAAGTATTGTATTTACACTTTTTTCATATAACCTCAAAATTTACGTGAAAAATTCAAGTAACCAGGTTTTTTGTTTTTTATTTATATCTTTTACAAATAAATTTATTTTTTCACGAAATTTTGTGCAGTGCGTCGCCATCCGTAGCCGTTGGGCGCCGTGAATAATCCACAGAATCACGCACGGTGGAAATCCAGCTTTATATACCAACTGCATTCCTTGAATTAAGGAATATAAGGGTTTACAGAACGTGTGATAAGAAAATAGTAACAGTAGATATTTATTTTTCCGATAATAATATCAGCAACTTAAAAAGTATTGACTACAGAAACATCATGCGCGACTGCCCTAAAAATAATGAAAAACAATAAAAGAAACGTAATCTGACGCTTACACATAAAAAATATTAAAAAAATAACCTTACACAATGATTTTCGTTAGTGTCACTACCACACAAATTGGGCCGATTTAAATTTCGCATCATAATTTGCGTACGGTTAAAAATAGTAGATGAAAAACGATTTTAATTTAAATTTTATTTCGCTACACAAAATAACAAATGTAAATATGAAATAGATTAACGTACACAATCATCTTGATGCGTCAACAGAACCATGTTATGTCTACAGACATACGTACGAGTATGTCGTAACTTAATTGAATTTCCAGTACAATTACACTGACTAAATTCTAATTCAATTGGAACTGAAACTTGAACATTACATTGAAACGCACACCTTTGGATTCATTTTAATAATCATTAATCAAAAATCCAAAAAAGTCGTGGACTACAATTGTATTCTATCATGTCTTGTGGTTTGTCTCGCGTGTATCTTTGTTATTGTGTAGATTAAGTTAATATTGCAATCATCATAATGTTTTAGGGCAACATCACAATTTCTGTTGACGTTACAATTTTAATTGGATGCTCATCCGGAAACATTGCGTTGGCTACAGCCAAAATTATATGTTCTGTTTCTTTTTAACATATTTCCGACTTATTTAATTCGGAATATTATGTGCCAATCGTCCTTAAAGATTAATAATACATCTTTATTAGATTGCAATTTGAATAAAACATCTTATCAAAATTACATCATTACTATTAGACCTTTTTGCTCAATCATGTCTTGATAGTAATATTAGTTGTTAAGGGGTTGACAACTCGTGCCAAAATGGAAGAGAACCGAAACATACTTGTATCCGAACTCTCAATTGAGACTTCAATGCAGAAGATTTCGAAATGAAACAGACTAACCCTCGACTGATAAAAATCCTCAAAGAGAAGACTAAATAAAATAATTTCGGTATGAGTACGGTTTCGAATCAATCCCCCAGTCATCTCTAAAACTTAATAAAGATTATCGACAGCGAAATATCAAGTACAAAGACCTTTTAAACAGCGACTATCACGTGAGACAAAGCAGTACTTCACGTCTCGCTATTAATAAACCAAGTCCAGGTTCGTCTTAGTTTGAATGAATACTCTGAGCTCTTATTCACTTTTGTTGTTTAAGTTTACGCTTTCTAAGAAACTGTTTAGATTACCACCCATCATTATAATATAGAGTTTATTAGAGTTTATACTATAACACTTCTTTTTTTTTGCCCTAATTCGGTTTGATGCAAACGTGTGTTTTAGAATGTCACCCGACACATGCAGGCCCTTTAATCAAGCATCCACTGGTGTTAACTGCACCATCAAGTTACTCGTTTAATTCCCCGTACACATGTAGGGAGTCGTATGAATGATTTTGTATTTATCGACGTAATACATAATATTAAATTTATTAATATCTCCAGACTTATACGCCATAGCAATTATTTTCAGTGAAGATTTGTCAATTGCAAAGTAGATACAAGACCATGCATGTTTATATAAACACACTTCTCTCTGACGGAAGGACGAATTTTTTGTGGTATCCGAGACATAGAAATGTAATACTGACAGGTTTCTAAGAACAAACTCCTATATATCAATAATTAAATAGCTTATTACTGACTCCGATCGACCTGGCTACATGATAGCCATGAAGGCTATCCACCACATCAATGAGACATTTACAATAAAACATAGTTATAGTAAGAACAGTTACATAAACGTAACTCTTAAAAAGAAAATATTTAAACGAGGAATTCGATCGCATTAACGTCGTTCTGAGAATAGCGAAAAATAACATTGAAGCAGAACTATAAATCCACAAACATCTTCGATGCAGTTTTCGGTTTTCAAATTTGCAGATGCCAAACAGCTCAGGGCGGCTGACGAAGTTTACCAATGTTCATGTACGATGGAAAATTGCTATTACAATTATATATTTGAGAAAACAGCAGCCTATATGGAATACGTAGCTCTATTAGACGATATCCTTTAAATATACCAAAAAGCTTTTGAAGTAAAGCCATTCTATTTTAGAATGTTTGCGGCTTATTCTACCAATCTTAAATGTGGGTCGGCGGATACACATGTTGCTGATGTTATCATCTGAAATATCCAGGTTTCCACACGAAGTTTTACATAACGATAGAGGACGTGATAAATTGTAGACACTAAATAAGCGTGTAACTCATTGATGCCTGCCCGGGCTTCAACACGAACACGCAATTTTCACCACCTCGAGTTTTATTATAAAGTTTTTTTGCTCAGATATTATTGAACTGTTAAAAACACACAAAATAATTCCTTCTAAAAATATACTACAAAGACCCCACTACAAACTGTATAATTATGTAATGTATTCTTATACCAAGATTAACAAAAGTGAATGATTCTTATCTCATACAAGAATTGTATCGTAGAGTTACCGATATAACAAAGCAAATTCAATCAGATAAATGTAAATGGTGATAAATTTGAACATATGAGTATGTCGTGCCTTCAAAGCAGCTGTATGACAGCTTTGTCCGGAATACGAGAACGAGCTCCGGATCTGTCTGACCTAAATTTCAAATTGCTTAATTTACGCCGCACAAATGTAGTAACGAAATGTTTTCGAAATAACAGAGGTTTTATTCAATTCAAGTAATATCCGGAAATTAATAAAAAATGCTATTCCTTAATATAAATTCGCTTGCTCTATTTATATTTATATTGACATTCGAAATATACTAAAAGATAATATACATCTATTAACTCTATTTTACAATTAATATAATCTTTTACATATATATTTTAAAGATTATAATTTTTTTTTTTCAGAGATGTAGGAATTAATACTCATGTGGTATCATATTTAAAAATACGACTATTTTATTATGACACATCATATTAAGAAATCATTCCACAAATCAGTTTTTTATATAATTTAAAAACGAACGACGATCAATTGATTCTTTTAAAAATATTTTACAATTTTCCTCAAAATCAATTCTATAAGCATCCCGATTCTGTATGAACGTACAACAAGTATCCAGGCGGGAGTCCTGGGGGGGGCGTCGCGGGGGAGAGAGGTGCACCCTCGGGGTGTTCAGGGGTCGAGATTCAACTGGTGCAATGCGGCGTACCCCTTCGCTCATCCCTCGGTCCGGGTTTGTTTTTGCTATTGTATTTGCGCCGCACAGTTGGCACGCTAAGCGTATATTTTCATATGTTTGTTTTGTATCAATGTCTTAAATGATGGTCGAGTATTTTACGATTTTATTTGTCTTTCATTTTATTAAAATTATATTCGAAAACCAAATATATATAACCAGATAAATTTACATATCATAAATATAACCAAATAAATCTAGATATTCCTACATAATTTATTTAATTTTATTATTTGGTTTTTGATATATAGGTATATTTAAATTCAAACATATTTAAATGGGATCGCTAGTCACGAATTTATAACAACGTGTTTATGTTGAAACGTGTCAGCGTTAACACCTCAAACAAGACCCGCCAATTTAACGCCAATTTATACAGATAATAATTACCTTTCACATAAAATGTAATTAATTTACCGCTAATACAGTCACTAACGTCAATTTATTATTGGTAATTAAAGGGATTAGCGATTCTTATTGTAAAACATATTCGGTTAACATGGATAATATTAACTCAATTTAAATGAAAACAAATACAAAGTAATTATAGAAATAGTACAGTAAACTGTAAAAACATAAAAATATTTTTTTTCAATTTCTCTTTATTGTATGTATTTGGTTATAAATGCAACATAAATTTTGCTTGGCTCGCGGTGCTCTCGACGCAGTAGACTTAATTTAATTTAACTTGTCTATTTATCAAAAACGAAATGGAACCGACGTTATAAAACTACTAATTGATTAACTCGTCAGTCAAATTAATGCATTACACGGCTGCCTATCCTGAGTTCGTTTCAGGTTAAAATTTTGGATTAGTAAATAAATATTATATTTTTGAAATTACAATCAATTTAAGAAAATTTCATCCCGGAGTTAGGAAGTTCAGAAATCAACGGCTTTACGTACCTCAAACCATTTGGAATTAAAGTACATATATTTGGGTTATTGGACCTTCGTCTATTGTACTCCTAACAACATCAAAATATAATTTATTCGAGTAGTAATTATGTTTAGTCAGTTTTAGTTAGTTATTAATAAACTCAGTAGTTACTCCACAAATTTACATACGCATGTTAATCATATAGAGGTAATTAACACAACAAACGCTAGCCGGGCACTTTTTCGCAATCTTATGTATATATTTTTATTGAATAGTAAGCCTTATTTATCAATTATATTTTTGAAAACAGAATTAAAATATTAGACCAGATAAAAAATCACTGTGGTATCTTAACATGGAGGTATGAGAGCTAGGAAGTGTGGACCTGTGCATTTAAACATGTTTATCAAATACGAGTACATACTTCTTATTTTCCCCCGATTAAATGAATTAAATAAAAATTATACAAAAAGATAACCAATATTTTTGTCTCTGCAACAAATATTATGGATTAAATAAATAATTAATTATATATAAAGATATAAAGTATTATTTTTTAAGAAATCGAAGATCCATTATATTGTAAACTAGATTTCGCATTATGTCATAATACGTCATGGCTAGAATTTCCATTTTTTTACCTACATACATTATTGTCAGAGAATCTCATGACTTGGCATTCGTTTACTATCTCAAAAGTAGCTATGCCAATTACGCGAAATAAAGTTATTTTTGCGGCCAACAAAAGTCATGTTGTATCGATACTACTGCATAGCTTTGCAGACAAAATTCTGAAGGTCATTGAAGAGGTGACCGGTTATATACATTTTTTGTAGGTCATAGTTCATGGTTTCCTAAAATTTTATGTGTAAGTGAGCAAAGTACCATAAACACAACAAGACCTAAGTTAACGATACGTATGTTTAAAAATAATAACTTATTAATAAATAATAATGTGTGTCATTCAGTCAGCTATCATTGCCATTTTAATAGAATACTTAGTACATAATACATACGCATATGAAATATGTGTTTAAAAAGAAAACTTATAAATCTTTATAAAACATTACTTTATTGTGAAATTTAAAGCTAAGCCGACAAATAAACTTCTTCAATAAAATGCTAAATTATTTTAAATCAAATATCCACTGTGTCGCCGGTAAATCCGGATAACAACGGAAACACGAACGAGATAGAAATACAATATTATAGAAAATTACGTTACCAGAACCTGCAGCGTCTACAGTTTTATACGACCAATAGAATAAGCAGAACTGAGAAAATTGAAACTCGAAATTCAAAATCGTTTACCGACATTATATAGTCTACTATATTTGATGCCTAATTAGTATAACGATATACAGGCCGGCTGGTTATATGAAAGTGACAAGTTTGTTCCTGACCCCTAGGCTATTGTCATACCCAGTCCTTTAAGCTTTACGCTTGACTGAAGGGGAAAATTTGAATACTGTTATTAGTTTAACATCTATACTTACAACATAAAATACAAAAGAAGAGATTTATAAATTTTATACGCAATTATATTATGTATGTAGGTATAAATAATAATTCGTCGAAACGAAACGAAACGAAACAAAAAAACTACTGGATAGATTTCAATGAAATTTTCTAAATTTTATTACTTAGACACTTGGCCCATATCAAAAAACAATATTGCGATATCTACATTTCATAAAAAGTTATTAAAGTTTCAAGAAACAACGATTTGTATATGCACTGCGTGTTCAGTGATGTATGTTTAAACAAATAATATTTTTGCTTGCGATCTTTTTGATGTTTTTTCCTTCGTAAATAAGAAGTCGCGGGTTTCAGCTAGTATAAAATAATTTTAGTTTTTTTTTCTCTCAAATAAATTATTGAAAGGAGTTTCATATTGTGTTGTGAAAATATTATTTACAATAATTACAACCACAGTGGTTTTAAAAATCAATTTTATCGGGCGCATCCGAGTCAATAATTTAGCACGTCCACTTTTAACTTAATAATGCATACGGCAGACCGTGAAAATTGATACAATCACCAGACACCAAATAATATTTTGGTAAAACTTTCAGCGTTCATTTCAATATTTGATACTTAGTTCAAGATCAGAATCATTTCAATATAAGTTAATGAAATTAACTTTAATATTAAACATTTAAGAAATTATGCTGATAGAAAAAAAAAATTATTCGATAATATAATTTATCTTAACTGTATTAGTAATAATGTTTCTATTGATCTTTTTATATTTGCATTTGCTTAGCTATCTCGATAAAGTGTTGCTTTTATAACGAAAGTAATTAGTTCAACTTTGTATAAGGTCTGTCAATTTTAAAAATAAGCAATTGAATAGTATCGGAAATTTATTGTTCTTGTTGTTAAACATCAAAAAATATGTTATAAAGTAACTTAACATTGTATATTGTCACTACAATGTTATATAATGTATGCAATAATGGTCCTCCAGATCGTTTGGGGCCACGGCGGCCAATCTCAAGAGAGATTAGCCAACTGCGCAGGAAATAATAATATAGTGCACAAGTGTGTGCGCAAACACAGGTGCACTCTCTATTCCCTTACTATCATAACCCGATGGGACGCATTTCGACACGACCGGAAAGAGTTCAGGCGCAGGACTAACGGCTTTACGTGCTTTCCGAGGCACGGGGGTGTACACACAACCAATTTACAGACTCCGGGCTGCTACTAAAAAATTTTGACAGAAAATCTCAATAACATTTTATTGGGCTGACCTGGGAATTGAACCCAGGACCACCGTGCCTGCGACCATACATGTAGCCCCTAGACCAAGTACAGTGAACACAGCGCTTACCGATATTATATTATTATAATAATCAAAATATATTTTGTAATATCTATTGGTTGAGTAAATAATCGCTGAAACCATAAATAATACACTTAAAAAAACACGTAAGTGCTAGACGCTGTGTTTTCATTAAAGGGATCATATTACGAGGGGACGTTGAGCCCAATTTAATTAAAGGTATTCGATATTTTTTAACAAAAAAATAAGATAAAAGTCATTAAGCTATTATAAGAGTGTTCAAACAGCTCGGTTGAAAAATAAAAATGTACAACGCTATCCCTGGAAACGGCGATGAAATATTTGATCACTTTAAAAACAGGAGCTTCCCGAGGCACCTTTGTGTAACCCACCAATCGCTTTGCCAACGAAATTTTACGCTTTTGAGAAATTAAGCGGCTTAACTTCATTGCAGCTACAAATTTTTGACTACAATGTGACTTTTGTGAAAGCATTTTAAAATAAAACCTAAATTAATTCGACGCGTAACGTGAAGTTTCTCTTTTAAAGATCGAATAGTTTTATTTCGGATTAAAATTTTTTTTGTAAACACAAATCAAACAGGAAATTAAGTTTTGTTACATATTGCTAAATTCCGAATGTTCCCTTCCTTTTCCTTAAGACTATGCTAGTTTTTTCACATCTTAAATTGAAATTGTATCCACATATAGTCTTATATTTTTATAAATCGGTCTTACGTATGTGTTAATAGATGTGTCGATCCTGGTACTATCAGTCTTAATGACTGTCATAGTAAAAATTTAAGATTTCCTTAGATGTTACACGCTAGCAAAACATAGTTTTGAATTTTAGTGGTAAATATTATGATTGTAAACCCGCACAAAGCCCTACCACCTGTTAAATAATTATTGTGTATATATTTTTTTTCATAAATGATTAAAGATATGATTCAAATTTAGAACTTCGGTAATTTTTCCCGCTATTATCACTTGCGATCGAACTAGATCTATCTTTGAACCCATCCATCCATGATAACCATCATATTTTCAAGGACAATATTGATGACGGTATACTGAACGGGATCCTGTACAAATAGCTGTAATAGACCTGCCGAATTAGTCGATTGTTTGCTAGAAAATCGATTTACCAACTTGTTAGCTTAACGCCACTTTTGAATAAATTTAGTGTCGGAACTCGATTTTCTGCAACAATTCGATTAATTAAAACCGAACGTTGATCGTCGGTATTGGGTGCGATATTCGCCAATGCTACCAATTTCACTCGTATTGAGTGAGGGTTAATTCCGTCGATATTGACCGTTTATTTAGTATTTTAGTGTAACTATTTCAATGTATTAAATAATTTGTTTTAAATAAATAATTATTATGGAAGACTATTTTTTTTATAAAGCTCAAATTTTTTTTTTTATTTTCGTCTATTTGCTAATATATGGTATAAAGGGGAAACAATCGAAAAACCTAATTCTCTGGCTAAGTTGTTAAGGCGGCTGAACTACATATTATATTAAAATATCCGATATAGTACGACAAAATCTGTTCTATCTTCGTTAAAATTAACTTTTGTTATTTATAATCATGTTATTTATAATCATCATTAGTACTAAGTAAAAAATTATGAGCTTATGATTTGATATTATGATTCATTTCATGCTCGACGGTGTAAACGCCGTGAGGAAACCTGTTTACATGAAATTCTGCCACATATGTATTTAATAATGTAGCATTGAGCAGAGTGCTGAAATAAGCTATAATCTTTCTCCTCATAGAAGAGAGAAGGACCAAAAAACACAAAAAAAATGGTTTTATTTTTATTTCATATTTATTAAAAAATATACATTATTCCAGTTATAAGAATAGATATAAAGACGTGGTCTGTTTAAAAACATGAATAGAAAATATAGAAAGAAAAACATTCCTGGTCGCTTGCAACGCGCCCTCACCCGTCCCCGGTCGAAATAATCCCGTCTCGTAGCAAAGTTTCATTTACTTACACATTCAATGTTAAGCCTCTTAATTCACAGAGCTTACGTTGCGTCACTTCGTGTTTACTTTATACATTTTCATTTAGAAATGCACGGACGGATGGATGGGTGCAATAAAATATAAGTTATGCATATTTATATTATAAATACAATTTTTGTTTTTCATTTTCCTAAACGGAATTTGGACATTGGGTTATTGGATCACTCCCTCCCTATATACACATTTATACAAGCTAAGCGATCTATCTATTTGTATCTATCTATTGTGGTATTAAATCTTACTTTAAATAATGATTTATACAACATATTTAAATAAAATATTTTTTGTACATGGTTTATTTATTATTTTCTTGTTATGTTTTAATTTAGTTTTAATTAATTTGATTCTTCTATGAGCTAAAGTTTTCAATCTAGCTCATGAAGTAGTTCGTACATAATGCGGTTGCAAAATTCACACCAATCAAACAAACAAAAAGCGAGTTATTAAACATAAGCTAATAAATGAAATAAGCAGCTATCAGTTTTATATAGTACTTAGTAAATGTATTTATTTATTATAATTATATTTATTTTTATATTTTATTTAATATGTTAATAAATTATTAAAAAAACTAAAAATATATTATACCTTTGCTTATCTAAACAAATATTGCTTAATTGAAAACTGACTTAAAATATTGTATTTTTGGCGATTCAATAGAACTTGACCGAAACAAAGTATGTTTTAATTTGGCTAAATATGTTCTGATATCATAATTTGTTACAATTATAAAATAATTCAAAATTCTTATATACAGGCAATATTTATTATAAATCTATAAAGTAGGGTAATAAAAGTTCTGGAATCTAAGAAGCTACAGGTCTGTGGACGCTACAGGTTGCCTCTGTAAGTTATTAACGAGTATAACTCTTGCAAACTAGGGTCTCGGCTCAAGTCCGACAATTCCTTCCCGCTATTGTTTCTAAAAGTTTAACACACTTTATTATTAACTACAAAACTAAATATTTACAGTTCCAATCACAGCAGACCATTATTATGTAAATTTTATATGATTTTCGCCAAAAATTACTTTCTATTTAAACAAAGGAACATGGACTCGTAAGGTTCAGTATAGTTTCATTCGCACATTTATTCATATCTACATAGATATGATTGGATAATTCTGCGGTTAATAAAATGCCTTATTAACCGCAGAATGAAGCCAATATTTTGAAACTTCTGGAGTAATAAGCTATATTTTTCTTGTACACAGGTTATACCGAGGAACAGCCTTCCACGCAATTCACCGCACAACTGCCGAATGAGGTGAGCCCGGCTCCATCCGGCCCCTCTCAGCCGGCGCCTCAGCCTCTGTCCTACGCACTTCTGCACCTCTCCGCCTCTGACTCGACAGAACAGCCTTTTCTCCAAGTACAGCTCCAATCTTCGCCTGTCTCCCCTCCTCCGCCACCGGCGAGCGGCAAATCCAACTCCATGTGCTACTCTAGCACGGGCACTCTTCTGTCTCTACCGCCAAAGAAGAAGGACATCTATCGCCCCTACTGTCTCGGCGACCGCGCGTACCTCCATCGGGCCGAAGAGGATCTCAATGCGGCCCACGCAATTCTGGACTTAAGCCAACATGCAGTTTTCCTGACAACACCGCCGCGCACCGACCCTGCACCCCCGGAACCACCGCCACCTCCACCCGAACCTCCCCAGGAGCAGACAACAGAGCGTCCAAGAGAAACTGTCGCATATACTTATGACGCCTTTTTTGTTAGCGATGGTCGTTCTAAGCGAAAAAATTATGCAAACGCCCCTGTCGAAAGCGCCCAGCAACCTGAACCAAAATCGAAGTATACGTGTAGCGAGTGTGGTAAACGATATGCTACCTCTTCAAACCTTTCACGGCACAAACAAACTCACCGTAGCCTCGATTCTGTCGCCGCCAAGCGTTGTGGAGAATGCGGTAAGGCTTACGTATCGATGCCGGCGCTCGCCATGCACGTGCTCACGCACCAGCTCTCACACGTGTGTGGCGTTTGCGGTAAGTTGTTCTCTCGGCCTTGGTTGCTACAAGGTCACCTCCGCTCTCACACCGGTGAAAAACCATATGGATGCGCACACTGCGGAAAGGCATTCGCTGATCGTTCTAACCTGCGCGCGCACATGCAGACACACTCCGCCGATAAAAACTTTGAATGCCTACGTTGTCATAAGACTTTCGCCCTAAAGAGCTACCTCAATAAACACCAAGAATCGGCGTGTGTGCGCGACGACGATTCACCATCACCACCAGAAACCCCTCCCTCCGCATCCGGTTAAACGCGCAACAGAACCGAAAGCAACCAGGGACCGTAATCACTGTTGTAAGATTTACATATATAAACGTAAAGTATTATTATGAATTTAGTTTACTAGCATAATTAATATAAATATACAAATTCTATAATAGGTAGACGCGCACGACTTTCAGCGGTTCTCTGCTGATCATGTCGTGCCGCAATCGAGCAACGTTTCGCAAACAACGAATCACGTACGACCCCGTAGCGCCGCTGAAGCGGTAATAGGCCGTAGCGATAAACGTCCTAATAACGTTAAACATTGAATTATGTATATATATGTCGATAAAATATACCCTTATATACATAGAAGTAATGAAATACGAATGAAACTAATATCTTTTGTAGGTGATTTTTACAAACCGCGAAGTAGGTTAGATTATTAGGGTGTAAGTTAAAATGGAGTCGCGAGAGCCAAGCGCCGAGCTCGTCAGTGGACGAAGGCGGAGCGCCCGTGCGCGCCGCGTCGTCCGTCTCGGTGAGGAACTTGCCAAAACTTTCCGTCCGAAGCTCCGCACAACCCGTCGCGCAGCTAGGGCCGCACGCCGCCGCCCGCGACAGTGCCTTAGCGGCGACGACGCGCCCGACGCGCCGCACCGTCCCGCACCCGTACCCACTTCACCTCCTTATCCTACAGCACGCAATCCCCCTCACTTGCGATATACAGCCTTACTTCATCGTAGTTATTCATCATACGTCTGTGTGAAAAAAAAACACAATAATTCACACACGATCAAATTTAAAGAATCGTTAACTTGATTTAATAATGCTATATATTTCTATGACAAATACGTTACTGATATGAACAAATAAAGTGATTGAATTAATCGGTTATGGACGGGCGGCGGCAAGCCACGCGACGGCTATATGGGACGGGCTTCGCCGCGTCACTCAGCGAGCATGCCTTTAGATTGAGTGTGTTATTAGTGTCAAGTCGAACGTAACTGGCAATAAACTAGTTTAGAATAAGGTAGCATTAATACTAGGTTACTGAGGCGAGCACGAGGTGCTCGGAAGAAATGGGTATTCGAAAAGCAATAATAATGTAGGTATTATCAAGTCGCGCACCGCTGTCGATGGACGCAGCAGACTTTATCCTATCCCCGTAGCGTTCCGTAGCTCTCGTAGAAGAGTGTTACGTCTACTACGCAGAGGGTTTAAGAAATCGTAAGATTCTCCGCTAACGGCGTACCGACGACCTGCCGTGTGATATTTATACTCGCACGTAAAAGTGTTGATGACATACTTTCAAGGAGCCACCCTCTGCGTCGTCGACGTCACCCTAGCGTATTAGTTGAAGCCTCGCGAGTCAATTCTTTGTCAGTGAATTTCAGTTAACCCTGTCAATTATAAAATCCTCTATTAAAAGTTCCTGTACGGTTAAATAATTCACCAATTAGATGTAGAATTAAGAATTTCTTTCAAAAATTATTAACAATAGACTGACAGCAGTGACGTATTGTTTAAATCCTTTTTATTATTATTACACTTTGTTTCGAATTAGTAAATGACATTTTTTTTCATGTTATATTCTAAACAGTGATAATTACGGTTTGAATATTTTTCTTTATTTACGATCTAGGTATAATATTTCGTTAATACGAATAAGCTTTACCAGACAATGGTTGCGCGTTAAAAGCAATATAATGTAAATCTATAAGCAATATTATGGTAGAATTTACGTAGTTTATATTCATCGTTTATTGATATTTGGTAGATATTTTTGGTGCTTAAGTACTAAATAAATTGATAAATTAATGAAACGAAATTAACATCGAATATTGTAAAGTTTATTATTATATTGTGATATTGTTTTTCAAAATTGAATTATTATACGTTATAGTGACTTCATTAGTTATACTTTCAATCACCCTTCACTTTTTCTAATTCCTCCTCTTATCTATTGAAATTCTAAGCCAATCGTGTAGAATTTAGCGTTTGTACTCTTAAACATAATCTTTTAATTAACCCTAGTAATATTATCTATTTAGTCTCCCTTTTTGTCTTCGTAGATGCTTAAGTATTGGCTTTTAAAAAAAAAAACTTAATCGAGATATTTTATTCAAATATTTATACTAACGTTATTGTAGTTGTAGAGGTTAAACGTTAAGCTAGTGATAGTAAGCAATAATGATAATGACGAAACCAATTTATATACAAAAATATATAACGATATTTTAATGTAAATATTTAATTGTGTACCAAATTTTCTTCTTTACAATTATAGATGTAGTCTTATAATCGCTATAATTAATTATTTATAATAGTAAATAATGTTAAATAGACTAAAGAAAGAGTCTTCAAAGAAAAAGCGAAAATTTTTAAAAAAGTAATAATACGGAATTTAAAAAGAAAAAAAAAGTTTATTTTATTTAAAATAAATCTACGTTTTATATCTTCGGTGCGTTTTACAATAATAGTCATTCTGATACAATAGACATTTAAATTTGACGTGTAATTTTTTTTAAATATTTTTTATTCTTTGAACAAAAAAAACACAAGAAAATTATTTAAAAGAAAATAGAACATGCGTTGTGAAATTGCAAGTTAGCTTTATTAAATCCGAGAAGAATTATAAAATTTATGTATACATATTTATAGAAAAAGTAAATTTGAAAATGACGAAACCTGATTTATATTAAAATATAATCTGCATCGAAATTAAACCATTTTTTATCTGTAACGAATTTTACCTAAATAATGTTTGTCTTAGTAATTTTAAACTCAGACATGATACACCTACTTGAGTTCTAATAATCCAAATAGCGTATCACCTATCATCACGATAGAACTACTAAATATATTATCGTTTACCATTTTAAAATAAATATAATCATGTTTTGTTTTTAAATAAAATAAAAAAAAAACAGATTTAATACCAAAATTTCCAATTTTATTTTAAAAAGAAAAACGAATACAATTTTAATTCATTTTGTAGTCATTTATATTTAATTTTCGTAGAAGCTCAAAAAGATAAACAATTCATTCATTCGTTTTCAATAAACACGCGTAAGGCTCCATCGCGTTAATTCATACGTTCCTTTTGCCATCTGTATATAAATTATACGAAATAGAAGAAATTTTTAAAAGTTTATAGATTAAATATAAAACACAATTACAGTGATATAATACAAGTAAGATTGTCCAAATTAGCAATATATAAGCAATAATACATTATAGCAATAATTTAGATCTAGTCATAGTCTAATTAATTGACACCATGAAAGCAATATTATTTACTTTAATATTCATTAAGACTTAGTTTTAGTTTAGTATAAGTGCCGTTGAATGAATCGTAAAGGATTGCGAATCATGCGAGTAGAATGCTATCAATTGAAATTGTAGTAAAATAATCTGTGGACGTGATTTACTTACGAGTATATTTTATACCGAATAAAAATTCCCAAATTCCCAAATTGATCGAGTCACGTTTTTTTCAATCATATATTACTTACAATACAATAAGTTAAAACGACATTTTAAATCTTTGTGCATTTTTTATTTGTAACAGTTTTAATTGATCAGTAATTCCTTTCTTTGTTTTTATTTATTTTTTATATTTGTGTTGTTATGTACACTGTTACGGCGCTTTAAACAATGTTTAAATATGCGTTTATTTTTATATATATGGATGAAAAGTTGTAAGTTTTTTATTATTTAAATATTGTGTATCGGCTACCGAGTAACTGTTATTTGGAGGCTCTAATAATATTGTTAGCTGTGACTCTGTTAAGTTTTTTTCACAACATTATTTATTTGAAGTATGATCGATTCCAATCAACATAAAAACGTAATTATTTATTCGCTCATTTTAATGTATTTGAAAAATTAAACGTTTGTTGTCAAAATGCTATCGAGTCACAGTAAAGTTTTTTTTTTATTAATAAAATTTTGTATCAATGCACCAGAATTTCTATTAATTATTATAAATGTATTAAATGATATATTTAATATTTTTGTATTACTTAACTTTTTTAGGTGTGTCGATGATGTAGTTATCGCATATAGGTTAGCATAAGAGGTTTTGCTTAAGATAGAAGTATGTCACACGAGATAGTAAAAATAGTAGTGTTTTAAAAAATATATTTATAAAAAAACGTATAAGCAATATAACAACGATAGCAATAATATCGAAGTTGACAACGAATTTTTTTTTTGTGATTTTTATTGTTTAAGTGTAGCTATTAAGCGGGTATGTTACGTTTTGGCAAATTGAAGACGTTTAACATTAGATAAATAAAAGTAGATATTATTAGATAAACATATACACAGCGTTATGAAATATCCAGTTGTCTTTTTACTCTTAATCTCTAGAATTTAAATACGTACTCAAAACTTTTAGACCGTTTCCATTATACACCATCAAGCTTTGTATACAATATAGTTTACATAAGCTATAGAGGATAAAATAATACTATAATTGTTTGTTTGCCTAATAAAAAAATACGTATTTTTTTCATGTCTATCGGGTATAGAATAAAACGCGGACGAAAAAGTCAATTAGCGCACAGAATAAAAAAAGTCATATTTCCAAAGATAAAACTTAAATATATCATGCTGCTTAAAATGAAACTGAACAGTAAATTATTTCAATTTTCTAGCCAATTACATCAAAACTCTATAAGTAATAATGTAGAGTAGTCCACGTGTTCCAAAACCTTAGAGTTGCCTCAGGTTAGAGGTAGAAAGAGGTGATTGAAAAGTGATGCAATTCGTAGTACGTGAACGTGATTAGGAAATATATTAGAGGACATAGCATAATGAAAACATTAATATAATATAAATTTGCCTTAATTTTTATGATCAGAATTAATAGCTTTTCAAGTATATTTAAAATAATATTGTTAGGTACTACAATTATTTTATTGAATTAACGCGGTACTTATTTTATTAGAAGTGAATTCGATTTAAGGATCGCGTAAGACATCACATCTTGCCTGCCTTTGAGTAGTCGTCAAAGCCTTTATTCTAACTTTGAATAATCAGTTATAGAAAAACATCATTATTTTAAGCACAACTGTTTTTTTTTAAATAAAAAGTAAAATTAATAAATTTACTCACAATTAGTCTGCACAGTAAGTAAATCTTTAATGTTTTGTTCATTCATAAATATATAGCTGCGTTATTATTTGGTTTGTTTAAAGTAGATCACAATCACAAAGTATTAAAGTATAGAATTGCTGTCGGAAAGTAACAACTCGAAGCAAACCTTACCAGTACCGTAACCTAATAAGAATACTTGGGATTCTCCAAGATGTTAATAAAACTGTCTTCTGCCGTATAATATACAAAGTAATTAAGATTAGCAATAGAAACGAGAACCAATTCATATAAATGGACTTCCATGTTGCCTAAAAGTGTTTTTTATATTATAATTTCATATCAAAACGATATTTAAAAATATATGACCATATACAAGTACGACTAAAATTAAGAATTGTATATTTGAATTAAGTGTATTGGTTCTCGTTTACATAACTAAGTGTACCAATATCTATCGATCAAATATTAAGTCTGACTGAAGACATATTGTTCTCTATAACTCCAATATATTTATTGAATTTATATGAATTTAGCAATAATAATTATTCCAATTTATCCACTTAGTACATTCCTTCCTATATTAGTGTATAATATTATTTTCTCTTTAAACTCCAAGTTTCAACATGTCTCCCGGTTTTGTGATAAAATTAAATAAATTGTTGCTATACTAATTAATATTAATAGTCAATTTTTTGATTCAATCATTCCTGAGCCACAAGTAGGCGTAATAAAACTATCGCAAATCTATTATAAAGTTCAAGAAATATATCTTATAGTGTGATCATAGGTAATGTTGTGTTACAATGACTTAATATAAGCTCACAAACGAAAAAAATCATAACGATAAACTAATCGTTACAACTCCTTACATTACAATACGTTACTTTATTAATTTGTATTTCAAAACAACAACGAAAAATAATGATTATTTGTCAATAATTATATTTTTAAATGTTACTTATGAAACAATTTTTATGCGAAAATAAGGTAAAAATTTGAAAATTAAATAACAAAAATTTTGTCAGCAGTCTCTTAGCGACTGTTTAATAATTTAACTTTTGTAACCTATTACTAAGTACCTAGGGTCCACTGCGTTGTAGCTGTTGCCTAGATAACGTAGGGAGCCATTATACTATTGGAATAATTCATTGATCTAGTGCTTGGCTGACCATCGCCTTTCTTAATAAAAACGTAGAAGTATTTTCTCTGTAGATGCGAGATACTTTATAATCTCGACAATATCTGAAATTAAAGGGCAAATTAATTATTGACTCATTATAAGCACAAATAATTTTATAATAGCTCGCATCCAAGCATTTTACTAATTTTAATGTTTTTGTTATAGAAATACTATCTATTAATAAATATAATATTCTTTTAATTAAATTTACTCACTTTGTGGACCCCGAAAAACTGTATTAAAAATAAGATTCCACATTATTTTTATAAAATAAAATCAAAAATTGTAATTTATAAAATAAATGAGTACCTTATGGACAATTGAAATGTGACAGATGTTTATTACTTATTCTGTAATTATTATTGACAGTGAAGTGTTTGAGATGGAGCTAGTGTAAGGGATATTAGTTGTTTTATTTATAAAATATATATTATTCCTTTATGTACCGATCTGATACTGGTGATGTGTTATGCGTTAGTTTTATGCTTTATTTTATCATTTCAAATAAAAAGTAATGTAACATAAACGGTGTTATCATTTTATTTTAACCAAAAAATACTTCTATTACTACTTTTCTGATTATTGTTATTATATTTTTCAGTTAGCTGTTAACTGAAATTATCAATACAAACATATATAAACACTTATTTACCGCATGTAGGTACAATCGATCTAAAATAAAAATAAATCCTGGCCCCATTCCACACATACTTATATTTATTAAATAATGCTTATAAATGATGCGAACATTTTAATGAAAATGTTTAAGTATATTATATTTTATTTAAAGTTCGTGTGTGTTATTATTTTCACTGATATAAATTTAAGATCTGATATAAATCTAAGATGCAGTCGGATCAAAATAATATCGATTGATACGTATTCACGACAGAAGGCACTACTTAGGTACAAGAAACTCTTATTAGTAGCTCATAGCATTTATGGTAAGAATTAGTGGACGTAGTTTGGATTTTTTTTTTTTAAATTGCTATTTTTATGTTTTTGAAAAATAATTTGACATGGAAAGTTGAATGGAAAGTGTTTGTACTACCGTAAAAGATGAAAAACAATAAAAGTAAGCTAAATTTCACTTTCGAACATTAATATTTTTATTAATACCAAATATGTTCAATATTACATCAAGAGTTATAGATTTCAAGGCAATTCTAGACGAAATGTTGAACAATTAATGAAAACCTTGTAAAACTAGCTATTTCGTGTTATAATTTTTGTTTGAATTTTGTGATATATATATATATATAAATATATATATATATAAATATATATATATATATATATATTGTTAAATAATTTATTTTTGAGAAAATGTACATTAATCAATCACACTTCCTAAAGTCACATCAGCTTAAATACTACTACAAACGTGTTTATATGTGTGAACGGTCATAAGACGAATAAACAAAAAATCCTCTTTTAAATTACTATGTTCCTAATAATCTACATATATAAACCTAATTTTAATCATGGATTTCTTCAACTCTCAAATATTTTATAAAATTATTAAGAACCTTACGAAAACCAAAATTAGGTAGGTATATTTAAGTAGGTAACTTTATCGCCGAAAATATTAACAATAGAGTTAAAAGTTCATTATAAAAAAAGATGGAAAGTATTATTCCCTACAAAGGTCTCTAATATTTTTAACGTAAAACTCACCTTGTAGTTGACGGCTAACGCTTGCGGTCTGCGATGACAAAAACTCGGTTTTATACTTAGGGGAGACCCTCAACACAAGCTAATCGAAAAATCGAGTAGCAGGATTTTATGCAGGTCGAAAGCATTTTTGGTGCTAAAATTCCTGGACTCTTAACTATAGTTCGGTATTACAAAATAAATTAAATCATATTCTATATAACTTTAAAATAAAATCATAATAATAGATAAAAATATCTTAAAACATTAAATAAGCAGTTCTAATATATAATATAATAGCTAAACGTACCGGCTTCGTACGGGTAGAATAATGTCATAATAAAAAACATTTTTAATAAGTATTTTTTTTATTATTAGTGCCTATTTCTATTTGCTTTAATAACAATAACATACAACGCCATCTGTTACATTTTTGTGTATTTGCATTGTCGCCTATGGATGACTTTTTTATAGCGCCATCTTACGAAATTTGTAGCTATCAGCGAGTACCTCAAAAATCCATGAGGCCTCATCTCGAATAAAGTAAAGTTAGTTGATAATAGATGGCGTTGCAGTAAGCGTTTTGTTTTTAATGTTCATTTAAAATTCTAAATACAATAAAATGTAATATGACAAGCATATATTTTAACTTTAAAGGAATACGTATAAGTATGAAATAGGAAGTCATGGATAAAATAATGTTTTTGAAGTTTTTTTTAAACATTAAATAATATCGTTACATTTCTGGCGGCAATACTGGCGTGCATTAGAATGACTACTAAATGACGGATCAACTTTGAAATACTACCTAGTGTCTTTGTTTAATTATTTAGGTATTACCTAAATCATTAACAAAAAAAACATGTGTGCAATTCACACGTAGTAGAAACGAAACCTTCAATAATTTTGGCTTCAACTGAATAATGCTTCCTATCTCACTTTCTCCCACGTTAAATCTTATGAATTTATATGTCTGTCTCTTTTTATTGACGCTTTTTCGTGTCATCGACTTTCAAATCACATCGATGCTAAAGAAGTTTTCATTTCAAATGAGTCCATCCATGCATCCATACGAGTACGGGCACGCGCATGTACAGTATAGCCGCATGTACCGCTATTCGCTATTACCGAATTTAGTGTTTTGCGCATTGTTTCGCGCGAAGTTCAGAGCCGTCATAAAGTTTGAATCGAGCTATACCTACCGTACGTAAGATTTCAGACCATGTCATTGACACCGAGTTGAAGGCTCGTCAGTCCCAACGGAGTCAAAGTCTACTACGAAGTCGAAGCCGCGAATGCCAACAGCCTGAGTCAGTCATCACGCTCACGCGCGTCGCGTCGAACCGATGCGCCGAGAAAAGACAGCCGTTGCCGCAGCATCTCCACATATGCAGCGGCCCAGGCGGCGACGTCGAGATTCAATCGTTGTTGAATTGGAGCGCGCACAACAGCAGTGCGACCGCGCATAACGGATTAAAAGATCACGTAGCCATCAGCAGTGTATTAACGTAGGAGGTCTTCATCGATCAATCGATAGTCCCTTCGAGTGATGATCGAATAGCGTATTTGCCTTGCTCAGATTTTTGCCGGAGTTGTTCGCATGATGGTAAGGGTCTCCAACGCCCATAGATAATGACATTGTAAGAAATATTAACTATCGCTTACATCGCCAATGCGCCTGCAACCTTGGGATCTAAGATATGTTCCGTGCGCCTGTAATTACAACCGTCACACTTCAAACTTCAAACCGGAACACAACAATACAAAGTAGGTACTGCTGACTTGCGGTAGAATATCTAATGATTGGGTGATACCTACCCAGACGAGCTTGCACAAAGCTCTACCACCAAGCGTGATGGCATAAGCTCCAAACCTCCTTAAAAAGGAGAGAAGGCCTTAGCCTAATAGCAGCCTTACCCATTGCGAGGCTCCGGCCGCTCCGGGCGGCAGGTCTTTGCGAGGCCCATTGTACTTCGTGAAAGGTATGTGGTGCGAAAGTAGGTCTGGTTGTTTGGTTAAGGTATTTGTAATGTTTGACGAGAAATGCTAAAGTTTACATATAAATAAAAATTGAGTTTTAAAATATTTTACATTAAAAGATTTACAAAATTAACTAAGACAGAAATCATACAGAGATGATCAATTTTAAAATAGTTTGCGGTTTTTCCTAAGACTAAAATCTTAAATTAAAGCAATAATCTAATGAATGAGCTACGTCATTTTCGATTAAAGCAAGTGCTGAAAGCCGATCTTGTGTCATCGAATTCCTCAAATAAGTTTTAATAATTTTAAGCCTCGAAACCTCCTTTCAGCAGACGCAACTGTAACAGGTGTGATGGCAATAATTCACAGGAATATTTCTTTGAAAATCTCTTCCACATTCAATTAATGAGTTTCATCTTCCCCTTCATAATCAAAATGACTTTTTTAAGTCGTATTCTGACTTCTTTGAACTGTCAATATCATTTTCCTCGGCTATTTATCTCGCTGTTACAAGGGATGACTGAAAACCATTTTCTCAATAATTATCTAGCCAATATGTGAATGCGTCTAGGTGTTGTAAAGCCACATCTAAGTGCATGTTTTCGCTTTGCCACATTTTACTTTCACTTGGTGGTCGAGCTTTGTGCAAGGGTATATCTGGGTAGGTACCACACACTCATTAGATAATCTACCGCAAAACAGCCAGTTCTTTGTATTGTTGTGTTCCGGTTTGAAGGGTGAGTGAGTCAGTGTCATTACAGGCACAAGGTACATAACATCTTAGTTCCCTAGGTTGGTGGCGCATTGCCAATGTAAGCTATGGTTAACAGAGCTAAGAGCGTGTTAAGCTTGGTTCATATTGCTGTGTCGTGGTGTGTCGGGGCGCGCGGGAACGCAATCGGTTACGTTCATTTACTATGAGTAGATTCACACTATTACGTTGTGTTGTGTTGTGGCGCGTTCTGGCGCGGTAAAATCGCTCGACGCCCGGTCGCGCCAGAGTGGTGGAGGGGGAACTGTCGCGCCACAATCCGCCACAACAATGTGAATCTAAACATTACTACGATCCCTATAGGTCGGCGAAACTGCGTGTGTATTTTTTTTATATCCTTTTCAATTAAAGTGTGAATTTGATCAAACTGTATTTTAGTTAATCTGAAATATCGATGAAATCTTTCATCATCACTTTCTAATTCTTGAACGAGGCAGTGAAAAGCACCTCTAGTCTCTCTTAATCTATTTACAGGATGAACCCAATATCTCCTTTTCTTTTTTTTTTAAATTGAATATCTTCATCAAAATCATTGTCAGTATCAGATGATTCCATTTTTCAACACGTATTAACACCTCAACTCTCACACGATGAATGATCGGTAAATGCGCCATACTGCGCCACAACACAACACATCAGTATGAACACTCCGCGCCAGAACAGAAGGCGCCCCGACACACCCCGACACAGCAATATGAACCAAGCTTGATCGGTAAATGCGCCATACTGCGCCACAACACAACACATCAGTATGAACACTCCGCGCCAGAACAGAAGGCGCCCCGACACACCCCGACACAGCAATATGAACCAAGCTTTATGCGATTAAAAAACGATCTTCGAGTGTTTCGAGGGGCGATATTCAAGTAGGTACTACATAATGATTTTTTCAATGATGTTTTGAATGAATGAATTACTTAAGTAACTTTATTTTAATTTACCGTTATGTTATAACCTTAATAAATAATTAAGACTCAAAATCAAAACACCTTTGATTTTATTTGTCTTTGTTATAAACACTAAATAAGACTTTTCTGAGATAAATATTTCGTATACCATTTCTACAAAATAAATATTTTTATAAACAACGCCATCTATGTTGTACGAAACGAACTAGTATACCATTAAAGTAAGCTATAAGATACGCTATTAGTCAATACATGTCGCTAATTCGTAACCACGGATAAGCTAAAAAATTATTATTTTCCTATTAAATTATTATTTTCTTATTTAGTGTTTTAACACTAAATAAGACTTTTCTGAGATAAATATTTCGTATACCATTTCTACAAAATAAATATTTTTATAAACAACGCCATCTATGATGCACGAGCTGAACTAGTATACCATTAAAGTAAGCTATAAGATACGCTATTAGGCAATAGATGTCGCTAATTCGTAACCACGGATAAGCCAAAGAATTATTATTTTCCTATTATATTAATTTATTGATAAATATGATGATTTCGTTGATAAAGTTCATTAACTGAGTTTCTAAATGGTACTTTTCGAAAACGTTATATTAACTTATTCAATCATTTCAAATTCGTAATAAAGGGGTTTTTCGAAACTATAAAGTTTCAGTCCATGCATATTCCACTTCGGGGAAAGACATTCAGCTCCAATCTTTCCTCCTCTTAAGAGATATGCAATTGAAAATAAGAATTAGAGTTTTTTCGACCATGCAGTCTCATGCAGTTTGTGGATAGACATTGGTTGAATGGCATCAGACTTCAGGTTTCCTCAAGATGACTCCATTCACAAATGAAGCAGATACCTAATACATCCAAACACCGATGTGCTTGGCAAATTTAAAATAACTCATGAGCTTACATACATAGTAACTAGCATCCATTATCTACAACCATTTTACACGTTGTACGTTGTATAGGTACCTAGTAATGTTCAAATACATTTCTATTTATATTATTTTGTAATGGATACGGAATGCATAAATGGATATTGAATAAACAAAATATACCTGAAATACCTATCCGGGTCTAGACAACCTTATATTGATAGATATTAAAGTTAAAATGACATACCTTCATATTTACCTATCTAAAATGTAATAACACTAAAACAATAAAAAAACACTAACAATTTCAATTTTCAGAACATAAAATTTGAAATTCCATTTAAAATTTCATGTTATGTAATGCTTTTTTACACCACATATTATTCATCAATTTCAGTGAAACTATATATACTAAGTTTATATATATTATCGTATAAAGTCTATGTACTCAAGCCATATTATGCACATGCAATGAATGAATGCACAAAGCACAAATGAATGCACAAAGGTTTAAAACAGATGGATGAGGAAAAAATGTACGCGTGCATGACTCGCTACATATTTTGTATGTGTATTCTGTTATATTATCATCGGTGTCCTGTATTAGGCATCATACAAAGGGAAGAAACGGTCAATAAAGAAGCTTTCGATGAACAGAAAGCATTGCAACAAGCTCTTTTTCTTGTCGAACTTCTCAAGTCAGGTTTATATAAAAGTCGGTGTTTTTAATTTTCCTTAGCTGAATCAAAATTACATATTGTCACTTTTTTTAGAGTACGCTCGAGTTCTACGAGAAAATAAGGAAATGCAAAGTAATAGATTACTATGGGAAGAAGGTTCCAAAACGTGTGCCACAACTAGTAAGTTTATTGAGGCATCTCTTTTATTCGCTGATGCATTCGATGTTGATGTTTAGTTATAATAAAAAAAAACAGACGAATTGATAACCTCCTCCTTTTTTTGAAGTCGGTTAAAAATAGTACATTTTTATATCTGATAATGGTAAATACTTTCAGGCCTTTATTTAATTTTTTTTATTATTGATTATATACGAGTACGTTTAGTGAATTGATATTTTTTCAGAAAATGAGAAAATCGAGGGAGCGCCGGCTACACCACAGGTCCATCAGTGGCCGCGTCGAATTCAGCCAATTTGTAAATACGTCTATATTAATAAGTTTTACACTGAATAATTACTTTTTCATTTAAATATTTATCGTTATATTACAAATCTCATTTATATAATTCATTTCAATTATTAGAAAGACAGTATTGGGCAGTAGGTACCAATCGCTATGTGTTTCAATGACTAAATACCTACTTTCAGCAGTCCCTGCTCTACGAAAATGGAGACGTCGTATTCCGCAAGTAGATTCAAACTTATATTATGGTTAGCTTTTACTTATGATTAAAATCATATTACAATTATTATGGGTATGATTATGGGTGTGATAGTTTTGTATAATAAATTATAATTTTAACGCAAGTACGCTAACCTACTTACACATTATTATTATAGATATACCAGCTCGAAGAAATGATTACAATGAAGGTTACGGTATGTACCCACTAATACATATTACGATAAAAGATAGATATTTTAATAGATAGGTATCAGAGGAAAATATATTGAGTTGATTTTTACTGTGTCTGTAACATGTATCATGTATACTGTATTAAAATCCTATCTTCGATCTTATAATTGCGGCAAGTATTAATTGACTCTATCCAACCTCCTTGAATACAAAAACTTATAGTTTGCTAAACTGAGCTGTTTCATAATAAACATAATTTAATAAATACACAGAGGACAAGGAGAACGCTGGTGGGTGGCGAAGGTTTCAATACGAAGACGCATTTGGACCACAACCGGGCGGCACCAATCTATCTCGTACTACTAATTCTGCATCACCTTCCTCTATTAGCTCAACATCACATCTAAGTGCAGCAACTACTTCTAAAGCTAGCACTGAAAATGATAATCCATTGACTGCGTCAAGTTCTTCATCTGCGGTTTCAACAACAAAGACCACACCATCCGAAATAGCGGCGTCGGTTACCGCAAGCACCATAAAGGACACCGTAACCACACCTTTAACTACTATAACCCAGAGTATGTTTCATTAATATAATACCAATACACCCGTCATTCACTCGTGGGCATATTTAGAGAAAAATAAGAAACGTCTGAATAATATTGAAAATGTTCAAATCGTATCGCAAGATCAATATCCTGAATTTTAATGTTTTTGTTTAACCATCGACCATGATTATAATAAGTCGACGTCTTTGAGTCGCTCTTCAGTATTATTATTTATTGAATAAACTAATGTTATTCATAGTATCTCGATATTATTATCTGGCACTAAGTCAGTTTGGTGCGCGTACCTACTTGTTGTGTTATTTTAATTGGACGGAACAATGGTTCACAGAAATATAATTAGCAATAATACATTGAATTACATGCAGGAAGAAAAAGGCTTGCATAATGTTGATACAAAGTTGATACTCAGGTAGCCACTATGTCGATACGAACTGTGCGGAATAAGCGAAGCCAAAAAAACGGACACGCTAATATTTACCCTAACCCATGAAAAACGAAAAGTCACAGACAACACCGGATGGATTTTAAAGTGATTTCAAATGTTACTAAAACAAGAGGTAGGTCGAACCAAGCCCCACATACGTTACTGGAAACAATTAGGAGGAACAAAAATTTTTTCTCATTTATTCACCAAAGTTTAGAAGGCTATATCTTAGTGAAAAATAGTCACATCGAGATAAAAAAATAGCATTTTGAAGCTCCATTCTTCTATTTTTAAGATCTTGGTCCATTTTTCTCTTATACATTTTAGTTATTGAGAAAATTCATGAAAAATCTCGAAAGAACAAGTTCGCAATTTAGGTCTTTTTCATGGTCGTGCACGGACTTGGCTTTTTTTTTGCGGATATATCGACGGTTAAATGAAAAAAGACAATTTCCTCTGCAATCTTCGATATTTCTGCAACAGATTATCACACAGTAAGTCTAGGGATTCTTTTTTGTTTTCAAATTTGGACGATATTTCATTTCATAAGAAATTTTAGAGGAAAATCGATGAAAAATTTCAATAAATAATTTTTTTTCAATAAATGAGAATAAAGCAAATTTATAGTTAATATGTATTAAGCCGTACTCTTTCATTCTAAATATGTCCACGAGTATTGATTTATGTACAGTGTAGCTATTATAGGTGTAGCAAGGGTATGGTGCACCCGGGTGAGGCGCAGCATAAATGAAATAGATTATATTTGTTATTTCCGTCTTAGATACCAAATTTTATTATGATTGCGTGGGAACCAAATTTTGATCTTACTTCAACTTCATTATTATTACACTTAATATTAAATGGAGAAAAACATCCAACATTTCTATACTTTGGCGAAATCTGTATGCTGCACGCATTGCATAGAATGATAAGGCCGTTTTCTGCCTAGCTATGCTACTGTTTGTGTATAATTTATAAATACAACCTCAAGCAATATGGTTTAAATTTACTTAATGGCATTGAGCGTTCTTGGACTCACTAAAAGTACCCAGCTTATAAATCTTTGGTTTTTTACCAGAATATTTAATCAACCTCGTCAACAATCTTAAATCCATTTTGAGGACCATGTTTGATATGGATTGAAATTTACATTTTAAGGAAATAAATATTTTGGTTTTTAGCTACTGGAAGAATAATGCTGTTATTTTCTAGAAAAAACACCAGCAATACGACGAATGTCTTAAATTCTAATGAAGGCGGCAAACTACAATCAAAATCTGCCAATTTAGTATCAACTACGAAATTTGACGTTCAGAAACACATGAAATTATCAAACGGTACACCGCGCGATTCAGACCTAGCGCTGTCACAAGCAGCAGCTGAACTAGAGAAAGAACTTGGTCCTAACTTTGGAAACTGGAAAAATAGAAACTCGCGAAAAATACCTAATAAATGGCAGGCGACCACAAGAGTACATTTAGCACGTAGCACACGCTACCCAATTCCTTTACCAGAGAACCATGCTTTTTGTTATACGAATCCGTATAGTGCATTATGTCGAACTTATATATAAAAATAAGATTTAAAAAAAAAAACATAATTCGTGAATACCATACCGTTAAAAATAAAATTTTACACCATTTTTTTATTATGAGATGTAAGCAAATTTAACTTTTGTAATGTTGTAATATTTCTAAAACTACAAATCCAAAAGAAGTTATAGTAATTTAATCTTGTTTCTAGTTAACGTTTAGTAATCTACATTGAATCAGGGGGAAAATTCTACTAACAAATTGTCACTTTATCGCAATCGACTTGAAGCGTGATCGTTTCCGTTTTCCTATTCTTTACTTTAATATCGACAATTGCCAAGTTAACAATTAAGTTTGATGATGACAACGGTATGTGTTAACATATTATTATATGTTCGGTTCAGATTCGAATAAGTATACATTATTCAGAGTTGGATCGGAATTGACTCGGTAATTGTTTAGGATTAGTAGAATTAGACCCTGGTAGACGGATAAAATTTATGCAATTACAATCTTTTCCACGACCCTTTTTAAGGTCCGATTCAGTGATTGCATATCTTTATGTTTTAGTTGAAAATTATAACGGTGATTCTGTACGAAAAATAGGCTTTCATAAGAGCGAGTTATAACTATTATGTAGAATGTAGATTTTGGATTTTAGCTCATTGCCTGTAGCAAAAATAAATTGTCGTCCCCAGGAGCTCTATAGCTTCTTGCTCATGAAATTGTCGCCGTATGTGGACAATCGATGTCAGATGATGAGTGAACGATCCAAACGCTAAATCACGAGTGTTCAAAATACGGGCAGTCAATAATAGCTCGCTCCACTATTTTCTTATCTCATATACCAATAAAAATATACGACCAAAATGTTATTCATTTAAATTTTAAATGAGTAGTAGGTTCTCAATTTAAGATCTCGATTAATTTTGGTTTATGTTTGTACTCTGATGTTATGTTTTTTTGATTCAATAATGTACTAGAAATTTCATAAAAAATAATATGTACTACAAATAATTCATCCTTTACTAATCTTAGTTTCATTGATTTTTTTTTACTTTAATAAAGTACTTCCCTATACAGAACATAATTAGGTATGTAGGTATTATAATTATACTTACATCACAAAACACCTTTGACATAATTACCAAAAAAAAAAACAAATTTTAGTGTTTTGTAACCACAACTACATAAGAACACCTTTTAAATTGATTTTTGCACAGGACTGTATCTAGTTTTTATTATTGATCGAAGTAAGCTGATCATATATTAACGCCGAAATTCAAAGGGGAAATGCTGTTAGCATTCTTGCCACCATACCACGCGGTCACGACTTGTATAATAATTATTTTTAAATGTTATTTGTATTTAGTTAAGGTTTTAATGTAAATAAAAAAAATTCATGTAACGCCGATCTAGCATGACATATTCATGCTGATGCACTGAATGGTTAAGCTAGACAGTCAACTAAATTGATTGTTGGAATCTTTTTCGATGGAAAATATCTTCAGTCAAGAAAATCTGGTCATAACAATAAAAATACTAATATAGCAGACAACAAAGACAGTTGCACAATGTGATACAAATTTTGAAATTGTAGTTTTAATAAGTCTTTCATGACACTTACGTCAATTAAGTAACTAAAAAATAATTGTAATATGAATGCAAAAAATGTATGTTTAATCTTAGCTGCTTTTTAATACAAGCAACTAAATGTAATTGCACAAAAAGCGGGCTTAATGCTTCTTCTCTACTAGCCATCACCTATAAAAAATATTGTATGATATTCATAAGTGTGTGTGAGGTTTTTCTTGTGATTTACTGATGATTTTAAGTGCATCGTATCGTCAACCAGAATAACTTGTTTTATGCTATAGATACTATTATTGCAATGTATTAGATTTGTAACGTAGATTTGTAATGTGCGTGTATATATACAATACTTTGGTATAATATAATATAAAGGTGGGTGAAATCGTGTTTACAACTGACAATGAAATAAAAAAATAGGTAAAGTTTTCATCAATTTTTATTACGTTAAGAAACCTAAATTTGACAATTTTCCGTTATTGTTTAAAATAGCAATCTTATACTATATTGAATTTTTGTATTTTTTTTAATTCAGTTCCCAAAAACATGCACAAAGATAATTATCATATTCATTTAGTAATATTGAGGTAGTTATTAGTTTCTGAACTTATACCAATTATAAATGGTTCTAAAAATAACAGTAAAAATTCAAAGAAAATTTGGTTGAATATGTAAGAAAACGTCCAGTACGAACAGATACTGAATAAAAAAAAATCAACCTTCCTAAAATGTACATTGGACCTTAATATACTCAGACGAGAAGCAACAATAACAGCTCCCCAATACATGACCCTCGGGCTCTGCGCACGGGGCATTGCGCTCTCGGCGCCGAATGCCGTGTGCTCGACCGCGCTCTTTTTATAATATTAAACAAGTCAATCAATATTAAATCGTAATATTCCTTTTGCATAGGTACTATTTTTAAGATACAATCATGCACATAAAATGAAATCGATAATTCAGTCGATCACACGCCAAATACACAAAATATTGATTACACACATGAGAAATGAATATTATAATGTCTATAACAGTAGAACCATCAAACAAGAATGATAAAGTATATTTTTACCAGCGAGAATGACATTTAGATGGCTGGGCGCGGGCAACGCGGCGATGTAGTTCAGTCTCGGGCCGCGCGCCCGCGCCTGCCTCAACTTAACACTACTTCACAACGATACAATAATCAACTAAAACTATTAATTTCTGCTTCCTAACACATTACAAATCATAATGTGCAACATTATGATACTCTTGTTTACAAATGGAAGGAATTAACGACATGCCTATATGTACACTCCTCCGGTCGCAGTCGAGTGGCCGTTTACACCGAATAAGATACTGCAAAATAAAATATAAACGGCCGACGCGCTCGCACATATTGTGTCCTTAGTATATCGTGTCTTATATTTGTTTGTGGGTTGTCGTTCATTATTAAATCTAATCACGTTAATCGTGCAGTTGTTGCAATTAATAGATATTTTAAAAACCAATTGCTGGCCAGTTCCTGTGCAACCTGGTTCTAAACAGGCGCCTTTATCACCTAGACTAACAACAATCTAGTGTAACTACTAAGTATTAAGGACTTTTACTATAACAAGAATTGTTACTTTTAATAATACATTTCAATCGCATTATTAGCCACACAATTACAAAATATGCCCAAAGAGGTTGAGGAACTATTTAAATTCTGTAATTGAGCAGCTAATAAGATCAGAGACCATATCATGTAAACTTTGTTAATATTCAATAAAGTACACGCCTATAGTACAAAACATATTCCCAATATTAACAAACTGTTACATGATATGACGTATTTATACAAACAAACAGGAACAACTTAGGCTAAAGAAGTCTTATTTAAAATAAAGCCTGTGTAAAAGAAGCAAAATGACAGTTCGTAAATCTCGGGCAAACATAATTTTGCAGAAATCAAGTTCTGCATAAGAGTTGAAGTTACCTATTGTTTAAAAATAAGACCGCGACTGCCCCGCGCACTCGCTAAACTCAGTAGATCATAAACATTGATACAAACATGTTTATATTAAAATGAATGAATCTCTTTCTTTTCATAGCATGATAGCAAAATATGGAATGTTAAGTAACGCGTCAAGCGTTTAAATAGATTAACGAGTACATACGTCTTCAATGATTGTCAGCTATGTATTTAAGAAGACACAATTACTATGTGAGGTGTTATAAAAGAAGCGTGAGCGCGGGGTTAATTTAAGGGGCAACATTTTTTAATTAGTTTAATGTATTAAAATCACAAACATACTATTTGCCAACAATGCTTAATTACTTATTTTTTACTATTACAAATTAATGTTACAATTAGGTGTGCCCGTTATGTTGTCACATTGTCATGATACGGCATAAATGAAGTTTATTTATTACCAGACTACCTACTGTCATCCTATTCAAGTTTTATTACGGTCTTAATGTCAATACTGTCAAAACCGTTGTACATTATGTGCATTAGCGATGTTCCGAACAAACAAATACGCGCAAGCACGTAAACATAATTAAACTCCAAAGTATATGGAAGTATAGTCAGTTAGTATAGAATATAAAATACTTAATGCATAAATAGGTCCATAATGTACGGTATGCAGAAAGGTACAGACCGGTTATTTATTAGATGAAAATATTAAGATCCGTGGTTAAATCATTAAATCGTTCGGTAACAGTACATTCGGTGAAAATTGAATGCCAATAGCGAGATAGTTTTAAATAATATGTGGAAGTATCCAGGTGGGGTCGGCAAACGGTGACTGCTTAGGCGCTCGGTTGTTAACGAGTCGCGGCGGAGCGGCGGGCCAATTTGAAATGAAAATTATTTTATGCACCTGGGAGCGGGCGCAAGTTTACGGCGCCGTATAATATAATTCATATATTCTAAACTCGAGAGCAGGGTTACAACGGATGTAATAATTAACAAACACACAAAAGATAAGGTTTCAACTTTGACCTCCGTGGAAAGAAGGATAAACTACTGGGACTTGCGTGGCACATCCATAGCATTATCTCGAATTTGCAATTTCATGACATCACACTATTAAGTTGACATTTATTATATTGAAAGTATGGCTTCTAGGAATATTTATATCGCCACTTGAATATTTATTAACTATCTAAAATTTAATAAATTTTACTTTAAGATCGTCTATTACTAAAAACCATTCATTATAAACTAATTTAATATTTTATCTAGACACTATCTGTCGATAAAAAACACTAAACGAGTAACGAGTAATAACGCATTTATTCTACGGGGGCAACTCGTTTATCTTAATCGGGTAACACAACCCCGACTCGAGCCTCTTATTATGTTTACTACTTTTTTGAACATAGAGGCGAAGGGACGTGTCACATCAAGGTTCTCCACTGCGATAGAGGAGAGCTCCGTTACAACCCTGCTCGAAAGAATTAAGATAATGGAAAAAAGAATGTTAAAACATTCTTACTTTTTTGCCAAAACTTCCATATATTATTATCACAATTATAAATATAAATATCTAAGCTTTTCATCAATTTTGATATCATTCACTTAATCTTAAACTTTCATAGTTAAATATCTCACTTGGCACAATTATAACGCAAATCGTACACTCGCATAAAACCGTATCGTCGCGTGGAACCGAACGACCGCTCCGCATCGCTCCGCACTAGCTGAGCTGGTGCGGCTCGGTGTGACGATCGCCATTGTCGCATCGATACAGGAAAACCGTTATAAAGCTAACAAAGACAAAATTACAAAGAAAACGATCAACAAATGTCACTTACAAATTAAAACTCGTACCTTTTAAACCTTACCGTCCAACGATGACTAATATATCAAAAATATTTATATCCATCGCAGGTGGAGTGCAGCGCCGCTGGTTGATTCGAGTAAATAGTCGAGTAGTCAGTCAGTCGCGTGGTCCGTCTTATGGTCAGTCAGTCAGTTGGTCAGCCCGTCCATAAGACGGCGGTCGGCCAAGCACCTCTTATCGGTTCGCGCGCACAATGTGTTACATTAGGATATCCTTACTTCATTGTTGCAAAGCTTTTGTTTGTCGTTGAGCCTCATGAGTAAAGCGATGTCGTGTATCTCCATTCCAGATCAGAGTTCGCAACCCACACACCCTTTCGACTAAAATCAACAGTATATTGTAGTGTTTTAACAGATTAATCTATTACTTCATAACAAAACAAAATATGTATTACATCTCGTTTGTATAAAAATGGTGCTGTAATATAACCTATTGCTACTAACATGTGTATATGTATAGAGAACATAATCGTTAACTATTGCCTTAAGTGAAAACTCTTTAAAATGCAGTATAATAACATGGTATGAAAACAATATAACAATTAAATATATTCCGGCTAATTAATATATATTCACAACTGTTACTATCGTTAAAAAAAATAGTGTATATGAATAATATATATAGATATATAATATACATAATATATATCCAATTACTCATCAACATTAATTCCGGGATAAAATTCGTCAATAGTATTTAATTATAATTCACTACGTTAATATAATTACTTCAACAACAACATTGGACACAGGCTGCCAACAAATCAAAGCGCTTGAGGCTGCGCACAGCGGGACTACAAAGGCAGAGCTGAACAGAGCTGGGCCTTTGGTCTAGAATTCGGGGTGGGATCGGGGTTGAGGCGGAGCGGGGCAGGCGTTGCCGTGGCTGTGAAGTGGCGACGGAGAGGTGGCGGCGGGTGGTGGTGTCGGTGTGACCGGCGCCTACTGCTGGGCGGGCGGTGGCGGCGGTGCGGCGCGTCGGTGGCGGCCTGGGGCGCTCGCCTGCGCCACCATCGCACGAATGCGCCGTTGCGCTGACTGCAAGCAGCAACGCGACACATCACTACATTGTCACAGAATCAGATTTCATCGCGACAAACCTTCGTAAACGATGTTCTAAAAATCGCGGCGCTTTATAATTATTATCAAATGATGTTTATGTTAATCGCATAGCAGAATAAGTATGTAGCTAATAAAAACCTTTACCTAAAAAAAATAACCGTACACTTAATAACACAACTGTTTTTCATACAACCTTTCATCCACAACCTATCATCATCATCTACAACCTCTCGCACAAGTTCTGTCAATTTTTCGCGACCCTTTTATATTTCCTATGTAATGTACATGTAGTTACAACGTCCATGCAAACAATAATAACCAGCAACTTATGAGTAACATTGTTTTATAATAAAAATACAAAGATTATTTGTTTAAACATTTATTTTAATAAACACATCGCAGTAATTGATACATTCGCTTGATGTATATATAAATGGAAGGAGAAACTCACCTATCAAAAAGATGGAAATGTTAAAAGTGCCTCCATGACGGCCGTCAAGTGGCATTTCATTGTGACATCACCCACTGTGCGCACGCCGTCACAGGGCTCTCATCCCGCTTCGGGCGACTGCTACAACATTTAAACATTTATTATGCCGCAGTGAGTCGCCAATAACTTCAACCATTTCGCATCGCGCCAGCTATTTAAAATTGAGTACTTATCTTATAACGGCCGACGACTCCCAGGCGACCGCAACCTCGACACTATACTTGTAACTACATGTACTCTTTGCTATATCGCGTATTGGTAACTTTCACACGTAACATGTACTCCTCTCTCTTACATACACATTTAAAATTCAGTATCTCTCAAAGTTCAATCACATGCCAAACAGTCCACACATTAACGAAAGAATACAATAATTACATACATTTTTGAGATGGAATATTTAATAACGCAACGCGTTAAACTTCATACATGTTTTCGATAAAGTTGTAAAAATATTAAATACTTATATAAAATAATGATAAGTAAAAGGTAGCTAGATCATTTATTTTAATGCTATTCGACATTAGTAATTTTAATATGGGTAAAAGTTATTACATTTTCTTTTAAAATTGAATTATCAAGTTAGTTTTCAGGTCGTGAAACGTTGTCGACTCGTGTATATTGATTTATTTATGTATTGTATAATAAAAAATTGCGACCCAATTCGTATATTCGCGGCTAAAATTTCTTTATTTGCGGATCTAACCAGTACATATTAAAAAAAAGGATTCGGTGTCCTTTGTAAACGCGTCGCCAAATAGACTAATAAAAAAGTAAAACAGACCTTACTACAAATGCAAAGTGAAAATAGAAATGCTTGATCGTTTACGTCTTGGAGACTCGTTTGCATGCATTTTGCTCTTATTCGAATTCAAACTTTAACTGTAAACAATGCCGAAATTGCGAATAGAATACGACAAGATAGAATCAAGTGACATGCATGAGTTGCTTGAATCGCGAGACGAAGATTTGACTGAAACCGATTTGGAGAAAATGTTAAATCAATATGGTCAAAAATTTCTATTATTTATTTTTTATTTTTTTGTTATATATTTTGCCACCTAGGAACGTATCTATAATTTGCCGTTCCATATTCACCGGTTTCTGTATTCGCGGCATATTGCCGGAACCTAACGCCGCGAATAAAGAGCTTTTACTGTATTTAAATTATTTTACATGACTTTTTAGGAGCAAAATTTGTTTTGAAATGAAGTAAATAATTTATTTAATGCATTAGATTCTCATTCAATTTCACATTCAGTTTTATAATTTACTTAACAGCTTTTATTTTAATGTCTGCATTATTAACTAGCTTGAATGGGTTGGTGGAAGTTAAAAGGTACACATTGAACATTTGTAAAATAAATAAATATTAAATAATATATTAAAGTCTAAAATCATGTATTAGGTAGAATTTTTGTACATTTTATATATATTCATATATATTTACAAGTTAGTCGATTATGCATTGCGACACATTTTATATGACAGAATCTTGGGGTTAGTACGCAAGTGCATTGTATACCTTGTATGAACGTACTAAGTACCAGCACATCTATTTGTCTTACTTATAAACATTGTTTAGCAGGCGATTAGCTAAACAATCCCGTGCATTCTACTTTCGAATGTTACTTGAGTGTTAACTATTCATCCGCTAAGCAATATTTATTAAAAAAAATGTTTTTAATAATATAAAACGTAGACGGTTCAAACATATTTTCGCTTAGCATATAAATTATTGAATTACTTCATTTAATACTATGACAATAAGTGTCAGAACAATATGTTACTCAAGTAATATGTATGGTTTATTTAAATATTTTATACAAGCCTATTTAACAAAATACTTATTAAACCTCGTAGGGTATAGGGGTTAATTAGATGAGTCGCGAAACAAAATAATTTACACGGCGTAATTTTCCTCATTAATCTATACAAATAAACAAATCTTTATAATATAAACTAGCTAAAAGACCCGGCTACGCACGGTTGAAAATGGTTCTACATAAAACATTAATATTGAAAGATAACATGAACCTTCACGGACTTAGACGGAAAAACTATCACATGAAAGATTTAGGAACGCATAGAGGACAAACATATAGTAGACAGATTTATGTAAAGGTATTTTATTTTTGCGATGGCTGTTTTCACGTTTAAAAGCCCGTACCCGTAAAATTTGCGTTTATGCAAATACGTAGTATGAGATTTAGGACTATTATATCGGCGACAATAGAGTGGACTGTACCGTAAATGGCCAATCTATTTCTAAATCGATATAATCCTAGCCATAAAATGAAATAATATATATAGGCCAGTTGTCAGTTATTATTTTAAAAATATTTTTTGGGTGTAATTGTAGAAAACAGGCTATTAATTTCATAAAAATAATTTTGTCAACACCAACCTGGACGCTGTAGAACGGTCCAACGATGTGCACGGTGGTCTCGTGATCATGAGCGGCGGCGGCTGGCGGCTGTGGTTGCTCGGGCAACTTAATCAACGAGCCAGTAACGCGCTGCAGCTCACGGACGTTCTGTCCTCCTTTGCCTATGATACGTCCGACTTGCGATGAAGCTACCACGATCTCAACAGTCAGCCGCACGTCTTCTGAACCCGACATGAATCCTTCCTCCCGCATCTTTTCGAAGATCAGATATTGTGCCTGTAATTATAAATAATAAAATTAAATACCATTCCATGAGGTCCATGATCCACATTTATTATATTAATTGTCATTTTGATATTAATTAGTAATTTACCTTCCATTGCGCTTCCGGGCTACCGACGATGGTAACTTTGCGTTCTTGTTGCGCAGCAGCAGGACCCACTGCGCCCGCGCTGGTGCCGCCCTCCGCGCCCTTTTCCTGCTCGAGAGGCGCTATTTTCACAGAAGCATTGCTGAATCGAATAATGTTCCGAATATGCGATCCCTTAGTGCCGATGATAGCACCCACTGCGTTGTTGGGGATGTACAAGTAAGTAGTTTCTTGCGAGTCGCCAGCGCCCTGTTGCGCTCCACCTTGGCCGGCCAGCGGCGCATAAATGGGCGGTGGGAAAGGCGGCGGTGCACCGCAAAATCCGCGGCCAGTCGACATCATGGCCATTGGGTGCAGACCCGGGAACATTATACTCTGCGGTGCCAGCACCTGGTCAAAAGAAACGAACGTTTTGATACATATTCTAAATTATTTCATAATATATCGTTACTTCTTATTAGTTGCACCCCTTCAAATAGTGTTAGTTTAATACGATACTTGCCTGCAGATCATTTTCATAACTTTGACGAAGTTTAGCTGATATTTGTGACTCTGCTTTAGCCATATTTTCAATAGTCCCCTTTACGGTGATGATTCGCTCCAAATTGAAGCTGTTTATATCATTTATTGAAGATACAGTGATCTTGGTGTCAGTTTCTTGCATTATTCTTTTAATGGTATTTCCACCCTTTCCAATGATGCGACCGATCAAATTATTGTGTGCAAGAATTTTAAGACATATTTCCCTGTAAAAATGAAATAAGACGTACATTAAACAGCCTCATTACGATGGATTATAAGTCCATATTACGTTTAATAAACTAGTAGGACTATGATAAACAAATAAATAAATTACCCTTTGTTTGTATTATTTGCTTCTTGCTGCATCACCTCCAATATTCGTTTGCAAGCGTTAGTGCAATTGTCTGGGTTGCCATAGATGGTTATGGCCTTCTCCAGTGAGCCTACGTTATCTTTGCGGTGGACATCGACACGAGCACGACTTTGCTGAGTGATGAGACGGATAGTGCTGCCTTGACGGCCGATGATGGCACCAACCATATCACTTTGGACAAGCAAGCGCAACGGAAAGTCCGTGGGGCGCGCGCCAGTGCCAGGTGCGCCGCCGCCGCCGCGGCCGCCACCCGGTCGCCCACGCCGGCCACCTCTCGCCATCCCATCCGCCGCCTCCACTTTCATACGACTCCCCTCCACCTCGCACCCGTTTAGTCCGTTGATGGCTCTGTCAAATACAAATCATCCCTATTTATAACCAAATTTATACAAAAAACACTTTTTTGTATGAAAGCCTTCGACCAACAATACTACTAGATATGGCGTCACGAACAAAAACATACTCAAATGTGGCACCGACCATAAAATGAAGAAAATGATGTAAAGGTTTAATAATTTCAACCTAATCTATGCCTTGTTCCCGAGCAATATAGTGCGATAAAGATTATATTGACATTCACTTATGATTATATTTACGATCTTACGCCATGAATGACAGAAAGACATAGGGACAATGTACAATAACGGTTGATCCATATTCAATCTTATTTCCTTATCAATGACTTATGATTGGACCATACTACTTGAAAAAAAAAGTCATTGCGTTCTTACTTTTCGGGCCGTTTTTGAAGCGCTTACCGATAATCTAGTACATTATTGATCGAAGATGAAAGCATTCAACAATATCAACAAATGAAATTTCATATTTTCATTTCTTTTAAACTTACTTAAATAACTATATTAACAAATGATAGTATAATATATTTATATCATAATAAATATATGCATTTTTTATTGAATTTAAACTAATTTATGTAAATAAAACAATCATTTATTAACAATAAAAATGTATAAATGAAATCATAAATTAATAATATTATTTTTCTTCATTAAAATGCCTTTACTCACACTTTAATTCAACTTTAATTCACATAAACACACACACACGTTTTTCAAAGTTAAATTGACCACATGCACAATAAAATACGATAACATAGAAAAACGAAACACCTGAATGAAAAACAGAATGTTTTATAATTATACATAAACCACACTCCATGCAAATTTAAATTGATTTCCTGAAAACCAGAACTAAGAAAAAGCAATAGATTTGAGATAGTAAGAGAGAAGGCTAGAAAAGAGACATCACAAATCATGCATCAATGCCTCGAGTGCATAGTAGTACGTAGAGAAGCGGGAGAGACACCAAGCAGCCGAAAGAGTGACAAGGCCCAAAAGATGTCTTCAAACTTTGTGGACTATACTCACTGCTGCGCTTGCTCCGGGGTCTCGAATGTGATGTACACCGCTTGGGTGTTGGCATCGCGTGAGTTCGCTTTGTCGCAATGTTGCACGTTGCCGTACTGTGAGAGCAGGGGCTCGATGGTGTCGAAGCGAGCATGCAGGGGGAGCCCACTGATGAGAATCCTTGATCGGCTGTGAGAAGCGACATAACCTATCACTTATTATTACAAAACATCGTCATTCAAGAAACAAGAACATGATGAATCTTATTTCATATGAATGTTTATACACCGGGGTAAGACAAAAACGAAAAACAGCTCATTGATTCATGTAGATTAATGTATTAAAATTGAGGCATTAATATAGTCATGGCGGCAGCAGGCGGCTAGCGACCCTCAATACAAAATGGCGGAGCGGAGATGACATCATCGGCAGCGCACTACTCCGCCCCCTCCCGCGCCAATTGCGCTCGCTGCCATTCACAAGTGAGTCGGTTGTGGTTCCATTGCACTCTCGCGTTCAGCGAGTGACCCCTGATAGTGCATTTACCTAGTTAACCACTACTCACGGAGCGACACATGCGTAAAGCCCGTATACTATCTCCTAATACATATTATTTGTTTTATACACATTTACATTAAAGCCGCTGTATTTATTTTGTTATTTAACAATAGATATCGGAATTTTAATGAATGGTAAAACTCGTGAGTCCTTTAATATGTTACACGTTAAAAAAAAAAAATTAAAAATATTAAGTTTGTGTAAATCAAAACTGAAACTATATATCATATTATGACTTTAAAATAAATAATTGAATAAATACATGTGTTATTTAAATGTGAAAAAAATATAAATAATGCAAGTATTATGTACGTATACGCCCATTTTTATTTAGAGGGGCAACAGGATTAATGCTGGTTTAAAGGGTCGACACGTGAATGTTTTCACTGTTCAGTGACGCTGCTAGGGTTGAACATGCTCCTTTATTTCTGATATGAATATAATTTTTAAAAATAAAGTAACACCGTTTACTATACTGTTTTCAAACAGTATCAATAATATAGTTCCATTTCGAGTTTATTAACTTTCGTAAAAGTATTTCTTATTATCATTAATTAACTAGCAGAAATTGCTTGCATTAAAAAGTAAATAATTTGCATTTAGACTTAATCTAATATCGTTAAAAGTCCTTTTACTACGTGAAACGTTTTCGAATAGCTCGAAATACTGACTTCAAGCCATATATCAACAGGAATGGAAATACCTTTACAATGTTCATCGGAAATTTGATGGGCACAATTAGTACGGAAAAATAAATAAATAACTAAATTACTAAAAATAATTATATATAAATAATTCAATTCTGTCTTTGGCTTTGTTATATATCTAGTGTGTATGAGGAAAAAAAACTAATTTCAATCGCAATTAGTGCACGAAAGTGCTAAAAACCGAAAGTGATTAAATTCTATTTAAAAAGAATCAAGTACAAGTATAACACAAACATGTGTAGAATTTCTAGCAATACCGGATAAACCGAGTAAACTGGTAATAGCTCGAGTTATGTTTTAATTCTGATATACCTAATTCTTTTATACATATTATGTGCACATGAAAATAAATAGGACCTTTTCTCAATCTATTAGGAGTCATATAACAAAAGAACAGGAATTGAACTATACCAGAATAATAAGTGTCATTTTTTATGATTATTAACTCGTTAAGTTTCTATGATTTCTTAGTTTTTGATACGAAACAATAAATTACAAAAATTGACCAAGCCCATATTATAGCTATGTATTAATTAACAATAATTTACTTAGAAATTTGTTTGTAACATGATTAAGTTATACCTAATTAAACAATATACCAAATATTGTTGTTGCAATAAAGAGGTCAAATACGACATAAAAACCGGTTTTATGTTAGTAAACAGAAATCTAAAAAGAATCGAGAGAAACTGAAACCAATTTCCTTAGAAATACTATGGGGGCGTACATTATTTTATTGAAATAGTTTGTCACTCGTCGTCCAACGAGTGTATGTTTTATCAGCGTGTGCTTGGCTCTCGGAATGGTGACTCATGCCGTGCCGCCGCCGGCGCCGCCATTTTACTTTTAACTTTACGCACCACGTGCTCAAGTGCAATTCATTTTGTTCAAGAACTACTCCCAATACAAGGCAACAACCGAGTTAACGGTTAATTTACAAACTAGTTTAATACGAGCCAGTATTAAAAACTGTGGAAAAAATTTCACAACAGGTTGTGAGGAAATAGTAAAGAAGTGTCATTTAGCCGCTCGGATAGACATGTAGCGTCTTCGATAGGCATACCTGCGGTATTTCGCCATTGTGTCCATAAGTAGACTGCGTAACTGGCGCGGCTCAGAAGACTTGATTACACAGGCGCCGAAGCTTTTTAGATAGAAGGTATAAGGGACTGCAACGGGGCTTATGAACTGCTTGAAGAAGTAACAAAAACAAGAAATGGGTTGGAAACTGACGGAACTGTGTGCGAAAATGAAACTGGGATGAGGGGGCAAAGCGGGGACGCGCTAAAAAGTGGCACCAGCGCGAGCGTCGCCGAATGACTGAACGAACAGAGCGGTGCGGTGCGGTGCGCGGCGGGCGCGGCGGGCTCAGCGGCGGCTGGGGTGCGGGCGCGGGCCCCGTCACAACGGCCATGCAATGCAAAACAGCGACTGCCACTGCCCCGCCGCCCGCACTTCTCCCGCCACCTACCTGATAAAAACTAACAATCCATTCACCCCACTCACTAATTACTCTACTCTGCAACTTTCAAGGACAAAATACTCGTACCGACATTGCAGATAGGTTGACCGCAATGCTATGCGAATTAACGAAAAATATTACTTCCCGTAATTTACCCTAGCCCTTACAAGAAACAGCTAAATTAAGAAAGTCGGTACAAACAGTTGTTCTTTTTGTAATGGATTTAACGCACTTGCATTATCTCAGCTTATTATAATCACGTTTTCAGAGGTGTTACAAAAATTGTGTAGTGCGCTTTTCGTGTGGTAAGTGTTATTCTTATAAGCTTCAAGAATTCAAGATAAATTCAAATTCTCATAAGTTATTGATGGTTGATGGTTTAATAAACTTATATCTATATAAATAAATCAGTTGTGCACGCATCACAAAACGACACAAACCGACGAAAAACTACTGGATAGAATTCAATGAAATTATCTATATTTTATTTCTTAGACACTTGGCCCTTATCAAAATGATTGCGATATCTTCATTTAATAAAAAGTTATTAAAGTTTCAAGAAACAACGATTTGTACATGCACTGCGTGTTCAGTGATATAAATGTTTAAACAAAGTATATTTTTGCTTGCGATCTTTTTGATGTTTTTTCCTTCGTACATAAGAAAAGTCGCGGGTATCAGCTAGTAATATAGAAACTTCTTACTAATGGTCTACTTAGTTGATTAATGATTATCTTAATTAAAAAGTTTGCTTATTTATTTTCATGTATAAATAAATACCTATTCAGAATCATACTTCAATTTTTATTAAATACTACAGTCGAAATTAAGTAAAATTACATTTAAAGAGTTTAACTACTACTCTACTACTATCGACTAGTCTATTATACTTTGATTTAGTTGTCCAAAGCTAATAATTAATTTAAAGGAGTAATTGTATACTTTAAGAGATGAGTTGATTATAAATCATTCCTTAAATATATGAATCATTACGTAGAAACAAGCAAACAGTGCAATATTCAATGTACGTCTTACTTAATACTAAATTGGTGAATCTGGAAACAAGCTAGATAACGTTACGGTAACGATGACGATGTGTTATTTTCACAAGGAAATTTTAAATAGCAAGAAGCACAAAGGTTGTGCTTTCCATTTGCAATTACGATTCGATGCAAATTAGCTTAATGACACAATAATTAGACATTTTAATTAGCCTAATGCTTTGACCATGACTTTCTTCAAATGCCAATGGTCATTGAAACAGCGTCCAACTTGTAGCTTATCTACTTATCTGTCAAATCATTATGACGATCATCAACTATGTGTTCTAATATAAATGTAATTTTAAAAATTGTATTGTACTCATAATCACCAATTCAAGATATGTATTGTTTTCAGTAACTGAAAGTTACTTATCAATTATAAAAGGTGGAAATATAAAAAAAAACCAAAGTGTTAGATTTTTTTAATCATGTTTTTTATCAACCCGGAAATATACTTACATTTTGGTGGATATTTTGTACCTTTGCGAGGATTGTTATCATTATATAAATAGGAACAATGTAACCCAAAATTGTTTTCTATAGTCATAGTCGAGAAAACCATTGACGGTATATAAAAATTGTCCACGATGGTAATTATAACGCGATTATAATAAGCCACAATAAGTTTTTGTTTAAATTATTAAGTTCCAATACGGTGGAATCGAATACAGTCTATTACCAAATACTAATTTACGTTAAACAATACTTTTTAAATTTCGCGGACGAAGTCGCGGGCAAAGTGCTTGTTAATAATAAACACGAAATCGGTATTATACAGTAGGAATATTCAACGAATAGAGATTTTCGAGATTTTAAAACTACCAATTGAAATATCTTTATTCAATGTTGAAGTGTTCCACTTTTTTATTGATTGTCATAAATCTATCACCGGTTCGGAAATAAACACCTCAGACCTGAGAAGAACCGGCGACAGATTTTTTTTTTTCAGCACATTTTTTACAATTATAGATTTACACAATACCAATACAATAATAATATCTTTCTTTATTTCAAACAGCCTAGAGGCGATCGTTTTATTCCCAAGGCGTGCAATCATCTAAAAAGTCATTGATTGTATTATATCCTTTAACACACAAGCATTCCTTAACAATCCTTTTAAATTTCACTATGACTAATGAAGATGAACGGCTTTAATGTGCCAAGCACACTCACTATATTATTATTCCTGTTCTGCTATCAGGCAAATAGACATTATTATAACAACAATTTTTTACGAATATCTTGGAACACAAACAACTTTTAGGCGCACCACACAGATTTTTTCGTGGGTAGTTAAAGTTAGGATGATCCGTCATGCTCTGAGGTGAAACGCTGGATCGGGTGAACTCGGGACCGCCGAGTGTACCCGAGCGAGAAAGAAACAGTCAGCTGCTCTTCGCAGTTGTATCGCTGTATTTCGTATGATCAAATCTTACGTCGTAATTGTCTTTATTAAATTAATAGTTTAACTTAAATAGTTTAATTTCTGACTTGTTTCTCATTCAATCTACAAACACGATCCCTAATAATACAAGGTACATAATACATAATATTATTTACTGTATATAAATTGATTGGGATTGGCCAATGAAGTTTTCACTTCTGCCGTGCGGTCTTTTCACCAATCTTCACCTTAAAATAGGTGTGTATATTCAAAAAAACCGGACAAGTGCGAGTCGAAATCGCCCACCGAGGGTTTCGTACATATTTAGGGTTGTGTTAATTTGTTTCTTTTTCTTCTTTTTTTATAATATCCGTGGTGTCAAACTTAGTTACTTTATTTCACTAAATATTTCACACAAAAAGGTTACTGGAGTATAATAATTTGCCTCTATCGACATTTACATAAATTCTGAGAAGAGGAGATGAAAATGTGCCCACATTTGATTCAAGTTTATATTATAAGCAGATATCACGTATTATATAGTGTACTAGTAGAATAACTTTTAAATATTTTTAACCCCATGATTCTGAACGTAACTATAGTCACATTTTCATAATCATTAAATGACTGCTCTGCTCTACTGCTCATAAAGCCAAAAATTAAAATTAAAGGTGAAATTTACTAATTACATATAAAACAAAAAATATAAACACAATGATGAATAACATCCAAAGACATGCCTGTAATTTATCAGGAAATTCAACTTACAGTTAATATATACCAACTGTCTTTAATACTGTAATAATATCCTACGATTGTGTAAAAATGAGTATGTATAAAAATAACAGAAATGTTGCATGACCTCGCAAGTAACTGCCGTGCATACGATACGGACTCCGTAAGCATTTATATATAAAGCAATGCAGACCTCGCCTGAAACTCGTAAAATGTGTAAGACAACTTCTTCATTAAAACGTCTAGAAGTTATCTTAAGGAATTAATTGCAGCATTGTATAAAAATAAATAATATATTATATTTTTTTGTAGATAAATGATAATGATAACTAATAATAAAACTTCATATCTCACATTACAACAAAGGTTAAAACTGAGGTTAACTTAAGGTTATTAAACTTACTGTCCAATAAAACACTAGGTATAATTATGCATTATTTGCGTACAGATAGTATAATATCGAAACTGATAAGTACTTTTTAATACTGTTCCATTGACCCAAAAAAAATCACGTATAATTAAGTTTAAATTATTAAGATATAATATTAAAGTAAATAATATATATGAATTTCCCATCCATTACACACAAAACCTTATTTTTACGATTTGCCTTTGATGTTACAAACACACCGACATAAATAGCGTAATTTAAAAAGGTAAAAACAACATTAAATATTAATCGCATTCAGAAACGGAAGGGAAGTCTATCCTAAAGCGATATTACTTCCGATGCTTTATCGACGTAAATCCCATCAGTTACTGTCGATGGATATAAAAAGCCCACTGCAATCGGACAAGGGCCGTTTGCACGGCGAGGCACGTGCGCTCGCGTCGCCACCTGCCGATCGGCAGGTGTACCACCTCCGGTCCACGCCTGTTTTAAGTCATTCTTTTACATACATCATATTATGTAGAAATCAGCTTGGCACATTATATACAAAAACTTTAAAACGTAGTTGATTAAAACAAAACTTTTGAATCTACATAAAGGGGGCAAGTGTAAATATTTTTATTGTTGCGTGTTTTAAATTTATTTGTTTCATTTAACCTTGGTGCATATTTCCACAATAATTATTGAAATGAAATATTAAAAACTGAGTATTCAATTCAAATTTTGAGAACATAATATTTATATAAATATGGCCCCAGTTACAACATATAAACGGTCTACTTGTTTCACAAGTGAAATTGAGCCTTTGTAATGTCAACCGGACGTTGTAAATAAACGAATCACATTTATTTTATTTGCTGTTTATTGTCACGCCACCATTAAAAGCCACCGTTTTTCATGTTAGCACACCAATTTTTTTGGTTGAATTTTAATATGACAGAGTGCAATTTAGTCAAATATGCAATAATTCATTGTTAGTAAGAATGAATCCATATTCAAATTAAATTAATACTTATCTTATACCTAACTACAAAACATACTTTAAAATAATATCCGTAATCTGTGACATTTTCCTCAATAAATTAACTCATTTTAATTGTATTACAATATTGTGTTTGGTAGATTGCCATTAACATGACTGCAGTCATGTCTAAAAGTCATGCAGCATGGGAGGTACTCCTTGTATCATTAGTCATAAAGAACTTTAGTAAATTATAATGGTGACGCTGAAGTAATGGTGTAATTAGTTATGGCCAAAACTACATTACGCCGCGGTAACAAAAATTACTCAAATCATTAATAAATAATCCTATGATTTCGATGACTGGAAGAATAAAACAAAACGATGTTTCGATCTATTCATTCATTACATGTTACTTTTAAGGTATTTAAAACTTGAATTTTTAAAGGAATCAAACTTCCACTGTTATTACCTTGTTTATTTTTCCACTTTACACATTTTTCTTAACGTTATTCTTTGTTTACGCGCGTTTCATGAGTTTAGTTTATAAATAATTTTGCGTAAATTCTTCTAGTATGTTTGGACCATACGAGTTTATATTTATGAATAGCTCAATGTAATAAATATAAGTCCTTTAAGGCTATAACGTCTACTTCTTTCCTTATCGATGGCGATTCATTTCGCTCAGGATAACGAGTGATTTAAAATTAAGATCAATACGATTCAATACAGTTAATTATAGCCTATTCCAACCACAACAAGAATAAACCCAAATAAACAAATTTGACACTGAATTAATGCGATATCATTGGTCATCGATAGCAATTGACGCAATGCCATTGGTCGACATCTTCAATAATCTATGACATTCACTATGGATACGCGAAGATGGCGTTTTCAATGTCCGTGAAGTTGTATTCGGATCTTTGAAAGTTAAATGAATTTGGTTATACTATTTGATTGGAATAGTGTTGTATTATGGAATAAGGATAATTAATCAAGAACTGTTTACAGCGCAAAATAATGCAGAACGATTTGACAATCGCATGCAATTTGTAAATCGACGGTGTGTTGACATTTATTTCTATTCCCATTGGAATAGGATAAAGCTATATACTGATAAAGCTAGTACCTGCTAGCTTTTTCATCGCTGTCTTTTTGCGTAAAAGCCAAGTTCTAATTGTAATAAAATAAAATATAATTGCTATGCGTGTTGTGGCTATGGTCCAAAAATCATTTCAATTCATCCGAAAAACTAAAAAAAGTAATTTAAAGGATCTACCACTACAATGGTAACTACTATGTCATTGACTTTGTTCAAGTTGCATCCTATTAAGGAAATATAATAATATTAAAGAATTCGGTGGCCTGGATAAGTCCGGCTTTTGCATCTTCTTAAATTTTAAAGGATTATGAACATCAACTTCATAAAGACAAATAGTACCACCTATTTTTTAATAATAATAATAATAATATCTTGGGACATTATTCACACACGGCCATCTGATCCCAAACTAAGCAGAGCTTGTACTATGGAAACCAGACAACTGATATACTACATATACTACTTTTTCTTTTGTAAATACATACTTATATAGATAATTACACCCAGACTCAGGACAAACAGACATGTTCATTCACACAAATGTCTGTCCTGGGTGGGAATCGAACCCACGACCTGCGGCGTGAAAAGCAAGTGTCTTACCAACCACGCCAACGGGCTCGTATATCGCGTTAATCAACTAGCAGTAGCAATGTGAATATGATATGATACAAGCAGACTTTTTTGTATGACAAGGTGACAAATTGTGTTAGAAGTCAGGAAAATCTTATGGTTGGATTTCCAGAATTAACGATTTATCCGATGCAAGATATAATTTTTGGTATATAATTTAAAAAAAAAACAAGATGAATAAATAACTGCACAATCAATGAAGACATTCGAGCAGATCTGATCGATCTCTAATTGAGCCGATCTTAGTTTATACTAGTTTTGCGCTTAAAAGTAACAACGTGTTAATATATTATAAATGTACCGTAATATGTCTACTGCTTCAAAATGCAAAGTTTAAAAGGAAATATTTTTCTGCGTAAACTGTTTATTATTAATATGCTATACTTCTTGATAAGAATTAATTAAAGGTACAACAATAATTGTGGTTATTGTTTAGTATTTATGTTCATTATAAAAATAATGTATCATGAAAGATACATATTATTATAAAGATGTATATTGTCTCTAATTTTTTATAGGCAGCAGCAGTTTGTCTGGTCTAATTTAAGACTCAGTAATCGATTTTAAAGCGATGACACACATAGGTGTGTCGAAGGTGAATATGAAAGTAAAAATAGCACTTACGACGTGTCTACTATGTTTTATATAAACTACTAAAAAATATTGCAACAACAACAATCCCTGACCTATTCCCTCTCCAAAATCATCAACGTTATAATTCCCGAATTATTCAGTGGTGGCTGCACATCGAACTTGGATACTAGGTCAGCGATACTTGCTCCGAATCAAAATGTCCGCAACCATCATGTGAAAGTTCTTGTGAGCATTATGTCGGGAATCGCGTTGACAGATGGTCGGGATTTGTCTGGATCCTCCTGACATTTTACAAGATCTCCTGGCGTCCCACAAAACTCAAAATCTCCAAATAAAGGGCTTGGCTGAAATTTATAGACGAAGTAATAATTAAACAAGGAACCGCACTTTCACACTGCGGCGCCCGCGGTTTGCGGGTTACTGAAATTTTATGTAAATTGTTTGAATACGACTGGATGAAATACTGTTAATACTTTGTGTTGATGAAGAATTTTTCATTTTTGTTGTTATTTAAATCCTCTTATATCGCTTGAGGTCTTGATATCGTGTATAAATATTTGTTATAAAGTTTAGTTCTAGTGTGGACATACATTATAAATTTAACGCCTATTATTTTATTTTATTTTTATTTTTATTTATTTATTAACACCAACAAGACATACATTAACAAAAGCGAGTAAAACATAATTAAACAACTAATATATTATATATTATATTAGTTAGGTAAGGGGAATGTGAATTTTAATATTTAAGGACAATAATTGTATTCATTCCTACCTCGATTATTGCACACAATGAAATGGAAATTTCAATCGAAAGCCATTTTAAAACATATCGCCCAACCCAATCGGCCTATGTTTACTAAGATTTGATTTGGGGGGATGAGAATATTTATCTAAAGTCTAAACGACACCTACTCTGTCTTAAGTTCGATGTGCTTTAAAAGTAACTTAACCTAACCCACGTGACTTTGCCCTAGAATTTTTTAGTGTTATCATGCGGATACCCCGAACTAGATTCAGGTCCAACTTATCGTTAATCAGCCAAAGTCGCCGGAAATCCACAAAAAGCGTAAAAAATGCGAATTTTCGGCATTTTTTATTAAAAAGGCCATGCGCCGCCATAATAATACTAGTTATGCTTTTTATAGGCATAACTCGCTTGTAAATAAAATCAGCCCCAAAATCGCTGGCGGGGCGATACCGAATAATTACCGAATTGAGGAGTAACAATCAATATTTTTATTTCCTCAAATAAAATGAACTATGTCGTATTTTCTCAGATAATCTATCGCTCACGAGCTATTGTCAAATTTGAAGTCCGTAGTACACGAGTACTACTAATTGGAACCTACATTTTTTGTTCTTACATTTTTCTGTGTTCATTATGCGACTCATTCGCCGTTCGTCATTAACTCTCACTCTTGTTAGTCTAACTTTAAAAAAAAAACGTAAATTTATATTTAGACAGTAGTATCTAATGCAACAGGTGGTAAGTAAAAATTAAGTTCTATTATAAAACTACTAATTGTCGTGTTAACTTTGTATTTATTATTTATTAAGCTTGTAAAACTTTTAAGCACTACAAATTTATAAAATATTACTGATATATAAATGATTAAAATCAATTTTAGTACATTATATATAGGCAGGGCAACGTTTGCTTGGTTTTTCTAGTAGAGCAATAAATTGATTGGATGCAAAGATTGAGCGTATAAAAGAGAGAGATACTAAGGTATCGCGTTTATAATGATGGTAGGAAAATTGTATAAATTATGTTACTTGTAAAATGAAGATAAAAAAAGGAATCTTTGTTTAAAAAAATATGATTTTACCTACGAATTAAATTATTAGCTCAGTATGCGCGAATATTAAAGGCTTCATATCGGAATGATTTACAAAGAAAGATATATAATTATAACCTTTTCTATTCCAGTTATGAGCAAAAAACCGTAAGGAACATTCCTAACATGTTTTTAATTGAATTACTTTAATTTTTCCTATCTAATTTACATACCTACAAAGCACACTGTAGAAAAATCCTAAAAAGACTGCAAAATAAGCAATAATCTAACTAATTAATAATATACTTCAAAACTTCTCCGTTTTGGATTGTCAAGTTGAAAAAATTGTAACTAAAAAAAAAACCATTTTAAATTGTTAAGATCGTATATTAAAGTATCATATTTGTATAGAAGTTATTTTTAATTTTATTTATATTTTTAAGGTTTTATTTAAATGTAAATAAATATTGAATAAATAGTATAAGGTGATCGATATACTATAGCATTTCCCCTTTGAATCTCAATTCAGATTCTCTGGGCGAAAAATGAACCAGTTCTTCTGTCACCAGTGGAGGCAATAAGGCGGGGAGTAATATTTTGGGTATTATATTGATATTTACTGTAAAACATTATTTTAGCGATTGTAATTACGTAGGTCCTTTATATTAATTAAATATTAATTTCACCGATATTTTCATTTTTCATTTTTAAATATTATATTCTTTCATTAAAAATTATACCAACCTAAACAACAAGGATTTTTAAATAGCTAATTATTATTAGGTGATTTTAGTGTATTAATCATGGCTTCATCCAAATTTCACTAGGTATTTAATCACTTAAACATTTTAAGTATGTATTACATTAATTAATAAATGATTTGATTTTAAATTCAGTCGCAGTTTGAACGAATTTTATGAGTAATCACTTAAGTTTTCGTCTTATACAAATAAAGTATAAACAAAGTATGTAACATATTAAGGAAATAAACTTATTCTACAATCAACCAACCTTTGATCCTGGTGATCCTCCTGTTCAAAGATTTGATCATGATCTTCTTGTGAGAGGCTCAGTTCGCCAAATTGCTGTTCCATTGAGTTAGACATTTTGCAAAGATTGAAATTAGTTAACTAACAACAATCCACTACAACACTTATCACCTTTGAATTAATTATACCGCAATTATGGCACCGACAATACAAATTTGTATATGACTGAAAATATATTCCCGAAGTAGACGCAACTGGAGCTACACAAATTGAAGATGAAGAATCACGTTTTCGTAGGTTATGGAGATGAATTTGTTGGTGGTCGGATGTGGACGGCGATGTACAGCAGCCGGTGCGCACACGTGCTCGCTGTTAAAGGCGCGGTGTTTATTTTCGTATTACATAATAGGTCAAAAGCGAGCGAGGCACCGGTCGGATCGGCACCGAGAGCGATGGTCGCGCGGAGTGCGGCGGTATGGATGTGGATAAGGGACGGGCGCGAGGGCACGTGTGCGCCGTGCGTACGGTTCGCAGGCTATCGAGATCGCTACTCGACTGACTGATGTGACGTGCGTGACTGAACCGCGCGAGCTACAAGCGACGCCGGCTCGACTCGATTCTCTGTGCATCCATTTCGTGTAGTATTTTGTTGGAGAATGCGCGCGCTGGGCGTGGCAAAATCGAGGCCGCGGGGAGCGCGGTGAGGCTAGTGAGGTACCGGTATCGATCTTATTTTATCGAAAAAAAAAAATATACACGGTCGTGATATAAGATAAAAAATGCAATCGTCCAGATAAAACAAATTAAATTATTTAATGAGTTTAATGCTATAGTAGCTGCATCAATTAATGTTTCTCGTTTCCGAGTAAATATTATCCAACGTTTTGTAGTGCGATGAATGTTAGTTTTGTTCATTTAAAAGCATCTGTTTTATTTTAAACTATACTCTATATAAGGTTGTGCTTTTAAAATGTATATTAAGCGTTAAGAAATTATTGTCTTTTGAAAATAAATTATTGCTATAAATTATTTCTATAAATTAATCGGAATCAGTAAAAAATGGCTTTTATCGATAATAATAACGATTACATTTTCAACCACTAAAACGATAGAGTTCGTGAAGTATATTCGTTAGTGGGTCCGTGTGACGGCGCCCCGCGCCAATGCCTTTTCTACGGCGCCCGTCCGAAACCCGCGGAGGGCGTTCGGCAGATACCGCCTACTTCGTCCGGTACAGGCGTCACCCGCCTCGTGTCCCGCTTCACCTTAGAACAACAACCGACCCGAGTACAGACGCTAATCCAAGGAGAAAACGCCCTTCAAACGGCCCGCATCCAGACCCTATGCCCTCGCTCGATCCGGACCTCGTTAAGAAACAGCTTACGCTGTCAGCTGTCTTATCAAAAGAACTAGAACACCTCGACGGAGCTTAATACAGAGAAAAAAATAGATAGTTAACTCTTCAGTCTTATATAAAATTAACGCGAACCGTTGTAGTGGCGCAGAGAGCGTACCGATCGAGCGCAGTGAACGAGAGCAGCGGAGTGAGTGCGGCGCGGGCGCGCGTGCTTGCATAGGACGGTACTGAGCACTGCGTCACGCGCCATTCATAATCGCACCGCGCGCGCCGCCCGCCATCGACGCAATACTAGCGGCCTCTACTTTTTATTTATTGTTTTAATATAACTTTGTTGGTATATCGAAATTATTAATTAGTACTCATAACCGTGCTGTATTGGGAAGGGTTTAGGTCCAGCTAACAAATACCTATTATTATTTACTGACCTTAATGTACCTATTGATATAACTAGTACAGAACTGGAAAATATTTCTTAGCTACTTAATATGCTTTCACTTACACTTTAATGCATTACATCTTTGACGCTGTCCATTATAAGTCAATAGCCAATGACTGAGACTGCAACGTGATTTGTATGTGATATTTTAAGAAATACCTAATTTAAAAGATGAATTTCAAAAATTAACTCTTCCGAATAATTAAAAAGGATAGGTACTAGAAAAAGAGTTGATCAATTTAATATGATAAATTACAATGCAAATCATTGTAATTTATCATATACATTTAAGTGTAGTAAAACACAATCATAAATCAAAGAATATAAAATAATATCACCTACTCATAGTGTATCCACAGATGTTAAAAGTTTAACAGAAAGTACATCAAAGTACAGACAATAGTAATACACACATAAGCAAACAACAATATAGAATCTCAAAAGTTTGCGGTATTGCAAGCCGCGCAACAAAAACAGGTTTGCTGAAGGCGACGAAACCCATGAGCTAGTGTGAGCAACGGAGCTGTCGTTGCAACCGCTAAGAACGTTAGATGACATCCGCTGGCAATGAGAACCCCTTGACAATATTATGAATTAATTACCGATCTGGTTTGAAGGATGTTTTTACTTGTGTGACATCCCTTATAAAAGGGTTAGAGACGTTATTATCGTGTCCCAGATCTTTCTGAGGATAAAAAGCATCTGTGGAACTTGTATTAGTATAACGATAAATAAAAATATTAATAGCAATTTTGAAGAGTGACGGTCTTATAAAGACGTACCGCAAAATAAATGAATTATTTTGACACATTCATGAAAAGTTTTTAGTACACAACCAACAATAATTCTGTAAAATTCGAATCGATTATATTTTTGGATTTTTAGTAACTGTGATTCAGCAACAATGATCACGACGGCCACGTTTGGGACGACAAGATACAAAAGGGCGCGGATGTTATGGGCAATGGGCGGAGTGCATCGAGGTGCATGCGTCGCGGCTTTTCACCCAGTACCGCGATGGCCAATGGAACGCAGCCCCACCCGACCCGCCTGCAACGCGCCGCCGCGACGCCATCCGCACCCCGCCTCAAACATCATCACGTCACCCAGTCATCCAAAACTAGTAGTAGGTAGGCACCTATCGCATGCCTAAACCTTTAGACACATAATTATATTGGTTACCTATTTATAAATCGGTATGATTTATAAATAGGTAACCAATATAATTTATTTATACTCTCAAATAATAATTTAAAAATTGTTTTTAATATGTATTAATGTGCAATATTAATGAATTAAAAACATAATTTTTAAATCTTCAATCATTATTTAGAACAGGTGTTTGAATCGTATATACTATACTCTACAATTATTTATTGACTATTTTGAAATTTAAAAATCAAGACATCGAGGAAGGAATATCTCGAGAAGGAAGACAAGGAATATCTCGTGTTTACTTAAATATAAATCATAATAATTATTAATTACTATATTCGAGAAGGCACTTAAAAGCACTGTTAATTATTCAAATGACAGGATTCATTTCAAGGTAAAGCTTACAAGGTAAGAGATCTGGCCAAATAGAAAGTAGTTCGTACCTAGGTAAATATAGAAAAATAAAAAATAAATTATTTAGTATAAAATCTAAAATCTCCACGTTTTTTTAATCTATATACCAATATGAGGTTGTATTAATGTTTTTATTTTCATAAGCTTGAAATACAGTAATTGCAATAATTGTCGTCGAATCTATCAAAATAATTTTATTATAAACATAGATACATGACCTTTAAAAAAAAGAACAGAAATATATAATGTTTACTTATTTTAATGAAATGGCAATACAAAAACGTAAACTATATTAATATATATGTTATTATTAATTGCATTTTCACAAGTTCTACTTACTCAAGCAAACATAATTATGTTTCATTTCAAGAATATTATAGGTACAACATCAGAAAGAAATGAAACATTTTTTAAAGATTATTTATCGCATTATGATATTTATTTATTTTATCACTAATCACATCAAAACACAGCTGAATGAAGTGCTTGGCGTAAACGTGAGCGCATGAACAATAAGGAGGCTTAAGGAAGCAGCAATCACCCCTTTTAGACCAGCCAATGGCTTGTCTGTAACTCACAAGCTCGTTAAAGATTTGCGCGTGGACATCTTAATTGGACTGAAGAGCAATGGACCTCCATATTTTTCAATGATGAGTGTAGGTCATGTTTAAATGGTGTAGACGGTGGCAGAAGAGTCTATCTTCGACGTGGGTAGAGATATGTTCAAAGCTGCATTGAGGAGCGTGTACCTTTTAGCGGCAGGACGGGTATGGTGTGGGGTGGCATTTCGATCATCGGGCGATCGGCAGTTATGTTCATCGACATGGTTCGTCAAAACGGCAGAACGCTAGACAACAGAGGTTTTAGAAGCTCGTGTGGTGGTGGTGGTGGTGCTGGTGCTCTACCTTACATGGGTATTATAGGCGAACATTTTAATGTAATGCAAGATAATGCCGGACCCCACGCCGCTGCACAAGTTCGACAACATTGCGAAGAGGTTGGGATACGTACTACGAATTTGCCAGCACGCAGCCCAGATCTTAATCCCATTGAGCATGTTTGGACCAGTTTAAAAAAAGCTTTATATGCGAAAAATCCTGTGCCCACAACAGTGGCAGCACTAAAAACAGATTTCACAAGAATGGAACAATGTTTCGCAACACCGTTTAATAACCCTAATCAGATCTATGCGGAACCGATTAAAATCTGTAATACGGGCACGTGGAGGCAAAACAAGATGAAATTTGTGTGTGTGGGAATTAAAATTAAAAAAAAACATGTGCTCCAACTTTTGTTTTTATTGTAAATACCAATTTTTCAATAAACCAACCAAAACCAATTATCGTGACACATAGTTTTTGTTCAAAAAAATCCAGTATAAAAACATACAATTATCCTATTACCAAACATACTACGCTGTTATGAAGTTAACGAACCAAAGTATAGGTTTCAATTTAAATTTGAATACTTGGTGGTTTAAACTTTGATTTTTAGATGTTTATTTCAAAGGCGTCTTTTAAACATTGATGCAGTTTATGAGTCCGTCCATTGTATCTTTATGTCACTAAATAACAGAGTTGATACTTTATAAATATTTTCTTTCAGCTGTATTTGTTGTCGTATGTACTTCTTGTATCGTAGAGGTTAATTTTAGATTTTACTTTTCCTGCAGGTCGGGGTAAATCTTCAATTTTTATAAAATGTTATATTTACTTTGATGCATTTAAAAGTTATGCTTGACTTAATCCTTTCGTATATTATTTAAAAAGGATCGAATTAATTTAAGTTTGAAAAAATTTGAAGGTAATTGCGATTTATACGGGAATTGCTAGCATTCTTGCCGCCATTCCACGCGGTCACGATTTGTACGTTAACCATTTTAATTTGTATTTATCTAAGGCTTAATCCTTGTATTATTATAAAACCAATTTGGTGAGTATTTATCATAATTTTTTTTACCTGTAGTTGTTTAAACAATTGTATGAATATAGATTATAGGTTATTAAAAAGTATTTTAACCATTTAATTAAAGTAAATAAAGTAAACGTTAATCTGACATGGGTGGCTTGAAATTGAATTGGAAATGTTACTAAATGTTATTAAACGTTATTATTGATATAATACTATCATATACCTATACATTTATATAAGTAGGTATGCTCGACTGTATTCCCTGCACATTTGCCTTGCGTTTCGTGGCGGGTGTCTATATTTAAATACCTTCGTGAGTTTTAATGTTTTCAACGGTAGCAACCGTTAAGATTGTTTTAAAATATTCGTTTGAGTTAGCGGTGGTACAATGCATTTAAATAGTTTAACCGATTCACGAATGTAAACAGGATGTAGATACGTATGTAGGTAATAGGTATGTATGTTCACATATTATAAGCTATTTTTCATTTAATAACATTCAACAAAACTTTAAAATATTTCAATTTGGTTTCTTTTATAATATTAAGTGTACGGGTTTAGTTTATCGACATTCATATTATTTATTAAATATAAATAACCCCTGAGGAATAAGGGAAATAATTAGGGAAATTTGAACCGCATATGATGGGCATGTGTGGCCATGTGGTGTTGATTATACCAGGCGCCAGTACCATTGCAGGTTTCAGAAAGAGATATTGGCTATATTTTCTCATACTCTGATTATATTATTATATATATCGTCATATACACCTATACATAATATGATCGTCTGAAAAATGCACATAAGTAGTATTTTTATTTTTACGTTACAGTGAATAATAATATATTAAAACATATTAAATATCTGTCTATTATCACTCCATCTCTATTCGAAATACTGAAAAAAAATTAAAATGACTACTTGTCAAGCATTTATTTAGGATAAACTGGTTTACATAATTATTTCTTTAGCACCCGAGTCGTTAGTTGAGACTACTCTACTCACATTCTACCGGGTCTATCTATGCACGCCGTCGTTGGCATTAGCTTCAAGCTCACATGCAGAAGCTTTAACGGGCTCGGTATAAGACAAGCCAAACGCATAGGTACTAAGTTAAATAGCTTATTAATTAGCACTTACTTCTTTTTCTAGTATAATTGACCCGTACGTCATTTTTATGCACCGTAATCGTATTTTTACGTGGAGTAGTCACGAATCTCCAAATGAGATCATTAAGATTATTTAAAAATATCAAAATGACTGTTTATGTCCCCGAAAGATATTTTTTATACAACTTTTAACGTTATCTGTTAGCACAACCCTCAATTATGATGCACTGCCAATGTTAGACGTGTGAGTCATTTTTGTACTGTAGTAGTTCTCCGAGGCGTAGGACACCAGCGAGCGTGACGAACACGCGCAGTTTCCGGTTGGTACTAGATCGTGAGGGCGCGCGACGAGGCGGCTGGTCGGGACGCGGGGGGGGGCGTTGGTGTCAACGAACGCGCGGAGGAAATGGACGTCTAGACCACGGACACTTACTTCAATTAATACGAGATCGAGTACATAGTACCCACCCTGCAAAAGATACACGTGCGTATAAAGTAGAAAACTTCAAATTGTAACCGCTGATACTTTGCTGAAGAGATTAAGAAAAGTTACGAACGAAATGCGCGATAAGTATACAGTATAAAAATAAATTTATTACAAATCAATTAAGCAAAACCAGATACAGCACGGCAGGGTTTCAGCCCTAAGCCCTCCATAAGAAAACTGGCGTCCACATAATATTTTACTTGTTTAGTTAAGAGAAAAATACACCTGATATATAAAATAATATTATTGTCATATAATATATAACTAACAAGGGTCTCTACTCAAAAATTATTCAATAAGTACAACTAATTAATGAATTAAAAAGTGATCACTAAACCATTAAATCCCACATTGGTTTCATTATAAAAACATGTATCCAATTCCTAGATAGTGAACTAATTAAAAACTAGAAATTATTTTATTTACTTGCGCTTGTCAAGTAAACAAAGATATAAATATCACTTACAAAGGCCAATGTCTCACTTTACCTTCACCCAACAATTGTACATTTCACAGCCCTGACCAATTACGTCTATAAATCGGTCGACGGCCTGTGGTGTGAGTACTACTACAACTACATTGAGAATTGGAGGTCTTTCAACGTAGTACTCTACTACTACTTTATCTTAGGGGACTGCGCATGCGAGCGTCTGCGTCGCCGTCGTTGAGATAAAAATAAACACAATGCAATAGAAGGTATATTGTATGTATCTATATTAAATTCGGTCTCGAGCCAGTATTGATTCGTAACACATCCCTCGTATTTAACATAATATTATTATAATATATTGCCGCAGTTTTCTCATGGTCCCAGATCCGCAGGGGTATGTATATAGATTTAAATCTCGGGGTTCAGATCAGAATTTTTTTTTTTGCTGTCAAAAAATTGAACAACTACATTATGATGGTGTATGTGTGATCTCCATACCGCACTAAAAAAAACGTAAATCTGTGGGTTCTGCAGTGCTTGCCATTATTGAAGGTATATAGCTAACTCGTGAGTAAGCAGTTGAGTTATTTGGGAAGGATACTCCGAGCAGTTTCGAAGCTGCTAAATATTAAAACAGGGCAGTATGAACGCTACAAAATGAATGCTACAACCACAACGATCATAGCTACACAAATTTTACATTTAAGGGCGAGCTTTTACCAGCGACAAGCACGCGCCTGACTATGTTAACTGGCTTGTACACGTTAGCTACTGATTGTACGTATAACCCCTATTTCAAATGGACATTAAGAAAAGAAATATATTGTAAAACTAGTTTGCGCCCGCTAGCTCCATCTACGTATGGAGCGGGGTGGGGGGGCTGTGTCATAACAAGAGTGATCCTGTATATAGGTTTCGTTTTATAGATGTACGAAACCTTAACAGATAGATGACTCGATTACGAATAGAACTACGTTTTTGCTCGTAATCGATATTATAAAACTAAAATTTATAATCGCACATAAAATAAAAGGCACAATACAAAGAACCAGACAATTTAAATCCCATCACAGATGTGACTGGACGATGCACTAACCGGCCGAATAAGCAACGTCATTCAAATACTAAGTGCCACTTAATTATTTTAGACGCCGTTAATTTAAAATTTCGCATACTAAAACGTCATTCTAATATTAAGCGCATCTCAATTATTTGAGACGCCGTTAATTTTAAATTTAGTATCTGAAATTTAACGCGTAATAAAACGCGAAATAAAACGTGTCGTGAGATGTGCTTAAATTTTTTTACATATAAATCTGCATGCTACAGAGATAACGGACCCCGCAACCGCGGCGGGCACGGGACAAAACCGCTCCGTGAGTTCTTAGCCTAAGTGCAACTTAATTATTTGAAACGCCGTTAATTTAAATTTTCTTATACTAAATATTGAAACTAACGGCGTCTCGAATATTAAGTTGCACTTAATGTTTGAATGACGTTTCGGTATTCGGCCGTTAGTGTACATATTAATTACTTATAAGCATTTTCTATACCACTTTTGTCGGGTATAAATCGAATTACAATTGTCAGGGATCTGGAAGATTGATTGATTTTGAATTATACTATTTGACGAACATAGCACTCGTGGGTAATGCAGATATTAATTTGTTTACATTTTTCACACTAATCTTTAATGTCTTAAAAAATAAATAAACAACATATAAAATAAATGTTATCGCACCGGTAACGAAGATACCGTTACCGACTTACCGTAGGTCACTGACATTTATTACCCATACGGTACAATCAAGATTTACCCAGACAATCTACCAATCTCATCTACCGCACCTTCCAAACTTGTCCATGCGTCCTCATTTGGTAACAAATAATTAAACCCAATATATTAATTACCTATTGTTAGTATCAGTGATGCATTACTCCTCTAGCTGCCTACCATATTATCCTCTTCCTAATGCCGATAATCCACCCGCCACCCTAGAAGCCAACCCTCTTCTCGTCTTATAATTGAATTTTGTGATCATTAAAATTTAATGTCTGTTACATTAGACAAGCCAATCCATCATTTTTATTATATTTATATTATGAATTGTTCGAGCGGTCCATGTACATATTATGTACTTACAATATGCATTAGGTAACCAAATTTTTATCAAAAAACGAGTAAGATTCTTTTGGCCGAAACGATAGAATAAGGTAAATTGTAGTCATTATACAGAGTGTAATAAAATTCGTGTCCGACCCGTGAAGTGGTTGTTAGGTATCGTGAGTTGGTTCTATTTATGTAAAAAAAATGAAAATATTATGCAAAAAAATTACTCATAAAAAAATATATATTTGTCATTTTCAATTGTAAATGAAGAATATTTCATGGACAACCTACTACACTACCATACCGTTCAAATGTTTGAGGTATATGTAAGCTTATGTTTTTTTGAGGGACACTTTTGAACTACACCTTGTATACTATCGTATCATATCATTCGTAATCATCATCATCCCTTTGTTGTCCAATGCTGGCACAAGGACTTGGACTCGCCACTGCACACTCGCTCGATCTTTAGCTCTCAATCTCCATCTGCTCCCAGCCACTTTGCACATATATCGTCACTTCAACTAGCCGAAGGGCCCCGACACTACGCTCGCCTAGGCATTGGTCTCCATTCCAAAACACGTCAACAACGGGTGTCGGTTCTGCGACATATGTGTCCAGCCCACTGCCACTTCAGCTTACTAATCCTATGTCGATAACTTTGCTTCTCTGTTGGATCACCACATTTAGGATTGTTTTTACGCTTTCACGATTGAGCTTCTATTTTATGTATTATGTACTATGTATGTATTCGTTTATTTAGCACGTTTACTGTACTAAACTGACGCACAGTTATTGTATTGGATATTGGCTACTGAATTTTATATATCTCTATATAAATCATTTAAGTTTTTTTTTATATTTGTCGTCCTGTCATAGTCGTTGGAGATAAATAACTTGATAACATATTAAGTTTTACAATAAGTCAATTCTGGGATGGTGACAAATAAACGTTTTCAGTGAGGCCGCGTGTCCAATGGTCGGTAAAGGGAAAGACGGCTTTGTGTAATGGTGATAATTCAAAATCACATAATAGGTCGAAGGGGATTGAGAGATGCACTGTGTTTTGCGGAGAAAGTACATGTACAGTGAACGTGTTCGTCGCATAACGAGGGGGGCTCGCGCGTGCCGAAGACGCGCGTGCGATTGCACTCACCGCCTCCTGAGTTCAGAATCTTTGCTCTCTTTTGAAATATTTTACAATTTGGTAATTATAAAGCGTTTTCCAAATAAAATCTTATTAATATGACCAAGTGACGGTTAATTAATTGTAAAAATTAACCGGTAACTTGTAAAATACCCCAAGCATAAAAAATAATGTGGCTTTCGTTTTTGTTAACTAATAACAAAATCACAGATATTCGTAAAGCTACGAGAAGCTACGGAAATATAACGTACGGAACGATAAGAACGTTGTCTTGTTGTTTTATTTTATTTTATTTAATTATAGTCATTTACTTCGGTTAGCGGTAAGGAAGAGCAGATTTTATATATGTTAGTGTCTATCCATCCAACCCTTCCTTCTTCGTTGTGATTCTTTTGTCCGTGCAGAAGAAGAATTTAATCCTTTTTTTATTGACCATTTTATGTATGTTATTTATTGTAGTTTAATAGAAGACTGCTCTGAAGAAAGGTTTATATACATAAAGATTTAATTGGCATAATATAAAAAAAATCCTTTAATTGAAAAGATAATTAAATATATTAAGTTTTTTTATATATACTATTTATAAAGAATATGTATTTATTGAAAAAGACATCTGACATGTCTTGTCTATTGAAAATAATGCACGTAAGACGATGTATCGAATCTACAGTAGACACCACACCCAGGTAAGGCTTTTTAGTACGGCTGCCACGTGAATTACCCTTTTAGGTTAGTTAGGAAGGTATTTAGTAGTTTACATAATTATATTATAAGCTTTAGGGTCCTATCTCATAAGGATCCTAATGATGAAGGATCCTAACGATGAAAAGTACTATCAAACAGCGAAATAATATATTTTGAATAATAATAGCTTAGTAATTCTATTTTATTCAAATGTACGACATTAGACCGGTCAGCATCCTTAGTCATGATCTAAGAGCTAATTTATTCATAGCAATATTTCACATTTTATATATCCGATAAAAGCACTAAGAAACGAAGTTCCTGACAAAACAGTTTCCTTGTTAATAAATCAGTATTTATTAACTATAGTCATCGGTAGAGCAACTGCTGGTGGAGTGAGCGAGACGCCAAATAGCTACATATTAATGGTTGCGTTACCAGCGAGTGATTCGGTTGCCGGCACCAAATTGGTTGCGCAATCAAGCTGATATCATGTGAGGTAACCCCGTAAAGCTGTACACATATTGTTCTAAGAAGATAACGAGAAATGGGCCATAAAGTAACTCCCCGAAGAAACAAAAATAATTTGAGGAGACCTCTGATAAACAACAAAACGTAACTCAAAACCACTCATTCATCTTCCAACGTTGTGAGCTGTAGTCTTCTTTGAAACACAATCACATTCATATTTTACAGCAGTAATATATGGTTTTTATAGAAAATAAGTCATAAATTTTGCTCATGTTCATAGTTGTTTTTATTGACATTAATTACACTTTACAATTTCAAAAGTAATTAAATTCTCCCGTCTCGACGTCCGACTTCGCGTCAAGTTGTAGGACGTGCTCAATACCCCCACACTAAATATTTGTTTTAGTAAATTTATTAGTTTATTTGATATGAAACAAGCTAAGTCCAAGGATAGCCTACTTTTTATACAACTCTAAACGCGGCCGAAATTAGTAGTACTAAATATTTGATAAAAACCGGTAATTTTATGATATCTCTTAAGTTTGAACGATAGCTGCAGCAAAAATGCGAGTATATATTAATAATCATATAATTATTCAAATATTACCATTAAATAACCTACCAAAATGTAATAACTAAAGCATAGTGTACATGTATTTATAAAAGACGATAATATTTACAACGACGGCTATCAAGATTGAATAGGCAGAGTTGAGTATGTTTGAGCGACACAAGATTATGTAAGGAGGAAGAATATTGAAAAATGATATGGCAATTTTACTAAAGCGTACGTGAAAAGGGTTTTAAACATCGCTTTCGCTTCGAAGTCCAAAAAAAAGCACGTAACCAAAAAACTGGTTGCGGTTAAAAATGTACATTCTAGTACATAAGGGATAATAGAATAAATATTATTTATCTATGTATTTTTATATTTTTATTTTAATAACCTACTTATGAATCCTCAATACTAAATGAAACATTTTTTTTAGGTAATCTAAATGAATTATTATGTGTTGATTTTGTAGAAGGTCTTATTTATAGACTTATCAATAGCATGTGACTGTTATGGTCTCTGGATGTTGTATCATCAATCTACTTTTATTTCATAAAATGAAAACACAAATACAATGATATTACGTAATTCTGTCTATATAAACGAATTTCGTTGATGTTTAATAAAATAAGATAAAAATAGTTATTTCGTTACGTACTTAATATGTCTAGAAACATTGTAAAGCTATAATACGGGAGGTACTATGAACAATACCTAATTGGATGTTGTGTGGGAGGATAGCAAATCAAAAGAAAATATTGAGCAAATATACTTGGGCGCCATGACAGGGGTGTGAGGAGGCGCACTTAAAGTGCAGGTGCACCTCCACAGCCCCTGTAATATCAAATAAACGAAGACGGCAAATTCAAATATAATTTAACTTTAAAGTATTTGATTTGGAAACTGTCCATTAAAGATATTAATAATATTGATTTATTTTCTTTGATTGTATTTTAAATTTTCTAAGCGACTGTCAATGCATATTTTTTAACATATTTTATATATTTAGGAACCACGCCAGTTAGAACCAGTTAGTACCATTCATCACACCTCTCTCCTCATTAATCTAGAGAATTGATCACATCAGACAGAAAAAGATCGTTGGACTAGACAATTTAGGACTAATTTAATTTTTTAAATTTTGTAACGCTAGGGGAACACTAGTCACTTCAGCACTAGATATTCTATGAGACTTTTCATTGTCAGCCCGAGCCCTACATAATTATTTATTAGATAGATACGTAAGTTATCGTTTAAATTTTATATATTTTTTCTTGATTTTATCGTTACTTTACAATCATACTATCTATACTAATATTATAAGGATATTTTTTTGTATGATTGTTTGTAATGGATAACCTCAAAAACGCACAAAACGAATTACTACTGATTAAAAATTATCACGTACAAAAAGTTCACCGCTACATTATCGGAGAGTAACAAGGAATTTAATTAATTAAAATAGAGATCCCTACAAAAATTACTACAATGTAGCCGAAGGTATCTTTCTTTTATTTCATTCATTGTCATTTGACGGGTGCTGCGAAAACTATTGACGATACTTAAAATATTGTTTATTCTACTCATTATTGCCTTTAAAAAAAGTCTGCTAGGCTATCTATATATGTACATCTATAAGTTTAAATCACAATAGCTGTGACATTCGTATGATGATATTAATCCGTATGCAATTAATTAGCATCGTAATAAAGTTACACACGTAATTTCCTCTTTCAATTATTCAAATCGGGCGGACCTTTCGTTTAGCAGTTATGACTGGTATAATAAGACAAGAAGAAAGAAAAATGTCATGGTGTGAGCGAACAAGGGATTATTGGGAGCGAACAGTATTAAGCTTTTTCCTATTATTTACATACTGCTTCTTTTATTGTTTGTAAATGAATAGTACCTACATTTTTAATATTTTTTATTATTTAAATCTTTCAAGCCGCTATATGTATAAAAAGTGGGCGCGGTGCCCTTTCGAACTTCTGAACATTAAAACATAACGTTAAATTCTCGCGCACTAAAAAACATTTTGGTGGTGATCAACGATTCGGTGATGAAAAAGCCGGCGGCGGCGTGGCGCAAAGATTTCGTATGTACCTTGTTTATTACAAATTCTACCATTAAAAATCATATCTAGTATATTTGTATTCCGGTTTGAAGGCCCGCGTACAGGCATGGACGACAATTTAGTTACCAAGGTTGATGGCGCGCATAGGCTATGTGTGAAATGGTTTCTATTTTTAATATTACCAATGTCTATGGGTGGTGGTATCTATTAATTTATATTTAAAAGAAAATGAATCACGGGCCACCTTTTTCAAGAGGTCTGTCTAATAAAGTTGGTTTAATGTACGATAGATAAGCCACCTTTCTATCACTTCTAGTCTAAGACGGACCCTAAGAAACAATTTACTGTATGGGCGAATGAATCGATTGACGAATAGGTAGGCGGACGAGCATATGAGCCACCTGATGGTAAATGGACTAAATGGTCACCAACGCTCATGAATATTGGCATCGTAAGAAATGTTAACCATCGCTTACATCGCCAATTCGCCACTAACCTTGGGAACTAAGATCTTATATCCCTTGGGCCTGTAATTATACTGGCTAACTCACCCTCCAAACGAAACACAAACATACAAAGTACCCAGACGAGCACACAGCTCTGCCACGTAAGTCGGGGCTGGCAGCTAGTGCATAGATAAGAGTTGTAAGTGAACATCAAATAAGTTTGGTGGCAACGACCTCAGCGAACGCAACAGTTCTCCGGGCGTAGTGACGCGCGCACAGCTGCGCCGCGGCCCGCGACAACTCCACGCCCTATTCCAAGCAATCATCGATCACTTGAAATTGAAACCACAGTATTTTGAAAAAAAAGATAACCTATTTCATGTGTATACAATTATAATATATGCGGAAGGCCTCTAAGACTTATTAGAAATATATGTTGATATTCCGGACGGCATTGAGATAATGGTAACTAAGTGAATTGTAAATTGCAAACGGTACGCGCATAGTTTGACATTGATAAGTAGCACTAGAAACGGATATTATTCAAATATGTATCGACGTATTTACAATTCAATGAACAGGGACACCTTTTTACAGCGACAATATACATTTCAATAAATACTTTGATATTTTCTAGATTTTAAAACATCTTTAAAAGTTTTATAATTAAGTACAGGTTGTCAATGTAGTTGATGATAGACTAAGTCCGTAGTCGGAATAAAATTATTTGTGCAACCACCTGGTATGAATTCAGTATAATATAGACAATATAAATATGTAACTAGTACAGCTCCACGTCAACTAGGCATTTCGTGTTGCAATATAAAGTAATATAATTTTTTACTTGGTATTAGAGCTTTGTGCAAGCCCGTCTGGGTAGGTACCACCCACTCATCAGATACTCTGCCGCATAACAGCAGTACTTTGTATTGCTGTGTTCCGGTTTAAAGGGTGAGTGAGCCAGTGTAATTACAGGCACAAGAGACATAACATCTTAGTTCCCAGGGGTTGGTGGCGCATTGGCGATGTAAGCGATGGTTAACATTTCTTACAATGCCATTGTCTATGGGCGTTGGTGACCACTTACCATCAGGTGAACCAAATGCTCGTCCGCCTTAAAAAAAAAAAACACGAATGGAAAAATAATTTTATATAATTTAGTTAAAATACTGCTGAATACGTTCAGCCGACAAAGTAGAGCGTCCCCGAGTTCAAAGCTATCGTTGTATCAAACAATCATTTGATTTACAATGTATGTTATGTTCACAGACGAATTTTAATAATTTATTTTGATGACATAGTCGTATCAATACGAACTCTCCATAGCAACTAATCGTGCAGTACTACAGACAAAACAAACTTGGGTTACTGAGTTTGTTTTCACATTAGTCTAAAGCCGAGCTTGACGACTAAAAGGAATGCGAGCAAATGCAACACAAAGGTCGAGCTAATTTTGTTACTTTTGTCCGTGTTTAGGTAACAGTACCTACATTATACAGTAGAGTCGAAAACCCTTCAATTTTTAATAATGTTATAGTCGGACCATAGTCGGCATTATCAGAGTAAAATATCGACATTAAGGTCAATATTTCACTCGGACTTTGTGTCATTCGTCGATAAAATGAATGTATTGATAGAAAATATTTTTTCGATCAATATAAACCAATTCTTTACATTCATAACTGGCTTATAATGACTAGAATTTTGCATTTTATCTTTCAAATTATGATGGTTATATATTTCAGGTCGCACTTATGCTATATTATATTGTGTGATTTAGTTAATTTCGAAGCGAAAATTAATGTCGCGCGCGCTTTCCGCAGCGAGTCTTACCTTTTTTTTGTTCGCTGGAAAAACGCATTTACGCGTTTCCCCCACGTGAGGTGTGGCTCGCCGGTGCTGAAGGCTCCGGATAAGCGAGTCTTACCTAGTCGTCTGAACAGACGCAAGAAATAATTTCTATGTAACTGTGTGTAGGCTGTGTAATCTCCAAAATGTTTCCGATGTGATGAGTCAGCGACACACGTATCCATCAACTTTTAGATAAGTCGCATGAGTAAAAAGTAGTTTGAATCGGATAAATCTATTGTCGGTTCGATTATTATGTTTTACTGTATCAATGCCACTGCAAAACATAAATCTTTACTGGTAGTTAATATATTAACGCGTTATTGTTATATACAAATACTGGTATTTCACTTGGTGGCACAGGGCTTTGTGCAAGCTCGCCTTGGTTGGTACTTGGTGCCCCACCTTCTATTATAATTTATTATTATTTTATTTACCACCAAATTGTAATGCTTTAAAAGTTGTGCTCCTGTTTGAAGGGTGAGTATAAGTCAAGAGAGATTACCCAACTGCGCAGGAGATATTATAGTGCACTTGTGTGTGTGCAAACACAGGTGCGCTTACTTTTCCTCTCATAATCCGATGGTACGACACTCCTACTCGACCGGAAAGAGTTCAGGCGCAGGACCAACGGCTTAACATGCTTTCCGAGGCACGGGAGTGTACAACTTTAATTTCCAGACTCCGGGCTGCTACTGAGAATTTTCTGACAGAAAAACCCAATAACTATTTATTGGCCCGACCTGGGAATTGAACCCAGGACCACCTGTTCTGCGGCCAAGGGTGAGTATACCAGTAAAATAACAGGACATAACATTATGTTTCCAAGGTTGGCAGTGCAATCGCGATGGTTAATATTTCCTACATTGTCATTGTCTATGGGTGGTGTTGTCAACTATCAGGTGACTCATTTGCCTGTCCGCCGAACTATAACATAAATTTATACAAAATAATGATAGCGTATTTCTTGTGCCGACCTAGTTATTCCGCTCTATACACATATAGCAACCATCCATTGCAAACTGCTTACAAATACATACATTTTATCGGATGCCTTGATAATTAATAATAGGGCTACCACAACTGAGCACGTTAATACGTCGAGACGTGGTACGCTGCGACATCGTGTCGTAAGAATCAACCTTGCACATTGTAAAAATTGACGTCGTGGCATCGTAACGTGCCACGTTGCACCGAACGACGAAATTAAATCCTGCAATTCACGAGGCATGGTATTAATGTCTGCCAATAGACTCCTCTCTCAAAAATAAATTTAAAAAGATTCACAATTCCACAAATGGTCAAAGACATGCTAATATGTATGCAGTTGGTAGTTTTTGAAGTAACTATATTATATAATAATTAACAATAGTTCCTAAATCAAATATATGTCAGCGATGATGCGACTTTTGACATTTACATACATATATGTTAAAACACATTTCAAAACTCGTAAAATCTTGTCGTGTTGTTTTTTCCGACAACGAAAAGTGAGAGCCGCTGAAATTGAGTCGCCTTTTTGTTTTATTGTAATGAATTAATGAGAGTCTTTTTGAAGGTTTATTTTCCATAATAAGGTTTCCCCGCAGCAGAGCAATCGAGAGCAGTTTTATTTTTGAAAAAGTAATAAAGGCTGAAATTTCATCACGCCTTTTTTTATTCGTAAAAATAGAGTAAGGTAATAAAGATATTAAAAATGTGTTAATAATATTTTTGTTTAGGTATATAATTTAGATTACTAGTCGGCTTATTATTGAGACGTAATCATATTATTTAATGATTATGATGATGATATGATGAATTATGATATTTAAAGTTAACAGCCAGTCATTATTTCCCTGATGACACGGCATATTCTACGACGCCGCCCCACTGCCGGTTGGCTAGCACGAGTTTCTTCCGAGATAATATCGATGTTTCCCCAGGATGTTTTTCTTCACCACTGGTGAGCGCAAGAAACACAAATTCGCCTCGCATCGATAGCTCGAAAAGTGCTTACACTTATTTAACAAAACTAATCTATGAATGACAACTTGTATCCTTGTAACTTGTATTCTTTATCTTGCTACTTTGCGATATTTTATTCATATTTTATTATTTATTTAAAAGGCAACGTATAAAATGTATTACACAAATACCGTTGATTTTTTCTAACATAAAATCGGATTAATTTAGACTTAGTGTAAGTCTGTGTTAAGTCAATATTTTTATAAACTCTGTCTAGACTTATTTTTCTGAATTTTAAATGCCTCGGAAAGATCGCGTAAACAATTAGTGGCCGCTTAAATTGGTGTAAGTTAAAGCTGAATTCTGCTTCTTTAGACCAATATAGCAGCTATCGACGGAGATTCAAAAATATTAAGTAAAATATATTATTTAATGATCATGTCATCACAAACTAATTTTTACTGAATAACACTAAGCTTTTTTAGTAATAAGCAAATTTATTACTCGATGAATTAAGGAAAGCAAATTTTATTTATGAATTGTAAGAAATATTGTGTTTGTCTTCTAGAGATTCATTTACGGAGGCTGACGAGTCATTGAACCTACTCTTATGTGGTCCTACCCTAACTAGAGCCATTGACATTGGTAATACAAGAAGTAATAACAACTTTCTACACTGTAAATTAGCCGCCAACTATGTGATCTAAGGTGTCATATGCCTTGCGCCTGCAATTACACCGAGGAGGTAGAGTAATTAATGAGTGGGTGGTAATCCAGCCGGACGATTCTGTAATGTTACCGTCGCGTGCAAAATTTATAAGAAAAATTTATCTTAAGACATAATTTAATGTTTTGATGTTAGTTTATTAGGGTTAAAATAAAACGGGGTTGTTTGAAAGTTTGACGTGTGTATCTATGTCTACTGTGTCTGTCTATGTGAGATCGTAGCTCTCGAACGAATGAACCGTTTTTAATTTAGTTCTTCTAGTTTAAAAGATATCATAGTTAAGAATTGCTTAGGCTATGTTTGAAGAAAATTGATTGTGCCGTTTAATAGTTATGGAGGATGGAAGAGTGGAGTGGAGTGACGATATCGTGCAAACCAAATTAATAAATATATATTCTTTCTCATTTTTTCATAACGTAACTAACATATTAAGTGATTATTTGTAGAAGTAATAAATTAAATGAGCTTATAACGAATGCTTGAAATTTAATAAGCTGAAAGCTGATAGAACGCTTTACGAACGCTTTCGAGCGCTGTATTTGTAGTTAGCATGTGTTCAGTGTAAGCATATTGCTTATTACGACATTGTTAGTCCTCGTTCGATATACATATCCAATCCAAGCTTTATTGAGGTTGTTACCATACTCCATACTGACGCCTTCAACGCAATGCAAAATTCTAATAGGTATACGTATATATACCGGCGAATACTGCGAATTATAATCATTGCAAGTATTCATTTTACTAAGAACTTAGAGCAGCATATACGCTATCTATTCATATAATTATTAATTATGCAAATCGTAAAAAATACTTATTTTATAAAAAAAATATTTTTAAACTTTTTTTTCTATATACCTAATCGTGAATTTAAATTTCAATATCTCCACATACGTAATAATATACCATCGAAATATATAAATGTATGATAACAAAGTAACAATACATTTTAGAGCTTGGAAACATTTGATTGTCCTACTCAAATAACAAGTGGGCGAAAAAACAAGTAATAGGAATGCAAATAGCTATTCCAATAAAGTCGATAGCTGCAGTTAAATCGTACATCCATCGTATTAAATAATAATTTAGTGAACACCAGAACTCCAGACTTACGTTCATTGGAAGGAGGGCAATCTTCTTAAGTAGCTCAAATTTCCTTTTTAAGTGAAGATAGAGGACGAGGGAAACGATGAAGATCAGTGACGTGCATAAGGCATTTATCTTGCGCATTGTGGAATTAGGTATTTTCCAACCACATTATAATATATCATATGTTCATCTACGAGCAAAAGAGTATGTAATATATAGACACATTGCACCCATAGTTTGTCTGTACAAACTTTTTATACTAAAATGTCATGTCTTATTCAATTAAATAAGTTCGCATTCTTAATTAAAAAAAATCATTTCTCCAAGTTATAGTACTTCTTGCAACCTCGTACAAGATGCCTTCCATATTATGATGGAATGTGCCCAGAACGAGGACTATAGGCAAAATATGTGTACAGTAATATGTGGCTTAAAACGCAATTAAAATCTTGTACGGTATACATACATATATAAATGTATCAGAAAATATTTAATAATAGAAAGGCTTATGTTATATCATGAGTATATAGCAATAAGCAATTGACATTGGTTGCGACGGGCTCTCATCGTTTCTAAAAAAAATGTGATCTATCTTTAGTGCAAAATGTTAGTTAGTGTTAAAAAGTTAGTTTTTTTTTTTTATATTTTGAATAATATTTTAAAATTTAATTAGTTTTGTTCTTTTTATTTAAATATTTATATTTTCTTTGATTTTTAATTTGATTTGTATAATTTCTTTTTATAACTTTTTTATATAATTGTGTGTGAGAATGGTGTGTTCTCCTATAATTGGTTGTACATAAGTAGTTAGTTTTTAATTTAATGTAAAGCGTGTTTTTTAATGTATTTTGTGTACAATTGTTGGGGATCCAAATAAATAAATAAATAATTAAATGATTTTGATAATAACTTTGAAAAATAATTTTGAAACTATAAGGAAATAAAAATTCGTTGTAACTATAAGGAAATAAAAATTAAATAAAAGAATAAAAAATAAAAGAATAATTTCTTGTAGGGTTTTCAACTTTTTTTTATTACCAAATTAATAATTTAAAAGTATGAAACAATCATATATACAGTACCTATAAAACTAAATGTCCAAATAAAAGTCCGGTATAACTAAGTAAAGTAACGGCGACTTGGGTTCTGCTTTCTTTACCTATTTAAAAGACATTTATCACTTATTATAGTAGATATATTTGTATGTTAATTTGTCCTAGAGGACAAACGAATAGATCCGTTGCCATTTATCCAATTGTGATGAAAAATTGAGGTGTTATTCTACGCACGCAACGCGAAGGTTGCTGGTCCAAAGAAAATCTATTTTGTTATATTTAAATATAAGCCTTTTATATAGAATATGTAATTATTTATCGTTTATTGGATAATAATATGTTTATAACTTAGAGTTACGTAAGCGATCTAAGCAGCGATGTAAAAGCCATAAACGTAAACGAAACTAGGCATGTTACTCGCATTTGGAGGACAACTAATACAAATTTAGCGCGGATAATAAACAAACTGGAGAGTTTGCATGTCCAATTCGTTTTGGTATATTTATTAGGGAAGGTTGCGTAAGTCAATGGCCACAACCACGTGACAACCTACAGTTGTGTTTAGTCTGTAACTGCAGCTTCAACATGATTTACCATAATTGTCAGAAAACTTCTCATGTCATCAATAGGAAATCCTTATTTAGCGACATCGCTTTAAATTAAAATGTTATATATTTCAATTAAGATTAAATATATGTGACAAATCAATTAAACTTAATCGTTACATTTCTTTATTAAACAATGATTTATACGAGAATGCATTTTAATTTTTGCGTTGTCATCGTTATAGCTACTTAATCGAAAATGTTAGCGCCTAAGTTGCCCATATTAATGACGGGGAAACAACTCATCAACCAAAGAATTCACAAAGAGGGTTGGCGTCAGATAGGCCGGCTGTAAAAGTTCGGCAAATGCTTTTTTTCACACAGATTAGGTACACTTCGCCGACCACAAATAAATGATTTGAGGGCAAGCGAATGCGAAGCGAACTTACTAATCGTATTATTATACATAGGATATATTTTATTTGATACAGCGTTCGCTTTAAAAGCAGGCTCTATATTAATATTATATAGTCATCCTGAAAAAGTTGTTAATTGTATAATAACGTGAATATTTTATATATAACGCCGAGATGGCCCAGTGGCTAGAACGCGTGAATCTTAACCGATGAACGTGGGTTCAAACCCGGGCAGGCACCACTGAATTTTCAAGTGCTTAATTTGAGTTTATAATTCATCTCGTGCTTGACGGGGAAGGAAAACTTCGTGAGGAAACCTGCATGTGTCAAATTTCACTCAAATTCTGCCACATGTATATTCTGCCAACCCGCATTGGAGCAGTGTGGTGGAATAAGCTCTAAACCATCTCTTTAAAAAAGGAAAAGAGGCCTTAGCTCAGCAGTGGGATGCTGTGCATTCACAGGCTGTTACTTTACTTTTTTTACTTTTTATATATGTAAGTCGGATAAATAGTTTAAGTGTAAATTCGACTAAATAATGTACAATATTAGTATAAAGTGTATCGTGGACGAAGATTGAACAATTTTGTCTCGATAATCGTCGTTATCATCATTTAGTGGATACTATGGTCGCGGTTAGTGATTTGTAAATGCATTTTTAATATCAACAAAATAAATACAATAACAAATTAATAAATATTTCAATTTAAAACTATTACACGTTTCTTCTAGGTCAGTTAATATGATTTTGTTCATATAATATCTATGGTTTCTTGGTCACATAAAATATATTAACGGTTTACCTTTCCTCTTATTCCTAATTAAACGGGAAGGTAAGCCGCCCCCGCATTATATTAAATTCTACTTTTAAACAATTATTAGTTATTATAGAACATCTCTTGTTAAAAAATTTTGCTGTATTTTGTCAAACAGCTTATTGTTAAAAATATTTTAAGATAATTTTAGAGATCGCATATTTGAAAAATATAATATACCTAATTTAAGTATTTATTTACTATCAAACGTTTCGCAATTCTAAAAAAATATTTTTAAATTACATATATATTTTTATATAACCCCTTTTAAAATATTGAATGTTAGGGTTGCCTACTTGAAATAAAATAAAATTGTTATACGAACATACAAATATTTTAAGTTGTAAATATACGTAATAAAATCTTACTACATTTATTAAAATATATAATTAATAAATGTTAAATAATTCCGGAGAAGTGTAAAATTGCAACTTTAATTAAAATACCCAAATACTAATAATTGGCTAATTTAAAAATATTTTTTATACAATACAAAGCAAAGCGGTTTAACTTACCAACATTATGTAAAACAGTAAAATTGGCAAGCGTGTATTATGTCTGTGCTATGTCCGAAACTCTACTGAGATCAGTAAAATTGACAAGCCCACATTAGGTCTGAGCTTTGTCCGAAACTCAATGTAGATCAGTAAAATTGGCAAGCGTACATTATGACTTTGGTACGTCCGAAACTCTACCGATATCAGTAAAATTGGCAAGCTCACATTAGGTCTGAGCTATGTCCGAAACTCAATGTAGATCAGTAAAATTGGCAAGTGTACATTATGACTGTGGTACGTCCGAAACTCTATCGAGATCAGTAAAGTTGACAAGCTCACACAGGTCTGAGCTATGTCCGATACTTAATGTAGATCAGTAAAATTGGCAAGTGTACATGACTTTGGTACTTCCGAAACTCTACCGAGATCAGTAAAATTGACAAGTTCACATTAGGTCTGAGCTATGTCCGAAACTCAATGTAGATCAGTAAAATTGGCAAGCGTACATTATGACTGTGGTACGTCCGAAACTCTACCGATATCAGTAAAATTGGCAAGCTCACATTAGGTCTGAGCTATGTCCGAAACTTTATCTATATCAGTAAAATAGGAAAGCTGACCTATGGGTGACACTACGTAAAACAATAAAATTGGCAACCCTACACAATGTGTGTCTGAACTAGAAGTCAATTGGTCGCATGTTTTCGATTAATATATTGCTTTCGAAAGTCGTTGAATAAAATTAACATGTTATATACAAAACTCAAAATAAAATTTGCTTAAAATATGACAAATTGAAAACAAGTATATCAGCATCTGCGGTGTTGAGTCAATGAGTTATTTTTTATAGGTTACGATCTTAAAACTAAAATCATAATTCTAAAATTAAAAAAAAACGGAGCGGAATCAATTCATCGAAGCGAATGAGAAAAGCAGGATATCAAGGCAGGGGAAGTGGGACGTGTTGCATACCTTTCCTCAAACGTGGGAGAGGCGCCTCCGGAAGGACTCTGGGACACGTCTCCGTCCATGTCGATAGATTCAATGGTGAAATGCAGAATGATTGCGGTTAAGTTGGTTCAATTAAGGGTCACAGTGCACACACCAGCGGGTGCGGCTGTCACAGAGTTCGCGCAGAGTAGGCGCCTAATACGGCGTATAAGCGAGCGCTCTCGGTGCCGACTGGTCGGAGGCGCTTGGCGGCACGGTGGCCCGAAACGTGTTGCGGGTGAGACGTGCGGGCGGCGGCGAAGGAGGGCGCGGGCGGCGTGAGAATGTGGCGCCCCGACGCCCGCGCGTCGCCAGGCAACGCCACGGCCGCACGTGGCCCGCGCCTTTTCTTCAGCCCACGTCGCACGCACATCGCACACACATGACGCAAGCTCATGTAACTATCTCCTTAAAACTCATTACGGCACAGCGCTTACAAATCTGAGCCACACTTTCTACAATTAGATGGAATTCCGATATGATATGTGATAAGGTGAGATTATGGCGCGCTGTCACCTATTTTTCTGAATAAGTTTGGATTTTTCAAAGCGATACAATATAAACCATTCGATAATAATTTGTTCTCTTTTATATATATATACGTAATAGATCGTTTAATAACTAATTTAATAACAAAATCTGAAAATTTTACTCTCAATTAGAGCTCGTCAATTGACACATCAAAATAATGATACATATTAATGATTTAAAAAGCCTATCCATTAAATATATATATATATTTATATATTGGACTTTTCTGTTTAGATTTATTTTGAACTCTAAAGTTAGTAAGCGTTTCACTAGGGTGCCTCTCGGCACGGTTCAAAGCAATTCGTTCTTTAGAGAACGTATTTGCGTATGCGCACATACTTGTAAAATATATTATGTACTGCGCAAATGGGTAGCCTCCCTTACAAAAGGCCAGCATTGTCGAAATCGGGCAGGCGGATACCATAAATATCATTGATCGAACAAAATCTCTTATTGTATCCGTGCAAAGTCGGGGCGAGTAACTAATAAATTAGCTCCGAGTTAATATTATGTGTTATATGTGGGGTCCGACTGTAATAATTTTTAACTTATCGACTTTGATCAATTATGTACTAGATTAGCGGTAAGCGCGTCAAAAACGGTCCGAAACGTTTATGAGGTTATTTTAAATTAGTATGGCCCCATCATAACTTATTGTTAAGGAAATAAGGTTGAATATGGAACAACCGTTATTGTGCATTTCCTATGTGTTTTTGTCAGTCATGACGTAAGACGTCATGACATGACGTAAGTGAATGTCAATCTAATATAAACCGCACTTTATTGCTCAGGAACAAGGCATAGTTCTGGTTGAAATTATTAAGCCTTTTAGGGTCTGTGTCACATTTGTGTATTGTTTTTGTTCGTGACGCCATGTCTATTAGTATTGTTGATCGAAGCTTATCGAGGTATATTATATGTATCACCTGTATCATGTGGTTTGTAATAAAATAAAAAGATTTACAAAAAAATTCAGCATAGTAAATTTTATCATATTGTGTTTAAAGCAAGCTCTTCTGGGTAGGTACCACCCACTCATAAGATATTCTACCGCAAAACATCAGTACTCGGTACTGTTGTGTTCAGGTTTTAAGGCAGTGTGAGCCAGTGTAATTACAGGCACAAGGGATATAACATCTTAGATCCCAACGTTCACGCCCGAAAATATAGTGAAATGCAATTTAGCTTTGGTTCCTTACCAAGTAATTTAAATTTGGAGCTAGCGTTTTATACTCAATATTATTATATATCATGCCAGTAACATAATCAAAAGAACTTCTTATACTCAGAAAATTATATTATGCAAGAACATAATCAAAGTAATTAAAATCTTTTTTATTACAGACAAGAGAATTTATACTGAGAAAATTATATTATGAAGTAACATAATCAAAAGAATTAAAATATTTTTTATTACAGACAAGAGACAAACTCAAAGAAGCCGTTTTTTATGCTTATTAAAATTATGACATGGAATTTTATTAGCAAGTGCAGAATTTCAAATAGAAACTAAAGCAGAAAATAATTGTAGAATATTTTAGATAATTCTATAATCTTTTAGATTTAGAGCTTTTGGAAAATAAACCATAATTGTACTTATAGGTCCATATCAATATATAAAGTAAGTTATATGATAAGTTATATTGATTAAATTGTTTTACAGAAGAAGTTATCAAACATTTTGTTTTTTAAAATGCCTCTTAACTATATGTACGATTGTTCTGATCGACTTCAAGTTATCGTAGTATCGATTGCTTGTTTTGCTAGTTCTGAGCTTACGACAAATATTGTTTAAAATCATATCATTATAAACTACATCAATTAAGTGTGCTCAAAAATAATTGATTTACAACTTGATATTGATTATTAATTATGTACATAATATAATTGAGAACGCAACTAATGGAAGTTGCCGGGTGCGTCCAATTTCTATGTGTATGAGTATTAGCGAAAGATTCAACACACGCTTAGACAGCAGCTTATAAAGGCATACCGCGCGTGTTGGGGGGACTTGAGTATGTGAACTACATTTTTATTAAATTCTCTTTTTCATTATAATTATTTCATTAAATAAATAATTATCACATATGTATATTAAACAATAAACGCAGTATATTTAGTTACAGACCTATCTTCGCTAAATAAAGCAAGTTTAAAGCTATATAAAGAGCTACTGTCTGACCACTAAATTAATTTGATAAAATACAAAAAACAAATTTTCACTGATCCCAAAGTTCCATTTCAAAATTTTATATAAAGATAATTAACTACACAATTACATTATTTACTATCCAGGGATATTCAATAAAATAGGTATATATGGCAGACACATTTAAACATAAATGTGTCTGCCATACAAACATTATTTGCTAAGCGAATATTATATATTTTTTATCTACGATTTAGAACAGGTAGTCACAAAAGACCCATATTCGATAAATATATAATTGAATAAGCATCATGTTAAGCATCATGTGTATACGTAGACAGAAGTAAATTATCAGGGGCTCGAATCGAGCCGTAGTCTACATACACGATACATTATTATCGACGACCTGTCAACTTTGTGGGGGTTTTGTGGACCAAAGTCGTAACGTCCCTTGGGTTTGTAATTAAACTGGCTCAGCGAGCCCCTCCACGCAGACACATATACGCACATAATAAACATAGAAGTTTGACGGTAAAATGTCCCGGAGCTTTTGTGGTACTCAGACGTGACTACAACCAATACAGTTACTTCAATGTCTGGGCATGAAACAAAGTAGCGAGCGAAAAGATTATTAACATTTGATACGAACTTATACGGCTTTATATCGTCCGACGAAAACCCGTTACACGTGGCGGCTTAATGGTATTTTAATATTAATTTAAATATTTTTAAAACCAGATTATGTTTTGAAGTTCATTCAAAGTAAAGTCGAATATTCATTCGACTTTACTACGAAGTGATATCATTAAGTTGTTATGTACCTACGACATTCGTTATTCGTAAATTAATTTCTGTGTTAGTTAAATTACTAACTTACTTACTATTACTTAGTTATAACTATGTACGTGAAAAAAAATAGCAATCACCGTTTATTTTTAGGAATTACTACTTATAATAAATAAACTAGCGACCCGGCCCCGGCCTCGCCCGAGTAGCAGAGTAAATATTCCTAAAAAACTGTCGTAGTATTGTATAAGCTATGAAGCTTGAATTTATTTAGTGCGCGATAGTTTTAAAATAATGATAACTCCTAAGATAATAATTTAAATTGTATGGTGAAAAGGGTAATTATAATACACATGAAATGCTTAAAGTAAATAACGTATTTAGTTTGATAAGGATTAATATCTTTTTACTTTCCTTTCCAATTTTCCAGTTTTACTTTCCAATTATCACATTATTATGTAACCATTTTTTAAACATTAAAGTGGGTATAGTTAGCTATCCTTAAAAGATAGACATGCCATCATGGACTTTTCTGTAGATCTATGAAAGAGAAACAATATTCACCATAAAATATTTCTTTATAATTAAGATATTTTACAGCGGTCTCGATGAAAGCTATCAATCGGCTCGTTTTTTTAGACTTCTTTAACAATTATTGTCATATTTCAAAAATTTACAGAAAACATTAAGGAATTATACATGTAAACCTTCCTCTTGAATCACTTTGTCTGTTGGTAAAACCGTATGGAAATCCGTTCAGTAGGTAGTTTTTTAGTTTATTGCGTTCATATGTAGTGTACTATTTATATTCATAAAATTATATTTTTCCTGTGGACTATAATAAATAAGAATAAAAGCTTTTTATGTTATATTTATATATCTTCAAAATGTTTATATGAATTCCATGAGAGTATAATTTGTCTTTATAAATAGAAAAAGTAAAATCAACAAAATTTGGCTTTGCAATGGTCATTAAAATTTTTAATCCTTGTCAAAATTATCCGGGCAAGCACCACTGAATTTCTTGTGCTTAATTGGTGAGTAGAATTCATCTCGTGCTTGCCGGTGAAGGAACATCGTGAAGAAACCTGAAAGTGTCAAATTTTGTCACACGTGTATTCCACTAACTCGCATTGGCGCAGCATGGTGGAATAAGATCCAAACGTTCTCCTAAAAAAATGAGAAGAGGCCTACTGCTGGGCTACCAGCAGTCACATTGTTACTGTAAAGGAAAAATCACTAATTATTTAGGTGGGTGGTCCTAGTACTAGCACCTAGTAGCTAGTTTTTTCCTCAGGTCAAAGGTTTCAGGTCATTTCCTAATATACGAAATTTAGCTCAGATTTTCCAACGATGCGGATGATGCGGACGTCGTCGTTTTAATTTGATTTTCAGAGACAACATCCGGTTTGTCAAAGCTAGCATTAGATTCCTGACAAGGAGCGTCCTATTTATCCAGCAAGTTACCTTACCCATTTGCCAGGATGTCGCCAGTGACCCGGATAGTTCAGTGATTTCATCAGGTTCATAATGTCATTATAGCCGTTATACTGAAATTCTGCTTTGTGCGATATTCTCTCCCGAGTCAATAATACTAGAAGAACGCTTTAACGCCGCATCCTTTGCTTACCATTATGACGCTTACATTATAATTACCTATACGTTTAAAATATAATATGTATTTGTTAAGCAGACAACAAAACATCAACAAAGCTCAATCAAAAATATTTTTATGGCACCAAAATGCAGAGAGCACGAATAATTAAAGCGACAAATTAATTAACAATAATTATTCGGCAGGTGAAAGCAATGCCATGAATTATTATTATAAACAAATAAAAATGAAAATGGAAATGTTGAACGAATAAAATTGTATATTTTGCGGTAATGTTTTTGAGGAGAAGGTTTGGAGCTAAAACCACCACGCTGCTCCGAGTTGGTGGAATATATATGTGGCAGAATTTCAGCAAAATTAGACATATTATGCACATGAGGATTTCTCACAATGTTTTCCTTCACCGCCAAGCACGAGATGTATTATAAATACAAATTAAGGACATGAACGTTCTGTGGTTTTCGCCCTTGCTTGAACCCACGATCATCGGTTATGATTCACGCGTTCTAACCATTGTGCTATTTCGGCTTCCGTTCTTACCACTGGACCGTCTCGGCTTTCAATTTTTGTTTTATAAATAGTAACGTATTAATACCTTACTTTTGATATATTTTTTCTTTTAATACTTATAATTTATTCGTCATTATTTCGCAATATCAATTTTTTTATTGTGTACAACAATATATGAACAGATCTATTAATATTATATAACTATTCATATTGATCTATCCTTTACTATATACTACTTACATCTTAGATAGATGATTATTAGAGTAACTTTGATTTGTAGTAGATTCGAATATACAATTCGAATGCTTGTTGCGAAATCGACATGTTTTGCGTAAAATAACATACACGATACACATGGGAAATTATGGATATTTTATTTAGTAGCTAGACTGCTAGAGGATATAACATGGTTGTCAAACGAGACTTATCAAATGAGAAAATAAATATATTTTTATAGTTATTGGAAGACAAATATCTTATCATAAACAGTTATAAATTTATTTCTCGGTCATAAACTTGCTTTGCTTTAATATGTTGCTAAGTAAAGTATTTAAATAGCTGCCAGAATATAGGTAGAATGTCTCATGTTGTTTAGGACGCTAAATAAAATGGCGGTCGCGAATTTCTGAACCAAGTTACAGGTAGGCGTAGAAAAAAGAAAGTCACCAAATACATACTAAATATTCTCAGCTCAATTACCTATACAAGTTCAGCATTTCATTTCGGACTAGTCCATTTCTATAATTTAAAATACATAATTAGGTAATTAAAATTATTTTTATTATTTTCATATCTAAAATCTAATTATTTTCGTAATTACTTTTATATTATATCTGTATCTCGTCATTATAAAAGTTTTACTTTTGGTATTGCAAAATAAAATGTAGCAACTCACATATGGCGTGTTAATATAAGTTAAGATAACACTCAATAACCGCTTCAACAGCGGTTTTTGAATTGAGAAGGCAATAATTATAATAATAAAATGGGATGTTAAGTCATTATTAGTTGGTGTTTTATACTTAACTAAAGTTGTGTGTCTAAATAATAAATAAAAAACAAAACCAAATAAATAGAAAAACGGAATTAAACAGTTATCTAAATCAAATCATTTATAGCGTTTACCTTAAATAAAACAGTTGCAATTAACATTTTTATATTTAGACTAGTAAAATTAAAATATGAAACTTTAATGGTCAGTTTATAATTTTCTCATAAGGGCTCCCTTGTGAGTTCGGCTCATATTGTGAGTTCGGCTTTGCACAATCTTTTAGTACTCTATTTGATACCAAAACAAACATTTTTATTAGATCACTTACTCGAAAAATAAATATCGTGTGGCTCAAATCTAAGCACTTATCCCTCGCCAGCGTGCTTCTGACTTGAAGACGGGCCTTCAATTACTTTAATATCTTTAATCCCTAGCCGGCAGACTCAGATACATTTAACGATTAGGTACTTAAGTTGGTCAAATATATATAAATTTAAAGGAGTGCGTTTAATTGTACTTACGGGGCCTATGAAACTTGTACAAATTCCATAGTAATAGAAGATTACTTGTATTAATCGTATGTTTTTCGAATTTCTAGTAGTTTACTTATTTTTTTAATTAATTCGTCGTGGTCATTTTCTGATAAAGAATACGACCACGAGGAGGTATGTATATCAGTTTTCTCCATAGTTATTTTTTTGTTATGTCCACAACGAAAACTCGCACTTAATTTCATGTTACAAAAATTATATTTGTCATCAAGAATAGATGTAATAAAATATAGATATTCCATACATACACCATGAAATATAGGCACTACATATTAAGTATAATATAAATTTATATTTCGGATTCGAGCTTTTGTCTCACCTATCTTTATTGCCTAATTGATGAAATAATTCGATCATAAATGTTGAGTAGGTAATATATAATATTTGTTTCATACAGTTTTAATAATAATTTGAACTTTCACAATTTTCATTAATGTCGCCTCGTGTCTAGTGTATGCGTTAGTTAGAACTTTTAGTTAGAAATGTATGATAGTTCAAACATTGTAACGAGCTTGTAGGTTAAAAAGTGCCGTTGGTGGAAATAAGGAGCGATTTACTTTCATAGTACAGAAAATAAAATAATCTATTCAGCCAACTAACTGAGAAGTTTCCAGAGTTTCAGATACCTCGCTGAAGTCTCAACTCTTAGGTTGCTACCGAGAGAAAATTGAGCACGCCGCCGCTCCGCGCCGCTTGCGGAACTCGATATTTGTATACAACAATTATTTCGTATCGGAAACATGCACGAACTATGTTGAAACAAAATACATAATAATAAATAATAATGACCTTCTAGTACCGAATATACATAGCACGCAGTAAACAACTCAACTGAACGAATGAAATTCGATTTTAAGGCAGAAGTATTTTAGTTTGCATGTCTAATGGTCTTCGAACTTCTACTATTAGAGTACTTAAGAATTGTTATGCTTTATCAAATATAAATTCCTATTAAGTGATGTATCCCACTTCAAATAAATTATAATACATACACTAGTGTTTGTTAGTGGCGTTGACAACGCCGCGTGTTATGGAGAAGAGCTAGTGTTAGGTATAAAAAAGTAAAGCCTATGTCCTACCACAGAGCAAAGCCTTTTTCGAAAATAATTTCATCAAAATCGGTTCAGTGGCTTATCCATGAAAGCGTAACAGACAGACAGCGTTACTTTCGCCTTTATAATATTATAGTACTAGTTCCCGCTCCGCCTTCGCTCGCACGAGGGGGAGGGGCAGGTGTAAGGTAGCCTATGTCCTATTCTGTACCCCTGACAACGTGTATGGTAAAGTTCATGATGTTGAGTAATTAAAACGTGAAAGCCTAACAAACAAACAAATAAATAAAGTCACTTTCATATGTATAATATTAGTACGCATAGATATAAAAAGTTATATACGATGGGAAAATGTAAGTATATGTATACGATAGTACGTGTAAGTGTGTGTACGATAGTCAACCTCTAAAAATTATTTAATATTATTTAATAATAAAGTAATTTCGATCATGAAACGCATTTCAGTTTCAACATAGTTGTGCTCATTCCTGTCTGTGGCGCGCGCGGCCGGTCGGTCGAAATGTCCCAACGATTTATACGAAGCGGTTTATATTGTTGTTGATCATACAAAACTTAATTGCACATCGAAAACGTTTGAACGAACGCATGAGTTTCAGTCGCTTGAGCTAAAAGCAAAAGACTGTACAAAAACTAATTTATTGCAGAATTCAACAAAATAAAATGTAAAATTGTAATTTATATTTAACTAGCTTTGCCGTTCAGTTTCACCCGCGTATAATTAATCAAAATATAATTAATAAAAATAAGCCTAGACGCCTTCCACGGTAAAAGGATTATACAACACAAAAATAATTTTGAAATTCGAACGAGTAGTTCCTGAGATTAGCCGGATCAAATAAACAAACGCTTCAGCATTATATGTTAGTATATATTTGTTAGTACTAACTTGACTGTGTTGTAGCCAACACTAATAAAATAATCGGTGGAAATTGATTAGTAAAATTGTTATTCAGTTACAATTTATACTACACTACTACAAAAAAGGCATTCAATCTACAGGCTTTCAATTAACTATATATTTAAAGCAAAATCAGAATCAACACGAAGTAAATAACACACGTCTTATAAGACGTGTTATAACCATAAGCCTTGAACTCATCGAGATTTATTTATACAAATAGGTACTTATTATATTTCTTTTAGCCGCGTTTCGTATAAAGCAAGTGTTTATTGATTATTTATTTATTCAATTTTTTTTTGTTAAATTTGAGTGAGATGTGGGTAACCTGGATAATAACCGCATTTATTTGAAAGTATTAGTATACTAAGTATTAGTACACCATGATTTTAACAATATTAATGGCAAATTATATTGAGTTAAATAAAAGTATATTTTGATCGATTGATAAAATTATATTTACAGATCGTAATAAATCGTATCCTTAAAAATTCCAAGGTAATGTAACGTAAATTTTTAAGGATATTCCTGTGATATTTTCCATTTAGGTTGATATAATATTTCTCTTTTATCATGGACTGAATAATAGTGTTGCATCATTCAATTCGATTTAGATATTTAACTTTTTTTTAAAATTAATGTAGGTTTAAATGTATGAATCATCAAGTCGTAAATTAATGAATGTGTAAACATCTTTGGGATTAAATTGGATCGACTTTTTTATAATTGTAACATCTCTTCAACGATAAGGCCACGATTAAAATATTTGCGCTTCGCATTTGACCGGACCATTTCAACGAGGTCTTAACTTTAGGAAGACTATTGTTTTAGGATAAAATTAGGTCGCAGTCGACGAAATCGGGGGTGGTAGGGTTATGGGCGTGGCAATAGCTCCTACCTAGAAGTCCTGGTAACTAATACCTGGAACTGAGACCCCGATGCTTACCTAGCGCACACCGTCTCCGTTTCTGCCTTTGTTTATTCTCATAAGTAACCTAATACTCTCAACTCAGCTTGCTTTTATCAATGATGCGCTTCTACTTCACATCTATTGGCTGTATATGTGCTTTTTATAATTTCAATAACACGAGTAAAGGATCACATGAATACTATACCTACGATGCATAACATTTAAAGTTTGTCGACATTTCTTAATTATAATCTAAGTATAGCAAACGAGGAGGCTTAGTCAAAATTATTAGAATAAATTAACATATTAGGATGTGCCCAATGTAACCCACATTGGGCTATTTTAACAATATATAATTTACTAGGTGGTAGAACTTTGTGCAAGCTCGTCTGGGTAGGTACCACCCACTCATCAGATATTCTACCGCAAAACAGCAGTACTTGGTATTGTTGTGTTCCGGTTTGAAGGGTGAGTGAGCCAGTGTAATTACAATTATTAATAAGGGACATAACAACTCAGTACCCAAGGTTGATGGCGCATTGGTGATGTAAGTGATGGTTAACATCTCTTACAATGCCAGTGTCTATGGGCTTTGGTGACCACTTACCATCAGGTGGCCCATATCGTACTCGTACGCCTACCTATGCAATAAAAAAAAATATACATATCTATGGCGTAAATTTTACAGCCTCTATAATTTATACTTTCGAATCGAGGTTTTGCTAGGTAAAGTTCTAGATAGTTATATGACATTGATTTATGACATGCACTTCGTTTAATACGTCCAAATCGTAGTCTGGAAAAAAACATGCAAAATTTTAAAAGTGGACACTGACAAAACTGTTCCAGTTACATTTAATATACGGTCTAGGGTCTTGTATGAGTAAACTGCTGATTTTAAAAATATATTGAAATATCATGTAAAATCTATTGTAATCTATGTAACAGACACCATCATATGTCTGTCTTAATATTTATAGTCAAAGTGCTTACAAAACAGAGACTAATGAATAAATATTTCTAAGTTACAAAAGCTTACTGTCATATTTTTTATTGCGATTTTTTGTCAAAGAATATTAAACCTTATCGAATTAAATTCCATAGTACATATTTTAAATTGCCTCAGTCAGCACCGACAAAAAGTGAGTATTATATTTATTTTCGTTTTGGAAAATATTTATGTGGATAACTATTGAAAGAAATCAATCTACATAATTATAATCTGCGTCCGAAATTCCAATTATTAAGTCATTTATGTGACGTATGTACGTCACATCATTTCTTTACGACATTACAATTAATTTTTTAATTTAGTATCTGTTTTAATAAATAACTATCTAGCAACTAGTTTTGTATGACTAAGTATTTAAAGACACTTCAAGAAGCTGCTATTACAAATAAACGTCATTACAACCAAGTTCTGAATGTTCTCATTGCTGTTGTGATACTCCAAAAAATATCCTATAATCAAACTTTAAAGGTTGGTTTTAAAAAAGTATCACTAGCCATTGTTCAAAAATTTGAAGCATTGAGGAAAAAATATTACGTAGTAGGTACAATACATAGGTACCTACATACAAATTTTAATTTCTCTCAATAGATAAGCTCTTTGAATTTGCCTTGACAATAGCGCACGGACAAGGGGCATTATAATAATAATTTCATTATCCGAGTTAAGCCTAGAGTTGAATTCAGCCGTTTCTATAGACTACTGACTCTGAGTTGATTATACTCCTATACGGTGGTCCTCTTAAGAATATTATACTATCTTATTATACCATATCGGTTATTGTCCTACAAATAGAGGACCCTGTACAAATTTAATTTTTTGAAACTAATATAATAATAAATATCAAAGTGCGTAGAAAATTTACAAAACCAGGGTAAAGGTTTAGCACCGCAATGAAACAAGAAAACTTACTTCCGATATGATATGACAAAATAAATTATTGGCACAAACAAACGTTATCTTTTTAAAATCAATGTTTCGTTTCCTCTTTTAATTATTGTCACAATATCATATCAATATTATTAATTACAGTAGTATTATTATTTTTGGTATGCGTCAATAAATAAAAATTAACTACAAATGATAAATAAATTTAAAACTAAAAGCTCTGAATGTAACCTAAAAAAATCATAAAAACCGGAAATGTTAATGTTGAACGTGCAATGTGCATCTACCAATCCGGATTGGAGTAAAGTTGCGGACTTAGCGTCAAACTCAAACGTCGAGGAGACCGTTGACGAGGCTTCAAAAAGAGGACGAATTATTTCTTATAGAATATTTAAAAAAAGTATACAAACAACACATATGTATGAGATATTTTTATTAAACTTAATTTTGATGCTACCAATACGTCTAAATTTACGTATAGCTATACGTCATTCGACTTAATCCACGGCGAAGGCCATATTTCTATATAAAGGTTAAATCCGAACGCGTTTCGAAAATAATAAAAAAACACTGATTGTTTCATTGCGGTTTATTTTTAGGTCCAATCTTAGATACGAGACAACTAACGGCTGACCTTGGTAGTTAGGGCCGTGTCTGTGGTGTGGTGTTACCAACATATTGAATACCAAGTCGAGTAGGTTTACATGGTAGACAAAATAAATACCAAGGTTGTTCTTTCAACGTTTAACTTGTACTAATGTACATATGTGTTAAATTTTCTTCTACTACAGTTTTTATCGATATCAGCTTGGCAATGATATTTATTATCTTCCTGTTACCTAAACGATGAGCTAGGCTTAAGCGAAATTTTAGTGTTTTATTAATAATTCACATTCATCGTCAACGTACTACATTTAGACACACGCACGCCCCCAAACATACACAAACACGCATATAAATAATAAATATAGGTTAAATAAGTAAAATAGGTTTTCATATTTTTAAATACCTACAATAATGCTCATTTGAAAAACAAAGCTGAAACGTCCAAGTAATAATCTAATTTAACCAGTGTAAGGTAGCCCACAGGCCGGTTTATATAAATATGAAAAAAATAAATTAACACTATATAATGTCTGCAAAATTTACGATAACATTTATATGCTATAATAAATTCGAGCCGACGTCGACGTCGCGACGACTGATTTCCGACAAGGTACCTAATAGTGTCAACGGTCGGTCGGTGTGGCTACATATAGTATTGCTGGGCGCTGTCGCCTCTCTCCCTAGGCTACCCCTGCACTTTGATGGACCAACGACCGCTTCATCTAATTTCCGAACCACATCTTCCTGTTTGCTTGGTAAGAAATTTTTAATTTCCATATTTTTAATGAAATTGAATTATTTGGCTATATTCGCCGTAAATTTCATTTCGATGATTCATAATTTAATTTTTTAACTGAAAATGAAATATCTGCGTTCGGTCGATAGATTAATTAGGATCTTAGAAAGAAAGTTGCTACTGAACGAAAGTGATTTCAAGCAACTAAATCTTATTAACCGACTTCCAAAAAAGGAGGTTATCAATTCGTCTATGTTTTTTACCTATCGACTCCAAAAATAACATTAAATTTAACTACATTATCAACCACACAACACAATCGTACCTACATACTGATGAGTAGAAAATAGTAAGTTAATTATCAAATTATAGACGAATACCGCAATTATTTTTTTTACTTTTTAGTGCATATTAATTTTGTTTTTACCTTGAAGTCGGTTTTTGTTTTATTTTTTTTTTAGTTTTATGTTCAACTTAGTCCTTAATAATTACGTAGTGTTAAGAAGGTGACACCATTGTGACAATCTGTGACATGTTGCAATCTATTTTATGGTCAACTTTTAGGTGGGTGCTGTGATATAATAAGATAGAATAAAAGCAATCAAAGTAGACTGTAAAGAGGTAAAGCTAAGAAACCTATAACTTCAACCCACTATTGGAAAAATCTATAGAAAATTAACTTGTACAAAAGGCCAGGTACAGAAAACAAACAAGAAGATTCGGCGAACACAGCAAAACCAATAGTTCTGCTAATGGGAAGATTTTAATTTATTTTGATATTTAAAAAAATAATCATGTTACGTTTAGTCAAGTCTGAATAGAAAATTAAGAAGATCGTTTAAATATTCGATAGATATAGTACATATTGTCGTGGAGGCCGGAAATGTAGGCAATTAAATAGGCTCGACGAGTACAGCAAGTATGAGCCGCAGGCGAGGTCTGCCATTATCACTTTGCTATCTCCGTCGAATCTTAAATTATGATTTTCTTATAAAAATATAGTAAATAAAATGAAATTCTATAGAAAAATGTAAAATAGATTTTATTTGAAAAAAAAATGTACAGTTAATTTTCGTTCATCGTTAATTCATTAAGTAAATAAATAATCTTTTTTCTGCCAAACGTATTCATTTTATTTGTTCGCCTTTGTTCAGGGGCAAAAGTAGCTCGACAATAGAGGCTAGGCTGCATTGTTGTCGCTGCAGTGACGGTCCTTTGAAGAAGACCAGATTCAAAAGCAAACCTATGACAATTAAAAAAACCTACAAAACAAAAAAGCGTTTTCATAGCATTTCCTTCAGCGTTTTATGTTCGAAATGTAAACTAGACGAGACAAAAAATGATTTTAATAGTGTTTTGCTAAAGCGTTTATTTTTTAAATTTAAATTAGATTTTTGCTTATACCCAGAGCCCGTAATGTGATATTTCGCGTATTCTTTTTTCGAATGTTATTTGAATATCTCGACGAATGTTGTGAAATTATATTCTAGTTTTATTTTTCTTGCTTTTTTTCTAATAACCAATTAATTTAATCTCGTATTTCATTTTCATTATCAATATAATATTGCGCAGAAAATCTTGTATATCCAAGGTTTTACACGAAAAAATGTCTGTGTAATAATAATGTAATTAATTTCATCATCTTAATATGAATTAAATGTTACTTGTTATATTATAAATATAAATAACTTATTAATAATTAATAAAGATGTTTTTTTCGACCGGTACCGCCGTATTACATATTTTTTCTTATCCCTACAGGTGAAAATGTTACTTGTAATTGATAGAAGACAAGATATAAAAAAGAAAATTGTTATGAATGGGTTATAGCAGATAATATAGTATTAAAAAAAATTAAATTTACACATAATGTTTATTATTATCTCATACACAAAAACATCAATATTAACAAAGTTATCTTTTACTTGTTTGCTAGCTGTGCCCCGCGGTTTCACCTGCGTATAAATATATTTAATAAAAATGTAATGAATAAAAATAAGCCTAGATCCTTTCCTCGATATAAGGACTATACAACACAAAAATATTTTTTAAATTCGAACCAATAGTTCCTGATCAAGCAAACGAAACACTTCTGCTTTATATATTTGTATAGATATAGATTGTATTCAGGAATCTCGCGCTATAAAGACAAGTCAAGTTGCTATGAAACTACCGTTTTATTTTAGGTTTTAGTCCCTGAACGGAATAATGTTACATGACATGTTGATATTTTGCAAATGTGTGTGTGTGTGACGTGAGTTAATTAAGTTTTCGTAGTTAGCGCGAAATGCATCGGGCTGCGAGTGCTTTTTACTGTTTTAAATGAATGCTGTCAAAGCTATGGACACGTATGTGAAGGCAACTTTTTGGTGCCAGTTTTTTAATGATAGTGTGTATACTGGGTAGTGGTAGTTTCAGTTCAATTTATTTGTCAGACGGTGGCAATTATATACGAAGAAGCAAAGGCAAAACTTCATAGCTAGTAATGAGTTCATCAAAACAAAATCATAGTAGTTTTTTTATCAATAAAAAAATGGCAGAAAAAAAATCGGACCACGCAAATTTATGTGCGTTCTCCTCAAATTTACAATAAAGATTACGGTCGAATCCGGCCACCGGAAAAAAACACTAGTAGAAATAATGGTAAATACATCATTAATTACATCATGTCAATGTCGTCGCACACATCAATTATAAAATTTAACAAAAAAATGTCGCTAACACTTTTGCAATTTAGACGAGTATTTTTAACCAAGATAAAATGTGTGAATGAGAAAAGGGGCGCGCGTGTAAAGATGTCCAAGAACAGAGTAGGGGCGAAGAGATAGCTGGGGTTGGTACTAATTTCATTATAAATGTAATATTTGTTTATACCTTATTATTGAAAAAAGGGGTAAAACCCTAATAAAAATGACACAAAGTGATACATACGCGCAAACATGCTCATATGACCGACTTTCATAATAGGACGCAGAGCCCTTAAATAAAAAAGGCACGGCCAAAACGTTACATGATAAAGTTTCGATATACCTAACAATTTTCTGCCTATAGCCCGCTGTGTCCGGTTAGTCTTGAAATGAATAGGGTAATCAATAGTTAGTATTATTACTTATTGTTAGCTATTCGAAGAATGCTTTTGAATTGAATGGGGATTAAAAGCGACGCGAGCGAGCGAATAGACGCGATTAGCGATAACAGAAGATACTTCAGCCGAATAAAAACATTTCAATAATTTCCAAAGAAAATCCTTAAATTCTTGGAAATAATATATGTTTTATTTAAAACAAGCGCTAATTGTTCTTGTATAAAATAATTACTTTACATAAAAGGGATTGATTCATTAAATGAAATTTCTTTGAGATTGCAATGAGATTTCATTAAATACATGAAAGATTTACCAGACAATTATTAGGGCAAGATAATGATTCAAACATTAAAATGTTTATATTATTTATTTGTTATAAACATCGGTTGAAAAATCCAAATATATTTTATTATATATGTACTATAAGTGAACGTATATAAAAGCACTACACTACAAAAGGGGAGCAAAGTACATACATAAGGTGGGGTCGGGCGGGGTCGCTTACGCACTAACTAATAGGAAGGACCTAGGCCATATCACGTCGCACGTAGTCCGCGAATGCGCTCACTCTCCCAACTACCCCCTCCCTCTACACCTATTGTGAAATCAGCGTTGATTACGAAACAGTATCCTATGTAACCAAATCGCTTCAGTCCATACCATGATATCATTTTAGGAATTTTATATAGTAATTGATATTTTTCTTTCAATTTATTATGTCTAAAGTCTAAATTGCTACTTCTCATTAAAAAAATAATTAATTAAAAACAAAACATTCTGCCATCTGTCACTTCGTTGTTTTCTAAAGGATTAATAATCTGTCGTAATTAATTCAAAATCGGAAATGATAAAATAGCTAAACGTTTATTAGCAATTGACACAAATAATTAAAGAATAATTGAATATAAATTATAATATTATAACGATAATGCATGCCGCCCAACAGATGTCACTGTTAAAAAAGCTTACGTGCTATAGGAGACGACGCTAAACAACTGCTACATTTAAGTGTGAATTGAACAATTTTAATACAGATCAATCCTTGAGTAAGATTTTTTCATATAAATCTAAATTAATTGAATCTATATCGATTGAATCCTCACAAGGAAGCAATAACTTTCCTACAAAATGTTACTTTTCATCTCGTAATGTAATTATTAAAATGTATCAGAACGAAATATATTGCCAGTAAATTTAGGTAGTCGAATATATCTGTTATATAATTAAATTTGCGACAAACGTTATTGAAAAGAAATTACCTATCTTTGAAATAACTTGATTATATGAAATGCGTAATTGATTTTTTTAAATCTTTGTATATATGCTCATCAAAAGTGTAAGCAACATCATATTATAAAATCTTCAAATTATATGAATCGATTGTTATAGGTATGTTTATGCAAGTAACCTTTGGTATGTATGAAACGTTTTTTGTACCCGGTAACGTACACTGACTGGTCGTAAAAAAACGTCTCTATTATTGTTTCACAAAATTAAGTCAATTGATAAATTCATGGGACATGCCCAGAGACGTGTATTATATGACTTGAAAAGAGTGACAACAACCGAAAAGGTGAAGAAATTGCTAAAATTCCATTGGGAGCTTTGTCAGATAGGATAAACAAACTCATCGATTCTATGAATATAATCGGCGCCGACAAGTTTTGAAGAGGAGGCCATACTTTGTATTAAATTACCTCATTCTTCCACAAGAAAAGAATTTTGTTTGGAAATTTTATTTATTTTAAAAAAGTTTCGTTGCTTATGTACCTTAGTTAGTATTATGATTTAGATATAGTAGTACCTACATATAATATTGTTAACTTACGTTAACAAATAACAGGTATTAAAAGAACAATTAAAAAAAGTAATTGTTTTGTTTTACAATCAATAAGACACTCAATTTATTTAATAAAAAACACAAACGTTATAAATGTGAAAAACCATTTTAAAATTCAAACTAATACATGTTGCTTACATTTTTTTATTTGTGTATATTATTTACCTATTAACTATGTATTTCCTCCTTCGGTTTCATGTACGATTTAAAAAAAACAAATCAAAAACGTTGACAGAAACAGTAAAAAACTGAATGTGATATGTATTTAGGGCAAGTCGTTTTCTTTTTAAACGCTTGAATTACACGCTCCAGTATCGTTTCGCACTTACTCGTGTAAACTGGTTTTACGCTGTTGAGCACGTGCGTGTAGAAAGCAAGAGCAAAAAAGCATCGATCTAACTGCTTAAACTTTAGGCACGATATAAGTTTTCAGTTGTCACTGATATTTTTATAATGTTCGCTTAAGAACGTCTGTCTAACCTTCTTCTAAGACATACCACAGACGGTTGCGTAAAGTAAACTCAATATTATTATGAAAACTTATCCTATCTATACATATGAAATCTTTTGACCGTAATTGGCGGAATTCTGGTAATCCATAACGATTACGATATATTCCCTATTCGATTCCGACCCACTTTTGACTAATCTATATTTATACGAATCGGAACCGAATCAGTAACATTAACGTACGTCAAAACAAACTCAATTGTTCACTTTTATGCCAATATTCGTTTATAGGATAGCATAGGTTATTTTGTACTTACGTATATACGGTTTTTAGTTTATAATTAAGGAGGGCAAACTGGGAGCGTGGGATATAGTATAGTTATAGTAACTAAAAATATGGACGATAGACCTATTTTACAAGAATGAAACCTAAGAGTTCCGTTGATACAAAATTTTTGATCATAGTCAATTATTATATGTATTTACTTTGCCGGATCGTCTTTTCCATTGCGCTCTCAAGCAATAGTAACACTTCCTTTAACTTCGGCGCCTACTAGAAACCCCGCTCCAGTCACAACAGCATCTAGCCCAAGCCGAAGGTCGAAGCTGAAGCCGAATATTCGGTGGGATATTAGTAACAGTGAATACGTTTCAGTTTTCGTTTCGATTAATTTATACTAAGCATTTGAATCGCCCCTTTTCGAATTTAATAGAGCTACAATAAGAGAAAGTTATTACTTGAGTCTCTTCATTTATTTCAGAAACACACATTAACAATGACATATGGCTGCCTCACTATTACGTTATACAGATTACAGGGGCCCAACAAAGTAATGCAGTCGCTTTAAAAAAATTGTATACAACCCATGACAATGCGATTGGATACTGGTAAATGTGAGGGTAAAATAAGACTCGTAAATTAGGTTATGTAGTGAGGGATAATTTCATTAGATAAAGGTAGGTAGTAATATAACATTATAGTAATAAAAAATGAATAGAAGCGATTCTAAAAACATAATGTTTAATTTTATATCATTTAGATAATAATATGGACAATTGAATTTAAATCTTAACGTCAAATTGACCACAGCGTCACATCGGCAGGTGTCAATTTTTGGTTAGGTACAGATGCGCAATATTTGACAATGAAATCAGAAAGCGCTTTATAACAATAAGAACTGTTGCAGAATTTTAGGGACGGATCTAAGCCTCGCATTTTATTTTTACCCTTGTGACGATAAGAATGATTTGGGTTACCTAAGTGCGGTGGGAAAAAACCGTTACGTGAATTCATTCTGTATTCTTTTTATAAGTGCAACACTGTTCTTGAAATAAAAAAAAACCTTTCCAGTACTCGGTAATATTATGTAAGAACTAGAAAAGTATAGTTGGAACGCCACAGGTGCTCTACTGCGATACTTTAATAATGTCATAAGAGTAGCTGAATGAGAAATTTACCACAAATTGAATTGTAGTGGGAGTTTCAAGCAAAGCTGGGTAGTCTGGGTGGCATCTGCAAAGGCGGCCGCGGCGGCATGGTGGCGGTGCGGTGGGGAGCCGGCCGGTACAGCGTGACTGCTGGCATCGATCGCGAGATGCGTCACATGGCAGCGAGCCCGACTCGCCCGAAACCCCCAACCTCATCCCATGTCACTACCACGCCCGGCCGCCCTCCGACTTTACTATTGTGGCACACCATTTTACTACGCTACGACTAATTCACAAATTTTTACGCCGACTGCCCTACAAATGTGTGTCAAACAATGTCGATATTAATTTTATTTATATTCTAATAAAAGATTTATAAAAACATACGTTAACCGCTTTAGCGACATAATAATGGGCTATATAATCAAACCTGGCAAATCCCCTTGCGTAACGAACGTGAGACCATTAGATATTTTATTATGCTAAGACGAAAGCTGTACATCCATAGGGCATAAAAAGATTGAAATACATTTATCCGTTAGATAAGAGTACCCAGTACAATATAACAAAAGAGAAACCTGACAGCTATCCCGCAACGGTCCTAACTTTTTAAATTAAATTCAGTTGAAAGATGACAAAAGAGCTACCCCTACTGATTTGTGATCTTACGCTACGTTCCCGCGAGGTGAGGGTCGCCGCAAAGGGAGCAGGCGCGGGGGGACTCAGCGGAAAAGGGCGTAGATATGAGCCGGTTGGCGCGGTATGTGTACACACCGATATCACATCTGCAACGATCACTTAACATTTGCCGAGAACACGTGTAGAGAACTAAAACCCCTTTAGAAACTTGTTGCCAGCTTAGAGGCATTCAAGGAAAATGACTAGTGCGCAGTATTCCCTCTACAAAACGGCGAAGTGCAACTACTTCTCAGAACTTGTGAACTTGTTTTTGTTATATCCGGCGCCGCAAGCGTTCTAATACCTCCTTGGACGAGCTCAGAGTCGTTCTACTTTACTAATCGCGCAATCACGGCATTACTGCGTTTAATATCTTATTGAATTTCACTAATATAGTAATCGATTAAAGTTTTTCGTTTAAAAAAATAATTCAGTTTAAATATAACCTTAATTTTTTATGTAAATTATCAGACCAACCAATCCTCAGAGATTATTTGTTTCAAATAAAAACTTAGAATTTAAGTAAATTATAGATATGGTAAAAGATTTGAATGAATATAGACCTTAAATTATATTATGCAGTATCATAAAAGCTCGCTCAAAAGAGCACTAAACGAATTCAAATGAGGGTAAAAGTAGCCTTCAGTCAATTTAGTATTAACAATCAAAGAATGCGTAGAACCGAGCGTAAAAGTGAACTGCAACAAGTTCAGAGAGAGCAAGCGAGCGAGCGCGCAACAAGTGGTCAATTGAGCCGCCGCAGTTTTCGCGAAGGGTGGTTGCCTGTCTCCCACCGGTTGATCTGGACCACGCTTCGTACTTGGCCTGGTTTTCACAGACGTAATCAAGGAAAGTCCTAGCGCTAGATAGAGTTCGAGCACCAAGTTCAAATAAAAATTATTCATTCGGTATAGTAGCCTTCCTTACTAGGTACGATGACGTCTTAAGATTGTAAATGTAAGGGGTACTCACCGCCAACCTCCGCCCCCTGCATTCGAAGAGTCATTGCTAGTCTCCTTCAACTGGATAGCGCTAGCACTTTGCAAGTTTGGCACGTTCACACTGCGAATCAAATCATTAGAAATATTTTTTGGGATCAAATTGAATTATTCGATTAAATTTAAAAAAAAATACACAAATTCTGATTTTTGTAATTGATATTTAAAATTAGAATAGGCTCGACTTGAATAGAGTATATAAAACGTAAAAAAACATTGTTTATTTTTGAATAGCGAGAATCACAAACGAGGTTTGGCAGTTTCTGTATTCTGTTATGCAAGAGACCGTTATATCAAAGGTGTCTTGAATTACCTCATATGTGGCAAAATAGGACCCTGGGTTTCTGTAGCGTTGTAAGACTTTTTATATTTATCAATTCTGCGACATTTGCACGCCATTACTACAATTTCACTCATACATGAATTAAAATTATAATATATATATTATACCTAACGTTAATCTTGGCCTAAATGTTTTATTTTCAAGATAAAAATCATTTAATTTGTAGTGGTTGTCCGTATATATAACTTATCTTTAATTATTATTATTATTTACTTATTAAGTTCCCTGTCGGTTCTGTAAAACCTGCATACATTCCGAACCAGCGTTTAATTACATTTGTTAAATGAGTAGGTACCTTACCTAGTAGTTGATACCTATATTTGCAAAAGTGTTTATTTTTTATGTAGACTCAAAATTTCGCAAATAAAACATTTAAATAAACATCGAAAGTTACTTAACATTAAAATATATATTAAGTTATAATTATACGATGACGATTTTATGAAAAAGACAATCAGTTATCTTATTGCTTTATTTTCCTCAGTACCTACTTAGTATATTTGTATAAATATTTGGTACCTATGACGTGAGCAGTGATATTTTATTTTGTGAATTGGCCAGTTGTTCTGCTCATAAGAGCTTCGTATTGTGCGTCTAAAATAAATAAGTAATAAATAATCGACTCAATAAAAAAATTTAAAATAAAATAAATTTTGTTATTTTACAGAATAATTAATCGTTATAGTTTTTTTGCTAATAAAATATTTATATTTTGATATATTGATCTAATAAAAATGTATTTTAAGGTGCCAAATACGTATTAAATGATTGTGCAAATACATATTATGCACAATACGGAGCCATTTTGCGAATATCATATTAATCGGTCAATCATGACATCAGAATGAGTGGCCATTTTTAAAATAAAGTTTCATTGATGATGCCTATGGTAGGCACCAAATATTTAGTTGAATATACTAAATAGTACTAAACAGGTGCTGTGCTGAATCCGGATCCATATTTTAACGCTGGTTCGTCAATTTGTATAGTCATCCTGACGGACACTTATTTTCATTTAAAGATTTCAGTCAGTATATACAGGCTTCGTATAAATGAATGAATATACAACAAACTGAAATTGCCACGTGTAAAATGTTTATAGTAGAGCTAGAGCGTCGGTTCTAGAGAGTTCTGGGCTCCATTGAGGCATTGTTTAAGCGAGGACAATGCGTTTTTAAAATCGGAGCAGGTAAACATACGACCTTCTCCGAAACTCGCCGAGAACAGCAGAATGATCGAGATGCCTGCGGGCGTCTTGTATGAGGTGTTTTCAATCTTTTATATAATTTTTACCCCTAAAAGCTTGCTCAAATCTCCTAAATGTACTAGACTTCTTTTTTTAAAATTATATGTGAGGTAACGATGTATTTAAAGTGTTTAGGAAAATGATTATTTTACTAAATTATTTCGGTTTAGTCTGTAATTCAAATACCCTGTCACTTTGTATTATTTATATTTCGGAAGTGCAAAAAACTTCAATCGAAAAAAAATTTCTGTTATCTTTAAGGGTAAATACCCCAAGCTGGTAACACTGCTTGTATAGTCTTTCTCAGTCCGCGACCCGCATCGCAAACCAAAACAACTGACTCATCTTCTCCGATTACCTAAGTTGCACTTTTATATCTTATAACAAACCCAGACAGCAACGTTGGTTCATACAGTTGATAACAACAACTTTTAGCGTCGCTATTTATTTAAATAAAAACGGTTTTGTTTTTTTTTATTACACTAAATCAAATTCAATTTACGATTTTAAAACCATAAGTAATTCCTCAATAAAACTTTTTCATTTTCATAGGCATTCAAAATTATTTAGTCAAGGAATTATATTCTTACATTACTTATATATATGTTATTACTATTTCCATGAAAGAAAAAATTTAAACATCTAGGTATAATATTGAATATGCTGCAACTTACATTTTTTTGTTCGCAACAGAAGGCTCCACTACCAGAGGCAGTCCGCAGTAAGAGTAACCTAAGAAGAAAAACTTTAATTAGTAACAATCTTCATTATCGTTTTTTTAAACATTGTAGTTATTACACAAGTACAATGTACAATACGTTGTAAAATTCATAAAATTACCATGTAATTTATCGATGGCTCGGTCAGCAGCTGACTGGTCGGGGAAGTCAACGAAGGCGTAACCTCCTCGTTTGACCGAGATTTCTGCAACCGTCAAGTTATGCTCCGCGAACAACTGCCGTACTGCTTCCTCATCAGCTTCGGTCGGAAGATTACCGATATATAGCTTGTTCATCGCGGAAACAGTTTTCAATTGTTCACTCATGCTGGCTATTATCTGGGTTTTATTGTTCCTGTACTATGGAAAACAGTTAAAGCTGTACGGTGAGTGACGTGTCCGATGGATCGTTCTTCTTTTGTCCTATAAGCAGATTGATATACGGCTGAATTCCGAACACGTCAACATTTCGCCGTCACGATGGCCACGCATTGTAAGCCGTTAGGTTGAAAAGAGGTTTTATTGTAAAAAATATATTTTAATATTTAGATATATTATGTTTATTTTTTATTTTTTAAAACACTAATAAAAAAGGATAAAGCTATTTAATTAAAGCAGAGTAAAGCAATTTTAGTGTTATTGTTTTTAGTCCAATTACGAGGTCTAAAATTTTTAATATTAGTCACATTTTGTGGTTTCCACAGTTAGATATTTAATTGCGCTATTTACAAAACACAAAATATGTGTTCCTATAAATTAATGAAATGCTTATATGTCAATTAATCAAAACGATATTTATAGCGTTTTGAAACTTAAACAGGGTCAGTTGATATGTGCGCCTTTGTAATAATAACTATATAAAAGAATGGGTAAATGCAATGACTAAGAATTTGATCTTACTGTTATTACGCCTGGATATCTAACACTATTAATAGATACTGCTAAGTAAGTTAACTAACCTACCTACTGCTAAGCAATTGTGACTGATAAAATTATCATTTGGATTATAACATTATTGTTAATTGGGATTGTATTACACAGCTATGTATCAAAGTTCAATATTTTTTTTGCTTATTAACCATTTTTATGTGTAATGAAATTTAGAATAAATATATTATTCTATATTTCATTAGATATAGAAAGCACAAAAGCTTAGACTTAAGCCATTTTTTAAATCTATAATAGATTCCTAATTTTAATATGGTTGGAGACCACACACTAGTGACTACAATACACTAATTGAAGTTAATATATATTACAGATAATTAAATTTGTTCAATCGACAATACCGTGTTTTTTTTTAAATTGCTTAAATAAAAATTATTGCAAATAATTACAAATAAAATTAATATATTTTCATAAAACCCATCGCTTTTGTTGCAATGTATGCATAATAGCCTTATTTAAGATGGCGGCTAAATATCACTTCCGAAATAAATTTACACTTACGTCCAAATAATTAAGTCCCACTTCATATTTGAATGACATTTCAGTATTCGGCTATTAGAGTGTAAAAAAGACTGTTGCAATAAACAAAATAATCGATATACAGGATTTTTTGTTTAGCGTCACTTTTGTTGCTTTCACCTTTCTTAAACTATAAGTTCATTGCAGATATAGCTAAGTAACGTATAATAATTTAATTCCTTATCGAGTATGTGCTATTTAAGTAAAAAAAGTTTGTATAAAATGGAAAATCACTTGTCAAGTATACTAGCAAATTATAATTTTAGTATTTGATTTAACGAACAAACGTATATCGCTGTGAGGAATATTTTGTGTTAGTTATAATTTAGTGTCCTGTTACAACCCTGATCAGTCACCGCGTTTGTTGACTCAACTACCTGATTAGCACTTCTCATTCTCCCATATAGATATATTATTGCTGTATCAGCTTATTCTAGCTCCCATAGAATTAGAACACCTTCGAGCAGTTCACCTATAACATAAATTTATTTTATATTTCATTTACAATTTATTTTATTAAATCTTTAATGTATATAAAAACATTTTTTTTAAAGCCAAACCCAAGGTCTCGTGGCGTAGTAACAGTCCGTGTGAATTTTACCTTTATATAACACAGTAATTAATCTCCGTATATGATATACGGAGATAATATAATATTTCGTTTTTATTACAGGCACATGGGACACAACGTCTTAGTTCCCAAGGTTGGTGGCGCATTGGCGATGTAAGAGATGGCTAACAACTCATACAATGCCATTGTCTATGGGCGTTGATGACCACTTACCATCTGGTGGCCCATATGCTCTTCCGCCTTCCTATGAGAAAAAAAAAAAAAAAATTTATTTGCTGAATATTCCACAGCTGAGTAAAAAGTTTCTTAAGAATCGTGATCTGGATGTATGTTTTGCGAAGCAAATGGCGTTCTCATAATAAATACTCACTAAGTACATTAGCCCTTCTTGTTTAAGTTTGAAATGTCGACCTTCGATAGGGCGCGATTCGTATCAGCCGCACTATTTTGGCCACTTAGAGTAGAGGAACAGAGGCTTACTATTAAATACTTCAATATCTAGACCTGAGCTTAGGATTTAAATCCTCGATATTTGCGATAATTTATTTATAATATCATTAATCATTAGTAAAATAATAATATGTTCACAACTGTTACAGTAATCCTATAATTTCTACCGACAAAACAGGACAGAACCACATATAAATAATGTAATATAAAGACGATATAAAAACGTTAAAATACAAAAAGAATCATGTAAATAATTAAGTAGTTCGATAACAATAAACACTTTTCGCTAACCTCAATCGACATCAGGCAAATTTTAATGTAAATATTAATAAGTACTTGTGGTCGAAACCGTATAATTGCCTTATGGCATTAAGCGTTCATACTTTCAATTTCTCGCTTAAAATTAAATGTATCAATTAAATATGTTGCGGTTGTGAATTGCTTTGTTAGTTTGCGAAATAATCATAAACTTATGTTCGTCAATAATTATAGTTGACGAAATTTGACAATAATTTTAGTTGACGAAATTTGACGATAATTATAGTTTACGATTTGAGGAAAAAATATATAATTCATTTCTATGTGTATTTGTGTTCAAAGATAATATTGAAGAAGAAAGTTTTTTGACAAACAGAGAAGAAAAAAACACTGAACGGTTTTGTCATTGCCTATTTTTATATAGATATACGTCATCAGCATTTAGCGTCTATTATATAATGGGTGAGATGCGCGGAGCTTCTAACGTTGTCCTGATACATCAATGTTGAAAATGGACAATCCAATTTTAAAACATTGGGGACAACTTCATTATCTTTGTAGGGGGTCTCCCTACAAAGACTGTAATAGTCAATATAGATTATATTTGTTTGTTATATTATAACTAAACAAACGTCTTGTAAATAACACTGATTTTTATCTCAAAATAATTATTAGAAATAATTGAATATTATGTATAATAGAGTATTATTTAAAAAAACAAATTAAGTAAATTGGTAAATTATTGTATTATTGGAGCCTATTTCGCTGATTAGCTTAGAATTTGCAAATCCCGAGTTACCGGGTTCAAATCCCACGTCACGCCTGTAAAACAAATGAGTATATATGTTGAAATTCTAATTAGCAGCCCAGTGATTGAATGTTGGTGGTGTTCTAATCCCGTGCTTCACAGAGCCCCTGCACCTGATCCCTTTTTGCTCGTGTTGGTATAATATTAATAACTAATAATTGGTGAGGCGAGCGAATGGTGTACTTGATGATGTAGCGTAACGGTGGCTATTACTTTGCCCGTTGTGATTGTTCCTGTCATGCCTAATAAATATGTCGCACTTGGCAAATGTGCTGTGAACCGAGTCATTACGCCCCCATGTGAGTGCACTCGTCGTTTTACTCGCCATATGCACGCATCACACGAAAACCAACAACATTTCAACATACTTCCTTTCTATGCAATCTCGTCGTCGTCATTATTATATGATATTCATATAATATGCTTGTTCAAAGCGATTAACGGAATATTAATAATTAAATATAATGTTATTAGTATTGAAAAAAATAGAGATGATTTATTTTCATTTTGTTAAAATGATAATTAATTTTACTGTGATTAATTCTATCTATTGTTATTACAAGGCGATAAAAGTTCGTTCTTAACGTACAAAGGATTACTTTTATGACCACTATATTCTTAAGAAACTGAGGTACAAGTTGGTTGTAACATTGTAATAAAAAAGGTTTAATGTTCAACTTATTTCGACGGCAATACTTTCACAAAAAGGCTCTAGACTTATACAAATAAATATAATAAAGCTTCCTCTGACAACACAGTTCAAGCAGGTAGCTTCTGTATTGTTTAGACTTTTAAGGAATTTCTACTAATCGCTTTACGAATCTACCGAACTATGAAATCAAATCAAATATTATTAAATATGTGATGAATAAATAATTCAAAGATGATTCAAATGTTCATATTTAAAAGGTGGAACATAATGATGAATTCGTATTTTATACCCGTATTTTAAGGGCTTTAAATTACTTAATTATAACATAAATTAAAAAAGCCCTAGAAAGGCAAGGGAAGATGATGGATTTATTCAAATAGCTTTTAATACTTAACTGTAATAAACCAACTAGTATTTTATTGAAATACATAGATACTGTAAATTTTAATTATTTTTATTATTTGTGGGCTTATATAAATAAGGCAAATAAAACGTACAGAATAAAGATGTTTGTGGTATTGCTATGTATTTACTGTTTTCTGGCTGTGTCTTAATGTTAAAGGTAGACTAAGTTGCAGATTGGTCTTATTTCTATAATTTTAGGTAGAACGCGCCCTCTTTTCCTGCTTCGTAGCATTTTAAGCTACTTTTTTCACAAAATATAATAAAAACTTGAACCTTTTATATATCTTATGAGAAAAGTTTAACATTAATTGGACTTGAATATTTTACTACAAACTCATATTACTCATATAACAAACCTCACTACGTTCCGAGTCCCAAATTTTTTTACGTTGGTTTTTTCAAACATCGTTTACCTAATACATATGTTAAAAACATTAGCACTAATAGCAAAATGTGTAGTGTGGTGGTAACTTTAAACAAAAAGAGGTAAAAATATAATACTATGAATATCTACACTAATAAATGAAGGGATAAAAAATATTAAACCAATGTAGGTATATAAAAGTTATTTCAGAAGTGACACCGATTTTTCAGGACTATTAGACTGGACGTAATAAGAATGATTTCATGTTTTTGTTATATATAAGAACTAGCGACTCGCCCTGGCTTCGCCCGAGTACCAGAGTAAATATTCCTAAAAAATATCTGTCATAGTATTGTATAAGTTTTTAGCCACAGTTGCATCACGCGTTAGTATGATCGGTGTGGGACCGCTTGAATTTATTTAGTGCGCGATAGTTTTTAAGTTACGATTACTCCTAAGATATTCATTTAAATTGGATGGTGTAAAAGACAATTATAATATACATGAATTGCTTAAAGTAAATATTATTAAAGTAAATAAGTATAGTATCTAGTAGGACTTTGTTTTATAATATGTAGTGATGATAGTGAAGTTATGTTCTCGAGGACATATTTGTAGAATTTTTTGAAATAAAATTATTCAACATACAAAATTCTTATATAGGTATTATTGTTACGCAACATTCCCGTGGTTAATAAGCGTCCGGACAAACATTTCCTCTCAGGCTGTGTTGACGTAATAACCATAAAAGTATGCATACATACAACCATAGATACATATACGTATGTACAGATTATGACCGTCTGAAACTTCATGGGTATCATTATAAGTATTAAAGATCCATATAATTGGTAAAAGCTTTTCCGTACATAGTTTATCTTATAAAATAGGACCCGCTTATTAGAAATTAAACTGCTGGCAAACAGGAATACTGAGCGTGTAAGGAAAGAGGAGTGAACCAGTAGTTCTATAATAATAATAACAGGTACATTGTGTCTCTTCCTATCCCATGTAAGCACTAAAGTATTGGGTTAAAATGACGGTACAAGTTACGCCAGTGCTCAATATCGTCTGATTTTCTATTGTAAATGATAAAAAATGTGATTCCATTTTTTATCCAAGTAATTTGTAAATAATTGCTGATGCTTAGGTATGCGTGGCAGCTGCAACTACCTACCAGTAATAAAAAGCTAGAAATAATATTTTAATCGTATTTTAAGATGATACTACATTGTTGGCAAGTCAATAGTTTAAAAAGGTTTTAGTCAATTAAATTTATCTCAAAATATGTATGTATATTTCCAAGAGATATACCTAACCTAATGATGATGCGTGTTACAATTTTTAGAGAGGAAAGATACAACATAGGTAACAGTTTTTGTAAATTATATTTTCAATAATACTTTATTCAATACATGTTACATTAATAACGCGTGGTTTTCACAACTTCAAAAATTATAACCAGTCCTCGAATTATCATCATCTCGTTTTTTTGGTTATGAATGGCTCAACTGCAATTGTCTCAGTTTTGTACGTGCTGTCATACTAATGCCACCTAGCGTCAAATAGCAAAATTGATTATATTGTTTAACGCCATCTAGTAGTCTAACAATGCATAATAAAACTACATAATTGTACAGGGAACGTGCAGGAACTATAGGTGGCAGCATAAAATTGACACTATGCGGACAGTAGAGGAAACTTATCAGACATCGTGCTTTCAAATACCTACGTAAACAAATATAAATCTCTTCAATTACCTATATTATTTTTAAATATGAAATGATTATAAAAAATGGGTTCCGGTCAAACCATAAGGATCGTTACCGTTGTCAAAATATGTCAAATGGTCAAAATCTCTTCGAGGCCAGCTATGATTGATTATTTGTATGAGGCTGTGATAAATGGCTGGGATATTTATCGCATAAACTAATATATTCAATGTATACGTCGTGAAAATAATGGTAAATAAATTTCTGAATTATACAGTGAATTTTAATAGTTTAAACAAAAACATTGCAACAACTTAACTATTTTCACTACTTTTAACACTAATATTATTAATAATTTCTAAATGCTCAAAAATTATACAATAAGTAACATTAGTATAACTAACCATTTTTAGCGTTTTTTACATAACCATGGCATGAGAGCTTATACTATTCTTTGGAAAGTAATAAAATTTTGCGCTATTTGATTTATTTTCATTTTTGTGGATGTATTGGTAAATACAGAAATGCAACAATGCATTATGATAAGCTAGAATAATGAATTTCACCAAAAAAGTTAAATCTGTTTAGTTGTTATAAATGTTAATATCAAGCATTAAAAAGTACAAGATTCTGATTAGCGACACCAGTTGGCAGCACCATCGTTGTGCTCGTTCCTCATAGATTTTTATAAAGGTATAACGACATGGAAGTAACGTGATGATTATTCGAAAATTACTAAAAAGGCGATCACGAGCTAACCTAATTCATCATAGAATGTGTAATTTCAACATCGATGAGACTTGAATATTATATATATAACGTGAGTATAACTCTATTACTAATATTATAAAGAAGTAGGTATATGTATTTCTACTTATCCGATTGCAAATTCACATTACTTAATTAATTAGATCATATTACAATTCCAAGGGCGAATACACGATTCTTTAGGTTATATACATATAATCCTTTTTTAAGCCTTAGATAATAATAACCTCACTACATGCTTACATAAAGATAAACCAAATGTTTATTAAACAATAAATGGCTTTTGTTCAATTAATTGGTCACATAGTATGTACCCTTATTAATCATTAGTTTTATAAGTTACTAGCTGTGCCCCGCGGTTTCACCCGCGTATAATTAATGAAAACATAATGAATAAAAGTCAGCCTAGAACCTTCCTCGATAATAGGACTCCACAACACAAAAGTATTATTTTAAAATCGAACCAGAATATATAAAATAGAACCTGAGATTAGCCGGATCAAGCTAACAAACTCTTCAGCTTTATATATTAGTATAGATATAAAGTAAATAAAAAAATCCATGACCACTATATCTTCAGCACGTCTCTGTGAGTGACGCGCCATTGACGCAAATATCTTTCTAGTACTTCCCATTCCATTAGCTTGAAGACATCTGCCGAAGCGGTGAACAGTTTCCAAGATTGACCAGAACAAATACTTCACTCTATCCGTGCGAAGGCGGACCGGATACGTAGTATGTGACATAAAAGTGTATTTATATTACGTCACTGCGTCGGTAACAGGAACCAAATTACCAAACGCATTTATTATTACATAACTTAATGTTTACTATGCCGTTAATGTCTAGATATATCTGTCCACCCGTAATTATTAAGTATATTTGAAAACAAAAGGTAGCAGTATGGTACCTCGTTGTTACTTTTGTTGCGGGAATATATTATGAATATGTAATATATAATAACAAAACCGTCGCAACGCTTCAAATCATTGCTTACATTATATTGTTAATTGATTATAATTTCACATAGAACTACTAGTCGTGCCGGATTTGTTGTACTACACAAATCCGGCACATTGTTCCGTTGTGGATATCAAATAATTATGTTTGTATTTTATGTTATTATTATTATGTTTTTATTTATGTCTTTTCGATTGTCTTACAATAATACAAAATATAATAAAGTTAGGTACGGAAGAAGCGTTTACTACTAGAGTATTGTTTTACAGAGTACTAGAGTATTGTTTGAGGTAAAAACAACATTTGATTATTGTTACTTATCATTGTCGTGTATTTTGGTCATTATAAAGAATATGGTATTCGCATTGTGTGTATAGTACATTTTACATTGTATTATCATTCTCAAAAAAATCATAATCATGTGGTTGAGAAAGTTTATTTACAATAGTTGTTAGAAATTGACAATTTTTTTTTAATATTACGCTCAGTTAAGTAATTTTTGCTATGATATATATTAAGCATAAAATTTTTTTTTTTTTGTTGTACAATTTGAGCTTCAAAGTTATTATGCTTTATTCAGAAATATTAATGCTTTGAAATATGTTATTGGAACCATGGGGGTTACTCGTTTATATATATTTTTTACAATTTATGAAAGAAAAAAAATCTTAATTACAAACATTTTATATTTTTTTATAAAATACTTTATTTATGATAGAATATATTTATGATAGTTTTATCAGGCAGTTGTTTGCTATAGACATCTATCGTCGACGTCGCATAGGTTTTGTAGGGCGTAACCAAAGGTTATAATTGAGGATCAATGCTTGTAGTGAATTCACTACAATAACATAGATGGCACTGTTCGATAATAATTGTAATGTTTACTAATAACGATTAATTGAAAGTTTTGCAGCAAACTGCTTAATATATGTTTTTTTAACTAAAAGGTAAGCGGACGGGTAAATGGGCTACCTGATGATATGTGGTCACCACCGCTCATATACACTAGTGAAGAAACTCTTGCGCCATCATCATTGGAAACGAAGATAATGTGCCCTTTGTGCCTGTAGTTACTTTGGCTCACTCAGCCTTGTAACCGGAACACAATAATACTTTGTATTGCTGCCTGGAGTCGAAGCCTGGAGTCTGGAAGTTGGAAGTGTGAACACTCCAGTGTCTCGGAAAGCATGTAAACCGTTGGTCCTGCGTCTGAACTCTTTCCGGTCGTGTCGGATTGTTGTCCCATCGGGCTATAAGAGTTAGGGAATAGAGAGTACACCTGTGTTTGCCCACACACTTGTGCACTATAATATCTCCTGCGTAGTTGCCTAATCATCGTATTTCGCCCTGTCCCTCTGTTAAGTTCACTAGTTAAATTATGATAAGCGTAATTCTTTAAGGTTTTTGTTATGGTTTTTCGAAATAACATTGTATGGTTATTTATAATGTTGTCTATTGAATTATAATTGGTTAGAATTTCCGATGGGACCGGTTCAATCATGGACCCATTGAAATCTAGTTTTAATTTACATCTTACTTGTTTGAAAACTTGTGCGAAAAAAGGACAATATAACTTGGAATGAAATAAGCATTACAAGAAACGATGATGATTTCAAACGATGTTAGAAATTTGGCTTTTAAAATAACTAAAAAGAATAAACGGAAGCATAGATTCAATAAAAACAAAATCAATTCTTTACTTAATTATTGTAGTTTTTCTTTTGTTTGTAAAAAATATGCTTGATGAATAAAGTTTGACTAGAAATGTTATAACATTTGCTTTTATTTTCTTTAAACGGAGAGGATCCTTCAATGAACCGCTACGCAGTCTCCTAAGACCAATGACAACGATTGACTGATCCAATCAAAGTGACGGTGGTTCAAATAGGGAAACCTTAATTTTTTTTGCATTTCTTGTTTTGTAGCATAATGTTTAACGAGAAAATCAAACTATAACTGCAAGTACTTGAAGCCTTTTTACTGAGTTATTATTCCTATATACACTACATATGTTTGAATTTACAGCTGTTGAAAATTAAGTGGTCCAATAGTAGAAACCTTCCCCTACGGCCTACATACCAGGGATGTTGCGAATATTCGCATCCGCATCCGCAAATGCGGAACATCCGCATAGATTTGGACATCCGCATCCGCATCCGCATCCGCGTTAATCAATGCGGATTTTCATGCGGATGCGGATGTCATACAAGTTGCGACAAGAAAGAAATGGGCGGGGCCATCGAGTGGCGCGTGCCGTTCGGACGTGACAATGAAAAATTAGGTGGACAAGATTCCGCTATTGTTAAATTAAAAACCAAATTAATTAACCGACACAAAGTAATATATTGAATTATTTTGAACCAAATAAAGAGGCCCATGATAAGGCTGATTGTAAAATATGCAATAAAAGCTACTCTGGCAAGGGCTGAACCACCTCGTCAAATTAACAACGACAAAAATTTATCGAAAATGTGATTACATGTCGTTTAGGTCTGAAATTTGGTCGGTTACAAGCTCAAATGCTTCTTTGCTTAGTCTGACTTGCCATGGTATTGCAGAAAACTTTGATAGATCATCGATTACATTGAAATGCGAGATATTCGACGGCCGTCACACTGGTGACATAATTTCCGAAGAATTTAACACGATGCTTTCTGAATCATCAATAGCCAATCGTTGTCCACTGCTGAACATAGGCCTCTCCCAAGGTGCGCCAAAGCTCCCGGTCCTCCGCCTTCCGCATCCAGTCGGTCCCCACCACCTTCATGAGGTCATCGGTCCACCTGGCTGGAGGGCGCCCTACGCTGCGTTTGCCGATTCGCGGTCTCCACTCTAGGACTCATCTGCTCCAACGGCCATCGGTCCTACGACTTACGTGACCAGCCCACTGCCACTTCAGCCTGCTAATTTTGCAAGCTATGTCGGTGACTCCGGTTCTTTTCCGGATAATCTCATTTCTGATCTTATCCTTCAAAGATACTCCGAGCATAGCCCGCTCCATAGCACGCTGAGCGACTTTGAATTTGTGGACTAGTCCCGCAGTCAGTGTCCACGTTTCGGCACTGTATGTAAGACGCATTGGTTAAAGACTTTCGTCTTCAAACATTGCGGTATAGAATGGAATATTAAAAAAGAACAAGTGACAAGAAAAGAACATGAGGAAGGGCGGCAATATTACTTTTTATTAAGTATAATGCTCCTATTTTTAAATACTTATATAATTATTATGTATAAAAATTGCAGCATTATACTTAATACTAGTTTTTATTTTAAAAAATGTTAATAATCGCTTTAACATTGTTTTAAATCTTCATTCATATACTATATTTACATAAGATCTTAAACATCCGCATCCGCATCCGCATCCGCGGATGTGAGCCTTCAAAAATCCGCATCCGCATCCGCGGATGTGAAAAAATCGGCATCCGCAACATCCCTGCTACATACATAAGTAAGTAAGTAAGGTCCTCCAGACCGATTTCGGCCACGGCGGCCAATCTCAAGAGAGATTAGCCAACTGCGCAGGAGATATTATAGTGCACAAATGTGTGCGCAAACATAGGTGCACTCTCTTTTCCTTAGCTCTCATAATCCGATGGGACGGCAATCCGACACGACCGGAAAGAGTTTAGGCGCAGGACCAACGGCTTAACGTGCTTTCCGAGGCACGGGAGTGTACACACTTCCAACTTCCAAACTCCGGGCTGCTACTGAAGTTTTTCTGACAGAAAACCCCAATAACAATTTATTGGCCCGACCTGGGAATTGAACCCAGGACCACCGAGTCTGCGGCCTTGTATCAAACCGCTAGACCAACGAGGCAGTCAACATAAATAGATGGTATGTATGTATATGTATATTATATTAAATTTTATTAAAATAATGGTTGTTAAAAATATTAAGATTATTTTGTCCCATAAAGCCTCTTTGCGATTTAAACCTAATTCTGACTGTCTTTTATTATCTCCAGATGATCTCCAGCGTGTCACTCTTTGTGTTAAATATGAACTAGCATGAAAAATAAGGAGTTGGGAGTTAATTTACTCGTCAGTTGCATTATTTTGTTGGAAACTTAAATGTTATGTCCATTGTGGTTGTGGTTACAGTGGCTCACTCACCCCTCAAATCCAGTACATCATCTTGACAATAATTTAGTATTGTCAGTTCCTCTTAGAATTTTTGTTGAGTAGGTCATACCTAGTTACCTAGATGGACTTGTACAAAGACCTACTAACCAAAAAATATTAAATATTCAGTTTATTGTAATTAATTCAACTTAAACAAATTCCAGACGCTATATTTGTTGTATTTTTTAGTTCCATATTCGAGGTGGGTGCAGAATTCGGTATTCGGCGGTATTCTTTTCATTTATTTGATACATTTGTTTACCGCTAAGTCGTTTGCGCTGACTGATGTTGCCGCCCTTGCTGTTTTGATACTTGTTTTTATATTATTATTAATATTGTTATTGCACTTTGTGATTATAATAGTAGTACATAATATATTGAAATCATACGCTGAAGGCTTATTAAAAATATTTAATTACTTGTATTTTACTTTATAATGCCAAAGTAGCTAATATACCAGTTGATGGAGAGTTGTCATCTTCGCCCGTATACACGGCCAACGCAAGAAGAACAAATTATTTATCTCATCAAAGCGTCAGTCAGATCTAAAACGCTCTCTCCCTTGTAGCTTAAGGATCTTAGAGCGCATCTACACTATTCGGCAAACTGCAAACTTTTATAGATTACGAAAAAGCCTTCGATTTTATCATCATTGTTCCAGTCACTTCGGAGAAAACGTTTGAAGATGTACTGTACTCACACTTTTAATCACTTATGATAATAATATCGTATTATATATGTACTTGTATTTGCATATATGTGTATATAAAGTACATAGATTAATGTAATAAGACCTGGTTATGATTTTTTTTTTCAACTTAATCTATGGCAGTTTTGATAGAGGTTGATTATTTTTTATTGTAATGATATTGATTTAAGCAGATAGGGATTTTGTATTATTTACAAAAGTTAAAATTATTTACACCTTTGTAAAATAAAAACGAAATTATTAAAGAAAAACCACTTTATTTATTCTTACATTTTCTAAGACATATGTTTTGCGATTGACATAAAAAGATTGTAACTACAATTTAAATTGTACTATTTATTGAACATTATACATTGAAAAAAAAACTTAAAATACTTATCTTTATTTTAGGTAACAATACATAAACTTCTAATATTCGATACCGAGTTTATTCTGTTTGAAAAACTTTTACTTTGAGTAAGCATTGTATTTGATTTATACATCAATTACACTTGTTCAATCATGTATCACAAATTATTTTTATTTAAGAACATCGTACCATTAAACTTATTAAATAATTTGACAACAATAAAAAAAACAACTTTTAAATACTAAGCAACACTGATAAGACAGAAAATTATTACAATTAAAAGTGCCCTTGTCAATACCTCACACGCTACGGTACTACCTACACCGTAGTACCTTATTATTTTATTACACTAGATTTGTATTTTTTAACTAGTAAACAATGGCTTCGTACGATGGTAACTTACTTGATATCAAAACGTGTTATTTTTTTGATAAAACCGTTATTTTATATATGTATAGAAACCAAACAGATATCAAAGTGAAATCGAAATGAAATCGAAGTTCCATGTTTTAATGTTATATTTGAATATATTGTATGTACTTATGCATATAAATGTCATGTACATTAGCTAAGATATCTAAGAACGCGTTTGTTTATACCTACTATCAGTACCACACTTGTACAATTATAGCAGTCTTAAGCTTTTTAGATCTACTAAATAAAATAATATAGTTGAGAACACAGAAATAGACTTACAAACAAAGTAAGCGTATATACATACTTAATGTAAGTACTAATGTTATTACTTTCATATATAAAAAACTCCAATACACAACACTACGTAAGTTAAAGTTCATATATGAGTTAAATTATATTTGAAATGATGTGATGGTTTATTTATATGTCAAACCGAGCTTCTCCGTGACCCGGGAAGAAGGCGGGGCAGATGAAATACCGCAAAGCACGCAGGGCAGCGCGGGGCATCCCCCGCCTGCCCTGCGGCCTGTATCACGTGTCCTGTCGGCTCCGGCCACGACTCGTGCTCGCACTCGACATCGCGCTCGAGCTCACACCCGCACTGGTGCTTGCGGTCGCGATGACATTCACGCTGGCTAAGGCGACCGCACTTGCCGTCGTTCCCGTGACCACTGTGCTCTCCTCTCCCGCGTGAATTAATTCTAGTTTCGAATGGATCCGGAAATGTAGACGCGATTCCAGTAAGTACCCTGAGTATTTTTTCCTGTGGAGTAAAGAATGGACATAAGTGTTCTGTTACAGATGTTACTTATAAATATATATTGACTGTAAAGATTATATATCAAATTAAAACAACATATATTTACCTTGCGTCTTGTAATAACTCCAGAGCTCGATCTGGATCGCCTAAAGCGTAGTGTGACATGGCGATCTCTACCGTGGCATACGGAAGCAAATATGTATTCTCCTTTATTTTGTCCTTCATTCTGAAATAAATAGTAGTGATTAGTAATATTAGACGTAAATAAAGTGGAGGAAATAGTGATTATTGTACTTACGTGAGCACCGCTTCCAGGTGTCGAATTGCAAGTCGCGGTAACGACATCGCACCTAGCAGGCTACCCTGCAGGAAACGAACCAGTGCTACATCGTCGAAGTCGTACGCCGGCGTGTACCGACGCTCCGAATCTATACCGTGCCGTGAGTGCATGACGTTGTGGATTTCGTCACTAGTTTGTTCGATAAGCTGTATAACAAACGACCGGTTTTTAGATTTATTCACCTCGCCTGTGATCATTGTGAGACCAATGAAATGACATTTCGCAAAAGTGACAATTATCTATACTGTATGTCTACGAAAGCTTTTTACTATATAAAACCTGAATTCTTTATTAACAAGAACAAATGTATTATAAATAATTACCTTTAGCATACGGTCGGCGAAGTGGGGCTCGGCGGCTAGAGATGGAAACATATTCCACAAACACACCATCTCTACGCCGGGAAGCACCAGGTATCCACGTCGAGCCCACCGTTCGCAGCGCCGGATCACGAATTTTTCCATTGGCAGAGATCGCCCCAACAACCGCTGTCTATAACATGATGCATTCCTGTCATAACAGATAACACGGCGCTACGATAAGCAAACAAAAAAAAAATATTACAAGCGTAAATAAAAATAAACATACCTTTAAACAAAAATGATCACTAAGCTTAATTCACTTTACTTCAACTACAAATGCACTAAGGTATTAAAAAACAAAACATTTTCATGCATATAATACTGTTAGTAATAATAATAACACACGTACAATATTTTACTTGATTTGAAATATCTAGATGATATAGTGCTATCTAATTAAACACACTTCAAACATATATGCACTGACACCAATATTACTAATATGTATATAAATTTTAATGATAAACTCTTTAAAAAAACTATTTAAGCACCGTCACTGAAATGGCTTCGATTTTGTTGCTTTTGTAATTATATATTTGGAGAAATTCATATTGAAGCGAAAAAAATAAACCGACTACACTTTCCATAAAACCAAAATAAAATGCAGTATAAATAAATTGCTATAATCAGTAGATAATAAATGAACATAAAAGCAAAATATTAAATAATAATAATTTAATTATTTTCCATATTATGCAAACAAATAATTAAATCGCAGAAAAGGGATTATTGAACTTACAGGAGAAGATCGGCATTGTGTTTGCGTTCCTCGAGACTGACCAGGTGTCCTCGTTCAAGATTCATTGCGGCCTGAGTGTACATGTATATAGTTTTCGACCATTTGCTGTCACGGGCTAATTTTGAAGCGTATAATGCAGCTTGTGACCATTTCATCATCATTCTGTGAAATATTTAACAATTTTTAAACAATTCCAATCAATCAATTCAATTATATACATAGAAACTAAAACCCGCTAAAGGAAAGCTCGTATGTTCGTTTGCTGAAGTAAGGCCGCCTCTCCACATGTGGATAAGATTTGGAACTGACTATTGCACCACATTTATTCAATACGGGTTAATGGATACGTATGCGGCAGGTTTTCATCCGGATCGTTCAGGTGTTTTCACGATGTTTTCCTTTCAACTTTAACCTTTAGTACTCGTTGCTACCTCTAAATCTTGTCATATAATCTATCAGGTTATTTACTAGTGCATGTGTTTTCAAATTATCATTACTATACTATATTGGTAAGGTATTTTATTTTAATTGTATACTTACGCGAACGCCCATATCATTTCCCAGTACGTGAGATGTTTAAGTTGTGGCCACATGTCTGTTGTTTGGGACGCCGTTTGATATGTGTCGACAGCTTCTTCGATCATACCACTTAACATTTGCATTCGTGCTTTGAACATTATGAACCACATACTATTCGGGTATCGCTGTGTGTGTAAAATGAATTTATGAAATGCACCCAGGGCTCGGTTTGGGAATTTGCTTGATTAAACACTAATTAATATGTACATCTTATGTTTATAATTTATTCTATTCAATAAATGAAAAAAGAAAACAAACTTGCATTGTGGCTGTTTTTAAGCTATCATCTTTGCAAACATACTCACTCTAAGGCCATTATTTATCAACTGTTCGGCCATAATGAAGTCAGGAGGTATAGCGGCGAAGTGGCCAATAATTAGGAAGTACACGAGAAGCGTTAGTTCACAGAGAACGGATCGCAGGCCAGGAGCCCTCGCACCGGTAATCAGCTCTGTTTTACCTTTCTCCTAAAATATTTTCCAACATATATAGCTTTGGGTTTTTATTTTAAAAATAACAGATTAATCAATTTGAAATTTCTCGTGGTTTCATAATCTAAGCAAATGCTAAATTCAATAGGTCACACACAGGTTAATTGTTTTTATTGATTTTTTTTTATCTAACGTACCTTATCCGCAGTGAATCCAACAAACTCAAGCAGGGTTATGATCTTTGGTGGTAGTAATGCAATCATAACATTAAAGGTGGCGAGTCCAAGACGCACTCCGCTTTCAAAGTGATTATGGGATTCTTCGCTTTCCCAAGTTTTCTTTTCCAAAATCTTAGCGCAGTTTCTAATTGATAGTGAATAAGATAGTTGTTAAATATATTCTTTCCTTTGAAAATCCATTTTGAAAATATTTATATATTTTTTAAATTATATTTAATTATAATATATCTAAAATATAGTAATGGATGCTGCTAAGTATGTTTAAGGTTATTTGACGGATTACATTGAAAGTTGGTACATATATATGTAGTTTTTATGGAGAAAGATTTTAAAATGTCCACTTTGCTCTGACTTATCACAAAATAGCGATGCTGCACTGGATGTGATCGCCACGATGATTGTCATGTCAAAATAGTAATTAGTAAAACGTTTGCCCGTTTTGCTACTACTAATATTTAAGCACATTTATCTGATAATTGGTGAATTTACCTGTAGGCGTTGAAAGCGGTCTTAATCCGCAGTGACGCACGCACGAAGCCAGTCATCTCCTCTCCTTCGAGGCTACCAAGACAGGCCAGCAGCAGCAGAGACTCCGCGTGAACAAGCTCCGCGTGCGCCTCTTCCTCAGAGTAGCCGGCATAGTTGGGCTATATTACAATTTGGAATTGTATGATCCTACTTTTATTACAAACGGATGGTAAGTTGATTGTTTGATGGACAGGTAAACTGTGGTCAATCATTGTTTTTAACAAGTCAACGATATACTTTATCGTCATTTCTTTTCGTGTTTGTAAGATGATATGCTAATTGACCTGGCTACCTTAATTTATTTAATTCAAATCGAAACGGCTTAAATTACTTCATAATAAGTAAAAATAAATCGAGCTAATTTCCTAAATGTGGTGGCATTATTAAGAAATAAATAAATTTGCGTTGTATTTATGACCTTTTTTATAATGGCGCCGATGGATTGTACGAAGCTATAATTTCTGCGCATACGATCGCACAGCGTGAAAGTGTGACGCAGAGCAGCGTGCGCGCTTTGAATCTGTGCCGGTTCTAGAGTCAACACAGCTGGGATGAACTCAAATATAGCTGCGCCGTGCGCGTGGTAAAGAGAAGTTTCTTTCCTGAGTTAAAAAAAACATTAAAAGAATATTATGAGTAAATTCATAAGTATATATACGACTTTTATTAGACAATATCAAAATTAACTTACCACGGGGTCATAATAGCGATCGCTTCATCGATTTGATTGTTGAAGAATAGTGTCATGGCTCTTTCACAATCTTCCAAAGCAGTGTGCAGGTCCACAGTTGGTGGGACATCGCTAAATAATTCAAAATACTTTAAAATAGACTACACTCTTTCAGTGATAAAAATTATTATTAAGTTGTAATTGATGATTCTTCATTGAATGACAATTGTCGACTGCGCAAAAGATATCATAACGCTCAAATGTGTGTGTAAGCAAAATTGCACTTTATATACTTATTGTCACATGTCCGCCTTGAGTTTAGGTGCAAGACAAAGGGTTTACCTATTTGTTTTACGTGCGTACCACCACGTTTGCCCACTTCCAAACTTCGGGATGCTACTGAGAAATTATTGAGACACGCTATTTATTGGCCCCGGCGCGGCATTTGAATGATGAGCTCTGTTGCCTTGTAAGTTAGCCATTTGACAAATGAGGCTGTCGGGATTAAGTTTTAATTACCTATCACAAGTATTTTTTTGTATTCCACCATTTGTCATTTCGTGTATATGGTTAGTGGTTACCAGATTGCCGCGTAATAATTTATATATAACTAGCTGATATCCGCGACTTCGTCCGCGTTGCTTGATATATTAACACAGTTTTCTTATGTACGAAGGAAAAATCATTAAAAAAGATCGCAAGCAAAAATATACTTTGTTTAAACATACATCACTAAACACGCAGTGCATATATAAATCGTTGTTTCTTGAAACTTTAATAACTTTTTATTAAATGAAGATATCGCAATCATTTTTTGATAAGGGTCAAGTGCCTAAGAAATATAATTTAGAAATATCATTGAAATCTATCCAGTAGTTTTTCCGTGATGCGCGCACAACTTCAGACCTCTATCATTTTATTTATATAGATGAACGTCCGTCTATCTGTCTTAGGATTGTCCGTTCGAAAAACAATCTTAGTATCAAATTAATACCTGTTATATTCAAACACATCCCTTGCAAATTATTGACACTAAAAGCAAAACAATGGCATTCTTTTGATAAGAAATATGCAACGAGTTGATATTAGAAACCAACGAATGGAATTTTATCTATGTATGTACCTTTAGCGCAAAAAGAACTTTTTATAGCTTCTTTTAGATGCGTAATGATGTAAGACATTGTTGAGATTGCGAATTTTGAGTTAAGTTATTAAGCGAAACGAAACAATTACGTACCTTGCCATCTAAATCTAATGTTTCAGCATTAAGTTTATATAATCTTAAAAATATTCATGTATCAGCAAACTATATGACACTTTAAAATCCTCCTTTTATTCCAAGAGCCTTGAAGTTATATATGTATAGTACGAGTCCACTATTATTAGTTACCCGATCGTTTCGCCAGTGTAAATATTAATTTGATGTCTGTTGTTATTACGATGATATTTAGAAAAAAATATATCATTAAAATAAATACAGAGGGTGATAACTGCGAATAATAGGGGCGTCGAATACAAATCGCTTGTCAAATATTAATTGCGCTGTTTTTTAAATATAAGTCCTACATAATTGCACGCATATTATTCCCATGGAGATTTGCTAGGGTTAAAACATTTTCGATTCTGAATTTAATTCGATTAATATTTATCAGATGTAAACTTGACATGGACGTTCCATAAACTTCGAAGGCTATAACTTTAAGTTAGACTACCGTAAGTTCATTATCGATTAAATGTGAAAGGGGAATCCAGGTATGCAACAATTTTCATCATACGTTCGGCGTTTTTATTGAGTAGAGGGATCAACAGGCACGAATATAGAGATCATGCATTTTTCCATGTTAACTTTTGCGTGTTATTAAATACCTATCGAATTTAATTTCAAAGCCGTTGCGCCGATTTAGAGTGAAGGGGATTATAAAATTATTTTATATAGTTATCCAACAGGAACAGCGCTTTTTTTCGGGTATCAAAAGTATCTTGAGTATATTTCAAAATGAATACGACGAATACTGTCTATTTATAAAGTATTTAAGTCACCTGTAGTATAATCAAGCTAAATAAAACCTACTGCTTAATAATAATAAGGTATGCAAAAAACTATTTGTACTTACGACAGTTCGTCGCTGGCATCTTCAAAGTCATCCTGCAAGAAAATTAGTTTAATTAGTATAATATAATTATATTAAAACCGGTGCTTTGGTTAATTTTTTATCTATCTTACCTTTTACAATAAGAGTGTATTTACTTGTGTTTGTATTTATTAGCTGTTAATGGTCAGAAAGAGAGATAATAAATAAAAGATCGAGGTTTTATTTACTCTGTATAAAAAAAAATCACTCTCAGCCTGGTCCGATGGGGATTATCATGGTACTTGTTGTATTAATTTTAAAAATGTTTGCTAAGATAATACGTCTGATAATGAGACTCAATTTGTGTCCTTTTCAAGGACTATGTAATATATAAAATTACATTTCTTCTTATCGAATCGTTAAAATCAGTACATCAGTAAACGATCGCTCTTGAGTAACGAGTGACGAATCGTTCCTATTAGTTCTTACTTCACCTTGTACGTTCATGCAACTGAATTATTATTACCTAGTTTTTTCATTGAGACGATTTTGAATAGATTATTATAGCATTTGTAAACAAAACGATTCGTTACTTGATAAAATAAACGGACATTGACAATCTATTTTTGTCTGAAAAGATTTACTGATTGAAAACGTGTAGTATGTGAGTGTAACAATGTTCTTATTTATTATCATCGAAGTACTCATGAAAACGACGCCGACCTTATGAAACATTATATTATTGTAATAAAAGTCAAAATCACAGATGTAAAACTTTTGTATCATGGTAGCGCCATGCCTATATAACAGCAATAGCCTTAGAACGTCCCACTGCTAGGCTAAGACCTCTTTTCCTCTTTTGAGGAGAAGGTTTGGTGGAATTGTGTATTCCGCATACAGTGTGACAGCACAGTACAGCAGTGTGTTTTACAGCAGTGTGTAAACACATGAAATTCAGTGGTGTTTGCCTGGGTTTGAACCAGGGATGTTGCGAATATTCGCATCCGCATCCGCAAATGCGGAACATCCGCATAGATTTGGACATCCGCATCCGCAATAATCAATGCGGATTTTCATGCGGATGCGGATGTCATACAAGTTGCGACAAGAAAGAAAGGGGTGGGGCCACCGAGTGGCGCGTGCCGTTCGGACGTGACAATGAAAAATTAGGTGGACAAGATCCCGTTATTGTTAAATTAAAAACAAATTAATTAACCGACACAAAGTAATATATGGTATTATTTTGAACCAAATAAAGAGGCCCATGATAAGGCTGTGTAAAATATGCAATAAAAGCTACTCTGGCAAGGGCTGAATCATTTTGTCAAATTAACAACGACAAAAATTAATCGAAAATGTGATTACTTGTCGTTTACGTTTGACATTTGGTCGGTTACAAGCCCAAATGCTTCTTTGCCTAGTCTGACTTGCCATGGTATTGCAGAAAACTTTGATAGATCATCGATTACATTGAAATGCGAGATATTCGACGGCCGTCACACTGGTGACATCATTTCCGAAGAATTTAACACGATGCTTTCTGAATGGAATATTAAAAAAGAACAAGTGACAAGAAAAGAACATCAGGAAGGGCGGCAATATTACTTTTTATTAAGTATAATGTTCCTATTTTTAACTTCGTCTATTTTTAAGTACTTATATAAAAATTGTAGCATTATACTTAATACTAGTTTTTATTAATAAAAATGTTAATAATTTATTTATTTTATAATTTATAATAATATTTTTTTTTTTGTTTATTTAAACTTGCACATACATTTGTGTTTACATTTCTTTTTATATGTAATAAATAAAAACTAATTTATTATTTTTTTTTTTAGTAAATGCTACTTATAATGCTTTAACATTGTTTTAAATCTTCATTCATATACTATATTTACATAAGATCTTAAACATCCGCCTCCGCGGATGTGAAAAAATCGGCATCCGCAACATCCCTGGTTTGAACCCACGATCATCGGTTAAGATTCACGCGTTCTTACCTCTGGGCCTGTATACTAGAGATTAATTCTACTATTTTTTAAAAGTTATGTTCCCAATTTTAAAAAACTACTGAAAGTATAACGTAACTAGATATAGTAATTCAATACGAAGATTTACGTGTATAATTCATTAATCTTTTCTGTAAATTAGTTGAAATATGACGATAATTGTTGAAGAAGTCGGAAAAAAACGAGCTAATTGGGAGCTTTCATCGAAAACGCTGTAAAATCCCTTTGAATTATAACAAAATAATATATGGTGAAATTGTTCCCCATTCATAGATCTACACAAAAGCCCGCAATGGCATATGTCTATCTTTTAAGGATAGCTTACTATATTCACTTTAAATTAAAAAAAAATGACTACATAATAATGTGATAATTGGAAAGCTATATAAACAAATTCAAGGTCGTACTAACCGCCTGCGCGCCCCCGCGTCCCTTTGTCTTTTTTAGGAATATTTACTCTGCTACTCGAGCGAAGCCGGGGCATGAATATATATATAGGAAAATGAGAGAGAGAATGTCAAAAATGTAACATTATATTTGATGTTAAAAAGCATCTTTGCGTGAGAAACTTTAATCTCAAATCCAATAAATTATAATCCCAAAATCGAAAAGTCTTTAATGGCGGAGACTTCTTTCAATGGTAAATAAATAACGAGCTTAAAGCTTTAAAATCATTATTAAGTTATTAACATAAGAGTACCGTGCTTAAAGTTACATAATAATTATAAATACAGAGAAATAAGAATAGAAGGACTTCGTCTCAGCAATGATACGTGCCTTGTCGATTTCAGCTATGGGAATTTTTGTTAGGGTGGTTTTTTAGGTTTGTTAAACATGGGCTTGGACTTAGGCAAGGTGACTAAGTCAGAACGAGTTTCTTAATAATATATTCTAAACATATAACCTGTCTTTCTTTGGTTACAAATTACCGTCGGACTCAAATCGCTCACTACGACACTGATAATGCGGTTAAACAACGGTTGAGCCCACAAAGGGTAGAAGTATGTCTGCATGAGTTCATCCTGGCGTATTTATGTTGCTTATGACGAATAAAATTCTACGTCGGAACCGATAATAAAATAAAAAGTACAAAAAAATTAAAATGTCTTTTGCGTCGAAAATATGCTCCGGATTATAGAAAACACCAACAAGAAAACGACTCGTGTCTATAGAAATCCAATAAACCTAAAAAGTCCAGGGCACAACAAGCGCAGCTACGGCCGCGTTTTAAGAAAATTCAACCATAGAAAACCTATACTTAAAGGAATTTTCCTCATTAATTACGAAAACATTTTTAATAATCCAAATAAATGTCACCATCGGGCATTAAATAATGTTTATAGGTATAAAATATACCATTCGCAAAGGAGACCACCCGACTGCGAGGGACATTTAAAATAGTACAAGTGTGCTCACACACTCACTATCTCCTCATCAAATTTGACACGACAGGAAAATATTCAGGACCAATACGTGTAGGTGCTTTTCGAGGGCCGGTAGTTAGAACACCTGCCAATTTTCAGACTTTTGTCGAAACTGTAAACAAAGAAAACCTAAAACAATTTTACCGGCTCAACTAGAGGTTTGGATCCGGAACTTCACGATCTGCTGCCTTACAAGCTTGCCGCTGGACCAACGAAGCAGTATATTTTTATCGTATAGGCGATATATAATTAAAAGTTAATCTTTGATTGCTCGCAATAGTCATTTTTTTATATATTCGTCACATTTTAAACGGCAACCTTTTGAATTACGCTATAAATAATTTATAATCGAAAAATATTACTAAAAATTATTAAGTATAATGAATACGGCGCTCCGTTGCGTTCTTACTACCGTGTTTCACTCCCTCGCTAAAATGCGAACTACTAATACAATTAGTGCTTTTCGTTACATAACCGGCGCATATATATACATCTTCATATACAATAATATACAAATGATTTTGTTTTTATAGCTCATAATATACTTATATAATATTTAACATACAGTCAAAGCAAACGATTTTGCTGCATTATTATAGTTTATTTAAAAAGTGTAATAATTATGAAAGTCTAATTATAGGGAACTGGATTGACAAATTTAAAATTATAAACTACGGATTATTTATAATTTCAAGTAATTCTTCTCGAACGATAAGCTGAAGATATAGTGGGGATGTGGAGGGTTAATTGCTACCAAATTTGTGATTAAGAAAATATCTCGATATTTAATAACCTATAAAGGTACAACTTTTATCAATGAATCTTTAAAATATGATAACTAGCTCTATTAGCATCACTTTTAACAAAGTAATCGATACAAACATTATAATTATATGTATTATAATTATAAGGTCCTCCATACGGCGGCCAATCTCAGAGAGATTAGCCAACTGCGCAAGAGATGTTATAGTGCACAAGTGTGTGCGCAAATACAAGTGCTCTATCTTTTCCTTAGCTCTCATAATACGATGGGTCGGCAATCCGACACGACCGGAAAGATTTCAGGCGCTGGACCAACGGGCAACTTTACGTGCTTTTCGAAGCACGTTAGTGTACATACTACGAACTTCCAAAATCCGGGCTGCTACTGAGAATTTTTGACAGAAAATCATAATAACATTTAATTGGTCCGACCCAGTATTTGAACCCAGGACCACCGGGTCTGCAGCCTTACATGTAGTAGACCAACGAGGCGGTCAAATACGATAAAGAGAGTCGGTTGAAGTATGAATCGCTTATTTTTACAATGTTTTGACTGGATGGCCGTCACCCGTTTTGGCGATCTCATTCCTGTTTTATGCATACTGTTATTTAGTGATCATTATGAGTTGAATGTGTATTTTTTTTTAAAGTATTAAATTAGTATCAATTTTGTCTTTGTTTACCAGTTCATGCAAGTGAATGAATAAGTTCCATAATTGTTAAAGCTGCTTACTATTATAATTACAATAATTATTACTTAAATAGTTATTGTGCTCTGTTATAAGAGAAATTAAATTATTTTTAACATATTTATCTACTACTAGTCTAGTGAACTGGTGTCTATCATGAATTATCGATTTCAAATTACAAAAAAATAAGCAGCATCTTTACTAGAACCAGATAAGCTGATGCCGCTTTCAGTTATTGACAGAAATTTTAATTATCGTGTATTTGTTATTATTAAGTATATTTTTGAGTGCGGTTCTGTAAAATATATTTTTAAAGTGGCTTTGCTTAAAGAAAATAACTGTACTGATAAAATCATAAATATTTGAAGGCAAATAAATGGGTCTACGCTGACAGTAAAAAAATATTTTGAATATAAGGTTATTTTTCGCTAATTTTTCCATTCTCCTCTCCATAGAGGACGATAATATCCAGAGGGGTCAATATCGAATTTGTAATAGCTCTGCGACCCGCATATCACCAAGTTACTGAGGCTACTATTTGAGTATTTTATTGTTTGCGTTTTTAGTTCAAAAATTCCATGATTTAGTTCTGTTAAATAGTAGATTAGTGAAAGATAGGAAGGAGAAGTTAAAAAAATAAATAATAATAATATAATGCTGACATTTTATTAATTTATTAATTATTAACGGTTAGATAAGAATCTTATCAGGGTGGTTAAAATATCGAAACGGGTGGCCCCCGTTAATTAAAAGTTAATATAATTTTCGACAAATTTAACATCGGGTAACTATTTACAAAATCCGGTTCCCCTATCTTTATCAACTCAAATTAGATTTAGTAACTACTCAGCTCCATAATTAACAAATATAAACCGACACTAAACATTCCCCAAATCCCTACCACCACCAAGTAATAGCTTTGTGTATTGAGAACCCTTTGAATGCTAAAAATTTAATTATCATGCCCGAAACGTACGTCAACATTTTTCATGGTATGTTCACTGCAACGAGTTATGCTAAAGCAGAAATCGTTAAATTAAATTGTGTATTGCTCACTCGTCACCCTCTCACTTTAATATACTTGTGGAGATTAAATTTTCTCAACCATAAAATCTAAGATGTTATTTTTTTCTAATGGCTAGGAAAACATTATAAATATTCGACGCTTAGTGGCATAGCAACTGTCTATGGAGTTTATCAATTTGCCACTTCTGGATTATTCAATTGAGTAGGAAATATTTATAATAAACTGAGTTCATATATAATAAACTGATTCAATTTCATTTATAATAAACTGATTCAATTGAGTAGGAAATATTTATAATAAAAAGTCAAACGGTGCTAGGTAACGACTTCAAGACACAGATGCGACAAGTCCTGGGTTCGCGTCTCGTCGAAACCGTCATCCATAATTTATGTTTTTTCATCATTTGTTTCAATTTAAAACTATTTGATTAGAAATACCAACCAGAATAGTGTCTGAACTGCAAATAAACATTTAAAACAAATCTAACAGATACTCGATTAAATGGGTGACTCAAATAAAGTACCAACAGGCAAGATTAGGTTTGAGTGTTGTAACAGTTCACAAACATCGAGTGAATTGTTAACTTGCAAATCATGTAACAAGAAATATCACTTCGCTTGTGTCATTTCGAGCAAAACGGAATACTCGGACCTCTCCAAAGAATTTAAATCATCGTGGTTCTGCCCTGCATGCAACCGTCCTCAAGCGGGAAAAGATAACTCAAACACACCGGTACGAGTTCTTTCCAATATAAACAAACAGGAAGCAAATATGAACGTCACTATTCGGAATAAACAGAAGTCATCTATTACTCCAGTGAATGATTCAAACGATCTGACATTGGCCGAGGTTCGCAAGGTCGTCAGAGAGGAGCTCATGAATCTACTCGACGTTTTTAAATCAAGTATAATTTCTCAGTTCGAATTTAAATTAAAGGAAATATCCGACCAACTAACCGAAGTAACCACCTCAATTTCCTTTATGGAACAGCAACATGAAAAAATTAAGACTGAAATGCAGAATAAGATTAAATCTATTAATCAGCTAGAAGCGGATAACAAAATCTTGCGCACTGATCTAAATGTTCTTAATGCTAGACTTTCTCAAATAGAGCAACAATCCCGAGCAAGCAACTTAGAAATTCAGTGCCTTCCTGAGCATAGGAATGAAAACTTAATCACCGTGGTTAAACAGATTTCAAATGTAATTAAATTCAACTTAAATGAATCTGATATCCATCTCTGCACCCGTATCGCTAAAATAGAAAAAACTAGCATAAGACCAAGATCTATCTTAGTAAAATTCAGTTGTCCTAGAATTCGCGACGAGTTCTTAGCGGCTACAATAAAATTTAATAAAAATGCAGTTAAAAATGATAAACTCAACTCAAGTCATGCAGGATTAGGGGGCGATCATAAGCCAATTTATGTAGTAGAACATCTCTCCCCAAACCAGAAAGCCTTACATGCCGCAGCCCGACTTAAAGCGAAGACACTTAATTACAGATTTGTTTGGGTTAAACGGGGACAAGTATTTATGCGAAAGAATGAAACCTCGGAATATAAGTTTATTAGAAATCTGGACAGTTTAAATATCTTAGATTAAATTTTACATCTAGTCATTATTTACAATTACTTATTTTGATAATTATTAATTATTTATTATTATTTGCATGTCTTTTTATATTGATTTTATTCAAAATTCGATTCAATCAATTGTTACTATCAAAATGTAAGAGGATTAAGATCTAGCACGAACGAAATACGTCAACAAATTCTAAACAATGATTTTGATATTATATTTTTAACTGAGACTTGGCTTAATGATGACATTTTTGATTCAGAAATTATAGACGACAGATATCTTGTTTACAGACGTGACCGATATTCTTCTTTACTATATAATCATAAAAAAACTGGTGGAGGCGTACTTATAGCCGTTTCTAAAAAACTTCCCTCACATCGTGAAACTGACTGGGAAAGCAACTGCGAGGATTTGTGGGTAACTATAAACATAAATACTGCAAAGTCTCTGCATTTCTGCGTTGTTTATTTGCCCCCTCCCATCAGCACTACAATACTGGAAAATTTTATTGAAAACGCTAATAATATAATGGCCATGAATAATAACTTCACTTTAATTGTTGGCGACTTCAATCTCAGCGACATAATTTGGTCTCCTTCTGTGGGTACAGTAGGCGCAACTGCTTCTAATTATAACAATTGCGTTTTGAAAAGTTCTCTCATTGATTTTATATCGCTTAATAATTTAAAACAATTTAATTTAATCCATAATTTTAAAAACAAAATTTTAGATCTAACTCTTTGTAACAATGAAATAATAGTCAATGAATGTAATAACCCTATTAAGAAAATTGACAAATTCCATCCACCACTAGAAATTTTAGTACCTGTCTCTAAATCAGTGAAATTTAAAAATGCATCCAAAAATAAATACAATTTTTTCAAGGCTGACTATGAATCAATAATTAGTGAGCTCAGTAAAATTCAATGGCTAGACTTATTCTCAGACTGCAATCACAATATTAATGAAATGGTAAATAAATTTTATTTCATCATACGTGATATTATTCGTAAATTTGTACCGATGAAGAGCCTTAAACATCGAAACTATCCGGCCTGGTTTTCACCACAGTTAATTTCTCTGCTTAAATTAAAGCACAAATGCCATATTAAAATTAAAAAATACCGCAATCCTCTAGACATATTAGAATTTCAATATTTACGCAAAGATAGTGAAAAATTAATTTTATATTGCTATAATAAATATATCAATGAGATCGAAAACGAAATTGGAAAAAATCCGAAATATTTCTGGACCCACCTCAAAAACACTCGAAAAAATTCAAACTCTTACCCTCCTGTGATGTTGCTTAACGATAATAAGGCTGCACAAGTGGAAACCATCTGTGAATTATTTGCGAATCACTTTTCCTCGGTGTACACTGTCGACGATAATGCATCTCAGTCTTTTAGTTTCAACATAGCTCATTCATCCGATAAAATTAATAATTTTGTATTTTCGCGTGAGGAAGTTTATAAAAAGTTAAAAAGACTTGATAAGTCCAAAGGCCCGGGCCCTGATAATATTCCACCAATATTTTTAGTTCAATGTGCAGTGGCTATATCATGGCCGTTGTCGTTAATTTACAATAGATCCTTAGAAACTGGTGAATTCCCGGATATTTGGAAAGAGACACGTATCGTTCCTATATTTAAATCTGGTAAACAAGAGCTAATTATAAATTATCGCCCCATATCAATTATTTCGTCCATGGCCAAAGTTTTTGAATCACTCGTCTATTCGCATTTATACAACCATATCAAAAATTACATTAACGACAACCAGCATGGTTTCATAAGTAAACGCTCTACGGTAACTAATCTATCACTGCATGTTTCCAATCTGGCTGATTGTATTGATAAAGGTCTACAGGTCGATGCCATATACACTGACTTTTCTAAAGCCTTTGACAAGGTTAACCACAGCATCCTTTTACGTAAATTGGAGTCATATGGAATTTCTGATCACCTACTTGAATGGTGCAAAACATATCTTACTGGTAGAATATCTAGAGTAGCTATCTGTGGTCATCAATCAACACCATTTATAGCCTCTTCAGGTGTACCACAGGGATCTAGCCTAGGGCCACTATTTTTCAATATATTTATCAATGATATTATAACTATATTTAAAAATTCTAACGCGAGTTTATTTGCTGATGATTTAAAACTAAGTAAAAAAATTACCAATGACTCAGATGTAGTGTTACTACAAGAAGATCTACATAAATGAATAAATTTGAATACTTATAATGAAAGATGCAAATATTTCAACATCCATAGCCTGGAAAACAGACGAAAACTCTTAGCAATGAAATTTTTATTTAATTTATTCAATAATGATATAGACTGTCCAGAACTCTTATCAAGATTTTACTTAAACGTCCCACGCAATAATTCTCGTAGTCTTAGTAATTTCTTCTATACGCGACCACATAGAACGCAATTTGGTAAAAATTCTATTATTCCGAGGTTATCATTATTATATATTAGTATTTGTAAGCAAATTAAGGATTTAGACATCTGCTATGATACGCGCTCTCTGTTTATTAAAAAAATAAATGAATTTATTTGTACATCCCAGTTGTAATTAGTTTAATGTATTGTTATTGTTACTCCTAACATAAATTAATTCAATGAAATGTTGTAATCTAGAGAAATATAAATATTAATGTTAATTTTTGTTTAGATGGTTAATGCTTTAATATTTATTTTCTAATTATTAATTAATAATATTTCTTGATTATTTAATAGTTTCCTATGTGTTTTTAATATGTAATTTTAAAAAAATTATTTTTTGGTATTTTAATATTTATTTTTGAAATTATTTTAATTTTTTAGTGGAATTGTTATATGTATTTGTTTTCACTTAAAAATATTTTAAAAAATATGTGTATTGTAATGTTATAAGTGCATGCCGAGACTACCTGTAATTAGTAGAACATTTTCCTTGATTCAAGTTGTTATATTGTACGTATTCAATGTGTTATTGTATCTACTGTTGGTTGTCCTAAGTAAATAAATAAATAAATAAAGTCCGATTGCTCTCCAACTTCTAGATTCCGGGTACCGAGCTGGGATTTGAATGCAGGACCTAAACTATAAGGTCCTCGAGACCGATTTCAGCCACGGCATTCAATATCAAGAGAGATTAGCCAACTACGCAGGAGATATTATAGTGCACAAGAGTATGCCCAAACACAAGTGCACTATCGTTTCTTCAGCTCGCATAATCCGATGGGCAATCCGACGCGACCGGAAAGAGTTAAAAGAGAGACCGGCGCAGGATCAACGGGTTAAAGTGCTTTCCGAGGCAAGGGTGTGTACACACTTCCAACTTCCAAACTCCGGGCTGCTACTGAGATTTTTCTGACAGAAAACCCCAATAACTATTTATTGGCCCGACTTGGGAATTGAACCCAGGACCACCAAGTCTGCGGCCTTATATCAAGCCACTAGGGACCTAACTAACAAGGCTCTCAAAAATATTACACAGCGCTATTATATTTCTGTAAACATCGCCTGTTCTGATTCCGCTTCATTTCTGCATTTAATCACTCAAATAGTCCAATGAGCACGTAATTCGAAGCAACCGGAGAGAATTGAGGTGCAGGACCAACGGCTTTTTGTGCGCCTCGGGTTAACGTAGTGTAGCATGTCATCAACTGGCGAGAATTTAATGAAAGGAAAACCTGATAGGCTTTGTAAGTGCGATCCGAGAATCGCACTACAGACTCTTCTGCCTAACTAACTATCTACGAGACCAACGAGACAAAAGATATGACGTTTCATAAATTAGGTTTTTAATTTTTACTTACCACTTCGTCGAAATCGTCTTCCTCTGGTTCAGCTCGTGGCGCTATTCCCGGCCCAGCAATCTCTCGCAAGACGGCCTGCATAGCGATCGGCGACTCGTGCAGCGCCATCTGTATCACCATAAAGACATGTTAGTTACGTGTTAAGAAAAAACAAGTAGGTAAATGTTTTGTCCAGACAAAGACATGTTTGAGAATCATACATATTTAATTCACTACATTGAGGTTGCGGATTGTCGGACACGAGTACATTTAAAAGCATATTTAAACACGTGCCTGTATTCTCACGTTTTTCTGCTTCATCCCCCAAGCTCGAGGTAAATTAAAAGATTGAAACTCAGAATTGAATACTAAAAGCATTTCGTTTGAAATCCTCTTGTTAATTAATTATATTACTTTTATTAGTTAAATATCCTCTGTATTTCATTCATCTCTTTGTTTTTATACATTGAATTTTCAAGCAGAAATACAAAGACCATGAATACTGCATATAAAGTACATTTTTAATTTGATTTACACAGGATATTTTTTTGTATTTTTTTATTTTGAGAATTTATTCAGAAAACCCACGCGGTCATTGTTTGAACATGTATTGTAAATTTATATATGTTGTAAGTTACAATTAAATTTTATATTCTAAAGTAGAGTTTGTATCATTTTGAGTTGAATATATTCTTCTGTATAATTTTTAATTTAATTGAGAAATCAGTTATCGTATTACAACTACATGCTTAAATCAAAATATCGCCGAAAAACTTATCGACATTCATAACTTTGACAAAGATGATGATGATGATGATGACCTTGGAGTTTATGAATATAGTCTAGTCATGAATATAGTAAATAGAGAAATACCCTATGAATTTTGATTACCTAGAGTGTTGAAACATACGTTTTTTGAGGCATAAACAGACAGATGGACGGACGGACGGACGGACAACAAAGTGATCCTATAAGGGTTCCGTTTTTACCTTTTGAGGTACGGAACCCTAAAAAGACAAGCCACGCGCAAGGTTTCGGGTGATTTGCATGACTGGTCGTGTGCCTCACCATCCGCTCCGCTTGAGACCAATTATTGGCAATAATTGGTCGAATAACTAATCTAAAAGTAGCCCTAGGCGCTACAATACAAAATAAGACAACGTCCCCGCGACAAGTGTAACTTGCACATAACGTTTTTTTTAATTATACGTAATATAACAACGGTTTCCTTATTCTTTAAAAAAAAAAAACAACAAGTTACCGATCCTGATAATTAGGTTTTTATTTTGAAATTATAAATTTTTATTTGTGAATCTTTAGTTAAATGTACGAGTTTGTTTTTGTGCAATTAATAAACGCTCGAGAACGACGTTAAGGATTTAAACAGTTTAAACAGAGTACATAAATAAATATTTTTATCAGGATATAATCCTAAACAGATTAAAGTCGTAAAACTAAATTGAGTTGAAAATATTAACTATGGAGATTTTATTATATCCAAGCACATATTTATGTACGAGTGTAGGGCTATGTGCAGGCATGCCTGGGGTTTGGTCAGCCAGGGAAATAAAAAAAGCCCATCCCTTATTCTTCATTCAAATATTTATACTCGACATTGCCGTTTCCCATATTGAAAGTTGAGTAAGTTAGTATAATGTCAGGCGTAAGCGACGTGACAACATATTCGTCATGTTTCGCATCTTATCAGCGGTGCAAGAAATAGTTAATATTAGTTAAATATCGTTAAATATTATAAAATCTCAAAGTTCGACATAATTACGGACACAACATGTGTATTGCAAACTAAAGACCATGACTGAAGGACAGAAGTGAGGTAACAGATCGAGTAAGCTTGCTGAACTTTGCACTACAAGACCTCCATTGTACTGAGTTACTGTATAGGAGCTCTGCCAGTACATACGCTTAGTTAAGCATCTACTTTAAAACTAATATACTAGAACAAATACAATAGGTATTTGTTGTAGTATTACTTAGTTCACCTTATGTTTTATCTAATAGGAAAGAATACGAGTATTTTAATTTTTTTTTAAATACCATATATAGTATTTATTGTATTTCGATGTACTTTAATATTGTTTTTTTTTCAATATAGACTTGTTTCAACTTGTCTTTCAATACAAGTTGTTTCGTTTGTATATTATATATTATAAAGATAACATTATTGTTATCCATATAAATAAAATGATAGAGATCTGCAGTTGTGCGCGCATCACGGAAAAACTACTGGATAGATTTCAATGAAATTTTATTACTTAGACACTAGGCCCTTATAAAAAAAATGATTGCAATATCTTCATTTAATAAAAAGTTATGAAAGTTTCAAGAGACAACGATTTGTATATGCACTGCGTGTTCAGTGATGTACCTATGTTTAAACAAAGTATATTTTTGCTGCGATCTTTTTTATGTTATTTCCTTCGTACATATGAAAACTTTGTTAATATATCAAGCAAGGCGGACGAAGTAGCGGGTATCAGCTAGTTAATCGTAAATATAAATATAAGGTGATTATAATAACAATGTTTGAAACGCCTGAATTGTCTGGTGATTCTGCGCTAAGTATAATTTAGGTAAGTATTTGTGGAGTATACTTAAAGGTACTTATTTATTGGAATTATAATATAAATAATATCGAATGTAATATAGACCGATCACGGATGGATTTTCGTTACTCTTTCACGCAAACACTACTGGATATGGATGGAATTCGGATTAGCGAGAGCTCATACATCTACCTAATATCTGTCCTATTCCCATCCTATCCTATCATAACCGCGGGTTAAAGCGAGTAATTATAAATGCGGAAGTGAGTTTATTTGTTACGGTTTCACGTTCCAACTACACAATAGGTTATCATGAAATTTTGCACACAAGTTGTCATAGAACCCTCCCGCGAGCAGACAAGGCCGTTAGAAAATGTTACATTATAAACAAGACTGGCTTTTGAACTGTATGTTACGTAACAGATAGAAAATGTCTCAAAGGCCTAATCCCTTTTTAAGGATGTAGCTTAGAGCTTTTCAGGAAGATTTACTTCTACTTCTGCTGTAAGTCGGATACATGGCATGTTATCGGGTTCATGCATGTTTCCTTACGATATTTTCATTTACCATCGAGGACCGATTTTTGAACACAAGATCATGAAATGTTATTAGTTCGGATTTGAAATATTCTACCGATTAGCTATCTCGAATATTTTCTTATTACTAATATGATTTAATTGATTTTGTACCTTGTAACATAATTAATATCACAAACATACAAAATTATAAAAAATGTGTAGGTAATTTAACTAAAAATATTAAAAAATATAGAATATAAAATAAACGATATAGTTCTAATATAATTACTTATTAAAACTATATGACAAAATACTTTATTTAAGATTAGATCAAATCAAATCATCAATACGATGATGTATTAATTATTCAATACGGAAAATTAGAGACGAGTTCATGAATATGACGAAAATATTGTCTGAGTACATTCGCATTGCATGATTCACTTGCGGCCACTAGAATCGAGCGTACATAGTTATATCACTATACATAATGTTAATTGCATTAAAATTAAAATAAAATCAATAGATATCATTAGGGAATTTACTTTTGGTTAGCAAACCAGCGTTAAAAGCATTTTAAATGTCGAATAGGTAGAATTTGATGAAATTATATCGCGACATCGTTTGTGTCCACGCTGTAAACCCCACAATATGGTTTTTATCATAACGTATATTCAAGTCAAAATGTAAATTCTATCTTGAATTTTACGTACAAATTAAAAATACGTATTTTAATACATAAGTCAAATATTTTATTTGGGAGCAAGACTGAGTTGATTCTATACGTCATGTAAGTAAGGGATTTAAGTTGATTCGTAGATTTCTTTGTCACGTATTTTTATTTTAATCGCAATGCAGTATTAAATTCTTAACGTCATTTTTTTATAGATTACAATGTAATAGACGAGAAGATTTATGGTAAACGCAAGCGGCAGTAAATCTAAGAAGTCATAAAATGCAATTTCACTTAGAATAAAACTTGTATCTGCATAATCGAATTCAACGCGAGTGAAGCCCCGGCCAAGCTTCATTCAAATATTAATATTTCAGGAGCCTTTCACTTGTATTTCAAACTTCTTTGAATTATTAAGGGGTATGAACCTCTTTTTAAGAAGAAATCATGAAAATTGTATTAAGTTCTTGACTCAGTTATATACGTGTAAGTTGATTAAAACTTTAAATATTGAAATTGCATTAAATAATGGTTCGTTTCAAACGCAATCTATGGGAAAATAGATAAATTGAACAGAATTATTTGGGCATGCACAAGTGTTAAATAAATTAATCGGAATGACGCGCAAAATATAAGAACATATGGCAGAAATATTTTCGCTTTTGCAATTTGTTTAAAGAAAAACTATATATATATATATATATAAAAAATTGAAAATAAAAAGATGAAGATAAGACAAGAACATATTTTTAACATTTATGTAAGACATTAGACCGACGGCTCTACAGCTAATCAAAACTCTCGGATCCGTGTAAACAGCTGAATATATAACTCCAAAACCTTTAAATTTCTTTCGTAGCTTTGCTTTGTCTATAAAAAATAATTAATAAAGAGCTTATTGTCACAAACGCATTTTATGTATAATACAAATTTGTTAATGATTATTATTCTTTTAATTCCGAATAAGCAAATCGTAAATTTTAATAAACAACTCTTTCAAATTTTCCATTTCCACATAAAAATTAGGAAGTATTTCTCGAATGAATTATATTTTTTCCGTATATTAATAGCTTGAAAATTAAAACCGTCAATTATTTATTAATGCTTTTTATTTTAGAGCATTATCACGTTCGAATATAAAAAGCAATATTTTTAAAAGTTATGAGCTTCAAACGAATATTAAAATTATTTTTCACTGATTATTTAACGCTTAACAACCTTCCGGATATATAATTAATAATTTCGGGAAAATTAATTTAGAAAAAAATGTTACCGCCCTTTACATTATTCTATGATTTCTTGATAATTTCTGCCACCGCATACGCCAAACCTAAAAAAATATACTTCTAATGTGTTACCATACTGATGATGCAGCCAGATCTTCACAACCGGAGACTCGAACCACCGACGGGATAAAAATGTTGGACCGAGGAGAGTTAATAAAAAAAAAGATTAATACTCACATCTTCGGTTGGAGGCTCTTGACGGCGCGCTTGGATCAAACGAATGAATTTATGAAGTTGGAACATTATGAAAGTTTAATCTAACAGTAATTCTTTACAAGACTTTGTCTCCGGAGAAAAGCGACCAACTCGTCCCGCTTCCTAGGGCCCAATGTGAGACCTAAGGCTAGATCAGGCTATTTATACTGCGTGAACACCGAACTCCCACCGAACACCCTAGCTCCACCGTCCACCCACCACCCTTTCGCTATTTAAAGGACATATATGAGTATTAATTGTATATGTAAACCTGAAATTACAATCATGAAAAAAAAAACAGACAAATGTCTGGAATTGGCATTATGAATTGTCATTTTTTAATGATGACTGGAATGTATTGTGAAATTTTAGCTTAGTAGGTATAATATAAATGTATATTTTTGATATAGAGTAAATATAGGGCGGGTACCTATAAGGCGATTTGTAACTTCAAAGATCCGATGCTCGTTTCTGATAAGAATGGAATACTTATATATTATGCAAACATTGCCTAATGAACGAGACATTTATTTTTAGATGTAGAAGAAATATTCCCTTCATGTTTTTTCTATCAAAAATGTTTTGTTTATTTTACGTTTAAAAGCTCGCTTATTTATTATTTACAGTCGGAGAATCCCATAAATAAGCAATAATACTATTTATTTATTTATTTTAATTTACAAAAATGTATGTATTTTTTTTTGCATCAAACACAATAAGCTAAAATATTTGGTAGCGGACAGATCCAGTTTGACTGACTCTGTCGCAGTTTGCTTTAATTTAACTATGATCGGTATATTCGGGCCGTATTGATATATCGCTATGAGGTGAAGCTGGATGGTCATGTAAAGTGCATAGCATATTGCAAAAATTTTGATATCAGATTTCCGCCTCATCCCAATGGTATTGGGTGGCACGTGTATTACCAGGGGAGGCAGCCGTTTGTGTTATGGAGAGTTGGGCGGACAGGCACCCTTTAAACACTAATTAGATGCCACGATCAAATAAACGCAACCGGGACATTATTACTAATTGAATACAAATCATTATTGACTGTATTATGGATGGTTACAGTTCGTTAGTAAAGGTAATACCTTTGAGTGTTTTGCATCTAAACGTTATTATTATGTAATTTGTGTTTAAATACATGATTAAAATATTTTTTATTAATTTGAAATTTTTGTTATTTGTAGTTTTTTTTCAAGTATCTATATAAATCCGTTTCCGTCTGTCGTTTCTTTTCACCTAATTTTGTGATAAATAATCGTTTTATGATGCAGTGATTCACATTATACTCTTGTGTGTGTGTTTGTGTGTGTGTGTGTGTGTGTGTGCATGTTTGTGTGCGTGTGTGTGTGCTTGTTTGTTATAATAGTAATAATTAAATAATTTATTATATTTTTATTAATTATGCGCGGTTGAAGCCGCCCGGCACAGCTAGTTATCATAAAATAATATAGAGGGTAATTCAAAACAAAAAGATACCTAAGGAAGAGGAAAAAGATCAATCGATTGATAAAATAAACTTCTTCAAAGTATTATCTCAGCGAAGCTTGACAATTAATTGAGACCATAGATCTTTAATTAACTTTCAACTAAGCTCATGATCTTCATCCAAAGTACGGAGTCGAGAGACACGTTAGTACATTAAAATTGGTTTCAATACTGTACTGTACTAACTACGTTATTGCTGCAGCCACTTCTTAGTTCTAAACTAATTTTGATTGAATATTTTTGTGATATTTTAATAATGTTTGTATATCTAATCACTTCGAATATTTTTTTATATATAACCTTATAACGTTTTATATAAAAAATTTATACTTACATAGGAAGTTATGATAGTAAATTGTATTTTCAACCGACTTCAAAAGAAGGAGGAGGTTATCAATTCGTCTGAATGTTTTCTTTTTTTTTTGTTTTTGTTACCTCATAACTTTTGACTGGGTGAAACGATTATGATGATTTTTTTATTTATTTTTTGAAATTTGAAAACTGGTGCTTCCCATGGCGTCCCATTTTTTTAGTCCAGTTTTTACACTGGCATCCATGAGAAAACCAAATAAGTCGTAAATTTGCATGAGGTCTGTGCGCGACAAATGGACGAATAACTCGATATCTATTCAACCGATTTCGATGATTTTTTTTTATTAGAAAGAGTGTACTTCAAAGGTTGTTTGATGACAGTTTGGTTAGATTCTGATTATAGGATCCATGACAAAGTAACGGAAATCTTCAATTCTTAGTAGCAAATTAACGATACACGGCCGAATCTTTTATAGGCTATCTAGATTTTTCAGTCACCTACCATAACATCGTTATGATCAAGTAATTGTAGTACTATTGTATAGAACACTGTTTTATATACCGTCAATAGTTTTCGCAGCGCACGCTAAATAATGACTTTTATAGGCCACAGTTCGATACCTTGGGTTACATTGCTCCATTTTAAGTAGGGAACTATAAGTTTTTGAAAATATAATATAGCCCATGTTACTCGGTAAAGACGTACCTTTCTAAGAGTGAAAGAATTTTTAAAATCGGTCGAGTCGTTTTTGAGTTAAATTGTAATAAAGAATCAAACCAAAATCAAATCTTTCCTCTTTATAATATTAGTTATGCCTGTAAGCATTAGTATATATGTATATCTTTGCAATTGAAACATATTTGAACATCTCCTAAAAGTTGAGACCAATTTTGAAAATTATAAAAATTATATATTTATATATTCAAATTACTTTATTCAATATTGAAGCATTACACTTACTTATTGATTGTCAAACTGGAAACTACTACCATATATATAATCGTATAAGTACTCGTATATACATGTTATATTTATGTATATTTATATATTGATTATAATATAGACACTTTCCCTTTTTTTAATATACAGACATTCCGTCATATTTTATGGTGAGGAATGGTATAGCACAACATCTATAAACATACAGCTTATATCATTATTACTAGAAATAACTATTTGATTCTGTTATGGCTGCCCAACACCCCACCAACTAAATGTATTTAATCACAACATGTTAATTTATATTCATACATTTAACCATATTAACTAATATTTATTAATTAAGTACCAAAATGCGCATTTTTCTTTACGTTTCACTGTTTTAGATTAATATATTTAAATAATAATATAAACGGCGCTGTCTCATATGAGCTGCACGTTTAGTAGGTCTACCCATATTCTACCAAATTAGTTAGTGTACTTCAGATTCACTAAAAATCGAAAAATAAATAAAAAATTTAACAAAACAAAACCGACTTCATAGGAAAAACAAATTAATATGCACTAAAAAGTAAAATTATTTATTATTTTTCTTCTATAATTTGATAATTAGCTTACTATTATCTACTCATCAATATGTAGGTACGAATGTATTGTGTGGTTAATAATGTAGTTACAATTATTGTTATTTTTGGAGTCGATGTCAGCCAAGGAAACACTTTAATATACCTAGCAATAATAATATGGGAATCCTTTAAAAACAAACAAAAACTTGCACATTATATCTCACCTATAACTATGTATGTAGTTATAAACTCAAATACGCAATTGTTTTTTTACTTTTTAGTGCATATTAATTTGTTTTTCCTATGATGACTTCATAGGTTTTTGTTTTGTTCAAATTTTTATTTTTTCGTTTGTACATGAGAAATGGCAAAATAAAGATGATAACTCGGTTTCCCATCATCGATGCGAAAACGCGAAAATGCAATTCAATAATATTTGTAAAAAAAATAAAATTTTGAAGCGTCGCCGACGAGAAGTTGGAAATGGGAAAATTACGTTTTATACGAAAAATGAATTTATTGCTTTGTAAACAAGTCTGAATGTGTTCCGGATGATTCACCGATTTGTGTTATTACATCGGAAACCATAGTTACCTGAGGGACCGTCTTCGTTTTTCATTAAACCACTTATCAATAGTAATATAATAAGTGTCTACCTCTGTCACATAATACACTTAATAGCATATTTCTTCACTGAAATTCATTATTTTTTCTGTAATTAATAATATTTATATTGTTTTTATTGCAATTTGTGTTTTTTTTTATTTAATACATAAATTAAAGCGAAATTTATTTGATATGATTTCTTTTGTTGTATTTATGCATAATTATTATTACATTGTTGTATTTATGCATAATTATTATTTATAAATATCACATTTTGACAAGCATAGATACTAATAATCCTGAAATAATAATAACAGTCCTCCAGACCGATTTCGGCCACGGCGGCCAATCTCAAGAGAGATTAGACAACTGCACGGGCATATTATACTTCACAACCCAGGACCACCGTGTCTGCAGACCAACGAGGCAGTCAAAATCCTGAAATATTATAATATCAGAGTGCTATTTCGTCCTACAATAAATTGGTAATTAGTATTAGAATAATATTAGGCATCCTTTTGTATTATATTATATATACGAGTATTATGGATTAATGCATTTGGTATTTGTTATTAATATATAGCCGAGATGGCCCAGTGGTAAAGAACGCGTGAATCTTAATCGATGATCGTGTGTTCAAACCCTGGCAAGCACCATTGAATTTCATGTGCTCAATTTGTGATTTTAATTCATCTCGTGCTTGACGGTGAAGGAAAACATCGTGAGGAAACCTGCATGTGCCAAATTTCACTGAAATTCTGTCACCTGTGTATTCCGCCAACCCGCATTAAGGCAGCGTGCTGGAAAAAGCTCCAGACCTACCCCTAAAATAGCCCAGCAGTCGGCTATTCACAGGCTGTTACTGTAATGAACTGTATAAATAATAAATATAAACTATTATATATATATAATAGTTTATATTATATATATAATAGTTTATATTATATATATAATAGTTTATATTATATATATAATAGTTTATATTTTATTTATTATTCTCAGATAACAAATAACATGACGTTATGTTCAATCTAATATAAGCATGTGATTGCTTTTCTTTTCCTCACATTATTGTTTTATATTACTTCCGATGCACTCGAGCGTGGAGGCGACCCATTGTTCAATATGAGAAAAATGTTCATATTAATTTTAAAATTGGTCTTCCTTGGTGGTTTGGATTCTATTCAATTTTTAATATCATGAACAATGTTTCTCATATATTTATACGCATCATAAGATAATATAACATTTTTAATTTAACTTTATTGGTAATATATAGCTTGTTTCTTTTTGTACGCATCAACGAATTTGATTGTTTTGTATTGTTTCATATACTTGTACTACATGTAAGCATTATCCCCTAATTTCAAACACATAATTATAATATGTTATAATCGTTATTATTTAATAATATTATTTGTAAATACTAAATTATAATGATATTGCGTATATACTCAAAGTTAAACAATAGTTGCTTATATTACTAAATTAAACATCTTGGTATTATTTTTGAGCTTGGTTTCGCATTTAGATAGTTCTAGTTATTAGTTATAGTATTAATATATTTTTAATAAAAACTCCAATCAAGTTATTTTTGACTTTACATCGTTTTGCATCGTTTATTATTTTTAAAGCCGGCTTCATTGAATTTAAAAATAGTATTTTATATTATAATTTCGGTTTTTACATTCAATTTTAATTGAAAAGATATTGTTTTTTGCTAGTAAGTACAACCAAGCAATTTCATTAACAGTTAAGGTTTTTGTCGGTAAGTGCTGCGATACGCAATTAAATACCGAAAAACAATCAGTACCGAAAAACAATAAGTTACTATGAAACTTACAGAAGGTCTCATGCATATTCTAATTATGTATATGTAGCAACAAATACAATTATATATATTTTTAAACAGTTCGTGTCATTCATTCAAATGATCCGATCTTACCGTTACCTTTATGTCTTATTTTCTTTTATGTTTTTTGATACATCATGTAATATATATGAAAAAAATATTAATTTCGATTTTAAAGTGTAAACGGTAAATTTCAATTGCGTTATAACGTATGTTTGTCGAACTCGTTAGCTCTAATGGGTCGTCTATTACAGGTGTATTGAACAGTAATGACATCGATACATTCACTGTCGGGTGCATGACTTGGGAAACACCCACAAAGGGAATACACCCAAGCATACATGTAGAATATACATATGTCACCCAATGTTACAACCCACGCCACGCCCAACCTGCAACACGAAGCCGTCATTATAGTCGAACGTACTTCGATATGAATTTATATTTATGTATGCGTTTGTGTCTCGACAAACATCATTAAAATTAATCAAACGAATATTTCGCGATCGCTCTTCGAACCCCTACCATATACAGCTTACGAGCATGACGTTCAAATTACTATCATTATAATTTTTTCTCCCCTGTACTATGTTTTGTTTAAACGTGAAAATATCTATACAACTCCATATATGGTACAACCGTGTTAGTAATCACGGACGCAAGGGAATATAAAATCTTTAACGAAAAAAGTAAAGCCGATCACCACCCGCCGACCAATTTCCCGTAATGCTTCTCAACATAGATTAAAAACAAACAACAAGTCCGCACGAGGGATCAATTTCAAACGAAACGCTTGTCCGACAGTGCATACTATATTGTAATTAATATATATTTGGTTTTCCCCTGTACACTAATTAATGTGTCAAGTCATGTTTGATGTCAAAAGCAAATGGACATGTTCAAAAAATGTCGTAATAAGCAAATGAGATTTGTTCGCAAGGGGAATTCCGCCTTCTAAATTATCAACTGTAATCACATTATCTTTGTGTTGTCTGACCCTTGGTTTGGAATTTAATATTACGTTTTCCATATGTACATATGAGATCTCAACAAAAAATGTTCTTTATTGATTCTGTCAATAAAAATTAAACTTAATTTTTTTTTAAATATATAGTGAAGGGAAAAATGAAGACCATTATATTATATCCAATATGAGGTTATGCCAGGCTAATGGCGCAATTTATTGCCACAATAACTGATTCACAAAGTCGAATCAGTCGAAGCAACCTATTGTTCGTTATTGGTACTACGCCAGAAGTCTTCAAGCGAGCTATATATAATATCATATTAGCAATAAGACAAACATATATAATATTTGAAATTAATAGTTTATTAATACCTCTAACTTATAAATCTGTTCTCATATATATAATGCCTTCTTTAAAAGAAGGTAAGGTAATATCAGTATTAAAAATAAACTTGTTAAGTTATCCTCGCATTTCTACACAGTTAAAATACACTGATAATAAAACGTCGAATCCTAAACAGCTTTGCTATTGGCAATCGCGACAAAACCATTAAATCCAGCAAGCCTTTGTAACGTGAGTGCATGTCAGTCGGTACGTCGGTACCTGGTATAGACGGCTTTTGTAGTACTCAACGCGACAGCATTGGAACCTGTTAGAACTTGCGTCAAAAACAGACATGTCGCTTACCTTACTTAATAACGAACGATATAATGTCGTAGAATTTTTCGACACGGAAAAGTATTGATACTAACTATTCTTAGGAATATAATTTAAGTTTGTGTAAAAAAGCTCTTAATTATATTTTTTTATAAAATACGTAGGTGGACTGGCAAATAGGCCACACAAGCTAGTGGTCACCACCACCGATAGATAAACTGATCCTCCTAAATGATTTCGGCCACGGCGGCCTATCTCAAGAGAGATTAGCCAACTGCGCAGGATATATTATAGTGCACGAATGTGTGCGCAAACACAGGTGCACTCTCTATTCCGTAACTTTCATAATCCGATGGGACGGCAACCCGACACGACCGGAAAGAGTTTAGGCGCAGGACCAACGGCTGTACGTGCTTTCCGAGGCACAGGAGTGTACACACTTCCAACTTCCAGACATCGGGCTGCTACTGAGAATTGTCGTCAGAAGATCTTAATAACATTTTATTGGCCCGACCTGGATTTAAACCCAGAACCTCCGAGTTAGTGGCCTTAATCTTAGCCACTAGACCAACGAGGCAGTCTAAATCCTGAAATATTATAATATCAGAGTGCTGTTTCGTCATACAATAAATGAGTAATTAGTATTAGAATAATATTAGGCATCCTTTTGTATTATATTATATATACGAGTATTAAAGATTAATGCATTTGGTATTTGTTATAATTATATAGCCGAGATGGCCCAGTGGTAAGAACGCGTGAATCTTAACCGATGATCGTGGGTTCAAACCCTGGCAAGCACCAATGAATTTCATGTGCTCAATTTTTGATTATAATTCATCTCGTACTTGACGGTGAAGGAAAACATCGTGAGGACCTGCTGGTACCAAATTTCACTAAAATTCAGTCACATGTGTATTCCGCCAACCCGGATTATAGCAGCGTGCTGGAATAAGCTCCAAACCTTCTCCTCAAATAGCCCAGCAGTGGGATATTCGCAAGCTGTTACTGTAATTAACTGAATAAATAATTGTTGTTAATAATAAATATAAACTATATTTTATTTATTATTCACAGATAAGAAATAACATGACGTTATGTTCAATCGCCTAAAACTTTACAAGGCGCAAATTCGGCCCCACATGGAGTACTGCCCTCACCTCTGGGCGGGAGCTCCACAGTACCAGCTTCTGCCTTTTGACCGCATTCAACGTAGAGCAGTTCGAATTGTCGACGATCAAGTTATTACCGACCAGCTTGATTCTTTGGATTTGCTTAGAGATGTTGGGTCACTCTGCATCCTCTATCGCATATATCACGGGGAGTGTTCTGAGAAGTTGTTTGGTTTAGTCCCGGCCGCTGAGTTTCACCACCGGACATTGCGCCAGAACTCAAAATTCCATCCTCACCACCTCGATGTCTGGAAGTCCACAACAGCCCGTTTTCTAAGGCATGTCTTGCCTCGTACAATCACTCTGTGGAACCAGCGTTCGCCGGCGACTTTTCCGAACCGATACGACATGAAAACCTTCAAGAAGAGAGCGTACTCTTACCTCAAAGGCCGGCAACGCACCTGCAAGTCCTCGGATGTTGCAGATGTCCATGGGCGGTGGTAGTCACTCTCCATCAGGTGAGCCTCCTGCTCGTTTGCCCCCTCTTTATATAAAAAAAAAATGTTCAATCAATAAATAAAAGCATGTGATTGCAATTTATTTCCTCACATTCAATATCTGACGTGTGATACTTACCACCCACACGGGATTGAACAAAGTTCAACCACCGAGTTAAAGTATCGTCTGAAGTAATTATCTTCATCTAAGTTTCTTCTCCATACAACACCTTGATTACGAGATCAGCTCAATAGACGCCGTTTAATTAAATTGTTACATTCGATACATGTTTAGAGTATTCGTACAAAGTATCGAAAACAATTTAATATCGTATAAGTTCATAGAGTCGCTTTACTACAAAAACTACTGAAATTAAATTATTGTATAGCAGAGTTTTCTATATAAAATACGGGGATACACAGAACAACTATGGATGGTAAAGGCATAATAAATAATAATATATTATTTCACATTTGACATTTCAAATCTGTATTCCATGTGGATAAACCCGAAACTCACCGCAAACCACAATCGTGTCATATCAGAAATTCATATGCGCCTTTGATTATGATAATCATAATCTTTAGAGGATACACACGTCATAATAGCGTTTCTTAAGCCAATTTTAAGCATTTCGCGTGTGGAATACGACATGCGTGCTTACAGAACACAGCTGGGATAAGCTCGGGAGCGCTGTCTTTGTTTAATCTTTGACATGCGGTTGGTATGTTTTATACGCCTTGAGTTTTATGATTTTCTTAAGAAAGCAATTTATTTTCTCGAAAATGGAATTAACAACAGATATCTTCGATAAATAAATCCAATATACATAGTTTGGAAATAGTTTGAAAAAAACATACTTTTAAATAGGTGCCTTTGTGCAAACCCGCCTCGGTAGGTATCAGATGTTCTACCGCTAAATAGCAATCCTTAATATTGTGCGTTCCGGTTTGAAGGATGAGTGAGCCAGTGTAACTAAAGGCTCAAGGGACATAACATCTTTGGTCCCAAGGTGGGTGTCGCGTTGACGATGTTAGGAATGGTTAATATTTATTACATCGACAATGTCTATGGGCGGTGATAAGCACTTACAGGTGGCCCATTCGACGGTCCATCTACTTATAGCATAAGATAACAACATAAAATGGTTCAGCTAAATTATATTTCCTATTTCATAATATTTGTTTGATAAACTTTTTCTTACAAGGGCGGCTTTAAGCAACCACGCTAGTATTATTGATATCTGTATTTTGTACATGTACAACGTATTCAAAACGCAAACTATAATATAATAGAATAATCTGCAGTAATAAAACTTTTCAGGTAGCAGTTTTTTCTTCAGACGGCAAAGTTACCTATTCCGTTCAGACGAGACTTTCACTTTAAGACGACGATAGGCGACTTAGACACTTTAAGCTGATCTATAAATATACTAAAATTGTAAAAGGTCGTTGTCTGTATATTATAAACAATTTTACCGGCACAACTAGAGGTTTACAAGCTTGCCGCTAGATCAACGGAGCAGTCTATATTTTTATCTATATCTATACATATAATAAAATTGTGTTTGTCTGTACACTAATGATATTGGAAAAACTCTATCTTTCATATCTTATCTATGTCTGAATCTATATCTTTATTAAAAGCAACAGAAGCCAAAACATTTTTTTTTTAATTTTTGTCTGTCTGTACCTTTGTGCCCGCATCACGCAAAACTACTACACAGAATTTAATGCGAATTTCACCGATGTGTTGCTAGACGCCTAACTTAAAGCATAGGCTATCTGGTTGTCAGTTTGTCCATTTGTCTGTGCGTTTGTGATTCGGTTTTCACTAAGGCATTGTGGCAAATTCCACTAGGAATTTTGTGTTTGTTTTATTTCAATCGGCTTATAAACAATAAAGTTATATCAATTTAAAGAATCACGTCGATCATTTATAAATGCTGTAAATAGCTTTTCAGTTGAATCGATTGAAACTTGAGCTACCTATATATGATAGTCTATAAAATGATGATTGAAAATTATAAGGAACACAACAACGTTAAAAAATCTGCACTTTCAGAGATTTAGATTAATCCAATGTTAGTCGAGCTCAGATCAATATGATCTACCATATAATATAGGGTTCAACTTATGCTGGAACTTTTAACAGGGACCCAGTATATTACAGTGTCTGTATTAGTTTGTAATATATTTTGTTATAGTAGTAGCTTATTAGAAGGTTGTACATATTACGAAAAAAAAACAGGTTATGTAATCGATTAAGTAACAAAAGTAATATGTACTTTTGTTTTTCGGTACCATGTTATAAACTAGCTGTTGCCCGCGGCTTCGTTTAGTTAATAGGTAAGTATAGACTATAGGTAAAGACTAAATCGTTGCATGGAAGTCTGTTTTTTTTTAAATTAAATGACATAAATTGACATTCTGGTTGTCGCTGGATAGGATCACTCTCCAGCTGCGAGTGTGGTGCACCACTGGACACAGCGCACCATACACTCAAGGAGTGTGCTGCGTAGGGACCTCTTAGGCATAGCCTGGCGACGAGGAGGCGTTGGCGCTATGCGCACCTTCTCCCCCCGCCTTAATTACTGCCGGTACTAGGTGGGTTCCCTGTATCCGGAAACCCTCTAGAAATGGAGGCTCGCAAAGCCAGGCCGACCGACGCGTCGGGACGTCACGGTAACATACGCAAGCGATCCCTTGGCGCTCCCAACCAGACGGAGAGGACGACGCTGGTTTTTTAGTGGTTATTTCGGCGCTAAAGCCCACAGTCCCCACTTTATGTAAGAAAACGCGCAATCGAGTACATACCCAGACGAACTTTTTTTTTTTTTATTGCATAGGATGGCGGCCGTGCATATGGGCCACCTGATGGTAAGTGGTCACCAACGCCCATAGACATTGACGTTGTAAGAGCTGTTAACCATCTCTTACATCGCCAATGCGCCACCAACCTTGGGAACTAAGGTGTTATGTCCCTTGTGCCTGTAATTACACTGGCTCACTCACCCTTCAAACCGGAACACAGCAATAACAAGTACTGCTGTTTTGCGGTAGAATATCTGATGAGTGGGTGGTACCTACCCAGACAAGCTTGCACAAAGCTCTACCACCAAGTAAGCTCGTACAAAGCTCTAGCATCAAGCTGTTTTCCTCCTGGCTAATGGTTTGTTGCACAATCTAGATTCGGGTGAAAATGGAACTAAAAATGTTATATATACTGAAATATTATAAGTCAATAATTTCTATAACTTACACGCGGGTGAAACCGCGTGCGCAGCTAGTTTAAAATAAAACATAACTCTACAAAATGTAGAGTTTATAAATTGCTTTGAAATAATGTTTGACTCGAAGATCGCTCTCCCTACGAACTCTTTCGATTAAGTTTAGCATCCGAGAAGTTGCGTTGGTGAAATTTTAATACGGTGTATTTGTTTTTTTTTTGTATTCCATCTTTAATTTGAAATATTCAACTTCGAGAAGGAACACATATGCATATATGAAGACAGTATCAGAAAGTCGTATTGGACAAAGAATATTTTATTTATTACTCATTACATAATTCACTACAGACATGTTAACACTTTACATTATTTCATAAAACAATTAAAAAATATCTTTACTAAGCGACTGGGATGTCTCGAATCGGAATTTTTGCTCTACTTGTTAATTTAGTAAATTATAATTTAGTTAACAAAATTATAGGTAATTATGATATTACCGCATATTAGGAATAATGATTGTTATCGTTGGTTGTTACGAATGGTTGTTGGTAGTAATCTACATTACTTTTATACAGTACTAGCTGTTCCCCGCGGTTTCGCCCACACATAATTAATAAAGATATATGGAATAAAACTCAGCCTCGAACCTTCCTCGATAAAAGGACTATGGAACACAAAATATTTCTTAAATTCGAACCAGTGAAACAAACTCTTCAGTTTTATATATTAGTATAGATTATTAATTTTTATTTTGTAACAGACAATAATAATAACATTTTAAATGAATTATACATCAATTATAAAAACGGCTCTAGTGACATGAATACGTTTATATTTAAAAGCTTCCTTGTGAAACAGTTAATAGAGTGCATAATCATTTTAAATATATTTGTATTCATAAAAACTTACCTAAAATCAGTTCAACCCTTATTGACCCGGTTCATATACATGAGAAAAATATTGTTCCGATTTACGCCGTAAAATATTTAAAAAACTTTTTTTTCACAAACTTATTTTTCGTATTTCTATATGAAGTGTCAATTTACTTAGCACACGTAATATATTTTAAAATACAATATTTTAATTTCGGTTTCACTAATAAGGATCACGTCCATTGGTTTCGGGTGGCCTTTGTTACGTCACCTATTCAACTTTTATTTATTTAGGCTAGTGAAAAAAATGAAACATATATTGCAGTAAAACAGTATACTGTAATATACTAAATTTGTTTCCGCTCGCGGCTCCTGTATCTTGGGAGTGTTGTCAGTTGTCAGGAACTTACCAACTTTATTAGATTTTTTAATAATGATATTAAATAAAAATGCGAGCTGAACTCGTAATTCGAACTAAACAAGTGATACAGTATATTATTACTGGATCCACTGACTTGGTCTGACAAGTCCAATAATACCGTATTACGTTAACTCGAAGCTCCAGAGAGTTATGAGGTAACTTATAAGAGAGAGATATTGAAGAAAAATTCTTGTGAAACAGTTTTTAATAACTAGCAGTGTACATTCGAATTATCATTAAAAAAATAACAAATACGCATCACTGAAACACAAATTGGCTGCTCACTAGACTAGTATGAAATTTAAAATTGTCAATTAATTCCGAAAGGTCATTCTATAAGGGTCCGTCATCTAGTCGGTGAAGGGTCTGAATAAACCTGTTATTATATAGTGAAAACTTGCCTAACGAAACCGTGTGTTATGGCCAGCGATAGGGGAGGCCGATCGGTTATCCCGACTTTTCACCCTTCCCTCACACGTGCATTAATTACACAGTATGCGAACACGACACGGTTGAATTGATACAATTTATCATTTCGAAATTCATCGATGTCAATTATATTTTTAATTATACGACGACGATTGAATCACGCCTTAAATTTGCAATTTTGATTTTGTGGAAACTCAAGTTAACTATTGAAACGAAGTTCTTTGACGCGGCCCACCGTAGAGTGAATTGGCAATAACCTAAGGTTATGCCACATAACGAAATAGCGTTCATACCGTACCTACTCAATGTTAGAAAAACGATGCGTTGGGCGTTCGAATTCAGTACCGCGCGACAGTTTCTGGACAAACCACGCTAAACGATAGAGCGTGAACTGTATTGTCTGCCTACCATTTTTATTTGATGTAATTAAATACATAAATATAAGCAAAATAAGTCAAAACGATTGATTTTATTTAAAATACTTACCTAACGTTCTTAAAAATACAATATATATATATAAAGGTAATACAAAACCATAAAAGGACGAATAACACAACGGCTTACGAGCCGCACGCAAGTCCCACTTTCGAACCTTTGGCTATGCCCATCATGAACTTTGTGCAAGTGGAAGGGTAAATTATTAAAATAATAGTAAATGCATTTTTGATTGCTATTATTATAAAAAATGTTAATTGTTTTAAAAATACATCGTTTCTTAATGTTTGATTAGGAATTTCATAAAGGTTGAGGTGCTTTTTGATGTGACGAAAATACAATAATATAATAAAAAAAAAATTACATTTTAAAACACGGTTTGAGTCGAAAAATTATCGCAATGAACTTAGTTTCTGACGGGGCTTCCCCGACCGTACAATTTTTATTTTTGAAGTAGGTAAGAGCTGAATGTATCATTCAACTCACAATTCAGGCGTAAGAACTGATTTAACGTCAAAGTTATATTTAAGAGTTATTAACTTCAAAGCTGTCAATTCTTAGTAAAACTTGTTCTTGAACCTTGTTTCGTTCGAGAAGTTCGTGTCAAATATTTTTATAGTTAACATCTGCGGGATTATCTTAAATGAGCGTACATGATTTGTTTATGCATTTAATTAATTATTATCGTTGCTGTAGTTATTTTTTATGAGTATTTGCTAATATTCTTTAGTTCTACTATTTCAACAAGTCAACGATGAATTCATTTTGACGATATCCAAAGGATGAAGGCGTCATCAGGACAACCAAACAAACTTTCAACAAAAATCACTTTGGTTTAATCTTTTCGTTTCAAAGAAAATAGATAGATGTGCGCGAAAAAATATTTATTTTTATAAAAGTGCAACTTGGTAAACGCCAGCAAATCAAATTCGACTGCGTGATAGATTACATTATACCGTGTCCCCCGGGTGCGGTCTGTCTCCCCACGGCCGGCACACCGCTATATATGTGTACATCGCATCCAATTAGTATAACATCGAAGAGCAGTTACTACACAATGTGTGATGTGGTTTTGCGGTCTGCTTCGTAATTACCAAAAGGTATAAAAATAGTTTGTTTATTTAGGTAATTTATAGGTTGTTATCAATTTTGTTAATATAAACGTGGAAAATGTGTCGTTTTATATTCGTCTTAGTACATAATTATACAGTCGTATTTATAAAAGTTGCTTAGTGACTGTTTGGTTAAACACCGATTTATCACTTTCTGTCATTATTGATTTGACATTCGTAAGAAGAAGACAAAACATTATTTGACTAAGGTCGATAGTTCTTATACTTTTCCGGGTATGCTCGGAGAAAACTCCTGAAGGAATACGAATATCGTACTTTAATTTCTGGTACATCATTTCTATGATTCTATACATATGATACACACGGAAGATATCTGAGGAAAACAATTATCGGGAGCCTTTATCAATGAAATATAATTCAAAACAATGATTACTTAATTGAATTTTGATCTGTTTGTCTATTTGTTTTTGTTGGTCCACGTTAATTTTAGAAGCGGCTTCACGGTTTTTGGTTTAGTTTTCACAAATGCGATGTGGGTAACTTCACTTAAAATTTAGTGTTTTATTTCAATCAGTTCAAAAATAATAAAGTTATGTCAATTTAAAGAATCACGTCGAACATTTATTCCAGAAATCTGTCCGTATCTGTAAATTAATAACTGTTCAGTTGAATTGACTGAATCTTTAGCTAATTAAATAAATGTCTATAAAATGATGATTCAAAGTGGACTGGATACTTGTCGTTTAAACGCGCCCAAGCGTATATGCAAAGCGTGCCGATTGTCGTAATGTTGCCTATAGCATTGAGTTATTTGCAGCGAACGCACGTATTCGCTTATAATATATTGTTAGGTTAGGGACTTAGGGTAGAAGTTTATTAAAAAAATCGAATCGACGGCGATGTGCCACCATTGTGTCGTGGACACCGCTCAGCATACGTTGGAGGCGTGCTCCGCGTGGAGTGCGGCGAGGGAGATCCTGGTCCGTGAGTTCGGTCAAGACCTCTCCCTGCGAGCATTCGTGTGAGCGAAGCTCCACAGGGAATCGGCGCGGAGGGCCGTAGTCTTCTTGACCGTCGTGGTCCAGAAAAATAGCGGGTAATGGCCGATTCTGCGCGGCTAATCACGGTGGATGCGTGAGGTGGGGGGCCTTACGTGTCCGTATTTCAGACGGCCATGAGCCTCGGATTATTCGCAAGCCCGTCAGGGTTAGTATCGCCCACTCATAACATATTTTACGAAGAGTATTACTTAATATTGTTGAATTCCAGATGGCAGAATGTGTGAGGCAGTTTAACTACAGGCACAAGGGACGTACAGTACGTAGGTAGTTCCCTAGATTGGTAATATATCGGTGATGTAGAGAATGGTCAATATTTCTTACGACGCCAATGTCTATGGGCGGTGCCCACTTACCATCAGTTGCGCCATCTATCCCTTTACCTACCTATAGTATAAAATATTGAATATTTAAATGGATATTATTATTATATTATTATGAATATTTCTTCAGAATTTGATATTGACAAAAAGGTGGTTTCATCGATTCTATTCCAACAATGTATAACTATGGTTGATGATGATCACTAACTGCCCAACTTGCAAGTTAATGGTCTATTTGCAAGTGTGACTTCCGATTTTAAATTAATGTTATAAATATATACATAAATTAATTAACGGTGTCTTGAGATAATAGCATCAATTTCAAGTTCAAGGAATATATCACATTATTAATAATCTTAATATTTTTTAAAATAAAATAGTGGATATTAGTTAATTGACGGAAGAGGAAATGGGCACGCATTACCATCACTTGTTACATTCGCCGTATATACGAAATAGGATGATATATAAACATACCGTTATAAGAAATAGGATGTTATATCCCTTTGCCTGTGGTTACACTGGCAAACCCGAACACAATAATATTAAGTATTGCTGTTTGGTAGTTGAATATCTGAGGAGTGGGTGTTACCTACCCAGACCGGCTTAAACTAAACTCTACTACCTAGTAAAAGTAACGTCTTAAGACATTATGCTCATCTAAGTTTCTTCTTGTGGGTGGCACTCACTAGTGGCACCTACCCAGAATTTTACTTTGAAGACCGTGCCATTTTTACAATTTTTCTTATCTTTTGCGTACAATAATTATACTCAAATATGTATCTATATCAACGAATATAATGACATCTTATGTTATTTTTATTCCTAAATATGAAGCATCATTTTAAAATTTGATGAAGTAAACAGCATTTTTAGACGAAATTACTGCATGAAATCTAAGGCTAGTAAATTAACTAGCACAAATTGAGTACAAGAATAATTTCAACTTTTAAATTAATTTTTAATAACACAATACTTACGTCAGCATGGGAAGAGTTATATCGCTGGAAACTCACAAGATCCGTTATACAAGACGCTGTCGTGTCAACTAATGCATTTTTAATTAGCTCCTCATATTGTGCTCGTAGTTTGCTGTAGATATTTTAATACATAGGAATGCTATCAAAATTTCGCGTCTTCGTTGACATTTAAATATTCATAAATGATTTTACATTATCTGCATAGCCGAAATTCATTCGAACGTTATTTCTATTGACATAAAGAGAAATTATATTATGTGGGACAAGATAGAAAAAGATCGATAAAAATGTACTCTCGAATTCCTAACGGATTATTTATATAATGGAAAAAAGCCGTACGTACATAGGTGTACTCGTCCCACAAATGTTTGCTTTAACCAGTAACAGGACAGTGTATTGCAAATAAAAATGCCATTATAATAAGTTTTCAAACGTACTTATTGTATGTTTGTAGTTTAATTTTGCCGATTCACTTTTACGTTTAGCACATTATATATAAATCGGAACAAATCGAAGGCTATTTTTTTAAAATGGTAATTAAGATCCGGTTGTTTGTTATTTGTTGGAATAGTAAGTTTCTCCGTTTATATTGGAATGATTATATGATGATGATTTGTAGTGCGAGACGAGAACGAGACACAGCGCGAGCGCAAACGGCCGGCTACAGAGAAAGTGAGAAGTGCTTCGTCACAGCGCGTCCGGTCGCTTTCACTACCGTAATGTTAACTCTTAAACACATGTTATCTCATTCATGAATAATAAAAACAACGCATAAAACTTTAATACTTATGTTTGATATCATATTTTTAATAAATAAAATAGTTATACGTTTGAGTATTCAAAGACTGCAATTAATATCCTTAAAGTAGTCGTTCATTTCTTTATATGGAAATAATCAGACAGAATTGTTTGTATTAAAATTGTAAGGCATTTCGCATTGTAAATCATATATAAATAGCTCACATGATGTTATTGATCTCAAACTCGTTTCAATGAAACTATATTACGTAATTCGCCGAGTTTGTTTCCATCAAAATATATAATCAAAATCGTTTACATACGCATGTTCATTTCAAAAATATAACTTAGTATAATAAATGATAGTTAATTTGAAATGTTTAAAATATACGTTAACTGAATGGTTGCGTGTAAAAACAAATCATAGATTAAATTATGAACGGAAAAATACTGATGACATTTTTAACGTAAGCTGTAATTAATAATTAATTATTAATTATGTTATTGTTAAATCTTTTAGATAATATTTATCAAGTTATTTGTTAAATTTTGTATGTGTGTATTATTCATCTTTGACATCATATAAAATTTATGCGAGTATCGTAGTCAACCCTTACTTTAAATTTAATATCTCACCACTAGACCAGAGTAGGGTGAAATTATAAATTTCATTTTTGTTAGTAGAACACTTATTAACTTCTCTTGAAACTGTATACTACCGTTTACGCCGTGTTCAACTTTATTAACTGTTTTATTATGGACAAAAAAAATATATTATAAATTTGGTTTAGTTATATAAAAGACACAACTTAAAAAAAATGTGCTGAGTTCAAATTATTTATAATTATATTCCATAATTACGATATTCAATACAAACTAGCAATTAGTCAGTTGTTTTGGCACTTCATATTTAAGTGATTCATTTTAATAGTTTTTGCGACATAGTTTTATTGAAGTATATGTTGTACATCCTCTTTTTAGTATGTCGACCAAAATAGCTTTCTTAAGCTGATAATTATATTTATTTAACATTACGGCTTTAAAAAGGCGAGGTTGTTTGTAAGTGCATAATTGAATAAAGAATATATGACATTGCTGATCGATCGCAACTACAGCTAATCCGTTTGGTTCATGTTACACACACTGCGGAATAGTCAGCGATATATTGTTTTCATCAGTTTCATATAGGCTAGTCGTGAAAACTAGGTCATTAATATTCTCCAGCTGGGCATGATCCTCTTCTGGTGAGGAGATTGTTTAGTTTATCGCCTTTGGAACATTTAATTAAATTATAGATATTCGCTTCGCATATTTACGTAAATATTTTTTTATATAATAATTTAATTAATTCTAGCTTATAAATATAACACTGTTTATAATTTTATATTAAACTTGTTTTGTGGCAAGTTGTATAAAAACAGTTCGCTGTAGGATAAATATCCTTATCGCATCAGCTTTTAGCGCAATCAGGACATTCGAGAAAGGATTGAATTGAGCAACTCACCTACCTTTACGTACTGTTAATAAGATAACGTTCATCACTAAATATACATCGACCTTATTACATAATTCGTTTAGTAATTAACAATTAAACAAAATATTTTTCAAATTAAAATCACTTTCAGGAATTTGATCTATACATATACTTGTATATATTGCATATGTACTTGTCTCATCTCGTTATCTGCTATTTTAAGTAATTATAGTACTACATATTATGTAGTGTGGAAATATATTTAAGATAAAATCAAGATATAATTGCATTTCGAAAATTTCTATACGTGACTGCGGAGACGATGTATATTTAAAAACAATTTATTTATCAACTCACCAAGTCAATCGAAGTCAACACGTACACAACTACACGACTTGAGGCACATAAGCCGACCGGAGGAAAACGCCGCGCCAGCGCTTACTAGCAGATCTCTCGGCAAACGGCAGTTCGTACTGACAGTGACATTTTTTTTAAATGGCAACTCTTCATGTTGTATGTTACTTTTTACAGAAGAAAATGTTTTAATTTACTGTATTGTTATCTATGGTATTATCTATGATATACTATATATCTACGTGTTATCTGTAATGATACGAGTATATATGTACATTTTATTCAAGTGTATACCAAATGTTTTTGATGTGAAACATTTATATTGTCGCGCTTCAGGGGTAAGATCTATTCGTATGTCGTGACGGCAAGCGGTGCCACGATCTCCTATGCGGTCATATCGACCACCACTCTTTACTTCCCTTTATTTTAAAACAGTAAACTTTTTCTTCAAAATGAAAATATATTTATTTTATTTTAAATTATAAGCTTCATATATTTATTTATTTTACTCAATATTTTTTTCAATTATAATTAAATGAATCCAGGCGTCACGTGACAGCTTAACTTTTTTAACGTAAATTTTTATTTTAGTTATTGTAATTAATCTATGGTATTTATTTTATGTCATAATTAAGGTATTATATACCTTCGTATTATCTTACGATTACATAATACGTATTTTCTTTCGACTGCTATATGAATATTATGCAAAATTGTGCTTATATCGTCATATCTATCCTTTTGTTCAGGCATAAAATCAATTAAATATTCACAAAATAAAAATTTAAACTTTGATGCTAATTTTCATAATACACCCTTACCGTTCTCTCTCGTACATCGTTCTTATTTAGTCGTTGCCTTAGGAATCTCGGAAATTATCCTCTTTATAAGATTCGTACTAATTTTGAATAATTATCTTCACTTTGTAATTTATAAAACATATACATATATATATATATATTATATACATAAACATGCTATATAAATAAAAACTGATAAGCATGGGTAAACTTATAATATATTGATGCACTTTATTATACTATTACTTTTATATTTTGTTGAAACGAGAAAGACTGTGTCTGATAGACTGTGTGTCAATGTCACACTGTTCCAGCATGTTCCATAATTGGGCTTGGCCCAAGCCTCTTCTTTTAAGGAGACTGTATGACATTTACTTTTCAAGGAGGTCCAATGCGGATTTGTGGACAAATAAATTTTCATACGACCCAAGCAGGTTTCTTCACGATGTTTTCCATCACCGCCGATCATGCGATGAATTATAACCACACATTAAGCGCATGAAAATTCATTGGTGGTTGCCCGGTTTGAACCCTCTACCTTCGGTTTGTATTCCACGTGAATACTAATTCTAACCACTGAGTATTCTCAACTCTCATTTGAAGTTATGATATACAATTTCCTTATTGTTGTACTTTGTTATTCGTATTATTGAGTGGTAAAATTAATTTAAACAAAGTTCTGTGGAAAGAGAGTTCAGTATTTTCATTACGTAAGGAAGCCTTGGTGGCTGAAACCCAAGTGGAATATTTTACCGTTGATATCAAGTGATTTTGCTTTGATTATACAATCAAGAAGTTGAGACTGCGAGTAAATACTAATTAGTGTTACTAGTTAGTGTTTTAAATTGATTAACGCCAATGTCTAATATTAATTAAACTATCCAATAGTTAAGTAAATTAGTATAAGTATTTATAAAATCTTTACTAATTCAAGAAAAATAATTGCTACAAAATTTACTCTTAATTTTTTTTCTCTATTATGGCTTCTTAGTAACTTTTGTCTCGATATATTTTAATAAATGTAAAAAAAAAATTATATACTGTCAAAAATCTTACAATGCTCTCAGTATAACAATGCTTTTAGGATGCTGATGGGGCTGCCACACTTTTGTAGTGCATGGCTCCCTGGTGAGTAGGCTGCAAGGTAGCACCGACAGTATCCTTAAAATGATTGCGAGTAGGCTGGACTGTACATACGTGGGTCATTGCTGTGCCATTTCTTATGGAAGATCGCGGTAATGATTTAATTTAAATGAATAATATTAGTTTTAAATTTACTAACATAGATAATAAGTAGATGTATACTAACAAATTGAGTCTGTGTTGCTTTAAATAAAGAATGATTATTATTATTATATAAAACAGAAAAAAGTGTGTGTGTGTGTGTGTGTGTGTGTGTGTGTGTGTGTGTGTGTGTGTGTGTGTGTGTGTGTGCGCGCGCGCGTGAGTGAGTGTGTCTGTTTGTGTGGCTGTGTGTACGTGTGCGTGTGTGTTGTTTTGTCTCTGATATTACATAAAAGTTTATTTGAGGCTTTAATAACTTTTGTTTATTTACATTCAATGCAAGGCTATTTTGTATTATATTCTAGAAAACTAAAATTCACAATCGAAATTACGTTTTACAAACCAAGGGATTGTAATTCATATTTTGTTATTATTATTAATTAAAAAAACAATATTGATACGTTTTTATTATTTCCGTTCTCTGTTATTTTCTTTTCTAATTCTAAACCTATTGTTACTTATTAGTAATTATAGTAGTAGTTAGTAGTACGTAGTAGTTCGTATTAGTAGTATAGTAATATACAAGCACTTTATGAAATTGTAATCGGCGCAAGAACACTCATGCAGTTATTGCTTTCAAATGGATGTGCATAAGGTATTTCTTATTTTGTAAATCTTTCAACATTCGTTAACATAACAAATATAAATAAATAATAGTTTAACAGAGTCATGTTGTATTGTAATACAGTACGGTCGATCCCCTTGTAGTTAAATGACCTGAATGTTATACAATAGAAAATGACTTGAACGACCGACAAATTGAGAGATAATAAACAAATATTATAATATAATCGGTAGCTATCGCCCCATGATCTCGCCGCCGGTATTCAGTCCGATATATCTTACCGATTGCACGTCCTCTTACTCGTCTTTTGTTGATGTAGGTCCTTTGAGACATCTTGTTTATCTCTTCAATTATTGTGTATTATATAATGTATTCATATATACCATCATTTAAATGTAACTTTTGTATCTTTTTGGTGTTTCAAGAATCTACCTCAAATATTTATTTGACATTGAAGTAGCTCGCAACCTGCTTGCGAATCAATATGCTGGTTTTCTTGTTGATGTTTTTCCGCCGTCCGACAGTTTTCTCCTCAATATGGTTAACATCATAATTGATGTGTTGAAAAAGGCGTATATGTTGCATTTTTTAAAACTACTCTAGTTTTTCGTAAAACATTTTACATGAAATGTTTTGAATATTACAATTTATTCTCAATACAATACTAGATTGAAGGAACGAGCACATACGCACTGAAACACAACATATACCATGTTAAAACCCAGAAAACGTAACTATATGCTGAAATTTGAACTATTGGATAAAGAACCCCTTGTAATAACTCCCAGTGAGGGGTTAGTAAAACAATTTCCCTACTGCATTTAATATAGTTTGTAAAGTAGCTTACAATTATCTCTATTATATAAAACAATTTGCCCCTGCTGCGTCTGAACTCGATCAAATCAAAAACTATCGAAGGGATTTTAAGCAATACGCATAATTCATAATGATGTCATGGAGTCTGGAAGCTTTACTGGCATGTACCGCGTTAATCGAAGAGCTATACGGGTATATATTACAATATAAACAAGTGATATAATATATAGTGAATATAATTATATTCTATAATAATCGTTTCCAAGCTTTTTATAGTTAAAAGACTCATTGTGTTAATTCTTGAAAGGAATAACAATAAGTACGTACAATACAGGGTTGAAATTTAATATGTATCAGCAAGGTTTGCGCGCTTGAGAGAAGGTTCATGAATTTTACATAAAAACAAGTACAGTCAGAAAAAAAACGATTACACCTTTATTTTAATTCCAATTGATCTTTATTTTTATCAAAGAATAAAGGATGAGTGTTTTTCAGAAATTAACTGCGGTTTTAAAATATCATAAAAAATACTAAAATATGACACAACCATAGAATATAATTAATAGTTCAATAAAAACTTTTATTACAAAAAGAATTAAATGAAATGTTTTCATTTAATTTAATTCATAGACCTAGAGGTGTGTGTGTGGTGGGAATAATGTAGAACATGAAATGAAATGCCTCATGATGATGATTGTGATGGAAATCACTTACTGTAGTTTGAGCACGAGAAGGGATAGGCTACTATTATGTCTAAAAGACAGGATATTGATAATTATGAATGAAATTATTAAGTACTAGCGCTTCGCCCGCATCTTCGTCCGCGAAAATTTAAAAACTGTTATATAATTTAAATACGTGAATTAATATTTGAGGACAGTTTGTTCAAACCCTGACATTTTACGTAGAAAAAATTTATACACATCATAAATTCTAAACGATTATAGGCAACATTTTGATACCTTGGGATGTTGGGTTACATTGTTAAACTTTAGGTAGGGAACTCTAATTTTTTTGAAAATATAATGTAGCCTACGTTACTTAGTGAATATGCAGCTTACTACTGGTGATAGAATTGTTAAAACCGGTCTAGTAGTTTTTGTGCGAAAAACTACAAACATACATACAAAAACACAAAGAGGTGACCTCTTTATAATATTAGTATAGAGTATAGATAACGATATGACTAAAACTACAATACTTCACTTTAATTTAATCAATTTTTAGAAATATTATAGTTCTAAATTATTTGTTATTTGTGTAAAACTACTAAGAAACATTAAAAAAAAACAAACAAGCAATCATAGAGACTGGCTATAGAAGTGAAAGCTTGAAATTGTTAAATATATCAAATTTTAACATGTAATATCTATCCCTTGTATCCTTTTATATATATTTATATATTTATTATATATAGTTTTTTATTCATACACAATATGTCGCAAACTCTGTACAAAAATATTACATTTTCTTCAACGATTTCATTATATTAACATTATCATGTCGGTGCGCGAAGCCAAGATTCTATCCCCAACGACAAACAGCGTAACCTTTGAATTAAAAAAAATTAAATCAGCGATACACTTTATTTAAGATAATTATGGTACATATTATGATTAGATATACATGTTCATACCGCCAGGAGACTAAAATAAATCAAATTAATCCATCACGATGTCAATTAGTTGAGGCATATTGCAACAAAGGTTAAATTCATAGTCTTCTTGTATATACGATTATTTGAACATATGGGATTTATCTGTTACTGCTTAAATAGTTGTACAAAAGTCGATTACAGTTCATCTATCTATACAAATACTAATACTACAAAATGCGTTATAAGACCGCCTTTTCGTCTTTGTGTCACATTATTACACGTTTCTGTATATTTAATGATTTTTTTTTGTAATATAGTTACATAAAAAAGAGACAGTGTAAAATAATACCTACTATTATTTATGATTTATATATAGCCTTCCATATAGTAAATCTACATCGAATGGTGGATTGTCGACATTATAAAGGTCATGGGTAACCGTTGTGTGCGGGTAGCGCAAGACCGGCTATCATGGAAATCTTTGGGGAAGGCGTTTCACCAGCAGTGGGCGTATTCCGGCTGATATGGTGATGGTGATGATGACATTATAGCCTTCCTCATAGATAGTCATGAGTCCAATGGAAAAATCAATACGTAGGTATATATTTGGATTCATTCATTGTATACTGTTTTTTTCAGTTATTTATCTATATCTATAATAGATAATCGATAGTAATACAAATAAAATAGATAGTTATAATCATTGTGTTTATGGAGAACTTAATTATATTATAAATACTAGTTTCCACCCTTGGCTTTGCCCGCGTGCGAGAGGGTGGGATCAGGTTTTAGGTACCCTATGTCCTTTTCTGTATCTATTGAAAGAGTGTATGAAAAAGTTCATGATGATCTATTGCAGTTAAGAGGTGAGATACAAACGAAAAAACTCACGAATTTATAATACATATTACTAAAGGTTATAACATTTATATATGAAATTTATATGTAAAAGATATTCCATGTCTAATAATAATTTCGATGTGCACCATTATATAAATAAGATCCGATAGCAAACTATTTAGTTTGTCGAGATCGATACATTTTCATTTCAGTCCACTCCTGTACACGAGTCCATATAAATTTAGAATGTGTATGAAATAGAATGATTGAATATTTTGTATCGGTTTCATCAGTTCGAGCGCGGGCAGGGGACGTCTTATTACTTTTCTAAAATGATACTAGTAGATTGAAATTGAATCTTGATATGAAATTTGATTTTCTTCAATAATGTAATCGTCCGAAGCCGATTGGATCAAGTCTACAAATATTCTATACATGTTATGATTTATAACGTAAATGATACACTCCGGGTAAATATAATAAAATTATGTGATCGAAGGAGTAATTAAGTGGGTGTAGTGAGCGAGGGCAGGTGGCGGCCCTTCGGCCCCGACCTAACCTCATTATGCAGCTTACTCGTATCCCCAAATATTATTTATTATTAAAAAACCGGCCAAGCGCGAGTCAGACTCGCGCACAGGGTTCCGTACCTATATCTATAAAAACTGCAAAATGTCTGGTTGTAGGGCTGCCCCAATTAAATATTTATTTTATTCTGTTTTTAGTATTTGTTGTGGCATCAGAAAGAATGAAATCTGTAAAAATTTCAACTGTTTAACTATCACGGTTCATGAGATACAGCCTGGTGACAAACGGACGGACGGACAGACATCGGAGTCTTAGTTATAGGGTCCCGTATTACCCTTTGGGTACGGAACTCTAAAAATTTGGATGGAAAAACTTAAAAGTATATTATTACAGTAAAATGTTATGCAATTATCATTTATAATTAGAGACAAACTGCACCGCTTCGCTTGTCCGCTGTAGGAATTCCCGCGACTGTTAGACGCCTTTAAGCTGTTACCTGACTGGAAATCGATACACCAAAATGTTGATTTTATGGCATTGGATCAATTTGAAGACAGAAAAATGTATAGTCTAGTTTGAAAATTATTGAATATACCCACTAAGCATATTTTATCGATTGACAAGGTCGTTGTTTAAAAAACTGATAATAAAATCGTCTTATCTTATAAAATGACGACAATCCTCTTTTAGTATAGTTAAACAATAATAATATTTATCGTTTTACGTTATTGTAATTTTATTTTAAATTATAAAAGTATTGTAAATAAAATAAGTCCATGGGTGATACTCATACGGATCAAATATTGCAGGCATTAATTCCTTCGGCCTGAAAGTAGAAAATGATTAAACCTTAACTGAGGTAGAGACCTCATAAACAGAGATTTAAAAATATTTTAGAACCTTTGTGTAGAACATTGAGTACATACCTATTATATAATTTCATAAACTACTGTTTTTTCAAAGTGTACAAATACATAAAAATCGGTCCAGACAGTTGCTGTCGAAAGTAATATCTCACTTTATCAATAAAGCAAGAAACAAATAATTTTTTTTAAAATTATGATTTAATTTATTATTATAATATATTTCGATTATAAAAAATTTTTCGAAAACTAATAAAGGTACGGCAATTTTAAAAGTTATTTTTAAAATGTATTATAATGTATATATTAATTAGAGCCGTGAATAATACCCGCATGACTGCCAACCCACACATAGAGTACTAGTAGGTGCCCTTTTCTTATATACATACAAATTGTTGAATGTAAAATATAATCAAATATATTAAAACTTTCATTAAAAATATAACATTTTCTGAAAAAAATACATTAAGTTGTTGTAGTTTTATGTATTTTAAACACGCTTACTCTGACTTATTAGTTAAATAGTTGACAACATGAATTTACATACCAAAACTATTCAAAGAAATTAATTACGTATAGTATATATAAATGATTGATTTGTATTAAGTTTATAATTTAAATTAAAGTATATTATTTATTGTCTGAAAATAATTGTTTATATTTACGTTTGGACATGGTCCTTAAATACAAATTGAAGTGCTCGTAAGTATTAAATCTTGATAAAATATCTCATAACCGGCGCATGCTGCAACAGACCTACTTTGTAGGAAATCATATTTCCTGTAAGAAACTTATATATGAAGTTCGTTTGTATTTTTAAAATACTGTCCAACGTGATGTTGGAAAAGTTTGATTAAGGCTATTTTTCTCCGGCTCCTCAAACGGTTATCAAGGTATTGATTAAAAGCGAAAATTGAAATATTTCAACTGAGAAAGAAAATATTGGTTACAGGATATAGCATTTTTAAAAAGCGTGGAACGCAATGAATATGTATTTTTTAAATTGAAATGGGAAGGTTAAGTATTGTTCACCATCGCCCATAGACATTCGCACTGAAAAATATAGAATGTTTTTTTTATTGCCACACGCTAAACTAATAAGATTCATTTTTATTGCCTATAGTTTGTCGAAACAATCATTTCTTTTATATAAAGTAAAAGTATAACGTATGACATTTTTACAAAAAACGTTCCTTGAACTCAAACATCTGTCAGGATTCCTAATAAAGGGCTATTAGGGTTTGTACCTACCTCTAACTGAAATTGCTTTCTTTTCTCGAAGTTTTGCAGCCTTCGAATTGATTATAGTTTTTTAAATCTCATATTACATTCATAATATTGTTATTTTACAGAGAATATGTATTTAAAATTTTAATATTTTTAATGAACAAAAATAAAATAAATATTTTTAAGGATGGACGCAAACTCGGCTCGTTTTGATCAATCATCAACCTAAGAAGCAGACATGAGAGTAAATAATGAATGGCCTTGTTTACTTTTATAAATTTGAAGCTTTGTAATTCAAGAACGCAGCGATGTATTCATTCATTCTCAATTTGAAACATGATAATATCATAATATGCCAAAATGCTCGCCATTAGCAGCGTTAGAAGCGCTGCCGTGCCCTTTTATTTATTATTCTTTTACTGATAAGTTACTAGTTAAATATATAGGTTAAAGTTACGTCGCAAAAAATGCTAACCGGATAAAATAAAATTTTAGATACAATGTCTGAAATGATAATTTATCATTAACATAAACGATTTATCGGATAAATGCGAGGGTGAGGCTGATTATGAATTGTCTGCTCTGTCTGAATGAATTTAAAAGATTCATTATTAAAAAAAACATATTTATACACATTCTATTAAGTAGGTACCTACCTATAAAAATAAAAAATATCATCATCATCATGATCATAATGAAATAGATTTAACATTGATGATGATGATGATTATTTATTTAATTTTCTACTAACGGCTTACTATTGCAAACTCAAAACCTTAAGCATTCAAGCTCGTGGCTGTAGTCATCTTTTTCCACAATTTCAATAAGAAAATTATATCAGTCGAATACAATCATATTTATATACAGCCTAGTCTAGTCTAAGCCGAGATGGCCCAGTGGTAAGAACGCGTGAATCGTGAATTAACCGATGATCGTGGGTTCAAACCCGGGCAAGCACCGCTGAATTTCATGTGCTTAGTTTCTGATTATAATTCATCTCCTGCTTGACGGTGAAGGAAAACATCGTGAGGAAACCTGCATGTGTCAAATTTCATTGAAATTCTGTCACATGTGTATACCACCAACCCGCATTGGAGCAGCGTGGTGGAATAAGCTCCAAAACCTTCTCCTCACAAAGAGGAGAAGAGGCCTTAGCCCAGCAGTGGGACATTCACAGGCTGTTACTTTACTTTTTTTTTTACAGCCTAGCATAAAGTCAACAGGTACTGACTACACTGGCACTGGCTCACTCATAGGCATTATTAAAAATATGTTGGACATGTATGCTATCAATACCTAATCATCAACTCACGATACCTTAATCTGACGCCCTCGAAAATATCTGATGAAATTTTTTTATTCTTTTTTGCGGCCATATATATGGGGCTCATATTTATTTAATTATTTATTTATTTTTAAGATTCACCAGTGGTAAATACATCAACACGTACAAAGGTATACAATTTTAATACAACTTAAAACTAAATGCATTACCTATTAAGGTGAATACCACATGCAAAGATAAAGTTGGAGATGATAAACTTACAAATAATTAATTGTTAGTAAATCAAGGTTAAGAATGACAAGAATTAACAATAATAGTAAAACAATAAAATACAAATATAAACAAAATAAATTAGTTAGCTGACAATTTTGACAATATTTTTTTGTGAAACTTGTTTGATGAGTCTCCAAAAGGGTCTAAAACAGCACTGTGCTCATTCAAAATTTTACATAAGCGAGATACAGGTGAATTGCTTTGGTGGAGGTACTTAACCACGAACAAGGTATCCGCCTGTATATTAATCTGCCGCGCTTGAGGAAATCCCGAAATCCCCGCTTGGGCTCCCCTACTATCACTCTTCATACCGAAACACAACAATCTCGCTCTCGCTCAACGAGCTCGCACAAAGCCCAACCACCATGTAAAAGTTTAACTTTTAGCTTTTTATCACTAACCTTTAATGAGTAATAAATACCAATGGCTTTTTCTCCTAAGGACTTAAATTTATAATAGACAAAGTAAAAAATATCAGAGAAATTCTCACTTATTTCTGTCTGTTTTTTAAATCATATAAAATTAGTCAAGTAGCGTAATATTAAAGAAGATATTTTAAGAAACATATTGAACACTTAAAAAGACCTGGTCTCTTAGTAAGTAAAAACTAAATTCAAATAAAAGAAGCAACTTAAATATAGCGTTTATATAAAATCACTAGTTTTCACTTTAGAGAATACTTTTATACACTCTTTGTATTATAAATTTTAATATTCAACAAATCACATAGGTACAAACAAATCTGCGAATAGTATATTTTTAATTTCTTACAGGTTTTTTTAATTTAATTAATTATTTATTTGGCTAAACAAAATATTCTACGACTAATGACACTTACTATAAAGTTACAAATAATCCAAAGAGATTTATAATAATTACAAAAATTACTCTGTTTTACTTATATTTTAATCTATAATAGCATTAGCAATAACAAGGATTATCTGTGGTAATAAACTCTGATCGTGGCAACATTTTCAAATATCAATTTCGTTCATACATATTTTTAATTTTATCTGTAATCCACATTTCTGTACATTTTATAAACAGTGATAATTTAAGTGTTTTTAAATAAAATCTTCTTTTACAAAATGGCTTCACGAAACAGTATTTTCAAAATTGAAGACTTATGTCGAACGTGTTTATCGAAAGAAATTGAAATGCTTTCTGTTTTCGAAATACGCTTGGGAACTATCACATTGGATAGCATAATTGCATCAATTACAGGAATAAAGGTATTAAATAATTAATAAAAAAGTTTAATTATGCTATGCTATTAAAATGAATTTACCTTCAAAAAATAATTGAAATAATTCAACATAAGCCATGACGAATTATCGCGAATGTATTATTGCCACGACCGCTATGTGAAATACATAAAAGCTTTGCGATTTTTATTATAAATTATCGCTGCATATAACTGAGTATGTGAATATAATTTATTTACCGTAATCTACAAAGGATTCTCTCCAGTCTCCTTCTTTATTTACTACTTTACATATAATGACTTATTTATCGTGCCTAGTGAATATATATTTTTTCATCAACATTCTATAATATCATTAAGAAACACTCATATTATGTTGACAAACTGAACATATATGATTGTTATAATAAAAGAATAATTACTTTGTATTGTTTTATTTATTTATTATTATGATTTTGTTATTTATCTTATAAATATGCTTCCTTTTATTAAAAAACAACTAGGCAGTATATTTAGCATGGCTTTTAGTGCATATGTCAAGCTGCATTTTAACTTTGAAAAGCTTGCACCATGACAAATACAAAATCCTATTGAAATATTATATGGATATTATAATGATGTATACTTTAACACTAAATGAAAAATATAATGTTATTCATATTGAAGAATTGTACATATTTGATTGTTTCATGAAATGTTTTATAGATTGAACATGGTGATGGGCTACCAAAAACAATATGTAACATCTGTAAGGAAAAAGCAACTAATGCATATGAATTCAAAGCCCGCACGCAAGAAGCTGATATCCAATTAAGGGGTCTCTTAAAAACAGAAAATACAGAGCAAATGAATAATGATAATAGTTTAGCATTTGAGGTAATTTAAAGTCAGAAATACATATATAATTTGTTAGTTTAGAATATTATATTACTTAATTTTAATAATAGTTCTGCTTTATCTACTAACACTACCTACTTCACTACTTATATCCATTACAATTACACTTTCAAAGTTCTAATCATGACTTTGTTGACATTTAAAATTCAATATATTCGATACGTATGATATTACTAATTTGTTGCTAAATTAGTTTTTTTTATTTTGTGTAACTTTATAGCCAGATGCAGTTGAAGTGAAGACTGAACATTTTGCAAGAGACAATCATGATGACTACATGGACATAGATCTCTCTATGGCTCTTTCCAATGTTTCTGAGACTTTTAATAATGTAGGTAAGGGATAAAATTAAAATTACACACTATTCTGCATATTTTATTCTTTTAAAACATTTCATTACAATTGCAGACATCTTGCTAATAGATGTGAAATGTTCTATAATATTAATTAAATATTAAGTACTGAATTTTTAAATAAAAAACTTAATGTTTTTTACATATTTTTTCAGATACAGTTAAAAATGAAACAGAAGATCACTGTAAAGATATATTTATGGCCCAGCCAACTGATAATGAAAATTTAACTGCTGGTATTAAGAAAAAGAGTTTTATTGGTAAGTATATTTGTTGGTAAGTTAGCATATTTGTCCAATTAGTTAAGAATTTGTGGTTCCTTATTCATAATTGAAATCATCACCTATTAAGTTAGCACTAAAAAAGATCTTTTCAAAATTTAACCCCTAAGGTAGTGATAAAAAGATAAACAAAATTAACGTACCTTAATTTTTGAAGAAACAGCTATGAAAATTAGTATTAAGCAATTATGAACGAAGTCGCGCATCAATCGTTAGCTTAGGTAGTCAATAAATTCTTATCTATGAATAGTTTTAGATCACATGGGGGTGCTTTCAATTGTTTCTGCTGTCAGCACTATTGAAAATTTCAATTCCTTTACGCAGTTCATTTGTAACAGTATGACATGAGAGGTTTGTTTGTTTTCAAAATCAATCCTTAAATAGAATGTGACTCATACATATAGGGTATTACTTTCAGAAGATGGTAATGAAACAGACAGCACATACTGCCCTGTTTGCGGTGCAAGTTTTCAAGATGCTGAAGGCCTTACAAAGCACGCCTGGGAGCAACACGCTGACCTCATGGGACCAAAAAAACGAGGCCGCCCTAAGAAGCTACTCACCAGCGTATGTACGCATTATCTTGTAATCATGTAAACATTCTAAACATGACAGATTTAAATTTTTAAATATAAATGTCAGTGTATACAGCCTTTTCAAATCACAGGAAAGTAAAGATAAATAAATAATAGTTTTTATCACATATTTGTTAACTTAAAACAATACAACCGTCTGGAATCTAAATGTTTAAATGCTGAAACCAATGCCCATAGGCATATTGGCATTATAAGAAATTGTAACCATCCCTTGCATCGCCAATACGCTATCAACGCCTTGGGAACTAAGATGTCCCTTGTGCCTGTAGAAACACTTACACACGCCACCATTGGTGCTTGATGTTAGAATATACATGTGAGTAGGTGGTACCTGCCCAGATGGGCTTGCAGAAAGCCCAACCCTTTACGATTACAACAATATCTGAATGCATAGTTTTCTTGTCTGGTAGTTTTTCTATGGAAACATAGACTATTCCAATCATGGCGGGAGTGAAGACAAGTATATAAAATTATGTGAAATTAGAGTGGATATATGTACATTAGTAGTTAAGTAGCATAGTGGTGTGTAAATTAAAGTGTGTAAATGAAATTAATTTGAATTAAATTAATACATAAAATAAAATTCAAGATGTTAATTTATATTTCAGACGATACTCAATAAATTGTCTGAGAATGCATACAATTTGAAAGACTTGCCGGATAAAAAGCACAGCTGCGCGTTTTGTAAAGATAATTTTAAAACGAAAGATGACTTACTGATACATCTCGTAAAACATAAAGGTAAGTACACTTATAGATTATTCCCTTAAATAGATTACGTTAACATAATGATTAACTTATTTAAATTATGTATAAATTACATTTCAGATATGCAAGTGTTGAATTGTCTGCTGTGCAAGAAGATTTATCTTGACATGAAAGATTTCGAGCGGCACAATTGCGTGAGGACATCAGACGATATAAATAATTTAAAACAAGTAAGTAGTCTTAAATTATATTATGTATGCTACAATACAACTTATTACAATAGACCATAATACGAAAAAACAATTGACCGGTCACGGTTGTTTCGGAGACGCTCGGACGCGAATCGACGGCGATGTGCCACCACTATGGTGCAGATCGGTGTACGGCCCAGCGCACGTTGGAGGTATGCCCCGCGTGGGGCACTGAGAAGCAGGTCCTGGTCCGCGAAGTCGGATATGACCTCTCCCTGCAAGCATTCGTGTCGGCGATGCTGTGCGGAGAAACGGCGTGGAGGGCTGTAACCTCCTTCTGTGGGACCGTCATGGTCCTGAAGGAGACGGCGGAGCGGGAACGGGAAAGGAACGATCCTGCTCGGCGTCGTCTCGACCCTCCCACAGCCCCAACGCCCTGGGCTTAAAATACGTAATCCTGGGGCCGTGGATGCGTGAGGTGGGGATCGCATGTGTCCTATTTTAAACGGCCCTGACTAGGACGGAAGCTGGCATGGCCCAGCACAGCACGGGAGGGCCCGCTATGTCAACACGTTCTGTCAGCCTCTCCGATTCGTGCCGAGAACGGCCATCGCAGTGGTTCTAATGGGTAAGAATCCCTCATAACCCGACGGCTACCCCTATGGGAGTCGGGTACCTTTTTGAATATGTCCACTGTGTGAAAAAAGGATTCATTTTGACGCCGCCGCCTTTCGGTTTACTTCTGCGACATAGCACTTTCACTAAATTGATCAGGTCGATACCGAGAGATCTCCGCCGATTGTAGCCACTACATATTCTGCAGGGGTGTGGTCCAGTTGCGCACCATACTCGTGGCAGGATGGTGACCTCCCGCCTCGGTATTCTGTTCAGGTACTTACCATAACAATAACGACCTCCAGACCGATTTCGGCCACGGCGACCAATCTCAAGAGGGATAGGGCACAAGTTTGTGCGCAAACACAGGTGCACTCTATTTCCTAGCTCTTATAATCGGACGGCTGTCCGACACGACCGGAAATAATTCAGGCGCAGGACCAACGGCTTAAAGTGCTTTCCGAGGCACGGAAGCACACACTTCCAACGTCCAAACTTCGGGCTGCTATAGCGAATTTTCTGACTGAAAATCCCAATAACTATTTATTGACCCTACCTGAGGCTTGAACCCAGGACCACTGGGTCTGTTGCCTTATATCGAGCCACTAGGCCAAAAACACAGTTACCATACGTAGGTGCTAATCGGAAACAGCCATGTCCGATAAGCACCTGTCTCATTCAAATGTGAGTGTGCCACTTTTTCTTTCTACCCAGCGACCCAATTTTTTATTTAAGAAGGTGTAAACTAGCAGAATGCTCACCTGATGTAAAGTGATTACCACTGTCGATGGACATCTGTAACACCCGGGGACAGGTGCGTTGCCGGCCTTTAAGGAATGAGTATCCTAATGTCCGGTGGTGAAATTCAGCAGCCGGGACTAATCCAAACAACTTCTCAGCATATTCCCCGTGATACAAAGGGAAGAAGTAGTAGTGATAGTGAGGAGCTCCCACCCAGATATGAGAGTCATGAGCCATGTGTATATGGCCGTATTTGCGCCTTGTAAAATTTCAGGCGATGAGCCGACGTAAAGTACTGCCTCGCCTCTCGCGTTTTTAGAGGCCAATTTAGCCAAATGACCGCGGAGCTAAACAACATTCGAAATCTCGACGCCAAGGGGAGTTTTCTCGAAATGATGGGGATATGACGAAAGGTGACTTTTTAGTAGTTAACGCGTCTTCTATTCTTAAAACTGAGTCTTATTAAGGTTGAATTTAACCAAATTTAGTCGGCCTCAGAGCATGGTTAATAAAGACTCGACTTCCGACACAAGTTTGTTCCGTTACTCGTCGACGTGACGTAGAAATCTTAGCGCAGCCGGTGTGTAGGGCGTCTACATTGCTGTCATCTGAATCTACATTGCTGTCATTTGAATAGCAGTGAATGTTACTGATTTGCTACATGCCATTGATATGCAGAAGAAACAGAGTAGGTGATAGAACGGAGCGTTGTGGAACACAAGAATTGACGAATGTTAGGTCAGTTAGATTCTAGATTTTTTTAAGATTAGTTGTAGTTTTGCAGAAGCGACCGAACCAGGGCTAGGATCTGCCGCCGATGGGTATTGATTCATCCTCCGGGAAAACTCACCACGTATTGCGCTTGCCACCACCGGCGAGCTTTCATTGAAAGTTAGTATTTTCGCGAACCATATTTAAGTTCTTGCGGACCACTGGTTGGGAATGACAGGTTTAGTGGCTAGATGTAAGCCGGCAGAACCGGAGGTACTGGATTTAATTCCCAGATCGAGCCAAAAAATAGGTAAAGGGTTTTTCTGTCAGAAAATTCGCAGACGCATCACGGAGACTGGAAGTTGGAAGTGCGTACAGTCCCGTGCCTCGGAAAGCACGTAAAGCCGTTGGTCCTGCGCCTGAAATCATTTCGGGCCTGTTGGATTGCCGTCCTATCGGCTTATGAGAGTTAGGGAATAGAGAGTGCATCTGTGCCTCTCAGTGTAGTTGCGCATACACTATTGCGCTATAATATCTCATGCGTAGTTGGCTAGTCTCTCTTGAAAATGGCTTTATTATTGTACGATGTTATCGTATACACAAGCCAAAAAACCATGTCAGAGTTTTAACTCATAAAGTTTACTTAATTGTTAACTTTTGACATTCCATCGAGGACAAATCGAATCGAAACTGGATCGTTGTTAAATATGTCGTAATATCTAAAATATATTTATAGGCTGAACCTCCAGATGTACCAAAAGAAGAGCGGAAGCTAAACCTGTCTACTGAAGTGTTGTTGCAAGATCTTCTGATGACTAATAGAGATGCGGTTAGTGTTATCTTAAAATTAACGCATTATAATTTATTCAGTCTTTTCAAAATATACATACATATGTAAATTAGTTGTTTGATTTTTGGAAGTTTTGCGTAAATTTTAAAGTAATGGGTTGAATAGTTAAGACCTCACACGATTAGACGAGCCCGTTGGCGTGGTTGGTAAGACACTTGCTTTTCACACCGCAGGTCGTGGGTTCGATTCCCACCCAGGACAGACATTTTTGTGCATGAACATGTCTGTTTGTCCTGAGTCTGGGTGTAATTATCTATATAAGTATGTATTTACGAAAGAAAATGTAGTATATGTAGTATATCAGTTCTCTGGTTTCCATAGTACAAGCTCTGCTTAGCTTGGGATCAGATGGCCGTGTGTGAATAATGTCCCAAGATATTATTATTAACAAACAGACTAATTTTCGCATTTATTATACCAGTAAGCGTATTATTCTTTCCCCTAAAACGCACTTACACTTAAAGATCTGGAACTTAAAAATACCTATCCAATGATGTATTACATATCGCCGTATCTGTTTATTTAATGTCAAATCTGATAGTATTCGATGTGTTACAGGAGTCTGGAAGCATTGATTTGTGTGATGAGTGTGGAGCGGTATTCGTATCCAGCGTAGAACTCGGCAAGCATCGTGATCGAGAACACCCTGAACTCTCATCGAGATGCCATCTATGTGATAAGGTATGACTGACTGAGACAGAAGGGCTTTTGAGCATGTGGTGGTAAGTGCTCACAATCTTCCAGAGACATTTCATTATTAAAAAGTAAATCATTCCATAGTTATAAGAAATGTCGAACAATCCTTACATCATCAATTAAAGCCTATAAATCCCATCTGGGCTTGGAGTTAATTCCACCACGCTGCTCCAATGCTGGTCTGTCTAAACGACACATGCATGTTACCTCCACCGTCGATCGTGAGATGAATTATTAAAACACAAATTAAACACATGAAACAGTATTGGTACTTCTCCGGGCTTGAACCTGCAATATTGACCGTCGTTCAAGGCCACTGGGCACGATTGTCGACTATATTTCATCAATGAGCCGCCAACGACGGGATCTTGGGTCAGGACGACATCTTGTGCCTGTTGTTACGCCGACTCACTCGACTAACAACAACCATAATATGGCTGTTTGGCCGGACTAGCACAAAGTCTTTTCCACATTGACGAATTCTTACGTCTGTGTCGTTTTTAATATAAATAATTTATGTAACGTAAAGTAAGTTATTTAGCTATTTTGAGATTTAATGCTTCAAATTTGTATGACACAATATAACATTTAAGGTATTCGCCACTGTGAAGAGCGCGGCTCGTCACAGAGCGGTGTGCGCAAGAGTTGAACGTTCATTCGCATGCGCGTCGTGCGGGTTGCGTTTCGCGCACGAAGTATCACTCAACAAGCACATACTGCGCGCACATACGGGCCAGAGTGTTTCTGTGCGTTTCATGGATCGCGACAGAGCACCGCCGCAGCACAGATGCGATACATGCAATAGACGCTTTTACAGGTCAGTGCAGCGATTGAGATTTAAAAATTATATATAATTAAACAAATATGTGATTAGCTAATTAATTAAACAAATTGTACTTAGTTTTTAGCCCAAATACGTATATAGATATTTATTTTTTAGTCTTATTTATAATTTGACTGGTACTCACTTTGTTACTTTTAGAAAAGATTTTCTAGCACGACATGCGAAGATACACAAGTCTAAAGACAAATGTTTGGAGTTTCGAGTTGATGAAACGAGCAGCAGCGCCAGCCTGTGCCTGTACTGCGGTCGAAGTTTCTCGAATTCCTCGAACCTCATTGTTCACATGCGCAGACACACCGGCGAGAAACCGTATAAATGCGATTTTTGCGGGAAAGGTACTACTATGGATAAAATCTTCGATCAACAATACTAACTAGTAACGAAGTAACGCGAAGACAGAATTTAATAATAATTAATTTATTTTTGACATGAAGTGGAAATAGGTATTTTCGATTTTTTTTTGATGATAAAGTTAATTCAGTATATTCACAACTCGTTTCGAAATTTTACGTTCATCGCGAATCCACAATGATTACAATATATAATATATTATCTTTTCTCGATGAATAATATCAAATTTGTTTATTTGTGTCCTCCTGTGATTGAAATAGGCTATACGTGAATATTTTTCGTATTCTGCTCTTTTGAATATCTTTAAGACGTGTTTTTGCCACGAACCTTATCAAGATTGGAGATAGAATAGAAATGTCATTAATAAACACACTTACAAATATATTGTTAGTGATTAATATTATGTAATCTAAATGATATAATTGAAAATGAAAACATGTAGGATCAACTTTACCATGTTCATACGATGGTTTAATGAACTCAACTAGCAAGTGGTACTTATATAAAATGAAAAATAAAATTAACCACAGGTTTCCCTCGTTCGTCTGACTTACAATCCCATCGGCGCTCGCACACTGGAGAGAAGCCCTGCATATGTGGCGTGTGTGGCAAAGGTAACACTAATCAAATAATAATAGCAATAATTTCCCCTAGACTGAATTCGGCCACGACGATATCAAGAGATTAACCAACCGCGTGTGTGCGCAAACAAAGGTACACTTCTGATTGCGCAAACAGTCAATTGTGCTGTGTACGTCCTTTTACGCTGGAAAAGCACATTTATGCATATTACCCCATGAGGTGGGAAGAGGGGTATGTGGGAACGTCGGCGCTGAAAGCGCCTGATGGCCGGATGGCCCACTAAAAAACCAGCGGTACCCACTCCGTCTTCGAGGGGGCGTCACGAGATCGCTAGCGCACCCCACCGTGAGGCCCTGCCAGTTGGATCAAGCGGGCGTCCATTCCTAGGGGGTTCTCGGGGTGTGGAGGACCTCCAGGGCGCATATTGTCGCCACTTCCTTCCTGGTCTTTTTTGGCGGAGCGGGCGAGCAGACGCCTCACGCTCTCGCTCCTCGGCTCCTTATACCCATAGACATTGTAAGAAATGTTAACCATCGGTTACATCGCCAATGCATCACCAATCTTGGGAATTAAGATGTTGTGTCCCTTGTGCCTGTTATTACACTGGCTCACTCACCCTTCAAACTTGAACACAACAAAACTGTAAGAACTGCTGTTTTGCTGTAGAATATCCGATGAGTGGGTGGTACCTACCCAGCTGAGCTTACACAAAACTCTACCGCCAATTAACCACCAAGTGTACCGCTTCTTGTTACCTAGTGACTTATGTGGCAACAAGGCGGGCAACAAAATATTTTTCTCAAAGAGATTGCCCGACTCCTTCAGCAGCACAAATGAGCATCGCGCATTACTCGCCCTGGCACACCGTTCGAACCTGGCGCAGTGGTTCTTACCCTCGGTCGATCAAAGGCCATCTCCATCTCTCGCTCCGTGATTTATGGTGGAGCCACAATTTCTTCTTCGATCACAGAGCGAGGTGACATGCTAGCATGCAAAAAAAGCATCGGCAGCATCGTTTCCGTCTCGGGGGCGCCGTGGGTGCGAAACTTTCATCGCACACCGCGGTACGGACGCCCACAGGGATCCCTATTCAGGTTTTCCACAAACTCATCCCTCCTTGCCCTGAAATATCACCAGCTGTGACTCTTGTTTCGTGCTTTGTACGTCCTGCGCTGTGCCAAGCCGGCTTGTCTTCTTTGCTATTGGCTTGACCGAAATCATTATGTTTTATATGTTATACACAGTCACAGTCTCGATTTAATTTAAACTAACGGTCCATAAAATTTTACCGTGACACATACACCGCGTCGTTGCTCTAGTAGTTAAGTTGGTGGATTCACAAGTCCAGGATTTAAAGTTCAGGATAGTAAAAAGTTTTGTTACTGTTTCGAAATTGTCAATTTTGTTCACCATTTTTATTTTCGAATTTCATTAATTATTTATTGGTTTAACTTGACTTTATAATATGCTTAAGTTAATACAGAGTAATATAAAATTATATTTCATTTACAGGGTTTTCAGGCAGTAATAAGCTGTCACGACACATGCGCGTACATACAGGTATGAAGCCCTACAAGTGCCCTTACTGCGAGAAGGCTTTCTCTCAAAGCAACGATCTCAAACTTCACGTGCGGAGACACACGGGCGATAAGCCCTATGTCTGCGAACTGTGCGGAGACCGTTTCATACAGGTATTAAATAGATATATTATTTACATTTTATATGATAAATCTGTTTCCAAAACTACGATAATTGGAATCCTATATATTTCATGTAAATCGAGCTATTCTTAAAAGATTAAGAACCTAACAGGACAACTTTTGTTCTTTCACTTAATAATTCATCAAATTGTTCTTTAATATAAAAATTTATTATATTAATTTCTTTAAATATGACGACGCTGTGCGAACGCGAAGAAAACTAATGTAAAAAATAATAATTGCGAAACACATCCACGTCTGCTCTTAAACTTGATCTATTAGTGCGGTAATAATTAATTAGTCCACTTTGAGGCGCTCGCGCAGCTTGTCCTTGTACTTCGATTTAACGCACTTAGTGCGTACGTAACACTCAATTTGTAATATAAAAGATATAATTTCATGGTCATTTTTATTATTGATACATAAACTGTTATTCTGATCAACAAAAAATGCTATTTTTGAAAAAACAGAACGATTGTTTATGGTAAGGCTAAAGGTAAACTCACAGAGACTTCATTCAGGTCATTTCATGTTTTTGATTTACCATCGAGAACATGTTATTATTATATTTTTGTAATCAAATATAACTAATTAACACATAGTGTTTTATTTTTAACTTTGTTTTATGGTTTCTTAATTTTTTTCTTTGATTGCATTCATAAGGGTACAGGAAATGTCGTTAAAAATACAAATCGATCGTTCGAAAAAATAAAATCTTAGTCTGCAGTCATTACAGAAAGATTTTTCCAAAAAAATAGCTTAAAATGGTGTTCCTCTCATCCATCGTTTATTCCAATGATCGTTAAATTTTGGTACACATTTGCGTATTGATTAATTTGATTGTACATAGAAAGCTTGGAGAAGTTTCGTTACAGTAAGAAATATTAACCAGTACTCTTATTTGAGTCGCCACGTGAGCTAGACGTGATACTCACCTTTCTACTTATAGTTACAATTATTTACTCAAGCAGGCAGTAATATGAAAATCTGAGAAGATAGTATAAATGTATGTTATTGCACAAACTCAAGACTTTATAGAACATGTTTAATAAAATGATATACTTATGTGACAGGGGACAGCTCTACACAACCACAGACGTGCGCACGGGCACTTCCCGACTGCGTCTGCGCCGCCTCTCGCGCCCATCGTCTACACTGCTCAGAGTATCACACAGACGCATTAATCGGTCAGAGTCACATCACAGACATCGATTGTTGAGATTAGCTTTATTAGCAATTATATAGACGATAAATCGCTCGATGATATATTTTATTTCAGTTTATTAGTTTGCAAATTTAAAAACAATTATAGTAAATACAGCTTGTTTTAAATAATCATAAATAACGATTGTCCTATTTGTTCAGTGTTTTTTAATATATTTTTTATTTCATCTTTAAATTATTTTGTAAGAACTGAGTTGAAAGTATTGTTGATTGATATTATTGTGCCGTTTTTGTTGTGGATTAGCAATAATTAGTGTATTGAATGTAAATTAGTATTTTCACTGCCAGTGATGTGAAGTAAGGTTGTCATTTAAGCGCATTTTATACAAGTAAACAGATTTAGAGGTACTCATAGCTTAGGATTTGGGAGGAGACGGTGGCTCGGTGAAGTCTTCTTCAGCGGATGGTATGGGGGCCTCCCCATACTGTCCTTACGCCCCGCTCCGCGGTCTCGTTCTACGAAATGACTCGCAAAATGAAGCTATCTCCATCCAGCACCTTTCGCTGCTCAGTATGGCTTGAATCACGGTCAGCAGCGAGAGGTCTAGTGACGCAAGACACTCGGAACTGGTATAATTCGGCTAGTACATATCACCGAATCCACTAAAAACCCCTTTCGGTGTTAAGGAGGAGCGCCACGGGATCGCTTGCTGAAGCTACCATGACGTTCTGACGGCCGGTCCCCCTATGCGGGCCTCCATCCATAGTAAGTAAGTAAGGAGGATTCTCAGGGTACTGAAACCCCCTAGTCCCTTTTTCTTTTCCTGGTCTTCTTCGGCGGAGCGAATCTGCAGCGGCATCCCTCTCCTGCTACCGCTCCGCGACCTCCTTCGCGACATCACAATTTCACAGAAAAAGACCATTTCCGACCCGCCCTCGTCGCTTCCGAGCATCGCGATAATGATGCTCGGCATCAGAGGTCTCCGCCGACAACCGCCGCCAGGAAATGCTTTTGGCGCAGGCGGCTGAGGTGTCTTAGATACCAATGACACAAATGTGGCGGTGGCTCCAGCCGGAGTGGAAGTCTTTTTGCCCTATGTTACCATAGTGGACATACGATAACGAGACTATGGTGGCCTTCACTACTCCCACGTCTAAAACGCTTAATTTCCAACTTTCACCTTAGTCCGCTTTTCCGAGAACTCCCGGCGGTAAGCATTCACCTCGCCCTTGAGGCTGTTCCTCCGTGCGCAGGCGGCTACTATTGGGCGCAAAGCTTTTGCCTCTCCTTCACTACCCACAAAGAGACCGGCTGTCTCTTGTGGGTGGAGAATAGCCCTACAACCAAGTAAATATTAAACATTCATTGAAATTAAAATTCATATAAACATCTCGGCTTGTACATAGATAAAGCGAAACACTTGTCCAGCAAAATTGAGGAACCGATTTCTTTTGTTTTCGAGGAAAATAATGTTTAATTTATATACTTGTATTAGAACATGTGTCAAAGTCACAAATGAAATATTCTGTTCGATTTTAGTTCTTGTTATCTTTAACTGTGAAAAATCCAATTTAAGTATTAAATCGATGCTATTAAAATTGTATTCTTATATGCATAAGATAACGATTCCTTATTAAGTCTAGTCTAGATCTGATGAATTATTTTATTTAGGTCTAACATATTAGAGTTAAGATATCATAATATTTGATTGTATTACATCACAAGTCTTATGTAAATAACTTTTTTATAGTTTAAGATTTTTATCTTTTACTTATGTGAGATATATGTGACTAATTATTTAGAACGTAAATGTGTGGTATGAATGATGTATCTGTAAGTTGTAAATAATATTAAATTAAAATTATCTTTTCAAAATATACAATTTTTGATTAATTATGTGGTTTTATTTGAAATATTATATTAAATAACTGCCATCATAAGTTTTTCTCGTTATATAAAAGAGAGGAAGGCTTGGAATTGATCCCACCACGCTGCTCTAATTAGGCTGTGGCTAGTAATAATAATCACTTGAAAAACTTTTTTAATTTAAGAGAACTGCGAATGTTACCTGAAAATTTTACGTGTATCTATCTTGGCAGAGTTCGATAGGTAAACACCCATACAATACAATTATATATTCGTAAACGTATTTAGGTATATTAAAAAAAATTGAAATATAGGAAAATACTTTATTGTTTTACATATATCCTACTAGAAAATGGATGTTCATGTAGAAATATGTAGCTTTATAAGTTTTTTTTTATAATATATTCATAATAAATGGGAGGATCTACTACAATTATTAGTTCACCGTCTTAAGACAATTGTATCCAGTGCACTGAAATTAAATAAACATTTATTATTTGCACGTATTCATTGAATGATTCTTATGTTGATGTTTAGCATTGTTTCTATTTCGCTGAAATAAATATGGAGACGGATACAATATTAGTAGTTATTTTGGAGTAATAATAAATATAGAAAAATCATTGTTAGTCTGCACGCAAAACATCATACTTATATATTTGATAGCTAAAACATTGACATCGATATTGTAAGTAGAAATAGTTAATTAAAACTAGATTAAGAAATCGATGAGTATGTGCAAAGTTTCATTTTAATTAATTAACACTCAGTTGCAATCACACATATTAACAGTTAAGGTTTAATAAAAGCTTGTAAAAAAAGAAAATTCAAAACTAACTCTATCTATCTATTTACTAACTCATTGAAACCAGTGATTAAATATAATAAAGGTAACCTATGGATTTACATGCAAATAAATCGCGGTATATAAGTCTTAAACTAATTTGACTATAAATTCAATAAAATCGTAGGAAAAAGAGTACAAAGTATAAAATAATGCTGTAGATAAAATTACCTTATATACCTTATACTTGTTAGGAAATGATGACAATAAATTAGTTATATGATATATATACATACGTAATTCTGTAACATGTCAATAATAATCGAGAATATGCATCTACGAGTAGCCAACACGTCACGAATATGTGACCTATTCTACAGAAGAGGTCCCTCGAGGATTCGTGTAATATATTAGTATAGAATTCGTAATGAACCATAATTTAACAATATTACAGAAACCAAGTTTGTTAGAGGTATCTTGACATGAACAATTAATAGATACTTTGGTATATTAAGAAACAATAGCCACACAATCCTGGACACGCTACAATTAAAATTACCGATGATTTACACAACGATCCGATGCACTGAAATAAAAGATAAAAACTATAAGCACTCTATACTATATAACACGCTTACACGTTCGTAATATTTTTTCCAATATTACTTTAATTAAAATGTACTCACGCGTGCTTCACACTTCTTTGCATGACACTGAAATTATTTCAATAAAACTAAATGCTTTACGAGTTATGAAATAAAAAATTTAAACGCTATATTTTTGCATTTATTTATCAAACCACACCGTCTGCAGATTGGGGGAAATAGACGAGGCAAATCGGACGGTTCCGGCAGGTTTTCCCACAATTTCCTTCACATCGTAGCAAGACTCATTTTAGAAATTTCGAGTCGAGAATTCAAACAAATAGGATTTGAACTGAACGATTTTCAGATATATAGAACTGTACACTGATACACCGGCACTCCAAGCTCGATGTACCTTTGAATTCGAATAAGATCGAAAAAAATATCTTGTAAATTAAATTGATGGTTTTGTGCAACTATTGTAAAAACAATATAATACCTCTGAGACGCAGCTCGTTCCGTGGCACTACGTGATGAAAGTTACAGTTAGTTCATATTTTATTTAATCTACAGAATATTTGTTGGTATTAAATCCATCATCCCAAGAATTAATTGTAAGCTTGATACTAGTGGTTGGATATAAACAACAGATTCCGGGGTCAAATCCCAAGTAACTAATAAAAAGACATTGACGTTTTTTTGTCGAAGATTCTCAGTAGCAGCCCGGAGTCTGAAGGTGGAAGCGTGTATAATTCTATGCCTCGGAAAACACGTAAAGCCATTGGTCTTACACCTGAACTCATTCCGATCGTGTCAGGTTGCCGTCCCATCGGATTTTGAGAGTTATCGAATACAGAGTGCAACTGTTTCTGCCGAACATACTTGTGCACTATTATAATATGCCCTGCGCAGTTGGTTTATCTCTTAAGACTTGCCGCCGTGGCCGATATCGAACAGAAGATTATCATCATTTGTAATTCCACAACCAACCAAGCACAAGGGACGCCACAATTACTTTCCTATGGTATTTTTTATCTAGCCTTTCATAATTATGACAAATAGTAATATAGTGTTGGATTGCTAAGAATTTTTTGAAAAGAAAACAATAATAAAGGCTCACCTCCGATAGGCAGTTTATTCCAGTGCACTAGTAAAATAAATAAGTTTATGTTATTAGAATAAAACATTGTACACGTAAAAAAATCTATCTAAAAGTATTTTTAATAATATGTAAGATACGTATTTGTTTTAAGTGAGTTATGGGATTCATATTTACTTATTACTTACATATACCCTATTCCAATAGGAATAAAAATAAATAAAACAAATAAAACACACCATAGATTTACAAATTGCATGCGATTGTCAAATCGTTCTGATCTTGATTAATTTACCCTTATTCATAATGCAAGACTATTCCAATTAACTAGTTATAACCACATTAATGTAACTTCCAACGCCATAACGCCAATTGAAAACGCCATATTTTCACGTATCCATAGTGAATGTCATAGATTATTCAAGATGTCGACCAATGATATCGCGTCAATTGATATCGATGACCAATTAATTCGGTGTCAAATTTGTTTATTAATGTTTATTCCTGTTGTGATTGGAATAGGCTTTAATTATGTATTTAAAACATAACAAGTATGGCTAATTTGCTCGTATTATGCAGGTTTGCCTTCTCTTACATAAAAAAAATTACTTACATTAGATCTGCATTGATGTCCTGTGCACTAATTAACGAAACTTGAATATAATATGGTTTTCTTGACGCGTATTATAGATATACGATGAGAATAATCTCTTCTTCAATATACTTACGCTCGCTCTTGCTGAAGCTCCATTACTCTTTAAATAATATAAAATTAATAAAGTATATGTGATTTTCATATTTAATAACATACTTTTTTCTGCAAAACCTACCAAGGTCAAACAGGATCCTGCTTGGCACTGAAAATATTATAAATTTAATTAATTATTAATATTTAACTAGATCCTTTATTGGGCTACAGACTTGCGAGAAACATAGTGTGAATTCATGGTAGCTTATTTTCATTTAAAGATATTAAGAGCGAAAATTATTTTCTTTGAGGGGTACAATAACATCTTACCTTTGAATGGCAAACTCGTCCAAAACACTGCAAATTAATAATTAATTAAATTAGGGAAGTATGGTTTACTTATTACCTTTGGTTGTACAAGTTTTTTTATATAACTTTGTCAAGATACGAAATTAAATTAATTCGGGTGAAATGTGTTCAATTATATAATGGCCCGATCCGAAAACCTTTAACCTTGATTTTCGGGCTCTGAAATCGTAAAAGTTTAATAATATCCCAACTAGGTTGTTTATATCTATTATATATATGACAGAAAAACGGACTGTGATTGTCTAACTGATTGACATATCAACGCCGCCGAAACTACTGGGGACGAAAAGGAGTCCTTTTACACTGTAGGGTAACACTAAGCAACACCAATGAAGGCCCTTTGATAATTTAACCCGTAAGGTAGTGATGAAAGGGATGAAAGTTTGGAAGTATGCAAACAGCACTTTGAAAATTAGCACTTTTTAAGCAATTATGAACAAAGTTGCGCATCAATAGTTAGGTAGGTAGTCTTTAAATTCTTATCTATGAATAGTTTTTGATCACATGGGGTGTTTTCTATTCTTTCCGCTGTCAGAGCGCTATTGAAAAGTTACTGGAAAAGCACTCATGAACGTTTTTTGGAAATATTACCCCTAACTTAGTTATAAAGACACTGGAAGTTTGTATGACACAGATGACAATCCTTTATTTCTGAAGAAAACGCAATGGAAATTGTAAGCCCTGATTGAGGCGCTAGTATATTATACAATTAGGAGACTCCTTGGTCCATACAACAGCGTTATTAAAAAAAAAGAAGTGCGCTAATTTTAACCGCCGCCATCTTGTTAGTGCACAAAAAGGTAACGTAATTAAATTATTATTGGCACGACTTATGATTTGCAATGTGTTTAAATACTGTTATTTGAATTTAAAGAGTAATTGAGTAATTAACATCATTTTATATGATTCGAGGTCCTTATGAAATCAGTTTTCACTTCTGGATTGAAATATATATATATATAAAGAGGCGTTAAGAATAAGAGATCAAAACTAAAGCCCAAACTACAATTTAAAATACAATTCTTAAGTAGAGTGGATTGAGGAAATGGAAATTAAACTACTTAATTATATATTATAAGTAGGTATATTTATTTTACCTTCGACGTGCAAATATTTAAAACTCCTTCACACTAGTTACAAAAATATGTACATGTTAATATTTTCGTTTTTGTTCATCTAAGAATTTAAAAAAAAAAGTGAAATAATTACCTTTGCTTCACAAAATGGACCATAGCACTGTAATAAATGTTAACAAGTGTTTTTGTATTGTTAATTATACAGTTTAAATAAAAATAATTATACTATATTTGTGTTACAAGATGAGTGTAATGAATATTTACTTCGACCGAGGAGAGATCTCCAGTTGTCTATAGAAAAAATATAAACTATATTAATTGACTAATAATAAAAACAGCAACAAAAATAATAATTTAAAAATATTGTACATAAAAGCATACCATAGCCGTTGCATTAAAACCGACAGCCTGAAAACAGGGTTGTTTTGAAAAAAAATATATTAAATATATTAGTACATGTATGTATGTATACTTTGGTATATAGCTATCGTAGGTCCAGGTGGTGCAGTGCACCAGGGCCTCGGAGATCAGGGGACCCTCCAACCTAATGCTCTATAATTTTGAAGGCCAATATAGAACAAGCTGCGTGGAAAGAGTTTCTCTATTCACCGGGGCCCTTGTCCACCTAGCTACGCCACTGTGTGTATACATTGTTTGTTTGTTTAATTTTCGTTTTTGTCTATGGGATTTTATAATATAGCTAGCTGCCCTCGACAGTCTCGACTTCGTTCGAGTATAAAAAATGATTAACCTTGATATATAAACATCCACCAAACAAAATAGGAACATACGTATATATTTGTTAAGTGACTCGACTCTGATGAAGACCATTGTTAGTAATATATTGACAGCTGTGTAATAAAGGCTGTTATTGGGTTGAAATATGCCTCAGGTATTGTTATAAGTACTACCCAATAGTGTGTAAAGTACTACCCTGTTTGGTTGTGGACGACACAAGGATGGGCTTAATAATACAATTTTGTAACAATCAGGCAATTCTCAATGTAGCCATCATACGCTATAATTATTAAAATATTGCATTTTAAAATAATCTCACGATATATTTCAATTAATATTGTACCCACCATTGAAGTGGACATGCTACCCACGCACTGAAAAAAAATTAAACAATTTGGTGATAATTCTTCTAGAATGTTCCATTAAGAAGTACATAATATCCTTTCATTCATTTAGTCTAGAAAAAGTGTGAATGATAATAGAATGATCGAAATCACATAACACAACAGTGAGTTTAATGAGAAACCTAACCTCTAATCCGGAGACACATTTATATTTAGTAGGTATGTATGAATGTGACAGAGGTGTATACTATGTGGTCAAAACATTTACTTATGAACTTTCATGTTTGGAATATATATTGTTCTACTCTTATTTCATTTTTTTTTATTGGTAACACTTAACTCGTCAATAACCACCATGACAACAAATAAAAAATAGAAAATTGTTTGACAAACAGAAGAAAAAATTACTGACCTCTTTTTGTTTTTGTTTTTAACTGTTTATATATTAATGTTAAAAGCGTTTTCTTCTTAAATAACCTTAGTATACTATATAGTTATAACCAAGTAATTGCCTTAATAATGATTAAGGTCAACTGCAGTCGAAGTCTGATTATAGTCGTAATAGCTTAATAATATTTTAAGTTTATACTTACTTTTGAGCGACAATCATTTCCTTTGCACTAGAATATTATAAGTAACACAGATTTCAGTTTAATACAAATTTAATTAAAGAAATCAATAGTATATTAATATTGCGCGAAAAGATAGATTTGCATTTCATACTCTAATTTTAATAAGCTCGTATACAAAAAGAATAAATAGATTATTATACTTTTAAAGTTTATATATAAATAGGTACATATTATAATAATGAATCGAAACCTTTGCAGAACATGTCTTAGCCATCTGAAATGAACGATTAGATTCAAGTTATAATATAATAACAATAATATATCCTGGGACATTATTAACACGAGGCCATTCGATCCCAAACTAAGCAGAGCTCGTACTATGGAAACCAGGCAACTGATATAATACATATACTACTCCTCTTTTGTAAATATAAACTTATACAGATAATTACACTCCGACTCAAGACAAACACATACCTATGCTCATACACACAAATGTTTGTCCTAGGTGGTAATCGAACCCACGACCTGCGGCGCGAAAGGCAAATATCTACCAACTACGCCAACCGGCTCGTACATATACTTATCTTCTTCTCTTAAATTATGTTTTTATTATCATAATTTTATTATTATATTATGATTTAATTCGTTGTTCCCGTTAAATAACAATCTATTATTTATTATTTAAAGTCTCCTTAACAACTACGGTGCCTAGTGACTATACAATTGAATGAACTAAATTTAATTTTGTTTAAGTGCATTGACAGCTTGTTTTATTGATAAATTATAATAGAATTTAAGTATGATATTGGAATTGAGAATTACATTACGTTTGCGTGTTAGAGTCGAGGTCGAGTTAGTAGATGTTTCATCAACATTGAGCACAGCTGCACAAATGATGTGAGTGTGGTAACTGGTAAAGCATGACAGACAATGATGTTCAATGTCAATTTAATTTATTATTAACCTTACAACCATAATATCAACGATTTAATTAACTTTGATATTATAAATAATATATAATCAAAAAATATTAGATTTTTGTAAATTATAAGGTTAAAAAATAAAAATAACTTACTCTCTGTAAACCTCGTACTATAATATTTTCTGTCACTAATATCTGAAACGATGTGTTTTAGATCGTAAAGAGTACCTTAACACTTTCTATTCGGGAATGAAAATGAAATGAAATTAGGTATATAATTATTAAGCGTTATTAGAGGTTACAGAAGATTTATTATCTATATATAGATATTTAATATTTATTTTAAGATGACAAAGAAGTGAATAAATGTAAAATCGACTTGACTCGTCCACCGTGTGATCTCGTTTTGGAAGTGATAACTTCGTATTTTGGCAATTTTGCGCTCGTGAATGGACGGGGCAAACGGAGCAGGCATCTCAAGGCAACCCCTTCCACCCTCGCTGTGGACTTCTGCAACATCAGGGGACTGAATTCCAACTTAAACGCCGTCCACTACCATCTTGAGACGGCGAAGCCGGCCTTGCTCTTTCTCACCGAGACCCAGATATCGTCTCCGGCGGACACCTCATTTCTCTCCTACCCGGGGTACAAGTTGGAACATTCCTTTGTACCACGGGCTGGAGTGTGTGTCTATGTCAGAGAGGATATCTGCTCTCGTCGCCTCGCCCATCTTGAAGGGAGGGACCTATCTATTCTCTGGCTGCGCGTAGACTGCGATGATCATCCGCGAATCTACGCGTGCCTATATAGGTCCCATAGCGGTAATGCCGAAACTGACCGGCTCGTTGAGCACATGCAACGGGTTACAGACTCCATGCTGCAGCAGATCCCATCCGCAGAGATCGCGATTCTTGGCGATTTTAACGCCCACCACGCCGAATGGCTAGGTTCACGCACGACCGATCATGCGGGGAGATCTGTGGCCGATTTTGCCTTGGCATATGATCTGACACAATTGGTTACCTCGCCAACGCGAATCCCAGATGTGGATGATCATACACCTTCCCTGCTAGACCTTCTGCTGACCTCTCATCCGGACGGGTACCATGTCTCCGTCGAGCCTCCTCTTGGCTCGTCGGACCATTGTCTTGTCCGGAGTACAGTGCCAATCTTACGCCCCTCACGGCCTCGGTTCGTGGGATGTCGGCGAGTGTGGCACTATAGGTTAGCGGACTGGGATGGGATGCGGTCCTTCTTTGCATCCTACCCATGGGGGCGGATTTGTTTCTCGCCGGATGATCCAGATGTCGTTGCTGACTCGGTCGCTGATGTGGTGTTTCAGGGTATGGAACTTTTCATTCCGTACTCTGCAGTACCCATCGGTGGCAGATCCCGGCCCTGGTTTGGTGGCCTCTGCAAAACGGCGTCACGCCGAAAAGTAGAATGCTATCAAGCCTGGGCTGAAGCGACGGCATCGCGTGATGTAAATACCAGCGCATTTAAAAAGGAATATAACTCTGCCTCCAGGTCTTTCAAAAGAGTTATTGCCAAGGCAAAGTCGGAGCACATAGGCAGAATTGGCGAGAGATTGGTGCGTCTTCCTTCGGGAACACGCGCATTTTGGTCTCTCGCTAAGGCTGTCTTAGGGAATTTCTGTCAGCTCTCCCTTCCATCTCTGCACAGGAGCGATGACTCGTTGGCCCATACAGCGAAGGAGAAAGCCGACCTCTTGGGATCTCTCTTCGCGTCCAACTCGACTCTTGATGATCAAGGAAAGACACCACCGACAATCTTGCGGTGTGATACCACGATGCCGGAAATTAAATTCCGACAGAGTGCAGTTCGTAAAGCATTTTTTTCCTTGGACATCCATAAGTCGAGTGGGCCCGATGGCATTCCTCCGATTGTGCTTCGTACTTGTGCTCCCGAGCTGGCGCCGGTCTTAACGCGTCTTTTCCGACACTCCTACTCATTAGGCGTAGTCCCGAATTCGTGGAAGAATGCTTTAGTGCACCCGATCCCTAAAAAAGGCAATCGCTCTGATCCATCAAATTATAGGCCTATTGCTATCACCTCCTTGTTCTCCAAGATAATGGAGTCCATTATTAACTGCCAGCTCCTGCGGTACCTAGAGGAGCATCAGCTGATTAGCGACCGCCAGTACGGCTTCCGTCGGGGTCGCTCAGCTGGTGATCTTCTAGTTTACCTTACTCACAGTTGGGCTACGGCGGTTGAGTCCAAGGGGGAGGCATTAGTAGTCAGTCTGGACATAGCGAAAGCCTTCGATCGGGTATGGCATGAAGCGCTACTCTCTAAGCTTCCATCCTACGGGCTTCCCGAGAAATTGTGCAAGTGGATCTCCAGTTTTTTGGCAGATCGGAGCATCAAGGTCGTTGTCGACGGTGCATGCTCCGACTTAAAATACGTCAATTCTGGTGTTCCACAAGGCTGCGTTCTTTCACCTACTCTGTTTCTTCTGCATATCGATGATATGTTACAAATCAGTAACATTCATTGCTATGCGGATGACAGCACTGTAGACGTACTTTACACCGGCCGTGCTAATATTTCTCGGGAACACGTCGACGAGTGTCGGAACAAACTTGTGTCTGAAGTCGAGACCTTGTTAACCAAGGTCTCGGACTGGGGCCGACTGAACTTGGTCCAATTCAACCCCAAAAAGACTCAAGTTTGCGCGTTAACCGCTAAAAAATCTCCATTTGTCGTATCCCCTCACTTCGAGAATACTCCCCTCACTGCCACAGCCAGTATCGGGATACTTGGCGTCGAGATTTCGAACGTTGTTCAGTTCCGCGGTCAACTGGAAGTTAAAGCCAAATTGGCTTCCAAAAAGCTTGGAGTGCTCAACAAGGCGAGACGGTACTTCACGTCGGCCCATCGCCTAAAACTTTACAAGGCGCAAATTCGGCCCCACATTGAGTACTGCTCTCACCTCTGGGCGGGAGCTCCACAGTACCAGCTTCTTCCTTTTGACCGCATTCAACGTAGAGCAGTTCGAATTGTCGACGATCAAGTTATTACCGACCGGCTTGATTCTTTGGATTTGCGTAGAGATGTTGGGTCACTCTGCATCCTCTATCGCATATATCACGGGGAGTGTTCTGAGGAGTTGTTTGGTTTAGTCCCGGCCGCTGAGTTTCACCACCGGACATCGCGCCAGAACTCAAAATTCCATCCTCACCACCTCGATGTCTGGAAGTCCACAACAGCCCGTTTTCTAAGGCATTTCCTGCCTCGTACAATCACTCTGTGGAACCAGCTTTCGCCGGCGACTTTTCCGAACCGATACGACATGAAAACCTTCAAGAAGAGAGCGTACTCTTTCCTCAAAGGCCGGCAACTCACCTGCTAGTCCTCGGATGTTGCAGATGTCCATGGGCGGTGGTAGGCACTTTCCATCAGGTGAGCCTCCTGCTCGTTTGCCCCCTCTTTATATATAAAAAAAAAATTATATTTAATACCTATATTATAATTAATAATAAATAAAAACGTTTAAAATCCCTTTGAATTATAACAAAATAATGTATGGTGAAATTGTTCCCCTTTCATAGATCTAAGATAGAAAAGTCCGCGATGGCATATGTCTATCTTTTAAGGATAGCTAACTATACCCATTTTAATGTTTAAAAAATGGTTACATAATAATGTGATAGTTGGAAAGCTATAAAAACGGATAATTATGATATTTATCCTTATCAAATTAAATACGTTATTTACTTTAAGCATTTCATGTATATTATAATTGCCCTTTACACCACCCAATTTAAATTATTATCTTAGCAGTTATCGTAATTTTAAAACTTTCGCGCACTGAATAAATTCAAGCGGTCATACTATCGCGCGATGCAACCGACTGCGCGCCCCCGCGTCCTTTTTTAGGAATATTTACTCTGCTTCTCGAGCGAAGTCGGGGCGGGTCGCTCGTAACATCTAAATTATATGTCGAGTAACATCTAAATTATTCCTAAATTTTACTGTTTTAATAGAACAAAGGAAGTAAGACCAGGTTACGCAAAACCCCTTTTTAAAGTGATAAAGATATTTTCGGTACAAATATATTTTGTTATTTCGTATAAAATAATTTCAGGACATACCGTAATCAATAACGTGACTGTTACCTTATATGATAACATTGTAGAGTGAACGTTTCGTATAATCACTCATTTCATGATAAAAATACCAATCGATTTCTCAATTATATACACATAAAATCGATTATTTGATTTGCAATAGGTTGATATCAAATTTAATAAGTTATAGCTCAGTGACATTTGCGTTATCTGGTGTGTTTGAAAGCAATAAATGAATCCGGTTCATAATCTATTGACAACAAATCATATTGTGTGCCTGGGTTTTGTTTATACTTAGTACGTTAAGTTTTCAAACAACAAAACGAAAGGCGTGTTTTTAATAACAATGAAAACTTCTAATTTTTATTTATGTATATTTCAAAACAATGGCAAATGGTAATGGTAATTAAGGTAATCTTACTGAAAATTGTATGCGAAAATTAGTAAATGAATATAGGTTTAATTTTCAATAATATAATTCATTCAGGTCGTATCGACTTTATTGATTTCCACAGATACTAATAGAAATACAATTCGACAATCAACAATTCTAATTATAGTGATAAATGTAAGTACACATCTTTTAATGGTGACTAAATAATGAAGTTATCATCGATACACATCTATTAATCTAAAATAGATATGTTGCTACAGTATTAATAAATCCATTTTATAATATAATAGTAGGTACACATAATAAACATTTTGTAAATATTTTAATATAGTGAAAGAGTTTCCTTGATAGTCACACTCTTATATACATACAATAGAATAAGACCAAAGTAAGCCCCGCTATGTACAGCCAAAGGCCATATTCCCTTTACATATTAACTAGTTGATCCCGCTTACAATACACAGACTTCACTGCCGCGTATTGTCCCGATCCAGTCACTCACTTTGAAGTTCTTTGGAAAATTTATAGTTGAAACACTACGTGCATAGTAGAGACGCTACGAGACGAAAATATGTTCCGTGGACATTTTTCTAGCCGGAGTCGTTTAGGCTTAGTTCCATTTGTTCTTCACAACGGATCTGAGTCGCCGTCCCCACATTAGATTGTATCATACGATTGTACCCTGGAGATGTTGAGGGTCAGGGGTAGGTGGCAAGCCAGATCCCGCCGACGTGGAGGGAAGGGCAGCAGCCATATCCTGATATCCAAATCGATCCATGGGACCCTCGTCTGGTGGTGTCACCTCTAGACCAATGCTTCCATTGAGGGCAATTTTAATGGCATTTGCGTTCTGTTGTTGTTGCTGGTGTTGTAGAAGTGAATTAAAGTGTGATATTCCAATTTCTTCCAGGCTGCTCTTGCGGCGACGAGAAGTAGCAGGCGTACCCAGTCCTTGTCGCAGAGAGTTAGATCGACGTAGCAAGATATCGTCTACTACTCGAAGAGAATTCGAACGCCCACGAAAGTCGGTAACAATAGTGGGGCTATCAGGGAGAGACAAAGAGTTAGCTTTCGCATTTGTCAATGGCGGGGCTCGTGGCGAAAGGCTCGAGTGGCCTCCAAGCGCTGATCCACGACGACTGCCAGCTGCTGCAGCCTGGATGAGTGCACCAGAGCAGAAACTGATGTTAGACTTGCGTCGGCTGTTATGACGTTCAAACGTCTTTTGCGCTGAGAATGGTGAAGGACGCACCAAATATCTAAAAGAAAAAAACCCCGTAATAAATATAACAATTCGTGATTTAAATAAAATAAGCTATCAGAAATATACATACATGATGTCGCCTTCTTGCAAGTTTAAGTCGCAGCTTGGGTTTATGATAACGTACGAGAGACTGTTCCGTTTCTCGCTAACGTCGTCGTAATCGACTCCAGTCAAATTCAATGACTCAATCCTAGATCGTACAAGATTAGCTATTTCAGCTCTCTCAATTTGCTGTGCATGATTGTCTCGAGCTTCGTCAGCCAAACTCGTTGAATACTAAAACATAAGTAATATTTTGAAACTGTGCTTTGTACATTCAATAATTAAATAAACGATTGTATATTGATTTTTGTGCGTTACCGTTTCTCTTACGTTTGGTTTGAGTCTCATGCATGCATTAAACGAGTGACTTACATTTGATTTAAGACGAGTCAACTAAAGGTATGTCTTGGAGTATAAGAATCAATACTAGATACCCAAGACACACTTTTCAGTTAAAGTAATGTGTAATGTAGTATATCGAACATATTATTATGCCTTGTGCACACTGGAACAGACTGTCTACGTTGAATCTAATGAACTAAGTGCAAATAACGCACAATGGCGAAATTTCTACAGCTAGTATCTAGACTAATCTAAAGCTCGATAAATGAATATAACCAGTAGATTCGTAGCAATTATAAAACCGCTCTAAATTTATAATGAGATTGTATTTTAAGTTATAAAAGTTTAAATTACAAAATACCTTGACATCAGCGTCTGTTATAGCAAAGTTAAAAGTATTAAAACAAATGTTAAATTTTCACACAATCCCAAGGTCATCGACGACTAACAGAAAATACTCTTTGAAATGTATTAATAACCAAACAACACAACACATTGTCTTGTACGTTTTGTTAATCACCAATGCGATCATTAGTGTGGCGGGGTCTTACCGCTGGAGTGCGGTCTCCGTAGCAGCCGCTGAGGCAACCCGTGGTTCCCCGGCGCGATCGGGCGCCCCGTCCCTCGGACCCACCATCTCCTGCCGCCCCAGCATCCCCCGTCGCCTGCTGTAACTTGCCTATCACACGTCTGCCACGCCTATAAGTCCCTATTGCGACGCTCACTCGCATACTCATTTGGTGACCAATATACATCTCTAACTAACTTCGTTCTTATAATCTTTGAAAGAATGCTGACAGGATGTCAAATTGGTATAACATGATAACATTTACTTAATGCGAGAGAGCATCAAAATATGAATAATGATATCTGCTGGCTACGTTCTTATGAGGTGCATGCTGAATGCTCTAAAGTATTGAGGTTATGCATTTTTTTAAGTACAGACATATACAAGTTTTAACTACAGGCCAAGTAAAGTTTAAAATCTAAGCTCAGGCGATTAGTAATCACTTTCACAATAGACAAATTAAATAGAAAACCTTACATGTTGTAGCAGAATGTATGAGAAACCATGCAAAGATTATGTCGATTATCGGATTCTGATGAAGGGTGTTTACGCTCTCTGCGTATAGCAGCAAATTTTCTGGCAAATCAAATCGGCGGTGGTCCATCGCTAGGTTGATGTAATATGATGTCGTCGTCCAACTATTTCTTTATCTAACAGTCCATGCAGATATGCAATACGTACTAATAGGACAACTGTATGGCGGGATTGCGATCATCGAGCTCGATACCGATACGCGTGCTTGTTTTGATTGTTGTGTTCGATTTGACCCGCAACGATAAAATGTCAGTAGGAAACACTCTTTAGTCAGATCCGTATTCACGCAAAAGCACAAAGGGTCGACATCTTGGCTATAGCAGTTTGCGATTGAAAATTAAGCTCGTGTATTTCAAAAGAAAATCGAGTATCGTATGAGTATTAGAAAGTTGTACAAATGCATAAGAACTAATTTACAAAGACGCCACAAGTGTAGGCTTCATATGTTGATGTAAGACAGTTTATAATGAGTAAGTGTAGCGCTGACCCGTAGGAAAGATAAATTATATTTAAAAATGTACCCGAAATACAGTCCAAAGACTAGGACTACTTGAATGCATTGTGAGTTATTTTTATTTTAATATACGGTTTAATTTGCGTGAAATACTTTAATATAGCGGTAGGTAGCGGCGAAGGACTGTATTTAAGGAGTACTATCTGAGAGGTACAGTAGACCGACTCACCGATGGTCGCGACGGTCGCGATGGTCGCAATCCCGCGAGGCGTGACCAAAACCACCCAGTCGGGCTCCGTGGCGACATACTCACGTGGTGCGATTGATCAGCTAAGCTCGTATCCTGAGTTCGATAAATCCCAATAGGGATTTCGCATGTGGTAGAACATAACTTTTGGTAAAGTCGACCATATGTACGTATCCACATATCCTCCTTTGTTATTTTCATCTGTCAGAGGTCCAAGGTAGCAAAATGTTACTTAATTATGTTACTTTTTAAAATGTTACTTAAAACTAATAGTTGTGAAAAGTAATATATTTCAAATCAAAAATAAAATCAAAAAAACATTTCCCGCCTAAATTCGCGCGGCATGAGGTGAAATGGGATTGCAATACAATGTTATATAGACTTCGCAACATTAATATTCGCAAGCATATTAAATAAAACTTACAGAAGTAAGAAATCCTGATCCTGGAGCCTGATCAACGCCCAACAAGAGTCTCACAAATGTAATTACGTAATCTTTTACGAATGCCTGATAAAGAAGAGTATCCAGCATAGAGGCGGAAAAGACAGAACCAGCTGCAAATGGTAGTCTAAACATGTAGGAGATATGGGACCCTCTCTCCTTTTCGCGCTGCAATAAAAGATGCTGTGATAAATATAATTTTAGTGTTTTCACATTACCTAAAAACATTATAGCAAACCTTTTCCATTTTGGATAGATGCAACGCGTATTTGTCGTGTGCCCTGAATTGCATGAATCGCATGTTTGACGATTGAGATAGCTCCGTTATAGATTTAATAGATGGAAAGAATCTGAAAAGATTAATTATTTTGAGCCCAATGAAATATCGTTTCAACGCAGAAGCATATCTTTTACTCGCTGGGCATAATACATTATAAAAATATCGCTTCCATTCCAAAAAGATTCGCAAAGGGCGCAACTTACCTACGTATTATAAACTAGATTAGAAATAAAAAAATATATATATTATTGGAAGATTTTTACTTGAACATTGTTTGAACTGCCACAATTGTGTTGCAGTCAGAGAGACTGTCCTCTTCGGCTGAATTAGATAACTCTTTATTGACAACCACCACGTTTTCGGCTAAAGTTATACCTGCGCGGAGAAGATCATCCAGGCTGTAAAGTTAATAATGTGTCATTGCAGTTGCTATCGAATATATTATGATTCAAGGATATGATTAAATGAGTGTCTTACCAATCAATAGTTCCGAGCATCCAATAGACCAATGGAAAGTAAGAAATGGAATCAAGGAAAGCGACATCAGGTCTACGTTCCAGCAAAAGGATTATAGGGTTGAGTGAAGTCTTAGATCTGAAATGTGCGCGCAGTGGAATAATAAAGTTATAGATTCCGTTTGAAGCGTAATCAGCGGCAAGAATGATGGTCTTATTTTGCCATTGGTATTCCTTGGCGTTTCGGTATGCGCAATGCTCGCACACCTGAGCCAATTGAAGGCAACACAGCGGTTTCTTTTCCTTCAGCAAGTAGCACAACGTTGGGCTTACTCCTATGAACGGCGATACTGGAGGGAAACCTTTCACGATCCTGTAAAGTGAGACATGTGTTAGTTTTTTCTACTCTGCAAATTGATACTAGTACTCATGTGTAACTTAAATAAGGCAAAGCAAAGCTTTTTATATTTTGAAGATAATAAACAATAAATTATAAAAAAGTCAAAGTAATACTTACTGCTTAATATATTCTACATAATAAAAATTATGCAGATTTTATAGAATATTTAAGAAATAATGATAACAATCGAGAAAAAAAAGTGAATTAATAATAATTTATATTAAATAATGTGCTAAGTATAAACTAACATCCAATATCAAGCAGACTTAAACATATTCTAGAAACGAATATCGAGTGCAATTCTAATTTTAACTCTAAAAAGTTACCATTAGTAATAAGATGGAAGTAAATATACTTGCTATCTTTTAGAAAACATAAAAAATACACATTTTAATCAATTAGCCAAACTTAACTAATTTTCACTAAATATTGAAAATTAGCTATTAATTTTTTATGAATAATTTGTGTTATACTTTTTATTGAATTTAGCAATAATACTTAAAAACCAATTTGTAATTATTTTTATAAGATACTTGAATCAAAGTCAAAGAGTCAAATACAAGTAATTGTATCACTCGACGGTAAAATGTATTTCGATGATGGACGGCTTTACTTATAAACGTTTGGCGGGTGATTAGTTAAACAATGCTGTGTCATCTTCATTCGAATGTCAAAACAATAATGACAGAAAAAGATAAATCAGTGTTTAACTAAACAGCCGCTAATCAATGTTTACGAGGAAGACCGTTACATTTGTAAACATGTAATATCTAACAGTTGTCAGGACATTCAAGCTAGGGAGGTTGTTTCCGGCTTACCTGGTGAAATCGTTGCGCCAAGCTGTGCGTGTTTCACTCCCCCCCAGCGAGGACATGGAGCTCGTAGTTGTGTCGTCACTGCACACGCCGCGGCAGTAGGGACATACTCAGGTCTCAAGGGTACGTACACAATGCACACATTCGTATCAACTAAACACTCACGAGGGGTAACATTCGTGTGTGCTACATACGAGCTTTAGGAATCGTGCGCTATAGTATTTCTTGTAAAACTTTGATATTAAAGGTGGTTTTTTGAGAATTTGCTAAATAATGTGTAGTTTGTAGCAGTTGATTTGATAACATTGTGAATTATTGAAAAATCTTTTTGATGTTCGTAATTTGAATGTGAATATTTTTTTTAGCACATGCGTGTAGCAGTAATGACTGTAGTTAAGCCCAAAATTGATTAAATCTTTAAAAATAATGCAGCAGTAACATATGAAATGTAAACAACAATGGATATTTATGGTAAATCTATTTGTGTTATTTTAATGTGTTCGTCTTGAATTAAAAATTCTATTATTTTGTCTTATATTAATAGAATTTTATGCTGTTTTAATTATTTGGAATGAGCGTTGAATAGATTTTGATAGCCGTTAGTTAAAAATAGTTTTATATGAAGACTCCATGCTTCATGTATTTTTGTACGTGACGAAATATTTATATAAATATATTCTCTAATTTCTTCTCGTTAATTTCGCTATAATTAAAGTTATGTTTGTCCAATCGTAAAGCCCAACTTTATAGTTAAATGTCATCCACATATTTTATTTTATTTTAAATTGTATATTGGATTTGTATTCTGTGTCGGCTCTATTCGATTTTATATTTTGTGAGCAGTGACAAGTATCCATTCTGATAGTTAATATGTATTATATTGTAGGAGTGCGTAGTGTTAGCTACAAGCCAAGCAATGTTCGATGCACAACAGAACTTACAAGTAAGATACAATGACGTACTTTGTGCTGAGTGCATGCAGCTGCCGAGATCCGGTTTTTCTATCTACACGATTTGAATGTACAGGCTAAAACAATAAGAAACAAATTTGGAAGATCGCCAACATATAGTGCTATGTAAACTGTAGCACATTTACATTGACGATCAAATAAAAAATAATTAGCAAAATTTAAATTGTTCAATTACTCTTTTAAAATATATATTTAAGTTTTGCTAATATGAATAAGGATCTACATTTCGTAAATATAAAAACGTATTAGTGTTGCTTATAATGTGAATAATTTTAGAAGATATTTAACGTTTTTAATTCACTGAATGTATATCCTACAAATCGTCTAAACTTTATTTTAAAAGTTTCTAAATACTAAAATTGAAAAGACAGCGAAGTGACAAAAAATAAATATGCGTGCGTGCATGATCGCGAGAATGGCGTTTCGGTCTGCGCTGTGTCTTACGCAATCTTTTCGGAAGGAGAACGCCAGGGGACGTCATCATCCAGTTCATCTTCACTTTCATCAACACCAACTCCTTCCCCTTGATTCTCAGATGTAATAGTAAGACTGCTCGTTACCATATCCGGTACCGGAAGAATTGATGGTCTTCTACTACCTGAATTAGAACATTAATAATTATACCACAATATCGATTTCAGGAATTCAATAAAATATTAAAAAAAATAAAAGCTACCTCGTCGGCAATGGAGGCTATCAGGGCTTAAAAAGTTGGTATTATCAGGTCGAGGAAGTAAGAGGTGACTGTCAGTTGCGCTATCGGTAGCCGGAGACTCTTTAAGACAAGTACGAGAGTCAGATGCCGATGTTGATGCTTCTCCAAATTTAGCTGAAAATTATAAAGTATTTTTGTAGAAATTGTATTGTCAGCTGTTAAACACTCATTTGCTTACGTATTTATAACATAACATTTAAAGATAATTGTTAAATTAATAGCATTTCTTGCTTCGAGACAATATTGAATCCTACTGATTAACTAATACTTTGTAATAGTAACAGTCAATTATATAATATTTCTATCATATACCTTGTTTCAAATTCTAATTGATACATTTTACTTTTAATATACATTAATGGTAGCTCGACACGACGACGTGATATGGGGATAATTTCGTGATAAAAATGATTGTATTTGATGAATTTTGAATTCATACTACGAAAACTACGGCATCGCATGAGGCAAACGCATTAGGCTATTAACAAAAATATCAATAGCATAAATAAACCTCTAAAATAAAAATATTATTACTTTGTAAATATAAATAGCGATGCAATTATACGTTAACCATATCGAGTGCAAAACCATCAGAATATTAAAAAAAATTGGATTTTTTATATAATGAAACCTTAATGTAACTTTGCATTTCGATATTGTTGCCTACTGTAACAAATGCTAGTCCATTACAACAAGGCATGCACGACACTAGAATATATTTTCTAAAAATCATTCATGAGCTTAAATTAATAGGTTAATCCGGATTATATAAGGTTGTCACTCACGTAGTGTTTTTAAATTTCATAGCTCTTTTAATCTTGCACTTGTGTTCTAAATCAGCACATTTTATATTATTATTCATTTTTTTTTACTTATGTAGGAAATGTATTTTTCGGACCAAAGTGAATAAATTTAAAAGAAAATTGAATATTTATTAAAATTAAGCAAAATGTTGGTGACCGTGTATTACCAGTAATTTTATTTTCACCGTGATCAGAATTACCCAAAAATCCTCTAATATGGCGAGCTGCTCTCTGTCCAGGTCTGCCAATCGATTCGATGTTCTATAAGATTCAATAAAATACAAATTTGGTTGACATCGAGCAACTTAAGCGATACAACTATAAAGTAGACCAAATGATCGCCAGCAAACTATTAAAAGGGCGATTTTATCCAATCTACTTTAGGCATTAATCCAACTGTGACACTCACAGCCAGCAACAGTTAAATTAGCGGATGATACAGTATTAGCTGGGTAGATGCGTGATGGCGATGTATTTGGTGTGGAACTCGCGGGAGCTTGTAGAATCACTTGTGGAAGGTCGTACTGAGCCACATTAGTACCGTCTGGTCTTCTCTGCTGTCCGGCGCCGCCTTCTGCATCTCCATTCTTCTTTTCGTTAGAGAGAAGACTACATGTAGTTTGATCTTTTGGTATGGCATTGGATTTGCTTTCTGTCTGTTTGTCAGATACCACGAAAGCAGAGTTTTCTTCTTTCGTGATGCTCATGTAATAGCACGTGTCAGTGCTTTTCATGATGTGCCGAGGGCCAGGATTCAAAAGTATGGTTTCTTCATAAAACTCAGGTAGCTCTGCTGGACGAACTCCAACTAAAGCGACTCCATATCTAAATTTAAAAATAAAACAATGTGTAAAGTAAAGATATAATAATTCAGAATACTTTATTATATATTCAAACATATACATACTTCCGGTGTGAGTGAAAACTGGCATAAGTAAAGCTTTTTCCTTCATATTCACCAAAGAATCGACTATCACCAAGTACGATATGGTAGATTTCATTGCCAGAGCATTTGCCATAGAGGCGATGCCATTCTTCTGGAGATTGTTGACCTTCTCTAAAAATCAAAAATAGTATTAATTATATTTATGCATGTTGTATATACTTAAAGGAAAATAGATCTAGGCTTACTGGCCACGGCTCGTGTGCAAGAGCAGAGTAACGAGAGTTGATGCACCAGGGCAAGTGCAGTTGTTGGCGAGAAGTGCATATTTAAACTCATCTTCGCAAACCACAAACTCTGCAAACTTAACGTGCAGTTTATTCTCTGGTCGGAAAATCTGTACGTATTGGGGAACAATCGGGGCGAAATCTTTTACAGCCCAGGATCTGAAAAAAAATTGTGTATTTTTTTGTATTTTGATACATACATATAGAAATATAATAATTGCCAGCGTAGTAGTAACCAAGTAATTAAATTGGAGATTACTTAAGTTTGAGTTATTCAATAAGTCTAAATTACCTAAGAATCGTATGCTCGTCAGCTGCAGTTTTGTCAGCATAGTTTCTAGCAGCTAGTATAAAACATGCCTCCGCCTCGTTCATACGCGCACGAATCAAATCAGTATCCTTGAGGCATGAACCTTGGATGTAAATAACACGTTGAGCCCAAATCGGAACCTGTAATAATTAATATGAATATTAACTTCTACTAATATATTACTATTATTACTATCTTTTTGAAAATTTAGATAATAATTTATTATATTGTTTAAAATAATAAAATACTTGAAGAATCATCCGCATGGTTGTATCGAGCTCCATAGGTGAAAGCAGAACAACGTAGTAATCCTGAAGTAGAGGATGAGCATAAAATTCGTTCAGGAAATCCATAATTGTGTCGGCATGGAGCGTTGTCGAGCAAACTACCACGTGTTTCTCTGACTGAGCGCGGTGTGACGAGTAAGATCCGCCGAGCTTCTGCCTTTCCATCCAGGTGAATGCCAATTGTTCAAACTATAATTATATTAATAAAATTTTAAATTACACCTCAATTTATTCAGTATCAATTTTCAGAATATCAAATAAAAATAATTTGTATAATATTAAAACGAGTTATGTTAATAAAGTGTCCATAGACAAAAGGACGTAGAATGAGATAATTAATTGCCTCAAAGTTACAAAGTGTAATCTATGTTCTCTGAGAAAAATGGAATTTTAATAAAGTGGTAAAGAGAACACGAGTCTCTTCAAGCATTTTAAAGCTTAATTCAGTTTGCGAGGAAAGAATTATGCCCTTGAACTTGTTAAGCAAATTGTAAGGCTAATAATAACGTTCTGATATGTCATCAGTGGCTGAAAGTTTAGGTCTCACTTTTATTTGCTAGAAATAAAGATATCTGCTATTTTTTCTTTGTTACTAATGCTCAACTTCTCTTTTCATTTGATATACGACTATAAAGTATGTAAGAAATAGATAAAATGCTAGCATGCTAGTTAGCAATTATTAAGAAGATTTGAAACTTGTACAAAACTGATAGGAACATTCCGAACCTGAGTGGGCAAAACAACAAGCGCGACACCAATCATTATGACCATATACAGCTGGGACGGCCAGATATCAGGTACAAAATCTCCATAACCAACTGTTGAGAATGTCACCACCACGAAGTATGTTGCTTGGAACAGGTTAAGGTGGCGATGACCAGCGCGTTGGAAATGTTGGATACCGCATACGCTAAAACAGTACCTTCAATGTAAATTTAAAAAACAACCAAAAAACTCAAAATAAGTATATGAATTTATCTTGCTAGACTAATCGATTCCTTGAACTCATTTAACGAGAATCTCATCTAATACTAAGTGTAACGTTTTAAAGACGTCGAACTATTACTTTGTTAAGATATTACCATGGTAATATCCTTCGCAAGACATTATTCTATAAGGCTTTTTTTCTAAATTGTTCTGCTCAGTATGAAACTGTGATGCATAATTTAATAAATTAAAAATAAAGGTAAGAATCCTTTTTCGCTTTGTTCTTAAAAGCTTCAAAGTGGCATGATAAAAATCCTAAAAGGCTACAAATTGAATGAGCCCGGCGCCGCGGAGATGACTCCGTATTATTTTCTAAATATTATAAAAGGAAATTGCTATTTGTTTTCCGTTTACCTGATTAAACTTAAGCGCCATACAAACGATGATTTTATAAAACCAATTTGTATCAAAGGCGATAAGAAATATAAATTATTATACAATGTTATTCAAATTTCTTGCATTACGGTAGACTCTATTACCTACTCGAGATATTTCTTCATTATATCTTACTTACTTACTGTTAAATATATTTATCAATAAATAAATTTACCTAGTAAAAACTAAGCATAGAAGCGTGACACATAATATCATGAGTTGTTGCGAGAGAGCAGATTGCGACTTCTGCATCGCTCGGTGTAAGTCGTTCTGAAAATATTAACGTATCGTTTAGGATTATGAATATAATTGAATACTCTTTTAATAAATTTCCCTTCCTTAAATACTCACAAACATGTTTTCGAGAGACCTCTTAGCGAGCCAGCAGTTCAGAAATACGGGTATGAACAAATTCCTTAGCGGCGGGAAAGGAACCTAAAAACCGCAACAGTCCTTAATTTTAGTGACGAAATTTGAAATTTCATATCTCCGTACATATGTATGTATGTATGTTTGTATGTATGCTTAATTAATGTAATTAATTTTCATAAGATTTCTAGTAATGTTATCCACTAGCTTTAAAATATAGTAAATATATTTGAAAGTTTTTAAGACTTATATGAATCAAGAATGACATTTGTTTTAAAACGAAATAATTACTTACGGTGAGCGCAAATGGAACCGTGTTAACCATCTCCAATATGAAGTGGAATGATAAAACCTGTTGCCAGATGTTGCCCTTAAAATATAACAAAATGTTATGAAATATTCATAAGAATAATATTATAATATATAAAAAAACCAACAAAATTGTAATAATATGGTTAATTCTAAGAAAATGTACGAAGTACAGTGATTTGATACCTACCTTGTATCCGAGATAGACCAGCAAAATAGCTTCGGCCATGGAAATCATAGCTAGTACAACCTGCACCCCCCACAGATACAGCGGTCGGTTCACCCATACTATCCCGTCCCAGTTGATGATCGGATGCTCTTGAAACTCCTCTTCAGTGAGATTTGCGGAGTATTCGAACTCGGTCTTGTTTCCAGGCTTACATCCGTAACTGAAATAATTACTTACAATTGTAAAACTTCATAAAAATAAAACAGATTCGTATTGCTAAACATCGAATATATAATAATAACATATTTTCGAAACACGTGACGTGTTTCGAGATCTTGAGATTTTTAATGGAAATTGTTAATCGAATAACGATCAAGCAAGGGTGGTCGATCGCAAAAAGTGCTGCCAGTGTCCATAAAAGCGCAACCCTCCTTCCAAGGTTAAGAAGTTCACACCACTTAGAAACCGTATTCTATGGCTCTTTCATTTATTGGCAAGATGTGCTTGCTTGGTTGAAGAAATAGTTCTCCGACCAGGCACAGGAGGAGTTCCTCTACTGCCCTCCAGCTCGCATTTGTTGCTCGTCCCCAATATTATTAAACCACTATGTACCCCTAGTCTCTCTCACTTAGAGAAAAGCGGGAAGATATATGATATGTAGAAATAGCAAAATAGATTGCCCTACAATTACTGGAAAATATAAGATTCCGACGCAAAAGACGAGTACGTATCGCATGTCACTAAATGACGGGTTTAGTGTTTTCAATCTATAATTACAGAAATGTACAACTGCATAATATAATATTCTATTTAATAACTGTTAAGTAGTTTTAAAACTTTCACTACTAAATATGCAGATACTTGGAACGTAATAAGCACGTTAAGAATTCTTTACTACATTTGAAAAACTTACCAGGATGCAGATATAGGATCTCCGTCGGCGCAAACGCGAAAAATGTAGAGAAGACAGGCAAGAATCTTGAAAAATAGATTAACTATCCTAATGCGTAAACCTGAAACAATAAAAGTAATTAAGAAAACCTAAACTTTAATATGAATTATAATAATTTTATGATATTATTTTACTTAAATATTAACTTTAATATTTCAATACTGTGAAAAATAATAACTGTGCATGGCAATTTCCCTTAACGGAGACTAGTCATCTGCATAGTGGAAACAACTAGAGGAAGTTCACAGGAAACGCTTTATGCACTTTCTCAAGCAGGGAATTTTAAAGACTGGCAAATCCCATACTCCCTGTTAACAGCTATATATGAACGAAGAACACAGAATTTGTATCCAGGGCCTCGTGATCAGCCTTATATTTAAGCCACTGGACTAAAGAGACCGTTATATAATGTATCACGTAACTACATCTCGTGCGGTTATTCAGTCGCACTGTTTGAAATCAGTATAATATATGAAAATTCAGTATCTGATTAAAAAGATATTTCTTAATTATAAGGAATTTATAATTATTTCATCCTTATTATTTAGTTAGAATCCTTTTGTTTGTTTATAATTAGAAAAAAATTCCTTAGTATTAAGTAGCGATTCCGTTCTCTTTGATGAATTTAATTAAATTGGTTAAAACAATTTCTTACTTTCGTTAATTCACGATCTGAACACAAGTTTTTCGGAGTTATTTCAGAAAATATCGAAATATTTCAATAATGATACATCACGCGACCAAGAATATGGTTACGAAAGCGATTAAATAAATAAAATTAATAGCTTAGTTTTTCGCTGGCCGCTGTAAATGTACATTGGCATTTTTTATACAAAACATTATAAGTACAAGGGTACGGCAAACTGTGTTATTGAGCTACTCCATGTATTAATCGTTTTAGCAAATACTTGCGAGTCGCGGTGCAATTACTCCAGTATCGCGAAGCCGCTTCGCCTACACAACTGGGCAAGCGCAATTTATTAATATCATTTAATTTGTCCGTGCCCTTCATACGACTTGCGTGTCTATTTTAATTTTATGCAGAAATTTAATTCATTACCATGCTTTGCGGAAACTTACAGCGAGTTAATTTATATTATCTCCTATATAGATAAGAATAAAAGCAATAATACATTACTTTTTTAATTAAATTTTATTTGAATTGTCTCATGACTCATGGTAGATTTTAACTTGATTACATATAAGTTTATATATTAATATAATTCACATTGGTTCAACGTGTTTTTACTATATATAAATACGCCGCAGACGTCATCGATGTTAGTTTCAACAAAAAAATCTGGAGTATACTTACTCGAACGTTGATTCTTTATAAAATACAGTTGCAGTCTTTCTTTGAAAGTGTTCTCGTTCACGTAATACTCCACACGCACTCTGCAACAAAGAGACGAAGATATTTAGTCAACATTTTCTGAAGAGGAAATATAATTATTACAAATTATAATATGTGAGTAGTCTGTTGCGGGCAAATGGTACCTCAAAGTTCATTCAATTTTATTTTATCGAATGAATAATCTGATATGTCATTTTAAATTCTGTAATATCTAGTGATATGACTATAATGTATGATGGGCTCAGTCAGTGTTATAATTATAATTAAGTTAGAAGCGACCTTTTACCACAAAATGACATCTGTCATTTTCGTGTACTTGTTGGTTAATAATAATAATAATAACAAAGTCCTAACAACAACCAAACAAAGACCAAGGAATATACAGTCTGTGAGACGGCAATTCGACGATTGAGATCAGACGCAGGACCAACGGTCTTACATGTACGAGGCTCAAGAGTAACTGTTACAATTTGTAATTTGTGTGCAATTTACTAATTTGAGCTGTTAATTGCTACTGAGGCTCTCTTTAAAGAAAAACCTGATAAGTCTTTATTAGTCCGACCTTTTATTCGAATCCGGGCCATAAGATCTGATTCATTATTAGCAACCACTCTAGACATTCAATATCATTAACGGATGTTTATAAATCGAAGGATCTTTGAGGAAGGTGCATTGATTTAAATATAAATCAAAATGCTGGAGAGTAAATTCGAAACAAAATTCAATAAAGGCTTTTTGGTACGACCACGACAACCTTGTTATCTACTTTAAATGGTTCTATTAAGTGACATAAATTTATTTAAGAAATATTGAATATAAATTTCATTAATATTGCGATAATACAAAAAAAAACAGCAGTAAATATTAAAATCCATTATTTATTGATTTTGTTAAACTTTTTAAATCACTTAATTCAAAGCACCAATTACAGTATGTATAATAATAATAATTTTATTTTGATAATTATAATAGTGAACTGTTATTTCAATTAGATTTTGTTTTAAATATACCTGAAAGTTATTTTTTATTACCCCAGACTCGTATTGAAATCAGACGTGTAAGTGTTATTGAAAGTTTTAATTAGATGTACAAACATTACCACTTGCATAAAATAAATGATAATTATAAATTTAACCTTAAATAAATTGATAAAATTTAGTCTTTACGCAAAGTCAAATGACCTGCCTAACTATATAATCAACGTACTGGTAAACTATGAAACGTTGAGGCGTGTTAATGGAGGGTTTTACGGTTTTTTGCCTCATTTTTCAACTTCACTTGAATTTTAAACGATCAAGTTACAATTTTTCACATAAAACAGCACATGATGGTCACATGTTGCACTCACTAATCTATGCTAATATATAAAGCTGAAGAGTTTGTTTGTTTGATCCGGCTAACCTCAGGAACTACTGGTTCGAATTTGAAAAATATTTTTGTGTAGTATAGTCCTTTAATCGAGGACGGTTCAAAGCGGATTTTTTTCATTATATTTTTATTAATTATACACGGGTGAAACCGCGATGCACAGTTAGTACATTTATATTTTTCTGTTATCGGTAGTGCTAGTTCATTTACTTTATAAAGTTGAGATAAGAAGACCTACATCATCCATCACAGATATTGAGTGACTAATTACTTTACTTATGTGCAGATAGACATTTCGAATGAATCGAATATTATTTATCAAATCAATGAATTAATGTGTAAGTTAAATTGATTTTAGGCATTAATTAAAAACTATTCAGTTACAATATTGACGAATGATTGACGATTTCGATGTTTAGCATTACATTATCGTTAAGTTTTATTAATAAGTTAATATGTTTTACACAATTTAAAAACTCGTTTAATATTTTATAGCGGACTCCATTTTAAATTGAATCATATGCCGCGATCAACATGCTCATGGAATATTCCATAACGGCTTCGAATAAAACCTTTTATATTCATAAAACGGTATTATTAGTTTATTTCAATGACGTTAACATTTTACATATTCTGTTTTAAATAAAAATTCTTTGAAATTCGTACCCAACAGCTAGACGTTTTAACAAAGGGCTCTCCATCGAAATAATATTTTTTGTGTTTGGTATTTAAAAATCATAATTAATGTTTTTATTCAAACTATTTTTTTGTTAAAAAAAGCATAAATGTTTTCATGTTATTTGTAATGCATGAAGTTGACCTGGCGATTTAGTCATCTCGTCAATATGAAGCCTCTCTGACATGTAAACTAGATCTAGTCCCGAGAGAGTAAAAAGTTTCGAGTCGGCGCGAACTTCTTGTTCGGGTAATATCAATATTACTAATATTACCTCGCTAAACGTTGGATAAACTGTAGGCCTATTCTATAATAAAAAATACCGTAGAAAATTATAAAAAGGTCGTAAGATGTCAGAAAGTGATACGCGACATAAAAAAATCAACATATCAAAAATATACGCACAATAAAGTTGAATATCACCTAAAGTCGGTTGTCAACATTGCACGGGTGAGTGTAACGAGTTCTTACAGTATGTATTACATTACAGTTAAATCAACGTTTAGTATTAGCACATTATACTGTTGCATTTATAAAAATCAGTATAATTTTTAGGCGTTTATAATTCCCTACGTAAGAGCTGAAGGGTGTTTTACGTTGTACTGCGAGATATATTATAGGAAATGGTATATAAATAACACGCCAGGGTGCCATTTTAGATCTCAGCCAACTTTCTTGTAAATTGCATTTCGGTTAAATAAATGGTCGCTTTAACTAAAGTTGCAAAAAGTAATAGGTTAGTGAAAAGTTTTTAAATTATAAGCTTAGTTAGAGAATTTAGTCTCAAGTAGGTATACGGTAAGAGTACATATGTAGATAGTATGAATAGTATATAACCATACATATAACAGTAACTATAAGAACGTGTAAAAAACACGTCATACCTATTACCCTTGATATATCAAATTATAGCCTCCGGAAATGAATTTATATGATATTTGGATCTGATACTTGACGTCTCAGTCTAATTAATATGATATAAAAAACCAAATATATTATAATATAAAAATATCAATCTCTAGTTCTTACAATATTAAATATTTAAATGTGATTTAAAGATTTATACATAAAAGTGTATTTTCCGTGAATAGACGATAATTATTATCTAATGTTTTTGATTAATTAAGAGAAAATTTAAATTATGACTACCTCGAGTGAGTTAGTGAATGATTTTAGCCAGTGTCATTCGGAGTTTCCGAGTATTCTAACGATACCATACAATCAAATTTGTACATGTATTTAGAAGTTATAGTGAAATAAAGAAACTGAACTGATGTCACATACATATACGAACTTTAAAAAAAATTATCGATAGCTTCACACTCACTTAAACCTCGTCACTGGTATCATACTACCGATAGAAAAATTTGATATTGTGATTCCAACTTTAATTCTAATTTTAATAAGGCTTCATTTCATTTGAAGCACAATTCCAATCATGTCCGTTAGATCACTATATGTTTGAATCGAATTAGGTAACGGGTCGAGTTTTCAGGTCAACGATTTTTTTTTCAGCATAGGCATTGTTGTTATACTCTGTGCCCTAACTCTCAATATAATCCATCCCGGCTGCCGTCCTTCCAGGGCCATTTGGAATATAACACATGGAATATAACAGGGCCGAGACGACGCTGACGTCGTCTTCGCCGAGCAGGATCGGCCCTTTACCGTTACCGCTCCACCGTCTCCTTGTGGACCATGACGGTCACACAAAAGGAGGATACGGCCTTCCACGCCGATTCCCTGTCGAACGTCGCCGACACGATTGCTCGTAGGGAGAGGTTATGTCCGAGTTCGAGAACCAGGACCTGTCTCTCCGCATGAGTGTGTTTGTTTTATGCCGTCAACCAGTAATGCAAATACCATTAATTCATAAAAGTAAAAGATTAAAAAACACATTCAAAGAATGACTTACATGAGAAGGTCATTTATTACAAAAATATTCCCTGCATGTTATAATTACATTAAAGCCTTAAACAAGCACAAATTAAAATTAAAAATAGTTACTCTACAAATCGTGACTGCGTGGAATGGTGGCAAGAATGCTAGCAACATTTCAGTATGTAATATGAAATCTCAATCATAGTGTATGCATGAATTTGTTTACTCAAACTAAAAAACGAAACGATGTTAGAATAAATAATTTAATTAAGTTATTATAAAAGATAATAAATGACCCTTGAATTTGAATAAAACTGAAGAGAGACCAAATATTTATTATCTTTGTATCAATATTTCTCCTTCAACAGAATCAGCTCAAACCTGGAGAGCCTCCCTCCGCCTACTCAAGCCTCCGAGTACATCTTAATCAGCAACGTTGAACTCGTTTCTATTTACAGTTTTAATTTTTTTTCTATATTTATATTTTAAAACTTTACCGTTTCCCCCGTACGATAGCGGAGAAAAACATCGTAAGGAAAATTTAGAACAGTAGCTTAGAATAGAAAATATATTAAGGAATATTCTTTTAAATACATTCATTTTCATATACGGTATACCATGAAATAGGTTTGTATTGTTTGTTACAGTTTAAACTTTATATAATAACTAATAAGCGCCATGTTAGTTTTCTTGACGTATTATACCTCCATTGAGACATTATATGTCAGAATGAATCCAGCCCACATTCGAGCACGGTCGAGCGTGCTAAGCGTTCTATCTCTGATAGCAGGCTATAAATAATATTGATTACCGACGGTGATACTAGTTGTTTTATTTATGATATTATATCTCCAATTCTCAAATGGATATAACGAGCGAGCAGCCATCGGTTTTCATCTTTTTCTAGTGCCTAATGTACTGTGTACTGCTTTGAGCAATCACACGCAAACATGGGCCACTAACAACTGCAGAGCATCTGGTGATTACTCTCATACTTTGCTCAAACATTTACTTAAATATGTTCTAAAGAATCAAGTTGTTTCCGCAACTAAATTTAAAATCAGTCATTTATATGAAAATATTAAGAAACCTTAAAATGATAAAAAACCATTATGACGGGTTTGCATAACATGATCTTAATTATTTAAGATAGCCAGATATTACAAACTGTGTAGATATGTAACTTAATAACGTGAACGATAAATTCGTAAATTGAATTTGGAGAAATTGCGATCTTGACTTAACCTGTCTGAGACAGAATATTAAATTGAAAATTCCCTTTGGAATTTATATATATAATATTAGAAAAAAACAACATAACAATTATAGTAAAAAAATACATGCACAAGTGTGTGCGCAAACACAGGTGCACTCTCTATTCCGTCACTCTCATAATAGATGGAACGGCAACCCGACATGATCGGAAAGAGTTCCAGTGCATTACCAACGGAATTTCGTGCTTTTCAAGGCACGGAAAGTTGGAATTGTGTACAATACGCAATTTCAACTTCCAGACTCCGTGCTGCTACTGTGAAATTTCGAAAAACTCATCAACTTGTTATTCGCCCTGCATGGGATATGAACCCAGAACCTCGTGATGCGACCTTATATCTGGGCACTAGACCAACGAGTCACTTAACTAAACTATAAGTGTTAGTATTCACTTATAGTTAAGCCAAGAAAACAAACTACGGAGGATAAGCCGAGATGGCCCAGTGGCTACAACGCGTGAATCTTAACCGATGAACGTGGGATTATCCCGATTGGGGTATTACCCGGGCAGTAACCACTGAATTTTCAAGTGCTTCGTTTGAGTTTATAATTCATCTCGTGCTTGACGGTGAAGGAAACCATCGTGAGGAAACCTGCATGTGTCAAATTTCACTGAAATTCTGCCACATGTGTATTCTGCCAACCCGCATTGGAGCAGCGTGGTAGAATAAGCTCCTAAACCTTCTCCATAAAAAAAGGAGAAGAGGCCTTAGCTCAGAAGGGGGACATTCACAGGCTGTTATTAAAAAAAAATTAAACAATTTCAACCGGTTTCTGGATCCACCAACCAATCAGGTCGATTGTCTTTTTGATTGATTGTCGATTTCAAACCGATACGAGAAATAGATTAAAATCGATCATTCCATTTGTTTACACACTAAGCTTGTTATTTGTATAAATTGATTATAAAGCAAACACGTTCCTTTGTGTATTATATTCCTTACAGAATATAGAGTTTCTGCTTACAGAAAGGCATTAAAGAATTCTGAAATCGAATTCTTATAATGATTTTCAAAGGGATTTCTAAAGCGGATGGATGTTAAAGCCGAAAGCACAAAGGATCTGAGAATATCAAACTGCATTTCCTATGAATACGCAAATCTATAAATACATTTTAAAATAAATACAATTTCTCCGTTTGTATATTTTAAAATTTATCTAAGATTTATTTAACAAATATTGAATAGTTAATAATATTTTGTATGAATACTAAATATTATAAAACGCTTTATTATAAAGATTATTTAAATGTACGTTCGATTTGATAGTTATTTAAATTACGACTGAACCCAAATAATTCTCAATTCAATTATATTATAATTCGTATAAAGTCTCTACATAATGTTCTATTTATATACGTTTAAAAGAGAATAACAAAACGATTAAAGGTATTTAGAATAAAACGATATAACACTGCGCTTAAATATACGCTTATTTAGTTTTATAGCAGACGGTACTTAAAGTTTATGATAGGCCTGTGTATATCCCGCAGTGATTCAAGATTATAGTATAGTACTTATCTATAATATGGTAGCAAACATCTAAAAACACTCCGTTCATATCAGACATCCACAGTTAACTACGCTATAAGTTAATGATTTATGCAATTCGATTTCTAAACGAATATTAGTCACACGAAAAGCACTTAATTATTACATGTATATAATTAGCACTTGTCCGGAGCTTATTTCGTTATATTCATTTATCCGGTTCATAGGTTATATTGGGTCATCTACTTATATGTTGATATAATACGACATTTATTTTAATTAAACTAAACAACGTAATGGTTTCATGGAACTAGATGCATTTTTAATCTATGCCTTGGCTTTTATAATGCATTAATATCGTTGAATTGTCTATGTATAAATTTGTTAATTAATCGTGTTCGTGTCGACGATTAAAAACCTTAATGAACATATTAAACTTAACCAAAGATTGCAAGGCTTAAACTCGGAAAACGATTGAGTTTTCACGTGTCTAATACACGTTTTAACAATTCATCTCGTGCTCTCGAAATTCTACCAATGGAAAGCAAATGTGCAAAACCGTATCAGAAAATGTGGGCGATAAAGCTTCAGAGCCTCCTCCAGAGGATTACTTCTCTTTGGCTAGTAGTGGAAAATTTATTTTACATTTATCGACAATTTAATTATATTATGTTATAGAAAAAACATACGTGTTCAATGTTCATACATTAACGTATTAAAGGCACCTTGGTTTAATGTTTGAACGAAACGTTCGCAAGAATTGGAGAAAGTTTTAATTGAATATTGAACCATTAAATTTTCTCCCAAGTAGGACAACATTGAATACCAATAAATGTTTCGTTGAAAATGTAGAATATAAAATGCAAATGTTAAATAAGTCTTGGAATACTTAAAAGTTTTGTGAATTTGTATGATGATTATTGTTTGATTGAATTAAATATTGTGAACGTAACCACAGCTACGCCTTGGTCGAATCGGTCATAGCTTAAATGAGAAAAAATCATAAAATATTTATGTTTGGTAATTTTCTTACTTAATATTTAAAAAATATATTTTTTTAAGTTGCAAAGTCATTCTCGTAGCTTATCGTTACTTAATAAATAATATCCGATACTAAAGACTGATTGAAATATAATCATTAGTCGAACGTAATAATATGTACAACCTAAGAACGTAAATTGAATATTGATAATAAACAACATTATAAAACTATTCGACGAAAGTCAAATAACTCAACTAATGTAATTTAACTTTCGCTGAGCTTTCAAATATTTTTGTTTAAACTGATTTTCAAATTTACACATAAATAATTTCCGATCTTTGATATTTTAATACATATTAATGTACATGAATGTATAAATAAATCTTCAATAACAATAATAATTATAAATGTTTCTCTTTTTGAGATTATCTTTACTATAAACAACGACAATAGGCAACAATTTAGTTGTCTAATTATAGTGGAAAATATTACATGAAGTGAAAATAGCTACTAATAATAAATACAGTGACCTTGAACTTGAGGTCAAGTTCATTCCGGTTAGAGTATTCCTAAAATCTAAGACGAATCTGTGTTGAATAATATATTGTTTCTTCCAACCGCTAAGAAATCTCGGTCACTGTGATCGTAGAACAATATTTAAAGTCGAACATTTAGGTCTTCTAGCAACCAATTTAAAAATGGTCGAAAGATTATTAGTTTGAATAATGTTTAAATTATAGTTTAAGAAGTATTTCAATATAAAATATTAAACAATCATATGATACCCGAAGCATCAAAATGAGAAAAGGGCTGCATCAATTTTATTATTGTTTAATCATTTTTATTTTAGCGATTATTTTGTTAGTTTATTTTGTTTTGTATAGCATTGAGGATTTACACTTTCTTTTTGGTTGTTAAAATAAACCACCGGTTCGGAAAGAAATACTTCAGATCTGAGATGAACCACTTTAAGTAACTTAGCGGGATTTTATTTTTCCCCACGAGTGTTGCTTACAATTACCGTAATTACATTTTGTTATTTGAAAAGAGCTGAAGGTATACTCTAAGAAGTCAATCATTATAAAATAGTACAATATATCATTATTTTAGCAAACAAATCTACTTTAACGTACTAATACTACTAATAAGTCCTTCCACGCGGTCACGATTTGTATAGTAATTATTTTTAATTTTTATTTGAATTTATTTGAAATTCTTATTTGAAAACCTTTTGAATAATTTAAAGACATGCTTACGTATGGTTTTTGCGTCATCAACACAACTCGTGTACGAAGAAAAGTGTTAAAAAAATGTGGCGTTTGTGTTATTGCTACGAAGTGGCATTGGCTCGGGTCGCGTGTGCGGGTTAGAAGGGCACGTACCCCTGGGACCGCATTTTCATTATGACGATTAAATACATAGTTAATTTTCTATAGTGTTAAATACAAGAATAGATAAAGGGATGGGCATGATATTAACATTGACACTGCTGAAGGAAGACCTGAGCAAAATCAATATTCTTATCTATTTTAAACTTTACTTTCTGATGATATAGGGACGCCACTAAGGATCGAGTCACCAGACAATTAAGGAGGACTTATACCTCTTAATTACTTTATCAATCTTTATCAGCCTGGCCAAATACTGAAACCCAGGACCTCTATATCTACAGACTTGTAAGACGCCCGGCTCGATAAGTGTAGATAAGTCTTTAATGCGCAGAAAATAAAGTAAATATATGTCTATAGATTTCATGGCAAGCGACTTCTTTGTAATTCGTACGAGGTGCGTCTCTATCGAAATGTGTTTGCATCTGTGACTAATCTTCACTTAGCACTCTGTACGTATTATTAACATTTGCTTTAAGCATATTTATGGCAGTATTTGTCATTGCCACAACTTATAAATTACCAAATTTTCTGTAACAGACGCAATTTATAATCTTTACTTATAATATTTTTTTCAAAATGAAGTAATATGAAAAGATTGTAATAAAAACTTTAAATAAGCAATATAGAGAGCGGCATAGCAGTGCGTCGATGATGATTTAAATTTGATTTGACTATCTATCAATGATAAAAACAAAAATCAAAATAATCAAGCAGTGTCTAAAATATAGTTATTTGCGACTCGTTTCCGCCTTGGCTTGTTGTACTCTTGCTGATGACTTTGATTGCTATTATTGACCCTGTTGACGCTCCCAATTCTACGGTATTGCTGCAATTGTATTGTCTATGTGTGTTGTACTGTTCAGTGGACAGTAAGCTGGTGTGCCCTTGCTATGAGCGATAGTCGATGTGTGGGTGAGGTATCAATCACAGTCATATTGATCTACCAGTTTAATTCCTAGGAGACATAATTGTACTTTATTGAAAATGAATAAAATAGTAGAAAACTATGTTTCGTGTTTAATATAAATGTTTTACAAAATTCTATTCAAGTTCGTTATATGTGGTTATCTATATAATAGGTGTATTTACCCTATGTTGTATTAATATTTATTAACTTTGAAGAATTTTCATAATATTGAATAGAAATGACTGTACCTATGTTATGCGCCTACAAATATTAGATTATATTAAAGAACCGATAGACGCAGCTTATGTGCTCAAAGTGAAACATATGTTATTATCATTATAGAAGTTTGATAGTGACCATCTCAGTTAGAACCTCTCAAAAGCAATTTATACAATATAAAAATAAAACGAAAAAGTTCAATACGGCCCGGCGGGAAACGGCTGTCGTGTGTCTGGATCAATAAAATGATTGACAAGTATTGTTTCCTTTCTTTTCCATGTTCGGCAAAAGTTTTATCTCGAAATATGACCAGAAAAATTAAATGAAATTTTGTCAAATTTATATATTTAACAAGTAATACTCTTATAAATAGAAGTAGCTTTTAATAATATTTTTTTATATTAACATTTGTAATGATAATCTAAACTATAGACGGCATGATTAATGGATATCGGATTGGTGACGTGATGCGTTCACATCTTAGTTGATCTTTGGGAATAGATAGGGTATTGGATGTTGATGTGATTTTTATTACCTTTAATCATCGTAATTTACCATCATTAACCTTTGCTACTAAGATGCCGAACTGCCTTAGAAACGGAACACAAAAATATTAAGTATTGCTGTTTAGCGGTATCAGTATCTGAGATGAGTGTTTGGTACCTATCCAGACGGGCTTGCACAAAGCCCTACCTACCACTTTACTACCACTTTAGTAGTATACTCAAACTTTCAGCAAAGCATTAAGTTATGTTTATTTGGTCAAATTAATTTACAACATAATATTAAGTGCTACGTATTATTATCGCTTCCTAACCGATTTTGGCCATGACGGCCTTTATCAATGAAAACTTGGCAGACACAACTGCACTCCATCTCTCTCTCATAAATTCTGGTGAACGGCAATCCTACACATCTGAAAGAGAGTTCAGGCGCAGGGCACGCTAAACTATCGTAATTATTAGAATACCAAATTATTATGAGATAAATGAATAAATAGAATAGATTTTAAAATAGAAAGAGTCCTATTTTCTAACGTTAATTTCCAGATAGTACACGTATGATTATTATTATTTACCTTATAATAATAATCGGCCACGGCGGCTAATCTCAAAAAAGATTAGCCAATTGCGCAGTAGATATTATAGTCCACAAGTGCGTGCGCAAACACAGGGTCGGCAATCCGACACGACCAGAAAGAGTTTAGGCGCAGGACCAACGGCTTAACGTGCTTTCCGAGGCACGGGAATGAACACACTTCCAACTTCCAGACTCCAGGCTGCTACTGACAATTTTCTGATAGGAAACCCCAATAACTATTTATTGGCCCGACCTGGGAATTGAAGCCAGGACAATCGAGTCTGCGGCCTTATTCAAGCCACTAGACCAACGAGGCAGTCAATTTACCAAATAGACTGCAACAGGTTAAGACTATAATTTATTTTGAGAATGTGCTATGTCAAGAACGATTTCTTCGGTGTCGAGTTACATGAAATGTTTAATTATTTATATAGGTTCGAGGAGTTTAACAAATGTTTCAAAATGTTAAAGATCTTGATTATGAGCGTGGAAGACATTTATAACATCAAACTAGGATTAACCGATTAACGTAATGGGGATATGTTATTTCGTATCCTTCAAATGTAATAACTGTTATAGCCAAAGTCACGTCTTATCACTTTCTAACAATACACGTTTTCTGCGGTAAGTTTCGTATTTGTTCTTACAGAGTAGCTGTACAGTTCTTTACAATTGATTAATATTTCGTAAAATAATTACCTCGTTGGCTAAATATAGGGCTGCAGACCCCGAGGTCCTGGGATCCTAGGTTGGGGACATGTTAATTACACTGGCTCAGTCCCCCTCAAACCGCAATACAACAATACCAAGTACTGCTGTTTCGCAGTAGAATATCTGATGCGTTACTATGTGATATATAACATATCTCTTTTCCGGCCTCTATCCTCTTATTTTGATTAAAGGGAGAGTAAGAAAGATTATTCAGTATAACGCTACTTGTAGATCGAAAGGGTTTACCCTTCACATATTTTAAAAGCTAGCATGTATAACGGACTCGCTGAGTTTTCGATTGGTTAATATGTCATTAAGTTCTTGAACTGGCGCGGACTCATTAAATGTAAGCATGTTTCTAGTCTATGTGCCATGAAACGTGTTAATTATAACATCCCCTTTATTTTCATCCATTTTATAAATTAACTAGCTAACGCGACATGTTTTAAACTGGCGCTTTTTTTTTGGAAACGGTTATCTGATACGACTTCAGCGTAACCTTATATGTAGGTAGAAGGTTCTACGAAGTATCTATGGAAAGTACCAGAAACAATTACGTAAAGTTTCTAATCAGTTAGAATACACGAGCGGATAGAATACGAACACAAACTAGACAATTGTTATTGAATTTTAATTAATTAATTTAATTTTAATATACAATGTTTATTTACATTAAAACTTGAAATAAATACAAATAAAAATTAAAAATGATTACTATACAACTCGTTACCGCGTGGAATGGAGCAAGAATGCTAGCAGTATTTTCCCTTTGAAACGCAATTCCGATTCTCTGGGCGTCACCAGTAGAGGCAATAAGACGGGTGTAATATTTTGGAAAAAAAGTTTGCACTCATACTTCAAGCAATATTAATTATGAATCGTATATAATTCCTTCATTAGCTTACAGTGCTATATAATATACGATGAAGCTATTGCCGATATCGATATTACCGATATCGGACGTCGCGTGAGTGCTATTTCCGTCTAACGCATCAAATGCATAACCATATAATAAATAATTTAAGGTTTATAGGTTTCCGTCGCTCGAAAATAGGTACGAATTTATTTCTTAATCATATAGAATCAATTTTTTTCAACGAAACACATATTTGGTACATAATGATGATTTAATTAATAATTATTTAAATTTATAGAAATTGTAAACACAACGATAGATAAAGGTATGATACTATAATTATAATATAAAAACCGTACCGCCACACAATACTAAAGATTTCCAAGGTTATTTTAAGATTTAGATTTTTCGTAGGTTTTCTTTTTATTTGTTCGTAAAACTAATTTTCTTAAATGAGTTTTTAATATTTTTTTACAACAAATTTACGGTTTTGCTTGCTTGCCAAGTTTCATGATTCTAGGACAGCGGGAAGAACGCTATAGGTTTTAATTTTCTTTGCGAATTTATGGGAAATGCGACATAAACGACCATTTCTTTTGATTGCGTAGACTTGATTCAGCTTTGATTTTCACAGCTCCAAGTGACCGCAGATTAGGTATTAATTTCAACTTTATACCTTTACGCGTTCCTGATAAAAAAGTGTATTGACAGACAGACAGACAGACAGACAGACCGACAGAGACTGACAACGTAATTATCATAAGGGTTCCTTTTTTCTGTATAGATACGGAACCCTAAAAATAAATGAAGACACGAAAGTACTACACCATTTAGGACTCTGTAATTAAACTAAAAGTTACATTTTGTCAATGTCTGTGAAACGATCAATCAGTACATAAAGCCCGTTAATAGTATAGTACATAATTAAAAGGAAACTTGCCCGTGTGTATAGGGGAACGTCGAAGATGACCTAATAGAGATTTAAAAACTTTCTAGATCCTGAAAAATAACATGAAATAAATAATAAACATATGTAGACATGTACTCATACGTGTTATAACTGAGCCGTCGAAGTTGGAATATGTTAACAAATAAATTACAACAAATATCGTAAATACGATCGTAGTTAGCAACGTGACTGGGACCATTCTATTGTTTTGTATATTATCAGTTTTCAACTAATTGCCTGGTCATACAAACACGCGTCAATGTTTGGTGTGTGAAGTGCCGGTCGATTATCACATGCGTATAACACCTTTGTTTGAAACTCAAGCGGAGTGACGAATTATAATCAAATGCAGATTAGCTTCAAATTAAATTACTACTAAAAAGAAGAATAGAAAGGATATAAAAAACACAATCTTATAAAGAAATGAATTTAAAATAAATTATAATTTAAATTAATATCAGTTTAGCCATTATATTACAAAAAGGGTGTGTGTCTTGAAAGCGATGGGTTCTAGTGTGGTCTGATTTTTACCTTGGTATCTTGTCGTAGCTGTCCCATCCCGTCAGACAATTGTAGGAGCTGTATCTACTGACTGCCGCCATGTCTAATATACCATGATAGTGTCACACTGATATTTAAACTTTTAGCTGCAGTAAATGTTCTAAATGTCGAATTTTATTACAAACAAAATGTCAAAAAATGTATAAATTTTATACATTTTTAACATTAATCAAGTAAATTATTTAAAAACGCGGTACTATAAATAATTTAATTTTCATGGCTCTGTTCTTTTATTGACTTTTATAAAATATTTATGTATTCTCTCAATTTCGAAATTCCTAAGAATCAATTTAATCTACAATAAATAACACTTGAAGTATTCTGGGGAGCTAATTAATTTACTAGTGACAAATAGTGGCCGAAGAAGAGTGAAAGTCGGCAGGCGACAAGTAAGTTGAATGGCCAGAAAGAATGGAAGTCGATGTAAAGGCTGAGATTAACGACCATTGCTTTCACAACACTACTTTTATTGTATTTTAATATGAACTAGCCATTTGAAACTACTTTTAATTATTGTGAATATATCAATCTCGTAAAAAGTTTTAATAAAAAAATCTAAAATTTTATTTAATGCGAGCGCAGTTAGCGCTCTTATTAAACTTTGAGCGGAAATGAATACTATTTTAGTTAAAATTGTTTGTTCCGATTAGAGTAAATTATAAGCGTTTTAGCAAAAGGTTACATTAGAAAGTTAAAGTTAATAAAATATTTTGGTTAATAAATTATTTTAAAAATAATTAAAAGTACGATAATATATTACACAGTTGATTCGAGAATTTAACAAGCGGTTAGGTTGTTGTACAACAACAAACGACACGGTGTTCAGAGGAGAGCTCGGATGTGGTGAGGCGAGCGTCGCGGCCCTCGTCCGTGTTCGACTGAACCTGTGACGCGGCTCCTGCCTCGGACTCGCCCGCCTCTTTTTCCGCCCGGCTACAACGCTACGCCGAATCACCTCTATTTAAAACGACGTCGCTATTGCACAATTATATTACTTTATAATTACGAATGCTTGTAGAAATAATTTACTAGATATATTTAGATAGATCATATTTTTCAATTTAATCAAGTTTAATATGATATATATTTTTTTTAAGATTAATTATAGTTATAAATGATTTTGTATTCGTACCTTTCACAATAACAAAATAAATCATTTAAAAATATGTCATACGTTCTAGCTTTTATCCGCTTGGCGCCGCATGTGACGTAGCTTGGGTAAGTTATAAATTTTTATTTTTTTAAAAAGGTAACCAAATCTTTAAATCGGGTCTAAAATATTAAATTACAATCCAATAAGTCTGAAGAATCCTCATTTTTATTCACACATTTTTTGTCTTATGAACGAAGATACTGATATAATAAAATATCGAACATAATATTATTTTACATTATTTAAGCATATCAAAAATAATGTTAGCACATCTTTCACCCGACTCCGCCGAAACTTTGAACAATGGTTGTTGGCATTTGCATAAAAGTTTTTGACATAATACCAACAAAGTGGGGCGCGTCCTGTCGGATAAGTTCGCTCGTCTCCTATCCGTTACGTTAAAGACGTACAGTTGTTTAATATTAACGGATTTCTGTTTATACGTAGTTGCATAGCTTCAACTGAGCTTGAATATCATCTTCAAAATTTAAATTGGTATAGCACAACTAACAAGACAAATAAATAGATACCGCGCAGTGAATTCTGCAGCAATATGACAGCTGATTCTGAGCTAACCAGTATTTTAGGACAAGCCTGAAATTCGATCAGAATATTACGAAAAATTGACATTGATAATTTAAGTCATTGTTTCGTCATCAATTTAGCCTAATCGAGCCGTTTTTTTTGCCCAACCCGACACAGCAAATGAACGATTTCGGTACTTGACAAAATCACGGTAGTTGATTACAAAAATGTTCTGTATGACTTAGAAACTTGAAATTCGTAATCGAATCTATTTCATAGTTTTAAAACTATAAGTTAATGCAGCTCATAAAATTAAGCTCTAGATTTTGGTACACGAGATATGGTCTTATTGCCATGCATACCGATTTTCGCATCTGATTATGCAACATAGTCCAGAATAATTCAATCAACCGTCTATGTTTGTTAAGCATGGAGTAATGATGGATTCCATGGATAGTGTTTAATATTAAATTGGAGAAATGATTAAACTGCAGCTCCATTATATTATATTATTATATTATATAAGTTGATACAATATCGCATAATATGTATTTATTTGACGAGCCCGTTGGCGTGGTTGGTAAGACACTTGCTTTTCACACCGCAGGTCGTGGGTTCGATTCCCACCCAGGACAGACATTTGTGTGCATGAACATGTCTGTTTGTCCTGAGTCTGGGTGTAATTATCTATATAAGTATGTATTTACAAAAGAAAAAGTAGTATATGTAGTATATCAGTTGTCTGGTTTCCATAGTACAAGCTCTGCTTAGTTTGGGATCAGATGGCCGTGTGTGAATAATGTCCCAAGATATTATTATAAAATATTATAAGATATAAGATATTATTATAAAAGCAGTCTACAAGAAATGAAGTCCTCTTCATTTGGAAGGCTGAACCTGTTCTAAGCAATATCAAAATGGCCCTAAAGTAAAGTATGAGCGAAATGTAATACCGAAGAAGGTACGTCGGCTCTATATATTATGCCAACGAAAGGTTCAAAAAACTAAACAAAATGTCCACTCAGCTCTGCGGTTACCTTCAAAAACCCACTTCGCTAAATTCGTACCTATAGAAACGCCCATGACACGTTGAGTCTGCTGACCAATGATCGAAATTTATGTTTGTTCCTGCAAAGTAAGTTGTTCGAGCAGAATATCTATTCTAGTACTAGAAGAACTCTCTCGAACGGGTGTCCTAGTTTAACAATTAATTTATAATGGTTTTAAATGATAAGAGTATAAAGCATTCTTTAAAACATCACTAAATATACGTATCCAGTATCAAGCTACCTTATAAAATACCTTGTTCATATAACGAGGCCGTATACATGGCCTTAAAGGGCTTACAGTTCGTCCTAGGAGACTTCGTTTCGTTCTTCACATCTAAGTAATCCCTGCATAAAATAAGTTATTTATGTGACAATGTCGTTAAAGGAAAAATCGCCTTAGAATAAATGTACGGCTCCAATTATTTCTCACATAGAATCTTTACGATATTAATATAAGTATTACACCATCTCTTTTCTTTTTATTGAGAAAAAAGATAGCACATGTACAAAATAAATAGTTTATAAGGAAATTTGATAGCTCTGCGTATATTTAACTTAGCGGGATTTTAGATTGTTTAAATTTTTTATTTTATTTATTCATATTTGATGTATAAAAATATATATTTTATGAAATAAATATCAGCGGAACGGAGTATAACAGGCGAGGGTTTAACGGTCAACTGCATAATTAATTACAGCCTGTCCTCTGGCATCGTGTGGATTATAAGGTAACGAACAGCTCTCTTTACAAAGATAACATTTAGTACCATTAATCATTGTATTTTCACCTTTAAACTATTCATCATAATTAGTTATACTTATTTGTTAAGCTATTAAAACTATAAGCCTTATGACTGAAAAGACCTAAACAAGTGACATTCGCTCAGCTTAAAAAGTACTATAACATAGCCAATAGTTTGAGTATCATGCAAATAATAACGTTCACATGGAATTCGTCCTTCGTCGGTCGATCTTCAAGAAAATATATAAAGAATATTTTTCGTAATATTGCACAAGTAAGTTAGAAATAGACCAAGCGTGGGAACCCACCCACTCCCACCTAGATGAAGAACATTTAACATTTAGAATACAATTTTATTTTAACTTATAAAATTCCAGGACAGCGTAGATATGTGCCTACCCTTAGTGTATTATAGAAAATATTAACATACATATATTAAAACACATACAAACATACAACACTCACATTTTAATACACATGTACATGCATACAAAGTGACACGCCCAAAAATATATTCACTACAACACACACATACAAGTCCATTTTAAGATACCATGTTCATTTTTATTTTTTGTCTGATTTTTGCATTTTCATTTCTTGCACCCCTTAATTATTGTTTTACTTAAATATATTGTAAAGTTTATTTTATTCATTCTAATGGAATTGTTTTAATGTAAAACCGGAGTTTTGTGACACAATGATCGTAAAATAATGCTCCTGCTTAAAACTTGTCAAACATAAATTAAGGACTGAAATATAATATTTTTATTTTATCTCTCCGTCAGTCATTTTCTTCGTATATGTTTTATGATTTTATGAATTGTGTTATTAATATTTTCGTAAATCCGACAAAACCTATAAAACGAATATAATATATTTAAGCAACTATTTATCATCGATCCGATAGCTGTATGTATAATATTTATTATTCAGTTACACGTTCTATTCACTTCAAATGGAGTTAATGAGTTTGCTAGTTCATTATAAATTTATCGCTTGCTGGATGTCTAATTATAGACTTGTATTTAGCATTTTGCTTATATTTTGTTAAACAAATTTCAGCGCTACGAAAAGAAGTCATTTTTAAATTTCCATTTTATTTTTTGCTTAACATAATCAGTGAGATTAAGCGCCATCTTACTTTCCATTCCATTCATTTCGTACGAATGCATCTTATCTTCAATATTATCCCCTGATCGCATTCAATGATTAATCCGCTGCAGCAGAGCACATGACCTATAAGTGTATCTTCATATTGAACTATTCCTACTGGGAAATGTCGAGTTATGAGGGTACTTTCGCTTTTAGATTAGTCAAATTAGTTCACAATTTTCTGATGGGATAAGTTTACATCTGTTTCTAGCTTATATGTATATGATAAGTTTGTTCAAAAAGGTTTGTTCAAAATATTAGTACAATATATGTATTAACATGAATATTATCAATTTTTTGCATGAAACTACGTTAATACTAATAAATTATGTTCTTTGCATGATAACTCGAAGCGAAAAATTAATAATGAAAACCATAACATAGGTACACGTGATAATACAAGTGCGTTGCAGAAATAGGGGATTCGCTCCAGCTATTTCTTGACGATATCATAGTAGACGATAAATGCTTTATTTGAATTAATAAAATACGACATCCGGAAATGCCTCACCATTTTGTTTTATTTTATTATAATTATTGATTGAGGTGACGTTACCTAATCGATGCCAAGTCCAATTATCTCTACTTCAGCCAAAATAAACATATAATATTGGGAGCTTCCTGCCCGTGGTGTCACCCGCGTAGTTTATATTTGTTTTGATCCCGTTCCCGTGGGAATACGGTAAGAAAATGTATCCTATGTTACTCGCTGATAATGTAGCTTTACATTGGTGAAAGAATGTTTAAAGTCGGTATAGTGGTTTAGGCATGAAAGCGAAACAAACGAACAAACTCACATTCGGATTTATAATATTAGTTAGGATTAAGATATACTGTTAGGAAAAATACTTTTATTTGTTTTATTTTTATGCAAGACTGATCTCTTTTTTATTTATATCTTGTAATATATAAATAAATAACATAAGAGCTAAGTTTCTGTTTAATTGTATGTAAAGGTCATCAATCTGTTTTAAAAGAGACAACGAAGCTTTCCGTAACTTTATTGATAGGATGTGAACTGTGACGAATTATTTGCGAACTTTCCAACTTTCGATTTATTTATAGTAATAATATTAATATATCTTTGATGTTAATAAAATTTTTCTTTGAGATATTAAGGATGAGCTTGTGAGTTCGAAGCCAGTTTACGGTTAGATTGAATCTAGTTTGTGCCATATGCGATCATCAGATTTGTAGCCTGAACCTGAGTTCAGACCAATCTGCAACAAAGGTTATTGCAGTAATGCAGTATGCAAGGTGACTATGATAAATACAAGAAATTGGGTAGGACCTAAAATGCTTCCTTGTGGAACGCAGTAATAGATTGGCAATTCATCACTTATTTTTATCGATCCTGACTAGCTGTGAGCGATTTCTTAGATCATTTTTAAAATGTTCTAACTAACACAGACAGAGATGATACGCGTCATATGGACCCGCGACTTTAATTATTCCATTGTGCTTCCAATGTTTGAAATCCAACCATAATCATTGTTGAGAGGTAAATATGAAATCTCTTCAAAATCTACCAAAATAAAAATAAAGACAATCGGCTGCGAAACAGAGGAGAAATAATACTGAACTATTTTGACTTTGCCTATAAATAAATATATTATGTATAGTATGTAATTCATAAACGAACTCTGTGGTTACATTATGTAGTAAATATGTTCATATTGTAATGAAGACTTCTAGGTACTAGTAGTAAAATTGAAGAAATCTGTAACGGGTCACAATAACTTTCACACAGTATAATGTGGCACGCGCCTCATCAAGGAGCGCCTACTTATAGTGTTTGTTTCATAAAATTCGAAAATGGCGAAAAAAAGACAGTCTGAAGATCTCACGCAAAATAAACAAATTGCTTAAAGTACACTCGTGAACAAAGTATTTTTTATACAAAAAAAAACATTAAACTAAGCGCCCATCGTTTCAACGGCGATGTTATATTACATACACGTACTGAGTACCTACCGTGACAAATTTGTATACGCATGTGACCACGAAGAGAGTAACTCACCCTCTTTTGTGAAGAAAAAGTTGTGCAACCCTTTAAAAAAAATAGAAAAAATAAAATTAGAAAATGCCAACAAACAAAGCCTTTTGTACTAGAACTGTGTAAAACCCATGCTCCATTCTGTCCAGAATAGTAAAACTCATCTATCTATCTTTGTGAAATGACATTCTATTTACTTAGTTTAATGTTTTTTATATATATATATATATATATATATATATATATATATATATATTTGATTGGACGCAGTATTTGTTAGAATCATCATAAATATTAATTTGTATTAAAATACACCATTTGTATACACGTAGGCTCGTTTGGGAACACCCAGGACTAAGTACGTGTAGTGTAGGGCACCGGAGGGACTCAACCTATGTGACCAAAAACCGTTTAATGACAATAGAAATGTATAATTTCTTACGGTATAGTTTCTAAGGTATTGTACGGGTCTGTCAGTCATTATCTTCGTATATCACGATATGTACATATAGATAAATAACATCACGATTCTAAATGTGTTTTTATAAATTATATTAATTACAATATTTTTTCCATTCGTAAAATATTTATATTCGTCGTTGAACAAACAAATGGATTCTATTTTTCATTTTGTTTTAACGAAAAAATGCAAATGAACCTTTATTTCAATTGGGTACTAGTTTATTCCAGTTTATTTGCAATCACTTACAATTCACAATCAAAATGAAATGTTTTGTTAAAAAACAACGGGTTTTCTATGGGTTAATTTACATTTTAATGTTGGTACACACACTCGTTTCGTACTCAGCTATTATTATTCATTTTTAGAAACGTACATATTCATTGTTTGTTTATTATGTTATGTTACTAGTAAACAGTTATTTTTGTGTTTTGCGTTGCTGGTAAAATATAACAAGTAAAAATTAAATAATATAAGAAGCTTATTTACCCTTTTTTCCGTTTTGGTAGGGTTTTTCATTTTTAAGGATATTTTGCAAACATGTTCAAAATAATATTTTCTGTTCTTACAAGATCCAATCGTGCATCTATCTACACACCTTTTATCGAAAGACTTGCTGATATAGCATTTGTGAAATTGAAAACTCTTTACATTATAAAAATAAAGACAAAAATAATTCAACGATTAATCCTGACATTGACATTTTTAATTATACTAATATATGTAAATTTAAGAAAAAACTATAAGGAATAAGGATGCATATATAACATCATTCATAGCCTATAATAATATATAAATTCGTAGTATAAGTAGTTATCTATATATCAGACATTTGAATTGGTAAAACTTATCTATATATGAATAATTCAAATTTTTCCAAAATTGCATTATGACATTTTCCAAATTTATTCTACTTTTTTTAAATATATTAACAAAAAACTGTACTTAAACATATTTTATCCTATTTTCTTAATATTTTTATTGCTATTGTAATGTTTAATTTTATCAATTTTTATACTTTTTGTATTTGCAGTATATTTCAACTTTCAAGTAATTTTAGAACACCTGTAAAAAGTAGACACCTAATTAATTATGATGACTTTGGCTTATTGTGTATCAAATATACATAGTACTTGTACGTTGGTGTCTTGTGCCAACTTTTTATCCGAAGGAGGTTATGAATTGGGCGTATTTATGTCTTTAATCTTCTGAAATCTTCACCAATTGTAACCAAAATGTACATTCTCTTTCATGTGAAACGTCTATGTGTTGAAGGTATCACCGACCCGCTTGCCGTAACGTCAAACGAAATGCGCTCTCATGTGCCGTCACGATCTTTGCCGTCGCTCCCATTTGTAAGGAGTTTAGTTTATATTATAAACTTTGTATTTACTACTGAAAAATATATTATGTTATTATAATAAGAATTTTAATTTACACTAGTACATGTTACACAACAAAGTTTGAATCAAAATTTAACAAGTGCCAAAAACCAAGTAAAAGTAGCTTTATCAACTAAAGAGTCAGGTCACTGGTTATATGCGGTACCTTCCAAAAATCTTGGGACGCTTTTAGACAATTAATGTTTTCGCGTAACAATAGGTCTCCGACTGGGAACACAGCTGTGTCTTGAGCACAGGTGCCCGTGTGAAAAAGAGGTTGATTCTTTTGGCTTACACGGTCTTTCTTATTCCACCATTGACGTTCCTGCTCTTATTGAGCCTCATGGAATTAGTCGTGATGATGGCAAGTATCCTGATGGACTGACATTGGTTCCCTAGAAACGGGGACGGGCCCCTGTGTGGGACGCAACATATGTTGACACACTGGCCGCGTCTCATATCAGGGAAACAATGTTATAAGCCGGAGCTGCAGCGGAAAAAGCTGAAACGAACAAACGTCTCTTATTCCAAATTATATTTTTGTTCCGTTTGCAGTTGAAACGATTGGACCTTGGAGTAATAGTGCCAAAAATTTCATCCAAAATATTACTCCCCGCCTTATTGCCTCCACTGGTGATAGGAGAGCTGGTTCATTTTTCGCCCAGACAATCGGAATTGCGATTCAAAGGGGAAATGCTGCTAGTATTCTTGCCACCATTCCACGCGGTCACGACTTGTATAATAATTGTTTTTAATTTTTATTTGTATTTAGTTAAGATCTTTTATGCTATTTTTCACAAAAAAAAGATACTTAATACAATTATTTATTAAAGAAAATTTAAATTTTTATTTTTGTCACACCATTTATATATTTATTTCTATTATTTAATCAGTTATTATAAAACCATCAATGTTGATATTTCACTTCTGTTGGGCGACTTCAGTCCTGACCAAATTTTTATTGGAAAGGTTTTACAGTAGGTTCAATAAAATTTTAAGTTTTATAATTCATCAGTATGGATAATTCAGGATTGAATATAGGTGGAACTAGTTATATTCTCTTTTCCTCTAAAAATCAATACCTGAGTGTGAAGAAAGGCAAAGAAAGAAAGGCATTTTTTTTAAAGTTGGTATGAATTTTTTATTGTGAATATTTATCGATTTTCTTAATATAATGTTGCGAACAAGAACCGAGGTAAGTGGATCACCTCAGTTAAATAAGTTATGATTTATGTCCTACTAACCGATTGTGTGATCGGTCAGTAGGACAACTACATGCGGCTATTGCGACCTTTCTTGAAGGAGATTTTCACTGCACAGGAGATAATAATAGACAACGACAACAACATTTAAACGAGCGTATACAAGTAAGTGCACCCTCTATTCTCTCACGTTTAAAATCCAGCGGAAACGCAACCAGGACATAATACAGGTGCTGGATCAACAGTAAGCATTGCAAACTTTCAAACTCTGGTCTACCACTGAGATAAATATTTTTGTATTTTTCCTACCACGGAATAAAACAATTAATGTGAAATGTGTGATATAATCGTTCTATATACTGTGTATGTACCACCAGTATAACGGTGGGGAACCAATTCCAATTCGAGGAATTTAAATGCGTTCCTGTGAATGGTTGGAAACAACCAAGAGGCATGCTAGGAAAGTCTGACAAATCCTTTCCCCCAAAACTGTGTGCGAAAGAATTGAGATACGTATAATTGAATGATGATGATTAATAATTATATACAAATGTTATTTATCACGGGTGTAGTAGAGTATTATACATATAATGTAATTCGTTTGTTCAGATTTTGTACGAAGTCATATGAATTTCATTAGGCCCCAATTTCATTCTACTGTTCACATATTTGAGTGAAGTTAATTTTATATAAAATTTTTAACATAACAAAAACCGACTTCATAGGAAAAACAAATTAATATGCACTAAAAAGGAAAAAAATAATTGTGTATTCTTCTATATTTTGATAATTAGCTTACTATCTACTCATCTATTATCTACTCATCAATATGTAGGTACGAAAGTGTTGTCTGGTTGATAATGTAGTTACAATTATTGTTATTTTTGCAGTCGATGTCAGCCAAGATGTGTTTATAACTACATACATAGTTATAGGTGAGATGTGCTTGTGTCGCACGCGCAACTTAACGAGGCGAATAAAAGTCAATTTGTAATGTGTAAGTTTTTGTTTGTTTTTAAAGGATTCCCATATTATTACTGCTAGGTATATTAAAGTGTTTCTTTGGCTGACATCGACTCCAAAAATGTATAAGTCTGTATTAAAAAAAGGGAAGTATCTATATTATAATCAATATATAAATATAGGTACATAAATATAACATGTATATACGAGAACTTATACGATTATATAATTTTCAAAATTGGTTTAAATTTTTAGGAGATGTTCAAATATGTGTCAATTACAAACATATATACTAATGCTTACATGCATAACTAATATTATAAAGATTTTTTGTTTGTTTCTTTATTACGATTTTACTCAAAAACTACTAGACCGATTTTAAAAATTCTTTCACCCTTAGAAAGCTACGTCTTTTCCGAGTAACACCCTATATTATATTTTCGAAAACGTATAGATCCCTACTAAAATGGAGCAATGTAACCGAAGGTATCAAACTGTTGCCTATAAAAGTCATTATTTAGCGTGAGCTGCGAAAACTATTGACGGTACTACAATTACTTATTCATAACGTTGTTATGGTAGGTGACTGAAAAATCTAGATAGCCTATAAAAGATTCGGCCGTGTATCGTTAATTTGCTACTAAGAATTGAAGGTTTCCGTTACATTGTCATGGATCCTATAATCAGAATCTAACCAAACTGTCATCAAACAACCCTTGAAGTACACTTATACTTCTATGGTTTATGACTTATGGTTTGTCATATGGTTTGGTATATGGTTTTGTCATGGATGCCAGTGTCAAAACTGGACTAAAAAAATGGGACTATGGGAAGCACCCTCTTTCAAATAAACAAAAATCATCAAAATCGATTCACCCAGTCGAAAGTTATGAGGTAACAAACACAAAAAAAACATACAGACGAATTGATAACCTCCTTTTTTTGAAGGCGGTTAAAAATGCCTGATTAATGTATTTAATATTTATTAAAAAATAATAATAAGAAAAACAAACAAACATGAAGTAATAAAATAACCAATTCATAGTTATCTTACTATTGCAAGCTTCCGAAAATAGGTAAATATACATAGGTTGGGTTATTCAATGATCTGTAAACCAATTAATCTCTGCACTTTCTTTGTACTCATTTCTCTCTATGCTTAGTCATTTTCAGTGTGTGGTCACTAGATGTCAACGCTTGTAACAAAGGTTTATACAAGCGCTATGCTCTTGCTAGTAATTAGTCGTGTGTTGAAAACGACTACTTATTTTAAACGTCAGCCGCAAGGTGTCGCTTTTTGCGAAACATTCTTATCATTTCTTTATTTGCAGCGAGTAAAATGATAATCGCGATTATAATACATGCTTGGTGAAATTTATTATTTTTCATTTATAATTGCTACATCCCATGCCTTAATTTTTTTTTGTTCTAATATTTTAAAAAAAACTTTTCAATTCTTTCAAATACGGCTAGCAAGCTGACCTTGCTTCTTTGAAGTTAGATACTAACACCTAGTTTTTTATTATATAACTACATACATATACTTATGTAAATATTGAATATTTCTTATAATCCCTTTGGTAATCATATATTTTCATAATTCTTATTTATATCGAATAGTTAGATAATAAGTTTTTGTTTTAGTTTTGAAATGTTGTGTACATCTATAATTGTCACTCATATCAGATGTAATAATAGATTTAAATTGTTATTTTATAAGTGTTTAATATGTTTGATGTTGATGTACCTTTTAAATAAATAAATAAATAAATAAATAAATCATTTTATTTATATATTTCAATCGTCAATGTTAAACTACAACGTTAATTGATTCCCTTTTATAATACATATTTTTAATTAATTAATTTATTTATTTGTGAATTATTCTCTTTTAGCGAATTGATTAGTCGCTTAAAGAGAATAATTAATTTCTTTTGCAAACCATAATTATGGAACTTCCCAATATAAAAAAAAATAACGAAAACATCATGTAGGACTCAATTTCTTCATTGCAAAAGGCTCTAGTTAATGAATAGTTCAAATAAACAGTGCAATGAAGCAACTTATAGAACGCTACGATTGAAACTTAATATCTTATGTGTTACATTGTTATGAATATGGGAGATCAACTAGCCGACCCAATGTCTGTTGCAGTCAATAATTAAGCCATGGCCGAATATCGCAGACAATCTCGAGTACTAGTCAAATACGCAAGAGATACATGTCATGACTTTGCACAACAGAATATTCTATATCACATCACTGATCCGATAAGATGGCAATCCAAATTGTTCGGAAGGAGATCAGGTGTAAGGGCTGTAAGCTTGCACGCTCTCCGAGAAACGGCACTGCCAATTACCTATTTTATCGCAACGGCTGAGTTTCATTTGATGGAATAAATTTATTTTCATATTTCGTTCGATCTACAATGAATATCGACTGGCGCAACGTGAACAGCATAAGTTTTCATAGTAAATCTACTGTATAAAAAATTGTCATGAGTTTCTTTGATAGAAAACTAAAAACACAAAGATTGTGATTAAACTTGCACAGTAACATCACTACGGAAAGATACAGTTATGAAAAGATAGAGAGGTAGGCTTAACGCTATTTCTATATGCGAAAGTTTCCGCTATTTCACTCTATTCTAAGCAGCGTAAAAGAACTTCATTCTTAAGTAATTAATGGCATCTATTGTACATTGACGGAACAACGCTTTATCCCATCTTGCATGACTCAAAGACAATTTGACAAAGTTTTAACTCAATCAAATGTATAATGCACAAATGTAAATAAAACGAACAAAGACCAGCGTACATTTCAAAACCTATAATTACTGTTTGTTTTTATTTAAAATAAATTTCGTTCGATATGACTTAATTATACGTCCTACTGAAAGTGCCGCCTTTGATGTCGTGGGAATGAAGACATTTAATGCATTGTTTGCTCACTCGTACTCTTGGTCACGCAAAGTCATTAGCTTACCTACGTAATACTCGTGATATACCTTGAGTCTTGACTTTTTCTAAAATAATAAGGATGATTAGCTTTAATAAATTAAATTCGTAAATTTAGTATTACTCAAATTTAATAAATTAAATTTGAGTAATACTATTATTAGTGTATAACTGCATTATTGCATTGGTACTATGTATGAAATGTGATAATATCCGCAGCTTTAAATTTAGTTGATGCGTACTACGGATATTACATTTTTCACTTCCATACTACGTAAGGTTTACTATTAGTGAATAATAAGTATGTTCTTACGTCATCTATGATTTATCTGGTAAAGGTGACATTGTTTCAGTATAAAATGTCATACTATATTTCGTCAGTTTTTAACACCACTTATACTCAATATATATATATGAAGTAAGTAGTAAGAAGTATAGTGATACGAAGGCCACGGACCGAGGGCTGACGTTTGTATATACCTACGTAAAACTAATTTTCTAATGTTTGTTAACTAGATAGATATAATTTTAAAACATTTCCTTTACTAAATAAGAATATTTTTCCTTAGCATTGGATTTAGTAAGATGAATACAACATTACAATTTTATAATCTCCGCTTTCATTGAATAGTACGATTGAATAATGGTATTTTATTGAATGTTATGTCCTAGTTATAACTTGTTTATTATATTAAAACAAAATGTGCTTTTATATACTCTAAAAAATGTAAAGTAAAGAGGAAAAGAGGCCCAGCAGTGGGATATTAACAGCCTGTGAAATGTGAATATCCCACTGCTGGGCCGCTTTTCCTCTTTGAGGAGAAGGTTTGGAGCTTATTTCACCACGCTACTCCAATGCGGGTTGGTGGAACTCACATGTGCCAGAATCTCAGTGAAATTTGACACATGCAGGTTTCCTCACGATGTTTTCTTTCACCGTAGAGCACGAGATGAATTATAATCACAAATTAAGCACATGAGCATTCAGTGGTGCTTGCTTGGGTTTATCCGACGATCATCGGTTAAGATTCATGCGTTCTTACCACTAGGCCATTTCGGTTTCGCTATATACTCTACTATTCATACGAAAAATATCGTAACCGCATACACGGTATATTTATTATTACAAATTAAAATAATAAATGCAAAAAAGTCGCATGTTTGATCCTGAATTTCAAAGATTCAAAGGTTTTTTAATGAATACTAATTGCCAGTTTTGACATGTTCGCTAGGAAAACTACTATTAACATAAAAAAGTTAAAGTAATTAGCCTGTGAATATCTCACTGCAGACGTGCTCTCCTCTAGAGGAGATGAGTTAGGGCGTATTCTAACGTGATCCTCTAAAGACGGTTAGTGGAGACACATCTTGAATAATGTTTAGGTGAAATGTGCCACCTACCAAACCAGGATGTGGTCATCACTATCACTATCATACCCTTACTTGCATGCGTCATCAAAATTGGGTTCCTTGTTCCTGTTGTCATATATTTCAAACACAACAATATTAATTGTAAGTATTGCTGTTTAGTGTTATAAAGGGTGAGCGAGTTGTCTTGGCGACGTTGCCTCTTTCCAAATGCACGAAATTTATAAACTTTAAATTATTAAAGGGCTTATTTCCCGGGCTTAAATCCGGCTAAATCATCACGTGTTCTATCCATTGGGCCAACTCGGCCCAAAAGCGTTAGCTTAATGTGACCTAAATAATAGAAGTTGCATCTGCTGACTTAGTGATCTGTCAAATCAATCATCATTGTTGGCGATACGTTATTAGTACTCGTACATAAACGTGTAGCAAGGTAATCACGTCGCATATATTTGTAGTATTAATGTCAAGAATAATTACAAATAAATTTTGTTTAAAAACAATATAAATCTTTTTTCTTACACATATACCTAAGCTAATTAACATAAAGATTACGTTATCAAAATGCAAAGTTAGACGGTATACGTATCGTAGTGATAGCGGAGAAGTCTCTCTTGCTTCAGCGAGTATACTCGGCGCACAGCATTACCATGACAAGCCCATCACGATGCATTAAATGCATTTTCATACGAAACTTAAAAAAGTTACACGTGATATCGTTATAACTGTTTATATAATATAAGCAACATTCGATATATCAACTCTGATAGTGGATCATTAAGTGAAGATCTCTCTTCCTGTTGAAAAAATGGAACGTAATCAAACTCGCTGTTCCACTGTGAATATATTGATCGAATTACTTCACTCGTATGTATACAACTTCATTCTTCTTATTGGAATTCGCATTATACATATTATGTATTTATTAAAATATTTTTTGTTTTGGTTACGTTAGTCTTCGAGACTTAACTCAATATAGGAACAGATCAAAATGAAAAAGAGATACTGAATAAATAATACCCGGTGGAATGCAGCATTGAATTTGATATTTAAATAGTAACATTATTTCATTTTGGAGATCAACAAATCGTTTCTACCGAGTTTTTTAGAATGTTTACATTCAACGAATACGAGGTGAACAGTAAACATGAATGTAGCACTTAAAAAATCCAGTGTGTTTTTGAAGAGTAACTCGCAACCTTGGTTTGAAAAAACATTGAGTTTCGCGGTCCACCTGTTCGTTATTTGTATTTACACAAGTAGTTGAAAAACAAAGTACGAAAATTTGGTTTTTATGTATTCGTATTGTGAATAAGTCCGTGCATGCGATCTAATGCGTGAATAATTAAAGACTTTTAAATAAAATATGTACCTGTAATAAAGTATTTTCAAGTCGGTAAAGTGTGACGTAACGTGACATAACATAGATATTATCGAAATTTGAATATTGTTTCTAACACGACACATTTTTCTAACACTTTTTATGGACAACGGAAAATCTCGTTAATGGCTACCAACAAATAAGAAAGGTACTGTTTTGCCATTACGGCGAAACGGGCGAAGGCCTCCTCTCCTTTTCTGAGGAAAGGGTAATAAATAAGTTGTTAACCATTAATTGATTTTAAATCAAACTTGGTTTGACTTAAAATCGATTAATGGATGTCGTCTGCATAAGGATGGTTCTGTCATTCGCTTAAGCCGTCGTCTGCAGAAGGACTGTGTCCGTACTCGTAGATGACATGCCTTCAATTACACAGATACTCGCAAAACTTGTCATTAGCAGAAGTGTTAAATTATGCTAAAATGAAATTTCGTAACCTGTGTTTCCATTGCTTTACGTTAAGGGTTTGTTGAAAAAATATTGTATTTATTTAATATTATCGTTTGGCATATTTCATCAGGAGATTCGCGACTTCGTCCTTAAAAATATCCTTAAGTTTATGACATAGAGTGGTGGTCGTACAATTAGAAACACTTCTTCTGAATAAAGAAAGTATAACTTCAACGTACCAATGCATTATCATGCAATAATATAGCCACTCAAAAAAATCTCATTAAATGCATAAAATACAAAACATAAATATCTTACTTTTAAGCTCAAAATGAGTCTTACACATGTAGGAGTATATTTTCTGTTACTGGCCGTTTGGTGGCCTAATTAGAAACATTTTAAAAACGCATCCATAGCTCGTTCCTTTTTTGAAATTGGAGAATAACGTTTCTTTCTTGGCTTTTTGGCGGCAATTCAAAATTTAATCTGAATCTTATTTTGTTCAAAATATGCAAAAATTGAAGTTGTGACGCGTCAACTAGGCAAATAATTGTTAATTTCCATCATTATAGATAATAAATGGGCATACAGAAGAATAGCTGAGCATTTAAATTGTTCTGTTAAGGAAGTTTTTAATTCAATTGATCATTATAAAACACATGGAACTGTTGAAAATGTTCTTAGAAAGGCTCGGCCAAGAAAAACCTCTCCCAGAGAAGATACGCTAATCGTTCGTGTTGCTAAAAAAAGACCCAAGTAAATGCTCCAACTAGATTAAAAATGAAGTCTTTTCGCCTGATGATCCGAGAAACATCTCGTCAAGCCTGACACGCCGAAGATTAGTGTTAGCTAAATTGTATTGAAGAATCTCTCGAAAGGTACCGCTTCTTACTAAGCAACAACCAAGAGAAGCGATTATTATTCGCTAAAAATGTGTTAATTGGGCGGTACGAGAATGTAAAAAAGTGTTTTTTTCAGATGACACGCAAATAAATAGGGTAAATTCGTTAGACTTACTGTAAACAATGCTTTTAATTATAAATACACAAGAAGGATAGTCAAGCACGGTGGCGGTAATAACTTTAAAGTTTGGGTGTTTTTTCTGATGTGGAGTTGGACCCGTTCGGAAGATTGAAGGGACAATGGATCAATGGCAATACAAAAATATCTTAGAGCATACAGTGATTCCCTACTCGGACGATCATTTGCCTGTAACCTGTATCTTTCATCATGAAAACGGCCCTAAAGACATGGCCAATAGCGTCAAATGTTTCCTTAGCGAACAGCGTATATCCGTTTTAGGCCGGCAAGCAAATAATCCGGATTTAAACCCGGTAGAAAATCTCTGGTATTTTGTTAAAAAGAAAGTCTCAAACAAACATAGCACCAGTCAAAACGAACTATACGAAGTATGAAGATTTGTTGAAGCATGGAATTCAATCCCCCTGGAAAAATGTATGAAATTGATTGGATCAATGCCAAGTCGTTGCAATGCTGTTATTGAAAATAAGGGATACGCCACTAAATATTAATTATAACTATTGGTAGGCTGTGGGTAGTAGCTATTTAGTAAATAACAATATTAAATTACTAACACTTAAAAAAAAATTGTTTTCTATACTTTTTTGTTGTTGTTTGTAATTAGTTGACCATTATTGTTCATACCTTACAATTGATTTAAATGTTTGTCCATAATGTAGTATTGAAACTGCACTTGTGTTATGAAATTTATATTGTTTTTCTAATAAATGATATAAATCGTTGAACATATTGTTGTCCTATTTATTGATTAATTTTCTAAATAAAAACGATTGCGGTGAAGTATCTTACATAATATCAAGGGCCGTTAGTAGTGTTTCTAATTATACGACCACCACTGTATATAAAATTATAGCTACATTTTATTGTTTTTTCTATTCTTATATTAAAATCCGAACCGATAAATGTTAAAGGTAAACAAATTTTGGACGGACAAAAGCTACTTTGCTATTTTAAAACGTAGAGTTATCACTTTCTTTTATAACAAAACATTATAGAATCGCCATTTTATTTGAATTTATAACAGTAACTTTTTATAACAGTAACAATTTGATTTTATCAATTCAAGGTATTCAAGTATATTTTTAAGTTAATTAAATTGTTGTGGCTTATAAACTTATTAAATGATAAAAAAATTTAATGAATTATGAAAAAAATATTGTGTCGTATAATGTCATCGAGGTCAAAGAAAAAAATATCGTTTCGAACGTTTTCCCGATAAATGCAAAACTTTTTATAACGTACAGGGAAACTTGTAGATGTCTTTGTCGGTGAAGTACTGGTACTTTATATTTCTTTTATATATTTATAGAGAGTATGAGAGTAATATATTATTAGAGTTATTGCCGCATTTATAATATTAAAATTTATTAAATAACACAATTATTGTCATAATATGTCGATCAATGAACCTATTGAAAAAAGTGATATTACATATAAGATATTTTATATTCAGATTAACCTATGACATATAAAGCATATTACAGAGTAACATTAAGCATATAACGAGCTTGCACAAAGCTCTACCACATATACTTGGTGGTAGAGCTTTGTGCAAGCTCGTCTGGGTAGGTACCACCCACTCATCAGATATTCTACCGCAAAACAGCAGTACTTGGTACTGTTGTGTTCCGGTTTGAAGGGTGAGTGAGCCAGTGTAATTACAGGTACAAGGGACATAACATCTTAGTTCCCAAGGTTGGTGGCGCATTGGCAATGTAAGCGATGGTTAACATCTACAATGCCATCGTCAACATTTCATTTCTTACAATGCCATCGTCTATGGGCGTTGGTGACCACTTACCATCAGGTGGGCCATATGCTCGTCCGCCTTCCTATACAATAAAAAAATACCATTTATATCCTAATAAATTAAAGTACTTAGGTAACGGCGTACACCGTATATGACTATTCTGACTCATCCCCTGTTATTACTACATTTATATCTCTTTTAAGGAACATGCTCACCTTCATTTTTCACTTAAATACGCAAAGCGTTAACTTTCAGAATAGAATCCAAATGTCTTTTTATGATGTTCAAGTTCAACTGACACAATATTTCATCGGAATCGATATAGTTTTTTAGCCATAAAAATGTAGCAGAGAGACAGAGTTACATTCGCATTCATAGCCGGTATTGATAACAAATAATTTCTTTGACTTTTCAACATTTGAATTAATCGGCAATAACTTACAATTTTTTTTAATAAAATTTAGTCTATGAGTAGGTAAAACTTTTATATGAAGACTCACCTATGACATATAAAGTGAATTCCCGCCGAGAATATCCAATGTCCGTTATAACCTTTAGACTATTTAGAGAATAGTCCAAGAGCAATTCCAAATGGAGAAAATGCTTGACAGTCAACTAAGTAAAGTATACGTGAGATATCAAATGGAGCAGAACATGATCTTAAATTGAAACTGGAAGCTATATTTGTTTCCTTCACTTCATGCACTAATTCCAAAATAGTTTTACATGACGTGCAACATTAGACAGCTCAATAGAGCTCTTATAAGTATTAGAAATAAATAACGACTGCTATTTTCGGTTGATGGAGAACTCGCGGTGCATTTCAATGACTTTGAAATAATAAATAAATAAATGTTATAGTTGTGAGTGAGAGAGTAGAAAATTGTTAATTTGTTTGATTAGTATGATAATATTTTCGATTTTTTTTATTGAATGTTACTTTGTACACGTATTATCGTACATTATGTTTACGCAAAACCTGTTTATTGACCTTGATGTTCTAATGGGCAGCTTATAAGAACATTGATCCCGTGGTCTCAGGTTCAAATTCCGGGCTGGGCTAGTAAAACGTTATTTTATTTTTGGTATTTTATTATTTGAGTCTGGAAGTTGGCAGTTTTTAAATTCCATGTCTCAGAAAGTATATAAAGCTTGAGCCCTGCGTCATAACACTTTTCAATCGTGTCTAATATGACGTCATATGATGAGTATTAGAGAATAGATAGAATACGAAGGTGTTATTCTCCCCTTAGAGTGGCCACTCTGAGGCAAAACAGATTGGGAGTACCGACACCGACATCATCATCAGATATACAGAGGTTTTGCGATTTAAAACATTTTGGGGTAGTAACAAAGTATCCTATGTTTTGTACAATTTGCGCTTGTTGTTCAGAAGAAAAGCATAATAATTAACTGAAGTAATTTAAACTAAACAATGTTGCAAAATCGGCGAAATCGTGAGTAAAAATAAAACGACCATAGAAATAAGATTCAAATTTATATAATATAATGATTTCAGTGTGAGTGTATGATGTAATTGTGATGTGGGAAGATATAAAAGGCGGACTACGCATCATTTGCCTGCCTAGTTACGTATTGTGGCCATACACCCGTCTTTTCACACCTTTTCGCAAATTCTTTGTCATTTCTAAGTTATATAACAAGGCATCTTCGCTTATCACGTATTTACCAGACGTATATATTTATTTAAAATATTTGGATGTGGGTTTGGACAAATATTGTTAATACTCTGTAGTTGTACTCGTTTGTGTACGTCATCGAAATCATTTAATTATATCAATATACCTAAAATACTTTTTTTTATTTCATATAATATGCCTTAATATAAAGTTTCAAGTTCACAAGATTTTTTAAATAACTTAATTATCTTTATATCTATTTTTTTTATTTATTTATAATATTTCAGTATATACAACATTTTTAATTTTACTTTCGTGGGATATTAGTATTTAAAATTTAAAAATAAGTACTTATTATCAACTAACCGACTAAGTATAAATTTAACAAAACCAATGAGAAAAATATATATGCGGCGACGAAACGACATACCATTACCAGTCGGTTAAGTAGGAACCTATAACTTTAACTTGGAAAGATATTTACAAACCGAAAACAAATATGTAAGTACTTAAGTATAAGCATTTTCAAACAACCTACTCAAATACCTATTGAAATATGACAAAACTATAAAAAGTAATAAAAAGTGATCCATCTTATCTCGATATATTTCATAAGACTACCACTTGGTGGTAGAGCTTTGTGCAAGCTTGTCTGGGTAGGTACCACTCACTCATCAGATATTCTAACGCAAAACAGCAGTAGTATTCGTATTGCCGTATTGCTATGTGTGGTTTGAACAAGTGTAAATATAGGTGCAAGGGACATAACATCTTAGTTTCCGAAGTCGGTGGCGCATTGGCGATGTAAGTGATGGTTAACATCTCTTTCAATGCCATTGTCTATGGGCGTCGGTGACCACTTACCATCAGGTGGCCCATACGATCGTTCACCTACATATACAAAAAAAATAATTACTGCCACGTTAACAAAAACGACTTAGCAAAAAATTCATTATTTATAAAAAAAGTTGATACAAAAGGTTATTTGCCTTTGCCTTTAAAGATAGACTATCACGGAGTTTTTTAGAACTTTTCAAGGTGATCAATTCCGTCATATGTGATTGTTATGTAACTTATCTTTTACGCAGCGCACGCAACGGAAGCTCCTTAGCGGAATAAATTTTCCCCATTTATGCAACATTTTTCATTGATACTCTGCTTCTATCGGTCGTAGCTTGATATAATATAGCCAATAGTTTTCCTCTATAAAAGAGCTATCCAAATATGGGATATACAGCATTAACAACGACGTGGGTGACAGGGGAATCTGAGCTAAGGCATCGTAGATCGAATGACATAACTATATACAATTAATTTTGATTCAACTTATTTAGGTCAGTATAAAATATTACATCAAACTACAGGCACAAATGTATTGTTTTCTAAAAGAATGACATGTCATGCTTCTTACTTTAAAATCACAGACTTCCATGTTGCCATTTATAATTCAACTATACTTACGCGCGAACTAAGCCGCGGAAAATGGCCTATTCATCACAAATATTGTAAATTTTTTAAATCCGTGATATCTAAAGTTTTATTTAATAAGCCACTACCCTTACTTAACAAAGTATAATAGGTCCCTCTTATCAGGGTGCGCCGTGCGCTTCACACACTGACAAACATTCAGACATCATTTAGTTAGAGGCAGCCAACCAATTACATTTTTGTTATATGTATATATTTAATCTTTAATTTTTAGCCTTAATCCTCCAAAAAACTATAAAATAAGTTATATCTTTGAAGTTCTTAGAATTCCAAAGATCAAAGCATAATAATCAAGTTTAAGATAGGGATTGAGGACTTTGGTTTGTAAATGTTGTATAAATGGGAAACTCTACTGTCGACTACTATACAATTTCCTGTTCCTACTGCCAACTCACTGTTTCAACCTACCTCTAAAGGGAAACCCGATAACATTAGCCTTTGAATCGGCCCACTGATTTTGTACCTTTGTTCGGTAGTTGATTAAAGTGATTTTGCTAATGACAAGTCACTAGACAATTACTAAGTAATACGAATTGTGTATTACGTACAAACGAATGCCAAATATATACATATATAACGGGTTCAATATGGACCACAAAATATTACATAAGTATAAAATGGAATTCGCATTGTCCATTCCGAAAAACTCATGATTATTGATTATTTTTATGTGAGCGCTTTTCTTAAACATTAAATATGATAAGCTTCATTTGAATTTAAACTATTTAATGTTTTAATTCTAATAATAATTTGAGGTAATATGTATATAACGCGATCATTCATTTGGATTGTAATTTTACGATGATTTTTTAAAAAGCATATCCCATGGCAGAAAGTTTGTTTCTTCAAATTTATTTAACATACACTACATCAAAGCTTCCCTTTTTAAATACAGCGTGTAGCGTCAAACCTCTTATTTGAGTTTTACACTCTGTACACTCATATACGGTCCGTTTATTTGTTTTGGTAATTTCCAAAGTTAAATAGATTGGACCATACCTTATTCGGTGAAATAAGACATAATTATATAAAGAATTGTTATTAAAATTAATTAGAAAATGTACAATATTTTGGTTAATATATAATGTTATTGCTATTAATATTCAAAGGCATAATGTCACTTGAAAAATATATTATGTCAAATAGGCATATTACTGAAACAGCATATTATTAAGATTAATGAATTAGAATAATTATAAATACTTTTAAATGGTGGTATCATCGCTAGTATTAGTTCATTTCAAGCCATACGTACCGCTAGGTGCCACCCACTCATAAGATAACCTACCGCCAAACTGTAATTTTTGTGTTTCGGGTTGAATGATGAATTAAAATAATAAGGCTAGGCTATAATAATAAGTTAGTTCCCAAGATTGTTGGCGTATTTGAAATGTATGCCATGGTTAATATTTCTTTGATTTCGCTTACCATCTGGTGGCTTGTTTGACTGTCGGTCTACATATTCCGTAAAATTCAATTGAAAAAGGCAAAAGATTTACGACATTATCCTCAAGATAGAATACAGGCAAATCACTGCTATTACCCACGACATCGCCAATCTACTGTAATAATAGAGGCACTTATTGTGCAGTGTTCGGGTAATCAGGCATTTCCGATCTGTGTCAGTGAATTCAGCATTGTATTCGACAGAGAGAAGCTTAAGCAAGAATACATAATTGAGAGGACATTATGAATTTAGTTCATCAATATGCCTCAAAACAAAATCGATAGATGGTAATCATACAATGTCGGACTTATCTGTGAAATAAATTTGTTGTAAACTTTATTCATGTACATATGAATAATTATTTTAATTTCTGCCAAATTAAAAATATTGTTACGGCGCCAATGCCGTAGACTGAGATTTAGTCCCTTGGAATAATTTGTATCTGTAGTAATTAGTGATAATGTTTGTTACTTATAGAGTCATTATGATTAACATATATTTAAAACTTAAGACTTCATTTATGAATTTAATGAGTTTAATTGCTGCAACCACTACCTCGACTTCATTATTTTTTAAAAAGATATATATATATATAGACTAAACATAATTTTAAAATTGCATTAATCGAGTTATTTATATAAATTGTCCAAGTTACTAATCGTTTCTTTGATTAAATACTAATTGTTCATTGGTCACATATTGCGTTATCTCCGGTAATCGACCATTGGCCATTCATGTTGAACTCAAATTAATTAATTTGACTTTGATCAGTTTCAGTAACAAGGAAATTATTGATTAACCTATACTATATTCCTACATATAACTGTGTATACACATTAAACATTAACAATTTTAAACTCATTTTTTATCGTAGCTAAAAAAACAAATATATAATTAAACTATTTTTTTTTAATTTATGTTAAATATTAATTTAAATTACGACCGTAATTATTAAATGTTGCTTATTAGAAGTCGCTAGCTAGCTTTTTAGTTAAATACTTAAATACTGCATTCGCTCTTTTTCTTGTTATTGATTTGACATTCGTAAAAAAAGACAGCATTGTTTAACTATTCACATGCCGAGCAGCGTTCACAAGTTACACCGAAATATTAAAAAAAAATGTTAACGGTCATCAAATAAGTAGTACCTATTAGATATTTTTTCGCCGTTTCCTTACAGGACCAGAGTAACATTTTGCATTGACTACCAAAAGGAATACATTTTTCAAAATATGTAATGAAGTCAATTTCTTACGATTAGTCAATTTGAAAAATGAATCCACCTGAAATAATTTTAGGGCTATTTAACCTGATATCCTTACCTCCAGTCCCCTCTTCTATTTTACTTAAATGCCATTTCTTTTTTCAATTTATAATGTAACGATCAATAAAATAATACAAAAACGCAACGTTTTCTGTTGTAAGTAAAGTTACATAGATTACAAAAGGTAAGTAAAGGTAGAATTTGATTTGTGTAATTTAATTATAGTTTGTTTTTAAATAAAAATAGTATGTGCCATACATAAATATCTTAGATCACATTATTCACAGGTAATTTCAATAGGCTTGTCTGCTACGAATCTCTGAATCAAACAACTTGATAGGCCCATACTACGATAGCATTTTCTGCTTTTGTTGAACCGTCTGGACTTTATCCTGATAATGGTGAAATTCCCCATTGATAGACAATAGTTTCCTGGGACAGGGACGTTGTTTGAAAACGTGTCAGATAAATGGCATTCTAACTGGGAATTCGAACAACGGTTAAAAGAAAAATTGTGCAAATATTTCGATTATATTAGATTATAATAGACCCTTGTTAACAAACCGTAACCGCTATGTTTTTAATCAATAATATATCTTTATATATGTATGGATTATTCATTTTGTTACAACTTGATAAGTTTATATATATAGTTTTGATTATGTTGTGTTGACCTATATAGCCAAAGTTTGAAACAATAAATGATGCAAAAGTAAATAAAATACTTAAATATTTTACATAGTTATTGTTTTTATTTAGAAGTTTTTCTACTTTGATGTGAACCATCATACCAGTTGGTATGAATAGGTCAACTCTTGTTATTTTATACATTTTTGTTTCATCCATTGATGTATTTGGTATTCAAAATATTCCTTGTGTATCACAAAATAGCAATTAAAAAGATATAACTTACCTTTACAGACTACAAGTTGAATTGCTTTGTCAGTGTTATATATATATATATATATATACTGTAATTATATATATATATATATATATATATATACCTAATCTATGTGAGATCAGTGTTAGTTAATTTTGGTAACAAAGACAAACAACGAAGTATTTTGTCAATAGTAATACCAAATAAGTTTCTTGAGGTTTTTTCTGTTTTACTTCTCAACTGTGGAGTGGTTTGTTGGATAGAGTTGCAGAATTTCATCTCACAAATAAGAGCTTCTGCGCGATATTTACATGAGATATACTTAAGTAGCGGTATATATGAAAATGTATCCACTTAAAGGACTGTATTGACGACAAAAGGGAGAAGAGGGGATAAAGTTTCGATATTTATTGTATGTTCATTTTTCATCGATTACTTCAAAAGGGCTCACCTGATACGGATGATTTACACTTTGTCCTAAAGTGAGTACGAGAAAAGAATAACTTTGCGTTTTAAATAAGTGAGAAACAAAATATATTTCTTAAATTGTCTTTTACGCCGGTATATCGGGATTTATTAATGAGGTCATTAATAATATTGACTGCGTTATATGAAAAATCGATCGCTAATTTGATGCTGTTTTTTTCCAAATACATGAATACTACTGACTATAAACACATATATTCATATACAGGTAATTATTTTTAGTAATAACACAAGTTTGATTATATTTTATTAAGTTTATAAGAACTTGAGGCTTCGGTAAAATGAATAAGAGCAGTAATATTATCAGACAGATCTTACTAATTAAGTTAGCTCTCGCTTACAAATTGTAATTCCGTTTATGTTTTCATTATATTAAAAGAACCTGAAAATTTTAAGCTTTTTTTATTACAAGTTATGATGATTATTATTCAAAAATATTATTTGTAAGTATATATATTATATTGTCTTAGGTATAAATTGGTAAACATCTTCGAAAGAAAAAGAGGTAAAGAATTCAGATGTAATCCCCTACGTAATATGTTCCGATCCCCGTCGAGCTCGAGATGAATTATTATAAACACTAACTTGACACGTGAATACTCGGTGGTGCTCCGACGAATGTAGACGGGCGACTTATACTTAAGACTGGCTGAATATATTTAAACCTAAGATGTTTTGCCCCTTGTACCTTGCATAGTTACACCGGCTCACTCACACTTCAAACGGACAATACTGAGTACTGCTCTTTTGTGAATATGTGGGGTACCTACTACCCACTCAGACGGGCTCGCCCAAGCTCTACCGGCAAGTAGACTGCATAAAATCACGAATGGTCCTAATGCTCACATAATACTAAAATATTGTATGTTAAAAAATTGTTATTTATTATTAATTCTTTGGTTTTACCAAAGTAAAAATTACCAATTTCTTAAGTAAACTGTGAAAATTATTGTAGGGATTACTATTGTATGTTTCGTGTAGGCATCCGGATATTGAAGGTTTTCATGTAAGTGCACATAGGCCCCGTTGACTGGCGTTGACTTTCAAAGCCGGGGCAATTAACGAGCTGCGGAACGTCACGCCCGACCTAGGCTTGTTTGTTGTTGTTCATTGCGAACAATCACAGCTTTACCTCTCTTATTTTCACTAATGTTGGAAACCAAAAAGTAGGTTCTAAAGTTTGTGCAATGATAATGTCAACAGACATATGTACATACCGATTTATTTTCTTGTTTTATATGTATGTTAAAAGTTTTATGGATATGTCTTGTCAGTATTTCTGCTAAGACGAGAGACTGAAACTCCAATTACAATTGTCTAAATGTGATTCATGCAAATTTCTTACAATTGAAATTTTATCAATAAAAATTTAGAACACATTTTTATCTGAGTTTTAATGCTACATCACTATACTCAGTCTCCTACAGCTCACTCTTACTTAGTACCATGTAGGCAAAGTAGAGCAGTCTGCGTATTCGTATATATAAATTTTCATCTATATAACATCCAATTAACTTTTAATAAAGATATGGTTTCTTTTCTTTGCAAGGCCTGAATACCCGACAAAACCTCTGTAATAAGTAGACGTCTTCCAAATGAAAGGCGAAAGCCGATATTATTATCGAGTACGAAACCCATCAGTAGGAAGACGCGAAAGCGCTTCGCCTTGGGCAGTGTGCGAGAATGATACCAAATTTATAGCAACTATTCCTTATATAAGCTTTACTATTGTCTACAGACATAGTGATAGCCTTGGGTTGGGTGTTAATACTGTCTCATCTTTATCTGTTTCAAACATTTCCAGCACAAATATCGTCTTAAATATGACACGTTTGAAATAAGATTGCTATGACACGAAATCTTCACATTATGGAAAACTTTTACATTTTGAAATTTAAATACATACTTTGATAACTTTAAAAGATACCATAAAGTACATTTTTAGAGAAAACACTTCATACGCAATAAGCCATTGTTATACAAAACGAAAACTTATTATTTTGTGTACTTATTGAGTTGAAAAAAATGGTGACAGCCAAGTTACGAGATTTCATATGAGCTTATGTACACATTAACGCACTTACAATATCGCAATGTTACGCTGACATTATTTGACGCTCGAAACCTTACGCTGACGTCATTTGACGCACGATGTCTCAATTACCGAGTACCATCAATAATACAAAAGTATAAATTAAATAAATACGAAACCTCGTATTTACCTTTAGGTCGGTTTCTATAGGATTTACGATTACACTTACGATTTCCTACTAGTAAATAAGCGATATGTATGATTATGCCAGACTATCTGTATGTAGTGAGCCTTTACGGATCAGATGACTACATAGCAGCAGCTGCTTCGGATATTTCACTTCTCGTAACCAATTTTACTATCTGTAAGCATAACGAGTCGTTTCTTGAATATAGAAACAGGGCATTAGCTATGAAAAGAAACTCTTTAAAGTTATTTTGTAATTAAGAAAAAAGTAAATAAGTAATAAAAATACATTTTGAGAATCAACTCCATAACACTATTACAATTACTTAGTGCGGTATTGGCAAGGACTCGATCAGGCGCGTCCGCACGTATATATTTAAGATTGAAAAGTACTCGTATTGATATTGGTGGTGAAGGTTTTATGTTGTTTTTTATATAAAATACAAAATAGGTAGGTGAGATTCCTATTCCTTACATCGCCAATGCGCCACCAAACTATGATGTATCCTTGTGAGTGTAGATACACCCACTCACTTCACCGGCACACAACACACAACAATACTAAGTACTATTGTTTGGCGGTAGAAAGAAGTACTTGCAGAAAGCCAAACCACCAAGTGTAGTAGTTATTATTTTATAACGCATGCTTGTATTTTAAGTATCAATTACATCGACGTATGCTGTATATTCAAATTGTGTCAGAATATACCGATGTAAGTACCTACAATTTTTTGAGTCATAATTGATTTTCATGTGTTTTTCGGATTTACCTTTGTTTTCCACACATCCCTTTCATAATGTTCCCATTGCTACAATGAAGAGCCTCTTGTCTCGTTAATTAGTTTGTGTTATTGTTGAGTCTGTGGCATTCTGACAAGAGGTTGCAGAATATCTGGGATTTAACCTTAATTAATTGATTTATTATTCTTTCAATTTTTTTATGATGTCACTATGTAGCAAGTAAAAGTTTTAACGGCCTGGGTCTGGCTTTGAATTAATAAATAATGTCAAAGAAGTGGTGTGAATTTTCTATAATTTGTCTGTTTAGTTATATTTCCTTTAATAACTGTACAATTAAATCTTTTATAAATTTTAATGATTAAGTTATAATTGTTTATTCCATGTCACTTGTTTCTATCGCATAATTTAAATACATTAAAAATCTCGTGTAGCATTTAATGAAAGTTAAAAATACTAGTTAGTATAATATTTATAATGTCGACGTAAGAAAATGTATGCATTGTACATTGTTTTTTTTTTAAATAGAAACTACGAAGTTTTTCCTAACTACTTTAATACTTAAAAGGTTGAGTGTTCCCTGTCAAGTCACTCGTACGCCCCTCGACCCGCGTACGCTCCTCGTTAGCTTCCACCTCTTCAAACTCGATCGCGTTCACGTATTAACGTAATTTAGGGCTATATTTATTAAGTTAACCTGGATAGTGTTCGCCACTGCCACTACTATCGAATTAAAATGAGTAAGAGGGCACGGTTTATATTAATAGCATGTGTACTCTCTCTATTTATAATTCTATAGAATATCTGAATAATCTCATAATATCATAAAGGTTGATTTAAGATAATTACACTAGTTTTATCGTGTGTGTGAGTTTGTTTTAGAAAGGTTTAGAATAGGCAAATATATTATTTAAGTAATAGTTGAAATTAGTACCAAGTTATTAGCTTAAGTTATTTCAAATATTGACGTTGATTTAATTGAACGGAATGCGCTCCCACGACATAGAACAGGATATATTGTAATACATCAATTATACATGTCCCGTAATTGCATTACGGATATTAAGAAATTTTGTATCGTCTTCTATTTCACTAGTAATCTTAATTCCTATCCTTTTCTGCACATTAAATCTCACGGTCTTTCCTTCTATCCACATCCATACCTAACACTCTTTAATATGAAGGAGAAAATATTTATGAATGTACCCCATTTACATTACATGATGCCATCTCACGGAAGCTACATTCAACTTACTCGTTCCGTCTATTATTAAAAAATCTCGAGAGATTGAGGTCGCTATTTATCAGTTAAATTCTGTAAATTATATTGAAATATATTGAGATTAATGCTTTATAATATTGACTTTAGCTTGAATGATTTGAACAATCGGGTTTTATTGGAAATTTATGTAGCTTATAAATTATATTGTTAAATAACTTGTCGTTGATAAATACTTAAAAAAAATGGTTCTGTAAAGTCGGTTTTTGGACGATAGTATAACGTGACAACGTCATAATAAAACATTGATGAAATGACTGCAATCGAGTGAAAGAGAGATAGATGCGGCGTATCAGCGTAACGGGACAATGAGCGTAACGGGACAATTTTTCGTACATGCAGCCAGCGTTCATCGATTTATTAGACGTTGTCACGTCAAAAAACTAAGCTACTTTGGGGAATGAAGTGAAAGTCTAACGGTTCAATTAAACTTCTCGTTTCCATAAGTTACATTTGTATAAAACATCACAGATTGTAAAAATCAAGTATAATTTTTTTGTCACAAACAATTTAAAGATTCTTCAAGTAAAGCGTAACAAAGATAAAACGAATGGCGTATAAGTGAGTCTCTTGCATCCATTATCCGAAGAATATTTAAATTTCGTTACGCGCACAGACGTCAACTGAGAGACTTTGATGTTGTTTGAACCATAAACATCACAAACGTTGCATTTTCCAAAGCATTCAAGATCACATCGTCTTGCACCGCGTCTACATATAAAGTACATATTTCTATTCTAGAACACATTTTACAAGGACTACGTTACGGCTAATATTACTTTGTTCTTAAAGCATAAAATATTATACACATAAGAAATGTGGTTAAATATAAATTTATAAGTTAGTTTAAATTTTTGTAATGTCAAACATTAACTTCGACTTCGAGCTTCGACTATAGACTGTCAGTGGTGATGCGTTTGCGGCCTGATTTGGGCCTACTAAGGTGTGAGCCGGTAGCGACGAATCGTTCAATAGCTAATTGCACAGCTCGACGCGAGCATTTTACGGTTTTAGATATTTGAACTTGTGATTTGCCTTGCTCATGCAAAACTTGAATTTGCACTCGTTGTTCCAGAGTAAGTTCATTCTTTTTAGGCATTTTGGAATAATATTAAGTAATGTTAACACAAAATAACAGCAAGAGAGCACTAAGTCACAGCATGTGTACACAACGAAAGTGATTAGCGAAGTGATTATTCCAAAGTGATTATTCCAAAAAACGTAAAATCGCAAATTACACAACAATAGGGGTTTTATTACAAGCTACCAAGTAAAACTATTGTTCATAAGACGTTTGAAGATGTCGCCCAGGTAATGTATAAACAAAAGGCTTTGTTTTATGCGGTATTTATGATGCACGTGCAACATTTATAGGATGCTCCATACTTTTGGCCAAGGGTATATATATATATAAATGCCACCATGTCGGTCCGACTCCAGGATCAAGATGTTTTTAAGCTTCGGACTGGAACGAAGCTGGCATCAATATCAATGGCGGGTTTCATTCATCTTCGATTTGCTGACGACATTTATTCATCTATGATATATAAAAACACCCTTTATCTCGGGAAAGAAAGACATTTTCCTCTTTTCTCATCTACTTAAAGATGTAAGAACAATATGTTTATGTTAAACGGATACGCAAATATAGTCAAGGAAGTGGTTCAATAAACACATTAAATTTAAATAAGAATAGTAACGAAGGTCTTTTGTGTAACAAAAGTAGGATTACTTAAGCTTGCATGGGCGTTGTCTGTACTCTAAATAATTACAATTAAGGTGTACCTATTATTCTCTAACATCTTTAATAATTACATTATCTTGAAAAAACAAGGAAAAAGATTAAAAAGGCCAATTGCACTAACGATATACAATTTCTAGTTCCGCCTGTGACTACGCCCGCGTGTCAAGGGTGGGGCGAGGGTCCGGAATTAAGTAAATTATTATTGCCTTTCTGTATTTTTGAAACACTATAGAACTTAGTGTGCTATAAGGAAGATTAGATATTTAATATGTACTCATTAATTTATTTACATTAAAACCTTTTAAATTGAGATGAGATGAAACCAACTTACGACGCTACGCTCATGCATAAATTTAACAGTCAGTGTTTCATAAGCAAAGTATATACGATATACGCAAAGTGGCATTGGATGGAGATTGAGAGCTTAAGATCGAGCTCAGTGGTGTGCCATTCTATGTCCAGCAGCGGACGACAAATGATGAGAGACTGTGTCAAATTTCAAGTTCAACTAAATTTTACAATTTAAAAACAAAAACAGTGATTGTGCTTTTCATTTAAATATATAAACTCGCTGTCGCATTTGTTTAAATGTCATAATACGAGTAGGTACATAATCTGTAATACAGTTTTAACATAAGAACCTGTTCAGTTTTCGCCAAGCTACTGCTAAAGCAATTGTCACCAATCCGTATACAAATTACATATAACCAGCATGTAATAATCACGAATCTCTTGATTGGGAGCTGGTTCTAATCGAAAAATGAGGCTAAGAAATCTAATTTACATGGCACTCTGCGGACAACGCTCTCTTAGATTTATGCCTACTTAGTCAATGTTCAAGTATACACCATTTAATATTTATGTTCGAATGAGAGTTGTGCAGAGAATATAAAATTATCATAATCTAAGTTTAATAACATGCATTCTAATTAACTTTACATTAAGAATAATGAAGATAGTATAAGTAGCGTAACAATTTTACTCAAGATATATTTAATTGTTTACAAACCAAAATATAAAATAGTTAAATTACTATTAAGCAGTGATTTGACTTTAAAAAGCACCCAAAGCATGCAAAAGTTATTTCACATACAGCCAGTTGAATAAAATATTTAAATATATTTTTCCAGGACTATCGCGACAGCTTAGACCGGAAATAGAGTGGCATAGCACACCATAGATTTCTGGGAGGCTTACTAGAGCGTACGACACGAAAGTTACATCTAAAGCGTATGTAAGTGACGGGCACCTGGGTATCTGAAGAGCGATTTCGTCGAGGCTGTCGACGGGCGCGCTGAGAGGCCGCTCAAGCAGCCGCGACGGGGCGGTGAGCGTGTCGGAGCTCATGTTTCGCGTATCATTCGAATTTCTGTTTTGCTTCTTACGGTTTTCTTCAGCACGACGAAGGTTGTGAAAACGGTAGAAAAATATCGACATTATATTCGACGGAGGTCCTTTGTTGCGTTTTTACATACTTGACAAAACTTTGCGATAAATAACTTCATTTACTTAATTGAAGTGACCAAGTAAAGCTAGATATTTGTGAAATAATGTTATGAAATATAAAAATAAATGATGTGAAAATCACGAGTGTTTCTGTGGTAACGAGAGTATATAGTTAGAAAAGTTATTTGTTTGTGTTAATTCCATTTTCACCATATAGTCGATGAGAATGAAATTGTTGGATGAACTACAGATAAGTGTAATATACTACAATCGCCCTAAATTAAATTCGATTATTTGACTCGAGTTTCACGGCCCAATAAACGTCCACCTGTGCAGAACTTCCCATATTTTATAGTGTCTACCATTCCAATGTCCGATATAGACGCATACATGCATTTATGTGTTTATTATGTAGAAGATTTTTTATGTATATAGAAAAAACAAGTATCTATTTTATAAGGAGGGCGCTTATTCTTTTTAATTACTATTACTTGTAGTGTATGTTAATTAATTCTCTTGTAAAACTTCAAAATAACCATGTCTCGAAAAAAAAATATTTTGAACGTTACTTTACAGATTTTAATGATGATGTTACGCAAAAGCTTGCAATAATTGATGCACCCTTTTTGTTTATTCTCGTAGAGAACACTCAATGTAGAAGCGCAGACGGCAAATGTCAAGAATACCACGGCGGCATGCGACAGGGGTAGCAACCTCATATCTACATAAAGTTAACTAATTATTATAAATACAAAGAAGAAAGAATGTCTAAATTCTCTAAATTCGATGTCGTTGTTAATTATATGTATTCAATCGTTCATCAAATAACGTACTCAGTTTTTGTAGATACATTGCTTATGTTTCATATTGGATATTTTTTCTATACTTTTCGAGAGCCGCGTACAGAATATATAGGCAGCCTTGACAGCTAGTACAATGTTTTATGAAATTAATCTCTTAATTTGACGCATTTAACTTTTTAAGTTTCGCTGGAAAAAAAGTTGATATAAATTTTATAGCGTATTTAGGACAGTAAAAATACTTGTTAAGAGCATATATTGTGAAAAAAAATAGAAGAGAAGTACATGACAGCTAGACTATAATTATGTGGTAACGAACTCTAAATGACAGGAATTGAAGTGTATGTCTGTGATTTCAAAATAACAGCTTCTTTTAATGTTAATAAGGCTCTTATCGAAATACCAAAACCAAAAGATTTTTTTTAATTTTTTATTGTACTTTCTGTTTGTCCAGGCTACTCTTTGAAACGGTAATTATTACGTTGGGCGTTCGAATTTAGGAGGTCGATATAAAGGAGATTGAGGTGCTTTTTGTTGTGATAAAAATACAGCATTATAATCAATTAAAATGTACATTTTAAAACACGATTTGAGGCAAAAAATTATCGCACACAACTTCGTTTCTAACGGGGATCCCCCGATCGCACGATTTTTGTTATTAATATCTTCAAACCAGAATGACATATCATTGCTGCCAATTTTTAAATCACAGACTTCCAAACAATCATTTATCCTATACTTAAGTGCGAGCGAAGCTACGGGCAACAGCTAGTCGAGTAATATAATTGAAGTGAGTATATAATATTTTTACTACCTATAAAAAACATAAAAAAATATCTGTTAAAATGTTTACTACGTAACAACAAGAAGTTGGATTTAAGTTAGATTGCCCCCAAGGCCTTTTCCGATATGGCGTCCTGCTTGTTTTATAACACTACGTTACAGAATATATTTCTCGCGATCTCCTGTTTGTTAAAAGTTTATTTTAATATTTGTGTTAAAAGTGATTATTTAATAGAATATATTATTCGTTAAAACATCACATTTTTGAATCAGAAAAACATGGAAACTAGCTTTAAATTAATTAATGTTAAGCTAAACTGATTTTAAATTGAAGTGCCGTCAACATTTTGGCGTCCTCGAGCGTTAATGCTCCGTTTATTTCAATCTGTAAATAAACATGTTTCATGTGTTAAAATTTTAGTTATTTATAAGTATACTAACGTTTTGCTTATTTAACCGTGTAGTAAGTGTTCGCGTGGGTATTCGGGGACTAAATGTAGCCTATGTTACTAGCTGATAATGAAGCTTTCCGTTAATGAAAAAATAAATAAAAGGTTTAGTGTCACAAACAAACTCACGTCCGCATTTTTAATATGATGATAGTATAGTTTCATTAAGTGCATAAGTTCAATTTTGTTACTAATTAATCTATAATATCTGTAGCTATATTGTTAATATAAAATGGATGCCAACTGCGTAGTTATAGATTTAGGTCGAATGTTACTTGAAACACTTAATAATCTTATAAGTGTTTGTCTATTTATTTTGGGTGCGGGTCACTCAGGCTATAATTAATATCGAACAGCTGCCCCTATTATAGCATAATATTTTATTTCGATGATATTGTTTCCAAATAAAAAAATCGTGTTACTATGTTAAAATGTATTAAATAATAATAATATCTTGGGACATTTTTAACACACGGTCATCTGATCCCAAACAAAGCAGAGCTCGTACTATGGAAACCAGACAAGCGATATACTACATATACTACTTTTTCTAAATACATCCTTATATAGATAATTACAACCAGACTCAGGACAAACAGACATGTTCACGCACACAAATGTCTGTCCTGGGTGGGAATCGAACCCACGACCTGCGGCGCGAAAGGCAGGGTATCTACCAATCATGCCAACCGGCTCGTCAAAATAAAAAACTTACAACTTTTTGTTCCTTCCACAAAAAAGTTGACAAAGAAAATCTATTCAGAATAATTTTAATCATCTCGCTGTAAGCGAAAACAGTTTGGGAAATTGCATATTACACAAGCTTATATACACAATACGTCGTGAATAAAGCTAAAGAGAAAATATACATTTTCTACAACGATTACTAGCCTAGCCGGTTAAATTTATCTATATATATAAAAGAGGATGTTTGTATATGTATGACATCGATAAACTCAGAAACTATTTGACCGATCATTATGAAAATTGGTATGTATATGTATTTTTCCACGGAGAAGGTTTATATGCTATGCCCATTGATGTAACTCACCACCAGGCGGCGCTGTAAAGTATCGACTTCCGCCCCGTTCAACCGATGGTCATAGAGCTTCAAATATATCATTTGTTAATATAAATCAAGCAATAATAAAACATATAACTTATAATTATTATTTTAAAATTATATGATTATGTACAGAAAAAGCGATTCAACGCAGAGCCTAAACCACTGGGGTTACAGACTTGAAGTTTTGACAGTTGATGCATTTTATAATGAAAACGCGTACTAAGAAAGGATGTTTGGAAATAAGGGACGAACTGTTGTAAGGAAATCCGTCATCTCCAAAGTTAAAAGCACGATATTCACCACCTAAGAGGGTTTATATGGAGAAATCGTCTTAGAAATAAATAAATACGTATTTCTGGTTTTTTTTTAAAACTGCAAGTTTTTTTTTATTGCATAGGTAGGCGGACGATCATATGGGCCGCCTGATGGTAAGTGGTCACCAACGCGCATAGACGTTGCCATTGAAAGAGATGTTAACCATCGCTTACATCGCCAATGCGCCACCAACAGTACCAAGTACTGTTGTTTTGCGGTAGAATATCTGATTAGTGGGTGGTACCTACCCAGACGAGCTTGCACAAAGCTCTACCACCAAGAGTATGAAAAAGGTTGAAAATTTATATGGAAGGTCCATCTATTTTAATATAAGATGTATGCAAATTTACATACAAGCCTATGCCTATGCCTAGGTTAGTAATAAATAAATATATATTTCAAGAGTTTTTAAAAACTACCCCGCAAGAAAGTAAAATAAGGGTTGAAAGTTTGTATTGACGGTCGGTCATTTTTGATGTAAGAAGCATGAAATTAATTTTAAAGCTTTGAGCATAAATAATTGCATACTTATTTTGTAATTTTTGAAATGAAATGAATTTTAATAAATAAATGAAATAAATGAAAAATAATTATGACATAAAATATGGTAAAAAAAGTTTTAAATAACAATACTGTTGATTGTATTCGAAAATAAAAAAAAAATATTAAAGTACACTTGTACACCGCACGTTCGACGGGAATGCATAGAAATAAGTCTAAGTCTTCGATCAATAAAAAATGCACAATAATATGCAATCTGTACGATCACGCGCAAAAGTTCTTTTATGACTATCTCCAATTGTGTTCACGTAGTTCTAGTTAAAATAAAAACACGATAATGAAAATTAAACCTTACACGCATGTATTAAGGTCAGAATTACAATATCCAAAAGAACAATAAAATGTTACGACCAAGGCTCGCCGCTTTAACAAGGAATGAGTGGAGTCGATCTGATCAAGATTTATTTTTGTATATACCTTCGGTCAAATATTGGATTAATGATTAGTTAGTACAGTGATGTGGTAAAGTATAGTGGGCACTATGCCAACAATTATTTGGCACATTGCCCACATTTGCACACACATATGTTTTTATGTTTCTTACGAAGAAATATAAAAGAATAATAATAACATAAACAAATTCAGTTCATTATAATCTTAAACGCTCAATAAGGTTTAATTACTATGGCAAAATATTTATATAATATAAGTCATTAGTTCTGTCATCGGAAATAGGATCCAAGAAATAAATTAAAATGTCACTTAGTACTCCATGCTAGCCCTGTTCCAGAACAGTTCACGTCAGTTACAATAGTTGGTGCGTTGTCGCAAACATTGGTCAACAATTTTATATATATATTTGCTAATTGATTTATATTTACTATTTAATTATGTCTTTATTTTATCGAAAACACAGTGATATTAACTTAGCGAAAGAAAATCAACAAAAATCTTGGGGTTAAGGTGGTTATTTACATAATTTTGAATGCGCGATACGGCATTTTGATATCTTAACGTTGGCTATGATTGGGCTATACTAATTTAAAATAATACCACAGAAGTATTCGTGCTCTTATTTTTTAGTATTTAAAGCGCTGATTGTTTTAACGCTGCACCAAAACTGTGTACAAACAGGTGAAACTAAAAAAGGCATTCAAATAAATAATAAATGAAGGCCTTAGGCCACCCTAGAATTTTCGAAAAATCGTTTTTTTTATTTTTCTTTCATATGGTTTCTTTGAATCGCAAAACGTAACAAAACTTTATTTATGCGTATAAGTAAGTTACCACAATACTTACTATTCCAAAAATAGTTATTATTATATTATTAGACTGTCTCCCTGAGATTACATATTTCATAATGTATGCATTTTTACTATACTTTTTTTTTTCTTTTTTCCGCAGAAATTTGAATAAAACCTAACCAGGTTAGGCTAGGTTTAACCTATAATCCTTACTTTTTCATTCCTAGCCTCTGTTTTCAGAGTCAACCCCATAATAAAAAATATATTTTATTAATGTATGAGACATTTCGTAACATCAGATCAGATGAAGGGCTCACGGTAGCATGCGCAAGCGATCCCGTGCCTGGTTTTTTTAGCGAACCCCATATAAAACCCCCGTAAAACGCATGAACGTAAACGCGTTTTTCCAGCGAGGAAAAAAAAGATAGGCTCAAGAGCCCAAGGAAATTGCTACGGGCCCCGCGCTTTCTTAATCCGGCACTGTATATACTTTTTAATATATTTTATTCAAAGCATTTTACAATTTTCATAAATATAAAATTGTGTTTCTTATGTCTATTTAATTTTTTGATACCTATATAAAACAGCGCCTCAAAATTTTTTTACACTTAAATCAATTGAAAATTAATTTGAATTGTTTTCGTATAATAGACAGAAGAGTGATGCTACCAGGGTTATTTTCGTCGAAGGTACGAAGCCCTAAAAGTTTAGATTCATTCGAAGAAAGCGAGATATAAAAAACTCAAATTAAAAGTACTTTTTTTAATATCGTTAAAATTATTGTGAAACGTCGAGAAAAAAATATTTTAACTGTTGTTGCCCAGAATAAAAAATGGCTACATAATTATAATCAACATGTAATCAACATTATATGTGCCCAGATAAAATATTTGAGCACACAATTCGATTTAATAAAAACATTTTCATTATTGTTATTATAAGTGGACAGAATTTCACTACGTTTTCAGTCTGCAATGTATGAATTTCAAATTCTCACCACCGCTCCGTCGAATTACCTCTCACACTGCTTATATCGAGCGTGTGATTGCATTTAAGGCTAAGCATCGACACGTCCCGTCAAAATCGGGATCTTTGGAAACGATGTAGGCAATATAAAATCACAAATATACAAAATATCAACCAAATATAGACCTATACCCAACACTCCTACAATTACACACCTATACTCGTATAACTAAAATATCATTACGGCCAATATTATATTACAGTTATTTGTAAGGTATATTGCTAATAATTATATATAAGTTTTATCATATTCACAAACTCCTTTAAACCATATTTAATAACCCGAATGACCTATTTAATGGTTACCAAATATAATCAAACTGTCGATGTTATTATGCATCAAGGTAAAAGCAGTTTGCTTTAAATCATATGCAGATTATATAATACTAATTATTTATTTTTTATAAGTTAAAAATTAATTAGTACCTTTTTTCATCGTCTTTCGTGTAAACTTGACATACCATGTCACAAAATTGATTATCTTGTATGTATTGCAATCGGGGTCGGCGCTCATTATAGTGAAAAGTTCCATTGTATTGTGCCTAAACCATTTCGACTCCGAGTTGTATGTTAAAATCATTCTTTTATTATTATGGAAGCGGGTCAAGCAACAAGCAACTTTGTAGCTATTTTCTCGTTAAACTTTTTTGGTAACGCTTAATTTTTAATCACAAAAAGTCTATTAATTATGCCTAATTTTTGAAACATTGACAAATATTGAAACACAAACAAATAATGCCTTTAAAACTCACACAGTTAACAATTGTTTTTTTTGTTCTATCTCGTTTATATTTTTTGTTAGTTAATTTTTAACATTTTTAATTTTGCTTAACAAACAAACTTACTATAACTCACTAAATATTTGTTTTTTTTTATAAAAAATATCTAAGTGATCTTTATTGTTATTCGCAAAGGTAAATTATTGATATTTTATTATTTAAACTACTACATTAAACGATTTTAATTCATACTTTGTTTATAATTATGTGTATCTTTATAATTTGTAATATTTTACGCTTTGCCAAATGTCAAATAATACTGCTCATTTTTAATCTATTCGTTATAAATCTGTGACAGCAATATATTATCGATTTATGATTTTATGAATCTGTGTTAGTGATTTGCATTTGTCGTTGGCGCCAATTATATTTTGCAAACAGATAACGTTTACATAGTGTAAGTGAGTACCTAGGTTTGTATTGTAAAAGTCAAAAGTTCAATTGCGAGGCAAAAAGTGGTAAGTCCACAAAAGTTATGATATCATTTAATTTACAATAATTAAATAGAAAGATACCTATCAGACATTTTTTTGAAATATTAATGTGGAATCATAATGTATTCCATATGTAATTCATCAACGCTACATATATTTTGTAAGTGTTTCGATGTTTGGTAAAAGAAAGTTTAATGCTCTTATCCGCCATCTACGGCAGACGATCAACTGAGGTTGCATTAAATAAAATACCCCAATAACAAGTACAACCGATCGTCATCGTTTCATTCAGTGTTATTAGTAATATATTGTAATTTAATGGCGAATAATTAATAGATAATTAATATCGTTTTATTTAAACGCGATGTGTCAACCATACAGTTAAGAATCAAATTAAATTATTTAAAATCACGTCGAAAAATCGAAAAACTTTTGCACATTTTTATGTTCAACCTTAATAATAATATTCCACGTGACATGTAATATACTTAAATATTGATCGTTATCATGGTCCGATGTTTGTGTTTGTATGTTATGGTGTTTGTACATAAACATTCGTGCGTATTAGAGGGATATTAGTAAAATGTAAGAAGCGTCAAGCGCGGCGATGGCGGTAAAAGTACCTAGTTACTGTAGTTACATCATTATAATATGTATTACTAATATTGCGTCTGTTTAAATGGCCGCCTTGTCTTTAATTGAATCATAGGGCGATTGTAGTATAATTATTCCTTAGTACCGTTTCTTGATCTTTTTGTACCTCTTAAATCATATGTATAATTTAATGTCTTTTTTATTAAATTATTGAGTGTATATTGTTTTCAGTCTTAAGTCTATAGACTGTCGTATTAAATGGGCTTAAATAAAGGTGGTTGCTACTTTTCTGTCCTAATAAAACACTTGTTTAAATTGATCGCAGTGTAAAATTAGATGGCTATTCCTTAAGCAACCCAACGTTGTATTGGCACTTGATACACTGTTATTAGCGACAATAAATTCGCCATAATGGTTGTTAGATATAATGAAGTGTTTCACTTTCACTGTGTTTTCCTTAATATAAACGCATACATAATTGCAACTTTTATTATCTAAAACTAGTAATGAGTAAAGAGACAAAAAAAGTTATAGTAAAATTGAATATAATGTGATTTCAACGTTACTGTGAACGTTTTAGGTTAGGTATTTTGTTTTAATTTGATATGGTTGCTTACTAATAATTAGAAAGACAAAAACAAGTGTTGCATTTGTGTAGCTAAGTGGCTGCAAACTTCTAAAGAAAAGAAGAATGTGTCTGGGATGGCGCGTCGCTGTACAATGGACTTTTTTGTTTTCTACTTGTTTCATATACTCGACCTCGGCAAATTTTGATTCGGAAATACTTCCATGCGTTCTAAAAATGATTTATGAAATGACAAATGGCGTTTAAGCATGTGGGTAGCTACATGTTTCAGAAAAGTAATAATCTTTTCATCCATTTTTTAAGGTTTAATTAATTTGTTGTCGATGATATGACGATTCGATTACACTATTTTCTACTTTACTGAAAAATCAAGACAAATTAGCATTCGGTGCGCCGACTAATAAATAAAGATTTACATTGCCATAAACGAATCTGTTATACAAACCCGCTGCGTCCGTAAATGAAAAATATTTCGTCGTCTAATTCGTCGTCCATAACAGCAACTCGCCATCCAGCTCAATTGTAGTGTTCCGAAATGTTAAAGTATATAGAAATTATAAAATATGTATATATATATATATATATATATTGATGTGAGTACCTACAGAGCGATAAAACCGTTACTCAACCAGGGTAACCATAACAAGCTAAAGAGTGTTGATCGCGAAAAACCCGGCACGGACGAGAACGCGCGTGGTAGAGCGCGTGTTGCGGCGCCAGTGCGTGGTGCGCCAGCAATGCCGAACGTGATTTGAGCTTTGAGTCCGCTTGCGAGTCGCCACGAGATGCCCTTCCTACCGCTCCCCGGCCCACCGTCCTGCACACCCCGTCCCATTCCTCTCACCGTTAGTAAAGCTCTCCCCGCATTTCCCCTCTCGCTGATCTCGTCACACCTTGATCCTTCACCATAGATGACTTTTCTATTACGATAACTTTCGTTAGCGAACTTTAAACGCATTAATAAAAAAGTATAACGATAATGTTAAAAAAAATATTTGTCCATATTTGTTAAAAATAGTTTTTTACGAGTAAAATAAAGTTTTTATGCTGTGAAATATTTTAATCAATCGATTTAACACTTGCCGACCGATCTTTTCGACCGTGTTGTGCTAATGTATCGTAAAATACGTCCCGTGTATTTTTTCCCGAATCGCAAATTGTAAATGGCAATATATAGGTACTTAAAACCATGAACACTTTCACTTCGTTTTTGACGTATATATTATATTGTGATTAAAGAAAGGGGTACATTAACACACCTAACAAAAAGTAAGGTACCTCAGGCAAACCCACGCACCACACACCGCTTTATCAGATAGTGTTTCATTTTTAATACGATTTTGTTTAAAATATTTTATTATAAAACAAAAAATATTACATCAAAATTAAAGTTAAGAAAATCAAAATAATTCACATTGTTTCGTTTTAAAGCTAATTTGATCACTCACACATCAATCATTATAATATTAAATAACTATACTCAATATATTATTATTAATACATACTCAATAATAAATAAAATAAAATATACTTAATATATAATCAAGATATTATTTATTTTGCGGCAATCAACAAGAATAATATTGAATGTTTGAATTAATATTTTATTTTAAATTTGTATTATATAGCGCTATTTCCATTATATAACAATATTTCCTTTAATCATATGATATTTACGTTACAATTAACAATTTTTAACGCATTAAGAAACTTTATCGAATATCCGAGGGATGAATCAGTGGAAATATCAGTCTCAATAACAATACCGATCTAATGCTTCAAAGTTTTAAATATTATAGTACATTTATGGTAAAGATAATACATAGTATTGAACTACCAACAATATGATGTTTTTGGTAGTCATTTGGTCCGTACTTTTCAAGGACTTTCTCGTTGATGTCGTTGCAGAAAGGCCAAATTCAATTCAGTGAGTGAAATGTAATAAATAGGGATAAAATTTGAGAGCGAATATATTATTTTATATAAGACCGGTGTTCTTATCAACTACCTATTTTTCAAATTCACTATTCACTTTCAACTCAATATCTAAAGGCAAGTTGTATACATTGTATATATTAAACATCGATTTCAATATGTAGAAACAGGTTTTAAAAACTAAGTGAATCTAAATTGTCGAAGTTTTAAGGTCTCACTTACAACTAAAGTGTTGAATTTTTTAAAGCCCTAATAAATTTAAAATGAAAAATGAAGTGATGGATTTAGTTTATACATTTGTAATACTTAAGCAAAGATAATAAGACAGTGACTTAACTGCTTAATAATAAATAACATAACTGCATAAAAATAGTAAATTTAAGTAACATCCTGTGAATGTCCCACTGCTGGCCTTAGACCTGGTCTCCTTTTTTGAGAAGAAGGCTTGGAGCTTATCCCACAACGCTGCTCCAATGCGGGTTGGTGGAATACATATGTGGCAGAATATCAGTGAAACAAGACCCATGCCGCCAAACAGGAGATAAATTATAAATACAATTAAGCACGTAAAAATTCAGTCGTGCTAGCCCGGATTGGAATATTGGTTAAGATTCTTACTGGGCCATCCTAACAATAAATAGTTCATGTGAAAAAATAATTTGCCCTTGCAATTTGAAATAAGACAAGATAATGTAAAAGATTCATACGTTAAACTTAACAGATTGCATTATTGCAGATTATATTGTTATCATATACATTACGGTTTTCTGTTACGCTTCTGATGACTGAATATTGGGTTGTTTGTAAAGTTTCAGGAATAAATTGAACTATGAACAAAGAGTAGTAAAAGTTCGCTGGGCTAAATAAAGTAACCTCGATGTTAAGAGAAATACCCTACTTTCAAAAAATTTTAACTTTTCCATTACGATGTCACTAATTAGGGCGAGTTACATACATAAACGTGTAATATTCAGAAATTTTTGTATGTTGTAACTACACGTATTACTTTACACGAAGAAAAAATATATTAAGTAGTTAAAAATGCTATCCAAAACAGACTTACACTTATCACTTCAAGGTTTCAAATATAAGTACCTAGTTTTAAATCTCAAGAAGAGAAGAGTTAATGGTAACATCAGGACCGTTTTTTTGTTATTCAACGACTCCCAATTGCGACTATGTCTTATAATTTATGCTTATTTTTTTTTCTAAAAAATAACTTATAATTTATTTATTGTTAGAAAAAAATTGTATGTAATAACATTTTATGATTTGCTCAAATTGTTGAGACACGTCGACTACATTTTGCAGTGGAGATTTACCATTGTCCCTTTCGTTCCAAACTAAATTGTTATTCACAGGATGTTCGAGTGGGTCATGACCTACTTGCACCTACAAATATCTTTATTAGAGTCCAAGCGATGTGAACTCGATCTAGTAACAGAAAATACTGGTTGTACGAACAAAAATAGCCGAAACATAAAATTGGTGCATTCAGATTTCGTGTGATTACTACGTACAATTAAATAACAAAATAACAAAGCGTACCTGTACTTTAACACAATATGTTATGATATTCGAGAATAGATTTTAATCTTAAGTCTTCTTAACGATATACCTACATATACATACAGTTTGAATGAAAGCGTATACCCTTAGCGTATAAACCGTTCATTGATTTGTTTTTTTTTTTTTATTTATGTTTTACGATTATGATACAAATGTCGTTTAAATTCGAACCTGAAAATAGGTTCTATGCGTATCATATATTATTAATGAATCCTGTAATTATCTAAAATATCTGGAACAATTAATTAATTACTAATATAGTAATTATTAATAATTGCAAAAATGTATTTATATTCTTAATTTTAAAATTTGTATAATTTTATTATGAAATGTCGCACTGGCCACTTGACAATGTAATTTGTCAAAAAAAAACACATTGAAGTTAAAGTTGTCATAAATAATTATTTTTAAAGATTAAAATAGAAGGAAGCCATAAAAGGAGAAAAGGATAAAAAAAAGATAATTCTTATTTATAAAGGATAATAATAATGTTTGGGAAAAATTTGGAATAAAGCGATAAAATGTTTAATTAATGATGTAGTTCAGTTGGTACGTTGCAAAGCAGTTCGCGTAAGTTTTCATATTTCTTCATCTAGATATTATTTAAATAATGCGCAAATTAAAAAAAAACATAATAATGCATATATTATAAAAAAAAAAATTGTGGTGTTACATCGTATTTTATCGAGGCAGATTTAAATTTCATCACACCTTTGCACTTATTCGTTTGTATATGTATATGTTTACAGTCATACCGCATATTCATTCAATCCAATTTACGAATAATAAAAGGTCGCTTTTACACATTTGCTAATATATATATATATAAATATTTTTGTTAATGTTCAATGTATTCGCAAATGCATAGTTTATCCGGTTAAGAACCACGCGAGTCATAACGGATAAGTAATTACAATAAATAAAAAATTTAACAAAACAAAAACCGACTTCATAGAAAAACAAATTAATATGCACTAAAAAGTAAAAAAATAATTGCGTATTCTTCTATAATTTGATAATTAACTTACTATTTTCTACTCATCAATATGTAGTTACGAATGTGTTGTGTGGTTGATAATGTATTTACAATTATTGTTACTTTTGGAGTAATAGTATAGATTAAATTCACAAACTTATACAAGATATGATCTTGAATATTGTGTTGAATACACGTGGTTGGTTCTGTGTGAACATATCACTTAAAGATATGCACAACACTTAATATTTTAATGAGCACAAACAAGTTATATATTTAAAAAAAAAAACACTACAAAATAATCAAAATCACAAGAAAGACTTGTAAAGTATAAGTATTTATTCTGATAAAAAAGAATCTGTATCTAAACCACCTATACGTATAATACAATTAATTTCATGTGAAAAAACCCAACAGATAATCAGAAGCTGAATTTAGAACGATAACAATATAAACATTAAAATAAAATAGGAAGTTAATGAGAAATGATAATATTTGCAATATATTATATTTCGAGCCTTAAATTTCTTGTTTTTCTTGTTCAGGGTCCAGAAACATGTCGGTCTTGGTGCATTTATCATGCGCGCTAAGCGAGTGTTTAAGGTCAGTGCGATATTTCTTTCTTGAAAAAACATTTTTTTTTTTCGATCTAACGTGAAATTTTCGAGGCAAATTAGATTAAACTAGCACCGCTTTTAAAGAATTTAAAACTGTTATTTAACGTAAATACCTAAATTAGTAGTTAATAGACTGAACGTAGGACAGTTACAGTTTATTCAAACCGTGACTTTTTCCTACTTACGTTGGATAATTTTTATACCTTACTTCTACACGAAAAGTCGGATCCGAATAATTTAAAGTGTAATTTACACGTACATAATTCACCTTAATTATCAAACCATTTAAATATTAATATTATGATACCAATAATCTTCCATTCCACCCCTATTTGAACTTAATAATTTAAACAGAAACCAATATTGTGTTTTAACTATAATAGATAGACATTTATCATCTTGGACTTTTTATATATATAGAACACTATTTTATATATCATTATCGTCAATAGTTTTCACACAGCAAGCAAAATAATGACTTTTATAAGCAGTGCTTTCCTGGTTTCCTGTTTAGGTAACGATATTTTTTTTAATATAATATAGCCTATGTGACTCGGTAAAGTTGTAGCTTTCTAATGGTGAAAGAAGTTTTAGTATCGCTCGAGTAGTTTTTGAATTCAATCATAACAATGAAACAAAAAATATTTAAAAATATGTTTATATGACAGCATTTTCTGCCATTAAATCATATTTTATTAGCTACAGACCATACTACTATGTTTTATTTTTTTAAACAATACCGTCATCGAATATTATAAAAATAAGGGCCCAGATGTGACGAATTACAGTCCTTGGTAAGTACATTTTACTTCCGGTTGTTTCGTTTACTTGGTGGTAGAGCTTTGTGCAAGTTCGTCTGGGTAGGTACCACCCACTCATCAGATATTCTGTCGCGAAACAGCAGTACTTTGTATTGCTGTGTTCCGGTTTGAAGGGTGAGTGAGCCAGTGTAATTACAGGCACAAGGGACATAACATCTTAGTTCCCAAGGTTGGTGGCGCAATGGCGATGTAAGCGATGGTTAACATTTCTTACAATGCCATTGACTATGGGCGCTAGTGACCACTTACTATCAAGTGGCCCTTATGCTCGTCCGCCTATAGTAAGAATTAAACCATTTTAAGAAGTCTTCCAAACCATCAAGACCTTTAGCCGTAATTTATTTTTGTTTGTCGACCTTGTCAAATGCACTGAGAAAATCCTTGTAAATGGTATTAATTTGGACGAGTTCGTGTAGTTATAAATATTATGAATATAATGTATTAGATTGTTTACGGTAAATTTGTTAGAAAGAAAATGCATGTCGCTGGGCTAACTGAGTTTATATTTGAAAGGTGAGAATTGGACATACCAATGACTTAAATAATTTCTAAAATATTGAGTGTAGATATAGGACGATAATTTTTAGCTTAGAAGCTTTAAAGATTTATTTTTAATTCAAGAGGAAATGCTAGGATATCAAAACATTACTTTTATAAACAATGGAGGATTTTATTAATTCTATCGACTGTATCATGGCGAGTGCTCAGACGAATTATCCTCCCTCATTCCTGCTTCCCCTTTCCTTCACAGGTCTACGCGTGCTGGCTCTCGATGTTATCGCCTAACTTTTACATCAATTCCATCGCACAGGAAGAAATTAGGCAACTATTTTTTTTCTTTGCCGCACTTCCAAAACATGGAATTCTTTACCAGCACACGTGTTTTGTACCTCTTATGACCTGGGTTCCATCAAACGAGGCGTGAAGAGGTATCTTGCGGGCCGGCAAGGAAGAGGCGGCTAGTGCGAATCATTCTTCACGACTGCACTAGCGGTCTTCGCGATTGGACTCTACTACCACTTACCATCAGGTGGAGTGATTAGCTCTCCCGGGTAGTATAAAAAAAATACCGTCAGGTCCTTCCGCCTTTCGATCGTTCCAGTTGTTTTATTTGTATTGATATATTATGTCATTATTAGTAAAAGTAGATGAAGACCCTTCGCTTGGGTGAAATGTGACTCATTATACACATGTACAAAATGTAGGGAGATATTTCTGTAGTTATCGGTTCTCAAGCAATATTAAAGGCAAAGCCAAGCATAGTTTCGTATAGCATCATTCATTGTGTTTAATATTGTAAATTAAATTATTTTAATTTTTAATCTTCTTTCGAAATAAACTAACATTAATTAACAAAACAAATTGAGTTGATGGAGTGTTATACTGACACAAATCAAGAGATTCATGTTTATAAAACTGCATTGATAACGAATGTTTGTCTCGATTTTCTGAGGCTGCTTGTCATTCCTCTTCAGTTAAAACTGCAGCCGCCCTTTTGTATATTTTGACAAAAGGATTGGATACCTTGAGCATTGTTTATAAGGATCTTATTATATTGCTTCTACATTTATTATTTCTAGAATCAGATAATCGTTTATTTAACGCTGCTTCATCTATCATCATCAGTTATGTACAATTGGTTGTATTGTGGTTTATGACCTCGCAAGCGAAACAAAGATTCAGTTTTCTCACATCGACTGCACAATTTGTATTTGCTTGCAGTTTCTTGCACATATTTTGGAATTAGAAAAATTGCATGCCACTGGAAGAATAAGTACTTATATATTTTATTTGAATGCAGAAAGTCTTACAAACAACACTTATAAGAAGAAAAAATAAACCTACCTACATACCTACTAAAATATTTTTGCTGTTAACCACCATTTTTACGAACAGCCCTTCGCTGCATCCATTTTCCAAAACAATGATGTAGGTATCATTAAACAAAACAATGGTGAAAGGCCAATGAAAGACATTTTATGAAATACTTACGCTTTTCGTCGTGGTATGTGTAATCCAAAAAGGAAATCACTAAGCAAAACAAAATGAATACTGAAAAATGTACATTATAATTTTAGTTCTTTTCGTAAGAACTTCAACTTATGAATTAACTGAATTTTGTTATATTTTTTTTTTGATTATGGCCAGTATTCTTTTTCTATGGTTATGTTATAATCGGCCAATCTCAGGTTTTAAGAAAAAACATATAAATCTATTAAGCATATAAAGGTTGATGTTCCTGATTTCTCAGTGATAATAATTTTATCACCATACCTCAGTTAATAAGTAAGTACATTTTTGCATGTGTCGGATCGATGAGGACTTTTCACATTTCCTTTATAATATAGTGTATTGAACAATCCTACCAATTTTTTTAACCTTGCCCCTATTTTTAGTCTAATTTGACCCTGGACTATTATATATTAACTGGAAAATCTATTTGAAGAACGTATTTTAAGTAATCTATTATACTGAAAGTCCTTACACGTGTTCGTTTTCAAGAAAAAATAAGTCCTCATCTCCATGTATTCAAGAGAACATTTCCTATTGTCACGTAACATTTGTTTGAGAAGGTGAGACGTTCGCGTTATAGATGTCTTCTGTGCACCTCAGCTTCGAACGGCGTTGGGATCTTTCTCAACGACATTCTAAGAGCACGTTGCGCATACAAACGAGGTGGTGACCTTACAAGCTTAGGCAAGCGTAGGTCGTCTAAAATCAGACACCTCATCGTGGATATTTAGAATAAATCACGTTAATCCTAATAAAGTTATTAGGATTTGTCACAATTTTGTTATTTGTATAAATACATTTAAAAAAAAATCGCACGAAACCAAAATCAATATCTACATGTAAAAATTAATAATTGCTTGTTTATTCTAAATTAAAAACGTGTGTTGATTTTTAGAGGTGATTTGAGATGAAGTCAAGGGCAGCTATGATTTATATGCTGTTTTGGTCAATCTGACGTTTTTATATTTTTTGTAAATTATAGAACATGGCAGAAATAACATAGGTGGTTATATAGAAAGCGAGTTATATATATATTTTGAAAGAACAATTGTTCAACTAAGTATTTCTGAACAACGATCCGCAAAATGTATAAACCGGGTGACACAAAAAAAATAGTAACGATTTCAGCTAGCAATGTATGCTGACAACGTACCAGCTACCAGAATTAAAATGATAGCCATATTATCTTTTTGAGTATCATACTCAAATAGTGAAACGTGAACTATTTTCCATTATTTTGTGACTTGTAAGAATAATTTTATTGGTGGTTCTTTATTTATTTACTCCAACTGCTACAAGTGTTTCTACTTATTTTAGTCACAATTGTCAGGTATACTTGGCAGATTCTACGGGTAAATTTAATTCATTCGTTCATAATATTTGTCATACAGCAAGATCGTCATGTGTACTTAAATGTTTTTTTTTTTCGATTATGTAAAATAAGTTAAAATTAATAAATAGGGTGTTTTAGACAAAACAAAGAGCGTTGCCAATTGCCATCAAGCCTTTCTAAAATACATTTGCTTAGAAAATCCCATATCTTGAGCATCTCTGCCACGCTCTCTTCTAAACATTGCGAAGAGTTTCATGATTGGCTACATTGTAAAGTCGGCATTTATAAACGTATGGATATCTCAAAGCTTTTTCAAGAACAAAAGTCAGGGTTTCATCAGAAAGATCATTTTTACTATGTTGCATTAGTTTTTTGATTAGTGTGTGAAATGCAATCAGTCTTACTTTATAGAAGAAATAATAAATCTCACAAAGAACCATTTCTTCTTTAAGTTTATTATGAAAAAAAAAACAATCTTTAATATTATACGCATCAAAGTGATAGTTTAGTTTACAACTATTGTTATGTGGGTTTGTAATTTTGTTAAGGAACTGCTGCGTTCTATCAATATTGTCCGATCTTTTCATATTTAAAATGTCGACTGAAGGTTGCATTTTAAAAGGCGTTGTGTAAAGAACAGACGACACGAATGAAAGTCATGTCCAAGGAACAAATGGATTTCAAATTTTTAATTGAGGAGCTAAAGTAAGAGTTCCTGAATTCATTTAGTGTTATTTTATAATGATTTCATGCCGTGATTTTATTTATAGCTTGGAAATGTCTTAATTTTTTGCTCCTCTTGGTTGACAATGTAGCGGATATTCTTTCATTAAGCACTGCCCATCTTTAAATTTAAATAGAACAAACTCTGTGTGAGATAAAATCGAAATTTTAAATCGTTTGAAAGGTCTATCGATGCCTTATAATATCCATCCAATGTCAGCCTCTCATGATAGTGCGAATCCAAAGTGTCCGAGTTTCTACATCTAACTAACTCTGGCATATGAATCAGGCTGAATTTGTCCGATAGCATAGGTTACGTTGGCTTTGAGGGCGGTGCTGTGGCTTGATGCTTATTCGATTTGATCTGTGACTAGATAAGCCCTCAAGATAAAGTCTAACAGAATCAAAGCACATGATCTCGGTTGCCAGTTCACATCACCTCCACGTAAGATGATCATGCTCATGAGGGGGCATATCTCAGAATAGCTAATGTGGCATGAGCTGTGTGGCACCGTCCTATTGAAAACATATGTCGTTGGTGTCCATAACATTCGATACAGGTCAGATGCCATCCCAAAATTCACACCAAGCAGTGACTTTTTCGGGAAGCATTTGACGCTCTTTGGTCTCATGTGTATTAGTATCGTCCCAATTCTGTTTGTCTTCAATTTTGTTTGTTGACGTACCCATTCATCCAGAACGGGCCTCATCGCTTAAAATAATTTTATCCACTCAGCGAACAAACGTCTTTATCTATTGGTTGTGACCTTAAGTTTCTGTGTCAGTTGAATTTTGAGGGATAGCATTTCATCGTAAAATAATGGTCTTTATGAATTGTTGCAGTGAATGAGATAGTTATTTTACCATATTTTTGCAAAAAAAATTTATTAAGTATAATAAATTAAGTTTTGTATGTAAGCTGGTCAAGAGAATTCGTTGCCACCATTGATTTACATACAGCAAAATGAATTACTATCCAGAAATAAATCCCCAGCTACCCTCGCGCGTAAAACATACTCAAATCAGTTATGACATTTGTTGCATGCCATCAAAAGCCACCACTTTGCCTGCGTAGCACATCAATATAGATACGACCATTATCTGTTCGTTTCATGTTTCATTGACTATTGCGGTCGCTGAATTTCCGCAAATAACTTAAAAATGTTGCAAAGTTGTTATTTATTGATTGGTAAATTGTTGCTACTACTTCAAATCTTAATTATTTAAAAATTAAATTGTGTAGTTACCCTTCATAGCCTACAAGGCTAAATCTAGTTTAAACCGTATTATAAATAATACCTTTAAAATATCCGTTCTCATATAAGTTATTTTGAAGTACTGGCAACTAGTAAATATGTTTTAAGTATTGATAAGGTTTTTATTAAATGAGGTGAGCGAAGTGCTCAGCTGCTTTTTATTACAAATGAATAATATTGGTTTTGTTAAATTCATTGGTTTCATTGTAACGTTTTAGCAATGGTTTTTATTGTGTTTCTCAAATGCCTATATAAAAAAGCAGTCATATCATTGCAACTTGCCTTGATCTACTGGAGGACTGATGATGATGATCTACTCCATGATAATATGGACGAATCGGCAATACATACAAAAAAAATGGCTGCCTTTAAAACTATTATGTAACATTCCTCACATCACGGTTTAGACTTACTAACAAACTAAAAAATGAACTCAAACTTTTCTTTGTGATGTTTTTTCTTTATGAGATTGTTTTAGAAAACTTACCTCATTACATTTCTGCAAAAACTAAATTTATAATAAACGAATAATAAAAGAAATTTAATTTTTAATCAACGTTTAAAAATATATATATGCTAGATTAAATTTCCCGTCGAGAATATTGTTTACTAGCTAAGCTTTTTTGGAAATTTCTCCTAAAATCAAGAATTTGTTTTACTTGTATTTTGTTTTAAAAGAATGTGATAGGGTAACTCCGGCCTAGTTGTAACAAAATATTGACATTTACATGATTACGTGATAACAACGATACACACAATTTAATAAGGTCTCCAAATATCATAGCAATCTTTTGGATAACTATACGGATAAATTAGACGACGAGTTTGTGAGCACACTTTAATATTTAGGTTAGCAGAATATGAAAATGAGGTCATGTTGTGTTGCGACTTGCAACTTTTTGAGATAGGAATAATTGTAAAACTCTAAATCGTCTGGAAATTGGATTATTTGAGATTAAATATATATACAGTGGGTTACTTTCGTTAGTTATACATTTTTTACATGGTATTGAGTTACATAGACCTTTTGTGCTTTTTGCTTCTTGCGATTGTGCTTTTGTCGTCCGTGCGTGATCATGAGGTCGAATTATATGTTTTTTACATCCTTTTTTAGTATGAACAGATATGTATATCCATAGTTACATAAATAATATTTAATTGTAGCATAGCCTTGACGCAGTTTTACTATAAGTTCGATCCATTTCTTTACAATATGTTGCAGTAACGCCTCGTAATGAGTATATATTTTTTAAATCTTAGTTTGTTTCCATGTTTACTGAATATGAACTTACAAATGAAGAACATATTTAATATATGTTAAAAGCAACATTATTACCATGGTCTCGTTGTTGCCTTCGAAAAGTTTGGTTATATTAAATACTTAAATAAAAAAAAATCTCCAATGTCGATTGGATTGACACATTTTATTCTTAACAAATAGTAAGTACCGAAGTCACCTTATATATAATATTTTCTCATTTTGTTTTGCTTAATCAATGTATATTACATTCGATAGCGTAGCTATGATAATTGGGTGTTTTTTGGTATTTAATTACTTTTTAATAAAGTAAAGACATGTGTACTCTAGACATATAAAGCGTCGTACCCCACTTCTTTCTACTGCGCATGCCGCAGCGCGGCAGGCGTGTTCTGTGTATCCCATGCCCGCCATGTTTATGATGCCTTTTTATTATGAAAAATGGTAAGTATATATAGACCCCTTAATCAAAAATTAATGCCCCTTCTCTCTGATCTCCCTACAATGAATTACTATGGTTTAATAACCTCCCGCACAATTTTCCTTTCAAACAAAATTCATTGCATGTTTGTGACCCTTTTAACTAATTCTGTTTCTATGGAATGCGAAAATTTCTACCGATTGCTAATAATTATAACTTTTTGTATCATAAATAATAATTAAAATTATTTTTCTATTTATTACTTACCGTTCCTCGAACCTGATGCTAGAGCGACTTATATCGCTCCAGGCGCTCATGGACCGACCACGGCCACGATGAAAAGCCGCAGCCGCTGCGCCTGCAAAGGTGCCCGTTGGGCGGCGTTCCAATTCAACATCGGGAGGAAAGTTTACTTTAGCCGAGCCGCGTGAAGATGGACCGTCGGCAGACTCTCCTCCACCTGACAACTCCATCTCGAATGGAGCGTACTCTGGTGCCTCGTCAAGATCTTGGTCACTTCCGTCACTAGCCGCTGAAAGCGCTTCATAACCGTAGCCGGGGCGGACGCCGCCGCCGGCGGGCGCGCCAACGCCGCACTCGCTGACCGCGCCCGCCCGTGAACCTGCTTCTATACGGCTCAATGACGCTGCTTTAACGGACTGCTCTCGGGCCCTTAGCGGTGACCCTCGCGAAGGAAAATGGTTTGAGTAACGCAGCTTGCTGTGACGGAACGTGGTGCCGTCCTCTTTTAGATATCAAGAAAAACGGAAACCCAACTTTCGAACGTCACCTATTTCACTTCACAATTATATATTAAGTCACCGATAAAATCTGAACTGTTTTAAAAATTCATTTATTCATACATTCACTATATAAATTGTATAAAATAATCCCGGTATTCGATATATTTATAACTTACACAATTATCAATTTAATAAACCAAAACATCACACTCTAAGTACAACTAACATGCCACGACTATAGACCTCAGATTAAGTAAAGACTTGCAGAAACGCGCGTAGTGTTCGCAGGTATAGTAAAAGCTCGGAAACAGAGCGAAAGCCGTCGATAAAATACTATTGCTTGACTGACCTTCGAGTGTCAGATCTTTGTTAATGGGGTTAGCTAAACAAAAATGCGTATAGATACTACGTTTCATACATGAAGTAAAAAGCGTGAAGTGAGCAAGGAATGTTTAACGTGAAGTGCGCACAGATTGCTAGGGGTGGGGACTGAATACCGATCGATTTGCCTCGCCGCATGGTTACTTTCATTTTAGTTCGCGTTTCAGCCACTTTAACGGTATAGCGCTATTCTACCAATTAACTTAAAATATCACATGTAAACTTTTCGAGCTAATATTTAATATATTTTAAGATCACCACTAAATTTTATAAGATATCATTTTTTACGTTATTGTAGACCTTCCTCACTTTTTGTAATTTAATTAAAAGTAAAATATTTATACTTTGCTTGATAAGTATTTGATTATTTATTACAATCTGCCCATCCTCACTCCTCCCTAGTAAAATAAGGATATTCAATCAATGAAATATTAACATTCGCCAACTGGTCTGTAAAATAAGACTTCAACTTTATGACAATTAACCTAAACTGTTTTTCTTTTTTTAACAATATAAATTTTTGTCGTGAGTTACCTATACTTAAAAGAAAGCGATATGCGGTCGCGGGTTTTTTGTAGAAATATTCATGAGGAAAAACATATTCATTATTATTTTCGTGCTACGTTAACAATTCACGCAACGCACGCCATGGAAGCTAAAAAGCACATAAATCTGCGAATTAGTTGACGATTATAATCATGATTTTACCTCATTTAAAAACAGTAATACGTCTAAGTACATGTGGAATAATGCATCTTTCAAATGATGAAACTATTTTTTAAATAGCCTGTATAGCCTGCCGTGGTCTCGTGTGTTATTTTCCGCATACACAATGTTACAAATTCGCACTCTGTTTATAGTATTAGCGTATGAATAGATTATTAAATAATTAAGAAATTTTTGTGAGATATTAATATAAAGCTGAACAAAGGTGTCTTGAGGAATCATAATTGAAGAGTATTTATATTTAGAAATGTAGTTTGTGAACGAAAAATGTGCTATAAAAGTGTTCTAATAATACCATAATTATTATCAAAATACCTCCTACGAGTATAGTTACGTAGGATAGTTTTTGGAAAGAAGGTTCAATATTGGTCTGTTTATCTTCTATTTTTCGGCGTTCTAATAAACGGCTAGAATTGCTTGCGCTATCCGCATTAAAGGGATGTATTCCTAGACATAACATCTCTATTCCAAACGCTTATTTAAGTTTTTATTTAACTCAATGGAATGATAATATTGCGTATTATTGTACAATGCGGTATTTTTATATTAATTGCAATTTGGGTAACTGAATACTCTCTATGGTTCTTTAATGGAGCTAATTATTAGTTGAATTTATTTGATTAAATATCTGGTGTTGTTTATTTACAATTATCGATCTAATATAGCAAATATATGTCCTAAAATTGCAGATTTTGACTCACAATAGTTATGTAGTATGTACATTACATTACATATTTTGAAATTTAGATAAAATTATATATGAGGTATATTAAGGTTGAAAAAATATTGTCTATCAAACATAATGATAACATTCATAATAACATAGTCATTACCTGAATAAATCATAAATTAGCAAGTTTCGTTTTCAAAGCAAAACGAGTTCTTATATTACTATTTTAATAAATGACTTCAAAACCTTAATCCTTTATTTAGTTAGCTATCATGTAATGTGATTTTTGTGTATTCATTATTAAAGTCGGATTATGAAACCATGTCGACGCCATCGTTCGGATCGATTGGAATAATTCCATTTCAAATGGTAAAATATACGTCGGGTTGTTTTTTCTATATTTTTATGTTTGATGTCTGTCGAAGAAGATTTCATTAGTTTGTGGATAACAATATTTAGATTATTTTAACAAAGCTTGTATGAAAAGAAATATTTTCAGTGTTCGAGGTATTTTGCTGTTTAGCAACCTCCGTTGCCAACCTTCGAGGGCATTTGTTGTTCTGTTTCTGTGACAGGTACAACTGTTGACGAAAGATAATGTTGATTAATATTGCTGTTCAAAATAACTTGTAACACACTTGTACCTTGGAAAATTAAAGTTTTCCATTGCCACTATTGCAGGCGTTTCGGTGCATCGGTGCATCGGCGTGTGCAATATTGAACAAATTATCCAAATCCGTTTCAATGTCTCATCTTGGCAGTTAAGGGTACACGGTACTGCACGGTAAATATTCTGAGTTTCTTACAACTTTGTAGATTACGCCATACTAGATCCCCAATTTTTTTGAACAGTGTGGTGAGTGAATAATCTTTTTCCTTTCTTAGCTTTTCCCTTAAGTTGGCACGTTCACATACAGTTAATTTAACTTCCCGAATATTGAAAAACAAAACCGCTAAAATCTGACGATTTGAAGGCAATTTGGCGTCCATTATCTGACGGTTTATGTCTGCCATTGCATGAATATTTTTTTACCACTTCGTTGTTGGACTACTGTAACTCGAATTAAGAATAATATGTTTGTATATTACGAGAATTGACCAGTATCAAGGCTAATTACGCGGCCATGCCACCTTTTACAATGATGATTTAATTTTTATAGCAAAGAAAAAATCATAATGGCCGGAACCATTTTAATTTTGACAAACAACATAGCATCATTCGCATAATTTTCTATACTGACCATGTTGCTTACGTATATTACATAACAATACATTATCATGTCAGCCAACCAACAGAAAGTTTGAATTACGTGTACCGTGTATTTTACACAGTATGTTGCCTATGCTTTCTGGTAAATTCATACTCTTCTTGAAGAATTTTAGATTTACTTTCGCAGTATTACCATCGTTGAAGTTTAAATTACGTGTACCGTGTATTTTACACAGTATGTTGCCTATGCTTTCTGGTAAATTCATACTCTTCTTGAAGAATTTTAGATTTATTCTCGCAGTATTACCATCGTTGAAGCTTAAACTACGTGTACCGTGTATTTTACACAGTATGTTGCCTATGCTTTCTGGTAAATTCATACTCTTCTTGAAGAATTTTAGATTTATTCTCGCAGTATTACCATCGTTGAAGCTTAAACTACGTGTACCGTGTATTTTACACAGTATGTTGCCTATGCTTTCTGGTAAATTCATACTCTTCTTGAAGAATTTTAGATTTCTTCTCGCAGTATTACCATCGTTGAAGCTTAAACTACGTGTACCGTGTATTTTACACAGTATGTTGCCTATGCTTTCTGGTAAATTCATACTCTTCTTGAAGAATTTTAGATTTATTTTCGCAGTATTACCATCGTTGAAGTTTAAATTACGTGTACCGTGTATTTTACACAGTATGTTGCCTATGCTTTCTGGTAAATTCATACTCTTCTTGAAGAATTTTAGATTTATTCTCGCAGTATTACCATCGTTGAAGCTTAAACTACGTGTACCGTGTATTTTACACAGTATGTTGCCTATGCTTTCTGGTAAATTCATACTCTTCTTGAAGAATTTTAGATTTATTCTCGCAGTATTACCATCGTTGAAGCTTAAACTACGTGTACCGTGTATTTTACACAGTATGTTGCCTATGCTTTCTGGTAAATACATACTCTTCTTGAAGAATTTTAGATTTATTCTCGCAGTATTACCATCGTTGAAGCTTAAACTACGTGTACCGTGTATTTTACACAGTATGTTGCCTATGCTTTCTGGTAAATTCATACTCTTCTTGAAGAATTTTAGATTTATTCTCGCAGTATTACCATCGTTGAAGTTTAAATTACGTGTACCGTGTATTTTACACAGTATGTTGCCTATGCTTTCTGGTAAATTCATACTCTTCTTGAAGAATTTTAGTTTTATTCTCGCAGTATTACCATCGTTGAAGTTTAAATTACGTGTACCGTGTATTTTACACAGTATGTTGCCTATGCTTTCTGTTAAATTCATACTCTTCTTGAAGAATTTTAGATTTATTCTCGCAGTATTACCATCGTTGAAGTTTAAATTACGTGTACCGTGTATTTTACACAGTATGTTGCCTATGCTTTCTGGTAAATACATACTCTTCTTGAAGAATTTTAGATTTATTCTCGCAGTATTACCATCGTTGAAGCTTAAACTACGTGTACCGTGTATTTTACACAGTATGTTGCCTATGCTTTCTGGTAAATTCATACTCTTCTTGAAGAATTTTAGATTTATTCTCGCAGTATTACCATCGTTGAAGTTTAAATTACGTGTACCGTGTATTTTACACAGTATGTTGCCTATGCTTTCTGGTAAATTCATACTCTTCTTGAAGAATTTTAGATTTATTCTCGCAGTCTTACCGTCGTTGAAGCTTAAATTACGTGCACCGTGTATTTTACACAGTATGTTGCCTATGCTTTCTGGTAAATTCATACTCTTCTTGAAGAATTTTAGATTTATTTTCGCAGTATTACCATCGTTGAAGTTTAAATTACGTGTACCGTGTATTTTTAACCGACTTCAAAAAAAGGAGGAGGTTATCAATTCGTCTGTATGTTTTTTTTTACACAGTATGTTGCCTATGCTTGCTAGTAAATTTATACTCTTCTTGAAGAATTTTAGATTTATTATTTCAGTATTACCATCGTTGAATCTGATTTTTGTATAATGAATAACAATAAAATATACATGCTAGTTTCTCTAAACTGACGACAGCTATGTTTAAAGCTTTCCTTAGTGTTATATTCAGAGTAAAATAATGTACATTCGCCAACACCATTTATTACCCAACTGACACATTCTAAACTTATGTTGTTGACATAACTTATTTAAATATAGAAATATAATAAAAAAATATTTATTATTGACCAGTTCCGGCAATATTCACATACATTACACCTCTCTTCTCAAATTACCATTACAATCAGGAATGTATTAACTAAACTATTAAACAACTATAATATATATATACTAAGAAAGCAATCTTTTATAAATTCTTAAATAACTAATTTGGGTATCTTATAACTGGTACACATTTCCGTTTTGGTCTACACTTAGAAGAAAATTGTATTATTAAGATATATTATTCTGTATTCTTATAATCTATTTTTATATTACTCTATTGCTCCAATTGCTAAAAAAATCTTAATTTAGCTACCTCCAAGACAAAAAATCTATATTATGTATTTAGGTAATTCCATTTGACCTTAAACTGCATCTAAGCTGTACACTCCCGTGCCTCGGAAAGTACGTTAAGCCGTTGGTCCTGCGCCTTCGGTCGTGTCGGATTGGCGTCCCATCGGGTCGCCAATAGGGAATAGAGAGTGCACCTGTGTTTGCGCATACACTTGTGCACTATAATATGTCCTGCGCAGTTGGCTAATCTCTCTCGAGATTGGCTGCCGTGGCCTAAATCGATCTGGAGGACTATTATTATTATTAGAATTAAGTATCTACATTTTTATTTTTGCAAACAGTTATTTTATTATATAATTATAAAATATTATAATATTATAAAATTGTTTTGGAACGGGTAGGAAAACAGTGTTTTTGTGCATCCTATCAAAGTTTCTGGTAGTTCTTGCGTTCTCTCTAAATTATCTTTGCCAGATGAATCCAAAGAAATGTGTATTTCTTTGGATTCTCCATACGACTTCAAAGCGCATATATTTCGTTCATTGGGTCAATCATAATTTAATTCTTTGTACATAATAAAAAACATAACTCTTCGGGATCGTATACTATTGAAGCGTTAACATCTCACACACTACGAGTAGTTTATCAGCTAGTGCAAGTCACGCTACTCATATGTCAAAAGTGATCGTCTCTTTTTGATTTTATATAATACGACATACATTAAATTAAATTAATAACGTGAGATCCTGGTCACACTAAATTTAAAACGAACAAATTAACTATTTATCCAACAGTATATTGGAGCCTATGTTTTTGAGTAAGACCTCTAGTAATATATCGAGAAAAGCTGCATTGAAGTCCATGCAGTATTTATATTTTATAATTAAAAAATATACATTTTTACATATATGTATCGTTCCATAGTTAAAATGAAAATATTATTTTTTAACTACTGGCTCGCTTGTGCAACCTATACTAATTAGAAGTTATGTGCTTAACAAGAAATTATTATAAACTGTAAAGTAAGTATGTAAATCTCTATGCACATCATATATTATGTTTAGAGGATTTCTGTTCTGTTTTCTTAGTTATTCGTATTCTATTCTTTTATCTTTATAACATACTAGATGAAGAAGAAGAAATATTGTATATTATTATATAAATATTGTAAAAAATGAGCTGAAAAAAAAAATCCCGCTGAGTTTCTTTCGCCGGTTCTTCTCAGGTCTGAGGTTTATTTCCGAACCGGTTATGGATTTATGACAATCAATAAAAAAGTGTAATCCTTCAACATTGAATAAAAATATGTGAATTTAAATTTGAAATTGAAGACCCGACTGCTCAATAAAATTACTGAATTATGTTAATTTTAATGTATCAACCAGTATCCTTATTTCTATGGTTATGTTATGGCAATCGGCCAATCACAGTTTTTAAGAAAAAACACAAAACATATATCCTATAAAAAAGTGTCCAAAACAATGCGAAACGACTGAAATATATTTTTTTTTTGATTCGCTCAATGTTTTCGGCAAGAAGTATCGTCGTGGTGGAGAGCCATAGGTATATGCGCTAGTATGAAACGAAACGTTTATTAACTACTCAAGATGTCATCCGGTGTCAGTGACGTTTCGCTAGAGTGGCCACTATGGCGACCGCGATTTGTCTGTTCGTGATTAGAATTTAACAAAATACTCGACAATCCGAATTTTGCGGATATATGTTGTCGACTCAAAATCTTTATTTTTTTATGTTTTATTATTCAGGTAGGGTTTCGATCCAGTTTACCGTACACCTTGACGAAATTATCAATGAAGATAAGGGTCAAACATGAAGTTAGCTTTATATTTGTTTCAAAGGGAAGTTTCAATCACACAATATTTATGCTTAACTAGCTGTACCGGTAACTTCGTAACGCCTTACGGTCAATGAATGTAGTATTTTTTTCTCGCTGTAAAAATATTTAAGCGTTTTCCCAACATGAAGTGGGGCTGGGGTGTTTTGTGGGGCTCATCGGCACTGAGTGCACCGAAATTTACACTTAATTATTGATATTAAAACTGGAAATTACAACCGTATTTTTTATGTGGTTCGTTCAAAAAAAAGCAAATATAAAGGTAACGGGTCGATATGTTTGTTTTGTGGGAGTGTTATTAAAAAATCTTTTTGCTACTTATTAAGCCAATTTAATTTTAGGTTAGGATGCCAAAAACCGCCTTTCGACCACTGTTATCGGGCGATCGACGCCGGTACAGTGGATAACCATTATTGCCAGTGATGGTCTTTGTTAATTTTCTCTGAAAAACATTTTGAACACTTGCCTTTTACCACGCACTGTGATAGGGTTTTGTTGGCGTCTAATATACCCCAACACATATTGTATGGAAAAATATTTTTTTTTTCGTCCAATGTTTTAATACCTACTTATTATGCTATTCTGGACGAAGACAAATCCAATCACACAAAAATCATAAAATTCGGTCCAGCCGTTCTTGAGTTATAAATAGTGTAACTAACAACACTTTGTTTTATATACCTATATATATTACAAGTATTGTTGATTCCTTTATTTAAACGTGTTTTATTGCAAATTTATTTCTAACTCGTTGAAGCATATGTACTAGTTTTTTTAAGCATTTAGATTTAAAGAATCTTTATCCTCAAAAAAACAGGTGTAAACTTGAAACTGTTAAATCCAATTTCTATGTCTATTTGCATTCCAAGCAATAATTCTATCCCTTTAGCTTTTTCATCAGTTTTTAAATTTACTAATGAATATTTTACAAAACTATTTATTAAAATGTTCATTGGAATTCCTTCAAATCCTCCTGACAATAATTTCCAGCCAGTGTGAACCATTTTTTACGTTACCATTATTTTCTAAAAACCTCAAAATAATTATTAAAAGTCAGTAAAACCTTACAATGGTACGGAAATTGGTGTTGATTTAAAATGTATTGATGGTAACGATGTGGACGGCGGTGTAGATGATTGTGTGGATGTGTGAGTTGATATAGATATGGTATATGCGGTCTGGGTGTGTTAGGTGGAGTAGCAGTACTAACTCGTGGTCTCATGTAATCAGCAAGTCTCCTTTTCTCTTCCCCATTCGAAGTGGTTACCACATAAAGAGTACCTTTGTTTTCGAGCAGCTACTGTTGCAGGTTGCCACTTTTTCTCCAATTTTGTTTTAATATATACTTTTTCACCCGTTTAATATGTAGGTGTGGAAGACATAATATTTGCTTTCACCTTTCGGTGGTGTAATGTTCTCCTCTTGTTTGGCCAAAATTTGATAAGACACAGTTCGACTGTCTTCCAAACATTATTCGTGTTGGAGACTTACCGGTAGTTATATGTGGAGTATTCCGGTAGGTCTGGAAAACAAAAGTTGCTGCACCGACGCTTGAGTGAAGTTCCGTCACTCGAAGCCTTTCTGTTCTTACAAAACGTTCAGCAAGTCCGTTAGTGCGGTGACGATAAGGTGAAGATGTAATTTGTATTATACCCTGTTTTTGTTCTAATTTGCCAGTCTGATTTTTCCTAATGTCTTGATCTGCTATCACATTCACAAATATAACAAGGGAATTTCGTATAACCTTGCTGCTACCCAAGAAGCTTGCAAATAATTTCTAGTCACCGCAAATTGACCACAGGTGTTCGGTGTGTTTTATTTTCTCCAAAACACTTGTTTAGTTTCTTTAAGAACTGCGTAATTTTCTGTTAAATATATAAACATCAATTACACCAAAAGACAATGTAAAGAGTAGTTCTTTATTGCATTTGTTTACTTTACTATTAAAATTAATGCGGCATAGTCACATTTGTTACTTAGCATTTTTAAATAAGAATATACTGAAGTTTTGTTATTTTCGAGTTCAGGCTGGCAAAAGTGTATTACTTTTGAATATGCAAAAAAATATTCAACAATCGAATCTAAGCCCTCGAACGTTGAATGTTTGACTTTGAGATTTATTGATCGTCATTGAATATTGTTGTAGTTGTTTAAATTGAAGAGATAAATGCGTCAGTATTAATGGTTAGCAACAGTGTCTCCAGTTCTGCATCCAGTCAGTATAATGCCCTCCATTATAGGTGTTTTTATTGATTTTACCTACATACAGAATTTGATTGATTTGATTTTGATGACAGTTCCGTTATAAAATTATGCGACGCCCTACTTTTAAAACTAATTTATGCGGGTTGCAATACAGAAGACTTGATTAATACGGTTGGAGAATGTACAGTCTCTTCCAGGTCAAGCGCAGTGTCCACAGAGTAGTATGTTTGCGTCGGTGCATTTATCCTCAATATAATGAGGTCTTTTGCCTAAACCACTAGATCGTTAGTAGTGGTTGTTGATAATAGATCTTTTCTTGATCTAAAGTATAAGACTAAATTATTAATTTTCGGATAAACGTTGTCGACCAGTTCTTGAATTTACTAAAAAGCTAAAGTTTTGTTTGTCTGGATTAATTCTACCATTTACATTTGGCATTTCCCCATTTCCTAATATGACCAACAACTCTGCAAAATCCCGAATGAAAGCAACGAAATTCTTGTCCTTTTTTATTTCTATTTTTTATATACCACCAAAGATAAGATATTTTCATTGAAGCATTAATTACATAAACACGTGTCCCTCTCGTCACAACCGGCACGAAGGTCACCTATGAGTAATATTATACATCCAGCATCTCATCAATATTACGAGTACGCAATCGATCACGATATATGCGATCTTGACGTCTTAATCAAGACTCTTCAATCTTTACCGCCTAAAACATATTTAATGAGTGCATATTTTAATACACATAATTTTAATATAAAAAAGATGTAACAATATGCAACATTTGAAGTAATCACACACAATATCGTCGATATCTTTGTAATGTTTGTAATGTTATCTCTCCGCTGCTGTAATAGCCATTCTGAAAAAATGCTGGTTAAAATTAAAGTTACGCGGGGACAATTAGCAGATGTGAAACGTTATAATTGATGATTAATGAAATATATTTTTTATTAGAAAGGCAATAAATAATTTAAAGAATAAAACTAATAAAGACATCTTCTAGTATCTTATAAGGTATTGAAAAGAGGCATTTTTGTACTCGATGCATTTTAGATTTGCTAAGTACATTTTAAAATCGTTCATTGTATTTATTTCAGCACTTTTTATAACTGAGTCATCAACATATAGAAGTATGTAAATGTTTCTACAAATATCACCTTTGTCTAATATGTAATGCACTTGCACTTTTCAACCATATAATGCCTTATTTAATTTATAAACATTCCCTTTGCATTCTACACCTTGAGGAATTTTCATATACATTTCTTCCTTTAGTTCACCCTTAAGAAAAACAGTTTTTACGTCCATATGATGAACTAAAAAATTGTATTGGTTAGCGAAACTAATCATAAACATAAAATTCGCTATTCTCGCCACTGGTGCAGAGTTTTGTTATAATCAATAAAATATTTCTGAGTGAAACCTCTACCACGAGTCGAGCTTTATACATATCGTAATGGAATTCCAAATACGTCATTTAAAAAAAATGTAAATACCCATTTACAATCTACAATATATATTTTTTAGGCCTCAGTATTAGTGTCCACGTTTTAACTTCTAACAAAGAATTTAACTCATCTTTAATAACATTTTCCCACAGAACTCGTATCTTTTCTATTTTTTTAATTTCATGAAATGTATTAGAAACCTTGCATAAATAAAGTTGGGCGCACATTAGATAGTCATTAAAACTATCATCAGTGTAAGAAATGAGGGCAATATTTTTAGGTCTAGCACTCCTTCTCAGTCCAAAACTATCATCAGTATATTCTGCGTTTTTATTTAAAGAACTAACATCTGACTTTACATCAACTGTTTGTTCATACACACTAATGTCATGATTATTTTACTAAGGATTTCGGGCATTCCGTCAAGATTTTCTTATACTTATTTCAACATAAAGTCACTATCTGTTTTGTTTTGAGAATTTTTAATATTCCCTTCAGAATTACACGTAGGCCTGAATTTCATAAAATTAATCTTGCCGACAAAAAGGTCCCTTACAAAACATATCTTTTCACTCTCTGGATTCCAAACTTTATAACTGTTTGGTTAAAAACCCAAGAGTATACACGAGTATACATTTCCATGACTTTTTATCGAACTTAGATTCATAACTTGATTGTGATAATGAACAAAACAGTTGAACCAAATACTTATAAACATTAAACTCGAGGTTTTCTACCGTATCACCTTACCGTGCTATACGGTGTTTTATTATGTTTTTAAGCTAAGTTTTGAGATATGTTTATTAGATAAACAACAGTTAATACCCGCATCCCACCCATTACCACAAAATCATTTAATTGTTATTGTATTAAATTTTGACTTAACTACCTACTTTAACTACCTAACCGAACTTTTGACTTAGCCACAAAATCTTTAAAAGCAGAAAAGACGTCAGATTTATATACAATGAAATATATTACACAGTAATGAGTACTTATACTGATCTACATAAAGGACAAAGTAATATTTTTTTACTAATTGTAGAAGAAAGGAGTGATAGGCCCCAAACACATCTGAATGCACACTTAATAAAAGTTTTATGTAAGTTTTGTCTTTAGCTCGATCAAATAGCAGCCTAATCTGTTTCTCATTTATACAGGTTACACATAAATTATTAGTTGGAAACATTGTATCAATTTCATAAGTTATATATTAGTATAATTCTAAAAAAAATATATATTTACTCAAATATATATGCCGTTAGCGTCTCGATTGCATTAAGAACTCCGTCGTAAGATGATGGATATTTATTCGTCAAATAAAACAAAATGCTTAGCGACAAAAATTTCTTACGCAGTGCAATCGGGTCGCTAAAATTTTCCACTCGTACAGCCGGTCTCAATATTGTATTATATCTCGTGCCGATAATATTCCTTAACGAAACTGAGAAGAGAATCAGACAAATATTCCACAATGATCCTATTGTTTATCTCCCATTTGCTATTCAGTATGATCGGTCATAGGCTAAGAACTCACGGAGCGGTTCTGTCCCGCGCCCGCCGCGGTTGTGGATCTGCGGTAAGCCTTCCTCGATTAATTTTAAAACGTTAAATTCAATACAATATAGCACGAATACGAAATTTCCATGTGCTATATTTCTTTTCGCCACTGACATATTTTATATTACGTTTCATTTTTACATTATCCATTTTAAAACTAACATGAAGACGTCAATGTGAAGACGTTAATGAATGAAATTTTATGATATTTATTTTTATATATTTAATAAACTGTAACTGGGCCCAAAACCTGTAGGAGGTAAGGGAAAATAAAAGGAGCGACTCCGTTTCAAAAGAGATATATTCTCGATATGTAATAAATTAATAAGTCTGTAGTAGAAGGAAAACGAAACATTTAAAATTGACATATTTTATTATCACCAGCCAGCGGCTCATGAATATAATTTAAGTATAAAACCTTTTTGTACAAGATTATATTTTTTGCTTATATAGTTTATTTAATTATTAATTAATAATCCAACAAAGTCAAAATAAAATATGGGCAGCATATTTCTCATGGAATAACTGTAAAAGCGATTTAGAAGGTACAGTAAAGCACGCACTTCACAACTTTACCATTCCAACCATACCACCATTCTTATATTAGTCAGTGATATGTTTTCCTCGACCATAAAAGAGCTGAAAATTACAAAAAGCTTATTTCTAAATTATCAATACCATGGGTTGCAGCGTGTCCCTGAAACTACATAATATGTAATATGCTCACTTAGATCAGTTTAAAGAGAACTTGAGAGCATTTTCAGTGAAGATAGATTTCGTGCAACGAAACCTGCGACCATAGAATCAAAACACGATGGGAGATTGAGGTGTTGATTCGGGAAGTTCACCTGCACACGAAAGAAATACAATTTTTTATATTTATAAATTAGTTTTAACTGTCTTTAGTAAATAAAAAAATCAATGATTGAAAAAAAGCTAGCGAGTAAGTTTTAAAAGATGGATTTTATTTCTTTTATTAAATAGTGTCACAAGTGTGGACTTGTGTAAATAATTAAATATAACTTATTTTTCATTAATAATTATGCTGTGATTTTTCAATGTTCGTCATCGTCATCATTACTATTTAATGATTCGTTGTTCAATCTAGTCCACTGAAAAGTTACATATTTTGGGGTTGCGTTTTTTAGAGGACTAGAATAAAATTGCGTCCTCTAAAAAACGCAAGGTAAGGCCTAAAAATGCAACATTTCAATGGACTAATCATTTATCTTGACGTTAATTTCGATTGAGTATCTAACTCATCATCGTCGCTATTTGTTTTTGTCTCTGCAAAACAATTTAGAAACGTACTCAACATTCTTTGTTATACATTATGACTTGTGTTTGATTTGTGTTTTACATCGATATCCTGCCCTTTGGAATTTATTGTGTTCATAACATACGATTTAATATGTATTTTTCAATATGAATCGCCGCAGAAGTTTAAGATATTGCGTCGCCTTTACACACGTTTTTTATGATCTCTACAAAAATGGATGAAAAAATGGTCTGGTTAGTCTTAATCATGGCTATTCCCATAGTAAAGGTCAGTAACTATTTTTACTGTTCATTTTGTTTTTTTTTTTCGACAATATATTTAATTAATTAATGTCTCGTAAACTGTGGTATGTCATTTTTAATATTTCATACATTTTAATGCATCGACACCCACATATAAACACACCTTAAAACTAGAGATGTGTTAAAAAGATTAAATGTAAATCTAATAAAATACAGTCTACACTGTTAATGTGACATGTTTCTAGTGGTAAATTTGTTATTTTACTAACTTTCAGTGCGCCATTCCTGGCACCTTCTTTTGGCGACCTAGACTTGGACTCGATCTCTCCATTCCTACTACAGGTTCGTTGGTCACTTTTGAAAACAAACATTTTAAAGTTTATTTATCGCTTGCATAGAATTTTAATTATCATCGTGGTAAAGCTGAGCGCATTTTAATCAAAAGAGATAGAATTCTTTAATATAGATCTAATACTTTTCACGTGTCATGACAGTACATAAATTTGGCATGATTATCGGTGCGCTTTACCTTTTATGTCACTTTCTAAAATCAATTCTTAAAGTAAGAAAGTACTCTCTCTCTCTCTCTCTCTCTCCCTCTCTCTCTGTATGAAGTAGTCTCTTCTCTTCTTTCTTCAACTCTGACATTATTCTAATTTTACAGAGATATCTATGAGCATTAACTTACCGACGAAAGATAATCTTCAAGAAGGCTTAGTAGTTCTGGTCGATGGATATCAAGCGGGTCTAACCGTGGTGGCATTAGCGTCCGGGTTATCAAGTGCCAAACCATACCCACATCTCAATCCGCTGTCGGCCTATTTTTACACAAATGCCTACCGATGGGCGCTTAGACACCTGAGTCTGTAAGTATTAAAATATGTGACTAATGCAATTATTATAACTGTGTCGGTCGACTCTGTAGTATAATTGTCAATAATAAAGTAATAATATGTTAAGTTTTATTTTTAAATCATTTCTATCATGTTTTTAAATAACATAATTTCTATGGCATTGAAAATTAAAAATTGTTATATTAAACATGTGTGTACATTTTAAATATATTTAAATCGGTACATTTATTTAGATATATTATAAAAATTATTCAAATAGTTTATACCTTAAGCTATGTAGCTTCAAAATAATCTAAATAATATTTTAAATAAAAAAGATAAGATTATCAATTACATAGAAACATCTAAAAATTATCAATAACATTCATACAACCAAAGTCGGCAAATTATTTAAACCATCCATTTTGCCCAAATATATAGGAGCGGCATGTACAGTGGTGGTCATATAATTAGAAACACTTCTTATGAATAAAGAAAGTATAACTTCAACGTACAAATGGTCGTAAAAAATATACACATTCAATATAATTAATAATCATGCAATAATATAGCCACTCAAATAAAAAAAATCATAGAATATAAATATCTTACTTTTAATTACAAAATTAGTCTTACACATGTAGGATTTTATTTTCTATTACTGGCCTCTTGGGTGCCTAATTAAATACATTTTAAAGAAGCAGCCCTAGCTCGTTTTTTTTAAATAGGAGAATAACTTTTCCTTCTTGGTTTTTCGATTATTTTGACGGCAATTCAAATTTAATCTGTAATTTGTTTTGTTCAAAATGGGCAAAAATAAAAGTTGTGATGCGTCAACTAGGCAAATCATTGTTAATATAGATCATAAGCGTACAGAAGAATAGCTGACCATTTAAATTTGTTCTGTTAAGAAAGCTTTTAATGCTCATTATAAAACACATGGAACTGTTGAAAATGTTCTTAGAAAGGCTCGGCCAAGAAAAACCTGTCCCAGAGAAGATACGCTAATCACGAACTGTTGCTAAAAGAGACCCAAGTAAAGGCTCCAACTAGATTAAAAATGAAGTTTTTTTGCCTGATGATCCGAGAAACATCTCGTCAAGCCTGATACGCCGAAGATTAGTGGAAGCGAAATTGTTTTGAAGAATATCTCGAAAGGTACCACTTAGGGATTGCAATCCAGCGCTGTTTTCAATCCAGCGGGATTTTTGCTGGATTGACTTCAATCCAGCGGGATCCAGCGGGATCCCGCAAAAGTTATGGCTTTTATTTAGAATTTAATAAAGTATTATTTGTTATGGTATGATTAAATGTTTATTGAAAATTACAAAAATTAACAATATCTTACTACCCCCTGGTGGAAAATTTTCGGCATTTTCTCTGAAACACTCAGTTCTAAAGTTCTAAAGATTTTTTCAGAGTTCTAAAGAGTAAAGACTTTTTCTGAAAAATTTCCACCAGGGCCTCCAATTGACGAATTATTTTACTGTTTGACTACTTATTTATTAATTAAAAGTTCAAAACCAATTGCAAATATCAATATTTGGTAATTTTGTAGTCTTTGCACTTTAGCTGACTAGAAATATTACTTCTAATGTTTATCTGAGATAATTATAATCAGTCTTCTTTATTAAGAGATTTAAGTTTACTAATTGTCTTAATTTTTCTTACTAAAATAACGAATCAAGATGGTGGCTGACGCTCGCGGTCTAGGATGACAAAAACTCGGTTTTACACTTAGGGGGCACCCTTAACCTTATCTAATAAAAAAATCGCGTAGATGCGTTTTTGGTGCTAAAATTCTTGGACTACAACACTTGTAAATTTATAAAAATCACGCGCTGCAAAGTGAATTCAAGGCGGCAAATTTGAATGAAATTGCGCGATTTTATGCTTGCGGATCCGCAAGCTGCGGATCCGCAAGCTGTTGCGGGATCCCGCAGTCCCTAAAATTATGCTGGATCCAGCTGGATTGCGGGATCCCACTTTGCTGGATTGCAATCCCTAGCTACCACTTCTTACCAATACCAAACAACACCGAGAGAAGCGATTATTATTCGCTAAAAATATGTTAATTGGACGGTATGAGAATGGAAAAAAAGTGTTATTTTCAGATGACACAAAAATAAATATGGTAAATTCGTTAGACGTACTATAAACTATAAACAATGATTTTAATTATAAATACACAGGAAGGACAGTCAAACACGGTGGCGGTAATAACATTAAAGTTTGGGTGTATTTTCGGATGTGGAGTTAGACCCGTTTGTAAGATTGAAGGTACAATGGATCAATGACAATAAAAATATATCTTAGAGCACACAATGATTCCTTACTCGGACGATCATTTGCCTGTAACCTGGATCTTTCAGCATGACACTGACCCTAAACACACGGCCAATAGCGTCAAATGTTTCCTTAGCGAACAGCGTGTATCCGTTTTAGATTGGCCAGCAAATAGTCCGGATTTAAACCCGATAGAAAATCTCTGGTATATTGTTAAAAAGAAAGTCTCAAACAAACGTATCACTTGGTACAAACGTACCACGAAATTGATTGAATCAATGCCACGACGTTGCATTGCTGTTATTGAAAATAAGGGATACGCCACTAAATGTTAATTATAACTATTGGTAGGCTGTGGATAGAAGCTATTTCGTAAATAACAATACTAAATACTAACACTTAAAAAAATAATGTTTTTTATACTTTTTTGTTGTTGTTTCTAATTAGTTAACCATTATTGTCCATACCTTAAAACTGATTTAAATGTTTGTCCGTAATGTGATATTGAAACTGCACTTGTGTAATGGGATTAATATTGTTTTTCTAATAAATTATAAATCGTTGAACATATTGTTGTCCTATTTATTGTTTAATTTCAAACAAAAACGATTGCTGTGATGTGATATTATGTATGTAAGATATAGCCTATTCAAATTTCAAACCACAACAGGAATAAACATAAATAAACAAATTGGACACCGAATTAATGCGATGTCATTGGTCATCGATATCAATTGACGCGATGTCATTGGTCGATATCTTGAATAATCTATGACATTCACTATACGCGCAAAGATGGCGTTTTCAATGTCCGCTAAGTTGTATTCGGAACTTTGGAAATGAAATTAATGTGGTTATAACTAGTTAACTGGAATAGTGTTGTATTATGAATAAGGGTAAATTAATCAAGATCTGTTTACAGTGCATAATAATGCAGAACGATTTGACAATCACATGCAATTTGTAAATGTACGGTGTGTTTACATTTATTTCTATTTCCATTGGAATAGGGTATACACAAAATCACGGACCGTTGGTAGTGTTTCTAATTTTAAGACCACCACTGTATATGAGTTTAATCAAACCGTTACAAAAATGAGTACATTGCAAGTACGCTTCACGCAGATAATTAAAACATGCTGTAGTATTTCTGACAGCAGAAAACTCCCCAGCAGCGGGGGAGTTTTGACAATAATTCCACCACCTGCTCCAACCATGTTAGCCATATTATTTATATATAATTTCATTTTGTAGTATACCTCTTTGGATGGGAGGCAACGGGGGGAATTACTGTGACACACACAGGGTCTGGCGACGTCGTTTCTTCTATATGGACGAGTTCGTACCTCCGTGGATGAAGAAATATATGTTTCCTTTTATTGATAAAAACGAGTGGAAGAAAGAAGAACTTGAATATAAACGATTCAAGAAGTACGCAGAATCAGCCTTCGGAAAACATTACCGTTACCCGACCAAAATTTTCAATGATTTCAAATCGCAAGAAACCAAAGAAACTGTTGATGCAATTGATTCCTCTTCCAGTTCCACATGATTTTATGTCGCCAATGGTTACGTCAATACATTGTTATTGTATATTCGAATATATACGACCTAAATGGTTTATGAGTAAATGAAACAATTTTTTTTTTCATTTTTATTTATTTGCTCATAATCACCTACACACTACTCCAGTAAATTTTAAATCTTTGGTTAACCTATAATTTTTAACATTACAATCTGAAATCGACAGTTGGTATACAAAATCAACATAATTTAACGTATTAATTATTAGGAATCAATTACACATAACAAATAATATTTAAAACTTAATCATACATCTTAAATTATACTAAATAAAGTAACGGCTGCAAGAAATATAATTATATAAAAGTAAAAATAAAATATTCAAAATATTTGTTAAAAAAACAAAGTAGTATAATAGAAAGAGCCGTAGAGTCGCTTACGATATGTTAAATGCAGTTCACTTAGCCTACGATATATGTATGTTATATTAGATACGTCTTTATAGCACGTAATAGAATATTGGTTAAAATTGCTTAAGAGTTAAGCATATAGAATAATATTAAGAAATATTTGGAGCATACTATTAAAACAATTCTAGAAGCGGGGGTTCGGGGTAAGGGCTATATATGATTATATATCATTATGTTGTGTCTGATGTCTATGGGTCGACGAAGGAGATCATGATATATCTGGTGCCCTTCGTGACGCGCAGTCCCTCGTGGAAGTGAGTCAGACGTCCGGGATGCATCAACATCCACCCGAGCTTGGTGTCTTTAACGGAACAATTGTAGCGAATGAAGTTGCAGCCGCCACCTTCGTAGTCCTTAACTGTTAATAAATATAATGGTATTGTTAATGAAATAAACGATTTCTAATTTAGGAAAATATGGGGAAAGTTTTGGGAATAAGATTTTATATTAGTCATTTTGTCAGTACACCGTATGTGACCATTTTTAAAACAATGGAATGAAATTACATAAAAAGATCATAGATAATATATTAGTAATTGAATTAAAATAATTCAATTTCATATAGGTATATAGTGAGACAACATTTATATAAAGTAATTAAACTGTAAGTTACTCAGTAATTATATTTCTTGAAAAATATGTTTTATTTAATTGGATCTTACTGGGTGTATTCAGAGCGATGTTAATCGTGTACGTGGAAGAATCGTGATGGGGACGCAGAGAGGGCTGCTCGTTGGGTCGATAGCGAACCACGAAATTCATGAGAGATACTGGAGGCTGAAATAAATCGAAACAGTTATGTTACAGATACATTTTGATAAATGACCGATCGGCTAATCATTAAAAGAGTTGTTGGCACTCGCGTGAACGTCTCTCCGGCTGCATCCCTTATACAAAATGTCACTTACATTGTGATAGTAACCGGTGAAGACCATTTCTTGCAGGGGCCGGACGTATTCCTTGAGAATGTACAGCCATTGCTTGTCCAAGTCAACTTGTTTCATGTGAATGTCACGAGTCGGGACCGCCTCGTAACCACCCTCGAGACGTTGGTCCTGTTTGAAAATTATCGATATTATACAATAGCGAGCAAAAAATGTCATAACTAAATCAGCATTTCGAATTGCGTAACTTCTCAGGAAGATGAATATACGCCAATATTTACTATAATATAAATATTGGCTCGAATTAAGATCAACTATATTACACATATATATTGCTTGATGAAACATAAAATTATTACCATATTAGATCCATCACTCCATTCGCCAAAATCTTCCATTATCTCAATCCACTCGGTGCAGAAACGAGGAGACACAATCGGGAACCAGTAAACATCGGGGCACGGCTAAAAATATAACAATACGTTAAATTCTAGCCGTTATATAAATATTACGCTTGTGAAAAAACTGTGGGTTTTAAAAAATATCGTACTTATAGTTCATTCATAGTTTACATAAATACATTATTTTGCTGCAAAAGATACATACCATTAAATGCTTACGATTTTCAGCAAAGTTATCGATATATTCGGGGCTAAGGTAACGTTGTTCCCATTCGATCTTGTTATCCAGCACCTGGTAGACGTTCGGGTTTTTACGGCTGATGTCGAACGTGTCAGGATTGACTAGATGTCCAAGTTCCTTTTCATTGCTTACGTGCATCATATAACCCTACAACGAAAGGATTTTGTATTTATGGATAGTTGTTAGTTATTTATGGATAGTACTTAGTTTTATGGATGGCCAATACATGTCCAATTTCTTATTATACGAAAAAAGCTTTATTGACAAATAGCAATATCGTAGACCGTGTCCGACGCTTAACATCAGGCAAGACAACGGTCAAACGCTAGTCTATTGAAAGTAAACAAAAAAAATGTTTCCAAAAACTTTACAAAGCAGCCTCGAATGAAATAATAAAATGGAAGGTGATTTGATGCCAAGGAGGATACTTAACAGGGAATAGCCAACTGCGCTAGATATCGCTAACATAGGAACACCTAAAGACTATTGATAGTGATATTCCCTCACTCTTGTGATCACAATAAAACTGTTGAGAGATTCAGGGCATTGCGTGCATTCCTCGGCACGGGAATGTTAACTGAAGAAATTAGTAACAAGAACCTGTGTGGAATTGAATTGTCAATGATATTTAATAAAACGAAACCTACTTGTTTTCTCAAACTTTCGCAGAAAGCCATGTCTGGATCCATACCCTCCTTGATATGGCTGACGTCTTTCTCAGATTTGCCGCGGAAAATTGAGATTTTCATCAAATAGCAGTTAGTTATAAACGGAACATTCCATATGCCACTGTAAGAAAAAAAATACAGTTTTAACCATTTATTACTATTTGTTTATAAAATAATATATATAAGTAAAAATGTTACTAAAACTACAACTAATTGGTAAGTTTTCGCTTCATATTATATAATTTTATTAACATATAATTTAAAGTATAGCAATGTTTGAAAAGAATTATAAAGGTATTTGTTCCCCTCCATTAAGTGTTTAGAGTGGGGACAATAGTCCAAGGTCACTGGAACGAGTATAACTCCGTCTAGTTATAGTCTAGGTAATGCATATGTTACAATCGTTTGAGCTTTGGACATGAAAATATATTTCACTACCCTACAAGATCATACATTTTCCTGGGATGGAAATCGATACTTTTCATACTGTAAGTATTTTTTATTTATAATGAGATTATTATTTTCGAATGGTATATCAATGTGCCCAGATTGCCCCGTGGTAAGGCATCCTGAATATAAGCCGATGATCGCGGATTCTAATCCAAACAAACAACAGTGAGTTCGTCGCATGAAAATCTTCCTGATGCACGTGCACCGAGATGGGATAAACTCCAAACCTACTTTAAACTTGACGAGGTCTTAGTCAAGCACAGGAACATTTACATTCTTACTATCTATAACTTTTTAGATCAACTATTCAAAACCAAACATCCAGAATACTTTAGAGAATTTAAATTGGCGGAAAAAATAGCGCGACTGAGGGTTCATAAAGTGTGTCAATTACGAATGTACTAGAACTAACATGTACTCAGCTCTATATATATTGATACGACGTGATACGGGTGATTAGGAGCTATTTGTGCACAATACAGACGACACCGAACACCCTTGCTGTGACATTCGTGACGTACCCCCTTGATTTAACATATTATCTGTTCACACTAAGCAATTGAAACTAAGATCAACTATCGAACAGCCACTATTTTAATTGTAATTTCATATAATGAGGATCAAAAATTAAAGATATTTTGTTCTAAAAATACCTTGAGATATCTTTATCTTATTATTAGATTTTTTTAAAACCCTATACTGTAATTTTGTTTTGATATAATTTAAAAAAATAATCTCGCGTCCTACGACAGTCCTGTGTATCAATGACCCCTCGAACAATTCAGAGCGTCGCATGAATCGCAAAGGAAATCACGTTGCTGTTCCGAAGGGGGACAAGGGTCCCCATTACCTATGTCATTAGTCAATCGCCGCCAGCCGCAGTAGTTGAGAGACTCTCGGAAAGTTAACACCTTATCCTAATTCGCACAGCATGCTGCTCAAACGTACCATCGTTACAGCACTAATGCTCCTGCTCATCGTGTTCGAGAGCGATGCGCGCCGTGGACGAACACGCTCGAGGACCAAATCCAAGGTGGTACACGCGAAGTTAGCAATATAGACACTGATACGTATAGCCAACTAATTCCGTTTACCCCCGCAGGTACAAATCGGTTTACCGATCACTGGAAAATACCGAGACCCCGAATCTGACCGGTACTACAATAGCAACGATGTAAGTATGGCTACAGCGATATAATCTTTACTTAGTTTATAATGCTTCTCTATTTTTGATAATGCACAAAATGAAACATATGTTATTATTGTCAGCTTAGATGCGAAAAGTTTTAATAAAGAATAAGTGATGACGCAATCTTATGCGAAAATTATTTTGAAACAGGGCGCAAAAATTCTGCTGGCCTCGCACTTTGACCTTGAGTACGTTCTGGGTCACAAAATAGCCTTCCTCTGCACTGCGAAGGGAACACCGCGTCCGCACATCACTTGGTTCAAAGATGGCGTCGAAATATTTGCCCATCACTACTTGCACGTAATTAAATAATCACTTATTATTTTCGATAAATCTAATGATCTTATGTTCGTGTCTGACAACTTCAATCAGTCACTTGTAAGGCTAACTATCAACAAAACTCATTTTATTATATTGTTTTGTGATCGGCTAGGAGGATCACGAATTCGATACGAAATGTTCAAAATCATAATTATTCTAATTCTTATTGGCAATCATGTTTAAATTTAAAGTAGGTAAATATTTTTTCTTTTATAATAATTAAAAATTTTAATTAGAATTCTATCATTACCCATTTTCAGCGAACTATACACCCCTCCAACTAAGCCTAAGCCTTGTTGCACACTAGTAAATAACCAATAGTTTAAGCTTGCACATAACTAAGCGATCAGTCCAACTTTGATACGTGGATCGATATTCGTATATTTTGATATTTCAGATTCACGAATGGTTGATAGACGAAGATCGCGTTAAATCTAAAATCGAGATCGATCCCGCTACTCAGATGGACGCGGGCGTGTACGAGTGCACAGCAGACAACATGTACGCGATAGACAGGCGCTCCTTCAAAACGGACTTCTCCATTGCATTTGATTAAATATACATTACTACATATTTGAACGTACAATAAATATAAAACCAACTCGTGTTGAATACATTCTGTGTTTTATTGATGATATCCGATCAAAACGAAACTACAAATGAAAAAATATATAAGGTCCTCCAGACCGAGTTCGGCCTCGGCGGCCAATCTCAAGAGAGATTAGCCAACTGCGCAGGAGATATTATAGTGCACAAATATGTGCGCAAACATAGGTGCCCTCTCTTTTCCTTAGCTCTCATAATCCGATGGGACGGCAATCCGACACGACCGGAATGAGTTCAGGCGCAGGACCAAGGGCTTAACATGCTGTCCGAGGCACGGGAGTGTACACACTTCCAACTTAAAGACTCCGGGCTGCTACTGAGAATTTTCTGTCAGAAAACCCCAATAACTATTTATTGGCCCAACCTGGGAATTTAACCCAGAACCACCGAGTTTGCGGCCTTAAATCAAGCCACTAGACCAACGAGGCAGTGGAAAAAATATATATTATAGATTTGATAATAGTTTTATCATCGTTCTAAAATCTTCTATTCGATTAAAAATTTTAAAAGCATATTTAATTTTAAGAATTTAAAAATAATCTATACTTTATAATATTTTATATTCAAAACTATAACACTGCGATTTGAAATTGTTGTAGTCAAAACAATACGTGACTACTACGAATACCAGCAAATACAAATTGAAGTAACTTTTTACAATAAATCATTGCTATGACTTATTTTAACCAACTTCAAAACAAACTTTTCTAGATTTTTTGTATTTGTGCATTTATATCCATGCATTTTTTCAGAGGCTATTGAATCAGTATAATTCCAGGCAGAAGGGACATAACATCTTAATTCCCAAGGTTGGTGGCGCATTGGTGATGTAAGTGATGGTTAACATCTCTTACAATGCCAATGTCTATGGGCGTTGGTGAACACTTACCATTAGGTGACCCATATGCTCGTCCGCCTTCCCATGCAATAAAAGAAACAAAAATCTAATTTTATAATCACTACGGTGATATATGTAGGTACATTGCTTTTCATTATTATTACCTTCGATGTATTCTGTGTATTGTTAAAATACTTACTGTTTGTACTGAAAGTTTAATATTCAAACATATAAAATGCAAATTTGTTATAACAATAAAGAAGTTTTCACTCACATTCTATTTCTATTAATGATTTCCATGTAGTCCGAAGAGCGAGCGTAATATCCTTGGGAATTAATAGCGCCCCAGAAGTTAGACCAGGCTTGGCCGGGCCGCACTAGCATCGGTGCTACGATGTCATAGCCAGTGGACAGCAAATAACGGAGCGTCGAAGACTGCACCCGGGCAGTGCTGTCGATCGAGAACAGATAATCGCAGGCGGAGTTCACGCATCTATTTCTGAAAAAAAATATTAATTTTATAACATATTTTTATCAACGTCTTCGAAAGTTTATATTGTCTGTAACACATAAAATTCTAATACCAGCATAAATATATATTTTTATATATCTGCAAATTAAATAATAAATGACTTTATAATTGGCACATAATACTGTATGAAACTATTGTTATTTTCAAATTTCAATTGAAACAGTTTCAATTACGTTCTTAATTAAATATTAAAAACGGGGTAATAATCAATGTTAATATGCTGAGATCACATTGATCACATGAATAACTTTTACAAATTTAATTAATTATATATGAATAGAACCAAAAGAATGCGCCTGCTTAAATCATTTTTTTTATATTGTTACCACTAAAGCAAATTAAAAGTTACTTGGCTATATCCCGGGCCTCAGCTTCTGATTGGTAATCGCTCGGAGAAATCCTCTTAGCGGTGAAGTATTGGCTGCTGTGTTTTTGAAAATACTTATCCACTACAGCTTCATGATATTCCACATTACTATGCATAAAGAAATGGATTTTTTCCTTGGGATAGTCTATATCGTCGATTTGTTGAAGAAATTCTTCAAGGAAGGGTGTAGGTTGTTCGATGTACACTGACAGCATAACTACTGGTAAAGCATCGTCCTAAAGAAAATAATTGATGAAATTAAATTATATTTCTTTACAAATGGTGCTCGATCACACAGTAATTATCACAAAATCTTCCATTACATTTATTTGGGAAACAAGCAGTATGTGTATGAAACATAACATGTATGAGACTCAATTTATAGTAAATCACTAATAATATCTGGGATATTATTTTTGGGTTAATATTTGTTAGTTTAATTTAATTATTACAACAAATAAGTTCACCTTCAATTCAATCCTCTTCTCCTTGCACATGGCACAACCTTCTTTGACCGACCAAGATTTTGCCAGATAGTTGGAAAAATGGTTAAGTATCAGCTTAGACGGGCCATTTCCATGTACAACGAGAGGCCGCTCATCGAACGCCTTGTTTTTAATATAAGGCCAATCTTCAGTGGAATTGACCACAAGCTCAATGTCAGCTATTTGTAGTAAAAAAAAAGTTAAGTAAGTAACAATATTCAAATAATCTTTTATATATAATAATATATAGTATATAAGGCTTCTTATATACTATAATAAATATGTCAATGGTTCAAGGGTGTATGATGCGCAATACTTGACTTGTGGTCAAGAGCAGTCACTTAGCCTCTCTCCACTAACTCCACTCCCAGCCTACCCGCGGTTAACCCTGTTACGTCGAGTAACCTATCATCCAGATAACGGTAACCAACCCCTATGGAGAGATAGGTCGACAAGTAGCTGGGAGACGGGGGATCCGGATCCAATAAATCACTCAGTCCGGATGATGGGCGCTGGCAGCAGGGCGGCACTGCGGTGCAGAAGGCAAGGGGAAACCACTGCACTATTATCCCATGAAACTTGTCATGAAATATGTTTGATACTAAGAGAACGATGGCATGCGATCTGGCTACCACCCGGCGCCATGTCGATTCCAGATCTCATGGTGTGAAGTATGGTACTGGTTCCACTGAAGTGACTCATCAGGCTCAGTGTTTAAAGTATGCTACTGGTGACATCAACACATCGTCTCAATTCACACCAAGTAAAGCCAAACACCCTCAGCTTCGCAGGAAGATTAGGATTGGAACATGGAATGTCAAGGGTATGCTGGAACCAGGAAAAGATAACCAGGAATGTATATTAAGAACAATTACACTACCAACTGGAAGTTCTTGGAATAACTGAAACACACAAGAGGGTCAGGTTTTTACACTATTCCATCAGGCCACACTATATTTTTCAGGTCCGGAAAATGAAAGTAGGAATGGAGTTGGTATTTGTGTATAACCTAACATCAATACATCTGTGCTGCGGTACCACCCCGTGAGTGATCGGATAATCACCATGAAAGTTAACACAAAACCATGCTATCTGAATCTGGTTGTTGTGTATGCCCCAACAGCAAATTCAACAGATGGAGAGATCCAAGACTTCTACAGAATGTTGGAGGACACCCTTATGAGCCTGCCCAGACGTGAGATCTCACTTTTGATGGGAGATCTTAATGCAAAAGTAGGACCTACAAGACAGGAGGATCACCTAAGAGAAGTTGTTGGGAAATATGGCCTTGGAAATGACGGAGGTGAGATGTGGCTGCAATACTACGTGGAAAACTCCCTGTCCATCATTTATACATATTTTCAGAACCACCCACGACGGCTATATACTTGGGTTATGCCAGGTGACCGTACCAGAAACCAAATTGATTATATTGCTATTGCAAAGTGATGAAGGTCCAGTATAATTAATACAAAGACCACACTATCCACTAAATGCTACCAACCAACGCGCCCTAAGTTATTTTGGTCATATTGCCCGAAGACAACCAGACAATCTGGATAAACTGGTTGTAGTAGGGAAGGTCGAAGGCAAAAGATCACGCGATCGATTACCTACCCGCTGGTCCGACCAGATTAAAAATACAACGGACTCAATATTCCGACTGCCCTTAGACAAGCCGAGAACAGAGTGGTGTGGAGGAAGCTAGTTAGACCATCGGTGAAAGCATTTCAAGACAAGTACGACCTTTAGTAATGAAGCACACGAAGAAGAAGAAGGCTTCTTAACCCGAGCAACAAAATGATCATTTGCAATAGTTATCATTTATGGAATTGAAACTATCATTTTTTTTAATATAGTATAGGTAGGCGTACGAGCCTATGGGCCACCTGATGGTAAGTGGTCCCCAACACCCATAGATATTAGCATTGTAAGAGATATTAACCAACGCTGACATCGTCAATGCGCCACCAACCTTGGGAACTAAGATTATATGTCCCTTGTGAATGTAATTACTCTGGCTCACTCACGAATAAAAAAAATATACAGAGAATAGATTGAATGTAGGTACTTACATAATGCGCCATTTAAGTTAAGAAATAGAGTGCATTTTCTGTCTAGTCCAATATCAAACAACAGCCTGTATTTTTCTTGAATGAAAAGTCTCGTGAAGTACAACTGATCATCATCCTGATTGTTGATCTTATTACTTACAAGAATTTTCAATATGTCTTGTAAATAACCTGAATGGACATAAAAGATAGTATTATAACATAAGGACAATCAATAAGTCGTTTGATAGAAATGTTTCATGGCAGAGTATTCCAACTCTGCCTCAATGTAACTAGTTCAACAGACTTAATATTCATGCACTTCAAATATAAATATTTGCAATTTTAATGTATATATACATGAAAACATTTTGGTAACATATATTAGGACATAATATTATGGTAACACTAACAATGACCACAATGTGTTACTGTAATAATGTCATATAACATTCTCACCAATTGTTACAACCAAACTGAATTATATTTGTTTGATATCAAATTTCATTGTTAAAATATTATTGAAACATTTTAAAAAATAAATTCCATTGAATTTTTATAAATGAATATGTTCCCAAGACAATATCATGTCAACTATACATAATGATAACAAAGTCCAGATACTTATGTACATACATATTATGTTAATGAATAAATGATTTACCAATAAATGCACCAGAATTCAGGAATGGGTTTGCTGAGTTAGTGTCAGGATATTGCTTAGCCAGTTTAAGATCAGGCCAGCAGAAGGGTTCCGCAGAGAATAGAACACGATGATTTGTCTTCTTAAACCGCTTAACAATTTCATCAATTTGGCCCAGAAACATGACGTCATGACTATAAATTTAAATTAAATATTTTTTAATAATACCTAATATTATTCACAGAAAAGAATATGACTAAATAACAAACAGAATTAAATTGAGGCAGTTTATGCATTACTTCTTGATCAGCATCTGTTACTTAATTGAAGCAAACCATCTTGTTGCTGTAAAATATGGGTCAGAATGATGCCCAGTCAATGTAGCACACTCTAATACTATTCAATTTATAAACGAAGTAGCAATGGTTCTCCCATATACAATAAATTGTCCTTTAATTGACTTTTACACATACCGGTTAATACAAGCAATGGCTAAAATTTTATGCATTATGAAAATATTGTCTTTATATATTTTCAATACATATATTTTTCATACATTAACATGTAATTTAAAGTTGGTTGATTTCAACTTAAAGTCATTTTATTTGTGCCTTTTAAAAACAGTTAGTTTCCATATTTTTAGTAATTTCTTAGCATTATTATAAAAATTCCATTGGTGATTATTTTTCATATAAAATGTTTATTTGCATAAACTGCCTCATCTCCTATTACTGTGATAAGTAGTATGTTTTAGAACAATCTTTAGATGCTCCTTTGACCTTTTGTTGAATGACTGATATGACTGAATGAATGTAATATGTACTTATTGTTAAAATTATTTTTTTATTCCATTTAAATTATATAACATATTAATTACTTGATTTTTAAAAAAAATGGAAATCAAAGATATTAGTTTATTTAATTAGCATTCAATTTTATTCACTTTACACTATTTCCTATGTTTAGTAAAGATTCCATAATTGACTTAACAGCATAATAAAATTTACCTGTCAGTGAATAGGATAATTGGTTCCTTGGATTTGGTATTCAATTGGAGCGATTCAAGTTTTTCCTTCAGCAAATTGACTTTATGTCCACCACCAGGCGACTCCATATTACCTCCTTCCCACTTTTGTCCCATTCCAAGAACCTCAACTTGAATTCCATATGTTTTAGCAGATCGGAGATATCGTTGTAACCCATGGTTATCTTCAGTTGCAACGGTAAACACCAAAATCTCCGGACCTGTGCAATTTAGTAAAAATGATTTCACTATAAAAAATCAAAAAGGTTTACTAATTTCAATTTTTATTAAAATATATTAACTAGCTGTGCATCGCGGTTTCACAAGAGTATAAATAATAAAAAACAGCCTGGAACCTTCCTCGATAAAAGGACTATACAACACCATAATAATTTTTAAATTCAAACAAGTAGATCCTGAGATTAGCCTGATCAAACAAACTCTTCAGCTTTATATATTAAGTATAGATAGGCATTTGTTTTAAAATGAAAATATATTTCAGCTTTCATGCATTAAAACATTGGAACATTTTGTTTGTAATGTAAATGATTATTATATTTATAAATTTGTAACATAATTTGTTCTTGTTTTAGTTTACACTGTGTATTATTATGATAATTGAATTGAATTGTTATAATTGTGATAAATAATAGAACAATAAAAATATTTGCTTATATATAAATTCATTAGTGATTGATATTGCTTGCATTCTGTGCATTATGCACATTATTTGACTAACACATATTAGTATTAACAATTAATGTTGTTCTAGATATCATTATGTTTCGATATTTTTTATAAATTCATCTCCTTTACTGATAAAACAGTTTTATTGTAACTGATTTCTTCTTCTTTCGCAAGATGTCTTTTACTACATGTATAGATGAAATCAGCTGCCACATGTATAGTCCAAGGTACGACTTTACATTAACTGCCGTCGAGTTGGGGGTTGATATTTTTTTTACAGAAAGGTTACATTATTATAAGCACACACACAAAGTTACAACATGCGGAAACGCGTAGTTTTTGAGAAAAAAATTATTGAAAATAAATTATTTTTGCAGTATTTACGTCAATCCGGTAGGGAGTTTGACAGATTATAACGTTTCGTTTAACCTACGGTTAAGTTGACACGTTTCGTAACATTTTATTTTATATAAATGCGTGTAAATAATTATATTAAAAAAATAGGGGGACTGATTCAAAGGGATATCTGTATCTATTTTGAGACTGCAACGTCTCCGGCGCTGCGGGAAGAGCAGCCTCTAGGCCCTTGCGTAACAAATCGCAGGTATCCATCCTCGCCTCCACAGCTTCGGCTTTTTGGTCGCCTTCGGCGACCAGCCTCAGCCGCTCCGGCTCGTCCGATACCTACGATTTGTTACAGCGGGCGGAGGCTGCTCACCCTCCGCGCCTCCGGCTCTAAAAAACACTCTAGGGGTAAGACAGACTCGTACCAGGTGGAGTCGGGGTCAATTAGTTCAGTTTTTGACATAAGTTGAACCTAACCTATTTTATTTGTTATCTGCCTTAATAGGTTAAAATAAAAAGTAATAATAATTTCTTATTTAATTTTATATACATATTGTATTGCTTTAATTAATTCGACAAAAAACATCTTTAAGCGCTTAGCGCTGCTTAGCGCTATACGACGACAGTGGCAAATTGTCAATACAAAATGGCGTCAGTGTTACGTTTCGTTCCAAAAGCCAGCGAAAGCAAAACACTACACATTTTAATATATCGTAATGAATATAATGCTGTGATTTACTATATATGAACTGTTAAATATATGTGTGCATGAAAACTATTGAAATGAGTACATAATATGATTATTTACTTAAATTAATAAAAAATAAAATGTTACGAAACGTGTCAACTTAACCGTAGGTTAAACGAAACGTTATAATCTGTCAAACTCCCTACCGGATTGACGTAAATACTGCAAAAAATATTGATTTTCAATATTTTTTTTCTCAAAAACTATGCGTTTCCGCATGTTGAAACTTTGTGTGTGTGCTTATAATAATGTAACCTTTCTGTAAAAAAAATATCAACCCCCAACTCGACGGCAGTTAATGTAAAGCTTAGCCTAGTCCAAAATTAATATTTAATGATACACATATTATGTAGGTGTTAACAATATTAAATGAATAATTTTACTTCTAATATATATTTTTAAATTTTTATTCAACAATACATGTGTGTTGAACATTGATTAGGGCAGTCCTTCGCTTTGCTGATACCGCACATTTTCAATACTGAATAATTGAACAAAGCTAATTTTGAATAAACTTTATACATATATTCCAATTAGAAACTTAATTTAAAACATTTATAGAAAAATTATATGCACGAGAATAAGATATAGGCATAACTTGATTTAAATATATTCCTTTTATTTAATACATTTTTTTGTGTAAGTACGCTAGCTTTAAAACAATAATTACTTACTTGGAGAGGTTTCAGCCGCCGTACTAGCAAAAATGAGGAATAGACAATGTACTAGCACAAATGCATTCATATTTCTAGATTTATCGACGAGTACGAGTTGAATGGACTTCAGTTAATGAGTCCGTAGCTCATAAAATTGGGGCCGGTGGCGGCAACGTTCGTAATAAAACGTTTTATATCGCCCCACATAGGCGGTCCCGCTTCCGAGGCGATAAGCTCCAATAGTGGAGAAACGTCACCCAAGCACTAAGATAAAACACACTTCCTCCCGGTGAACCGTGTGTCGCTATGAGATCATCACACATATGGTTTTATATATCAAATAATAAACGCACTCACACAAATGAATGTTGCATCACCTTAGCTTTGATTGTTATTAAACGTTCGCTCGCAATTGATATTGGAAGCTACAAATAATTGTAATTGTAAGCAATGTCGATTAATTATAAATGTCAATTTTGGCGTCCCGCGCTTTTTTAATTTATAATGTTTACTTTATAAAAATAATCAAAAACAAAGCCACCCAAATAATTGTATTATTAATAAAATAAATAGTCTATATAAGCTAGCAAATATGATATGCAAGCTTTAAAGTTTAAACAATCAGCTTCACAGCTCACCCTTCAGTCTCAATCAAAAAACAAAATTTGACAATACTGTTCAGTGTTCACAGTTCTTCATACTGTCTCAGAATATGAACCGAGCTTGACGTACATTACTATTGATTACTAACGCATAATATACAAAATTTATAATAATTATTTTATACTTCAGTAGCGATTGGTGCATGGAATGGTGACTGGTGAGGTGAGTGGTGAGTGCTAGAGCCTAGAAGTAAAGTATTCGGATGCACGTTCGAGTAAAGATATCGCCTGTTCATAGTACTCGAACACTAAATCGAGTATTTAAATCGTGACTACTTTTGCATAAAAGTATAATTTACTGTATACCATTTGTTAATATGTTAATTTTTTTTTCGAAAGCCGGTCTTGTACCTTTATTATAATATAGTTGGTCCACATTCTTCTGCGAGACGGTATTTAGAATGAGAACTGAGAAGATATTACGTAGCTCCCAGACGCTGCTCAACCGAGTTAGATTTGACAATTGAACATTTACTCGAAGTTAAGACCTACCCCCTTGGATGGCCCTAGGTACTAACTATGTTTTAGTTATCTACAACTTCGAATGCAGTTTTTACAAGGCTCTTTTCGAAGAAAAAAAGCACCAGAACGGCACTAGGCACACACACTTTTGTTCCATGCGCGTAGCGTTAGACCTTCGAATATGACGGATTTAAATAACCTCTTAGTCAAGGTCAGAGGTCATCGGCGTTGGTAACACAAAATCAGTTGTTGATTCCCAGCACCCTGTGCTCCGCCGTTGTCACAGTTGTTACCAGGGCCAGATTTAGGGGAGGCCAAACGGGGCTACCACCACGGGGCCTCCACTAGAGAGGCGCCCCGACAATGGACGCGAAGGTCCACAGGGATATGCAGGGGGGTGAGCAGCCCCTTCTGTGATACTGTCATGTTCCCGAAGAAGACGGTGAAATCGAAACAGGATAGGTCCGATCCCACACGGTGGACACGAGTTATCCCACACCCCAGACATTCTAGACTTAAAAGATAGGGCGTGACTTTATAGAACATGGACGAGTGAGGCGAGGGCCTCGCGTGTCCTATTTTAGGCGGTAAGATTAGTGTTGCGCGGTTCGGTTAAGAAATTCACGGTATCAGTATTGTACTTGAACATTAAATAGTTTATGGTCGAAGACAGGTCGAAAACAAAACATATTTAGTTGGAAACGAATGAGTTAGCTAGTGTGTAGATATTTAGTAATACTTATAGTTCTTCTAGTAATAACTAAAAATTATGTATTGATTAGTTCATACGATACATACCTGTCTCCGAAAATTGTTTTAATAGTGATATTGAATCACAGCTAATACGTATCTTATTTATACAATAAATTCTATATTAACACTATAATAGCCTACCACGCTACCCGCTAGCGGGTTCTTGGATAAGCTCTAAAGTAGTAGGTACCCTCCTAAAGTCCTAAAGTAGGAAAGCTCACGATGCTAAGTAGATTCACTCGAGCATCGTGGGGACCTATTGGATTAAGCAGATTAGTTTTTTGACGTGACAACGTCTTATAAATTGGTTTGCCGGGTGACACTTCAAGAAACTGCGTTACGCTCCGCTCACGTTATGCGCTCACAATGAGAGCGAGTGAGAGGCACGCGTCCCTTCCACTCGGGCATGGTTAGCCCGCCTAAGAGCGAGAGAGACAGACATAAAAAGTGAAAGGCACGCGTCCCTTCCACTCGAGCACAGTTAGCCCGCCTAAGAGCGAGAGAGACAGAGCGAGAGAGAGAGAGAGTGAGAGAGATAGGCATACACACCGGTTCATGTCTTGATATCTATTTCGCTTAGGCACCTGTATAAATAAATGTTTTAAATTGTTACTATTATTTCATCCTTCTTCCTACTATACGAATGAATATTCACATTAAAATTATTTTACCACTCAAAGTCGTTGTCACGTAAAACTTTCGCCCGTATACCGACTTTACAGGCAACCAATTTTTTTTTCCGTGAATATATATAAGAAAATATGTTAATATGATGTATATTATACATTTCACCATTGGGGAAGCGTCTAGAAATCTTATAAACAGTTAAAGAATCTGTCAGATGGAAATATTTGAGCGCTTCCTATGAGAGGGAATGTTGATTAGGCCCAAAGAAACTACCAAAGACTGAAGATTCTCGGACGTGTTTTAAGCTCGTAGGTTTTTTTAACCTTTTGAAAATTCAAAAATGCTATAATGACAAGGCCAAACGTGGATTGAAGTGGAAACCAAAAAAACAATGACGTCTTTTGAATATTCCGAATTTCGGAAAGATAAATCTTTCGATGTCACAAACACGGATGATTTGCCATGGCTGATTTTTTGGTTCATTACTTTATTCATTTTTAAGATATTACAAGAGGTTCTCCCAATACAGTTTAGGAACTATACAATTATTGTTTAAAAATGTATATTTTATGCAATATCATAAGAATATCATTATTGTAATAATGCCTTAATACCTTAAATTTGTGAATATTTACGAAATTAGCAAATGTTACCATTATAAAATTAAGACTGTTTGCTATCAGTCTTTAAAGATAGAAATTATGAACAAATAATAAAAAACAACGGGTTGCAGGGAGTTTGAGTTTCTGGGAGTGACGGCAGAAGTGGAAACTTGAGTATTAACGTTGTGCATTTTTGATATTTCGGAATGGAATGTTAATAGGTATGCCAAATCGGTTGAAATACACTAGTTTTTGTTGTAGTAAAAAATAACAATTAGTTTTGATTTTACAGGCATTTAAACTTACGATAACAATTACATGACCGCATGTGACGTCACTACAACGCTGTAGCGAGTCGCCAAATATAAACATAACACAGTGCTGAGAGCGTGAGCGCACTGAGCGAGTGTTGTAAAATGACGTCACGCCGAGTACGAATCCGCATCGCACGTTTACTTCCATAAATCGGAAACCAATTGACGTATCGAAGTAATTCTTTCACTTGTATTTTTTATTTTTGACAGAGAATATGGAGAGATAATAATCAAAATTAGCTAACGTTCTTAATTACTTTAAATATCAGTATAAAAGTATTATCATTTATGTGATAAAATACAATATTCATTTCTTGCGGTATTGTACACAAACATAACAATTTATATTACATAAAAATTTAACACTTCAGAATCCGTCTTAAGAATTATCAATCAGGGTCACGTGACCTGACGCGTTTAACATTTTTTACTAATGATATTATAAGTAAAAAGGTGTAGACAGGTTACATACATAGCATTCAATCTACGAAAATGACATTGTTACGCACACATAAATAACTTAATATTGCAATATACACACTAGATTACTATTCGTCGCTAAAGTAGGGTGGCATGATTTAAGTATCACGAGTGAAAAAAAGACGAATATATTTGCGAGAGTGCATCGTCTTGTATCAAAGAACCGACATAGAATAAATTATCAGACAATACGTTTTTTTTTACCCGAATTTATGCCTATGAATGCGATTACTCATAAATTCATTTTGTAAAAGTATTAAAAATTTATTGAAAATAGGCAAATAAAAACTATCAATAATTTTATAAAAAATTAATATCATTTAAACAATATCAACCCACTGGATGCATCTTAGTTCGATGGAAATCTAGAAACAATTAATTAATTTCATGATCATACATCTAAACACTATTTATACACCTAAATAAACATCTTCTTTACGACATACTGAAAAAAATATTTATTTATATTTTGTATTCAATTTAGTAATATAATATGATTAATAATTTAATATTCTTTTTCATTTATATAAACATAACAAACATATAAAATTATTATATATGTGCCAACTGCCACCACTGTTTGTGTTTTACTCTATGATCAGTAACGTCGTCTATCTCTATTGCACTCGTTCATTAATATACTTTTGTTGCATTCATTCATTTCTAACGTCATATTTTACGAATATAATATTTGATATGTGAAAATATTAAGACAAATAGTAAACTTACTAATGAAAGCGATTCCTTAAGTTTAAGAAGTTTTGCTAGTATAATTTGTGCAATATCTCATAACACACGACGGCATTTCCGGTTATTTTGGGTCACTTTAATTATAATTATTGTACTCGCTACGTGACGTCTATCCATTGACAATGGTGAAATAATACTGAGGGAAGTGTGGATTTCTAGCCTGATTTCGAACTAGTGCTCACGAAGTGCTTGTAACCTATCTACACCTTTTTACTTGTAATATCAGTGTTTTTTTACCAACACAACACGCAGTTTTCACTTCAAAAATGTTTTCATTGATATAACTTATTGAGAGTAACGTATTGACAAAAAACTCTAATGATTCTATTAAATGTAATATTTTCAATCCTTCCAACAGATATTTATTTTTTAATAAATTATTTATTACAATACAACATACGCCCTCTAGCTCGCACTGCGGGTATTAAGTGTAGCAACATTTTCTAATTGCATTTGCTAGATGGCGCTGAGATAGCAACTGTTACGTAGTTATTCCACTCGCTGCTAGGAGTGCTGTCTGCTATGTGAACGAGAAACTGTATTTTTAAAGTACCAGCTAGTCGCCTCACTCCGTACGTTCGCACGTGTAATTTAAAGGTATATATAATAAGTTTTATATTGGAGGACATGCATTTTTTTTATTGTATAGGAGTGGTCACCAACGCCCATAGACAATGGCATTGTAAGAAATGTTAACCATCGCTTACATCGCCAATGCGCCACCAACCTTGGGAACTAAGATGTTATATCCCTTGTGCCAGTAATTACACTGACCCACTCACCCTTCAAACCGGAACACAACAATAACAAGTACTGCTGTTTTGCGGTAGAATATCTGATGAGTGGGTGGTACCTACCCAGACGAGCTTGTACAAAGCTCTACCACCAAGTATAATAATAGTATAATGCATACAAAAATAAAAAAAGTTATTCCTCTGAGCTAAGAACCTTCGCGGGCGTGTACCCAATACAACTAATGATCTCATCTCAATCGTATGAATAGTTTTAAAATGCATGAAAGACTAACATACTTTCATATTTTTTAAATACATATATTGAAAGGTGATAATAAATAAATAAATAACATGTAACATAATAAATAACATAAAAATGCATTTAGGTATTTAAAATATTATTAAGAGCAAGAGCATCTTAAAATATTAAAGAAAAAGTTATGGTTCACATTGTATCAGTGTTAAAATTAATGTAGTAAAATAATTATCATTGTATTATCGTGTACATTTTAATGTATTTTAATAATTCACTTTAAACATATATTAATATAAATTATGGGTACCTATCTTATTCTTATCTATAACTTTAGTATAATATTGTTTTGTATAATGTCGTATTGTAGGTACTTGCCACTATAACCTAAAGCTGCTTATAAAAGTTAAAGAATCAACAGCCAATACTTCACAGTATCGCAGACGTAGTCTGTCAGCACAAATAAGGCTTAAAGTGTTAAAGAAAATTTTCAAAGAAATATTAAGCTAAGAATCTGACGCGACGAAGGTTATAAGAAGTCATACAAAGGAATATTTCTTCTCTAACACTTCAGTATTTACTCATAACATTTGTTCAACGGCACTAATACCTTTAAAGTAGGTATTACACTAAACTTGTAACACAAGATACATGTTTAGTTATTTGTATTATAATATAATTTTATAATATGGTATATTAAAATATGTTGAAGTAAATATATAATTACAATAAAAAATAATTACTGACAGGCCCGGATTTGTCGTGCCTAAGTTGCCTAACGGCAAAATAAGAGAAGCGCCATGGTGTAGGTACACCACTAAACGTCTAATAACGTACCTACACTCCGTAGTCCGTACTCCGTACTTATACATACGTACCTATATATTTGACTTAAAAGTAAGTAGCATCTATCTTATATAAGATTAAATTACTAAGATGTTCCTTTCAACAGGGGCGGATTTCCCTATAGGCCGAGTGGATCCCGGGCCTAGGGCGGCAAAATTTGGCCCATTTTTTTATTTTTATTTAGTTGCCCAATTATAAACTCAAAAATGTGTACATATAGCATCCCGCAAAATAATTTTTGACCATCGTTTTTTCCCATTTGAATTTAATTTCTATAATTTATTTAACTTTTCATGCTTTACGGCACATAGGGCGGCAATCTTTCGTAGGCCTAGGGCAGCCAACGTATCAAATCCTGCCTTTCAATGAACCTACTATGCTGCAGGAATGAAAATTTAATATATATATAGTTTTGACAAAGTCAGCCTGTATATATACATATACTTAATTATATAATATAAGCTAACTAAACAAACGATCTCTTTATACCAAAGCGGCGGTGCATGTGTGCGGTTATCACACAGTGTACGTTTGACAATTCGTTTCGCATAACATCATAAACGTGATGCCCAATATCGAATATCCAACAAAGGTTTATTTTCGTCGCTGTAAAAGCTTTTCCTATGGGCGGAACCGTTACGTGTCTGATTAAACAGCTGTTGTCAGAGCTGTGCATATTCAGTTGATATGCAAAATTTAATTAATGAATTCTAGTGACAACTTCATTTGTGTGGTCAATACACGGTTGTGGGTTAAAACTAAATTATAAATTAACATTTGTGCAGAATTCGCTTTTCATAGATAATATCAGTAGCAGCGGATTTGAATATTGAGATTTTTCATATAAAATAGATAGACGGACTGGCAAGTTGGCCGCCTGATGGCAAGTGATCACTACCACCCATAACCATTCATTTCAATGCGTCATCATCCTTGAGGATTAAGATGTTATTACCCTCAAATTGTCATGGACCTCAAACTTTAAACCGAAACACAGCAATACTAAGTATTTCTGTTTGGCGGCCGAATATCTGATGGTCACCATCGCCAACACCAAATTAACTTTCATTTGACAACATTGACAGGTTTATTTTCTTTTTACAATATTACGATTATTCTAGTATTCTTACCTACCTCGACATGAATGAAACGAGTCTTAAGATCAATCATGTGGTTTAACATCGCTAGGAAATATAATAAGACTATCATTCGTAAAGCTATTATTTGTTGCGATAAATTATTTCAATCGTACATATTTCAATACATATTCATAATGAGTTGTTCAATCAGGTATTCGATGTCATTAAGGCATTGCTTATCTCAATAAGAAATAACTACTGATTAAATAGTAAGAGCTTACGTTTTTTCTTGAATTGTTTAATCAAAGCAGACATGAGATAGCTCGGCTTAACCAAAATATCAAACTAATATCAAACCTATATAAATTAAATTCAAGTTTCATGTAATATTTAATATTAAAATTTGAGCTTATTTTCCGTTGACACAATAGAAACCTATTTCCGCATTTACACGGGTGCTGGTGATTCAGCGCGATACTCGCGAACATTCGTATATACGCGAGCGAGCGTTTGCTCGTAATCGAAAATTCCATCTAGGTAATATGAAGTCAAGTGGTAGATCAGAACTGGATTCTGAATAAAAACTTGAATCTTATATATCTTATGATTTTTATCTTTCGATCGTTCTAAACAATCCAATATTTAATACTACAAAATGATCGGATCACGGATCTTCAGACCGCTTGGACTCAAGTGAAAACCGATTGGCAATTTATTTCATTTAGTAATGGTTGATCAATTTCGATTGTTATGACATATCTAGTATAGTTTTAATATGTATATACAAACAGAGCTGACAGAACATGTAATGTAATAATTTGTTTTGATATAACTAATTAAGAACTTAAATTCTACTATTTTGTAGGATATAATAGGACTATTTTGTATATAGTGGAATTTCGAATGCACATTGTTAAATCTACCTCACATTAAAATGTTGTGAGAATTTCTAAATCTTATGTTAATAGTTTAAATTCGTTAAAAACGCATTTATTTTCAGCTAAAATATAATAAAGTTAAAAATATCTATTGCATTCTTCTCAAATATGCAGTATGGCAGCACTAACTGAGTTCGCCTTGCCATAGATACGTTTTTCTACTCGCTTCGAAAAAATCCGCTCATGACAAGAAAACTCTAAAAGCGAGCGCACCGGTTATATATTAGCGTTGCGATTCGCCTCGCCGTTCGCCTCTTCACTCACGACCATGTGTAAATGCGGTCGAAGTAAATTAAGTTCGTATGAGACTAGAAAATCAATATGTATTCCGTTTTCAATCTTGATAATAATAAACATCGATACAATGCATTTCCTTAAAATGTCCAGACCGTATTTCATAGAAGTACTCTGCGATTTTCATCTAACGATATGAGTAAGTAATCAGAAAAAGGTCATTAGTTTCTGGAAGTAGGAAATTCGCTTAACAACAAATTTTAATATGTTTTAAAATAGTATTAATTATTTGTTTCTGTATATAATTCATTTGCACAGGAAAGTTTGCCTTGCCTTGATACCTGCGTAAGGATCAAATCACATGCGCACAATATGTCGTCGCATCAAGGCGCTTAGAAACCAGTGTCGAAGCTGTATACGACTTAAGCCCTAAAAACTAAAGACAATGTAGTGCGATCACTGCACGACAAACAATGAGGTTGAAAAAATAGAGAAAAAATATTTAATAATATTATTTAAGTAGTTATATTTATTATTATAAGAACTTTATTTATTTATCTCATAGGAGGCCAACGTTATATATTAAGAAAAACAATTATCAAATTACATGTATAAAAATATTGTAACAAAATATATATAGACAATTAAAGGCTAACATTTAAAAAATAAAAAACCTAATTGACGAGAAACAAAATAAGAAAATATTCTTTATCTTAAAGAAAGAAAATTAAAGTGAATTCTGATATAAATATTAGTGAATATCATTTTTATGTTAATTTAAATCAATAGAATAAAAGGTAAAAAATATAACTATTCAAAGTTAAATATTCTTTTTAATTTTTAAAATTAATTAACTTAAATTAAATGTATATGTAAGAGGTATTTAGACATTTTTTTAGTAAATTTTGATTTTAGTTTCTAGTGCCTAATATATTCCAAAATACTTTATTTATTAGAAACAGAAACGAAAAATGTATTGAGACATTAGTTATCAGTTAGAGCAATAGATAAAAAGCGAACTAATAGCAAGGCAACGAGTTACTGGATGCTCAAATTGTCCGTGTCTGCTCGAGAACAATATTTTTCAATTCTTAAATTCGCAATTTTTTCAAATCTCATTTTTTCAAGTCTATTTAAAAATCTAACAATATTTTAATCAATTAAATATAAGTATATTAGCATTAGATCCGTAAATAATAATTCAATCGCAAATCGCAATTTAGAACTGATAGAGGAATCTTACAAAACGCGGTGTAAATTTTAAAAATTTCATTGAATTTATAAAAAATATGTTTTAATTTTAAATATTCATATTTTATTAATTTTAAAATATAAATTTATTAATATTAAAGAGCTTAAATAACTTAGTTAAAATCACAATCGCAGCGCAAATAAATACCTGAAAATAATAAAAATATAATATATAATTTGAATAATTACCCTCGATGTATTCCCTCATTATCTCGCAGAAGCGGTTCTCGTGTTCTTCGCAATAATCACATCTTACCGGACTCATTACCGAAACATAGATAAGGACGATTGCCGTAGTGAACCCGATAGCGGGCAAGAGCAGTCGAGTTGGACGCATCTTGCTCCCCGGATGCTCAACACGCGACTGCATTTGCTCCCGCTCGCCGCTACGAAATTGATTACAGGCTGAGTGACTGTACATACCAGGTATACACTAATATCGATCAAACCAACTAGACTGAACCGTGAGATGAAAGTCTAACAAAAAACAACTCGATTTTTGTATATGAATAATATTAAGTTATAATTAAATATGAAATTATGATTATGTTTTCCATTTTCAAATATTGTACGTATGGATTGTATTGTTATCAACGGAGTTAAGCATATACTGTAAAAATACTAAATGAATTGCCATCTATCGACCTATTATCGACCGGATATTATAAGCTTATTTGAGCTTGAATGTATGCTCCGCACATTCATTGTGACGACTTGACACAAACAATGTGGAAAACTTGATGATCGTTAGTGAAAAATTACAATCCTAGTTTATTTTTTATTCAAAGTTATTGCAAATTATGTGTAATAATGATATATGTTTCACAGACACAATTTAAATGAGTCCTAACTGGTGAATTAATTGGCCACAGTACCTATTCGGTATCTGTAACCGTTATCCGCCGATCTACTTCACGTTACGCTTGAAAAAACTTCGACAAAAGTGCACTTTGTCAGCAAAGAATCGTGAATTCGAAAATAAAAGAAATTTTGATTGAGTGAAAGTTGGATAGCGGGTCGTTCCACATCAATAGAGTTTTCTTTGTAACTAGTCATTTTTTTGTTGGTACTAATGAATATTTTCAATCATCCATCCTATTCGCACACTGTGAAACTGGCCGGATCTCTATATTGTCTTAGAATTGGAAAGGCTATAGAATTATGTTTAAATCCTTGTTTTGCACAGATTATTGACTGCAGATGTCATGGACTTTTTTATTACAGTACATTTATTTTTGAACCTAATTGACAAATATCAGCTAATCTACGCAAAAATATCCTCGTGAATCGAAGTATCTATTAGTAAAAACATTCCTCAAATACATACATATTAAGATAGACGCTGCAGGGACTTTATCTCATAACATATTTCCATATAAATTAATTCTCTGACGTTAGTTAAGCATCATATTACTTACTTTAATGAGAACCTAATATTCCTGATGAATAGAAAGCTAACTAGTGATGAGCTTAAGGGCGGTAAGCGTAATTCTAAAAGAATTATTATCTAATTTTATTACGACCTGACTTTGAATAACATTTAAATTATGTGTAGTACACTAGTTCTCGGCCGCGGCTTTGCCCGAGTGTGAATTAGAGGCGGCATAGGGTACATATTGTTCTGCCCACTTAATTATTGGAAGTAACGAAACGAAGGTCTAAATAGTTATTGAGGTTAGTTTCGTTACTTTCAAACAATTTACTATGTTTGGAGGATATTACACCATGCTGCTTCCGCAAGATGTGGTGTCACATATGGCATTATCCGACACATGCAGGTCTCCTCGAGTCATGTCACCTCCGACGAGTCATCTCAAAAGTCACAAAAGTAAAACCTTTTGAATCATGTTCATGTGTCATGAGTATAATATTCTTATGATTGGACGTAAAATTAAAATTTCAGATACAAAATGCTTAAATTGAAAACTATTTAAGGTTCTTAGTGCTTCATTATGATAAATAAAATTAGTCTCGTGTTTGTTTGAAAAAGAAAAAGATAACTAAAAAAGAAATGGAGAAAGTAGAGGCCTCCGTTTTGCAGACGTTTACTTTCTCCTCTTCAATAAGTGATGGATTTTACATAAAAATCAACCGTTGAGTATGAAATTCATAAAAGGTATATTATCCGGAAACATACATACATCAATTGATATTACCTAAGGCATATCCTTATCCGAGTACTCCGAGGACTTTGCCCACTACACTAAATAATGTAATGCCTGTTCGGGCTAAATAATCAGATTTTTATGTTAAACGTATAGGTACTTACATTTAGAGAGCTGATGAGTACATTCTATTTGATATTCACATGAGTATGAGTAATGTCTGAACATTATTAATACCTACCGTCGGACCGCGTCTGTTACCATGGTAACGCTGCATAGTCATTTGATAGCCGTTCGAATTTGTGAAAGTGTGGAGTAAGTACTATAATATGAAACAAAATGGTCGAGGTGTATTATGAGGTATTTTTATTATTAATAAATGTGATTTTATTCATTAATTTATTGTGCGTAAAAGTATAAACAACAACTAAAAAAAAAACTAAAAACAGATGACCCTGGATGTGTTCTATACATCATATATAGGTATTCCCAATAAATATGAATCGAATTGAGAATTTCAGTAATAATATTATGGCAAAGCTCTCATATTTACCATTAAATGAAAATTCCAAAGTGTTTTATAACAAGGTTATTAGAAAATAATGAATGAATGTCGCGTTTCAATATATGTATATTTGATACATACTGTCGCGTATCGCAACATAAAAGATTTTCCCCGTAAATTGTGACGTAGGTACGTACTGTCAGCACTTGGTTAGCACCAGCAACAAGTCTAAACTTACAATTACTATTACTCGATGACGCAGGGTTAGTCTATAATGGGGCAATGTTTTCGTTTTTACAATAAGATCCCAGAAAACGTTCAAAAATATTCATTTTTTTTTATTATTATTTTATTATGTAAGAGGGGAGCAAACGAGCATAATGCTCACCTGATGGAAAGTGACTACCACCGCCCATAGACACCTGCAACATCCGAAAACTTGCAGGTGCATTGCCGGCCTTGGAGGAAAGAGTACGCTCTCTTCTTGAAGGTTTTTATGTCATATCGGTTCGGAAAAGTCGCCGGCGAAAGCTGATTCCAAAGAGTGATTGTGCGAGGCAGGAAATGCCTTAAGGAACGCACTGTTGTGGATTTCCAGACATCGAGGTGATGGGGATGGAATTTGGAGTTCTGGCGCGATGTCCGGTGGTGAAATTCAGCTGCCAGGACTAACCAAACAACTCCTCAGAACACTCCCCGTGATATATGCGATAGAGGATACAGAATGACCCAACATCTCTACGCAAAGCCAAAGGATCAAGCCGGTCGGTAATAGCCTGATCGTCGACAATTCGAACTGCTCTACGTTGAATGCGGTCAAAAGGAAGAAGCTGGTACTGGGGAGCTCCCGCCCAGAGGTGAGAACAGTACTCCATGTGGGGCCGAATATGCGCCTAGAAGCCAATTTGGCTTTAACTTCCAATTGACCGCGGAACTGAACAATGTTCGAAATCTTGACGCCAAGTATACCGATACTAGCTGTGGCAGCGAGGGGAGTATTCTTGAAATGAGGGGATGACATAAGTAGTCTTTTTAGCGTTTAACGCGCAAACTGTGATATTAAAAGAATCGTTAAGGAAAGATTGTGTGCTAAAGCATATTGACACAACCAATGACGAACGTGAAAAAAAATGCGATTGGGATTTTTTTTCAACTCATTTCAATGCAAGTATGGAGTAGCTGGTATATTAAGCTTCAATTTTGTTTATTAGGTGCCTATGGGTATTTTTTTTGCGGAGATACAATTGCAATGAGATTGCGGAGAGAGGTTGAATAAAAAAAGTCAATTTCCTCTGCAATCATCGATATTTCGGCAACAGATTATCGCACAGTAAGTCTGAGGATGGTTATGGAAACTTGAATTAATGCGCTATAAAAGCACGTCCCCATTTTTGGAGGTTTTTTTTTATATAAAAATGAGTAACACTGATTTTCGTTCGCTAGCTCTTCTCAGATGAAAGGTGTTATATTTACGAACCAGTAGTAAGAAATGTTAAGCATGGCTTACATCGCCAATGCGCCACCAACCTTGGGAACTAAGATGTTATGTCCCTTGTACCTGTAATTACACTGGTTTACTCACCCTTCGAACCGGAAAACAACAAAACTAAGTAGTGTTGTTTTGCGGTAGAATATCTAATAAGTGGGTGGTACCTACCCAGACGAGGTCCCTACCACCGAGTAAGGGATACTTAAATTCACGTATACTCTAAGGAATTATAAGTAAAGTTGAAACTTGTAACGCTTTATAGATATGCTGTATACCTATATGTGAAAATGCATTTTAGGTTATATTTTCAAATTTAATACATTTGGAAAAACATACCTGAATCATTGTGAAAAGATCTTCTACAGTTTAAAAAGGTACAGAAGGTACAGTATTCTTAAAATAAACAAAAAAACTTTAGATTGGCTACATAAATTTAGAAATATGTCATCAATATAACATTTTTTTTATTATAATTGTCGTGAAGGCAAATGACTCTACTCCACTTAATGGTAAGTGGTAGTAGAGTCCACACGCGATGACGACTAGTACATAGTACAGTCGGGAAGAGTGTTCTGCACTAGCCGCCTCCGTCTTGCAGGCCCACAAGATGCCTCTTCACGCCTTGTTATAAGGAACCTAGGTTATAGGACGAAATAGAATTTCTTGTATGTGTTTATTTTTTTTAAAGTGATGCCATTTTGGCACAGAGCCAGAAAACTTTTATGTATTTATGAAAACTTGTTGAGTTTGTTAACTTAAGAATGAAGCAATAAAATCAACCTCCTCTTACACTTTAATCTTTTAAAAGCATTTCGTGGTCCAGCCAAGCTATTGCATTAGATAAAACAATAACATTATTGAATGTTATTCATCGATTGAATGGGGAATATACCCGCGATGTGGAGAGATCTTAAAGATCATATTGGTAACGACGAATTGCTTTTATATTATTATTTATTTATTTTATATAGTTAATAAGCTTATTGAAAAGAAATGTTAAAATATTGGATTTAGTGTAAATAACCGTTCCGATATTTGGTAATCTGTATTTAAATTAGGTAAATTTCAAATACCATACGACCTTTATATATGAATATATGAATAAGATAAACATTTATTTCATAATACATATATTCGTATTCCTATTATATGTTTTGATGTTACTAAATACATATTATTTTAACAACAAACAGTTAATTAAAGCTTTCTTGTTAATATTGTACTGAATATTTTTTCAAACATTAATAATGACAAATGATTGGCTCGTATCTAATAACGGAATAAATAATTGAATTGAACGGATTGTACCGATGCAGTTCGTCGTAAAGAAATATCGATATCGATTCAATTTACATTATTTGTTCATACAAAATAACACAATGCATTTCCTTATTAAAATTAATATTAATTTACCTTCTTAGTAATTAATTATAACGTTCATACATTTCACTAATAATCTTTTAATATGTATCAAGGTATGTTGAATACCATCATCATATCAGCTGGAAGATGTCCACTGCTGGACAAATGCCTCGGCAAAGGATTACCACAATGCCTTACGCTAACCGCATCCTGTATCCTTACGAAATCCACCTTGAGGGAGCTTGTCCACGCTGCTTTTTTCGTGGTCACGACTCAAGAACGTTTCTGCCTCAGTGGCTGTCAGTTTTTTAAACTATGTGCCCCCACTGCCACTTCAGTTCAGCAATGCTGCGTGGTGCGGGCTATGTCGGTTCTTTGGTTCGCCTGTGGATTTCATAATTTCTGATTGGATCTTGCAGATATATTTTGAACAATGCCCTCTTCATTGCTCTTTGAGTGACCTTTATATATAAGATCCATAGTAGGCAGCTAAGTCTCCGACCTGTAAGTGACATTGGCAATATTAAAAACTGCGCAGGAGATATTATAGTGCATAAGTGTCTACGCAAACACAGGTGCACCCTCTTTTCCCTAGCTCTCATAATTCGATGGGACGGCAATCCGACACGACCGGAAAGAGTTCAGGCGCAGAACCAACGGTTTAACGTGCTTTCCGAGGCAGGGGAGTGTACACACTTCTAACTTCCAGACTCCCGGCTGCTACTGAGAATTTTCTGACAGAAAACCTCAAAAACTATTTATTGGCCCGACCTGAGAATTGAACCCAGGACTACCGAGTCATCGGCCTTATATCTAGCCACTAGACCAACAGGGTTATATGCACACGACTGGCAGGAGTATAATAGATTTTTGCGCCGAAAACGTTCTCGCTGAAACCTTATCGAAAGAAACGTTACACTAAATCACAACACTTGAGAAAGACGTTTGCTAGAATAAGTACAAGGAGTCTATTACCGATGATTATTCCGCGCAATGATTTATATTTGTCGAGAATACTTACTATTGTATTAACATCACTACTCAAATTTACGTGTTCACTTATAAATGAGGTTTACAAACTGACCTTTGAATGTCATAACTTGTTACTTTTAAATCAATAACGCTGTATTAGTATTATATAAGATATTTTGCTTTCTGTTTTTACTAGATCATTGTATTTCTTCAGTTATTTACTAAGTATAATTAGAAATATTATATTATATCAGTTATATTTAGTCACTGCTTAATATAATATTATTATCATACTAGCGACCCGCCCCGGCTTCGCCCGGGTGGGTGGCAGAGAAAATATTCCTAAAAAAATAATTATCATCATATTTCAACAAATTTACAGAAAACGTTAATGAATTATACACGTAAACCCACCTTTTGAATCACTTTGTCCATTGGTGAAAACCGTAATAAAATCCGTTCAGTAGTTTTTTAGATTATCGCGTTCCTACAGACAGACTGGAACTGCGGGGACTTTGTTTTATTGAAGTTAAAACTTCTTTAGCATCGTTGTGACTTGAAAGTTGATGAAACGAAAAAGCGACAGTAAAAAGAGACAAACACATACATTTATAAGAGTTAACGTGGGAGAAAATGAGATAGGAAGCATTATACAGTTGAAGCCAACATTTTTAAAGGTTTCACTTCTACCACGTGTGAATTGCACACATGTTAATATGTAGTGATAGTGATTATGTAGTGATAGTGATGATGTAGTGATGATAACCATGATAATAACTTCCATCGGCGGTTAAGCGAAATCTGCAAGTGCAGTGGCAGGAATATGTACACAATGGGCTAACCGATGGTAAATGGTCGCCGCCCATAGACATTGGAAAGTAAGAAATATTAACTTCCTTACATCGTCAAAGCGACACTAAGATGGCCACCGTGTGCCTGTAGTTAAACTGGCTTACTTACACTCCATACCGGAACACAATATCAATTGATATTAATAACGTTAAAAAATAATCAAGTGTTTTTTTGTGTATTTCCTAAAGCATCATATATATACAATTTTCACTTTTTTTTTCTTCAATTTTTTTGGTATATTTTATCATCTTTTAGCTTAAATTATGACGAAATATATTTTTTTTAAATAGTTATTTCGAGAAATCTTAACGTTATCAATATAAGGTTTTAAATTTAAATATATATATTCACCGTGGGTGGACCAAAAACCAACGTCATTTCTCTATATTAAGATGTAATTTTTGTGCAAAACTGATAATTTTACCTGTTGCCACGTTGATTAGCCACGGGGACATTCTCAACGGAGACTAACTCAGTGGGAACATCAACATGGAATATGAGTATGCGTAAGCACAAGTGCATCAGTTGTTGGACGTGCACCGAGACGAGCTTTACGTGCTGTCAACTTCCCAACCATTTTTTTTTAAATAATAATAAGTGCCTGAAATATCTTTAAAGAAAATATTCATCAAATAATTACAGTAGATTTTATATTTTAACTAAAATGTGGAATTATGTCAAGCAAAGTAGAGCACATCTATAGCTTCGCTTTATAGGAATCCAATTAAACTAATTACGTTAGGATTGCTTGCATGTATTCCATTACAATCGCAGTAACCACCACAGTAGCAACTTGTTTCAAAGTAATTTATAAAAATGCCGAAAGATGACCCCGAGACCGCGGCGCTCAAAAAGGAATTGAATGACATTATCGCCAAAGCGAAGGTAACTACGGAAATCATTTTATTAATTATTGCGTAGTCAGAGATATGGCATTTTATTTATATAAGATTTAATGTTTTTGACTGTACTGTGTGTGTATCGTTTTTTTTTTATATTATTTGGCTTTGCGCGCTATCATTAATATTTACTAATTACCATAATGAATTGAATAAAAAACACTTGTAAGAAAGAAAAGATTGTATGTATTGTATTTATATATAATTGTAGCAAATAAGTTATATTTTATAAAGTTGTATTTATTTCGAAATTAAATATACACCCTTTTAGCATTTCGGAGAAAATATTTAATATTATATTAATTAAAACTACAGCGAAATTGTACTCAACTTATGTGGCTTCTTAGAAAATTAAGTCAAAGCCTAAAAAATGGAATTAATCTTGCTTTTGCCGAATATCCGTTTAGGTACTTAAAGTTTCTATGGAAAATACATATATCTATATTCTTGATTTGACTTACGGTGCCGAAACATGGACACTCACCGTAGGACTGGTCCACAAATTTAAGGTCGCTCAGCGAGCAATGGAACGCGCGATACTTGGGGTTTCTCTGGCAGATAGAATCCGGAATGTGGACATTCGCCAGAGAACTAAAGTCACCGACATCGCGCGTAGAATTAGCTCGCTGAAGTGGAAGTGGGCTAGTCATGTCTCCAGGCGCCTTGATGGCCGATGGAGCCGACACGTGTTAGAGTGGAGACCACGCTAAGGCAAACGTAGTGTGGGACACACTGTGGCGAGATGGACCGATGATTTAAAAAAGGTGGCAGGTACAGGATGGATGCGGGCTGCCCAAGATCGGGATGGTTGGTGTTCGTTGGGGAGGCTTTCGTCCAGCAGTGGACGGCGATAAGCTGAAAAAAAATCTGTCAATGGTTTATTCTAGGTAGACTGACTTTTAATATCATAAATATTTGGTTATTCTTGCAGGCGGAACAGGAAAAGGTAGCGGATGCGAAACTAGCTGAAAAATGCGGCGATATGGCAGATGTTCCTAAGATTCGTCTTATAACTAAGAAAACCTTGAAAGGGCACATTAATAAAGTGAACTCCGTCCACTACAGCGGGGACTCTAGGTATTTAGCTAGTATATTGTATTAAAATCTCATAGGCTATTTATATTCAGTCATTGAAATAAACGTTCTATAATATATCAATAATTAATCCATTCGACCTCTCCACTTAATCAAATCTAGTTTGCTTAATACAGATCAAACGTAACGATTAGGTCGTAGACATGTGTGCGGATTCTCTATATATATTTATATACCTATCTATTTACATACGACATATAGCAACGACTAACTTGATAAATGTAATAAATCACATTTCGCTTAGCTTGTTCGAAAATTCCCCCCAGTTGGAAACAATTTTCATAATCCAATTCAAAGGAAAATTGCATTTAAGGATGTCCTAGAGGCAGAAAATAAAAGCTGTAACAGAAAGTGTACGGTTAACTTTATTACACCGTGATATACAATCTACATAACCGTCCAACTTGCTTATTGCATTTTTTCTATTTCGTTCTTTATAATTTAAATAATTTACCTAACATAGTTTGAAAATAAATTGAATAAAATAATATTACTTAGTACTTATTTTAAATAAACGTAATTACGAACCGCTTAGAACATACATTTTATTATAACTTCAACGGATAAAAAAATTAAAACGATTTTTCATTTCATCCTATCCTATACATGAAAGGTAAAAGCTTAGTAAAGGCCAATACCAATATTAACTTATTTCCCGCCGTTGCTGTGATGCACTCCGCAGCCGTTTGATACGTTGCCTTTTGACGCTGGCATGACATCCGCCAGCTCTCTTTTTTATTTTAAACATTTTTTACATTGAGTGGATGTCAGTACAATGGCACAATATAGCATGAATGAAATGAATTCTGATATTTAATTGAAGTGACATCAATATACGGATGTATATCGCATGATAAAAAGAAAACGTGTAATTTAATGCAATTATTTTCTGTGGTAGGCATGTTTAAAAAAATTGTGTTCATGATATGTAAAGTATATATAAGATACTGCCAACATTAGTATAGAAGTAAATTTTACGCCTTCTTGAGAGTTACTTCTTTAATGTAAATAATAATATCATAAGTTAATTTCGTGTAACTGTCCTGTTTCAGTAATTTATCGATAGTGATTATTATTTATTAATTTTGATTGTAGCGAACGTGATTTGAGATAGCTCACGGCCTCATAATAATAATTTTACTTTATAAATAATGATTATTTCTATTTTAACCAAAATACAATTTTTTTATTTCTTTTTTCTTTACTCGGCGAGTAGAACTGTGTCTCACAGCATGGTGCAAGCTCGTCTGGGTAGGTACCACCAACTCATAAATGATTCTACCGCAAAACAGCAGTACTTCGTGTTGTGTTCCGGTTTGAAGTTTGAGTGAGCCAGTGTAATTACAGGCACAAGGGACATAACGTCTTAGTTCCCAAGGTTGGTGGCGCATTGGCGATGTAAGCGATGGTTAACATCTCTTACAATGCCAATATCTATGGGCGTTGGTGACCACTTCCCATCAGGTGGCGCATATGCACGTCCGCCTACCTCCGCTATAAAAAAAATGTTGTAACACATGTTAAGCTTTCTGTAATCAATTGTCAATTTATTAGTCGTTTCGAAGTATATATCATTTTATCCAAATGGCCATTTAAGCCATCTTTCGACGACCATCCGATGTCTTAAATATTGAAAATTGAATAATTCAATTATATAGTTGCTTTCATTATGAATCTTATAAGGTATAATGTGAAATTCTTATATAAAAAAAATATTTAATGTATCGCGGAAACGGCTTTAACTATTTGATTCAGTATTTAGAAAAGTATTTGCTTTTAATTCTATCTATTCTTCTATTTTGAGTACATACACGTTTCTCTTGAAAAACGCATTTTTCATTACTTTTTTTTTAGTTCTATTAGAGCCGAATGAAGCATGGTCACCCAGAAGCCATTAATAATATAATTAAAAGACAATTTTTGTTCAGATGTAGGTAGTAAATTTATGTTGCTATGAAAGATCCTTATATCAACACAGGTAACCTAAAAGTGTTTGAATATCCTATAAATGGATCGATCAGAGCGTGAGTGCTACTAGACTTCGAACGTGCTTAAAAACAAAATGCCGCCATCAATATTCATATCTGTTCCTACGAGATTATGACTCCCGCGGTCTAGTAGCTAACTAACACGACTGTAGTCATGAACTCTCTTTTGCGAGTCCTGGATCATGATAATATAAGCGTTTGTTTTTTGTATGCCAAGAAATAATAATAACATCCTGGGACATTGTTGACACAAGGCCGTCTGATCCTAAACTAAGCAGAGCTCGTAGAACCAGACAACTTTTATACTACATAATTATACTACTTTTCTTTTGTAAATACATACTTACATAATAATAATTACACCCAGATTCACGACAAACAGACATGTTCATACACACAAATGTCTGTCCTGGGTGGGAATCGAACCCACGTACTGCTGCACGATAGGTAAGTATCAACCAAAAACGCCAACCGGCTCCGTCAATTATATTATTGTTAGCAACCGAAATAAGGATTTTTCGGAGTATTTCCTCATCTCAATTGCTCTTCTGTTGATGGCCACTGTAATCAGAATCTGTCAGGCGGCCATAACCACGTTGTAATATACGTTGTATTGTATAAGACGTCTCATCTTATGTTAGTGTTACGTTAACTACGTAAAAAATTTAAATTGTTATTTAGTAGATACCCAATTAGTTAAAATAATGAATTTATTTCATAAACAAAGTGTACAGTTTACCAATAAACACTGATTAGAGTGATTCACGGCTAGCAGACTGCTCTCTTCTGAGCTTACATTTCATTTGCTTAAATATGACGAAAGCATTTATATTGTAATACGAAAGACTATAAATATACAAATAACGATAGAAAAAAAATAAAAATAAATGGCGTATCGTGTCTCATGGACGAGTTCGAGAAGTTAAGGTTTATGTATAGAAGTAGTACAGTAACTAAAGCTCTGTCTTTTGTTCGTAGACGGTATTTAAAATAATAATAATGAGTAACGATAAAACATTAATAGAATGCTACAATGATGTCATTAGTAAGAAAATAGTAAGTTTTATTTTAATATTGCAGGCATTGCGTGACAGGTTCATTGGACGGTAAGCTTATCATCTGGGACACATGGAGCGGTAACAAGGTACAAGTAATACCTTTGCGCTCTGCCTGGGTGATGAGTGTCGCATTCGCTCCCTCTGGAAACTTTGTCGGTAATTATGTATTACGTTATATCTTTAAACATGATTTAAAGTACGTTAACTGATCGCCTCGTTCGTTGTTAGGAGATCTCACTTTTTAATTGTATAAATATTACGACTTAGCAGTATACACATATATACATATTCTATAGATATATTGCTAACATTACGTAAGCAAGCGCATATTATTTAATTATAATTTCCATTAATAATTATATAATTGTAAACCTACGACTAATTAATATGTAATATTCCTGTAATTTACCATGTTTATATATATATATAATATTGCTGGTTTATAACGACTGTTCAGCGTGAATATTGCTCTATTCTGATTCGAGAATATTGTGGTTCTACTCAACGAGAAGCCGTAACGAGAAATCTAGTAATTAATATTTGCTTGTTATACAGGTACTGGTACAGGGTATATGGCTTGTCCTAGTTCTTGTAAATTATACAAAACTGGTAGCAGTTGTTCTTTATTAATCTTCATAAAATTGCTACTAGCCCTTTTGCATAGGTACTTAAATTTTCGGTACATAAACGGCCTCCTAAACTTTGACCTGCCGCAACGAACCCGCCTACAACTTATGAGTTTCGTTCATATCTAGCCACACTATCAACACGCGAAGTGGGAGTCCGTAACTCGATGCACCTCTCCGACCGTCCCTTCGTTCCAGTTCGATGGTTAATATTTCTTACATCGCCTTTGTCTGTGGGCGCTGGTGATTACTTAACATCGTGTAGCCCATTCGCCATTCCTATAACATACATGTATGTTTTATGCTCATTTAGCATGTGGCGGTATGGACAACATGTGCACGGTGTATGATGTTAACAACCGTGACGCCACGGGCTCAGCGAAGATGGTGCGTGAGTTGGCCGGCTACGAGGGGTTTCTCAGTAGCTGTCGTTTCCTTGACGATACGCACATACTCACAGGCTCCGGAGACATGAAGATGTACGTATATTATATATATTTCAGCTTATATTTGCGACAATATTACAAGATTTAATTAATTAGTGATTTTATACGAAGAAACCATAAAAACCATATCTTAGTCATAAATATTAATTTTATTTTATTGAGATCTTGTTCATGTCAAATGAAGAGCAATTTATAAAACTAATAATGACATTTCTTGTCTCTGATCTTCTGAAGCCGTATGTATGCAAGATAAATTTAATTTAGCTCCAATGAATATTATTTCAAATTTTATTAATTTCGATAAATAAAATCGATAACTTTAATGTCGCTGAGACGTCGGAATATTTATTCAGATGCGTCTGGGATTTAGAAGTCGGAAAGAGAGAAGTTGAGTTTGACGCTCACGCAGGCGATGTGGTGACCATATCTTTAGCACCAGGTAAGCATTACGTCTATACTAATTAATGAACAGACGTTTTTGTATAAGTGAAAAAATTGCTAATGCTACTAATACATAACGTTCTCATGGCCATTTCGGCCATGGTGGCCATTCTCAGGGCGCATTAGCAAATTATACAGAACTTATTTTTAGTATATTATATTATTATATAGATAAATAGCTGCTGAAAATTCATCTACTATAAATTTATTTTTGTCTTGAGCACCCACTTAATTTATTTACCTAGCTTATATAACTATACTTCAATCAAGGGCAACGCCTACTTGTAATTTAAGATTTGAAGTGGGTAGGTACGAAAATATACTTAAGCCCATTAGGAGCTCTTTTATAATATTTTTGCTTATAAATTAAATATTCCGACTGATATTAATATAACTATTTAGTTCCTGCCTTTTTAAACCCTTATTAAACAAATACATTGCCAAGAGTCTAGCCAGACGATGCCAAGGAAAGTACATACAAATAAATATATTAACTTATGTATAAGTATTATTGTTTAATATAGTTTATATTGCTTGCATTCATATTTTAAGCGTCGTTTAACGGGTTGTTATTGAATTTATGTAAAGTTTTCAAAAATTAACAGCCTGTATATGACGGTTGAAGGTTTGATGCTTATTCCAGCGCGTCGCTCCAATGCGTTGGAAGATTCATGTGCGCCAGGCATTCTATCTGATGATGTCGACGATGATATATTTCACTGCCGTGCATGAGATAAATTATAAACAGTTAGTCTACTCACTAGTGGGTCATTCACAGGCTGTTACTGACTACTGTCAGTGCTGGGCTAACTCATCTTCTCCTCTTTTGAGGAGAATGCTTATTCTACGACGTTGCTCCAATGCGGGTTGATGGACTACATATGTGACAGAATTTCAGTGAAATTTGTCCCATGCAGGTTTCCTCGCGTTGTTCACCGTCACGCACAAAATGAATTGTAATCACCTATTAAGGACATGAAATTCAGTGGTGCTTGCCCGGGTTTGGAACCACGATCATCGGTGAAGACTCGCGCGTTCTTACCTGGGTGATCTCGGCTTTTGTAAACGAATTATGAACCTACATAAAAATCTGTGGTTCTCGCTTATGATTTTTCTTGCAAAAATCTTACCGATGGTATCACATGTAATTAGAAAAATTGAGGAGATATTGCAACACACGTCAGTGATTCATTCTTTTATGTATCGATTAGACCTGTATAAATAATATTATGTCCACCACCGCACCCTCACAAAAGCAAGTTTTTGTACATATGTATATAAATCGTTTTCTCCCGATAGACATGAAGACCTACGTCACTGGTTCCGTTGATAAGACTTGCAAGCTTTGGGATGTGCGGGCTGAGAAAGAAAAACAAACTTTCTTCGGCCATGAAGCGGATGTGAACAGCGTATGCGTAAGGAAACCATTTATGACATTATCTCAAGCATTTTGTTATTTCCATTTCTAAGCTGGACGGTTCCAGGTTTAAATTCTTCCGGAGCAAGTTTTTTTAATCATCATATTATTACCATGTTACAATCTCGATTTAATTACACCATTATTGTTCCTCGTTTACATTTTACAAGTCTATTCGTAATTTCATTTTTTTTGTAAGTGTACTGATTGATGTAGTCAGATTACCTTTAAGAAATTTTAACAGTACAATTAGGTCTAATAACTTTAATGTTGACCGTAAAAAAATAGATAAAACAACTTCTAATTGTAAAATAGTTTTGGAAATGGAAGTGATTTATAAGATTCTTACTTTTTTTGCCAGTACCATCCTAGTGGTCAAGCATTTGCAACTGCGTCTGAAGATAAGACAGCGCGATTGTTTGATATACGCAGCGATCAGCAGCTCGGCCACTACACGCCGCCTGGTGCCAGTGGGTTTACTAGTTGCGGTTTGTATTTTGAGATTGTATAAAGGAAAGCAATCTATTTTTGCTTATAATCCATCTTGCGTTCAGCGTTGAAGGAAAAAGTCGTAAGGAAATTGAAAGTGGCGGATAACGTCCATCTAATAACGAACTAACTGTGGGAACAATCTTCATTAGGGTTGTCAGTTAGCGGTCGGTATCTACTCGCTGGCTCTGACGACAACACCGTTCATTCCTGGGATACTCTGAAAGTCGCCCATACAGGTATACATACTTTCATTACGTTCACAAATTACATTTTTTGAAAAATGGTAAACATTTATAAAATAAGTACTGTGTTATGTAGTGAACCCCCACGCTCCTTATGAAATTAAATTCTGTAGTTATGCAACTTGGACGAGAAAATACTTGGAAGGACTTGTTAACCGTATTCCAACCTTGTTCCAACTAATCCAAAAAATCAATAAGATTATGTTTCCTAGGAAACATGTTTTGCGGAAATGTTTTCATAGCTACTGTTACAATTGAAAAGAAAAAATCAAGTTTCCTAAAAAGATTTGACTTTTTATTATAATCAAATATTATAATGATGATAAAATCAATCATTTGATTGTAATATTCAGTGTTTGTTTAATTCTTCGGGTATATTTGTTTATATGAAATGGCAGAAGTATCGTTTTTAGATACATAATAATACAGAACAATTTAGTATATACTTAAAACGCGTGCGTTGCCCTAATGGTAATGGCTAATGATATTGAAAAATTGTATATTCTTAACAACGTGGCAGGGACATTAAACGGACATGAAAACAGAGTGACGTCAATTTCGTTGGCACCGAGTGGCATAGCGCTGGCGAGCTGCTCCTGGGACCAAGGCGTGAGGGTCTGGGGTTGAATCTCTTCACCCAACTGGTTTCTCAACATCTAAAAAAATGTGTAGACATTTCTCATTTCCTTGTGAAAAAAAATATAGCAGTTGTTTTCAATCTTTGGATTATATTATCTTATTAACAGTCATAATTATGTTTTAGTTGGTGAATTATATGTATATATATTTATATGTTTGAATATTTATAGATGTATCGTTTTAAATTTATACCGTGGTTAATACACACGCTATACACTAGACGCTACAGTAATACCTAATTGTATTCAATAAAGTATAACATACATTACAAAGAAATTGCTAATCACATGCTCTGCTTTCCTAATAAATATCTAACAAAATAATATTTTATTAAGCAATGAAACATTAAGTATATATGTATTTTGATAAGACTACTTTTTGTTGTTAATTTAATAAATTAAGAATATATACCACTTCGCTTTTACGTTTATAGAAATAAATAACGCTTTTAATTATTTTATCGAATCAATAGTAGATATATTGTATTAATATTTAAACCTATTGGATTGTAATCGATGCATTAAAAAAGTTTTAAAAAGTGTATCTTTTTTTACTTTTCTCTTATATCATGACACAGGTAATGAGTTTTTAAGTATATCCAATTGTTATCAACATCGATATGTTATCTTCTTATCAATAAACAAAAATGTGTCGTAGGTTGTCCTCGATGTATTGGTAAACCATTAATATGATTGTGATGAAACTTGTAATTCTGTATTAGGCCGCTAAGGTATCTGCTCAAAAAATTAACAGGTTTTTCTTTTTATTACTCTACCGCGAAGCTGGCACAAGTTAGCCTATAGCCCTATACTAATAATATAAAGAGATTTGTATTTAGTATCTTTGTTTGTAATGGATAAATCGAAAAACTAAACAACCGATTTTAAAAAGTCGTTCACCTACAGAAAACTATTATCAGCAAGTAACATTGGCTGTATATCAATTTAACAAGTAAACGTTGCTATGGCTGTATAATATAAATAAAATTAGAAACCATTTATCGATCACCATGAATATTAACTTAAAAAAAAAGTACGAAACTCGAAAAAAATGTCTTTTTAGTACAACAATAAAGAACAATCATTACTACTTCTGTATGTCACGCTGACTTCTTACATACATAACAACAATATAGTATACTTTCCTATTTGACAGTTCTTTAGTTAATTATACGCGTTATGATTAGGTGTTTGATTTACTTGTTTATTAAAAAACAGAAATTTATAAAAACAAATATTTTCCGTCTCTACATACATAATATCGTTTATAGAATACGCTAACATCTTCGACGTGTTTACACAGTTATCGAGTTACACCATTTCATTTGGTATCGAACACGGCATACTTCAATCCTTCCAATCCACACAAATCCTTTTTTTTATAGCATAGGAAGGTGGACGAGCGTATGGGCCACCAGATGGTAAGTGGTCACCAAGGCCCATAGACATTGGCATTATAAGAGGTGTAAGCCATTGCATACATCGCCGATGCGCCACCAACCTTGGGAACTAAGATATTATGTCCCTTGTGTCTGTAATTACACTGGCTCACACACCCTTCAAACCAGAACACAACAATAACAAGTTCTGCTGTTTTGCCGTAGAATATCTGATGAGTGTGTGGTACCTACCAAGACGAGCTTGCACAAAGCTCTACCACCAAGTGTTTAAAATACACGACTAATAAGGGTTGCCACATTAAATTTAGAATAACGTCACCAGTCGTCACATAACCAGCGGACAGGGTTTGGGAATTCCCGACACTTTCAAAGTCCCGGGACACGAGACAGCCTACACTCAAAGTCCCGGGAATTCCCGGGATTTCGAGACTTAAGAATTGTTTTTTGTATTTTTTTAAGAGGGGTAAGCCTTTTTAGTAAAATTTTAATTGAGTTTATTTTAATTGAGGTATTTATAAAAAAAAACAACATTTGTTAAACAGAAAATTAATTCTTAATAACTTTAATCTTTAAACTTTTAGTCTTAATAATTGCTGTTTTTTTTATTTTAATCACACACACTAATCTCTCCTGAGATTGTCCGCCGTGGCCGAAATCGGTCTGGAGGACCTTATTACAAAAATCGGAAACAGATTGTCGGATAAAGCTGTTGACACTGATTTTTTTAAAGCCCATTTTAGCCAACTGCGCACGAGATATTATAGTGCACAAGTGTGTGCGCAAACACAGGTGCACTCTCTTTTCCTTAGCTCTCATAATCCGATGGGATGGCAATCCGACACGACCGGAAAGAGTTCAGGCGCAGGACCAACGGCTTAACGTGCTTTCCGAGGCACGGGAGTGTACACACTTCCAACTTCCAGACTCCGGGCTGCTACTGAGAGTTTTCTAATAGAAAACCCCAATAACTATTTATTGGCCCGCTGGAATTGAACCCAGGACCACCGAGTCTGCGGCCTTATATCAAGCCAACAATAGAACCAATAGACCAACGAGGCAGTCAAGTCAAGTTTTGTAATAATGCCACCGGACAAGGAGAATACTACTCGTTTTCGACCAGATGACGCTGAGTTCCTTCAATTATTTGAAAATATAAAAGATTACATAACAATTTCGACAATCGTGTCTCGTCTCGAGTCTCGGCTCGAAAGTCCCGGGACTCGAGACAGCTAAAATTACGAAAATTCCCGGGACTTCGAGACACGAGACGTCCCGGGACCCAAACCCTACCAGCGGACTATCAAGGAGATTCTGACGATTTATCATTATGTTAAAAAAATGCAATGCAAAAAACAGATGAACATGCGGCCGGCATGCAATTCAGACGAATTTTACAGAATGTTACCAGTGATGTGTTATATACTTACTTATTATGTATTTTAAAATACTTAATCAGATTTTAAATGAATTATTCCTGTACATACTATTCACTACTGACAGTCTTCTAGCTCGTTATCCATTACTTTTCCAGTGATCCACATATAAATAAATACTAAGCAAAACAGGGGATCTCTTCGCTCTTCTTTTGTTTTAAATTCAAACATAATCGGGTGGTTAGTTAGAAAGTGCAAACGTCAATAACGTAATAAACAAAACGCTTAACATATTACCAAGGTTAAGATATTGTAAGAAGATTAATTCTGTGTCACAAATAAATGGAACAAACAACTCACGAATAACTTTCATATATTTTGTGTCATTTTTTAACTTATACATAATATAATCTGTAAAATTTCACCGCTCAATTTTTCTCACAATGAAATATTTCTTTTCAAAAGGAATTACCTAAATAATGTAATAACCACATCAAAACCTATCGTTCAATTTTAAAAGTAGGTAATCGAACAAACGGACGAATGCAATGAGTGACTTTATTTTATACTATTATATATTAAGATGTAAAATATAGCTGTGGGTAATTTAACTGCTTAATAGCCCATATAGCAGATTTCATCATATTTTTGTGGTATCATATTTTATTAATTTTGATAACATAAAATACATTTTTTCATCTTATCATAACATGGCAGTACAATATAGATCTGACTTATGACTAAGCATATATGTATAAAATACTTTGAATAATATATTCTCAATAGGTACCTTACTCCATGGTCAAAATTTATATGTCATAATATGTATGTCTTAGCTAGTATTTGCTTAGACGGTGGGCAAGGGAAGGGTCTACTTGAGTTCTTGTCACAAATAAAAATGTTAAATTTTCCTTTCCTTCTTCATAAATGGTTTTAACTACATACATAATTTATATATTTATAACATTAACTACATACTGCGTAATTAACTACACGTATAAATTCTAATTATTGTTTGTCAATTATGTCCCTTAGCCACAAAAATAATATACACCCATCAAATCAATAATAATAACAATTTTACAATTCGTCAATAAATCTCGGTTTTCTCATATTATGCCAAAGCGGTAGGCTGCCCCATAACCGAGACCTGGAAGCGAGCTGATGCTTCATTGTTTGCTTCTCCCCGATGTCTAGGTATTCTAGTTTTTTCCCGCTGGTTGCTGGCTGCCAATGAAATGGTATTTGGAGAGGTTTATTTGGATTCCTGTATAAAGAAGAAAATGTTTGCTATTAAATAGTCTTAAATAGTAAAATAATAGCCATCTATTATTCTACGACGTTTTTTTTTTAAATTTCGCAACAACAAACGCCTAAAACACATAATAGATGCGATTTATAACGAAGAAGTTACGAAGAAATTAATTTATAATTTAAATATTTCGTATGTATTACAGAAGTCGCACATGGAATCAATGAAACATTCGCTGAATATATTAATCAAATCTTATAATTAAAACTTATTAAGCCCTTAAGTTACTCAAATCTTTGGGATGCACCATTGATTCAAGTTACACAATATATTTAGACACAACATTTAACAATTGAAAAAGTCGTCGGTAAATCTTATGGCATTTTCAAACGATGATTTTTTTAGGTTAAGTCTAAGTGCTTTCAGCTAAGATGAATGTGGTAAGGTGCTGGACTCGGTGTCTCGGTCTCGATTTAACGAGAAGTTTAGGAAAGCTCTTCCACCATGGTTCTCTTAAATATTAAAAGCAGCTCAACCACGATCGACATTCCTGATCATATTGAGCCTGAACTCAGTTTACGTGATAGCAAAAGACCTCCTCAACTGAAACTGTTTCCCCGGAAACGGGATGGGCTCTAAAGTGGGGCGCTACTGCGTTGGGAAATTAGCCCCTACTCATGTAAATAATGTTAAGGGTCGGCGTCACAGATAAAAATGGAAGCGAAACAGCGCAATTATTCGGCTCTTATATCAAATTACATATTTCCTATTAATTGCACTATTTGAAGTTGAAACGCTTGAATATAGGAATGATAGAGCTCACATACACACAACACATTTCTATGTTACCACGGCAGAATCTGCATAAACGCTGCAAGCATTTGATACTATTTCAATGTGATATTAATTTTTTTTCAATATAATTTGCGTTTTCACATTTTATAACAAAATCGCTTTAGTTCTGCTATCGCAAAGCATTATGAAATACTTAAAAGTAATATCAATATAATTAGTTCACATTATATACAAATATACATAATTATACAACATTAGTTAGTAGTAGTTAGTCATAGGAATCGGAGAGCTCATAGTTTAACCGACATAAATATAGTACGTCAAAGCAAAGGAGAAAGAGTGACCTTTTATTATTAATCTTTGGAATGAATAATCTCCTTAATCACTATATAATATAATAATAACACTATATGTACTTAATTTAAATAACATAAAAATACTCTCTGGTAAAATAAATGTGATGAAATGAAATGAAATATTCAGAAGACGTAAGATTAAAACTTCGCCTGTACATTCAATTGGATCGTATATTCTGACGTTATTTAACATATGTTTTATAATGTAACTTACCCGCTAGTTGCAAAGTTCGTCCAGAGAGTGACAAAGAGATCAAGAATTTTGTAATCTTCAGGAGTAAACTTGTGCAGGAGAAAGTGTATCGGGAACAGATACATAAGTTCGTCGGCGTGACACACTCCTGTTAAATATAAATTAATATTAGATCATTTATCTATAACTACTTATAAAATATATAACAGATAATGTAGCGCGTTTCGGTGAAGGTTTTAGTATCTATACTAATATATAAAGCTAAAGTGTTTGTTTGTTTGATCCGGCTAATCTCAGGAACTACTGATTCGAATTTTAAAATATTTTTTGTGTTGTATAGTCCTTTTATCGAGGAAGGCTGTAGTATGATTTTAATTCATTATATTTTTATGAATTACACGCGGGTGAACCCGCAGGGCACAGCTTGTGTAATATAAGTAGCTGCGCCTCGCAGTTTCATTCAACTCACTTTGAAAATTTGGACACGTATTAAATGACCGATGACAATACAAAAATATAACTGTCTCACCACCCTGTGACAAAGACAACTATCCCAAGTGCGTTATCGTGCAGCGGGGCTGAGGCCGTGCCGGGTGTTTTTTAGTTTTTTAAACAATAATTTATATTGGCTGTAATTTTAAAGTGGTCTTTCAACTTCAACACTCAAATCTAAAAACTATTTTACACTACCTTATCATACAAAATAATATTATAAACAAATAAACAGTACAATAGACGCATAAAATAAAATATTAAACCATATTGCACATAATTTGTATCCAATTATACGACCGGGTAGCCCTGTCTCGGCAAGTAATAATAATTACGTCTGTTTCACTGGAGCGTCTTGGGGTAAGTCGGATCGGCGAGAGAGTATCTCTCAAGAAGCACTATTCTGTAAGATCCAACTCGAATCTTACCGATCACATGGTAAACTTATATTATAAACGCGAAATTAAGTTTGTTTGTTACGATTGTGAAAGCGTAACAGTAGGCAAGTAACGTAGGCGTGAGCTTAAATCGCTAAACCAATTTTAAAAATTGTTCTACTCTGCAAAGAAAGGGAACTACGCGGTTAAACTCGCAAGCAAAACGCTAGTCTATGTACTATCAAAATATATATAGATACATATATATATTATATTATATATCACGATGTCAGCAATATACGACATTGCCTGTTAAGATTATAATATTTAAAAGATTGATGCTTTAAGCGTATTACCCAAAGTCGGACTTTAACATTTCACAAGTGACTTTCTCATCAATTTGTAGTTTCTTCTTACAGAATAGTACTGCTGTACTCGGTAATAGGTATCATGTCTGTGTTAAACTTAGTTGAATGAATTTCAAGTCGAGAAGGGACAAATTGCAGACAGGATGATAAGTTATGCAGTATCTAGTAAGTGTTTTATATTTACGATCTATTTTCTCGTATTTGGTATTTTATTGTAACTTACCATAATCTCCTATGGGATCACCGAAAATCTGAGAGAAGCTGTTAGCGCCTCGGTAGGTAAGTTCGTAGAGATACACCGGACTTTTACTGTAGTTGAGGGCTTGTTCAACGGATTCGATAGCGGGGTAAGCAAAGTACGAGTCTGTATAAATCTGGAAAAATATTATATTGTGGTCAAGCTAAAATTATAATAAGCCGAACGTACACAAAATGTAAGAATAACAAATTTTGTAATGATTGTTATTCAATTTTAATGGTATATTAAACGATATATTTATTTAATAACCAAGGGCTTAAATTTGTGATCAAATATTTTATTCAAAAAAATTTATCACTTTAGTTCCCTATCATATAAAAAATAGTGTTACATATATTCAAATAAGGCTTTTTGTAGGAGTTTTATATAAGCCATTATTAACAACCTTTATAATAAATATTTGTTGCTATTGTATGTAATCCATTACACATCTGATAAATATACTGACGCAAAGAAAAAATATAAAAGACGTTTACAATAAAATCGACGATTTTTTTCTTCTAGGTAAATCAATATGCAAGAATTCTTCTTAGTCACCATAATCATAATTATGTTAATTTATAGGTACGATAATTCGATCGAAGTTTCAATTAATAAACATTTACGCTTACATGACATGTACTTTTTCAATAAAGGCGTGCAATTTAAAGTTTTAAATAATGTTATATCCCTGTGTTTAATTTACTTAATTTTATTTAAAATACTCATGGATTCACGTAAAATACTCACCAGAAATGAAATAAATACAAAAAATATCAAATGAGATAAGGATAAAAAGGATAGTTCGAGTATGACTTGATCCTGTTTTATTCATTCTTGTTTTTTAGAACACAAACAAGAACTTTTATTAATACTCGCGCAGACGCAAAATATACTTGATGCAATGACATTGCAACGCAAATACTTATATATAAATGCATCTTTTGCGCATAAGGAAATAGTAAGTCAGGTACTGTGAAATGTCACACACACAAGCAAACGATCGATTTTTTATTTTTATTTTAGGGTCTTGTACACGTAACGTTGTTTATTTATAAATACAGCGTTATTTTATACGTGTGTATCGTTGATTATATTATAATGTGATCAAATCACCGAGACCGCTTATCCGTTTATATTATATCGCTATATGTAATATTTTAAATGTGCTTCAGCGATTTAAATAATTAATTCATTTAAAATGTAATGTTTTTGTCTCATTGTCAATGAAACACTTGGTTTTTATCAAAAGTGAATTAAAGAAGGTTTATATTCTAACAATAGACGAATTATCTTCTCGATGACTGTTATGCAATTACCTTGGGTATTCCTTTTTTAATTGTTTCATCATCGTCTCCTAAATACTTTTGGCGTAATTTCATTGTGATTGTGTCTGGATACGGAGAGTTATCATAATAGAACGTGACAGGCGCGATGGTGTCGAAACTGGATATGAACTCGTTATATCGCTCGGGATGCGCTGTTATCCCTGTTGAGAAATTTTTTAAACATATTTTATTGATATAAAGCAGATATGCATTAGGGCACATTTGGCAAGTGATCACCTCTGCTCAAAGACATCGGCACTGTATGAAGTGTATCATATAATTGCATCCCTCCACAATAATGGAATCCAAGATGTATGTACCCATTGTGCCTGTAATGACACAGTCTCTTTCATGTGTAAACCAAAATACAATATAGTTATTGTTGCTAACACTAACTGTATAATTTCATAAATCATGTTAGCTTATTTGGGAATTTACTGTACATAACAATCAATGTCGATTATTTTGATAATAAAATACTCCACTTACAGACAGACTTTAAACATCCTTCGTCTTTATTAAGGCCAGTAAGCCAAGGTACGAAATCCGTGGGAGGGGGCAGGCGAGGACTTCTTGTCAGGAAAGCGCCGGGTAGATCAGGTTCAATAACGGCTTTGAAAGGCGTCATCGGTTCATAGTCCCATTCCTATAACGAAGGTTAAATGAGACGACACATTTCTACAAACTATTTTCTAATAAATATTATAAATGCGACTGTGTTTTTCTTGGTTCGTTCTCCTTGATCGAGGCAACGTAAAAACAAATCGTCACATTAGGTACAGCGACAGGGACCGGAGAATGAACTAGGTTAGTATGCTAATTTTCATCCCGAAAATTTGTACGAAATTGAAGGTGCAGATAAAAATTCATAGAAAACATTATCATAAATCTAATAAAGAAGATTATTTACTATTTGTATAATTAATACAATATATTGAGATTAAACACATTTAACCATATTTGATAAATATAAACATAATTTACACGTAAATCAATTAAACTTACATAAAATTGAAATTCTGTATTTATGATATCGTAGCCGCTTAAATTACGGAGACAATTGATCATCCGTTCTGAAGGCGCTTGTGGACAGTTCAGAAACTTAGCAAGACGGAAGGCGTTCCGTTTCGCTTCACCGGGCGGTGCCTCTGCCCACGGAACCAGAGCGGTTCCGGATTCAGATATAGCCTTGTGAAAAAGTCCTGAAAATATACAGATAAAAACTAAGAATGAGTTTTCGTTTCCCTAATTATGTAAAAAAAATAGTCGGTGTATATAACGTCATTTTAGAAAACGTTTGTAACGCCATGTAGGAAACTATTTTTATTTGAGTACGCGCAATTTTATTTTTATATTTTATGTTATATGTGATATTTTCATATACTCTATAGGAAGAACTATTTATAAACACAGCTTACCATACTTTTAATAATTCAATTTTATCGCAACTGTGTTAGTACTTCGTATCTCATTCATGAAACGTTAAACGCGACTTCCGTTGATTCGCAATTTTGATATAAGCCTTATACCGTTTCGGTTTAAGTGAATTAATGCGAATTGCGACTTTACATTATCTGACGTTTCCTGATCATGTTCTAGAAATGAATCGAGTTTCGACATACAGATTTCTGCTACAGATATAAAAGATTATTGGACCCACATATACCGAAATACCGATACCTACACCTTACATATTATACACCATTTTATAACTTAGATTATGGAAAACTTTAATTCTAAATATATTTTTATCTTATTTCAAGAAATCTCCACCACTTACCAGTACTTGTTACCGAGAGCATGTGGTAGTTGACGCTGGCACCACCCGCGCTCTCACCAAATATCGTAACCGATTTATTGTTGCCACCAAAAGCATAAATAGTTTTCTGGATAAACCGAAGTGCTTCTTGCTGATCCTTAAGACCATTGTTACCGGGACAGTGTTCATCTTGAGTCGATAAGAAACCAAGAGGGCCTGTAATGTAATTTTTTATTTCGTAAATTTAAATTATGCTCTTACTTAGATTTGTGTAAGCCCATCTGGGCAGGTACTATTCACTCACATAACTTTTCGATAAACAACTATACTTGGTAAGTACAGTTGTATGCTGGTTTGTCTGGGTGAGTAAGCCAGTGCACCTAACTACAGGCGCAAAAGACATATTATCTCAGTTCTCGAGATTGTTGCCACATTGATTATGTAACAGATGCTTAATATTTTTAGAGGTGCCTTCACCTTCGGGTGGTCAATTTGCCAGTCTACCTACCCATACCTTATTATTGCATTATCGTATAGTATGAATAATTTGTTATCATATTTTGTTGTTACTTTAATTTACTATGACATGATTAAAGAAATTATAATCTATCTGTGACATACATTTTATATAATAAATCTTACTACAATCATAATTACAAAATATTTTACGATATAATATTTTTAATAATTAAAAGTTTTATGGCTCAGGCCATCTCAGTTATTTAATCGTCAAAGGTTACTTCGAAATTACAACAAAGACTTTGGCTAGATGATGGTAACATTTGAATTTAAGTACTTTATAAAAATATATTAATAAAATATTTATTTTACCTAATCTATAGTTCATCGCCACAAACAAAACATCTTTGTCGAGTAGATGCTCGGGGCCGTACATTTGGGTGGTGCCATCACCACACATCCAGCCACCACCGTGTATAAATACCATTACAGGCAGAAGTTTATCTTCTGGTATGGGGTCCTAAATAAAAATAAACTTCTCGTTAAAAGTGTTGCGGCTACGTCACCGTTGCCTGTCTTTCAAATTAAAAGATTGTTGACGTCATTTATCACAACTCATTACAACAAATCTTTTACTTAAAAAAATCATAAATACCTACGTAAATAACCTCTACATGTGTATCTATCTATACTACATTTTACAAAACTTTTAAGTATTTAATAATCTCGTTTAAATAAATTAGTTCAAATATTCGAATGGTTTCAAATATTTTTGCGCGATTTTATGGTACCTACCGACTATTAGTCATGATTTGCAACCGGAACAATTAAAGCTAAATAGAAGAAAGATAGTTTATTTTTTATGTCTTCTATATAATATAATGTTTCTATTTAGTCAGGAAAAATAAAAAACAAACTGCAAAATAGCTTCAGCGTGTCGCGAGAATTTCATAAGATACGTGACTTCTCTTGACGGTAACACTGAAAATATCAAAATATACTTACAAAACATTTTGTATTGAAATTTTATAATCTTTAACTTTAATAATTATCCTTTGTAAAATGTGGAAATAGCAATAGAAAACTATTTGCAAAACCACGAAATACGCTTAAAACTTCAATTACAAGTAATAATATTCTTAAAAGAAAATTTCTAAAAAAAATTAAGCGTATTTTTTACCTTTTGTTATTTTTATTTAAATCTAAATATATCTACTAAAAATTACCATTTAGTTTTATAGCAAGGTAATCATTTATTTAATTTAAACGAGCAGATCAGGTTATTGGGATAAATTATGTTGAAACGATTAATTATAAATGCCAGTTATACTTTTTATACAATGTAAAACAATATACATAAGTAGCTTATCTTTATCACTAGCAATCCAGGCCCTGACTTTGATCGTTGTTTTTTTATTACTGAAGTATAAGACTATATAAAACGTACAAATGTTAAACTCAATCGCGATGTTTTTTTAGTTTATCTACCTATGCATAAATAAAAATAAAAAAATAATACTTACATTACCAATAAATGGTGAGTATATATTAAGGTAAAGGCAGTCCTCTTGACCAACTATCTCTTTCTGCCGTGTGTAGGGGTTTCTTTGGACACAAACGGGACTCACAGTCGAAGCATTTAGTGTACCCTCCCATGGCTCTATTGCAATTGGTGCCTGTAATTATTATGAAAGACGTCGACTTAATATTATAAATGCTTCTGCAGTTTATTTAATAAAACTTGACACGTTATCAGTGAAAATATTATCGTATTAAAATATTTATCTTTTGAATAGTGTGTCAATAGCTACGGCATAGTCTTTGCGACACCAATGATTATCGAACAATGATAATTTTTTCCCAGGCTATCTCTAGTAAATAAATTTACATATTGAATATATACGTATGTATATGATATATATACCTATTCTATTTACAAAATATATGTTGAAGTGAAACATCTGCTAGATCGATGAGGATAAAATAATGCTCGAATAGAGTTTCTGACGTGAAGGCATTCATTTCTGGCACCGTTGCACTCGATGATAAAAAAGTGTGGAGTTAGTATTATTTGATTTCCATGCAGGATAAATAATAATTTAATTGTATTTAATTATCTATGCACTTGATTGTTGGAAAAGAGTAACCACCAACTGAGTTGCTTGGTGATTCGTCTCGGTAGTAACTACACTCCCGAGCCAGTGTAAATTTAAATTTAATTGAATCCTGCAGAATGACTGCTCTTACGTTGTCACAAGTGCCTACATAAGCTAAATTAACTAAATTAAAATATACTTTAATTAATAACGTATTTTTTTTATTTAGCTTCGTTCTTTTTTAAACTTATTTCATAAAATTTATGTACACCTATAAATCAATACTGATTAATTTAAAATGGCAAATGTTTATGCTAATTGCATGTAAAGCGGAAAAATTGTTTTATTTGAATATATAATTCAAAACATATATAATAATTACCAACGGGGGTTTACTTCGTACAAGTAAAAACAATTGTCGAGCGGGTTTTTTAAAACGCTCTTATAGTTTGCTAGAACAGTTTCCTTCCTCAAGAAACTTAACTTGAACAAAGTATAATTAATAAATGGTTTTTTTTTAGTTCAATTCATAACACTTGAATTTCCCTTAATTCATATTTATCCTATTTTAATAAAATGTGTGTTATACAAAAATACTATGAAGGGTAAATCTTATTATAAGTATAGTTAGTTATTTAGGTTTATATTTTATTTCGTCAAACGTAAAAAAACCTTTCGCTTAAGTTAGTCATAATATAAATATTTTATTTTAAAACTGGACTATAAGACGAAAGTTAATTGAAATACAAATTCTACTCAACAAAAGAACTCTAATTGTATGTAGTTATATTAACATGACTCATGTAATTGAGCGTCTTGAGGAAAATAACGTAAATAGTTGTATGGAGAACAAACAAGTGAAATCTTATAAGTACTTATTAAAGTTCAATTACCGTGTCCTCTGTAAAGACTTAATTGTAAGTTACTGCAATTACGCAACTTGAATTATTTTCCAGTACAAATAAAGAAAGAATCAATACTATCTCTACTACATATCTTTATGATTAAACGAATTGACTATTCTGCTAAGATCTTGTTTGGAATTTAAATAAATATATTGCATAACATTTACTAAAAACATAAAAAATATATAAAACGATCAGTAAATTTAAACTTTAAATAGCTCTGACTAAGATACAAAATTATTTAATACAAATATCATAATGCTTAGGACGAGTTTGCGATTTTTTTATGTATATCAATCGATTTCGAAAATTTCGATAACACGTTTTGTCTGGTCAAATTTGAAAATTTATTTGTTATTTGCATAAGTGTAGTATAGTTTATTATCGAAACTACTACTTACATATCTGGCTAATAACCATATCTTAATGTGATTTCGTGTAATAAAATACAGTTAATGGACTTTATTATAAGGCTGACTAGTATGTTTAATTAAAATAATTATTCAATCAAATTTATTTTCGCGTACTGTGATTATTCTTGTTTAAAATCAAACCAAATGTGCAGCTTTCACAAAATATTTATCGTATTATTCGAGGAATGTAGAAATGAAATGTTTTGTTTTACTATCGGGATCATGAAATGATTGAAATGTTCGTCACCTCAATAGTATAAATTAATTAAATTAAACGCTGGTGAAACTGCGAAGCCAGATACCTATACAAAAATTGTTATTATAAATTAGACAAAATATTGTTATTTCATGTAGTATTAGAATCTTTTAACTTTGAATTTGGTTTTATGAAAATATTCTTTATTACGGGATTACCGGGTAGATATCGGTAAAGGAATAGTACTTAATAACATTTTAAACTGAAAATGAGCTCTAATATAACTATATAATTACAAATAATGAATTAAAAATAGCCACTATACAAATCAATACCTCATGGAATGCTGGCAACAAAAAACGTAAGTTGTAAGTATCAAAGCACAGTGCTGGGAAAATCAATTAAAGGTTTTATTATATTCCACACACTCTGCTAGCAATGCTATTTGAATGAAACACATGTAACAGAACTACAAGCGATGCACATTTCTCAACCACGATATTTTTATCGCCTAATATATTGTAAGCAACCACTGCAAGTATTTGTTAATGACATCGTGGAAAATATACAGATAAGATTTGACATCGTTTTTTTTTATATTTATATACTACTACTTACTAGCGTAAAAGTTTTATAATGACTACTAGCAATGCTATTAGAAGCATAAATTGTATGCATATATGAGATCGAAAAGTGGAACCCAATAAAGATTTGGATTTTGATTATTGTTTTTTTTTCACATTTCAAACGATTTTATTTATAGTGAAAGTATATAATTTTACTTAAGTTTTATAAAATATTTCGAAAATAAAAAGTCGAAACTGTAACTGGTTGAGGCCAAGAACTACTTTTTTAAAATTTTCATAATCACTTCGCCTTGAAAATAGTTTTGCCACTATTATACTTTTATGTTAAATATATATATTTATATAATAAACAAAATATCGCTATATTATAAAGTGATTTCTTCTTACCCTAAATCTCAAATCTCCAACAGGAGGTACTGCGTAAGGGATAGCAGTGAACGCAGAAATCTGTCTCCCTTTACGAGTTTCCATATAATATCCCTGCAAGTCACCTAATGGAGTTTTTCGGAACGGTACACATTCCACACAAATAATAACTAAAATCCCGTTGAACAAACATAGCGCGGTCCAGCGGAACATTTCGTAATCAGAACCGTTAGTATCGAAAACAAAAAAACAAATGAAAACGTAGATCCAAGTCGCGCCGTTAAATAAGAATAGGTGTAGCGCTGATGTACCTAAATGTAGCTTAGGTTCGACCACACTGCAATAGCAAAGCCATTTAAAGCTAAGCTTATGGCGTTACACTTATTAACACAAATAATTGAAAAATATTTTTATTACAAGAGAAAACAATACGATTATCAATTTATAGTGTAGATAAATTGTAATTTAGGTTGTGGGTTTATCTTGACTGTTTTATTAAACGTTCGTAAATTCATTTGCAATTTTAATAGCTATTTAAAATTAAATTACAAAAATATGATTGTGACCGTAGAACAAAGTTAAACATATAATTATTAACATCGGTATATGTCCATAAAAAAATACTAACATGGTAAGAAGCTGAGGTGACTGGAGTCTCATATATATATTACGCAAAAGATACCGGGTTTACACCTTAGATGCTTGGCAATATGCATGTTACAACTGGTTTTGTATAATTATCCGACATGTGTATCGTTAATGTATTTCTTCATGTTGTTATTACGTTTAAACTTATAAAGAGTAACAACATTAAAAAAAAACAAGTTAAAGTTTTTTTTTGCTATGTATATCTAAAAGATCCTCATGTCACATTTTTCTTCCTAGTAGTCATCATTGAGCGTCGCCGCACAGATTATAAATTAAGAGGTAGAGAATGTAACTTTTTTTTTTTAATATATTTATATTGAATGCGGCTGTCGAGACGGTTTATTTAAGTAGTTTGTCAGCCATATTTGTACAACACTCAAAGTATTCTGAATATGAATTGAACACAACAACCAGTAAAATTCGTTCAGTCATTTGATGTGCTAGCAACCTTACGCTTGCTTCAATATCGGGTAATAACGACATCGTGATTCAAATCTTGCTTGGATATTTGTGCTCATTCAAAAATATTTATATTATATGCACGATTTTTTTCTTATCGCGTTGTATTTCAATGACAGATGGATTTATTTTCAGTACCCCCAACGTGTAAAAATAACCTAATATAAATAAAATATGCCGTAAAAATGCCGTGTGATTTCTCTGAGAGTATAAAATAGCCAGCCCTGATATTCCTAGGTGTCGTAAGAACCGATTATTTGTTACGTAATTTTATCAATGCTACTACTTAGCACTTCAAAAACGCATACGTTAGTGCCGCTAATTTTACTACGGATCGGCGTCAAGCCGGTTCTAATATTCTGCCAATACCCTTCTTTGCAGTATTATTAAACATCGATACTATATTTAATTATTATATTATAGTACTACTACATCCTTCGATCAACAATGCACTAGATTACCGATAAACGTTCAAAAACGGCCCGAAAAATAACAGCACAAATTAGATTGTGTGCTTATTTCAAATTAGTATGACCCAATCATAACCAACGTTAAGACTTCAAAATTTGTGAAAATAACCACCGCAATGGCGTAATGAAAATGTTGTTGCTGTAATTATCTGCTTAATTGCTAACAAGATAAGGTTGAATTTGGAACAAAATAAATTGTACATTTTTTATCTCTTTATGATATTCATGGCGTAAGAAAAGATGCGATGGTTACCGTGACTCCCCAGCTAACTATATTGAACCTTGAACACTAGGAGATTTTTGAGAAAGAAATAAACCTTTTTATATTTTTCTCTCAGTTTATATTGTAAATATAAGTTGGTTGGTAGTTTGGTACATTTACTGCCTCGTTGGTCTAGTGTTTGTTCAAAGTTAGTTGTTTGTTGTGTGTGTTCAGTTCCAATCCCTGGTCGAGACAATAAAATGTTATTGAGATTTTCTGTCGAAAATTCTCAGTAGCAGCCTCCAGATTATAATGAGGGACTGCGGCGACCTTCTAGGGTCAGCGGAGGTTGGGCGAATCAGGGCTCTAGCCCAGCAGGCCCTTATCACCCGATGGGAGGAGGACCCCGGGTCCCCCACAGCGGGCCTGGCGACAGTGGCCCAGTCGCTGGGTCAAAAGGAAACGAGGCACGCTCTCGTTCTGGTTAACTCAGGTGCTTACCGGACACGGATTCGGTAAGTACCTGCACAAGATAGTACAGCGGGAGGTGTCACCCTCCTGCCACGAGTGTGGTGCGCCATTCGTACCCTGAAAGTCCTCCCTAGTGAATGGGCGCGCGCATAGGCGGGCCGGGCGGCACCACGCATGCACAAGCGATCCCGTGGCGTTCCCATTAAGCCGGGAAAGGTACCGCTGGTTTTTTAGTGGGTGTTCCGATGACCGGGGCTCATTCCGGATGGACATACGCGTAACAATCCCCCCCCCCTGTTCCTGTGTGGGGAAACGCGTAATGCGTTTTTCCAGCATAAAAATAATCCCGGGGTCTGGAAGTTGGAAGTGTGCAGATTCCTTTGGAATGTGCCTCGGAAAGCACGTAAAGCCGTTGGTCCTGCGCCTAAACTCTTTCCGGTCGTGTCGGATTGCCGTCCCATCGGGTTATAAGAGTTAGGGAATAGAAAGTGCACCTAAGTCTGCGAACACACTTGTGCACTATTATATCTCCTACGCAGTTAGCTAATCTCTATTAAGATTGACCGCCGTAGCCGAAATCGGTCTGGAGGACCATTATTAAATATAAGTTGTTTACGTAAACATAAGCCTAGATGTAAAAACCCAGTGGTAAGAACGCGTGAGTCTTTTCCTATGATCGTAAGTTCAAACCCGGGCAAGCACCATTGAATTCAAAGTGCTAAATTTTTGTTTTATCATTAATCTCGTGCTTGACGGTGAAGGTAAAAAAATCTGCATGTGCCAAATTTCACTGAAATTTTGTCACATGTGTATTCCACCAACCTGCATTAGAGCGGCGTGGCGGAATAAGCTCCAAAACCTTCTCCTCAAAAGAGGAAAATAGGAATTAGCCGTGGGACAGTCACAGGCTGCTACTGTACTGTAAGTAAGCAAAAACTTTATAGATTTAAAGTTTACATATAAGATTTAAAATGTGATCTGTTGTGATAGTATTGATAAATACAAGAGACTGTTGGTAAAAGGTATTTATATGATCTGTCATTTATTGCAGTAATTTATACTAGACCAATAAAAAATTACCCTACTACAGCAAAAGTCATATTTTAATTTATGGAATTTATAAATTGATTCCATCCAAGGTGCATCATTAGGAATATTCTGTAAGAACAAATTCGAAACTTGCCGTTTCGAAACTAACCGCAGAAAACGGTAATGAAGTGTCAGATAGTGACATATGACATTGACCATAATAATTCACATATTTAATAAGTCTTATTCGTATCATATTATTTTAAACTGAATCGTTAAAAAAAATCCTAGGTACAAGCTCCACATGTTTCTGTTCGTCAAACATTTTTCGACAACATTCTCACATAATGTTATTTCTTGAGTAGGTACATATATAAAAACGCCTACTCTAGCCAATACATTACAACACAAAGGCGATGGCCGCTCCGCAGTCGTGCTTGTAATGGACGTACTCAGGAGACACAGTACCGGCACGTTCACCTTGCCATGTAAAAGATGTCATAATATCTCATATCTTACTAATTTACATAATCGTGTGCAAGGGCACTTACAGTAATGTACAGTTTATTAATAGAAAGTATTACATTTTGACGTGTAGGTTTTATAAGTACTACCATACCGTACCCCGCTCGCAGCTTGTCTGAGACTACTTCGGTGAAGAAATATCTCGCTGAATTTTGCTTGAACACCGAGCACGATATTAATGAATGAATTATAAGCGCCAATAAGCCTCAGTGAACCCCAATTTGACATGCTCTATTGTCCTATACACTTTTTATTTTTTTCACGCTTTCAAAACCTTCAGTTACCCTTGGTGAGGTTGGGATCGGGTGAGGAGGAAGGTTTTAGTACACACTAAAAATCACTGCAATAGTCATCATCGGCATGGTTCAGAGAGACTACAGGGATTTATCGATATAACGCTTCCGCGACTCCTTCAGTTTTGAAGACACTCTCTTTGAAGGTGACTATGTCCCTCCAAGACAATTCCCTGAAGTGCATCGCTGGCATGATTACTCTAAGAAGAGAGGCCTCGTCCGATCTCATGTTCTATCCACTAGGATAGAAAGAGAAACCCACATTTTAGTACGCCAGTATAATATACAAATGGCTAATGTGGGAGGCGTGAACTGTCAAATAAAAACCAATTATCATAGGAGATATATTAATATAATGTAGAGTAGCTAGTATATGTCAAAACCCTGTAAGTTTGGATCTATTCCAAACATTACTGAAATCCAAAAACGTTAATACGTTGTTTACTGATTGTAGTAATAGCCCATAAACATCCCATAGCTGGGAAGGGTTTCCTTTTAAGGAGATAGTTTCGATTTGATGTACTTCTTTCTCGATGTCTACTAACCTGAAAATATTATTGGTGATCCTATTTACAAATATTGTCTAAAATTAATAAAGTATCCTGGATCTTAGTAAACAAAATGTAATCATGGTATCTTGCATGATAATAATTATAATATGTAAATATTATAATGAATTTAATTGATATATAATATTTCATTTAGAGGTATATATTGTGAACCGATAATGCAATATTGATATAATATCAAGTTGTTTGTTAATCCTTTACCTAATTAGCTGTAATAAATTAATTCAAGCGTTTTTAGTTTTATTTTAACTGTTATGTAAAGAATTTAGGGAAAATAAAGGCGGTTATTTTCGTAAATCAGTTTATGTCACAGAAAGGTACAATTATAAGGAATTCACTTCTAATTTTATAACAATTAAAGAAAGATCACTGCTGGTTATATCGCCTTTTTTTGCGTAATGGCGGATTCCCGCTCAAAAAGACCCACGCCAACTCTCCCCACCTCTCCTCTACCCGCCTCACACACACTTCACACCGCTACACTAGCGCCTCCTCTCTAACGCCTGCCCCACACTTCAGTTTACTCGTTACAGTTATTTAAATCGTATGCGTTTCAGTGCTATTATTTCATGAATATCTTTCGAAAATTACGTAAATTCGTATGCCTGAACAAAATTTTTAATTGCTAATCATCATTCATTAGTATTAACATCATTTTGTAATTTTATAAAATAAAACATTCAACACCTCGCCTTATAACCTTGGCAAAATATCACTATGATTATCTGTTTCATTTGTAGAAAAAGTTACACATTTAAATAATATAGACAAAAGCTTAATAGTATTTAAAAAACTTGAGAACGATCGAAAGTACCTAATACCGACAGAACTTGGTGAACTAACCTAACCCCCTGATCGTTTTCGCTAAGAGAATTGGAATTGCGATTCAACGGGACAATGGTGGTCGCATTCTTGCATTCCATGCGTTCATGATACAGCAGCTGTTTTAAATTCTGACTTGTATTAAATGTTTTTAAGACTACAGTACGAATCATTCCTATGTATGTAGACTGCCTCGTTGGTCAGATATAACGCCGCAGACATGGTGTTGTGATTGGGTTTATCTCTCAGAAATATATCAGTAACAGCCCGGAGTCTGCAAGTTGGAAATGTGCACACTCCTGTGCCTCGAAAAGCTCGTTAGGCCGTTGGTTCTGTGCCTGAACTCTTTCTGGTCGTGAAGAATTGCCGTCCCATCGGATTACGAGAGCTAGGGCAAAGAGAGTGCACCTGTGTTTGCACACACACTTGTGCACTATTATATCTCCTGGGCAGTTAGCTAACCTTTCTAGAGATTGGTCGACGTGACCAAAATCGGATATTATTATTATTGTTATGTATGTAAATAAATATATTATTATTTTTTAACTATGTATATGTTGATTCGCCTTTCCAAAACTAATTTGATAACGGTCAAGAAACGGCGAGGGTCGGATTTAGGGGAGGGCAAACATGGGCTACAGCCCCGGGGCCTCCACAATAGAGGGGCCCCCAAAATAGAGACTAAAAATAATTTGGGGCCAGGGGGCCTCCACTCGTTTCTTGCCCCGAGGCCTCCAGACCTCGAAATCCGGCCCTGACTCGAAACCTCTCCTCCCCTCTCGACAACGAGACCACTTTACACCGCTTACAGCACTATTTTCTTCTCATCTGAAAATATGATCGTAACGACGATACCACATCGCTTCACATACATAGTGTTATTGTATTATTAAAACTGAATATGCTGCACAAAAGACCTGCATGTGTTGTAATGATCATACAACATGTATACTGAATAATCGTCGCAATATTTTTTTTCTTTATCCCTTTCAAATGCTTACACTAAGTGCATACGTTTATCAAATTGGCCAATATTGTTTGAAGGGATTATTGTATTATAACACCAAAAAAATTGACCGGCAGATGAAAAGTATCGAAAGAATTTAAAATTAAACAATAAATAAATAAAGTCCTAATTTCATAATGAAATAAATCGGTTTCCCCATATGGGGCCATATAATAACCCAATAAAGAACTCCTTTAAAATATAATTTTACCGTAACCAAGAAGTTTCTATTATGTATTGTGCAGTGTGTCTTTTTCACATATTCTCACAGACAGTCTATTGATAACAATAGTTATTAAAATATGTTATCTAAGAAAACAATGGCTGAATATATACTTATCTATTGAAATAAAATATTAAGAATATTTGTGACTCTTAACATAGCCATAACCCATTTAAATGCCAATGGTAAATAGAAAATAACATTTCCTAAATAATTAGTTACAAACAACTAGTCTAGTCATCTGTAATTTATTGCTACAATTTTTTTATAAGTCTTTTTTTCAATTGCAGTCACAATTGTTTAGCTACAAATAAAATATTAACATATAAGGTATTTATATTCACGAGCGCATGTATTTTAATTCAATATACTTCAATCTCAATCTAAAAACAAGACATCTAAATAAATAAAGAATATGATATAATTATGTAACTAGTATATATGTATCACCACATCACTACATATTATAAAACTAAGTACCCCGCGTTTCTTGTATGTCTGTATGAACGCGATAAACTAAAAACTACTAAACGGATTTTCATACGGTTTTCACCAATGGATAAAGTGATTCAATAGAAATAGAAAATTATGTGTATAATTCATTAATGTTTTCTGTAAATTTGTTGAAATATGACGATAATTGTCTATATTTTAAGGTTAGGTAACTAACTATACCCACTTTAATTTTTTAAAAATGCTTACATAATTAATCATAATATGTTTATTGGAAAGCTATAAAAACGGATATGATATTAATCCTTATCAAATTAAATACGTCATTTACTTTAAACATTTCATGTATATTATAATTGCCCTTTACACCACCCAATTTAAATTAATATCTTAGGAGTCATCGTAATTTTAAAACTATCGCGCACTAAATAAATTCAAGCGGTCATACTAACGCGTGATGCAACCGACTGCGCGCCCTGACTCCGTGTCCAGCTGTCTTTTTTAGCAATATTTACTGTGCTACTCGAACGAAGCCGGGCGGGTCGATAGTATACTATATACATATTTGGCTATTTGTCTATATGTAATTGATGTTGTTTTGTTTTCCCATATTTCACTGATTTTATTATAATTTATAAATATGTCGCAACATTTTTCTGTTAAGTCTTCTTCAACATTTTTAAGTTGGCAACATGGCCTTTTGAAAAAGGCTCTAAACAGAATTGTAAAACTTAAAGAGATAAAGGAATATATAATAAATGGCTGCCGAGTTGGATATGTGGTTTATTTAATATTTTATTTAAAAACAGTATCGTCCACGTGCCGAACGCATCTACCATAATAACATGATTGAATTTGGCCTATTGATGTTACGACGGCTAAATAAAAAAAACATTATAAAAATAACCTTCAACGCCTCACGTACCCAACAAATTGTTGTCGGCCTTGAATTTTTCGATTCCGTACACATATTGAACGCTAGTGAACCCATAGAATTTAAATATGACAATAAGCATTAATTATGTAATCTCATTTAATAATCAATGTGTGTCTAGAGACAGAATGTATAACCATCTTTGTATCCTTATAAAAGATAAAATCTATTCATATCAAGGATCAAGAATCAAGAATATCGTACACTATACAGGGTTATTTTTAATGACCCAGTAACCTCGTAGGACTAGATAGCTAACACTATAAGCATTAACTTTTGTTCTACGAATTCGGACATAACTCAATACATGAAGAAATTATTTTACAAGTTTTTGTCGTACTGTCGTGACATTTGTAGGTCTCTATTTCATTTATAAACGAAAAGAGGACGCCACGCGTCGATCTTAGCGATTTGCGTAGATTTATAAACGTTCAAGCGGGATATTACTACTAATATTTTTTTTGTATGAAAATAAAATCTAACAAATTATCAAAAGTCGTATCTAGTCTATGTAGTCCTGCGATATGACTGTATGATTGAAGAACCCGGGTAAACTCCCGGGTCTGACCAATAATATGGAGCTTCGGGCAGCATTTCGTGCAGCTCGGCCCGAGGCTCGACAATGCCGCGGCCGCCTTAGGCCGCCTCCTTTCCTACGTGGGAGGACCGGGATCGCTATGCCAGCGCATCTATGCCGGCGTGGTGAGGTCGATGGCACTGTACGGTGCCCCGATTTGGGTGGACGCACTCACCGCTCACAACCGGGCCCTCCTGCGGATGCCGCAGAGTGTTATAGCGGTGAGGGCGATAAGACGGTACCGTGCGGTGTCATGGACTGCGGCGGCGCTCCTTGCGGGCGATCCACCTTGGGACTCCAGGCGGAGGTGCTCGCGGAGGTGTATCGCTTCCGGGCCGAGGCGACCGTCCAGGGTCGACAGAGGTCGAGCGGGTCAGGACTTTAGCCCAGCAAGCCCTGATAGCTCGATGGGAGGAGAACCTGGAGTCTTCTGGGTACATACCCCTGCACTTCATGTGGGGGAAACGGGTAAATGCGTTTTTCCAGCGAAAAAAAGGGTCTGTCCAATAATAAGTTATTGAGTTTTTTATTTCGAATTCAGTTGGCAATGCTGACACTCCCGTGACTCGGAAAACGCGTGAAGTTTGCATTGCATCTGAACTCTCTCTGGTCGAGTTACGTCCCAAAAGATCCTAGAAAGCTGCTGGCATCATTTCTCAAGATCAGCGCTGAATTTAGGGTAGATTACAAGAAGCAGGCAATTCCAATGAATGTTTTAATTCATTAAAATTTAATGTGGTAACCGGAATTGTACGATAGAAATTGGAGGAGTCAAGACAGTAGGGCCAATATAGTAGGACCAAAAGACAGTAATGCTACCTCCTTTAAGCGTGTGATGCAATGGCTTAAATGATTGTACATTATAATCATATTTTAAAAAACACTACATCATTTTCATGCTTTCATTTTTATTAAGTGCATCTACATACATGTACTCATATATTGTATAAAATGTGACACTAAATCTTTGAAAATAAGTATAATATTTCAATTGATTTTTCTTTTCGGTCCTTTTCCTTGACTCAATTTTCGGTTTAATTGTAATAACATCTTAATAATTGGATATGATCTCCTACGTGTTCTGTATCTGACTCGATCTGTACCCAGAATAGGAGTTTTTTCATCACACCGATTCGACCTTGGCGACAAATTAAGATTTCTACTTCGATATTTACTGTTCGAATTTTTCTTTGTCTGCTCTACAGACATTCTGTTCTTTAATTCATCAATTTTAATTAGAATATTCTCATTCTGTTTTATAATATGATCAGTTACGGTTTTTATTTGTATCAAATCTTTATTTAGTTTCGGTAGCTGTATTTTGTTGACAAGTTCAAGTTTTTCCGTTAATGCGCTTATTGCTTTGAGTAAAATATCCGTTTGAGTTTGTTCGGTGTTGATTTTACAAGACTTATTTTGACACAAAGCACAAATCCAGTGAAATCCCTTATCACCACATTCTAGTTCTAAGCTCTTTGTGTTCCCATTTATACATTTAATATGAAATCTTGACTCACATACGCCACATTTAATACCTTCACAACTACGTATTGATTTTTGGCATCGTTGGCAATGCATTCTAAAAAAACACTAAAATCACCTACGAGGTTTTAAGTGACAGGGATCTTAGTAATGTTTAAAGAATTAATGGCAAGGAAAGCACAGTGACACAAAAATTATCATACCTAATTTATTATGATAGCATTTATATTTATTACTTTTAGACCAGAGTCGATCATTTTTAAAACCAAAAAAAATAATAGTAGGATGAAATCCATTAGAAAAGAAGGGGAATATGATAAAAATGAAAGGAAAAATAATTTACGGGCGATCTGAGGTCTGGAAGGGGATGGGGTGAGTTTTTAAGGGTAAAAAACGGTTTTTCTCGATTTCTGGCAAAACTAAAAGTCCTATCGAAAAAAGTTAAATCGCACAGTTGTAGGTAATAAAAAGATCTAAAACTTTTGTATTTACATATTTTTCACATAACCTCAAAATTTATGTGAAAAATTCAAAAAACCAAGTTTTTAGTTTTTTATTTTTATCTTTTACACAAATTTAATTTTTTTTGACGAAATTTGGTGAAAACTTACCTTTTTATGTCTCAAATACGCTGTAATTTATTTGATTAAAAATATTTATTTTTTCACCTTATTTTGAATTAATATCGAAAAAGCACCCTAATTTTCAATCGAAAATTCACCCGTCAAAATATCAGCTTTTTTCAAAAAGTTGGTGTGTTTTCTGTTCGTTGAAACCTCTACTTTTTTATAATATTCCCCTCCTTTTCTAATGGGTTGCATCCTACTATTATTTTTTTTCACTTTATATTATTTTTAAAGGCTTCTACCCTAGTCTATTTATGTAGATCTATGTATGATCTAAGTCTCGATATTAATTGTCCACGTGGAGCCTTTGTGTTATTCATATTGACCAAGTGAGAAAATACTTTAAAACTATGTGATAACTATGAGAGAAATAAAGGTGATGAATTTAATCTACCACGCGCAACATGAAGAACACAAATCTTTCGATGAAAATATTTCAATGTATTAGTAGTTGACAGGTTTAACAGTCACTTGGGAAACCTTATCGAATCTGAATTAACAGATAAGCCCCGTATAATGTATACATTATCGGTACAATAAATATCATATATGTATATAAATATAAGCAATTTATAAGCCGACGCTATCATCGCCAATCATTCCTTAATTAGTGATTCACCAGATTAATGTGCATTAATAAAAATAATTACTTTTTGGTAGCAGAATAACTGATGAAAGGTAAACATACCATGAAAATAAAAAAATAACTTCCTGAACATTTCAAATAAAAGTTAAATATTGTAAAAAACTTACCTATCTGTTATAAATCTATTGTGTTATAAAATCCTTTACTTTTGCTGACTCGCTTCGGGCCTGAGGGATTTCTTTCCTTACTGGAGTTAAATTTCTTACCATTAACGTGCAATTGTACATCTGCTATATAAAATAAGATACTATCACTTTGATATTGTTGCCTCAGGTCCTGTTGCACAAAGCTTATCACAATATATATGGAAATATGGTTATAAGTAAAATGTAAAGAAGATAATATATTTACTTCATTAACCGTTCCTCGCAAAACCACTTCTCAGCATACAAGATGTGAAAAATATAGTTGACCTCGTCTACGTGGACGACCTTAATAATTTTGCAACATATTAACTCCTTTTATACTCATATAAGACACAAAACATTTTATTATGTCGATTAAATTGATATATTTATATTTTCACCAAAAACATTCGATGCAGACACTATGTGAAAGCAAACTAAGATGAAATATATACTGAGTAAAAATTTGACATTCTATAGCAAAATATATTATAGCTAAAAAAAAACTTAACAATACTACGACTAGTAAGTATATCTTGTTACATAATCCTCAAATTATTTTACAATAATAATTATCAGTCATTTGTGTCAAAAAGTACTTAGGTATATTAAAAAGGTTTAACCTATAAGTATGACTATGTTTTGTCTATTTCAATTCAATGTGTACGATGCAGGTAAAGATTAATGCGATTGTACTAATAAAGTGCTTTTAAAGATTAACTTTTTAATCTACGTGAATATTTCCTAAGTTTGAAACATTTATCTAAACCGTACGATGTAGATTATAGCAGTCCAATCGATATATACCCAAGTATATTTTAAAATGCATGTGACCCGAGAAAGCTGATTTTTAGATATCGTGTAGAAAAGGTAGAGCAAAGCTTAATTTTAAATTGTTCTCGAAAAAGATTTCCTGTATGCGCTTTTTCCGCAATCTAGAAAAAAGAGCGATGATTTTTTTGCGATATCTCGGTTCAAGTTACGATACGATAATTCCGATTATATACTATTTGCTGCTCTTTTACGCTTAATTTTTCACCTATCTTTGATTATTGCTGATACTAAAAGATATAAAAATGTAAAAAAAAAATTAATTATAGACCGGGAGATGGTGACACATAATTTCAGGTCATTTGTACCAAATCACCATGGTTTGGCTTTTGGTTATTTTCTTTGTCGTGATATATGTATCAAAAAAATCTATTAAACTATGAAAATCGAAACCAAAGTGACCGGTTACTAATACTCCCTAAAAGTGTATAATTTATATAAACATAGTACATACTAGAATGTTACACATAGCCGGTAGATCGCTGCATCAGCATGCTTGCCTAATGCACACGGCACCTACGACCTACATAGGCTCCACGTTTTACAAGCGCAGCAACTACAAGCAGCATTGACGTCAATCATTGACGTCAATCGAAGATTTCCTTCGAAGCCTAAAATGTGGAAGCGCCACTCTTGGTACAAGCATCGACCAATTGTCATCAATTAAATTTAGTCATAGTTTCTTTACAACAGTCAATATATTAATTTTAAATTTAATTTGCATTTTTCTTGGATCCTCCGGTTGCACCCAACGTAATTGGCGCAGTCGGTAGGATAGTCCAGTAAATTCAGTGAATCGATCACCGAGAAGGGCTATTCTACGAACCTACGGGTGTGCGGCTAAGGAGGAGTATCCGAATATCGATACACAGAGAAATGCAGATTTGGTGAGTACCTAGATCTTACTAGAGTTGCTCTCCTTCCTATATTTTAATTATCCTTTATTTTAATTTTCCTTAGTGTATTTTTCTAGTGTTAATTTCCTCAGTGGTTCTATTAATTTTTCAAAATTTTTCACCCACGTAAATCGCAGACCTCTGGGTCAAATAATATTAATAGAATCTCGCAAATCGATGCGAATAGGAATTTAGAGAGTATTTTAGAAAATAGTGATAGTGTAGAATCTAGTAATTTAATTTTTGGGTGTAATTTATTTTCAAAAATGAGCGTTGATTTGGTAGATCAATTCTATAAGGCCTTACGCCTTTTACCCGAGTTCGACGGGAACCCGAATGTGCTCACGCGTTTTGTTCATTTATGCGACCAACTGGTTACGCAATTTGTTCGGGCAGAGCCAGGTTTTGAGCTTAGCAACTTAGCCTTATTAAACGGCATTTTAAATAAAATTACCGGACATGCTGCTCGCACAATTAATTCAAACGGCATCCCTGAAACCTGGCAGGGTATAAGAAATGCTTTAATCAATAATTTCTCAGACCAACGAGATGAGACCGCTTTACACAACATTTATTAATCCTAGGAGATAATATAGGAGATCTTTATGAAGAGTTACAGAATTTAGAGAACACCTTAACTTTTATTCGTGCATCGGGCACCCCGTACTCTTTATTTAGTTTAGATGAAATTAAGGATATGTTAAGTAAATTAAGGATTTTATATTCTAATAATGAGATCCTTAACATAGAAAGTAAGTACTTTTATGAAGTAATTAAATTAGGGTTATTTAGAAAACACCTTAACTTTTATTCGTGCATCGAGCACCCCGTACTCTTTATTTAGTTTAGATGAAATTAAGGATATGTTAAGTAAATTAAGGATTTTATATTCTAATAATGAGATCCTTAACATAGAAAGTAAGTTCTTTTATGAAGTAATTAAATTAGGGTATTTCTATTTAGGCAAACAAATAGTACTAGTAATAAAGATTCCAATTATCATTTCTTCCACATATGATTTCTATAAGCTCTCCCTAGTTTCCAATAGATACCATGAAACCCTTATACCACCCTCTCCTTTCGTAGCACTCTCTAGCGCAGATTCTAGGTACATAGAGGCAGAATGCCCGAAGATAAATTATTTATATCTCTGTGAGTCAACCCCAGCCAAATAAGGGTTGATCCGGGATGCCTAGCAGCGACCATCTCGCACAAGTCCATCGATACTCGCTGTTCTTCGGGGGGAGGTGTTACACATAGCCGGTAGATCGCTGCATCAGCATGCTTGCCTAATGCACACGGCACCTACGACCTACATAGGCTCCACGTTTTACAAGTGCAGCAACTACAAGCAGCATTGACGTCAATCATTGACGTCAATCGAAGATTTCCTTCGAAGCCTAAAATGTGGAAGCGCCACTCTTGGTACAAGCATCGACCAATTGTCATCAATTAAATTTAGTCATAGTTTCTTTACAACAGTCAATATATTAATTTTAAATTTAATTTGCATTTTTCTTGGATCCTCCGGTTGCACCCAACGTAATTAGAAGACTACATTTCATACGTAGAAGAAGTAAACATAAACAAAACTTAAACTTACATATTGCATATGATTCATAATAAAACTATTATAAAACCAAAACATTCTGCAACGACATATCTTGATAAATAAATCTAATCTTCTCTGGCTTATTGCTTGGAACTTTTTTTCCATGCTTGGAGAATAAGCTCTAGCAGTATACTGACAACCGATCGGGACGATCCGTTAGTTAGTGTCTCTAGAACGTTAGGTAAGTGCGACCACTGTCTGGTGAAATCTGTATCTGTCTACTAACCGCCCAACCCCAGCCCCATAGACACGGCGGGTGGATGATACATGTCAGTAGATTGGGAAGGAATGCGTTCTTTCCTTACATGGCTTCAAATCCAGCGTTAACAGATTTCTTCTTAGTAAGCGTACTACATTGTAGACCATGTCGATGCCTTACACAAGTACATGAGGTAACAAAAGAATAATTATCATATTAATCCTTATGTATAAGCCGAGATGGCCCAGTAGTAAGAACACGTGAATCTTAACCGATGATCGTGGTTCAAGCCCGGGCAAGAACCACTGAATTTCATGTGTTTAATTTGTGATTATAATTCATCTCGTGCTTGTCGGCGAAGGAAAACATCGTGAAGAAACCTGCATGTTTCAAATTTCACTGAAATTCTATCACATGTGTATTCCACAAAACCGCATTGGAGCAGCGTGGTAGAATAAACTCCAAACCTTTTCCTCAAAAAGAGGAGAAGTGGCCTTAGCCCAGCAGTGGGACATTCACAGGCTGTCACTAGGCTTTTAGGATTAAAATCCTTATGTATGAAACTAAGCACTTCATAATAGTTGCTGATTATGAACATGTAAATTCCTCAATAAATTATTAGAATCGGACTTTTTATTTAGAAATAAGGCCTGGTATAAAATTTCAAAAGTAAAGGAATGTCTCAGTGTGACCGACACACGGTTATCGAGAGCAAACAGTAGGTACTACGATATTATTTACCAACACATTATATTTTATTTTATATTTTATTATAAACTTGTTTACACTTTAAACCTCTTTATAAAAAATAAACATGGTGGTAGCCAACGCTGCGATAGCGCAATTATAGCTGGCGCAAAGAATTATTATGTTCAATTTATACCACAATACATACTTGGTGGCGCTCCTAGTGACGACTAGATTAATTAAATACAATGGTAATTGTATTAAAGTCGATCAACACGCCATCTATATTATACACCTACATACTACTACAAACTGAAACGGTTCGGTAAAACGTAGTATTGATACTAGCTTCAAGATGGAGTTTTAGTCGTTTTGTTCGACCATAAATTAGCATTTTCAAATTATTTTTAACTACAAAAGGGTTTTGATATTCACAAATGCCAATTACCTAATTTATAATTCTTTATATTTTGATTTCCTTAAATATTGATTATGAAATCATCAATTATATTCCTTTCCGTCGATCTAATCTCTTTTTATAGAACAAATAGGCGGATTTATAAATAAAATTAACAATATTTAAACTTTACCATAATAATTGACCTGTTTGAATTCTTTAAAAAATCTAAAAATGTTTTACGTTGGTTTTACAGCCTACATAGGTGCAAAATTTTATAAATCGATTTTTAATTTTATTTTTAAACAGCTCAAATTAACTTCCATTCATTTAGTACTAATGCAACTGGTTTTAGTTATTATAAGCTATATTTTAAATAATAGAAGATTTTTTTTACTAATCTGGTCCTCAAAAAATGTAGTTCAGGGTTATTGCAACTTGCAAGAACTGTAGGTACTTACATACCTGATCATAATCATATCAATATCACGTGACTCGTTTGCAATGTGGACGTCCTATAATTATAACATGTTCAAATAACTGTATGAAACTGGTCAAACTAAGCTGTTTTTTTTTTATTGCATAGGAAGGCGGACGAGCATGTTATTTATACGCCATAATAAAATGACTAGCATGATTACAAGTAAAATTTAAATAGGCGAAAATCTTTTTTGTTGATAATTTTTATAAAACAAGAGTATTTATATCATTTAAAGAACGATCCCGAATTGCGATTAAGACCTTATAACAATCTAAATAATATGAGTTCTACTGCGTTCTAAGATTTTATTAGCTAAAGCCTAATACAGCCAGTCCAAAAGAACAGTTTATTAGCTGTTAATACTTGTTAAAACATTGTAATAAATTACCAAAAAACTATTTCTATAAGAAATTTTCTATTATTCGAAATATTTATTTTAATTCAGTACTCTTACTTTAAACTTGGAATGAAAGACCTCAACCTAATTTTATATACCTTAGATTACCTTTCGACAAGGCTAACATGTGCACAAATACTTAAAATACGGCTCACTCATGTCTTTTCATAGCACACCACGCAAGTTTTGTTTTTTGATTCAGTTTGTTCTATTGAAATCATTAATCAATGGAATTGTAGAGTAACACTAAAATATTTGCTCAAATATTTTTTGAATCTTTTTAGTATATCAAAACATTATGCATTTAGGAATGTAATTGTATATATAATATAAGGCATTGTTAAAGTTTGGGTTAAATAACGACTTTGTATATATAGTTAATAGACAACAACAATAAAATTCAAGATAACAATTAAAATTTTTATTGAAGCCTATAAAAAACATATGGTTATATGTATATATAAAATAAAATAATTATGCCATATTGTACCTCATTTCCCAATAACAATATTGATTACAAAAACAGATTTTTACTTATATTTATTAAAGAAAATAGCACCTATAATCAGTCCCCTATAGTAATTTACAAGTTGGCATGGTATTTCTTGTATGGTCCGAGTCCAGCGGCCACCTTGCTACCCAGGTCTGGATGAATCTGAGTCAGCAGTTTGATTGCACGCTCTTGAATAAAACCAGCAGCATCCTTCAAGTTGCCAATAAGATTAGATACAACACGCTCTTTTTCAGCATCACTGAAGACTTTCTTATACAACAAGCTAGCCTGTGAGAAATTGTCTTCTGTTTGTCCACTATCATATCTGTCAACATCGCCACTCACATTGTACCTTGGTTGAAGACGTTGTGCTCTTGGGCATTCCTGGGGTCCAGAGAATGAATTAGGGAAATAATTGGGTGCACCTTCCTGGTTACACATTGTTTGTGGTCCATCACGTTGGTAATTTGATACAGTCACGCGGTATGGGCAATTAACTGGAATCTGAAGGAAATTTGCCCCAAGTCGGTGGCGATGAGTGTCACTGTATGCGAAAAGACGTCCTTGTAACATCTTGTCAGGTGATGGCTCAATACCAGGGACCAAATTTGATGGACTGAAAGCTATTTGTTCAACCTCTGCAAAGTAATTTTTGGGGTTCCTATCCAAAACTAATTTTCCCACAGGAATAAGAGGATATTCACTATGAGGCCAGACCTTTGTCAGATCAAATGGATTGAATTTGCAACTTTCACCTTGAGCCATTGTCATGACTTGAATGTAAAGTGTCCAAGATGGGTGATCACCCTTTGCAATAGCATTGTAAAGATCTCTGATAGAATAATCAGGGTCAGAAGATGCAAGCTCAGCAGCTTTGTCAACAGGTAAATTCTTAATACCTTGGTTAGTCTTATAATGGAATTTTACCCAGTGTGCTACTCCTTGAGCATTAACTAGTTTGAATGTGTGGGAACCATAACCATTCATAAACCTATAACCATCAGGAATACCACGGTCACCAAATAAGTAAAGAAGTTGGTGCATTGTCTCTGGTCTTAGAGTCATAAAGTCCCAAAACATATCAGCATCCTTCAGGTGAGTTGCAGGATTTCTCTTCTGGGTGTGAATGAAACTTGGGAATAGAGTAGGATCTCTAATGAAAAAGATAGGTGTGTTATTTCCAACCAGATCCCAAATACCATCATCAGTGTAGAATTTAACAGCGAAACCTCGAGGGTCACGAACTGTATCTGCTGAACCACTTTCACCTCCGACTGTAGAGAATCTGACAGCTATAGGTGTTCTCTTGCCGATATTCTCAAAAACTTTGGCAACTGAGTATTTAGAAATATCATGAGTAACTTCAAAATAACCAAAAGCACCAGCTCCCTTAGCATGGACTACTCGTTCTGGAATACGCTCCCTGTCAAAGGAGGATATCTCATCCAGAAACTGGGCATCTTGAAGTAAGGCTGGACCATTCTTTCCAACAGTTTGAATTGCAGTCTTCACTCCCACAGGTGCACCATACTTTGTGGTGATATAACCTGGTGAATCCTGTAAATAATATGAAAAATTAGGTATCATTAATAATAACATACATATTATGTAAGCAATTGTTAGTTTATTTTCTTATTTAAATATATAACATTTACAGATAAAAATCTTTATAGAAAATGTTCAGTTCGCATGGCATTAGTATTTTAATTTGCAACAGCAGAAAATAAAATATAAGGAAAAATACAAAACCATATATATTATGTAAATTAAGATAGAACATGACTTTGATATTTTTTAAGACAAAGGCATATGCAATGAATGATAACTTTTTATTATAAAATAATAAAGAACTAAAACTTAATTTAAAATGATTTAATAACCATTTTAATTACATTATATAAATTATATTTGAAAACTTGACAAACTGTTAACATTAATTTGATAACATGATAGCAAATCAACAATATTTTTAGTACCTATGATAATAAAAGCCAAAGTTCACATTCTAATTGTTGTTCATGTATCCTAAAGTACAAAAAAATAAAAAACTTACTATAACAGTGTTATTGCATTGCAAAGTAGATTAAAGACAAAAAAAAATCCTTAATTTCTCTAATAGACTTGAGTTGATTGAATGTTTTAGTATAATCCGAAAATTAATTTACTGAAAATATTATTATTCATCTGTCAAGAACTTCTGTAATAAGTTAAAATTAGCATAGCAAAAATGATATTTAAGACCTACCTTTACGGATTTCTTGAAATCAACAAGTTGATCAGAGGCAGGGTCTCTTGAAGCCATTTTGTTTTAATTTATGTCCGCGGTAGACGGAGCGACACACTGGACGCGCACCGTGTTCACAAATACTAAACGGACGCTTCGCCGATTCTTTATATAGAATCGGTATTGATAAACAACTATCGCATCTACTGTTTACGAATGATGGATTTAATTATTATTACATACATATTGGAAACAGCAAAACTGATATTTTTGTTATACAAAAAAATCCACTGCACAATAATTTAGAGAAAGCCTACTTGTTTTGTTCATAAGTTGGATAATAATTTGATCACTACACTTTTTTTTCTGGCGTGTAATCACTACACATTTTATACCTAATTTACATTATCTTACTTTTTTATAGCTGATGTTATACACCGTATACGGATGATTATAAAAAATATTATTAATTGTGAAATATGACATAGGGTAAGTGATTTTTTTACAGTTTACAGATAAAATATATTGTGAATTGTGAAATAATAATAAAGGTATCAGTACAAATAGTATAAGAATTGTAGGTCCCTCGTTTTGTTACAGGACCAATTATCTACTTGGGTACAATATTACTAAATACTTTGTGACGTGACAACGTCTAATAAATCGACGAAGGCTGGCTGCATGCACGAAAAAGGATGACTCATTGACTCATTGTCCCGTTACGCTGATTGTACGCTTGCGCCGCATCTCTCTTTCACTCGATTGGCCGATTGATCGATTGGTTGTCACGTTAAACTACCATCTGTAAACCAACTTTACAGACAACCATTTTTTTAAAAAGGAAAAAATATACAAAAATAATGTTTATTTAATAAATTAGTTTTGAAAGCTAATTGCTATTCGTTTAAAAAAAAAATTTTTACTCTTTTCGAAGTCAGAAAGGAAAGGAAGGAAAGTACCTACCAAAACAGTTTCTTAATACTTTAAAATAATTTAAGTGTCTCAAAAACAGCCAGTTAGCTCAAACATAATTATGAGCTAGACTATTTGGCTGAAATAGAGAAAATAATATAATATTATAAATTGACATCCTAGTAATTACTTCTTATCCAATTATAAAATATTCCCACCGTTATTGTTTTTATAGTCTAGATTATGTTATCTTTTGACTTTAATTTTGACAAAGCGAAGTTTAAACATCGCACCAATTAATTACATATTTATTTTTTGCGGTTGGTATCAGTTAGCGTTAAGTCGAATTAATAAAGTATTTTTCAATCATCTGTTAACTTATCTCGTAGTAATTCTTGCCACCATGCCACGCGGTCACGACTTGTATAGTAATTATTTTTAATTTGTATTTAGTTAAGGTTTAATATAAAAAAAAGGTTTATAATCTCGTAGGTAATAATAAAATTGACTGGTTGTCAAGTTTTATTTCATAAAATGAAACTATCAAAATGGAAATTTATGTAGCCTTACGACAAATATTAACTAGTTATCAATGATATTATAAGTAAAAAGGTGTAGATAGGTTACATACATAGCATTCAATCTACGAAAATGACACTGTTACGCACACATAAATAACATTATATTGCGATATACACACTATATTACGATTCGTCGCTAAAGTAGGGTGGCATGATTTAAGTATCACGAGTGAAAAAAAGACGAATATATTTGCGAGAGTGCATCGTCTCGTGTCAAAGAAACGACATAGAATAAATTATCAGACACTACGTTTTTCTTACCCGGATTTATGCCTATGAATGCGATTACTCATAAATTCATTTTGTAAAAGTACTAAAAATTAATTTAAAATAGGCAAACTATCAAAAATATAAAAAATTAATATCAAATAAACAATATCAACCCACTGGATGCACCTTTCGATGGAAATCTAGAAACAATTATACTTCTAAATAAACATCTTCTTTACGACATACTGAAAAAATGATTATAAATATTTTGATTTCAATTTAGTAATATAATATAATTAATAATTTAATATCCTTTTTCATTTGTATTAATTATACAAACATATAAAATTATTATAGGTGAGCCAACTGCCACCACTGTTTGTGTTTTACTCTATGATCAGTAACGTCGTCTATCTCTATTGCACTCGTTCATTAATATACTTTTGTTGCATTCATTCATTTCTAACGTCATATTTTACGAATATATTATTTGATTTGTGAAAATATTAAGATAAATAGTAAAATTACTAATGAGAAGTGAATCCTTAAGTTTAAGAAGTTTTGATAGTATAATTTGTGCAATATCTCATAACACACGACGGGATTTCTGGTTATTTTGGGTCACTTTTAATTATAATTGTACTCGCTACGTGACGTCTATCCTTTGACAATGGTGACATAATACTGAGGTGAAGTGTTGATAGTAATCTTGATTTCGAACTACTGCTCACGGAGTGCTTGTAACCTATCTACACCTTTTTACTTATAATATCATTGCTAGTTATTATAAAATTTGTCTATTAGGTACTTATTTAAAAATTGTATAATATTATAATTCTTTATAAGGACTATATTTTGTTTTATAATGTGTAATATAAATTTCAGGGCAGGTAAGTATGTTACTTGTGTAGTCAATATGGTTCGAAACTTAAGGAAAGTATCAATATGTAAATAAATTACTTTTACATTACGACGTATGTTTCTACGTCGTACTATAGCAGCATAGATGTACTTAGTTATAGTGCAATGCCCGATGTAAAATAAATGTGTTCTCATTACACAAGGAAAATAAACTATCATGATGCAATACTCGTTTTATATATTTATATGTCACTTGTATAGCATTTCATCGTCTAAATAAATATATATATATAATATGTACGGCAGATAAAAGTACCTACTCACATTTTCATATGGTAGGTATGTCTGAAAATGTAGGTATATATCTGCGATCTTAGTTCCCAAGGTTGGTGGCGCATTGGCGATGTAAAAGATGGTTAACAGCTCTTACAACGCTAATTTCTATGGGCGTTGGTGACCACTTACCATCAGGTGGCCCATATGCTCGTCCGCTTTCCTAAGCAATAAAAAAAAAGATCTAAAAATATAAATAAAACTAACATCACAACCGGTACCTACTACATAATTATTGCCCTTATCAATATAACAATTTCTTAAACAAACTCACGTTGTACAATGTTATCGGTTATTATCGCATTTTTACTAATTTATTTACTTAAAAAGCGGTAATCATCTATAAAGATTACTGAAATAATTTTCATTAGCTGAATAATAAACCATTAGGCCAAATCATTATTTCCTGTGAATAGAACTATTTATTTATTACTAGCGTTTTCCTCGTGGTTTCACCCGTGTAGTTCCCATCCCCGCGTGGGAGTACGGGGACAAAATGTAGCCTATGTTAATCGTTGATAATGTAGCTTTCCATTGGTGAATGATTTTTTAAAATCGGTTTTATGCTTTAAGCGTGAAAGCGTTACAAACAAACAAACTTTTAATCGATTTATAATATTAATATATCTATTTTTTAACAAAATCTTTATTATTACATATTTTTTGCTATATAAACGGCCTTGTAATCATTGTTAAATGACTTCTGATTATAGTCTTAACTATAACAGATTTTCGAATTCTGACGATAGTATTCGCATCATAATGTAGAGGTGTACTCAGAGAACATAATTATTACGATAATATGATAGTAAGGTCCTACCCAATCGTAACTAATATTAAAAATACGAAAGTGTAGTTTGTTTATTTATTAGCTTGTTACGCTTTCACGTCTTGACCACTCAACCGATTAACATGAAAGTTAGCAGAGAAGTTGTCACTTGTCAGGGTTTCAGAAAGGACACAGTGTTTCATAGGTACCTAACATCTGCCCCAACACACGAGCCCAGCGAGCGGAAAACAATTTACCTATAAATGCAGTTTATCACATGTGATGTCAATAGTAGTTTACATTAGTCGTATAATATTCAAGCGAATCAAATCGGTAATAACTTTCTGTCATTAATGATTTGACAGACGAGAAAAGAAGACACCGCATTGATAAACTATAAAATATAACCTGATAAAAACTTTATAAGTTATAAGACCGTTTATTTTTAAAACTCGATCTCTCTGTAAAATATTATATGGATTACAGTACTTTATTATTTACAGGATCAAATTGATAGTTAATTTTTTACATTACTTTTACAAGTAAGCCTATGATGTTCACCTTCACAGCTTAATACCAGTCAGACTGTGTCCTACATTGAACCTAGTTGCGCTTGCAGTGTCATATGCGTGCCTTTGGGATTTGGCCAACATTTAATTTTATTATAAAGTGTAAAACTATGTAAAAATTACGATTTCGCGTAAATGTTCCACTCAGCAACTTATAACCTTAGACCGGGATAAACAGTGTAAAATTTTAATTGTAGTTACTTTTTTAATTGAAATACCTTAGTGATTACATTTGCAATTTTGCATGTTAATGGATTTCAGATTTAACAATTAGAATTTTCTTTCCTTAGTGTGGAAAAAACAATATCAGATTTTAATCTAGATTTGCTTAAGTGCCAAAATCACTTATTTTTTAATATGAATACATATTTTTTTAACCCAATCGACCCTCTTTACAAGACTCGATTACCTCTACCCAAGCAATAAGAAGCCCTGTTACGAGACGTAGTAATTTTCCAGAATTTCCTCTTTTGTTTAGCAAGATTGTATTAAATAATAGAATGGGTTACGTGAATAAAAGTCAATAAATAAAAATCAGCTCTCACGTATTCCTTTGAGCGACTTTGGAATATATAATCATACATTTTTGCTGTCTCTTTTTGCTGTCTAATGAAAAGGTGACGAGCTACCATGTGTCAATGTACCAATACGACGTGCGATGGGATTATAGTAAATTGGTAGAATATAATGCCATAACCTTCACTCGAGTGCCATGAGAAACAACAGAGTTTCGTCAATTTAAAAAGTTATAGATCAGATACAAATTATGTCGACTATACTGATTGAAAATTAGAAATAAAACATGATTGTAGTATTAAAATATGTATATATATTGATATGGTTATAAAATAACCTTTTTACGAACAATTTTTATTTGCTACAAAAATATGTTTTCTTTCAAAAGATGAACATGAAGAAGAACATGGGTGGAAAACGGTATTTTGTTATATTAAATTTAGTGCAATAATTAATAAGTACATTTTTCAGAATTATATAAGAAACATAACTGTTCAGTAAATAGATGACTGGCATGTCACTTTTAGTTGTTAGCAGCGTGACAGTGGTGTACTAAATGTTTCCATATTTATAACACGAATTAGCACTACCGTTTTTTTAAGGACGAGCGTATGAAAATAATGAAATAAATTAAATTGTTATGAAATAAAATCATCTTTTAATTTGGTGAAGTACTCAAAATATCACTTATAGTTACGATTACCCTCAAGACTGTTGTTGAGGTTTTTGATATCCTATGTACATTTTGATTACACAATAAAAAAATGAGTAATCATCACCTCAAGACACATTTATAATAACAATCGACTCAACGGAAACAATTATACCCCATTATACCAATTATATTCGATTTCCATTACGTATATGCGCATTTAGTAAAAGTTATCTAGGCAAATAAAATATTGCATTACATTTAACAACACAGTCAATTAAAAGTATATTCACGTCTGACGTCTGTGTTTGATACCCAATAGAGCAGTGATCCGAGGGAAATAAAATAATAATTCAAACACTGAATGAATGCGCGTGGAGGTGCTGGGAGGAAGGTAGAAGAAGAATTCAAATATCTCATTGATGCTGTCTGAATTATCGATATATTTTTTGTATATATATATAAATGATATTTTTTTTGTCTTCAGTGTTAATTAACGTAATTTTTTGGTTACTTATGTTAATCGTTTCTAATAAAAACTATGATTTGATTTATACAGTTTATTTATTAACCTTGTCGTCCATGCTAATGATAAGGAAATCAAATAATCTTGGTCAAAAAAGGTTGGAAACCTATAGAGTAGAGAGTCCTATCAAAGAAAGAGCATATACCAGTGACAATATTAATATACTGTAAAATATGTTATCGATTAGTGTCTCAATTAAGTATATTCTTTTTGTATCCTAATAAGGCAGTGTTAAACACACCAAATTTTTATTCAATCGATCAGTGATCTTACGAGTAAAATGATGAAATTTTACATTTTCAAATTCCGCGCGTAATTTGACGAAAACGATTTCCTTGGATGCCATTCAGTGTGCCTGACGTCAATTGCATGTGTAAACATATTACGATGGTTACGAAAATAATAAAAGTTTTGTACATTTGGCTTATATGAACTACAAATACTTACTAAAAATATGAACTTAAATGAATATTTTCCTAATCCATTATGCTTTTTTTAAGCTTACAATAACACATTTTAATTTTATTTATTAACACAAAACAAAATCCAAATGTTGCGTACGTTCTGAATAATCCGATGAACGCAATGTACTCAATTAAAAATAATTGTTGTTATTGTATTAGTAAAGATAATAAAATCTTCATATAAAACATTTTGAATTTAAGAGAATATAAGATGTTTTAACATTTAAATATTTAAACGTTTTAACTTGTAACAATTAATATTCTTACAATGCACGAATATCTTAATAAAGATATTCGTGCATTATGTAAGAGTGGGTCGATCGAATTAATAAATTAAGTTATACGTACTTATCAAATTGTATGTATATGATAATATCTAAAATTATAACACTTAAATCCTCGATAAGATTGGAATTTAGCTGTTAAACTGTTACTGATAAATGTGATAAATAATGGTCTTAATAGATAATGAATATGCTATTTACATTCAAATAAAAAAAATACTTACGATGATTTTAATTTTATTTATCGAGTTATCATTTATGAAGTTCAAAAAATCATAAATTTTATGCCCCACATAGGACTTAACCACCATGAGTCATTCAATATCATACCAGTACAGGGCGTGTATTGTAGTTTGAAGGGAGAGTAAAAGTGTAGTAAGTAGTAACAGGCACAAGGAATAGAAAAACCTTATACCTATTCCAGAGTATTGGAATATTAATGGTGAATGACATGGTTTATATAACTTACAAGACAAAACTATAGGTAATTACTTTTTCTATCGTATTTCCGATGCATGTAGTTGTTGTGGCCACTGCTTCGGAACAGTATGTTTACATTATAAACTAGAAAGTTGAAAAAAAACATACTGTATCTTTACAAACATTACTCACGATATAGTTAAGTACCTACCTTAAAATCGAATGAAATACAAATCAATAATTGAGGAATGTTAATGATTTTTTTAAACTCAAATAAACTAAATTAGTGTGAGTAGGTTAATTATTCACACCTTGACTGAACTAAATCGATATAATATTTTTTGTAAAGTGGAATTGTACAATTATTTAGTTTTTTTTTTATAAAATAAGTAGTGCAAAATGATTTATGATTTTTTAACCTACTTTGTTACACAGTTGGACAAACATTTATTTGCTTTGAAAACATCGATTTCCTCACGACACTGCTTCCTATTCCCTCGACGTCTTCATTCGTCGCTTAAACTTATTATTTGTGACGATGGATGCCTATCTCTCGAGGCGCATCGTGAATCGTGATAATGGGTCTCGCCCAAAACAATTCTGTTGGGAATTTACATTGCTAACAGCGACAATCCTTTTTGTATTAACCTCTGATTTTCGTTCAAGGAAGAAGAACTGAGCACCGTGGGTTACTTAGATGGGAGAATACAAATGTCGACATGTTTTGCGCTAATTTTCCTTCATTAGCATCTTCATAGACTGAACTGCCAGTGTCTTAAATAAACTCTCTCCACTCTTCTAGTAAATAAGTTTGGTTTTTGTGAAAGAAAAAGTAATAGAGCAATAATGTATCAATATAATATAATAATAACCATGAAAATAGAATATATAAGTACCTAAATATATCGACAACAGTTGAGACAAACCTATAAAAATACATTTCGTATTCTTAATTACAAAATAAACTTTATTCAAGTACATTTAATAGTTTAAAATTAATACAAGATTAGTGAACAATACTGAGTATATTTTCTTAACATAATTATATTAGTTCCTTACTTATGAAATTAGTGTTTTATCGTACTGACCACTTCGATTAGCAATATCTCCTCTTTGATTAAGAATTCCAAATTCAAATTTTATAAATTCATTTAGCTGGTACATTTGAGTTTTGAAAACAGTCATTCATTTGTTTTTTTCTTTGGCGTCGCTTATTTTAATTATTACAATGGAAAACATGAAATATCGGTATATTTACGAGTCCGAGTTCTAACGTGGCACCAGTGCTGCAGAAACACCTCGAAGGATTAATTATGTGTACAGCGTTGGTGTCGCAAAAGAAAGCACGGTACGTTTTTGGTTTCAACGTTTTCGTTCTAGAAATTTCGACCTTCAGAACCAACCCCATGGACGACCGGAGACCAAAGTGGAATATGAATAATTAAAGGCTATTGTGGAAGCGGATCCATCACAAAGCACTTCAGAGAAAGCTGCAGACTTCGGGGTAAGTGATAAAACTGTAATATTCCACTTGAAGCAAATCGGGAAAGTAAAAAAACTTAAACGATGGGTACCTCATGAATTGAGTGAATCGAACTTTGCAAACACGCGTCGACAGCTGTCTTACTTTGCTCAACCGAACCAATAATGAAGGGATTTTAAATAGAATCATTACTTGAGATGAACAGTGGATACTGTACGATAATCTGAAGCGCTGTGCAATGGCTGAACCCTGGAGACCCAGCCAAATCCTGCCCTAAAAGAAAATTGACTCAGAAAAAGTTACTTATGAGTGTTTGGTGGACTATCGCCGGTGTTGTTCACTTCAGCTTTCTAAAATCTGGTCAAACGACTACGGCAGATATCTACGGAACTAGCTGCTAAACAACCGAGATTGGTCAATCGGCCCCTTACGACAACGCAAGACCATACACTGTACAACAAACAACCACTAAGTTAGATGATCTACAATTGGAATGTCTGCGACATCCATTTTACTCCCCGGACCTTGCTCCAACAGATTACCATTTATTCCGGAATTTCGACTACTTGTTACAAGGAAAAAAAATCAACTCCGATGCGGCAGTCCAAACCGCCTTTAAAGAGTTTGTTGATTCTCGCCCCCATAGTTTTTTTTATATAAGGGATAGAACGGTGCATACTTTGATTAATTAAATATATTTTACAAAAAAAAATTGTCTTTATATTCCTCCCGTGCAAAATGCCAATTTCATATGTAAGGACCTAATATGTACCAAAAATTAGTCTTTTTAATAAAAAAAAATGTCACAAAAACTATGTTGTATGTTTTATACGTTGAAATATAATGCACTACGTACATCATAACGTATATTAATTTGATAGCTAATAAATAGATCGTTAGTGTACGAACGTAACGAACATAACAATACCTACAAAACACAAAAAGTAATACATATTTAATAAATTTTATTTCCAATGTTTTTATTTAATGAAATGTGATATACTTATATTATTAGACATTTTAACAACATGGCTTTAAAATTAGTGTTAATTAAATTCGTCGCTATGCTAATACGTACAAGGTCAATGTTATTCGCAAGTAAGGTTAGCAAGCGTAGTTACGTATTACGTCAAGCACTTGGGGTGACTTGGACGTTCGGCGACCGAGTTACGCTCGGTTTTTATGTATTGTTTGTGAAAAATTGCGTTTTTTCCGTAATATAAAATAAAATTAATAGAAAATGTAAAACTTTATCCAAATACAAAATATGAAACCAAATCGTTAGGTGAAAAAATGGTATTGGTAGGTACTTATAAAAGAATTGGTCATAATATTAATTATAAGTTAAAATTATATACAGTTCTTACTTTATTTTTATATAATATTATCGTATTCAATGTCACTGTTTATTTGTACTATGTTCGAAGTTAATTTTGTTTTTATACATCATCCCTAATCCCTCACATTTTTTTTCAGCCTTTTGCCGTCCACTGCTGGCGAAAGCCATAAAACGCCAATCATCCCGATCTTGGGCAGCCCGAAGTAATCTCGTATCTGCCACCTTTTTTTAATTCGTAAACATATTTTGTTATTAATAGACTAGGGTAGAAGCCTTTAAAAATAATAAAAAGTGAAAAAAAATAATAGTAGGATGCAACCCATTAGAAAAGGAGGGGTATATTATAAAAAAGAAAGGAAAAATAATTTACGGGCGATCTGAGGTCGGGAAGGGGGTGGGGGTGAGTTTTTAAGGGTAAAAAACTGTTTTTCTCGATTTCCGGCAAAACTAAAAGTCCTATCGAAAAAAGTCAAATCGCAAAGTTGTAGGTAATAAAAAGATCTAAAACTTTTGTATTTATACTTTTTTCACATAACCTCAAAATTTATGTGAAAAATTCAAAAAACCAAGTTCTTGGTTTTTTATTTTTATTTTTACAAAAATTACTTTTTTTAACGAAATTTGGTGAAAACTTACCTTTTATGTCTCAAATACGCTGTAATTTATTTGATTAAAAATATTTATTTTTTCACCTTATTTTGAATTAATATCGAAAAAGCACCCTAATTTTCAATCGAAAATTCACCCGTCAAAATATCAGCTTTTTTCAAAAAGTTGGTGTGTTTTCTGTTCGTTGAAATCTCTACTTTCCGATGGTAAAAAAAATATGCTTCCATAGTAAATCTTCTCAGAAAATGCAAAAAATCGAAAATAGCTCGAAATCCAAATATTTTTTTGAAATTATTATAAATAATTTCATCTAAAAATGTGATTGCTGTCGTGTGATTCGTGTCGTAGAAATGTTAAAATCGCTTTAGTAGTTTTTCCAAGTGATCATTCATAAATCATATTATTATGTTTCCATTACAAACATACAAAAAATCGAATCTTATTTCTTATTAACATTTTTATAGATAAATATATACTGTCATAGATATTTTGTATATTGTAGGCTATGATAATTTGTGCATTAAACAAATAAATAATAAATAAAAAGTGGGTATTCGTGCCTGAATACATTTGACGACGAATATATTATTATATTTATAGGTTCGAGTATAAGTACTTAGGTACGTACTGCGTACTTATTATTATACTATATTATGTTATTTCAGAATTTTAAACGAGTAGTTAAGATACTGGAATTATCTTTATTTAATTGTTGAAATGTTTAAATATGTATTATCATTTGTATTAAAACAAAGCCGATAACAACATCTTTAATTTAAAACAAATAATAAAATCGCAATGTCACTGCATTCTATATTTTAGATGAATATGTATGTATTGGAATAAGGATATTCAAGCGATATGGATTCATGATACATAGATTTAACTGTGTAAGTATATATTATTTAATGTAAAACTTGACATTCTCCTTGGTAGTGTCCGATGTACTTCATTCTGCGTCCTTTTTTATATCCTCACTAAACCGGTTCGATTTGTAATCTTCACAAGATTTTTTTCTGTCATCTATGAATAATACGTTATGTTAGTTTCATTTAATTGAATATCAGTTTTTTTAACTACAAGGTACCTATTGTAATTTTGAAAATGTACTGTAGCTAAGTAATGCTACATGAGTAAGCTTATTCAATGGATTATAATGTTTAACTTTACATAAATCGCGAATCCCGCCCGGTGACGCTGTCAAGGCCATTTGGGCCAACAATCAACAGGTCAATTAAAAAAAAGTAGTATAATATGCGAACGTATAATAAAGGAATTTTACGTCTGTCTGTTTAACCCACCGGCCGAGCATATTTACTACAAAGTATTTTTTTTCAAACATGTAATACAATTGAAATAAAAAGTTAATAAACGTAAATTCAGTATAATTAATTGTTCACTTGAGCTTTATAACTGGCAACGAAAACCCAGTCACTAAAGGTCCTGGTTAATTGAGACAGACAGAGCTTGATATTATAAAAAATTAAATAAATTGCAACAATTTCCGATATTAAAAATAAGTGAAAGATTACCTAAAAATGCTCATGCTTTTTGGTTTGTGTCATTTTTACTGATACATTTAATTTATTTTTTATTTATAAATAAATCTATATACATCTATGAAACATTTTAGCATTTGTGATCTAAAAACTTGTAACAAACAGCTTCATTCACATATTAAAAATTATAATAAATAAACATTTTGCTCCCGACTTCGTCCGCGAAAGTTTAAAAACTATTATTTAACTTAAATTAGTAGGTATTTGGTATAGACTAAACGTTTAAGTCAGTCAGTTAGTTTATTCAAAATGTGACATTTTTATTACTGAAAGAATTATATATCCGTCATAACTTCTAAACGAAAAGTCCAATCCGGATAATTTAAAGTGGAATTGACATGTAACTGAATGGATAAGGATGAATAATATCAGGATACATACGAGTATATCACCTCTATTCGATTCCACCGTATTCGAACTTAATAATTTAAACTGTTATTGTTATTAACTATAATAGTTAGGCATATACCATCGCGGATTTTTTTGTGAGTAATCATGAGTATTATTAATATATAGAACACTTTTTTACATAACGTCAATAGTTTTCGAAGCGCACGCCAAATAATGACTTTTATAGGCTACAATAAAAGGTATCAAACCTTGGGTTACATTGTTCCCAGAGATTTATTTTTTTTTGACGTGACAACGTCTTATAAATTGGTTTGCCGGGTGACACTTCAAGAAACTGCGTTACGCTCCGCTCACGTTATGCGCTCACAATGAGAGCGAGTGAGAGGCACGCGTCCCTTCCACTCGGGCAAAATCACTAAGATAGGAACAAGTTAAGTTGTAGTAAACGCTGTTTCATTGTACGCAAATGTATTGCAAGTTATTGTATGTATATTTGTATATAAATACGTATGTATGTGTAAAGGTAAAAATAAAATTTTGTTAATATGAAATTCAGTGCGAGATTCTTTGTATAAATTAATGTTTTAAATATAATTCTTTGTATAAATAAATGTTTTAAATTGTTACTATTATTTCATCCTTCTTCCTACTATACGAATGAATATTCACATTAAAATTATTTTACCACTCAAAGTCGTTGTCACGTAAAACTTTCGCCCGTATACCGACTTTACAGGCAACCAATTTGACATCCAATACGGGATTTTAAAATATAATATAGCCTATGTTACTCGGTTAAGATGTAACTTTCTAATGGTGAAAGAATTTTTAAAATCGGTTCAGTAGTTTTTTAGTTAAATCTAGTAACAAACAAACAATCAAAAAACAAATCTTTCCTCGTTATAAAACTATTAGAATAGATATTTTTTTATGAAAAACTTGCAGTTTATTTTTTTATAAATGTAAGCAAAATTACAATAATTAAAACTTATGTAAGTACCTATTTGTATAATAAGTAATAATTTCTTATTTTCATTGCTAAGGGTATCAAAAGTTCACAAGTAATCATTTCACCAATTATCGAAACTTGAATGTTACAATAACATATATGTACCATTGATAAAAACATTATCAGCATACGATTTCTGCCAAGTTCCAACGTTGTCTGTAGCTGCCGATATAGGACCTTTATTGGAATATATACATATGACCAAATCACTATTAATATAATATTGATAGGAATGGATAGGGGCTTAGAAAGCCTTTATGATATATTATAGATGTATTAATGTATAAAATTAAACATACCCTATTAGAATTAGAATGGTCGGTAAGTAGTACGTAACTCATAATAAAATAATATTGTCCTGAATGAATTTCGACCACAGCGGCCAATGTCAAGGATGCCATGCCACATGCAGAGTTTATAATATGTATATTATTATAGAACACAAATGTGTGTGCCAATTCTGAAGCATTTGTTTTCTCTCACTCTTTCCGGTGCAGAGATGTCTCGCGCAGTTCCAGTGTCAACTTTTGAATGGACCAAGTTAATTTTTTCAGAAAGAAAACTCTAGCCTGACCCAGGTTTCAAACCTGGGAGCTCCGAAGCAGCAAAACAGAAATAAATATAGCCAATATACCAACGGGCCATTCGTTGTAACTTGTATAATAATAATGAAATATAATAATGAAAGATGCGCGATACATCACGCAACAACCACGTAAATATATAGAACGTAAAATCATTGCAGGAACCGCAAGCCGATGATTCAAAACCACAGATAATAATAATGTAGCTAGCTATTAATAGATTCTCATATTTATAAAAAGAAGGCTAAGAGTGTGATAACATTTTCCTACATATTATACATGATAAAAGTATAACATACTTATATAATTCTTATTGACATGCGGATAGCTCCTCAACCCAATTTTTTTGCATACGGGTTCCTTTTACATAATAAGTTAAAACTTAAAGAAGGATTTCGAATATTTAACCTCAAGGTAGTGAAAAAAGGAATGAAAGATTATTTATGTTTATGTTTTATGAAAGTCCTTGATTTTTTAAGAAATAACTATGGAAATTGGTATTTTTTATAGCATAGGTAGGCGGACGAGCATATGGGCTACCTGTAGGTACAGTGGTCACCAACGCCCATAGTCATTGGCATTAGTTTTTTTGTTTTTTTTTTTTTTTTTTGTTACCTCGTAACTTTCGACTGGGTGTATCGATTTTGATGATTGTTTTTTTATTTGAAAGGGGTTGCTTCCCATGGGGTCCCATTTTTTTTTAGTCCAGTTTTGACAATGGAATCCATGAGAAAACCATATAAGTCGTAAATTTGCATGAGGTATGTGCGCGACAAATGGACGAATAACTCGATATCTATTCAACGGATTTCGATGATTTTTTTTTATTGGAAAGAGTATACTTCAAGGCTTGTTTGATGACAGTTTGGTTAGATTCTGATTATAGGATCCATGACAAAGTAACGGAAAACTTCAATTCTTAGTAGCAAACTAACGATACAAGGCCGAATCTTTTATAGGCTATCTAGATTTTTCATTAACCTACCATAACATCGTTATGATCAAGTAATTGTAGTACTATTGTATAAAACACTTCTTTATATACCGTCAATAGTTTTCGCAGCACACGCGAAATAATAACTTTTATAGGCAACAGTTTGATACGTTGGGTTACATTGCTCCATTTTAAGTAGGGATCTATAAGATTTTGTCGAAAGTAACAATAATTGTAAATACATTATCAACCACTCAACACATTCGTACCTACATATTGATGAGTAGAAAATAGTAAGTTAATTATCAAATTATAGAAGAATACGCAATTATTTTTTTACTTTTTAGTGCATATTAATTTGTTTTTCCAATGAAGTCGGTTTTTGTTTTGTTAAAATTTTTATTTATGTTGTAAAGTATTCGCGTCAAGGCGGATATTATTACTTGAATTCAATTTTCCTACACTTCGATGTACTTCAGCTTTTTGTTGATATTAATAAATACTGCATTGATAGGTAAGTACACTGTTCAACACATGTTTTTATAAGTTTTCATACGTGACTCAACCAACTGAGTGCTGGATATACTTGGATCATAATTTTTTTCGTGAAACCATTCTTTTATCGACAGGTTTATGCAGGCTTGAGGCCCGAATACAGGTTTCAATATTTGTAATAATATACTAATTGTATATTATTACAAATATTGAATACTGTATAACAGGTCCATAGCATTTACTACTAGCAGTATTACTACATTATGAATACAACGGCTTTTCACCCGTCGCCTTTTCGGGTCTAGGTAATTAAACGCAAGAGCGTTAAATTATCAGAAGTACTCTTCTGTAAGCGAATCATATAAACGTTAGATTCTAACTGTTTAATAGAAAATGTTTATTTAGAATTATTTTATTGGGAATCTTACATCCTTACTATCCTAGTATTATTGTAAACGCAATTGTGATTGTTTGTTTATTTGTTAATTACGCTTTCATGCCTTAACCAATCGTGTGATCATCATTAAACGTTGACGGACGGAAAGGGACAGGCCAACCCCGTGACACACGGAAAGTCGCGGAAGAGAACTAGTAACATTATGAATATTTGAAGGTCGAAGACGAGACTGGAAAAACAAGCTTAAATACGACAAATTTTGACTATTAAAACAAAATGTATTCATATTTAAAATCAACCACCATTTTCTAATTACTACTTTATGCAAAGTGGATTGGAATGGATAATAATTATTTAAACAACTTATTTTTTTTTAATGAGTATTACGCTAGCCCACACTTCGTTTATTTATTTGAAGCACAGTTTAAAGTTTTAATTTAGCTAAAATCTATTTTCTCTGCAACCTAAATTGCTTCAAAGGAAAACTCTTTTGACCTTAATCTGAATTATATAATATAATTATATCGGAATATTTTAAAAATAAATATTTATATACCATCACATTACTAATCTCAAGTGATGTGACTGATAATGTGAATATAGTATATAGGATGCGAAATGATTGAGTTTTTAACTTTGCTAACTTACATACTGATTGTATGCGAGCGATTTAAAGAAAAATAACAATGCCACGTTGTCGAAACTACGTCAGCGATGTCAATTTAAAAAATAATATTTAATATTTTATTTTGTTTATCAACCAGATATGTGTATAATAATAAAATATTAAAATTAAAATCTTACGTAAGTGTCTTATTTAATATCTTTGCTTTGACCCGTTGTGTGTATATATTGTTGATATGACCCACTGTGCATTTTTTTATATGTATGATAACAAAGGAATAACATAACCAAAGAATAACATTTGCGTATTGTTTAAACATAGAATATAATTTAATTTTCATTATCACATTAACATTTTAGAAATTTTGTCCAAAGAGTTCAGGGAAGCTTTTCCGCCATGTTCTCGTTCTCTTAATGATATTATTAAAAGGGCTCTTGCCACCATTGACGTTCCTGCTCTTATTGAGCCTCATGGAATTAGTCGTGATGATGGCAAGAGACCTGATGGACTGACATTGGTTCCCTGGGAACGGGCACAGGCCCTTGTGTGGGACGCAACATGTGTTGACACACTAGCCCCGTCTCATATCAGGGAAACAATGTTAAAAGTCGGAGCTGCCGCGGAAAAATCTGAAACGAACAAACGTAACAAATATTCGTGTCTTATTCCAAATTATATTTTTGTTCCGTTTGCAGTTGAAACGCTTGGACCTTGGAGTAATAGTGCCAAAAAAATCTTCCAAAATATTACTCCCCGCCTTATTGCCTCCACTGGTGACAGGGGGCTGGTTCATTTTTCGCCCAGAGAATCGGAATTGCGATTCAAAGGGGAAATGCTGCTAGCATTCTTGCCACCATTCCACGCGGTCACGACTTGTATAATAATTATTTTTAAATGTTATTTGTATTTAGTTAAGGTTTTAATGTAAATAAAAAAAAAAAACATTTTCTTTCATGCTACATTAAATATGGAACTCCAAGACAATATGCACGCACAACATACGAGAGATGGACTACACATGGATGGAGATGGGTCACAATGTCAAATGACATAGACAAGGATGTATCTATAATAAGTAGCACTTGATATTCTAGGAATTTAAGCACCAAAAACGCGTTTTATTGAATTATGTTGCGCCCTCTAGGGCGCCTCCTAAGTATATAACCGAGATTTTGTCATCCTAGACCGCGAGCGTTAGCCGCCATCTTAAAAACGTCTCGGCAAATATCTCAGAAACAATGAGTTTTACGTTAAAAACAATACGGATCTTTTTTTGTAGAGAAAAATTTCCCAACTTTATTTATATGAAACCTTTTTCTGTTTTATTCAAATTTTCCGAGATAATATATATATTTAAAAAAAAAATTGGTTTTCGTAAAATATCTTTATAATTTTTGGTAATACGAAAACATGTCATAATCAAAGTTGGAGAAAATAAAATTTGTAAAAGAAAATTCTTGTATAATCAATACTTGCTGAGTTCTAACACAATAAACGTTGCGTTGTCGCTCAGGCATCCAAACAAAGATCTATATAATATAGAATAAGCAAATAATAATATGTATAGAGATAATTAGGCCTAAAACAATGAGGGTCATTAGGGTATGCTGACGTACCTCAATGACCCTAATGCGTCTTCAATAAAAAGGGTATAATATGTATATATTTATTTGAATATGCTGCACGTGTATAGAAAGATAAGCAACTGCAAGTGCTGGGTTACTATGTAATTTAAAGAAGCTATTGCAGATCGACCTGCTAATTCCTTGTTTGGCTACTTTTAGGAAGAGCTTCGGTTCTAAAACGGTCTGTAAAATGAAATATTTTTTATTTCTTTTTCGAATAATTCATTATCCAAAATATTACACCCCGTGTTATGGCCTCTACTGGTGACAGGACTGCTGGTTCATTTTACACTAAGAGAATCGGAATTGCGATTCAAAAGGGAAAATATTTAATTGTTACCGTCTCTTTAGATAAATATTCGCATATTATACATCTTAGCTTGCATGTTGAGTTACATACCTGACGACAACTTTTATTGTGCTAGAACTCAGAAACTATTGATTTTACAAGAAAAAGTTTAATACAAAATTTGAAGTAAATTGTATGTTCTCCAACTTTTGTTTTGATTTTTTATTGTATTTTGGAAATATTTTACGAAAAAAAAATTGACTTTTTTAACTAACTATATCTCGAAAAATATTAATAATAGCGAAAAAAGTGTTAAGGTAAAGAGATAGGTAATACTATCTTCTACATAAAAGGTTTTTACTACTTTTAACGTAAAACTCACCGTTTCTGAGATATTTGCAAAGAGACGTTTTTTAAGATGGCCGCTAACACTCGCGGTTGGGGATAAAAAACACTCAGTTTTCTACTTAGCGGGCGCCCTCTAACATAATCCAATTCAAAAGTCAAACTGTCAAACTTTTATGCAGAGTGCAGAGAGTGTTGGCCCGATTATAGGGGGCATTCTTAGTTGGATTCCCGGCATACAGAGAACCCAACTAGCAAAGCTGCGTATAGCACGGATATCTGTTTCTGCGACATGACACTCTTGCAGAAAGAGATCATCTCTAGCCAGCATTTCTCGCTGCCAAGCATTGCGTTAATCACGCTCGTCAGCGAGAGGTCTTTTTTATAGCATAGGCGGATCACATGCGGACGAGCATACCTGATGGTAAGTGGTCGGCAATGCCCATAGACATTGGAATTGTAAGCGATGTTAACCATCACTTACTTCGCCAATGCGCCACCAACCTTGGGGACGATATAGATAAGGTGTTATGTTATTAACCTTCATACCGGAACATAACGGTATCAAGTATGTACTGCAGTTTTGCGGTAGAATATCTGATGAGTGGGTGTTACCTACCCTGACGAGCTTGTGGCAGTAGCGCCTTCGTGACGGGTGATACCTTCTACCTCGCTACCTCATGAAGGTACTTACCGAAACAGTCATGTCGCTTCTTCTTTTTACCCAGCGGCTCAAGTGGAGGCGGATTGCCTCCACTATCGCCAGGCCAGCTGATGGTGACCGCAGGTCCTCCTCCCATCTGTGAATCAGGACTTGTAGCTAGAGACTAAATGCGCCCCATCTCCACGGATTTTGAACGGTCGCCATTCACCCTAACTTCCACCCGGAATCGGTGCACTTCAGTGAGTTGCCTGGAGTTCCGAAGATGGATCGCTCGCAAAGCAGTGTCGCCACCGGCCACGACACAGTACGGTACCTTTCACCGATCTTGCTGTTATACTAACTCTCTGCGGTCTATGAAGAAGAGCCTTATTAAGAGCAGTGAGAGCGTCTAATAGCCAAAGTGCTGAAGCTGCAACTTCCATGCAGGATCAGACCCAGATATTTCACTTAGGCCTTAATCTTTATCACCGTCCCTTGAATGGTGACGTGGACCGTGAAATAAGAGAGCCTCCGTTTTAGAGATTGAGACCTTTAAGCCCATTTATTTACGGTCCATTGTGAGTGACGTTCCGACTTCGGCCAGGTGGGTCGCCTTTTGGAAATTCAGCGCTTTCGTCGTGATGAGGGTGTCGTCCACGTCGCACAACAACCCTATCCCGGGAGGAATAGGAGCCCGTAGGAGCCAGTCAAAGCCTACGTTCCACAAGATTGGGTCAACCCGGTGATTGAAGCGCCTCTTGTCAAAATGAAAGAGGCCTATTGCCATGACGAACCGACCCGCACCCGCTGAGTTTTTTTCGCCGGTTGTTTCCAGGTCTGAGGTGTTTATTTCCGAACCATTAGTAGATTTATTACAATCAATAAGTATGTGTAGCGCTTTTATATTGAACTAGCTGTACCCGCGACTTCGTCCGCGTGGAATTTAACAAAAAAGTTAATTAGTTTATTTATTTTATTTTGTTTTTTATATTAGTTATCATTTTTTTCTAAAATAAAAGTGGCCTAAGTTACTCCTTATTACATCAGCTACCTGCCAATAAAAGTCCCGTCAAAATCGGTCGAGCCATTTCAGAGATTAGCCGGAACAAACAGACAGACAGACAGACAGACAAAAATTATAAAAAATGTTATTTTGGTATACGTACCGTATATATATTCATATGCATGTAGTAAAAAGCGGTTATTTCAATATTACAAACAGACACTCCAATTTTATTTATATGTATAGATAAATATTTTTGACTTTCACCGTAACTTAATGTCATTTCTAAAGTGCTATCGGCCTCTTAAACTCTTCTTAGCTGGTTTTTGGTCAAACGTAAAAGGTCAATAGGTAAGTAAGGCCGTCTAGTATGTATGTAATTTGTATAATGTTATAATTTTAATCTTCGATTTTGTTTATATGAAGTTTATTTATGAGTAAGAAAGTGTAGGCCTTTCTTACTTGCCAATTATTATACTTTATTATTATTAGCACTTGACATTTAATTGAAATTGACGTAATATGACGTAAACCATGCGTAAATACACATTTCGTGACATTTCCATAAAACATTTTTAAACATGTAAAAATGTAATATATTATGTAAATTTAAATAAAAGCCTTACGATGTTAAGGTAACATAACATAAATCAATTTCAATCAAAAAAGTAAAGTTAAGTATAATAATATCGGCGTAAAATTAATTAAAAACACGCTTCCGGGCCCCCTTCCGGGCATGGGCATTTTAGCATTTTGGCGCGCTATCGGATTTGGTAAAAGTCCATAGTCGTGCGTCACGAATTTGAGGTGGAAATGTGTTGTATCTGGTAGAGCTTTGGTCTCTGATCATTTAATGTTCTTACTAATGTAAGTAATAACATTAAATGATCAGGGATCAAATTCGTGACGCACGACTATGGACTGCCGCCTCGGATTTGATCGAGTGAGCCGCATGGGGCCTTAGCGCCAATCCCTGGCGGCCATCGTAGTTGGAGATCTCTCGCTGCCGACCGTGATAAATGCCATGATCGGTAACTAATAAATACCACCTACGTATGTAACATACGAGTACCAACTCTTGTCCCAGCTAAAAATGTATATAAATAAACAAATGTATATTATTTAAACAATCAATGTGACCTGATGTTACTGCATGAGGATGGTTAAACCTGCCAACTTTAGTGTCAGTAATGACTGAAGAACTAGGATATCATGATACCATCCTGTACATACTATCTAGATAGTGTTCATAATAGTCCTACGTAGTACGTAGATATAAGTTATTATTGACGTTGTACAGAACATACAACGCTTCAAAAATTATTTTGCGACCGCAGCTACCTGAAAATTATTAGTACAACGTAAAAGTGGTGACTCGACTACTACAATTCACAGAGCGAAACGTTACCGCGATTTAAAAGACATGTAGTGCCATCTAGAGGAGGGCGCTGTAAGCTCTCGATGTCTCGCCATGGGCATAAGGCTGATTATGTTTAAAATTAGTTAAATATATATAAAAGTAGCAATAACTTCTGAATAATACAGAACTGTAAGTTGCAACTTAAATTAACTAACTGATTAAACAGTATACATCTTACTGTATTGTGTTGCAATTTTCCAACACTGGTACACTCACCCTACAAACCAACTCACAACGACGTATTGTTTGGTGTTTTATACATATGTTTATGTTTTATACATACCTTTTACCGCCATCATTATGATTACTTCTAGTCAAAGTGTACATTCATTTGTCTTAGTATGTACTTACATTTGTCATGAATAGTATATACAGTGTAATATCTATAGCTCGAACCTCGTTAAGTCGAATCTTCAGTAAGTCAAAAAAAAAAATGTTATTCCATTCCGATGATAAGCAGAATCTCGAATTATTTAGACTTCGTAACTCGAACAAAATGTTATTTCCCTATGAAGTAGGTATTGATAATACATATTTAAAATTCGAACCAGTAGTTCCTGAGATTAGCCGGTCAACCAAACAAACTCTTCAGCTTTATATATTACGACGATGTGCGAAAAATTATCAGCTCGTCTCGTTTTCCCGAGGTGACGCGGGGAGGGCTAGTCCGTCACCAGCTTCGGGTATTGCATCGTCAAAGGTCGTAACGCCTCACATTATTCGCAAACTGTTTGCAATTTTATTATGAGGAATGAGAGATGCTTTCCACTTGCTGAGTGATTTAAATAATCAAAATAATTTGTCGACACATCTGCCCTGCACGCTATGTAGATAATCCGTTATTGTCTAGTATGCAATCACTGAAATTAGATAATTAGTTGAAGGATTAGATATTCGTTTCAAGGTATATATGCAACTTTTTAACAGAAAGTATACTGTCAGGTTGGTCTAGTAGTATGACGCCAGTGCCTATGCTGGAGACGTGGGTTCGAACCCTGCATCTGAAACATCATGATAAATATTCTTGAAATTTTGTGCTTTTTTCATTATGTTTTTTTTTAAATAAAATATACTTGCGACTCACGCCAGCTTCGTACGGATTCTATTTACAAACAAAAATGAAAATGGGAAGTGCCCTTAGCAAGTAGTACTTGGTGTTGTTGTGTTGCGGTTTGAAGGGTGAGAGAGCCAATGTAATTACAGGCACAAGGGACATAACACCTTAGTTACCAAGGTTGGTGGCGCATTGGTGCTATCATGTTTTTTCTAAAGAAATATACAATGCCACTGTCTATGGGCGTTCGTGACCACTTACCAGGTGGCCCATATGGTCGCCCGCCTACCTATACCATAAAAAATGATGACTTTTATTTATAAGTTCATGTAAGTAGGTAAGTCCTAACAGCTTTTTATTTTGAATTCTAAGGTGCCAGTTTGCATAAGTTGATATATTTACAATAGACGATAATGGCACAACTGAAAAGAATTGATTTCCGAAGCATGATGTAAATACTACCAGTTTCTTCTATATCCAGACTGTCTGCCACTGGGAATATGTTGACGAAAAATTCATTAATTCTATTTAGTTTATTGGGGGGTATGAACTTAGAACCCACTTCTACTTAGATATAACAGGTCAGTTACTAGGTAGATAATGAGCAATCTGCAATTTTTGGGGTTGAATTTTCAAAAATGACAAAATACGTATGAAGTTTTGCTTAAAAGCTTTAAAATTTCGAAAACCCTGAAATACGTATTTATTTATTTCTAAACAGAAGCCATTATATAAAATTTCATCATTCATACAAGAAAAATGACGGACCCGGTAGGCGGTATATAAAAAATATAATATCATCAAATAAATTAAAATATTTTATCAAAGAGAGTAAAACAGATGCATAGCTGAAGCCATAACAAAACAGCTTAACATATAATACATCATGTTAGTTACAGGGATCGCTACATCCGATTCCACGAGCAACATAAAGCTGAAAGCTTAGAAAATCAAAGGAAATACATTACCTGTATGCATTTAGTTTCTAAAACATTTCAAGATTTGCTATCGATTGGATTAGACGTAAATATTACATATTACTTTTGATATATTATGGTGAATAATGTCTCAACATGATACAGATAGATAACATTATGTCTCGACCGATTGACCGATTTCCAAAAAAGTTGAAACAAATAAAAGTAAAAGCCGAGATGGCCCAGTGGTAAGAACGCGTGAGGTCGGGCGTATCAGGGCTAGAGCCCAGCAGGCCCTGATCACCCGATGGGAGGAGGACCTCGGGTCCCCCACGGCGGGCCTGGCGACAGTGGAGGCGGTACGTCCCCACTTGAGTCGCTGGGTCAACAGGAAACGAGGCACGCTCTCGTTCAGGTTAACGCAGGTACTTACCGGACACGGGTGCTTCGGTAAGTACCTGCACAAGATTGCGCGGCGGGAGGTGTCTCCCTCCTGCCACGAGTGTGGTGCGCCATTTGATACGGCGCATCACACCCTGACGGAGTGTGCCGCGTGGGGGCCCCAGAGGCATTCCCTGGCGGTGGTTGTAGGCGGAGACCTCTCCTTGCCGAGCATCATTAACGCGATGCTCGGAAGCGAGGGGTGCTGGTCGGAGATGGCCTCCTTCTGTGAAAGTGTGATGTCGCAGAAGGAGGCCGCGGAGCGGGAGCGGGAGGAGAAAGCCGCTGCAGACTCGCTCCGTTGTAGAAGACCGGGGGGAAGGAAGCGACGTTTTGCGCACCTTCTCCCCCCGCCACAATAGGCGCCGCCGGGAATAGGGGGGATCCCAGTACCCTGGGATTCCTCCCTAGTGAATGGAGGCCCGCATAGGCGGGCCGGCCGTCGGAGCGTCACGGTAGCATGCGCAAGCGATCCCGTGGCGCTCCACTTAAGACGGGAAGGGTACCGTGGTGGTTTTAGTCGGTAGGAGTCCGACATAACCCTCCATTCTGCATCACATATGGAGGGTATCCATGATGGATTACCCCACGAAAAAAAAAACAAAAAAAAGTGGTAAGAACGCGTGAATCGTGAATTAACCGATGATCGTGGGTTCAAACCCGGGCAAGCACCGCTGAATTTCATGTGCTTAATTTGTGATTATAATTCATCTCATGCTTGACGGTGAAGGAAAACATCGTGAGGAAACCTGCATGTGTCAAATTTCATTGAAAGTCTGTCACATGTGTATTCCACCAACCCGCATTGGAGCAGCGTGGTGGAATAAGCTCCAAAACCTTCTCCTCACAAAGAGGAGAAGAGGCCTTAGCCCAGCAGTGGGACATTCACAGGCTGTTACTACTAAATAAAAGTATCCTATTATCCTATTTATTATTCTAACTTGTAATTATTATTTATATAAACTCGTTTAATAACGAAGCTTTGTTATTTATTTTATTCTCCTTTATTTTACTATAAGCACCTACTGCCATCTCTCGTCGTTTATCAAAAACAAGAGTCATTTAAACGCAATAATATAGTGCCATATTCTGTAATAACATACCAATTTAAAGAGTTAGTTAATGAATTATTATTTATTACTAGCTGATACCCGCTACTTCATCCGCGTTGCTTGATATATTAACAAAGTTTTCTTATTTACGAACGAAAAAACATCAAAAAGATCGCAAGCAAAAATATACTTTATTTATACATACATCACTGAACACGCAGTGCATAATTATACAAATCGTTGTTTCTTGAAACTTTGATAACTTTTTACTAAATGAAGATATCGCAATAATTTTTTTTTGATAAGTGCCAAGTGTCTAAGAAATAAAATTTAGAAAATTTATTTGAAATCTATCCAGTAGTTTTTCCGTGATGCGCGCACAACTGCAGACCTCTATCATTTTATTTATATAGACTAGCTGATACCCGCGACTTCGTCCGCGTTGCTTCATATGTTAACAAAGTTTTCTTATGTACGAAGGAAAAAACATCAAAAAATCGCAAGCAAAAATATACTTTGTTTAAACATACATCACTGAACACGCAGTGCATTATAAAAATCGTTGTTTCTTGAAACTTTAATAACTTTTTATTAAATGAAGATATCGCAATAATATTTTTTTTTGATAAGTGCCAAGTGTCTAAAAAATAAAATTTAGAAAATTTCATTGAAATCTATCCAGTAGTATTTCCGTGATGCGCGCACAACTTCAGACCTCTATGATTTTATTTATATAGATAACATATTTTTTTGTATTCTGTAAAAATTAGAACAAATACGTAATATCAAAAATAAACTACATTGAAAAGTAATCTAATGAAAAGAAAATTAAACGATTAAAAATTATATTAATTATATTATATACTATACATAGGTATGGCTCCAATTACATAATTATAAGGTGAGGTTGTATAATGCGCATAAATACTAAGTTGTCTTTTTAAAACAGGTTAAAAACCAAAAAAAAACCGGACAAGTGCAAGTCGGACTCGCCCACCGAGGGTTCCGTACAAATTTGTAGGTACATATTTAGGGTTTTGTTTAATTATAAATTTAGTTACTTAAGCAGGTATGCAAAACAGTGTAAACTGTTAAGAATTACATACACTAACATCTTTAGGTACCTATACTTATAAAAAAGCTTTTTTATTCTTAGTCAAAAATCGAAAATTATGCATCATAAAAATAATTAATAATCTGTTTAAGCTTGTGCCTATGACTCTCTTTCCTACGATACCCCACATGATACGGTTAACTCAATTCAACATTTGGACCGCCGTTTCTTGCATAAATACCCTGTTTTTTATGATTTAATTACAAATGTATAGTTTTCATGTTTGTAGAATAAGACGGTATTACTTGCCAAATTTCGTAATTCTAGGTCAACGGGGACGGTCCCCGAAATAAAGGGTCTTGACAGACAGACGGACGGACGGACGGACGGACAACAAAGTGATCCTATAACGGTTCCGTTTTTACTATTTCAGGTACGGAACCTTAAAAACATGTTTAGTTTGTTTATTTTTGGCTCATTTTGAATTTAAAACGTGTTCATTAACTCCTTCGCTTAGCTGGCTTTTAGTTTTGACACAAACTGGAAAATTGGCAAAAAAGAGATGGAAATAGTATTTCTTTTGCAACAAAATTGTATTAAAATAGGTAATCAGCGCTTTCTATCGAATGTATCACGGCGAGTGCTCAGAGGAACTATTCTCCCTCATTCCTGCTACCCCTTTGCTTCACAAATTTACGAGTACCGCGCACGAAAAATTTGGCAACCCTTTTCTTTGTCGCACCTCCAAAACATGGAATTCTTTACCAGCACACCTGTTCCCCTCCTCTTTTGACCTGGATTCCTTCAAACGGAACGTAGAGTTCGGGATATTCAAATAATATAGAATATTTTCATAACGAAAAATAAAAGGAATAGTCTAGGTACTTAACGAAGGTTTTAAACATTCTAACTTAATTAATAGGATGTAGTTTTCAGGATAGTATATTATAGATAAAAATAAAAATCAAACTTAATTTTGTTTAAATAAAACAATATAACAAACTCACTGGCTGGCTTTATAAATAAATAATGCCTAACATAAAATGTATGACTAAATCCAGCTGTAGCATTAATAATTATTATTTTCTCCGAACTCATTTACAGTTGTAACGGTTCGGAAAAATCAAAGCGTACAAATCGTCATAATGAACTTCGCGTATCGTAATCCATAATTCATAGCAAACGTGTTAATTATGGAAGCCCTCTTCATTCTGACGGTTGTGACGACAGTGTACACATTACCAATTTGCTCTATTTACTGCGACATCCTGTGAGTTAACTTACAATTAACTATGTTTATAAATTGCTCCGACGTGATTATAAGAAACCGGTGTAGTCGAGGCAAAACAAGTTAGCATCATGGGTTGTATACCATAATGGTTTACAGCATAAGAAACTTGATTGTAACTTGCTTCTTGGCTCATCCAGTACCAAACGAAAGTATTCTAAGAATATTTCTCTTTTATACAAAATGAATGTCGTGTTGCTTCATTTTTCATAATCATTAAATGAGTGGTAAGATTGACATTATTTTAAAACACAATTTGTTAATATAATTAAGTACATAGGTATATCTATATACTGACATACTTATTTGTATTTTATATATACAACTGCCCTACAACTACACCATAATTTTAATCCTGGATGTCATCGTGTGCCTACCTAAAAAAGTTTGATAATAAAATCAAGTCTCTTTAATAATATGATAATTTTCAAAACAAAATTGAATTCGAAATAACTCTTCCATTATTTTTAACTATCAACAGATAGGTTAAATGAAGTTTCAGAACTAGAAATAGTTATTTAATAGATTAATCAAGTCCTCTTAAGTTATATTTAGATTATTTTAATTTGTCACTCAACGCCAGGGTACCGCTGTAAAAATGATCGTTTGAACAATGTTTCATTGCATGTTGATATTAGTTTCGCATTCATGCATTCCATTAATTACATGATTCTTCCACGTTCGCCAATATTTACAATGGGTTTCTTATACACACCTCCTTAAAGCTACTACGAGTTGTCACAGAACGTGACCGAATCAAGCAATTAATATGTAGAGGACATATTCATTCATGAAGATATTCCTGAACTTTACTGGCGTAATGTGCTTATCCATCATTTTGGAACTACCAATGCCACCCAGGCCAAAAATATTTAAAAGTACGTTTTCTAATATTATTACCATACAATTTTGAAATTGAAGGTGATTTTTTTAATTAATGTTTTTGGTCATTTAACTGGTCCCATGATTCGACCATTAATTATGCCAGTCCACAGATCAATGTTAAATTTGTACTGTAAGTATGTTAACCGTATCAGATGCGGATTTATACCGTAATTATTAATTTAATTCACGGAGTTTTTTTAATAACATAATATAAAGGTAGAGTATTATCATTAATACGCAGGAAATAGCATGAAAAAACAATTATTTTGCTATAAAGGCAATTTCAAAATGCAATTTTATAATATATTAGGTATCAAATTTTAAAATTTTGGTTTTGAATTATTGTTACTTCGTAGATACTTTTTTAAAACGATTATTGACAAGCTTAAAATAAGATCATTTAATAAATATTATAATTTGGACAACATCAAAGAAAAACCTATTTTTAGGATTATGCTGCACTAATCTGCAGTTTACTTGTATTTTCGGGATTGTACTCAATACAAGGGCTACTGAGGATGGCATTACAAAGATCTCGATAGGCATAAGATTAATTTTGGGGACTTCCTGTTTATAATAAATGTTATACGTGTTATATAATTATTTTTTTATCACAGGTTTTCTGGTGAAGGAGTAAAATGGCAATCGTATTGTAAATGTTTCAGGGACGCTCATGACAACGTGTCTACAAATTTACATCAGAAACACAGTTTATATAAGTTATTATTTCAATGCGTCTTATTAAAAATCAAGCCTGAAAATTGCCATGATCTATTGCCTCCCGAAAATAAAAAAACTACGGAAAACGTGAAGAAAGATTACAAAAAAAATATCGACTCAACAATAGAAAACAACGTTAAGCGCTACGCACGTGATCTTGATAATTTTGACAAATCATTAAAACAACACTCTAAAGCTAACAACTCGGAAACAGATATAAAACATTTTAATAGTAATGAACAAAAAAAATCAGATTATGTATCTTTTCACGCTTTAATTATAACAACAGTAAACGGTAAATTTAAATTACCGAAGAATTGGAGGGAGGAATGGATAATAACTAAGCAAATAAATACTACAGAATTAAATAAAAACAATGAAACTAACTACATTTTGGATACAGATAAACACGGAACCAAAAACATAAGAACGACGACGGGCACAGGATCGAAAAATGAACATTATGGAAATAAAAATATTGAAAATATAAAACCTGAAACTGATACAAGAAAATATACCGATATAGAAACTATTATCGCCACGGATGAAGTCTTTCCATATAAAAACTATGAAACAACTGAACCTACCGTGCCAAAAGCAAATTTTACGAAGCTAGAATTAATAAGTGATTTAATTAATACAACCGATGAAAATAACATGACTTTTTATAATTTAAGAAACGGAAGTGGTAATGCTATATACGAAACTATTGGAAAATTTAACAAAAGTCAAAAATTTATCGAAAATAGAGCAAATAATACATCGTTTTTAGCTAAAAATTTCCAAAGTGACAAGACAATAAAAAATCTTAATGTACCAATAGATTGGACTATGCAAAATACCAGGAAAAATAATACTTTTAATTCTAATATTAGTATTGAAGCTTTACAGAATAAGAATCTGAATAGAACAAAACATATTGGAAAAACTATTAACAACACTTTACAAATGCAGTTTAATAATGTTTTAAATACCAGTGTCGTGACATCAACGACAAAAAACTATGATGCTTATGATTTACACATTAATTACCCAAAAATATTTAATATAACAGTAAAAAGTGGTATCAACCCTATAAACGAGAAAAATAAGCCATTAAAAACAAATAACTTTAATGAAGAAACAACTACAAAAAGATACATTAAGGAAACATCATTGAAACAACCAAACCTTACATTTACGATAAATAATAACGAAAATCAGAATATTAGCAAATCTGATATTTTTCAAAACACTGTAAGTCCATACGAAAATAAAACTAAAATGTTCAATAATAATGATGAAGTTATTACTGTGTCAGTCAATGACATCAATATTCCTTCTAACGAACTAAATATCAATTTGACTACTACTTCATCTATACTTGACTCTCCAAAAATAAATAATAGCAATCGCGCTCACTACCAGGAGAGCGAAATACCCATTATAAGAATATTTAGTCATGAATTTCCAAACAATACTGTTATTAGTGTCATTAATGGTACAGAACTTTTACCAAATAAAGATTTTGTAAGATATGAAACCAATGTGCGAGAATCAGTACAAAGTAAAACCACAAAAGAAAATGATAATTTTAACAATTTGGCTGCTACGGCTGAAGAAAATATGAATAACAGTGTTGTAAGAAATAAATTGTTACCATTCAATAAAAGTATTATTGGTAGATTATATTATATTACTGGCCGTCAAGCAATACCAGCACTATTTGTACAAAAACCTAATGGAGACTTACATTTAGGTTTAGATATATCAAATGTTTGTAAAAAAGCTAATTGTGCTAAATAAAAATCACCGCTGTAATAACTTCATGTTAATTACAAATGCACTAACAACAATAATATCATCATAAAAGGTAGGTATTTTAAAACAATAACGTTTAAGAGTGGGATTAATAAAAATCTTCATGTTCTAAACCACTCTATTATTTATACGTAAAAATGTAATCATAATTTAAATGAAAATAACATAAATAAGTATAGCCACGGTAATGCGCATTTTTACTATGAAATAATTCAATTCTGACCCTAAAAGATCCTTAACGACCCTAATGACAGACTGACAATCGACAATGCAAAACTTGTTGGTTATGGAATAAATACATACACCTATAGAATAATAACACTTAGAAGGATGTCACGTAATTACATTCACCGTCACGCACACATACGACCGAATTATGCTGCAAGTGAATAGACATTTTCCCCATAAAGCGAGGAAATTGATACTGTTTGTTTGTAAAAGTATTATAATTATATATTGCAATGTAATTTATTAAATTTTAGCTTTTATTGTTATATTGATCTCTTTTTTATTAATTTATTAAAGTTAAACGGTGAAAAACGGTTTATCTCGATTTACGGCAAAACTACAAGTCCTATGGAAAAAAGTTACATGGCAAAGTTGTAGATCTTAAAAAGGTCTACAAGTTTTGTATTTACACTTTTTTCACATATTCTCAAAATTGACGTGAAAAATTCAAATTTATCAAAACTTGTTTTCAAAAAAGTTTTGTCATTGTCACCCTCCGTGAGCTCACCCCGCTTTGGATAGGTGACGTGACAGTGACAAAACTGGTTTTGTCGCCGTGACAAAAATTGTTCGTGAGCAACTCCAGTTTTGTTTAAATTTAATTTCCTCATAATAAATTAAAATCAAATTGTTTACAATCAAAGTTTTTAAGTCAGATTGTTATTTTTGTTTTGCTAAGGCTGGCAACACAGAGTGACTAATTTTGTAACACTTGTGTACGCGGTGATAGAAATGTCACCCAACTGTTTCGTCGAGGCGTGAGCGCATCTCCATACAAGTCCATGGACTTGATGAGGGTGAGAAACTGTCACCGAGACAAAAGTTGCTCGTGAGCGCGCTGCCTAATGGTCTGATTGTAGGCGGACTTTAACTAATGATGAAACTTATATTTTACATACCTATTTCATAAACTTATTTTGCACCTTCTCGAGAGAATTAATGTGTACTTTATATTGAGGGTTCTAATGGACGAACCATATTAACCATAATTATATAAGAATTGGAACCATATTTATAATAAATAACATTGTTGTTCAATGGATTCAAGCAAAATATGTAATTTGTCCAATCAATGTACTATAAGTTTATAAAAGCATATCAAAAGTTTTTAAGTTATATTATGAGTAGGGCATCTTTTTTTATTTATTTATTTATCAATCATTTTAACATTACAAAAAGACACTGAGGTTTTTTTACAACTTGTCGATTCAATTAAATGACACTTCAAACTTCCCGCGTTTTTAATAATTGTTATGTCGGCTCTACACTTGATTATTTCCGACGTAAATGTGAGGTCGTAACCGTACTTCAGAAAAGAGGTAAACTTTATATAACTTGATTGCTTTTTTATTTCTTATAACAATTAAATCAAAAATTAAAAATTATAAGAATAATAAACCTATTAATAAAGCATAAAACGTTTTTACTTATAAAAGGTATACATCATAGACAAAATCTTCAACAAAACTTACTCGAATAATCGAAAAATTCAAATCGATTATTACTTTTTAAAATATAAATACTTTAATAATCTGAAGTATTTGTAGTTGAAAAACTCATGGTACGTATAATATGTACAAAAGAAATCTGAGACCTTTTTAAGAAGAAAAACGATGAATAAAAAATTATTATCCTCATTGAAAACGATAGCGGAAATTGCATCTGGCTACCAACTGTACAAAACGAACGAGATAAACAAGATTTCTAAATTTGTTAGTTTGTCAGTCCACTTGTAACGATCGAAGAGCGGTGAACATCGAGGAGAGGTCGTGGAGGAATTTACCATCTTAGCCACCATCGCCGTTCGCCAATTACACCATGGCTGATACCGAAAAGGCGCCGCAGCCGCAGCCCCAACAGCAGCAGCAACCTGAACAACAACCTCAAAACCAGCAAGCTAAGGCGGCTAAACAAAAGCAGGTCATTGGTGAGTGCCGCTACGCCATCTTAGTTTTGCGTGTCCCGGTATATTAAAAGCACATGGTTTTTTAATGTTTTACTTTTGTATATTTACGTGCATTAAGAGCGAAAAATATTTATTATTTTGTATCCAAGCTGAATGTTATTTCAATTTACAAAGCTGGTATAAATCAAAACTTTATTATCGATCGTTTAATGACCCCCGGCATTTAGGCCGTGCTTCCTTTAAATTAAATAGAATTCAATAGCGAACTGTATTTTTATCACATTTTTGTTTATCTTAGTCGATTTAAATGTACTATGCGTACCTTTAATTCAAGTTAGGTTTTTATTTGAAATGCTTGCGCATTACGTCGCATTTTAAGTGCATACAGCTACAAACCGTACCGCCATTTTAGTCTTTGTCTTTTTTGAGCGTGGGTATCAAGCTTCATATTTATATATTCTTAAATGACTTTATTTTAAATAGCTTTGATACAACATGTAGGTATTACTTATATTATGTATATTTTAATCTGCCCGCGACTACGAAAACTATACAATATAAATTTTGTATATGTGTATATAGCCCCATGTTTTTATTGATAAAATACATTACAGACGTTACCTACTTCCACTCAAACTAACTACATTGAAATCAACAAATGCTTTTACTACGTATAGAGGATGAAGATAATAATTCTTTAGTAAAGTTCTCTATTAATAGATTAAATGTTATTTATTGAAATTAGCTTCAACTAGAAAATAATGACAATAAAAATCTCTCAATTAGCTATTGGTATGTGCTACTAATAAGATCTTAAAAAATACTACAGATATATAATCAACAACTTTATTTGCTTGTTTTTATCCTGACTGCATTACATTTCTAATTAAATAACTTTCCCTTTTTTATTACAGCTGAAAAGGTTTCGGGCACTGTAAAATGGTTTAACGTCAAGAGTGGATATGGTTTCATCAATAGGTAAGTTAAAATAACTGTTGTATGCTATTATCATCAATCAATTTAATTTATTTTGTTATTTATTTACTGTTTTTTTAAGTTTGTCACAACTTTTTATGACTTAGGTAGATAGATTTTGTGTCAAAACAAATATTCAGTACTCTGAAAACACATGTCATTATTTATTCAGCTGGAATAAATGCAACATTCTTCAAATGTAAACCGAACACCTTTTAACAATTTTATGTATTAAAATAGTTGATTCACTTAATGCAAAATATTTCTTATTAAAATTTAGGAGTTTTTAAAACAGCTATTCCTTTTCTAAAATGTCAAATTAGTTTGAAATAAAATATTTACTCTACCTTTATTAAAAAAATACATTTTACAAGATATGCTTAATATATTATGCCTTAGGTAGTATTATTAAATATTCCCTTTCAAATATGGCCATATTATGAATTACAATAGTAATATACTCATCTATAATAATTTTAATATTTTGACTTTAGTTAGTGTTTTTGCTAGTTAGTAAAGAAACCAAGATTACTATTGTAAAAACAAAAATTCATATAAAACCTTTGATTCTACATATTATAAGCAATATGCCAATAACTTAATTATGTTATATCACAGTTTTGATCTATAAATCTTTCCATTTAATTTATACCCTTCGACTAAACTACTTGTCTTGATACCACAATAACAACCACATTATGTAGATATCCACCAAGTATGTCCGTTCACTAAAAACATTAAGTACTAATTTATTTATAACATGTTTGTTATATTTTTAAAGTAGTTACAATAGTTCAAATGAAAAATTACAGAAAAGGAATGAATAGTCACTTATTATTAAATATAACTATAAAATTTAATTGGTAAAACAAGAGAAAATAGAAGAGTAGCATACATCATTATGTATGAATCAAATAAATCGCGCAGCATTTCACATGTAAAGAAAACTGAAAGACCATTCTATATATAAGAACAAATCCAGCTGCAATCATATATTGCCCCTAGCGAGTTCCTCAGGATGCGCCTTCCCTGCAAATATTGAATATACAAACGTATTAATGGGCTTCATATACCACATGTTAAAGGACCTTACAAAATAAAGTATTGAAATTATAAAAATATATTATTTGTGAATTATTAAAAAAATAAATTCATATATGAAGCAATGAAATGTGTAGCAGAGTCATTTTTTTATTTGAATGATGGCAATGTTTTGAAAAAGTAAAAACTACAATAATGTAATCATAATATAATACTCAGTGGTAAAGCTTTGTTCAAGCTCTGGTTAAATGAGCAAAGAATTATTAAAAGCAAAGCATGCTATTAAGAATGTTTTATTTTGTAGGAATGACACGAAAGAGGATGTATTTGTACATCAGACGGCGATCGTCCGTAACAACCCACGTAAGGCTGTGCGCTCGGTCGGCGACGGCGAGGCGGTGGAGTTCGCCGTGGTGGCCGGCGAGAAAGGCTTTGAAGCAGCCGGAGTGACCGGCCCCGGCGGTGAGCCGGTCAAGGGCTCGCCCTACGCTGCCGACAAGCGTCGCGGCTTTCCACGCCAGTCAGTACCTTTGATTTATATTACAAATAAATATTTTCTCCTTTTTTATTTTCGAATATTTGCTAAAAATAGATTATTTATAGATTCTACCCTCGGCCTGGAGGCGGACGTGGTGGCGAGGGTGCTCCCCGCAGAGGTGGCATGGGACGACGTGGACCCCCACTCAATCAAGGGGGCGCGCAGGGAGATGAAGGACAAGAAGGTGGAGGTCCACCGCAGCGTAGGTGAGTATAATACCTAAAAAATATTTTTATATTTGAATTGTATAAAATATGACATACTAAATAATATGATAAGAACATAACTATATAATTAGCATGTAAATAATATTTCAGCTACTTCCGTCGCAATTTTCGCGGAGGACGTCGCGGTGGCGCTCCAAGGCCGTCGTACCGTGGCGGGTACCGGTACGTGCGCCCGCGCAATAACCAGGGTCAAAATCCAAACCAAGGTCAAGGTCCTCGTCAGAATGGTCAGGAGGGAGAAGTTCAAGCTTCTGCTTCCACGGCGCAAGTGCAGAGCAAAGGCAAAGCTAACAAAGCCGCGGGTACCACCATCGAGACCACCACTAATGAAAGCCAGGCTTGACCCGCCTACCGTCTTACAGTGTGGCACGCCCCTAGTAGTGCATGTTAATTCCAGCCGTGCCGCACACCATTACATCTTACTGTCTGTCTATTCAACTAAAGAGTGTTTCGTTGCATCATTGCAATCGGTGATCAGATCATTGTACACCAGTTTTATGTGTAGACGTAACTTTGTTAAAGGGGGTGTCACAGGTGGAACTGCATAATATCATGGATCAGAGATGTGATATTTTTATTATTTTATAATATGTTGTATACCATTTGGTGACCGGGCGGCGAACGATAATATGAAATTATATTTTACTATTTAATGAATATTATGGGTCACCGCACGTATGCCTCTAATAAATTGAGTGTTATAATATTAAAAGGTTTTTGATGATTATTGGTATACCTGTAAAATAAAAATGTCCCCTAAAATGAAAAATTGTGCAATTTTAAATTATTATATATATGTATTGAGAAATGATATGCAGGTTCCGAGACCCCAAGAAGATTTTATATTTTTAAACTCATGTGAATTTATTTTTATCAATTTCTACAAGAATGAATTTGTGCATCATTTTTTTAAAATTTTAGTTGTACTTGTAACTTTTAACTCAGTGAATTAAACTTCTTTTTACCTGTGTGAAATTTATTTTATTTTTAATAAATAATATATTTATAGTAACCAAATACAGTATTTTATATCCTGCTACTTATGTACACATAGTTTTGTGCTTTGTTTCTTAACCCATTGAATACTCTGAATTTCCACTAGTGTTGCAGAAAAATCGACGATACGTAGTTGAATAATAAATCTATTCAAGATATCGATAGTATAGCTCACCGTAAACAATGCTATTCACAACACCAAATACTATCTATAGTAATTCATATTAACCTAACTATATAAAAAGTACCTTTTTTTATGTAAGAGGGGGCAAACTAGTCTGAGACTCACCTGATGGAATGTGACTACCACCGCCCATGGACATTTGCGACATCCGAGGACTTACAGGTGCGTTGCCGGCCTTTGAAGTACCCTATTAAAATGGCGCCAGAAAAATCCCTTCATGAAAAGGGTTAAAATATACCTATTTAATTGAAATATTTAAACTATTCGAATTAACTAATTAAAATATTAACTTTCAAGAATGACTAGGTACTATAGATTATTCAAGATCTCGACAAATTGTATCAAGTCAATTCAATGGTAAAGTTGTTATAACTTTGTCCTTTTTATTAATAGTTTTTTGACAGCTCGACGACTGATAAGTTATGGTGATGTCTTAAAGAACGTAATAATTAATATCGCTTATTTATTTTATAAATAATACAAACGTAAAAATTATATATACATCAAGTATCAACCGACGGTTCGTCCGGTCGCCATTTTGACGTGGTCTGTCACTAGCAACAAACGCCCGTGGGCGTGGTGCGCTCGTCCTAGACACACGTATTTACGTTCCCTGAGTGTTCTCATAAATATTAATTAATTAATCAATAATATTACTGAAGACTCCTCATCGGACGAATCTACTATAAATTATGATTCTGACGACTCATGTTATTAAAAGGAATTAAACTATTTTAGGTGTTTTATTTGTAGGCCTTATACTAAGAAGAAAGTAAAACTTTATATAATGTTAATATTTTAATGGTTACAACCTTAAAATTTTGATAAGACATCAATGGTCGATCCTGATTCAATACATTTTTTGCATTTATTTCTAACTACTATTTATAATTTGTATAAATCGTAGTAGGTAATCATTATGTGTGCCACATCACTAAATGGACGGTACCCGTCAATATTGCGGAGTTAATCCTCCAAATCGTCGATGTTCACGCCGTGGCAGATGGTCACCAACGGTAGGAGCTCACAAGGTCCCGCATATGACAGGCGCGAGCGGATGTAGGATCTACGGATCCTCAGTTTGGTTTTCAGTTTAGACGTTGGCGGCCATCCTCCACTTCTCTAGCCACTCCTGAAGCTGTTAGCAGATCCAGCAGACATTGCATTTTATTAGCTGCGACGATTTGGTGATAGGACGTATGTACCGAATACCGATGTAAGCAGTAAATAACAGTTGACAGTTCAAAAACCTTCCAGAATGGCGCTAACGTCGATACAGGGATGGATATGGAGTGAATGTAAAGCAAGTTGTAACTTTGTAAGCGGATTGAAGTGAGCCGAGTGTGACGGTGCAGTATAAATACTAAATACACCAGTTCAACTATTTACATATACATAGTCCACAATATTATTGTAAGCATAACCTCAAATAACTCTTGTGTCGAAAATAATACACAAAAATTGTAATTACATGTCATTGTTTCGTATTTTATGTTTATTAAAAAAGTTTTCCAACTTTACCAAAAATTAAATTATAAGGGATTGATAATTTAATTGTAGGCTCTCTTATTAAAATTTACGCTGATTATATTGTAGTGCCTCATTTAAAGCATTTTGGCGAACACTTTCATACACGCATATTTATCTTTACCTCCACCTTCCATATTTTTGTGATTGCTATTGTCTCATGAGGTCACGTATGAGAGTCCTTAGATATTCAAAGGTTGCAAACATCATTTGATTAGAAATATCTCTCTTCCTTTACCACAATTTTTTTTTTATTATATGTTAAAGCAGTATAAACCTCTTTAATCATTGTGTCCAAAACAATTATTATTATTATTGACCTAACAATTTAATAGACGCGGACACCCTACCATATGTAGAATTAGAGACTACTTTTAGAAATGTAGAATGTCAAAATAGAAGTTTATACAAATATTCTGCGGAGTATCTTAAATTTCGATATTTTTACCTAATTTTGACTAAGATGACTGGACTATTAATAAGAGCAAGCTGAAATAGTGTTACGCGTTTGTCCAAAATTGACGTCACTCGAGAGCAGATAAAAGCTTTTTCCATACATATCAACGAGCAATGGCATCCGTTATCTATTATATATTTAATATACAAAAGAGACTTGTTCTGACTGACTCATCAACACGTAGCCTAAACCACTGGGGTTAGAGACTTGAAATTATAACAGTTGATGCATTTTATAATGAAAACGCGTACTAAGAAAGGATTTTTGGAAATTCCACCCCTAACAGGGTGCAATAAGAGTTGAACTGTTGTATGGAAAACCGTCATTTTCAAAGTTAGATATTATATATCATTATATTTCATATACAAGTTTTTGATTAGAAATAAATAGGTAGTCCATTGAAATGTTACATTACTTACCTTGCGTTTTTTAGAGGACGCAATTTTATTTTTATAATGTGTAGGGGGTCAGTGTAAAGCTAAAACCAAGTTTGTGGGGTCGCCACCCTTGTCCCACGGCCGCCATCTTGAAAATAGGGGTTGAAATGCTTTTTACGATATAACTCTTAAACTATTATCTGAAAAAAAAAATTGTTAACATTTTTTATTGAAAATTAAATTTTCTACAACTTTGATCCAGTAACTTTTTGTCGTAGAACTATAAATAAAAAAGTTATAAGCGAAAATGTTCAGAAGTTCGAGAAAAAAATTATATTTTTCGATATCTCTTTTTTTATCATTTTACGAAAAAAAATATATCAGACCATTTTCGTAGATCGTTTTTTGAGGAACAACTTTTATAAGCAACATTTTTCAACATTAAGTCAATAGCTAAGGTTTTACAGCGCTCCGAAATATTTGTCAGTACTCTTAACTATACATCGCTACATATTATAAAACAAAGTCCCCAGTGGCTCCTGTCTGTCTCTATGAACGCGAAAAACAAAAGTTGTAGATCTTTTTATTATCTACAACTTTGCCATTAAACTTTTTTCCATAGGACTTGTAGTTTTGCCGAAAATCGAGATAAACCGTTTTCACCCTTAAACATTTGTCGGGTAAGACCGGCGCACGTCGCTATCCAGATGTAAGAAACATTTTCATTAATCAAAATAATAAAAGATTTATTTACGAAAACAGCTTTTAAAATTTATTTCTAAAAATGGGACTATAAATAGACAACATTGATGTTTTGTTTTAAAAAGATAATGTATTAATTTAAAAGTATCTATTTATTTAATATTATATTTAACATTATAATATATAAAAGTATATCAAATTCTCATCACAAATCGCAAAAAAGTAGTGTAATGTTTCTGGGTTCAGTTTTAAATCATTTATTTTTACAATTGTCATAACACCGGATGGTATGTAGTCAGCTAAAGCAATATAAAAGAACTCTTTGTACAATAGGGGTGGCCATCAGTTAATAAAAAAAACTTTACTTAGTCGAAAAGGCTTACGATATCTGGATACGGCGAAGATTGGCATAAGCCGGTCTTTGCCTCTAACAACTAGACGGACTTAGCCACTAAAGTACTTTGAGCTGCACAGATCCAAATAACATCACAGAAAAAAACACAGCGCATTTTTTTAAACAATGTGGTATCGTCTTGATGAAAGTAAAAAGACAAACTAAATTTCAAGTGATTTTTTTCGGTGTCTTAAATAACGCAATCTACTTATATTTATTGAAATTATAACTGTAAACTGTTTTCGTACATCATGCTGCTATGCAGCTATACCCTATTTCAATGGGAATAGAAATAAATGTAAACACACCGTAGATTTACAAATTGCATGCGATTGTCAAATCGTTCTGCATTATTATGCACTGTATACAGTTCTTGATTAATTTACCCTTATTCATAATACAACACTATTCCAATTAACTAGTTATAACTTATAACCACATTAATTTAGCTTGTTAAACTAAAAAACATGTCATAGATGTTCAAGATGTTGACCAATGACATCGATATCGATGACCAATGATATCACATTAATTCGGTTTCAAATTTGTTTATTTATTTTTATTCCTGTTGCGGTTGGAACAGGCTATGCCAGGCCCGAAGTGACCTTATTAGTAGTAAGTTTGACAGGGTAAAGTTATATTATAAACAAAAGTTGTTCACTTTTAGCAAACTCGTTTGGGAAATAAAAGTAACACTAATTATTATGTGCATACATATAGGTTAAAATTCTCATATAAATATGTATACATATAATATCTATTATATTATCTAGATATAATATCTGTGCTGGCTGTGAAAATGGCGTAAATTGTTGAATACATCTTGAGATAAATCTATTAGGCATTCATCTTTTCAAACCATCAATAAATACAGATCCGGTTAATCCCTTTCGGCCCATTCAGTATTACCAAAGCTACAATGAATATGAGAAAAAAAACAACATACATGTCTCGAAGTTTTAAATTTAGAACATGTTTTCCCAAAATTCGTCGGTACGATTTCCTACAAATCGTTCGTTATTATTTTACCTAAATAGTTATTACTACTATTAATATTATTGCTGCTGCTACTTAGCCGCCTTCTATAACTAAATGTAAAAATGGCCTGTGCCTATTTTTTTTTTTTTTTCTAATAATTTGGTCATTATATACATTTATCAGTATCTGCTATATTTAATTGGGGTACTAGTGATAAATTATTATTAATCAATAAAATATGGACGTACTCACAGGTATTAACTTATTACCTTGATATGTACCGTCATCGGAAAGTCTTAAATAACCGTCAGTGACATCCACTGTGACTTGGTTGTCATTCGCATTTCACAACTCTTGCTGGTTGCACGAGTACTTCGTTACGTTGGAAATAACGCGTTATCCAGCAAGGTGATCAATAAAGTAGAATACTGTTAATAAATGGAAAGGTAAGTACAGTTTTGTTATTAAAAAAAAAATACTATGCTGTCGTTAAATATTTTTTAATATTGTAATGCCGTTATGAATTATTTCACTATGCGAAAGATTTTTTAACAAATTGCCATTGCGACTAATTAGGTAGTTTAGAAAATATTTTGCAAAGCAAACCTGTTGATCTTCGCTGTTAATTTAAATTTATGTTTGTTCGTATATAAAATTTACATTTATTTTGTTATTTGTTCGGTGGTCTTTTAACTTTTTTATTTGTTTTATTATAGAAAAAGTTACTATATAAATCTTTAGCATAGCTGACTTTAAATTACATTTTATATACCGTCTTAAATAAAAAGGTACTACGATATGTATTGCTATAAGTTACTTAATAATATTTCAAAGAGGGTAACTCAACATCAATATAAGTGACACTTAACTTTATATGTAAACATCTTATTAGGTGAGTGTGTTCATTATACAAATTTATCCTGTTTGGAAATAATATCATTGAAAAAATACTGCCTATGTATATGTAAAAGAAATACGCTAGTTACTTAATAATATAACACAACAACAAACAAATTGATAGTGTAACAAAACTCCATAACTTATTTCAAAATAACTTCTAGGTCATCACACAAGTTACTCAATGAAAAAGACTGGCGCCGCCCTTCCACTGTATATAAAAAAATATTACATGACTTAAAGTAAAACAAGTTTCGAAAAATTTGGATCACATATTTATATACATTTATACATTTATTTATGACGAATTTTTACTGTTTAATTTGAAAATCAGAACTTCATTAAAGGGATGATATCATATTTTATTATATTCGGTTTTGTTATCGATAAAAACACTAAATGCCGAGGCTGTATATATAATGCTACATGTAAACAATTTTTGCTGAGCCATTAAAAAGTGTACTTGTTCTTATAACATCTCATTTAAATATCGTATTAAGTGATTATTCGTGTTTTAAAAAAAAAAAACTTCTTTTAATATTAAACCTATAAATTTACTTATCGTCTGTAACTCCGGAGGAGTCTGCTCCAAAAAACCTAGTTCAATATAGTCGATGTAAAATTTCTCTTACATCTCAATCACCTTTTATATCATACACCTGATAAAATATATGAAAAAATATTTTAATGGATGGAAATTGATATACATATTTAAAAACATTACGCTATGCTACACCCAAGGAGGTACACTATACACTATATTAGGTTTTTGAAGAGGATGTCTAGGTATAATATATATTGTGAGACATAGTATATATTTCTCAATATATACTATGTTTTACCACACTTAACATTTTTATTTTCTGTTTATCTAAGAGTCAGCTTGTTTAGAGATAAAAGATATTAAGAGATATACAATACGTTGACATCTTATCACAAGACGATCACAGTTAGCATATTCCTGCAACTACCATCATATGTATATTGTGCATGGCAAATATTCATTAAATAAAAAATATTTACCATCTAACTCACCTGATGATATATGTTTTATATACCTCTATACACTACCAAAAGAGTATAAATTTACCTACTAACACAGTCAATGTGATGCCTACCTTGGCACCCAAAACAACTGCCCAAAAACTTTACCGCTTTTTATATCATTTGTTTATAAGAAACTATTGAAGTTTTTTTATTAGAGTTCCTTAGCAACCGTCCATTATGATTTTAAAGTGAACTGACAATTCATACGATAAAATGGCATACGATAAATAGATCGAGTCATTACTAGAGTACAAAGAGTACACACAATTTTTATTTTTATTTTTTTGGGTTTGTAAAACCCAATCGCTGTCGGAAATGTCGATCCTCCTAAGAATTGTGTAATGCCAAAAATGATAAAGTGGGTGACCAGAGTACCAAGAGCTTTAACTTTAAGTTACGAAATACATCACCTACGAGCGGAAGTTGAGTCGACATAGAAAATACGCACAATAATGTCGGTCTACGGCTACGAGGCAATCATGAACCACTTCGAAGCCATCGTAATGATGAGTTTTCATAGAAGCCCGCGTGCTCATCGGAGATCAACTCCATTGAGAAAAACAAAGACAATTTTACCTAAAAAAATAAATTTTGAAGAATATATCTTTAACATTTCTTGTCCATCTTTTCGCAAGAACAGATTCCCAATAAATGTAAATAACATTTTTTCTTAGTGAAAGGACGAGATTCGTAATCTCGTCCTTTCACTAAGAACTGTCATCTTCATCAAATTCTCAATTACTGTGACTTTCAGTCTTACTTTTTCCACCTATAGCGTTTAAATATATTCTACACATTTGTAGAATATATTTAAACGCTCTCTTTCCCTTTCTCTCCGAAAGAGAAAAATTATGACGACATAATTTTTCTCTTTCATCAAAAAGCAGAAATGTGACGAGTAGTTACTCGACTTTGTTAGTTTCTCATTAAAGTTTAATTTTATATAGTCATTAATTTTTCTAGCAAATTGTAATATTACGTTCGATGTATTCTCTAATTTTGCCACCTATTCAATGTATATCCGCCAATTAGGTTGTCAGGCCAATAACATAATAACTTACTATGATCATCTAACGAGATAATATACATCGTTAAGTAGAGCCATATGAGCGAGAACACCAAGGTACATCCGCCGATAAAGTGTACAGACATAAAAGATCTTTGAATAATGCGGCACATTATTGTCAATGTCAATCTTGTACATAAAATAAAATGTGTATCTTAGCTATTAGAGGCAGATAGAAAATAAATTGTAAATAGATTATGGCAACATTCATTTAAAAATATAATAACCATATTTATATTTTGTAAATATTTCTTTTTCAAATTGGATAAACTATGCAAGATATAACTTTTTTTATACAGATTTGGTACCATGTCCATTTTTGGCACGTAAAGGTAATCATGCAATGTCTTTCAATGAGACTTATGTTTCTTGTATTGCACGCGATATTACATAAATAATCGCCTCTTTGGTCTAGTCAAGTGATGACCTTAACCGAATGAAGATTCCGGGTCACTTTATGGGACGAGCCAATACTTGGGTTTATCTGTCAAAAAATTATCTGTATCAAGACCGCATCAAGAAGCTGCCAGTAATTTTACGTACCTCGGAGAACTTATAAATTCATTTTTCTTGCGACTAATCTTTCACCGCTTGTGACTATTGTGCTTTGGAATATACCTGTGCATCCTCGCTCGTGCACTAATGACAAATAAATGTCTAACAACGATGACTAAGATACATTTAAAGTTTCGTTTCCTGTTTATTCCTTAGTACAGATTTGACATATTAAATTTTGATTAAGGAGTCCACAACATGCACCACTGGACCATCCGAAATATCCCGAAAGCACAAAAGGGCTAAAGGTTTCCCATTTCTCTTCTTTTATGAAGAGTTTTTGAAGCACATTACACTAGACTGTTCCGATGTAAGTCGGTCGGATTGTTTTTTATCACAATATATTAAAAAAATCAAAAAGAAAACTGATATATCTCAGTTCTCGGATTCTAAAATCAGCACACATACAAAATAAATTAACTTTTATGGATCGAATTGCAACTCTTCTTAAACACCATATTATAATAGTAAAGAATAATATTATAGACTTTGAATACTCACAGCTGGGTTAAGGCCTCTTCTCTCTTTGCGGAAAAAGAAGAAGCTTGAAGCTTAAGCCACAACTCTGTTTCTTTGCGGGTTGGCGGATAAACGTGTGGCTCAATAAATTAGAACAAAAAAACATGCACATTTCTTTTTAATTTTTATCACTTTTTTAACCGAACACGAGACGATATGTTATAAACACAAATTATAATTTATTGTCTTAAATTATAATTATATGACAATTAAGTGGCTCTAGTCTGGATATGAACCAGCAACCACGGTTGATTCAAACCACTGGACCGTCTCGACTCTTAACATGACATTGGTAATGATTCTGATATGACATCATAAACATTGGTATCTCTTAATAGATGATAGACATGTTTTGAAGAGGCTTTACTCCTTTAAGGCATAACCTTTATATATCTTTAGGCGGAGCAGTTTATCATGTGAGGATTATAATTAATACTACTAATACTAAAATCAACTCAAAACTAACTCAATAGAGAATATATAAATTTCTTAAATATAGCGTTCATATATTTTGATTTTATGTTTACATTAAGGTAATGTTTAAATAATCTTAAATTACCATAAGAAATCAGTAGTAGGTATGTTTAGTATATTCAATTTGAAACGGCTTACAAATGTGTTATGACTTTATTTTAACGGTTAATCTAAAATATTTACATTTCCAATATTTGAATAAAACTGAAAACAATCCAAAGAAATATTAGACGATTCTTTGAGAGGTCGAAACTTCCAAATTGAACCTAAAAGCAATATTATAGAGCCTGTTCTTTTGTAAACTAACCTCGGAAAGCTTTAATTAGAACATAAGATTTTGTTATCACTACATATATTATGTTATCACTGCGTGTTCGTATAATTGTACGATGGCCATGACTTTTCGTATAAAAATGCGACGTTTCGTTGCATTTCCGTATGTTCCTTTTCATATTTTCGTCTGATTTTTGTTACATTTACAATATCAGTAAAATGATGCAATCTCGAGTTTGAAAATGACTCGATTGTAATAGTGTTCATTAAGTTACCTTTAAAGTTTGTTAAATATATTACTATTTAAAAAAAATACCAGACTCTCGGACACATAATAAATATGTTTTTTATTGATCGACGGTAAGGTCGATGGTAACCTTCGCGCATAGACAATGTCATTGCAAAAATATGCAACATACTAGTCCGTCAATGTGCCTCCTAGCATGAGATCTTAAGGTGATTACACCGGCCAACTCACCCTTCAAAAACAAACCCATGTCCAATGTCCATCCATAGTTTTGATGTTTGATGGTAAAAAATATTTAATATTTTCGGAATATGCTACATAAAACATCAATCGGAAAATTTAAAATGGCATAAAAAATAAAAATTGTGAGAACTAGAAACAGTTAAACGACGTAACATCAGGTGTCACATGTTTTATTCACACGACCCTACTTATCTGTTCAGTCGGGTGGTATTATTCTCTTATTATCGGTCAATTTGCAAATAATAATCAAGGGCACTACAATAAATGCTTTCCGCACTAATGGTTTTTAATTCATTTGATATCTTGTTTTGACTTTGTAGGTATATATGACATACATAACGAGGTTCCTCTTGTCTACGTCTAATGATATTAATTTAGGTTTTCCTGAAATGTATTTTATATAAAATGTAAAAATATAAGTATTAAAGTATCATAATATCTAAATAATTTTAATACCTAAATATTGATGTCAAGTTGGAGACGTTTCTACCATATCAAAACGATAGTAGCATATCTCCGATGAAATCAGTCATAATTTATGAATCTAATCCTAATATATTGCTTAAATCTAACACAGTTTTAAAAAAAGATGTAATGAGCAATCTATGTTCAAACTATATTATTATTTAAAGAACACATAAAAATTGTAGTAAATGAGAAAGTGAAAAGAATAAATTAAAAAAAAACAGTAATGTCACGAATTGATTTATTGTATAAGTATCCCTACAGGGTATGCTATCAATTATATTAAAAAGTATATAAAACTAATGTTATATTCTAACAAAAGAAACGAAAAAAAATGTCCAAATATTCCAGTAAAATTTTTGTTGAGATTCATAATTAAAATAAGTAAAAATTTTAATTAAAACTAATCATGCGTTTTATAATAAGGAAATAACTTATTTCTAAAGATTAAGGGCGAGTTATAAACAATATGATTGAGTGATGCCAGAAATTGATTGAGATGTTATAATTTCGCCTGAGTAGCAGAGTAAATATTCCTAAAAAAAACATCTGTCGTAGTATGTATTGTATAAGCTTCTAGCCACAGTAAGCGACAGCGGGACGCGGGGTTGCACATGCGATTGCATCACGCGTTAGTATGATCGGTGTGGGACCGTTTGAAATTATTTGGTGCGCGATAGTTTAAAAATTATGATAACTCCTAAGATATTGATTTAAATTGGGTGGTGAAAAGGGCAATTATAATAAACATGAAATTCTTAAATAACAAATTTAATTAGATAAGGATTAATATCATATCTGTTTTTATAGCTTGCCAATTATACCGTTTTTGTAGATCTATGAAAGGGGAACAATTTCATCATACATTATTGTTTTAATTCAAAGGGATTATCAGCGTTTTGCGATAAAAGCCAATCGGCTCGTTTTTTCCGACTTTTTCAACAATTATCGTCATATTTCAACAAACTTAAAGAAAAATTAATGAATTATACACGTAAACCTTCCTCTTGAATCACTTTGTCCACTGGTGAAAACTGTATGAAAATCCTTTCAGTAGTTTTATAGTTTATCGCGTTCATACAGACAGACAGGAACCGCGGAGGACTTTGTTTTATAATATGTAGTGATAGTGGTATTTATTACACAACCAAAAGAGCCTGTTACCAATATGTGACTTTACGCAAGGAGTATGAAATATTTTGCAGGTGTGAGTACTTCTGCGTGTCCTAGTGGGAACCAAATATCAGTATTCTCTAAGCTATTTCTGAATTGGTTATCATATTGCTATTAATTCTATGTAGGAAGTTTAATTCTAACATTTCGCGCTTACTCCGAAGAGAAGTCATATTAAACTTTACCAAACGTCCTTGTAAATTATCCTCTGTATGAAAAAATGTTTTCGTGAAAAGCATGATGTTACGTAAAAGCTCGCTGACCACTCACAATACGCCGAGAGTGTACACTATACGGTGGATTCCAGATAACACTGGAATACTCAAGACAGTTGCGCACTGGTGAATTTTACAAGAGTTATCTTCATAAAACTAAGATTTTGACCAGCTTTAACGTCATCAACATGAGTTACAAAGGTTAAACGCACGTCAATAGTGACTCCTAAGGCCCTTGCCAAGTTGACATTCTACAATCGTAAACGCTTATAGAAAACTAAACAAACGTATGAGAATGACATCTCTCAACGATGTCACGTGGTCATACTCATACAATTTTTAGTTTTCTATTAGAGTTTAGAATTGTAGAATATCAACTTGGCTAGGGCCACTAAGTCTTTAATTTTCGATAATAAGTACTTGTAATATTTTATTTGTTGTTTATAAGTAGTTTGTTGCTGTTTAATGTTACGAAGTTTACATTCTGTGAGGTCTATATTATCGACTTTATAATATTGAGTATTAGATCAATGCGGTGATTGACTATTTTTTTATGTTTTGTAACATAGGATACTTCCATGATAGTGTTCGTAGAAAATATATTACAATCTCCTAGAGCGGTGACCGACCTAACAGAATGAATGTTACCTAATTTGGCTACTTATTTAAACATTCAAGTCACTTCCAGTTATTTTTTAATGTAAATCCATTTGTTGAGACCGCCTAAGAATCTTACCACATTCGATATCATATTTCGCTTAACAATCAATGCAAGCAAGAAATTCTTTATTAGGTAACGTCGTTTTGCCTCTTGCACATGCATTATTTAAGGAGGTTTTGGACATTTTCGCAAGCAAATCTTTGTTACAAAAGTTTAAATGTTAAGAATTATTTTTCATAAAATGAGATTCGAGCTCGTGGCGTCCTTTAATATTGACTTGAATCACACGATCGTCGACCGGATTAAGCCTTTATTAATTTCGTAACACTAATTTTATGGGCCCGGTAGATAGAAATTATTGTAAAACACCCAATAACAACCAATATATCCTCTATAGTCAAGTTAATGTTATAAATTACATACATTATTAAAATATGGAATAGTGACATAGTAAACATTTTTCTATAAGTAGTCAAGTTTCGCAAAGGTTGCACTCTGCAGTGAAGGGCATTGCGTAAAGTCTATTCGGTAATCATTTGTAAACAGTTAAAACTATTCTAACAGACAAACTACACGCGTTATCGTATCTATAAGAAATGATATTGACTTGTTCCGTTGATCCTTTTAAAATATCGCGACAAACATTAATTTATTAAAACGTATTTAATTGCTTGTTCATTAATTGTGTATAATAAAATGTTAAATTTAAATGTGTAAATATTTTTTATGAAAATATTATCGTTGTGTGCAGATGGCGCCTTTAGCGAAAGAAACAATTTTAGTGAATGAAACAGAACACTACGGTTATAAGAAAAATTTTCGCACTGCCCTTCCACAGTTTATTGCAGTTGGTGTCAAGAATCTTCTACTTCTAGGTAAGTATATAACAATAATGTTTACGTTGAGATGTTAAAATATAAGATCATATACTTATTTTTTTCTTAATGATAGATGTTTGATTTGTGTAATAATTATTAAGAACCATAATATTAATCAACGTGAAACTGAGTAGTTGTTACAAAATATTTTTTTTTATTGTATAGGAAGGACGAGCGTATGGGCCACCTGATGGTAAGTGGTCACCAACGCCCATAGACATTGGCATTGTAAGAAATGTTAACCATCGCTTACATCGCCAATGCGCCACCAACCTTGGGAACTAAGATGTTATGTCCCTTGTGCCTGTAATTACACTCACTCACCTTTCAAACCGGAACACAGCAATACAAAGTACTGCTGTTTTGCGGCAGAATATCTGATGAGTGGGTTGTACCTACCCAGACGAGCTTGCACAAAGCTCTACCACCAAGTAAAATTGAATATGAAATTGTTCAGATATAATATGAAAATAAAAATGATGCCTTGGCCTACATTTTAATCTTAATATAAATAAGACATAAAATTTGCACTAAAAAGTAAAAAAATAATTGCGTATTCTTCTACAATTTGATAATTAACTTACTTATTTCTACTCATAACTTTCGACTGGGTTAATCGATTTTGATGACTTTTTTTTTATTTGAAAGAGGTTGCTCCTCAATTGGTCCCATTTTTTTTAGTCCAGTTTTGACACTGGCATCCATGACAAAACCATATAAGTCGTAAATTTGCATAAATATGTGCGCGACAAATGGACGAATAACTCGATATCTATTCAACCGATTTCGATGTTTTTTTTTTTATTGGAAAGAGTGTACTTCAAGGGATTTTTGATAACAGTTTGGTTAGATTCTGATTATAGGACATCGACTCCAAAAATAACAATAATTGTAAATAAATTATCAACCACACAACACATTCGTACCTACATATTGATGAGTAGAAAATAGTAAGTTAATTATCAAATTATAGAAGAATACGCAATTCTTTTTTTACTTTTAAGTGCATATTAATTTGTTTTTCTTATGAAGTCGGTTTTTGTTTTGTTAAAATTTTTATTTATTGAAGTCGATGTCGGCCAAGGAAACACTACAATATACCTTAAAACCTTAACTAAATGATGCCTTGGCCTACATTTTTAATCTTAATATAAATAAGACATAAGTTCTTCGTAAAAGATTACATTTTTAAGCACTTCGCTTATAAAGACCTTTATAAAAACAATAAAAAATACCTAGTAATAGTAATACGAGAATACTTTAAGGAATAATATAACCAAATTAAAATGAAACTACACGGGAAGCAACAGCTTTCAAATAAAAAAAAACATCGATTCACCCAGTTGAAAGTTCTGAGGTAAAAAACATAAAAAATAAATAAAAAATACAGACGAATTGATAGCCTCCTCCTTTTTTGAAGTCGGTTAAAAACGAAATATTTAAACGAGGCGTGAAGAGGCATCTTGCAATAGCCGTGGTCGCGTTTGGACTGTACCTACTGCCACTTACCATCAGTAGAGTTTGTCCATTTGACCTCCCGGGATATAAAAAAAAAACAGATAATATAAAAACTTTTAATCTACATTTTAGTATATAATTAATACTTTTCGAAGTATTTTTACAGTTTTTTTTAACTCAAGTAAAAGCTTAGAAAATCAATAGATTAAGTTAACAATTTTTTTAGCTATTATTTTACAAGGTGGCAACTGGCAATGTAGTACAGTCGAATTTAAGTTTCAGGTACCTATACGCTATTTTTATAGTAACTTTAACGAGAACAATAATTTGCTTTACAGGGTATGGAATGACACTTGGCTTTCCGACTATTCTCATTCCTGCTGTAAAGAACCCGATCGATGGAGAAATTCTTCACTTAGAAAGTTCGGAAATATCATGGATAAGTAAGTGACGTATTTATTAATTATGACTTCCGTCGCTGTTATGTTTTTATTTAACCCATTTAATACTCGTTGCTAAGATGTTTACATCCGCGATCATGTGACTGTCTTATTGAAAGTCACGATTTAAATCTTATTTAATTGTAAATAATACGCGTGAGGCTGTGAGCGGTCAACCTTCGTTTACTGACCATCCTTGATGCAAGGATTACTCAGAATCTGACAGTTATGATGTTCCTGTAATGAAACAAAACATCAACCAATCTGCAAAGAAACATATAGATTTTGATAAAATAATTAGTATATGGTTTTAAAAATAGTATTTTTTATGCTTAGTGGCATTTTAAAATGAAATCAGCCATATCTGAATAAACACTATTACAAGACAGTGTTTGTAAACCGTGTTAAACGAAATTCAAAACGAAACGATCACAATCTTTATCAGAAGGCCTATATAACTCTGCCGCTAAGCATTAAATACGTTTCACCAACTTTCCGTCCAACTGGTTTACACATATATGTAAATATGTACGTTATATATATTCCTACTTTAGTCAATGATCGCGTTTCTTTTGTTTGCGATTTTTATAAGATTCGATGTGTTTCTTGTGACGTGTTTTAGTACACAAGTTCATTATCCGAAAGTACTAAATACCTTCATCTGCTTGCACCATACAAGTAAATTAATTTACTTACTAAACTCATAGTTTTTAAAACAGAACTTTTGCAGTGTATCTTGTAAACGTTGCTGATAAAATCATGTTTCCATTGTTACACAGGTTCAATCAATTTAATAGTAGTTCCGGTAGGCTGCGCTTTGTCCGGCATTGTGACATCACCGTTGGGTCGTCGCCGCGCCATGCAGATGGTGAACGTACCATTTTTCATTGCCTGGTTGATATTCCACTTTTCTACCAATACCGGTCATCTCTATGGCGCTCTTTTTCTAACTGGACTAGCGGGTGGGCTTCTTGAAGCGCCAGTAAGTTCCTAGTATTATCAAAAAAATATATCTAAAGTTATTATAAATAGCGTATTTCAGATAATTGTCAGTGCATATCACTTGAGTAATCTTTGTGTGCACTATCTTACCTAATAATTATAATTTAAGTAAACTATAGTGCGAATAATCTGTTATCTGTCTTATAACAAAGTATAAGATTTTTATCTGAAAGTAAATACGGCATTCTATTAATTCATTACTGCACGTGTTCCGGAGTACATGCATGGCTTCTTTAATCATAAAACTCCTTATTTCGTGTAACTTTCAGCAGTTCTTAATATCAAAATTATCTAATAAATTATTAAGAATATTACCCTCTGAAAACATGTTTTGTTATGCTACAAGTGCTAGAATCACTATCGAACTATAATTATACTAAATTAATTTTAGAATGTCGAGTGTGCACAAATTTAGATAAACTTTGACACAGCTACATTCATGGTATATTACTTCTTAATGGCCCCAATTATTTATATATAAAATTGCCCAGATTCTATGTGATTTAATTTTAATAGGTGCTGACGTATGTGGCTGAAATCACACAGCCGCATCTTCGTGGTGCGCTAACTGCTACAAGCTCCTTATGCATCACTATTGGAGTCTTTACACAGTTCCTATTCGGCCTGCTCTTCTATTGGCGAACGGTGGCACTAATTAACATCATATTCACGGTACAAATTTGTTAAATAAAAATAAAATTTAATTACATTTTCTATTACAATCAAATTTTAAATATAACAAACTATGCGTAAGGTCTTCTTTAAAATTAGTTTAATTTTCGAGGTACGTTAGATGAAACTTTACGACCACCTACTCGTTTCATTATTTAGATTATCACATCTGTTGCCAGGGACGGGTTTACTAATAAGCCGAATACTACTTAAGAAGGAGTAGAGTGGAGCATTTTTCTTAGGCCTAGAAGAGCAAAGATATCAAATCCCTCAGTCTTTTCCCATTATGATTTATTTATATTCATATATCAAACATAATCCGGCTTGTGACAGATTCCCGACTAAGAAATATACATATATTTAAGGGTACGACGATGGTATCTTCTTTATCTATTGACTCCATGGTTGATATCGAGTAGACGTGGGTATTCGGGCGAGGAGAATATTTCAACAACCAGTTGGATAATGCTCGACCATACACGTAGCACGCTATTCTTGACATTCGCCGCTAGTCTCTTATTTTCGATAGGACGGTCCTGTCATTTTTCGACGCTAGCGCTCCGTGTTGCGTTAGAGTAAACGAAACAGGTCGATAACAGTTGCTAGGCCATTCGTGCCAGATCGTCTACTCTCGTAATCAAATGCGCCGCCATATTTGTTAAATAATAATAACAAAAATTAATAAATAAAAAACGCGTACGTCATAGGCAAAAAAAGCCGAGATGGCCCAGTGGTATGAACGCGTGAATCGTGAATTAACCGATGATCGTGGGTTCAAACCCGGGCAAGCACCGCTGAATTTCATGTGCTTAATTTGTGATTCTAATTCATCTCGTGCTTGACGGTGAAGGAAAACATCGTGAGGAAACCTGCATGTGTCAAATTTCATTGAAATACTGCCACATGTGTATTCCACCAACCCGCATTGGAGCAGCGTGGTGGAATAAGCTCCAAAACCTTCTCCTCACAAAGAGGAGAAGAGGCCTTAGCCCAGCAGTGGGACATTCACAGGCTGTTACTTACTTACTTACTTACTTACGTCATAGGAGCTTCGATCTCGTTGATAAATCAAAAAAAAATCTTGAATTATCATGTTGCCACGTAGACCCAAATTTGAATATTGAAATATGTAATTAGTAATGGATATGAAGGTATCGCGAGGCATTGTTACTAAATTACCGTATACCGATAGCGTAAGTAATTTTCAACATTATAACACACACCTAAATATGTATCTACACATTTTTTTTTCACAGGTCTTAGCAGTTATCGCACTGTGTTTTATACCAGAATCTCCTCACTGGCTTGTATCTAGAAAAAGACACAATGAAGCCGTTAAGGTAATTTGTTTATCAAACAAAGAAAACTACAAAATATTTTTGTTTTGAAGATTCGCAAGTCATAATAGATAAAATACAATACCAAATGTTATCTTCAAGAGTAAAATTTTTGTCATATCTTTCATCAACGCGACAGTATTGTATAGGAAACATAAATACATTTCATAAATATGTAATGATGTGATGGAAAAAGATACGTTTCTGCTGAGCTGAGATGGCCCAGTAGATAAATCTTAACCTAAGATTGCGGGCGAACACAACTTATATATATTATATATTTATATATAGTACAATTTATTACGGAACGTTTTGTGTTAAGTGTTTCAAATTAATCTCAGGTAATGAAAAACACCCCGAGATAAGCCGCTTGGGTTGGGTGCTATTCTTCTACACTTTCTTTGTTTCTATTAAGCTCCAGTGGAACAGCATGGTGGAATAAGCTTCAATAAATTATTGATAGCGCTCAACGATGTGTAATGATAGTAGCAGATTAATCGTGACTTAGCTTCCTACTCTTAATTCTGTCTTATTTATTTTCCTGAATTGAAATAAAATAAAAAAAATGTGTGGTCGAGGGACCCCCCGTCAGGAATGAAGTCCTGTGCATTTTTTTTTACTTAAACCATGTTTTAAAATGTAGATTTTAATTGATTATAATACTGTATTTTTGTCATACCAAGGAGCACCATAACCTCCTTTATATCGACTTCCTAAATTCGAATGCATCGCATTTTTAGCATTTGGTAAGCACAGTATGATCGCTATTTCGTTATACGACGTGACATTGGGCCACTGCCATTTCACTCTACTGTAAGCGTAGTAAAAGAACTTCGTTCCAATAATGTTTGTTTATGAATACAGAGCTTACAGTGGCTTAGAGGTTGGGCCAGCCCGCAGGCTGTCGAAGACGAATTGAAAGATATACAGGCTTTGTACAAAACAAAAAAAGGTGCGCTATTAATCTAATTAGTACTAATTTCAACCTCTTTTTATAATAACCATAAACTATTTATTGTAAGCATTTATATGATTTTAGGATCCGAGGAACAAGAGGAAACATTGAAAGATAAAATAGTTTTGTACCTTGATAAAACATTTTTGGTACCTTATTTCCTTGTCTCGTTCAGCTTTTTCGTTGGACATTTTAGTGGAATGACAACATTGCAGGTCTGCTTTATTTTATTATGAAAAATAATGTATTCGTACATTAATTTACTACCATAAAATAAATTATCTATACAGTATTGAAGTAATTAACTTCTCAATAAATGTTTATAGAAATACCTTAAAATAATTAATTCATAAATTTTAAATAAATCTGGTCGTTATGTATGTCTGATTGACTTTTTATACGTACACTGCAGACATACGCAGTGACGATATTTCAGATGCTCGATGCTCCAATCGACAAATATTACGCCACTCTCATCCTAGGCATCCTGCAGATCCTAGGTTCTGTTACCTGTGTGTTGCTGGTTCATTATACGGGAAAGAGACCGCTGACATTTTTTTCTACAGCTACCGCCGGCATATGTTGTCTTCTGGTTGCTGGGTACGAGGGTTATATGAAAAGTGTAAGTATTTTTATATTATCGAAATGTTTTTTTTGTAATACATACATAGTATTATAAAAAAATCCCTTAAAACGTAGATTCATCTTTGCGATAAATTCTAATTAACTGCAACACAAGTTTCTTAAACCTCTGCTTATATTTATAATGTTAAATGTTTACTTCTTACAGGACTTGCTTTTTAATATTACCATGACTTACGATGACCATAACAATACCATGTTTATTGATGTCGTTGATAACAATTTGGTACGTATAAATTATTTGAAATAGTTACTATTATTCATTTATATATTTACTATTATTCCTAAGTCTACACACAAATTTATCTTGTATCATTCCATTTCTATGAAAGATAAAGAATGTTAGATCTATTTTAAAACTTCAGATGTGGATTTTATCTACATAAAAAAAAAAACATTTTTATTATGACATATTATAAGAATATATTTGAACGAGTGGAACTTATACATATTATAAATATTACTAGATATGACAATAAAATAGGGAGTAGGTACATATGGATTTACTTATCACACGACTCAAATCATCATAAAAAGGGGAAAAAGAACTATTATTCTAAATACTTACGAAATAAGATATAAATTGGTGTATGGAATAATGTATTCGTAAATATAGGACAGTGAAATTATATCCGATCAATCCTAAGGAGGTCAAGGGGGCATTTAACCTCCGTAACATAAAATTATACCTAATTAAATAAGGCTGTTATTTACTAAAACCACTTTTAATATTTATTTTCAGAACAATCCATATTCTTGGATTCCTACTATGTTACTCATGATAGTAGCTTTCGTTACTTCTGCTGGAATTCGACTCCTTCCTTGGATTTTAATCGGAGAGGTAAGAACAGCAATAGCCACTAGGAATAACTTTTGTGCAAATGAAAAATTACATTTATTATAATAAGTAGTTACGACCACTTTTCTTAGTGATTTCGGACCTTAAAAGGTATATAATATACATATGTTGGTTAGATTGGGTAGGTAGTTTAGATAATTACCTACCTACGGAGGTAACCACTTACTTTGTCAGCGAATAGCATGGTAATGAGCTAGTCCGCCTATATTAAAGACATTAAAATTTAAAAAATAATTTATAAAAATATTACTACTTATTATAGAGAAATAAGTACTTAAATAAGTAAAATTGGCTTTATGGCTAATAATATTTTTAAATAGTAATAGATTTGAATTAATAAATAAAGTACACAATTACAACAGGTATTTAGTTCAAAAACGAGATCAGGAGGTGCGGGTTTGGCCAGTGCTATCGGATACATCTTCGGCTTCATAACAAACAAGATATACATCAGTATGTTGGAAAAGCTCTCAATTTTGGGGACATATAGCCTTTACGGAATGATTTGGTAAATAACTAATTTTTTTTATTACTATTTCTGGATAATACTGACTGCCTCGTTTGGCTTGTGGCTACATGTAAGGTCGCAGACACGGTGGTCCTGGGTTCAAATCCCAGTTCGGGCCTATAAAATGTTATTGAGATTTTCGGTCTTAGTAGCAGCATGGATTCTTGAAGTTGGAAGTGTGTACACTCTCTTAAGATTTGCCGCCGTGGCAGAAATCGGTCAGGAGGAACATTATTATAATTTCTGGATATCCGCTAACAATACATATTTATCGCAAAATAGTGATAGATACAAGAGTTGAGAGTTTATTTTAGATACTTCGGGGTAGGGTTTTGCTACTCATCCAAAATTGTAACGTCAAACAGCAACACTTAGTATTGCTGTGTTTTGACTTGAAGGGTCAGTGAACCAGTATAACTAAAGGACACAAGTAACATAACATCTTAGTTCCCATTTCCTAAGTTTGTGGCGCATTAGTAAGAAATAGTTAATGTTATTTATGGCGCCAAAATCTATTTACCAATTATTGGTCAGATTATTATCTATAAACGGCCATATAAACAGTTGGAGAAAGTAATGAATATGATTCGACGGGAAAAACCTGGTTTCAAAGATCTATTATGTATTAACATTAATTTTGTATTATTATTATTAGAATACAATATTATTTATATCTTAATAAACTATATATCTATTCCATTATTCATTGTTGAGTAGCCTACTCATGACTATAGACATAGGCTAATCCGCACGTATAGGCTTCTGGCGTCAATAATAAATACACTAATGGTGCCATAGACAATTTCGGAGTACTTTTTAATAATCAAACTTATTCCTAATAGATTTAAATAAAATAGAATGAAGTTGTTATTCGTATGAATAAGAACTTCATGAGAGCTGAAATTTTGAGACGTACTTCAGTCACGTTGAGTGCTTACTGTCTGGACTGGTTTATGAGATGTTATTCTTATATAAAAAATATCGATAATAAGTAGATACAAATTTAGTTCGTTATGGTTATCAGTGGAAAAGCGTATTCAACGCTACTCACATCAATAATATTGAATGTGTCAACATATTTTAGTAGCATAATAATATTAACCCTTCTTTAGTGCAATGACGCCTCACACCGTGCATGTACCAAAACAGTCATGTCCGGCAGGTAGCTGCATCCGACTAAATGGTAGTGCGCCATGTCGCAGCGATTGAAATTTGGAAGAACCTTTTCGAAAAACTAAGTAATAATTATTTTATTACAGTTTGATCGGTTGCTTAGTATTCTACTTCATATTACCAGAGACCGAAGGAAAGACTCTAATAGAAATCGAAAATCATTTCACCGGTGTCAAGAAATTGTCGAATAAAGTGTACAAGTCTAAGGTTTGTACTAATATACCTACATAAATTTTACATATTGCATATGGCTTGAAGCAGAATATGGCCTACAAAATAAAATAAAAAAATGGTATCTTAACTAATATTATAAATGCGAATGTGAGTTTGTTTGTTTGTCAGCCTTCACGCCCAAACGCTAAACCGATTTTGAAATTATTTTACTAATAAAAATCTACATTGTCAGCGAGAAACATAGGCTACATTTTGTCTCCGTATTCCCGGCAACGGGACTTACGCGGGTGAAACCGCGGGCAAAACGCTAGTTAACATATAAATACTTTATCTTAACCCATTCAATGCCGAGATCACCCATCGAAGTCTCTATTTCAAACCTTATATATACGTTCAATTTTATTATGTAATTTATATACAATTAAAACCGCTTGTGGAAACAAAAACGAACAATATAACTGTTAGTTGTAATATTTATTTAAAAACAAAGCTAATGACAAATAATCTTGAATTATGAAATATTATACGACTTTTACAAAATAAATGCAAAAACATATTTTAAAAAGTGAAGTAACCCTTATAAAATTTTAAAAATTTTGAGCGTTTCTCACTTTTACATTTTAAGTTGCTCGGGTCGAAATCTACGATCTCGTGTCGAAGACGTCGATGGGTGAATAAGAATAAAAAATGGAGATGCCGCGGACGCGAATAGGCGGCCGCTTGCAAATGTATGGCGGCATGCCGGTAACGTACCTACTTTCTTGGTCGGCAATGAATGGGTTAATTTGATTTATACAGGGTTATTTGTAACGACTCATAAATCTCGCAGGACTAGATAGCTACCACCACAAGCGGGTGATTAAATTAATACTTATTTTTGTATGAAAATAAAATCTAACAAATTATCAAAAGATGTACAACAATTGTTTTTGCTTATGGTGTTAGCTAGCTAGTCCTGCAAGGTTGCTGGGTCATTACAAATAACGCATAACGCAGTATGTAATTATTGTCTTCATATTACGGACACCTTTTCATTTGAGAGATGATATTTAACATTACTAATTAGAAAGATTATTGTTCAAACTCTATTTAAAATTATAACTTACAAATCACTTATTAGTGTTTGTTCTGATTGCGAAGTATTTCTCTCACAGAAAAAACAAACTGTAGAAGTATCAAAGATGCGAGACTTGAAAGGAACGTCGAATCCAACATTCGAAGGAGACAATACGATCTAGTTCTCAAAAGAGTTATTTCTATTTTAAGCCACTTAGTTAAGATTATTTTATCGGTGACTTTACTGCTCTGAAGTCAAGCTTTCTAAAAGTTGCACAAATATTCAATAGGTATGAACCTCCCTCCCTCCGTCTTATTCATTAATCTGATAGTTGTTCCTCTCAAAAGAATAAAATGTTATCATAAAACCTAGATTACATTCTTGGCCAACACTTAATACATTTTTTTAAGTACATATTATTAATTTGGAAATGTAGGTTTCACATTGTAAGACGTTAACGAAATAACGAATTAAGATATTATCTTTAGTTTAATTTAATTCTTCATTAAATCTTTAGTTAAACATAACTAAGACAAAACTAATGACGTAATGACAAATGCAACATATAACATTTTCTCTACTCGGTACAGTCTGGCTACTCACTGCAACTTCAGAGCAGCTTAAGTTTAAATATTGCTTGTAGACTTTGAATTGTATACATATATAGGACCAGAATTAATTCTAAATATATACATATGTTTATCCAGATTTCTATTTTGAAATGTTTCTGACTACTAAAAATTAAATTTTACACATAATTACAAATACTTTCATGTATTTTTACTTATTATCAATTTAAAATATATTTAAATGATCTATTTATTTTGTTAAAATTATTGCAACTTGTAGTTTTTGGTAGAATACACATTAAAATTTATCCTACTGCTAGTTTGGGAGCTTTTTTAACACTTGCTATATTTTTTATTACTTGCTAAGAGTCAAATCAAAGGTATACAGTAACACATATATTTATATATTATATTAAAATATATAGAAGGTATAAGTTATTATAATCAGGTAGGTACATGACATAACCATCTCATAATGCAATGATTGAAGGCATATGTGATACTGGTATCAATCATTGAAAATTTCAAAAAAAATGTTAAGGAACGATAAAGCTTGTATGAGCAATAAGTATAGTAAACAGCTTTAAAGTGTATGTGATGCGATTCCACCTGTCAAGGTTGGCTCTATAGCTTATTCCAACCACAAGAGGAGTAAACCCAAATAAACAATTTTAACACCGATATCATTGGTCACCGACATCAATTGACGCGATATATTTGAGATCTTGAATAATCCGTGATATACGCTATGGTTTGGCGAAATATTGCGTTTTCAAAATCCGCGAAGTTGTAATCGGAACTTCGAATGTTAACCTTAAATTAATGTAGTTATAACTAGTTAAGTGGAATAATGCTGTAATAAAGTAATGGTAATTCAATCAAAAACTGTTTATACAGAGAGACAATACAGCAGAACAATTAGAAAATCACATGCAATTAGTAAATCTACGGTGTGTTTACCTTTACGCCTACGCCGATTGGAATAGGGTATATAGCTCAATATCGTAATAATTATTACGTTAAATAGAAATATGATTAATGCATTCTTTATTTCAGGTGGAATTTATATAATAATTATAAACATAAGTCATATTAATGTATTTTCAATATTATTGTGTGTTGCCTTTTAAGTAGTTTTAGCTTTCTAATTATAATAAATTTTTATTTCGCAATCATTGTTTTAAATCATTTTTTTCATTTTACCTCACGATGACTAAAACATGTTTAATGCTTTTAATTTGAATGGTATATACACATACCAATACAAAAAATATTTCACAAAGGAAACAGTTTTATTTTGGAACGAAGTTCTTTTACGCGGCTTACAGTAGAGTGAAATGGCTGTGGCCCAAGGTCACGTCATATAACGAAATAGCGTTCATACAGTGCCTACAAAATGCGATGCATTAGGCGTTCGAATTTAGCAGGTCGATATAAAGGAGGTTGAGGTGCTTTTTGTTATGACAAAATTACAGTAATAAAATCAATTAAAATCTACATTTAATCTACAAAACACAGCTTGAGTCGGTGTTGTTGATACGGCCCGCCGTGTATATTTTAGTTATTTCCACGGTATAATATCTTACGGCATATTATGCCGTAAGATGTAGTATAGAGGCATATTACCCCATAATATTAATATGTTATATTGTTAATAAATACGATATTTTTGCTGCAAAAGAGGGAGGCTATTCGCCTAGGACCTAAAAGTTCTTTCAGACAGAAATTTAAAGAAATTAAAATATTAACTCTTGCTACTTAATACACATTTTGTAATTTTATGTATGTACGGAAAAACATCAATGCGTTTGTGAGAAAATTTTATACTCATAACATTGGTACAAGGAACAAACACAAACTAATTACTCCCGTTACTCGGCTGCTTAAAGTCAGTAACTCTTTTGTGGGCCAATGTATACAGTACTGCAACGGGATCCCAGAAAGCGTTCAAAATGCCTCATTTGCAAAATTTAAAATAAATGTAAAGGAATGCTTGTGTGCTAAAGGTACAATTAATTAATTTATGGATGATAGCACTTTGGGAATGAGACGATCGCCGCATGGCTATTTCTTTTTTTTTTGTCAACGATATTTTTATCATGATACATAAAAAAAAATCAACCCGCTGACCTTTACCTGGTTCTTTTCAGGGCTGGGTGTTTCTTTACCGAACCGGGGGTAGTTTCTAGTTTGACAATCAATAAGAAAATGTAATACTTGAATATTAATTAAAATACATCATTTGAAATCTTGTTACATATTTTTAAATGCTAACCTCAATTTTTATAACTTAGAACAATATTACATTTCAACCGTAATTTTTTCATTAAACGGTCAACTTAGGTGTTAGAAAAACTACTTCATATTTTTAAATTGAAAAATTAACAACAGTTATTAGTATAGTAAACTGCGCGAATTCACTTTTTTAGAGTACGTAGATTGAACTACAGAAAAAATACGTTGCTATATTTTAAAAAGCGATTTGGTCCATAGCGGTCTGAAAATTTAAATGTTTGTATGACGACAATAATTAGCCTGGTACAATTGGTTGAATTGATTTTTTTTAATAGTGTTCTCGTCGGTATGGGGGTTGTAAGCCACACCGGAGAAGTATTGCATTAAGCTACTCCTACTTCTTTTTTCATCGACTATGGGAAAATACAAGATTTTTTGTGGAGCAAATCGTTCGAAATTCGTAATTTATACGACACCTTCGACTAACGCCATGCGATTGCGTCGCCGCTACCAGCGCTATGGCCATCATTTTTCTTTTCGTCATTACGTAATTAGACCCCTGAAGAGTTGCCATACTGGTACAAATGACCTGGATTTTGTGTAAGGGAGAGCGCTCACGAGCAACTTTAGTTGCGGCGACAGTCGTCGTCTCGTCACCTATCCAAAGCGGAGCGCGCTCACGGAGGGCGACAGAGACAAAACTTTTTTGAAAACAGATTATAAATTAGATTTAATTCATTCGGACAAAATCAAAATACCAAATTAAATTAAATGAAATCAGTTCAAATTCAATCACATTAAATTAATTTAAATTGAATTCATCATTATAAATTAAAATGAAATTGATTGCAATCAAAGTTTTTGCTAAGCAGAGTGAAGAATAGCTAAATTGACAGTCTAATACGTGTAACAAAGATTAAAAAATTAAAGGTAAGTAAAAGATTAAAGTTAGCTGTCTGTTGCATCCATTTAGAAAGTAAGTCATTCATTTATTTTTTGATGTTATTGACGCATAAGTTTTTGGTTTAATTTTATTTATGATAAAAGGCACTTTAATACTTACTGCTTTTAATATGGAGATGAATATTTTAAATAATAATAACAGTAAATTATATATAATTTATTAAATTATTAAGCTATAAATTTAAATAGTAAATAATGGCATCTACTATTGAATTCGTACGAATCCATATGAAACACCATTAAGACAGTAGTTTAATGTTTTAAAAACACAATTGTCTATTTTCAGCTGTTTTTTTTTAAGTCGGATTGTTGTTTTTGTTTTGCTAAGGCTGGCAACACAATGACAAATTTAGTTGCCCTTGTGTTCGCGGTGACAGCAACTATTTCGTTGCCGCGTGAGCGCACCTCCATACAAGCCCATGGACGCGGCAACTGTCGCCGCAACTAAAGTTGCTCGTGAGCGCTCTCCCTATGTGTTTAAACAAAGACTAAAGTCTAATAATAACAATAATACACAGATTAATAAACATTTTTTTCTAAAATTTCATTTCTAAGGTTTAATTAATAATAATATTTTTATCGAACTGTCTTTAAAATAATGTGGTAATTTTAATTTTGTGTATAATAATTACCTTTATTTTTAATAGATTGCAATTGATTAAATCAATTTTATGAATATTTACTGTCATATTTCAAATTAAAACAATTATTTTAACGGACCTCACTCTACTAAGACTTGACTGGCAGAGAATGTCTTCAGGCAATATGTCCGCCTTCTGTTCCATTTACTTGGTGGTGGTCATTAAATAAATTAAATACTAAATATAAGACATTTAAGGACCGTTCCCACTTACACGAACCGTCTGTTTAAACGAAAGACGGCGGCCGGACGTGTGTTTTCACACTTGCACCAGCAGGCTCCGATCAGTTTGCGACCAGTCGATGGACGACGATGTTATCCCAGTATTTGAGAAGAAGTAAAAGAAAACATTGGGTGCATCCTATTCTACGAGAAAGATTTTCATTTGAGATATTAATGGGTGAATTAAGAAATAACGAAACAAAGTATTTCAGCTAATTCTGAATCTTCCGAAAGATCTCAAAAGAGAAAATAGAGAATAAATTGGTGCCGTCTCGTCAGAAAATTCGTTGACACTATATCCGATCCGGCCGTATAGCCGGCTGTTCGCAGTGTCAAAACGTCCGTCTAAAAACACTGATCCGTTATTTTTCTCGGATCCATCTATATTTGAACTTTTTCATATAAATTGTACTGCCACTGGCATCTCCGTCTCACTAAACGGACCAAGAAAACAGACGGTCCTTCTAAGTGGGAACGGGCCCTTATAAGTACAAAAAAAAGTCATATCAACAAATCAGTCGTGACATTTGCCCTAGTAGATGTCGCATGTCCAAAAAATGGATTTCTCTTTAAAAAATTATAATCACAAAATAATTTAAATTAGAACTGTATAATCATTTCAAAGCGTTTTAAAAAAAACATTATTCTTATCAAACGCAGATGTTTGGTGTTAAAAAAGGTTTCGTGTACGGGTTGCTACTTGCAAACAACGCCGTGACGTTTTTCAACAATCAAAATAGATTACGCGGACAAAGTCGTGGGCGAAGTGCTAGTAAAAGATACAAATAAAAAACTAAAAACTTGGTTATTTCAGTTTTTTACGTAAATTTTGAGGCTATGTGAAAAAAGTATGGTAAATATACTGGACTATAAACTGTGTAATAATTTATGAGCTGATTTACGTTTTTTTTTTAATAAAGCCGATTTTTCGAACTCTGATATTGATATATTTAAAAATATCGATATATCAAAATCCGATATTTACCTATTTTGTAATGTCACATTAGATGTAACATAGGTACATATATAATAAGCACAACACGAGTTGTTTTATTGTGCGTTAAAGTAAAATTCGTTATCGTACAGTTCAGAGTAGTATTTTAAAAATTTTATATCGGGAAAAAAATTAATAAGCACATTAACGATTGAGTTTTTTTTCGCACTAAAGCAAAATTCGATATGGACAATTTTAGAAGATAAATATGGAAAACGGTTAGGTACGGAAAGTTACGGAACTCGATAGGCGATAGCAGCGACGTATAGTGGGCGCCGCGAAATAAAAGTTGTTACACAATCGCGCCTATAATATCTTACCACTGAAATTGGACTCGGTTGCTAGACCTGTATACAAGACCGTGGTCAATGCTCATTTGCTCAATGATTTAATTGACAATTCACAATGGTTGACATTAAGATATATTAAGCATTCTTAACATGTCATTTTTCTATACAAACTGACGTGGTAGACGTCATAGACAATACATGTAAGCATACCGCTGATTTTAATTTAATTCGAATAATTTTGTTTATATGAAATAAAGTTTTATTGTAATTTTAAAAGCTTATCCCGATAATAAATTGTAATAATAATATCTAATTCTATAATACATCACATCACAATGGAAGCTTAAATAGATATCTTCTATAAGTGTTGAATATTATGTCCAATAATTTTTTTTCAGTAGGTCATTTTTTAAATCTTTGTCATCTTCTATCAACAATACTACTAGATAACGCGTCACGAACGAATACAATTCTCAAATGTGGCACAGACCATAATGAAGAAAACGATGTAAAACGGTTTAAAAATTTCAACCTAAACTATGATTGGACTATAATAATTTGAAATAACCTCACAAACGTCATTGTGTTCTTACTTTTCGGGCCGTTGTTGAAGCGCTTACCGCTAATCTAGTAAACTTAACTAACAGTTCTAGTTTATATTGTACTGATTGATCAAATTCGAATTCTCAGATGGATTAGTATACTATTAATTGAATGGTACCTTCTGATCGGTCTGCATATAAACGACTTAAATATTATAAAAACAGGACCTTTCATTAGAAAAAAAGGTTTGATGTTGTAAGTTGTACGTATTGTTAACGTAGACAGAGAAACTAATAGACCAAGGGACCGTGAAACCGCGATTGAGACAGAGGTAGTTTGTCAATGCGTGTGTATAATATTGTCAAAGTAACTTTTAACACGCTTTTTTTAAGACGCTTTTTTAACTTACAACAGCCTCACCTTTAAGATTTTTCTTTCTTGGCATATCTTCCTTTTCAGGCAATTGCAACTTTCTTCTGGTGGTTTTTATTTTTGCGTTATCTTAAAAATTTACTTGGTACTGGATTAGCATTCTCCTCAGGTGTTGAAATCTAAAACTCTCAATTACATTAATTATTGCCACATATATTTCAATGTTAACCTCTTGATTCGGAATGCAAAATATATGAATTCAAGAAGAATATTACAGAATGTTGTCTTAAGAAAATTACAAATAGCAGAAATAATAAACTAAAATAACATTTTAAATATGTTATTAAAAACATATTTAAAATAACATTTTAAATGTGTTATGATGACGAAGCACTTTTTAGACTTTTATTGGACTCCATATTTATTTGTTTACATCGTCGAGTCGATATTTTTATCCAAAATCGGGGCTTTTTTTGCTGACGCTGACAGCACTTACATGATAAATAATTATAAATTATTAATAAAAAATAAGGCTAAAGCCGAGATGGCCCAGTGGTAAGACCGCGTGAATCTTAACCGATGATCGTGGGTTCAAACCCGGGCAAGCACCGCTGAATTTCATGTGCTTAATTTGTGATTATAATTCATCTCGTGCTTAACGGTGAAGGAAAACATCGTGAGGAAACCTGCATGTGTCAAATTTCACTGAAATTCTGTCACATGTGTATTCCACCAACCCGCATTGGAGCAGCGTGGTGGAATAAGCTCCAAAACCTTCTCCTCAAAAAGAGGAGAAGAGGCCTTAGCTCAGCAGTGGGACATTCACAGGCTGTTATTACTTTTACTTTAATAAAAAAAAAAGAAAAATCCTATTGACCTCGGGATTTTAAGGAAACCGTCCTTATTACGCGTGAATATTAACGCCGGCAATTTTCTTCTTGCTGTCGCTTTAACATGAAATAATACGACAATGCACCATTGTATATATTATATATCTTCGATATGATATAAGGATTGTTTCTCTGTCTTGTTATTGGATTAGTATATTTAACAATAAACACAAATAGCGCACCAACTCTCAAAGTTTGCTTCGCCACTTGAGTAGCGAAACATGAAAAAACTCGTTACGTGATAAGGGACAAAAGATTTGATATTTCTATCTCTGTCTAAAACTTTTGACGTAATTTTCGTTCTCGTTTTTTGTGTGGAAAGGAAATCGTCATTGTGTCTATTAGTTCTTCTGTCTACGATTGTTAACTTGGAATAAAAACAAAAAAATGTACCATGACGATTTTTAAATAAAGATGATGATGAGTCTTTACTTTACTGAAATAAAATGGCTAGTAATGGCTTTTAAAAAAAGTTATTACTTTATTTAGTAACTATTGCATATAGTGATAAATATTTTATCATAATATTAAAATGATTATTAATGAATGTAATAATAATTTTTACGCCATAGATAATGTATAATATTATGTTAGGTATGGACAGTACTAAAGAGTCTAGCCCCTACATCTTACGCCATTTTTACACTACAACTACCGCAAGAAAAAAAAATGACATACGAAGCATTGCATGCGTGACGTGAGTAGTAGACGTGAACGATCGAATGACAGTTTTAAAGATTTAAAAATTTTATTCTAATATTGTTGTTGCAAATATATTTTTACATTTTTTTATTATAACTAACAATAGTAACCTAAAAGCAATAAAAACGAAATTAAGTGTTATAAAATAGCATTTCCAAGTGTAACAGTGACAATTCCGTTTGTTTATTGGTTAACATCCGCCATTTTGTACTGTCGTTTGTTTAGTGACTGGCTCTCTTTTCTAGTGATGCTATACATTTCTTCGGCAAACATATATTGTGACTTTGCATGTGGTGTACAATGTTTTTGCTAGAAACGTTGTTTTTAAGGGGTTTAAATTGATCTCGTGCTAGTTGTCAAACTGACGTCGGTTTAACTTTACGTATTGCCGGATGTGTCCTACAATCGGTTAGGGCTATTTAACGTGCCACCTCGAGTGGTGTACGTGTTGAGAGACCTATGCTGCCGAGAATATGAGTGGCAACGGCAATCAGGTGCCGCTGGCGGCGAGTCAGCGTGGCCCCGGATCGTATCCTTTTATTTCTTTGTTTATAGTTATTTAAAAAAATATTTACGTAATAAAAGCCACTTCAGCATCTGGTCGTGCCGCCTTTGCGAATGACTGACTGAGTGTTTTTCTGTTTTATATGTATTCAGCATTTAAGTATTTACGAAGTCTAGACTTACATATTTACGCTACGAACATAGTATTTAAATAACATTATTTTAAGTACAAACATTTTTGTAACATTGAACTTAAGTAAGTTAGAAAAGTTTTAATATTTTTGAAAACAACCCTTTTTTAATAGAGGCAGTAGTAAAAGTTTTGTGCATGTTTAGGTAAGTTATTTGCTGTTTGTATACATCTTTAAAAATTAATTTAAATTGCTGTCTTATTCTTTGTCTTTTCGTTTAAAACTACATCTACCCCTGAGTAATTGATAAGTTGTAAAAAAAAAGTAATTTATTATTATTTTTAAATATTTTTATTTATTATATTTTAAGTTAGAGAGATAAATTACTTACAAGTAGAAATACTAATAAATTACTTAAAGATTCATAAAACCATAAGTGATAGTTGAAAAGAAGTAGAGATATATTTATTTTAGCTAAAGCGAATTTTGATTTTTATTACTAAACATGCGAATATATTTTTAGTTCTCATTACAACTTTTTTTCTGCTTTGTTGCATTTTATTCGTTCTAATTTTTATATTAATCCTATTATTCTATAATGTGTCTTTCTAGAATGTCATTATATTTATGTTGCTATATTTCAAAACATAATAATCATTAACAAATTATCAGTAATTCTCAGTCTTACATATAAACTTTGGTTAGCAGGTGATGAGCTGAACAATGCTGTGTCTTCTTCTTGTGTCAAGTCAGTTATGACATAGTAGGAGAAATTGGTGTTTAATTAATCTGCTGCTTAGCAAAGTTTATAAGTACAGCTGTGCATTTGCAAATGATGCTTCAGTTACATTAACTAAACTTATGTAAATTGTATCAATTTTAATTATATGAATGAACAATTGTGGCATCCAAAAATACCTTCATATTTCAAACAACATATATATACATATAAATTATAATGATTATTTTATTCTATTATAATTAAAAAAAAACAAACATATTCAACGTATACGTATAATTGTAACGTATGCTACACTATTTAACATTTATAATGACATTAAAAGAAAACAGCTACTAGTACATCAATCTTCATCACCTTATTCATTACATGACCTCAGGTAAGATTTTTCTTTTAATATTCTTGCACAGTTATTTTATTACATAATATTACCATATTTGCATTTGTTAAGTCAGTCCGTTTTTTCTTATTTTTCTTAAGTTGTACAAAAATGATCACTCACCAAAATTTTCAAGTTCAAATTATGTAATGTAATATAGGTCTTAATATTATTTTAGAAATGTATGTTTAATTTTATATATAAAATTAGCGTTGTTGTGTAACTATAAAATATTTTTATTTATTTTGAATTTGTTTTTGAACTTTCCTTTATAGCATATATTTATTTATTTGATTTAGCTCTGTTAACAGTTTCAGAATCATTACATTATTAATATACCCATACATTTCGTCAGGACGACATCATATTTTATATTCCGCATGTGATATTGTAAAAATATAAATGATAAAATTTAACAATTTCGGCTTTACTAAGTGTCGTGAAAGTGTGTAAATGTGTAGTAAATAATTCTTAATAGTAGTAGCGTATTTACGTTGAATGCAAAACGTAAATACAAAATTACATTATAGTTGCAAATGTTCTAAACGTACAATCAAGCCTTTACAATGGCACATAATCGCTCGTACGTTATCCACAAATTACTCGCGTCCAAACTACATAGAAATACGAGTGCATATCATGCGTAATGTATATCATAGTCGTAAATTTCGTCGTTAGTATTCGTACGATATAGTTGAACAGGGGTGGTCATCGGCTGAAAGAACGCCCCGAAAACGCAACGACAAACTACGACATACATCTGTCTCTCTCATGCGCTCACAACCCTCCGCGCATATAACGAAATGAAATGGAATGTTAAGCGTGCTGTACATGAAGTAGTCTATTTTGCAGTTGCTAGCTTATAGTATTAATAAAATTTAGTTTTTAACAAATATAGGCATACAGTGTGTATAAATTAGTGATAATCAGTTGGATCAACGTGAAAGTGTCGCGGTGGCAATAATTTTAGCGAGTGCGGGGAGCGATGTACCGCGCCGTTTCCTTATCGATTTTCTCTATGCTGCATTAAATTACTATTTAAATTGTGAATGCGGACTGCAATATTGTTAACGATATGCCTTATATTCGCACGTTTTAAAACCGAAACTAGTATATAGAATAGATTTTTATACTGGAATAATATTTTTTACACTTTTGCGGTGCTTATTGCCGCACGTCGGCGCTGGTTATTTGCCCATTATATTTAAGATGTTAACATGAAGCAATAAATATTTGTATATTTGAACTAAGACGAAATGATAATGTAGAAGTCGCCATATGCCGGTGTTGGTAACTGCTTTATTCTGGGAATGGTTCAACATTTGGTTAATACAATTTCTGAAGAATTTATATCATGAAATTAAGATGGTGGCTTTAAGAGGTGGTAACAGTTCTCTTGGCACAGTATCGCACGGATGCGGGATTCATGCAGGGCAGCAAAACGCGCTCGATCTGACACATCGTTTACAAACATCGCTAGGAATGCAGCAGAGCTCCTCGACTCAAGCGGTGGGCCACCATACTAGCCACCTGAATCATTCCAACCATGCGAGCCACAACAATCATGTAAGCCACACTAATCACGGCGGCCCAGGCAGCCAACTCAATATCCCGTCGCTGAGCAGCATGTCGCTGTTGATGCAGCAGCAAACTCCGGCCACCCTCAAGCACGAGCAGAATACGCGCTACTCTAATTCCAACTGCATGTTGCCTTCGCACCACTACAGACTCTTGACGCAAACCAGTAAGTCGCTCGCCTGTGTCAATCCGTGTTCACTCGTGGTATGCGGACGCTTGTTACAGTTTCTTAACCCCTACGAATTGTTCTATATGTGTTATTTTGCAGCGATAAGACCTATACTTATAGGCAATATTATATAAGTATTTATGTAGAAATATTATGTTCGTCGCGATATGGGTAATGCACCATGAATTAACGATTGATCGCGTACCACAATTCTTTTACAGTAAATTTTCTTAGCACATTTCAGTTATCCTCGGGCGTCAACACCACACAGTGAGTTAAATTTACATCGTATAGGTGGAGTATTCTTTTTTTTCTATTTTAATTTATATGTTTAATATTAATTTTGCACAATATTTTCAATAAAATATAAAACAGTTTTTAGCGATCTCAATGTATTTGCCTTTGCAAGAATAAATAATAAACAGTCTGTAAGGCGAAATGAGGATGTCAACTCGAACTAAACCAGATTCACCTTTTAGTGTCGACTTTTTGTAGAGAACTATTGCTTTCTAACTGTTACAATGTTCGCCTCCTGCAATATAGAGGACACATTTCCTCGTTTAAGAAAGCTTTAACGGTGCCATTTATATCAGGCGCGTTTTACAACTTTTGTGTAGATAATGTTTGGACGCATATCATAAAGTCAACGTCATAATTGATACTTTAAAATAAATATTTTTCTCTTGAACCATACTATAGTAGTTTGTTTTTAATAAAATGAGGGTATTTGCAAAATTTTTTGTTAAATGCGTTGTGATTGTGGGTAACACAATAGTTTTGTTTACAGGACCGGAATGTTACCATCCGTCGGGGGCAGCTAGCAGTGCATACATGTCGGGTGCGACAGGAGGGCAAAGCCCTGCTCAAAGCATGCGCGGTCAGTCAGCTCCTCAGCCTTCTGCGCCGCCGGCGCCTCAACAGGATATATCTAAGACAACTATGGTAACTATAAGAAATTATAAGTGAAGTGAAAATATTATGAGTCAAGTGATTAAAGTCGTTTTATGTATATCTTAATGCTACGTAATTAAAAATAAAGACACAATCGACTAAAATACCAAAACTAGCCGGAGTAGAGGTCAAATGGATAACGGGATTATTCCATTAATTTTATCGAGAATTGTTACATTTACGATATTGTAGTAATAAAACAAAAATCCAATGCCTTCTGTTGCACAAGTACCCGTTTTTTACGTTTCTATATGACAATTATCACTATAAAGTGTCTGCCACATGATCAAGTAAACTCGATCTTTGCATTCATTATTTTAGTGTCATTTATTATCTAAAAATATTTAAGTGTTTTATACAACAATTCATCTTTTAAAAGTTAGTTCTGGTGTATATAATAAACTGGTAAGCATTGTTTTATACTAAAAATTCATGTTTTGTATTACGTATCTAAAAGCAGAAACCATCGACGTGGTCACGGGTGTAGTTTTTAAAAGTTTGGAATTAACTCGTATAATAGGGCAAGTAACACTGAACGGTTCTATTGATATAGTTTTTTTTTTAACTAAACATTTATATTTTCATTTTACACAATGAGTGCTTACGTGTCTGTCTGGAGGAATCATACTAGTGGTTATTTAGGGTTATTAAGAGGTTTTTGTTAGTTTATACAAACGTATTATTATTAAAAATATAAAACGATACTAAAGTTTTATCTTTAATGTTATAATTTGTGTGTCGTTGAGGTTTTTTCTTACGAATGTTTTGAAATGTTTCATGTTTCGTAACTGGATGCACAAATGCTTACAAACATAGGGTCGAATTAAAACTTTTTCTACACGTACCGAAAACATATTTCAATAACAGAAGTACTTTTAAGGTGTGACAAGTTTAAACAATAATGAAATTGAAACTTTAATAATATAAATAATTTTTGCTTGCTAAATATTGTACTTACTATATTCTATTAATTTGGGTGTATAATAAGTAAGGTTTTTGTTTATTAAGTAATTTATATCAAATCCATGGCCAAGGTGAACCATTACGTTTGCATGTAATTGATTGACAATTTCTATTTTATAATTTTTCAATTTTGTTATTTGTTTTTCAGGCGGGACCGAGTTATGTTTCGCCGCAGAATCAGACCCAAGCCTCGCGGCCGCAGTATCCCAATTTCCAGTACAGAGCTACTCAACACGGGAACAGGCCTTCTTCACACCCCAGGTAAATGTGACAGATAATTATGACGTGTATAGACAGATACTGTCTTAAGTGGAATGCAATAATTATTAATAATTTATATTTAAACTTAATTATATATTGCGGAGTGCTTTTTTATAGTACAGGTAAATTACGAGAATACGGGCCACCTGATGGTAAGTGGTCACGAACGCCCATGGTAGTGGTTTGTACATGTCTTAAAAAAAAATCAACATAAACTTTGGGAAAGATGTTATGTCCCTTGTGCCTGTAATTACACTTGACATGTATAGAGTTTCCATTACGGCATAAAGGGAACATTGAGTTTCCCATATTAATAAGCCGGTCACAAATAATCAAAAGTAATTCTTTTATGTATAATTATCGTTAATTTGTGTTATCAAATGTGTGTGAGTGTGTGTGTGTCAGTGTGAAATGTTACGGTTATTATAGAATTTAACAATTCCATTTAAAGTAAATGTCCCACTGCTGGGCTAAGGACTCCTCTCCTTCCCTTCAAGGAGAAAGTTTGGAGCTTATTCACGCTGCTCCATTCAAAGTTGGTGTGGTGGAATTTCAGTGAAATTACACACATGCAGGTTTCTTTACAATATTTTCCTTTGCCCACATTACATCTCAGTTGTGCCTGGGTGTAATAAACACAAATTCATCGGTTTATTCATGCATTAACTACAGCGTCATTACGGCACTCAAATAATAATATGTAATTAATCTACAGAATAATATGTCTAAAGAATAATTTACGTAAAAACGAGATTAAAATATATTAAAACTTAATGTTTTGGATTTATGCAAGCACTTGATAACACCTTACTTTGATATCAGTTTATTGGAGTGTTTGAATGACTTTTCGTTTCAATTGCTTATTATTATTTATAAATATTATTATTTAGATTTGCACCTTTATACTATACTACTACTACATCCTATCGAATTGAAATCCATCTGGAGTTGGAGAACAAGAAGTTTTTTGGCTCAATCTATAACCTAGGAGCTAGAGAATCCCTAAGACAGAAATTTAAAGAAATTAAAATATTAACTGTTGCTTCTTTATGCATATTATGTAATGTTATGTATGTATGGAAAAACTGATGATTTTGTGAGACAATGTGATACTCACAACATTGGTTCAAGGAACGAACGCAAATTAATTACTCCCGTTACTCGACTGCATAGAATCAGTAACTCTTTTGTGGAGCAATGTATACGGTTCTACAACAGGATCTCAGAAAGCGTTCAAAATGCCTCAGTGGCTAAATTTAAAAAAATGTAAAGGAATGCTTGTTGGATGGATGGATGATAGCATACCTTGGGATTGAGCCGATCGCCGCATGGCTATTTCTATTTATCTTTTTGTGAACAGTACATAAAAGAAAGAAACAAAAAAAATCCCGCTGAGTTTCTTTCGCCGGTTCTTCCCAGGGCTGGTAGTTTATTTTCCAAGCTGGTGGTACTTCTGGTTTGACTATCAATAAGAAAGTGTAATAAATCTATGTTGAATAAAATAATTTGATTAAGTAATTTAAATAACAACCTGAAAAAATGTTTATAAAGTTATAATTAAGCGGGGTTAAATAAGAATAACATTTTGCTTTGTTGAACTTAAAAATATGAAAGGGATAAAAGTTTCATTTGTTTTTACAAACTCCTTAATCTCCTTAGTCTTTATTTGTTGACGCTGAATTAATTTCTCGTCGCGACGAAAGAGCTTAAAATATAAAGTAATAAAATAGTCTGTAAAGAGTACATACAAACTCTTTAGTATATAAAAATAATCAGATGGTTGCTTTTATCGATGTGTCATGTGTGTTCACCAGTCCATGTGCGTGGCAACTGGCAATACATAAGAAAAAATGTAAATTATCAACATGTAAAAATGTCTAATGTATTTATTTATACTTTAACAATAAATATAATTTTTTTTTCTTAAATAAAGTCAAAATCGGTATACACAAATTGTCAAAATTTATCTTATGTAAAATTGTTTACGGTAATTATAAATTAACTCGATCATATGTATTGTGCTATTTTGAAATATTCTTACCTATAAAACTTGTAAAAGCTTTAGTGGAAGTGCACTGGCCATTACAGGATGTTAAACATAGCAGACAACTTATATAAATATATGTAACAAAATGTATAAAAAAAAATCTAATAATAAGTCCAATAATAATAGAAAAGAAACTGTTTTAATACAATGTATGACTAAAAATTAATTTCTTATGTATAGTACAGTATAAAGATAAAAAAATAGGTAAATTAAATATGTAATGAAATGGTTTCTTTGAATATAAAAAGTAACGCTTTAGCAAATGCGATTATGAGATGTGAGAGTAATAAACTGACATGGGAAAAACTACAGTTGGTGGATAGTGGCATTGTATTATAGCAAGGTTTTTATAGTGGTCTTGTCCTTTAGCCTCTACAACTAAATATTGATTAAGACTACCGTATTTTCTTATTTAATTAATATACTAATTTTCTTTCATTGTACACAGACAACAGCAACCGTATATGAGTGGTGCGAGTGCATCGGCTGCAGGTCCAGTGATGTACCATCCAACACTTATGTTCCCACCTCATTTGGGTATCCCTCAGACGTACCAACAACCCAGATCAAGTACACCCGGGTAATTAATGACACAATTATTCAAGATAATTCGCAATTTTAAAATAATCAAACTGCCTATAAATGGCATAGATTGATATTATTTAACCATTAAGGCTTAATATATATCCATTATATATTTCATATTTCTTCAAAACAAATAATTAAAAGTATATTTGTGGGGGATAATTTCAATCACACATATCAAACTCTTAATTTGGTTATTTCCATTTATACATTGCAATCTATGTTTAAATTATCTAATTGATTTATATATTAATTCGTTGTTCTTATGATAACGATATATATACATATATCGCATGTTATCTATGTATTCTATTTTATAAGTATATATTAATAGAAATTTGAACATATGTATAGAATAACATGTTACGATGTGACATTCTATACCTTGTTCTAAAACTCGGACTTCTATTTGTGTTATATTTTATCTCTAATTTACCTAAGAAATTATTTGTGGGAAGTTTCTAATTCTAAGATTTCCAGTTAATTCAGTGTGGAAGCCATGGTGATTTCAGGCACAAAGGATAATTTATGTTGGGAAAACATTTAAACATAAAGGATGGCTTATACTTCTTACAATGCCAAATTTATGAGTAGAGGTGACCACTTCAGGAGGACTATTTGCACTGACTTCCTGCCAGTAATTTAATAATAAAATTTATAAAAAGTTATAATCCAATAATTTTACATAATGCCTCTATGTTTGCTTAAAAAATAAAGTAATCTCTTATTTATAATTTTTAATTAAACCATCAGCTAGGTTTGGTAAAAAAAAACCGCAACAACCTGTAAGTTACATTTTGTTGCCATTACCTGCACAATGTGTGTTATTGATGTGCTTTGGAATCGTTTTTTTTTTGCGTTTTTTGCTAGTTATGCTCACCTATTATTTCTTTATGATATAATTTTATATAAACATCATTTTCTTCTAAAAATTGTGTATCACAGTTTCACGAATTATTAAAGCAAGCAGTGTCGTCGTCATTCACACACAGCACATACATTGCACTATTTATACAGCCAACATTTCAGAACTATATACAACATAGCTCGGGTAACTCCTGACCTTGCTCGAATCTGACGACCACACTGATTCTAAGATTCATTCTATATATTTTCTCCTGCAAATCACTACATATTTCTTGACTTCATGCTACATTCAAATTTAATAAATATCAATGAAATATTTAGTTGGACTTTACAAAGTATGAACAGAAACAAATAATACTTTATTTCAAATATACAGTTGTGTTTTGTTATCCTAAAAATGATAAAGCTATATCTTTTTAAAAATAAATTATGTAATTTTTTTCTGCAGCTCATATTAAAACAGACTATAGATAAGACGCCGTTTTATATCATCTTACAAACCGTCTTTCTGAGTCATGTGTGTCAATAAGGTCACATGTTATTTTGGCAGTAATTCCTCTTGGCATATGATTGCTCTTTTATAATAATATATTGATTTTGTTATTTTTATAAGAGTTGTTTCTTCAACATAACATGTTATGGATTTTCTTAAATGCTTAAACTTTTTAAATGTTACTTGAAGGTATTATTTAAAGAAATAAGTTATTAACATTCAACTGGCTTATTAAATGTAGTTATTCATACAAAAAAATACACACAAATTAACTTACAAACCACTTTATTTATAAATCATCCGATTAGTAAAATTAGTAACAAATTACAAGGAATTATGTGTCAATACTTTAGATTTATTGGGTTCAATTTTAGAGGCTGATTTCTATATTTTATATTATTTTATTTATTATATATTTTACTCGTTCTATATTTTATTTACTTCTTATCTATTGTTTATTCTTCGTTAATGATATTTTAATGCTGCATATTTATATTTGTTCGAAAATTCATAGTTTGTTGTTATTATTGTCAACATTATTCGATTTAACATTTAATATTATTCACACAATTATTTTCTTACATGCTTACATATTGGTACCAATGACAGCAAGTCGCAGTATATGGATCATGGGTGATGCAATTTATTAATTTTAACATTTGGTTTCTATAAAATCAAAAGTTTTAGTAGTATTTACTTTATTAAAAGCTGCTGTTGGCAATACATTACACACAACCACAGTTTTATAATGTTCTCTTATTCTAGAAAACGCTTACGCGAAACTTTTTTGTGCTTTTTCAATCTCCTACTACTTCTTTCTCTTTTTATTTTCTTAGTTTTTATTTAAATATAATATTCTGTCATTCAGGTTTTACTCATATGTGCCACAGTACATTAGCTACACGACACCTACTGGACCCACTGCGCCATGTAAGTAGTCAATACTGAGGTATTAACTAGGAGTCGCATCTAAACGCAATAACAATGTTTATGTTTTGCATATAGTATGAGAAAAGTCGTGTATGAATGTTTTTATGACATATATGTCCTAGTTAAGAGAGGGTTATTTTGATTTTAAAAATATACTTACCTTAATTACTTACCATATTATGTTTTTCTTTAGAAATATCACAGTAAACCGTAAACACTGAATCTTTATAATTATAATAACACTCATTATCATTTCTAATTCATATCACAACATCCATTGTTTCATCAAAACAGTTAATTAAAAAATAAAAGGTTTTTTAAAGATTATTCTGTTATTTAAACTTAGTATAGATTAAATTTTATTTGAGCAGTTAAATGACATCATTTATCATCATTCGCTTACCCTTATCCCATTTAATCCACTGCATGAACTTTACGGTCAGCCTAACACCAAACCTTGTTGGGAGTGGTTTTGTAGGGTATGTTTCTCGTCCACCATACGATTGGTGAAATTATTAATAATTGCTTTTGAAAACATATTGATGGTTTCACTTACAAAGAAATATTCTTAGTAAGCACTTACCGCATCAAACAGTTTCGATAAAAAAAAAACGCATTATATTCCGCTAGAACATGCCACACAGCATAATGAAAGAAATAATTTATCCAATTATTATTATTGACAGACTACTACCCATCAAATGGACAGCAGTTAGCAGCAGGCAGTGTGGGTGGCGGTGGTGGTCGAGCTAATTCAGCTGCGCTGGTTCCGCAGCAACCAAATGCGCCTTCGGCGTCAAACTCACTGCCACACTCGCAACCCCAATCCCACATACACCCTTCCATACCTGGTTATTATAATTTGTTATTGTCATGAATGTGTGCTTAAATCCAAAAAATAGGTGCCACGCGAAATATATTGTAACGAATGACAATATAAACCGATGATGATGGTAATAATGACCAGGAGATGGTATGAAGCTAAATTCGTTATATATGAACTTATTCGTAGGCCATGAAAATTATTACACTTTTTTTTCTGATCTAACTAATTATATTAATAATTATTAGTGACCATAGCTAATGCTTAGAATTCTGAACTTCAATCTGAAGACCGTTTTTTATTTTATCTTAGATATGACAGCAAATTCATTCTTGTATCATACTATCAATCATCAATGCATTCTACACTGATGTAACAACACTTATATATTTTTTTATTTTCAGGTATTCGTCAGGTCCCTCCAAAACGTACTTCCCATAGACTTCCAATTATTAATCCTTTAACTAGTGAGTATAAAATAAGAAGTAAAATAAAACAAGAGCCCATTAAATAATTACGCGTATTAAGATATTAATTGCTAAATGATTGGTAGGAGGTATAGCACGAATACAAGTTACATTTAGTTTAATAACTGAATGTAGATTGTTAGTAGAATGTGAATACTTAGAATACATTGTATCTTACATTCAACCAGAATTGAAAGAGCTACACTCTACAATCTCTATACAACTTATATTTTTTTAATATATGACAGACATAAAGCACATAACATCATCTATTTCTTAAATATTTATAGTACCAGAAACAAACAATAAATAATAAAATATTAATTTTAAATCAAGCGCTTCTCTTCTAAATTAAAAAAAAAAACTGTGTGTTTATTACTGGTCATTTGTTTAATATTTTCAACAATTTGCACCTGTATGATATGGTTATTTAATTAATAATAATAATTTGTTGCAGAGCAAGATATATTCTCAGAAATACATGCGAATGATAGTCAATATATGAGCGGTGAATCTAGTGAACGACAAACACCACAATTGGTAAGCCTTACAATTAAAACGAAATTCAATTTTAAAGTGTAAAATACGGTCAAACACCTAGTTTATGTATGTATGGTATATATATATTTAGTCACAGCCTATAAAAATATATAATATTAGCTGTGCACCACGGTTTCATCCGCGTATAATTAATAAAAATGGCCTAGAACCTTCCTCGATAAAAGGACTATACAACACAAAAATAATTTTTAAATTCGAACTAGTAGTTCCTGAGATTAGCCAGATCAAACAAACAAACAAACTCTTCAGCTTTATATATTAGTATAGATGTATGACATAATAATGAAATGTGTTAATATTTTTATACCTAAGTATATAATTTCTACACAGGAGCCACCTCATAGTTTTGCAGAGGAGTTTTCGAGGATGGTGAATGAAGCAGCGAATCAACCTTCGCCTAGTGAAAGTGCTAGTAAATCGAACTTTGTTTCTAAGAACGTCGAAGTGCCTGTTACAACGGCAAGCTCTAATCCACCTCATACTAATGCAATAAGTACTATTAATAATAATATAGTAAAGTCTGAAATTTTAAATGTTAACGAAAATAAAAGCTTAGGAAATGAAATCGTAGAATCCAACGAAACGCCGGTAGTTTCAGCTATATCGGACAGTCCTGTTGTAGTGCCTAAAATGCCTGTCAATATTAAGCAAATACAGAAGAATGTGGAAATGATTCAACCTGTAGCTGTAGATAATAATAAGAGTTTACCGAGTAACAAGCAACAAAAACAAAACAAAAGCAAACCAGTTGTGCCTCAAGATGAATTAGAAAAGCAATCAGATAGTGTGAGTTCTATAGTTCCTGAAGCAATGATTATGAAAACGGTTGTGACGGCAGTGCCCGATCCCGTGACTGCGGCGTTGCCTACGACTACGCAGTTGCCTGCTACTGCGTCGGCAACGACGGCCACGTCTACTCTCACGTCCAGCTCTTCTTCATTCGCTCTGTCTATGCCTGCGCCGCAGCCACAAAGAATAAGAGAACCTAGAGAAAGAGTGAGATCAGAAGACAAAGATAAACCTCCCCCTCCGAAAATAAAAGATGTTCTAGAAAAGGAAATTCCTAAACCGAATGGTCCCACTACAGACGGTAAGTACAGCTTAACAAAATAAAATGTTTTAAATTTATTAAATGGGCACTTATAAAACTATTTTCCAATAGTAAAAGCCTCGATTTGTTAGTGAAAATATGATTGATGATAAAACTAGGATTTCTAGTATAAATCACTTAAATTTACAATCAGAGATAAATAAGGTTTTAATGTTTTATAGATAAATGTATATTTGAAAGATATAACTATAGCTATTAGAGTTTGACTCATGATATGCCTTATATTTTTTTCATTCGTGATTGTTTTTTAACATGCCAAAATATTCGTTAGACTCAAGACTCAAGAGTCAGAATGTAGTGTAGACAAATTTACCGACTAGTGCTGTGTTGCGATGTTGCTAATAACTAAAAATCACCGGTTATAATGTTTGTCGATACTTAATATCGATAAAATAAAAACTAAATATCGATTGATATTACTAAAAATACAATGAATCGATACATTACAATTGTCTTTGAAAATACTAACATTTCGTCCTGGTTAGTCGTTAACGATTAAAATACTAGACCACGCACATAGATTACTCCATTATACAGTTTATTGTCATAACGTAGACAGAAAATTTAAACTGTAGTTTTGAGTTCGCAAAACTTACAAATTAATAACTACTTCGTATTGAGTTTTTTTTCATGCTTTTTAATTTTTATATATGGTAACATTTATATATTTCAAATTTACAGTTAACGTAAAATTTAACATGAACTGATTTATTATAAATTAAAGAAATTTAAACAAAATATTTAAAATTATAATATTGCGATTTTAGTTACTCCTACTATTAAATTTAAAAAAATATTATATTCATAATGAAAGCAGTAATGTTATAACTATTTATTATTTTGCAACAAATTATACAATCGTATACTAAAAATGCAATATCGATTTCTTCAATTAATTATATTCATATCATGCAATAACGAAAATCGTTAAGCTACTAAAAAATAATGAACCGTGATGAAATCGATTTTGTACCTGCGCACAACACTAGTTGCACTAGGTCGGCTGTCCGCATGGAACGATCCAACATGGCGGCTTTTACTTCACAGTCACTTTGAGCATGGCTGCGTTTTAAATATTTTTACTTTATTATTCTCTATTATCTTTTTTACAATTTAATTAATTCATTTTAACATTTTATTATTACAAATTTTTATCTAAGTTAAAAAATAAGAAAAGTGAATGAAGTGAAACGAGTGCTAAATTCATTTTAGATCCTTGAGTGACCTTTTAAATCGACTTTCTTTTACCATATTGTTGCGTTATCATATGAAACTGGGTCTTTTGGAGTTTTCTTCAGAATAAACGGATTTGCAAACTGTGATATAATCAAGATATCTGTGCCACAATTTATTTAGTCTAATATTCTCAGGTACTGTGCAAGATAGAACTCCCACGTGGAAATACCTCACGTCTCTATTTATAGACTTCGAACTTGGTTCACAAAAGTGATAGGCGACATTAAAAATCAACGAAAAGTGGTCATGTGTCTCAGTTATTTCATTCTCAATTCTTTATTTGATTGACACTTATATAGTAGTCTACATTTATTTGCAATCTTGCATACGACATTTCGGTGTGTAGTCCAACTCTGCCATTTTGCAGTATAAAATCAACTCGTATTTTGCGATACTAAAAACAATTTGAAATCTGTTATCTAACCATTTATCGAGACCTTTAATTCGACTAGAACATTATAGACTAATATTACTGCCTACATTTGCTTCTTATAGATATGCAAATAACTTTCGTATGACTTGGGAGTATGCATACATATACATAGTTATTATTAGAACAGTGCAGTACATAATATAATGCTTATGTTAGGGTTAAAATAAGTATTATGTTAAATCTAACTTAAAAAAAATGTCATTTAAAAGTGAAAGTATTATTAAAAGCTGTTTTTAGTTGAATAAGTCATGCCATGTGGCTACGCAAATTATAAAAATATTGCTTCGAGAATTTTGTTGTCACAGGATATTTCGTTTTGCATAAATGTTCATTCATGTTATTTAAATTCATTCAGTACTTGATGTGCATTTCTTATTCCATATTGTGTTGCAAAATGTGTTGACCCTGACACAATAGATTGAATAAAATTTTAGATTTAAATGTTTTATCTTACCTTTTGCAAAAATTGTTTTACTTTTGTATGATTTATTTCTGGCAATATTTATATTTGGTGAATATATTTTCAGAGATTAGTTCAGTTGATAGTTCACTGGACACTATCAACCCTTCAACTAGTCAAATAACTCAAAATCTTATAAAAGAAACTACACAAGCAGCAAAACCATTATCAGTAACAAATGAGACTGAATTATCTTACATAGAAATCAATCCCGAGGTTGTGATAAACAGAGAACCAACATTCCCTGTCAAAACTTCACCCACTGCCACAGAACTTTTATCAGCTAGTATAGAAAAAGTTGCTAAAGAGCAACCTTTACCCCAAGAAACCTTAGTTAAAAAAGAAGAATCAATTGCAATCCAAGCTCAGGTTAAATTAACACAAAGCATAGCAAGTGTTGCACGCAATCATCCTGAATCTAAGATGAAAGATATTAATCTCAACAATAACACAACAGGTTTGTGACTAGTAATTGTTTTCCAAATTAGTTATTTATTAATTATTAAGTAAAAAGTATATATAAATATATTTTATTTTATATTTTAGATCCAGATACTGCGAATGGAAACCCGAGTGAAGTTGATAAGGTTGAGACGGAGATAGATGAAGGTAACAAAAACGAAAAAGCAATAAAAAATACTAAAAATAATAATAAGAAATGTAATAAAACGTCTAGTAATGAAGTTAATATGAATAAAACTGAATCATATGAAAATGGTAAAGATGAGACTGATAAAGTAAGTACAGAGCAGGAGAAATGCTTGTCTAAAGAAAAAGAAGAAGAGGAAGAAGAAGAAAATTCTGCTGATGCAGAAAAGCCTATGTCTTCACAAGCTTCAGAACCTACTGTGTTTGTACCTAAATATAAGTACTCCGAAGGTATGTTATTATTTTTCAATAGTTTAATATATATATACTTAAATATTCTGTATTTAAAGAGCATTTTGAGATTTAATACACTATTGGCAACATTAAGATTAATGTATATTTTTTTTAATCTAGATCAATGGTCTCCACTGAACAAGGCTGGCAAAAAATACTATGATATTGGATTGCTGATGCAAATAAAAGATGATCCTCTCTCAAAGAATAAACCGAATGCCCCATTATTAGAGACTATGAATGTTATGAGGGTATAAAAATAGCTAAATTCTAGATAACATTATAATATTTTGTTAAATTTTTAAATAACTAGACTTTAAATATGTTTTACATTAATTTTTTTAGTCGCCCATCCAAGAAACAGTGACATTTAACCCTATATCGAGACCTATGAATGATGCACTTTTCCCTAACTTCTTAAAAAATGCTGGTGTTGGATCAAGAACTAATGCTCCCAGGGGGGAACCTAAGAAAGATGGCAGAATTATGCCTCAAAGTGGTATGTCGTTTTATTTGATTTTTTAAGTATATATTAACAAAATATGTCTTAATATTAACAATCAAATTACATTTTTAATAAAGCATTCCAAGCAGGTAAAGGTAGTGTGAAACTAACCCCATCTTCAAGTGGTAGCAGCTCTCATAAACCAGTTATCCATGTCTCACTGTCATTGAGGGAAGAAGTAAAACTTAACCAGACTAAGGATGCCTGGAGGCCTACTCGATTTAAGAAGGATAACCTTACTGAGGAGGAATTCAAAACTCAGGTATTTGTGTGGATTAAACATGAAAATAAGTAGACTAAACTACTTCTGTAAAATTCTTTTGAATTGATAGTGGTCTCTATTGAATGTAATATGATCTATTTATTTTTTAGGACTTGTACAAGAAGTTCCGTGGTATTCTAAATAAACTGACTCCTCAGAAATTTGATACATTGCTTGATAAAGTAAAGACATTGGAGATCAATACACAGGCTCGGTTAGAGGGTGTGATTGACTTAGTTTTTGAAAAAGCTATAGATGAGCCTAATTTCTCAGAAGCCTATGCTGCTATGTGCAGTAAACTGTCTATGCTGAAGGTATTAAAATTTTACCATGTTTTCTTTTTGTTCTGTAATGTAATTCATTATGCAGGAACCCCTATATTTGATTTAATAATTTGTTATTTACAGGTGCCAGCTGATAACGCTCCCGACCAATGTGTCAATTTCCGTGCTTTAATTATAAGCAAATGTCAGAATCAATTTATTACTAACAAGGTGGATGAGAATATTTTAAAATTAGAAAAAGAACTTGCCGAGTGTACCGATTCTGTGAGTCCTTTTGATAGCTTTGCTATACTCAAATGTGTATAATAAATATAACAACAATGCAAACAGTAATAATTGTTTCTCCTTTTTAGGCCAAAAAGAAAGAACTTCATGTACTACTTGAAGAAGAGAATAGGCGTGTCAGAATGAGATCTGTAGGAAACGTCAGATTTATAGGTAATTTACTTAACTTTAATACTTGTGAAAAATTAAAAACCTTTTGTATGTACAAGTGTTTACAGTATGCTATGCGATTTTTTTCTTTTGCTCTTTTCTAACCCCCTTGAATGTTTGACTGAAACGATGGAACCTATTTAAAATACTTGTTAATGCTATCATTTTAATTAAATTTTTAGCAAGGCCATAGGAATATTTTTTGTTTTATGAGTTTTATTGTATTTTCAAAATCACAAAAAATAAACATTTAAGTTTTTTATTAAAGTTATTCAGATATGAAAGTGCATTGCGAATTTCACGCATGCACCAAACACAATAGTATGCCACTCTGTCGATCTAACACGATGGTTCAACTGACATATCCCGCAAGCGTATAACAAAAAACAATTAATGAATCTTTAAGGTTAAGCTTGTATTACCTTATGACGAAAAGTAACTGCAATTTTATTACGACATTATTTTTAAAATGTGTTAATTATTTTTTTTATCATTTCCTGCTATAACTTGTTTGCCCGGAGACTCCTATAATTGGCGAATTATATGTTTTAATGATTTTTGTCCTTTTTTATAATTAATTGTTTAATATTACATAATATTCATATGTTTGTGGCTGTTAAATATAAATATAATCTTATGTTAGTTTTGTATTTATAAACAATCAATATCACATTTTATATAAATCAATCATAATAACTACCTAATTCGAAATAATTACTAATAAAATATAGGTATCCTGCTTATTGCGAAATAATTTTATTAGGTAAATACTTCTGTATCAAACAAATATTAATAATAAGTAAAGAAACAATGCTATTCGTTTTATGAGTATGAATAAAAGCTACCATTATTGCCTTGCTACAATTTACGTGTGTATATCCTATTGGAGTTATATGTTATCAGTTAAATAATATCAATTACCATTTCAGGTGAGCTCTACAAACTGAAGATGTTGACAGCGAAGATTATGGTTTACTGTATGACATATCTAATTGAGAAGCTCGAAGAAGAGAAATTGGAGTGCCTTTGCAAGCTTTTAACCACAATAGGTGAACAAGTAGAAAGTGAAGTCAAAGAGCAACTAGAAAGTGTCTTCAAGAAAATGCAGGACATTGTTGATCGTAAATCAAACAAAATCAGTAGCAGAGTACGCTTTATGCTTCAAGATGTCATTGAGCTGAGAAGGCGTAAATGGGTTGCTAAGAATGTGGTTGACTCACAACCTAAGATGATGGATCAAATTCAAAAGGAAGCAGAACAACGTCAAAGGCATATTGAGGTAAAAATTAAAAAAAAAATGATTAGATAATAAATGTATTTTGATATAATTTTTCCAATGTCTCAATTTCTTATAAATGATTAGCTTATGAATGCACCTTCAATGGGTGGCGGTGGATTCCGGCGCGAGGATGGAGGTCGTGGGAAGCGAGGTGGAGATAGACGCCAGGGATCCAATTCGTTTATGGATAATCAATGGAAACCAACACGTCCTACTAACTACACTGTAGATACCTCTAAACTTAAGACTGTGGCACAAAAGGTAGGTAAACTTAATATAAATAATATTATTAATTTTTATTTTCACACTTACATAAGTTATTATATTTCAGAATCTTAGCAATATTAAATTGGCTCCACAAAATTCTGGTTGGAACCAAGGGTCAGGAACAAAAACTCCTGCTCAAATCAATAGTAATTTGATGATAAGTCTAACGAAAAATATGTATAGTGTACTGGAAAATGTACAGGCAGACCCCAGTTCTCTTAGAAGTAAGTAATATTAACTAATTATACATAACCATAAAAAATTATAAATGAATAATAAGATAACATAAAATACATACAAATATTGAAGTAGGACATCTTTGAAAAGGTAAACAGACAAATACTTAAATATGGTTATAGGGTTTTTTGGGCATTGAGTTTTTTGTTAAATATTTTTTAATCTGAGAAGTGATGGAATTTAGACAAATATATTTTTGCTAGTATCTTCACATTCTTGACATATATTTGGATGACTACTTAAGAATTGTATTACTTTGTCTTATGATTCTATTAAATTAATATAAAAAACTTTTTTAACATAATCGTAATTCATCATCATTTCAAAAATTTTTAGCAAACAAGGACTTGTCTTCAAGCTACCATCACTCGAAATCTATTGAAAGATCAACATTTAATTCCAGAGGTGACTTCAGTAAGTTCATAATATAATAAATAATGTTTCTTTCTTATATTTGAAATTAGGGAAGGAGATGGCTATGTTTGGAACATGTAAATTGTCAGAGCTATTACAAATAAATTTTCATGCATGTACTTAACTTAAGTTTATCATTCATGTCGTGCTCGGCGGTGTAGGGAAACCACACATAATGTGCAAACCTGCAGGTGTTGTATGTGAATCTGCCACATGTGATTACACCGACCAGCATTATTGGCGCAGCATTATAGAATAAGTTCCAAAATTTTCTTAACCAATTTTATTCACTTAGTTAAAGCTATATATTTATTACAGTTTCCTTTAGATTTTTTTTAGGTTGAGTATTTTGGGTTCAACCTATAATAACTGGACTGAACTTATAATTACCGTGTTAAAATTTCAGTACATGTCTTAGTTATTTTTATGACTTCTATACGAGTCCACTGTACTGTATAAACCTCTAATAACGAAAAATAACATTACAAATATTTACATGCAATAATATATTCTTTAGATGTTATATCTCCATAGCACTTCATACAACTCTAGAAGTTGTTATTAATATTTTTTGTATAAGTATAAACATTACCATAACTATTAGAAACAACTAATCCAATATTTTATTTAAATGGAAATGTGAAGTATGGTTCTTTCAAAATTTATCAATATGTGCTTTCAATATGTTTTCTGTATGTATAGATAGTGGCAGTGGTGGCCGTTCGGGCTCAGTTGGCGTCACTCGTTCTAACTCTAGCAGCAGAAGTGCTCCTACCGCGCCGGTTGTGGCGCCTGCTCCTGAAACTGTTCCTACTGTGTCTGCACCACAAGAACCACTGCCTGATGAGAAAAAGAAATATATTAAAGTACTCATCATGGATAAGCTGGTCAATCCTAATGATGATGAATTCTTTACTGATATCAAACAGACTTTCCAACCACAATATCATGCAGCTGTGGTCACTGAAATCCTTAATATTGCCTTAGAAAGGTAAATTTTACAGTCAGCTCACCCCATCCTGTCTATATGTTCATAAGACATTTACTTTTATACCGTTAATTTATTTAATTTACAGGGCAGCAAAGGATGTGTATTCGATAGCAAACAGTCTGTTACAACTTGTATCAACTGGAATAATATCCCCGGAGAATTTCCTAGCAGGTATCAACGAAATTCTAGAGTTCGCACCTGATTTATACATCGATATCCCTATGTTGTACGAATATTTAGGAAAGTTTATTGCGCCAAATATAGAAAAGAGGGTAAGTATAATGTTTTTAATCAAATCTTAAAATAGTCAAGTATTATAAATATTAATTTTGTATTTTTCCTTGTAGCATATCACATTTGTACAGTTAATTAGATTATGTGAAAATATTATTACGTCGAATCAAGGCCATATGTTCTTAAAAACTGTAATTAGAGACTTAAAAGAGAGCATGGGACCTTCATTTGTAAAAACAAAGTGGCAGGAGTCTGGATTAGAATTAAAGCAATGGATGCCCGAGGAACAGGTAATGTAGTACTATACAAAAATAAATAAAAACGTAATCATTTTGAATGTATCATAAAAAAATTATAATCATGAGTATAATTAATAAATGAAAATGTAAAAAAAATGTTGTTATAATAATAAACAAAAAAAAATTTAAGGTTCCAAAATGGATTGAAGATAACAAATTAGAATTTTTGGAAGGAGGTAAACCTAGTGAAGAGACTAAAAAAATTCTAACGCCAAATGAAACTCAAAGCAAACTATTACAGCTCATGAACACCGACGAACATTGCGATTGCATACGAGGATGGGTTCAGGTAGTGCATTTCTAAAACAAAATCATAAACAGTTTCACAAAGTAAATCATTGTGCTACTAGAATGTGAGAAACACTTTTAATAAATTATAAGGTCTGATGTACTCATGTACAGTACCATAGTTATTATTGTGTTCAAAATTAATTTGACATTTTTATGTATTTAATAAGTTAGTGTCTTAAATAGTTTTAAACAATATTTTAAATTACTCACACATTCACTAGTGACTTGAGGTAAAGAATTCCTTTTCCTATTCAATGTAACAATGTAAAAAACTAGTTTATCTTATATGAAGGTTAAATTTATGCATTCATAAGAGGTATGAGGTAAAATATCTAACTTTTAAATATATTACTTGACAACATTTCATTGTATACAGCAGAACAATGGTAAATTAATTGATTTTTTTTTGTAAATTTCATGTACAGTATTTACTACTTACGAGAAAATGGCTTTATAATCTTTGTTTTATGTTCTTTATAAGGATAACCTGGGCACTGCATCTAATGAAAACTGGTTTATGCGCACACTGACGCAAGCTATCTGTGAGTACGCCTTGTACGGCACAGAAGGACGCGACGTGCCCCACTTCAGCCACGAACGCATGAACAAATATGCTTCACTCATTAGTGAATTTGGCGATTCGCGTGAACAGAGGGAGGCTAGTTGCCTCTTCGGTATTCAGCAGCTAATACACAGGCTGGAGCACCCGCAAGGTATGCCTTTTTTGATATTGGCAATACTACTTGTATGTAAGCATATTCATTAGAACTTCCTACTTAATATAGTTATCTGTTTCAGGGTTAACATTAGAAATATTCCAATATTTGCATGAGCAATACATTATATCCGTGGAAGGGTTTATTGCATGGGAAGTGTCTGAAAAGGAGCCTGAAGGCAAAGGTATTATGTTTTATGTTTTTAAGTAAAAACATAAATACTTCAACTAAATTTTACATATTTAAAATATTTATTATATATTATAAAGGGATATTTTCCAAACAGAAGAGGTATATAAAATGCTAATAACTTTGTGTTTGTCTAGCGGTGATGCTGAAAGCGCTGACTTCATTCTTCACGAACATCAAAGAGGCGGATAATGAGGAGTCTTGCGGAGAGGACTGACGCGCAGCGGACGCCGCGCGCGCCGTACACGCAGCTGCCGTGGCGCGCGCTGCCGTCGTCACCGCCGCCGCCAGCTCCGACCACAGATCCTCCGTCTTCTATATTTTTATATTCTAGACTACCGTGCGCCCTTACCACTCATAGATTTTATTATATTTTAATGCTTAAATTAACAGAAGCTAGAAAAAGTTGTATAATATTTGTTATGCTATAGTTATTTATCGAGGACCTAAATTTAAATCGCTTCGATATAATGCGTTTATCGATTGGTACGTTAAAATAATTGATTGAATTGAAATGTTATTTGATTATGATTGATGTTTACAAATGAAGAGGTAACGTGGTCGAACAATATCTTGATTCGGGAATTATGGGAAATTTTGGGTCTATTTATAAAGTATAATAATGTAAAATTGAAAATAACATAGCTTCTTCAAATAGGAATGGATACCATATGTAGGAATGTGGCGATATACCTTAGAATACCTATGGTTACCACTTGTCCTCCCTAAATATTTTAAGAGCAATAATACTTCAATGGGAAGTAACCGCCGTGTGTGCCCATTTCTATTTGACACGTGATCAACATCTCCTCACTGGTTCAAGATATTGAGCGTAGGACGAAAGCGTAGCTGTCGCCAAACCAGTAATTCACCTTCCATTGTTCGAGTCCGCTAGCAGTTTATTAAAATGTTTTATCTGTATGCAAATAGTTTGGTACAAATATATATTCGCTAAAACGTTTTTATACATGCGACTGTAAAGTGACAATTGATAGTGTTGTATTTACATAAACTTCTTAAGTATGATGTCTTATGGTCAGGAGCTGTACATTTGTGCTCATTATACTTTATAAAAATCGTCGCACTGCGCAACAGATTACACGTAATATTGTACTAAAAACTAAATATTTAAGTTATAATTTATTTTGATATATAGATAAAATTATGAATTTATTGTTAAAATTTAATCGACGTTCACAGGAACCCGGCTTGGCCGGTGTACCAAGTTCATTAGAAACACATACACAATAAGGTAATAAATATAACAGCAATACACACCGATATATTAAGATTTACATATGAAGATTGCGATAGATAAATTTATATACATATATTAAATTAGGACTATTTACGGGGCTCTGATATGGCGCGATGCTTGACGCGACCTCCTCGTCGACGCGAAGCTAAGCTAAGCTAGTGATGGCTAGCAAGCTATACTACGCGGACAAACAAACATGAGTTCAATGAGAGATGTTGACAGATTATATTATATTTAACATATTGTATATCACTCGTTTTCATTTATATAGACAGCTAATTTTTGAACTGATAAAGTAACTTAAATGTAAAAAAAATAGATTTGCGTATCATTACATATTGATTTAATGACTGCGAGATTCGGATATTCCTTAGCTATTAAAATTTAAAATTATAGCCGAGTTTGCTATCGAAAATCCAACACCTTCCGCCGTACCGAATAATGTAATGTATAAGTAGATTACTCGACAATAAAATAATACAATCATATACTCGAGTTGAAATGCTAGACTGATATAACACCGTAGTTATAAAAACGAAGACACCAATACTGCTCACGAAAAACGTACTTCCACCATAAACAATATTCACAAACCAATTTACATTGCAGTTTTGTTCGTTGTATCGATCGTTACTATTTTTATCAGCTAGACTAGACGCAGCATGAAGTCTTAATTTTCTTTTATAAATGATATTTTTTTGCTTTGTTAAGATTAATTATTTGTTATCACCGAGAATTCAGATTGCACTCGACAAGTATCGTAGATCATTTTCTTATTCATTATTTTTATTTTAATGTTTTCTTTAATATAATTTTATTGGTAATGTCTCAGCTAGCTGCTAACCATTGTCTCAAATCTGTGGTGATCCGGCGCGTCGTGCCCGCACCTTCCGCTGCTGAGTTTATTATAATTATTATAGCTATCCTTATCAGTTACTATGTATGTTATGTAAATAAACTTTATATGAAGAAATATAGTCTTTATTAATTACAGTCCTGTTCTTGTTACCTTAAAATTTATCCCTTTGTAACTGACTTGTCAGATTAAGGATACAATAAGTGATTTTAAAATTAAATTTTGTACACATTAAGTGAAAAATCAACGTCATAAAGTTGCATTATATCTTTATATTCCTCCGTGTATCTCCTCACAATCTCTCGCCAGTAAGTCTCCTTATTTTCATCATCTTGGATTTGTATTTTGAATTCTTTCAATTCTGCAGCAAGAGACAATCATGCAATATAGCTAATTGTTATAAGGTACATACATACATGTAAATACTATTACTTAGGCGTGGTGTTGCGTAGGTAGGTAACATTAGTTTTGTCGTAGAACATGTAATAGTAGTATATGCGAAACTTAGCTTATACCACTTTCTCTGAGATATAGAAAATCCATTAATCCACCAAATATGTCAGTTAATATATAAAGAGAAACAAACCGATTTTTTTGTTATGTGATACGAATATTTATGCCTTACTTCTATCTAGCCACTCGTGACTAGACCAACGAGGCAGTCAAGATATACATACAGTAGGGATACATTTATTATACATGGAAGAAAAAATAATGGTGCTTATACTATCCCTTTAAACCCTGAGGTGCCTTGGAAGACATTTTAGAATGTTATGAATGTGGAAAATTATATTATAAGAAATGGTCCCTTACTGTCGCATACTCCACAAGCCACGATCGTGATCGCGTCGTGCAGGTCCAATGCGCAAATACGACCCGTGTACATGAGCCTCGACAAATGCGGCATTATTTCTATCACTCGGCGCAATGGCAACTCCGACGCACGCCATTGATGAATACTGAGTGTTACTGTAAGTATTTTAAGTTTTTTAAGCTTCTTCTTTCTCCTCAAAAGACGAGGCCTTAGCCCAGCAGTGGGACAGTCACAGGTTGTTACTGTACTTGTTTTAGTAATATACTTTCAAATAATATTTAATATAAAGATTTTTATTCAATTGTAGAAGTTTTTATCAAACTGTTACAATATTAAATTATATTTTATTGATACATATTTAAAAGTAAAGCGGTCCAAATATAATGATTTTCTAATCGTATTTAATGGCTGGTAAGATGTGAGTAGAAAACCCACTTATAAAAGAGTGACTGGCGAGAAGAGAAGTCACTTCTACAAAAGAGTATATTTTAATTTATCAAATATAATTTAATACGATCGACATATAACGCGAGAAACTATAAACTTGACTGACCCAGGATACTAGCATAACGATAAGCGAGCATTCGCATGAAACAGCTCATATCAGAATCCTGTCGCTGTGTGGTGTTTAAGTCTATACCGAGCTGCAGGTGTACTTCACGTAGCGGCATGCTTGGCGTAAGGAATCGTTGGACATTATCGTAGTCACGAATACGAACTGACAAAGATAACACAATTTATTATTCCAGACCAATGTTCAAAATAAACGAATCTGTTAGATATTTTAAAGTAACCGTATTCCTTGTTATATCAGTAAAGGTCAGCGTATCAATTACGATAGCGTCGCTTATCTGAAAGTCTAATTATTTTTACGCGGATCTGAATGTATGTTTAGAACTAACATAAGGCCACAAATAGATAGATGTCCGGACAGATGATAGCGACGCGACGCCATGCAGTATCAGGTATTTCGTATCCGCCCACGCCGAGCGCTGCGTCTACACGACCGGGAATTTGATCTTCACGACAAATAAGCTTAGGAAAAGAAATTAAATAAATATATGTCGGTAATTTAATTAATAACATTCGGTTCATTATCAAGATTGGCGTCAGGGACGTAGCTTGCCCTTGATTGACCCTGTATCAAAATTTGGTAAGGGGCCTCTTCTTCCTAACTACGGCGTTCGTACGTGATACATTATTATACTTTGTTTTTATTTAGTTTTTCGCTTTGTTTTGATATTGTCTTATTTATATTACTTATACTGAACAAATTTACAAATGAGGTATGACATCCTTATATAAAGATTAACATACTTAAGTTTCTATATAATCTAAGATAGTATCCGACATTCGGCAGAGAACTGAGGTCACCGATATCGCGCGCAGAATTAGTTCGCTGAAGTGGAAGTTCATCTCTCCAAGCGCCTTGATGGCCGATGGAGCCGATACGTGCTAGAGTGGAGACCACGCTTAGGTTTGGGCTAAGGAGTGTAGGATGCTCTGTGGCCTCAACCGTCAACAAGTTAGCTAGCTAGCTAGCTATTTTCGCTTACATGGGTTCGGGGCACCTGTAGCTAGGGGGCCTCATATCTTTGCTACGGCGGTAACTACGCCCCTGTCGGTGATGGCAAAATTGTTTGATTAAATATATATATCTTTGACAGATAAAAAACAAAATAATATTCTGGAAATCATAATACGCTTTATAAATAAATTATTTATTATGTTATCTATTTTATTGCTATACCTCACCTGTAAGCGAAAGTGAGGTCGACGAAGTACAGGCAACAACGAAAGCAACGCGTTTCCAGATCCATCAGCAATATGTGCATACTCTAGTGCGAGTACACGGAGATTTTTTAATTCTGCCAAGCTTCGAAGAAAGCATCGCTTAGTATCTGGCCTAGCAATATATTTCCCGCTACCTAAATGAATGTATATTAGCTCTTTATTTTTTTTATTTTATTATATCTCATAGGTATATGAGAAGTAAACTATTATCCGTTATTCAGTTGTATATTTCAAGCACAAATGTACAGCATACCATTTGCAAACTGTCCACTTTCTGCTTAGTCTGACAAAAAACAAGATTGATGCTTTTAATAGGTTTTTTTTTTTTTTTGTAAAATTTGCAACGAATGAAATAATCTTTCAAAAGTATATTTGTATTAATTAACCTTTATCTTTCTTTGATCAATGAAATTAGAATAAATAAATGGTCAGGGAAAGTCAGATAAAACTATTTTTTGGTAATTAACAGTGGACACCGGATTTAGTTAATTTATAAACTATGGACTTTTTATGAATGTTGCCTCGCGCGAGATACCTATATTTTTATTATATTATTTAAAGACAATTCCCGATTTGACTAAGGCGCTTAAACCGTCCATCCGTATACAAATACATAACTACATGAGCCTTTTTTAGTAAAATACAAGTCAAGTAAAAAGAAAACAAACTTATAACGTTTGGTTTTTTATGTAGAACTCACAGAACAAAAAGTTTTAAACAGTGAAATAAACACGATACATTCACAAAACGGGCCTACCTAAAACTCGCTCCTAATGCGGTGGCTTCATTAATTTTGTGAGTCATTAATTTTCTTACAAATCCAATATAAATACATAATATTGACAAGAAGAAATAAAGCCCATCTCGAATGTGTAAGTCGCTGAGATATAAGTAATCTATGGAATATTATGTGTTGCACTGACAGGAGTTGTAGTCACTACTTGAGCATTCGGCAATATTGCTGTTGCTGTTGAATTTTCAACATTTCTATACAAAAAATTTGGTAAATTTTTCCTAGCCTCTTCAACAGTCTCCCTTAATCGATCAGCTCCGATGGGACGTGCAACAAGAGTTTCTTCTTGGCATTCTTGTACTAAAACTTTCATTTTATCTTCTTCTAGTGGTGTAACAGCTTGAATAGCTCTCTCTCTATGATGCTTTAGTTCAATGTCAACGCGTAAAAGCTTTTCCCTGCTCGAATTGGTACGCCAAGGGCGCTTAGGATCGGCATTCAGATTTGTGTCATCGATCCTTGTTACTTTTTTGCTTAAAATTGAAATATTTAATGTTACTAAAGCTTATCAACAGAATCGTAATATACTATACAAAGTTGAGTCCATAGGTAATGCTTAATAAATAAATACTGATAATTGACCTTACCGCTTACTCACTGCAAGTAAATCTTTTAGTTTCCTTTCATTTTCTTCTAACAATAATCTGTCTGGAACATATGGGTTTTCGTATGTTTCGGAAACTAGATCCTCATCGTCCATTGCACTATCGTGCTTCTCGTAAAATTCCTTAATAAGCTCATTACAGCGTTCGGGTAATTTTAGTTCTGGTACATCCAGTCCTTGCAACAATTTTGCTATTTTACATTTCTCTTCGTCGGTCGCCATAGTAAGCAAATATTGAACTCACAATTTTTTAATTGTCATAGCAACTATGCCGATAACAATTTCTTTCGGGTTATTCCAAAGAGTATAGTGTATTAATCTCCGTCGGAAGAGATTATTCGGGTTATGCACGACGATTTCATAGCACCGTGAATAAATAAATATTTCCATATCAAAATAAACACACGCGTGCTATTTTTAAAACATTAAATTGTCTTTTATATGTCAATGTTTTAAAAGGACGTTGTATTTATGATCATATTCAGCTTAGTTGCGGCTACATTATTATAGTAGGAGAAAAGACCTCCCAAATAAACACTCAACATTCCCAGCAGAGCGGCGCACGGCACAAAGAAACATACCAACTTAAGGCTTGGATAAAGCACAAGTAAGGCTGGACCGCAAATTATCATTTTTAAGGTTTTACTTTTTCAATTTTTAGTTACTTTTAAATTTATTTCTTAATATATTTTTGAATTATTATATTTTTACATTATAATTGTGACATTACGATTTATATAATGATGACACTTTACCGTCGATTTTTTTTAAAAAATATAGAATCTTTTCCTTTTTCAAGACATTAAAATACTGTAACAACCTATTTGTGAGACGTCCCATTTCATATTCACAAAAATAGGTATTCCTCTAAAACTATTAAATAAAGGTACTAGTATTTAAAACTACCAAAAAACTTACCAGTGATGTAACTATAATTAACGAGGATAGGGTTCTCGTTGGGCAAGACGAACCTCCAGAGGAATAGGTACTTTAGCGAGTGAGCCACGAAACAAGCCAGTTGTTGAATGAGACGCACTCCTTCTAGTCTTTTACAGCACAAGTTCTCCAGTGACACCAATTGTAATCTTTCCTGGATGCTGATAAGTAGCATTTAACGTATTTTAACTTAGCGATTTTGCTAGGCTTAATCCGGTCGATAGAAACTGCTCGAAAAACCAGCGGAAAAAATATAGAAAGACATAATGGGCAATGTGTATATATCTACTATACTAGAAGACTACTCAATGTCAAAAATCTTTATTCAATGTAGAAGTGTTACTTGCTTATTGATTGTCAAAAATCTACCACCGGTTCGGAAATAAACACCTCAGATGTGAGAAGAACCGGCGAAAGAAACTCAGCGGATTGTTTTTTACTAAGCAAACATACATAAAACTTATACAAGAAAACACAGTGCATTTCGGAAAAAGTTTTAGTTTTATTAAGTAGCCGTTTCAAATTTAAGACTATCGCCGTGACAAACGTGAGTTTCATGTTTTGTATAATTTGTAGTTGCGTCATAATTCCATAAACGACTTTATATTTGTTGTATATTTGTCTATAGTATAATGTATGACTATCATGCCCTAATTCGTGCTAATAAAATATTCTGTCAAAAAAAGTATAAAAAACTTGTTTTTTGTAGAACCGTATTCAGGGGCGTGTTCACTCGGTGGTAGAGCTTTGTGCAAGCTCGTCTGGGTAGGTACCACCCATTCATCAGATATTCGACCGCAAAACAGCAGTACTCGCTATTGTTGTGTTCCGGTTTGAAGGATGAGTGAGCCAGTGTAATTACAGGCACAAGGGACATAACATCTTAGTTCCCAAGGTTGGTGGCGCATTGGCATTGTAAGCGATGGTAACATCTCTTACAATGCCAATGTCTATGGGCGTTGGTGACTACTTAATATCAGGTGGCCCATATGCACGTCCGCCTTCCTATGCAATAAAAAAAAACACACACACACACATAACTTCACTTTTGGCGATCTCTCGCCGAGTTGGTTAATCAATGAGATTGGCTGTGGTAGCAGATGCTTAGCAAGCCATGAAATTCTTTTACAATTTATTTCATTATTTGACACAATTTTAGTCATGTATTTGATTAAAGTAAACATAGTGATTGTAAATAATGCAGTTACTTCTATGGTATTGATATTAGTCGAGAGAGCTGAGTTGGCCCCGTGAGAAGAATACATAGTAGGCTAAGATTAGGGGTTCAGGCTCAAGCAAGCTATATAGAAATGCTTTATTGGTGTTTATAATTAAAATCATACATGATAGTCAAGGAAAACATCCTGAGGAAATAAGCTTCAAGCTTTTTCCTCAAAACATTATAATAGGGGAGAGAGGAGAGGAGACCTTATAATAGGGGAGCCCATGAAGCTAAATGGGGATTTACTCGAGCGTCATAGAGACCTATTGGGTTACAAAGCTAAGATGATAAAAAGAAAAAAATATATATAATAATGTACTCGTATGCCTTTCATCGGTGGCGGCTATAGATTTTCAAAAATGTAAAAAAAAACTGTTGCATGGACATACTCGAGCGCGTCAGATATTGATAGCATACATGTCCAACGTATTTTTAATAATGTACGAATGTCAATCTGATCGAATAAGAAAATAATGAAAAAAAATGCAATATCAAGATTATTGTATGTTGTTCGAGACTCATCTATATAAATAAAATGATAGATCTGCAGTTGTGCGCGCATAACGGAAAAACTACTGGATAGATGTCAAAGAAATTTTCTAAATTTGATTTATTATACACTTGGCCCTTTTTAAAAAAAAATATTGCGATATCTTCATTTAATAAAAAGTTATTAAAGTTTCAAGAAACAACGATTTTTATATGCACTACGTGTTCAGTGATGTATGTTTAAACGAAGTATATTATGCTTGCGATCATTTTGATTTTTTTTCCTTCGTACATAAGAAAACTGTTAATATATCAAGCAACGCGGACGAAGTCGCGGTTATCAACTAGTAATTAATATTTATAGACTTTAGTTCACATAACTTATATGAAAACAACAAAATAAGCCAAAATGTTGGAAATGCGTTGTAAATGCTACATTATGTACGAGTCTGTGTCATCAGATGGGCAGTGATAGCGTCATGGCAACAGAAACCAGAGTGAGGAAGGAGTGAGAGAGTAATAGATAAAGAAAGAGTGGGAACATAGGCATCACGCAGCTGCACGCATTATACTTTATCGACGAATTTTTGTTACTTCGGCTTGTGGAAATCGTCAGATTATATATTTTTCGTTATCCTCGAATTATCGGAATAAAAAATAATTAGCCACGCTCGAGAATGTCAAGGTTACTTATTTTTTACAAGTTTGTCGCCCGCCCCTTTCTTTACGTCACTCTGAAATTGTTAGTTTTAGTTTTTTACTAATCTAATCCTTTATCCATGACGGGCCATATATATGGGGCTTATATTTGGTGGAGGTACTTAACCTCGTACAAGGTATCCCCTGTTTATTAATCTACCGCGCTTTAGAAAATCCCGAAATCCCCGCTTGGGCTCCCCTACTATTAGCCAAGCAGTGGGAAATTTACAAGCTGATATTAACTTATATAAATTCTTATTGTTTATAATAGTTATTAAAAATATTTATTTTATAAAACCGCAATACATAAATTGTAAAGTTTATTACCCGATTATGTTCTGAAGGAGTCTTAAGAACGTCTTCCGTTTGAAGTCGTCGAGTCGATCTATTTTAATTAACTGATCTGATAAGATAAGTCGATCAATTTGAACTTCATCCGCTTCCATTTTCTGTTTGTAATACATTAATCGTAAGTCGATTTATGTGGAATATAATATTACTAACATTTTCAGTTTCTTTTGAAAATATTTTATCGAGTTAAATTAATGTGCCCTCATATTAATCTATGTACAATATAATATATATTATATATTTTCTTCATATCAGCCAATGACATTATAAGTAAAAAGGTATAACTTCTATGTATCGTCTGTATTCATTGGTATTATGTCGCCGTTGTCAATGGATACACATCACGTACCGAGTCCAATTAATATAAAAAGTGACCTAAGTAAGTGACTCAAGGAATTACATATCAATCATAAATTGTCTAATTATCTTAATATTTTCACAAATCAAACATTATATTCGTAAAAATCTCGCGTCAGAAAAGAATGAATGCAATGAAATGAAAGTATACCAATGAACGAGTGCAATAGAGATAGACGACAGTACAGACTACAGAACATAGAGTAAAATTTTATTAAACAGAGGTCGCAGTTTCCATATATATATAATTGTTTTTTGTTTGTTATGTTGCTATAAATGAATATTAAATTATTAAAAACATTATATTACTACAGCGATACTTTACGAGAATTAAAGATATTGTTATTATAAAAAATCCTATTTTAAAATAATTTGCCATGAGACAAAAGCCGACCTTAAACTACCGTAAGCTTTTAATCAAAGCTATTATAGAAAAGCATGTTATTGCCCGTCTCCACTCTGATCATAAAAGTAACTCCAATAAAAAACAGAATCAAAAAGACAATTAAGAAATAAATTAAATTTATTTGAAAGCCACTTATTCCATTACAACAAGTTTATTAGACCACTTTATTTGCTTTTTTTTTTTAAATATAATCATTGATAGTTTTTATTTACCTGCATTTAAATGCATTTTTATTACTTTTACAAATTTAATTTATAAGTAAATCGCATTTATAGGCATAAACGAGAGTAAGATAAGAAGACTTCTCTGATCTGGTTTATTATTATTTAATCTGTCGTTTCTTTGACACGTGACGATGCACTCTCGCAAATATATTCGTCTCTTTTGCACTCGTGATATTTAGATCATGCCACCATACATTAGCGACGAATAGTAATGTAGTGTATATTGCAATATTAAGTTATTTATGCGTACGTGTGCGATAACAGTGTCATTTTCGAAGATTGAATGTTGTGTACTATGTATCCTATCTACACCTTTTTACTTATAATATCATTGTTATCAGCCAGTAAAATCTGTTTAATCTATGTCTATACTAATATATAAAGCTGAAGAGTTTGTTTGTTTAATCCGGCTAACCTTAGGAACTACTGGTTCGAATATTTTTTTTGGTATATCGTTCTTTTATCAAGGAAGGTTCTTGCCTTATTTTTTTCATTACATTTTAATTAATTATACGTGGATGAAACCGCGCGACACAGTTAGTTTAAGTTTAAGAGTTATACTCTTACATTGACAGACAACGCACGGCAATAATCGTCGGGACAGGAAAGTTTCTGGCAATAGTTTCTTTAATCGCAAAGAAAGAATAGTTAAAAGTTCACCCTAGAGATTAGTGATGTAACGAATATTTGAATTTTCACATTCGCGAATGCGAATGCGAATGCGAATATTCATCATCAATATTCGCGAATGCGAATGCGAATGCGAATGATGACTGCAAAAGGTGATTGATGAATTTGATACATCTGATGAATGCATTGAAAACACTATTTTTGTTTTTAAACAAGAAATCAGTGACAGATTTTACACATGGAAAAGACATACTATTTGCTAGAGCAACTTTTATTGATCCGAGGTACAAATGGAAGTTTTTCAAAAATCAAAAAAACCAAAGACGAGGTCGTGAAAAATATTTTAAATTTAATTGATAACGACGTATTTAGCTTTTATTCTTGTTCGAACCAAAAGCGGCCTAAAATGACTAATCGAGATAAGGTAAAATTTGGCTCCAATCAAATCTTTCAGAAAAATCTGTATCATTAAGACTGGATGAAAATGATTATGGATTCTAGTGAAAGCGAAGGAGAAATAGAAAATAATATTCCCGATACTATAGAAGTTTTGATTAAAAAAATATTAATGAATATGAGTTGGATAAACGCATTGAAAATGAAGAAGACCTCTTCTATGATGGAAGGTTAATAACAATAAATATGGTATTCAAGAGTAGCAAGAGAATATTTGGCAACTCGGGAGAATATTTGGGAAAGTTTATAGTGGAACTGGACTTCTTTACACACCTCACCAACACAAGCTGCATGGAGAAAGAAAAATTATATTTTTGGTTTATTTGTGATTTTGTTTATATTTTAATTACACTAACAAGAACAAGAGAGACAGTATTTTTAAACTTGTTACTTCAGTGTTCCATAATTAATATTTTTTTAATCAAATTAAATAATTTGTTATTCAAATATTATGAGTGAATAAAAATAATAAACCTTATCAGTCGTATTATGATTTTATGTGCATCCAAACCATAACTGCATATATAATTTCCTTTTAGTTTGTTAAATACATTCGCCAAACATTCGCATCGTTCCTTGCGAATACGAATGCGAATGCGAATGTCAAAAAACATGCGAATATTCGCGAATGCGAATGCGAATGCGAACATTCGTTACATCACTACTAGAGATTTAAAAAGGAGATGAATGATTTTAATTATGTTCTAATTACCTAGGCAATTTTTAAAGTAAGAATTATTGAAGTTAGTATTAAGATTCTGTTTATACTTTAAAGTTAACTGTACTTCTATAAAGATATTTTTAGTGTACGTTTTTTAATATTTATTCCCTAAATTAGGGATGAGTAATAATCCATAGCAATTTTGCCAAAATAAGAGGCGCTGGAAAATCCCATTTTGTAAATACATAGAATTCAATAAAACCCACGTTTTGATAACGATAACATTTCAATAATATCCAATCGATGACTTTTAAAAATCCAAGATTAACTTGGTCTTAAAGCCGGTCAAGTGAACTTCTTTCTACCTTTAACGTTGTTTCCAAGGACATATGAAGCTCCTTCAAGTAAAGCGCTGGCGGCAGCTTTAGTGCTGTATTAGCTTTCCACAAATAACTTCCCAGAGTGGTTGGCATCTTTAAATTTGGATACTGGTACGTGAAGAGAACTTGCTCGCAGTGTTGCTCTCCCAGAAAATAACGCTGAACATCGTGAATTGACCAGTATTTAGTGTGGGTAGATCTAGAAAAGATAGAAAGTATTTAGTCAATTGATACAACGTTTAATTAAATACTATTATGATTTCGATTAAGTACTTTCCTACCATTTGTTTATTTATTTTGTAAAAAATAACAAAGTGTTATAATAGATAGATAAATAATATATCGGGGTAACTGTAAATTTTACTTCATTTGTTTTGTAAATTAAACACCCACTTAAGTACATCATCTTCTATGACCAATCCGTCTGAGCTCTCCACGTAATACAGCCATATATGTTGGTTCTGAGTCCAATCAGCTAGGGAAAGTAAACCTGGACTAGGTCGATACTTTTTCGGAATAGACGGCCATTTCACAGCTTCCAAGTGACCAATGATCTTTATGCATTTGCAATCCACTGTTGGAAAAATCTTCAATTTAATTACGTACCTTACGTAGGTATTCACTAGGTTATTTGATGACAAAATTAGAAAATAAACGTAGGAATTTGATGAAGGTTTAAGTTAATTTAAATACTGATTTTTGTCTCGCTCTTTCTGTCGTCATTGATTTGACCGTCGGAAGAGGATGACAGCGTTGTTTAAGTAGCTGTTGGGAGTAAAATCGCATTTTATGTATTCTTTAAAAAATATTATCCCACGAATTAAACTATAATATAAATATATTTGTGAATTTAAAGATCTATAACTCAAAATGCTCATTTTAAGATTTGCCGACTTTTCGCTCAAAGGATATTTCGTTTGTTACTTTTTTAGTATGTTTGTTATTTTTTATTTGGTTTTGGAAAATGTATATGTGGAAACCACGATAGATATAGGTATTTCTGTATATGTGGTGTTGTTAATTTTAATTACCACATTAGTTGGTTTTCTAAATAAATAAATAAAAGTACCTTCAGACTCCATGTTTCTTTAAAAAAATATATTTATGCATGTATATAAAACATACATAATATGAAAAAAAAATTAAAAATGTTTGACAATTATAATATAACCAATAGTCATTAATTATCAGTCAATAGGTTTTATGTTTTTAAAAAATACGCAGCACAGTCCCATCAATATACAGCCATTGACATTTACAAATAATTTATTTTCTTTTATGGTTTCTCGCGTTCCTTACACGTCTCTCTCGGTGTGCAATCTCATTTCTTTGTTTCTATGTTTTTTATCTACAATGATATTGTATTTTTTTCGTGTTGCACACATTTTATCTCTTGCATTTAAAATATGATAATTAATACAAAGCGTCGTAATATTTTTCCCCGCAGTCAAAAATACATGTTTGACGTAGGTATGTGTTTAGTGCGCATGTTTCCCGACACATGTGGGAAAATCGCGAAAGGAAAATGTTAAAAGTAAAAATAAATATCCAAAATAACCTACCTTACCATAGGTTAAGCTCAAGATAATTTGTTAATATAATTAATTATCTAATATTTGTCATAGTAACAATTTTTTATTTGACAACTATTGAAACTAAAATGTAAGTACATACTTTGCATACAATATTTTATATTCAACTTTGCACAAGCTTTGCACTTGATTTACTCATACAAAATCAAATAAAAGTAAAAAGGAAGTTATTGTAAAAATCGGTATTTTTATATGATTGTCGATTCGAGGTCTAAAGGAAAAAAAAACACTGAATTTTACTTAGCATTTCCGGTATATTTCAAAAAATATACAAAGAATAATTATAATTATTTTCATCTGTACAATTTAAACAATTAAAAATACTAGTAAATGCGTTACAAGTGATTACTTAAATCATTCTCAAACGTAAATATTTATAGAATAGATGCCAATGATTGAACAAAGTAACCCGTATCTAACGTTAACATAATTCTTTCAATATACTTTAGGACAGTTATTACATAGTACACTTCTATAGTATATTTCAATAGAATTAATACTTATTTAAAAACGGAAACTTTTGTAAAAAGTAATACTTTGCTTTTTACTCTACATTTTAGTGAAATTGTTAATTCACTTCGTACAAATTCTATCAAAATGAATACAGTGTAAAGGATTATTAACTGTATATTTAGTTTTAAATTACTTCATATTTCTGTAACAGACTTAAGGTCCGACGAGGTTGATACGATCAATATTCATTTCAATCAAATTTAAAATCAGATATCTTACTTTTGTCTCATAGCGTTTTAAATAAAATAAGCTAGAGACAAATTAAGATGTTCATGATTTAATCCTCGACCATAAAACATGTATATATTCCTACGTCAATGTAAGTAAAAGTTGTTAATACTAAGTCTAGTACATATCATACGAATACCATCCATGAAAGTCGACATAACACTCCGAGGCGGTGCACAAACGACATTTATCTATTTAAGCATTTTTATCTAAACGCCGACAAAATTATAACGCTGCAACAGTACCTCATACTCTTAAATGGTAGTAAATTGAAATCTTAAACTATTACAGTTGCAGATAATGCAATTTCCACCTGTACAGATATGATATACACATATATATATGAATTATCACTTTTACTAGGTATTATAATATTGCAACATAAATCATTGTGTTATGGTAAAAAGCGTAATCATGACAGTTTCTTTTATATTCGATTACAATTACAATACGTATAAAATCATTCCGCTGGTGCGACAATCAAAAGGGCGACAAATAATCTTGAGGCACAACAATTCATCGAATAACGCTTATCGAAGGATCTGTTTGTGGCTCAAGTTAATCAAGTTATACGACGCGCATGCGCACTTGTGGGTGCGTCAAATGACAGTGTGTGTCATTGTTACATTCTTTCAAATTAGATATAATATGTAGAATATACTGGTAACGAAAGCATAATAATTACTTTATTAGCAAATGTCTCGCGTCGCTACAACATAGTGTAAAAAACAAGTTGTATAAACAAATGCGACTAACTGCAATTAGATTTGTTATGCATTCCTTAGAAAAGTCGAGGTTCTACAACGAAGTACATACTGAATATCATTTGCACGGTGAAAAAGCCGTTTCTAATTCAGACAGCCGCCTTTGTTTAATATTTTCGCAGTCGAATAGGAGAAGTATAAAACGTTTTAGAAGTCGTTTTTTTTAAATGTATATCAAGTGTTGTTTAATTTTTATAAACTGAAATTAATATTACTTTCTCTTACCTTAGATTTTGTATAAGAGATATTTGTTGTTTTTCTGTAACACACTTGTTCGAAAGTAAAATGACGAATCATTTAGACATATATTTACGAAAAATTGTCGCAACATTTTCTGGACGCAATTTTATTGTCAAAGTCTGATGATTTCTCAGTCTTACAAGCTGAATATTTTGTATGGATGGACTTTCACTTAGAACATTACTTGAGGATACAATAATAATTACTATACTTAATGATCGTGATGAAAAAAAAAAACTGAACTTATTTTCTCCCTTAACTCGTAAAATTGCAAAAAAATACACTTAATTATTATTTTATATGTACATTGTGCTATTACAGTATATGATTTAGTCAGTCTGACACAATTTAGAAAAAAATTTGGTATTCATTTGCAAAAAATAAGGAATATCGATTTTTTTTTATAATATTCTATAATTCGTGCCCACAATTAGGTATACCAACAATATTACATAACTGTCTGGTGATTATTTATTAGGGAATGTAAAGTCCTCATACATAACAATTTGTTCGTTTTTGTCTAATTCATGTACACTTGGTTATTCACATTTTTTTATAACTCTACTTTGACAGGATTAAGGGTAAGCCGCACTGCGAAATAACGTCTCGCGATGTTTGTGACGAGGTTTTTATTCAACGTACTAATATTATAATAAAATATTCCACTTAATACGATTGCGAATGAATCACTCGCTTTTTCAGTACTGCGCAATTTTCGGCCGAGACAAAAGTATTTACAATGCACAACATGAATAAAATTTAAATCTACATCTCACCGCGTCAAAATTGTATTAAAGTGCAGATTCTGTAAGCGCACGTTAAAAACGAATATCGAGCTTACTTAAGATTCCAAAGTATTATAGAAATACGAAAATAAGGCCATGCAGGGTTTTTTCTTAGTGCGGACTAACCTTATGTGAATTGTGATCTTTGAATCCCACAAATGCGCAAGAGGCTGAATGTTTGATCCGGTTATATTAATTAAGGCTTTGGGGATACAGCACAACCACTATCATGTGAATTACAAAGTATTAAAACGCAATATTAAAGGTAAGATTTTTTATTTTTCTTACGTTCTCACGAAAATATTTTTTTTCGACTATTTAAAGATACGAATTGTAAACAATTGTTTATACCTAACCTTAATTTTTATCATAATCTTCGTAATATAAATCATTTGGCCATAATTTCGATTTACACTTACAACGGAGATAAATGTTTACGCACACTGAAGTAATATGTACGTATTTAAGACGCTGTTATAATATTTTATTTAAATACTTCCACGTATAAAAACAATCCCTGTGCTATGAAATAAGATGCGCCAATTTGACAACGAGGACGGTTCGTAAATTATCTTGTAAAAGGACACGATGTTTTTAATGACAAAAAATGATTACCAATAAATTGATATTTCGTTATATTATAAACGGATCGCGGTAAATATGTCAGTGCGCGTCCAATCAAATTGGACAATATCACAGCCCAGTGAAAAAAATCTATAAAAGCATGCCGAGTAATGAGATCATTTTCATAAAAAAACTCAAACTAGCTGATAGATGTTCCACTAATTTGAAAAGTTTCTACTGCGGTTATATCTTTCAATTTGTATAACATATGAGTTCAAAATTATCCTCATAGTTGTGACTAATATATTATAATAAAAAATTTACTAACACTAAATGCTGCAAAATTTTAATTTAAATATATAATTTTCTTCAAAAACAATTACCCATTGCAAAATACTTATTTCATGGATAAATTTTTGCTTTGATTAAACAAATTATATTGTAAGTTATAATCTATAATTATGTAAACATTAAATTATACTGTAACTATGGCACAAATTAGGAATACTATATATTTTCTAAATATATTTTACGCGTTTATGTATGTTGTATTGTTTTAAAATGGGTAACAATATAAAAACCGGTTTTATATGGTTCCTGCCTTTTATAGTAAAACTTTTAAAATCCTATAAAAATCCATAAAATATTTACTACCATGATATAAAGTAGTTTCCGTGTATTGTTCGGATGTTGTTTTATTATCTATAAATACAGAGTCGCCACAGAGAAAAAAGGTTTATGTATTTTTTTTCATGAAAAAGAAAATTTCATATTCATTTTAAAAATGACAAATAAATAATAAAGGAATAACATATGGAACTAATGAGATTCGCTATTCCAAATTATGTTAGTTTATTTTTACGTAAAAATAATTTTGAATTCAACTGCTATTTAACTGGCAACTCTGTTGTCTATGCCGGGAGCTGCTCATTAATAAAATTAGGAACATAATATAAAATTATCAAAAACCCCAACTAATTTTAATAAATACGTCTTGCGTAGTCCACTTGTAACAATGGGTACAGTTTGCTCATTTCTAAAATTAGCACCATTTCTTTGAAATAGCCAATAATTAAATAAAATTTCATATAATTTTAAAATATATTTCATATTCTATAAATTTTATAATATTTTGCCATAAACAATAATAGCAAAGGTTTTGTTTCACCTATTTAACTTTAAACATAATAAGTCAGTGCGTAGAGGCCATTTATCGATTTCTCGTACGATATTTTTGTTACAATTGGACCAGCAAATTTTACATACCTTACTATATCATTTCATAATAGCACCGCCATTCAATAACGTCAAACTTGCTCCAAACTTACCTAACATTTTTATTTCTTCAGTTGGTCACATTTCAACACATTACAAAGAACAGAGTTTGTTAATTTAAGATAATAATGAAATTAGAATACTCCACCGTCCACTCTCATTTTTCTAACACGAACGGACCACAATTTGGCTACATTCAGAGAGCGGTTAAAACTTTCATAACTACATTAAATCACTACATTTACGCAATTATGGACAATACACTGGTACTACAACGCATTATTCCTGACGTATATGATGATTAAACATGAGAAAGTGCATAATGTACCTAGGTAGCTCGCTAAAACTTCACTGTGTTCTTTACACCACTACAACGCCCATAAAAGATATATTATCTTTAGGCATCGTCGGAATTGGGGGCGTAACACATACTGCACGGGAATCCGCACAAAGCGAGCGAAATATTAAGACTGTCTCAAGCGGTCGGCTGTACCGCAGAAGGATGCGCAGCCAGGGACGAGTGCGTCGCTGTGGGTAATCCTGGATGAGTAGTCAAGTGAGTGGAGTCACTTCGGCGCGGTGGTGCTGGTGGAGGACGTTTCTTTATAGGCTTGGGTTCCTCACGTCTAGGCGGAGCCTCCCGGCCGAAGACATTCTCATAAAACGGATCTTCGATACCCGAACCTCCTCCGTAATGTTCTTGTACCCACATGGAGACACTCGTTTCCTTGTAATCATCTGATAGTGGATACTCCCTGAAGCCAAGAACTTCATGTGGTGTGGTTGCCGGCTCAAGTTTGCATTTCTGCGCCACTTGCCATTTTTTCCTCATTACTCTTTGTAAATCTTTTAAAAATTCTTTGGGAGGATTGCTATTAGAATCTGCTAGTTTTTTTGGTGAAGATAATCGAGTACTTTCATTGCGTTTGGGTGGTGGTGGTTTTCGGGGTGAAGGCGGCGCATCTGTTAAATTGAATGTGATCTTTTTGGTTTTCTTTTCGGAAGTTGTTGGTAAATCATCTGCGAAATTCACTTTCTTAATGGAACTAGTCCGTTCCTTAGTTGTTGAGTCCATAGTTTTCTTTTGTACAGATGGGCTGCCGTTGCTTAGTTTCTTTGTCTGTAATTCAACTAGACAAGCCCCATACGCTACATTCTGTGTCCCGTAAATGCTTTTATCGGAATGGAGAGAAGAAGTTTTTGAAGCCTCCGAATGAACACTATCCAGTGAAGGTTGACGGGGAAATGACCGGCTAGAATCAGATAAGCGATTGCTATTTCTTTGTCCTGCGCGCGCAGCCTGTTCTATTTGCTGGGCAGTAAGTTGACTGACAATATCCTGCACTCTCCCGGGGTGGGCTTCCATGGCATGTTCGGGAGGTGGTGGTGGAAGACTGAGCTGAGAGCCACTTATATCTTCTATGGATTCCAGTGGAGGTGGCGGGGGTGGTAATGAGTCGAGGCTAAGAGTAGAACTGAACATTCCATCTGGAACGTCATCTATCGGTGGCGGTGGCAGTGGCAAATCTTCTACTGCTGTTATATCTTGCTGCTGTTGAGTTTTATCATAAATAGTGTAGCCATAGAGTGAAGAAGCAGTTTCAACGCTGCTACGGTAAGGGTCTCGCGTAATCGTCTCATAATGTCCGTAGGATGGAGACGGCTGTTGGTGTCGAACAGGACTACTTGAAGCGACGCTGCCGGTACTATAGATGGGCGTATCGGAAGATTCTATAAATAATAACAATAAGTTAACACGGACAGATTTATATAAAACTCTTATACAGAATAAAAGCCGAGATGGCCTAGTGTCTAGAACTCGTAAATCTAAACCGATGATCGTGGATTCAAACCCGGGCAAACACTACTGCATTTCTATGTGCTTAATTTGTGTTTATAATTAATCTTGTCCTTGGCGGTGAAGGAAAACATCGTGAAGAAATTTGCATGTGTCTCATTTCACTGAAACTGTAAAAGACATGCATCATCTCACATGTGCATTCCACCAACCCGCATTGGAGCAGTGAAAACCTTCTCATCAAAAATGGAGACTCCATCATGTGGGACATTCATGGGCTGTAACTTTTTATATAGACGTCTTATTGCATATGTAGAGCAGCTTAAACGCTTCCGAATAATATATGAGCAATATCTTAGAACGGTCAATCCAAATATTATTAGATAAATTATTAACCAATGAACTTATAATATTTTATATGTACATGAAGAAAATAATAAGTAATAACCTGTAGTGGTGGAATGGTGCCGTTTAAGCGTGGAGTCATCCCGCGTTCGAGTCCGCCTAGTGAGCGTGCCCGTGTCACCCGTGTCTGTATCGCCTTCGTTCTCCGCCATCTCCTTCAGCTGGCGGGTCATCCATGTCAGCGGTATATTTGGCTTCATTGAGGGCTTTCGTTTTATTGTACCTGAATAGTAATTAAGGTATTGCTAATTAATTTATAACAAATTCCATAATAACATCATTGTTTGTTAGCCATACTAGCTAGAAGTCATGTCATGTTTGAGTTTCATTTAATTAAACTAGATTTACGATAAAGTTTTAGTAACTTTGTTGTTAATTAAGTAGGATACTTACGTCGTTTGTGTCGTTTTTTTATTAGAGCACAAAACAATAACCCAACCCAAGCGCATTAAATAGAATGCAAAAGCATCCCAGAGGGTTGGAATCAGGCAGGCAAGCAATCAAGATAAAAAAATTAGTTTTATAATATTTTTTATTTGTATATATGAAGTATTTATTGAATAACATTGTTTTTTTTTAGACATAAGTTTGTGATTATTTTTCTACTGAATCTTTTTTCACAACATATATACTTTAGACTATAAACCCAACATTTCTATATATTATTTACACAGGGATTAATTGAAAAAACATTGTTATACGGCATCAAACGAAGCGATTCTATTTATATTATGTATATAAGAATAATTTTATTTCGTTATACGTATGTATTGTAGTTACCTGTTTTTATTATTATTACATATACATGGGTTGGAAAATATGTATTTTTGAAATACTAACCCATAGGAAACTCGCAGTCAAAAGCACTTTCGGAAGCAGTTCCGCCATCTGACAGACACCCGCTGGAACTAGATGATGAAGCGCGGGAATGTCTACGGACGTAACAAATGTATTTAAGTTATATTCCTTATTAGAAATAAATAAAGACATGCTTGCGTATAGAAATCACAAACAAATATAATTATATAATAAACATTCGCATTTGCGTCGTATAAGCAAGCGTACATATTTAAATTATTTACTTTAAATGTTACTATTATTGAATTTTATAGTATTCGCTGCATAGCTTACACACATTATCAATTAAATATTTAAGGTTATTATAATTTGTTTATATTATTAACATGTGGAACATTTAATAAAATCGCTTGTTAGCATATTTTAACGGACTCGTTTTAGATTTTTGTTTAATTTTTTTTTTAATTTTAATTTAACCATATACGGCAACACCCACCTGCCACTGCTGATATCGGAGTTGGCAACACTGATATTGCTAGAGGCGGACTGCGCGGGGCTGTTGACCCCCATTGGCATCGTGCCATTTGTCTTTGTGGGGATCGATGTTATCTGCAACAAACATTATTTATTTGGTTACATTCTATACGATAGAACGTGCATAGAATTCGTTTAAGATACTTCACTCGTAATATATACAAAGTTTACTACAATACTACAAAAAATATTATTAATATTTCGAAGTATAAGGTGAAACTTGGTAATGATATCTGTGCAATAAGTATTTGCTACTTTTAAAAGATGTTGGTTAGTATTAAATACTTACAGAACAAGAACGCGCATGGGCCAAGTGATCTAAATCTTCTTGTGTGAGTTCCTCGACGAGGGAGCGGTGATTTTCCAGGAGTTGTCTGCCGTGCTGTATCGTATATTTCATGTTAGTTAATAGTTTATTAGTAGAGAAATTAAAACAATAATTGTTTAGATCCATATGTATGAAGATATATATTAATGGAAGAAAAGAACACACCTTAGCTATTCGCATAGCAGTGATCCATCTCTCTAGAGTTTTCTGATCATCAGCGCAGAGGAACTTGATGAATTTGACGCTCTTTGGCTGCTGTAGCCGCGGGTGCTTGATAGCGAAACAGTAATCGGTGGGAGACTTGTATTTCTTCTTCCAATTCAATCCTAAATACACTTCGTTAGTGTCGAATGTCGCCAAACACACCAACTCCTTCAAAGTCTTCACTTTATCTTTCGGTAAATAGTACAGTCCTAATTGACAAAGGCAAATAGTTTATAATTATAGTGATACAGTAAACAAAACAAAATTCAAATTCGCTTGGCAATGACGCTTCGTTTTTAAAGTGTGGCCACACAATTCGCGTATCAGCTTTTATCAATAATTTGATTTTGTGCTGTTTAGAATTATTAGTGTAAGCACAATTTTTCATAAAAAATTTAGTGTAAATTTACCATATAGACCATATTTTATTACTAACCAGATGGCCGTAGTACGAAGTAAAACTTCTTCCATCCTTTTTTGGCATCACTTTTTAAATAGAGAGGGCCTTCCATGGGCGGAACAGGATGGCCTGATACGGATGGGATATTCGATGATGCTCCGCTTTGGCCGAAAAATTCTTCTATAATCACTTGACGCGAATGTTCATCTTGTTCACTGCACCAGCCTGTTAAAGAGAAACCACAGAAAAGCTGTAATTTACATTACAAATGGAGTTTTTTATTAGATACGTCAAAACGACGATAGCGCAGGCGTAAAAATCTACATTATCTACGCAATTATAAAAAATACTGTATGAACTTGTTTTAAATAATTATAATTATGTTTGTATTTACTATAAATAATGTTCAATATAAATAATAGATACCTTTATCATCTTCAGTAAGGAGAAACCTCTCTGGTGTTTGGAAGAGTGATATCTTGTCAGGTCTCTCGGCAAATAGTATTTTGTTTTTGGACTCTCTCGTCCATAGCATCAGATTGTCGACTAACATTTCGTGATCTTCATACACCCGTTCTATAAAAAAAGGTCAGATTAATATGAAATGTCAATTTTTATGTTTAAACAAATGACAAAAAAGGCATAACTTGAACTAAATTTATTGTTAACAAATCCTTATCGAAACAAGAAATATCAAGAATTTTCTGTTAACAAAAGTATAGCTTGCACTTAGCAATAATTTGTAGTCAGTTTTAAGAAATTGAATATATAATAAAGATAAAATTATTGATTATTATTATTAAAAGATTTACCCATGTGCAGATCAGGAAGGTGTTCCACTATCGCCCACTTAGGTTCCATTGTGACATGATTTTTGTCAGCCAGCAAACGTGCTACATAGCCGCATGTCATTTTCTCATCTATTAGTAAACTCTTTGATGAGCCATCCATAGAAAAAGCCTTAATGAAGAGCTTCTTAACATTGGCTTCTCTCATGCGTTCCAAGGCGAGCTTGATTTTATCCGCTTTCTGTTGAAAAACCGCATCCTGTGAACGTATTTATGAGTTCTAAGCAAACTAAACAAAACAAGCAAAACTAAACATAACTAATCCTACATTTTTTTTATAAAGTTTATATTGCTATGACATTTTGAATTCTTTCCTTTGATATTCTTTGGATAAATGATAATTAAAAACATATATTTCAGTAAGCGATAAATGGAAATTTATATGGCTGCATGGTGCAATCAATACCATTGTTTTTCTTAAAACCATAATACAAAAAACAGATAACAAGTACGAAAGCATTGTTGTTGGAAAATGTAAATAAAAGGCAATAAAAAATATTTTATGAAAGTATACCTTTTGGTTTGGTAGGAGACTTAATTTAATAGGTTTACATTTAGAGCTTGCACTACTAGATGCAGATGATTCGCTGGACAGCATAGATACCTGTAAATATAAGTAATTATAGTGTCTAGTAACTAAGAAGGCAGAATAACCGGGGGTCTCGAGATTAAATTCAGGATCAGGCCCCTAAAAAAATTTTTTAGGTTTTTCTCGGTAGTGGACCAAAGTTTACACTCCCATGTTTAGGAAAGCATGTAAAATAGTGAACTCTTTCCATTCGTGTTGAACTTTCCCTCCGGTCGGAATAGAAGAGTGAACTTGTGCTAGCGCACATGCTTATGCGCTGTGTTCGACCCGCAAAGTAGGGTCGTCTCTAAATCGCTTGTGGCCAAAATCGGTCAACATTTAGCAATTAAATAGGTATTTAAAAAAAATTAGCAATGTGATTTTTTATTTACTTTTATACTTTGAAATTGAGAATTAAGTTAAATATACGTTGAATAATAACTTATTTAAAATTCAAAACTAATATTGCTAACAAACTTACAGTGTCGCTAAAAGCGGAATCATTATCAGGGGAATCCGTACGAGCGATAGTGGACGCCCCATCGCTGACATCTTTGTTCTCTTGCCTTTGTGAGCTTTCACCTCCACTTCTATCTTTTGCTTGTGATGAGTAATCTAAAAATATTAAGTTATATAGGTATATATTACTTGAGCATTGACTTTAAATGTATGTAATTGTATTTTTGTTAATCAACCGATATTTTTTCTAATACATGAAACCTAACACATACAATTTTATTAATATGTATTGTATTTTTTATTGAAAATACAATTATTTTAATAATCTCCTCACCTGAAGATACTCTGGATATTTCTTCGTCATATTCTGAATCAAGTGCGCAGAGCTCTCCGAGAATAGCGTCTAAATCAGCATCTTGAGTTTCCTCCAAGTTAGCCATCGAAAACCTGTACGTGTCAATACGAGGCGCAACAATCTCCAGCGGTCGTAATGTTATTGGTGTTTCACTGGACGCATTTAAACCCTGAAAATAATAGCAAGAATTTGAAAAACAATATTTTTCCGACTGCAAGTAATCTGTTTTACTTTACGACTAGTTTGTAACTTTTTCTGCGTAAAGGAGACGTTAATGGTAGACATCTAATCTGTCTTCAGTTCTTAGCTTTGAGCCCGTTTTGAGATGGTCAAACAAAGCGGTCTAAAGGAGACGTCCAACGTCCGAGATTAGCGTGATTGACGGTAGCCTTCTCGTGTATTCGTGCTGAGAACACTATACAGAATACCAAGTTAATCACAACAAAAGAACAGTTGTGCAGCGATTTATACACCTAGATACAGCATTTGTGTTAATATACGAAATAAGAAGTATCGGAGAAGACTACGATTACGATTATATTTATTATTTATTTATTAGATTTTGGTATTGGTTATCAAATCATAATAATCGTCACCATCATCATCTCGGCACTACAGCCGCGGGTGGGCCTTGGCCTGGTCGAGAATATTCTTCCAGACGGATCTGTTTTTTGCTTTTTTCATTATCAAATCATAATAAAGAAAAATAAAGTTGCTGGTGCCGAGTGGTGGCTGTCGCGAGATTGACGTGTCGCCGTTATTAAATAGTCAATCTGATCCAAATTGATTTAAAGTTTAAAAATAAGTTGTGGTCCTATTTCACATTATATTAATATGTATATGATATAAAATATATAATAAACATTAATCAATATATTATATTATCAATGTGATTTCAATTTACTAAAATTACGGGATAAACTGATGTCAAATTGAATGTGTAATGGTGAGAACATTATACCTTCATCATAATAATAAGTTACAATAAAAAGCAAATCTTTCAATTTTAGTCTATTTCTAAACGATGGCATAATGTATAACTTCATAAAATACCTATATGAAAAAATCCTTTCATAAAAAAATTTGATGCCAGGTGCAGTGCATTATTTGCATTTCACTGTACAGTGAAATCCAAATATCAGTGTCCCAATAACGTGGTTTTTCTTGCGACATTCGGCCCTGTACAGCATTTTAAGAGAAATGTCGTCTCTAGCATTATTCAGCACATCAACATATTACGATGTTTAAAATGAGTAATACAAGTAGTAATATATGTATTGCCTATTTTCGTAATTCTGGATAAAAGTTTTGTAAATTCGAAAGAATAATGTCACTTTGAAGCATAATTTTAGTATATTGAAATATATTCACGATCATTAATTTTCATTTTTTCTTTATTTCAATTTCATTAAGGTTCCATTTCATTAAAAATACAATAAATACATGTTACTAATAATGCTATAAAAATACTTTTATAAAATAAAATATTATTCATCAACATTTTCTCTAAAAAGAAAGGAGCATACTTTGACAACATTATAATCATTTAAATAAATAAAATATAAACGGAGTGTCCTATATTTCATTTATCATAAATACGTATCTAAGCTAACAGATGCCAAGCGCTACGGAAGTGCTTTACATCGCATGCGCATCTAAGTTTAGTATCCATGTGACTAACAATGTAAATACATTCGTGATTTCGTGCCACTTCTATCGTAGAAACAACTATCAAGTCTTCTAAACAGCAGACACCCTTATCTGGGCCCCCATGAAATGGATCCTATGATATGTATGTAGCAGTAGATTAATAATATGAATGCGTATACATAACAGCTCTCAAGTCCTTATAATATGATGAATTAATTACCCACGAACATAAAAATCAACATCCCAAAACATGGGTCGGGAACGCATTGTCTTTGGAACAATGAACCTCGGTAGCTTTGTTTAATTATGCATAAAGTATATCTTCTAAATAATAAGGCACGTCTTAAATGTATAAGGTGGTTTGTTATTAAAATATTTTATGTTATCATACGTAATTTCAGTTTTTAATTTTTACATCTAACCGAATTTATTTTATTTATAAAGAAACATATTATAACTAATGTTTTTATACAAAACTATGGAAAGCACAACTCCAGTCTCGTATTATACAATCGAGTTTAGTTTGAAAAACGAACTAGTTTACATACCGCCGTAGTCATATCCAGACTTTGTTCGATAGATTTATTCTCCACAGGAGAACTGGTAAGGCTTTTAGACTTTGTGGCCAGGCGAAAACTTCTGTTAAGTGTGGAGAGGAAGCCTCCGCGATGCCACTTAGTCTGTTCACTTAGTTGCACGTCCATCATTCCTCGCCCGCTCACATCTCACAGTAATGACTCACCGACCACAACTCACACTAAGAAAATATAAGCAAAGGCCGGCTTTGCGTGGTCCTTATCCAAAACCGTTACCCGCTCATATTTGTCAATGGGTACCCATAATCCACGGAAGGAAGTACATCTGCAAGTTAGCGACTGGAGCTTGGCGACGTAATCTTAAGTTTGTTAACACGCGATTTATTTGATTCCAGCGCCCCAATCGAGTCGGAGTCTGCGCGCTTGACTTTCGAGTAAATCGTACAAACGATGGATAGGACCTCGCCCATTCACAATGTAATTGATGAAAATATTTAAATAACTTTCATTTTCACAAAAAGTTAAAATATAACAGAACAAAGGGGACGCGATGTTGTTACGAAACGCATGCAGCGAACGCAATCTCGAACTCAACTAGAGTAAAGTTGCATTACAAAACGAGCGCCAAGCGGCAGAGACGGGTTAGCAGAGGGGGGAGGTGCGGCAAGTATGAAGCGAGGGAAGTTGGCGACTCGCTGCCGGCGCGGCGGAGGTAACGGGCGAGCGGGTGTCGAGCGCGAGCGCGTTCTGGTGCACGTGTGCGCCACGGCCGCCACGGCCCGCTACGTTTTGTTTGATAAGGATGACGAGACGGTGTGCGTGTGGCGTGGCCCGCCCCACGGCTTGGCCGCGGGATCTCTCGCCCCCGCATTTGGCGCACCCAAATGACACTTAAACAATTTAGGGTGGAAACGGGCAAGAGACGCATTGCGTTGTTTAGCGCAAAGAATTGGATAATCGAAAGTTATGGGAAATAACGGGGTCTTTGAATTAAATGAAGATAAAAACACCGTACTATAGGTATTAAAGACAATTTTATATTTATGAAGTGGGTGAATAAAAAGGTTTCGTAAACAGCAAGAAATCCCGATATTTTTATACTAGAAATCAGCCCTACTACTAAAAATATAATATATAAATTCTTTTTGGTACGAAGTTCCTTATGGGGCGTTGCGGAGGGGTACCCTAGCCGGCAAAAACCGTCCGTAACGTTAAAAAAAGCGTAAGATTTTTATGTATAGTCTATGTATGATAACTATACACTATACAGTGTCCAATGTATAGTCTACGGGATGACTGTTATTATTATTGCAGTTTGCTATTGTTATTATATCATTCGATAATTACACCATCTGGTGGTCAAAAATGGAACCATCAGTCCGATCATTATTATTATATATTTTTAAAAAAAAAATTTAAACAAAATAAAGGTGTTAAGGTAATTTTGTAAAGTAGTTTTTTTTATTTTATCGATAAAAAAGACATTATAAAAAATGTGTACCCGAATAATTATTTTCTATATACCTCGAATATTAATATTTTTATAATAAGGAACTTCGTTCCTATCTGGTGTCCAACGACAGAACACGATTTTTTTAGGGTGCTAACACATCACAAACCCACTACCGGTATCTATAAAATAATGATCGAAAATTCTATTAAAAATATGTGAAATTTATAGTAATAATATAACATAAAGCAAAAAGATGATTATAAACTCAAGTGCATTATTCATGTTTCATACAAGTATAATGACAAAACAAATACAATATTCATATACAATATTTATATTTTGATTTTTTGTATACATAATATACAATTTGCAAAATGCATATTATGCAATTTTATCTTATTTTTGCAATTTTTATTTTGTTAAATGCTGCTGGCATTCTTGCCATCTTTCCACGCGGTTTGTACAGTAACTATGTTTATTTTTTATTTGTATTTATTTGTAAATAAATATAATAATTTTTACCCTAAAATCTTAATTCCGCGCAATTTTTTAATGATATATGTTTTTTCAATATGATTTATTAATAAAAATTATGATATTTTAATTGGTTTGCGTTTTATATTTTATAGTTAATTGCTATTAAAGGTACTATTTAAGAAGTTTCTCTTGAATAACATAAACAAATTAAATAAAACACGAAACTCGGTGACTGTAAATCCTATTTCACTAAACCAGACGGTACTTTTTTTGTTGTATTTCAAGAACTAGACATAATTATTATGTCATAAGACTCATAAGTAACTGAATATCGACAGATTAGCCGCCATTACGAAATGATTTAACATACGTATTTATTGTCGCGTAGTATTATTAAATGTTAACACTATATAATTTAAAAAAATAATCTCGATTTCCTTGAAATTAATCAGTTAAGCACAAAAGTCGTGACGTCGTCATTTCTATTGTAATCTTAGTCGTCTAGGTCTAGAACGTTCCACAGCGAATGTGCTGTGGAACGTATCTGTTTATATTGTGATAAATGATCAGATGCATTATTAGTATATGTTCTACTTTCGTATATCAACTAGATGATCAGATAGTATAGTTCCTATTAGTCAAGTCCATCTTCCTAAATCCTGTTAATAAGTTCTATATAATATTTGTATTTTCAGGAAAGATTCAAAATTGACAATAGATTTTCAAATTACAAGTAATGTAATTATTTATTGGATAAAATACATTATTCATCGAGTTATTTATGAAGATGATGACGGTGGCTGTAGTATCGCACATTTGTGTTCAAGATTGGTTCCGACATTATATTACTATACAGGCTTCAAGCAAAAAATGAATGACAGGTGGCTTTTGCGTACACCTGCTGAACAATCCGGTATCGGACAGATGGCACCAACCTATGCGTCCGTACGTCTTAATGTCTATAATTCTGTTCACTATTCAAATACTCATAATAAGTTGAAATTTATATTTAAATGATTCCATTAAATTAATCGGCCGTTAGTATTACCTTCTGCTCTAGAAATGGTCCGTAAAGACCAAAAAACATTCATATTAGATTAACGTGTTTTTTTTTAGTTACATATTATATAGCTTGTATAGTTTACATATTATATTTATAAAGATTTCGTATATAAGTGTGATATAACGCAGAACATTAGCATTTACACAACTTTTCAACTATGATGTATGAATCATTTAACAATATACATAAAAAAATAGGTAAAATGGTACCGGACTATGTAAATTCGAATTAAGCGAAAAGAAATGTAATCGAGAAACCATTACAAAGTTTACAAAATAAATAACAAGTTACTTATAGTTTTAATTGACCACGATGTTAAATAAACCAATGAATTTGCTTAATTTAGCGTTTATTTACAATATATGAATACAAATATCTGCGGGAAATAGTAAACTGAGTTAATCTATTTACGAATCAAATATTGAAACTGTCAAATAATCACGTTCCGACACAAAATATGTCCGTTTATTTTTATATAAAACACAATTTTTTACCGTTCTGAAACATTGATAACATTTATGAATACGATCGGCACAGTTATGGCATTTATCGGTAGTTGAAAGATTAATTAAAAATATTAAAACACGTACGAACATTTTCAAAGTTCTATTGATATGTAGATGTGCAGCGATTTAAGATTTTCAACTGAATGTTATGTAACTATTAATACATTTTATTATAACGTATTTAATTTAGATAACTTCTCTCAGTCCCAATAAAAAAAAATTGTCTCGGTACAACTTTTATATTTCACAATGATAGTCAATTTTTTTTTACATAAAACATTTCAAACGAGAATCTCTTAACACTTATTATATTATTTCTCATCTTTGCATGTTATCACTTAATAATATTTGCTTTCAATGCAGTGCATTCGTTGAGCCATTCCCGGGAAATATTATATTATTGTTTATCATTGATCACGATACTAAAGTAATATATTACAAGATAAAAGTGAAGTGAACTCGAGAAAGGATTGGGGCTAGCTGACTACGAGTAGGTATTTTAAATTTTAACTACTAAGTACGTATTATTGTTGACTACATTAATTGAATATTACATAACTATATTTTTATAGAAAATAAATAAAGCTATTTTACGCTGATATTTATATCGTAGCTTACGTACCTTTAGAAAAAGTAATAAAGTATTACAACCAAGTTTAAAAATCTAATGAATATATTTCCGATCGCAGGTAGTGGTGACTCGTTACCCGGTAGCGAGACAGATGTGCCGCCAGGTGCATAGAGCCAAGATTCATAAATATTCCTCAAGCATCTGGCTTTATCATATGCGAGTTGCAACCTTAAAAATAAGCTGGCTTTTATTTCTCAATGCCGTATTGAAAGTATTAATTTAATTCTATAGTTAAAGTGACAGTACACCTGCATACTTTTGTTCGTACTTGTTTTTCCGAATTTGTGACAGAATTAGTGACTATCCTATTTGATTGAATTCCCTAAAAAACACAATTTATAGACCGAATACATTAAACCAAACTACTTTATGTATTTAAAAAAAAATAGTAAGACCTTCGGTCAATTTACTCTCAGAAGAAAAAAATTGTTTCAACGCGAACTGGTCTTCTTGCGGTTTTACAAGCACACGGAGTCATAGTGGGCTACAATAATTAATTTTAAAGATAATCATCTGATAAATTGGTGTATTAATTAAGTAATAATTAAATAATGTTATGATTTTAATAAATACATATTTACAATCACGTTACCAAATTTTTCTAATGTATATTAACGGCCGATGGCGAATTCGTTCATATTCATTACTTTTGCGGCTTATCAAGAAGATCACTCAATCAACTCTCTGTGATGATGTTCTCTTAAGCGATTTCGGAGCTTAAGAGCATAGGAGATATTTCAGTGCACAAACTCATGTGGACCGAAAAGAGGCACAGAATGAAACGACGTCAGTGACGTCATTCACTCCTGTGTACTTTAAGGCGCAGGAGTGTAAGCACAATTAAATAATTAAATTTCCAATTTTCACACTCCGGCTTGCTACTGAGAATTTCTAGACAGAGAATATATTATTTATTATTGCGACCCGGAGCCGAATCCACGACCCCGGAAACTGAGGCTTTATAATCTGGCTAATATCATAACGAGGTAGTCGATGTACACTTATTCTACTATGTATTACGTACATATAACGGATTTCTGGCTGTCAAAATAGAACTATTAATAATAAAATTTATAAATTATTGTATTGGAAAAAATACTATTAATATAATAATTACCTACATATAATTATATTTATTAATATTAAATGCCATCTAATTACTATACAGAATTCGATTAAAAAAAGCACTCTATATTATGTGCATTTAACTTGACACAATGATATTTTGTTATGTGCGTGTGTTTTGATGCAGTCCCAATGGTCGTATCTGTCGTTAAATGAGATTTGTATCAGCAGCAGATGTTTCGTAAAACCGGCGCGTCACGATACAAGGCAATCGTTTTCACAATTTTTTAGTTACACGACTTAATGCACAAGGCACGTGTTATTTTGTAAGTTCCGATGTGGGGAAGGATGAACATTTATAAAGATAAAATGCGACTGAGGTTCAAGTTTAATGCTTTATTTTTCCCACCCACTAACAGAATATCCGAGCAGGGTTTAGAGTTCCTTCTTTTTTGAAGCTTATTCTACGAATTGTTAAATGCTGGTTAGTTAGTGTACACCAAAAGCCCCACACAATGTTTTTTTTTCACCACCGAGCACGAGATTAGGTAAACAAAAATTAAGCACATCAAAACTCAGAAGCGCCCTATCTGGTTGGTGCCCGCAATCTTCGATAAAGATTCGCTTACTCTAACCATTGTGGCATCTCGGCTTGTGGCTCGTCTTTAATTGTATTGTGATTTAAATAAAATACATACATACAATTAAATATAAATTGTTAAACCGGATTACATAATCCATAATTGTAATTTTTAATTTACTAAATCTACACCAACGTTGCTTCACAATTTTAAATTCCTCTCTTTATTAAAACTAATTACACACACACACACAATTATGTTATACGGTTCATTTGGGAAGTTCAAGTATTCGTTCGAAATTCTTGAACCCACGTCACTTTGATTTTATACTTCATGAGCTAAGTTTGGTGTCAAATATGGTGTTAAACTTCGTTTAATTGAATCTAGGAACGGTGACGTCGATAAAGTATTCCTAATTTTAAAGAATTATTAACTACATTAAATCAATAACAATGTGAAGTTTGGGCTTCAGAGGAAATTATGGAAAATAGTAGAATATTAGTTATTATTACGAAAATACGTTAGTGTAGTCAGAAAATCATACGAGTATTGTGGTCTCTTTTCTTGTCGCTTAATACGTAAATAATTGTTGTCAACGTACAACTTGTCAATCCTCTTAGTAGTCCAGCTTAAGATTTGTGTTTTATTTGGTTTAGGAATTTTCGATGACTTAATATCACATTGAAATCAGTTATTTTTGCATTTTATCAGCCAAGCCTTTGTGATCTAACATGTAAAAATGAGGTCAATTTAATGTAACACGCATTACGGTCATCGTAAACGTGGCACGACTTAACCTAATTAATTCAAATTTGCAATAGCTTTAAACATAATATACCTAATCTACATAATTGTTTCGTCTGTCTTTTTATATGAGTGAGATTAAATACAACATTTTTTATAATTTTTAGTTTCCATCAACTTCGTTTTAGAGTAAATTAAACTTAGCTTAGTAATTTGTATTTTTTTTTTAGCTTACTTCGAAGATGGAGGATTTATTTTTATTTCGCGGTATTTCGTTGATTTTGAAACGAGTATTAGTTTTAATTGAATAGAGTTTACCCTAAGGGTACCACTTGAAGAAAACAAATCCTTAGGGTACAATCGCCATGATTTCTTCTTTCCTGTGCACAGCTAGGGGATTTGGTACATATGTTTTTATATTGCAGTCACATTTCATATTAAAACGGCCAAATTGTTGCAACTGACTGGCTGATAGTATTATATGTATTTTCATATGGCTTTAAAGAAAAGCCTTTAAATTGCATGGGTTTTGAAGACATTCTGTATCGCAAGTATTATTAGATAAAGTTAGGTGAATCTTAAGTGAGATCTAAATAAAATGAAACAATTTGTATTCATAAGAAAAGTTCATACTTCAAATCTTTACGAAATATTATAAATGCGAAAGTATCTCGAAATTTTGTATGAACAATCTTGAATCCCAAGGAAACAAGGGCTACATCTTTACGTAATACCGGTCCCTAATACATAATGAGGTCCCTACATGAATAAGAAATCTGGATTATTAGTGTTTTCTGTATCATTACTACGAACTCAATATTCTCTAAACAAAACGTTTTTTGCAATCGAAGACAAGCCAGATGATGGTAGTAAGTCTGATAAAATTTTGTCTATTATTATTCTATGTGACGTGTGTGCTCTTGCAGAAGTACCATTTGGTCAAAAGATGTTTTTTTTGTTGCTAATGTGTGGACGAGGCAGCTGGCAACATATTTAACTATAGGAAAAAATCGTAGGTACAAAAACATAATCTATCCATATGTTAAATTAATAACTAAATATAATTTGCTTTTTAATTTTGGTGCAACTTCGAATATTTAATTTGTATAAAGTGATTTTTTAAGAAGTTTTATAAACTTTAGCCGAAGCTTTGTCTTCTTCTTTTAAATGTCAAATTATCGATGATAGAAAGAGACAAATATATAATATTTTGTGTAATGAAAATTAAATAATGTAAGTAGGTAATCCTTTTCAGCTTTAACAGAAATTGAACCAGCATTACCTTTGTAGTGATTAAGCTGCCAACGTACTCGTAATTAATCTGAAAATCCGCTTCGACGACCAAAAGGCGATTAGTACAATTAAACTTATCGATTTTGCACTTTTGTTTACTGCTGTTAATTACCCGAGATAAGTGGTGGAAGTATATTTTTCACATTTCAATATATCTCTTTCCACTCTTTTGATAAAATTTATTAGCCTAACCTAACTAATATTATAAATGCGAATGTGGGTTTCTTTGTTTGTTTGCTTGTGAAGCCGCTTTTACGTCTAAGCCTTTTAAGTCTAAGTTTTTTTGATGTCTACATATTGTACGGATTACATTACGTTTTTAAGTAGCTACAAATTCACTATATAGTAAAAAACAACAATATGAATAACTTGTTACACGAAGATACCTAATACACGCTCATAAAAAATTCTTAGTACTAGTATCCAGAGTTTATATTCATTAGGCATGTTAACTAGTCTCTCATAAAAATGACGTCGAAAAGCCGACAGCCGCCTTTGTGGAATTTTGTCATTTTACTGTTATTACAAAAATAATGAGTTCATATTAAATTTATTGATCAATTACATCATGAACTTCTTTATAAGGCATTCTAGAATGGTAACAATAATCCTTGAGAACATATTATGTACTATTATTTTTGTACAAAAATAATAACATTTCCAGTTTAACATTATAAAGACGAAATTAATTTGGAGGTCGAGCTAAATTATTTATGTTATGTGTCAACTTTTGTTTACTGTATAGAAGCACTGCTAACAATTACGGACTAGGTCGAGTCTTTTTTATGTTGCCTTAATCCTCCTTCTCCTCCCGGAAAAAAAATATTTTCTTTTATTGTAGAATGAGCCCACAAAAATAATGATTATAAAATGAGTAATAGTAATAATATACTAATTATTCTGTTGTATGCGTTTTCACACTTATGCTGCCCGTGGCAAACTAAATATAAAGTTTTGTAAGTATTTTAATTTTTTTTGTTTGAGTGTTAATTAGGATTATTTTGGTGATACATGGGCATATATTTTTACGTACTTTTATATTTATTCTTAATCGTGGATTAAATTTGTCAAGTATTTAAAATTAAATAATGCCGCACTTATCCGGTACAATCTAAATGGGATTTTATAAGATGTCTGCAAATCATGCTCAGAGGCATATGCGTACACGCACCTGCCGCGTTGCTGCCGGCTGCATCCACACGTGCACGAACATCAATCTTTTTGGGCGCTTTTCTTGTATTTGTATAATTAATTAACGTTTTATTTTTTTGGGTTTTTTATTTGGATTTAGTATTTACAGATTTTAGTTGAAAATATTGATTTTCCAACTATTTAAGTACAAGTAATATGTAGAGTCGAATAAAATGTAAAAATTATAGGTATACGTACCGCAGTGAGCACAGTGAGTTCCCCGAGCCATTCGTTAAGCAGTGCCTCGGGATCGTCGGCAGCGGCGCCCGCGCCCGTGTCTTCGACCAGCGCCATCTTTAAAAAAAACCCACTAATAATAAAATATTAAAGAACACAATTAAAAACAAAATTATTTTGTACTTACCTTTTTCTAAAGATTTTATTATTAAAGATGTGTCTAAAAAACAATAGGGACAATTTAAAATGACGTCACAACACTGCTGTCCACATCTGGAATAATAATAAATAGCACGTGTTGATCTATGGGTATGGCGTAAAACAAGCGTTACTTTTGCTTGCCGCTTCACACTACCGTTATACCGTATAATGGCTAGTTTGAGTTTGGCTTATTGAAGAAAAATAAAAGACGTATAATGAATAACCACCACCACGTGCCAAATAAGAAGTACATCTGGCGTTTGTGTCGATTAGAAAAATTACGCTTAGAAAAAACGCATAGAACGGAGAATTATAACTAAAAGTAAATTATCTCACTTTGCCATTTGAGTTATATTGTTTAAAGACCCTTTTTTAATTTCTATTTCGTTTATATAAATGATCGTAACTGTAAATGTGCATAACATACAAAGAAAAGTACCTTAAACAACTTATACTTTTTATCAAAGGATTCTGGCTAATATTTATAAAAACTTTATTTTACTACTGAATTATAATATATATATATAATATCTATCTATCTAATATTTGGGGCATTTCTAGCATGATAATAATAATTTTATATTATTATTGTATAATTCTTCACAACTAGCGCCATCTATGACAATTTAACAGAACTACTGCGTTTTTTTACCATTTTTATCAGATTAACAACAAAAGTCTCAAATGTAAATTATACCAAATAAATTCAGGTTTTTAAATAACGTTTTTGTGTCTAAAAAGTACCTACGTGTATATTGTTGAATAAATTGTTTTTGTGAATGACCGAAAAATTTCTCGCCAAACCCAAGTGGCGTCCTTTACGACTTCACAGGGCTAAGGGACTTCGCATACTCAAATCTTATCCACAATATCCTGTGTAAACCTTTGACACCTGACTACTTTCGAGAGCGATATCGCTTTACTTGCTCTTCGCCAGTTTATCCTTATCGTTCCAAGTTCCATTGAGTACTCTTCCCTAATCTACTGATTACCATTTCTATTCCTTTAATGTTAAAAAGGCGAGACTATGTTCAACATGCTTATAATATATAATTGAACTGATATCCTTTTGCCCAAGTACGTCCTCGCAAAGCAAGTCAATCGTTGCCCTGCGCCTAAACTCTTTCCGGGCGTGTGTGACTTGCCGTCCCATCGGGTTGAGAGATTGAGGAGATCTGATTGATTGAGCTGTTCTGTTGCATTAGCCACTTAAAAAAATGTATGCACTTGACTGATCACACCTGATGGAGTGATGATACAGCCTAGGGTGGAGCTAGGGTGTAGCCTAGAGTGGAAGGTACCCACATTGTAGGTGGTGGGAAAGACGGAGGTCGGGAGAGGTTAGCCATATCGGGCCATAAACTATGTACGAGTGACTGGTGAGCTTAGACCCCGTGGCTGGAATTTGTAAGAATCATCATAATTACATGGTGGTTGAGCTTTCTGCAAGTTCGTCTGGGTAGGTACCACCCACTCATCAGATATTCTACCGCAAAACAGCAGTACTTGCTATTGTTGTGTTCCGGTTTGAAGGGTGAGTGTGCCAGTGTTATTCCAGGCATAAGGGACATAACATCTTAGTTCCCAAGGTTGGTGGCGCATTGGTGATGCGAGTGATGGTTAACATCCCTTAAAATGCCAATGTCTATAGGCGTTGGTGACTATTTACCATCAGGTGGTCCATACACTCGTCCGTATTCCTATGCAATAAAAAAAATCATTGTCATCATATTATAAAGCTATATATAACTAGCTGTGCGCCGTGGTTTCACCCGCGTATAATTAATAAAAATAAGTCTAGAGCCTTCCACGATAAAAGGACTATACCGTATACGACACAAAAATATTTTTTAAATTCGAACCGGTAGTTTCTGAGATTATCCGGATCAAACAAACACACTCTTCAGCTTTATATATTAGTATAGATAAAATAACATCCTTCTTAATAATATAATAAATAAATGTCCTTATCCTTCTTGTACATTGTAGTTTGGGTTTTCTATGATTTCTCGTGTCTACCGCTTATTTATCTAATTTTTATCTAAGTACATCTTGAATGTAGTAGAATAATTTTATTTATAAGGAATTAGACATTTTCTAGTTTTTCTACTTAATTATCGTTTTAAAACGTTTTAAATATTGTTTTTTTTTTTTCTGTTACGTAATATAGTGTTGATAGAAGAATTATTATATAATAATCGAATAAGTTACCTATATCGCTTTTGTTTGGCTATCGTTGAACGGGAGGATAATGACGGAATAGTATTTCACATAATATATATACGTGTAATACATTTTCGTAACGGATTACGAAAGCTCTCGTAACTTGATTGTCCTGTCCTAATATGAAATAGGTTAGCAAACAAAATCACTTGATATCATTTGAATTGGCTCAATTGTTACCATTTGGTATAATTACAAAATGAAGTAGACAATGTTATAACTATAATAGAATTCGATTAGATACGGAAACTGGGTATCTTAATTAAAATTTCATTAATATGTTTATTTAATACATGGTAATAATACTGATAAAAAATTGAAATTGTTTTGTCAACGGTATATTATGTGTAGTTTACATAATTCATTATCGTTATAATGTTGGGTACATAAAGTTGCGATCTAATTCCACAATTCTATTTATAAATTTTATTTCAAATGACCCTTTAATACTCTGACATTCCACTGCCATTTAAGAGCGGTGTCAATAAAACACTTTATCTGACGCGGACATGTTATTAACTCCCAACTCAACTTAAGACTCCTTCATATTAAAAAACGACCGCTCTCACTCGCTCTCTTGTGAGTGTGATGTTAAGTATGCGCGAAATAGGACGTTAGATGTTTTAAAAACTAACATATTTTTAAATGGCTTCAAATTTATTACTAAAAAATATTTTATGCACATTACATTTAAAAACTTATGTAACTTTTTTACTACAATTTTTTTAACAGTTTCAATACTTTGATGATGGTTATGAACTTATGAATAATCGCGCGGCAAGTTGTTTGGCAGTGTGAAAACACCGTAAATTGAAAGGACGAAAAGAAACAAGTTAACTTCGCAATTATTGGTACTACACATTGTTACAAGCTATGTTAGGGAATGTTGTTTAACGAGCCAATTTAGTATACAATTTACTGTTAACTTACATATTTTTCTTTATATTATTCTGGTGAAAATGTATTCATTTTAACGAATTATTGCAAGCGTTTGAAATTTTAATTTGTTACGATACATTTTTTCTTCTTAACATTTTTTAACACTCTTTTATTAGCTTAACCTGTATGTATCTATGTAATGGAAAATTTCAATGCAATTTTCACCCACTCAAGACGTCCAATTGATTTGAAAATTTGCATACGTATTAAAGACCGATGACAATACAAAAATTTAACTGTCCCTTCACCCTGTGACAAAGACCTCCCCCCATCCTAAGTGCGTTATCGTGCAGCCGAGCCGAGGCCGTGCCGCGTGTTTTTACTGTAATGAAAAAATGGATAGTATTTTTCTAAGGGTGAAAAATAAGGAATGCATTTATAATGAGCTCGAATTTTTTTGCATATATATTATACCTATGATATATCATTCACATGTTCAATCATAATTAATTTATAATTGAACTATTAGCCCGTTTCGAGTTCAATCGACTCGATTGAAGTTCAGTACATACACCCGGTACGGAAGTAGTATATAATATGTAAAATATGAGCTAGAGGTAATAAACAAAGATTTTCTATAAGATTTTCTATATGTTTTTTACACGAATTGCTACAACGAAACTTTAGAGTATCGATTTTTAATAATATAAATATAATAATTATATAATTATTTTATACATTTTTATAATTTATACTATTATATTTTGAATGTTGGTAATATTGTTATTAGATTTTGTCTGTTTTAAACGCAGTATGATAATTTGTGTATTAAGGCTCAGGGGCTGAGTGGCAATTACGAATCCAATTGAATTTCTCTCTTAGTCGGGCTGTGTACAACTGGCTAGAGAATTGTATGCAGAATAATTGAGCACCGTAAAGTTAAATGTGTTATCGATATTATATTCTTTACTCTTAAATTAATTTTTAATTTATTCGATAGTTTAATCGAATAGTATAAAAACGACTCGGCAACCTCAGAATCTAACTACAAAGTAAATCGAACCTAATTAACTAATTAGCCGCTTTCATTCCAGCAATGAACAACATAAAGCTGCGTTGCATTGAAAATTATGAGGTAAGGTGCAAAAATTATTAGGTCATCGATTTTCTTTTGCTTATACGATACGATATCGGAATAGTATGATCGGAAAATATTTGCTTTATGTAATAAAAATGTTCAAATGAATAAAATATTGATTAACAAGCAATGATAATAATGATTAGCTTACTAGTTAATTAATTATTATCAAAGATCGTCTGATACACAGACGTTGTTCCGTCCGACGATGTTGTTCCGTCTTTAAGCGGATTCGCATCTTCCACTAAACGGTTCGATATGTCCAGTATCGATATTTGTATCAGTCGGGTATTGTCTAGTGGGTGTTCAGATCACCCTCGGTGGGTGTATCACCCACCTCGCGTCTGTGATCTCGGCCCTGTCCCGATTACAAGTACGCGGTCAAACCTTTGATACAAATAATGTTAATTTGAGAATATTAAGTATGAAAGGGATGACAACAAAAAGCTGACGAAAAACCTTTTGACGCATGTACGAATACGTTGAGCAAGCGACGTGAGCAAATTCGCTTTTAAAATACCTTCATTATACTATGAGGAATTTCGTTAGTTTGAATTTGCTACTAGAAAAGTGGATGTATTATAACTGTAAATATTGTATGTTTACATGACGTTTATATAATGTGTTAATTATGTTTACGGATTAAAGATTATACACGCATTGTACAAATTAACATGAAAATAAATACAGGTATACAAAAGTGTCTATATTACGTAATATTTTTAATCTTTGAAATATAATATGTAAAAATCTGCGACATACGTCATCTGTTATCATAACTGTTTTATACTATCTATGGCACAGTAAACATTCAAATGATATCGTTTTATGATAATAATCTCCGCAATACATAGGTCCGATTTACTTGAAGTTTAGCATAATTACTTTTATCGCGACGTACACACTCACTATGAACGGGTTTTACGCAAATCTCACCCAAAATAATATTTTCATCATTTACCCGTGTGAAGCCGGGGGCGGGTAGCTAGTTTGACATATAGCCATGTAACAGTTCCAAAGTGGTAATTGAGTGACTTGGTGTTCTAATAAACATTAAGCAGCAATGCGGGTTGTAACAGTTTGATGGGCGAACAAGCTCTCACACATGCACACTCCATTGCTTTGAATCAGATTGCACCGGATGTTCTACCCATGTCGCTTCGACTTGACACTCATCGGTTGTCGAGTATGAAATCCCAAAGGAGAATGTGACGTAATGAACTATTAGAACCCTCATCTATGATAAAGTTCTCCAACGTGTGAGGAGCTTTTTTTTATCTAAATATATTTTTCATATCGTTTATATTGGATCAGAGGAAGCGTCGAAATAAATTAAGTACAATTGATTTAAATCATAATGGCTTTTGAAGTAATATGCTGGATACAACGTAGTACTGCAATTTAAGTCAATCATGTAACAAATAATTGGATTTCAGTTGAATGTTTCACCTCGATATTTTAAAATATTGGCAGCAAATAGCCTGCGGTTTATCGAGAACAAACAATATTAAAACGTACCTTCATAGGGTTCTCGATTTTAAATTTAAATATAAAATGAACCTACCCAAAATCGGATGTGGTTAATTTTAAGTAGGTATAATTTATTTTAGTAAACTCAGAAGCAGTGCTTGAATTACGTTTTGAATGATAAAATTTGCAAATGTATTGATTGATAAAATATTAAATTATTAATAATCACCCTTCTAGTAACATGCTTTTCATCTCTCTTCATCACATACTCATACCACGTTAATCTATTACTGTGATTGAGCATGAATGTTGATGGATATAGGGGACGGGGCAGGCCGAAGAAAGTGTGGATGGTTTGCGTAAGAAAATATATGTGAATGAAAGGTGTAATTATTGAGATGACGAGTGACAGAAAGAAGTGGAACATGTTGTGCCGACCCCACGTATTGGGATAAGGGCAGGAATACAACCACGTACAAATCTCATATAATATCTCGTAGTAATATGGCCAAGTGGCTGAATGTTTGAGAGGAATGGAACTATATTGCTTAGAATATTGAGTTCAGCTAACTTTAGTTTCCGATTTAACTTAATTTATTATCCCATCGCAAAATTAAATAGCAAGCCCGTTCATAAAGATGCAATATAGATAAATTAGTTAAATTAGATTAATTAGTAAAACGACGTAAGTGTACCTCGAAAAATTGTGAAGATAAGTAAATATGTTATAAACCATCTAGGTTATAGTATAAATGTAATTTTGATTGTTCGTTCGTTCTTCTTTTAAAATAATTACTGCAAACTGTAGACGGTCGGTCTGCCTTGGAGCAAAGCTTGGAGCAATGAATGGTCTACATGATTTTTCGCTCAGAGCATTGGCTCGGTTATGTAGACACGGAGTATTATGGAGCATGACTTTGGCTACTTTTTATCTTGAATAATTGCCTATTCATTTAAGACATTAAAGAATTATTTAATGTGTAAGGCAAAAAACATTACCTTAGACATTAAAGAAACGAGCTAGTCATATTGTATGTGTTTATTATTGGATTTTACTGTCAGAAAATTCTCAGTAGCAGCCCGGAGTCTGGAAGTTGGAAGTGTGTACACACCCGTGCCTGGGAAAGCACGTTAAGCCGTTGGTCCTGCGCCTGAACTCTTTCCGGTCGTGTCGGATTCCCAACAGACGACAGCTAAGGAAAAGAGAATGCACCTGTGTTTGCGCACACACTTGTGCACTATAATATCTCCTGCGCAGTTGACTAATCCGAAGAAAATGGCCGCCGTGGCCGAAATCGGTCTGGAGGACCTTATTTATATTTATATGTTTATTTTAATATATAAACTTTCCAATTTTTGGGCGTTTGTCGTCTTTAGTAATAAAATATTGAATACATATTGCAGTTTACAAATCTTCGACAAACGTTTCATAACGTCTGATCAAAGATCAATTTTAAGTCATTAATTAATTGACTGAAATGTAAGCATTAATAATAATAATATTTAGATTGAATTTGAATAATATATGAGATCATAAAACTTGTTGTACTCAGTAAATATGAAAAAGTAAAAAATCTCTATAAAGGATATGAATAATCTAATGGAAACGTGATTACGCCGTATACATTATCTTTGTAAAGCCTAGTCACTTTGTGTCACGACATTAAAGGTTAAGGTTTTTGAAAACATCAGATCTAATATGTTTTATATCTGCAGGCGTGCTACTGATATTTTGCGTACACAATAATAAATAAAAGTTATATGAGCTAGTAATAGCATGTTACCATGAAAATTGTCACAGTAATGCACATTTTCATGGAGTACTTTTTATATATTATCTTATTTGTGGTAGCTCGTTCATAGATGGCGCTGCAGCATATAAACTTGTATACCGTATAAGCGATCGCCATGGCAATTCGTATACATAATTATATACAGGACAACGTCTGCCGAGGTTTGCTGGTATTTATATAAAAACGAATGTTACTTTGTTTGTGTAGCCAAGCATCTAATCAAGTTGAAACTTTGTACAGTTGTTGATATTTACGTGCGTTTTGGCGCAGAAGATTAACGTACAATAGTTGGCGCGCGAACCTCATCTGATTAATACTTGAAAAATGTTAACAATTCATTCTAACGTATTAACCAGTGTATTATGAATATTAACGTATTTGTTCTAAATATGCTAAGTCTACTTCAAGTCATTAATCTATCACATAAAATAAACCAGAACAAAATCTATTTAGTCGTCTCATTTCTATTATATATTCGAAATATATCAATTTCTTGTCAAAGTTAAAAAAATTGTAAAACGATCACTAAAAAGTTAAGTCAGCATGTTTTAAATGTAGTGGTAATAGTGGTACATTGAAGAGTGTTCTTCACATAATCGTATTGAGTTTTTAAGTAAAATATTTTTGAAATCGCCTACATCATCATCAACGCCTTTCGGTCACTGTCTGATAAATGAATAATCATGTTATTCAATGTATCATACCTCGTAATATATTTCGCCTTGATCTGAATAGATAGTATAATCAAGTGAATTACTATTTATGTAAAGTTTTAAATTGCCTAAATAGTAAACTATGCGTATACTGTTTAACATAACACTCGGTGGTTCGGCTTTGTCCAAGCTCATCTAGGTAGGTGCTACCCACTCATCAGATCTTATTCTTCTTCTTCTAAGTCGGTATCTTCATTACTGACTGTCGTGTTTAGTATGAAGAGCACTATGCTCTTCCACGTGTTTCTGCCTTCGGCGGTATTAATGGGTTATGGTATTGGCAGGCCAGTGAGCGTTTTTATTTGGTCTGACCAATGGTTATATGCTATGTATAATCATCAGATATGCTACCGCAAAACAGTAGTACTTTGTATTGTTGTGCTCCGGTTTGAAGGATGAGTGAGCCAGTGTGATTACAGGCACAAAGGCCATAACATTAAACTTTTTACAACGCCTATGTCTATGGGCGTTGGTGACCACATACCACCAAGTGGCCTACATGCTTGTCCGCCTACGTACACAATAAAAATTGGTATTTTACTTTATAATTTGAATTTTGGGTTTATGTGGGTGTATTTATGCTGGTGTGTGGGTAATTAGGTATAAGTTAATTCGCAATATTTTAATAGATTATATTAACATAATTCCCTAGTGTTATTCTAGGGAGTGTAAGAATGGGATATTGTTACTAAATCATTGTAATGTGATCAACTTTTTATCATTATCTCTTATTCAATCATCGATAAACTGACAATATAAGGAAGAACACATGCATTGTATTACAAGACAAAGTTTAGTTGTAAACAAAGTAACGCGTATATTCACATACATTCACTTGCAATTAAAAACATTATAATCAATTTACCTATATACCTAATCATTTTATTCGTTGAGTAAAGTTTATATTCTGAAGTCAATTTAAAATAATATTGGTCAAGTTTATTTGGGCAATATCTTCTAAAGATTGTATGACATTTGGAATTAACGACTTAAGACCCAGGCTAGCGTCTAAAAATAACTAAATCATGCAGATGAAACAGGGTATTTCTTTTAGCTTAAGAAATACCCTGTTTCGATATATATATGAGGTCATGCAAAAGGGCGGATCATATAAATGATAACGAACAAAATATAACTTATTATACATTATGTATTTGTTGTCGACACTTAAGATAACGTTTTCAAGTATAAATGTAATTTCTATTTTCTAGAAATGAATGATACCAAATGAATGATTACATTTATACGTTATTTTAAGAATTTAACAAGACTCGTGGAATATAACATTTGATAATAATATGTAGTATAGTAGTAGTATTTAGTATAACATTTAATAACAAGTGAAGAAAATTATACACGTTTAAATTTATTGCCGTCTTTATACAGTATCGAAATTATTTATATTATAATTAAAAATATTCACATTCAAAAAGTGTGTATTTACATTTCAATAAAATTCAGCAACATACTTTTAATCTGTGGCGAAAAATATGAATGAGATAAATCCATCTCCGTGATTTAGTCGGATTATATAGTGACATTTAATACCTACTAAGCAACCTGTTTGTTTAATATGTTAAACAACGATCATCGGTGATGACTCTGACTCTGTCTCATCTGAGTCACCTACGAAATTATGAATGAGTAATGACTACTATAAAATATGCGTAACGGTGATATGTTTAAATAATAATTAAACTATCATGCTTTATTTATAATCATAGCCCTTAATGGTATTATTCATAAAATATTAACTATATTGTAAATAATATAATAATAAAATGTACTAAGATTATTTTATTACGATTACGAATTTGAATAGAAATATACGGTTTTCGATTAACTTATTCTTTTAGAATTAAATTGTGTATAAACTTATTCATCTCCGTACCTTGTATTAACAACGTTGATCTTGTATTTCAACGAACTCCTCCAACTGTCGCTAACAAATCTCTTATCTGCATATTATTAATGTAAGCAAATTTTTTGCAAATTTCAAACTAAACGCACGCTGGTTAAAAACATCGTAGACCGATTTGCTTGTACTACATTCTTAGAAATTGCTTTAAGCAAATTTGCTTATTTCGAGCAATAATTTGATCTCATATCGTTCGATTCGGGTTGTAATTGACAGTACGAAGACTATTCAAATAATGATATCATATATAAATAATGGCTTCACTTTATTTTCACAATTTAATTCAACGATCACATTTCACTGCGAATTTGTTAACGCGAGAGATCGTATCGCTGCGATAGAAGCGACCGCGGCGAAGCGCCGACAATGAACTACTGGTCTCAGGTCTGAGCCTAACATAGTAACATAGCCAGTATATTTGTATACCTATTAGTAAATCACACTCATTTGTTGCATCGATTATAAATCTGTATACCTAACTTGTACACGCCCTATTATACCCCTGAAAAAAATTAAGTTCAACAAAACATAGTTAACTTAAATAGCAATCTATTTTCTGAATAGCTGGTAATTGTAATGTATAAAAAGAATGAAATGACTCCCACTTTTTATAATTTTATTTCTCTTCGAATATTGTTATATATTAAAAAAATAATCCGAAGATAGTTCGAAGTTCAATTCGAAGTTTAGTTTTTCAATTTAAGTTTGTCCGTCAATGTTCTCTTCGTCTAAGTTGACGTAATAAACTAGGCAGCAGAACAACACAAATAATGTATACTGTTGCGATCAGAAAACATATATTTTTATATAGGAAATAGCAAATATTATTTTTAATTTTAGTATACAATACTATCTATAAAACGTTAATATTGTACAATATCCCGTTGATGTTTCCTGTTTTTAATCTGTGTGGACTAAAAATATTTATCTATAACATTTCGTGTATGTTATCATTTAATAATCGCTTGATCCAATATTCACATCGAGGAAGTTTAAATCGCGCACAAGGTATGATATATTAATTAAAACTTAATCTCATTAATTTCATCATAGTTCATCATAGTTATACGATATTCATGTTTCAAATAATAAATAATCATTTTAACCTGTTGCTGACTTTTCTTAAAATTCAGTTTATTTTTTTTTATCAAATCTATAGTTTTTCAACAGTTTTTCTTTAAACGCGTTTGAGCTTACATTTTTTTTAACGTAGACTACATTAAATATCTTCCGGCTATCTCTTTCCGGCTTACTTGTACGAGTACGTATTTCTATTATTAAAAATAAAACAAATATATTCTTATTTTGTCATCATTCTCGAGCAACTTTTTTGACAAACCATATTGTTTTGTTATGCCCTTAATTATGATATATGGGTCGTATTTATCTAATAACTCTGAAAAGATTCAGAAATAAAAATTAAATTCATCGAAATCATCAAAGGGCATAAGTGTCTGCGCGTTTAGGTTAGAGTTATATTTCACCTCACAAAATTACAACTGTAGAATGGATGGCATTTTTTTAAAATAATTATCACAGTATATTAACTATGTGCTTGTAGCAGACGTAATAAGGACCTTTTGTAGGATCTGTAATGTTGATTTCTTTAAGCATATTCAATTTGTATTAAATAAGTAACGATCGTGAGTTGTTTGTCGATGATTCGTTCAAGCCGGCGCGGCGCGTGATTCACGTCTATTGTTTGTACAAGCGTATACAAGCGTGTTTATCGCAACGAGTGCGCAAATATGATAATCGGGTTAGCTCCGTACAATGCGGATATCACGGGAACATTTCATTGGATGCGAGAAAAAATTGTATATGTTATTACGGGCTAAATATTCTGAAGCGCGGCGCCGCCATTGAATATTCTGTATATCACGGAATGAGCAAAAATAAAAAATAAAAAATATTGTGTATAAGTAATACTAAAAATCATATATGTATACTGTACTGTACTTTATATTAAATTTAAATTTATCAAAATGTTTTTTTTATTACATTGCGTATATATATAGATAAACTTTAAAAGCAAAACCTTATTTAAATACAAAATTGAAGCTGAACCGTTACATCCGTTTTCGAAATACACGAAATATTTTTTTGTATATTTATTTATTTTAGGAACAGTGTATAATGTAATTGTTTATATTATACATTTTAATGACGATGTGTTGATTTGTTGCAGAAAAGTACAAATAATGTAACACACAACACTATACTATGATATATATGTATAATATATATATAATATGTAGATTATACAAGAGTTGATCAAGTAAAAGTTAAAGACAGAATTTAGTACATGTAATACATTCTGTAGTTATTTTTACTATCATCGGTTAAAATTGAAACAAATGGAAAATGTTTTAGCGTCTAATAAACCAGAGTAGAAGTTCCTTAACCTAATGTATTATGTTATACGTAACATAATACTTCAGGTATAAGTCATAAATAAGCATATATTATAACTGCGGCATGTGGTACTTATGTCAAGGTGATTGATTTGTATCTTGTAGTCATAAGATATTTTTTCAAGAATACCTAAGGTAAAATAAAGTATATATCAGACTAAATATAACCCGCCGCGAAGCTAAAGACTTCTCTCCTTTTTGAAAAAAATAGAGTTGCCCGCCCGAGTTTTAATCTCAGAAGCATCGTCTAAGATTATCGTCTTCTAATCACTAAGATATCACAGCTCTGTATAAACGGAATTAATTAAAAATTAAATTCCATAGAAGTATAATCAAGTTATCTTCAAAGATGAGATTGAAAAATCCACTAAGACAAAAATATAAAATCCATAGTTCACCGCGCAGACAGACACAGTTCAATTATATCTGTTCTACACGTATTAGGTTTCAAGTTATGAAGCGTTTACGGAGATTGATATAATTACGAGAGCTTGATAGCATTATTGTAATTAAGTCACTGTACCCTGTATGTCTAATCGGCTTAATCAGACTGCTCTGGTTTACGAAGAGGACTGCAACCGTCAAGCCGAACTATATCCTAGTTAGTAACTTCATCCTTAGTATTCACGTGCAGTTCAGACATAGGATGCCAGACAACTTAAACAATAGGCCTTGATGAACGCAATCAGCTGCAATTCGAAGCGACGTTATCACACCTGTGCTCTGTGTTACCATTTAATTTCATCTAGACAAGATATTAGGTGTGTCGACGTGTAACTACAAATAACGATTACCACATTTAGTTTAAATAATCACGCTAATTGTAATATGTTTGTTTTCGTGGTTAATAAAGATTAAATAAATAGATTTGAGTTAAAAAATATGGCTATTATAAAAAAGACGAAGGCACAAAATAACATGATTAAAAAAAAATATTTTTATAAATCATGAATAATATATATACTTTTATATATTAATATAAAATATTTTTGAGAAGCGTTTTCATTTTAACTTTAGGCTATAATTTACAAGCAGTTTTTGTTTGTATCAGTAAAATCGTATATTAAATTTTCTTACTATGTTCAGTTTGTTCTAAAAAAGATTTCATCATCATCAACCACTTTTCGTCCACTGTTAGACATAGGTCCGCCAATGGCTCGCCACTGAGCTCGATGCTTTCGATTTTCATCCGCTGCCAGCCACTTTGCGTATTTACGTACGTATATGCGCTACGTTTGCCAGTGTCAGAACACATCTACTCCAACGAGTCTCGGTTCTGCGGCATGTGGGACCAGCCCAATGCCACTTCAGCTTGCTAATCCTTTGGACTATGTCGATAACTTTGTTTCTCTGTTGGATCACCACATTTAGGATTCAATCCTTCAGAGAAACTCCGAGCAGCGAGCATAGCTTGCTGAGCGACTTTGAAATGGTGGGCCAAACGCACTGTCAGTGTCCACGTCTCGGCTCCGTAAGTCATAACTAGTAGGACGCACTCGTTGAAGACTTTTGCGGTTCGAAAGGTACTTGCCGTTTATGTTTATGCTCCGCCCTTCCCAGTTCAACGTCTTGAACGTATCCTCTAATGCGTTAGTGAAAAATTTCGGGGAAATTACATCCCCTTGTATAACTCCTCGATGCAAGAGAAAAGGGTCAGACTGTTGATTCTTTATCTCCTTTTTTGCAAAAAGCCTTTGGAGTTCTCCCCGAAAAAATTACAGCATTAAATATATGTTGGAGCTGCGGTAGTAAGGGTTTCTCAGCTGCCTTTACTAGCTCCGTCGTAATGTCATCTTCCCCGGGGACTTTTCCATTTTTAAGTTGCCCCAATGCCATCACAATTTCGTCTTGGCTGACTTCTGGTAGCTCTTCTGTAAAGTGGGTTACAGTCGCTTTAGGATCTTCAGGGTCGGGTTGGGGACGAGGCGCTTCTGTTGTGTATAATTTACCTCAGAAGTCCTGCAATTCCTTAAGAATCTCGAGTTTAGAAGTGACGACTTTCCCCTTTGAAGTCAACTTCGTCAAATGACTTCGGCCTAGCTGTTGAACGAAGACATTTGAACCCCGGTCGCTCGATCGCTTTTTTATATAGCGCGTATTGGAGTTTCGGAGGTCGAGTCGAAAAATAAAATTATAGTATTTGAAATTGTTATTAATATAATTTGTTTTTACATTTTTTATGTTAATTTAGGAATTATTATTATGTTCTTTGTGAAAGCTAAAGCTTCAACGAATCTAATTGTAAGCATAATACACATCAACGACACTTAGCCGTCACTCCACGATGACTTTACCCTTTAAGCTTAATGCTTATCCACTTCACTCAACAACATAAACTATTTTCCCCATTCGCATATAAAATACTAAATTGTAATTATATCTTAGTGTAAAAGCCTTAGTGCACATTGTTGAATGCAATAAATAAATAAATAATGAACGTTCAGTTTTTGAAGCGTTGGTCAATGTTAGATCACCTAATTCCACCATCAAGCAGCAACTCTTAAAATCGTTCTATTCCAGTGTGAAGAATTGGTGAACAATTGATACTACCGGCAAAAGAGAATTCGCTCTTTAGTTCCCATGTTGCATGTATGCATTAAAGATGTAAGGTATGGAATAAGTTCTTAACGTGCCGGTGTCTATAGCCGAAGGTGACCACTTACCATCAGGTGGCTCTCTTGCTATTTTACCTACCTATTTTAAATAAAAAAAACCGTTTGAAATCTGAACGCTGATTGGTTGTCTAAGTTCTTTAGTTGACCAATGAGCGTTTAAATTTTTTATGGCACTGGAAGGCGAACGAGCATATACGTATAATAAATATTGCTGTTTTTAAAGTTTTATCACAATCCCATGTCAACATTTCAAATAGACAAATATTTTGTGCCAGAGTAATTTTGATTTATTTCATTCAGGAATTTGTCACACGGCGCGGCGTTTAAATTGAGTCGGTATTGAATTTCGGTCGCTTTGTGCATCATTGCATATGAATTTGTCTGTTCTGTATGTAATATTTATTGAATTATTTAGTGATATCAATATATTCGGCTGATTCAAACACTGCGGTCTTCAATTTACATATCATATAAAAATGCTTTGCTGTTGGCCTTACTTTGTATAATGTGTCTGTCTGTCTAATTTTTTGAGTTATTATAATATAATTGATTGGCTGATTTGAACATCGTGTGCAAAATTTCATACTTGTAATTTTCGTAATTAAATTTATTTCACGAAATATAATTATTAGAATTGATTAAAAGTATAAAATAATTCGTTTTCAAAAAATGTAGCCCTTACGGGATAACGTGATGTTGACTTTGAATATTGATTGAATTGAAAAAGCTCATAAACTCACAAGTAAGAAATATAAACATAGTTTAGTTAAAAAAAAAACCGGAATAACCTATTATTATGATAAAACATACCCACATACAAAGAAGTAGAAAGAGGGGATTATGAGAGCGTCATACAGTTTACCGGCACGGCATTCTACTAGGCGTGCCAATAGATGTTACATATCTAAAAAGTTTATCTATTAATCTAACCGTAAGATTTCAGAGTTACGTCAAATGACAACTCAAGTTGCTGATAAATATTTACAGCTCTAGAATTGTTAAATTATTTCTACACAGATTCAATACATTTTACATTACAGTTTTAAATTGTTTGTTTTTTTAGGCAGCTTTCATCAAAATACTTAGTTTGGCCATAAATACTGTTACAATTAAAAATAATTTGGAATCTGTCATTTTTATATGATTGTACATTGAGTTTTCTCATTTTGGCGCGAATACATTGTACAATATTTTGCCATATTAAAATGGAGTGAGGTGATAAAGAGAACCGAATCGCTGTGATTGCATTACACAAAGTAGGTATGGACCCAAATGCAATTTTGAAAACTCTCCAAACGCTTGATATTAGTAAAATTTTTGTGTACCGGGCTATTAATAGGTACAGTGAGACCTCCTCTGTCTGTGACAGAAAAAGATCTGGCGTCCACGTAGTGTTCGTACGAAAAAGGTGGTCAAAGCAGTAAGGGAAAGAATTCGAAGAAATCCTGTCCGAAAGCAAGAAGATTTTATCTTAGGAGATGAAGATAGCGCCTAGAACCATGTCGCGTATTGTAAAAGATAACTTAGGACTCACAGCCTATAAGAGACGTACTGGTCATTTCTTAACTGATAATTTAAAAAAGAATAGGGTGGTAAAATCGAAACAACTACTGAAGCGGTACGCAAAGGGAAGTCACAGAAAAAAATTGTTCACGGATGAGATTTTTTTTTACAATTGAGCAACATTTTAACAAACAAAATGACCGTATTTATGCTCAAAGCTCTAAGGAAGCTTCCCAATTAGTTGATAGAGTGCAACGTGGGCACTATCCGACTTCAGTGATGGTTTGGTGGGGTATTAGCTATGAAGGAGTGACTGAGCCACACTTTTGTGAAAAAGGTATCGAAACATCGGCACAAGTGTATCAAGATACCATTCTTGAGAAGGTAGTGAAGCCCCTTAATAACACCATGATTAATAACCAAGAACGGTCCTTCCAGCAAGACTCGGCGTCGGGTCATAAAGCTCGGTCTACGCAGTCTTGGTTGGAAACGAACGTTTTGGACTTCATCAGAGCTGAAGACTAGCCGTCGTCTAGTCCCGATCTTAAACCGTTGGATTATGATTTATGGTCAGTTTTAGAGAGTACAGCTTGCTCTAAATGCCATGATAATTTGGAGTCCATAAAACAGTCCCTACGATTGGCAGTGAAGAATTTTCCCATGGAAAGAGTGCGTGCTTCTATTGATAACTGGCCTCAACGTTTAAAGGACTGTATTGCAGCCAATGGAGACCACTTCGAATAAGCTTTTTATATTTTAAATTGTTTAATATTTATGTATTAAACTAACATACTGTAAAAGTAATAAATGTTATTTGCAATAGAAAAAATATTTTTTTCCTTTGTTTCAGTATTTATGGCAAGACTAGGTATACACACAAAAATAGCACAAGTTTTAATTATTTAGAACATTTTGCATAGCAATATCTGATAACATTCAATGAAGCTATTGAAATGGTTTGATGCGATGAAATGAAGTTCAAATAGAAAAGCCGATTACGTCAATTAGTTGGCGAGATGAATTAAATTTAATGTAAAGGTACTTTAACTTATTTCGAGACCAATTTATTAATATTCAGTATCAGCTTAACTTGTACTATTAATATATTTCAATAAGAAACAACAATCGTATTAGCTTAATGTTAACAAACCCTGGAAGTCGATTTTAACATTGGTACTTTTAATTATTATTATATCGGATGTATATCCAAAATAATTCGGCATCATCGAGCATAAATCTTCAAAAGCTACTAGTTATTGTCTTTAATTGTATTTTAAAAGTAAATAGGTCTCTAAACTAAATATTCTCAGGTCTGAGGTGTTTATTTTCGAACCGGTGGTAGATTTATGACAATTAATAAGAAAGTGTAACACTACAACATTGAATAGAGATATTTGTATTTGAATTTGAAATAATAACAGCCTTACAATATAGCATAGTCGTATGCATAGTGTATTAAAACCTTTCACGTACGTATCTCAACTTAAAATCCTAAACGAATTCCCGTGTAACTTTCTAAAAACAAAACAATAAAACTAATTGTTTTGTTGTCGTTTCGCAATGAATACTAAACTTTGTCGCCTACATAAAAACACTGACAAAAGATATCCAAAGGCATTAAAATAGTGATAAATTGCACGCTTAGTTAGCGTTCAAGTTAATATAAATGCTTAATTATTGTCGAAGGTTGTATTTGTACAGAGTACTATAATGACTTTTATGAAACTTTCACTTTCGTGTAGGCTATTTTAGAACCAGATTATGTAACGATTAATTTTAAAGACGTTGGTATTTTCGAAAATAGAAGAAAAACAAACTGGCAACAACCAATTAATAAATTAGTATAATATAATCTATAACATTAGCTCAAGTATTATGAACGTTTTACTGAACTAATAAATGTTTTGTGATTCCGACAGATTTTTTAGTTCCTCTCCGACAACACGAAATGGATTGACTTTACCAATCTGCTCCGGCATTCAGTACTTCGGATCACATACACAGCACGAAAGTAAAGTAGACCGCGACAACATTGGCTCAGGGTAGATGAAATGGCGACGGGATTGCTTGCGATTCCGAGTATTGCGATTTTAGCTTACGAGTTTTCCTTTAATCTAACGGAAAAACGTACCTATATCAAATCAGATCTGTGGAGTTAGTTACTACTCTAACTTACTAGTTAGAGTGGAATATGTTTTAAATGAGAAGCTGAAAGGAAACAGATGATAATATAACATACAGTTTCCTTATTCACACCTAAGACTAGGAGTTTTATGAATACAGGGGAACAACGGAAGGTAGATGTTTTGTGAGGGTTGACAGATTATGCAAAAAGACACAAACGCTAGACTACAGCTATTGATAATGATTAAATGAATGCAAGCGAATGATGATGCCGATAACCAGTCAATGTGATTTCCAATTACTTTTATTGAATCCCTTTGTATACTTTACAAGCAACACTTTTAGTAATGTACGTTAAAAATAATAACTGATGGTTCCTTGTCTGGCTAATATAGTGGAACAAATTCATCTAAGTCAGCAACGTGATAAATGACTATTCTTGTCACGATCCTTACAAATATACTAAAAGAACATTTGTTTTAGTTAAAAATACTTCGTTTTTGTATTATGTAATGTATTTTGTGTTTTTTACTTGAACGCCGAGGTTTGGTGCCTTCTGGTCAGGGTTAGTAACTCCAGCTCTATAGATTCACCTGCGAAGTGTTAAGACTGTTACGATTTGGTTGAGTCCTATTAGATTATATAAAAATGATATATGGCCTTACTTATACATTGATTAACGGGTGTTTAGTTAAAAATTAACAACACAATATTACCTTAATTATTATTAGAGCCCGTAAGATTTCATGATTGACATTATGAGCATTATTGATGATCAATGATTGATATTAAGTTCATACTTATATTTTCACGAGCATTCATATTAGCGACCTAGTATGATAATATGTATTCGTTTCCAGTTATTATTCAAAAGGTACTGTATACTATATTTCCAAATAATTCTAAGCTGAAAAATACAAATTGAAGTATTTCTTAAGCGCCAGTTTGTTGCTTTAAAATGATAGGCTCCCGGCGTTATTGCCACCATTAGGCGTTAATCACTTGTAGAATAATTATTTGTAAGTGTTTAAATTAATTAATATCCAAGTGAAACTTCAATATAAAAAACTAAATACATATTATATATAATATATATAAAAGCATTATTAATTATAATATTACTATTTTGCATGTCATATGAATAACAAGAGTATTATATATGGCTCATATTTGAAACGAAATTAAGCTAATTGACTAATCGTTATAGCGCTATATTTAATTAAATAGTAATGGATTATTTAATTTATATGTTCTACATATTTAACCTTTATGCTGTTGACTTTTACTTTTTTAATAATATATTAAAATATAGAAATAAACGTGGGACATTAAGGAACAAAATATCGCAATCATTTTGCATTTATGTAAACATTTTTAAAAATTAAATGATGAAATATTTTATTAGTATAACAACTATTATTAAGGGTTAGTTGCGAAAACAACTTTGCCTTGAATAAATTGTTTTATCAAAACCGGCTTTGTGTATTGAGCTTATTTATGTATATATATAAAAAGGGATAGTAAACTTTTGTATAAAAGTATTTATTGATATATTTTGGCGCAAGAAACGAAAGTAACGAACACACAAACTATACAGAACTAAGCTTATCCATCAATTTAGAGCGTTTAAATAATAATCCATCTAAACTTCATTACTTTTATCTCGGGCGCACGCATGATGAAAGCGAAACAAGTGAAAGTGGTGGACCAGGATACCGTATGTACGAAGTTAGTTACATCAAATAACGTTGAGATAGATTAATAGTAACTTAAAGGTTACGGCTGGATGTTGAAATTCCCGAGTAATTCAAACAATACCTAAAACAATATATTGTTTTGAATTGAATATGTAGTTATATAATATCCTTTCGTTTGTATAAATGACAAAGTATATTGTTAGCTAGTGTTGTAATTAACGTCACCAAAACGATAACTGCCCTTTCAGTGCCTTTGGGGTTAGTATATAAGACTGCATGCAGATCACGAGATCCTAGGTTCCAATGTTATCACTACCGAGCCTCAGAAAGTAGCTAAAGACGTTGGTTCGGCTCTTGTAGTCTCTAGTCGTGGCGGATTGCTGTGACAGTAGATATATATAGTGTGAGAATAGATAGTGCACTGACTAGACTGCACATCATCAACTTTATTAAAACTCAAAAATACCATCGTAATTTATTTTTGCTGTAATAGTCTATATCATACATAGTCTATATCATATATAGACTATATCATATATAGACTATTACTAAGCTAACTCCTTTAGTAAGGAAGGGCAAGTTAACAGTGTTTTTATTAATCTACCAACAAGATATGTTTGTAAAGTTATTTCAGTACACGTAATTCAGGTAGAGCGCCGGTCATTGGCCCGCCCGTACCCGCATATCAACGATCATTACGATGATTGCCTATTTAAAATATACTTTATTACTTCTATTAACAGATCGCATTTCTATTTTATTATAATTTGATGTATGTGTTTTTTAAGACTTTCATTCAAACCATTAAAAGCAAATCATATCAAAATTATTAAATATTATGTACATGTATTTATTATTTTAATATGTAATGTAACATATAATTATATGTAAAACGTTATCGATTTTTTTTCGGGTCATTGTACGGATGCTTTCACCTTTGCTTTTTACTATGGAATTTTAGACAGAGTAGATCATAATAAAGTATGTAGTAGTCTTACGGCGGGATAATGATACATTTATAGATAAGCTAAGTATAATATAGTATCCGCTATTTATATAACGAAAAACGTAAAAAGTAACAAAACAGAATATAAATAAGATGTCATTATATCTCATTATTAGAAAACTTCATCCATCGTTTTTAATCGTTAAATTTATTAAGTTAAGCAAATGCCGAGATAGTAAGAATGTCTTCAATTCATGTTAACTTGGTGGTAGAGCTTTGTACAAACGTATCTGGGTAGGTAGCACCCATTCATCACATATTGCACCGCCGGTATTTGTCTTTTGAAGGGTCAATGAGCCAGCAAAAGGGACATCATCATTTAACTAAAAACAATCAAACAATACATGTACCTTACATCGAAAATGATTACATAAAATATTGCCAATTCTAAATCCTTGCTATAAGAGTAGACAAAACACCGATTATACCTACAACAAGGATAAAAGGTCGGTTATCCAGCCCTTGCAGCGAGGGGAGGTTGTAATAGGTTGCGTGAATTTGCATATGTACTAAATATAGCCTACCGATTATATGCACATCAAAGAACCCTTAATAACAACATTCGCACCCTCCACGTAACAAACGCTTGTCAATGAATTATCGAAACCTCAAACTTCAAGTAAGCAATTAATGTCTATCACAGTTAATTTTTTATGTATATGATTACTGTAAGATGAGATTTATTAATTCATTTTATTATATAAGACTGGGTAGTTTTAAAGGTAAGTTATGAACGTTCCGAACGTAATGTTCTGATGTATCCGCCCTACTAATATAGTACGTAAAATTTATACATCTTACCACTCTCTTCTGTCTTTTTATAAACTTTTATGACACTTTAATAGGTAGATTGATATCACTAGAAACTAACGGCCTTACTTATAAATATTTTTTAGTTGGTGATTATTTAACCAATGCTGTGTCTTCTTCTATCGAATCTTAGATCAGTAATGTAAGAAAGAGCCAAACACGTGTTTACCTATGTGTGTACCTATTACAGGCATAAGGGTTATGTAGTGCAGCGTTAAACCGGAGACAAAAATTCTAAGTCTTGTTGTTTGGTAGAATATATTATGATGAGCAGGTGGTACCTACGTAACGGACTATTAGTGCGAGAATGTTTTTTTATCTCCTCATGCAGTACGTGGATATATTCGTCTAATTACGGGCGTCTATCGTGTAGTCCGATTATGTTTGCGTCAAATCTTGGAACTAAGTTTACACTTTCACCGGAACTGAAACTGTAAATAGATTAAGTTGAAATTGCACACAATTTTCGTTAATACATTTGTACTCTTCGACCATTTTTTTATTAATTTTTTTTTTTATTCATCATCATCATCGTCATCAACCTTTCGTCGTCCACTGTTGGACATTTTATAATATATTGCTCAGTTTACAATGTCTTATAATAATTTATATGTATACAGTAAACATTATATAAGTGGACATATAAATTGAAGTTATAGGATATCGTTTACTAGAAACCTAACAATGATTTGTTACTTATACATAAGATATGTGCTTTGTGAATAATTTGGAGGACTGAAAATATTGTATTTAAACAAAACTTACTTATTTATAATGTTACTAGTTCTCGCCCGAGGCTTTGCTAGCGTGTGCGGGTGGAGGGGTGGGGCAGGTTGGTACCCCTATGTCTTTCTGTACACCTGGTAACGTGTATGCAAAATTTTATAATGACGGGTTGAGTAGTTATGACGTAATACCTCAACAAACATAAGGATTGTTACTACATACTTTAATCATGTGTCTGCAACGATAGTTTTAGTATCAACGACATAATCCATATTAAAGTATTTCTTTAAATATTTTCATTAAAGTAGCTGCAATAGATATACCAATATTTTATTGGTTTTTGACCCATACATGACTGTTTTAATAATTCAGAATACATGTTATGTTCTCAACTCCAGATAATCCATTCTGTAAAATTAAATAGAGATGCGATCCGAACACGAAGAGGATTACGATAATGTTTTTTTTTAAAAAAAAGCGGTCATCGAAACAGAAAAAAAACGAGCAAGTGGCGAAAAGCCAATAGACTCAAAACTCAATGAGTTGGATTGAGTATTTGAATTTATTCGTACATTTTCGTATATAGGCTTAAAGGGTGCTCATCTCGGCAGTACCACAAATGGAGTTAAAATTAAAGATAAACTTTCTGGTTAAGTTCGATAAGTTCGCTTACGTCAAAGCAACGTAAACGTACTTTAAACGTATGATTAACGGCTCCTCTCAAATTGGATCTGTTTCTATTTTACGAATTCGTTACAACTTTGTATAAAAAGACGACAATCGTTTGGTTGGGGCGTACTGTTTCATTTACTCGTTTTGGCCAGTTCAAAATGCGCTCGAGGCGATAACAAGAAATACGCTTTCAATACATTTTGTATTGTTGATACTTCATAAACAACGCTATCAAGTATACACATAATGCGATTTCGATCGATTTATGAATTATTGTTTTTTTTTCTGCTTTTCTTACTAGATGAGCTTATTTTAAAAACACATTAAAATGATCTCAGATAAGTATAGTTTTGGTACTTTGTTGATGGTCAACAAATGATTTTACAATAATGTAAATTGATAAAAAAAATAATATATTTTATATTGAAGTAACAAAATTAAAAGGACCAACGTTTAATGAATCGATTTGATTCAGTGTGCTTAGATGATTCAAAACGCTTTTTGTTTAGCAGTATTAAGTAATTTTTTTAGTGCTTCATTCCAATATATCGTTGTCAGGGTTCCGTACCCAAAGGATCAAACGGGAACCCTATTACTAAGACTCCTCTTTCCGTCCGTCTGTCCGCCTGTCACCAGGCTGTATCTCATGAACCGTGATAGTTTGACAGTTGAAATTTTCACAGATGATGTATTTTTGTTGCCGCTATAACAAACTTAAAACAGAATAAAATAAATATTTTAGGGGGGCTCCCATACAACAGACATGACTTTTTTGCCGTTTTATAGATAATGGTACTAAATCCTTCGAGCGCGAGTACGACTCGCACTTGGCCGGTTTTTTAATGCGAGATCATTTTAAATATCCGATTCACCTGTTATTTGTAATTGTAATACACATTGCCTGCACTGAGACGCCAATTAAATTTAATATAATTGAAATTGATATAATACTTGCCATAGCTTAAGAAGTTTCTACAAAAGCTAAAGTGCAACATGAAGCTTACGTATCATACAAATCGATTAAGTGGCGCAGACAATACACTGTTAATATAAATTGACACTATTTAAACTAAATTTAAAACAATATGCGCACAATACACATTGCATATTAAATTTGAACGCAACGATTTTCCGATTATAACTATTTGAGTTAATATTATAATTGTAAAGAAATTTTAACTGTCTAAGATAATTTTAGACTGAATTTAATTTAAAACTTAAATAAAAAAAAGATTCGATTTTAAAATAATTTCAAACTGAGACATTCATCAGCATGAATCAAAACATAAATTTTAATTGCACAAAGTTAATTACTTAAAACATTTGTACGTGCCCACCTGGATATGTTACACTCCAGGGTGTTGCAATCACATATCTGACTAATAACCAACAAGACGGTCTAGTGCTTTACAACATTAATAACTTTGACGCGTCTGGCGCTGACTACGTGTACGTACATACATGTGTACACACATACAAGGCGGGCATCACGCAGCGGTAGTTGCGCGTGACGTCGCATATTTTAATGACGGCAAAGCGTCCGACGTACTGCGTGGATAAAATAAAATAGGTAGTTTCCGCGAAGAGCGTTTTGGCTTTGCGTTTATTTTATTCCCACAAGCATAAAGTCAACATCCTACTACCATTTGCTCGTCGCCCCGTCGAAAGCGCGGTTAAGCGCACCCACCTACATATTTAGATCGTAAATGCAATTTTATTAACATGTATAAATCACAAATGTCAGTAAAAGTTTGAAGTCTTGATTGAAGATAAAATAAAATAAAACATCTTATTTAATAATAACAGGTTGAAAATTGCATCATAATAAGGTTTATCTAGAACTATGGAGCCTAAAGATAAAGACTACTCATGTGCATTCCTCAATATTATCTTTGTAATAAAAATAATAATTGTATGGTAAAACCATTACGGTATATAAAATTAGAAAGTAAACAACATAAAAAAATATTATTACGAATAAATTACACTTCTTTGTATTATAGGGGTTATAAGAAATAATGGGTACGTAATAATTTTTTTAAAGTTAGAAATAATATCAATGACAAATCAGAAATGTTATCTATATAATACTTACAACAAATCTTTATTAATGCAAATGTAGTCTTAAACAATGCAAAATACTCTGTCTGTAAATTATATTAAATCTATCTATAGATATAGAACAGAATTTGCCTTAGTTAAATCTACATATTGTGAGGATAATTGACATGCATGTCCTGTGGTTACTTATTCAATAATATCTTGCAGTTGAGTTTTTCCTTTGGGAATCAAGCTGTCTAGTTGTTAACGTGACAATTAAACGAAGATAATTGAGTCAGATTGTTTTGTTCCCACACTTTAAATTTATTCTCAAACGTTCTAATCGATCGGTAAAGGTCCTGCTGTTAGTTGATTAGTTCACTATCGAATATATTTGTTGTTGAATATATCTATATGTTTATATAAATCTAAATCAATTATTATTATTATTAGACTTGATATTTTTAGTAAGGGTTTTCGTTGTCTTTTGTAAACCGTAGTAAGAAAAGGTTTTACGGCATTTTTGACTCTACATCTTGAAAACTTCAAGGGCCGGCTTCGGCAGTCGGAGGTCGGGAATTTAAGAGAATTATATAGAAAATGATGCTCCACAACCTTGAAATAAATCACACAGCTAGTCAATGAATGTAACTTGTCCTTGAAATATTCAAATTTAATTAATTTCTTACCAAATCCCTTCGATTGCGAGAGACGACCCTTAATTTATTCGTTTGTCTTTATTTTAGGCACGCGAAAATAAATTTACATGAACGTTTTTTTGGTATAAACGTGTCACACTGAATTGGCACTTCTATGTTTTTATTAGTTTTTTGAGAGAGACGCTGCAGCATGCAGTGTTTCTAAAATATATGACGCAAAAAATCAAATTGAAATATGAGAGTCATCGTTTTTATTGATAATGATTTGTGATTTACGCGAAGTGAAAAGAAATAAACAAATTCTTTATTGAACTAAATTTCTATAATCGATCTTATTACAAAAACTTAAAAAAAATTAATCCACAACCAATGCGGTCTCTCACTATCTCTGCTTTCCAAACCTGAGATGCATTTGGATTGGAGAATAAGCATTAAAAATTCATCTAATGTTAGATAACATTACAAAGATTTTCGAATTCGTTGCCATTATACAAAAAGGTCCTCCTGACCGATCTTGGCCACGGCTGCCATTCTCAAGAGAGATTAGCCAAGTACGCAGGAGATATTATAGTGCACAAGTGTGTGCGCGAACACAGGTGCACCCTCTTTTGATGGGACGGCAATCCGACACGACCGGAAAGATTTCAGGCGCAGGACCAACGGCTTAATGTGCTTTCCGAGGCACGGGAGTGTACACACTTCCAACTTCCAGACTCCGGGCTGCTACTGAGAATTTTCTGGCAGAAAAACCAAATAACTATTTATTGGCCCGACCCAGGACCACCGTGTTTGCGGCCTTATATCTAGCCACTAGACCGACGAGGCAGTCGTTATACAATATACAATAAGCTTATGACGAATGTGATTTTTTTTAATAATATGTAAGCACGATAAATATATAAGCCACTGGTTTATATTAATTTAGTACTATAAACGATATTAAAAATGTATCGTAATACAGTTTGTTATTTTGAAATTTAATAATTCTGAAACTAGTAAAAAAAAATACATTTATGAAAACTCAAGATGGTAAATTGACGTAATAAGTTGTAGTTTCTTTCACTTAAGCTTCAATTTGGATAGACATCACAAAGTAACCGAGGTTTAAGCGACAAAGAAATTTAATAAGTGGGCTTTTAATTAGAGCGAATTCCCGACTCTCAGTAATGAGGTGCACTCGGCCTCAAGGAGAAAAGGCATCCGACTGGGACAAGGGAAACTCACGTTTTGTTTTGCCACATCGTTTTCCGTGCAAACACGCCTTTTTAATAAATGTTTTCTTACAAATATCATCTTACCGTGAAAATTATAAAAGGCGATTTTTTTAATTTCGCATCGCATCGTTTACGGCGAGCACGGGCTACGTAGTCCCACATGCCGCCGCTTTGTGATGTGCATAGAAAGTTAAAAGAAACATTGCACTGTTTGATCTCAAAAGTTTTAAATTATACAACTCAACACGATAATATAAATGTTATTATTGTTGTACTTAATAAATTTATATTAATTACATTAATAATGAAGTTTGTCTATATCGTGTGAAATTTAACGAAGTATCAAGTATTTACTCATTCATTAATACAGTTATTTGAAAATTGAATATATATTACGTACCGACCCTTTTGCATAATTATTTAGTCGACGGATGTTATAAAATAATAATAATAATAAATAATTATATTAAATAAAAATTGTATGTTAGTATATTGTAACATAATCATGACTACTATACTATACTATTTCATTTTATTAAATAGTATAGTACATATATTTTTTTTTAAAAACAACCGATTTTGTCGTTAATTATTCTGTGTATAAATTTAAGCAAACAAGCGTAGCCTCATTGTAAGAACTCACGTCACGGCAATCCATTAAAGAATCACGACACGAAATAAAGCCTCTTTTGCTCAGTATTAAATTAGATTTTCTTTGTAGATTCTTATATAAAGTTAGGTGTTTAGAATAAGGCATTTTATGTGGTATAAAAAATTAAATGCAAAGCGTTATCAGGGTATTTTATTTGTTCGGTTTTGTGGCGGGTGAGCGGGATGAGGAGCGGTGGGGTGGGCGAGGGAGCCAGCGTGGTAGGGGAAGGGAGGATATTGATCGGTACGCCTGCACTACCTGACGATGCAGCTCCGGACCAGAGTTCGGAATATCGGAGCTTCTGTACAGAGGATTGTGAAAACCTAAAGCTGGAATGTAAAGTTAACGCTTTTTCACAATTGAAAAAATTGTTTTGTACAAGTTGAAATGAAAATACTTTATGCATGAAACAGTTCGTAACTTTGTAACGACATGAGAAAAAAGTATATCGAAACACGTTTTGTGTGAAAAATGTTTTCATCGGTTTAAAACTATAATTTCAATATTTAAACAATGTCAACATTCACAACAACAAAGTATAGTTTCAAACATTTTATCCTTTATTGACTCGTGAATGCGTAACTCATAAGCGGTATATTCTCGAAGTTTAAAAAAAATACATTGCATCTAAAAATGAAATAAAGGAATGTTTAGAATATTTCGCAAACTTTTTGCATGTAATCGCTCGATAACAGAGCACGCTAACATTCCTGTCGTCCGTTTTGGCTCTATCGCTCTCATCCGTCGGATATTAAAGTTCAGACCGATCTGAGAGTGGAGAGTTTCGAGGGGCAGGACGGTCATATGGAATTTAGTTGTAATGGTTTTTTTCCGTTATATTTTATCGTTGTCATGTACAAAGACATGTCACATACAATTGTTATATAGAACATACATTAACGAGAATAAACTTTTTTATAATTTTTATAATTAACGGCTCTGCTTTTTTATAATCTGGAAAAATACTTGACCGGACCTTGATTGGAACTAAACTGTATATTCAGGGACGATGACAAGAGGCCAGACAAAGAGACTCTGGTACAGTTGACGATGGGTGGCATTCTTGCGCGGGATGCTGGCAGCCTCGACATTCAGAGCACGTTTTGAAAGGCTGATACGCCAGTCAAAGTTGCAAAAAATCTTACACGATACAAACAAAAAATATATTTGTGCGATGAGTTCGAACTTTCGAAATTAGCTTCGAAAGATCGTTCGACGCTCATCACTAGGAAGTGATTGGTGCTTCGTCGGCGCTCGTCTTGTTTGGTACTTAGTTAATTCAAGTATTAAGTGTCGCACTTCATATATTATACGTAGCTGGGGAAATGCGGCTCGGGTTTGATGATATACTCAGCGCAATCTTTGTGCTCATGTCATCTAGACGCGACCTAATCTACATATTATTTATATTGGTTAAATAACATTTTTAAAAAGATTTTTACTAACTATTTTATTATATGTTTTAAGGGGTTTAGTACTGAAGCAAGTTTCATTTACACACTAGTGTAGTATTTTAAATTAAAACAGTTTTAACTAACCCCATGTACGAAAGTATAGTAATGCCGTATGTTTTGTCTGCAATAGAATAGAGTTATTCATCCATTGCAACTTGTGAATGTTTTAAGATCTCGGTAAAGAAATTTTCGTTGAATGCGATGATGAATACAAATGGAATTCGGAAGGTCTTAACCATCCGTATTTTGGTAGGAAACTCTTCAACATCTGTTCGGGTATCTCAATTTACTTCATCGAATTTGAATAAAAACATGTAAATTAAAAGATTTTTTAATTTTACCATCTGGTTGGAACTAGATGATTTAATTACGTGAGCGTACTCATATTCATTATAATGAATAATTATGCATGGAAGTTGATACTTTGCGTGGCGACTAGTTAGGTTATGGGCGTTGTCTAAAACAAAATGAGAAGTGTCAAAATTTAATTTTGTGGCTGAATTAATCTCTGATTAACCGTTATACATATTAAGACTTCTTATAATCCCTACTAATATTATAAACGCGAAAATTTGTAAGTGTATTTCACCCGCGTATAATTCATAAAAATGTAATGAATAAAAATCAGCCTAGAACCTTCCTCGATAAAAGGATTATACGACACAAAAAGAATTTTTAAATTGGAACCAGTAGTTCCTGAGATTAACCGGATCAAACTAACAAAATCTGCAGCTTTATATATTAGTATAGATTGGAAACTAAAGTAAGTCGTGTGGGTAAAAATAATTTTAAAATTGACATATGGCAATTAATTAGTTATTATATTATTTATATTATTTGTACATCATGTATAGTTAATATGTTTAGTGTTGCTGGTTGAAATACTACCTTATTATGAGCCTTGAGGTTCACCAGACGTTGGGTTAAATTCTCGAGGCAGATACAAACTTACCTTCATAGTACAATATTATGCAAACCAAAGCCTAGAAATGCAGTAGTAGAAATGAAGCTCGTGTATATTTAGGTAGGTAAACTTACATTATATGCGTCAGATAAAATACTTAGTGATATAACTTATATCGGATTGTGATTCTCATAAAGATCCAAATCTGGTAAAGCTGACGCTTATTATTATGTTTTAAATTAAAAACTAATTATTTGAGTATTTAATTAACCTAAATTTCACGCTAGTAATTTCAAAATTTCTCTTCCAATATACTGATTTACAGAACATAGATCACGTGTCCGAATGGAGTAAAATTAAATTTATCGGCGAATAAATTTCATTAATTAATACACCGTCCAAGTTTATCTCGAACGGAATATATGTACGTTGAATATCATATTTAATTTTAAATATTAATTGAATGATATTTTAAACGTAATAAAATAAATTGCATAATCAGATTTAACATTTTTATCCCTTACTACTTGTTTGTTTTTTCTATTAACATCATTGTTTAAAAATTTAATTTTATTAATTATTAGCTTGTTTCGTATACAATGTTTGTTTGATTAATAGCTAATTAAGAATAATTATCGCTATCACTATCATCTCTACATATTATAAAACAAAGTCACCCCCGGTTCCTGTCTCTCTGTATGAACGCGATGAACTAAAAAACTACTGAACGGATTTTCATAAGGTTTTTACCAATGGCTAGAGTGATTCAACAGGAAGGTATAATTCTGTAAATTTCTTGACGATAATTGTTGAAGAAGTCGCAAAAAAACGAGCCGATTAGGCGCTTTCATCGAAAACGCTGTAAAATCCATTTGAAATATAACAAAATAATGTATGGTGAAATTGTCCCCCTTTCATAGATCTACAGAAAAGTCTGTGGGTAGTGGGTATATCTTACTATACCCACTTTAATGTTTAGTAAAATGGTTACACAATAATGTGATAATTGCCAAGCTATAAAAACGGATATGATATTAATCCTTATCAAATTAAATACGATTTTTACTTTAAGCATTTTAATGTTTATTATAATTACGCTACCCAATTTAAACGAATATCTTAGGAGTTATCGTAATTTAAAAACTATCGCGCATCAAATAAATTTAAGCGGTTCCACACCGATCACAATAACGCGTGATGCAAACGCTGACGCTTACTGTGGCTAATAGCTGACAATACCAAGACAGTTTTTTTTTAGGAATATTTTCTCAGCCTCCCAGGCTAAGCCGGGGTGGGTCACTAGTTTATAGTAATTAGAAAGTGGCTCTTATGTAAAATGTTATAAATCTAGTATATATACATATTTTTTAAGGAATTTCCAATGTAGTTTCAATTCGTTCAGAATTTTTAATAAAGTCAAGCTGAGGTTTTGATTATAAATTTTTAATTTTATATATAATTGGGGTCATATTTAATTTCTGATAAACTAAAGCTATGCGTATAAGATAATACTAAATTGAAAATAATTTATAATAAATTTGACATAAAACGAAATCTGTTAAAATAAAATGTTATTTGACTTTTTACTTTTTGTGCAGTTTCGACTTTCAATTTACTTTCAAATATTAAAGAAAGATTTCATATTAGACTCTTCATATATATCAATGCAGATATAAACGAATAACTACGAAATAAATAATAATGAAACAAATTGGGCAAGATCATATCAGATCACGCAGACAGTAGTTAAACAGTCACGCGACTAAACAAAATTATTAATGTACATATGCAGTGTAGGTAGTCATTTAACATTTGTTTTGTAAGAACACAATAGCATGTTAACTTTGTACATTTAACTTATTTAGCTATTTCATAGATCTGTAAATATAGCTCTGATTGACAGTTAGAATCTGGTTTTGCTTATCATTTTATTTATCACATGAATTATTTAAAAAAAAACAAATATTAGAATTCTAATCAAAACCTTATTAAAATAATGGTTTTGTTAGATACATTTCGAAAATTTTAAACACAAATTCTGTTAAAAACACGTTTAATTCTACAAGCTTAGGTATAGAGACTACATTTGCGTTATTTCTATTTTGTATTTAATAAATGCTTTTAAATTCTGTAGCTTGTTTATTGCTGCACTTATTTTTTTATACACTCCGAAAGCTTGATGTAGTTGAAAACGAACACGAAAATAAAAAACGTTAATTGAAAATAAGAGGATTTTAAAACGAAATATGAAATTTCTGATCTTTATACTCAGTTGTTTTTCAGCAACCAATAAAAACATTTGTAAATTTTAAGCTACTTGAACTGATGAAGTTTTTCAGTTTTTATGAATAGAGAGTTAACTTTGTAAAATAATAAACGCAGACTGTATCAAAGTAATAATAATAATACAACTTATTCTGAAATTCAACAGTAATTAAATCTAGCGACACAATAACATACGTCTGTAGTTTGTGTTGTTTATTTAAATAATGTTTTAATTTGACACAATAAAAAGTTATTTCAATAGTTATCTATATACATATATATAAAAATACTTGTTTTATATATTAAGGGTAATTAAAAACTAGCGCTTGACTAGCGGCATCCCCCGCGTCATAATCGATTTTAGCTCTGATATAGCGTGATTAAATATCTAATATTTACGATTATTATTATTCTTGTAATGAAAGATGAATTTATATATTGAATTATTGTAATTCCTCCCTCCTTTTATACTATATTAGGTGCAGTAGTTAGTACACGTGAACTTGCTACATACAGTTGCCCATGGGTAAAGCAGCAGCAAGTAATATAATAAATATTGTTTTTTGGCAATATGTAGCCCAGACGGGCTTGCACAATGCTACCTAGTAATTTGTAGGATATCATCATTAAAACCTTTCATCAATTCACATTTTTAATAATTATGAAACTATTGAGCGCTATTTGACAACAACAAACCATAGTTTAAAAACTTCACATGTATTAGCGCATATATATTTTTTAAATTGTTTCATAAATTAATTATCATTGATATAGAGTAGGCAGAGAATGTGAGAGAGAAAGAGAAAGAGAGAGAGAAAGTGGACGTAACGATAAAAAATAATGCGGTAAAAACACCATTACATAATTTTAACTCTCGAATGGTCTGTGCGTAACAAGTAGCGTTCTGAAACATCCTTTTATAAATTGAGTTCGATACTTTGTCTGTTCCAGATTTCTAGACGATCCAGGCATATTTATTTTATCGTTCGTCTGTTTAACAATGCGCTATCTAGGACACAATACTGTTTCCTGAGATGGAGCTGAAAAAACATTAGGTGTTTTTTATTGATCGCGATGCTGTCTATTCAGAACATTTTTATTCGGAGAGAATTTTACTAAGAGCTGAGTTAATTTATCTTTTAAATCTTTTCTATTAAAATCAGTGTAAAAGTATCGTAGAAAAATATGTTGTTATTGTTGTTATTTTACTTTTGAATGATAGTAATTCTACTACTCGCAAGTAATTCTACTTTATGTAGTAGAATTACTTGGGAGACATACAAACTTACTTTTATATTTACCGCAATCATTACCGCAAAATAATACCTACGAGTTGGTGTTCCATAAATTGAAAGCGAAGTCTTTACAGCAATTGGCGCGTTAGCACTTAATCAATTTCCACTGCCGATGATTGTCGCCTCCACTGACGTTCTAGCAGATACGAGAGCCTTTAGCTTGTTAGCAACTTCCTCTTTCAGATGTGAATTAGAATATTACGGATAGTCAGTCACTCGACCGAAGAAAACGATTGATAAAAATTAAACACTAACTCACCGATAAACTATAACTACTTTAATGTTCTTATACACATAATTAAATAGCATAACTTGAACAGCTTTCATTAATATTGCTTGTTACATCAACGTCAGTCGGATATTATTGGAATTATAATGGCTGCAATCTGTTCCTCGCATTGCAATCATTAGTCGCAAGCACGGTAGTTCCTGCTACTCGTAATTAATTTGCTTCAATAAATATAACATAGTATAATATATGTATTTATACGTATTTATTATTATTATTACGTTCTTATTACTCTATATCTAATGGTATACAAATTGAGTTCACTGGTTTCAAACACGAGGAATAAAAATGACACTGAGAATATACAACGAATCATCTGGATTTCGAAGATATTAATTAAGCAATGAAGGTGTATTTTAAAATGAAAAACGAAAACGAAGATATGAGAACGAAACTGAAAATGCAAGTAAAAAATACATATGAGTTGTTTATAGTCGTGTTGTTTCCGGCATCTCGTTATGAATAAAAGGGAAATTAGTAAGTCTACTATACCTTAGTGCTTGGTGTCGCGAGGTCCTTTCAAGCGACTAATTAAAAAACGCAACAATTATACACATTGTAAGAGTCGAGTAAAAACAGCTCTTATAAGACTTAAAGCATAATTTTAAAACGTTTATGTGTTACCAAGAGATATTTTCATGTTCTGAATTCTTTTAAGAATTGGCTCTTAAACTTTAAATATAGAATAAACCTATTACAACTAAGAGTGCAAAAAGACACCTTAATGACTTTAACTTTTACTTAAGCCTAAACGCTTTTAGCAATCTTTCCTAAACAGATTTCATCGTGTGGGTTAGGGACGTAAAATATAGATAACACAATTACATAACACAGAGTACCAATGATATGAAGATTTTTTTCAGAATTAAAAAAGTAAATTGTATTTTCGTTTATTTGAAATGACTATTATCGGGTGCTTAGTAGGATTCATACAAAGACCATAAGATTGAATCCAGGTATTGATTCTGAAGTGAGTTAAACTAGAATTAATAGTCTTAGTTAATGTATTCAGTTGAATCAGCAACATAATATTATTGTAGATCATCGTAATTATTGTAACGGGTAAATAATGCTTAACTACTCGGTAGTGGGTAGAAACAATTTCGTGATATCTTGTTACACTGACCGCCAAATCCTATTTTGCCTATTTTTTGACTAACAAAATATGTTTTAAATTATACTCTATTCGGTTACCCTGTGTTATTCGACAGACATTTTAGTCGCTGAATATTGGTTCGGCCTTTTGTGAAAGGTGAGTAAGCCAAATTGCAGGCATGTGAGGCACGCGATATTTTAAGCCCCGCATTGGAACTGTCAAAAGCTTAAAGTGAATGCTAAAAGTATTAATAGCGATAGCCAGATGCGAAAAATTGCCAATAAAAAAGGTTAAAAAATATAACCAATATTCTGTATGAAAGACCATTTTGGTCTAAAATAAAAGCGGCTAATAAATTCTATGCATCGTTCTATGACTGCTAATAGTTTTTTTTATAAATGTTAACACTATGAAATAAATGTTTTTTTAGTACATTTTTAATATCAATGTTATATAGAAAAATTGTGGTACATACAAAGTAAAGTAAAGTAACAGCCTGTAAATGTCTCACTGCTGAGCTAAGGCCTCTTCTCCTTTTTTGAGAAGGTATGGAGCTTATTAACTATATAACCAATTCTAAATAGGTACTCATGTGATTATGACGAAAGTAGGATTTTGTCCTTGTAACTTTTTTATTTGCATGTTTGTTATTTGATTCTGAACAATATTCAACAAAATGCTAAATGTCTATTTCATAAAACTAAGTTTAAAGCAATCAAGAACTGATAAATGAAAAGAAATGTCTAAAGAACATATAAAAATATTTTTCAATGAACGAATAAAACCATGCCCATTATTATATCTGCAAATGGTTTAATCCCAGTCACTCTCACCCACCATCTTAGTTGGCTCGAGAGCCGTAGCAGTTTGCTCGCAGTCGCACCCAAGATGCGGAAAGCGGTATTCCTATATTCAGTTAGGTAAGTTATTCAACCTATCTCCCTGACCCCTGGCCGTCTGCTTTCCTAATAATATAATTTTTGTAAATAGCTGTCCTTTTAAGTAAGTTTTTTGATTTTTATTATTTTTGTATATATCAGTTCTGTTTGTGGGAATGACAGTTGAAATTTAATAAAAAGAATATTTGAATTACCTAATTGATACGAATCACTAATTATAAAATATTTCAAGTGCATGAAGCCCGAGTTAAAAGGTTTTGATTATTATATATATTTATACACATTGGCGTGTTTTGCCGTTCGCGTACTCCAAGGTTGGGTGGAGGGTGGCCGAGACCCCCGTAGTGTTATTGAACTTAAACCCTCTTAATCACGTATCGAGTTCACTGGATCAATGTTACGTTAAAATAAAAAATCTGACTTTAATTACTATTATTATAAAAACTATAATTAAAAGGTTGTGCATTTTTTTTTCAAAGTTTTTGTTAAAGAATCAACTTATTGTCGATTTTATTTTCTTTGAAATAAATCACAACATTACTTAATTTGTGATAATTATCAAAATGATTGTATAATTTATTTAATTAATAGAATAATATAACCGATTATGATAAAATCGATAAATACGGTTAAGCCAAATAATAATAGAGAGCATATATAAAATATAATTTTAAATTATCCGACTGGTTAATTCCAGTAATGAGGGAATGTAGTAAGCGTAAATTATTCAAATAATTAATATCTTTCGATTTCAACTGGCACACGATATATATCATAAAAACTGACAAAGTACATGCATAATCGTTTAAAGCGACGGGGCTTTCTGTATGGGGGGAGTCAGTTCGATGAGTAGTCCTAAAATAGGCTTACACCGGCGTGCACTTAGCCTGTCTATGTCTAGAGTGATTTAATATGTCATGAAAGCTTTCAAAGATAAAAACGCTAAAAGTGTAGTACATTTTCCGCAAAGTAATTTTCAGACCGCGCTAGCGAAGATGTCTTCAATTCTCATATAAAACCACTGAAGCGAAAGCCGTGAACTTTAAAAATTGTTAACGTTGTTTGTAAAACATGTGATGCTTCAAACCGATAAACGTTTCTACCAGTACAATACGCACTATACAGTATTGTGAGGTTAATCGTGGTTTTGATATTGACGTGGTAAGGACGTGCGTATGAAAAATATTATTTAAAATTAATTTAAGACCTAAATTAATCCTTAGGTTTGTAATGACATTTGTTGTGAGCATCCAAAATTTATTCTTAATTTCAAAAATGATAAACGTTCACTTAGTAATAATAGTAATAATAAAGATTATTTGTATCTCAGATTTTCAGACACACAGGCAGACTTTCGCGCACTTAATTCTCAAGTTTCCCTTTTGATTTTAATTGTTTAAATTTTCATAGCTTCGTTATATTTGCATTCAAAACTAGTTTTTACATCACCTACAAAATCTCATTACTCAATATTAATTCTTATTTATTATATTGCATATTATTAATACAGCTGTTCAGCTCAAGCGATAGTATGCTAGAAATTATCAAATTAAAATTTGCAATCCTGGCGTTTTATCAACTCACTCAAATTAAATGAGCCATGATAGTATATGTTGTTCTTATGCGTTATTTGTATGTAGTAAGTACTACAAGTTTCTGTATGAATAAAGATCTTAAACTTATAACGTACCTACAATATAAGCTGTATGCACTAACTCAGTACTGATTATCAATAAAATCAAGCTCTCAAAATAATATACACTCTTTCGGCTAGTTTTAGCATGGCGCCTAGATATATATAGACGTTTAAAAATAAATATGAGAACAAAGCCAAAGGCGCTTGCCCACCGAAAGGGAACAGCAAACAGTTATTTTATTAAGAACATGAAATTAGGCCGGGGATAGAATTAACTGGAAAATCTTAATATTAATTATCTGTTTTGGAATATTTCACTTTTAAAATATATTAAGTTGCTTGGACTTTTAAAAATAATTCCTTTGCTTTTGAAGTAACGCTTCAGCAGCTTAACGTCGTTGTTATTTGTTATAAACGTATATTTTGATTTGGAACCACAAAAATGTAATTATCATACGAACTATTTAATTTATATTTATCACGTATGATTTTATGAGAACATACTGTCATGTTAATTTTGATAATATCGGGATATCGTATGTTTGTTTGGCGCGAATTATATCTTTCTTCCGGTCGTCCAAGGTCTGGGTCGGGTCGTTGTACTGACCCCTCTCCCCACACCCGCTCCCGTTTATATTTAGACCGGAAGCCGCAGCGATGGAAGAGCGTCCTCTTTTGCGAACCGAAATTTTTGATAAAATCATACTTATAGGCTAAATTAGTTTAAAGGACCTTTTCAGCAAAGTCATCAAGTTACCAATATTTTATATAATATACATTATTCCTTAAATAAACAACAACTTTATTTTATACATTAAATTATTTTTTATATCATGTACATACATAGCAATATATTTGTATATTAATTCAAGGAATGATTTATTATTTAAAACAAACAATAATTCAATTATAAAAAGATTGACTTTTCAAGTTAGATTTTAATCAATGTTTGTGCACGCTCGTCGGAGTTTTCTCCGTTTATTTAAATAGCGAGGAAATGCAGTCTGAGAAAGTTCGCGCTGCAAAAGGCAAAACTGAGATGGGAAAGTCAATCATACTCCTACAACAAACATTGCGGGAAGACGTGGAGTGGCCGAGTTGATCCTTATAAAATTATTAATACTATACATATTATCTTATAATACTATTTAAATTAGTTTATCTGTGATGACCTAGTGGTTAGGACACGTAAATATAAAAGTTATGTACATAATTTGGCATTATAATTCATCTCGTACTCGACGGTCAAGGAAAACGACTCGAGGTAACCTACATGAGGAATTTTGCCACACGTGAGTTTACCAACCCGCATTTAAGTGGCTCGGTGGAATAAGTTCCACACTTTTGAATAACAAGAATGGGAATGCCTAGTAAGAAATGGTTATATATAGCCTCCTCATTTATTTTAAATTAATTTGTTAGTTTTATGTACATACATATATTTTTACGTATCAAATTGATTTCTGGAATAAAGCTTCCATGGTGCCTTTATGACGTGTCTTAAAGAAGCAGGGCCGTCTTCTCGTTTCGGCACCATGATCGAAGGGGCCCCGGACTAGGCAAAATAACTGATTTGTGTAACGAACTGAATCTACATTTATAACAATTATATTTATATATAGGTAATAATTTTTTTTTTTATAATTTTCCAATTTGTTTTCAACCTATAGGAGTTGCTCAGCAACAAACATATATACATACATACATACATACATACATATACAAATATCATACATATAAACAAAATACATACAAAAATAGTGTAGATAAGATTTGTAAAACATATACATATATTACATACCGTAAACATTCGGGTTAGTTCGTGTATAAGAAATAGGTGTACATCGTCGCGATAGTTCGTGTATAATAATTAGGTTAATCGTCATCGAGTTAGTTCGTGTATAAGAAATAGGTGTACATCGTCGCGATAGTTCGTGTATAATAATTAGGTTAATCGTCATCGAGTTAGTTCGTGTATAAGAAATAGGTTACTCGTCGTCGCGATAGTTCGTGTATAATAGTTAGGTTAATCGTCTTCGAGTTATTTCGTGTATAAGAAATAGGTTACTCGTCATTGAATTAGTTCGAGTATAATAGTTAGTTTAATCGTCATCGAGTTAGTTCGTGTATATAAAATAGGTTACTCGTCATTGAATTAGTTCGTGTATAATAAAATAGGTTACTCGTCTTTGAATTAGTTCGTGTATAATAAAATAGGTCACTCGTCTTTGAATTAGTTCGTGTATAATTAATAGGTTACTCGTCATGGAGTTAGTTCGTGTAACTAAAACAGGTTACCCCGCGCCGAATGTCATAATCATCCGTAGGCATATATAGGGGCATGGTGATCGGCGACTCCATAGAGAAAGTCAGTACCATGTGCCCGAGTATGTAATGGTAACGTGTTTGGCCGCGAGGACCGTGGCGATGGCGCCGTCGCGCGGCCGCGTGCTGAGATCCTTATCAGTTACATAATGAAACTTGACACCGGGCGGTGCAGCTGGGCGTGTGACACCGCGAGGCTGCTAGCTCTGGTTGTTAATCCTTATATATATGGGAGTGGCAAGGAACCGTGTGTCGGTACAGTGCTTACTCTTATATCAAAGTTTCATGGCAAAATGTATACATACATGAGATGTGCTTTAAGCACATTCATTATAAATGATTATTATAAATGACGGTATGTGAGACCGTCAAATGAATAAATGTTTTCAATGAGGCATTATATATTACATATAATTAATAATGAAATATAATTACGGTTAGGTGGTAGCCGTGTAAACAGAAATATCTTATTGGAAATATGTATGTACTGGCAGTACAAACTGATGATTGCGAGTAGTCGTGATGACTATTAAATATAAAAATAAAATAAAATATATGAATGAAAGACAATATAAATAGTGATTGAAGTGTTACTTCAATAACAATGATGGGCAAAATAAATAAGCATATAGCTTATCAAATTTATCTTCATGTTGCAAATCTTGTTAATCGTCAGAGAAGCAAGATTATGTGACTTCTAAAACTGTGTCGATCGACGGATGAAAGTTCGTAAAGCGGTCGTTGAAAAACTCTTATATATTATTATGCAGCAACCAGATAAAAACGGAGGCTGTTTTGGTACGATCACTCTAATTCCGTGTGATGATAAATATGTTTTAAGAATACTGTTAAATAACAATAATTGTACGAAGTACATAAGAAAGGATCTCAAGAAGTGCTTTTACATTACCGAGTACTTATAATGTTATTCAGTAAAATGTTACTGCGTAGTGCGAGTACTGTACTGAATTATACTCTGGCGGGTTCTTGATGATTCGACATGGGGCGAGGCGCTGGGTGGCTTGATCTCGGTCGCTGCATTAGTGTCCCTCATGGCGATGTCGTCTGGAATTTGCTTAGGTGATGCAGTTGCGGGGTTTGATGTTACCGTATAACGTCTTCGGCGATACGGTAGGGTCCCTCCTTCTGTTGCCGATGAGGCTGCCTACGTGAGATGGTTTTGGAGTTTGAGGTTACTATATAACGTCTTTGGCGATATGGTAAGGTCCTCCACTCTGTCTTGCTGGGTTGCTGGAGTAGTGTATGTACTATGTGGTATTGCGCTATTGCTGGTTAGCGTTATGATGTCAAAATCGATGTTTCTCGTTGATCGGTGGTACCGGTATCACGACCGAATGTTGCAGAGCGTTGAGGAGGCAGTAATACTGTTAAGCTGAAACGTTCATGCAGTGATGGACAATATCAATCAATGGATTTCATCCAGGCACATCTGACGCACTAATCGTTTTGCGAGAAGTGTCGTTTGTAGCAAAATGACTCGTCCTTATTAGGGACGCCCCCTTAGCTTAGTGTTAGGGATATCACAAGTGACATTGTAGCATGTCATAGTAGTAGGGCCACCTAGTTATGTTTCTCTATATGAGTCAACATACTAGCGATAGAAAGTGCAGCCTGCATTTATCTCTTTTGTGTAAAATGCGAATATTGATCTGGGTTTTGTGCTGGCTAGGTAATCTACCAACGGGTGCGTTGCTTGTTGTAGGCTAACGTTAAGTTTTATATCCACTATGGAGTTATAGTTTTAAGTATAGCGTAATACGCAGAGCGTATAAAAGGTATATTAATAGGATAGGAAAACGTTAGATTTAGTTATAAGTCTTAGTTATAAGTCTAGGGTATTGCGTTTATTGGTTACAAAATAAGTAAGATATATTTAACACCAAAATAAGCACGCCTACAAAGGTAGAGCACATAACAACTTATGTTAAGTCCACTTGAGTGGCACCTAACTGTACCTATATGGTATTTATGCATTTGATGCAATATTTATATTATTGAATATTATTCCACATAGATTGGAATCAATATTATTATTATAATAACGGCGCTCCACGTCAGTGGATATAAACGTAAAGCGTTTTGCTTGCATTAGGCCGCCTGGCGGTTGTGCACTTGAGCTGGTATGAGAACCAGTGATTTATTTGTATTATTACAATCCAGGGCTTGTCCCTTTGGCTTCGGCTTTTCTTCAGCTTTGACTGATTGAATCTTGGACTTTGTTCCTTATTTATATTATTATTGTTGTGGCTACGGCTACTTTATAAACACCGCAGTTACGACTGTGCTTCCTACTGGACTACGGTCTGGTTTATTGATTTATTGATAAGACTATTAGTCTTTTATACACCTCAGCTACGGCTGTGATACCTAATGGACTTTAGTGCCATTTCATACAAATTATTAACTTATTGTGGGCGCACTATAAAATTGTATGTCCCATGATCGAGGAAGGTTCACCGATGAGCGGTCGGAGCCTATAGCTGATGGCGGGTGTGGGGCCAATTTCAGCCTCCTCCCCCTTTTATATTTTTCTAAATTAGTTAAATATATAAAGATGGGAAGGAGCGACATCCTTCAGCTACTCGTAAGAGGTGCTAAAGGAAATGGGACCGGGATCTCATAACGGAAATTGTTTACAATTTCACTTAATTAACCTAATTTCCATTTATTAACCAATTACATGAAACAAAATTTTTATAATAAAAACGAATTTAAAAGATTAACATGGTTTTATTTGACTCCTCTATGGTTTGTTGAACATATGGTCTCTGACGCTCTAAAAGAACACGGTTATTACGAAAACAACATTATTAGGATCCTAACTAACTAGACGAAATCACGAGCCAATACAATATTTAAATATTAAAAATAAGTATGTTTAATTGCAATTCAATTTAGGTAGGCAGGGTTTAGTCACAATTTGGTGCCGTGACCAGGATGGTCAAATCGGCTTATACTTAACCTTAAAACGTAGGCGAAAGCCTACAATTTGTTGTCCGTGAATTGGAAAGAGTCTAAAGAGATTTATGTGTTCAAACAAGCTATACTCGTAACCTTTACAGTCTGGGGGTTGTAAGGTATGAGGAGTCTGGGGGTTGTACGAAACTTTTCTATTGTTACAGACGCAGCTTAAAATATATTTGTGCTGATTAGAACTAAGGTTGATTGTGTACAGTGACTTTGTTTCAGACTAGTGTTATTAAGAGTGAAAAAAAAAAAAAGATATATATAAATTAATATATTAACTTTTAATTAAGTTTACATTCAGCTTTTAAAATGGGTAGGAAAAGGAATCAAACAGACAACAGTGAAGTTAACCAACCGCTAGCAAAACGTCGCAGGCTCGCACAAAGAGCAACAGCTACGCGTATTCCTGTTCAGAGAACTGAATCTAGGAATGTTCGGCCTATGCAGCCTTCTGTTGGAAGACGACAAGAGTTTATGACTCTTTATAAATTAATGAGACGTACATCCCGCATAATGGAGATGAAAATTAATAAATTAGAGAAAGAATTACAACAAAGAAACGAGAGAACTCCGATAGAGTCACAACAAACGGTGTCATCGCCGAGTATGGACATTGAAAATACCTCGTACAATATTTTAAATATAGCTACGGAAAAACCAAAATTTGATAAAAATAAGAACCATCCAATTACATTTCTCGAAGATTTAACATCATATATTAGAAAAATTCCCAGCAGAGGCAAAGAGTTAGATCTGGTGTTCGAATGTTTACAAGGTGAAACTAGGGATTGGGCGAGATTATATTCTTCCCAATGGAGATCTTTGGAGGATTTTAAAGCTGACTTTCTTCATACATATTGGGGAGAGTCAGAGCAAAATAAAATAAGGAGAGATATTGTTTGTGCCAAATGGAACAAAGCACAACACCCTACCATGTTAGGCCATTTTTTAAGTTTAACCAGCCAGGTTCGAATGTTGTCATTTACCATTCCGGAAAAACAGTTAGTTTCAGATATGATTAGGCATTATCCAAGACATATACAGCAAATGTGGGCAATGTCGAAAGGGGACACAGTAATTGAATTAACAGATTTTCTACGAAATCTCGACGACATTAACAAACAGGACGATGGATTTACATCAAATAACACCAAATCAAAGTTTACAAAAGACAATAACAACAACAAAGAACGTAGTGGTAATAGAAATGATATTCAACAGTCTTATAAAAATTGGCGAAAGCAAGATTACAATAAAAATAGTCATCAACAAAACCACCAAACTAATTTAATTTATAACGATGAATCTGGCTACGAACAAATTTACGATGATTATAATAATGCTTTCTATGATTATAATTTAAACTAAATGAAGCTGAACAAAATAACCCCGTCTCAGCTGTTAAAACAGGGGATGAAGCTTTGTGTATGATGTTAAATACCGGATGGATGCCTGGTCAACCACTAGGAATAAAATTTAATACTAGAGGCATACTCCAGCCATTGCAAGCTGTTGGTCAGTGTGATAGGGCTGGATTAGGCTATTCTAATTGGCTAAATAAAGAAGACATTACAAAACAAGTAATACAACTGCTTATATCGAACTGTAATAAAGAAAACAGTTTACTCGAACATGAAATTTTAAACGTATTTGAAGATTATGAAAATGTAGACATTAGTAATAAGGACTTAAGATGTGAAATTCCTATTCATTTATTTAATTATAAGGTTGACGCTTTACTTGATACGGGTAGTGATATCACATGTTTATCCGAATTAATTTATCTTGAGCTTAAGCATTTTAATTTGCCTATAATGCCGGTTAAAGCAATCCAAATTAAAGGTGCAATAGGTTTAAAAGGTTCAAAAATACAGCAAATGGTAATGATACCAACAAAATTAGGAAGCTTAACATTAGACATAGGTTATTTAATTGTACCTAATTTAACTCGGTCAGTTATATTGGGATTCAACTGGATCAAACAAAATGAAATTGTTTTAAATTTTAGAAAAGATCAAATGAATATAAAATTAATGAAGAACAATATAGAGCACATTATACCAATCTTGAATCGAAATAAAGGATTAATTAAAAATGTAATGCAGATTTCTCATGATAGTTTGGATACTATATTGGAAAGAATTAAATTAGGCACAGATATTTCTTACGATGTTAAGCAAAAACTTTTAAAAATTTTATACAAACATAATAACCTTTTTACTAAAAGGTTGGGACGTTGTAATTGCTATGAGCATGAAATAGTAATGACTCATAGTGAACCCATTGTAAAAAAATCATATCCTATACCCTACGCTTATAGAGGGAAAATGGAAGGCAAGCTTAAAGAACTTGAGGATTTAAATATCATTTCGAGGGCTTCAACGCCTTATAGTAGTCCTCTGACTTTCACACTAAAGCGTGATGGAACTATAAGAGTTCTCTTGGATGCTAGGGAAATAAATAAGCATATGATCGCGGAAACTGAAAAACCGCCATTGCAATTGGACGTTTTAAATTCATTTCATGGGTGTAATTATATTACCACAATAGCCTTAAACAATGCATATTTTCAAATACCAATTAGCATTAATAGTAGAAAATATACAGGATTTTCTTTCAATGGGAAATCTTACGTATACAATGTGTTACCACAAGGTCTAAAAACTTCAGTCGGAAGTTTTAGTCGAGCAATGGACAGAGTATTAGGCCCGGAAGTTCGGGATTTTTGTGTTAATTATCTTGACGATTTAGCTATAATAACCACTGGCTCTATAGAAAATCATATAAACCATATAGACATTGTTTTGTCGAAGTTAGAAAAGGCCGGATTGACATGCAATATAGAGAAATGCGAGTTTCTCTGTGATGATGTCAAAATGCTTGGTTACATCATATCAACAAAAGGTATTCGTACCGACCCTGATAAGGTAAAGGCAATACAAAATTTTCCGATTCCAAAAAAGATTAAGCATTTACGGGCTTTCTTAGGGTTATGTAATTTTTATAGACGCTTTATACCTAATTACTCGTTATGTACGTTACCCTTATGCGAGTTACTTAAGAAAGATAAAAAGTGGCTATGGACAGACAAAGAACAAAAAGCTTTTGAGATTATTAAAAAGCAATTTATAAATACAATCGAACTTCAACATCCAGATTTTCAAAAACCTTATTATTTACAAACTGACTCATCAGGAATCGGTTTTGCAGGTGTTTTGTATCAGATAGGAAATAATGATGAGATTAAGGTCTTAGGTTTTCATAGTAGAGCTTTTAAAGGAGCTGAGTTAAATTGGACTGTTACCGAGCAGGAATTCTTTGCAGTAATATCAAACTTTAAGAAATTTGAAACTTATTTAAGAGGAAGTAGAGTCATTATAAAAACGGATCACAAGGCATTATTATTTATAAAAAATTGGCATTTATTTAATAGTAGAGTTACACGGTGGATACTTTATTTAGAACAATTTAATTATAAAATAGAGTACATAACAGGTAAAAGCAACTTAGTTGCTGACATTTTATCCAGATATCTTCCAAACACTTACAAAATTCAAGAGGCAAAAACTAGTTTACCAGAGATATTCTATCTTGTTAAAGATAACAAAACACTTCTATTAAAGCTCAAACATTTGTCTAAGCTTCAGGATGAAGATAATGAGATTCGAGAAATCATTAATAGTCAAAATCATCGATATAAAAATAGAATTAATATGAAAAATAACATATATTATTTTAGAACTAATAACAATAATGTAGTTTATATGCCAGCCATATTGAGAGAGGAAATAGTTAATCAGGTTCACGCTGAAATGGGTCACCAAGGAGCATATAAAATTATAAAATACATAAGAGAAAGGATGTTCTGGAAAAACTTATCTAAACAAGTAAAGGATATAATACGAAAGTGTCACTTATGTCAGCTTTCAAAAAGTAATAACGTAAAATATGTTGGACCTTGTCGGTCAATCATCACAAATGACGTAGGTGAAATAGTAATGGCTGATCTCTATGGTCCTTTACCGTCGGGAACTTTTGGATATACATATATTTTAGTTGTACAAGATTCTTTTAGTAAATATGTAAAATTATATCCACTCCGTAAAGCCACCGGTCGTTCATGTTTAACAAAAATGAAACAGTTTAATAACATTTTAAAAATAAATAGCGTTATGACCGATAATGGGTCACAGTTTATTAGTAGGATATTTAAAAAGGGGCTTGAGGATCTCAAAATAAAAACCATTAATACAACTGTACGTAATCCGAGACCAAACACAACTGAAAGAGTTAACAAAGAACTAGGGAGACTCTTTCGTACATATTGTCACAAAAATCATAAGTCGTGGGTTACAATACTACCAAAGGTAGAAGAACTTTACAATAATACACATCATGATAGTACAGGGTTTACACCAAACGAAGTGTTATATGGAAAAAGACCTACCTTATCTATAGATAGGTTATTGTACAATTCAATGTCAATAATCAACATCGAAAAAATTCGGGAACAAGTTCGTATGAACATTAAAAGATCAAGTGAAATGAGACAAGTTAAGTTCAATAAAACACATAAACTTATTCAGTTTCATATTGGTAATTTAGTGAAAATTAGGCGATCAACTCGTTCAAATGCTCAAAAGAAAGAAATAAGTAAATTTGAATTATTATATGAGGGGCCATATTTAGTCGCAGCTGTTCCCTTTGAAAATGTTTATACTTTAATTGATCCAAAAACTAATGAAATTCGTGAAAATTATAATGCGATCCATTTATCTAGATATTACAATTAGAACATTATTGTACCTTACTCTTGATATATATAACTATGTCAAAAATATAATCGTGTTTATATTTGTGTCAATTAGTAAAATCAATACTAAATAAGTCGTACTTACTATTAATTTTAAGAGTATTCCAGAAATGATTAAATTAATTTTATGAATAAGGTAAATATATATTTTAACAAAATAGTGATGTAGTGAAGATGTGAATCAGATGTTGTCATAACATAATTTACAATAATTTAAGAGGGAGTAATGATTATTATAATTGATTGATTTTAAATTGTATTGAATTGTGTTTATTTTTAATAAATATGTGAAACTATTTAATTTTGGTCGGGTCGGTGATGGCTCAATTACATTTATTAATCTAAAACAGTTAAAACTTAATTAATAAATATTAGTTAATATGATTAAACCTATAAATATAAATTAACTTGTTTTGATTAAATAGATTTAGTTGGTGGGGTGTTGGGCGGCCATCTTGTTAGGATTAATAATTATTTTATTACAGTAATTTAATAATCAAATATATATTTCTAGTTATAATTAATTAAGGTTATAGATGTTATAACTGGAAGTATCTAATATTAATAGTCAATATATATATATAAACATAAATATAATGTTCGGAGTAAATTCTATTCCGATAAACTGCATAGAATTTAGGGGGTTGGATGTAACGAACTGAATCTACATTTATAACAATTATATTTATATATAGGTAATAATTTTTTTTTTTATAATTTTCCAATTTGTTTTCAACCTATAGGAGTTGCTCAGCAACAAACATATATACATACATACATACATACATACATATACAAATATCATACATATAAACAAAATACATACAAAAATAGTGTAGATAAGATTTGTAAAACATATACATATATTACATACCGTAAACATTCGGGTTAGTTCGTGTATAAGAAATAGGTGTACATCGTCGCGATAGTTCGTGTATAATAATTAGGTTAATCGTCATCGAGTTAGTTCGTGTATAAGAAATAGGTGTACATCGTCGCGATAGTTCGTGTATAATAATTAGGTTAATCGTCATCGAGTTAGTTCGTGTATAAGAAATAGGTTACTCGTCGTCGCGATAGTTCGTGTATAATAGTTAGGTTAATCGTCTTCGAGTTATTTCGTGTATAAGAAATAGGTTACTCGTCATTGAATTAGTTCGAGTATAATAGTTAGTTTAATCGTCATCGAGTTAGTTCGTGTATATAAAATAGGTTACTCGTCATTGAATTAGTTCGTGTATAATAAAATAGGTTACTCGTCTTTGAATTAGTTCGTGTATAATAAAATAGGTCACTCGTCTTTGAATTAGTTCGTGTATAATTAATAGGTTACTCGTCATGGAGTTAGTTCGTGTAACTAAAACAGGTTACCCCGCGCCGAATGTCATAATCATCCGTAGGCATATATAGGGGCATGGTGATCGGCGACTCCATAGAGAAAGTCAGTACCATGTGCCCGAGTATGTAATGGTAACGTGTTTGGCCGCGAGGACCGTGGCGATGGCGCCGTCGCGCGGCCGCGTGCTGAGATCCTTATCAGTTACATAATGAAACTTGACACCGGGCGGTGCAGCTGGGCGTGTGACACCGCGAGGCTGCTAGCTCTGGTTGTTAATCCTTATATATATGGGAGTGGCAAGGAACCGTGTGTCGGTACAGTGCTTACTCTTATATCAAAGTTTCATGGCAAAATGTATACATACATGAGATGTGCTTTAAGCACATTCATTATAAATGATTATTATAAATGACGGTATGTGAGACCGTCAAATGAATAAATGTTTTCAATGAGGCATTATATATTACATATAATTAATAATGAAATATAATTACGGTTAGGTGGTAGCCGTGTAAACAGAAATATCTTATTGGAAATATGTATGTACTGGCAGTACAAACTGATGATTGCGAGTAGTCGTGATGACTATTAAATATAAAAATAAAATAAAATATATGAATGAAAGACAATATAAATAGTGATTGAAGTGTTACTTCAATAACAATGATGGGCAAAATAAATAAGCATATAGCTTATCAAATTTATCTTCATGTTGCAAATCTTGTTAATCGTCAGAGAAGCAAGATTATGTGACTTCTAAAACTGTGTCGATCGACGGATGAAAGTTCGTAAAGCGGTCGTTGAAAAACTCTTATATATTATTATGCAGCAACCAGATAAAAACGGAGGCTGTTTTGGTACGATCACTCTAATTCCGTGTGATGATAAATATGTTTTAAGAATACTGTTAAATAACAATAATTGTACGAAGTACATAAGAAAGGATCTCAAGAAGTGCTTTTACATTACCGAGTACTTATAATGTTATTCAGTAAAATGTTACTGCGTAGTGCGAGTACTGTACTGAATTATACTCTGGCGGGTTCTTGATGATTCGACATGGGGCGAGGCGCTGGGTGGCTTGATCTCGGTCGCTGCATTAGTGTCCCTCATGGCGATGTCGTCTGGAATTTGCTTAGGTGATGCAGTTGCGGGGTTTGATGTTACCGTATAACGTCTTCGGCGATACGGTAGGGTCCCTCCTTCTGTTGCCGATGAGGCTGCCTACGTGAGATGGTTTTGGAGTTTGAGGTTACTATATAACGTCTTTGGCGATATGGTAAGGTCCTCCACTCTGTCTTGCTGGGTTGCTGGAGTAGTGTATGTACTATGTGGTATTGCGCTATTGCTGGTTAGCGTTATGATGTCAAAATCGATGTTTCTCGTTGATCGGTGGTACCGGTATCACGACCGAATGTTGCAGAGCGTTGAGGAGGCAGTAATACTGTTAAGCTGAAACGTTCATGCAGTGATGGACAATATCAATCAATGGATTTCATCCAGGCACATCTGACGCACTAATCGTTTTGCGAGAAGTGTCGTTTGTAGCAAAATGACTCGTCCTTATTAGGGACGCCCCCTTAGCTTAGTGTTAGGGATATCACAAGTGACATTGTAGCATGTCATAGTAGTAGGGCCACCTAGTTATGTTTCTCTATATGAGTCAACATACTAGCGATAGAAAGTGCAGCCTGCATTTATCTCTTTTGTGTAAAATGCGAATATTGATCTGGGTTTTGTGCTGGCTAGGTAATCTACCAACGGGTGCGTTGCTTGTTGTAGGCTAACGTTAAGTTTTATATCCACTATGGAGTTATAGTTTTAAGTATAGCGTAATACGCAGAGCGTATAAAAGGTATATTAATAGGATAGGAAAACGTTAGATTTAGTTATAAGTCTTAGTTATAAGTCTAGGGTATTGCGTTTATTGGTTACAAAATAAGTAAGATATATTTAACACCAAAATAAGCACGCCTACAAAGGTAGAGCACATAACAACTTATGTTAAGTCCACTTGAGTGGCACCTAACTGTACCTATATGGTATTTATGCATTTGATGCAATATTTATATTATTGAATATTATTCCACATAGATTGGAATCAATATTATTATTATAATAACGGCGCTCCACGTCAGTGGATATAAACGTAAAGCGTTTTGCTTGCATTAGGCCGCCTGGCGGTTGTGCACTTGAGCTGGTATGAGAACCAGTGATTTATTTGTATTATTACAATCCAGGGCTTGTCCCTTTGGCTTCGGCTTTTCTTCAGCTTTGACTGATTGAATCTTGGACTTTGTTCCTTATTTATATTATTATTGTTGTGGCTACGGCTACTTTATAAACACCGCAGTTACGACTGTGCTTCCTACTGGACTACGGTCTGGTTTATTGATTTATTGATAAGACTATTAGTCTTTTATACACCTCAGCTACGGCTGTGATACCTAATGGACTTTAGTGCCATTTCATACAAATTATTAACTTATTGTGGGCGCACTATAAAATTGTATGTCCCATGATCGAGGAAGGTTCACCGATGAGCGGTCGGAGCCTATAGCTGATGGCGGGTGTGGGGCCAATTTCAGCCTCCTCCCCCTTTTATATTTTTCTAAATTAGTTAAATATATAAAGATGGGAAGGAGCGACATCCTTCAGCTACTCGTAAGAGGTGCTAAAGGAAATGGGACCGGGATCTCATAACGGAAATTGTTTACAATTTCACTTAATTAACCTAATTTCCATTTATTAACCAATTACATGAAACAAAATTTTTATAATAAAAACGAATTTAAAAGATTAACATGGTTTTATTTGACTCCTCTATGGTTTGTTGAACATATGGTCTCTGACGCTCTAAAAGAACACGGTTATTACGAAAACAACATTATTAGGATCCTAACTAACTAGACGAAATCACGAGCCAATACAATATTTAAATATTAAAAATAAGTATGTTTAATTGCAATTCAATTTAGGTAGGCAGGGTTTAGTCACATTTGCAGCACATACGATATTTAGAATAAATTTTCACGTGGGACCCCGAGATTATAATGTGCCCAGGGCCTTCTATAAGTTTAAGTTGGCCCTGTAAAGAAGACAAAGTTACAAGAATATTTTTCCGTTCAAAATATTAATTCAGTTACTCCCCAATATATTTAAACAAGGCTGGCTGTTGAAAGTTGGAAACTAGTAAATAAAACAATAAATGTATCGACTCATCGGCGCCGAATGAGTTATATATGGACCGATAGGACGTTATTGCATCGATCTGTCTAGGTCTCAGCTGGGCACTAACTAGTTTTGTGAGAGTGCGAATAAAATAGAAAATTACATTACATAATCATTAACGTAAACGCCGTTATAGGGAAATTTATTCAAATGTGAAGCTTGAAGCTTTGCCTCTTTCGAAAGATTTAAAAGCGACAGCGTCACTTTTAAATTATAAAGCTTTTTCTTCTAAATTACATATCCACAATCTAAACTTCTTTTGTAGTATTTTAATATAAAAAAAGTTTTTTTAAATGATATAGAGTATATCCAATATCCTTTATCGGAATGCTTGAGTCTCTGTTTCAAGCGAGCGGATATCAAAAATTATTTTCGTTCCAGAGGAAGTTACAGTCTACTCGGCAATCTTACTATTGACACAATGAATCCGGTGTTATATCATAGGGGCATTTGCATTTAACTGTGAGACAATGAAAGTGGATATGTGTCTAAATTAAATAAAGTTTCATCTATATTAGTTTCTTTGTATCCATGCCTTGGCTGGACTATATAGGGCTTTGGGCACGTCCGTCTGGATAGGGTCTCGCGACCATAACATATTCTACTGTGATATTAAGGCTGAAAGAGCCAGTGTAAATAACTTCTTAGTTTCCAAAGTTAGTGGTATACCTATTGACGATATAAGAGATTACTATTTCTTACAGTATCAATGTCTATGGACGGTGTTGACCACTTACCATCAAGTGGCCAATTTGGCAGAATACTTAGATTAAACAAGTAAATATATATTTTAAAAATAAAAACGTTAGGACATTAAAACGGTAACCTAAACTTCAATCGTAATATTACACATTATACAAAATTACTATCAACAAAATTATACTGAACTTTGAAACTAATCAGAAATTTTTGTATTTGACATAGTTGGCTTTGTTCACACACAATACGGAATGAATACAAACAGGCTTTTCACGTATGGTAGTGAGGTATGGTGATCGTAAATCAAACGGTCGCCGGTTCATTCCCAAAAAGGGTGGAGTACCGTTGTACGAGCGCAGTAAAATGCAAACGAATCATTTGTGTATTTAACAAGAGACAGTGTGAAGATCTAAAGCTTCGGCACAGAAAAAGATATACAATATTTATTATTTGAATTATTATAAAAAAAATATTTATTATATTTTATAAAAAAAGTTCTTATATATTTAACGTTTACACCTTTGTTGTTAGTAATTATTGATACAACTCGTGCAAAAGGAATTCTGTTCGGTAAAGTTATTTGTATTCCTTTTATTTCCGTAAATAAATAATATTACGTGTTTCGAAGTTTTCATTATTTTATGTTATAATTCTTAAGGATAACTCTCTCTATCGATTTTATTTTTTCTTTCAAACATGACATAACAAATAAGTGCTTCGTTAGCTAGCTTTAAAAACAAAGTAAGAAACTTTAAGAAAATACAAAGTTCTTCATTTTTCTTCTTACTATTTAATATAACAACTTTCTGTATCTAAGTAATTATTTTCTACAAGATAAAATTTACGATGTATACCTATCGTTTAGTTCGTTTCCTTCATGTGCTCATAGCCGTGTGTACTCAGGGCGACTTATAGAAAGCAAATACGAGGACGTAATGGGTATTCAATTCTGAGGCGAACGTCAATGTGACCGCTAGTTGAACACCACAAATATTGACTGACTTCTATGGAGCTATTCCGTACCGAACAAATTCGAAAATGTACATGCGATTGGATGATAAAATATCGGAAAGTGGTACGAGATCGACTACAATAATTAAATTGGATGACAATAGCTTAATAATAGACTTAATAACGTATTGTATTGTTGTACCTTTACAATTTTGTTTCCTGATTCGCACTGTACTAGTCTGCACTAGTAGTAATAGTAGTAGTGGTTTAATTTTATTATTTATATTGTGTTTATACATCTTATCTTTTATATTTTGCATTGATGATATTTTTTATATCAATTAATGAAGTAGATGAATAAACAAAATCACCGTAACGGTTAACCTAAGGCTACCCATGGCCGTTGATTATGATGATATGGGACACGAGTGACTTTTGAAGTTATCGCATACGATCATCGTTTTACGATCGTACGATACGTAGTGCTACGTGTCAAATTTGTATTTCCAGAATATTTTCACTGATGGAGTGGCAAAAAAGTCTGACAGAATTATTACTACTATAACTTTTAAGCTTTAAGTCAATTTCGATCGTTTAACATTTTTTAAGATACGACGTACTTTGAAAAGTGTTCGTCGGTTTCATAAAATTATCAGAATGTTTTAATAAGCATGAGTTAATTTGTATTCATTGTTAGTTTAATGACTACCGTATAAGGGTGAATATCCTAAGACTCGAGGATCTTGGACCGAAAGAGTTACTGGATACAAGATACTAGGACTTATGTCATATGCTTCGGAAAGCACGTAAAACAATTATTTTTCACCTGAGTGAGGGAACAGAGGGTGTGCTGGTTAGGTTAGGTTTAGTAAGCACACGCATGTGCACTATAATATGTTCTGCAAATATACTCTATGAAATTCGCTGCTTAGGTTGAAATTAGAATAGATTTTTATTTAAATGTTTTAGGGTGATGAGGAAATATTAAACACTGAAGCTAGTCGGTAAAATTAAAGACAACCCCTGTGAATGTGAATCAAATGAAACAATGCCTTTAACAAAACATTTTATTTAATTATTATTTAAGTTAGATAATATATAGAAATCGGTTTATTATTTCCGATTAACAGTGGCAATATAAATTATAGCGTATTTAATTATACGACCAAAATGATTAAAACACATATTGTTTTGCGTGTCAATACATCATGACATATTCGTAGCATCTATGCTGTTTACAGAGTTACTACGTTGAGGGGTTTCGGGGGCTGGTAGTGATACACAATCATTTCACATCCTAATATCCCCAAGGGCATGCGATGCACGTATGTAACCTCATTTTTATCCAAACTCGCTGTACGCCTGATTGTTATCAGCAGTACTGCTGTAAGAACTAACTTCGTATTTCATTCGTAAAAATGTTGAAAACAGTTTTTACGGTGATACACTATTTTCATGTGTGTCTTTTGAATGTTATAATTTTATTGTAAAATTTGCATATTCTACGTGAATTTAATCGGTCGTTGACTTAAAAAAATGAGATTTGGGTTTAAAATAATGTGCCTATGTGATGTTTGTTATTAAACAATTGTGATAACAACTTGGGCAAACGGTGTAGCTGGTTTTCCCACACACTGTGGGAAGATCCATATAATACATTCAGACCGGCAGAAGTATACTTAAGGATGTAGTAAATATACAACTGGTTCGATTCCCGCATAGCATTTTTATTGGATCAGGCACTGGCTACAACTTTTTAACCAACAAAGCAAACCAGCAACTTCGAAATAATATAACTAAAAGCTATTACTATATAACAATTAATGTTACTCAAAAGAGGTTTATATTGTTACGAATACAAAAGGACATTTAAGGAAGGGTCGATGATTCCAAACTAGCTCTGCATTTAGCTGTAGATGTCCCTTTGAAAGTACGCGGGTCACAATTAAGCTCTTTTTATTTTTATGTCGCTCAGCAAAAGCGGCGCGTCGTATATTAGTGAAATACTTTGATCATCTAAATACGGTGTGGTAGATTCTAAATGTAGAAGCGACAGAAATTTCATTCAGTATTTCATTATAATTTAGTGCTTAGAATAATAAATTATGAATTTTGCACTTTATTCAATAACATAATTAGATTACCAACATGATTTCATCATCAAAAACGTTAAAAATATGTTTAATTTATTTAAAAGTTATTTTTTTTGTTCTACCAAATCAATATAACATACATTTTAATAATAAATATAAATGAAATACTAAGTTTTTCTATAATTAAGCGAAAGTAAAAGGATTTAGGTACCGTACGATTTACGGAAATAGGTTGTTCTAAACCTGTTCGATGGCATTATTAACTGGCTTTCTGCCGTTTAAATAAAATAAAAGACATTTAATAAAATAACAATTTAACTATATTATTATTACGTGTAATGAACCTATATTATGTGTCCAATCAAAACTACGTCAAATAAAATTAATAAGACAAGGACATCAGATCGAAGGCGAAGTAGTATTTATTTAGAAGTATTAAAATAATAGTCATTATTACGAACTCTTTAACATGTCATTGACGTCTTTCTTTGTTATACCTAAAGTGCTGGGGAGTTTCTATACGGTTATTTTGCTCGTATGGCAGACATTGTGAATAGTGATAATAGCGCTATAATAAGTATTAAGGGGCACGTCTGGCACCATGGTAACGTGGTGTCAATTGACAGTGCATCGAATTTGTAAAAGAAAGCTTGTTCTATAGTATTATTTACTCATCATTTACTCGTCTGCCTCTGGCGCTGATGTTCTATAAACAACAGGAAGACATCTAGGGTTCTGATTTTTTAGTAATTTATTTGTTATGATTAAAAAAGTCTAGATGTCATGATTTGTGCTGTCGCAATTTTTAAGTTTTATTTGTATTTATTTAAGGCGTTAGCGTTAATAAATGTATATCGATTTCAGAATGCTCTTGATCAGCTCGAAATTCAGCACCAATTTAATGTTCCTTTTTTTCAAATTTATTGTGCAGTCACTCTGTAAAGTAATAATTAACGAGAGAGATAAATGTGATTAATAAATCAAAATGATTCATATTGATCTGAACTATTTCGATGTGATGTATGAACAAATTATAAACTGAAATGCTAGAGTATTTCTACGAATTGTGCAAAATTATTTGTAAAACCAAAATACTCCATTACTCCGTTTTAATTTATAATTAAAACATTATATTTTCTTAAAGACATATATATTTTAAAGAGTCTGATTTATTAATCATTCTTAATATCAAAAAATACTTTCGTGTGCGAGGAAATTATTTTTCAAGGTACCTTTACAAATAATTTAAAATTGAGCTTAAAAACCATTAAAGTAAAACAACATTAAAAATAAATTAATTTATATTGAAATGTGTTGTAATGAACATGTCGACATTATTGTGCTCACGCTGCACTCGCCTGGTAAAGTGTTTACGTACGTACGGGAGCTTATTTTCTGTCACAATATGTGTTTCAATCGTGGCTCAATATCCATGCACTTTAATTTTAAGTTGAAAAATAAAAACTTTTATTATAACCTCTTTGTTGGCTACTCAAATTTTTAATGCTCATTTAATAAATTTAATTAGACCGTCATCATAAATGATCAGGAAATTAGAGCGGGGATGAAGAGCAGAATTTTGTGTTTCATTAGCTAACTTTGTAGCTGAGGCTAAAGACTAATCAAACAATGTTTTTTTTTGTGACAAGTTTAGATCTCTTTGTACTAAACATTAAAACTTCGTTTAAATTTTAAATCAATGTAATAATTAAGCCCAAACCTGTCCGACTGGGTCTGAGTTAAATCGCTTTTGTTATAGCTGAAATATATTATAATACGGTACACGAAATTGATGTTTTTAGCACTACAAACATATTATGTTGCAAAGAAAACTTCTGTAGTGTTGTTGTATATTACATTAGATAAAATCAGTACTTATGCCCCGGAAAAGAAAAAAGAAGCTTTCAGAAATTTACCACTTTTCAAATAAATTCACCATAGCTCAAAATAACCTAGTGAATCTATTTAAAATCTAGATGTAAAATATTTTGTTCGATGTTTAAAAGCGGTTAAAACCATGTTTCGCTCGAATCCTATTAGTATCTCAATATAAGTCTGCTCCTCTATGGCTAGCGTAGACATATTTGACGTAATCTATGTTATCGTTTTCAATATCGAAGCTGCATCGATCCACAGGACGGTTTGCTTTGTGCTTTGTGGGTATCAGGGAGTAATTCAATGCTGATAATATTGTATGTTTATGAAAAGCAAAGGCATGTTTAACCTTTGAATGATAATCGATCAGGTTTTAATATTTAATAATACAGAATATCGATCTTCCATTCGAGTTTTTATTATTATAGAAATCGTATATTAACTTCAGTCTAGCAGTTTTTCCTTTATTTAAGTTGAATTCCATTTGTAACAGGATTTTTTTAACTGATAACTTTGTTTTCCACCCAATTAAGTATCCTGCGAGTTTTCGCTGAATAATGAGACTCAGAAGATATTAGAAATTTCAGGCAGATTTAAAGTCAACTAATTAGTTACTTAAAATTTTTCGTAAGATTATTACTACTATATGAACTATATTACATTATTTGAATTGAAATTAGCTTTAGATATGTATTAATTAAATGTCACACAAAGGGATCGATCGGACGATCAATTCAAGTCATAACTACATTCATAGAAACAATATATTTTAATATTCACAGTAATGTAATTTATATTAAGATTCATCTTGAGTGAACTTGGTGAAAGGGCTTTGTGCAAGCCGGACTGTCACATCACTTATTTTACCGGCAATTAGCCAGGCAACAATACTTAATATTGATATGTTCCGGTTTGAAGTGCGTTAGCCAGTGTAACTACAGGTCCAAGGAACGTAATAAATTAGCTTCCAAAGTTGATGGCGAATGGGCGGTGTAAGGGATGCTTAATATTTCTTAGTTCCAATGACAGCCTGTCAACCTATTTTCCATAAAAAATAACGAAATACGGAGTGCTTACAGTGGATTATTTTAACTTTGTTGATATATAATTGGATTTAAAGTTACTTTTCTTTTTAGTTCCTTTATTAAAAATGTTTACAAACAAAACACATCTCATTACAAATTAACCTGATGTTACTTGTGCAAGGTGAATGTCGTCTGGTCTTCACTGACTTTTATTGACAAGCAACTACTGTATAAGGATATATTATTCTTCATATAGCTATTTGGTTTAACATTCGTTGTGCGTTTATAAATAACAGGGCTGGTACCTTTATTTATAGACGACCGTATTAAGTGTAAGAGGTTCACAATTTTTTTTATCAGAAAAATGTTATCTAATGTATGTATTTATTACAACTGTAGTCAAAATAAATATTTAAAAAAACATAACTGTCATAACAGAATGTATCTTGCAAAACTATAAGAATTTCTATAAAATATAGTTGTTTTTTTATTATTTGTAACAAAAATGGTTAAATAACCATAATCGTTCCGAAGATATGGATTGGTGTTATTAAATATTTACAACAACAAGTACTCTGTTCTTAAATTAAAAAAAAAAACATACTTTTTTATTTTAAAGACCTGTTGACGGATGGTCACGGGAACAAAGACCCAGTTAACATTTAAGCATTATTTTGTACAATGCCTTTTGTGTTCCATACCTCGTTTTAGTAAAAAGAAGGGCAAGAGAATAATGCTTGTTTCATAGTTTTAACAACGTATTTTATTTATAATTGATTTTATTTTACAAAACTCATATCATATATGTGATCGTATGAATCTGAAATTAATTAAATTGATATATTTTGAAGTATAGAAAGTAGTGAAAACTTTTATTTGAGTATTATAGATTATAAGTTAAAAAAAAGTCATAAGAACATTATTAATTTTATAAAGTAATATTTATATGTATGTAATAAAGCGTCATGAGTTAAAAGAGTTCACGCGGTTTGCACGGATGTGGAGTTTTTGCGTTTAAAGTTAAATTGTTCGCATCGTCCTTTGAAAGCCTTTTAGCGTCCCTTGAGTTGGCTGGAGTTGAAGCTCAGCACACCCTTTTCACATTTTGCTTGTTGTAAACAAAACCTTAATACTTTCTTATACGTGTTCATGTCGAGAACAAAGATCATAAGAAACCCGTGATTATTATTTTTCTTTAATTTCTAAGTCTTTTTGTTACCATATGAAGTCATAAGTCAAGAATTCTTACTTATAAGGTACTTACCCGCTTTGTGTATTTACCGGCACTGCATCGCAAACCTGAAACGAAACCAAGTTTATCAATACAAATGTTAAACATAAGTGCGACTCGTATTGAATTAAGCATTAAGTACCGATGTTATGATATCAAAACGAATAAAACATCGTTAAGAACGCACTGCTTGAAAGTCAATCGGCGCGTGCGCTATATATAGCTAGCATTTGCTATTATCTTAGAACATAGTGTACTAGAAATGTCATATATCATGTTATTACTATATTTATCTTTAATTATATATATTTTTTTTGATTATAGGTAATAGGTAGGCGGACGAGTATGTGGGCCACCGGGTGGTAAGTGGTCACCAACGCCCATAGATATTGTATATTCATTTAAAAAATACTTCGCCAATTCGCCACCAACCTTGGGAACTAAGATGTCCTTTGTGACTGTAATTACACTGACTCACTCACCCTTCAAACCGGAACACAACAATACCAAGTACTGCTGTTTTATAGTAGAATATCTGATTAGAGGGTGGTAACTAACCAGACGAGTTTAGCTCTACCACCACATAATAAACTTACAAGATTATTTTTCAACTCTTTGACTCTATTGTATCTAAATAGGTATATATTTATATTAAAAGATAAAGTCACGTTAAAACAAATAAGACAAACATATAAAATACATATATTACAATATGTGAATTAATCTTGTCATCGTAATATAATAACTGATTAATATTTTTATCGTAATATAATAACATAAATCGGACCCGATTTGAAATATTAATAATAATCGATTATTATTAATAATCGATTATTATTAATAATAATCGATTATTATTAATATTTCAATTTATATATTATTATTAATATTTTCAATTTATATTTAATATTTAATATTTCAATTATAATAATAATCGATTATTATTAATAATCGATTATTATTAATATTTCAAATCGGGTCCGATTTATGTTTGGCATCTCAAAACATAAACAAAATTCCGGACTATTCCGGACTACTAAATTCTAAATAATATTAACAAGAATGACAAGGAGAACTAAAGTGAAATTAAAAATAACAGCAGCAGTGTGTTAACGGGCTTTAGGACTTCCTATCCTATTGAATATAATGCTTAGGATTCATTCCACCACTTTACTCCACTGCGGGTTGGTGGAAGTAAAGTGATAATGATAAATTGTTTTTATTGAGTTTTTTTTATTGCATAGTAAGCTGAACGAGTATATGGGCCACCTGATGGTAAGTGGTCACCAACGCCCATAGACATTGGCATTGTAAGAGATGTTACCATCTCTTACATTGCCAATGCGCCACCAACATTGGGAAGTACGATGTTTTGTCCCTTGTGCCTCTAATTACACTGGCTCACCCACCCTTCATACCGGAACATGACAATAGTGAGTACTGCTGTTTTGCGGTAGAATATATGATAAGTGGGTGGTTACTACCTAGACGAGCTTGCACAAAGCCCTACCACTATTTCTATATAGCAATCTGACATATTTGTTTATTTCGTGGCTAAAATAAAATGGCGACCACAGACATACTAAAAATGGCTTATTTAGCCAATTTAACATAAAAATGGCATCTTATAGCATTTCTACAGTACCATGTTCTCAGGCGTAACATTATCATTCTGCATCTTCATGTTATGGCAAGACCACTAGCCATTCTCGGCGTGTAGCGCCATACGTTGTCGGATTCCACATCCATATTTATCCTCTAGTTAAAGTATAAACATTGACGGCTAAAGTATAAAATAAGACAGTTTAAGTTACAATATTGATAATAAAGCAGTTGATGCAACTTCACAAATTACATCGTAGAATACCAAACAACTAGAACCTACTTGAATGAAAAATGATTAACACGATGTATTTGTGTTGTATTCGCCTCACATAGCCATGGGGCAATAATGTAAATTATTAACTTAATAGGAGCCTTAGGCGCAGAGGCGGAATTACATTTTAAAACGGAAATGCCTGGCCCACACCATGTGGTGCGGCGCAGGCGCACTAGGGGTACACCCACGTATAAATATAGTTTAGTATTATATTACACGTTAGTCGCATTAATTAAAGTTCGTATACGAAATATATTATGTGTGTGGTGCATATCGTATTATTCGATTTTCAAACTACAAATATTGTGTAATTATTTAATTATGGTAATCAATTATGTTAATTTTTAAAAAATAGTAATTCATATTAGAAGATTTATTTTTATTCACTCATAATATGTCATTCTTGCTATTTATAGATTCAGAAGCGACAGCTTACGTACGAGTACGTCCCAAGAAACCTTTAAACAAGTTCCAACAAATGTTGTATAACGTTTCAACTCATTCAACAATGAGCGAACTCATACCTAAAATGTGGAAAAAAACAAGCAAAGTTAATACACGTGAAAAAAATACATTTTTATATAACAAGAGAAAATGTATAAAACGAAAATATAACTCGTTTAAGATCGAGATTGAAGAATAATTTAAGTTGTGCAAACATGTCCAATTTCACTAATCAATTAAAAAAAAATCATTCAATAAAAACTAATCACCTTAAACTACTTTTTCATAAGCGTGGTATCATAAATTAATTAAGGTAAAAACTTTAAATTGAAACTCAAATATCGACGTTTTTTACGTTATTAATTTGCATGAAGGCGGCAATTAACAAAATCTGATATTGAATTAGTATTAATAACTGTTTCATCGAACTCATTTTGTATCGGTGCAAACTCGATAATTAGTTCCAATCCTTAACGCTTATTATTTTGATTCAAATTATTATTAATACTCGTATTCTCATAAAGCATTCGTTAACAATAGGAGCGGCGATGTTAAGTCCAAGATGTTAGCCCGGCAGTGGGACAATTGCATGTTTTAACTTTTTATGTACCTACTTATATCTTAATACTAATACGAACGCAGGATTTTCTCACGAGGAAAAAAGTCTGTACTTTGTTTGTAGTCTGTCTTAATGCCTGAACTCCAATATAAATATGATTCATACGTAGGCAACATAAACTGTAACTCATATCAAAAATATTATATTGTATTGGGCAATGAAAATAAATCGACCCTAAAAATATTATGTAATTATGTGGTGTGCAAGGCACGCATCACTGTAACGCCTAACGTTTTCCAACCCGCTAACTTGTTATTAAAAAAAAATGGAATTAGAATTCTAAATATTTTAGAGCTATTCTATCAGTGAATTGTTAGAAATTGGTACGCGATTATGGGTTTATCATTAAAAGACACCACCGTATCACCAAAAGACACCTTTCAACATTTAATAACTGAGATGTGAAGTGACTTCTGATTATGTCTAACTTATGTAAGACAAAGTACTGCTGGTTTTATAATCAACAAAATCCCATCTTTTAATGATATAAAAAAATATTACTCACTCAACAATGAAAATGAATTGAATGTACAGACAAGTCAACTGTATAGGTTTATTATCTATATAGAATATTAGATAACAATCCTTTCGAATATCCTTAATTCCATTTCATTACAGAGATACCTGCCATTCAATAGTTCCTTATGTTATTTTTAAATTATTACATTAACAACGTACTAGCATTTTGCCTTTATTTAGTTTTAAAACGAATGCCTCATATCACAAGATAATCAAACAAATCAAGTAGTGAATAGTTACATAGAATTATATACAACTATCTTCGTTGCATAAAATCTCTACATAATAGAATTGTTTGCAATTTCATTTTAGAACGTGAACATAAGCTCCCAACTGTTTGTGTTCAACGTGGCATTCAATATGTAGTGAGTTACGTATTTCATATTTTGAGTTTAAAATATTACAACATAATATGTATATTATTTGGACATATTCCGTATTCAAAACATAAATTTAATCCTATAAAAAAATATATGTTCCGATGGCGATATACGAGTCTCCATGTCCGTTAGTAATGATTAGTGCAAATGTTTTGTCTATATCTACGAGTGTATACAATAATACGAGCGTGTATCGCGTGAATTCTCTGGGAAATGCGAACACGCACTTTGAATCATTAAGTAATTATCAGCATCGCAAACAAGAATGAATGAATATTTACTTTAACTACATACAAAAACATGCAATCGCAACAAGAAAAATAAGAATAATTCAAACCTATTGCACTATAAGTGATGATGTACGATAACTTTGTTAGCATTGCCTATATTTGTGACAACTAAACATATTTTCCTACACTGACTAAATATAAATAATGTACTGGGACGACTAATGTATTGCTGCAATATCGAAGATAAATACGATAACAATTTAAACATAACGATCTGTAAACATAGAAAAATTTAATATAAACAAACGAAACGCTGTCAGAGACGCTGAACGTCAAAGACGTCGAAGAATGCTATTTTTTTTAAATCACAAAATAATTTAATATGATATAAACAACACGTCTAATATATAAAATGTATTTCAAAAATTACTTTCTGGAAAATATTTAGTACATATTAAAACAGAACATTAAATTAATAAAGAAACGCTGCACAAAATATTACAATTAATGGACAACATATTGCATATTTCCCTAACACTGAAATTTGAAATATGAATAGCTCGGCGTGATATTCACTCGTTTACTCTTTCGGCGATAATTCTATTGTTCAATTAAAAGCGTCACACACAAAACGGGCACTAATTGTTAAACACAAATATCCGTCCTTGTAACAGATAGTTGAATCAATTGTGTTGGAGTGATGAGCAATCGTACGCCATAGCTGCTAGCTTGAAGCGCCTTCTATTGTAATGAGCTCCCTTTTGTGTTTTATCATGTTTCTTTCGAAGGGATTTAAATTAGTTTTTTCTTAAGTGTTAATAAAATATTGGAACTTACACTCAACGATATAACATTTATTGAGAGTCAAGCTATAAACAAAACCTTATTAAATTAAACAACACTCAGTAATTAACATTTTAAATACTGTAATATTCTATGAAAATATTCAAATTTTGAAGTATGTATATAATTTAATTTCATCATATTGTGTTGAGCCACGAGCATGAACTAATATGGCTTACATTTACAAACAATTTAAAAAAAAACTTCAATAACAAAACATGTTTTTCTATAAAGTTTGAACTTTTATTGACTTCTTATTTTATTTCTCAAAATTTCAACATTTGTTGTGAAAACAGAAATGAGTATTGCAAATAAAAAAAGAATTTTAGGAACAATAATAACATTTCTAAGTCATCACGGGTGTTGTTTCAATTTGATGAAATATTATTGTTAATATAATATAAATCACGTTGCGATACACGCAAGTAGGTGTTTCAAGGAATCAACCGCATATCCAGATACTATTTAGGAACTACAACTACTTCCATAAAAACTTAAATATGAAATATTATCGGGCTTACGTGATGTGATAAGAGGGCTGATGAGTACATCAACGTTACTTGGCGAATGTTTATGTAAGAGATAAATCAATAATATATTACTATCATTATTGATTAGTTCGAATATGAATTATTAATATCTTCAAATGCAGATATAGTATAACACAAACAGTGAACGCACTGAGCGATCCCTACCTGTTTAGTACTAACTTCAGTAACACCGCAAGTCCCAAATATTTTACTTATATCTCCTCCCAAACATATTGTATTATCTCTAAAAGTTTTTGTCTTAGTTGTAAAGTGAAATCACGAACGGCATTTTAATCCGATTCATGATTAAAGTTAAAATGTAATTTAATTTATAATTGATATTAATTTTGTAGTCATTCATGACTACAAAAAGTGTAAAAGTTTCAATAACCACTTTCAAGTGGTTATTGAAACTTTTACACTTGTAAATATCTGTTATCTCTATCATCGTTTCCCATAACCATTTCATAAATAGTATTCTCTTTTGTCCTCTCAAAGTTCCTCTTCAATGTTAGGACCATTGATAAAATAAAATCAGTACGAGCGACGCGCTGAACATTGTTGTGAGTATTAGTTCTACAATAGAGGCCCTAAAACTGATATTTGCAGGACACCTTAGTACACATCTCTCCGGGCCTTAGTACCATCTTTTTATGACAAATTATTAGGCACATTGGCAAATGGGCCACCTGATGATATAAACATTTAACACCCCATAGATGGCCAACCTTGGGAACTAAAATGTCTTTTGTGTTAGTAGTTACACTGGCTCACTCATCTTTCAAGCTATAACACAACAATACTAAGTACTAAGTTTGGCGGTAGGATAAGCGATCAAGCTCCTCTGGGTAGGTACAACCCGAGTGGATGTACCTACCCAGAGGAGCTGCCATTTGCTTCATGAACGACACGTACCTGTCAGGCCTTACGGAGCGAGGCAGTTCAGATGCAGCTCTCAAACACTCACTTCAGCCTATGTACGAACGAACGAACGGAAGCTGAGGCTGATGCCAACGCAACGCATTCCCGAACCGAGCGCTTTGTTACGGGTACGCTGGCGATCATGCGCTCGGTCTAACATTTGCCCGGTCACTAAGAGAATGAATTAATATGGCTTACATTTAGGGAAATTTTATAAAAACTTTCCAGAAACAAACATTTATGTTTTTCTATAGAGTTTAACCTTTACTGCCTCCTTATTGTCTTTGTCAAATTTCAACGTTTGTTATGAAAACAAAAACGAATGGTGCAAATTCAAAAGAATTTTAGGAACAATAGAGATATTTCCATGGCATCACAGGTGTTGTTTAAACTTGATAAAATTTTATTGTTTATATAATATGAATCACGTTGCGATACACGCAACCAATGTTCTTTAACGTCTTAACGTCACCAACCAAAAAGACTATATATACATATATATGTCGGCGGAAACGTGGTTTGTGTTTTTCCACGTTATTGCTATTCTTCTGTCTGTTTCTTCAAGGTTCCTCTCTCTTCTAAATGGAATTTGTTTTCCCAAATATGTACTCTTTTACAAATTCAAGTGATGAATTCAAGTGGTGCACAAGAATGGGCGTTACTTTATCGTTAGTCATGTCACTTTCGTTTTTCTACGTTACGTATCTCTAGTTCTACGCTTTTTCTTGTTAATTGCAGTTTGTTTATCGTGATGTTCAGTTTCTTAGGATTAACCGGGTAATATTATATCATCTGGGAACCTTAAGTGGCTCAAAAACTCACCATTCACATTGTTTTTGATTGAAAACAAGGTTTTGACCAACTTGGGTGATATTGGGCCACGCTTTACTTCTCAAAATAAATTTATACAAGTGCCTATTTTATGCAATCTGCCTATAGTGTCTATTTTACTCTACTTGTACTTTTTTATGTAAATATTGCCTTTCCTTGAGTTTTTAGAGCCTCCCAGATGCTCGCATGTGAGACAGAGTCAATCGCCTTCTTATAATCAATAGAAGCTAAATACAATAGTTTTTGGAATTCTAAATATTTTCTATTACTTGCTTAATCACATGAACATGGTCTATCGTGCTAAGGCCCTACCTAAATATCCGGCCTGCTCACTGGGCTCCTGATTATCAACATTCAAGGATACTCTACCTTCAACATCTAGTATAAATAATTTATAGAGACATGGAATTACACTTATTGGACGATAGTCCTATATCGGTCACTTTTTTTGTATAGTAATATTATTAGTGATTCAGTCCAGTTTTGCAGAACCTGTTCCTCATCTAGAATTTTATTACAATAAACTGTGATTGGATTGGGTTTTTTCCAACTTTAGTTATTTGGGTTAGAACTTCTGGGTCGCTGGATTCTACCCTTAAGGTTACTTAACTTAGGTTTATTTAATAAATAAATCAGTAATATCGTTCTATCATTATTGGTTTGATATTCGAAAAAAGAAGGCACAGAATTGTTTAATAAATCACTCGTTGTATAAAAACGTTGTTTATAAGTAAGACCGTCAGTGAATGATAAAGATGACCTGAACGGCTTTGGTCAACGCGGTCAATCTCAAGAGAGTTTAGCCAACTGCGCAAAACTATTATAGTGGAAAAATGTGCACAGCACAGTTTCACTCTCTATTTCCTCACGTCATAATCCAACGGGACGGCAAAATGACATGACCGGAAAGAGTTTAGGCGCAGGTTAGGATTAATTGTTTTTTTTGTAACACACTGAAATACTGTAAGTCCACGCAATGTTTACTATTAAATAATACTCATTGCATTTAGTGTATATACGCAATTAGATTACCTTTAAGCATGTTCGTTAAAGTATTATTAGTAAAATAATAAAAGAACCAACTCAATTATTTCCGTAAAATGAAATCCATACAACATACAAGAAAAATAATACAACGATACAAAAACTCGGAAGCTATCAACCTATTTAAAGTTTCGACAGTGTGCCTGTCTTTATATTAACATATTATAAATAGATATGGTTTGGTGCAAAATCATTCCCTATAATATCTTAAAGCGTGAAGTTAAGTTTGCTTAATGCGGTCCATTGAACGCGAAGCACGTTGCACTCGATTGTTGGCTCCGAAAGCGACGGAAGGATGTCCCGCTGTAGTAGCTGTGTGACCAGAATAGCATTATTTTATGTATTATAGATATATATTAGCAGCCGTGACTTCCTCATCCGTGTTTACTTGATACAATGAAAATATTAAGATATTAGAATATCGTCGTTCCGCTTAGCTGTAATATTTTATTTCGTCGTATAATAACGGTTTCTGTTGAAGTGAAACTGTAACATATTAAACCATTTTTATAGCTGTGATCATCGTTCACTGTCAAGAGTATAATGCATCAGGATTCATCATACTTATCGCGATGCCGCGGATCTAGGGCAGAATATAGTTAGCTTCTAGACGACTTGTGATTATATAGACGACCAGCTTGAATAAATATGATTTTTCATTAATTGCCGTTACTTTAGAATAAATAAAGTTTTAAAAACGAATTTAACTATCGTTATTTAAGCTTATTTTTAATTTTAATGAAATAAGCTAAGCTATTTTTGGCAAGGGTATGGTGCTCTTAGAACAGTAAATATCTTATACGGCAATACAATTTGTAATTTAGAGTTTAGTTAATTACATAGAAATCACCATATTTCCAACGTATTTTCTTCTCATGTTTATTAAAATCTCCTATAATATCACTTAAATACTGCCCTGTCTATATGCCCTTCCTGTTATAGGAATATGTGTATAGCTTATAATGTTATTTTGAAATTTTAAATTTTATTGCTTCATACTCAAGTCAAACAAGTCCCTATTAAAATCATTAAGTAAAATAGGCGTTCCACAAGAATTCATTTTAAGTTAGTTTTTATTTTATATACAGACTTATTTTTAATGACCCAGCAACCTCGCAGGACTAGATAGCTAACATCATAAGAAACAAATTTTGTTCTACGTCTTTAGACATAACTCAATACATGAAGAAAAAATGATTTTACAAGTTTTTGTCGTACTGTCGTGACATTTGTAGGTCTATATTTCATTCATACCTGACAGGACGACGCGACGTTTCGATCTTTGCGTTGCGCGTAGATTTATAAACGTTCAAGCGGGAAATTCAATTAATACTTATTTTTGTATGAAAATAAAATCTAACAAATTGTCAAAAGCCGTAGAATAAAAGTTGTTGCTTATGATGTTAGCTATCTAGTCCTGGGAGGTTGCTGGGTCATTAAAAATAACCCTGTATACATGACCTACCCTTCCACTTCAAAGGTATTTATGGTATAGATGTACTCATTCACAAATCATCACTAAAAATCATAGTTACTTTTAAATTTAGACTAGTAACTAACCAATCAATCGATTAGTATATTTTGATTATTTCTATAAAATCATGCAAAAGAAGCTGTTGCGCCGCTTCACTATATATCATCGCGGGGTGCGGGGACGCGCCTACCAACTACTTCACTTGTCGACGTGGGCTCGTGTGCGCGACACACATCAGTTCGTCATCTCATAATTATTTACTTATCATTAATACAAGTATTCAATTTATAAAGTCTTCGTCATTTTTACCACCACAAAAGCAGCTATCGAAGCTAACAAATGGTCCTTCGCCCGTGAAATATTTAAAAAACGAAGAAATTACAGAAAAAGCGTCATTCTTATCGACCCACGCGCACGCGCCCACGTGGACAAGTCACACAAAGGATACCTGTGCAGAAAGGCAAGTTTTCTACATCGAGGATACCTTTTCATCGTCCGATATTCAAGGAAGACGAAGCAGATCATTTCATATTGAAGATCATCCAGTTCAAGCATATAACGTCACCACGTGGCCTACCTAAGACGCGTGGTCGCCGACGTCGCGACGTCTACAATTTGGAGTCAACGTATTTTTACAACAACATTCAAGTCACCAGAGGAAACAAATTAACATCATATTTTAACGGGATTGGCTAACAGAAACAAAAATATAACAGAATAATAGAGAAGTGGACTTTGGCCCTTGTGAGCAACACGGATACGAAAAATAATAATCTTGTTTTAGCAGCCCACTTCCTCATAGGACGAACTTTTCTAACTGTTCCTCAGCCACCACTAGACAATGAAAACATCAAACAACTGGAACGCTATGAGCGAATTGAAAAACTAAAACAGCATTTTTGGCAGCGTTTCTCACACGAATACGTGACTGCGCTGCAACAGAAGTTCAAGTGGCGGTCTTCCAACAGGGACCTGGAACTGGGTTCCATGGTTCTCGTCCGGGACAGGACTCAGCCACCGCTCTTATGGTGCTTGGGCAGGATAACGAAACTTCATCCTGGACCAGACGGGGTGAACAGGGTCGCTGAGATTCTGACCAAAAAAGGGACTATTCGGAGAGCGTACAATAACATATGCCCTCTTCCGGAGACATCTAGCTGTTGAAGAATCCTTCAACCCCGGGGAGTATGTTGCGGCGCTTCACTACCTATCATCGCGGGGTGCGGGGACGCGCCGACCAACTTAGCTTCACTTGTCGTCTCGACTCGCGTGCGCGACACACATCAGTTCGTCGTCTCATAATTATTTACTTATCATTAATACAAGTATTCAATTTATAAAGTCTTCGTCATTTTTACCACCACAAAAGCAGCTATCGAAGCTAACAGAAGCTGAATTTATTTTTTAAAAAGATCTGTCTGCCTTTTAAAGACTATGAGATTGTAAATAGCCAGACTATTTGAAATCTCAGAGTCTGAGACACCTTGGAATGTTTTTAACTAACTTGGTACACTTACTTACTGTGGCATCATAGTTTATTTAGTGACAAACATTGTATAAACACGACAAGTTAAGACAAACTTACAAACAACAAGTTTCCGTCTCCGCAAAGTTAATTCATCCTTCCATGGGCAAGGTATTCGTTTATATAACAAAGTCGCGAAGCTAGTTTTACCTTTGCTAATTAATTAATTTAAATGAAATGTTTTATAAAATAATAATAAATTAGACTTTTTACTTAATAAAATATTATATACATAATAAAAAGGCGTAGAGTTCATTTTTTCATGAAGGATTTTATAATCATTTAATTGTATTGCATACTCATATAGTTTTATTGGTAACAGAGTATTTTCAGAGTTCTCTATTCTCTTAATATTGAAAAATAATGGATTATACGTGTTTGTAAGAACGTGTTGAATGAGATATATGTATTTAAATTTTGAAATAATTATAAAAAAAAGACCTTCTTAACTGCTCCCAATGAATAAACACATATGGCCTAATACTGAAACGTCATTTAAAATATCTTGTATGATATCTTTAGTAGCAATCAAAAATAAAATATTTAAATGTCGGTAATTGTTTTTTAGAAAAGTTTTAAATTATAACAAAATAAATTATAATAAAATTGTCTAAAAAATTAATACTGAGTGATTAAGCAACAGCAAGTAACAGTAAAAATTACTAATTTCCGTAAAATATTGAAATCGATTCAATAAGGGAATGCAACGAGTACAGCTAAAATGTATATTCCTTGTAAATGTTTTTGTCCGTCATTAAAAATTTCACAATCTTTCATTTCCGTTAATATGCAAGCTTATCTGAAGTAAATATAGTAAGTATGTTATCAGATTAGCGAGTTGTTATCTGGTTCCCAAGAATTAGCAACGCCTGTAATATACGTTAAACTACGGCCCGCTCAAAACATACTTAGTTATTATATAATAAGATACCAAAATTATTAAGTATACCTTTCCCTTAAATAATACTTATATCATCTTAACTAAATAAATTACATCCCTTTTATAATAACGCCTAAATAGTTAAACTTTAATAGCAAAACCTTATGTATCACTACATACTATAAAACAAAGTCAATCAATAGGAAGTGTCCACAATCAACAAAGTGATTCAATAGGAAGGTTTACGTGTATAATTCATTAATGTTTTTTGTAAATTTGTTGAAATATGACGATAATTGTTGAAGAAGTCGCAAAAAAACGAGCCGATTCGGACCTTTCATCGAAAAACTGTAAAATCCCTTTGAAATATAACAAAATAATCTACGGTAAAATTGTTCCCCTTGCGAATTGCGATGGCACATGTATTTTAAGGATAGCTTACTATACCCACTTTAATGTTTAATAAAATGGTAACATAATAATGTCATAATTAAAAAGCTAAAAAAACGGATATGATATTAATCCTTAACAAATTAAATACGTTATTTACTTAAAGCATTTCATGTATATTATAAATTTTAATTAATATCTTATGAGTTATCGTAATTTTAAAACTATCGCGCACTAAATAAATTCAAGCGGTCCCACACCGAACATACTAACGCGCGATGCAACCGATCATACTCGTGCGAAGCCGGGGCGGGTCGTTAGAGATGTTGACAAGGTACAGTACATATAAACATAATAATTGATCATGTATTATTACAAATAAAAAGTTAAGATGAATAAGATAAAATGTTTGTTTTACTTGACGTTTGTGGCGTATTGCGTGACATGTAGCAATCAATTTCGACCAAATGGAAGTGTCTCAAGCGGCAATCGGCTCAATGAGCAACGGTGGCCCTTGATTAACTTAACCGCATGTTACTGCTTGTTCAATACCGCAAACATCTGTACTTTGGAAACAGGCTAAATAATATGTGATTAAAATCTCGAAGTTTTTAAATGAACTGGAAACGTTTACGACATTTATTTCTTATGTTAACTTACTTGTACAGTTTAAGTTAATTACGTAATTGTAAAGGTCCTTATACAGTTCATGTTTTATTACTTGGCTTATTAATAGTACTAAATAAATAATATAATATCCCTTTATAAACAATGATACAATTCGTTTATCGTCATTTCATTGAAGGGAGACTGAAACAGTGGAATTAAAGGTAAAAGAGATATATAATATATTAGAGACCATGGTTGGCGGATGGCGATGCATTGACTATGAATCAAATATGTAGTTTATATTTTATAATTTTATAAAATCCATATCCTAACTAATATTAGAAATGCCAATCTGAGTTTGTTTGTTTGTTAAGCTTTCACAAATAAACCACAAATCCGATTTTAAAAATTCTTTCACCAATGGAAAGCTACATTATCATCGATTAAAACAGGCACTTTGCCCATGTAATCTCAAGAGAACGGTAACTACGCGGCTGAAACCGCGAGAAAAACATTAGTATACAATAAATATTGTGATAGTCTTCAGTCAGTCTTCGGTCAGAAGACGAGGCGGGCAACGCGTTATCTATACGATCGTCAAGACTTGACCTACAAAGCGTTCCAATGTATCAATTAACCGTTCAAGTTGAACGTTTCTTTGAGTAAACTACAACTTATAACGTATTCTTACTATTTAACATACAAACTGTTTCAGTAAAATACATATAGAAGTAGTACATTTCATAATTACTAATATTATGTTATTGCACTCAGCTAAAAATAAATTATCCTATGAAAATTGTATTTCAATTGTTCTTAATATATTTAACTGTAGGTAATTTAAATGTTATTTAAAATGCTGTTTAATTTTTGGGTTGTACAATTATATTATCATAGAGCGTAAATTGGCATTAAATTAATGTTTTTGTCGAATAACATGATTGATAAGCGATATTCAACATTTTTTAATAAAAAAAAGTATTTATTCAGAGTAAATTCGGTACCTACGCCTTAAGCGTCATCCGAATTTTACGCCAGTACAACGTTATAGTAATCCGAAGTCACAGTGTAAAAACATTACAATTAAATGCAACGTTCTGCAAGTGAAAGTGACAAAATAATAATTTAGAAAAAAAAACGATTTATATGTTTTGATCGTATTAAGCTATATAAACAAATGTACGCCTACGATGACATATAATATATTTTTTAATTATATATAAAAATCCTTCACCGCGTCTCTCTGTCTGTCTGCATGAGTGTGATAAACAAGGCGAGGAGAGGAAGATGAGCTTAGCAGAGAAGTTTTTAAACATTACGCATTAATAGTACAAATTCTACTTTATAACTTCAATGATCGTCTAACGACGATTCACATTTATCTATTCGTAATTATTATTTATGAAATTAAAATACGTACAAAATATAAGTGATGCATAAAATAATAAGACAAAATTACATAACCCTGTTGGAAACCTATCCATTTATGATGAACGAGCCATGAAAACACTTAGCGCGGGTAATTAAACTAGAACAGGAGTTCACGCTATCATATTGGCATTTAATTATGCAATCCCTCGCTAGCTTTGACGCACATCCTTGCTCGACCGCGTCAAGAACGTGCCGTTAATATATCGAGCGTATAATTTAATTCGCTTACGTTTATAATAAACAGTGATACTGTATAAGTTGTAACGTTGTATAAGAACTGTATTACGCTATTTGTTTCAATAAATAGGTAATTAATTGTTATTTATTTCAATGTCACAAGCGAATGGCAACACGCTTTATTATCAGACACCAAAGGTCATCTGCATGCGCATTGTGATGCTGAATACCTAATGCCTATGTTTGATCACAGTATTACTTTACTTACTGTAATTAATTTAGGTAATGAAAATTTCTATGAATTACATAATTTGTGTATTTATTATTATTTTCATTTTCACCCTTATCATTGCCAATCATTGGCATGTAATAATTTCAATTGTGAATTTTCCAATGCATATTAATTTATACAATTTGATATTAAGAAACACGAAATAGGCTTAAAATGTTAAGCGTTTAAGTTTTATAACCACGGATACTCTAGTAAATCCAAGTTGCTATTTATAGTAAAGAATTTTAAACGGGCACGGTAAAGCGAAAGCATCGTTGCTTTAAGAGCGATAGTCTGATAATTTTATTACTAACACACGCACACAAGCATGAAAATCCACGCGTCCTGCTTTAAACCAACTATAAAAAACGTTAGTTATCTAAAGTAAAAGGTTGTATTTTGTTTGAAGATAAATTAAGACGGTAATTATATATAGTTGTTATTCTTATTCACATTCAATTGTCATAATAATTTTATTATGTAACCGTTATAATATTCGTTTTTTTATGTATATAAGTTCGCATACACATTTGTTCCCGTATCGCTCCTGAGCTAATTATTATATTTGACAAATGAGGTCTCGTTAACTTCATCCTGAGTTCCACGTGTCATAAGCTATGTGATTATGCTATATCATATTAAATCCAGCATGGTGGATATGACTTGCATTATACGGCAAGCAACAAAAATAACAGTAAGCCTAGAATTACGAGTACCTACATGTAGTAATTTTTCAGTTTGGTGTTTTGGTGTAGCGACATCTATCTCGCCACATACGAACTATGAACAGACGTATCCTACATCGCGATATTAAAGTTATCACAGCGATTGAACATATATACAAGAACCCGACAACAATCGTTGGGGCAGTAGCCCACCAGACACAACACCCGTCTGGTCGGAGGATCCTCCCTTATTAACGGTGGTCACCCCTAAACTGGTGACCCCGAGCATGAACGTCAGCGCAGCCTTCGCAAATCTACGTCATCGTGACGTCATCATCACTTCCTCAAGCTTTCGAGCAGCGAGTCATACAGCCGGCCAGCATCCACGGCTACTACGGGTATCCTGACCATCAGCATGCAGCGGACGCGCATTCCTGGTCATCACCCACAGCCTTCTCAGCGACTTTGGCACAGCACACTGCACTTCGGCCGGTCAGCAAGCAGAGACGTACTTCTCTCCTGGTCGACGCAGCAGCCAGCCACTACGCACCACTGCACCACTCCGACTCACTGGAGAATTTGCAGCATCACCCCGACTCACTGGGGCATCACCGCAGACAGTTCCGACTCACCGTGAACTATGCGGCATCTGGTTCCGACTCACTGGAACATTCCACTGGCCCGGCAAGCATCACAAGACTAGATAGTTATATATGAACGACTCAACCTGCTATCGACCTCCGGTCTCGGAGGGGAGTGATGTAGCGACATCTATCTCGCCACATACGAACTATGAACAGACGTATCCTACATCGCGATATTAAAGTTATCAGAGCGATTGAACATATATACAAGAACCCGACAACAATCGTTGGGGCAGTAGCCCACCAGACACAACACCCGTCTGGTCGGAGGATCCTCCCTTTTCAATGGTGGCCATCGCCAGAAGCTTATTAAAAATAGTTTTTCGTAAATACGTGATATTCAGTAGTAAAATTTAATAAACCTGATCTTACTTAACTTTTCATCTTCAATAATATGATATAGGTATATTCTAATTATTTATCGGTTCTATAATCTAATTTGAAAAATGTGTTAGAAAAAAAGCTATTCAAGGGCAATTTAATAAGCAATAAGTAAAATCTCCCTTTTTAAATTTTTCGTATATTTTTATAAGATATTTCAGGTACATACAATACATACATAGAAATAAAGTGTGTACGCGAAGTGATTTGTAACGATCAGGAAGTTGCTTCTGTTTTTGAAAAATTCTTTGCTGACATACCAGTTCTAACAACAAAGTCGCTTTTTCGTCTTCAATTATCGCCGAGTCATTGATTAAAGAAAATGTAAGATAATGTAGAGTTAACTTAAATTTCTCTAGTATAAGCATTAATGATATAATAAGTACATTTAAGTCATTAGAGATTATGAAAACAGCTGACTTATCTGTAAAGGTGATCAATTCAATTATTGATGTGATTGCACCCCACCTTGTAATAATATTTAATAATTGTGTTCACAGTGGTGTATTTCTTCACCTTATGAAACATAGCAAGGTAATTCCAATATTTAAATCTGGTAGTTCTTCAGACCCCAATAACTTCAGGCTAATCTCAGTACTACCAACCCTCAGCAAAACATTTGAAAAAATATTTTAAATCAATTGCTTGCTCACTTTAACAGACACAATCTGCTTCATAGAAAACAACATGAAACTCTGGTCAGGAAACTAAATCACTATGGAATCAGAGAAGGTGCGCTTGAGCTTTTGAATTCTTATTTTAAGAATAAAATTCAGAAGGTCGACGTTAATGGAAAAAGATCTCCTGGGGTTTCAGTTGGTATAGGGGTCCAATCCAGGGATCAATTCTCGGTCTTTTTCTATTTCTGATTTACATAAACGACCTGCCCTTTCTTGTAGGTAATAAACATGACATACTATTGTTTGCTGATGATACCTCTTAGGTTTTTAAAATTTAAAGAAAACATGTACAGTATGACGATGTAAGCAATGCTATCTCTGATATAGTACATTGGTTTAGTGTCAATAATCTTATGTTAAATAATAAAAACACAAAAGTTGTACAATTTAACGCGCCAAATGATAAAAATGTAAAAGCTGATTAACATATCAATGGGGAGTCGATGGATCCAGTTGAGTCCACTGTATTTCTTGGCCTTATTATTGATGCCAAGTTTCAGTGGTCCTCCCATATTGACGGATTGGCGAGTAGACTAAGCTCAGCGGCTTTTGCGGTTAAGAAAATAAGATATTTTACCGATGTGTATATTTTAGGTATTTTCACAGTATCATGTCTTACGGCATTATGCTGCGGGGTAATGCGGCCGCTATCAATACGATATTTGTACTGCAGAAGAGGGCTATTCGCGCAATCTATAACCTAGGAGCTAGAGAATCCCTAAGACAGAAATTTAAAGAAATTAAAATATTAACTTTTGCTTCTCAATACATATTATGTAATGTTATGTATGTACGGTAAATCATTAATGATTTTGTGAGAAAATGTGACAACATTGGTACAAGGAACAAACACAAATTAATTACTCCCGGTACTCGACTGCATAGAGTCAGTAACTCTTTTGTGGGGCAATGTGTATGTTTCTACAACAGGATCCCAGAAAGCGTTCAAAATACTTAGGTTGCTAAATTTAAAAAAAATTTAAAGGATCGCTTGTGTGCTAAAGGTTATTATACAATTAATTATTTTATGGATGATAGCACACCTTGGGAATGAGACGATCGCTATAGCTATTTCTTCTTTGTTTTTGTAAGACAAAAAAGACAAAAAAAATAATCAACTCGCTGAGTTTCTTTCGCCGGTTCTTCTCAGGGCTATCTTTTCCGAACCGGTGGTAGTTTCTAGTTTGACTATCAATAAGCAAGTGTAATACTTCAATATTGAATAAAGTATTTTGAATTTGAATTTAAATTTGTGTGTGTCTAAATATTACTTATTTACATTATTTTCCTTACAGTAGTTACATTTGTTTTCATTTACGTTGCGTAATTCCAGAACAAAAGAATATTTTGAAAAGTATAGTAACTGAATATAAATAATTGTTATAGTTATGACGCAACAAACATTTAAAATTGGTTTTCCACGCAAGACTCATGGGAGATGTAATAATTACAATTCATCCGTTCGGGAATCAAACTTCGAATATGAACAGGTGATGCCATCAACGGACAATTATTCCCAATACAAAATTGTTATTAATGTCACGATCGAAGTTTCGTTGAAATTGTTCACTGTATCTAAAATATCACGTTAGAACGTGCATAAATCGTTCTAATTGAGATAATTGTTTTGTTATTATTAATCGAAAGTATTTTTTACAGAATAAAATCTTAAGATGCCGTATAAAAACTGTCTATGAACATTTATATTATCGCTTAATAGTTACTAGTACGTATCTAAACCAATACTAAGTAGGTAGAAAGACTACGTATCTCTATAAAACTTACGAAAAAAACGAAGGAAATGTACTAAAATATTTGATTATAAACTATTATATTGTTATAGTGTTATCAAACATCACACAAAATCGAGAAACAGCTAAGTTTTATACTTACACATCATTTACAAGGGAGCCCTTAAGGGCAGCTCTTGGGGTTACAAGATAACGTGATAAGGCACGCGTTGTTAGACGCCTTAAAGAGTTTTTGAACATTGCAAAGTATTTGTACATACAAAAATAGGTAGCTTAGTTGTTGTTTGTATTTAACTGTTACTTTGTTCACTGGAGTGAGTTTAATCTAGTTGCCGATAAAGCTATCACAATGCCACATTGCGGACGTATCTCGTCCACGTTAGTTATTTTAGACATTCACAAATAATGATTAGTTAGGTTAATAAACAGGGTTATTTGTAACAACCCAGCAACCTCGCAGGACTGGATAGCTAACACCATAAGCAACAACTTTTATTCTTTGACTTGTATGAAATACCCTATGAATTTTGATTTCTTTGAGTATCTAAATATACGTTTTTTGAGGCATAAACGGCCGTATCATTTTTTTAAGTTAACTTAGAAGTTTGATTTTTCAAAACTTCAAGAGGCCGTAGACTTGAGTATACTAATTCCAAGCTTTTCTCATCTTTATCTTTTATTGATTAATCTTTATTCGTCATTGTGTAAAACAAACATAAAATAAAAATCTGGTTTAGATAGCACATATCACAGGATGAATAGATCTACTCGTATCACATTATGCTTGTGGTTCCTTCGAGTTGTTATTCTAAAGAGCTGTGAAGTTCTCTTTAACATATCAATTAATTGTAAGAGCTCTGGCCGGCATTTGTGTGCGAACATACAGAAAATGTTGTGACATCCGGTTTAGCATAGGGTATTGAAATGTATGCAAATATTCCAACCTACTTTGTACTGTTACATATTGAAAATTTAATTTCTTTATTCAAATGTCAGCCTTCATTATTTGTCGGAACGCGTGGTGTACGTGAAATTCTCATTAACAGGTAAATGTATGAAATTGGGTCAGTTTTTGAATTTCGTGAGACAAGTGGTGGGGGACGTCAATGTTCGAATTAAAATTAAGAATGTTAATAGGTATGCCAAATCGGTTTGTTACAGTAAAGCTTGTATGTATACAAATACACTAGTTTTTGTTGTAGTCAAAATTACCTATTAGTTTTGATTTTACAGGTATTCAAAGTTACGAAAAAATCGAGTCCCGCTAACAGTCACGTGAGCGCATATGACGTCACTTGACAAAGCTCCGCTAAGTAGCAAGTCGCCAAACGTAAGACGACACCGTGCTGAGAGCGCGAGCGGACTGAGCGAGTGTTGTAAAATGACGTCACAACGAGTACGAGTCTGTATCGCACGTTTACTTCTATAAATCGGAAACTAATTGACGTATCGAAGTAATTCTTTCACTTGTGTTTTTATTTATTTTTGACAGAGAATATGGAGAGCTAATAATCAAAATTAGGCAACATTCTTAATTAAGTTCAATTCACATGACCAGAACCGCAGCACGGAGGCAAAGCGTAGCAACTGACGATCGTCCAACAATTCTATATCATCTACATATATAAATAATTACATAATTTAAAACCGTAAAACAACAACATCTATAGTAATACGTGTAAAATATATTTTAATATAAGTTTTATTAAAAGTATGTTTTATTTTATATTGTTTCCGAAATTATATTGTTATTTGTTTAACTTAATTTATGAAGATACTTTATGTCTTCATTGATACGAGTGCAAAATTACTGAGTGTAAATTGTACTGAAGTCTTATAACAGGTAAATATTTATAACAATGTCATTATGGATTGCATGGGTCGTGTCCATGCTGCATAGTCTGATCTTATCGGAGCATATTCAGCTGGTAATTGTTTAGTACCAATAAAAGTTAAAGAAAATCTGAATACGCTGGGCCTACAAGACAGGGGGTAACAGGTTTACAGGATAAACCGGTCCATATTAGTTATATTTAATAGTGTATCGGTGGAAGGGCTATGAGCAGACCTGTCAATGTGCGTACCACCCACTCACCGTTTATTCTATCGCCACACAGCGAAGTGTTGCTGGTTTCCTATTTGAATAGTGAGTGAGCCAATGTGATTACAGGCACATACCGCCTTGCATTCCGTGGTTGATGGTGCATTGCGGTGTAAGTGGTTTATATTGAATACAGACCTGGTGTTTACGGGTGATGGTGGTATACCATCAGGTGACCCATTTGTTCACATGCTTACAAAAATCTTCATAATATCGTAAAGTAATTTGATTAAATAATTAATTCTTAAAGTATAATAATTTTCTTATCGAGCAAATACCAGTAAAGTTCACGTTAAACGTACAACATCGGTTATAAAAGGTAGTCAAATATGGCTCGCTCGTAAACGTGATGTTATGTGGCGTGGTGGGCAGCACGTGGGTGGACTGGATTGGGGTTTGAACTCGTCGGATGCAGTTTGATGACCTATTTAGATGTACATGCATTTGCTACGATTCTTATTCATTTTATCCTTAAACCTAACGATGTTTAAATTGATTTGTCACATTATAGTATTAAAAAGAAATTCAGCGGGACTTTTTTGTCATGTCTCTGTTTATTTTTTTTTTGTTGTAATTATTTCCTTTTTTTAAATGTAATACGATTCTAAGCGTTTAATTTAATATTACAAATAATAACAAGTATATAAGACAACGGTGCAGTCAAATTTATCAACCGTTTTTAGGGTTTCGTACCCAAAGGATAAAACTTCCTATTTTCCCGTTTCCCTATTACTAAGACTCCGCTGCCTGTCCTTCCGTCCGTCTGTCCGTCTATCACCAGGCTGTATCTCATGAACCGTGATAGTTAGACAGTTGAAATGTTTACAGATGATGTATTTCTGTTGCCGCTTTAACAACAAACACTAAAACCAGGATAAAATAAATATTTAAGTGGTGCTCCCATACAACAAAAGTGGTATTTTGGCCATTTTTATAGATAAATGGTACGGAACCCTTTGTGTGCGAGTCCGACTCGCACTTGGCCGGTTTTTCGTTATATAGCTTTAGTTAGTTAACGAAAATATTGGAAATAAGGGTAGAAAATAAATGTTCGAAACATAGTATTAATAAATTAAATCATATAATTAATTATTTCCTCAAATTTATTGTGATCGAATTTCGATCACCGGGCGAATACGAGCTGTTTCAAATTCATCAAAGTTATTATACTATCAATCCGATAACGTGGGTATAATGATGTTTTCTCAACTAACACTAAGTAATTAAAAATATTTCAATTAATAAAATAGTATCTAGCTTAGCTATTACCCGCCACGTTACTTAATTACGGTTCAGTTTTTCTAATAAAATAAATATCTTTATTTTTCCTTTCAGAGCTCAATCGACTTACGAGTATATTTAATTTCATTAGAATCCGTCTAACTGCGCGTGATTGAGGTACGAATCTAAACACGCAAACTTTCGCATTTATAATTTAAGTAAGGTAAGCAAATAAATATATTTATTGATAAAACTCAATTACAAAAAAATAAGTAAACGGAAAATAGAAAATGTTTTTCTCCAAATTTCAATGTAAAGGCGGCTTAAGTCTTAATAGCAATCTAATATATATTTATTATGTCGAAATGTTCAAAGCGTAGGGAAGGAGAAAACAAAATAATATCATCTCTCTTTTCGTCTTTCTCAATCTCATTGTATTGAATTCGCACGGATGCGACTTTTTAATGTCAATATTACAACCGATCTTCTTCAAATGATGCAGTGTTGTAGTGGTTTATTGATTTGTTGTTTTGATTAATTGTAAATTTATTTTCGATTCTTCAGATGCAGACCACATCCAGTTCAAGCGATTGGCTGACCAGCTTCGACATATCAAATTTATAACTAAAAAGTTACATACATTTGTCGACTACTCTTATTTTGGTTTGTAAGTTTTTAAATGTTTTAGTCACGAATAAAAAATAAATAAAAGATTACCTCGATTGTAAATAAAATGTGTGTAATTTATTTCTAAGCAACTGACTCCAAATTTATGTGGCCACCAACGCCCTGAAAAATTGGCAGTGTAAGAAATTTTAACCATCGCTTACATCAACAATGTGCCACCAACCTTGCGAACTAAGATGTTGCCACTTGTGCCTGTAATTACGCTGGCTCACTTTTCCTTCAAACCGGAACACAACAAAACCAAGGACTGCTGTTTGGCGTTAGAATATATTATAGATAAGATGGTACCTACCCAGACGAGCTTGCACAAAGCTCTACCACCAAGTAACTACTCGACCGATTTTTATGAAATTTTGCATTCACGTTGTCAGGGTTACAGAAAAGTACATAGGTATCCAACATCCCCCCCCCCCACATCCACCTTCCTACCTTTCCCAGTAATAATATAAGAATTATGACTTTTTGTTATTCGCGTGTAAACACTTCAGTCGCAATTTTCCCTTGAACAAATCCCATCTTAATAACATTTTGCTCGAGGGACTAGAGCCTCGATGTAGGCTCCGTATAAAGTTTAATAACGTACATGTGTCAAATACGGCGTTGAAACCAACGTCTCCATGTGACGTCACGAAGCTATTGCATCATAGAATGCACTTTCAAGTTAATATGTTCAGCTCGTTGGCTCATTTAACTTCATAAATCATAAATGAAACACCTATAACGCAAATAATTTGAAGAACGCTTGCATCGACAAAATTATCAGGTAATTTTCAAGAATACTGAAAATTATTCAATTTAGCCAAGCAAATTTCAACCGTGTATTATAGTGGAAATAAAGTTCCATATTTACGTTGAGTTTTTGGATATTCAAGTTAAGCCCCAGGTGAGGGAAAATCGTTTGTGTGATATTGAAATTAGAGTCTATTTTAGTTTAAATGGTTGCAAGCAATGATGTGTATTTTATTATCTAACAACCTGTGAACCGACCAATAACCCTCTTAGAAGCGATCAATTTGTTGGACAATAACTAAACAATGGATTTGTTTGTTTTTGAAAGCAATGACGGGAAGATTCTTTTTAAAAACCATTTAAGTATTTTCTTACTTTACCGATAACAATGTTTAATAAACACAGTTTGAAGGGTGATTGAGCCAGTGTAGCTACAAGCACAAGGGACGTAACATCTTATTACCCAATTAGTTGCAATGTCTATGGTGACCACTAAGGTTCAGGTAATAATAATAAAAAGAAACGAGCAAACAAAACAAGATATAATATCTCAGTCCGAGAGATCCAAGTCCGAAATCTAACATTATAAACTTCAGTTTCGAAAGATGAAAATAATTTCCAAATATTAATATTTTATAATGTTCTTTCTGTCACATATTTACTTAATCATATGCCTATTCAGATCTGTATCAAAATATTTATATGAGAATTATATTATGAATACAAGTACCGATGCATACTTATGTTATTTTATAACACTATTTTAAAATGGTAGTTAAGTAAATTTAATTTTCTAAACGGTGTAGCTAGGTTTTACAATCGTAGTGCGCCGTGCGTACACGCCGACCCCGATGTGCGGTCGTCGCACCCCGTCCCCTATCAGCTTACTATTGATACGGACTTATTATATAGGCCACCCAGAACATCTTAACAGTATTGCTAAGTACCTAATCATAAATTACAATGTTACATTATTCTTTTTATTCGTATGTACTTCAATAGCAAATGAGAAAATATTGGCGCACCACTTGATTACTTTTAAGTAAATTAAAATTGTCAAGATTTAAGGATAACAGAACTTGTATGGGACAATATTGCGGAAAAATAAGTATTATAAGAAACAAAAATTATTGTCACAAAACGATAGATCAAAATATATTTACGTTAAACGTTTTTGTTCTTAAACATATCGTACGAAAGTTAATGAATGGATACTAATGACACATGATTGACTTCTTCTCTGTCGTCACACTCTTGGCAGAGTGGTCGTGGTCGTCGTGACAGGGTTGGTGGCAAGCTTTACAATACGTCGCCATTCCTCTCGTCGTGTTGCTTGCCTCGTGCATTCATGGAGTGGACCATTTAGTGCAGCTTTGACTTGGTCGGTCCAGCGCATGATTAACAGTTTTACTAAAATATTGAAAAAAAATGTACATATGAGGCGGATTTGCTAACTACAAATTTTAAAATGAAAATTGCTGTCCAGGAGGACTTAGTTGCCGCCAGACCTTTGAAGGTCCTTCACGAATAGTGTGTAGCAAAATGATATAAGTAAAATAAGTCAGTGTAAATAAGGATAATTATAAAATGCATACTTCTTAATAAACATGAGTGATAGTGACTTTTGTTATCTGTTTTAATAACTTAAGTTCGGTAGTCTGACATTTGGTAACTTTCGTTAAAATCAGCCGTCGAATGGAGTTAAAAAGACGACTCTATCACTCGTATTTAAATATTCGTGTTCAGGTGTATCAATTGAACTTTAAATAGCAACCAGTTGTATGTAAGCTAAACTAACTAAATTCTACGAATTCTTTGAAAACTTTGAATTTGATAGAATAATTTAATCTATGTAGGAGTAGGTCCGTTTTTATTACCTCTTTCCCATGATTATATTTTATAGTTATATCAATAAACATTTTTATTACAATTATAAGTAATTGTTTCTTATATTTTATTAACTATCGATAAAGTTAAGAACGAATTAAAAACACTTTACTATAATTATAATTGTATGTTTAACAATTCACGGCGTCACTTAAAAACCGAAATATAAAAAATAGATTGTTTTTAATTTGTAAGAGCTGTACGAATTAGTTCGAGTGTTCCTGTTCAACTCGAAGCTGAGTACACACGACGGTCTGGTGGTCATAGCAGTCTTTGTGTGGATCTTCCTTATTGTCTCCGCCCTCATACTGCAGTAATGATTCCCTTTCAAACATTTCGAGGAAATTCAACCAATATATGTATATATAAGTATACATATAAGTAATTATAAATAGGTGCAAATTAATGGAACAGTTCCTACTTTGAATTTTATCAATAAGCTGTTAATAACCAGATTACATTTAATATACGTTAAACAATAATTCCTATTAAGTTGATGAAAGCCAGCGTACTGCGGTAGAATTTAACCCAGATATTTTGATTAATATTTGTAAATTTATTTTATAATATGTTTTCCGTTATCTGATGAGATCCGTGAAACAATAGTTGGGTCTTTTGCTGTTTTAAATATAATCTTCGATACGAAAGTGTTTCCAAACAAAGCCATCAACAGCCGGCGACTGAGATGTAACAAAACGCACGAATTATATATTATTATAGTGAACATCTGATGTACAGGAAAAAATGTTTACACCGAAGTGTCTGTAGTAGGACAAATACTATTATGAAAGTTAATTTTTACGCTTAATTATAAAATTATCGAGATGAAAGGATATTATGCATTTTATAATTATGAGAATAATGGGGTTATTAAAACTTTAAATCGCTATAGTGTAATATGGAAAAATACAAATTGCATTTTACCACAATTATACTAATATAATAAAGATTGAAGTCAAAAGGTTCAGTGGCTAGAACATGTAAATTAACCAAAGGTGCTGATTCAAAAGTGTGCAGGCATCATTGAGGGTTTGATGCTCTTGAATTGGGTTTTAATTCCTGTCGTGAACGTGAGGGAACTTGCATGTGTAAGATGTGTAACCAACCCGCATTGGAGCAGCTCTATAGGACAAGCTCAAATGTTTCTCTTTTTTATAGTATAGGTAGGTGGACGAGCATTTGGGCCACCTGGTAAGTGGTCAGCAACGCCCATAGGCACTGGCATTGTAAGAAATATTAAATATTGCTTACATTGCTAATGCGCTACCAGCCTTAGTTGAATTTTAAACAAAGATGTTGCCTTTCAAATCTTCTGCCCGTAATTACACTGATTCACTCACACTTAAACCGGGAACACTACAATACCAAAAACTGGTGGTTTGCGATAAAATATCTGATGAGTGGGTGGTACATACTCAGAGCAGCTTGCCTCAAAGCCCTAACACCATACGCCTGTTATTGTTTAAATAAAATAAATTATAAACAGAAACACCTGTTTAACATTTTATATTAGTGTTAAATTAGGTTTTAAGACATTAAGATGTACTATGTATATAAATCTATACATATATCGTTGCAGATAAGTGGTTGCTAAGTTATTATGTAATGCCAATCATCGCCGCGAAACGAAACTATTAATTTGAAAAACAACAAGTTAATTCATTTAGTACAATAACTCTTGCTACGGTCACTGGTTCCTTGTGTGAATTTTTCAGTGGAGTGCGCATTCGTGTTCATCTATCTCTTTGCTTTGTCTGAGTTCATTAAGGAGAGTGCTCGTTTCGCCACTTATTAACTGGTTCATTGGGTTTTAGCTTTTAAACAGCCTTGATTAAACAGTGTTTTTTTTTATTAAATGATTCTAGTAGCGTCGTTGGGAAGAATAAAATACAAGCCATTAGTCTTCCTTCGGCCATCACCTTTTCTCGTCGTATCATCGTCACGATGACAACTTTCTAGAGTATGTCAGTTATAGAGTTGCTTAATGATGCAACAACCCTTTTTTACGCTGGATATATGCATTTCAACCACATTAGGTGGGACTTGCTGGTGTCAGCGGAAGACCAAGAACAACAGAACAAGTACTAAAAAACCAGCGGTACCCTTTCCGTTTTATCGTGGAGCGCCGCGGGACGATTGTGCATGCTACCGTGACGCTCTGACGATGATACAACCACCCTCTTCAGAGTTCCTTCAAATTATTTTCCTTAGCGCAGAAATCATTGGCGGTTTTCATGTAAAAATATGTGGTTTTTCGTGTACCTACGTGGACTTACGTTACAAAATTGGTCGCAACGAAAAGCCTTTTTAATTCAACGGGATAATAATCTATGTATCCGGAAGGTTATTTCTAAATATGAGTATACGAATATTTGAAATCAGATGATAAGTTTCAGAGATTACCTTCCACATTTAAATATACAAACATTTCTTCAGTATTACATAAACAGGTGTAGTTACACTACAGTTCTAGTTAATTAATTAATTCATGACTTTATTAAAAATAATTTACAGAAAAACAGCGTCACATCGTAATTCCAGTCCGCAAAACAAGATTATTTTTAGAGTGTACGAATATGTTTATAACAGCCCGGAAAGTCTTCAACTGTAAATATTTTTCTGACGATGCGGTAGGCCCGACTACAACTGCGCGTCATATTACATTTTATATTTAAATTGTTATCGCCCGCGACTCTGCCCACGTGTTAGGGGAAGGGGCACAAGTTTGGATAAAAAAGCCATGTCCATAACTGGAGTTCAAGCTAGCTTCACAACAAATTTCATCAAAATCGGTTCAGTGGTTAAGTAGTGTAACAAGTGAAAGTTTAACAGAGAAACAAACATATTTACATTTATAATATTTGTACCTCTAGATTCATATTCAACTCAATGGGTCAGAACTCGACTAAAAGCCTAAGAGAAAGGAATCTTTCATGACTACGTGTTTTGGAAATGACACAGTAATTAAACATATTATAGTCAATTTGACACCGCGGTCTTTTCTCCCCACACTATATCAACAATAGCACTTTCAAGTATAGTAACTCTAAACATCGCCCATAGACATCGGCATTGTAAGAAATGTTAACTATCTCTTTCATCGCCAATGCGCTACCAACCTTAGGAATCATGATGCTTTATCCCTTGTGCCTGAAATTACACTGGCTCACTCACCCTTCAAACCGGAACACAACAATATCAAGTACTGCTGTTTTGCGGTAGAATCTCTGATGAGTGGTCGGTACCTACCCAGAGGAGCTTCCACAAAGCCTATCACCGGTAAAATGGCATATAAAGCTTAGCTTATAAAATATCGTCCAATATCTTCTAATATCCAATAACAATGCGATCACCCTCGTGGATGTATGAATAACCAATCATGGCATAGAGCATTTAGCTAAAGCAATAGGACACTCCATTCAGACAATGTTCGTTTAATTAGTGCCTAATGCAACCACAACTGCTAATCAAAACTGATTAACCGTCAACAAATCAATTGTCCAAATGAATATTCAACCGTGTTGCCGTATTAATGTTTGTAGCGCATACCGTAATGAAGTATTGTTATTCAGATTAGGAAGAGGACGCGCTTGATGTATTCATATTAATATTATCAGTTTATTTTTTATTTATCAAAAACCTCGCACAAATATTTAAAATATGATAAGTATATAAGCTAAGACGCGAGCCCCAACATTAAATTACCAATAAATATCCTTCTGAAGACTTTCTTCATATGAACCGCCTTTTAAGGAAAGGGTTGGGAGCTTATTTGCACCAGGTTACATGTTGTTCGACCATCATGTGACAAAACTTAATTCAACACATGCAGATTTCTTCACGATCGTCTTAATCGTACAACGCGATATGAATTATTTACAACCATAAATTAAGAATACTAATATTATTTTTTTTGATTTTGATGAAATTTGGTGTGAAGCAAGCTTAAGCCTCAAGGAAGGATATGGACCTGACCCAGCCACACGAGGGAGAAGCCCCGGACGAATACTAGCATAATATGATCAGATTTAAAAATAAAATCTTGGTTCCCTACAATCAATACTTAGCAATTATAAAAATCCTATTCTTAGTGTGAAATTAGAAACTTTTGCTAATGCTCAGGTATTAAGTACACGCAGACATTGTAAATAGACAGTAATATGATATGATACTGCGGTTTTGTAGTATTGTGGGTGTTTCGGTTACTGCGATTAACACCTTATAATATTAAGTGTATTATGATCTTTATTACAACAACATATAAACAAATATCAATTTCATTAAGACAAAGAACTGACATACATTTTAAACAGTCTCTAAAACCGTTCTCTTAAAATTGGTTCGCTAAAAAAATTGAACGACTGGCGCGAAAAAGGGAAATGCAACAGGAAGTTGTATGACGTTTCCGATACTGCCGTTTACTGGGAGGGAACTGACGTATTCACACTAGCGATGCCACGAACATATTCCCAACCAGAAATAATAAATAGTATAAATGGTTTTAGAAATAAACTGTCGCGTCTCGTTTACAGTGCTCACATTTATATTTATCAAGATCACACTTTGATTGGCGCGAGACATAATCATGCCGTATGTATGCACAGTAATACCGGCCGAGCAATTGCATTCAAAGGCCTTTCTCATTGAAATTAGTTCAAGTGATTGGTATATAATGCTTCTCTATCAACCATTATGGGCACAATATTGTAGTGCACTTGCAAATTAATATGACCTACATGGTGTTATGCATGTCGCTTTTTTATATAATATGGTCTTTGACTTTTAAAAACAATATTTTTTTTTGTATAAAGTACTAAAATAGTAATAACAAAATTTAATACCTAAACTAATTTGAATTGAAATTAGAAATTTAAGTGTATTCAATAGTAATTTTTTTAAAATTGAAATTGTGATCTTTTTGATTATTTTTTTTATTATTTGAGTTGCTACTATAACAATCTGCAATGACATGATATTAATTTACTTAATTGAGAAGACTTGATTGCTTTTTTTATTGCAATCTGATAATATTTGTGTATTATATTATTGTTTGTCTTCCTTAGAAATAAATAAATAAATGTGTTTTACTAATCACGCATATCTGTTTAAATTAAATGACAATAACTTGATTCACTGTCATCCGATTTTAATGAAACAAAGCCTAAATGCTACTCCAAGCTGATCTTAATCTACCTGTGAAAACTATAAGAAAATCCGTTTACGAGTTTCGGAATTTAGCACGTGCATATAGACAGACGGCCAAAAAATTTATTTTTTGTTTTGATACTCCACTTTTATCTCCCACGCATTTTGACACAATTTTCGATTTTGACATTTTTATACAATGTACAGACAGATACACTGACTTTCTTTTGACTAATCAAATTCCTATGTTCTTTATACAATTACGAATTTAATTTCAGATTGATTCAGCAATATTATTTTCATGAATAAATAAAAATAATAGCGTTAAACTCTCGTCTCTAAATCGGTTTGTCTTTTTGTATGTTTTATTTTTGTACAATTTCACGTACCTACAAATAAATTAGCGCGAGTGAGAGAACAACGATCTTCAACAATTTCAAATTACAATCTCGCATTTAATCCTTTTATGAAAGAAATTAAACTTCCATTGCGGTGTTAAATAACAAGTTGTTGAACGGGAATTAAATTCCTATGGACTATTTTAAGCCGGGACGTCCGGTAGCAATTCAAACATAATCGGATTTGCCGCGTTTTGAGCGAGTTCACAGGTCTGCATCAGGCGGCTGCATTTATCGATAACTCAATTCAGTTTCAGAACCACCAGAAGTGGTGAACGTCCCTCGGAAATTATTTTTATCCTTCTAATAATATTATATTTTCATTTTCACATTTAAGGGGAAAGTTATGAAGCATTTCAAGTGTAAAAACTGAAAAAACTGAAACATATTAATAAATTGAATCTCGATATCTATGATTAAAAATAAACAAATATAGAAAAAGTATATTAACATTCTTCAATTTAATAATTAGTAAATTCATCCTTAATTGAACTGAATGTTTGACCGAAAACCAAATAAGTACCACTTGCATTACTAGATTTTGTTGTTTCGCAGCTTTACTTGTTTTCTATTTCGATTATATACGCCTGTGTCATACAAGTGATGAGCCTTCAATTTACTAGACTGTTTTCGTTTATGATTATTGGAATGAAGTTCTTTTACACGACATTTTAGAGTAGAGTGAATTAGCAGTGGCCGAAGATGACGTCATATGACGAAATAGAATAGTGCCTACAAAATGCGATGCGTTGGAACACAAGGAACATAACATCTTTGTTCCCAAAGTTGGTGTCACGTTGAGATATACAGAATGGTTAACATTTCGTACATCGCGAATGTCTATGGGCGATGGTGGCCATTTACCAGGTGGTCTATTTGTCCATTCCGCCTACCTAATACAATAAAAAAATATTTGTCTGTGTGCTACAAAAAATACACTTTAGAAAATCCGATTTGATGTACCTAGTTGATTATTATTGCATCGCAAAATCTTATCCAGAGATTACATTAAAATTTCATGTTTTTACATCTTACAGTTTAAGCTGTTCATTGATAGGTTATCAAGAAATGAAAAAAATTTAAAAATTCTACACTTGTAACATAATGTGTATTCATATAAACACTAATAAAACAATATAACTACCTATAATATATGTTTATATAGTAAATAAGCTACAAAGAAGCGAACGTAGCTGATGGATGAGTTAAAATATAAGCGCAGTAAACACACAATGAATTCAAAAGATTGTGTCGATAACCTAACTATAATATATGCATGGCTTTATCGAGAAATTATCTGCAAATTCAAATACGCTGTCACTGGTGTGGCGCCAGACGCCGATATCCTCACAATAGGGGCAACCCTTGACCTGCCTTTGTTACATTGAATACTGGAAGAGGACATGAACTGCGTTCAGGAGTTTTATTTAGATTATGATGTACCTTTGACTTGTTGACTAATAAGTATGTATCGTAAATACACGACATTCATCACTTTATCGTAAATCAACGTGAATAACTTATTTTAAGGTTTCAATAGAAATGCAAATATGATCTTAGTATCGATAATACAATTGTTATGTAAACAGGGACGCCGCGTTGGCCTGCTTTAAATTTGGATTGTATAGCTTACAACCTCCTTCAAAAATAATGATTTAAATGTTACTGGTAGTTCTTGAAATAAACGTACTAATTATATATTAATCTTGTATAGATTTCTTGTATATTCTATCAAATATTTAATTGAATAAAATAATTGTAGTTTTGCTTTCGACTCAACGTGGTAATATATTTCCCGGGATACGATTTTGAGATCTTAAAAGGATATATTTATTTTACACGGTTACATTTTTAATGTGTATGTAAAGTGGCGTAACTATACCAACTGAGGCAGTTTTCCAGCCTTGCCACTCTGTAGTTACTTCTCGTAGATAGAAGAAATCAAATTATCATACGAACAAAACCTCTTAATAATTAATATAGATAATAATTATTAAACCAGACTTGTTGTAACTTCATTATGTTGTATACAATAACAGCATGTGCATGTTTCCGAGATATTTGTGAAAAGACGTTTTTCAAGATGGCGGTAACGCTCGCGGTCTGGGATGACATAAACTCGGTTTTATACTTAGGAGGTACCCCCTAACATGATCCAATCGAAAATTCGAGTAGCGGGTTTTATGCCGAGCGAATTTTAAAAAATCTTGGACTATATTTCAATCGAAGGAGTTAAGATAAACAAACTTTAGATAAAGATTCGTATTCCATGCGATGTGTTAATAGTTCTGCTATATTAAACACTATACTATTCCACTTAACTATTCATATTCTTTCTTTAATTTAGCTTCAAAAGTTCCGAAAATAACTTCACGCATTCACAATGCTATTTTTTGTGAATCAATAAATTAATGACATAGATTATTGAATATAATAAAGCACTGATATCACGTTAATTCAACATCAATAGCGTATTGTCTTTGACTCCTCCTGTGGTTGGAATATAATACTCCTATAGAATAGTATTATTTAATAATTACAAGTGTTATATAAAATTACAACAATATGAATTAAATAAAACTTTGTAATATAGCTGTTAACTCAGGAGGTTATCTCTTTTACTTATATCGATACGAATGTAAATAAAGGTTAACCCTTGGCTCGTTTAATGCTCCTGCGCCGGAAACAGTACATTAAACGCGTTAAAGTCAAGCGTGATCGATCACCGCCGGTTCATCGACGTCCAATTACCGTTATCGAGTCGCAAACTCAAAATCGATAAGTCATAATGAATGTGTTAGTTCTATCGTGAATGTTTGTCTATTAGTAAGGCAAACCTATTAAAAAGAAAAATAAAAGTTAAATTATCACTAATTAGTAGAGCCCTACATTAAAACTTATCTACCAATATTCAGAACAGAAGATAACGTTTTAAACATAAACGGAAGCAGTTGAAAATTGAAGCTTGTAGTTTTTGTTTTTACTGGGGGGTAAGGCTTTGTGGAAGCCTGTTTAGGTACAACCAATTAATTCTACCGTCAGACCGCATACTTTGTGTTGCTGAATTCCGATTTGCAAATTGAGTGAGCCTGTGTTTTTACAGGTACAAATACGTAACAACTTAGTTCCCATAATTGGTAATACACAATAATAGTCCTTTGGAGGATTGCTTAATTAATATTTATAAAAATAATAATATCTACGTCGCACAATTAGGTGGTTTATTTAATGGTCTGCTTTCCTATTTTACGTTTAAAAAAGACTACCTACTTATGAACTCAACATCATCATAATTTTAATCGCAATAAGAAGTCATAGTAAGTATTGTTTTACACATTTTATCAGAAACACAAAGGCAATAAATATTAGGGCATTATATTTTTCGCCTATTTGAACGTTAGATACTGGCTAGACTATTTTGTACTTTAAATAGGTAATTAATTATTTTTTGACCATTTGACTCGTCTTTGTTTGTGTTAGTTTTGACACATGTTTATCCCAGGATTAGTATAGAGATTATAACTTTCACATCTTTGGGTTATCTACGTGCTACTATTCAAATTTTGGATTTTTCGTTTTCCATAATTCGATAATTCGTGTGTATGTTTCATTGGCGAACCACAATGTCTATGTATTGTATCCTGTTTAGTGATAATCCTACAAAATAAAAAAGCACACGAGACATCAAGTACATAAACAATATTACATCTGTTTGAATTATTATATAATAAAATTATAAAATTTATTACATTTATATACAATATTGCTATTTATTAAAACCGTTCAAGAGTGATTGTATTTATAATAATTAAATTTAACTCTATTTAAACTACACTATGGCTCTTTCAATTATTTATATTAAAACAGTGACTGTAATAATTATTTATACTAGTTGGAAAGATTTACGTACGTACTAACAACAACTGTGGATAGAATCACGCCAATCGATATCGATAATGGAAATATTACTCTATAATATAATAAATAATAATGTTACTGAACAAAAAAAACGTTATTTTTTTGTATAATTTTTATAGACTTTTTTATTTTTTTGTAATGGCCAATACAAATGAACAATTACAATTATACCGCTCGCTTAAATAAAATATACAAAATAAACCAAAAACAATAAATCATATTTATCATATTTAATTATATTATATTAGAGTATTATTATCGTAATTTTATTTCGTTACAGTGTTGGTTTTCCAATGTTATACAATGAGCTGATTTTGGTAAATTATTCAACTTGAATTACGGCTGCGGAAGGATTCATTAAACACATTCCATCCAATTCGAATGATACCTAAATGAACGTAAGGCAGCGTGTCGAACAACTAATATTTGAGTATGATGCTATGTAGTTCAGTTAAAATAATTTATTAAATTAAATTACCATCTGAATAAACATAGTATTTCGATATACTACTATTGTTGAAACGTTCATTCACCTTTGATTCAAGGAGACATCTCAGGAACACGCAAGACGCTTTCTACAGGCGTCGTTCGTAAGCATCCGGAAAATCAAATGTGACGCAATATACATATTATGTACTTTCATATAAGTGAAATGAACGTGATTTCATCTCCAAATAATAGAGCGTGTTATAATTTTTATTATTATAAAGTTCTAACCAATAAAAATAGTAGACACTACTTGCTACAGTAGATATATTTATTAATTATTTTATATTAGCATATTCTTTGAGGACGATGACACTACTCATTTGACATATTATTTTCTAAGTATAACTTATATATAACATTATTTGGTAAACTGACTAAATTAACAGATGTAAAAGGAAATGTGATCTTTTTGATAATAGTTATAAGAACTAATATTGTTTACTACAAATCGGGTACTGTATAGGGGAAGGCGACCCTCCTTCGTGACTCATCCGTACCAGCTGGCGTGCTTAGGGCGTCTGCATACCTAGACACTGCCAAATGATATATTATAAAGGGGATTACACACGCGATACACTTCGCAACACTGAATCCTCAACACGGTACAAACTATAAATATTTCTGCTGAAATTTTAATTAATAACGTAACTATATAATAGGGTCTTGAATCATATATTTGTGATGTTATCGATTATGTATTTGTTAAAGAATTGGATTTATTTAAAAGTGTAACACAATACAAAGCATTGTGTAAAATATATAATAGTTATTATTAAAGTGAGTCGCGAAAATACTTTTAATGTTATTAAATATAGCTGTCATGAATATGAGCCACAAAACTAGAAAAGGGCGAGCCCCTAACCGAAATGAGCACGACAAGAGAGCCCTTTTATGAATCTTTGTCGCGTGAAATGCCTGCTTTACAGCCCAGCCCGACTTCAGTTGGCTTTTAGAAACGCAGAAACATATTTTAAACCTTTAAAATACTTCAAATCATATCATATAAATGTTCCTATTAAATGTATTTCTTTATTGTACAATATTCGAAAAACACTACGGAAAAAAATCCTTTATTACTTATTGTTTCCGAGTATATACGTAACAAAACATCCAAAAGAACATTTAAATGAAGGAAATACCCACGTTCAGTCAGGGGTTGGCTTTGTGATGTCAAAGTTTCGTGTTTTCATTTGGATAAATCTGCATAAGCGGTAGGGCGGGCGCGTAGTCGCATGGGTTACAGGGAAAAAAACTTTGTACGAATTTGATAATGGGACAATACGTATTGATTGTATGCTCAGTAATAATTTTAACATCAAGAAACAGAGCTCGCACGCAACAAAACATAATCTAGAATCGATTTGGCACTCATTTCTGTGGGGTATAAATATTATTTCATCTTTAAAATCTTAAACAATTGATACTTAATTCTCTTTTTAGTCGTAGCCGACACATTCGAAAAAAATTTGAAATCTCAGATATATTGGTACGAGTCTATACACCCTTAGCAGCACTCACGGCATTTACATTGAGTAATCCTTTCTTTGTTTGCGACTTATGGTAACACCCCTAAATTTTACATCAACTTGAAGTTACACTATGAACTGAATGACTATTCAACACATAGTAGATATGTATATTTGTAGTATTTACACCTACTTTAGCTTATAAAATGTACCTGTTTGAAATTCTGCCACGTTTGCTTCTAAAGGCTTAGATATTTTTAGGAAAGCTTTAAAGGAATTCGATCAGGTAAATGATGATGATTTCAAAATTGGATCCAATTTTATACGAAAACGAATGCAGTATTTTTTGAAGCAGCTGGCGATCGCTCATGAAATGAAACATATAAAAGAGATATTCTATATTCGATATAATCTTCTGAATTTAACGTGAAGTTTTTTATTTAATTCTCCATTGTAACCTCCGCCCGGGGCAACATCGAAGCGCTTAATTGATCCATTTACGACCTTTATTTTATTCGATCAAACATTCATTTAAAATTTAAATCCATATATATAAATGGATGGTGTTAATCTGAAAGCTTACATTTCGTAAAGAATCACCATCCCAGTACATAATTGTCGTTATCAATATGTATTTTGTGACGAAGGAGATTTATATTCCATTCACTCGAAAACGCCGTTATAGATGTCGCTGTAGTGCAGCTGCTCCTACATGCTTAAAGCGAAGGCCATGACAATTGGTATAAATTTGAGCAAGGAGAATATTTTAACGCAAATCGTATCGGATAATAGTTTACAAACAAATTCAAATTGTTATTGCAAAGCGTGCTGGGCATAAGCTATATCTATAAAATCTGTTACTATGTTATGTTTACGTTTACATTCATTAGCTTTTATAGAATTGTGTATTAATTGTAGTTCGTAAAATAAATTTATGGATATGTTTCATGAATATAATATGTCATTGACAACAGTAACAAGAATATCGCGTGTCGATTATAATTTTGAAATGTATGGTAACAGTAGTTTTATATATTGAGATGGATTAAACGCGGCGGTCTCGGGCGCCTGACATTAATGACACCACTCCATTAATTTCCTAAGGCATAACAACAGCTACTGTAAACATTGTCAAAGATGTTTATTAAGCTACTAGCAGACTTTGTTGTTCATAACGGGGAGTTATTTGAAATTTTAATAATTTTGAATATTTGCAACACTAAATTTGACGTTTTTGGATTGTCAATTACATATATCTCTATGCATACTTTTTTATAAATGTACCTACCACATAGCTTATTTTCACATTATTTTTGCTCCGATTTCTTTTGAGGATGAATATAATCTACTTAACTTTCTTAACTAAATTTGATAAAGACAAAAATAACATATAAATAACAAATAGAAATTGGTCTTTATATATTTTTTGACTATTACTACATTTACTGTGCTCACCCGTCTGGTTCGGTGTTTATACATCTATTGTTCTACTGCCACATACCAATAACATTGCAATATTCCCGTTGAAGGTTCAGAGGGCCTGTAAGTTCACAGACACACGGGGAACATTCTAGATCACGCAACCATTTCATTTGGTCTCGTTATTTATAATAATTATATTAAAATAACCTAGAATAAGTTATAACCCAATGATCGAAATGACGAAGGTGACCACTTAATTACCATCACATAACTAATTTACTCCTCTGCTTTCATTATAAATATGTTTCATACCAGCATTTATCACAGATGAAATAATAACAACGAACACAATTACATGGACTGTCCAAAATACATGGACTGTATTTGTGTTCGTAGTTATTATTTCGTATAATTTCCAAGTAAACAAAATGTAAGTCTGAAGATATCAATACGTAAACATTTGTCGACATTAATATTTCCGATTACAAAAAAGTCCAAAGAGGAAATTGATAACGTTATTAATGAGAATAACAAATACCTACGTTCATATAATCGTTTGTAAAACATTAAAAATAAACATAATCGACTATTGACTATTAATGTAATAGGCGTATTTGCATCTCTAGCCTAGGTTATCGCTCGCAATTCAAGTTTTTGTTCTTATAAAATGCATCTGCATAAAATTCCTGACTAATTTCTGACCGGCCAACTTAGATTGCGCTCATAGTAAATTATTTATAATTATATACAAATTATAAAAAAACAATTATTTATTGATGTTCTGTAAATAAGTGTCTAATACTATTAATCATTCCGTTTTTTTATATAATGTAAATACCTTAGTATAATATGCAATAAAATATTCAAAAAATCAGCTTAAACTTACAAAACTTTAGTAAAAAAATAACTACAAGTGGAAGTATGTGAAGCGTTGAGTCTATAGTGTGTACTGTGTAGTCAATATTTCACAACGTCGGCGGCGCGGGCGCTGTAAAGCGCTATGAATAATTTTAATGCCTTCGATTTATTGCCAGGACGTATACGACGTAATCTTACACCATTTGAACGGAGAATAAAGCAGAGATGCCATGAGTTAGTGATACAAAGTTTATGTTTAATATGATTATGTTGAGAACGGAGATTTAATAAACTTTATTATCATGTTGCTTTTGTGGATGATTCTTTAATGAAACTTCTAATAAATACTAGACTTTATAATATTAAGCTTTTAATTCTATGAAACGGAACGCTCGTAATATGTAATTACGTTTTGTTACATGACTACTCTACAGTGCAAGTGTGTTGCAATAATTTCATTGGTTCATTTTCATCTAGCTAAGTGAACGTTCCTTCAATTTCAATTTGACTTCGCGTTCACGTGATTCTGCAGCATCATTGCTGTACATGCATACGATTGACCTATAATAATAAGTTACCTATACAAAATAAAACAATTACTACTATTACTGGTATACGGGCACTTTCTGGAGCAGATTTAAAAGAATACTAATTTTGATAGTGAAAAGCAACGGAAAATAACACTTTTTCGGTGCCAATATTTTTATATTTGGCAAGAGTTTAGAGCCGTGGTCACTGAAACTAAATATTGCGGTATCGACTGCGGGTTCGATGCCCGATTATGGCAAATACATGAAGGGTTGTTTGTTGTAGTTTCGGTGTTTGTGTTTCCAGGCAGATATTACCCGTACACACACTATTGTTATATGTTTACCATTGACGTATTAAGCCCTTTTATTACCTTCTTATTTAATGCATGTGATAGTGGAAACTTTGTATTTGAGCTATTAATACTTCATATGCTAGGAATGATAGTGTTTCAAGGGTAGAAAATAAAAAACTCAATTTCCAACTGTTGAATCAAATGTCTTACGAAGATAACCAGACAGATCATTTCGATACATAGCTAGCTAATCGTTCCGGCTTCGCTAGTGTACATAAGGCCAAAAAATATTTTGGATAGGATTTGCCTAAAATAGTATATTGCGTAGTTAGCGTCTATATCGGGGAACGAGTAACTATGACAAAGATCTTGTGATGAGTGGGATATCGCTTCTATATACATGTTTATATAGATTCCGTTATTCATAAGTTCATTTAATGGTAATCATTATGTTTAATTATCAAATTTTAAAACATTTTAGGGACCTCAGAACTGATAAGACACGAATTATCGTTATCGCACGCCTTATTTGTTATTTTTTTTCTAAAATTGTATTTGTATTTTTTTTATTGCATCGGTAGGCGGACTACCTTATGGGCCACCTGATGGTAAGTGGCATAGATAATACATATAAACTGGTATAAACTGGTAAGTGGTCACCAACGTCCATAGACATTAGTATTGTAAGAGAAATGTTACCATCGCTTACATTGCCAATGCGCCACCAACCTTGGGAACCTTATTTAATCATGATTAGTAACCGTTGTTTCGAGTGCGGGTTTGTTTAACTACATTTGAATTATGAAATTATAAATGTCAATGTTCGTTTTATACCGGCAGGAAACTTCCTATAGGTGCGCGATAAAACGTTTATCAGAAATAAGTAACGTTATGGTAACTTTCATACACACAACTTGATATTATTAAGGAATTAAGTTTAAATAAATGTTGACAAAAATTGTTCTATAGAATTATATTTACAGAGTCAAAGTCAATTTGGTATTTAGAAAATTTTGATGTAAATAAATATTTTCATAGTGAATATTTTAAATGCTGTTTCATTTATTCGTTTCTTTTTCTTTTAAGGATTCTACCAGAACACTTATCGGATTAATATGTCGTCAAAAAGAAAAGTGTCGGTCGGTCGGTCGCTTTTATGGCGAACTTTCGCCAAACCATCACATTTATATCACAATGAAAAACTCCTGTCTCTATATGTCGTATGTTCCATAGGTTTAAATGCATTGAAAATATAAAAGAGTATCACTTCTGTTATGGGGGTCTCAAAATAAATGAAAGTAGAATTACATACTTAATATTATATGTAATATTGTATCATCATTCATCACTAGCCGCTCCGCGCGGTTTTCCTCGCATTTACCGTTTCTGCTCTGCTTACTGCGTTATATAGTCTAAACCTTTTTTTTTTAATTCTTATTTATATCTGTTTTAATCGTAACAAATATTTGGCTGTAATGTTTTTATAGAAGAGTCAAATGACCGTCTCGGGTCACTGAAGGATTGGTAAGAAGGCATACAAAATATGGGCGTGGACCAAACAATTGACCGAACGATTTTTAAGATCTTTACACGCCGATAGTAATTTGTAATATAAAAATCATCAATATAATTTTGGTATTTATAAATCAATTGTTTAATAGCTTTTTTATAATATTAAAATCAACTCAATTATTTTTATTGATAGCACTTAAAAAATAAACAACTGCATTAAAAGCTTCTATAGTATAATTTTCTCAATTCCAAGTTAATAGCAAAAATATTATTATCGTATTCGAAAAAGATACATTTCTTTGGTAATCGTAGTATAAGTGGGCGTTCTTCGATTTTGTATGAAGAAGACAATACCTGCTTACAAATGTGTTTATAATCGGGTCGAAAATGTAATTAAATTAATTCGTTTCATTTTTTCAGCAATAAACTTTATACTCGTATTTTAATAGAAATGTAGTTTCATGCTTAAAACCCAATCAGATTCAACTAGTTGTCCGATCGACGAGTTGCCGAAGTATACTAGTGCAGGAAATCAAGAATTCCCGTTGCTTTTTATGTAAATATTTACAAATACAAGAAATAACTACACCCTTTAGATGTACTTATTCTTTTAAAAAATATATTCTCTACTTAACGCTGAGCGTAAGCCATAATCGATGACTAAAGGGAAATGATTTTCTAGGGAGGAGTTAAATCGCTAAGCGCCAAAGTTCTAACCTAACAGCTAGCACGCTAAGCCTCTTAGCGTTAATCTATAGCTGAGTTGAAAAACGTATTTTAAATGAAACACTAAGAAATCACAGCCATACAATGAAAATTAAATCATTTTATATTTTGGCCGTCTTAATAAATGGTTACTTCGGGCCAAAAAGAAATAGATATATAATTAGAGGAAAGTACCCAATTAGAACCTATAAGGTCCTCCAGACCGATTTCGGCCTCAGCGGCCAATCTCAAGAGAGATTAGCCAACTGCGCAGGAGATATTATAGTGCACAAGTCTGTGCGCAAACACAGGTGCTCTCTCTTTTCCTTAGCTTCAAGTGCAGGACCAACGGCTTAACGTGCTTTCCGAGGCACGGGAGTGTACACACTTCCAACTTGACGAGCCGGTTGGCGTGGTTGGTAAGACACTTGCCTTAAACGCCACAGGTCGTGGGTTCGATTCCCACCCAGGACAGACATTTGTGTGCATGAACATGTCTGTTTGTCCTGAGTCTGGGTGTAATTATCTATATAAGTATGTATTTACAAAAAAAAAGAAAAGTAGTATGTATTTGTAGTATATCAGTTATCTGGTTTCCATATTACAAGCTATGCTTAGTTTGGGATCAGATGGCCGTGTGTGAATAATGTCCCAGGATATTTATTTATTTATTTATTCATAACTTCCAGACTCCGGAATGATACTGAGAATGTTCTGACAGAAAACCCCAATAACTAATTATTGGCCCGACCTGGGAATTGCTTATATGGCTTATATCAAACCACTAGACCAACGAGGCAGACCAAGGTAGTATCGGAATTATTTATTTAAGTTACCCGTTCTCATTACGCTACAAGAGTCAATAGGAGAGCTAAGTCGATTCAATCGTTCGCTAAGCATCAAAGTATCTATATTAATATATAATTGTTAAGAAAGCTTGTACATATTTACATATTATAAAACGAGAAAAATCCTCTAATTGCCTATTAAAAATATCTGTTTACCTATAATGAGGTTCGAATGGTAAATAATAATTGTTACTTTTATCTCAGCATACTTTCGTAGGAATATTATTATATTATTATTTTGTATTTAAAGAGCTATGTCAATTTATTTTATAAAAAATATATGAAAATCGTTAATTTTAATATACATGTACTCAATTTTTTTTTATTTCACTTTTGTCTACCCACTAAACAAAGAGTTATTAATATTTTATTAATATAAGTTGTATATTATTTAAATATCTTTTATCTATATTATCTTTATTCAATTTCACCATCGTAGTCTACAATAATTATTCTCAGTATAATAAAAAAACAATTCTCTACATTAATTTTCGAGATATAAGAAAAGTGCAGACAAACAAATAAATCCTGTTCAATAATTTGAAATATATTTCTCTTAGAATAATATTCATGCATAAAGTATTTAGAAATAGTTTTCTTAATTAAGGACGACTAGTGTAAACATTCATATTAAGCGTATCAAAAACAATTAAACACTTACAAACTATGCCGGTAACTATCTCCTAGACGAAGATGTTTGAAAGTCTTATAACCTCGTAACACAGTCTATAAACAGTCAACACGAAAGTAAACAAATGCCGAACCGGATAGTGTTTTTTGTTCACAAATTAATGATTAAAAAATTCGCCGATACACATTTCGTAAGACATGACGCACTGAAACGCGGCCGGATTGTCGCCTATGCCTCAACTGCGGTCCGTCGACCGTCGGTGCGGGAGTCACTGTACTCGAAGTAGCTAAACTCGTGTAGGCGGAAGTGTGTGTAGTAAAAATGTCCTGTGATTTCGTTGTATGAATCGGCCACCTAGCGACATCTATCGCTTTTATCGATAACTTTGACAACAATGCAAAACAAGTTACTATAAGCGACATCTCGCTTTAACCATCTAAACTAAATAATTGCAGTCATATTAATTACATAAATTTCCTCTAGAGGGCATTAGCTGCAAAACATTTATATTAATATTATAAATGAAAAAATAATTGTCTGTTTGTTACTGATACGGCCACACCACTAAATAGTATTTAATGAAATTTCGTCCGGAGTAAGCTTGATCCTTAAAAAAGGATATAAGCATTTTACCTCTCAAGAGGTTAAGAAAGGAAATAAAGATGACTGATGATGAAAGGTGGTGAAGTTAAATATAAGAAGCTGTGCAAGTTTTTTAATTTTGACTTTGAAAATGTTGAAAATATAACGGGCCTTCGGAATTTTTATTCAGTCTAGAAACAATTAAATAAATTAGGAATTATCAATTTTATTAGATAAAATTTATTGATTCGTTTATTTAAAAAAGTATCGTAAAATAACTCAAAGCGATTTAGGATTTTAACACTTTTAATTAAAATTTTTTAAATTAAGCAAAGGATATAAGTTATTTTGAGTCTGTTCGTAAGGATGAAAATATGAATTCTTATAGTAGGCAATGACACCTGAATTGCTTATAGTGGGGCTTCTTCTCAGTATTGAAAGTTAGGGCTAATAGCCCACACCCTGGCCGAGTGAGATAAAACCAAATATCAAAAAACCATTTTAATTGTCCTTCGGGGCTAAATTATATGATACGACGATGTTACCTTTATATAAAATAAAATTAATATATATTTTTTCTAGAGATTCCCGAATAATAACACGACATTCGTTATCCTCCCAGGATAGTTGATATATGTGTACCTATATATATATGTATGTATGAATTGTCATGGCGATTGCTTGAACAGTACGTACAGAAGTTGATGTGATACAACGCCATCTAGTAGCGTATACAATGAAAGTGAATCGCATAAAAACCTCTATGAAAAAACATATAATTATGTGAAAACTTTCAAGGTAATCGGGCGAACGGTGTCATAATCGACTCTTAACAAATGTTATTAACAACATCTATTTTGTATATAGCTAGTATTATATCGCGGCTTTACCCGTGTGTTCGTGGGGACGTGCAGGAATTTTATTTAACGGGGTGTGGTGCTGATGTTAGGAATAAAAAGTAGTCTATGCATGAATGCATGCCTGTATTCTTAGGTTTCAAGCTTGCTTCATAATAAATTTTATCAAAATCGGTTCAGTGGATAGCGTTACAGAAACAGACGGACATAATTCCTTTCGCATTTATAACATAATATTTATATGTTTATAAATATATTTTTTATTTTATGATGATGAAGTGAATGTTTTGCTTCCAACTGCATGCTATATAGTAAATTTGCAATTAACAATTTTTATTTCTATATACGTATATATACCTCTATCTTCCTTAAGTTATTCTTTTGTTATCTTGAGAACAAAAGACGCTAATATCAACGGTAAGCTAATTTCATCCTACGCGTAATAGCATTAAATCCAACTGATTATTAGGTATTCATTACATCCCATTCATCTGTCTTCTTTGATAATAATCATGTTGCAACAAGAAATCGATAAAATTACTTGAAGTCCCCCAAATTAATTGTGTGGGTGGACCACGGAAAATCAAAACAATTATCCAATTTTTAAGTAGTAATTTTTAAGTAATAGCTTCTGCTAAGTACCTAAAAGTATTTCTTAATCGCACATTAACTTAATAGTGCACTAAGTCTGTGGCTGTGTAATAATACGTAATCATACATATAAAATATATTTATGGTACCCATTATTATATATGTTGAATAAAATTATCAAACACCATTCACCATCCACCAGACACCATTGGAAATCATACCAAACAAACTTAATATGCATGACATTTTCAAAATATCCTTTCTAATTTCCTTAAATAGATTGATCGATTGAACACATTGACTAACTACTTTATCCCCGTTATATCTCCGTGCCGAATTTTCAGTATCTGATCATAGCGTTATACGGTAACAGGGAAATGGTTTTCACTTGTCGATTATCACGATAACAATGTTACTGCAGGTAGAGATTTGTACAAGATCGTCTGGGTAGATACCACCCACTCATCAAAGACTGTACCGCAAAACAGCAGTACTTCTTTTTGTTGTGCTCCGGTTTGAAGGGTGATTGAGCCAGTGTAATTACAGACACAAGGGACAAAACATATTAGTTTCTATGGTTGCTGACGCATTGGCGATGTAAGCGATGGTAAACATTGCTTACAATGCCAATGTCTATGGGCGTTGGTGTCACTTACCATCAGGTGGCCCATACGCTCGTCCGCCTTCCTATACAATAAAATACATATTATATATATATATATATATATATATAAACAGGGTTTTTTGTAATGTAACTTTTGATAAATTTTTAGATTCTATTTTTATACAAAAATAATTATTAATATGATTTCCCGCTTGAACGTTTCTAAATCTACTCGCAACGCAAAGATCGACTCGTCCCGTCAACCTTTCTTGTATGAATGAAATATAGACCAACAAATGTCACGACAGTACGACTAAAACTTGTAAAATCATTTTTTTTCCATGTATTGAGTTATGTCCAAAGTCGTAGAACAAAAGTTGTTGCTTATGGTTTTAGCTATCGAGTCCTGCGAGGTTGCCGGTTCATTTAAAATAACCGTGTATATATAATTATATAATATCAAAAATATGTATGACCATAATCGTAGTTGTATTACTGAAAAGAATGGCGTCGAACGTCTTTATTGAAACACAATTAGATTAACCATTAAAAATTCGGTAAAAAATTAATAAGTACATATAAGTGGTTTTAACTTAAAAGCCATGAAACTGATAAATAGAAACACTAAATTACATTAACTTGTGAAAGAAAGAAAGCAAAATAAGATATAAATACAATGCAGCTAATAATTATATTTCTTTATTACACAGAGATCAATATCCAATAATAATAATATTAAAGAAGTATTTTATTGATAGAATTCTCAGGCAATATAATCTCTTTAAATTGATACTATCACTTTATTATACAGGTTGGATGTCTCTTTGCATACAATTGCATCTACCTACTAATAAATATTGGAGTATATGGAAGATGACTGCCTCGTTGGTCTAGTGGCATTATATAAGGCCGCAGACTCAGTGGTCCTGGGTTCAATTCCCAGATCGGGCCATTAAATAGTTATTGGGGTTTTCTGTCAGAAAATTCTCAGTAGCAGCCCGGAGTCTGGAAGTTGGAAGTGTGTACACTCCCGTGCCTCGGAAAGCACGTTAAGCCGTTGGTCCTGCGCCTGAACTCTTTCCGGTCGTGTCGGATTGCCATCCCATCGGATTATAAGAGCTAAGGAAAAGAGAGTGCACCTGTGTTTGCGCACACACTTGTGCACTATAATATCTCCTGCGCAATTGGCTAATCTCTTTAAAGATTGGCCGCCGTGGCCGAAATCGGTCTGGAGGACCTTATTATATGGAAGATATTTTAGTAAATTGATGATTGTAATTGTTGACCTATAGCAAAATTGATATATACTCCGTTAAGTCGTTCCAAAATTCCAAATTCCGTTATAACGTTTTAAAAATAATAATGAATTGCCCATGTTACGGTCATATTTTCAAGACGAGAAGGCAAGGTGAGAGATATTTAAAAGTTTAGGGTTATTCATAAAAACCAACTCGAAACTCATCGCAGAAAACGGTCATCGCAGAAAGCAAGTGATATGCGACATTGACCAAAATAATTATAACATTTTACACACGCCTCGAATTAGTATACCATCATCAGATGGTTGTCAACATCTGACGCGTGAGTAATGAAGTGTTATTACACAATAGCGCTGTTCACAAGAGATAAGTTCCAATTATGTCGGTATCAAGGAATCAAGGATCAAAGAATTGTGTTCATATTTTATCAAACAGTTCAAAAACGTAAAATATATAAATGAATAAGTCATTATTGAGATTGAAGATTATTATTTACTAGCGACCCGCCCCGGTTTCGCCCGAGTAGCAGAGTAAATATACCTAGAAATAAATTCTGTCGTAGTATTGTATAAGCTTTTAGCCACAGTGGGCGACAGAGGGGCGCGGGGGCGCGCAGGCGGTTGCATCACCCGTTAGTATGATCGGTGTGGGACCGCTGGAATTTATATAGTGCGCGATAGTTTTAAAATTACGATAACTCATAAGATATTAATTTAAATTGGGTGGTGTAAAGGGCAATTATAATATACATGAAATGCTTAAAGTAAATAACGTATTTAATGTGACAAGGATTAATATCATATCCGATTTTATAGCTTTCCAATTATAACATTATCATGTAACATTTTTTTAAACATTAAAGTCGGTATAGTTAGCTGTCCTTAAAAGATAGACATATGCGATCACGGACTTTTTTGTAGATCTATGAAAGGGGAACAATTTCAATCCCTATAGGCCCGTTTTTTTCTGACTTCTTCAACAATTATCGTCATATTTCAACAAACTTACAGAAAACATTAATAAATTTGACGAGCCCGTTGGCGTGGTTGGGAAGACGCTAGCTTTTCACGCGAGGTCGTGGGTTCGATTCCCACCCAGAACAGACATTTGTGTGCATGAACATCTGGTTGTCCTGAGTCTGGGTGTAATTATTTATATAAGTATGTATTTACAAAAAAGTAGTATAATTATGTAGTATATCAGTTGTCTGGTTTCCATAGTACAAGCTCTGCTTAGTTTGGGATCAGAAGGCCTTGTGTGAAAAATGTCCCCGGATATTATTATAAATTATACACGTAAACCTTTTTCATGAATCACTATACAATGGTGAAAACCGTATGAAAATCCGTTCAGTACCTAGTTTTTTCGTTAGTGCGTTCGTACAGACAGACAGGAACCGCGGGGGACCGTGTTATAAAATATGTAATGATGATATTGATTATTCGGTTTAAAGACTTGATTATTTACACTTAAAAGTGTTTGATTGTCATAAATTCGAGGAAGGATTTTCGGAATTTAATAAAAATATTAATAATTATAAGACCTCTTTATAAATGTCTGTTTTGAATACAAAAGAACTAATGACGAATAGCTTACTTTTATTTTTTTTCTTCAAGATGATGAAAATAAAAAAAAAAAAACAGAACACTTGGTGTTGCTATTTAGAAATAATTTAATTTTATAAATAAGTGCTACAATATTTTTTCTTTTTATATTTTTCATTTAATTTACAATGACACGCATAAAATTTTGACAGTTTACACTCTTGGTAAATTTATTATTGATTGGCTAACATTGTTTCGGTAACCAATATAAGAATTATCACGGCGATCGGTTGAATGTTATAGAAGTCGGTATGTTGCAATGCCATCTTGCAACAAATGACAAAAAAGTGGAGAGTATGAAACCATTGTCCGTGAGATAACATATAATTATTATGTGCCAAAACAGTCAATACTTCAATAGTCAAATTACGTCGAAGTCTACTAATTACAAACAAAACATACATCCATCCAACATTCGATTTACACACACACACACACACACACACACGCGCACACACACACACACAATATATATATATATATATATATATATAATTAGCTTAAAATACTTGTCGGATATAATTACCATAAAGTATCTTTTATTTAAAATAGGAATTATAAGAACATTACAATCACGACTATATGCGTATATTACTTACTGGATTTGGTGGGTGATAATTATATTAACCGAAATTGTCAACAATTCGTCTAATAAGTCATTATAATCGACACACGTTATAAATCTAGGTAGATTACTTAAAAAGGAAATGAAATTGTTTGGTCATAGAAAGAGGATGTTTTTACAAAACCATTTTGGTGTCAATCAGACAATGGTCGTGTCCGCTATTGCGAAACATCCGGAAAATGTTTCAGTGTCTTGACACCTAGTGTTCGTTAATTGGCCCCGTCCTAATTACGACTATATTAATTGTATTATTATGTATTAGTAGTAAGTAGGTATCATTAAATTATGTAGGTAAGTATTATGTAACTGATTCTTTTAACAAATTATTTATTTACAAGTATTATGTAAGGTAGGAGTCTTTGCAGTTATTTCTAAAGAAAATTTATATAAAAGGAATAATATTCCTCGGAAATTCAATACAGCATAAATTCTCGCTATAATACCCTGCAATCAGAAGTTTATTCGACGCAGGTTTATGTAAACTGAAAGGAATCCTTACAATGGTATGATTGCATGTATTGAAATATATTTACTATAACTTGGACCCGTCTATCCCTGTATTTATGATTCCATATGTAAGATAAGCAATCCATAAGTTAATCTACACCTAGTCAGTATTTAGCTATGGATACTAATTACTGATGCACGCATAAAGTATTGATTATTAATGTAATGAGATATAAGCATTATAAGCCCTCGAAATTTTCAGATAATATTAATTCGGTATAATTTAATTATTATTAATTTATTTTGCTCTAATAACTGCTTATTCTTATGATTTAAAAGCATATATTATACAAACATACGACTTTGTACGCAGTATCGGTGTTTGTATAAAGTATACACGTGTCTGAATAATAATATTGCATTCAACAACTTGTTACGCGTGTAAGAAAAGGTAAGTACCTCTGTAAGAAATAGGTCAATTTTCTTTCTCGATGTTATATAATAACTTCAATTATGTTTACGACGATCAAATGATTGAACTATGATCAGGCAAATAACAAACATTAACAAGTAAAGTGAACCTAAAGGTCCTTTACAATAACATACTCCTTAATTTCAGCCACGGTCGACAATCTCAATGACTAGCAGATGGCTAGTCTAATGTTCAAGATATAATTATAATCCACCATTGTTTGCGCAAAGCACAGTTACAGGACCCAAAGTTGGGACAATCCGACATGACGCCTGAGAGATAAGGCGCAGGACGGCTTATGGCTGTCGAGGCAAAAGAGCATATATCTAGGAAATATCCTCGGGATCATAGAGCGTTATAAGCTAGTAGTGCAAGCGGGAACTGTTTGATAGAGCGCAGCGGTTGCGCTGTTTAGCAAGTACATACTTAATATTCTCAGAAAATAACGAATAGTATTTGATTTAAACAAAATATATCGTCATATGGCAGTCGGAAGTGTGGTTTATTGTTTTACATACTTCAAAATTATTTTTTATTATCTGTTTCGGATAAAAATTTCTCCCCCTGCGAAGCGATTCCCGTTCGTGTCATAATCAGTAACTAATGAACTGACTAACAAGGCAACGATACATAACATTTATTTCAAACTTTCTTACGTAAATATTTATTAATTTCTAAGTGCTACAATTATTGAAATTACGAACGTTGGATTATTTATTTTCTTGTTATTCAATCTCGTTGGTACATAGTAACAGAAAAACAAAACAGAAAATGAAATTTTCCACCGTTGCGCCAGTAGTGGGATGTAAGACTTATAAAAAAGCTAAAGTAATTTATTATCAAGAAAACGGCATATTGTGCCACAAAGATGTTGAACTCCAATTACGTAGAAACTTGTTCTAGAGCGTATTTTGTTTTGTAAAAAACCATTCAGGAACATTTTTAAATTAAATTTCAAATTATTTTTAGATTTAAATAAAATATTTAAAGGAAAGAAACCATTCATAATAACTAGTATTGCATAAGTACTATTAGAGAGTAGGAGAATTGTCGCTTAATTAAAATTGACGAGCAGCTTTTCAATATGATAAAAAAAATCTGAAGGTAACTTAATCCATATGAAAAAAGGACATACTTTTACAAATGTAGTTTAGATTTTGTCAGTATTATGTATGGGATTTAAAACTAACTTTATTGGCCTAAGTTTGAGAATGTTTAGTAGCCTTTGTAGAGTTCGATTATCTCTAGTAGCTGGATTAAAATGAAATCAGCTTGCCAGTACAAAATTACTTTAAAAATAAAAAAATAAACGATAATTATCATAATAGAAAGTACGTTTAAATTTGTCAACGCACACATTTATAAATTAACAATGGCATCGTATACATAAACACAAATGAGGTCTTTATAAAGAGTTTTCTAAAGATTTTATTTTTTTATTGTTCATAACTTATAAGGTTTTTTTACGAAAGTTTTCATTCAAACAATTGAAAAGTTATAAAATGTTAAATTGTTTTCTTTCGTTTTCGTTATTTAACGTGATTTGTGCCGAAATTTTCCAGTGGCTGGTAAACGTGAATCTTTTGTTGGTACGCGTGACTCGCGGCTCGTGATTGGAGGTAGAGGAAAACGTGGCGTAGAAACCTTTGAAGGACATCAAATATTCTGTCACCGCATTAGAGTAGCGTGATAGAATAGGCGCCAAACCTCTTTTTCATGATGAAATGGATATTGTCAAGCAGTTATGTTTTTTGGTCATGAAATTAAGGATTGTGCAAGTTATGGCGGTTTTATAGCGGTTCCCCGCTGCCTTAAAACATAATTTATTTGCCTAATTCTCAAACTTATCCCAGACTAACTCTATGTCAAATTTCATTTCTGTCAATTCAATGGCCAAGTTTTGATGGGGTAACAAAAATACGGTCAGAATTGCTTTCATATTTATTATAATACTAGCGGTATAACCGCGGCTTTGCCCGCGATAAAATTGGTTAATTATGGTCTATTTTTGTAAAAACAGTAAGTTTCAATATATATATATATATATATATATATATAAATAGGTCGGTTCGTTCTGAACTGATCAGAGTTAAAATTTCAGATTTTGATTTTTTTAAAAGCTAGACTATATTTTTACTCCCAATTTTATTATTAATAACATATATATATAAAAAAAATAAACGAAATAAACGATATATTTCGTTTATATATATTTAAATATATATAAACGAAAATCAAAAAATCAAAATCTGAAATTTTAACTCTGATCAGTTAGTGTATATATGTCATATATATTTAGACAAACTTACAAAGTAAAACTTATATAAATACACAATATATGTAAGATAATAAGAACACGAACACGATTGAATGTAAATTGTATATAAAAATAACAACATGTTTTGTAATAAATTCTGCATGATTAGGTTTTGTTGGAAGATATTTGCGGAAGTGTGGGTTCATTAGAATGCTACGGTGGCTCGGGAGGCCTCCGACTCAATGTTAGGTCTCCAACGCTAAAGGTTTTTATTTACGTTTTATTCACTCTTTATTGTTGAAATCTTCACAGAAAAAAGTAATATTACTAATTAATCAACCATGGTTTGGTTTCGAGAGTAATACTATAATATGATTCATAGAATTCAGTATAGTTGAAGTAGATCTTAAACTGATTTATACTGAGATCTTTGGAGTTGCATTGTGTATTTAATGTATTGATTTGATCGTTTTTATGTTTGTATGTTCAATATTATCATTTAGTATATCTAGCGAAATGAAAATGATAATTTTCCAAAACATTTTACTTCATTGTGTTTTATGGTAAATCTATTAGTTAATATTATAAATACAAAAGTGACTGCTTGTTTGTTTGCTTGTTACGCGATCTCATCTTAACTACTCAACCGATCATGATCAAATTTTGCATATATTATGTTGTAAAGAGTATAGAAAAGTACAAAGGCTCCCTAAAGGCTAACATATGTCTCTCTGTTCACACAGACAGGCGTTACTGCGAGAACTAGTTCATCCATAAATTAGTTTTTATTCAAATTAAATGAGCTGTAAAATTGTGAGAATTATTAATGTATCTCAGCTCGTAACCTAAATGTTATGTTGCTAGTGGAGGAGGTTAAACCACTCAGAACAAATATAATATTATATATATGCATATTTTATGAGGAAGGAATCCTGTAATATCATGAGAGGGAAATGATGGTAAGGGTTCTTGTAGAACAGCCTCATTGAATTATAGTACTTACTTATTCTACGAACAACAAGCTAAGTAATATTTCTAGCGAAACAAACGAGTATTTTCTCGAAAAATACAACCTAGAGATAGTTAATAATATTCTTTCAAGAAACATTATTGTTTGATATAAAAATTATCTCTTCTAATAAAAAGTGTCCGAGCGATTTGACGCTCGAATACACGCGCTACGGAATATTATCGGACATGTACACCCTGTATAATCTATATACACCATGTTTATATAAGGAAACCTTTCATCACGGTTTTCTCCTTTATCGCTGAGCACGAGATGTATGATCAACACACATTAAGCGCATTAAAACTCATCGGTGCATTTAGTGGACTGGTAGCCTGGATTAGATTTGCTCTTCGTTTAAGGGTTATATTTATTTCTACTGTACATAAAATAATTATAAACCAAATGAAATCATTGAATATTTTATACATATTTTGTATTTCAGATCCGATTAGAATATTAGATGAATACGAAAAGCGCTTAATCGCAGCCTGTGGCAAGTTACATTTACTTTTTTAGGATGAGCGAACCGTAGCGCCGATTTTGCAAACCACACATTGTTCATCAGGTTACGATACGGTAGCACATACAAAACCTAACGATATCAGTGATACTCTTTATTGGGGTCAAGAAAATTATAACCCGACCAAAGTAATCCGTTCTCGTTTATATTTCACAAAGTTACGTCAATTTGTATAAAGCCTTAAGTTACGTGTTTAATATAATATTGTATTGCCTTTTCAAACTACTTTTAATTAATATTAAAATTATCCACATATTTATTTATTTATTAAATTATTTATTTTTTTATTTGAATTAAATAAATGCGAGATTTATATGGCTTTTGCTCCGATGCCCGTTGTGAAAAGCGTATCGCTCTTTATGCAGAACTTTTAAAAAGCAAAACCAACTTCATAAAAACAACATCTCCAATAACCCATATCACTCGATACCGAAAGTCGTAATCCGAACTAAAACCCTGCCGATCATACTTTTTAACAATGAAAGCATCGAAGTTCTATGTTCATAAATATGTATATATATATATTAATACATATTTTTAGATATTTTCTTGTGGTATAAAATCAATTCTGCACACGGGTAGGCGTAGGGGGGGGGGGCGGTAGGCAGAAGGTACCTAGCCTATTTGTTAAGCCAGGATATAAGATCTAAGTTAAGTATTAAAAATTTCATCGATATTCGATTAGTAGTTTTTTTGGAGAAACGGAACAAAAACCCATCTATCTATCATTAAAAACTTTTGCTTTTATAATATTAGCAGGATATTGTTTATAGCATAAGATATGTTAACAGAACCATTTGCTTAAAATACATTTGTCTCAGATAAAACTTGTTTTTATTTAGCTCAAGAAATATAAATATTTGTATTTTATTTCATTTACAGTTTTGGACGAGGCTACCTAATTATTCGTCTATTTTGTGTTGGGCCGTTATACAAACTCGTCTGGGTAGCTAACATCCAATGGATTTTTCTGTGACCGACTGTGTATTGTGTTTTTAGTATTATTTTGCGGCGAATGTATACGCAACAAAAGTATATTCCTGCGACCGTGTCGACCCCGAACTGTCATAGTGCCGTCACATCTATTTCACCATAAATCAAATCCAACTTGTAGAATAAAATATCAAAAACACAACGTAGTTTTCCACGAATTCGTGAAAAATATGCAAAATGCCGCTGCGCTGCATGGATGACACGGACGTCGGATTGATTACTTGCGAGAATTTCAATGGCTATATACTTAAAATATATGTGCATCGTTTTGATATAAACAATGGATTTAAAATAATAAACTCAATTCACCGTTACGCAGCAGATCAGAAATATAAGACAGAAAGTTTTTTATAAACCTCTGGCTCAAGTTACATACAGCAAAACATTCAAGAGATAAGAAATTCTCTTTTGTAGGTCTGCAGATGCATTTAAGAGTTTTATATGCTATTTTTAAATAAACAAGCCCTTCAAAGGAAGCTTATTGTAACATAGAAACGACAACACAAAGACTCACGAACGCACACTTTGTACTATTTCTTCTGATGTTCTTTATGACGCTTACCATTGTAAGAAGATTATTTTCTGTTCTGTTTCCTATAAACATTAAAATTCTCTAAAATCTATACTATTGTATAAATATTAACAAGATGGTATTGAAAATTTAATATTTATCTTTTATACAAAATATGTTCAAGATTATCCTTACGAAAGTGGATTATGGTCGTTATACAATTAAAAGGATTAAAGTATATTTCCTAGTAAACAGCGCTTGTTCTTTTTTAACACGCTTTTATTAGCTTAGGTTGTATGTAACGGAATCTTTGAACTTAATTTTCACCAATTTCCAGAAGTCTGATTAATTTGAAACTTTGCATACGTATCAAGGACCGATGACAATGCAATAATTTGATAACAGTTTTTTTTTTTCGATGTTTCGCTGGATAATCTTAGCGTGTTTTTTTAGTTTTTTTAAACTATTATTATTATTATTATACTGTTATTTTACATTTCCTCTCCTACGAGGTAACATAAATCTAAACACACGGGCCGTAGCCAAGCGCGAGTAGATGCTAGGTGATCGTGTAAGCAGATGAGATGGATGAAGTCGTGAGGAACTTGCGAGTGAGACGACATGTGTTGAGTATGATTGCCTTTTGGAGTAAATGATGAGTGTTTTGAGGAACCTGTAACATATCAAGGCTACGTTGTAGGCTTTTAGGCACGACTCCAGTTGATGATATGACAATGGGAACAATATGGATGGTGGTCGCTCGCCACTGACGCTTCAATTCGATTGCTAGATCTTGGTATTTACTGAGCTTTTCCGAAATTGTCGACTGTATGTTATGGGTGTTAGGGATAGCAATATCAATAATATAAATAGTTTTGTTAATTTTGTCATGAAATGTGATATCGGGTCTATTGAAATGTATTGTTTTATCTGTGATTATAGTTCTGTCCCAGTATATCCTGTAACTATTATTTTCTAGTATTGTGTTGGGTTTGTATTTATAATATGGAGTCTTCTTTTCTATAAAATTATGTTTATGTGCGAGATGTTGATGTATGATGGCGCTCACTTGGTCGTGTCGATGTTTATAGTCAGTTTGTGCTAGGGCTCTGCAGGCGGAAGTTATGTGTTGGATGGTTTCAGGATTAGAATGACAGTGTCGGCATGTATCTGATTGGAAATTAAGTGTGCGTGTTATGTGTTTCTGGTAGTTCCGGGTGTCGATGACTTGGTCTTGGATCGCTAACATAAAAGCTTCCGTTTCAGGAAAGAGTTCACCACGCCTCAGCCAAGCGTTTGACGCTGCTTTGTCAACATATGATTGCTGTAAGTCGTGGCGGTGTCTTCCATGAAGGGATTTCTGTTGCCACAAGGCGGTTTTTTCATTCATGTCGGTAATACGTTCATTTCTTTGTAGGTTTTCATCTTTAAGGTTTAGAGGGGTGAAGTGTTTGTCTGCGAGTGTTACTGTTTTATGCAGTGGAGAGTGTTCTGAGCATTGATGAAAATAGTGTCTAAGAGATGTGATTTGTTTGTTGTGAAGGTTGACAACATCTATTAAGCCTCGTCCGCCTTCACCTCTAGGAAGGGTCATTCTTTGTACGCAAGATCTTGGATGGTGTTTTCGGTGGGCAGTTAGAGAAGTATTTATGATACGTTGTAGGTTAAGAAGTTCACATTGAGACCATTTAATTATACCAAAAGAATATGTAAGTACTGGGATTGCGTAACTATTTATTGCTTTAAACAAATTGCGGGAGTTGAGTTGAGACCGGAATAGAATATTTAATCGATGCCTGAATTTAGTTTTAAGGCTATCCTTTGCATCTTTTTGGTTAATCTGTCTAGCTTGTTCAAAACCTAAGTATTTGTAGGTAGCGTATGGTTCTAGAGGTTCAATAATCGCTCCAGATTCTAAGATGTAGCTATTTGGTATGATTTTTCCATTTTTGACCGAAAATGTCTTACATTTGTCTATTCCAAACTCCATGTGGATGTCGTTTGAGAAAGTTTGGGTGATATCTGCAAGGTGATGTAGTGATGCTATTGTGCTGCTGTATAATTTTATGTCATCCATGTACATGAGGTGTGTAAGAGTAGTGTTTGTATTTGGTGTGGTGATAGAATAACCGTGATTTGATTTTTTCAGCAAATGGGAGAGAGGGTTTAGTGCAAGACAAAACCACAGCGGGCTTAGGGCATCTCCTTGAAAGATACCTCGGCGTATTGGAATTTCAGCCGTTTCGGTGTTAACCTGTCCTGCGATTTTAAGCTTTGTTTTCCAGTTTCGCATTGAGCTTTCAAGAAAATAAATAAGCTGTGGGTGAACTTTATAATGTTGTAGTACGTAAAGAAGCCAACTATGTGGTACGGAGTCAAAAGCTTTTCTATAATCTATATACATGGTATTAATATCTTTTTTTCTAGATGTAGCGTGTTTCATGGTTATTGTATCTATTACAAGTTGTTCCTTGCAACCTTGCCTACTTTTTCTGCATCCTTTTTGTTCTTCAGCAAGAATATTGTTAGTTGCAATGTGTTCGTGTAGGATTTCAGCAATACATCCTGTAAGTATTTTATAAATGGTTTGTAGGCAGGTAATTGGACGATATTTAGCTGGATTTTGATGGTCAGTGTCTTTTGGTATCATGTATGTGAGGCCCTGTGTGACGAAGTGCGGCATTATGTTAGGTGTTTGAATAAAATCGTTGATGTGGTTGTGGAGTAATGAATGGACTGATGTCAATTTTTTGTACCAATAATTGTGTATACAGTCGCTACCAGGTGCTTTCCAGTTGTGGGTCTTATTTAGTACCCGCACAAATATTTCTAAAGGTATATGTTTGAAATTCATAGGCTTGATTGAATCAATTACTTCCGAGCCTAGCCACGATGCATCTTTATTGTGATTTACTGGATCAGCCCATATACTAGACCAGAAACTATGTATTGTGTCGATAGGTGGTGACGGTAAATCTTGATTATCAGTGCGTGTGTTGCGTTGTGAGGCAGATGACAAGGTCCTATAAAACTGCTTCTCATTGTTCGAAAACATAGTGTTTTGTGACTTTCTAAGCGTGCAATTTAAATATCTTTTCAACCTACTTGATGCGGCATTTAGTTTTTGTTTGAGGGTGTCAAGGAAATGCTCATTGTTTGTGTTAGGTTCTTCATGCTGTGAGTGTATCTTGTGTTTATTTTTTATCTTTTCAACTAGTAAGATGAGCCTATTGCTTCTATTACCATTATTAAACTCTGTGAGTCTTCCAATGTCTCTTCTAAGATCTTGTATCTTTTTCTGTAATCTTTTCTGCCATGCTGGTTCCTTTTTCTCGTGTTTGTGAAGTTGGGTGGTAGTATCCTTAATATTAGTTCCATTGCAAATAGCCGCTGTATATGCTGCACAATAAATTATGGTATGGGTGGTCTGAAAATCATGTTCTGATGAAATATGTTGAGGCAAAATTTCGTTATTAATGATATTAACTATTTGGGCTAATTTTCTTGAGGTATTTTGTTTTGGTATGTAGGGACGGGTAATCGGGTTGGAGTTTTGAAATTTTTGTACTGTTATATTGTATTGTTCCTTAATTTTTTCCACGTCAGGATAAAAAGTAATTTGGTTCAGTTCAGTATTTCCAGTGGCGCCTAATAGTGCATGTGTTTGTGTTGATGAGGTGAATATATGTGTGTGATTGTTATTTTCTTCGTGGTTGTTAGGCGCTTGTACGGGTGTTATATTTTGTGATATTATTGCGTGTTGTGAACTATGTTCTAAGCGGTAACGGAGCAAACGGAGATCGTTTGATATTTCTTCACGAATTTCTGTAAGTTTTTGATCACTAATCATTTTATTATTTAGGATGACTCGTAGCTGGTCTGATATTCTCTGTTCACTTACTTCTGACAATTCTGGGTGTTCTGCAATTACTGCTTGATGAAGGGGTTGACGGTAAGCTGACCTATTTTCTTCTAACTCTGTAATTTTATAATAGTTTCTAATGATTGTTTCGTTGTACTCAGCAGTCCATCTTCTTCTCTGCCGTAACCCTAGATGACAGGTTTTGTGTGTATATATGCTTGAATCAGTTTGTGCTGTGTTCTGGTTGTTGGATTGGTGTAGGTATTCTTTAACTTCTTCTTTTATTCGGTCTAATGTATCTTGGGAAAGTAATTTATTTCTTAAAATAACTCGGCATTGGTCACCTAATCTCTGTCTAGATGCCTGCATCTGTGGGAATTTCTTTGAAAATTCGTGGTATAAATGATCGAGGTATATTTTGCTTGTAGATAATTTTGTGGCAATGAGGTACGTGCGCCAGATGAACTTATTCATATCTGCCGACCATCTTTTGCGCGCAGGGTTTGTGCCTGTGGCGGGTGCAGGTTCAACGACAAGTGCCTCCTGCACAACATCCACAGACGTAGGTGAAATGGTGTTTGATGGAGTATTGTATAAAAGTGGTGATGAAATAGGCGATTCATATGAATTAAATGATGATGATGTCGATGGAATTACTTCATTAAGCATATCGGAATCCTTTTTTTCTTCGTGGGGGCAAGTCGAAGGGGTAGATAAAATTAGTAGATTTGTATCATCGCCCAAGGGATCGGCTGTAACTTTTACGTTGTGAGTCCGCCTGTTCAGCTCACAACGACCGGCTGTAACACTTTTACTGGCGAGTGCCCGCCTGCTCAGCTCCTCACCACCGATGGATCGCATGCTGTAGCATCCAGCATCGGCTCCAGATGCGCCCCGGCGCACCCCGGGAAGCGGCCGTAAATTGTAGATTCTTTTATTCATCTCCATTTGGGTTTGGGACCGTTAGTTGAGAAAGACGTAGCCAAGGTGTTAGTGGCTACTAAATTTTGTGTATCACCTGTTCCACTTATTTCACAGGGTAAGGTCAAGTTCAAAAGACCATTCATGTCTTCTCGTAAGCCCCCCCACCACGACAAGGTGGTCCCCTGGGGGGTTATTATTATTATTATTAATAAAACTGTTACTTTGCAATATTTTATTAAGCTATTACAAAATGATTTTATTAAGCCCTTCGGGTTAAGCACGGTAAGTTGCTCTACATAAAAACGATAATTGCATCTGGCTTAATGTTTTAATTAAATATATTATCACTAATATATATTTTATAGTTATGTCACACTTCGGCTTTGTGCTTTGTGCGTTATTTCAAGGTATATTCCAACAATTTCAACTCATTCTTCAACTTCATTCAACTCATCACATATTCTAACGCCAAACATCAATACTCAGTATTGTTATGTTCCGTTTAAAAGGGCTAGATGAAGTGGTTTGTTCGTATTTCTTACAGTGACATTGACCACTTACCATCAGATGGTCTACTTACAAGTCTCTCTATTTAAAAAAATAATCTTATACTCGTATTATTGCTTTGGAAGGAGGATAATGTTATCCAGTATCTCAAACGCACGCCACGGCTCACACGTCCACCGGACATAAGGAAACATACAATACGTCAAAGTCATTATTATTGCGGAAGTATGACGTATGTACATATTTATAAACGTAACACTGAAAATTACCAATCAATTGTCAAACTGTACAAACCATAACACACCGTAGATTATTTGGATAACAAATGCCGCATTATAATTTCTTAAATTTGTCGTAGACGCTATGACAATGGGATGCGTACAGTTATTCACATGTTTACGATGGGGTCAGATTAGCATTAATAACGGTGTCCCATTCAATTCGAGGCTTTGATATGAACTCGAATGGCAGCTTCAAGAAGTTTTTTGACCTCTTTTGTATTTATTCATTCAATTGGATAAAAAACGACTGATTTATATACGCTTGGCCTACCTTTTTCTTATGTTTATAAGAGTTAATTTCTTGTTTTTTTTTTTAAAGTGTAGGTCAGTGTAGGTTTTCTTTGATATTGTTAAAAATTTTAAGTATGTATCTCGAGGATAATTTGTCTGAAAATGATATTATACTTTATTCTTTTATTCAACTGATACTTGTATGTATGTCGTAATTTCGATTTGAATAATGACATTGTACAATTTTTAGATTTAATACAATTAAAGTTAGTACACTGATGTTTGATGTACATATCAGACAAAGAATAGTCCGATACTCGATGTGCTTTCCAATATCTACGGAGTTTGCATTTATAATGACGAGCCAGTTGGCGTGGTTGGTGACTTGTCTTTCACGCCGCAGGTCGTGGACTCGATTCCTACCCAGGACAGACATTTGTGTGCATGAACGTCTATTTGTCCTGAGTCTGGGTGTTATTATCTATATAAGTATTTATTTACAAAAGAAAAGTAGTACAATATGTAAGTATATCAGTTGACCGGTTTCCATAGTACGAGCTCTGCTTAGTTTGGGATCAGATGGCCGTGTGTGAATAATGTCCAAGGATATTATTATTATTATGATTACTCAGTCAAAGGTTTAAGCAGTATTAGAATGTAGTGTTGCTTTTCAGTAAACGATTCCTGAAGATATTCAAAGGTACATCATCACACCGGTACATCAGTATGGTGGCTCCAAACGTTCCTCTTAATGAGAGAGGGTCTCAGAACAACATTTGCGGGAATTTATTTCACGTAGTTAATATTAAAACGAATCGATAAACGCTTCTAGTGACGTCATATCTTTCATTAATGATTTATATTTTAATTGCATCGGAAAAAAAAACACGTTTAAAGATCAATGATTGTACCGAGAAATAACAATTACTAATGACGAATAAACAAGCATTAATGTGAGTGATGTGATATCTAAAAATTCTATACATTAATAATAATTCTCGTCGATTATTTATCTAACATAAAAATAATATATCAGATAATCATTGAAGTAATATAAATACATAAATATTCAGCATTCATTCATTTATAAATGTGAAATTAATTCTGTCTGTCTGCATGTCTGTTACACTTTCACGGCAAAATCACTGAACCGCTTTTGATGAAATTTAGTATAAAGCATACTTGAACTTATCGGTTACTTTTTATTATATAACTAACACCTCAGAGGCTACGTATACGCGGGCGAAGATGCGGGCGAGATCTAGTGTTTATTTTTTGGTAAAATTTTAATGTCTAATAAAATGGTCCATATTTTTATCATATTAAAACTTAAACAGTAGATAATATTTTCATAAGTTTGTAAGTGATTTTTATCGTCCCACTCGATTATGTGGGATATACAAAACCTTTTTGCGCTTTATTTTATTATATAGTTAATTTCTCAAAATAATTTCTGAACAATAAACAGATTAACGAAGAAAACAACAGGGAATCACAGTCAGCAAATTACAAATTATCTTTTTTCCTACAAAAGTTCTATATTTAGAGTATATATTCGCAAAGTATAAAATAATATTTAATAACTGATTAATGACTTATTAACTGACTAATGACTTATTAAGCATAAACTTTGTTTTTGAAAATTATTTGTCATTTAAAATTTTATAAACTAAAAATATCCGTTTAAAGATGTCTATATATAAATCACTACTTTCGGCTTTGCCACTACATACCTTTATACATATACATATATATAAATTCACTATCCAATTTTAAAAACGAAAAAGTTATACATAAATACATTAGTTGTATGCGGTTGAAACGCAAAAATTTTGGAATACGACATACATTTACTTTAAAAAAATCAGTTTCTGAAATTTTTAATTCATCTCTTTTAATTTGTGCAATAATCGCTGAACTATCACATTTTTTATTAGTCTTCATCGCATTATGCTTCAAGGAGACCGATGATCCGACGGGAATTAAGTACCATAGAAATAATTATTTGAGTTGACTTAAATATAAAATTGCTCGCACAAGCTGAATTATCAAATAAGGATAAATAAATTTATAAAATAATTTATGTTGAAGTAAAAAACCATCAAATTTCAGTTATTTTTGGAATAGGAATCATAAGATTACGAATAATCGTATGCAGAACTACTCACCAAAGTTCTACCACAATCGCGCTAAAGGCTTAGAAGCGCATTGAGGGCAAGCATACAAACATTTATTTGTATTACAGGTACACTCACAGTTAATATGTGCGACATTGTCTGATTAATAAAATGTTTCTGAATATATTAGTGATTCATTATTTTGTGACAATTTTATTAATCGACAAATATTTGAACACTTGCTGTTACTAGGTCGCACACGCACTCTTATATTATACGCTTCAACTCGATATTACCTTTTTACTTTAAACGTATTTATCGTCACTATCACTACATATTATATAAACAAAAATTTTAACAAAAACAAAACAAAACAAAAACCGACTTCATAGGAAAAACAAATTAATTTGCATTAAAAAGTAAAAAAATAATTGCGTATTATTCTATAATTTGATAATTAACTTACTATTTTCTACTCATCAATATGTAGGTACGATGGTGTTGTGTGGTTGATAATGTAGTTACAATTATTGTTATTTTTGGAGTCGATGTCCTCCTTTTTTTGAAGTCGGTTAAAAACAAAGTCACCCGAGTTTCCTGTCTGTCTGTATGGACGCGATAAACTAAAAAACTACTGAACGGATTTCCATATGGTTTTCACCAATGGATAAAGTGATTCAATAGGAAGATTTACGTGTATAATTTATTAATGTTTTCTGTAAATTTGTTGAAAAATGACGATAATTGTTGGAGAAGTCGGAAAAAAAACGAGCCGATTGGGAGCTTTCATCGACAACGCTGTAAAATTCCTTTGAATTATAACAAAATAATAAATGGTGAAATTGATCCCCTTTCATAGATCTACAAAAAAGTCCGCGATGGCATATGTCTATCTTTTAAGGATAGCTAACTATACCGACATTAATTTTTAAAAAATGGTTACATAACAATGTGATAATTGGAAAGCTATAAAAACGGATATGATATGTATCCTTATCAAATTAAATACGTTATTTACTTTAAGCATTTCATGTATATTATAATTTCCCTTTACACCACCCAATTTAAATTAATATCTTAGGAGTTATCGTAATTTTAAAACTATCGCGCACTAAATAAATACAAACGATCATACTAACGCGATGCAATCGCCTGCGCGGCCCAGCCCCGCGTCCCGCTGTCTTTTTTAGAAATATTTACTCTGCTACTCGAGCGAAGCCGGGGGCGGGTCGCTAGTAAACTATAAATTATATATAAGAATGCCGACTTCATTTCACTGTTGTTTCATTTCATTTCGCAGTTTTTTTTCAGTAGAATGGGATTATAAGCGTGTGGGATTTAAATTTAATTTAATCATTTAAAATGACGATTCAAAAGAAGTTGACTGGAGCTACTAGTTCCCCTGATTCTATTTCAGTATAATTTCTTAGAAAGATGAGGAACTATAATTTTCCTTTACTACCCACACCGGGTTCTACGGCTAATGAAATTATTTTTCAAGTAAAGGAATATGACTACGCGTTCTCTGTTTCAAAAGCGAATGGCTCTATCATTTTTATTTCTATTATAATCATTTTATTCATATATATATTTTATTTATTTAGATAACACTGTATAGGCGTCGTCACGTTTGGATTCTACTACCACTTACCATCAGGTTATAATATAATATATATAACAGATTATTTTTAGAGTCCATTATTCATTAAAATCGATAAATTTAATAAATTTAAATGTTAGGTGTCTTATACTTGTTACTGATCTCTTACTTCATAATGTTACTTTATTACTTTATAATATGTTTCACCTTTGTCTAAAATTTTAAACAACTCCTGGCTACAAATTTATTTGGGTGGTCAATATAAAAATCAAAGTACAGTCAGAGTATGTGAATATTCCTTGATTAGAGTAGCTCCATATTCCACGATGCTGATTATGGAGGGGTGGTACAAATGTGGCTGAAAGTCATCTTACTTATAAATGGAAACCTGGATTTGTACCAGCAATAATCAGATAGGACACACGTGATCTAATATCTTGGCCATCAAGGTCCAGAAGTAGTTAGTACGTTATATATTGTATGATGTACTGTTTAAGCGCAAACAAAATATTTTACAAGTGCTTATTTGTTTTAAAACGTATTAGTGAGTTTATTGATAGTCTAACTAATATTAGTTGATGCATTCAGCGGTAAAATAATGCAAACGCAGTAAATTCATCATTATTCATAAATAATATTCATATACGCTAAATCCGCACGTTTCTTGTATTCCGAATAAACCGTTTAATTGAAAGTACATCACGTCGATTTATTAATATAATTGAGACTTTAACACTCATAGAAACAACTGATTATATGAGGAAAAATTTAAATAGAAAGTATATACCATGTTATCAGCAAGGACCGTTAGCTTATAATAAATAAACCCGGCTTCGCAAGTGTATAATAAGGGTCGACGTGAAACGCTTATATCGTAATACATATAACTCTATTGGTTTACGAGCCGCCAGTTAACTCAGGATTTTTCCCCATCTTCGACAATCGTCATATTTCAACTAATTTACGCTAACTAATTACACAAATTTTAATAAGCTATACATTTAAACCTTCCTCATGAATCCTTCCTTCCATTAGCGAAATCCGTATGAAAATCCATTCGGTATGGACACGGATGTGGCGAACTAGTCAGATTTTGAATTGCCCAACATATTTTAAAAGGCGCATTTTGTTTTAAATTCAAAAAGCAAATTTGATTTAAATTTATACATTCTAACCTAACCTAGACTGAAACTATCCAAATTTTGAAACGTTTTATTGTAAACTACAACTTGGCCCGCTGCTTCACCCTTGCAAAGATCGAAAATTCAGTTAAATGGGATAAAAATGCCAAAATATGTTTATTATGTCATATTTTTGTTGTAATAATGCGTGAAGAAATAACTTATATTCACAACACACACAATATTTCGTATTTATGATATTAGTGCAATTAAAATTATCCCAGTAATTAAATAGAAATGGATATACTTAATCATTACGATGCTACCTGTGTAGTACCTACTTCACTTTGCTAGAACAACGATATCGTTGGCATGACTTACACGTGAACATCCTACTTATTGTTGTCCATGGGTAAAGCAGCAGCAAGTTATAAAACAGTATTACAACCCTCGTTGCTAATGAAGCTATGAAGCTATAAATAAGGATAACACAAAACAATTTAAATCAAACTTTATTAACTGAAATCCTAAAACTAATCCTAAAATTATGAACGCGAAAAATTAAAAATAATAATTTATGAAATTGAAAAGACTAATAGAACAAAATCACAACCTACAAAAAATATTTAATAATTGCAATAATATATATTAAAATGTCAAAATGAATAATTAAAAAATATAATAATCAGAAGAAAAGACGACATAATAACGACATCGGAAATTTGAAAAACGCAAAGGCATATATGGTTTGGCCGGTTAATTGAGGTATCGATTATTCTCAGGGAAATGGAAAATCTTGGTCGCAATACAATGGATTTTTTTATATAATATATATTTTTCCCGTCGTTCGATTAAATTCCAGTGAATTATTTCATTTCAGTAATTTCGGGTACCCACCACTTAATATCTAATGTAATACTGCTCAATACCACTTAGTTCGACCTTCTCTAAATATTCTATCAGGTAACATCGTAGAACAAGGATTTATAGGTGTTTTATTTTTTAGTTGGATATTCTTAGGGTTGCCGGGACATGAAAAGCAGACGAGAAGGGGAAATGTATAAAAGTGAATGCCGAGCGGGCGCGCGACTCAGTCGCACCGCGATCGAGAGCAGCAGCGGCCACGACAGGTGAGGCGATCAGAACCAAGACGCGGTCACTCAGTTCGCGATCCGCGACTTGTTCGAAGCCCGCGCGCCATCCGCGCTCTTTCAACCATCTCGTTACTCCTCCGTCTCTATGAGGTGAGCTATAATAATTTTATATATTTATAATATAATTGCTCTGCAACGCGAATTATAATTTATAATTATTCATAAAAAAATTTATTTGTTACTAAAAAAAACCAACAAACATTTTACTAACAGTCGCGATTTATTTTTTGTTACAAATTCAATCGTTTTCATTTATAATATGATTTTAAAATCACGTAACTTAAATACCTGTAATATGAGGATGTGAAAGCAAACTCGCTACATTTCGTAATGCAACAAGTACCCTGTCTCGTCGAAACTGTCGCTGGATTTTTTTACACTTTTAAAATTGCAATTTGGATTTTATCAAAATTTATATCTTCTGTTAATATTATCATTCCGGATATTAAAAAAGGTTGAGAGTTAATTCAAGTAAGAGTTGAAATAAACGAGTCTCTTGAATTTATTATAAATCATTCACAATCTTCAAAGCGAATTGAGCGGGTTTACTTTCGGGTAAATATGTTTTTTTTTTAACTTTTACAATTTCAAAAGATAATTTAGCAATATTAATCAGTTCTTGAAGAACGTTTTACGCATTTTTATAAAAATAATATTATGATAGAAGATTATGTCTTTATATTTAGTAATATTTAAATGTTTAATTTGTAACAATAAAAAATTGTTAAAACATGTACTTAGCTCGGGTGTCCCGTTTTGCTTATCCTTTTTTTACTAATAAAGTAAAATAAAATAATGATTATTCATTCCCAATCAAAATATTCACCATATTATTATTTTTATTAAATAAATAAAAAAAAAATACAAAATATTTTTATACAGATAATTAATCAATCTTTAAAATACCCTTGTAATGCTTGTCGTCCGATTTCGAATAAATATTTATTCTGGTAGAAAATAATTTTCACAATACGAAGCCTATAAAACATCAGTATCATAGAGTACAATGTGATTACAAAAAAAATATGTCGAAATTCATCCAATTTCGGAAAAGCCTCCGCCTTTGAGCAGAGTATGAATTACATTTCTACTATTTTAACAAAGGGTTTTTGTTGGTATTATTATTTTAATATTGACTTTATTCCACATCCACCAAATACGCGAAACGCATTCGATACATAATAAAATTTTGTAAGAAAGCCCTATTAAGTAATTAAATAATATGTTTTTACAATTTTAAATTTCGTAACATGTTTTATATTTTAAAAATTGACTGCGCGAAATGATAATGGGACCGTGAAGTGGTGATCGCATCCAACTGAGAAAATATTTTTGCTACGAATATTTATAATATTTGCATATACAAACATATATTTTGACAAAATTATTCAGTCACATAATTATAATTTTCATGCAAATTCCTAACTTTTCACTGCTGCTCGTTCATTATTAATACGTTAAATGGTAAAGCGCTTTGATTTATGTCAACGAGCGTCGTTGCACTTATCGAGATAATTATTTATTTATTCAGTCATTAATTTATTAAACTGTAGCCTGAATGGTTACGTTCAGTATTTAGTTAGAATAGTAAATCTGACGTTTGGCCATAATTTCAGAATTTGCTAGAAAATGTTTAACATTGTTACTTGTTTCGAAAATAAAATGCATTTTGTATTCTAGGCAACTAAAAAATATCGGATATCAAAAGATCCTCACCGTATCCTGTAACGAACTGCAATTTTGTTTGTTCCATGTTGGCAGATTAGATATAATTTTCTTTGTGTTACTTTTTGATATCCTATTTCATGAATACGATATTTAACAAGAACAGATGTAAGCGCAACGCATTTATATGAAATACATTATCATTATGGTATTATATAGAGATATTAAAAAATTACGAAGATTTATAAATAACATTTAACGTCCAACAACAATTTGTTTAAATTATAAACAAATTGTTGTTGTCCTACATGTCCCACGGCTGGACAAATTGTCTCAATACGGCAACGGTTAAAGTCGCTGGATGTTTGTTAAACCCGACTTTCAATCCGTAATTAGTTAAAATTCACGTATCTCATGAAGAAACAGAAAAATGTAAAACTTGATGACTATGTTGATGATGACTTGATGACTTCATGACTATAAGTAAATTATATGTTTCTCAAATTTAATTACAAATTTGAGAATCATATAATTTACTTATTTAGTGAAAGGAAATAATAGCTCACGTAACAGAATATCAAAAAGGAATCCGATTATCAAAGTATAGAAATATAAAAGTAGGGATCAAAGCAGATCACAAGGAGAGCGTTGCAAGCGTGCATGATAGATAACAAGATTTACATATGTCTACAGTTATATATGATGAAATGGTTTGTTCAATACTGTAAAAAGTATATTAAGTCAGCTAAGTACATTTATTGAGAACAATATATACTCCGAGTTTGACGCTGTAGATTTTAACGTGAGTAAAACCGTGGAGATCAGCTTGTCTATATTTATATAAAAAAAAATCAAAAACGACTGAGACGATCTTAAAGACTCTTTCAATTAAAGAGAGCTACATTATTTCTGTATTTTCATAAGTAGCGAATAACATAGGTTATTTCATTATCTGATGAAGTCGGGGCGGGTCGCTAGTAAAATATAAACCAAGGCTTTGATGGACACTGCGCCACCAAAACAAATGAGATGCCCTACGTCAAGCCTGATACACCTATGCGTAACCGACGCAAAGATGATGATGAACAAAACTCCATCCACCAACCGATCTATACATTTTTTACAACTACACTTCATTAGTAATGAATCGTACTACACGCCCCGCGTATTTTTTCTCGCGTTAATTCAAATGCAATAATATCGTAATATGTCTAAGCTCACCTAGCCTAGGATTGCTAAGTACAATATATTTTCCATCTATATAGAAAATTTACAATTACTATTTATTTTGATAAGAATACTACATTTGTCATTATTTTTTCCCTTTTTTATTAAACAGACAAATGGTTACGATAACATAATATATACTGACAGTGACTTTTTTGTGACCTACAAATATTTGATATCATATTTTTGTGTATCTGTTATAATCTGGGCAGCGCGTGGACCGACAATTTTCGCTCCGACCATGTCAGCATAAGAAACTATATCATAAAAATATGCAACATTATAACATAATATTATACAGATTATGTCAAAACTGTGACTATAAACTAAAATATGAAACTGCGATATCTATCGAGTAGTTTTTTGCGTGAAAAGATAAACATACAAACAAAATGATGACATATGATAGTATGACGTCCATAGTAACAGCCTGTGAATGTCCCACTACTGAGCTAAGTCCTCTTCTCCTTTTTTGAGGAGATGGTTTGGAGCTTATTCCACCGCGCTGCCCCAATGCGGGTTGGGGGCAATATACATGTGGCAGAATTTCAGTGAAATTTGACACATGCAGGTTTCCTCACGATGTTTTCCTTCACCGTCAAGCTCGAGATGAGTTAACACTTGAAGATTCAGTGGTGCTTGCCCTGATTTGAACCCACGATCATCGGTTAAGATTCACGCGTTCTAGCCTCTGGGCCATCTCGGTATCGTCCATAGTATGACGTCCATAGTCTCGATTTTAACTCGAACTAATCGTATTAGATAAAATATAATTAGTATATAGTTACACAAGAGAGCAATTAGTAGATAAAACTATCCGTGTGACAAAGTTCACGACGGTTTTTGATTCAGTTATTAATTATTTCGGTTCAACGTTAAACGGTGTAACTGAGACAATAACTCTCACATTTATATGTTAATTATTTCAGAAAATGTTTATTCGTTCTCGTGACAATAGTGACCTTGCATACTTACATACTATAAAATGCAATACATTACTTTTATTTCATTTGAAATTTTCTACGGCGATCGATTTCAAAAATCTCCTCTACAATTTAAACATTTACTATAATTATGTTACATGTACTGTATTTTTTGTAACATTTAAAAATAAATTTTAATTAACCTAAATAATCGAATTATAAATACGATAACTAGGTTTATTAAGATTTACTAACTCTAAGCTATACCTTGATTATGAAAATTATGTTTTAGTAGGACTACAAAATTTATGAATCTTTACAAGCAGCAACGACTATCTTGGGTCATAGTAATATTAGCAGTAGGTAAAATTAAAAAAATGTACTTCGTACGACGGTGTGGGTATTTTTTCTTATATGTATTGAGAAGTAGATGCCCGTCTTTGCACGCATTAACATCGCTCCCATTTCTCCTCTTAAAGGTGAAATTTGTAAACCGTTTTTTAGCGGATGCCTACGTTATAAAAACCCATGTTTCAATTTTCAGCTTTCTAGCACAATACATTTAGCTTAGCGTTCATAAAATAATCCGCCAGAAAAATCTATAAGCTTAGATAGAGATTGAAAAAAAATCACCCAGTGAGGTTTTTTGTCGGTTCTGCTGAGGTCTGGGTATTTTCCTTTCGGAACCGTTGGTAGTTTTTACTTTGACTTTCAATAAGAAGTGTAATGCTACTTAATTGAATATATAAATATGAATATAAACGTATACAACCAACTGACTAGCTATTCCATAGCTATATAGCAATAGTCGGTGTTGCTGAGATCCGGTTTGAAAACTAAGTGAGCCAGTGTAATAACAGGCACAAAGGATATAACATCCATGATTACGTTGGCCGACGCATTGACGGCTGAGGAAATTGGTATCTTGCACTGCTATTGTCAATGAAGATTAGTTACAGTGAATCGATCAGATCTATATCGTCTTATATAATGAAATAAAAACTATCAAACACATCTAAATTATATATCTGAAGCTCAATGTCACTTGATAATGTTATACAAACACTCCTGAATCTCCGTGGTTATAAAAGCAGAGTTGCAAATTAGAAAGATTTGATTGAATACGGTGTCTGACGTAGAAGGACAATAAAAAAATATATATATTATCAATATCGGTTTTTACGTTTTATTAAACGACCTCATAGATCGAGACAATTTATTGAATATTCAATCTTCAAGTACAAGCAATACAGTTTATTTTAAAAGGGCCGACACTGGCTTATATTTTTGTGAATTGTGCTAAGTACTTGTAACAATTTTAAACACGTTATGTATTTATTTGATATAGGTTTTTGTTAGTAAACCGCAACGTTTTAGCGATACGGAACAACTATATTAATATTGCGAAGAGCGACAAAAACTTATTTTAAAAGGTCATTGCTGGGTAAGTTGTAGTATCTGCTAGGAAAGAAGACGGTTTAGAGCGTTTTCCACCATTATGTTTTAGGCCTGAACACATATTTTATTTACATATCTATGTTGAAAATAAAACTACTTGAGTTTTGTGCTGGTTTTTCTCGATTGAATCTACATTATTGGTTGTTAACTTAATTTGTTTTCCTCTGTTATTTTCGGCATCTTTTCATTAATGACGAATGAAAGGTGATTTTAATGACGCATTTCATGTATTTATTCTAATACTTTATTTTTTTACTGCATATAACAATTTTGCATATATTGTTACGATAAGGTTAATGACCATTACCACGGAGCTTATGATAATTAAAACTGTAACAATGTAGGTAAAAATCTATAATGAAGAAGATTTGTATAAACGAGTTAAATAAATTCTTTTTTTTATAAACAAGGCAAAAATATCGAACGGATAAGGTAATTTATTAAAAAAAAATATTACAAAACATTCTTAATTGACGTTTAACAGAACAAACACAATGCGAATATAAGTTTTTATCTTTTCCGTTCAATATGCCCATTTGAATCGGCGACCGAAGGCTTTGTGTTCACACAAAAACAAACATCAAGAGTAAGCGACTGACGCCCGGAGATGTGCCGTATTGTGTATATTTGCAACTGAAGATATAACAGCTATGGCGTATTTATATACATCTCGTATCGAATCATTATTCAGCACCTAAGCCTGTAAATTAAACTCCTCATATGTTTGTCTCTAAAATTCCGGTCACGATTCAGCGCGACGAACTAAATGCTATTAAATTTTGCCGTCGACGTAATTTGCTACGTATTGTTTACATTTATCATTTGATTTATTTTATATTATTATACTCTATGGTGTGACATTTAAGTTTTGGTAGCTGATGTGTCTTGGGATTTTATGCATAAAACGCAATATAGTAAGTTTTTAAGAAATTAATATTTAAATCTTTTATCTTTTTATTATTCGTTCAAAATAAATCATTTCGAAATATTTATAAAAAAAACAACGGGTTGCACTCCGGGAGAGCCGGCAGAAGTGGAAACTTGAATATTAACGTTGTGCATTTTTTGATATTTTGGAATGGTTAGGGAAAAATTTTGCACGAGTTACTTTAATTATTAGTATAAAAGTACTATCATTTATGTAATAAAATTCAATACTCATTTATAGCGCTATCGTACACGAACATGACAATTTATATTACATACAAAATTTAACACTTCAGAATCCGTCTTACGAATTTTCAATCAGGGAGTCACACGACCTGACGTGAGTTTACATTTTTACCCATCACAAAAAAGTGCACAACGCCGTTAAAGTTTTCACTTCAAAAATGTATATCCTCCAATCGTATTCATCGACGCTAATTAATTCGAAAGGTATGTTGGATTTGAATACCGAGTAATCTTTCTATGAATTAATAATAATGTTGTTTATTTTATTTATAAATATTATGATTAATTATGTTCATATTATATTCAGATAAAATACAATTTCATACATATTAACTTCACATGCAGCTTGTTAAGATTATTTACCAATTATAATTATATATTACAATTATAATTACTTAGTGATTTTTATTAAGGGTAGATAAATGGCGACTGATCACAGGGATCACTTGCTACGAACGCGTTTCCTTTGATGGAAACTTCTGTCACATAGGAATCATCGGGGAATTAATGGCAAATGCATTCTGTCGAGATTTCAACGTTGAGATGGATACGTTCGGTGACGAGAGGATAGAATACGAAATGACGTCGCAGGAGCGTGTTTGATAGTTGCTACGGTGACAGAGAAGCTGAAAATAAATAGATTATCATGGTATGAACATACGTGCGTATTGATTATATCTTATGTAACAAGACGAATGGTAGATATACTATTTATTAAGTGAGTGAGAATTGTTGAGGATATGGGTAGAGATAGATAAATGGAAATCAGAAACTTGCGCGCCTACCCCAAATGAAGAGAGAGAGAGAGAGAGAGAGAGAGATAGAGAGAGAGAGAGAGAGAGACGCTAGTATTCGTTGAGAATGGCCGCGATTACCGAAATCGCGAGAACATCATAACTTTTATTTTATTTTATTATTTTTGATGAACAAATATATACCCCAACCATTTGCTTCTAAGCAATGAGGATTCACTGATATTTTGAGAATGCCACAACTGTCCGTCAGGCACACTTTTTATGCGTATATTTTTGATACGCTTCATGCTCCTTACATAAAAAAGTGAACAAGGTTTTTATTTAATGATTTGATGAACTCATTTCAATATAAATATATTTTAAGGAGTGGCTTTGAATGCCAATACAATTGATGTTTTGAATTAAAATAACAAAGAAAATATTGATGATTATGTACAAAGTTGAAAAAAAAAACACGTATAAATTGGAAGGTGTTATATTGTTTGAAACATATCGCGATCTTGAATTGAATCGATCCTCGCGGGGAATCACTGTGGAGGCTAAGAACTTGAGAAAACACAAGGAAAACAAAATGTTCACTTACATTGTGCTAATTTTTTGCCTACTTACATTTCATTCGTGTACAAGGTTTCTTGCTTTTAAACTGAATTTGCGGAATTCGACTAAAATTATAAAACATTTCTTTCTTATTATTTATTTTTAGAGAAATTACTCGTATTACTATTTACCACTCCAATCAAGCTTCTAACAATCTTCAAGCTGTACAGCTTGTTTTAGAAGTACGGATAACATTAGCCTAGGGTTCAGGATTAAACCTGGGACGTTTACATAGCTAGGTCCTTAAAACATTGCATCAAAAAAAAAATTACAAAAAGTAATAATATGTTTACCGTTTATGTATAAGAAATAATATCAAAGTTCTTTATTTAACAAAAAGGCTCATTTTACTTTACATATATACGATAATCCCACTTCGTCAGTGCCCCGCGCAGTTACAATAATTCACCCATGACGTATAAACACTCGCGTAGAGAATACTCTGCGAAGTCATTATTTCCCAACGAGAAAAGCTTGTGTGTACTTTAAATTAAATTTAAATCTATTATATGTTATTTGTTTAAAGAAAATAGTAGGAACGAAGTGGCATTGTCGTAATCGTTCATATGATTTTCGTGATTGTTTAAAAACAAGTAACACCTTAATTTTTATTTTATAAAAAAATTTAATAAGCTTTATTTTTGTTATTAATTACTCTAAAAAACGTAATGCTGTAACAAAAGCCATAATTCGAAACCTCCAAAAGCTAACTAACAATTTACATACTAAATTAATGTTAAATGGCGCAGTTGTTATTAAACAAACACGTGATAGTTCGTAATTGAATATAATCAATAACAATAAGCATTTCATTCTTGCGTAATGAAATAATTATATCACAAATGAATTGTGATAAAATCTCATATTATGATCAAACTGATTTCACATGAAACACTTTTATATATTATTATTATTATTCATACATCAAATATAATATTTTTATTATAATTTTTCCAATACGCTAGAAGCAGGAGAAATGAATGTCATTTTCGACGTAGGTTATTGTTTGATTTCTAAATATAAATTTACAATAATATACTGCTTTGTAAATTTATTTTAACGATGTAGATAATTTATTTTATCCAAGAAATATGTTTTAAGTAACATAATCTGAGCTGATTAAGAAAGTACTTGTCCAATGTTGGTCTGTTACGTTTTCTTGACTCTTTTTTTATTGTGGGGTTATTCATCATGGATATCCCCCATGTCTGATGACTTGATGGAGGGTTATGTCGGACTCCTACCGACTAAAACCACCACGGTACCCTACCCGTCTTAAGGGGAGCGCCACGGGATCGCTTGCGCATGCTACCGTGAACGTTTTCTTGACTCGACTCAACGGTCGTTAAACTCTTCACACGGATAGTTTCAAACCAAGGCTTCTAACTCTATGATCTATCTTCCTTTGACCCTTTCCGTAAATATTTTAGTAAAGTTTGAGGAACGCATTCATAGTTACAAATAACTTACAACCTTGACGCTACTTGTCGTAAAACTGTGATTTGATAGTAAAAAACAAAATCATAAAATAAAATAAAATTTACATAAATAACACACTATATTCTACCTCTGAATCGATTCATAAAAAAAACTCGCAAATCGATGAATAAAAATTTTTTTAAGTATACATAAATTATGAAGTCAAATAGAACTATAAAGTAAATAGAAATATGCCAAGTGATTCTCGCACGAATGGACTTGCTTCATTCTGATGTTTGTTTTTTGAGTTATCTATTTCAGAAAACCTCGCCGACTTTCTGTTTTCTCAGACTCAAACTAAAAACACATCAACTATATTTAGATTATTTACTAAATTGAATTAATTAATTTTATTCAATATTTATTTAAAAAATTTAGTATGACTAAAAAAATAAAGTCTTAAATATAAATAAAATTTGAAAAAAGTAACTACAAATCGTGACCGCGTGGAATGGTGGCAAGAATGCTAGCAGCATTTCCCATTCGAATCGCAATTCCGATTCTCAGGGCGAAAAATGGAACTAGTCCTCCTGTCAACAGTAGAACCAATAAAACGGCGGTAAAGTAGCAATATTAACCACATACGTTATTTGCTTCACTTAAAGTATGCAGAATTAAAAAGATCAATGACAATTGTGAAGAAAGTAGTTCAGAAGTAAATAGGTTACTTCACACACATTAATTCACTACTTTACTCAATCATGATCGCTTTTACTATTGTATTCAAATCGAACATAATGTATGAAGAGCGCAGTATATCACAGACGCAATACAACTTCTACACCATAAACAAAGCTTTAATGTTTCTGTAGGTATATTTATTTCGTCCAGATTTCAAGTGCCCCATCTTTGCGATCGGTGCGTCACGATCTTCTGATGAACAACACTAGTCAACCATAAAAATGTCGATATTTTATAATATCGATTCGCCCCATCATCGTAAAACTGAAACGGTAGTAAACATTCTACGCTACACCATCAATGCATTACGTTCATTTTTATCAATTTGACATTGTGATGACATAAATAATTATCGTTACTGTGCGGACTTATGAATCTCAAACGATTTGCTCTCCTTTCATGATCAAAGACATTTACGGAATCGTTTATATTAATCAATCATTTTTATCTTTCATTAAAGTGTATACAGTATGGTGTATATATATACTGATATATAAATAATTTGTATTATTAATATAATTTGTATCAATGATTTAGAAATAATTTGTGCTTCATAATAGAAATATCAAAGTTTCTTCAAAAAATTATATAAAATCATAAAAATTGTTATTGTTCAATATTCATTTCAAAAGGAGGTAAGCTCTTCTAATGAGTTTCTTGATATAAGACTACTACATAATATTATAAAATATATTGATATTGAATAAAGCGGAGGCGGTCTGGCAACAAAATTGATCAATATTCGCCTTCTATTCAAATAGTGATAAGGTTATCTTCTATTTATATATACAAATTAAAATATCGTTAAGTTAAAACGACATTTTTTACATTTCACCTATACTGTATATCAATTGCATTAATATCGGTGTCAATAACATTCGAAAAATACATTTTCATTTGAATTCTCCGTTCTACTTTTGATTTTCCATTCTGGGTACTAACATCGTTTACACCATTGCAATATAACTACTTATACATATGACCATAAACGCATGTACTTTAATGAGAATGGCGCATGTGTAATTTCATTAATAGTTGCTTATTAAAGCCACGAGAGGATCGACTTGTCATAGTAAAAGAATTTTAGTGTCGCAGTATTTATAAACGTAAACGTATAAACGAGTTTCAAATACTGCATATTAAAATCTGACGTTTGTATATAAAATTTAATGCAGTACACGCTTTGAAGAGTCAAAGCTCATAAAAGTTCCTAGTTAAATATTAACTGTTTATTTTATAATACCAATCAGGAAAATACCGCGTAAGGCTTTCTACTCGTATGTATCCAATAAAAATACAGCGATACTGGAAAGTTTATTAGCTATCCTAATGTTATCTAAATAATATAACGGTTTGTGAGAACTACTTTTTATATATCGCCATTTTGTATATATTATATACTAGCTGACCCGGCAAACTTCGTACCACCTAAGACTCAAACTTATGACATTATAATGACAGGACGAACATCAAATGTTTGATAGGTAGGAATAGTTTCTAAGGAAAAGCGAAATTGTTGTTTTTACTGTATTCCAAGCATTTTTTTTATATTTACTCATCTTTTAAGCCTTCGCTGGACTTCCACAAATAATTCAAAACCAAAATTAGCCATATCAGTCTAGCCGTTCTCGAGTTTTAGCGAGACTAACGAACAGCAATTGATTTTTATATATATAGATTTCCATCTGTGAACTAATTATACTGTGCTACTTTAGCCTGTAACGTTTAGTAGTCGCCCGCTAACCTTAGTAGATATGTCGCCAAATAATAAAAAAAAGGTAATCCTATTGTACGGAATTAATTGGTTAGCTTTGTTTCGGCGTTTGACTTAAATTATGTTTTATAAATTCATGGGAAATGCTAATACAAATTTAGTAGATACTATCGCGTATATAGTTGGCATGGTACAGTACCCTAAAAGTTGGTACAAATACCATCAGTTTGGTACGTCTAAGTCTAACATCACTACTTAAAACTGAATTATACGATATGCTAACCTTTTTTAGTACGACCATGTGAAAGAAATGGCAGTAATTTTAGTCGTGTCGAATAAATTAAGCTATAAGGCGTAATTGTTTTAGCACAATGGTGATTTCGCTTAATGCTTTATTTTATTAAACAATAGGAAATTAATAATAACATTAGACGCTGAATCTTTAATTATAAATTAGGCGACAATAAATGAGTACAATATTTTAAACCGTTCTTATATCCGAATATAAGAAACTTTTGTGCTTCAAAAAAAAGGTGGTTATGAGTTTTTCATACATAATGAAAAATAATATGTTTACAAGGTTTAAAAATATTTTTTGTCCGGTTAAAAAACTTCGGGGTCATCTTTGCTGTAGAGCAACAGTTGCGGTCCTGTTTAAAATGATATATTGACTAGTGATCATAATCAGTAGGTAGTGTTTTTTAACAAACCCAAGAACGTAGTGAAATAGACTATAGGATTTAACTCAGTATAGGACTTTATTTGAAGTTTGACGGCTGCTTTAACGTGGCCACCCAAGTGACTTCAGTGATCGAAAACGAAATGCGTCATTCATTTACAACGCCCATCTACAATCGCACAATAATGATCGCTTTCAATTTGTTATTGATTTATTGGTCCGCGATCCCAGTCTTACACTATCAATTCGCTTGATAGACGAATGCCAAAAAGCTTCTTAAATTCATAGACGAATATCGATTTATTTATTTATCGATTTGCGATTAAATGCAAATAATAATTTACGTTTAATTTACAAATATATGGTTTAAAAACAACTTTGTTAATAATTGTAATTAGCGAATTATTTCCGTTTTTTGTTTCAATATCGAATCCATACTTATATTGCATTTGATTAAAGTAAAAATTATAAATAGATAGACAAAACTATTAATTATGTTATTTTTTTATGCAATTAAATATTTTATATTATCTGTAAAAATATTTAAACACACGAGCTATCTATTTCTTATATATTATATGTGTACAAGGCTATTACTATTATAAATATTACCATATAAAAATAATAGGCTCTAAATACTAGACTCTCACAACAAGATAATGAGGTGATTACGATAATAAATTGAAAGTATTAATTGCGAACTGCTATAATAATTACGTAATGAATTATTATTTATCGCTTATTTTCGATAATAAAATGTTTATATGCTGTATTCTTGTCTCTAGTATCGCAGATCTCTTGATATGTATGGTTATTAAGAGATATAAATATAAAATTTAAAAACAAAAAAAAAAATGTTTGTATGTTTGCCCTCTTCGTTCCTAAGCTCGGACAGTGACGAATCTTTTTTGAGTTTTCCCGCGTACGTTCGAGAACCTTCCTTCTTCCTTCTTCCTAACCTAACTTAACCTAACCTTCCCAAAGGTTCCTCACTTGGCTCCCCTTTTATGAGGGATTCTTACCCACTGGAGAGTGTACGGGATCGTATCTATATCTTTGACTTCGACAGGTCTTTGAGCCTAGCTCAGAAATCAGGGACTTCATTATAATTTGTTACTTTTTATGTGAATAAAGATTATTATTATATATTATTATTATTATATATAAGGCATCAGCAGCCCCACCCGAGAAGGTTTCCAACAGAACATGATTTATGTTTCTATATAAATGTTCTCTGTGTCCATAATTCTACACGTGTGAAACAGGAGTTAATTGAATTAGTTAGACATATTCCCAACTTATACTACAAAAGTATCTTGTTATGCACTCTATGCCGAGTCAACTTCGTCAACGCCCCCGAATGTTACGAGTTTGCAAATACGTACACGTGATTTTAATGAGTAGTTACAGTTGTTTTACGTGGTAAACTCCCTAACAGGGAGGGAAAGACTTTGTCGAACTGTGAAACATTTACGGAGCTGCCATTGTTACTGTTTGACTTTAGTGTTTACATTTGTTTCTATTGTTACAAAATGCAGACACAACTAAACATTATGGTCTCGCTGTTAACAGCAACACAAAACGTTTAAACAATGGCGATTATAATTTATAACACGAAAATTAAAATCATTGAAACATATTATAATCCTGATTATTTGTTAAGCTCGTCTTATATGAAGATTTACTTGTTTTACGAGCTAATTAATTAACGCCAGTGTTCATTTCAATAAAAATATTTTCAAATAGTGTTCTGGGATGACATTCTATAAAACATGAAATAATATTTTGCATTCAAAGTAAGATTTAATTACAAGCTCATACAGAAATACATTCATTAATTAATTTATTTCTTGCTGTGCTCCTGTTATTATTAAATAAAAATACAGTGAGATAAAATTATCCGTACTAATGAATTCTTTTCTTTGCAAGCTAAAGCTCAACAGGGGCTGAGTTCATCTAATATTAATTAATTGCCAGCTACAAATCGGTGTTCACTGCTGAGAAACACTCAGGACATGTTGTTTTTACCCTATATAAGGGCGATTATAAATTGTAATTTCGTCATCTGCGCGTTTATAATTAATTTAATAACCATTCGCAACCTTTTCAACTGTCATTGAATAAACATCAGATTGTTAATAAAACAATATCATAGCGACACTGTATCTTATTATGATAATAATAAACATATTATTATCCAATAATAAGTTTTATTGAAATTTGATTTTCTTGTCGACGCTTTAATAGAATTATTCCGATTATTAAGCCAAAAAAACCTACCTTGTTGTTAGAATGTGTTGTTATATAATTATAATTTGTACTTCTTATTCGTAAGTTCAGCTAACTTTCAATTACGCGAATTCCACTTATCATTTTGATGGAATTCCCTAATAGTTGCCTTACTTTATATCAATAAGCTGACATATAGCTTGTAACTCACAAATCACTACAGTAATTTAAACATTTTTTCCTTAAAATTAATAAATTAATATTTCGGCATGATAAAAACGTGAAATAATGTGGTTAAGATTTTTTTTATTCAAAAAGCATATAAATCATTTAATTATGCGGACGGAGAATCCTTATATCTTACGTCACGGTATATACCAAAATTGACTGTGGGGCGGAATCTTTTATGACTCATAATCGTCATGATTTAAGTAGAATATTGATTTTTAATTGTAATGCGGAAAAAGTATGAAATGGTTTTACCCGATACAACTGTATATACCCGGTCATAATTTAATTGTATCTGATTAATAATGAAATTTGGTTGTAGGGTAACCAAATGTAGACCAGAAGCCGGCAACGTATTTTGAGATGGAATTTCAGCAGTCGTGAAAATTTAAATACAATAAATCTTATGTGCCAACTGAACAATAAAGTTTATTATGGCAGCCACCTGTGGCCAGCCTACAGCCTTTATACTCCAATAGAACATTAACATTGATTTATAACTTTGAAGTTTGAATGTTATTTAAAGTACCTATCATGAAATTGAAGCGTGCTACTCTCGATAGTATTATTATTATTTTTGTTACGTTATCTTACGATTTTCACATAAAAATAACATAAAATATATAATATTTTAAAAATGTTTACATAAATAGAACCGACTCACGATACCTAATATCCACTTCACGGCTCGGACACGAGTTTTGTTACACCTGTATATGCAATATGTAAAAATATTTTAATAAAAAAAAACAAAATGCAACGTCACCATTAATTGGTTTGTCACGTGAGCACATATTTTCGCGAATCTCAAGTAGGTATTCCTACGGATTTTTTTAATATACGCATCCCCATAAGGAAACAATGGTCCAATATCGAAGCATTTATCTCTTCCACGTAACTGAGATGGTCTAAGGTCATAGCGATCGACAATGCTTTATAAAAATAATTATTTACTATAAAAAGTAAACAATAATAACATTTTCGTAATGAAAATTTAATTTTTAAATACTAACACATTATGATAATTTGATTTTTAATACAATATAATTTATTTCACAGTATATGGTCTTTAAGGAAGTATATTTATAGAATAAATTTATCTATTACAAGAAAGGTTACAATTGATTGAAAATTATCCTACTCCGTTTATGCAATTTGATAAAATAAGGAGATTATTTTGTTGTGTATGAGGTACATGGTATAATGTTACCAACTGCAGCTTGTAAAATATATTTCATAACAAGATATTCTTGTAATAAAAATATATAAAAATACTTACTAACTAATTTGTTATTAATCATAAGATAATCGCCTTAAAGCGCCGTTAAGCCGAGAATAATTGAAATGTTCTCACTTCTTTGTTTTAATAAAAATAAAACTACGACCGTTTCATATAAATCTTCAAAAGAAACACACCTAAGCCTGTATTATATAAATTATTACATTTAATAAAACGTCTAGTTGCTGGAATTTAATTTCTTAGGATATTTTTCATAGAAGTAATTTTAGAAGTTTCTAAGCTCTTCCACTTCAAATGCAATAAAATATTGTGAAACCAGCCCGTTTTATTACTTTTTTATCTGTATTCAGAAAATAATTAATATCTACCTTTAAAAATATTCTGGCACTTAACTAGCCTACACTAACAGGTTTTTTGATTGACCTCAGTAACAAGTCAAGGCGAGCCGGTAACACGTGGATCTTTTAACCAAGTAGTGGCACGTATCCCATGGAACACCATGAGCACTTGGAACAGTTCATAATCTTGGAAGAGTATATGTAATGTATGTATATTTATATATTATTTTTATGGTCAACGTTATTTTAATGCGGACTTGCAAATGGGCCATCTGATATTAAGCGGTGACCGCTTCCAATGTAAGAAATATAAACCATTCCTTACATCGTCAATGCGACACCAACATTGGAAACGAAGATTTTAAGTTCCATGTGCCTGTAGTTAGTTACATTGGCTCACTAACCTTGCAACAAGACTAAGTATTGCTGTATAGCGGTACAATATTAGGTGGTACCTGGTGATAATAATTCTGCTCTCGCATGACTTGCTTGTAGTTTTTCAAATTACACTCGACGAAAATGAGCTGAAAATAAGCGAATTTATACCGTCTAAATAACAACAAAAAACATACAGACGAATTGATAACCTCCTCCTTTTTTTGAAGTCGGTTAAAAACAATACGACTTATTTGCTTTATACCTTCTAAGTTTGAATTTTTTATTACTACATTTCCTTTTGTGTTGATTAAACTTAAACAATTAAAAATGCACATACAATTAAGTGCACGAAAGCGCTTCCACGTTGCACTTGACATTTAATTTAATAATAACATTCCATCAGAATTATATCAATTCGCTGCTATTCGTGTCCGAACAAGCACGCGTCACATTAATAAGGTTAATTAAATGAAACAATGTTGGCATAAGCTAAGTCAAGGACGAATGCATGGTTACATTTGAATTCGTTCCGACATATTATAAAAATCACGCGATCTATGGAATTTACAAGAACACTGTCCGAACGCGATGACCACTCCTCATCACCATATCATTAACGGTATCACGCGAAAGCATTGCAATTATATATTTACATGCGAACTAGTTAGTATGCACTCATAATTACTGTATTGCTATTAGAAGATTAAAACGGTATGCGTCCCTTGTATAAATTACTGAATATTATAAAATACTCCACTGAACCATGGAATAAGCTCGAGAATTTTATTACGTCAAGTTGTAGTTATGCAAGTAATAATGTTATAAAAATTGGATTTCTTATCGGGTTTAACTAGAAAATCGTTGACATTTGGGTTTTGAGTTTAAATTATTAAATATTTTTGATATTATATAAGGACATGGTGTTAATGACTATGATACCTACTTTATCTTTTCCGTCAGCTTTTAGTAATATACAAACATTATTGCATTAACATTTATATTCGCCTTTTTATCACAAAATTATCTCATTCATATCGCAAATAAGTTTATAATTTCTTCAATAAAACTTAGTGCATCTAATTTTATGTTTACAATTAAAATAACTGATAAAAATCTCCATAACAAATTTAAAAACTGGTTTATATTTTTTATATGCGTTTAAATAATTTTATTGGAATTATAATTTTTATACTTATATGAAATTATTAACGTCTAGCGTGAAATAAATGTTACTCTATGTAGGATAACATAAAAAAACTCTTATGAATCAGACTTTAGACCTAAGGTTTAGTCCCACGCTTGTTCCAGAGTCAATGATGCGATTTTACTGCATTCATTAAACGCATGTGATTCTCCGGACACACCGACACACATAATGGCGTATAATACACTACAATTATATTACTAGAAAGTTTGCCGGTAACGAGAGCTCAGCTTGTCGTAAACGTTACTGCTGATCACTGACCGGTTATAATTTCTGAGAAGATCTTGGATAAAAAGAATATATTCAAAGCAACGTTAATATTCAATTTAAGAAAATCCACTTTTAGTAGTTAGGTCTCACTCAATTTTTCTTTTTGGCTATAAAATATATTTTATTAATGGTACTTATGTAAAATACTACCTAAAATAATGGATCTGGCTACAAGGAAAATGTAATATTTATAAGGTTTATAATGGTAAATGAAAATAAAATTAATTGGCAAAATCCTCTGACATAAACCTGTTGGCTGCATTTAATCAGTCTTCCGCGGAAAGCGCAAACGTTTCAAAGTAGGAAACTGCTCGTTACACGGAATACGATGAGATTATACATCTGTGTCACCAGGCCAATCATGACTTGTGTTTTAATTCTATAAGAAATGCACTGCGACCTCAGACCGCCTTATAAATGTTATATTAGTTCAATTTTATGCGAAATCGCAAATAATCCTTACTAAATAAGATAAATGCGAATGTTTGTTTGTTACGCTTTGAGGTCTATACCACTAAACCGATATTAAAGGTTCTTTTACTAATGGATAGCTATATTATCAGCAACATAGGCTACATTTTGTCCCTGTATTCTGACGGGACGGGAACTAAGCGGGAGAAACCGCGGGTAAACGCTAATATTACATAAATTCGAATATTTAATTGTTTGATTTTATTCGTTTTTGCATACAATCATGTTGTCATTACAGAAAATGTCCATGGGTACCAAACACCTGCCCCCGGCCTCACATGGGCGAAGCAGCTGCCGAAAACTAGTATTCGAACAAATATTATCGATGTATATTATATAGTCTATGTATTTTAATAACAAATATTTTTTTAAGCTATTCAAATATTTTGTTCTTTTATAAGACATACTTGGCATTCAAAGGTCGCGATAAAATTAGTAGATTTATGTCATACTAGTTTCCACTCGTGTCGTTGCGCGCGTAGACGTGGGGGGGGGGCGCAGTTTAATGTGATGACGTCCTATTCTGTACCCTTGACGTAGATGCAAATTTGTGTTTTGATTGGTTAAGGTAGTTATAATAGGCCTAGATAGTCCAGTGTTAAGAACGCGTGAATCGTAATCGTGGTAAACCCGGGCAAGCACCACTGATGATGAGCAATTTGTGATTATAATTCATCTCTTGCTTGACGGTAAAGGAAAACATTGTGAGGAAACCTGTATGTGTCAAATTTCACTGAAATTCTGTGACATGTGTATTTCACCAAACCGCATTGGAGCAGCGTGGTGGAATAAGCTTAAAAACAGGAGAAGAGGCCTTTTACTGTAAAGTAGTTAAGAAGTGAAAGCGTAACAAATAGACAAACAAATAAACTCACTATCGCATTTTTATAATATTAGTAAAGATTTATATAACAATTATTGTTATCAATAAATTAATTATATTGACACTTTTAGTATTCTTTGGAGTTTGGACTACATTTACTTGTATCAAATACAAACAGCTTACATTGTTATAACTGTGCCTATTTATTCTTCTATTATATTTGACATAACGACAACAAATATGTAACAAATGACTTATAGTTTAAAAAATGAACAGTTACAAATTTAATACAAATTTATCATAACATTGACTGACATAAATGTAAAGAAATCTAATTAAGAACATTTCTGAAGAGTAAGCTAAGCATAAATATTTAGATCTAAGTATACCGGTGGAATTAACTTAATTTCTTGTTGAAGAAACTTTAAGTTCTAGTTAAATATTAGAAAAGCGTTTGACTTTATTTTTAGTCGGCTGCTGTCGGAACTCGCTTTGATTACAAATAAAAAAGTCGTGAAGAATCACGGGCGTATTTTCTTTTCAAAATACAATTGTAATGCAGATTATTATTCGTTTTTAATAATAAATCTAATGAATGTATTTCTTGAAGAACTCGCAAAGATCATTGAGCTTCAGATCATATAAACAATTCAACATTTAGTTTTATTTTCATAAAATATTAATGGTCTTTTTAATACTGTTCACTTTAAATGGATAATTTGTAAATTATTTAAAATAATACAATAAGGGTTGAACCCTCACAATTCCAAGCTGGCGATTGGCGATTATAAATTGTTTCCTGTTGAATACTATTTGTTTCCTGTAACTTTTTTCGTGAAATGTCATGTGTACTTTGTTTTTAAAAATCATCGATTTCACCAAATGATAACATTATTTATATATGAACGTGTTATATATAGTAATTATGTTTTTCTTTGCAGTGGGGAGGAAGAATACATCTCCAACAGTTACAACATGCATAACAACGTCAAGTAAGTTTTTAATTGTTTATATGTACATTAGTAAAACTTCAAATTGCTTTCGTGATTGTCGCGGAGTGATATAACTTTCATATAGCCAACGGATTAGTTTATAATGTTGTTGTTACATAGTTTACTATCAGTTGTATGAGTTATGCTGTATAATTACGTGTTTTATGCGTATTAGCGTTATCAAATCTACGTTTGTACTTTGTAAGAAGTACCATTAACTACCGTAGCTAATAACGTTGTTAAGACGGTGTTTAGTTACGGACAGATTTCTCTTTCTGGCATTATAAAATTACATTCGTAAGAAGAAAGACAGTATTGTTCAACTAATTACGCCCTAAATAATGTTTTTGCGTTAAGTTAATTTATTTATTAAATACTAAAAATTATTTGAACACAAAATAGTATGCTCTGTTGAAGATAATATTGTACGAATATTACTTTGTATATTAATTAATTATCTGTTATTGCTTGAGTATCAAGTAATAAGTCAGAATCTTACCCATATTTTGAAATCGCTTTTATTTCTTTATACATGGTATGTTATTTAATATTTTGCATTTTAATACACTTTCAATAAATAACTTATATTATACGTTTATAGAAAAGTATGTTTCTTTTTAAACTGAGAAACACATTTGTCAGTGAAGCAATATTTGTTTGGAAAAGTATAAAATTCAATTAAAGATTTACTCGATCCTAATTTTATTCTAATCTTGTTTTCGAAAGATAGCAAACAAAGCTATCTCGTTTGAAGTACGTCTGTACTATAGAAACAATTGTTGGAGAGAAGACTTCTGGCACGTATTTGAGCCACGATCCGCAGCCAATCTTTATTAACTCAATAAGTATCGTCTAAAGTAATATAATTTGCATTTAGATCACTAGAAAACCGTAAACATTGCCTTCTAAAGTGCTTTTCGCCTTTTACGAAATTTTCCATTAAACGTTCGCACGATTGTTGACAGCGCTTAATTAAATCGATAATTATAAATATTTGAAACTTTGTATATGTAAGAATATTCATTATTTTAAATCGTTGTTAAGGTTCTACAAATAAAATATAATATAAAATTCTAAAAATATTATACATACTTGTTAAAGTACATAGTTGTATTGAAATAATAAGTTCGTGCAAGTTTTGCATGGCATACACGTGTCAGGAGCTTTTTTGCATATGAAATATTGCAATCAACGTTACATAACTTAAAACGTATAGGTCCGTCCATGAGTTCGAATTTTTAATTTTACTCACATAGCTCAAAATGAATTTACTCTGAAAAATTAATACCATTTTTTATGGTATCAATGCCGTTTTCTTTTCAAGATAAATTCTCAAGATAAATTCTTTGAAATAAAAATAAAAAAAATCAACAAAAAATGCATGAGAAATTAATTCATAAGCTCCTTTGTTACATGCGTCGTATGTTTTGTAGTATTTGATTTAAATATTTGTCCGGTGAGTGGCCTAACCGCCGTGCCATCTCGGCCTTGGCGTACGTGATCTACAGCTAAACAAAAGCAAAACCACGATAGCAGTCATAACATTTGAAAAGTTGTATTGGCTTGTGGCATTTCATATTACTTTTCAACGTTTTAAATGGATTATTACATGCTGATGAACACTAAATAGAAATGAATGCTCTTTAAATACATATAAAAAAGCTTAATCGATTTGAATGTTTTTGTTGGTAAATCATAGGTGACAAGATTCGTATCGGATATAAGCGGTATAATCTGTAAATAACTCACTTATTTGGAGCGTGTATTCTTGAATTAATGTTCTAATTATTATTATGATCGCATATAATTTCTTGACAATTCAAAACTTTTTGTTGCTATGAGTTTCAAGTTTGGTCTTATAGAATAGCCCTCCAGTTAACAAATGTAGCATTCTGTCAAGTTATAGGCATAGCAGAAGTAGTACTATTGATTTGAATACAATATTATGAGTTTACACCAGATTTACAGTACGATTAAATTAATGTATTATAATTTTATTTAGAAATCATCTGAGCAATTTTGTTCAATCTTATTTTAGAAATTCACCAGCGATAATTCAAATTCACATTAAAATATCTTTATCCAATGTTGAAGTGTTACACTTTCTTATTGATTGTCATAAATCTACCAACGGTTCGGAAATAAATCTCAGACCTGAGAAGAACCGGCGAAAGAAACTCAGCGGGATAAAAATTTTTGCAGCTCCTTTTTTACAATATTTATATAATATATTTATAATGATTTTTTCCAATATAATTATATTTAAATTACAATAACTCGGAATACATTACAGATCAATGGTTTATTTATATTTGATAAATGTACGTATCGTACGAAATTTTGTACATTTTAAGATAAACCTGTGAAAATGTATTGCATTTTATGGAAATAGCAAACTGTTAGATTATTATCTAAAAATTATATTGGTTTACAGTCTTTTTCACATAATTATAAGTTGAATAATGACGTGTTCATCTACGTCAGCGTTGCTTTAACGTATAGTATGCTATAAAAGAAATTGCGCGTGCTCTATACTCTCAAATAAATCGCAAAATCCTTCGAGTGCGCTTCTACCTATAATACCATTGAGAGATTACGTGTCAACTATATTCAATATTGGTATAAGCTTTTTCCCTATATTGACGTATGCAAATTTTAGTTTTTGATGGACGACCGACACATCGTATAAACCATATAGAGTTAGTAATTATTATGCATACTATCTTCTTCTTTTATAATTGTCGATTATAAGTAAATAAGTACAGCTTTGCGGTTGCTTCTAGTTAATAACATATTTATGATTTATCGCCGCTGCCCAAACGATTTTGTTGGGATATATTTCAGTTTCTAAAGCATTGGGGGCAAGTCTATAAAAGCACATGATAATGCCAAGAATATATTATATTTTTAAAACTGAGGCTTGATTCATGTTACAATTGTATCTTACATATATACATATATATCTGAAATCTAACTGGAGTCATAGACAGAAATCACGTTCTATGGCTGCCGATGCTATTGGTAAGCAGAGAGGTGAAGCTATTAACCAGCTGTGGGACATTTAAAGGCTTAAAGTTTCCATCGTTATCTATTCTGACTAGAAAACCTGCAACCAAGGGTTATAAAATATAATTAGGTAACGCAATTTCGAGTTTTTGATACAGAGAAAATCTCCTGTACTATGATTACGTGGAAACTATTTATCAAGTAATATGATGTTTCTGAGGCTTCGCGGGATGATAATGAACTGTATAAGAAAATCAAACAATAATTGCGTCATTCTGAGCCGAGTACGATTATTATTGACATACAAGCTGCGATGCCCGCTTCGATAGCCGTTATTTAAAGTAAATTAAGTATCTTTTTAATTTATCCTTACTATTATTATAAATGCGTAAGTGACTATGTTTGTTACGCTTTCACGTCTGATCTGAACTGATTATTATTAAGTTTTGTAAACTTGTTACATTTTGCACTACCTACTCCCTTCGAACACGTCCGTGGGGACGCGGGCGAAGTCATGTGCGGTAACTGTTAATAAATAAAATTATTTTGCTATATAAATAACACAATATAGAATAAGTCCAACTTTTTGACCACTTTTATAGAACAAATACTTATAAAAACATAGTTTTATTTATGATCTTAGTAAAATTAAATGCCTAATATATATAATAAGATCTCGAACAGCCTTGAATAAAACGTAAACCGGCGGTTATTATTACAAAAACCTTACGATATAAATTACATATACTAAATTACCTACTATACGATCTCTGTGTAAAGATAAAAGTGTAGCCTGTTTTGTAAGGAACAAACGTGCATACATAGATACGTTCATAGCAAATATTTGGAAGTCGCTCGCGAAGACTTCTATAAACATCAACTATATATTTGCAAACGACGTGATAGATAATAAAATGATTTGATAAAACTTATTATTATATATGAAATTAAAATGAGAGATTTTTGTTTTCCTATGTACGAGGAACGAGTATATTATTTTTATTTTAAACTATTTTAACGCAATATTTAGCAACTTTTAATTAATATTAAAAAAATAAAGTTTGGTCTTGGTTTTAAGCAAACTATTTTATAGCGAATGAAAACTTTAAACGAACCTGCCAGAAATGTAGAGCTTGCAGAGTATTTTTAGATATTTTTTTTCTAACCAACTCCACTGGTAGGAAAATTGTTGCGGTAAATAAAATAGCAAAGTTGAAAAATTGTGCTTCATTTGATTAAAAATTAATTAATATCTTTACTCAAAGAGTAACGATGGACTTTAATTCTGATTCTTTTCATCGTCATCATCTTCATACATTTCGAAATTCTAATAGCCTCAAAGAACGTATATTTTCATTTTCCAATTACAGTTTTTTATTGAAAGAAATATCCATATTAGATTCTATTATAAAATAACGATTGATTGGTTTTGTTATTAATTTATTTACCAGAGTAAAGATTTTACTTTTTTTGTATACGCTTATGACGACAGTAGCTGAGCCTGCAATGTAAATGTTTAATTATATGTGTATATAAAATAAAACAAGTTATTTCAGTTTATAATTATTATAATTTTGCATTTTTCATATAGCACGTTATTTACTTTGTCATATGATAAAAAAGGTTAGGTTAGCATAGTAGTAGATCCAGTATTGTTTACTATGGGGTCAGTCAACTCTTATATAACTGCTTTAGTAACGGTAGTACCGGATAATGCTTGCGAATCCTGCGCCTGCGTCGTTATTCTTCTTTTATGTTATATCCTTCGGAGTCAAAATTACCTTACTCTATTACCTATTTATTTACACTTAAGTCTTATATATATACAAATAAATTATTAGTACATAGTTAAAATCAACTATTTAAAATGATAAATTAAAAGTTAAAAGGTTAATTTTAATAAAATATTATTTTAATGTATTATATATGTTAACATATTTAAATATTCTTCTTAAAGAAACTCTAAGCAAAAAATCATTCTTATGAAATTTCTAATTCTTCCCAGACATCTTAAATAATTAATCTTTAAAAAAAATCATCCGCAATAACGTTCTATTGTGAGTAGCAGATAAACTTTTTACAAAATTAAAACATTATTTTTCTTAAAATTAAAGAAAAGAGTAAATAATACTAGTAGTTCCATTTCTCTTTACTCCTTTCTTGTTAATCTGCATTTAATTCAATTCACCAAATTTATAATTTGACTTATATTAACTCATCTTCTATAGTTTTCTATAGTTTGGTAACAACAATGTTAGCAATGAATCTTAAAGTATTAATCTCTAATCTTAAAATAATAATAATTAAAAAAATATATAAATAGCTAATTACATACTGCCTTAAAATTATTTCATAACTGACGATATCAGGCGAAATTGGAGAGGGTAATAAACCGTTTTATTGATATTATTATTTTCAATATAAACACTCTGTTTCCAGTGGTTATGTAAAGACAAAACAAGTTAACGTCTGTTTACACGATGTTCCGTGTGTGATGTAATTCAATATATAATAATATCATCATTATTTTAAATTTATATTGTATTGTATTGTATTTGAACAATTTTTAATATTACTCGTTGTCTCTTTCAATAATTCTGATCAAATATATTTGTTAATTAAAAGTATTTTTTAACTAATGATAGATACAAGCTGGTTACAGTCGCACAACCATTGGCTCTATAAGGAGTTATTACGACACAGAATATGTTACTCAGATGTTAATGTTCCACAACCACAAATTCAATAACAAGATTGATTATTTTTTTTTTGATTTGATTATTTTAATTTAATGACATTTATCATTTGGAATAAATAAAATAAATAATTTGATTTCAAATTATTTAATTAAATTATATCGTTAGATTTTTTTTTAAATCAACATAAGATTGTAACTTTGTTTTTCATAATGTTTCTCAAAATTCCGATTCCAAAAGTAAAAACGACTTAAGTCTAGTGAAATAAAGAGCGAAAGTAACAAAATTACGTCGTTGCTGTTTTTATTGCAGTTCATTCGATTCAACACAGTATTACTGTTCCTTCATAAAAATTTTGCCCATAAATCATATTGTACGATAAAACAGAAAGTGTTTTTACGTGTTTGATGTTACACCTTATCATAGAAACAATTCAAAAATAATCCTTGTTTTAAACTATATATCTTAATACTCCTATATGTACAATATATACTTAGTAAAAATTATTATGATCACTATTAAGAATTTAAGTGCAGAATGAAGCGTTTCATAATCCTGGCGATTACTTAGAAATATTTTCGGCTTGTTATTTCTTTTATGTTATCAATATTTATTTTTAGAAAACGATGAATTCTGATATTAAACTCTATAATATATTAAGCGGACTTAAAATATAACAGAAATTATTACCTTAAATATTTATTCATGATCAATTTTATGTATATTTTATGGTAATTTGGCATTGACCGCTAAATATGAGTGGTGTAAGAATATGTTATGATGGAGGTCACAGATTTGTCACTCACTGGAACGTGTTGTGTAAGTATCGCGTGAGTGAGAAAGTGGATTAATATGTGGAATAAAATTGTTGTCGTTGGACGTTCTACGACTATTTTTTTTATGATTATGTTATGAAACTTGTTTATAGTGAATGAGTGAGAAGGAATGATATCCTCTTTCGTCCCTCATTCTGAGACTGCTTAAGTGTATAATAAAATTAGTTTAAACGAAACATATAATACTTATATATATATATATATTATGTGCCAACGAAACAAAGCCAACGCTTACTATAGCGACTTCTTCCAAACACCCTTTAAGTAAGGATATTTAACAATTGAAATCCGGGTGATGTATTTATATAATAATACGTAAACAAATACAACGTGCACCGATAGATAAATAGTGGAATACTTAAAAGCCCTTGTGGTCACGGAAACATTACTTGGTCAAAAAAGTTCATTAACCTTGAAGACGATGAACTTAGGTCAGACCGGTCTGGATAAAAAAAATGCTGTCCAGTGACGATGCGTCGTTGCACAACCACTGCTAGTGTTGTGATAGTTCTAGACCTTTATATCGGTAAGACGTATGACATGAAGGCATTTGTTATGGAAATTAATGCACCGATGACATACGTGGCGCTGAATATACTTAAGCGATAATAGGAGAAAAGTTCAGTTTAAATTATAATATTATTTGTCAATATGTTACAGGGTTGTTTTTAAGTGCGTCAAATCAAAAGTAACGTACTTACATATTTTTTTATTATTATCTGTCGTTAGAGGATGTGTTTGAAAGCGACTGAAACAAAAAGGCAGAAATAATTGTTCGTATATGTAGAGACGTATAGACATATACTATAGAGACCAGTTTCCAGGAACACTGATCTTGTTTCGCGGGGATGTTGTTTGGCCGCTCCGGTCACTAGACCTCGCTGCAAATTTTTTTTTTCTTTGGGTTCACCTGAAAGTTTCATTATTTCAGTTATCAAAATACAGTAATTAAATATTTATAATAGAGTGGGACTGTACCTATATTATGATAATAAAAAGAATAAGAGAGATGGGTGTAAACGTAATGAGACACGCAAGAGACCGGGAGACAAAACCGACGTAAGCTTAAAATGCATTAGGCACGTGAACATAAAAATAATATGTGTCACCAAGAGAAAAGATTTCTATTATCGTTAAAAAACAATATCTGAGATAAAAGTGTCCATAAAAAAGCTTCAATATGCGGGAAGACAATAAAAATCGCATAAAGAGCTCGGGCGCGGCGACTTGCACTAAACAATAAGTGATTACAGATAATAATAGATGTTCACATACAAGATTGTACACGATTTTTATCTTTATCTACACACACCGTTCAGCCACACTACACACACGATGCACACATATATACATTCAAACATACTCTATAATCTATATTGTGTCAGCTCGAAAAATACATATATTGTGTGGTTGCGCGAAACCATCAATAGTCTCGAGTAATTCGATATCTAGAATAGTATTTCTATTATGCTTATTAGAAAAAAAATATACTTTTCTATACATATGCTTAAAATAAAAATCCTAAAGAAAATAATTCAACTTACCTAGTGTACGCTGTGTGGTTCCGGCAGAGTAAAAAAGGCAGATATCCTAATACGTGAGACACTTAAAAAGAAGTCTTTCACTAAAACCAACATACATACCAATAGAACCACCCAAAAAATCCCATGGGTGCTTTTACTTAAAGTTATTTAAAGTAAAATATACCATCATCTATTTATTTACTCAGCACTTGTTTGGAAATATATTTCATCCAAATGTACTGTGTCATTTTCCTTTGGAGATACACATATACAAGGTTATTTGTAACGACCCAGCAACCTCGCAGGACTAGATAGCTAACACCAAAAGCAACAACTTTTGTTCCACGACGTTTGATAATTTGTTAGATTTTATTTTCATACAAAAATAAGAATTAATTTAATTTCCCGCTTGAACGTTTATAAGTCTACGCGCATCGCAAAGATCGACGCGTCGCGTCGTCCTTTCGTTTATGTCTCTCTCTCCATGGCATTTATAATTCCCATCTGATGGTGGGGTCTGCCTTTCTGGTTTTTTTCCTCCACTTCGCTCTGTCGGACGTGTCCTCATCGGAGACATTGCAGGAACTTAGATCTTTTTTGACCACATCCGTCAATCTTGTCTTTGGTCGCCCTCTGGGTCTAGACCCCGTGATGTTTAGAGTGGCCACAATATTACCTACATAGTCAGGAGGTCTTCTTTTTACATGGCCATACCAACGTAGCCTGCACTCTTGCAGCTTGTCGGCATGTCGCGAACACCGAGACTGCCGCGGATGTACTCGTTGCGGATTTTGTCGAGTCTCGTCACACCTACAAATGCCACGACAGTACGACAAATACTTATAAAATCATTTTTTTCCATGTATCGAAGTCGTAGAACTAAAGATGTTAGCTATCTAGTCCTGCGAGGTTATTTTTAAGAACCCAGCTTCTTCAATCAATATTGAAAGTTGCTAGTAACAATATCTATTTAAGTATAACATCTTTTAATCATTATAACATTTAACTTGCAAACGTTTAAATAATAATAATAATATTTAATATAATCTGCGATAAAAGAGCAGACTTAGTACATTTATATAAAATTCATAAATCAATAGAGCGCGTAGGCGCCTCAACCCTTAAGGAATCAACCCACTCACAAAAGCACAAGGCAAGATGGCGCCATGCAATCTTCTGATTTACATAATGTATCACTACATAAATGGGCTAAGGGCAAGTTAATGATGTGAAGTGAAGTGAAGCGATGTTTATTTTTATAAGTTCAGATAATTATATGAATTTCTCTATTAACACCTAAACGGTAAAATAATAACGCAACAACAAGAGTTTCTTGACACACACACTGAGCTGAACACAAAGAGCTTTTACTTTATCAATGTACTGAAACGAATACAATTGTATTTTCGCCAGTAGCAAAATGTTTGACAGTTGTAGCTAAATTGGTTTGGTAGAACTGGTTTGGAATCAGTAGCAATTAGGCAAGCAAGTAACAAATGAAGTTAAATAAAACCTCATAAAATAATGTAATGAGTAATTTATATTACTTTCAGTGAAAGTGTATGGATTTAACTACTACTTTGCATTAGGAATTTAGGAGACTAAAACTTTGATAAATAATCTAAAATATATAATCAATGATGAAACTATAATGCAAATACGTATTTACGTTGAAATAAATTGTAAACTTAAATAAATCTAAGTATATTGATCAACGGTTCCACTTAGGTAAACATCCTTTGATTCAATTGCACATCTAACTCGGATTGTATATGTCATTTATAAGCATTTTCTTTACTTGTCTGGTGGACTGATTGCATCTGTTGATTGAGTAATTCAAAAATAAAATAGAAACAATTTCACATCAATCCATGAAGTAGATAATACTTAAGGCATTCAATTCGCCATACCTATTTATGTATTTAGAAATAAGGATTTGTAATATTTAAAGAGTAAATATTATATTAAAAAGTGCAAATCTTTTGTTATGTTTAAATAATATTTACATACATAAAATGCTTATATATAAAATTAAAATAATTTTGGATAAGCTATTTACATAATATATACAAGCGGTCTCACCGTCTCACAGTGTTTCATGTAGTACAAGCTAGGTGGACAAAATTATTTTTTTGTATATTTGGATAGTAATTACTGTATTTAGTTATAATAAGACGAATTCGTATTTTTTTTTTTAAATTTAGAAATAAAAAAAAGGTTTTTAGTGAAAATTTGTTGGTATAAAAATATATAATTACAATAAAAACTTAAAAAATAGCTAATCATCATTATCAGAGTCTTCTGCTTAATCCTCTAAAGTGTCATCGTCTTCTTGTGACAGTGGGTCAGCATATAGCGCCGATTCTGGTCGCGACTCTGTACTAGGAGCTACAATCAGTTTTAACACTACTGCAAACGTTTTTTCGGTCTTTTTCTTCTGGACCGATCAAATGATTGGACGTTATAATTAACATGGACAACATGTATGTATTCGTGGCAACACTTGAGCACTTGCAGCTGCTATGCTCCTGAAAACTGCTGCAATCTCTGTTGCTCGCTTCCTGATCCTCTTCTAAAAGCCATCCAATTGGAAACAGTGTAGCTTTAATTTTCTATTAAATTTAAACCTCTGTACTGTGATAAGAATTTTAAGTACAGTAGCATAGAAAATATAGAATGTAGTATATTATGGAATAGAGACTTATTTAATGCCTTCTTGTTTCAATATTTTTATTTAATTCAACTAAGTTTATCTCGTACCCAGAAGACAAGGTCCTCAATATTGTAACTGTTTGATGAGGGCAGCATCCAATCATGTGATATGACCATTTAATTTAGATTTCCCCAACAAACGACGAGCTTTGTGTCAATCGTTTGATGAATCAGTCGTGGTTTTGGTTTGTCTACAATCTTCGGGCAAATGAAGTATCCAGGGATGATGTAGAAGGTTGTGTTTTAATAGAACGTACTCTAAATTGTATGTCCTTATAATCCAGTCAGCTCCCATTCGTCTTCAAACAACGGTCCTTTGATTTTTCTGAGCCCAACCATTTAGCATTGACCTGGTTGTAAAGACTGGCTATTTTCAACCTTATTTCTCTTTAATTATCTTCTGTGATATCGCCAAGGTCAAATCTAAGTTAAATAAATTCATAAAGACCACTACCTAACCACTTTTCTGAAAATACAGTTCTCGATATCGAGTGTACATGGTCCGAAAAAGAGAAAAAAAACAAAGTTGTATTCAAGTGTGCTGGCTGAAATGAATATTTTTATAAAAAGAACAGTACATACTATGACATATCTAAAATCCAGCCTGGAAGCAAATGGGAGCATGTACTTTTAGGTCTTTCAAAGTTATATAAGTAAGAAAAAAAATACATTTAAATTCATATTATTTTAAATAAGACTTTCGGCATAATATAAAAGATTTTTAGGTAAACTAAACGTGATATAATATAATACTTACCCTCGAAATAAAATCCATCACAATTTAATTCCAAAAAATAACTAGAAATCACAGTTAAATGTGAACGAAAGTACCGCCTAATTGCAACTGATTAAATTATATTATTGCGCTTACCTCATTGTCTGACTTTCGAACTCTATTGCTCATTAATGTGTAATATTAAGAATAAACCATTATCGGAATTCTAAGTTTACGGGTGTTGTTTATATAAACTAATTAAAATTTCATGTAAATTGCAAAATGACTTTTGTCCACCTAGCATGTCCATATGAAACACTGTGCGTCTGTTGCGAGCCTGTTCATTCTAATCTAAAACAAAAAATACAGAAGGCGTATTTAAATATTTCAGTCTGTCGGCATATCAGCGACGGCAGACGACTGATATTTTAAATTATTTCTAATTTTTAAGCCGCTTTACGTGAGATACCGAAACAAGTTTTCTTTAGGAAGCCATAAGAAGGGATCTGCTATCCCCGGGGCTCCCTTCGTTTAACACCAAGGAAAATTGCGGCCAAGTAAATTGGGTTAACAAAACAAATTGAAAATTTCGTAGCAATTTTCTCCTTCAAAGAATAACCACTTAGAAGATTTCATATTCCTACAAAAGTATTATTTGTCAATTCAATACTATTGCTACTGATTTTATCATAATAGTTGATTCTTTTAAATTCTTCCTTTTTATCTTAAAATAAAGATCTATCGTCGATCTACTTTACGTTGACGGGAAGCTAGAGACTTACGATCAAGTCCCTGTTCAAAAGTTTAATTCATATAACCTGAGATGAAGTCCATAGTCTATTATCCATAGTCTATTCGTATACTTAAAAAAAGTAATTTTATACAAAACTGGAAACGATGTTTTTTATTGAAAAAAGAAAACCGAATACAATTTACTAACATTTTATTCAATCATTATTAATAATTAAATGTTTGTTTGTCAACAGGCCGTCCTTCTGGGCGCAAAGGACGAATATGGAGAAGCGTCTGTTGCTAGTGGCAGGCGTGGTGACAGTGATGGCGATTGCATTTCTCGCCGCCTTCCTGTCAACGACGCTTGTACGGAACAAAAAAAACAACCTTACCGGTAACACATACCAATAAAACTATTACCTAAGGGCATTCAAAAATCAATTGGCTTTTATCTGTTCACTATAAATCATTAGTGATGACGTCAATATTGTTATAAAATATATTAAATATTTTTCATTGACTAACCAGATCTGAAGTAAAGTGTATGCAAACTTTAAGTAATCAATTCAAATTGATATAAATCGGAAACAATTACTAATATGTTGTTATACTATATGCCTAATAAATTTGAACTATATAAAGTAGTTGAAATCACGAGCTAAAATAATTTGAATGCCCGTACCGAGATTTTTCTACATAGATTTTAAAATACAGTAACAGGAGGAGTTTCTTCAAGGTTTGTACAAAATTGACTCTTTATTTCAGCAATTATTCGCATTGACATTATTTAAATCCTTTGCAGACATTTATTTATTTTAGAACTTATTGCTTACTAGTATAGTTCAATTTGCCTCACGAGACGAATTTGGTCAGGCTGAGCATACTTGTATTCAAATTACCGTGTCATCGAAGGAATACAAAGAGAGAGAAAACTGTTTTTGTGAATCACGTCATTTCGTATGCATCTGTGCCAATAACCGAAAGGGCAGATATTCGAAACAGAATTAGTTTAACGGTGTAATAAGTAACAATAGTATTATAATGATAATTTAATATTGTTCATTACGTTGTTGTAATAGCGTGATTACTCAGCTCTCTAGTAAACATGGACGTATTTCCGTTAGATAAGTTTCGATTGTTTAAGTATTTTAAACGTTATTCGCGTACAAATTAAACGTTAAACATCTAAAAATGTTGAATATTTTCGGCGTGAAGTAAAATCTAAGTATGCATTAGCAGTTTGTCAATGAATCGATAAAATTTTTATTTATATGGCTTGTTTTAGTTTTGCTATAAATTATAATTTATCGAGTTCATTATAACCAAATTATTGTAATCGAATTGCTCGTTTTTGTTTTAAATCTGATTATAACTTTGATTCTTAACAACACATTGCGTTCGATTTTGTTTAATTCTCTAATAAAGACATTGTCTTTTTAGTGGGATTTTAGGCAGAGCGAACGCATTTTTGGTGCTAAAATTCTTGAACTACAATAATACAAAATAGTCTATATAGAACAGTATTTTATTCTACCGCAAAACAGCAGTACTTGGTACTTGTGTTCAGGTTTCAAGGCTGAGTGAGCTAGTATAATTACCGGCACAAGGGATTTAAAATCCGGTCGCTCATATGCTCGTCCGCTTTGATATTCTATAAAAAAATGTGGCCATCCGACAAAAGTAAAACGTCGAAATTGATAGCTATTGGATGAATTTCTAATAAAAGAAAACCTAAAAAATATAAATGAATATAGAAATAAATGAAAATAGAGTTTTTCTTTAATAAATTAACACAAACGTACATACTTTTTGTACATCGTACAACATGCATAGCATGTCTACAATGTATGTTTACAATTATTTTGAAAGTCTCAACTTAAGCCAATTTGGATTTACATAATTTATTAGTCTTATAGGCAGTATACGCGCCACGCACGGCATATGAGTTATACTTAGCTTCAAAAGGGAGCTCATATTCGTTTCACTTTAATAATTGTACATCACAATAAATATAATATTCGTTCCCATAAATTTTGCCGTACTAATTATCTTAGGAAATCTGTAACGTTTAAAGTAAAGTATTTAACTATTTAAAAAGGTTTAAATAAAAACATGTAATTATTACGATTGTGACGTGGAACAACGAAGGTTCCAGTATAATAATATTAATAAGCAATGTTTAATTGATAAAAGTATTTAGCTATTAAAAGATAACTATACACATTCGTAAACCTAAGGAAACCACAGTCGTTAGTTTTATCATATTTAATGCTTCTCAGTCAATTAATCGATTTTTAATTGAATTGAAATAAATAGATATAAGCTTGATTACATTTTTAAAAGAAATTTAATATCAAAATTAAAAGTGACATAAAAAACAACTTCATCTACAGTAAAACGTCGTTTAAAATTGTTAGTAGCAATAAAAATAATTACATCGAATTTTAGAATGGTTTTATTTTATAATATTGTCTGTGCGTGATCACAAAAATTGCAAAACGGTAAGTCGAATTTGCTAAACGGTAACATTTTGTTACGTTTGAGTCGTCACGAAAATTGTCACTCTGTCACTAAACATTTAAAATGTAACAATTGCTAAAATATAAGATGGCTGATATGTAATACAAACAATAAACATCTTATTAGTCTTTGAGTCAAGAGTGAAAACTTAGTGTTACGCCACCGTCACGGCAATGAGCCACAGTTAATTCATGACGCAAATATTTTGGTAACTATCTACTCTGATTTAAATCAATAACGTTTAATATTAGCTCACGTACAATTTTGTAATATCAGCACGATTCATAGTGACACAAATAAATTATACTTACAAATACAAAGCAGCCTATTTTTATTTTTACAAGCAATAAAAGCGTTGACCAATACCCTGTCGGTATGCATAGCGATTGTCCACCGCAACTACTTATTTAAAAAAAAAGTTCTCTATTCAAAATACGGTTAGAACAAGTGTAATGGTGGAAATTCACAATAGTTTTGAAAAATACTTAATACACTTACTTGTCTTTCTTTACTTGTTCTATTGAATCATTTATAGAGTGAAGCTGGGGTTCATATGTCCGACATATGAACCGCAGTTCCTTAACGATTTAAGAGGTCTTAACTTGGAATTTCAATGAATTCAAGGTAAAGTTGTACACTAACTAAGTCAGATGTTTTTTAAAATAATGAAATATTTGAGAAATAAACACTCAGTTCAATTTTGCAAAACATTTGTATACAAATATATATTTGAAAAGCTATTAAGTATGTAGTTTATTGTACGTTTAACAGGAAAACTTGGCATTAATGTATCCATCATACATTAATGCCAAGTTCGAAACGTGAATTAAGGTCAATAACGAACCCGTTCTTAGAGTGACAAATGCGAATTGTATCTCAAAAAGACAGTTAAATATGTTAATAAGAATTTAAATTTTTACCTAACTGCCTCAATTATCGTTGACAAATATTTTTATCAAAACGTTCAATGTTCTTTCGCTGAATTAATTTCCATGTGCTATTTTCGTCAGTACTTAGTCTTTATAATTAAGCATCATTCAAATTGAAGATTGAAACTAACACGAACTTGGCGATAAATCGCACAATAAACAAGTGTAAAGTATAAACTACACTAAAAGCAATAACAATTTTAAATTCGATTGTTACAAATGTCATATGAAAAATTCAAAGTATTTAAATTTCAGGGGAATGGTTCCCTCGATTCGAATCGGAAATTTATCTGTAATATTGAAATTTCAATACCTGAGGAGCTGTATTTACTTAATTTATCGGTTGGAGCATTTATTCAATTTTGGTCTACCATTCGCAAAACGTTAGGTGTTAATCTTAAAAAAATATCAAAAACTAATAGGTATCTTATATAAATAAGTATAATATACATTATACATGCATACTATATATTAGAAAATATATTACAAATACAGAAATAAAAATAACTAAGTTTAATACGAAATTAAAAAAATAAGATAGAAATAAATAAAATTAAACCTTATGCATTTCAAAACATTTCCTTTCCTAGCTCGGTCGGGGATAACTTAATCAGGACACTGTTAGCAGATCATTGAACCACGAAAGCGATAATTTTAAAATATAATTCGAAGTTTAAACATTTAATGGCGTTTCTAAAGAATATTAAAGTATTTTATATCAAATAAATATACGTTATAATTTGTGTAATATATTAAAAAAACAATATTATCAATTTTATCAAACTATGTAATACATGCATTATGTAAATGCGTAATGATGACTGCATTTTGTGTATATCGAATGTTCTTCATGGTCCGTCAAGCTTGAAAATTAGTAAAGATATAGGTGTTAACACATTACTCTGGCTTGTACGATAACAGCTTACATCGGATTTTTAATGGACATAATTGTATTTTTTTAGTTTCACCACAATAAATAATAAATGTAACGCATATTTTTTAAATTAGTTTATTAATGTTCGAATTATTTGGCAATTAACTTAAACAGTAACTACAGTATAGAACTTATATTTTTTTAACAAAACTAAAAAGTAAATTATAACTATTCATAATTGATAAAGCTTATATTTTAATATTTATTTGTAATGAATGATTTATAGTGGTAACCTATATTTAAAAACAATAATGTAGATCGATATTATTAAGCTTCAACTTTTTTTTAATGTTAATTTTGCTTTTCTGTGTATGCATATTCAAAATCACATCATTTTTCGTAACTATTAATGCTTATTCATCATAAACTGAGGCATCGTTTATCATACAAAATGTGTCACAAAGCTTAACAACAGCAATCATCGTTTAACAATTGGTGTTTAAGCGTCAAAAATAAATATAAATATTTTTAGTATAAGATAAACATTGTCACTTTCCGCCCACATGCATGCAACCATCTGATCTGTTGAGCAAGTATTAAATGTGCTTTAAATATTCTGTGTTGTCATGACCATTGTATCGTCCTGTGAGCGTCTCTCATCATCATGCTTATCCGCCTTCTAGACATGCCACAGACTAGCGAACTAAGACTTTCCCCGTCAATGCCGCCAGCAGTCATCGCAAAGAGCCCTGGTGACAAAATTTGCAACCTTCCTGGATGTGTACATACAGGTAAATATATAAGTTACTCCTTTAATGGTCGGTTGTAGGTAAGATGCCTAACCTTCCACCGATCATACTCTATCGCTAAATAATATGCTTTGCGTCTTTGTATTTCGATGTAAAGGTTGAAAGACCTAGTGTATTAGCAGCTCCAGTGATTGAAACAATGTTTTATGAACATTATGTAATTTTATGTTTAGATTCATCCATTTCCGTGAGCATGTATGCATGTTACCTTCATCAAAGCAGGCAAAAACGTTTTTGTTTTTCTTAAATTTCATTCACCAAGTCATATACTTTATTTCAAAATTTATTTTCTAAGACTGTTGTTATCGAGTATTAGGTATAAAACCGTTCAATAGTACGAATAATTATTATTACAATGAAAATGGCATTATAATAGCGTTTCGTTTGTATTCAGTACGTAAAGGCCAAGATTCGATTCCCAGGGAAACAAAGAACCATTCATTGACAATGGCAATTTAACTAGACGGTATCTCATGCCCTAATCAGGCTTTGTGCGCACTTACATACTTAGATCTAGCATATAGTAAACACCTTTTAATACAAGCTAACTTAAATAAGTAGAAAAGTAATTTGTGAAAAAAATATCTTTTTCTTTTCGAAAGCATTTTAAAACATAAACTAACCAAATGTACTCCATTTTTTTAAATCCAATTATATTCATTTTTTTTTATTTACTTTTCAATGCAGTATAACCAAGACATTTTTAATTGTCAACGTGGAATGAGGTTTGTTGTAATTTAAAACAAAATATTAAACATATTGGCCATCATTTTAAAAAACATCTATCACCACAGCTTCGAAACTGCTCGTCAACATGGATGACAAGGTCGACCCCTGCGATGACTTCTATGACTTCGCTTGCGGCTCATTCGTCAAAAATACGAGAATACCTGACGACAAGACATCTGTCAACACGTTCTCAATAATAACTGACGAGCTCCAGGAACAGATTCGTGCCCTTCTCGAGGAACCAATCACCGAGAATGAACCTCGTCCCTTCGCTTTAGCCAAGACATTGTACCGAGCTTGTATGAATAGAAGTAAGTCAAACTATTATTTAATAAAACTACATTCTTTAAATTTATAAGTCAATATTATACTTTTGACGCAATATTATATAATGTACAACGTGACTGCTATAAGTTATACAATACAATCCAAACTACTTTGTACAGTAATAATGGAGAAAACTAATAATCTGACGAAGCTATTGTGGCAAACTTATTTAACACACGCAAGTATCGTGTGTGATATCGTAACAGGAGAGACTGAGCTCATATAAAGTTAGATTGAGTTCTCTCTGATTCGTTTGAAGTGTTTAATCGTGTTATGCGCTCGAGATCTTAAAGTTTTGTTGCGAAAGTGTAAATCAACTTATTTGAAGCTATTGTGAAGGTAAACTATGATAGATAACAACAATATAATACAATTAAAACAATGGTTAACAAATTACTGAATTATTTAAATGAATAGGAAATTACTTTTTATCATTTAAAATATATTACTACATCTGGGCGTACACTAGTTTCTACTGGAATTATTTATAAAAAAATATGGCCACAGACCTGCTACTTAAAAATTAAATACTAGTTTCTTTAGAAATACAATCAAACCAAGAAGGTTCTGTCAACTTTTCGGTGCTTTTAGAACTCACACTACATGATTTAGCCGGATTCGGTTAAGAGGACATCATCACCATTTTATTTATCAACATCTATAATTATTAATTTAAAATTACGAATTACTTTTACTTATAACACTTTTATAATAATGAAATTACATTTTTTTTTCATTCAATATATTGTAGATATGTTTGTTGGCATACATTTACTTAGTGAACTATTTCACACTACTAAGTCGCAAAACACGGGTGAAAGTAGCCGGTGACGTCATTTCCGTTGTTTTCATAACGTGTGACGTAAGGATCGTAACAAGTAAAACGATCTGCGAAATTGAAGAATTATAATGTTCGACAAAAGAATATCACATTAATAGTAAACGTCTTTAGACAATATAAATGAACATTTAAAAATGGGAGAGAAGAAATGAAAGACTACCTATTTATTTCAGCTTTCGGATTTATTTGTGAAAAATAAAGGATATTTACTGTTATCATAATTGTTAATACTTATTTAATGAATCATTTTCAGCTGCTATCGAGTCTCTTGGCTTAAAACCTCTACTCGAAAAGCTTAAAAACCTCGGAGGATGGCCGGTGCTGCATGGCAATGCGTGGGACGAGCGGTCTTTCTCCTGGGATGAATCTGTGTATCGCTTCCGCTCAGCCGGTTATTCTGTGGACTATTTCCTTGATTTCTCCATCAGCGTTGATGTAAAGAACTCCACCAAACGAATCATCGACGTAAGAATGCTATAATCATAAATATTACAATTGAATTTTGTAATCATATTTAATAGCTTTGTAAAGTATATTTCTTAAGTCGGCCGACTTGCTTTTTATTTTAAGCAAAATAATTTCATACCATAATACATAAGGAAAAAGTTCCATTGAAGCGTGTTCTCGTAAATTGATAGATAATTTAGAAATGTCAAGTGTGCTTTAATTAAACACTTTAATAGTTTATTACGAGTATTATTATGCAAGTGCGAAGTTTTAGCGTGTGCCATGCGAAATTAAAATTATTTTGTTTGTTTTATTTTTCCATACGACATTTTAACATTTATTTCAGCTGGATCAAGCATCTCTGGGACTGAGCAGGGAGTACTTGAACCGCGGCTTCAGCGACAAGCTTGTGCTGTCCTATTACGACTACATGGTCGATGTAGCAAGTCTCCTTGGAGCCGACCGCTCCCGAGCGGAAGTGGAGCTCAAAGATTCCCTGCAATTTGAAATGAAACTTGCCAACGTAAGTAAATAAAAATATTACTAGTAACAATTAATATGCACCATTGTTATTATCTTTGATGAGTTTGCATTCTTCTAATTAACTTTCATGTACAATTAATTCAACTATACAGTGATCAATTTAGGTATATTATAATTCTTTCACATTTTAATATGTTGCATTGAAATGGAAAATGTTCTTTAGAAAAAAAATTGTCTTTAATTATATCAGATCCACAACGTGTTTAGTTCAAAACCAACATCTTTTGGCACTGGTGGTATTCGCGGTACCCTTAATCGTATCTGATGTATCTAAAAATAAGCTTACAAATAAGAAAATCTATAATCAATATATTATGTCACCGTCGATTTGAAATGATTGATATTATGTTGTGTGGTTTAAATCCCGAGCCAAGCCAAGGTTTTGGCAGACTGGCTCAATTACTCGGTGACGGTAGTCAATTAATGTAGCGTGCAAATAAACGTTCGCCGCGGTTGTCTTACGAACGATTTGTTTTTGTTTACACGTTTTACTTTAATGATTACAATGTATTGTTGATATTCTTGCACTTACTACAAAATATTTTAGTTTTCGTAATGGTCCGCATACTATAACAAATAATTAACAAAGTTGGCTTTGACCTTTAGCAAATATTTTTAGAATATCAATTTCTTCTAGTGAAAACATATTATATGAAATAAATAATAAAATATTGATAGTAATTAAGTAAAATACGAGTCTTACTTCTTTCTTACGAAACCTATGTAAGTGAACTCGTTTTTTAGTAAATGGCTTTAAAAGAACTTGTCTATACATTTAAAACATTCGTCAATAAATTTGGTTAGAGAAGCAATAATATTAAGATAAAAATTGCTTAACGTCAAAGTAAACCAAGATGTTCCATACAAGCGACATCACGCGATTTTCTGTAATGTTAAGGAAAGTCCCATAAACTAATCTAAGTAAAAACTGAACGCTAATTGTATCAACGGCTGTCATTAAGTACCCTAATGTAGGTTAACCTAGCTTAATGGCTACTACCGACCATTCTAATTAAAGTCTAATCAACTGACTTTAATCTACGTTTCAGAAGTGAATCCTAGTCAGATGTTTAATTTATCGGTTTCGTTTAACAAATTACACAATTATAAGAAAGTGACAATATTTAACTAAGTAATTCAATAATAATAATTATTCTCAGTAATTCAATAACAATAATATCTAAGTAACTCAATAATAATTATATATAATATATTGAAAAAAAATCCGATCTATACTATATTTTATCTATTGCAATCGAAGCTTTAAATCAATTCATTACTACTTATTCTTTCTAGATATCCTTGCCACTCGAGAAGCGTCGTAACGCGACTAGTTTGTATAATCCGATGACTATTGGTGAATTGGAACAGAAGTTCCCAAGGTATTTTTTATATTTATTTTTCAATTACATCTATTCCTTTGTGATCAAGAAAACACAACATGAAAGTGTCGCCGATTTGCCCACTGCCTGACAACAACCCCTACCAGTTCAGGCACTTAGTGGTGGTGGTAATTGATTGGTGCTTTTAACATTAACTAATCTCCTAAAAGAATAATAGATACAAAAATAGCTTTGTTTAAAGAGATAATGCGACGTCATGTTTCAGTTTAACTTATAAATATTTTGTTTTAGTTAAGTATTTCTACCTAATATAATTTACGTCAGCCTTGGAATGCAAAATAATCTGTGTCTCCTTTGTACCGTAGAATCCCCTGGCTTAAATACATAAACAATCTCCTGGCCCCACATATGCAAGTCGGACGTGACGAAATAGCCATCGTTAATGTACCAAAATATATATCCGACCTTGAGGTAAATATCACGAAATTATATTTTACACTCTACCCAATTTTTTCTATTTACTAAGATTGAATCTTATTTTAATAATTAATAGATTGGAGATGTACCTTAAGTACGCATTCATCGTTTTATAAAGGTTTAACTAAATGTAAAATATTGTCTTATAGGATCTCCTCGAAAAGACCCCTAAGCGTGTGCAAGCTAACTATGTCATGTGGCGTGTGGCGGGCGCTTCGGTTTCTTACTTGACTGAAGATTTGCGCAAACGACAGTTGGCTTACGTCACAGCGCTTTCGGGAAAGACAGAACGCGAGAGTCGCTGGAAGGAATGCGCGGACACCACCAGCGTCAGGTAGAATTTTAAAACTGTTAAATGACCGACAACAGTTAACGACAACAACCCCTACCAGTTCAAGTTAAACGAACAACAACAGTTAACGACTTTTAAAATAATTTATAATTTTATTGATGTATGGCACTTCGTAATTGACATTTGCGATTTTTCTTTTTTTATAGTATGTCCATCGCCGTAGGAGCTTTGTACATCCGAAAATATTTCAACGAAAATTCTAAAGCCAATGCCTTGGAAATGGTTAATGACATCAGGTGAGCAGCTTTTCTTCATACATTACATCTTATACGACAATATCAAAAATGTCTGTAATAAAACAAAATTTATTAAATTTTCGTTGTCAATTAGGCAACAATTCCGGAAGACGCTGAATGAAGTTGAGTGGATGGATGAGAAAACTCGTCAAGAAGCTTTAGAAAAAGCTGACGCAATGGCATCCCACATCGCCTATCCCCAGGAAATGCTTGATGACGATAAATTGACTGAATTCTACTCTGGGGTAAGATTTATAAAAAAAAAAAACTAAACTAACGAAGAATAAAAAAGTCAGCTCCTATAAATCTTTAATGTAGTATTCACTATAAATTTCTCTATTCCAGAGTTCAATTTGCACTTAACCAATATTTATTGTAACTTTGTATTTTCTCTCAGCTGGAGATGTCGTCTGATAAATTGATGGAATCCGTTCTGAACCTGACGCTCTTCGGCACCGAGTACCTATTCAGCAAGCTGAGAGAACCCGTCAACAAGACCGACTGGGTGACACACGGCCGTCCTGCTATCGTCAATGCCTTCTACTCCTCCATTGAAAATAGCATACGTAAGTGCAAAATACATTTTAGAGTATAGATGAGTAATACATAATATATAATTAGTTTAATTTTAATAGGGTTTAATAATAAAAAATATCTTATTATTATTCTTGTGGTTATACAGAATTCCCCGCTGGTATCCTCCAAGGCGGATTTTTCTCTGCCAAGCGTCCGGCCTACATGAATTACGGAGCTATTGGCTTTGTTATTGGTCACGAAATTACCCATGGATTCGATGATCAGGTTATTTAACACTGTTGCTTAAAATATTAACTTATTTATATTAATTAAAATGGTTTAATATAACTTATAATTACTTAAAATATATTAAATTTATTTTAAAAATCTCCACAGGGGCGTCAATTTGATAAGAACGGCAATTTAGTGGATTGGTGGCAAGAGATGACTAAACAAAAATATTTGGAAAAGGCTAAATGCATCATTGATCAGTATTCAAACTACACTGTCAAGGAAGTCGGCATGAAGGTAAGAATTTACCTTTGTCGTCCAAAATACTTATCTTTCACTTTTTAAATTATGTAAGTGAATGCTAATTATTTATTTTCATTCTTTTATTAAGTTGAATGGAGTGAACACTCAAGGTGAAAATATAGCAGACAATGGCGGTATTAAAGAAGCTTATTATGCTTATCAAGCGTGGATACAACGTCACGGTGAAGAATCCCGACTGCCTGGACTCGAGAAGTACAGTCCTAGACAGGTACCTACAAACGAAACAATAACAGATTACTTATGAATATGGAATATACTATTTCGAGGAACATTTTTTGTTGATACTAACCAATGACTCTTTTTAGTTATTCTGGCTGAGTGCTGCTAACACATGGTGCTCCGTGTACCGTAACGAAGCGATCAAACTCCGCATAACAACAGGATTTCACGCGCCTGGCCGCTTCCGCGTCGTCGGTCCCATGTCTAACATGGAAGAATTCGCTGCGGACTTCAAATGCCCACTCGGTTCTCCTATGAATCCGATTAAGAAATGTAAAGTTTGGTAAATCAATTTTGCGATCTTAGAAAATGCTCTCTCGGCGAAGGAATACGGACCCTTATCGATAACGGATTAAAATTATATCCTTTCGCTCCGAACATATATTTAGGAGTTGTCTTTAATGTTATAGTACATTAACATTCGGCGCTTGCCGTGTTAAATGTCACATTTCAATGTTATGTAATCAGAATAAAGTAGAAAGATTGTAGACATTGTATGTTAATCTTTAGAATTAACTATATCGTAGCACCAGGACATCAGTGCGGCTACTTCTGGTCTACATGTTTTAGATATCGACAGTTCGTAACTGATTGTTTTAGATGTATTTCATATATAATTAAACATTGTCCTATTTCTGTATTGGTGAGATTTTAGACTGACCACTAAGATTGTTTATCGATGGATAGTTTTATTTTTAGATTATAGACTTTGTACATCAGAAGTACAAATGCCATTCAACCTGATACATTATTCTCACCGCCCGAGATACATTAGGTACTGTTAATTTCTCTCCTAAGTAAGTCATAAGTCTTATATGTTTTGAAGTCTTTGTGTATAGATACATTGTATTTGGACACAAATATTAATTCAATGTCATTTTTCCACTGAGAAATGATCCCACACATCTGTATGCAAAGGCTTCATTAGTGTAAGTTTATATTGTACTTTATTTATTTCATCAACATGTCTTATTATCTTCACTGTTTTTTTAATAATATAGAAAATTCACTTTGTTAGAAAGTCAGATTATTAGATTAAAATATTATAATTATATTAAATTATTGAAATCAGTATTTTCATTCGTGAGCTTTCCTGTCACGCGCTTTTTGATGTCTGCTAAGTCACTCTGGAAGTATTTAGAAAATGTAACACAGCATAATAAACAAATAGGCCTAGGGAAGATTTAAGCACAAAGTGATCTCCAAGTCGTTGTTCACTTAAATATCAATCTATTTTAGAATTCAGTCGCTGCGCCCGCGCACTTAAAGCCTAATGCTGTTTTAGAAGAAATAGTGAAATCGTAGTATAAGTACTTATTTAAGTAACACTTTTGAATACAATCTTATTGTTGTAAACATTGGGACACCAATTATAAAGCGATTTTTATCGGAGTGTGCATTTCTTTTCTCCCCCTGAAACTTTTTAAAGTTATGAAATACGAAATAAAACGAATATATCAATATTACACTATTTTTATTGTTTTTATAATATAATCATAATAAGTTTTTCTCTGTAAACTAATATTCACATACAGTTTCAAATTAGCGAGACATAGATTTGAGTTTCTGTTCAATCTCTTAAAGTGGTACATAATATTTGAAATATATTTTGAAATCTGGTTTTTAATACGTATAAGACTTGTACATAAAAAGACATTTTTTTTACGAATTTCATCTAAGAGAAGAGTAATGATACATTCATTTAAATAATTTACTCTCTACGTAATACATTTATCAATAGAATAACAGTAATAATAAATAACCTACAATCATAGAGATTACTAATTTACAAAGCATAGCTGACTATTTATAAAGAATAACAGCTTAATTTTTTAATATAAAACTATAAGGATTTTTAAAAAGCTATATTCTACAACCTATTTTTGAAAATTGAACATATATAACAAATATTAATTATAAAAATATTATATCATAGAGATATGTGAGATGAGATTTCAGAAATATAAATACTAATATTATTAAATACAAATACAATATATTCTCTTAAATACTAAGGAAAGATCTCAAAGATAAAAGTTTATACAATCAGATATAAGACTACTTATTTTACATCATACATACATTTTCTTCCATATATATTTATATAAACTATAGCTATAAAATAACAATAATTTGGAAACAGCCACAATATTAATTACTATTAATATAATCTAATTATCAAAGATAATATAAGTCCACTATGGGGAAAGTGTCTTCGTTAGTATTAAATAAAGCGTAGCTACCACTTCATCTGAGTCGATTTTCATCAACAAACATCTTGTATAACTGAACTATACATTATAATACTGTAAAAGCGCACAAACACACTTAACTATACCTAATCATAATATGCGAGGATAAGAGAAATATGCAAATAATTCGTTGTCCGTCTAAGGATAGCTTATAGAACATTAACTCACATTATTCGAATCTTTCCTTACATTTTATATAATATTATAAAACAGTTTGGTAATATTTTTCTTCACGATTCATTATTCAATCACAGGTCTTGTAAGCGAATCGCGTGCAGAATATTACTCAAGGAACATCATAGATGCATTTAGAAAATTAAAATTTAACTGTATGTTGAAATGAAGTTCATTGAGTTTATATTACACAAATTATTGATACAAAGTCTAAAATACTAAGATCCAGTTACATAGTTTGGAAGATGATAAATTATTTAAAAATATTTACGCACTAACGAGGGTGAATAACTACCTTTTATAAACAAAAAATAATCACACCGATCACAGGGTGGTAAATATAAAACCAAATCAAATGCCAATATTTTTATTGTAATAGAATTTACATGTTCTTTTGGGTGGTCGAGCGCTACCGCCGGTTCGGAAAGTGGATTCTACCGAGAAGAACCGGCAAGAAACTCAGTAGTTACTCTTTTGAAAAAAATTTACAAATTTGTATAAATTTGGATTTGGACAATTAACCAATTCCTACACGAGATCCAGCAATCATTCAATTAATGTATTTTTGTCACACATATATTACGAAGGAGAGTCATAGACTTCACTAATATTTTTTTATAAATAATTTAAACTAGCTTAGCGCCAGCTCGTGTATAGAAATCGTAAATAATAAATTCTACAGGATCATTATAATTTTTATACATGGATCCCTTGAATTTAAGATCTTATTTTTTTATATGCAGTAATGCCTAAATACAGACACGCTGAGTGTTTGAGTATTGTCTAATAACACACGGTGTTCGCCGGTTCTGTTAGCTGGAACTAGGCTTGGCACGCTACCGCGTGTCTAGATATATTCAGCAAAATTTTGATATTGATTGAATTGTTTAATGGCATTACAATTAATGTAACTTATCTCCACCTTTTAATTGTAAGCATACTGTCGCCTATTCGCCGAGTTTATTTATATTGTTAATTTCTAAGAAATTTAGTTTATGTATTAAGTCGGTAAAATATGTTATGTTGCTATCTTACCTATTGGACCAGATCAAATTTGTCGTAAACGGCAACGAACGTAGCAACTCTAATAACTTAAGCGACGTATCTTATGAGCTGATGGCTAATTTGTGTACTCCAATTAAACCATAATTATGAAAAATATATATTAGTTAGTATCATGAAAGATCACCGTGCAGCCTAGTGTTTTAGGTTACAAAATGTCATTTTCCATTAGCTCATTCAAAAGTAAATCGAAAAGATCAATTTGCTTTTGGTGTAACAAATGAAAGCTAAGGCATTTTTAAGGAAGCGGATATTAAGTTCGATTCGCCGTTTAAATTAGCAATCGGCATGATGGAAGCCGTGTCGACTGTGGAAACCCTGCCTAAAATAATTACTAAGCAGAACCTTGCATAAAGTAATTACTAAGCTGAACCTTGCATAAAGTAACCACTAAGCAGAATGACCTGTAGAATCCTTGCATGAAGTAATTACTAAGTAGATCTGAAAAGGAAATACCAATAGAGCGATATCGAGTATAGCAAACAGGCAGGTACTAGACAACTCTGAAGCTGGTCCAAATAGGACGCGTGAATATTTGTCTGGGAGAGAGCCGAATAGGGAGAAGATATTTTGACTACTTAAAAATATAAGTAGAGTCAAAAATGTTTCATATATATATCATGTAGATATTATGTGGTAGATTATTAGGCAGGTAATTATGTGACCTTTTTGATACTATTACCGATTTCTTACATGAGCATATTTTATTTTTTAACTTAATCTTCCATGATTTTAAGAGTACCAAATTAACGAGATGCGATCGGTGCACACAAATTAAATGTATTGCCGGTGCTCGGTGCGGGACAGTTCACCAGTACGTTCGAGAGAGGGACACACAATATCCTGTCTATCTTTACTAATTATATCATTCCGAACCGGAATTATGGAGCCTCCAGGAATAGCTGAAACTCTTACGAACGAACTTAACAAGCTTTGATATATTAACACTAAGTAAAAATTTTTTTAGCTAATGTTCAGTTAAAAAGATAAGAAATATTTAATTATATCAACGACACAACTCCCATAGGAGCGCGGATTGACGTCACGTTAAATTAATATACTGAAACAATTATAATTCCTTAATATTCGCAAAATAAAAACAATATATATTTAGCTAATTTTTGCGTGACATATTCCACAACTCTTATAGGTCGTCATTTATCTTTGAATGTTTGAACGTTACGTTTCCACTAAAAATTGTCAAACTCTCCAAAAATACACCAATAATTCAGCATTGCTACAATTTTCCTTTTTATAATTTAAGGTAAGGTGAAGCGTGTTGACAACATAAATTTCCAATTTGTCTTTAGTTGAAACGTAAGTACAAATTATATCTATTACAATTTATTATACGAATTGAAAAGTTTATTTACTTTTTATATAAATCAATAATGATCGTTAACATTAGGAAAATTCATATCCTTGTTTAGCAATATCGCTTCGACACGAAATCTTGAAAATAGAGTGCGAGTAATAATATAATATGTACGTATACATTTAAAATTCAGACTTTTTTCCTAAAGGAGTTGGAGATGGCATTAATTACATAATTAACATACGAGAGCCGGCTGAAAGTTTTGCGCTTAAGGTACACATGTTAAATTACTTTCGCGATCTGACGATCATTCACGACATTAACAACAACCTATGCTCAGAATTTATAAGCCTGCCCTCGCATAATATATAATATTAATCAAATTAAATAAGAGGATAAGCTATACATGCATTATTATAAGTAAAATAGTATTTATCTGTTACAATTACATTTTTCGTTGGTAAAACAATTAATATACTCATTTGATATAAACAAACTATTGTTCATCTACCTTCATCTATCGTTTAGATAAGTATGACATTAAAATAGCAAAAAAGGTAGATACTGCTTTCACCTTACATAGTACAAGGATTTTTAAGTTTAAGAGTTTATAAAATAATGGCGACCATTTTTTGAGACAAGACAATATAAATAATACTAAAGGCCTTCATATGACCGGACTATACAACTATTCTTTAATACTGGATTGGTTAAAATAATCTACTTTGACATTTGGCATGACAATGCGCCACGAGAAAACCTTTTTTTGTTTTAATTTTCATTGTAATCCTTCGATTCCGCTTACTTAAAAACGTCTCGTCGTATTTATACATGCCATTATCACTATGACGACTACAATATCTAAGAATAATAGAAAATACTCATGTATGTCTATATTTTACAATAAGCTACGAATGTGAAGGATTTATATGTAATGAAATATTAGACATTATACAATCTTAAATACTTAGGTCATTTTAAAATGAGGAATTCACTATAAAGTATAATATTCTTTCAATTACTGCAAAATGGCACAAAACACTATACATGAAAAATATTTAGGAATAAATTAAAAGAATGAATACATTAATCTTTCGGTATTTTTCTATACTAACGATAATAGCTACCGACTACAAATAGTAAACAAGAATGTCTTCAAGCTTAGTAAAAGTTATTACTTAATTAATGGGTACCTAACAAACTACTCAATACCGAAATTTGACAACATTTTGTGTTGTATTTATTAGTAGATTACATTAAAATATACGGAAGAATTTTAGATGGATTTAAACGCGACGGTACAGTGTATCAGTAGTCAGTATCTGATCCGCTATGGTTCATTTACTGACAAATGAATCTTGTCTGAGTAATGTGATAGATTATTGTACACTCTAAATTGACTAAAATGAGGTTACGGTCATTTACTAGCAACTAAGGATGGAAGGCTTTATTTTTTTTTCTATAGCAGTCCATGCCGTGCATCCTCACAATTAAGGAATTGCACGGCGTGGTCTTATCATTTCACGACGCTAATGAAAATGGCCCGTTCCTACTAGGGCGTCGGGTACATTCGCCGATACACATGTGACCATTTCGGTACAAACATGAGTAAGCGGCTCACATCCCGGATGTCATATACTAATAGTTCGGACTGTCAGTATCTGATCCGCTATGGTTCATTTACTAACAAATGAATTTTGTCTGACTAATGTGATAGATTATTGTACACTTTAAATTGACTAAAATGAGGTTACGGTCATTTACTAGCAACTAAGGATGGAAGGCTTTATTTTTTTTTTCTATAGCAGTCCATGCCGTGCATCCTCACAATTAAGGAATTGCACGGCGTGGTCTTATCATTTCACGACGCTAATGAAAATGGCCCGTTCCTACTAGGGCGTCGGGTACATTCGCTGATACACATGTGAACATTTCGGTACAAACATGAGTAAGCGGCTCACATCCCGGATGTCATATACTAATAGTTCGGACTGTCAGTATCTGATCCGCTATGGTTCGTTTACTGACAAATGTATCTTGTCTGAGTAATGTGATAGATTATTGTATGCTTTATTTATTTTTTTCTATAGCAGTCCATACCGTGCATCCTCACAATCAAGGAATTGCACGGCGTGATCTTATCATTTCACGACGCTAATGGGAATGGCCCAACCTAAAGTGTGTCAGGTACATTCGCCGATACACATGTGACCATTTCGGTACAAACATGAGTAAGCGGCTCACATCCCGGATGTCATATACTAATAGTTCGGACTGTCAGTATCTGATCCGCTATGGTTCGTTTACTGACAGATGTATCTTGTCTGAGTAATGTGATAGATTATTGTATGCTTTATTTTTTTTTCTATAGCAGTCCATGCCGTGCATCCTCACTATTAAGGAAGTGCACGGCGTGGCCTTCCTGAGCGAAAATGATTGTACGCAGGCTTACGAGCAGCCTGTAAATGGATTAAACGCGACGGTACAGTGTCCTACGTGTCCAGCGCGACTATGGAAATGGCCCGTTCCTACTAGGGCGTCGGGTTCATTCACCGATACACATGTGACCATTTCGGTACAAACATGCGTAAGCGGCTCACATCCCGGGTGTCATATCCTAATAGTTTGGACTGCCAATATAATTGCATTACGTTGTTTTATTATGTTTTTATTTTTATTAAAGCTAATGACTAATGAGCTATAGTCAAACTGATGACCAATGAGCTGTGTGTTCGATTTTTTTATATTTTACATATTAATAATTTTATTTGTTTATTTTTAGTTCAATCATTAGGACGTATATCCAACCTTACTAATAAACAAAGATTTTTGGATGTTGTTTGTTAACCACTTCTTGATATTTGGTATTGAAATACTACGATTTTTATGGAAGCTAATATTACTAATAATTTTGTCTTATTCATCTAAGCTGAGAGGTTCGTCGACGAACACGGCGTGAGACTTCATGTGAATAAGAAATGCTAATAAGCGATCTTTATCTGCTTCGTTGCCTCTGAAATAAAATAAAAAACTTAGCATTACGAATGCTTCTGATCGATTTCAGTTCACCTATTCTAATCTGTGCTAGCAACATATGCTAAATTTGAGTTTATAATTCATCTCTTGCTCTGCCGGAAAACCCTTTTAGGAAACTTGCTCGTGTAGGATGGTACCTATTCGATACAGGCATTCATTAACTCGCTCTGGAACACCTTCTCCTTAAAAAGACACCATTTCTAGCTTTCCACCACTGATTTATATTTTTTTTTTTTACTAAGACAAAGGCACTATATCACTTAATATTCGGGCTTAAATTCAATTAGTATAAAATTGCTTGTTATATATGAATCTAAGTAAATAATCGACTAGATGTGAATCATAATAACAATTTATTTAAAAAATTGTAAAACCATTGTCAATTACGAAGTTTTACATAGACTAAACAAAACAAGTATGATTTATCAACTTACTCGATGTCTATTTCAATAGCCAAGATGGTGTGGTGAGGCTTGCCTTCTTCATCGAGCCAACTACAAAAAAATAACAAAGCTTGATATGCGATCTTAAAGACACATTCTTTCTCCTGGGAGAGGAGACCTTAGCCCTGCAATTGGCTATTTCATTTAGAACATTTGTACGGTATTACTTTACTTGTTATTTGAACTAATTTGTTGCACATGTTCATATATTAGACACATAGATAATACATTTTTAGCGCAAGTAGTATCAACTACCTATGCTTTAATTCTAAACCCACAAACGTAAAATAGAGAGGAATACTTTAGATTGGAAACACGGTTGTACGTGTCTACAATCATAATCTTTGTTGTATGACAGCGATCTCTTCCAGTTAACCTTAGGGTAAGAAATTAATATAAATTCTAAAATTATTATCGTTAATATAACTTACATATCCCCCAATGAAATAAGACTGGTGGGCGACGATGCTAAGGAGCGGGGTCGCTTTGCGACTCCCGAGTCGGAGCTGGCAGCTTGCGCCGCACCGAGCGTCGACCGCGTGATATGCCAAAAGCCTCGAGATGCCGCTCCCACACCATCGATCCTCTCTATACGCACCCAACCTGTATAATGTATATAATATGGGATTATATTTAAAAAAAAGTAAATAAATGCAATGCAATTTAATAGTAATTGGATAGTTAAATAAACATTTAAATAAGTAGTAATTGTACTACTTGTTACTTATAATTACTTTACATATTTTATAAATATTTAAAGCAAAAAAATTCTTTACCATACTAGTTTTATCGACTCTCGAATTAAAAAAAAAAACGACAATAATATAAATAAATTATAATTACCAGCCAAAGGAGGTTGCGCGTCAGGTTGACAATTACTACAGTAGCACCTAACCTGACCCCAAGATACCGCCTGCCTCAACTCTGGATAAGGCAGCACTAAGAAATTCCAATACTTCAGAACAAGATGAAGATGTTCACAGCCTTCTCCAAACGCTTCCCATTCAGCTTCTAGACTCTGACCTTCTATGCCTTCTTGATCTAAGCATAGAATTCTGTTGAGATAGTTCAAGTTCTCAGCCGTCAACGGTTCTGAGCACAAATCGTCGCGGCGCGTCGACTCGTCTAAAGAAGACGATTGTTCCTCGGTCAAATCCGGTAAATTTCCCGTTTCTAGAGTCAGAGCATCCATTATTTCATTATCTAAATTATCAACGTCATTTGCCTCGGGATAGCGATCATTGTGCCTGATATTTGTATCACAAAACTGGTCATGTACTTCATTGTCGTCGTCTCCTTGGTGTCCGGAGCTAAATGTAAATCGTAGCGTGTCTCGGACCAGTGAGGATTCTGACATGCGACAGAAATCGTGTGTTGAATGACTTCTTTGGACACTTGTAAACGAATTGTCCTTATTACTATCAGGGTGAGTCAGAATAAGGCTATGATGCATTGTCCGACAGGGGGTTTGATTTTTAATTTCTTTGTTTCTTATCTCATTATCGGGGACATGTGATTCTGATTGTGAACTTGTTCCCGGCTGAATGATCACAGGGTCGTAGTTTTCCATTAGGTTATCGTGACTGTATGCCTTATTCGCTTTTCGCCGCTGTCGTACTTCAACAAGTTCCGTCACTGGTTGGTCGTCGTCTTGTATGTCTTCTACATTGACTTCAATCGAGGATTCTTCTTCTCGGCGGTTTTCAGCTATTACAGGTAGGTCGAGGGAAGTTCCCGTTACCACCGTGTACGGATGGAGCAGTACTGATACCTATTATTATTATGTAATTTAATAATTTGAATTGCTATCATAAATCTTAAAAAATCTACGTTATTATAAATTTGTATCCCATGTTTTTATCCCATGAAAAAGTTGTTCAAATGAAAATACTTCAGTTAAATATACCGTATGTTTAAATTAATTTTAATCTAGTTTCTGGCAAATTAGAAATGGAAACTTACTTGGGAAACTCTTCCATAAAGGTCGACTAGGGGATAGACATGGCTGTAAGTCCGTGGAACCGCACCAATGATGCCTACAACCATACCATCAATGTCTACCACTAGCTCACTGTTGAATCTAAAATGTAAAGTGAGCACAGATTGCTCCGCCACTTCCTCTAATTCGGCTGCTGCGTGTGTGATTAACTGCAAAAAATATGAATATATTATTTTATTCCAATTAATATATTTTTTTATAAAACAAAATCTAATTATGTTATTATATTTGTCTTACATTGGTGCCATTGAATTTTAAATCGCTTGATATTATCCAGGCTGGAGGGTCGAGCCGCATAGCGCATTCAGATACGGCTTCGATAGGCAAACATGGAACCCCGCCGATGGAAAGACTGCCATCCCAGCTGTCGTCTATTTTATCCACTCGAAACTGTTAATATAACGACGAATTTAATGCATATACTTTTAAGCCTTCGTTTGCATAAAGCGTTATGGCGAGGGATTGCGAGTAAAAGAACATGATCTAAAATAGCCTAATATTATAAGTAAATGTGCAAGAAAATGCCGCCGTAAGCTTGCCTGTATTAATCGCGTACAAATTAAAAGAAGCAAAAATATATATGTTCATTATGCTATATCATGACTAGAATATTCTTATTTTGTAGATTCACATGATGTACGGTATCTTGCGATAATTCAATAATAAACTATTGATTCATAGCATTCTAGGTCTTGTCTAATAGTCTTTTTGTATATATTTATCTTTTATTTTGAACACAAGTTTAAAATGTTTGGCCAATTGAGATTGAACATAGCTTCTAATTTTTCCTATTTTTGTCATCAAATAGGGGAAATTTCGTATTAAACGTCTGTCTTTTAAAATAATTACAGCCACTTCGTAGAACATTTAACATTTCTTCCTGGGGGTTGGTTGCTTTACCTAATACTACGAAGATACCCTCTTGTGGGAGAATTTTGTGACTAGTCACGAAAACACCTTATTCGTCGTAGTGCTACTCTGGTAAACTTCGATCAATAATGTACTAGATTAGCGCTAAGCGCTTCAAAAACGGTCCGAAAAGTAAGAACACAATGACGTTTGTGAGGTTATTTCAAATTAGTGTGATCCAATCATAACATTGCTAAGGAAATAAGGTTGAATATGGAACAACCGTACATTTCTTATGTCTTTCTGTCATTCATGGCGTTAGATCGTAAGTGAATGTCAATATCTAAACAGCACTTTATTGCTCTGGAACAAGGCATAGTTTAGGTTAAAAAATATTAAACCTTTACATCGTTTTCTTCATTTCATGGTCGGTGCCACATTCGAGTATTGTTTTTGTTCGTGGCCTGTTATCTAGTAGTATTGTTGATCGAAGCTTGTAAACATTTTTTCATTGTGCCTCAATATGGAGTAGTGGTTTAATCTTTTACATCAGCTCTTTTAGGCCAAATTGATTTCGGAGAAATCAAACTTTTAAGAAATTAATTTTATCTAACTTGTCCAAGTTGACTTGAAATGACATATAATTATGTCTATTATAATAATTGTGAAAATTTATTAATAATATTTTTTTTTTCAATTCCAAAAATTTAATTGAACGATAAACTTTACTACAACTAAAGTTGTAGTGGCAGACTTTGGTCTCTATTTTGAATTTAGTCTTCTTGGCATCCATTACAATTTTAAGCAATTTTGCTGACGGTAAATTTTCCAAGGTAAAGCCATACTATTCTTTGACAGAACCGTCACAGACCGCTAGCGTTAGCCGCCATCTTGAAAAATGTATTTTACTTTCCCTTTTTCTTAAAGCAAATATCTCGGAAACGGCGTTTTTACATTAAAATTGTAGAAACCTTTTTGTAGAGAATAAAATTTCCTATCTTTTTTATTTGAAACTTTTCTCTGTATTATTAATATTTTCCGATATATAGTTAGTTCTCCGACATGATTATACAATGTTTTTCGTATTTCCAAAAAGTATTAAGTTATTCTAGGAAAACCAAAAGTAGTTGTTTTTGTTGGAAGACCATGATGTGTTGTTGTGTCGTCGGTAAAATATCACGCATCGACTAGCCTTTACGTAGTTACACTTAGCAGACAGTGAAAAGCTAAATAGTTACAAATGCTTCTACCCCGGGCACCGCGCCCCGCAGACAGCCAGAAGGCCCAAGCTTACGACAGTTTAGTTTAAAAAAGATATTGTATTTTCTGATTGCCTCCACATCCCCTCACAGTGTCATTCCAGACTTAGTAAATCAGATTTGGTCAAAGAATGTTGAAATGAAATGACTCAGAGTAACGAACCTAATGGTAAGCTATATTTTACGTAAATCAATTTAATCGCATATCTTCCGGTTAGTTCGAATTACGTCTTTATAGTAATACCCTATCGGTTTTTACAATTATTTTTAAACAAATTAAAATAGCTTGTTAAATTGTGACATGCTATGATTGTTTACGTATGATCACGCTACCTACAGACTCGTACGTAGCATGATGTAGCATTTACAACGTATTTCACCGGTTTAGCTTATCTTGTTGTATTAATATATGTGAAATAATTTTTATATATATGAGTATGGGTCCCGAACAACATACGATACAAGTATTCTACTTAAAAAACATACACTTTTTTATTTGCATGCAATTTTATGAACTTTTCAATTAATTAAGTTCAATGATATGAAGAAAAAAAATGTTAATCTCTCGAATAAAATAATCTCTCGAGGATGAGACAGCACGTCTCGGACACAAAGATGAACAATAAACATCTTAATCTGACACGCTTGAGTATATCACAATGGCGATATTTTTTTGCACGTTCTAATAATGACCGCGGTTTTGCGTCACATCCAAATCGTCAGATTATTGAATGAGAGCGTTTTTTAGGTTCACTTAACATCCCCTTAGAAAATCTGACGCGCTCGATTTTTTTTAAATCATTTTTAACATTTACATCATCAGATTAACATTCGTACATTATTAAAAATACGTTGGACATGTATGCTATCAATATCTGACGCGCTCGTATGTCTATTCAACAGGCTTTTATACATTTTTAAAAAACTTTAGCCGCTCCCCCACTGTTGAGAAGTTATAGAACATTTTTTTCTTTATATCATCTAAGCTTTGCAACCCAATAAGTCTCTATGACGCTCGAGTAAGCTCATTTGGCATCGAGGGCACTCCTATTACTATAAGCAGTCGCTGTTTATATGACCATTATTATACATTTATTATTTACATTTTTTATTTGCAAACGTTTTGCAAAGTATTTATAAAACGTAAAGAATCATAGTCTCTTCCAATCTTCGATCAATAATGTACTAGATTAGCGGTAAGCGCTTCATAAACGGCCCGAAAAGTAAGAACACAATGACGTTTGTGAGGTTATTTCAAATTAGTATGATCCAATCATAACTTATTACTAAGGAAATAAGGTTGAATATGGCTGTACCTTTATTGTACATTTCCTATGTATTTCTGTCATTCATGGCGTAAGATCGTAAGTGAATGTCAATACAATCTAAACCACACTTTATTGCTCGGAAACAAGGCATAGTTTAGGTTAAAAATTATTAAACCTTTACATCGTTTTAATGGTAATATCAAACTTTGACACGACAATTGACAAAACTAGTAAGGAGGAAAGTACTGAATGAGTAAGTAATTAAATGAAAAAACATTTAAACAAACAAAATAGTATTGAAATCTACATTTGTATTGGTATTTTCGAAAAAAAAAATGTAATGAAATATAACAATTTGTAAGGTAAGTAATAAATTAAAATCAGCTTAATCCGGCCGTGTCGAAGGCCAGTAGGAAAATGCAAAAGGTCGTAAGTACAGAATTAGTTTCATTTCAAAATTCCTTAAAGGTGAGAGTAATTAATTAATAATCTACATAATTAGCTACTTGCTTGCACATTTTTTTTTTAATTAGGCTATTCTCATTGCCCATACAATTTTGATCATGTCCTTTCTATATGATTTGCTCATGTGGAAGACATTATTAAAAGTGACAATAGCGCCACGAGTCAAAATCTCGGGACTTAATTTTTTTTTAAATTAATATAAAAGTTAGTATTTTAATCATAATTAACATTTATTTCAACATCACATCAAGCAATTCGCGAAGTCAAGTCAAATCGCAGTCTAAGTAATTCGCAAAGTCTAAGCAATTCGCAGTTTAAGGAAGTCGCAAGAAATACAGAAATATTAATAAAATAATACAGATTACTATGGTAATTATACTTATTTAATTAAATAGATTAGATCGATTCACATTTCGTATGAAATTTAAATGACATCGATATGAAACATGAGCAAATCATACACCAAAATGCTCGTCACGTCCCTAGCCTTTATATTTCATATCAATATTTAAATTTGCAATGCCAAAATACGAGAAATCGCAATCGTCCATGTTATTTTTAAAAATGTTGATGAATGAAAATTTTGCAAAAGCCAATTTTTTTATTACTTTATATCGAAATTGATAATTTTGGACAATTACAAGTATTAAATTTATATAATAAAAATGAAACCTACTTTGCCCACAGCGCGAGCTCAATGGTCCAGTGTTCGTACCGAAAACATTTAAATAATGATTAATATTAACATATTACACATTATTTAAATGTTTGTATTAGTATAATGTAGCTGGAATTATTTGTTAAGACAATTAGAGGTCCTCCAATATAATTACGTTAAGTACATTCTTATTATTTTTAATATGAATGTTAATAAATTGTCTATAAAAATAAATTTATGTCAATAAGTAAATAGTTATTATATTCAAAAATGGAATGGCCAATATTAATCATCACAAACATATATTGCATTATAATATAGTTGGATGTCTAATCAAGATAAATATATAATATTATTTCCTAATTATTATTTAAGTAGCAAAAAAAACTAATAAAGTTATTGAATTTAAGAAAAAAACCAACAGTTTCTAATTTTTTGAAAAGTATTTTTTTTCTGCACGATTTTTACTAGACCATCATTTTGTAAAAGTTTAGGAACTATACACCTATTAACTATATACTTATGACAATTGAGCAACGCAAACTAAAAATAGCATAAAAATTTAGGTTGTATGATTTTAAAATATAATTTTTAGTAAATATGACATGATATGATGAATTGTCGCCTGCAAGAAACAAATTTTATTACATTCGCTTTGCAAGACACATCATAATAATAATAATTAATAATATTGGCCTTTTGTTTAATTTGGGTTTTGACATAAAAGCCCAATAACATTTTACTGGCCCAAACTGGGATTTGAACCCAGGACCTTGGGGTCTGCGGTCTTATATTTAGCCACTAGGCCAACAAGGCACAATATGATATAAAATTGGCATTAAAATTACAATGGTTTTGTAATGAAAAACATACAAAATTCAAATGTGTGTCTTGTAGACACATAATATAAAATTCGCATCGCAAGACAAATCATATAACATTCGCATTGCAAGACAAATTATATAACATTCGCATTGCAAGACAAGTTATATAACATTCGCATTGCAAGACAAGTTATATAACATTCGCATTGCAAGACAAGTTATATAACATTCGCATTGCAAGACAAGTTATATAACATTCGCATTGCAAGACAAGTTATATAACATTCGCAATGCAACACAATATAAAACACATTCGCATTGCGATTTAAAATTTATACGGATTTTATACTATTTCTGTGTTTGAAACTGTATGCTTTTTTTTGAAAGGCATAGACAAGTTTTTGTACAAACATACCAACAGAAAAACAAACAAACATATAACGAACATACATACATACATAAATGACCCTTGAAAAAATTACACTCCATTTTGGGATGTCGTGTAAAAAAACCAAGGATCACAAATATCTGTTGTACACACTACTTTTAGAGGTTAATAGTTGGCAATACTGTTTTGACGATATTACTAGTAAGAACTTATTTATTACCTTTCGAAACATATATTTTAGTATGTTTCTCCTCTTTTGATATATAAGTTACTTACTCTCTATTGCCAACATATACGTTCGCCAGCAACACAATACATTAACGACATTAAATTTGATTATGTTAAATTGTAAATCACGTACTGTTCTAATTCAACGGTTTTTTTTTACAACCAAAAAGAGTACAAAGGCAACAACTGACATTGTACAGCTAATATTTTAAAACCGTCATTTTGCAATTTTCTTTTTGCAACTAAGATGTTATGTCCCTTGTGCCTGGAGTTACACTGGCTCACTCACCCTTCATACTGGAACACAACAATACAAAGTACTGCTGTTTTGCGGTAAAATATCTGATGAGTGGGTGGTACCTACCCAGACGAGCTTGCACAAAGCTTCTACCACCAAGTAAACATCCATCATTTAACAACCGATACTTAACAATCGGCATTTTCTACCTGACGTTTAACACCCCACAATATACAACCGCCACTTCAAACCGACATTTATACAGCCGACATTTAACAAACGTCATATTATAATTGAAAAACAGCTGACATTTTGCGAAACATTTTATAACAGATGTTTAACAAACGGCATTTAACAAACGACATTTTACAGCCGATATTTGACAAGTGACACGTCAAAAAAACGTTTTTCAATTGTCATTTTTTCAAACAAAATTTAACAACTGATATAAAACAACCAACCAAATACAACCGACATAAAACAACCAACCAAATACAACCGACATAAAACAACCAACCAAATACAACCGACATAAAACAACCAACCAAATACAACCGACATAAAACAATAAAGATTATACAAAAAACAGCCAAAATTTAACAAACATCATATTATAATTGAAAATTTACAACTGTTGAACAGCTGACATTTTTTAACTGATGTTTAACAAACGGCATTTAACAGCCGATATTTAACAACTGACACGTCAAAAAAGACGTTTTTCAATTGTCATTGTTTCAAACATAATTTAACAACCGACATAAAACAACCAACCAAATACAACCGACAAAACAACCAACCAAATACAACCGACATAAAACAACCAACCAAATACAACCGACATAAAACAACCAACATTATACAAAAAACAGCCGAAATTTAACAAACATCATATTATAATTGAAAATTTACAACTGTTGAACAGCTGACATTTTTTAACTGATGTTTAACAAACGGCATTTAACAGCCGATATTTAACAACTGACACGTCAAAAAAACGTTTTTCAATTGTCATTTTTTCAAACATAATTTAACAACCGACATAAAACAACCAAACAAGTACAACCGACATAAAACAACCAAACAAATACAACCGACATAAAACAACCAACATTATACAAAAAAAACAGCCAAAATTTAACAAACATCATATTATAATTGAAAATTTACAACTGTTGAACAGCTGACATTTTTTAACTGATGTTTAACAAACGGCATTTAACAGCCGCTATTTAACAACTGACACGTCAAAAAGACGTTTTTCAATTGTCAGTTTCAAACATAATTTAACAACCAACCAAATACAACCGACATAAAACAACCAACCAAATACAACCGACAAAACAACCAACCAAATACAACCGACATAAAACAACCAACCAAATACAACCGACATAAAACAACCAACATTATACAAAAAAACAGCCGAAATTTAACAAACATCATATTATAATTGAAAATTTACAACTGTTGAACAGCTGACATTTTTTAACTGATGTTTAACAAACGGCATTTAACAGCCGATATTTAACAACTGACACGTCAAAAAAGACGTTTTTCAATTGTCATTTTTTCAAACATAATTTAACAACCGACATAAAATAACCAAACAAATACAACCGACATAAAACAATAAAGATTATACAAAAAACAGCCAAAATTTAACAAACATCATATTATAATTGAAAATTTACAACTGTTGAACAGCTGACATTTTTTAACTGATGTTTAACAAACGGCATTTAACAGCCGATATTTAACAACTGACACGTCAAAAAAGACGTTTTTCAATTGTCATTGTTTCAAACATAATTTAACAACCGACATAAAACAACCAACCAAATACAACCGACATAAAACAACCAACCAAATACAACCGACAAAACAACCAACCAAATACAACCGACATAAAACAACCAACCAAATACAACCGACATAAAACAACCAACATTATACAAAAAAACAGCCGAAATTTAACAAACATCATATTATAATTGAAAATTTACAACTGTTGAACAGCTGATATTTTTAACTGATGTTTAACAAACGGCATTTAACAGCCGATATTTAACAACTGACACGTCAAAAAAGACGTTTTTCAATTGTCATTTTTTCAAACATAATTTAACAACCGACATTAAACAACCAACCAAATACAACCGACATAAAACAACCAACCAAATACAACTGACATTTTAAATTAATAACACTAATCCGAGTATTATCTTACTGGCTGATGAAAACATATACAGCCAGAAATGACGACACACGCTGAATGACCGATAATTATTGTTGCATCAAGCAACTGACATTATACGAACAGAAAAGACGATAATCGGAAAATGACCGAAGATACTCGTTTTTTCAACCAACAAACATTTATCGTTTCTTCCAAACAAGTCACATTCAGCAAACGAAATGACGACTTTCACAGTATAATCTTACAAAAATATGAAAAATATTAAATGATCGGTGGTTATTATTTCTTCCAAGGAACTTGACATGATCAATGAGAAGTTTTCTCAAGCAACACAGTATTGAAACAGAAATTCCATAATCCGCAAATTGGTACATGATTGATTTTTCTTCACGATACTGACATTGTTCAAACAGAAATTCCAAACTCGCAGATTGATCGATGATTAGTTTCTTCAAGCAACTGACAATATTCAAACAGAAATTCCATAACTCGCAGAATGATCGATGATTGGTTTCTTCAAGCAACTGACAATATTCAAACAGAAATGATGACTGGCAGAATGATCGATGATTAGTTTCTTCAAGCAACTGTCATTGTTCAAACAGAAATTCCATAACTCGCAAAATGATCGATGATTAGTTTCTTCAAGCAACTGACATTGTTCAAACAGAAATTCCAAACTCGCAGATTGATCGATGATTAGTTTCTTCAAGCAACTGACAATATTCAAACAGAAATTCCATAACTCGCAGAATGATCGATGATTGGTTTCTTCAAGCAACTGACAATATTCAAACAGAAATGATGACTGGCAGAATGATTGATGATTAGTTTCTTCAAGCAACTGTCATTGTTCAAACAGAAATTCCATAACTCGCAAAATGATCGATGATTAGTTTCTTCAAGCAACTGTCAATATTCAAACAGAAATTCTATAACTCGCAGAAAGATCGATGATTAGTTTCTTCAAGCAACTGACATTGTTCAAACATAAATTCCATAACTCGCAGAATGATCGATGATTGGTTTCTTCAAGCAACTGACATTGTTCAAACAGAAATTCCATAACTCGCAGAATGATCGATGATTGGTTTCTTCAAGCAACTGACATTGTTCAAACATAAATTCCATAACTCGCAGAATGATCGATGATTAGTTTCTTCAAGCAACTGACATTGTTCAAACAGAAATTCCATAACTTGCAGAATGATCGATGATCATTTTCTTCAAGCAACTGACAATATACAAACAGAAATTCCATAAACCGCAGATTGTTACATGATATTTTTTTCTTCAAGCAACTGACATTTTTCAAACAGAAATTCCATAACTCGCAGAATGATCGATGATTAGTTTCTTCAAGCAACTGACATTGTTCAAACAGAAATTCCATAACTCGCAGAATGATCGAAGATTGGTTTCTTCAAGCAACTGACAATATTCAAACAGAAATGATGACTCGCAGAATGGTTGATGATTAGTTTCTTCAAGCAACTGACATTGTTCAAACAGAAATTCCATAATTCGCAGAATGATCGACGATTGGTTTCTTCAAGCAACTGACAATATTCAATCAGAAATGATGACTCGCAGAATGATTAATGATTAGTTTCTTCAAGCAACTGACAGTGTTCAAACATAAATTCCATAACTCGCAGAATGATCGATGATTAGTTTCTTCAAGCAACTGTCAATATTCAAACAGAAATTCCATAACTCGCAGAATGATCGATGATTAGTTTCTTCAAGCAACTGACATTGTTCAAACAGAAATTCCATAACTCGCAGGATGATCGATGATTAGTTTCTTCAAGCAACTGACATTGTTCAAACAGAAATTCCATAATTCGCAGAATGATCGATGATTGGTTTCTTCAAGCAACTGTCAATATTCAAACAGAAATTCCATAACTCGCAGAATGATCGATGATTAGTTTCTTCAAGCAACTGACATTGTTCAAACAGAAATTCCATAACTTGCAGAATGATCGATGATTGGTTTCTTCAAGCAACTGTCAATATTCAAACAGAAATTCTATAACTCGCAGAATGATTGATGATTAGTTTCTTCAAGCAACTGACAATATTCAAACAGAAATGATGACTCGCAGAATGGTTGATGATTAGTTTCTTCAAGCAACTGACATTGTTCAAACAGAAATTCCATAATTCGCAGAATGATCGAAGATTGGTTTCTTCAAGCAACTGACAATATTCAAACAGAAATGATGACTCGCAGAATGATTGATGATTAGTTTCTTCAAGCAACTGACATTGTTCAAACAGAAATTCCATAATTCGCAGAATGATCGATGATTGGTTTCTTCAAGCAACTGACAATATTCAATCAGAAATGATGACTCGCAGAATGATTAATGATTAGTTTCTTCAAGCAACTGACAGTGTTCAAACATAAATTCCATAACTCGCAGAATGATCGATGATTAGTTTCTTCAAGCAACTGTCAATATTCAAACAGAAATTCCATAACTCGCAGAATGATCGATGATTAGTTTCTTCAAGCAACTGTCAATATTCAAACAGAAATTCCATAACTCGCAGAATGATCGATGATTAGTTTCTTCAAGCAACTGTCAATATTCAAACAGAAATTCCATAACTCGCAGAATGATCGATGATTAGTTTCTTCAAGCAACTGTCAATATTCAAACAGAAATTCCATAACTCGCAGAATGATCGATGATTAGTTTCTTCAAGCAACTAACATTGTTCAAACAGAAATTCCATAACTCGCAGAATGATCGATGATTAGTTTCTTCAAGCAACTGTCAATATTCAAACAGAAATTCCATAACTCGCAGAATGATCGATGATTAGTTTCTTCAAGCAACTGACATTGTTCAAACAGAAATTCCATAACTCGCAGAATGATCGATGATTGGTTTCTTCAAGCAACTGACAATATTCAAACAGAAATGATGACTCGCAGAATGGTTGATGATTAGTTTCTTCAAGCAACTGTCATTGTTCAAACAGAAATTCCATAACTCGCAAAATGATCGATGATTAGTTTCTTCAAGCAACTGTCAATATTCAAACAGAAATTCTATAACTCGCAGAAAGATCGATGATTAGTTTCTTCAAGCAACTGACATTGTTCAAACATAAATTCCATAACTCGCAGAATGATCGATGATTGGTTTCTTCAAGCAACTGACATTGTTCAAACAGAAATTCCATAACTCGCAGAATGATCGATGATTGGTTTCTTCAAGCAACTGACATTGTTCAAACATAAATTCCATAACTCGCAGAATGATCGATGATTAGTTTCTTCAAGCAACTGACATTGTTCAAACAGAAATTCCATAACTTGCAGAATGATCGATGATCATTTTCTTCAAGCAATTGACAATATACAAACAGAAATTCCATAAACCGCAGATTGTTACATGATATTTTTTTCTTCAAGCAACTGACATTTTTCAAACAGAAATTCCATAACTCGCAGAATGATTGATGATTAGTTTCTTCAAGCAACTGACATTGTTCAAACAGAAATTCCATAATTCGCAGAATGATCGACGATTGGTTTCTTCAAGCAACTGACAATATTCAATCAGAAATGATGACTCGCAGAATGATTAATGATTAGTTTCTTCAAGCAACTGACAGTGTTCAAACAGAAATTCCATAACTCGCAGAATGATCGATGATTAGTTTCTTCAAGCAACTGACAATATTCAAACAGAAATTCCATAATCCTAAGATTGGTACATTATTATTTTTGCTTCAAGCAACTGACAGTATTCAAACAGAAATGATGACTCGCTGAATGATCGATGATTAGTTTTTTTCAAGCAACTGACAATATTCAAACAGAAATTCCATAGTCCGCCGATTATTACATGATTATTTTTTCTTCAACCAACTGACATTGTTCAAAAAGAAATTCCATAACTCGCCGATTGTTCGATGATTATAAGTAGTAAAGTAAAAGGTGTAGTAATTGCCTAATGTCACTCTTTCATATGCAGTCTATCATTCATTTTCATATAAATTCGATCAACTGCGATATCAATTGTCATAGAAACGAATAAAGAAGAAGAAAAACAAGGTGACTTCATATCAACCGATTTGTCAATTCTATTCTGCCGGTCTCTGCTAATGTATCGTACATGAAGATTACATATCACTCGGATTAGTGAAACCGAAAAGCAAGCAAACAAACAATCAACAATAAACAATACCTAACAAAATTGTCTTTTAGATAGTGGGTTGTTCTTTTTTCTTTCTTCTCTCTTCTGTCTTTTTCTTCCGTATTCTCCTTTTTTCTTAATATTATTGAGTAAGATCATGTTTTCAACGAATAGAACTTTGAAGTGATACTATTTAACATAATCGATTAACTTCATAAAAAATAAAAAATAAAAAATTCAAAAATCTAGTAAAAAGGTACATTTACAAAAACTTTCGCATAGCATAAAAGAAAACTTGTTTCAGAACTTCAGCAAAAGCTTATAGAGAATATCACGAAACTAAATTAAACGTCATATTTAAGTCAATACTTTACGATATTGACATAATCGCCAGTTCACTTATAATTTATGATCGTAAAAACTCTTATAGCTAATCTAAGTATAATATCAAGGGCGAACAGATGTCCGTGACGGCAAAAGCCAACGAAGCAGTACTCATAAAATTAAACACAAAAAATAGATTATACATGATAAATAATAATCGATCGCAAAGCGTTTTTTTTACAAATTAGCATAATTGTATTGTATTATTATGATATGCTAAGCAAAATACTAAAACGAGGTGAAACCTTAACTAAATTCACATACGCTAGAATATTATAACACGAGATAAGGCAACGTATTAAAAACAAGAAAAATGAGAATAATTAATGTGATTGCATTAAAATCAGTACTTTCGTTAAGTACTAATTTTCGATAACCTTCTCAACTATGCAATGAAAATCTTTTTAAGTATATAATAAAAGTCACGTTAATTATTCAAATTTACGCAGCTTATAATTATATAAACATAAATAAATATCATATGAAATAAATACTAAATCTACAATAGAATATAAATTTTACGCACCCTAAATCTGTGGCCTCTTCTTAAAGGTTGACTAACTATAGCGACCCCGTCCTGGTAGCCAGACGTGCGCATTGCCACGGTGTCTAGGACAAAAAATATTGTTAAATAATTGAAAAAATAAAAAGCGAGTTCATACCTAAAATACATTAATAATAACATTGTATTCAAGAACTTTAACTGATAATTATTATTATGAACGTTTTCCATGATCTTGTTGTAAAATCGTGTCACGGAAGCATTACTAAACCTGTGAAGTAGCAACTGAGGCAGCAAGTTAATGATTATTATTTCTTATATTAATTTTATATATGGCACAATGTTGAAGTACATAATGTTTTAGCATTATCATTATCAAGAATGTGTTGAGTCAATATATCGTTATTTCGTAATGCCTCATTGGTCTAGTTCTAGTGGCTAGTAGTAGTGGTGGTAGAGTGGTCCTGGGTTCAATTCCCAGATCGGGCCAATAAATAGTTATTGGATTTTTCTGCCAGAAAATTCTCAGTAGCAGCCCGGAGTCTGGAAGTTGAAAGTGTGTACACTTCCGTCACGTTAAGCCATTGGTCCTGCGCCTGAACTCTTTCCGGTCGTGTCGGATTGCCGTCCCATCGGATTATGAGAGCTAAGGAAAAGAGAGTACACCTGTGTTTGCGCACATACTTCTGCACTATATTATCTCTCTTGTGATTGGCCGCCGAGGCCGAAATCAGTCTAGAGGACCTCATTTCGTAATAGCAGCGATAATGATAATGTAATATAAGAGATAAATTAATAATAAATTGCATCGACTCTCAATATTTAATAACTATGACATTATACTTTGTAAAGTATAATTATTATTATAAGTATAAACGTGATATTTAACCGTACCTGAGCTACACAGCTTGATGTTTTTGCCGTGTACGTAGTGGAATGTGTAGGGCAAGGCTGCTCGCCTGCGACGGGGCTCGACGGTGACTAGCGTGGCAGTCGATGAGGTCATTTCTACCGTCTCGCTGACTTGAGTCTCACATATCTCTTCTGAATCTTTTGACTCTCCCGAGTCGTTAGGGACTGTAATTATTTCAACTCTTAGAAATGCATTATTTTTAACAAAATACTATATTTTATTTTAAAATATATTACGCTTACTCGTCTGTGGCAATACAGTGACCGGGTTTCTTGTGACCGCCTGTATCTTATTAACTGCTCCATAAATCTCCATTACCACGTAAACTTTCTGTAAAAATTAAATAACGCTATATCGTGAATATCAAATATATTATTATTACTTTGTAGTAAAGTGTTAGTTGGACCAAACTTACATCAGGCACTCGTTCGAAAGCAGTATCCATTAGCTCGCAGTTATAATAGACGAGTACCCGATTATCTACAGTTTTCTTCAAACCGACTCGATCGCCAGCTCGGAGCCATTCGAACGATGGCACCACAACTTTTAAATCTTGCTGACGAGAATTCGGCTTCGAATAACGCATATATTTACCTATAATTAAAGTATTTTAAATAAAGCTACTTGGGTAATGGGCTATACTTACATTTGACGACACATTAGCAGAGAATATTAGACTAGACTAGTCTCCAAATTAATATTATTTAATTATAAAAAGTAAATTTCTTAAATTGATCATACAATATAAATTGAATTATACTAAAAATTAGTAGGTTTGAATTTAGTTACTTGTGGTCGCACAAGTTCAAGCGCGAACAATTTTTAATCCTTAACTTAGCAGCGGTTTGAACTGATACATTTATATTCATTAAAATTCCGTCATGAATTATAGGAATATTTAAGTATTCATCTCGGAGAAGCGACTCCAGCCCGGCGAGCTTATTTTGCACCTGTTATCTATGCGTACACTAACCGTCAATATATGCAGTAAAATGTGGCAAACAGCCGACAGAGGGTGGCAGGCTGCGGTTAACGTGCGCATTCAGGATGTTTATATCCGTCACACCCATGCGGAAACTACCCGCAAATCCGAACTTACATTCTAGTATTTTTATCTGAAACAAAATTTTACATTTATATAAAAACTTAGTTCTGTATTAACTTAGATTAGCCTTTCTAGTGCCGTATAATAATATAGCAAAACGCGACAGGGCTACTATACCAACATGGCGGCTGAAATGTATGTATGTTCGCGCCATCAGCTATTAATGTTGCGGACACGTTTGTATAAACGTGAATATAAATATATAAGACTTGAATCAACCGACGATCGTTATTCTTACCTCAAACATCTCTCCGATAGCGAGATGAGCCGAACTGAATACTAAAGCAGTCATCGGATCTGATGTGAGTCTTCTTGCCAAGGAGCAGTCGTGCGTTAGGCATATATTATCACCGCAGTATTCAGAAAAACTCCTATAGTACAAGAAAAAAAACGCTTGAATTCTGGCTCATAAAAAATATCAACTTTTTTGCGTCAGAAAAATTACACTTCGAAGAAAAATAAAACCACTTAATTATATGGTGCATTTATTTAATATATTGTTTACGTTTTCACACACCGTAATAATTCCTCACTTACCAGTAAGGCGGAGGAGGCGTTGCCAGCGCTCTCGTGTGGCTCAGTAACGAATTATCAGAATTTGCACAACCATTATAATTGAACGCTCGTTCTTCATTCTGTAGAATTGTCACCTACAAATAAATGTTTAATATATCTTATTCTTTATTTTTCACAAAATAAGATCATAGAAATTAAAAAACAAACTAAAAAAAGAAAAACCAAAGCTTATCACAAGTGTCTAAATGAAGTGATATATACCTGTGTACACTGTCCGTACAGATCTACAACGGCGTAGATATTAAGATGTGGGACGTACCAAGCTTTGCCCATATCCATACCGTCTAAATAATAGTGGAGACTTCGATCCGCATGCCACATCATACCTGTCGTACATTGAAATTGAAACGAAATTACAGCCCGCTTGAGACTAGTAGCTAGTGAGTAGCCCGCTTGACAAAGGCGTCGAGAAAGTTTCGGAAATAGGAAGCTTATTGCACCACACTGAGCAGATTGACGGATACTCATGTAGCAGGCTATCATCCGACACATGCGGGTTTACTCGTGATGTTTCTCTTTGAAATATATCAAAAATTTTAGTCAGGTGAACAAATTATTATGAAATTAATAATAATAAATATAATTTTGTTTATTTACAAAAACTATGCATGAACATGATCATAACTCCACTTACCCACTCGGCTGCCCACAGTAAGCGTATCGAGATCTAATGGATATCCACTCCTCACACACTCTCCATCCTTCATCATCGCTGCCCCACTCAGAATGTAAGTGTCCCAGTTGAGGTCTGTTGCTGTGCCGGCTAATCCGTTCGCTTCTAGATCGTCCGGACGAATAGCTGTTACACCTATAAGTCGATTTATATAATAATACCGGTTACAATTTAAAAAGCTGATTATCATGATGTGCGGTTAGCACCGCTTACCGATCTCTAAGCTGCCGATCCAACAGTCAACCATGGAGTCTATCCTCAGCTCGAACATGTCGCACTCCCGTAAAGGCCTCGAACTAAAGAGTACAGCGTCGTTGAACTCGGAATAGACGGCCGCTCTCGACGCGATCAGACGTGTGCGGCTGAGTCTCGCGTTGCGTCCGTGCACGCGGTGGAAGCACATCTCTCTACGTTGATTCATTACAAATTAATTTAATTATAATTCCCCGTTACTAGTAACATAGTATAACCTCAATTTAAATTAACTTAAATTTACGATTAGTTAATTTGTTTAGAAAAAAAATCACATTAAAATTAATTAATGTATATGTATTTAAGCAATTATGTGCTTACGGGTAGACAGTGGCATTGGACTCGGACGAGAACGGTGACTCGGGCGAATACGTCGGTGGCGGTGGATAGTACGCGTCAACTATCGTCGCCTGCGCAACGCGACCGTATAAATCTACAAAAAGATTTACATTACATTTTCGTATCGTCGTTCAGGCTTTATATATCTTAAAAGATTAGATAATCGTTTTTGATTCAATATGTTTTATTTTTTTGTACTTTTTGAACGTAACATAATATATATCACGTAACATACATATCGATAGTAATACTAACAACTATAAAACTTACACCGACTGTTGCGTGATTATTTTAAATTAATTATAATATATGTGAAAACCGCTCACCCACGACTCCAAAAACGTGTTCAGGTATATTAAAAGCCGCCGGTCCCTGATCGACCCCGTTCACATAGAAGTGTAGAATACCCATGTCCTTTCTCATAACACCCACGGTATCACCTTCCTGTCGAGTTATATCAGTCAATCAGAAGTCTACTTCAAGGAAATATATTTTTTTTCCCGATGGTCGGGGTTTGCGAAGCCTTACTTCCCCGCCTCGTTTGGTGTCTAGTCAACAGTGCCTTACAATTTTCGCAGCTTCGTAAAATAGTTTTTAGATTGTGATAAAAATAACTGTGTAAGATTAGTCAACTGAAAAATACTTCGTACGTCTATGTGCGTTAATACGACGACAATGTCATACAATGTTAGTGTTACACGTAAATGATACATAACAATTGAAATCAATAAATAAAGTACCGTTTGCTATTATAAAACCTATGCTGTAATTTCATCTTGCTATACTACTATAATAATAATTTATTAGACGTTCCTTGTAATTTGTAATTGTAAAAACGAAAGATACTTTGTTTAACTATTACTTACCACGAGTCGGTTTAGATTTCTAATATACTGTGGTATGATTATTGTCGCGTCTCTTATGACATCTTCTCCAGACATTATCCAAGTGCCGGATCTAAAATTAACCAAACGAAGCGTTAATAGAGCACGACCACTAACTTACAAGGTGCTTACACAAATGAGACACTAACGGCCGAATACTGAAACGACCCTCAAAGTTAAACGCTACTCAACATTGAGGAAGCTCCTAAAATAGCATGCGAAATTGAAATTTAATGGCGTTTCAAATAATTAAGATGCATTTAATATTTAAGTGACGTTTCAGTATTCGCCCGGTAATACATTAAAAATTTTAAAAAAATCGTTTAACTATTATAGTTTCACTTACTTAACGTTGCTCATTTTGCATGGAAATTTTAAATCATTTGAACTGTGCTGCGTGACTCCTATCTCAATGCTTCCGGCCCACTTGGGGATGACGAGGTCGAGCCGCACTTGGAACAGCTCATTCGTACGCAGTGTACGGTTGGTCATCACTACGCCGTTGTTGAAGAATTCGAAAGCACTGAAATTTTTGTAAACGTGTAATATACATCTATATATGTATGTATATCATTATAAGCAATGTAGTATCGACGTACCATATATGCAACTCTTTTGTTACACCAAGTCATCTAATATGGAATAAGTAGATATAAAATTATAAATAATAGAATAAGATAAAATCTTTGAAACGTAATGAATAATCGTTCCATTTATCACAAACTAACATTTTAATCGTTTAAATAATTATAGTTAGTTTTTTAGTTGCAATCTAAAATGAGAAAAAAAGCATGAAGCAATAATAAAAATAAATGTATACTCACTTAGGCCTATGAGCAGTCTTACCATCGTTAATAATAATAACATACGAATCACGCAGCGTATGAAATAAAAGGCTATCTTCATCTATCACCGGCATGAACCTACCTTTGAAACAAAACATATTAAATTAATTCACTATACAATAAATCAGAAATTAAATATGACGATAGCTTTAAACTATATACATATGAAGCGACTGTTTTTTTTTATTATTATTATTTAAGCAAACATTTAATAGTAACAACTACATAATTAATGCTTACTAGGCACAGGCTCATCCAGCTCAGGGATACTTGATACTGTTGGAATGTTGTTGATATTACTATCGATGTCTTCGCATGAATCAACGATCGACACCTTAAATAAAAAAAAAGATAACTATAAACATAAAAACTATTTATATTTGCATTTTCTCCTACAAAATTATTATGTAATATTATATATCGACTGCTAAACATTTCCAAACATTAAAACGCTGATAGCGTTAAGCTTTAAGCAGATTATATTCGTATTTTCACAACTAAATAGTACGAGCAAACTAACACTCACCTTGACAGTCATCCCATACAGATCGACGACACCCCACACTTGCTGATCAACTTTATCAGTTGCAACACCTTGATCGATACCATTTATGAAATAATGCAGCTTGCCGTTGGCTTTCCTCATCATACCAACTGTGTCGCCTTCCTACAGTATCACAAATACATAAACTACTACACTTATGTTATATCGTTGTTGTCGTGTTATTCATATGTACATCGTCATTCAGACAATTGCAGTCTACGGTAGGTGGTAAACCACCCCCACCTGTGTCCCGCCGTCTTCTCGCCAGTTCTGCGTTCTCCATTCTAGGAATCGACCCCAAAAGACCATTTTAAATTAAACTGCTATTTGATTAAGCGTCGCTTAGCGATTGTTTAGTTAAAAACTGATGTATCGCTGTGTCATTATTGATTTGATTGAAATTTTAAAGAGGACACGGCATCGTTTAACTGATCACTCGCTAAATAACGTATATAATTAAGGCCAATAATGACGGTCTACGTACCCTCAGTTCGTCGAGATTGAAGTTGCCATACTCCATACAAGTTCCATGCCCATTGAGCAGCACTTTGCAACCGGACATCATGATTGTTCCAGAGTCCATGTTCGTCATGGTTGATGGAAACCTCATTGTTGCCGGGTTATGAGTTGTTACGCCAACCTTATGACCAAATTTAAACGTAAGAATAAACTATTTGTTATAAAACGCGTATATTTTTTGGCGATCGTTAATATAAATAATATGTTGAAACATTCCACATCCTATGAGAAAGGAAAATATATGGCGTTGGTTATATTTAAAAAAAAAAAACAATTTTGAATTAGTGAAACTACCTCTATACTTCCACTCCATTTGTCGACGAGCCTGTCTATACGTATTTCAAAGAGCTCATCATCGTATAGCGGCCGGTGTGTCATCACTACTCCATTATTGTAGTCATCCAAGGGCCTTGCCCGTTCTGCAGATCTTAAAAATATCAATAATTATTTGAATTTTCTAACAAATGCTAACATTTACTACTAGGTGCAATGTATATAATGTTCTTACTTGCTGTTGGTCGAAAGCTTCACTAATATCCCACATCGAGGATGGAATCTTAACCGATCATGAGCAACTGTAAAACGGAACGGTCAATATAAAAATATTTATACTAAACAAGATAATCGCTGCGGCGCGAGAACTTACCCGTAGCACATGACGCGTCTGTCGGCATCGCAACATACACTTCATTTTGGTCTTTGGGACATGCTGACTCAGGTACCACTGCGTCTTCGCTTGATGTTAAAGTATCATCATTGTTAGGATCCTCTTCTATCTACAAAATTACATATTATATTTACTCCTAGTTCTGCCTTCAAAAATCTTGAGATAACAGCCTGTGAATGTTCCTCTTGAATTCGAGAGAATTCTTGTTAAAGGGAGAGTAGTTTATATATTGAAACACGCTAATATCAGGAAATATTTGTTCATTTAAGAACGTGTGTTCCGTTAGATAGTATTCTTTCCCTCATATTTAAACTACTGTAGTCTGTCCAACCGTTTATTTTCTTTTTGACAGTTCACGCCAATAAATTAGCGTTTTTTTTTTAGTTTAGTTAGTTTGGCATACTTTATTGACGGGTACTATACATAACCAACAGCCACAGGCTATTAAACAGTTCTTTAATACAATAAATCGATTATATGATACAATTAATTTGACTTAATGTAAGTTTTTTATTCTGTATTTTTAAGAAAAATAGTATCTATGGCTACAAGATTGATTATTTGCAAGCATTTAAGTATACTTCTTTCATTTATAAATATTTCATTAAATCGATTGAAAGTTTTTCTCAATTAAAATCGATTATTATTTCAAATCGGTAACCTGTGCGGGCGTCACTAATTTCGAACTTTATTGAACTGTCAAACAGAAAAAAAAGGAATGGAATGGACAGAGCATATGAGTATATTATGTATATAATTATAGGCTAGGGCAGCGAGCGGCGCCGCCGCCGCCCCGGTCGTAGCCGTCCCGGGAGAGATCGTGGCCGGCCGGGAAAGGTTGCCGCCTCGCGCGTCACGTGGGGCGGCACCCTCTCCCGGTTATCGATCGTCCTGTTCTGCATCTCGCGTTTGTAAACATGACGATGCAATTTTACAAATACATGATCTTTGCGAATTCTAAACATTTTTAACCTAGAGAATCACTACATTATTTAATGTACACTGATATAAACTGTACGTTTCAATGAAAAGCTAATACGATTGTTTTTATATAAGAATTAATCTAATTCAATTAAATATAAAATGCAAACATCATTGTTGCAAAAAAAACTTCAATAATTACAATAATTGATTTTACTGTGTGATCAAACAAATGGAGTCATAAAATTCCCACATAGTTGAATTCATCATGAATAACAAGCGTGCACAACTTATTATAAATAAGTAATTAATGACTTATTTAAGGCGCCCAAATATCGAAATACTATACTACGAAATGTAATATAAGAAACACATACTTGATCCAAACTGTTCTCCATAATAGTGCGCATGCCGTTTGTGTGGATTATTGACACCTGGACACATTGTCCATATAAATCAATTACAGCGAACAACCTTGATGGTAGATCTCTCGCTGCAATGCCTAAACATCTACCATTAACGTAGAACGTCAATTCACCCTATTAAAAAAAAAAACATTATTTAAGTATTTAATATTTTAATAAAAATAAGGATTTAAAAGAAATTTTTATAATTTATATATATATGTCCAATTTCAATAATATAACTTGCCTTACTAGATCTCATAACACCAAGAGTATCTCCTTCGTGAAGAGTATCCAACTCGGGACCGTATGAATTTATTAAGGTTACACCATCTTTCACTATTGAACTTCCAGACATAATCTAAAAATATGTACATAGCATGTATTTTTTGTGTTAAAATTAATTATAAGTACAGTGAAGTCATATGATATAACTAGAAACACCTAATATTATGTTAATAGTCAATGTTTTACATAAATCACAAAACTTATAAAAATTTATACCCAAGGATAAAATTATAAAACTTATTAAGTGATTGTTTAATAATTGATCCATTGTGTTGAGATCCAAGTGTTGACTTGTTTTCTTTAAGAAATGATAAACCTTCATTTTTCTCCGAGAAAAATAATAAACATAATAATATCTTTATTTCAACTTAATAATTTTATTAGATATGAAAAAAAAAATTTATAAGAATAGTACAACATTATATACAATTTATAATAATATATAATGTTGTACTCTGGTAACTGTATACTAAAAAGAAATACTGAATTTAATATTTTAATATATAGGTATTATAATATTTTAATTTTTTTAAATATTTATGTTACCAGTTATTATTATTATTAACAAATTAGATGTTTCGCTATTTAAGAAAATATATGTTTTTAATGATGGTTTATTATTTTTCTTGTCTGAAGGCAGATATGTATCCAAACTGACAAAGGTATCTTAATATATAATTATAGTATCTTAAAAATACTTTAAAGTTGTTTGCAACAAATTTTTCATAAAAGTAACTACTAAAATGTTGAACTGTCATTAGTTTATGGTCTCAGTCTGTATTTATGGATCAGTCTCAGTCTATGGTATTATTTACTACTGGTTTATTATTATACATTTTTTTGAATATAAACAATCTTATCTAAAGAGCATTAAATATGCATATTTGAATTTAAGTCTGGTGAAAGTGGTACTTTTCGACCCACCCTTCCCAATAACCACTGCCTACAGGCACAACTATGAAGGTCTGCATACTTTGTTCATATTTGTATTGTTTATGATATATAAACATTGTTAGTCTCATTTGAATTGAATATTTGTACTTTTACTGTTGAAACCAGTGTGCGCATGAGCTGTTTCATAAGCCAATTGAGTTCATACTCAAATCCATATAGGGATCCTCACCTAAGCATTAGCACAGGCAAGTATCCCTATAAGGATATTGTTTTTCACTGGTATAAACTGCTTGGTATCTACAATGTTAGGGCCTCAATATTGGGCCAGTTGATGTCATTTAGTTCTTATGTAGTTCTTTAGTCAGGCGGTGCTATAACCTTGTATGTTAGATTCTCCGGAAATTAGTAATCCAGAAAATAGCGTCGTTCATATTATACTAATGATACCTACGCCGCGCCGGAGCGGATTTCCAACAAAGGCGGAAGCTGACAAATTAGAGGACACTCGTCGGACATTCTAGTATGCATTGTTATACAATGAAGATGCAGGCACACTCTTGATTGGAGGTTTCTACCATTGTAACATTGATTTAAAACTAACAATGGGCTAGATGGGCTTTTACGGATAATTGTTATCAAAAAATATGAAATAGTATTGCAAGGTCTGCATTGCTGGTAATTAATAAAAAATCACAACCATTGATTTGATTTTAGTTTATCTTTTCAAATTGCTTGATTTTAACCAATTTTATCATTTTTATTACGTCATATTGTTTGGATATAATCATATTGCACTTCTCAATAAATTATCCAACGGGAATCGTCTATCAATAAGGACGCGGCCGGCGGCCATGTTTGGATATAATCATATTGCACTTCACAATAAATTATCCAACGGGAATCGTCGATCAATAAGGACGCGCCCGGCCATGTTTACACAACGCCCTAAAGTCAGATTTCAATATAATATACTAGCTACACTGGTCAGTGTAAGCTGTTTAAGCTGGCCATTATACATGTAAAATATTATTAATTGTTATCATTGGTAAAAATTGCTTTATTTATTAAAACCACGCCCCATGTCCTTAATACCTACTTATTTGGGTTGGTAAGGTATAATAAAGTCAAAGAACAAAAAAAAGAAATGCACAATGTTGCAATACCAATAGGTAGCCAACACGCTGGTTTGCTAATGCCTCATACTCAGCATTGAAGAAAATTATTTTTTGTACTACTTCGGAATTGTGTAAACTTGATGTAAGGCGTGCATGCCTATCTGAATAGGTACTACTCAACCATTACATATTCTACCAAATGCCAAACCGAAATGCTTATTGTTGTGTTCTGGTTAGTTGGGGAGTGAGTATTTTAAATTATTTTAAGATTATTTATCAAATTTTAAGTAGGAGTCATCTTTTTATTCATTTAGTTCAAAATGATTCTGAATCAACTTGAACACTTAGTTTTTTTTTTTCAAATAGTGCTAATACTTCCTACTTTTTTAAAATATCTTAATAAATTAAAGAGACTAAGAGAACAGACACCACTTGTATGTATTTACTAAAATATGTGCAATGCAGCTGGCTTATCACCCTTGAGAATGACCACCGCAGTTGAAAACAGTCAGGAAGACATTATCAATGTTGGAAAATATACCGTTGCCCAAGAAGTTTATATATCACGGTAGGTAGAACTTTATACGACACTCCAGATTTTATAACCAGAGCTATGTGCTTAAGTTTTTAACGAGTGAATTTGTAACAGTTTCTTCTTTGGTTTTATTTTCATTTTGCTTTCTCGCTTCTCGTTCAGTAGTCAACATCAGTTGCCGTTACGTCAGTCACCTAACATTATTTAAGCTACAGAAGTATACAACATGTAAAAATTATTACCCATGCTGTGTTCCTCAATTTAGTAGCTGTTGCAGGTAGTTCCATATATTCAGGATCTAGAGTTGTTACACCAATCTCTAGGCTACCATTCCAAACATTAACCTTCAAAAGATAATAAGCGCTTTAAATATGACAATATAAATATATCACAAAATATGAGTCAATACTGTGTTACAAAATATATCCATATAGTTTCGAGCTAACATTTTAATATTGCTTTATTTAAAAGATTTTTAGACTCAGTGAATGTTAGAAGACATATTAAATAAAATAAAAAGAGATACAATAGTAATTTGTAAATCTGTAGAAATGTAGTAAAATTTATAATTTGTAAATGCACGATTCTTAAATGATAGACGAGAACTTTGTGCTTATGAGCATTTACCTGATGTATTCTTCTAAAAATTTAGCAAATGTTTGATTTTCTAATGTGTATATGCTTAACTATAAAATATGGGAATAATTAAACTTACCTTTCTATCGATGCACACTTCGAAAATAACATCATCTAAGATTGGTTCCGCACTTAATATCAAGCCATGATTAAACTCTACAAAATTTCTAACAGCCGTCGTATTGTCGTGTAAAAGAGTCACTCTATCACCACACCTTCTATGAAACCTCATTTTTTTTTTAACATATAAGTCTTTCTACACACGGACAAAATAGATTATAACACATTTGCATATTTTAAACTTGCTCAGTCGTTTTTAAAACTACCGCAAATACTTTTGAAGTAATGTAATAGTCGGCACCCATTTTGTATTGATTAAAAAAAGTAAGTAGAAAAATGTTGAAGTATACGTGTTAGAAGATAAAAATCAAATTTCAAATATTGCACCATTATGATTTATAAAGTAATAAATGTCACAAAATCACAGTTGAATTAATAAAAACAGGAAGACGGATAAAATCGTTAGATTTAACAGACACCGCCCGACTGCCTCGCGGCCCGCGCCCACTGAAGTATCTGGCTGCCGAGTGCCGGCTCTCGGGGCCTGGCCTGGGCATTATTGATTTACTAAAATGTAAAGGAAGCGGAAAACAGTGTTGGCAGCCTTTAGACAACGAGTGCTGCCAAGCCAGAATTGTAAATTTTCTAATCATATTTAAACACAAAATAAAGCCATATTGAAAAACTAAATTAGCTTACATCCTAATTGTACAATGTATTGTTTTCTCAGTTTATATAGTAATAATTGATACTCTTTCCTAATTCTTAATTAAATGTGAAAAGTCGTAAACAATTTTTTATGGTTGGCAACTCAAGAAAAGTATTCACTGTGCAAAAACAAAACGAAATTGTATGAATTTGTAATAATTTCTATAAAATAATATTTTCTTTAAAAATATTAGACACATTTCATAAAAGAAACACAATATTAATAAATTATAATCGAAGAAGAATTTTGATTTCGAGTAAGGATTCTTGTGCAAAAAAATGTACAAAATTTTATTGATCGAGTTGACCTCACATGATTCTCTGACCACGCGCTCCACCCTCTATTTCGAAAACAGTTCAAGGTATGAAAAAATATTACATACACAAGTTGTAGAGAATTTAATTCTCTACAATTTTGATAATAATTGACAAATAGTATAAAACCCATAGTAAACGAGACAAAAATCTAATTTTGTCCCCTGACTTTAAAACTTGCGACCATCCAATTATATGTGAATTTTGAGAACAGTTTTAGGATGACACAATACAAGTTTTTACGTGGTAATATACTGGGTATGTCGGTTTTCCGCAGTGAACCCCTAAAATGACTGGACTATAAGGCGTGGGCGGAACACCAAACGCCATAAATAGTTTTCGCAGCGTGCCCCGCGATTTCACCTAATCACCTTTTTTTCGCTGGAAAAACGCATTTACGCGTTTCCCCCACATGAGGTGGGGGGGTATGTGGGGCTCGCCGGTGCTGAAGGCTCCGGAATACCCACTAAAAAACCAGCGTACCTGCATCGTCTCGGTGGAGCGGCACGGGATCGCTAGCGCGTACTACCGCGACGCCCCGACGGTTGACCCGATTGCGCGGGCCTCCCTTCTTAGTTGGGTTCCTGGCACGCACAGAACCCGACTAGCCCCGGCGACGCTTACGACGGGGGGAGAAAAAAGTGCGCATAGCGCCGACGCCTCCTCCCCGGTCTCCTTCGGCGGAGCGGGTCAGCGGAGGCAGACGACACGCTCACGCTTCGCGGCCTCTTTCAGCGACATGACACCCTCGCAGAAAGAGACCATCTCCATCCAGCAATTCTCGCTGCCAAGCATGCGCCGTGTGCAGTGGCGCACCACACTGGTGGCAAGAGGGTGATACCTCCCGCCTCGCTATCCCATGAAGGTACTTAGTACTTACCAAAACAGCCATGTCCGGTAAGCACTTGCGTCAACCTAAACGTGAGTTTGCCGCTTCTTCTTGTTACCCAGCGACTCAAGTGGGGGCGGATTGCCTCCACTGTCGCTAGGCCTGCTGATGGAGACCCCAGGTCCTCCTCCGATCTGCGAATCAAAGCTTGTTGAGCTAAATACCTGATTCGCCCCACCTCCACTGATCCTGGACGGTCGCCATTCATTCGGAATCGGTGCACTTCTGCAAGCATCTGGGCCTGGAGTTCACAAGGCGGATCGCTCACAAGAAGTGTCGCCGCCGTCCACGACACCGTCCGGTAACCTCTTACCGCTCTCACTGCTATAACTCTCTGTTCACCTAAGCACCTGCGTATAATTAATAAAAATATAATGAATAAAAATCAGTATAGTCTGCCTTGATAAGAGGAATATCTAACACAAAATTATTTTTTTAAATTGGAACCAGTAGTTTCTGAGATTAGCCGGATCAAACAAACAAACTCTTCAGTTTTATAGATTAGTACAGTATTATTAGTAAAAAATAATACCTTGGGTATCACATTTTCAATTTTCTTGAAGAAAAACTAAATAACTTCTATTGGTCCGACCTGGGATTTGAACCCAGGATCTCTGGATCTGCGGCCTTATATGTAGCCATTAAATCAACGAGAAAGTCAACCAATTTTATCACATCAATTCAATGTAAAACTTGTGTTTTTGCCTTTACTTCTATTGTGTTTGGATTGATTGATTATTATAATTATGTTGATCTGGGGCTATAGGCGTAGGGCTCTATTACGTTATTTTTATTTATGGAATATACATTTATTATTTTATCATAGAAGTTTATAAATTATAACATGACTGCAAAATATTTATATTATGCACGTTCGGCGCTTACATTGACTTAACTTTTAATGTTAACCTACGTCATGTTTAATCTTAGAATAAGAAAAATTAAGCCCATTCAAATTTATCTTACATCGCAATGTTACTCAGAACAAATTGTTTTACCTATATCTTTTTCTCTTCGATATATATAAAAGAGGATCTTTTGACGTGACAACGTCTTATAAATTGGTTTGCCGGGTGACACTTCAAGAAACTGCGTTACGCTCCGCTCACGTTATGCGCTCACAATGAGAGCGAGTGAGAGGCACGCGTCCCTTCCACTCGGGCATGGTTAGCCCGCCTAAGAGCGAGAGAGACAGACATAAAAAGTGAAAGGCACGCGTCTTCTTCCTACTATACGAATGAATTTATTTTACCACTCAAAGTCGTTGTCACGTAAAATTTTCGCCCGTATACCGACTTTACAGGCAACCAATTTTTTTTATGTATGACATCGATAAACTCAGAAACTATTTGACCGATCATTATGAAAATTGGTATGTATATGTATTTTCCCACGGAGAAGGTTTATATGCTATGTCCATTGATGTAACTCGCCACCAGGCGGCGCTGTAAAGTATCGACTTCCGCCCCGTTCAACCGATTGTCATAAAACTTCAAATATACCATTTGTTTTTGTAAATAAAAATAAATCAATATTATAAAAAAATACTTGGTGGTAGGGCTTAGTGCAAGCTCGTCTGGGTAGGTACCACCCACTCATCAGACATTCTACAGCAAAACAGCAGTACTTGGTATTGTTGTGTTCCGGTTTGAAGGGTGAGTGAGCCATTACAGGCATAAGGGACGTAATATCTTATTTCCTAAGTTTGGTGTCGCATTGGCGATATAAGAGATGGTTAACATCTCTTACAATGCGAATGTCTATGGGCGTTGGTGATCACTTATCATCAGGTGACCCAAATGCCTTCCTATGCTATTAAAAAAAAACTTAAAATTATTATTTTAAAATAATATGATTATGTACAAAAAAAGTGATTCAACGCAGAGCCTAAGCCACTGGGGTTACAGACTTGAAATTTTGACAGTTGATGCGTTTTATAATGAAAACGCGTACTAAGAAAGGATATTTGGAAATTCCACCCCAAAAATGTTGAAATAAGGGATGAACCGTTGTATGGAAATACGTCATTTTAAAAGTTAGAAGCATGATATTTTGTACACAAGCTTCTGGTTAGAAGTAAATAAGAACACTAATCAGAGTTTTCCAGAATTCACCACCTAAGAGGGTGAAATAGGGGTTGAAATTTTGTATCACGAATCCGTCATTTTTTATGTGGGAAGCTTGAGATTTTATATACAAGCTTGTATCGCGGGTCCGTCACTTTTGGATGTCCGCATAGGCGGGCCGGCCGTTGGAGCGTCACGGTTGAATGCGCAAGCGAAGGGTACCGCTGGTTTTTTAGTAGGTATTCCGATGTCCGGGGTGCACTCGGTGCCCTGGACATACGGCGAGTCCCACATACATCATGCGTTTTTCCAGCGTTAAAAAAGGGTCCGTCATTTTCCATTTAAGAATCATGAAATTTTACATACAAGCCTCTGGTTAGTATTAAATAAATACGTATTTCAGGGGTTTTTAAAACCACCCCGCAAGAAGGTAACATACGGGGTTGAAAATGTGTATGGCGGGTCCATCTATTTTGATGTAAGAAGAATAATAATAATAACGTATTTCGGGTTTTTTTTAAAAACTACTACGCAAGAATATGAGGGTAAAAGTTTGTATTGAAGGTCCGTCATTTTTGATGTAAATGAAATAAAAACATACCTATTTTGTCATTTTTGAAAATTTAACCCCTAACGGGAGAAATGGGTCGGGAACTTTAGTTTAAAAAAATGGTCTCATCTGCTTGAAACTTACTGTTTTTACAGATAATAGACCATAATTAACCTATTGTATTATTTCTTATTTTATCGCAAAGCCGCGGGTAAATCGCTATTACATATATATCAATTACACACAACACACAACGAATAATACATAACACAATATATATATTGATAACCCTTAAATTGTCAAGAGGAGGAATTCAATGCATATCTATGTAAGTATGTAGTACCTATTTGAGTTAAAACAAATTAATTAATTACCTGTTTTTCACTCATTGATATTAAAGCTAATTGGTTATACGTCGGTACAAAAAGTGCAAAAGTGTGTCTATCTCTATATATCTATAAGAAAATATGGGGTAGTAACATAAAATAATAAATTTTGGTAAATATTTAAAAATATAATTAAATAAAAAACAAACAACGTGAGAATCAGCAAATTAGAAAGGGTTTGCCGACTGACAGTGGTTTTCATTAATGTTCTATAAGTAAAAATAAAACAATGAAGGTATTTAAGTATAGAAGAAATAAGTAGGTACCTAAATCTCTAAATAGACAAATCACTAAAAAAAACGGAATTTGCTCTGTACCTTTTTAATTATTTTACATATTTAATCCTCTTTTGTTTATTATTTTTTAACACTTTCTAGGACATTAAACATCTAAAATCATGACAAAAATTACTAAGTTGTCGTGTCTACTGTCCCTCAAAATGTTAGCTATGAATAAATAAATACTGAATGAGATAAAAATTGGCAAAACGCAAAGTGTTAACATCATCGCGTTTTACCGGGTTTTCGCTATAAATCATCAGTTCGTGTAAAATCTTTTCTTTCCAAGGACTAAGCAAATTAAAAAAAAACCAAGTATTTACATATTAAAATATTGTAAAGTAGATAAAGGTAACTATAAAAGTTATAGGTACCTATAAAAATCTAGTACTTTTAGGTGAAAAAGTTCTTGCAATAATTTTTTGAATTGATTTGATTTGACAGATTAAAATAAATTGAAGAAAAAAAAATGGTTCGGTTTAGTGAGGTAAAAATTATTCGGGTAGTTGATTTCTATGGATATTTGAGGGCCGACTTTAGTCTTCGAGGCGGGGGACTGTAGTCTGGGTCAGGTACTGGAGGCGCGGGAGGCCAAGCGTCACGACGCCATTGTGGATCATTTGTAGGTGTTGTAGGTGGCTTCACAGCTATCGGCCGTTTTGGTTCCTCGAGGTACGAAAACGGACGTGATCCTAAACCTGTCCCGGAACCAATTTGACTGTGCAGCCATGTGTCTGGACGTTTATGATTCCTGAGAAAATAAGATATTACAGTTTAGTGCCAATATTAGTGTTTTGAGCGCTCATGATTTCTATCAAAATTCCATTTGAAAAAATGTGATAGTTTATCAAATAGAGGAAAGAAAATTAATGGATGGATGGATATGCATCTTATGGATCAGATATTATACAGAACAGCGTTTTACCCGCGGTTTCACCCGCGTTCCCGTTCCCGTGGGAATATGGGGACAAAATAGCGTGTGTGCGCAAACACAGATGCACTCTCTTTTCCTTAGCTCTCATAATCCGATGGGACGGCAATCCGACACGACAGGAAAGAGTTCAGGCGCAGGACCAACGGGTTAACGTGCTTTCCGAGGCACGGCATATATGTATAATTGTATATATATATATTATACCTACTTACCTATTATTTGATAACAATTATTTAATTTTAATATTTCATTGAATAAATGGATATTTTAATAGTAATTTATATTACACTATTTTGTATAGATGTATATTTTTATGATTAAATATTATAAATAAATAACAGCATAATTAATATGACAAAGCCATGAGAAATGAAAAACATCAACTACTTACTTGTAATCAGACAAATGGTTTTCTTTTATTGGAGTTCTTGGAGGTTCATCGTCATGATTGAACGCTGGATTTACTTGTGGCCTTGTGAAACAAAGATTTGCATTAAATACGCGCAATGTTGATATTAAAACCTTAACTATATACAAATAAAAATTAAAAATGTGTGGAATGGTGGCAAGAATGCTAGCAGCATTTCCCCTTTGAATCGCAATTCCGTTTCTCTGGGCGAAAAATGAACCAGCCCTCCTGTCACCAGTGGAGGCAATAAGGCGGGGAGTAATATAATGTTGATATTGTTACTTTTTATAACAAATAATATTAATTCTTTTTTCGAATATATAAATTCGATACTGTTTCACTCGTAGAGCCACTAAGCAGGAGACGATGCAGGCGTGTATGAGCAAATTTAGTTATTTCCTCACTCTCACAGTCAAAGACGCAACAATATATGCAGACCAGAAAGACACCAGACCGCACATGAATCGCACTCGTAAGTTACTATTGAGAAAATCCTGATAGAAAACAATTGTTACTGACTGCCAACAATAATATTAACATATCTATATTTTCACAGCATAACATTTACGGAAGATCTATTACTTAATGGTATAAACCCTTACCCTCGGGGATATCCCATGAACATATCGTTACGTTGCAAATTCCAGGGATCTTCTATTCTTTTCGGATTACTAGAATTCAAAAAAGTATTTATAATCACTGGTAAAAAATGTTCTTAGCAAATCTAATGCAAATTTATTGATACTTATGTCGTGACATACTTTGCATTGTCATGATTCAAGGGATTTCCTCTCATTGGGACATGATGAGGTTCATCCTCATGGGGCTGGTTGAACGAAGAACTACGGATTAAAGAATAAATTAATTGAAAAACAAAGTAGGTAAGTACTAATATAACAAATCAACTAAGCCTACAATTAGTAAATTTATATAACAACTGCAAAATGATTGTCTCTTAAAAGCAATTCTCAAATACATAATATTTTACAAAGATAAATAAATAAACACATTTAACCGAAATTAATTTGCAGGTAACCCCAAACCAACTACAATTTTACAGGAACTTACAGATGATCCAAATAATCTAGACATAACCGCATTAAAATAATAAATTAGTAATTTTAAAAATATTTGCTGTTTTTGTAAGTAACGAAATTCTTTGATGTATGAAAATATTTAAATTAACTAAATCACAGCTGCAAATACCTAAAATACAAAAATAATAATTTATTACAATAGTATTGCGATATCTTTATAAATAAAAATCAAATGTTGTTCGTTTTTATCTCTTGAGAAAAGCTTTAAGCGTTTTGCTAATAGGTAACTCGGTTGCTACTTGCTCGTAACGTGAACGAACTCTTAAGCAGGTGAGTTAGTACCTTAATAAAAAGTTACTTACGCCCTAATACCCATAAATACATCATTGCGTTGAGGATTCCAAGGATCTTCATATCTTTTTGGTGAGCTGTGATAATCAAAATGTGCGTTATTTATTATCAACGTACTACAATAAAATATATTTTTTATATTACATCATGAAAACTACTCACTCAAAAGCGTTTAACACTCCTAATTTGTGGATTGGATGCTAAAACATTAAAATATAAATTATTTTAGTTAATTATAAATTATACTGTTTAAATGTAGTCTTGATATTTTAGTGAGTAAGGTTAGTACCTCATCTTCGCGTGTTCTTTTTTTATATTCAATAATGTACGATACTAATAAGATGAGAAGAACGATGTTTATTGCATAACCAATAAATCCCTTGAGCGATACAGTCATAAGTAGAAAAGCTCCCAGACGAATCATGTCTAATAGATAGTTTGGCGATGCCAAACCGGGCTCATGTAAACTCTGTAAGAAAATTGGTTAAGTTATGAAAAAAATATTTCCTCTTCAATAATTGATTGTCTTTAACCTTACTATTTATCTAATTATGTTGAATATTTATTAGAACATACCAAAAGGTCATTCACGGTTTGATAGTCCATACCAAAGTGTACACCTAGGGTTAGATCAACCACTAAAGAAGCTAAGCAGGCACCGACGTATATATAGGCGACGACATCCAAGTATTGAGCGGGACCTTCTTCTTTGCTCACAACTGGATAACAATTAGTAATGTGTAATTTATATCTTTAAACTTAATCTATTTACAGAAATAACTGTTTATCAAAAACGGGACTTGACTTAAAAATAGCTTTAATTAATTAAAATTTAATATTACCTGATATTAATGCAATGGAAGCGATGAGATTAATTACGGCAAAGACCAAAATAATAATTGTTAAAATAAAAATTGAATGAACCTTTGTAAGGTTGTCTATAATAGACAACGGATTGCAGGTTTCATCTGAAAATGCAATTAAAATTAGAATTATTTACAACTTCAAGCAATTATTACTGGATACGGAATTTATCACATGAAGTAAAACATATTATAATACAGTTTTAAGAAAACCTAATTATATACCTATTGTTATTTCTTTTGTTTCCTTGTTTTTTTTCAATTTCTGAAAAAGTTACTGTAAAAAGCTCCATATGTTATTAAACTTCCATGTTTTGAAATTTTTTTATTCATTTCTTCAACATTTTTATAGTGATAATACTAAACTTGAATTTGAATTAAAATTAAATAGATACTGTTTCAAATGATAACTGTTTAGTGTTTAGAATGGTAGCAAGATTGTTAAAAACTTAAAAAAAGCAACGAGCCCCTACCCGATCATTTGCAAATATAATTGTTTACGTAATTTAAGGTTTCCACTAATATGCGACTTAAGCTTTTATTGATATAATAGGAACTAATATTTAGTACGACTGTTATTGTTACTGTTATACATAATAAATTCAAATGCAGATTTGGCACTTCTATAATATAAAACGGACGGAGAACGGATTCAAAAGAAAATATGCTTTGTATTGTATTTTTTTTGTTTTGTGTTTTAATTCTAAACCAACATTAAGATCGTGTTTGGACTTTTCCATAAGAAATTTATATGCATACATTCGTTACCTGAAGTAAGCAGAGATCAAACATTCTCTGCTTGGATATCTGCTTGGATATGTGGTATTGGATACCCATGACGTAAACAATGACAATGGCGTATGGTCATCTAGCGGACCATTTCATTATTAAGTACATTATCTGCAATTATAATACTCACCTTGAACATAAACTTTGGCAATTATTATCAGGAAATAATCGGCGCCCGTAGCATTTGCCAAACTACCGATGTTGCAATCGTAACGGAATATTAGAGCTAGTATACATAGCACTATATTTGTCAACGATAGAATCTGCAAAATACCGAAACTCATATTTTTTTTATTTAAAAAGGCAGTTTTTATATAAATAATGCAACTACCTTTGTTGCATTATTTATATCAACGCATATTTTGCCCTACAAGAGACAATATATATCATAATATTTTACGACTTAATCGAATTTAATTGAATGTGAATTCCTTACATTCAATTCGATAAATTATGCATCGCATGAAATCGATTTTAAGTTTTCAAGAAACAAGCAAGCCTAAACATACACAAATAAAAAATAGCAACTATATAACTCATGACCTTTCCTTTCGCAATTTCGATCCTTTGAGTTCCAAGCTCAAAGGATCGGTCCAGGTGAAAAAGGAACAATCCTCCGTTACAGGCATCAAGATGAGGTGTTTGAATAAAAAAATTGTTATATTTTAAATAAAAGTGTTTGCACTATTACTTACTCCCAGGTCAATGGAAAGTCAATTTATATCCTAATTCTTTGTAAAACGATAAGTATAAATTTATAAGAAATAATTAGTAAGTAACATAAATTATGACTAATCCTACGTTATAAATATTTATGAATATGACAATAGCATTACAAATGTAGCAAAGAATTAAATACGACCAATAACATCGCCAAATGTGATGAAGTGTGCATATCAATTCGTAGAAGATAATGAAACGATTAAAAGCGATAAGCCAACAAAGTAGATGACGCTAGATGCTCTATGTGTAATACAAAAAGAAAATAGTAAAAATAAATATTGAATGTTAAACTGGGATTACCAAGAAGAAAACGTCTTTTATGTTTACAATTATTTTGACAAAAACGTTGCTTTGAGAAAATAAATACTAATAATAGAAATCATCAAACATCATGTAAAAAAAACGTATGTAATCTATGGACGTAAGTACAAAAATAATCTAAAATTCCTTGGAATGATAATAATAAACGGAAATAAATTAAGTTGGTGACGCATTTTTTTTGCGTAGAAATAAAAATGAAATTGATACATCACTAAGAAAATCGTATAAATTTTAATTAGGTAGCCTTCTCATGTTTCAATAACCATATTTTGTCATTTTTTCAATAATGTTTTTTTTACAAAATATGTACTTAGAAAGCAGTTTTGCTGTACGTGATTTACAAATATGAATTTCGCAAAAGATAATTCAGTGTACGTAACATTATGGGAGCACTACAATCACATAAATAAGTAACAAAGTTCGCAATGCATCATAATTAAGTAACATTATTTAAGTAACCTAGATAAATCAAATAAATAAAAATGGATATTATAAATGGATCGCATAATTATTTGCAATTATTCATATAAAATTAAAAACGGAACACTTAGTAAAAACACTTACAATAGAAAGTCCCGCTGAAACGGAACCGGTTACAATTATTTCCGAAGGGGTGTTTAATTTATTTTTATTCATGTTCACTTTTAATAGCTACATTTATTATACAACACGTCATACCGGTCTACTGGCCGATCATGAAGGGACTATATCACTTATAATCGCAAAATGATAATTATTATCGGTTTTAATAAACAACATTATCTTTACAAGCGTATCGATTACTTAGAAAAGTTTTACATAAATTAGGAAACCCTTAAAGCTGAAGAGCGCAGATATACACGGATTGATTTCGTATACCATTTTAAGTGTACTTTACACGTTTTCTATATACAAACATTGCACCTGTAGTTTTCCTTTTAGTTTATGATACTCAGTCACTTTTACAAAATTATTTCTCTCTCTCTTGCAAATTATGCACAAAAAGGTTTAATGTTTAAATTTCAAAGGAATAAACAACAAGCACATTTGCTTTAATAGTATTTGTAGGGATCGTAGTGCTAAACGATATTACATTTATTACAATAATTCAATTTTATCTTTTTACTGGGTAATATATTAGTAGCCGCCATGACTACGCCAACAAAGATATCATGTACTCGAATTAAGTGTTTCCTTTCCCTCACATACATCGGCTTTTAGAGAACTAAAACCAATACCATGACTCATCGGTTTTCCCATATAATTAAAAAAGGCGTAGCAAGTAGATTAAATAATTTGAAGCCATTTAAATGGGGAATTGACTGTGTGGTTAAACCAAATCGCATTGATAACTTTTTCAATATACATATAGCCTATTCCAACCACAACTTGAATAAACCCAAATAAACAAATTTGACACTGAATGAATGCGATATCATTGGTCATCGACATCAATTGATGCGATGTCATTGGTCGATATCTTGTGTTGTGTGTTTACATTTATTTCTATTCCCATTGGAATAGGGTATAATTATATGTTACGAGCGTAAGAACCTTCTCGGATTTAATACCTGGCTATAAATTATCTTGGCATACCTGGCTATAACTTATAGCCCGGTATTAATCCCAAGTCTACTGTAAAAACTAGATATTATATTATTCTACTTTATTAGATCAGGACGTCCACCCGACCGATGTCAGTCACTCAAGGCAAACTAACCAGTTGTACAAGTTAATAAGTTGGCAAACACAAATTAACTCTCTAGTCTCCTCATATAGTTCGATGGGGCGGAGAAATCGGACTCGTTCTGAAAGAGTTTATTTCCGCCAGAAGGAAGGAATTCCAGCTTACTTCTTCTTTCCGAAATGTGCCCGAACCTGTGACTGACCACCAAAGACACTTGAACGCTTAGTATCCTCTCCAAGTAACTGCACCGGGTTACTTGGATAAGTTATTAAAATTTCTTACTTAAGACAGATCTTAAGACAGATCTTAGACTAGTGGACATGGGCCGATTTTCACGAGACATTTTTCACAAAAGCCGAAATAAATATTCGAGAACAAAAAATATAATATAAAAATCAACTTCAATCATTTTGCATGCATTTTGCATGTACACTAATAAATTAAAAGTAATATTTTACTACGACATTATATTTAAATGTTACATCAGATAATATTATATTTAAGTTAAAATCATCGAATTGTATTTGGGTTGGGAGGATCAGGTTTTTTCATGCTCAGTTAGCAGCAGAATCGTGGTAAACCATACTATTCAAACATAGCTACAGTTTGGAAACTTTTTAGAATTTTTATATAAAATCTTTTTGTAATTTGACGTTTTATATTGATGACGGTTTGAATTAAAAAGTACTTACAAGTATGCATAAAACTTCAAGAAAATGCATAAATTTAAAGTAACTGACTAAAATATTGACGAAATGAAAAAACTAATATTCTAAATCATATCTTTTTTTAGCAAAATGTTATGCCAAAGCCAGAAGTATTATTGTCTGGCCTTCTTGCCGTTGCACTTCTGTGGCGTATCGGCAGTTCCATATACGCGAGCTACTCAATATCTGAAGCTGTAACTCCATCGTGTTTTGGAACTGGGGTAAAAACTTTTATTGCTGCCTCGCTGATAATCACGGAAGTTGTTCTGGATTTAATGCCCTTGTCTGAATTTCCGCGAATTAGTCTTGTCCACACGATTATAAGCATACCTTCTCAAGCATACACCCTATACTTTGCTAATAAGTACATAGGACCGACGCTGGATAGTCGAAGGGTAACAATCTTTGTTTACATATTATCGGTTTTGTGTTTCATAGAAACTTTATACAAAATAAATATCGATTGGAATAGAATCGAATAAAATATAACTATATCAACATTCTTTTATTTACAAAATAATAGGAAATTTCAAACAAAAACTATTTTTTATTAAATTTTAATAAAAAATGTACTTGATAATAATCTTATAAACTTACTCGTGATATGAAACATTATTAAAGTGTTTAGTCCTAAATTACATTACAGATTTAATGCTAAATTAAATAGTAATAAGATAATATACACAATGATACACAATTATTAATTCAAGACTATTGTTCTCATACACTTTATACATTGCACGTAATGTAGTTTCTAAATTAATAAACAAATGTACTTGTGGTGAACAACGTGGCGCGACTTATTATATTTAATTACGTAACATGAATAATATTTTACAAAATAACAAAACATATATATGTATATATATTTTTACAACAGCAAATAAGATTGAAGTTTGAGTTCTATTAACTTTAAAAACAATCATAAAACAATTTAATAAAATTACTAAAATGCAATGAATTATTTCTAACATTAAATACAAATAAATTAGGTTATCGTGCTCTAATCGAATTTCCCTTATCAGGAAACTTGTAGAGGACCACATTTTTTTGCTGAGAATTATTTATTACGAGTTATTAGTAGATATATTTCGCCCATGATTTCTTATCAAAATATTATAATATCTTTCTCACTCAATAGATTAGCTATAATTATGTCTAATTAGTTAATAACACGGATTAAAAATTATGTGTAAAGCAATAGCTTATTTCTTACCAATGCGAGAATACTATTTTACAACCTAAGAGCTTTTAATACCTACTCCTACTGGTTATTCCCATGCGAATTACACAAGAAAATGTAATTACCTCGAAACAGTATTGCACATAGGTTATTTATAATTCGTATGAGCAACGGCATTAACAAATGTACACTTAAATAATTAAGAATCAATATAAAATTAATGGAGAACCAGATAACGCGCACGAGATTTATAAGTTTTAATAATAAGTGATCTAATGTTATCATCCCCAAGTTTCATGTTCCTTGAATACCTACGGAAATCTAAACATAAAGTAATAAGAAGAAATACTGAATACATTATAGATATACGTCGAAGTCCTTTCGTGTATAAAAACGTTCCAATTTTCCTCTTTTCAATATAAAACATCCGTTTCTGTGAGTGAGCCTGTAAAAATAATTCAATATTCAGACAATCATATTCTTAAATATTTAATAATTTTTTTTTATCATTTATTGATTGTATTTTACGGAGGTTGTTTTTATATACACTTTATGTTATTTATATGACTTTTTAATAACAAAGAAGATGATGGTCGGAGCCCGGAGGACCAGTTCTACTTATGTGTGACAAATCATATCATTCTTAGTTAATTCGCTTTTTTACGGGTTTGCCCGAGATATATTTATATATCAAGACAAGCTTCGACAAACATCGATAAGTTCAGCTCTAAAATGAAGGTATACTTATTATTTTATTATTTTTTGATAGATTAGAGGAAAAAATTTGATGTCAACGTCAAAAATTTTTCTGTCTTAATTTTATTTTAATAAAATTAAGTTATATTTTTATTTTCTTTCTAAAATTGACATCAAATTGATTCTGATTATCAAATAAAAATGTTCACCAAATAATATATAACTAATTTCACTTTTTGTTCTCAGAAGTAGGGAGGCGTGTGGCGTTGCCAAGCAGTCGCAGAGCCAGCCTAGCGGCCACCCCTGCAACGGGCCAAACATCCTGTGCTGTGCTAGTGCCACTCCATCGCCAAAATAGTGACGTTATGTGTTTATTTTTTAAGTTTTTATAGAACCATGTTGGGTTCTAATAATTTTAGTAATTCCGTTCCTTCCCAGCCGGACCTCTTATCATGTCCCCAATGTTTTAATGGAAGAATTTTCAAGAGCCAAAAAGGCTTAAAAATTCATACGACCCGTTGTCACAGCCTTCCATTAGGACATTCATCTGATTTTATTTTTAATAGACCTACTAATATAAACAGTGACACTAGTTCACAATTACAGTTTGAAAAGATATTGGCAAAATACAACCAAAATATTCCTCTCATAAAAAGAATCCCTAGAGGAGCGAGAATATCTCTAGCTAGATCTCTATCCAGTGTTATTCAAAAATGTTTTTCAAATAGTGATTCGGCGTGGCAAAATCTTTTCACTTTCTCATATAAATTTTTTCATGTTGATAAAGCCAAAAATGGCTCCTTATCGACCAAATTAAAACAAAATAGTCTGGATACCGAAATTTCATTTCCCAAATTCGCATCACGGCCTTTAAATTTTAATTTAAAAAAAAATGTTGAAAATAAAGCAATGGATGGAGATCTTAAGAACGCAGCTCGCATTCTTTTCTCTAGTGATACCCTCGCACCATTTAATGATAAAACGCTAGAATCCCTACACGAAAAACATCCTTTACCAAATCCAACATCTGTACTTCCAAATCCACCTTCTCAGAACACTTTTTTACAGGTTAAAGATGAAGACACCTATGCTTCCATTATGTCATTTTCAAGCGGCTCTGCTGGTGGCATTGACGGTATCACACCACAACATCTTAAAGATCTTGTGAGTGCCTCAGCTGGTGACGCTGGCAGGGCCCTATTAAGTGACATAACTAAGCTATGCAATTTTATGCTATCCGGTAAGGTGATTTCATCTTTTTTACCACATCTTTATGGTGCAAGACTTTGTGCCTTTAATAAAAAAGACGGAAGTATTCGTCCAATTGCAATCGGGTCCACTTTCCGCCGTTTGGCATCTAAATTAGCTTGTAGGCACATAGTTTCCACCTTAAAACCTAAATTTCAACCTATACAACTCGGATTTGGAAGTAGAGGTGGGTGTGAAGCCGCAGTACATTCGACTCGTACCTTTCTAAAAGGAAACGAGGCCGAAGTACTGCTGAAAGTTGATGTAAAGAATGCCTTTAATTCCTTAGATAGAGCAACCTTGCTTAACGAAGTCTCGTCTTACTTACCTGAAATTTACCCTTATGTTTGGCAATGTTACAGTTCATCCTCAAAGCTTTTTTTTGGCGAAAATACAATTAATTCTAATGTAGGCGTTCAGCAAGGAGATCCATTGGGTCCTGCTCTTTTCAGCCTAGGTATCCATAGCTGCATCTCAAATTTAAAATCTAAATTAAACATATGGTACCTAGATGATGGAACCATAGGAGGTAAAGTGGATGATGTTATTGAAGATTTAATTATAATTAAAGAACGTTTTGATAAAGTTGGTCTCAAATTGAATTTTTCAAAATGTGAAATTTACTTCACAGACACTTTATCTTTAAAAGATATTTATTCGGCAACGGAATTATTTTTTAAAATTGCACCTAATATTAAAATCCTTCATAAAAATACGCTTTGCCTTCTTGGTGCACCACTTTTTGACGAAGGTATTGAACCTGTTTTAAATGATAAAATAAAATTATTTTTAGACAACGTCAACAGATTGGGCATCTTAAATTCTCATATTGCTTATACTATTTTAAAACACTGTCTTTTTGTTCCAAAATTAATGTACATTCTACGCGCGAGCCCAGTCTGGAAATTTCCTGGCCTTACCAATAAAATCGATGCCATCCTTAAAGATTCTTTAGAGAAAATTCTAAATTTATCTCTTGATGAGTATTCCTGGACACAAGCTACACTCCCGATTAAGCATGGTGGCATCGGTGTGAGGAAAATTTCAAGTGTTGCCCTTCCAGCCTTTCTCTCTTCTGTACATAGCATTTCAGACCTTTGTTCACATATTTTAAAATCAAATACACAGAAAATTAAAAATGTTACAGAGGCAATAGAAAACTGGAAGGTAAAATGTCCTAATGACGATATCCCTAAGGAAGTTACCAAACAAAAACTTTGGGATTCGCCACTAGTTCATGTTACACAACAAAGTTTGAATCAAAATTTAACAAGTGCCAAAAACCGTGCACGGCTTCTAGCTTTATCAACTAAAGAGTCAGGTCACTGGTTACATGCGGTACCTTCTAAAAATCTTGGGACGCTTTTAGACAATGAATGTTTTCGCGTATCAATAGGTCTCCGGCTGGGAACGCAGCTGTGTATTGAGCACAGGTGCCCGTGTGGAAAAGAGGTTGACTCTTTCGGCTTACACGGTCTTTCTTGTCCAAAGAGTTCAGGAAGGCTTTTCCGCCATGGTTCTCTTAATGATATTATTAAAAGGGCTCTTGCCACCATTGACGTTCCTGCTCTTATTGAGCCTCATGGAATTAGTCGTGATGATGGCAAGAGACCTGATGGACTGACATTGGTTCCCTGGGAACGGGGACGGGCCCTTGTGTGGGACGCAACATGTGTTGACACATTGGCCCCGTCTCATATCAGGGAAACAATGTTAAAAGTCGGAGCTGCCGCGGAAAAAGCTGAAACGAACAAACGTAACAAATATTCGTCACTTATTCCAAATTATATTTTTGTTCCGTTTGCAGTTGAAACGCTTGGACCTTGGAGTAATAGTGCCAAAAAATTCATCCAAAATATTACTCCCCGCCTTATTGCCTCCACCGGTGACAGGAGGGCTGGTTCATTTTTCGCCCAGAGAATCGGAATTGCGATTCAAAGGGGAAATGCTGCTAGCATTCTTGCCACCATTCCACGCGGTCACGACTTGTATAATAATTATTTTTAAATGTTATTTGTATTTAGTTAAGGTTTTAGTGTGCCTAGTGCGAGGTTTCTTTTTATAGAATAGGAAGGCGGATGAGCATTCGGACTTCGGAACTAAGATGTTATGTCCCATGTATCTGTAATTACACTAGCTAGGGTACTCTTCAAACCAAATTTATTTTAAGGATTTATATAATAAATGTCAATGAAGTGCTAAACACCTAATGAAATTAGTGGCAAGATGCAATAGCGACGTACGACGACATTGTAATAATTAGTACCTACGTATAGTTTAACATTAGGTACAACAAAAACAGTTGGACGTTGTGTATCAGAATCGACTTCAACTAACAATTAATGGAATGACGGCAGTATGCATGTATAAAGCACATTGTTTTAGCGGCTAGTGCTATAATACTACGGTTTTAACCTACATGAACTACATAAACATAAGGATATTGCATTTTTTAATACTGAAAAATCTTAACACTTACGATCTAAATAAAGAAAACAGACTAACTCTTTTTGTTTTGTGCCATAAAATAATTCCTCTTCTGCGTCAACGAACTAAGACTAGATGCTGCGCGATGGACGGCTGGAAGTGTAAAAAATAAGTAAAGGGATAATCTAATTATCATAATTTATCACATAAAAAGAAATTATTATGAAATTTCAAAACCTGAGTAATAACTTTCAATACACAATGATGTATACATTGAAAATATAATTTGAATAGTTGTTCTTTTATTTCGTAAAATCTACTTATGTGACAGATAATAATAGAAATTGCATTCACAGGCTTTTCTGAAAGAAGATATTGCGGTATAGTCAGGAAGTGGAACTGGCGGTAAATCCTCATCTGGGGGTAGCTGGTCACGCATGCGATGTGCGGAAGCGGGGATGTAAGCCCAAGGCAGTTGGCCCTGAAGCTCGGCAGCAGTGCCTCGTCTTCTGTTCAATCAAATCATTCTTCTTTGCATACAAATAAACATAGTATACAAGAACCATAATAATTTGTAAATAGTGTAATATGAAGACCTTAAATGTGATCTTTAGGTCTTAAAATCTGTTGCACTTAGGTACGCTTACGTTTTAAATGATTTTGATAGATAATTAGACGTTTGTTAATATATTCGTGCATGTAATTTTTAAAATATAAATAATCAGCAAGAAATGTTTTAATCATCAATGCAAATCTTACTCGCGATTGAAAACAGGAGTGGCGGGCTGGTTGGTTTCATTCAATTGAGGCAAAGATTGTGTAGTTCGAGGACTCGAGGTCCGGCCAATCATATCTATTACTGTACGGTCCAGACGCATTTGCTGCTCGGCTATCATATTTTCTAACCGCTGTGGCAATGATAGTAGATTATCGGGAAAATTCACAGTGCGTTTTTTGTCGTCTTCCTCCTGGTTTATTCGTGGCGATCTGTTGTTAAGCAAAACGTACACATTGTTACACATTTATCCCAATATTTGGCCTAATATTATATCGTATACAAAATTATTGTAACTGACTGCCTCGTTGGTCTAGTGTAAGCCCGCAGACACGGTGGTCCTGGGTTACAATCTCAGGTCGGGCCAATAAAATGTTATTGAGATTTTCTGTCGAACATTTTCACCCGGAGTCATGGAAGAGTTAGAAGTGTGTACACTCCCGTGCCTCGGAAAGCACGTAAAGTCGTTGGTCCTGCCTGCGCCTGAACTCTTTCCGGTCCTGTCGGACTGCCATCCCATCGTGTTATAGAGAGTGTACCCGGTGTAAAATCTCCGGCGCAGTTGGCTATTCTCTCTTAATCGGTCTGGAGGACTATCATTTATTATTACTATTAAATACTTACTTATCTGAAGAAATATCCAAAAAGTTTGTTAGAGAAACGCGTCTCGGAGGAGGCGAACTTTTGTCGAAGAGCAATTTCTTCATAGTTCGAAATGCCTGACTAAAGTCAGCACGTGGTATCTTTGCGTGGTAATCGTCACGCACCGTGGATCCTTCGAAGTCCCTCGTACTACTCAAATTTGTTGAAACTTCGGTAATATCTGAGAGTGCGTGCCTTGGTTCACGTTGCATCGCTTCTGTTACAATTGGTTCAGATAAAGAACTTATTTCAACAGCTTCTTGAACTGGTACATGTACCGAAGCCACTGGAGAGCTTTGTACTTCTGCATCTTGAGTAGCAGTTGGTATTATAGGTTCTGCTACGACAGGAATCGTAGAAGTTGGTGCTTCAATCTATGTGATATAAAATTGAATTTGATTTACATAAATTAATATTAACAATAGGTATTTCATTAAAATACTATTCTTAATTAATGTACTAAATCTTAATTATATGAAAATAAGATAATTCATGCCTGTTAATTTAAAATCTGCTCTCAAGGAGAAAAAGTTATCTTGATACATAAATTTCAAACTTACAACAGCTATATCAGTTTTTTTCGTTTTGGATTTATTGACTGCCACAAGAATAACGAGAAGAATATTAATGACAAAAAAGACACCGAAGCGCGAGTAGAGCATGACCATGATCCATGAAGTCAGGGATGTGTCCAACTGAACATTGCCCACGCCGTTCGCGCTACCATCCACATACGCCATAATATCTGCGAGAGTCTGCAAGATTATTAAGAACGTTTAAAACATGCAAAACTCTTAGAACCTAAAGGATTTTCCAAGACCAAATCGGTACCATAAAAATATGTTAAATACCTTAGTATAAAACGAGTCATTGGCAAATATTACAGTTGCCACGACATCCAGAGCGCATATACCAACCGACACCATGATCCATGGCCATCGTATTGGCTTGGAGTAATCATTCTTTAAACCTCCAGCTATAAACAGAATAAATCTGTACTCGCTTTTATACAGCTGAATCATTAAAATGAATTATTCAACATCAGCAATACATAATAGGTATAATAAAACTTTACCACATACACACCATCTTAATTAAATGAAACAAAACAACGTTGCTAGACTAAATAATAAATTCAAGTGATTTCAATTGTTCTGCATACACAACAAACTTACTCATAATGATAGCGCTGGTGAGAAGCCAAAGAACGCCTAAGCCCAAACTAACACAATTAATGATAAATGTACGAGTTACAGTTAGTGGCTCTCGAGTCATTAGTACAAATGCTTGGTCAGCTATGCCGTCTATAGCATTTCCTATATTGATGCGAATGCCACATTGACTCGGATCTGCAAAACAATCATATATTGTATTATTGATACATGTGTTCTTGAATCTACTCATACAGGTAGGAAACATACTGTTTCAGACGAAGTGACAATAGTTATTCTTGAGTTACGTAAAAATAGTAACTGTCGTGCACGGCACAGGATATTAGTCGATACAACATTAATGAATGTAAATTTTTAACAAAATATATTGTGTCACACCATAAGTATCAAGAGACAATACAAAACTGGCGGAGCTCGAAGATTTTTAGTAAATTGACAGACAACTTCATACACGTTAGTTATTCGAATTAATTGGTACTAGTGTATTTGTATTTCACTTACTATGATAATACAATATTCTTATGTAGATTAAAATCGGTAACTCTCGTAGAAAATCCAGCAAGCAGTAATACTGCGCGAGAGAAACTGAGCTGAAGATCACTTGGACCACCGCTTGAATCTGAAATTCAAATTAAAAGAATAAAATTGTATGTAAGAGTAAATTTATTCCAAAAATATTTTCATAATAAATTACTTTGAAATATGTTAATCTGAATCTATAATGTTACATATTTTTTTTAAATAAATAATACAATATACATTAAGACAACAAGAACTATACATAAAAATATCTACGATATGAAACGAGAAAGCATGTTATCAATGATTAGTTTTATAATATCGCTCACTCATAGCTTGAAAATGTGACATCGCATTGCATAAAGTGACCGTTTAGAGATTAGATAAAAGAAAGCATCATTGGACAAATATAGAATATTAGTATTATAAAAAAATATATTGATATGTCTCGCTATTGCCTTAAAACGTATTAAATGCGCAACATCAAAGGAATAGTTTGTATGTCACAAACTTTAATGGCTACAAAACTTAAATAATATATTCTTAGTTATAAATTAACCATACGCTTCAATCAATTCATTAATTTATAGTATTTTTTTATATAATTATATTATTTTAAGCTAGTGATTGCCCATTGGTCGAAATTCAGCCATAATTTATTTCATAAGTTGTTGTGTCGCTTATTTATTTAAACAAAAATATAAATATTGACCAATAAATTTTAATAATTGAAGGTAGGTAAGATTATAACGAGATATAGAGAAATTGTGAAAAAATATTGAAAGTAAGTTGTATTCATTTCTTAATTATTTATATTTGCTATTCATACAATAGAAAAAGACGACTAAATGGAGATATATGTATATATATATGTATATATATATATATATAAATGACGTAGAATTCTCGAGTTCAAGTCTCGGAAATGTTAATACATAATTATTACTTTAAAAATGGACGTTGATAGAAAGACTTTGTTGGATAAGAGCGTAGTAGAATGAGATCCAAACTTCAACCGGGGTAGGTGTTGTTTGCCCGGTCCTTCAATATTTACTTGGCTGTTATTGCATATGCAAAATATGCGTACAATTAAAACAATCTAGCACCGTGAATTATTTTGAATTAATGGTTATCAACTAAATATAAACATGAGCTTTGTTTATTTGGGCGCTAAGATGATTCAGGCGTTATAAATGTGACTGTCGATCCGAGCCTGACCCACTGACATCGGCGTTGAGTGCAAGTGATATGTGATTTTAAAATTAAGTTATTAGCTAGTTGAAGTTAACTATATATTGGGTTTCTCTGAAATTACAATCAATTCAAAAGTCACTAAAATAAAAGTGATATTATCATACCCCAGGGCTTATGATCTTACATTTTAAGCTAATGTAATAAAATTAAACCTACTTCAAGTAATTCTCTGCACGCATACTTAAACAAAAAAAAATTAATAACTCTTGTTGCAGTTGTAACTTTTGTTGTAAGCCAGAGACACACGATATTTTGTTTTCCATTTTAAATAGTTTTTTTTATATATTTTATTAAAAATGTATTTGACCTAATAAAATATATATGTTAATATTTCGTAGTTTTCAGTACGCATATTATGTAATTATCTCGAATAGGTACAATTAGCTAAAATATACAGCCCCAACATGATGTTAAAAAAATCCATATGGTTAAAATTTTACAAAATATAATAACGACTTGATAGATGTGTGTGTAAAAAATCTTAAAATTTAAGCAAGGTATACAGGGTTATTTGTAACGACCCAGCAATCTCGCAGGACTAGATAGCTAGCATCATATGCAACAACTTTTGTTCTACGACTTCGGACATAACTCAATACTTATTAGTTATATTACAAGTTTTTGTAGTACTGTCGTGACATTTGTAGGTCTATATTTCATTCATCTACGAAAGGACGACTCGACGCGTCGATCTTTGCAATGCGCGTAGATTAATAAACTTTCAAGCGAGAAATAAAAAAATCATAATAAATTTAAAAAAAAATCCTATTTTTGTATGAAAATAAAATCTAACAAATTATCAAAAGTCGTAGATCAAAAGTTGTTGCTAATGGTGTTAGCTATTAGATAACTAAGGAAGAAACTCCGTCGAGGACGCTTGCGGAGCCGCGCATGAATTAGTTATTTGACGATAATTGAAATCAATTCTGATTTCTGAGCTTAATATGATTTCCAATATATTGTATGTTAAATATACTTTAGATGATGCAACACAATAATCGGGACTCGATATTACATTTATTAACACCCTGTTCGGGATAAGACGGCTATCACGACGCGGCCGCCACTATACGTTATCAACATCAGAGCTGATAACGCACGCTCTCGCCACGTCCGTCTTATGTCTTGTGCTCCAGTTTTCTGGTACTCGTACATAATACGATTTTATCTAACGTTCATATTGATGCACGATTTACGTCATGGTTATCACTTATTACAACAAGGGTTTGAGTTGATAAAATACTTTTAAGTTTTATAATTCTAAAATATATTCACTTATAAGTAGACATATACATACATATATAATACGTTAATATTCACTATTTCTACACAATTATGGGTGGCAAGGCATAGAGACAAACCCATACATGTTAATATTATAATTTTTAATAGCGATATGCGATAAAACTTTATCGACTACTAAATTAATTATTACTAAATATAAAATGTGTACAGTTAGATATTATTATCAATTATTAAACATTTTCAGTACTAATTATATTACAGTGAAAACGTTTATTATTCAAAAGGGTATCATGAGAGATTACAATCTAAAATTTTTTAAGAATATATCATTGTCATAATTATAAAACTTATCTTTATTTGGTATTGTCATAAGCCTACATACAAACATAACATATATTACTATTTAATATTAGTATTTTACGCTAATAAATAGTAAAAAAGAGGTATGTACACATATATTTATAGGTATGGGTTTGTGTTTCGATGTCTTTTATATTTTCGATTAAAGACGAGCATATTATGATATGAAATCGCAAAGCAAAGCATTGCAGAACAAATACAACAACAAAATATAATTTACTTATACTTACGCGCGAGCGAAGCCGGGGGCAATTGCTGGTAAATAATAAATATATCATATCGAAAAACAAAATAAATATGTTTTATATTTTTTCAATCCGTTATATGTGCAGTTTTTTAATAAGTTACTACCCTAACCTAAGAAAATATAATATTTCAAATGAATACAGACGGAAGCTTACCAGGTCCCTGTTACCGAGGGAACGCCGTACATCTCTGACATAAGTGCATTCGCGGCAAATTACTCATCGTCAATGCTACAGGCAACAATGCGGCAATCAGCTCACTTATTACATATTACAAGCGTGGGCGCGTTTATACCGACATAAGTCCAGCTGAACCTATTTTATATCATTGATCATATAGATGTAAACGCAATTTACATTGGAAGAATCTAAATCTATGAAACTGAATTTTTAACTTTGTTGTGTTCCTATCAACATTCAATCATTATCATTATACAGACTATCAAATATAGGTAGTTCAAGATTCAGCCAATTCAACTGAACAGTTATATTATTATTCGACGTGAAATTGAGATCACTTTGTTTATTTATAAATGGATTGAAATAAAAGAAGCACTACATTTTAAATGAAGTTTGCCGTTTCTAAGATTACCGCGAACACAAAGAGACAAACAGATGAAAATTCAAACAATCATGGTTTTAGTTTAATCATTGTTATATTGCAAGAATAATTTTAATTCTATGTACAGACAGCGATCAGTTACATTTTTATTATATGCATAGATAGTGAGAGGTTTGCTTGCACATTCGTATTTCTAGCAAAAACTTGTATTTAGCAACAAGCTGAGAAATATATAGCATGCTGCATCTAAGTTCATTAACAACATGAGCAGTATTAATTGGTTCTAATCGAAGAATACAAACTTTACCTAACTATATGATGTCACTAAGTATAACCCATTTTTAAAATAATTAGCTAATAATACTTCTTAACTTAATAAAAAAGTCGTACAACTTACTTTATGTATCTCAATGTAACTACCAAATTAATTTAAAAACAAATAAATGATATAACTTACAAGGGTTGTGACACCAGCAAAAATCATGACTTTCATTCCCATATTGATATTATTTCTCAGCTTTCAGGATAAAATGATCAAATGAACGAATTTAAAAACTGTTTAATATATACTTGAGAATGAATATGTATTGACACAGATCTAACAACGATTCGATCCGGCATCTACGGAGCTACGGCCAGCATCGCACGGTGTGGACGCAATCTCTATCATTTCTCAGGCGATAAGATTTACAATCGCGACTAGATCAGATACAACAAAATAGTAATAATAATAAACATTTTATTACATGTATGTTACATTACATGGTAATGGATATTTGGGCGTCCTATGTTTTTTACATTTTTTTTTTATTAAAATCAGACTACAATTTAAATAAATGTTGTTAGGGAATTAGGGATCATTAGTTAAACTCATCAAGTTTTCTTACAATAGCAATGTCTATGTTGTTAACCACTTGCCATCGGGTGGTCCATGTGCTCGTCCGCCTTCCTATTCTATAAAAAATGGATTATTTGGTTGTTTATTGATTGATTTAGCTCCTTTCTTCACCTATTCCTAATTGGACTTTCAAAACACTTATTAATTTTTTAACAGGAAAGGGTTTAATATCACTGGATATGAATATTAATATTAATGACATCTACCTGTTCTCTTGGAAAGCTTCATTCTCCAAAGGTTGTCTGTGAGAGATCGCTATAAGCGATAAGACCGCCTTGTCGCATCATTTGTAGTTTGGTTGTGTCCTAATACTTATATATTTGTTTTTTTTTTTATGTTGCGCAATAAGTAAATAATGTAAGTCTTTTTTGTAATCAAAGTAATGACTTCTTGTCCTTTATCCGATTGAGTCAAAATGTTGTTCTTGCTGAAACTAATTCGATGGTCTGAAAAATCACTAATTACGTACAGGCTAGGTAGCAGATGATGTAAAGCATGGATGTTGTGCCTGTTCATATACAAGCAGAAAAAATACATTTAATTGCATATAATTAATATAACTATGATTTATGTTATCTTAAAATGCATATATAGTATGGGCTAAGATAAAATTAAAAATATTGTTTCGTATTTAATTTTAAACCTGAAACGTTTACTTTGTATGTACGTGAGATGTCTAATTATTTTTAATTAACACAATCCCGTGGCGACGCTAAGAAACATCTGTAAACGTATATAAAGAAAAAATATATTACTTGTGTAACACATTCCTGTAGTCCATCTCCATTGGTTGACAACTTACACTTTGTACATAAGGCGATCAAGATGTTTCTTCGTGTAAGTTCTTGAAATCAGTTAAACTTTTAAATGCATAAATAATATTAATGGATGTTAATATTAACTATTACAATTATGAAACAATAAAATATATGTGAGTAAAATCTATACTAATATATAAAGCTGAAGAGTTTGTTTGTTCGATCCGGCTGATCTGAAGAACTACTGGTTCGAATTTAAAAAGTAGTTTTGTGATGTATAGTCCTTTTCGAGGAAGGTTCTAGGCTGGTTTTTATTCATAATATTTTTATTAATTAAATGCGGGTGAAACCGAGGGGCACATCTAGTGAATATATAAAGAGATTACGTATTAAAATAATGTATTATTTTTAGGTATCACTGCTTGTGATGTGTTATTTGACTATTGCATTATGTACTGAACATGAGGATTTAGAAACGAATATAACATCTCCTAAAGATATGTAAGTATTATAATATATTTTTATTAAGTAGTATCAAATAGTCATGCAACAATGCTTAATCAAAACGAAATAATGCAGGTACGTCGTGCGTGCAACAGTCTACCAAGTTGGAATACTTACAAACCAGACTAATGAAACTTCTGGTTCTAATACGTAAGTTATTATATTGGTCAAAGCCGAGATGGCACAGATGGGACTTGAATCTTAACTGATTGAGGGTTCTAACTCGGACAAACGCTGACATTTCATGTGCTTATTACATTCTCTCTGCATCTACTCATGTTTTGTATTTGATATAATTTTGGATAAGTTTACATTTGACTTAATTTACAAATATTACATTTTTATTTGTTATCTGTTATAAATCTGTAATATTTCAGTGGTCATCAGGAGGCGATCACGTTTTACCATAAAAATGGATCTAATATAGACTTGAGTGCGATTCCCGATCCCTTACTAACAAATGTGACGGCGGAAAAAATTGTTGGCGTTGCACCTGTTAGCAATAATTCTCTACCTTGGGCCGCCCTCAAGCAATTGGTTTCAACTCCACATTTTCAAGGTGCGATAATATTAATAATTTATAATATTGCTACTCAAAATAAAATAATAATATGCGCAGAAATAACAACCTAATCGAATACATAAACATGTAGCCTTATTAATAAGATATCGTCAAAAGCTTGAAATAAACTTTAAGCATTATTTTTTAAGGAAAATCTAGCCCTCCGATTAATGTACATACAAATGTTGAAAAATCGAAGCGGGACGTCTCCGAAAGGCCAGTTGAAATTATAAAGGGTGCAGCCGTCATCCCCTCCGAGGCGGGCGTGCAATCGATTGCATTGCCTCCCCTTCTAACCCTCAATAAAAACCTATCTAAAATACCGGTTCCAATACCGAATATGTCGGTAGTGAGTTACGCAAAAGTGAATACTGTATTTAATTCTACATAATCTAATACGATATTAATTTACAAGTACCAAATTGTATAACCAAGAAAAATAGTATATAATTATTATGTATATTGCTAGTTGCTTATAAGATGTATAAATATGATGTATTGAATTTGTGGGTTGTTTTATTAAAAATTGAGTATGTGATGTAACATAGATTAGTCTGACAATAACTTAGTCTGTAAAAAAACCAGCATTCATGTTTACAGTTAACAAGTAGGTATTTCAGAGATAGCATTATAAAAGAATCTCATCGACGAGAACAAAGGATTTAAAAGAGAGCCTCAAACCGCATGTACAAAAGCAACGCATGCGTGTCCGCGCTAACGATTCGTCGCTGCTAACGAAAACTACGCGAGTTGTTGCAAAATAGCCGTATTGCGCTTGCTTAAACCAAACGCTGCCGCTGGGGCATGTTTTGTTCCAGTCTATAATATTTGAGTGAAATGCTGTTGAAAGTGTCAGCTAGGCCAACCTGACGATGAGTTCGCCTAAGCTTAATGAGAGATGTCCGAGCAGCTTAAGCAATGGCAAGAAACATCTTAGCACGGAATCTAAGGAAGACTCGCTCGATAACTCTGTAAGTCTGTACACAAAATATTACATTAGAAATGATAAGTATTTATTGAAATATATATGACAATCACGGTACGATTATCACATATATATTTTTACTTTTGAAATAACATCACTTTTGGAAAAATTAAAATATGCTGTCATAAAAACCCACAGTTCAATAAATATTCAAAAATAATTATAAAACCAATATTAAAAAGACAATTTTCTTGTCTTTCTGAAAAATACCACATGTCAATGACCTTTTCAAGGCTGTTGACTTGCGTAGTTATGATGCGCGCCAAAGTTAAGTAAAGCGGTCTCTAGAATACGAAACTGGCGTAATATAATGTTATAGCCTGGCACTTTTTTTAACGACATATTATATTTTAGATTCGAGAGTCGATTAAATCAGAAAGAGCTGGAACGAAGTCAGAGGAAGATTGTAGGCGTCGTACCATCATTGTCGAAAAGAAAAATGGAAGCTACGGCTTTACGTTGCAGAGCTACGGCATTCATTATAAAAAGGTTTGTGAATGAAATAAAATTATATCATTTCGCTGTTAGCTTAACAGATTTTAAAGACAAGCAATGTGACGCTATTGATATATTATAAATATTGCTGTGTTCCAATTATCGTAATAAAGTTATAGTTAGTATACACTGTGTTACATGTACTGATTTTTACAGTGCAGTGTAAAATGGAAAAATATATTAACTTAAATATATCTTTTTAGGAACAAGAGATAGAAGTTATAACGTACGTGGACCATGTTGAGTTAGATGGACCCGCGGCTGCAGCAGGAATGCGCGAAGGTGATGTCATTCTCTCTATTAATGGGACAGACGTGGAGCGCGCCGATCATACAACCATAGTCACTGCCATCAATGGCTGTGACTCTCGCATGCGAATCGTTGTTATTTTTGAAGATTGTGTTCGCAAAGTTGAACTTCATTTGAAATATATTAACATTCAACGGACATTGCAATCAAAGATGCGAGAGTTTGAGCAACTCAGCGTCCGCGAGAGACATGTTTTTGATACTAATTGGAAAACGCACAGCTTGCCTTCTCAGAAGAAAAAGTCTTCGCCGTCGGACGTCATCTCAGACTCCGAAGATAATAATGTGAATGACAATATTAATGGCGTTTATTGCCGGCCTACTCTATCTAGTGAGAACGTAACTATTGCTAAGCAGCCTCAACCAAACGTGTTCATGTACCAATATTTGGACCCAAGATATGGTGCGTGTATTATACAACCAAATTTACATACAGGTGGTTTCGTCATAACCGTAGGGTCGCCGAGAAATAGGCGTGATTGCCACCATTACGTAGTAAAAACATCGACTGAATGCCATCGTGTTTCTGAAGCTTATAAGCCAGCGAATGGAAAACATACAAAGACTCACAGAAATAGTCACAGTCACGGCTGTGCACCTTGCATGCCCGCCTACAATAATCAGGATGCCAATAGTCTTGAAGCCTACGACCTTGCAAGCCCTTGTTGTGATCCTCATTGCGTACCTAATTCTAGAAAGAAAGTGCGCCGTAAGAAAGAATCTTCTAAAGAGCATAAGAGAAAGGAAAAATATAATCAAGTCGATAAATCTACACAGAAACCGGACGCTTGCCCTCACACTCACTCTAAGAAAGTATGTAGCTCGGGTCAATGTTCCAATAGGTATCGTTACCTTGCTACTGAATCGACACAAACAAGCCAGTGCAGCTTACAGTCATACGCAACGAGCAATGCTACCGTGCCATGTGATAATTCAGCCTCAAGTTATAGTACTTCACTTAGCAGTGATACTCTCTTCTGGGACAATGACCGTTCTGAAGCAAAATCCTCGCCGAAAATTCAGTATCAGAGTTCACACCAACATGTTAAGCCGAAGTCGTGGGATAATTTAGCAACAAAAGCTATCGGAGGATATGGTTTTGGTTATGGTTATTTAGATACAACTGTTAAACATACAAATAGATCTAAAAGTCATGGTCGCAGCCATAGCGGTCGCAGTAGCCAAACTCATCATGAGTACCAGCACCATACTCAAGAGAAACATACACACAGGCAAAACGGAACCCCTCATCATTACGTTTATGGAAGAAGCCAAAGTCATTGCCCACCAACTAAGTCTACGGAAAGTTTGATTGTGGTACCCAAATACCAATTAGAAAGCAGTGGATCGGAAAGTAGATTGGCTTGCGATTGTGGTGACTCGGTAGAATATTATCGTCGCATGGGACCTACAAAAAGTCCTGTCGAATCTCACACAAACTATTACTCACAACGTTTCGTTTATCCCGCTCAATCGTATAAAAAAAAAGATCCAAATGTTAGTTCAGAAATAACTAGATTGTAAGAAATTCAAAAACTGGATATTTGCTCAAGTAAAAACAGTACAGCTTATTCTGCAATACGAAATCAATTTTCTTGAGTCATTTGTAAGCTTTAGTCTATTCAAATAAGGTTCACAATCTGTATTAATAGTATTAAATGTAGTTAAATGGAAAATAATAATGCGTCATAGATTTGGTGATATTAAGGTAACGAGCACAAGAAAAGGCAATATTTTTTCTCATAATAAAACTTTACAGCGAAAATTTATACATAGGTATTTATGTCATGAAATTTTTCTCATATTTTGTGATTTATATCGCTGTGTTAAACGGCAGATTCAACGATCGTAGCCCCTTTTGACACCATTTTATCAGCTTTATACTCGTTGATATATAGTTTTTAATAAAAAATATTATATAAAAATGACTTTTATTTATTTAAACCTAGAAACTCCCACTACCTTATCAAGGCTCTATCGCCGTAAAAATATATTAAATTTGATTAAAAACGACAGACACATACAAATGAGTAATTTAACGTATCCTAAGGTCAGACAAAACCTATTTTTTTTTTAAAAGTTTATAAAGTGTATAATGGTAGTTAAGTTATTGTATAGTTGGGGCAAGATATAAATACGACTTTTACTTCGATAAATAAATAAATATATCACAGACTGGATACATTCCAGTAGTAGTCGATATATAACGATATATGTTAGAGTATTCGGAATTACAATTAATATTAAATAATTCTGATTCGTTTGTATAAACATCCCAAAAGAATGAAGAATACAGTCAAAAAGAGCTGAGCCAGTGCAAAAAATTTCAAGAATTACACTTTAAAAAATTGCTTTATATAATTTGTTTATGATGCGTCTTATCATCACAGATGTTGATAGATTGAGAAGATAGTATATTTATAATCCTACCCTGGTAGAGCCACTCCTATTATGCTAGATGCTTAGTAGATATTATAAATAAATGACTTTTATCGTAAAAATAGCGTCATCGATGTCGATTTAGCCTCAAATAATGTTGAAATTATGATGCAATAGGATATACATATATATATATATATAACGAAATAATTACATTTGGATTTTGGTAGCCTATTTTCGCAAATCTAGACCACTGTCTTATCTGCATCTTACTTCCTTATGCGCAAGTACAGCGATCGTTTACTATCTCCGAAATTGGGTGGCTGAACTGTGTATCTTGTTGGAGTTCATCTCAGTTCGAGGGTCAGGTGGCGGGCGGTGCGCCAGAGCGCCCGCAGATTTTGTTCGTCGTCCGCCGCCATGCGACCACCGCGCCTGCTTGGCCCGACGCGGCTGTCTATAATACTTTTACTAACTCTTATATCATACGCGAACACGCAAACTCAGGTAAACAAAATAAAAGTGATACTTAAAGCATTCTAAAATATTTCTGTCTGTAAAACGAAATTATTAAGAAAATATATTAATACATACCTAATTTGTATACTTTCAGACACATTTAGTGTGCAAGCAGACAGGCACACAAAACTGCATCTTGTGGCTTTTTGACTTGGAAGGTGATCGAAACCGTATAAATGGACACACGACGACCAAAATATATCATAACTGTGGATTAACCGAGAAACGATCGCTTTCTTTTAATGGAAAATTCATTAAGGTAAAGTTATGAATATTTTATTATTTTTAACATTTAAGAATATTTTTTTACGTATATTTATTGCATTAGCGAATAATATTATGTCACTTCTAATTGCAAAGCGATTTCAAAATGTATTTGATAACATTTGAGATCATTTTCTATATACGTAGCCATAAGTAAAAAAAAAAAACAATAATACTTCTTTTGACTTTCGTGTATGTACTCATAATTGAATTTTTAGAACAAGTTACAACTTGAATAGACAAGAAATGTTGTTTAATATAACGCTCAAATATATTATTGATTTTCTTCATTTAATAATTTTTTAACCTTATTAATATAATTTGAATCCCTTAGTACTGAAGCCAAGAATTCCGAAAATATAACTTATTAATTATTTCCGTTAATACATGCATGGATATTATGATAAATAATTTTAAATGTTTTACAGTTAATAATAATTATTTTGCGTTAATTTATTTTTTATAAATGGTTTACAATAAGTTAATCTTACGTAAATATACTCAATGTTTTAATAAAATTATTTTGTTTTATAGCTAATACAATATTATGTTACTGTTTTACTTATAATACAATAATAAAATCAACAAATTGAGTTTATTTAAAAAAGCAATAAATCATTTGAAATAAAGCACGTTTTAAAACGCAATAATAAAAACCATTTATTTACATAATAATAAATATAAAGAATCCAATTTTTAATTAGACTACAACCACACTTTCCCCTTTTTTATTACTTTATGGAATAGTAGGTGGTAGTATTGTACTTGGTGTTAGAGCTTTGTGCAAACTCATCTAGGTAGGTACCACCCCCTCATCAGATATTCTACCGTAAAACAGCAGTACTTCGTATTGTTGTGTTTCGGTTTGAAGGGTGAGTGAGCCAGTGTAATTACACGCGCATAACATCGGACATAAAAACTTAGTCCCAAGGTTGGTGTTGCATTGGCGATGTAAGCGATGGTTAACATCTTTTACAGTACCAATGTCTATGGGCCTTGGTGACCACTTGTCATCATGGGGCTCATAGACTCATCCGCCTACCTATGCTTTAAAAAAACTCAGTTTTTAAAACATATATCGATCAAGTAATACGTTATTTTTAAATTAATTTAATCGTGTTAATAATACAACAAACATAGTTTAAAAATATAAGCTTAACATAGTTATCTTGAATTAAATTATGTTTTAACATGAACTACTTAAATATAATAAAAATATAAATATAATAAATATAATAAAAATTAATTAATTTCGACGTGACCACACGTCTTTAGGGTTATCTGGTATACTACGATACATTTGTAATATGTGTCAGTATGATTGAGCTCTCATTCATCTGTTAGGCGATTGACCTAAAACGGTTTGATGTATTATGTAAGTTCTACTGATTAACATACTCGTATAAATAAAAAAATATAATATTATGTTTCTTTTACTAGGCATCGATCACGAGATTCGATTTTAGATGCATATTTTGTTGATCAAAAAAAACTATTAAAATGAAAATTAAATCTACGATATAATACAAATTAAAAAATTGAACGTTAAATGACAGTAAAGTTAAGTGTCTAAGAAATAAAATTTAGAAAATTTCATTGAAATCTATTCAGTAGTTTTTCCGTGATGCGCGCACAACTTCAGACCTCTATCATTTTATTTTTATAGAAGATTATAATAAGTCACTCAACAAGAGTTGACGTAGTTGATTTCATCGCATTCGTCACTTCGCTACGTAAGGGGACGTAGCGAAGTTACGTCCTACATAATGGACGTTATAGTATATTGTGTACCAAGTTTTTTATTACCTATAATATATATATATATACACGACGACGAGCCGCTTGGCGTGGTTGTAAGATACATGACTTTCGCGCCGCAGGTCGTGGGTTCGATTCCCACCCAGGAGAGACATTTGTGTACATGACCACGTCTGTTTGCCCTGAGTCTGGGTAATTATCTTATATCTATATAAGTATTTACAAAAGAAAAGTAGTATATGTAGTATAAAAGATGTCTGATTTCCATAGTACAAGCTCTGCTTAGTTTGGGATCAGATGGCCGTGTGCGAATAATGTCACAGGATATTATTATTATTATACCAAATATAATAGATCCAATAAAATTTCATTAATTTCTATATAGATGATACAATCTAAAATAAATATTAAACAATTGTTGCAATAAACATGTTAGTGTAAAGATTCCAAAAAAAAAATGTCTTAAACACAGTATGTGGGTCCTAAAATTAATAATAATGTCATCGTTTCAATTGCTGAAATATTTCCTTCTGTTCTCATAAAAATAATACGATAAGCAAATTATATTTAAGAACCAAGGCCTATCTTTTGTTTCCTTGACCTGTAACGTTTCTATATGATCTTTGTTAAATTTTATTAGAGCAACTTATATATGTGTGTCAAGGCGAAGTAACTTAAATTTTAGTAACTTTTTTAAACTTAAGTTTTAGTAACTTTTTTTACTGAATTTAATCTAATTAATTCATATAAAAGTGGACGTACCATGTTTGACTTTTTAAATTATATATAACCAAATTATTTACTACAAGTTAAAGGTATTTGTGACCATGACAAAATTTCTTGGTGGTTTTGTAAAGCTTGTGCACTTTAATATCTCTGTAATATAATATAATATGCCTTGACGTTCACTGAGCAGTTGTTGAATTGTGACGTTATTATTATTTGCTGTGGATACATACATACTTTGTAACTTAGATGAAATAATAATTGCGAAGATCTTATAACAGATACTTAAAAAATTACCAATTACTTTGATAAACATTTTGGAGAATTTTTTCGTTGGTTTTCACGTAAAATGTATAAATTGTATTGTCAAATATATACACTAAAAATAACGAAAAATAGTACGCACCTACTTAGCGTCTTGACAGTTCTTCTCGGTAGAATCCTCATTTCCAGCGGGTGGAAGGTTAACGTTCAAAGAATTTATATAAAATAAATATATAATATAACTTTCTATATAAATATATTTTGTAACACAGGTCAGACAGATAGAAAAAAAAGGAGAATTGAAAAAACTGTTCTGTAGCCAAATTATCTTATTTGAACGATTCTTTGATTGGAAGGATGTGGAAAACGCTTTAGACCTTACAACAAGAGTTCGTCGTCAAAGTTTTACTCCCAGAGGAAGATTTCGAGGACAAACTCAATCGCAGTATTTAGCAGTAGATAGAGGCAATGGTAAAGATGAAGGCCGCGCTGAAGCTCTTTCGGCTGCAGATTCTTCGAGGGCTAGCGTCAGTAAGTAACATAAATTTTTTTTTACACTAAGTTAAATTAAATTTTATATTAAATACCAATTTGTTTGTCTTGAAGGTGGTAATAGCGGCATGGGTCAAGCACAAAGTCAATCAACATACGACCCTAATTGTGATGATTGTTATGGCAAGTCCAATCATGAAGTTGAAAATCTAAAACGTCCTTCTGGATATAAGCCCGGAGAGACTGGATATGCCCCAATTTCGGGATCTACTTGGCCATCTCTTGCTCAAAACGGTGGTTACAATCCAACTGATGGACAAAGATATGTGCCAGGACAAAACATTCCAGGTGCATTGGGATCAGTAGAGGAGCCAGGAGTGCATGACCCAAATACAAAGTCAGGTAATAGAGATGTGCCATCTAGCGGAACAGGGCCAAATGGACCAGGTACCATCGGAAGTAACAATTATAGGCCAAACAGTGCACCAAATAACGGATATTATCCGTATGGTAATGAAGGTACTAAGTTTAGACCGGGCGAAACTCCTGGAAATAATGGATATGGGCCTTCTGGAAGCACTGATACTAGGCTACCAAATAGGTATGAACCTAATAATAATGGTATTGACAATAGATATAATCCTAATGACGCTACAGTAGGCTTTGGGCCAGGCAAGAACCCAGGGTCAGGAGATTACAGGGGAAAAAGTCCACAAGAATCAGGCGTATTAGGACCTGATAGATCAAGTGAAAGAAGCAAATATGCACCTAGCATAGATACTAATGGTTTTAGACCCAGTGGATCCTATGGAAGTAGGTATATCCCCGATATCAACTCAGGAATTAATTATTTTCCAAACCAAGGTCACCAGCAAGGAGACATTCAAACGAGCCCTGGAAATTCTGTACCTCAAATTGGTATTTATAGGCCAGGACAGATGCATAATCAATTAACTCCAGGTCAATCAAACGGAATCGAAATTCCAGGTTCATCAAATACAAGATACAATCCCAATTTAGCTCCCAATGTAGGAAATGGAGCTACAGGAAGTCCAGTTGGATTCGTAACAGGGCAATCCGGTACACCAAATACAAACTGGCCTATAGCATCAGGACCTTATCAAGTACCTGGAGGAAACGTTTACTGTTGTGTCATTCCAAATAACGGAATGACTGGATACATGTATCCAAATAATTTCGTAGCTGGAAAAGGAACGCCTAATGTTAGTGGCGGCAAACCACAATACGGACCAGGACACTCATATGGGACTAACATACCCGAAGTAAACGGGGGTACCAATGTACCTGGAGGACAATATACACCTGGTGGCCAGTATGGACCAGGAACAACCGGTAGTACTACTGTGCCGGGACATTATCCAAATGGCAATACTGGAAGCACTTCAGGACCAGGAGGTCCATATGGTATAACTACCTATCCTAATGAACAGTATATACCTACTGGAAACAAAATTTTGCCAGGACAATACTTACCTGGTAGTACAGGGACTACCACTGAGCCAAGAAATCAATATGGACCAGGTGGTGGCAGTGGCTCTAATGTACCAAGAGGGCAATATGGACCAGGTGGAGGCAGTGATTCTTCTGTGCCTGGAGGGCAAAATGGACAAGGTGTAGGCAGTGGATCTTCTGTGCCGGGAGGGCAATATATTCCAGGTGGAGGTAGTGGCTCTATTGCGCCAGGAGGACATTATGGTCCAGGTGGAGGAAGTGGCTCTAATGTGCCTGGAGGACAATATGGGCCAGATGGAGGCAGTGGCTCTTCCGTACCGGGAGGACATTATGGACCACATGGTGGAAGTGGCACTTCTGTACCAGGAGGGCAATATGGCCCAGTTGGAGGCAGTGGCTCTTCTGTTCCGGGAGGTCAATATAGACCAGATGGAGGTAGTGGCTCTGCTATGCCGGGAGGGCAGTATGGGCCAGGTAGAGACATTGGCACTTCTGCACCGAGAGGACACTTTGGACCACATGGAGGAAGTTCTGTACCAGGTGGGCAATATAGCCCAGGTGAAGGCAGTGGCTCTTCTGTGCCAGGAGGTCATTATGGGCCAGATGGGGGCAGTGGCTCATCTGTACCGGGAGGGCAATTTGGACCAGGTGGGGGAAGTGGCTCCACTATGCCGGGAGGTCAATATGGGCCAAGTGGAGGCAGCGGCTCATCTGTTCCGGGAGGGCAATATATACCAAGTGGAGGTAGTGGCTCTGTTGCGCCAGGAGGGCAGTATGGTCCAGGTGGAGGAAGTGGCTCTAATGTGCCTGGAGGACAATATGGGCCAGATGGAAGCAGTGGCTCTACCGTACCGGGAGGACAATACGGTCCAGATGGAAACAGTGGCCTATCTGTGCCAGGAGGGCAATATGTGCCAGGTGGAGTCAGTGGCTCACCTATGCCAGAAGGGCAATATGGACCAGGTGGAGGTAGTGGCTCTTCTATTCCGAGCGGGCAATATGTCCCAGGTGGAAACAGTGGCTCTTATGTGCCGGAAGGACAATACGGACCAGGTGGGGGAAGTGGCTCCACTGTGCCAGGGGGGCAAAATCGACCAGCTGAAGGCAGTGTCTCCTCTGTACCGGGAGGGCAATATGTCCCAGGTGGAGGAAGTGGCTCTTATGTGCCTGGAAGACAATATGGGCCACATGGCGGCACAGGCTCATCTGTGCCTGGAGGGCAATATGGACCAGGTGGCGGCTCTGGCTCTCCTGTGCCGGGAGGGCAATATGGGCCAGGTGGCGGCACTGGCTCTCATGTGCCGGGAGGGCAATATGGGCCAGGTGGCGGCACTGGCTCTCCTGTGCCGGGAGGACAATATGGCCCAGGTGGCGGCACTGGCTCTCATGTGCCGGGAGGGCAATATGGGCCAGGTGGCGGCACTGGCTCTCCTGTGCCGGGAGGGCAATATGGGCCAGGTGGCGGCACTGGCTCTTCTGTGCCGGGAGGGCAATATGGGCCAGGTGGCGGCACTGGCTCTCCAGTGCCGGGAGGGCAATATGGGTCAGGTGGCGGCACTGGCTCTCATGTGCCGGGAGGGCAATATGGGCCAGGTGGCGGCACTGGTTCTTCTGTGCCGGGAGGGCAATATGGGCCAGGTGGCGGCACTGGCTCTCCTGTGCCGGGAGGGCAATATGGGCCAGGTGGCGGCACTGGCTCTTCTGTGCCGGGAGGGCAATATGGACAAGGTATTAATGTTTCACCTGAAGGACGATATTATGGTACAGGCAGCGCTTACTCTCCTGGAGCAGGTGTTAACCAAGGCAAGACTCCTCAAGGATTATATAACCAGGGAGTAAGTATATCCTAATTTCAATAATTTTAACACTATTTGGATAAAATTCAATAATAAATAATCAATATATTTTTAGGGTCCAACGGGGCAAAACACCGATTACAATGGTAAATAATTTTCAATTATATAATACTTCTGTATATATGCATGAACTCCTAACGGGCTGGACCGAATTTGACTAAATTTTATGTGTTTGAGTACTTCCCTGGATGGTTCAGATAGGGCCTGCAGGTAGTGCTAATCGAGGATTTTATTTAACAGAAAATTATAATAAATATAATTCTTATTTAATCTCAGTAAAGTCGTATGATTGTAGTAGTCGTATGTAAATTCAGTGGTGTTTGCCCGGGTTTGAACACACGATCATCGGTTAAGATTCACCACTAGTGATAAGAACGCGTATTTAGACCAGTGCCGTTAATTTTTGAAACAAAACAAAATTATAGTAGAATGAAACCCATTGAAAAAGGAAGAGAATAAAATAAAAGGAAAAATAAATTACGGGCGATCTGAGGTCGGGAAGTGGGGTGGGGGGCAGTTTTAAGGGTAAAAAACGGTTTTTCTTATCTTTAACAAATAAATTTATTTTTTCATGAAATATGGTCACGTAAGTTACGTTTTTATGTCCCAAATCTACTGTAATTTTTTTGATTTAAAATATATTGTTTTGTCACCTTATTTTGACTTAATATCGAAAAATTATGGTTCATTTTCGATCGCAAATTCTCCTGTCAAAATATCTGCTTTTTTAAAAACGTCAGTCGGCTTTTTGTTTGTTGATATCTCTACTTTCTGATGGTGTAAAAAAAATTATACATTACTATGGTAATTTTTCTCAGCAGAGGGTTCTTGCAATGGGTTTCATCCTACTAAAATTTGTTTTCTTTTTTACCATTTTCTAAGCTATCGGCACTGGTCTAATTGTTGTATGTTTGTAAATACGTACGTACATATAGAAAATTACACCCAGGCAGAAAAAAATAACATATTCCAAACATGCTTTATGTTGCCTTAATTTTTCAGTAACGTTTATACGCGGATTTTGACAACTAGGTGAAAACTAGCACTATTTAATAGAAGTAAAATAATGTATAATTATATTAGTAACTTTATCATTATTTTCTTCGAATTTATTCAATGTTTTCCTTGGTTATTAATTATTTTATTTCTTATAATAGGAGTTCCGCAGAATTATTTAGATCCCAACACTGTTGCTGCTGATGGAGATGACTCAGAAGCTGAAGCTAATGTTGCTCAAAATGTAAATGGAACAACAGCAAGCGCTTCTTCGAAAGGTGGAAATGACAGGGGTCGTGCACAAACAAACGTACAAGGGACGTACACAGGAAGTGGATCTTTTCAAGCACAAGCACAAATTACTGGCGATAATAAGGAAGCTCAGAGTGAAGTAAACGGAGGTAAAAAAGGAGCTTCGAGTTCAGCTTCCGGCAGCGGCAGAAATAATAAATCCCAAGCAAACGTTCAGTTGGGTTCAGAAACCGGCTCTGTACAAACACAGTCACAAAGCAATGGTGTAATGCATTCATCGAACTCACAAGTACAAGGGAGTGTTAAAGGAGGTATGGCAGATGCACAAGCACGTGGACCAGGAAGTACATCATCTCAAGCTCAAATAGGGTTTACACCTTATAAAGACGACGATAGAGCAAGTCATGACCGTCAACGAATTCCATTTATGGGCGGGGGGATGGCATCAGCACAATCAAGCGGTCGAACCGGTCAATCTCAATCACAGCTGCACGGTACATTTAAATATGGCATTACATATAATGGGGCAGCCCAATCAGGGGCAAGTTTAGATAAAGATGCTGTATTTCCCAACAGGCTTTCTTTTGATAAAATAGATGTTTTTGATGAAAAAGAGAAAAATATTAATGTAGATAAAATAAATATGGATATCACAGAAACACCACAATCTTTGGATAAGGAACCGCCAACACCTGGATCTTCAACATTATCTGAATCGACCCACATTAAAGAAAAATCAGAAATACCAACAACAGAAAATGTTATCGACGAATCGCTGAAAAATTCTGAAAGCAGGTATTCCGGCGTTTCTAATACTGATCATCAAACACCGGACTCAGCCAACACCACATTTTCAAATGGACCCACATTGTTAGGTAGTAGAAGATCTTTTAAACCAAACTACGGATCTATGCCTGATTACGAATTTACCACTGACAAAGAAGAAACTCAACCTGAATACGATACGGATGTAGGTTATGAAGGTGATGGCAATGAAGCAACTGACGTAGAGCAAAGCGAGTATTCTAACTATGATGAATATTCAAGAGATTCACCGACCCATCAATATCTTCAAAACTCAAACAGAAAAGGGCTTGAAGTACAACAAACAACCGGAGGCAATACTCAACATATAATATTAGGAGCTTTAAAAGACCAAAATGCAGAAATAATACAAAAAGACACAGATCTTCCCGACGAAAGTAGAGTTTATCAACCGGGTGAGAGAGTGCCAGGTACCGGTGGATACACAATACCCGTTGGATTTACTGGCAGTGTTAAATCAGTTGCATCGAAAGACAAGACTTACGTAGTAGGATCGAAGGAGTTTCCATCTCAAGCTCAAACTGTTACATTAACGCCAGGGAAGGGTAAAGTAAAATACACGCATCCTTCGACTTATGGAAAGTATGTGAAACCCAAAAACTTAAGGTCACTGCAGAGTTCAAAGGAAAACGATAATAATCGATACGTATCAGTTTCAAAGTCCGTGACTCGCGCTCTTGACGGTGACAATAACATTCGCAAACAATATTCACATACATATTATACCAAGTCGTCCTCGTGCGGGTACTTTACATTTACGTGTACCATGGTGAGTAGTGCAGAAGGAAGAAAAAAAGTTTGCAAACCAAAGATGCCTACTAATCCCGATGGAACACCAATAAGATGCTAATATGTTTTTTATTTAGACAATAATGTAACCTTTGGATTTTAAGAATGATTTAGTATTTACTCTAATGACGTAATTTTATTGTTAGTTTAATTTACGTACAAAAGCTTAGTATTGATGATTGAAAAAAACCAATGAATAATTCTAAAGCAGGAGTTAACAATATGTATAAGATATATTATATAAGCTGTAAATAGTCTACATACAAATAAACTATTATTCTATTATAATTCTGTGTTTCAATTCAACGTCCTTTAGAATAATGTAAAAAAAACTACAAAGTAGTCGTGATTGTCTTTTAACTGAATATATTTTTCTCTTACAGAGATGTTCACTTTGTAGAAAATTTAAAGGTTCACATAGCTTCATATGGTATATTATTATAATCCAATTCATTCCATACTTGAACTAGTTGACATAGATATTTTAGAATTTAATTTGACTTTGTCTTATGTCAAATTAACGAGAAAAAAGGAAATCATTTGCATAAAAAGAACGTTTCGAATGAATACAATTTATTGATATATTTTAAGTACATTCATATATTGTTTCAAATATGTAATCATCACATCGACATGAGAATAGTGACACAAAAGTTATCGTGTTAGTATTATTAACGACAAACTTGTCGTTTACATTTATTTCGAAAAACACCCTTTGACAAATTACTTAAGTATCTAATTAAATAGTAGATCTCTAATTAACATTTCATTTGTGTAATAATACATTCAAGGAACGAGTAAAATGAGTCTTTGCTTTGATATAATTTTATAAATAAAGTATAATAAATATACAAGAACACTGGGAATATTATACAAATACAAATTATTTTATTTCTTTTTTAGATAAAATCTGCACAGAGAAATTTAATTGTTTTAGAATTATTTAATACGATGGCCTATAAATTCAGGCCAACGCAACGAGCACAAACTACGAGACTAAATTCAATACATATTTCAAATAGTTATATAAGTGATAATTATTTGCATAAAATATGTAATCTTTTAAATATATCTCTATTACTAAATACATAATCAAGTCATGGGAATGTTAAATTAATGATTTTTACTATCAACTATGAACACGAACGAACAGATTTCAAAAAGACACATTTACACTATCCGATAGAATAACAAGTACATATATAGAGATAGTAAAATTAAAAACATTATATCTCCCGATAGCCTAACACAGTAGTGGGTTTATATATAAGTATATATATGCCGTATGTATCAGTTGTTTCAATCGTTTATTTACAAAAGATTAAAAGTTTTTTAAACTCTACAATAAAATGTTGTTTCCGACATTCAAAAAGTTTGTGTTTATAGTTTAAATACAGACACATTTCTATAATAATTTAATATATTGTATGATGTGACAGCTTGATAATTCCGAATACAATATCTAATAACGAATGTGAACTGTGAATGTTTTCATTTATTCGTCTCATACATTTTCAACATACAATTATGAAATCGTTGTCGCTTAATTCCGTATTAGAACTACAAATTTATAGAATGATTTGAAATTAGTTTCAGTTTAATTTTTATAATATGAAACAATTAGTATTTTATTAGAATTAATTATATATACTACATTGGACATTAATGGAATACTATATTGTTTAAATGTATCTAATAATACTGTGGAATTAACCTAGGCTCCTGAATACTGTACAAGAATATAACGTCGATCATTCAACTAGAAGGTACATTTCAGTAGAAAAAATTAATAACAAGTATTCTTATAGATTATTATAATTAATATATAGTATAATAGGATGAAAAAATCTTATATTGTATAACATAAAATCCTGGGTAAACAAAACAGTATAAATCAGTCTAATTACGGAATGTATCGTTTTGAGTATTATAAGTTAATAATCATCATCTCAATGATAGAAGATAAAATCTAATTAAAACATCTATTTAGTAACAATTATCTTTGAATTTAAATATATTTTTATTAATGGATATTATATTTTTTAATATTCCTGAAGTACATAATACCGATCCGATTTCTTGCGAAAGCTTGCAAAATATAAGAATATATTTTTAAATTAATCATAAAACAACAATAAATACTACTGACTAACCTAACCAAGTGCAATAGAAATAAAAACTAAATTGACTAAAATATCAAGCACTATACGAGTTGGTGCGCATCCGGGATCAATATTAAACTAGATACTACTTATCTAGTAAAAAAAAACTTAAAGCGCTCAAAATATAAGCAATATTATAATAATTATATTATTATTACGTTATTACAACTACTAAATATAATTCTTTTAATCAATTTATGTTTTATTAATATACTTCTAAAATGGCATCAAAAATAGACGAAACTTAAGAAAATTATATCATTATCCTTAGACTTGTTAACGATTCATTTTATTTCTAATAAATAAGATGAACACTCATATTTATTCGTAAATTTATATAAACACATGTTCATCAAAGCTGTGCAATAACTGTTTGTAAATAAATAGAACGTTTTGAAATCAACAAAAAGTGTTATAGGTTTATCTGGAACAGAATGTCTTGTTTTTAATAGATGTGGAAAAAAAGATATATATCGTTTTTAAGCCATTTACATATATGTATGTTGTGTTTATTAAAAAAAATTATATTAAGCGTATATTTCGAGAGGTAGTATATAGCGGCAGAAAAATATTATAGTAAAAATATAGCAGACATTTATCAGATCCAAAGTGACTTAATATCACGATACTATCATGAAATTACCAAAAGTCGTCTTTAAGTGTTAAAATGAATACAACCGTTATTTAAACATTGAGCAAATAACTTTCAGTGTTTTGAGCGAACGTTCGTGTTATATTATCGTTTTTTAAAATAAAACATTTAAAATAAGAAACACTTGATTTTCAGTGTAAAGTATTAATTATATGATAAAAGCTGTATCAATTATAAATTGTATAAAATGTGTGTCACTTTGTTTGTCCCGTATGCGTGCTTTTACCATCAATGCGATTGTGTTGTAACTATGTCCAGTCGGTACGGACATTACCGAAGCTGTCTCGCATAGTACCAACAACGTACGATAGGTGACGCGGATCGTATTGGGACGTTTACAAAAAAAAATCTTAAAGAGGTATTGCAACGCATGCCGGGTACTGTATACTGATGGTAAATATAAAGGATATGATAAAAATCCACATAAAATTAAACCTAACCCTAAATTTTAACGTTAATCTATAAATATTATTAATATTTCGATTGATAAATTTGCAATTGTCCAAAGTGCATATGCTCTATTGTCAATCACTATATACATGTGAAACTATTCTATTCCAACATGCAATTTAAAATACCTTACGGGTTTCGTGTACAACGGTGGACAATGATATATTAATGTGTACAGATATTTTTATTTACTTTAACTCCTTAAAACTATTATATGAGTTCATCGTTACCGTAGTCACTCTGTAAGCTTATCGTGCAACATATAAATAAAATTCACAGAGTAATCCATACACTCATTTTATCACACATTAATTATTATTATTTCCGAAAAATATAAATTAACCACAACACACAGTCACACCGCACACGGCGACCTGGAGCACACTTGATGATTAAAATATTCCATATTGAGATCAACATTAAGTACAAACCGTACGAATACATTTCGAGATTCTTAAAATGACACGTTTAACAAATACTGATGTACGAAGGAACTTGGATTAACGAGATGCCTACTGAACTGACGATATATTCAATATTTTAAAGAACATTTCATTAACGAATCGATGAATAGATAATCTACACTAACATCGGTACTAAAAAAATCTATCGGCACCGATATATATGAAAATCTTTTAAATAATCGAATATTCTGTCAATGTAAGACGACTAAAAATAATGTTCTATACTTTTTAAACAGTGCAAATAATGTTATATTGACGTTGGTAATATCTAATGAAATTTTCATAAATATTAAATAGACGTTTTTATTTGTTTTTTTTTTGGAAAGCAATTTAATATTGATTTTATTCAATAGTTACCCTGAAATACGAAATTGTTATCAAGTACATTTAGCGCAGAAATCATAACGTTCGTCGATTTTTTCCATTTATTCTCTTAGTAAAAGTTTTAAAATAACTTTCTTTATAATATCGATAAACTAACTTCGAATTGCAATACATGACTAATATGAGATCACATTTTGTCCGTTTTTTTTAAATACAATGATTCTTTACCCCAAACATATCAATCTAATTTCTATTGTTTAAAACCTATTTATTTTTTACTGAATTTAATGAACTTAAACCGAGCGACCGATGATCGAACGAAATCTATTGTTGTAAACAATAATAAAAACAACTAGTCGATTTCTTAAATCCGACTCTACGACAACTAGTCGACTTTAAATCTGTCGACGTAGGAGCTCACTAGGAACGAATTTTACGCAAATCCTATCCAACAATTTCTTCTTAAAATCTACCCGTGCGCGGACGGGACGATTAGATTAGTTTTATGGAATGATCGTTAATACTGAGTCGTTAATGAACTGTTTCGTGAATGATTTAATTGGTTCTTGGCCAATATATTACTATTAACGTGTATGACGTTAAGTGCTGTCCTATGTTTTTTGTACTTTTAGATGCTTCTTTTTCATATAATACATTTTTAACTAAGAGCTGTCATGGCGTCTCGTATTATAAGTAAGGATTATATCCTATGTGTTTGAATATAAACTAACTTGACTTAATTCAAGTAACGTCTTATATAATCAAGATCTGCAGACCTAGATACCGAAGGGCAAGAATTAATTTTATAATTTCATATTTTAATTTTCGTTTGACTAAGTTTATGAATAAATATATTGCGTATGCAACGTGGACAGAGTTTGGTGTGTAAATAAGAATTAATCATACGGATTCTATTTCATTATATATGTACGTAACAGTACAAATATTAAAATCTCAAGATAATTATATTATATATTATCTGTTATAAAGAATAGTGAAAGTACGAAGTACATACGAGCTTTTCACTCGACGCCAGTATTGTAGATCTACTACAAATAATTATCAGAGCAAGAATATAATTAATGTCATCAATTAGAAGTAATTTTCATATCTCGCTCTTTTCTAAATATTTAAACTTTATATAATGTATAGATATATAAACATTTTTATATTTTTTGTTATTCTTTAGACCTTAAAATAAGACCTGAGTCTTGTCTACATTTCATATCCTAAAAGAGAAACCGATGTAAAGTTAAAACAACTGCACTATGTTCATTGTCAATACGATCGTTTCATACAGTTAACTACTAATATATAATAGTTTTTTTTTCTTTATGCTAAAATTAATAACTATTTAATAAACATTTTACAAGACAGCATCGAGAAACGAGTGGATTTATTAACAGTGGTAAGAATGATTTAAAAATCTATTAAAATTACCTTTTTTATAGGTAACAGTTACGCATGCGGTCCCACTTGACCGCAACATACCGACGATCGCTTATATTTTGTAAAAATAATGAGATTTATAATAATCTTATTATTTATAGAAATTGTTCACGCTTACACACATAATAAATAGTTTAATGTGAATGTCAGTATGCTGTCTATAAATATATTTTTTCGATAAACCTTTCATATTGGAAATGAACACGGTATAGTTTTGAATAGATCGTTATTACAGAAGGACAAAAAACAAAACGTGTTTATTTTATAATTTAACGGCGGTACCCTCACATGGCTCCTCGTAGACGTTTCAGGCGTTCCTTCTCGACGTGGTCGGCGGGCGGTTCTCGGTCGAACGAGACGATTTCAAGTGCTGTAATAAAACGGAACTTTTGTACAAGTGGACAACACAAGCAGAGGGAATTGCTATTATATGCCATATATCTTGCTCAAGCCAGATATCACGAGACTGATATACCATGAGACTGAGACTTTGTTTACATATTTGTTTTAATTATATCTGTAATTTCTAACAAATAAGTCCCTTTAATGGTAACTGGTTATCTCGGACGCTCTTACCCATGGGAATCTAGATGCTTCGTCTTATTTATGTTTATCAGTAGAAATATTGATAAATTTAGTGTCCAGACAAACTTTTACAAAAGCTGTACAACATGTAGTAAACATCTGGGTAAAGCAATCGCATAATGAGATATGAGCGAAAGGGCGTCTCCCCAAATACCCCGTTGGTTTAGAGGTCCTCAGGTTTGAAATCCCAGTCAGTAAAAAGTTAATTGTACTTTAATTATTATTGTATTGTACGTTAAAAAGTCAAGAAACTTGTAATAGCATCCCGAATTGGGTAGTTGGTAATACAACAGTCCCGTCACGTCAAGCATTCGAGCGACGGTGTCGCACTGCGAGAGCGCTACATTGTCTGTACTGACCGGATTCAGCGAGAGTGGGCCGGTCGTTAAGGAAATGCCAGGCGGGGAGGTGCACGTGCGGCGTGGGCGGCGAAAACATCGGTCCTTCGCCGAGCAGTCGCCGCGACGCGAGCTGCGCGCTCACGTGTCGCGCCAGCTGCGACATCTTCTCGAAGTTCACTCTGTTGCCGGGCAACCTGAAACGTTGTTATCGTACCGATTCGTCACAAAGAAAAATATATTGCAGCGTAACATCCTAAAACTAACTGGACATACGAGCAATTAAAAGTGTGTAAAATATGTATGATTACTAGAAAAAATACTCACTTTGATGGCGAAACCTGGTTTGCAAAATGCAAATCTCTGCAAGTGACAGACAAGAGAGGTACAGCTGTCTCCACAGGGGCTGCGGCCAGCGCTGCCCGGTACCTGGTCAGACAACACGCTCAATAATATATTATCTGTCTATTCAATCACCATATTGTTTTAGAATATTAACCAGTTTAACTAACTAACTAAACTTACTTTAAATATTGGATATTTATATAATAGACATAATAAATTTTGAATGAACTAAAAATACGATATGTAATTGTAATTTTTGATGTATGTAAGAGATAATATGTAATTAATAGTTGTGTCAGTATTTTTTTGTAAAACGAATCGACATCATTATTACCCTCACCTGGCATGATTACCGCTGGGCTCGACACAAAGCTCTAACTGTCTCAGCTGTTGCCCGCAGACAGCACTTGTACGGCTCCACTATATTCATACATTAATGTTTAACAACAACATTGACATAATAATTTATATTGATAAATAATGAGAAACTGTTATTATTGTAGTTACATTAATTAATATATCAAATACTTACAGTTTTCTTAAGACGAGAAACTGGTGCCATGTTGAGCGCGCTTATAATGGCCATGAGCGAGTTAAAGTTGCCCAAATTGAAACACTCGCGAGCAGTCATCACCCATTGCTCCATAACCCGAGCGCGGTACTTGCTCTTTACCGCCTGAGAAAAATAAAAAACAATATTCAACTGATACAGACACCGGTAAATATTTGTAATATATAATGTGTAGATGTTATTATTATTGTATTAAAGATATTAAACTATGTTGTTATTTTGAATTAGGGTACTTTTCCTCCAGTTAAAGTTGATGTGACTAACTTGAAACAATAAATTAAAATTTCTATCTATCAAATAAACTCTTAAAAGCAGAAACATCCACTTGCCTCACAACAAAATGTAAAATGTAATCACCTTCAGAATATCTGTAGCAACGAGGTAGCTCAGCCTATTAAACCAGTCAGCATAGGCCTCTAAGTTCTTTGTGCTCTTAGACTCATGATGTAGGCTGATGTTCCTTCTAGATGTTGACTGCCCTGGTTGACCAGGACCAAACGTTTGCACAAACTCTTCCGGACCCACGAATGATAGCCGGTGCAATTCAACCAAGGTTAGCTCATTTGCAAGCTCCACCGGTGTCAGGCCAAGTGTAAGGATATCCCCCTGGATACAAATAAATAGTAGTCTTTACCCCATACATAAGTTTATTAATAGAGCTATTTTAATTCGACATCTACTTATATTGTCAAATGTAACACAAACTATCAATTCAAAAAGGTTCTACCATAAGTCAATGAAATAACTTATGTTTTGGTTTTAAGTAAAGCTTTACTACTATTACATCTTTCAATTAAATGTGCCCCTGAACAATGTCCTAATACTACAATAAAATAATCTGACCTCTGACCAGGCGGTACATTTGCTTAATTGACATCCTTTAGTGGAATGTAGTATATATTATAATGCTGATATGAAACAGCAGTGTAACAAGAAATAACAATAAAATAGGTGTTGAAAGAGATACTTACCAGTGGAATTTGATCAATAGTATTGACTTGCGGAATCTCAACCAGTGTCTCTTCATACTGCTCAAGGGCCGTCAACTTGTCAAGCAACCTCTCAAGCATGCTAGACACCTCTGACCTTATCGATGACATGTGTTCTGCTGCACATCTACGTCCAAATAATATTTTATTACTTCATCATTTAATATTTCCATTTTTTTAAATCTTCAAATAAAAGACAACTTAACGATAAACATTTTAAAAATCACAGTCCACATATATTTAATGCTAGAAACTGCTTCATCTTAAAGTTATACAGATAAGCCATGCTTAACAATTTATTACCTCTGGGTAATGCTCCTCACTAGTGCCATGACCCTCTCGTCACGGAAATCGTATGGAAACATAGCAGTCCACTGGCTTAGAACCCGCACTAATGACGCCATATCAGCTACCTCCATATCCAGCAACTCCCTCGTCTGAACAGTGCCCTAAAAATTTAAAAACTTTACATTTTTGATTTCTAGTTCATGGCAAGAAAAACAAACATTCACTTTATCATCACATTATATATCCTATTGGTCACTTAAATAAAACATCCATTTTTCAACTGATGTCAGTGTATCATAAAGGAGTTTCAGATGAGAAATGTTAAAAGCTCTCTGAAAATAACTAGATGGCCGTGAAACCTATATTAGGTCACAGTTCAAATTTAATTTGGTTCCGGTCACAGTGAAATCAATAACTTTTGACCTAATAACCCCAATGCAAGTATAAAGAATGTAGGCAAACATTATTTACTCAAAACAGACATGACGCTAATAAAAATAAAAGTAATTCTTTACTTCAATTTTTATTATTAGCCTTTTATACAAGGCATTTATTTGTATATATTATTTCTATCAATTTGTTAAAAATTGCATATGCTAGCCATATGTAATGGTGTAACAATTTAAATTCACTTTTAATTTATGAAAACTAATGGTATGGTAGTATTAAATTTAACTTACCACATTGTCATAATTTTTAAAGTATCTTTTAGCTATCTTGGACAGGAGCTCATGAGGCTTAGCAAATAGACGAGAGCATAGTATGAATGTAAATGTGAAGGATTTACTAGCTCCAGGACGCAGCATTTCTACCAAAGTATCAAATGTAGCACTTGCTAGGTGCCCATCTTTGTACTCAACTTCAGTTTTTTCAGGATATGGAATGTCTGATGCCCTTACAGAAGGGGCCAAAATCGGTGCCACCTAAAATCATTTAATTATTAGGATTTTGATACAATTTAGGTAACAGGTAATATTATTGAATTTGCAAGCAAGGCATTAAACATAGACATTTATTTAAGAAGTATAGCAAGGTATCCACAAAAGTAGAAGTTTTGTATGTATAATGTCAGTAAGTAATAATTTAAGGAATTTTCGTACCTGGAGTGCTTCGGCATTTTGAGCGCTAGAATAATTGATACCACCATTCATTGTGGTGAGTGTACAATTATTTTCAGACATAAATTTATTTCCTCTTACCATTGAATAGTAATCATCATTCTGTAAATCGAAGATTGATATTCAGCCATGGACTGCTTATTAAGATACAAATAAGTAAAATTATTACGTAAGCTTACATATTAAAATTAATAAATGATTGTAATTTTTGGGTAATTCCCCTTGATAAATTTTACCTAGCACAGGAAGAGAAACAAAGAAAACCTATATTGCAATTAGTGATGTGCCAGATTTTTAAACATATATATTTCGAGATATGTATACTTATATGGATGACTCGTGTATAGATGCGCCAATAAAAATACAGATAAAATAGGGGTATTTTAATTTAATTAAAAATAATAATAAATTTAATATTTTATAATAAATATTACAATATTTTAATTAAATAATCATATCATTAAGAATTTAGATTTAATAAGTACCTTATAACTTAGGAGCTCACTAGAATAAATATAATAATATTAAATATATTTAATAAATCTTATTCTTATTGATTAATATTTTTTTGTTCTATATATTTCTAGAAGAAATAAATTAAAATGGAATTTCATAGTATTTCATTGCGAGCTATTTTTTTTTTTTATATGTTTTTTATCAAATATAATATTGTCAACAATAGCTTTTTTGCTGGTACTTCTCAGATCTAAGCTGTTTCTTTCTGGTGGTAATGTTTTTCTGATTGTTTATATATTTATTACTTTGATCATTTTGCATAAAATTTTAATCAATCTATTATTTTAATTGTTATTAATATATTATAATAGTTTATATTCATCTCTATAGTTATGAATATCTAAGTTATGAATTATAATTTACTTATTTATGAAGACTTCAATGGGTTGTGATATCAGATCTTTTTTCTCGCTTAAATATCAGGGGGTACAGACATTGATAGATATCCGGCACATCTCTAATAGCAATAATAAATTGAGAGAGAAACATTGTATGTTTGTAGATATACGACTGATGCAAATAACCAACAACATATAACAATAAACAAGACAATTTAAAAATACTTTTTTAAGAACAGAAATTGCAGCAATTATTTATTTTTACAGTTGAATGAAAAAAAACTTACATCATAATAGGAGAGGCCAGTGCCATGGAGCAGTGTAGTATCAGGTGTCAAAGAAGAATGATCAGGTGGTGGCGGAGCAGGCTCAGATGGTGGGGGTGGTAACTACATAGCATCAGTTTTTTATTGATATTGTTTTTGTGTTTATTTCACAAGTAATACTTTACAACATTATTAATAACAACAACAAGCAATTCATAGTCAAGACTCAGTAGGATATACATCCATGTGAGACCTCTATTGGGAATATACACCACACACATATAAATAACGAGACCTTGACAAGCACCAAGAAAGGTAAACCAAATTTTTAAGAACAACATAATAAATATGACCAATATAGATAAAAGAGTAATAATTTATCTTCATTCTTACCTTCACGTTGCATCCACTACACGACGCCTCATTTAATTTACTTGCGTAGTAATACATAGCCATTCAATACTTAACAACCAGAATATATATGTGCTTCTTACGAAGCCCAGATGGCTCTTAAGTTAAATATCCCATTGGAATGTCTGAGAATAAGTTACCGTCATTATTAAGATGCAACTCGTTTTAAAGATACAATAATTGCAATGAAAAGAATGAATTGTAATTAAAATGTAATACAATTTAAAGAAAAAAAGCTTTCCTTTCCTAATCTTATACACCAAAATGTAATATTTGATGATAAAATTAGCTTTCATCTATGACAATGGTAAAAACAATAGCAATAACAACGATCGCAAGAATAAATACCTAGTTAAAAAATATGTACAACATGATCTAGACATCGATTTTTACGAATATGAATGAAATCATGACTGCAACTGTCTTAAATAGTTCTCAAGCAAACATATTACTTTTAGAACACTAATCGATACGTTAAATATTGAATATGATTTCAGAATATATTAATACATTTAACTTGATAATATCGTTATTGTAAAATGTATGTGCGTTTCAAATATTAAGTTATTTTGATAAAAAAATAAATGACATTGCTACCACTGTTATGTATACAAAAAACATTTAGGTAATTGTTATTATTCTATAATATTTGTTAGTTGTAAAAAGTAAAACAATGTCTCGTATTATTGATAAAACGTTAAAGGTACGTCGTACATCTGGATGTAGTGAAAGTAATATTTAACATTTAATTGTTGTACTTACCTATACCAATTTTAGTGGAGCACAAAAATATGTTGTGACTGGAAATTTACATTAGAAAACGCGCACGTATATAATTCAATAGAAATGAAAATGAGATTTTATCAAATAAACTAGCGCCAGTGCCAATACAATACAATTCTGTTCTGATCTGACTGGTTGGTTGGCACTACTTTTATTGTCCATAGTTTCATAGAACTATGTTTTCTCTACTTCCCACAGAATAGAAAAATGTGTTAATTTATTGAATAATTTCAAATATAATAGGTAAAAATATTACTACGGCCTGGGTTACTTGCTATATTCTTTTAGGTAACTATTCTAGAAATCCAACTATTAAAAAATCAGAAACAAATAGCTTTTTGGTACTGTAAACAATTTTCTCTTCAATGATTAATGGGTATACAATAGTATTCAATACGATTTCTTTTCTCACTAATAGAAAAAGTATTTTTCATCTATTTTTTAGTCTTTATTCATTTTATGATAGGTATCAAATAATTAAACCTTAATACGATTATAATGGCACAGAATACAAATATTGTAGTCTGACTTAGGCCCGTATTACAGAATGCGACTCAAGTGACGTTTAAACTCTAATCACTCAAAACTAGTTTTAGGTACAGATCAAGACTCAAGCATGAGTCTTATTATAGAACGAGTTTTAAGTTTTACTCACTTGAAACTAGTCTCAAGTATAGAATTGATATCTGTTTAAATTGTCATTGGTTCAAGTCCGTTCTCATTTACCATTTCATAATAATTTCAATTTTACTCCGTTTCTCGCAAGATCTAGTGCAAAGTTGACGAAAAATCCCAGTTCAAAACAGAGCTTAAAAATACAAATAATGACAAAGTTAAGGTAATTAACAAGAATATGTCCAAACTATTAAGAAATAATAGCTTATTAAATAATAATATAATATATTTTCATAAAGTTCATACCTCAATCTAATATTAAACTACAGGTAAATAGGAATGTCTAATGTCATACTTGCCAAAAGTCAACGTTTTCTTGTTTATTCAAAAATGCACGAAGTTTGAGTTGTAAATGAATTTTATTTTCGTTTTATTAGTTTTAAAAAATGTCGTGAAGTATAAAAAGAGGATTTTGGAGGCACGTACTTATTATTTCTAATGAAATAAATAATAAAGACGTATTCTTCTAATAAGTCTAGTCGAATTCCTAGAAAATGTAAGCAGGCGGATGTATTTACACAGAAGACATCAAAATTAAATTGATATTATATTTTATTATTATGAGTTATTGTTGTATATGTTTTGCTGATGATCCATGCAATTACAGTAAAGCATATGGAAGAAATCCATCAACTTGAAATACAAATTTTAAAGAGAAGCTACAGGGCGGATGCCATAGCTAGGAACACCTAGAACATATAGAATCTGTGAATCTGTGAATCTTTATACCTATTGATATTTTCAATATGAGAAAAAATAATCTTTCTGATATTTCTGTACAGTCATGCATTTTTCCTTTAATTTTGTTTGAATTTTTGTAATTGTTGATTTATTAGATAAAATAAATAATTTTATATTAAAAATATTTTTATTGCCTACATAATTATTAATCAAGGTTTACTCTACAACGAAATTTAAATTAAGGTATTCTTTATTGCCATTAATAAAACATATTATAAAATATTTTATTCTAATATAATTGAATACTTCATGGTTACCATGGTTACCCTTGGTTTTATCATTAATCCCCTTTGTTATATGAAATTCCTTGTATTATTATCTTCTTTTACATTCCATCTTTACAGGGGCCTACCTCTCTTTCGTTCTTTGTCTCTAGGTATCCAGTTGGTCACCACTTGAGTCCATCTGTTAGAATCCAGTTTTTTTAAATGTCCTGCCCATTTCCACTGAAGCATTAATATTTGTTGAATGTCATTTTTTGCTTTGGTAATTTTCCTTATTTTCTAATTAATTTTATATTGAGATGGAATGATGACATCATCAAAGAAGCTGGAAAACTTTCACTTATCTGGGAGGAGGCTATGTACTTCATTTTTGTTCAAGCTTGCTTCATACCAAATTTCATCAAAATCGCGTCCATAGTTAGCCGTATAACAAACACATGGAGTAAACGTCTAAAGAAGACATTACAAGATGTCCAGTTCAGGTGGTATCGGTAGCCCGCGTCTATTTAATTTTTGCAAGTCGGTATCAACGGTATATCAACGTTAAAATAATAATAATATAATAATAATAATAATATTTTGGGACATTATTCACACACGGCCATCTGATCCCAAACTAAGCAGAGCTTGTACTATGGAAACCAGACAACTGATATACTACATATACTACTTTTTCTTTCGTAAATACATACTTATATAGATAATTACACCCAGACTCAGGACACACAGACATGTTCATGCACACAAATGTCTGTCCTGGGTGGGAATCGAACCCACGACCTGCGGCGTGAAAAGCAAGTGTCTTACCAACCACGCCAACAGGCTCGTCAAATAAGATTTTTACCGTTTCCTGCGAAAATCGATAGCTCACTTTAAACTTTCTTACGTCTATTTCATAAGGATTGAGCGTCGTGTAAGTATTTTAGCGGTATACCTACGTCCCTTCTATCTAAAAATAAATGGTCATAATATTCGATATCTTCGAAAATATTCATTTTTGCGTTTGATTTTAAAAAGTCACTTTCTGTAATCTGTTGTCAAGAGTGCTCTTGACGGCTCTCACGTAAACTCAGATGAAATCGTTACTTGAGACATGATTTGATGTCAAATGTGGTTCTAAAATAAGACACTACTCAGCTGAGTTCTGATTGATGAATTTCGTTTTAAAAATCGTTCTAAAATAAAAGCTATACTTAAAACTAGTTTTAAGACTAGATTCACGACTGAGTGACGTTCTGTAATACGGGCCTGAGTGCTTTTGATGTGTTATTGATTTTTTTGCTTATGGATTGAATATAAATTAAACTCTATGAAGTTTCGTTATCTTCATGTTGGTAATAATAATTAAAATTATATATATATTGTGTTGACAGAACGACCCGCGTTTTTGTATTTATTTTGAATTTGGTTCACACAGAAAACGTATAATGATATTTGTGTCCATGGAAACCCTAATGCTGAAATAACATACAACTCAGTGTCTTATAATTGCTGAGTTATGTTTACAAATATTCCGGCATATTAAACAGAATTAGAATAATGGACAGGCGTAGATCAACCATCACGACGTTACCTGCTATAGAAACGCTACAAAGAAATGTAAAGAAAGTTCCTATTTGTTACAAAAGGTAAAAATATGATATGTTTTTTTCAAAGGTTTTTTATATACAGAGATTATTGATGTACATTACTGGAACATTAATATATTGAAAAAACATTCACAAATCATATTGCCATTTCAACAAGACGATTAGATTTTGAATTTGGATGTGAATGATAAATACTAAGGAAACTTAAAGGTTAACTTTATTATATATTATCTCATAAACATCGCTCTTGAAAAACCTTTAAATTGCACCAACCAAAAAAAAATCTAATTTCTGTACTGCACTTTTAATAAAGTTAATAGATAACATTTAATGCGTTATTGTGCTTTATTTTAGGAAATCTCGAGATGTCCCTTTTCATTTACCTCATAAAAAACTTATGGATAGAATAGAATTTGTGGAAAAAGAACCAGAACCTTTGGTAAATCATTTCCATATCATTTTTGTATATTCTTATATTATTTAGTATTTTAAATAATGACAGGGTGTAAGGTTGTCTATATTTAATTTAAAAAATAAACTAACAGCCAAACTATAACAATTCTCATTGCAAAAGTATTTATATAATTTTGTAAAGGACCAGAAAACAGTGCTTTCCATGTTCTATCAAATCTCATATTAGATTTGAAATCTATAAATTTCTTGAACTCTATTCACCATTTGATAGAAATTGTATTGTATTTAATACACTAATCTTTATATAATATTTAAAATGTTTTAAAAGTTGTATAATTGTGCTGTAAAAAAATGGCTTAAATTTTGTATAGGTCTCTTATTGTGTTCGTAATGACAAACTTAAACTTCCTGAAGCAATGCAAATAACATAAAACCAAGTTATATATTTTATAGACTGGATTTGCTGTTGCCCAAGAAGAACGATTCAAAAATGAGAGAAAAATTGGAAAACTACATTTAGAACCCCTAAAGTTTGATAATGGTAAGTGTATTTACATTGTCATTTGTTTTCGGTCCCTTATTACAAAGATAATAAAAGCCACATCATACTTTTGCTAACTGTACATTAAATATATCTATACACATTGTAAAATGTAATAACTCGTGTCAGTCTTCGAACTGAAAGTTGTATCTCTTGCTTAATCATAATAACAAAAAGCATGAATAATAACACTTTACGCTTAACATTTCATAGCTAATTCCACTCACCGAAACATTCTTATACTTATATGTCGACCCATACTTCCCCTAAAACACAATTCAGTTTAATGAGCCCTCATTTATTGCAATAAAAATATTCATCTGTATCAAATTTAGAAAATAAACTTTTCCGTAAGTAATCTTGAAGTGTGTAACTCCGTAACAATTATGTATTTGTTAGTGTACATGAAACATATGAGAATCACAGGACGGAAATGGCTAAGAATTCTTCTTTAATAATAATTCGTCAATTTCCAGAAAAAAAGAAGAAGACACTTAAAATCCGTGAATCCAGCAGCAGCTCTGATATGAATAGAAGAGTAGTGGGAACAACTGACCCTCTAAAAATTAAACCCGAGGTTGCCTCACAAAAGGAAGTGATAAAACAAGTCCGCACTGATCCTTCTGGTGGATTTCTCTATATGATTTATGCTGTACATCCACAGAATGTATACTTCACACCATACTATCTCAAGTAAGATTTTATTATAATTTTAGTAGTCAGTACAATAGGCAACATAATTTAGATTAAAAATAACACATCTTTTTCTATTTGCAGTCTACATAAACACACAAGTACAGGGTTAAGAAAGATTAATAAGCTGAACCTCCCAGAACCAGTACTTAGTGTGATTGTGAACATGATATATATATTTTTTAAATGTAGCCTTTGTCTGTTTAAGTATGAAGTTATTATGGATGTAGTGTACCTACAAGCCTATATGTAAGAAAATAATTATTTTTAAATTAATATTCGACAGGGTTGTTCCTTATGAGGAGATAGATAGAAAGAATTATCTTACTATAAGTCCTTGTGGTGTGACACATTACACTAACGAAATGGTTTTTACAAAATTGGCGGAGTGGGAGCAGGAGTACACTATATTTGTACAACTAACAGACGTAAGTTACTCTAATTAAAAGACAATTTGTAATTTGAATATAATATAATTTCGATTTCTTTTCAGTTTAGGAAACATCTAGTCACTAACTACGTTCATGTTTATAGTTACTTCCTAGGGGATATTTCCTATACTCGGGATTTATCTGACTTCCCTCAAATGTTAAAGTGTTTGGTAACCTGCTCTGCTTCTGTTCTTTTCAACTACCTCGTTGGTTAGATATAAATCCGCAGAACCCAAGGTCCTGGGTGTAAACTCTAGGTTGAGCCAATATTTTATTGGGTTTTTTCAAAGTAGTCAGTAGCACTAACGTGCCTTGGAAAGCACGTAAATCCGTTGGCGTTGAGCCTGAATTCCCTACGGTCGTGTCAAATTGCCCGTCTGATTATAAGAGTGCATCTATAAGGGAGTTTTGCACTATAATATGTCCTGCACAGTTGGCTAAATCGGTCAGGAAGATATCATCATGTTCTGTTTTTGTCAATGAGTCTTAAATTCATAAGATATAAGTCAAAATATTTAGACTATCTGATTTTTAACCGTGCTCCTATTTTTTTTTGACATGGATTTAGACTTTATTTTGAAATTATAATAACACCTTAAATACTACAATTTCAGATCAAATTTTTTCGTGTCTATCGATATTGGAAGGCATATTACGTTTGGCGAAAGTCAATATTGTTTCGTAAGTTTAGTAAAACGCGAACGAAGATTGCCAACAAATTATTCACACTCACCCCTGTTTTGGGCAAAGCCCTGCTGAGCATTCAAGCCATGTGCTGTGATATGTATATGAAAAGCTTTGCGGATGTGTCACGGGACATGGATACCGCTTTCTTCTACTTCATTGAAGTTCAGGTCAGTATCGGAAGCAACGAGTATTTTGATATGTTTAAGGGTCTTATGTGCCACCTGATGGTGAGTGGTCACCTCAGTGGATATTGGCAATATAAGAAATATTAAGTATATCTTATTTTGCCATTTCAAGCACCCTTGGGTACTAAGATGTTATGTCCCTTGTGTCTGTAGTTACACTGGCTGACTCACCTTTCAAACCGGAATGCAACAGTACTAAGTATTGCAATTTAGCGATAGAATATCTGATGAATAGTTGGTACCCAGAAAAGCTTGTACATAGCCTACTTCATTTACTAGTAGTAAACGAAAATATATTTTAAATATATTATTTTATGTAACAGATGAAACGCGTCGAGTACATTCGCGATAAGCTATTGGCGTTTCGATCGATAGTACTGGAAGTGGTCACCGCGGCCTGTCACGCCGCTCTCTACCTGCAGGGCTTTACACACGACGATAGGAACGTGCTTCCGTTCCAAATAATACGAGGCAAGCCGACTGGGGGCATGTCTTACACTGAAAAGGCAAATAAGAGGAAGTACTGTGAAAGGCTTGCGTGGTAAGTAGTAATACGTATCTACATAATATGTTTAATGGTACTGTACTTCGCGGTTTCATTTACATTGAAGTGGTATGTATAGTAGAGAATAAATTCGCATCCCAAACAGAAAAATGCGTTAAAACAATAAATTTATGTGTTGGCGCTGTTTCATATCTGATCACAGCGTTATTTTGGAGCCCACATTTCATCTCCGCGGCTATTTAAAGCAAAAGTCATTTTTTTTTCGGACACGTTCAAACACACAGTCGTCAGTATTATAGTATTAACTGAGATGAATGTTAAATGAAATTCAAAAGTGCCATCATTGAAATATTACTTTTAATATTTGTCTCGTACATCGGATTATAAACATTGTCTGTGTTGTGCATTTTTCTCTTAAATGCTTATCACGTATGAAATATCCAACATATAACTTTCATTATAAACTAAGCAGGTTGTGTAGGATACTCTTTATGCAAAAAATATTGTTAGCAGTAGAGCTATTCTGTGAGGCCAAACTTAAAACGTACCGCAGAAAACGGCCGTGAAATATCAGAATTGATATGCGACATTAACTGTAATTATAAAATTTCAAGAAAACTCGCATGAAAATAATACACCGTAAGTCGGTTGGTGAATAGCACTGTAGGACTTCGACAAAACGTACGACCCGGCTGTGTGGTCGGCGTAAGGATACCACTATTATAATTTTTATTTTATACCATCACATATTTGTTAAAAGTTAATGGTTACGTTTTTTGTCTATATGAATTACGGCCGAATACTGAAACGTCATTCAAAATGAAGTGGGGCTTTTAAAAAAATTTAGTATGCAAAATTTTGAAATTAATGACGTTCCAAATAATTAAGTCCCAATCATATTTGAAAGACGTTTCAGTATTCGGCCGTTAGACACACGGTTGCATAGTATTTTATTAATAAATAATCTAATTTATACTGTTATGCTAAATAATAGTTGGTGTGAAATTGGTGTGTTTATGTAGTTCCGTGCGAATGCAATAGCAATATATCATACGTGATTGACACAGACGAGTTATGAGAGGTCCACGTTAAAAAGTCTTTTATATTATATGTTATTGACGAATTTTAAATAAAATATTTCTTCCGATACAAAATATGATGAAAAATATTGAAGTGATAAAAGATTTTTTGTTTATAATTACAGTTTTATAAAATTGGTGGATTATATGAAAAATTATATGCTTCATCGCTTAACGAAGCGGTCGAACATGATTATGGCAGATATGCTCCGAAAACACATGGAGTTCACACCCTCGCCAGAGCTCCTAGCCGGTAACGCTGTCGATGAAGTGCTAGAAATATTGCCTCGAGAGACGGATAAATGCAAGGTTTGTATATAGAAAGTATATCAACCAACAAAAGCGTTAAACATAATATTTAGTCCTTATTTTTGAAGTTGGTCGACTGGTATCTTCGTACAACAACACCTAACGCGCTAACGCTTGTTATTATGTATAACAAAATCATTAAATGCAGGCTTGTAACAATAATAGTCTAAATTGAAAGTAGGTGTACTGTAACTGCAAAGCGCAACTTACATAGTGATATTAGGACCTTCTAAACACGCTACATCGTCGAGCATAACTTTTAAATGTATTGGTTTAGTAGTTGTTTCAGTTAGGCATTACAAAAAACTCATCTCTTCATTTATTATTGTATATAGAAAATTTAGGCTAAGAAGAAGTCACGGAGCGATTTTTACCCTGTAGGGGAACAGCTGTTTTAATGTTACCCTAAGAGACAAGAGTCCTTGCAACGCGACGTGAAATGTATTTTTTCACTCGCTCCATGAGTTCTTAGCCTTAGTGATTTTAAACATTGATTGATTATACCAATTTAGCAAAACAAATGTTCGAATGATCGTCTTTTAAAGTAATGTTTCTCTTAATCAGTGGGCTCTTTTCCAAGTCGACGCATATGTTCTACAATCTGGTCAAGTTGAACTTAACCCGAGCGAGAAAGTGATTTCGGATTACCTTCGAAAAATAACGGACTACTGGGACGAATACGTGAGAACATTCCATAATTTCTTGAACGACGAGACCTTGCAGATGTTCGTGCAGCCGACGGTGATGGGGAAACAGATGGAATGGTCGGCGGGACAATCGCCAAATCTATATTTCCTAATGAATCAGGATAAGAAGATGATGAACGACATTACGTTTATACCGCAAGCCGTACACCAGTCATTTGACAACTTATGGATTTTCTTACGAAGAATGAATGTCTTCATGAGGAATTTTAGAGAAGCCCACGAAATGGACTTAAACGTGATCAAGAATGAAAGAGACGTGAACGAGTTTCGAAAATTATGTACCGAGCTAGTGAGACAGATGGAGGAAATTGAAGATGTTGTTAGCTACCAACCGCTGGGCTTGCTGTTCCTCAACCTTTGTCCTTTCCAAGAACTGTTCAGACCTCAGCCGAGGAAATTATTTGACGTCATTAACAACGTTACACCCGAGTGAGTATATTAAAATCTCCAATTGATATATTTGATGTAATATATAAAATATCATAATATTGAAACATATTATCTTTATCAGTATTGGGCACGATTGCATCGAAGATATTCTGGCCGGCATCGAGGCCATCAACGATGACATCGCAAACGACCCCGAGAGCGCCGGCGAGCTGGTCGCCTTCAATTACCTGTTGGACGGACTCGAGAGTAGAGTGGCGCGCCTTGAGGAGAGACTGGAATACCTACGAGAGTTGTATGATCTGATGGGTGAATTCAATATCGGGATACCGCCGGATGATATGAATGAATTCCTCGGTGTGTTATCATTATTTATTATTGCATAAAAACTGTTGTTTGCTCTGCGTGTTGTTAACGTTTTGTAACGTTAATTTATCAAAAAGTGGTGACCGTGCACACGTGATACTCAAGCGCCACCGTATTGTCATGTGCTTTATTTCTGTATAAATTCAACTCTTGTTCGCGGTGAAGGAAAACTCACGATGCTTTCGTGCATGTGTCGGATATGATATGTCGGATTGACCACAAAGTACAAACTCACTCGCCAAATAAGCCCAAGCAAACATCGGGGTAACAGTGATATATACAGGCCGATACTTTTTTGTCAAAACTATATTAGAATACAATATATAGACTTTTTATTTTGATTTCGAATACGTCACACTCATTACACATTTTCTATGTTGTCTGTTTCATTTAGGCCTGAGTGTGATATTGGGCACGTTACGTACAAATGTAGACGCGCGTCTAGAAACGAGAAGCAAACTCGCCGGCATGTTCGCCAGCCAAATTGGAAAGGACATAATGGAGCTGATTCTTGATATCAACAAGCTTAGGGATGAAATAGCGGTATGAGTATTTACTATGACTCTCTCGTATATCTCTTAATACTCTTCGTATTACTACTGTACTTAGTATCAAAGATATTTAGTTAAACCCATAGACAACACCACTTATCAACTATAACTTTTTCCAACCACAACGAAGAGTAAAGACAGATAAACAAGTTAGCAAATTTCTTCGATTGGAATAGGCTATAGACATATTTTTAATAATGCTTCTATTTTTTTTAAATAATAATTGACACTATCCTGAATCCGTGAACATAAAACAACGTCACTTCGTATAATTATAATATTAATATATCGCACGTACTTTTAGCAACCGTGGCTTTACGATGAGAAATCAGATATGGAGAAAGTTATGGAAGTATTGAACGATTTAATGGAAAAATTAGTCACCTATTCAGCTAGGGACAAGCAGATACGGGATTGGCAGAAAATATTTAAAGTAAGTAATATAAACGTATACATATTCTAATATATTTCTCACTTCATTTGTATTTATAAATTGTTACATACATAAATTTTCTTTTATTATCAATTGGTTATAAATGACAATTAGCAAAGCCGTCTAATGCGTAATATAACAACGTAGTGGGACATTCACATGCTGTTACTAAGAATAATAACGAGTATGTCTAAGTATTGTGATAAAGAACGACTACGTATTACGTTTATATTTTTTTTAAATAAGGTCAATGTATCTTTATGTACGTAAAGTTGCTCATTTGAGCACTTTAAATAGTACAAATGCATCGATATGGCCGTTGAAAATTTAATTTTACTTATAATAGTATTATGAAATCGTATCTTAGATGCCACCGGCCAGACTAGAGCAACTCGATGAAGCAATAACTGATGTTAAACTAAGACAAATGCTTTGGAAGTCTGCTAAAGAATGGAATGACGCGTACGGAACATGGTAAATAATATTCACAAGATATATAATGTTTTTTAAATATACATTTTTTTATTTCCTATATTCTTTTTTTTGTAATAAGGTATGAAGTTCCATTTAACACGTTAGATATGGATGAGATACAAACCACGACCACTAACTTTGGTAAAGTATTCAATCAGCTGGACAAGGGACTCCCGCCTAATAGAATAGTGCCTGGGTGCAAGGAGACAATCGATGTCATCAAGGAAAAGGTGATGTAATGAAAATTCAACGTTAAAACGAATACGAATTAAAAAGACTTACTACAAAAATGACAAATATCAACATGAATGACAAAGGAACAATCAATTTCCGTAGCGGTTGAATTTTCAAAAATCTTTTTTTTTGTATTTACATTTACATACATATATTATATTTCAATATCAATCATATATAATTTTAAATTAGGTAGAAAACAACAAATCAAAAAGATATATAATCTTATGTTAACAGTTGCCAGTGATGTCCTATCTTCGAAATCCGGCTCTGAAACCCCGTCACTGGGTTAAGATTGAAGAAATATTACACACGCGCTTTACACCGGATATGGTCGTGACATTGAAGGTGCTAGAGGACTTGGATGCCTTCCAGCATGCGGAGGAATTGATGGAGGTCGCAGGGCAAGCTAGTTCAGAGGCTGGTCTTGAAGCTTTATTGAAGAAGGTATGTTTTTGAACAGTTAACTTCGATAGGATTCAGTTCACGCTCCAGGGGAGCAGGGGTTGCATATCTAATAAAAGTATGTGACGAACATTGTAACAACTCGCAAGGCAATATATAAATCCAAGAAGTGACACCTCGTGTGACATCCGTAAAATATAAACTAAATAAGTTTAAATCTCACGGCTATCACACAAATGTAGGGGTTTAAAATAACGTGTGTATTATTTAGGTGGAAGAAATATGGGCGACATTAGAGTTTCCAGTTATACTACATAAAGACGCTAAAGACGTGTACGTATTGGGCGGCCTAGACGAGATACAGGCTGGTGTGGACGAGAGCAACATTCACGTGGGCACGATCCTCAGTTCGAGGAACTGCGGCCCCATTCGTAGCAGAGTCGAAGAGTGGGCAAAAAATTTGGACTTGTTCGCTAGGACACTTGTAAGTGATATTTTGCTGTCTTACTATTGCGGTTATTCCAGTACATTACTACGAGTTTCCTTCTAATTATTTGCGTAAAATGATTATTTAAAAATTGTCGTAAGATCCTACTTGAATCGAGTATATATAATAATTAATTTGTTATTCTCAAAACAGGAGGAATGGTACATTTGTCAACAAACTTGGATCTACCTTGAAGTTATCTTTTCCGCGCCGGATATACAGCGACAACTTCCCAATGAAACAAGACTTTTTACCATCGTTGATAAATCTTGGAAGGACATAATGCGTAAACTAGCAAAGGTATACACAAATTAATTCAGTGATTTTATTCGGGAAGATGAGCTTTTTATCGCATGTTTTTGGTACATATGAAACGAGGGAATGTAAAGTCATTGGTGCAACGGTTGACGGGCTGTCTATTGGCCTCCCCATTCCTAACTAAATCTTTACGCTTAAAAATCCTTAATAACGTTAATTCTCTTCATTGGCTTAACAGCGCATTCATATATTGTCATCGGTATTGCGACGATGTCTGATTTATTTTTAATAAATCATTATTGACTTAGATTAAATAAAAAAAAATACATTATTATTAAAATATATTATTTACAATACTCGATTTTTTATATAGACATATAATTTTCTTTCACAAAGTTCACGTGTGATGCTCGTTTTAGGTCCCGCTTGCGATGCCGGCCGCAACGCAACCGAAACTTTACGAGGAGTTCGTTCGCAACAACGAGATGCTCGATCAGATAATGAAATGTTTAGAAGCGTATCTGGAAACGAAACGCGTTGCCTTTCCACGTTTCTTCTTCCTGTCTAACGACGAGCTGCTTGAGATATTGGCACAGGTAAATGTTTTATTAACAACGAAGAATATAAATGTTGATATTTGACAGAGAGACATTTTATAATAAATATGATGTTTCTATTGTAATGTTATATATTGATGTATAACAAAACGAAAAGCGAGCTGACAAGCAGACTGGCAGATTCGCTTTCGTATTTATAATTAGTATCGATTTATTTTAAAATTAAAATTAAATAATTAATAAAAAAAGTTATTTGTTCAAAGTAAATTCGTAAGATTATTTGCGTTATAACTATCTGTCGGCAGACTCGCAATCCGCATGCGGTTCAACCTCATCTCCGCAAATGCTTCGACGCGATAGCTAAGCTCGAATTTGGAGTTCGTCTCCCTGAAAGCGAAATGGAAATTACAGAAGACGGTAACTTAGTTGAAAAGGAAATGTCTTTCAACACAAGAGACGCTTTACAAGCTAGGTTGGCGAAAACTGCCAAGCCTGAAGATCTGACCACCGATATTATTGCCATGCTATCGCCGGAGGGAGAGCGAGTTAATTTGGGAAAGGTAAATATGTATTTATAATAGGTTAGTAGACTGGCACATAGGCTACTTAATGCTAAGTACGCTCCACCGCCCATAGACACAGCACATAAGAAATATTCACCGTTCCAATGCGCCCTGTCGTTACAATGTATGTTCCTGTGATAACACCGGCTCGCTCACTTTTCAAACTGGAACCCAACAATACTAAGTAGAGCAGTTTAGCTGTAAACTCCCAGCGAGTTTTAATTTAATACATATTAGTTCGATAGATCACGTAATTTTAACTGCCATCTGTAATAAACAGGGACTCAAAGCTCGCGGCAATGTAGAAGACTGGCTCGGTAAAGTAGAAGAAGCGATGTTCGCGTCGGTGAAGCGGTGCATGAAATTTGCGTTGCGGGATTACATGCAACGCGAGCGAGTCGACTGGGTTACCCTTCATCCTAATCAAGTACGTCGACTAAAAAACATATTTTTTTTTAAAGCTAAAAGAAATCGGTTTTCAAGACGCTTTAAACAGTTTCAAATTACTGTTTATACACTGGAAATTAATTTATTTACATTAAAACCTTAACTAAATACAAATAAAAATTAAAAATAATAATTATTTTTACATAAATAATTTATTATCAGAACATTGAATATTATTTGTAAATCTTGCATTTACATTTTTCAGGTGGTTCTGACGGTCTCGCAAATAATGTGGGCGAAGGGTGTGCACGAAATATTGGACATGGATATACCTCTACGTATCGACACTGGACTACTGAATTACGAGAGCAAATGTATCTCGGATTTGAACGATCTCGCCGCGTTGACTAGAAAAGACCTCAGTTCCTTGTTCAGGAAAGTCCTCTGCGCTCTAATCACTGTCGACGTTCATGCTCGGGACACCATCACGCATATGGTTGAAAAGCATGTTCAGAAAGCGTGAGTATAATAAGATTGTAAAATAAACTACCATATAGTATATACCGTAATTGGTCGTTATTTTTTTTTTAAATATATCACAGAGACGATTTTGAATGGTTGAAAATGATTCGCTACTATTGGGAGGAAGACATTGACAACTGTGTTGCGCGGATGTCGATCGCTATGTATATTTATGGACACGAATACCTCGGCGCTGGAGGTTCGAATCTTTAATTTTAATTATTCCCGTCATTAAATATTGCACATGGACTTTTGAATAACACAAACTCATAAGTGTTGAAACAACTAATAGATGCCATACTGTTAGCGTTTTGTGCGACAGAGATAACGCTCTACCATGCCGAATATGTCTCTTTTCTCAGATCGATGTGCAATATTTAGTGACGGGCACTATACATGCGTAGCTGCTCCTTATAGATATTAAAAATTGACGTAATAAATTATTAGAATTATATTAACGGCAGAGTGAAATACAGATATGTGCTATTAAATATTACTTTAAGAAGCTTTTTCGTTATGAAGTAATGTTAAGTCGAACGAAAAATAAATAATATCATTTTTGTAAATTATAGGTGTACTAGTAATAACACCGCTTACTGATCGTTGTTACTTGTGCCTCATGGGCGCCCTCCAATTGGATCTCGGAGGAGCTCCCGCTGGTCCCGCTGGCACCGGCAAGACTGAAACAACTAAGGATCTTGCTAAGGCACTTGCTATTCAATGCGTGGTGTTCAACTGCTCCGAAGGTATTTCAAATAGTATTAAGATTACTCGAATTAATGACTTTCTTAGTATTCATAGTATTTGTTGCATGTTCCTGTATAAAAATGTGAAAGGTTATTGATATGATCTAATTTTTTTAAGGTTTGGACTACAAGATGATGGGTCGCTTTTTCTCCGGGCTAGCAACATCCGGTGCCTGGTGCTGCTTCGATGAGTTCAACCGTATTGACATCGAAGTACTGTCCGTAATTGCTCAGCAACTCATAACTATCAGGAACGCGAAAGTCGCTAAGCAGACCCGGTAAGCGAAGAGTAAATACAACGCACACGCACATATTCCTAACATGTAATACCATAAAATAACTTATAAATAATATCTTATAAAAAATACTTCTAATATGTCTAAAAAATAATGACTATAAATTTTGTACATACTTCTATATTTCTTTTCCCAAAATATAATTGGTAAAGACAGCTTTGTATTTAACAACAACAACAACAACATTATTTTTATTTTATATATAAAAAATACAGTTTGGTAAACAATGAAATTATAATTTACGTGATATTACGTACAATATTGAATCTTGCTATCTGCTACTCGCTTTAAAAACAAAACAATAAATGATAATTTTAAATCACCTTTAACATGGTTCTTGAAATGTGCTTCACAGATTTATGTTCGAGGGTCGCGAGATCAAGTTAGTGCGCACATGCGCAGCTTTCATCACAATGAATCCTGGCTACGCAGGTCGGACTGAATTGCCTGATAACTTGAAGGCGTTGTTCCGACCCATATCTATGATGGTGCCAGATTATGGTGAGAACATCTTTAAATTTAGTTTAATGGACATATTACATTTCCGAGGTGGATCAGTGGTAAAAACGCGTGAATTTTAACCGATACGACCGATACAACCGATAATAGTGGTTTCAAACCCGGGCAAGTACAACTGAATTTCATGTGCTTCATTTGTGATTATAATTCATCTCGTGCTTGACGATGAAAAAAACATCGTAAGGAAACCTGTATGAGTCAAATATCACTGAAATTCTGTTACATTCCACCAACGCGCTTTGAAGCAGCGTGGTGGAATAAGCTCCAATCCTTCTCCTCAAAAAGAGGAGAAGAGGCAGCAGTAGGACATTCACAGGCTGTTACTTTAGGTGACATATTAAAATTAATATTTTGTAGCATTGATCGCTGAAGTGATTTTATACTCTGAGGGCTTTGAGTCTTCTAAGGGACTTGCCAAGAAGATGGTACAGATGTACAAGTTGTCGAGTGAACAACTCTCCAAACAGGATCACTATGACTTCGGTATGAGAGCTGTTAAAAGTGTACTTGTAAGTACCTCCCCTATTACCATTCTCCTTTATAAGAATATTATACGCTTGAAAAGCACTTATTTTACTTTAAATTTATAAAATTTGCACAGCAAGACAATCATCTTATATAATAAGACAATATTCGTGTTTGATTTTTACTAAATTAATAATTTTAACTTAATTTATTGGAGACAAACGGTTTTATTTAAACGCTAGTTATTAAGGGAGGTTCAAAGAACACAATATGCTGCCAGAGTGCAACCTTACCGCCTACATAAGACGTTCCAGTCCTTCGTCGTCTAGTCTTAGGCGCTGGTAACCATATGTGGGTTAATATGTATAACTGTCTAAATGTAAATAACCATATGTGGTCACCATATGTGGGTCAATGTGTATAACTGTCTAATAATATGCTGCCAGAGTGCAACCTTACCGCCTACATAAGACGTTCCAGTCCTTCGTCGTCTAGTCTTAGGCGCTGGTAACCATATGTGGGTTAATATGTATAACTGTCTAAATGTAAATAACCATATGTGGTCACCATATGTGGGTCAATGTGTATAACTGTCTAATAATATGCTGCCAGAGTGCAACCTTACCGTCCACATAAGACGTTCCAGTTCTTCGGTGACTAGTCTTAGGCGCTGGTAACCGTATGTGTATAACTGTCTAAATGCTAGCTAATAGGGCGAGGAGCCCAAGCCGTTTCTGTCACTAAAAATCACACATTATTATGGATTTAAGAAATTGTTATTACGCTTGTGTTTCTTAGTTCGAACGTAACTTTGTTCCTACGCCTTGTCCTAGGGCCTTATTATATTGTATCTTTTTTATCACGACTGCCTTACTACAAATGTTTTTAAAATATGGCGTTGTTGAAATCGGATTACAGTGTTACAGTGTTGAACTGGAGGCAGAATTAAGTGGGTTTTTAATATTTTAAATAGGAAAACTACTCTGAATATAAGTGTGACTAACTCCTTATAACGTACCGTGTAACAGGTGATGGCTGGAGCCCTGAAACGTGCAAGTCCTGACCAACACGAAGAGAAGACGTTGCTCTGTGCGCTCAATGACAGCAATTTACCCAAGTTCTTGGCGGCCGATGCGATACTCTTTGCTGGTATTCTCTCGGATCTGTTTCCTGGTGTCGATTTACCTGAACGCGACTACGGGGTCATGGAAGAAGTTATCAGTAAGTTGATTTGAAATCTTAAAAACAAAATCACAAATGCTAAATGTACTGCTTATCTGTTAGTGAATTCTGTGTTAACAGGAATATGATCTTATTTCATAGACAGTGATCTGAATTTAAGTTATTAATAATAATAAGGTCCTCCAGACCGATTTCGGCCACGGCGGCCAATCTCAAGAGAGATTAGCCAACTGCGCAGGAGATATTATAGTGCACAAGTGTGTGCGCAAACACAGGTGCACTCTCTATTCCTTAGCTCTCATAATCCGATGGGACGGCAATCCGACACGACCGGAGAGAGTTCAGGCGCAGGACCAACGGCTTAACGTGCTTTCCGAGGCACGGGAGTGTACCACACTTCCAACTTCCAGACTCCGGGCTGCTACTGAGAATTTTCTGACAGAAACCCCAATAACTATTTATTGGCCCGACCTGGGAATTGAACCCAGGACCACCGCGTCTGTGGCCCTATATCAAGCCACTAGACCAACGAGGCAGTCAAAGTTATTAATACAATTTATATGTTTTGAAATTCATAAGGAAATTGTTTTGATGCTGTGAAAACTATGTGATTTATAGTACAATGGCTCCTTGTTTTTTTTTATACAGAAACAATTTTGTTGGAGAGGAAACTGCAAATAATGGAATGTCAAATTCGCAAGGTGATTCAATTGCACGAGACGATGATAGTGCGCTGGGGCGTGATGCTCGTGGGCCCCACCGGTGGAGGCAAAACCATCGTCTTACATGTTAGTTCAAATAGTATTGTATTTTTAATGGAGTTTCAGATAAATTCCTAAACATTAAGGTCTAGCCGGACTGATATATATCTATATATTTAATTATTTTAATAAAGCACGCGATTGTCACTAAGAAAAATTGACCAACCAGTGACGTGAGAGCTGAGAAGTTATAGTCAAACATAGTTTAATTCAATAATAGTGAAAACGTAGACCACATTAGCACGTAGCAAAAGTCGCAATTCAATTTATAAACGAAACAAGCTTAATATGTCAGGATGAACATCCAGGTTGAATTATCATTACGGATTTCTTATCAGGTGCTGGCCGACACTTACACGAGGTTGTGTGAAAATGGCGTCGTCGGCCCTCAGTATCAGATAGTACATAAGTATATTATGAATCCGAAAAGTCTGAGCATTGGAGAATTGTATGGTGAAGTGAACTTGCAGACACTGGAATGGCATGACGGCATACTTCCCCTATCGTTAAGAACTGCTGTGCAGGTAATGTAAATTATTACTTATGATTAATTAATTTAATTTTAATGATATTATGTTTACAAGTATACCTACAAATAGCGAATAATGTTTCTAAATTAACAATACATACGTACTAGGTATTGTATCATTTTTTTTAATTCAATCCCTATCAATATACATTTATAAATCATTATTTTGTTATCGTTTCGAACATTTCTAGAATAGTCTTGATACTTTGGAGAGATCTAATGAAATGTCACGATGTGACCTATTAGCGAAACCTTCACGCTTGTTTTGTGATCGTTTTAGTTGCCGAAGTAAATAAAATATTTTCAGAAACCTTCTTAATAATACAAAACACCGATGATGTAAATATTCTTTGTTCTTCAGTGTGAGAATGCAGACCATCAATGGTTGATATGCGACGGTCCCGTCGATGCAGTTTGGATTGAGAACATGAATACTGTCCTAGACGATAATAAGATGCTCTGTCTATCTAACTCCGAGCGTATCAAACTGACGCCCTACGTTCATATGGTGTTCGAGGTAACTACAATCAATGCCAGACATTGGTTGAAATTAATCTTTAAGCTTTATAAATATTTTATTTTTTTTCCACTAAAGGTTGCAGATTTGGCACAGGCCTCTCCTGCTACTGTGTCTCGATGTGGTATGGTCTACATCGATCCGAATGAGTTGGGATACTTACCGTACGTCCGTATGTGGCTCGAGGGAGCAATTGAAAAAAACCTCCTTAGTACAGATAATCAGGACTTCCTGTATGAACTCTTTAAGATGCTCGAGGTTGGAATCGTACATGTCAATACGAAATGCAGTGTCGGAATTAAACAGGTACATCGCATATTTTTTATAATTTCAAGTGTAATTAGGTTAATATTATGCGATTAGTAAGCCGTAAACAAATTACAGATTATAAATAATAAAGTATTGATATTATGATCATTATATCTTACGGACCGATTTCGGTGAAAGCAGCCATTCTCAAGAGAGACTAGACAACTACGCAAAATAAACTATAGTGTGTGTGCAATCACGTATGCACTCTGTATACACACATCTCTTAATGCGATAAGAAGGCAATCCGATCCGAACTGAGCTCTAGATCAACACGTCACACATTTGAAACAATTCAAATAAGTATTGAAGTATATATTTAATTTCGCCATTCTTTTAACAGGTCGATATAAGCAAAGTGATGGCTTTGTGCTGTCTCCTCGGTGCGTTGCTATCCGAGCCGGGAGACAGGTTTATAGATAAATCCGCTATTAAAGTGTACATCGCTCATTGCTTCATCTTCTGCTACGTTTGGTGTATCGGTAGCAACATCCTCGAGGCCAACCGCAAGGGTTTCGAAGATGTCATTAAAAGGCAATTCGAGGAATTCGAGGAATCTGAATAGTAAGTTTTGAGTTTAATATTTGGTAGCTGTATGTATTCAAGGAATGATACGTCTTGCTTACGGTATTATGGTTAAAAAACCTCTTGACTTTCGAAGTACCAGTTATATGAAGGAACTACTATAAAGGCCTCAGGCCTCTGGGTTCAATTCCCAGATCGGGCCAATAAATAGTTATTGGGGTTTTCGGTCACAAAATTCTCAGTAACAGCCCGGCGTCTGGAAGTTGGAAGTGTGTACACTCCCGTGCCTCGGAAAGCACGTTAAGCAGTTGGTGCTGCGCCTGAACTCTTTTTCGGTCGTGTCGGATTGCCGTCCCATCGGATTATGACAGCTAAGGAAAAGAGAGTACACTTGTGCACTATAATATCTCCTGCGCAGTTGGCTAATCTCTCTTGAGATTGGCCGCCGTGGCCGAAATCGGTCTGGAGGACCTTATTATCTCATTCATAATCGTCCCTAATAAATTCGAAGATAACTACAGATAACAATTTTTAACTTTATATAATTCAGGACAAAAAAGGTAAAGTTGTCGGGATAACGCCTGTCGATTAGTCGATTGAATGATAATAATCCAAAATTTCAACCTTAAATGTTCAAGTGCGTTCTATTAATAAACAAACGTTTTTAGAATAAGTATATTTAAAAAATCTAATGTCTCGTATATCGATTTATTATAGTAAATGTTTCTTCAATTAAATCAATGGTTTTCAATTATCAGTCAATATTGTTTCTTCCAGTTTCCCTCAAGGATTCAATTTCTTCGATATGTTCATGGACACAAAGCAGCGCAAGCTAAAGGTGTGGGCGGAAATAATACCGGAATTCCTGTACGACAGCAATCAGCCGTTCTTCGAGACCTTAGTGCCGACTATAGATACCGTACGTTACGGATATCTGTTTGAGAAGCTCCTGTCTGCTGGAAAACCAGTTATGTTCACTGGAAATACTGGTAAGGTCTTATGAAAATAACTGATTAATTCATACTACATATCTTTCATTTCATTCATACTTACCTGGGGAAAGTTATTCGTTACTGTAGGGTCTCGAACTTTGCTTAGAAATTGAAGTTTTAATTTTAATAAAAACAAGAATTAATGATTAAGGCTGATCACACCATTTAACTATATTCTTAAATTGTGTATATATATTTACGAAAGCTAACATGTACTCGGTTCAAATTTCAGGGGTAGGGAAAACTTGCATAGCTGCTGAAATTCTTAAAAAGATGGCAACGACTGGTATATACATTCCGATGATACTGAACTTCTCCGCACAAACCAGCAGTCCAAGAACGCAGGTTGGTTGTATGCTTTTGAAACAAAAACTTTTGAATTTGTCACTTAACCTGAAATTAACCCAAAGGTCATTAAACTCCGAAAAGACGTATCGTGTTAATCACATAGCTGGAATTTAACCAAAATGTTGAATTTTTGTTTTTAACTGAAAATTAACATAAATAATTGATGTCCGAAAACGTGTATCGTATTCAGCAGTGAAAGATCGTTTTGTGCGTAAATAAATGCAGTAATGGAAAGATCTAACTTCCAATTACTTACTTAAATATTATAAGCAACATAATTGTGAATTATCCTATTTAATAAAGTAGTAGTAATAAGTTAGAATATAAGTAATAAATTCCCATATTACTCAAATTATGTTCTTTTTTACAGGAGGTGATAGAGCTACGTTTAGATAAAAGACCAAGGAAAGCTATTGGAGCACCGCTGGGTAAAAAAGTAATCATATTCATTGACGACGTAAATATGCCTCGGCTCGACGTTTACGGAGCTCAGCCTACTATTGAATTACTGCGGTCAGTTTTGTATAACTTAAACATACTAATACACAACAGCCGAAAGTAAATTAAGCAATCGATTAATGTTAAATAAGTGCTTAAACCCGAATGCTATGTATAGTCAGATCTTTATCAATTTGCCAATCTGTATTTTTGTCTTTATCTGTTGTAGGCAGTTTCTAGACTTCGGTGGCTTATATGATCGCGATAAACTTTACTGGAAAGAGATATTGGACGTAGTATTGTCATGCGCCTGCGCACCTCCCGGCGGAGGTCGTAACCCTCTCACTGGGCGCTTCGTGAGGCATTTTGCTATGTTTTATATATCAGCTCCTAATTCCGATGCTATGAAGACAATATTTAAGGTACCGATATGCTGATTGTTGCACGCAATAGCGTAAATCGTATACAAAAACAAATGAGTCCGTTAGCCCTATTAGCATCTATATGTGATAACAAATGTATAATAAAAAAACCTGTCAATTTAAAAATAAAAGAATATTACAGAAGTAATAGTGATTCAAACAATTAATGCTAAAATACTCGAGAATATTTTATAAGCAAGAAGGAATTGTTTTTGTGTGATATTTATATGTCATATACGTAAACGTTAACGCATCGTACTTCATGTCGGCACTTGTGCGCAGGGCTTCTTTCATCGTACCCTCAATGCACCTAGGTGATGCATAAGTCGAATCAGATGATAACAAAAAACAAATGGAGACATTGCAGCACTCCATTAATTATTTGTAAAAATGTGCAAAATAAACAACTTTTTTTTCTTTTCTCACATCTACTTAATCTTTTTCCTGCAATTTAGAAGTTGATGTAGTATTTTCTGTTTTAATATTACATCACATCGCTTAAACTCGTTTTCATAGGCGATTCTGCATGGGCACATGGAAGATTTCGTCTCCGAAGTATCCGTACTCGGCGACCCTATAGTAAACGCAGCGGTGGAGGTTTATATAAAGATATGTTCAGAACTGTTGCCAACACCAGCGAAATCGCATTACGTATTCAACTTGCGAGATCTGTCTAAATCTATGCAGGGGGTGTTGCAAGCCAATGCTGCGTATATGAGAGCACCCCAAGCGATGCTACGGTAATACGATACAAATGCACCAACACGACAGTTCAACGTTCACTTAGCACAACTGTTTATGTTGACAACATTCGCTTTGACAATTTTCAAATGCATTTAAATATCACACTATTCCATGTGATTTGCTATAGGCACAGTTATAGTATATATTGTATTTTTTTTTAATTACAATATTATTCCACTTAGCAACTTTACTTTTTACTTTACTTTTTATTGCATAAACTTTTTCAATAATCTACAATGAATACTTAAGATTATTAAGACTTCGACTAATATCTTTATCCTGAAATTTAAACGGCTGTAGAGTTTGTTTATCGCATAGTTACAATTACGTTTGTCAACCGGTTGAACTGATAAACGTCGTGTAGCGGATGATTGAATAATTGATCAATGATTTATCTCTTTCTGTCATCAGTCGTAGAATTATTCAATGTTTGTTAGTACAACCGGGACAAAAATACTTTTATATTATTTATTATGAAAAATCTCATATTGTTGTTCCTTCTAGAAAACTCATAAATTGCAACGTGGTTTTTAATTAATATATTTATTTAGATTATTTTATCACGAATGTCTCCGTGTTTTCCACGACCGGTTGATCAATATTGAAGACAAGAGCTACTTCTACCGCCTCATGAGTACCGTCTGTCAGAAGAATTTCCAACAACCGATACTCGAAATACCGGACGAGCCGATAATCGAACAACCGCCCATACTTTTGTTCGGCGATTTTTTGAATTCGTCCACACCGAAAGAGAATAGGATTTACCAAGAAATACCTGATTTAGATAAACTGACGGTTGTATTGAAGGTATATAAATTAATTATGCACTCTGTAGTTTCAAAATTATATGCTTTATTAATTCTTAACAGTAACTTACGTTATACAAATGATATATGGATATATGTAATGGCTATATCTAACTTTATAGTTCTTTATGAAAGGGAAATAATAGGACAATGTACAATATTAACAGAAATAAGACAAAAGACGATCTGATGGTAAATGGCTGCCACTGCTCATAAATATTGGCACTATAGAGATAAAAACCATCCCTTCCATCGCCAATTTGCCACCGACCTTAGGAACTAAGATGTTATTTCCTTTGCGCCTGTTACATTGTCTCATTTACCCTTCAAACCTCTAAGTACTGGTGTTTGGCGATAGAAAATATTATGATTTGGTGGTACCTACACAGATGGGCTTACACCAAGTAAATGTATGTACTTTTTGTTATATAATATTATATTATTATTAATAGGAATACTTAGAAGAATACAACTCTACGGCCCGTGCGGAGATGCATTTAGTATTGTTCCGTGACGCAATTGAGCACGTTGTTCGAGTAGCTCGCGTGTTTCGCGCTGAGAGAGGACACTGCCTCATGGTGGGCCCGGGCGGGTCCGGCAGACGATCCGTCGCCACGCTCGCCGGACACGTCAATGAATGCAAGTTAGTAGTCTTAAGAGTACGATTTGCTAATTATTTCTACTTTTTAATGTTTCTTGTATTTTTCAAACTAACTGCTGATTTTATTTGCATCTTCATGAGAATAATACGTGTTTTGTTTCATAGCATATTTGATTTGTGTTTATCCTGATAAAAACTTTTCATAAAGATAATTTAAAATATCAGATGCATGGGCATGGAGATAAAACGCAACTACGACACACCGGAGTTCCACGACGACCTTCGCAACATGTACATGCGCGCTGGCGTCGGAAACGAGGACACGGTCTTCCTCTTCACCGACACGCAGATAACTAAAGAGGAGTTCCTCGAAGATATTAATAACATGCTTAACTCAGGTCAATTTATCATATTTGATTGGCGCCATTTTATTTGCACTTCCATTTGTCCATTGTCGCCGGAGTGATGTCTATACAATATATGATGTATATAGATGCGTTGATTGCGAAGTTAAGATAATAATGTTATTAGTAGTATTTGTTCTCTCGATTTGAATGTTCTAAATGATATAAATATAACTAGGTGAGGTACCTAACCTCTTTGAAGGCGATACGTACGAGCAGGTACAGTCGGGTTGTCGTAACGATGCAGCCAAAGCTGGAATAAATCCGGGCGACCGAGACGCCGTCTACTACTATTTCATCAACAAAGTTCGCGGTAAACTACATCTTTGTATTTGCATGAGCCCTGTGGGGGAAGCGTTCAGGTAAAGAAGTTTCGCTTTATAACTTTATTAAACATAATAAATAATCTATGATTTATTCCATATTTTAATACTTCAAAAATACTTCTTACACCTTAAGACACTAACTGTCCACACTATGTCATATTTTAGAATTAAACTTTGAATTATAATAATATGATGGCATAATTTCATTTACTTTAGACGTCGCTGCCGCATGTTCCCGTCTTTAGTGAACTGCTGTACGATCGACTGGTTCACGAAGTGGCCACCAGAAGCGCTACGGTCTGTCGCTCAACAATGCTTGCAGCCGCTTGAAGATGAAAGCATCGTTGACAAGATTTCGATGCTCGCCGTATCAATGCATCAGGTGATCTTCACAACTTGAAATAGCGAACTATAATTTACATATTATAGTATCGACATAATTTAAATAATTACGTTTGCAAGTTGTTCCTTTTTTAATTTGGCATGGCACTACGAAAGATGTGACATTATCAATAATATCAACATTAATAAAATATTTCAAAGTAAATTCGTTCGAGATTGAATCAATTAAATATGTTAGTCGCGTTTATTCAACATTAATTATTTATTATCTATAAATTATTCTCCACAACCGGCGCTGTGATAGAATAAGCACAAAGCATGTACTTAAGGAGAGAGACTTGGCCTAGAAATGGAACTCTACTGTTTCAAACTAATGTTTACCTCATGATATCAGAATACTTTACGAATTCACCGCATATAATAATAATAACCTGACCAGGACGTGGACGTGATGACAGAGCGTCTGTACGAAGAGATGCGACGGTACTTCTACACCACGCCGAGCAGTTACCTCGACTTGCTGAAGCTCTATCTCACCCTACTCGACAAGAAGCAACAAGAGATCATAAGAGGAAGAGATCGCATCTCTTGTGGACTTCAGGTAAATTTGAATTTTTTCTTATGGGGTTCAAACCCGGGCAAGCACCACTGAATTTTCATGTGCTTACTTTGTGTTTATAATTATTCTCGTACTTGGCGGTGAATGAAAACATCGTGCTTGTGTCTTATTTCACTGAAATTCTGGTTTGCATTCTGGAGTGAGGTGGAATAAGCTCCAAACCTTCTCCTCAAAAAGGAGAGAGGCCTTAGTAATGGGACATTCACAGGCTGTTACTTTACTTTTCTTATGTGAGCGAAAATCGTTTCACAAGTAGCGCTGATAATAACATTATTTGTGTCGTAATGCAAACTATATATTGTGTTAATCTTAATATGGCAACAAATATATAATAATACTAGCTGCACGTCCTGACTTCGTACGGGTAAAATAAGAATTTTATCCCGTGCATTTTTTAATCAATAAGATATAAACATTCACCAATCGATTAATTCGCCCATACAGTACAGTGTACGTGTGTTCAGTACAGGGCATATAATAATTCTACTTCCTACTAATATAATAAACACGAAATTTTGTATGGATGTATGGACATTTGTTACCCTTTCACGTAAAAGTACTGAATGGATTTTAATGAAACTTTACAATAATATAGCTCATACATCAAAATAACAAATTAGCTACAATTTATAAAGCTATCGAGTAAATTGGCCAAAATATAACAATAAGTGTACGTGACACATTCGAAAAAAAAACTTCTATTTGCAAGTCATTCTGGCATGCCTGCAAAAACCGTAAGAGGTTCACGAAAATAATGTATGGTGGAAATATATATCTTATATCGTTCTACAAAAATATCCGCGACAGCATAATATTATATCTATCTTTTATATGTACGCCATTATCGCTTAAATTGTGAATCGAAAATACTATCAAATTTTATATTATTTTCCGAAATGAATTTTGTATAAAGAAATTTGAGAACTATGTTTAGAAAGTTGAGACCTGGCTCTCTTAGGCATTTTCAAATGTTTAAGAAAATGTTAATAGCGTGTAATATTCTAGCTCTGGAAAGAACTGTTGGTTAGCCCTGAAAAGAACTATTGTTTAGCTCTGAGAAGAACTTTTGCGTAGATTTCGATACATTAAATCTAAAAAAAATCGCATGAAAATTATTAGACTTCGCGCACGACCGCTGCGTAAGGAGCCGACATCGCGTCTGAGTCGCGCGGGTACCTTACTCGTAGATCTAAACTCCCCTCCCGTAATATTTTAATTTCGCCATAACTTCAAAACCAAACGTCCAATTGTAATCATTCAAAGACCAAATATTATCTACATAAACTGTACTTAGTGATGAAATAATTTAATTTGATAAGGATTAATAGCTTGAGTAAAATAAACGCGTTTAAGTGTAGTAAAACAAAAATCAAGATTTTTAAATAAAAAAAATGGTTGTTGTGCCTCACTCGACATAGATAGGTATTGTGTGTCAAGGACTTTTTCGTAGATATTTATAAGATCTACAATTAATTAAAACATTTAATGGTTCTATCTTTTATAGTTTAGTCAGCGTACGCAAAATTAGAAACTTTTCTGGTTATTTTTTTCCGTAAAACCCAAATATCTTACGGAACCCTATTTTTTCAAAATAAAATATAGCCTATGTTACTCGTGGATAATGTAGCTTTCGAATGGTGAAAGAATTTTTAAAATCGGTCCAGTAGTTTTTGAGCCTTTTCATTACAACCAAACAAACAAAGTTTTCCTCTTTATAATATTAGTATAGATAATAAGTTTTTGGAGAGTTCACAAATTAAGTTTATTATTTCTATCAATATTAATTATAAGAGAATGTGTTATACATTAATAAGTAATAATGGACGTTTTGATATAAAACAAACATACATAATAGCTTACTACATATACAAACGTATTTATGTCCAAGTAAAGAAACCTATTATTTACTTATATCATCACATCGTTACACACTAAGATTTTTCTTAACGATGCATATTATCCATTCCAGAAATTATACGAAACATATGAGGTTGTCGGTGTTATGGAACAGCAAGTGCGTGAAATGGAACCGGTTCTTGCCAAAAAAGCTGACGAGGTATGAATCACTATGTCAAAATTTTACTCTTTACATAATATTTTAAAAAAAGAACGACTACCTATAGAAACTCTATGAAGCTATCGATTTGCTCTGAACGAATAATCTCAGTATCTTTTAAAAATGGAATTTTTGATTAGATAGTTCATTTAATTAGTAATATTTTAGGCTAAACATAACGTTACGACCCACGGGGAGAGAACATTCATGTTTAACGGTTAACAATCAATCAATCTACTGCGTCCTTTTTTAAACTTCGTTTACTTATTCTTGGCGGGCGATTTTAACGTCCCTATATCTTCGATCAATTATGTAGATTAGCGGTAAGCGCTTCAGTAAGAACACGCGAACAGTAAGAACACGTTCAATATCCGAAAAATTACGTTTGTACGGTTATTTTAAATAAGTATGGTCTAATCATATCTTATTGCTATGGAAATAAGGTTGAATAATATGGAACAACCGCTATTGTACATTTCCTATGTCTTTCTGTTATTCATGGCGTAAGACCGTAAGTGAATGTCAATACAATCTAAGCCGCACTTTATAGATCAGAAACAAGGCATAGTTTAGGTTAAAAATTATTATATTAAACCTTTACATCGTTTTCTTCATTTTATGGTCGGCGCTAAATTTGAGTATTGTTATTGTTCGTGACGCGTTATCTAGTAGTATTGTTGATCGAAGCCCAATGTCCTTAACGTAGTGACGCGTAGTATACCGCGAGTGTAGCGATTTTTTTATCGTTACAGGGCATGGCGCTCGTAGCTCGTCTTAAAGTCGAACAGAAAGCGGCCGATGAAGTTAAGCAGGCAGTCATGAAGGATGAAGCAGAAGCTAAGGTTACCAAACTATACTTTTTACACACCATAGACATTATAGGTAGCGATAGAATATCATACCACTACGCACATCTAAACTAATATTATGTTTACGCTTACGACTAAACCACTGAACTGATTTTGATGAAATTCGGTATGAGGCGTGCTCGAAGCCTTGAACCGCAAGAAAGGACTTTGGATATTTTTTTAAACCTGATACATAAATAACACTAGCGAAGCTGCAGCCAAAATATTATAAAATAAATTCCCCCCGCTGCGATTGTCGGTATTTGTGTTTGTCAGAAAGCGATTCTTCATTAATATTCTCGTTTTTTAATATTTGCTTTTGACAGTTTTAGACGAACAATTTATGAAAAAAAAATGTAACATTAAAATATACAGCCATCATGAAATCTTTTTTTTAAATTTACTTATAAGATGAAATAACAAAGAATATTGATTACTAAGTAGTTACCTGTCTGTATGTTCTAAACTTTTGGTAGCTTCACATTTAATAAAATAAAATATTAAATAGAAAACACGATGTGAATCCGTAGATTAAAGCGGAGGAGGTGAAACAAATAGCGGATGAAGCGAAGGCTGACTTGGCGTTGGCGATGCCCGCGATGGAGGCCGCACAAAACGCACTCAAAGCTCTCAATAAAGCAGACATCAACGAATTAAAGGCTTTCCAGAAACCGCCGCCGCTAGTGCGCTTCGTTATGGAACCTGTGTGCATACTTCTTGGAGGCAAGTAAGTAAACATTCCCTACATATAATATACAAAGCAATTTAATTATATATGTATTTAAAAGCATATTTATCATATTGCCCGTACTTTTAATATTAGCTACATCGAATGTAATTACAATTTCAATTTTTTTTTAAATATCAATTCATATCAAATATCAATTTGTAAATTGGATTTTGAATACAGCACACGAAGTATTATTTAGAAGAAGAAAGTGGTAAAAGGGAAAACTATTTCCGTATTTTTGATTACGGCCGACAAGTATCAATTCAAAAAAATCCTTTATTATTTACTCTTAATTTATAACTTCTTAGCGAAATTGGCAGAGACGATGTCTGTATGTAATTATGTAAATATAGGAGAAACCACAATCTAAAAAAAATATGATCCAATGAACACAATCTTAGGTATAATGCATGTTAAAAATATTTTAGACCTGATTGGGATTCGACGAAAAAGTTACTGGCTGATGTGAACTTCATACGTAACTTGGAAGAATACGACAAAGACCACATTCCCGAGTCGATGCTCAAGAAAATAAAAGTATATCTGACACATAAGGACTTTAATCCCGATACCGTTGTCAAAGTCTCCAAGGTTGTTATTTTTTTAAACTATATAATTATTATAGGATATGCAAGTAACTTTAACGAGGTACATTTTTTTTTAAATTTAGAATGATGTATGTAATTTCCATTTTAAGTGCAGGATTTTAGTCCATATCCGTAGTTCGCGGTTGGTTCGCTATATGATTGTTAAATCTTAACTGTTTCCATGTAGTAGATTCAGATACAAATACGAATACTGTGACAGACCGAAATGCCGGCGAGGTCACGTATGAAACCCAAGTAAACCGTTGCCATTCAATGCGATACCATTTGTATTGTATATTTAAACATTACTGGACTAATTATTATCTTTAATATAGCCGAGATAAGCTATTAAAATCTTTCTATGTAAAATTTACAGGTATGTCGTTCTATGGTTTTGTGGGTCCAAGCGATTGATATGTACGCAAAAGTCTTCAGAGTTGTAGAGCCGAAGATTTTGAAGTAAGTTGATAAACTTTTTGTGTACATTTTAATTACGAAATTACTTGGTGGTAGAGCTTTGTGCAAGCTCGTCTTGGTAGGTACTAGGTACTACCCACTTATCAGATATTCTACCGCTAAACACAACTACTTGGTATTGTTGTGTTTCAGTTTGAAGGACGAGTGAGCCAGTACAATTACACGCACAAAGCACATAACATCTTAGATCCCAAGGTTGGTGGTGCATTAGCGATGTAAGCAATGGTTAACATCTAAAGTGGCCAATATGCATGTCCACCTACCTATCCTATAAAAAAAAACAAAGTGTAACAAGAGTTTATTAATTGACATTCTTAGACATAAAGAAGCCGCGGCCATATTGAAAAGTGTGATGGCGGTACTTCGAGCGAAACAAAAAGAAGTAGAGGCTATCGAAGCGCAGCTAGCGAAAATGATGGACGAGTTGAAGGTAGAACATTCATATCATTGGCTTTTAGTATTTCTTATAATGAATTGAAGACACGTAAATTCCAAAAGGCTGATTTTCGCTTGCCGTGTTCTAAAAACACACCATGCCGACCACGAATCGATGTGGTATATATGAGGCAAGATAATGTTGATGAGTTAGATTCTTCTTTTCTTTGATAGGTTGTAGAAGACGAGCGTTTAAAGCTCCAAGCGGACGTAGACTTAGCGGCAGCTCGATTGTTACGAGCAGGCAAACTGACGCAGGCCCTCGCCGATGAAAAGACGCGCTGGGAAGACGGTGTCAAGGTAATGTTGTCCCTTAGTGACATTATTTTCTAACTATGTAGTCATTAGCCGCGTTCGACCAACATACATAACAAGGACACCTGGACACCTTGGTTCCACTGGCCGGCAGTACATTGAAGGTAAAAATGTGTAATGTCATGATTAAAAAGAATGACACATAAGTTTGTATCGATATTAAATCATATGAAATTCGCAGGGAATTACTTCGGCTGCAATACGGCGCCTTGCTTTAATTTAGATTATCAATCCACATCAATCAATTATCAATCATTTTTAGTTAAAAACTATCAGTTTATAAAACTGAATTTCTAGACAATTAACGATTAATTACGTCCTGAATATAATAACCGGCTTATAACTTATAAACGTTGCTTAGTGACTTCCGTTTTTTAGTTAAACATTGATTTATCTCTTACTGTCATTATTAATCGAAAGAAGACGCAGCATTCGCCGTATAACGTTAATGATCACTGTATTAACGTTATAATTCCAGGCAGCAACATTCAGACTGAAATGTACGACGGGTGATATCATAATAGCATCGGGTTGCATTGCTTACTTTGGCGCCTTCCCGTCGCAATACCGCCGTGAACTAGAAAATAAATGGGTGCAACAGTGCCAGGAACTGGAGATACCTTCCTCATCTACCTTTGAGTAATTAAATCTCTATGACATATTTAGTTTTGCGAAATTACTAAAACGTGTATATGTAGCACTATATCGTATCGTGACGGTTTTTTTTTTTTTGTTTATTGCATAGGAATGCGGTCGATCATATGGGCCACCTGATGGTAAGTGGTCACCAACGCCCATAGACATTGGCGTTGTAAGAGCTGTTAACCATCTCTTACATCGCCAATGCGCCACCAACCTTGGGAACTAAGGTGTAATGTCCCTTGTGCCTGTAATTACACTGGCTCACTCACCCTTCAAACCGGAACACAGCAATAACAAGTACTGCTGTTTTGCGGTAGAATATCTGATGAGTGGGTGGTACCTACCCAGACGAGCTTGCACAAAGCTCTACCACCAAGTAAAATCGTACCAATAATTTGACGTATGTTCACATATAAATATGCATATTAAGTTACAATGGCGATTTTATTGTAAGATTTAGTTCATGTGTTTATTTTCAACTAAATTAAATATTATTTAACATTCGTTTGCTTAGGTTCTTTTTCTACTAGCTTGTTTAATATACTAAAGGATTTATTGTGCATATTTTCAGTTTGATATCAGTAATGGCGGATTCCTACACAGTGCGTACTTGGAACGCACAAGGCTTGCCACGCGACGCCGTTTCTACTGAAAACGGTATTTTGGTAACTCGCGCTGGAAGATGGCCACTTACAATTGATCCACAAGAACAGGTACTTTAATTTATCCAACTGAAAAGTTATTTCATCGATTATTTATACGCAGTTTTTACCTTCGGGTTTGTGTCAGGTGTTGGATGTTAAAAAATATAATATGTCCGTCATAAAGCTTAATAAAAAACTAGTGGCCCGGCCTTTCTTCGTCCGGTCAGAACTATCTTCGTAGATATTGCGTAGGTAAAATTAATTTTGAAATTTCCCATAGTTTTGTCTGAACATCTTTGGTCTTATAGAGTTCTATTTACGACTTCCATTCGTGAGCTGTGGCTCATCGTACATTCGTCCCTCGTTATGAGACAGACCTCTTGGAAAAGTTGGCCCGTCATGAGTTTTATAGGAATATTTTTGATACCTTGGATTGGTTACATTACTGCAAATTTCGTAAGGATCTCTAATTTTTTGAAAATAAAATATAGCTGATGGTACTCGCTGATAACTTAAAATTGATAAATAATTTAAAATAAATAATTTTTAAAATTGGCCCTTACAAACATACAAAAATCAAATTTTACATGTTTATAATATTAATAGAGATAGTTTTGATCAAAATCTTAATCTTTATTCAATAAGATTGTCATAAATCTACCACCGGTCCGGAAATAAACACCTCAGACCTGAGCAGAACCGACGAAAGAAACAGAGGGTTGTTTTATATCTTAGATGATATCAGATATGACTGATGATTATTTGCTATGTACTTTTTGTAAATAGGCAAACAGATGGGTGAAAAACATGGAACGTGACAATGGTTTACAAATAACAAAGCTAAACGACCCGGCCTATCTTCGCATCCTAGAGAACTGTATCAGGTTGGGTTGGCCCATGCTCATAGAGGACCTCGGCGAAACTCTCGAAGCGACTCTCTCACCTGTACTGCTCAAGCAGACGTTCCTTCAGGTATTTCATTGTGAATATGTTTACTTTTCCTCGCGACAAACTATTTTTTCCTAGAAATAATTTGATGTATACAAGACGAGTTTGTTTTGAGTTTGATAGCCAAATCCAAAACTACAATGTGGAAAAAGGATTTGGGGCTAATTTTCATGAAAACTAAAACAGTCTTGATTAATGAACTAGCCGACAGTGCTCCTTATATTGATCAAATTCTAAAAATAAATAAATACGGTAATAAAAAAGAATATCAGATTGTAAAACTGCTATTGTTGCTGCTATTGAACCTAGAAATTCGGAAATAAGGCAATATTTTAATACTAAACTTTAAAACTATAATAATAATAATTTCATATTTGTAGTATAAGAGTATATTCTTCGTTTTGTATTAATTGTTGTTTTCGTATTTGTTACCTCAGGCAGGTCGTCTCCTGATCCACTTGGGTGACAGCGATATAGAGTACGACTCCAACTTCCGTCTGTACCTTACCACAAAGCTGGCAAACCCTCACTACTTGCCAGAGATCTGTATACAAGTTACACTGGTTAACTTCACCGTAACTCTATCCGGTCTCGAAGATCAGCTACTTGCGTAAGTAAAAAATTGAATTAACTTTAGTCGCCGTCAATAAATATTGCACATCAACCTTTGAAAAAAGACCATCAACTAATTTCGTCATTGTAGAGCGTTATCTCTGTCGCACAAGACTAACAGTCCAGTATCTATTAGGAGTTGTTGAATGAAATATTGGTGTATTTTTATACATTATGTATACAATGCTATATTTGATCAGATTAACATCGTCAACCTGCACTTGTTTTCTTTAAACTTATGTACATAACAAACACATATTAGGAATTTTTAAATTAAATTCACAATTCCTTCCATTTCACTCTATGTGCGCTAAATGGTTTATGTAACATGATCTTTTTATTTTATTTTTCTACATCTTAATTTGTGGATGTTGCTGACATTGATGAATCTGAAACATAAATTGAATGCACGTGACTGTTCCGTGGCGCTTGTCCGGCTTTGAACTCGCAGTCTTTGGTTAGAGTTCATCCCACCTCATTTTGGGTATGAAATTTCGAACGAAAATGTTTGTGTAATGATATTCTCAATCAAGAATATTTCTGTCAATCAGGGATGTGGTGCGTCTTGAACGACCAGATCTGGAGCTGCAGAGATCACAACTGATCGTTCGAATTAATACTGATAAGGCGACATTATTGGAAATCGAGGATAAAATACTACGTCTTCTGTACGCGTCATCAGGGAATATCCTGGACGATGAAGAGCTTATTGAAACCCTTAATGAGAGCAAGGTGAGTATTGTAGACGAAGAAATTACCCGTCAAATCCATATTACTTTAGTACGTCACGTCATATGTCGTTCTTTTTTAAATTAATGAATAATAATTTTATAATAATTCCATAATAATTCTATAATAATTCCATATTACTAAAATTATTATTCTATATTACAAAAAATAATCAACCTTTGTTAAGCGGGCAATTAGTTAATCAATACGTGCCGCCTTCTTCTTTCGTATGTCTAATCGATAATGTCAGAAAGAGAGGTCATTGTCAGAGAGTGTCAGTCGTTGGCAGATCTATTATCATTTCCAGTTTTAAATGAATTCACTTTTGAAACAGGAAACGTCAGAAATAATTAATGCTCGACTTGAAGAAACAGAAGCGACGGAGATTAGGATATCGGCTGCACGAGAGAAGTACCGCCCGGTGGCGACTCGAGGTGCCGTTCTATACTTCGCCGTGGCGCAGCTCGCAGATATAGATCCTATGTACCAGTTCTCATTGAAATATTTTAATCAGGTTTGTAAGATTTTAAATAATTATGATCATTATTAATAGTTTGACCTTATCACAGACTCTTACCGTCTACAGTAAGTTAGTTAGCACCGTAATTATTGTAACATTAAAGTTCGATGGTATTGATGAACGAGTTCTACATAAAATCTCTTTCATTTATCTCACGAAACTTGGCTTAATATGAGGTGGTTCAATTCTAGTAACCACACGCGAAAGCGCAGCTCAAGTTGTTGAGAAATAAGATTTGTAGTTTACTCATTACCGTATGCTTCTACAATATCTAATAAAACAACTCTTGCCTGTGCAAAGTATGTCATTATGATGTATAATATTATATCATTCCATACGAAGCTAATAGTTTCTATTGATACTAATAGACAGATGGACACATGTATCAAGTGGTTATCAAAGTCCATTTTAATAAAAAAATATATTATAACTAAACAAGTACAAGTACAAAACATTCGTTTAAATTGAATCAACAGGTATTCAACCTAGTTATCGAGAAGAGCGAAAAATGCGACATCCTGGAAGAGCGATTGGAGATATTGTACCGTGAGATCACGTTGTCCGTGTACCGGAACGTGTCGCGCGGACTGTTCGAGAGGCACAAGTTAGTGTTCAGCTTCCTGCTCAACGTGGCGATATACCTGCACAACGGGCGCATCACGCCGCAGCAGTGGAACTTCGTGTTGAGAGGATCGTCCGGAGCTAAAGTGGTATGTATGACTCAGGATTTATATATAGATTTTGATGTGTCACTGAGTCATATGATGATACCCTCCTGGCAGTGGCGTAGCATGGGGGTCCGGGGGTTGCGGTCCGCAATAATAACCAATTCTACGATACGTTTTTTTTTAAAGTAAATACGCTTTTCATATACCAACAAATATCATGAACATTTTCATTTATCATTATTGTCATTCAATAAGAGTACTCATTTTACTATGCACCATAAAAATAAGAGTTCGGCTAATTCGGGACCCGCAGTGAGTGTTTGTGACGTATGCCGCCACTGCCTCCTGCTTGATTTCGGTCACTTTGACCAATCTTAATCGAAACTAGCAGAATGCGCAGGAAATTTCATAATGCTGTTGTGTGTCCGCCTTGTGGAAGGTTATATGACTATAATAAATATATTTACAAAGATTTAGTAATGTATTGTATGTTTTACACAAACAGGTACCACCTAAGAAACCTCCAGTAGAGTCGCTGACGGAACAGATGTGGCTAGCGGCCAACTATCTGGAAGAGTCCGATTCTAGCTTCGAAGGGCTCGCTGCGGACTGTCTCCGAAAGATTCCCATTAAACTAGGCACATTCTCTTTGGTATGATATTTTATTGAAGAGTTGCCGGTTTCGCAACAAGTAGTTATTACCTTTGTTAACTTTTTTTTTTAATTTATTTCATAGGAAGGCGGGCGAGCATATGGGCCACCTGATGGTAAGTGGTCACCAACGCCCATAGACAATGGCATTGTATGAGATGTTAACTATCGCTTAAATCGAACAATGAGCCACCAACCTTGGGAACTAAGGTGTTATGTCCCTTGTGCCTGTAATTACACTGGCTCACTCACCCTTCAACCCGGAACACAACAATATCAAGTACTTCTGTTTTGCGGTAGAATATCTGATGAGTGGGTGGTACCTACCCAGACCAGCAACGCACAAAGCTATACCACCGAGTAAAAAATTTAAAAAATTCGTAGGACATTCACATAAATAGAGCGGACCAAGCTACTCCAAAAGTAACATGGGACGACAGATTGGATACGTTTCAAAAGTTAATGTTGATAAAATGTCTTAAAGAAGAAAAACTAGTGTTTGCTATCGCCCAGTATGTTAGCACGAGCTTGGGATCCGTGTTCATCGAAAGTCCAACTGTCCAGCTGAATACATTGTAAGAATTAAAACTTAATTTATTTTTATCATTTAGTATAAAAACATTGTATATAAAAATATATCATATAGTTTATCATGTCATCTAATATTGTAAATATACATAATGCACTATCTACCGACATAGTTTCAATTACAACTAGTTGTTCACCCTTCCTCACACGTAGTTGCAATTGTAAATGATTTAACATATTTTTACACAAGACTAGAATGTGATCAAATCATTGTATTGTATTTTGGTTTCATTTGTAAATTGAACGTCAGTAAAGAATTATTAGATAAAGTACTGATAGCTGTTTCGATTTTTAAAATTTAATTCATTCTAAAACGATATACCTGATGGTAAGTGGTCACCAACGCCCATAGACATTGGCACTGTAAGAAATGTTAACCATCACTTACATCACCAATGCGCCACCAACCTTGGGAACTAAGATGTTATGTCCCTTGTGCCTGGAATTACACTGGCTCACTCACCCTTCAAACCGGAACACAACAATAGCAAGTACTGCTGTTTTGCGGTAGAATATCTGATGAGTATGAGGGTGGTACCTACCCAGACGAGCTTGCACAAAGCTCTAAACATGTCTATAATCACATATCGCACGCTTGTCGTTTTATATTTCTGCTATTTCAGCTCACAATAGTTCCGCCAAAGTTCAATATTGGTTAGTAGAAAAAATATATTAACATAATAAGCTAGTTAGATATCTATACTAATATATAAAGCTAAAGATTTGGTTTGATCGGAATTTAATAATTATATTTGTGTTGTATAGACCTTTTATCGAGGAATGTTCTAGGCTAATTTTTATTCGTTAGATTTTTATTATACACGGGGAAGAGCTAGTAATAGATATATCGAAGAGATAAAAGCTTTTTGTATAGGGTTTAAATACATACCTTTTTTACGATGATATAATAAAAAAAGCTAAATGAGACTATTATCTAAACTTAAACAAAAACATAATTTAAAAAAAAATGAGAAAACTTGTACTAGAAATATCTAGTCAGAATATTATGAAGCAGCGTATCAAAGTGCATAAAGTCAATAAGACTTTGAAATTGTTGTCGTTAATTCAATGTTACTGAAGTGTTTCAATTATTTATTCATCTGTTTTCATCAGTCTTCACTTGTGTTCACTTTATTATAAGTACCAGAAATAAATTGATGGTATATTTAAAAAAAGATATATTACGATACGAGATTTATGTGTAGGCTTACAAGGCACCGGCCTCGGAGCCATTGAAAATATAGTAATAGGAATCCTGCTTGTAGAATAAAATTTGTATGTAATAAAAACATTGATTTTAAATTCTAGAAATAAATCAATCATTATTAAAAGTAACGCGACAATTGAAAGTCAAAGTCGAAATGATTTACTTATAATTAATAGGTATCCTCTACTCATACAGATCGTCGCAGCAGGTTCGCACACATTTCAATGTAGCTACTCTTATATTGCACATTTAAAATTGATTTCAATAAAAAGAGAAACTTTGCCCTGTACTGATTTAGTTCGAATACATTTACGTAGTTTTTTTATAAGAGAACAAACATAACGTAACAATCCATTATATAAATAGTAACAGTATATCGCTAGCCTATTCTTTAATGTGTATTTAAAAGAATATGTTGACTTAGGCATATTATGAATACGCAGCCAAAACCAGCTTGGCAGCAGCAAGCAGTGGGGAAATTGGAAAACAAAGATGCCGGGAATTTCGAAATTGATTGCATTGCATTTGATATTTAAAAGAAATAAATTATAGACAGTCGCTGACAAGCTAGTAACAAAGAACAATGAAACAATCGCCGTTTGCTTTGTAAAAAAAATTCTCTTTTATTTGAATGTTATCAATAATATCGCTAATAATTTAGTCAATGCTTGAAAGAAAAATAGTTTTTTTTTTTTAATATAATATTACAATAAAGGCAATATCTGGAATGCAGTTAAACAATTCGCAATGTTGCATATTTAGAAGGTTTAAATGATGTTGGCGTGGGTGTGAAATAATTCTCAAGTGACAACACATAGATTCGTTTTTATTGAAACAAGAATGAGGAGCGTATACATCAATAGAATCAAATTCCTACAATTGAAATTTCTCCCTTTACCCTGAACAAGGAAACGCTAAACTCGATTATAATTTTCTTAAATCTAACACATATTGGTTAAATACAATTACATTGAGAGTTGTCACACAACATCTATTTTATTAAATCTTAAATATAAACAAAATTAATAATAATCCTCAAATTAGTAAATATTACAACATATAGAATAAAATATTTTTTATCCTGAATACGTATAACAAATACAATGTGATTGATATAAGAAGCTATATAAAAAAAACTTACAATATTATTCGGTATAGAATAGCTGTAAAGATTATAAAAAAATATACCAGTAATGTAATAGGTATTCCAAGATTTGGTCGAATTTTTAAAATTAAGTTTATATAAGAATAAGTTTTCAAAATCCGTAGTATCACATGAGAAATGTTTTAGTAGGCGGAATAGATAAAAAACATTTTGATGTAAAGTTATAAGAAATAGTACAAATAAATGTTTCTGAGTCTTCATAATACAACGAAACGAGATTTAACACAACTCAACGTACCCCTTAATTCTATAGATTGACACATCGAGGCTACACAGTAAGCACATTTAGATATTCAAGTTACTTCGATATGATAGACATTTAAATAGCAATCTTAAAATGTTTAAATCCGCAACAAATTTGCATGAACATAAACAAGCAATATTTAAACACTCGTATTTAAAACATGGGTATCACTGCCATACGGTGTGGTACCCTAAACATAAACCACGGAGGAAAGTCAATAACGTTTTTAATCGGGAGCAGTATCCCTGATATTTCCAAGAAAATATCAGGATACAGCTTTGACATTCAGGCGATCCCAGTCGGGTCCCAGGCGTACTTTCGGTTCTTCATGCTCAAAGCGTCGAGAGCCGCGACATCCCTCTCGGATAGTCTAAAATTCAGAGACTTGTTCTGCTGCAAGTGATACAAATTTGTAGATTTGGGAATGACGGCTACTCCTCGCTGCACAGCCCATATCAATAAAACTTGAGCTGTTGTAGTATCGTAAATTGAAGCAATTTTCTTAACCACTGGATCTTCGATAAGAGCCTTGTGGCCACGCGACAAGCCGCCGAAAGAGCAGTATGCTTGCAGGCGGATATTATGGTCACAGCAGTATTGCAACATCTCGAGTTGATAGTAGTATGGGTGCCATTCAAGCTAGAAATTATATATATATAAATAAGTTAGAATGTTATGTGACTCAAGTTATTTTTAAAATCAGATTATTATGTACATACCTGGTTGACCATTGGTCCAATGGCCATAACCTCTGTAAGCTGCATCAAGTGTCTTAGCGTAAAGTTTGCCACGCCAATTGCGTGTACTTTATGCTCATCGTAGAGCTTGGCGATTGCCATCCAAGTTTCAGCGCGAATCGTTTGATTTTTCGTGCTCCTCGAATCAGAGGTCGGAGGGCCAGGGAAATGTATGAGGTACATGTCAATGTAATCCAAACCCAAATTTTCGAGTGACCTCTCGAAGGCCTTGGAAATAAAACGGCTTCCTCTTGAATGCATCGCTGCAAATAATGCATTGCTTAAATCAATTTGTTCGATTAATTAATAATAATAATAAAAAAAGTATTCTTACACAGCTTTGAAGTAATGAACAGCTCTTTGCGAGTCAAGCCATACTTCGGAAGCAGTTGCTTCAAAGCTTCACGCATAAGCTTTTCATTCCCGTAATCTGGGGCAGTATCTATAAAAATAAAAATTAATGAACGAAAATTTTTAACAGTCCAAATAGATATTATTGAAAGATAAATTTTGGAATTTACCAAAAAGACGGTAGCCTGCCGACAAAGCGTAATCTATGGTTTGGAACATAATTTCCTGGGTGTTCAGCCGGTATGTTCCCACTGCAATAAAAAAAAAAAATTACATTTGTTATCATTAAAAAAAAAGATAGCCTTTTTATTTATATAATACTTACATCCGACGGCGGGCATGTTGATACCATTCTTCAACGCGAAATTCATATCACCATAATTGACTGTTTTGGCCATTTTTGAATAAATTCCACAAATTCAAAATCTAAAATCAATATAAAATGTTAATATTCACGAGTTGAATTTTAAACAATGTATAAAATAAATTTTAAAGTTATATATTACACTTCAACCATCGACGTCCGCTCCTTTCGGAGTCCCACAAAGAGTGAGTGCAATATGCAGCAGCCCTCCCTAGGAACGCTAGAAAGGCTCTATCGATCAGCGCGCAGGGGTCTAGACTATTAATAGAATATCAGGAACCTGGGATGCAAGTTATAATATCTATAACTCACGGTTTGAATGGCTTACTCGTCGTATTTTTTTCATTTGTAAACGATACTCAAGATTTGTGTGTATCTCAAAGACACATTATTTATTTCACAATAATTAATAACGAATTAGTTTTGATATAGTTGATTAATAAACAAAAATTGGACTAATTCGGGCTCGCTTAGAAAACGACAGTTAAGTTTTTAAAAGTTTTCATATAAATGCGTATAATTACATTTAGTTCAATACTATATCCTGATTCCTGACGATCCAAAAGCGCCGTGGTGATCTTACTGAAATAAATAATATTAAGATTTGATTCATAAATAACTCCGTTTTTTAATAAGACATTTATAAAATATTTAATGTTTTTTTTTTTTTAAAAGAATATTATAATAATATTTGATGTCTCGAAATTCGTATAAATTAATTAGGTACTATAATTAATAATAACTCTCCTTTTTTATACTTATTTTTAAGTATATAAAACAATAATAATATCATAAAATATTAAGAAATGTATTTTTTTAAATGTATTATAGCTTAATTCTTGCTGTACTATATTATGAGCTTTTTAAAATAAAAATTAGCTTAAAAAGCTGGTAAAATTAACTTGATTAAAACTTTATTGTTAAAATGAGTTTGTGACTTCACAAATTAGATAAAAAGTGTTTTGTATGTAAAGGAATCATACGTACACGTATAAAACACAGCACGCACACATTCATAACCTCCCTAAAGTAATATTGCTCTTTTAAATTTATAACGAAGTATATAAGTTTGTTAATTCTGAGATTAGATTTGTTTTTGTTTATATCATTTACATACACACCCATCGTCGCATTAGGCATACCACCTGACATGTTACTGTCAGTTGTTTGAGCTAAGTGTATTATTGAGTCTCTTGCCGTACCAACCCTTTTCGGTCGGTACAGCGAGAGAACTGAGTTCTGTATTGGCCGAGTCTACCACATCGCTTCGGTGGGGGTATAGGGGTAGTGCAGGGTGCAGGATGCATGGCAACGCGGATGGGAAGGTGCACCCATACCGCTAACATCCCTCCACCCACAGATTTATGCAATACAATTTGTATATGCCATGGTATTATTTTCTGATCATACTGTAAAGAAATATATTAAAGTCTATAACGTGTCAACAATTATTTATTGACATCATAGTTAGTATCGCTTAATTCTTTCGTTTAGTAATTTCGTGTTATTAGTTAGTAATAGAAAAGTAAGTAAGGCCATACTTAGTATATCGATAGATAAGTATAATTATTACATTGCAAAATCTTCATAATAAGTTATAATGATTACAAGTCGAAACTGTAACAAATAAATTGAACGGAGTACTTCAACATTTTAACTTTAAATATGTAATTAAAATAACTCTTGAACAATATCTTTGTCAGTACACAATGTCTGTTTTGAGGAAGTGCTTATAATTCCTTTTTTGCCTCCAGTCGCGTGCTGCAAGCATGTTTCACGGATAGGGACGTTAATATTTTAATGGTCACATCGCTAGACGACACGTATACGTTTTAGATGCTAAAGCTTTTTAAATAAACATTCTTAGGAACTTCAACTGAAAGACTACTTGCCTCCTTTATTTATTTCACAATTGATTCATACCAAGATTATTTAATGTTTTAGATATGCTGACACATCTTGTACAATACCTTTGGTGTTCGTGCTGAGTACTGGTTCGGATCCGTTTGGAGCTTTCCAGAAGTTCGCAACCGAAATGGGAGTGAGGGACCGTGTTCACTCTATTTCTTTGGGACAAGGACAAGGTCCCGTTGCCGAAAAATTGATTAATAACGCTAAACCCAAAGGAGACTGGGTGTTTTTGCAGGTAATAAACCATTTATATAATATCTAGGTATCTACTTTGATGAAAAATAATTAATGGAAACGTATTTGCAATTGTGTATAATAAAAAAAAATATAATTGACTTTACAAAATTACCATTTTTATTAGAATTGTCACTTAGCGGCGTCGTGGATGCTTAGCCTTGAAGTAATAGTGGCTAACATGGGCAGCGACCAGACAAATCTGCATACTGATTTCCGATTATATTTAAGTTCTATGCCAACACCAAAGTTTCCAGTATCTGTACTTCAGAATTCCGTTAAAGTCACTAATGAACCGCCGAAAGGTCTTAAAGCCAACGTCAAAAGGGCTCTCATAGAGATTGAAGATGATTTCTTTGAAAATAATGGTAATGTCTTATTTTTTTTAAATAATATTTCACAATTTGGTGTTCACTGTTAATTTATTTACGTATGTATGTTTTTTATACATTTTAAATAAATAGTTATTGCTACACTTATTAGAAGATTAACAAAATTTCATTCAATTACAATTCTACTAGTTCAATTGTGTATCACTAGCGGTCAACTACCGATAATAATAAATAATTCTTCTCCCGCCGTACCCTAGTACTACTAGTGCAATCGCTCTGCAGCGGCTTAGGCCCCTTCCCGGTGAAGTCCCCGTTCGTCACGTGTTTTATAATACCATCCATATATACCAAATAAAATATTTGTTAATATTATGTATTTGAGGTTGAACCTTAATACTATCCTAATTCGAAAAATATTTTTGATTTTACCCTTTTTATCGAGGAAGATATTGAGTTAAAATAAAGAAGGCGAAACAAAACTACACCGTTGGCTCCCCTTGTCCCAATACAATCCGCTTAGATTACTAAAATGGTACGTATTGTAAATAATCGAACTTCCAGTAACAATATAAATAAATATTATTTCAGTGCTAGGACAGGACTGGCGAACGATGCTGTTCGGCATATGTATGTTTCACGCGATTATACAAGAAAGGAAAAAATTCGGTCCGCTCGGTTGGAATATTACTTATGAATTCAACAATAGCGACCGCGAGTGCGCGATGCTTAATCTCCAAATGTTCTGCGAATCTGGACACGTCCCGTGGGATGCCTTAGAATATATTACTAGTAAGTTTTAATCGCGTTTTATATTTAATATTAAAGTAAACTATAAAAAAATATATAAACTATTTTTAAGGTCAGATAACCTATGGTGGCCGTGTAACGGATATGTGGGACCAAAGATGCTTGACCACAATTCTGAAGCAGTTCTTCTCGCCGGCTACGCTGGAGGAGACCTACACTTACTCCCCGTCCGGTACCTACTATTGTCCGCGTCTCGAGAAATTGAATGATGTTCGTGATTACATCGACACACTGCCCGTCATCGAGGATCCCGAAGTGTTTGGAATGCACGAGAACGCTAATATTGCATACGAGGTTTGACAGTGATATATATTTATTCAAATAAACGAATACCATCTTTTAATTTAAGTTCTAAACCAAACCCAAAACCAAAACCTACGTTCTTCATTACTTTAAAAGCAATCTTCTTTACACTTGTCAATTTAGTAATATAAATAACTTTGGTCTCAATATAAATGGCTTAGTAAATTAAACATATTGATTTGTCGTTCAGCACAAGGAAACTAGCACATTGATCAAGACAATAGTTGATGTTCAACCTCGCGCCGGTGGAACCGGAGGCGGAGACACACCCGACCAAATTGTGTGGCGAATCTGCGATCAGACACGAGCAGTGATCGTGACGAAAGTGGACAAGGATCTAGTCAACCCGGCCCTGATGCAGCCCGACGACTGCGGCCAGTTGCACTCACTGACCACGGTGCTGCTGCATGAAACGGATAGGTTCAACGTGCTCCTAGCCCTCATACATAGCTCTCTCAACGAACTGCAGAAGGCTATCAAGGTAAGCAAAACGTATTATTTTGACATGACGCCGTCTAATAAATCGATGAACGCTGGCTGCACGAAAAAGGATGACTCATTGTCCCGTTACGCTCATTGTCCCGTTGCGCTCATTGTCCCGTTACGCTGATTGTACGCCATAAAAGTATGCAGTCCTTTCATCAATGTTTTGTTATGACGTTGACACGTTAAACTATCGTCCGTAAATCGACTTTACAGACAAACGTTTATTTTATTTTACATAAATAAGATTGACGCAAAACGTCATTCATTCATGAATTGCATGTAATATTATAAATTTATATTATGTATTGCAAATTTTAAATTAATTATGTATGCACGATGAGCTGAGATGGTCTAGCGGTTCGCCGACGTGAATCTTAACCGAAGGTCGGTGAATATTCATGAGCTTAATTTGTGCTTTTAATTAAGTTCATGCTCGGCGGTGAAGGCAAACATCGTGAGGATACCTTGACATGTCTGATAAAAATTTACCACGTACATATCCATCAACGCATATTCAAACATTGACATATTACAAAATGTTACATTACATGATATAGTGACGATATACATATCATATTCTCATGTAATATCCAAACATGAGCCTTAACTTGGTAAAAAATATGCATAGGATTGTGTCTCCATCTAAACAAGCCCGTATTTTGAATACAAAACGAAAATCGTCAACCTCAATTGTGACAGAAAAACGAAATGGCGTTTAAGCTACCCTTATTCTTTAACTCTTATTAAGTATGTTCGGCGTTCGTTGCAACGCCTCTTTAATACATTTGCTAGGGAATATGGATAACATACTAGATAGAAACCTTTAGGCAAATTGTCAACAAAAGCTCCACATCATTTCAGCTTTTAAAATTAATCATATAGACACTCATACCGGACAAACAAATGTTATTTTTTATGTACGAGGACGTATATGTATCTATTTAAAAAATATATAATTATGCAAACACTTTGCTCGCGACTTCGTCCGCAAAAGTTTAAACTGTTAACTAGGCTAAACGCAGGACCGACTGTCCCACTGCCCTGGGCCGGTTTATCCGTAAGGTGGATTAGGTAACTTCCTCAATATTATTTCTTTTTTTTCGTCGCATGTTTTCAATTGATGAGACTTCATACTTTGTAGAAATAAAAATAGTCATGGAACTTATATATTTGAGTTTATATATGAATTTAAAAAAAAAAAATTTAAAGTATAAGAAAAGGTTAAATGAAATATGACACATGCAGGTTTCCTCGCGATGTTTACCCTCACCGTCAAGCACGAGATGAATTATAATACATAATCACAAATGAAGCACATATGAAATTCAGTGGTGCTTGGCAGGGTTTGAACCCACGATTATCGGTAAAGATTCACGCGTTCTTACCACTTGGCCATCTCGGCTAATTAGCAGCGGACTCCAAATAATGACTTTAATACGAAACTTTTTGATAACTTGGGTTACATTTTCCATTTTAAGTAGGGATCTCCAAGTTTTTTGAAAATATTATAGGCTATAATGTTACTCAGTAAAGAAAGATTTTTTAAAGTCGTAACAAACAAACAAAAAAATATAATCTTTCCTTTCATAATATTAGTATAGATATGTATACTATACAGATTCATCTTAATCGATGTTCAGAATACAGTTTTACTCCGAGATGTTCATAGTTATGACGCCTTGCTTAAGTTAAAGGTGGCATTAAAACGTACAAGTGCATTCATATAGTTTGCGATCAAAAACGCCCGGACGCCCTGGGCCGCGGCCTAGCCCAATTTTCCAGCGTCCAGCGCATGCGTACAGCATCATCTCATTGTTCTAGAAACATGCTTTTCATAAGCATATATGTGTATAGAAAGTGCAGGTAGCAACTGACCAAAATCAATATAGCATTAAGGACGCATCGGTCCAAACGCCTTTGCAGTACAAATATATCATAACAAGTTTATATATCAAACTGCGTCATACGTCGGCCCCTGGGTACAGCATCTGGCGCATGCGTAATCCAATAAAGTAATACACGTACATACAAAATGCAATAGCGCAATGCGGATGCGTTTTTTTGTGCATCCCTGCCCGTCACCCCTCTCGTAACTTCTAACGCATGCGCACTTAAGTTCGAATGTTCTAGAAACATCCTCTGGTTACAGCATCTGGCGCATGCGTAACCCAGGCAATTAGTCCTAGGTCAAGTAATACAAGTACAGATATGACGCAATTGCGCAATGCTAATGCGTTTCTGGTGCATCCCTGCCTTCACCCCCCTTGTATTGACGCATGCGTACTCACATTCGAATGTTCTAGAAGCTTTAAAATCTGTTTATACTCTATATAGCATATCAACTACCGCTTCCGCTTTGGAGTCGTAGCATCCGCTGCTGAGGCGCATGCGTACGTTGATTAAATTCGGATGCTATTCTATAAACAGCAATACATATTATACGACAAATAGGGCTGCCTTGTAACTTAATTATGAAAAACAGTCCATAGTCTAAATAATTCCAATATAATTTAGCTGGAAATAACTACTAAATAATAGAGATGATATGTGTTCTACAGTAATAAAATTTGTAATTGTTTCACCAAAAGCCTGTTATTTATAAAACTAAAAAATTAGAAATGAAATTCGAAGTTTTTAAATTGTTCTAATCATTATTTTTTTTATAAAATTCACCGTAAATTGAACTCGAGGCGTCCAAAGGTATATCTTAGAGCTCGAAATGTTAAGTTTTTTTTTAAATACATGCTACAATTCATTATCTACTTTAGCATTCTACTTGTTCCTGATAGTACTTTATACTTTCACACTTTTGAGTGTAAAGTAACAGCCAGTGAATGTCCCACTGCTGGGCTAAGGCCTCTTCTCCTCTTTTGAGGAGAAGGTTTGGAGTTTATTCCACCAGGCTGCTCCAATGTGGGTTGGTGTGAAATGAATCACAAGTTATGTACAAAAAATTTAGTGGTGCTTGCCCGAGTTTGGACCGCGATCATCGCTTAAGATTCACGCGTTCTTAACACTGGGCCATCTCGCAGTTGCATCGCGCTTTGTGTATTGCAACAGTATTCATTCTCACTTTATATATATTTGTATTCGTTATAGAATTATTAATGTAATTAGTAATATAATTAGCAAACTGATTTATGTATGTTTGTTTATTGTCTAAATAATTAAATGAATGTGTTGTTTAAGAATATTTATTCTTATAAAGACAAAAACGTCACTTACATGAGAACAACGTTAAACTTAAAATTAGTTATTACATTCGTCGTCGTATTTTTATTAATTGAATACTCATTTAAAACATTTTAATAATTTTCTAAGAAGAGAATGATCTCTTGTAAGCTACGCGGCTAGTCGCGTCTTAAATGTGTTAAGCGAGCTTACATTCAACATATTTGATTTTTTACATAGGTACGTACATAGATAATTGTTTGTTATTAGGTGCAGTAGTGGCGTTAAGTAGGGCGCGGTTGGGCGACGGCACGGGATGCCAGAGAAACGAATTTCTACTAATTTCATTCATTGTCTTTGTTTACTTATTTACATTTTTGCCATAGTTAAGATAAGCGGGTGCGGTGGCGCCGTAGCAATCTCGCCGAAGGCTCTGCTAGTACCGCCTAAGACCGGCACTAATGGGATGAAAAAATAGCTCCTGACATTTACTTATTTTATATCAATCTTTGACTTAATATTTGAAAACATTGAATGAACCTGAATATAGAAAAATAGGTTCATGATGCGTATTGCGATTGAAGTATATAACTTGTATTAAGCTTTTTTGTTTTACTTTTTTAAAATCTGTACACAAAATATCCAATTAAAGGTCCGTAGAGTCTACGTCTTTATCTAGCTAGGTATCTTTTTATTTTCATGTGAAATGAGTGACAATCATTGGTATGTGAATACACAAAAATGATTTGTATTTCAAACAGCCTTAAGTGACATAAATAAATAATAATTATATAGATATCTTATATTAATTGTGAAAAAATGATTAAAGATAAGCTCATAATAATATCGTTTATAACCTCAATATTATGTAGGTTACACGGTTTACGTAACGCAGGTGCGGCGCAATACGTATCCGATATATTGCATAACAACTGCAATCTAATCGATGCCGATGGGAGGGATATTAAAAAAGGATACTGAGTCTGCGTACAACGTACATCTGCCATTTTGAAATTGTACCGTTTTACCGACCAGGTAGATATGTATAACGCAGCCACGGGTCCCGGGAGATCACGTTATACTGGTCCAATTAATGCAACCGACGGATTAATTATTATAATACGCTTGATACGATTATGAATATGTTAACATATAGATATGGCATTTTATAACTCATCATTTGATAATCTTATTGTATCAAGATCAACTATTGCTCTTATACAGGATTATTTTTAATGATCCAGCAACCTCGCAGGACTAGATAGCTAACATCATATGCTTTTGTACAAATTATCAAATCGTAGAACAAAAGTTGTTGCTTATGGTTACAAATTAACACGTTACAAATAACCCTGTATATTATATAGAGATTAAACCTAAAATGTGTGAAGTTGGGTTTATGTAAATAATATAATGGCTGAATATTTTATTTATCTGCAAATCCATCGATAAAAGATAATTCTTTGTTATTTATTAAATAAGTAGTCGGACGGGAAAATGGGCCTTCTGATATTTAGTGTTCACTGGTCAACACCATAGACACATCAGGACGGCCCATAGACAGTGACGATGTAGGAAATTATAACTTCGCCAATGGACCACCAACCTTGGGAACTGAGATATTATGTCTATTGTGCCTGTAGTTCGTCAGCCAGTTTGGCTTACTCGCCTTTCGAGCCGAAAAACAACAATACTAAGTCACACTAATACATTTGATGATTATCCCATAGACAATGAATAAGTGTTTAAATAGTTAGACATATTTCTAACGATTTAGTACTTAGATTATTAGTTTCCGACAAAAACGTCGGATACAGTGATTTTGGGTTTTTCTTTTAAGAAATGATCAGTAGCAACCATGAGCTAGGGAAAGCCGTTTCCGCCCTGCTGTACTATGAGAATGAGTGAAAGGAGACGTATTCTCACATAATAAATTAAAAAAAAAAACAGGCTGGGCGGTCCGTCCGGGCCGTTAGGTAAACTTCTTACTAAATGGTTACCATCGCCCATAGACATTGACGATGTAAGAAATATTAACCATCCCTCACATCATCAATGTTCTTTGTGCTTGTACCTTATAACTATTGCTGTTGAATATGTGATGATGGGACGATACCCGCACAATATGTTTACATTCCACGTAGTGTTATGTAGATAATGTAATTAATTTAAAATGTACGTCTTAACCGATTTAGATTATCATAACTCATTTTTAAATTTCCAATGTCGTATTTGTGCTAACGCAATAAAGACATTGTACTAAGTTAATGAATTACTTTTAAATATTATTTACCTTTCAAATTATTCTGAGATAGAGAAATTGATGTTTTGTACAATATTCTATAGATTATGATCAATAATGTGTTTTACAGGGTATCGTTGTGATGTCGGAGGCGTACGAAGAGGTGTTCAATTCCTTCCTCAACAACAAGGTGCCCGAGATGTGGCACCGTCGCGGATATAACTCACTCAAATCGCTCGGAAGCTGGATACATGATCTGACACTTCGAATCGACTTCATAGAGGTCTGTTATTATTATACATTTCATATTATGGTTTGCGTTTCTACTTTTTTACCAGTATAATGACGAGTATCAAGTTGTACCTGTACATAAAGCCGTAACGAGCATATTACGGTACCTGTAAACAAGATACATACGCTAGCGCTAGCCTGATGCGCTATTTTGCTGTATTGATTTATGGGTTTTGATACGCATGTCGGCGTTACATAATAAATCATTTCCTATCGTGCTTGCAATTTACGAATATAATATAACTAAAATATGAAATATATTCTGAAATACAGTAAGTTTTTATACATATTGAGAGCTGAGGCCCGTGCTGTGGTTAGAATTAGCCTATTTTAATATAATATTGTACCTTTAATAGCATTTTTATACGATTAACATGACACGAATAAACTCTGAACCTTCTTAAAAGTATAATGGTGTTAACACCCTGTCACTTCGTACTTACCTGTTTTAGTTGTTGATTTAAGTTGATGGTGTAAATATTTTAATATATTTTTTTAAATATGTAAGTAATTAAACTAAAACAAATAAATAAAAGTACTATTAATTACAGTGTATGCAAACCATATTATTTAAATATAAATTATTTGCACATTAAAATCTAAATGCTACGTTAGAATTTTACACAAAATACAAATGACATGAACACACTGCATATAATATGTACTTATGTCTGTCTATCGTTTTGGTCTCAAGTATTTTTCATCTAAAATATCACTGACGGAACTTTGACGAGACATTTATCAGTCGACCTCTATAATAACTAATTCATAAGCGAACTAATTAATAATAGCCCTATAGTATTGTGTCTATTCCAGATGGGGAGCTACCAGAAATACAAAAGTTATAATAAAATAAATAAACTAGTAGATAATGTACTTCATTAAATTAATTTCTTCAAACATTTTATTTTCAGCAAAATATATTTCTTTTTATATTCGGATATTTTTTAAAGTTAATTAAAAATGTTATTCTATCTTCTTTAATGGATATTACTATGCAGTAGTAGTAATTGTTGAGAATGTCTAATACATAATTATATACTATTTTAATGGCCGGCTTCGGCAATCAAAGGTCGGGAATAGAAGATTACGGGTTAGTATTAATTGCCGGGCGAGTTTATAAAAACGTACATTTTTTTTTAACAGAAATGGTTAATAGATGGTGCCCAGGAAAGCAGTTGGGTGTCGGGGTTGTTCTTCCCGCAGGGGCTGCTGACGGGCGCGCTGCAAGCCTATGCAAGACGATATCGCGTACCAATCGATGCTCTGATGTTCGACTTCGAACCTCAATGGTTTTTCCTTTCTCAGGAGGACGTTTACCGTTACAACAAGAGGAAGACGAAGGTGCGTCGTATTTATTGTTCATGGATAGCGATATTGCTTTTGTAACACTGAACGCGATACTATAACTCATTGTCTGGCTATCGGTAGCTAATAACGTTGTAGCACATTGTTAACAATAATAATAATAATGGACCTCCTGACCCATTTCGGCCACGGCGGAAAATCTCAAGAGAGATTAGCCAACTGCGCAGACACTGACACAGGTGCACTCTCTATTCCCGAACTCATAACCCGATGGGACGGCAATCCGACACTACCGGAAATAGTTCAGGCGCAGGACCAACGGCTTAACGTGCTTTCCGAGGCACGGGAGTGTACACGCTATCAACTTCCAGACTCCGGGCTGATACTGATAATTTTCGACAGAAAATCTCAACAACATTTTATTAGCCCGACCTGGGATTTGAACCCAGAACCCCTCCGGCTTTAATCCTAGCCACTGGACCAACGAGGTATTCAGTGTAATTGTTAACAATAACAAACACTTGACAATACGGAGCCTCTAATAAACAGAGTACATTCGAATCTTTTTATTATTTGTTTATGGTGTATTATGGATCACTTTATTTCATATTGACTACGGTTTCAGGATGATGGGCAGAGCGTGTTCGGTTCCCTAGAGAGGCCAGAGGACGGTGTAAATATCCACGGACTGTTTATTGACGCTGGCCGCTGGGATCCTGCAAACAACTTACTAATTGATGCACTACCGGGTATTATTTATATCGACGCTATAAAATGAATTCCGATATTTCTTACTATTCAACATAGCAATTGTTTTACTTAATTAAGACTGGTCCAGTTTTATCTCCATTTACAATTCATTCCAAAAATCGGGCTGTTATATGTTATATTCGCGCGACCCTCGATCAATAATGTACTAAATTAGCGCTAAGCGCTTCAAAACGGCCCGAAAAGTAAGAACACAATGACGTTTGTGAGGTTATTTCAAATTAGTATGGTGAAATCATAACTTATTGCTAAGGAAATAAGGTTGAATATGGAACAACCGTTATTGTATATTTCCTATGTCTTTCTGTCATTCATGGCGTAAGATCGTAAGTGAATGTCAATACAATCTAAGCCGCACTTTATTAATTGGAAACACGGCATAGTTTAGGTTAAAAATTATTAAACCTTTACATTGTTTTCTTCATTTTATGGTCGGTGCCATATTTAAGTTCATGTTATTTTTGTTTGTGACGTTATCTAGTATTTAGTATTGTTGATCGAAGCGTACGACTCGTTGCTGTTTTTGAAGCGCAGTGAACATTGTCGAACATGCACATATTGGCATAAAGATTGGCGTGTAGGATTATCAAAAGATGTAGGTATATGGTACAATTAAAGGGAATTGTTTATTTTTCAGCTATCTTCCATTATTGGATTTTCTTTGAGGTTTGCGCAGATTCCTCGCTTATTAATCAGAAACATGTCAAAGATTAAAACGTAACCTACTTACCTGCTAACACTCGAGTTTGATTACTAATATGACGGTAGGCAAGGACTACTAAGCGCTCCTGTATATGATAATAAATAACACGTCTTCGTGTAGGTCAAATGAACCCCCCTCTGCCCGTGGTGTGGTTCAAGCCGGTGCTATCGCTGCCCAAACCAGACCCGCGCTACGAGGCGCCGCTCTACAAGACGTCGGAGCGAGCGGGCACGCTGTCCACGACAGGACACAGTACGAATTTCGTGCTACCCGTGCTGCTGCCCTCCAACATGCTTTCCGACTTCTGGATCGTACGCGGGACGGCGCTACTTACCCAAATTACAGATTAGTTTCTTGATTTTTAATATCACTATTCTGTGATATTTATAGATTTTTCCTATTATATACATATGTATGTTTATATGAGACTTTATGTAACGGTAGTTTGTAATGAAACGGTGAAATATTCTTAACCTGGGTAGGAATTTTCAGGGCACATAATAAATGTTTTGATATAATTATTGTTATCTACAATCGTTAACGGTTGCATCTCTTAGTATATATCATTACAAATAACTCCATATTATGTAATATTAAATAAAAAAATATATAAAATAGGTATTTGATTCTTATTTCATATTGTAACTTCATTTGGACCTATTTCCAAAAACCTTGAAATCAGTTTGTTCTTTGTACCGAAAACCAAATACACTACTAACTTCCATCCCCTATTCTATTTAGTCTTTTTAGGAATTTCAGCAAACATATAATATAAATAATTATTTTATAAGTAGATACTTAATATTGTACATATTAAATGTTATTTCAATCGCGAATTTCTTCCACAGACATTTCGTATCAAATCAAAATACGAGTACTTGGGTTTCAAACTTAGTTACTTCGTAACAATTTGAATCACAATAAGTCGTTATTTTGTGCTTACTGTCGCAGTTTAGATCATCAAGATCCTTATTGATTTTGCAGTCTTGTGAACAATTTATTATGAAAATTAATAAATATAATATGAGTATTGTAAAATGAAAATAAATGCTGGGTTTATAAATAACTATGAACAAGTCAATTATGTTTAAGACATTGGGAAAAGCAATTGATACAAGTTAAATTTATTTGAAACTGATTTATTTAAACTGGTTAAATCTTTGTATTTCGAACATTATCAGAAACTCAATGTCACGATGTTATGAAAAGTAAAGGTCGAGACAGGCGGGCTGTGAATGGAGCCGCCGCGGGACTTGGGCGACCCAAGCCCTCACCGGAGCGATATCCCCGGGCCCCGCGCGGCTTCTTATATAAATATAGATCTATAAACACAGCGGGCGCCTAGCTCCACAGGCACTGCTCCAGAAAGACATATTTACATAGTACAATTACTCGCTATCATTACGTGTGAACGTGAATGAGTATCACAGTACTTCCGTTAATCTGACATTATATTACATGGATTGATGTCAATTCAGCCGTACATTTGATTTATTATATCCCTATATTAGAAAAATAAAAGACCTAGACTGGAGTACTTTTACCTACCTATCGCTATTGTTAGTGGCGTCCCGTGGCTACTATCCGAAGTTAGCGCTGCGATCGCCGAGCGCGTATCTTATGATTGGTATCAATTATTATGGCCATACCACATCTAGCCACTGGCTTCGATATTGTTTAAAAATCTATCAAATTGCGAGGTAGTTTTTTAAGGTGATAAACACACTCGTTAATTGCAATTATTTTGCAGCTAATTACACATATTTATTAAAAATATATATACTGCAAAATGGTATTAATATTATTTTTGTTTATTATCGAAATTACAACATATCTTATTATTCACATATTTGCTCTGCAGACAGTATCGAATATTTAAATGACAAGTCTTAAATGATCGAATGTGCATTAGGGTTCATTATGAACACATAGCACTCGTGTCGTTACGCAAACATTTCTAGTGAACTATTGCTACTTTATTATCTAAAGATGAGTTTTCTTTTTGAACATACATCACATTCATAGAAAATGCAATAGCCGATGAAACATTTTCAACATCGTAACACTATTTTCTAGATGGAATCACACACAATTTTTTTATTTTAATATAAATAATATTTTAGTTACGGCTTCACAACATTTTTATAAATATTTTATATTTCAACAGCATCATATAAAGACTGTTTACTTGTATAAGCAGTATTTATATAATTTACAGACATAAAAATATGATTATAGCTCGAGCATTACTACTGGAAGATTTATTTACGTAATACAAGCGATATTGCATGAAATTCGACATGGAAGATGATTTTGAACATAGTTTTCTGTTCACCGAAATGATTTTATAGATGAGAACCCTTAAGAAATGTAATTGTATTGTTATTCTATTAGTATCGACAAAATATGAAACAAAAAACCGGTTCAAGTAGAATAATGATTGCAGGCAGCTAGATGTGATGTGACTTATGAGACTTATATGATTTTTTCACTAAAATCAACTAACGTAAGCTACAAGAAGTTCTGGTTACTTAATTATAATTATTACAAAATACTTGTTTTTTACAAAGTTTATACATTTATTGGTCAAAAACAAACAGCGGCGCATATGGCGCGCTGTGCAAATCATGCGGATCATTAAACATTCATTAAAAAAACGATAATCTTCTACGAATGAATCTTTTTAAATAATTTAAAACTTTACAATGAACTTTACACTGCACCCTTACATTTCACAGAAGATGAAAGTCAATGAAACTGTCTAGTAAAATTACAAAGCTTATTAATAAATTACCGCGCTCTGCTTAGACACATTCATCTCGAGTAATTATATTTATATATATATCAACACTGCATCATATCCTGTTTTCATTAAATTCAAGTTTTAACCCCCATATTGTGCACTGATCACTTTTCAAATAATATATGCACTACTTAACCTACCTACTTAAATGATATCCACATTTGATTAAATTATTCCTTGAAAATTGTCTTATATTCATTACGGAGCGAATTATTTCAATTGAATCTGTGGTAATCGCCTAGCTAAGAAGAAATCGCACTGTTCAAATTGATCAACCCCGGCGTATGATCACGAGAACGATTGCTTATAATTTAACATCGAATCACACAACACGTTTGATTGTAGTCATTTGATCTACATTACATAGAATAATAACGGAATGGATAATATGCGTCGTCTTCTCGGGGCGAGAGTGGTGATGTGAGGAAAAGGCGGGTGGGAGGCGCCGGGGGAGCCCCCCACCGCGGACCCTAGTCTTCCGACATGAAAGAATTCTGCGACTTAAGCTCCTCCAGCCGGGATATTTGTTGACGGAGGTACATTATTCTGGAACAGAGTAAATAATGCTTAGACTATATATTACAGTAAACAGTCGTTTGCTGTTGTAAAAGTAGGTGACCTGGTGAGCTTTCCGGAGTTCTAAAAAATTAAGTTTTTTTATCGTGAAACGAAACAGAGATATTTTCAGAAAACTATTGTGTTTGGAAGCCTTGTTTCCTATGAGGCGACGCGACCAGCAAAGATACGAGATTCAAAATCAAAATTTGGAAAAAGTCACGCCGTACTCATTTAAATTATACATTTTCAGAACGCCTGTAATACTTTCTAAGTAAAAATACCCAATTTCTGGGGTGCATGCATGAGGAGAGCAAATGTATATCCAAAGAAAAACGAAGATATAATATATTCTAAAAATCACCTACTTTTGTTCCTGCAGTGTGGCTTGTATTTCAGTGTGACGCACGACGGAACGCGAGCACTTGAGCTCGGCCGACACCCGCGTGCACTGCAGACAGCCCAGCTGATACGCTTCTTCGGTAAACTTATTGGCCTGTAATAATATTATTCGTAGTGAATCTCATATTAGTTTGGCAACTAGACTTAAACTTTCGTATATACAAATATATTATGTATAACTAAATAACAGTTGTATGATTACTATTCAAATACCGCACAGGAGGGTATAAATTTATTACCATTAAAATAAAACATTTATATGACACGGAAGGAAAAGGCAAATAAATAATTCTGACCTGTTTCTCGAGTATGTCAGCAGCCCATCCGGTTACGTGCGCGGTGAGGTCCGACCGCACGTAGTTGACGAGCGACGGCGTCAGCATCGGCGGCCCGTGTTGCAACGACCCACCAACAACAGACGAATAGCTGCCGAGGCATTCCACTAAGACACACGGGATAAATATATTACAATCGATAATAACAGCCTCAAACGCATCAGCCTTAACAATGTATACGACACAAATACGAATTATTTTCAAAGATGAACCTATGAACATCATTCACACATTATAAAATGCACTGCAGATTTAATGTAAATAACATTAAACATATAGACATTTAATGTATAGCCTATTCCGATCAAAAAAGGGAGCATTAACAAACTTTATATTTACATGTTATTCTATTCGATTTTATATAATTGCCCCGCTCTATTACGAACTACAAACAGATCTTGATTAATAAATACTTTACAATACAAATCTGTTCAACTTTATCGACTAATATCGACTTTAATTTTACTTCCAAAATTCCGATAAAAGTTTCGCAGAGACGCAAAACGTATTTTTTTTTTCAAAAATTATGATGGTTAACGTCAATTCAATTTTAAAGCTGTTTATTGGTCTTTACTCCTCCTTCGGAATAGTACCATATAGTCTCTTAGAATAAACAAGTGCAAATAAAATGAGCGGCATTGAATTTAATATATAATATGTGGATAACTACTAACTTTTTCTAGGAAGCGCATTATCGAGATGTATGGGCGGCGCGTGAGGGTCGATATTCTCCGAATGAGTCGGTGTCGGCGGGCCCGCGTCCCGGTGGGGCGTGTCCCCCCCGCTGCCCGGCGAGCCGCCGTTGTTGGACGCGACCACCGCCGCGCTCGACACCGTCGGCACGGTCGGCAGCACCGTACCGACGATACGTGGTAACGCCGCAGCCAATAACGAGCCGCTCTGTATATAATCATTAATTATATTATTGTAGTACATTTGACTAACATGCAATTAGAACATTAAATAATTTTGTTTTTTAATTTTTTAAATAGACTTTCGGTTATTCCTCGTCACCTTTTGTTCAAATATCTTATTGTTAAATAATACATAAAGAATGTAAATTATCTTCTATTATTTATTACCTGCTGGTTGGAGTTATCGAGAACGACGACGGGCGGCACGGCGTTGCCGTCGCTGCGGACCGCGCTCTCCCGCGCGCCGTACGAGTTCTCCGACAGGGGCGTGCTCCTGTCCGGAGATATGTCCATATCTTGTAACGATTGTCCATCTGAGACCCAAACACATGATGCCATGATTATTTTCAGGTTAAATATTCTTAAAACGTACATCCCACAGCTTTTTTAGGATGACATCGTTTTGAATAACTCAACTAAAACAATAACTCAAGTCTATGTCAACGCACCCTTGCCGTCGTGCCGCGACGACGAACGCTTCTGCCTTGTCCTCTCGTGACTGTCCTCTTCCCTGCCGCCGCTCCAATATCTGTCTGAAGTACTGTTCGTCCTTTTATTTGACTTCTCCGTTTCTCTCCGCCCTGATCTAGAACTCGACCTTTTATCGCGCTCACGATCTGTTAAAAGTTTACCTTATTAGAATTTTTAATCTATTGTCTGGAAGAAACAAGGGCTTAAGGTAATATAGCTTAAAATATCGCTAAGATAACGTGAATTGTTTTAGTTCCTCTGCTTCAATAACAATGATAAAATATATATTTTTGACGCAGTCAGTTGGCTTAGTTTGGGCGTTCGTCTATTGGTTCAGTGGTTGTTATTAGGGTTCACCTGTTAAACAGGTTACTGCATAAGTAGGTCAATTCACATGAATTATTAATGCCAATACACAATAAATGACTTGGTTAGCCGATTCCCTTTTTCAAATCTTGCAATAGCAAGTAATATATTTATCTAAAATTATTTCAGTTCAATAAGTTCTCATTAATACCGTAGATACAATAATATGTTTACCTACCTCTGTATTTTCCGGCAAATACGTAAGTTCCTATCAAGGTGCATGGAACAAAAAAGTTGCAATTTCGGTACGTTTTATTAGTATGTTTTTGAGTACATTATAGGTACACATTTGTAAGTAGTAGTCCAGGAATTTTAGCACCAAAAATGCGTTCGCTCCGAATAAAATCCCGCTACTCGATTTTTCGATTGGAATATGATAGGGATACCTTCTAAGCATTAAACCAAGTTTACGTTTACCCCCTAAGTATTAAACGAAGCGAGAGTTTGTCGCCATATTGAATAACGTCTTTTTGCAAGTATCTCGGAAACGATGAGAAATAGAAGAAATAGTAGAAAGCTTTTCTGTAGAGGGTAAATTTTAATTTCATTTTAATTCAATTTTTTTCTCTATTGTTGATATTTTCCAAGATTATTATTTTTTTTTAAATTGAGTAGCGGGATATTATGCAGGGCGAATGTCTAAAAAATCATGGACTATAGTTGTTATGTCATTAGTGTAACTTATATGACAAAGTTATCATTATGATGATATGGTGTTAAGATATGATAAAAAGTGTTTTGATTTATAACTCTTTAAACTTAAAAATTATAAACTGCTATAAAATAATGATAATAATAATATGTTATTTTACCTGGAAAAAATACAAGCATTATTGAAAAAAATATATATAAAAAAAACAATCAATAAATTAAATAAAAGACTGAATATTATTACTCGAGTATTAACGATTAATTGGAACACCTTATCCCGCAATATATGTCACGAACTATGTAAGCCAAATATAGCAGCTATACTTGAATAAAGTATTTATTTGTATTTCCATAAATAATAACATAAAATTACTTTGATACTATGTTCCCATCATATAACAATAAAATATATATACAATAATTGTAGATATTTAGATTTTTTTATTTAGAATTGGAATATAGTCGAGCAAGCCCGATGCAGTTTATTGTCAGCCTATGCCAGCGATTTCAAGTCGAAGATTTTCTTATGATAGAAGAGAGAGCACACTTCTCAAAAATAATCCTTTTTATACAATCGATTTAACACAGCATAGGAACTGCGAACTGTATGAAATTAGCAAAAGTAATTTAACTTGTGACTGTTGTGTAAGTAACGTAAATCATTTGTCAGGCCCGTAATTCTCACTCACTGATCACTGAACTAATGCAATTGCTTCCGGTCACCGCGCTAATATAATCCGGTATCATAACAACACTCATGAATTGGATATTTTTCGCACTTTATTTATTTTTTGGCGATATTAAATATTTTAAATACAAAATGTTATTTAAACACACCAAGTACCGTCTAACGCTCACTTATTTGAAAATAATAGGTATAATTACGTTGCACATTTCAATCTTTAATCTTGATAATTTCATATAAAACCTATAAAGAAATAATGATCAAGTGCGCTTTAGATTTTGTCGCCTTGTCTCGAACGGTAAACAGCGAAACAACTGTTATTACGAATATGTTTATATCAGGTTATCAGGGTTAGATTTGGTAAATTACTTAATATGTAAAAAAAATGTCTCTTTTAAATTATAATAAACCACGATGCTTTGCACAAAGTCAAACTATTTTTAATAGTCATTAGTTTTACAATATCCTTTGTCGACTAACAGACAAATAGTTGTTCCTACTATTAATAGTATATACCTCACAATTTCTAGAAAAACCTTATACGTGGTTTTGAACCGAGAGATAGCGACACAAAATTTCAGGTCAGGGGCCCCAGGTCTTATTACGTAATCACGAAAAGGAAAATGATGGATGAACGTGTGGGATAAGTTACTAGAGTTCACCATGGCTTGGCATTTGTGTCGGTAACTCCCGGTCTTAAAACACATCAATTTATAAAATATATACATAGTAGTAAAAACTTAGTAATATGATAATAAATAGAAATACCATTTTAATTTTTTTAAATGCCTTACTATATACTTTATCAATATACAAAAACTGTAAGGCAAATTGTCCAAGCATCGAATTATCGATTCGTCACGGGAGTAACGTAAATTACTTATAATAGTATACAACAGATTTAATTAAATAACCAGGCATTATAATAGTATTACTTTTCAGTAAGAACAAATCCATTGTAACATGCTAAGATCTAGAAGACATTTTAATTGATAGAAAATATTACTATTTAATTACATATTATCGAAGTCGAAAAGTTTGTCGATGGAAATAATTATCAAAATGTAAATATTTTCTAACTCGAATACGCTTTGTAAGCTAACCGTAGACTAACGAGTCAGTTGAAACAAGGCTGTAGAGCCCAACGACCTGTTTTTAAGCCCCGCGTTAAGCCAATAAAAAGTCGTACAAAAACTATAATCCACCGTTCATTTTCATACATTTACCCTACTACGCGTTATTGCGTAGCCTTCTAATCCGTAAATAGCATTCTTCAGAATTGAACCCCGACAATACGACATATCGAATCGATTTTTTAATATAGTAACCGGGTCATAAGACAATTCTACTATAATTAAGTAAAGGAAAACGCTATAGAATAGTCGATATTCCACGATGGCCATTACAAAACGATAGCTTGTTGCAGTCGTTTGACTTTGGATGCGATTTTCGAATCCATTAATATATTTTTTTGTTCAATGCGAGCTTCGTAACTTTATAACTATCGGTTCCTGTATTTAACGAATCGATGTTGTACATCAGTGACTGAACGTTTTTGGATTAATTGCAGGTAAAATGTTGTTTCTATAAGTTCTTACATCACATACGTACACGGCGTACGCAATCTAGCATCTGTATACAATCCTTTTTATTAGATAGGTATATATTTAATAGTTATTCGTAGCCTTCTAAGCCTCTTTCTTGAATGTAACCAGACATAAATAAACATAAGAATTGTATTCTAGCTGGAATGATCACATTCATACCGAGAATTTTTCTAATCAATACATCTCTGATATTATCTCCTGAGTTTAACACGCGTGACTTTTAGAAAAGGAAATATCCTATTTTAGCTATTTTTATTCTTCTGTGTAAGATCTAATCAAGATGTGTCGTTGTATGCGATTCAACCAAAAAACCCTTTTCTATGTAGCAATATTCTGTTAGACTAAAGAATAAAGTTAAATAAACAGATTAAAACCCCTTTACTAAATAAGATGAATTATTAAAAAGAAAAACGTTCTTCAGAATCTTTACTTTATTTATTATTTATTATATATTATGCGAAAGTAACTAAGTCATTAAACCGATTTTGATGATATTCAGTATGAAGTAAAAACCACTAGTATGAGTATTACTATGATTCGATATACACAAAAGTTGCTTCGTTTTATAATTAAATTAAATTTTATAAATTAATATGTTTAGACAAAGGAGATCCTTTCGCTTATAATAATTCAGCGTGACAACATTTATTTAAAAGATCTACCAGTCCACGAACTGCCGTGGTTGAGGTATCCATATAAATGATACTCGCGAAGTAAATCAACAGAAATATCTACAGTGTACACATTAAAATAATTATTCGTACCTACGTTATATTTATAGACAATGATGTTTGCGTGTGCCACGACAGTGAAACGTTTTGTTAATACCGATCGTTGTTACTAAGAACCTATTACTTGCAAGTTGTTCCCGGTGGACTTGTGGTCTACATTCCGGGGATAACATTATTTTATAAACTAACTATTTATTTATACGTTTTCATGTACAAATGTTTTGTCTCAGGCCGAATGAATTTATCCTCTATGTATACACACAGCACGACACACACTCACTATTGGTGTCATCAGCATCAAAAGAGTGGGCACATATATTAACGGGTCATTTAAAAAAGCTTACTTATTAGTATATGTTTATAAATATTATGCTTAAAAAGGGTTCAGTAGGTTCATGATCATTTTCGTATTAACATATATACTAAGCATACAAGTCACATGTTAATAAGCAGAACATCTGAGTTTATCACTACTTTGTCCCTCAAAGGGCATTTCAAAGGTCTAGGTACAATAGGTGAGGAGACACGTGATCATAGTCTCGAAATACGAGGCTTACAAACTTGCGTTATTGGTTTGGAGTACGACATTTTTGTTTATGGCAACGGTTTTGAAAGGTGAAATTGTCCTAAATATTAGGTTCGGAATGAGCACATTAATGTAATTTGAAGAAAATAGGCTTTAGGCAAGGAATGCATCGATATATAGACTAACAGATAATATCGAAAGTTATATCGATTTTATGGGGTACTTGATACGATCATATGAAAAGAGAAACAAAATCTATAAATTGAATTCTACCTATTCATCATTCAAATAGACATGGTCATCTGTGTCAGTAGCGGTGATATGTTAGAGAAGCCTAATTCAGAAGCCAAAACCCCTAACATGCCTACTGATGTTGAGACCTCGAATATTTCTAGCCAAGAAACTATTTAAGCCTTGGCCAGAAACTATTTCAATTAATATTAATAAAATGTATCACGTTGTTACAAAAAATTCTTTAAAATTTTTGTACAGGCCTGAGATTTAAAAAAATACGATGGAACTCCTTGTATTACATGCTCCAAGGATTGAACTGGCACCGTACATAAGCAGTACATATACATATATTTATAATCTTTTAACATTAAAATATTTAGCGTATGTTATGCGACAACTCATAGCTCTGACCAAAGACCAAAGAGGAGTATACTAAACACTATGTCAAGTCTTCAAATTTTTTTTATAGCCCGTGAGGGCAAATTTCTCTACTCCACCTGATGGTAAGTGGTTAAATTAATAAATTACCTCTACTTTCATGACTTTTGGTATAAATGCATATATTTATTATTATAGATATGGTATGTATGTATATTTGTTTATCAATTTAAAAATATTAAAGTGTGCGCATGTTTGACCGAGCGAATGACAAAGGGATCACCTAAAGCAAAGATAACACACACCTGGGTAAGATTTAACGTTGTTGAGCCAATAGATGTGATGATGTTTTGAGCAGTTTCAAACTTGTGAGAAACACATATGTAAAAGCCTATGTAAAAAATGAGAAGATTCATTTTTGAAAATGAGCATTGTTACTTACACATGACCTTATTACCTTGTACACAACATCTTCTGACTATGGAAATATGGGTAAATTCGATTTTTGGATACAAACACAAATAGGTAGTTGGCATAAACCCAAACAAAATAAACGAAGGCGACGACAAGCTTATACATAATTTTTTAGCTCCAGTAAGCATTTTACAAAAATAAATGTTTTAGAAATATATATATAGATAAAAGAGAAGTAAATGTAATTCCCTAATTTATATATGTAAAGTAGTAAGGTGTCACTTGCTTGTCGTGACACGAGGTATTCCTTCTTTACGCGTTTTTTTTATATGTGGTACCACTTTTTCTCAAGCCAGAAATAGGCTGCAAGGGCATCGACTATAGAAATTATTATTTTTGAATTCCATTGAAAACTCAGCATAATTTCAACTTATATTTTTTCTAAACACGTCTGTAAAAACAATAACATTTTTAAATAATTAGTATCATAAACCAATTTTATATTGAACCGATGTCGTTTATTAATCGGCAGGAAACTAACTTTTTAGAAGACTTACCAGCATTGTTTAAAAAATAGTGTGTCAGAACGATATTGTCCTATATCATAATACATACAAGTTCTTTCACAGAACTCATTGCTGGATTTTATATTGTGATTAAATAAATAATTTTCATTTTATTTCTGCAATTGAAACTAAATTCAATAATATTCTTTGAATATTTAAATTTTAACGGGTTATACTATTTATATTAAAATCAAATCCATTTTTTTATCAGTATAAATTGGCCACGTTGCCGATTTCGACTTCGTTTCTCTACAGTGTGCGAACACAAGTGCATCTCTCTATTCCCTAACGCTCATAATCCGATAACGGAAATCTGACACTGGCTTTACGTGCTTTCCGAGGCACGGGAATGTTAACGCTATTTACTTCCTTAAATTAACGGACAGGAAACCCTTCGATCAATAATGACTATAATAACTAAATTAGTGGTAAGCGATTCAAAAACGGCCCGAAAAGTAAGAACACAATGACGTTTGTGAGGTTATTTTAAATTAGTATGGTGAAATCATAACTTATTGCTAAGGAAATAAGGTTGAATATGGAACAACCGTTATTGTACATTTCCTATGTCTTTCTGTCATTCATGGCGTAAGATCGTAAGAGAATGTCAATACAATCTAAGCCGCACTTTATTGCTCGGGAACAAGGTATTGTATAGGTTAAATTCCATCAAAATATACTTTATTCAAGTAGACACTTACAAGCATTTTGATTCTTCGTGTAATGGATTCGGTGTAGTTTTAATCGATAAGAACCGACAGTAATGTTATTTTTTCTCTCAAATGTGACGTAATATACCGAGTATGAGTAGCTCATTCATACATTTATATATTCCGTTTAGAAATAGAATACTAAATAACTCAAGTTTATTGAGTAAAAAGATCTTTTTTTTTTTGTTTTTACTTATAATTGAAAACCATTAATCCCTTATTATTTTACTTATCTGCATAGTATGTTCGGCTGGGAACTTTATAGTCTTTATATGCAATTGTAAATGTTATATATTTAATTAACTTGATTACACTTTTAAGATAGGACGATCATTAAAATGGTAGGTTTTTAAACTAAGAATAAAAAAGACTGTAATGACAACAGGTCGTTTAGCTCTAGGGATGTCATTTTAGAATTTTATTTAAATTATTTATCTTTTTAATTAAATAAATTACCTACCTACTTAGGAGGAAAAGAACCACTTACTTTACAAATTTTTTTTAAACGTTTCAGTTCGCATTCGCTCTGTATGTCGTTTCCAATACAGATTAGATAATATAAAATGTAGCGAAAGAGAATTACATTTATTTTATAAAAAAAATATTATTTTGTTATTCATTTAATATGTGCATTTACATTACACAGTATATCATCAACAACTAAATTTCTTTGAATTTTTAAGGTCATATTGCAATAATTTTTAATCAACAGATTTAATTTTAAAAAAATAATGTAAATTATAGTTTAAAAAAAACTACAACTCATGTAACAAATGATCTCGAACCCGTTGCTTTTACTAGTACCCATTGAAGAAATCTCCACCATCCTCCTCCTGGCTCCACTATCAGATCAGCTCGATGGTACAAATTATTAGTAATTAATAACACATCCTAGCTAAGTTTTAAAGCGGTACGACTTTTTAGAGTAGGTAAAAATCTACTTCCTTTACACTGACTACATACTACTAGGTTACTTACATACAAGTGAAGCTATATTCCACGTAATAATAATTAGTGCGCATAATTATTAAACATTGAGTGTGCGAAATGAGTTATAATTCTATAGAAGTTATATTATAATATATATAATTAAAAAAATCCTGCATGCATGCATATATACATATATTTATACTATATACTAAAATATAAAAAAAAAAAAAAAAATTTGTATTTGACACTTAGATGTCGTGTCGTGTTTTTACTACTATTTACGAAAGATTTCAACTAAAAATACAGTCAAATATTTATAAAAAGAGTTATTTCAAATTTTTGGGTTAAACTTTGTGGCATGGACAAGAACTTTACTTATGAAATTGATTTATGTATAAGAAAATAATTATTTTTATTAATCTTATGATGATGAATGCTTATATACAATATATACAACTATTGACTTTATAAATAAATATATTTATTTTATATTTACAGACACCGATATCAAATTATCTCTCGTACTAAATTTTTGTATATCTTTTGTAACTAGTAGCGCGAATTGAGGTCAAAATTAGCCTACAATTCTACGAAATGTTGTGCACATTTATGGCAATACTTTCGATCGATGTTTCATGTTTACGTGTATATAGATTTTTCCAGCTGGAAAAGAGTTAAATATTATTTTAAGTTTCTGACTCATACATACAAAGTAGATATATTGTAAATATATAAAAGATATTACGAACAGTTTCAGTAAACTTTAGAATAATCAATACGTCACAACGAAACTAATAATAGCAGTAAAATTGCACATAATCTAAGCTTGACAGACTGCTCGCTCGTGCACACACATCAAATGAGTCGGTATCTGAAACCTCTCATGCTATGTACGAGTACATTGTACATCATGTGTGACAGTTTTATTTAAACATCCATATATTAACAATGTTTGAATTGTCCTTTAAAAACATCTAGCGAAATGTGTTTCATGTGTGGAAAGATAACATTTCGCATTTATTAGTAAGTTGGAACATTATCAAATACACTCTGTTACACTTTTGAAGGTTTTGTATTAGTATCGAATTGTAAATGAACTGCTGAAGTATTAGCCAGTTCTTCATAAACGTATTAAAATAACAAAATCCTTAATTGTAAAGAATATCCTGATTGATGATAATAACCTAACCAGAACTGGCAAAGTTACATTTCTTTATACATAGATTGATAAAACTTTATTCTTGTAAATAATAAAGAAAAATCTGTTTCAAAAATGACTGAAGAAATTTTACATCTTTAATACGTGAACTGTCATTATTATAGTCACGATTACAAAAATGTAAATATCTTGTTTAACTATATCAAGCTTACAGTTATAAAAAAATATTGATTTCATTCGATGCAGAATATGCCAAATATTTACGATACAATTAACCTTATTTTAAAATAACCACCGCATATCGACAATAAAATATAATATATGCGTAAAATGGAAATTTGCCGAGACCGTAATTAGACCGTTTGTTAAGTGACCTTTTGTGATTATCGGCTTTCTTTGATGTAAGTGTCATTTCATTGTATCGCTAGATATAAAGCGAGGCTGAAGAAAGCTTAGTCTAATGTACTATTGAATTATCATATTACAAAAACTAGTACGTACATGCATTCTAATACGATACTAAATTTGTCAAGCGTGAATTGTTGATAAGACATAATAAAATTAAATAGATTTTGAGGAGGCACGTTTGATGTGAATCGTACATAACCAGTACCTTAAAGTGACGTTAATCTATCCCATAGAATTTTAGCTTCAGCATTTTGTACGTCGAAACGTATAAAAATATTTTTCAGTGTCTCCCTTGAACTATGGCATTCTGAGGTTCTATGTGTATATTTAGAACGACATAATATATAAAATTGGAGTGTCCTAATTTTTTTAAATTAACTTAAAATATTATTACTAGAGGTGCGATAAATTTGAATTAAGTAACTTACTTATACCGTTTGCTATAATAATTGATATTTATGATTTCATCCCCAATCAAGTCAATTTTTTTGCATTAAGTTACTAAAGATTTTTTAAAGTTAGTAGGTATTTATGGTTTGTAAGTAATATTTAAAGAAAAACTATTTTAGTTGTGGGTCGATAAAATTCATTTGTCTAACCTTAGTTAAGTAATTAACGTCCAAGCAGCTTATCGTAAAAAACATTATGGAAATTAAAAGACCAATTAACATGCCCTTGCGAAACGCCATGGAAGCCTTATGGAATGCATTTGCATCCCTAGTGTAATGATTACTATAAAATTGACTCTCCTTCCTAATTACATTTAGCAATATAAGAAAATTAACTATACAAAATGTAACTAAATAATATTTATAAGATATTTAGTTTATGTAAAAAGGGCAGCTTTTAATACTTTGCCTTTCTCAAATATAATTAGGTGTCAAATAAATCAAGACAAACTGAATAAGAGTAATCTAACAAATGTAAAAGCAGGAGTTATAGAACTACTTCTCTTACTAAATTGTTTACATGGTTTTTTTTTTAATTAAACAAATTATAATAAATAAATAATACTTTGTTATAACTTAGATGTAACATAGCTTATTAATCATTTTTATATGCTAGGTAGAATTTTCATGATTGAAACTGAATTGATCAGAATAATAAAACATATTTATAAGACACAATGCCAATATCAAGCACAATCTGTGTTATACCACAGCTGCGTACGACTAGACTATGTAAGCGGGACAAAAAAAACAACACTAATCACACTATCACATTTAAAACGTTGAAATGAATAAAAAAATATTATAATTAAAAAATATAATTTAAAATTGTCATAGCAATCATTTTGCTACATAATAATTGATTGTTATACAATATGTACACATATAAAGCACCAAAAAATCTGCATCTATATACAAAATATCATAACAATCAATTATAGTGTGCATTACTATATAATATATGATGATATTCATAATATGTTTACACAACATCACTTGGAACCATTTTGATAGCATAATGATAGCTATAGAAACACATATAATAAACACAGAAAAACAATAAGTTCAATACAAAATTATTATATTTTTTTATTTAATATTATTAAAATGATCTATTTTGTATGATTGAACTTATAATAAAACTGACATAAACAAAAAAAAGAAATACAGTTAAGTTAAATACTTCACCGTGGATGAATAAATTTCTCCTAAGAATTGGGGTCAGTCATGTAAATTTACAAAACAATCTGTTGAAATGCATATTGTGAGAGCAGTTTTTATAAAAATATTAAAATTACTCTGATACTTAAAGAATATATAATATTTTTAAAGACTTACTGTTTCTTGTTGTATATGTTTCTTTGGATGATGTTCTTCTTGTTTCCCATTCCCTAGGTTTCTCCCACTGTGACACTTCACTGATACAATTATAATAATACTTCTTTCCTGATGAACTAATATGTTCTGACCAGTCACTCCCTGCAGGCACGCTAGATGGTGCACTTCTCTTGTCATATTTACTACTTCTATTAACACTACTGTTCAAGCCACTAGTCCTACTTTTTTTCTCCGATTCACATCTTTCATGATTATTTTTCTCCCTCTCACTGTCTTTAATTCGTTTCTCCTTCGGAGATCGGACATCTGCAAATGATTATCAAAATTTACTATACAATATAAAGACTCAAGGTACAGGTTAATTTTATATATCACTAATTCGCATACACTAAGTTACATTAAAACCAAGGCTTAAATAATTCGCTTGCTGCCATTATTAACACAACAATAAGTATTTTTATATTTTTCATAATTTTGTCTAACTTAATAAGATTATAAATATAATATTGTACAGAAGTATTTTTAATGTTAATATAGACATCTATTTTAAGACATCATTATAAAATTATTATTATTATTAATTAATATAATTGTACGCTAGCAAACCGCAAGCTCAAAAGATAAACTGAATTAAAAATTCATAACATTACTAGTTGCAAACATAAATATTGAATATAAATTATACTAATTCATAAATATATCCAGAAAATTCACAAACTAATCATAGAATCAATAAAGCAGAAAATGGTATAAGATTTTAGTTACTATATAAATAAAAATAAATCAAAATGGAAAGTCCTGTTTTACAACATATTTTTTCAGTAGGAAATTGACTAAATTGTTATTTTTATCATATTATATTACATTGTATGTTAATAACAATGATAATAGTGTCTTATTGATATAAATGATAAACAAAATTGTTGTTTTTTCTAATTTACATACATATTAGCTAGAATTGTGAGAAAAATGTTATAAAGTATCTTAAAATACATTGATTTGACTTGGCTAATGAATTTGACATAATGTTACTAACTTCTATAAGTTATATTTCATATAAGATCAATGGAAAGTACTGGCTAAGATACACTAATGTAGGAAACATTAATAAAATAACTGACCTGTATACTTATTTCTAGAGGATTTGTAGTCTCTATCTCTCTCCTTTTCGGAACCTTTTTGGATATAGGAGTTTCTTGATGTATGTGTGATATATTCTCTTTCTTCGGCCATGTGACTGTAGTGGTGGTGCCCATGACTTGAGTGGCCTGTGTGTCCAGCATGGCCACCATGCCCATGTCCTGAGACATTGCCATTGGGGGATCTAAGTGGTGTGTAGCGGTTGTCAGAAGCACTGTAGTCATTAACAGTTCTCTTGGAATTGTACTTCTGCATGATAAATATACATAACATTACAATTGAAACCAAAATAAATACATTAGCTTTTTATTTTGATACAAGTGAAAAAAAAATAGTTTACGATTTTTTAGGCAAATACCTGCTGTTATTACAAAGAGAGGAGAGAATTTGCTACTACTGTGACTAATTTCAATTTTAGCTACATCTGCTTCCATGCAATGTTATTGTAGTCTTTGCTGCATGCACATTTAGGACATATGTGTATTTGTTGACACAATACATTTGTCACATTTTTGTATAAAGTAATTGGATAAACTTAGGTGTTTCGATTACGATACACAAAACGCCACTGTACTATAACTTAAAAACTTCTAAAACTTTCCTAAACAGTTCAATTAGTAAAACTTAAAACCAGCATTATTTTCAGTTTAAACGTTCACTTAAATGTTCCCATAGCAGTAAAAGTAGAAAGAGGAATAAATAATATATATTTGGAAGGAATTACTACATACAGAAGTACCTAAATCAACTTAAAACCCATTTTCTTTAAAAAATTGTATACATGATCCAATTCCCATAAATAGATTCTATGACTATCACGGGTACGCTTACCTGATACGGATGGGTCTGGTGCTTGTCAAAGTACCTGAAACAAACATAAATGTTTAGTCCTTCAGTTTAGAGTTACAGTAAAACTCAATCGGCGACCGCCATCTACAGATTGCAAAGCCGAAGCATCTGAAAACATATCGTACCCATCGCTTATTCGCTGAGGTTTCCTTGCATGCATTACCATCAATGCAAATGTACTATTTATTACGGCCTCTGAAATAAAATGCAATAAAAGCCCACTGTCATTAAAACAGTTTTACAGGAGGCCGTGATATATCTTGATGGACGCCATGTCACATTAGAGACACTCAAGAGAGTCGATATAGACGCGAAAGAGATAAAAACTATGCCGACAACGTAAAATGTAAAGAAACGACGAGGATATCCGACAATCGTTTAGTTTTGTCTATGCTTTAGCCTAGTGACCAACTTCATTCATTATAAGATACTACTATACGTGTTTAAATAAATAAAATAAAATAATGAATATTAAAGTTGTTACTATTATTAGGATTACGATTACCTTTCAAAAATATTTTTATTGTTACACAACTTAATCATGTATTATTTTAAGTGTTGCAAGTTAAAATATACCTTGTGATTTGCTTACAGATGAAAATAATCGAATAAACTAAGATAACATCCATATATATTTTTATTGCTTTGTGAAATATTTTTGTAAAAAAATAAACCGGTAAAAAGTAAAGTATTACTAATTCAATTTACATTAATGAAATCGGCGACTAGTTGTAGTTAAAAAAATGTGTTATTTATTATACTGGTAACATTGTAAGAAGGAAATGAGGGCAGATAATCTAAGAAATACTACTTGTGAATTGTCAAAAAACATTATACATAACCTTACGCCCAACGTTTCACTATTAGTTTCAGAATCGATAAGTTCCTCTAAAGTTTAAGTTATGTCTAAGCCTGTGGACCTGGAATTAAAAAAAGCGTTCGTGGAGTTGCAAGCCAAAATGGTCGAGACTAGTAAGAAAATACACGTAATAGACAGCCAAATTGGAGTATTGCAACGAGTTTTGCTACATGCAGATGCCACTCAGCGAGAAATCAGTACCTTACCACCTGAAACTAAAACTTACGAATCGGTGGGAAGAATGTTTCTTCTGACAGATTTAGATGAAATTAAAAGTAATCTAAAGAATAGAATATCACTTTTAACAACACGTACTTCCGATTTAGAGAACAATAAACAGTATTTAGAGAAAAATCTCAGAGAAAGCGAAGACAACATCAGAGAAATGGTACAACAGCGCAAAGAACAAAATGAAATGAAGTCCACTTAACATTATTAAATTTTGTCTTCCATTTAAGCTATTTTTAACAGTAATTAACAATATAAATTCATGGAATAATTCACTTCATTTATAATATAATAAATTTGACTTGATCTATAATTTATTAATAATTTATTTGTCATAAAAATGTTTAGACTTTACTGAATTTATAAAATTTTAAGTTATAGTAATTTTAAAATCTAATGTAACCTCAAAATAAAATATATTGCTTTATGAAAATGATATTTCAATTAAATTACTAACCCTATATTAGTATTTAATGTTTTTTTATTAGTTTTATTAAATGGCAGTAGTGAAACGATATTTTTAAAAATGGGAAATCGTAATAACATATACAATTTATTTACTTGGTTAAATATTATTGTTTTTACATTAGAAATTTGTTATGATCAAAGTTATGATAGTCATTCATGTGTTACACACCATGAACGCTTGGACACTTAACAATCTATAAAGTAGCAGAAACCACTTTACCAAGTAAAGATTGGTGACATGGTTGAGAAAAGTATGCCAAAAACTTTTTCTTGCAGTGTCACAAAATACACAGCTACAATGGGCAATAATTGGGATAAAGACAACCAAATAGTAATGTATTTATAGTGAACCAGTATTTATTCCCATTAGTAATATCAAATTAGTTCCACAGTACTGTACATATTTTAGCGTATACATAGCGATATCCCTTACACATGTCCATCATGGACACTCACTAATCAAAATGCTGTAGTAACAAATTTTTATCTTTTACTTACCCAATCCAAAAAACCTTGGCACGCCATTGTATGGACGGTGTGTTAGAAATGTTGTCACCCATGATGCGTTGAGTGGCTCACTAAGCCACTGGTTGCATTATTTTTAAATTTATATCTCGCAGATTTGGTCAATCCTAAGTAGAAAAAAGTAAAATAGTATTGAAACTAAAATAACTAACAAAGTTCATGTGCTAATGATATATATTAATTTTTTTTATTTATAAAAATATATATATTTACAAAACTAATTTTAGTAAAAAAAACATTTGTTACATTCACTATCACAACATATATAATTTAAAAAAAACAAACAATATATATTTAAGGATAGTTTTGCGATATTTCGAATTCAATATACACTGTAGAGTAATTTTTATTAAAATAAATATGGTTTAACTCATAAAAAAACCTATAATATTTTTTTTTTATCTCACACCTAAAATAAAGCTGCTCACGACCTAGACTTGCGTTATTCTTGATGAAATATTTGTTTATTTAATCGTATGGAATGGAAGATTCCAATAATCAATAAATTTTCAAGACAGATCCTAAAAGATTGTTAGGGTAGTATTTTCCCAACAGAAAAATTTGAAGGATAGTAACTGTTCTATATACAATGTTAATAAAATAGTAATAATTTCTTTCAAATCCAATGGTTTGTTATATATAATTTAGAAACTTTATTTAAGTACATGATAATTCTACTTTTTGAATATCAATTATCATATTGTTAGGGCTGCCAGATTTTATGATTATGAGAAGTATACGTAAAAAAGGTCAGCCGATATCAATGAAATAATCAGGTGAACTATAAAAAAATATTTGCCTTATTTGTCTAGGATTATGTTAAATTAATTTTCAAATAGCTGATATTATACTAGCTAAGACAAAAGTATACATAATAAGAAGTGTAATATGACAAATTAATAAAAAAAAATTACATGTATATTTTATAGACTTAAAATATTCATAAAAAGTTGTATAATTTTAAATTTAAAGAACAACATTTTTTACATATAGTGTGAACCTAAGCCTTATGGAATCGTGTACCTGTCGATATCGATAAATATTTTTAATCCCTTACCGCATACGAAACCATATATGGCTTTTCGAAGTTTCTATTTTTTTATAGTTAATTGAAATATTAAAACAGAAAAGTAAAATTTGTATTGTATTCTTTATTTTATCGTTAGACTGAACATAATATATTTTTTGGGCATGGTAAATCTATGGTAAGTTGGCTATTTGAAGATATTTGTAGCGCGACAGGCCGGTGAATTGCAACAAATTTCATTCAACATTTACTAGTGAAAAAATATATAAAAAGGCAAGTGCTATCTTCAACTAAATATATTATTATATACCCCTTGAATCATCCCACATAACGAGTATTAGTTATATTTGAGTTTATTTTTGTTTTTCATCACTCATCACATCTCATTTATTACTCTTTTTTTAAACGCCATATATGGCTTCGCATGCATGGCGACTACATTTGTAAAATTTATAAAAATAATTTATGCTATCATATCAATTATTATTATTTTTTCTTTTCCATTAGTTAATACTAACCGAAATAAACATTATTCTCAGTAAAATTTTTTTTAATGTATCACATGTTAAGTTGCATATTTAAGTTAATCTTGAAAAATGATTGTTAATAAACAGTTACCGTATATTTGTATGAACATAGTCATAGTATACGCAATAAAACAGTAGCAACTAACAAAATATTATAGTTCATGTAATTTATATTATCTTGATATTAAATATCAAGATAATATAAATTACATATTAAGCGTTCCGAGAAAGAGGCGAAAAAGAGATTACTTAAATCGAAACTATAATTGCAAAATGTAAATTGAGTTATAGCAACGTGATAGCAACCTTGCATTCATGTGTCAACTGTCATTTACATGTTGATTAAAGATATGTTTACATTAGTGTTGCAGAACAATCGACAGTTTGACTATCGATAGTTGAGTTCGAAAACTATTCAGGATATCGATAGTGCTATCAAAGGATTGTTTTGTTTCATAATTGTCGATACAATCGATAGTATTGCAAAAACCCTTGGCTTAAGCTAGAGGTCCACACTTTATTTTTGTCATAGACAACTTTCAAAATGTAAGTTTTTTTTTTTTTTTTATTGTATAGTAAGGCGGACGAGCATATGGGCCACCTGATGGTAAGTGGTCACCAACGCCCATAGACATTGGCATTGTAAGAAATGTTAATGTAAGTGGTTCCGGTGGATCCATACTCATTTCTACCGTATTCCCAAAATTTGTGAAAAAAATGCCAAGATTAGATGTAACTATGGAAATTTGTGTGAAGTAATTCCATTCCCTTTTTTGTGTCGCTGACTTTTTTTTCAACGTTTTAGTTCTTCGCTATCGAAAGCAAATAATTTTTTCTCCGTGGACCACTAATGCACGATGCACGGCTTATGAACGGTGAACCCCCATTTTTTATCACGCCAACGTGGACCCCTGGGGTCTACCTGGACCACCTTGGAATCACGGGTTTTAAGCCTAAACTAAACCTATCGATAGTTCAACTATCGATGTCAATATATTTTTTAAATGGTTTATCTGATAATGTTAAATATTTGCATATACTGAGCCTTTACATCTGTAAACTTAGTTATTGTACTCATATTTGCATATAATAAATTAATAAAAGTAAGACCTATTTTGAAAATTTTTATTTCCATTTTTACACATGAAGAGTTGTTTTTAATGTTTCTTAGAATAATAATGTTTCATATAATCCTAAATTCATTAAACATACATCTAAACATCTAAGATTATTTTTATTCAGCAGAAATACTTAGTCAATGCTAATAAAACATTAATTTAAAACAAAATCTCAAATTATTTACACAACAATGTCATTTAAAAAATCCTAACATAAAATTAAAAATTATAGAATAACAATACAATTTCTTGACCTTAATAAGCGGTATGTTCATTAAAATAAAGCTATATAACTTTGAAGTGACATAAAATGTACTTTATCAAAATTAAAAATAATTAAATAATTAATGTTATTGCAAGGCCTGCTCTACTGATTGACATTTAAGAACAAATATAATTATACATTTACTATCTTATATGTTAAAAATATACAGAGAGAAATAAGTGTCCTATATTAATTGTAAACATTTAAATGCAACATTATATAGTTGCCATGACAATTATATGATTTATTTTTAAATAGACACATTGAAAGAAAGTTTTTTTTTTCTAACAAGTAACAAAGATAAAATGAGTGTCAACACAAATTTGTGTTTTGTCACGACAGGCTAAGAAATATTATCGTAGAAGATTTGACAAGATGAATATTTTACTCATGGATTATAATAACATTAAACTTGTCATGAATTTCGCACAACATTGATTAATATGATAATTGATTAATATTCCACAAAGATGCTAATTCTACGAACAACATAAATTATTTCAATAATAATTGTCATATCCATAAGGATTGTAAAATTGGTTCCTCACGTCATAATGAGGAGGTAGATAATATTAAAGCCATGAAGGTCGATTTATGGCATCATACGGTTGTCGAACGCCCAGTGGTGTTGAATAGGCTGATGGGTATAAGCCCATAATTTGAGCTCCTGTCTGTCGCTGCAATTCTTCCTGGTAACGCTGCAAGTACTGTTGATACAACGGCGAAGACTGCTCTGCTCCCACATAAGGGTATCCAGCACGAACTTGTGAGTGCCCTATGAATGGAAATGGACTTGCACTGTGGTTTGAATTCTGATGTGCTGGTTTTACTAGTTTCTCTGCATTTGCTTCGTTACTTCTTTGTTGATGAGCAACTGCTGCAGCCATATAGTTCGCGGCCATTATTTGATTCGTACTATTTCGAAAGTCTTCGATTGTGAAACCGCCGTTGTCGCCGTACATTCCACCAAGGGCTAAGTTAGGAGTCGTTCCAAAGTTAAAGGGATTTCCTGGTATCATGTTAGTTTTGACTGATGACAAAACATCGCTGCTGCAAGAAGTATGGTAGGGCTGTCCAATGGATGTCGAAGATTGCTTCACATCTGATGAACGTTTTCGCTTACTCTTTTTTATATCCATTTGAGTGCTCGCGATACTAACTGGACTTTTATAAAGGTTGTTATCTTTGCTCATTGCAGCGATTGATGGTTGAGAATATATACTGGTAGAAGTACTGACTGGATGTGCTTCTGGATTAAGGTTTTTGTTGAACATTTGTGCCATTTGGAAAGTTTTGTCATGATAAAGGGATGTAGTGCTGTTCGCAAAGCTGGACAAATACCTTTCATCATTCGTATATCGCTCTAACATTTGAGGAATATTTGGTAAATTCCGTAAGGTTTCAATTGGAAGTGCGGAATGCGTACTATACGGCGTTTTATACGGCAAAGATGATACTAATGTGTGATTTTGAATGAGTTTTTCTGGTTTTTGTTGTTTACCAATAATTTCCAAATTTTTGGGAAGTTTATCGCACTCGCTAATGGTCGTATTCACGCTTATGGGATCACACTTAAGTAGGCCACGTGGATTAGGTATTCTTAATTCAGCCGAGTGGCTTGGTTGAATGTCTTGACTTCGTGTGATGCTCGCTCTAGGAACAGTATTGTAATTATTAAACTGTTGATGTTGTACATTTTTGTTATAGTTTATAGCAGTTGGATTCGAAGTATCAGCTACTTTTAATTTTTCATCATTACTAGGTGTATATCCATTAGCAGAATAATCTGACGGTTGTATTTCCGGTTTTCGAATTTGGTTTACCTTCCAGTTTCCATAGTCAATTGCAGTTGCGGAAGTGGCAGTATTAGAGGAATAAAGTTTTTTATTTGCCAATTCAATATCATTTAATGAGAAATTGCTTATATGCTGATTAGGAGGCAAGCTATCATATTGATTATGATGTGCAAGGGGTATCGTTTGGTTTAAGCTAATCTCAGTGTGAGGTCTTTCGTGTGTGTGAGCTGGAGTCAAATTACAAGTGACAGTTGGCTTAGAAAGTGGTTTCGGTAAATGGTGATTGTTAATACCAAGATTAATAGCAATAGCTTCGATTTCATATCCCTTTTGTTGTGGAACATTTGGTTTTGGCTCTCGGCTTCTTTCGACAAATTCAACACCATGTAAATCCCCATTGGCTTTTCTATCCTCAAGGTTCATATAACCCATATTTATCATATCTATATTGTCTTTCTTGATCGTATCAGGTTTCGTAAGATCAATATGAATGGGTTCTTTTTTGTAGTCACGTACTAATTCATTACTTTCATAAGACACGCTTTCCCTCGGTTCCGCAATGCGTCTCTCCGAGTAATCAAGAGTATTATTTTTATCACGTATTGTATTCAATTTTAATAGTTCATTTTTTTCACTTAAAGCTAAAGCTATATCGTCTACTGAAGTCGGTGGTGTAGTTTGCATCAAATGTAAAGTAGATGGATGTGCTGTTTTTGGATAATCGATTTTCGCCGGTGTAGATGGCGTCACTTCTTTCTCTTCCGATGGCTTCCTTGAAGATGAAATTTCAGGTTCACTGTATGTTCGCTTTTTGACCGGGAATAATGCTGTCTTCGGGTCAGGCAATATCTGTACGGTGCTTGATGTTTGTGTAGATGTAACACTGGGTTGTGGAGATACTTGAGGTTGAGAATAAGTAGTCTGTGCGGGAGGATATGGCGGCGCTGTTGGTGAAAATGGACCGTTATAATTTGTTGGTTGAAAAGTATCAGGACCTAGTGCAGTGTAATCGTCATGTATTCTTGCAGGTTTGCTTACTTGAGGTGCTTTAGACGTGTCGTAATAAGGTGGAGCATTCTGGCCATATGTTGGCAAAGGGCTTTTGTTGTGATCAATAAAGTAATTTGGGGTGGACGAACCTGCGGCACTATTAGAAGCATAGACATGTTGAGAGTATGGTGAATAAGGAGACTGAGGTGCATCTCTGGGACTGCAACTTTTCTCAGGACTACTTTTCACAGAAGTAGTGTCTTGGTAGAACCCAGCACGAACAGTCCCATTTATAATAGGATATGTAATCTTTTGAAAATCATCTGTTCTCGGTGATGCTGGTGAACGTAATAGTGGTGAGGTATGAGACATTTGATGTCTAGGAGAATCTAAGTCTTGACTGAATGATGATCTTTCTGAAATTGAGCTTCCTGTACTGGTTCTACGCTGTCTTGGTGTAGCACTCACACTTGGGTGTGGACTATCGCCCCCATCAGGAATGGGAGAATTAAGATCATTGGGAGAGTCATATTTAGCGGTTGTATTCTTTGGACTTGTCATTTTTGTATCATTATTAGTATTCTCCAATGCTTTTTCATCGGCTTCTACTTCTTCCGTCTTCTTTTTAGTATTACTAGAAGTATTAGCTTTTGGAGCTCCAAAAGCTTTGAACCAAGCACTAAGATTTGGAGTAGCTTTTTCTTGACTTGGTTGCATTAGTGGTAAATCATCTGTTTCTACTTCAGCATCTTTTTTAGTAACGACTTTCTCTTCCATTTTGTAATTGGTAATGGTTTCAATTTTTTTAACTTCCTTCGTAGTATCCTTTGTTTTTTTAATATCTTTTAGTTTGTCACTTTTAATATCACCATTTCTAAAATTGTGGTCATATCCAAGGGAAAATTGAACGCCTGGTAAAACCGAACCTAAGCTAAGCTTAGGACTACATTCGTCTAGTTTGGTGATATCACGAGCTCTACTAAGCGGACCAAGAGGAATGGCATCTTCTGACCTATCACCATTTTTATTACATAACATATTAGTAAGTAAATTTCCCTTGCTTTTTCCTGGTTGTAGTCTATCAATAGTCCTTTGAATTTCTCTGCGCCTTAAAATTTTTGGTTCGCGTGATGATGGTCGTTTTCGAGATAATTCTTTCCGAAAGAGAATCGGCTTATCTCCCTGTGAAGATTCATCGTCCATTCTACTGTTATCTTGTTCTTCTGTAGAAATAGTCTGCGCAGGACTATCACAAGGTGAACTGACCGCCGAACCTTTAGGAGCATCATCAAGCCATTTACTTATATCTTTTACAGCTTGTTCTAAAGCCTCAGAGGCGGAAGCGTTTTTGGCTGAACTCTTTTTTACTTTCTTACTACTCTGCTTCTCTTTGACACTGTCAATGGAATCATCAGAAAACTCATCTTCATCGTCTCTATTTGTACTTTTACTTTGTTTGTACTTGGAACTATTTGATCCTCCTGGAGCAAAAAGACTGTTAAAAAGTGAAGAATCTTTATACTTTTCGTTTTTAGCTTTTAACTTTTCGATTGTTTCGCATAATTTCTGGTTTTTTTCTTTCTCTGGTAGATTTAAAGACTGTTTTTGCTTTTCAACTTTTTGCTTAAAGTCAAAAAGAGATTCCCAAGCGTCTTTTGCTGCATGTCGCCTTCTTTCCTTAATCTTGTCATATTTATCTTTTAGAAAGTCTGGATCGGTAAGTTGATCGCTCGGCTCTGGTTTATCAAGTTCCGTGGGAGACGGCGATGGAGTGTGTATGGACGGCAAAGGACTTGCACTTCTACTCCTAGTTGAACTTTCTAAAGACTCCTGAGACACACTTCGTTTTATTTCTTCGGGTGGTTGTTCAGTATCTTGATGTTTGTTCTTCTTTTTAGACCGCTTTGATTTTTTCCCTTCTTTGTCTTTGTTTTTTCCATGCTTCTGTTTTTTACTATGTCTCTTTGAAGAGTTCTTTTTGTGATTCTTGGAATGTTTGCGACGACCTTTACGTTTTTTCTTCCCTTTGTCATGTTTGCTTTTGTGAGATTCCTTACTTACTTCAGCAGTATTTTCACTATTTTCAGGTTCTTCACACTCTTCTTCTACTTTTGTTGCCACTTGTTCTTCCTCTTGTTTATTTACTGAAGTACTCGATGTGGGTTCGTCATCTGGAACTGTAAAATTAAATTTATACTCAGAAAATTATAAATTGATTTAGTTGATTTTTTCTGGTTTGATTATCTTGTAAGACAAATTCATATTCTGGTGTATTTTCAAAATATATCTGTAGATTCAATTGAATACATATTGAATTAAGAATTACTTCTAGGTTTTGCTAGGCATATTTAGTTAGTTACTGTGATATGTAGTATACAAATATAAATCTAAATAATATCGTAAGACCTACCGGGTTCAGATTGAGATTTTTGTTTCTTTCGTTTTTGACGAACCGGCGATGTTTCGCTCGTTTTTAATTTGTGCTTCCTAGATGGAGTAGGCAGTTGGTATTCAACAGCTATTTCTTCATCAGAGGAAGAAAGCCGATGAATGTATTTTTCCGTGAGCCGATCGAAAGCGGCTTGCAAGTTATCAACCATTGTTGTATACTCTGAAAAAGATTATATTGGATGTCATGATTTCGTTTTTTTTTATAGCATAGCTTGGCAGACGAGTATATGGGCCACCTGATGGTAAGTGGTCACCAACGCCCATAGATATTGATATTGTAAGAGATGTTAACCATCGCTGACATCGCCAATGCACCACCAACCTTGGGAACTAAGATGTTATGTCCCTTGTGCCTGTTATTACACTGGCTCACTCACCTTTCGAACCGAAACACAACAACACAAAGTATTGCTGTTTTGCGGTAAAATTAAAGTATGTATCAAGGTAATAAAATATTACCTTTCTATGAATTATCACTTACCATTATCTTGCCCATTGTATAATCGGCAGTTGTTTACAATTAGTTTAAAGTCAGCTTTAAACATGGAAAAGTCAGAATAATATCCGCTATCTAATCGTTCCTCCATTTTGCGGAGATCCATCGGCCGCCGAATGACCGCGTAATAATTAGGAGCATACTCCTCTTCAACAGGGTCCATGAAAGGCCAGGCATCTTCATGTGCTGATAGCTGTTCTAGCACTTTGTACATATCAGTTTGCACATCTTCTTCAGTTTGACTGAAACTGAAATTGATGTTTAGTTATATTTCCAATGTAAAAAAATAATTAAACATAGCTTATACCCTTATTTTTAATAATAATATTATGCTCAAAACTCAATTTGCTTAAACAAAGGATTATTTTAGTGAAATATTTATAATTCATCAACACATACATTTAAAAACATGTGACTTAGTAGGTTGACTAAGTTTTTATTTTTAGTTATCTTTATCGATTTCATTATTTATTATATTAAATCATAGTAATACTATATTAAATAAAATAAAAATAAGTGCTACAATTTCTGATTGATTATTATTAAGAGAAATTTATTTTATTAATATGGACTTACATTTGTGACGTCTTAAGCTTTCGCCGAGTGCTATTGACCGGCTCGTCATTTTCTGGTATAACTATTTGACCAGTAGCGGCTGCCAGCGAATTGTTAGTTTTCCTTCCGGTTTTAACCACGGGTTCTGGTGGTGGTTCCCCTTTATTGGTAGCTGATGAGTTTTTTGATTTCTTATCTCTGGACCTGGATGGTCTAGTAACCTTTTGAGGCATTTCTTCCTGGTCACTGGATGAACTGTCCGATGAATCTGACGATTCAGATTTTGACCTAAAAATAAGCAAAATTTGGCTTCAACTTTTGTCCAAAAACTTTAATTAAACATCAGTTTAGGTATTTTCAACTTATGGCTTTCAAAATCGCTTTTACATTCGTAATTAGATAATATAATCCGTAATAAATAATAAAATGATTATACTCATAATTATTATATATATATATATATATATATATATATATTTATATTATATTTGAACATTATTCCTTTACTTGAAAATATTATTTTACTTCGAACATCCTGAGAATTATGATACTTTAATGTTTTCTATTATTTTAACATTATACTTCCATCTAGCTTATTAATAGATAATATCAATAATCTCTTTACAATAAGACTTCTTATTTGTATGTCCTTATAATTACATTTAGTACAAATGTTTTATTTAAAAGAGAGATTAAACAATCATTCGTCACAACATAGCAATTTCTATATAGATATAACCACATGCCCAATCACATATTACGGACCGGAAGATACTGACACAAATTTTCCGGTCATTTGTACCACTATGGCGACTCGACAGAGGTTTAATTACGTAATGACGAAAAGGAAAATGAAGGTAATAAGCGCTGGTACCGGCGCGGGCGGTCCAATCGCGTAGGCGTTATTCGAACGTGTCGGATAAATTCAAACAAAGTCAAACAATTTGTTCAACAAAAAATCTTATACTTTCCGAAAGTTGATGAAAAAAGAAGTAGGCGGTAGCGTAATACTTCTCCGGTATGACTTACAGCCCGCCATACTGATGAGAAATTTCAGGCACATATGTGGCTGCAATTTAGTTTAATAAGCTGATGTTTGTTGTAAAATATTCTACGGCTACCACCGCTCGAACGATTCCTCGAGTTGTAGAGGTCTCGGCTCATTGTTGTAAGGCACAATGCCCATTATGCTTATCTATGTAAACTTTTATTGACTACAGTCATAAATGTCATTACCATTATAAATCATATAAATAGTAATTAGTTTTTTACATATACCTGGTATATTAAATAGAAATTAAAAAAAAATATTAACCATTAGTGGAATATGAATATGAGAGAAAAATAATAAAAAATATGGGTGTATGTAATTTAATTTCTTTTTGGGTCCAATCATTAAGCCCGAACATCGATGAATCAGTAATATGTGTTATGTATTGAGTTTGGAGTGATTAAATTACATTTATGTTAGATACTAACCAACCTATAAGACCTTATTAATTATAAACAAATTGATAACGTAACCCATAACTACTTCGTTTAGTTTCCGATCTCAAAATAAAAACATATTTTTAGTATCTACTAGCGTATGGCCCCGATTTCGCCCGGGTAGCAGAGTAAATATTCATTAAAAAAATCTGTCGTAGTATTGTATCAGCTTTTATCCACAGTCATGGGCGGTGTAGGACTGCTTGAATTTATTTAGCGCGCAATAGTTTACGATAACTCCTTAGATATTCATTTAAATTGGGTGGTGTAAAGGGCAATTATAATATACATGAAATACTTAAAGTAAATAACGTATTTAATTTGATAAAGATTAATATCATATCCGTTTTTATAGCTTTCCAATTATAACATTATCATGTAACTTTTTTAAAAAACACAAAGTGGGTATAGTTACCTATCCTTAAAAGATAGACATAATATGTTATCTCGGTCTTTTCTACAGATCTATGGGGATCAAAGAGGAACAATTTCACCATACATTATTTTGTTATAATTCAAAGGGATTTTACAGCGTTTTCGATGAAAGCTCCAATCGGCTCGTTTTTTTCCGACTTCTTCAACAATCATCGTCATTTTTCAACAAATTTACAGAAAACATTAATGAATTATACACGTAAACCTTCCTATTGAATCACTTTATCCATTGGTGAAAACTGTATGAAAATCCGTTCAGTAGTTTTTTTAGTTTCTCGCGTTCATACAGACAGACAGGAACCGCAGGGGACTTTGTTTTATAATATGTAGTGATGAGCTACTATGAGCATTAGAACATGGTTTTTGGAATTTTGGCTGATTAAACATTCCGATAAGTCGATGTTAGTTAACTATGTGGTAGGGCTTTATACAAGCCCGCCTGGGTAGGTGCCACCCATTGATTAGAAATTCTCAGCTTATCAGCAATACTAAATTATTGCGTTCCAGTTTGTTCTTGTGCAGTTCACCGTGGTTCTTCGATTTTTATTTTTCTGCATAATTATTATTGATTTATTTTTTCAATAAACCGTATACTTTCGGGACTACCCACTTCTCTTCTCTTACCCACAAATTCACAAAACTATAACAAAGCCGATGTTAAACTAATTAAAAATGATTCACCACATTTTCCTTATATATTACTAGCTGTGCCCCGCGGTTCCACGCGCGTATAATTAATAAAAATATAATGATTAAAAATCAGCCTAGAATCTCTCGACAAAAGGACTATACAACACAAAAATATTTTTTAAATTGGAACCAGTAGTTTCTGTTATAAGCCGGATCAAACAAACAAACTCTTCAGCTTTATATATTAGTATAGATATAGATAATGCAATATTACAGTTCAGATACATAAGTTATATCATATATAAGTGCCAGAAGCAATTTTATATCAATACCGTCGGGCGCACCCAATGGCCGGTCCTCTCTCGTGCAGTCAATACGTTTTTTCGGTACTTGAAAAGGAAAAGTAATGGGTAAAAACAGGTTGTTTATAATCAAATATATTATCTTCTTAAGGAGCTGAGCTTGGCTCATGACAGCAGTCGGCACATCCGCATTCATATATAGCACTAAAGGGATTGGTCCTTTTCTCTAAGAAGCAAACACCCTCGTCTATGCTGCTGTCAGCCACCAAAGACTAAGAAAACTTCATCTTCCTGCCGCGAAAATTCTCCTTGCTGATTTAAAGACATGGCCTGCAACAAAACACATGAAAAAAAAAAACAATAATAATGTTAAAATAAATGAAAGCTACCAGCAATATTATTGTTTAAAGTAAAAGTCTCATTAATACATTTTTATATAATATGCTTCACTTCAGCTAAGAAAATCGAATATATACAAAACAACTATATTTGTACTTACCAGTAAAGGAACTCTGAATAAAGACAGCTATGAAAAGTAGCTACATAGCTCAATGGTGTATGTATTTTTTTTCACTCTTAACTCACTTAACTTTTTAATGTTATTTTAGTGCTCTCAGTGTACAGATTTAAAAGAAACTGATAAAAAAAAAATTAAAAAAGTTTTAGTGCAGTGAACAACGCTCTATATATAAATGAATCATCTCCTTTGTTGAAAGGGAGGCGAACCGCAAGAATAGTACCAAATTGTCCAAGCATACATATTTATATTGAAAAGTAAAAGTCGTGAAAAGGAACGAAAAAATAATTTATTACCTTAGCATCACTACTTATAAAACAACTAGCGACCCGCCCCGGCTTCGCTCGAGTAGCAGAGTAAATATTCCTAAAAAAAGCGGGACGCAGGGCCATGGCGCGCAGGCGCTTGCGTCGCGCGTTAGTATGACCGCTTGAATTTATTTAGTGCGCGATAGTTTTAAAATTACGATAATAAGATATTCATTTAAATTGAGTAGTGTAAAGTGCAATTATAATATTCGTGAAATGCTTAAAGTAAATAACGTATTTAATTTAATAAAGAATAATATAATATCCGTTTTTATAGCTTCCCAATCATTACATTATTATGTAACCATTTTTTAAAAATTGAAGTTGGTATAGTTAGCTGTCCTCAAAAGGTAGACATATGCCATCGCGGACTTTTCTGTAGATCTATGAAAAGGGGAACAATTTCACCATACATTATTTTGTTATAATTCAAAGGGTTTTTACAGCGTTATCGATGAAAGCTCCCAATCGGCTCGCTTTTTCCGACTTCTTCAACAATTATCGTCATATTTCAACAAATTTACAGAAAATATTAATGAATTATACACGTAAACCTTCCTATTGAATCCCTTGATCCATTGGTAAGAACCGTATGAAAATCCGTTTAGTAGTTTTTTAGTTTATCGCGTTCATGCAGACAGAGAGGAAACGCGGGGGACTTTGTTTTATAATATGAAGTGAAGTGTGTTCGTCCCCCGACCTGTTTATCCATAACCATGTTTGAAGATGATGAGCTTATAAACTATCAGACATATTTAGGTGCTTGGGTTTTTGTGAATTGGCCGAAATAGGACAATTATGAACAAGATGGCAGAAAAAATCATGCCACTTGAAGCTGAATGAAAGGTCAACGAAGCGAACACTCTGGTATAACGCCTTTTAAACGAATGAAATTCTTGGGTCAAAATGTGAGCATTCCGACATGCAAAACTACTATTGATTCGTTTTGCCTATTGATTTGCTTTTAGATATATTATTTTTTGTTAATCATTTATGAACAAAACATGCAACTTTCTGATTTGAATCTAAAAACTGTTGAACGAATAAACGACATGCCAAAGTATTATATATATAAAGTCTTTAACAGTTATGAATAAGTATTTTAGTATGCGTAAGTAAAAAAGCCAATTATAGAAAATGTAGTATACTTCAAACGCGTTCCCGTCAATCTTAAAAGTTATAAATTGACTAAAAATTTGCATTGAATAATAAGTGTTTTGATGTTATCGACGTCTTAGACCGAGCTTCTTCGACTTAATAGTTTAACAATGCAACTATAACTCGAATGCGATGCGAGCGCCTGATTGCATATCGTTATCTATTTAAAGATTTTCTTGACCTTTAAGGAAAAGACGATTTGATAGTTGACTGAACAGACTTTAACAATTGATGTAAACTTAAAATTTTCCACAATTCTCTTACAACAACAACGAAATATAATAAAGCTTTGTTAAATTAAAGGATTTAATTCTACTCTACAATGCATTAATTTAATTGAACGACGCTTTTAAAGAATTACGATCTTCAATAACTGTCGAAACACTCATCGAAGTTTCTAGAACTACTGAGCAGGGATATGAACTTGTCAAGTTTATCAGTTTCGCTAAAGTAAATAACCAATATATGTTGTAAGCCAAAGACTTTAATATAAGTTAAAATTTTAGAATGGTTAAATTTCAATCGAGCGGTGGTGACCACCATCAGTTGGCCCATTTGTCAGTCCGCTTACCTATTTTACAAAAGTAATACTCCAAGTTCAAGCATAACAATCTAAGATGGAATGTATCGATCCTGCTCATTGTCTTTGTTTGGTTTTTTATTATAACTGGCATTTTGGCATAGAGTCCGATATTTGACAGCCACTAAGTGAAATGATGATAATTTTAATATATTTTTTACAAGAATTTTCACACAAGATAATCAATATTTCGAATATGATGTTTTGATTATAACTGTTGTAATAGTTTTATTTATTTATTATAAATACCTTAGCTGTTCGCGTCGCCTGGCTCGGTTTTCACGAGCGACGGTGGGTGTTTCCTTACTGTCTTCGTCTTTAGATTCATCAGCACTCTGTTTTGCTTCTTCTTCTTCTTTCTGCTTGATCTTCTGCAGTACACGGCTTGATGTACGACGCGGTGCCAGCTCTAGTAACCTTTAATATTTTTTTGAATTACTATCTTTGTTCTTTTATTAAGGGATAAATAACTGGCCAACGCATACAGATAAATGACAAATGAAAGACTTTCGCATTAAAAATATCAGTTATAATTATATACAACTGTAATTTGCTTTTACGAGATATATGACGCGATGACCAAAGCTTGCTTTATTAAAATTATACAAAAATTTAACTATTTATCAGAAAATATGTTTTAAAAATGTCCAAAGCAACGATTTTTCACTATATTGATCACTATTTTAATTGGCTTTATTTTCTTTTATATTTGGTTGCTAATATCGCCTTCGCAAAAATGACACGACAATAAAAATAACATTCACTTGCAAATACTTGTCAAAACTAATTACTACATAATCCAACTTAATTAGTATTAACAACAAAATAATAAAATCAACAAAATGAATACTTAAATTGAAATAACAATTTTTTTTAATATTTAATATAGTTTTAAAATAAACTAATTAGATTTCGCAAAGTCAGAATTTTATCCTGTTACAGGATATATTACAAAATAATTGCAAATAAAAGCTTTTAGTTAATAATATAGACAACACACAAAATCTGTTAATATCACTAGTTTCTTCTGATCCCCAATATTATTTTGGAAAATAGATGATAAATCAAATTTATTATTGGCTTATTTTTCAAGACACGATACTTTACTTCAGGTGTTTTCTTTCAATACACAGCACTGAGTTTGAAATACAGCTTATGCAATTCAATACAAAAGATCTGTACGTCAATTGTAATACAATCTATTCATAATTTTTTTTATCATCAGCTTGGCATCTTTGAACATGTTTTAAAAAGGAATACAATTTTTGCAATAATAACAGCAATTCAAATCAAACAGTAAGTAATACAGATATATTTTTGCAATAAATTAAGTATGCACAGCCAACCATAACACAAAAGTAACAATAAATCTTTTAATTTTTAAATTTTCTGGTGTTGGTATATTGGATTATTACCAACCACCCATAACTTCACTATTGCTCAAAAATAATGCTTTGTATTGCAGAGTATTGGAACACTTGTAAGTATTTATGTACCAATAGATGTGGTGACCACTCACCATCAATTAGTTTGCAGCTAGTCCACCTTCGTAATATATAAATAATAACTCACCTTTTCCTTTGCAAACGTTCCTTTTCTTCAAAGAGCCTTGGTATTTCTGGCAGAAAATTTTGTGACAGAGATCTATGAAGTTCCTTTTCGACCTTACTGGTAGCATCATTGAACTTCTCTGTCAGGTGGCTCCAATCGTTCTCCGTAAAACACACCACTTGCCAAACACGATCAGTATCTTCGTCGTCAAGCCAGTCATCTCCATAAAACCAGCCTCTCTTCCTACTCTCCTTTTTCCTTCTCCTATTCTTGGCCCGCGGTTTCTTTATTATGTCCTCCCTATACAATCTTGTGCCATAAAAGTACCAGTAAGCAGAATCATTGTCATCCCATCTGCAAAAAAAAAGAAATAACTTATTAATTATAAAAATTATTAACTAAAAATCTTGAAATAAATCAAACGCCTAAGGTTTTCTGTTAGATTAACTATCAAATAGTAAATTATTATCTCGGCCTAAAATATTAACAACGTCAGATATATTCAGCATGCTTTACATACATAATGCACTGCCACCTGAGAAATGTAAGTTGTTATGTCTATTGAGCTTCTTATTACACTGGCTCTCTCACCCCTACAAGCCAGAACACAACAACACATTGTTATTTAATAGTGGAATACCTTGTATGTAGACGGTTTCAAATTTGAGGATCTCATCACAGACTCAAGTCTCTATTATAAAAACATTAAGTATAAAATTCTTTTAGATAACATTAGAATATTGATCTATGTTTGGTATATTCCCATACATCTATATGTTCCATATCAAATACACTGAAGAAAAAAAATTTTAATCTAAAAAAAAAATTTTAAAAATAAATTAAAATCTCAAATAAAAAAAACTTAGCATCTATTCAATTGTGTGTAAAAATAAATAAAAGTAACCATAATACAACAAAACTATAGTTTATATGATAATGTTGTATGATAATATTTAATCCATATTGTTGTTAATTATAAGTTATATCCTTATATAGATATGTTTGAACTAAGAATATTTCTTTTTGTACAATGCTGATCACATAATCAAAATAAACTAATAATGAAAAAGAAAAAAATATACTTTCAAATCATACTAATTACAATTATAAAGTAAAATCAATCTGATTCCTAATTTAAGTCAGCATCTGTTTTAAATTTTCAATAAGGGATGAAAATTTTCATCTCTGTTCAGTGCACATGACAACTATAAAATCAATACTTCCAACAATGTTCTATAAATAGCTTAAGGTTTGGTAGAAGCACCTAAAGAGAAAATTTGTATATATTCTAGGTTTTATGAGGAATATATTTAAAAACTTACCCTAGTGGCTCCACACGTAGACTTTCAGCTTCTAAGTTCTTGAACAGGTCAAATACGTCTTCGGCATCTAACCGAAAGTCACATAACGCATACAATATTTCAACTTTTGTCCGCAGAGGTAAAAATTGAAAATCAATATCAGTATTGAATGGGTTGTATCTTCCATGCTCTTGACATTTTCTCCTAAACAAACGCCTCAAATACATCTGAAAATTGAGTTACAAGTAGTGATAATACAAAGAAGCCGAACTAAGTTTTGATTATAAGTAAACATTTTATACCTGATAATTAAAAGCAGAGATGTCATTGTTGCCTAAGCAACCGTTCAAGAGGCGCACTATCAGTTCGGTCAAAAGAGTACTACCCGCTTCTTCTGTGCCATCTGTCAGAAGAGCCTCTTCTAATTCCTATGAAATAAACAATATCTGCGTTAAGCACCTTGTCTAAAATACAAAATCCTATCTAAATAAAAAAAAAAATTAATACTCACTTCGATGTCAAAATCTAGAAGATTGAAAGCTGTCCTGAATAAGGAACAAAAGTATGCTATGCTGGGTACTTCCCACCATGACTGAATGTCTAAAAAGCGTGAGAAATTCATTCAGACATCACTTTTATGGACACTGGTCTGGAGAAAAACGCCTACTGGATCTTTCGATTCACTGAAACACACCTAAGCTATCTATATAATACAGAAACATAACCTTAAATATTAACACTCCCGAGGTATAAATTTATTATTAAAATGAATATATACCCATTTTGCAACTTTTCCGCAATTCACAATTATTATAAACGCCGATATTTCTTTAAATTTTACGGACAAGTCACTATATGCGTTGTGTATCAGAACACAAACGCCATAACAGTTTACTGAATGTACAATTGAGGAACTTAATTACTAATTATATTGTTCTGTTAAGGCTTTATTTGCATTTTTTATATTTAAATAAATAAAATAATATTTAAATAAGAGTTTTTAGGGTAATATTTTGGCGAAAAACATTCTTTAAAAAAAAATCAATATAAAAGGAAAAGCATTGCTTCCACTTTTAACGGAAGTTTATTCAGCCATTGCTTTTTTTCTATTCGTCGCTATTGCGTTGCTCTATTTATTTTTATATAGACGTCTATGCCTAGATAGTGATTTTGATTATATTGGTTTTTTATTAACAGAGACCTCTAGGACCTACTTTTCATCCTTAACATTGATGATTGAGATCAAATGTAATCGTAAACTTTTTTAATTTTCGTACCTAATTGAATATTTTATGTTAGTATTATAATTGTATCGATTATAATATGAAAAGCTAACGTAAGATATAATTAAACGGCTATGATTTATTTATTATTGTTATTTGTATTTTCTTGTTGTTTTTAATAGGTTCCATTAATACAATACTAATTCCAGTGAGATTTCACTTTATAGCTAGGTAATATTCCTTTTAAGTAGAAGCTATTTTGGTACTAATAAAAATCCGAATATTACAATGAAAATGAATTAGCTTCACTTTTTTAAAAAAATAATGTTATTGTAAAGCTGGGTCAAAGAATGTTTATCATTTAACATAGGTACTTTAGAGATACTTACCTACACATATTACTTTACATTATTACATCAATTAACTATCAATAACATCATTATAAACCACAACATAAAGCTTATCAATTATCATGTACGTTAATGTGCATTAATATAATATAATAATATGACACGTCGCGATTCAATAAAAAGGAAAGGGCAGTTTCTGTACATTTTTTGTGTGACAATTTTATCTAAAGCAATGAATTACCTATATTTTAAATTTATTAGTGCAATAAAATGTTTGACATTATTTCTTAAAGAGTATATTATTTATTATTATATTATAGTAGATCCTTGTTAACATTATAAATGTGAAAGTGTTTGTTTGTTACGCTTAACGTCTTACGTTGTCTCCGTTTCACGCGGACGAAGCCACGGCCATAAGCTAGGACTAGGAAGTATATTAAAAGCTTCTGTCAACATTTTGGTATGTAATAAGTTATCTCAAGCTTAGAAAAAATCGAGGTAATTAGATATGTGCGTAGTAATGTTTACAACGGTTTCATAATACCAGTACTAGTGTGGAACTATTAATTCCTCACAGGTACCCACCCCCTGATAATTTGCATTAAAAATGACTGCATAACACAAAATTTAAGAGCCTGGTCTAATTTTTCGTCAAATTATACCTAACTAGTCTGCCTTGTCAATGATTTTTTTTATTCTATAGGTAGACGACCATATGGGCCACCTGATGGTAAGTGGTCACCAACCCCAACATTAGCATTGTAAAAGACGTCAACCATCGCTTCCATCGTCAATGCGCCACCACCCTTGGGAACTGAGATGTTATGTCCCTAAATTTATAAGATACAGACGCTTTTCTTAATAAGAATTCTTAACAAGTACCTATACCTACATACGTCAAATATACTTATATATTTTAAAACATTTGTGTTTTACGATATGGTTTTATTAAATTATATTTAACATATTTTTTTTATAATAAATGAATACCTATTCAAAATGTTAACGATATAATATATTTAAATATGCGTTATTGCTATTATATTTGTTAGGGGTAAACAGGGGCAAACAGTTCTATCAAAGAAAAACGCTAACTAAATAATTTTGTTGTTTATAAGATTTTACATGCCTAAATGGTGATTTAAATAATTACTATCTGTTCTACTGATTTATATTTTAATTTATTAAGAAGAAAAAAGTCAATAATAAAGCAGTTACAAAAATAGAGCATTTTGTTAAAAATTTTAGTATAAATGCAAATAAATTGACTAAATGTAGATGTTATTTATAAAAAAGGACATATTCGACTAATATTTTTGTCATTGTCAACCATATTTGTAATAATATTTAATTAAAGTTACATGTTTTTTATATTGAATTAGGCCATAATAGATGGCAATCTTTTTTTTTTCAAAAAAAGCTAAAGTTTGTTTTCAAATTATAAAATAAAAACTTTTAGTCGCCGTATTTTAATATATAATAATAATAAACCAGAAAATGCATCGAAATCATACCTGATGAATAGCTTTCTTTATATTGTTATTATACAAATAAAAGTAACAGATTATAAAGTCTATATTCATTATTATCGATTGTAAAAATTAGTTCCGATTTCAGAACGAACTATTTAAGTTTGATTTGCAAATTGAAATGAACACTTGTTTTATTAAATTTATTAATGTAATTGGCATTCTGTAATTCTTAACAATTTAGTTATTCTTTTATAATTTTCTTTTCTTTGGGTTTAAATCTAGAAATATTAACCTTTACCTCATATATTAAAATATTGAGCTTAATTAAGTGATCAATAAAGTTCAATAAAAAAAATGATTTTATTAAATCTTACTGTTGAAATGAGTTTTATATCTTATTCGTTTTGAAACAGTTTTTTAAAGTTACAGTAGGTAATAAGTACCTATAAATAGTTGACAATTTGTATCCTGTGAATGTGATAAATTTTGTAGTGATAATCATGTCGCTGTCACAGTAGGAGTGTTTTTACAAATTTATTCTCTCATTTATTATCACATCGTTTACTTTTGACTATCTGCTCTCGTATATTATATATAATATATTGCCCTTCAGTGTATCACTTGAGTTATACATCAGTGTCAATTGTGTGGTCATTGTAAAGTGCAACAATTATTCAATTAAAACTTAATAAGTTTAAATTATTTGCGTTATGTGCTATAACTCTTATAGTCAGAAATGCCACGGGATATTTTGAGCGATAGCCTGGCTGTTCTTAGGATAGTAGAGGTATGACTTTGTTTTTAAAAAATTGGCAATTCGATTTTTTTTAAAAGCATAATTATTTTATTCATTTGGAATAGTATATTAAGATTTCGAGGTTTTGTTTACGGCACTTACTTTACCTGCTTAGTTAATGCTACAATAATTAATCAAATTCTACTAGATTAATATCTGTTAATCTTGTAGGAATGCAAATTAATAACTGTAATGACTTCTAAATTCTAAATTAGAAGTAACATTTATTTCTGCTCAATGATAGAAATACTATTTATATAATATTCAATTATTATATTAATATTGGAGATGTTTTCTTCGATTATTTCAGCATGAAGATGAAGAAAATTGGCCACTCGAAGACAAAACATCATGTAAGCAGAATAGTAAAAAAGCTTCAAATGCTCCCATAAATTCTCATGGTGAAGAAACATACATTAAAGATGACTGTGCTTGTTATTATAACTATGCGTAAGTGTTATTGCAACTTGTATTTTGTTTAATTCACCTTTAGGTTGTAAAATCTATATATGACAAATAGAATACTTGTCATGTATAAATTTTAATAAGTAAATTTGTATAAGCTTATTAAAACATTTATGGCAACTGCCAATTGACTTTGGATTCATTCCAAATATTTAACTTAGGTACATATACCAAGCTAAATATGAATCTTAGTATCAAAATAATCACAAGTACAAATATTGATAATAGTAATTGAAATAATAATAAACAAAAAAGTGAATAATTATATTGAGTTTTGAAGTATAATTTCAATTGCTGATGAATATATTCAATTGTTATAGACTAGGTGATAATGCTGCCAACCGTCAGCACGATCCAATATATCAATATAAGACAAGTAGTCTTCCAGCAGCTTCTTCCATCAATCAGTCCTGGGATGAAATTGTGTGCTCAGCATTGCGGATAGCCCCTGAAGATATCGCAAATCAATTATCACTTCTTGACTTGCCTTGCTTTAAATCAATTCAGCCAGATGAACTTACTACATGTGGCTGGACAAAACTCAACAAGTTGACTGTGGCTCCAAATGTAGTAGCTTTCACTAAAAGATTCAACAGGGTAATTATTTTAACAAATTTTTTAAAAATGTATATAAATTAACTTAAAGTATAAACTAGGTATATACCAATGTGTTTAATATAATTGACTGCCAGTTATTGAAATGATGAGCAAAGTCATATTTAGTAATATGGTTTAAGACAGAACAAGAAGTGCTGTAAAAAAATGGTATTATTATAATATGACTTTTACTAGACATATCACATTTACCTTATTATTTAAGTTATTTATGTTTGTAGGTAAGTTTTTGGACTGTTCAAGAAATACTTAATGGTCAATCACCAAAGGCTCGAGCAGAGACACTGGCCCACTTCATAAAGGTGGCAAAGAAATTATACGACTTGAATAATCTTCATTCGCTATTTGCAGTAATTTCCGCTTTGCACAGTGCCAGTATATACAGGTAAGTGATTTTATTTAAAACATTGGAATAATAATTCAAACTGAAAATATAACTATTTGAGAATTCTACGTGGTAGTGGTGGTGCCTTTGTGAAAATCCATCTGGGTAGGTACCACCCACTCATCAGATTCTACCCCTAAACATCAATACTTGGTAGACGCATTCCGGTTTAAAGGATGAGTGAGTCAGTGTATAACTTGTGCCTGACAAGGGACAACATCTGCATTCTCATGGTCGGTGGCTCATTAGCGATGAAAGGAATGGTTAATATTTCTTACATTGCCATTGTCAATGGGGGTTGGTGACCATTTGTTCAAGATGATGCTAAATAATGTTTGAAATCATTTATGCTTTATTGAATATTCAACAGATTGACGAAAACATGGTCCTGCTTATCCAAAAAGGATAAGCAACAGTTTGATAAGCTGGCAGAGTTGTTTGGTGAGAAGGATAACTGGACGGCTCTTCGAGAGTACATGCGGTCTATTGCCCTACCATGCATACCTTACCTTGGTAAGTTTTAAATTTATTGTGAATCAATTGAATTTGTGTGTTTCATTGATAATCAGATAAATAGATTAAAACAATAGCAAGGAATGCATTAGGAGATTGCAGAAATTATTAAATACCATAATATATTTACTCTCTTTACATTAATGTATTTAATTTTTAGCTTTCAATTATTGTTTAAAACTATTTAATCGGAACAAAGATAAACATCAATAAATTTTGAAATAAATCAAAATGTGTGCGAAATGTATGAACCATTATAGTTGTTAATACTTCTTGATGTCATCCACATTACTCTAAGCACTTATCAAATTTGATATAAACAACTCTCAAATTACAAATGTAATATGGAATATGTACTATGGAATTTATACCTACAGTGTTCCACCATACCTTTTATGGAGAGTTACGCTTAGCCCAACTAGAATTGCATAACCAAACGAAATATGACACGAGTGCATCTTAAAACATAATACATATTAATTATTATCTTAATGTTCGTCTAATATTTATGTTTTGCTAACCAGCAATATTTAATATAGTATTTGACTTCTTATGTCGCACATTCCTTACACTACTATTTCTTAACAAACCTTTATCGATGTGTATCAATATTATTAGTATTTATTGTTCCTAGTATAAAGTAAGAAATTAAACAAAAACATAATTTAATCAAATAGTTATTTTACAAAGAGTTTTATCATTAACATGTGTATTTGTTAAAGCCAAAATTATTATGATTATCCTTTTTTTTATATAATAAAAATTCAACTGGAATTCGTTGTGTTTTTAAGGGAAAAACATCTAGATGTACAAAGATGGAAAATGAGATGCTTTAACTTTTGAATAGCCTGTTTGTCATGAAATATTTTAAAAATAAGAATAAATTAATACTGTCGTTATGTTATAAATATTTTTATAAATCTTATCAAAACTTTTTATTTACATAAAATTGTTAGTATTTCAAATCTTGAAATTTTTAAACCATTTCTGATATATTTTGTAGAATTTACACGCATATTTTGTTCGATTTCATGGACTAAATAAAAGCTTGCTAAAAAAAAAAATAACAATAATTAGGTAATTACTTTGTAATTATTATTATGTTTGTCCAAATAATTGATAATAAAGTATTTATTTCATTTTGATTTTATCATATTGATAGAATAAATATTGTTTCCCATGACCGGAAACGATAAATAAACTAATTATTATTATTGTAATCATGTCAGTTTATAAATATATTTACTCAACGCTTATCATAAATAGCATCCCTTATCGGGGTTGCTATAGTCCAAGTAAATAGAATATGTATTAGAGATAAAAAAGCTATGATAACAGTCCGAAAGTCCGAACACTATTTATATTATGAACACGTTTTTTTTAAACTTCCTGTTATTCACTGCTGCATCTTACGTTACGACGATTGCAATTTGTAGTTACAATTACTCTTTGTCGTTGTCGTCGTATATATCCCGCCGCCGCGACGTATCTTGATTACTAAATAAGCGGCTGTATATCTACTATCTTCGATTGTTTTGGAGAATATATATATTGTAGAGTTAAATTAATACAATTTTTTTATCGTTACTTAAATCAATCGAAGAATAAATAAAAATGATTGTAAGACTATAACTTAACTTAAATTTATTATATGGTAATACAAACAATTGAACTGTTCTGTGACCACATATTAGTTTTTTTTTTATAAGATCGACTTTTAGATGCAATTCAATTTTCATTTAAATTTAGAATATTACGTTTGAAGATATTTATGTGTATATATTTATTGTTTGATTATATAATTTAGTGGGTGGCTGGAGGTAACATTGAGGAACATGTAATTAAGGAGTAGACATTACAACAACACACAGTATTCATATCATTACTCTGGTGTCGTCCTAACTAATATAATCAAATCAATGCGAAATTGAGTTTGTTTGTTTGTTCCTCTTTCACGTCTTATCTATTCAACCGATCATCATGAAATTATACATATATATAAATTATACACGTTGTAGGGGGTATAGAAAAAACATAGTTTAATGAATGGCTTCTCCTCTCATAAGCGGATGAAGCCGCGGGCAGAAACACGTCTAATATAAGTCACAAAATACAGTTAATGTTTCTGAATCAAACTATTATCACTAATGTTACCGATTCACCACAAATGATAATCTTATTTCGTATTCCAGGTATATTTCTCACGGACTTAGTTTATATAGACATGGCACATCCCGTGGGTTCCGGCTCTCCTCACCGTGTCGCCAAAATGGCTGTAGTATTGAGGACACTGGAACGTTATCAGACTTCAGAATATGATATACAACCGCTTCCTCACGTTGCAAATTATCTCAACAGCGTGCGTTACATAGAAGAACTACAGAAGTTTTTGGAAGACGATCAATACAAGTAAGTTAGGACTTATATGTAATTTACTCATCATATGTAATACTTTAGGTGCTAGTTATATAAAATTAGTCGCCTTTCTTGTGTTTCAAGCTTGCTTTGCATGCGAAATTTGGTCAAAATTATGAACATTTAAGTTATTAAGACGTGAAAGGGTTACAGAAAGACATACGTTTTTGATTACTATTGTATGTTGTATTGCGCATTTTTATGTACAGATTGTCTTTAAAATTGGAGCCGCCGTCACCTATAAGTAGCTGCGTCGGCTCTAAGGAGTCTGTTAAGGAAGTCCAAGTGCAGGGCTCTTCGACGCCCTTCACGTTGTCACCATCGCATCGCCTCGGGTCAGGTTCACTGAGAATCCAAGGCTCGTACAGCCAAACTAAATTTATACCAACTCATAGGAAGTGTCGTTCCCTCGGTTCTAAGTAAGTTGTCTTTTGTTATTTATACACAATAATAACGCGAATTAATTTTATTTATTATTAGTTATTTTTAATTAAGGTAAAATACGTACATTTATATATTAATTTAAGTGATAACATAACATATAAACGTCAAATATTAAAAAACAAGTCAATGGCATGAATATATAATACTACTTAATAAAAATGTCAAAAGATTAAAATGTTATGCTAAATAAATATCTGAGTAATAGTAAGTCGAGCAATGATCAATATAATATCATAAATACAAAATAAAAATATCAATTCCACATTTAAATATTGTATTTTTTTAAATATCATTGCAACGGTTGAAGACCGTTAAGAAATGTTTATGATTATTTGCTTACATACGAAATGCAACACGAGCGATAAAATAGTAGTTAACGTTGTTTACACGTTTGGTATCTTCGAGGGCCACGTCCTAGTTTCAATTTCAAAAGATATGTATTACTACTATAATAATAAAATATAATACATCTAGATAAACATTCAATGAATTTAATATTAATTTGGAATTGTAATTCGGAGAAAAATATGAAGAAACAACAAATAATTTTTTTCTCCTCCTTTATAATTTTATTTCTTCTTACTTTACTGGTTGACCTTTCAACTCTCAATTATAATTTGGATTATTTTTTAAATGTATTTTTGTAATGTTCTGCGTAAGTGGTCATTGGTATTTCTGTTATCCTGGTACATTTTATACAGTCGACTACTTGGAATTCAAAAAATATTTCTAAAATGTCTCATTAAAAATATTAATACATTTTGTTTCGTATGCATTCGATTAATATCGTGAATTCGCTTACAGTTATATTCTCATCAATATAATATAAATATTATCAGTGATGTAGATTTTTTTTATGTTTCTGGGTTCCATCAAGCAGTCGACTGTATAACTTCCGCTTCTATTAAAACATTTCATTTCATACTTGTTCCCTATAGGTACTTCATGATGTTGTCGATGGGTCCGACTCAACCCTTATCATTATTTGTCAACGCATGAACTTGATATATGTGTGGTTATAAAAACCGAGACATAATCATTATTATACGCTATACAGACAGAATTATTATTGACTAACAGCACATAGCGTAAATTAATAGACTATAATAAATATGCTTTTATGGTGTGTGCGTTTTTTATAAATATAACTTAAATGCTATCCTACTTAAATTTATAATCAATGCGAAATTAATATGATCGTGTAGCCGGAGGAAAAAAGAGAGGTGATTGTTTAAGCGGGATAGCATTAATTTTGCAAAATACGTACACATATATAGAGGTATTTCACACTGGCAATCGAATCATAGGTTTCGAAGCGCGAGCTTACCGAGAAATTTTCACAAGGTCAATTTCGGTGTGGGGTGAGTGTATTACATTCCTAACGGTAAAATGAATGAAGGCTTGCATTTTGTTGTATTTAGATAATATATAAATATATATAAATAGTACATGCATGCTTAATGCGCGTGATATGAGGAAGGTATTTTTTTGAAAAATGAATTTTGACAAGCATTTGTTGATTTGAAAATTTACCTACTGAAAATGACAATAAGAACCGGGAACGAATACACGAAAACAACTGTAATAAAAAGAAAACTTTGTCTTTTACCTTTATTTTAACCGCGAATAATAATAATGTTTCAAAATCAGAATACAAAAAAATAAAATATTTGTATTTTTTTTTTAAATAAGGTCCTCCATTAATTGACAGGTAACATTTTGTCACATGGTAAATATAATAAAATAAATGTAAATAATCGTAATGGTCAAATATAAGAAAATATAAAACAAGTAATAGGAATTTCTTAAATATATTTTTAAATATATTAAAGGTTAGCGTTGTAGTTCTTTAATTTGCAAGACACCCGGTTCTTTTGTTCACATAAAATAAAATGACAATTTTTTTTTCAATATACCTTCTTCTTGAATAAAGGGAGTAAATAATTAGGGCCAGCTACATAATTCTTATTTATATATTAGTTGTTCTTGTGGAAATATTAAAAATAGTTTAAAAAAATCGACGTTTATAATTATATAACTAGAACATTATTACAGTTAACTTTAATGATATTTAATAGTTTTTTAGCTTTATGACTCGTTTGATTATGTATATATTAATTATTATAATTTTTACATAAAATTTAATTAATAACAATTCAGAAGCTAAGTACATTTAAAATTTACGTTACACTAATTTTAATATGAGTATGTAAATAAATCCTTTTTATTTTGTCATTTGGAATGTTATGACGATAAAATATTGAAGGGCGTAAATGATATAACGTTATTATAAATAAGGTATGATTGATTATGTCTTGTGAATAGGGCAATAACCATATTGTTGTCGCACCTGCTTGTTGTTATTAATATTATTTATTTATTTTTTCATTTTCGGCTGAATATTACTCGATATGTTTATTATCACCAACGTCACAACAAAACTTTTCAAATTCAAATTTAAATACTGAAGTATTACACTTTCGTATTGACTGTGAAAAGCAACCGCCAGCCCTGAGAAGAACTGGCTTGGCTGGCGGGTTGGCTTTTTTATGTATCATGTATTGTTTCCAAAAAAAAACAATAGCAATAAACATGCAGCGATCGTCTCATTCCCAAGGTGTGCTGTCATCCATAAATTAATTAATTTATTATTATTATAATTAGCATACAAGCATTACTATTTTTAAATTTCAAATCAGCCCCTTTGATGTTGTACATTAATGTTTTCGGTAAACGATATAATTTAATTCAATTTATAAGTTTATAAAGATGTCCAAGTATCTGTTAATAATAAGGATAGTTTTTTTTTATATAAGGAGTAATTTACTGGTCGATTTTATTATCGAGTGTATTACAATAAAAACTATTTGCTTTATACGCGTGTGCTTTATGCGGTCTATAATTTTTCCAATAGCTTAGTGGCTTCTTAACCCAATGCATGTTAGTACGTCGTTCTGCTTACATCCACTGTAAATTTATTTTCACCTTAAAACTTGTTTTGTTTCAAAAAAATTGTACAAAATGTAAACAAATAGTTTCTGATTATAATTAATTAAACATTTGTGTTTAATGATTATATAATATGTAACTATTCTGTCCTTTATATTATGTAAAATTATATATTATGATAATAATCAGTATTTTTGTATTCGTTTAAAGTTTTTGTACAAATTAGTTTGAAACAGCTTAATGTTGATTGTTTGCAAAACACCGAGCATGCTAACAGTATGCGGCATGGAGATAGACTATTATTTAAAATTACTCATATTTATTTTGTATTATATTGATTTAATCGTTTTCTTCATCGATGAATATAATAAAATAAATTGTTACATAACTAAATCTAATAAGACCTGGAGTGATGCATTTGTAAAACATTCTAGATTGCGCATTCGAGTGCGCTACGAAAACTAAATGTTAACAAAATGAACGAATGAGGTTTGGAATTGACGTACAGAAGGCCTTTTTTATTTTTCTATTAATTCATATCTACTAAATGTATTAAACACTTGAAAAGAAATGGTTAAAAAATACTCATTCGACGATAAACGTGGAAATAATATTAGTGAGATTGTTCACTGTGTAAGCGAACAATCCTTATCGTTAACAGTATCGTACCAATAGTCGTATCGTACCAATAGTATGATACTTCGTGTATTTCTGCATAAAATCTCTTTATTAACCGACTTCCTAATAACCGTTAAAAGAAGCACAGAAATCTAACACTGCCTTCAGAGTGTATGTCCACTGTTATGATTTTAGGTAATTTATTAGGTTATAATATTTGTGCCAAACACCTAGTACAGATTCGTTCTTGACCTGATTGATCCACTTCCGCTGCTCGATCTCAGAGTCAAGACAGGATGTGCAATATAAAGTGCTGTCACTTGATTGGCGGGGACATATTGCAATCGTTCTATTTATGAAACTTAATCTAACTCGCCAATTTTCATCTATAACAATAAGTTAACTGGCAATATTAATTCGAAGAGAATATCTCCTTTAAATTTAGTAATTATCGTTATCATACGATATTTTTTTTACATTATAATTTATTAATTAATTTGTAAAATAATATGTATGTCTTGTTTTTATAGCATATTTGGTAAGAGTCACAGTGAAGACAAGGATGAGAAAACACCGGCCGGTTCAGTGAATCTTTTGGACGACACGCTTTTGGAATCTCCCAGTTCCGCCTCTGGTGCTAAGATGTCACAATCATTGCCATACAGGTGAAACATATATTCTATTTTATCTTTTACTAGCAAAATCTAGTACATGTTCTCTAGTCCGCAGGGCCGGATTTAAACTTAATGCCGCCCTGGGCACCGGAAAAAAATCCGCCCGAAAAAAATACTGGAATTTTACTTAAACTTTAATTTATATATTTTATTTTTCAAAACTAAAATAACGAATTTATTGCTTTTCAAAAATATAAGATTTTCATTTAAATTAAAGTCAAATGGTGTAATCGATAAATAATAATATTTTTTTTTTATTCATTGATTGATTAAAGTATATATTTTAAAAAATGCCAAAAATACTGCAGTCTGCAGCAGATCCCTGGGGCATGGGGCATCCCAGAGGCTCTGGTTTGGTTGCTTCTGCAAAACGGCGTCACGCCGAAAGGTAGGTAGGTATCTATCAAGCCTGGGCTAGAGCATCGGCATCGCGTGATGTAAACACCAGCACATTTAAAAAGGAATACAACGCCTCCAGGTCTTTCAAAAGCGTTATTGCCAAGGTGAAGTCGGAGCACATAGGCAGGATTGGCGAGAGATTGGTGCGTCTTCCTTCGGGTACACGCGCATTTTGGTCTCTCGCTAAGGCTGTCTTAGGGAATTTTTGTCAGCCCTCCCTTCCATATCTGCATTGGAGCGATGACACGTTGGCTCATACCGTGAAGGAGAATGCTGACCTTTTGAGCACTCTTTTCGCGTCCAACTCGATTCTGGATGAATAACGAAAGATACCACCGACAATCTTGCGGTGTCATACCACGATGGCGGAAATTAAATTACGACAAAGTGTGGTTCGCAGAGCACTTCTTTCTTTGGATATGCATAAGTCGAGTGGGCCTGATGACATTCCTCCGATCGTGCTGCGTACTTGTGCTCTCGAGTTGGCACCGGTCTTAACGCGTCTTTTCCGCCACTCCTACACATTAGGCGTAGTCCCTAATTCTTGGAAGACTGCTTTGGTGCACTCGATCCCTAAAAAAGGCAATCGCTCAGATCCAACGAACTATAGACCTATTGCTGTCACCTCCTTGTTCTCCAAGATAATGGAGTCCCTTAGTACGGCTTCCGTCGAGGTCGCTCAGCTGGTGATCTTCTAGTTTACCTGACTCACAGATATGTTGTAGCGGTTGAGTCCAAGGGGGAGGCAGTAGCAGTCAGTCTGGACATGGCGAAAGCCTTCGATCGGTAATAACATAAAGCGCTCTCGAAGCTTCCTTCCTACAGGCTTCCCGAGGAATTATGCAGATGGATCACCAGCTTTTTGGCAGATCGGAGCATCAAGGTCGTTGTCGACGGTGCATGCTCTGACTTAAAATTCGTCAATTCTGGTGTTCCACAAGGCTGCGTTCTTTCACCTACTCTGTTTCTTCTGCATGTCAATGATATGTTACAAATCAGTAAAATTCACTGCTATAACAACACTGTGGACGTTCTTTACACCGGCCGTAGCAATATTTCTCGGGAACACGTCGACGAGTGTCGGATCAACCTTGTGTCTGAAGTCGAGACTTTGTTAACCAAAGTCTCGGACTGGGGCCGACTAAACTTAGTCCAATTTAACCCCAATAAAACTCAAGTTTGCGCGTTAACCGCTAAAAAGACCCTTTTTGTCGTACCCCCTCATTTTGAGAATACTCCCCCGCAGCCACAGCCAGTATCGGGATACTTGGCGTCGAGATTTCGAGCGTTATTCAGTTCCGCGGTCAACTGGAAGTTAAAGCCAAATTGGCTTCCAGGTGCCAATTTGGCCCCACATGGAGTACTGCTCTCACCACTGGGTAGGAGCTCCACAGAACCAGCTTCTTCCTTTTGACCGCATTCAACGTAGAACAGTTCGAATTGTCGACGATCATGTTATTACAGTTGTTTGTCCCGGCCGCTGAATTTCACCACCGGACATCGCGACATAACTCAAAATTCCATCCTCACCACCTCGATGTCTGGAAGTCCACAACAGTGCGTTCTCTGAGGCATTTCCTGCCTCGCACAATCACTATATGGACAGCTCACAGCTTTCGCCGGCGACTTTTCCGAACCGATACGACTTACACACCTTCAAGAAGAGAGCATACTCTTTCCTCAAAGGTCGGCAACGCACCTGCAAGTCCTCGGATGTTGCAGATGTCCATTAGCGGTGGTAGTCACTTTCCATTAGGTGAGCCTCCTGCTCGTTTGCTCCCTCATAACAAAAATTTTTTTTTACATTATTTTATTTACATTAAAAAAATCCGACATTTTTTCAATTTTTCAAATAACTACTAATTAAATTTCTTTAATTCCAGAAAATAAAAAAAAAAAACGACTATCATTTTAAATCTCCAAGGAAATAAATTGATTAAATCGTTTTTATTATTAATTTTTACTAAACGTGCCAAAATTATAATTTACAAATAATGGGTAAATTGAATTTCTTGAAATCAATTAAACCAAAAATTATTAATTAACAGAATTAATTTATTATATTGAGCCATCTTGATAAGACCCAAAAAATTTCTTTTCACTTTCAAGATTTTGCCGCCCTAAAAAATTTGCCGCCCTGGGCGCTCGCCCCGACTGCCCCTAGTGTAAATCCACCGGTGCTAGTCCGTGTTTATACAATAGTAACGAATGCGATCTGTTGAACATTATAAAAGTGCGTATGCTGCAGGTACTAATGCGGGTACTTAGCTAGTAACAACAATGCGTACCAGTCTGTAAGCTTCATTTTGAAGTCATTAAGTCATTATGATGACCTTAGTTATATTGTGTATTATAAAGCTTAAAATATTAAAGATACATTTTGTTGTGTTTCAGTGATGTGCTGTCTATAATTAATCCGGCGGAGTGTGATTTTCAAAGCTACGTTCGAAGAAAAACGATTATCAAAGATGGCAGGAAGATATCGTTGTCTTCGTGGCAGCGCTATTGGCTACAATTGTCCAGCAACATTCTGGTCTTTTATGGTTCTAAAACTTTTAAAGGGTAAGTACTTTATAAGTAATTATTTCGGTATTATAATAGTAATTCGTTAATGTGTAAATTAATATTAGATTAATATTGTGTAATGATATTGCTCCGTTGGTCTAGCTGCTAGACAGCTGATCCCGACGTCCTGAACCCTGGATTGATTGAGCTATAAAGTCATTGGATTTACCTATCTTTAAACTCTCTCGTGCCGTGGTAAGCACACAAAGACGAATCAAGATTCCGCTCAACCACCCAATAGTAGTAGTGCATGATGCATTCGTGTGACTCTGAAAGATTGGATCCTGCAAACGCCAAAAGCAATTCCTGGCCGTAAATACAAAGAGGTAGGATCTTAGAAAAACCAAAAGATTGTGGACATTTTGAAGGGGAGTGTTGACATAACTACAACTAAAGAGGCTGACACGTGAGAAAGACGATTAAAGGATCAGCCCTGACGCTATGCGAATGGTTCGAACAATAGTGTCAGAACTTGTTAATAGCTTCAGTGAGACTGATAATCCACTAATAGCACTTGGTGGACGACGCTCTTTGAATCACTTCGGGGCAATAATATGGCGATAAAGAGCGGTGCGACAACGGCTATGCTTATCGTCGATATCAACCAGCTGCCATTTATCGACGGAAACAGCACGTTCCAATCAATGACAGCCGAGTTAACACAATGATATACATCAGTTAGCAGTTGTTAAGCACGAACGGGAACTCAATGGATGCTCGCTTAAAAGTATACTATTCGTCCCAGTCACACGGATCTTCGAGCTGGAATACCTCTTCAGCTCTTAGCTCATATGCAGTTTTTTTATAAGCGCCCAAACCCAAACAATAAGCAAGAGTTGTGTGTTTTATAAGAGCTAGGTGCGGCATAGGTAACGAACACTGACCATACTCGAAACTAGGGTTTTCGCGTACCCGGCTTTTTTTGATACCCGGGTATCGGGTATTATTTTTTCAAATACCCGGGTATACCCGGGTACCCGGGTATGTGCAATTTTTTCAGAAAAAAAGGTAATTTTTTTATATAATCATGTTTTTTTTTGCCTACGAAACAGTGGTGTATGACAGTAAGTCACCTTAACGTATAGTACAATCAGTTACACAGTTTAAAGTCTTGTTCTCATTAACTAATAAGGAGATAAAATGACTTTTTGCAACAATAAATTCTGTAATAGAATAACAACAATCTAACGAAATGAACTTTTACACTTAGATAAATAGTCTTCTATTCTTAATATTATAAAGAGAAAATATTTGATTGTTTGCTACAATTACACTCAAAAACTATTAAACCCATTTTTAATTATTTCCCCATTAGAATGCTACATTCTAATTCCTTATCGAGTAACATAGGCTTAATTATATTTTCAAAAAAATTAGAGATCCCTACCCTACATAAAATGAAACAATGTAACCCAAGGTATCAAAATGTTGCCTATAAAATTTATATATTTTTGCGTGCGCTGCGAAAACTATTGACGATGTTTAAATTAGTGTTCTATATATGAAGAGTACCTACTCATGATTGCAAAAATGGTCGGGGCAAACGGAGCAGGCATCTAAAAGTAACCCCTCGCTGTAGATTTCTGCAAAATATGGGGACTGAATTCCAACTTAAACGCCGACCACCTCCATCTTGAGACGGCGAAACCGGCCTTGCTCTTTCTAACCCAGGTATCATCTCCGGCGGACACCTCATTCCTGTCCTACCCGATGTACAAGTTGGAACATTCCTTTGTACCTTGGGTATCTTTGTACCCCAATAAGACTCAAGTTTGCGCGTTAACCGCTAAAAAGTTTCCTTTGGTCATATCCCCTCACTTCGAGAATACTCCCCTCGCTGCCACAGCCAGTATCGGGATACTTGGCGTCGAGATTTCGAACGTTGTTCAGTTCCGCGGTCAATTGGAAGCTCAAGCCAAATTGGCTTCTAAAAAGCTTGGAGTGCTCAACAAGGCGAGACAGTACTTCACGTCGGCCCATCGCCTAAAACTTTACAAGGCGCAAATTCGGCCCCACATACAGTACTGCTCTCACCTCTGGGCGGGAGCTCCCCAATACCAGCTTTTTCCTTTTAACAGCATTCAACGTAGAGCAGTTCGAATTACCGACGAGCAAGTTATTACCGACCTGATTCTTTGGATTGGCATAGAGATATTGGGTCACTCTGCATATACCACGGGGATTGTTTTGAGGAGTTGTTTGGTTAGTCCCGGCCGCTGAATTTCACCACCGGACATCGCGTCAGAACTCAAAATTCCATTCTCACCACCTCGATGTCTGGAAATCCACAACAGTGCGTTTCTTAAGGCATTTCCTGCCTCGCACAATCACTGTGGAATCAGCTTTCGCCGGCTACTTTTCCGAACCGATATGACATCAAAACCTTCAAGAACCTCTTTCCTCAAAGGCCGGCAACGCAACTCCTCGAATTTCCTCGGATGTCGCAGATGTCTATGGGCGGTGGCGGGCCCTTTCCATCAGGTGAGCTTCCTGCTCGTTTGCCTCCCCTTAAATACATAAAAAAGAACTAAAAATACTTTTTATCTAACGCTGCTTAGTAATAATTTTCTGAGAATTTCTATGGATTCTTTGATCAAAGTGGGTACCCGGGTACTCGGATCCGACATGAAATATTACCCGGGTCCTAAAACTTGCAAATACCCGGGTATACCCGGGTCCGGGTACCCGGGTAGAAAACCCTACTCGAAACACAGACTTAAAAGCAAGATAATCGTAATTCGGAAAGCAATAGCAACACTGGTGTTATCATAGCGCTTCCTACGGTGCCGTTGAAAAATGCCTTATATATACAGATACCTGCTACGATGCAATCGCCCTAATCTTCCCAGACTGCTCCAAGCTACGATAATAAATAATGAAATTACCGACATACTTATGTTATGATAGTTGACCAACAGAAATTGAGATTGGCAGGACAAATGATGTGCGACAAAATAGAGAAGTGGAGCAAGAGAGTGACAAAGATTAACTAAAGATGACGGCAGGTCCAAAATGGAGGAGACTCATCCAGGATAAGCAGTAGTGGAAATCGTTGAATGCCTTTGCCAAAAGGCACACCGAAACCGGAGATATTTTATAGGAAACAATTTATGTTTTGTATTTTAGTTATCGATTTCAGTGTTATAGTTTTGGAATGAAAGGGCTTTATTATTATATGTTTTTAACATTATTGTTTCTCTTCTTTTTTAAGTAAGGAGGTTTACATAACTATTCACGGGTCAGAGCCAAGTGCATAGTTAGGGGAGTTATGATGTTAGGTCAGGAATTTTCTGATTAGATGGCACATATTTAAAATTGTAGCCTTCTTTAAAATGGTTTAGGTTTATTCATGCGCCATTTAAGTATTCTTAACTTTCCATGGCGTTTTTAATTTGATTGATAAATCGGTGTATTTGGATATTCTTTTCGGTGAATGTATTAGTTACGTTAGGTGTGTTGAAATTGCTGTCTATTAAATAAATTGAACTGTATTGTTTCTAATATTGTCATGTCTGGCCTATTGTTGGCGGGCTACTCTTACAATGCCATTGTCTATGCGTTGGTGACCACTTTACATCAGGTGGCCCATACGCTCGTCCGCCTACCTATTACCTAAAAAAAGTAATAAAAGACAAACCATAGTCGTGCCTATCGAAACCTTTTTTCTCGTATCTTCATTCTTAATCGTGTTACTATTTGCAATACTTTGGTAGCCTACTCGTATAAATCGATTTATAATAATATGGTTTCTGTCACAGGACAGCCAGGTGCGACTTTAGTAAGGAACGTTGTAAGGTGCTACCGCTGCACGACGGCTGGCGCGCCGTGTGGCTGGAGGGTGAGGCCTCCGATGCTTTCCAGTTGATCGATCATCACGTTGGTACCATCTACAAGTTCAAGTTAGTATTGTTACTTATTTCATCTTTAAAGCTGATGCTATATTGATAACGTATGAAACACTTACACGAGTCAAAGTCTACCATGGTGTATAATCTACAATTTTAATAAAAAGTAAAAAGGGGCTTTCTTAACTTCATCTTCTCCGCATTCATGATTTCCGAATGCAATCATTTATATTTTCATTCATATTGTATATTTTGTAGTTTTAATTTATTTTAAAATGTTTATAAATTTTGTTATTAAAATAGTTATTCTATTACAGGACCGGATGTGAATCGACGGCGAAGAAATGGGTTGAAAAGATAAACGATGTCACGTACAAAATGGTGAAACCACTTCCAGCTAATCTTATGTCATTCGAATAATCATCGATGTATCTGTCCATTGTAATGTTTTATAAAACTCATTTTCATTGGTCGAGGCGTTAACATAATGCGTTAAATTTCTTAATGTATCTCTATTTATTATTTCTTAATCAGCGGGCCTCGTGTCATGCATTTTCTAAATTGTCCGCACCTCGAATGTGTTTTTTTTATCGACCAATAAAAATGGGCCTAAATAATCGAGTGATATATTTGACTAATCGTCACGTGGACATTAAATGACTTGAAGTAAATTAAAGCGCTTTATATAGGTTTAGTACAAACCAATAGTTTAGTTGATTTATCTGACGACGTATTTTTTGTTGTATTATCCATACGGTGCAGCCAATGCGTATGGATTTACTTTAAATGTACTAACTATATCATTTATTGTCTAAACTTCTAGAATTATATCGATACAGGAGTTTACGATGATTGTGTTGAAATTCTCATTTTGTTTTTATTTATAAAAACTTCGTACGTTTTCGTACATAATGTCGTTGCAACTAAACTATCGTTCTATATTAAACCGATGTTCAGTGAAGGTAAGTGTTGTCGTGAGTTTGTGGTGTACAAATTAAGTTTTTGCTAATGTCAATATGGCTATGATTATGTTTACAAAAGCTATAATGCTTCATGATATATATTAGAATAGTATATTAATATAAGCTATCCGTCTAATCATGAAATATTAAATTGATACACAGCACTATTTCGTAAGTTGTTTATTTGATCAATATACTCCTATGGTAATTAACAATTGGATAATATATGTCTAAATTAAATTATACGTAATTTAATAGATCTCTGTAAAGGATCTTATCAGGTGGCTACCTCGCGTCACTAATTTTTATTTACGTCGCGTATGTTTATTTGTTTTTACACCTATACTTATATAGTCACAATATTGTAGTGTATATTTACGAAGAAAGTTATTTTAATACTTATATATTTTAAATGTAATGCTCGAATCCACCGACAAAATAATATAATTATTCCAATGATATTGATTCTCCTGTATACATCAATAGTGAATAGACTATTATTTTTTATGTTTAAGGACCTTTTTGTTATATCTCATTTTTATTATTAATCTTCAAAGTATACTCAATAAAATATCTTAAAATAAATGTGTTTATTTTTTAAAGTACCTAGCAATGTCCATAATGTATTGATGAAATAGGAAATTCTAGCAACACTCAATATATAATACATTACAAATACAGTAAATTGCTATTGTAATGTATTATACATTATAATAGCAATTTACTCGGTGGTAGAACTTTGTTCAAGTTTGTCTGGGTAGGTACCACCCACTCATCAGATATTCCACCGCAAAACCACAGTCCACAGTACTTGCTATTGTTGTGTTACTCAAAGCTCTATCACCGAGTATATACTAAATGCCAATATTAGTGAAAACATATTTCAAAGTGTAGGTACTATAAAGTGCCATCTATTGTGCATAACATAAACTATTTTCATGAATTAATGATAGTTCCTTACGATAAAAATAGATGAGGTTGATTTATCAGTGATAGCTATCCTATTTTTATTAAAACAACACATTTATTATTCTATATTAAAAAATTGTAAGGTAAACGAAATAAAATTTACTGAATTTAATATATTTCATTATGTCATCCCTTGCATGTAGTTAACTCCGCAACATTTATGCGGTTAGGAAGGCTAGACATTTGGCAAACTTGGCTGTATAATTAATCTTATGACAAATATGTGGCTTATACTTGGTTAATTGGCTGGTTGATGCTGTAACCGATTAGGCAGCTTATTTATATCAGCCTTCAAGGCAGGTGGCAGCCACGGTCTTGTATACAGGTCTTGCAACTTCAGAAATGGGGATACGTCGACTTAATGACGCTGTTCAGTTCAATTTACGGCCGCCAGAGCCAGAGGCATGACGATAGGGGCGTGCTGGATACAGATACTCAAAAAAATATTGTACATGGAAGATAAAATTATACTATTTGTCCAAAATTATATTCTAAATATTTTATTTAAACATGTGTATATAATATAATAATGGGCACATTAAATGTAAGATACATATATAATAAGCACAACACGAGTTGTTTTATTGTGCGCTAAAGTAAAATTCGTTATCATACAGAACAGAGTAGTACTTTAAATATTAACATTTAAAACATACCTCAAAAACATTTTAAAATATTTATATATCGGGAAAAAAATTGAATAAACACATTAACGATTGAGTTTTTTTTTTCGCACTAAGGGAAAAATCGTTATGGACAATTTTAGAAGATAAATATGGAAAACGGAAGGAACTGAACTCGATAGGTGATAGCAGCGACTCCCAGCGGGCTTCATAGTAAAAATTGGAAACCACTGAAATTGGAGTCAGTTGCTAGACCTGTATACAAGACCGTGGTGGCAGCCCCCTTTGATACAGATACTAAAATCTGATAAAATAGTACCTATGCTTTAACAGTAATCCTTTATATAATTTAATGTAAGTAAATCTATAATAATAAAAATATGACGTTGCCGACTTTAGGCAACTGAACACTACAATGATCTATACATTTGCGAATTGTGAGGCTTTATTATCAAATAACGCAAATTAGTTATTGCAAATGTTATAGTCGTTAATTGTTTTCAAAAGACTTCCTTTTCTGTCGGAGTACATTTATAGCGTATTCCACAAGGATCCTGTAGTGCGGATTGATGGATACCATTTCGTAACATTTTCGTAATAATTGCAAAATATTTAAGTCATAATAAAATGTTACCGAAAACAGCAAGAACAAATTAATATTTATGTAAATTCTGTTTGAAAATATTAGTAGTTTTTTTTTAAATAAAATTGAAACAATAATTGTATAGTTTAGTTCAAGTAGGTTTAACATTGTGCTGGGACTTCTGTTAATATTGCGAACTTCGGACCTGGCGGTTTCGTTTTTGTAGACATATCAGCGATTTAAAGCGGCCCTAAATTCTATTTGAATAAACTGTAGCCGTGGCGTCGCCATAATGATCGCTAGTCACCATGGCGACGCCAAAGTTGTCAACAGACATTAATTCCCGTCACGAAGTAAAGTTAATGTAGGTCAAGAAGTAAAGAAAATGCGTCACGTTGACATTTTCTGTAAATAAAATTATTATTGATCGTGCATTTAATAATGTATCACTCGAACTGTATTCCTAAAATAAATTATTATTTTAAAAGTTGAACCGATCATTATGCTTCTAATTCTGAGAAACTTCCGCTGGTACATGAACTGCTGGATGATGATAAGTAATCTCATCATCACTAGGTAATCATTTAGCGCATTTATAGAGTAATTATCTATTCAAGGCTAATAAATATACCGGTATAATTAATATAATTTACTATCAGTTATTTTCAATTTTGTTAAACATGTATGATCTTTATAAATCTAATTTAAACAAAATACATCGTTAATTCGATAGCAGTTCTCTATTTATACAGGCACGGAAAAGACTATTTTTTATCTTTATGACTAACCAATACCAAAGACGTTCTGAAACCGATTATATTTTTATTAAATCGAATACAATAAAAAAACGTATTTTTGAAAATATATGATAATTGAGGTACGATTTCGGGATTTCCTCGAGCGCGGCAGATTAAGATACAGGCGGATACCTTGTACGTGGTTAAGTACCTCCACCAAATATGAGCCTCATATGTATATGGCCGCCCGTGAAGGATAAAGGATCAGATTAGTAAATAAACAAAAATTTTAACAAAACAAAAACCGACTTCAAGGGAAAAAGAAATTAATATGCACCAAAAAGTAAAAAATAATTGCGCATTCTTCTATAATTTGATAATTAACTTACTATTTTCTACTCATCAATATGTAGGTACGACTGTGTTGTGTTTAGCATGTTATTAACTTAGGTACTAACCCTACCTTAATCTGACGCGCTCGAAAATATCTGACTATAAATTTTTTTTAACCGACTTCAAAAAAGGATTTGGTTATCAATTAGTCTGTATGTTTTTTTTGTGTTTGTTACCTCATAACTTTCGACTGGGTGAATCAATTTTGATGATTTTTTTTTATTTGAAAGCTGGAGCTTCCCCTGTGTATCGTTTTTTGCATTATCCTGCCCTCTTCCTGAAGTAGTAGCTTCTAACAATATGTCGTCATAAAAGAGTCGTTTTTGAACAGGAACATGCTCAAGCAGTTTCTTGATGTCCTGAAGTTTTGCTGGTTTTAATGGAACCATACCTTAATAGCAGTCATTCTGATCTGCAGTGATCTTGCCACCCATGCCAACACGATATAATCTCATCTTCTTAAGATTTTGACCTGTCATTGAGGTAGAAAATTCAGGGTGTCGGGATCTTTGAAAGCTTAATTTCGCCATATTATAGCTATTCCAATTATTGATGGATTCACATAAGCATCATAGAGGTTCTTATAATTCTTAATTTTTAAGACTTATAAGAACCACGAATAAAGGTACATATTATTTTTTACTTTTAAGGTAACCTATTCCTTAGCTGTAAAGTTTTTTTAAGTTTGCATTCAATTGTTTAATTTTCTCGAACGCACGAACGATTGTGTGTGTTGTGAGTACTTGCTTGTTCTTCAAGCTTTATCACATCTAAACAAATAAATTAAACTGAAGTTTCTATCTGATTTTAAAATAACTGAATCTTTAAAAGTTAATATGGCTATTTGCGAGACCAAAACCAAAACCACATTGATATCATAAATAAGAAAGGTCGTATGAGTTTTGATTATATGTTACTTCTTCAAGCTTCATCACAGCTAAAATATCATTAAATTCACATATTTCGGTCTTTTTAATATTTTTGATAATTGCCGGCAAGGCCGCGGGTGAACCGCTAGTTTTGTATATGTGCCAATATCAAGAAAATATTTACTGCACATTTTACGAGCTCTGAGAGTAAAAGAGTTTTGGGCATATTTCGTTTTAGTTTTTGGTGTACTAAAAAAGGATTGACAGCGCGTATTAGGACATCTTAACATAACGTTACTTAGTGTATAAGAAGAATCAACAAAATTACGAAATCTCTCTCGAATAGACGATTTTGTAAAGCTGGATATAAAATATCGGAATATTATTTTTTTTTTTTTAGTTTCCAAATTTGGACTTTTTTATTTCGCCCATCGAGAAATTGATGATGATTTCATCGAGAGATTGATGAAATTTTAACCATTATTTTACTATTATAGGGCTAGAGTTTAATTAAAACCAAACTTATTTTTAACTTTAAACTGGATTTTATCCTACGAATCAGCATGTTCTTAACCAGCGTAGAAGGACTACATTAAAAAAAAAATTATGGTCACATCTCAGCTGTGCAATCTCAATCTCACTAGAAAATATATTATAGCTAACTTTTTAAATACGATTTTTGTTTATAAGTAAAATATTCGAAATAGAGGCAATAGTGCTGGAAACTATTTTCATAAATACGGATTATTAAAGACCAATTATTTATAGAATATTTACATAATCCTCTTAGATCAGGGTTTCAAGACTTAATCCATTGAGTAATATTAATAGTTTGAAAATTTAAATGAACATCATTTTCAACATTGTAAAGTACCTTTAATCTTACTAACGAAATGCTTTTATATAGCATATCTTTATTATTATGGTATTCTAGCAAACGTATTTATTTGATAAGGATTATTATCATATCCGTTTTTATAGCTTTCCAATTATAACATTATTATATAACTATTTTTTAAACATTAAAGTGGATATAGTTAGCTATCCTTAAAAGATAGATATATGCCATCTGGACTTTTCTGTATATCTGTGAAAGGGGAACAATTTCACCATACGTTATTTTGTTACAATTCAAAGCAAAGATTTTACAGCGTTTTCGATGAAAAATCCCAATCGACTCGTTTTTTTCCGATTTCTTCAACAATTATCGTCATATTTCAACAAATTTACAGAAAACATTAATAAATTATACACGTAAACCTTCGTATTGAATCATTGGTGAGAACCGTATGACTTTGTTTTATAATATGTAGTGATATTTCTAAAACACGCAATTTATATTTCATTTATATATTTATATATATATATATATATATATATATATATATATATATATAATATATTGTCTGTCCGTTCTTGAGTTATAAGAACGGAGAGCCAAAAATGAAAACATATGGCACACTTTTCGACGTTTAGCGACGCGGTAATTTGAGTAGGAAGAAATTGGAAAGATAGATATTTCTTAACTACTTTATTGCTCGTTTATTAACATAGTAGATGTCGTTGAAAAAAACAAGATATAAACAGGGAATAATAACGAACAAAGTCGGTATTGTATATAATAAGTAGGTATTGGTTATATCCCCCCCGCGTGGGATCTCCACCTTGTCGTGGTGGGGGGGCTCAGTACCCGTGGTAAGGTCGGCCACGGGGAAGCTAAGAGGGATCCCGGACGTGGGGCGCTCCTCGTGGGCCTCAGGAGGAGGCTTGCGTTGGATGCGCCCAGGGGGCGGGTGCGGGGGACAGTTCTGTCTGTCCCTCGCAGTCGGGAGTGATCGCGGGAGGAGAGGCGTGTCGGTGTTGCGTTGCCGCGCGCCCTATCTCCCGCGACCAAATGGGGGCGCACCATTTGTGCGTTGCGGTGGGGCCGCAGAGGAAGAGGAGATGCGGTGTTGTCAGGTTGCCGTCCTCCCTGTCCTCTGCGGCCGCTGGGTGTGTCGCTGTGGGGGACGGTTCTGTCCATCCCCTGTAGCCGGGAGCGGTCGCGGGAGGAGAGGCGTGTCGGTGTTGCGTTGCCGCGCGCCCTATCTCCCGCGACCGAATGGGGGCGCACCATGTGTTGCGTTGCGGTGGGGCCGCAGAGGAAGAGGAGATGCGGTGTTGTCAGGTTGCCGTCCTCCCTATCCTCTGCGACCGTCAGGGTGTTTTTTGGCGGCGGAGCCCAACACCTTCATCCGTCGCCAAGGAGCTTGTGGCCTTCGGGCTATCCGTCGGGGTGTCAGGGTGGAATGCTCACGCGATCCCTTGGCACCCCCATAAAGGCGGTGAAGTATACGCTGTGGTTTTAGTGGGTATTATGGCCTTGCACTTCAGCCGTCGAGTCCCACATAACCCCCCGCTTTTCACCTTGCGGGGGGTATGCGTAAATGCATTTCCACAGCGAAAAAAAAAAAAAAAAAAAAGTTATTGGTTATATACCTAGAGATTTTCATGAAGTATCTTATTGATATAAATACATATTGTTATATTTGGTAGTAAGAATCTCTATACAAAGATGAGTGTTACGCATGTGCGACAAACCGCCCGAAGCCATTTCTAGAAAACGTTTTTGAATAGCTATACCTATTGTGCGTATGTGAAAATGGGTCGTTTGGACGCTTTGTACATAATCATCTAATGTCTGAGGAATACCTTACTGCGCTTACATAGCACCGGATATGATCTACTTAGAACAAAGAAAGTTTTTATCCTTGTGTGATGTGTACGGTCGAAAGCCATCGCTATCTAGAATGACTCCTAGATGGACAACGCGTTTGTCTCAATTATTTTTATAGACAATTAAAATATTCCGTACCATACGATTAACATCTACAGAAGACGTTATATTAACCATTATTCTTCTCCAAAATATTCTTTGTTATTTTGTATGAAATAATCTATAGTTAACTGAGCGCCATCAATCATTAGAATTGACAAATGGTTTTTAATATATTCGGTCATGATTAGTCCAGTCAATCTGCGTAAAAATTGGAATATATTATAATGTGTGTAAACTAAGAAGGCTGATTTTTTTAAAAATCAAGTAAAACAAAATATTGTCGACTATTTTTACTATATGTATCACGGGAAAGAAAACAGCAAAAAGCGAATTTCAATCAATTTTACTTTTCCGTTAAATGTTTTAACAACAGCCAACGGTAGGTTAAAATTCTCTTTAGTTTTAGAGCTACAAAAATAAACAAACGAGTTTTAGTTGCAATTATCGTATCATGAAAGTGAGCCGAGTAATAGCAAAAATCAGAAGCTCGTAGAAAATATTGGCATAACCTATACGTTCTACACAATATAAAAAATAGCTTTCTTGGTTCTATGCATTTTAAGATGAATATAATGTCTGGGCTATATCAATAGGATAAATCAGCCGGTTTTAGACACGTTAGAATTTTTAAATATATTTTGTCCAACCATTTGCACTGTATATTACATAACTAACCCTTCCAGATTGTGAAATATATGTATATATATATAAATTTGATGTCATAATAAATGTAAATAATTAAATTTGAATTATTAACAAAATTTAAAAGATGCTGCAAAAATAGCTCGGAATTTGTACCGTCTGTTTTGGGTATTGTTTATTTATATATTTTTTAAAACAAAATACTAATATATAGCTTGTTTGGAGCTTAAACTCTCAAACCAAAGACAAAGAAGTGAGTGAGCTCTGAACAAACAAAGGCAAACAAAGATTACTTAATATTGTAGGTATATGTAGTAGACATACAGACTCAGACAATAATAAATATTATTTTTAATGACTATCACAAAAGTATTAGGAATATACTCATTCCTAGTATTATAATAAAAGATACTGTCACTATTCTAGAAGCTCAAATATAAAATGTCAAAAATAATGTTAGATTAGAAAAAACCGTAATGCCATATACACAATATTTTTTTAATTCCTTTTGATAATGTTCTTATTCAAAAGTAATACTATAAATTATCTCGCAATTGGGGCAAAGTAAATAGGTTTGTTTCCCAAAGTATATGTAGCTTTTCCTAGTTCAACACAATTCTCACTGCGACATAATTTTGTATGCTATTTTGTTTTACCACGAAAAATAATCGAATTCTTGAAGGGAAAACTTCTCTAGCGGCGTTGTGCACTTTTTGTGATGGGTAAAAAAATGTTAAACTCGCGTCATGTCATGTGACCCTGATTGAAAATGCGTAAGACGGATTCTTCCGTGTTAAACTTTTAATGTAATATAAATTTTCATGTTTGTGTACGAAACCGCCACCAATGAATATTGTATATTATCACATAAATTAGTACTTTTATACTGATAATTAATTCCATCCATTCCAAAATATCAATAAATGCACAACGTAAATATTCAAGTTTTCACTTCTGCCGGGACTCCCCGAGTGCAACCCGTTGTTCTTTTTTAATAAGTTTCTTCTGCCTGTTGTCGAATAAATAAATGAGTACGTTAACCCATAGATGAACTAATAAATTTTAAAAAAGAATAAATATTATTCAAAGCATTTTGAATTTTGTACCTAAGTAAAAGAAACTGTTAAAATAAGAAATATTATAAAATACTGGTTAGTTTTCAAAGCCGATATTGGCTGCTTGTTACGAGCTGATTTGTGTGTGATTAGTTTTATAACTAATTTATAATTCGGTTTAACGACCGAAAATTATTTTATGTATAGATTAATGGTAATATATTTTTATAATACTAAGACATTATCTTTATAATAATCAGTTCATTCATAAGAAACGTAAATATAAACTAGATCGTTACCTAAAGTGACTTAACCAACAGATTTTTTGTTGCCATAAACCGCAAATAAATAACTAACGAAAACTAATATAATGTGAACATAGGTTTTGACGTGCGTAATAAAAATAAAGTTATTTAAATTAAGAAAAGCAGAAAAGAACAAAGAGGTAATCTTATATTTAAAAAATATTAGTATTCCTATGTGTAAATAAACCAGACAAAGAAGTGAGTGATAATAATATATAATATCCAGGCGTAGGCCTAAGGGTGGATTCGGCCTGACAAGGTTAATACACTGCCCCACCCAAGTAAAACGATCGGTAGTTGTAACATCCAAATTATTCATGAAAGTGTTTGCTGAAAGTGTGTTTCCAACCTCAATCATAATTTCATGAAAAAATATTGATGTAGTGGTGGAAACCGACATTTTGCTCAAAGCTAAAATCCAATGTCAATTGTCAATACAGAATAGGAAAAAATACGTACCGTATAGATGTAAACTAATATTATAAATGCAAAAGTAACTAATAAGAGTAGTAGTAGCTATGTCTGCTACGCATCCCATCGAAGGGCGTAGGTTACTTTTTATACCAAACACCGGCCTGTCTCACTCCGAACACGAAGACGAAGTCGCGGTCGAAAACAAGTGTTATATATTTAGTTCTCTTTCGCAACTAACTTCGTAATCTCGATTTTTGACAAATCCGTACCAACGTACAATTTTATTCCCACAACGCATAAAGAAGCACAAGTACAATTAAAATATTTTAGTTAATCTGTGATTATAGGACTATGAAATAAGTCATCTCGCAGTCAGTCACGTCGCTTATAATATCAAAAAACGTTTAAAGAAGTTTTCGGTATATATATTTTTAAGCAATGTATAATTTTTCTTACTATAGCATTACAGGGTAAGCAATTTTTGAATTGTTACATAAAAATGCATTTATAATAATTCCATTACATTAAATAAATACTAAAAGTGATCATTTCTTGTTTTTTTTTATATAAAACAAATCAAAGGAACTGTTACAGAATATTATGATTTAATCTGAATTTCTGAATTCGAAATTACCCTTTGAGAGTAATGATTAAACCAACAATACCACCACCATTTGTTTTACAAAAATCTGTGTATTGTTATTTTTCAGTTTTTACGAATAGACATAAACGTTCTTGTAACCTACCACCACTTTAGTTTCGATTGGGATTTACAAAAATTCATAGTGATTAGATAAAAAAAAAATATGTCAAAACCTCAATTTTACTGTATACACAACTTAAGCAAGGCGTTTTTTGTAACTTAAAAATACATATTCAATAATAACAAATTTTAATTTTCTATTCATTTTAATGCAAATTGTATTTTTGTAAATATTTAATTAAATATGTGTATTAAATATTTGTGAGTTTTATTCATTCAAGTATACCGTCGTTCGTTTTAAATGTGAATCGATTTTGTTGTTAAATTTAATAACAAACTATTATTAGACAAGTTCTCGAATTCCAAACAGTAGATGCCTTGTATATAATTTGTGTACCACCCTTTTCTTAGGAAAATGAACAAATGTCGTGTCGCAGCCCATTAGTAACAAATGCATCGTTGTTGCATTGTTACTAATGGCAACGACGACGACGACATCGACGGCAAACTTCACAAAAGAAAAATTAATTATTTAAGAGTAATCAATAAATCAATACTGCCGTTGTATCAAGGAAGTAACAGTACAGTTTATGTTATAAACGTTTTAATTTTTGTTGAGGCTCTTAACCATTTTATCATTATCAACTGTGGTTCTAGTGAATTTGTATTTACAAGCAGGCTAATTATATCTTTGTCCTTAATTGGGATACCAATATTGGACTGTTTTTTTTCCAAATATAGTTTTTAACTTACTTGTTGGGATGTTAAACAGTCCAAGTTAGACAAGTTAATTAGACTGCAGACCTTATCATGAAATGCATCCGCGGGCTAAAGAATATTTTTTTCGATAAATGAACTAGTTGCAATATTATAAAAGTACTCCCGCAATTGGAATTGTTTATTTTACAATTGCCGCAGATCATTGTCTATTTGCGAACCAATTTTTATAAGGTCCATACTGTAGTATAGCATGTTTAGTAATTGTAAGAAATACTGTCGTGTCTATGAGGTATAATATTTCTCTATAAAAATATTTTTATACATTTTGCTTTTTACGTAGTATATTTCAACTTTTTGTAGTCTTATTTCTTTATGTTTTAACAACGTGCAACACGACGTTTTTACGTTTGACGTGTTTATGTCGTGTAAATCTAAGATTATTATTATTAAGATTATAATTGATAATGATTAATGCATATTAATGACATTTGGTTTATAGTTTATACAAGCCTAGTTGCTTTACTCTAGAATCTAGACGGATCTGTTTGACCGAAATAGGCCATTATTTTCAAAGTAAGGAAAAATCTATATCTATTATTTTTATTTAAATAAATTAACACTCTTTTTAATTAACTTGTATGCGTTCAAACTAACCCATTTGTGTTTCACCGTAAAAGAGGTTGGGTCAGAGCTTGACGTTCACTGTTTTAGTTTTCAATTTACGAAAAAGTATTATTATTTTCATACATAGTACATTTGTCATACATTCATAAAAAGGACATTGTCCAACATCTAATAATTTCCAGAAAAAATTGTTTCTATCTATTGCCAAATTAGGTGGGAAACCAAAAAAAGTCGAAGAAACACGTTCAACTGCAGTACCATTCGACGATTACAAATAAAATATAGTATAATAATTTAACCATAAAAACAATCGTGTATTTTTCAATTTTATTAATAAGCATTTTCCGTCCGAGCGATTACAGCTTTCACAACATTTAAAAAAACATTTTAATAGTGTCGTTCATATTGAACGTTAATATTTAGCGTTTGCTCTCAAAATTAATGTATGACGTCCACGAAATTAACCCATCGATAAACTGTGACCTACTTATTCTCTCCTGTCATATGCAGTCCAGCTTTGCATCCAATATCAGTTAAAAAATCTAAATAAAATATTTGTTACATCGACGATAACTTTGAAGAATGTGTTGAGTCTTGTTTGGCTGTTATTCGCAACATTGGTCAGTTTATAATAAACTGCCATAAACAAAGAGAATATTCTTACTTTATTTCTCTTTCACAAAAACAACATAAAGAATAATTATACGTGTTTTTTTTTCAGTACCTACACATTCTTTAACTTTACTGGGTGCTTCAGTATTCGATGACTCGTTTCTTTATAGATATTAACAAATTCTAAATTAAATAGATTTTTTTTTTCAATTTAAAAAACTTATAGATTATAGATATTACGTTATTTTTTATTCAGCTATTTTTATTCTTTGTACATTTTTATAATATTTGTGTGTTTATTGCAACAACATAAAATACCTTTCTACGAAACTGTGTTAAACTACTAAGAGCTGTTCAAATTTAAGAGCTGGTGTTTACCTAGCTCATAGTCTGAGCCAAGCGATTCAGAGGTATTAGCGGCAACATCTAGTCTATAATGGAATAATATTGGTCAAGATTAATATTGGATTATTTAAATGTTGATAAGGTTAAAGGTAAGAAATAAGGTTTTTTATTAATAAGGATATTGATAAGGTTTCCACTAATATAAAGACCATTATACCAGAATATATATTTTGTACAAAATGGGTGAACTCAGTCAGTGTTTTGTCAATAAAACGTATGTTGTACCCTTATACGTCTATTGCCGCTACATTTTAAGAGATCAATAGCATCAAAAAAATGTACTAGAAAATTGTAGGTCTTCAAAGGGCCAACTGAAAAGTTCGTGATAGCATATGTTTGTAAGAGCTTGCTGCCTTTTACTAAACTATCAGATCGACCGAGCGGTCTAAAGTGCAAGACTTAATCCTTGGTTCCCGATAGTTCCTTGGGATCGAATCCCACACGTGACACAGATTCCATAGCCGACATTATAGATTTTGCTTTTTGTTACTTTATATATTTAAAAAAAAAAATGTAGACTAGAAAATCTCCCAACAATTTTTATATAATACTTTGGAGCCACGCCGGCTTTGCACGGATACATTTTACTAATAAAGAAAATGAATGCACTATTCATCATTATCATTTTAGCCGAAATATGTCCACAACTGGACAAAAGCCTCCCCCAAGGATTTCCATGTTCGCTGGTCTTGCGCAGCCCGCATCCAACGGCTTCCCGCGAATCTTATTATATCGTCGGTTCACCTTGTAGGGGTCTGTACACATTGCGTCTTCCGTTTCGTGGTCGTCACTCGAGAACTTTTCAGTCAGTCAGTTTTCAGAGTGAACGTTATTTTTTGTATTCAAATTGGTTGTTGCAAATAATTATAATAAAATATGATAAAAATTTGAATATTATTGTATATAAGATAATTTTATTAGTATTAATATTAAAGAAAAAACGGAAGTCAAAAAGACACGATTGTTAATAAAGGTTTTACAGTTTTGAATTGAGTTTGCTTTTTCCAATTGACTGCTGACGTAAATAAATAAAACACTACTCTCGTAAATTACAAAAAGCAGTGCACTATTTGTGTAATGTACTAGCCGGATGCTCGATAGAATATCTCACCGGAAACATTGTACAGAAGTCCAACATTTTTTTTAACGTGGATATGAACATAAATATATACATGTCAGAGTTGAATACGACTCTTGCATTATCCTCATAATGATCTCAGATTTCTCTCTTTTAACCGGTGAGCCATCATGATCTGAGGGTTTCCGCATGTGTATCAGCGATATTCGCGATATCCGCGATCCAGGAATTTTATTGTTATTTAAAAATATATTTCGAATTCCATTTCATATGGCGCAAGTAGCCATATAATAATTGCAGATGAAAGCAGAAAGTAGGTCGATTATTGAATTCTTTCTCGAGAAACTCTCAATAGCACACAGTCACAGCTATCGATAACTTACGGAATAAGCTGTGCGCTATTTCTTGGTTCAGGCTTCGTGTTCATGGCACAGCCATCTGTGACGGACTACAATAATAAATGATAATAGTTAATTACAATGTTAATCGGCAACGGTGTCAAGTTCCCGCTCACGTTACAAGCTATTTTTATTAGTAGTGTTTTTAACTACCTCGTTTGTCTAGTGATTAGCCTATTAAAATTAGACGGCAGACCAACGCATAAGTAGTTTCATTTTTCCTTAAAAATCTCAGTATCAGTAGTTAAGCGGATACACTCACGGAAACCATTTTGGCCGTATCTATCTATCGGGTTTGGAATTACGTGTACATGTGTTTTTGGACACCATTGTTCTGCAAAATGTCGCTTGTGTAGTTGACTAGTCATAATCTGATTTGATATCAATGTTTTACTTCAATAATAATAACACAAGTCAACACGAATTTGGTGCCCGAGTTATGTGTACCCGATTTTGATATCTTATACCTATTTAATAAAAGAAATTATATTTTTACCTCATAAAGTAGCTATCAGAATAAAAATTTAAATTTTTAAGAAGATCGCTTGCTTTTTTTCTTTCAGTTAACAATCATTGATTTGTTTATTTACTAAAGACAGTTAAAACTAATTTATAAATACAAAAAAAATAATAATAAGCTTTTAAAAATGCATATTTCTGGTATTTTCTTTGTGTGCAGATGAACTTTTCCAAATCAACACCCAAATATAATCTCCCATTATGTTTTAATTGTATGGTCCCAGATTTCGTCACTCAAAATCCATCACATCTTGATGAAAGCGCGCAATGGTAGCGCTTTCATCAAGATGTGATGCTCTTCTGAAAATGCTCTCAAGTTTTTTAATTGATCTAAGTGAGCATGTAACATATGTAGTTTCTAAGACATTCTGCAATCCATGGTTTTAAAGGTCACCATTTAGAATTATCTCTTTGTAACTAGCCTATTCCAACCACAACAGGAATAAACCCAAATAAACAAATTTTACACCGAATTAATGCGATATCATTGGTCATCGATATCAATTGACGCGATGTCATTGGTCGATATCTTGAATAATCTATGACATTCATAGATACGTGAAAAGGTGGCGTTTTCAATGTCCGCGAAGTTGCAATCGGAATTTTGAAAGTTATATTCATGTGGTTAAAACTAGTTAATTGGATTAGTATTATGAATAAGGGTAAATTAATCAAAAACTGTTTACAGTGCATAATAATGCAGAACGATTTGACAATCGCATGCAATTTGTAAATCTACAGTATGTTTACATTTATTTCTATTCCCATTGGAATAGGTTATACTTACACAACTTTAATAAGTTCTCTGGAAATATAGCAAAAAGAGTCCACGACATTTTTACACATATTCATTATTTTAAAACATTTATTACTCATTAAATTACAGACAAAAAAAGTTTTTGTTTTTGTCGATTTGAGTAATTATTATAAATAGAACAATATTTTTTGCGTTCGCGGTTGCCTCAATGCTACTTACGACTATCAAGCAGTCTACTTTTGTTTTTCCGTTTGTAATAGTAGCGAGCCTTACCTATATTATCAAAAATAATTATCATTAACATAAATGATTAATCTGATATTAATATTATTATTATATCGGTTGTATTCAAGTATGAAAAAATCTACAAAATATGTCATGATTAATTAATTCAAGTTTAAAAATTACATTTAAAATATAATATTAAGTCTCTACATCTATACTTTTACTATACTAATATATAAAGCTGAAGAGTTTGTTTGTTTGATCCGGCTAATCACAGGAACCACTGGTTCGAGTTTAAAAATATTTTTGTGTTGCATAGTCCTTTAGTCGAAGAAGGTTCTAGGCTGATTTTTAATAATTATATATTTCCTAATTATACATAGCTAGTATAATAATAAAAAATATAAAATAATGTATTTACTTAGCTGACGGTACATTCTTAAAAACGTATGAACGTCCAAGCTGATTTTACTGTAAATCTTTTATTAATCTTGTCCTCCGATAATGGAAAGAAAGAATATATTTATGGCATAGAAGAAGATATTTGCTACACTTGTATTGCTAGTGTATGTACCTGTAGTAAATATTAGTAGTTTGATAAGACTCTAGCCAAGTTGACATTCTACAATTGTAAACGCTAATAGAAAACTAAAAATTGTATGAGAATGACCACGTGACTTATCGTCGAGAGATGTTATTCTCATACATTTGTTTAGTTTTCTATGATATATGTATAAATATTTAGTCGTGTCATTAATGGGGAAATGTATATAGACCAGCGTATATGAATCCTATCATCTGTGAGTCTTATCGAACTAGGTTTAGTGTGGTCGTTCTCTAAATATAATTTTGTATCTTTGTGAAAGAGATTAATAATGTTCAAATTAGTATAAATGTAAAAGTAATGGTAAAGTGAATAGAATCTTAGGCATCTTTACACTGACCGGTGTAGACGCACGCGACCCGAATGTTTTCAGTTTTTAATGTACAAATATCAGGATTTTCTTAACTATATCTCACAAATCCGTTGACAAAGTAAGTTTTTTGTTTTCGTTACTGTGCCACGATTATTTTTCTGGCAGCTATGGCTATAAGTGACCTAATTCGTAATAGGCTGTACTTTAAGTGATAAACAGTAGCAAAACGATGAATCGATGGTGAAAGCGGCATTGCGATCGTGGAGGGGCGCGCGAGGGGTGCGCGCGCTTTCGCCTCTGCAGTGGTAGAACATCGCTGTCCGTACCCGCGATCCCTCGCCCCAGAATACTACCTGTCTACGGAACTTGCTACGCCACTCGGTTCACGCGAACTGCCGACTGACGCGGGTAAGTTTAAGTTAATTGAAAAGTTTTTAAACTAGTTAATATTAACTTTCTCTCGTCATTATTAGATTTGTTTGATAGCGAATATTTTTGTTAATATTATTTCAGTTTATTTACGTCATTTTTAAAATAACAAGTAAGTTTGAGCCTTGCGACTGTTATAAATATGAATATTAGTGGAGTATGAAAAATTAATACATGTATTAATATATACAAAATTTATTATGTTTAGTACTAAATATTTTTAATACCATATTCTTTTTAAAGTTTTTTTTTTTAAAATGCATATCAGAAACTAACTATTATTCCGTTATGTTATTTTTCACATGTGCGTCGAGTGACTTTTTCGGACGCGGTGTCAATTGGAATTCGCCACAAGGATTTACAAAAAAAAGATTTCGTTTTAGTTATTCGGTGAATTTTATTCGTTTTTAATATGATGAAAATTTCGTCATTGTTCGTTTTCAGTCATTATGGATTTTATTGATAAACATTTTTATATTAATCTAAAGTAAGTTTTAAGTATTTTTTATTTCATTTGGCCACTCCAATTAGATTGCGATACAGACATATTTTTTATTAGTCGCATTCCTAGCTTGACGAGTGATTTGAAATAATTAACATCGATTAAAAAAACTCAATAATTGATTTAATTCTTTAAAATATTCAAATATCTTTAAGCTGTAAATAGTAGCACAGTTATATTTTTTATTTATCGAAATTAAAATAGAGACTAAGGTTTTTATTTTATTAAAAAGTTAGAATAAATTGTTTATTTCGTACACTAATAAAATTGATATTATTGTGATAAGCGTGTTCGCTTAAGTAACCTATGTAGATTTCACACTCCAATTCATTTTCTTAATATTGGATTATCTTAAATCCGTAATATCGCTACTTTTATTTAAAACCTTATTATATTTTATTAAGAACTGTGTTATGAATATGATATCATTCATTTCATTTCATTCATAATTAATTTTAAAATAAATTAATGGTGCCAAGTACGCGATAATTTGCTTTCAAGCCATTATCGATTCATTATATCGCAAAAACAATTATGTTTTGACTTCGGAAAGTGCTTACCGTATAACCTACTGACAATATGATTTGGAATTCTCAAAACTATATATCAAATGTAAATATAAGTTACATAAACCATACATTAATTTATATTTTTACTTTATATTTTTATTTGTTGGAAGTCATACAATAACAGCCTACGAATGACCCACGGCTAGGCTAAGGCCTCTTCTCCTCTTTTGAGGAGAAGGTTTGGAGCTTATTCCACCACGCTGCTCCAATGCGGGTTGGTGGAATATACACGTGACAGAATTTCAGCGAAATTTGACACATGCAGTTTTTCTCACGATATTTTCCTTCACCGTCAAGCACGAGATGAACTATAATCAGAAATTTGTTGGAAGTTATAAAATAATGCAATTATAAGCTTAAAAAATTTAAATATTTTATTTGAGATTATAAAAAAATAAATATAATAAATCTATAAATTGTTCGGCGGGCGTAAAGCTAAACATGTGATGGTATAAAATAGGCTAATTACAGATGGCTGCGTGCGAGAAAAAAATCTATATTAATTCTACTAATTCTATTAGTTCTTCTAATGTTAGATTTTACGAATTATATAAATTAATTATAAACTTAATTTATTATAAAAAAGCACGCTCAAATATATTTGAGGCGTTGCAAAATGGTTTTACAAATGAAGCCGGAGCAACCATGTTATAAAAGGCGAAACAAAGAAATGTGAAAATTCATTTTTCCATAAATGTATTTACGTACAAAAGCGAAGCTTTATATATTATTTAAAATATTGTAAGTAACGCCGGCTTTATTCCGGCTTTAGTTTTAATCTGTTTGATGTTACATATTTGACCCGAATCTATTGTAACCTTGATTGGTTTAATACCAAACGTAACACGTCCGTCAGTTTTATGATCGAGTATCGGTTTTTTGAAGGTTTTTTTTATATTGTTTATTTCAATTACCTGCATCGTGATTTTAATGGATTACGGCTCAGCCATGCGCGTACGGGATTTTTCACGCTGATTGTGTTATATTTTATATATCAAAGTGTTGAACTGATTTTAAAATAAATATAAAATGCAGATTTTCGTAGAATATAATACATGAAAATAACATTTTCTGTTTTAAATAGTTAGTAAGTTGTTGTCTGCAAGTTTCTGAAACTAGCGTACAATAACTTACGATACATTAAAACTTCTTGCGCTACGAGTTGTGCAGGGCGTGTTCTTTGGATATATCGATACAGTTTCTGAGCTAACTCGTAGGATCCTATAGTTTCCTATTTCACGAGGTGAAACCTGAGCGTTGAATATCTATATCAGTATATTATACATCAATATATTATAATTTTATTTAAATAATATTAAATACTAATAACACAATGACCTCATTATTAGTTATAGTAATGTAGTATAGTTAAATATTTTAGTGACTAAAAATCAGTGCTGGAAATATAATTTCAAAGGGTTAGGGTGAACGTCCCACAAAGGGGGCAATTTTCTGTAATAGCAGTAAGGGTTTCTGTTTTTAATGTATATATCGATTGTAGAGGGGCCGCGCTAACCTTGGGGTGCCCGGCCGCTAGCGGAGCTCCTCGGTTCGACCTTGACTCCTGAATGTACGCCGCGCGCGTCCCCCCGCAGAATAACAAGACGCTCTTACCCGAGACCACGTCACATTATACCCGCACCCTTAACACGGCGCTCGCGTTCTCTACACGTAGACACTGTACGTATATATATTTTTTAAATTATTTACTAGTTCTATTAATAAGTGCTTATAAAGTGACTTAAGTAAATCAAGAATGTTATGTTTTAATAAAACTGGACGCTCAATTTCATTAAAAAAACAAATGTTGTGACGTACATACGTAATGTATGGAGCATCGTGATGTAAGTCGCAGTGGAGCTTAGTATTTAAAGTCACGGTAGTAAAGGAAATTCCTATTAAATTTATTTTCCAATAAATTTTCGTTGTGAGTTTAAATTAAACAGATGTTATGTAATTTTATCTGTCTTCATAATGAAAACAAACGAGATTTTTCCTAATTTGTTGTATTTTCAAATATAGATTTACAATTTTAGTTCATTAATAAATGCCATTTTGTGTACTGCATTATAAGACATTGAGGAGTTTTTATTGCCTGAGGTCTGTACGTTTAACCTTCTACACTTAGGTTGGTTTTATCGATTGACAAATGAAAAGTTCGTAATTTAAACGCAGAGAGAGACGGGAATAGGAAAATCTGTTGTATTTTTTAATCATACGTTTGTAAGGGATCAGTGTATATTAAATTCATTACTAGTATTTCCAAAATAAATATATATATATAAAAGTTTCGTCCTTGATACCGTTCGTTATATCGATTGAATAATTCTTTGTAGGTCCATATGTCGTGAATTAATTATGAATACGCCACCACCGATACCTGCGCAAAGGAACAATTTATGAAGGCTGTCATTTTAAATATTCATTGAAAGCTTTATTTCGAGCCAGTTGTACAAAATTATGTAACGAAACGAGCAAAGTAGTGTTTTGAATTGAAGAAAAGTAAACCTTAGATATCCATTATATTCATTAAATTTTGTACTTTTATTAATCTATGAAAATTAGGTATTATCTTACTCATTATATCAATTTAAAGTAATTAAAGGTTTTTTTAATATTACTGTACGCCTTTTATATTGTTAAATAACAAGTGATAGACAGTGTAATTGCTTTCAATGTTTCTTTTAATTATTATCTTTGTTTTATTGAAGAATATAATTAAGAAAGGTTATATCTTTTTGGTATAACTTATATCTTTTTGTTTAGTGCATGCTGTAGATATTTTATTACAATGTGTAGTATATAGCGAATTATATTTTATGTGTACATTGTGCCGCAGGCGAATGATTTTCCGTTCTTATTTTATTAATTACGTAACTTTAAAATCATTGTTTATTAAATATTGATTAAAGAACTGTATATTTTATAATATTAATACACTTGGCAATTAATTGGAGTAGAATAAATTAAAAAACAATAAAGTTATATCTCGTTTCAATACGCTTTTTACGTCATTTTAATCAGTGAGATTGTTATAAAACATAATTGCGACTTGAAAAAACATTTTCACAAATGTAAATAAAATAAAAGAATAAGTTTATTGAATTAAAAATATCACTTTTAATTATAAAAAGTTACCTTTTCGCGTTCTTTTGTTTCCATTCGCTACGACTTGTATTGAAACGGATCATAATATCTTTTTCGTTTACTTTTTAAAGCTATTTACATTTCGCTCGCTTTTTCAGTGAACTATTTTCAGTGAGAAACTTCAGTCCGTTGAAAACCGCTTGTGCTATATAAGTTTTAATGCATGTTTAGTTTAGTTTAGACTTTTCCTTACCTTGAGAAAACGTTAAGTATTTTTTTAATTTCAATTTATTAACATGATAATTCGATTAATCGTTTGATCAAAATATAAGGCAAAAGGCTATCTTACTATTTTGAAAATTTTCAAATATTACTTTGTTTAATCCTTTATATAAAGCGACGTATCTTAGTAAAATACGAAATGTGATGATTTCTAAGCATGCAAGCATGTATTATGTATTAAACATTGCATTGTCAATACGTTTAGGTAACATAAATATGCACACATTTTATGATTGTAGGTTTATCCTATTAACGAGTGGCGTTTAATAAATATTTTGCAGTACCATTCAAAAATCTTGTACAATTTGATCGTCAGTGACAATTTGGAGTTTTTTTGTATAGTAATTATTGAAACTAAATACTTTTTTTTTGAATTCTCACTTTTACTCAAACTGTAGTTCCAAATATTTACGTTGAATTTAAAAATAAGAAACAGTCCAGGGAATGTCTTCGTTGCCTAGATTGGTGGCGTATTGATTATGTAAGACTTGGTTAATATATCTTACGACGCCAATGTCTATGGTTGATAGTGGCCACTTACCATCAGGTGCCACGGCCGTCAACCTGCTCTATAAAAAAATCTAAATTTTTTCTTAAAAATGTACAATTTCCAAATCGAAATATGTATTTTTATATAAGCATTTGTCAAGCGTTGCTTTCTAAAACAAAACTGTGTGTAGTTTTAAATTTGATTACAATTGCTAAAAAATAATTATATTAAATTAAATGCATTGTTTGACGGAAATACACGTCGTATAGGTGTGTGTTGAAAGCTTTTAAATTACAATAGTTCGACGTGTAAGGTGTTAAATACGTCTAAAGGTTTTAAAGCTCCTTTCATGTTTAATTGCGTCAATACAACACGTGGCGTGTGAAACATAAAAAAACACGGTTTACATATATATATATGACATTTAATTATTCTATTCCAGTTGCAAATTAAACTAGCTGAAAAAAACATCAAAAAGATCGCAAGCAAAAATATACTTTGTTTAAACATTCATTTGTATATGCACTGAACACGCAGTGCATATACAAATCGTTGTTTCTTGAAACTTTAATAACTTTTTATTAAATGAAGATATCGCAATCATTTATTTTTTTGATAAGGGCCAAGTGTCTAAGAAATAAAATTTAGAAAATTTCATTGAAATCTATCCAGTAGTTTTTCCGTGATGCGCGCACAACTGCAGACCTCTTATCATTTTATTTATATAGATTCAAATATCGAATGCGGAATACGAATATTCGACGTTTTATATGATTCAGTAATGATGTTACCGAACCGATTGTCCGGCTTAATATTCGCGAGGATTGTTAGTTGGTGTAGGTTGAGCTCAATGAGCACATGCTAGCTGATCTCATTCCTTGGGCCAGTTTTTGTCATTCAACTTGTATTAAAATATGGATCTTTTAAATGACAGGAAAATATTGAGTGGAAGATGACTTGATAATCTTACAAGATTATAAGACAGAAGCGGCCATGAGCAACTTAAGTGAATCTTAATATGCTTATATGTATTTATTTTTATATATATTTTAAGTTTATTTGTTTTATTTTAATTGTAAAAAGCCAGAGGCCCTAGCCAAGTTGACATTCTACAATTGTAAACGCTATAGAAAACTAAACAAATGTATGAGAATGACCACGTGACTTATGCTTGGAGCGTTTTTATAAAAGTATGTGCGGCATTTTAACGTTTTATGACGAATGTAAAACGCCTATTTCGCCAATCAATATTTAATATCGGTATAAAATCGTATACTATGAAGAAATACTTTCAAGTGCCAACCCAAAACTACTCTTTAATTTAAATATTAATACATAATAGCTTATATTCGAAACAGAAAGAATATGAATAATTATATAATTTAAAATATTCGAAAAAGAAATTGTTGACAAGTCCAATGAAATGAGACTCACTTTAATCCCTAGTCTAAAAGTAATTCATAGTCGGTAAATCTTTACACGACTCAATGTTACGTATTAGCTAGTTTCTAGTTTAACCAATGATAACCAAGTTTATTATCTAAGTTCAATTTATTACGGCTGTTACATGACTTATGCGCCTTCTACTGTTTAATGTAGAGTAATTCTAAGATTTTATTTTGTTTTTAATAAAGTTGGTTTTTGTAATTTTAATGTTATAAGTAATTGAAGAGATTTTTATATGAAATCATGACGAAGGTTCCGGTAGGAAAAAATAAACATATCGCGCCATAGTATGGCTTCTCACTCAATGCTAACATTACATAAATATAGAAACGAAATTACAAAGTGAATCTAAATGTTTGTAAATATTTTTGTTTTATACTTACGGAAAATTAGTTTTTATTTATTTAAGCTATATTTCTGTAATTGCATTTTTAAGGACGCAAATTACGCCAAAAAAAACATCTATAGAATTATTCAGAAATGTATACATAATAATCTAAATTAGTCGAACTGTTTTGAAGGAATCGCCTAGTAATGAGCACACATAAAAACATTTGTCAGACTAATACATAGTTACTACTATTACTAGAATCTATCACTATATACTAGATATTATAATTAATTTCTTATTTTTTTGGTAATCACACAGTTGCTATAACACAGAGTTAAATGTTTTAATAAAATTTCACAGAAAGATTTAATATTAACGAGATACGAAGAACGAATATTTACGTACTACTATTTACAAACACAATATTTGATTACCTAGTTTACTGATTTTAAATTTAATACTAAAACAAAATAATAATTTAACAGCTTTAGACATGCACCTGTAATATGTACAAAAAATAGTAAATCTTTATTACATTTTCATCTTTATTCTTCTTTTTTACTCTTATGTTTTAAAATACATTAAAACGAATTCGTTGTGATAAAATAATTAAATCATTCGGCTTAATAAATACAGTTCACTCTATAAGTAATGCTTTAAATCCATAAAATTTACGTTGGATATAAAATTATTATAATATCATAGTATTACAACGTTTTTGTTGGAAATACAAAAGACCATTTGGCAAGGAGATATGCGCTTAAAATGCCCTAAATACTTCTGCGACAGAAAGTTCCGTGGTTTTGGATCAATACTGTGGTTGAGGGTACGCCTACGTACATACAGGTCTCCGTACAATTCATTCTATAGAAGACGGTGACTGCTTCATGATTAAATTTTAATATAATTTGTTACGATCCCTGGGGCCCTAGACAAGTGGCTTTACGCTGATGGAATAGAATAGAAAATAATAACCAATGTATGAAATTGACATTCGCGTTTGACGTTTCGAAGCGAACGCGAATGTCAGCCTCATACATTGGTTGTTGTTTTCTATTCTATTCTATTAACGTAAAAGCCACTTGTCTAGGGCCCCTGATGATGTTACGAAGTAAGAGTTTCGATAATTCAAAATAAAAAGCAGAACGTCAATATATTTTCTAACCATTAAATATGTTGTTTTCATAAGCTAATTTATTTAAAGTAAATAAGTAAAAATTTTTATATTTTAATAAATTCGATTGAAATGATATGAATAAAATGTGATGTGAATATAAATATTAATACGAATATAAATATATGTTATAATTCTGATCTACTTTTGAAAAGCAATTAATAATTTTTTTTGTGAAAATCCTACCCAATATCGAAACAAATTCTAAGAAATAGATCACTCTCACTGATATTGAAAGGGAAAGTACACGCCGCTCTACGGAAATACAAATTCTATTTATAAATGTAAGCGTATTGAAAGGTTGTTTACAATCGTTTTGTGGAAGTAAAATAAACTGGAAAGAAAATTAATCAAAATTTATAGATTTTGCATTTCATACAGCCGAATACTGAAACGTCTTTCAAATATGAATTGGGACTTAATTATTTGGAACGCCATTAATTTCAAATTTCGCATACAAAATTTTGAAATTATGACGTTCCAAATAATTAAGTCCCACCTCATTTTGAATGACGTTTCAGTATTCGGCCAATAATCTTTAAATCTTGGTATTTATTCAAGCTTAAAATATAAAAATATTAGATTCCGCCCTCGACTTCAGCCGCGTGTGAGATTTTTCTGTACTTGTACAACGTGCCTATAAAATTTCATGTTGATTGGTTGAGTAGTTAAGACGTGAAATCTTCTTGCTTCATTATAACTCGCGAAGATTCAGTCGGTTTGACGTCATTATTCAATGACTAACTAGTGTCACACATATGTCACATTTATTAGATCTACGCGATCTATCCAAAGCATTTTTTTACTTTTTCTTTGAACTTTCATACTACTATATCTATTGAGTTACAGATAAACAAAGACATAACTCATCGGAATGTATCAGTAGCTAACGGCCGAATACTGAAACGACATTCAGATATTAAGTGCAACTTAATTATTTGAGACGCCGTTAATTTTAAATTTAGTATGCGGAATTTTAAATAATATATGACACTTAATATTTGAATGACGTTTCAGTATTCGACCGTAAAAATACTAACAGTATTTTGATACAAGCTTTAAAAAATGACAACTTGTCGATTGAATTTTGGAAACTATATTAACAAGTATCTTGAACAAAATGATTTCTAGAAAGTTCTCGAAAACGATTTCACCAAGTCATTTCTCGGTACAATTTTACGCGACAGATGAATAAATAATTAATTAATCGAAAGCATTATCCGTGGTGTGTTCAATAAATGGAAAAGCTTAATGAAATCCAAACGAGTTAAAATGAAATAACATTGAGGTAAATATATTTCGAAACGTTGTTTATTTCAAGCGATATGTCATTGTTGATTTATTCATTTTTATCGTTAACAATTTTATATTAAAATTGGTGTTATTTTAAGCTATTCCTTTAATCGAATCATTGTACAAATAAACAAAAGATGAATATTATACTTTTAATTTTGTTTGTAATCAATCCTGTAATCTGTTTGTATATACATCATCCCCAGTTCGTCCCGAGAGATCTTCCTTTGGGAATTCTATTATGCAATCCTAATAACACTTAAGAATTTATGAAGCTTCAAGCTCGTTCTATATCCGTTATAGCAGATAGCTAACATAACTTTATCGATTCAATTTCGAGATAAAAAAAAATATGTATAACGCCCGGCCTTATTGCCTCCACTAGTGACAGGAGGGTTGGTTTATTTTCCGCTCAGAGAATCGGACGCGCAATTTAACGAGAAAATGCTGTTAGCATTCTTTTCATCATTCCATGCGGTCCTGAATTGTACTTTTGAATTTTATACAATTATTTAAGTCTTCATTGTACATAATTTGTTCATATTTAATAATAATCTCGTTTGTGATAACTATAGGAACGTACTATATTAATAAAATAATTTTAAATATTAAAATTGCTATTAGGCCTTTTCGTAGTTTTATAAGGGATATTTATATTGTAATAAAATATAGTGAAATATACTCGTAATATATGACACAAGCTTAAGTCGGATTTTTACATTGAACTAAAACAGATTAAATAATAATAAAGATTATTTTTTAATTCTTAGTGATTACATAAATTATTTCGAGCTCAGTGGTAAAAGAAAACATTGCTATATAGCACGATAAATATTCGGTTATTATGTTAGCTCAGTTTTGCGTTTTTTAATAAGTGTATGTAATCATTAATAATAAAACATAATTTTTATAATTAGTAAAAAGGTATATAATTATATCTCTATTGCACTCGTTCATTGGTATACTTTTGTTACGTTCATTCATTTGTAACGTCATATTTTACGAATATATTGTTTGATATATGAAAATATTAAGAGAAATAGAAAATTTACGAATGATATGTGTTCCATGAGTTTAAGAAGTTTTGCTTGAATAATTTGTGCAATATACGTGTACATATTTAACGTGTACGTTGTACGTGACGTGTATCCATTGACAATGGTGACATAGTACTAAGCTGAAGTGTGCTAATTAGCCACATTTCAAAGTACTGCTGACGGAGCGCTTGTAACCTATCTACACCTTTTTACTTATAATATTATTGTATATATGTTACCAACGGCGACTTAAAATCAGTTCAAGGAGACTTCTACTACTTTCGCTTAAAGTTTCTCTAACAATAGATTCTGTAACAATGGATCGTTTCGACTTCTGTATGTGTATACCGCAACAAAACAAAGCTCTTACCGAGTCCAGAGGTTCCTCTTTGTTCAGGTTTTATATTGTTTGAGATCGACAATACTTTAGTTCCCGTATAATGATGTGTCGTAAATAGATACTATACTATAATATAATATAACCGACCCAGAGATAACAATGCTTAGGTTTAAACCGAATAGTACGGGTTCATCTCCGGGGTTGTCGCCGTGTTTTGGACGTCTCCATTTCGTGCTCAGTGGTAAAAGAAAACATTGCTATATAGCACGTTAAATATTCGGTTATTAAGTTTTGCGTTTTTTTAATAAGTGTATCTTATCATTCATAAGAAGACCTTTAAATAAATTGTGCAATAAAAATGGCCGAAGCGTGGAGAATTGGATCGAACACGTTTCCTTTTATAGAATTTTAGCCGACACTAAAACGGTAACTTAGTTCGGGGCATTCACCTTAAAACATTTTTAGAATAATTTAAATGAATCGATAAATTTTAACTTTGAAATTAATCAAACGATATAGTTTGTTTCCTTTAAGTAAAATGCGCCTCACTGAATCTTGGCTTCAATTGACTTAGCAATTATCGGAAAACGCTCGCGGCCGTAGCGCCGTTGTAGTTATTTTCCATATTTGTTTTATTAAACGGTGCAAGTTATACAAAATATGGATGAAAAAGCGTCCGTCTTTTGTTTGGAATTTTAATTGGTTCATCATAACGGCAAATAAATATAGTCAATTTAACATGCGCCATGTTTAAAGTGATTTCCCTTAACATAATATTCTACCGTAAATAGATGGTGTTGTATCTGGTGCAAAGTAAATATCAGGGCCAGTGTAAATATATTGGGTGTGGCCAATTATAGTCACGCTTCCGTATGTTCGACTTTTATTCTTATTTTAATTTTATTTGTTTGAATTATAGTTAATTAGGCTTATTTTCTGTCAATCAATCTTCTATATAAAAAAACTACTGGATAGATTTCAATGAAATTTTCTAAATTTTATTTCTTAGACACTTGGCCCTTATCAAAAAGAAATTATTGCGATACCTTCATTTAATAAAAAGTTATTAAAGTTTCAAGAAACAACGATTTTTATATGCACTGCGTGTTCAGTGGAATATGTTTAAACAAAGTATATGTTTGCTTGCGATCTTTTTGATGTTTTTTCATTCGTACATAAGAAAACTTTGTTAATATATCAAGCAACGCGGACGAAGTCGCGGGTATCAGCTAGTAATAAATAAAAATCAATTTCGTCGACTTAAAATCAATACATTATAAAAATATATTTATAATATTAAAACTTGATTGTACGTTGGTAAAAGGTTACCTGCGCCAATAGATACTGCTATCTTATGTCCACGGTAACTTAATTGGCTCACTTACCCACTAAGTGAACACCCAGACGAGCTTTCACAGAGCCTATTATCGCTAGTTCAGTATTCAGTATTTTTTTTCTAACATTTTTAACTTTCTAAAGGCTTAGTTCAGTTGTTGTCAAAAATACAAAATTAGGGAAGAAGGTTAAAAAATGTTTTTCGACCCTTATTTTTAATAATTTAGTTTCAAAAGCACAATCAAATTCCAATAAAGTTTCCAACAATAGTATTAGTTATTATTAGAACAACTCTTAACAAATAAAATACATTTTATGTTAATTAATTAATGTCCTATACTGCGTTAGGCTCACCACTGTCAAATAATATGAATATATTGAACGCTCATATTTAAGCAGCTTATATTACTTTCATTTAATATAAACTAACTTATTATGAGCATTTACTACTATTTCATTTTAATAACTATTTTAATAATCCAAACAACAAAATTAATATATTCATATTAAATTATAGTAACTTAATTTTTCATATTAGCGTTAGCGTTATTGAGTTACAAAAATCCGAACACTTTTTTAATTTCATAGGAGGGTGGAAGAGCGTATGGGCCACTTGATGGTAAGTAGTCTCCAATGCTCATAGACATTGGCATTATAAGAGACCTTAACCATCGTTTATATCGCCAATGCGCCACCAACCTTGGGAACTAATTACACTGGCTCACTCACCCTTCGAACACAACAGTATCAAGTACTGCTGTTTTGCGGTAGAATATCTAATGAGTGGGTGGTTACCCAGACGAGCTTGCACAAAGCTCTACCACCAAGTAACACTTATAACAATATTAAGATAAATAATTTTACTAATTGTTTCAGTAATATGACGAATAAAATGACAAATACTGAATATTGTATTATTTTTATTTGTTTCTTATTTTTACTTTCAATTAACAAGGTGTATTTATTGCAGGCATGAAGCAGTTTTGATAAGATGGCTACCAACGATATCTTCACATATATATCTTGAAAATTACTAGTAAGTGATATTTTATCTTTTAAAACATTATATATGACTAAATACATCAATTTAATCTATCTAAGATCTTCGGTTAAGGAGAGATTGGTGCAGGCGATGTGGATGTTGATAACATTACAATAGCACGGCTTACAATAGCTCGATATCACTCAATAATGCGTACTATGATGAGGTGCCGATGAGAATAGACGATGAATCGAATATTATACCGGTCATTAACGCCTGGAAATCACCGGTGTATTGAGGTCAGCTAAATTGGCATTGTTAATATCTAAATGATGGGGTTAATAGACACCAGAGGATCAATTTCAATTGACTTATGGCCGAATACTGAAACGTCTGTCAAATATGAAGTGGGACTTAATTATTTGGAACGCCATTAAATTCAAATTTCCCATACTAAAATTTTGACATTAATGACGTTCCAAATAATTAAGTCCCACTTCATTTTGATTGACGTTTCAGTATTCGGTCGTTATACACATAACCGTTTATAGAGTTATTACCTTTTTGCTCGCGGTTTTCTGCGTAGTACCGTTCCCTTGAGAATACGGGGACTAAATTTATCCTATGTTACTCGCTGATAGTGGGATAGGATGTAGCTTTCCATTGGTTAACGAATTTTTATAGGTTGGTTAAAGGTTTTGAGATCTATGCGTGAAAGCGTAATAAACAAACAAACGATGTCACATTCAGATTTATAATATCACTTGGATTGTGCCAAAACGATCTTTGGTTCGTGATGTTATATTGGATTTTTCTAAAATATGTCGTTGTTTTTGTCTGTCTGTAGATCAAAGTTATATATATGTACTTTTATTGCCTTAGTCGATTCTTGCTTCAATATAAGCTGACCCAAATTGGTTTGCCTAATAGTATTATATATGTCAATACTATTTCCAAATATACATATTTAACACTACCCCAGAGTATGCCCCACTACTCTGATTGTTATTTTATTTTTGATTTACTTTACTATTGTGTTGTTATGAACTTAAGGATTATTATTGTAAGAAGGTGGTTTAAAGGGAAGTCTCTAGAACCTCGGTCATAATTACACTCGTACATACATAAGTGTTTGTGAAGTAAAGTGAAGAATAACTAGAAATTGCATCGATCTTTATAATACTTATTAAATAATCCACTAGAACAATATGAATCATAGTTATGACTTATGAGTATTGTCCGACTTTATAACGGTTTATTAACTTTTGGTTTGAGTAGTGCAAATGGACTTTTACGAGTTAATTTAATTGCAAGTAAAAAGAAAGTTTTTATATTTTAGTAAAAATTTTAATATTATTTGGAGCACAGACTGAGAATATATAGAGAAACCTAGACGATTTCTATTACGCTTACTTTTTACCCATTTTGGGGCGGGTAAATTACTATCCTTAACTCAGGTCACACAAATAACCCATGAAACATAGTTCCAGTCACCTAATAAAATAAAAGCAAAACCAATATTTTAGTTAGTGCTACTTATGATGTCTTATTTTAGTAAATGAGCTTACCAGTTTGTAATCCATGTATCATTTGTGTTTAAATAAATAACATTTGGGCTGGGCGGCATAAGGGTTACGTCATATTTATGACTCGTCGATCCCACAGTCGCTCAAGACCAGGGTTATTAAACAGTGCGTCCTACCTGTAATGACTAACGGTGCCGAAACGTGGACAGTCACCGTAGGTCGGGTACACAAATTTAAGGTCGCTCAGCGAGCAATAGAACGCGCGATACTAGGGGAAGTTGGCTGGAGGGGGAAGTGGAAACCACGCTTAGGCAAACGTAGTGTAGGACGCCCTGTGGCGAGGTGGACCGACGATTTAAAAAGTGTCAGGTACGGGATGCGGGCTGCCTAAGATCGGGATGGTTGGCGTTCTTTGGGAGAGGCTTTCGTCAGGCAGTAGACGGCGATAAGCTGAAAAAACAAAGCTTCAGCTTAAAACTTAAGTTTTTATTACGACTATAATGATAAATATATTATATTTAGTATTATGAGTGTAGTTGTATGAATTAGCTGTTTTCTTTTATATAGAATAACGATGCCGTCCCGCGTGCTGAGTGCTCGATCGGGAGGCGAGGTGAGCGTAGCTGACAGCCCCTTCGCCACCTTCGAGTCGCTCACGCAAGCTGCCGTCATCGCGGTTATGGGTGTGGCCATCGTTGTTTCCAACCTTCTTATCATCGCTGCTTTTCTCAACTTCAAAGGTATGTACCCAACACACATATTATTTCATATCAAGGCCTTAACCGATGTTTGGTTTGAAGGTTCTTGGTTTCTTTACGTATTCGTATACATTTGTCATCGACGAATACCATTTACAGGTTTATCGAACGAGGTTATCAACTATTACCTCCTGTCGCTGGCAGTTGCGGATTTGCTTTGTGGCATTTTCGTGGTTCCTCTATCTGTCTATCCTGCTATCACTGGCCGTTGGATGTTTGGAGATCTGATGTGTCGATTGGCCGGCTATGTCGAAGTTACACTTTGGTCCGTCTCTGTATACACGTTCATGTGGATCTCAGTGGATCGCTATCTCGCCGTGAGGAAACCTCTCCGTTATGAGACGGTTAGTTTGACGGTAGATATCTCTTTTCTTATTACTTTTCGTCTTCCACAAACTGGGCGCTCTGGTTCTACTGACGTCAAGAGATTGTTCAGGGCGTTAACATCGGGTCTCCATCAAAATAATGAAGTCAGTTTTTTAAACTAAATAGCTTAGTAGAATACAATATTTTCTTCTTTACTAAATACCTCTTCTCTTATTTATGGCCTGTTCATTTATGTCTGTTTATAGTTTTTTTTTCTTATCTGGCCAATGTCTTAGTTGCCCAAGCTTACTTCCTGATAGTAAATATTTAAATGTTGTTGAAATATAAGCAAATTAAATGTAATGATTTTTATATTTTCCTAGTGAGCGATATTATACAGCGATTATATAGACGCATTGTGAATCTTCGTTACAAAGAGGTATTATGAAATCATTACATGTCATACTTTTATTACATTGATGGAGAAATCAGATGTAATTGTCATGAACATATCATGAACATTTTGCATGAATATATAAAATCCTTAATACGCCATACTTTTATATTTTTCCTTTTGCCTTGCATGTAAATGAAACTAATACTAAATTACTGTTCGTTTAGTTAGAATTCTTGAATGTTGTCATCTAGAGCCAGAATGTCACAATAAATAAGCACAATCTGCACATTTGTCCTAGTCACGTTAAATTTGATTAAATACTAAAAAAACAGTGATACTTTATTTCAATAGAAACTAAAATTTGCGCCTGCAAATGAAAAATTAAATTTATGATCAGTTTTAAAGTACAAAGCATTGAAATATAAATTCAATAAATTTTATATAACTATTATTGTACGATCAAATGTTTAATTTAAAATGCTTATCGAGGTTTATTGTTCAATGTTTTGGAAGTAATTATGTTGCGTCTAATAGGAAAATAGCGATAGATTAGTAAAGTATCTGGTCCAGGTCATGATCTAAATACTATAAATAGTTTTCTCTAAACAATATCCAATCGTGACAGATTTTTTAAAATATATATTTCTGTTAACCCATTTCACCTTTAATTTCTGGTCAATAGTTGGGACCTGCTCTAGTTAACCGTTTTGCCTATAATTGATTTAGTAATCGGTCAATTCTGGATTCAACTTAAAAATCCATTTTGGATTGATTAGTTTTTGAATAACATTTATGTTCGATACGATGTGGGTGAAAATGTAAATTTGAGAGCGATTGAGGAATATCAACAAATGATGGATGCGAAAAGACGTCTTCCACTAAATATAATCACTGGACTTTAAATAAATTTCACCCTGTTCACTGCGACTGATACGCATTTTATGTACGTGTCTCTCGTAAGCTTTATAATGATAAATAATTTAACTTATCCACTGATGATATGTAATTTGACTTATCTTTTTTTGTGCAGGAATTCATCAAAAAATTCTATGTGCAGTTTCGATAATGTATAATGATATCAATCAAGCTTCAGTTTTGGATAAATGAAATGGCCAAGTATCGTTTGGTATATTAACAAAGCAGATTTTTCATACTTGGATAGTATTGCACTTTCAAATTATCTAATAAGAAATATGTGTAACAATATTATTACATTAATATAGGTACAAACTCGCACCCGAAGTCAATGCTGGATGGTATTCACCTGGATATCTGCCGCTATGCTCTGTTGTCCGCCTCTCCTTGGATACAAAAAGGAAGCTAATTTCGATAAGGAAACTTTTATTTGTATGTTGGATTGGGGAACGACGTACGCTTATACGGCGACTTTAGTTATTCTCGTTCTCGGGCCGAGCGTAATTTCAATAGTATACAACTACTTCTACATATTCTCCATGAAAAGAAAATTGAATAGCGGAGCTCCGATCCACGATAAGGAATACGCGACTGCACTGGCTGAGAACCTCTCGAACCCGAGTCATTGGATGAGCTTCATTCTTGTCACCGCTTTCTGGCTGAGCTGGGCTCCGTATTCAGGCGTCAGGCTGTACGAGTACTTCACTGATCAGGAGCTTAAGATACCAATGCTTCACTTCGGCGTCGTATGGCTCGGGATTTTAAATTCGTTTTGGAAAATTGTCATTCTCATATCTTTCAGCCCTCAATTTCGACTCGCGCTACGGATTTTGTGTTTAACGGCTTGCTGTCGAACGAAAGGCCGCCTGCAAGCTGAATTGATTGGCATGGATAATGATGACTAATTTAACTAACCAAAATGAATAAATTCTGAAAATACTTTAATACATTCAACATTTATATATGTTGTATTCTTTGTTAATTTTCGGTGAATTGAGGGTTTAGAGGTAAAAGTTTGTGTGTTTTTGATTCTTATAATATTATGTATCGATTAGATTTTGCTTACGTTAAATCATAATGCGAACACGAGATCACAATTTTAGAAAATAATATATGACTGAGAACAGACATCCAGTTTTTAATTCATTATTCGGTATTTTTTTATTGACATAATATTGTGATTATCAGCGGCTATTATAGTGCTATTCACAACGGCTTACGTATTCTGTACTTAATAGAGCAATTAGGAAATTATTTGTCTTAAATATTTTAGAAATTGAATGTCTGCTCTCAGCATCACGTTTGAAAATATTGATTTAATCGTTGAAACACAACAATAATCACTACAAAAGTCATTCCTTAGTTAGGATAGAGCATAGTATATTTACACTTGTTCACCGTTTAAATGTCATTTTATGTTATATTTATACACACCAATTGAGTTACGTATAATTGAGAAAATTGTCACGATATATATAACATTTGGACAATAATAATTCTTATTTTAAAGTTGTGTTGTAGAATGTGCAATCATAGTTTCATATCACTTATTCGAATAGATTTAAAAAAAAAACTTTAAATTTACAAAACATAATCCGTTAATTTATTACCTATATATTACAAAAAAACCCCTAGTATTTATACCATATAAATACGTTTAAAAAAATGTTGTATATAAACAAAATAATCAACAAAGTAAAAAAATAAATAAAAGAACATATATGCTTTATTTGAAAACAATAAAAGAAATGTAAGCAATATTTTATAAATTGGATAATATAGAAAATTAAAAATATATGTTTAAAATATAATGTAATATTTTTGGAACTTGTCTTATAATAGTAATTTGATTTAAATGATGACTTAAAATAATACAAATACTAATAATTTAATTATGTCATATAAATCATTTTTTTAATTCAATTTAATTTGATTATTATCTTTTAACTTGTCCTATAGTAAATATGTCAAGCATTTTTAAGCGCACATCATTTTATAAATTAGATAATTATGTAACGTTTCAAATTAAGTTTAGACTTTCTAAGTTTTTTAAATAACACATAAAATGACGTTATTTTTAGGGTAGTATTCACTTGTACTTTCGCTCGGACTTGCCGTTGTGGCTTTATAACAATAATTAATTTTAACTACGAATGCAATTTGGTTTAGGCTATTATATCTTTAGTATTATAATTAAAAATTTTGAAATAGTAATATCACGTTTTAAAATAACTTACAATTTAATAAAATTGTAATTTACTTAAATTTTAATTTTATATAATTGTAATTTAATGAAATTTTAATTCAATTAAATTGTAATTTACGCACTTGGGTTTCACACGTTTGATTTAGATGAGCAAAAATAATTTAATTTGTCTAAGTCTTATTTAATATATCTTATTTATAAATTTTATGAAACAAAATCCGATCTTCCGTGAAATATATTTAGTTTTAAACGCAAAGCTACGGTCTGTTTACAGTGGAATCACTCTGAGACGACGTAGAATTAGTCCTACGAGATTTGCTTTTAACCATTAAAACTCATAACGCTTCGTTCTTATTTATTAAATTAGACACATCGAAACTTATTTAATACATAATTAATTATTACTTATGTTAGTTTAATACTTTGGTAAGTTTCGGTAGTAATTAAAGTTAGCTTAGCGAGAAAATGATTGCGAATGAAGTTTGATCAAATCATTTCTCAAAGAAATACTTATTGCCTCTAACTGAAGCTCATTCATTATCATAAGATAAGTTAGTAAGTTCATTCGTGTAGTATCTTTTTATATTTTGCATCGCGTTTATCAGACATCGTTTAGCTTTATAATATCATAATAATATAATGTTGAATATTTGTATTTTGAATCTGTAAAAATTATGTTAAAATTATCAGAGTGTTTGTTAATAACGGTAATACAATTTTAACATAAGGTCAATGTTTAAGATGTTTCGTATGATTTCAACCTACAGAAGTCATATAAATTCGTAACTTTCGGAATTATTCGATAGATAGTAAAAAAAAATGTAATTAAATTAATCTGGGGATTAACGATAGTAGTGTTTTTGTTGGCAGATATTTAAAAATATGTAGTCACTACTTGGTTTGCTTAAAATACAAACTTAAGTCTATCGTAATAATTTAGAAATTTGCGATTAAAATTGTTATAAAAGTTATTGGGTGTTAAATTAAAAAACGCAAAAATTCCTGCCACTTGTAGTTATTACTTCATATTTCAGTATTTTAAATAACAATTGTGTCAAATATCAAAACGTACTTTGTATGTATCGAGTATGTATCGAGTCGTGATTCTCTAGCGTGAATGACGTATTAATTAGATTTATATTTAAAAATCTTTACTATAACTAGTATACGCGAATAGAACGTACGGTTATTTAGATCTGTTTCAACTTTGAACCAAGTCTAGAAACGTAATGCGGTAGTTGTAGAAACTAGTAATAAGTATAAGTGAATATAAAAAAAATATATGAAAAATAAAACTAATAATTATTAAAAATTTGACGATCTATTTTTGTAAAAATAATCATTTTGATATTGTTTGCGTAGTTCTAAAAACGTGAGTACTTTTTACCAGTAATATACCAGTTCAAATACTTTTGAATAATTAAAAGCCTTTGGAATAGAAAAATATTGACGAAAACACAACTAATTGTAATTCAACAAAATGGAAGTAACCATTTCACAAAAGACAAAACATCTTTTGGTCTTAAACAATTACAATACGAAATGGTAATTAACACGTTGTCGTTCAAAGTAAAATGAAGTAAGAACTTATATATCTTGTCTTTAACATTGTTATAAATTTCGATGGCCTTAATGTACTGCCAAGCAACGATATTTTGCATTTTGGTGTTCCGGTTTATTTAAATAAGTAAGTACCTACAATTATTATTATAGACACAAATTACATCATAAAATACCAACATCGCAGTTCTTTGCTGATAAACAATGACAAGTCAGCATACTATATCGCCAGTGTTCATAGGCTGAGTTGACCATACACCATTGCCTTCGTAGCTAGTTTATAAAAATATAGGTATTTACAAAATATTTCTCGTAAAATTGAAACGTCATTTAATGTTTATTTATTATTAAAAGATAAGCCTTATTCGTATATTCTAAATTTAAATATATAAGATAGTAGTTCATTTAGAATTTATAAGTGATAGTTCAAAGGTGATTTATTGTTGTTGACTATTAAAGTGTTCGTATGATGTTCGAATGTATCTGTGTGAATTTATGTATGAGATTTCGATATATTCGATTTAATGTCATCTGATTCATTCGATGAACGTTACTTTAAATTTAGATTATGTCATAAATCATAATTGTATGCCAAAATAATATTTTTATTCTTACAAAATTATTACTTACAACTATTGGATTACAGTTTCGTTTATAAAATTGGTTATTAGCTATAAACTTTACCGAAATACTAAGAGTAGTAGATAAAATAACGTATAGAAAATACCTAGCCAATAAGTTTTATTTCATAAACATGCGCTCTCGTTGCAGTTTATTAGCCTGTGCAGCAGCCAATAGTACAATAGATATAGAAACGACAGCACTAGATGCTTATTACTAAATAATATTAAAAATTAAAATAGAAATCCACACATTCAATTGCAATATAGCCTATAAACTACGTATTAAAGATAAAATGTTCAAGTTGTTAATTTTTTTAAAAGTTGCATTAAATAAAAATAACTCTCAATTTTTTTTTTATAAACTTAGCGAATCAATAACTGTACTCGTCATATAAAAACTTTGATAAAATATTGAAAATTATGAAATAATAGTTATATTTTCTTACATAGTGTTTCAAAAAGTAAATCCAAAAAACTAAATCTTCGTCAACGCGCAGAAACGAGTTTATATTTTATTTGTTTTAATAATAATTGCCTTTCTTAAACTAAGCCTAGTTCTAGAGTATGCAAACGTTTTACTATTCAATAATAATATTATATTATAACAGGTGTATAACAGCAATAATTATAATAAGTTACATCGTCGTCTACATACTGCCATTACTGTCACCGCCTGCCACAATACGTACAAAGTATTACAAAACATACTTTATATTTATTCAATGTTACCGTACAACTGATTGAAATATAAATGAAACTTTAGAATCTCAATTTATTGAAATACTTGTCTTAATTATTACCTAAGTATCTACTGATTGTGTATCAATAAATGTTACCAAAGTGATTGTTCGTTATGTATAAGTTATATTAAATCATAATGACAAAAAAAACAAAGTCCTATGTATATTCTAAATTTGTTATTCAAGCTTAATACTCCAATTACGATAATTATATGTAGATTAATTAGATATAGTATACAAATGTAATAGTTTTTAAATGATCCTGTAATGATGTCGTTTTGTAGTAAAGCCTTTGGATGTTTCAAGATATTAATATGTAACTAGTTTACAGAAACAGAATAAATTAGATTGAAAATATATTTGAATAAAATTGTAATAATTATTTCGCTTGAAATATGTAAATTGTAATGGATTATAACGAAAATTGTTGACAGTAGTTTTGTCTAAATTATACTGGATATGGGCTTTTTGTGTTTAAGATAAAATTAATTTTATATTAATGTAAAAATAAATAATTGACCACAGAGTACCTATGTTATTTAAACGTATACGACTCAAAAGAGTGGCTCATAAAATGTAACGAACTCGTCAAGTTGTTTTCATTAATCGGTTCTATGAAATACAAATATTGTTGACATCGCATAATTTTTAATATTTTTTCATAGCAGATCTATTTATTTACTCGACTTCAGTTATACAAACTATAGTCATTAAAGATGTATTTCATTTTAATAAATCATATTTTATTTTTAAAAATGCGATATTGATTAAAATTAATTATTTATTTAAGGTCTGCACAAAATTTTATCAATCAAAGCCCTATTACCGTCAGTCATAATTAGTCAATTTATCTAGTATATGATCGTATAAGTAGTATGTACACATTACGTACTGTGATGTTTATATTAAACGAGATTTAAATAAATGATTATTCAATAGATTATTTTTTGTAGTAGTTAAGTGAGTGGTCTGTAAGTCAGAATTTTAATAATTGATTTCATACATAAAAAATGTAGAATATGCAATTGATATGTAGAATTATATGAAATATCAATGGAAGGTTTGTTATGATTGTCGATTGTATTTGTATGCCATCTCACTAAATATGATTATTAGTAACGTCTCCTGTTATATTATAAGTCCGTTGTCGTAATTATTAACTAGTTGATTTGGCAGTTTGAAGTCTCACTATCTCAATGTTGTACGGGCCCATGTGAAAGTTACATTCAGTTGATCCTGATGGTCTGTTTTCGTCTCCACAACACAAGTTGGGGTGAAATAATTCCTCGTAAAAGTACTATCTGATGCAAAAATCACATGTATTGCCTTAATAATTCCAATATTATTAATGTTTTGTAAAAGTTTTCCTTCAATAGCCAATTCACATACCATATTGTTAGAAGCTTATTAATCTATACCATTTTTACAGTTACCTTTGACGAAACGACGTTGTAATATTTATTCTCGAATATTTGTATTGATATAGTTGCATAGAATAAGATATTGAATTATGTCTATCTCAACTTTACTTATCAATAAATTAATCAAATTTAGCTCGCAATGTGTTGTTTTATTTTCATGAAATCGCTGATTATTTATATAATATAAAAGTAAAAAAAATAATAATTGAAAAGCGCTCAACGCTACATTAATGTTTAAAGTCACAATTTGGTAATAAAATTACTGCGAATTTATTAATATTTTTGTAACGTTATCAAATGTAACTAGTGACAACAATTTAGTCGAAATTATATACAAATCTTATTGACAGCAACCCTATAGAATAAGTTAACCCCTCCTCCCTTGATCACTCAGAGTGCCCTGTCAGCTAGGTAACTACGAAGGCAACTACGTACGGAGAACTTCACGAATTATTTTTCTTATTGAGTAGTCGCTCATTACTGTAAGGACCGTATCGCTGTAGTATATTATGGCGACTACCTTAGAGATTCTGGACAATAACCGTACATATAGGCTGGCTAAACACCTTCCAGATCATCCTAGGAAACCAGAATCCCAATAAGATAAAAAATATGCAATCCATAAACTTTGATTGTGATGCAGTCTTATGATAACATATAAAATATCAACTATAAACCGAAAGGAAAATACAACATATGCACGGACGACACGGCCGTAAAGACTACATGAAAGCATAATAAAATAAATAATTCTAGGGGGCGTAAATCATAATGTACAACTACTTAAATTTGCTGACACAAACTATATTTAGATCTTGATATAGTTATATGGTATTGATTTTAAAGGCGACAGTATAACTGATGCGTGGTAGCAGCGACGTAGTTAGGGCCATGAGCGCGTCTGGCAGGATATGAATTCGCGGGCAGCCCTACATTTATTTTTAGAAAGATAAATTACACTAACTAATAAATGTATCATTTAATCTTAAAACAGTTCATACTCTTATGTGAAAAGGTTTTGTTCCATGCCATGGCATCGCCTACACTGATTTAGTGAAAGTTTATTTTATTTGTGTGATCATGTTTTTATTGCGATTACCTTTGACCCAGCGGCCTGTTAGTTGTGGGTCTACAAAGTGCATCCAAGCCTATCTACGGATCTGCTACTGATTAGTTTGGAAAAGATTTTAACTCAGGTAAGTCCTTTGTTACTTGTGTTTTTTTTTTAACAGGAAGCGCCATATGTGTTTCTGACAGTAAGTGGTCACCATCACCTATACATTGGCATTGTAAGAAATATTATTCCGATGAGCTCGCACAAAGCCCATGCGTAAATGCGAGAGGGTTGTTTGTATTTAAAAAAAAACATGGTAGGTACACAGAAAACAAAAAGGTACTCATATAAATAGCTGTCTTTTGCATGGAGCACACTGAAAACTAGCGTTGGCAATCGTGATTTTTAAAGTCGCGAAGCCAAAAAATTTTACTAAGTGATAAATTTTTGCTACGTTTCACTTAAGTCCGGTTTGTTTTCCTTTATTTAAGTTAAGTTTATATAATTTATATTTAGTGACGTCAAAATATTTCTTTTATAGTCAGGTTTATGGGTTTCTCTGACACTCAGTGCGTTGTTTGTATTAAGGCTTTTAAGTAATTATTCTATTGCCATATGTTATATACTTAATTATTAGCTGTATACGTGTAGCTTTCCTGCTGAACAATTAGCAAGTTTATTAACGACTAGATAATTCCTGCAGTATATACTTGTAAAATCCCCGTTTTAAATTACACAAACTTGAATTTAAAAGCTTAATTTAACCGTTTACAAATTAGAAGTTTGAATTTGATTGCAGCGTATCTGTTAATTACTTAAAAATATTACGAGTTGGTCGTACTGTGTGGTGAAGCGCTACGACGGTTGAGTCCTGAATCACGTAGTAGTACACATCCTGTGTAGTGCCTATACTATTCAATAGATGGAACCTTGGTCATGACAAAATGTTACCTATAGGATATATAAAACTTAGTAATACGAACAGTTTTTCAACATCGTTCATAGATGGTGTTGTGCCTGAAAGTATTTTTCAGAAAATTTTTAATTAAATATTTGATTTTATTTAACTGAAATTTAAAGTTGAATTATAATGTATTACGTAACTATAGTTACGAGTAATATAAAAATAAATTGGCGATTATGTGATAGTTTGACTCATGATATTTGTTTCTGTATTCACTAAAATAACTTTACACTAAGATATAACATAAATGTATTTTAGTAATATTGGAACTAAATAAATAATGTAACGAAGTTTATAATGCATAAAGAACTCATACTAAATAAATAATTAATTTAATGAAAAATATATGTGTTTACTACACAATTTATTGCTATAACGTTTACAATATTTACAAGAAACATAAATTTTACTAAAAAAATATTGTGATTATATGACCTTGTATCTTCGTGTACTGTGATCGTGTACAAATGGAACTCTTCGAATAAGTCTTCAACAATTTATTTCGATGTTCAGGTAACAAGGTACAGTTGTCAAGTAGGAATGAACAATGAAGTGCCATGACACGTCATACGAAATAATGTTACGCGTGATGGTTAACGCATAGGAAATATTTGTAATTTTGTGTCTTGTGTGAGTATTGTTGCTAGGCGTTAACATGACTCCGGCCCGTTGAAAATCTCAGTTTTCAACATCTTAATTGATCCTCTTCGGGAAGGAGTGGGCAAAGTCGAACCAAGGGGCGTCGATAAGTTACCATGCCGGACTTGCCGGTAGTGCACCAACAGAGTGGAGGAAGAGTGTCTTCGGACAGCAGAACTAGGTCACCGATTTTTAGACTGGCCGTGTTTTGTTTTCATTTCGTTCTTAGCTGCAGTTCTGTAAGTACTCCGTTTGTCACATTTGCCAAGTGCTGCCGGATTTGTTCTAGACGGGCGTAACGAGTAAGGTTGGTTTCGTTCCTCATCTCGAGATAAGACTAAAAAGTGCCCTGGGGATAGGTATTGGAGGTCATCAGAAGAGGACGATAAGGGACACAAGAGTCGACTATTTAGTATAGATTCTACTTGTGCGAATAAGGTTATTAATTCCTCAAAGGTTAGATGAAATATCCCATTACGTGCTTAATGTGAAATTTTGCTGATATTACACCGGCCTCCCAAATGGCACCGAAGTGAGGTGCATAAGACGGAGTAAAATTAAATTTGAAACCTTCATGAATTGCAAACTCTCCAAGGCACTTATGGATTATTTTTTAGGAATAGGTTAAGTTATTTTGAGGCAGCGACAAAGTTGCGCCCATTGTCCGAAATTCCGCCGGCCTACTACGACATGAAACGAATCTACGCAATGTCATTATAAATGCGTCTTTTGAAGATCGCTCACAGCCTCTTGATAAGAAGACCTTAACAGTTTTGGGTGCCTTTTTTGGTATGGATAGTTTTTAGCAAAATCTATTCTACCACCAAGGCTGTCTTTATCAATAGAAGTTGCTAATGATAATATTTTTACACAAAATCTTCCTGTCTTTAGTCTAACAGTATTAATTAAAAAATGATTTTCGCATAACCAGCTTCACGTAAAATACCTCTTTGGGGTAGCTCTTCTAGCTCCCAAAATGTTGTTAATTAGTTATCAACTTGAGATTTTTTAGATAAATCCAGTTTTGACAGTAATGCATGATTGCTATGTATTTTATTTACTGAATTTTGTATGTTTATTTGACCCCCGATGATCCAACCCAATTGAGAGCTACGTAAGATAGGATTGCCTTTATCTATGGATTTTTGTTGACTACCTAGGATGTCCCAGAAAATGTCAGCTCCTATTAGCACGTCAATCGGGCCTGGTTGGTCAAAGTAAGGATCAGCTAATTGTATATCTTTAGGTATTGTCAGTTTAGAAATGTCTATTGGATACTTTGGTAGATCCCCTGTAAGGCGTTGTAAAACAAGACAAGGGAAAATAATTTTGAAATCATTAATTGAATCACGAGATAGTAATTGAACGACACATCTTTCGTTGACTGTGTTTGCAAGACAATTACCAATTCCTATGACATTTAGTTCCATCGGCATAATCTTTAGAGATAGTTTTTGTTGTAAGGCTTTAGAAATGAATGATGACTGACTACCTGAGTCTAGTAAAGCGCGTGCTTTAGCAACCTCTTTAGTCATTGGATTCATAATTTCAATTAGGGCCGTAGACAACACCACCTGACAAGCTACTTCTTTGGTAAAGTTATCAAGTGGCTGGATTTCGTTATTATTTACTTTAGAGCCAGTGTCATTATTGTGTAACAGTGTATTGTGGCGTTTTTTGCACTGCCTGCTGGGGCCCATGCGACAGTCGCTGGTGGGATGACCCTGTCTCAAACAATTTGAGCATAATTTGTATTTAGAAACATCAGCTAGCTTATCTTTCATATTTTTTGATTTAAAGGTTGAGCAATCATATATTTTGTGATTTTCGTTGCAAATAATGCAGCGAAATACGGAAGTTCTATTCTGTTGGGCGACTGAGTTACTACTACTACAAGGGACACCTGTATTTTGGGGAAATTTAGAATAACTTTCTTTGTTACGATGTATAGACTCAAGGACATGGGCGCGATCAAGTAAAAATGTTCTGAATTGATCTAAGGTAGGGATATCGTCTACTTTGTTACACTGCTCTTCCCATTTCATTAAAGTGTTGTTATCGAGCTTAGATGCTAGCATAAAAATAATTAAAGTATCCCATTGGTCCGTTGGTTGGCCAAGGTTGGCAAGAGCGCGTAAATTCTTGGTAACATGGTCAACAAAATTTCTTAATGAAGTCTCGGACTCCCAAGCTATTTGGTGTATATTAAAAAGTGATTTTAAATGATAGTTTATTAACAATCTTTTATTGTTATAACACTCACAAAGTAATTGCCATGCATTTAGATAGTTGGCTGAAGAAATTTCAATATTAGAAACAATGCGCTTTGTTTCGCCCTCGAGGTAACTTAATAAATAATGAAATTTTTGGATCATAGGTATGCGTTGATTATTGTGGATTAAATTAAAAAAGGAGTCGTGGAACTCAAGCCATCGAAATAATGATCCGTCAAATTTGGCGATTTCAATTTGTGGTAACTTAACACCGATATCGTGATCATGGTCGAGAGAGCTTTGACCATTTTGAAACATAGATTCGCGTCTTTTTTGATCTTGTTTAAGTGTTTTTAATTCATTTTGTGATTTGACAAAGTCTTTAGCTATAGCTGTGCATAAAATGATATCTTGCTCAATGCGTTCTCGCTCATCAATGTGACAATCTAAATCTTTGTAATTTATAAGTTCAATTTGAGTCTGCAATTCATCAAAGTTATCGGACAAACACTCTAACCTCTTCAGTTTTAAGGATAACTCAGCAAACTCAACCGATGTTAGTGTAGTTTGCCTTGTGATTTTATCTAAATAATTTTTAAATTTTGTAATTTGACCTTTAATTGAACTACGTTTTGTTAATAAATCTCTTAATTTAGGATCATATTTAGTGCTCTTAATTTTTATTTCGGATGAACCTTCGGTGTCTGACATTATGTATAAATAGTGATGAGTATAACAGCAGTAGTATACTAATAATTGTTAATGTAAATAATGAAATTTTTAAACAGTAGGTAATAATAAATTTATCACGAGGCAATTTTATATTAATTTTACTGAAACAAAAATAGAATAAATGGTCTCACAAGGCGACGCTTGAATAGGTAGCCGGGTGCAATATCAGCAAAATCTTCACCCGCGATCAGCAACGGTAACAGATCACGAAAGCAGATGAACTGGCCGCCGTACGTAGATATCTAAAATACGTCAGCCAAAACAACTGAATATCGCGTAAAAAATTGGGATAATGATTGCGAGGATAATGAGACTTTAATTATTGTTATTTTGTTAAATAATATTTTTAATTTATAAAATAATTTAGTAAAAAAATAATGCAATTTAAATATTTCAATGTATTTTTCTAATGTAGTTAGTTGAAACTTATTCACACAATTAAAATTTAAATTAGTATTTTAGTATAACAATTGGATTTGGAAGAGATAAATTTAGGATCGGGTAATGTTTTAGCAAGTAATGGATGGATATACGGCACTTATCTGGTTGAATAATGATATGCTGCGAGGTTAGGCTGTAGCTGCTTCACCGGCAATGGTTTTGTTCACTTCTAATTCCTTATTAAGCCAATTTTCCAATTTATGTATCTTCATTTAGAATTTCAAATCTTCGAATAAGTCTTCAACAATTTATTTCGATGTTCACGTTACAAGGTGCAGTAGTCAAGTAGAAATGAACAATGAAGTGCCAAACGACATATGAAATAATGTTACGCCTGATAATTAGCGCATAGCAAATATTTGTAATTTTGTGTCTTGTGTGAGTATTATTGCTAGGCGTTAACAACCTAGGTGAAAACTTCTTTAGGATCGTGATTTGAAAGTCGATGAAACGAAAAAGCGACAGTAAAAAGAGACAGACACATAAATTCATAAGATTTAACTTGGGAAAAAATGAGATAGGAAGCATTATACAGTTGAAACCAACATTTTTGAAGGTTTCACTTCTACCACGTGTGAATTGCACACATGTTTTTTTTTTTAAATATATTATACTAGCTGCCCGTCCCGACTTCGTACGGATAAAATAAGAATTTTATCCCGTGCATTTTTTAATCAATAAGATATAAACATTCACCAATCGATTTATTCGCCCATACAGTACAGTGTATGTGTGTTCAGTACAGGGCATAATATAATAATTCTACTTCCTACTAATATAATAAACACGAAATTTTGTATGGATGTATGGACATTTGTTACCCTTTCACGTAAAAGTACTGAATAGATTTTAATGAAACTTTACAATAATATAGCTCATACATCAAAATAACAAATTAGCTATAATTTATAAAGCTATTGAGTAAATTGGCCAAAATATAATAATAAGTGTACGTTGCACATTCGAAAAAAACTTGTGGTATTTGCAAGCCATTCTGGCATGCCTGCAAAAACCGTAAGAGGTTTATAACACGAAATAATGTATGGTGGAAATATATTCTCTTATATCGTTCTACAAAATATCCGCGACAGCATAATATTATATCTATCTTTTATATGTACGCCATTATCGCTTAAATTGTGAATCGAAAATACTATCAAATTTTATATTATTTTCCGAAATTAATTTTGTATGAAGAAATTTGAGAACTATGTTTAGAAAGTTGAGACCTGACTCTCTTAGGCATTTTCAAATGTTTAATAAATTGTTAATAGCGTGTAATATTCTAGCTATTCATTACAACCAAACAAACAAACATACAAACAAAGTTTTCCTCTTTATAATATTAGTATAGATTAACTCGCTCTCGCACTCGCTTTAAGCTCGTCTGGGTAGGTACCACCCACTCATCAGATATTCTACCGCAAGCAGCAGTACTTTATATTGTTGTGTTCCGATATGAAGGGTGAGTGAGCCAGTGTAATTACAAGCACAAGGGATACAACATCTTAGTTCTCAAGGTTGGTGGCGCATTGGCGATGTAAGCGTGTTTACCAGGCGTTGGTGACCACTTACCATTAGATGGCCCATATGCTCGTCCGTCTATCAATACAATAAAAAAAATATTGGTTGCCTGTAAAGTCGGTATACGGGCGAAAGTTTTACGTGACAACGACTTTGAGTGGTAAAATAATTTTAATGTGAATATTCATTCGTATAGTAGGAAGAAGGATGAAATAATAGTAACAATTTAAAACATTTATTTATACAAAGAATTATATTTAAAACATTAATTTATACAAAGAATCTCGCACTGAATTTCATATTAACAAAATTTTATTTTTTATGTCCGTCTCTCTCGCTCTTAGGCGGGCTAACCATGCCCGAGTGGAAGGGACGCGTGCCTCTCACTCGCTCTCATTGTGAGCGCATAACGTGAGCGGAGCGTAACGCAGTTTCTTGAAGTGTCACCCGGCAAACCAATTTATAAGACGTTGTCACGTCAAAAAGGCTAATTTTCGTTTATATCTTAGTTAAACAGCAGAATTACGGAAGCCGACTTCATTGTAGATAAGTATTTTAAAATTTCCTTTTGTAATTATAATCAGAAAAGCTTAAATGTCATACGCGTGTATCTTATCAAATGCAGCTCTTGCGCAACATTCAATATGAGCACGTGCAAAAAATGTAACAATATCATGTTCAACTATGCAGTTACGCCTTTGTTCACCGGAACTGTACAAAGGTTAAACCAATGCAAAACTATACAGATAAATATCGCGTGCTCGTTTCTCGTTTATACAAATGACATTTGATCTTGAACCTTTGCACATATTGAAAAATGTCTTCCACTGATGAGTATTTCAAAGGATATAATACCATCAGATAACTCAAGTCCTTGCTGATAAGTCGTTTCTGTTTACACGTCCTTATTTACACATTGTGTACATTCAAATGATATTTAAATAGGTATATCGATTGTTTTGTGTGACAAGAGATATATACGGCATTTAGATCAGATTTGAAAAAGTTTAAGTATTGTAACATAAACAGTTAACTTTAACAAATATGATTATTTATATACATTAGACATTAGACATAGACTGGGACTATATGTATATATAGTTTTTACGTATAATTATTTATAATATAAACGTCAATTACCGTTATGTGTATTAAGTTTGTAAAAAAATCCTACCTAGAAAAAAAATAAAGACATTTTTACCTTCACCTCTGCACTTTTTTCTTAGTTGACACCTTTACAAATTTTACTTTTATTTTTGTAAAATTATGCCCTAAGACGCGGACGTTTTTGAATATTTCATTTTAAGCTCACTTTGTCTCAATTGTAAAAAAAGTAATTTTTATAAGTTGATGCACGTTTGGCCGGGAGTACTATGCTTAAATATTTCAGTACATAAATGTATAAAAAACATTAATTACATTAATTTTTCGCATAAATTTTCCTTATTTTTGAAGAATGTAAAGGTTTGTTATTTATTTCGGTAAACTTTTCTAGGTTTAAATAGCACAATGCAAATTTAAAGTTATTAAATTCTTTACCCCAAAATTATTTCAATAGGGAATGTAATTCACTATAAGTAACACGCCATCTATGAACGATGTTGTAAAACTGAACATATTAATAAGCTTTTTACATTTATATGAAAGCTTTGTATGACAGAGGGGTCCATCTGGTGAAAAGTCTAAAAACTACAGAGGCTAGAGACTGCTACGCGGTTTCAGAACATCAACCACCGTAGCGCCTCAATTACAACCTTCATCTTTCTTATATCTATTTATATATTTGGCTCGCAAGATTTTGAAGTGGTTTAAGTTGATTTAGTAAGTCCTCATTTTAAGTAGGAGCGAAACCGCGGGCAATATAAGGCGGCTAGTTAGAAGGTATGACAGCCTCAATGTAGCTTTTAAGCTTTTCTTACTTTGTATAATATCCTGGTTCATGAGAAATTTGCTCCAAAACAATATTGGAGCCATCCGCGTTCGGTGAGATCTTCTCACTGCTTATGACCTTCTGGTACATGAGAGACTAGTTCCATAACCGAGATTGCAGTTATCCGCGTTAGGTGATTATCTCAGTTTATGAGAAAATAAGACAAAAATTCTAACAATCATTGTTTTGGGTTATATTGCATTGATAAATAGCCCCGATAATAATAATTATTATACTCATATATCTTCCATGTATCCTTTTCCATCAGTTACCTTTTTAGTATATGAATCCGACAGCAGTGATTTCAAAAACAGATTTAAAAGATTCGAGTTCCACGTCTCTAAATTATTTAGCAATAACTTTAGTTTGCACAGTCATGGCAAATTGAATGGTGTGACCATGCAATTCGTCACGACTCCCGGAAATAAAACTGTGAACAAATGACTTAGCCGATGTATCTTTTTTACATTTCACGCTCCACGATAATGCAGATGAATGCCTGCATCATGAATTTTCAGTTTCCAGGACGATTTCAGCCTCAGAGACGGACATTAATAAATAATTTAGTACCCTTTTTTATTTTCCATTTCGAAGCGCTGTGTAATGGTTTGTCATTATATTTAAATAGGGTTATGTTTAGGTGACCCTAAGTCACCGAATAAGAAAATAAAACAAAATTTGCTTCTACAACATTTATTGGTTAGACCAAAAGTGATCTAATAATTTTAATATAAAGGTCGGCTTTGATGTTTGAAATTTTATCAATTGGAAATATAAAAACGTAACAAGATAACGAAGCTAAAAATATTTAAATACAACAAAAATAACATAAAAAATAAGTTTTAACTAATTAAATAATATTGCAACTAAATAAACAATGTAACAAAGTATATACTGCATGCACTGGAGCAAGAATAAATAAATCAAATAAATAAAATAATGAAAAATATACAGTACTTATGTTAAGTACTGTATATTTTTCATTATAATCATCATAAACATCTTAGTTATACAGTGGAACTACTGAAGCCGACCAGATTATAGACACGTAAATAGATTTAAAATTTCCTTATGCAATTACATGAATGAATAAAATATTTAATTATAAATATAACATTTAATCACAAAAGCGTCATACTTCATATATACTTCGATAAATGCAGCTATTGCGCGACATAGAATATAAGCACGTGCAAAACAAAAATGTCACAACATCTAGTCAAACTTTTAGTTATGCTATTATTCAATGGAATGTGTACAAATGTTAAACTAATCCAAAACGCATATAACTATCTCGTAACCGGGTCTCTTTCAATCAATGACTTTTTAGCTTGTCTTTATACACGTTCAAAAAACGCCTGCCTGATGTGCCATCTTGCAGCTAGTAAAATGTGTATTAAAACCCATGCTGAAAATTCGGTCCCGTTTATATATTGTATACATTCAATTGAAATTAACGATTTATTTAAATTTAGCATTTAGAATTTTAAATAAATCGTTTTTTTCTTAATACTATTTTTTATAATAAAAGTGACGAGAATATATTTGTGATGTTAACTTATAAGCATTAATTGAGTCCAGATATTAAAAAGTGTCTTTAATATATAGTACGTTCACATCTTTTATAGAATGTCTAAACCGTTGGAATTCAGTTTAATAATTTCCTAAAAAGAATATACATAATATATATATAAACTTTTTGAACCGTTTTTTAAATATTTTGGTCAGTAAGCTGATAGGTAAAGATAACTTTGTACTATAGATTAAAGTGAGATAAAATTGTTAGTGATTAGGTGCGACAGTGAAAAAAGAAAATATCAGTCTGCCATGTTCTATTGGATTTAATAAATAGAATTGAATAATGATATATTTCATAAGTGTCACAAATATGAAATATATTATAATTTGACAATATATAAAAAAAAAATATTGAATAATCGCGGGGCTAAATGTATAGCCGATTTAGTGCCTACCAATTGCGATTCATATGTCATCGGTCACAGTTAAATCATGAAAGAAGATTAATCATTTTGTAGCGATGCAACCGCTATACAACATATTTTATTTGTTCACGTAGATTTGTGGAAAAATGGTCGATTGATATTTTCTCCTCTCAGTTTAATGCAAACATTTATCAAAAAATATTTTACTAAAATGGGTTTGACCCTTGTGTACCTACATGCTATACTCGTATATATATATGCTATATTTACGTATGTATATATATATTTGAGTTTTGCTTTTTAGGATTAAAATAATTTAAAACGATGAAAACTATCTACGGTGATGATTGATTACATTACGAACAAAATTATCCTAAATATTTTTTTTTATTTTTCCAGACTTTTTAATTTTTTTTTTTACTTTTTCAATTTCATCTTTAAGCACACTATAATTAATAATTATATCTAATAAGATAACATATAGTTTTTAACCCTATCATCAGTTCAAGATTGCTACAAGATCGGTTATACATATTACATATATATTGTAAATATTTTGTCAAATATTATTTCTCGTGCTGTGCATTTAAATATTTAAAATGTGAGCTGCACATTTATTTAAATAATATATTAAATTGTGCGAGACAATAAGAAGATATGTTCTTTATTTTTTTTTTTAATATTTTTTGTATAGGTAAATAAACAGTGTTATATATTTATTATTATGACGATTTTAAAATATATTTTATATAACCATTTATGGCTCATTTAAATATTAATTATATTGGTTAATTTAAATATATATTTACTTTCATTCAAAATGTTTGTATAATATATCCAAAGTCAAAACGGATTACTACATAGTTTTTGGTAAATATAGATTTATATATATTTGAATTTAAAAAATATATATATTGAAGCAATTGACGTTTATAATTCAAGATAACAATTATTTATATTATAATTTTATATTTCGATATATATGATTATATACACCTGCTTTTTCCAATTTAAACGTGGCACAAAGGTCGTTTTTTCAATTTGTCACCGATATTTGAGAGAATCACATCATAATAGCCATTAATCCAATTAGGCCGTCGATTAAAAATAAATACTAAAACAAATTCCGTTACAATGCTGGGATTCCCTGACGTGTTAATTAAACTTAATCAATGTACATAATCTTTTGTGACGTTATTATTTGTTTTAAAGTTTGAAGTAACAATTTAATTTAATTTAATGATATAAGTCAAAACAAAGTGAATGGTCGAAATGTGATGAATATTTGAAACGCGTGCACATGGAATTAACGAATTTATATATGTTTTGCCGAATGATAATCTAAGGTTAATACGTCTAGATCTGTTACATATAATTTATAAATTTATATTAAATATACGATGTTATATTATACATAACAGTAATTAATGGTGCAGTTTTTCGTGATATTAATACATTTTCAACATGATATATGCAGTCGTCGCGCCGTCGAGTAAATGATGATTTCGAACTTGAGATGATAAAGTAAACCACTGTTTACGTAACTGTTCAACCACTTTTCATATTTAGAGGAGATTTTGACGTCTTATGAGGTATATGATAAATTGCGGTGTCCCGATGTGTCGGATCAGGAAAAGTGGTGACAGCATATTAACGTTGAAACGTTGGGGATCGCCGCAGAGGCGAAGGGGTCGCGATTATTCACGGGGTTCAGACTTTCCCGTATCGCTTTTAGCGGGAGTAGCGGGAGTCGTCTCTTCCTTGAACAGCGGGTTTTTAACTTCCATGTCACCAGTCTGCAAAACACAAATAGTTTTCTAAGTAAAGTTAATTAATTCGCAATAAATAATTTATTAATTAGATTAAAAAGACAAGGATATTCACAAAAATTATGAGTTAATATGTCAAAATTAAGATATTGCAATCCTACATATTAAATATTAACCGAGTCAGATAATTTATTAAAAATTAAAATACTATTACATAATCCCACTGTAAGTGCATGTAATATCAACTGTCCCTTAGTTCATGTGCTGCAAATATGTCAAGACTAAGAGAGCGCTTACAAAAAGTGGTTTGCTGTTTTATGTTGCACATAAGTTGCAGTTAGTCTACTTACTGTAGCAAATCCAGGGCATTCATATACAGTATAGTCTCCCTCCTCATTCTCTTCTTCAGATTCAGGGTCAGTAACCGAACCACTGCGTTGATCCAAGCCGTTCCTTGAAATGTGAATAATTTTGGTACACGTTTTCAAGATTTTACTAAGTTATGATTAAGTTTTAGAATACGATTAAATAGTTCTTTTACCTTTCCATAGCAATTATCTGTTGCTTCTGGTGCTGGTAGTGGTACATGTGTGCAGACTGGGCCAGCTTTCTATCCCCAGAGCTGTCAACAGTAGGTCCTGTTACTCCATAAGCGGGATAATCCACATCAGCTGCAGCTTTTGCCTTCCTTGATAACCTTAGGATTGTATAAAGGCCGCCAATATAAATATTAATGTTTAAAGTAAAACTTTGAAAAATCATTTTCCCGATCAGCAATTGAATTGTTTAATCAAGAAAATGATCTATCTTCTGACACGATGCCTTGTGAAAGACCACTAACGACTGCTTTGTAGTTAAATACCAAGCTATTAAATCTTCAGCTGTGAATTATTTAAATTTTTTTTATCTAGACGATGTTTTTTCTTTATTAAATATATTTATATTGTATTGTATTGTATGAGTAGACTCTGAATGGCAGCCTAATTAATAAATTAAACACGTCTGAATCGATATTCTAAGCGTAAACACAAGATGAAAGGAATCTCGGCGCTTCTCGCCGCTCCAAGCGAGTTTATGAAATAATATCGTCCTTTTGGGTTTTTTAATATTTCTAAATGCCAGCAAAATTAATTTTGCTTACATTACTTAAACTAATTAAATAGCTATATTTTTTTTTTCAATATTAGTAAAGAGCTAAAAAATTCAAAGCAATATTTTTCTTAGTCTTTTTCTATTTTTATATAACAGAAGCTAACAATCCAATATAATTTCTGTACTTGTGCAACTAGTCGCAACAACTGCAGTACATAACATTAAAATGACGAAGTCATCGTCAAACGTCACCTACAAGTCCTGCAAAAACAAAATTAAGTTGACTTTTATAATTATATCAAGGACATAAACTGCAGTTTCTTGGTCATTTCTAATAACAGTGTACTGCCAAGGGAGCAGCATAAATTAATTTGAAGAATTAGATGCAACGTGGTTTATTATGTTTTTCTTCTCGAAAATAAAAAATTGACTGTAAAAAATTAAACCTGAAAATTGAATCATTTGTTGTCGTTGTTTGTTATAGAAAAGTCAAACCATCGATATCAGAGTAAAATATTCAATCGAAATAAATATTAACTTTACACGAGACTTGAGTCTATATTTTTAAAATGTTTAAAAGTAGAGTAATAAATGTTGTTAGTTTTGTATATGTGCGTTTGTACTACACTTACGTATACCATCCAACAGCAAAGCCGATGATCGCCATTGTAAGAGCAGCCCCAACCGCTGCTAGCAGAGCTATTCCGTAGATGGAATTAGCGGGATCCGGAGTCGGAGTCTCCAAAACGTGAATGTGATGAGGCTTGTCAGTGCTCTCCACATCTTCATGGGTACTGTGATGGAACAGAACACATTCACAGCATGCAATAGAGTAGCCATGTCAAATGTACATAATTATGTTGTATGACTGACAGAGTTTTGAGATATATCTGAATCTCTCACACACACCCGTCAAATTGAAATAGTCATTTTCATTATTTGTGATTTCATTTATTTTATGATAGAAATTAGTTTATGTAAGATCTAATACCGTACATACAAAGTAAGTGGCTTTATGATCTAAGGTGATAGAAGGCTCCACGTTTTCTGGATATTCCAAACGTATTTATGTTGTTTCAAAGTGTCATAAATTGTGCTTATATTGCGTTTGAATTTAAAGTTTAATTTTATATTGCTCGTGTGTTGCAAATTATATGGTTTAGCTTAATAAGTAGTTACTTACCGAATTATCTATAATAGCCTAAAAACAATTAAATAGGTGGGTGTATTGTGAAATTTCTTACCTTCAGTGTGAGATATTTGTGTTAAGTCAAATTTATAAAGAAATAATGTACATACAAATGTACGACTAAGAAACTGATATACGTGGGTATGTGTGCGCCACAATGTTGAATTAATTACCATACTAAGCGCAGAAGTATTTATAGTTGACCTCTTTGAGATTATATTAAGTATTTTAGTGTTGTTGAACCTACTGTATTAATTTTTATTGTAGTGTTCAAAACAATGTCAGTAAATTATAAAAATTGCATTAAACTATAAAATAAAAAGCAGTATCTACAGTAATTATGAAAACAAAAACAAATTGTTTGTCAAACAATTTACAGTTGACATTAAAAAACAATTGAGGTTTTGCGACTACTTTTGTTTTTGCAGCGAGGAAAGTATTTCAATACAAAATAAAGTAAGAACTGTTTTAAGCTACTGTACATTTCCATTTACTAAAACATAAAACCAAATGTTACGAAACATAATTGTTATTAACATCAAAGCTTAGCAATTTGTTCTTTAACCTCTGAGTTTTGTAAGAATAATTGAGAAAAATTAGAAGAAGTGACGAAAAATGTTAGAAGTCTATAAAAAAACTTGTCTGAGAAAAAAGAAGACAAACAAGATTCACTGCAATCAATTTCAACACGACACTATAAGCAATATTATTACAGACAATACAAATCTAAGTATTAAAATACCAATCATTTATCACGACTCTACAGGTGATACCAAAAACACTTCTGCGGGCATCTTTCTACAATTTAAGGCCAGCATGATTAAATGAAGATTCAGAGGAAGCTGATTTCTTAGAGTCTTCGAGAAAAGCAATAGATATTTTTAAATATCAAAGATAAAATAATAAATAAATACGGAAGAAGTGTTTGTTGTTGCAGCATGCCAATTCAACACGCCACTAAAACAAGTGAAAGTTATTAAGGGTGAAGTGAACATGCACATTTTACTTACCATCGTAAGCTAAGCTGCGGGCTAAAAACACTACCTATGCACGCTGGTTATTTAAATAAAAATCACTCAACAACTCTCCGAGTGCAAATATACGAGTTTATGCTTAATGGATACTACGAATGATTAATTCCGATTATTGTTTCGAAATTAGTTATCATAAATTGCTCCTAGTTTAAAAACTCTTTGTTCCCATGCCACTAAAGGATTACAGGAATGGATGTCTAGGAGGTCACTAAGTGTTAAAATACGAATTTCACCTCTCATTAACGACATTTAGGTTATGTCGGTTTATTTTCAACCAGCGTAGAGTGTTGGGCAGTAAGGAGACAGGTAAACGGTAGTCCTTATTAGCCCTGCAAATTATTCACTGGCTAATTGTTCATACGAAAATGCAGATAAAATAACGTCTTATCGCCCTTTTGAAACAAAAATCTTTACGAATACAGCAGTGCATTCCACCGTTGCAAGCTACACCGATCTGTGATAACTGTTATAGTTATGAAAAGAACAGTTAACGTGTAACATTTGGATCAAGGTATTTTTGAAGCCAAAACAACAGATTCGTTATCACAGCTCAGCGATTTAAGCTCTTCCATTTTTGTTAGTAAAATGTACATTTTTTTCTTTGCTTTTACAAATATTCCCAAATTGTCAAACATGCAAGTTATCTTAAATGTAAGAATTCATTCTCTTGATCATATTATAGTAAAAACTTTATCGATATAAGAGTTTAAACTTTATGATCATGATGTATAATATTATTACATTTATATTAAACTAATAAACATCAATTAAGCTTTGTAGCAAAATAATTTTCCATTAATAATTTTGAAAGCATATCATTTCACCATAATTTGAACTATGTTTACAAACCGATGTAATAAATAACAAATGCTCGTGATTGGACCTAATTATTATCTGCGAAGCGATTGAATGCATTGCGGTATTGAATATCTTGAATAGGACTAACAGCAAAAATTAATATGTAGATGCTTTTACATGACTTTCAATTTGTCATAAAAACGTTTTGATGAGAAACGAATGATGTGATACCGTCTTTCAGCAAAGGTCATCGAAGGAAATCTATCTTATCCGTGTATAAAAAATAACTGATTTATTATCGTAATCTTTATTATTATGTAATTAATATTTTGAAACAGCTTTCTTAATACTAGCATGACATATTTTAATCATGGATAAAATTTAACCTAACCTATCTTTCTTAAAATTAACATTTTTTCTAATATATTTATTCTAATACATAAATAATTAATTTTTAAAATCATATTATCACTTGAATTTTTTTTTTAAAGTATAAACCAGTAGAAATACTTAAAACATAATTTACATACATTATCATCAAAACCTAAAATTTAATAAAATACTTATAAAAACCATAGAATATACACTTATTTTTTTATAATTCTAAAATAATAGAATCATATTATAATTCACCACTACTGGTGGAAATATCAGAATATAATTTAAAAAGCGGTGATGTCAATCTTTCAATAGCAACATTTTAATTTCACGGAATTTCGTCAATCGTATTAATATCATACAAAATTACGTGCCATTTTCCGTTAAATGGTAATATCATTGAATACAATACTTGGTGGTAGAGCTTTGTGCAAGCTCGTTTGGGTAGGTACCACCCACTCATCAGATATACAACCGCAAAACAGCAGTACTTTTTATTGTTGTGTTCCGGTTTGAAGGGTGAGTGAGTCAGTGTAATTATAGGCACAAGGGACATAATTGTCTATAGACGTTTGGTGACCACTTACCATCAGGTGGCCCATATGCTCGCCCGCCTTCCTACACAATAAAAAAATACAGTCAGTAGGTACTATACTAAATATTCCAGTTACATTATTTTTATTAGAAGCTGTGGTGGGAAAGAATGCCTTGCACGTATTATTGGTCGTTTCTTCAACAGTAACAAATATTCTGCGATTATGTTAACATTCATATAATTATCATTTCATGGGTTCGGTCGGCGCACTGGCAACCTTCAATAAATGTTCATTTTTATATTATTTAATTAAAGTTAATTGAAATAAAGTTTTATTTCAAGAGATTAATACATTTATTCGTGATAACAATACGCATATTTTGTTATGAGACCTTAAAATGAAACTGAATAAAAAATACTTTTGCATTTTGTGCAAACGGCTATTTATAAAATCGAAATCCTATATACATTTTATTTTATTTACTATTGTAGGCGATCAGATGCCATTATAACATAAAGATGCCAATATAACATAAATGCCAGATTATAACATTGATAAAGTATATACAGCCAGTGCGCCGCCCACCATTGGATGTAAGATATTATGTCCCGTGTGCCTGAAACTACTCATTGCTCAGTCACAGCGTATTGTGTTCAAACTGGAACACATCACAACGGTTAAACCCAAGCTGGCCTACATAAAGATCAACCACCGGCTATTTTCGCTTGATAAATACTTATGTGACGTCGCAAACGACTCATTATGTTTAATTAAGACATTATAGATAAAATTGATCATGATTATTCTTAAGAACAATTAGGTATAATTTGACTCTTTGGAGTAAACACTTATTCTAATAATTGTCGGAAAAACATATTTTGGTACCCAATTTAAAAATATATTATCGTTTAATTGCCTTTTAAAATTTATTCAGGCGAGTTGTGTAAAAGAGTAAAAGATAGTAATAAAAATAAAAGATAGTTCAGGAAAAGGCACCTAAGACTGAGACTTGTGCTACCTGAGGCCCCTGCGACCCTAAGGTAAACACTACCTGCAATATGAATGTACTCTTGCTCTCCAATATTAAATATTAGCGGTAACACTTGTATACCTATATATACACATAATCATTATTTTTATCACTACACGTATTAATGAAATATACCTAATAATTATAACAATTAATGATTTTTATAAACAAATTCTTTAGACGATAGTTTAAAAGTGTACATCGTTGTCTGTTAAGATAAAGATACATAAAATAAGCTTGTGATTCGTAATATACATTACATTATAATAATCGAATATCAAATTACAACGAAACATTTTTTTGGAACTTTCTGTAACATAATTATAATCATATAATAAATCTTTACTAAGCACATATGTTACACAAACACTATTTAAACAGTTTGTATATAGCGTATACTAAAATAAACGCGTATATGATAACGTTCAAATTCTTCATTAGAAGATTATGGACTACATTAATGGTAGTCGATTTAGATGATCTTAACGATCATACTAATTGTCTGTAAGAGAATAACAAAAATATATATTATTTACGTATTTTCACCAAATTAACTTAATTAATGAATAATTAATGACGTCATAAAAATCTGTATGTCAACTTTTGAGAGTATCAATGGAGAAGAAGTTTGATTTTATTTAACGTATAGACTGTTTCCAGACCCTGATGTTAGTTTATATTCATTATAAAAGTAGTCTATACTAAATATTTATTATTGGCACATTTGAATAATACAAAATAGATATTGTGCATATATTTATATATATACTCTATCATATTTTAATATATACTATATTGTTTACCGACGTGTCATAAAGTAGCCTTCCATTTTCGTTAAAGTAAAATTTGATTATGAACATTTAAACAACATGCTATCACGGAAACATTGTTGCGGGAAAACAAATACCTTTATTGACTGCCTCGTTGGCTACACGTGAGACCTCAGACACGGTGGTCATGGGTTCGATTACCAGGTCAGGCCAATAAAATCTTATTGTGATTTCCTCAGAGAGAGAAAATTCTCAGTAGCTGCCCGGAGTCTGGAAGTTGGAAGTGTGTACACTCCCGTGCCTTCGAAAGCACTTTAAGCTGTTGGTCCTGCGCCCGAAATCTTTCCGGTCGTCTCGGATTGCCAGCCTATCGGGTTATGAGAGCAAGGGAATAGGTGCACTCTGCACCTGTGTCTGACACACTTGTGCACTATAATATGTCCTGCACAGTTGGCTAATCTCTCTTAAGTTTGGCCAACGTGGCCTAAGTCGGTTTGGAGGACCATTATTATTACTTTTATTCACCAATAAAGTAAATTGCGTTACGTATATTAATTTCCATATTGTAAATAAGGTAAACGCTAACATAAAAATATTAATGATCATTTTGTAACCGACACTACAGTTTTTATAGAAAGAAAAAACTTTCTTTCATGAGTTCAGTGGAATACTTATTTATCATACTTAAAAAGAAAACTCAACTCTGCTCTCTAAGAAAAGTTGGTAAAACTACTAACTGATATTGATACTGCTAGATTTTTGGATTTTGTTTATTTTTAAAGATTTACGAGTAAATTTTGCAGCAGGTAACGCTACGGACTTTGAACATATTTTAGAACTATTCCCCATGCGATATTACTCTCGAATATTTAATTAACGTTACGCACTCTGCGGGATGTTGTCACAAAGTAGAAATACTTAGAGGATATATTATCATAATTAGCAGTAACTTTAAAATTTAAATAAAAAAGGAAGGATTCTTGCTGACTAGTCAATAAACAATGTATTATATATACCTTTTATAAGATAGAAAGATCATTGATAAAATATATATATTTATAATAACATTGAATCGTTATATAAAATTGAAAATTGAAGATAATATTTTGCAACCATGCACCGACTCCGTCAAAGCCGATACATCCTTTCTGCGGTAAAGTATGTGTTTAAGCGACGTACCGCGACAATGTTAACTTCAATTATTAAACATGACTTTCTAAACTTTAAATAGAAATGAAATTTTTCAATAACTTTGACTAATTTCTCTATTGATGTAATTTTTTCGACACGCTTTATCGGAATCGGTGAGAGTTGTACAATTAACCAATTCCAAAAACTGTAAGAGCAAACCCGAAATTCACCCTAGACATCGATCATCAAATATCAATAAGTGATACATTGACCATGAAAATACAATTTGAGCATGAAAATATTATATCAAAATAAGTCGGTTGCCAACATTTCACGTGTGAGTGATGTCAGATTCTACGGCCTTACCTACAAACGTTGCTTAGCGATTGATTAGTTACACGATGCTGTGTCTTCTTCTTTTGAATATCAAATCAATAATGTCAGAAAGAGATAAATCAGTGTTCACCTAAATAGTCTCAACGTTTATAAGTAAGGTCTTAAGACCAGAAACAAAATACATAGAATAGAAGAAGAGAAAAAGAATAAACAGAATGGCACGGCAGTTTAAACGTACACTTCTTCTTACATGACGCTTGTTATTTTTTAATATTTGGATCGCGTCTAAAGCCAATGGGGTGAAATAATAATATATTTCGCCCTAAATTTTAACGACAACATTTAGATAACCGTGATCGTAACATAAAATGTTAAAATTAATAAAATATTATCATTCATATTTTTCTTTCAATTATCGTTAACTGAGAGTATAGTTTGAAAGGCGTATTCCGTTTTGAGATATTAAAAGATATAACGTAGAGAAAAACAGAAAGAGAGCATTACATTTTTAGAAGTTGACTTAAATAACGTGTAATATAATTTAATTTTATTAAACTTTTATAGTATAAAACTAACTGTAAACCTTTTTTTATCATGAAGCCTACACCTGAATGAAATCCTGCGAAACTGGGATTATTTGTTTGTTTGTAACGTTTTCACGTTTTAACTGCACAACCGAATACCATGAATGTTTGCGTAAACGTTGTTAGTGGTACAGAAAGACCACAGAGAACCTAACAAGACGATTATTTGAAACAACGGATTGTAATCCGGAAAACCAGATCCATTCCAGCCCTAAATGTTTAGCTCCAGGCACTTAAGTTGTAGCTTCTACTATACACGAAACATATGATACGGTACTGGCAAGCGTAGCGTAGGACGCTCTTCGGCTTGGTGGAGTGACGATATACGCAAAGTGGCTGGCAGCGGATGGATGGTAGTCACCATACTGGGAATTGACGTTCGGGACGACCTCAACCGAAAGAATCACATCGAGGCTGTTGTAAAAACAGCCTTACGAAAACTCGGAGTCCTGCACAAGGTGCGGCGTTTTTTCACGCCGCAACAACTGCACCTGTAGTATAAAACACAGGTGCGGTCTTGCGTTGAATATTGCTCGCAAGCTATACCAAAGGGGTATAGCTCCGCTAAGTACTTACTTGGATCGGTTGCAGTGACGTGCTGAGCGCTTTCTATCGACTGTAACACGGCGAGTGTTCAGAGAAATTATTCTCCCTCATTCCTGCTTACCCTTTCTTTTACAAGTCTACGCGTGCTGGCTCTCGATGTCACTGCTTAACTGTGACATCAATTCTATCGCGCACGAAGAAAGTTGGCGACGATGTTCTTTGTCGCACCTCCAAAAAATGGAATTCGTAACCGTACACGTGTACCTCTCCTCTTATGACATGGGTTCCTTCGAACGAAGAGCTTACTATCAGGCTAACCACCAGGAGGAGAAGAGTCATTTGCCCTCCCGGGGCAAAATAAAAAAAAAACAATTGAGAGCTGAAAATCGAGCTCATTGGCGTGCCATTGGATAGTCCTATGTGCAGCAGTGACAAAGGGATGATGATGTTGTGTAACACTCCTACATTGCATAAAGATTTTTGAATTTTGATGATGATAATGGTAAAAAGTATATGAAGAAATATATAGTCAAATAATTAAACTTTAATGTGGATTGTGTCACGAGTTGTCGAATATCTCTAATTTAGTAAATCTTTAATTGATATACCTTGAACGGTCATTTTGTTGAAAGGTTGTAGTGTTTATATGGTTAACAGGTGCTTACTCATGGCAAAATGTTCACTGAGCTATCTCAAGGACTGCATGCGAGAATTGAAAAACGCAGCACTGTAGTATTAGTCGCTAGAGACGCGATGAACCGGCACCAGTGGAAGCAAATGATCCAAGCTAGGGGTATACCATCCACATCCGTCGATGACCACGATCCTCAGCCATGAGGGAGCGACCAGAGAGAGAGAGTAGTATTAGGAATATTAATACCAATTGCTACACACTTATACACTCAATTTATATAAACAGTCCTGTTCGGAACGAATAGGGAAATTTATTCTAATTTGATTAATCCGGCCGGATCCGTTTGGATTGGATGAATGAAAACTTGGTCTATCACTATTGTCTATGGGCGTTGGTGACCACTTACCATCAGGTGGCCCATATGCTGGTCCGCCTTCCTATACAATAAAAAAAAAACTTCTTTAGGATATGTCGCATAACTGATGATTATATGAAACTTTTTTAATCAAAATTAAAATAAAACCGTAAAGCGTTCAATTGAAGGATACGTTATACCTAATATATCGGCTAACTTCTGTTCGTTTCCATCGAACTATTCAAGAAACTGAGTTTTGCTTTATATATTTTATTTTCTCAGTGGCAATTAGTGCCTAAGGTATTTATTAACCTGTTTAATTAAATCTCAGGTTATTTCTCTTTAGAGATTTGATAATATTTAGCAATTGACCATATAGACAATGCACAAATAATCTATGCGGTCTTAATTTGTGACTTTCCAAAACAGATGACAATCCCTACAAAAATATAAAGATACAAATAATGATGTAAAGTCAGATCGAGATAAAAAACACTGCAAACTGCGTTAAAATTATTCGCTTAAAAATATTGACTTATGAATCGCCCGAAGTAAATGATCTGTGTTTGCATCATCGGGCTTTCCATTGACAATTGGAAATGACCGTTCATTTATGGATTTATATTGGCTGGGGCAAAATTTTAAGATATACTTTTATTAAATTTGACTTCCGTCCGTTTAATAAAAGTGTAAATTTAGTATTTATATAAAATGAGACGTTTTATTATGAATTCAGCATTCAAATCTTGTTATTCGCGAATGCAATAGTCACGTAACCCTCGCTCTATACGTTGCATTTAAAAGGGGCCAGTAAACTGACACTTGAAGCGTAATATCATTATAAAACTTCTTTTTAAAAATGAAAAAGACGTAAGTCTGCATAAAAGGATCTTCACGCTGAAATGAAATTATATTTTTATATGACTTTAATTTTTATGATGCCAACTGAAGCCGTCAGAATCTCTAATGGGAGTGACAGATCTTACAGTTAAACTTTTATACTGAGAATAAATGTCACTTTTAATATGACTCTTTTAGTTATTCAGTACTCTACAAGTTAATAAAGTAATCTTTTAGAAGAATTCTTTGTTCTTAAAGTATTAAAAATATTATATCTCATGAAACTATTAATCTTTAGATCTGAGTAATAAGGTATGCTCTGCATTTTAATCAACGCAATTTCAAGGTATTCGAAAACATTTATAATCAAATTAGTTCAGTTTAATTAACTAGGAAATAGTTTCATTGATTAACTTGACTTGACTTGTCAGAATTTAGATTCTATTCAAAGTGAGAATATTCAGTTTGTTATACTAATTTCTTTAGGTAGGTTTACTTATATCTACTTACGAGTATGTGTACGTCGTACATGTTTTAGAACATTATATTCGTAGCATGGTTTCTTCAAAATATTTTCCTACATCGTTAGAATGTTACGTAAATTTCAAATGCAAATACATTACATTTTTATAATCTATTAAATTGAAGGTAAAATGTTGTTTAATAAAGTGTAATTTAAAAAAATATCCTTTATTCGATAAGGAAGTATTACACTTATCGAATTAAAAACTATCACCGCTACGGAAATGATCTTAGAAAGAAACTCGCATTTAATGCCTTAATTCAAATTCAAAAATCTTTATTCAATGTTGAAGTGTTACACTTGCTTAATGATTGTCACAAATCTACCACTGGACCGGAAATAAACACCTCAGACCTGAGAAGAATCGGCAAAAGAAACTCAAATGGAAAATGTTGCAGCCCAGGGTATGTAAAAATCTATTTATCATTTTATACTATATACTGCAAATAAATAAGTTTATATGACAGAGCATGACGCGCTACAATGTTACGTGTTAGGAAATAACGTCGTAAGCGATATAAAACAAGTCGCGTGTTGAAGTTAGTTTCGATATATAAAGAGATTTTTCGGTTTAGGACGATATCTTTGTTGCTTATTGAATTCATAGAATAATAAAGTCATTGTTTGAGTAAAGCTCAGGCTTGAACTGGATTATATTTTTATCGATCAGTCCGATCGTTCGTGTTGAAAAATTCTTGTCACTTCAGTAAATACGACACAATAGACAGAAATATTGTGAATAAAAGCATTTTCAATCCTATAAAAAAATTCAACGCCATACCAAAATTTATGTTTGCGTTCATTTTTTAAAGTTTATATTTAAATATTAATGAACAAAAAAGTTTCAAGGTATTAAAATGTCGAGTTACAAGAAAATCTTAATTATAAAGGATTGTCAATCTGCAGTGCACTTGACAGGAAAGTAAAAAGGCTACGTTGGCGACAAATTTACTATCTGAGATTGAGGCGAGATAACTACATTTTATTGTGATTTGGAATTGAATTTTTTAAATTTTATAATGAAGTGAATATTCAATTTAGACAAATATTTATCGATTCGTAACGTGCGTGAGCTGATTATAGCAATATTACACAAATAAATAGAGTATATAATTATGTCAACAAACGTACATTGAAAATATATTAAAAATATTTTCTATATATCGAACGAAGTTGTGCAGAAAATGTACTACTAGTTCAAAATTCAACAAAGATTCTTTAAAAACTACGAACAATATCATAATTGCCAAGGAGTAATAGAAAAATAATGTTAACTTCAAATTAAAATACGATTTTTTTAAATACATAAACTTTTAAACGAACTAAAGGGGCATTAATTAGCGTATCAGTTAACAAACGTAATAAAGCTACACATGTCCTCGTGCCCACCCACCTGTGGCACTACGAGGTTTTCCTTTTAACTGCATTAGTCGAACGTCACTCAAGTATAAATTGCCCGGGAAATGTATGAAATTGAAGTTGATAGCATATTTCCGACAGCGACGGCTACTAAATTGAATATAACATTTTTATGATATCTACGTTTCATTCGAGTTGTATTCTAATATTTTATTGTATATTTTTGAAATAAAGACTTCGAAAGAAAATAATTTTAGTTTTATTCGTTTTTAAATATGTATTATAAATACCGTTTTAAACATATTTAATGAATAAAAATTACGTAATAAAATAGTATATATTAATAAAGTAAGCATTAATATTTTCATTTAATAAAAAGCTAAAATATTTTAATATCTAGCTTTAAGAACATGCAGATTGCAGTGATTGAGGAGTACGTCGTCATCTTTCTTATTATAACCTTGGAAGTAAGTTTTATACTCGCCTGACTGAGTTTTTTAATAATACGAACGGCTTGTAAATTAATAATTTTAATAACTCCAAGGAATCTCTCACGAATACCCAACTTGTAATGAAAACTTATGAAGTGTAAAACTTGTTTGAACTTTATGTTAAAGACGTATCTCGTGTTCTAGTTGAATCTTCAAGATTCAACTCAACGTAATAGAAAATGGAAGCAATTCATCAACCTACATTTCCTTTCAAGAGTTTCACGATATTGAAAGACGAATTGCACTTGCTTCTTATGGCTTCGAGTGTATATGAGAGCATTTTATTACTTTGAGACTTCGGTGTCAACTCATCGTGTAAGTAATTGGATCGTTTTGTAATTAATTACATTGAGATAAATTTATATTTGTAAAGTAAACTTTAATTAATATATATATTTTTTTGTAATTCGTAGGTTTTTCATGAGAATTATTGAAATCAGGCTTTTAAAAATGGATTACATATTGCAGTCTGTGTTTTTCCTTTCTACGTTTTATATTTCATATAGTAAAAACGTTGGCTTGACGAGGGTTGGCTTAAACCTCATTTTTAAGTAATGATTTCGTCAACCATGTTTTTTCTTTACAAGTTTGCAATGATTACGTTTAAGTGCAATTGATTAATTTGTAATTCATTTGATAAGTTACGTTACAAATTTATTTTATATTTTTATTCTTTCAACGTTATTTTCCTTCGATGACCGTGATAATTACGAACGATTACGAGTATAAGAAGCAAATTTACATAAACGTAGCTTACCAAAGCTTCCATTAAGATAAATATATGTAATAATTTACATGTGTAATAATCGAAATAATTATTATCAAATTCACCGTCATGCTATAATTACTAAATATAATACAAGTTATATTCCAATAGCGATTATCTAAAGGAAGAAGAAGGACGATATTGCCTTTGTTTAAGGTGTTAATAGAAAATAATATAATAGATATGTAAAAGAAAGTAAATCAAATTAAATATGATTAAATAATTGCAGATGTATAATGTGAATAAATACAAGTTGTACTTACAATCCAGTGCGAAGCCTCTCCAGATTGCCAGCTATGAGTGCTTTATTTTTACTCAAGTTAGGATTTTGTCGTGTTTGACGGGGTTCGACCACGGTTTGCAGTTCTCTGCTTTGTTCCTCAACGGGTTGTAGCGGATCTAAAAATAAATCATAGGATACTGATTCTGTTGTACACACTCTTATAATAAAATTTGACATATGTTAAGATATTACTGTCCCACATATTGAGGAATGTTAATAATCATAGTTTATATATTGTGTATATATTATGATACGAAAATTTTTATATACTATAATAAAATTGATTACAATTTTCAATTAATAATGCATTTAATTATCTATTTAAGCAAGATTTGCTTAGTAAACTTACGTAGATAAATAGTTACTAAGTGAGCTATTTTATGGCAGCCTAAAAAGATTTATAATGTTTGCTGGGTTGATGTATGATTGTGACTTTTTTATGCCACTTACAACATATAAATGCTTGAACAGATTTGGATGAGTGAGATCCCGAATGCCACGGGATACCATATAATATTTTTTAACTTTTATCGTTCACAAGATTCACGCGGACGAGCATTTCTACCTGATGGTAAATGGTCACCAACGCCCATAGACAGTGGCATTGTAAGAAATCTTAACCATCTTACATGGCCAATGCGCCACCAACCTTGGGAACTAAGATGTTACGTCCCTGGTGTCCGTAATTACACTGGCTCACTCACCCTTCAAACCGGAACACAACAATATAAATTACTGCTGTTTTGCGGTAGAATGTCTAATGAATGGGTGGTACCTACCCAGACAAGCTTGCACAGATCCCTACCCACCATCGAGTAAAGTATAACAGTATAAGTATTATATTTGACATCCTCACGCTAAATTAATTTATATAAAGTTTAAGCTGTATAAACAGTTAGGAGATTCCTATATAATTACGTACAATAGCATTGATATAAATAGCACACTATAGAAAAGTGGAGTCATTAATGTATTATTGGCGTCATTTGTGGCATTTTGAATTTAAATTAATTGCCTTCAATTATGTAATTAATATTTTTAATTTAAGTGGACTGAATTTTTATTTAAGTGGAGTTAATTTACATCAATTTGTATGATTGTTTTACTTTAATGAAGACCAATTTGAGGTTGGGATTTGAGGTTGGGGTTGGGTAATTTCGAAACACTTTTACTTCTGGATGTTAAATATATTATAATAGCACTTCGCGCGCGACTTCGCCCGCGAAAATTAAAAAATAATTATTTAACGTAAATAGGTAAATTAGTATTTGTTAATAGGCTAAACCTAGGACGTTGCCGTCCTAGGTTTGTTTAAACCGCGATATTTTTCTTACTTTTTTATTTTTATACCCGTTCATAGATACTAAACCAAAAGTCCGATCCGAATAATTTAAAGTGTAATTTACATGTACATAATCAACCTTAATTATCAAACCATTTAAATGGATAAGGATTAATAGTATCAAGATACTAATATCACAACTATTCGATTCCACCCGTAATGAAACAATTTAAACAAAAACTGTTATTGTGGCTTAACTATAATAGTTAAGCACATACCAATTTTTGTTTGAATTTTTTTTGTAAGCAATCATGAGGGTTATTAATATATAGAAGACAATTTTATAGATCGTCAATAGTTTTTGTAGCGCACGCAAAATTTGTACCTTGGGTACAAATTAGGTTACATTATTCCGTTTTAGGTAGCCAGTCATTTATTTTTAGTAAAAGCGTAACAGAAAAACAAATATTTCTTCTTTATATTATTATATTATATATTCGGATTTTTACACAAGTTTTGTTAAAGATAAGACTGTGATGTTTTTTCTTGCATAATTTACATTTGCGAAAGGTTTTTTTGTTTTTACGTACATAATTATGTAACTACTAATAATTTATAACAGTAGCTGCTGCTCTCAGAATCGCTAGTTAAAATAGTCCTTACATTAGATACATTACAATGCAACTAGAGACATTGAATCCTTTAATGAACATTTCATCGCGCTGACATAATTTAAGTAGTCCAGCTAGTGTCAATTTCAAATGTAAAAAATAATCTATCGATAAGTATTGGCTATAGTCATACATGCAAAGGTTGACAGTAATAGCAGATTGTTACTTATTACATGAAGTCAAGACTGAACAGCTATTTTCATTTAAATAAAGTAGAGCAATTGCGGCCTCTTTTCTAGGCACGTCAAAAGTAAATGTCAAATCAATCTTTTTTTTTTGCTGTCGTATTATTGGTTTTCCTATACGTACATTAAGTTGTTACTAAGGGGCGCTAATGTATCATTAACAAAGGGGGAATCTGAGGGGGAAATTATTGTAATCTATACTAAGGAGCGCCTTGCGTCTCTGAGTGCGGCTGTAAATCTTTTGCTCTAAAAGAGATTAACAAAAACTCAAACGTTAAGAAATATCCACGAAAACTTCCAAAATTATAACCCAGGTACCATAATCAGGTGTGGTTTGGAACCATATGCTTGTTCAAAGTCCATCATGATAATGAGATGAAGATGAGAAGAATAAAACTGGTTAAGCCTACCTGTTTACCTAAAACCTACGAAATATTGCCTAATGGCTTATTATATATTTTGATATAATAAAAAACTGCCCATAATTATCGACAAAAATTGCAATATTCATGTTCATACAACACGAAGTTTTAGAAATTCAAGATTGGAATTAATTCGTATTTCAATTTTGAAAATAGATATGACATTTCATTTAGCGCATAGTGAATTCTCATGTAGAAATCTCAACCTTGAAGAGTCTGGAACTAAATTTACACTCAGATTCCAGACGACGTTTGAAAATATTCAGTTATTAAATAAAAATAAATCTTTAGGTACGTTTGTGTTAATAAAACTAATGACTTTTATGAATTTTAATGATAACACACATGGAGATCGTAAGGATTGCTTTCCGGATGCTTCAAATAAAAAGATATATTCTGAAAAATTTTTGAAATAAAATAATCATTTGATTTTCTTTCGACGTTTCTTTTCTAGTCTGATGTATACTTTCCAAACTGATATTATATATTTTTTCAAAAATAATAAAAGGTATTGAATACATTTTTCATTTGATGGCTTCTATATTAAGATTCTTATAAAGATTGTGACATAGACTTTGTGGACTATTGTTTGTACTAAGTTGCTGGTTAATAATATACCAATTTTTACTTTCAATCATGTTAATGTTTTCAGTTTATTATAACTGATTATTTCAATGCAATATAGGTTGCAACGTTTTTGAATATTTGTCGTTGATTCCGGTGCTTACATTTGTGTACGACATGTTTTGATTTCTAATTCAGGTTTCGCTATTAAGGGCCATTGCATATGAAGTGTTTATCAAAGTAAAACTTGTTTGAGCGCTATCAAAGTAAAATTGAGGTCAAACCTCGATATATGTCGTTGCATGATGAATTTCTTCTGTAGCAAAATACTTTCATTTCTGGCACTGTAATGGCCCAGTGACTAGATTGTGTGAATCTTAAGCCACGGAGGGTTTATCCAGAAAACTCTTGGAGTAGCGTGGTCTCCTCTTAAGCAAAGAGGATAAAGGAGACCTTTGCCTAGCAGTGGAGTAGAGGCTGTTACTTACTACTTTTATCCCTTAGTGTCATATTTTTTTTTGGTCAATAGAATGTCAATAGCTTCCTTTTGACATATATTGATATGTCGTTGGAAGAAGACTGCTGCCGAAAACGGAATGACGCTCTTTTATGGCAACACGCCCCCTCTCCACCGCCGATTTTTATTCATTTGTTCGAGGTGTGGCGCCTATACTAGTTACTACATACTTAGTTGCTATAATCATATGTATTATCATAAAAATATGTAAAAAAAAACACCACATATTTTAATGACGAACACATATTTTTAGTGATCGCCTTTCTCATCCATTTATGGCAATGACAGATTAATTGGTCATAAACATAAAATAAGACAACAATGTTCCAAAGGTAGTTAATTATAGGGTAAGGATATTAAGATGAACCAGAAATCATCAATCATAGTGAAGACATTATTTTAATTTTAATTCTTAATAATGCAGTTTTTTATGAAAATAACAATTATTTGTAAAGTTCCGCTTCATATAATAGTTAACGCAGGTTGCGATTACGTCGTCAACTTTCAACTGTGTAGCTAGAACAATAAAAATTTAATCAAGTTATGTGCAATTAATGAAATCCTTAACCCAAATGAAATTTTATGTATAATGTAATGCCGATGATGCCGATATCAAATCTTTTATACACAAGAAAAACGGTTATAAAAGATTAATTTATAAATTATGTCCATAAATTAGTATTATCCCTTGCTTTTGTTTCTTTTTTAAGTCAAATTTTATTTTCAGATAAACGGCCTTACTTAGAAAAGTTGCTTAGGGAGTGATTAGTTAAACAATGCTATGTCATCTTCTTTCAAATGTTAAATCAATAATGCCAGAAAGAGAGCAACAGCTGTTAAACTGTATAGTTCTTACGTTTATAAGTACGGCCGTGAATGATCTGATAAAACTGTCTACTTATATTGACTGGTGATAAATAGTGCCGAAGAATATACTGCCGATAGAAATATCGATTTCTAAAGCTGGTCCGATGGACGACACCAGCTGCAATGTGATATTCTTCGGCTTCGTTAAATTTACGCTGTACTTCAATAAGTCATATATTTTTCTAGTTTTATTTAATCTCTATCTTATTTCAGAAGTTGAAAAATTGTTTTATATATTTTTAAGATTGGTTCTTTAATTATTACCTTGTAACAATTGCATTATTTGATTAATTTGGACTTAAAATAGCTTGTAAGCTAGTAATTCTTGTTAAAATATTTATTTGATTCAAGATTAATCAATATTGCTTAATTTTAGGTTTGTAATCGTTACTGGGCTATTTATCCTATTCAAAATACAAAACATTCTCAGGTTAATCGATCAAATTAAACAAAATCCATCGGTTCGAAAGAAGTTCAAAATCATCATTCGTCTTTGGTAGAGTTAATTTACAATTTTTAATTTTTATGTTAGCGACAATTTTCGGTCAACTATAACTGCATTGTTTGAATCCGTTATAAAATAAAACTCAAGCTATTTTTCGCCAAAAATTATCAGTGTTATGTACTAATACCCTTACAACTGTTGAATGAATATGATTTTTAAAAATAAATATTTCAATACATAAAACTAGACTTTACTAATTGAAATAACACTATCCTTTAATAACTTTAATATCAATTTTATCCAAGTAATATACAATCGAGGTTCATTTAATAGACAGTACAATAGCACACGATATGACATTATACAAAAAAAAGGGCGGATTTCTAAATAGGCTACTCAGTAGCCTAGTGCGGCTACTTTCCGTCGGTGGGTTTTGTTTCTGCAGCCGCTAGTTTTTATCTCATGGCACACACTCGAGAACTTTTTGTTTCAGTTAATGTGAATCTAATTAATGTTAACAAAACTTAAATATTATTTTATTAAAGTATCGTTTTAGTTTTGTAAGAATATTTCGGATAGCGACTGTTATAAAATACGTTTTTCCTTAATTACGTTTTTGATTTCAGGATGATTTTTACTTTAAATAATATATATGACAGACAAATAAAGCGATCCAACAAAAACTCGGAAAATATATAAACTGTGAAACCAATATTGCCTTTACTGATTCTTTTTGTGTGTTTGTGAATATAAATCCTGAGCTGATTAACGCAGGATCCCAGAGGATTTTAACTTAAGAGCGTCAAGTAGCTCTTCCACGTAATCCTTAGGGTTGAAGTTAATCAAGTGGACTATGTATGTGACTTAAGAGTATTAATGAATCTGTAAATACCTATATTTTATTGGAGTATTGTTAGAAAATATACATATAAAGCCCATAATTATTAAAAAATGTTCTCATCGCAAAGCATAGGAATATTTTCAAAGCACTGATTTTTATCTCCCATTGATATAACAATGTTACTCCGATCAGACATAGATATCAGACATAGATTTAGTTAGACATTCCATTTCCTACTTGTAACCAATACAACTGTGAACACGGTTCTGATAAGATTTATTAAAACGACAAAACTTCTTTCTTTCATCATCAAGAAAAACAATTCTTAATAAAACAAACCGAGAAAGCAACTTTTTTATATCTAAATAAAATATATTATTTTTCTAAAAGTTTAAAAATAGAAGTCTCTACTCTAGAAATTAAATTTCAAGGAAAACTTCTCTCTTTATAATAGGTATAATAACTCAAAATCCTTCAATTAGGTAAATATTTATACATGTATTACTAAAATATATATAATATAATTGGTACTATACAAATTTTAGTATATATTACTACAATATCCTATTTTCAACGCAACAATAGCACGGAGTATTCTAAGATGCAATTAGCCCATATTACGATGTTCGAGAAACCCGTAATTCTAGCAGCTTAATTACGACATCTAAGTACGTACGGGTAAAAAAAGTATTTTATATGCATCCTTGTATATTTTAACCAATAAAATTTAAATTTTCAAACATTCGCTATTGGATATTTTCGTCCAATAACCAAAACATTGCTAACGGCATATATGCACAAAGCTTAGTACAATACGCCCCACGTATTTTTTATTCGTTTATTTAAATATCTCGTAATATTTGTAAATTGTTGGACGAATTGCATAGTGTTAGTGCTAGTAATATTTGTCAAAGAGAAGCGTTTAAAATTAATATGTTAATTTGATAAGGTTTTGTATGATTGAGGTCATCAAATGTCGTCATGAAACCTGTATGTTTCGTATGAAATTCACTAAAATTCACATTAAAGAGGGGATAATAGGTATCCTCAAGTGAACGGTCATCTACTGGTGGTTTTGTAATCAAAATATTAAAGAAAGAACGCCAACTAAACAAAGTTATTGATGTGATATTATGTTTGTATAAAGATTCGACCTTTTATATATTCATCGTACTTTTGTGATTCTATCATTATTATCTGTCTGTTTGAGATCGTTTTGTTGAAATCACGTAATTATGATCTTTTATTCATTTGTTTTTGCAATTTTTGACTCACTTTATTCGTTAAAGACAGTTATTGCAATTTTTTTAAATTCGTTATCCACCAATTATGTGAAAGTACGACATGTAAAAATGTCCTCACCTCTCTAGTTAATGAGAGCTTGCTCAACTGTTGACTTAATATACGTACATTTATTACGTAGAATTCTAACAAAGTATTTAATCTAGTGAGTACAGTATAGTAGTAAGCCGAGATGACGTAGTGGTTGAAACGCATGAACCTTAGCGGATGATCGTTAGTTCAAACCCGGCCAAGCACCACTGAATTTTTATATGTATAATTTGTGTTTCTAATTTATCTCTCGCTTGACGATAAAGGAAAACATCGAGAAAACCTGCATGTATCCAATTTCACTGAAATAATGCGACATGTGTGTTCCACCAACCCGCATTGAAGCAGCGTGGAGGAATAAGCTACAAGCTTTCTCGTGAAAAAGGGATAGGTGGACTTAGCCAAGCGGTGGAACATTCATAGGATGTTACTGTACTGTGCAGTACAAATAAATCAAACTATGCAACAAATAATACACCCTCATTAATATAGGGTGCAAATATACACATATTAGTCAATTATATTTGTTAAATCGGTGTTAAATTGCTCGTTAACCTTATATTAAAATGTAAATTTATTTATTTTATGTTCTTGAGAAATGACCACGGCATGTAACGCCAAATTACACGTAGACCTACTATAAAACAAAATGACAATCATAAAATGCAAATGATTACATTTCTCTGGATGTAGACAAGATGTGCACTGTATGGGTAAATAATAATGTAATAGAAAGTATACAATAAAATATATTTGCTTACTTACTTGTCTTTAAATCAGTTGTTGCCTTTTTGTAATATCCTCTGTCGAGAGGTGTCAATGCGAACGATTTCTGGAGCCCACTGACGTCCAATGGACTGGGTCGGTCTTGTTTTGCGTAAACGTTATCAAATTCGTAGTCTTCTTTCTTGGGCTTGCCCTCAATATATTGAAGGGGGTAATATCCTAAGTCCTTGTTAACTTTCTGCTTAGGATAGCGATGAGCAACAATCGGTTTCTTTAGCAGGTTTATCATATAGTTTGTCGGTGTTTCGTTGGGGATCCAGCGCGGGTACTCATAGTCTTCTGGATTCGGCTCGATTTCTTGCATTTCCATCTGATTAATGATGTTTATTTCCTGTACGAAAAAAAAACAGAAATTAAAGGTTCGTCCAAATTTTTTACAAAACATATCGAAATATGAAATGAAAAGTATTTATTAACGCTTCATTCGGTTATACGATTTCTATCACAAATTTCAATTTAATAAATTAAGAATAAAATATTTTAGAGATTTCAAACAGTAATTTTATATTATTATACTATAATTAAATATAAGGACTTAGGTTCGCTAAGGTTAGGCGGGGATGATCGTCCCCAATTGTTGTCAAGAGTTGAAAACAAAAATGTTCAACAAGATAACGTGCTCGCCATTGTTAAATGCTAGTAAGCTATTTAATTAATAAACAACAGCGAAAGATGATTACACGTTTCTACATAAATATAAGGTTAAGGTCACGCGTGCTGCAATAGTTAACCGAGTAATTACTATCTTTAAACGTGTTAATAATCGCATACCTTACCCTAGGGGTTTATATGAACATTTTGTACGTATAAAGTTTGTTAAATGTCCTTTAAAAGTGGAAAATTTTCGATCGTTTGTAATGTTTTAGTAATTATTTGACTTTATGTCCGTAATTAATTAAGTATTGTCTTTGTTGTTTGCTAACGTGAGCTAATTCGATGTACTTTTGTCAATTTATTTCACTGAAGCAGCCTTTATTATTAAATCAACATTTTGAGGAAACTTTTTGAATTATTATTACTTGGTAGTCAAATTTCAGTTCCAACAATTTTGAATATCCAATTAATAATATACATGTTACAGTTTGTCTGTATAGATGTATATTAATTAATTATATAATAACTAAAATGAAATTAAAATTTGAAACAAAAAGTCTTTAAAAAGCAAAAAGTCAATTAAGTTTGTTTGCCCTTTAAACTTATTATAAGTACATACACAAGACTTGCGTCTCCCTCAAACGCAGAACGAACCGCGGGCGGAAGCTAGTCTAATTGTAATTATATATAGCTACCCGTCCGTCCGTTTAAAATAAGTATTGTATCCTGTCCAATTTTTTAATTAATGACACATAAACATTCACTAGCCGATCTATTCGCCCATTCAGTAAGTATTAGGTCATAAAATGAATATGCACAAAGTATGCTACAACATGCCCTGCGTATTTTTCGAATTAAAAAAGCATAGTGTTATCAATATTTATAAACATGAAGCGTTTAAAATAAAGATATTTATTATTTGGATTAAAAAATCGTGACATTTAAATTAAACTACAGGTGCAGGGTACAACTTTTTCCTCCCTTTTTAACAGTAAAAATAACTACAGTCGTTACAGAAATCTATAAAATATAGTTAAAGCATTTTCCGAACACCAAATTTTAAGAGCAACAAATCATACATTATTTTCGTGTACCTTTAACTATTCACGCAGCGCACGCTTTCAAGATGTACGACTTTACCAGACTTCCAGACGAGTGTAATCATGAATTTAGCTAATTTATATACGTATATTGAAGCCTATGTTCATATTCTGGAATAACGTAATTTTTAAATCGTGTTTTATTACCAAATATAATGTAGGTGTTGTGGTTTCGGTGTTTACTTTCTGCATTATATAAACAAACTTATACAATTTACGGTCTCTCTATTTTTAATATTTTATAGCATAATAAATTTGTATGCAGTCAGTAAATTAAACCTAAGCTCAATTAAACAACCTACTGATATAAAACAAAATAATTAAAATAATATAAATCAAATACAATAACGATTAAAATTGTTATTTAAACTAAGAGCAATGGAGTTCTATTTTTGAAAGGACAAAAAAATATAAACGCAATCCTAACTAACATTATATGCAAAGAAATTTGTTTGTTTGTTATGCTTTCGCGCCTAAACCAATTTAAAAAAATCTTTCACCATTCGAAAGCTACATTGTCAGCAAATAACTTAGGGTAAATTTTTCCACGGGAACAGAAACTAAGCGTTATACGCAACTAAATGAAACAGCTAAAAGAAAAGACGCCGTGACGCGAACGGCAACGAGGACAGTGTGCCGACCGCTAGCATTTTTTTGGTTGCACGTAATTTAGAAATGGTGATATCTCCTAAATTAAAACCTTAACTAAATACAAATAACATTTAAAAATAATTATTATACAAGTCGTGACTGCGTGGAATAGTGGCAGCATTTCCCCTTTGAATCGCAATTCCGATTCTCTGGGCGAAAAATGAACCAGCCCTCCTGTCACCAGTGGAGGCAATAAGGCGGGGAGTAATATTTTGGATGAATTTTTTGGCACTATTACTCCAAGGTCCAAGCGTTTCAACTGCAAACGGAACAAAAATATAATTTGGAATAAGAGACGAATATTTGTTACGTTTATTCGTTTCAGCTTTTTCCGCGGCAGCTCCGGCTTTTAACATTGTTTCCCTGATATGAGACGGGGCCAGTGTGTCAACACATGTTGCGTCCCACACAAGGGCCCGTCCCCGTTCCCAGGGAACCAATGTCAGTCCATCAGGTCTCTTGCCATTATCACGACTAATTCCATGAGGCTCAATAAGACCAGGAACGTCAGTGGTGGCAAGAGCCCTTTTAATAATATCATTAAGAGAACCGTGGCGGAAAAGCCTCCCTGAACTCTTTGAACAAGAAAGACCGAGTAAGCCGAAAGAGTCAACCTCTAGATTATTTATTTAAAAGACAATTTTAATCTATATGAAATCCTCAAGGTAAAAAAATATATATATATATATTTATTTGAATAAGGATTAATAATTAATTCAAGAAAATGGCTTCGCAAATGACTTATAATTTTTACTAATTTGAAAGAACGGTTTGTTTTTTGATAAAGCAGCGACATTGTTCATCCATTTTCACAAAATATTTACAAATTATATCTGTGGGTTATTTTTATATCAACGGGGATGGATGATTATATTACGGATGGGTTTTATTAGTTAAAATCATAACGAAATCTGTTGCATGGTTTAAAAGGAGTTTGCTTATATTTGTGGTAAAAGTTCTCTTCTCGGAAGATTTATTTGACGACGATCAGGTTATCCTATGTGCTAGTTTAATCATAAGATGAATTACTTTTAGTTGATATACCAAATAACATATCTGGGCTCTGATATATCTGGTATCCATGATAATTTGAGATCTGCAATATTATAAGCTAGTGCTTATAACTAGTAAGGTCCTCCAGACCGATTTCGGCCACGGCGGCCTATCTCCAGAGAGATTAGACAACTGCGCAGGAGATATTATAGTGCACAAGTGTGTGCGCAGGTACAACACAGGTGCACTCTCTTTTCCTTGGCTCTCATAATCCGATGGGACGGCAATCCGATACGACCGGAAAGAGTTCAGGCGCAGGACCAACGGCTTAAAGTGCTTTCCGAGGCACGGGAGTGTACACACTTCCAACTTCCAGACTCCGGGCTGCTACTGAGACTACTACTTTCTGACAGAAAATCCCAATAACTATTTATTAGCCCGACTTGGGAATTGAATCCAAGACCACCTAGTCTGCGGCCTTATATCAAGCCACTAGACCAACGAGGCAGGCAGGCAGAAGCTGGTCTATTAATTATATACTCTATTTGAATTAGATAAATCGCTTGAGAAACCTCGAAGTTTTTGATTATGTGTACAGTTGCCGTTGTTACCTAATAAAATTAAGGAAGGTAAACTGCCTGTGAGGTTGTTTAGTGAGGGTGTTGTCAAACACTCTTGTCAAACGGAGAAAGACCGTTTGACAAGCATACATAAGATAAAAATAGAGACGTCGTATTCATATACCCATTGTTGTACTTAAAAAGTTTAAAGTTCACGACATTACCGTTATAAATAATGTTAACCTTTGTTCACAAAACTTGATATCTAATATTGTCTTAATAAAATATAAATATAGAAAATTCCCTCCAGATATTGAATTTCATAACAAGTTTTCATATTTTTTATTTACCTTTTGTAAATTTTTTATCGAGTATATTATGAATTTTATTTCACTTCTGTTATTGGATTCCAAGAATGTTTTTCAGTTTTGTTTTATTCATTGTTTTATTTATATGAACCATTTTATCAACAAGTGATGTTTTATTCGAAAACGGAAACGTTATATAAATAGAAAGATGCAACTCAGGTATTAATTATATAATAATAAAAAATATATAAAGCCTTGAAAGCTACATTTTATCACATCGAAATTTAAAAAACAAATTATTATACAAATTAATCTCAAAGGGATTTATTAATGGATTCCTTGATATTGTGTAGCTTGAACGATTACACAGCTACAGAGAGTTTTCCAATTAACCACTAAAGTATTTCCTATATACGTCGGATATATACGTCACACACAGGCGACTTTTCAAAAGATTATTATTGATAATATATAAGTGATACAGATGAACAATAGTTCAAGTAGAATACAAAATGTTTGAATTAAATATATAATGGAGAACTTGCTAAACTATCATACAATGTCTACAAACGATACAATTTCTCTTTTTATAATTATAAAAGCTAAAACAAATGCTTGTAGTTGTATTAAAATGAATGTAGTTAATTCTTTATAGTGCATACAAATGTACCATATATTAAATATACAACATTAAATGACGTAACATATTATTGATAATATTCTATCTCACTTAAATATTCACGCTGTAAGGGGTTGTGTTTGCAAAGTTATACTCTTAGTTACGAATGTCGTATTCGCAAATACCACAAGCAGTCCATCAAAGCGTGATTTGAAGGAGCTTGCGGCGTGTCTATTTTCAGCTCATGTTAAATTCCAAAGATGTTAGATAAAATTACTAATGATGTTACATACATAAGATTTAAATATAGCAGATGAATAAGTTAGTAATGTTATTTGATTCATAATAGTAACAGCCTGTGAATGTCTCTTTTGAGTAGAAAGTTTTGGAACTTATTCCACCACGCTAATACACTTGCAACAGAATTTCATGTAATTGTTTCCTGAAATTTGACAATTTCCTCGCTATGTTTTCATTGAATTGTAATCACTAAATAAGCACATGAAAATTCAGCGGGATTTGCCCGGTTTTGAACCCACGATCATCGGTTAAGAGTCACGCGTTCTTACCACTGGGCCATCTCGACTTATTTTATTCATATAAAAGTAAAATATTGCATATTTTAAAATAATATAATTTACTACATTAACAAGTCGACACAAGATATATAATATTGTTTAGTTTAAAGTTAATACAAAATCCTCAAACTTTTGTGGTGTAAATTGGTAATTTATATTTCAAGAAGGGGTTGCTTTGCTTTAACTCACAACGATCAGGTCTTACTGCGATTATCTTTAGTGTGATAGTTTAATAACTCGACGATATGATTTTACTAAATTCATTAAATAACAATATAACTAAATAAAATTATAAATAAGACTGCCTATATATACTTGTATTCTGGATAATTATAGGTGTAATTGGGCCATGTAATCAATAATGATGTGATTGTATTTGATTTATCATAGTGTATGATAATTATGAATGTTGCTAATATATTTGCGTGTAATTTGATAATAAAGGTACATTTGGTGCGGAGAGTAAGAACAAACATGTGTCACGCCTAGACCAATCAGAGCCAATTCAGCCACTGCTCGTTACAGAGAGCAGTTGTTTACAATTTCCTTTGAAATTGAAAACTAACATAGACGGTCTCTTATTTTCTTATTTTAGTGTCAAATTAATTGGATGCGTGTAATTTCTTAATTAAAAGGCAAATTGACAACTTGGTGATTTAAAATGTTTAACTTCTCCATAAAATACTCGAAAAGAATTGACATAAATCGTTGATTTGATGAACGAATTTGTAAGTATAATTGAAATGTTAGATAGAATATATAGTTACAGTTTTTTCTATCTATTGTAGTTTTAAAAAAAATATCGTTACAAGATCTGACGGATAAGCAGTCAGGATAATCCTGTATAAATCATCATCTATTTAGATTTACATTTGTATTTCAAGATAATTTTACTAAAGTGCAGCTCCGCTCGTTGAAAATCAATAGAGTTGAATAAGTGCCCTTTGAAGTACTCGATATTTTTTACAATCATTGGTGCATCGTATTCTTCAAAGCAATAATAGCAGGGAATTCGTCTACAAAAACCGGACAAAGGGAGAGCGATAACCTAAATAGCGGAAATGTGTAATACGAGAAATTCGGAATATCAAAAACTTGCTTTGTTCGTGTTTGGAGAGTAAAAAATGTTCAGCAAGATTATTTTCCAATTATTGAAAAATTGAACTATTCGTTTGGCTTTTATTATAAATCATATCGATTTTTGTTTGGTATAAATTCGAGATGGATAAAGCGAATAAACCGGAAGCACTATTACAAATTAATTAAAACCGATTATAGACTTTCAACGGTGCTAGCTGAATGTCAGGCTTTTAGAATATGATCTTCAACAGGATGGCAAAAAAGAGGGAACATTCAGTGTAAGGGACCGGTGATATTTCAGTAAATCTGAGTTGAATTTAATACAAAGTTCTTCTCAAACCCACATGCAATAGTTTCATCAAAACCAAATGTGAAGAGTAAAAAAGATGAGATTATACTTGTTAGGAAATTGGCTTAAATTATTTACAGAAATAGGCTAATAAAATGCATGATTTGTGTAACGCTAAATATCCTGTAGGTAAAATAGGTGACACAGTTAAAGTTCGCGTCCCAGATCTTGATCGAGCTCATAGCGGAAGAAAATACTTTCTACTGTTATTGTAAAAACAGAGACAAACTTGTATACAGTTCAGTTTGAATAATACATGGTTTTCATAATCAATTATATTCAAGGAACCTATATACAGTTGAGGTGGTGAGGATAGATTCGTTACTATTTGACATATTTCAGATGTTAAAATGTGGGGTCCAATGTGCATGTGGTCTAGTTGATTAATGTAAGAGTCTAACAGATGACAGCAGTCTGTTTGACAGATGCAGTTGCTACAAAGAAAAAACCCTGAGCACCTGTGCTAAACAAGTGGCAATTGTATTCTAATAAATAAAAATGCCCCCCCCCCTATGATCTAAGTAGATAATAGGCATAATTTAATTAATTAAAAAACTGAGATAGAACTTAATTTCGAACACTTAAGTACTTTTTGTGCCTCTTATTTTCTTTCTTCTTTATATTATGCCCTTAATGCTAAGAATAGTAAATTTAAATATAAATAGACCTAACATTATTATAATTATGTAAAAGGATCATCATAAAAGGAATTGAATTAAATGGGTTTTTATTATTTTGTCCAATGGTAAAAGATTTTTTTCATAAAGCCTGGTGCTTTCAATAACTGTTTATTTTTATTTTGATCATACTGCCCGTTCATATTGCGATTTTTTCACAATGGCCAATTAATCGCTTGTTCTATCTATAAAGCTTCGCATCGCGTCATCGTACAAAAAATTACACAATCCATTTTTGTACTATTAGATTAACGTAGCCATATCTAGTATAAGCCAAACTCAGTAGTCACATTAAATTAATGAAAAAATAAATAGTGATGCCAACAATTTCAAGATTGAAGTGATTGCTGTTGAATATACAGCTAGCTACATAAATCTTGATTTAATATTAGTTAGCCTGTAACGAGTTTGTGTTTAAAAAACGTTTTGTTTTGAAGAAACACTGATATCGAGTATAAAACTGACATTCAAACAAAATACATACTATATATATGTTAGAGATAATTAATTTACACGGGTATACGACCTCATTTATAAGAATGACAATAATACACAACGTGGCTACGTTATATAGGTTGTCAGCAGTTGTCAGAGGTCAATTGTAAAGAAATGTAAGACGGGCACCTATTTGTTATACAGCCGACTAATGGAAATATAAAGATTAGCTTAATGATTTGATGTTGGATTCATGGTGTATCTGTCAGTAGTGCGTGTGATGGTTTGTCTAGTGACATACTTGGTCTCTTGCTTTTGGGACAGCGCCAGCGCCGGACGTGCGTACTGACTGATCTTGTAAAAATTAACATGTCGGACGACAATGGTGATCATTTATATGGCTATCCATTGGAATCCGCGACAGCAGCGGTGGGATCGATTCCAAAATTATCCCACATATCTACCGCAATACCTGCTACTAGAAATCAAGACTATTTTCGGTCAGAACGTGAAGATCAAGAAAATAATGCGACGGATACATCGACATCAAAAAACGAAGGACATGGCGTGCCTTCACCTGAAACGTGGACTTTGTTTTTCCAAAATATGATAGCGGGCTTCCAGAATTCCAATTCAAAATCTCCTACGAGCGGCAGCGATTCTAGAAAGTTAAGGGCGAGCGAGATTTATCTACCGTCATTTGATCCAGACGATTGTAAGTTCACTGCGGCTCAGTGGTGCGACGAGATTGAAAACCACATGAAGAACAACTCGTGGACGGATTATGAAACCAGAAATGCTGCCTTCACTCGCCTGCAGGGACGCGCTAAGAAATGGGCTGCGGTTCTACGACTTGTTTCGTGACATGGTGGAGTACACGAGCGACCAGGCGCCGACGTACATTGAGTATTCTACCAACAAGGTGGCGCTGATAGACCGGCTGGATACTGGTTGGGGTGAGTCCAACAAAATTGAGGTGGTGATCACCGGTATCACGGACGTCCAGGTACGCACAGATTTACTTAAAAATACCCCTACTAGTTTTGTGGCACTTGATAGGCATTTAAACACGTACCCTAAAATTAAGAATCTAAACTCGACATTCTGATAAGACGCGAAGTGAATATGACACTCCTAAGCGTCCTAGAGTAGACGAGTTATCTACCGAGCGTCGCTGTCATTATTGTAAGAAGACAGGCCATTTGAAGAGACACTGTTTACTGTTGCGTGATAAAAATAAAAATAAGGGTATCCATTCACGCGCGTCTGTCGATATATCTAGTGATAAGCAAAATGTGACACAATGTTCTTACTGCCACAAAACTGGACATTCTGAATCTACTTGTTTCACTAAACAACGCGAAGAAAAATCTAAGGATTTTAAGGATTCTAAATTGCAAACAAAGTCGGTCAACGTATGTTCATCCTCTAATGATTCTTTGATTAAAATATGCATCGGTGGTTATACTTTGCAAGCTCTGATTGATAGTGGTTCCGAATGTTCATTGATTAAAAAAAGAAATTGCTGCTAGCTTACCTGATAAAAAAGAGGTTTCGTTTACCCGTCTCACAGGTATTGGTTCCGTGCCATGTTTTTCATTTCGTAGAATGACAACATATGTTGAGTTTGATGGGTTGCATACCGAGGTCACATCTGTTATTGTTGATTCTCATTTGCTTCCGTATGACGTAATATTAGGTAGAGAGATATTTAAGACCCCTGGTTTAATCTTTACTCTCAACAGCGACGGTGCCAATATTATACGTGACGTTAGTGTCAATATGTGTCAAACTTTAAACATGGATACAGAGTTAGATAAAATTAACACAGATTTGACCGAACCTAATGATATTGATAGGCTGGGATAAAACTCTGTCTAAAATTAGAGAGTATTTTTGGTTTCCGAACATCACTTCGTCTGTAAGGACGTATGTTGACCACTGCTTACCGTGTAAAATAAATAAGAATCCCTCTGGTAAAAAGCAATCTGCGTTACATCCCATAGATAAGGTTGCAGAGCCGTTCCACACTATTCACATAGATACGAGCGGTAAATTGACCGGTGGTAGGAATTCCAAGGAATATGTGATTGTTATAGTCGACGCTTTCACTAAGTTTTGTCACTTAACAGTTGTCAAAGATCTGACATCTCGATCTGCTTGTGAGGCCCTTAGGAGCTTCGTTCACATATTTGGAACACCCATGCGTACTATCTCTGATCGAGGAACCTCATTCACAGGACAAGATTTTCAAAATATTTGTAAGGAATGGTCTATTGAATTTCATGAAATCGCTAGTGGTGTAAGCCGTGCCAACGGGCAGGTAGAGCGTCTAATGTCTGTTCTAACTAATTGTTTCACAGTCGCTGAAAATCATGAAAACAGGTCCTGGAAATCTGTTATTGGTGAAGTCCAATTGGCTTTAAATTGTACTGTGTCAAAAAGTACGGGAAGAAGTCCGTTCCAGTTGTTATTTGGCTTTAATAAGACCCCGCCAAAATTAAACTATCTTGCCATAGATCACGACACTGGCAACGAACAGAATTTGTTCGAAATAAGACAAACAGCTAAGAGTAGGATGGACGAGCAGGCGACGAAAGATAAAATTCGTTATGACGTTAATAAAGCCGCTATTCATCCTTTTGTAGTTGGTGATCTGTTGAAAGCTACGACGCTTTGCAGTTTGGTTAGGCTCAAACCTTTGAAAGGTGGATTGAAAGCTTTATCGCTTTGTCCTGGTGATCTGTTGAAAGCTACTACGCTTTGCATTCAGGTTGGGCTTAAATCTTTGAAAGGTGGATTGAAAGCTTTATCGCTTTGTCCTGGTGATCTGTTGAAAGCTACTACGCTTTGCAGTGAAGTTGGACTCAAATTTTTGAAAGGTGGATTGAAAGCCTTATCGCTTTGTCCTGGTGATTTGTTGAAAGCTAAAACGCTTTGCAATGGGGTAAGGCTAAAATCTGTCTTGACCCAAGGTTGATGTTGAAAGCTACTACGCTTTGCAGTGAAGTTGGACTCAAATTTTTGAAAGGTGGATTGAAAGCCTTATCGCTTTGTCCTGGTGATTTGTTGAAACCTAAAACGCTTTGCAATGGGGTAAGGCTAAAATCTGTCTTGACCCAAGGTTGATGCTGAAAGCTACAACGCTTTGCAACGTGTTCCTAGTCCTGCTGCTGAGCAATGCTAAAAGGTCCAACACTTTGCTATACGCTAGATTTGTAACGTGCTGAAAGCTTTTACGCTTTGCTTTGTGTGAGGTTGAAAGCTGTCTGTAAACGCTTTGCCTGCGTACGTGCCATGCGCTGTGCCATCTAGGCTAGAAGTGACGTCGAGAAGCAACGCGAGAGCGCGTTGAGGAGCAGAATGGCCGTGTTAGAGATAATTAATTTACACGGGTATACGACCTCATTTATAAGAATGACAATAATACACAACGTGGCTACGTTATATAGGTTGTCAGCAGTTGTCAGAGGTCAATTGTAAAGAAATGTAAGACGGGCACCTATTTGTTATACAGCCGACTAATGGAAATATAAAGATTAGCTTAATGATTTGATGTTGGATTCATGGTGTATCTGTCAGTAGTGCGTGTGATGGTTTGTCTAGTGACATACTTGGTCTCTTGCTTTTGGGACAGCGCCAGCGCCGGACGTGCGTACTGACTGATCTTGTAAAAATTAACATGTCGGACGACAATGGTGATCATTTATATGGCTATCCATTGGAATCCGCGACATATATGTTTAATTGTATCATATTGTAAGTAACATGATAATACTTATTTTTTTAATGAGAATCATCTATTGGCGCGTTTTGAGAGTAATACTGGCTTTTGACGTGACGACAATCGGCATAATGCCCTTCTCGTTCTTCGCTACCGCTCACTACTCTCTGGTTCAAACGTTTAATGTCTTAAGTAAACTTTTAAGAAATTTTTCCAAAATATTTTCCCCAAATATGAAAGAGTAATTAGTATAATGTTTTGTTTAATATATTTTAAATAAAGCCGAGATATCCGAGTGGTTAGAATTGGTTTAATCTTTAAAGATGATAGCGGGTTAAAATCCAGGCAAGCACCAATTTTCATGTGATTGATTTGGGTCTGTAATTGATCTCCTACTTATCGGTGAATGAAAACCACGCGATGACAAGACACATGCAGGTTATGTGTATTATTTCACTTTAAATCTGTCAGGTGTAAACTTCAACTTCAACTTTACGGGCTGTTACTATTAGATACATATCTCTCTCTATATATACTATTTCCATGATGTACTTAAACCATTAATCTGAGCTTTGAACAAACGGATTAAAAAAAAACAATAGCTATATCCTTTCAAAATAGTAAGCTACTTATTTTAAGTTTCATTTAAATCAATAATCTAGAAATCTATCATTGAAAGATAAGTAACAGAGTCATATAGTTTATAATAACATTTTACATGACTGTAACATTAACACTTAGATATTAAAGTGCTTAAAGATAAATATTATCGCAACGACATTTCTGAGTGCCCGATTAATTTGTATCGAGTGCACAGTTATTCCTTTAAACTACGTTGTAGTATAAAAGTAAAGTATGGTTTTTTTTTCTAATTTATAAATATTTTTCGATATTATTAACTTTTCCAGTTTCGCTTAAATTAATTCATTATTAACCTCGAATAATTTCAGGAAAATTATGGTTGTTAAAACTTTTGTTGTACCGTATTATAGTAGCAATATTATGAAAACATACGGTTATTCACACATTCATTAATTATTTTATGTAACAGTAGCTATATAATTCAAGTTTGTTATTTTATTATAAACCTGTAACAAGTAAGACTTTATATGAACACGATATCTTAAAACTATTAAAACATTTTAAATATTTCACGTTCGGTGGAGTGTGAGATTTGACATAGTTTGAGTTTGTATGTAGGAGTACTGAATACTATAATTATTTTATTATATCTCTCACAAAATATATTGAAATTTGAATATATTTTGTGAGGCATAATTTATCGCAACGACGTTTTTGAGTGTCCGATTAATTTGTAGCGAGTTCACAGTTCTTCCTTTAAACTACAAGTATGGAATACATATTATTATGGTTTTATATACGTTTCTATACGGTCAATAATAACACACACGTAAAACTTCATAACGCGTTTTATGACATTAAGCTTTATTTATTAAAATAATGACGTTGTTTCATGTTGAGGATTTTCTCGCCTCATTATTATTATCTCTTGTAATTTCCAACGAACCTAAAAATGAAATATAATCCATTGGAATTGAAAACAATCTATTTTATATTTATTTGATATCAAGTATCATTTGAAATCTTTCATTTTCATTTTTATTAGAATAAATAAATTATTGCGGACTAGTGGCGTAGCAGATGGACAAGGGCCAAGCATATGAAAAAGAATAAATATATATATTTATATGCATAGAAAAAGAATCGGGCCCCTGCATCCCCTCATTCCACGTAGCTTGAACTTACTGACTTCTGTAATTGTTGACGTTCATTTGAAAACATAAAAAACTTGTGAGCAGATTCGAGGCTCGAGCTTTTGTTATTTTTCTCTTTTTCTTTTCAAAGCTTAGGTTAAAGGGCCCCCTGAGCTCCGGGCCCTGGTGCACTGCACCACCTGGCCATACGATAGCTACACCACCTTGTGGACCTTCGACCAAAGAGGTATGATTATTTTATATAAATAGCCAAAGACAAAGCCTATTTGTTCTTCTCTATGTCAACTGCTTAGTTTTTTTTGTTTGGTAGCAGAGAGCAATAGTGTTATGAATGAAAAAAAATAAGAGTAGAAAAAATGTTCAAAACATTTGTTTTTCAAGTAATTATAACGGTAATTTAGACTAAAGACCGAGCAAAAGTTTATAAGTTCATTATTTTGTTTCATATCTAATAAAAATAGGTAAAACCTATGAAAAAAATATAAACTAATAATAATATCTTTTGGACCTATATCTCGTCCACTTCAACATCAAGATTTCAAAAACAAACCATCAACAATATCCTATTCCAATCGCAGCAACAGTAAATGCACAAACAACTTTGACAATGAATAGACATGATATCGTAGCACATCATAGCTCGAGTTCTGGAATAATCTACAGTCATCATTATAAATTCGTGAAAAAAATAACGTTTGAAAATGTCAGCGAAATTGTTACTGGAATTTTGAAAGTAAAATTAAAATGGTTAAAAGTAGTTACGTGGTATGGCGCTTTGTTATAAACAAAGAAATGATCATCATGATCTATTTGTGATGTATAGTTTATATATGTATAGCAGAACTATTAGCAAATTGTATGAATAATGTAAATCTAGTGCGTGATTGTCTTTAGTCCTTCTTCGATTCGAGTTACCTATATATGCAACTCAAGCGAGTGTCCCAACATAGTTGCAATCTAATGCCTTCATTTCAAGGGGTTTTTTTTACTATTCGTATCTCTACAGACGTGTTTTCTGTGCCTTCGGTGTATCTTTTCCTTAATTAGTATTAATGTTATTTTAATATGCTTGTGTTTTTATTACCAAACAGCATCAAAAAGTTGACGTTTCAGGATTGAAAATTTTGACATCGTAGAATCCAAATTACTGACTATTTCATTGAGTCAAAATGTGTTTCAGTTGACTTATTTCATTTAAACAAGCACAGGTTCTTATTCGATTTCCAAAACACTGACAAAAATATAACTCCATGACTTGAACCTGGACTCAAACTCGATACTTCGGTTATTAAAGCCAAAAAAGGCTAGTTAGGCCAATAAGAATTATTTTTATTTTAACTGTTGGTACCAACATGTTAATATTTTCTTGAAAAATACTTAGTGTCTGTAATGTTATTCGTAATAGATAATTCCAAAATATGATTCCAACCGGACGGACTCACGCCCACTACTTGTATTGTGAATTTATTCGGCAACACTGATTTACTCTTATTTGACATTCTCAGAGGTGATATTTATTTGTTATCATTTTTCAGCACCGCAGACAGAAGTGAAACCCTCTTACTAAGTCTACGCTACCAATCTGTCTATTTTTCTCAAGACTATATACTAATAACAGTTATAGCCAGCCAATTGAAATGTTCACAGTATACACTATCATTATAATAATAACAAACATTCAGAGAAGGATACTTTTACAACAAAACCAAAGAATAATACATAAAATCGTTTAATTTCGTTTATTTGTCGTGCATAATCTATGTTTAAACAACAAATAGTAAAACCGGCGCGTTCACCGCTTATTTATGAATAACACTGAATCGAGTTTAATGAATACTTCATCAATTAGTATACAATGTGCATACATTTATCAATTTTTAATTGCGCAATCTTCAATGAATCAACGATTAAATCAACTTTAAAATGAAATAGAATTATCTATTGTATAGAATGCATTCTTAGATATGTCAGAAAAAGATTTTTCTGATTTTTTAAACTGTAAATATCTAATAAATATATATAAATAAGATTATTTTCGGTCTAATTTATGTTCGCGACGGTAATGATGATGACGATTTTATTAAACTATAAGTATATTAAAATAAATTAGTTAATATTAATTTTTATATTGAACATTAAATGGTAAAAAAATAAGGACCTAAATGCACTCACGTACAAATACATCTGATATCAAAATAAAGCTAACGTTTGTAATTTCAAAAATCGAAACGACACAAGTAACTGGAAATTTATGTGGGCACAGAGGCGTACGCAAACAAACAAATCGAACTGAATTCTGTTATGCACCTTTGTGTTATTAATATGAGTGTTCGGACCGACTTTACATGGATTTATATTAATAGATACATAATAATTCCATTGGAATAGCGTCAAACGATTTGTCAGTATATCAACGGCTGTTAATACGTATCGTTGTAATATCGGACGTCTACGTTGTTTTATCATTTTTGCAAACAAACATTTTGTCATATCAGCATAATAGCTTCTCATAAATATAAAATTAAATGATATCTTTCATTCACGAAAAAATATTGAAATTAGTGTTTAATTAGTTTAGTATTGTTTGGTTAAGTTTCTAGGTCTTATATTTTTGAACGAAATTTTAATTTGACGTAATATTTGATTCAAGCTAAAATTAGAATCGTTAGATGTCGTTTGTTCACTTATTTTTGTAACATCTATTTATAATTTTGGTACCGCAAAGCCAAAACCATAAACCCAAACATAAATCATAAAACGAACAAACACAACATTTACTCTATATTATAATCGGCGATAAAGTGATTTATTATTCAAGTAATTAATTAATAAAGTTGGGCAGACTACATTTTCGTTCAATATTTATTAAAAGGATTGCTCGTTTATTATCAATATCGATACAATACGTTTTGTTTGTACAATAACGTGTTTTCCATGTTTACGAAGTTCAGTTTTAGGTTCGGACAAAACAAAAAATTGATACCTATTGTTAAAAATTTACAATTCGACTAAAATAACATTTCCATATGTGTCAAATGACTTGAAAAATATTAGATCAAGTAACCTTAAAGAAGAAAGAGGTTAGATGGAGGGGACCTCCATTGTGCAGTTATCATCAGGTTCGTGGCCTTAAATTATCTCGTGACCAGCGTGGCCAGAATTGTTTTCCGGTGGGGGCAGTTTATTATTATTTCAATGCGATGGGGAGAGATATAGATGTCCACGAATTCTACGTTGACCAGGAGCTTTAGATTTAGGATTTTTCGAACGCTAGCTTTAAAACATAATTTCATGGCGTTGGGGGCACGGGGATCCCTTTTTTAGTTTATTTATGTCAGTGAATAATTTGTGGGACTGTACGGAGTTTATTATTATTGATAGTAGCACATTAAATGCACACAGATACAAGATGGAGTTCCTAATTCCTAACGCATCACCCGATTGGCTGCTCTTGGAGAAAATTCTATTATTATGGATGCCAACGCTCGCCCTGGCTGCTCCGTAATTGTTGAAGCGTATTTGCAGTTTTGCACAGATCGGGAAACGTTGTTTGGATTGGTCAAAGTGAAAATCTTAGTCTCGACCTCAATTCTGTTGGATCAGACCAGGTTGGGCTAGAAAATATATGAAATCGCTGAAGAATGTGTATAATGCCGTGCCCACGCTTATTAATATTACTTTTTTGCATTTCAGTTACTTTAGTTGTATAGTATGTTTAATTGTTTATTTTAACTTGGTGATCGCTTGATTCAATTGAAATTCAATGACGCCATAGTCAGATACTAATCTTTTTAGTACTACTTAAAATAATCAAACTCACTGTGACAATTAAATAGGTTAAGAGGTCATTATTTTACACGCGGCGCGACGCGAAAAAATAATCTATTAATAAAATTATATATAATAATTGGTATGAAAATAATTTATTATACAATTAAATTGGGCTGGTAATCGATAAACTCTTAAGTATTTGTCGTTGCCAAAGAAATGTTCCTTTATAAATAAATAAAAATAAAAAAAACAAAATTCTAAAAATATTCGAGGAGAAAGTCTCGAATATATGGTAAGTAATAAAGGCTCCTTTAATTTGAAGATATTGTGTCACGTTGTGCTTAAATTAGCATTGTATTTAAAAAGCAGTGGGGCCACTCATAAATCTCGGTTATTTGATAGCAAGAATCTCTAACTAATATAAATTGTATACTTCAGCAGTAATTATTAAGCCAGATATGGTTATGGATAAAGGGTCGATCCTGCTCGGATCGGCGGATGTCGGCGGAGACAACCAAGACTTTACCGTTTCCTAGCGCCGAAACGTTTTAATATAAACAAATATGAACTTGAAGTGTGAGAAATAGGATACTCAAGGTTCCCCCAGACCTTGAGTATCTATAGGACTATAGTTGTAGACTGTGAAGCGCGATGATGCGCAAGCTTCTTCAAATCGTACCGAAGACGGTCAGCGTCAGGATTTTTTCTGTGCAAATATCCTTAGTTAATAATAATAATGTCCTCCTGAACGATTTTCGGTCACGGCGGCCAATCTCAAGGGAGGTTAGCCAACTGCGCAGGAGATATTATAGTGCACAAGTGTATGCGCAAACATAGGTGCACTCTCTATTCCCTAGCTCTCATAATCCGATGGGACGGCAATCCGACACGACCGGAAAGAGTTCAGGCGCAGGACCAACGGCTTAACATGCTTTCCGAGGCACGGGAGTGTACACACTTCCAACTCCCAGACTCCGGTCTGCTACTGAGAATTTTCTGATAGAAAAACCCAATAACTTTTTATTGGCCCGACCTGTGTATTAAACCCAGGACCTCCGAGTCTGCGGCCTTATATCTAGCCACTAGACCAACGATGCAGTCAATAGTAATCCGCTTAAGGAGATCTGATCTTATTTATAAAGATTTCTTATCCATTAATCATACTTAATATTGCATGCAGCTTTGTGTGTGCATCGACAAAGCTTACAAAGGGAAGTAATGTCGAAATTACAGTTATTAATCTGTTTATTAATGACACAATTTTGTTAATAATGATAAATGTTGTTAAATTGTTTCATATATACATGCTCATATTTATACGTAAATAGTAAATTGACTATCTATAGAAATATTATACATAAACAATGTGCTGAAGCTTACTGCACAAAATTTATGTTTCATTTTTACACAATTAGCGTGCTCAGCGCTCGTTCGGTTATTAATAGTGCACATTATCAAGCGGTTTTGCCGCTTATTATATCGCTTAACGCCGAGTCCTCACAAAAGGAAAAAATGACTATTTATTTTAGCTTGTGGTAAAAAAAAGCTTCGAACATTGTAAACCGATTAGTGGTATTTAAAGATATGTTATTGAATTAGCTTTAAATTTAGAAACACAAATGAATGTATATTGAGAAGAATTGCAACTAGTAACTAAAACCTTTTACTTGGTGGTAGAGCTTTGTGCAAGCTCGTCTGGGTAGGTACCACCCACTCATCAGATATTCTACCGCAAAACAGCAGTACTTGTTATTGCTGTGTTCTGGTTTGAAGGGTGAGTGAGCCAGTGTAATTACAGGCACAAGGGACATAACATCTTAGTTCCCAAGGTTGGTGGCGCATTGGCGATGTAAGAGATGGTTAACAGCTTTTACAACGCCAATGTCTATGGGCGTTGGTGACCACTTACCATCAGGTGGCCCATATGCTCGTCCGCCTTCCTATGCAATAAAAAAAAAAAACCGAAATTCCCTAAAATTTCAATGGGAACGCGTATTATGAGTATCTATAGTGATTAAATTTACATAATATTAATGCTTGTATTTCATTCTATGAAAAAGTATGACAAAGTGCATAAATGAGGGCAGTAAATATTATAAATTATTTGTATAATTGAAATGAAATTAATAGGTGTTACACATAAACACGTAGATCTCAATCAAAAGATTAAGATTTAATTTATTTTTATACATTATCTCTTTCAAGCCTAACACTTGAAGAAAACTATAAACAAATCCGCATACATATGTCGCTTGAAATTCTACCTTATATATACCTACGACAGAAACAACGCCACAAAGATGATACAACATCAGTTATTGCATTGACATGTCTCAATTATAGGGGTGAGAGAGCAATTGCAATCGTGGGACAAAGGACATTACGTGTTAGATTGGCGGTGCATTCATAATTGGCCAATAGGCGGAGGTATCCACTTACTATCAGGTGACAGACTTCGGACTGCCTTCCTGTCAACAAATTGATATCTACCTATGTGCGTTCGTATGACGTATGTGTCAGACCCTAACAAAATACTAATTTGGCTTGGCTTGTTTGCCACGTTATGTTATGAAATAGGTAATTGTGAAATATGATTTTATTATCCTTTGCATCGATCATCAAAATTATTTAGATCGAGGACATCGTTACTCCGTCAGTTATTTAGATATGAGGAAAAAAAACTACAATTACATTAATAATTCGATAAATAATTAGTATCCCTTGACATTTTTAATAAATATAAAAAATAAACAACAATAATAATGACCTTTTAACTTTGTACTTTTACCTCTTAATATAAAAAACAAAACAAACTGTTTTTCCACTGGCCCTGCCATTAAAACTTCACAACTAAGCCTCCTAATGCATAATAATGTGAATTCTACTGTATGCATTCAGTGGAATTTCCATGAAACAGGATATTGTTCACGTAGTGGTTTAATGTATTAGCGAGTTCATTTACCATCCATGATCAAGCGTAATTCGATTTTGTCAACTAGTTGATGTGCGATGAATACTGATTCGTACGAACCTTAGTTTCGCACTAATCTGTATATTTGATAACATTAAATAGTGACTATTATGTACTTATATAAATATCAACCTAATTATAAACTGTCACTATTTATTTACATTACAAAGTTACTGGCGTGGATGACGTTAATTAGTCTAGAAAGTTATTTGCTTCGAGGTTCAGTGATTATAATTTCTTAGGAGAAAGAGCAACTTTGATTGGATTATGCATTCGCTTAAGCTTTAATTGCAAAATAAATGTAACTCAAGTCTTGTGTGGCTGTCATCCTAAGAGTTACATAATAATATAAGCGTTAATATGGTGTATGTGAGATAACCTTTCTAAGTATATATAATGAACTATACACATTTTACATAAACGAAACATTATTATTATAAATTTATATTGTAAAACGCCGACATTAAAATATTGGTAAAGTATGAATAGATTTGTTTTAGGTAAATATTAAATGTTGGTTTTGTATTGTTTCTGAAATGAGATATTGAGCTATCAATCGGAAATGTCGGCTGTCCATTACCTGACAATACAATACGCCCCATACTATCTCACATATCATGTCGGTAAAAATATTTAAAAAATTAATATATCTCGTAATTTTCCACGGTGCACGATATAAAATCGCTAGTCCTGACATTTATAAATCTTTAATGTTGTGATTCGTAACTATCATGTTAAATGTCAGTGGGTAAGAAATAAAGTAGAAAATACTTAAAAACTCACAACCAATCGTGTGTAGTCACTGTATTTAAAGACTGCAAGAAAAAAAGAAGAATTGAAACTCTTAAATAATAACAACTTTTTTAAAACATAATATCTTTGTAAATAAACCGCTGCAGAACATGGTCGCGAAATGTCAGAAAGTGATATGCGATATCAACTATAGTTACTTAATTGCTAATATTATAAATTTTTAGTCGAAATTTAGTAAAGTTTGAGTTAAATGTTGTTATGTTTATTACTCGTTGAACTACTCAATCAATGGTTATGAAAGTTGGAAAACACATTTGAGGGGTGCGGAAGTACCTCCCATCTCCCAGCCCCTCACACGTGCGTGTATACATATCATTTATGATAAAATTTACACGTATCAAAATAATTTATCATCTTAAGTTGATTTTTCTATTTTAACGAGTGGGATACGAAGTGACTTTTTGCAGACTAGCCCCGCTGTCTACTTAAGTTGTGTCTCTTGACTGTAATCACACTTACCTTCCACCCGAGAACAAAAGAAAATATTTAGTTGCTACGAGATAAAGAAAATGAAAAAGGATCTGCAAAGAACTGCTAACATAGTTTTTTCTTAACTCCTGTTTTAATTTATATTTTCGGAAACATAATTAGGATATTATAGGTAACAAATATGCATGCAATAAAATTACAATTTTAAATAACTTTTAAATTCTATATTATTACACAATATTCTTTATAATAATTAGTGGGATTTTTAGCTGTTATCATTATTTTAAATTTTGTATAAATTTTACTGAAATGGAAAAAAAATAATTGATCTATTTGATTATTTATTATTAGTATGTGATTTCGTATAATTTACACCGGTGTGCTGTTATTGTGAACAAACAGATGAATAGTTTCATTGGCATTTAATATTGGTATCAAAACGTTATATTATTTATTTATTTATTTAATGGAAACAAACAGTACATAATAATTTTTATAGATATCAAATATTGACAAATCATTACCAAAAATAGTTTCCAATGATAAAATAACTAACACATAACAGGCGTAGATGCACAGTATAACGGAAAAATTAACGATCATTCAGAGATTACAGGTACAAAAGAGAGAGTGGGCGAGATGACAATTTCATTATATGACAATTAATTCAATCAGTACCATTTGATAAGATATTATTGATATAACGATTAAAGCTACTGAAAGAGACATGAAATATATCACAATCTAAAAACATCAGGTTATATTTAGAACAACTCCTATTAATGAAAGAATTCTTAGCGAATTTAGTTCTGGTTACAGGAACATAGAACGTTTCTTTACGCCTAGCACATATACGCGGACAATGGAATTGCACCTTCGAAAGCAGATACGGAGAATCAATATAGTTATTAATGATTTTATACAGAAGAGTCTGATCACGTTGAACACGCCGGTCTGCGGCCGACATCGGCATAGAAAAGTTGTTATTATTATTGTTAAAAATTGATTTCGCGCTAAGGACCCTGATGAAACGCTTATATATACGTTCAATCATATATATATGGTTTTTAAATTGAGGATTCCAAACCGAAGACGCATACTCTACTATGGACCTTACAAACGCATTATATAATAATATAAGCGTAGACGGAAGTTTAAATTCATCAGAGACCCTCAGCACAAAACCAAGCATACGATAAGCCTTATCTGCCACATAACGGACGTGTTCATCGAAAAGCATCTTAGAATCGATTAAAACACCAAGATCTTTAATCATATTGACTCTCGAAACTACTTCGCCATTCAATTTGTATATAAAATCAAACACCAATTTCTTTCTGGTAAATGTTATAACATTACATTTTTTTATGTTTAAAAATAAAGAATTTTGTGAACAATAGTCACTAAGACGATCAAGGTCTTTCTGGAACTCCAAGCAGTCGTTGGGGTTTTTGATTATTCTATATATCTTATTGTCATCGGCATACAACAAAAACTTTGAGTGTTTAAAAACTGAACTGATATCGTTTATATAAATAATAAATAATAACGGACCTAAATGCGATCCTTGTGGCACTCCAGACGGCACAGGTATAAAAGATGAGCAGAAACCTTTAATTGTTACTGCTTGGCTTCTGTTAGACAAATACGATTCAATCCAACGCAGAAGGTCACCGTGTACACCGATGTATCGTAATTTTTCGAGAAGAATGAAATGAGAAATTTTGTCAAATGCTTTAGAAAAATCAGTGTACACGGCGTCCACCTGGTATCCCGCATCCATTGCGTTCATGATAAAGTCGGTAAATTCACATAAATTAGTTTCAGTAGATCTTCTGTTAATAAATCCGTGCTGCTGGCTTATAATTATAGGTCTTATTATAGGCTGTATAATGTCATATATTATCTTTTCAAACAACTTGGGGATGCAACTAAGTTTTGAGATAGGACGATAGTTTTTAACGTCGTGTTTATCCCCGTTCTTAAAGATAGGAACAACATATGATCTTTTCCACTGGGTAGGCATAATACAGGTTTGTAAAGAAAAATTAAACAAAATATAAAGTGGAAAGCAAAGTGATCCGAAGCATTTTTTTAGGAAAATTGCTGGTATACCATCTGGGCCACAACCTTTAAATGAGCTTAAAGATTTTAAGTACTTTTCTACTGTCAACAATGAGATATTAACAGAAGACAGGTCAACACTATTAATATTGGGCACAGTACCTACTTTGCCATTAAAGGAAGATTTAAGTGGGTTTTGCTCAAACGATGAGTAAAAATAACTATTAAAAAGGTTACTTATTTCTTGACCGTCGTTAGATGAAAGATCGTCCAAATAAACCATATCAGGCAAGTCCGAACACTGTTTCTTAGATTTGACATAAGTCCAAAAGAACCTAGAGTTTTTAGCAATAGAATTTTCCGCATTGTCCAGATACTTATTGTAGCAGTCGTCTTCAACAATTTTTTGCCTTTTACGAAGCATTCTGAAAGTGCAATAGTCACTATAGTTTTCATATATTTTCCATTTCCTATGAAATTTTAACTTTTCTTTAATAATTTTTTTGAGTGAGGGGGAATACCAAATAGGATATTTATTGTCATCAATAACTACTTTTGTGGGAATGAAAGTATCAATAATACTATTTATAATTTTATAAAATACGTCAACTGCATCCTCTATATCCAACCCTTCAAAGCACTTCAACCAATCGATTTCCGATAGTTTCTGATTAATGTCGATATATTTAGCCTTATGAAAAAGCCTAACCAGCCGTGGAATGCTAGATAAATAGTTAGTATGCAAACTAGAAAGGGCAATCTCCAAAGCAGGATGATGAATATCCTCGTAAACTAAAGGAGTTTCACTGTGTTTTACCGCTATGTTATTAGAATTGCTAAGGATCAAATCTAAGTATCGATTATTAAAGTTAGGTATACAATTGAATTGGCTTAAGTTGTTAATATGTAAAAATGTTGACAAAATCCCAACTTGATTATTTGAATTTCCTACTGCGTTTACGATCTTAAAAGCATGTCTGTTATCGTCTTGAAGCCAGTTGGCTGCAGGGATATTGAAATCACCTACTAACAAAAATATATCTTTAGGATGTAATATAATAGATTCCGACACACGCTCATAAAACTTGATTTGATCTTCATATTGCAACGAACATTGAGGAAAGTAACAACAAAATAAATGACAATCTATAGATTTCTTATACGACTTAAAGCTTATACATATAGAGATAACATCGAAAGAACAAATATTGTTTGACGGCTGGACCACCACATCCTTAACCACAATACCCTTACGACATGCAATTAGAACACCACCACCCAATTTATCAGAGCGAGAAACATAATCCCGGTCAAAGCGATAAACAGAGTATCTACTATCAAAAAGTTCCGAATCATAGATTCCAGGTAGCAACCAAGTTTCAGTCAGGCAAATAATGTCATAGTCAACTAAAGACAAATTTAAGAAAAAGGTAGATGTTTTAGTACGCAGTCCACGTACATTTTGATAAAATAAAGTTATTTCAGTATTCATTTCAAAAATATTGAACTAAAACAGATATAAATAAATATTATAAAATAATAAGAATTCATGTTCGAGTAACCAAAACAATAGAAAAATATAATTTGATATTTCATTAGCTTTTCATCAACAGAACTCTTATCAACTGTCATCAAATCAATTAAAAGTGATAATATATTCTTTAAAATATTTCTAACAAACACACAATAAAATAACATACAAATACAAAGAAAATCAATAAAAGTAACACTCTCTCTCGTACCAGAAGAAAACATTTTAAGAATATTATTACAATTAATTAAAACATGCGTAGAAATTATTAAAGGAACATAAGTATACAATATTACATTCATTAGCACACGATTGACAAACAAAATTGAATAAAATAATAACTCGATAATAAAATTCAACTCACTATTGCGTATGAGTAAAAATCTAAACATAATAATTATAATTTTTGAAAACTGTAAACATTTATATAAGAAAACATGCATAAGGCTGTAGAAACAAAAAATATAAACAGTTCTTATAATATTTTTTTTAAATCGCTTTCCGTATGAATTTGCATAACAGGACTAGTATCGTTTTTTCTTGCCATAACAGAACAGTTCTTGACCCATACAAATCTGTAATTCTTCACGCGAGCCAGATCTTTAGTTTTACGGAGAAGCATTTTGTTGAAACTGGTCAAGTGATCATTGAAGTAAACGCGATTACTATTTCCGATAAAACCTATGTCACAACACTTTAAGTCATTTTTCTCTTAATCTGGCTAAGAAGTCGTCTTTCTTGTATCGAGAAAGAAAACGGATGATAATCGGTCTTGGTTTTTTTGAATTATTCTGTTTTGGAGTAACCCGGGTCACAAAGTCTATATCTGACTTATTAAAAGTATTAATGTTGGCAGCACTTGAAAGTTTAGAAACAATATCCAATAAGTTCTCACTTTTCGCTTCTGGGATACCAATTATTTCAATATTAGAGCGTCGAGCCCATTGTTCCTTATTATTTAGGTCTGCCTGAAGCGATGTAACAACTCCCATCATGTCAGTGACATCAGTTTTGACGGAGTTAAATAATTTAATTTTAGACTCCATAATTTCCACCTTTTTCACAACCTTATCATAATTGTCACTAATAAATTGCATAGAATTACGCAAAGTCGATATCTCGGCTTTAATATCATCAAAGTTATTTTGGAACATAGTGAATGCCTCTGTTATTTCCGCTTTGATGATGGACCGTATCTCATCAATAGATATTTGTATAACGCCTGAATTGGAGGGTTTTGGTACTGTCCTAGCCGCTTTAATCGTTGTATTAGATGTTCCTTTATCGCTTTTTAGCTTCGAGCGCTTTGTAATGTTACGACAAGGCGTGTCATCGTTATTATTACGTGGAGAAGAGCCACAACAAGATGGGCACCGCCACGAATGTTTTGTATTCTCGTCCGGTTCCCAGTCCGAAGATTTTGAAGGTAGTGCACAACCAATATGATAATACTGACCACATGACGAACAGATCATTGGGTCATATGTATCTGAAGTAGTTTTTTTACAGCAGGCGAATTCCATTATAAATAAATATAAAGATTAGAACGAAAAAATCTGATGCGAATGCCGGGTTTGAACTCGGTAGACAATGAATATTATTTCCGTCGTCAGAGCCGCTCGGCCAGCAAAGCTTAGTTGCGAAAAGTTGGCGAATTTAAAGATTATACTGTGCTTAGAGTTTGTTTGCACTTAATTACCAGTGACTCCAACGTCAAAGGTTATTGACCTTACACAATGACACAAACGTCTTCTAAGCACGACGATGCACTTAAGATTTATAAAGTCATTATTTAAAACTTCTTTAACATCTTGAATAAAGATGAATTCAAGCACTGTCTTCAAATAAAAAATTGCACAATTTTAAAAAATAGATATTTATAAAACTATTGGTAAACAAATTAGATGTAACACTACACTTTAAAGTTAATTTATGAATTTTTAAACGGGACAACAACGGAGGTGCATCTACAGCCGGTTTAACCGCGCAGCGTACTCGAATTAATTCGTTTTCTTATTGAAATTATAAATAATGAAAATGTGATGATTTTGCTAAAAAGATCTTCCAAGATATGTCTGTCAAGGCTGTCCGTCTTGATAACTTGCTAGATTTATATTGCAGGTTTTATTATGCCATATATAAATAATATATATTATATCAAATGAACTTATTATAAGTGTTTAATTAAAAATATTTTCTGTTAAAAACAAAGTCTATATCGATGTTGTATTTTTATCGTTTTACACGATTTCTATGGAAATAAAATATAGGACGACACGTGCCGAGTGTAATTACATTTTGCTTGAATTAACAATTACTATAATGACATATATTGGTTAGTATATATTAAAATAATTTGATGCATGATTAATATAGCAATGCTTGCTTCGTAATAGACTTCATACCTAGTTTTCATATTTTATAAACATGTCCAAATCAATAATGAATAATGGTGGTCTCATTATATATTAATATATACATATAAGGTAATAAGGTCCTCCAGACCGATTTCGGCCACGGCGGTCAATCTCAAGAGAGATAAGCCAACTGTGCAGGAGATATTATAGTACATAATTGAGTGCGCAGACACAGATGCACTCTCTTTTCCTTAACTCTCATAATTCGATGGGACGGCGATCCGACATATATATACATATATATACCTATATATACCTACTTATCATGACGAAGCAAATACAAGTTTTAGATTTAGTAAACTAAATTGAAAGTAAAATAATAAATTTAATAAATGTGTATTTATTTAGTAAGCATTTCAATTGAAATGTCAATCCTATTTCATACAAATACTAAAGAACCGCAAACGGAAAATGAAAAGGTTCTAAAATGGATAAAATTAAATTTAGTTGGAATTGTTTATTTAGCGACATTGCTGTTGGGTACACTGTAAACAACTATTCCAGCTAATTCAGTATTGCGACTTTAATAAGAATGTTGAGTTATTTTAAATTTTATAAACAAATATTAAAAATTAGATTTTTTTTAATATAGTAAATTTATGTTTTAGTACAGGCTTTAAAATGTATTAATTGGGTAAATTAATTGTTTGCCTATAGAAAATAGTAATCATATTTATTTCGATATTTTTAATATACCTAGTCCTACAAAACTTGATTATGATTATTAAGGTATGTATGTCCTCTATGTATGTCATATCCATTAATTTAAAACACATAAAATATCCTCGCATCAATAAGAAAATTCAACATTGTTTTCTTTATTATTTATTAAAATGAAAGGATAGGTTAGGTTAGTTTTTTATTCCATAAATATGCACAAGAAGCACTGGTATTGCATAATTTACCAATCTGCTGTTACTTATAGATGAAAACGTAGATAGAACTTACACTATCAACGATCAAGTTTGCTTATGCTCGAGTTTCAAGTTGGTGATAACGGGCGTAGCGGTCGAGATGACGTTAACTTGTAGAAACTGTAGCTTCATATCACTTCAACAGTTAATGTCTTTGTTTTAAACTAATAGACAGTTATTTAATTAAATTATCATAATCAATAAAACTTCATCTTACAAGAACAAGTACCGAAACCGTGGTGCTGATAGAGACACTTAATGTTCCTAACTCCTTCTATATGTACTTCGATCGCTCGATCTTACTTTTGAAACAGGAATTTAAGTATTATATTATGTATTTATAGATATATATATTATATGTATTTATATATATATATATAAATAAATACTAATAAATAGCAATTGAATAGATAGCGGCCCCCTAAGCGGTGTGGGGTCTGTCAACAGTTACCTACTACTATTAACCAAGTCCGGCAATCTATTCTATTATTACACATTGTACTCGTAAGTGACAATTGCGGTTTGTGTCACGAAAGTGACAACGGTATAAAATTGTTCAGCCGTCATAATTAGGTATTTCACCGTAAATAAGGCCTAATTTATGAAAATGATAATACGTCACCAATACGTTATATAAGTTTTTTAAATCATTTCATTAAATAAAATCTCTTTTTTTAAAGGACTTTTGCACAATTTTGTATAATTTTGTAAAGTTAATCATAATATTTAAAAAATATTTAACCGATCGGTTTCGCGTACATTGTAACTTAATTATTATCAAGTGAATTGAAAACGAAAGTGACTCTTACACGTCCAACATAAGAACTCTTTTTAAAATGATTGCTTGGCTCTGCTCTTTTTATATTGTTGACGACCACGAAGCAATTTTTGGGAACTGATTTTGGTCGAAGTCTTAGTGCTTAAAGAAGATGAAACTTGAAAAGTTGCGAACCTACACACTTGAACCGTTTGAGCGCTTGATCATTAAACGCGGACATGTCTCTTTTTCTCACCATGTCAGTTTATAAGTATATATAGATAAGGTCCTCCAGGCCGATTTCGGCCACGGCGGCCAATCTCAAGAGAGATTAGCCAGCTGCGCAGGAGATATTATAGTGCACAAGTGTGTGCGCAAACAAAGGTGCACTCCCTTTTCCTTAGCTCTCATAATCCGATGGGACGGCAATTCGACACGTTGCGAATATAAGTATATATTCGTTATATAAGAACGTTGTTGTTAATTATAATTATGTTAATAAAGATGTGTCATATGTCAGCTTACCTAACAGGAATACTTGCTATTACCGTGTTGCAATTTAAAAGAAAGGAGAACAATACGGAAAATTGTCATTTATTCATTTCTTGGAAATCAGAAAATAAGTTTCTTTTATGACAAATAAAAATTAACACTTACCTGATCAAGAAGGCTGTCTTCACGTGGTTGAGGGATGCGAGGCGAGTCGTCGTAGGCGATGTCTTGAGGTAGGAGGAACCTCGGAAGAATATAAGCCGTGAGGAACTCGGGCGGCGGCGGTAGGGGCACTCTTTGCCTCTCCGGTCCCGGAAGTCCCTCGGGCGGAACATTGGTAGCAACTGGAAAATAACTCGTTTAAGTTTCAAAGTTCAACAGTGCAACAAGTTTTATTAAGTAACCAAACACACTTTATGTTACAAAAGTGGATGGTTGGTTTAGTTTGTACGACCACGTAATTACAGCTAAACAGGTGCTGTGAAACCTAACAGTTTTGTCATTGAAAATAATCGACTTGACTTTTAAATTAAATTTTATGTCACACCGATATGCGCGATAGCATTAATTATTAAATTATAACTAAAGCATTTTTAAACCTGTGCCTGGTCATTAGATTATGAAATTAACATAAAATTATTTTCAAAATATCACAGTTTTACTTGCAAAGGCAAGTTTTAACGTAAAATTTATTAAAATTAAGCTTTTAAATTTTTGTTTAAAAATATTGCCGAACGAAGTACTTCGTTACATATTCAGTGAATTAAGTGTTCGTTTCTGGTTGATTGAATCAACACGTGGAACACGTTTAATAAATATTGAAGTTTATAAATATTTCAAAAGGTTTATGATATTATGGCAAACCAAATAAGTAAAATATATACATATAAAATACAATGATTAATTGTTTGTCTGAATAACTTTCACATAATATTAATCCGATTAAATTGACACTGTGTACGATTTACGAATGAACACGCAAGCTAGCACTTTGATATTTTAGGCCCTTATGCACTTTAAAATTGTAGACCCCATAATTAAGAAGCGGCTAAATGTTTCCAACAACCTACAAAAGGTGACAAGAGTGGTCTAATTACTTACCAAATAAAATTTAAGCCACCATGATCAGGACCTGATTAAACTCTATCTGGGCCCCTAGGCAATGCAATTCTAGGGGGCCCTTTTCTTACTTTTTAAATAACGTTTTTCTATTAAATATCACACTATAAACTTAAGCAATGGTTCCAAACTGGTTCCATGGCTACTTTTTGTTCTACTATATATGAAGCATTTCATCAACTGACAACATGCGTCTAAAAAAAGGAATAATATTGAGGAAGTATAATCCGGCCCTGACCATGACAATAAAAGCTGTCTATAAAATACTTCTCTGAATATTAATTAGCGAAGCTTATCTAGCGCCATGTAAGTTTCATTCGAATTACATAGAAAACACGCAATGCAAACTTTTGGCTACTTTTTTTTAGTTTTTATTCTTGTATTTTTAAGGGGCCTTTATAGGCAGCCTATATGTCGGCCCCATCGTTACACACTGCATTAAATCAAAGATGGTCTATAAAGTTAAGACTAAATTAATTGGCTACTTTTTAATAGCAACCGCATTCAAAATAAATTTGCTATTACACTCGCTGTTCAAAACCCGCACCGCATATAAATTACAAGAAATATTAAATTTATGGTGCATTTTTAATCCTCTTAGTGTATGGTATTAGCTCAAAACGAATGCATTTCAACCATTAGACGTTATTAACAACACAGTTCACCCGTTTCGTCTTTAATCTGATGTGTAAAACAACAATTTCGAACTAATTAATTTACTGTTCGGACTAAGTTGTTATAAATATAAATGTAATAGACATATAACATGAAAACTGTCGTTACGTAAATGAGAATAAAATACGTTTTATTCAAGAGTTTTATTCAGCTGACAGACAATGGAATTCTTTTCCACGTGAAATTCGTCAAGCTGAATCCGTAATTATTTTTAAGTCGTTTACATAATTATATATGTATGCATGTGTAAGTTCTCGCCCGACACATCAATTCTCCTGGCCAACAACAAAATATGTTTTTATTATAGAGGTTGCCTATGAGTGTAATATGTAATACTTGATCTTTGTATTTGTTATGTATATATTTGTAAATTGTGTGCAATAAAGAATAAATAAATAAATATTATTTATATATTTGACCTGATAAGCCAGAATCGAGATGAATCACTTTAAATGAGTACGTTTTATTCGGATGATGTATAGATAGCAATGAGTTTATGTTATAACAAAACTAAATAATATGGCGAATCGATAGCTACATATTTTATTACTATACACGTGACAGCCTCATTGGTCTAGTGGCTTGATATAAGGCCGCAGACTCGGTGGTCCTGGGTTTAATTCCCAGGTCGGGCCAATAAATGGGTTTTCTGACAGAAAATTCTCAGTAGTAGCCCGGAGTCTGGAAGTTGGAAGTGTGTACACTCCCGTGCCTCGGAAAGCACGTTAAGCCGTTGGTCAATAGACCATTAGCGCCATAGCGCAGTTGGCTAATCTCTCTTGGGATTGGCCGCCGTGGCCGAAATCAGTCTGGAGGACCTTACACGTTTAGCGGGCATATTTTTTATACGTTACATTATGTACGTTAACTTGGAGGTAGGGCTTTGTGTTAGGTAGTAGGTACCACCCACTCATCAGATATTCTAACACCGAACAGCAATACGTACTGTTGCTGTGTTTGAATGGTGAGTTCGAGTTTGAACGATACATATTTCATACAGCGCCAATATCTCCCGCCCGATTTGCTCGCCTGTCTAACTTTTTTTTTTTAAATACCGATGTGTAAAGTTTAATATGGCAACATTGTATGAACTTTAATTCAAAGAATGGCAGTCGTCGCCGATAAATGTCAATGTTGGACATAAAGTCTTTCAAAATATAATTTAAATTGACAGTGACAGCGCATGAAAATGATCAGTGAAAAGTTGAAACATGAATTCGCAAAACGCAAGGTGGTAAGTGATCATATGGCATTGGAGTTATGGAATTATCGCAAGCGCATGTACTTCGTACGGTGCAAGCAAGTGTGATAAGTACAAATGCACAGTTCATCGAATAAAAAGTTACTTAGCTGAGTTACTTTTAGAAGAAAGTTGATAACTTTTATCAGTTCCAGTACGATTACTACTAGACCGACCATTTAATTGTCTAGATTCATAAAGATAACAGTTTAAATCTGCTCTCATAAATACACTATTAATAAAAAGAGAGATATTTTCTCGTTGCAGTAAAAAATAATTATAATTAAATTGTTTTTACTCAACAAAGAAAATTAATAATAGAAATGCTATTCAGTTTTTTCTGACTAAGTAAAGAATATTTCATTTAGAAAGTAATTTTCTTTAGAGTATTATATCCTCGATAGCTTCAACGACTTGGGAAGTATGCACTGAAAACTTGAGAACGGTACCGCTGACTTGCACAACTGTCGATATGTTTACTAACGAATTCTATCTGGTTGTACAATAATATTTTTTTTTTGTAAGCAAAAATATATACAATGTATTGAAAGTAAGTCCTTTTACGATTCTTACAGTAGAGTGAGTCCCAAGGTCACCTCATATAACGAAATAGCGTTCATACTATCCCTTTCAAATTCTACAAAATCCGATGCGTTGGGCGTTCGAATTCAGGAGGTCGATATAATATGGGAGGTTAAGGTGCTTTTTAGTGTGACAAAATACAATAATTTAATCAAAAAATATCGCACAGATCTTCGTTCCTGACGGGGCGTCCCCCGACCGCACAATTTCTTTTTTATAAGAATTTTTTGCATTTTTTGCTGTGGCTGTAGAACATGAGGTTTTGAATAACAGGTCAGATACATAGAACTTATTTTACCGGAGTTACTTGACTCTCGGCTTTGGAATATAATGTTTTTTTTCTTTGTACATAACAAAAGGAGAAAAAACAATTAAAAAAAACAAAATATAATTAGGAAAAAAGCAAACAAGATACCTTATAAAATAACAAAGAGCTGGTTACATTTGATTTTCACAACAGTATGACGTCATAAACTGGGTAGGCACTCGAGCCTTGTTTTCAACTTATGAGCACACATAACGGGCTCTCGAGTTCCAACGCTGATTTTCAGTGACCGCCTTGCAAATGTTGACTCATACGAACGGCAGTGACAGACTTTATATCATATAAAATTATAATAAAAAAATATATTCGTAATAAATATAAAAATTACTACACGTCCAATGTTTAGAAATGTTAATTAGATGGATAGCGATCAGTCGTTCAGCGATTTAAGTAAAGTACAATAACAATGTGATGTGACTTAATATTTTAACACACCAAATAATCATGTGTAATTAATTAGTGCCGCTATTTCATCTTTATTATACCGCCATTATTTATGTATTGCGTTACGGATATATTGGATATCCATGTACTAAAACAGTAATGTAGACATGCACATATGTATATATATATATAGATTTTCATGCAAATAGTCTCGGTTCTGTCATAGAGCCTGAATAATTAAACTTAGACAGTTCTAGTGTGTCACATAGTCAGACACATGTCAGACACGTAAATCAGGTTTTAGAAAAGTTAACGATTTTGAATTCCGTTTCACAAATATATCTGAAGCCGAAGATTTTCATTCAAAAGTATACTTTTTTTAGTTTTAGTAGTACTTTCTTTTGACTGATTTTTATTAATATTTTATATCATTCGCAGTTTTATTAATTAAGCATTACAGATTAGCGGTAGTTATCACTCGCATAATATGAACTACAGAACGATATATTTGTTAATGTAGAGTTGCACAAGATCCGTAAAATAATTTACAGTTCAAATAATTTTAATGACTTTATTCAATAAAACAAAAATTCATGTTTCGCTTTGTATTTGTTATGTCAGTAACATAAAGGCATTACTTGTATAAATAGCGGCTTATGAGATCACTAACAATTTTTTCATTGAAACAATTGAGCGCCGGCGGTCCATTTTATAAATTTCGAAATGTGAAAAACCAAGTTTCCTTTTCAGATTTTATTATGTTATGCAATGTACTGTATAAAAAGAAATATATTTTGTAGTTTTAGTTAGATAACAGTGGCTTATATTGGTAATATATTTAATAGTTTTAATTTTTCAATTAAAGTTATAAAAAAATGCATAAACATATATTTATTTAGATAATTATTAACAGTAAGAAAATTATATCATGGATGCTCATAATAATGTAGCTTCAACCTTACTATCAAAACACTTGAATTCGAAGTCTATACGGTCTTAGAATCCATTTGACATTTGAAGTGTAAACAAACAGAGCAATCAACAAAGGTTCAAAGCTATCAAACACTGATGGTTGAGAATTAAGTCCTTGCTGTATTTACAGTGAGAACTGGTTTCGAAATCTGAATATTCCACTGAAAATTAGCAATGGATGGTTAAAACGAGTAATTTGTGCAATTCCCTTAACTATTTCAGTGTCAAACAAATGTTTTGATGATCAGTAAAAAAATATTCTTATTAATTAATAGCAGGTAATTAATATGAAAGAAAAAAAAAGACAATAAAAATCCAATATTCAGAAAAAAATTGGTCAGTCTCGACTCCAGTTGAAACTAATTAGAAAACTATGAAAGTTTTCAGAATTTATTATGAAAACGAAACCGAAAGAAACTGTACCGAAAGAAAGAGTGTACAGTTGTTCAGACATCAATGTCACAATATTAATAAATTAGGAATTTGTGTGACTTCTAATAATTTATATTTTTGACTATTAAATTTTGTGCCGGCATTCATATTTATTTAAAGTTTCGTTTACAAAATAAAAAAGTTATCTAAAAGTCTCGTGTCTGCAAATAGAACGTTAACTATGACTTGCTTTTGAACCCCTATCTCTCCGCTCGGACGAAAACAATAGGCCAACCATTCGATTAGTAGCGTGTTTTTTCATAAGCGTACTCTATTCGTACAATACATGATAGTCTAACTCTAATGAGTAGCATAGCTCGAAATTAGTTGTTAATTCAATAATATAAGATTTCCTTGGAGTAATAGTGCCAAAAAAATCATCCAAAATAGTACAACCCTGTCTTATTGCCTCAACTGGTGAAAAGAGGGCTGGTTCATTTTTTGCCGAGAGAATTGGAATTGCGATTCGAAGGGGAAATGCTGCTAGCATTCTTGCCACTATTTCACGCGGTCACGACTTGTATGGTAATTATTTTTAATTATTTGTATTTACTTAGGGTTTTAAATTTTAATGTAAATATATTCCTAAAAACGAGAAAAAATAGTTAATAATAAGTAAATATTAAAAAAATCTTTAATTAGATCGCTAATCATGTTGGTTGATACCGGTTACAAACAATCTTTGCAGTTTCTATATTTCATTATGTTGCCATGAGTTTGTGAATGAGAAATTGTTTCGTAATTACTATATTGAGGAATACTAAATTGATAATATTATACTTTTATATGTCAGTTAAAGAAGTTGTTCTTTTATGACATACGACTGTTCCTTTGTTAGTCGAGTACGTTTTTTCAAGAAAGTATCACAGCTTTTGTATGTGAGAATTTCTTTGAGAATGCATTTTATGCAATCACGTAGGCTTATTAAAGTATCTTAAAAAGGAATTCTTTGCAAAAGCTTACGTAGGCATTCTATTTTCAGATTCATTAGCGTTAACGGAAGCTATTTTTATTAGGTTCTATTATATAAACATGATTTAATTAGGTACCTTTTTATACAGAAGTATTCACGTATCTATTTTAGTCTTTCAGAGAAGACTTATTAAATATACGTCATGAATATTTATTATTTTAAAGTGCTTAAGCAAATATTGCAGTGAAATGGCTTACTCTTGAACTATGAGAACAACTTTGTGGATTTGTATTAGATCATTCATGACTGCTTATTAAAAGCAATAGTTCGGTTGGAACTAATATATGCATCAACTTCGCTTTGAATAACTTTCATGTCTGAAACTCGACATGAAATGAACTAATTCAGCAATTATACGTATAATAAAATTTTTAAATTGTAATAAATTTATAAAACGAAAATGTCATGTAAATCTAAGTCTGTCTCTTTGTCCACGCATGTGGAAACCATATAAATGAAATTAATTGGAACTAAATGTACTCTTATATACTTGAAACTGTGTCAACATTTATAATGAATATTTTTTAGCTTGTACAGTAAAATAGATCACAGTCGATAATTAAATCGTCGTAAAATATTCTCTTAGATAAGATCAACTCTCTGACGGATCATTCCAAAACCATAGGAAAGGTTTCAATGAGAGTCGGTTGACTAACACATTTTGAACTAGGTCAACATGTGGGATACTACAGATTCATGAAAGTACAGCCAAGGCGGAAATGAAAATGTCTCTCTAGTCCAGCTTGTCACAATATAGTGCAGTATACATATTTTTGCTGGTTTTCTCATAGTGAAAATCATCTTTATTTACATTTGATGTAAATAATTGTGACGCGATTTAGTCTAATAGAAGTTTAAGTTGAAACTTTGCAATATTAACAATCGAATTACTACTACTATACATTCGACTTCCTGGCAAAAATAGTTTCTTACGTAGGCATGATAATAAAATATTTTATAACAATGTCAATTACGTAATGGTCTCGAGCTCGACTTTAACTCAAAGCAATTGAAATGTCAGTTATCTATTTATAAAAGATAAGCCTTTTCATATTGTTGCCCGTATTATATGCGTTCGCACATCGTTCATCTTGACGACTTGAAACCGGAAATATAGTCTACCTATTGATGTCAACGATAACTATTCTACATTGATAAATAAGTACATAACTATTTTCAGTGTAACCAGACATAATATTAGTAATAAGAATAAAGCGATTTGTGAATGATCATTGCTACTTTTAGAGTTTTATGCTATCTGTTTTACTTCTTTTGTGATACTACGGATTATATCGAAAACCGGATATTGGCAGATATCGAATAATCAAGTTAGTCTTTTTTACGAAGAGGCATTTTGTACTCGTTTTGTGCAACGCCTATCAATCAATAAAGTATATTCGCGGGCAGACAAACCTTGTTTTCAAAATTCAATCGAGCCGTCAATCTATCACCTACGGGAGTAGTAATTAAATCATACTAAATTTTAGCCAAATATTCAATTATATAGAATTAGTTACTCTACTGAATTAGTTATATGGATAGTACATTCAGTTAAGCATTAAGCTGAACAGATATAGATAGTATTGAAAAGCAAACAGAAACGTTGAATCATTTATTAATGTATTCTATTAATAAGTCTTTTATGGCTTTTTATAATTAAGTAATAAGAAACATATCTATTTATAGCCATTTAAAGGGAATAGGCAAATTTCTAAAGGAAAGCTTTTTTAATAAAAGATTAAAATATACATTTTGATTAATATTTTTATGGAAAATCTTCCAAAATGTCAAGTTAATTCATGATAAAAGTTAATTGGCGTTTGAAAAGAACGTCACAAGTATTTTAATTTTAGAATTAATTTATCTTCCACAGAGAGCGGTCAATATTTTAATATATATTATAATTTTCTTATTTTTTTTTAATTATAAAACGAACTTTTTTTAAACAGTTTTTTTTTCTTTTAAATGTAATCTGGAAAACTATACTCGTATTCTAAACCGCTTATCAGATTAAACTTTAATTCGTGACAAATGGCTGCATCGTGAGTAAAATAGTGGTCTTTTTTATATATTGCGTCACTAGCTTTTTTTTTTGATCCCTAGATAGCTTTTTTTTATAATATTGATCTTCTCGCTCGCTCTAACAATATTGAAATGGTTATTGATTTACGCATTTCGCTTCCAGGATTTTTTATTGGATTTAAATACCCAGTAATGTAGAATACCACATTTATATTGCTAGCAGAGTATATTATCATACTTTATTTATATATACAAGATCTTCATATAATGTTTAGTTTTTTACAGTCCTATTTGTTTTCTTTGATTGTTTAGCTTAATAAGGATATTTTCAGTTAAAAACTCTTTGAAATCATATCTACGGGTTTGACTATCGTGCGCTTTATATTTAATGTTGGCTTTATATTATATAGTGTACTTATGTACTACTATATGTGCCAAGGACTTTACAGACCTGTTTTTAGATAATGAGGGTCTGATCATAATAAAGAGTAAATAAACTGTTTTGTGAGCGCACAGTTTATAGCGTTCGAATCAATTACTGATGAAATAAAATTAGTTACGAGTATGTTTATAATTTAAGTTTTACGTGTAATATTAATATGTAGTGTTAATTGTTTAATAATATTTACGTACTATGTTGAGAACCGCTCTTATCTCTTGACGCAATTATACCTATCCTACAAGCTGTCAATTTATATGTTATTTAAGTTTTGTGAAAAGACAACATACATTTTTAAATAAATTGTCGGAAATACGATTTATAAGTTTTATTTAAACACGACAGCAATTGCTTGTCTTGTTCCGATAATAAACCAAAAAATCTTATCGATAATGTTACATAAATATAATTACAAGAAACACATAAAAGCTAAAAAATAAATAAAAAAAAACTCAACCGCCACCATGAAGATAACGCCGTTCAAAGTTAACAAAACTAACAAAATCATACGTACAAAGCGTAACAGGTGTCAGTCGCTCGCAGCCCGTCGAAAAATAAAATCTCGCTATAGCTTGCCAAAAAGAAATATTTAATCGCACTGCAGAAAAAAAATCCTGAAATTTCGCGACTACATAAAACTTTTTTTTACTTACCAGGTGGGCGGGCAAGTACGCACGCCAGCGCCGAAGCGACGAGCGCGAACAAGGTGTGCATGCTGGAAGTGTCGAGTATTCTCTGACAGACTGACGGTGTTTACTGGTTTTACAACGAGTCCTGTTGCGCACTCGCGCACCGATCGATACCCGCCCACATGATAACCACCGATTATCAAACAGAATGTCATATCTCTCATTCCAGAGAATAGAAGCAATCTAAATCCATTGAAATAGATGTTATTTTACGGACTTAGTATCTTCTTCAATTAAGCATAAAACAGGATTGTGCATCCGAAATGATAGCAAATCTGGAATAACGACCTTTTTTACAGAAGCATAAAGCTTAATTTTGAATATCTCGAGATAGAATCTACATACGGTCTGAATGAAATCTTAGTCCTTAATGACGAGCGTATCCATGGGTGTCATGAGATAAATATTCGTCAACGCGATTATGTAAAGCTAGCTTTCCGCTAGCGGGTATAATATGTGTTTGCATATAAAATATGATTTATAAATAAATACTTTTCAAATATGTTGAAAATTTAGAAGTACTAAGTATATGTGTCAAAGTATTTTTTTATTCCAAATATTTTCCCAATATTATTACGTTGTGTGGATACATTTTTAAAAAGGGTAAAATATTTCTTTCGTTAACAGCGTGAAAAAATACTGACACATAATAATTAGTGAGTTCGATCAGATTTCGCCTCTTTTCAACCGAAGGATTTTTTTTTTAAATTCTTCCTTTATTGTTCTCTATTTGATTTAACCAAGTTTTATATCTAAAACTCGTACACATTGCTTGCTTAAAATGGTCTGTGATGCTTCGTTAGTTCGTCAAAACAAATGTTGATTAATGTTGTTTGTTAAAATAAGCAACAGAATTGCTGTTGATATATTGTGTCAGTATGATGTAGATGATTAGCTAGTGACGCTGGTAGGGTTCGACTCGATGGCATAATAAAATAACATAATTGCTATTATTAAATGTTCATATGGTAAAGTGATTTCGTTTTTTTTTATCACATGTTTATGGTGCATAAGTCTGACCTTTAATAAAGAAAACGAAAGTATCTGCCCAATAGCAATCGCGACCACTTTTTGCCGTTTGACATCTGAATTAACATCTTGGCATATAGTTTCCACCCTAATAACAAAAAAAACGAAGTCGCATCTTTTCTGCCTGAAATCCCTTGTGTTGCAATATTACAGTTTAACATCGAGACTTATATCTATTTCAGGGGCCTGTTCCATTAATCCTAGGTATTCATAACTGCCGTTATTGAAGATTTAATTAAAATTAAACAATGGCTTGAAAAATTGTCCGAAAACTGAATTCATAATAATATGGTCTATCTACACAAAATCTGAATTACAATTATTCACTAAAATTGATGCTAGAATTAAAAAATCTCCATATACATATTTTCTGGAAATCTATTTATTTATTTATTTATTCGAAATCAATACCAATTAATTCGATGGCATCTTAAAAGTTCTATTGGAGAAAATGTCTTACTTAATCGCTTTATTATCTCAGGACCCAGACAACACTTCCGATTTGGATTACCACGCGGGCGAAAGAAAACTTGAAGGTAAAGTATCTCATTGATGACGATAACTTTCATTCGTCATCGGCTTAGGTTATATAAATTAGTTTGAAAGGAAATTTCACAAAAAGCCTTGTCAGGCTTCTAACATTATAACTATCAGGTTACTGGTTACATGGGATATCTTCTAAAAATCTTAAGACATTTTTAGAAAATAAATGCTTATGCATAACAATGGATCTCTTAATGAGAACACTTCTGTGCGTTATGCATACATGACGGTCTAGAAACGATTTAAGACCTCAAAGTAAATGAACATGAAATCACATCTATTACAATTATTCAAAGTGCACAACATGGAAAACGTAAATAGCTAACATATTTATACCTTGAAATGGTGGAATATTCTGTCGTGTAGTTTTCCTTTGTAGTTTTGTGATCCTATCTTTTTCTATTTAGTAGCACTAAAGGAATAATGGCGCTTTGTAAAGGGCTTACATCTCTGTTCGAATAGAAACATTTGCATATTGCACCTACTTCCATCCATCTGTAATTCCTCTATTCACTGCTGCGGACACGTTCCAGGCTTATGAAATATTTTACTCTACGTTCACAAAATATCCGATATCTTGTTTATACAAAGCAGAATAAACGTATTTTGAATACTATTTCAAAGAATAACTTAATCCTTATGTATATTATTTTCAACTACATATAAGTTGCAATTTTAAGCATGTTTTTTTAGAGGCCAGACTGAAGATGATATTCCTTCTTACTTACTTTTTTAAGTAAGATTTGTTAACCAGCACTTACGCTGTACGTAGTTTCCATGGCATGGAATTTCAAGCACTGCTAAGTTCTAGAGAAACGCATTAGTCATTTTTAGCCTAACCTGGGTGTTCATCACTGGGCCTCAATTAAATAACTTAATTAATCACGAATCACGTCAACTTCGTCATCAACTTTGCTGAAATGGCGTTGGTAAAAAAATTATATTATAAAAGCTAATCATCATGCAGACAATCAAGTAACGAAAACAGACAGTAATTTTAAAAATGTTTTTCATATATGTTTATAAATATAACCAGGTTTTAGTTACAGGAAAAACTTATTACTATGAAAAAATATTCAGTCATTAAATATTTATGTAAGTCTATTTGTCCATAGCCTTGTATTATTATCAAGTATTTCTTATGGTGATTTATGGGGCAAGATGGTTATTCTTGATATTGTTGTTGATACCTACTTCAAGTTTCAATATACATTGAAAACGAGATAAGTTATGTTTTTTTTATTCAGTTTATTGCAGTAATTATTGACTGCTTAAAAAATAAATAACAATAACTTTAGTGTAATGTAGTATGTAGCGTAATATAAAAGTCATATGGAATTAATTTAAAAATATATACATATATTAATAAATAAACATAGCACGGATAGAAAAAGTGAAATAGGAAAGATTAAGTAGAACCCAACATCATTGTAACAAAGAAAAGTATTATATATAGCATCTATATTTATATATAGAAACTCAGCCTCCACACGACCACGAGTCGGTGGTGACGATAACTCGAAAAGTGGTCGATCGATTAACTTGTTATTTTGACACTTGTTGCATATGAATGCGCGCCTATTTTCATATTGTCATCACATTATTCCACTTAAACACGTTCATTGTAACATAATAATGTTAAAAAATATTTTACTTGTATTAATATAGATAAACACACAGGGTTATTTGTAAAACTCTGAACAACTTACACCGAAAATAATATTTGGTCTTCGACTTTTTACAAAAGAAAAATTCATTTACCAGAAATAGCATTTCAACGATAAAAAATATCTGACACTTAATGTTTGTATTTTAGATAGTACAATACAATTACGTCACGTCTCCCGTGCTTCTTTATTCACAATAATTATATTGGTTTTGATCGGAATGATTTTTTTCTGTCAGTAGACATTACCATGAAATCTCTTTTATACTACGAAGTGACGGAAATTAAAACAAAATGTCGGCTGTAACTTTTTTTGTTAAAGTATTTTTTTTATTGTATATGACATTGTAAGAAATATTAACAATCGCTTATATCGTAAATGCGCCACCAACCTTAGGAACTAAGATGTTATGTCCATTGTGCCTGTAATTACACTGGCTCACTCACCCTTCAAACCATAACATAAAAATTCAAAGTAGTGCTGTTTTGCGGTAGAATATAGGCTCGAATGGATTGCATCACTTCATACTTAAACAGATTTAGGACTGGCTCCAAAAAAAATACAATAAAATATTACGTATGCACTAAGTACGGAAAATCAAGTTTCAGGAGCAAGCTGCGCGAGCGCCTCTTAGTAAAAGCCTTATGACCGCAAATAAACAGGTCAAATTAAAACGACGCCGGTGCCCTCCTCACACCCCGCTTCTGTGTTTTATAATTCATAGTTGTGTTTACAATAGTGTTTTCTTTTATATTATCAATATATCTCTGGAAGTTCCAAAGATATAAGTTCCTTAAATCATAAAGAAAATTATCACTGAAATCATTATATCCATGCCTCCTTTAAACATACGGAACACAAGTTTTTCCTCTCCCCTATGTGATTCGAGATCATTAAAACATATAAGTTCAATGATCGTAGCTGTATGTCCAATTCCAAGTAAATGGTGGTGTTACTGGTGGTAGGCCTTTATTCAAACTCTCTTGGGTAGGTACCACCCACTGATCAGATACTCTACCGCCAAACAGTATTCGGTATTATTGTGTTCCGGTTTGAAGGGTGAGTGCGTCAATGTAATTACAGGCACAAGGGAGATAATGTCTCAGTCCCTAGGGTTGGTGGCGCATTGGCGATGTAGACGATGGATAACATTTCTTACAAGGCCAATTTCCCATACATTGGTGACCACATATCATCAGGTGGACAATATCGTCCACCTGGCTATTCTATAAAAAAAAGTGTAGTAACCAACCAATGTGATTCAAAGTACTTGTTTATTTTTTTAGATTTTTATCAATTTTCTCTATATTCGCCTGCGGGAGAAATCAGATCGAGAGAAAAGCAAAAATGCAATATAGCGTCAGTGAGTCGAGCGGATTAAAGATTTCTTGGCTGTCTTTCTGAAATAAATATCCCAACAAAATAATAAAAATAAATCTTTATAAAATCTTTTCAAAGGGATTTTTTTATAATCTTTGCTTTCATATAGTGTGTTTTTCACAGAACGATTCCAAATAGAACTACTAATGAATGAATGAACAATTTATGTGACTCATTTTTTATTAATTTTGGGGTGAAGACATAAGAGACATAAGTTGAACCGATTTCAGGCGTACATATTTTATTTCCGATTTAAAGGTTAAAACTTTTATGTTGACGCAATGACAATGTCTATGTCAACAAAATATCACGTTTGTCCCATTGTTCTGACCAAGCTATTCAGGATTAGTGATTTTTTATATCTGAAGACTGCTGTCAAAAATATGATAAATCAACTAAGTCGAGTTTTTCAGTTACCATGTAATTTAAGTTTGTCTAGAAACGGCTAACTTTATAAGCGTGTAATTTAGTTTTTTTTTGTCGATGTATCGTACATAGTTTCCACTATGTCCTGCATATTTTGAATAAGATTAAATTCAATGTGATGGTTACCGAAACATAGTCTGAACGTGCTTTTGTAATATTTCGTCTATCTTATTAGGCAGAATCATGTCATTTAACTGCGGCTTGCGAATATTCGATGATTGTTCAATATTCCAAAATTTCAGCCATTCAATCATTCGCTTTTATCTAAAATTAGAATTCGGTGCAGGATTTTAAAATTAAATTATGATACGGTGCATTGTCAACTACAATAATGCTATTCGGTTTTATGTTGGGCATTAATTGCGTTTTGATGCCCTCCTATGAATAATCATCATAATTCGTATCACAGTAATCACTCATTATTGTTAACTTTAAATAGAAGCGAGGCGTTGGGTACAAAACTATTCGTACCATGTTGCTTCGAACCAGATGTGTTCCTATCTTATCTATGTATTTATGAGACGTATGCATACATGTCTTATCGGCAAAAGCAATTGATCCGTTTTTTAGCAAAGTTAATTTGTAAGAGTCGAATTCCGTACTTTTCCCTTAGAACTTTGCGGTTATCTTCCGTTCGCCACCCATATCAAACCTAATGACATGACGTGTTCTTGCGTAACGTAGTGACACAGCCTTTATAATCAATATCTAATTCTAATTTAGCGTGTCCTGTTTCCAGTATGGGAATTTATTTATTTGTAATTTTTAAGTTGTGAGTGGTCCTCGAAATACTTGCTGATCCAAATTATCTGTTATATATATCGAAATCATACCATATGTTTTAGATTTGGTTTCTTATTTTGATGATTTAAAGGCATGTTTCTGTTCTGACGAATTTGCTTTCTTATTGTATTTTCCCGCTGAAAGTCAATGAAATCCCCGTTGATTTAGCAACTAATTGTGTGGCGGTCATAGCAATGGTCGGATTTCTATTGAACTAATTGCTAAAATATCTGTACTAATCAATCACAAAAAAAATCTCTATTGTGTTTGGGAAGTCAAAAGAGACAGTCAATGAATGGGTAATACCGCACTATACCGTAGACTACTGGATACACACAAAATTAAATTAGCGTCAGTGTATCTTAAGCTATCGAACTACAAACTTACTGAACAACTGAACTTCATTGAACTACAAACTTACGAGTACAATTAGTATAATGCAATTATAAGCGCGATTCTAATTACAAGTAATGCCACCTATTATTGAATAGTGATATCTAACAATTTATAATAAGAATAATTTAAAGGCGAAATTAATAGTTTTATTATAAAAATAGTTGTACCCTCGGTTTTACTCTCGTATAACTTTAAGAAATCACTAAGAACAGACTTTTAATATTTCATTATATACAATAATCTAAAAGGATATATATTAGGATTAGGTCCTTATATTACATAAAAAAATAGCGTTTTGTCGTACTGACCACTTTGATCTGAAGTATCTCCTCTTTGGTTAAGAATTCCAAATTCAAATTTATAAATTCATTTAGCTGGTACATTTGAGTTTTAAAAACAGTCATTCATTTGTTTTTTCCTCATATTTTTTCATTGGCGTCGCTTACCGCACAATGGAAAACATTAAATATCGGTATATTTACGAGTATGAGTTCTACCATGGCACCAGCGCGGCAGAAACAGCTCGAAGGATTAATTATGTGTACGGCGCTAGTGTCGCAAAAGAAAGCACGGTACGTTTTTGGTTTCAACGTTTTCGTTCTGTAAATTTCGACCTTCAGAACCAACCCCATGGACAGCCGGAGACCAAAGAGGAAAATGAAGAATTAAAGGCTATTGTGGAAGCGGATCCATCACAAAGCACTTCAGAGATAGCTGAAGGCTTCGGGTTAGGTGATAAAACTGTATTAATCCACTTAAAGCAAATCAGGAAAGTAAATATACTTGAACGATGGCTACCTCATGAATTGAGTGAATCGAACTTACAAACACGCGTTGACTGCTGTATTACTTTGCTTAACTGAAACAATAATGAAGGGACTTTAAATCGAATCATTACTTGTGATGAAAAGTGGATACTGTACGATAATCGGAAGCGCTCGTCTCAATGGCTGAATCCTGGTGACCCAGCCAAATCCTGCCTAAACGAAAATTGACTCAGTAAAAGTTATTTGTGAGTGTTTGGTGGACTAGCGCCGGTGTCGTTCACTACAGTTTTCTAAGATCTGGTCAAACAATTACGGCAGATATCTATTGTCAGTAACAACAAACCATGAAGGAAGAACTAGCTGGTAAACGACCGAGATTGGTCAATCGCTCTAGGCCACTGCTGCTTCACCGCAAGGCAAGACCACACACTGCACAACAAACAACCACTAAGTTAGATGAGTTAAAATTGGAATGTCTGCGACATCAACCATACTCCCCGGACCTTGCTCCAACAGATAACAACGGTGCATACTTTGATTAGTAAGTTATATTTTACAAAAAAAAATTGGTTTTATATTCCTCCCGTACAAAACGCCAATTTTATATGTAAGGACCTAATATAACATTTTTTTTATTTATACACCGATTGAAAAAATGTTTGCCACAATATATTAGTGAAAACCACGCCCAAATCACTTACGCCTTTTCTAAGATTAGCACGTGTTAACGCACAGATAAACAGACAAAAATTCTAACAATCAAGTTCTTGGGTCCATCTTTTGGCTTCTATTCCGTTGATAAAGGCCCATGATAATAGTTTTGGTCAAATACATATTTTCCATGCACAGACAGCGTTCAGCTACATTTATACATATATAGATAAAAAAATTAAGAAGCTTGTATGACAGTTTCAATGTTTCAAGCATTTTATATATCTTCTCAGACTGTGACTATCAGGCTCAAATTTATTTTATTGTTGACTATAACATTTTAAATTACTTGATATTTGTATGTTAAGGAATACCAAAAGTATTTTTTTATAAATTATGTAAAATGTCAAATATTCTATAACTATATTAGGTATTCGTTCTGATCAAAATACTAATCATAATCTACTCAATTTATTGGACAAGCAATGTTATACTTATCTTTAGAAGAGTAAAGAGATTAAACTTTATATAAACAATTTTTTCATTTTAATCTTTGCTGAAGTAAAAGTTTACGTAAGGATATAGTTTTCATAGCTATTATTAAACCATTCAGTGGTCCATTTGCCAAGAAATTAGCATTGTAAGAATCTCCCGTGCTGGAACATTTATGCTTCAAATGGAACACATCAAATCTAAGCAATGGTAGAATATGTGGGTGGGAAGCTACCCAAATGGGCTTGTACAAGTCCCTACCGCGATATTTCTTGTATATTTCGTGTTGTTTGTCTCTTATGTTTCGCTTGAATTTACATGTTGATTTTTTTTATTTTATGTTCTGACTTATCACGTTTCGTCACGGATATGGTTGAGCTTTTATCCTCATCCTATATCAAAATTCTAACATCCATCCCTTGGCCTGCTTTCTTCAAATGAAGAAGACCAACAGATCGCTTCCACAAGGAATAATGTAATCGTAATCTATAAGGGTCCCGGTTGCAACGTGACGTTTCCTGTCACGGGGCTCTACATCTGACAAAACAATAAAACACTTATAAGGCTCACGTGTTGTTGTCCGTCAGTCATCCTATTTATGTAATCACACAATTACAGCTTAAAATATTTGAAAGAATATACACAACAATAGTAGTTACTAAGAGAAGAGCATTACCAAAAAATATTTGTAGACTACACTCAATGTTTTGTTGTGAAAATGCATACAAGCTGTAACATTTGATTGCAGTATGGACTAACAAGATCAATTGATCTAGTGGTTACTGTAGTCACCTATCAGTATTCATTGGTACTATTTGCATTAAAATAGTGTTTCGAGTACCACCATATTTCTTAATATTGTCGGACGGCACCCAACTTCATGTTACAGGCCTGTTGAGTTAATGCTAAGAAATAACAACAATACGGGAGGCGGGTCGGAAGCAAGCGCCAATTTCCGGAGATGCATTTTCAACACTTTACTTTCGAATTACCAAACCAGCGAATATCTCTTGCTATATAACCAAAGAAAAGGTAAATGAAGCCGAACCAAAAATAAAGGATTAAGTACAATACTGTCAGATGTCTATATAAGTATATTTGATGTGCATACTCATGGTGCCATACACTTGGTGGTAGCGCTTTGTGCAAGCTCGTCTGGGTAGGTACCACCCACTCATCAGATATTCTAACGTAAACAGCAGTACTTGGTATTTTTGTATTCCGGTTTGAAGGGTGAGTGAGCCAGTGTAATTACAGGCACAAGGGACATAATTTCTTGGTTCCCAAAGTTGGTGGCGCATTGGCGATGTAAGCGATGGTTAACATCTCTTGCAATGCCAATTTCTATGGGCGTTGGTGACCGCTTACCATCAGGTGGCCCCATATGCACGTCCACCTACCTATGCAATAAAAAAATAAAAAATATCCTGAAAATGATGGATTTTTGGCCACTTCCACGTAATACATTTGTTATTGTCACCATATAAATAGCGTGGCACGTAGAAACAGCGTCGTAGAGCAATACTCGTGCGGTGGGCGCGCGCTCGTCGCGCTTCGTTCGCTTATAACTTGCTTCTTACAAAAACAGATAATGTAAATTTACTTCAGAACGCCCTGGGCGCGCGCTCAGGGTGCTTTCTTATTTCAAAATTAATTTTTATATCCTACCAAGTATAATATTTATTGCAATAACATCAGTGCATTGTTTACTTAGGATTACGTAAGTTTTTTGTATTTACGTGAATATTTTTGAATTATGCATCTAGTCATACATATTGTCACGTTTATTTTAAATTAAACTTGTCATTAAAAAATGTTATAAAAAAACTATAACGATCATAGTTTAAAATTCAAATAAAAGTAATTTGGCGATTGAAAATGCGGTCCTTAAATAATTGACTATTGCAAAAATAAAAAACATTAATCATCATCAACAGTCGGATCATATGTTTGAATTCGAACATGATTAAATCAAAATTCATTCTCGTAAAGTACTTTTTTTTTTGAGCGAACCCAGTAGATCTATAGCGAAAATTATTACTATGAAAACTGTAGCGCCCGAGTAAGTGACACATTACTTAAACTTCGTCGTTATTATCTGTCGGTAAGTATTCAGATTGTATGAAATATTTTAATTCAACCATATTGTAATGAAATAATTGTGCATATAAAGCGAGCGACTCAGCGATACATTGTTGCGTTCTGATTTGAAGGGTGAGTAAGAGTAGATACGGGCACAAGAGACATAACATCGCAATTCCCAAGCTGAGTAGCACGTTGTCAATATAAGAAATGGTAATGTTTCTTACATCGCCAATATCTATGGACGGTGGTATCCACTTACCATCAGGTAGCCCCCTTGCCCGTCTGCCCTACCTATAAATTTAATAAAATTATAAAAAATAATAGTATTTTTTTTATTTATCAGGTAATCTCTGAATGAAACTTGAAATATCAAGCATTCAGGCTCGGCCCGACACAGGTAAACAAGGTAACGGGCTCTCGATTTTGGTAAGTGATATTTTATTTTAAATATTGTTATTATTATATGTAAAGTTTTACTTTCCATAATAAAAGCCGAACGCGTATATCTCAACCAAATAAAGCGGGCTCAAACCGGAACACGAAATTATGAATTTTCTCATACTTAATTTGTGTTTAATATTATTTATTGGCGGTGAAGGAAAGTATAATGTTTCTCATGAAATATGCATAATTATGTCGCATGAAAGTCTACAACATGAGTATTCACCCGCATACTGCACTGGGCGCGGTGAAATAAGCTCCAAGTTTTCTGCTCAAAAGAAAAGGTAGACTAAGCCTAAAACGATGGATGGGCATATATATATTGTATTACTTGGTGGTAGAGCTTTGTGCAAGCTCGTCTGGGTAGGTACCACCCACTCATCAGATATTCTACCGCAAAACAGCAGTACTTGGTACTGTTGTGTTCCGGTTTGAAGGGGGAGTGAGCCAGTGTAATACAGGCACACGGGACGTAGGTTGGTGGCGCATAGTAGTTTGTAATAAATGTAATATCTTTTACAATGCCAATGTCTATGGGCGTTGGTGATCACTTACCATCAGGTGACCCATATGCACGTCCGCCTTCCTATGCAATAAAAAAAAAATATATTGTCGAGCACTACGTACTAAAAAAAATCCTTAAAATTCTGAGACACGAGATTAAATGTAAAACTATTTCCCCAAATTCAGAATCAATTAAATGCTCTAAATATCAATGTTAATGTTAGAGCGTCACTCGTATTTTTAGTGTTAAAGATTCGCCATTCTTGCTATTAACTGCTTAGGGCCTTCTTAGGGCGCTAAGTTTGCTCGATTCCGCGTTGTAAGTGTAATTTTAACTCGATTGTTGTTAAGAATAAAAAAAAATAACGTGCTTACGAAAATGAAAGTGGTTTGCGCGTGTATATGTTAGTGGAAAACTAGCTATAACGTTTCTGAATGGATCAATGAGCACGGTAAATTTTTGTTGTTTTATTGTATGATTTCTGTACAAAGTTGTTATTCAAAACCGCTAGTATCATTATTCGATTAAACAGCATTGCGGCGAGCATGTACAAGTGTAGTGTATGCACCGACCACACAGCCCGTTCGTTGAGTGTACGTGTGATAATGCCGCAGGATAGTGTCAATTATTCTCAGGTTATATAGTTTTTACTTTTAAATAAATTTCATGTTTATGTCCTGTTGTATATTTATGTCCCTGTTGAAAAATGGTATGTCTCACTAAAAATGTATAATATAACATATATAACATTAGAGATTGTCGCGTCGTGCGATATTGTGGTGTCCACGGTGTTTGGCCGGTGACAGCTAAAAATTTAAAATAACAAAAAGATATTTAAATTAACTTTACATCTGATGCACATAGTACAGAATTAATATTAATTTCATCGTTTTTTCAACTCGTGATAAAGAAGATTTTCGTGCTTACCTAACGAGGTTAATTAATGATTTACTTTATTTTATCGGTTTATGGGTCCGTAAGGTTTAGTTACGGTATTATAAATTGTTTGGTATTGGGGCTTAAGCTTTAGGATGATAGTGAAATTATTATTATTTTTAAGTTACAGCTACAAGAAAAGAAATAATATTATTAGCAGCACTGTTAACATATGTTTTGAGTAATTTCGGTGAACAACAATTTCGTACTATTTTTGTTCGCCCAAATTATTTAGAACATTTGGTAATTATCGACGTGACAAACCATGAACCTGAGAAGATGGACTGGATCAAGAGAACCATTGTCCAAATGATGGTAAGATTTCACTGAACGATATTTTTGTGTATGACATAGATAGATTTTTTTTATTGAGCCTGATTGACACAGATGTGTTTTCTCAAATGGCTCAGTGTTACGCTTTCAGATTAATTATGCGCGGTCACATTTTTCACTAATCGTGTAATGCGAGGGACACGGTCCCTATCGTGGATACTAAACGTTTTTTGTGTCGCTGGCAATAATTGAGTTTTCCTCTAATATGTGATCTTGTTTAGCTTGTGTGTATAATTAATATAAAGTAGCAACGGAATTAGGGACTCAGTATGTTAGTTTATTTAGATTAACAAATTTTATTACGTATATACCCTGTCCGATTGATGTCTTTAATACATAAGTCTGGCTTATTGCGTGGACGGGTAACTAATTGAACTTTAAGTTTTAATATAAAACTAAAGCAATTATTAACACAATATAATAGAAGTTCATCTTAATAATCATTATGATCAACCTTTCATCGTCCACTGTTGGACATAGGCCTCTCCAATAAAAATGTAAATAAATGTTCATAGATATGCTTACCTTTATAAAGCCTATACTTGGTCAAATATGTTACATATTTCTGTGTAATCGTAGCTCGCGTGTGCTCCTAAGGGTCAGTGTTACAATGAAAAGCCGTAGCTCTTATAGGTGCATAAAAACCATTTTGTTTCGGTCGAGGAGACAAGATTATTAAGATTTTTATAAGTCGAATATCCAGGTAATTATTTAAACAAAATATAATGTTTTAAAGTAATCTTCGCAGATTAATTATCAGGTGATCGAGGTGAAAAATGTCATCAACGTCTAAACCATGTTTTAGATCAGTAGACGCTGACGTATAAGGAACAGAATTATGTCAGAAATAAACGGTGTTCTATTCTCATTCCATTTCTCTTAGGCACTGTCTCCCAAATATAATATAATAAATCGGGCGCTTGCAGCTATTCCAAAACCAGACGTGACATATATAGAAATAAATCGTCTGAATCGATGGTAACCTTTAAGAAATATCGTAGACTTTTAGTGTATAACAAGAAAGATTCTTGGGGACGGAGTCATGGGATAATGTTAGGATAAGCTCAGTAATCGAAAAGAGCGCTATTGCAATGGTGTTTGTGTTACAGTGGATTTTTATCTCGACAAATATATTATACAAAACTTCAAGTATTGGTATGAGTAAGTAAGTTCATTATTATAGAGTAAGTTGCTCTAATACCGGCGTTATGTAAGTATTTAGGGTTAAAACGTAAATTCGATCTTTCTTTTATTTTATTATGATTTTGACCTATAGAGTAGGTACGTAGTATGTATAATTTGTAAATGAACCCCCGATTGCCAGTGTCTGACTTGCATGTTTTTATAAATAAAGGTCGGATGAAATATGGTATTTCCTCTCTTTTTATTCTAGAAATAAGGAATGAGCTATTACGGGTAAATGTAGAAAAAATATAAAGTAAAGTTATAGTCGTAATATATCGTTTAATTTATGCTAGCGTTTGCCGAGTGAACGCAATTCGAACTTATGCGGCTTCCGTTGTGCTTAGAATCATATTTCGTTCAGTTTTAAATTCATAAGTTATAGAACTGCAGACTTATAAAAAAAACTATTTTGTTTATAATAAAATCGCTCTTAACCTTTAAAGATCATTGTTTAAAAAAAACTTTATCAGACATACAATCAGGGTTAAGTAATCGGATGGCCTATATTCTGAGCGCATTGTCGTCCTCTTTACTTCTACGCTGTAGGTACGCTTGAATAGTATTGTGTAGCTGTTTTCTATATTCTTAGCAATTCTAAGATTTTCCATCTGAATAATTTGAATTAGCTCTACATTTTACTCCCAGTGATGTAGGTAACAAAGATTTTATTGTTCGTTTTATTATTCCAAGTATTTCTGTTTTATTATCTTTGTATCGTAATTTGTAATTATAAAACCATCATTGATGATCATGATTTTTTTTTTAATTTGAGCTAATTAATTATGCTATTTGCCGCTATTTCTGTGACTCACAGATTTTCATTATATTTTTTTGTGGATTTTTCTTTTTGGAAAGGTATATCTTTAATAAAACTATTAAGAATTACCTTCGTGTAAAATATAATTATTATGTATTATGTTAGTACGTACCACGCGCGGTTGCAATTCGTGGGACGTTAATTACAGCTCTAAAGTAATTATACACGTTTAGCCTATGGTCAATTACACACAAATACTTGGTCGTACTGCTATGTGCGTGATTGTATGGATAGGAACCACGCTCTCATCATTTATTCCAACGCCAGGAATAATTTGTAACGATAATGAAACTGTTAGAAGGATTAATTAAACAATGTTATTACGGGTACAATTCAATCACATATTGATTCCCATCTATGAAACGCATATTACGAATCGTTGACCACGGTAGCCACTTACCATCAGACGGTCATCTGCTTTATACTTAAAATAAAAAAAATACGGCGGCAATTATTACTTCGGCAGAAATTACTGTGAACGTACATATTGCATATGCAAATAATATTAATAAATATATTTATAGATATTGGTGTGTTTCCAGAAAAATCGCAATTATTCAAAAGATTTTTTTTTTATAATTAATTAATATAGGTGGCTCGGTCGCCCAGGAACATATTAATCATGACACATATTAATCATGATTACAATTATTGTTTGACAGCTGTGGACGGATACACCTAATGGCCAGACGCTATTTAGCAAAAAAGTTTTCGTGAAATTTGGGGTTTGGTTGTCAGACAGTGAGTGTGCGCTGATTGGGTGGACCTGGTCAGTGGTTTGGTTGCGGACAACCAAACCACTGAATAGGCCTGCCCGATCATGTCAAATCGTCGGTGGTATGCGGTCTTGAGACACAGTTGTTCCCCGCATAGCAATGATGTATCTATGAGAGGCTCATCCGTGTAATAGGATCATATACAACCAAACATCTAATGACATGGTCGAAACATTGAACCACACTTTTAAGTCCACAATCAAGGCTCAGGGTAAATAGAGGTGAACAGATGGAGACTACCCACAGGTATACTTGGAATCAGGACAGCTAGGGAAGATGATCTCAAATGCTTCCTATCTGAGATGCTGAACGGTGAACCAATGTGGATACCGGGTGAGTTTTTACATTTTACTCAGTTAGACAATACATAACCATTTGATTTCGTTTCAAAGCATACTCCATATATACGCAACTAACATGGGTACTCAATCTGCATCAAGATATCAAAATCAGTTTTAATTATATATAAATATTAACCATTCCTTACATCGCCAATGCGCCGCCAACCCTGTGAACGAAGATGTTCTGTTTATTGTGCCTGTAGATACACTGGCTCACTAACTCTTCATACCGGAACGTTACAATATTCAGTATTGCTGTAAAGCGCTTGGATATCTTAATTGATGACGAGCCGGTTGGCGTGGCTGGTAGATACCCTGCCTTTCGCGCCGCAGGTCGTGGGTTCGATTCCCACCCAGGACAGACTTTGTGCATGAACATGTCTGTTTGTCCTGCGTCTGGGTGTAATTATCTATATAAGTATGTATTTACAAAAGAAAAGTAGTATATGTAGTATATCAGTTGTCTGGTTTCCATAGTACAAGCTCTGCTTAGTTTGGGATCAGATGGCCGTGTGTGAAAGATGTCCCAAGATATTATTATTATCTGTTTTGTTCACAATATAACGCTTATTATAAGCAGGTCAGCCTATTTCTCTGCGTAGTTACATGTTGGTCATGCATAATGCATTAGGGCCACCTGATCCTTAGTGTTATTATTGATTCACAAAACAGTCAATAAGGTCGAATTACTCGAAGGTCCTGCATCTGTTTTAATAAGCCGTGCGAAAATCGTTACAACTTGTCTGATTTCAAAATTAATTGGAAGCATCGTGTGACAAAATATATACTTAGGTGAAATAATTTATTTTTCTTGGCGGTAGAGCTTTGTGCAATCTCGTCTGGATAGGTACCACCCACTCATCAAATATTCTAACGTAAACAGCAGTACTTGGTTATTGTTGTGTTCCAGTTTGAAGGAAGGGAACATCTTAGTTCCCAAGGTTGGTGGCGCATTGGCAATATAAGTGATGGTTAACATCTTTTACAAAGACAATGTCTATGGGCGTTGGTGACTTACCATCAGGTGGCTCATATGCTCGTCCTACTTATACAATAAAAATAATAATATTAGTCGTGAGAGTGAACAACCAATCCTTGTAAAACTTTACTATTATTCTCTTTGCATATAAAGGTGCAAGCGGGCATCGCGAAGAATGAAGGGCAGACGCGCCGAATCGAACGACAGCGCGACCGCTGGCTGGCGAGTCCAGGACGTCCCTATCACTTCTTGCGCCTAACTCTTCTTTCTGCTCGCTATGTGATGCACCAACACAGATAATGAACGAAAAATTGCAAGACAAACTAAAAACGCCATGTCAAAAAATTGCAATTATCTACTATTGTACAAATTCATATTCCTTTCAGTTCTAATATGTTAACAAAAAAATGTATACTTTATTTTTTTATACTTTGTAATAATGCAATAATATTATAACATTGTTTTTACTAATTGAAGCAATTTTTGTAGCTGATGTTTCAAGTTGGTTTAATATTACGTACGTAATTGTAATTTGGTATCAAACAGCTAGCAGCTCGGATCTTATTTCATGCGATATGTATCTTGTAAGTTTATTGGCATTTAACATTAAAAACAAAACAAAAAAAATCATTTTAACTACAATTTATTCAAAAGTGTTACTAAAGCTGGAGGATAACGAAGCATTTAAGCTTTACTCATATTAAATATTTGTAAAATAAAATACGTTTTATTTAGCCTTTCCGCATTTCACCTCACCTTTCAGGTGTCACCTGCGTTAAACGTTAATATTTCGCCCCCTTGAATACATTTATTTCAAATCAAGATTAAATGAGTTTTACACTACCTAAGAATGTTATGCTAGAAATACTTTTACTATTACCTTTTAATCTTGTTTATAATATCTTAATTCACTATAATATTACTGTAATGGCCGAATACTGAAACGTCTTTCAAATATAAAGCGGGACTTAATTATTTGGAACGCCATTAATTTCAAATTTCGCATACTACATTTTTAAATTAATGACGTTCCAAATAATTAAGTCCCACTTCATTTTGAATGACGTTTCAGTATTCGGTCGTAAGAGTAATTACTGTAATGGCCGAATACTGAAACGTCTTTCAAATATAAAGCGGGACTTAATTATTTGGAACGCCATTAATTTCAAATTTCGCATACTAAATTTTTAAATTAATGACGTTCCAAATAATTAAGTCCCACTTCATTTTGAATGACGTTTCAGTATTCGGTCGTAAGAGTACTAGACAGACAGGCACATACATCTATTATCTGAAACTAGTCAAAGACATAAAGACATTCCCATAGACAATTGCACTTTTTAACTACATAGTTGGACATAGTCCTAACGACACCAAAAAATATATGTTACCTAATAGTATTAAAAAAGGCAATTTTAAGTCAAGCACCAGCTCGTTTTCAACTTTCCACGTTCATTTTTTATAATTTTCATCATTTTATAAACGAGCTAAGGTAAATGCGATATTAAAATAAAATAATTTATTCAAGTGTTTTGACTATCTTCAGATAAATAATATTAAAATGACGCTTAACGCATTAAAAATCAAATTAAAAAAAAGTTAACGGAAACGAATTTTGTGAATCGATTTTTACAATTTCAATTGGTTGAAAATTTGTCTCGCAAATAGAGACTTCCTGATATACTGACTGTGCATAAATGTAATTATTTTAAAATATATAGTTAATTTTTTTAAATAAAAGTACGCATATAGCAGCATCTGGATACATAGTAATGTCACTTTAAAGATCCATAAATGTGGTCGGAAAGAAAAATAAAACAAAATATTTTTTAAATCGTTTTTAATATAATTTTAGGTGGAACATATTACATTTTTTTTTATAAATAGTTGCTTAATATAAATGTGGTTTTGTTAATGTTTTCCTTAAATTGTATCGCTCAGTTTAGTAAACAATGGTTCAATACAAATGTTCATGTCGGGTATAATTAACGTTTACTGAATTACTATCACTTATTTAAAAAATAAGGCATTTTGAGATATTTTGAATCTGCAAATATCCTACACGCGGAACACTTTTCGGAATCAATTGACACAACATTTATAAACTTATCTTTATGTATTTATAATCTATGGAGTATCGGGACCCACAAACGTTTACAAAATCAAAAGATTAAACCGTACCTTTAGAGCTCATTTTCATTGGTCGATACGCTGTAATGGGATTTCGCGGGAGGCAGTCACAGCATGCGGTAACTCCCAGAAAGCAAAGTGTGATCTAAGGATCCGTAAAATTGCATGCGTTTTAAAAATGCACGCACCCTGAATGATTTTAATCGACCACAGTAAATTGGCCTTTATGCGTATAGTTACATGCTACTTTGTCCAATGATTAAATAAAACTGAGCATTATTCTTAATCATTTCTTGTATTTCAATCGACAATATGATTTATTTTTAAGCTTTCCCCAACAGAAGTTTTATACAACTCTGTTACCTACGTATAAACGTTTACTTATTGATCATATTTAAATACTTAATATACTTAAATAGTTTACATGACAATATAATATGTATTAGCATTTAAATATAATAAATAAATAAATAAATACACATTGATACTTATTCACTTACTTAATTAAATGTTTTATACTTAAAAATTTCCGCAAAATATTTCTAACTCAAAAAAACAATGACGTCGTCAAAATTTGTCATTAGACGTCTTAATTTACATTAAAAGTTATATATGATATAAACCCATGTAGACTGCATATACAATAAAAAATCGTGGCTGAGTCGTTGTACAAGGCACGAATCTCCTCAACGGTTACCTTACATAATATGTACAAATTTTATACAAAAAACTTTATCAATTTATATACAAAACATCCTTGTACAAAGCCCTCGGGTCGGGTCAGATATCACCAAATTTATTTGTATTGGTTGGAGATGTGTATACTTCAATATTTTCACTGCTACGGTCGTCTGCGTCACAGCCATTCGTGCATTCCTTGTGATTACAAATTTCTTCCTTTAAAAATATATTCTTTTTGGACACTAACAAAGTGTTTGATTCCTCAGTACATGATTTTTGCGAGGTAATTTCGGTTGACAGAGATAGTTCAAATTGTGCAACAATTTGGCTAAGTACTTTCTTAAGATGGTCGAATGATTCCTTATCGTCTTCTATAGATTGTACATCGGTAACTGGTTCGCAGTTCCCATTGTCACAACCGACCTCGAACTGCTTTTTAAGAGACCTCAGCTCACCTACAGTAACGACAAGTTCAGGATTCTGAAGCAAAGAGACTGTTAAGTACAGGCCTTCTCGCGAGAAAAGGAAAACCGCCGGGATTTCAATGTCGTCTTTCCCGTCACCGGACATGGCGAAAAGAGCCGACGTCTCATGTGAGGAGTCTTTTACGTTGTCCAATATAATGGCAAGCGCAGCGCCAGCTTCCTGAATATTACGGACCTTCTGAGCGAATGTGCAGTCACCTCGCGTTGCTATAACGAATTTTCCCGCCACTTCTATACTATTCTCGATTGCGGTGCAGGCTTCTATCGGTGTCGCGAAAACGGGCGTTCCGGAAAACATGGTAGATCCGGCTAGATCTTTGCCAAAATGTCCCGGTCCTGCTGGAAATATTTTGTTGTTGATCATAACGCCGGCGGCTACAACGCCATTCTCTGTATCGCTTAGCGAATTAAACTTTGACATCTCCCGCATGAAAGTTAGACCTTCGGCTGCATCTTTTGATGATTTCGCCTGAAACATTAAACTTAGTTGTAATCAAAAACATTATACCAAAAGCATGCTAGTTATACCAGTAGGTGTTAGTATCAATCAATTAAGCCGGTGCATTTAAAATAGCATGTCGTGTATGGTAATTTTTACCCATTTACTTGGAAACTCTTCATTTATAATTATTACGTTTTGTAAGTTGTCCTAATAAATAAATAAATAAATAAATTACTGCATATCATGTTGGTAATCCTAAATAAATAAAATTTAAAATTTATTAGTTTTGGTCATTGTTAATAGTTATTAGATAAAATGTATTCACCGTGTTAACTGTATAGAGCAACTGCACTCTGCCATCCGGCAATGTAAGTACGGATATGCCCATGTCGGACAGTGCGTGTATCTGCCGCGGGTCGTTTAAGGGCCGCAGTCTCGCGGGCGGCCTCGCAGCCTTAGACCCAAGCATCTGTCTCATTGGCTGACGGACCTTCTCAGCCACAAGAGATGCTGTGTTCGGACATGTTCTGAAAAAACTTGATTACATTATATAACTAGTTAAACGTTCACTTTAAACAGATAATATAAAGACTTTTTTTAACAAATTTTTTTTTTTTAAATAAATTAGATATAAATATGTATTGTTATAAAAACATTATACGAGTTAAACGTTTCTTTTCATCCGATTTTTTTTTATTCATTGTATTTCCGATACTATAATTTCATTTATGGTATTTTTAACCGACTTAAAAAAAGGAGGAGGTTATCAATTCGTTTGGTTTTTTTTAAATAGACATTTAGGCAATCAAAAACTTGCATAAAAAAATCGTAAGTCTAATAAAGTTTTGGTAGATATTTAACTTGAACCGAAAACTTTTACTCTACTCATAATAATATTAAAAGGCGTGTTTAACGTTACAATAAACATTTAAAATAGCCTCCGATCACTAATAAAACCTAGATACACGATCAGCTAAAAAAACGTCCTCACCAGATGAGCGCCCAAATGAACATTTTTGATGCGCTTTTAATTTAGTACCATACAAACGCATTGACAGTAGCGTTTACTGTCTCAGTACTCGTTCAGAAAATGCAAAAATCACACACAAGGATGAAGTTTCATATTTTCATAGGTAAGTATTAATATTACCATTAAGTAATTGTTATTACTGGTGTTTCGTCAATAAATCTTCGAAAAACCATTTTTTTAAACTAAATCGTAATGAACTCCACGAGGTATAAAGCATGTCAATTGTAAGGACACTTAATTTATTGGTTGTTCATACAATCGCATACCTACTTTAATTGTTTGGGTTACATTCCATTTGTTGGAGACGCTATTGTTAATTTATTATTTTTATATATGAAAAATATGATTATGTATTTCTTTTGTATAATTAACTTCTTTACTGTGTCTATAAGATAAAAATATCGAAACGTAAATAAATAATTAAGTCTATATTAATCTTAGTTTCATTGATTATTATTAACGTCCTTCCCTATACAAAAACACATTCAGGTTATTATACTCATACCACAAACACCTTTAGACATAATAACAAATATATATATATTTAAAATTAGTGTAAAAATAAATATATTGAACAATTCGGCTCCATTCAGCCCTAATGCTAGCGGCGAGCCTACGTCATTAAATGTTATTGTCTTATTGATCGTTTTTTAAATCCTACTTTAAGTTAAGCGTGTAAGGTTGAATTTTAGATGTATATATAGACCAGCTATTTTCGGTCGTGTGTTTGTTTTGTGAATATGTGTTTTTGTTTCAACTTCAACAACAAACTCATTAAGAGACACTTTTAAAATATTTTTTTATGTGTCGTGTATCTAGTTTCTCTCAATCTCGATCTGAAAGGATTCATACCTTTTATATTTATCTTCGTCTTCATCTTCATCCTGTATCGTGACATTAGATCCATTCCTTTCATTAGTGGCTAGGGATAGCGGCAAGAAATGTGCCTCGGTGGTAAGAACGTAGTCTTCTAGTTTCACTGGCAAGTCTTTGTCCTCTCCAAACAACATGTATAAGTACTTGAATGTCTCAGCAATTACGAATGAATCCATTCTATCCTCATGCACTCTAGTTCTCACGTCGTTGACAGCGGCATATCCGCACGGCACCTTTGTATGAGCTTGAAGTGCTCTCAGGACCGTTTTACCCACTTGTAGGTAATGATCGTCTCCGGTGACGCGGTGAAGGAAATAAGTCGATTCTAGAAACTCTGGACGGAGTGGATGTTGACCCCAGTGGACCTAGATACGACATGATACTATAGAATTAACTAGTTTTACAAAATCGAAACTATTTTAACAATTAATGAACACATTTCCTCAAAGCGTATCTTAACAAAAATAGTGCAACTATGATCTTGTGTCAATCCAATTACACAGATAGACGGGCACAGTTTAAGGTTACCAGTTTTTAAAATTTCCTTACTTTTGGGTAATATCAATGCCTAATATCGAATTTTGTCTAATTGAGGCAGAGATTCATATTCAGCGTCATATAATAAACATCTATTTTGCTCTTTCTGTCATAATAGATTTGAAATTCGATAGAAGAAGAGATCATTGTTTAACTAATCACACGTTAAATAGCGTTTATATACAGTAAAACCTTTAGTTTATATACATAAAGTATCGTTCCTATGGACAGTTTTTAGAGTTCAATTTTTTTTATAATTGAATATTTCGTAAATATTGGCTAGGACTAAAATAAAAAAATATATTTTCAAATCAAAAAGTAAATAAATACTCTTATTTATATTAAATGTAAAAGAAGATCTCAATACCTGGAAGTCAGAAGTAAATGCCTCCGGTATAAATGTATGCCGCTGCATCACTTGATACAACATTTCGTGCGTTTCAACAGCTGGACGAACGTCACCAAGTAAGACCTGTAGTCCCGGCCAGAACGCGAGCAGGGCGTCCATGAAATTACGCGATTGAAGATGTGGTCTGTAAGCAAACAAAAAAACAATTTAATAAGGCATTATATTCGTAAACGACCTTTGTATAGAATTTCTCAAAGAAATGTAACAATACATTCTGAATGTATTCTGTATTCTGAAATCAAGTGTTACATGTATGTCTAAATATTGAACGATCCATCGAACAGTGACCGTTTCCTAATGATACCTATTCCAACATACGGCTTTATGCCTTACAATGTAAAAATTAATAGTATACCTTACCTATGCATATGAACAGCCAACATAATAGGACCCCTGCTTATGTACTTCATGACAGCGTTGTAGTGTTTGATAAACCTGGCCAGGTACTTTTCGTCGCCAAGAAGGATGTAGGCTTTGAGGCAGTATTCATAGTAGGAATCGATGCCAGCTCCTACTCCCGAATCCTTCCTTACCCAGTCGCCGTTGTGAATATTTATGACTGTGCCCATCAGATCCGAGGTCCTAAAAAAATAGTAAATATATAAGAAAAAAATATTAATTTAATTATAATAGAACATTAATTTATTTAATCATTACAGTGATTACAATGTTCTAGCTTTTATACAAATAAGAATAATACAAACGTTTCATTATTATATGCATATACTTTTAGACGTAAGGGATACTACTTAATACATCGTCAGTGGAAAGGAAAAACGCCCTAATTTGTCCAAAATGATTTATATTTCATTGGAATCTGTTTTCTTTTTCATCGATCAATACAGGCTTCAAAACAATCAGAGTATTAAATATAGCATAACTTTTTCGTCTATTATAACGCACAAGTCGCTTTAGTTTCACATATTTAGATTTCAATTCTCTTAAAAATGACTAAAGTTTTCCCCATAAGTTTAAACACCAACAATTGAGCCTTTTTTTTTCGTGGGGAAATCCATCATGGATACCCTCCATATGTGATGTAGCTTAATGGAGGGTTATGTCGGACTCCTACCGACTAAAACCGCCACGGTACCCTTCCCGTCTTAAGGGGAGCGCCACGGGATCGCTTGCGCATGCTACCGTGACGCTCCGACGACCAACAATTGAGCCTGATATTTGTGTATAGTTTGTATATTTTGATAAAAATAAAATAAACATTCTTTTGACGTGACAACGTCTTATAAATTGGTTTGCCGGGTGACACTTCAAGAAACTGCGTTACGCTCCGCTCACGTTATGCGCTCACAATGAGAGCGAGTGAGAGGCACGCGTCCCTTCCACTCGGGCATGGTTAGCCCGCCTAAGAGCGAGAGAGACAGACTTTCAGTGCGAGATTCTTTGTATAAATTAATGTTTTAAATATAATTCTTTGTATAAATAAATGTTTTAAATTGTTACTATTATTTCATCCTTCTTCCTACTATACGAATGAATATTCACATTAAAATTATTTTACCACTCAAAGTCGGTGTCACGTAAAACTTTCGCCCGTATACCGACTTTACAGGCAACCATTTTTTTTTCTTTCTTCATTCGTTTGAACTCCGATTAAAAACAAACGATTTTTTTTTTTTTTTCAAATATTCTTATCTTTTATCCTCATATGCCAAGAGTACAATTTTGGCGTTTTAGCGTTTCTTACTTGCCGCTGACGATATGTAAATATAACATTTATATTACCTATGACGAATTTTCCAGAGTCGATCCATAGCTTTGTGGGCCTTCTGCTCGAACACAGGGTTACCGCTTAGACGGGACAATGCAGCCATTTCTAGGATCATCGTACCGGCGCAGGCGGTGCATGTCTCGCGCGACTCGGACAGGCCGCGAATACCGTTCCGTAGGTTTATCTACGAACAATCAATAATATTAAACACTTTTAAATGACAATGATAATACGCTGCATAGTTAGTTAAATTGAAGTGAGCAATATTTTAAATTACTATTAAACCATGCGTTAGTTTACAATTGTTACGGGCGCCTTGAATTAAATTTGGAGAAAAAACCGCTACCTAAATGATTTAATGAAATGATGTCAAGACGAAAATGCAGTAATTTGTAAAATAGAAAACGGAATAAGAGTTGTTTTTTTTTTTTTTTAATAACTGAACGTATCCAACAGTTGTATGTGACTTGAGACTTCATTTTGTAGCTTAAATTGAAATGTGTCGAAAACCTGGTTTTATTTTCTATATATATATGACAGAAAGTTCTAAAAATCAACATCGTACAAAAAGAGGACACGTTTCACAAAGGTTACATGTTACATTTCTAATCTTATTTTGTTAATAATTTTAGAATAGTATTATGTTCCACGATTAAGATATACTAAGAATACCAACTTTTATGAATATAATGTAATAACATTATATTCATAAAAGTTGGTATTTAATACCTTGTGGTTCTGATAGAGTGGAATAGAACCATCCCAACAGAACGTATGGGTGTCGTATTAAACGACGGATGTGTTTGTTAAGCTCATTATAAAATCGAGTGGATATGGAAGTGGTTCAACCACCCGCATGGTTATAGCGAACCAATGAACGCGACGCTCCCAAGTTGAGGCAACGTTATAATTTTTATTCGTAAATATTGGTTTTTCACTGTTACCTATACAGTAAGAGAGCTTTGCCTCGATTTTAACTGTTGATGAATTCTGTTTTATAAAAAAATAGAGAAGTATTAGCGAGCGAAATCATTCGATGATTTCGTTTTATCTATAATCATTGTCATTGTCATTGATAATAACGTAAAATGATAATAAAATTATCCAAATACAAAAGTTATTTATAAGTAAAAATATTTCGAACATGTACATATTCATGTTAGTACTCACTCTTCCGTGCGGTATTCCAGTGGAAGTATTGAACGCCGGCAACAGTCTCCGACCTAGATCTTCGGCCATCGCTAACAATTCACCGTTGTACCATTCCAAAGCGGGAACATCCCCTTTCAATGCTTCAGCTAACACATGAGCTGACAATAATCCACTGGAAAATAAATAAATTACAATAATAAATTTAAAGTTAATTAACAGGCCGTAAATGACCCACAGCTAGGCTACGTTTGGAGATAATTCCACCACGCTGATCTAATGCGTATTGGTGAATACATTTTTGAAGAAGGTATATTTCGTGACATGCATATTTTTAATTTAGTTGATAATCAGTGAGTGGTAAATAGAAATATTCATAATCGGAATGTAGCATTACAACTGTTCTTCCTCAAACGATGTTTTTCTTCAACTCAAAGCACGAGATGAATTATACAAATGAAAATTGAGATAGACTTGCTTTGATTTGAATCCGCAATGTATGGTTAAGAGTCACGTGTACGATCAATATATATTTGAATTAAGTGTATAAAACTTTATGATATAAGGACATAAAAACAACGGGAGCTGGTATAACGAGGTATAACCGTTACGCGACCTACCCGAGCACCCGAATGTTCGTTTCGAATACGGACACGACAATGTCATGGTCGAATGTAACGTCGTTGATCACCAGCTTGATGGCTCGACTGAATTCGGCGAAGTCACCCATCACGACCAATGTGTCTAAACTGTCGATGAGCGTCAATGAAAAGCTGGAAATAAAAAAATATATTATATTTACGTTACGTAAAAGTTTCAAAACTAAAACGCGCCATATTCTACTAAAGTATGACGTGTACTGATCAAATTCTGTATCATTTGATATCCAAGACAGCACATTTAAAAAAATATTTCTTGTAAACACAGGACATTATGTAATCCATTTCCGTCACATAGCTTACAACCAACAGACGATGTAGACGCAATTTTTTCAGCAAGACAAGAACGTATATCTAGATGTCATTAAAAAATTTATTACTTTGTCAAAATAGAAACGTATTTAAAAAAAATGAATAAATATTTTATCGTATAAGTATTACATTAATTTGAAATAAGCTGAATTAACTTTGAAATAACATCGACTTTTTTTATAAATCTTTCGACTAAATATTAGGTTTTAGGTGTCAGTATATAGTTTTAATTTCAACTCGATACCTCCACGCGTTCCCGAGATAAAGGGTGACGGACGGACGGCCAACAAAGTCATCCTAGAAGGGTTCCGTTTTTACCTTTTGAGATACGGAACCCTAAAAACAAAAACTTATCTAACAAAATTTGAACCAATTCGCTAGAACCGTTTCAAAAATACACGAAATTACACAATAATTGCAAATAATTCGAAAATCATATACATTGTTGCAACAACCTTACCACCATTATAGGCTATCATCATTCGAACAGTAGCTTTTTTTAATTACGATTTGTATTTGTTTAAATAATAACTCGACAATTGTTATGAAATAAAAATATCTAGATTTATATGAATACGTTTTAAAAATACAATAGGTTATCAAAAGAACAATTAATTTCATATCTAGAATTTTCTTGAACCATGAAAATAAATCGTTATCGCAACTTTCACATAGCGAACATTAAACATATTACAAAAAAAAAAAAACGTTAACACTACAATAATAACTCCAATATAAACAATGTTTTTATTTTTAAAAAAATGACTAAATGAATTATCAATTATGTTATCTACGAGGAATCCATTGTAAAAACAAGTTCTTTATTGAGTTATCGCATGATTAATGACTTAAATATATGGGTTCGTATTAAACTATACCGTCATATTGTTACTAACGAATATAAATTTTAAAAACGTTTTTTTTTTCATAGGAAGGCGGACGAGCATATGGGCTACCTGGTGGTAAGTGGTCACCAACGCCCATAGACAATGTCATTGTAAGAAATGTTACCCATCGCTTACACCACTAATGCGCCATCAATCTTGGGAACTAAGATGTTATATCCCTTGTGCCTGTAATTACACTGGCTCACTCACCCTTCAAACCGGAACACAACAATACCAGGTACTGCTGTTTTGCGGTAGAATATCTGATGAGTGGGTGGTACCTACTCAGACGAGTTCGTACAAAGGTCTACAACCAAGTGTATTATTTTTTCTTCAATTCCTAACAATCACAATCTCCCCAGCCTAACCCACCTTGGTTCCGCCAGCTGACGCTTGGTTCACTTATTACTCATTCGAGTTCTATTGAAAATGACGGCAATCGATCGGCTTAATCTCACTACCTAAAATGCAACGCTACCTCCCGGACAATATTGCTAGGGTACTGATATTTCTCAGTTTGGTTTAGGTGTCGCCTATCAAATGTCATCGATAAAGGTATAGAGTGTAGGCACGACATACCTATATCGTCACAATACCAGTCAATCCGACAACGTAAACAAGCTCTACCTTAGTTTTCAAACATTAATTGGTGCACCTAAGAGGTTAATCCGAATCGTTTGTCGTGATGGTAAACGCCAAAAAGCTTATGTCATGCCATCTCTTCTCCGGCTTCTACTCCCTTGTAAGTAATGTTCGTGGCTCGTACACTATATAGTTTGGTGCTATATGTTATTAAATATATTTATTAACTGTACATTTTAAATTATCTTAATCCATATTTATTAATTTATTTTTTAATTTATGTGTATTATATATCTACTCAAAATCGATCACATTTTCGATTGATTCCAGTGTACAAGATATACAATAAATTTTCAATTTATGTATATCGGACGGTATATATTTGTAAAGAATTAAAATAATTGAAATATTATTCAAGGTCTTAACCGAGCAAAGTTTTTAATTTCATCATTGAATTGCACCTCGATTGACCTACATTATGTCTTTATAGTTGCCCGAATGTTTTCTTTGTACAGTTATGCCTTATGGTTGATTTCATTTTTTCAATATTACACGAAATGAGCAATTCTTGTATAAATATAAATTTATAACACGTATCTTGGTAGCTAACGATTCGTATTAAGATAAAGTTTTGCTTTTTCACAACGAAAGAATTATTTAGTAAGATTCAAGCGAAGGTCGGTCTTCCAGGTACTTCAATTAATATCACACAGTCGGAGCGATAACCCGAAAATGTAACACTGCTTAGCGGCTTTTAAAAAGTGCTTACTGATTCTGTCATTATTGATTTGACATTCGAAAAAAAAACAGCATTGTTTAACTAATCACTCGCTAAAGAACGAACGAAAGTAAAGCAGGCACATTCTTAACATCATTTCACTTAATAATAATAAGGAAATATTTTCATTATTTCAGCTTTATCCGAATATTTTTTTTATGGATATTATTCTCTCGAGTCATTTTTTTCCTTCGAAGTATTGTTGTCTTGGATAACTTTAATGTTTTTGGATTATCTTAATTTTGACATTTAGTAATGATTACTATCCATGATGTCACCTTTTCAAAATTTCATAATCTCTTACTATGTTTAGGGAGAACTTTTCTATATGACGAATATTTTTAGCAAGTTCTTTTGAATGTAAATGTTTAAATAAAATATATAAGTATTTATTTTTGTTATAATTGGCTTTAAAAAAACATATTAAGCTCACTACAAATTGTTATCAACTTTTGCCTACCGTTTCTATTACCTATTTCTTTTCTTTCATTATACTACATCTTTTCATTATACAGTGCAACCTGGATAATTTGGATCTCAAGAGACCTAGAAAGACACTTTTTATTTACCCAAATTCACTGATAGTAATGTTTCCAATGACAGTTTCGATACAAATAAGGGATATACCTCGAAAGGTCTGTTGTGTGTGTGTGTGAGTGATGTCCGAAATGTACCGTTTTTAATTCGTAGAGTTGAAAATGCTAACTAAAAATTATTTCTTAATATCATTTTATTTTTGTAAGCAATATAAAGTTAAAAAAATTAAAGATTTCTATTATTTGCCATTTCAAAACATGTATTTAGGTTAAGTAATGTTTTGACACACTCGCTATCACAATATAAAGAGGCAGTCGAGTGTATAGTCAACAAAACTTATTCTTTTTTTCATTAAAAAAAAGCAACACTAATTTGAATGTTTGTAATAAAATGTGTTACAAGCCTTCCAAAGCAAAAATGATAAATGAATATTGATTGTTTTACTGACAGCTTCTAAAGCTATAAAATCCCAATTATGTAGTCAACATTCCAAAACATTTACAATTGAAATCGCAGCATTTTTGTTCAATGACTCATTATATATTTAGTTTTATAAAATTCATAAAACATTAACTAACCAGACTTTTCAAATCAGACATGAACAAGTTTCAAAACAAAATATAATTTTGAAACAGTCGTTTTTTCACTCTTTATTACTCTAGATCAACTCTCATACACTTTATAAAGATTGTAAGAAACAGCATTTGTATTGTAATAAATAAAAAACTTAATTGGTCACAACTTGCAAGCTATGGTGATCCAACAAAAATTTTACTGATAAGTAAATTTAATTTAAATTTTGATTATAATAATGTAATTTTAGATTCAGAGTATTTTTTTTTAAATATAACCATAACATGAACAGTTCTGGAGATATTAAGATGTGACCTTATTAAATATGTTGGTTTTTGAAAACAATTGATAATTTTAGACTAAGCCAGACATGACCACGAAAAGCAACTTAATGTAAAGTGAAAGTAAAAACTCAAGCAAATACTCTGTCTTTAGGAGTATCTATAACTGATTAATTTATATGGGTAAATAATTTTAACGGAGACTATTTAAAAAAGTATATTGTAGGTAGCGATGCTTACCTCGGTTTAAACAAGCAATCATTGGTTAAGATTTACTAATTTGAGCCACAGGGCAATCTGAGTTTACAAAGTAACAATATTTAGACTTATTGTTACTACTGAATAGTACTATAACACTTAAATATTCTTATTCAAGAAAAAAGGAAATTGAATACTTGGTAGTTGTTTACCCGACACTAATTGTATGATATTTACCCAACCCAAAATATTTAGTCTTATTCACATATTATACAATTTTGCTTTAAAATTGTACTAGGTTTACATTTGGCTATAGGATATTAGTAAAGCTATTGACATAACTAATTTAAAATTAGACCACTAAAACAAATGAAAATGTTCAGTAGCTTACTTTCCAAGTACGTCGTCCATATCCCCACGGCTTGGGGTAACACCTCTCCATCTTCCTTTGCAGCTTAGGGGCATCAATTCATCCGCTGGGTATGCATTATCCATATATGCATCGTATGCATGGTAGAACATCTGACGTGATTCCTCTCTAAACAAAAATAAAAGAAAACATGAGAAAAGAGCTAACAATATACATTTTAACACATCAATTACAACAAGTAGGACACTAGACAACAATATATAAGCAAAAATAAGATATATAATCCACATAATAGGCAAGTATAGTAGCATTTAATGTGTGTGTGTGTGTAGTGTGTATAAGGAAAGATATGTTTAGATTAAATTGATAACACAGAACTAATTATTTTTAAATGAATGTTAAAAATAGTTATACAATACATCATCATAAAAAACGATAAAACAGATGTTTATTTATAATTGTATGTCATTTGGGGCAAAAGTTTTCCTATATTACGTGTAACATCTAGGGAGATTGTATAATATTTTAAACAAAAAACAACAATCACAAGGACTATGTAAAAAATTATAAGATTTTACAATGAGCAGATGAATTATCAAGGAATATGTATGTAAACTTCATGGCAAAATGGCATATGAAAGATCGGAATATTTATGAGGACAATATTATATAAAAAAATCCTACCTCAAACTTATTCTCTCTGCCTTCGACATAAGCGACGAAGCTTCTTCATCAGTCTTAACGTATATAATAGCAAATATAAAAACTAATAAAATACTATAACATGGCATTTTCTCCATATCACTTAATTTTCAAATGACTAGTTTGCTAACAAAGATTTACACAATATTAAAAGATTTTATATGGACATGAAATAAAATTAAGTATAACAAATTCGTTTTAAAACAAAAATTAAGTTTTACATCGCTAAACGATAAGAATAAAATATAAAACAAAACAGTATTCCTCGTTTCAACAAAATAATTTATACTATCTATATCATCGTATTTGCTGTTCATAGTACAGATAACAAAAATAAAACGTCATCAGGTCAATAGTAATTTTGAATGAATGTTACCATGTTCTTTTTGTTTCTTCACCTTATATTCTGCAAAAAAATATTAAAGTTTAAAATTATATTTAATTAACAGGAATGAGAATAAAGAGATCAAAATCTATTTTTGTATCAAGCATGGTTGAATATCCATATATTAGAAACCGTGGAAATTGTACACGTAGAACATATATTATGTAAAATAACTTTTTTCTAATAATAATTTAGTAACAATCTAAATATTTGTAAGTTAACAATTAATGTTTGTGAATGTGACTATTATTTGCTTATAATTTGGTATTGGTACATATTTGATATGTAAATGACTTTAAAGTTTCAATTAAACGATTTAACATTCTCTGTTATATTTGATGGCCTTTGGTATTGGGACGTTTTGTAATTTTAAAACAAATAAAAAAATCGATATTAAATAAATAAAATATTCGATATTAATTGTAGAAATATTCGAATTCACATTAAATGTAAATATTACAAAAGTTACAGTAGTATGCTGTATGAATATAATGACGTGTTACTAATTGATTTGTGAAGAGTATTTTTCTGTGATTATTTTTGATAGTGTGATTAATGTAGTAGTATTATTTAAAAAAAATATGTGACTCGATCCAAGTGTAAGCCTTGTTAAATATTGTCCATTAACAATTTCACGGTTATGAGTGTTCTAGTTCTATTAACCACCACCTAGGTGGCTTACCTGATTCTCAAGCCTTTAGTTAGCCTATAAGCATCGTGGTAAATAAAGTATTTTTTTTTAAATTTCAATATGTAAGCCCTCTGGCAAATTAACAATCTGATGTCAGGTGGTAACCACCGCCCATCGATAGTGGCGATGTAAAAATATATACCACTAGCTGATACCCGCGACTTCGTCCGCGTTGCTTGATATATTAACCAAGTTTTCTTATGTATGAAGGAAAAAATATCAAAAATATCGCAAGCAAAAATATACTTGGTTTAAAAACAGTGATGTATTCACTGTACACGCAGGGTATATGCAAATCGTTCTTTCTTGCAACTTTAATAACTTTTTATTAAATGAAGATATCTCAATAATTTTTATTTTTGATAAGGGCCAAGTGTAAGAAATAAAATTTAGACAATTTCATTGAAATCTATCCAGTTGTTTTTCCGTGATGCGTGCACAACTGCAGACCTCTATCATTTTATTTATATAGATTTTATTGAAATCTATCCAGTTGTTTTTCCGTGATGCGCGCACAACTGCAGACCTCTATCATTTTATTTATATAGATTACTTTCTTTGCCAATGCGCTACCAACCTTGAACGTTAAAATGGCGATTGAGAGATTATTTCTCTCAATCGCCCTTTAAATTGAAACTCAATAATACTAAATATTGCTGTTTGCTGGTAGAATATATTATGACAAACAGGCCGCAACTAGCCGGGCTTACACAAAGCACTACAATTCATAGACCGTTGCTAATATTAAAATTAATAATCAAATTTTTGTTTCTTCGCCTGCTTGTCTTTCTGCCCGTTCGATTTGGAAGTGGCCCTTTTACCGTTTTAGTAATAGGTGACAGAGGCTTATATAAGTTGCATTGTATACTAAATACTAGCGACCGGTAGATGCATAGCGGAACGTATCCTAACGCATCACAGGAAGGAAGTGTTTGACAAAAGTCATACGAAGGCGACTCCTTCCTTATTTTTTTCTGAAGTTTTTAGGTCTCTTGGAGTTCTATCTACGGTTTCTATGTGTGAGAGGTGGCTAGTCGTACATTCGTTCCTCGTTATGAGACAGACATTTTAAAAAAGCTACCCTAGTTTTCCTGTGGTGTGTTCGTGTAGTGTTAAATAGTTTAGGTATTTTAAAAATTTCGCGAAAAAAATTAAGACTGAAACAGTCACACGGTGTCCAAATTTTTTTTTATAGGACAGATAGGCTGACGAGCACAGAGGCCAACTGATGGTAGGTGGTCACCAACGCCCTTAGATATTGGCAGTGTAAGAAATGTTAACCATCGCTTATATCGCCCATCCGCCACCAATCTTGGGAACTAAGATGTTATGTTTGTTGTGCCTGTAATTACACTGTCTCTCTCACCCTTCAATGCGGAATACAACAATAACAATGCTGTTTTGCGATAGAATATCTGATGAGTGGGTGGTACCAACCCAGACGAGCTTGCAAAAAGCTCTACTACCAAGTCAATCACCAGATGACAGTTATGTGAAAAATAAAACAATAAACTATTTTGTAGATGATTCAAAGAGAAGGTAAAAATTGGACCTTCACAGGAACATAAAGCTGGAATTTTGTTTGACGTACAAATCAAAAAACTTTTTGCCAATTAAGAATTTCCAAAATTTCTTATTAGTTCTCACCAATAATGTTGGAATAGTTTGAAAGAAGTAATTTCTAGATGTTTTTTCAGAATAAAAAGTAAATAATAACCGGGAGCTAGTTGTTAAATATTAGTATAAATGGTAGATTTAACCAATAACTCTTTTTCAGTTATATGTGTTATTTTAAGCTCTGACCAAAAATAATTATGTGACAATCAAAGACGCGTGAAAAGGCGCACTTGACCAATAATCCTTTGTAGACACAGGGCACGCTGTAGTGCAGTTTGAATCGTGGGCGAATGTGCCAAGTTCGTTTATTTACGCGGTGTCGAAAGAGTGTAAGTTTTTTTGACTTCCATGTTGATCTACTATATCTATATATTATAAAATATTTAAAATAGATGCTTAAATAAACAAATACAAGCTGTATTGTATAATGTATATACCTAACATAAAATACTAATATAGCTTCAATATTTTAAATAATGTTTATAAAAAAAAGTATACTTACACTTAGCTGTATATATTACACACATTATATGAATTATTTAACTAAAATAAACTATTATTTTAATTTGCTACTAACACATAATATGAATTATTTAACTAAAATAAACTATTATTTTAATTTGCTACTACACACAATATGAATAGGATATTTATTAAAATGCGTATAACCTCGGAAACTATTCCGACAAGTATGAAATGCAATTTCATTATACAATTTGATTAGATTTTTTGTTGAATATTGTTTTATTAATAATATACTTATATACCTACATATAGTTTTATTACAAAAAAAAACAAAGTAAAGCAAATTACTTTCATAGATTACTTACAACATAAACCAACTAACGTACCTATTTGTTTTTTAAATATAATTTAGTAAAATATATAAATATAAATTAGTAATATGGTTGTCGTTTAGGGAAAAAGTAGGTAATTATTATTTAGTGTCATAACTTTTTCAAAAAATAAATCCGTATGTTCATGTTATAAAAACGAAAGATATAGCATAATCAATCTATCTGTATGTTGGTCTGCTACGTTTTCAAGGACCACTAAGCCGAACGTTTGGTACGGAGTTAGGTTTCACCACAAAATTACTTAAATAAAATTTTGTACTATAATAACTTGTTCAAAGCAAGATGGCCCAACTGCTAGAACTCGCGAATCTTAACCGATGATCGTGGGTTCAAACCCGGGCAGCCACCACTGAATTTTCAAGTGCTTAATTTGAATTTATAATCCATATCGTGCTTGACGGTTGTAAAATACCCAAAAATAAAACGTTGTTACATGGCACGATGGCATCGATACATAAGTAATAAAAATAATATTACCTGTGTTTATAAACTTTAGAAGAGTTAGATATACACTATAGTATACAAGTCCAGTGCGTGTTAAATGCGATAAAAGTTTCGTAACGCAAACTTCACACATCATTAAGAACTCTCCAACATGCAGGTTTCTTTAAGATGTTTTCCTTTACTATTAAAACCGACGGAAAATGAGTAATTGAGACTGACATCATTTCGAAAAGTCAGAGGTGTGTGCCGTGATAATTAACTGCCTACCATACTTAAATCATAATCTGTTACTTTATTGTTTTAACATATATTTTTATTTGTATTTATACGACATGTGGCTGACCTGTTCCTTTCAAATTAATTCATCAGCTAAATTAAAATTCTTTCATAAATTATAACTTAATGCATTAGTAAAATAAGCCGTAACTGATTTTTCTTTAACCACATCAATGACATTTTTTATGTAAATTGTTTAATTTGTATGAAATATGTGATATATTAGATTTGAGTTTGGGTTGATTTACAATGACTATTTAAATGATCAGATTTATTTCGAAAGATAAATACTTACGCGACTTTCTTGCTATTTCTTCTCACTAGAGCCTGCTTGCCGAAAAGCTAGTAACTTAGTAGAGTTAAAACATTGACGATTCGAATTTTTTTTACTGTAATATTAACTTGAATAAAATTCTTTTGATTTGATTTGGATGACTGCCTCGTTAGTCTAGTGGCTAGATATAAGGCCATAAGAGACCGTAGATCTCGAGCAGTTCTCGAGTCTGCGCAGTTGGCTAATCTCTCTTGAGATTGGCTGCCGCCCATAGCCGGAATCATTCAGAAGAACATTATCATCATCATTGCTTTGCAATATATAATATTTGTAAATATGTATGTTTTCATCCTGTAATAAAAATCCAACGCTTCTTTAGATAGGGCCGATAAAAATACTGTAAACCATATATAGTATGGTATAGGTGTATCAGAGAACAGTTTAGTCGATTCAGTTCAACCTTCCTCGCACTATATGTACTTATTAATGTAAAATAATGTCTTAGATTTTCCTTTTAATGTAACTATACAACGCATATAAAAGTATTTTATATACAAACAATAACGGAAGTGCCATTAGAAAGGTTATACCATTAATAAAATATTTTCATCTATTTCCTGTTCCTAACGTGTAACGTTTAACTTATTTTGTGTGCAAATTACGTATTGTGTGCGAATCATGGCGGTAACCACTTTTAGATCGCGCTATAATATTATTTATAAAAACCTTTATGGACTTAATTATGTAACAATACACTAATTTTTATTATATATGCCCCAATTGCTCTAGTGTCTGGGTCCTGGGTCCAGGTTCCAGTAGAACCAATAAAACGTTATTGGGTTTTTCTGTTGAAAATTAGTAATAGCAGTAGCAGAATCTGGGATCAAGCCATTGGTCCTGCGCCGAACTCTGTCCGGTCGTGTCGGATTGCCGGGCCATCGGATTATGAGAGTAGAGCTTCGGAAGCAGGAGCAGGAGCTTTGAATCAATTTTAAGATTAATATGTTTATAGTAAGAAATGTTTTACTTCGTTGTTGGCGTACCTTTTTCTCAAAGGGAGAGGAGGCCTTAGCACAACAGTACAACATTTGCAGGCTGTTACTTTACTTTTACGTTTACGATGCCGAGGCTAACTAAGGAAATGATGTATAGGGTATGAGTTGCACAAATAGCCTTGACGCGCGCTATGTCCGAACCGTTGTCTTTCTCGTTCTTCTTGTTTGAAACAGTCAACCGGTTTTTAACGGTCTATGGTTTTCTTTGATTCTGGAGCCAACTGAGGCCCAACCTGGCCAATATAGGAAATATAACATTATATTATAATTACTCAACAATGGAAAGCTTAGGCTCATGTCGATGATACAAATTAATGTGACGCGTGTCTCAAGCCCATATACGTACATTATTAAAATAGGTGTTTCTTTATAATAAGGTTTTTTTATAAGAACATATTGTTTCCATTACCAAAACCCGCTGAGTTTCTTTCGCCAGTTCTTCTCAGGTCTGAGGTGTTTATTTCCGAACTGGTGGTAGATTTATGACAATAAATAAGAAAGTGTAACACTTCAACATTGAATAAAGATATTTGAATTTGAATTTGAAAACTTTTACTTCTGCAACGCAATAACTATAGCGGTTTATTTTGTATTCTAATAGGCTATATCCGTTGCTTAAGTCATATTTCCAACTTACATGTTACTTATGAAACGAATGTCCGAATTGAAATATGATCAAAGTTCATATACGCTTATTATATATAAATGTCGTCTCTTCACTCAAGTCACTCGAACCTAAGTCAGCGAATAAAATAATAGCTTGGTATATATTTTATTCGCTGACTTAGACCAGAATCATTCGTTTTAAATTTAGGTTTGGCCAACCTCGTTTTCTCATGAGAAGATAAATGGACCATAAAGGCTGTTACTTAACTAGTTCTAGTGTGTTGCGTTGGGTGGTGATAAAAATATTAGCTAGAATAACATTAATAAGACAAATTAAGTGTAACATAAAATAAATTTATATTTTTTCATACTACTATATATAAACAAAATATATAAGAAAATAAATTCAGTAAAGTTTATTATATAAATTTATAAAATCAATGCGGCAAATTTATTAATATATGTAACAGAAGGTGGGCCAGGATAGCGAAAGAGACGTTGTATAGTTATAAATAATATTTATTATACCGGCAGAGTAACAACCTTGCACAAGTTCAACAATAATTATGATCGTTAATTCTAAATACATCGCTATTTATACAAGTCAAATCATTTTAATGATGGTAGTTGAAAAAAAACTCATATCATGAAATGAACTAATATTGAAACAAAAATTATAATCAATTTATCTTAAATAATTCTTAGGTTATTATATATTATATACGCGTTGGTCGCAGCGTTGTGTTTAACACTCGGCCGTCCTGAAACTGCCGTGCCCCACGGCTGGTAGAGGTTTCAGCGACATCGGATATCTGAAAAAAAAATGCAGGCCAAAAGTATATTGTTTTCAATATGTGCCTATTGTTACTTATTAGTAATATTTGCTTCTGTTGCTTTTAACAGAAGCCTTTACAGTGACATATTTTAGTCGCACAGACGCTTTTTGTCATAAAGACGCGTTTTGTCACAAAGACGCTTTTTGTCACAAAGACGCTTTTTGTCACAAAGACGCTTTTTGTCACACAGACGCTTTTTGTCACACAGACGCTTTTTGTCACACAGACGCTTTTTGTCATACAGACGCTTTTTGTCACACAGACGCTTTTTGTCACACAGACGCTTTTTGTCACACAGACTTTTTGTTTTTTTTTTTTGTTTTTAATATATGTACTTTTCTTTACATTAAATGATTACAGTATATTTCCAGAAAGTAATTAGTCAACATAACAATATTAACATAACAATACTATAATATTTTATATTATTATATGTTTCTCCAGACTATGCGCCTCTATTTTATGTTATTATCCATTTAGTATTTAGGTAAGAGTTTGAACTAGTTCAAACAGGCGTTTAATAAAAATAAATTTAATAAGCTTTTTTTTTAATCAATATATTACACTTCTTATACAATGTATCAATCATAATAAACTAATTAATTACTTCAGCCAACCTTTTCTTTCTTTTATAAGCAAGTTATACATATAATAATAAATAAACGAATTATACATAATCTGAATTCAACTTTCTAGTAGATCAATTAAATCATCCCTATCTATTTCATGATCACTTTCAGAACTATCATTTACGGACATAGAAGAAACATACGGGCGAAGTTGTTCCCCTCGAACAACCGCGTCAAATCTTTTATAACCTTTCATCCCCTTTATACTACATATTACATAACGATCTAAGGATTGCTCAGCTTTGATAATTTTATAAGGACCAGTATAAGATCCATCAAGTTTTTTTGTAAGTTTTGCTCCTGTATCCCTAGCAGAACCCCCCTTCCACAAAACAAGTTGGCCTATCGCATACTTCTTGCATATTTTACGATTCTTATTGAATCTATTCTGCATAAGTGTCATGTTCCTATCGATACGAAACTTTGCTTTTTCCCTACGTGTCTGTAAGTGCTGTTGTTGAGAGGCATGGCTATCAGGCCCTGATGTAGGATAAGCTGGCAAACGGGTATTATTATGTCCGAACATTAATTGAAAAGGAGAATATCCCGTTGTATTATTACGCGTGTTATTAATTCCCCAAATAACATCTGGCAATTTAATGTCCCATGTACATTCACTTTCAGCCATAGTGTTGAGTCCGTTAAGTATAGTGCGATTTACACGTTCTACTTGGCCATTAGACCGTGGGCTAGCTATAGCATTGAGTATATGTTTAAACTGAGCCTCCTCAGAATATTGTTTAAAGTACCTGCTAGTGAAAGCTTTGCCTCTATCAGAAATAACTCTAGCGGGGTTACCAAATTGGTTAATTATATCTTTTAAAAGTTTTATTGTTTCGACAGAACTGCAATTTTTAGCTGGCTTTGCAAAAACGAATTTTGTAAAAGCATCGATAACCACGAGAACAAACGTATTTCCGTTTCGCGTTTTGACAAATGGGCCTAAATGATCAACATGGAGCGTGTGCATCGGAATAGGCTCTTTATTAATAGGATATAATACACCCTCCTTGCAACCATAATTTCCTTTTTTATAGGCACATTCTAAGCATGAATTAATGTATTTCCGAATGAACCGAGTCATTTTTGGGAACCAAAATTGAGCCTTTATAGCTTGTTCGCATCTATGAAACCCCGGGTGACCGATTTGGTCGTGATATTTTCGTAACAAGCCATATTTGGCTAATTTTGGGATAACAAACCTATCGCCTACTAAAGCTTTTCTGTAGAGAAGTCCGTCCTTAATTACGTAATTAGAGGTTATATCGTTATTTGTAGTACCTTCGCGAAGCTGTTTTAATATATTTTGTATATTTTCATCTTGCATTTGTAATGTTAATAACCAATCAGATTCTTCAATTATAAGAACTAAATTTTCTACCGGATTTCTGCTTAATGCGTCAACGTGTCGCATCCTATCACAGGGCCTATACTCAATTTGTATATCAAAGTCTTGTATAGTAAGCCACCAACGTGCTATACGGGGCACCAGATCCTTTTTTACAAGCGTAGTACGTAAGGCTGCGCAATCAGTCACTACTTTTACCGGAATCCCCGTAAGATATATACGAAATCGTTTAAGAGATTCTACCACAGCCAGGGTTTCCAATTCATAGCTGTGATAAAATTGCTCTTCCTTACTAGTTACTCTACTATAGTACGCAATAGGCTTCAGAGTGCAATCTGTTTGGTACTGCATTAGTATTCCCCCCAAACCAACACTACTGGCATCAGTATGAAGCTCTGTTTTTGCATTTCTATCATAAATAGCCAGAACGGGCTTCTCAACTAGTCTTTGTTTTAATAACTTGAAAGCATTTTCCTGACTTTGACCCCATTCCCATGCAATACCCTTTTTAGTTAATTTCGTTAAAGGCTGTGCTATTTCAGCGAAACCGCGTATAAATTTTCTAAAATATGAGGTAAGGCCTATGAACTGCCGTATTTCATGTACATTACGAGGACGGTGATATCGAGCTACACAATCTATTTTTTTTTGCCCAGGTTGTATAATTCCAGCTGTTATCTCGTGGCCTAAATAATTCGTACTTTGTTTCAGAAAGCTACATTTTTTAAGGTTTAGTTTTAAATTTGCTTTTTCAAGTGCTTGTAATATTTTTTTTAAAAGTAAAATACCTGCTTCTACAGTGACCGACGGTATCATTACGTCATCCAAATAAAGAGCAATATCCTGACTAATATTGCCAAGAGTCATTTTAATTAGGCGCGAGAAAACAGCTGGAGCGTTAGCTAATCCAAATGGCATTTTTGTAAACTCATACTGACCGGAAGGAGTCACAAAAGCGGTTTTCTTAATTGATTCCGCGGCCATAGGTACCTGATAATAGCCTTGTGAAAGATCTAGTGCCGTGAAGTAAACTTTACCGCCTAAACGAGTCACCTGATCCTCTATATGAGGTAACGGAAAACGATCTTTGATAGTGAGGGCATTTAGTGCACGATAATCGACGCAGAGGCGATAATCACCTTCTTTCTTTTTAACTAATACTACTGGACTCGCATAATCGGAAGTAGACTCTCGTACAATACCGGCTTCTATTAAATCTTGAACTTTTTCATTAACAATTTCAAGCTCTTTATATGAAAGACGATAAGGTTTGAAACATACAGGTTGATTGGTAGTGGTATGTATATTCATTTCAATTAAATTTGTACATCCTAACTCTTTTGTATTTTTAGCAAATGAACTATTATATTGGTTTAATAAATTTAGTTTATGGGCAAATCCTCCTACATGGTAGATGCGCTTAAAAAAAGGCCCCCAGTTACCGGCAAGCCCGCAAGGCCCGACCAAGGTAGCGGTCGCGGTATCGGCAGGGCAGGGGGTGCTAAGAATCACCGGTTCATGGCAGGCTACCATAAAAGACGACTACATATGGCAACGTATAATGGACGCTCGATAAGGCTGGACCATCACCTCGCCGAATTAGAAGTAGAGTTAAGTCATATAAACTGGCATATACTGGGGTTATCTGAAGTCCGAAGACAGGGGGAGGACACGATAACTCTAGAGTCCGGTAACTTACTCTACTTCCGCGAAGGTGATAAACTCTCCCAGGGTGGTGTCGGTTTTCTGGTCAAAAAGGATCTCATTAGCAGCATCGTAGAAATCAGTAGTGTGTCGAACCGGGTAGCGTACCTTGTCCTAAAACTTTCCGACAGGTGCTCCCTGAAGGTCGTACAGGTATATGCGCCAACTTCGGCATACTCTGATGATGTGGTAGAAGCGATGTACGAGGACATCGCAAAGGCCCTCAAGAACACCTCGAAGGCCCACTACAATGTTGTTATGGGAGACTTTAATGCTAAAGTGGGAGTACAAGATAGCGGTGAATCGAAAGTCGGACCTTACGGCTTGGGCTGCAGAAATCACAGGGGGCAAATGCTGGTAAACTTTCTCGAAGCGCAGGGGCTCTTTTTGATGAATTCTTTCTTTGAAAAGAAGCCCCAGAGGAAGTGGACCTGGCGAAGCCCCGATAACGTGACAAGGAACGAGATAGACTTTATCATTTCGAATAAACGGCACATATTTAGAGATGTCTCAGTGATCAACAGGTTTAATACCGGTAGTGATCACCGCTTGGTCAGAGGCACTCTAGATATCGATTTCAAAGCCGAAAGATCGCGAATGATGAGGTCTACTCTCCGACCTACCATGCTCCAAGCTGCTCAAGGCTCCGAAAAGTTCCAAATGGAGCTTCAAAATCAATTCACCGCGTTGGAAACCGTAAGCAGTATTGATGAGAAAACCGACACGCTGGTCAAAATACTGCAAAACACATCCCGCAAGTGTTTTCCGCCACAGAAAAGAGACAGCGCACCAAAACTCTCTGCTGAGACACTCGAGCTCATGAGGAAACGACGAGAACTACCATCGTTTTTGTCAGATAAGGCCTTAAACCGAACAATAAAAACGCTGACGCGACGCGATCTCCGGTGCTCCAATACCCGCGCCATCAAGGCAGCGATTGAGCAAAATCGGGGATCGAAAGTGTTCGCTCGCAAGTTTGGGAGGCCGCGTCTGACGAAACTTAAAACCGAAAATGGTAAGGTCGTTACCTCTAAGCCTGACATCGTCGGAGAAGTAGAGAGGTTTTATGGGCAGTTGTTCTCTTCAAGATCGGATAAACCTGTGGGAATCAGTATTGATGACCAGCGCGCCCCTCTTACGCGCCATTATTCCGAGGAGCTCCCGGTCGTTGACCAAGGCGAGATTAGGGCGGCTCTAGAACAGCTTAAAAACAACAAAGCTCCGGGAGATGACGGAATCACAACAGAGTTGCTTAAGGCAGGCGGGACTCCAGTCCTGAAAGAGCTAGCAAGCCTCTTTAATTCCGTCATCCAACATGGCAAGACCCCGGAAACGTGGAGCGGGAGTGAGGTGGTACTGTTCTTCAAGAAAGGTGATAAAACCCTCTTGAAAAACTACAGACCAATCTCCCTCCTGAGTCACGTGTATAAGCTGTTCTCAAGAGTCGTCACGAACCGTCTCGCCAGACGACTTGACGAGTTCCAGCCCCCAGAGCAAGCCGGTTTTCGATCAGGCTACAGCACCGTAGACCACATCCATACTGTTCGGCAGATTGTGCAGAAGACCGAAGAGTACAATCAGCCGCTGTGTATGGCTTTTGTGGATTACGAGAAAGCCTTTGACTCCATCGAAACCTGGGCAGTGCTCGACTCATTGCAGAGATGTCATATCGATTGGAGATATATCGAGGTACTGAGGTGTCTGTACAACGCCGCTACAATGACTGTCCACATCCAGGACTGTAAGACGAAGGCGATCCAACTGCGTAGAGGGGTGAGACAGGGGGATGTAATATCCCCGAAACTGTTCACCAACGCGTTGGAAGACGTCTTCAAGACGCTGGATTGGACTGGATATGGAGTCAATGTAAACGGCGAGTACATCTCACACCTTCGATTTGCCGATGATATCGTCATCATAGCAGAGTCGCTGGAACAATTAACCGAAATGCTGCGTAGCCTAAGCGATTCTTCCCGGCGTGTCGGTCTCGGTATGAACTTGGACAAGACCAAGGTCATGTTCAATAGGCATGTCGTGCCGGGGCCGATATACGTCGAAGGGAAACCTCTCGAAGTTGTCAGTGAATATACCTACCTAGGTCAGGTCATTCAAGTCGGTAGGAACAACTTCGAGAAGGAAGCCGATCGAAGAATTCGCTTAGGATGGGCAGCATTTGGCAACCTTCGTCAAGTCCTCACGTCGTCTATACCGCAATGTTTGAAGACGAAAGTCTTCAACCAATGCGTCTTACCTGCCATGACATACGGTGCCGAAACGTGGACACTGACTGCGGGACTAGTCCACAAATTCAAAGTCGCTCAGCGTGCTATGGAGCGAGCTATGCTCGGAGTATCTTTGAAGGATAAGATCAGAAATGAGATTATCCGGAAAAGAACCGGAGTCACCGACATAGCTTGCAAAATTAGCAGGCTGAAGTGGCAGTGGGCTGGTCACGTATGTCGTAGGACCGATGGCCGTTGGAGCAGACGAGTCCTAGAGTGGAGACCGCGAATCGGCAAACGCAGCGTAGGGCGCCCTCCAGCCAGGTGGACCGATGACCTCATGAAGGTGGCGGGGACCGACTGGATGCGGAAGGCGGAGGACCGGGAGCTTTGGCGCACCTTGGGAGAGGCCTATGTTCAGCAGTGGACAACGATTGGCTATTGATGATGATGATGAATAAATTTAGTAAGCTGTCACATTGTTTATCGTTAAGTTCACCTACATCAATATCTCTTAATCGAATAATATTATTATTTTTTATTTGTGATTCTATCATTAATATATTGCTATTGGAAACGAACTCATTAAATATTTCTGCTCTAGCCACCAATCTATCTTTTTGCCATGAAATTTCATAATCTCCTACATTAATTACTTTTATAAAACAATCTTTACAATTAATTATACATTCTGGTATGTAATAAGAGGTACCTCCTAACTCGTAATAGACCCCATGTATCAAATACGATTTGTTCTCCGTGTATAAATAATCGATAACCCTAACGGACACGAAGGCATAATTACAATTTTTTATATAAATATTTTCATTTAAGAGTACAGGAAAACTATTTATAAAGTCATTTGAATCTAAATTAATATCTAAAACGTCAATGTTTAATTTATTTGTCGGGCAAAATGACACAGATGCGTCGGTGGTCACTAAGCTAACATGATTTTGATTAATCAATGTTTGGCCTATTATTAAATCTATGTCGGGTAGATGATAGTCTGTTATTTCAACTTGTCCATGTAGTAAAATATTATCAATATTTATTTCTATCTCACATTTACCTAAAGACTGTAATTGTCTACCCCCAAAGCCTTTTATCACTATATTAGAGGGTTGAATTTGTAGTTTTAATTTTTTTGTTATTGCGAGGGTAAGCAAATTTAATTTGCTACCTGTATCTATATATGCGATTAACCCGTAACCTTTCACATAAGCAATTTTCTTATATAAGTCAGATAAAATATCGTAGGCAATATGTAAAACGTTGCTGACCTTTTGTGTGGGCTGGCTTGAACCGCTTGAAGAAAACCAGCACGTCGCGATGCTGTGCCCCAAGCGATGACAGTAGTCGCAGCGCGTTGTCGTACAATTCCTCGCCTCGTGCCCCGTTCGACGACATGTGTAGCAGCGTTTTGTATCTGCAAGTTCTTGCTTGCTTAAAATAGTATTCGACGAAACATCTTCAGCGCGGCCTCTTCTCCAAGTCGTTCTTCTAGCGGAATTCACCATTTCAATCCGCCTGTAGTTTTCCAATGATGATAAATATCCAAAGTATAACTGTTCCGGTTTTGTACAGTTATATGCTTTTGCATTTGGTCTCAATTCAGCAGGCAGACCTTTTATTAAACAGGATATAGCATCTTCACCACTAATCTTGCATTTCTTAAGTAATGACATTTTTCCGTGAAAGTACTTAGTCATTGTCTCAGATTCATTTTTCTTTCTTGCCAACATTTCTTCGAGTCTATCAACGTAATCCGTAGACCGTGGAAACGCAGTCTTCAATGCTTCCTTCCACTCATCCCAGGAAAGATTATAATCATCCAAGTCTTCATACCATTCTCTCGCTGCACCTCTAAGCCGGATTTGCATGATAAATTGCCGATCCTTAGGGCTCCAGTCATAAATGTCACCCAACTGATCAATTTTGTGCAACCACCCGGAAACGTTACTCGTTTTTTCATCGGGACAAAATTTAGGAATCAATTCTGCATCCGCTGGAGCCACGCGTCTTCTTTTGGCTGGTACTACGTCGACCGAATTTGAAGGAGTTAAAAAAAAATTTTCATTTTCTTCTTCTTCTTCAGATGATATAGACGGATCTCTGTTCCTTTTGTGGTTTCCAAGACCATTTATGTACGGTCCCAACATATTTTTAGAGTCGATCCCACTTCTGAGATGTAACAGAAGGTGGGCCAGGATAGCGAAAGAGACGTTGTATAGTTATAAATAATATTTATTATACCGGCAGAGTAACAACCTTGCACAAGTTCAACAATAATTATGATCGTTAATTCTAAATACATCGCTATTTATACAAGTCAAATCATTTTAATGATGGTAGTTGAAAAAAAACTCATATCATGAAATGAACTAATATTGAAACAAAAATTATAATCAATTTATCTTAAATAATTCTTAGGTTATTATATATTATATACGCGTTGGTCGCAGCGTTGTGTTTAACATATAACAATTAAAAACTACAACTCGCATTGGATCAGTGTGGTGGATCTGCATCTAACCTTCTCCTCGAGATAAGAGGCAGCCTTAGCCAAGCACATTAGGACATTTAAAGGCTGTTACTTCTACCTCTTTTCTACAACTCTTCTCCTCTTTACATATGTACCTACTTACAATTCTAAGCGTTCGCTCGCTCTTTCATCGTTTATCCGATTGAGTGTAGAATTGTTGGCACTTGCGTATCAGTTTCGGTCGCAGCATCATATCATACTCGTATACGGTATATCAACGTATTTAAAGATGGCGCACGAGCTGTACATTTCTGATAATTATTCGTCTTTTAACTCACAACTTATTCTTGTCAAGTGGCGCATGTCATGTTTTTAATTTGAAATAGTATAATATAATAACCGTTGAACTCGTATGCCTATATAATGTAAATTGCTAGGCAAATTGGTGAATAAGTCTATATTATGGCAAATGGCAATAATTAACAAAGCTGAACAAACCCTTACATGTCGTGCCATCTACAATCTTGGATAACAAACGCTAACATTTTAGTTCAGATAGTCTTATGACAATCCCTTTTATTTTAAAGGTTTCCGATGTAATCTACTAATTGAAAAAAACTTGACGGGTTTTACACTACTCTGAACAATACTGATACTGTATTACGTAACCAGATTATGAAAACGGTATAAGTCGATATGTATTCATACCGATTTATTTTGACAGATTGAATTGTAGCTTATATTTGATTTATTATAAAGTGCAGTTCTCTTAACCTTACACAAATAATTGAATAAACCACCAATTTTGTTAGAAAAGCGACGTATAATGTACTCTGTTAATGTGCGCTACGCGGAGTGTAGTTGTTTTTCGAACAAGGATGAATGGAGTAAAACGCGCTTGCTTTAGTCAAATCGAGCTGTACAAAATGATAATTTAACCTGGCCAATCAGTCGAAGTTGACGACTGAGAAGTATAATATAAAAACTCCCCAGTTCTTTTTCCGTATTCAGATGGTTACAGACCTATTTGATATTCCTTTTTTTTATAGTATAAGTAGGCGGAGGAGCATCAAGTGGTCACCAACATAGAGTTATACATTTATTTATTTAATGTATATTTTTAAATTATTGCCGAACTATTTTATTTCTTAACAATAAAACTCAGTGGTACTTGCCTGAATATGAAATCGCGATGTTCAAAGATGCATGTTAGTTTAACTAATCAATATCGGGTGAAAATTAAACACTTATTATAGGTATATACATTCAGAGATATGTATTTTTACATAAAGTGCAAGTAATCGAAGAGTTAGCAGAGAGGTTACTTATTAACTGTTTATAAATAAGTTATAATATTAACCGATATTTTTTTTAATTATATACGAGAAGATCTTAAACATTAATAAATTGAACAGAAAATGAAACTGATTTGACGAGCCTAAACATAATAGAATATGTATAGTTCGTTTGAAGTTGATTTTAATTTTATTTAACTAAATACATTTTATGTTTTTCTTAGTTAAATACAGGTAGACTAAACAATTTGACAAAAGGAGTCAGGGTCACTTAGCGAAGAAACAAGAGAAAACTTTGTTTTTAGAATTACATATTGCCATCAAAGACAATCCAGGTACAAATCTATTTAAAACTATAAACTAATTAATTCAAAATAAAGAACATATAAAATTAATAAACAATCTGTGGAAATATCCACTGTAGGAAAATCCCTAGTCCTATATATAGCCTATCCAATAAAGAGAGAATTATGTACTACACTCGTTTTACAATTGGCGACTCAACAAGTGGAAAAAACCAACAGTTGGTATAACTCGAATGATTTTTCCACTCTGTATAATAAAAAATAAACTAACAGACTGCGAATGTCAACTGGGATAAGACCTCCTCTCCGTTTGGGGAAAAGACTTAGAGTTTAATCTACCACGTTGCTCCAAAGTGGGTTGGTGGTTACACATGTGGCATAATTTCATTGAAATTAGACACATGCAAGCTTAGCCACGATGTTATTCTTCACAGCCGAGCACGAGATGAATTATTAAGCACAATTATTAGCACAAATTAAGCAAATGAAATTTCTGTAGCTCTTGTCGGGTTCGAAATAGTTGAATACACAAATAGATAGAGAAAGAAATAGCGAAATAAATAGAAATAGAGAGAGAAATAGCGATCATATTCACGAGTTCTATACATCTCGGTTCCATTATAAATTAGATTTATCGTTAGTAGGTGAATATTACTTAATAACATACTATACTTATACATTGTTACTTAGTAGGTATTATTGTGTTTGAAAATTGAGTAAGCCAGTGTAACTACAGGCACAGAGGATGTTACATCTTAGCTCGCAACTCGCAAGGTTGGTGGCGCAATGTCGGTGTAAGGAATGGTTGATATTTTTTACTGCTCCAATATCTAAGGGCGATGGTGATTATTCACTGTTAGGTAACCGATTTACAGGTTCATCTTCCTACTTTTTTAAAAAGTATTACAATAAAAAATTTAACAACGCACCTATTCAATATAATAATAAATATTGAATATACTTATATTTTTTAATAATTAACATCGTTGCTAATGTTCGTTACATAGTTGTTAATGTTCGTTAAAAATTAGAAATAACTTAGTTGAATAATAAAATCCTAATTAATCTTATAAAAGAGAAAGTGACGTTTTCACGCCTTAACCTCCATATCTATTTTGAAAAATCATTCACTAAGGGAAAGGATTATCAGCTAGTAACATAGGCTACATTTCGTCCCCGTATTCTTACGGGAACGGGAACTACGCGGTTAAAATCGAAAAAATTAAACTAAAAAAGGTCTTTTACAGATTGTAATATGCGAAGTAATGATTCGATTATCAAAATTTTCTGTGTATATCATATTAATGTATTCTAGATTCATTATTGGATATAATTTAATACCTAGGTACTGATAAAGCACAAATCGAGTCAAAAATTAAAACATGTAACGGATACATTAATTTAAACCTACCTACTTACCTATATATACCTACTTCGTATTGTTATGTTCCGGCTTGAAGGGTGAGTGAGCCAGTAATTACAGGCATAAGAGACATAACATCCTAGTACTCATGGTTAGTGGTACATTGGAGATGTTTTTTTAAGGAAATATATAAAGGCAACTGTCTATAGCATTGGTGACAACTTACCATCAGGTAGCCCATATGCTCGTCCGCCTACCTTAATTATAAAAAAAAAAACAAAATAATTTAGAAATTCAGTATATTTAAAATAACAATGTTACTTTTTCCTCTACAGAACCGTAAAGAGTTTTAAATTATCGATTATCATCGAAATAAAATACCGAAAATAGTTTTTTTTAGTTTCATATAAAATTTGGAAGACTTTTCCAACGACTAAGTATTCGAGTCGTATTTACAGTGTATTTAGGTTATTTAAATTAATACTTCAACGTCCTTAATACGTAACTTCGCCAGCATGGAATTAACTCTTAATTATTATTATTATTATCTTATAATAATGCATTTACTGTATTATATATTTATTTACAGAAGCTGTGGTAGTCTAGTGTAGAGTAACTGTTGGACTACAAAGCAACAGTTCGATCGCACAGCACGAGCTTCTTACTTTTCGTAGTTATGTTCGTATAGTATTAATTAGTGATTTTAATCTTTCACGATAATAATACATCGTAGGGAAATTTGCCTGTGAGTTTATTTTTGTATTTGAATGTGTCTGTGAGTTTTCGATGGTGTGTGCATCACTAAACTACTATCAGTGATAGTGATAGTCTATCACCCTCAAACCGCACCGCACCAAACAGCAATACTCAATACTGCATTGAGGCGCCTTCGACGCTGTCGGTGCGGCTTAGGCGGTGGTTTCTGTCGGAATGGGATACCAGGACGTTTCCTGGACCACTCGTGGCGGACTCCTCTCCGACACAATCGTAGCGCTCGATGCCAGCGTGGCGGCTGGAGCCACACGCTGAGTTGTGGGTGCGGGTTTCGGAGGCTTAGCCAGGTGGACCGCCTGTTCGTAGGTTGGTGCTGTATTCTGCACCACTGCGCTCCTCAATCCCTGCTAGCCGAGCGTTAAATATAACCCCGATTGAAGAAACAATCGAGTCTTTAAGCTCCTCCACAACTTCCTCCACCACGATTCCTTCACTACCTTGATAAAGCCAACCCTCAAGTTGCTGGACTTCTCGGCAACCTCCATAATCAGCGCTGCATTGCGGCCAGCCTCTATAGCGAAAGAAAAGTCCATGTACCAAGCAAAAATGTGCAGATATGTCGCATTAGAGACAACAAAACCAGTTTAGAAAGCCAGATGTCGCTTAAATTCATCAATTCGGCGAATCAAGGCGAATCGTGTCTTTTGGGCCTGCAGTTACACTGGCTCACTCACCTTTCAAACCACAACACTACGACCGACACTTAGAATTTTTGTTTAGCGGTACGATATCCGATGAGTGGGTGGTACCTACCCAGGGGGCTTGCACAAAACTCTATCACTTAGTCATTGAAAAAATTAGACCATCCGTCCGTATTGGATTACAAGCTTGCTCTGTACCAAATTTAATAAAAATCAGACAAAGTAAAAAATGGCCTAAGAGCCAGTGATCGGCAGACTTACGGCATACTAGCAAAGTCCATATTTATACTAGGTACATTTTATACTATTACACATGCTGTAGCTGAAATGGGGATTCACTATTCCCGTCGACGGCTCTTTTGGGCGTGTCCCGTGTCATCAAAATTGATTTTTAAAGCTAGTCTGCCTTTTTAGTATTTTATAGTATGCATTTTTTTTCTCCACAAATGAAAAGGCAGCCACTTATTCCGGTTCCTGTGTGTTTTATAAAATATCTTAAAAATTACGAATTTAATAAAATTATATAAAAAATTACGTAATTTAAGCGAAGCTGAAATACGTTAATTCAGTTTCGCTAATTGTTTATGAAACTCATATATGTTATTTACATTATTATTAGAGTATACATATATTTTTCAAGAGGCAGCCACTTAGGTCGGATCCATTATGTATGCATACGATGTTGTGCTTTCAGTGTCGTAAAGGAGTGCGATATTGACTCGCTCACTCTTCATTTAGCTGGGAAACCGTACAGACTCTTTAAATTAATTTATTTTTCTAAGTAAATAAAAATAGTTGACGACAAAATTGAATGTGAACTTTAATTCGTTGTATCTTTTGACAGGTTCAACCGATTATTATGAAATAGAGACTAAACCGTACCTAGGAATAGGTAGGTACTAATTATGTTATTTGCGTTTGAAGAGTCGTATCAAACTATCTCCGAGTTATAAGAAAAAATGGCTTCATTAATGTTGTTCTTTTTTTAAAAATAGACGGAGACAGAATTAAATAATATTTAAGGGGGCTTATAAATTAAAATACCTACATTTAAAGGCTAAAGGTTTTTTTTATTATTCTCTGTAATAGTTTCCGCCCGTTGCTTCCGCATGTCACGGGGAGAGGGGATGGCAGGTGGTAATGTTACGAACCCTATGTCCATTTCTGTACCCCTTGCAACATTCGGATCGCTTAAGTAAGTCGGACATGAAAGCGTATCAAAAAAACAATCTCTCTTTAGTATATATAATATTCATCTGTGTGCAATATGTATCCGGCAGTCTTGTGGATAGATTTAAAAAACCTTACGACGTTCTTTATTCCATGTAACTTTTCATCAGACGAAATGTCGGATTAGCAAGATATTAAAAATAAAATTTCCATCGACACTTCACTTAAATCGCAGTCAAGACACGGATTTATTTTTGGATGTATATTATGTACAACTGTTGCGGTCCCAAATAAATAAATAAATAAGACAGTTAGGTACTTGTGTAAAACAGTCCTATAGAAATTATTAACAAAGGCATAAATAAATAAAATATTTTATTATTAATTAGCTGCGACTTACAGTATACGTTATTGAAAGAGCTTAACGAAATATGTATTTCTAATAAAATATAATATTTATGTAATCTGTAATTGCTAATGTTTTTATTAGGGTAACAGGTAACACTCAAATAATCTTACAAACAATTATAATTCATAAATTAATGCTGCGCTTAATACTACATCTAAGTACCTTTACTTAGATGTAACTATTGTTCAGTTATATTATATCATCTCCCTTTTAGTTTTTTTGCAATTAGGATGTCTTATTTAATAGGTAGTAATTTTCAAAAAATAAAATGACAACGCCCTTTGACAACGCAAGTTTCTTTATTTGTCTATAAAACATGTATATCAAACTAAATACCGCAGTAATATATTACGATCTGAAAGGTTTAAAATGTGCTATGTAAATTCCTTCACTTTCCCACGAGTGAAACTCAGTTATATAAATATAATATTTTTATATGATCTACAATAACCTTGGGCTTTTCTGTACAGAGGTCCACATTTGAAAATTTAGGTCATTGAAATAATAGCTCTTAAGTATAAGCAAATAAGAACTATTTGCTTTGATGTATTTCAATTAGTATGGCTGTATTTACTATACATACATATCTAATATATGTTTTTCTGTCAGGTTTGCCCTGCCAGATAAGCATACCTATTCATAGAGTCAGAGTATAGAATTTGTATCTTTCTCTTTTTAGCAAACTAAATTAAATTAAGGTAGAGAGAGAGGCACGGTTATGAATATTTGGTATTCGATATTTTAATACGCAATAGCCCACGCCCTATTTTTGGCACCTAATTTTTGAAATATATTAATATAATTATGTATAAGATAAAGTTATAATAAGATATTTAATACATATTAACATAAAACTAGTTTTGTAATCACATTTCAGCAAAGTAAAAGTTATTATCAAAAATAAATTCAGATTTATCTGAATTTATTTAATTTTATTGTATATTTTATAGAAAATGTATGCTAATTTATTATTTTGGACATTGAATCCATGCTCAATTTGATACAACAAACCTTTTATATTTTGTCGTGGAATTATTTTTAATAAATTATTTAGCCGTTGCCGCCTTTTCTTGTTTCAAAAAAGTATTTCTTAATTTCTTGTTTTGAATATTGAACAAATATTACGATCAAATTCTAAAGCTGCGAATCAGATATTAATTAGAGTAATTTTATGAAATAAGCATATTACTATAAAATAGAAAAATAATTTCGATTTTGGCTGGAAGTCACGTGACTGACTTGACTCATCGCCGCCATATTGCGTTTGTGCTGTGGCGAGGGATAATGTCGCACTGTCCCTGATTTTTTAAATGTTTATAATATTATTAAGTAGATCGACCTGATTGTTTGTGAAGTGAAGTTATAAGATTCCTTAGTGTTTTGTGTATGTTAACATTTCCATGACTTTTGGTGTTCGCTTATATAGAAACGTAAAATCGCCCTGGGTAATACCATTGAAATAACCAAGTTACTAGTGAACGTCGGACGAGTACCAGAAAAGTGTCAGCTACAGAACGGAGACTGGATCAGGTAGTGAATATCCCATTATGATACTTTTATTTCACGGAAAGATATTCTATTCATTATTTTAAAATAAGTTATAAACTTCATCTAAATACCGGCGTTGATTGTTTACTTTTATTAAAGTACAAAAAACTTAATTTATCTGTGTTCTGTATAAAATACTTTAAAGAATTGAATTTGTATATGTCATAATAACCGATAAAAGATTTAATAAAAGCTTTAAAAATTATTACATTAAATCAGTTTGAAAAAATTTTGAGCGAAAGTTTTTTCGTAACCTTGTTTGTTTTGTTTATGTGACGAATGTAAATAGTGAGATAATAAGCATTAAGACATTCATTTGTGTGGAAACCAATCATGATGATGTGACCTTTGAAGTCATATGCAAAGACGTGTACACGTAGCTTTACATAGTTGTACCATGGAACCGCCATTTTGATTGCTAGCGCCTTGCCAGGGGAGAGGGGTCGGCGGGAGGGGGCGGTCTTCACTATAAAAAAATGTGACGCTCAGTTATTTGGTATCATTTCATGACCATCATATTATCAAAAACATAACCTTATTGAATGATTGTTTTGACAGGTATTTACCACATGGAATGTAGCTTGGTATAAACATGAATGGGGGAGTGAATGGAACGATGGAAGAGTCAAAGGAAGTGTCTAGCAATGACCATGTAGAAGACTCAAAAGAGGTCACTTTAGAGATCTCTGAAGAGGCCGATGCAGATAACAGCCAATCTGAAACAATTGAATCAGACAGAACTTATAATATAGACAGTGGTAATGAGCCTGCAGATAATTCACTTGTAGGTATAACAGAAAACACTAACAGTCTCGGGAGCATTGAAAATGAACTTGATGAATATTCTACAGAAACAGCATCAATACCTACACTACAAGAAAATAGCAGTACTAAATCTTTAACAAACCACTTTAGTAATAGCAATGAATCATTGGTAGATACTTTAGACGGTCAGCCTAAACCAGAAACTATACCAGATCAAGAGAATGGCTTAACATCTGAACAGAATTTTAGTAATGATTTTAAAAATGAATGCTCGAGGGTATTTGATGATGACAGTAGCAAAAATATGGCTTCCAACAATGGGGTAAGTGAAAAGTTCTATTTTTACTATATCCATCTGTAATAGATGATAACATCATCATCGTCGTCACAATAACAGGTCCTATCGAACAATAAATATATTACAAAAAAATATTAACATTAATGCAGTACTCATGAGTTTTATAAAAAAATATTTGACACAAATAATGAAAAGTTCGAAGTAATTTTTAATTTAACAAGTACTTTTACTTTTAATTATAGTCTTCTTCGTGCTCTTATTCCACTATGTGGGGTCGGCACATGTATTTTTCTTCCACTTATTTCTGTCACTCTTCATCTCAGTACTTACACCTTTCATACACAATCCATTCTTAAGTAATCCATCCACACTTTCTTTGGCCTACCTTTCTTTTAATTTTAGTCTATGATAAAAAATATTTTTACACAATAAAATGTATTTCTTATTAAACTATATAATATGTATATATCACACTGTTTTTGATGTAACTAATATCCATTTTTGCTAGTTATTCCACTGTGTCAAATTAAACAATTATAGTTGAAATTTTGGCATTGTGTGTGTGAGTTATTTCACTATTTAACTCTACCTTCAACTTGTATTTATGTGTATTCTGAGTTAAGTCTGATCGATAACCTAGAGAGCAAGACTAAAGTTCGACCCGAAAACAAAAAAATATATAATTGATTTTCATTTTTTTATATTATGATCAATTATGTCTTTTTTTTGTTTATTGATTTATTATATTATGTACTGCTTTGTGGGTGTTAGCCGCCCCTTCGATCGGCATAAATAAATAAGTAAGCCATGTCCTATCACGAAATTATCGATATATTCCGATTTTATTGGAATCCGTCAAGTCATTCGCACTTTGAGCATGATTAACCATAAACATACGAAAATAAATAATTAAATATTAGAAAATATGTGTATGATAAATAGTAATTTTTTTATAAAGATTTGTCCACGCCTATTTCTGTCCCTATAAGCTGCAGTTATCAGGATAATTATGGAGTCCTGCTTTTTACGTAAGCTTTACATACGTATAATTATATTAGTTCGGTATAAGTAAAACAATCTGTTTGATATTTTAGTGCTTATTACGTTAATTTATTTTTAAAATGTAATCAAACGTTTTAATATTAGGTTAAAACTAACTTGTTGCTAATATAGAATCCTAAAAATATCAACTTTGCAATTTATCTATCTCGCCTGACATAGTTATTCATTTTCTGCATATCGATATGTATTGGCACAACGTGAATATTTTAAGCTCAGTTCTAATTGACTATTGATTTTGAACTAATTTTATCAATCCTGCTTTGTTTTCGCGATATCGTTGTAGCGGAGCAGCGTAGCTTTGTATAATTTATCTTAAAGATTTTACTTTAAAGCGACTTTAGTTCGGATGTAAAACGTGTCAATTTTACGTATGAAATAATTATATTAAGAATAAGTAAAGTATATCAACTTTTCCGTTGTAAACGAGAAATATATTTTTCGATAGTTAAGTAAACTAAATTATAAAAGTACCATTTATTATTTGTAATAATGGTGGGATGCAATGCTGCTAGTTAAAACTGTTTTGCTTGTTAATTTCATGTCGTCAACACATCTACATGCCAGTGTTGTTAACTTTCAAATACAAAGTTATAATAGAGGGAGGACAACAGGCATGTAGGGGAGGCAAGCGCAACGCTGTCCATGTTACTTATGTATTATGTATTTGCATGTCGGCATTATTTTTACGACGCCATTTTGCAAACCATGGACAGCGTTGATATCATTTTATTGATTGGGACGTTGTTTGTATTTGTTTTAACGTACAGTTTTAATTTTTTTTTACATTTTCTCCAATTTATATTACCTCTTGGTATATTTTCATTAATTAAATAATTAATAATAAAAAGCTGACTAATATTGGCATTCACGAAGTCGTAAGAATACTAAAACATGTTTAATTTTTATCAGTTTGTAGTTTTCGGTTATAAATTTCAATTGAATGCAGTAGATACGTGTAATATGTATCAGTGTGATACGATTGATAACTTCTGATTTTAAGAAAAGTTTTAAAAATATATAGGTACTAAAGTTGTCATCCGTACAATAAACATAAAAACTTCACCCCTTTTCGTTGGAAATATAAAAAGGGGGAAGTATTAAAGGTGGTAGGGCTTAGTGCGGGTCACCCGCCAGACAGCAGTACTTTTTAATGCTGTGTCCGTGTATCCGGTTCTTAGGATAGGTGTAATTAGTGTAATTACAGGCACAAGGGATAAAACTTACTTATGACTTATGCAATCCGTCGCTGAAAAATGATTAATATTTCTTGCGGTCTAATTTTAAGACTAGGGTAGTAGTACTCTCCCAACATATTTTTATTAAAGTTTCTTTAATTGTTAATATGAGTTTTTTTTTCGAAAATTCGTAAATTATTTTTAAACTTTACGCAATTTTAATTTTACGCAAAACATATAAACAAGTATATGAGTTAAAGATAAATGATATGTATATTCTTATTTGTATGTGACTTATAAGTGAGTCTTAATCTTCTCCCGCTAGATGATCGCATATTTGCCGAAAGGGACGATCGATTATTTTGTTAGCGTTTCTCGTTACTGCTACCAAAACATTACTTTTGACTAGTTGACAGACTCCGTTGCCGACCCATTCTAAATAATGCGGTTGCAAAGTGCTAATAAATCTGAGATTATTATATCTTCCCGCTGTCTTTCAAATTAATTATAATTACGTTCAACTTTTTATAATAATATACGATATACCCCTCAACGTGGCGGAAACATCGTCACTGTTCATATATTTTTTAAACAATGTAAATAACTTAAGGAACATAATTATTATATACTTAAGGCGTAATGTTTTATAGGTTTCTGATGAAGCGGATTCAGATGCCGATTCGGATGATGAAGTATTTTCCGAGGCGTCGGGCGAGCAAAGAGCAGAGGAAACAGTAAGCATTAATTCGGAGTCAGAAATGGAGGGCCATGATGAATCTTCCCAAGAAAGTCAAAATAAAAATAAAAATGAAAAATTAATGTTATTGGAACATGAGAGGTCTGATAGTCAAAATGGAAATGCAGTTGATTGTTCCAGCCCTGAGGTACATGAAATTGTGAGTGATGATGATGATTGTGTCGTAGAAGAAAAACAAAAGCCTACGGAAACTCAAGTACAGCTGCGTCGTAGTAGTAGGGCTATCAAGAGAAAGAGATACGATGATGATATAGAGAACGGAGACTATGAATCAGAAATAGAAGAAGTTGCCATGGGGGACAATTTTAGACGTAGATCTAAAGCGATAGTCATCAACGATACCAAAACTTTAGTCGAAATGGCAGCGAAACAAATGAAATCCGGAATTCAAAAAAAGGAACCAACTGTAGTTATTATAGACACTAATTCTATGTCTTCTCTTAAAGGGAATACAATTAGGAAAAATTACATTCCGCCTAGCAATTCGGCATTAAGCGCACAGAATTTATATCAGAGTATAGTCGCTCGTGGTACTACTGTGACTCCAATAAGCAACAAGAACAGCATGGCTTCTCAAAGTTCCTGCAACACTCAAACCTCAATATTGCCTTCTCTCACTGATGATATGTACGTCGTTGAGGCACCTTCTTTCATTGTACCCTATGTATATGAAAAACCTTCGGTTAAGCCCTTTAGAAAATTTGTAGATAATTTAGGTAATGAATTAAAAGAGCAAAGAGCCAAAGAGGAGGAGGAAGAGAAGGAGAAAGAAAAAGAAGACGAAAAAACTGAAAAGAAGGAAAAAGCTGATGAAGAAGAAGCATCTGATGCAGAAGGTGAAATTTCAACGAAGACAAAAGAAGATTTAGAAGAAGAAAATAAGCAAAAAAAGAAAGAAGAAAAGAGGGGTAAGTATTAAATTGTTTCCATTGAGGCTATCAAAAATTAATTTCTATAGCCTATTTCAATTTTAGGAGAAATAGGGCTAACCTAACTTTTGATTTACATATTCCATGCCATTTGATAAAAGCTTTGCTATATTTTTCACCTCCACTATAAAAAGTTCTTTGTGAATATGTTTATTTATATTAAATACAATACTAGTCAACTTTACTTAAATTTTAATTTCCAACTTCCGATTAAAACGTTATCGTCGAAATGCCATTTCTTCAAAATGCATAATTAATACTATAGATTATTCAAGACCTTGACCGATGATTTCATGCCAATTTAATCTCAAAGTTTATTTACTCCTCCTTTCTTTATTTATAATAGATAGGTGGACTGGCAAACAGAAATATTGATGGTTAGTGGTAAGTAAAGAACGCTGGTACTGAAATATATATTCACCATTGATTGCACCAGCCTTGAGATCTTAGTTAAGAAGAAAACATTGGAATAGGCTATAGAAGTTTCATTATTACTTATTAAATTTTAAAATATGTTTATTTTTTAAAAGGAAGGTTAGGAATATGATAATTCAATATATGTAACATTGTTTCAGAACGTCGAAGACGTAGAAATGATGACGACGATGCATCTTGGGATGGTCAATCTTCGACCGACTCTGATGACGAAATAGGTAGTGACGAAGAACATAAGACTGTTGTCATAAAGGACAAAGCAGATGTCATCGATGACATTAAGGGCGTGACTGACTTAACTGTTGATAAAGTAGTTACCGGAAAGTCTGATAATTACTTTGACCTGTCCCTTGGTAAGTTTTTTATGAATATTGGCCTAAACCTTGTTCAAGAATATGTACAAAATGATCTACTGAAGCAACAAAACAGGAAACTTTATAGAGAAAAAAAAGGAGGTCATAGTACAAAAATTACAGAATCTTCTATTGCATCACTTAAGAAGAACCTAGAGTTCAGTAAAGAAAATAATGCTCCGTATGTCTTTAAGCAACATAAATGTGAATTTTGTAGTTTTAAAACTGAGTCATCACTGGTGATGGCTCATCATCTTGAGACTCCGCACATGAAGAACAGTGTTTATAAATGTAACTTTTGTGTCTACGAAAGTCGAAGTCCGCACGATATATTGTATCATATGGAAGCTGAACATAGTACTCGTGGAAAATTAGAAAGGGCACCAGCGTACCACCAATGTGCGAACTGTCCCTTTGAAGACAACGGGAAAGGCAAACTGGCGCGCCATCTTATTCCATGCGCTAAAAAATTCAAGCCCGAAATGAATCTCGCGCCACCTATTGAGTGGGAACCGCCAGCAAAAATACCAAAGGTAAATAGCCAATGATTTATTGTTTACATTTTTTTATATTATATCTTACATTTTAGTTATTGTAAGTATAAACATGCCCAGTTGTAAAACGATCGGTACGCGACAACGAACTACGGCATACTCTACCCCGAATATATCAGGAGACGCAATATAGCATGTTAATATGTTACCAAAATAACACTTAGTTTGTTTGGTTTTCACCGTAGGTTAAATAAAACGATTACATTAATTTTTTTTATTTATCATCTTAATATATCAGTATAAAAAGAACTAAGAAAAAGTGCTGAAGTTACATAATTTTCAGATTGCTCGGGCTCGTAATACGATGATGGGTTCATACCACAATACTTTCCATCGGGGTCAAGTGGGAAACAATATGGGAAGACCACCTGTGAGCGGTTTTATGGGGAGTACAAGCTTCCGTCCGAGAGGCCGATCGCCTATGGGCATTGTACCCAGATCCACACCTGTTCAAGGAATACCAATCCTTCGAAGTGGGGTTATGGTGAGGCACAATACACCAACGCCTGGTTTGGTGTCACCGAATTATCCTGCAGGAGGTGTAAGTATATTTTCGGAGTAAATATTAATGAAATAGTATAAGAAATATGTTTTGTAATATGGAATATATAAGGAGAACTAATCAATAGCATAAATAGATTATTTAAAGTGTTGTTTTAAACATTACTGTACAATTACAGCATTCATATTTCGTTCTTTTCTTACCAGAACAATGGGAAAAACGCATCTCTTCCTAAATCTTTGCATCAGCCATCCATCTCAATAACACCATTACCGAGGCAACCAGTTCCAACGCAACCACAGCCTCCTCAGCAGAACAAGAGTTCATGTGTCATCTGTGAGATCTGCGATGGTTACATTAAGGACTTGGAGCAACTAAGAAATCACATGCAATGGATACATAAAGTGAAGATTCATCCAAAAATGATATACAACAGGCCTCCGCTTAACTGCCAAAAATGCCAGTTCAGGTAAACTAATCTTATTCTTGAAAGTATAAATGAATACTTCAATAATTTGTATATTCTTACATATAGTTATTGAACATTGCTTAATCAATTACCTTAAATGATTTCAGGTTCTTCACAGACCAAGGATTAGAAAGGCATTTACTAGGCTCACATGGCTTGGTAACCAGCTCAATGCAAGAATCAGCAAACAAGGGTAAAGATGCTGGTCGATGTCCGGTGTGTGGCAGGGTGAGTAACGATGTTACTATGATTAAACACAACTCATTATTATATTTTTACTAGCAAACGGCATATTTGATGCGAATTGTTTATTTGAATTACAGGTATACCAGTGGAAACTTCTGAATCATGTCGCACGGGACCACAATCTGACATTAAAACCAGCCCATCTCTCATATAAATGCACAGTTTGTACTGCGACATTTGGCATGTACAAGCAGTTTGAAAATCACGTGTATTCCGCGCACAGTGTTGTCGCGAAACGTGTAATGGACAAAGGCAAGACGGCAACACCAGTCAAAGCTGGTCAGTCGTTACTCAAACCGCTCAAAATTAACGACGAAATAACGATTATACCTCAACCAGTGAAGGAAACAACGCCACCGATAAAAGAAAAATAGGTAAGATTGTTTGGTCATTTTCATTCTAGCTTGTAGTATTATAGAACTTTAAGAATTTCCATCTTTTGAATTACTATCCTAAATGTTGAAATGCTTTAGTACTATTGAATATTATATTCCGTCAGAGAGTCGGTCAACATTGTATCCTTATCTATCTTTTGAAACAAATCAATACATTATAGTTTAAAGTGAATTCGAATTAACAAACGCCAAGCAGATATAAATCTAAATTAATATTTATTAAATTAACAGTTTATTTTTTATATACGTATTTTTATTAGTATATCGCTAATAAAAAAATGCATTTATATGTATGTTGTATTTTCAAAAGCTTAAATTGTTAATAAATTGATAAATATTAATATAATAATAAGCATTTGTGTTTTGTTACAAGTATGTTGTTTGGTATGAGATATACTTTTTATACAGTGTTTAGTGTTTTACGATATAACTACGTTAACAAAATCGAGAAGAAAATTGTCGATCGCGACATGTTTTTGCGAATGTTTAATAAGACTTAAATGTATAGCGCCTTATTTGCAATGTGAAATTGTATATTTTTAAAGATCTTATGAATATCTCGATAGTTTACTTAAACTGTTGCATAGCTTTTGAACCTTATGCTTTACCTAAACCTAACTTTCCTTTACCTTTTTTTACGCTGGAAAAACGCATGACGCGTTCCCCCACTGGTAACATGGGGAGGGGGGGGGGGTATGTGGGAGTCTCCGCTTGTCCAGGGCACCGAGTGCACCTCGGTCATCGGAATAGACACTAAAAAACCAGCGGTACCCTTCCCATCTTAAGTGGAGCGCCACGGGATCGCTTGCGCATTCATTCAACCGTGAAACTTTCCTTTATGCGAAGTCAATCAAACCCTTTTTTTACATACATAATTGTAAAGATTGCAGTTTGCATTGCGATTGTTTCTTTTAAATCCTTTGATATGATTTCAGTAAAAATTGAATACACGCGGCAGCTCGAATCAAATATGTATCACATTAACTTTGAACGTTTTATAATAAACAATTACTTATTAAATATTCAGTTATACTTTTACTTATTGTTAGAAAATATATCATTTAATGTTATTATATAATGATTTAGATCCAGTTGAAGCAATAAATACTTTGTAACAATTGTGGCGCGTTGTATTAGCGTATATAATATGTACGAGTTAAAGTCGATCTTTGTCAAGTTATGCTCTTATCATAGCAATAATTATTACATATCAGATGTTCGTTGCTTCTGCAATTATAATAAATTTACAATTGCATTAATTATTTTCACATTGCTAAGGCTCCGCGAACTGTCTCTTGCGTAGAATGCAACAAATTAATATTATCTTTATTTGTTTTTATTTGACTTTAGATAATTAGAGAGATAATTGTTATTTGATTATTATTGTAGCAAACGCGAATTTTATTATTACTTCAATTAAGTATGAGTTAATTTAACTTTGAAATAATTAGTTTAATTCAGTAATGGCTCAGCTCACCAATGATGTTTCATGCTACTATATTATTTTTATCATAAAATAATTATTGAATTAAAATGTAACGTGTACACTGTACGTACGTCTCTAATCCATTTAATTGTAAAAAAATACGAAGTAGTTAAATTTCTTTCTTAATTTATTAAAGTATTTCAATGAAATTTAAATTTTGTTTCAGATATATGCTGTGCCGATAATGGTACAAAGCCGTGAGCTTGCCGATGTCTTCGCCAATTCTTACGAATGATTCGAGTCTTCGGGCCTTGTCATTACAAGTGTACATTCCAATGTTTCCTAGTGTACACCCGCTAACAATACGCTATGTCGTGCAAGGGCTAGTTTTTATTGAATTACATTTCCATAAACATAAGTTATGTAACGAAAATTTTAAATAGCGATAACAACGACCATTAGACTGACTTAGTTGTTTCGAGGTGTCTCTTGTAAAATCATTTCAGTTTTCAACGCCCCACAAACTGTACGTTAGCTATATCATGTTTGAACATACCAATAACAGTTTCAAAATCTAAGAACTCGTTACGAGTATATATCTTTTTAGAGATTGATGTTCGAGCAAGAATGACATACTGTGGTATAAAATCCCCCGTAGATTAAGAATTATGTAAATTACTCACAGAACTATGGTAGATTATACAAAGCGTTTAAAACACTATTATGTCACTGCCACGGCTTAAAGCCGGTGATATATCGAGCAAAATAAAATTTATACAATCAAAGTGTTAAAATAATGAGTCATAACAAGCTCAGGTAAGTGTTAAAATTTACGGATATTTATATATTCTAATACTTTTTTTCAATATTGCCTAATGATAACTGATTATTGTGCATTGAGATTTGAAATTGAGTTTACATAACCCATGTGATATTTGAAGGTGAATACAATTGCGTAATAGAAATAAAAAAAAAACTATTTAAAAGACACTGCTGGACAAATGTATATAAAATTGATGTCGATAGGAGAAAAGAAAACTTCTATCTATTCCCGAAAAGGAATACAAAAAGTATTAATAATTTAATTAATTTCATTAATGAGATTACAGAATTATATTGTCAAATGATCAAATGGTTTTTTTTTAAATAGTTACAAAAAATATTGGTATTTTGCTATTTCTAAATTATAATAACACACGTAAAAATATTTTTTATCTTACGACGATAATACTGTACCTTAGTAGGAATGTAATTTACAATATTATTTATTAACCCATTTGGAACTTTTTGGTACCGATTTTAATGAAGACCTTCAACTAGGTCTGATATATTAATTATATCACTTCAGCGGGGTATAAAAGACCCCAGGGCAGATAAAGGTTACGATTGATTAGCGGGCTCATTTGATCATGGAATGCGTTACAGATACAATACTACAGATCATATAAATTAGGGCCTTCGTTAATGGTATCTCCATTACTATTGCCGGAATTATAAAAAAATGGAAAATAAAAATATGATCAACTAAAAATGTAGCAATTAATTTAGTTAAATTTAAATAAATACTCATAAAAGTTCTAATATAATTTTAAATTATGTAAAAAAAAAAATTAAAGCACATAACTCCCGCTTAAAATGGAACTAATGGTTCACTACTATATTGACTACATGTAATGGAATCCCTTTGTCTGTTCTAATCAAACGTCTAATTACTGACGACTACCTAGTTAAAACATCCATCCAAAACGTTATATTTCCACATCGCCTTAAGAGACTAGATATATATATGTACATAATATATGTACTATTGGAATGTATATCAACGTACATTCTCACCCCAGAATAATACCTCAAAAGTTAGTAATTTTCTGAGAATAATAATTCCCTTCGACTAAGATAACATATTCGAAATGGTATAATATGTAGTTTAATATAAAAGTAATATATATATAGATAGTATTAACATATGTGAATGTTACCTTAAAAACCTGAAATCCGGCGTAATCAGAAATCGCCTTCTGATCGTTAAATATCATTGATGTTAATGATTCTCAGAATTATATTCTTATTATAATCAAATTGCGAATTCTGCCTTCGGGTTTTCGGTTATTACGGTAGCATAGATAAGTATATATCGGATCCAAGTACCAAATTTAATATATTTTACGATCCGATAGTTTTCTAATTTATATAATATCAAATAATATTTAAGTATAGTCCGATATGATATAATGCTTCTTGACACAGTACGTTTTTTTTTAAATTTTCAACATATTCGTGACAATTGTTATGATATACATATTTTAGTATTGTTTTACGAATCGCTTATTTTTTATATCAAAGCATAGAATATGGAGGCTTTGTAGCATTAGCACCAAATTCTTGCACGTTTACCATTATATATAATAGATTATAAAGATAATTTTTATTTCTGAGTGATGTCGCATTCGTCTTGATTATCATTACGAGTAATCGTCTGGTACTTGATAGTACACAACTTTTACGGCTAATTTATAAAGAATCAATCAGTCTTAATTTGTTTTATAAAACTATTATGTAAGATTTTGATAGTCCTTCGCTAATAAAATTGAATTAATTTTAGTAAAATCGAAAGAACCAGTTGATTAATTGATCTGTTATAACGATAAAATTGTTTGACTTATAGGAATACAATAGCTTCGATCCCGGAAAATTGGTATTTTCAGATGTTAAGCTAATATATACTCTGTTACATGTGTTAACTTACATAACAAGGTGTTTGCTGAATATTATTTATATTTCTTCATATCTTATTTAGATTTAAAGTGATTAGTTTGAACAAAAAGGTCGTATTGTCGGGACATTGACTGTGCCTTTTTTGTGTGTAAATATTTATGATTTACTATACGAAAATTGAATTATACCAAACATATAACGGCTTAAGCAGTTTTGGTATATTTAATTTTCTAAGGATTTCTTCTCGTTTGCCAGGAAGCGCAATTAAGCTACAACGTCATGGTAATATGATATGTTTTTCTAATATAAGATAATATTATATATGTACGAATTACTTTGAGGATATAATTATATAATACGTTTTGTGCAAACATGAGTTTGATAATTCAGAAATATATTGGGTTGTATAGATTGCATCAGTGAGTTGTAATCCTACCTAAGGTACAAACTTATATAAGACCGCATCTCTGCGGCTGAATTCTATAGGCTGTGTACTGAAATAGATTATATATATTTTCCTCTTATGAAACAACTACAAATTTCTTTGTAATTATAATTATTTAACAGTTGTATATTGTTTTTGTAATTCAAAGCACCATGCATATTAATAGTTGATGACAACAAACCGATAATATTTTACTTTTTTCATCTACCCATTGCAAATTTTACATAGATACTAAAGAATAAACAAAACGGTTGGTACATAATAATATCAGTCATATTTTATGATTTGTTTTCACCTACCGTACGTTAAAATGAGGCCGAATAGAAAAGAAATATGAAAACTATAAATTTAAAAAAATAATATTAAAACGTGTTATAATTTTCACGATAAATAGGTTTTCTTTTAGTTGTGTTTAATGAGTTGGCACATTTTTTGACCCATTGAGTATTTATTTGGCGTGAGTCGTGACCCTCTCTTATTTATATTAAATTGTGATTTGTAACTAGTAAGATAGTTCTACTAATGGGTAATGACTGAGGATACTGCTTCCGTTTAATTAAAATTACCATTGAGTTCGGTATTTCAATGTTTCATTTATGTTACAATAGATATTAAAGATACCTAAATATAGCGAGAGATGGAGAAAGTAATGTTAAGGCATTCCTAAATACAATTCTCTGTAGAATATCAAAGGTGCATGGTTTATATTTATTATTATTTAATTTAGATTGTTTAAAATTAGTCTGAAGTCTAAAGATATTTTTTTTCTTTTCTTTTTCGATGTGTAGATACGGCGTATTCGGTTTGTGAACGTACGCCGTTTATGAAGATTTGTAACATTTTTGTTATCATGTAAATATTTGGTATCTTTTAAGATGATTTGTAATAAAGATACCTTACCATGATGAGTGTTTTATTAATAATTGTAAACCAAATCTTACCGTCAATTTGCGACTAGCCATGGGATTTAGGATACTTATCCCTTACCTTTAATTACACTGGCTCACTCACCTTTATTTCGAATAAAGTATTGAATTTTAGTGGTAGATAAAAATGAATGGTTACACTGGTGGTGATAGTGGTATGGTACTGGTGGTGGTGTGACCCGTCTGGTAAAATAAGTCATTCTCGTTAATATATTAATATAGTATAGTAACGGCCTGTGAATGTCCCACTGTCGGGCTAAGGCCTCTTCTCTTTTTGAGGAGAAGATGAGGAGCTTATTCCGCTCCACGCTGTTAAAATGCAGGTTGGTTGACTACTCTTGTAACAGAATTTCAGTAAAAAATGATACATGCAGGTTTCCTCACGATGTTCTCCTTCACCGTCAAGCACGAGATGAATTATAATCACAAATTAAGCACATGAAAATTCAGTGGTTCTTGCCCGGTTTCAACCCACGATCATCAGTTAAGATTCACATAAGTAAAGGCTTAATATATTATAACTAAACAAAATATATATCATAAGCGTTAATAAGTTTGCAAGAGTGACTGTTACGACGGCGCGGCAATTATAGAAATCAACGTTTAGGGAAAAACGTATTGGCATTCGAAGTGGTAGTGGTGTGGAGAATGCACTGGTTAGTTAGTCTGTGTAATCATGTGGCGGTGGTTGGTGGTGTGGCAGGCGTCGTTGTGGTTAGTGAGTGGTACGTTGGACATGCGGTATCTGAACTCGCGCTATGCCAGTTCGCAGGTAAGATAAAGAAATTCACTTTTTTACCGCTATGCTTCATTACTAATATCGTTTTAATTAAAACGAAATTATGTATAGAATAATTATATCGCAATTTTATTTTCCTTATTATTAGTAATAAGGAATCGATTTTATCTCACTGAAATTGTTCAATGCGTCAAATTATTAATTGCCTAAATACATGGATGTTTTCGTTATTGGTTTACAAAGCTGTGGTTTTCATATGTACCAATTTAGTTTTTTGTAATAAAAAACTTGTAGATCACTTCTCAAAGGACAGATTGATTAATCGTTTTGAAGTAAGTTCGGCATAATTATATTCAATTAGTACATCCGTGGTTCTGGGTGCAGACTTCAACTAGTACCAATAAAGATAATTAAATTAAGGACAGATATTTATAGTACGAAATATGATATTGGCGTTCTATCACTTATTTTATTAGAAATACGACATCTCAATAAAAAACACTAGTCCCTTTGTTCGTCAGGATATAATATTTAACCCTCGTAAATCGTAATGGCAAAATTCCCCAAATACCTCGATAAAAATATATCTTTAATAGTTTGTTTTTTGTCAATTTAAGGCAGATTTCGAAATTGACACTATAAGTTGTTTAGTAGTAGGTTAGTAGTTTAATCTCGTTGAATTACGAAATAAATATGAATGCAATACAATTTTAGAATTAAATTATTATCTAAGTATTAGTAACAAGTGCAGGCTTTTGGTATCCAGGTGTTTGAATACCTGCAAGTACTTAAAGATTCGTTTTTGTTACGTGATGAAAAAGATGAAAACCTCCATGGTTTTTGTAATGTATGGTATAAAAGTATGTGGATGAGTAACTCTGTATATTTAGCCACTAAATCTATTTTTGGCATAGTTTGTAGTACCTACTGAAATTAGTTATTTTTTAATGATTTATTTCATTGATCTATCAAAGTAGCGCGCCGTGTCATGATAAAAGGAAGTCGAATTGATAAATATACCTATATGTTTTTAGAAGTTTCAAATTGGAATAAGAAATTAATTAGCAATTTGATAATGATGGCAAAATAAAATGAGATTATTTGTTATCGATTTAAAATTATATTTTTAAATGTGAAGTTGACCTCGTATTTCATTATTTTAGCCGTGGTCTGATTCAAGCATAACTATAAAATGTATCTATGTAAGAATATACTTGATTTAAAATAATATTATAACAAAGCACAATGTGACAGAATTGAAGATATGAGTGATTTAGTTTTACCAATTGATATGGAAAATGGTAGGTCCCCCAACGAACGAACTAATAGATTTTACTTTAGTAGATAAAAATCCCACGTTACCTGATTCCCCCGACCCGCCTTCGGGTACCTTTTTGTAGGTTTCCAATGCGTGAGAAAAAAGGAATGTAATGTTATTAAGTGTAGATGTAAAATTTAATTGCGGAATAATTGAAAACGCTTTTTAACTCTGCGTGCGGGTAATTAAACGCACTAGAACGCGGAAAAGATTTAGAATATATATAAAATGCTTTATAAATATCTGAACGTGAAAGTTTTATTATATTTTATAATAAAAAATTTTTTTTTTTACTTTTGATTGAATAAATATTATTGTAATGCATAACACAGTCGTGTTTCCTTCTGTTAAATTGACTTGTTTATTTTGATAATAAATTACAAGAAGTAGTAGTCAAGGAACTTAGTATTAAAAGTAAGTGACATTTAAGGTGAACATTATATTAAAACATGCATCCGAACTTTTACATGGCGTATTCTTGATGAATATTTCTTTTATAGAAAATACACGGGCTAAGTCGGTGGATCTAAATCCTTAACGCATGAAATATTGCAAAAGAGGTCCTACACAACGTAGAGCACACGCACAAGAGCACGTAGATAGGATTTTTTAAAATTCGTGCTCATTTATGTACCAAATAGACCATGATACGGGATACATGGTGTACGGGAGTTCTTCATTTTCCTAGTAAAAAATATGCTTCTGTCTGTAATTAAACTTCAGTTAATAAACGTTTTTGGGCTTAGTTTTTTTTGTTGAACCAGCCTTTTAGGAACAGTAAACAAGCGATGAAAATTTGTATAAGTAGATTTTCTTTTCGTCAGAAACTTGAAAATTCCATCGTCTCGTTTTGTCTTTTTTGTTTAATCGGAACTCATGCATCGCTTCGAGAAGGCTGAAAAAAAATAAGCATTTTACCCCAACTCTTTATATTTCAGAAAATTCTGATGGTTACTACTTGAATACAATAAAATATTATACAAGAATATAAAACCATATTTGAATAATGTTATGTACAAACGACGTTATTATGAATATAATATAGGTCAAGTTAAGACGTAAAAAAGTAACAATTACGAGAATTCATTTTAGTTTCTCGATACTCGTTACATTAATCATTGCTTTGCTTAAATTATAAAGCTACACTACAAAGGTTCAGGATTAATCTCAAGAAGTATCGAAAAGATTTAAATAATTTTTTGATTATTATAAATCTATATTTCAGCAGTTTTTTGTTTTGGACTTTAGTCCAAAGCATTTTTTAGTAAAGTTTACTTTTTAGTTTCTGGCTGTTAGTAATACAAAACATTGGTGCCAGTATGTTTTGATGTATATTTAACTAACTTTCTTTTTCTCCTTATTCAAGACGAATGCACATCTATCATCTATACTAATAATATTTTAGTGTGATCTTGGACTTTTATGATGTACAGGAGTTGTTCTGCCTCGTTACTAGTAGTGGTTTTACGACTGTCGATTCCGAGTTTGAATCTAGGATCACCAATTAAAATCCTGGGCATATCATGCCATTTGTTTGTCAACAAAGACACACTACAGTGTCTTGGAAAACACATAGATATTTAACGCATTTAGACCGGGTCCTAATCTTTTTCCGGTCGTGTTTGTTGAAATGTAGTATAATGAGTGTGAGAGAGAAGAGATGTTGCGGTCTCACTTGTGCACTAAAACACATCTCTTGTTCAGGTGTCCTGTCGTTGAGATTGTCCATGTGAACGAAATTCGATCCGAAGTACACTATTATTGCTCATTTATATGTTCAAGATTTAATGTTACGAGCTAGCGTTTCGATATTATTGGCTATTGCTCATTAAGCGAAAAAAATATGTATTTAGTAAAAGCTTAAGCGAGTTAATTGAAATGTATTGTTTGATGTTATTTATTAATTGCTGCCGGATAATTCTTGCATGCGGTGCGTGAGTTTAAACAAATTAATTAGTTTTGTTTGCAAATTAAACTTCATGTACATTTTTAAATGTAACTCTACCGGCAGTATGCATGTTATTGCTGATATGTATATTATTAAATAAGTAAATTTTGATTTATTGATAATTATAACAGGACTCTATTTGTATATAATTATATGAAGTTCGTTATAAAAGCTAAATTTGCGAATGTTTAAATTTTGCATTGCCTTAGTGTAAATTATAAACTTGAAATAATGAATAATAATTATAATAATGACAATTGTTATAATTTCAGTTTGACTGCTTCGACTACCCTGCTCCAATGCCAATCAGAACATTTGAATCAGGTAATTAAGTAAAAAAGATCTTTATAAAATCCATAAAATAGATATATCTTTTGTGTAATGCTTAATTTATTATAATTATTATAAACACTATTTAATATTTTAAACAGGCTGGGGTCTAGCGAGAAAACCTACAACAGAAAAGTACCGAATAAATCCAACACCGTTTATTCCTGAATTATCAAGAAGAATTGATTTCCTTTTACCAAACCGTGAGGATATTGTGAAAGAGCACGCTAAATTAGTTCAAGATATAAATGGTCTTCGGCAAGTAATGTTTGTCGCTCCGCTGGCTGACGAGCCAAAAGACTACGAGGACTCCATCTTCCATGAAATCATTGAGACATCTTCTACTACTACAAGTAGACCGTCAACGACAAAATCCTCCAGACCGACGAAGGGTATACCAATTGTGTTATTGGGTGGTGCAACTCGTAAACATACACATAAAAGCCAGCCTCTAAAGAATCATAGGCAGACATTAAGTTTGGTAGGAACTTCTGTGTCACCATTAGTGAGACATCCTTATCCATTTATCACGGCAGCGTCTTCTCGCCAACCAGTAAGAATTTGTATGTCATCACCCTACCCGTACACCTCGACAACACATCGTCCGAGCCTTTGGGAGCGTCTTTTGAAATCAATAATACCTAGATAGAGAATGTAAGATGAATAAAAGTTTGTAAACCAACGAGTGCATCGTAATCGAGTGCTAACAGCTCCACATAACACGTAGTGATTTATATTGTAAACTGATTTCTCATTGTTTTGTCATTGCACGGAAAGCGAGAGTAATCTCGTTAATGCTGCACTCGTAAAGATACATTCACAGTTACCACCAATATACCTAATGAGCGATTTGTTACAATATTTCAATACATTTATATAATTTTATATATTTTATGTTTATTATCATTATATATCCGCTTAAAGCTAGCAGCTTGTTGCTTGATTCGATTGCTCTAGAGTAGACACATATATTATTAGTTTTTTATCGTACAACTATCTGTTTCGCTCAATTTCACTGATGTTTAAAGTTATTACGCCGTACTAATCATAGCGTGATATTATATGATATATATCGTTTAACCTTTCGCAATAAATGGGCTGTCTAATGCAAAAATATTTTTTCATAATAGACTTGAGAGCGCATTCAAACAAAGGTTTGCTTTATAATTCAGGGAAAGGGGAATTAGGGGAAGATGAATCCATGGAAATCCTTGAGCGAATTCACAGTAGTCGGCTGGTTATTATGTTACATTGAAATTTTTATTTTAATATATTTATCGCAATGCACTTATCATATATTCTTCTGTAAATAATAAACAAATATTCTATAAAGATAAGCATTTCGTTAAAGATAAAACAAAAACTTTACAGATATAAACATACTTTTGTGATAGTTTACATATTTATAAAATTGATATTTGACATAAAACATACGCTGGATATGAGTTGTTCTGTATGAATACGCCTTTGCGTTACAAAAGACTGCGTGTCGCGGAGACAGTATACGTCTTATAATCGCATGTTCAGCTCGTAATTAGAGATACCAACTTTGTATTGTTCATTTTTTCGTACTTAGTTCAGAATGGAAAAGTTAAATGTTATATGGTTTATTCATTTGCTTAATTGTGAGTAAATTAATCCTCGTAAAAAATGCAAAATATATTTATTATGAAAATGTTTCCTGATATTTTGAAATAAACAATAATTTAGTGCTTTTATAAGTAGAAATATATATACTCAGGCCCATACTGTATATTCTTTGTTCGATTAATAATAAAAATATTTATAATTTGACGAGTTGATAAGGTTTTTTTTGTTTTATTTAAATATTATTTTTAATCACAACATGTCAATTAATTCTATATTTATCGCTATGGCAATAAAAAGCGCACGTTCAATCCACGTGATCTAAGTTGGCCGGTCAGGAATTATTTAAAACACGCAAAGCTATAGGGATGATATTTTATGTAAGCTTTTGGTGTGAAAACCATAAGTGCAAGCGATATTTGTTATATTATATGTGAACACTTATTTCAATTCGCATTTTTTTTGTACCTAACTTCGTTCTGGTCAACTGAGATTGTGCGTATTCTACGTGCACAAGACAATGTTATTTTTTGCATTGATTTAATGCTACAGTTTTATATCAACTCATAAGATAATATAGACGATTTTACTTCAGAGTATAATATAAATTTTATGTAATTATGGAAAATGAAACGAAGCGTAAAAGTGATTATTATTTAAGTACACAAATAAAACACTAGACAATTTTATTTTCTTTCTTTTATTGTGTTCCCGAAAAATAATTTATGCCGATGTGGAGTATTTATCTGTTAAAATTTATAACATACATATATTACGATAAAAGGATGGTATATTTACCTATCTAAATTAATAAAAATAATACAAATTATGTACTTGTATGTATGTACAACGCTACAATGGTGAGAATAGAGGCCGTAGCCAAGTTGACATTCTACAATTGTAAACGCTAATAGAAAACTAAAAATTATATGAGAATGACCACGTGACTTTTCGTTGAGAGATGTCATTCTCATACACTTGTTTAGTTTTCTATAAGCGTTTACGATTGTAGAATGTCAACTTGGCTCGGGCCTCTGAGGCAGAAATGAATTACTTAGTAAGTAGTAGGTACATATTCAGAAGAAATATCTGACACCCGGTCTTTATAAAATCTAGCAATTATCTCGTTTCGATAAATAAATTATTAATTTATCTATACAAATAAATGCTATTTAAATTCAGATAAGCACTATTTACGTTAAAATGCTAGATTTTAAAGATTTTTTTTATCTCCAATGGTATTTTGCAAAACTTTTTATAAATTACACTGGCTACTCCTTACACTCGCTACCCTTCAAACCGGAACACACCAATCCAAGTACTGCTGTTTTGGGGTATAATATCTGATGCATGGGTGGTATCTACCCAACGATCTTGCACAAAGCTTTTCCACCAAGAAAAAGGATAAGAAAGATATTGGATTCATCAGCATCAAGGTAACTAATGTATACATGCATACCAACTTCGGAGACTAGCTTTGAAGACAGAATGTATAGTGCAAGTTAGATTTATTTTTCTGTTTACGCGGCTGTACTCGTTTTTTTAATGATCAAGTCATTTCTTTAATTAAGGGTTATGTATTCAGGAAATGTAAATCTTTAGGTATCATTTTTAGTAATTTGGCTTAGATACGTAGAGCTTACAAACGTTATGAATTTTTTTAGAAAAAATAATTGTTATATCTAATGCCGTAATTTTGCAAGTAAAGTATTTTTCACCTTTCACCGTGTTTCACCTTTTCAGTTTTCACCGTGTATTCTTAATTATAAATATTAAAGTTGGTAATTAATTACAGTCAGAAAAATAGGCCATTATAAATAAAAACAAGAATTCTTTTTTAAGATGTTGAATTTTTTTATTTTAATAGAGCATACTCCATAGACATCGCCATATTGTATTAACTGTTCCTAAAATACTATTAAGCACAGACTAAATAGAAAAAAAAGAATGGAAAAGACAAACCAATTTATACTATATAAAAATAATTCCTTACATTATAGCCATTTATGAATTTATAAACATTAAACCCAATGTCAAAAATATTCTTAAAAACTAATCATAAGTATTTATCAACCAGAATACCAAAATCACTATCTTAGAATATTTCTAAGTTATTTTTTTATATTTATCATCAACTAATGAAAGAAAAAGATGAGGGTTGTTCTATGTATAAAAAAGTTATCGGCTTGGATTCCACTGCAACCGTTTTTTTAAACTTAGTACTAAAGAAACACAGTGGTTAATATTTATAAATGTGGACATGTTGGTAAATTAACAACGAAAAGTATATTCAGCTCAATAAGTGCTGCCATTAAAAGAAATCCAGCATAAACTAGCGCGCATGTGATCCCAACCTTCCAGTCTAACTGAAATTTATTTAGAGCGAGAGATCCATATAGCGCAATCAACGTAGAAAGAAGGGAAACAGCACTATAGGATAAGCCACTTGAGTTGATTTTAACCTGTAATTAAAAAAAACAACTATTGATAATTAATCTTAAGAATTTACAAATAATAAAATCAATGTTAACTTTGACAGATTCAAAATAATTAAATGACTAAGCATAATTCTTACACTTAATTTTTAAAATCTTCATTTTATAATACGTGAAAAAATGGAGTTTTAATTATAATCTGTGATAAAATAACTAGGCTATACTTTACCCAATGGTTATCTGGATACGAAGGATAGAATAAAGATTTGATAAGCCACGGCAATCCTAAGCATAGTAGAATGTCGAATGTATTAGATCCTATTGAATTACTAATACCCATTGTGCCATGACCTAGAAGATAAATCATTTTATTACTTTTTAATATTTATGAGATTACGATAACATAAGGATCTTGGTCAAGCAGCTTGTAAGCCGACCGTAAAGACATAAAATCTGATGAGTAATAATATTGTTTGTGTTTTTAATTTTTTAACATAAAAGTCAACTGGCAAAAAGAAGCGCTGGGAGTTAATTCTAAAATGTTATTATTTATAAGGTCAAATCGGGAATTGTCAGTCAACCGTTCATGCAACAATATATCTTTTAAGTCTTACCTTGATTTGTTACAAGAACACTAGAAACGGCTTCTGGTAAACTAGTTCCAGCTGCTAAAATGGTCAAGCCTGTGATGCTATCAGGTACATTAAGGGTGTCTCCTGCAAAGATATACATTTACTATTATGAAAGACATACCTACTTATTTATTCCTATTCAGTATGAAATAATGCAGTACAAATACAATATTGATTTCAAATAGCTTATCAAACTATATAGCATGTCATATTATCAATTACAATTTGATTGATTTTCTTGATCGAACAGTCGAAATAGTCGAAGTAGTAGTGGTCAGAACATGTGAATCTTAGCCGATAATCGCGGGATTAACTATGGCAAGAACAACTTATTGTGTTACATTTAATTCTGTGCGTAATTGCAGCTTACATCTTCTGCTCGGCGGTGAAAGAAAACATTGTGACGAAAACTGCAAGTGTATTAGATTTTCTATTAAACAATTGAGTTTTAGTAAAACAATTTTTTTTAAGTTTTATTGCATTTCATTATAAATATTATTCTTAAAATCATAAATAAATAAATTAAGATTTAAAATTATGGATTATATTTAACGAAAATAAAAATCAAAATGTTATCGAATGCGGGTCGAGTCGTTTCAGTTAACTCAAAGGTTAACTATGAACGTCACTGTTGAGTGGCGATGATCACAACAACAGGGAAAATATAGGTCATATTAATAAAACCTGAAATAGTATTAGCACTTTAAAAGTAGGTATGCCTTTATATATCAGCATATGGTTCAAGGGAGCCAATCAAATCTAAAACTATTGAACTTACGTTTATCTATAAGATTAAAAAACGACGGATTATTCAAAATTGTAAGATTATTCAGATGATTTCAAATATTATATAATTAGGAGGGAAACAAATTTAACACAGTATTTGTATAAATATAGAAGCATTTAAAAGTAAATCTTAATTTGAAATAGAAAATGTATTACCAACTATAGTGATGATCCAAGCTACCAGGTAGGAGACACCTGCGATCCACGTGACGCACATCACGAAGGTAAGGGGGTACAGACGTTGGTGCTTCCTACAGTCTGGTATCGTGGCCCATAACAGTAGGCCCATCGGCCAAGTTATGATCCAGAATAACTTTTGCATTTTTGATGACTTCTCGTCCGGCCATGACCATACGGAGCTTGTACTACACTCTAAAGTAATTAAAAAAATATATTATTGGTTAACATAACAGTATTAAAGCGGTGGATAAACTACCATATATCCTAAGATTCGCCCGAGTCCACTTTACCTTATCACGTCTACGTTTCGTATCTATCAATATATGTTTATAAAACTGTTTTAGAAATCTCAATCGAATATAAATATATATGTATATTTTATTCTCAATCTAATATATAATGTATACGTCTAAAGCCGAGAAGGCCTAGTGGTAAGAACGCTTGAATCTTAACCGATGATCGTGGGTTCAAACCCGGGAAAGCACCACTGAATGTTCATGTGCTTACTTTGTGATTATAATTCATCTCGTGCTTTACGGTGAAAAAAGACATCGTGAGGAAACCTGCACGTGTCAAATTTAAGATTTAAGGCAAATATTCTAAAAGCAATTCTATAACTAATTGTATTGAACCTTAATGTTCCTTTTTTTGGTCAATATAGTTAATTATAATATAGCAGATCTATTAACAAATCGCGTGGAATTCATAAATCTAAAGACTTTTTGATTGAAATAGGCTATAGGAAGATAAATTTTTTTCGGTAATGTTTGTGCCATGTCGAACGGTCCCCAAAAATGTTTCAAGTGCTAAATATGTTATAAGAAAACTCTACTTTACTCCAGCTCTATCTTAATGAGAAACAATATAAAATGATAAGCGTTCTTACCAGAATCAGTTGAATTGTGTCTCTTCGTAATCACTACCCCTTGTTCAATGTCATTGACGTTTTGATTTGAGTGGATCATTAGATGTGATGCTTCTAAGGGATTCTTTTTGTCTACAAATAAAATTATTATAATATAAATTAGGATAAGTTTTATATGGCAATAACATTTAGTTCAATTTAATTAATATAATGGTAGCCATACCCTTTATTAGGAGAGGAGAAATTTCGGTATATGTTTTCTTCTTCTTATTGATATAGCAACATCCACTTTTCGCGAAATCTCCAAGACGACCATTATACACCATAGCTAGAAAAAATATAAGGATCATATACCTACTGCAGTCAGTACCAAAAAACCGATATGTTCAGATGAAACCTTACCCAGGATATAAAAGGTGTACATAAGCACAAGCAGTAGAGCCTCGTGCCAATATATTTTATCATCTAGAAGGGTTAGGATCAATGCCACTACAGCGACAGCATACATCATACAGTCTCGGGATACCGACCACCAGTCCAATTCTATCACCTGTTAAAAGTATGTTTCTATTTATGAAAATTTAAGGCGTTGCTGAAAAGTACTTGTGTATTTTTTATATTTGTATATTTTTTTAACATTTCTCATTTTCTACAAAAATATTGCCCTATAAGTATTAATTGTATCCCATTAAAACAATTAAGTAAAGTATTCAAACTGTATGTGTAGAATACGCTACAATTCATAATTTAGACGAACGTGATTAAAACTATCATATTTCTGCGGGAAATATATAGGAACATACAAATATGGAAGCGTAATAATTACCCTTCCCGCAACAAGAGCGCAACAAGCAGGTACTGCGAGGACATTAAACACAGCAGAACCCACGATGGCACCTACACCGAGATCCCCTTCGGTGACAAAAGTTCCAATGCAATTAATAAACAACTCCGGACTTGAACTGGCAGCTGCCATGAACGTCGCACCAGCTATATCGGCTTCCATATTCAAACCTAGTAAACAAATATTGCATACATAAATAAAAAAATAAAAATACCGAATTGTTCTGGTGAATAAGAAAAAATATTTATTTAAAAGATAAATATTTTATTGTGTTAGTTAAGGTAAATTGTAATAAATATTTTTATTATTTATAATTCAAATAAAAATGCATTATTCACATAAGAATTATTTACACTACCCTTAATTATATTAAAAAAAACGTGATATGTTTTCATCGTGTACCTAATTATTTATTTATTAATTATGACTAATATATGTATTAAATAAGTATGGAATCTATATATTCGGTCAAGATATTTTGATATAGTCTTAATTAGTCTTATATGGATATGGACATAAGTTTCTTTCTACAACTTTCATTTCGAAAAAGATAAGTACCTAGAGTAATTGAATTTGATTGGAAAAGTGGTATCGAGAGAGATTTCAAGATTCAATGGACGGGACGGTCAGTGTCCTGAGTTGCACTATGCCTACTTTGTGTACCGTCTGCGGTTTCATTCGACTCATAACTTGAATGATTGTTACTCATTTGAGCTGTTTATGTCAACCAGACGGCAATTCACTCACATTTATTATTCTTTCTTTTCATATTCTACGAACTTATTATGTATTTATAATGAGCGTTATTCAGTTAAAAATTAATTAATATAGGAATGTGATGTGGCTTTGGTGACATTTACAGTAAATACATTTTGTAAAAAAAAAATATGTTATTTGTTAGATTAGAAAAATTATAGTTAATTCGAATGCTATTTTTGTTTTAGATTTTGTTTACCAAGAATAATAGAGTCCATCGTTTTTTTTTATCTTGTGAGAAAAAAAATACCAATAATAAACTAGTAGGTACCAATGATATTTTTATTTTATCAGAACCAATTACGATTAATGGGATTTGTAAATATTTGTATAGTGTTTGAAGCTATTATCGTGATGCAATCGTGTATCGTAAATACTATATTGCGTGTAAATTGATATATTTTTTTATGAACTTTTATCACTACAAGGACAAACTGGTTGCGACTGGTGACAGCATTATTATTAATTACAAAACAATAAATATAACATATCTAACGTTACTCGTAAGATTAATGATGTTATTTAAAAAAAAACCTATTAATATATATCGCTCGTGCAGAGTGTTGTATAAATGTTTGAAATGAAAGATAAATTTATAAGTACCGTATTATCAGGTACATATATTTATATATGAAAGTAAATTATGCAATGTGACACCTACGTTCACATATAATCTCGATCGCTGGCACGAAATACTGTTCACACACAGTGCCCAGCAGGAGGAAGCAGTACACCGCCAGCAAGCAATGAATTAAAATAAAACCCTGAGAAAATAATGTTAATTACACCAATGTGTTAGGTACATCATTTAATTACATCGCATCAGCTTATAATATCCATCCTTCTGAAATCATTCGCGTAATAATACTGAGCTTAACATAATAACGATACATGTAGTGACTTCTAATTTATTATTATTTACACATTAGTTACAATAATTAATGAATAGTCTTATAAAGACGATAATAACATACTTTATAGTAATTAGACAACGGATGATTAAAAAAAATACAATAACGACTACATATTTAATCTGTTACAATTCAATATAAAAAATCGCATATCTTATTGAAACTTATCTTCTAATAATTTATGTTATAATAAATGTACAAACATATCACAGCACATAAAAATCGCCTGCTGTTGTTACAACAATAAAATACTGCATAAAATAGGAACTCATTTTATTGATTATATGTATTTATAAAATATTCTTACATGCTGTCTTTGAAACCTGGTGAGTCCATCGGAAGGAAATTCAAGAATCGCAGGTGGAGTGCAGTTCCCAGTGGGATTATCAACGATGGCTAATAGATGTCGAAGAGAAGGCGCCACGTAGTCATCTGCTGAAAATAAACCTTTTAATTTATTTTATTTAAACGTTTTTTTTTAATTTTTGAAGAACAAATTAGTGTAAGTTAATTTGTTCAGAATAAAACAACAGGTAAAAAAATTAAGCAATTTATTACTTCAAAGAATTTTAAGAACTTTTGTAATTCGTTTCTTACTTAGGAATTAATTTAAAAAATGTACTTTATTTAAAATTTTACCTGATTCAATATCGTTTACAACCACTTTCTTATTATCGTTAAAAATTAAATAAAGTAAAGGTATACTGAAGAAAAAAATCACTCTGACAAGCACAGCTACTCTATATTTACACGCACTACTAGTCCTTAACAACATGGTAGCCATTAAAACAAAATAACAAAATGTGACTAGAAAATAAAAAAGAAATAAAAAAATTAAATAACTGATTTTAATTCTAATTTGATCGTTTGTCAAATAAAAAATTCGTATATTTCTCCGTATTCACAGCTCAATTTCATTGGCAAATATATTATTGTAGGGGAGCAGAAATTCATAGACGAGTAATTTGTAAGCCGATGAAATTACTACTATTCTCATCAAGCAGGGCAAGAAACTGTTTATCGATATATATTATCGATTAAGTTTTCTTTATCTAGCTTATCACTTGTAAGGTAAACAAAAAAAAATCTCAGGTAATCGATATCTTATTTGTAGGTTTATTCCGTTGACTTTTAAAATGTTTTCGTCACACGAATTGCAGGGATTAAAGCTATCTCACACTGTTGTGTTGACACATTTATTTCAAAACATGTTGTTTAAGTTAGTTCTTGCGGATTCGCTTGTATATATACAAATATAGTCTTCCTATACAAAGAACTTCATACAAAGAAATCGAAAGTAAATTTGTCTTCCACTATAGTTTTGCTTATAGCAATAAATATAAGTATTCGTATGAAACAATGTTATTATAACATGAGTATAAGTAGGAAGATGCTATTGTTGATATAAAAAAGTAAAGGAAAGAAACGACCTCTAGATGTATGTGTGGCGAAGACCTTTCCTCCTTTTGGTATTTTGGATTTTTGATTTTCCGCTTGGTGGATTCATATTAATTATTTATATAACGTATGTATGTATGTATGTGCCTTTGGTCATATGAAAATTGTAAATTCTATATTAATATTTATTAAATTTTGTCATTTTTACAATAATGAAATCTATGTTATTATAATATTACATATTATGTTTACAGTAAATGCATTGTGTAGCTTTTTGTGTAGCACGCTACGGATGTAACGAACAGAGCAGGGACCATAAACGAAACCGCAGGGCACCCTATGGATGTACTTTTAATTACACAATAACGCTGCATCATGAATATTATCACGTTTGATGACGTTGATATAGACTAAGTTCTATGAAATCTACCTTACAAACAAACGGACAAATGCTTTTTTATGTCATTTGGAGCTTGCGCATAATGTCCTGTTTAAATTAAGTGTGCTTTGCGTATCTACATATTTATGATTGGTAAATAAGCTAACCAAAAAGGTGACCACATGATTTTTATATTAGAGGATAAATTAACATAATGTGTACCGAGATAATATAATTTGAATAGAAAGCTACATCTTTATAGACTTATTAGTTGTGCCCCGCGGTTTAACCCGCGTGTAATTAATAAAAATATAATGAATAAAAATCAGGCGGGACTCTTTCTCGATAAAGTACTATACAACACAAAAAAAATCTAAATTCGAACCAGTAGTTTCTGAGGTTAGCCGGATCAAACAAACAAAATCTTCAGCTTTAATTATTAGTATAGAAGTATAGATTAAAAAAATGTTGCGACTGATTAGTTAAACTCTGCTTTCTTTCTTTCTCACATTATTGATTTGATATTTGAAAGAAGAAGACACAGCTTTGTTTTTACTAAATCCTTACTAAACAACGATTATATTATTGCTAATTTTACAGAGTTTAGTAGTTAGTTTTAGCTTAGCTGTTATACTCGAGCAATAACTTTGATAAACGATCTTAAAGAAAATGTAATACAGATGCATTAAACTGTTTGTATTGTTAAATTTTTGACTGACCACTATCAAATACTCGTAGATTCAAGGTTTTAAAGTCGTTATCTTGTAAAAATATTCCATTAAAAACAGTAGTTAATCAGCAGATTATGAGAATCTTAAGTGGGTAATATTCCGCCACTTAAGCTCGTATCCGTCAGCCTGAACACAACGGATGTTACCGTATTAAACTAGCTTCAACAACCATCTTTGGCTGGTATTTAAAAAAAAAAGTAAATAAAAACTTTTTAGTCAATATTTCATTATTGTATTTAAAATGCAGTATTTTTGAAAATAACATCAAGCATATTGTCATCTATTAATTTAAGTTTTTGTTGTACTATAAAAATATATATTTAATCATTATTATATATCATAAATAAAAAGCATACGACCTTATTCACCCTTGATTCCTATATTATTATTTGTAGTTAGCAAGTATAATCGTTGATAATTTAAACATAGGTAAATAAAGAAAATATTAAAATTATACATTAAGGTCAAGTCAAGTCAAGTATTTATTTAACGATAATTCGTGTTTAATAAATTTTAAAATGTTTTTCATACTCGTTAAAAATTGAAAACATTTTTATTACTTTTTTACCATAATACAGTTTTTCTAAATCATGCGTAACATATTCGTGGTTATTTAATAAAATAATGTAAGAAAAAAACATTTTCGTAAAATCCCTTGTTTAAACACAATATGTATTAGAAAGGGAGAGCTTTGGATCATTGGGCAATTTTATCATATATTTAAATGGATAATATTAACCAAGTTGATTGATTGTACAGAAGATTGTCGCCTGGTATTGTTGAGTCGATTGCGTTGTCAGTTTGTATCTGGGTCAAATATACAACGCTACAAATAGTATGAGCGACGCACCGCAACAGATTTTACTTGCTAAGATATTTGGTGCAGTTACATTTGGATACTCCTACAGGGTTTATTTAAAAAAACAATTATCTTCTAGAGAAAATATAAAAACCCCTAATCAAACTTTTCATGAAATACTAAGCTTATGACTTTTGAGTTGGATTCATACCCTGGGTCGTGCCAATAAAAAGCATTGGTTATTTTCCGTCGCGAGATCAGTAACAGACCCGAGTCTGTAAGTAAGCTGTGTCTACACTCTCTTACCTGGTGAGGAGGTATGTACGGAAATAGTGGCACTTGTGTTTATTTATTATTTCCTGCTCATTTGGCTAGTTTCATATGAGACTAGCCGCCGCTGCAATATTTTGTAGGAATGACTTTTAATTTTTAATTATAAAAACGTGAACACTTTTGTCGAGATTATAAAAAAAAAGTGAAAATAATTGAAAAAAAATAAATTAAATCAACTTCGCGTCCTCCGTACACATTCTATTTTTCACAGCGTACAAAGGTCTTGGGTTGTGGAGATCGATCGACTACTACTGATGCGGGAATATCACTTCTTAAGAATTTTACGACGCTTGAGAAAACTCACGGTATGCAACTCACGGTGAGTTGCATACCGTGAGTGCATTAATCGTAGGATATATATGTATTATACCGTACCATTTATCTGAAGTATTCGCTGGTGTAGAATATGAAACTCTTTTGCATAAGCTAAAATATTACGTGTTAAGGATACAGCTTATTGATTTATACTTGTCGAAGAGTTCAAAAAGTTTTCATTAATGGAATAACGTCTTCTGAATCTGTACCAAAAATGTTATAGGATCAATAATATTTATAAATGATGATATTTGTTTGGTAACTATACTACATAATATATATGTCGAAGGTGGTGGACTGATGTCGAAGGTCCGGACGTCGTATTATTAAAAATAATAACGTCAGCTTTGCTGACGTTATTCTCTTCATTACTATCTTCATTATTTATAGTAGTAAGAATTAAAAACTACAACTTCTTCCAATAACACTTTTATTGAATGTTAATAACAGAGTAGAGCTCTGTACTGCTTGGCTGCTTGTACTGAACTTTTTTTGTCTAAAGACCATTACTCGTATTTATACCAAACGAGAGTTACAAATAAATCTAAATACAAAATAATGTCAATTGATAATTTATAATTTAAAATAACAATTTTAGAATATTAATGAAATGAGTTTTTTATGAGAATCTTTTTAGACAATGTAAATAAATCATTCTAAATGAATGATTTGTTTTCTCTAATTAATTTTAACTAGTTTTAGAGTCACAATATCTCAAGTAACTTAAGTAAATGATATTGCGCCGATATATACTATACTACACACATTTTTAATAATAATATATAAACAATTATCACGATATGGATTTTCTCAGATACACGATACCATTCAAAATAAATAATTTAGTTTTGAATGTTAAAAGAAATATGTATAGGTTTCATTGGTATGTGCCTTTATTTTCCCTAACAAGAAGTCGAAGCTCTGCCGCATACGCGGTTAGTAACTTTACTAACTGATTTTAATAGTGCTTGATTAGTATATTTTGGTAAATACAAATAACATTTAAAAATAATTATTATTTTGGTTATTTTCACTTTGGGGTGTCGAATTCGTTTTAATTTTACAAAAGAGAGCTGTCCGGTCTTTTTCCAATCTTGCAGCTCATGACTCATTTCTTATTGTTTTTAACATAGTAAGGTTACTAACAGTTGCGTCACAATATATTTACATTTATAGTTATGTAAAATGATATATGTATAGAAATATATATAAGTATAGAAACATATACTCGTATATGTTTCTACGACTGCATGACGGCGAGTGTTCTGAGGAATTATTCTCTCTAATGCCTGCTTCCCCTTACCTCAGACCGTAGACTTCCCCTACCGTAGGATTGTGATCCAGATGTCACCGCCTAACTGTGACGTTAAATCCATCGCGAATGAAGAAATTTGTCAACTGTTTTCTTTGTCGTAACTCTAAAAAACTAAATTCTTTACCAGCACACGTGTTCTCCTTCTCTTATAAACTGGGTTCCTTCAAACGAGGCGTTAAGAGGGATCTTGTAGGCCGGCAAGGCGGGGTTGGCTAGTGCAGATCATTCTTTCCGACTGTACTAGCCGTCGCGTCGCCTTCGCTTTTGACTCAACTATCACTTACCATAAGGAGTCATTTGCCTACCCCGGAACATATAGAAAAACATATATGTTTATGTCATCAGGTACATACCTTCTACAACTACTACAACTACATACTCGTAGTACATACATACAATATAACTAAGTTTAGTATCACAAGAACATATGGTTGCACAAAAAGAAACACATATCGACTCGATACAAACGGATAGTTTTTTGGTGGTATTGTTATAAAAATCTATTAACACTCTTGTCTGATATTGTAGTGTTAACGTAAGTTTATTTTCATTCCATGTTTTAATCTATACTTGCGCACGTTCAGATGATTTCAATTTACCAAAAATTCTAATATTCTAGATAATACAACTTATCATACAATCTTTTATAATCAATCAATAAGCATAGATCATAAAAAATAATAATTCCACAAAAAATATCTAAGTTAAGCTAAAGACAGAAAATATAAATATTAGTAGGTAATACAACGTTACTGAAATCAATGAAGTTAATTGTACGGTAATAATGTCGTAACAGTGAATTACGCGTTTCGTTTTTCATCCATAAAAGAATATCTGTAAGGTTGTTTTTTTAATCTATTTTTATATGAAAGCTATTTTTTTATCACCCAAAAATATAACATCCTTATTTATTAGGTTAAAATATACGTCTAGAGACTGAATTTAAGTATTTTCGGCTCTCCTGTACAATTTGGATCATATAACCGCTGTATTCGATTGGAGCGTTGATATAAGTATTGATATTTTATTTACAGAATTTCAGATACTTGGTGGTAGAGCTTTGTGCAAGCTCGTCTGGGTAGGTACCACCCACTCATCAGATATTCTGCCGCAAAACAGCAGTACTTTGTATTGCTGTGTTCCGGTTTGAAGGGTGAGTGAGCCAGTGTAATTACAGGCACAAGGGACATAACATCTTAGTTCCCAAGGTTGGTGGCGCATTGGCGATGTAAGCGATGGTTAACATTACTTACAATGCCATTGTCTATGGGCGTTGGTGACCACTTACCATCAGGTGGCCCAAATGCTCGTCCGCCTACCTATACAATAAAAAAATATATAGAAGTTAAGCATTGAAAGATGTTTCTTGTAAGCTTAGTAACAACTTTTGCGGCAGTAGTTTTCCTTATAGTATTTCGGCATGCAGATGCATTTGCGACCAAACGTAAAATGGAACATGTACGAATAATGATAGGACTGGTCTAGGGTTAAAAGTATTTTAAACTCTTCAGGAGATTCTCTCGTTTCAAGTTTTACGTCTGAGGAAAATAATCAAGCAATGTAACCTGTATATCGTATTGTACTCGCTAGTTCACATTGTATTTCCAATTGCGCAATCCACAAAATAACTAATGTCATCATCATGGTCAAATGAGTTCCCATTGTACGTTAACAATTGTAAACGTTTTTCTTACTAATATATTTGAATCGGGTCAATTATACGCTATTAGTATTCGAAGTTAATACAAATAAAAATTAAAAATAATTGCTATACAAATCTTGACAGCGTGGAACGGTGGCAAGAACTCTAGCAGCATTACCCCTTTGAATCGCAATTCCAATTCTCTGGGCGAAAAATGAACCAGCCCTCCTGCCAACTGTAGAGGCAATAAGACAGGGTGTAATATTATATAATACTAAGTTTTAAATTTAGATATCCCTTATTACTTCTACGAAAACTTATTTATTGAAATTGAAATAACAGAATCGATTATGATTTACTCTTTCTACGACCGTCAAATTGGTTATTACGAGTATGTGTCATCTCTGTACTCCTAACGCTACCGTTAGCTGAGGATCATAGACTTAACTAATAAATTGTTCAAGACACTCGCGTATTAAATCGAGACAATTACGTAAGGGACGTCCTAGCATTAATTGAGCAGGTAAAGTAAGATCGTTTATTGAGTGGTAGTACTATAAATAAATGAAAAAAAGTTTACAATTTGACCTTAGAGATTAAAACTGTTCAGCTTGACAAAACTTTATAAGAGTTTTGTTATTTTGTTTAATGAACAGGTAGGTGGACGAGCACGTGGGCCATCTGATGGTAAGCGATCACCAACGCCCATACACAATGGCATTGTAAGAAATGATAACCATGTTATGTCCCTGTTACCTGTAATTACACTGGCTCACTCACCCTTCAAACCGGAACACAACAATAGCAAGAACTGCTGTTTTGCGGTAGACTATCTGATGAGTGGGTGGTACCTACCCAGACGAGCTTGCACTAAGCCCTACTCTACCTACCCTACCTACTTAGTTCCCAAAGTTGGTGGCGCATTGGCGATGTAAGCGATGGTTAACATTATTTACGATGCCTATATCTATGGGCCTTGGTGACCACTTACTACCAGTGGCCCATATTACCGTCCACCTTCCTATGCAATAAAAAATAATCCTATAAGTTAAATCGCCGCTTAAAGACAACAAGTAAACACAACGAAAAACATAATTCGACATGCAACACGAGACTAGTTTCTCACTGCTATTATAATTGTAATTGTCGCCTGAGTATGGACTGTGATACGTTACTACTCAATCTGATGCAATTAAATGTAATTGAGTTGTCGCGTGCCGGTGCAGGGTGGGTGCAGGTGGGGGGAGGTGGACGAACTCTTAACCTGGTAGATTAGTGAAATCGGTGTTGGTGTTCGTTACATATATCATGTTCCTGACGCTTGGAGCTTATACGCTGTTCTTGTGATCTCGAGTAATTTGTTATCACACATTTCAAAAATCTGTATGTAGTGGAAGTTGCCCAAAGTGCTGAGATTAAATTTGGTAAATTTAATATTTAGTTTGGTCATGGCGAGAAAACTCTTTTTTAAATAAAACGTTACGCAAACGTCAAACATTTGTATTTGGCTAACTTATAATTCGAAGTCGATATACTCGTAAGTATTAGACTAGGCAGTGGCAGATCTGAAAATAATGTCTTAAAATGATATAAATATAAATCAAGATATTTCTTAATAAACATAAAAATAGAAACATCCCTTTTTATCAATTTCACTGTGTGTTTATAAATTGCTTCTGAAAGCTTTTTGCTCATTTCTTTTGAAAATTAACTAGGTAAACAATTTAAGGTACCTATGACATTTAATACTACAAAACGATCTCAATTAATCATAAAATTAAAAAATCGTTGCCAGCTCATATACAATATGTGGTGAGGCAGAAGCTGAGTTCGGAGTCACTTCATCACTGCGCCCGTGCGCCGCCCGACGTACGTGTATTGTATAAGAATATATAATTGGATCCCGTATTCTTCTTTTGACGAGCTCTCTGCCCCGTCCATTATGTACCGCCGAGCGCTGGCCGCGGCATTTGGACGCCACTGACGACGCTCTCGGTCGTCTCCGCGCGATCCCTCCGCCACCACGATGAATGCCTCCGAACGAGGTACGTTACATTAAACGAGTAGCCGTCCCCAGCCGGGACTGTGAAGTGCACACCGCGTACCGGCAAGGTTATACATCGAAACAGGTCGGAAGTGCGTCCTATTCTCTGTGAATGGCTAGGTCACACTATTGCGAAGCTAATGGGCAGGGGAGAAGATTACATCAGAGGCCCAGGTGCCTGTTATTCGAAGTGAATGTAGTGGCTTGTGGCTTCCTAGACGCCAGCTGGGTTCCGTAAGTATGGAAGAGTGAAGACGCGTCATGGCTTACAATGCGACAGGTATGTGCTGTCGCGATCGCGTTCGACATTCCTGCAATTCCAAGATCGCGTTTTAATTTGATGAATTTCGAAAGCAAAAAAAAAAAATCGTATTTAATTGTCCCGAAAATAGTAGTCAGCACATGTAAGTCACAAATTACGGGTGTGGCTATCAACCTGGACAATGACTATTCGTAAACGTATTAGTACCGATTATGGCGCAACGGTCTAATACAAACATTTTATCGCGTTTTATTATTATGTCCTCATGATTATTTAAGGTTACTTAACATATCAACAAATACACATTTACTATGTGAAGTGTATTGATATAATATATCTCTCAAGCTACTTGCCTTCAATACTTCTTAGGTATAACCGTGGGCAACATTATCTCTTAATTTGAGTACATATGCATTTTATAATTGACTTGAAACTCAATTAGTATTTTTAGCTGGCACACGAATTGTTAGTGAATAAGTATGACATATACAATTTGTCGCCTTACTCATTCACGTACTCGCAAAAATAGCTTGATTAATTACTCGAACATCTTCATAATCGGCATATTCGTTCGTTTTGTTAAGGTATACTACTAGGCTTTGTATATTATTACGTCGATTATTACTTGGTATGTTTAATTTCACTTCGATCCGTATTTTTTTAAAAGGTTTTATCCTCTGTGGTTATGTAATTGTATTATATTTTAAGCCTATATTTGAAAAAAAATATATTACAGATAAAACTAAAACTCACAAGAAATATACAGATATTCTAATTTGTCACGAGTTATGACTTTTGTTAGTTAAAAACAAATTATAAGAATTTTTCAATTTCTAAATAATGTTTATAGTATGTGCTTTAATAGTTTATTGCAGCAACTCATGCCTGGTATACCTGCTTATCGAACATCAAACCAGACTAGTCCCCTAGTTAGTAGTAATAGTATATAAACTAAAAACAATATTTACAAAACAAATATCTACTAATTGATTGATATATAGGAATTGATTGATTGATTGATGATTACTTGAAAGCGTTCAGCTTTTGATAATTAGAACCATTTACTTAATTCATAAATGTGTTTTTTCAAAGCGTTAATATTTTTACATTCTGGTTATATTATATTTTTACTGAAATAAATTACTTATTCTATATTAAATATTTTAGATATCAAGTAGGTAACAATTGATCGAACAACAATAAATAAATAATACCCATTACAATTTTGAATGAATTTCAACGTCTCTGAATACATACATACATATACATTGTTATTTTTAATGAACATCAACCTCGCAGGATTAGATAGCTAACACCATAAGCAACAACTTTTGTTCTACGACTTTTGATAATTTGTTAGATTTTATTTTCATACAAAAATAAGTATTAATTTAATTTCCCGCTTGAACCTTTATAAATCTACGCGCATCGCAAAAAAGACGCGTCGCGTCGTCCTGTCGTGTATGAATGAAATATACACCTACAAATGTCACGACAGTACCTCAAAAACATAAAATATATTTTTTTTCATGCATTGAGTTATGTCCGAAGTCGTAGAACAAAAGTTCTTGTTTATGATGTTAGCTATCTAGTCCTGCGAGATTGCTGGGTCATGAAAAATAACCCTGTATATCTACCAATATATGATTAAAAGTGGTAATAAAATAAAATATTTACCAAGACAAAAAACTTTTACAATTAATTATTATTGAAATTTTGTTTTACTTTTAAGGCAATAACGTTTGCTGTGCGCTAAGTGTGTGGTAAAAATGTAACCAGTTTTTTTATGGGGAAGAAAACAATTTATGATTGTAATATTGAGCCAACATTTTCTACAATTTATATTTTGAAAGAATTATATTGTGATTGTGTAGTATAGTAAAAAGTTTCGTTTGAAGATAATATAAAAATTGCTTAATTTCATCATGATACATTTAATAATTTTTAAAGTGTAGCAATTTTCTTGTCCACGACTAATTTTACGGTCGTTTGCGTCGGCAAGCGTTCCTAAAGTTAGAAGTAGGGGAGGCACAGGATTAGCGCCTCATCCGGTTAACAATTGACAAATTGTCAGGGCTGGCGATGGTGGAATCATCATTCATCTTTATCTGCCTAAATTTCTATTGTTTCCACCTTTAACATTCCCTTATCAATCATGACTGAGGATTAAGGATATAATAGACTTATTAAAGTTGGGCTTCTGTTTTCCTTGAGCAGTTTTTTTTAAATGTCTACATGCAAAAAAATTTTTTTGATTTATTTTGTACTCTTTTAATGAAGTCAACTGAGGCCAGTGCAAATAGGCATAAAGTTTGTTTTAAACTGCTCTTTTTAGTCTTTTAGCACGTTCATTTTCATGCCCAAGCCATTCGCCATTTTGTATGAACAAAACGTGAACGAAAAATGTCTTTCAGTTCTTGACTTAAGTTTCTGCGACAAAAAAGGATTATTAAATTAAAATATTTTTGTTCGAATAATATTTTCAGGTCCATTGACAATAAAGATCTTTAGTCACAACGAATCAAATCACGGGACTCATTACTTCTAGAAGTCGCGAATCATTCGATTCTGAGGTATCAAATGATTGATAGGAAATAAGTTCTAGAGAAATGAATCAGTAAAGTTGTTATAATATATTTTCAGTATGTTTTAAATGATCAAAAATTGGAGCAATCAACGTACATAATCTTATGATACTCGTAAAATGATGATGAAAACCCCCTGACGCCTCATAAACCATTGCGGGCAAGACATTGATCCGAACATATCTGTGATATTTTTTCCACAAACACACGACACACGGGATGTGAAACCGTAGGCTATATTTATCGCTAACAATGAAGCTACGGCGTATATCAACCACTTCTTAAAATTTAACTATCCGATATAAATATTTTGTTGTTTAGTCTTATAAAACTTTTATTATATATATGCAGTTAAATTCATTCATCATCATTTAATAATGAGATGTTGATTTCAGCTTAAAACATTTGATTAAAATTGACACATTTAATAAAAGTCCGAAACCTTTGTCGTAAAAGACTTGCATGTAAAGGTTACATTACGTTTTTAACGCTTCTTCGAGTTTCACAACATTCACGTGGACATGACCTACGACACTATTTTGTAATCTAGAAACGCGTCACAAAAAAATTATATAAGCCAAAAATAGAAAAGGTTAAAAAATAAAATAAAGTTTTACAATATTGACGTGGACGCGACCCACGTGACGGGTTTGTAACCCCTTCTAGAAACGCGTCACAAAAAATTTATATAAGCCAATTTTCTCTTACAATGTGGCTCTAATTAACTCAAAGAAGTCTTACAAAAACCACCATTGTTTGTTTGTTTGTTCTTATTTAAAGAATTTAATAAAAGTTTTAAATAAAAGTCCGAAACCTTTGTCGCAAAAGACTTGCATGTAAAGGTTACATTACGTTTTGTAACGCTTCTTCGAGTTTCACAACATTCACGTGGACATGACCTACGACACTATTTTGTAATCCTTTCAGGTTACGTTTCATAAAAACATATATAAAGTTTTACAATATTGTCGTGAACGACCTACGAGACTTTTTTGTAACTCTTTCTAGAAACGTTTTACTAAAAATATATAAAGCCATAAATAGAAAAGGTAAAAAATAAAATAAAGTTTTACAATATTGTCGTGGACATGACCTACGAGACTTTTTTGTAATCCTTTCAGGTTACGTTTCATAAAAACATATATAAAGTTTTACAATATTGTCGTGGACGAACTACGAGACTTTTTTGTAACTCTTTCTAGAAACGTTTTACAAAAAAAATATAAAGCCATAAATAGAAAAGGTACAAAATAAAATAAAGTTTTACAATATTGTCGTGGACATGACCTACGAGACTTTTTTGTAACCCTTTTTAGAAACGTTTGTACAAATAAATATATAAAGCCAAAAATAGAAATGTTTATAAAATAAAATAAAGTTTTACAATATTGTCGTGGACGCGACCCACGTGACGGGTTTGTAACCCCTTCTAGAAACGCGTCACAAAAAAATGATATAAGCCAATTTTCTCTTAAAATGTGGCTCTAATTAACTCAAAGAAGTCTTACAAAAACCACCATTGTTTGTTTGTTTGTTCATATTTAAAGAATTTTGTTTTTAAAATAAGAAAATGTTTTATATCAATTCAATTATATTATTTTAGGTTTTAACAAAAATATATAACATTTTTTTATAATAATGTTTCCAACCAATTTCTCCCGTTTAGGGTTGACTTTTCAAAAATGACGAAATACGTATGTCTTCTTACATGAAAAATGACGAAACCGCGATACAAAATTTCTCCCTCTTGGGGTATAGATTTTTGAAAACCCTGAAAAACGTATTTATTTATTTCCAACTAGAGGTTTGTACCTATATAAAATTTCATGTTTCTAACTTAAAAAATTACGGAATTCCATACAAATTTTTATCCCCTATTTCACCCCCTTAGAGGTAGAAAATCCAAAATTCCTTTCTTATTGGGTGTCAACTCAATAAAACGACCCTAATCAATAAATTTTATGGCCTAACTTTAATAGTTTACGCTCGGCGATGATGAATCAGTCAGTCAGTCAGGACTTGTTATTTTATATATATATAGATTAAGGAAGATTATGAATTTTACCAGCAGAGATATTTTTAAAATAAAAATTTACAAAGACTACAAAAATAAAAAAATATAATAAATATTAAATATTTTAATTCATATAATTCGATCATATATGAAAGAAATTCTAGAAAAAAATATCAGAGAAGTTTTTGACGTGACAACGTCTTATAAATTGGTTTGCCGGGTGACACTTCAAGAAACTGCGTTACGCTCCGCTCACGTTATGCGCTCACAATGAGAGCGAGTGAGAGGCACGCGTCCCTTCCACTCGGGCATGGTTAGCCCGCCTAAGAGCGAGAGAGACAGACATAAAAAGTGAAAGGCACGCGTCCCTTCTAAGTATAAATACGTATGTATGTGTAAAGGTAAAAATAAAATTTTGTTAATATGAAATTCAGTGCGAGATTCTTTGTATAAATTAATGTTTTAAATATAATTCTTTGTATAAATAAATGTTTTAAATTGTTACTATTATTTCATCCTTCTTCCTACTATACGAATGAATATTCACATTAAAATTATTTTACCACTCAAAGTCGTTGTCACGTAAAACTTTCGCCCGTATACCGACTTTACAGGCAACCAATTTTTATAATATAACTTAAGTGTATTTGCAAGTATCAAAATGGGAGCCAAGAACAAAAATATGATCTTACATAATGACGAGTAAATTAACAATCTATATAAGGTCAATAAATATTAAAAAAATGTTTTAACGAAATGCATTCTGAGAATTATCCAATTTTTTTTTTAAATTACCTACTTCTTATTGAATTTTTGATAATTTATTGAATAACTATAAAAATAAATAAAATTATACTATTATTATTATTTTTGTTATATAATTATGAAATAAAACATATTTAATTTTACGCATGTATACACTTGCAATCTTATGTTAAAATCACATACATTAATAAGAGACGCATAGAGAACAATGTTTATTTATTTATTAGTTTTATAATTTAATTAATAAATTCATATGATAGTTAAATTTAATTGTATTTAAATAACATACCTATGGAATATGTGGATATGAGTGAATATTGAGTCGTTTCTGCTTCGTAGAATTTACATTTCGATAAGTCGATTCGATCGAGTCGATTCGTCTGAAAAGAAATCTACCTGAACAGAGTCAAACTAAACAAAATATAAACAACAGTAGGACTACTATTTATCGGAGGTATGCTGTTAAAAAAGATGCGCTGAATGGTCCGTCGCAAAGACTGGTACAATTACATTTGAGTAAATACGTTGAATTTTTTCACATATTTATAGTAAGTAGGATCAAGCGTAAAGCAAAGTTGCAAGATAGCGTCAACGTCAGCGTCGTCTTGAGCATGTTTGTCAAGATTCGTTCATGTAAAATAAATATTCTGTATTAAATATTGATTATATCATATAAAATAAACGTTAAAATGATTAAAATGAGATTTTTTTATAAATTACATATTTTGTTTAAATAGTATTTAATCTCGTTAAATTTTATATATTTATTTTAGTCTCCGAAAAAAAATAATCGAAACATTTTTATATCAATTTTCAGTTATTTATAAAATCATGCTGAAAATTAAGTAATATTTAGTAAAATCGTGGTTGCGTATAAGGTTTCAATCACAATTATGTGATATGTAAAACTCAATTGCTATGTAACACACTAATGGCACTCTTCGACCGAGATAGCTTCGAGTTTTAGTTTTATGCTTCATTGTTCTCAAAGATGGCTTGTAGCAAATTTACTAGCATCGTTATTACGCCCATTAGATTTGTAGCAGACGTACGTATTTTGTATGGCATTTGCTCGAAATTAGGATTTAATTTACGATTTTCCGACTTTGAGTTCTTTATATTATTAAGTTGTACAACTGTAGAGATCTTAAATTTAACATGAAGATTTATATAAAAAATTCCGAACCCTTTACGGGACGGCTTTACGTACTTTCCGAAGCACGGGAGTGTAAGCAGTTCGAACTTCAGTAACCGCGCTACTTCTGAGAATTTTCGGCAGAAACACCCAAATAACTTTTGATTGGCCCGAACTGGGATTTAAAGTCAGGACCGCGGAGTTTGCGGCCGTATATCTTGCTATTCGACTAACAAATATCGTATTTATAAAGTAGTTCACTAACTGCAATATAGTAGTAAAACAACAGCAAAAGCTTGCGTAATGTAACTATATTATAACTGCACATATTGAATGTACGTCACCACATTGATCACAGTCCAATCATTCATCCTTTGATAGTGAGTAAGTTGTTTGTCGGTTACATATACACACATATACGACAAACAATTTCAAACATAACATATTATGATCGTATTGAAATCAATATTATACATAATATATATTATGGACTTAAGACTGCCTCGTTGCTCTAAAACATACAGCTACATGTAAACAAATATTGAGTTTTTGTGTCGAAAATTTTCAATACACAATTTTCGAATTTTCGTGAAGTTGGAAGTGTGTACACCACCGTGCATCGGAAAGCACGTACTGCCGTTCTGCGCCCGAACTCTTTCCGATCGTGTCCGATTGCTGTCCCATCGGATTATGAGAGCTAGGGAATAGAGAGTGCACCTGTGTTTGCGCACACACTTGTGCGCTATAATATATCCTGTGTAGTTGGCTAATCTCTCTTGAGATTGGAAGCCGTGGTCGAAATCGGTCTGGAGGACATTATTATTTTGCATTAAAAAATTTAGTTTTTGTGTATCTATTTATTTATGACGGTAAATTGGCTACCTGATAAAAAATAGTCACTTTTGCAAATATATAACCGTATTGGAGCAGCGTTCTCCTGAAAAGGGGAGGAGGCCGTAGACCACAGCGGAACCTTTATCACAGAAACAATGATTTGTAGTGTGATAAGATATTAAATTTAATTCAATTAGGCTACGTTTTGTAAATTTGCGAGAATTTACGCGTAACTTAATGTTTCATCGAATTGAAGCGGTCGTTCGATGAAACATTAAGTTGGGATTCAAGATTTCGATGATATATTATTGGAAGCTATTGTCACAGTATAGTTGTTTAGATTAATTTATTTTGATTAATAACATAAATTTCGTGCCTTGGGGGTAGAACCAACTCGTAAGCCGTGACGGTGAACGGTATGACGTTCTCTTATACTGTCATGCCATTCACTGCCGCTCTCCACTTTGTGTGCTTAGCGAGTTTATGATAAGACTTTATTGCGATACATTATTGTAATATTAAGGTGCCGCGCAAAGTATTATCTATTTTCCAGCTTCAGAAGCTGAGATAGATATATAATTTGGTAGCTTCTTCACCTTAGTGACTTCTCTTTATACTATAATGAATGATCTTTGTATTGTATGGGTTAACGTATAATGGGGGGGGGAGGGGCTAACGTATCCAAATTGACAAAATTCTCAAAACTAAGGATAAAAAATATATAGTAATAGTAAGTAAATTATTATTTTTTCAACTCAGCCCATTCTTTATTATATTTTACTCCATATATTTTATGACTAAATTGTTTCAATAAACATAAATTTCGATAAACGAAAATTTACATCTGTCGGTTGTCTCGTGACGACCAAATATTTTTTTTCTATAATAACGTTGTTCTTTATATATAAATAAATAAGTAATATAAAAATCCGTAGCCGTAGATTACATATATTACTTAAACGGTTTCAAACATTCATTGATGTATAACTACTTTACATATGTAGCTAACTAGCGGTGTATCGAAAGAAGTTAATATCAAAGACGTCTTAATGCGGACTTCCTGCCTTCATTCATATGTCAATTTCCTTCGTAATGCATTCGATGATATCTCAACGAGTGGAGGCACGCACTATTCCTCAAACGTAGTAAGTCACGTTAAAGCTATTAGGTCTAGTTTACGTCAACAGAGCTTAATGCAATATACGTCGTAGCATTGAAATATGGGATAAGTGGTTTTCGTTCTTGGATGTTTAACGAAACTACCGGTTTACATGTTTAACTATAACATAGGTATCTACTATCTAGTACGCCGTTGATGGTGTGTTTCGTTTTATAATTTTAAAACATTTGATCTTCGTTTGGTATTTTCGTATTTCGTACAAAGATTAGCTAAGTTACCGCGGACGGCGACGGCGAATTTGTTCTGCTGCCAATGATTTTTTTTTGTTTAATAAATATGTTTTTAATGAATTTTATATGATTATAAAATAAACGTTTATAATCTTTTAAGTTATTACATTATATTTTATGTCTATTGGCGGCGAATTGGCTCCAACTATAGGCGGCTCATTATGCTCGTATTTGTTATATTTAATAATTATTTTTATTTAAAAACTATTGTTAGCTTGTTATAACCGCGCTATGTTCTTATCAAAGAAAAAAATAATGCTTGTTAAGTTTGTATTCTTTGCGCTCGCACATCGTTTTTCTGTCTTTAATTTTCTATCTATTCATAATATCATCATAAGAGTACAATATTCACCACGCGAGCCGTATCGAATAAATTTCGTATTCTATGTTACGTTTAAAGTAACGCCTGTAAAATATAGAAGACGCATCTAAGATATAATATGGGGTGTATTTTATTATATTCGAGAAGTTTCCAACAGTTTGATCTACAAAGCTTTAATTATATCAAAAATATCTAAAAAATTCTTAATCATCAAGTTCGTTTGGTCAAACGTCTAATAGTGCCAAAATAGAAGTAATTACTATTTGTGAAGCATGTTTTAATTTGCTCAAATCCGTTAACTCTCGTTTCAATTTTTTAAATTAGGTGGATCTGCTAATAACCAACTGATGGTAAGTGATCGCCACCACCAATAGACGTTGGCCTCGTAATATAGACGGTGTGTACCTTGTGCTTGAAATTTCACTGGCTCACGCTTTCCAACCGGAATATAATAATGGTAAATACTGCTGTTTGGCAGGAGATTACGGAAGGAGTTGGCGGCACCTAGACGGGACGAACAAGCGCAAGTAGTATTAAATATTTTTCCAAAAAAAGAAGCAGCTTTGCGACTCTTACCGTCCAATAGCCTAAGTGTTAATAAATTGAGCGATTTAAGCTTCTTTCCGACGTCGACGGTGTCCTAAGCTAAGTACGGCATCAGAGAAGTCGCCCTTAGAATACGCGGAATACAACGCCTTAAGTGGGCTCATAACATCCGGCTGTTTCTTAAAGACTCGGCCCCCACCCGGTGACGCTGTCGAGGCCACTTTGACCAAGAGAAACAGTCAATTCAAAAAAAAAATATATACCTACTACTTTTTTTATGATACGATTTTAGTTATGACTAATCGGTATAATATGTGGACACGAAGTTCTTTAGGCATTTAGGGGATCTAGAAATTGACCCGTTTCATATATATTACTTTTGCTTCGACGATGTTGACATTATCAATTGTAAATCTTAGCATACATAAATAATCTATAAGCCATCCTCATATTATTGACGAATATGTGAAAATATAGAAACTACATGAAGAAAAGCTTTTGTTAAAGGCTTCGTTGGCCTATTTGAGTATGCCAAATTTAAAAAAAAAATAGTTTCCGAAGAATCAAATCGGGTTAAATATAAGTGGTGAGTGATAACTTACAAAATAAAACCGTTTTTCTAAATAGAAAGAGTTGACATTTGATCTCTAGAAAGATCAACTGATTACCTTTTGGTTTTATATGAAATACGGAAAAGAAGTGAGTTGTGTAACAAACTGTGAATGTTCTGAAATTATTAAGAGGTTGACGTTATTTAGTAAAATCGGTTAATCCGGTTAGTCAAGTTGACGCAGCGGCCATTTGAGTTAATTTGCCTGTTGACTTTGCTACTTGTCGGACCGTTTTTAGTGAGGAAGTCACTTTGTTTGTTTGCCTTCAGCGATGCGTTCGTTCGTACGTACGTACCAAATTCGTTTCTTTTTTTAAAACTATTTTTATTCCGACTTTCGTTTATCTGGATATTGTTTTGTGTGTGCATAAATTTATATTAATAGTGATATTGTATTTTAGTGGCTTTTTTTAAATAAACAACAATATTGCTTATTGTCTTAGAAGAAAGTAAAATAGCATTAATGAGAGCTTTTAAACCGGTTGCATAGAAATATTGTGGTGATTTTAGGAAAATATTTCCATCATTCTTCATTTTTAAAATCAGAATAAAAACGATGATCAGTTTATTTTTGTTTCGTGATATCTTTCTCTTCTCTGTTGTACAGTGTACTTATATTACTACTATATTGTTTATTTTTTCTTTTAAATAATGATTGTAAAAAAAATCTAATACATCCAATTGGTGTTTATGTACCAAATTCCACTTGAGCGTCTCCTCCGACAAAGAAAAAAAAACAAAGGGACAGAAAATATAATGATAATTATTAAACTCTGCAGTATAAAAAAAATACTATCACAAGATAAAAACAAAACAAAACATTGTAATTTTAAATCATTTTAAAATCATCCCGTTTAAAATTCCAAATGTCCGCGAAGTGTTATCTCAGTGTAGAGCGATATTAATGTGCCAAAATACAATTGCTGTTGTGGTAATTAATTATTTACATTGTCATTATTATTAAAATCGTTTTAAATATTACTGAATTAATGTTTAGTTCACAGATGTATATTAGACGTCTGAATGAGCTCTTGATATTAATTAAGTAACGGGTTCGGAAACTAATATATTTCTATGAGTATTATTCTCTGTATGAGTTTCAAGTAAAAATAAGCCATATTATTACGATTCAAGTAAACAAAATGCAAGCATGCAACAAGCTATGATGTACCGTGGGCTTTATATACAGATAAAAAAAATCAAAACAAAAGAACAAAAAAGGATTCTATATTAAGAATTGCTGTACTGGCAATTTTAACAAATGAACATACGACGGTATATTACATTTTTTTTAAAATAACTGTTTTCTCTTTACGTTGAAAGAAGTGATTAATATTAAAATGATCTCTTTCCGTATATAATAAGCGTTTTTGCCTAATAAGCCTCTTCTCCTCAAAAAGAGGAGAAGAGGCCTTAGCTCAGCAGTGGGACATTCACAGGCTGTTATTACTTATTACTTATTACTTTCCGAATTACATACAAAAGAGACAAGTAAAAACAACTTTTCTTAATGTAAATATATTATAAAGTTATTAATACTATTTTATTTACCGTTTTTTAAGTTCTCTTGAGTATGGAGGAAATACTAGTAGGTTTATATCACAAGAACTAAGATTTTGCCAATTATAAATAGTTTTATCAACATGGTACTCGATTTAATTACTCGCAAGTGCTCAACGCATATAATTAATACACAACATATTTTTAAAAATATATTATTATTTAGTAAAAAATAATATTTAATCATTTCAACGTGAAATTAACTTATAATTGCATTATAAGTTGATTTTTTACAATGACCAAAGATTTTACAATACTCTTAAATTAATTCCAATAAATAGTTATTGTTTATGTTTAAAACGATTTTTAAACTAATATTATATCGAGGTGAGTTTATTTTACAATTCGATTGCTTACATAGGTTTACAGAAAAAACTACGACATTTGCAAATGAATGGCATGAAAGTTTGATATTATGATAGTTTAAAGATGTTTGATGTATTTTTATGTGACTGTTTATAAACAATTTAAGACTATAATATAATATAAATGTCTGGAGAAAAAATTGTACAAATTTTATACGGTCAAGACAAGGCTTAATCATTTAAATTCTGAGTTTAATAAATATATCTTGATAGCTCGTGTGAACTTTATATTTGTATGAGAGATTTGTCTCAACAGGCTTGTATCTTAAGAGCTATGTCTTGATTTTGACTATCTGCTTGTAAGTACAAACACAAGGAACATTACAATTTACATCTTAGTTCCCAAGTTGTTAACATCTCTTACAATGCCAATGTCTATGGGCATTGGTGACCATTTACCATCAGGTGGCCTATATAATCGTCTGCCATCCTACGCCATAAAAAGGCTATAACATTATATTTAGCAATAATCTAGCCTTTTTAAGAGAAGGCACCGTCGGTCAGCAGTGGATTGTTTGTTTTAATATCATATAATGACATTGTAACATTTACGATTGAACTATGTATTTGATTTCATTCGGGCAAGTCCAAGGACAATATCTAGTATTCTAATAAGGGTTAATAATCAAAGTCGTTTAAATGATTATTTCAAGAGGCAGGTCGTTGAACTATTCTGACCCACAAAAAAGTCAATTGGTGTGCCCTTACTAATATATAATTAAATTTGGCTACGTTCTGTTCTTGAGACTAATTTGCAATTCGATCATATATTAAGTGGTACGTTAAAAAATCGATTATGTTTTCTTCGTTTATAACCGCGAGTATAGTGTAGTTGTTTTTTTTTTTGTGGGAACACCTATTGGAGCGGCCAACTCGTGAGACCACAGGTACTGTAGATAATAAGCTAAATTTTATATCCCATATAGATAACATCATTAAAAAATCACTCAAATTTTTAGGATTTATTTTAAGAGCTTCAAAAGACTTTAAAAGGTCTTCAACCAAAATAACATTATTTAACACTATGATAAGAAGCCAACTTGAATATTGTTCAGTTGCTTGGAGTCCTCACTATCAAGTACATCAAGATAGAATTGAAAGAATACAAAAGAAATTTTTGCGTCATCTGGCTTATAAAGACAATGTTTTTAAACAAAATTTTCATTATAAAGATCAACTAAAATTATACAAAATCCTGTCACTATCTAATCGTAGAGACATAATTGATTTATGTTTTTTGCACAAAGTTGTAAATGGGAGTATTGATTGTCCAAATTTGTTGAGCAGAATAAAATTGGCAGTACCAAGGTACAACGCTAGAACTGTCACTAAAAATAAACAAACTTTCAGCCAAAGATTCGCAAAAAGTAATCTGGGCAGAGCAGCACCCATTAACAGAATGGTAATCAAGTATAATAATATTTTCAAAAAAGCTGGTCTAGATATTTTTCAACAGACTACTACACGCTTTAAAAGACAAATAAAAAAATATCAAAATACTTAATGTAGCCTTATAATTTATTTATTTATTTTTTTTTTAAAGATGGATGACTATTTTGTTTATTTACTTTATTTAATTTCATTATCAATATTTTAAAACTATTACTTTTAAATAATACTAATAATAATAATTTATATTTTTTTGTTCCTATGCATGTTAAGTTAGCCTATAAGTGAGGTATGCAATTTTTATATTTATGTTATTTACCATTATACTATGAAATAAGAAACTAAATTGTATACAACGTTGGCTTCCTATATAATAAAATAAAATAAAAATAAATACTTTTTACTATTTACAGGTAATATAGTACTGGTCAAGAAATAAAAAAAAATGTTATTCATAATAGTAATCAGTACCTTGAATTGTAAGTTATAACATAACATAACTTCAATCATATAAATAACCATGAATTTTCGGCTTTTTTAATTGCTATAAAAGAAAACGACGTCGAATTTATTTTAAAATAAGGAAAACCCATATAAATGGCTCATAAGTGAAAGTTGTCAAAACGTTGTTGTATTAAGAGTCTAGCAGTGCTGCAATATACAAAATAGTGCTCTGCCAAAAAGAATGATGCGATGACAAACCATAGTTTAATTTTACAAAATAGTTCTTTACCAATAGAATTATCAGTTTGAATGATGAGCTGTCCCAGCTCATTTGCTACTTATAAATCAATATGTTTTCTCAAAGATATATTATCATAAAAATATCGTATCGTAAAAGAGAGTTAAAATAACGTAAATAACAATAAATTAAAACAATAATTCTCTCTCTTTCAAATATAGTTTTAACACGTGACAAATTGCGTGATTATATTAGTTTACGTGACACTGTTTAATAAACTCACATACTTAGTCGTATTTAAATTTACGACAGACATTGTGATAATTCATTGATTTCTTATTTTATTTAAATTAATCTTAGGTTTCGAATTGTATTACATGTTATTTTATAATAATTATTTCAAACATTATTAATATGATTTATTAGCGCCTTCCATATTATGTGAGCTACATTTTTATTTTGCCGGATTGTTATTAGACCTGCCTGGCGCCAATCAACTGGTGGATGCGCTCAGTAAAAAATGATTAATTAATTATTTTTTTGTATTATAAGTAGGTTGACGGGCATATGTGCCGTGTAATGGTAAGTGGTCAACACTTAGACTTTTGCACCGGCTAAAATAACCATTCCTTACATCAGTTATGTCGCACCAAAGTTAGGCATGTAGGCTGGAACCGGAACATAGCTATACTACGTATTTGGTTCTCACAACACCCAGGGTTTGAATAGTGGAGTGGTGGTTCTGTTCTATTCTTACGGAACCATTCGGCTATTAGAATTTACATATGTAAGAACTTATTAAACATAATGTATAGTGATTTTGAGGATATTTTTCTATGTATGTAAAAATTATAAATAACTAAAAATATTAGAATTAAATAATTAAAAATTGTCAACATGTCCTATATATATATATATACATGCTATAAATCAAATAGTATTATAAGCCTTATCAGTTAACTTTCACTTACTTAATATAAAAACAAATAAAAAACGTAATAGAAAACATACTTCGTGTTCATTATCATTATGATATCCGATTACTTTGTTAAAAACAAACGTGTTCTATGCGACGTCCACGCGAAAATAATAAATGTAGTCAAACTAAAGTTACAATTAATTAGATTTTTTCGATAATAATAAAGCATATTATCTTGTAAATGAAATGTATTGCGTGTTCTTAGTTAACGAGTTTCGCATTTTCAGTTCCTAGTTGAGATTCTCACTTTTTTATGAATATAAAGCAGATATGATAATTGTTGAGACGTAATGGTATGCACGCACGCACGATGCCGTGAATATATTGGTGTGACTTGCAATCATGTGTTTTATGCAATTGCTTATTATGTATATCATTTTCTTAAATGGATGATTATCATTGTCATAAGAATCGTTTAAACATTAATTATTACGTAAAGTGTAAAATCTTTAAAGATATAAATATATTATACGGATTGTTTTGTTCGAAAATCTACATACTATACTGATGTCTTCGATTATTTACTTATTGAAATAATAAGGGACTATATATATATCTGAATGAATCTCTGTTAGTAACGTTATGTTCATATGACATTTATTTTGAGTTGAAACTTCGTCGTCTTATTAACACGTGGGTATAGTGTAACGCGCGCGTGTTTTGTAACAGAATAATTGTTTAAATAAATAGGTAAAACTCAAAGTAAAACAATGAACCCTACTTGAATATTGCACGCTTTTAAAACAATAAATATACAAAAATATAAAGAATTAATATTATTATGATATATATTACATGCAAAGGAAATAGAGATCGGATGTGAACCTTTAACAAATTAATAATAATGCTACAAATATTCAAATAAATAACAAATAATTGGACAATATTATGAATAGTTGCTTGTTAACAAGTAATTTTATTCTATTGATTTATTTGATTAAAAAAGGCAAAGGAAATGTATTTGAAATGTTATCGTTTCATGTAACACGATATTAATTCTCAATATATATTATAATAATAAAAAAGCAATTTATTTCCCTATCCTCGAGGGAGTGTTGATGTTTGTACTACAACCGGCGTGGAATTATTTACCAATTTTTGTATTGATTGAATATAGTATTGCACAACACAAATATATATATATTTAGTATATTTTATTGATTTAATATATGTATATTTTAGCCGCACTTAATTTTCCACCAACCCGCATTGGAGCAGCGTGGTGGAATAAGCTCCAAACCTTCTCCTTACAAAGAGGAGAAGAGGCTTTAGCCCAGCAGTTTGATATTCACAGGCTGTTACTTACTTACTTACTTAATTTTGAAATAATGGAACACCAACCACGTGCAGGGTCACATACTAAATATAAGAATAATTAAAAATAGATTACATGTTATATGTATACTATAATAAGCTTGTGCTTATGAGTGACGTATTTACAATGTTCATCCATTTCATAAAACGGGGTACATTTTACAGTCCTGGGACTGTAATGATAAATAATTCGAGAAACTTTAATAATTTCTAAATAGAAAATAGGGATTATGGATGTAATCATTAAAGTAGATATTTGAGTGCATTAGTTTCAAATATAAAAAAAACAACAACGGATGTTTATTATATTAACTTTTTTTTTATTTACCTTTGATCCATATAGACGGGTACCTCCGCAACTGCACGCCGCCGGCCATCGACGATTTTCCGGCGGGTTTCTTCACGGAGATACAGAGGCAGCATGGCGCAATCGTTCTACATGCATTTATCTCCATCTATCTTTTCCTGGCCCTCGCTGTCGTATGCGATAAATTCTTTGTACCAGCCGTTGATAGAATATGCACGGGTAAGTTAATGTTTTTGTTTTTAACTTATACAACGGTTCTATTCTGTAAAAAAGTCCTTTTGTATCTGATACGTGAAACTATGCTAAAATGGGTTAACTTTGGTAGATATAGTTAGTTCAATCCACGAAGTTGCGCCACATTTACATTATCGTTGAACTGTAGCGATTGGAGAAAAGAGTGGTGTGTGTATAGGTATACGCTATATTAATGCATGTAGTCTTTAAAGCTGTAATTATTATATTGTGACATATCAGTTTGACGATCTTATTCTAAGCTGGATTTTAAATTGGCACAGAACAGCTCTATCATTATTCATAATTTAAAACTTACTTTTTTCAATACTTTGCATATTCTTTCAGCTTTAAATATGACGAATGATGTGGCTGGTGCCACTTTTATGGCAGCGGCTACGTCAGCACCGGAGTTGTTTGTGAACGTCATCGGGACTTTTATAACTGAGGGTGATATTGGCGTGGGTACCATTGTTGGCTCAGCCGTCTTCAATATACTGGCTGTTGCCGCCTGTTGTGGCATCGGCGCAGGAATGGTATGAATAATAGTTATATAGATTTTAATATATTAGTTCTATAGTGTAAATAAAGCAGTACTTTAAAAAGTGTTCATGTAGAATTAAGTTTAACTTTTTGGGCTTCTTTGTTATCATTGACTTGGCATTGGAAAGAAGAAAATACGGAATGGAGTAACAGTTCATCGCTAGAACAACATTGATACAGATAAAATCTAAACATGAACTAATGTATGATAATATCCGTTTACAGCATCGTTTCCGTCAGACTTGAGTGAAAAACGCCAAGGCCTCGGTGAATAAAATATCGGGAGATATGAATTATTTAACTTATTTCATTTTATGTAAAACAAAGACTACAGCTTTTTTCCTCTACTTTTAATGGTGAAGGGTCTATATTTCTGCGCTTTTAATATTAGAGAATTAAAGATAATTGTTATTGTATAATGATTATGTTAAGATACTTCGTTAATTTATTTTTTATCAAGTAGGCTTACGCATTAAAAATAAATGAATGAACAACGAAATTGTTAGGTTCTTGGCATTATTTCAATTTTTTAAATTTAATATTTATTGTTTTAAAATTTTAGGTGGTACCTCTCGATTGGTGGCCGTTAACAAGGGATTGTCTAGCGTATGGCATTACAGTCTCTATCCTTATTTGTATCATGCATGATGAATACGTGCAGTGGTACGAAGCCTTTCTTCTTGTTTTGTTGTATGGAGTTTATATCTGCATCATGTATTACGACAAATCTATTCAAAATTTTGCTAAAGGTAATATTGTGATTTAAAAAAAATGATTATAATGTTATTTGGTTTTTATTATCTTTATGTTTTTACAACAGGAAGTTGGATATATGTTTCGAATTTTTTGAAGAAGGATAACGAAAAGACAGACTCGGTTTTATCGGTCGATAATGGTTTGTACATTATATTATATTGATTAACATTACTAAGAATACGTCATATTATTAATAAAATTTAACATGATTATTTTTTTAAATTAAACATTAAATATACTAAAATCCAACCCTACTAGATCATCACCAGCATAATGGGAATGTCAAGAGTGTATCCCTATTTACGGATACAAATGAAAAGAAACTGTCCGCAGACTCTTCTCTTCAAGTCGAAAAGATTAAAAATGATGATGATAAAAGTGTGAATGGTGAAAACGACCCCAAGATCAGCGATATGGAAATTGCATGTCAAGAAGAAACGACTCAAGGGAACGTAGAAGAAGGGAATAAAGAAGTAGTGGAGGAATATCGTCATTCTTTATGGAAGTGGCCATCTGGTAGAAGTAAACTTACTAAGGTACAATATAAACTATTTGCTAAATAAGTTCAAGATAAATATTATGTTTGAAGCGATATTGAAAGGAAAACAATATTTGATCTAACGTGTATTTAATAAGAAAGTTTAGTCATTTTGTATTCATATAAAAACAAAGGTATTTTATTATTTTTACGAAATATTATGTTGCTGTATGAGCACAGTTGCAAATAAACTCCTATAGCGATAAAGTTGCAGATGATCTGTACCAAAAATAGGAGATAAATGTACCAAAAAATTTGTCCAAAAAATTACTGTATAAAACTACTAAACGAAATTTTGATGCATTAAATTTTTATCAGAAAATGCAACGCGTTTTGAATATTATTATATAAGTAATTGCATTTTGCAGCCACTTCACCCACTTAATATTAAGACTATTGACGTGACAAGAATAAATTTCATGTGTTTGTATATAATACAATACATTCATTTCCAGCAATTTTCACGTGAACTATTTTATCGATCTATTAATTTTTATATTATAACTAAGCCATTTATTTCAGACAACGTGGATAGTGACATGGCCGATACATCTCGTGTATCTCTTCACTATACCTGACTGCGAGAAACCTCGTTTTAAGAATTGGTTTCCGCTGACATTCATCATGTGCATTGTCTGGATAGGATCGCTGTCCTATATCGTTGCTTGGATGATTACCATAATTGGTAGGACATTATTTTCCATATTTTATTGAAATTAATAATAATAAATAGTAACTGTGTGATATAAAACCTCTAAAACCCTAGGTGATACGTTGATGATACCAGATTCAGTTATGGGGATTACGTTCTTAGCGGCTGGTACGTCAGTTCCAGAAGCTGTTTCCAGTGTGATCGTAGCAAAACAAGGTAGAAAGAGAAATGTTTTTGATGTAGTAAAACATATTTTATTTTTTTATTTAAACAAAATATATTTTTCAGGTCACGGATCAATGGGTATAAGCAACTCGATAGGATCAAATACATTCGACATACTTTTATGTTTGGGTCTCCCGTGGTTAATCAAGGCTTCATTAACACCAGCTGAACCTGGCAACTATTGGGTTAGATCGTTATTGTATATGAATATTACAAATGCGAATTATATATTATAAAGCGAATGTGTATAGCGAAGATATATTGCCGAGCGATTTGGGCCCGTAGTTTGATTATGAACAATCACTCAAAAATTTCGATAAAAAATTATTTGTTAAATAATTATAAATTATAAATAAAGGCATTTTATTTTTGACACGAAAGTTATAATATTCGAGTGATTATCACAATCAGACGATATTTTTCGATTTCAGTGTATTGCTACGCATGGTATGTTATACATAGTAATGTATTTGTTAAAACTTTTGTTCTTTCATTAGGTGAAGATAAATTCGATGGGTCTAGAATATTCGGCGATATCCCTGTTGTCTACGCTCCTGCTGCTGTACCTCACTTTCTGGTTCAACAAGTTTAAGCTGGACGCGGCGGTAGGGCGTGCGTGCTTGGCTATGTACGCTATGTTCTTGGTACTAGCCACTCTCATCGAGTTGAATGTATTTTTCCCGGTGAACGTGCGTACTTGCAAGAGAACCGAACTGAAATCTTAACTACTAAACATATGCAGTGATATGAATGAAACCTCACCAGTGATGTCATTCACGTCAGATTCAAGGGAAGCACCCAGCTTTCTAACATGATGTCGTTCGCAAATCGTACTAAATTTTTACTCTTAGTTTTAAGGTGATATCGATGATCACAAATCTACAAACAAAGATTAATAACGTTAGGTTTATAATACATGATATTATTAATTTTACCTATTTGATTGAGTACTAAGCGGCATAGGTTTTTAGATTTTGTTTAATTTTTTATTAATTTACATTATTTTATCAGTCTTAAAATATCACTATAATTAACATAATATGAGTTTCGAATTGTATGGAATATTATCTGAATTTAATGCCAAATATTTTTTATAGATTACACTATCAGAATATGATCAGAGAGCGAAGTTAATACTAATACTTTGTATACTTTTTAACTTACCTTTGCAACTGAGGTATATAATAATTTTAAGTTTGAAAAAATTGTTTTGTAAATAAATACGTACGATATAATGTATCAGCAATTAAGAAATATAAAATATTCAGATTTTTATTTTCAGTATTATTTCAATTGAAAATAATCCTAAGCTCCGCTATATTTAATCCTGAATTAAGGGACTAACCTGACATTAGGGATTGAATAATATGTAAAATAATAAAAGTCATGAGACTGATATCAACACACTTAACAAACTTATCCCCGCATCGAAAAATAGTAACAGCTACTTTTTATTGAGTGTGGGGGACTAAGATAGAATTTTACAGTTTTCAATTTTTTACTTTATTACTTTTAATTTAACGTTTTTTGCACTATTACTTTAAGGTCACAAGCAGCACAAATTTTTATTTGGATTACAGGCGAATATAGTATAACATTCTGTATTATATGTATTACAAGCTGTGCCCCGCGGTTTCTAGCTAAAAATCAGCCTAGAGTCTTCCACGATAAAGTTCTATACTCCACAATCTTTTTTTAATTCGAACCAGTACTTCCTGAGATTAACCGGGTCAAACAAACAGACTCTTCAGCTTTATATATCAGTATAGATAATGTTTACGCACTTAATAAGTAACAGCCCGTAAATGTGTCATTGCTAGACTAAAGCCTCCTGGAAGCTTCAAAGGACAAGATTAGGAGTTAGTTTCACCACGCCGCTCTAATGCGGACTTACACACAAAATATCATAGCAAACAAATAAATAAGTCATAATACCGTATTAGAATGGTCTCTATACAAATATGATAAACTCTTAAAAAACAAGTAAATAAAAATATATATATCATTCCATTAAAAAATAATTTTATTATGAAATTGTTAATATTTGAAAATTAACAGGAAGAAAAATCAACTATAAATATTATTTCTTGGTGAGAGAATTTCCGTATCAATACTGTTGTCATCCTTCTGAAAATAAAACGTTTTCATTTTAATAACAATACAATCTTATATTGAAAAGAATAAGATCTGTTGAATTAATTCCAAAAACAGATAAATATCTAAGTTCGCTTTAATGTCACACAATACAGATGCATAATATTGAGTTTAGTCGTTGGTTTACTCAATACTTATATTAACATAAACTGAAGGTTGTATTTTATTTTTAGCTGTAAAATGAAAACACGAACCATACATATGTATTGTTAGTAAGTATTACATTTTGGAAGTTTCGATGGTAATATTTTCAAGTTTCGCATCAATTAAGATAAATTAACAGGTTATTTTGAAACTATTTGAATTATTTAGTTGTTTAGCAATTTAATCATAGACAATGACGTACTTAAAAAGCGTAACAGCCTTTTAAGGTCCCACGGCTGAGCTAGTTCCATCTAGTTCCACCACGCTACTCCAATGTATTGGTAGAGCTTTGTGCAAGCTCGTCTGAGTAGATACCACCCACTCATCAGATATTCTACCGCAAAGTAGCAGTACTTGGTATTGTTGTGTTGCGGCACAAGGGACATAACTTCTTAGTTCTCAAGGTTGGTGTTTCATTGCCGATGTAAGCGATAGTTAACATCTTTTACAGAGCCAATGGATATGGGCGTTGGTGACCACATAGCATCACCACCATATGCTCGTCCGCCTACCTATACAATAAGAAAACATGTAATAAATTTAAATAGACATGTATATAATTTACCAAATATGCTGTACGAAGATGCAATAATTCCATCTCACGCGCGTGCAAATCGATGTCATGCTGTGTGAGGCGCGGTCTGCGGCAGTGGATACTCTGGGGAGGTAGCCAGCGATGGATAACTGGAGTAAGGAGGTCGCGATGGATCTGTAATTTCGTAGACTTTGTTGGACATTGTCTTTATACTTGTATTTTAAATGAAATCGATACAGACAAAAAACTACATTAATAACACTGCCGAGCAAAGGTTTCAGATCTTATCACGATATAATTCATTAATAAAAATAAATATTATATATTATTAATAAAAACAATAAAAAGATAATTCAGAAATGCACAAACGCAAATGTCTGGAGCGAGAATAGACGAGGCAATGTTAGATGTTTGATATTGCATATGATCTTCGGTTAAAATACTTGTGTTGTGTCCTCAAACGTTGTCGTTGATAAAATGTCATTTACATTATACATATGTCATTATTATTATTATATGAATGCTGATAAACAATTGTTACAAATATTGCTGAGGTAGAAATAAAATGCCACTGGTAGGGCTTTGTGCATGCTCGTCTGAGCCATCGTAATTATAGGCATAAGAGACGTAACTTCTAATCAACATAAGTGGGAAAATCGGCGAGAAGGAAAAATTGTATTATACGCATATTGCATAGGTACATAATGTAAATTATATACAGTAGTTTCAATCCTGTTCATAATAATATAATTATAGTAATTTAAAAAATGATAATTATGTGTGGGCTAGTATTTCGACAGACTTGGCTCACACAGATTTTCATTACTATGCCAATTACAATTATTTCAAATAATAAAAATGTCGACTCTCGCTAAAACAACCTTCGGATATATTGATTTACAAATACAAAATACCCTCGTAGTTTAAACTTGCTTAACTTTATCACTATAAGTACTATAACCCATTTTTAATTAGAAAGCTGTTATATATATTTCTTATTTTGGTCACGTTAGTCACAGGTTTCCGTGGTGTAGCGGTTATCACATCTGCCTAACACGCAGAAGGCCCCCGGTTCGATCCCGGGCGGAAACATAGTTTTTGTTTGTTTCGCTTTCAGCTTCTAATAATTTATATTTTATAGTTACTTTTGCTCTTTACATAATATAATAAATAATCTTAAAATTGAAATATTTTTAAAATCATTAACTACATAATTATAATTATCTATTAATTATTACGTAAAATAATATAAATTATACGGCTATTTTAGATTGATATTGCTTTATTTTATTTACATTGCCCAAGGTTGTTGGTGCATTGGCGATGTAAGATTGGCGATGTAAGTCATTTCTTACAATGCCAATATCTATGGGTGTTGGTGACCACTTAACAAAAGGTGGCTGATACCCTCTGGTAGCCTATCTATTCTATAAAAATATATTCGAATACTAAAAACGAAACATTAATTATTTATTATATAATAATGTATGTATATAATTCAGTATACTTATTATTGTGTTGTATATAGAACATTAGGATCTACAAATATTTTGATTTATTTATACATTTTGACGCGATACTAAGCGTCATTCACTTGATAAAAAGTATATATCATTACAAAAAAAACTACCAAAATATTCTCGAAATAAATGTCCGTATTATCTTAGAAAAACTATTTGAGCACGAACCAATTTTAAAGCAAAATGCTTTCTCATCTTGTGAAAATGATAGATAGATATAATAAATTACCATTGAAGGATCATTTGGCTGAGTGAAGTATGACACAAGAGCGCCAGTGACGGTACAAACTACCATCCCAACAAACGTATAGTACAAGTAGCTTAACCTGTACATGAAGAATGTTCCAGACCTGGGGAAAAATACCTTCGGTTAAAAGTGACTACTAAAAATATATATAGAAATTGTATATCAAAAACACGCAAATATTTCTACATATAGTAATTATTCAATTTAATATAATTAAAAATAATACGACTTCTTCTTTTTCTTCTGTCATACAAAATCGTAAAGTTTGTTTTCGATAATTTCCGTACCGTAATATCAATGTAATTTTTGTATTGATGACGTATTTTCAATGTTTGGAAATTAGTAATTACTGAGTTACGTGGTTTTTCTCACTGAATTCAATTTATATTTAATTTATTTCGTATAATGATAATTTAAAACTGCGCGTAATCGATCGAAGTCGATTCGAATAAATTGAACTTTGATTTAATGACAAGATTAGAGATTTACTTGGTGGTAGAGCTTTGTGCAAGCTCGTCTGGGTAGGTACCACCCACTCATCAGATATTCTGCCGCAAAACAACAGTACTTTGTATTACTGTGTTCCGGTTTGAAGGGTGAGTGAGCCAGTGTAATTACAGGCACAAGGGACATAACATCTTAGTTCCCAAGGTTGGTGGCGCGTTGGCGATGTAAGCGATGGTTAACATTTCTTACAATGCCAATGTCTATGGGCGTTGGTGACCACTTACCATCAGGTGGCCCATATGCTCGTCCGCCTTCCTATACAATAAAAAAAATGTCCACATAGCACTTTAATATTTATATTTAATTTGTGATAGTTTTTTATCCAGACAAGGGTATTAATGTTTTTATATAATATAGTATTATATATTTTCAATATAAAGTCAAAATTAATAATGAATTGATTTTTATTGATCTATTTAGATTTGAGTAATCTAATTACCTATTTGTTTCCTGTAATACTTATACATCTGCCTAATAACAATATGTTTTCACCCACGGCTTTATCCCGTGCAAGCGGCAGTTATTATGTATCGTATATCGTTTTCTGAACCCCTGCCAAAGGTAAAATTTCATAATAATCGGTTTAGTAGTTAAGATGTGAAAGCGAAACATAGAAATTCACTTTCGCGTTTATAATAATAGTCGGAAATCGGAATATATTTATATGTATATAAAATAAAATTAATTATTCTTAAACGCTAGTGATCTTATTTATAACGTTTCTTAGCGGCTGTTAGTTATACATTGTTCTCGAATTTTCTGTCATTATAGATTTGTAATTCGAATGAAGATGACACAGCATTACTTAACTAATCACCCGCCAAACAAGTAAAGGAGGCTTTTATAAGCAAAGCTCTGTAATCTATGGTACCTGTCAAATTCTACAGTAGTTTCTGGAGTAGGAGAGGCATAAAGCGTGTAATTTGCCGCGCAACCAGACACGTCTACCGGTTTTGCCGGTATTACGATCTCTCCCCGCAACATGGCCGCCTGAGTGCCCAAAGATATCCATCCCACCAGAATTGTTGACGTTATACCACCAACTAATGCGCCCTGTTTAAAATAACGACGAAATAAAATGACACACATTAATTGCCTTAGATAATTAATTTATATTATCTGTAGTATCATCTAACTATATCGATTATCACAAATAAAGCTTATGTTATCGAAGTTATATATCGTCCTTCTGGTTAACACCATACCTTACCACCTACTATACATAGATACCACCCTCTGATCGTTTGTAAAAAACACCAATATTTGCTAACATTTACCAGTGAAAGTGGAAGTGAAATATTTCTTCAATGTCTCGTTAAGATATAAATTGTTTCGACTCGAATCTAATGCCTCGAATATAGTTTTGTGGATCCATAATAAATATTTGATATTTAAGATTATATAATATGATTCCTTTCTTACGAATATTTGTCAGTAATATCTACATTTTCAATCAAATGAAAATATGACACGAATTTAATAAACGAAATAAAATTCACCAAATAAAACAACTAAATTACTATTTAACTCACGGTAGCATTAATCCATGGTAAAAATAGTCCCATTGTGAACAATCCAAGCAGGCTGCCAGCTGTTATTCCAGCCAGGCTTTTACCAGCCTGGATGAGGGCTCCCATATGTTCGACCAGGAATACGAGGGCGACGCAGATACCACCTTAAAGTGCAATGTTTCATTAAAGTTCAATATGTGTTAATTAAATGTCTTAAAATGTACGGTAGCTATTTTTTAAATGTTGATTCATACTTATTAAGTTCTTTAATGCTACTTAATAATAATAATAAGACCCTCCAGACCATAGATTAGATTAGATAGATAGATTTCGGCCACGGCGGCCAATCTCAAGAAAGATTAGCCAACTGCGCAGGAGATATTATAGTGCACAAGTGTGTGCGCAAACACAGGTGCACTCTCTATTCCCTAGCTCTCATAATCCGATGGGACGGCAATCCGACACGACCGGAAAGAGTTCAGGTGCAGGACCAACGGCTTAACGTGCTTTTCGAGGCACGGGAGTGTACACACTTCCAACTTCCAGACTACGGGCTGCTACTAAGAATTTTCTGACAGAAATCCCCAACAACTATTTATTGGCCCGACCTGGGAATTGAACTCAGGACAACCGCGTCTGCGGCCTTATATCAAGCCACGAGACAAACGAGGCAGTCAAATGCTACTTTATTAAGGTTATTAATGCTAACAACTCTTATGTAAATACCGATAAAAATTCGCTCAGTTTTTATTTACTGAAAATTTAGTGAAATATTCACAATACTATTTATATCATAATAATAACAAGCCACAAACTAAATTAACTGTTAAATGTACTAAAATTAGATTATCAGACTAGTTAGCTTATGGTTGCAAATTTCAATTTCAAATGGTTATATCAAATTATTTCATTATAACATCTCACAAGAGATTTGTACTTGAATGGACTAAATTATAAGTCTAAATATAGCTGGTTATCCATTTGATTCTCCTTATTATCAGTCTACCTTGTATCGCAGTTCTCATGGCAACTGTCTTCAGTTTTGACGTCTGGAGACTATATTTCCGATTGTATTTGTTAATGTGAACATTGTGTTACTAAACTAATAGTAACTTACGACTTACTTATAAAAGTATTTGAGTGGAAGATTAGTCAATGCTGTGTCTTTTTCTTTCAAATGTGAATAGAATAATGACAGTCAGAGCGAGTCAGAAATCAGTGATTAACTAAACAGCCGCTAAGCTAATCTGCTTATATTATAAGTAAGGCCGTATGGCCTCGTGGCCTTACTTATAATATAAACTTAGCTGCAGTGTACTAACTAAATTTTAGGGAAAATATTTGTTGCTAATTCGACTACACATCTCCAGTCTAAGTTGATGGATAAAAATGCAGATTTTTTTTTTGACACACCCAGTTCTGACCACGAAATTTTCCTTCAACTATGAGATGAATGCGAATGAATGAATTATTATAGATAGTAATAATATATTTTTAAAGAATTATTTACATAAACGGTTAAAATATTTACGAATAAAAATTCAAAGAACACAATTCATAGTCGCGTGGAATGGTGGAAAGAATTCTACCAGCATTTCCCCTTTCAATCGCATTTCCGATTCTCTAAGCACTAAAAATTAACACTACGTGACAGTAATTCGACGTGTTATATTTTTTTATAAAACTTCTCGCACTATTACTCCAGAGTTTAAATGTTTCAATTGAAATCGGATTCAAATATTATTGTATTATCTATTAAGATTATCTGTCACGTACCTATAACCACTACGATGACTTTCATGATGAAGCTGGCGGTCCTCTCTGATATAGGCTTGTTATACGCTGGTCTGATCAAGTCTTCAAATATTACACCACACATTGAATTCAAGCCCGTTGACATTGAACTGTAAATAAATGTAAGTAGAGAGATTTGTAGAGAGGTTAATTATCGTTATATAATCACTGTGTTTATTTGGGATACTTTTATTTGATCCTTTGTTCACTGATACAATATTGTAAATTCAATATGTTTAGTCTTATATCTATAATAATTGACTTTTTTTCTAAATATGTATATTAAAAAATCTAAAAAATCTATTACATTTCAGCGATTACGATTGAATTGTTTTTCATACAGTCTATGTACTTTATACGGTTTCATCAGGCGTTTTTTTAGCTAAGGTTTAAATCAAATCAGATAAAAAAAACTAAGCAAGAGATAATAAAGTCAAAATTAGGTAAATGACAAGTAGATAATTTCATGTCAGAAAACAAGAATCAATGATTATAATTATGGGAATGACTGATTTTTGAAATTAATTATTTAAATAGTATTACCATATAAACAACCTTTAATATTAATATCCTGATAGAAAACAACGAGCAATTGCTTAAGAAATTACTTAAGTTGAAACAATTAATGATGTCATATTAATTTGAAAGGAATGCAACTGTGTCGAATATATATAGAACTATCACAGGTGTATCACCAAAACTTTACCTCAAAGCAGCACTGAAGACTCCACTCATGAAAATTCCAGGCAAAGCAGGAATGGAACCAGTTATTGTCATCACGAAGTACGGCAGAAGCTGGTCACTTTTTCTTATAGCTCCAATGCTAAGAGGATCGCAGTTTGCGAATGTAGCGTAGATTACAAGACCAGTGTAACAGCAGAGCGATACGATGATGAAGATACCCGCAGCCATTATGAAGATGGTTCTGGATATTTAAGAACATGTTTGTTTGTTTTTTTATTACAAAATACCAATTTTTATTCGCTTTTGAGAAAGATATCAGGTGTTAGATACTTTACCGCTGGAAATGTGTATGCATAATTTTCTGACCATCGGAATAGTTGAGACGTGAAAGCTAACAGTTGTCTCTTAGACAAACAAATTCACTTTGGATTCATAATATTAGTTAGGATAACTATTTCATACAAATTTAGACGAACTGTATTTTGTGATTCGTTGATACTGGTTCTATTACAAATTGTTCTATAATCTAGTAATTTAATTTTAACGACAACTAAATAAATGAGTATTGGTTATCTTCCCAAATACTTTTTGAAACATTTATAGCATCAGCTAATATATTTTGTTCGTAACAAAGATTGGCCTTTAATATTTTGTAGCAAGACGATAGGATATTATGTCATGACATTCATAATTGTGAATGTCTGGTCTGATATGTGTGTCTGTTCGCAAAATGGGATGTGGACATTTGGATTAAGAATAATTGTCACACCTCTAGGGCAAATATATTAACAATAACTATCTCAGCAAAACAACAAACAAATTACTACTACTACTAGTACTATTTTGTAATATTTACGTATCCCAAGGATTTATTTCCAAACCCACAGAATTGTGTGCTGCATTTATAATTTAACCTCATTCATATGATATTATATGTTGAAAAACTCACATTCTCGCTTTTCTAAGTGAGGAGAGGGCAAGGCAACGCTGTATCATAGCTTGGTTGACTGAACAGGAAGCCAGCCAACTGAAGTAGTTTCCAAAAACAGTTGACCAAAATGTGTGACGTATTGTTGGATCCATATCCATGCTGTAATTATTTTAATGTTTAACTTAATTAATTTTGAAGATTAAATTTAATAAAAAGCTAAGCTGTTTTGAAAAATGCATGTTTTACATTTTTTAGCAATAACTTTGCTCTTAGTGATTTTATATAAATTGGGATGACGCTACTTTTTATGTTTTCAGGTAATATTATTATGTAAGAATCATATTCAAATCTGCACTAGTAAACTTTATTATTGAGATTTATATCGTAAGCTCTTGTATTAGAAGATTTATTTTATTAAAAAAAGGTAAATAGACTGATCAAATATGGTCTGTATTAAGGTAAGTGATAACTACTGTCCATATATTACCACCATGTAACTTCAATGATTAATGGCAGATAATTGACAAAAATATAAACATACATAAAAAAGTCAAGTCGGTCTCCTTCTTGATTTATTCGTATAACTTCTCGAACGCCACCGAGTCGGCAAGTTCCATAAATTAGTACAAATATAACACCGAAGTACATGAAAATAGTTTGCAAAGCATCGGTCCAAACAACTGCTTTTAAACCACCCTGGAAAATTGTGTTTGAATGCATTAATATATTATATTTTTATGGAGGATAACAATACAGAATTCATATCTACAATATATTGTATTAACTATCAAAGTGACACGATATATTTATTGAAAAAAGTGAAGAATAAACAGAAATTAAATACAATACAATTTAGTTCACATCAGATGAACGCACTCAATATATTAAAAGCGACTAATTATACGTATTAACATGAAATTCATTTATATTAAGTACTTAACTAAATATATAAATGCAAAAGTAGCTATGAGGCAAATTATAACAGCGTGGAATGACAAGAATGCTAGCAGCATTAATATTTCATCGTTGAATTCCAATTTCAATCCTCCAGGAATTACATATTATATATTAAATGTATTAATAATTTGCTTAATTATTAAATAGTTATTTGAAATATCAAATATTTTTCTTATAATTTCAAATTGATATGTAAAACAAAATAAATGTATATGGATCTTTAGGCAGTTAAAATACATATTATTTGTCTAAAATGCAAGACGAATAGGATTAGAGAATACCTTAGATTGGGGGAGGGAGGAGGGCGTCGAGCACAATCTCACGACATCTCACCAAGGGGAAAGGGGGGGTCGAAAAATCGCCAAAACTACCTCACGTAATTTATGGATGCCCCCTTAAATAATTTGGGGTTAACTTAATTTGGGGATAACTGATATTGTGATTATGTTTTTTACATAGGGTTAATGGAAGCCACTACGGAAGTTGTGTATGTTGTGGAATATTGGAAAAGAAATTTAGTCTAATGGAGTTCATCATCAACATCCTCATATCAGCCGGAAGATGTTCATTGCTGGCATAGGCTTTCCCCAAGGATTTCCATGGTGGCCCGTCTTGCACTGGCCCCATTAAACTGCTTCCCGCGACTCCTATTATGACGTCAGTCTGCCTTGTAGGGGGTCTGCCCACTTCCATTTCGTAGTATCGGCGGTCAATTCGGTCTCGGCTACTACCAGTTCGATCCAGACTCGATCTCACAGAGAAACTCCGAGTTTCTCTGTGAGATCGAATCAGAAATGAATCCGCAGGCGAACCAAAGTAACCGATATAACCCGAAGAATTAATAAATTTAACTGGTAGTAGCCGAGACAGAACTGACCGCCGCTGGGACAGTAAGGTTAAATAAACACTATATAGAGTAACGTGGTACTCTCTATGATAAACTAATAATATATTTTTTTACCAATTTTAAATATTATCTCGGATGAACAGATGGAAACAAAATCAAAATCATGGTTGCTTCAGTTTTGATGACAAGAAACCATATTAATTTAAAAGACTTATTTTTAAATCATAACCAAAAAATATTTATACATTTTCTTTGCATACATGTTTAAATGGATTCATCAACAGTTACATAGTGATATAGTATTCAATTACATTGTGGTATTGGTCTATATAGTGTACTATCGGTGCGGAACACAATAGACAGATCAATTTCGACAGTGATAATGATTTGCTCGACCTGATTCTATTAATAGACTTGCCTCGTTGGCTTAGCGGATAGCTCACAATAACCGATGATCTTCCCTAAAATTCTGCATTTAAGCCCAAGGTTGGACCAATAAAAAAAATTGCAGAAATTGAATTGGTTCAAAAAGCGAGTATAGGAATAAGAGAACTCAAACACTCTCTTATTCTTACACTCGTGAACAATTATGCATTTTATTATCATACCATCGTTCGCAATCGGTATATAAACATCACCATTCTTAACAGTCCGAGTGTGTAGGTAACAATTTGCAGGGTACGAATTTAACTTACCAAAGTCGTGTAGAAGATGCATACGATACTAACGATGGGTGTTATCATGTGAAGATTTATCCCAGTCACTGTAAACATATATATATTAATTTAAGGTATCAATTTTTTGATACTATTCTTAAAAATAAATTATATATTTACAATAAATTATATAATGTTACTAATATGGTAAAACTTTCTGAAACAAATACAAATTGTTAATATTTCTTATGTATTTTCTTTCACGGCATCGACTACTTATTTAGAAAATATTTAAGTTTTCTTCCGGTCATATAAGACAAAGCCATATTTTCGTATTTATTGGGATGTTTCTATATTGAATAGTTTAACACATTCTAGAACAGAACTATTATTATAAGTAAGTAACCGCCTATGAATGTCCTACTGCTGAGCTAAGGCCTCTTCTCCTTTTTTGAGGAGAAGGTTTAGAGCTTATTGCACCACGCTGCTCCAATGAGGGTTGGCAGAATACACATGTGGCAGCATTTGAGTTAAATTTGAAACATGCAGGTTTCCTCACGATATTTTCCTTCACCGTCAAGCACGAGATGAATTATAAACTCAAATTAAGCACTTGAAAATTCAGTGGTGCCTGCTCGGGTTTGAACCCATTGGTTAAGATTCACGCGTTCTAGCCACTGGGCCATGGGCTTAGTTTTATTATTATAGACATACACAATTACTTAGTTATTGTGTCTAGTGTACTGGCCCTTAAAGTGTTGAAATGACCTGTGAACCAGAGCATAACTATGTAACTATATAAATACAATACAATACCTTGACTTAATGCTAAAGCAGGCACATATATGACAATTGGTATGTACAGCAACATTTTAATGATAAATATTATAGATCCAAGTAAACGAACGTGTTGATTAAAACGTAAGCGTAAATACTGAAAGAAAAGGAAATACATTATTATTTACATCGCTGAATCACAAAAATAACACTCATAAGAAAATACAATACCACGTAAATAAATTATATGCAGAATACATTTTAGGAACATGTACAGGAGTGGCTTAATCGTTAAAAAAAGATAGATCTCTTCCATAAAACCAACGACAAAGAGGAAATAAATAAAACTATTCTATACATATATGAGCGAAATACCACTCATCACGAGATATCTTAAGCTATCCGCCCGATTGGCTTCAAATTTGTCATAGTTACTCCTTCCTCGACGTAGACGCTCACTGAGAATGGATTTTATAGCAAATTCTATCCATAATACTATTTTTTCCTAATGTACTTATCAACTAGCATGCCCATTAATAACTATCTTTTGTTATATTTAATTACATTTCGGCGGTTCGGAGAATATTCCGATTTGGGATGTGTATTGACTTATGAAATATGCTATGCGAATATGTTTATGCGAAAGTTTTTAAGCTTCATATTCATATTAACGGTGAGTCAAAGTTATTATTAGTATTCTTTAACCAGGCAAAGTTCGGACTATAAATGGAAAATTCGTACTGTAACTAAAACCATTCTTATTACCTTAAACTTAAGGTTTGTGTTGCAGTGCAGTGCAATAAAATCCGATCTCTTCAAAGAAAACCGAATGTAATTACTATGGTGTTGATTTTTAGCTTTTGTGCACCTTTAAAAGTATTTCCTACCCAGTAATCTAAGAATACATGTTGACAACGTGGTACATATATCGTAATAGATGCTCACTAATTCGTTGAAGACTAGGTTAAATGAATTGTCAAGGAATCGCTGACTCTCTGATATAACAATTTATATTAGTTTTGGAGTCAGAGCTCCACCACCTATATTGCTTATGTAAAAAACCCTAGATTTAGATAAAACTGCAAACTTAAATTGTGTTCATGTTTATGGGTATAAATAAAATGTATAATTATTATTATTTTATCTTAACTAACATAGTCACAAATTTAACCACACCAACACCAACACACTTCGCCTTTAATTTATATACCAACTAATGTTTTTGACATCCTTTTTACTTAACTAAAACTTAGCGTGTATTGAATTTTATGATTCAGCTGGGATCGCGTTACCAGACTCCAAAATTGCCTGTCTAAAAATAACGTGGAGGTACGCACGTAGGCGATTCGTAACAAACCAATTGTTCGCATAAATGACTTTGTGGCTTCTACAAGCTTGAAATAACAAACAAATTTATTTATTTATACTTTTGAAATATAGGTACAATTTCTTCAATGGGGTAGTGGAATGTAAATGATGATTAATTTTATTATTAATTCTTAGGAAAGGATTTTTATTATGATACTAACAATGTTCATAGAAATTTCGATTGGTGATGGTTAATTGTTGACATAAGACCGTTAAGCGTGAAAGCGTTACAAACAAATAAAAAAACTTTCGCATTTATAATATTAGCAAGAATAAACTTGGATAAATAGTCTGAAAACTGGTTAAAAGCAAAAAGATTTACTGCAAATATTACGAAAAAAGAAGACATGGGGAGAAAGCTATAATAATTTTCTATTGTATTCTTGAGATCATTGGCAGCAATATTTGGAATTATGTTAACTGCAAAGATCAAATTCATTGATACGATATCAGTTTTTAGAATATTATTTAAAAAAAGAAACTTTAAAGGCTATAAATATTTGTGACAATATATAAAATACGCTACGAAAATGTATATTAAAATATTTTTTTTAATAACAAGAATTACATTATATTTAAAAACGCAGCTAGACAGCTTTTGGATACGTTTTTGTTTAGTAAGTACTTAGTTGTTTTTTTAAATGATATAAGATATAATTTTGCATATAAACGAAAGCATAATTATATAACATATTCTTTCTTCCTTTCTTCTGAATCGTGCCGCTAGAAACATCTGTTCTTAGCAAGCATGAAACTATTTTATCAGAATATGAAAATGTAATCAACGATTATATCAAAATATAATAAAATTTTAATTTATCAAATGATTGATGAAAAAGTTCTTCGTAAACATAAGTAGCTTACCTCATAAGAGGATGTTATTTGTAAATTATAGAACACAGGTAGGTAGACTATAGATATAGTCACTGATACGATCCACTCTGACAGCACTATAGTCCAGAGCTGAGTTCCGTAAGTATACATCTCAGCTGGCAGACCCAAAAGTGAAATTCCAGATATATAGCTGAAATAAAAACGATCACATTATAATAAATTATCCTACAACACTGAGACATGACGTTTCATAGTGCCTCTATGAGCCTATTACTAATATTATTTGAGTGCATATAATATTGATTCGATTTGTAAATTGTCGTAAGCCATATAACGTAAAATAATAAATAAATAATAAATCTACTGTTTGCAGGGGACTCATTTGAAATAAGGAAATCTATCGCCAATACCAACAGGTATAAGGAAAGGTATATTTGTCTACAGTAATGAGGTCTAATGGACCAAAAGTTAAATTAAGTTAGACAAATGTTAATATATTTGTTATGAATTAAAAAAAATTTAGCTATCTAAAATGTATTCTTTATACTTTTGTTGCATTTAACATCATGTTATATTAAGTTAATGTTATAATGATATAAGCCTATCTAGATGTGAGACTAGATAAGATTATAAGACTATACTAGATAAGATAATTAAATATATTTGTTTCAGTAACTTTTCTATATATTTTAAAAATACTTTATAGTACGAAGTATAGCCACCTAATAAAACTTTAAAAAGATTCTATCTCTGCAGTGTGTTTATTTTAGAAGCATATGAATTGAGCGTGTAAGAATATTTTCCAGAAATGTTTCCGATGAAATCTAATGCTTATGACATGATTGCCACGTACATGCAGGTTGTCTGATATTTCACGCGATGAACTCCTTCCTTAATCCAATCATTTTTAAAAGTTATTTACTAGCTCTTTGACCACGGCTTCACTTGCTTCGTTTGATGCATTCTGATTTGTTAAAAAACAATTTCCATAGCTCTACTTTTAAAAAATGAAGGATTTCATACAAAATTTCATCCCCTTTAGCGCTATCTAAGGGATTAAATAAAAAATCTTACCTACCCACCTACTGTGTGAAAGGAACTCGTATGCAATTTTATATGGTGCGAGCCCAAGTATTTGGAGTGCGTAGATATGTCAGTCCGGCATATTTTTTACCAATGCCCATAGACATTGGCGTTGTAAGAGATGTTAACCATCGCTCACATCGCCAATGCGCCACCAACCTTGGGAACTAAGATATTATGTCCCTGTGCCTGTAATTACACTGGCTCACTCGCCCTTCAAACCGGAACACAACAGTACCAAGTACTGCTGTTTTGCGGTAGAATATCTGATGAGTGGGTGGTACCTACCCAGACGAGCTTGCACAAAGCTCTACCACCAAGTACTTATGTTACCAAGGCGTTGTATATATGCTCTCCAACAGAATTGTTAAACCAGTGTTAGTCGGGTAAGACGCATAATTACATTACGCTTGTTTCTATTTATTGGAACGAACGAAATTCTTTTACATGGCTTACAGTATAGTGAAGTGGTAGAACGTGTCACATAACGAAATAGCGTTATGCCTACCTCTGCTACAAAATGCGATACGTTAAGCGTTCGTGTACAGTACTGCGCGAGCGCTTTTGGAGGTAGTACATACGCCGATTTTTTGTATTTTTTTAAATAAGTTTAGTTATTAATTATAAGCAAACTCAAAACAAAAATATAAAGGTAATACAAAACTATATAATGACCAATAGCGCTTACGACCCGCACGCAAGTCCATGTGACTCGAACCTTGGGCTATTGTCATAATTCCCATCAAACTTTGTTTAATTAAATAGGAGGGGTAAAGTGCTAAAAGTCTTATTATTAGTAAATTCCTTGAAAAAGGGATCGAAATGATTGTAAAAAGTGTTAATTTAATTTAAAAGTTTAAATGAAAGAGTTGCATATAGGAGGTTGATGTTAAGCTTTTTGGTGGCAGTTATACACAATTAATTAAAATCTACAATTTAAAACACGTTTTGAGTCGAGTATCACAATGAACTTCGTTCCTGATTTGTTCGTTCGAAAAACATATATTGGTGTTATTTAATATTTTTTTGTCTTAAAATTTAATTCTCACTTATATCAGTTTTTGTCAGGCTCTGTTTATAAATTACAAGTAGCCTTTTTCTGCCGGTTAAGAATCTCGTCTTCAAACTACTAGACCAATACGTGTCCTGGCATGTATAGTCTTATATATAGAGAATACTCGAGTATTTCTTGATAAATACCGTAAGTGAAATCGGAGAACTTGGTAACAATAATCCTTAATAAGCTATCATTTCATTTAGTCAACAGTTCTCTTACACAATACCCACGCACTGTCATTGCGTTCAAGACTTCCGTATCAATCAGTAATAAGGGTGCGTGGAAATAGTTTATTAAGTAAATTCAATGATGCAAACGGATCTATAAGAAAAATATTTTGCCTTTCACGTCTTATAATGTCTTCTTATGTGTATATGCCATTTTTGAGTTTACTAGTCTGGCACTGTTTGATTCGTCACCTGGTGGTTGTTAAAAGTAAAAAAGTGTATATTCATACCTACCATTCAACCTATCCGTGCCTATATATACATATGTTTATATAAGAACATCATATGCAGGCTTTCGACAGTAATATATTGATATATTTAAAACCACATAAGTGAATTTAATGTAACATACATATTTACAATAATTAATATTATAAAATACACGTGATTTGAAAACACTAACGAATGCATTGGCTGTTTTATTTAAATGACTTCTTAAAAATAATTTAAAAAAATGCACAAAATGAATGAACACTTTCGCATATAATTCGCTAGCTATTTGTCTTATAAATAAATTGTTATTCAATAATGCAATTTTCTTTGCGACAAAATAATACGATCTAAACCAAATACCTGGAAATCAAGGACATTGATATGGGAAAAACTCCCATCGTTTTTCCGCCCATAAGGTATTCTGATGTAGTGTTCTGTTTCTTCGCAGCAAAGAATGCAAAATAAACTCCGATAAGAGCAGAAAGGAGTAGCATCACTCCGAATACCAGATAATCCAACCAATCAAAGTATTCCAGTACCATTTTGAATGCGTCCGCGTTCGTCCAGCGCCACGCGACAATTTAATAAATTTTTCTCGGTCAATAGTTCCCGAGAGGTACTGGAATCAGTTCTATTGCTATATTTATCCTCCGAAGGATCTCGGACGGGACCATTAGAGGGATGAGGTTCACTAATTGACTATTTACCGGTCTGTTGCGTCTTGCATTCGTGACACGGACTTTAATCTCTATGCCGGTGATTGTCGTCTACAAAGTAAGACCTTGGTGAAATTTATCCTTTGATACATATACAAAGTACATACAACCTATATACATATGAAAATGCGAGTACATTTCACATTTTTGATAATGCAGGAAGAGTTCGATTGTAATGTTAAATGTAGTAGAAATAATAAATTCTGTGCTTTTTATATAATTAATATAGTTTGATGTTGTGAGGACTTCTTATAGGTAAATAATTAATGCCATAATTATATAATTTCATTCTCACGTTAATTTGAACTATTTATATGATAAGACAAAATAAAGTATAATATGAATAAATATTAAGAGAGAGTTTATGTTATCTATCATAAAGAAAAGGCGGGGTGTACAGATTCAAAATTCAATACTATTTGAATGAAACGACCATAGACAATTTTAAGGACATTAAGAACATAGATAATTTAATATGTTTATGATTTATATTTTGTCGTTTATTTCATGAATCCTGAGTTCTGGTTGAATACCGGGTCAAACCAACGAAAAAATATTTCTTTTCTGTCAAATAAATAATTCGCATCCCGACGCTTAGAAGTTGCCAGTGTTAATACTTCCGTCTCGGAAAGCACGTAAAGCTTTCTTTGCTGGCGTTTTGTCTGTTGAGAGTGACGATATACTTGACTATAATAACTACAGCGGAGTTTTCTTATTCTCGGGAAGGAGCATCATTATCATCATAATTTTTATAACTTATTATCTTAGTAGGTTAAAGTAGAAATAAAAGACATTAAATTTTGTCGTGCTTTTAATGTTAGTGTAACACATCGAGATAAATACTGACACATTATACGTATTTCGTTAAAATACCATTTAGAAACATTATAAATGTGAATGTTTGTTTGTATGTTATTAAGTCCTCGCGTCTTCACTACTAAATTGATGGTAATGGTTTTTTTTAAAGAACAGGATCGAAGTGAACCCTTGGAACCCACACGCGGATGGAGCCGCGGACAGAAATAAGTGCTTTGTAGTTGTATGTCATTATTTAGGCAGATGTGTTAAAGAAGTTACGCGTGACAGCAAAGTTTAAAATTCCATCTACTGATATGAAAGTTATGATAATGATTATCAGTTACATACTAATGATTATAATGATGTAAACATATATTGTAAGTGATATTATTACGTTTAACCTAGAAATGCTGATATAATATAGTATAACAGCAGTTTTCTAACATCTTACCAATAAACATTTTTAATGAGTGAATTGCACAGTTACTTTACACTCTCTGTCGTCATTAATTTGACATTTGAAAGAAAAGGACAAAGAATTCTCCAACTATACAACCTCGATACAATGTTTATTAGTAAAATATGTAGCTGATTATTAAATAACATATTTTAATTGAAATATATTTTGACGTAGCACAAAGACATGTCATGTCTACAATATAGACAAAATATATATCAATTATAATACGTCTTATAGACACTGATAATAATTGTTACCTACATATACACATATAAGTTTAAAATCGTTAAAATTGAACCGCGCACATAACGGTTTAGATTGTTACATAGTGATTACATAGTTTCCTTCACCTACGTTATCATAATTCATCTGAAAATCAAGCCACGAAATTACCACGTGACTATTATAAGATCGTTCAAATGAAACGAATCAAATTCGAACGGACGAAATTGATCAACAAAATTTGATGTTCTAAACATTTATAAAAGGACAAAATTTTAAAATGGATTAAAATACATCGTACAACCGTCCTGTTTCTAAGTTAAATAGACATTCAGTATTATATGATACATAATTTAAAATAAATGAAATCGTATAATCATGAGAAGACAACTGGGTATGTACTGTGTAATTGTAAAATTGTTAAAACTTGTGAACAAAGATTTGAACTATCGATTCAACAGTGAATGTAAGAACGATGTTGACTTAATTTTTCATTATAATTATGAATTGTTTATTCTCTCGGTACTGAAATGTATATCTTTTCAGAAACATACCTAGTCTTATCTATGAAACAAAATTTAATAATAATTTTAATCGTTCGAAAATAAGGTAGATTAAAATATAATTGAGATTTTTCTCTTATGTGCGGTTTTTGTTGGTAAAATTAACAATGTATCCATATGTATTAGTAGCTTAGCCTAGAATTGATTATTTAAAATACATTGAATACTTATTATAATAACATATTATGTAACATTTCAATATCAAGTTTCAAGAAACATTACTATAGCCAGACCTTACTACGATAAAATTCAAGCAGTGGAAAGCGTTACTTCATGATTTTTTTTAAAAAAACTAACTTCCTTGTTAGTATTCAAAGGAATCAATTAGATCTGTTTTCTTTATTATAAAAGTTCCTCATATAAAATCGCTATTATGCCGCATCCACGCTTATTTATTCTGGCTTGAAATTGATACAAAATTTTCAAATAAAATTATAAGTTTATACTTTATGGCAAATTAATTTTAATCTTGTAGGAAAATACATCGCCGTCCAAAATTTTTTACTACATACAATGTAACCTCGCCGCAGATATACTGGTTTTTTCAACAAAAACAAATATCCGCAAATACTTGTGCATTTTTTTTCTCTTAACACGATACAAAATATTGATATAGTAACTTAATTAATATATAATCGTAACCTTTACTTATAACTTTATAATTAAGCTTACAAAAATAGTACTTGCTACAATTATATAATTCAAATAAAGCTGAACATAAATCTGTAATGCTTGCTATTTAATTTGTAATAATAATGGCATGTGCGAACAGTATCGTGAACGCGGCTGTAACTCCCATTCCTTCGTCTAAATTAAAACACACCCTAAATGCACTGTAACGATAGTAACTACAGATTTACCACGAACTACTATGTAATGTCTAAGACATACGTCATACTTTCGGTACATAATTCGAAAATCGTATTAAAATTTAAGGATTATCTCTTCCTAAACCAAATCTACACACTCAGTGCTTCTTTACGTGAATATTAAGTAAATTATGCGTTAAACAGACCTATAACTAAACAATGAAGTAAATCCTTAAACAATTATCGTATTATGAAAATTGATCAAATCGATTATATCGCGTTAAATACATAACAAAGCATATATATGAATTATAACATCAAATAAATCTACTTTTAATAATGTTCCTACGAAATTGAAACTATCTTAAGGGTAGTCTCAATGTGCTCTGCACGAAATTACTACGTCATGAAGACTACCCAATACCACCATCAGTAATATCGTATCGACATTCATTTTAAAATATTAGAGTAAAACCAACTTTTCATCACAGTCCCATTGACAGCCAAAATTTGCTGGCGTCGAAAAATTCAAATACGATTTTGCCACATTCATTATAAGTACAAAGACGAAAGATATAAGGGAATTATCCCATAGCAAGGTGAACATGTAAGAGTTCACCGATATTACTCTTAACTAACTCCATTACTAACTTCAGCCGTTGTCATATTATTTCATTTAAAGAACCATTATCGTTACAAAATGACATATTGTGTGTCTCAATTTTACACATCAGCTGGTGAAGGCAAGTCAAATCGTGACCTACGCCTGTCCCTAGAAACCGACAGTTGCCCTGAAGAGGATCGTTGCAAAGAGGCAGAACGGGGCTTCGCATTATCCGGTTTGGATTTTTTGACTTTGCTGCCACCCGATGCTGGCTGTTTCCCTTTCAAAGATGATATAGATACCACCACATCAGTTGCCACGCCGTTGTGTTCTGAAAATACCACTTGATGAAATTCATTTCCTACATTATACATAAGATTCATTCAAAATCTGAGAATTAGCAACTCACCAACGCGTCTAATCACTTCTCCAGCATTGTTCAAAAAGTATTTAGGCTTGCCATCTTTAACTGATTCCTATAAATTATATCATTATTATAATATGTTCAACGACAATATTGTAATTGTAAGTGATTAAAATACCTTTGATTTACTAGATTTGGAAGCAGACTCGTTGCTTCCGCGCCACCACAGTCACTGGATCTCACAGAAGCCCCGTCCCGGCTCTTTAGGGGGGGCGTTGGTGATCTCGATCTCAGCGGTTATTTGCTCATCAGGTTTTGGTGTTCCCGCATTAGATGTAGAAGCTCCGCTGGTGGTACAAAAAACGCTATGAGGTTATTATTTCAAAGACAAATTGTAAATTTTGTTAAAACATAACAAAGACTGATTGTTAAGCAATTCTAAATGATTTTGAAATATTGCATCAATAAATTATTTGGTCGTATGAAACATTTAAAAGTCGTGTAAAAAATTCAGTTTTGAACTCACGTCAAATCTATGCGAACCGTGGCATTGTTCTGTTGGTTGCGCATCGCGAGCGTCGAGATCATCGGTGGTCTTTGCGGCTTGTTAGACAATAGTCGCTCTATCTCCTTCATAACTACTGATGTCAGCTGGGGTACGATCTGACCCAAAAACATTTTAATTTTAATATTTAATAATTTTTATTAACAATTTTAATCCAACTTGAATAATAACTTTTTCTCTGTCAGATATTTAAATGTTATTTTATAATTTTGAAAAGTACCTATAAACGCCTGAATGACATTATTTTGATTAAGTTATATATTATTAATAATTTAGGTTTAACTATTAACTATGGGTTATTATTTAAAATACTTTTTAAGTTTTAGAATGTTATTAAATTTATGACATTTGTAATATATTTCACGCACCTGTAAAGCATGAATGCTTTCTTTAAATTCTTCAACACTGGTTGCTCCCAGCAGTAAGCAGTTTATAGACTCATTTTTGAGGCACCAAGCGACAGCTAGTTGACTCATAGTGCAATCTAGTGTAAAAAAGTATAATTATGAAAATATTGTAATTTAAAGGATTAGTGAGAAAATTAAATAATTTGTATGTACTCATTGTAGCAGCAAGATTAGCAAGATCACGCAGTTTGTCCCCATATGTGCGTGGTTCCTCTCCAGCCACCTGTTCGTTGCTATTGGAAATCCTCATCTGAGAAAAGAAATATATTAATGTAATTAAAACGACGTTTGTTATTTTAGACATGTTTGTGTGTTTAAAAATAGCATGAGCTGGATCCACTGAACTGACCTCGCTTACATCTGCACCAGCTAAATCATCTTCACACCAGCTGAAGGTGCTGTATTTCCTGTTGAATCGGGACTTTGCAAAAAGTCCAGTTATTTCTTCACGACCTTTGCCGGTTGTCATTGCAGACCAAGCTATCATTCCTGGGATCAAACACATGACGCCTATGAACAAGTAGAATCAAACCGTGATAGGTCACACGCCTATTTCGCCTGCCAAAATAATGTTGGCTTTTTTAGTACTTTAAGGCTTTTAAATATATATTTTTCATATATTTTTTTGTTAATCTTGAATAATATTTAAAATGTTATTATTACTTACAAAAAATACATAATCTACATAATAATTATACATAAATATGTTGATATGTATATAATTGTACATGAATATATTGATCTGCGAAAATCAAAAATGTAATGGTTAAAGTGTAAAAATAATACTACAAACACGTATGCATGGCAGAAATAAATTGATTTGGCAGACATTTAAGCGTGTGACTAAGCATCTAGAATCACATTGAATAACATATTTTTTCTTGTGCTCACCAACACCAATCTTATGGTAAAGCTCTGGCATGAATATCTCGGCTTTTTCTCTGCAGAACATATGATACTCGGTTTGTTCAACGATAGGTGTGATGCAGTTGAATTGTCGACAGTTAGTGTATGCGTCCATTATCTGAATGATAAATTTGAATAAAATCATTATTATCAACCTATACGTATAAAAACTAAAAACTGATATTTAACAAAAATCCCAATGTAGGTAAGATTGGACAACCTGAAAACTTGCGAACCTGAACCCAACGCAAAAAGAAACATAAAAATCGATTCATAATAAATAAGTAAACCCAAACATACATTTACAGTGTGTAACAAAAACCTTGTCCGACATGGTTTCACGGTTTCACCTCACGCGTCGGACACGTGTGTTGGTTTATCTATCTAGGTTTAATTACCCATAAAAATAAGAATTGTGTTAAAAAACTCTGTTGGTGGACACATGTAGAAAACCTCAACCTCAACGAGGTCATGACCTCGTGTCTTAGCTACCCGACAGGTAAGAACTGTTGCCCGCGTCTGTTTTGCCAAATAATTTTCGTAATTTAATTAAATTACATTTTATTCGGTGTAAACTTATTGCTTAATATTTTAAAAAATATTACACAAAATAACCGGCTCACGATACTTAATAACAACTTCACGAATCGGACAGGGTTTTTGATACACACTATATATAGTATTTATTCGTAGAAATAAAATTGTATGGTGAATTTGATTAAAGGGTCTTAACGGTAACAATTATGGCGACTGTATCCAGCTTCGTTGCAATATTTTTTGATAACTGTAACATAATTCCTAACATACCTAACTACTACTTTATTGTTTGTACGAAAAATACCAAGCAATTAAAGCCTTTACACGAATTTAAAGAGAATTGATATCTCCCATATCAACATAACGACAAGGTTTCTATATGCCAAATTTCATGATGACCGGCTGAGCTATTAAGACGTACAAACGTAACAAATAAACAAACACACTATCACATTTATTATTTTAAAATCTGCATATATACTCTATGTACGTGGTTTAACTTATATTGCTCTCTCAGATTCGTAAGGATATGGGCTAGCGGAAATGTCCTGACAATAGCGCTTAACTAAATATATAAGTGGTCTGGTGTGAAACGGAAATATAATATTAATCTTGTTTTCATGATGGTGATAGAGAAAACGAAATTGATTATTTTTTTCATTTCATAGCAAACTAAATTTGTTATGTAATTTGGAAATTGTAACTATTAGAAAATTTTCATTATCAAATATCAAATTTTAATAATTATTGCAATTACACAATTTTATATAATAAATGTTGCTGTTGAAATAATTAAGCCACATAAGAAATAGAAATCAATAAAATCACTTACCTCAGACGGCAACCAGCGGGCTGTCCCCCAATACATAACCCATCCTTGATTGATGACAAAGTTCATTGCTCGAACCAACTCTGTGTGGGAACAATTAATTATAAAAATAAATAAAAACTTATCATATCAATACCGAAAACCAACGACTGTATTGAGTTATGAACTTACCTTCCATGGGACAAACTGGATCAGTTTTGTGTAAAAGTACAACATCTATGTAATCAACTTGGAGCCTTTGCAGTGAGGCCCTTACACTTTCAATTATATGTTTTCTAGACAAACCCCTTTCATCTGACCTGTTAGCATGAAGAAACCTAATAAATAGAGATTTAGTATTAGGACATAGAAAAGCCAAAAGCATATGTTAAAAAGTATTCAGTTGCCGTTAATTCAGTTCCAGAAGCTAGAAGCAAGTAATTGAAATGATGGCAACAGCAAAATGTCATAAGTGAGTAAAAATTGTTTACTGGACATCTAACTCAGAAGAAATTGTCTCTTCTATAAGATATCTGTTAATTATTGACATATTTACTTGTTGTTTTATAATTGACCAATTAGTTTTCTGGAGAAGATTTCATAATATGATAACCTTTATTTTATCACTTGTTATGTAAAGCTTAAAGCCCAGCTACACACTCCGGTATCACTTCGAGCTTACTTATGCAAACCAGTTTGCTCAGTTAAGTGCGTGCTTATAGAACTACATAATTTTCCCGAGTAAATCTAAAAGTGCGGTTTGTGAAAACATTGCTTTGCTTAAGATTTGGACAACACATCTGGTGGTTTGCGTGGTTTTAACGTCACACTTAAGAAAATACCATATGCTTACTTATACTGGTGTTCCGTTTTTTTGCAGCAACTTGACTGCGCAAACCGTACTGCGGAGGTAAGTCGGTGCGTGTAGCTGGATCTTCACAATTAGTTTAAGTTAAATTAGTATAAATTTCAAAACAATTTTAGTATCGATTCTTACGTTTTTTTTATGTTAATCATACTATGTTACTGTAAATATTGTTACTATGTAACAAAAATGTATTTATTATTCGGTTAAGCAATTAAGAGAGAGATTTTAAAATAAATATTAAGAACAGCGAAGACTCGGACCTTACATAAATTATCTATAGAAATAGGACAAATTATTAAATGTTATCCACGTCAGGTATGGGGTATGGGTAAGGTTTACTTACTTCGTACTCCAATATATTTTTGTAGTGATTATGACGCTTGTACGCCTTACATTTCTCTTCTTCAGTATCTTTCCAAGTTCAACTTCACCTCTGGCTGTAATTACCCAAGCAATGATTTCAATCAAATGCTACCGTTAAAAACTAATCATTCGACCAGATCTTGAAACGATATCTTACCACAATGGGCCTCTGAAAGGTCAAATAAGTTGATGCCGTTTTCTAAAGCAGTCATAATGATGTCCTCTGCAGCATCTTCACTCAAAGTCGTCCACAGTCCTAAGCCAATATTCGGTACCCTGAGGCCCGACTTTCCTAAGTTCTTGTAACGAAGGCCAGGCGTCACTGAGGAGGGCATACTTGAATGGTTGCCCATGTAAGCTGACATATGCTTGGACGAAGTCATTTCCCCAGCTGCCGATAAAATTCGAATAGAATCCTTGAATTCTTTGTTGTGTCATCGATCCGCCGGTAAAAGGTGTGTTGATATTTTCGTAAAAATAGTACAAAATATGTTTACACAAATTAATACGTCGTTTATTTTACGTCAGTTCTTTCCAACTGGAAATCTCCAAAGTGATATTTACATAAAGTTATTTTATTTTATTTTATTTAGTTATCCTAGTTATCCTTACCATTCCCATTTAAGATACCATTGGGTTATCGCTGTATCAAGAATACAAATAGTGACGACTACCTAAGGGGCTTGACTTTTAATATAGCATATACATTTCTACCTCATCTTTCTATGATTATTCTGATTTAATAATCAGGAACAAAGAAAATGTCAGGTCAAAAATCCTTAAAGCGCGTTTTTTTTTGTATTTTTATTACATTTTATAAAAAATATTTGTTGATTTAAGTATTATTTATTACTAATAATGAAAACAAATGGATCACATACCTTGATCCGACATTTGCTGGGAATTAGCGCTGAATTCATCCATACAGTCAAGCGATGCGATTGGAGCTCGACATCTGAGCAAAATATACATTTTGTTTAAAATTTGTGGCCATTTAGGACAGAAGTATACCTATTTTACATATTATACGATCTTATGAATAAGTACCAACTTTATGATTTGTTTTGTTGTTTTAATTAGATATGTATAGCTGGTTTAAAAATAAATTATATGTTTAACTATTTAATTTTAAATTTTAATATTATTGAACAAGAAGTTATAATTTTGATATAGTTTCTATCAACACTTATTCCGATATTATGGAAGTAAATTTAACAATTGAAATGTCGATATCTTATAATATTAATTGTTTTTATTGATATATATAATCAATTAATCTTTAATAAAAAGCACTCCTAGATACCTTGTTTCTATTTCAAGAAAAAGTAATATGTAATTTAATATTTTAGACTATTTTTGTTCTAATCTCTAACTAAGAATGTTAATAGGTATGCCAAATCGGTTGAAAGGTTGTTACAGTAAAGCTTGTATGTATACACTAGTTTTTGTTGTAGTCAAAAATACCTATTAGTTTTGATTTTACAGGCATTTAAACTGACGAAAATATCGAGTCCCGCTAATAGTCACGTGACCGCAAATGACGTCACTGTACAACGCTCCGCTTAGTAGCAAGTCGCCAAACGTAAGACACCGTGCTGAGAGCGCGAGCGGACTGAGCGAGTGTTGTAAAATGACGTCACACCGAGTACGAGTCCGTATCGCACGTTTACTTCTATAAATCGGAAATTAATTGACGTATCGAAGTAATTCTTTCCCTTGTATTTTTTATTTTTGACAGAGAATATGAAGAGCTAATAATCAAAATTAGGTAACATTCTTAATTATGTAAAACCAATTTATGTCTACAGCTCTATTTATTTATTCAGTAACGATCTCTAATTTGTATCTAAATTATCTAAAATTTGTGAGTATCTAAATTGTCTAAGACTCCTAATGTGTCGCGGATATAATTATACTTTTTTTTGCATTTACAGAAATTTTCATGTGTTAGTTATTTAGTATACTTTTCCTATTTGTAACATTTATCATGTACAATAACCTTGTCGATTATGGCCACTGATCGAATAATAAGCAATATAATTTGCAACTGCAAAATCGATACTGCGTTAAGTAAAGACAAAGAATTCTTTAAATATTCCATTTGTAACAATTTTTGTTCGAATAATAAATGCAATTTCTTGAAGACATTGAAAAACCAAAACTATTTTGTCGTACATATACAATATCCAAGCTATCGGAGGACTACGCTTTTCTAATTACTAGTCTAAGTTTAAATCTACAGTTTATAGTTTTTAAATCTATATTTTAATGAAGTTTAATCGACTATGAAGCGATAGTGTGAATATAAAAAGAAGATTGTGAATATTAGCAAGGAAAGGAGCATCAGATTTATGGGGCAGTGTGACAAAGCTTAGTGTATCATTGGGGTACCATACCTTGGATATCGTCCTTCTCGCAGTCAGCATGATGTAAGCCAAGCTTCGTACTAAATGTTCGGCGGTATCTTAAGCTGTTTTTATGTAACGCCATGGTCGGAACGCATCAAGTCCGCGTATCTGACATTTTCGACCTTTCGATCATGCAAAGTCACGATGGTCAGTAAAAATATTTTGTCGCTTAGCATTTTACAAGTTATCGACTTGTTTAAGTATGTTTTTAGCTATTTTGACATTCGCCAGCGGTCAGACCGCGGCATTACTTGTTAAAAATACTTAACAATTTTGCTATAGATACGTCGCCATTGTGGTGTCTATTCGCATGCGTCGGTCGCTGTGCGCGATGCAGCGGAGTGCTCAGCTGTACTCATCGCTGGGAGAAGACATAGTGGGATGGCGCATCGGGACTGCAGTCTAATGATTTTAATTATTTAATGTCAAGTTCATGTATGGGATGCTATACCGTATTGGATATCGTGCAATTGCGCTGAGAATTCGCGACGCGCTGAACGATCGATTTGAATCAATTATTTGTATGAGCAGTGAGCTCTTCATATAAATAAATGATCTTTATCGACCGCGCAGCACGCCCCAATTTGATGTTACGTCTTCTCCCCGGACGGTGTGGCTTTCTTAACTTTACAGTTACCGGTATATGGTGGGCATGGGATTCGAGTCGACGCTGACGGAGTCGGGTGGGCCCAGCGGCGTATGTGGCGTGCAGCGGCTGACCGTTGACTCGCTGCGCGACATGATGTCGTCCTTGCTGCCCTCCCTGCCTTGCATCTCGTTCCGCCTCATTCCGCTCCTACGCTTAGCAACAGCATCTTAACTCCCTACAAACATCTTATCTGTAATGAAACGTACACACCCACGGCCGAGGGATAGGATATTGCGGGTTAAGTTATAACACTGAAGGACAGATATAAGCATGCATGCCCTAAACGCTAACATCTAGTCCGCCATATTGGGTTGTCCACACGGAAAAAACACCTAAGCACTGAACTATCGCGGTAGATTAAATGTAAATCTGTCGATTGTGTGTCGGTGCGTGGAGCACTCACCGGATCGCCAGATAAGCTTAATTACTCAATATCGGTAGCGTTGCCGTCGAGGTTTCAACTGCTAAATCCGCTTACTGTATCGTTACGCAGAGTGGGGTTGGAACAAAGGGATGCGCGCGACGCGAGCCCGCGCATGCGCCTCGAGCTCTACCGATCTGACCTATTTCTAGATTTAGCCCCTAGATACTACGTTCATTACATGAAGTACTTGTTAAATTGATTTCCAAAACTTAGTACCAAAACTTTTTTTATTACAGATAGATTAACTCATAAGAACAATTACACTTAAGTGTTACTTTTAAGATTAAAGACAAAAGATTTATATTTAGCAATAATTTGTTGCTACATGATCTACATACGAAAATGAAATATTGAAAAAAAATTAAACAATAATATCTGAAAATAAATAATAACATATATACCTACATAAAATTTTAGTAAAATAAATTTTAGAATACATTTTGCGACTGACGTGAATTTTGAATTTCGTTGATATATACATACTTCCTCTCTATTTTGATGGCTATCAGAATTGGTAACCTAGGTAAAATGCAGTCTGTATGCAGCTGCGCCCGGTACAACATCGCGATCGCGTTGTTCCCGAGGGATTCTATTATATTGTCTTCTGTGAAAATTTTAGTATTTTTTTCCAAAAGTTACAAATAAAAGTATCGTAAAGTTTTTAACGTGTATTTTTTTATTTTAGGTTTTTTTAAAAAGAAAGGAAGTTTCTTATTCACATTTTGGTGATTTTTATTCTTAAAACGATATCACAATTAAAGTCGCGCGACTTAAGGAAAGCAACTTGTTGAATGTCGTGTTTCTTTTAACTAAATTGGAAGTTTTTGCGGAGTTTTCTCAGTCGATAAGTAATTTATGTGAAATTTAATGCTTCATACGTTGTATCAGAGGAGAATAAATCGGTGCGTATGAAATTAATTTACGATTATATATTTGTTATTCGTATAACTTGTAAGTTTCTTTTTTCGTTTATATTTCGCTTATAGTTTTTGTGTTACAGTTGTTTCAAGGCTTATGTTTTTTTAGTGATCTAATTTCCATACTTATTGCGCGCTTACTATTTAGAAAATATGCAAAGCTCATTTTATAATTTGTTTAATTTAAGAAGATGCTGATTAGAAAATGTCATTCTTGATTTTTCATTTATTGAATTAATTATTTTCATATCTATTATTCTAAGGTTTAAATGAAGATACACGAATATTTTTGTTGTTTGCATATACGATAGTTTTGTATTAAATTGATTTTATTTATAATAGAGAAGCAATAGTATATAGATGGGAGATTCCTTTGCCACATAACTTGATATAAAAAAGACTAATATTTATTGAACCAACTTTTTATTCTTTTGGGTGTTTGAATAGTATGATCGTTATTGGCGCGAGTTGTTATTTGTTACAATTGTTTGCTTTATTTCAATTGGATTATTAATATTAACTGATTAAGTGATTTACTTCAATTTGTTAATATTTGGTGTTTAATTTCATGTTAAGATAAATTGAATTTAAAAATATTTTTTGTTGATTTTCTTTTAATCTATTTCATTCCTGTATGCTAAATATATAACAAACTATGTACAATCAAATATTATACGAAGAATGATATTATTACATAGTTATGTATATTTTTGTAGTAATGGTAGAACTTTGTCACTTTCCGTCGGGATATGTACCTATCAGTAGTTTTACCGCCAAACTCTATTGTGTGGTGTTTCGGTTTAATGTTTTGTGTGTGCGAGTGTAATTACATACAAAAATTATGTAAAATCTTTCTTAGTACATGGTATAATCCCATTGTCTAAATTGAGGTGACGATAATTTATCGTCAGGTGGATTAGCGAACCACCTATTCATTTCTACGAGAAGATAATGTGTAATTCTATAATTAGACTATTTATAATAATACTATATTGTACTGAGTAAGGTAATTAGTTGTGTTCATTGTTTAATAATTTATAGACACATTAATGATAGCTATATCAATACAATTTTGATTGTCAATATTTTGTTAAACCATGTAGAATTATTGTATTATAGTTTGAAGAGCGCGCTAAATACGTGCGTAGGTACAAATATGTATGAAGGAAGAAACTGAGATATCAAAAGTTATTAAGATTTCAAAATGGCATAAACGGTAACACATATTTCATAATAAATGTCTCTATGACCGTACTTTACAGACTATTTTCCTCTAAATTCGCTGTAGGTATTTCTAAGTACCTATGTCGGAAGTATCAGTGAAGACATGACTAGGTCTGGTTGACATTGAAGGTTATATACATAATTGATTACTAGGAGTGAACCGTTGTAAATTGCCTCGAAGATTTGATGTATATTTGCAACTGAATCACATTTTCCACATCTTCGTTATATATTATCGTTGATAATTGACTTTTAATGAAACGTATATTTCAATAAAAAAATTCTACATTTATATAAATGTGAAAACGTTAATTAATGAATGCATTGTAGTGTACATACTTTTAATTTGTTTTACAAATAATGTCAGCAACAATAGATGTCTTTATAATCAGATATCTTACTAATCAGCAGCGTCGCTTTGACTTTGACGTATTTGAATAGAAACTGAATATTATTCATATTAATTAAATAAAGCAACCAGTCTGCTAATTAATTAGAACCTGAATACTATAATAATAAAATGTATTCAATTTGTTCTATGAAATGAATTACATTTTATGATGCAATTTAAAATGACATTTGCAAAGAATAACATATAATTATGCGAGGGCCTTTGTGTTGCTTTTATTAACTAGCCTTAAGCCCCGACTCGGTGAGACTATACTCAATGAATAAAAAAATATAAGAAGAGTTTTAGAAGAACAAGTTAAGCCCAAGCTTTTTTTTAATTTGTTGCATTTAATTAGAATTTGTCATGGTTGATCTCAGCAGGCAAAACTGTTTCTGATTTATTTGACAAATAGCATCAGAACATTAGAAAATTTCTCGAAAATATTCATAAATGTTGTAATGATACCGTCGTGTAATCAATATCTCTATTGGGGTAAGCGGAATGAAATTTTCTAAAGTATTTTCTGAGATTAGAACGAGCATATTATATAAAGACAGACGTAATAGTGACTTTATAATTAAAAAATAAAGATACTAAAAAATCTGCAACGAATAATTTAAACAAACTTATACCCTACTAATATTATAATCACCAATATTTTTTTTTCATTCATATCGTTTTATTTCCATAACACGTTCAGTTTATATAAGAAAAATATTTATATTATTGCGGGAATTTTATTTACATACCTACATGTATAACATTTGCCTAGCGGAATTATTAATGATAGAGTTTATAAAAGTTCAGAAGAGCTGAATGGAGCCCAATCAAACGAACAACTCAAAATACTGTGTCCATTAGTAACGCTAGTTAACGAATGTATGTTCAACATACACCAATGCTCATTAGTAGCGTGTGACGAGAAATAATTTTATAATAATAGCAGTTCACTTCCTTGGACGCGCTTTGTTCGAATAAAAATAACAATTGCATGAACCTTGAGCATAACAAAATGTATGCGAAAATGCAGTATCTCTATGGGCTTTAGTATTTGTTGAGATATTCTCAACCTTTGACCAGGATTGCGACGAACACGCTTTCATCTTTTTATTAGGTTTGTATCAAGCTAGGGTAAATACATAGAAATATGGCTTTCTCCGACGCAAAGCGTACTTCCTAATTATATTAGGGCCGACGGCAACGTACGGTAGACAGGAAACAAAATATTCATACTTTATAGAATGTTGTGGACCATATTAGCTTTGACTATTTATTACAGGTAGATTTTTAAATAACCAATTTCAATTGGATTTAAGCCAAATTTATATTTCTTGACTTTTTTTTGCATAATATATCGGAGTTTTTAACTATTTCCCTATTTTGTATATTTTTACTTTTGAGATATCTTTTTGGATAAATAATATTGATATACTAAAATTCAAAATCCTTTTGAATTAAGATTATGACAATGGAATTCCTAGATCGGCTAGGCTCGTAAAACAAAAAATATTATGAAATTGAAGCCAAATCGTCAGGCACGCGAAATAAATATAATATGTACACACAATTCTTGCGATCATTTATACGAGTTTTTTTAATTAATTTTCTTCAGAAATATTGCCTAATTATTTAGATAAACTTAAAAAACAAAACCATACCATATTTGAGCCAAATCATTAAAAACCGTTTTCGACATACACGAAATATGTATTATACATGTGTATATAAAAATTGTTAAATTAATATTATAAGATATAGCTTTATTGAAATGAGTAAAATAGAAAGTCAGTTATTCTTACCCTGGACAGGAAGGTGCTTTGAAGAGATCACCTCTGATCGATGGACTGACATCGTTAGCTGATGCTCTCCAATTTCTTGCTTCTTCTCCACTGATACAGCACTGTGTTTCGCAGCAGCCGTCGCTATCAATTGATTCATCTAAACAATCAATCAATGTAAGTAGCATGTTACTTAATGATACGGCATTCTGTAAGCCTATCTAGATAGATTGCAATCATTCATCACATATTGTACCGACAAATAGCAACACTTATTAAATATGTCGCTTTGACGGATATTCAAGGGACATAACATGTTAGTTCCCAAAGTCGATTGGCGATGTAAGCCGTTGTCTATGGTCGGTGGTGACCACTTAGCATCAGTTGGCCCTTTGATAATCTTTCTACCTACTTTAAAAGAATATATAATTGTTATAGAGACGTCAGCGGTTTTTTGGCTTCTGTTTGTCAAGATTCTTAATAAATGTAAACAGCGTCTATTGTTTTAAAAAAAAACTTATATTATTTTAAAACAAAAACTTCCTCTGCGACTTTTCATTCAGAGCCTTTTTGAGTTTTCTTTTATATTTTTCTTCAATGGCTTCTGAAATCATTTGATTAATATTTAATTTACATGACATGAATATGATATGAATTTCTGTATCTTAATAACTAACGGCCGAATACTGAAACGTCATTCAAAATGAAGTGGGACTTAATTATTTGGAACGTCATTAATTTCAAAATTTTGTTTGCGAAATTTGAAATTAATGGCGTTCCAAATAATTAAGTCCCGATTTATATTTGAAAGACGTTTCAGTATTCGGTCATTAGACTTTAATATTATAGCCGTGTGTTAGACAAAATATTAATAATTAGGATTGGTTATTCTTTTTGAATTTTTTAATTGTTTTCTGTTGCGCTTCTGCCATTTAGTCAAAATATTAACTATTTGATTATTAATATTTTATAAATAGAAAGATTTTAGTTGATTAAATAAATAAATAAATAAATTAATCAAAGACAAAAAACTTATTCAAGTGATTATGTTCGGTAAGAAGCGTTTGTTAAATAAATATTTAAATTCAAAGGGCCAATGTAACTTGTAACAACCAATATAATTATAATCATAATAGTTCTCGGTACCTTCTTGTTTTTAAATATATTTAATCCATAGTCTCGTTAGAATACAATGTAATAGATATTATTGTAGTTCAAGTACACCTAAGCATGAATTGATCCCTTTGAAGACGTGATATATTGTATTTTTAAAGAGTTTCAATAACAAAGCTCTCTTATGAGATTCTTGTTCGCTATTTTCGCAGACAGCTCGAGGTCTCAAGTGGTTTACAGGAAACAATACCCTTAGTTTATTGAATATTTCCGACAATATTAACCTTACAGCCAACTTATACATAACCGGCTAAATGTAAGGCTGCAGTCAGAGCGGTCCTGGGTTCTAAACCCAATAAAATTTTATTGAGATTTTCTGTCGAAAATTCTCAGTAACAGCCCGGAGTCTGGAAGTTGGAAGTGTGTACACTTCCGTGCCTCGGAAGGCACGTAAAGCCGTCGGTCCTGGGCCTGAACTCTTTCCGGCCGTGATCGGGTTATGAGAGTTAGGGAATAGAGAGTGCACCTGTGTTTGCGCACACACTTGTGCACTATAATATTTCCTACGCAGTGGACTAATCTCCCTTGAGATTGCCCGCCGTGGCCGAAATCGATCAGGAGGACCATTATTATTATTACATAACTAATATTTACGTTGAGGACTTAAAGAAATAAAGGACATAATCAAATCAAATTAAAAATAGATAGCGCGTAGTATGGGGGCTAGATTATGAACAGCATTCCCATGTTTTATAGCAATTTACTTGGTGGTAGAGCTTTGTGCAAGCTCGTCTGGGTAGGTACCACCCACTCATCAGATATTCTACCGCAAAACAGCTATACTTGTTATGGTTGTGTACCGGTTTGAAGGGTGAGTGACCCAGTGTAATTACAGGCACAAGGGACATAACATCTTAGTTCCCAAGGTTGGTGGCGCATTGGCGATGTAAGCGATGGTTAACATCTTCTACAAGCCATTGTCTATGGACTTTGGTGACCACTTGACATCAGGTGGCCCATATGCTCGTCCGCCTACCTATACAATAAATAAAAATCCGATTCATGAAAAATAAGCCAGCCGTTCTCCTGTCACTGGTGAAAACAATAAGAAAGGGTAATGGTAATTACCGGATGCCTAATATTTTTTTTAAGTTTATGGATTTTTTCATAATGTTTATAAAATTGAGTGAAATGTAGGCAGACACCCCGTTCTCTAATATTTTTTTTATATATGTATATAATTTTACAACACGGTACACTCCTATGTAAAATGAATTGAGAACATAAATTGTGATGTATTTTCGATAAAAATAGCAATCTCCACATAATAACTCTTATTAAACATCTTGTCTACACCTACACAGTATTAGTATTCCTTTTGTAGGGCGATGTGTGTATACGCTTTTAAAATATGAATCAAAATAACATTTATAATGTTCTATTATAAAATACAAAATCTAACTATTATTATAATTCACAATTCTCAAAAAAAGGCTTACTTTTTTTAGATTTTTAAATTCTTTCACCAATGGAAAGCTACTTTATTAGCGAGTAACATAGGCTACATCTTGTCTCCGTATTCCCACGGGAATGGAAAACTACGCGGGTAAAACCGCTAGTAACATATAAATTAATAAAACTTTAAAATTAAATTAAAACTAGCATGCAACTTAAGTCTAACAGGATGAAATTTTACACAGGAATCTCTCATGGAGTTAAATTAAATGGGGATGGAAGCTTGTAAGGAATTAATTTCTGATGTTAGAAATATGGGAATAGGCCTTAGGCCACTCTAGGAGCCGAAAAAAATAGGCCTTTGAGGATTTTTTTTCAGAAATACTAATATGTAATAAATTCAGCTTTATTCTTAATAAAGTTTACTCTATGCGCGCGTTCGTTTTTCTTTATTACCAGTCTATGTTCGATTATCCGAATCGACCCCGGTCCCAATTAAATCGGATAATCGGCGTTCTACTTTATTACGGCTTTTACGGCCATTATTTAGGCATCTAAAATGATTGACATTAAAAAATACATACTTAAATCGGCGAAATAATGTGTTGTGACTAAAGAAGATGATAATTCTAAAACAAAATTAGTGTATATTTTAATAATGTTTCCGTTATCCCATCGGGTACAACGCTTTTTTATAATTAACTATCGTTCCGCCCAGACTTTCCGACCGGGTTGAACAATAATTATCTAAGCTAGTAGATATTACCACATACCTAATTACGTACTTTCCAAGGCACGGCAATGTTCACACTTCCAACTTTCACACTCACTGCTACTGAGTATAGAAGCCCAATGACATTTTACTGGCCCGACCTGGGAATTCAACAGAACCTTTGGCTCTGCGGACTCACATCTAGTCACTAGACCGACCTTTCAGTAAGTATAATATATTATGTACTATAATATCTAGCACTGTAAAATATATGGTTTTAAGTTATAAATAATAAAAAAACAAACCTACTATTCAACTCTTTCTAGTAAAATAAAAAGTAAAGCTAAATAGTCTAAGCGTAGTACTGTTTACTCATAATGTATTTATTATTTTTATAGCCGTTGCAGCTTCTAAGTGAAAGGTTTAATTTGAATAATTTAAAGAGGAAAATACATGTACATAATCAACCTCTTTTATGAAACTTTTTAGTCAAATAAGGATTAATAAGATGATAAGAATATCATCTTTGGATTTCAGATTTGCATTGACTAATTTAGACAGAAACCCGTTATTGAGACCCCTATAATAGTTAGACATAACTTCGTGGACTTTTTCGTGGAAAATTATGAGTACTGGAAACATGTAGTGCAATAATTTACGAACCATTGATAGTTTTCACAGTGCAGGCCAAATTATTACTTTTATAGAAAAAAGTATACCATGGGTTACTTTACTTTTCAATTTTCGTTTAGTTCAGTTAGGGCAATTTTCGTAAGGATATATATAGTTACTCGCTGATATTGTAATGAAATTAGAGTAATGGAATTTTTATAATCAGTTAAGGTTTTTAGTTTATCCATTAAAAACAAACATGCAAAGATTTTATTTTCTCTTTATAATATCCTAGAACCAAGGTAGGTTTATCGTAGGGATTAAATTTCGTATGAAAACATCAGCATTGATCGTAAATGGCTTTGTGTTTCCGCTACGTATCAGCGCTTTAGATTTGCAAAAAATATTAATTACACCCGGTACTTCAATCATTCAATCGTGGTCTGCCTTTTATGTTATTTAATCCGTTTTAATCTACAAAGCTTCAACCATATACCAATAATTCTCTTTAATAACCTGACAAGAAAAGCACTATTATTATCAGAATTTTATCAGCATATAAAATGTTATAAAAGCAAAGATGGCCCAGTGGTAACAGCGCGTGAATCTTAACCGATGATCGTGGGTTCGAACCCGGGCAAGCACCGCTGAATTTTGTGTGCTTAATTTGTGATTATAATTCATCTCGTGCTTACGGTGAATACCAAAATATATAAAACCTGCATGTTTCAAATTTCCCCGAAATTCTGTCACAGGTGTATTCCACCAACCCGCAATGGAGCAGCGTGATGGAATAAGCTCCAAAAACCTTCTCCTCAAAGGAGTAGAAGAAGCCATAGCCCAGCTGTGGGACATTCCCAGGCTGTTACTGTACTGTACTGTAAAATATTTATATACTTAAGACGCAAGATATTAATTACCTCTACATGATCCCAATCGTGAAAGGTTTATGAAAATTCCTTCATTGTCGCTTATACTTTGGCTAGATTGAGGTTTCGTCAGCTGGGCACTGCAGGCTTTTTTCATGACATTCTGTGTGGATAATTATTACATTGAAATTAAATTATTAGATTTCACAGTTGATTTGAATTAAATAATAATGTTAATAGAAAGAGCTGTTAGAAAATAAAGAGAGGTACTTCCAATTCGTTAAAAAAAAATACTTATAACAATACTTGGAAAGATACATCATATATTCCTCGAATACCTCCGTCTTCGGTTTGACTTCATTAAAATAATTGAGTAAAGACTTCTTGCCATTAGTGAATAACGTAACCTACTGGGTAGGTACTGGGTAATACATATACTCAATATTTTATAGTTTTTTTTATATGAAAGTTATCTCGAATTAATAAATGTATAATACTATTTTAAATAAGCCAAACTGAATATGAAAGCAAAAACATATTTCTTCATTATACGATGCTTCATATAATTATTATTAATATTTTATAGGCTTCTATGGAGCATACGCTATTACGTTACAAAGATATATCATTTAGTAAACGTCATACTCTATAATGTTTTGTGTCCGGAATTGACGGCCGGCTGTGGCGCCACCTCGCGGCTTGTCTTTGCAAGTCGCATAACCTGTGATGCGACCATGAAGTACTTATACCCCGCAACTCTTCGACCGCTTCAGCTATCTGCTGGAACGTGGTCTCATTAATAAAATGTAATAGATATTTTCTTTATAATAATTTATATCTAACATTCCTAATGAAAATTTAGGTCAGGTCCGGTCTAACATAGTTAGTTCGGAAATATTAATTTTTCATTAATATATTTTCGAGAGAAGGTAATATAATAAATAATAAGCTGTACAAGTATACATGTTTTGTTGAAATCAATTTCGAGACTTTCTTTTGTACATGATTTTCTCATGTAACGTTAAAAATATCTCTAAGTAGGTATGTTATTGTAAATAGTAATTATATTATTATTATTCTGTAATTTACCTCACGCTTATGTTCCTCTTCTGCTTCTATTGCCCGCTGATGTAGAAGTTTTATATCCAACTTCCTGACTTCCTCTGCCTCTCTAGCTTGGCATTCTTTTTCCTAAATGATAAAAAATATATATTTTAACATTTATTTACGAGGTAAAAACTTTTTATTTATAATTATGAACTGCATGACTACTCAAACTTTAATACAACACATACAACATTTAAAATGACAATTTATCGAGAGAGAAAAAACGAATCAATGCTTTCCTGTTATTACCACATGTTCCCTTTGTAAGGTCAGTCAGCTATGACGCCCGAACATTTCGCTCCACCTCCATATACGTTGTGAAAAAGTGTCAATTGTTTTTACCTTTTGCATTTGTTTTTCATGTTCAATTTTCTGCTGTTCCAGTTCCTCTTCCGGGATCGGCGGCGTTTCATCCCCACCGGAGGTATGTTTCGCACCTGAAACGCAATAAGATCTTCTACGACGTGAAAATTTTAACGAATAGGCACCAATTATAACCATAATCATGAATTCGTTAAGAGTAAGCAACCCAAATTTATCTATATGATGTTCATTGTCAGTTGTTTGCAACTCAGGCCTGATCATGTCCATGTCATTCATTGCATGCTGGCTATAGATACACATCGTGAATTAGGCGTAATTATTATTAAAACTTAAAAATAATGAAAATAACACAACAACAATATTTTTTGAGATTAGGAAAATTAACACGGATAAAACAAATATATTAAAAGAAAAACAACATCCGTAATTAGTTTTTGCATACTAAATCAAATTAAATGTCAATATAAGAAGTACAGTATCTTTTTATCGCCAAATTGAAATAACAGAATGGATACAATAGAAAATAATATTTAAAAACTTCGGTAATAAATGCGAAACATAATATTAGTAATGACATAAAATTGACGCGCGTATATATTTACCAGTAGGTGGGTGATAAGAAATCCAAAATTGATGAGCCAGTTTTAATAAGTTCAGAAAATGAGGTGAAACAAGGCGGGACGGTGAACGAGGCTAAAGCCAACTGAATGCGTAAACCGTGAGAATTTATTCATAGATGTTTATTTTGATGGTAACGCATACAGTGAAGTTTGGTAAGACTGATTGGCTAACGTCCAAAATATCTTTATTACAAAATTTCAATTCTATGATAAAAACGATTGACTTAACAATTTCCAAAGAAAAAGAATATATGAAGTAAACACTATGAAAGCGATATCTTCCGATTCGCATTCATTATATTTAATTTCGAAAGTCATTATAGGTCGCATAATATTATTATTTCCGACATTTATTTAAAAATCTGATATATTCGACATGCTATTTTCAAACAAAGGAAAATTACAACGCGATATATGTAGGCTCAAATTTCAGCTGGTATTGATTTAGTCGTGCCTGGATGTTGTTTAAATCTCATTTATAATTTCAATATAAAATATAACGAATAGGCTCAATGATATACTTTCATTTTGATGTGTAACTATACCTATTTACAGCATGCCTCCGTTCTACGTGCAGATTAATGGTGTTTAAGCTTGATTATGTGGTATAGTATTCAAGTAATATCGTCGTCATATCATTATGTGATTGTCATGTGTGTACGTACTTTTGTGTCTCGATCATTATTTTTGTGTGTGTAATCATTTTGATGTTCTGAGTGTTTAAGTTAAGACATTTTATTTATTACGTATAAGTTTTGTCTTTATTGTGATGAACCTGTAAAACCTTACAAACATGTTAGTTTCGCGATTAAATAACTAATATAGTTAGTATAAATACAGATTAGTATAATCTACAGATTAGTATAGTATATACATAGCCACACATATAAAGTAGAATAGCGCTTAATGTAGTTTAAATTTTGCCTTTTCAATATACCTCTCACCATGAGAACTGACGTAATAAAATGCAACCCTTGTACGTATAATCGGCTCACTCACTATTCGAAATGGTATTGTGCTACGGACTAATCCTTACTCCGACCATCAGTAACAATATATGATGAAAAATATTGTGTACGCATATAAGCGTATTTTACCAACGTTTGCATTGTTAACGAAATGCATTCAATCCGTTACTTAGACGTATAACATGTACCTTTATTTAATGATGGGCGCCATTTTAATTAATAAACACAAGTATATAACGTAACGGTAGCTTAATGCTTTATATTCATAAATAGAACGGGCACGCTTTATTAATAAGATAGTCAACACAAAGACGTCGATGTTATTTGAAATTAGGTATGCCGAAATCTAAAGGTGGCAATGTTCATTTCCGTATAAACGATATTATGTAATAGAATAACAAACCCAACTTTCACATAACTGTACTTGTTAGATCTCGAAGTTTGGATTCTAGTCGCTGTCGCTGTTTGAAATAAGGAGTACCTATGTACATACGTACCTATTTACATAATTATGTATGTTCATAAGTATTTCTTTCGTTCCACATATCTTGATAACCAAATATCGAATACTTTAATGTATAGTATATAGTTCGATTAATTTAAATAGATAAATAAAATCAATCAACGGTGCAAGATAATAATCGGTTATTTAATTATAAGGCGCTGTCAATAGTAGTTCGTAGGACCGGTACCTACGTGAGTTCTAATTGTTTGTTGTGAATCTGATTTACGTAAACTTATAAGTTCCTTGCCCTACTTAAAAAATAATAATATAACAGTACGGACGTTTTTTTTTCTAAATTTTTGATACCAACTCTATTTGTGTTGAAGGGTAAAAAAAGTACACTTTGAACTGATTGATCGCTCAAAGTATGAAGAGTAATGACTTTCCATGACGAAATGAAAAATGTCAGATATTCACAATTTTTCCGTCGGAAACAGGCGCAGAGCTATGAAAAATTCGATTTTCAATCTAGACTAGGCTAAAAGCGTTCGCTTTGACTCCTCCGACCTTTATATTGCAGCTTCCATTATCGACTTTTGTTGTTAAACAATGTATATTATAAAAGAGAATGTGAGTTGGTTTATTTGTGTTTCTTAGTAGTCTCAACTACTAATCAATCATCAATTACAGGACAAAGGAAACCCAACACCTACCAACCCTCACACGTGAGCGTAGCCGCAGATTGAATTTGTGTTAATTTAGTTTTGCACGCGTTAGACAAACAACAACAACAAAAAAAAATGAGTCAATATTATAATTAGTTTTATATATTAACCATGTGTTGTTATATGTGAATTAAAAACGATAATTCTAGACACCTTTTTATCAAAATAATAATGTTACATTTTATTGATATACAAACTTATAATTAATAATAAAATATTAATTTACATTAAAACCTTAACTAAATACAAATAACATTTAAAAATAATTATTATACAAGTCGTGACCGCGTGGAATGGTGGCAAGAATGCTAGCAGCATTTCCCCTTTGAATCGCAATTCCGATTCTCTGGGCGAAAAATGAACCAGCCCTCCTGTCACCAGTGGAGGCAATAAGGCGGGGAGTAATTTTGGATGAATTTTTTGGCACTATCACTCCAAGGTCCAAGCGTTTTGATATTCATGAAATATATTTTTCTGAAGTAAGCAAGTCATTAGTTGAGGTGACTCAATATTCGATTACTTCGTTTGGTGCGGTCGTATAAAAAAAAAAGTTACTACTAACTACTTCCTCGTTTATAAAGCATGGCATGGAATAAGATGTTTGTATTAAACATTGTTTGGCGACAGAATAAAAGTACTAGAATTACATTGACTACAAGTTAATTAAATTAATTGTTGAATTTTAAATTCCTATCGCAGACCATTGCGATAATTAAGGTCGCGGTTTAATTAATTTAAAAGTACTCACATACCCGTTATAAATTAATCGTACTTTTTTCATGCACTATACAAATACATACAATATGCAAATTAAACAAATCGAAATTCAGGCAAAAAAAACCGCTTCAAATAAATGCAGGTACTGTAAAAATTTTCCAGTTAACAAATCCACGCAACCATGTACTCTCTTTGTATTCGACATTGTAAGCGTTTGTCAATTTGCTGTATGTGTAGACTTAAAATACATTTTATGCATTTGTAGGCGAGTTTATCCAATCAGTTTCCTATTATAGTTCACCCATGTTGTTGTCGGAAATAATAGGATGCGACGGATGGTGACAATTTCTGTATTGAAGTCTACGCGGCGATAATAATTTCATAAGACTACTCACGTACTACGTACCAGTAACGAGTACTAGTAAATAGTCATTTGTATGTTTCATATATTATGATGTAATTTGTGCTTTTCCGGAATCACCTTTGATACGATTCTATTGTTTTTGACATACAATAGGCAGAGCGCGAGAGGGAGTCGGCATTGTTAAAGTTATACAAAGTTAAACTTTGCTGCTATTCAATTTTGATAACAATTACATAATTGTAGCTTTATGGGGATACAGTAACTTCGTAATTAGTTTCCATTCCGTTTCCTTTTTATTTTAATGAAAGTTCTAGTCCTTACTAATATTATAAATGCGAACGTTGTCCGGGGTAAGTACAGAAAGGTAGGGTACCTAATACATCTTCTCAAACGCGGGCGTAAACTAGTATTCTTATAAATCCAAAAAAATCTTGGTTTTCTAATTCTAGGCGTTTGCAGTAAAATCATTTGTTTTTATTTTACATCACATCCTTTTTCGGATTTATGCATTGTGTTTTCAGATAAATTAGGGCTTTCTTCTGTCTTATTTCTAATTCTGATAGCTCATTATTGAAGCTTTTATCTTGGAACCTTGCCTACAAACAGACTCATATTAAATCAGTATTTCGCAATAAGTACCTACGACAAATTTTAATTACTGATGTCTCCTCCGGTTTGGTTGGTTCATCATTATTTGCGGACGTGTACAAACACGTTAGGCAGACTGTTGATATATATGCGGTTAAAGCTATAATGTTAACGAATATCGTTTCAGTCGCCGCCATATAATAATTATGAGTCCTTTGATATTTTGTAATGTAATCAACTCTTAGCTGTACATAGAACGTATAGTTGAATTTGTTACTTAAAATTTATATTACACATAATTAAGTACACAAAGGGATTTATGGTTATTGGAAACAGTATTTGAATTAAATGTCTTAAATGAAGGGAATTTCGTATCGTAAAGTGAGCTTCTTCGCATACCTTGGCTTAACATGTCTAAAGTAAGAGATTATATATTATTATAGCTCATCGTCTTTGGTCTGGACATATTCCATCAAAAAGCTATGGAATTCCTATGAAATAATTTGATTCTTCTAATTGTGATAGATATGGAAGAATAGAAGGTTTATATCACTTGTTGATGGAATGGTTTACGACATAGAATCAGAGGTTACTTTGAAATACAAAAATTAAAAGTATGTTTATTTAATGTTGGGTTGGTTCAAAGCAACCTATCAGATCCTTTATCAGAATTTACAAGAAAGGTATACAAAATGGTACACAAAATGCCTGATTTTAAAAATATACACTATGCCTGTACATATTTTATTAAAATAATAGACAATACAAAACCATTTATTTGTAGAAAAGGGATTTAATAAAAATGGTTGTCATTATCAGGGGTAAGCGTTTTACAGGTTTATCAAAATGTAAAGTATAAATCTTACACTTTTTAATTTATACTGCTGTAATTATTTAAGACCTTCTGATTCCTTATATGTCTTAGAAAATGTAACTATATGATTTAATAAAAAAAAATCTAAATTAAATAATGAAGTTTTATAAATAAAATGTGATCAATGATCAAGTTGAACCGGTGGTTTCGGAATGAAATTTTAATATTGTTTATTTTTCTCCTCGAGTCAATATTAAGCTAAAAAGTTTCCTATTTAACGCCCATCGGAAACGTAGCGCCATTCTGGTCATTTGTCTCAATTATAAGTTATTGGTGTTAAGTGGTGAGTTTTAATGGAAAGTCAATTTCACGTAAACAATTGTGAGAATCACTGTGGCGGTGATCACATATCGCGATGCTACGATTTCGTTGGACAGTGAGTGTTCGTAATGATGAACTCGTTCACCCATGCATGAAATATTATGAGTATTTTTATACCTACTATGAATATAATTGATCGATAGCCATCCCGTGAAAGAAGCCCCAGTCCACCTATTGGTAGTACCTGGGACTTCGGACCTAGTAGAGTTACTGAGTCTCCACAGACATACGATCGGTATACGGAGTATCGTTCGCCTAATCAACGACCACCACGACGCGGGTCGGTAAGTATCTATATAATGGACTATGTACAAATAGGTAAAAATGTCTCTAATTACGATCATTATTTATGCCAAAACAAGAAATGGGAAATGTAATTTAAAAAAATAAACGTTCATAAAATGCAAGTTTACAAAATGTTTAACATTTTATCACGTGGTCAATTTCATCTGTAATATAATGTTTTTATTTATATTTCTTTTAAGAATATCACTTTTTAATTTATTTACTATTTACTATCTACTTTTCATGACGTAACGCACAAGTCATAGTTATATTATTATAACAATAATTTTACAACAAAATAACAAAAATTGAACTAAAAATAATAATAAAAAGCTAGCATTAGGTAAAACATAGGTACCTACAGTTAAAGGTAATTTTATATTTTAGTTTACCTGATCTCTAGTTTCTATTCAAATGAAAATATTTACTAGCGAAGTGTTAAGTAAAAGATATACAAATTGTAAATGACAAACATGACTGTCGTAGGTTTTTAAGAAGGACGTACCTACAATCAAAATGACCGGCTGATATTCTTTTGTAGTTCATTAAATGAACAAATTTAGTCTTTATTAAATTTTAAGTTTTCGTAATGTGCTTCTGAATTTGTTTCATCGTATTACATATTAAACATTGATTAAACGATTCGACGGGCTAGTTCATGAAAGATAGAGAAATACAGCTTTTGGTTTTACTGACACTTTCTTTACTATAATGACCCATAATTATTATTATTGAGAAATTTAAAAAAAGATGGTTGTTTTTTTTCAAAAGGGTGACAAAGCCCTCTTGAAATCTTCAGACCCATATATCTTTGCTCTCTCCTGGGTCACGTGTAAAGCAGGTCTGAACAGTAGCTAAGAACCGACTTGTTAGTCAACGATGAGTTCCAGCCATTACAGCTGCTGTCGGCTTGCCATCTTTTTCGATCACCACCAGATCAGATCAGAAGACTGAGAAGGATAAACAAACGTTATGTAGGTATGGCTTTTGTGGATTTCAATAAAGGCTTTGCTTCTATCGTCTGAGTCGTTGGATGAGCTTACATTAATGCATTGCCTAAGTTAGCATTCTCGGCCTTATGTTATCGGTATAAACTTGGACAAAACGTAGGTAATGTGCAAAGGCATGTCGTGCTGACGCCGATGAAAGTTGAACGAAATTGTTGGTGGATATACCGACCTAGATAATGTCATTCAACTTGGTAAGGAAAACTTTGAGAAAGAAGCCGATCGAAAAATTTGCTAAGAATAGGCATCATTTGGCAACCATTGTCAGGTCCATATTACGTCGCCTATACAACAGTGTTTGAAAACAAAAGTTTTCAAGAAATACTCTTATCTGCCATGACGTACGGAGTCGAAACGTGCCTCATAGCGAGTTACGCTCGGAGTTGCGCTTTGAAAAAAAATTCAAAGATACTCTGAAGAATGAGATTATTCGGTGAATAACCGAACTATCTCTATCGAGCTGAGATGCAAGTGGGTTGGACACGTACGTCGATGGATTGATAGCCGTTGGAGCAGATGAATCCTAGATTGGAGAAAGGGATTCTGCAAACGTAAGGTCGACGTAGCGACGAACAAATAGGGCCGTGGCCTAAAGAAGGTTGCGAGACCATACTCGACGCGGAAGGCAGAGAACCGAGAACTTTGGGGCACATTGGGAAAGGCCTATCCAACACTGGATGATGATTGGCTGATCGGTAGAGTAATTTAAAAAAAAACTACATTAAAATATTGTTTTGTAAAAATATAACGGTGCTATTGAATGGGATAATGAGACCAGCTAACATTTATTTTCTTTCTTTTTTTTCGAATATAACATAGAACATCTTCACAGTCACTCTGCATGTTTAATGATTCTTTAATAAATTAAGATTTGGAATTCGTCCGGTGATATATTTATGTAATTTAATATTATAAGAAAATAATAATAAATTAATTTTAAACGATAAATTAAATTAATAATCGAAAACAATCAGTAGTAATAATATTACTAAATACAACATCAACAAAAGTTATAGGTTCACGTTGTAAAAGGAATTCGAAAGCCTTATTATTGATTAGGTTATAACTTGCATAGTCAACGCACATGTAATATATTTTTGGGCTTATTATTTAAAATACTTTCATTGTACTAACAAATTCTGCACTATCCAAAAAATCATAATAATTAGTAATATTTTTGACGTGACAACGTCTTATAAATTGGTTTGCCGGGTGACACTTCAAGAAACTGCGTTACGCTCCGCTCACGTTATGCGCTCACAATGAGAGCGAGTGAGAGGCACGCGTCCCTTCCACTCGGGCATGGTTAGCCCGCCTAAGAGCGAGAGAGACAGACATAAAAAGTGAAAGGCACGCGTCTTCTTCCTACTATACGAATGAATATTCACATTAAAATTATTTTACCACTCAAAGTCGTTGTCACGTAAAACTTTCGCCCGTATGCCGACTTTACAGGCAACCAATTTTTTTTCAAACAATCTTTATTAAACTATATTTTTTTAGATCATTAATACTATATACTATATAAATTATAATTATTTAAATTTATTGGAGATTTAAAATAGAATATTTTTTTATTTATAATTTATTTAAAATGGGGTTGCATTGTCTATGGTTAAAGACAGGTGGACTTTTCTGAGCGTTTCCTTTGCCCCTGACCTCTGACAATGCAAATAAAAAGTTAGAAATGTCTACGGTTGACGCCTTGACGCTAGTTGATGAATTTTGTTATAAATTTTATATGATTGACATCAAAACTTGATATTATAAAAGTGATGTAATTAAACAGTTAATTCAATAACATAACTATGTTTTCGAATGTCTTGCTCTTTGACAAAGTATTGCCCTAACTTTTATCCACGGAACAGTTGTATAGTTGCGTCTATTATCATTTTACATGTGCGTGAAAGATATGTCAGAACATAAGAGTAGATGTACGTAGAATTGTAGCTGTTTTGACAATGTAATACCCGATGAATGTAAGCAATATTTTTCTCCTCACGAACTCGTATGTGTGGTATAAAGGAATAAAAAGCCGTTGTAATGTTACGGACAAGTGCAAATTTGGTTAGATAGGATTTGACAGCCGGCAGGCTTGTCGTAAGTGATTTACGATCGGCTTTCTATAAAAATGAACAGTCGCAGTAGCGTAAATGAAACGAATTTGGTGAATTTCTCGGCGGAGCTGTCAACATTAAACCAGTTGGATGCAAAAGATGGATTGCTGAGTTTTCCCTTCGATCACATCTACGCATGTCATTCTCAAAGTTCAGAAAGAAGGCAGCCTCTTCTTTTGGAAAAAGAAATTGAAGTATCGACGCACTGTGTTACGACAGAAGAGAAAAAGATCGCATGTTCTTCTGATGTGACAAGGCTAACAGATAAGCTTACTGTTTCTGAGAACCAGAATAAAAAGCTTAAAGATCTGTTAATATATCATTTGGATCTAATTCAGCAACAAAACGAACTTATTACCAAAAGAGATAAATTGTACCAAACTCTGAAACAGGAAAATGATACCGTAAGTTTTTTATCTGGCTCCAAAAAAAAATCAATTTTTTAGACACAATATATTATGCATGTTATTCTTTGTTTACATACAAATAGCAGATTTGACGGACTGGAAATATAGATATAGTGGAAGCTTTAAATTGTTTAAGAAAACATGTTTTATTAATATAACAATTGTATACTCCATTAATAAAATTCAATAGAATTAGTGCTTTTGCTGAAAACATATAACTAAAGCGCTTTTAACATGCATAATCTGTATGTTAGATTTTGTACATTTATATTGACTGCTCTGAGTCTATGTATAAACAAAAAAAAAAATTATTGATCTGCTTTATTTCACTAGCGTCAAGGTTGTTAAAACCACAGCTTTATTTGCAAAGGCTTGCTAACTGCTACATTATGTTTCCTGTCATTTGACAGAACTCAGAGGTATTTATTCAATTACCTTTGCTTATCACATTATTACATATGTTTTCATCAGTTTGAATTCATATAATTTAAAATGCTGAAAAGCTTGATTTCATTTATGTTTAACAAATTTGCGAATTCATTAATAATTACTATTATACTTTATTAATTATAAATATACTTAATTAAATAAATTTGTATGAAATGTTATGTAAAAATTTAAGGTGTTTTGATAATAACCTAGCTTGAATCTAACCTCATGGTTTCATAAAATTTTATAACATAAAAAATAGCAAACAAAACATGCCGCAGTGCGACTGGAGTAATTAACATAAGTTTTTGCTAAATGTTGCAATGCATTACTGTTACTATAAGTATTAGGATACTTTATATACCTAGATGTTATTTGAACGACAAACTTATTACACATTTGTATAAATATAATCATATGAAAATAAATTTTGAAATTAATATCATTGTTACTATTATGTTATCTTAATTTTCATTTAAATTCAAGTTTATGAAAAAATTGTAATAAGCAAACAAAAATTAAATATATATTTAAAAAAAAATGAGCTATGAATTGTGTAATAGTTTTTTTCATTTTTCATGTCAGGACATTGCTTTTGCGAATTGTAACACAGCTGCCAGTTAAAATTTGTAATTATTAACTCTGTGAAACAAATTTTGTAAAAATAATCTATTTCAAATATTTTTATATTATTGGTTTAAAATCAATGGCAGCTTTAAAATCAGTCATCTACAAATTTGTCGGCAATATGTTATGTTGAAACAAAAGAAAACAACAAACATTTCAAGTTATTTTGTTAATGAATGTGCCCTATACTTGACTCTATTATTATATGGTTACCTTTGACATATGAACCATTATATTTGACATATATTTGCTATGCAACACAATTAACAAGTTTTATTTAGCAAAAGTAAAAAAAATAATTCCATAGCTGCCTTTGATTTTATACTGAATTGCTGAAAAAATCACTGCAACTGTTCATTTATCAATGATGATACATTTTTGTATAATAATATTGTAGAATATTAATTAATTATACATTAAAACAATTATAATTAGTACAAATATTAGGTTCCATTTAAGATTATTTGGTTTTGAATAGAAAATTTCATCTTTAGACTAGCATGCTGGTGATTTACTAGAGGTTTAAATTATTTTTGTAAATCTCTATTCAGGTAATTTTTAATAGTAGATCATATTATAAAGTTTTAGCATATTAGATTTAGATTATGACAGCACAAATTACAAATTATAGAAATGTTATAAATTTCTGAAATAAAAATAAAACACTTGATTTACATTGGACAAGTATTATTTTTATTTAAAACTTTTTTTTTAATTTATACACATTTTTTTATTCTTATATACAAAATGAATTTATTTTCTGACTTGCAATTATCAACAAATATGTTGTTGGATGAAGAGGATTATATGAATAAATGTGGAAATTATTGCTATTATTAAAACTACAGGAATATTTTATATATTATCTGCATATGATTCCAGCTTAAGGCAAAATTAATTCGAATGGACAGAAGAATAGGATTGAGTCAACGGCACACTGTGAATCCTCCTCTATTCACACCAACATCAACGATCACATCGGGCATCCTTAAGAACGAACAAGGCGCTTCTCATGTAAGTCATTAAATTATAAGCTTGTGCTTTGTTCCTAAACCATAATTTTTTTTGGTTTCGTTATTCCCATTCAAATTATAACACAAAAAAATCATTACTCAATTGATTGTGTAAACAATTTATATTACTATGTATTTCAATTGGTACGTTGAAAAAAAATTATAATATGAATTCAACGAGGTTAAAAAGCTTTGACTACTCTTCCAATTGAAAAACGAATATGTCAATTTATCGGAAATTTGGACGCCGTGTCTAAAGAGCCGTATGATGCAAAATTAATTAACATTTATAGGAATTCATATTGATTATTATTTTTGTCGTTATATGGAATGAAATTGTTACTTTATATTAATTTTAAATATCGTCTGAACTCTTTAGAATCACGGTTGAAATATATTTGTATTTTTTTATTCCGTAGTAATACTTTATTAAATATTGTATATATTAACATGATAAAATACAGTCCAGTTTTTCAAAAAGACAATTCTCCGTATCAAATTTAAACATTATTAAAATCGATCTCCATTTCGAGATTCAATATAAGGTACGGTGGTCTTATTAATAAGGCGACTCACGTCCACTAGTTCGACCTTTTTTTTATTTGCAATTAAACTTCTTATATTTTTAACCCCCCCCCCTGTCCCCTCCATAGCCGGTATTGGCTGTTTGCGAAATCCTCTCCTTATGTTGTCAATTAAATTCGTTTTCAGATTATGTTAAATAGCTTTACAGAACTGCTTTTACCAGATAAAGGAAATTCGTATATTTTTGATAACAATAAACCTTTTGGACAGGGAGGAACTTTCGGGATAGCAAGAACGACTATTGAGCCAGGTAAGCAGTATCTTGTTGTATTTAAATAAAAATGTATTTTATGTATTAAATTAAAACATATTTCTGCGCTAATATATTTGAATTATAATAAAAAAAAACTTAATTACAACCATTAAAATATATCACAATATTCGTCAAATTGAATTAATATAAAACACGCCTTCAGACAATTTTTTACTGAAATGCAAAAAGTAATACATTAAAAATACGTGGAAATGAAAATTTGTTTTCCGAACTACGTTTGTGTAATTTATTTAAAGCCCTCACTGTATGTATTTGCTCTAAATAAACACGAACCGCAACTATGAATGCGTTTCTGTTTAATCGGATTATAATTTATATTACATATTATATAATATTAAAAGCGAAATTTGAAACGTTTCCAATAATATATGTTCGGTATATAAACGTGGGAGTAGATAAATATAACATATAAAGCTGTTTTATATATTTGAAATTATTGATTTTACTTAAACAGTCAGGGTGTGTATGCATGGAAAAAAATTATATTTGACATGGTTAATTCATGATAAGTGTTTTCAGAGGTACCGAGTTACGCGTCAGCTGACATAAAAGTTCCGGCCTTCGATAAAAAAATTAATTGTGATAATTACAAAATGATTGACAACAAGAGGTCGATAATTAAGAAAGATGTGAAGACTGAGAATCGTCCGGAGGCGATGTACACGGTTACATCGAACAGGTGTGTACAATTTTTATTTTTTATTTTATCGATTTGGCTTTCGATTTGTCTTATTTAATACTAGCGTTTTCCCCGCGGTTTCACCCGCGTAGTTGCCGTTCCCGTGAATACGCAGAGAAATTTTGGCCTATGTTACTCGCTGATAATGTAGCTTTCCATTGGTGAAAGAATTTTTTAAATCAGCTTAGTGGTTTCGGCGTGAAAGCGTCACAAACAAACTTACTATCGCATTTATAATATTAGTTAGGATATTTTATTCGGATTTTAGCTGGCATTATTTATTCAGATAAAATAAATAAGTTATGACCTCAGATTCAAAGTAAAATAAAAATAGAAGAGTACTTTATGAATGCCTTTTTTTAAAGTTTCATTTTTTTTATACCATTTTAAAATGGAAAACATTACTTTTTCTCGTATTCGAGTGTTGCCAGTCCTTTTAGCTGGCTAGTGTTTTATGCCTATTTCACCTTATGGTGACTGTTTTTTCTAGGAACGATCCGTTTTATTTACGGATAGTTGACTTCTTCTATTCGTAAACGAAGCGAATCGCTCTTATTATTACAAAAACTAAAATACCAGCTTATCTCAAAACCAAGGCCTGATCGGGAATCAGAACTTAAAAATAAGTTGTCAAACTACCCTCAACTGATAAATATTCTTGATTAGATACAGATATAGAGAATTGATTGATCGTGATGACGGATAAGTATGAGCGAGACAAAAGATTTGTTTGGCCAGTAGTTGTCTAGTATGAGCGAGACGGAAGGTTTGTTTGGCCAGTAGTTGTCTAGTATGAGCGAGACGGAAGGTTTGTTTGGCCAGTAGTAGTCTAGTATGAGCGAGACGGAAGGTTTGTTGGCCAGTAGTTGTCAAGTATGAACGAGACGGAAGGTTTGTTTGGCAAGTAGTAGTCTAGTATGAGCGAGACGGAAGGTTTGTTTGGCCAGTAGTTGTCTAGTATGAGTATCAGTATCTAGATTGGTTAATGTCATATGTTAGATGACAAATTGACTTACTTATTTTGACAATTGTACTCTTAAATGATGGTGCTTATCACAGTTCACTTGAAATTTCACGATCGTGTTATTATTAATATCTCCATTAACAGATAGGAAACAGATATTGGCCACAGTCGTTTTGTTTCATTCTAAGAGGTTATGTTTAGGAGTTCAGACTATTCTCTGTTTCTATAATCAGAAAAAATGAACAAAAAAACTATTTTAAATGGGTCGATTGGATGATTAATTGTTAAATGTATCGTTACAGTTATACTCGGAAGTAATCAGACAGATAGACATGTCATTTTATAGCGATTGACCCCTTATTTATTCTACGTTTTCGTTTGGTGGAACGTAACTTGCAGTCGTTTATAATATCTGCCACACTTACAAAGCAAAATAGTTTTTGAAGTAGCCAGAGGGGTGCATACTAACACTGTATTAAAGTTTTGCCTTGTTTGTTTTGGTTGTGTTTGGTGTTTAATAGAAGAAAAAAAATCGATTTTTGTCCATAACGCATAGCTGGGTGGGGTGGCTCGCACCTCGTAGCCCGGTATTTACTCTTTACAATGATTAATTTGTCTCGCGTTTCTAGTGTGACACATCATTTGAAATATCAATGCGTACTTGTATTTTATTGATTTGTAATTAGCTGATTGTCGATACCACTTGCGTGCAGCCCATTGTACGTTAATGATACTATGGGAAACCTTTATACATGATACATGTGACATTAATAATAGACAATCAATTGAATTGTCATAAATATAAGCGAATATACAGATTGGAAAAAAATTACCACTTTGGTAAACGTCTACGCTAAACATTGAGAAGAGTACTTATAAGTTATATATACGATGATTGATAGAGACCATATATTTCCTATCTGATATCTGTGGAATGCGAAACTCGTGATTTTTTAGTACACGAAACGTTTTTGTAATAGCTAAAACATTACTAGAACTATATCAAATACGATCTCAATTCTCTGTTTTTGTTTATTACCTCTTTGAACTAATAAATAATGCATAATCGTCTATACATAGCTAATTGATTTGTAAAAAAAAACATTCATCCAAAAAACAACACAATATTGATTTTTATGTAACCGATTTTAGTTCAGTATTTTAGGAATCATTTAAGACTCGAAACTTTTATAAAATTCTCATCTATCTTCACTAACAGCAAGAGTGATCGAGCGTACGTTGTTAGAAAAGTTAGGCACGTAACTGATATTGATGTTCCTCTTCTATTATATTTTGTGTATCATATTATTTCGGGATAATTGTATTGATGTTGAATATGTTTTTACATACTCTGCATATGATGTTCGGCCTATTTTTTCTTCATTCGGGATGTTAATCAGTTATCAATTACAATAATTGCTTATTTTCATTGTATAAATACGCTAAGTGAATATAGTAATAAACGAAGTGTTCGATTCTTGAAAGTCGATACATGTATCCTGGTTATTCGTTCATGAAATAAAAAGGCGCAGGCGCTATTAATTTCGCCGATAAATCAATGAAAAACTTTACGCTGTTAATAAATAAGGATTATTATTCAATACAAAATTATATGTATAATAGCCTGGTTTATCTCACGTTGATTCCCATAAACGAAATAATAATAATTATTAATAATATAAATGTAATAAAATGATGTCGTAATTTGTATTTTCGGAAAGGTACACACCACAACCAAAAGGCAACCCGAGCCGGTGAATTTTCTGTACGATTTGTTTATTCCTGTAAAATGACAATTTCGCAAAAGTGCTCGTATCGTTATAGTTGAATAAAGTGTGTATTTAGATTTAATCAATTCACGCGTTTTATATTAACAATAACATTGAGAGTCATTTTTCTTTTGCGGTAATGGGGCATAGTTCAATATCAGATTTCATCGCTGTTTATGTGTTATTATATTTCATCGTTGTTCGATCTAACCGTTTTTAACATAATTATTATTCAATTTTGCACAAACATATCAATGTACCTAATGCTTGAAACGTTGCTTAGTATGTATGCGTTTATAGTCATCGCAATTTAAATAGTCAATAGTAATAAATCTTATAATAATTACTAGCGACCCGCTCCGGCTTCGCTCGAGTAGCAGAGTAAATATTCCTAAAAAAGACAGTGGGACGCGGGCGCGCGCAAGCGTTCGCATCGCGCGTCAGTATGCTGTATGACCGCTTGAATTTATTTAGTGTTTTAAAATTACGATAACTACTAAGATATTAATTTAAATTGGATGGTGTATTTTGATGTGTACAAAGATTAATATCTTTTCCGTTTCTATAACTTTCCCATTATCACATTATTATGTTACCATTTTTTTAAAATTAAAGTGGGGTTATGTTTTGCAAGATAGACATAGCCATCGCGGACTTTTCTGTAGATCTATGAAAAGGGAACAATTTCACCATACATTATTTTGTTATAATTCAAAGGGATTTTACAGCGTTTTCGATGAAAGCTCCCAATCAGCTCGATTTTTTCCTACTTCTTCAACTATTATCGTCATATTTCAACAAATTTACAGAAAACATTAATGAATTATACACGTAAACCTTCGTATTGAATCACTTTATCCATTGGCGAAAACTGTATGAAAATCCGTTCAGTAGTTTTTTAGTTTATCGCGTTCATACAAACAGACAGAAAACGTGGGGGACTTTGCTTTATAATATGTAGTGATAATATGTAGTTATAAACGTATTTATATATACATAACCTCTATCTTCCCCTTTCTGGTCAAGTAGAGATAGTCTTGTAAAATTTCTATTCTAAAGTATTTATAACTGCCTATTTAAACAAAATACTTAATGATACCGTATATGATTTTTTATAGGTTTCTTTTTTATTTTAAATATCTATTAACATAGAATTGCGCGCTCCGGTCGCGGTTTCACCATTAACCTTACTGCTCCGTCCCAGTGGGTCGTGTAACGTGATGTTACAGTTTCTAACCTTTCTTAATAAATGGCTTGGCTGACGCAAAACGTTTATTTTTTTTTTCAAAGTAACAGATTAGCGCATCCTAAAAAACTAAACTAGGACTTAATTTCCTCTATTTAGTATCACTCTTGGCAGAACGGTCGTCAAGTAGTGGCTTATGTTATGTTACGCCACTTATGCCATCTCTCCTGATGACAGCTGTCATCCTAGTACACATATGTAATGATCCGCCCACCGCAGATCGGATTTGCAAATACATATTATGTAGACACAAAGTTCAAACGTCAAAGTTCAAATAATATTCGATTTGATTGAGCAATCCATAATTCCTGACTCTATTTTGTCTGCTACATAAAACTATTTCCGTATTTCGCCTTAATTTTTTTAATATAACTTCAAAGTTATACTGACTTTTTAAGATACGGTAGCTTATTATATACGAAACCTTAGAAGCGACTCTGAATCGCACTTGTTGAAATAAAAGCTTATAATTTGGGATTAATTATGAGAATTTAGGTCACTCAACATGTCATGGACGAAGTTTTGCTGTTTGATGTTTATGAGTGGGCGAGTACCTAACGAGTTTAATGAGTGCTACCTAGATGAGCTTGCGTGAAGCGGGCAGTCTATGCTTAAATCTGTTTAATTGCTTTACGGTCAGTTGTTTTTAAAGTCACGTATCTATTAATTCTAATATGATATTATCAAATACTAGTTTATGTCATTCTTAAATAACAAAATTACAAGGAATTACCTATAACTGACATGCATCGAAGTTATTAATAACCGACAACAGAACAGTCTAAAAATGCAAGTTTTTTTAAAGATTTTAACAAATGCAAATTAACTAACTTTTGTGCCTCGTTTGTCTGGTGGCTATCGTAAATGGTTGCAGATACTATGTTTTTAGGTTCTAAATCCATTAAGTGTTCGCGGTACAAAATAATCTTAGGCTGGCGGACTGGCAAATAGGCCATCTTGTACATTGGCTCGTTCACAATTTTTTTTTTCGCTGGAAAAAACGTATTCACGCCATTCCCCCACATGAAGTGGATATGTGGGGCTCACCGGCGCTGAACCGGCGCTGGTGACGGAATAGTCACTAAAAAACCACTGGTATTCTCTCCGTCTGTTCGGGGGGCGCCACGGGATCACTTGCGCATGCTACCGTGACGTCCCGACGGTCGACCCGCCTACGCGGGCCTCCATTTTTAAGGGGGTTGCCGGATACAGGGAACCCTCTTAGCCCCGGCGGCTATTGAGGCGGGGGGAGAAGGTAATCAAGAAATTAGGAGAGTTTTTTACTCTTCCTCTGCGCCCTGCGCTTGATTGTCGAGTCGCATAATTAATATATATCTAAAAAGTTCAAAATTATTAAAAAGAACTTCATTGGCATTGTACGTAATCTATGATACTAATCATTCGAACAATAACATCAATTTATCTTCTCTATATTAATGATGAGTCAATTAGAGATGAGTTCGTTAAAAATATTGCGATTCAGCATTATTCTGCAAATCACAGATTATACATGCAACAATGCCTAACGACGGGTATATATCAAGTGAATACTTTAACTTACGGTTCTATATCTAGTGGCGTTAGAATTGCACGCACGCGTAGAGCACAGCGCGTTTCTGGCTGCCTCGTTGTCGAATACTGTCGAATTTTTCTTTTTGGTCACCTCGTGTGAGTATCGGCTTAATATTATGACTGAAGCGGTATCTCAATTTTTTTTAGTTAAAAAAATTCACATAAATTACAAAAAAAAAACATTACTGAAATTTTAATAAGTCGACTCTTAGAAATATTCTCTGGAAACTATATAACTTCACAAATAAATAATATAGTTATTATTATGTTAAAGTTATAAGTATACTTAAGATTATAATAACAAATTATTGTTTAAACGACGAAATTTTTTTTAAATATCTGTATAGTTGCTGATATTCCAATTAGCAATTGCACTTGCTTTTAGTTTTAGATTAACACTTTGATCTTCGTGTAAATCAATACACCTAGGCTAGGCTTTATAGTATTCGGTCAACTCTAAAGATTAGTCTAGGTAGTAGCCGTTTTTAAGCTGTAGACCCGAATCTTGGTTGTCGCTGCTCGCGCCCGGCTCATCAGTTCTTCTCGTCTTTATATGTAAAATAATATGTTTTTTTTTTCGTGTGACGCGAAATTGCTGTCTGTGAATGAGATTTTTAAGAAAAGAAATGGATATTGATTTTGTTTATGGATATTGATGGTGCTTACATTTTTATCTTGTACGTGTCGTTTTATTAATGCCACGTATTTTTTTAAAACCGTCGTGTTAAATAACTAAAGAGTTACTTTTGACCGACATTTTAATACATTTTGAAATACTAAATAAACAACGTCGTTGAAAACGGAAAGAAAAAAATTAAGCAGTCGGTTCGCAAACATAATAACTTGCCTAATTATTTTACGCAATAATGAAATATCTAAATGATTGTTTCCATCCATTATTTTTGTTTCCTATGCATTCTACTCATCAATCACTCTCCATATCGATTTAGATTTAACGTGCATATACGATCGCTACGAGGCTACGAATGTGACGTCTGATAATTGATGAGTATTAATAATTATTAAACTTCGCATTTGACTATTCATTGAGCAACCGATAAATTTTCCGTTTCTATGGTTTGTCAAAACTGCAGATTGATATATATGAGGGTTCTTTGACATATGACATTTTCGACCAATATTTGGGCGCTGGTGTTTTCTAGAAGTAACATGAAAATAAACGGCGTGGAAGTTTTTATAAAGTATCGTTTTAAACGTTGTGAATGCAAATGAAATCTTAAGAAAATGACTGAATATTTATGAGATTTTGACCTCAATTCACAGTTACTGAACGGCATATCACGAAACAATAAATGTTGACGCTCATAACTTTTGACTTTACGTGCTATTGGTTAGGAATGATTTTTTCGATACATTTCTTAGGCAAATTTTCAAAAATTCATATTCAAACGAAAAGTGAAAGTTAGTGTCATAAGGAATATATGAAAAATGTTTAGTAGACCGAAATTTCAGTTGGTTTGACAGTCTGATACTTTAACAAAAGGGATCAACTGGCGTTGTGAATGAGTGATATAATTGCCCATTATTCGCTGACTGTACAATGTCACTGAAGTTTTGAACGCTAGTCATAATATCAATATGTTTTGTCTGTGTCGACAAGTCAGTCTTCCGTTAATGAGCATAATACAATAAAATATAAACAAACTAGTCTTACTGTTTACTTTATTCGCTTTATATATAAATATATAAAGAATAATACATGAATCTTAGAAACATTCAGTTTCGTGGGCGATATGCAAGATGCCGTGTGACTGAGAGATGGGTGTATTGTTTTGTTTTATTTGTATTAAATTAGTTTATGTTAATATATAAACTAATTTAATACAAATAAAACAAAACAATATATAATATAGTGTATGTTAAAATTGTAGTAAATATTTAATGTAATATCAATATATAAAACCTTAATTGTAACTTTCGAATAGCTTCATGCTACATCATTTAATATACTCTTATATCAATTGTTTTTTATACAAATGAACTAATTTTCTTTCCAATGAAAAAAAATGTTTTCAGCGGCACTCCGATTATCCAAAGAATACAGAGAAATAGGCGAAAGACCTCTGGAATTGGCAGTCTGAGTCGCATGTCAAAGACTCCCAAGACACAGCCGACCGAAACGACCACGTCTAAAAGTGAGTCATACATATATCTACGAAAATAAATCAGCAATGGAATAGTACAAGAAAATTTTCATATTCAAAATGAATCCATGCAAATTGCATGCATTTAAAGTAGATTTCGTCATAATATAGATTTTTTTAATTAACTTATTTAGACTTAAAAAATCTATGATTAATATTGTTTAAGCTATAACTTGCTAATAATAATGAAATAGTTATTCGTGATTTCGTTTTATTACGACGTTGAAATAACATAATTTGCCTTATTTCAGGTAAAACAAATACCGATCCGACGTATGATCGATCGTATAGTGTCAACAAAAAATCGAAAATGATTAACACCTACGGGAAGTCGAGGAACACAACCATACCAAAGCGGACGAGCCAATTTACGGGATCATTGTCAGATAGATTACGTCTAATCGACACCACACCTACAGGGGAGGACCCCTATCAGCTCGGCGAGGCGGACATGAGGGAACAGTCGCCGATTCCAAAGCTAATGTTACAAAAGACCAATCATGGACGAATGAAGATATGCTCGGATTCCGGTGAAACATCCCGACGTATCTATGATTTACCGGACACAAAGTCGAAACTGAACAGGTTTATGTCCGCCTACGACCAAGCCAAGAAAGAACCAGAGAAAACGATGATGTTCGATGAACCCGCCGATGATATATTGAAGGGTGACCCAGATATCGATTGGCGAATGTTCACCGATAAACCCGTTAATGAAAGCAGTCTGTGTGACTTCGCGTTCGGGGAGACAAATAGTAATTTGTCCTCGATAATACCGTCACTGGATGCGAACGAGTTTCAGGAATTGTTCACATCAGACGCGGCTCTGAATCTGGATAACTTGAACCAATTAGATTATCCAACAGAGAAATTGATCCCTGAAAAAACTAAGAGACGAAATGCGCGTACCACGAGCCTAATAAGCCCTAACGATGTAAGATATTATCTCAATATTATTTATTGCGATAAAATTTAATCTCAATGAAAAGCATATTAAGCGTAATAGCGTGACTCTATAACCTATAATAAGATTTATCAAAATCGGATTTGTAGTTCCCGAGACAAATCGAATCAAATATATAAACTCTTTAATTTTATATTAGCAAGCAGTCCGCGAGTCGTGGGTTCGTTTTTGACACATCATCTAAGCATCATATAAGCTTTAATTGGTCTCTAACAAGGTAGTAATTTTAATAGAGATTCGAGAGTCGATCTTTTTCGAAATATATTTATTTTAATTTTAGATAAAAGACGAATGATTTAAATAATATGGTTTAATGATAATTGTGTAACCTTTTTTCGATATTTAAAATTATTTTCGTCTCTCCAATTAGTTATAATAACGCTAGCATATAGCTCTTTCGGACATTTGATATTATATATTATATTTATGTAACAATGATTTTAAAGCCGGATCGGATTATATCGATTCGGGCTTAACCTTTGTGCGCAGTGCCGGCTATGTAATATTATATATTTTTTTTATTCAATGTTATTATGTAACAACGTTTATTAAGTCTGAATAAAAATGAATGTCTGTATGTTTGTCATCTGCGTTCCTAAACTACACGTCCGATTATGATGAAACCCGTCCCGGGTTGAAATTAACTAATTTGTGATTAACTTGAGCGTAACTTCTTTAAAATTCAGATGAAATATTTGATTAACGATAACAATGACAATTTAAAATATTTCACGTATTCAGGATTTTCATGTCGATGTATATCCCCCACCAGTTCGGTAACGGCCGCGGCAGCTATTTTCGACAGGACATAGACGACTGGGGGAAGAAAAAGACAAAGGCGAAAGAAGAAAAAAGCTACGAATTGTCTTTTAATCCGATGGGATGGTGCCACATAGACGATGACGTCGCTAATCCCGATGTTATGATTAACGACGTCTGGTTACCAGGCCCCTGGAGCGAAAACTAAAAACAAACTATTTGATGTTCTAGGAAGTGGGTGTAGAAATAAAACGTGGTACTCCTAGCACGCGGGGTAGAAAGAGGGCATTTTCAGCTATTAGTCTGGGGAAACAAAGTGCAAAGGGGCCAGCTAAACCAAGAGCTACTAGAGGCAAGGGTAAGTAGAGATCACGCACTACACCCTACCGGCTTCCTCGATACATCACTAAACTATTTGGACCCTAAGCAGCAAAAGTTAAGTATCACTTCGGCATCAAGATTGTAAAGAGATACTTTTCATTCATTATTATGAAATATACAATTGTCTATGTATAATTAAATGCATATAATGTTTAATGTTCGCACCTTCGTTCTTCTTCTATAATATAATTGTATTACATATATTATAATAACGTATGCGTGTTAGAATGGTTACTATAACAGATAAACAAATTACAATAAATATATTTTAATTGCAAATTCGCAATATAATATTCCAATCATACGTACGGAGAGACGACGAGATTAGTTTAACAACCTTAGAGAGAAGTGTGACGTCCCGTCATAAAGCAGTAAGTAAAGAAACATTCAGTTTCGTGGACGATATGCAAGATGCCGTGTGACTGAGAGATGGGTGTATTGTTTTGTTTTATTTGTATTATATTAGTTTATGTTCACTTTATATCATTCTATTTTTATCATTTCACATAACAGATTAAAAAAAATGTTGTAAAAATTTAACGTAATAAAAATATCTAAAATATTTTCTCTTTAATTAAATTTTAATACAATATATTTATTGAGTAGTTTTATTTTTTTATGTCTGTAGTTAGTTTTTTTTTTAATTGAAGTTTCAGTCTGTGTATAATTGTGTTATTCTTCGATAGCCGCAACTCGTGGTAAACGATCCCCCGTACCTGGAATGATGACGAATAAACCATACCCCACGTTGGTTGGTGACAAAGATCTCTCCTGGTATTTTGGATTAGACCCAGATCTGAAGCTTGAGGACGTCGATCCGCCGGCGGACACGCAAGCGTCGACCGTCGAGGTGTGTACATAAATAGCACGTGTTAGAAAATATTATTGTATACTATTAATTATATAAATCTAAAATAGAATTAAAATAAAATTGTATTGAAGGTTTCATTATAATTTGTATGAATATAAATGAATTAGGATGACATTTTTAATCTGTTTTCTATACGTTATCGACAGGTACCGAGATGGCGAGAAAAACCGTATACAAGTTGTTACACTATGGAAGGTACAGAAAATGTCGACGATAAGGTTTTTGAGAAAAGACATCAGAAGTTAGAAGCTGAAGAGAGGCGGCAGTTAAGGTATACACTGTGACGTCATTGTGGAATAACTTAAGATTTTGCCGTTGTATTGTATTACTATTGTATTCAATTCAATTATTTTAATTAATTTTACATATAAATAATGGTAATTTTAAAATATTATATAAAAGCTGTTATCGTTTTGCTAGTTAATATATTTACTTTTTAAATTAAATGTATACGGAAAGTCTCCTTAGCGATATTCTACGGCCTATATCATTACAATCCGTCTAACCATCACTAGTTGAAATCCAACATAGATAAATAAATAATATATATTATAAATAATTTTTCAATATCTTTGATCAAATGGGGTTTTTCGTAACCGAGTTCCTCTTGAATTAAAGAAGATTTAAATTTGGCATACCAAGTTGATGAAAGGATCAATGTTGAGATGAAAGGGAAGCTAATTATTTATTTTATTTATTAAAATCTTTTTTTTAAATCATAGATTATTTGAATGTGTGAGATAAAAGTTATTAGATACAGATAATAAATTAAGGCAAGTTAATAATGAAAGTAGTTTGAATCGAATATGCAAATATATCAAATAAACTGACTCCAGTGATCATCGTAACAGTTCTGTATTCAGTTTTATTTCTAAGAAAAAAAATATACAGGAAAGCTATAACGATCGGTCTTATTAAGTACGTAATTGTCGCTTACAAAGAACTGCATAAAAGATCGGCCTTGTGGTTTATATGGTTGTTTAATACAAGGCTATGTAATAAATAACTTAAATGGCTGCACTTACCTTGGCGTAGCGTGTTCGTCTATTTGCATATTTTTACAATTTCTTCACGAGTGCTGAAGCACGTTTGAAGGTTTACAACGAAATAAGACAAAGATTCGTCTTGTGTTATGTGTATACTATTGTAGTTAATATATATACGATAATAACACAAGGTTAACATTTGTGTAGATGGCACATGAGGCGGATAAGGGAGCAACGTCACGTCGAACGTCTGCGGTTAAGGCAGAGGGATTCGTGGAGTTCAACGGTGAGCGCGCCCTCCGTGTACTCAGTGTGGCCAAGACCCCAACAGGACGCGAGGTTTATTGAGATAACTAGTGATTTGCCGGTTACGGGTTTTGGAGAGCCCTTACCGAAGCTGCCTGAATCGTAAGTACTTATTTTTTATTTTATTTATATTAAGTTTCATTTTTTTATATAGTCGGTAGTCGGCACCTGACGGTAAGTCACCATCGCTCATGGACATTGGCGCTATGATATTTTAATAGCCCCTTACATCGCAAAGGCGCCACAAAACCTTAGGACCTAAGGTGTGATGCGTCTTGTGCCCGCCTAGCTCACTTACCCTTCGGCGGTAGAATGAGTTAGTGATACCTACCTAAAGTTGGAACTTCAGAGTTGAAGACGTGCTAGGGACTTGCTGATTCAGGCATACGAATCGACGTCATCTATACTCTATCTAACACTTTAGAGCTCAGACGTGACCAAAGTCTCATTGTTTATTTAGTTGAATTACTGCAAGGGCGCAAAACCAATTTACAAATCAAAATCCAAAATCGTTCGAATTTAGGAGGTCGATATAATGGACGTTGAGGTGCTTCTTGGTGTGACAATAATACAGTAATATAATCAATAAAAATCTACATTTCAAAACACGGTTTGAGTCGAAAAAATATTGCACTAAACTTACCCCCCCCCCCCCCCCACCACCCCCTCAGGAACGAAGTTCTCCCGACCGCACAATTTTTTCTTATTTCAAATTGTACATTTTTTTAATATTTTCAGTGACTTCATGCTGCCATGGGTCCGGACGTCAAAAGCTTTGAAGAGATCGAAAAGATCTAAAACGCTTCACTGAGGGTTAATCCTGGGTTATTTCGTGGAAAAACTGAGGAGCTGATGAACGTTTATATGCCAAGTGCGTGTTATATGATAGTGCAACTATCGAACTTCTATAGAAATAAGTATCAAGGACATTAAATATATTATAAGAAATAAAATATGTAGTTGAAACTAAACACATATATTTAGAACTAGAGATTGTTATTTGCTTTATATAAGCAATACACCGGTTGCTACAAGATTAAAATAGTCATTTCGAAAGTCAATATTGTTGGCAGTTTTTAACGTTTTAATTTGTAATTAATGAACTGATTCACCCATTAGAGGGTTGAAGTAAATTCGAATTTCGAATTTTAAAAAAGATTTGAAATAATCGTTACAATCGTCTATAATTATGATAGAGTATAATGTTATTGAGAGTAGAATGTTGTTTGTGGTTCCGCTTACGTATAAAATGTCGTCTCGTTGTTATTACTGTTTCCTTGATTGGTATAGTTTGATTACTTTTTAGTTTATCTTTTAATCTAGTCACGTATTATCGTTTTCATGAACAAAAACTTTTATCAGTGTTTTCTTCACATACTTCTCTTCTATATTTTGAAACACTGATCATAATCACATTAATTAATTTAACTCTAATTCTGCATGGTCATTGGTCAGCCGATAGTAAAATGGACGACCAATCGGTGCTCAGTATTTGAACGTTTAGTGACGTTGCACATTTCAGAAACTGGCTGTAAATATTCAATATAAAAAAAAATAAGAGACGACGATTTTATTTATCTGGAGCGAATCAACAGCAACAGCTAAATTAAACTTTAAATCATATATACGGAATGTCACAATTTTTGTAATTATCATTTTATAATATGTATATAAATCGTGAAGTGTTTTTTTTATGTTATTTATAAATATAATTTTCGTATGTCTAATAGAACTTCTCTAAAAATGCTTTAATGGAAGTCGAATTAAGTGTATCGTCAAAAACTACCACCGATTTAAAATAATGAAATAATTCGAATTTAATTTTTATTAATTTAAGTCTTGTGTGAATATTTGTTAAATCGCTTGATTCATTTTTTCTAATGTAAATAAATAATCTAATCGTTAATAATCTTTTGTAGGAATATTTTTACTTTGTGTTTTTAACCAAGAAATAAATATAGGGTTGCCTTAAACATTGTATTGACGCCCAATGATTTTAAATGCTACATTCCAGATATAGCTTCTCAAGATAGAGAAAAATAAATTTGAATGCGACCGTGAAATTTCTGATACTATTAATCTTTAAAGTTTTGAAAATGTAATTTCGAGAAGTAGAAGTTTTGTTAATTACAAAATTACTTCTAGGACAAAATCGTTTCAAATCCAATTATTTTATTATTTCCGATAGAATTTAACTTTTATTAGATATTGAGTAGATTATTTTCTACGAGTTGTTATCACCCACTCACAATCGGTACGAAAATTATTGAAATATTTTAAATACTGTAATGAATAAAATCGATTCCTCGGTCTTGGCGTAAAACACCAACACTGTCATGGCAAGGGTTATCACAAAATATTGTTTTATACAGGGTTATTAACGACCCAGCAATCTTGCAGGACTAGATAGTTAACGCCATAAGCAACAATTTTGTTCTGTGACTTGATAATTTAATTTTCCACTTGATCGTTTGTAAATCTATGCGCAACGCAAACATCGACGAGTCGCCTGCGAGGTTGCTGGGTCGTTACAAATAATCCTGTATAATTATATTGAATTTATCGTAAAAAAATTAATAATAATTCAAGATTTGCATTACTGTGTAGTAAATAAACCGTAGCCATACAATTTTTAATTAGTAATTAATATAAATAATATTCGCGGTAAACGATAAAATATAATCGTAATATTTGTAAATAATGTCGTACGCGAGTACCGGCGCGTCACGTCCCACGGGTGATGGAGAGCTCAAAAAGTCAAGTTGACTAACTTGTAGTATTTATTAAGCTGTGTCTGTACTTTTAAATTAGATTAGTTAAAACATTTTATACAACAAATTAGGGCTCGATATTGTAGTGTGAGCTACGTCGCATCGTCCAAATGAAAAGATATGTATCGTATGAAATTGTAAATAATGTATTTTTTTTTTAATAATAAAGTACATACAATTATGTACTGAAATAAGTAATAAATACATAATCGTGTTACATTTTGCACTTAGAATTGTTTTTATGATTGCCTCACACGTCTAGTAAGTATTAATAATTAAGTGATTCATATAAGATATGGATGCCTAAATATAGTAATGAAGTTCTTTTTTTTCGTTCCCTATATTTCCCATTGACGTGGTTAATGTCAGAAATACAAGTCGTCTTTGTGATCGAGAGGATCTCCGTTTAACGTTATCTAAAGCTAATTTTCCGGTAGTTGCGTAAATCAGGACGTTATATTAACCGTTTTTAATATTTACTAACTTAGGTGTAACAATATATAGGAGCAGGGTAGGGCCTATAGGGTGAGCCTCCCCTGTGCGTAAGGGATTCCGTAGGGCTTCGACTACATCGGTATTAGGGAAACGGGAATTAGTTACAACGTCAGTAATCTAATAAATTCAAAAGAAATTTAATAATTTCAAAGTAGACGACGTGATGTTAGGGATGCCATAAAATTATTCTCTGTTATATATTAATATTTAAATACACCTATATAGTAATTTATTACACCTAGCAAGTAAGAAATATATTAATGAATATTCATGATTATATATATATCTATATATACAAATATATAAAATCGTATTGTAGTTACTGATTAAAATTAATATCTTAAATTGGGACAATCCATTTTTATTTTACGCTTCTAATGATAGTTAATAAGAAATAAATGTGTTTCGTGTTAATTTGCCAATGTATTTTTGTTTTTGTTCCAATATTGGAAATATTTTTATATTCGATAATTACAAGAAAATATTTTAAATATAGTATTATGTGATAAAATTTTACCTAGTGATTCGTAACTTATGTATGTATATTTTAATGATAACGACTAACTTTTTTTTTCTTTACATATTTTTGAATATCTTTCGTCTGATGTTTATTATGATTATGTAGTTGTTATGGCGACGCAGTCGATGTTACATAATTACTGTTTCGATTCCGTTTTAATCGATGTGAAATCTTTAATGTTTAAATATGTGCATTTTAAATTGAATAATTGAATAGTAAATAAATAAAATGTAGTTGATACGAATCGATATTAATGTATTGTTTTTTCGTGAAAGTTTAATGTATAGAATTTTTGTACCAAATTACGGTACGGTAACGCTGCTTAGGGTACAAAATATATGAATTATTTTTTTTTTTTAAATAATTTATATATTGACCCATTTGTGGCTATTGTTGGTGAATGTATGTAATTTTAGATTTTAAATAATAATATGTAAGTAAGATATTCAAACACCGTTTAAGCATTAGATCACTCTCTCCGTAGACATTTGATTGGTATGTTTTTTAATGTAAAGAAAAAAGAAACTATAACAGTTCGAATGTTTGTTCTAGTTTATTGATATTGTCTAGCTGTAAAATGTCTACTGACTTTGTAAATTAGACATTGTAGCGGTAGAGTGGATGAGTGAATTTGATTAACATCGATACAACTGTAATGTTAGTGTTGTACGAGTAATATTTATGTTCTTTTTTTAAATATATCGTTTTTTTTTAATATTACAAAAAGTTCGGATCTCATCGTTTAATGTCGCATAATATTTGTTTTTTGTTAATAAATTTTGTCGGGCTAGTGCTATATGCGAATGTGATAATATGGTGGTTAAGATAAGGTAACGCTCGAGATCATTCGGAACATTATTACTCGTATAACTATTCGTTACTCTCCACTCGCTTAATAATAAGATCTCATTAATTATTAATATTGAAATGTCGTAAATGCAACGGATAGGATTATATTGATTGAAATAATAATAATAATTGTGTGTACTAAGAGCGCCAATGATTCAATTTAAGGATTTTAAAAATTGTTTGCGTCGTACCCGATCGCATATCACTCGATTCTAAATCGATATAATCGTATCAAGCCAATCATTGTTAGTTGTAAAATATATTTTCGAATAATTGTTGTAAATTAGTTAGCTTAGGTGTTAAAATGTGGCATTTAAATAATAATCTCCAAAAAAGTGGTGTTTCAGTGTACAAGCTGTATTCTAATTCATTTAAGTAGCTTAATATTTATCTTTCCAACTAAACTTCTATGATTACGAATTCATGTGATACTTCAGTCTAAGTTGTAAAGTACATGGAAATATAGGCTCTTCGATTGTACGCTAGTTTATTTTATTTTCCTGGGTAACCTTTAAAAGACGATTCCGGTGAGCGGAATAACGACGCCCGTCTTAACCAGGCTGACTTATATTTTGTTGTTTTTACGACAAAATATAAGTCGGTCAAGAGTCAAAATATTAGTCGAGAAACCTCCGAGAACCAACTTGTAAGGCGACGCATTATCGAAGTGGATTGGCGTCAGGCAATTACTAATATCGTAATTTAAGTTACCATTTCGAGGCGGTAATACGCCCCCTTCGCCTGTTAATGTTTCTATTGAAAATGTTGATTAATTATATACCAAACATTGTAGTTGTTCACTAATGCCTTCTAGTACTCACTAATAATTATGAAAATGATGATAGTTTATAAGTTCAAAATTTGTTTTGCAGTGTGCTATGGAACTAATTAATGAACCCAAAGATTATACAGGGTTATTTGTAACGACCCATCAACCTCGCAGACTAGATTGCTAACACCATAAGCAACAACTTTTGTTCTACGACTTTTGATAATTTGTTACATTTTATTTTCATACAAAAATAAGTATTAATTTAATTTCCCGTTTGAACGTTTATAAATCTACGCGCATCGCAATGATCGACGCTTCGCGTTGTCCTTTGGTTAAGAATGAAATATAGACCTACAAATGTCACGACAATACTACAAAAACTTGAATAACTGACTACGAAATTTTATTAAAAATGGTATACGCAAAACGTCTACCCTAAAAACGTTGATTAACTTTATTAATACGGAAGCTTTTAAATCATAAAAATCCCTAAGTTAATAGTCCACCTAAATTTTTAGTATTTTATTTTAAGAGATGTATCGATCTATTCGCTCATACAGTAAAGTTCTGACCGCAAATAATAATGAAGAAGTCATAGTTAAACACGCGCTACATATTTTTCATACATTAATTTAAATATCTCATAATATTTGTAACAGAATAAAAGTTAACGATCTAAATTAACGATAAATAATATGTAGATAATACCTTAGCATCCGATAAGAAAGATTCTTTGGATGAAGAATTTTAAAAAGGGCAATAGAAGAAGTATTTTTGTGTGAAAATTACTAGTATGAAGTCGGGACAAGAGGCTTGTATATTAAACTTCTATAAGTTGCAACGTAATAATAAACACTATTGTAATCCTTATTTTTACATAATATCTGCAATAATATAGCCCTGACTTCTGAACTAGTAGATCTGCGTCAGAAGTCATTTTTCCATTTAAAAATGAATGCTTGCATTTGTCAGTATTCTATTCGTTCTCTTATCGATTATCTGATCAAATCGATACATTGTTGCAGCCTCGTGTCTAAGCATTTCTATCAGAGTAGGTACCATCAACATGGGATAGGAATGTGACGCGCGTCACTTACCGGATGTGACACACACATGGCACACAGAATAACAGTTCTACGAAATATATGTTTCGACATGTTATTATTTCAAGTATACCGAGACAAAGAAATATGTCTCAATTCGTTTTTTTCTGATAGACCCGTTCAAAGAGTAGGTAACTTTGTAAATCTCGCCTCGACAAATATGTTCACATAATTAAAATTTGTTATGCGAATAAAAATTTGTTGCTATTTTCAAACAAGTATTCATAAATATTTCTTGATTTCGTTTCGACGCTACAATAATATCTCCTTACGTAAGCTGATCATTTGTAAATTAATTCTGAAATAATATCTAATTATCCGTTTACAGTTTTACGATGAGTATCAATCAATCAATACATTCCAAGCAAAGCAGAGATTAAGTAAGAATTGTTTCTTGAAACAAAAGAATGACGACTTCGGTCCGAAGTGAGCTGATCAATATGGACCTTGGAAAGCATGTGCGTATATATGTATGTGTATATATGTATGTGTATATATGTATGTGTATATATATATATATATCCTCATTCTTAGGATTAATAAAAGTCATCAGATAGACGTATTCCACTAAATATTTAAAAAAATGTTAATCTATTTTAATGTTGAAAAATATTCTAAATATGATCTGGTCGGGTCGAAAAATAATGTAATACTTACAATATTTAATATATGACGACAAAAACAAACACATTATTCTGTATCTGACGGAATCATTTTCAATCATCCCTAGTAAAATTTTTATTTCCTTCTTTTGACGTGACAACGTCTTATAAATTGGTTTGCCGGGTGACACTTCAAGAAACTGCGTTACGCTCCGCTCACGTTATGCGCTCACAATGAGAGCGAGTGAGAGGCACGCGTCCCTTCCACTCGGGCATGGTTAGCCCGCCTAAGAGCGAGAGAGACAGACATAAATAAATGTTTTAAATTGTTACTATTATTTCATCCTTCTTCCTACTATACGAATGAATATTCACATTAAAATTATTTTACCACTCAAAGTCGTTGTCACGTAAAACTTTCGCCCGTATACCGACTTTACAGGCAACCAATTTTTTTCCAAGCGAAGCCGCGTCCGGGTTTATCTAGTTAGTTAATAATAATTATACCAAGCCGTAAGGCGTAAGCTGAAGGACTTTCTTCATGTTATTTAATTATGCAAACTAGATTGCGCAGTTAATCGCGAGCGTGTGGACGTTAAATGTGTAAGTTAACAAAAATATAACGATTTTTTTTTTAAATATTTGTATATCAGTTTCATAAGTGAATTTAGACATTAGTCAATGTCGCAATTCCTCTTTTGCATCTCGTTGATTGCACAAAAAGGACTGTGCAAGTAAGTGGTAGAGCTTTGTTCAAGCTCGTCTGGGTAGGTACCACCCACTCATCAGATATTCTGCCGCAAAACAGCTGTACTTTGAGCCAGTGTAATTACAGACACAAGGGACATAACATCTTAGTTCCCAAGGTTGGTGGCGCATTGGCGATGTAATCGATGGTTAACATTTCTTACAATGCCATTGTCTATGGGCGTTGGTGACCACTTACCATCAGGTGGCCAATAAGTTCGTCCGCCTACCTATAAAAAAAAGTCATTGTGTGTAAATGGACCATTTTATATGTTTTTTTATTGCACTTACATAATATGAAACAAGCACGATATTTTTTTTGAGTAGGCAACAAAATTGTATTATTTACTGTGTTACCAACCAAAAAATTTATAAATACCTCGAACATTCTGGGTGCATTACTAATGAATAGGTATATAATGTGGAATAATAAATAATACACGCTAAAGCTCTTTACTACGTTTATTGAATATGAAATCAACGAATAACACTAAATATACTAATAGTGACAAAATATAAATAGCATTGAATTAAAAAAGTGTAAAACATTCAATAATATAACATAATATTACATATTTAAAATAAAATAATACATTGCTTGTATAGTTTAACGGACAAATTCATATTAATTAGTAACAATAGTTTATCTAATGCATATGTCATTTGTTATATAAATCAAATTAAGGTCAATACCACACATAATTGCCATGTGTAAAAAAGCCCTTATAATTTTTTGGGAAAGTGTATCATCGCTTACAATTGTAAGTTTAAATTAGCTTTAAAGTATCGATCCAAATTTTATTAACAGCATAAAAAACTACAGAACCTTGCACATCAGGCCTTGTCGTGTATCGATCTTAACTTTAAATAGAATCTTAGACGGTCGACTGCATTAATATTAATCATGACTGACACGTATAAGTCGAAGGTGAAATTTTTAACACGACTATATTCGTTATGAAATATTGTAATATAATTCAGATGTTACTGAAACGATTGTATTATTTTAATCTTTTAAAAGAAAAGTAATTTAATTTTTGTAAAATAAAAAACTTAATCGTAGCACCAAAATTAAATTTTCATAACTAACTAAAATATTAAATTGAATTATAATAAAAAAAATATTTTTTATTATTTATTTAAGTATCTTAATTCTTCGGTATATAAATTTAGCCTCTGCGTGTGACATTGACCTATAATTATATAGTTTACATAAGGCACACATTAAATTATATAATAATAAAAGAATTTCAAAACATACAAAGAAATCTATTTATAAAAATTATTAAAAAGATAACTTTTAAATTGTTATTGTATTCGAATCTTGATAATGGTTATTTGTGCAAATAAGTCAAATGTATATATATAACAATAAATTACTTAGGAATACTTGTCAGTTTTTAATTAATGAGGATTCTTGAAAGCAGAGCTCGTGCGTTATATTCTGATAAAACATTTTTAAATAACGATCATTCACTACATTTTAAAATTCCATTACAACCTCGTATTGATTATAAATTAGCTTAAAAAGTTGAATTTGTTATATTTTCTATCAGCTGTCTTAATACCTCAGTTTTTTTTCTTATATCATTTTATTCAGCCGTCTATGTACTTAGACTTAAAATTGATCGTAAATAATTTGTCTTTATATTTAAATTTATTTTGTCTTTTATATTATAATAATGGAAATATATAACTAGCATGCTGCTGCTTTATCACAGTGTCGATATTAATTTATTATTTAAGTGAACAATTTAATTATAATTGAGATATAAGTTAAGTAGATATCCTTAAGATAACTGAGCCTACGTCTGCGTTTCCACTGAAGTACAGGGGCCCTAGACAAGTGGCTTTTACGTTAATAGAATAAAATAGAAAACAACAACCAATGTATGAGATTGACATTCGCGTTCGACTCGAAACGTCTCGAAAAGGCGAACGCGAATGTCAATCTCATACATTGATTATTGTTTTCTATTCTATTCTATTAACATTAAAGCCACTTGTCTAGAGGGGCTGGCATATTAGTGTCGACAAGACGACGACGATGATATATTTAGTACAATGTAATTACCAACTGTTTTAGTGAAAACGCATCGTCACATATTATTAAACAGCTTCACCTAGACATTAAGACAAGTTTATTGTCATTGAGCATGCTATCACTTTTTGCTTGGTGAACTTTAAAAGAATAGCCAGTATTAAATCATAACAATATATTATGATGTATATTATAAGCATTTTTAATTTGACATATGGTTTGTACTTGACGATTATACAACTCTTTCAAACTAAATTTGTCTAAATATCGAGGAAGCTGAAATTCAATTTTGTCTATAAAGTTTTTTTTTTTTCTATCCCTGACGACACTTATGATTAATTATAAGCAAACTTCACAATTTTAGCTTAAGTAACAAACATTGACAAAAAGTTAAAACTCGCTTGAACACGATTGAATATATATTTGACTAATCTAACGATATAATATTTATTTTATTTAAAGTTCTGAAACATGGCACTTCTATTATTATTAAAATATTCATCGCTCCGTAACTAGACGTTATAAATATATTTTAATATATTATTTATTTATAATATAAAGCATGCGATAAGGCGTATAAATCTCACTTCGATATTTAAAATTCCTTAATGTAAGCCTCTGGTAGAAAAAAATATAATTAAATTGAAATTGGAACTTGAAGTGTGTGTTACTTATAAAATGAGATTCTAATACCGAAATGCTATTGTCATGGATAACGTATACGGAATACACTTAAATTGTATAAAAAAAACCATTTCCATCACAAACTCAGTACCATATTTGAAAACTTAGGTAGAAAATGAGACGTCATTATCTATGTTGCGCGATCGATGCAGTCACGATATCGTTACAAGTATATTATATATAACGAATCATCGTTAATGTGGCAACATTATAAAACTATATACGAACTACGAGACGTTTATTATAAATTAAATCGACTTTATTATTTGTAGGCCGATAATTAAGTCAACCTTGAAATTCGAGATTACCTTTAATTTAAATCGATGTTATTATTTGTATTTCGTTTTCGACGCACTTCTTCATCAGATCGTCAAGTTCATTGACGGTTTTCTCATTTTTTGCGTATTTCTGTATGAATTCGGCGATTTCCGATAGGCAGCCGTTTTCGATTTCACGAAGGAGCTCGGTTACTTTATCGTTGTTCGACTTCGCTACGTTTTCAGTGTGAAGTTTGTACAAATGATGTTCCCTTTTCGGCTGTAAGTTAAATCCAAGTAATTTTTAATATAAAATTTGTATTTATGTATTTATTGAACAAATTAATTCGATATAACTTACATCGTTTGGGCTCTGCGTATAAGACGAGACTTGGGCATTCGGCGTAAACACAAAAGGTTTGAAATATGAGATGCTCGGGTCGGGAGTGGCTGTGAACCAGTGCACGCTCATATCAGACGACAGCAAAGACACCTAAAAGTTAACATATAAGAATATATTATTTTGCACATTTTTTTTTATGACGTACACATAATATATCGGTTATTTTATTAAAACACTACCTGGCTGCCCTGAGTCGGGAATGTGTCGTCGCACGCTCGACAGATTCCACTCTCCTTGTGTCGCAGCACATTGAACATATCCTTGACGTCAAAATTACGCGCTGCCGAACTTTCTTTTAACAACCTCTCCCCTTCCTGTTGGCGTTGCTCGTCACCGCCCGACGAGAAAGCATTGCAGAAGTCAAACTTTCCCTGACAGAAGAACGGCTCGCTATTAATAATCCACATTCATAAAAATTATATATCGATGAAGTAGAAAAAATCAAACTATATCACCTTTCCGTTCCAAACTCCCATACACTCGGCCTTTTCCAGTAATCCTTCAGAATGTTTGGCAATTTCCGTCTTTATCGTGAGACCGTTGGATATATTTCTGTACCCAGAGGTTATCTTCTCAGCGGCCCATAGTTTCCCGCTAGTCTCTAGCACCCATGCTTCTTTGCAATCAGCGATGAGGAAGGAATTGTGATAGAAGTGACTATCATCATATTCAGAGCATGGTCCACCTTGGCCATACTTCTCTAGCAGTGACGTGATCACGTCCAAAGCTTCCTCAGCCGTGTTACCTCTTTCGAGACCTAATCTGATTATATAAAAAATATAATCAAAATATCGGAATAAAATAAATGTGTTATAAAACAAGTAGGCGACGCGATCGCTCCCGCTTCACTTCACACAGTTAAGCAACCCGACCTCTTATTATCATTGAATTGAATAAACTTATAAATTGTATAATGTAATAAAAAAAAATATATATATCCACATTAGAATACTAAATAATATTTAGCTTTGGTCTAGTTAAGATAATAAGTAACACCAACGCGGTCGTGAGAGCATCGTTTGTTTTGCAAAGTCATCATGAATAAAGATGGAATGCATCTTACCGGACTAAGTCCATGCCAAGTAGGCGTTTCTGTCGGGCATCACCGTCTCCTTCATTGTTATTAGTCCACACGGCTTCGTTGCCAATAACTACATTTTTATCATTAGCACCCATTTCAGCACCCCACATCCATGCCGGTTTACTTAATATTACACTATTCAAAGGATTCGGACTCTCATCTATTGTTATATATGTGCACTGAAAATCATCAAGTAATTTACTTACCTAGTTGTATGAGTAAAGAGTTAAAAATATAGTAATTTGAGATTAGCATGTGTTAGTAATGTTGAATGCAGAGTCGGTGTTACTTTAAAAATGTTAATCAATTATTCGAATGATTTCAAAACATTTATAATAATTAATAAAATATAAGATGTAAAGTGCGGCCTTATAAGGACTTTTCAATCTGCCTAACAGGAACATATAGAATATAAAACAATATATGCATCAACAAAAAATAATTAAAACTGTGATGTCTTTTATATCCATCTTCTTAAATAATAAAACATACTTAATTACTTTAAGCAATGCATTGCACCTTAGTATAGATTCAAATGAATAAGCATATTACTAACAATGACTACATGATGATATCAGAGACATTTTCCTAAAAACAAACCCATAGCATATGTTTCTTAGTGTATGGAATTACCATGTTTAGAAATATTTGATTGCACCGCTAATGCAAGGTAAGGAAAAAATATTCTCAAACAGGACAATGATTTGTAAATGTGAATTTAAATCTAAAAAAAAATAATTTATTATTGATGTAAGTTCTAATAAAATAATTGTCAAAATTTACATGATGTTAATATTTTTGAGAATAAAAAAATGACAATTTGAAATCTAAAATATAAAAATATTTAATAATACAATAATAACTATGATTTAAAAAATATTTATCAACTTGTTATGCTATTATTGAACACAAAATTATTGAATGAAGTTTAAGGAAAACTTTTTAAATTTGTTACTTGAAGATACGAGATCAAATAGGGCCCATGGTGAGTATCATACGATCAACATACATAAGTAGGCATGTATACCACTTTAATTCATCAATTAGTTGCAAGACAGGATCTAAGATGTCCCTTATACCTATAATTACACTACACTAATTACATACTGGTACACAGTTATAAAAAGTATTGATGCTTGGCAGAAAGAATTACTAAAGAGTGGGTGGTTTATAGACGGACATGCAATCTCAGCAATAGTCATATGCATGCACTCTTTGTTATAAAAATATATTAAACGAAATAAATTATTACAAAAATCAGAAAATCATTATAGAATTATTTTATAATGAAAAGTGGATATTAGTAGAAATTTGGGTTTCAAATCATTTAATTAAAAAATGAGATTCAATACATACAATAGCTGTTAAATGGATTTTTTTTAAATTGATATTTTAAATAAATAAATTACTAGTATTAGATAGCACACTGTAATTAGATTTTATTTGATGCTAAAATCACATTTTATAAACAAATAAATATATATAATAAATAAATAATAGAACATTTTGCTTAATATATTATTTGTTACATAATTAAATTTTTAGTTAAACTATTTTTGTATTATTTCAAAAATATAATTTTAGATCTATTTCAATTAGTGTGGTCTACTTTTTCCGAAAAATGTTGTAATTTATTAGTTCAAGCAAAACGCATACAGTAGCAGTCATAATATGTTACATGTCTAATTAAGAATTGTCTTTAATAGCTTGATTGTTGGTGTTAATTAATATTACCTTCAATTTAGAATTTCGAGTTCGATCCGTTGACAGCACGACTTCTTGGACTTCGTTCTGTGGACGGTCAGAATTTTTCCCAAATATAACTACATTTCTATTCGTCAGTGGCGGCAGAACGACAAAGGTGTCGCACGATCTCGGCATTTGTGTTGTAAATTTCATTGTCGAAATAATAATGTATATGCGACTGCTTTAACCGGTTATTTATTTGTTTCCGTGCAGTCAGAAGTAGAACACAAATCAATTGTCATTTCAAACTTAAAGCAAAGATGTCACAATGACAACTTACATATTTGGAATGTAACAGATTATAATTATATAATCGATTGAACCTTTGCAATCGAATACAAACAAATTCATTTTGAATACAAAGATGCTAGGCAATTATATGCGAAAACAAGGAGAATAAAAAATGTTCGTTGATCTGTATCTAATATAAGTAATAGCCTTATCATTATAATATAAAGTACTTAAAAATGGTGGTACATGTACTTGAACTAATTGAAAATGTATATAAAGTGTATGTATTCAACTGTCTGTTCTGGCAATCATGTGGAAAAATTAAAGAGTTTCAAGTGGAACTATCTATTTAATTATTTTGACATCATTAAATACATGGTTCGACTATATACTTTACTACACTACAAAGAGGTATACTACACCTCAAACACTACACTACAAATAGGTACTATGATAGAAATGATCATTAATCAGTATCGAGTCAAGCTATCAATTTCACTGTAATGAAATGAAAACCGCACGAACCATGTATTTTTTATATGTTGCAAATTGTGATGTCAACAGTAAATTTAGTTGTTTTTATTTAACACAGCTTACTTTAGCTCACTACCTATGTAAAACATAAACGATATCGATTTTAATTTAATTTCGTCATATCGATTTAAACTTAGACACACTAAGTTAGTGCCTACCATAGAGCTGAATAATTAATAATATAAATAATACATAGGAGATTGATAGGGGAACTAATAATATGAACTGAAGTGACCGTTCACTTTCCACACACTATTTTACCTGTAACTACCGGTAATAATATTACACCTACGTAGAGAAAATGCCGACGGGAACATTTTTTTGCAATTCTTAATACCATACAGTAATATATAAAATCTGCACCAAAATCGAGATATGAGAAATGCCCTAATTATGATACTCATGTGATAAATTTTGATAATGATGAATTACTGTAGGTACTATAATTATGCGGTAGTATGCACACGCGAGCCCGTGCCGCTCCACCAAAGACGATAAAGGTACGCTGGTTTTTTAGTACGTATTCCGGAGTTTTTAGCACCGGCGAGTCCCACATACCCCTCTACTCCATGTGGGGGAAACGCGTAAATGGGTTTTTTCAGCGAAAAAAAAGGTACTATAATTATAAAATAATACTAATACAAATAATACCTGTTATATGATTGTACAATGCGATTTAAATTGATTAGAATAAGTTTAATATAAGTGTGTGTAGTTATTTTGAATTTTAATGAATTTTCTAGGATAGCATTATATGGTATCACTTTTCAAGTGTGCTCTGACTTCCGGTATCTCGGTTTATTAATAAATAATGATGGTAAAATAGACAAAGTATAAAATAAGCACGTATTGCATGTGATGATTAAATTTCATACACTAGGTACGTATGTATATGGATGGAAGGAAAGACATGTAATAAAGGATAGGTATTATATAGTCAGAGGCAGGTTATTTGAAGAGAAAAAAACAATGAGCTCACCCCAAGAAAATGGGTCAAGGACAAGATAATGGTAATATTATATTTTGATATTCCTATGTAAATATTGTCGAATATTTATTGTAAATGTTAGTATACAAAAAAAAAAAAATCATGTTTTTACGGTTTTTGCTCTGTTGCATGACTATGAGAAAGGGTTATTTGTCAAAATATAAAAAGGAACTGAATTTCGACCGCGTAAGATACTATACTATACTTACATATCATGTAGTATATAAGTATAATTTTATATAATTACATAGATTATTTATATAAAACAATGAAATTTTTTATTTCGCTAGGACGCGATTTTAGAAAAGTTTTCAGTAATTCTGGGTTTTTTCCAGCAACCCTGATGTATGTAGGTATCAGTATTAAATTTGCATTATTCTTACATTCTATTATTATACTGCTCATTCAGTGTTCAGGTCAGGTTCAAATCTATTTAGTGATAACTCACAACAACACTTCAGTAGAATAATGTTTGGAAAAATATGACGTACGTACACTGCTTTACATAATTACGTAGCTAGGTATTTGTTATCTAATACTATGATTCAACTGCATTCTGTTTTTCAATAAGTTTTCCTTCTAGTCTCAGTGTTCAGCATATTATGTAAATTGAAATGGTAATTATATGTAAAAAAGCTAATAGAAAAAAGTTGGTTATAATTTAAATTTAAACTAACATTAACAAACACTAGGATACCAACCTACTCTTCATTCTACCACCAAGCAGTAACGTTTTGTATATTGTTTTGTTCGGTTTCTAAGGTCAGTGAGTCTGGGAAAGTACAGGCATAAGACATAAAATCTTAGTCACCAAAGTTGGTGGCGCATTGGCGATGTAAGTGATGGTTAATATCACTTATAATGCCAAATTATATGGATAGTGGTGGATTACTTAACATCAGATGACCCAGTTACCAGTCCGCCTATCTAATAAAATACATAAATGAACATGAATATCTCATTATTAGGCACAGGCTCTCCAGACATGAGTTTTGGAGCAAACTCCACCACAACGCAGTACATGTAGATCCTAAATGCACATTTCAACCGTGAACGCGAGGAAAACTTGGACTCGTAATGAATCTAAATATATTTTTAATCAGTGTAGGAGGAGCCAGCGAAAAAAACTTCATATGGTAGAAACGCGTGTAAAAACGAGGCATCGCAAAATGTATCTCGCCCGCATAAAATTTCGGTCTTGCGCCGCCACTGCCGTTGTGTAAAATCATAAGCACTTGCGCGCAATACTTGGTTAAAATTCTCTTGTTTTATCCAATTGACAATTGTTCGGGCAAATTCTGTTGTCTGATTGTAATCTACATGAATAGGCTAAAACGAAACAGGATATTTTATTAGTCTGTTTGTCAACCGTTTTTGTTATGTCGATGTAAGTGATGGACCTTTATAGTTAATAAAATAAAAAAACTTGATTTGTAGAAAAAAACTTGATATGTTCGAAACAAGCATTTATATATAAGTATGTTTGAAAGAACACTCGTTATTTTAATTACAAGTCAATCTATGAGAAATCTAGTATAATAAAAAAAGAAAAAAGTTATAGTCTGATAATCAAATCAACGCTTCTTTTAAATTATTATAATGTGATTTTAATATAAGCCTTGGGGCTCCAATCTTCATCGAAATTTTACGAGAAATATAATATTGTAGGGCGGTTGCGTTGCTCTGAAGGGTCCTTTTTCATAAATCATTTATGTAAATGCTCTCAACAAAGAAGCAGTATATAGAGGGTGTACTATAGCCCGCCGGATGTGCTTGCAACTTCCCGCCAGTTTCTGACGTTTTTACCTTCCATTTCCGTTAAATTTGAGCCAGAGCGACGTAATGTAAATGTGACAAGAGAAGTACAAGAATTATTTTGTTTTATCAAAATATAACATAATTAAGTATAAATAATATTTTGAAATAACAATATAGATAATTTGATTTGTTCAATATCAATCTGTATTTTTTGCTATTAAGATGTTAATATGAATTTAAAAAAATATAGTCTTAGATAAAGGGAGAGTGTTATAAATATACAGGGTCATTTGTAAGGTCCTCCAGACCGATTTCGGCCACGGCGGCCAATCTCAAGAGAGATTAGCCAACTGCGCAGGAGATATTATAGTGCACAAGTGTGTGCGCAAACACAGGTGCACTCTCTTTTCTTTAGCTCTCATAATCCGATGGGACGGCAATCCGACACGACCGGAAAGAGTTCAGGCGCAGGACCAACGGCTTAACGTGCTTTCCGAGGCACGGGAGTGTACACACTTCCAACTTCCAGACTCCGGGCTGCTACTGAGAATTTTCTGATAGAAAACCCCAATAACTATATATTGGCCCGACCTGGGAATTGAACCCAGGACCACCGCGTCTGCGGCCTTATATCAAGCCACTAGACCAACGAGGCAGGGTCATTTGTAATGACCCGGCAACCTCGCAGGACTAGATAGCTGACAGGACAAGCAACAACTTTTGTTTTACGACTTCGGACATAAGTCAATACATGAAATAAAAATGATTTTACAAGTTTTTGTTGTACTGTCGTGACATTTGTAGGTCTATATTTCATCCATAAGCGAATGGACGACGCTACGGGTCGATCTTAGCGATGCGCGTAGATTTATAAATGTTCAGCGGGAAATTAAATGAATAATTATTTTTGTATGAAAATAAAATCTAACAAATTATCAAAAGTCGTAGAACAGAAAAGAAAGTCGTAGTCGTAGAAAAGTTGTTCCTTATGGTTTTTAGCTTTCCGGTCCTGCGAGGTTGGTGGGTCATTACAAATAAACCTGTATAATTGTTTTCAGTAGGTATTTGAATCATATCGCGTCAGACACTTGTAGCGACATCTATCTCGACACATACGAACTAAGAACTGACGTATCATTTATCAGAGCAATTTTACGCATATATGTTGGGGGCATTAGCCCACTAGACACAACACCCGTCTGGTCGGAGGATCCTCCCTTTTCGATGGTGGATGAGGAACTTTTCACCCCATTCCTTTAACCCCCAAACACTTTTACCTTGAGATCGCGGAAGCTAGATCGGCCTTACGTGAGCTTTATAACTTATAATACGCTATTATGAACTTAGCTATAAACGATCCAATTGAGGTCAAATAAAACCTAATAATAACACGAATTGCATGATGTCTTTCATGCAATAACCTAAGAATATAAAAGGAGACATTATATAATAAAAAAATCAATCGTACTTACTCAGTTCATACATACAATTTTGCATAGCCTCGAGCGAAAATATTGTAAATATGGCGCTGGAATAATAGATTGACCCGAGTTGACGGCTTAATAGATCATCTACTACGTAGCTTGTAATTTTACACCGGTCTGCTCATTATCAACAAAGGAAATGCCCTTGTATTGTATGTGTTTAGTTAATGGAATATATGCAGGGCAGTCATATTGCGGTCGAACACTATAATGGCTATCAAAACAACATTTTAACACGTCGCTCTCATATTCAAACCGTAGTACCGATTAGTTGTAATGCCATTTCGATGTTTCCATTCATTCATTTATATTGAAAATGTATAAAATATTACGAAACAAGAATATATATATTTTAATTTTATTGTAAAGGTAGGTGGGCCACCTTATTGTAAGTGATCAATGGCGTTGTAAGAAATGTTAACCGTCACTTATATTGCCAATGCGCCACCAACCTTGGCAACTAAGATGTTATGTCCCTTGACCCTGTAACGACACTGGCTCACTCACCGAAACACAGCAATACGAAGTACTGCTGTTTAATAAGTAATCTTTATTTCGTCTAAAGATTAATTGTAGTTGTTTTAATTCCATTATATTCCAGTTAACTAGATCAAACACAAAAAGCAAAGTACTGTTTTAACCTCTTATACAGAAGAAAATAAGTAGTTACAGCTCTTATATAATACTAGCTGATATCCGCGACTTTTCCTTCGTTGCTTGATATATTAAGAAATTTTTCTTATGTACGAAGGAAAAAAACATCAAAAAGATCGCAAGCAAAAATATACTTTGTTTAAACATACATCACTGAACACGCAATACAAATCGTTGTTTCTTGAAAGTTTAATAACTTTTTATTAAATTAAGATATCACAATCATTCAAGTGTCTAAGAACTAAAATTTAGAAAATTTCAAATCTATCAAGTAGTTTTTCCGTGATGCGTGCACAACTGCAGACCTCTATCATTTTATTTATATAGATAGTTAGAAATAATTAGTACGATGTATCTGTAATAGCTCCTAGGATGTGTGAGTGTTATATGAAAATGTAATTTAGTTATTCGAAATAGGTTTACTAGCAGCTGTTACATTATGTTATACCAATCATATAACAATTATATACCCAAGATATACCCAATAAAATTAAACAAAATAATAATAATATCCTCTAGATCGATTTTGATAATGGCGACCAATCTCAAGAGACATTAGTCGATTGCGCAGGACATATAAGAGTGCACAAGTGTGTGCGCAAACACAGGTGCACTCTCTATTCCCTAGCTTTCATAATTCGATGGGATGGCAATGTAAATACTTCCAACTTCCAGACTCGACTTTCGAAAAGAACAATTCAATCACTTTTTATTGGAAACGGATTCTACGGCCGTATATCGAGCAACTTAACCAACGAGGCCGTCAATAAAATAATGAACTACTATAAAGCAAACACAACTTATATATATATATTGAATATCCTAGAATATATTATTAGTTTACAATCGTCAAAGCATTACATATCATTTTATTTAAGCGTTTTAAAAATTACTGCGTATTTAAAACTTATAAGTGAAATATATTTTAGTCGAATTCGTCTTTTACCAGTCGTCTGACACTAGTAACGAGTAATTTATTTTATAGATAAGTGCATCAAAGATGGTAATTATATGATAATAAAACCTTTCTTACGTAAACCAATGTATATTAACGATATCACCAATCGGTGCAAAATGATAGCCGATTTACTTGTCTATTATCGAGTTTAGTGGAATTATTATTTTTAAGTCATTTATCATGAGCTGAGCTGCGTTGATGTGACAGGCTTGACAGATCTCATTTATTCTTCCGCTCTTAGCAAAGGCAAAGGCTCCACTGAATTCTTCTATGGAAATATTTTTTAAGCCACTAAGTAAGCCACTGACTTTAAGTTTAAAGTATGATAATTAATAAAGAAGCCAAAAGGACCAATCTCAGAATTAAATATAGTAACCTATAAACTTTTACAAACATTTGTAATGGTATTCCAAGCATTGGCTCAAAAGTCAGTCCACACCTTGTGTCCGTGTTAATATATCAAAAATCAAGTTTTCTGTTTCTGTTCTCACTACGGTTGAATATCTAGAAAATTGCCTAAAATAAAATGTGTAGATAACTATACACACTATGACTTTAATAAGTAATAATAATAACAGTTATTGCTTAAAATGGGAATCACTTCTACAAACATCCTGATTTTGAACCCTTGGACTCTTGGTTCTGTTTAGACTTGTAGGCAAATTTAAGAACGTGTTTACAAGTCTATACTTTATTTTCTTTTCGATTTTGTATTCGTTTGATTCGATAAACATAATTCTTTTTAAACATTTATAATCCTTAACATGGTACTTATAAGAAATACCGGTGTTGGCATAGCCAACCTTGATTTAGGTGAGTGCAGCTTCTATTGAACCGAGTCCAGTCGAATAAATTTAAGTTGATCAACTTTTAAATTCGTCGAACAACTGTTTTACCTGGCAATTGATAGAGAGCCTTTCAACGCTAACAGCAAACCTTCGGGAGTGAAGAGGCACTTTAAAAAATAGTAGGTACTTAGTGACTTGAATCATCTGAACAGACTTTAAATCAAGTTCAAAAGATAAAAATCTGTATATATAAATTTAATAATTCAATATCTTCCCTTTTAATAAATAGTGTAGACAACGAAAATCCCACAATGTTAGAAATACTCATTTGTGTAACCGAGATGTGAAAATTTACAAACCACATCCCCTTATTGCGTCGTGTTGCAGTCTCGTGGAAATACTAATAAACTTAACGTTTGTTTAAGGCAGTGTAAATAAAATTTACGAGGTAATTATTCGTTTAAGAAGCTTTGAATAACAGTTTATGAGATAGGGAACCTCATTATATACGGAATGAATTTATTAACAATACAAGCTTCCTTCCCTTTTTAACCACCTCAGGAAATTAATTTTGAAACAAAAAACTTACGTTGTCACGTTCCATAAGACAACACTGCAACTTTTTCTATTTAATATAATATATAGTGAGACTCTTGGGCTGTGCGTTGTATGTCAGTCATTTAAAAAAAATATAAGTATATAATATAATAGCGTAAGTACACGCCAGAAAAGAAAAAAAAGTAAAGAATATCTTATACGATTGATTTATGTTGACTCTGATTATAATTTTGATATTTTACATAATATAAGTTAACCGAGTTCTCACCTATAAATAAGGAAAATATAGTGTTTCCTGAGCATTGAATTGTTCAATTAGTTTTAAAGTAGGAGTGAGTAATCATCTTCTAGGCAAGCGTGTTTTATTTGTAGACTGCATCAGTACTTACTAATCTTGTATGGTCAAGTCAATTATATTTTTTATAGTTAGTTAAAGAGATATTTAAATATTTTTCAAAAACTTTTGCAATAGCTATGTCAATTTTTTCATATAAATAAGCCGAAATGGTCGAGTGGCTAGAACGCGGGAATCTTAACTGATGATCGTGGGTTCAAACCGGGACAGGCACCATGAATTTTCATGTGCCTAATTTGTATTTAAAATTCATTTTGTGTTTGACGGTAAAAGAAAAAATCGTGAGGAAACTTGCATGCTTCCATTTTCACTCAAATTCTGCCACATTCTATCAACTCGAATTAGAGCAGCGTGGTGGAATTAGCTCCAAACCTTCTCCTCAAAAAAGGAGAAGAGGCCTTAGCCCTTTAGGACATTCGCAGGCTGTTACACTTAATGACAGAAGAAGGCGCTATTTCATTTAAATCCACTGTTTATATTAATCTTATATTAATCTTCATAAGGTGTTGCCAGTATACCTATTAGTTCAACTTACGGTAAGGCACGTTTTAATATATTAACTTATAACTATAAAAACAAATGTTAAATAAATATCAAGGCAATGCTCATTTAAGACTGAAAAATATTAAACATATTAATTATGTAAAACTTTAAACATTCTCTCTCTGCGGATTGTAATCACGGTCTGATGTTTTAGGACAAAGTCCATTTGGTTCGGTAAACCAAGCGTGTAAGAAATACTTACTTTAACGTTCGCTCGGTAATAGATTTATGGATACGAAGCTTAAAACCACTTAGTTAATGCTAGTCTGTGGATATGAGCTTACTGGTGAAGTAATCATAAGACGCATGCATACCGTTCCACGCTTCACTATTGATCAAAGGATACTCTGTTTCTGACTTTTTAAATTTTAATAATGCAATAATCTAATGATGAAATTGAAATGATAATTTTGAAATATTTTGATTTTGATCTACAACAATTCTAAACTAACTTTTGAATTTTTAATATTATAATTGCAATATTTAATTATCGATTATTGAGTGATTATTGAACGAATTATCGTAAAATTGAGATCACTAGTTAATAAGTGCCAATAAATGTGAATTGGAAATGTACTATTTGCATGCTACTATGTGGCTATATTGTGTTGTCATTATTATATTTCTCGTACCTAATTAATGTAAATAGAGATTTAATATTATTATAATTACTCCTATATTTTATAAGTACCAGCTTCTATAAACTTATGTATACCAAATTGACACCAAACTGCTGTGCAACTTTTGTTCAGTAAAAGCTTTTCTCAGCAACAATATATTGGTCTTGCATCTAGATCTTATAAAAACGTTAACTAAACTGAAAAAAGCAATCATCTGTCATTAAAAAAAAATATATTCACGTATAATATATAAATTTAAATGAATATATAAATTAAGAAACATCCAGAAACTCAAACCCTACGCTCGGATTACTATTATTATTACTTACTACATTGATTGACAGTAAGATATTCTTGTAAATAAACGCTAAAAATAATAGCCTGTAAATGTCCCAAGACTGGCAGAAATCTCGTCGTTTCTTGAGAAGAACTGGTGGTGGATAAACATTTGGCGTGATTTTCATCCGGCATAGATAGGCTTTCTCATATCGTTTTCCTTTACCGCTAAGCATGAAGCGAATTACAAATAAAGCACATAAGCGAAGCAAATATGCGATGCGATCTTCGGTTAAAATTCACGTCTATTCTTTGTTTATTCGAGAAGGGTATTGTGTCTAATGTAGGAAAGTATGGGAAAAAGTGGCTTATTTTGTTTATGAAGGAGAGAAGTTGTAATACGCTGGGGGTTTTCACAACGCTTTTAAAATCCATCCTACACATGCAAATTTCTTTAAAATGCTTTTCATTCATCACATACGAGTACGAGAGGAACAAAAACACTAAAACAATTGCGTTGTCTGGCAGGGCTTGTCAGTTACCTTAAGCTGAAAATAAAGGCGTTCTTTTGTTGATATGATTGTTCATTATCAGCTTAAATTAAAAAGAAAAACAAAGCAACGATCATTTTATACATTTAAGTTTGTTTCATTTAACATCATCGACTTAAGGATTTTTTTACGTAACATAAATCTGTCAAATAGAAAAATATGTATACACTATACAATATATACATATTTTTACATACCTATGTATAGTGTATACATATTTTTTTTAGATTTTGATTATTTAAAAGTTCGTCTGTGCAGACTTTAACTAATATCGATCTAATACCTACAATCTATTTTTGATCAACATAATAGTACTTTATACTGCGAAACGAAAGGGTCCACAGGGGCTGTCCTCTTCTCCATGCTGAAACTGTTACCCCTAAACCAACTTTACGTCAGTCTTAATGTAATGTTTAGTTAAAGTGTATTTATTTAAAATATTATATAATATGTTAATTGATGATGATAATGATGTTCTCTTGATAGATTTCAACCACGACGGCCTTCCTCAATAAAATACTTACAAGGGTATGTGCAAACACAAATACAAACTGTAAAGTGAAGAAACATTCGAAGATCATAATGCTTTCAGACGCATAACCAACGATTTTACGTGCTTATCCTGGGACGGGAGTGTAAACAGTTCTAATTTTCATATTTCAGGTAGCTACGGTTAACTCTATGACAGACAAACCCAATACCTCACTTTTAAGCTACTAGAAGACAATGCAACATGTCAATTACAATAATTTGTCCAAATAAAAGAATTGTAAAAAAGGTGTCTTTGAAAATTATGTTTTAAGATTTGAAGTCGTGTCCGGACGTGGTAGGCGTTCGGATATTACAAAGGATGTTGCAGGCCATCGATCATCGTAACTGTCATAGCGTCTTTAACGAGGTATGTGGGCTGACCTTAAATACTGGCGAATGCTGCATAAATAAAACCTGTTTTAAATATTACGCATTATTAATTCGTCCTTTGGGATCTCCTCGAGGACACGCAAAAATTGAATTTAAATTGGTTCATCAGTAACGAATTACTTAGAAATTATTATTAAACATTTGCCCGGTGTGGTGTTTATGTGATAAATTCTGACAATTTCATAAATAAATATTAATTCATAGTAAAAACTAATAACAGTATATTTTAGGTATAACACCGTAAGCAATATCTGAGCGTTGAATTTTGTAATATTTTATATTCTCATAATGATTATTTGAAGAGTATCCTACAACTAAATAGCGCTTAATATTACCGTTTTAATAAAGGAATATTGTGAAAATACTTAGATATCGTGAAAACAATACTTTCTCTGCTCCAAGTCGTCTCGTATTAAACTAAGCTTCAAGTAAAGTTGGAGATTCCTCCGGACTTGGAACTTGTTCTGAAATTACCAAAGGACCTATAGTGTTTTATACGAACCTACAAACGGCTGAAATATTTTATTAAAAAGATTTTGCTCGGATTTCACCAGCTTAAATTTCGTTTATGAATTGTAATGTTTTGATTTACGAATTCCTATTCTACGAATAGTTATAAAAATCTCTTTGTAATCTAACTTGAACAAATAAGACTACAACTAATACAGAAATATTTAGATATATATATATATATTTATTTAGATAAACGCTATGAATGGTAAAATCATTATTAAAAACGATTTAGTTTTACGTGAAAACATTATAATAAAGGGCCTGATAATCCTGTAGTGACACCAAACTGTAATTTTAGGGAAAAAAAAACAATTCATGAAGTGCATAATATTTTTCAAACGTAAAGAACATACAAATTTGATATAGATTTTATAATACATTATATTGCAAATAACTTTTATTTTAAGCTATTACAGTATATCTTGGTTGAAAAAGAGTTTCCATTATTTTCTTTCCACTTTTAATTTAAAGAGCTTGGCACGCAATTTCGAACATGTTTTAAAGTGTCTGTGATTCACAAGTTCTATTTCTAAAATGCTATCCCACATGTGCGAGACAGATTTTTAAAATTCGATTTTAATATCAAAAGTTATAAACATTGGAACGTCAACGCGAACCTGACATTCGACAAAGAAAAACAGAATACATGAAATTCTTATGATATATTCTGTTTAAAATAATATATTTAATCCATAGTAAGGCTAGACGAGTAATTATATAATAGCCGATAAGCAACAGAGAGCAAAAATCTCTGTTTGTGATTGTAGACTTCGACACTAATTGATCTACCATGGAAGTGAGTACATACATCCTGTATGAATCCTGTAACAAAATTCGTAGAACCGAGAAACGATACCTAACATAACATAATAATAACCACTTCACGGGTCAGACACGAATTTTGTTAAAACCTGTAAATATATATATACCTATATATTTATGGATATGCTTTTTATACTTTTTCTTTCTTGTAATCCGACGCTAGATCACGCTGCCTACTAATTCGCGCTAGTAACTCTGATGACCTCTTGATGTATCTACATCTGAAAGGCACTTCGTAAGGTCATTTCCTACGGGGCCTGTAATGATGGTTAGTTAATTTATTGTGAATATATATAAGATAATTTTGACGTAATTAATCTTGTAAAGAAATGATTCAAAACTTCTCGCAATGCAGAATTGGTACTTGAATAAACTATATTTTTATTTGATTTGAATGTTCGCTTAATATGATTTCTAGTTTCTACACATTAAGCTTTTAAATAATAGCATTGTTTGAATTTATGTATATTATTTTATTAATTTTATGTAGGTTAAATGCATTACCATAAGTTTAGCCTTTGAACAACTATAAGTAAACCTCAAATAAACCAGTGTATCATTTTGTATAATAATGTCTTGTGTAATAGTTCATCAGCTGTAACTATATTATTTAGAAGTTGGATAGTTTGACTGCACAGAGTTGTAGTTCTCCGAAACTTTAGTAATACACGAACATGACTTGGTGTGCGCTTCAGTTTTCCTAATTTTGTGTTTTAACTCAATTCCAGTGTGTAGTTCGGATATATAAAGTGCAAGCGTGTATGCGTTTAACTATTCTCAATTTCATACAAAAATATATCCAACAACACCAACAACAACTTTATCGTATAGAGGTAAATCATACCTCATTCAAAATAAATAAATAAAATTTATATATATATATATATATATATTTTATGAATATAGACTAAAAAAATAACAATTTTTTTAAAAATATTTGGAAAATCCAAATCAGGAGACGTGACCATCATTTCTATCAAGTCAGTTATTCTACCGCCATACTTTAATACCTTGTATAGTATTCGAATAGATTGACAAAAGAAACAGAATGTTAAGCCATGTTAAGCATTGACGAATAATAAAAAAGTGACTTATACTTCTTACATCAGGTTTAAGTGGCAGTACCATTAACTATCGAGTGAAGCAATTGAGTTCCTAAAAATTAAATATATATATCAAAAAAATCTATAAAATCCACCATTCGCACGTTTGTGGCCGCGAAACTCTAAAATTACTCGTTCGATTGACATGAAATTTTGACACGGTGGCATTTCCAATTTGCGAGTAAAGTAAAACCTGTCCGTTACACGGACCGTTTAATGAAATCGATAATGTAATTGTCAAAGCTGTAACGAATAATATAAAAAAACAGACGTCATAAATACACGGAAATGACATTGAATACGATAATCGTTGGTTTTTTTTTATATACGCCACTTTTATCGAATACTTTTAAATCAAATCAACGTTGAGTATTGCATTTTAAAGCCTAAAGGCACAAAAGCAGAATTATTACAATAATTGGATTTTTAAAAAACCTCTCACTGTGTATTCGGGGTAGCGTATTTTACGATCACCAGTCGCTCTGAAAAACAGTGCATCTTGAAAATGTACAAAGTTTGCAATTCACGGAATAATTTATAATACAGGGTTTTGCGAGAACTTTGACGTATTCAGGCATTTCGACTTATGACACTTATATTACTTAAAACTTATATTGTGTCTGAAAGTGTAAACAGAGCCTTAGCTTATTGTTATATGATCAGTTTATATTCTACGTTCTCTCCAACACATTAGCACAGTGGCCAACTTCGGAGAAGATTTATTGAGAGTATAGTTTTTATTTCTTTTCTTTCCACAGCAACTGCTATTGCGATTTGTGGTAAGACTTTCTTAAATAAGAAACTTTATTATAACTTATTATTATTATTATTTGCGCAAATATAATTATAAAAATATAATATGACCAATGTAATTTTAATTAATAATGTGAATGAATTGTCATACAAAAACTTTCATATGTGATATGCTATTGTTGGTTTTCTTTAATATATTGTTTTGTTACATTCTATATTAAAAACTCTACGAATACAGTACTGTAGTATTTAGGATTTATTGTACTCCTTTGTTACGAATAAATTATGAGTGAAGTTCAACTCAAGCAAGAAAACAATGTATAATTGCCGTCTCTAGCGTCTTTAGCTTTGCAACCTTAAATATATTCATTTAAGGACAATTCAACTAGTATTGTATAGAATTATTTATTTTATGAGCACGAGGGCTCTGTTGTACATTTGAATTGTATGTCATATATAAGCTCGTCAGTCAAATTAATGAATGACGTGTATCAGAACAATAAATTATGAGGTAGTTCTAATGTAATTCTGTTTTTAGTATATGAAATGTATTTTGTTTTCATTTTTGCCCTTATAAACATAAGTTTCATTTCGTTAATATTCTTTCGATTCTCCAAAAACAACTTACCGTGCAAAACTAGTTCGAGAAGACTTAAATCATTTTCGTCGCTTTCTCCTTAACAGTTTTACGGCACTTGGCGATCGGTCGCTTGCCAAAACATTGTAACGGCTACGCACCGTATATTACACTTATTATCTGGCTATCCCAGTAAATAATGTGATAAATTTTAACCCCCATTTAAAAGATTTAGAATTAAAATTGTGACATAACCGTTTGATTCGAATTTCTAAATTGTATTGTTAAAATTGCTAGTAGATTTCTGGCTCGCCCTCGATTTGAACTCGACAGGTTTCATATTAGTAAACGCGACCCCATAGTTCTATCCCCACACTATGTACTCTAACATGGAGAAACAATAAGCAATAATATGCCAGTTTATATGCCAGTTTGTAATAAATTTATAACTAGACTTGGATTTGAATAGTTTGATTTGTGTAGAGACGCCTTATCTTCAGATTTAAAATATGTTTTTAAGAATAATAAAATTTTATTTTAAAAAGTTATAGTTCCATTTTCTGTTTTTAAAACAATTTATTTTAAAGTTACACCCACGTTTAAAATAAATTGTTTCCATTGTCCACTAAATTCAATACCATAGGCCGACCCAGTTTTATTAGAATGTTCTCGTTTTAGGCAGCTGTCAGCGACAATCGCTTTTACTAGAGCTGAATTAAAGTTTTACCTCTTTTATTCGAGCAGTTAGTGGTACAATAGAAGTTGTTAAAACCTTTTGTGACGTACTTATTTTAACTCATTCACGGCAAAAACTGTTTAAAAAACCTTTTTATTCGATTCGGGTATTTTGGTATGGTAGGAATTAGTTTATATTATATAATATAAGTGATTGTGATACGATTATGTAAATTATGTAAGTTAAATGTTAGTTTATGTAGGTATGTGGAATGTTTAAATAAAGTATTGGTATGTTCCATTCAACATTTTGGTATTTTTATTCTAAGAGATTGGAATCGATGATAATTCATTAATATTGTTAATATATTCTTTTTTTGCTTACATTTCCAGTTTAACTCGAGCTCAGAAATAAACATTAAAATACTAAGAAAAAAGTGTAGCAATAGATTTCGTTCATTGTCTAGAAAGAAATACTAAAAATCTAGGTGGAATGAATGATACTACCGTATTGTGGTTATCGATTGTTCTCTAGGGAATCGAATTGAGGATTTCGAATCTGTGCTAGTTGAAAGGCTTAATTTATCTAACAAAATGATGTTTTGACAGTTCTTATAAGATTCCTCTTGGATGTGGTATATTCTATTCTTAAAATCAGAACTTTAATCATGTTTTATTATCCAGATTAAATTGCCAATTATAACGAACAAATCCTCGTAGATGCACGTGACACGAGTCTTTGTCCGATAATTAGTGGAACGATGTTAACGAACCACTTGTTACCGGGGCCGGACTATAATCCCTAGGGCTTGAGTTGTATTTTATGTTAGAAATGAATGTATTTATCTTACTTATAGTTAAAAAAAAAACTATATTTCAACTCGTATCCATCGTCTTTGGTAGGTGAGCTTTTAAATGATTAATATAATAATTTTACTATCCTTTGGTAATTAATATAATGTCGTTCGTGTATGCCTTAAGATTAGTTAATGTTTTTCTGGGAAGGATGATAGGGAAGAAACTGGATAGATACACTTTTAATATTCAAATTTCAAAGCCAAAGGTATCAAATATCATGTTTTCTTTAGTGATTTTGCCACAATTACTAATATTGCATATATTAGTAATTGAAATTCATTTTTTTTTTCTGATCAAGATTCGATGGAATTTTGTTTGTTATCTTTTGTTAATAACAAGTATTATTCCCGCTGCAGTTAAATACATATCTGTTTTAGATTACATTATATTACGATACACTAGAGTCTATGCAGACAACTTTTGTTCAAAAACGTCTCACTTAAGTTCGCTTACAATAATATAATTAATAACAATGCAGTCTGTGATATAATTTCTAAAGCAATATAACGATTCATTTTAATATTACTATTATTGCTTGAAATTATATCAATTTATTTTTAAGTTTAACCGAGATGACCAAGTGGTAGGAAAGCTTGAATTTTAATCGAAGATTATAGGTTCAAGCCCAGTGAACTTTCATATGCTTAATTTCATTTATAATTCATCGGATGAAAATTTGTCTCTTACTCATGTGAGTATGATTATTATTAAAAAGGAGAGCATGCCTTGGCCCAGCAGTGGGACATGTCCAGGCTATAACTTTACAGTGCTTTGCCTTACTCTTCAGGATTATCTTGACTTTCATCACCGCTGCATTAGGCCTTTAGTAAATACTACAGCAGATCAGATTGATTGTGTAAATGTTCATCGAGGTGCAATACTCGCTGATCATATTCAAATATCCCATGTTTCTCTCTCAAAATTAACTCATTCAAACTTTATTTCATATGTACATTTCATACTTAACCTGTACAATTGTTTTTTCTGAATTTTTTATTGTAAAACACGTGTTAACTGAGTATGTTACCATAATTTATTTTTGGGATAACACTAATTATTAGTTTCAATCGATTTTGAAACAATTGTTTTTGTAGATTTCCCGATTTATTACAGTTTTAAAATACTAGTTTCCGCTCGCAGCTAGACCCGCGTTTGAGGGGATATGTACCACCCCCGAGGTACTTCAGGTTCTTTTCTGTACTTGTAACAATATGTTTTGCAAAATTTAGCTTAGCTTGTCTGAAATTGTACTCAATAGTTACACATATCCTTGAAAATAATTATTTGACGAAAGTAACTTTTAGAGCAATATGTAAACAAACACACATTATTCATTAAAATATTTTATTGTAGGCTTTCTTATTTTTGAGTGTTTTAATAAAAATAATAAAGTTCACATAAATAAACAAAATTATCAGGTTGAGCACATTGCAGCTGCATTTTCTCTTCCCTCATTAAAACGATAAAATGCGAGCGCTTTCCTTCGGAATTTTCTGAATTTTATTCATGCGACGGCGGGAACAGAAATTGTCAAATAAATCCCACGAATGAAACCATCACAAGTTTTATTGTTGTGTTTTATACGAAACTGAAAGTGTTTAATTTAAATTTCTTTTATGAATATTATACTTTTCACTTTTTTATTAATTACGGCTATTGTTCTTAATGTTAATAGTTAAAAGAAAGATATATGTCCTCTCGGGATATTCTCCTCTCAGTCCTGATAAGATTTTCATCTCAGGATAGACCTGTCACGAGCATAATATAATGATAATTTAATAAACAACATAATATTTGAAATAAATTTTCTATTTCATGTTTACAAGAGATTACAAAAGTATAAGAAATATTGCGGAGCAGAAAATAATAAGACGCGCTTAATCAGGGTATATTGCTGTCTGTTGTCGGCATTCTTCGTTTTCAGGGGCATTCACAACTTGTAAGCGGTAAAACGGAGTCTGAGACGAGATTATCCCGACTTTTACAACGAAGAAATTCTCTTAAATACCACGTGAATAGTTAATTGTAACATATGAAGAATATTAGTTATTTCTAAGTTTACTTAATTATATTTATAACTACGTAGTTAAGCTATGAAATATAAAAATAAAATATAATTAAGGTTATTCGTATTAATAGTAGCAATGTAGAACATGATGAAGTTCAAGTTCATTTCATTCAATAATATGAAAAATAATATATTGGTTAGTAATTTTGTCAATAGAGCCTGACATTATTAAATAGTTACCTGCACATACACAACTATGAGCAAAAGATGACGAATCAGCAACGAATCCTTATTGTCGCACTGCTGGTGCGATGCGACATATATTTGTAAACTATAGCTCCATTTACACTATAACTCAATTATCACTACATATTATAAAACAAAGTCTCCCGCGTTTCCTTTCAATAGGAAGGTTTACGTGTATAATTCATTAATGTTTTCTGTAAATTTGTTAAAATATGACGATAATTATTATTTATTGATGAAGCTTTCATCGAAAACGCTGTAAAATCCCTTTGAATTATAACAAAATAATGTATCGTGAAATTGTTCCCCTTTCATAGATCTACAATAAAGTCCGTGATGGCATATGTCTATCTTTTAAGGACAGCTAACTATACCCACTTTAATTTAAAAAAAATTGGTTACATAATAATGTGATAATTGGAAAGCTATTAAAACGGATATGATATTAATCCTTATCAAATTAAATACGTTATTTGCTTTAAGCATTTCATGTTTATTATAATTGCCCTTTACACAACCCAATTTAAATGAATATCTTAGGAGTTATCGTAATTTTAAAACTATCGAGCGATGCAACCGCTTGCGCGCCCCCGCTACCCGTTGTCTTTTTTAGGAATATTATTTTACTCTGGTACTCGAGCGAAGCCGAGGCGGGTCGCTAGTGTAAAATAAATGTATTAATAAATTTATTAATAAACAAGTTATATTTATTATTTAAACAACCCGATTAACATTTCTGATAAGCATCCTAATTCATTCAAAGAGATTGAACTCTATATTTTTTATTAAATAAATATACTAACTCCCTGTCTTTTTATTATATAATAATATAAGTAACGAAATGTATGATGACGTCCACTAAGTTTGGAAGTCATGCGTGCTCTACGTCAATAATTAAGTTAATGTTTCAAGAAAATAATGTATGGCTGATATGTTCCTAATAAAAATCCGCGGTAGGATATATCACAGGAACGGGAAGTATATATATTTTATTATATATTTACATAAACTAATAAATACATTTCATATAATAAACAAATTTATAAATTATATAGTGCATAAAAATAACAAAAGCTATACAAGGCTGAACAACTTGTCAGGTGCGGGATTCGAACCCACGTTTCCAGCACTATAAGCCGGTGTCATGACCCCTAGACCAACCCGACGGTGTAATATCAGGTGAAAAGTTGCATATATACCGTGAACCAACTTTTAATTAATTAATTATTGGCGGAACTTATGATTTCTTGAATGCGTTCAATTGGTTATTTGGATTTTTAAGAATAGTTGAGTAAGTAATTTACATCGAATGGATACATTTTTTAAAAACCAAAATTGAGATTTTTAATTAATCATTTTCACTGCTAGATTTTATATATATTGTGTTAATGCACATCAATGCTATGATTATGATTTATTTTAATTGTCATTAAAGGAAACTTAATGTAATATTAATTTTCAGTTTAAAAAAACTACTTACGAAATAATATTATTTATTTGGTCACATTTTATAAAATTCAATTGTTATTTTTCATAAATGTAATTATTTTTTATTTTCTTGTTAATATTTTAGTTGTTACGAAATAATATAATATGATCCAAAGCAGATTGTAATGTATTTGATCTACTTAATTGTAAAGACTTGATTGTATTTTTTTTCTGCAAATTAGTTTTGTGTATTTTATAACTGTTTGTCTTAATAATAAAATAAAATTAAATAAATTAATCAGTATATTCTTTTTATAACTATCCTTGGGGGATTCCAGCATAAAAGTTAATAAATAGAAAACTGTTGCAGGGCGGGCAGCTTTATTTTATTATAAATCAATGCAGAATAATATTTTCCGATTGATAAAAATGAGATTGGCGTATTTGATACTAAAATGGTCTTAAATATGATATATTTATATATATTCACAACAATATATTCAATGGTTATGATTTATACGCCGCTCGCGAGCACCTCCGCCGGGAGTTCTCAGGGAGGATCACTCACCGTACGATACCCACGAATCTATCTCACCGCTATGACACTCTCTGTTCTCCGCAGAAGGGCCTTGTTTTTAGCGGTGAGGGCGTCTACCCAGGGGCGTACCGTACAACGCCATTTAGAACATCACACCGGCGTCAATATACTCAAGAAAGTAGGTTTGCACTCGTTTTGAGTAGAATAATTATCGCATAATTATTCGTTCCTGACGGGGGTTGCACCATTTTTTTATTTTTTTCGTTCACTGACGAAAATTTCACCATAATATACCTACTTTTTTTTTTCCAGAATGACATTTCATGCCACTTACTATAAAAACATAGAATTCCATACAACTATTTATTCTTTACCTATACTTACCTATTAACAACAGCGAAGTCGCGGGTAATAGCTACTTAAATATATACTACTGAAAAGAAAAACTACATAATTATTACTTTTTTGTTACTTAATCTATTACATAATCTGTTATATTTTATTCGTAATATTTCGTACAGATTTGATAAACTACTACTCTAACAAAATCATTACAAACGACATATTTATATCAGGTCGTTGTTAAATGTGCCAGCATAAGCTGAACCCTATATTATGTGATTGGTCGTATTAATCTGAGCTCAACTTACATTGGTATTATCTAAAACTCTTTGTCCATTTTTTAACGTTTTGTTCCTATTAAATTTCAAAGATGATTTTACATACTATCATTTATAGTTAGCTCAAGTTTCAATCAATTCAACTGAACAGTTATTTTATAGCATTTATATTGAATTAAAGACCGACGTGATTCTATAAATTGATATAACTTTTTTATTTATAAAAAAGCGCGCACAAACGCACAGACAAACTGACAACCAGATAGCCTATGTTTTAAGTTAGACCTCTAGCATACATCGGTGACCTCTACGTCGGTGACCTCTACATCGGTGACCTCTACATCGGTGACCTCTACATCGGTGACCTCTACATCGGTGACCTCTACATCGGTGACCTCTACATCGGTGACCTCTACATCGGTGACCTCTACATCGGTGACCTCTACATCGGTGACCTCTACATCGGTGACCTCTACATCGGTGACCTCTATTGAATTCAATTATGTGCAGTAGTTTTTGCGTGATGCGGGTACAAAGGTACAGAGACAGACAAAAATTATAAAAATTGCTGTTTTGGCTTCTGTTGCTTTAATAAAGACAGAAGATTTTTTCCAATATCTTTAATGTACAGACATCGACGTGTTCAATGTTTAATATTTGTATAGATTTTATCTTTTCTTAAATTATATTTCAATTTATTAGAACTCTTACAAAACTAAGTTATGGCACTAGTTTGAAAACTTGGATGAAACAAAATAAGTACATTCAATTAAAACTAAAATGATTACTCAATACCCAACTTCAATAAAGTTATCGATTTTCGCTAATTGGGAACGTGTTTTAGTAAAATTAAAACTTCGCGGATTAATACAAGTAAGTTAGAAACAAGGGATTTTTTTTATTTAAAACTTATCCAGTGCATAAAATATAATTTATAACGATGATCTTCCATTACGACTTTTTTATTTGCAGATTTTGCTCTATCATCATTTTAATTTACATAATTTTAACAGATTATTTGTACTTAAACATTAATTTGACAATTTGCGTTTGTAAAACAAATTTATTCCCGCTATTAGGCAGCGGAGGAATTTATTTATCATTGCCATAATACTCATTCTTAAAACGCAGCAACACTTTTATTTGTTTTAGCTGCGAGATCGTTATAATGAGTGTCGTTAATTCTACGAGTGGCGATTTTGTGGAACAATCAGCGTAGACAATCGAATAGGAAAAAAAACAAACATTTTAAAGTAATTCTTCTCAGGCCTTAGATTATCTAGAGAGTGGCTAGAACTCGTGAGTGTTAACCAATACAAATCCTTACCGGAAAAGAAATTTTCGTTTTAAAGTCCGTACGTCATACGTCAAATGAAATTGACACACAACACGCACTGGAGTAGTGTGTTGGAATAAATTTTAAACCTTCTGCTCAGGAAACTTACGTCCACCAGTGGGACATAAAGGACCGATGATGTCAACGTTTCGATATACGAGAATATAGTTTTTTTTATCGCAGAAAAGATTTCACTTCGGTCACACTTCAAACATTTTTTGAATATATTTTTGGATGATATGAAACGATTATTTATGATAAAAATATATTATATTTCCTGTAATATCGAACCTTAAGTTGTACTATTAGTATTATTAGGGCGAGTAGATGAGGTTAGATCTTCAACTCTCTGTCTCCAATCCCTAACTTACGAATGTCATCATTCCAAGTGGCTACAGGCCGCCCTACGTCTACGTTTGCTACGACACGTATATGTGATCTGTCCACTGCCACTTCAGCTTGCTAATTCGCTGAGCTTATTGAGACCCTGACAAATAACTTAATCCAAGATTCCATCTCTAAGGGAAACTCCGAGCAGAGAAACGTGGCTCAACCATGCAGTTTGTCTACAAGTTCAAGCTTGTTCAGTGAGCTATGGAGAAAGCTGTGCTCAGAGTTGCATTTGATGTTTGTAGCATACATTATTTTTTAAAAAAATCAAAAACAGCCCAGTCTCCAACGACCGAATACCATATCATATTAAAAATAATCTTTACAACTTCTTCTTCGACAAAAATGTTATTCCTATCAAAAAAATAAGTGAATAATCAAATAATTTTTCACTATTACACTATTTTATTCAAAGATTCTGGGTCAAGACTGTCTTAACTAGAGGCTGCACTTACGCTCGGACTTCGGCCGTTATTACGTTTGCAGAGTCGAGTAATATCGAAAAACAAGGGGCTTAGCACTTTCTCCATTTTAATTATGCTATCGGAAAAAAGAACGAGCGCTGTTTCCCACAAAGTCCGCATTCAGGATAAGTGGAACAATTAAGACTTTCGCAGCTAAATTTGGTGCTTATTATTAAATTATTTAAAGTGCAAATTATAAAATATAGAATATTCGCGGTGAATTATTTGTCTCATTTTACATCCTCCTTGTATGTAATGACAAGACGTACGTTAAAACATAGATATTCTTTCAGTCTTTACTATGTATGTGATTGACCTACACATCCCCACCAAGTGTTTTTTTGTTATCTATACATCTATACATATAAATAAAAAGTGTCTGTTTTTAACATTGAAATAACCGCTTTTTACTACATACATATGAATATATATACGGTACATACACCAAAATAACATTTTTTACAATTTTTGTCTGTCTGTCTGTCTGTTTGTTCCGGCTAATCTCTGAAATGGCTGGACCGATTTTGACGGGACTTTTATTGGCAGGTAGCTGATGTAATAAGGAGTAACTTAAGCTACTTTTATTTTAGAAAAAAATGATAACAAAAATAAAAATGTTTAACTTTTTTGTTAAATTCTACGCGGACGAAGTCGCAGGTACAGCTAGTAGTAAATATGTAAGGAAAATATTTGGTTTACACAGTCGAAAGCTAGTGTGAGTTGTTAGTATATTTTTTAAAGCGTATGAAAATACCGAGAAAGCACGTTGAAAATTAACCGTTGCATTTCTGAGGTACACCCTGACCGCAGGAGTGTGGTGGATTGGTTAAAATCACTTCATTTACAGTGAATTTCCAATTGCACCCAAAGCATACATTATTTTTAATTTCCTATTTAATAGAAAGTATTTTTTTGTGATTTCGACTTAAAATTATTATTATAATGTCATTTGAAAAATCTTTATTACTTTTTGAGAAATTTGCAAAAAACTAAACCCCCTTTTTAGTTAATTGTAAAAACTTAGCAATTTTTGCAAGCGGAACTTCATTTTTTTCAAAAATCATCTAGATACCAGTCCGAATCGAATGACACCTCAATCATAATTTTCGGAGACTGCTGAAAAAAATTGACCAAAAAGGCACTTGTTGACTAGACTAATAATTATGACAGAAAGTAAGACATCAGTGTTAAACTTTATACTTTATTTATGCGTCAAGTTGTTATTTTCCATTGATTTAGTTTTACACCATTTTATCTATTTACTCAAGATCATCATAAACTTTGTGAAATGGCGAGTATTTTTTTGTGTAACGTTCGACTTAGCGCGAGTATGTGTGTGTGTGTGTTTATATGAATAATAACCTGACGGTGATTTTAAAATCAATACCACACAAAAACTACAACCGTGTCTGTGGTCTTTATTATTTGAATGTGTTTGTAATCAAGGGCTTTCTTTTCAGTGTCCCCCAAACAGAAGGGTTCGTCGCAGTGTGGGTGTAAATTCGCTTGTAACTGTGAACTTACAGTCTGACTTATATAGCTTACATGTATATAATTCTGGACGAAGGGTCTTCGTTTGAGTGTGTACACTTCGAAAAAGTGCAAATAGATATCACTTTTAATTTATTTTGCCATCCGACCCCTCCTTTAATCGAATTTTCGACGACGGTATTTGTGGACTGCCTTATATGTACAGTTCTATCTCATATATCAATCGTGTATTAGTTTGCAAAGTATTTTTCTATAACATAACTTTTAATGTAAACAAAAGTACACTTAAAGAATGTAATTAATTTTAAAATACGTAAAACATGAAATACGTAAACAAGCTAATAACATAAATGGAAAAGTAACTCGTTTTTCTGTTAACTTTTCAGGTTTAGCGGGAAACAGGAATTTTTTTACAGATTACGTTGACCGTATAATAGGCTTATTATTATATAGGTTTTAATGCGGTCATAAAAATGCGGAATTTGCGGAAAAACATTTTTTTCGCGTTGAACACTACAGAATATTGTATAGCTATGAATGAAAACGGTATTATTGTAACGCTATTCAGTAATGTCCATGTCAGATACTCGTACACAAGCACATATTTGACTTTGAGCGATAGGATGATCGGTTGAATCAAGTTTATTAAATTTATATTGCAAAAGTCACTTAAATACCTGTCATTTTTAAATAGCAAATATAAAATCGCTTACTAGGAAGTTATTATCAATGTCGTAGAAAACACGATTAAGGATCAAAGATAAGTTGATACGAGAGTTTATTGGCAATGTCGTCTCCCCAGAGGGTAGAAAAAAAAATTCAATTACAGATGCTCGTCGAGGCGGAAAGCTCAACTTTAAGCTATTTATACACGATATTTATTGAAAAATCAAAGATATATACTTACAATCTTTTATAATACTTTCACAGATATAAAACTTTTGAGCGAGTTCTATGAATATCGAACGTAAAAAATTGTTTCACAATGATGTTAAATAATGACCGTGCTCTACTGCTTAGTCTGTAGAGATTAAAATATGAAATATATGTATAAAAATAATTAATTCCACCCAAATGATTGTGTTGTTGCTACCGACTACATACCAATTATACTTTTTACCATGTACAATAAGAATTTGAACTCGTTTTGTAATCAATTCACCATGAAGTTTCTTCTTTTTTTCAATATTTTTTTTATTATGACACTGCTTTAACAAGAGTTATCTGAGTAAACATGACACGCCAAATAAATTTATAAATGGTTTAAATATGATTGTCTTTACAGACTTACTTATTATAAGTAATTAGCGCGGGGGAATAATAAAACAAAGCTGTATTCCTTCGAATGTCAAATCTATAATGTCACAAAGAGCGAAATCTGTGTTTAACTAAACAGCCGCTAAGCAACACGCATACTTATAAGCGTCAGTTAGGGTCCGTATAACTTAGAAAGAAGAAAGTATCAAATAGTATGTCCACGGCTTAATCATACAATTTAAAGATTTTAAAATAATTTTGACACCTTGAGGGATTAATGAAATCTTTCGTTGGGGTTTTGTGAGTGAAATAAGTAATCTAATTCCTAACATTGTATATTTGTTTTTAATATATTGTTTAAGAAACATGGAATAGATTACATGATAATGTCGATATTATAAAGCTGTTTGTTTGTTTTTCGAATACGCTAATCGGTCCTATTCGAGAAATATTTATGCGCTAGATAATCATGTTTTAAAATTTAATATAAAAAACATCTGCTTATGTATTTTGCTTACAGGTCAACGGCGCGTATGTATATTTAAGTGTAAAATTCATTTCATTCATTGCTAATGCCCTGTTTATTATAGGAAGTAAGGTGTTTTTCCCCTGTGTCAATTACACTGGACCGCTCACCCTTCAAACCAGAACACAGCTATACAAAGTATTGGTGTTTGGCGGTAAAATAATTAATGAGTGGGTGGCTGGTTATAAGAAAGGGTTGCATGAGGCCCTTCCTGCAATGGAAGTAAAACATCCTTAAAATTCAATCTTGCATTTTAAGCCTTAATCGAAATCTAGTGCTTAAGCTTACACATGATAATGGAATTGACGCTATGTACATAATAGAAGCCCCCGATAGTCAATAACGTGTGACATGTAACATGACGTCATAAATACCCATCAGCTAACGTCACTTGTTACATGACACCGTGCCCCGTCATGTCGCGCCACGTCACCGCCACGCGTTGTTGACTCGATATCGCCATGTTTTGATGAGCTACGCTTTAAGATGGAAACATACATACTAATTACGTCACATTTTGCAATTAGTTAGGTTTTTGTTTAAACTAGAGGTAGGTTTTCCGCTTCGTATGTTTTATACACGCCTGAAGGATATTATGTCTGCGATTGGGGGACGAGGGGCAGTTGATGTAACTGGACGAGTACTTAGAAATGAAGAGCCGAGATGGCCTTATGATTACAATACGTGAGTCACGTGCCCAAAGGTTGCAGGTTCAAACTCGGACAAGCACTATTAAATTTTCACTTGTTAGATTAACATTTGTACTTAAAATGCTAGCTGGTGGAGGAAATGATTGTGAGGAAACCTGCATATTTCCGATAAAAATCTGTTACGTGTGTATCCCTGCTGGATAAATTGAAGCAGCATGGTCGAATAACTACTAACCTTTTCCCCAAAAGAAGAACATTAACAAAATATTGGAAAAAGTACAGGCTTACTTTAAACTTTCAAATATTGAATGCATATAATAAAAATACGAAACGATATTATATAACGATATTATTTTAAGATATTTTCGTGGGTTTTTAGTAAATATTGATACATTTATGGATAGATTAATTTAAATCCAATTAAAATGACTGAAGCGCTAGTCACGCTGAAAGGAACCCTTAGCTAAGGAACACTTCTATTTAATATAATAACTGCTTCTAGGCTTTAATAAATCTATTAATATAAGCTCGTCTAGACAGCATTGATACTTTGTGTTAGTATCCAACTTGATTTGATAATAATTAAATTTGTTGCAGAATATTAAGTTAGGAAGGCTAATAATAGTTTAATATCGTTCACCAAAATCATAAAAGTATAAACACTTTATTATGTTTCTTAAAAAAAAATGCAATTTATTAATGCAGTAAAGCTTTAAACTCGTATAAATAAAAATAGCTACTAAACAAATCACACCCGTGTATCACATCAATGCTATCATTAATTCATACATTACATCATATCATACGTGCAACTTTTATCCACACCGTCGATATAAAGTCAGTATTTGTATTCCTTTTGTAAACAAAAATAGTACTGAAACATCCTTTTTAGTTTAAAATTCAAATATTTGTATAAATGCTATTTTACGACATTATAAATATACTTAAATTCGCGTGACGATTGAGTTCAATGAACTTTTGGTGGTGGTTACTTTAAAAAAGCTAACTTCCTATGCGTTTGATAAAATTTATTCCTAAGTGATGTGTTTATTTGTTTGTTTAAATTGAGTAATGTGTCGTAAATTCATTTTAATAGACAAAATATATCGTATGGTTATAACATTTGATATTATACAATTTCTAATAAATATAATGTTAATGAATTAATTATTGACTGCCTATTGGTCTAGTGGCTTGATATAAGGCCGCAGACGCGGTGGTCCTGGGTTCAATTCCCAGGTCGGGCTAATAAATAGTTATTTGGGTTTTCTGTCAGAAAATTCTCAGTAGCAGCCCGGAGTCTGGAAGTTGGAAGGGTGTACACACCCGTGCCTCGGAAAGCACGTTAAGCCGTTGGTCCTGCGCCTGAACTCTTTCCGGTCGTGTCGGATTGCCGTCCCATTGGTTTATGAGAGCTAAGGAAAAGAAAGTGCACCTGTGTTTGCGCACACACTTGTGCACTATAATATCTCCTGCGCAGTTGGCTAATCTCTCTTAAGATTGACCGCCGTGGCCGAAATCGGTCTGGAGGACCTTATAATTATATTAATAATTGGTTCCGGTAACGTGAGTACCAAAACTTGTATCTTTATAGATTTAAATCATACTCAGTGACTTTCCTTTAATTGCGTTACATTTGTACTTGAATAAAAGATCATATAATATTTAATTTATATATTTAAAAATATAATTCATCTGTACGTGGATAACTCATTGAATAGTAAAATCAAAGAATATGAATTGACGCGAGTGGAGTTAACAAATAAATGAAAAAATAACTTCCTTCATCCCTGCGAACTTGGAACTTAAAAAAAATATTTTACATTAAATTATCTTATCAATGAAAGAAATAAAATTGTGATATTATCAATGAATATACATTTTTTAAAAGTACTCGATACTAATGATGCAGTTCACTTCGTTTAAAAAGAATTCCTTTTACTTTGAAGGATCTTTGTTATATTATTGAAAATTGTGAGAGAAACGCTAGTTGGTTTGTTATCGAAGTTAACAAGGAACTGTGAATTATATTGCTGCGATCGAAACGCCTGGAGCACAGCGGTTTAGTATCGGGCATTGTAAGAATATTTTATTAAACTTATTAAAAACTATTTCATCAATGATTTTTATCAGTTATAGTCCCTTCTGTTAATATATATATTATTTATATATATATATATATATTATTTAGAATTTCTTGATTGAATTGAGATGTTTTCCTTCACCGTAAAGTATGAGATGAAATATAAACAGAAATTAAGCACATGGAGATTTAGTTGTGCTTGCCCGGGCTTAAACCCACAATGATTATAGGATTAATCTTCTTAAATATGTTTTTTTTTGTATTGACACATTTGCCAAGCACACTGGCACTGAAGCTGGCAAATGGGCCACCTGATGGTAAGTGAATACCCTCGACTATAGCTTCGCAGACAGGATTATCGCCATTGCGCCACCATCCTTGAGAACTAAGAAGTTACTACTTACATTCTTTATGCACGTAGTTACACTAGCTCACACACTTTATACCGGAAAACAAAAATTCTAAATACTGCTGTTCGACGGTAGACTATACGATGAGTTGGTTGTTGAAACTTGCACTAACTTATATTACCAAGTTCGATTGTCGCTACTGAGATATAGAATGGCCTACCATTCCTGTCCAACTTAGATAATTGTACTATTCTATAAAGGATATACAGCATATTATTAATAATAACTTACACAAGACATAATAAAAATAAAAATCAATATAGTAAAATCGTGACGAAAACTTATACGTCTTATGATTTTAATACATATATATCTACTAACCTGCAATGGAGCGGTTTGGTAGAATAATCTCTAACGGCCGAATACTGAAACGTCATTCAAATATGATTAGGACTCAATTGCTTGGAATGTCATTATTTTTCAAAATTTAGTATGCGAAATTTGAAATTCGAAGACGTTTCAAATATTTGAGCACCCTTCATATGTAAAGACGTTTCAGTATTCGGCCATAAGTCTAGTAAAAAGGAGGGAAGGTATTTTCCCAGATCTGGAATATTTCCTCATTTTGCGTTAGTTTACTTTACTAATAAGAACTACAAAAGTTTTTTTAATTTACCTAATAAAGAGATCATTCGATTTTCAATGACTTGTTCAATTGGGAAGACTGTGAAAGAAGGAGGTAGTTCATCAGTAAGTAATATAAACTTGGGGTAAAATGCATCGTACACATTGGTTTACGAAATTCTTTTAACTTGCGGAACTCGTGACTTACTGGCTTAACTTATTTCTTTTTCGCAAGAACTTAGTAGTGGCCGCTGGAAAAATAATTACGAACTAAAAAAGGAAACTTGGCTGGGATTTATAAAGGGACATCAAAAAGTACTGGAGCTAAACCATTTTTCGTAAGTTTTAGACAATATATTTGTTCAATGTATAATAATAAAATATAAGAAGATTATGTGAAGTATATTTAGTATAGGTAGTACAATATCCTAATATAAAACAACAAAACAAGCCTTCATTATAAATTAAATATTAGTATTAAATATAAATAAAAATATTATAAAAAATATAATTAATACAGAGAAGAATAAAAAAACGAAAATGTTTAAATTTCTCAAAACTAGGATGAAATGTTGTTGAGGATAACATAAATAATTAAAAAAATATCAGGAAAACTATTTTGATTGCCATCATGTTGGTAAACATTTTCTGATGATTTAATATCTTGTGCCAATAACAATTCACAAATATCATAACGAAACACCCATATACTAATTGGTATTCAATGTTCGTTAACAGCTACAAATATTCAATACACGAAACTGTTTATTATTTTTTATTAATTCCCTTTTATCAATTATTTTTTGATTCGGTCAAAAAATGTTTTGCGTGAATGCCATCGATTTTTATTCATATATACTGATTTTTGTCTTTTAAATAAGCCAGTTTTCAAAAATTTTACCGTCAAAATTTGTTTCTATTTTGAGATGGGCCAGTAGGAAGAACACGTGATTCTTAACCGATGATCGTGGGCGCGATGATATAATTCATGTCGCGCTTGACGGTGAAGTAACACATGATTTAACCTGGTTGTCAAATTTTCATTGAAATTCAGTCACACGCACGGGTAGAAAATGGATTTAAACAAATATCGTCATACATACATAAAACTTTATTGGCTTAAGTGGAACAGTGTTTACTTGGTGGTAGAGCTTTGTGCAAGCTCGTCTGGGTAGGTACCACCCACTCATCAGATATTCTGCCGCAAAACAGCAGTACTTTGAGCCAGTGTAATTACAGACACAAGGGACATAACATCTTAGTTCCCAAGGTTGGTGGCGCATTGGCGATGTAAGAGATGGTTAACAGCTCTTACAAGGCCAATGTCTATGGGCGTTGGTGACCACTTACCATCAGGTGGCCCATATGCTCGTCCGCCTTCCTATGCGATAAAAAAAAACACCCAATCAGCGTGATGTTTTTCGAAATGTCATATTTAATACCTAAATCCCGAAAACCCCAAGAGTATTGCGTTTATAGAGACTTATGTTTAACGAATAATAAAAACGTTTGTATAAATAGTGATTTGCAGAGTTTCGTTATGTATTTTTTTATTATAACAGGAAATAATCCAAGAGTAAAAGTGTTCGTTTTTGTTTTTAATAAATATATGTAATTTTATATTAACTTTTTGCGTTTTGCTATAACTTCACCCCTATTTAGAACAATGCAATATTTAATTGTAGACAGCTGCAGTTACCTGTCTGAGTGCATCCATAATCAGGCGGTCGTTACTTCAGTGTTGTCAAACCGTTTCCTGTATTTAAATTCAAACTGTCCAAGTGCAAATTGTTACATGTTATACGTACCTCACTATAATTATAAACCTGATATTGTAAAGAAGATTATGAACAAATAGAATAGAATAGAATATGCTTTATTGTACAACACATATAAGATTACAGACAACAAACAATTATAACTACTATTTAAGAAAAGTATTAATGTAAGTATAAAAGGCGGTATTATCGCTAAAAGAGCGATCTCTTCCGGACAACCTTTGGGTAGAGGACACGAGAAAAATAAAGCGGTAAGGAATCTATTTTACTTTTTAAATAAATTTATGTAATAAATATTCCTGCATTGTATAATATATATTTATAAATGTATAAAATATACATAATATATAAAAAAATATGTATAATGTATAAAAATACGTAATTAAGATTATTATAATAATCTATAGCAATAAAGTGCAACAGTTGGTAAAACAACATCCGAACTGGAAATTATTGAGACAAATACTATGCCTTGAGTCTGATTTTAAAAGTGTTTATAGACTGTGATCGTCTCGAAGTGGTTAGGTATTCCATAGGCGAATTGCTTGGACGGAGAAGGAATTAGTATAGAGGGAAGAAGAGTGAGAGTGAACAAATGTCGTCATCGTGATGGTTGAAACATCACCATCATATTTAATATCATCTGTGGCGGTCCGATAGAGGACGAAATGAGGAATGAAATCCTTTTCATTACATGTTCTGAAACAATAGTCAGTATTTTTTATTGAATAAAATATCTCATTATTGAATGTTCATTCTCTACGCCTGTTAATAATACATACGTAGCAATGTCTCATATTTATAATGATATCACCTTTCAGTGTATCGTTTCATAGGCCATTCCCTTATATTATGGATAACAATAGGTAGGGTTCTTATTACACATGTTTTATATTCCATTAATGGTTTACACGCTTTGGATATCATATATCATTACCGTACCTACATGTAACCTGTTTTTTTCTTTAAATATAGCTACTAGCTACTCTTCCACGTTTACAATAAGAGTCCGCATAAAATGTATAAATATATCATATCATAAAACATAAAACTTTCTGTTTACTTTTGTTTCTGTCGTCTTCAATAATCATCGAATTATTTAAGCCGATTTAATGAATAATTTCACTAGAACTTTTCTCATGAATCAAACCGTACATTGGTGACCGGTGTTTTTAGTTTTCAGTCAGACAGACAGATTAGCTAAGAACTTTGTTTTATTATATGTAATGATACTTTCACTAAACCGTTTCAATAATTCATATTATTATGTTAATAAAAAACAAGAAACATTGTAAAATTTTTCAAATGAATCTTTGTTTTTTTATTATTTAAAGAAAAGCATTATGCCTGTTACTTAAAAATTTTTAATTGTCCTATTTACCCGACCTTAGTCATGAAGCTTGTGTGTGAAGGAGATTTCGGACTTGCAACTCAAGCGAAATACAGTTGGCATGGTTTAATTAATACTCTTTTTGATTTATGCTATACTAACACATTACATCTATCCTTACATCTATCTGATTAGTAGTTTTTGCTTGAGTTTTGCTTTTGGTATTATATAGTATTATTATATCGTAACAGCCTGTGAATGTCCCACTGCTGGGGCATCTTCTCTTTTTGAGAAGGTTTGAAGCTTATTCCAATACACTCCAATGTAGATTGCTGGAATACACAAATGAATTCTAGTGAAATTTGAGAAATGCCGGTTTCCTCACGATATTTTTTTCACCGTCATGCTCGAGATGAATTATAATCACAAATTAGGCAAATTAAATTCAGTGGTGCTTGCTTGGGCTTGAAAACGCGATCATCGTTTAGGATTCACGCATTCTTACCATTGGGCTTACAATACTATGCACATATTCTGGTATTACTCCTATTGTATACCTATTTTGTATCATGCATTGGTTGTGATCACGCTAGCTTATGATAATAGTGAACAAAGTAAACGAGATAACGATCCTCTCGAGGTGGCCGGTGTGTACGGAAATAGAAAAAGTCTGTTAAAAGCACTACGAAAACAAAAAACAATATTACACACTAATCTTGTTGCGCTATCGGTTGCTACGAGGTGCTACGAGTACGAGGCGAGCTATTTGTACAATGAATGACAATGAAAAATCGCACATCCGACTTTGAAAAATGTATATTTGGAATTGGAAAGACCACAAAAGTGGAATTTGGATCATGAGTCGTCTAGTAATGAACAATTTAAATATCCAATAGTGAAAATTTCAAGCAGTAAACAATAATGCCGGTTAGATTTGGAAGTTATTTAAAAAATAAGTTAAACGTTGACAAGAAATTTTACTAATCTATATTAATATATAAGGCTGGAGAGTTTCTGACTGAAGACTGTATACTAAAAAAAACTGTTCTACTATAAAAATGTATTATGTGAATAAGTGTAAGCAATTGTTCGTGAGCCTAAATCAATAAAATAAATTAAAAATACGTGTATATATTTTTTTTTAAATTTATTGTTTAAAAATAATCTGCTGTAAATTTAGTACTCAGAAATCAATGACGCGTTTCGGACTAGCCCCAGGCGCTACCATGAGCTTTATCATTTGATGGTCAAATTCTTTATTCAAATCGAAACCTTGCTCTTTGTGCCTTATTTGTTATATTTGAATTTTCTCCAACGCCATTTTGTTTTATTCAGAACATTACGGAATATTCTAGACAATGTTCAGGGGACAGTAGTATTTAATGTGCTGAACAAGTACAGCTCTGAAATATATTAATCTCATGATATTACTTTATTTGCTAAAAATAAACAATTCAATGCCCAATTGGGCTTATGCGATCAAATTGCTGCCTACCTATTTCTAAGTTCTAATTGGCTTTTGCATTTTCTCGCAAAATAACAGTAAAACGGCGAAAATCGAAAGCCGTCCGAATCTTTGGTAATGGTACTATTGTAAAACCAGGATTTCCTGTTACTGCGAGCTATAAAATTTGTTCGTTTACCAAAATGCGCTTTAACAGTGCAAACTGATTTAACAAGTAAGCATAAATGGCATTTAAATGTTTAACTGGGTTTTTCGTGTTGTACATAAACATTATTGTATTAAATACGTACATACAACGTGCATATAAGAAATTACACATGTATGTGTAATCATAATAACATTTTTATTAATTATTTTTATTCAGAACGAGCTGTAACCAACGGTGTCACTCGCGTATAATTAATAAAAATATAATGAATAAAAATAAACCTAGAACCTTCTTCAATTAAAGGACTATACAAAACAAAAATATTTTTTAAATTTGAACCAATAGTTCCTGAGATTAGCTGGATCAAACAAACAAACTCTTCAAAAAAATACTGCCAAAATATTCATCCAAAATATTACTCCCCGCCTTATTGCCTCCACTGGTGACAGGAGGGCTGGTTCATTTTTCGCCCACAGAATCGGAATTGCGATTCAAAGGGGGAATGCTGCTAGCATTCTTGTCACCATTCCACGCGATCACGACTTGTACCTATAATCATTATTTTTATTTTTTATTTGTATTTAGTTAAGGTTTTAATCTAAATAAATTAACTCTTCAGCTTTATACATAAGTATAAATATGGCATGTTTGGTCAAAATTGAGCTTCGGATGGCTTGTTTGGTTTTGCGTGTTGAATAAGTTTTTGGTGCTTTCATGTAGGTTATAGTATTACCCTAGCTGTTTGAAAATGGCTTTCAAATGAGAGAACGGGCGTTGCTTTGTGTTTTGTTTTATCAACTCGTTACAACCGTGATTTAGATATACGTGACTCATTCGCGTAGTCCTATCCTCCATTCTGCATTTGACTTACATTTAGGCATTTTTAACAAAATATTCTTTATTTTTTTTTGTTATAATGGATAATTCTTGAAGTTAAATTCAGCTTATGCAATATGTAAACTATATGGCAAGGGATTTGTTACGGAAGGAATCTTAATTAAATTAATATGATTGAGCATAAAAAATATTTCAATCTGAGTAGTAAAGACAAATAAACAATTTTGATATTCAATTAACATTTATTGGTTGAGATCTCGTATTTATTACAGTATTCATTATGGATTTCTGTAAACATTCTGTTTTTAATATCAGGGAAGTCGATATCGGAACTTGGGAAGTAAAATTAGGATGGAACAGTCTAGTAGTATAAATAAATAGAATTAAATCAATGACTGGTTGTGATGCATATTATAGTGGAGCTGTAATAAAAACATAGTTTTTAAATTGCATGGTTTACGTCAATCCAAGATTGTTTTTTTATATCTACTGCTTCGATTTTCGTAATAAGCTACCCTGATATTAATTAGTGTTACCTTTTTACTTTTAACCTAGATTCAACTCAGCTCAGTATAAAACTGATAGCGGGTTCGAACTTTTAACAAACTGGCTCATGACTATAAACAAGTCTTGAATAAACCAATAGTAAAACTCGGTGCACTTCGACGGTGTTTCGAAATAAATGTCAGGGAATTTTCTTTAAAAGCTGTGTAGTTTTCTTGAAATATCAATCCTGTTTTTGTAATGGAGGTCACGTAACGGTATTCTTTGAAATAAGAAATAATATACAATATTTATATTCTTATTTATGAAAACAATATGTATAGTATTTTCATACCCGTACTTCAGAAAACATGATAAGGATTACTCATAAACCATCTTCGGTACTGCCCGTCAACGGGGTGATGTGACTTGCGTTCTACTGGATTATGCGAGTGAGGAAATAGATGATACACTTTTGTTTGGCAGACACTTGTGCACCATAATTATTCCTCTGCGCAGTTGACTCGTCTAAGTTGAAATGGCGTACGACCTGAACTGGTTGACAACATTGAGTGAATTAAACAAATCCTCACAGAAGTCTGACCGGTATCCATTGTTATTTTGCGAGGCCGTTGTTATGTATATCATAAATATTTTATGAGATATTTTAAATATAATATATTATTTTTAATATACTATATTTTTCTTGGTGGTAGAGCTTTGTGCAAGCTCATCTGGGTAGGCACCACCACTCATCAAATATTCTACCGCAAAACAACAGTACTTGGTATTGTTGTGTTCCGGTTTGAAGGGTGAGTGAGCCAGTGTAATTAAAGGCACTAGGGACAAAACTTCTTGGTTCCCAACATTGGCGATGTAAGCGATTGTTAACATCTCTTACAATGCCAATGTCTATGGGCGTTGGTGACCACTTACCATCGGGTGGCCCATACGCTCGTCCGCCTACCTATGCAATAAAAAAAGCCCTGACAAGGAGAATGTAAAATTTCATGGTGATCGGTTGAGAAGCAAAGACGTGAAAACGTAACAAACAAACAAAATCACTTACATTTAGTTTACAATTACATTTATAATATTAGTAAGAATTTACTTCCAAAATATTAAATCATGTATTACTATACTGTTACTGTCTATTCTTACAAAATAGGTTTGAATTAATTAAATTCATACCATTCACTAATTCTATTAATTGAACGGAATATTTGCATAATCCCGAGTAAAACGATTTGAATAGATTAGAGCGGCAAGTTGTCGAAAAATCCCGACAATCCTTCTTTACATCATTCGTAATCCTTTATAACTCCAATTGAGGACTGCTAAAATAATTAATATCTAGATTTCTTGAATTAACGATCGGTCCTAATCAGCTTATATTTCCATGAAAATTATAAATATTTGATGAAAATATAAAATAGTGATTTAGAAACTATATTCCATCACACATATTATCTGATAGTCTAATAAACACAAATGAAACTTAATTTAGTGTCTCTTTTCTTTGACCGAGATCAAACCAGACAACAAAAAAAAGTAGTTTTTGAGCTTTTATTGAGTGCTCTTGAGAAAACGATAATATATATAAGAGAAAACGATGTAAAGATTCTTCCTTCCTTCAACCTTCAACCTATAGTATGCCTTGTTCCCTAAAAATAAATACTTATTCTAAAATGAAACTCAAAATCATGTTAAAACATTATGTTGACAATTTCGTATATTAATTAGTTCTGTTGGCGGTAAATATTTTTAACCGATTTCAAAAAGTAGTAAGCGTAGTATTAGATTTTTAGTGTTTTAGTCTTACTAATTTCAGAATAGTTAAATAATAGTTATTTATGGGCTAAATGAAATAGTAGATATTTATAAAAACAATATTTATTTTACTAAGAAATTGGTATTAATTATGTCGACTCGTTACTTTTACAAACAGCTTAATAATGTTTCTTGGAAATTTCTTCAGAAACAGTTTTTTTTTTATAAAGATTTTTGCTAAACTTACTTGATTTAATAAATCATTCGTCAAGTTTGAAAATAAAGCTGATTGCAATTTTTCCTCGGGTTCCTGAATCTACAAAAAAACAATTATAATTAACTTAGTATTTTATCAAAACATTATTTTACGCCATTTTTTTAATAGTTAATGATAACTACCTGCAATTTGGGAACCGCTGTTTCTAGTAATCTTCGTCTTTGTGTGTTTTCGCTATGTCCAATCTATCAAAATGAATCAAATAAATTGACGAATTTTTGAAATGCTTGTATATTTCTATTGCAACCATAGACACCTATTTCTGCACAGCTAAATGGGTCGTTAGGAAATCTACAAACAAAAATAACATACTAAAATGTAAATAACATACTAACATAAAAAAATATATATTAAAAAACAAAAATAATAATACTATTCCATGCATTCGTAGAAAGAAACTCTAGAAGGAACAGTTGATGTCTGTTACAATTGTTGGTGTGTTATCGCAAACATTGGTCCACAATAATAATTTTGCTAATTTATTCATATTAACTATTTTTAATATGTAATTCTGTTTTTATTTTATGTATAACACAGTGTTATTAACTTACCGAAAAAACTATATTCCTTCTGAAAACTTCCGTAAACACCACATCATACAATTCGACGAAAATTACTTATTCAACTATTCTTAAAGATCCAAATAGCCCAATTGAACGTATTCAACAAATCACAAGTCCCGCCAATAAATAATTAATTACTTCACTTTCCTGTTCACCAAGACAATGGCGGCTTGAAATTAGCGTGCATCTTATTTTCGTATAAAGGCATGTCTGAACTATATTTATATGTATATAAATATTTAAACACGGTCGTCCTTTTATAACGATAGGTAATTTTATCAGTGTTATAGGTCCAGCCCACTTTAGTCATATATAGATTATATTAAGTATATCAGTCGGCTTTCATTCAGTCGTTATAAATACGCAATTATTAAACTTTCATAATTGGATAAAGGATTAGATAGTTGTTTCACGGTATATATGCAACTTTTCACCAGAAAACATACTGTCAGGTTGGTCTAGGGGTTATGACACCGGCTTACAGTGCTGGAGACGTGGGTTCGAATCCCGCACCTGATAATTTACGTTGGGCAACTAATAAAAGCTTTTGTTATTTTTACATTATATTTTTTAAAAATAAATCTAGACTAGAAAAACTCCCGACAAACGACGTCTCTTCGCACGGCTTCAATTTACCAATTAAGGTTATGACGAGTATCCTTAGCAAGAACATATTAAGTTTATTTATTTATTATATAAAATGTATTTGTTAGTGTACGTGAGTTATCCTACCGCGGATTTTCATTAAGAACATTTCAGCCATGCACTATTTTCTTGAAACTTTAACATAATTATTGACGTAGAGCACGCATGACTTCCCAACTTATTGGACATCATCATACATTTCGTTAATTATATTATTATATAATTAAAAGAAAGGGAGTTATTATATTTATACAATAAAAAATATATAGCTCAATCTTTTTTAATGAATTAGAATGCTTATGAAAAAAGTTACGTAATCAGGTTGTATAAATATATCTTGTTTAATAATAATATGTGTTAGTTTTATCGCGTAGTTAGCGTAAATCAATTCATTAGATATTGCTTTGAGAATAAAGAGCACAAATTAAACTGGTCAAAATGTTACTATATCTTTTGTTAAGAATTATAAAGATGAGAGCTGAGATGATAACTTTTCTTAATGTTTACGAACGGTGGTGGATGAGTTGGCCCATGTTCAGTCAGTCTGACTGATAAATAGTTAGAATAGTTAAATACAATGATTTTCATTGAAATTAAAGTTGTTTTGTTTTCAAAGGACTGATAAGCGATGTGGCCGCCGCAACTAGTTTATTGCAATAAAAGTGGGTTTAGTTTTCGTTCATGCCACATACTCATAAACTAGCGTTTGTTTTAGTCTGGATGTCTCTGGTCTAGATTCCAGACCCGATAATATTGTTTCCTAGTAAATAGTAAGCACTTTGCTGTTAATTTTCTGTGTGATTATTATTTGTGTCTATGTTTATATGATTCAAAGTTTATGGCCCCAGTGACCAGAAGGCATTATCTAAGAAGGTACAAACAAATGTCAGTCAGCCCGCATGTTTCCTTGATAAGGGTAATCTCATATTATCATTCCTATTTAATATTATAATTATTATTATTTGCCTCTGATATGAACATCGGTAGTTCAACAATATGAAGTGTACGTGGTGTATTGAAAGGTGCGGGTTTGACCCCTTTAAGGGTTTGATCAAATATAGACTTTATATCATAAAAACATATTTTCCGTCTAATCTATAATATTATAAACATAGTTAAATTGTATTTTAAATCCATTGTTAAATAAAAACGTGAATAATATGTATATATATTATATAGATATATTGGAAGGGGTTCTTAGTTGAAGATGGTCCAAGGTAACAGGTCAACGGTAACAGCTCCTCTCCATCTCTTCTCTAACCTCTCCGTGTACCAATGTTAGGCTAAAGTCTCTCTGAAGAGAAGATTAGAATATTATTCTACCAAGCTTCTACAATGCAGATTGGTGGCTTAACATGACGTGAAAGATTATCATCCAACACATCCAGGTTTCACCACGATGTTTTATCGTTGAGCACGAGATTAACTATATATATAAGCACATTAAAATTCAGTTGTACTTTCTTGGATTTCAACCCACAGCTTTCGGTTAATATTTATGTGTTCTTACCATTGAGCCGAGATGGTCAAGTGGTAAACCAGAACCTTACTAAAGGTGCATGCTCCTCTAAATGTTCTATGTTTAATTTTTGTTTAATATATTTTGCTGCTTCATAGCGTGGTACTTATATTTTTATTTTATAACATGGGTTTTGGTGATAGGGTTTTGTGTTCATTAAGGTAGGAACCTCCCTTTAACTAGACATTCTACCGCCAAACAACAACAATTAGTTAGTTTGTATTCGAGTTTGAAGAATAAGTAAGCAACTATAACTACATGCACGAAGGATGTAGCAGCTTAGTTCCCAATGTTGAAGTCGCATTGAAGATATAAGAAATGGTTAATTTTTATACAGTACCGATGTCTATGGGCCCTGGTATCCGTTGCCCATTGTAATAGATGTAGGCAGACTGGCAAACTGGCGTCAAAAGCATTTACTTGGCTGTTTAAGTTTTCTTACTTTACTACATTTTGTTTATGACTATCTAAAGTATATGACGGCGCCACCGCCTTGTTTTGCAAAAGCAGCACGTGCAATTGTCAACTACCCACCACTAAAACCCTATAAAAAGCAGCGCTCGACTAAGCGAGCATTCATTCTTTCGACATCAGTTGCCCGGTGCACATCTTGCATTGCAATTATAAAGTGTTATATAAAGTGTCTGTGTGTTATATAAGAATAGTGTCTGCCCCCTGTGTCGACTTATACACAAATTGTTTACATACGTTATTCATAATAATAATATTATTCAGGGACATTATTCACACAAAGCTATCTGATCCCAAACTAAGCAGTGCTCTACTCCAATGGAATAAACACAAACGAATGATGAGTGCGCAGTGCTCTGGAAACCAGACGACATAATTATGTAGATAATTACACCAACACTCAGGACAAAGCTCAAAGATACATGTTTATGCACACACATGTCTGTCCTGGGTAGCAATCGAACCCACGACCTGCGGCGTGAAAGGCAGATATTTTACAAACCACGCCAATGTTCCATGAAGACGCTTTTTTGGTACATTTAATTTTAAGTTCGTAATAGAAACACAATTAAGTCAATATAAGCTAACTTCCATTATGAAAGTTTTTAAACCGTTATCTTTGTTTAGGTTATCGGTTTGTTTGTATTTTATATATAGTGAATTGCAATTTATTTTATAAGTTATACCTAACATATAGAATAAGCAGACATAACTACTACTAATGCTGTGTTGCACAACTTTATCGGTGGTTTGAAATTAAAAAAAATAAAAACTGTAACATTCTTTACCGTGTCTTTGGTCATGCGAATATTGAACATACACAGTATTTTGTCTGTCCTCGGGGAACCCCTTTTTATTTTCCGTGATAAAATACATCCTATATATTGCCTCCGGGATATAATTTATCACCATGGCGAGTTTAATTAAAATCCATGTAATGATATCTTCTTGATGAATTCACACGCAGGCCATCCTTTTGGCAAAATTTTTATATTAAATTACATTCGATTTAAAAAAATATTATCTGTATGTGTTTTAAAATATGTATAGATAATTAATCTGTTGCTCATTGTTAATCTTATTTTTATATAATAGGTAGGCGAACGAGCATATGGGTCATCTGATGGTAAGCAGTCACAAACGCATATAGACAAAGGCATTGTGCATTAAAAAAAAACATCGCTAATGCGACACCAGCGTTGGGAAGTAAGATCTGTTGTTATGTCCTTTGTGCCTATAATTACACTGTCTAACTTATCGTTCAATTCTCTACACAACAATACCAGGTGCTGCTGTATTGCGGTAGAATATCTGATGAGTGGGTGGTACCTACCCAGACGAGCTTGCGCAAAGCTCTAACACCAAGTAATCAAGTTAATTCCTTTTTATAAATAAGAAATGTTGTCATACTGCACAATAATATTTCTATTTATAAGGTTATATTGCTAAGATATTTTTAGATATATTTAACCAAAATGGCCCACTGGATAGAGAACGTTGTCCGGATATTAAGATGGTCGTGATTAGTCATGTGCTCATAATTAACCTGTTCTTGGGCGGCGAAACCAAATATCGGAAAGGTATGAAACACGCAGGTATACATATACCTATAATATTAATAATACATCCTTCAGATGATATTCTGATAATAACTGAACCTTCTCCTTAAAAGAAGAGAGAGCTAACATGGGCATTTTAAGGATATAATTTACTTCCTTCTACTACTATTTGATAAAACGTAAATAATCAAAACAAATGAGATCACCTTTTCGTATATAAAAGAGTGATTTAAATAGTTCATAGATAAGGAATATAAATGGCGAAAACGTACAAAACTATGACGTTTGTTAATGAATCTCATCCGGGAAGCCCTCAAAAAATGGGGAACTTTGTCAGCTCGGTCATTAATCAAGTTTATCTACATACAACTCGGTTTCCTAATGTATTAGAGAAATCTATGAAGGAAAAACATTAGTATATTGATACCATGATAAAGATTAACATCACGTTATTTACAAAAATAATAATAATCTTTTACTTTTTTTAGACTATTCCTTATATTTTTTTGCTGCTTGCATAATATTGTCGATGAAGCTATTATCTCGTTCTATTTCTTTCTTCTAGGTATTAATTCTCTTTAAAGACTATAACAATTATTTATAATTACAATAAATGATAATTTCTGTTTTGTACATTAAAAATACTGAATGTAGAACGCATTTTACTTCACTTTATCCAATAGACAATGTGAAACTCATTGTAAACTATACCACCATATTTTTAGGAATTACCTACTTTAGATTCAAAACTCTAATGGAATTCCCATTTGTTATGCCTTACAGCTAGCTAGTTTTATCCCAGCCGTATACGTTGTTAGGAAAGTCAGACAAATAATAATTGCCATTAATAAGTACTGCTAAATTCTACTGGTAGATAGAGAGTCAGTGGTCACTGCTCATTGGCACTGTAAGAAATATTTACTATCTTAATTTAATCGTCAATGTGCGACCAAGCTTAGGTACTAATATATTACGAAGGTAAAAAAAATGTGTCTCGTATTGGTTAGCCTGAAAGTGTTGCGAAGATAAGGTTATAAATATGAAACTGGCTAGTTTTTCTATATTGAAATCATAAAAAAGATCCTGGTACAAAAGTATGAATATACTTTTACACAAGATACAAAAAGAATTGATCGTCTATTCCACGTATTACTTCTTTCGCATATCACTGAATTTCATCAACACCTTTTTTTTACGTAAATTCTAGTTTTCAAAGTTGTGTTTTTAATAAGCAATTTGAACTTTGTAATAAATCTTGCCTTTTCCAAATAAAGGTACAAGTATTTAAAAAGTCAATGTACCGTGATATGATAATCGAATGTAGTTTTTATTTAACACCTGATAAAGTCCATTTTTGTATGTTTCGTTGTTCACGTGCAGGTGGGATATTTTCTATTAAGGTTCGTCCTTAGAATTGTCTAGGTATTCCTTTTGTGGTCGCCCTTTATGAAAACCCTCTAGATGGCGCACACATACAAAATGTCATTTCTGACGCCACGAAAGATTTCAAAGGAAAATATGGTTAGTCCACCTCAAAGGAAACCTAAATAAAGCTTACACTACATTTTTTTAGTATGCCAAGGGACAAGTATGCAATTTTACGGAGGTTTCACAATATTTGAATATCAAAGCGAAATATTTTACCTATCATTCATTTACTTCATTTTTTCTATGCGTTCATTTCATGGCGACCAAAATACGCAAGTTTCGGATGATTTTAACGAATTCTGTATCCGCTAATCCAAATTGATGTAGCAGCTACTTTAACTAGGTCTGTTACTGAAAACTTCTTGTTAGGAAAACTTATAACATTTGATTGATGCGACCCGAGATTTGAACCTAGAACCTCGGGGCTTACATCCTTATAACTCTATAACGAAATTTCAGGCAAGCTGTCGACATACAAGTCATGCTATTATATTATACTAGCGTTTTGCCCGCGGTTTCTCCCGCGTAGTTCCCGTTCCCGTGGGAATACGAGGACAAAATATAGCCTATGTTACTCGCTGATAATCTAGCTTTCCATTGGTGAAAGAGTTTTTTAAATCGGCTTAGTTTTAGGCTTGAAAGCGTCACAAACAAACTTACTTTATAATAATAGTTAGGATGACGTTGGCAAAATTAAAATCATTTGTTGTCATATAAAGTGCAATTGTGCTCTAAATTGTTTTTATCTGGATAAATGTGTTTTGTATTTATGTTTTCCTGATAATGTTATTATTGTTGATACAGTTATTTCAATAATAATAAATAATAATTATTATTAACGGTAAAAATATTGTTTGTTAGAAATATTATAAACTTATATTTTGTAAATGATTTTACAAAGAAGGTACTCATCTCGATGTCATCGGAAAATAAAATTTTAATTTTTTTTTAAATTGAACTAAAAGTGGGAAACAAAAACATCCGCCAGTAAGTCGAGAATGTTAAGTACATTCCCGTAGCGTATAAAATGAAAATTATGTGGTTGAAGCATATTACGACATAAATTTTAAATATTGATCTCCTTTCCGTTAAGGGTTAAGATATATCAATAGTGTTCCTTCGAAGTTTTATCGTTTTATGATCGTTGCGAAATAAATCGTCGAGCAAAATGATTAATATATGAATATTATCAGTGCATTTTATTATAGCTTTCTTCGAAGTCTGTAATTATCAATGAAAGTTTGATTAGCGAACATGAAATTGTCAAACTTAAAAATAGTACAGCTAAAATTAAAAAGACAGATTTTGTAATTCTCGAATAGAAGCGACAAAGTTTCCCTACGAGCTGACCTTTTTTCGAACAAAAAACAACTCGTTACAAAGTTAATGTCAAAAGCAAAAAATTGTTCCACAGTATGAGGTTGTGCGAAAAAAATAAAAGACGCAAATAATAAAGGCATCGAAGAGTGTCGTGTGAGAGCGTTGTATGGAAAAATGTTTGTCTGAACAAGTGCAAGTATTGTCCTTTGAGTTGCAGCTCACAGAGCATCACAAAGACTTTAAACGTTATTTTTATTCCGGTATATAAATAAAGACGTATCGTACTAGCTCTTTGTTCACTATATACACCAGTGATTTCCGCTAAGTGCATAAAGGCTTGTGCAATAAAAAGGAATCTCTCACTGCACTGTCATAGTGGGATATTCCTAGATTTTCTTTCTCGATTTATCGTTCACTGCAACTATTACATTTTTACTTTTTATATTATTCATATTTCAAGTTTTGTCGCAATTGTATTTTACTCGTTATAATAGTAATAGATAGACTTTATTTAAAGAATAGTTCATACCGATATATTGTTGTTTTATTATATGACAATACTAAAGATTTCACCAGCGTTCAATTCTCAAGTTCTTAGTTTGTGACCGAAATACTTTAAAAACTACTGTTTTAACGTAAATAATCCATTTTTGAATTGTACTTTTATCAAATATTGAAATTATTAGGTTAAAAGCGTTGATTTAATTAAAAGGAAAGATTCCTTTGGTTTCGATAGCTCGCAAATAGCCAAATTAATTTAAAAAGAGTTTCATCACACAGATAGTTTATCTTATTCGAATACATACGTGTTATATACTTATTTTCCATCTGAGTGAGAAGTTTTGATAAGATAGTAGATAACTTTTTTGAATTTTTTTTGCACATTTAACAAAGATACATCGATTAGGTGAAATAAATAACTTTAAGTTTTTTTATAACTCCTGATTATACAATAATAACAACATCACCAATTCAATTATTTATCGACAAAGATAAAAGTATAAAATATATCGTGATTAAAAAAGGCATAATTCTGAGAAACACAAAATAATAATTTGTATTGAATATAAATATTTCCATATTTTATGTCATGGAAGGTACGTTATCGTTATTTTCTAATTATTTAGGTATAATAAAATTCAATTTTATTTACGTAATCAAACAATTAACAACTCTAAAAAAAAAATTAAAATTCTAGTAAAAAGTAAAAATTAATATCTTTGAAATCTTAAAAAAAAAGAAATTGTTTAGTTGACCCATCTAACTCATCTTTATATTATGATTATTAGATTCATGAGTATGTCCAGTTGTAATTGGAACAGTTAATCTTATTAGGCTTAGTGTCTATACGAATTGATTGTATACAAACATAACGCCACTATTAAAATTTTAATTTAATTTACGCTTGTGTCCAGCTGTTAGTTAAATAAATAGTAACAAATTTATTCCTCACGTCGTTATTAAGCTTCCAATCTTGAAAACTACAAAGTTATGTATCTATGGTGTCTTCAATTATTATAACAGATTACTCACCTTTTCAACAGAAAAATACAAAATAGTTTTTAGTTGTAGAATAACTGATAACATATAAGACGGACTTGCAGAGAGCCCTACCATAAATTTTGTTATAAGCTAAGTTTTCTTAAGCTTAAATTTTCAATTTGCCTCTAGTAATTTAATATAACTGAAAGCAAATTGAAAATATAATATTTTAAAAGAAAGGTTAAGTTCCTATTACCTCCACAAATATTTTTATAGAATCCTGGAATCAAATACGCCAATCTTATTTTTATCAATTGGAAAATATTATTCTGCATTGATTTATAATAAAACTAGCTGCCCTGCAACAGTTATATATTTATTTACTTTTATACTGAAATCCCCCAAGGATAGTTGAAAAGAGAATATAGTAATTTATTTATTTTTAAGGAAGACAAACAGTTATAAAATACAAAAAAGTGTTATCATTAACATATTAACATTTACAGAAAAAATATAATCAAGTCTTCACAATTAAGTAGATCAAATACATTACATAGCAGATTGATAGGAAAGTAACAACTAAAATATTAATAATAAAAAAATATGTAATTATTATTTTTTTCATTGTTATTATTTATAAAAAATAATAATTGAATTTAAGATTATGGATAAGAAATTTTTTAAACTGAAAATTAATATTCAATTTAATCTATCTAATAAATAAAATAAACCATGATCATTGAATATATTGTTGTGTATTAGTACAACATATATTATGTAACATCTAGCAGTGATAACGTCTAGCATTAGTTAAAAATCACGAATTGAATTTTTAGTAAATAAAACACCATGTCATACAATTCGATATAAATTACTTACTCAACTATTGTTAAAGATCCAAATAGCCCAATTGAACGTATTCAACAAATCACAAGTCCCGCCAATAACTAATTAATTACCACTTTTCTGTTCAGCAAGGCTTGAAATTAGCGTGTCTTTTGTTTTTGTATAAAGGCATTTCCGAACTATATTTAAATTATAACGGTAGGCAATTTCATCAGTGTTATAGGTCCAGCCCACTTTAGTTATATATATTATATTAGGTATATCAGTCGGCTTTCATTGAGTCATTATAAATACACAATTATTAAACTTTCGTAATGGGATAAAAGATTAAATAGTTGTTTCACGGTATATATGCAACTTTTCACCTGAAAACGTACCGTCAGGTTGGTCTAGGGGTTATGACACCGGCTTACAGTGCTGGAAACGTGGGTTCGAATCCCGCACCTGTCACACATTATACATTGAGCGACTAATAAAAGCTTTTGTTATTTTTACATTATCTATTTTAAAAATAGACTTTAAAATCTTCCGACGAACGGAAATAAGGTTAAATATGGAAAAACCGTTTTTTTACATTTCCTATGTCTTTCTGTGATTCATGGCGTAAGATCGTAAGTGAATGTCAATACAATATAAATCGAAACTTATTGCTCGGGAACAACGTAAGTATTATGTTTATTTATTATATAACGTGTTTTGACGTGACAACGTCTTATAAATTGGTTTGCCGGGTGACACTTCAAGAAACTGCGTTACGCTCCGCTCACGTTATGCGCTCACAATGAGAGCGAGTGAGAGGCACGCGTCCCTTCCACTCAGGCATGGTTAGCCCGCCTAAGAGCGAGAGAGACAGACATAAAAAGTGAAAGGCACGCGTCTTCTTCCTACTATACGAATGAATATTCACATTAAAATTATTTTACCACTCAAAGTCGTTGTCACGTAAAACTTTCGCCCGTATACCGACTTTACAGGCAACCAATTTTTTTTTAGTTTATGTAAGTACGAACTTAAATTTTTTCATTGATTTTATTGATTGATTTTCATTGGGAACATTTCGGCCATACAATATTTTCTTGAAACTTTAACTTAATTATTGACGAAGAGCACGCATGACTTCGTAACTTAGTGGACGTCTTCATGAATTTCGTTAATTATATTATTATATAATAAAAAGAAAGGGAGTTATTATATTTCATATTAAAAATATATAGCTCAATCTCTTTGAACGAATGAATGAGCCTTCAGGCTTGAGAAAAATGTTAATCTTGTTGCATTCAAACACATATAATATATAATTACGTCATTAAAATTATGTACCTCACGGTAATTCTAATTGATTCCTATTATATGTGTATAATTGTGTATTGAAACAAATAGATAAGTAAATGTTATAATGACTATGATGAAGTAATGAGTACAGTTAACACTTCGATTCAGTCTGATATTTCAGTTGTAATGGACTGCGAAAAGAAGACAAGAGGGTTACCAGAAATAGGAACGAATAAAAGCAAACATAAAGTTATCCAGACAGTTTGAAAGGTCAAATTCGAAAGCTTAAAGGAATTGATGGATTAACGATTTATCATTTGTTTTTATTACGTGACTTTGTGACGTTAACTTTGATATATAATGATACTGTTGCGTGGTGTCAATCTTAACATGAGGTCGGTATGAAACCCGGGCAAACAATACGGAGTTATCAAGTGTCTAGTTTGAGTTTATATTAAATATCATGAGTGCTGGTAAAGGTAAACAGCGCGAGGAAGCCAGCTACATGTGTATAGAAGCAGTGGGGTGGGATTAGCTTGAAGTGTTGTCCTATACGAAACAACGTTTTTTAAACTAACAATAAACTTAATATAGTAAGTTAATAAAAATATTTATACCATTATAATCTTCCCACTACTAAAAGTTATATTCTTCAACAACTTAGTAAATACAAATTAAATAATTTATTAATTCATTAGAATAAAAATAATTATGTGAATGCCGTTTTGGTGTAAGATGTTATAGTAATAAATACGATTCTAATTTCAAAATTTCAGGAAAACAAATACATTTGCATGATTTGTTTTTTTTTTTTTACATTAAAGCGCCTCTACAGCTTACGGACAAAAAGAGGTAAGGTAAGTTGTTTTGTCTATCCAATTTGTTTTAAGATCACATATTGTTTTAAATATCGAATTATGCTGCATTATTTTTAATCACGTTATCTATAGAAACATCAAAAATTATAATCCTGATTGTATTTCTCAACTAGCTTTAATACATAAAAAGGAAAAGAAAAATACTGTCATTATAATAGGTAGTCTAATAGGCAGTCATAATGTTCTCCAGATCGATTTTTGGTCACTGCGGCCAATCTCAAGAGAGGTTAGCCAACTGCGCAGGAGATATTATAGTGCACAAAAAGGTGCACTCTCTATTCCCTAACTCTCATAATCCGATGGGACGGCAATCCGACACGACCGGAAAGAGTACAGGCGCAGGACCAACGGCTTAACGTGCTCTCCGAGGCACGGGAGTGTACACACTTCCAACTTCCAGACTCCGTGCTGCTACTGAGAATTTTCTGACAGAAAAACCCAATAACTATTTACTGGCCTAACCTGGGAATTGAACCCAGGACCACCGATTTTGCGGCCTTATATCTAGCCACTAGATCAACGAGGCAGTCTAACAGTCAGTAGGCAGTCATATAGCATACTTTATTATACGACAAGAAAAAGACCCGGTCTAAAATAAGACACGAGACTTCTTTCTGATGACTTTTACTTCTGAGATGTTTGTTGTTCCATTAAATAAGCTCATTTAGCGAATCCCCGAATAACATTAGGGTAATATCAGTTGAAAAAGGTTTTCTTTAAACGCTTCTTATCCAAGAGGAAAAACTTACTTAAACGAACAAATGTAATTTATACTTTATGTTAATGAAACGAATTACTTTGGAATATTTTCAGCAGTAAATTAAAAAGACCGGTCGAGTGTGTTTCGTTTGTTTTAAATTTTTGTAAAAATAGACGAATGTTCTTAGATTTTTTTTTGTCACATTTATGGAGTTCTGGCATATAAGATTTTTTTAAATGCCAGAACTATAAATTTTTAGGTTACTTGTACAAGCACAAGTAAGTCTTGGTAGGTACCACCTAGGCATTATCAAAAATACATGTACAGAAGTACTTTATCTGAGTATTCCGGTGCAAAAGACACAATGTGTATATCATCTTAGACACAGAACAGTGAGTGGAGTGGCTTACATTTCTTACAGTACAGAGTTTATTGATTGAATTAAACACTTAAATGTACCAATTAAACAAAGTTTAGTTTATTTTCAATTCAAAAAATGCTGGTGTTCCTTGTAGTTTACATAATTGAGTACAGCACAACTTACTTTGTACTTGTCACTTGCTTCGTATTGATTGATTTTGCCTTAACGCTTGATGCCGTTGAAAATAAGACGCAATTACTATATTTAATTTAAATATAAATGGCTATTTACCTTTACGTATAACAACATTGAAATAATTGATCGTCACTTAAATAAAACTAAACTTAAATATTAAGTTTGAACGCATTTAAAGATGGGTGAGTAAGTGGTGTTATAGACAACATCAATCACCACAAGTAATTTAACGATACTCTGCCCTAATAACGTTTTAAATTGACTGCTAGCTAATTATTAATAAACTTATGTATTATTGAGAATGTAAACCATTCAACTTAATTAAATATAATTAAAATGTACCTTCTTAACTGTAACAGTGAGTTAATTAAATAATAAAATGCTTTATGACAAAGAAATTAAGTGACATCATAATCTCTGCAAACAATTTTAATAAAAGTTTATTAGTAAATTATTCTGATATATGCACATTTTAAAATATTACAAAACGTGGATAAAGTTTTATATTAAATCAATATTTAAATTTCGGGTCAACTGAGGCTATACTTCGAATTTTAAATTATATTGGTCAAGATACTTGAGATAGATTCAGAAACATGATGTTATTAAAATTAACTTCAAAATATGAATTTTAAAAAATACAATACGAAGTTATTCAAAGACTACGTATAGGTACGAAGTACTAGGTAATTCAAATTTAAAATAAAAGACATTCAATTTTGCGCTTGATCAATATGTTTAAAATATTCATTCATTGCATTTTATAAATTCAATCATAGATGAAATTTTGTGGTTGAAATATCGTAATATGAAATTGATAAGTCTATTAAAGGATTTGCATTTTATTATTACAGTACGAGTAAAATGAGAAATATCTGAGTCTAGCTCAGATATTAATTTAATATTGGGACTTACGTACGTACAAGAAGTCCATGCATAGAGATAAATTTCCTTCAAGCTTACGTGTAATATATTTATTAACTAAAGTTACATTATTCAATAAATCTTCTAGCACCAGTTATTTTGGAAGGCTGCTGTATATATTTTTTTCTAATGTGTTAAATTTATCAACAAGACATTACCAACCAGTTTTTTTTTACTCTTCGAAGAATATTTTAATTACAGTATTTCATATTCATTTCGTAATGGCGTATATGACGAAATGTGGTTAGCACAATCAAAAGGTCTACAAATTACTGGTATCATCTGCTCATAGAGCTGGCGCTACCACGTACTATTTAATGGCGGCGAGCATCGAAGTATTGGAGCATTCTTCCTAAAGCACTGACTTTAGATTTATATATATCAGCTAATAGGTGCGTTCGACGATCTGAAAGACTGGATTAATAATAAAATTGGTTTATGACGCACATGAACTGTTTTAATATCCCAGGACATACAATATTCCAGGGATAACACACGACGACAATACTTATTGAACAGTAGAATATTTGTATACATTATATACATTTTTGTTTGCTTCCTATAAAAAATATACAGCTTTTTACGACTTTATTACAAAATATCTACATAAATACCATTATAATTTAACTTTGGAAAATCTTTGGAGGGTTTTCCACTACGTTGCTCCAATACGAGTTTGTTGGATAAGCCTGTGGCAGATTTCAATTAAGTATAAATATTTTCGAGAATGCATAATGTATTTTAATCATTCGATATTTAAATAATTAATAAATACTTTTAAACGCTAAAGTGATATCAATACATGAAAACCGTGTCCAACAAATAGCGGGGCTGATAGCTCCATTTTCGTTTATCTGATGATTACAAACCGCTTCATGGCCTGGTTTATTTCATTGGATACCTCGATAATCGCAGCCATTATGGAAATTGAATTTGAAACAAATACACATCGATATACTTTTCTAGTATGTTTTATATTTTACATATATACGTCAGAAATAAAATAATGTAAAACATAAACAACATATTGAAATAATTATAATGTTCCTTTATATGTTTGTACTCTATGCTTTCAAAAGCCTTTTGTCCGATTGTGATAAATCTTTAGTGAGATGTTCTGCATAGGTTATGCGCAATTCTTCCTGTCCCAAAATAAACAAGATTTTTTCTTTGTATGTTTGTTCTTCAATACAAAAGTTTTATGTAGATCGTTGTCCTAACTGTGCAATGCCGTTACGCGTAACGTGCATATAATATTTTTCAGATTCGTAGTAACAAAGTTAAATAATTTTATTATCAAAGGTATTAGAAACTAATAAGACCCTTGCACTGAGCATGTATGAATGTAAACACAAATCAAGCTCATGGAAACTCGGGGCCTCATCTAAATTTGAACTCACCATTTTGACTGATACCTATTTGATATTATTTAATAAAGCATCATACGACAGGTAGGATAGTAAGTGCACAACCAATACTAGGATAATCAGGTTATCTTATACAAAATCATATATGCTGGGAGTTTCATTGAATTAGTGTCCGTGTTTCATACGCATGTAAGCCGTAACATTGTTTACACGAAGCGACATGGTATCAATTAATGTGTAATAATATACAAGTTGACATATTATAATGTTATGTGGCAGTGTCTTCGTTTCGGTGGTCACTTCATACTGCGATATGACAGAATATAAACTATTGAATGACGTCATTGAGTTTTATTGTTCGTTAAATATATTGATATCTAATATGTCGTAGAGATGGAGTGGTGGAATTTTCTGTTAGCGTATATTCAACAGCAACCCGGACAGGTAAAGCCGTATGTTTTGCATAACCGCCTAAATCCAGATATAAGCAAACATATCTGTTTTTTACACCGACTAATTAGGAGATATTTGAAACTACAACTTTATCGTCATCTGAAATTGTGGAATATAACATTTCGTATCTATCACACCCGTATCACGTCGGGACGGGCAGCTAGTATTATATATTAAGCGCTTAAATATCACTGGTGCTTGTATGGTTTTAAATCTTCAATTAAGATACGGTCTTCTCCGGGCCATAACTTCATAAGTGGACCCTGGAGTGCTATACATAACACTTGAGTAATCTAATAATTCATTGGTCGATAGTCGACAAGCGGAGATGGAGCGGAAGCGGTATGTAGTTTCTTATATTAAATTTTACGTGATTCCTACTGACATTTTAACTGGGTCACAGATAAGCACTAACTCGATCATATTGCAGTTAAAGTATTCCTCATTTCATTTCGGGTTTAATATTATCATTAAAACTGCTTCAGTAACATTATTAATTTATAGGAAGCAAATATATTCATTTCAAGTTATTTATTACAGTATAGTTATTTGTTACAGAAATAACTTTCTGTTATAATTTATTACGCTTAATATAATTAAGACTATTTCCATGTTATATTTGCTGAGCGATATTTATAAAAAATCTATATACATACAGGGTGTAACAAAATTCGTGTCCGACCCGTGAAGTGGTTATTAGGTATCGTTAGTCGGTTCTATTTTTGTAATAAATTTTAAAATTTTAAGCAAAGTTTTACCCCGAAAAAATTTTTATTTGACGAATTTTGTTACACTCTGTATATGTTTGTAATTATTGTGGACAATAGTTTTCATTTAATTTATACTATTAACGTCGAATTGAGTCATTTTAAAATTATAATTAATAAAGTCTAACGCAATGTTACTTATACACCATTTAAATAAAATACGAGGTGAGGTTTAAACAATCAATAAAATGTACGAACGTCTAACTTATAATTTATTAACAAGAATTTTGTGGTATTTTTAGACTTCAGGCTATATGGGAAGAAACAACTGCAACCAATAAGAACTCGCGTTCCATTTCCGTTGAATTTTTTATTAGATTTCTAATGGCGTTGCAAAAACTTAGTGGACACTATATCGACTATGTCACCATGAGACAAAGTTAGCGCAATATAAGTTAATATTGAACTCGATACAGGTACATTTTAGGCTGTATATTTTTGCTTGCGTGTGCTAATTTTTTAAAGTATTTCTATTATTTAATAATTTTCCGAAATAATTAATCTTATACATTTTATTGATTTATTTTTATACATTTTAATCAATCATGCTAAAAGTAAGCCCTAATTAGCGGCATTGACGTATTAACCGGATTATTACTTTTACAGCGAACCCACGAATTGATTTTTGTTGATCACATATTTTGTAATATAAATAAGAAAAAAATCCACGTTGAAATCATCTTTCTTTCATTTAATTGAAAGCCTGATCAGAAAGCTCGAGGATATTTTCAACATTTAATCAATATAAGTCGTTAAATTCTTATTACTATAATTGTATTTTGTTATTTCTTTTAAATAATAATTGTAATTTTATTGTTAGACACATTTACATTTATAAATAAATTTATCAAATTAGTAGCGAATAGTATATAGTTCATTTAATATCGTATATGTGTATATCATCATATTATAGTTAAAAGAATTGTACCATTCAGAACAATGCCTTGTAAAATTTGTGCTACGTGAAAAATATTGCATACAATACTACCGGTCGTTGTAGGTAGAAAAAGCATAGATATGGAGCATGCACAGCAGCACGCGTGAAATAAAAATTCTGATTAAATATGAGAAAATAAATAAATCTTTCGCCTAATAAAAAAATACTTTAAGTAAACTAATAGTATAGTTATCTGCCTGTTAATCTTTTAAGTACTGTATGTATATTTATATTTTTGACGCTCAGTTTTACATCATGAGTAGCCGAGATGAGATGAGAGATTTTAAATTTTTAATTCGCGTCCAAATTAAAAAAAATATTATGTTTTAATAGCATGTTTTATCGCGATGTTTTGCTTAGAAAATAGAAAAGTTAGCTAAAATTAAGGCAAACTGTCTCCTATGAATTGCAACAACAATAAAAATAATTATAATATCATAGGACATTATAATGATATACTCGTGCACGGGCATCTGATCCCATACTAAGCAGAGCTTCTGCTATGGAAACCAGACCACTGATATACTACATAATATACTAGTTTTCTTTGCAAATACATACTTATAAAGATAATTACACCCAGACTCAGAACAAACGGACATGTTCATGCACACAAATAAATGTCTGTTCTGAGTGGGAATCGAACCGACGACATGCGGCGCGCAATGCAAGTATCTGCCAACCACGCCAACCGGCTCGTCAATAAAGATGAAGAATAGTAATACATGGTAATATTAAAATAAGTTTCACAAAGTGTTTATACGTATATCGGACCAAAATAAAGATGAAATGATTTGGATTTTAATTAAAACTTAAAATCCTTTGATGTTCGTAATATGTCAACAAGTATATTTACAATGACAGGCACTCTCTCATTACAGACAGCTATGTCATTAATGTGGAAAACCAATAAATATTGTTCATCGAACTAGAAGTACAAACACTGGTGGTTGATCATTTACTTGCATTTATCAATTGTGGTCTAACCCTTATGAAGATCCGCCCAAATGTCAATTTCATTTAATAGTAAAAAGCAAATAGAGGGAAGTACAACGTTATTACGGAGGGGACTTTAACAAACATGGAGTTATCCTACACTTTTGAACACTTATGTTTTTTAAACTGGATATTTTCAGTTTAATGTATTTTTTTAACTTTATCATTTCAGCAATTAAGAATTTTTATGACGTACTTTTTATAGAATATATTATGCCTTCAATCAGTTACTCTGATCAATGTCAATATTCATCCTATCATATCACAAATGCTATCAAAACACTCAGTACATAATTATTGTAGAGGCTAATAATAATGAACAAGCTGTAATGCAGGAAATGTCAATTGCTTCAATGAATTAAAGTTATACATTATTGAGAAATATATATACATGAGTGAGAAAACATTTACTTAATCATTTTTTTTTATGTTCTAAATTAAATAAAATTGTCTTCGTCTTATTGCAAAAATTACAACTTTTGTGACGCATCATAAAAATAATAATTATTAATTTCACCTCTGACGTGGAAAATGTTTTAATAATATGTGCAATTTGTAAAAAAAAACACATAATACGGGCAAGAAATACTGTACTCTCGTCGTCATCATACACCCGGAACAAATTGTATTATTTTGGGGTTGAATATATTATTAAATCATTAAATGCAAACATAATATTAAAAATAAAAAAATAAACATGAAATGTCCGAATTCATTTAAATATTATTGGACAAAATTTGTAGTTATAATTTTCATCCAGAAATTCCTGTACCAATTTGTGAAAATCGGTTCAGTTCAGAATTTATACAACTATCAATTATTAACAGAGAAATATTGGGCAATTCACCGTGAGGATTTGGACAAACGAAAATATATTTTACATAATATTGCGATAAGGGTATTAGAAGATTTAATTTGCAATATTAGTTAATTATATATTTCGAAGCAGCATTTTTGCCTAATAATAGGAAAGTTATTATAATTTTGTTTCATTGTTACATATTCACCGTGCAAAAGCTCCGTTTAGAATAAAAAGCGAAAATATTCATTGCATAAATATTGCATAGCATTGGCACTTTATTTAGCTCCACCCTTTGATATACAAATTTTAATCAAACATTTTGGAAATGCTGACGAGTGCACTAAGGGCATTTATTTATACGTCTAGGAGATGTGATCGTTCGTGTAGTTTCAGATATACAATTCATAGCTGGAATGTAATTATGTTATCTATTCACCATATCTTTTATAGGAAGACGAAAGAGGTCGATGCTAAATGTATGGAAGAAACGAGAGCTTAACTTAGGTATGAGAACTTCAAACAAGGTTTGTATAAATTTTAATTGTCAATAATTTGACTGAAGGTGAATGCATTACACAATAATATTCCATCAGCTTATTAAGAAGGCTAAGGTTGTTGTCGACATATAAAGTCAATTATTTTTTCAAACTCGGGCAAGCACCAATATAGTTTCATGTGCTAAACTTACTATTGAACACCTTGCTGGAATATGCTCCAAGCCTTAAAAGGATAGACACACTGTAACAATACCTTTTTTCTCTTATTATATTAATTAAAAAAAACCACTATACGTCGGGGTCCCCCGTTCTATAATGTTCTATCTATCGTTTGGAGTGGTTTGGCACTAGATAATTCGTTATAGGTCCTACCTCCAGAATCCCTCGCGCAGTACTATATTCGAATGCCCAACGTATCGAATTTTGGTAATATTTGGTAGGCATAACGCTATTTCGTTACATGACATGACCTTGGGTTAGATAACGCTCTGCCATTTCACTCTACTTCAAAAGAACTTCCGAATGTTATATTGCGTATTTCTACCTCATTAATAATTGATACGTTAGTTGTAATATAAGATGTAGATTATAAAGCCAAGATAGTCAAGTGATAGAACACGTGGATCCCAAACAAAGATCGTAAATTCAAACGTGGCCAGCACTAAGTTTTCATGTGCTTCAATATAACATACGTTATATCTTACCCAAACTGCTTTGTAAGTTATTGTACGCTTAAGTTATTACTTTTGAATGTCGTTTGACGGGTGATTATTTAAGCAATTCTGTGTCTCCTTCTTTCGAATTTCAAAACAATAATGATGGAAAGAGATAAATCATTCTTTATCTAAACTAAGTCGCACGTTTATAAGTACGGCCGTTAATATTTAAATAAAACAAGTTGATATTTGTATATTAAAATATTTACCTTAATATTTCCCGTAAACTACTCTACGTAACTTATGTATAGAAAATCACATACAGCTTTCACGTCTTTCATGTGTGAAACTTTTGAACTTTGAACTTACTAACTATCTCGAGAGCAAAGTGGAATGAAGTTTATTTACTAGCGACTGGCAGTGGCGCTTGAAATTTAGATTATTCGTTTGTAAAGTGCAATTAATTTGTTACAGTAATCAGTGATTATGTTTTAAAACAGCAATTTTAAGTTCATAACTCACTTATGACGTCATATTAATATCTGATCCAGAAATCATTAAGGAATTATGTCCTTTGTGCCTGTTACACTGGATCATTTAAACTTCAAATATCACAGAGAACATCTTAACCTCTAATCGAATAAGATTTCCACAATACCCTCGGAAGGATTTCCTTCGGGACATAATGGAAGTGAATAATGTTTCATACGTGGTAATAATCTTCCGGAGAAGGAAATACGTGATTGAAATTCACAAAATATTATTATGTCAAATAGTAAAAATTAAAATTTTAAAATTATTTTTTACGTGAAATGTAATTATTTATATAAAATATCGTCATTAAATAAAAAACTTCTTCGATGTCGGAAATATCACATTACAGAAAATGAAAAATCCAACCTTTTCCATGACTTGTCCCAGTTTCATTTAATAACAGCTATCGTGCAACATAGTTTATATTTTTTTCAATATAAAATTATGATTGAAATATTAATCATATTGAATTAACTTGATGAACTTGTCGGCAAGTCCGTGTGGTTCGTAGGTTTTTTTTTATTGAGTAGGAAGGCGGGCGAGTACATGTGCTACCTGATGGTAAGTGTAAGTGTAAGACAATGGCATTGTAAGAAATGTTAAACATCGCTTACATCGCCAATGCACCACCAACCTTGAGAACTAAGAAGTTATGTCCCTTGTGCCTGTAATTACACTGGCTCATTCACCCTTCAAACCGGAGCACAACAATAACAAGTACTGCTGTTTGCGGTAGAATATCTGATGAGTGGGTACCTACCCAGGCGAACTTGCATAAAGCTCTTCAACCAAGTAAAGGTAGGAGGAACTGTGGTCCCCGTCAACAGCCCTGGCGGCAGTGAAGGCGATTCGCACCGCTTTAGTCGCTGGGTACCGCAAAAATGCGGCACATTAGTCATCAGACTGACTCAGGTGCTTGGACCGGGCATGTGTGCTGCATGAAATAACCGGGTAACGGGGGCTAGGGGAACTCATTGTTCCCCGGCAATCTCCCCTGGGCATTGGCAGACCATTGGGGCGTTATGGTAGTATGAGTTAAAGATCAATTAGTAGAGGAAAAGCGTGTACTTACGCTACTTAATCAGCTAAAAAAAGTCTACCTCGGCTACCTCCCCATTACATAATATGTTTTCTACCTCCAGCACCTAGCCGTCAATTCGTTAGTCTGCCTACCTTTTTATCATAAAATAATGTCGATATAAATGAACTTATGAACAAAAAATGCATTCCAAATAAATCATTGTTATATAACGACTAAATCACATATGTGGATACCATAGTGGGATTCATATTAGTATTGGAAACTCTTTCTTGAATTGTCGTCCGAGGCCCAATTATGATACGTTCTGATGCGGACATCGGGGATAGAAAATAATCCCTACTTCGATTTTCTACTGTAATAGCTTGCGGTAGCCGCAAAGAAAAATAAAAATGCTTCAAATACGAAACTCTAAGAAAAGATGACACTTATTGTTTCAATTAAGAAACATTAGAAAAAAAAGTCTATTCAGATTTTAGAAAATCATTCGAAATATAAATCCTAAATCGTAGATACGACAAACATTTATATTTTAATATATATACAATATGTACAAGTAACTTTAATTAATTATTACGATTTTAGTTCGTAAAATAATATGATTTTCACGAGTGATTTGCAATTAAATGCAAGGTGATAGTTCGTCTTTGATCTTAAATTTCCAGTTGGGCGAATGGTAATTAGAGCGCAGGTTTCTTAACTTAAATAATAAATAGCGAGCACCGAGTTCCAACCTTCTCGCTGCCATACAAACTCCGATCTTAAATTAGCATATTAAAAACAGCTTGCCCTGACTACACTTGAACCACTTTCTTCGGAAAAGAGGAAGAGAACTAAATAAATGAAAAAAAAATGCCGATTTATAATTTAATACAAAATCTCAAATTCAAATTTTATTTAATGTGTTAAATTCAAATATCAAGTTATCAAGTAAATGTGAATATGAAATTTCTTGGAAATTCACATTCTAAGCGCTAGACGATATTAATAATTTACGCGAATGCAATACGTTTCTTCAAAGCGGGTCTCGTTTCATTTCTGTTCAAACAGATCATCCTTTGTAACAAACTGCAATATAATATTTTTAGTACCATTGTATATATTTATTTATGTACATTATAAAATAAAAATCTCCTATTTTTGCGACACGAAATGCAAATAATTAAAGTTTTTGTTAGTATCAAAATCATGACTGATTTACATTCATTTCAAATATATAAGTATTTTGAGTATTTTATAAAAATTATTAATATGGTAAAGTCACTTTAAAACGGGTTCGTAAATGTTTCAGATATTATTTTTTACACTTAAGTGTATCTTGCAAAATAAGTATTTCTATCATAAACGCTGTCTATTCTACTATGAGGGTTGAAATAGATGGCCGTCGATCATCATGACAGACACGTAACCTATCAATAAAATTGATTTCGTTCATTACGCTTCGCACGTTTTGTCCTTTACTTTGTTATTTGTACCTTGGTATTAAATACTAAATAGAAGGGATCTTGACATACAATACAGTAGGTGAGTAGACTATTTCGAAAAAATATTTTGTAAAATTATAAGATGCAATTAGTTAATGACGGTAGGTTCCATGAGTTCAAAAGAAATCTTTTGACGTGTTAATTACAACTAGGTTATATTCGCCGCTTCAATTGGAATCAATGCAATTTATTTGCTTTAAACATAAAATACATGTTTAATCGCTATATTTATGACATGCAAATGTTTTAACTTAAATTAATTATTAAATTATATAAAAGAAAACAAAAACACATTACATTAATAAACATGCTTCGCTAACACGTTGATTTCAGTTTATATCAACTCGAAGAAATCTGAAAGACCTTGCACGCGGACAAAAAATACATGCGAACAACAATAATATTTGGAATGGAAATTTGGAATTATTAATTTTCTTAACGATTAAATCTTATTGGTTGGAATATCATAACAATGCTGGATGCGTTGTTATGATAAAGTATCACATTATTATGTAATAATTTTTTTAAACATTAAAGAGGGTATAGTAAGCTATTCTTACAAGATGTCTATCGCGGACTTATCTGTAGAGCTATGAAAAGGGGAACAATTTCACCATACATAATTTTGTTATATTTCAAAGGGATTTTACAGCGTTTCCGATTGATGCTCCCAATCGGCTCGTTTTTTCCCGATTTCTTTCACAATTATCGTCATATTTCAACAAATTTACAGAATATTTTTTGATTAAATTATACACGTAAACCTTCCTCTTAAATCACTTCGTCCATTGGTGAAGCGTACGAACCGTAAAAAAATCCGTTCAGTAGTTTTTTAAATTATCGCGTTCATACAGACAGACAGGAACTGTTGGAGATTTTGTTTTATAATATGTAGTGATAACTAATAAGACAGTTAAAATGGAAATGTTACCACATCAAGCTTTAATTTACTTATACTTTAATGCCAAAATTATAATACACTTTCTGGGACGCCTCTACGTCATAGCAATAGTTGAACTTGCGCTGAAATTACAGATTAGCGCAGTGCTAATCTGTAATTTCTTGTCCGTGAAATGGTGACAACCAACTTATGGTAAGATACTATTTTGTTTGTTGTGGCCGAATAATGAAACGTCATTCAAATATTAAGTGCAACTCAATTATTTGACATGCCGTTAATTAAAAACTTCGCACACTAAATTTCGATTTCGAGGATGTTATAATTATTATTGTTATTATCGTGTATCCCTCAATTAATGACATTTCATGATAATCTGCGGCGAAATTTGAATTTGTCCTAACAGAATAACCCTACAGAAAAGAAAGTGTTATCAAAAACAATATTAGTTTATTGAAATTTTTCTTTAACATAGTTTTAACTCATATTTTCATTTCTTATAAATATCGCGTAATGAAAATTTGTCTATATTTACTTAATACGCTAGAACTTTGATAATATTTGTTTTACCTGCAAATCTATCCCTCCCCCTCTCGAAGACAAGTCGGTCTCACGTTATGAATTCCACGATAGTTCAGCAGATAGTTTCAGTAATCTATATTTTAAACTGTTATAAATCACCCTTTCAATAAGTCACTACACGAATTAATTATATAGGATGTGAATATAGTTAAGCACTCACTTCTAACACAATCGTTATTATAATCTATATTTGTACATGTAGTAGTAGTCACTAGACACACGCACACATACAGTAGATGCTCTTCGAAGTAAATTGTATTAAAATTCAATAATAATGTTATATCCACTTTTTTTTTCTAGTCTAAATATATTATAGTCTACAAAAAAAAGTGCTAAACGCACTAATTATTTTCACTGACTGTGCGTCGTTTCTGCATCAACCACTATTAAGTAATGAATTTGTTTCGGCTGTATATAAATTCCTGCTGTAGGCAAAAACGACAATTTTATCAGACTCATAAGTTAATTGACGAACGAAAATAACGCTTAAACGTATATGGTGCAAATTTTCGATATAATCGGATTTTAGCTTCGAGTAATCCTTTAATGGAATTATTTAATCAAACGAGAAATATATTCAGATCATTTTATGTTACATCTAATCTCTCTGAAACGGCTTGTCTATCTCTTAATACGTGATTTTGAATGGGATTTAAGCCACGATGCGATGTCATCACAATACGCTTAAAATATGATCGTATTAGCATCAGATAAATGATATTGGCTAGTTAATCTTTTGATTGGCCGAGCAATATGCATTCAATTAGACTTACTTAGTTAGATTAGGTTAGAACTCATATTAAATTTTTACAGCTTTTTATATTTTTTTATTCAAGACTTTCTTTGATGAAAGTTATAATGAATGATTTTTTTTTACTTTGAGAGATAAATATAAAGGGATGTTTTAATTATGAAATGTTCGCATTATGAATTTCCATTACATAAAGGTATAGAAAATTTACTATGTAGCATAGAGCTAACTATTATTCATTATTTATTCATGCTAGTAAAGCCTTTATTAATATGAGAAACATGAACATCCTGCGTCTGTATAATTGTGGTTTATTGGTTGTATACACGGCTGCGTGAAGCGCGAACATACAAAATTACATAGTAAATGAGCTAAGAGACTTTTGAGCGATGCGAATACTGGAATTTCAAATATAGTTACGATTTGGTCAAACTAATCCACGGCTTAATATCTCGCATAGAGAGAGCTGGTTGTGAATAGTTTAATGCTGAACACTGGGCGGGTAATTTATTGCAAACCAATGATATGTATAAGATCTTTTAAATTTATCTGTATTTATTTGGGATTAGGGTTTGTAAGAATATAATTGGTTGCTTATATTGGTACTTTTATAAGAATAAAGTTGGTAGCTTTTACGGGATGTCAACACGACCTTGTGTATGTATTTGCACATGGTTTAGTTTCTCGATACTGACTGCCTCGTTGGTCTAGTGGCGATATAAGGCCGCAGACTCGATGGTCCTGGGTTCAATTCCCAGGTCGGGCCAATAAATAGTTATTGGGGTTTTCCGTCAGAAAATTCTCAGTAGCAGCCCGGAGTCTGGAAGTTGGAAGTGTGTACACTCCCGTGCCTCGGAAAGCACGTTAAGCCGTTGGTCCTGCGCCTGAACTCTTTCGGGTCGTGTCGGATTACCGTCCCATCGGATTATGAGAGCTAAGGAAAAGAGAGTGCACCTGTGTCTGCGCACACACTTGTGCACTATAATATCTCCTGCGTAGTTGGCTAATCTCTCTTGAGATTGGCCGCCGTGGCCCAAATCGGTCTGGAGGACCTTACTATTATTAGTTTCTCGATATCAACTTTGTTTCGATCACTTACATAGTATCTGCTGTGTGTATTGACGGATGTGCAACAAAAAAACGACATACTTTCAAATTAAATAAACCAAGCATGGTTCAAATCGCCACTGCCGACCATTGAGTTTATTTGGCGGTCCATTTATCTATGTTATTAATCTCGGTTTGGCAGCGAAAGTAAACAGCGTGAGAAAACTTGCATGTGGCGGTGGAAATCCTGATATATGTGTGTATATCCGTCATTCCGAAATGGAGCTGCTTCTATTAAGTTTTATTTTCCGTAGCACGAGAAAACATTTACATTTAAGGCTTGTTAAATTAGTTAATCAAAGCTATTATTTAATAACCTTATAAGGCCTGTGGTAGTGCAAATGAACGTGTTGCATTTACATTGTTTGTATTTTATATTAATTTGTTGGGTTACAACTAGTTGGTTTTGACCTGGATTTTTCGTTCAGCCAATTCAGTCAAACCTTTGTGGGTAACTACTGTTCGTTTGTATCGGATTGCTGAACTATCGGATCAAGAGTGTGAGGAAATAGAAAGTGAACCAAGTGTATACATCTGTGCACTATAATATTATAATGTATCGTGCAGTTAAAATGAACGAGAATAAAATATTAATTGTAATCAACCTCCTTAATCGATCGCCTCGGAATTCAAGAAGATATGATGTATATTTATTTTTATCAGATATGATAAGAACATATATGATATATTTTATATTATACACAATAATTATGCAAACATTTTTTTGCGGCATCGCTAAGGTGATGATGATGATTTTACGAGGTTTTTCAAGTAAATTGCTACTAAGGCGTCTTATAAATAAACAAATAAAAGCAAAAGCGTTTATGTATTCTACAGTCCCTTTTGGAACCTTGTCATGGTAATCTTTGTTGAAACGTTTATTGCGTTTCTCGTTAAGTTCAATGCATGGGCAAGATAACAGGGCGAATTCTCCGTCGAGCTTCTATTCAGTTATGTATATGGTAATCTGTTGTGGCCACACATACTTGATTGTGATTGTATTATAGCCTTGTGGATTGTAGACGTTCATTGCTTTTTGCACTGCGTCCAAATTAAATCATTTTGATTAAAACTTCCTTAACTTATTATTGAAATTTGTTAAGTAAAGTAACCTTACATTCTGTAAACGTAAAGTTGATACTCACCGGGAAAGGGATATGCGACATTGACTGCTTATAATAATAAAATTATTTCATTAATTTCCTTAGATTTTGTTTTATATAATTTCCGCAAACATTATTATAGATTTAACGACGTTCGTTTTAACGATTTTAACGTCGGTTGATTTTTTTGTATATTTTCGGCGGCGTCAGTGGTGGTGCTTGGAATTGTGTGCTATTTTTACATATAAGGTTAATAGCAGCAATAGCTATTGTTTTAATTGATAGAAACAAAACTAGCTTCCGCTAGCAGTTTGTGGTGTGTGAGGCAGGTGTGAGTAAATCTATGTTTTATGTTTACTCCATTTCAAAATTCATCCAAATCCGTCGACACAGTTTTGCGTGATTAGTAACAAATATCCGATAAAGCCGTTGAAATGTGTTACGCGGTTTACGTTGCCTTTGGAGGTATGTGAACATCACAAATACGTGTTTCACTGGAAATGTCATATATCCCCGGGGCCAATTAGTAAGCAGCATTAGATATGCCTGTTACAATGTCCTTATGCATGATTAAATTGAGAGCTAAACAAGCTTGAAACCATATCAGTTCATTGTGCACGATGCTCTTGAATTAATTAACATTTAGGTACATAATTCTCCATATATTCATTTCACTTCAATACCTCGTGTATTTTTATTTCTAAAATGTATTGCTCCTTTTTAAAGCGATAAAATTTTGTCTGATATTAAAACTTGACATTACAACTGGTGCCTTTAGATTTGATTTCATGGTATAAGTTATTAAGATGATGCTTTCATATTAATATTTCATTTTGTAGAATACATTTAATACAGCTATAGCTTAAACTGAATTCTCATGTTTTCTTACGTTATTCAGCAAAAAATAAACGATTTAAAAACAAACGAACGAACAAACGATTTAAAGTATGGCTTAACAGTATAGAGCTTGAAAATACAACCATAAGTAAAGGAAGACGATAAACACATTTCATTACAACAAAACACGAGTCAGATTGTGATAGAAGAAAGGGAGCAAGCAATCTACATGTAATAAAATTGTAACAGGTCGATGTCTATAAATTAAGATAACATAAGCCAAAACAACAATATTTAGAATTTTTATCTGTCTGTCTGTACTTATGTACCCGCATCACGCAAAAACTACTGCACAGAATTGAATGCCGTTTTCACTAAAGTTCATAATAATAATAATTATTATAAAAAAAAACAATTAAAAAAAATCGAATTTAATATTATGGATTAATTAAATTTTTTATAAAATGTGAACAAATTAATAAAATTATTCTGTAAGTAATTTTTTAAACTAAAAATTAATATTAAATTTAATTTCTTTTAATGACAAATAAAATAAATCGTAATAATAGAATATATTGTTGTGCAATAATCCAATATTTATGTGTCATAAATGATTGGTTAAAATTCTCGAATTGGGTTTTTTAAAAATAAAACACCATATCTTACAATTCGATGTAAATTACTTATTCAACTATTCTTAAAAATCCTAATAACCCAATTGAACGCATTCAACAAATCGCAAGTCCCGCCAATAACTAATTAATAACTTCACTTTCTTGTTCACCAAGACGTCTTATTTTTGGTATAAAGGCATGTCTGAACTATATTTATATGTATATAAATATTTAAACACGGTCGTCCTTTTATACCGGTAGGGAATTTTATCAGTGTTATAGGTCCAGCCCACTTTAGTCATATATAGATTATATTAAGTATATCAGTCGGCTTTCATACAGTCGTTATAAATACGCAATTATTAAACTTTCATAATTGGATAAAAGATTAGATAGTTGTTTCACGGTATATATGCAACTTTTCACCTGAAATCATACTGTCAGGTTGGTCTAGGGGTTATGACACCGGCTTACAGTGCTGGAAACGTGGGTTCGAATCCCGCACCTGACACACAATTCGCATAAATCACAAATAAGCTTTTGTTATTTTAGATTATATATATTTTTTTAAATAAATTTATACTACAAAATCGCCCGACAAACCTTTATAAATAAAGAATATGTTAATAAAGAATATGACGAGTATCCTTAGCAAGAAAATATTCTGGTTCTGGTTTAAGAATTTATTTATATATTAAGTTTATTTATTTATTATATCACGTGTTTTCGTTAATTTATGTAAGTTCTAACTTTAATTTTTTTCATTGATTTCATTGATTGATTTTCATTAGGCTATTTCAACATTTCAGCCATACATTATTTTCTTGAAACTTTAACTTAATTATTGAGGTAGTGCACGCATGACTTCCTAACTTAGTTGACATCTTCATAAATTGAATGAATTTGAATACTTGTCCAATTATATAATTAAATTTCCTACGCAATTTAACAAGCTGCGAAATTATGATTATACATATTGACTTCGAGACGCGCTGACCAAGTTATTGTTTAAACACGTATCTTAACCGACGATTAGTGGTTCGACTAGTGCAAGCACCACTGAGTTTTCATGACCCTAATTTGTGTTTACGATAATTTGTGAGTAAAGGAAAACAATGTTAGAATTGCATGTGTCTGAATAAATTCTACTACGTGTGTATCGACCGACATATAGAGCATCGTGATGGAATAAGCTCCAAAGCCTCCCCCTTAAAAGGAGAGTAAAGATTCCTTTTTATAAACTACTTTATTGAATTACTTACAACTTAAATTCTCGGATATAAACAACCTCGATACAAGCGATTCTCATTAGAGGCTGGCCCACAGATCCGTTTGTGTCAAGCATGGTGCGGTGCGGTAATAAAACGCGCTGGTAGCGACTTTTTCGTTGTCATGGCAACATGGTGGAAAATATGACGTCACCTGAATGAGGTGTGGGGCATTCAAAACGGGAAGCCAATGTATGTCTCATTCTTGAACTGCTCAGGTACCTTAATTAAACAAATAAACACTATAATCCATTCAATCGTAAAATCTAGAAAGCAAACTCATGACATATTGTCAGTATTTTGTTGTGTCTATAATCTGAAGTCGGTTTCTGACATTTACACTTGAGTTTCACTATTATTCTAACAGAGTAGAATATCTTCGCAATCATATAAAAATAACCTTTTATTAAAAAACTCCTTCCTTGAATCTATGCGGTATGAAAAAAAAATTGGTTTTATTTTTGGCTTAGTTATAATCTATACAAATAAAAATAATTGAAGAGTCTAACTATAATTTAATAATAAGTTTTTATAGTTGATTTGGCCATTTGCTAGTTACTAAAACTAGAACTTTTTTTATTTTGTTTATTTGTGTGTCCTATCGTTTTGTCCGCGCAATCTTCAAAACTGCTAAAGATTAAAAATACAAATAAACTGAATTATTATTAAAAATATTCGAACGGACCGTTTAGTCCCTATTTTTTCATCAAAATCAGTATGCTATAAAAACTTAAAGTGTACGTACATACGTATCTTTTTGTTCACTATTTTCTAAACAAATGAATAAAACCGTACATCTGTGTGTGATTGTAAGTGCCTGTTTTTAGGTTAATATGACTACTTGCGATTGAACCAAACTAAAAAAACATATTTTTTTTAGATTACCGCTGTTATTAATTATAACATATTTTGTATAATTTCAATAAAATTGCGGTACAATCTATTTTAATCTTTCACTTAAATATAATTAATAAAACTATAAAAAATGAATTTACATTAATTAATATTAAAAAATATATATGATATTACTATACTGTTTTCAAAAATTATAAATATAGTCTATGCTATTTTTTGCATGGTTGCGTATCGTTAAAACTTTGTATCTAGATCGTTTGTGTGTACCGTTACTATTATGTTCCGTTAGAGGCATTCGGTACGAGACAGGTGACAATAAGGCCTTGCGTGGTCGACGCACAAACAAAGCCTTACAAATACTAGTTCACAGGCATCTCACAGGTGGTTAAGAGTGTCGTGAACATGCATGGCTTTTTTAACGACGCAACTTGTTACGTTTTACAAAGATTTAATAGTGAAAATTACAATAAATAACAGAATTACACTAATCTATGAAATAATTTCATACCAGAAACATTTATACATACCATATTTAATATACGATATAAAAAGTCAATAAATAAATAGACAGACTAATACGAAGAATGTTCAAATGTCAATATACATGTCAGGTCTTCATCGTCATTGATGTGTTATTGCTCATTTATTTTGTAATATTAAGTATGGCTCAGTCAATTACCTAAAAATAAGGATCAATTTCGGAATGAAAGATAAGGAAGTTATAAAATTGTATACTACTCTATCTCAAATGATATTTGAGGTAGAACCTTTTTTGTAAAGGTTATTTGGTACATTTTTTATGAAATAGCACAGTACAATTTCAACTATGTATGATAAGAGTAATTTTAAATCAGCGTGCGTGATTTTAAAAACATTACAATTTAAAAAACTTATACTCAATTGCTCAGATTCATTCAGTCTACATTTGAGGATAAGTTTTTCATTTAATTTTGTGTGGACTCGCTCTATACCGATATTGGCCGTCACTCTTCATTTTATTAGATAGAAGCGTCGTAGCGGCGAGGCTTAATGGTATAAAATATTTAATCTTGGTAGTCGGCTTTGACCAGATAATTTATTCAGGTTTTTCAATTGGCAAAGGCAATTGGCAAATATTATGGTAGTTGACCATGACTAAACCTTTAAAACATTTTCTGTGAATATTTTTTACTTATTTGAAATGATGCAAAGCTCACAATAATGATAAGAATAACATATAAATTCAAAAGTTAAACAACCATCAATTTAGTTTCGAGCTATTCAATCTTTTGATAAAAGAGAAGACATTCGGAAGCACTTCGAATAGGATGTCGATAGAAAAACTTACTTTTGAAGCATTGTTCTTGTGAACACTTAAGTAATTGGCTTCATTTTAACTTGTCCATCCAATTTCTCAAGGAGCTGAACAATAAAATTACCATCCACTAAAAGGTTGTATCAGTGACGGAGTGCTCCTCTGCAACTAGAACGTAATTAGCGTGTAACTTTTCTGGGTAATTGCCAAATTAACAGAGAACTCGGAGAGGGACTTGGTAAATTAGAAATGGCGTCAAGTTTTTGATTTCGTATACGATGTGGTAATTATGTTAGAATTAAATGTTTATTGTATTACAGAAAGTTCTGTTTTAATAAAACTTTATTATTATAAACGATTTATATGCCTTGAATGTGATAAACTCTGACAAATAAATAACTTTTTCTATTAAGTATTAAATCTTTTCAAAAACTTCAGGTATTAAGGAATTCTACCCCGAAGTTATTTATCTGTCAGAGTTTATCAAATTGAAGGCATATAAATCGTATATAATAATAAAGCTCTTAATAGAACGTAAGATTAAACTAGATCTTTGTTCTGTTTATTAAAACAGAACAAAGATCTAGTTTAATCTAGTCCAACCCTACCTCTCCAACTTTACACTGCTAGATTAAGGTATCGGAGAGAACATTGAAGGAAAACATTCGAAGAAAAATTCTTATATCCCATAAGTTTCATAGAAACCTTATCAACGAATAGAGAACAAGTAGGGATTCAAACTTTAATCTTTATTTATTACGACGAAAACTTTTAAGTCTTAATTTGTTACCATGTCGACATAACGATCGATTAATTTATAGGAAATTATAATGAAATTCAACCACATGTGTACCAATCCGTTTTGGATTAGCGGGGTAAAATAAATTCCACCCTTCTTTTCTTGACATGAACTCAAGAAGAGAGGAAGTCTTTACTCGGCAGTGGGGTGTTAAACGGCTGTTCCTTTTTAATTTGTAGTAATAAAAACATTCAGATATGGCGTATTTTTTACGAGATAAAGCTCATTATATGAGTTATATTTGGCAAACGCTGTAGGTTTCATGTTCCAGTATTCGGTAGTTTTATTAAATGTAATGTAATGATATTGAAGTTTTTTTTATTTGACCCTCATCGCAGAATTGTTGAAACATAACAGCTATTACGCACGGAGTCGCAAATAGCATAGAAATATTTGTTCAAAAATGTCTATAATGTAAATATAAGAGAATAGCGTGTGTTTTGAGGGTCTAAAAAGAAAAAAATCGTATTTTCTTTCACCAAAACACGAATCCCACATCCGTCCATGACGAACTCTTGGCAAATATGTATGTGTTTTGCTTTTAGGAATCCTTCCTCCATGATTAGTTTTTCACGAATAAACCACTTTAAATGTAAAAGTGTGCTGTGCAATTTCTTAGACTTATAGAATATTAGTTAACAAAAAAAAATACAGGCATGGCAACGCATTAGCTAGATTATAGAAGAAATCACACATTAGGTATATAAAATAAAAGTAAAATATATCAATACTGTATACATTTATATTAAGTTTTTTTTATAATTTGATGGTAAAGATCTTTTTAATACTGATTTATATGCGCAGGCAAAATAGGGACTGTTTGTAAAATTATAGTATAAAGTTTAATTTACAGTTTGTTTGTAATTGTTGCGGTTAAATTTTTTGTCAGCTAACAAACCGTTAGATTTAATGTTATAATACTTATCCTAATTTTGACTAATTATTTATTATTTAATAAAAAAAAACATACAGACGAATTGATAACCTCCTCCTTTTTTTGAAGTCGGTTAAAAATGCGCTATATTTGAAATAAAATATAATGTGAAATAAGATCAGGTGAACAATGTCTTCGTAAGCAAATGTATTTTGTAACAGACATCGACCGAAGTCGATATATCGAATATTTTGTTAGAAATATTGTCTTTGAATTGAAAAAAGATTGATCATAAATATCGATAATAATCTAATTCATTGAAATAATTATTTTTTTTTGATTTTAAAAGAAAAATAGTTAGAATTTCATTTCACGTTTGTCTATCCAGTTTTGGATTAAGACCTTTCTTGTTAAGAAGAAGGATTTGGGGCTTACTCTCGTTCCTTCGCTGTTTCACTGCTCCATTGCACGAAACTTGATATATTTGTCTCTAAATCTCTAAATGTCCTCCGATTAATACAGGCTTACAGCAGAAATTATGCTGTTACGTTAAAAAATAATGTTTCCTAGCTCTTTATACTGTGTATAAGATGTAAAATATAAGAAATAACATTTAAAGATTATATTTAAATATTAATCATTAAATTTTAATAAAATCTAATATTTTCATTTATTTATTAAATTAATTGAATTTAATTTTTTTTAAACCAATGCTTCTTTCAAAACAAAATCTTAAATATTTTATCTGCAAGTATTCTTGCAAAACAAACTCATAACTCGACACTAAACTTGATTGTAGGTTTCATCGAAACTTATAGTCTGTTTCTAAAATTTTAATAACATTGGTGCAGAATTCAGATTTATATTTGTTCCATACAAAATAAATATTCTGTTGCAATGAAATATTCTTTCATTTATAATGATATAGTTATGTTTACATATACAAAGATATATTTACATACATACAATATATATACGAGGGTATTTTCAAAGGGATGTGGAATAGAGGAGAAGGGATGCGGGTAGTAATAATTAAAACCACATTATTTGTATATTAATTAACCCAATGACATAATCACAAGTACTCATTATCCTTTAAAGATTCAAAAGTACTTTTAAAATTGTATTCGAATCAAAATATTTAGCTTTGTTTCAGCGAATATGTTAAATTTATTAATGGTACAAAATTTTACACCACTCCAGCAAAGTTCTCGATGGAGCAATGAAAATCTGTTCATGAAATTCATTGTTCGAATAAAACAATGTTTTACAATTTGTTTGGTCTATTTAAACAAGCTTAAGAATCAAGATTATAAGCAGTTTTACAAATATATGAGTTCGAATTAAATTAAGATTTATTCCTTTTTGTTGGATTAAAAAATATATGAGACGAGTAAGTAGTTATGGTAAGTTTATTTTGAAAATCTGTTTTGAAGGATTAAAATGTTTTTGTTTCTAACTTATTAATGTATGGAAGTTACCGTAATTATATCGAAACGAAATATATTTGATAGTATTATTTTCTTTATTTTTCCTTCCATATCACGGGATTTTATCTCGTCTCTTGGATACTTCTGGTAGTTTCCAAGATACGGGAAAAAGTCGAGGGAGGAGTTACGCTACAAAATATCTAATGCTTGGACCTTATCCACCTCGCGCTTCAATGCATGTTGTGGATCATACATGTATTCCTTCACAGCCGAGCACGAACTGAATATAAACACACATAAAGCACTTGACAATGCTGTGATACGTGCGTAGGTGTGAACTTGCAATATTCGCTTAAGTGTCACGTTTTCTATGCATATGGCCGAATGTCCACCTTATCTGATAATTAATAGTATTACATAACAACAAAAATAATCTATATTAAAATATCTTAAAATAATAACAAATCCAAATCAATTCATAGGATATCAATCATAATAAATATAATAGAAAAACTAGAACCATGAGCAAATTAATAGTACGTATTTACGTAATAGATATATATGGAGCTGTGATATAGGTAAGTAAGAGAACAGAGGCCCTAGCCAAGTTGTCATTCTACAATTGTAAACGCTAATAGAAAACTAAAAATTGTATGAGGAGGACCACGTGACTTATCGTTGAGAGATGTCATCCTCATACATTTGTTTAGTTTTCTATTAGCGTTTAAGATTGTACTTAATTACTTGGTGGTAGAGCTTTGTGCAAGCTCGCCTGGGTAGGTACCACCCACTCATCAGATATTCTACCGCAAAACAGCAGTACTTGTTATTGCTGTGTTCCGGTTTGAAGGGTGAGTGAGCCAGTGTAATTACAGGCACAAGGGACATAACATCTTAGTTCCCACGGTTGGTGGCGCATTGGCGATGTAAGAGATGGTTAACAGCTCTTACAACGCCAATGTCTATGGGCGTTGGTGACCACTTACCATCAGGTGGCCCATACGCTCGTCCGCCTTCTAAAATAAAAAAAAAAGAATGTCAACTTGGCTAGGGCCTCAGGTTATCTTACGTGATGTATGTTAACGACCCATAATCACGGTGATCTGTTTGATAGTCACCAAGGCACATTTTACTTTACGAGCTCGAACTTACGATGACGATTATCGCTAATTATTAATTAATATACCGCGACTACAGTACTCGAAAAACGGGATGCACCTCGTACATCGACCGATCGTCGACGGGGCGAGGTTAACACTTACATTGTCACGTTAACGTATTATTCAATAATCAATTAATATTTTAGGTAATTATCGAATCTTGACTTATACATCTAAAATACGTATATGCTAGAAACCAATGAACCAATGATTCAGGTGTTAAAACGTCTCTAAGGAGTTGTAATTATGTCTGTATCATATATTTACTTCGTCTTGCGTATGAATTTGACCATTCGCCAAAGCTGTACACGTATTACTGTATAGCTTATTAAGAAAATTTCGTATATCGTTTTTACAAATTTTGAGCGCTGTAATGCAATAATAAATTATCGTTATGATAATTAAAAAACTAAAGGTGTTTACTGTCTCAAGCTGAAATTTATATGAACATTAATCTTATTTTAATAAATTATAATAAATAGAAATAAAACTTTAATCTAGTAACTAAAAACTAGACTATTAATATTTCAGAGTAATAAAGGATTGCCAAATCCGATCAGGATTAACTCATGAAACATGAAAAAACTCCTTTAGGGGTAAGACTAGAAATTATTTTATTTTTATTTTCTAATTCAGGTTGTTGTTTAATATTCCCTTCATCTTTACTTTATCTCGGAAACTCATATGTTTTTAATTCAATTTGTAACATATGGAAGATGAGTGTAAGATAAAACAAAGGATAACAATTAGGTAAAAATAAGGAAAAAATTAACCTTCAAGGCCCTACTATATGACTGAACTGGTTTTAATAAAAATTCATAAAGGAACTTCACATATATCGATTCAGTTTATAGGAACTTTACTAAGGTTTATATTTTTTGTATTTTTATCTTTAAATCACCCTATATATAATATATTAATTTGTATCATGTACATGTACTTGGTGGTAGAGCTTTGTGCAAGCTCGTCTGGGTAGGTACCACCCACTCATCAGATATTCTACCGCAAAACAGCAGTACTTGTTATTGTTGTGTTCCGGTTTGAAGGGTGAGTGAGCCAGTGTAATTACAGGCACAAGGGACATAACATCTTAGTTCCCAAGGTTGGTGGCGCATTGGCGATGTAAGAGATGGTTAACAGCTCTTACAACGCCAATGTCTATGGGCGTTGGTGACCACTTACCATCAGGTGGCCCATATGCTCGTCCGCCTTCCTATGCAATAAAAAAAAAAAAATAGTATTAGGTAAATTATAATTACTAATTAATATTGAGTAATTGATATATTGCGCCCAGCGAAGCGGGCTGGCTGTATAGTCTAACTTAATTATAAATTTGTACTAGTAATATACCAATTAAATTCATACCCATGTCTGCACTTCGATAAAGAGAAAACCACAAAGACCGGCAATGCACTAATCAATTAACACATGGTTAAATTCTGTCTTCGACATAACATTCTAGTTGCCAATTAGTGTATTATTATCAATAACTAATTAATAAGTGCCCTAAATATACAGACATCTTTGTCAATTTGTTTATCATAGGTACAGTAAGTACCTATGATAAACAATTTGACGATTTACACCTATGAACAGACTGTGAATGTCCCACTGCTGGGCTAGGGCCTCTTCTCCTTTTATGCGGGGAGAAGGTTTAGAGCTTATTCCACCACACTGCTCCTATGCGAGTTAGTGGAATACACAAGTAACAGAATTTTAATGAAATTGCAACAGTTCCCAAGGTTGGTGGCGTATTGGCGATGTAAGCAATGGTAACATCTCTTATAAAGACAATGTCTATGAGCGTTGGTGACTACTTACCATCAGGTGGCCCACATGCTCGTCCGCCTTCATATGCAATAAAAAAAAAACTAGTATTGGTGGACCTGGATCCTTACGCCAAATATTCTGGCTCATTTGGAACATGCGGTGGCTTCTTCGAGCCAGTTCAACGATGTCCAGCGCTACGAGGACGGCGTGATGTCAGGAACGGCCGAGATAGGAAACTTCTTGGTCGATACAACAGCGTTATTAAAAAAAAAAATCACGCTAATTTTAAACTGCCGCCATCTTGTTAGTGCACATAAAGGTAAAGTTTTTTATTATTATTGGCGCGATTTATGATTTGTAATGTGTTCAAATGTGTTATTTGTATTTAAAAAGTAATTGAGTGAGTAATTAACATCAATTCACATGATTTGGTGTTCTATTTATGAATAAATCAATTCGAAATCCTTATAAATTCAATTTTCATTTCTGGATGCTAAATACACATTAACTAGCGGTGCACCCTCGGCTTTGGCCGCGGTAAAATAAGAAATAATAAAATAGGTTAATTACGGTCTGTTTTTGCTGTAAAACAGTAAGTTTATACTAAAGTGTACGACCCATTTCTTCCCTTTGAGGTTAAATTTTCAAAAATGACAAAATAGGTATGCTTTTATTTTTGCACAGAAGCTTTAAAATTAAATTTCATGCTTCTTACATCAAAAATGACGGACCTTCAATACAAACTTTCAACTCTAATTTCACACTATTGCAGTTTAAAAAAAAAAACAGAATATGACGACCTCTCCATATAAACTTTCAACCAATGTCAATTTTGGAAAAGTCTGGTTTGCGTTCTTATTTACTACTAACCAGAAGCTTGTGTACGAATTATCATGTTTCTAACTTTGAAAATGACGGATTTCCATACGGTTCATACCTTCAGGCGTTCCAAAAATTATTTCTTAGTACGCGTATTTTTATAAAATGCATCAACTGTCAAAATTTCCAGTCGGTAACCCTAGTGGCCTAGGCTTTACGTTGAATCACTTTTTTGATACATAATCATATTATTATTTTAAAATATTAATTATAAGTAATTTTTTTATAATTGCTTTATTTACAATAACAAATAATATATTTGAAGTTTTATGACAATCGCTTGAACGGGGCCGAAGCCGATACTTTACAGCGCCGCCTGGTGGCGAGTTACATCAATGGGTATAGCATATAAACCTTCTCCGTGGAAAAATACATGTACATACCAAATTTCATAATGATCGGTTAAATAGTTTCTGAGTTTATCGATGTCATACATATACAAACATCCAATATTATATATATAGAAGATATGGTAAATGTTATCAGAAAATGCAAAGAACGCGATGTCAATGCCTATTTATTTCTATATTAAGATAACTCGACTGCCTCGTTGGTCTAGTTGCTAGATATAAGGCCGCAGACCCGATGGTCCTGGGTTCAAGTCCCAGGTCGGGCCAATAAATAGTTATTGGGGTTTTTCTGTCAGAAAATTCTCATTAGCAGCCGGGAGTCTGGAAGTTGGAGGTGTGTACTCCACACTCCCGTGCCTCGGAAATCACGTTAAGCCGTTGGTCCTTCGCCTGAACTCTTTCCGGTCGTGTCGGATTGCCGTCCCATCGGATTATGAGAGATAAAGAAAAGATAATGCACTTGTGTTTGCGCACACACATGTGCACTATAATATATCTTGCGCAGTTAGCTAATCTCCCTTGAGATTGGCTGCCGTGGCCAAAATCGGTCTGGAAGATTTAAGATAATTTATATACCTAGAAGTCCTACGGAAAATTTTAGCCCATCAAAAGGTATTTATTTACCTTAAATTATTTTCCCTTTCATTCCTGTTATATTCTCTTTCTCTACAAAGGTTAAGTTTCGACCAAAAAAGTTCTAACTCGTATAGTCGCTACAACCTCAATTTAAAATATACAAATTCTTATTAAGCACATTTCGGATAAATAAACTGCATAATAAATTAGTTATTTAAACATTAAACGAAATAAATACTAGCCTTTTATCCTTAAAAACATAAATAAATTTATGTAATTAATATAAGTATTAACATTTTTATCATCCAAGTCTGACCACCAACGGTCCTATATTATTATATTCCTATCTCTAATATTCCTATCGTGCAACTTCTTTCTATAGTCTACATTCCCATTTATACATTTTTAATTTCACCTGTAACTTAACTGGTATACCGAATTACAAAACACAATACAAAACACATTGCATGAAATATATTTTACATAATTATAATAATCGTATAGTGCTTGCAAATAAGTTAAAAATACTGTGTGAGTATATTACGTTGTATGTTCCGAAATATATATTCGCTATATCAAAGAGAGTAAAGCAGGTGCATAGGTGAAGCCATAACAAACAGCTTAATATTCAATATATCATGTATATATCGATGTTATGTATATATCGATAAATCCGATTCCACAAGCAATATTAAGCATTCATCAAAGATCAAAGGAAATACATTACCTGTATGTATTTAGTTCCTAATACCTTTGAGGATTTATTGTTGATTGGATAAACCGATTGGTTTAGTGGTTTGTTTTGCTATATTTACCTAAAAATAGGTATAAACCTTATATTTAAAATCTAAAAATTTGTAATAAATTAATTTTGAAATGCTAAGATAAGACAGCGGAAGCGCAGTTACTAACTACCTTTTCTCGAAGCAATTCGTCGTATTTTAGTACCCTAATAGATTCGGTCTGAAAAATGCTAGAAATTGAAGACTGTTAACATATTTATCATCGGCTCCTGAATTAAGAAATATTTTTGACTTACATTTAACTGGAAGTAAAGTTGATAATGTACATCATAAAATAAACTGAAATTTAATAAGAATATCACTAAAGACTCCGTCCAATAATTATTTAAACATTCGAAACTCTAGTAGTAACGTTCCTGAGGAAAGCTTAGACAAACCTCAGGATTTTAAAATGAAAAAATGTTATAACGTGTAAATTGGTTCATAAGAAATAAAAATATCACTCGTTATAAAATTAGCTCGTCATTGAAGGTTATCAACAAAAAAAGGTATCGTCTACAATTATGTATACACTCATCTTGTGAGAGATAAGTCCATAAGGTATTTATTTTAATACTGTTAGATCTGGCCCAGTGGTAAGAACGGGTGAATCTTAACCGATGATCGTGGGTTCAAACCCGGGCAAGCACCACAGAATTTTTATGTGCTTAATTTGTGATTATAATTCAACTTGTGCTTGTCGGTGAAGGAAAACATCGTGAGGAAATCTGCATGTGTCAAATTTCATTGAAATCCTGTCATATGTGTATTCCACCAACCCGCATTGGAGCAGCGTGGTGGAATAAGCTCCAAACCTTCTCCTTACAATGAGGAGAAAAGGCCTTAGCCCAGCAGTGGGACATTTACAGGCTGTTAATTACTTAAGCTTGTGCTTCGTGTGATGCTTATTTACAATGAAAACAGGCAAAAAAGGAATCTAAATGTACTAAAAGAAGGAAAGGTTTGTCAGAGCAATGAACTTGTGTCCAGGAGAGGATGTTAAGAATCAGATATAAACACGAAACTAATTGCACTCAGACTCAATACACGTAAGCGTTATGAGTATGCTTAGTAAATATTAAAATAGTAATAGTAATTTGTACCGATGAAAAGTCAATATTAATAATTCGTAATTTGTCCAGCTTAGTAATTGTTATCGCTTAGCGATTACAACATGAGTAAATAACACATAAAATGTCGTATGTTCTCATTAAATGATCGTTCTAAGCCGTTGCGGTTAAGCCACACTGGTTCCATAAGACCACGACATTAATTAATAATTAAAAACCAGAAACACATTTCTGTTTTCTTGTAAGGAATTAAATTGAAAGCTTTATAGTGTTCCAGTCTCGAGCTTTCATTTGTTTCAATCTTTTTAATTTAATTACTTTAGTAATGGTACTTACGTAATGTAAACTCATTAATGGTAAAGGGCTTTTATTCGAATATACAAATATACAATATCTTGTCTAGAAATGGCCTGATATGACTTAGATTAATATGTTATAAATGTTCAATTTTATATCAATTATAATGAAGTTCAACAGGTATTGGCTAATCAGTTGCAATAGTTTATGAGTAGAGACAGTATAAAAACTTTCTTTAAAATTAATAGTATACGTAAAATTTTTAAGTCTTTTGTTTTTGGTCAACCAGTTTCGAAGTCTATTAATCTTAAGTAACCCCCGTTTGTAATTAATAATAATGAAATTATTGTTTAATTACTTCAAAATATAAAGATACTTATTTTAGGTAAAGAATTTATTGGAAATGTACAAAAATGCATGATAACACATAAATAATATGACGAGCCGGTTCAGGTTCGATTCCCACCCAGGACAGACATTATAGTGAATGAGCATGTCTGTTTGTCTTGAGTGTCGGTGTAATTTTATCTATATAAGTATGTATTTACAAATGAAAAGTAGTATATTATGTAGTATATCAGTTATCTGGTTTCTATACTACAAGCTTTGCTTATTTTGGAATCAGATGGCTTTGTGTGAATAATGTCCCAGGATATTATTATTATAAAAAATAGCGTTGTTCGAAATGGGTTTCCTCTTTCAAGCTCTAATTTTTGTTAAGGAGTTTCATATACAATTGTTTGATAAATTGGTCTCGTCTCATTTTATCGAAATGGTTTTAGGGACGGGAGACGTGGCCGAGAGTGCTGAATCTGGAACGGGTCGAATATGTGTCTCCTATTTCAAATAACACATTTGTCCTGATTGCAGTTTTTGGACGTTATCTTGAATGAGCTATATATCAAATAGCAATTATATTGCGTCTTAAAATACTATTTCAGTGCCTTCGGCAGTTACGGAAAGGTGTATTTTTAAACCGCTTTCAAAAACGAGATGGTTTAGAGATATTATGTTTAGAGATATGTTTTTTTTTATAAAAGTCGTAGGCGGACGGGCAATAGGTGGTAAGTCATCGCCATCTCTTATAGATAAAAGAAGCTGTAATAAATATTAACCATTCCTCATCCGCCAATGCGTCACACTTCCCTTGGGATTTGAAATGCTATGTTAATTGTGTCTATAGTAAGACTAGCTCACTGAGCTTTCAAACCGGAATACAAGAATATTAAATATTGCTATGTATCGGTATAAGGCAGTCTTGTTCTAAGAGAGAGAACCTTCTTATAATTTTCTTATGTACATAATATTTTAGCAGCATTCAAAAAATTTGATTATTTAAATTACATAATTATATTCCTCGTTGATTCCAAATATTTTTCTTTAACATTGCTTTTCGTGAATTTTGTTTTATTTGTCAAAAATATGACAACCGATTTAATAATTGGTGGTAGAGCTTTGTGCAAGCTCGGCTGAGTAGGTATCACCCACTCATCAGATATTCTACCGCAAAACAGCAGTACTTCGTACTGTTGTGTTTCGGTTTGAAGTGAGCCAGTGTAATTACAGGCACAAGAGACGTATATGACGCCAATGTTGGTGATCACTTACCATTCGGTGACCCATATGCTCGTCCGTCTTCCTATGAAATAAAAATAATAAGTAAATTGATTAAAATAAGTTTATGTAACGAATAATAATTTAATTAAAGTAAGGTATGTATATTACATAAATATAATTAATATAATAAAATTAACATTACAAATAAGTTTTTAAGATTATATTTTATTTAACCATAATATCGTAGTAGCAATTCACCTAATAAAAATTTATTTCCACCTTCCCACGTTTAGTTACAATACATTACATTTTCTAATTAAGTTACGTAGTTAAAGCCCTGTACTGTTTATAAATCTATTATAATGAATCATTATTGTGGTTCAGCTTGTGTTAGCGTAAGCTCTAAGCTGATAATGGAAACTTACGCTGCTCGTATATTCACCCATATTCATTTTTCTTTTCTTTTCAAACATACATATTACAAAATTGTTTGTGCTGTTATGCATATTGAGTTGGTGAAGTTAGTTAAAAATATTCAAAATTAATTTATTAATTATAAAAATAAAATATATTAAATTTTGATAAATTGAGCGTATTCCTGTCAAGTATGTTGACTCAAATATTCAATGTTCTTTATTCAAGTATGTATTATTATGTATGTAAATAAAATATAGTAATAATAAAGTATGTTTTATTTAAAAAGTACTTAAGATTTGTCATTGTATAGGAGCAAAGTGGTAGCTTTATACCACCGACTCGGAATCTAGATTTTGCTGACTTTAAAACTGTTAGTTATTCTTTTTCACAAATGAAATTATATTATCAATATATTATACTAAATAATAGTATTAATATTAAGATTTTATTTAAAATTATTATATATTTAACTTTATCATAAAATAGCGTTCTAATATGTTTCCCTAAAATTTATTTTGTTTTTATTAATTTACTGAGATCTTTTTCATTTTTAAGCATAGGATTAATACAATGATCGTTGAAATGTAACGGATAACAGGATTAATGTATCGGAAAACTGAGGACGTAGGAAGAGGCAATAAAGATATTTCGACTTCATTTTTTACATTGAATACTCGTTTTACAAACCAAACGAGAGCGATTTATCGCTTTAAAGGAAAATTGTTTTTCATTTATCTAATGCGGATAACTCAGTTGCGATATCATTTGTTATTTATTGCGTTCAACAAATATTATACAATTATACAATATAAAAACACCGACGCTTTTTCAGGGTTCCGTACCCTAAGGGTAAAACGGGAACCCTATACTAAGACTCCGCTGTCCGTCCGTCTATCACCAGGCTGTATCTCATGAATCGTGATAGTAAGACAGTAGAAATTTTGACATATGACGCATTTTTGTTGCCGCTATAACAACAGATACTAAAAACAGAATAAAATAAATGTTTAAGGGGGTTCCCATACAAAGACATGATTTTTTTGCCGTTTTTTTAAATAATGGTATGAAACCCTTCGAGCGCGAGTCCGACTTGCACTTTTTTTTAAACGAGTGATGTTGTTATTGTTATTAAATAAGGTATATTGTACGTAATTTTTATTATCAGAAAGAAAAATATATTCGGTAAATAAAAATAAATAGACATTTAAGGTTTAACTTACACCAAGCTGTCGTCCAGACTATATAGACTTAAGATGACGAAAATTTAAGCCGTAGAGATCAATATGGCGCTAGCGCAAATTTGATTCATGAGAGGAGAAAATAAACAACCGTTCACTTTGGCATTGTCAATACAGATAAAGGTCAAATAAACAAACTGAATTCGACAACTCCGCTGTACATTTAACTAATATTTAACTCAAGCCTGTCCAAAAGTATTGATTACCTGCAAAAATATAAAATAGACAAGTTCCTAATCCACTGTTAATGAGCTGGCATGCTAAATATTGACTAGCTACTTATGACTAAATACATTGTAAGTATAAGTAACTTATAATTAAGTTGTAATTTAGTTAACAACTTGAATCTTAATAAGTGTGAACCAGCCTTAAATGGCTAGATAAAGCCTTCTTTGTGTGGAAGGTATGAACACATTATTCCATCATGGTAATTCAAGGTGGCTATGGCTGTATTTTATTCGACTCATGCACATTTCCTCAAGATGTTTTCCATCAGCGCCGAGCAGGAGATGATTATTTTAAACGTAAATTAAACACACGAAAACTCTTCGCTTGTTGAACGAGTAACGCGTAATCTGAGCTTAAGATGTTCAGCTTCAATACATATTAAACCCTATTTTGAATATAAATAAAATATAACAATATGTTTTACTGTTTAATAATTATTAAAACTTTCAATAAAACAATGATTATGTAATTAAGTCTATAAATGACTATTCATTTTCCAATATATTAATTTTTACAATTGTTAAAAGGCTCTCATTAAAATATCAGTCTTAAGATCTATAACATTTTCATTTCAAGATCATACTTTTCGCTTCCTCTATTATATGTTCCTCGGTGATTGATATGATAACTACTCCGCGAGTTCGGCACACAGTCAGTCGACGAATCTTATAAAGGACCATATTAAAAACATAAAATAAGACTGTTCTATTTTTAGAATTCCATTACTTAAAAATGCCAAGAATACTTCTTCCATTATATCAAGAAAAATTATACGATATTCATCGCCGCCATTATCGTCAATTTTAAATTAAAATATTGAAGTTATTTTCCTTTAATAGGTGGTAGACTTTATGGGGTGCGTACCACCCACTCATCATTTATTCTCCTGCCACCTCAGTAATACTTTATGATTGGTGTGTTCCAGTTTGGAGGGTGAGTGAGCTAGTTTTATTACATGTATAGACATAACATTTTAGTTTCCATGGTTGATGACGCGTTAGGGGTTTAAAGTATCTTTAACAATTCTAATAAAAAAAAAAGCAAACCTCTCTGTTTTAATAATGCTTGCATGTTTTTTTATTTTAGCCTATTGGGCGTGTTATAAATTGTACTCACTTTTATTATTTGGTAATTATATCTTCGTTTACCTTTTACTGCAATGACTGTAACGTTTGTGTTGGCAGTATATGTACAAGGCGTAGACTGAAAAGCAGCCTAGCTGAGACTACGACCTTTTCACCAAATCATCAAATATCATATTGTTAACTCTTCTTTTTATGGTTTTGTAACTTAATTTTGTCTTTGTTTCTTTTTGGTGAATAAAGTTACTTATTATTATTATTATTAATAACGTTCATGTTTATGGATTGTGACAACATGTGACAGTTGGTTCATTTGCTTGTCTGTTTTTTATTCTATAAAAAATGCTAATATATATTAGATTTATTTTTTATAATTTGGAATACAGACTCATTTACCACTTGGTGGTAGAGCTTTGTGCAAGCTCGTCTGGGTAGGTATCACCCACTCATCAGATATTCTGCCGCAAAACAGCAGTACTTTGTATTGCTGTGTTCCGGTTTGAAGGGTGAGTGAGCCAGTGTAATTACAGGCACAAGGGACATAACATCTTAGTTCCCAAGGTTGGTGGTGCATTGGTGATGTAAGCGATGGTTAACATTTCTTACAATGCCATTGTCTATGGGCGTTGGTGACCACTTACCATTAGGTGGCCCATATGCTCGCCTGCCTTCCTATACGATAAAAAAAAATGCTGAGACTGGGCCCTACTAAGGATGAATGTATAAATGTAAATAAAATCATTGCGTATATTTTTCTTACCATTAAGTAAAGAACTATGTCATAACGTTTTACCCAATTTATTTAAACGAAATCATCTGATGCTTTTACTGAATTACATTATGTGGTCATATTTTCTGAAACATTCTTGTCATGTATTTTCTAGAACAATCAATAACCGTAGGGTATATCATTTATATAATTACAAAATAGCAGACCATGTTACTAATAACTATACTATTATATAACTCTGCAAAATATTAGCTTTCTTCTTTATTTCTTCATAATGCTCGTGGTTCCATAAATTTATTAAGAGTTAAGTCGCGAATTTTCAATAATTGACAGTTATACATACAAATAGCCAACAAAAAATATGTTTTCGTTAAATAGGTTTATAAGCTACAAGCACTTTTGATCATCATTTCACAGGCAATATTAAATATAACGAGGAATCCGCAAGGTTTCAGAAAATATTTTCGTTAATAAGGTGACAATATTAAATGTCATAGCTGTAGCTGGCAGTAAATTGCATAGTTTGATTTTTTGGTTTGCAATTTGTGACAGGGGTGGCCGGCTGCTAGCCAGACGCCAAAAGGCACATGTAAATCAACGTGACAGCTGCTACGCTACTCCAGCTTAGGTTGTCAATGATTGTGCGCATTTGCGGATGTTTTATTTTATTTCGTTAATTTTAAATGGTGACTTTACGTACTCTTGGCGTAGTTTAACGCTGGCCATAAGAGAGATTTTTATATAATAGCTTGGCAGACAGGCAAAAAGGCCATATTATAATGGTAAATTGTCACCACCGGACATTGACATTGGTGCCGTAAGAAACATTGATCTCCTATATGACCATTGTGTCACCAACCTTGGGAACTAAAATGTTATATTTCTTGTTCCTGTAGTAACTCTGTCTCACTCACCATTTTAAACGGAACAAAACAATACTAAGTATTGTAATCTTGCGGCGCCATAAGGGACGAGTGAGTGCTACCACCAAGTTAAATATGTTTTCTAAGCTTTTTGCAAATGACGTATATTACTGATATATTACTATACTGACGGTAATAACGGTATATAACTAGACTGTTCCTTTTAGTATTTCGAACTGGTCTCTGGTATTTCTTATTCCACGCCCATCAAAATGGGCCGCTTGCGAAAAGTCCGGAATACATCTTCGAAATCTTTCACGTTACGCTCTATGTCTTCTGCGCTTAATTAAGACATGTTTCTATATTCCACGGCGAGTATTTCTCGGTTGCTTATGTCAAAAATATGTATATCTATATAATAAGTATGTATTTTGTTTACGTACGGTATGTCCGCGTACAGCCTTCCTCAGAGAAACCATCACGTTCTCGAAGTAGTCCGTAGCCTCTCCTTTCCCTGTCAAAGACGCCCATCACAAGATTTTTCTCGATATCCGAAGATTTATCCTGCGTTAAATAAAAAAGGGATAATAATTATTTATTCACAATTTAGTTTCAAGTGTAACGAAACGAAAGTAATAATCATTGAATCAAAATTGAGCACAAACATTTTTATATCTTGATTGTCAGTGTTCATTCACTGAACAGTAAATAGGTCACCAAATTGTAGATGTAGATCAACTTTGCATGATGACTATTAAATAAGTAAAAGAACAAATCGAGTTAAAACGTATGTTCATCATGAGGTCATGTCGGTTAAGTATAGTCTATACATCGTTCGTCAATTATGCAATGCTTAGTATGGCGTACGTACGGCGCTACCTGCCACGGACGTGAATAGCAAGTTTAGTTACTAACTTGTATACCGTAAATAAGGTTTTGTATGTGTGCAATATTCTGGTATAATAATGGCCAGTACATGCTGCTAGAACTAATTTCGTCTAACAAAAAGTATAACTTGCTCTGAAATTATAATGTCTGGCTAGTTTTGGTCATACGACCGATACGTACTATTTATTTGTAAACTATTTTTATATATAATAAAATGATCATTTAACAAATAAATCTTGTTAAACTTTATAAAAAAGTACCTACATTTAGTCTATTTCTTAATTTAACTAATCCTTTATATTCACAATTGTGCTATTGGTGAAAAACGTGTAAGCTTATAATAATACATTATGTAAAATAATAGATTTTTAAATAATTATAAAAAAGAGTTTTATAAAATTATCTGTTATTTAGTTACGAGTATTTATTTTATTAATGTACATAAAATACTTCTTGCTTTGAAATCCTTATAAAAAAAAGAAAAAATTATATTGTAATTTTGACAATGACAGTAATAAAAAATGATATGGTCGTTATACGATAAGGCATCAATACATACCGTAAATATTGCACTTTTTAAAAAAGGTGAATATATGAAGTCATTGTAAACTGGTCTTATTGAAAACTATTTAAAGTTCTCTTTGCTACGTCCTTGAAGAAGGACCTTTAGTCTTCTTGCGTTCACTGATATTCAAAGTTTTGAAGAAATGCTATTTAGTAAAAAAAAAACATAAATATTACGTGAATGAATTATTGTTTGAATAATTCTATGTCTACTTAGTCCTACTAGTAATAATATATTGAAGAGTTCATATGCTTAAAAGTGCTAATTTTTGAACAAAAGGATATACAAAACATGTTCCTGAGATTAGCCGGATCAAGCAAACAAACTCTTCAGCTTTACATATTAGTATAGATAAAACTATCAAATTCTATCTATTTAATTAAAAAAGTAGGAAACCGTGAACCGTGGTCGTTAAATTATTTTTATATAATAATTTCTTAATATCATACAAATGTTGAGAATTCGTAATGAGTTCTTTTTTTTCTTCTTTTTCAATAATGAATCCTATTTCAATAATATAATATAGAAAATAAATTATATAAATTCTTTGTCATAACTGAGTTCTCTTTGTGTCATTTTTATTCTTCAAAACTTTCTTGCAAGTTAACCTTTGACTTTTATTGTAACTATTGTCATCATTACAAACACGGTATATCTTAATTTAAATATTATTAACTACTGATTATTAGGTATAAGACACTCTTTCCGGTCGTGTCGGATTGCCGTCCCATCGGATTATGAGAGCTAAGGAAAAGGGAGTGCTCCTATGTTTGCGCACTCACTTGTGCACTATAATATCTCCTGCGCTGTTGGCTAATCTCTCTTGAGATTGGCCGCCGTGGCCGAAATCGGCCAGGCGTCACCATTGAGTCGATCGTAATGAATTTTGACATAGAAATGAGCATGAAACTGGTTAAGAATATAGGCATATTCATTCCGAACTTCACAGCATCGACGAGGAAATAAATTTGACGCGTACGAGACGTCAGTAGAAATACTTATTTAATAATTATTGACTTAATTATAATATAGACAGTATTTTAATAGTTTACGTTTACGTAGTATTTCTGAAATGGATTCGAAAATAAACATTTCGTTGTTTCTATGATTTTTTCAAAGTTAATTTAACGTTTGTTTTTCGATTTCTTGTTGTTTAAAGCAACAAAGGAGATTTCAATTTATTTTCAAAGAATTTTGTTCGTTTGTTGTAGAAAAAATATCTTCTTATCTTAGAATAAAATTGCATTGTGTTACTTTTTAAATTGGTATTTTAATTAAATTCAGTACTTCATCACTATATAAAAAGGTTGGCGTGTAAATTTCAAATGTTAGAAATTGGAATGTAAACTGCGTAACTCAATATACATTTTGGTTAGTTTTTATTATTCACGTTTTATACAGCTGTATGTTATTGAATCTGTGTGGTATTTGATCTACGTAGAGAAAAATGGAAAAACAATTTGAGTTAGTCTAATGGACAGAGTACAGTTAGAATTCATAACTCTAGTGCACCTATTTTATAATTTATTAAAAACTGAATACTGTTATATAATGTAATGTTAGTACCATTCAGCGTGACCTCATCCAAATGAGCTCATGAGCCATCAGTTTTGCACTCGTCACTGATCGGGGCAAGTAAAGCTGACGCCATATCTCTTAGACGGTAATCTCTTCTACCCTTGCTTTGGGTTGTATTATAAGTGGACCGCATGCCGACTTGAACGCCGTTCACCTCCACTTTGACACGGTAAAGCTCATTTCATGAGGCCAACAAATTTGACATGGAAACTCTCCCTCCGTTTTGCTATAAGCAGTAGTGGTTACTTTCCGTTTGCCCATCTCGAACATAAAAAAAGAAAAATAAGATTAAGCTATGTTATTGCTTCTACTTTTGACAGGAGGCCTAGTTTATTTTTCGCCCAGAGAATCGGATTTGCGATTTAAAGGGGAAATGCTGCAATCATTCTTGCCAGCATTCCACGCGGTCACCATTTGTACAGTAAGTATGTTTAATTTTTATTTGTATTTGTTTAAGGCTTTAAAGTAAATAAATATTATTTAAATTTAAAAAATGTACTTATAAATTATTGTTACATGAAATTTCAGTTCCAAGCTTGGTGAGGTATTGACAATGTAAGGAATGGTTAGTGTTTCTTACATCATAAATGTCTATAGGTCTTGGTGATCTGAATATTAACGAATAATGGAGCAATTAAGCTTCATTAAGCGAACAATGTAGCTCAACTTAGATATCAAGACAGATATATAAGCTGAGAATGCACTCTGCAAGGCTCTTCAAACAAATGCGCACATTGCTCATTTTAGTCTAGACAAGGTACAATCGGTTTTTATCTTATTATATGTTATGTTTATTTTTATATTATATTTTATAAAAGTCTATATTTAATTTTTAAAGCAAAAAACAATAAATTTCAATTCATCAATTTTAAGATTTTTATACCAACAAAACAATTTAGAGCTGAGATACTTAATGCCTTATTATATGTTTTTAAAACGGCGATTTTAATTAATTATAACATTGTATATGTTTACTTGTATTAACTTATAATAAATGTGTGATAATTCTATAATATATATTTATGTTGTATCCAAGTAACAGGATAGCGTTTATAGTATTAACATTTGTGTATAGTTGACGGCTTAGAACATATCCACTTTGACAGAGAATGGCTCGCTTTTGATATGGACAAAGCGGTCAGTAGTACTAAGTTTATCAAGCCACTGCAGTGCCTAGTACGCAGACTATACAATTGGTTCGTAAGTTGAACTTAATTGAAACCGAGAGCCTCTTAAACTGGTTATCGCTTAGCACATAATTTTATGCAATATGAAGAAAGTTAGTCATTGATCCAATAACTGTTTCAGGATCTTTAATCGTACTAAAAGTGGATAGTTTTGTTTGTTTTAGCACTTCGTAGAAAGCAGTATTTATTAATGTTGTATTGAACATACAACACTACAAAAAATAGCTTTTTCAAGAAACTACTCGTTTCGCTGGCGTGAAAAACAGAAGAACGAAATATGTTTCCTCGACTAGTATGAACTCGGTGAACGAAACTAGGCGCGATTTAAAATACAAGTGGTGCCATCTAACGGAGGGTGTTGTAAGCTTTCGATGTCTGTTCATGTTTATAAGGCTAATTATATTTAAAATAACTTAAATATTTACAATAGAAGCAATAACTGCTAAATAATACCGTAATTTTACAAAGCTTTTAACTACCTGGTTAAACAGTAAAAGGATTACCGCATTTTGTATCAATATTTCAAAATTCAGTACTAATTGTCTGAAGCCGAGATGGCCCAGTGGTAAGAACGCGTGAATCTTAACCGATTATCGTGGGTTCAAACCCGGGCAAGCGCCATTGAATTTCATGTGCTTAATTTGTGATTATATTCATCTCGTGCTTGACGGTGAAGGAAAATCAATGAGATGTGTTTTCTATACTTACTGTTGGTCGATATTTTTACTTGAAGAGTCATAATTCAGTATGCGTAAAATGTTGATAAAATCGTATAGCATTCTTCAAATAAATAGCTAAAAACGTTTAAACACTGTATTTTACAGCATTTTAATTTTCGCACAAATCCTTATAAGAAAATGGATGTATGGGCATACTAATAACAGTCACAATAATCTTTGTACCCTATGTTCACTGACTGAACGTAGCATATACAACCGGATAAAAGATGACTCGAAGAAGAGGAGTAAGCGAACAGCAAATCCAACTCTTCTTTATTTGACTAAAGGCCTTTTTTCCTTTGATAAGATTTTTCTCCACTATGTTATTACTCGTTTGGCTATAGCGCACCTGGCATTTGTATCGTTCACAAATTCGGTTACCGTTTCTCTATACTTTTTATCGTGAACTCTTATTCGACACAAAATATGGGTGAAGCGTCCTAGCTTACTATGGCGAAAACAGTTTAAGTTTAAAATAAATATTCTGATATTGACATTTAAAATTAAATAAAAATATATAAATATTATTGTTTATGTGAACTGGTGACGTTAAAGTCGCAGCTTCACTGTCGGGTTTTTAAAGATTATCTAATATTAGGAACAGGCTGTGCCTACGGTTTAATTCGCGTAAAACTGAAATAAATCCCTAAGAGCAGATTATTTTTTATTGCATAGGAATGCGGATAAGCATATTGGCCACCTGATGGTATGTGGTCACCAACGCTCATAGACATTGGCATTGTACGAAATTTTGTGCCAACAAACTTGGAAACTAAGATGTTATGTCCCTTGTGCCTGTAATTACATTGGTTCAATCACTCTTCAAACCGGAACACAGCAATAGTAAGTACTGTTGTTTTGCGGTAGAATATCTGATGAGTGGGTGGTACAGACGAGCTGGCACAAAGCCATCATGTAAAATGTCTTATTATATTTTTGTATATACAACAATCTTACTTTTATTTTCTTGGGATATTAGTATTTATTAGACAGAACTACATACAGTTGGCCATGAAAAAGTCATCATTTCCTTAAATCTATTCCCATATATTGGAATGTCTTTATTTTTTGATTGTATACGATAGCTTCAAAGGAAATGTTGACATTTTAAAAATAAAATGTAAATGTGTTTTTTATAAGAAATTATAATTTAACCGACTAACTGGCTAATTTTTCGCCCAGAGAATTCGAATTGCGATTCAAAGAGGAAATGCTGCTAGCATTCAAGCCCCCATTCCGGGCTGATTTGTACTATTTTTACTTTTTGTTTATTTAAGGCTTCTCTTCACTTGTCAAATTAACCGACTAAGTATAAATTTAACAAAATCATGAAAACAAAATATGCAGCAACCTAGCCAACATATAAACTTTAACTGACAAAAAAGTTATTTACAAAGCGAAAACAAATACTTACGTCAATATGAGTATTTTCAAACAACCTGCTCAACTATCTGTTAAAATATGTCAAAACTATAAAAAGTATTAAGAACTGTCTATAGTCTTCATCAACAATCAACATCTATTTATAACTTTCAATACAATTAACGCCAATGTTTTTGAAAACCACTTTACAAATAATACATTATTTTAGAACAAATTAGATTACCAAAAAAGCCGATATGACCCAGTAGTTAGAACGCGTTAATATTAACCGAGGATAGTGGGTTCAAACCCGGGCAAGCATCACTGAATTTTCAAATGCCTAATTTGTATTTATTATTCATATCATGCTTGACGGTGAAGGAAAATATCGTGAGGAAACCTGCATGTGTTTAATTTCAGTTAAATTCTGCCACACGCGAATTCCACCAACCCGCATTGAAGCAGCGTGGTGGAATAAGCTCGAAAACCTTCTCCCCTAAAAGAAGAGTAGGCCCAGCAGTGGGATATACACAGGCGGTTACTGTACGATACAAAAGGCCTGCAACTTTGAAAGATAGACATATATAACCGACGTATACCAACATAAGCTGAACCTTCAATTCCTGATCAGTTACAAATATTTATGAAAATAATTGTGATAAATGTGATTCAAAGACACGCCATATTTTCACATACGAGAATATATTTTTAGATACGCAATAGTAGTTTACAGAGTCATACGGTACCTAAATGAAGATTCTGCGTTTTAGCGGCTGATCCGAAATTTTCATGTATTTAGAATTTAACTATTCAGGGGTGATGGTAAACATCGTAAGGAAACCTGTACGTGTATTATGTAATCTTGCCACCTATTTACCACCAACCTTCATCGATGTGAAATAGTTCCCAAAAGCTCCAATTCAAGACGATTTTTTTTACTCATCAATATGTAGGTACGATTGTGTTGTGTGGTTGTCGGTTGATAATGTAGTTACAATTATTGTTATTTTTGGATTCGATGTCAGCCAAGGAAACACCACAATATTCCTAGCAATCATTATACGAGAATACTTTAAGAAATATATTTTTTTACAAAATAACTATACTAGTCGCTGATAATGTAGCTTTCGGTAGGTGAAAGAATTTTTAAAATCAATCTAGTAGTTATTGAATTTTTTTAGGTCTTATAATATTAGTGTAAAAGATAAATTATCTTTCGCAAAAGTTATATACGTACGATGAAAATGTTTTAAACTTCAGTACGTTGAGAACTGGCATTCGACGTGTTTGAATTTTGTTAGTAGGAGTTTAGTTTTCAACAAAATATTTAACTTAATATCACTTAAAATTTTGCGAAATCAAATAAATGAAACTTTGTATAATTTTATTTATTTATTAAAGGTTTTTACATAAATGATATTCTTAATAAATCATGTGCAAAAACTACAACAAACTAAACTATATACACCTATTATTAGAAAGCAAAAACAGCATGCATAATTAAATCATTTATTTATTTACATTTAAAACCTTAAATAAATACAAATAAAAAATAAAAATATTTACTATACAAGTCGTGACCGCGTGGAATAGTGGTAAGAATGCTAACAGCAATTCCCCTTTGAATCTCATTTCCGACTCTGGCCGAAAAATGAACCAGCCAGCCCTCCTGTCACCAGTTGAGGCAATAAGACGAAAGGTGTAATATTTTGGATGAATTTTTTGGCACTATTAGCTTCAAGGTCCAAGCGTTTTAACTGCAAACGGTACAAAAATATAATTTGGAATAAGAGACGAATATTTTGTTACGTTCGTTCGTTTCAGCTTTTTCTGCGGCAGCTCCGGCTTTTAACATTGTTTCCCTGATATGAGACGGAGCCAGTGTGTCAACGCATGTTGCGTCCCACATAAGTTCCCGTTCCCAGGGAAACAATGTCACTCCATCAGCTCTCTTTCCATTAAAGTAAGTAAAGTAACAGCCTGTGAATGTCCCACTGCTGGGCTAAGGCTTCTTTTCCTCTTTGTGAGGTTTTGGAGCTTATTCCACCACGCTGCTCCAATACGGGTTGGTGGAATACACATGTGACGGCATTTCAATGAATTTGACTCATGCAGGTTTCCTCACGATGTTTTCCTTCACCGTCAAGCACGAGATAATTTATATTCACAAATTAAGCACATGAAATTCAGTGGTGCTTGCGGGGGTTTGAACCCACGATCATCGGTTAAGATTCACGCGTTCTTACCACTGGGCCATCTCGGTTTTCTTTTTTTTCCATTATCACGATTAATTTCACAGAGCTCAATAAGAGCAGGAACGTCAATGGTGGCAAGAGCCCTTTTTTAGTCTCATTAAACTAAATTAACATTTAAATATTATTATAACAATATTTGGGACACTGACTATTCGAAATACTCGAAACACTCGGAATACACTACTGCTTTGCACCGTTAACCAGCGTGAGATATAAACATTTTATTGATTTTGATAAACATGTTATATTTACACATTCAATTGTGAACTGAAATAGATTCAATGATATCCATCCATTAATACTCTCCCATTAGTCTAATGGTTTTTTCGTTTGGTTAACGTTTTGTAGTTTACTGTTTTGTTCCAAAGCATTATAGGGGGATGTGTTCATCTGTGCGTTGCATAGTTATTTAAAGAATTAAAGTATATTTAATTCCGTTTCGGAAAAGATTCCGAGAGAGCTTCAGAAACGTGGTGAAAACGAAATCCCTCCTTAAAAAGGAATATAAACAACGGTTATAAACTTGACCTTTTCCTGATATAATTATATCTATATAGTCGAACAAGAAATAATTTATAAGAAAATCAGTCGCCATAAATCATATGATGAAGTGGTTACGTTTACGCAAGAATTAATGAAGTTGCATAGTTTATATGCACTTTGAACGGTGAGCGTTCCACGTGGTGGCAGTTTACGTGCAATGCCAAAGTAGAGAAAAGAAGGGCACTGCAAATAAAGGCGCTGTTGGACGTTATCAAATTACTATGTACGTTTCATGTATCGTTCATGGTGAGTTGTCCGAGATTTTTTTTTAGTTTTTATTTTCCCAAAATTAAAGTATCCCTAGAACGACTTTCTCTAGTGCCCCGTTATTATATATCCAGTTATTTATTTAGATTTGAGATACAATGAAAAAGTATCTTTTCGATATTTCACATAGAGATTAGTTTCAACAACAAGGTTGATTTTAAAGCTCTAGTAGATAACAATGGTGTATAATGTAGCGTACATTATTTAGCTAATTATGGCTGTAGATTTCTTATGTTTTTACCAAAATTGTCTAAACGAAGTTAATAATTCATTAATTATATCTTAAAGAAAATATGTAACATATATTATGCAGACGTATTTTTAAAAATAGAAATTAATATTTCCTTTTACAATACAAAATCATAACACTTACTCGTCATTAATTAATCGTCAAAGTATAAAAATACCGTACATTCACAATAATGTAATTAAATGATTCAAACCTACTTTTTAACGATTCAAGGTAGCGGTGCCCTGTGAGTCGTCCCCACGGGCAAAGCCACGTGGATTACCTCACAGTAGAGCGTCAACTTTATCGGATGCAGCAAGACCAGCCACGTGGCTCTGGTCGCGTGGCTCAGGCCCTGTTATCGTACATACGAGGCCAGATGTACGGCTTATTATAACGGAACCCTACTTCAAAAGATCATGCGGTTTAAGCCAAGCTTCGCCTTTGTGTCGCCCAGTCTAATTGTCATCCAACATCTATTATATTGGAAAGGACACTGTTTTATTAGAATAATTGATTGTTTGTCCAGAAGGGCGATAAACATTATCAGGAAATTGAAACATGATCACTCTTCGGTTATCCTGTATGTCAAAGTATAATCATGTACAGCGATTCCTATGATTAACACCAATATTTGTCGAACATGTCTATGTCGTGTCTGGAGGCTGAAAACTAATTTTCACGTGCAAGCAAAATGACAAATTCCATTATTCGATTATCCGATACAAACAATGAACTCAATTGGAGTTTCGGACTGTCACAATTCGGACATTTGAAAGCCACGTTCCATTTACATGCATTACATATTCATGTATGCATTACATATGTTGTACTAAATTGTTAGGTTTTCCAAACCAATTTCAATAATTGAAATGGAATTTTCTCGCTGCTCTTAATTGACAATGTTTGGTTCTTATAATCGCAAAATAGTTTATATCGTGATAAAAAGTTGGTAATGTTTATTTTTTTGTAAAAAAAAGCAATATCAAATTTGGCTTATTACATAATAAGATAATATTAATATACAAGTATCTAGATGATAAAAATGGGTAAAGTTCGTATTCTTTAAATGGAAAATAAATCTAATTGTGTATGTAAATTGGAATCGTTTAAGAAGAAATAAAAAAATCTAATTACATTTTTAAAAAGTCATCTGGTTTGGAACAGAAATAGGTCATGTTAATTTTATTTAATACGTATTAATTCAAATGCATAATCTTCCTCCTGCATGGATGAGCAAAACAACTGTAGAGTGAAGTTGCACTTTTCATTTAATATGACAACGCAATGGACACTTACGCTAAATAACAATGAAATATGCATAAATTGTATCAATATTACAAAAGTTGTAAGCATGTTTAAACAACGCCTCGATAGTAAATTATTAATCGTAATACTTGACTCTGTATTCTATGTCATAATAAATAAAAAATCTATAGTATAATATATTCAAAATTTTCGATAACATTGGCGTTTTAAAATATTTCAAATGAGTATGTGTAAAAAGTGTCATATTATAATAATTATTATACAACTAATTAAAATAGTTTTGTTGCTACGTCGCAATACGATCAATATTTTTTTCTAATTTGCGCGCTTTGTAATGAAACGTAATTTCAATACTTCGCTGTTAAAAATGGTTAACTTTTTTGACTGCCTCGTTGAAACCGCAGAAGCCGAAGTCTGAGTTCAAACCCCAGGTCAAGCCGATAGTAAGTATGGGTTTTTTTAGTCGAACGATTGACAGTAGCAGCCCAGAGCATGGAAGTATGTCCGGAGTCCCGAGTCCCGAGTCAGGTCAAGCCTGTGTTCTGACCTGACCCTACTCTATTTTATCCCTTGAGGCCTAAATTTCATAAAAACGTTCTCACGTAGCGCAAAAAAGTTTCCACCTATTTACAACTATTTTCTTATTACAATTTTAGATATCATAATCAGATAAATCAACTTACGCCGGAATTAATATATTTCTGAACATATAACTCCAAAGTAATGTAATGCCGTTTTTCTTTGTTACTATCTAATTTGTAAAGATGTTATTATTTTGCACAGAACTGCATGATAATCCTGGCACAAGCACCCTTAGCACCTCAGCTGTGGTCGGTGCTCGCTCCGATTGGAGACTCGCTCAGAACTCGGCTCACGTACGCTAAATCCATATTTTCTCCGCATGAATATAAGCAACTTTGAGAACATCTGTTGGCTTATATTCATGAAAAAATAAATAGTTCGAATCTCAACTTTATCGTATAATTTTCAATGAATAGTAAAAAAAGCTTCGGCCTTTTTTGTGGATACTCTTGAAATTAATTTTTAGATTCATTTTTATAAACATAAACTTAATGAATATCCAAGATGGAACAAACAATTTCTAGATAGTTTATTTATTTTATGATACATCATTATTAAATCGTAATTTTACCATCATACTATGAAATATAAAAGTAATTCAAAGATCATACAAAAAATTACTAATGAAGCATAAGTTATTATCAGTCGTTTATCTCAAATTGAAAATTTACTTTACAGCTTAAATGAATTACAATCTAGAAAGTATGCAGTATTCCTAGCATATATTCGGCCAGGGTGGCGCATCCGCCACGGCAAGCTAGGCCACTGGGCTAGAGCCCTGACTCGCTTAGTGGGAGCGCTTTGTGCACGCCAGCCTGGGTAGGTACCTACCTCCCATTCATCAAATATTTTCCCGTCAGATAAGAATACTTAGTAGGGTTGCATTTCGGTCGGAAGGGTGAGTGAGCCAGTATTACAACAGGCATAAGATACATCAAGGGACTTAGTTTCCAAGGTTCGTGGTGCATGATGATGTAAGAAATAGTACATATATATTAAGGTACCAATGTCCATCCAAATAAAAAAAAACATGTGACAACAGGTGATAATATAATGCATTTCCTTAACTCCCGCGATCTAATAGGACGACAGGACCATATATGCAGTCCTTATGTGTTGTTAGAGTTATATGAGTGAAACCGTTAATAAATTAACCCATACCACATATTTTGGTCTGCTAACCACATACGTGTGTTACTGAAGTCCGCCCATGGAGTAGTATTCCAAATTGTGGTATTACCGAAAAATGAATACGAATAAAATACTTAATCTTACTCTAGAGCTTAATAAAATAATTTACTTATTTCTATAATCCAGTCTTCTCAAATAACTTAATCTACAATAAAATTTCGCGATATTCATAAAAAGTGTGTCCTGATGTAAAAGGAACCTAAAAATTTAACTTCTTTATATCACTATATACATTGATATACTACTGTATATACTACTAACTGATACTGCGCGGCCTCTTTCTGTGACATGATCTCTCGCAGAAACAGACCATTTACAACCACTTCAGCCGAGAGCATGGTGTTAATTATGCTCGGCAACGAGAGTTTGCCGACTACAGCCAGCAGGGTATGCCTCAGGGGAGCTCACGCAGTACACTCCCCAAGAGTGTGTGTGGTGCGTCCAGTGGAGTACCACAATTGTGGCAGGACAGTGATAGATACCTCCCGCCTCGCTATCTCGTGGAGTTATCGAAACAGCCGTGCCCGATTAGTACCTTTGTCAGTCTATATGTAAAGGTGGCGCTTTTTCTTGCTACCCAGCGGCTCAAGGGGGAGGGCAGATCACCTCCTCCGTCGCTAGGCCTGCTGAGGTCCACATCAGTAGGCCTAGCGACGAAATCCTCCTTGCATCTGTGTTTCATCTCGTTGTGCTAAGGCCCTGACTTGCGTAACTCTGCGGAGCCAGCGTAGGGTGTCAGCTTGTTGATTTCTCCCCTACCACGTTAGATAGGAGGCAGACCATGGAACAGCAACGATGATGACCGTCTTACACCCAGGTTCAGGCCCAGATACCTTAGGTACAGGTAAATACACGCCCCTCGAGGGGCGCCCCGACGTGGACCATGGAATAAGAGGGCCTCCGTTTTTGATATCATGCAACCATCTACGTGTGGTCACAGAGACTGCTGTCGAATTACTTTTACTTGCCCAAGTCAGACGCGCGCTTTTCATTTTTTTGTGGATGGCGCATGCTGGTGCAAGCTGTTCAACGACGCATACATAGAAATATTAAAATTTGAAGAAACGTTGCGGTCTCACAGACGCGAGGTAGGTTTCTGCAGTCTTATAAACTAGTTACTAGAATAATAGCGCAGCTAAAGGCAAAACATAGTTCTGTAAGAACAATGACACAACTTAATTTTAAAATTAAGAATTAATAGATCACAAAACTTTAGTTAAAAGGCTCAACGAAAAGTTAAAGTATACGAGGTACAAACTTCGACTTTTCTTAAAACTTTACGGAAAACACAAAAATGTGAACAAAGTTACAGCCTGAACGCGTTTCGATTTTCAAATACGGTGAATACATAGTCCAAGCAGCCTTATCATTTTTTACCAACGTGATGTTGGTAAAACAATATTAAGCTGGGAGAAATTGTGTTGTGTGAGTGCATAAAAAAATATAAGTAATGACGCTTTAGTTACTTACGTGGTTTATATAAAAAGGGGGAGCTGTTTTTGGGATATGCAATAAGTAAGTTCAACTAAAAGAATCGCATGGCCGCTACTTCTTTTCAATTATACCTCCACGAGCTTGCACAATGCTCTACCACCAAATAAAAATAAAGCTGATTATTTATGGTTAAAATTAATTAAAAATAAAATAGATATATCAAATTGAGAGTAAAATCAGATTTGTAACTGCCTTCAACCCCAACACGGGGACTTATGATTCTATTTTGATGAATAGTAAATAAAATAAAAAGTTAATCTTCTTTCCCTTCAAGATCGTAGACTTGTCCTCGATAACATTTTTCTATATAAGTTATTTAACGGAACAATCGACTGTCGTTACCTCCTTTCTAAAGTTATGATTTGTGCTCCCATGTAGGTCATGAGACTTTATTTGAAAAACTCACTCACTCCCGTCAAGGGTGCATAATAGAAATATTAATTTATAAACTAATCATCGATATTAATAAGCTAATATATAATTAGTAAGCTAATCATCGATATTAATAATATTTACAAAATGCTCGATAAGATTAACAATGAGAGAGAGTCAAACGAATAATAGTGAATTTAATGACAAATTGAATCATTTCCGATAAAAATTATCTTTTTTTTTTTTCAATAATAATGTTTAAATTGTTGTTCTAAATCTCTTTTCTTAATTATACCTCTTACTATTTATATTACTTACTACTACTTTACTTTATATTTATATTACTTACTACTACTTCATTTTATAACATTTATGTGATTATTTTATAACAATTGAATTCTTAACATCTTTTTCTATTTATAATTAATAGTTTCATTTTAAAATTATTATTTTTGTTAACTTGTAATGTTGATATATTTTGCAACACGTATAATTAAGGGGACACTCCATTTATAACCGTACGTTTGTAAACTTAATTGTGTACTTGTTGTTGGTATAGGCTATAGAAATCATAATAAAGAAAGACACTAAGGTTTCATGTGGCAAAATTTAAATTTAATGTATATATATAAGATTTTGATAATTTAATGTTTTTATAATAATGATTAAAGTCGGTTAAAAATACCCGAATGATATTTGTAAACAAATTGTAAGGCAATATGACAATATTTTTTAAAATTTATAAAATAAATTATGAATAGCAAAGAGTAAACTACAACCGTTAAGTTCTCTTTATCACTCTCTACGTCAGTTTTGCATCCGGTGAGATAATAAGGCCCATGAATTAGCTCAATAAAATGGGTGAAATTGTTCGTAAGTCTAATATGCTGTCTGTGTCTGTCAATTTTCCCAACATCAAAAAACATATTATACAATGGTTTGGATTATTTGTGTCATTGTCTACGTGTAAGCTACGTGTAACTACGTGTAGCTACGTGTAAGCTACGTGTAAGTCTACGTTGTTTAACCGTCTACGGCACGCCTACGCCTGAGTCACGCCTAAGTCTACGCCGCCGTAGAGCGCACTCTGTGTGAAAATCTATGGATAATTCTTACTTTGTTTTTATGTTTACGCTTAAATATACTAAGTTTTGTTACAGTAGAAGCCTTAAATTCGTATATAGCCCACCTTAGAACGTAAAGGGATTTCCGTGGTTGCAAGATTAGTTACTAAGTCCTATCCTATCTTGACTTGGCCTCTAGCCTAACTGCACCAACTAATATAAACTTATATCTCGTACCGAAGCTTGTTTGTGTTAAGTTTATTTGTAAGTATACCTGCTTGCTTGCAGTATTGCAAATACGTTTTTAAATACCATTTGTTTGAATATTTTTTATTAATTATATACTTTTGGCTAATAAATATTATTTATATTATAAGGAACCATTGAAAATCCTGTAATTAAATTTTACACGAGAACCTGGCTTATTTTCATGCCATAAGAGTAAATAATATATTATAATGAAATTATTTTCAATACAATAAGCATTTATTTGTCTGTCTGAATCATTAGTAAATGTGAACGTTTACCTCAGCTCGTAAATATTGGCATTGTTAGAAATATAAACAACTTCTTACACTTACAATTTCTTAACACTTGCGAACAATACACTCAGTATTTAAACTTGCAAACTGTTGTTTGGCGACAAACTAACTCGAAAGTAGGTGACCTAGACGGACCACAGTCTTACCGCAAGTAAATTAAAGCTTACTATTATATTGTAAGTCAATTATGGTTATGTACATATATGGTGCGTCAGGTTCCAAATACGTCGTAAAAGAAAGGCAAATAAAGCAACAGATGTTGATAATGATGCGAAGATATTTCGTTGCGATATAGGTCACGAAGCAAATGTCGAAGCATTTGTGATTGATGTTAGCCGTTTTACTTCGAGTGTAAGACAAAGCTGAAATCAATCGCTTTCCTGACGCTTTATAATTAGTGATAATGACTTGTAATTGACTATGATTATTCATACTTTAAGTAAGTTTGCATTACTATTATTTTATTTCAATACAGGTTTTATTTAACTTTTGGATAAAATTAAACATTTTTATGTAAATATATGTTTATTCAATAAGAACTATAAATTCATCGCTTGAGGGTTAGTTAGTTTAAAATTCTGCTGCCATATTTGATCAATACATAAACGAATAGGTGAAGTTAAACCAATTTAAAAGAAATAATAAATCGTTTTATTCAGTCAGTACTCGATAAAGTCATGAAAAATAGTGTTTAAAGACGAAATAATGTATTACAATTATAGTTTCTACTGACTACATCATTCACGACTCATCAATCTGCAAATGGTACTTTTATTACGGTGACTTCTAGAAGCTCTCACTGAATTGATTTGAATATTAAAATACTTTACGACATTCAAATTTTCTGTTTCAAATAAACGGAATATTTTTGTCTCAAGTATACGACGGAACAGAAGAATACTTTTTATCAACAAAAACGGTAAAAACAAGTGTAGTGTTTAATTTATTTTGTTATTTCGTTCAGTGCTTGATTTTTCATAAACTTAAAACAACTGTACTTGTACACTCTACTTACATTATACTATATTTTGTTATTGATTAACGATTTCATTTGTTTTTTGTAATATGTACTTCTAAGTTGTTTTAGTGATAAAAACGAATAAGAAAGTAGGTTGGTCGGTTGATAAAATTGAGAGAAACAAACCAAGACATCAAACTTATTATTGTCTTCCAATATTCTTTTTATTGTTTTATTTTATTGAATGTATGGCTTATGACGCGTGTCTGACGATGATGTGACGACGCACTGGATTCCAACCCGCAGTTATACACTTTTCTTTTGTGACTGTTAATTGCTGCCATTACTCCCCTTGTCTTAGCCCTACCGGTAATAATGCCACCTGGTGAGGGAACGAGTTCTAGACTTGTAATTTAAGCTATATTGGGCTGCGAATGACATCCACCAGGGGTTCTCTTATGGAATCGCACCTCTGCTTAGTACGTGGTCGGTAGGGTGAGAGCGCTTCTGTTCGTGGCACTAAGCGTGATTGACTAGCGGGTCGAACGCGCACGCCTGTTACCATTGTCATCTATATTGAATTTTGCTACATAACGGTTCTTTTATTCAATAAATTAAAATTTATTGTGCGAGTATCGTTCAATCCTTTTTATATAAGGTTAGCAATGACTAAATAGTTTTATAAGGATTTTTTCTAATTTTTTTCTAGAAATATACCTTTATATACCTTTATATAAATAATGCATCATTTAATTAGGAGAACTAAAATTTGCATTTTTTAAAAGTATTTCTTAAATAATTTGTATTTCTATTATTTGCATATATTTTGTTATGTGCAAAAAGTAGAACCAAATACATTGTTTACTAGTTTTTGTACTTGGCTTCGCCTTCATGTAATCTCTGTTTTGATTTTGTTAATTTTATAATTAACCGCTCAAATAACACGCTAAGCCAGGTGCGAAAACAAGTACAATATGATTAATTGAACAAAACTCGTAATTTTTGTAGGGTTCTACTAACTTTTTTCCTAAAATTTCTCATTTAGAGGCGTATTTTGGACTTGATAGTAGGATATAAATTCTCGTCCCGGCAAAGTTTTCTCATATAGCGGCCCGTCTGGGACATTAATGACCCATCCGCATTTACTCGTATCTAGTAAATTAACCGACCTGGCGGTCTTAAGACAATATATCTCTGTCAAAAATCATAACCCATTGAAATGTTACCATTTCAGAACCTAATATTGCATTTGTTGTTAGAGGATGCAATTTTTTTTTGGGACACGTGACACCTCACGATGGCGGTCGGGGACATGGGCGGCAACCCCACAAACTTGGGGTTAAGCTTCTAATGACGTCCCACACATGTCCCAAAAATAAAATTGCGTCCTCCAAAAAATGCAAAGGTAAAGTAACATTTCAATGGACTATCATTGAATGTCATTATTTAAATATCATATTATGAATCTAAATAAAGTATAAAATATTTTAAATTACAAATTTTGACCAATAGTCGTTGATTTATTATAATAAATGTTCTATATAACAAATATTTTATCCACTAATGAGCCATGTTTGCTAACGTATCGTGTATTATCCGTTAAAGTACAGGAAATCCTTAGTTCGGTGTCAAAGAGAGCTTAAGACCGCAACCCTCAGCTGTTTGCAATTTCAGCCGTTTAAGGGATATTATCCTGAAAATAATATAGAAAACAAGTCACGGAACAAGCGTCTGTAACATAATAGCTATAAATACCAAAATCGTTTGTGTTAAACTAATGTGTGGCTCAGATACTGCGTAACGGGTTTCCTGATAATATATTGTTTGAAGATCTTCAATTCTACTAATCCTTAACAAACCGCATGTTGGCGGGACAAACTGCTTACTAGATGTCACATTTTTATGTTAGAGACTTAAAACGTTGGTTTATTTTGCTTTCGCGACTTAACTACTCAACTAATCTTCATGAAATATTTCATACACGTTATCATGTACATAGGGCAAAAGGATCTGTTCCTGTTCTGATAAAGAAGCGGGAAAAGCCGCAGGCGCAAACTAGTAAACAATAAAATCAAACGAGTACATAAATGAATTAATTATTATTATTATATTACAAATACAGTGTTATCAGAACTTGCTTGTTTTGCTTGCTATTACTAAACTCAACTTTTTGTGTTTTTTTTTAAAGTTAGTAAGTTATTGCATTTGTACAATTTACATTATGAAACAATGAATTATTATTATATAACGGAACCGCAACAACTATCAACGAATGTAGTCGCTTGATACGTTTTCAAGGTACTAAAATAAGCGATATCGATTCGTGAATCATTAAATGAATAATATGGTGGAAGACGGTAAATATGTTTTACTGTGACTAAAATACAGACAGTGTGAGGAAAATGTTACCAATTATTTTTTGTTTGTTCTTGATTGTATTTTCAGTACTAGACTATTTTGATGTAGATCAATTGTGTGATTTATTTACAGGTGGCATTTTTTTTATTGTTCTTATAAACAAATACGTTAGCATTAAGGCTTAAAATACATATTAAATAAATAAAAATTTTAACAAAACAAAAACCGACTTCATAGGAAAAACAAATTAATATACACTAAAAAGTAAAAAAATAATTTCATATTCTTCTATAATTTGATAATTAACTTACTATTTTCTACTCATCAATATGTAGGTACGAATGTGTTGAGTGGTTGATAATAATGTATTTACAATTATTGTTACTTTTGGAGTCGATGTCAGCCAAGGTGGGTTTATAACTACATACATAGTTAGTTATAGGTGAGATGTGCTTGTGTCACACGCGCAACTTTACGAGGCGAATAAAAGTCAATTTGTAATGTGTATATTTTTGTTTGTTTTTAAAAGATTCCCTTATTATTATTGCTAGGTATATTATAGTGTTTCCATAGCTGACATCGACTCCAAAAATAACAATAATTGTAAATACATTATCAACCACTCAACACATTCGTACCTACATATTGATGAGTAGAAAATAGTAAGTTAATTATCAAATTATAGAAGAATACGCAATTTCCAATAAAAATCATCGAAATCCGTTGAATAGATATCGATTTATTCGTCCATTTGTCGTGCATATACCTCATGCAAATTTACGACTTATATGGTTTTCTCATGGATTCCACTGTCAAAACTGGACCAAAAAAAATGGGACCAATGGGAAAGCACCAGCTTTCAAATAAAAAAAAAATCATCGAAATCGATTCATCCAGTCGAAAGTTATGAGGTAACAACGTCGAAAAAAAAACATACAGACGAATTGATAACCTCCTCTTTTTTTTGAAGTCGGTTAATAAATACGTCTTTCTGTTTTTCTGCGCGTGTATTTTCAATTGATACACAAGTAAAAAAGCACACATTAGATAATTATGTATGTAAAATTTGATAAACAATTACCAACAAGTAGCATATTAAAATACTAGTTTTTCCGTGTTAAAGATTGAATCATTAATTAAGTCATCTTGTGATTTTAATATCCGTTTCATACGTTTAATTTTGTATAAACATCTTAAGATTTATAGTTAAAATAAAATGACAACTATTATGTCAATAATTACAACGTTTGAAAGTGATCAAAGGATAAACACATTTAACAACATTTATTATTAGCGTGTTTTCCAGATTAGGGCTTTGCTGTTTGAGTGGGTACCACAAGCTCATTTGTGGTTATATAGCTAAGCGGTAATACATTGTATCGCTGTGTAGTGTGCTTTGCATAGTGTGTGGCAATAAGCCCATGCGATCCCGTAGATAGCGTATTTTAAGAATAGGTGTATCCTTCTTATAATGTAGAGTAACTATTGCTTCTTTTCATTCTGGTCTTAGTAAAATCTACATTCATATTAGTGGATATTTTACATTTAATTTGCGTTGTAACATGACTTATTATTCAAAAGTGTTTAGAAGAGTGTATATGAATAAGGAAAGAGTAATTTCATTTTAAACTAAAGAAAAGGTAAAAGGCAAAATAAGATTTAACGGCGTTTTAAATTTAGAAACATGACGATAGAATATTAAATATTTTCTATTTATATTTTAATATTTTTAGACATGTTTTATAGGCGCGCGTGAGGGTGGGTATCACTCGTTAACGCTAATCTTTCACAACGCATTTTTTATAATAGCCTTTGTACAGCTTTTCAGTAAACACTGCCCGTTTTGATGCATAAACCGGATTAAACGAGTAAGGCCGTTTACAAAGATTTATTTTTATTTACGCTGACAAGTTTACTGACTTTAGTATAAATACAATTAGTCATTTAACAAAAATGAAGATCTACATTACTTGACCAAGTACATGCAAGTTTTAAGCATAAATAAATATTTAACACTAACGCTAAGAGCGAAGCTTTTTTTATAAGTAGAGTATTTTTTACAAAATTGCAATATTACAACTCTTTATAAGTTTTTATTTGATTTCACCTATTATACTGTAACTCAAATCATGCAATGAATGTTATGAAGCCTCCTTACGATGTTTTAACATAAATTAATAAAAAAAACTATAAGCATATTAAAATTAAATGATGCTTTTCCGGATATGCACCCAATATTTGGTTAAGATTCACATGTTTTAAGCTACCGGATAACTTTCGTGACGTTAACCGATTGTAATGAGAAAAGGATCAATTAAATATCATAGAACCATAATGATAATTGTATTATCATTTTATTTTGTTAATTGAACGACTAAAGAGGAAAATTGCCATGATTTCAAAGACTAATTCAATGAGATTAGTCAATTGTGAAACATAATATTGTAGTGTAAAATCCGACGTAAACAAAAGTGAACTCATTTTAAAAATATTTTTTATTAATAATGCTCTTCTTTCTGACCGATTTCGGCCACGGCCATTCTCAAGAGAGATTAGCCAACTGCGCGGGAGATATTATAGTGCACAAGTGGGAGCGCAAACACAGGTGCACTCTCATAATCCGATGGGACGGCGATCCGACACGACCGGGAAGAGTTTAGGCGCAGGACAAACGGCTTTACGTGCTTTCCGAGGCACAGGAGTGTACACAGTACTGACTTCCAGACTCCGGGCTGCTACTGATAATTTTCGACAGAAAACTTCAAAACTTTTATTGGGCCGACCTGGAACTTCAACCCAGAACCTCCGAGTTGCCGGCCATATTCCTAGCCACTATACCAACGCGACAGTCATTAATAACATAATACTAAATCATGCTTATAAATGTCCAATTAATAAAAATAAAAGAAAATCGCTTGTCAAACAAAAAAGTAAAATGTACTGAATTTTGTCTGTTTATATAGGAGTTTATTTATGTATATTCAGAAGTTGTCAAATCAAAGTTGATGCGTGCTAAATTGATATATAAAATGAATGCTTATATAATTTTCAAATAACTTGCAGAACAACGCTAAATAAACGTAAGCTATTAGCAAACTGACGAATTAAGTTGTTAGCTTGTCTACATACCAGTGTATCGGTGAACACAATCACCTGTTCATGCTTTTAGAGAGTATAGGATAACGTGGCAAAACTGTTCGAAACGATTATTCTAAATTAATCATTAAATGGTTTGTCTAGACAAATAGTTTAACACAAATGATCGAGTGCTTTTGCAGAACTAATATTGAGCGTGAGGGTTATTAACAGCAATGATAAATCGATTTATCAACTAAAGCAATTTTAGTCAAGATTGATAAGAATATATAGAAAATATCTCTATATATAGATAATCATCATATCATAATCATTTGTTGATGATAATGAACAGTTTTAGTAGTAAGGCATAGTATAGATTTTTCTTTCTACAAAATTAAATTGTACATTTTAATTGAAAATTATAAAAAAGAATTATTATTAGTAATAGTATAATAACTCATAGAAATAATAATTGAAAGTATCACAAAGTTATAGTTAAAAAGAAAGCTGTCACAAAGATGATCAATTTTATTTGTGGGAGCTTACACTAACTAGTACTTTATAAGTTGTTTCTTGTTTAGAAACAACTTATAATTGAATACATATACAGTTTCAGATAATTTTATTTGTGATTTGTGGTTTTAATAGTTCAATGTAATTGTTATGAAAGTTTGGCGAAGAAAATAAAGATAAAATTATATTTATTAATGACATATTCTTTTAAATATACCAACGTTACCCGATTAAGGCTAAGTTTTCGTAACGAATGCTTGCAGAATTGATACAATCCCGCATCGTATCACGTAGCAAAAGTTACATCAAAATCAATAATGCTATTGCTCTCATTTCATATCTTACACTTGAAATGTTGAAAGTGAATTTCTACAATATTTATAAAATTTATTTCAAGGGTGATCCCCTTAAGTTTAATAAAAATTGTAGTCCATGTAACATATCACCTTATGACAATTTGGTAAGGCGTTCTGCAGTGATTTTTGCCCTTAAATGTTTTTCACGCTGTGGGATATTACGGATGGACGCCGATCAGTACGCAACGTCGCATCATAGGAAGAGTATCGTCTGCTAAAATGCAGATAAATCTGTTGTGGTGCGTCAGATCCGCTTGAGGTCGGCAATAAAAAAAATGAATTAAAATGGGCAGTAAAGACTGTTACTAAATTGGGGCAGTGTATTTTAAAGCAACAACTTAGCTACATCGTATCAAACCTCCAAATAACACTCCTGAAGCTAAACTGTAATGACCTAAAACATCTTAAATACCCGTTGTACTAAAGGGCTCTCAATTAAATCTCTTTAAGCCCTACAAGATCACGATTAAATGTAATTGTATTTGTTGAGCGACGTGAATCACAATCGTCAAAGAACTTTGACCCTTAAATTAAGAAGTATTAACGCTATTTTGTAATAAACGGGATTTTGACTTCTGGATCAACTGACTCCTTATTTTATCCCCGTTATGGCCAAGAAGCGTCCGAATGACAGTTTGTATTATCTATTACAATGGTCTATATTTAGATTGCATTCTTCGTTTTGCTGAGTTACTCGACAATTGTCAAACATTTTGATATAGTTCTATATAAATAAATAAAATATTAGTAATAGGTTGTAAATTTAAAAAGTTTTTTTTAATGCATAGGAAAGCGGACGAGCATATGGGCCACCTGATGGTAAGTGGTCAATAGCAAATTGCTGTTTTGCAGTAGAATATCTGATGAGTAGGTGGTAACCTACCCAGACGAGCTTGCACAAAGCCTTACCATCAAGTACTAGAATTACATATATTACATTTTATCTTTAGGGTAAAAATTTTAAGGCTTATTTTGGTTTATTTATATTTTAACAATTATCAAACACTTTGAATTAGGGACTACAAAAACATTGGATACAAAGCGTTCAGAAATCTTTTATCCTCAATGTTAATCTATTTCGTTTTTTCTTACGGAGATAAACTAGAATTTATTACGGCAACAAAAGAACTTTCTCTCATCACTTAGTTGTGTCCCTTTCGCAAGAAGGTACCTCTCTTTCAACGCCGTAATCTCTCTTAATTCGATATAAGGCTCAAATCCTAGCAGATTATCCGTCGAGGCCTTGAGGTAACATAAATCCTGAGCTTTGCGACACTTAATTTATGATTTATTTTACTGACATAACTAAGTCTAAGAAACATTGAGAATAGAGCAACGAACTCTTCAGTGGATTAGAAGGGCATTAGTTTAACTTCGCGAGATGTAATGTTTACATAAGCTGCCTAACTCTAAGTTTGTTATACATACTGTAAAGAAATAAATAAATTATAGTAATCAGTAACTACATTGCATAAATATATTAATTATTATAAAACTTACGAATAAAATAATAAATGAGACGGACGTTTTTATGTAAGAGGAGAGCAAACAGTCTGTTGCCTCACTTGAAAGAAGTTAATTACAACTGCAAATGGACACCTGCAATATCGGATGTTTTGATTTGCCGGCCTTTAAGGTTTCTGTGTAATATCCGTTCGGAAAAGTCGCAAGCGAGCAAAGCTGGCTCCACTGAGTAGAAGCAGGAAATGGCAGTGGATTTCCAAACATCGAGGTAGTGTGGATGAAATTTACAATTCTCACGATGTCCGGTTGAGAAATTCAGGGATCGGAATCAACCCAAACAATTCCTTAGAGAACACCCTGTGATATATGTGATAAAAAATGCAAAGTGATCCAACTAGAGAAGTTAGCCGGCCGGAAATAACTCTATTCATAGATAATATTAACTGATCTACGTTGAAAGCGGTCAAATTAAAGAAGGTAGTAGTAGGGAGCTCCCGCCCGTAGGTAAAAGCAGTAATTCATGTGGGTCCAAATTTGCGCCGTGCAATTTTGAGTGGTAACCCAGTGCCAGAAAAAAAAAGTTGTTCTGATACGCGTCACGTCTTTCCGGCATCTCCAATACCATAATCGATCAAAGGCTTTCGCTATATCCTAACTGACTGCTGCTGAGCTGATCATAGATGTATTACAATCCAAGAATTTGGGACTACGCCTAATGCTTAGGAAGGTGCCAACTCTATCGCATAGTTTCGGTACCTATAAAGGCACGAAATAATTCACAGATGATCATTGCAGTCTACGCGCAGCCAGATAATTGAGAAGATTCGCCCTTCCAGGCTGTCGAGGCCACATTGTTGGTTTAAGCGAGGAAGGCCGGCTTCGCCGTCTCAAGGTGCAAATGAACGGCGTTCAAGTTGTCAAGTGCAGACTTCTTTTGTTACAAAAGTCCACAACGTAGGTTAAGCAGTATGATTTACGATACTTGTTTTGTTTTCCGAATGAACGAGCACAAAATTTCCTCCACCTCATTCAGAAATCGGAGGATCGCCTGGGCATCCTTACTCAGATGGTGTATGTCCTGAGCGTGGTGGCCAGGGAGGGATTCTCCACTGCAATCGTTAATAGTGGATATCAGGCAGGACTCTCGTATACCAAACGAAACGTGGTAGCTTAGCCACTACTTTACGCAATTTTTTATTGAGTGCGTGATTCACCTCGGGCGTGCCGCCTCATTAACAATTTAGGCTAATTATTATATTATCTGTTGTTTCACCGACAATATTAATATTACTAAATAGTATATTGCGTACATAACGTTGTGATGTTTGATTAGATCCTCTAATTGCCTTTAATCTCAGTAGAAATTTCTTGAATCAATGTAATACTTTCTTTTTTTTATTTTTGTCCATAAATTTTGTATATAATAGACTAAGGAACAACTAGTTTTCAATTTATTTACTATTGCTAAATGAACACGTAGTGTATTACATTTCAATTAAGCTAATTAACCTCGTTCCTGACCAAATCCACATAAATTAATTTTAATTGAATCAGAATCGTCAATAGCCGATGGCAAACGATGGTACAATAGGCTACCAATAAGTGATCATCGTATTGTCCGATTAGTAAATCCTATTTCGGCCTGTGTTTAATAAATTAAAGATTAGTAATAGTTAATTCATCATCATCAATGATATATATAATTTGATAGCATTATTACAAAGTGATTTTTATTAGTCGCAGTAGGAAAAATATAATAATAAATAAATATAAATAGAGTACGAAAAGAAGTAGATACCATTTCTTAATCGTCAAATCGCTGCCAAGTGTAACACTTTTAGGCTAAGTTCACATGTAACGCGCATTTACGCAGATTAACTCGCGACCAAATTTATAAAGCATTCAGATGATAAGAGCTGCGAGAGGTCGTCAGTCAGTTTCGGTAGACCTTAGGTAATGGACGTGGAAGAGGCTAATATTTTGTGGTTTTATTTAAAAAAAAAATATATATATAGAAAAAGAAAACGCACACATTTTTGCGTCTTCTAGTCTTCGTCGTTTAGTCGTGCGATTTGAAAACGCGCGTCAAAATTTTGCCATCTGAACATAGTCTTAGGCCCGTATTACAGAATGCGACTCAAGTGACGTTTAAACTCTAATCACTCAAAACTAGTTTTAGGTACGAATCAAGACTCAAGCGTGAATCTTATTTTAGAATGACTTTTAAGTATTACTCACTTGAAACTAATCTCAAGTTTAGAATTGATATCTGTTTAAATTGTCATTGGTTCAAGTCCGTTCTCATTTACTATTTTTTAATATTTTAAAATTTACTCCGTTTCTCGCAAAATCTATTTAAAAAGTGACGAAAAATCCCTATTTAAAACAAAACATAAAAATACAAATAACGACAAAGTTAAGGTAAGGTAAGGTAATTAACAAGAATATGTCCAAACTAATAAGAAATAATAGCTTATTACATAATAATATAATATATTTTCATAAAGTTCATACCTCAATCTAATATTAAACTACAGGTAAATAGGAATGCCTAATGTCATACTTGTCAAAAGTCAACATTTTCTTGTTTATTCAAAAATACACGAATTTTGAGTTGTAAATTAATTTTATTTGCGTTTTTTAGTTTTGAAAACTGTCGTGAAGTATAAAAAGAGGATTTTGGAGGCACGTACTTATTATTTCTAATGAAATAAATAATTAAGTCGCATTCTTCTAATAAGTCTAGTCGAATTCCTAAAAAATATAAACAGGCGGATGTATTTACACAGAAGACATCAAAATTAAATTGATATTATATTTTATTATTATGAGTTATTGTTGTATATGTTTTGCTGATCAGATCCATGCAATTACAGTAAAGCATATGGAAGAAATCCACCAACTTGAAATACAAATTTTAAAGAGAAGCTACAGGGCGGATGCCATAGCTAGGAACACCTAGAACATATAGAATCTGTGAATCTGTGAATCTTTATACCTATTGATTTTTTCAATATGAGAAAAAATAATCTTTCTGATATTTCTGTACAGTCATGCATTTTTCCTTTAATTTTGTTTTAATTTTTGTAATTGTTGATTTATTAGATAAAATAAATAATTTTATATTAAAAATATTTTTATTGCCTACATAATTATTAATCAAAGTTTACTTTACAACGAAAATTTGCCATTAATAAAACATATTATAAAATATTTTATTCTAATATAATTGAATACTACATGGTTACCATGGTTACCCTTGGTTTTATCATTAATTCCCCTTGTTATATGAAATTTCTTGTATTATTATCTTCTTTTACATTCCATCTTTACAGGGGCCTAGCTCTCTTTCGTTTTTTGTCTCTAGGTATCCAGTTGGTCACCACTTGAGTCCATCTGTTAGCACCCAGTCTTTGTAAATGTCCTGACCATTTCCACTGAAGCATTAATATTTGTTGAATGACATTTTTGCTTTGGTAATTTTCCTTATTTTCTAATTAATTTTATATTGAGATGGAATGATGACATCGTCAAAGTAGCTGGAAAACTTTCACTTATCTGGGAGGAGGCTATGTACTTCATTTTTGTTCTAGCTTGCTTCATGCCAAATTTCATCAAAATCGCGTCCATAGTTAGCCGTTACACGGCTAACAGACACGACACTTATGACACGAGTAACAGACACATGGAGTAAACGTTCAAAGAAGACATACCAAGATGTCCAGTTCAGGTGGTATCGGTAGCCCGCGTCTATTTAATTTTTGCAAGTCGGTATCAACGGTATATCAACGTTAAAATAAGATTTTTTACCGTTTCCTGCAAACATCGATAGCTCACTTTTAAACTTTCTTACGTCTATTGCATAAGGATTGAACGTCGTGTAAGTATTTTAGCGGTATAGCTACGTCCCTTCTATCTAAAAATAAATGGTCATAATATTCGATATCTTCGAAAATATTCATTTTTGCGTTTGATTTTAAAATGTCACTTTCTGTAATCTGTTGTCAAGAGTGCTCTTGACGGCTCTCACGTAAACTCAGATGAAATCGTTACTTGAGACATGATTTGATGTCAAATGTGGTTCTAAAATTAGACACTACTCAGCTGAATTCTGATTGATGAATTTCGTTTTAAAAATCGTTCTAAAATAAAAGCTATACTTAAAACTAGTTTTAAAACTAGATTCACGACTGAGTGACGTTCTGTAATACGGGCCTTAGTGTTAACTTTGCTTAGCTGCAGATGCCTTTCTGTATTATTGGTTTGATATTCAAAAGACACGGCATTGTTTTAATAATCATCCGCTAACGAACAACATTTACACATATTTTTCAACAATCACACTTTTAAGTAAGAACTAGAAAAAATCCTAAACTATTTATAAGATTAAAAAAAATCTTAAATTTAAAAAGTTATTGAGCATTTGCATTTTTTATTATGTTGCAATACAGGAACATCATGAATATTAATTAAAATTTCCGTTATATTCTATCAACTGGATGAGCGGTATCCACTGTAATTTATGTTTTAAAATCGCAAAAGAATAGAAAAGCCTTGATCGTTAATTTCTCTAAATGTAAACGACTGACTACTTTTTAGATTGGCAAGCTTATAATATGCCGTCAGAGGTGTGGTGCTTACGTTCGCTAAAACTATGCTTTAACTTTACTTTTGTAACTAGCTAAATCTTTAAGTGGATTCATATAAAATATGAACATACATACAGTAAATTACTGTAGTAGCTTTATTTCAGTTCAATAATTTACACGCTAAACTTCACACTGAATAAACATTGGAGGCCAATTAAAACTCTTAAATCGTATCCTAGGATTGCAGATTCAAATTCAGACAAGCGCCACTAAATTTTTATTTGCTTAATTTGGAATTACAATTTTGCTCGATGGTGAAGAAAAACATCGTGAGGCTAATTATTGATAAAATATGCCACATATTTATTCTACAACTCGTAAGAAGGAGACGAAACCTTAGCCCAGCAGTGGGACATTCAGCCAACGGAAACTCAATGATTTAATCAAAAAGTCAAAATGTTAATTATGAATACAGTTCTTAATTGATCTATTTTATAGATTCATATACCGTAGTCATTACAGCGAGCTGAGTTAAATTACTTCATTTAGCGAAGAAGTTGTGCCAGACTCCTTGCAACGATTTTGTCTTGTACTTTTAATGACGTTTAAAAACTTTCGTCTCTATAAAATATTTAGTATACAATTTGTAATGTTTTTTTTTTCTTTTGCACTGAAAAATCTTTAAATACGTAAGTTTTATATAAGTAAGTATTGGAATTAAGATGACTTACGTAAATGAATTCAGGAGTGAGTTTTGCAAATAGAAATACCATTTAACATAGTTACGTGCTAAGCTCTACGGCACCTGGGATTTATCATAAAGTAGCAAATTAAATTAGAAAAATAAAAAGAAATATATACAATATATTGTCTTTTTGTCGGTTTATTAAAAAATTAAAAGGACTAACTTTGATTTAATTTTATCCTTTATTTTGACATCAACTTGATTGCGGTGCTAATTAGTCATTAATGTGACTTAATTTTAATTAATAATTTTAACATAGCTTGGCTTAAAACTCGAACAATATTGAATTCGTTTCATTAAAACTAAAATATTGATACCGATTGCAGCACCATCTGTTTTCTTGTAACAAAAGTAATTAACTAAATTTAATTAATCGCTTAAATTCCATTACTTTAATTATTTCACTTTATATTTACCTAATATTGGAAAATAAATGTGTGGTAATAACATTGATTGAGATAAAATAAAATGATATCCATCAAGTCAGGTCATGTCTGTATATGAAATAGAAAACATGCTATGAATTATTGTAGATACACAGAATTGATTTACTCTTGCAAGGGCTTTTCTTCGTTTAAAACATTGATATATCTGCCTGGATTCTACATGGTATTTTGTTTTTCTACCCCAGGAGGCCCGATGAGTAATTACTTCTGCGTAAAGTCATAAAGAAATCCAACACAACTTTTAATCCTTTATTTCGATGTATGTCGTGAAACTGTGGTAATAATATTCTATTCTGAAAACGAAAAATAAAGTAGGTAAAGGAATTTCTACATCGATCTTAAGAAAAGGAAGTTCAATTAAGTATTCAATTCTGTACTACAAATCGAAGTATAATTTAAATATATAGTTACCATTGCATACAAGTTCGTTCATATCGTTCTTCTAAAGTTAAATGGAATGTATACATTTTTAAATTCAAAAACCTTTAGTTGTATGCGCATACATAATAATACCAAATAATAAATAAATACCAAAATTTATATTTTATATTCATTTGAAAAATATATTAGCATAAGAAAGGTAGCTACTACGTGAGTAAATGGCTGACCTCATTCAAATTGAATAAGGAATTATCGGAGCCTGGGCTTCGTGCTCCTAGTTTATAGGAGTAAAAAAACACAGACGCCTTTAAAAAACCGCCAATAAACAAACATAATGAATATGTAATCTTAACACTTAAACTTATGGGAATGTAAAGTTGAAAACAGGCTTTGTGAGTATAAATATATAGTTCAAAATGGATCTTTCTTAAAACTCCAGTTTTAACTTTATGTAATAAAAAACGTTCTGCAGTCCAGCAGCTTAAAGTGTTAACATCCTAATTGTTTTCACTTCTGGCTTTCGTATAAAATGCAACGGATTTTTCCTAGATGCGGACTTGCGCTCTGAGTGGGAATGAATTAACGCTATCCTCTAATGACGCGCCTCACCTTCGTCTGGGTAATTATTTTGTGCGGAAATCGAAAAACCTTACATAGAATTTCATTTATGCTTACAAATGCAAATTCAGTTTTCAATTTCTTCTACTTCTTGTGCCGAATAATTGTTTGTTTGTTTTTATCGAAGGCATAATATTATTTTAAAGGCTCAACTCTGATATATGTAATACGTTCAGATAATTTTACCATTCAAGTACTTATAGCCTATTCCAACCACAACAGGAATAAACATTAATAAACAAATTTAATAACACAGATTTAATGCACATCATTGGTCATCGATATCAATTGACCGTAGTGGTGGTGTAGTCTTAAACTTCCAACCGGAATACAATAATTAGTAAATATTGTAGTTTGGTGGTAGAATATATGATTCATGAGTTAGTCGTACTTACCCAACCCACCACCAAGTATTTGTATTGTTGTGTACTCAAGTATTTCTTGGATAATAAAATAAAATAAAATACAAAATAAAAGTTAGAAGGTATTTTATAAAAGATGGCTGTCGTATTCGTAAGCAGTGTAATAAAAACTATGTATTTTTATTGTAGCCGAAACTTGACAAAGGTGTTAATTTTAAGTCGGCACCTTAGCCCAAGAACTGACCACCGTTAGTAGGACGACACTACTTATACATCACAGATTGAAGCCAACAATGAGGCTTACGTTGTTATGTCATTGTACTTGTAATAACACTGGCTCACTCACCCTACAAAACTAAACAGAGTAATATTGATGTTTGACGTTAGAATAACTGATGAGAGGGTGGTGCCCAAACGGGCTTACACTAGGCCCTTTTACAAGTGAGTACGTAATATTGTTTTAAGTCCTTCTAATTACATAAGCCTTTAAATAATGCGTGTGATATAAAACAAGATTAACAGTTATTTCCATAATGAGAAAATTCTATCAAAAAGTACACGTACAACATTTTTGTAATTGTTATTTAACATGGTCACGGCTTTTGAAGTTTTGAAAATACAAATTTGTAAACCAAAAAAAAATTTTTTTTTTTTTTTTACGTTGGAAGTCGGATTGACGAATGGGTCACCTGATGGTAAGTGGTCTTCATAGACATATACACTGTGAGAATTATTAAGCATCCTTTATATCGTAAATGCGTTACCAATCTTAGTGCATTTTGGGAATAAAATATGCCTCTTGGTACACTGGCTCACTCACCCTACAAACTGGAACACAACGATACAAAATATGGTTGCTTGCAGGTAGAATATATGATGATTGTTTGGAACCTACCCAGACTGATTTACAAAGCCCTATCATCAAGCGTTGATGTGTTATTCATTAATAATTCCTATAATTATCAAGTTGTCGCTCCATGTTCTTTTAGAGTTTTGTAATTTTGGTTGTTAGCTGCTGGCAGCAGTCTAATTCGATGAACTATTCACAGATGTATAAAATAAATATATTCATGTTAGTGTACTTATTTCATATTAGTAATTTAAAAAATATGTCTTTGGTGAGAATCGTGTGGCATGTGGCAACTTCCGTGTCAAATGATTATATAAGTCATACGAATACATATTTATGAAATCATCTAATGCTAAGAATAAAAAGATATTAAGTCCAATATTATAAATGTGTTAGGTGACATAAAACATTAAATACTATACTTATTTTATATTTCTGGTATGTTTGTTTTTTTATTTTGTTAAATTTAACATGTAATTATTTAAGATTAGAATAACTCAGTATTTTTAAAAGTAAAATTTAATTTTCCCACGCCTTAGCAATTCCAACTGACATTTATTTCAAAATTGTATTGAAGCTTATTCCTCTACGCTATTCCAGCGTTGGTGTGCATAATATCATCCAACGAATGCAGGTTTTCTCACGTACTTTTATTCGTCGTTGAGCTAGAGATAAATTATAATAAACACAAATTAAGCACGCAAAACTCAGCAGCGCTTGTCTGGAATCAAGCTTGCGATCTTTGCTTAAGATTCAGGTTTCATATTCAATGGGCTAATTTAAATGGATTTGTATGTGTGTGACTGGAAGCTTGCAATTGAATTTAAACCCCATTCATCTATCTGAATTAGCCTTTTATTTCTTTTTATGTCGAATTATTACATTTACTTAAAATTTAAAGTAATTTTATTTTTAATGATAAATCTTGTCACGCGTTGCAAACATTGTTTTTAGCTCTAAACGAAGGACTTTATGAATTGAGCTTTAGTTTTTGTTTTTTTTATTGTTCTTCGATGGCTTCACATATAACATTTTATAGCCCCGGAGGGCAAATGACAATACTCCACCTGATGATAAGTGGTAGTAGAGTCAACGCGACAATAGAGTATAAACCTTTTGGAGTTTTGATATTATTTTGTGTATTGTTGAAACTTCTGTGTTAGTTTGAATATTATTTTAATGTTTTATTCACAAATTTCAAAACTTTATTCTTTATTGCTTCAGTTTTATGGGTTTGTATGCGAACGTTATTTATACAGTTTATTAATTTTTACACGTAAATAAGAATGTAACAGACTGTAAATATCATGGGCAAAGGCATCCACTCCGTTTAAGGATTTCGTCTCACACGAATGGAAATGTGTGTGCAAAACTTCAAAGTCAGAGCTTAGAAATACGCTCCACTCGACTGTGCGCAAGATCTCACATTAAAGATCTCACGTCACGTGACTTAACAATGCTTCAAGTAAGCTCACTGATTATTTTACTTATATAATAATGTTTCGTTTTTAAGAGCTATCAAAACTAATACAAAGTAAAACATGTGCAATTATAATTTTAACTTACTTTTGTCGCTTCTCCATGATTCAAAAAGTGTTTCTTCGCGTCTGGCATTTTATATACTATTCATAGGTTATTGATTTAATATTTGTTTCTGACTAACAAATAAATTTAAACTCTCATAAAATGTCTCATGGACATGATAATAATGGAAAGTGCCAATCTTGACGTTTGGGGTCTGACCCAAATGCTGACCCTGTAAACCCCCTAATCCCGAACACTGCGATCGCTATCTATTAGTGACTATGTGAGTTATCGCGTCCTTGAATCTGCTCCGTAATTATTCAATAACGTTTAGCCAATCATTATATCAGTTCGAACTTCTTTCTACTATTTACCATTCAGTTTGTTTTATTTTTTATTTATAACTTTTAAAAAAAATACGTCATTGTATATTTGCATACACTTTCGCCAATTGAAACTGGCACTATAATGTTTGGCTTTCCGGTACTACTTGGGGATTTAAAGTTACCAATATTGGGTGGATTTGACGGGTAAGTCCGCGCCAGCAAGGGCGGCACGACTCCCACGGCGCGGTCACGCGAACTGGCGCAGCGCGGCCCTTGAAATGACAGATCGTGGGAAGCCAGTTAAAGAAATACAAACTATTTCTTATTTAAATTCATTACGCTACGAATCGGAAGCTAAGTTTTCACGTGTCGCTTGTGACTTTAATTAAACGTATCAATCAAACCGTAACTGAGATATACAAAGCTGTTATGAAATATACGAATACATTATTTCAATACAACACATCTCAAGCAATTATAATTCTTCATTAGAAATATATTTTGCATTCATTAAACGGCTTCTTAATGAGAACCTGTTAGTAGTTTTACCTACTCTTGCATGAAAATGAAAAAAAAATGATTTAATATGATAGAAAAAGTATACAATAATTATAAATAATAAGTAATATATTTAAGATCCAGGTATCCATTTATGTTATACATGACGTATGTAAACGGCCGATTTCTGGTGTAATTATTTGTGTGAATTATTCTGTTCGTATTCATCTTGTCTATGGAGGTGAGTGAAAGCATTCTGTATGTGTCAGATGAATTTCGGTCATATGCTATCAGAACGCTAGCAATAGAGAGACATCAATAGCTCCAAAACAGTATCCTAGTATAGCAGGGTTTTGTCTAGCACTGTTTCAATTACAGCTTTTGTTATACAAATACCATCGTTATACAACAAACATGGTTTCATATTAGCAGTTGCCCTTGTATATAATAATATGAATGGCGTATAAATTAGAAATATATTTATCAACATTAATTAACAATAATTTTTATAATACTATTTACTTAAAAACTGCTATAATACTATTTATTTAAAAAAAAATATTTTAATTTAGTAAATATTTTTGTTCGTGTCTTTCGTCATTGTTCATGTTAGTTATAAAATATGTCTGTTCGAACGTTTTATCTATCGTACCCTCAATAAGAAATATGTATTAATTTATAATTTTAAGATGTATTTTGCAATGCATGCCGATATTATCTAAATAATAAATTGATATTCTAGCGTCAAGAAATTTCGATAATTTCGTTTTATTAAAGTTTTAAAATGAACTTAAATAATATCAAATTCCACCTAAACAAATAAATATCAGCATACGTTTTTACCGATAGTTTTATAGCCGAAATACTCATGTTATGTTGCGATGGATACAAAATCTCAGCTTCGTAACACATCAATGTAGTACGTGCGTATGTGTGCTTTATTAACCTCTGTTCGTGAGCTAAACACGACTCCTGTGACTACGCGAAAGGTCAAAGTGAAGTTTTCTTTGTAAGTGTAATTTATGAGAATGAATTAATATTAAAAGCAAAGGATGATACGTTTTAATAGTTTCAAATGATCAGCGACTAAATCGAATGTTTTTTGCTATTGCCCTATTGGACTAGCAATTTAAGTACATAAATTATGTATATAATATATTACGTATTATACACAAATGAAAGAATGTAGAATATAATGTAGAAGTTAATTTAAATTCTAATTATTGATCGTACAGATTATGACATAACAAAAATTAGCTTAGCACAGATAAAGCCAGACAGTTAATGCTGAGTTAAGTTTGAATAAAAAATAATCTAATTTTAAAAAATAAAACGCTTATACTAGAGTAGGTAAACAATAATTTCAACAACTTTACTTCAATCGTTATTATTCATAAGAAAAAAAACAATACAAGAAAAGAGCATATAATATTTTTGCGATAAGCAATAATCTTGATTCTATATTTTTTATATGTTGATGCGAATAGCTAAGGTACTGATTAGCATTTATCGGCCGCTTTATGCTAGCACTACGGTTTTTAGAGGAGGAGACGTCTTGACCTCTCCTTGAGGATCAATCTACAGACTAGCATCAAAAATCCTTTTTTGCTGTTTTAATGAGATACGTATACCGCTTGTATACTACGAAGATTTTAGAATAATGTCATGTCATGTCGATAGTTGTGAACGTGACGACGATGATAATTTATTCTCAATTTGTTAGTAATTTTCAACTTTTCAAAAAAGATTTTATGAACATAATTTGTCGTAATTTTTTTTTCTAAAACATCAAGTCTTACAATATTTATTGTACATTAACGTGTGAAGTTGTCTTATTTAAAAAATAGTCACAAGTGTTTGGTACAATTTTAAATAATCTTTAATGAAATTACCCAAATTTGTCCCAATATTTTTATCGATGTCGAATTTAGCCAACGATTTCCTCATTTTCTTTAACGTTTTACAAACTTTTTGTGTCGACGAGGCATTATTACCATTCAACATTATAACTTGACGTCTTCTATTCATTATTGATATCGTTATTGCAGCAACTTTAATAATGTTATTCTATATGGTTTGGTTGTACTAATTAGTTGGCTAGTCAGTTAATTCGTTGCGAAATGTCGAAATTAATTTTGACAATTAATTTACAGTGAAACATAACCACCACTATAGGCTTTCAATTTATTATATTTAATTTGCTAATTGTTTTCTCCAAATCAAATGAATATCGAAATTGCAATTTTGAATGTAACCAAACAATAAATAAATACCTAATAATGATCGGGAAATTGTAATATAAAATAAAATAATAGGCATTGATTAAATTGTTCAGCAATTGTTTGATATATTAACATATATTTCATTGATTATGTAATTTAATTCATAGAAGAGACCAACTACTAGGTTTCGTGATGATTAAACTCAGCTTGGTATGTAGCGGTACGGCAACACCCTGTCAATGTCCCTCTGGGCTAAGGCCTCTTCTCCTCTTTTGCGGAGTAAGTTCCTGTCTTGTTATGTATTTATTTCATATCTCACGGTTAGTTTTACTATGATTAAAATGTAAGTGAATTATACAAGTTGGGTCATTTAAGTCATAGCTTCAATTTTAAGGAATTTATTAAGCGAATTTAATTACCAGCGAAAATCTGTTGGTTTCTAAATACCAGCATTGTTGGTTTTACAGCATTGGAAGGTGATGACTACTGAGTTATATATTTATATCAGGCGGACTATTTAACCATCCGCCTGTTTTAAAAAAAGTCAATATTGTTGCATCATCGCACGAACGACAGATTATATAGGTATCATAAACTAGTTAAAAGCAGTATTCAATATTACAAAAAACCAGTATGATTTAAATTACTTTGAACTTCATACTTTTATTTTCGAATGTTATGTGTGCACAATAAAAAAATGTTATGTATTGCATAAGCTTAAATACTCAGACTTCATTTATTTCGATGTAAAAGTTCGATACGAACATTAAGCGCAACAGAAAGATATTCGAAATTTAAAATAACGAAGACTTATTGCTTTGTAAGAGGAGTGCATTTCTTTTACAAAGAAAATCACACTGACGCGGACTCTCGCAAGCCACAGAAACAAGTAAAGAGAGTATACAGTTAGGTTGCGGTTTTAGTATGTATCGAGGAGAAATACCGGCATAATAAATAAATGCACAAGATTCCAGAGACATTGGAATCCAATACTTACTTTCCATATGTATTCAATAAACAAAATACAAACACTTGTAGGTAACAAAAGCGTGGAATATGCCCTCGACTTAAATGCGTGCATGCGATAAAATATATTTTATACTTCTATTCCTTATCATTTGCTTTAATACACTTTACTTAAAGTCTAAGAAGTGACATTTATAATACTAATAGAAAAGTCAAGACTTGTAACTTTAATAAGATTTTTTTACTGATCTCGACTGCCTGACTGTCGCTAAGCCCATTGGGGTGGTTTGTTTGTTGTTTGGTTAACACCCATCATTTAGGTTGCAGAGCCAGTCTGTCACTTGAGTCCTTCTGATATTAGATTTTAGTCATCAGAATTAACAATTAAAACTGGTTTTACGTTTCATTTAATTTTGTAAAGTAATAAGTTTTATCTCAAAATTATACCTTTTTATTAACGATTTTGTTTCGATTCGACATTTTCACAAATATTTGATAATGCCTTATTTATACGTAAATATTATTTTAATTCTAACTTTCATTCTGTTTGACATAAACTTAACTATGATATTATATACGGAAGTGGAGTCACATGCTGTTATGGGACGTATGACGACCAACCGTAATCTATGCAGTACGTCTTTATTGCGTTTCTTTACAGTTACAGTAACGACAGTGGATGTACACGGTGTTATAAAAGACGCAATCGCTAGACTTTAAGTGTTTTACCATCTTTTAAATATTTGATCATATTATGATTGACAAGATATATTTATACAACCTGATTAATATTTTTCATAAGCATTCAAATTCATTCAAACAGATTGAGTTTATATTTTTATAAATAATAACTCCCTGTCTTTTTATTATATAATAATATAAATAACGAAATGTATGATGATGTCCACTAAGTTACGAAGTCATGCGTGCACTACGTCAATAATTAAGTTAAAGTTTCAAAAAAATAATGTATGGCTGGATTGTTTGTAATGAAAATCCGCGGTAGGACAACTCACAGGGACGGGAAGTTAGTATTTACATATTAAAGTAACAAAAACACGTTATATAATAAATAAACAAACTTAATATCATTTTCTTTACTAGCTAATTGAATCCGTGCGAAGAGGGCGTTGAATTTTAACATTATTTTTAAGAGAATTGACTATTAGCTCTACGATTCGTATGACGATTACGGTACCCTAAATCCAAATTATGGTAATTTGCTAGACTTAAATCGGTGTAACAAGCAGAAGAGATCAATCTGAGCAAATTAGGGGGGCGGCTGAAAGGAGATGGTAGATCGTTCACGGTCTCGTATGGCTGAATGCATAATTTGAAGCTGTGTTATATCTATAGTATATATTTTATCAACAATCAGAGTTTGGTATCTGATTTATTTAATTGTCCCCATGAATACGTCTACCTTTTTGTAATACAACACCTATACAAATAATATATAAACCAAATTGTTTTACTTCTCTGTAAAAACGTGATAGCGTGACGATTTGAAAATTTCAATTGTGTTATTTTTTGAGAATTAATACAAACTTTAATATAACAACCACTCTTCTGCCCTTTTCGGATGAAACTACGTGGAGACAGTTCTACATTATAAGGTTAACGTTAAAAAATAATGATGTCGTTGATACACAATTTTTTTAAAGAACAAAACATTTGAGATATATCTTACTGGCACTTTATATCGTAATGTAAAATAAACTCCAATCTTGAGAACAAATTCAAGAGCATAATAACAAATTAAATATTAGTGTCATTGAATGCATCTTTCATAACAGATAAGACAGCAAACGGTCGTTAAGTAGCCATTAACGTAACTTTCAGTACTATCAAAATTCAACTATTAAGTATATTTTACGTTTAAAATTGTACATACTATAGTTACCTGCCGCTATTTCACGAGCAAGAGTGCAATTTACTTGGTGGTAGAGCTTTGTGCAAGCTCGTCTGGGTAGGTACCACCCACTCATCAGATATTCTACCGCAAAACAGCAGTACTTGTTATTGCTGTGTTCCGGTTTGAAGGGTGAGTGAGCCAATGTAATTACAGGCACAAGGGACATAACACCTTAGTTCCCAAGGTTGGTGGCGCATTGGCGATGTAAGAGATGGTTAACAGCTCTTACAACGCCAATGTCTATGGGCGTTGGTGACCACTTACCATCAGGTGGCCCATATGCTTGTCCGCCTCACTATGCAATAAAAAAAAAATGATATATTTTATACTGAAATATTAAATATAATTGCATACGAAACAAAATTTGTTATTATTTACATATGAATACATGAGATATATTATACTGAACATGATAAAGCTTGGAATGAGTAGCTTACTGTATGTAACACCAAATTAGGAATTTTAATAATTTATGATAGCCACCATCTTCGATGAATTGTGTCATACAAAATAGTTAACAAGCGCTCAACCTTATCTCTCTATTGTGTCGACCCATTACGTCGTATGGTCTCGACATATGACGTCACCATTCCTTTATTTATTTTTACATCCGCGCGTCAGGTCCACGCCGCCGACATTTGTCTCAGAGCGTATTATCTCTAACGTACGACGTGTGACTGTCGCTTACTTCGGGTACAATCTAGCGCATAAATCATTCTCGAGAAGGTTGTTTTATTTTCTACCTGTACAAATATATCGCTTAATCGTATATTTTCCTTTACGACTATATATAATAGCTCAGTAAAGGCGGGAATTGTGCGAAGATAGTACTTTTACGATTTTATAGTCGTTTTCCTTGATTTTTAAGATTGATCGATTGGTTACTGTATATTTTCTATTATAGAAGTTAAATTCTTCTTGACCCGAATGGTCAAGAAGAATTACTCGAATATAGTCGTGTTTCAAGACCATGTACCAATTTAAATTAACTTTTGTTTTATTAAATATAACAATAACATTGCAATGTATATCTTAAATCGTTTCACTATAGTTATTTCTACCGTAAGCAATTTAATGTTTTTTTACGCTACAGGGAATTTATGGTGTATCATGAACGAAATTATGATATAACAATATGATACTTTCGTTCCCATAATTATAGTTGTATAGGAATCATATTTTTTTAGAAATCCTCTCAATTTCTAAAAAATCCTTCTTTAATATAATGAAACAGCCGCTTTGCGTACATTGTCCTTCCTGAGTTACTTAATTCAACTATACCACACAAATAAGTAAGAGCGTCGGGTCTCATGTTAAAAATGAAACAGAGTTCCATCACTAACTTATTGTAGTTGACCTTTAAATTACGATAGTTCACAATCGAATGATACTATTGAGTATCACTTTATCGATAAACCAATTTAATATATAACAGCTAATAATATTTTATTTATATCCCAATCTCGAATATAGTATAAAATATACAAATAATAATTGCAATATTTATTTCAATTATTTAGCAACGTTTTTTTTTTTATTGTATAGGAAGGCGGACGTGGTCACAAACGCCCATAGACAATGGCATTGTAAGAAATGTTAACCATCGCTTACATCGCCAATGCGCCACCAACCTTGGGAACTAAGATGTTATGTCCCTTGTGCCTGTAATTACACTGGCTCACTCACCCTTCAAACCGGAACACAGCAATACAAAGTACTGCTGTTTTGCGGCAGAATTTCTGATGAGTGGGTGGTACCTACCCAGACGAGCTTGCACAAAGCTCAGCCACCAAGTAAAGTAAAGTATTGAATAATTTTAATAAATCAGTGTTCAATGATTAATCAAACACTTTAATTAATACAATAATGATTTATAATATTTAACTTATAATATTCGCAATATCATATAATTATATTGATTCGTGTACGTATTAATCTTAGTATTTCTATTTGATTTGCAAATTTACAAACATTATTTCCTGCAGTGAAAAATATAAGCTCGTTGAGATATTTTTTAGCATTAAACTTGAAATAGATTATTAAATAACCAATGAAACATATATAATGTAGGTATTATATATGTTTAATTGTTTATGGACTCTATGAAATTAAATAAAAAAAAAATTAAAGTGTTTAACCTCATACTAATATTTTATTACACGATAACTCAATTATGGAATACGATGTTTAAATAAAGTTGAATCTAAATTGTACATGTTTAGAGTAAAAACTCAAAATGTAATTAGCCAGTTTGTACGAACATATTTGCTCGTTAGTAGCGGTAGAAAACGTAAAAACTGGAAAACGAAAGAAAATTTAAACGCAATAATACGAGGTCTCTCTGCACTTAAACTTAAACACAATCACAAAAACTTAAATCTCAAACAAAATTTCTCTGTTTATTAGTTTTATCGCAAGCTACTCTAAATTAAAATTAAAATTTCCGCAATCATATATATTATAATTAATATAAATAGTAGTTATATTAATTATAAAATATATTATTGCGGGAATTAGTTTAGAAAACACTAGTTTATATAATGAAAAAGTATTGTTGATCGAAAATGAAAATCGTTGATTTTAAAACGAGTCTGGTTACATAAAACAATTCTCTGAACTATATTTCACCCGAACGAAATTTGATCATACTCATATTAACAATTCATGTTCCGAACATAATATTTCTCTACTTTTTTTACCAAAACTTTATTGTTAATATTACCATAGCTAACAAACAAAACTCATTCTTAACTAACAAACGAAACAGAATTAAATCGACTGAGAAACAGATGAGAAAAATATAGGTACAGGCGACCAATTCTACTAACAAAAATATTTCACTTTTTCACAATCGAATTGATGCATGATCGCTGCCTTTTATCCGTTTTCCTATTCTTTAACTTAATTATCAACTATGGGCATAAAAGTCAACAATTAAGTTTAGGTTTTGACGTAACGGTATATTAACATGATATCGGTTTGGTTAAATGTAGAGTCATTAAAATAGTCATAGTTGGATCGGAATCGAATCGAGAACGCATCGTAATCATTAAAGTTAAGTAGTATTTGGTCCCTGAACTATTTTGCGTTGGTCTTTTTATATATAAATTTACTGCAAAGTCGTAACTATACTTTTTTATCGTAAAAACTACTATGAATTAACTACTTATATAATTATTGCATAATGTTTTAATAGTACACCGCAGTTTTAATCCTTGTAATATAAAACTATTGAAGATGCACAATAAGGCTGTCTTATCGCTAAGTAGCGTTCTCATCCAGACATTGCTCGGTTGGAGAGTTGAGACAATGGCAATATAATTGTAATTCTTGTACTTTATTTATTAAGACATGCAATAAATTATACAATATTGCTATTCTAAATATATAATATAATATTATAAGGTAATTTATTTATCATTAAACAGACAATTTAATACTGAAATTTTAATCAATCACGAACTTATGATGTAAATGTGAGATTAATAATGATTAAAAATATTACGTCTTTAAGTAATTAGAATACCCAATATTAAACCCCTAAGCGAGGTCTCTCATGAAGTAATAACCGTTTGAAAGTGTCGGCTCACTTAGCTTTGTCTGCTACGGAAATTAAGGTAAGGCTTAGTTATTACACGCACTTGCCTAATATGGATTAAAATTGGCCTTTGATTAAGTTTCTGACAAACTGCGTAGTATCTTGTAAGTGAAAAACGTAAACATAATTCGAGTATTTTCATTTTAAAATGATTACTATACGTAGATATAATGTAGATTCTACTAAAATTAACCAATAAACAAAAGTTAGTTTTTACTATAATAATGTATATGCCGTATATCATATACAATTGAATTTATATAATTCTGCGTGAAAATCAACAGATATGTACTAACTGCGTTTTTAATCACATATAAAAAAACATAGACTTTAAATTTGTTAAATATAAAGTTATCTGCAATTGTTGTTAAAGGAAAGTTACAAATTTGTCACCTGCTGTTTATAGAATAAATATAGTTGTGCATGAAATAAAAATATTTATAAAAAAAATCTGCAACTAAAATGATGAGTCATTGATTTCTCTGGACTAACTAGTCCGCTGTCTCTGAAGAAACAAAAATATATGTTTTAGATATACTTTTGCACTAATATATTTCAACTGATACGGAACAAAGCTATAATTTGGAATTAGAGATGAAAATAAAATAGCCATACATAATACCATTGTCAATAAATTATTGAAAAACTAATAATAATAACTAATAAAAAGATGAGAAAAGAAGAAAAGAAAGAAAGAGAAAGATTAGAACGAATACGGTTCTCACGTTCAAAGCGTTAATCAAATTAAGTAAACCATTAGACTTAATACTATGAAAATTACGAAAACATACTATGCAAAAACAATATCAGTTAGCTATCTAACTTCCAACATTCCATCATTTCCATAATTTCCACCTATCAGCAATAAATATGTAATCAATTAATTAACATTTGCATGTCAGTGAACCCAGTTTTAAATAAATTATTTATTTATTAATTAAAAGGTTATTCGAGGCTTTCAGGTTTTCAAGCACCTGTAAAAGTGAATAAAGTTTGTATTCACGCTAAACGATAACTTTGACTGCTTTATTGGATTTTCTGTAGCAGTCAATGATAATGGTTTCATCCAAGCATATCAATTATCATTTTCGATAACTGACTGCCTATTTGTATTATTGTAACAATTATTTTTTGTCAACTATTGTACTATGAACTGTGCGTCTTTAATATATAAATCCTGAGACATTATTCACACAAAGTCATCTGATCCCAAACTAAGCAGAGCTACTAGACTTACTACTTTTCTTTTTTGTAAATACATATTAATATCGATAATTACAAATAGACTCACGACAAACAGACATGTTCATGCACACAAATGTCTGCCCTAGGTGGGAATCGAACCCACGAGCTGCGGCGCGAAAAACAAGTATGTATCAATCCCTCCCATCGGCCCGTCAAGTTCATCTTTGAATCGTTCATCGCCAAAGCCAAGGAACCTGTCCTAAAGGAACCTGAACCTGATTAAACTATCAAAATTTCATACTTCAGAAATTGACATGCACTTCATTCTAAAAATATACCAATTAATGAAATGTTACACATTTGGACGATGTGCAAAATATTTACACTATCTATTTCGACACTTATATATATTGTGTAAATTTAATTAACTTCTTACCATTGGTTTAAGGGAAGGTTAATATTGTTGTCCTAAGAGCATATTTCCTTACGTTTATATATGTCTAATGTGCTTCACGGATAATTGACTGACCTACAGCCAAAGCTAAAGTAAATACTGTCACAGAGGACCGACTTTACGTTAAATACATACATATATTAATCATATATGCATTACAATAATACACACGAATGGACAGAATAAACGGTTGGCAGAGCATTATCAATATTATCTATTCTAATCATATACATGAAGCTTCTCTCTAGTATATTATTTAGAATGGATATAAAAAAACCGGACAAGTGCGAGTCGGACTCGCCTACCGAGGGTTCCGTACGAATTTGTAGGTACATTTTATAAAAAAATCTTCGTAAGATACTCTCATTTATAAATTTATATATAATATAATTAATTTATAGTAGGTACCTACCTATACTTATAAAAAAAGGAAAAGGGTTTTTCATTCTTCGTCATAAATCGAAAACTATACATCATAAAAATACTTAAAAATGTGTTTGTCGCATGTAAAATTTTAAGATTTTTCCCAATAGTTGTAGTATAGACGGTATTACTTACCAAGTTTCACCATTCTAGGTCAACGGATAACCTATAAATTTTGATTCCCCTGAGAATGACGAAATATACTTTTTTGCGGCATTAACGGCCGTAAGTTGCGGAGATAAAGGGCCTTGACAGACAGACAGACAGACGGACTGACGGGCGGACGAACAACAACGTGATCCTATAAGAGTACCGTTTTTTCCTTTTGAGGTACGGAACCCTAAAAAGCTATACATTAATGTTCAGTAGTGCGATTCTGTAAGAACTGATTTCGTTCCTCACCCGTGAAATAATGACTACTGACTTATGTTTATTATTATGGTAACTGACGCATCAGATTCTGTCTAATTCGTTTTCTGCAATAAGTCTCGAGTCAGGGAGGCTATTCTGTGAGAAAAACTTACCTCAACTCACTCACACGACGTTGACCATAATATTTATAATATTTTAAGAATACATGCATCATAATTATATATCGACATAAGTCGGTTGTCGAAATTTCACTGGTGAGTAATTTAAGTCATTTTTACAGAACTACAGTTCACCTGACCGAAAGTTTTGCTTATAAAATTTAAAGCTTAAATTCCAGGGACGGAAAAAGTTAACGTCCTAATTGTTTTTACTTTAGGTTTTCGTATAAAACGGCACGAATTTTTCTTAGAGTTTTTCTCGGGTTCGCTTCTTAAGTGGAAATGAATTAGTGCTACCGTCTAATGGAGCACCTTACCTTCGTCTTATTTTTAGTGTAAACCTATGATAGTAATAAAGTCTCATTTTTCTTCTCTTTTATTTAGACCCTTCTAAACGGACGCGGACGAGTAAATTAGCAATCTCGTAAGTAACCTTCGTAGAAGTAATTGAATCCAGATGTTGAATCACTGTAGTACCACTGAAAGAGGTAGCTTATTCAAATATCAAAGCTTTACTTCACAGTATTCTGTTCAAAAATATGTTAGACGATAGAATGCCTGTGATAAACCCATCAAAGAAGCTTTAGAACATTTTATAGGACGACTTCTATTACTACTTAATATTAATATTAATATAATATTATTTAATATAAATTAATATTACTATGTAGCTAATATTATAGTTTAGACCTGTTGATAATTCTATTAGAACAAAATCAACACTTACCACAGAACAAGTAAATGAAATGTATGAAAGTTGACGCGACATTGATTATAATTATAAAAACTCAACGTTGCACGAGTAAAATGAAAAGTGGAATAAAGCAATGCTGAATTGAAAAAAAAATTACCGCTTAAATGTTTTGTTAAGATTCAAAAAAACATGATTTGTAACCCCGTTCTAAGTTTGTATGAGAAGGTAGACAATTGGTTCTGCCTTAACCTAAGACTTTCACGCCAATTAGCAATAATTCTTGTAAGCTATCAACACTTCAACTATGTTCAAAGGGAAGTATTATCATTTCAAGTTAGTCTCGTGACCCAATTCGTAAACATCGTATTCCGATCGTAAATTCATTATTGCTTATTATTATTAAATACGTGTGCTATCGCGTCCTCAAATCTTATGATTGTTCAGTATATTAATTGATTTTTAATTAAATTGACTGAATAATTTGAGGTTAAAAATCCGAGATTTAATACTTCAATACTAAACGTTTTTTGTTTTATTTTGTAGTTGCTACAAAATATAATATTATGTGATGTTATGCTTGTTACTATGTATGTTTTGTTGTTAATTTTTTTTATTTCATTTTATTTTTAGGGAGACAGCGGAGCAAATTGTTTTTTTTTTACTTGATGGTAAGATATGGCTTTGTGCAAGCTCGTCCGGGTAGGTATCACTCACTCATCATATATTCTATCTCAAAGAGCAGTACTGGCTATTGTTGTGTTCCGGTTTGAAGGGTGAGTGAGCCAGTGTAGTTCCAGGCAAAAGGGACATAACATCTTAGTTCCCAAGGTAGGTGGCGCATTGACGATATAAGCGACGGCTACCATCTCTTACAATGCCAATGTCTATGGGCGTTGGTGAACACTTACCAACAGTTGGGACATATACTCGTCCGCATCATAGTATCTACTACACACAAAGTACTCCTAACGATTTAATAATTAATGAAGAAAAGCCTTTTACGAAACAACGAAGTCAGTTATACGAGTGTATTTATATACTTATATCTAAATCATATATTGAAACACGCTTAAAACGTTTACAATGTATCCTCGTTGGATTGCAATTTATTTATAAATTCAATTTGTTGTTTCCACTTGTTCGGTCACAATTGTATTTCACAGTATCTATTTTCAACAAGCGACTTCAAACAACAGATAGTACGCTAATGTAGACGGAAACCGCAAAATCGAATGCATTTTCAACTAGCTTTGTGATTTGTAGGCACTTTGACATTTCGAAAAGGACTTCTAAGAATGGAAAATAAGATGGTTATCTACAAAAGCTTATATAACATGAATTATTACTTTTTATTTATTCATAAATATAATACATTATCACAACATTAATACCACAGATTAAAAATTTGCAAAGAGGGCTTTATCGATCTCGTGTAAAGTGATATCTTCTCTGCAAACTTTGTAACTTGCACCATAATAAATAGAATAAAGCAAATAAACAAAAATAGAATAATATAATATAGAATGGGTGTAATAACTAATTATATTTGTAATTATAAATGAGAAATTGATCCTTCAAATCCTTACACTTAATGATTTACCAGATAACAATGACTACACATAAATATGTCATAGATGACGATCACAATGCAAATTCCCAATATCCAAAGCTACACTACAGAGAAACCTCCTTTGTAGTTTATCTTACTCGAATCTTACTATGTAAATTGTATTGTGTCATGTCATAGACAGGTATTCAAAATAATCATCATTATTCTAAGTCAATGTGAATCTCGTTAGATCCATAAAAACCTCGTATCTTATAGGCTTTAAATTATCTTTAAATTACCTTGTCCTATATATTTATTATGTAACATAAGTCTGTCAATGTGGAGACACTTAAGTAAAGTAACAAAGTTATATAATATAAATGATATAGGCACGGAAACTATTTCTAAAAGGCAATATTCTGACGTCACAACAGTATATACTTAGTGAAGTATTGTGAACTGACTTTATATATTATGTCACCGTTTATCTCTCGTAAACTAGTATGCATTCTGCAAGGCTTCCGTTTGTGAGAGCATATAATTTCTCACACATAGTTTAAAGCGACCATCTGACGTCCCATTAACTGCAGAAAATATTACCTCAGAGGATATTAATAGCGTCAGCTTAATCTTCCTAATACGCTGCGAAGTTCATAAAATGCGTAATGGAATATAAATAAAAAATATCTATAATATATTTTTTGCATTATTGTACTCTTGCACTGTGAATATATCAATAAATAATATGTATATTATATTCTCTTTCTTAAGTCTAGCTCTTTTTCGGGCGTTAAATAATTTGAAACTTGACAGAATAGTGCATAGCATTGAGTAAGCATTGGGTTTTAACTGTGCTATTTGTAATTAAATACAAATTATATATCTATATAGATATTATAAAATTGCAACAGGTCAAAAATTATAGATTATAGTCTATTAAAACAACAGAAGCCAAAACAACAAATTTTATAATTTGTGTCTGTCTGTCTGTACCTTTGTACCCGCATCATGCAAAAGCTACTGCACAAAATTGTATGCGGTTTTCACCGATGTATTGCTAGAGGCCTAACTTAAAACATAAGCTATCTGGTTGTCAGTTTGGCTGTTTGTCTGTGCGTTTGTGCGCGCGGATTATAGAAATGGATTTACTGATTTGGATTCGGTTTCACTAATGTATTGTTCGAAATTCCACTAGAAATTTAATGTTTGTTTTATTTCAATTATTTTATAAAAAAAGAGATATCAATTAAAAGAATCACGTCGCTCATTTATTCGACATAAAATAACTGTTAAGTTGGATTGGTTTAAACTTGAGCTAGCTATGAATGATAGTTTGTAAAATTATCATTGAATGTTAATAGGAACAAAACAACGTTAAAAAATGGACACTTTCAGAGTCCACTTTTATAATTCGAATGAAAGTTGAGCTCAGATCAATATGATAAATCACATAATATAGAGTTCAGCTTATGCTGGACATTTAACAGGGACCTGGAATAGTAACCATTTGTTAGAGTAGTAGCTTATTAAAAAACTGTACGAAATATTACGAAAAAAAATAACATTATGTAATAGATTAAATAACAAAAGTGATATTATGTACTTTTTTTACGGCAGCTATTGCCCGCGGCTTCGCTGTAGTTAATAGGCAAGTATAGGTAAAGAATAAATCGTTGTATAGAAGTCTGTCTTTTTAAAGTAAGTGACATGAAATGTCTTTCTGGTTAAAAAGTATATTATAGTGATTTTTTCGTCAGTGAATGAAAAAAATATAAAAAAATGGCGCAACCCCCGTCAGGAACAAATTTCTTTACGATATTTATTCTACTCGTTAAGTAGAGTGACGCCGGTGTGGTGTGCTCCATGGCGCTGTACCCATGGTGCACCCATGGGTAGACGCTCTCACCGCTAAAAACAAGGTCCGTCTGCGTAGATCACAGATAATATAAATTATATCAGTCGGCTATCATTCAGTCGTTATAATTACGCAATTATTCAACTTTCCTAATTGGATAATTGGATTTGTCAAACAGTAATAAAATATATCACATTTGCAGAAAAAAAAACCAATCAAGTTTTCACAATTAAGTAGACCAAATTCATTACATAGCAGATTGATAGTATAGTAAATATTAATAATAACAATTTATAAAAAATAACAATTCAATTTAACAAAATTTAAATTTGACCTAAATTACTAATAAATAAATAAAATAAAATAACTCAACTATTGTTAAAGAATCTAATAACCAATTGAGCGCTTTCAACAAATCACAAGTCCCGCGAATAAATAATTAATTTCTTCACTTTTCTGTTCAGCAAGGCTTAAAATTAGCGTGTCTTTTGTTTTTGTATAAAGGCATTTCCGAACTATATTTATATGTATATAAATATTTAAACATGGTCGTCCTTTTATAACGGTAGGCAATTTTATCAGTGTTATAGGTCCAGCCCACTTTAGTCATATATAGATTATATTAAGTATATCAGTCGGCTATCATTCAGTCGTTATAAATACCTAATTATTAAACTTTCATAATTGGATAAAAGATTAGATAGTTGTTTCACGCTATATATGCAACTTTTCACCTGAAAACATACCGTCGGGTTGGTCTAGGGGTTATGACACCGGCTTACAGTGCTGGAAACGTGGGTTCGAATCCCGCACCTGACAATGTACGTTGAGCAACTAATAAAAGCTTTTGTTATTTTTACATTATCTATTTTAAAAATAGACTATAAAATCTCCCGACAAACGGAAATAAGGTTAAATATGGAAAAACCGTTATTTTACATTACCTATGTCTTTCTGTCATTCATGGCGTAAGATCGTAAGTGAATGTCAATACAATATAAACCGAAACTTATTGCTCGGGAACAACGTATAGTTTAGGTTGAAATTGTTAAACCGTTTTACATCGTTTTCTTCATTACATGGTCGGTGCCACATTTGAGTTTTGTTTTTATTCGTGACGCGTTATTTAGTAATATTGTTGATCGAAGATTAAAACGACGTAATATTTTTATTTCTATGTACATACAACAAAATTGTAACAGGTCGATGTATGTACATTAAAGATATTAGAAAAATAGTTCTATTGGGGTTCGATAATCAAAACAACAGAAGCCAAAACAATTTATTTTATATTTTTGTCTGTCTGTCTGTAACTTTGTAGGTACTAGCACCACGCAAAAAAACTAACACTCAAAGATTTAGATAATTCCGATGTAAGTTGAGTTTTTAAATGAAACACCATATTATCATACAATTCGATATAAATTACTTACTCAACTATTCTTAAAGATCCAAATAACTCAATTGAACGCATTCAACAAATCAATAGTCCCTCCAATAACTAATTAATTACTTCACTTTTCTGTTCACCAAGAAAATGGCGGCTTGAAATTAGCGTGCGTCTTATTTTTGGTATAAAGGCATGTCTGAACTATATTTATATGTATATAAATATTTAAACACGGTCGTCCTTTTATAACGGTAGGTAATTTCATCAGTGTTATAGGTCCAGCCCACTTTAGTCATATATAGATTATATTTAGTATATCAGTCGGCTTTCATTCAGTCATTATAAATACCTAATTATTAAACTTTCATAATTGGATAAAAGATTAGATAGTTGTTTCACGGTATATATGCAACTTTTCACCTGAAAACATACTGTCAGGTTGGTCTAGGGGTTATGACACCGGCTAACAGTGCTGGAAACGTGGGTTCGAATCCCGCACCTGACAACATATTCAACATTGCATATCTTTTGTAATTTTTTACATTATATATTTTAAAAATAAATTTATACTTGACAATCTCCCGACAGACCTTTATATAATACTTACGACCCATAATAATTGATAGATAAAAAATAATGTAAAAAATTATTATTATTTGTGTCATTGTTCAATATATTATGTCTATAAAATATAATGATAATGACTAACAGATATAATGTTTGTAAATATAATTATAATAATTTAATAATTTTACAATTTATTATTAATAAATTATAATTGTATTATGACAATAATCTAAATATAAATACTTATAATATAAAATCAATTAATAGAGTTGCCAAATTTCTTCGTGTTCGATGGAATTGATGTCACAGTTATGCACATAATTGTACCATACTATATATTATATACATAATATATAATAATAAATTAAGGTTATTTATAGTAATAGGCACGGCTGCATAACAATCAACTTAAAATACTTCGTTCATATCCGTAACGTGAATATTGAAATTAAGTTTAGCGAACGTCAAAGGCTGTAATGAAGCAATAATTACTTCGCTTCCTGTTTGGAGCATCGCATACTTGTAAATAATTTCTAGATTGGACATCGCCTGCCTTGTAATTGTGTTAAGTCCTTTTTAGATCACATTTATTTTTCAAAGAATGCATTTGAAATTTGCTATAATTGTCATTATAATTTGAACTTTTGGTAAAAAATACCATTAAACATTAATAATTTAGTCAGCCCAAAATAAGAAAGTATAGATCCAAGTTATTAGCACGATGTACTTAACATTAACTAATTTTAATATAAATCATCACTAAAAATTGCAAATGACCCTCAATGAAAAAATAGGCAGGCAACTCAATTCCATATAATCTATGTATTATGACAATTACAGCAAATATTATTATTAATATTATATTATTTTAAGTATATCGACATTCATCTCTCAATATTTGTTGGTAGTTATTCGTTTCAATATACATAGATATATGACTTTTTACCTTTTACTATACCTACTGTCATGTTGGACGAGCGGTATATTAAAATAATATTTGTGTTAAAAAAATTATATAATACTTACGACCCACGCCGGCTTCCCACGGATTTCATTTTCTAATAAAAAAAACGAGAAGTGCCCTCAGCAAGAAAATATGAAGTTTGTTTATTTATTACTTTATCTAAGTACTAAAATTAAATTTATATTAAAGTTGGATAATATAAAATTAGTAATTTCTGAGTGGAAATGTTTATTTAAATACCTATTTCGTAATATTTTTTGTACTTTCAAATGCAGTTTTAACAACCTTAATAATTTTAACTTATGATCAAAATTAACGATCCAAATTAACGCATGAGATGAAGATAGATAGGTGTATTCAAATATACATTGATAATACTGTTTTTTAAAGTCACTCTTAGTATTAAATATTTATTGTTGAACATATTACTCGCCTTTAGTTTCTTTTTTGTTTAGAAATATTACGATAAATATATTTAAATAAAAGCATGAATAAATGTGAAGGCCGTGTTATAGTATGATTTATGCATATTCATAGTATGAAGAGCATTATATTATGCTCTAAAGATTGTATAGGCGAGTAGATCAATTGATTAAAAAATGCACGGGAAGAAAATTTTTATTTCACCCATACGATGTCGGAATGGGCACCTAGTAATATGTATTATAAATATGAAATTGAGTTCGTTTGTTCGTTACCTTTCACGTCTTAACTGCTCGTGCGATCATCCTGATTTTACCCCCTTGATAAATACCCCCACAGGGGTACAATAAAGGGTAAAGAGCAAACTAACCTCTCTCTTCCCTCATTAAATCTTAGCGAAAAAAACAACTCACACTTATTTATATCTCCATAAATGTTTCAACAGATATGTATATTACCTTATTTTTCATTATTCATTAAGAAATAAATACACAGGTCCAAATTTTGGCTATTAGTTGCCCCTGATTTGTCAATATAACTAACTACGCTACATGTTTCTAACATCATCGTTCTCGGTTCGTTTTAATTTAAAATTTATTAACATTCCCTATCCGGAAGGGTCCTTTGATTGTAAATACTCACAATATATCTAGATACTAATTTGCCGCGGGCATTTGACAAACCCTGAGTAATATCAATGTTCACTCAACCGTGCGATCAAATATGGCGAGCCCTGGCTAGCTCACCCTTATTAAAAAACCTAACAGACAGTAAAAATGTAATAAAATGTTTACACAAAATAATTTGTCCTTATATTTTTTACGCCAGTTAATTTTTTTATCGAGTATTTTATTTATTATTATATAAAAGTAAACTATTAGTTGATGTTATAATTGTTTTGTGTTTTAAGGTTATGGAACGTAGGTAGGACGTAGGATGATAGGTACCTACTTATCTTCCTCCGTAGCTTTTCAGGTAAAATTTTATAAAATATATTATGAGAAGACGAATTTAGATAGAGCCACTTCAAAACATTATGCCAAGTATTTTATTATGAAGAAAATTAATATTTATCGACTATGAATGGTACTTGATGGTTTTATCAAATTTATTTTTATATGGCATACGTGACACTTTGAAAAATAGGATATCACTAATAAAATACCGAAATGCTTTTTACCTAGTAAATATTCGTCACTTTAAATATTTTCAGCCAATTTGCACTTCGGTCAATATGAGAGGACTTCAAGTAGGTTCGATGCAAATTTGATGCAATATCCTGTTCCGTCCCTGTACGCTTGTTAGAGATATTTTATGTATGGATGTATACGATATACATTGAATGGCATTGTTATCCTGAAAAAACAAACAGAGTCTTTAATAAAATCTTCTACCTCTTCTCCTTTGTCGTTCTTTAACTAATGACGATCGTGACCATATACGATTTGCCTACATTTGCTTCTGTCCTGTGCCATTTCAACAGATCGTAGTACAGTCTCTCTTAAGCTCTACAACGATCTATTAATAAAAAAAAAAGTGTACTTATGTACGCGCGTGAGAAGTTATACTTCTTTAGCATCATTAAGAATTTATTATTATTATTATTATTCTTTCTATTTCCAAAACTCAAATTAATTACTAAAAATTGCTTATCATTTTGAGTGAAATTTATTTATTGTATTGTAATTAAGGCTTGCTTTGATGTACATTTAGATAACTGTAGTTAAGCTAATCTACAGAGTGGCAGTGACTCTTTGTATAGACTATATAATATATAATCTAATTCCATTTACAGAACGGAATTAACATGATAGCTAATCCGAATTACAGCTTATTGATCAAGCGCCGATTTTATTTCCTCTATTAACAGGACTAGTAGTTTGAGAGATAACATATGATTCGTGTATTAACACTATAACATACTATTAATAAAGTACAATAACGTACCATAATATATATATATATAAGTCTATTTGATATTAAAATTAAATTAAATTATTTGATATGAAAGTAATTAATTTTCATATCAAATAGATTGGAAATTCTTGCGTTTATCCAAAATGAACAAACAATTCAAATGTACCGGCTTACAATATTACGTTGATAATAAATTGAAAATCAAATTATTGAGAAATTTTTATCGTCCGATAATCCAGTACCATTGGAAACTTTAAACCTATACAATCAGCTCCCCTTAGTTATTAGGGGATCTGACAGCCCCATCTCAACCATTATGTATATTTTACTGATGTATGTGCAATATTCATGTATCGGGAAGGGTCGCCGGTAAAACGTCACGTGTCCACTAATTTAGTTCTACCCTCGTAATAATCTGCATTGCGCTCTGTAATAAAGTTCAATTAAAAACGTTTTTTGTTATTACGCAAAAGAGTGTTTGTGTACAATTACTATGTAAAGGACGATGTATATGTATATAATTAATTATTGAAGAAGGTTTTGGTATTTCGAGTGAAAACCTCAGTTAGTAACGCGTTGCAAAGTTGAATTACATTTTCGGAGCGCTTCCATTCATACCATCTAGCTGAATAAAAGGTCGCACGGAAATCATTGTCGAGTGAGAAAAACTTAAAAGTATTTCGAATATGATGTGGATATTATTTTGTCAAAAGAAGATATTCCCTTAATTTTTTTAAATCTATTTCTGAATCTACATTACAATTTTTTTTTAATACATTTGTTTTTTGTTAAAATGCGGTCATACTTTCTCAATGAATTACTGGAAAAAAAAACATAAGTACAATAATTTTGTAACCATTTTTTTTAGTAAGTTAAAAATCGAAGAATAAGAATTGTCCCTTATAGATTGTGAGCGTTCAAGATGTTCGTCAAAATCGATAAAAATACAAAATCATAGATTTCGTGGTTTATGGCGGATTGACTGTTTGAGAAAATTTACCTTTAAGACATAATAATTTGAACATTTATTATAAATTTAAACAATTATTATAAATTTAAACATTTTCACGCCTACGTCACATTGTCATACGTGTTTTTTTTTTATTGTATAGGAAGGCGGACGAGACGCCCATAGACAATGGCATTGTAAGAAATGTTAACCATCCCTTACATCGCCAATGCGCCACCAACCTTGGGAACTAATGGTTATGCCCCTTGTGCCTGTAATTACACTGGCTCACTAACCCTTCAAACCGGAACACAGCAATACAAAGTACTGCTATTTTGCGGCAGAATATCTGATGAGTGGGTGGTACCTACCCAGACGAGCTTGCACTAAGCTCTACCACCAATTAAAGCTCTACCACCAAATAGTGTTTTAGTATTATAATGTATTACGTACATTATATTAGCATTAGGATAACGAGTTTCGGAAATTTGGAAAGCAAAATAGTAAATTACACAGGCTCTTCTTATGCTTTGTGGTTTTAGTAGAACTAGCTTATAATTGAAATACAAGATAGCATCATACAAAACAATATGTCGAGTTAATTTAACGCTTTTAAAACAAACGCGCACTTAATAATTACGACGTGTAATGCTATTATGGTATAATTAAATTATGTTGTATGTAACAAGTTAACAAGTCATTATGGTGCTCTACAATAGTTAATAAAGTTAATTAGTGTTCTAGAAATCTTTGCTGTTGTTTGCCAATAGATTCGTAACTATAAATATTTATAATAGGAAAGCGAACAGATCGGCCACCTGACGGCAGGACATTGGTGATGTAAGAAATTTTGACCATTCTTTACGTTGTTAATGCTTTGGCCTTGCTGTTTGGTGGTTGAATATATGATGAGTGAGAGTCACCTGTCCAAAGTCCACACACAAAGATTTCTCATAGTGCGCAAGCCTGTCTGGACCAGCTTGTTTCCCGAGTTTATGAGTTTCAAAATGAATTTTATCTAAATTAATTTAATTAACTAAGCAAGAAATCGAAAATATTAGGTATGTCTTCTATATTTTGTTTGACAACAAAAGAGAGAACGAGTAAGTGCATTTAAATTAGAATATAGTACTTGCTCATTAATATAATCAAATATAATATTCATTCAATCCATTACTTTTAGGTGCGTATTGCTGTAAATATATTATATATATAATAATAATAATAGGTTATAGCAAACTGGCATTCGAATGTTTGAAAGAATCGTTAAGAATCATATGTGTCGTACAGCATGTATCTTACTTTGCGGTTCGTCGCTTTGTGTTATGAGACTATCCAATAAAATAACACTCGATGAGATACGACATTGCTGATATTAAAAACGTATACACGCGCTCATGCGGATTTAGAAAAATAATATTCGAATGTGGAATTTCTGACGTATTAGAAATAAAATAAAATGCAATTACAGAGTTTTAATCCACAATATAACGAATAAAAAATGTGTTTTATTTTACCAATGCGTTAAATTTGCGCTTCGAACGTAACTGTATATCTGATATAATATTCAGAAACAAATTCCGAAAAAACAAAAATGTTATAAATAATTATATAATCTAGATAAAACTCACCACCATGTTTCAAATCGCTAAAATGAATATTATGCTGTATTATATAATTATCAAAATAATTATTACATGATATTCGACAATGTATTACATACGTTGCTCGACAAAATTATGTCATAGCTAACAGAAGGCTTAATTAATTCCATAATAATCTACGCTATATTAATCTAGCCGTGGTACTCGATCATCCATTAATTTATCCTTCGAAGCAAACCATCTTAAGTTTTAGAGACGACGCAGTTTGTTAATTGACAATTAAACATGATTAATATATTGTAATGAAATGTAATAATTATCTATATAATATTTTGTTTTTTCGTATTGATTTACATTTTTTATTTATATACTAAATTAAAGCGGTAACTAAAGAAACTTAAGTCAATAATCATCATCGATAGATATAATCTAATGAAATAGTTGAAAAAATATTATGAAATATTATGAAATATTATGAGCACTCCATTTCAACATTACGATATTGTATAATAGTTTTGATGTTTGCCCAAATTTTAAATTGGCCCGAGATGTTTTGAATGCTGCGTTTACAATATCGCCATAAGTATATATATAGGAAGCAATTATGAATCTTATCTTACAGAGCCTGCAATAATTGTCCAATTACGAAAATAATTTATATATAAAAGTGCATCTTTGCTGAGGGCACTCAAATCTAGAAAAGTACTATTTTATTTACATTTGCAATCCGTCTCGAGTTCTACGGGAGCAGAAAATTTACATGTTCCTACAATAACAATATAAAAAGGAAACCTTAGTGCAAAAGTGTGTTTGCATCACGGTTATTACTTAGCGTTGCGCTTTTTACTCGTATTGAATTTTTAAGCCCCTTGTAATAAGAGAAATGTTATTGCAGTTATGAATAATAATAAATCGGCTAAGTGATAAATTCCAATATCGCTTTTAATACTTCGTAAAGCTTCATAATATATTTTACTACAAATTCGACAAATGAATTCAGACAAACATTTTAAATCTGCTCAGGAAGCAATTCGGACTCTGCATAACAAAAATACGTTAGTATTTTTTTACATTATTTCTTTCAAGTAGGTATTTAAAGTTATTTTTTTTAAATTGAAGTAGGTACTCATGTTCGTCAAATGTTTCACACTGGGTATGGACTTTCATTTCTCTATAAGAATGATTCGAATCACAATTCAACTGAGTGCGTAAAGTTAAAAAAAATCCTCCCCTTCGAATTCCGTCTAAAGCCGACGGCTTGTACTCGTTGTTACTGGTGCGATGATCAATGAAAATACTTAGAGCTTGTCCGAGTATGAATTTAAGATCCATACTTTGAACAACCAAATTACTTCCGCTAAAATTGAGACTTATAAAATATTTGAGTAGTACTTCCTATTTCAAAGACTAAAGCTTTTGTTATTCTAAGCGATTTTTTACGTAAATAGTAGTCGTAATAATAAAAACTATGCAACTTTGTATATGAAAATATCTCAGTAATTCCACGACCATACTTTTAGAATGAGAACATCCATTTTCTAGATGAATTTTTCGTCGTACACAGAGTAAAGATCGCCTTAATCCTCGTGCTTTGCAGTACCTATTCACTTCGAGATAACATAGGAATTATTTTTGAAAAGTTTCATATGAAATAGTATTTAAAAATTAAAAATATAGACTTATAGAATATACAGCAATTATTATTTTAAGCCTTATTAATAGTGAATTAAGAAACAGTCTTGCATTTTAAGATATTTCTAAATATTTTTTTTTAAATGTATTCGTTGAAATTGATTATGCGTATTCTGAGCGACGGAAAATAAACATTAGGTATAACTAATGTTGCTAAGTATAGTTAGTTAATTTAACTTTCGCGTGACTGTGTATTTACTTAAAAGTTAGACCAAACAACTTAAATTTCCGAGTATGTAAAGGTGATATGGTAAATTAAATTTACAGTTTTGAGGCGAGGGATATTGCTTGTGACATTGTAATGATACGTCTACGACCGCTGATATATTGTTACAAGTCGATGTAATCGATGAAGTCATTTGTGCAGTATTTGTAGGTTGGATGCCTTGTTTGTTCAGTGGCTAGCTTATAAAGTTATATGCCGAGGTATTTTCAAGTCCTGGATCGGATCGACAATAGTTCTTAGTTTCTTTAGAATTTAGTAGAATTTAGCGGTGGTTTCTACTTATATATATACTCATGGCCGCACAATTTTAAATAAAACATAAGACTATAAGACAAACTATAAGAGTAAATAAACAGAGAGATTTTTGCTATATGTTTTTTAAGAAATGTTTTCATCACGATGTATATCACGATACGATAAAAGTTTCAAAACAATTGAAAATAGATATCACCAAAATAAGTATAGTCTTGTATAAAAAATCTGTCTTAATTTCTATTGGATTTCATATACTGATTTAAATAAAAGTAACAATTCATACTACTACTATTACATTACTTATTGTACGGATTGGTGCTGCTGTGTTTTAGGGGTGACACAATTAAATCATTACTAGACATAAACTGGACTCGGCAACTATCCGCCGTACTCCGGCTCTCGTATTCCTTTGGGACGGCAAATCAGTTACGATTTCCAAAGTCCACGACCGAATTCTCTGACAGAAAAATCTGATAACTTTTTATCGGCTTTACTTGGGATTTTGATCCAAGATCTTGAAATCTACGGCCTCATGCACTAGCCTCTACTTTACGAGGCATATGTATTGAGGAATACATTTTTAAATAATCTTAATAATTAAAATATACGTTCAAGTTTTAAAATTCTCACTAACTGGGATAAATGCATTTAAAAAATTGGACTACGTCACATAAATAGCGCAACCCAGTTGTGTAGAGAAGAAAATATTCATAATACGAACAATATTATTTTTTTGACGATGTTTATTTCATCTTTATAAATATCTACCTACCTCGATAAAAATTTATAAGAGTTATTTTTACCAAAGATACGTAAGTAAGTATACATATCTAAATAACAAAATGAATCAGTTCATCTTTCAGTAGTAGCTCTATATATTTCAGAAGAACTTTTGCCCTATGCATTCAAGACCGACATGTTTTTCCTCAAAAATCAATAAATATTTTATATATTGACGAGCCGATTGGAATGTTTGGTAGACATCTGCCTTTCGCGCCGCTCGTCGTGGGTTTCGATTTCCACCCAGGATAAACATTTGTGTGCATGAACATATCTGTTTGTCCTGAGTCTGGGTGTAATTATCTATATAAGTATGTATTTTCAAAAAGAAAAGTAAGTAGTATAAGTAGTAGATGTAGTAGGTCAGTTGTCTGGTTTCCATATTACAAGCTCTGCTTAGTTTGGGATCACATGGCCATGTGTGAATCATGTCCCAGGATATTATTATTATTTTCACCTTACCCAATTTGAAACCCAGACAAGCGACGTCAAAAACTCCTTAAACTCGTTAATTCCTTTAATGTGTTAACTCCTAAACATTAGTTTAGGTAATTCACCTTCGTAATACGATTGTAGTAGTAATCAAATTTCTTGCATTTACTTATTATTGTTTTGAGCATCTACGTCTTCGCTATTTACCTCTAGAAAATAACAACAGTAATTACGACCAATACTAAAAAGATCTCTTTTGTTTTTTTAACTTCGTCATTGACATCGAAAAAAATATTACTTACATTTCATACCTTTCGGCGCTAATTAGGGGTTCGTTATTTTTATTTATCAAACTGGCATAATTAGTTAAGACTTACCTTATTTCGTTTGTTATTATTGTATGAAAATAACTAGAAATTCGATTGTCATGTTATACAGATCGTTTGTAGTTTCAAATCAATTTTAAGAAAGATTATTACAAAAACAAATTATTTCCATACTTTATTTTTGACATTTGCAAGAAACCGCAAGAATTTTGGTTATATAAACAATATTGGCTAAAAATTTGGTTAGTTTATTTTGCCTGCCATGGTATTCTAATGAGGCTGCATTTATTGTACATTAGTAATAAATGGTGTTTTTTTATAGTATAAGTAGGCGGACGAGCATATGGACCACCTGATGGTAAGTGGTCACCAACGCCCATAGACATTGGCATTTTAAGAAGTGTAAACCATTAAATGAACATAATAAATAAATAATTAAATGAACATTTGAAGTTATTTTATTTAAGATAAGCTACGCGCTACAAGTATAAAATCTTTTCATCAAGCAGTTATGAAATGAAGTTATGTTTGGATTGTTTAGTCATGCTGACGAAGAGTCAGGCTACAGATATTAAAAAACATTTTATATCCATGAAATTATAAATATGTCTCTATAAGAAATTAATGTGTTTTGACATAAATGCCATTGTACATCTTAAATTAAATTAATATAAAATTGAATATTTCTTTGATATGTGTCGTATGATTTGTTAAAATATTCATCCGAAACATGTACAGTTGGCGACATTTATTTGAAAATTTTTGCGACGCATAAGCCATAAGGTAATGTTCTTAAATCAAACGATAAATAAATATCTAACTTAATGTTAAAATAATTTCAAACGAATACGATAAAATAATGAAAGCTTTAATACTTCCGAATGAATGCTTCCATTCGATTCGACACCTTATGATAAAATTGAAAAGAAATAAATGTAAACTAATGGTTCGATCACACTTCGGTGGCGACAAAATCGACATTGACGCGAAACGGAATTACAGACTACGTTAAAACCCGTGAGACACAGCAACTGCGACATTATTGTATAAGTTGTCTCACTTGGAAGACATACAACGTCGACAACATTACGCTCACTTCCACTTCGCCTGGTCGCACAGGTGTTTTTAATTCTCGACGTCTTTATATAAAAGTATTTAAAGAAGTTTCACAAATCTCGGTGGTAGAGCTTTGTCGTTTGCGCAAGCTCGTCTGAGTAGGTACCACCTACTCATCAGTTATTCTGCCACAAAACAGCAGTACTTTGTATTGCTGTGTCTCGGTTTGAAGGGTGAGTGAGCCTGTGTAATTATATGCACAAGGAACATAACATCTTCGTTCCCATGGTTGGTGGCGCAATGGCGTTGTAAGCAATGGTTAACATTTGTTGCAATGCCATTGTCTACGGGCGTTGGTGACCACTTACCATCAGGTGGCCCATATGCTCGTCCGCCTTCCTATACAATAAAAAAGAAAAAGATTTGCTATAGGGAAAACTTAGTTACGGCATCATAGTTTATAATTCACAATAAAGTTTGGCATTAGGTACTTCATTATTGTGATGAAAAGTTTGAATTTATTTCAATAAATTTAACATAATTAATTACAATGAGGTTACTTTAGTATACACTTTGTTTTAAGTCAAATTAAGTCGCATAAGCCAAAATTATATTATAATACTTAATTATCTAAATTCTTTAAAATGTATCTATAAAATTCAGCCAAAGCATACATTTATTTATAACAGATAAATCACAATAACTATTTATGTGTTTAAAAAATTACAAAGACCTTAGTTTCAATTATTACTCCCATAATACAAATAATTATAGTAAAATATATAAACAATGCAACTATAATTTAAGTATTCAATTACTTTTAACTGTTTTACTTAAACTTAACATATTAAATTTAAAAAATAATGAACACAATGCAATGAATATTCAAACTCAAAATATTTAATTTTTACTATTTTTCTGTAAATATCTATGAGTATGATTTTTTTTCTTTTTATAACAAATACAATAATGAATACAAATATATCTGTTTCTATTTTTTACTTATACTGATAATGTTTTATGTTAAATAAGATTTCGATTTACAGTTACGAGTATGTTTTTTAATATATACTGAATTGCAGACAAGCAACAAATTTATCGTATACTATTCTCGTTAGTTCTATATTCAAATTCGAATTACACGAAATAATATAACACGTTGAACATTTCAACGTTTCATGTCAAAATCATTATTAATTAGTCCGATAATATGATTTTCGAGAACCTATGACTGATGAATGCATTGACTCATATCCTACTAACAGAACTGAATTTACGTACGAGCGTCGAAATGTTTCGACATTCAAAATATTCAAATGAACCTGATATGCAGTTACCTATTATTGCTTAATGCATCATTACAAATATGCTTTATTGTTCACGTATAAAACGAATTGTTCAAGCGTTATTATAAAATCATATTGTAATATTACAATTGATATTTGCAAAGGCTTCCAGTTTGACAAGTCTCAATTTATAAAATATCCCGGGGCTAATTTAAGCTGTATTGTGCCTTAACAGGGCACACTCTGGGTCATTTGGATCCATTGTTTATTTGACAATTGATCAAAATCAACATTGGCATTTGATTTTGAATGATATGGAGTGATCATTTTTTTGATTGGTCGGTTATTTTAAATATCCCTTTTGACTTATCACACCTCGACCAATCAAAACGCGAGAGGTTTTCTAGCAAACCTATTGGTTCTTCTATAAATAGTTTGATTAATGTTACTTATAAATATAAATCAGAACAAATATTATAGTTAATAAAGACCCCGTGGACAGGTAAGGTTAACGAGCGGAAATGAAAAGGGCGGATATCCGTTCTGAATTGTTTTTATTAATATATTTCTATTATACCAGGTTTCTCAAAATACGACGTAGCACTTTCTGTTATTATTTTAAGTGAAACTTAGGCGCGATGTGATTAAGATTACGATTTCAAAACAAGTGCAACTATTCTGAATGTAACGTCTTATTGTAACATGTCCGTGATTCCCGAGTTACGAGTGCTATGCTATGAGATAGAAATTAACCGTTACGATTATATTTATGTATATTTAAAAGGTGTAGGTGATTGTAAATGCAGTAGCAATAGGGAAAGATGGCTTCTTATCGCCTTTTACTCCTTAATAAACAAACAAAGCGAACGCATTGTGACAGTCCAATTTTATTCATATAAATTGACAAGGTCTAACTGACGCTCTCAGTTATCAAAGTCAGTCTGTCCCCTTAAGGTGCTTTGTTAAATTTGACTCTAACAGGTCCAATGTAGACTACAGTAATATTATAAAGATGTCAAAGTAAAGGTTGCACACGGTAACAAAGGAATCATTAGCTTTGAAACCTAAGGTCTTATGTCTTTACGTCTTATGCTTATGGAATAATTAGGGCCTTGTACATTTGATTCAATATTATTATAGTATAAATATTACACAAATTAGATGATTTTATTTAAAGGTAATATTAATGTGGAGCTTTAGCTACATTGGAGTCAGCTTTTACATACAATTATTAACGTGACAACGTCTAATAAATCGATGAACGCTGGCTGCATGCACGAAAAAGGATGACTCATTCCGCAGATTGTACTGTCCCGTTACGCTGATTGTACGCTTGCGCTGCATCTATCTATTACGACGTTGTCACGTTTAACTATCGTCCGTAAACCGACTTTACAGACAACCAATTTTTTTAATGGGAAATATTATTATTGGCAATCATGGGTATAAGGGGAAGAACGAGTCGTAAGCCACGACGGCAAAAGGCATGACGCTCTCTCTGCCGCCCTCTCTATTACACTGTTTGTGCGAGGCACGCGTGCCGAATACTTCATTTCTTCATTTGTACTTTTTTAATTATAAATTATTTCAACATTTCGATGTTGCCTTTTTTATTTCCCAAAATTTGTTTATATATTTTATTATTGTATGTTATAAATTCGTCGTAAGAATGTTACAATACCACTGCTAACTGGTTAAACTGGCATAGCGAATAGTTAACTCTTAATTAGTAGTCGTTTTCGTGAGTTAAATGATAATACGCCAGACAGTACGAAATGTTTTAACTTTCGCCGGTACCGTCAGGAGATGTTTGTAATTGTTTAAATTGAATTCAGTTTTTAACACCGACATTTATGTAATATATTTTTATAAAAGAAAGAAATAAATGCGTAAATTATTTTTATATTATATATTAGGATATTTAAATAGATGTGACTTTAGCCTACTGGGTTGCCTTGGATAGTAACTTAGTAGTAGTACTGCGTAGACATTCTTATGTTTTGATGTTCTTTTTTGTATAAGATAAGTCGTAAAGGTATCACTATAACCTGTACGAAAATCATGTGTCTCATTTTCACTTCCGAGATGAAAGTGATCAAGAATAGTGCAAGGAATCAAAATTTTGGTAATATTTGAATTGCTTTCAGTCCACACAAATCATACTTATAGCTCATTTCTATATATATAATATTTATTTTCAAGTACCTTACATGTTTATCTACGATGTTTTTATTGGAGTTACGTGAAGTCGTCAATGGGCCATCTGATGATATGTGGTCAACAACAACCATAGTCATGTGTATTCTTAAAAAAATTAATCAATAGAAACTTTTCGTTTTTGTTTTTTGCTTTGTGTCTGTAATTGCACTAGCTCGTTCATACTTTAAACTGGAACATTACAATAATAAGCAGTTCTTGTTAACGGCATGACAATGATCATGCCGTTAAGAGAGTGGTACATAGCTTGCACTAAGTGCTACCACCAACGAATATAATGTACTCATATATTATAACTTATAGGTAACTTACAAAACATCAAATATTCTCTCCGTTGCCGCGGCTTTGCTCGCGCGTGATTATAAGTAAATGATATATCGTTGTATTTAAGCTCCTGTTTTTAAAGTAAAAAACATGAAATTAAATTCTGCTTAGAAAAAAGTATTAGAACGTTCTTTTAAATTTTAGATTGGTGATTATTATTTCAATAATTACTATCAGTGAAGTTAGTCCATTAATATATTTTATAGTGACTTAAGACGTTGAAGGTGCAGCACAGATGCTTTGGTCATCCATCCACACTGTCAAATAAAATCAATGCTATAAATGAGCAAACGTACAATCATTTTTTATTATAAAATACTCTATATATTAAACTAAACTTTTTAACTAAATAAAAACTTTATTTTTAATTAACAGTTCTATGATAACTTTGTCAACGACGTTTGCGGTGTTTTCTTTTATTGTAAGCTCCGGTTAAGGTGTAAGGTCATCTGATAGAAACCAGAAGTTTTCGGACTATTAAAACATTATATAAGTTAGTGAACAAGTGAGTTGAATCAAAACACCTGTATGCAACGACGTCTTTCTTAAATGCTTTTGACAAATCATGTCATTTATTAAAACTGCTCTATTGTTTTTAAGAATTAAGATAGCTCCCATAGCGATTTCATGGACTTCTTCGTGATGTTTCTATCAGGATAAGTCGGAGATAAAGCTTTTTCGTATTGTTTTTTTGTATTTTTTATATAAAGATTTAAGATATTTTTAGCCTTATTTATTTAATATATTTCTTTCCATGCTTAATGAGTCGATGATTTTATATATTTTGCCTGTCATTATTTACACCAAGAAGTTTAAGATAAAGTTTTAATCGAAAACGTCCATAAAAAAAGCAAATTCATCAAAAAAAAAAAACAAATTTTAAACTCGTCTGAGTTGAAAATTGATGAACAATTTAATTAAGAAAAATAAATAGTAAATTTCGAACAAATGAGAACATTCCTTTTTATTTTTTTATTAATGTTTTATTATATTATGTTTCGTTAGTGTTTAACAAAGATTTAATATTTAATTTTATTCTTCTTACTTCAAAGATTGTAGACCCCATATAATCTTTCAAACCCTATTGCAACCTCTTGGGAGATATCTTTTCAAAAACCCTGAAAAACATTTTTTTATATTTCTAACCTTCGAAAGAGGCGGGCTTATATACAACCGTTCGTCGCTTATTTTACCACATTAGGGATGAAATTTTCGAAATTCCTTCCGTGATGGTTTCACCATATTGAGCACTAACTGTCAAAATTTCAAGTTTTTAACCCCCGGTTTTGGCTCTGCGTTGATGAATAAGTCAGGACACGTAATATGGACAGAGAGATAATGATAACGGACAGAGAACAGATAATGAAATAATACTTATCACATAGTATGAAATATGTTGATTTTAGATTATATATGAATGTATTATACTACTAGTAAAGACAATATTGATCGGAAATATTAATACGTTGATAACATTTCCGATTAGTTGTTATGCGTATGTCATAAGTAGGCTTAAAGTAAGCTTATAGGCGAGTCAAGTTGATGCCAGGCCTTCATTAATAAGCTTATACTCCTTAGGTTAAAATGTCTGTATATTGAGGAATTATGTTAGAAATTCTAGGCAACCCATTATGGTAATAATAAGTAATTAAAATTTACTAAATATAGTAATTATATGAAATGCATACTGAAAACAATATTGAATAAAAAATAGATGTCTCTTTACTGTTTTCATTGTAATATAATAATATAAGTATATGTATATACACATATATAAGTAAAAAAGGTAAATCGTATTATTTACAAAGAATGCTTTTAATATGTCAATTATACATAAATACAATTTTTCACAAAACATAAACCGACTTCAAGGTAAAAACAAAATTAATATGCACTAAAAAGTAAAAAAATAATTGCGTATTCTTCTATAATTTGATAATTAACTTACTATTTTCTACTCATCAATATGTAGGTACGATTGTGTTGTGTGGTTGATAATGTAGTTACAATTATTGTTATTTTTGCAGTCGATGTCAGCCAAGGTGGGTTTATAACTACATAATATGTACATCGTTATAGGTGAGATGAGCTTGTGCTGCACGCGCAACTTAACGAGGCGAATAAAAGTCAATTTGTAATGTGTATGTTTTTGTTTGTTTTTAAAGGATTCCCGTATTATTATTGCTAGGTATATTAAAGTGTTTCCTTGGCAAAAAGTCATCGAAATCGGTTGAATAGATATGGAGTTATTCTACCATTTGTCGCGCACATATTTATGCAAATTTACGACTTATATGGTTTTGTCATGGATGCCAGTGTCAAAACTGGACTAAAAAAATCGGAACCCATGGGAAGCACCCCTTTTCAAATAAAAAAAAAATCATCAAAATCTATTCACCCAGTCGCAAGTTATGAGGTAAAAATACAAAAAAAACATACAGACGAATTGATAACCTCCTCCTTTTTTTGAAGTCGGTTAAAAATTAATAAAAACCTCATGACATCATTCGGTAATTTTTTGATTACTTAAAATGTATAATTTTATACAATGTATGTGATAACTTCTGATAGATGAGAGCATAGTTAATGTTTCATAATACTCATTGTAACGAAGAATTTGTAATATATATGTGCTTTTACTGTACGTAATTAGTACCATATTCATATTACTATGTTCAAAATAATGCTAACCTCTTAGCCTCTAATTAACAATATCACAATTCAACATTTTATTATAAAAGTTTCACCAATGGCAATAAAAACTGTCATATGGCGAGTCATTTGATTCTCATGTACATCTGAAGGGTCATTGTTGTGGGTGGCTTCTGCTTCTTCAATTCTCACCTTTAGTAGACCTTCTTGCTGATCATTAAAGCCTTAAGAATGTTTCTCACCTCACCTATACTTTGGCCTTACTCTTCTCCTACAATTATATAAAATATGACAGAGTTCAAAATGGACGTTTAAATGCTCAGTAAAGCTGACGCGAATTAAGTTTATTCAGAATTTGTTCTGTTTTGTATTAATTTAATGTAAAAATAATATTGAAAATAAATTGAAGCTGAGAGTAATTTAAAGGTCTCTTAAATTACTTTATACAGTGTGGTTAAAATAATTATATTAATTTATACATATTTATTATATGTATTGATATAAGGGTCCGCAATTAACGAATGTTTTTGGATAATAGCAGCGGTCATTAATTGAATTCTGCGAAAACGTGCCGATTCTGCGAACATTTTAAAACGATTCTGGAATAAATTCCAAATTTCAGTTAAAAAATCCTATAAAACAAGTTACTGAAATAACTAAAAATATCCTCAAAATGTCTCATTAATTCAGATTGATGATTCAATAGCATTGTATTTATACAACCATCTAAATTAAAGTTGTTAATAGTATAGTTATTAGACACTGCTAACTGGCCGATAATGCTAGAAGATAAAAGATAAATTAAACTTTTGTTGTAGTTCTTCTGTTTGTTCTGAGTTTAGTGAGGCTAGATGCTTGCGCTAGTTTGGCTTATTCGAGGTAATTACAAACACAAGAAACATAGTATCATAGAGTCCATTGTTGGCGGTGTGTAAAGTGGTTTTTATTTCTTGCAATGCCAGTGTTCAGATCTAAGATAACCACTTACAAGTGGCAAATTTACTAGTGTTTCCAAAATAAAAAATCAAGCAACCTAACTTGAAAATGTAGTACAGGTCTTAAAAATGTAACTGAAGAAGATATGTTAAAAAATAAGTAAGATAAAAATAGTTATAGTAAAAATATAAATTATTTCTAACCTAAATCTCTCGTGTGTTACTCCAGCGCTTAACGGCTATTGGTCTGATGTAAAGGATAATTTCCTAAGCTCCAACAACTTATTTCCCAAGAGAAGAGAATTGAAAACAAGCTCGGATAGCCCTATTTTTTCGCATTTGAAAATTGGATCGAAATGTTCACAACTCTATATTATCTAGCCGTATCTGGTCATTGGTTTGGTAAAAAATTTAATTAAACACTTTTTCTTTCAATATTTGATATAAATAAATACGATGAAAATAAATTTAAATGTTAAATTTACGCGTTTATAAATATTTTCCTTCTATCCTTGCCAAACTGCCGTCGACGTCTCTCGCAGCTAAATCACATAAAATTATGTTAATGCGAAATATATCAGAATTTATGAAAGCAAATAGCAATTTTGGGTTTAAATATTTCCCGTCTTTCCCAAAATATAATGCCTCTTCGTATTTAGATTATATCATAACATGTTAAGACTGAATCATATCATATGTATCGTAATTCGAATTCGTTATTAGTGCTCTGCCTTATATGCTCGAAGTTGAGAAGAACGGATTTGCTCTACGTGACTTGTGTGCTAATGTAGACCAGGCTGCCATTAGCAGACATTTTGCCACGCACTCACAGCTGCAATATGCAAGCCCCCAATAAATGATCGAATCATATAATGTTTTTATTAAAAAAATAAATGATAAAAAACAAACCATGCCAGAATCCAAGAAACGAAGTAAATTAAATAATAAGAAATATGGAAGAACTTATTACTTAAAAAAATGAATCAACTCCTTTTATTTTTACTGTCTAAATTTGGGTTTATTTTAACAGGCACTTAACTAAAGGTGTTAAGCCTTTATTTGTTACAAAGGCCTGTTCGAGGCCAGTGCATAAAGACATATGTTAAAATATTATAAGTTCGTAAACGAACGTATATTCAATATTTAAAAAAATAGATAATTTGAACACTGCATGCAGAGAAAACATTTGTTTGGGAAAACGTGACCGGTATGTGCTGGTTAAATGTTGAAGAGTTTGCATCTCCGGGCACGACTTAGGTGTTAAGAACACTTGTGTGTAAAATTTCGTCAGACCGCTCGAATTTTTCAGAAACAAACTAGTGATCATTGAAAAGTTGTATAGTTATGGTTGTCAGGCATGTATGGACCATGTAAATATTTCACAGTATGAAACAATTGTATTGTTACTAAAAATATATATATTTTTTAACATGTGAAAAAGCAGTGAAAAATTCGGACACAAAACGTAAAATACTTTCTGAGCTTAAATCGGATTGTTCGGTTGAATAAAGAAATGGACAATGACACGACAGAAGTGACTAGAACAAAATTGATTCGCTTAAAAAACTGGGTTGAAAAACTTAATAAACGCACATAATAGGTTTAGCATATTTCTCTTTCACGCTAGGGAAATCTTATGAAGATATCGGGGTATAGGGGGGGAGTTGTGTGAGATTACTTAGTAGTTACAGATTCAAGAGCCTACGGGATCGCTTTCACATACGCATGCTCTGCCCCCTCCCGTTCCGTGCTCCACTCATGGCTTGGCGGAGTTCTCCTTAGGGAATAGTTTATTTTACCTTGACTCAAATAAACCTTTATATTGATAATAGAAAAATCTTGTAATAATATCCTGACTCTTGGGGGCCGTTGCTGCATACGTGAGACTCTTATGAAATCAGCACTTTCGCAGTTCTGATGCAGAAAGTGAGGTTTAAAGATCTTTCCGCTCATATCTTATCATATCGTATTATATATCCGCATTATGTGAATAACTAATCTGCGCTAAAATTCTGAAATTGCAGACGAATGAAAGTCAGTAAGATCAGATGTTTACGTACGCAGCGTACATAGCGACATACACCAACCATGCGATGCCGGAGGCAAACTATCACCATCATTAAACATTCTCCTATATAAGACATAATCTCTCACATATCACCTGCTATATTCTAAGTAGATGATTGGTGTGCTCTTCAGGTCGAGATGTACCTGATCACTTTAACTGTTAAGTCGCCAACGGACATCAGAGACCTGTTCCATTGCAGCTTGTGTTACTTAAATGTTTATATCAGATGCTGATAATTTATATTATAAGCACTTAAATACAGTGGCGTAGCTAGGTGGACAAGGGCCCCGGTGCATGGAAAAGGAATTGGGCCCTCACCCCCTCTTTTCTCGTAGCATGAATTTTTTTTCTCTTTCTTTTATGGTCCTCTCTTTTCAAAGCATGGGATTAGAGGGCCCACTTAGCTCCAGGGCCCTGGTGCACTGCACCGCCTGGCCCCTACGATAGCTACGTCACTGCTTAAATACCGTTTATTAAAATGTCTGATTGATAATAACCGAACAAACCATGCTAAATTTTTAATCAGTTTATATTCGATGCAAGGAATTGGCGTTGATTGACGTATGTTAATCTGTAGTCTCGAAATTTATTAAAACAATGTATATTTATACATACATTTACTTTATTATTCGATCCATGTAAATTTCGAGTTTTTCGATCGAAACTAATTTGTGTTGCGTGCTAAAGCTATGATAATGTTCATCGTAATCCCACATTAATATATTTTTTTAATTAATTGTAATACTCTCTTTTTTAGTATCGGTTATTATTTATATTATTATTATTATTATTGTATATACAGTCATATCTATTATGGATCGTTATATTTAGGTTGTAATTCACAATCTCATTCGTAGTTGCATTTGTGCCCTCTTTATTAAGGTATTTATGAATGAATTCCATGAATTCCTTACAATAAAATATTTTAAGTCAGGAAATATGGAATGATTCATCAAAGATACAACAAAAATTTCTACGAGACGCCCGTCAAATGTGATACATCGTTATTGAAAGAACTTTTAATTAAAGAAAAACAAACTTGAAATAAAATAATGATATACTTTACTTTATACTTTAATATACACCACATATGTAGTAGGGGTTTGTGCAGGCTTGTCTGGGTACCATCCATACAGCAGCGTCAGCCAGCAGTACTTGCAGACGCAACGCTTACAAAGCAATTTATCGTATAAGCGAGATGGACAAACAATGAAGTAGAGAGTATTCGGAATTCGGCGTGATGTCATAAGAAAGCCTCATGCCGTTGTCGTCACGGCATAGCTTATCAAAATCAGTACATAAAGACTATTACAAAATTCCTAAATTTCTATTAACCCAACTCCAATCAAGCGTACGGCTTGTTTTGAAACCCAAAGGGTCAGGATAAACTGCGACTGTAACTCGCTAAGTGGCCATTGCGCTATTGACATAAGTACTCAGCAAATCACAAAGCATCTGCAGCCGAACTAGAGGATCTGTGCGACAGCTGTCAGCGTCTTATACCAAAGGTTATTTTTCAACATCGTTTTTATCAGAATCAGTTACTTATTTTCTTACAAAGTCTTACTATGGTAAAAAGTAACATTAAGAAAATTACGAAACCTTAAAATAGCTGATGTTTCATAGTGTTACTGAAATCAATCACTGAACTGCTACATGCACAATAGTGCCATAGTTTTTTTTATTGTATAGGTAGGCGAATGCGCATTTGGGCCACCTGATGGTAAGTGGTCACCAACGCCCATAGACATTGGCTGTGTTAGTTAGTTAGGTAGTAGTTAATATAATGATATATATAATATCGAATCTATTCGATTCCAACGTATTTGAACTTTCTAACTTAAACAAAAACTGTTACTGTTGCTTAACTATAGAAGTTACGCATCGTGAGTGCTTTTAATATATAGAACACTTTTTTATACACCATCAATAGATTTCGCAGCGCAAGCCAAATAATGAATTTTAGAGGAAACAATTTGAACATAACATACATATATATATAAAAAAATACCTTAAATTTCACTGTTCCATTTTAGGGAGGATCTCTAATTTTGGCTAAAATATAATAAAACCCCCTATGTTACTCGGTAAAGAAATAGCTTTCTAATGGGGAAAGAGTTTTTAAAATCGATCCAGTACGTTTTGAGTTACAACGTAACAAACAAAAAAAAAACAAAAATTCAAATGTTTCCTATTTATAATATCAGTACCTAAGTTAAGGTTTAGTTCTTATTTAGTTAAGGTTTTAATGTAAATAGCTTGTATTAAATTGTATACATTCTTAGTACCTATAGATATAATATAAATATCGATACAACATCCGTTAATACATACAATATCCGTTAACACGTACAATAATTACATACGGTGAAGTGTATAAGGAAGCATTGGTCTGGAATCTTTGTAGAGCATATAATTTACGTACGCTTTACGAACACTAAAAGCGTCTCATCAACTCATCGGACCCTATACAACATGCATGACAGATTATAATTCATGCAATATCCGATGGAATTTCTAATACAGATAATATTATAATAGGTATTGGAAATTGTATATTAATTTTTACTATGATGTAATTATTGACTTACTGTCGGCAGTCGTTGTCTTGTTATATTAATTAAATATTTTTCATAAGCATTCAAATTCATTCAAAGAGATTGAGCTATATATTTTATTACATCAATACACTGACGCCCTTTCTTTTTATTAAATAATAATATAATTAACGAAATCTATGATGATGTCCACTAAGTTATGAAGTCATGCGTGCACTACGTCAATAATTAAGTTAAAGTTAAAGACGGGAAGTTAGTATTTACATAAACTAACAAATACATTTCATATAATAAATAAATAAACGTAATATGTTCTTGCTAAGGATACTCGTCATTTTCTTTATTAGTAAATTGAATCCGTGCGAAGAGGGCGTGGGTCGCAAGTATTATATAAAGGTTTGTAGGGAGATTTTCTAGTCTAAATTTATTTTTAAAATATATAATGCAAAAAAAATAACAAGTGTTATTTAAATTGTTGTCAGGTGCGGGATTCGAACCCACGTTTCCAGCACAGTAAGCCGGTGTCATAACCCCTAGACCAACCCGACGATGTAATAACGAGGTGAAAAGTTGCATATATACAGTGAAACAACTATCTAATGTTTTAGCCAATTCGGAAGTTTAATAATTGCGTATTTATAACGACTAAATGATAGCAGACTGATATACTTCATATAATTTATATTATCTGTGGTCTCCAAAGAAGGGCCTTGTTTTTAGCGTCTACCCATGGGTGCACCGTACAGCACCATGGAGCACACCACACCGGCGTCAACCTACTTAAGAATGTTGGTTTGAACTCGTTTTGAGTAGAATAAATATCGCAAAGAAATTTGTTCCTGACGTGGGTTGCACCATTTTTTATATTTGTTTCATTCACTGACGATGTTTGTAATGGGACTGTTTGTTAGTACACAATTGTACATCATCATTGAATGTTAATAGGAACAAAACAACGTTAAAAAAATGGACACTGTCAGAGTTCTCTTTTAGATAATTCGAATGTAAAGAGTTTTAGAAAAATCCAATAATAGTTTAGCTCCGATCAATACGATCAATCATATAACATAGGGTTCAGCTTGTGCTGGTCATAACAGGGACCTGGAATAACTGTGTCGTTTGTAATATATTTTGTTAGAGTAGTAGCTTATTATAAAAGCTGTACGAAATATTACGAAAAAAAAAAAAAAAAACACACGATGTCATAGATTAAATAACAAAAGTATTATGTACTATTGTTTACGGTAGCTATTGCCCGCGGCTTCGCTGTAGTTAATAGGCAAGTATAGGTAAAGAATAAATCGTTGTATGGAAGTCTGTGGTTTTAAAGTAAGTGGCATAAAATGTCATTTTGGTTAGAAAAAAGTATATTATGGTGATTTTATCGTCAGTGAATGAAACAAATATAAAAAATGGTGCAACCCACGTCAGGAACAAATTTCTTTGCGATATTTATTCTACTCAAAACGAGTTCAAACCAACATTCTTAAGTAGGTTGACGCCGGTGTGGTGTGCTCCATGGTGCTGTACGGTGCACCCATGGGTAGACGCTAAAAACAAGGCCCTTCTTTGGAGACCACAGATAATATAAATTATATGAAGTATATCAGTCTGCTATCATTTAGTCGTTATAAATACGCAATTATTAAACTTCCGAATTGGCTAAAACATTAGATAGTTGTTTCACTGTATATATGCAACTTTTCACCTCGTTATTACATCGTCGGGTTGGTCTAGGGGTTATGACACCGGCTTACTGTGCTGGAAACGTGGGTTCGAATCCCGCACCTGACAACAATTTAAATAGCACTTGTTATTTTTTTTGCATTATATATTTTAAAAATAAATTTAGACTAGAAAATCTCCCTACAAACCTTTATATAATACTTGCGACCCACGCCCTCTTCGCACGGATTCAATTTACTAATAAAGAAAATGACGAGTATCCTTAGCAAGAACATATTACGTTTATTTATTTATTATATGAAATGTATTTGTTACTTTATGTAAATACTAACTTCCCATCCCTGTGAGTTATCCTACCGCGGATTTTAATAAGGAACATTTCAGCCATACATTATTTTCTTGAAACTTTAACTTAATTATTGACGTAGTGCACCCATAAAAAAACGTAAAAATTCGTCATGGATATATTTCGTCAAAGAAATACACAATTACATTTTTCGTTACAGTAAAATTGGAAAATAAATATACGGATTATTTTTCTTATTACCTTGAACGTTAATTTAGCCCTCACTTCCTTAGCCGTGAAGGAGTTGGCATATAATTTGGAATGGCATTGGGCAAACTTAACTTATCATCTTTTTTATAATAAAACAAAACACTTCACTAAGTTTATTTTTAACCGACTTCAAAAAAAGGAGGAGGTTATCAATTCGTCTGTATGTTTTTTTTTTTGTGTTTGTTACCTCATAACTTTCGACTGGGTGAATCGATTTTGATGATTTTTGTTTTATTTGAAAGGGGTTGCTTCCCATGGGGTCCCATTTTTTTTTAGTCCAGGTTTGACAATGGAATCCATGAGAAAACCATATAAGTCGTAAATTTGCATGAGGTATGTGCGCGACAAATGGACGAATAACTCAATATCACGCCAACCGATTTCGATGATTTTTTTTTTATTAGAAAGAGTATATTTCAAGGGTTGTTTGATGATAGTTTGGTTAGATTCTGATTATAGGATCCATGACAAAGTAACGGAAATCTTCAATTCTTAGTAGCAAATTAACGATACACGGCCGAATCTTTTATAGGCTATCTAGATTTATCATTCAACTACCATAACATCGTTATGGTCAAGTAATTATAGTACTATTGTAAAAAACACTTCTTTATATACCGTCAATAGTTTTCGCAGCGCACGCGAAATAATAACTTTTATAGGCAACAGTTTGATACGTTGGGTTACATTGCTCCATTTTAAGTAGGGATCTATAATTTTTTGAAAATATAATATAGCCTATGTTATTCGGTAAAGACGTAGCTTTCTAAGGGTGAAAGAATTTTTAAAATCGGTCGAGTAGTTTTTGATTTAAATCGTAATAAAAAATCAAACAAAAATCAAATCTTTCCTCTTTATAATATGAGTTATGCATGTAAGCATAAGTATATATTATGTATGTGTTTGTAATTGAAACATATTTGAACATCTCCTAAAGGTTGAGACCAATTTTGAAAATTATACACATATATATATATATATATATATATATATATATAGAATCGTATAAGTACTCTTATATACATGTTATATTTATGTATATTTATATATTGATTACTAGTGTTTTTCCCGCGGTTTCACCCGCGTAGTTCCTGTTCCCGTGGGAGTATGGGGACAAAAAGTAGCCTAAATTACTCCCTGATAATGTAGCTTTCCATTGGTGAAAGAATTTTTTAAATCAGCTTAGTGGTTTAGGCGTGAAAGCGTCACAAAAAAGCTTACTTTCGCATTTATAATATTAGTTAGGATAATATAGATACTTCCCCTTTTTTTAATATACAGACATTCCGTCATATTTTATGGTGAAGAATGGTATAACACAACATCTATAAACATACAGTTTATTTAATTATTACTAGAAATAACTATTTGGTTATGTTATGGCTGCCCAACTAAATTACCCCACCAACTAAATCTATTTAATCAAAACATGTTAATTTATATTCATACATTTAACCATATTAACTAATATTTATTAATTAAGTACCAAAATGCATTTTTCTTTATGTTTCACTGTTTTAGTTTAATATATTTAAATAATAATATAAATGGCGCTGTCTCATATGAGCTGCACGTTTAGTAGGTCTACCCATATTCTACAAATTAGTGAGTGTACTTCAGATTCACTAAAAATCGAAAAATAAATAAAAATTTTAACAAAACAAAAACCGACTTCATAAAAAAACATATTAATATGCACTAAAAAGTAAAAAAATAATTGCGTATTCTTCTATAATTTGATAATTAACTTACTATTTTCTACTCATCAATATTTAGGTACGAATGTGTTGTGTGATTGATAGTTTATTTACAATTATTGTTATTTTTGGAGTCGATGTCAGCTAAGGAAACACTATAATATACCTAGCAATAATAATACGGGAATATTTTAAAAACATACACATTACAAATTGACTTTTATTCGCTTCGTTAAGTTGCGCGTGCTTGTGTCGCCACAAGCACATCTCACCTACAACTATGTATGTAGTTATAAGCCCACCTTGGCTGACATCGACTCCAAAAGTAACAATAATTGTAAATAAATTATCAATCACACAACACATTCGTACCTACATATTGATGAGTAGAAAATAGTAAGTTAATTATCAAATTATAGAAGAATACGCAATTATTTTTTTACTTTTTAGTGCATATTAATATGTTTTTTTATGAAGTCGGTTTTTGTTTTGTTAAAATTTTTATTATAAAAATAAACGAAGACGCACACAATTCAAACAGCCTAAAGGCCCTTTTAAAGTCTTCAACAATACTTCACTTGGTGGTAGAGCTTTGTGCGAGTGAGTGAGAAGGGTGAGTGAGCCAGTGCAATTACAGGCACATGGGACATAACATCTTAGTTCCCAAGGTTGGTGGCGCATTGTCGATGTAAACGATGGTAACATATCTTACAACGCCAATGTCTATGGGCGTTGGTGACCACTTACCATCAGGTGGCCCACATGCTCGTCCGCTTTCCTATGCAATAAAAAAAAATACTTAAAATTATAATTTCTTTGATTACCCGACTTGGTGATTCTCTTACTTTTTAATAATAAATATAGTCAAATCAAAACAATTTGTATGCAATATTTAAATATATAAATTGCACAGCGTACTTATTATTAAAAGTAAGTCTAAGCATAAGTAACTATATATTCGAGTCCAATTGAAATTGATTTAGCCCTCAGCTTCTCTTAAATTTAGTTTCTGATACTGGTTGGAAATAACAACATGCAGGCGCGTCGACAATACAATGAATCAAAACAATAGAATATACACACAAAGGGCACGTAGGACACTCCGACGGCCATTTGATTAAGAAAAAAAACGAGAGTTGTACTCGCTTCAATATAAAAACGGACGTATGAATAATTCACGATGTGTCCTCATATGTTATAGAATTAGTTTTATACTCCTTGGATTTTGTAATTAAATTTAAACCCAAATTTTCACATCATCGTCTCCAATTAGGGCCGTAACCCTCTGAGTTGTAGTAATTGGTACAAAGGTAGGTTTGCAATATTAAAAAAAAAAACTTTTTTACATATTATTTATTATATATTATGGGAGCATAATTATTTTAAATATAAAACAAGTGATTAGACCATGAATACCTCAACCGAGGAATGTTATATCTAATCTAAAGAAGCATCGCTCGATTTGCATACGCAATTTTTTTATAATTGTTTTCGAGCTTTAATTTAAACGAAACATTTGTCAAAAAACCTTGCACCGAAGACATTCTCGACATACATCTCTGAATATGCAACAATTATTATGAAATGGGTTGGTTGGTTAAAATAAAATAATATGTATCGCAAGCTATACAACAACAATCCAATAAGAGTAATACATTAAAAAAATATTTTACAAATCGTCATAAAAGAGTTTACATAACGAATGAAAACAACCGAAGAAATTAATATACGAGGTTATTTTCCGTATAGGTAATAATAATGAATATAATAACATTATAATATTTACTAAATATAATCCTTCTTAATTATTTAAATAAAAGCTGTCTCAAAATTAAATGAAAATTAATTCAGTGCTAAATAATTGATTTAACAGAACAAGTATTGATTCTATTATAACACAATAATAATGCAATATGGTACACGCCAGTTAAATGCTACAATAATTAAGCCACACTAATGATACAATTTAGTGAACATGCTACAATGTACTTGCAATAGTTAATTTTATTGCTTAATTCGTTTGTTAAACATTCAATTACTGTTGTGTTAAATATGATGGTGTAGAAACTAATAATGCTTAGAGATTTGCTAATAGCTCTAATGTATTGTGCACTACAAACAGTTCTTGTTAAATACATATTCTTGTTGGATAAGTGCGGTTAAAAAACAACTCTTATTCCGTTTACCCGCATTTATTTCAAGTCAAAAATCTCTGGTCGCAATTATTTTATAATTCTTTCCCATTCCTCTTTTGTCTTATCGTAATTTCTTTAAGTCATTTGAAAAAATAATGTCAACCCTTATGATAGAAATAACTCTTTAGTAAATATCAACACAATCCGTCGTTATTGAATTACTGAACAATTGCATTGCCTACGAATTATTCATGAATCTTATAATTGAAATATTTATATATTTTTACAATTAATAAAATAAACATTTAGAAGTAAACCGTCGTTTGATATTCATATTTGTTAATTAAAAACCTTATTGGTTAACAATTAATAAATTAACCTAACAATACCTTAATCTTTATTTATAATGTACACTGTTTCATTTAACTACTCATATCAATTAATTCAAATTCCAAAGTACCGATAAGAACTTCGTCGATAGTCAAAACGCAAATTTAACGAATCCATAGTGAATAGCGTCGATTATAATTTAATATTTTGTCAAATATGTCATGTCAATTCAACATCAACATCAAAAACTGGGTAGGGTCAGTAATTATTTTGTGGGGCACGTATACGGTTCTACGACAGAATCCCCGACAGCGTACAAAATTCATTAGTTGTTATATTCAAGAAAAAATTGTAAAGGAACTCCTTGGGAATGAGACGATCGTCGCCCGACTATTTCTTTTATTCATGTACATTTGTTAAAATCGAAACATGATATAAAAATGATATATAAAGAAAGAACCCGTTGAGTTTCTTTCGCCGGGACTACTAAGGGCTAAGTATTTCTTTTCCGAAACGGTGGTAGTTATCAATAAACAAGTGTAATGCTTCAATGTTGAATAAAATATTTTGATTTTGATTCTGTTTATTTATCTTTACTTCGCCTAAGATTGGAGTAGGCAATAGTTACCTTCGGATTAAATAGCAAAGGGACACGCAAAGATGGGAGAATAATAAAGAAAATTTACACGTAACGTTTTTGTCTATATCTTCTTCAAACCTAAAACAATATTGCTTAACGAATATTAAATATTTTTATTGAATAAGTAAATAATAGGAAAAGTTTCCTTATAATTACCGCAGATCCATCCGGCGCCTTGGCATCATTTTCTTATTAAATAACACTGGCCATGGCGCGTTACACTACAGAGAATACGCTGACCGTCCGTGCCAACCAGAGCAAGGAGTTTTAAAATATAAAAACCTGAGCGGATACAACTAATAGCCATATTAAACTAATTCTGTCTCCATTTACACGAATTTCTTCCCTTGCCAATTTTCTTTTAAAATGCTGATTTTTAACTTTTGTATTTCAGTGCATTTTTGTAGTGGTATAATTTATGATCTCGTTCCATATATAGGTTTTAATTTTAGCAAAATTTTCACCTGCCATTTGGAATCGGGTTAATCTCCCGATTTAATAAAATGTAGTAAATATATTTTGTTCAGTTTTATACCCTTTGGTATTTTTAACCGACTTCAAAAAAAGGAGGAGGTTATCAATTCGTCTGTATGTTTTTTTTTTTTTTGGTGTTGTTACCTCATAACTTCTGACTGGATGAATAGATTTCGAAGATTTTTTTTTTATTTGAAAGGTGGTGTTTTCCCATTGGTCCCATTTTTTTTTGGTCCAGTTTTGACAGTGGAATCCATGAGAAAACCATATAAGTCGTAAATTTGCATGAGGTATGTGCGTGACAAATGGACGAATAACTCGATATCTATTCAACCGATTTCGATGATTTTTATTGGAAAGAGTATACTTCAAGGGTTGTTTGATGATAGTTTGGTTAGATTCTGATTATAGGATCTATGACAAAGTAACGGAAATCTTCAATTCTTAGTAGCAAATTAACGATACACGGCCGAATCTTTTATAGGCTATCTAGATTTGTACAATTATTGTTATTTTTGGAGTCGATGTCAGCTAAGGAAACACTATAATATACCTAGCAATAATAATACGGGAATCTTTTAAAAAACAAACAAAAACATACACATTACAAATTGACTTTTATTCGCCTCGTAAAGTTGCGCGTGTGACACAAGCACATCTCACCTATAACTAACTAAATGTAGTTATAAACCCACCATGGCTGACATCAACTCCAAAAGTAACAATAATTGTAAATACATTAATTATCAACCACTCAACACATTCGTACCTACATATTGATGAGTAGAAAATAGTAAGTTAATTATCAAATTATAGAAGAATACGCAATTATTTTTTTACTTTTTAGTGCATATTAATTTGTTTTTCTATGAAGTCGGTTTTTGTTTTGTTAAAATTTTTATTTATATAAGTAAATGACCACTGTCAACTTGACTTGAGTACCTATAAATTTAATTGAATCCTGTATAATGACGTTAAAAAGCGCTTCTAAGAGCAAAAATTGAATCAAATATATACATTGACGTGACAACGTTTATTAAATTAATGAACGGTGGCTGCATGCACGAAAAAGGATGACTCATTGTCCCGACTGATTGTACGCTTGCGATTGGCCTATGAGTGCAAATAAAAGTAAATTTATCAATTATATTGTAGATTTCATTTCACTCCTTCTTTGTATCCATACAGAATAATGATAATTCAATAAAAATGACTCAATTTTATTCATAAAAGTATGCAGACATTTCATCAATGTTTTGTTATGACGTTGTCACGTTAAACTATCGTCCGTAAACCGACTTTATAGACAACCATTTTTTTTATTATGTAAGAGGAGGCAAACGAGCAGGAGGCTCACCTGGTAGAAAGTGACTACCACCGCCCATGGACATCAGCAACATCCGAGGACATGCAGGTGCGTTGCCGAAATAATTTATCGAAGTGTTTGAATAAGTACGATATTTACTTTTACAGTACAATAGTCACCTAACGTGCTTCGAGCACGGCTACCGATTTCAACAAAATGTTGATTTGAAAGGACAATCTATAATTATTATCAATGTCATCCAGGCTAGTAAAACCATTATTGAATCAGCGTCAGTAACAGCCTGTGGATGTGCTACTGCTGGGCTAAGGCAACTCCTCTTTTTGAGGAGAAGGCTTGAACAAACAATTATAATAACACTTAATAGTAAAAAAATATTATTATTGAATTAAGAAAGGAAATACGTCCATAGATCTCCATGAATGAATAAAAGGATTATCTTAAGTAGTTTTCAAGGCTGGTATTCAATATATACATGAGAAATAATAGTCACAACATCATTTGGTTAATTTCAGTTAGGAAAAAAAGTAAAAAACCTTTCTGGATATTCTTTTTCGATTCCTGAAATTATTTATTTAAAATTATATGATGAAAAAGATATATCAGTATATAAAATATATTTAGTAATATAAAACTTTAATAAAAAAATCAAAAACCATTTAAAGATAAATAATAGGAAAGTGCAAAAGGCGTTGTTTTAGATAATTCTATGGTATTATTAACACTATTAAAAAAAAAGAGATTTTTGACACAATAAGGTGAAAAATCAACGTCCAAGCCTATTGGCATATTAAATAATGATAGTTTTTCCGGCTAAAAATGTGTAATAACTATTATTTCTAAATACCATATTCTATCTGTAAACATGATATGTAACGATAAAATCTGATAACTGAAACCGATATTGCATACAAATATAAATGCATTGTCAATTGTCTCGCTTTCATAATCCATTGGGGCCGCAATCTGACACGGCCAGGGGATACTCAGGTGCAGGATTACAGGCTTTACGTGCTTTCCGAGGCACGAGAGCTTAAATGATTTCTTACTGAGAATTATTTCTTGACAGAAAACTTTTTATTGGCCTGACTCTGGGTTTAAGCAACTAGCTAACGTCGCACTCAATTTCCAGGTCAATTAAGCATTATTTTAAATAACTAATTTTGAATACATTTCAATTTCAGTTAAAAAAAAATTATGTACTTATTTAATTACTTATTGGTTAAAAAAGCTTGAAAACTTGTCTTAGTTGACTTATGATTTATGTTTTTGCGAAGCCTGCAAGCCGTAATACCAGTTGTAATCAATCAGAGTAACATCGGTGGTAGTCATTTTAAAATCGATAATTAAGTGTGGCTGTCCGTATATCTTCCTTTACTACAGGTTGTAGAAATATAAATTACACTAAATATCTAAAATCATATAGTAGCATTTAGACTAGCTTATATGATAATAGTTATATAACTATTCTTCTTTTACATTGTTTTTTTTTTAAATATAATAATTAAAAGACGCTTTTCCAGTCTGCCACTTTGTTCGCTAATTTCTTAACTATCTTGGTTTCTGTTGTTTCTAATCTATAAGATGCATCAAATTAAATAATACTGTTAACAAATATTAATTAATACAATTCCTACATATTCAAAGTGTCTACAGAACATTTCAGCAGCGTTATATGTATCTGTTACTCACGTGTAAATAATAATAACCATTTTGAGCTCAAAACGATGGGAAATATCTTAAACTATGATTTTGTTTTCATATCCAATTAATGAATATAAAAATAAAATACCAACTTACTTTTAAGCCTTACTTAAATAAAAATATCTGGATAAATCCGGAATTTGAACAGTGAGAGTTACTACAAGATACTTGATTAAACGCCAGTAAAAGGTCTCAAGGCGTTTGGTAAGATATAATTGTACGGGCAGATGGCAGATGTACCGCTTGGCTTAGTACTAATTGTATCGCAATAATTGTTTGTAACTCATTATATGAGATAATTTCATGGGATGACCTCTTTTCAAATCAAAGCCGAAACAGATATCTCATAATATATACAAATAACTTCACCTTGCGTATGTATATTTTGTTCATATGTTTTTGTAATAAAAGAAAAAATAAAACATTTATTTTTAATATTGACACAATTTTTATGGGGTATTATATAGGGTATGAGTTGGGTGAAGCACACGCTGCGCTCGGTCGGCTGTAGATCACCTGTGTAAGAAATAACATCGAATACGGCTACGCGCTCAACCGCGTGATGGGTTTTTCAAGATTCCAGACGATACATTTTTTAAATGATTTTAATGTATAACATATTTCATTAAATTCTTCCTTCAAACGAGGCGTGAAGAGGCATCTTGCGGGCCGGCAAGGCGGGGGCGGCTAGTGCACATCATTCTTCCCAACTGCACTAGCCGTCGTCGCGTTTGGACTCTACTACCACTTCCCTTCAGGTGGAGTGGAGTCATTTGCCCTCCCGGGCTATAAAAAAAAAAAAAAAAAAAAAAAAAAAAAAAAAAAAAAAAAAAAAAAAAAAAAAAAAAAATATAACAAACATAAATGAATAGATATTTAGCTTACAAATGTCTTGTCGAGGATATTTTTTAAAAATGTTTTTATTTTTTTGTATTTTATTATAATAAATAAAATTTGTTAAATAGATACAGTAAAATAACCAATATATTATATACACATATTAGTTTGTTAAAAATTAATACATTTTATTAATTAAATATCGTAAATGGTTCGCAGGCGATGAGAACTGTTAACTAGGTGGTAGAGCTTTGTGCCCGCCTAGATAGGTACCTCCCACTCAACAGATTACCACTAAACAGCAAACCTTAGTATTGTTTAATATATTTTTTAGCGTGAGTGAATGTAAATCATATTATACAGGCACAGGGGACTTCACACCATCCTTCCTAAGATTGGTCTTGCATTCGGGATGCAAGCAATTGTTAATATTTCTTATATCTCCAATCCTTATGGGTTGTGGTGACCACTTACCATTACGTTACTCATTTTCCCGTCTGCCAATCTATATCATTAAAAATAATAAAAAAACTTATGAATCAAACATAAATAATTCAGGTGCAAAACCGCGTAAGTACCGATTTTTTTATAATAATTCTATTATTCATGTGTTATTGAAACATTTTGGATTAGTTGGTTCGTGTCTAAGCCCAAAGTCGCCTTGGTGAATAAACTCCAAGCTAACACACATTCGGGATATCACTTCGAAACGAAATACGGTTTCTATTTACAAGTATAATATTATTTTATAAACTAATCTACAAAAGAATGGTGGGAATTTTTTATTGCCACTTACTACGTTTTCAGTTTTCCGATACATTGAACACGTTACCCTTAACATTTCATCGAGCGCTATAATAAACCCGATTGCTATATCAGAAAAGACCTAAATTGGAATTGAAACTGCGAAGTGGATATATACTTAAAGAGGAACCCGAAGGGTCTAGCGGGCCGTCCTTTAAATTTTCCCTTTACTTCTTCAAATATTATGTTAATACACGCCTAAATTTATGACTGGAAAATACTGGTAAGTCGATATTATTTTTAATATTTGACACTTTTCTTACATATTATAACATATTTTAGTATTATATAAATATATTCTTATAAAAGTTTAGTTATAACTAACTATAAAATAAAACAATCAACAAAGTCTGAAGAAGTTTTCCTATATAAATAACTAACACGACACGACAACACAAAGTACTGCTAATTGACGGTAGAATATATCACGAATGGCTGGTACCTACCTAGACGGTATTGCACAATGCTCTACTACAAAGTGAAATAAACATAGACTTATTTCTGATTTTATCCTTCAAACAAAATCCGACCATAGCTCACTCTATAGCATTCTCAGCTTTGAATTGGTTGACTATTCCTACGATTACAAAGGCACAAAGCCATAGTAAATTTTTGTTATTCATCGAAATCACATGCATTTGTTCCTTTATACACAGGGATAAAGCGTCTCAAATACTTGCAGCATTGCACTTAATATTATGTTTATAAAGTGGCTATAAAACTTAAAGGGACGTTGCTAAACGTTATAGTTTACAATATGCGGCAATTTTAGTAAGTTTAAGTCAATAGAAATTCCTTAACACCTCGAAGTGCATTCAAGCCACAAATGGAACTAGCGAAACTATGTAGGTATACTTTATCAAAAGGTCACTTAGCGTGGCAAAACTCCGGTTAATTTTAAGACTTATTTGAAACTTACTTAGTCATTTATAAACTTGTACATACTTTACAAACTATTATAGTTACTGGACTAGATTCTACTCAATCGTCCAACGGGTAAAACTTTTAAGTGGAATATATTTAATATGTGTTTTATAAATGTTACATTATAAAATGAAGCCAAGTGGCTTCTGTAGCAAAAAGTAAACTTCGTTTTAAAATAATACATCGATTCAAAGTTAACATAATTGGCTATAACGCAAAAAATATACGACAACATATAAAATATTTCCAACTGTAGTTCAGAAGAGTGTGCGCAAAAACTTTCTATTCCCTCAGTCTTATAAACAGGTGAGACGGCAATCCGACGCAACCAGAAAGAGTACTAGCGAGAGCCAAAGGCTTATACGTGCTTTCAGAGTTTTACCTGTGCTTAAATATAAAAATATCTTGTATTCGTTGATGTACGAAAGTCTGAATCTGTCGGATGAAATTCCGCCTCGTAATATCAAACCAGAGTTCGGTGGGAAAGGAAAGGAAAGGACCTACTTCTCAAGAGGAGCACTTTTTTAATTTGGATTATTATTATTTTTCATGTCCCTACATATTTTCATATCCAGCCAGTATCACTAATAAATGCCATTGTCTATGGGCGTTGGTGACCACTTACCATCAGTTGGCTCAAATTCTCGTCCGCCTTCCTAAACAATAAAAAAAAATGTAGGTATAACACTCATAAAAAGAAAAAACTTGTATGTTAACCAACAATAATGTAATTCAATACGCTACGTCATAAAATTTCATTCCGCACCGTTAAGCCGTTTAAAGTGATTGAATAGCATAGCATTGGATTCATAAGCTTAACACTCCATGCAATTCATTGTTCTCTCAACAAAATCCTCTTAAGCGCAGACAGAAAAAAATAACAGTCTCGTTTTCAACGTATGTTTCGAATTTTATAATGTATTTATCTGTGATGGTGTTTTTAGCTGAACAGGCACTCGGACTTCTAATGAATTCTTAATTGATATCGAAAACAACAACTTCTTTTTGTGCATTTTTCGTCTGAAAAAATACAAAGCACTCATTCTCGTCTGAGACGAAATTACTCGTAATTAAAAAGTTCCAATATCCAAATGAAAAAGAGATCTCAATATCTCACTAATACGGTGAAATGGCATACGTTTATGGATTCTTCGCCTTTCATTACATCGAGCGGCTGTGAATGTTAACATTGTTATTTTATTTCGGCATGAAAGTACACTTTGACATCGAATTTAAGAAAGAAATATTTTTAATAAGCAGAGAGATATTGCTTTATTTCCTTACGTCCATTATTTTAAATATAGGGACTTCGAAAATTGTATGTGATATTTTTATAATTTAATTTTAATGGTGTTATTTTTATTTTAAAACCAATTAAGGAAAACAATTTATGATTGACTAAGATGGACTAATATGTCCAAGAAATTTCTAATTATGTTTTATTCTGTAATATCATTTATATTTTTAATCCACTTCAAAAAAAGGAGGAGGTTATCAATTCGTCTGTATGTTTTCTTTTACGTACTTATATATTCGTTTGAAATATTTCGAGACGCCTCAAATTACATTGATTGAGTATTTTTTCCTTAGTGTATTCTATTAATCATATTTACGGAGATAGAGTTAATATAAGATATTAGTTCCCAAGGCAATGAAGACAATGTCAAAGACATTTTTGTCATATTATATTATGGTTCGTAATAATATTATGTGTAATTGAGGCGTATTAAATATCAAACATAGTTTCATTGTGCTCATGTTCAAAGAAATGTATTTTTATTTCTTAGGAATACTTCAATAATATATTATTAAAGTAAAATAAATAGGCTTTCAAAAATGTATTACGTACTCATGACGCGAGGGATTGGAGCTTGTTTCACCACATTCTCCGATAGCTCCGATGGTGATTGGAATAGCTCCGACGCGATAGCACTTCATGCGACAAAAGCAATGTTTCGTCACGACGTTTTTCTTCAACTAATCAATTGACGAGCACACAAAGCACATTTCAAGTGACGCAGCACGCAGTTGTACTGCCTAGCCTTGCATCCGCCATCTTTGGTTTAGATTCACAGGGATGGGCATAAGCATTGGTCCATAGAATTTAATTTTTAAATAATTTACATAAAAAACACAGTTCTTTAACATTTATGTAATTAAAGTATATTTTAATCTTATGATTAAATATAAAATAGGAATCATCTGTTATTCTAAAATTTAAATTTTGATGCTGTCTGGAAATAAAATCATGGAGGTCAATTTAAAAAAAAAAACAATCTAAGCAATTTGAAAATATGCATATGAAAAAGCAACATGATTGTAGAGTATTGTACCAAAAACAAAATAGATTACATAAAAATAAATGGACGGAAAACCATATAATTAAAATAAATCAGTTGTATGTACATCAATAAAGTTGTAAAAGTGCATTTAGTCCAAGAAGATTTTATTTACGATAGTCCACCTGGCCTAAATCATAATGTATACTGTAAGTCATTGAGACGAAGATTTATATATTATCTGTAAAATATCAACAGAGAAGTTCACATAGTATAATGATTTCCTGTAAATCAGTCACAGCGACCATTTAAATTTATAAAATAAAGAGAAAATGTGACGATGACGACACGTTAAACGGCAAATTTAACTCAATTTATTTGTTGGGCGAGCGTTAAATATTATAAATGTTAACAAAATAGGCATCAATTTTAAAGGTTTTTTTTATTTAAAATATATGTATGTATATTATATAGAAAATGTGAACATAACTTATTTTAACAATAAAAAATCCACCTCAAAATTTGAATCGGCAATACATTATAGATACACTTTAAAAAAAATTAAGTATTCATAATAACAAAAAAGAAAATGATGAGCGCAACCAGCTCTCTGCGGGTGCCATATGATCCGATTAACGGAATTTTATTAAACTTATTTATCAATTGAGCACGCAAGCCAATCAACCGTTAAATAAGTGGCTAGCTTTTAATAAGTCTCATAATCCTTTTAACGTATTTTAAACACAGTGTCAAAATAGATTTACTAATCTGTTTTAATACGAAACGCTCATTGGTCGCTAATTGCGTCATCAGCCATCGCCTACCAATTACAATTCAGATTACATTCAAAATTACTCCAATAATCTTACTCCAACCAAAAAACCAAAATAAATCTAAATGATCCATACGATAAACCACGTAAAGAAATATCTACAATAACTATAGTGCGTTTGTTCAGCCTACGGCTTCTTGAACTTGTATGATTATGTTATAGTTTTACTACCTTAATACTTGATATTACTATATTTTTTAGTTACCGTATACCCAATCTATAACACTTTAAAAAGTAAATATTTTAATTTTTGGTTTTTGATTGAAATAATAACTCCATTCAATCTCCATCCAACATTAATCCTTAAGATTAACAGCATAAAGTTAAAATCCTATCTTCATTTTATACGTATTTGTTTTATTTACGGTATTTAGTTTGATAAACTTCTAATTGTGTAATGTAAACTAAGAATCTACACGAGAATAATTATGTTCTTAAGTCAAAATTTCCATTTACCGACAGAGAGTAAGCTAGCTGAACCATGCTTAGTACGTCAACGCCTCACCCTTACGTTGAGCGTAATCTGTGCAAGTTCCAGATAATATATACATAGGCACTTGTGGTTACGCTTCATGCACCGCTTCCGGCTCTAAAACGAACCTAACGCGGTAACATCGGATGTATGTAAATATTTAAAATTTCTACTTGTTTTCGTCCCTATAAAGTCCCAATTAAAGTATGAAAAATAAATTATTAAAAAAAAGTATCTTTCCTTTATATTCCTTTGTTTTAATTTTGGCTTGTAGCCAGGAATTTTAATGGTTGTTTTTTTGTCAATTTGTTTCTATATGGATTTGTCCTAATATAATTAAAGTAAAAAAACATGTTTGATAAAATAATATGAAAATCTCCTTTAATTAATTTTGTTTGTATTTAAGCAAGTAATTCAAAATGTTGTTTATTTTTCTTTTTATTGGAATTGTTTCAAGTTGACTGATACCGATACTGTTACTTCTGTGAGTTACATGGTAAAAAGGGTGGGTCGACAGTGTCATAAAAATTAACTATAATGCCAGATCTTACGGCTGGCGGCTTACCAAATATTATGTAAAATTTGTGAGTCATGGATTGCGTGTAGTAGAGCGATTAGGTGGGTCAAATGTTCCATGGAAAAATATTGTCGACTAAGATATCGTCTTTCCTAGAAGTAACAAGAAATCAAAAGAGTCATCGGCATGTTATCATCATTCTTTATGGATATAAAATGTCTCCAGCGACCTTGTACTTGAGTCACAATAGTGAAGCATTGTCAAATCTGTAAAATTTATGACCTCTTTCTATATTATATCATTCCTATACTTTACTTATACTTTAATGATTTGTGGTTAATCAAATCTTACAGAAACGATTTAACTTGCGGCATTAATTCTGAACTTTTTGAGCCTCAATGTTAGCTTAAAATAAAAACGAACATTAGTCAACGTAATGTACCAACGATTCTAGTTGTAATATTGTAATATAATTTCAGTAATTTTCGATACAATTCCAAAAGGAAATGATCTCACAATAACGCACTATAACATAAGAGAAAGCTTAAGGAAAGAATATGATTAGATATTTTTAATAAAACACTGATCCATTACCGAGCCATAATTTTTATACTTTGGGTTTTTGTCAAGTGTAGCAGGAGGAGGGTAAGGAGATAGAAAGGGCATATCTTTAATATATCTCCCATCCACTCCAAACGCCACTAATCCCGATCGTGGGCAGCCCGCATTCAACCCGTTTCTGCCACTTTTTTATTTGGCCCACCTTGCCGCAGGGCATCCTACACTTCATAATACAACTTCACTTCGTAAATAAAAATTAAAAACAAGAATTTAATCTATATAACAAATGAACAAATATTATAAACAATAAACAAATCTATATAATAAAGTATATATATATAGAAATATTAAAAAATATTTATAAAACAAATCAGTTTCTATAAGGGCCCATAAGAGTTACAGCTGGACTAATTTTTACTGTTAGAAAAAGTTTAATAACAAAGAGATATCAATTAATCATTGATGAACTATGTTAGTATAATATCAATCAGCCAAGCAAATAACGGCCGAATACTGAAACGTCATTCAAGTATGAAGTGGATCTTAATTACTTGAGACCCCGTTAATTTCAAATTTCGCATACTAAATATGAAATTAATGGCGTTCCAAATAATTAAGTCCCACTTAATATTTGAATGACGTTTCAGTATTCGGCCATTACACAATCGTTTTCTACCATAATAGTTATATACTATAAAGATCTTGATGTATTATTTATGCTTCTTGATGTATTATTTGTGTAGCTTAAGCATAATATACCTTGCGGTGAACGACAAGCAGAAAACTAGATTAGGGTGTGGTTATTGCGTTTCCTTCGCCGGGAGATTAGCGATTTAAGTGTTGTATTTGGCTTAAAGTTTCATTAAATCATACTTGTATAACCTTTTATAACTTTCTAAGAGATAATACTAGACAAATATTATTTATAAGATAATTTAGTAAATGTTCAGATTTTTTTATTTTTAAAACAAGGAAAGCCTAATTAATTTAACTTTTTTAGATAATAATTAAATGTATAAACACAAATCAGTGTAAATTATCTCTGTAATTCCAAAATAACATTATCGCCCTGTAGATCTAATGCTATTAAAATGTATCAACATTTGTAAAACTTTTAATTTAGTTTAAATGCGAGAGGAAATAATATCAAAAGTTGTGAACAAATTTAAACCCAGATCCCTCGGGCATCGCAAACATGATATGTGTGACCAAATATTACACTATCCAGAATGGAAATTTGAGACGGGACAGTAAGTGCAGCCAACATAACCGTTGTAGCTAAAGGAAAAGATTCTTCGAACGCTTCTCTTATATTTTTAGTCGGACGGTTTTCTTCATAGCTGTATATTTTTGTTTCTAGAAAAAAAAACTCTGCAAGAATACAATTATGGCAAAGAGGCAGGCAAGAAAAAGACGTTTTAAAAAGGTCGCTGCATTAATTGGAATAAGAAGTCAAAGTAAGAATAAAAAATAATGTTAGTATCTATATATTTTATTAACTAAGTTTATCTTTAAGCTCGAGCAGCTTACCTCTAAATTAAATAAACTGTATTGTGAAAAATTATATCAAATAATTAAGTGACGGACTATAGTGGTCATTTTTCTACATTACAAAATAGGTATTTCCATAGACTATTTCTAGCTATAAAGCTGGAAAATTTATATCAACTATATATTGCGCTGATATAAGATGTTAAAGAGTATATAGACATAACCATCATAATTTTATAACCATCTAAAAACTCAGCTACAAGTATATTTAAAAATATAGGAACAATCTTTTCAGAAAGTTTTTCCTCTAGCTAAAAAGGTTAAAGCCACCCTTAATGTCCCATCTCAAATTTTTAAACCAGCAAAGGACTACTAACGAGATAACAAGAGACGAGCATTTTAAATTACCTGTCGTGGAGATATTCTTTATACTATGCATAAATTTGAACTTGCAATTCCGTTGCATGACAATAAGAACAAAATAAACAGAATTTATAATGATATCATATTATAATTTCATACAGAGTCGACCTGCTATCATGTCATGCTATTCAAAATTGTCTAATGAGCAAGGTAAGGTAAGGTAAATATCCGTTTCAACAAGAAATAACATAACTGTAAAGTGTATAAAACTGTTATGATACCTGTGCAACTAAGCAACTCCAATGCCTTTGTTGTAACTGCAGCTATTCAGGAAATTCCCTTCACTTCCACTTCACATGGTCACAGAGCTCGATCCTTTAGCATTTATCCACATATTTGAAAACACAAATACAAAACGGTTTTCAAATTGGAATTTCAATTTAATTAGTGTGATGTTACGTTGAAAAACGTAAAAAAATAATACTTTGAATGCGATGATTTTTTATATTTTTTACCGGAATTCGGTTAGTGCCATACCTCTCAAACATTGACTCACTTGCCAATTTTGTACTAAAAACATATACACGTTAGTTCGTCGAGAATGTAATTTACATCCAACATTTTTAGATTTTCTATACGGCCTACAAGTCTTGATACTGAATTTTGTAACCGTTTCGGCTGAAAAGATTGAACTGAAATTTTAAATAACTTAAAAACTTCATGAGCTCTTAGTAATTTTCGCGTTAATAAATTATTAAGTGTTAATTAAACATCGGCGATATAATTATGCAATGTAATAAAATGGACATTATGCATTCTAATAGAACACCGCGTTCATATTAATTAGTAACTGCTTTCGATTTATATCTCGATAGACTTACTAGTATAATAATATATAGCCAGAGTGAATTTGTTGGTTTTTATTATTTTTATAATTTACGTATTGTTTTTTCATGCAGTTTGATTGTCGACATATTTTTTTCATGGAAATACATCATCAAAGTATTTTTTTATACACTTTTAAAAATACTCCAAAACTTAACTTTTTCTATATAGAAGCTTTAACATATTATTATCATTTTAGTCACACAACACACAAAAAGGGGAATTTTTTGTTAAAGTAAATAATAAAAGACACAAATCTCGAGAGTATATGATGTGTAAAAAGTCTTAGACAGTTTTGGATGTTTGATGGGTTTTATTTATATCTCTTAAGACTTTACTAAATTATATTTTTTTTAATCGTACCTACTGTACCGTAATTGATTATAAGTAACAGTAATATAATAGCTGACTAAGTGAGCTAGAATCCAGACGATATAATTATTATTGTAATAAGCACACAATAATTACAATAATTCGGTTTACTATGAATAGTCTAACAGTCCTTTTGAATAGTCTAACAGTTCTAACAGCAATCTGTAGAACACCAGACATAATTATGTAAATCTTTATATATAAAAGAAGTTAATGAAGAAATGATTGAATGAAATGGACAATTGCGCACTGTTGACAATCGACCTATGGTGATAAACTATATTGATGCGTGATGTTATAGTTATTGTGGTCAAAATCGCATATCATCTTTCATTTTGATGAACGTTTTCTTCTGTGAATATGGAGTGTGTTATTACTTCTTCTTATTACACAATAGCCCTAATGACAACATAGTAAAGTAATTTCAATACAAAATTTGTAGGTATGCAGGTATGTAGGTTTTAAAATTATTTATTTAGCTTTCTTTTATACTCCCATTATAAGTTGGTTATCTTCGAAATAGGAGTTAATATTTTGCAATCCTTAGAAATTACTGTTAAATTTTAGCTAAGTTTACCGAGATTTTTATTCTCAGGCAATAATGGAATACAAGGTTTGCGTCCGAGGTATTCAAAACCGGTCGATATACGTTTGTGTCGAGGAATTTTTTAATATTTTGCCGCCTACAAAGCACGCTGCATCTCACTACTCGATAATTATTGAGAATTTCATGCCTAGCGAAGCGAACGGAAAAGCTTCTTAAGTTATATTTTAATCTGAAGAGGGAGGGAATTATGCTTAATAGAATTAACTTCCATTATTCCGGAATACAAAGCTATCCTGTGTGTTTTCCATGATCTAAGATCCATTTGTGCATATTTAGTTTTAATATTATTATATCCCACAGGGACCGTTGATCTTTCTGGGATACAGAGTAAAAAAGCAAATAAGTTAACTGTTTTACTTACTGTGATTTATTTAAAACATATATTATATGGTTGTGCGACTTGTCGTGGGATTCGGCGACATTTCCACAAAAAGGTCAACAAAAACGTTAAGTTTTTAACATTTATTTATACCTGTTAAAGTAATAAGAGCAAATCTAAGCTAACATTCGACTACGTTGACATTTTTTTTTAATAATAACCAATAAAACATAGTCTGATATAGCTTATTCGTGTATTCTTTCTCAAAAAAAACATCTACGTCAAAGATTTTAACATAAAATTAACTGTAAGTGGATGTAATTAAATAAACATTTATTTTTTTATGTTAAAAATGGATAAAAAGCTTTATATAACAAAAATACAATCTGAAATTCCACCAATATTCAATTACAAATAATGATTATATCACCGCATATGTAATTAACCACAGTAACAATATGTTATGAAACTATAATTAATATTAATTTTGCTAATATTTAATACGTATTGAATAAATTCAACAACCCTGTTGAGTATCGCATTAATATTAATGTGATATAACATGATATGATTGTTATATCATTTATTAACTGCTTGCCTTTATGCCTACTATAATAGTTCTATAGAAATTAATATATACGAATTATAGAACACTAGCTGATACCCGCGACTTCGTCCGCGTTGCTTGATATATTAACAAAGTTTTCTTATGTACGAAGGAAAAGACATCATAAAGATCGCAATAAAAAAAAAAACCTTGTTTAAACATACATCACTGAACACGCAGTGCATATACAAATCGTTATTTATTGAAACTTTAATAACGTTTCCGCATCGCATTAATTTTTTTTTTTGATAATGGCCATCCATGTGTCTAAGAAATAAAATGTAGAAAATTTAATTGAAATCTATCCAGTAGTTTTTCCGTGATGCGCGCACACTGCATACCTCTTCATTTTATTTATATAGATAGATTTGAAAAATATCAATTATTTATATTATATACTTCTCGATCACAACAAAGTCTGCAATCAAAAACTTTTCAAATTAAGATATATTATTGAACCAGTAATTTTTCGAAACAAAATGCGAAAGGCGATTACAAAATTATAATGTAACAAACCCTTTTTTTGTAATTGAAATTACATCTTCTTCTAAGTCGGTATCTTCATTGCTGAAGGTCGTGTTTAGTATGAAGAGTTGATCGCTCGTTGCAGTATGCTCTTCCACGTGTTTCTGTCTTCGGCGGTCCTAATGGCTTATATTACGTAAGAAAACCAAATATGGAATATAAGTTAAGATTACGACAAGTATTTAAGCTTTAACGGAACAACGAATTTAATTGCATTTTACGGAACAGTTTTGGCAATAAAATAACGATAACAGAAAGATAATTTTGTTTGTCTTTCTCTGTTAAAGTCATTTTGTATGTATTATATACGTAATCCTAAATTATCAAGAAAATAAACAATTCTATTATCATTCCTTTTTATTTTACTACAAAGGTGTATTTACTTGATAAAATAAGTAAAATTACAATTTAAATTTCAATAAACGCAATTTTTCTGGTTGTTTACAGAGAACTAATTAACAGTCCTAATTATTTGATCCATTTATTTTGTTTTGATAAAATATAAACAAATGATAAATAAGACACTGATAACTGAGCTAATTATCCTTAAAAGTAAATAGAATTAATTCATAGAAAATTAATTGGTATTTGATATCTTTGTTTAAATACACTGTGACTACGGAAACAAATGTAAAACAAAAAATACTTTTTTTTAAACAAGTTGCGTAATTTATAATTCTTTGAAATTAACCCAACCCAACATTAATTACGACTGAATATAAAGCGAGGATGCTATTACCGGACATGTAATTATTGAACATTTTCGATCAAATATTTAAAGTTAGAAAGTTTCTGGGAACAATTAAATAGTCCACTCGGATGTCGATGCCGAGAATGGCATTAATTTGTTTGATATTTTTAGCTGTCGGGTGTTGAAAAATGGTTGCTATGTCGAATCAATGAACAATCGTGCTAATTGCTAACTACATTAAAAAAACCCTTTCAATAGCGTTCCCGACACATGAGAGTACGTGTAAAGAATGTTAATTTAACATGATATTTACTCCTTTAATGTACATTTTTGTTTTCAATTGCTAAGTTTACCCAGACAGGCCTGAAAAGTCCTATCACCGGGTGGTACTACATTAAATTTGTTTTCTATGCACAATAAATACACAATTGTGTTAGAGTTAAGTTATATTTTCGTAGGTTTGCCCAGTTATAATAAAATATAAATTATAAACGAGAAGTAATATTTCTCATTCCGTTTTCAAATGGTGTTAATATTCCATTCATTATATAAAAATATTGTATACACATTGAACCAAGCTATATTAAAAAAAAAATAGTAGTGTAAAGCTTTGTGTGTGAGTAGGACCAATTTATTTATACTACCGCATAACAATATACCCTCCAATAACTTGTACTACTTTGTACTGGTACGAAAGTTAAGTTCCCCAACTATAGACTAGTAGAAGCTCTAAGGTATGTTATAAAAATAGAAGAAGTGCTTAAATTAAACTAAAATATTCTAACAAAAAGACATGGCCTCGTTAGCCGTTGAAAAAAAAGTGAGATTATGATACTATCTATAATAATATAATTATAGATAAAGATAATTTGTTTTTACTTTACTTTTATTCCTCTGTTTGTCAATCATGATTTTCTGAACAAGTGGAATAAAGAGTAGCAAAAATGTTCGAAATATTTAAAGTCATACGTGTTTTCCCTTAATTTTTTTTATACTAATCATGGTCGCAGTTCAAGTTTAATTAAAGCTCCAGTATGTTTGAAAATATATACGAAAAATTATATGATTGTACTTATACAATATCTTAGGTGCAAAGCATCCCATCCAGACGCACTGAAGCAGTTAAACAATAAAGTCAAGTCTTCCTTCCGTCTGTTTTTAATAAAACTGCAGAGAAGTGATTTTCATAAACACGAAAAGATGAGTCCGCATTCAAACGGCGCTCTCACAAAAGTTATCACAATGTAAGAGCTTATTAAATAAAAGTGTAAAGAAATCTTTCCTTTTTCTCAAAGGTTCATTGTTTATAACTGCAGAGGTCGTATTCGCTAAATAAAGACATTCCTCTCGCAACCTTCTTTTCCTCCGGGTGCATTGTATTTTATTTAATTAAATAAACGGCGGGTCGTTACAATGCAATGATGTTTCTTTTTAATTGTTTAGCAATTTTTTTTTAATGTTTCTTATATACCTACATATTTTTAACAAGGCTTCAGAAAATTATACTATATTAAAACCTTAACTAAATACAAATAACATTTAAAAATAATTATTATACAAGTCGTGACCGCGTGGAATGGTGGCAAGAATGCTAGCAGCATTTCCCCTTTGAATCGCAATTCCGATTCTCTGGGCGAAAAATGAACCAGCCCTCCTGTCACCAGTGGAGGCAATAAGGCGGGGAGTAATATTTTGGATGAATTTTTTGGCACTATTACTCCAAGGTCCAAGCGATTCAACTGCAAACGGAACAAAAATATAATTTGGAATAAGAGACGAATATTTGTTACGTTTGTTCGTTTCAGCTTTTTCCGCGGCAGCTCCGACTTTTAACATTGTTTCCTTGATATGAGACGGGGCCAGGGTGTTAACACATGTTGCGTCCCACACAAGGGCCCGTCCCCGTTCCCAGGGAACCAATGTCAGTCCATCAGGTCTCTTGCCATCAACACGACTAATTCCATGAGGCTCAATAAGAGCAGGAACGTCAATGGTGGCAAGAGCCCTTTTAATAATATCATTAAGAGAACCATGGCGGAAAAGCCTACCTGAACTCTTTGGACAAGAAAGACCGTGTAAGCCGAAAGAGTCAACCTCTTTTCCACACGGGCACCTGTGCTCAATACACAGCTGTGTTCCCAGCCGGAGACCTATTGATACGCGAAAACATTCATTGTCTAAAAGCGTCCCAAGATTTTTAGAAGGTACCGCATGTAACCAGTGACCTGACTCTTTAGTTGATAAAGCTAGAAGCCGTGCACGGTTTTTGGCACTTGTTAAATTTTGATTCAAACTTTGTTGTGTAACATGAACTAGTGGCGAATCCCAAAGTTTTTGTTTGGTAACTTCCTTAGGGATATCGTCATTAGGACATTTTATCTTCCAGTTTTCTATTGCCTCTGTAACATTTGTAATTTTCTGTGTATTTGATTTTAAAATATGTGAACAAAGGTCTGAAATGCTATGTACAGAAGAGAGAAAGGCTGGAAGGGCAACACTTGAAATTTTCCTCACACCGATGCCACCATGCTTAATCGGGAGTGTAGCTTGTGTCCAGGAATACTCATCAAGAGATAAATTTAGAATTTTCTCTAAAGAATTTTTAAGGATGGCATCGATTTTATTGGTAAGGCCAGGAAATTTCCAGACTGGGCTCGCGCGTAGAATGTACATTAATTTTGGAACAAAAAGACAGTGTTTTAAAATAGTATAAGCAATATGAGAATTTAAGATGCCCAATCTGTTGACGTTGTCTAAAAATAATTTTATTTTATCACTTAAAAAAGGTTCAATACCTTCGTCAAAAAGTGGTGCACCAAGAAGGCAAAGTGTATTTTTATGAAGGATTTTAATATAAGTTGCAATTTTAAAAAATAATTCCGTTGCCGAATTAATATCTTTTAAAGATAAAGTGTCTGTGAAGTAAATTTCACATTTTGAAAAATTCAATTTGAGACCAACTTTATCAAAACGTTCTTTAATTATAATTAAATCTTCAATAACATCATCCACTTTACCTCCTATGGTTCCATCATCTAGGTACCATATGTTTAATTTAGATTTTAAATTTGAGATGCAGCTATGGATACCTAGGCTGAAAAGAGCAGGACCCAATGGATCTCCTTGCTGAACGCCTACATTAGAATTAATTGTATTTTCGCCAAAAAAAAGCTTTGATGATGAACTGTAACATTGCCAAACATAAGGGTAAATTTCAGGTAAGTAAGACGAGACTTCGTTAAGCAAGGTTGCTCTATCTAAGGAATTAAAGGCATTCTTTACATCAACTTTCAGAAGTACTTCGGGCTCGTTTCCTTTTAGAAAGGTACGAGTCGAATGTACTGCGGCTTCACACCCACCTCTACTTCCAAATCCGAGTTGTATAGGTTGAAATTTAGGTTTTAAGGTGGAAACTATGTGCCTACAAGCTAATTTAGATGCCAAACGGCGGAAAGTGGACCCGATTGCAATTGGACGAATACTTCCGTCTTTTTTATTAAAGGCACAAAGTCTTGCACCATAAAGATGTGGTAAAAAAGATGAAATCACCTTACCGGATAGCATAAAAATGCATAGCTTAGTTATGTCACTTAATAGGGCCCTGCCAGCGTCACCAGCTGAGGCACTCACAAGATCTTTAAGATGTTGTGGTGTGATACCGTCAATGCCACCAGCAGAGCCGCTTGAAAATGACATAATGGAAGCATAGGTGTCTTCATCTTTAACCTGTAAAAAAGTATTCTGAGAAGGTGGATTTGGAAGTACAGATGTTGGATTTGGTAAAGGATGTTTTTCGTGTAGGGATTCTAGCGTTTTATCATTAAATGGTGCGAGGGTATCACTAGAGAAAAGAATGCGAGCTGCGTTCTTAAGATCTCCATCCATTGCTTTATTTTCAACATTTTTTTTAAATTAAAATTTAAAGGCCGTGATTCGAATTTGGGAAATGAAATTTCAGTATCCAGACTATTTTGTTTTAATTTGGTAGATAAGGAGCCATTTTTGGCTTTATCAACATGAAAAAATTTATATGAGAAAGTGAAAAGATTTTGCCACGCCGAATCACTATTTGAAAAACATTTTTGAATAACACTGGATAGAGATCTAGCTAGAGATATATATTAAAAATATCTAAGGAAATTTTCCAAATATAAAAGCGACTGGGATAGATCGGTAACTAGTTTGAACTAGTTCCGAAATGCAGTTCCGAATATAACGTGATCAAGCGCAATATCTCCGAATGACGGCTTCAGTACATAAAAATAGTTTTAGCAGAACTGGCTTCTGAAATGATATTTTAGTTTATAGCCGGCTTTGGAAATAACTGATCTATCTCAGTAGTTTTAACACATCAAAACTTTGCTTTATAACGTAGTCGGACGATTTGATTACTTAGAATGTTTGTTTCGTATTCAATACGAGTCTGGAAATTGTTGATTGCTTCTGGAACGGACTGCATAATAAAGTTCTCGAGTCTGGATCCAAATTTAGACGAACTGAGTGCAAGAAGAAAAATACGTTATACACAATTATGCAACTGCTTTCGGGAGCATGATAAAGATTAAAATAAAATATAATTGAAATGAATAGTAGTTAGTTTTATATAGTAAGTAAGATTAGATTACGAGTTTACTTCCCCAAAACTGGTACGGGTAGGTATGTCTTAGTAGAATTAGTCCGTCATCTACTAGTGTCATCAGAATCGTAGTTGCCCAGTTTTCATCGCGTATATTTAATGTAGTAAATCATAATGACTGTGATAATTTAATTTAATTAAGCGTTAACGTGATTAAATTTAAGTTGACCAACTGTATTACTCTTCAAAATTTGAAAACGAATTGGTATGAACCTGTTCTGACAGTTATTGATTCTTTCGTTAACTTTTATATTCACGTCTAAAATGAAACACATAAAAATAGCAACCGGGCTAAACTAAACGGCATGGATCCAACCAATCGAACGATACTGGACACAGTCCGAAATGACAGTTTTTTAGACGAGTTCCTATTGGTTTTTTAGTCACATCTTACAGCTTCATGATACACGTCCTTTGAACCTTTGAACGCGCTATATATTTCTATTCTTAAGAATACTTTTAACATTAACATACCTTAATATAAGTAAAGTATTTTTATTTATATACAACAACAGTTATTACCTAAATAAGTAGTTGTCATGATCACGTGTTATAGTGACGAGGAAGGTAAACGCAATTTTAATTTATTAGTCGAAATTTAACCAAACCTAACTTCTTTTGTTTTTTTTTTATTTTAGTAACAATTGACTAACATATTTATTTACTATAGTATTCATTCATTCGAGGTATAAATAACTCCATAAGTTAAATTGCGTGTAGGACCAACTTCAAATACAATAGTTACAGTACATGCTACCAACTATATAAAAAAATGATAATTTCTTGAAGTAAGGATAAAATTCCGATTACGATGCTTAAAAACAAGAATAAATAATTGCAATCGAGTAAAATCACAACATTTTTGTAGTATTAAATAAATTTCGTTGCGGCGATGACGAGGTGGTCTAGTGAGACAAGTGGGAGGAGCTCAACTGAAGCTTTTGAGATCAAATGCAGATATCATTTGGTGGTGATTTTATGTTTACGATACATTTCGAGTTTGCTATGAAAAGGTTGACTCATTTAAAACCTTAACAAGTAATATCTATTGAGTCATAAAAACAAATTGCATTGTAATAGCGTCGTGGACTAATATCCTAATCTTCTCCTCGAAACAGAGGCCCAGCATTGTGACATTCGAGGACCTTTGACCCTTGGGCCATCTTCAACTAAGAACCCTTTCGTATATTTACATTTTATTTACGTTTTATTTTAACAATGGTTTTAAAATACCATTTAACTATGTTCATATTATAGAATAGACGGAAAATATGTTTTATGATATAGAGTCTATATTTGATCAAACCCTAAAAGGGGTCAAACCCGCACCTTTCAATACACCACGTACACTCCATATTGTTAAGCTATCGAGGTTCATATCAGAGGCAAATAATAATAATTATAATATTAAATAGGAAAGATATGAGATTACCCTTATCAAGGCAACATGCGGGCTGACTGACATTTGTCTTTACCTTCTTAGATAATGCCTTCTGGTCACTGGGGCCATAAACTTTGAATCATATAAACATAGACACAAATAATAATCACACAGAAAATTAACAGCAAAGTGCTTACTATTTACTAGGAAACAATATTATCGGGTCTGGAATCTAGACCAGAGACATCCAGACTAAAACAAACGCTAGTTTATGAGTATGTGGCATGAACGAAAACTAAGCCCACTTTTAGTGCAATAAACTAGTTGCGGCGGCCACATCGCTTATATCGGCCACAGTCCTTTGAAAACGAAACAACTTTAATTTTCATTGAAAATCATTTACTTAGTTAGACCAATTAAATACAAATTGGTCTAACTAAGTAATGGGCCAACTCATCCACCACCTTTCGTAAACATTAAGAAAAGTTAAACCTCACATCTCAGCTCTCATCTTTATAATTCTTAACAAAAGATATAGTAACATTTTGACCAGTTTAATTTGTGCTCTTTATTCTCAAAGCAATATCTAATGCATTGATTTACGCTAACTACGCGATAAAACTAACAAATATTATTATTAAACAAGATATATTTATACAACCTGATTACCTAACATTTTTCATAAGCATTCAAATTCATTACAAAATATTTTTATTGTATAAACTATAAATATAATAACTCCCTTTCTTTTAATTATATAATAATATAATTAACGAAATTTATGATGATGTCCAATAAGTTGGGAAGTCATGCGTGCTCTACGTCAATAATTATGTTAAAGTTTCAAGAAAATAGTGCATGGCTGAAATGTTCTTAATGAAAATCCGCGGTAGGATAACTCACCTACACTAACAAATACATTTCATATAATAAATAAATAAATTAATATGTTCTTGCTAAGGATACTCGTCATATCCTTAATTGGTAAATTGGAGCCGTGCGAAGAGACGTCGTTTGTCGGGAGTTTTTCTAGTCTAGATTTATTTTTAAAAATTATAATGTAAAAATAACAAAAGTTTTTATTAGTAGCTCTAGGTAAATTGTCAGGTGCGGGGTTCGAACCCACGTCTCCAGCACTGTAAGCCGGTGTCATAACCCCTAGACCAACCTGACGATATGTTTTCAGGTGAAAAGTTGCATATATAGCGTGAAGTCTAATCTTTTATCCAATTATGAAAGCTTGATAATTGCGTATTTATAACGACTGAATGAAAGCCGACTGATATACTTAATATAATCTATATATGACTAAAGTGGGCTGGACCTATAACACTGATAAAATTGTCTACCGTTTTAAAAGGACGACCGTGTTTAAGTATTTATATACATAAAAATATAGTTTGGAAATGGCTTTATACAAAAACAAAAGACACGCTAATTTCAAGCCTTGCTGAACAGAAAAGTGAATTAATTAATTATTTATTGGCGGGACTTGTGATTTGTTGAATGCGTTCAATTGGGTTATTTCGATCGTTAAGAATATAGTAATTAAGTTACATTTTTGTTGTACATAAAAATAAAAATAATACGTCGTTTTAACCTTCGATCAACAATATTACTATATAAGGCGTCACGAATAAAAACAAAACTCAAATGTGTCACCGACCATATATTGAAGAAAACGAGGTAAAACGGTTTAACTATTTCAACCTAAACTATACGTTGTTCCCGAGCAATAAGTTGCGGTTTATATTGTATTGACAGAAAGACATAGGAAATATACAATAACGGTTGTTCCATATTTAACCTTATTTCCTTAGCAATAAGTCATGATTGGACCATACTAATTTGAAATAACCTCACAAACGTCATTGTGTTTTTACTTTTCGGGCCGTTTTTGAAGCGCTTACCGGTAATCTAGTACATTATTGATTAAAGGTTTTTTGTATTAAAAACATTTAAGTAGCATGTTCAATTAAAACAATAATCAATCGATATTGTTAAACAGCAATCTCAAAACCATGTGTCATAAACAATATACCATAATATAAACTTTATATCATAAAAACATATATTATAACCCTTATTATGGGAACATGCCTAAAACATATATATTATATTATGTTGTTAAAACTCTTTGCATTATAATAAAGTTTAATATGCAATTAGTTTATTTTTAAATCAAGACACGTATTATTAAAATAAAATGTTATTGTTGATGCAAATTCTCGACAACTTAAACTTCTGTGAAAGTTGGGTTACTTGGTAGGCTTTGCAAGAGGTGTTTACAGTATATAATTCCATATCAGTGTTATGAGAAATATTAAAATTAATAATTCATTAATACGACATGTGCTTATACAGTTTAACGCGTAGAATTACAGATTACACGTAGTACGAGACCGGAATGCTTAGTAAATTACCAATGAGTGATTTCGATTCATTGTAAGTTACATATTGGGTATTCCAGATAACTTATGCGACTCGTATAAATCATTTTCGTTTAAAGCAATAATGTATTCCTGTTCCATAATAGCCCCTAACATTTTTAAAACGTTTTTAACAACAGCATCATCAGCTCGTCTTGGTAAATCGGAAGATATGTTTGTTTTATTGTAAGCTTTATATGATAAGATTATTTGTATGTATATTTAATTTAGTAGCAAAGTTACTCCTTAAAAACTGGACAAGCGCGAGACGGACCTCGCCCACCGAGAGTTCCGTACAAATTTGGTTCAGGTACATATTTAGTGTTATGTTTAATTACAAAATTTTAAATTAAATTATCAGGTATGCATAACAGTGCAAACTGATAGGTACTACATATACCAATATGATTAGGTACCTACCTATACTTATAAAAACGGAAAAAGTTTTTTTTTATTATTACTCATGTATCGAAAAACTAAACATAATAAAAATAATTAAAAATCTTTTTAAGCTGAGACAATGAAGCCCTTTCACACGATACGGTTAACTCAAATCAAAATTAGGACCGCCGTTTATTACATAAAGACCATGTTTTGTTATAACTTCATTACAAATGTCTAGTTTCAGATTTATCCCTATACTTGTAGTATAAGACGGTATTACTTACCAAATTTCATAGTTCTAGGTCAACGGGAAATACCACCCTATCAATTATCATTCCCTTGACAGTGGAAATATAGGTTTTTTGCGGCATAAACGGCCGTATCTTTTTTTAATTTAACTTAGAAGTTTGATTTTTTCATAGCTTCAAGAGACTGTAGACTTGAGTATATCGTTTTAATTTCAACTCGATACCTCCACGCGTTTCCGAGATAAACGGTCTTGACAGACAGACAGACGGACGGCCAGACAACAAAGTGATCCTATATCCTATAGGATAGGATCCTATTCCGTACCTCCAAAGGTAAAAACGGAACCCTAAATAGAAAAACATTATTAATATTTTATGGAAAAACTATAATATTAAACATTTATAAGCATTCTTTAATAATATGAGGTGTCAAATTAGGCTTTGACGCTTAAGCTGTTTGTATCTCCAACATAATTTCTCGGATAAATTTGTTGCTCGTCACGGAAGTCCGGCGTTCATTAACATGCAACTTTGCACAAGGGATATTCTGTTTACACCGAACAAGAGCATCTAACGCTGTGAGCATTAGCTTTGACATTTAGAAATGTTAATTCTATAGTTTGCTTGTTTGAAATCACACATTATAATGTGTCTAACCGCGTTGGCTAAAATAATACATTTATATTTTATTTTATTTGAGATGATCTCCAACGAAGTATACACATGACATGCTTAAATAAATTATGCTAGGTAAATCTATGTGCTCCCTCAGTTACAGGAAACCACAGCATCCATCTTATGTAACTAAGTAACAGCTATTACAGTAAGATTAAAATTAATAACTTTACAAACTAAAACACAAAACAAACTACAAAACTTCTTATCTTAAATAACAAAAATTTAACAATAAAATTAAAATTTGTAAAAATAATTATATTATGACATAAATGGGGTTTTGTAAATGATTATTACTTTTTAATTAAAAACGGCTCTATTGGCATTCCAATATAAATGGCAATTAAAATTTAAGAAAAGATAATCTATATCTACACTTATTATGTAAAGGTAAAAAGTGTGTTTGTTTGACCCCGCTAATCTCAGGAACTTCATGTCCAAATTAAATAATTATTTTTGTGTTGGATAGCCTATTTTTCGACGGAGGCTTTATGCTATATAACATTACGCCATTAAGTTTTGTCCCCTTCTTTATTTTCTAAATCCTTTTTTTTACTTATGTATTAACTAAGTACGGAAGGATTGTGTTTAGCAAACGGCTTTGGTAAATGTTTTTGTGATATTTTAAAATATTTAATTTAATTTAAAAAAACATTGATAAAATGACTGCAATCGAGTGAAAGAGAGATAGATGCGGCGCAAGTGTACATTCCGCGTAACGGGAGAGTGAGCGTAACAGGACAATTTTTCGTGCATGCAGCCATCGTTCATCGATTTATTAGACGTCACGTCAAAAATTTTAATTTTAAGTAATAATCTATTCTTTAAGCTTGTCAGTTTGAACAATCACGTCTAAAATTTAATCCATCAAATAGATATATTAATAACTATTCATTTGAATTGGTTGAAACTTTAAATGTCTATCTATAAATAAAAGCCTGTAAAATGTTGATGATCAAAAGTTAATAATATGAACAAATGTGTTGAACTCAGATAAATATAATCAATCATATTAAATAGGATTCAGCTTATGCTTGTACTTATGTACCATAATTATATTTAACTAGCGTATTGTCTTCGGCTTCGCTGTATTTAATAGGAAAGTATAGATAAAGTATAAATGGTTGTATGGAAATCTGTGACGTTAAAGTAAAATTTGAAAATGGGATTGGTTAAAAAAAATAATTTCGAGGGGTTTTTTCATCAGTGAGCTTACAGTGAAAAAACGCCGTACTTACGTTGTTATAAATATGTCATTAATTATAAACGAAATAATTGTACAATACTGTGATAATATAAAATTATTGTAATGTTGTTAGTGATTTTTTAAATTATACAAAGTTCCGAAAACATCATACCACTTTTTTTTTATTTCGTATACTCACATATTTGGACTCGCTGATTACGAATATGATAATTAAAACTGGCGCAAATTTAATTTTCAAGATCAAAACAAAAATAAATATTTTTGGCCACTTTTCCGAGTTTTAAGGATTTCATTGAAATCGATTTCATGGTGAAATCGTGAAAGTATCATAAACAAACTCACGTTCGATTTATAATATTAGCTAGGATGAATATTATTTTAATATGCCTGCATTTTTTACCGGGCAATATCACAATACACGTTTCAGGCTTAAAAACTTTTGACGTCGTAGAGTGCAATTGGAATTGAGGTGCTATGTGATATTCTTTGTTAATAAAAGAATACATCAAAACTTCTGAGCTTATTACGACTCTTGTTACCTGCGTCATATTTTCTTACGTTATTTTACAAACATATTATCACACACTTTATTCATAGATGATATAATATATGATTGGTACAACAATTTATTATTGAAAACAAAACTGAGTTAAACGTATATATTTTACGAGTTTCTCAATCGACCCCGTGCTTTGGAAGTTTTATGTGTCTTCAAACTGGACTTAACCGTAACACTGTAATGCTGCGGGGTCTAATCTAATTTATCTTTCATACTTAGTGACTCGACTAAACTAAAGATACTACAACTTTTAACGACAGTAATAAATTGCCTTTGAAACTAATATAAGTCTGAATATAAATTTAAGAAAGTTAGAATTTACAAAACATATGTCAGCGGAATTATCAGGTATTTTTTTAAATTGATTTAAGATAAACGGAAAGACTCGAAAGAATTTTCCGTTTTATATATGTATACTTTTAATAACAAAAAGATTGGCAGATATAGCCATAGGAACTAAGATGAAATGATTCTATACCTTAAGCATCACCGGCAGACTTGCCCTTCAAATCGAAACACAACCATAATAAGCTTTACTGTTTTGTGGTAGATTATGCGATTAGTTGGGGAGAACTTCCGGGCCAGGCTTGCATAAAGTTCTACGAACAAGTACCTATTTATAGAATATAGTTGGAACTTAAATTGAAGCTTGTATGTACTTTTCCTTAGACAACTTTGATACAATATAAATTTATTAGTGTTAGCCCTCACATTACAGTGGTCTCTAAATAAAGTTACCGTCAGTAACTAGTCGCGGAATCTCATAGCGAGTTCAAAACGGATCTTATTCTCATAAAAGCGTGTTTTACATTACAATACAGAAGATGACAGTGTATATTTTACGAAAATACACCTCTTGTGTGATGATTGAGGTGATGGATAAGCAGATATTTCTCACGCCATTGGTGCTGCATGAATTGTCGATCATTTCTTACATAGCCAATGCGTCGTCAACCTCGTGCCTGTAATTACACTCACCCTTTAAATCATAACACAACAATATAATACCAAATATTCCTACTCGATGGTGTTTTAAAAATTACTTGCACAAAACCAACCAAGTTTCCACTGATTCTTTAAATTTCGATGGACATTGTTAATGACTTATCATAAAATCCTGCTTGTTTGCTTGAAAATGAAAAGCAATTAAATATATATACACATGTATATATTTATTGTATATATGCAAAATAGAAATATTATTATCGAATGCCATCTGCCATCGTTAATATTTTTATGTTGTATCCACTTGGCTAAATAAAAAATTCGGAAAATGACTAAATATTTCATCGTCATTAAATTTAATCTGCTTAATATAACTTAAAAATGTCTGAAATACTCGAACAACATTCAGCCTTCACTGGTGGCTCTTGGAACCATACATTTTATCACTTGCTCATTTAACGGGGATGAGTACCAAGAAAGGATTTCGTCAATTTGATGTTAGATATATAAAAATTGGTTTTTCGGCTTATTTTCATATAGAAAGTCAGATGTGATAGCGATTTTAAAACATAATCTCCTAAAAAGGGTGAAATAAGGAAGAAAAGATTGTGAAGAACAATAAAGGCGAGCTTGCCGTTTTCAATGTTAAAAATATGGAAATCGGTGTTTAGGCTCTAAACTAAATTAAATGTTTACTTTTGTTATGGCGTTTAGACATGAAACGTCTTTTATTTCGGTCAGTGGGGGTCACTTGCAATAACTTGTGTAACGGAACGTGTTATGACAAGAAGTTTTCGGATCCATAACATCTAACGGAATTATTATACTACGTCTATAAGATTTAAGCCACTACTGGTAAATTTACTACCGCACTCTGTTTTTATTTAGCCATTACTTAGCAATATATTAATCGATTCGAAAAAGAGTGGTCACTTTTGATAGACCTCACTATGATATAGTATATTTGATTGATATAATTCACACTTAACCCTAGAAGAAGTGAGTGAGTATAAAAAAGTGTAGTTTTGCAGAAAGTTTATGCATTATGTGGCTATTATGTACGATTCGTAATGAAAAAATTAAAGTGTAAGAGTTCGAGATGCAAAAGAGAAAGATTCCCGTCCCAGACGACGAGCTTTGACCGCAGAGGATTGATTGAATGTCTCAACAAAGATCGCGTTAGATTAAACCACAGCTATCTACAAGTGAGGCGGGTTTGTGACCGGCGTGACTGTTATTTGATAAAACTGTGGTTGTAATGGAAGAGATAATGAGACCTGAATGAGAATGGCTACACCCGACAGTAACAATACAAGGCCTCACTTAGCCAGACTACGCGTACATCTGACTGACAGACTGCGTAGACGCTGGATTTTGGTTACAGCCCAGTTCAAGTCCATGTTTATCGAGAACGATATTGAAAAAATATATAGTAATTAAATAACTAAGCCTTAATTTTGTTTGGATATTTTTTGTTTTGCCAATTGCCAACATTTACATATCTAAAGTACTATAAGTAAAGTACCAGTAATATTTGCTCGGTTATTTGCTTATCCAAATTCTTACAAAATAATACATTAATATTATACTTTTATGTCTTGAAATATCATACAGTTAAATTTCTAACAAAGCGATGATTAATTGCAATAACATAATAAACTGTCTATTTGTGTAACGCTCAATTCCCCTCATGCTTTTCGTTTGCGCTAATGTTCACACTTACATACTTAAGCCTCCAAACAGATTCATGAGCACACCTCGCAAATATGTATATTTTAAGCATAATTTTTAAAAGCTTCGTACATCGCAGATTCTAAATTTTTATATCGTAGCAAAATACAGATAAAAAGCAAATGCTAAAAAAACCTTCTAAAAGGCAAGAAAGCCGTTGCAAGCCGTGCTAAACGTTGAAGCGTTTTAAAAAAATAATATTTCTAAACGTTTTACTATACAGGTGAAAAGAATGAAAATCATAAGGATCGAGAGGCTGCAGCAGGAAGGAACTCTAGTCAAATGGCCTTTAACCAAAGAGAGAATTTGTAAGTTTAATTAATGAAGTGAATAATTATTTCATGCATGAGTCAATATAAATTAAATTCCCTTAATAAATTATTGGTGTTGATGTTGTTTATTTGTTTGCAGAAGTACTGTCGAGACTTGTGATGAAATCGAGCTAGCAAGCCTAATTATTTTAATTTAAAAATGAAGTTTGTATTGCTTTGCAGCAATAGCGCGTTCGAAGCACGGTTATATATTATTTAAGTTGGCAATCCTGCAATAATTGGAAGTAGGTCAGCTGTATGTTTTGTTTTTCTCGTAAACTTCATTTTTCTTTCCAGTATTTTCCCGGTAGATATTCGCCAGCTTATCTCTTTAATACAGATTACTTATTTTTAAAGAAATTAAACTATCAAGTATTCTTTAATAAAATAGCAAAATGTGTAACAATAAACTTATAATACACAAATATCATGAGTATCAAGATATTTGTATAAAGTATTAAAAACAACTAATTAACTCAAATAAAATAAAATAAAAGAAAACAATAAAACTTCCAACTTTTTCCTCTCTCAAATTATCTCAACGAATTCGTTAAACAGGAAACAAAAATATATATTTATTTTAATTTCGTTCCAGAATGCTTTAAAGGTTTTTAGTGACAATAATATTCAGATTAGGATTATTTCAATATTAATTACAATACCTATCTAAAATTCGTTTTAGAATATATGCCCTTACACGGCACAAAAAACTATATGTGTCATTTAATCTAGATAAAATTCAGAATCAGATTTATTTTGTTATAATAAAAATATGTATACCAGACATTGATTTTTTTTTTTTTTTTTATTGCATAGGAAGGCGGACGAGCATATGGCCCACCTGATGGTAAGTGGTCACCAACGCCCATAGACATTGGCGTTGTAAGAGCTGTTAACCATCTCTTACATCGCCAATGCGCCACCAACCTTGGGCACTAAGATGTTATGTCCCTTGTGCCTGTAATTACACTGGCTCACTCACCCTTCAAACCGGAACACAGCAATAACAAGTACTGCTGTTTTGCGGCAGAATATCTGATGAGTGGGTGGTACCTACCCAGACGAGCTTGCACAAAGCTCTACCACCAAGTATGGCTTCATAGAGCTATTTATAAATATTTATCTATCTTGCCAAAGTCGCCCTAACTAGATCGGTAGATCCAAGCTATTCAGATACTAACCTTTAGAGAATTGTCTTTGTGTTGCATTTCCAACTGCCAGTAAGTAACTTTTCAGACATCACGAATTTATGTGACACTTGCGAAGTGATTCTGGTAAGAGTTGGTTTGTTTTGTATTTGAAAATACCAGACTCTACAGAGAATTGCAAAATCAATAACGTACAGTAAAATACTTACATGAAATTAATTTAAATACAAAATATTCATCAATATACAAAATCAATTTTAATTAAACTGAATGGAGATTTATAGAAGTTATATTTTACAGTTGTATCTCATCAAATCGCTATTATTTTCTAAGAATTTAGAATTTAATCATATAAGATTATCGTGTATAATGTTTATTTTTCCAACGTTTTACAAGTTTCTCTAATTTCTATTAAATTATTATTTAGATATTTTTATAGCAATAATAAAAAATCTGTAAAAAGTAGTAGTAGCAGCAGCTTGATATTGACCTATTTATTTACGATCATTAGCTGCGTGCGCGTCTCTTAGTACAGGACTTAAAAGAAGGATTATAACTCTATTTTCGGTACTGAGCGCATACGTAATATTGTAATTCTTTTGAAATGATTGTGGAACCAACACAAGCCTTGCAAAAAAAATTATGATTGGGGTTCAAAAGAGCATTGGGCTCACCTGATGGAAAATGGCACTTCTTGCAGGTGCGTTGCCAGCCTTGAATTTAATCATATGTTATTAATTAATGGTAAAACGTTACAATTCTATTTTATCACAACATTTGATAGTCTAATTATTATTATTAATAATAAACATTAATATAATAAAAATACCGACGTTAAGAGTTCCAGAGAAAACGACAAAACTTAATATTTTTGGGAAAGACTACTGTTCTTTACTTAACTTTATACTTTTGTACACCAAAAAGATTACAAAAACCATCAAAGCATGGATACCTTATGGCTACATAGCGTTCTCTTGCAACCAACGGTAACGGCGTAAAGAATTACTCATAGGGTAAAGCGTAAACTATTAGGTTTTGTATGAAATCGATGGACAAATGTTGTTGTTTATTATGTTATTAAGTAGTAATGTAGCCCTTTATGTAAATATTTTACAAAAATAAACAAAGAAAAAGTCCATTATCCTTTATAAAATTATATAATACCGTACAAGAGCCACTGAAGAAACCTTGTTATTCTACAAACAATCTTAGAAGCTGTGAAAGAAGAAATATACTAATAATTTCTCTCTAAGAAATAATATTATTTACGAGAAAAATATTATGAATAGGTTGACAAAATATGAAATAGAAGTATTTGAGTGTAACTCGTAAATCCCAGGTGAAAAGTTGAATATAGTTTTATTAAAATTTCCATACTAACACGTTTTTATATACACTTTTTTATTAACTCCTTTATAAAAAAAAAATATATATATATTTTTACACGCATCGAAATAAAAAAGGCATGAATATTTGATTGACGATTGCTCTCTTAATTGCCAACTCGCTTTGCAAATATGTTTGAAAAAAAATATACATACTTAAAATCCATACGAATATATATCTCTATTATATTGAAAATACTTAAAATAAATTGATATTTGAATTGGATTGATTATTATACTAATATTCTAAAAAAAATGTCATCCAGTTTCAGTAAAACTATTCTTATTTTAATGTCATGGCTTAAAAGTTCATATATATTTAACATTTGTTTTTGTTAGAGTCATTATCGAATTGTTTATGTTTTATTTGTTGTTCTAAGTGTTTGACAGCGAAGTCATTTAATACGTTTTGTTATATATCAAATAACACATTAATTTGTCTAATTAAGAGATTTAATTAAAATAACATTCTTCAAAAAGTAGGAGATCGTATGTTTGGTATTTATTTTTTATGCGCTACTGCTTGTTGCCCGCGGCATCGTTCGTGCCTAATTATAAGTAAAGGATAAAGGGTTGTCTGTGATTTTCAAAGTAAGAAATATGATATTTCAATCTGGTTGGAGAAAAGTATATTACTGTGTTTCTTTCAATTTAGATTGATGATTATTATTTCAATATTTATTTTATAGTATAGGTTTAGGGTATAGGGTTCAAGAAACAATATTTTATATATATCTTTCGATAAACAATGCCGAATTTCAAATGCTCCGGTTATCCATCCACATTGATAAATATAGTTAATGCTGTAAATGAACAAGCGAACTTCTTTTTTTTACATACTCGGTGCATGATAACCTGTTTAACTCAATGGAAACTTTATTTATAAATCAATATCCTAGTACCTTTTTATAGGATATGTAGGCAGACGAGCATATGGACACCTGATGGTAAACGGTCACCAACTATATAAAAATCCTTAGACATTGGCAGCGTAAGAAAATAATGTTAACCATCGCTTACATCGCCAATGTGCCACCAACCTTGGGAACTCAGACGTTATGTCCCTTGTGCCTGTTCACTGGTTCACTGGTTCACTCACCCTTCAAACCGAACACAACGATAACACGTACTGCCGTTTTGGGGTAGAATATGTAATGAGTGAGTGGTACCTACCCAGACGAGCTTGCCCAAAGTCCTACCACTTCTTTGCAAAGGCCGTTTGCGGTGTTTTCTTTTAAGTTTCAATTTTAGGTGTTTATGTGACAGGAACCAGAAGGAATTCACTGGAGGACTGAAATACTATTATGAGTATATGAGGTAGTGGACAGCATCATCTATTTCTAGCACACAATCAAAATACCTGTATTCAACTACTTCTTCCGTAAATGCTCTTGACAAAAGGTCATTAATTAAAAGTAGCTTTTTAATCGTTTTTAGGAATTGAGATAATACGCTCTCATAGTCATTTCATGGGCATTTTTGTTGCTGATGTATATATCTATATAAATTAAATGATAGAGATATGCAGTAGTACGCGCATCAAGGAAAATATACTAGATAGATTTAAATGAAATTTTCTAAATTTTATATATTAGACACTTGGCCCTTAAAAAAATTTATTGCGATATCTTCATTTAATAAAAAGTTATTAAAGTTTCAAGAAACAACGATTTGTATATGCACTGCGTGTTCAGTGATGTATGTTTAAACAAAGTATATTTTTGCTTGCGATCTTTTTGATGTTTTTTTCTACGTACATAAGAAAACTTTGTTAATTTATCAAGCAAAGCGGACGAAGTCGCGGGTATCAGCTAGTAATAAATATAATAAGTCGGTATTTAATATATGACATTTAATATCATTGTTCATTTCCAATCGATTATTATTATTTATTTTAATATTTTTCCTTGCACGCTTTATGAGTCGATGCACTTATATATTTTACATGTCATTTGTTGCACCTGCGAGTGAATATGTCCATTAAACGCATTAACCCAATTAAATAAAAATACAAATTATTGGCACCTCTGAGGGGTGACATTATCAAAAATCTAGAATTACATGTTCGTTAATTCAAGCAAGAAACACAAACATTATATTTGAAACAAATCAAATTATTATTTTTATCATTTTTGTACTAGGGTTTCCAACTCATTTCTCCGGTTTGGAGTTCAATTAAAAAAAAAACGACGAAATACATACGAATCTATTTTTGCTCAGAAGCTTTATAATATATAATCAAGTTCTATTTCCTTACTTCAAAATAACAGTTTTCCCATATAAGTTTTTAATCGCTATTTTACCCTCTTACGGGGTAGATTTTCAAAAACGCAATATCTTTTTTATTAATTTTAACTAGAAACTTGAATAAGTATTTCATGCTTTTAACTTTGATAATGACGCGTTTGAATACAACCGTTCATCAGCTGTCTTACCCCTTTAGAAGTGGAATTTCCTAAAACTCTGTACTACATGACGTTTATCAATTAAATCAAGGAAATATTATTGTAAATTTTAAGCATTTCGGACTACTTTTTTCATTTTTATACTAATGTTTCTACCGAATACATCAACTGTCAACATTTTAAGTATTTTCTTCTCTAAATATATCCTAACTAATATTATAAATGCAACTGAGAGTTTGTTTATTTGTTTCGCTTTCACGCCTAAACCGCTAAACCGAATGCGACATTATCAGCGAGTAACATAGGCTATTGTGACTAAACTAAAACATTCTTCTTTTTAATCTTTAAATACTGTACTGGCTCGTGATTTCGGCTATTTAGCTAGGATTCTTATAATGTTATTTTCGTAATACCCGAGTTCTTTTAGAGCGTCAGAGATCATACGTTCAACAAACCAACCAAAATGCTAGTAAGCAAAAATAAAAATTTAAAGTTTAGTTTGCCATAAATTCAATATTTATTACAACGTATAAAACATTCATCAAAACCCACGACTATAAAGTTCCGATAGAAATCCTAAATGGAATTAAATTTAGAAAAATATATAACACTCAATTTTTTACAGCGTATATCTATTTAATATAAAGTATAAATGATAAATATGAAAAAATAAAATTCTATTCGAACATGGTTTAAAAAGGTAGAAACTAAAAAGAGTTTTTATTCTTTTTATATAAACCAAATCAGTTGTAATTTTACTACTGACTTCGTTCTTTGTGTTCGTTCTTTTTAAATACTAGCTAATGCCTGGAATGTATTGCAATACCTCGTTAAATTTGTTCGTAGTTTATTTATGTCTGTATTTATAATATGTTCATGTTTCCTGTATTTCCAAAATCTTGAAAACATAAGATAAACACAAGGTACATTTTTAATGAAATCCTATCCTCTTATTACTTTAATTAAAAACATATTAATTAATTATGCAATAGAAACTCATCACTGTTTCGGGTTTCTTTAATTAGGTACCCTATACACCTTAGTAAAGAATATACAAACACATTATTATTAATAGAAATCAAACTATTTAGGCTAACTTTTTTAACATTCTTAAGCACAATGATCACTTGCAACATCGTCGGGGCATCACGGTAACATGTTCGAGCCATCCCGTGTCACCCTGACCTGACGAAGAGGATACCGCTAGATAAAAAAAGATTACTTGCAACACTATTAAGGCATGTACAAATCATTTATAGGATTACGTTCAGTAAGTAAAAACTCTAGTCACTCGTTAAAGAGATTCAACTCACTTTGTTAGCGACTGTCGTACTAAGTTACCAATAATACGACAAGTGTTTAATTTTTAAAATAATGATTTCCAAGTTAATATTCGTATAAAAGATGGATTCGCGTGTCGGCCCCGACCTGGCTGAGTGCCAGTTCGGCTTCCGATAAGGCCGTTCGACTGTCGACGCGATATTGCGTGTCCGGTCTCTGTCAGAGCAGGCGGTGGCACACGGTGGCATTGGCAATACGTCTCGATACGCCTACGCACTTAACACGTTGCCCTGGGAAGCTATTAGAGAACGCTTTTACACCATTGTGTCCCTTACCAGCAGGCTATCATCGGTGGCTACTTGCGTGCGTCTCATATATAGAGCAAGACGGTACGTCGGTACATCTTGCGCGTCGCTCTCCCTGAATGTGTCAGGTCAGTTTGTTATGCAGACGATATGTTAGTGCTAGCATCGGGGGATAATTGACAGAGAAACAAAGAGCTCGCCAAGCTTGAACACCGTCATCCAATCGTATCAAATAAACGGAAATTACGCCATCCTGCTTCGAATGAATCATATCAGTACATATCGGTGGCTTTTGTGACGTGGCCAAGGTTATGCATTGATATTATAATTACGATTGGGCTTAGGAACACACAGTTTTAGTATACTAATAAGGTATAGATAAAACTTTGAATATTTTTTAAGCAACAGAAGAATGTAAAGATTATGAAAACAGTGAAATATGAAAAAGTTAAAATACGCTTAAAGCAAATCAGTTCGTCAGACATTTCGATAATCGGTTATTACCCATAATCCGGCTAATCTCAGGAACTACTGGCTCGAATTTTAAATTATTTTTATGTTGTATATTCCTTTTATCGTGGAAAGTTCTGGGCTGATTTTTATTAATTATTTTTATTAATTATAGAGGAACAGCTACTCTATAATACAATAAGCAATCACTTTTTTATCTCAGAATCCGTTATTAATTATTATTGCAGTTACTTCACGTTCATAGATTATAGTAGGTACCCTACCTCACCTATTAGTAAGCATACCCAATTATAAAACATGCGTCATTAATTATACTTACGTATTATAGTACGTATAAAATATTTTTTCGCGCAAACGACACACAAGGACAAACAAGGAAACGAGAAAATATTAAGGAATCGTATTTTAACGTCATATAAGACTAATTATACATCACCAATAAACCAACTTTACAATACATTCCAAGCACCACTCAAGGAAAAAACAACTGTACCGATTAACTTAAGCAAGACAAAAGAGTGAAAAGGATATTATCCATATAAAATGTATGTTACTAAAAGGGTGAGGAGTATGAATGTTGATGGGGGTATAGGGGAAAGTGTGGATGGACTGTGTAAGAAAGGATATGTGTATGAAAGATGTAAGTACTGAGATGACGAGTGACAGAAAGAAGTGGAAGAAAAATACATGTTGTGCCGACCCCATGTAGTGGGATAAGGGCAGGAAGAAGAAGAAGAAGACTTGATCTTACGGGTTAATTCATATAAGATAAAAGCTAAGCCTAGAAAATGTAGCTTCATGCAAAATTTACTTGATGGTTACCTCACCTATACATTTCTGTCATCTTTAAAAAAATTCTACCAAATTCATCCGTAAAGAGCTATGGTTTTCTTGTCCATTAGTTCAAAAGTAGAGAACAAAACAAAATATTTCACCCTTACATAATAAGTTCATAACAAACCCCTTACATAATCAAACTATTCGTTACACGTGTATTGTAACGGAATAATCGTGCTATTAAATATTTTTCATGCGAGTTGCAAATAACTTGATAACATTGTCAATATGTAATGTAAATTTTACAGAATTAGTTGTTCCGCGCTTGTCGTTCCCTGGCTCATAACATGATAGTTTTTAGTATTTTTTCAAGTGCGAATTACAGTTCTTGAGATGAGTGTGTTCAAACAATCTCGCAACTTTAAGAGCAGAGGCCTGTATGTCACTCCAATATATATATATAGAGGAGACATCCCTAAATCAATAAATAAATTGCTTAACTAATTTTTAAAAGCGAGCGAAACTTGGTCTCCCTGATATGTTTTTTTCTTAATTTAATCTATAATAAGTTAAATATGACGTTTAGGAAATAGACTATTTCATTCCTAAAAGCAAATGATTTTTTTAATATTTAGCCATGTTAATTGTTAATTGAAAATCATTCCAACACTCGTCAAAGCAAACAATAGTAACTAAGGGCTATAAATTCAAAATGAATAAAAAGTAACAAAGTGGAGACTTCAGACTTTTTCCACCGCAGTCTGATATGAAAATTATAAATGAACTATGAATATGCCCTAAAGCGGAAACCGGAACACCGATCTGAAAAAAAACTTTGCCGTTCTCTAAAAATCGCGAAGCATGAAGCTTACGAATGAAAATAGAGTAGTTTGAGCGAAACTCGAGACCAACTTACATGAACTCTTGTTACAGAGCAACACTACACTTTGAAAAATCGAATGTTATTTATAATTATATTGAAATGGATTCTGGGCACATCTAGAACGATAACTTAATACGGAACGGACTTCGTATGTGTTACATAAAATCAAGGTATCGTATATGTTTCAACAATTCTCCAAAACGATAAGAAAAGTTTACTGAAAACGGGTTTTATGAAAATCCAATTCCAAGAAGATGAACGCGGGTGGCCTTTTAAGAAAGTTGAAAAGCGATACTTTCTTTGGAACTATCATAAAATATACGGACTTGAGAGTTGGCAGCTATAGTCCCTATGCTATATAAGCATCTACTAAGGATGGAGTTTACGGAAATGAACTCCCAAGGAGATGAACGAAGGTGAATTGAGTAACCTATTACACAGATCGAACTTTTTTATCGTACTGCATCTTATCGCATGCGTGTATTGTGTTGTATATTTAGAATCACGAAAAATAAGTGAAATTAAATAACGATAACGAATAACAAAATATTCGTTGTTATTTCACTTCGATCAACAATACAATATAATATAATTTCGCATACTAAATTTTGAAATTAATGACGTTCCAAATAATTAAGTCCCACTTCATTTTGAATGACGTTTCAGTATTCGGCCGTAACCCTCTCAATTCTTTAAGCGAGTTTTTAAAACTATTATTTTTACTTTTTAATAAAAAGTATGGTTAAAATTACGAAGAAAATTAGGCATCTAACCCTCATAATATATGATATAGAAACGTCTAACGCCCGAATACTGAAACGTCATTCAAATATTAAGTGTCACTTAATTATTTAAGACGCCGTCAATAAAAATTCCGCATACTAATTTCAATGTTAAGTAGCGTTTAACTAAGTGTTTGTTTGAGGGACGTTTCAGTATTCGGCCGTAAAGGTCTCAAATTTAGAACTATGTATTTATATAATACAATACTTAACATTTTTACACAATAGTTTCCAAATATTTTTTCTTAAGTTGTTTTTTGATTATAGATATTTCTACGCTGAAAAATTGTAGAAGATATTTGAATATAATATTGCAGCCTATCGATTTAAACAACTAGCAAATTTTTATTACTTGCGTTCATTTTAAATATGTTAAAGTGAGTAACAATAATTAAAAATTAAGCATTAAGAAAACAATATAAGCCTTGATAACTGCTTATAGTTCATAGTCTCGCTAGTTTCGAGGTTTTATATGTTAGTAGTAACGCGACTCTGAAACTAACACGGCTTTGCTCAAATATTGATACAAAGTGACGTTTTTTAAGCCCCATGGTCTTTTTTAAGGAATTCCCGCGTAACCTATTGAGCTCGCGACTTTGTGTAATTCGAAAGAGCAAATATTGCGAGCGAGCATTGGATCGTTAATCAAGTGGTCGGTTATAAATTTACGCGCGTTTTTTTGCTCACTAACACATACAAATAACACGACTTTATGTCTCAATCTCGCATTAAACACGTCTTTGTGGCGTAATTAGGGATATACGTCGAAATTATTCTGCTAATCCCAGCATCTGACGCGCCTATTCAATAAATTTTTATTGTTTTAAGTTTCTAATTAAGAACTAAAATTGTTTAACAGACTTACCTAAAATTGCATTATTCAATCTATAGCGTTTTTAACGCCATGACACAAAATTATGACTCTTTCAAAATTGATTTCAAAATTGAAATCAAATTCAATTTATTTATTATTTAAATGAAGGAACGAGCTATTTATAAGTATATCTATGGGTATAACTTGAATATCAGCAGCGATTATATCAATAATTTTAGAGTAACGTACCCTCTAAATCGTAAAATAAATCAACTCGAATTACTGCTTTGTGAAATAGCTCTTTGTATTGCAAAACAGTTGTCAATCGAGTGGACTGAGTTTCTTTCAAAATTTACATAATTATACAATTCAACTTACTCGCAGATATAATCGCAAATATATATGATTAAAATTCAGTTTTAGGTCGCTTGCATCCTTTCATATAATTAATTAAATTAATTTTCGTTATTACTCCATTTACGATCACGAGTTATTGAGTCTATCGCTATTGAAACTTTAAACTATCCGAAGTTGAAGTGCCGACTTCGTCTGAGACGTCGGCGTGTCTGAGAATATCGCCAGGGCGTCGTGTGTCGTACCTATATCGCTATTTCCTGAAGGCAAAGTTGTCGAGATAGGCAACGCAATAGACATTACTGGCTGCGGTATTCCTGTTGAAGAGTTTCGATAGTCTGACACATGGAATGGCGTGATGTCTTATTCTTGGGGTGGAAGTTACCTAAGCATTAATAATATGAATATATTGTGATAGTTTTTTTTTATATGCCATGTGATGAAATCTGTTGACACTTGAGTCCAAGTCACGCTTATAACATTTTCTGCAACCAATGTGCGCAATATTGTGAGCAAATGTGATACTCAAAACATTGGTACAAGGAACAAATACAAATTAATTACTCCTGTTACTCGACTGCATAGAGTCAGTAACTCTTTTGTGAGACAATGTATACGGTTCTTTTACCAAGATCCCAAAGAGCGTTCGAAAATGCCTCAATTTCTAAAATAAAAAAGTAAAGGAACGCTTGTGTGCTAAAGGTTATATACCATTAATGAATTTATGGACGATAGCACAACTTGGAGTTTGGCAACAGTTGTATCTGTAAAGATTAATTATGATGATGTTAGGATCGAATTCCTGTTAAGCATTGTCTTATCTTAGACTTTTAGTTAGTGATCTTGAATTATTTACGACATCTAGATAAACTACAAAATAAACCTAATTACTTAAAATGTCTTACCAGTCAGCTTCGTTTTATTGTATGCTATCGGAGCTTAACTACTACTGATATAATGTTTTAATGAATTTACTGTGTAGTAAGCCACTCGTTTAATGTTCGACCACATTTTTTCTTATAAAAATTTTGTAGTTGTATTTACAATGGTTTACTTTTTTGACATTAATGGATCACGGTTTATTAACATTTAATTTTAGATAACTTAGCCGATTCCAGTATATGCCGATTATTCCCGAAAAATTACCGATAATCTTAAAATAATTAATCGCAATCCCCGCGCTTGACAATTGACCATGGACATCCTCCACACGTATATTGACGAACGAGAGCGACATTTATCGCCATACTCTTGTGTTTATAGCGAATGGCTGGAGGTCATAGCTTGTTTGCTTTTTACCCGCCTGCGAGTATATCCAGATATATAATATATATGTAGCTGGATATAATATACGCGAGCAAAAACACACTGAAAATTAAATATTTTTTTAGCTCTTACTAGCTGCTTTGATTGCCTTAACTATAATTTCATATAATTTATAAAATCGCGTTCCAAATAAGTCGTACTTGGTTTCTTTATTTTAATTATATGGCTTAAGTCCTTGGATATACGACGTCGAAACAAATCTACTAAACGGGAGATTATGACTAAAATACTTTTATTTTTCCGTACCGCCTAGGTGAGCCTCAAATTAATCTAGGCGACATTCTCCATACAATTCCATAAAACAAAACAAAATATTAGTTTTAACGATAATCGTTATATTATCCTGTTACTTTGATTAAACCAAATCAAACAAAGTTAAAATAAAATAAAATTGTTTATGCATTTTGGGAGTATATAAGAAATTTGGACAAGAATATTTTTTCATTTTACAATTTTCTGAGCACGATTTTATCCATACCCGGTTTTAGTTTTTTAACACATTTTTTCGACACTAATCGAATTTACGTGCGTTCGTGTCAGACCGCTGCCTGGTGTCACTACATTTACACAACCCATACCATTATACACACCCAAATATAATAATACTCGCATGACAAAAAAATGGATTATATCCAATATGGATTGTTACATAAATATTTATATTATAGCAAAAATAATTTATTTATATAAAAATTTATTGATGTGTTGTGTTGTGTAATGCATTATTTATTTGTATAACTAATAATGGATGGATTTGATAAGTTAATAATAGTAATTATATAGACATATTTACTATAATAGTAATAAATAGTCCTCGAGACCGATTTCGGCCACGGCGGCCAATCTCAAGGGAGAGAAAGTCTCAATAACATTTTATTGGCCGGACCTGGAATTTGAACCCAGGACCACCGTGGCTGCGGCCTTACAGACCAACGAGACAGAGATTTACTATACACGATTAGAGAGATATATATTCGAAAGAAAATAAATGAGTCCAATTTTATTTATTTAAAAACATAAGCACCATAAGTACGCTGAATAAATTAAAGGTCGTAGAGGCGTAAGGGTGAAATCAACTCATACAATCTTTACCTGTGATCTTTACATACGTTATTAACGGAGCGTAGCCTTGCATATATGCTGAACATATAAAAATGTCAATAGATTTTCTCTCCCCTCCCTAATTATTTGCTACAGCCGAGTCCCTCATTTATTTATACCATAACATTATTATATTGAAAAGAAAAAATAAACCAGGCTGAATAAGTATATTTTTACTTCGTACGAACATTTTTCAATGAACAGTATTTGAATTGAACGGATCGCTTAATTGTAACGAACGGTATTGACGAGGGGTAGGAATTATATCGCGTTGGACAAAATGTATATGTATTCGAAATTAATCAACCCGAAATAATTTGTAAAAACTCAGCTTGTGTACTAAGTTGATAATATAGTAAATTAGCTTTAATTTATTTATTAGCGTCGAATCTATGTATGTAAATGCCAGTGCATCAATCCAACGTTGAAGTTGTATATTTGTATTTGTTCCTCTTGGTGTTGGAATAGGCTACAGTTTGTAATATGTAATGTCCCTTGTGCCTGTTATATAACTGACGTACAAAACATTTTAGTCTGTAAAGCATACAGTAGAATAATTATTGAGTTACATTGTTAAACTTTGACGAGCCGGTTGTCGTATTTGGTAAATTGGTGGGAGACTTGCATTTCGCGCCGCAGGTCGTAGTTTCGATTCCCACCCAGGACAAACATTTCGTGTGCATGAACACGTGCGTTTGTTCTGAGTCTGACTGTAACTATCTATATAAATGTGTATATATTTACAAAGTAATGTCATATATGTAGTAAATCAGTTGATTGGTTTCCATAGTATGAGCTCTGCTTATTTTTTGATCAGACGGCCTTGTGTAAATAATGTCCCAGGATATTATTATATAATATTATTATAGTTAAACTCTCAAAGCTCACAAATATATTTCAGTATTATAAAATAATACGTTTTTCACTATCTATACTTGGAGAGTTTCGAGGATTAGGGATTGTGTCTCGTGTCCGCTATCAGACAAAACTAGGGTCTTGCATAATCTTAGGACGCAGGATTTCAGAATGAGATAAACCTTTTTATTAAGGATTGGACCGAACATGTAGTTACTTTCTTTGCAAGTATAGACTATAGAATATAGGTTTTTTATTATTTAAGGTTTAAAAAAAAGTTGAAGTAAATAAAAATAACAAATAGATACATTATAAGGATAAGGTCAGATAAAATAAGTATATATTTGACTACAATCTTTGTGTCAATATTTTCATAAAGGATTAATGTTGCTTTCAAAATTTACAAATAATTTTGTTAATACAAACCTGTAAGATTTACATTTATAGACAAGTACAATAAGGCTATGTATAATATTACTTATCTGTTGATAACGCGACTTATTTAAAACATCTGATACTTGATCTACTGTGATGAAGCTGTAAAAATCAGCATACTCAGACTTGTCCTGATCCTTTAGAACGAGAGTTGTTTTTACACACTGATTCCGTACAAAATCATCGTTTATAGACTAAAGTTGATAAAATATGTCAGCGCACTGATACTTCGAATTGAATTGTTGATCGTGTCTGTAGTCGCTACATGACATTAATTTTAGAAGTGAATGTCGAATTAGTATTCTAGTTTTGAGTGAGGCGAGCAAAGGCCGACACAGAAATTACATTGTGTTGCTAAATTATTTATTTCCTGTTTAAGTTAGTTTATTTTTAAATATTAATTGATATTTTATTTCTTCGAGATGGCTCAAAGGCTGAATACTTGAATCTTATTTATATATTGTGCTTTCGAACACAGATAAGCACCACTCATTTCGTGCTCTAAAGAGACGAAAAACATCGTGAGGAAACTATGCAGGTTTCCTCCTCAGGTGTTAGAAGAAATTCGGTCACATGTATGTTAACCAACCAACATTGAAGCGGCCTTTCTTCAAGAAAATAATACCCTTTAGCCTAGTAGTACATCATTTACAGGCTGTTAAATTACTATTTAGGTAACGAAAATCATTTAAGAGATTTCGTTGAATATTGAATTTGGATTTGTATATGCATAAAGCTTCACTCCTTCTTCAATATTATTCCGGCCAACAGACCGTATAAATGTACTTTGAAGTGTAACAATTCTATGAGACCTATTTCCATTTCAACATATATAGTTTGAAGGTGGCCATCTAGCCCGCTGAATTCAATTATCGTTCGTCAATGACCCAGCAAACGAGGACATCGGTCAAGCGCACTCCTAAATCGGTTCTATTTGTTCCGTTAGAGTATACGATCCGTCTATAGTGTGTAAGCAGATCGAAAGATTTAAATATATCCATATGCCTACGTTAATCATAACACCTACGATTTGTTTGTTTGTATGTTGATTTTTGTCTAGCGGTTATCGATTTTCCGTCTAGTTATACTTATTGTTATATGTCAGATATGTTGTCGAGATTCTCTATTTATTGAAGTGAAAACTTCTTTAGCGGTGTTGTGCACTTTTTTTGATGGGTAAAAAAATGTTAAACTCGCGTCAGGTCACGTGAACCTGATTGAAAAATCGTAAGACGGATTCTGAAGTGTTAATTTTTTGTTAATCTATATAAATAAAATTATACAGGTCTGCAGTTGTGCGCGCAACACGGAAAAACTACTGGATAGATTTCAATGAAATTTTCTACATTTTATTTCTTAGACACTTGGCCTTTATAAAAAAAAAACGATTGCGATATCTTCATTTAATATAAAGTTATTAAAGTTTCAAGAAACAACGATTTGTATATGCACTGCGTGTTCAGTGATGTATGTTTAAGCAAAGTATTTTTTTGCTTGCGATCTTTTTGATGATTTTTCCTTCGTAGATAAGAAAAGTTTGTTAATATATTTACTTGGTGGTAGAGCTTTGTGCAAGCTCGTCTGGGTAGGTACCACCCACTCATCAGATATTCTGCCGCAAAATAGCAGTACTTTGTATTGCTGTGTTTCGGTTTGAAGGGTGAGTGAGCCAGTGTAATTACAGGCACAAGGGACATAGCATCTCAGTTCCCAAGGTTGGTGGCGCATTGGCGATGTAAGCGATGGTTAACATTTCTTGCAATGCCATTGTCTATGGGCGTTGGTGACCACTTACCATCAGGTGGCCTATATTCTCGTCTGCCTTCCTATACAATAAAAAGAAATATATATATATATATATATATATATATATATATATCAAGCAACGCGGACAAAGTCGCGGGTATCAGCTAGTATAATATAAATTGTCATGTTTGTGTACGATAGCGCATAAATGAATATTGTATTTTATCACACAAATTATAGTACTTTTACACTGATAATTAAAGCAATTCGTGCAAAATTTTTCCTTAACAATTCCAAAATATCAAAATTGCACAACGTTAATATTCAAGTTATCACTTCTGCCGGCACTCCTGGAGTGCAACCCGTTGTTTTTTTTTAAATGCTGAATCTGTGTTTATAATTCCGCGTTTTTTTGAGTGTTTTAAATGTTGATTATACATAAATGTAAGTAGTGTTGTTGCCCATATTTTATCGATAAATTTTATAATATTAATGTCTTTTTTTGTTATAATATTATTTTTTTTAAATCATTTCTAAGTCTATGTCTTCATTGCTCTCCTTAGAACGGGCATAATAAAAGCTCGATTAGATTTTGAAATCTATATAAATAAGGTCGGCAGTTGTGCGCGCATCACGGAAAAACTACTGGATAGATTTCAATGAAATTTTCTAAATTTTATTTGTTGGACACTTGGCCCTTATCAAATAAAAAAATGATTGCGATATCTTCATTTAATAAAAAGTTAAAGTTTCAAGAAACAACGATTTTTATATGCACTGCGTGTTCAGTGATATATGTTTAAGCAATGTATATTTTTGCTTGCGATCTTTTTGATGTTTTTTTTCCTTCGTACATAAGAAAACTTTGTTAATATATCAAGCAACGCGGACGAAGTCGCGGGTATCAGCTAGTTTAGATATAGTGTGACATATACATGCAAACCGAATGCAAAACCAGAATGATCTCAGGCTTTCATGTGTACTAACGTAACGTAGAGTACGGAGGGCAACATCACTCTATTTCCCTCTCGCCTCGGCTCTGCCGGGATACAAGCAAACCAAAAGAGAGCTATGGATGATGTTGTGAAAACTATACTGTGGACTCTCAGACTCTAAGATGATCATATCTTATCAATATATGATAATGGTTTGTTTTAATAATACAATTTGGATAAAACAACTGACATGACACAGAATTGTGAAAGGCAATTTGCACATTTCACATTAGATAATTCCTCTGAAATGAACATTCAAAGTGTAAATGACCCGTAGGTAACATGAGGGCGCGAATTGATGCAGTATTTTGTCGAAGGTTGCCGTCTTTGATATAATAGAATTGATTTGCTTATTACAAAAGTAAATGCTTTGCCGTGCAAAGAAATATTTTGATACTGACAAACTATTAGTTTTTATATTACTTATTTAAAACTATATTATTTCGCGATTGTTTTATCCTAATTATTATTGTTAATAGTAAGGCGTCTATATGTTTTTTTATTTTACCTACAAAATATATATCAGGTAATTTGCTACTACTTAAATTTTGCGCTACAAATACTTCTTAAATTTTGTGATAGAAATAATTGATATACAAATATTTATATCTTAAATCCCAGTAAATAAATAAAGAATTTAAAAAGTAGACTTTATCAAGAAACAAGTCAAGACTAGATAAACACAAACGCACCCAGGCGCAGTGCGGACAGCCTAGAAGGCGGCATTCGTTTGATTTAGTAGTTAGGCCGTAGGCGGCATAATCTTTGTCATAAAAACTACGCCTACGATGATCGATGATGCTGACGTTATAATTTCGTTATGTTTTGAAGTTTTTATTGTATGTATTAATTTTTTTTTATTTTGTTCTTTGCACAGTTTTTTAGCCACAAAATTTTCGATTCTAGTCGTTTTGATAAAAATGCAATTGTTAAGACTTTTTTTGTTTTCATAAGATGGTGTTGATATAAATATAAATGTTAAGTTTATATAAAATATAAAAACAAACTTGATAACACGATAGCTATTTGCCGACAATTTATTATATTTGGTTAAATTTTATACTCGATAATGTCCCTAGTAAAATGAATAAATACTGAAATAAATTTTTACATATATTTTTTTAAGACTGAATTACTCAATAAACGATATTACAAATAACGTATACTTCGGTACTCGAATTATTTTTGTGCGGAGGATTATTTTAATTCAGCTTGAATAAGTTGGAGAATATTTTATTACAACTTTTAAAATATTATTTTCTGAATTTTCAGAGAATCGTATTCCATAAAACAATTTCGATAAATTGAACAATAGAAGAGATATAAGCAGGCACAATAAAAATGAAATAAATTATTTATAAAATGTAAAATAATATTGGATTTTTTTCTATAATACGAGAAATTAAATATGTCTACTGCGTATTGGGTTGCGAACAAATACGTCTATTATGAAAAATATTATAATATTTAAAAAATAAATAATTCAAGATTACATTTCAATAATGGTATATACATACTCGTATTGCTCGGGTAACCAGTGTTACCTAATAATACGTAAAACGAGGCAGCTCAGGTATGAATCCCTAAATTGAGGACATAAAACGCACCGTCACGAACTCACTGCCCGTAATGACAGTTTACAAGCGCATTTACCTAATGAACTACCTAGACAAGCCACAATGTTATATAATGGCCAGTTACGTTTTTTATCATATGTAGAACCCTATTACGTATAAGGTGTCTAAGAGACGAAATGTTGTCATAGAAAGTGCATTATTTATTCTGAATCGTTCTCCTTAATCTATTTTTTTTATCATCATATTGCTTTCATAAAAAACTGAGATAGCCCAGTGGTAAGAACGCGTGAATCTTAATCGATGATCGTGGGTTCAAACCCGGGCAAGCACCACTGAAATTCATGTGCTTAATTTGTGATTATAATTCATCTTCTGCTTGACGGTGAAAGAAAACATCGTGACGAAACCTACATGTGTCAAATTTCAATGGAAATTTTGTCTCATGTGTATTCCACCAACCCGCATCCGCGGAGCAGCGTGGTGCAATAAGCTCCAAACATTTTCCTCACAAAGAGGAGAAGAGGCCTTCGCTCGGCAGTGGAACATTCACACTTTACTTTACTTATTCCTTTCAAATATACTATTATCAGCAATTTCAAATGCTAGTAATAAAGTTCATTTTTGAATAAAGTGCGGTATGAAGTCAATCGATATCTGTAAGTACTTCATACGTTAACTAGCTACTTTATTGAAGTTTCACGTTCAATTATGATACGAATATATTTTGACTAAAGCGGGAACTGAAATTTCGAAATAATTATGAAGTTGAAAGTAAGATGTACCATTTGAAAAAAGAGACTTGTTCTCTTGAGTATAGCTGAATAAATAGAGGTTTAATTTGAAATTGTTTGTATGACTTAGTTTGTTAAGCGATAAAGAACTTACTGTGATATTTTGCTATTTCTTATAAATTTTTATATCTTGGGTAATGCATATGGCGTTATAACGGGATAAGTGATTTTGTATTCCCGCCTTATCATTAATTCAAGCATTACCTTTATATCTATAATAATATTTATTCTGACTCTACAATGTAATGGTAATGTAAGAAAAACAAATTTGTACATTATCAAAGAGCTCTATATGCTCATACTAGGTGTAAATAATAATCTGATATTTGTGTTGACTTGGATAATCGCTAAACTGACTTTTATATGTAAGTCTTAAGGGTATGTCAACGAAGGGACAATTGTTCTAAAAAAGAGTGAAAGATCCATAAATAGTGAAGTATTCGACTTATCTCATCAGCTATGTTAATATTGCGTTCACTAATCTATATTTTGTTAATTCATTTACAATGAACAAGTCAGTACTACGGTAGGCAATCAGTTATTTTTTCTTGGTCTCTGTGGATTTATTAGAATATTTATTTAATTGGATATTATTCCACTATGTGTTGAATTATTACACAATCTAACAACAATTTACATCCTTAAATGAATAGTTTAATTTACGAAAAGCGGTTTGCTTACCTAAGTCCGCTGTGCACTTGTGAACTTTAACTGGTATGAGAACAGTGATTTAGCGATATGATTTGATTACATTTCAAGGCTTATCTTTTTGGCCTCAGCTTTTCAACAGCTGTGTCAAATGAATATATAAAAGTTTGATCCTTATTGTTCTATATAGCTTTACTACGCAATTGTCTACACTCTTGATTTATTACTTATTAAATGACTTTAGTTCGAAAATCCTAAAGCACATTAGTAATCAAAATTGATGGTAACCTATGACCATATAAAAGTATTTGTCAAAGTACCTATAGTATGGTCGATTTGATTGTACTTGAAATAGTTTATAAAGCAGATCTTCTAAAGTTTTTAATTATTGAATTTCATTAATTATAAGAATTCAACTTTAAATATTTCAAAGATAAGCAATGACTTTATTTGACTAAACGCCTTATTGTTGTAATTTTTGAAGTATTACTTCTTTTGGCGCGATGGAGAAAATTGACGAGAGTGATTTTTTACGATGCGCGCGCACACCGACACCTGAATTCTACATCGTGAAGTTAGTTCTAGGTGGCATGAAAATCGATAACTATGTTCAAATTGTATATTCTAGTATTTTTATATTTAGAGCACGTTTTTCGTAACAATACAATTAAACAGTGTGAATAAATAAATATTATTTTGGTGTTTTTATTAAATCAATTTCATATACGAAAGTGATTTTTTTTTCCATACGCCAAAGAAGTATAACTTCTAACGCGTGTACATAAGTACACACACTCTTTTTTTTAAAGAATAAAGCTAGTTTAGTTAAATTAGGAGGCTACTGAAATTAATGTAATATCGAACATCGCGAACATGCTTAGAGTCAGCTTTTGATTTGTAGGAGCAAATTCAGATTTATTAATCAATAACCTAATGCAACCGGAGAAGGAGTAAAGATAAACAAACATATCCATCGCGATTTGATAATAGCTCAGCTGCACTACAAATACTTCTTAAATGTATTTTTATTTAAATTATAACACTAATCCACTTAACTACTTATAGCACTTTAATTTAAATCCCAAATTTCCAATAACAACTTCGACGTCCTTCAAACGCCATTTTATGGCGAACCTCTTATTCAAAGTAAAAGTTGTTATGTTGTATTTGTCTTTACTCCTATTATAGTTGGAATAAGCGAATAATACGTATAAATAAATAATGAACACTTATTAGTCAGCTATGACGCCGTTAATCGCTATCCGTCTTCGCCTTTTCGGATACTGGAGGAAAAACAGCCTGTATATTTTCTTCATTTTTAATTTTTGGACAGATAAGAATGGAATAGAAGTATTACCTATATCCAATTGATAAAATTAACCGGGTTTATTTAATTTTATCTTCTATTAGAATTGATAGAGGAGAAGTGTAAAGTTGCGACCGCTATGAGCCTGCGGTATTTTATTTGACAAACTGGGTTGATTTTTTTAATTAAAAATATAGTTGTTACAATATTCTCTTAATCAGTGTTGAAAGCGATGCGAAAATGTCGTCGGAATTCGCCTGTAAAAAATTATATGACTCCGTGATTTTTTTTTTATGAATAAAACCCAATTTCGTTTCGTAGTTGAATATTTTAGAAATGAAACCCTAATATTTGAAGCTACGTCGCAACTAACGGGCATGACGAGACTAAATAAAAATAAAACTCTGGCTGAGTTCTTACTAATATATTTATTATTCATACATAGTCGGTGTCGAAATCAATTCACAAAGAGCGTGATAGGTCACGTCAGTAAACAATACGGGAATGTTGTCATCATCATCAGCATTCAATCATTAAACAGCGCAGTTGCAATCAAAGCTAAGTACAGAATAATTTCTTTACTTTTTAAAATTTAATTGTTTTTGTTATCAATAACTTATAACATCAAAATATTAATAACAAAGACGATTAAATTAAAAATTTTACTGATATTGATTTACGATTAATATCTTATAATTCTAGTATTAGAGAATTATAAGATATTAGAAACAACACGGAAAAGCAATAGTTGATCGTTGCACTATTAGGCGTCATAATTTCCACTTGTATAAATCTCTACAAACCAGCAAGCTATCATATGATATCAAAAATATACTCATTAAAAAAAAACATATTACTTCCTTCATAATTAGTTACCAATAACAACATTAAATTTATATAAAAAATAATATATATCGGAATGGTGGACTGATTGTCGAAGGTCCGGACGTCGTATTGTTAAAAATAATAACGTCAGCGTTGCTGACGTTATTCTCTCTTCATTACTATCTTCATTATTCATAGTAGTAATAATTAAAAACGACAACTTCTTCCAATAACACTTTTATTGAATGTTAATAACAGAGTAGAGCTCCGTACAGCTCGGCTGCTTATACTGATCTTCTTTTAACAGAGCCGTATCTCAAACAAGAGTGACAAATAAATCTCCATTCCAAAAGATGACAATTAATAAATTAAAATAGTTTTAGAATAATAATCAAACGAGTTTTTATGACATATGAAAACCTTTTTAGACAATGTAAATAAATCATTTCAAACGAATGATTTGTTTTCTCTTATTAATTTTAACTAGTTTTAAGTCACATTATCTCATGTATCAAGTAAATAACTTAAGTAAATGATATTGCGCCGATATATATATTCAAAATCACGGACAGTTGGATTGCCAGTCCGCTGTCGACTGCCTTACATTATTTTTTAATATTACAATTTAAATTATTTATTATTCCAATTCAAAACTTTATTCTTCATCGAAAAGGGTATTAAATAATGTTGATGATAATGTTTAATGGGCTTTTGCTCTTAGGGATAACGATAGTCTGAAATTGAAATTTTACTCGTAATAGCCATCCTATCTTATTCGAAACGCCATCAAGGTCGTAATAAAGTAATTTACTAAGTCTCCACCTTCGTAATAGTATTCGTAATTAAATGTATAGAGTAACGTATCGCCAATAAAATGTAAGCAACTAGATTTTTAATGAAAAAATATAATTTTAATTTAAGCAATTTAAGAAATCCGATTAAACTAGAGTAACAAATCTACAAAGCATTTTTTTTTTGTTTTATAACTTTTAAGACTGTAATAATATTAAAAAATTGTAAATAATTTAAGTATCTATCTATATAAATGATTATCTCTCAAATTGCTAACGATCTCCGGCTCCCAGCGGTCACCATTGCTAAGCAACTTTTCTTTGTTATACAGCAACTCTTCACGTGTTTCCGTTGAATATTCGAAGTTCGGTCCTTCGACTATTGCATCGACAGGACAAGCTTCCTGGCAGTATCCGCAAAATATACATTTGGTGAGATCTATATCGTACCTTACGGCCCGTCGAGAACCGTCACGACGCTCTTCTGCTTCTATTGTTATTGCTTGAGCTGGACAGAATGCTTCGCATAATTTGCAAGCGATACATCTCTCCTCTCCCGTAGGATACCTTCTAAGTGCATGCTCGCCACGAAACCGAGGTGACAGCGGTCCCTTTTCAAATGGATAGTTAATCGTCGCCGGCTCTTTGAATATATGTCCCAGCGTCACGGCAAAACCTATCAAATATATTAAATATTAATAATGTTTCTTTAAAAATTTGTATTGTGACTGTGTGTTAATTACATTAAACAAATTAATTAAAATATTGTTCGCCCAGTGATTGAAATTCTACCATAATCATTATTAAAAATTTGGGGAAAACCTTAAATATGAATTTGCATGTTTCATTAAAGCTCGTCAACGCCAGCTATCTCCTACCAGTCTAGCTACCAGGCAAAACAAAAAGAACCCTTTGCCTATATAAAGTCAAAGGACTATCATCATTGTTTATAAATATATTTTCATTTTAGTTTTGAATAATAACATTTATCTTAATAATTATTATAAATTGTTATCTCTGAAGTCATAAATATAATATGATATCAACATAAATTCACGTTAAATAAATTTTAATGCAATAGCTATAGTTTCATATTGTATGATAAGCTATAAAACCAACAATGCATACGGTGATTTGGATTCGCCATTCAAGCTTATCAGCAGCGCAATCGAACGATACAAAGCAAAATGCATTCTGATTAATATAATAAAATAGATTACTAATTTATAAAAATGATTGAAACTAACTTAAATAGGTTTTTATTAAATCTATTAAGTAACAAACAGCCTGTAAGTAGCCATTGATGGTTTGACGTTTATTCTACTATGCTCAATGCTCCAAACTGGATGGCACATATAAGTTCTCTCACTATTTTTTTCGCCACCGAACATTAGATGGACTTAAAACGCAAATTACAGGCCATGGAAATTTACTGGTGCCCGAGTTTTACTACCCGAAATCAGCGGTCTAACTTTACGCGTTCTAACAAATGGACTATCTTGACTCATCGGATATCCTTATTCCGATGATATAAAAAATATTACTTGTTCTTGTTTGTATTCTATGCGGTCACGTATCGTACATCCGGTTGTGTTGAATCTTTGTTTTTTTACGGGTTTGATACAACGTACATAAGAGGCGAAAAATCTAAATATTATTTATTCATCAAGGCTCTGAAAGATAAAAATCTGGATGCATTGAAGAAAAGCGGTAGAGTATCTTCCCTTTTAAAGGGAGTCACTAGCCCAGCAGTGGGGCATTTACAGGTTGTTTATTCACTACTAAAATCAGGCAGCATTCAAATCTATACGATAATATTAAAACATCACCATACAGTCAGTTATCGTCATAGTTTTAAATTTAATTACAAAATAAATTTAAATTCTTTACAAAATACCTCTAATAATTTCTGTCCAGAAAAGAGTTTGTGCAGTTCTATCAACAAAGTCCCTTAGCGCTGTGCTCGGTGGCTTATCATTTACATAGACAAAGTTTACATCGTATTTTGTCCTTGGGCAGCAGTAGTAAGCTGGTAACTGAGAGCAGGTGTAGGGTGGCGGGCATGTTGTGCAACACGGCGACTCTCCACTTGGATCACAATATTTCCTTGTTAAAATAACAGTTTTGTTAATTGTTTTAGTTACGCGCATAAACCTTAACATTAGTGTAGCTTCAGAATAAATCGACCCTGGAGTTACGTTTTTGAAATATTTCTATATACTAGCTAATGACGTTTTATTTTTGATAAATTTGTTCTATTATTATAAGTTTTCAAATGAAATTATTATGAAGCAAAACTGTCACTCAATAAATGTCATATCGAGAAATTCAATAACTGAAATATACAAATAAGGTTTGAATGTTTTTGTTTTAACCTGTTTTATGACACTATCATCTAAATCGCTAAAATAACGACTTGTCTACCTATACACCGATACCAAACAATTATTCGATAACAGACAGCCATTGTCTATTTCAAATGAAGTGCAGTCACTTAAAAATAATCGATCGTTGCTCCAATAGTCCCATTTCAATTTTCTTTCTATCGCAGACCTTTCAAAGTATCGAACTAAAATAGCGGACACTTAAAATAACTTAAGTGAAGCAAATAGCGATTGTTAAATTTTGCGGTCACAGTCTGCCTGGACACTTTTATCGTCCCCAATTTTTATGAAAGCCTTATATAACCAAAATGATAAACGATTTCAGATCAACGTCGCATGTATGTATACAAGGGTATTGTATCACTTACACAATACATACACAGATTTTGTGATACCTTCAAGGCATTTATTATTATTACTACGCTGGCTATTACTATACAAGCTGACGTACTCGCGTTTTTCGTTCCTTATTTATGTATTAAACATATTATTCATATACGGCTTCTTAGGGCTGTATCGTGTATGAAATCGAATGATTTCTTGATGTTTTCGTGGACAAACAGGCGGCAAGTTTACAAGGAATATAGTAAATCGAAAAGTATATAACAAAAACCTTTTATGTATATTGTATAGACATAGCTCTGTTTAGTTTATTCTTATCAATTTTTATTTATATATGAATTTATTCCAAAATACAATATTATCAAATTGAAATTGGTAGAGAATTTTTATATGACAAAGCGGTATCTCTGTGTGATTGAAATTACTAAATGATCACCAAATACAATTAAATCAAAAATGTGATGAAATCAAAATCGTATGTTAGTGTATTTCATTCATTTATAAACTACATACATATACATTTTATATTATTTTGTATATAATTATTTACAATAACATTAAATATAGAAAATAGTCATGAAAAAATCCTAAATCGTATATATGCGAATACTATGTTACATAATAAAAGCATTCAGCTCTGTGAATTAACACTTTAGTTTACCCAAACTATTACCAAGTATGCGACTCAGCCGTTTTCAACAAAGGAGTATGACAGATTAAACAATGTCAAGTCTCCTCTACTCACCCAAATAGAGTAATCTACATACATTCGGAACAGTGAGTGCATAACACTACCGTTAGGATAACATTCTACATTCTAGACTGATTCTTAAAAATACATCAAAACATATTGCATAATATTTCAAAATAAACATAACCAAACTTATAAATGACTAACAATATTTTGTGAAAAATGGTTTTCTTTTCTTCTCTTTCTCTCATGATTGTTTTGACATTTGAAAGAAGAAAAGGTAAATAAGTAAATAGGTGCTTAACTAAGCACATTAACAAGCAATCAAATGCTTTGTTCATGTGTTTCTGTGTGTGCGTATAAATGTGTAAATTTTACTTAACTCAATATTTTTATTACTTAAGATTAAATGAGGGATTGGATTCTCTGCTTACTGATTATCCCTAAGAAGTAGTTATTTGCATTCTATATACACAAATAATATTATTATATAACTAGCTGATACCCGCGACTTCGTCCGCGTTGCTTGATAAATTAACAAAGTTTTCTTATGTACGAAGGAAAAAACATCAAAAAGATGGCAAACAAAAATATACTTTTATTAAATATACATCACTGAACACGCAGTGCATAATATACAAATCGTTGTTTCTTGAAACTTTAATAACTTTTTATTAAATGAGGATATCGCAATATTTTTTTTTTGATAAGGGCCAAGTGTCTAAGAAATACAATTTAAATTTTTTTATTAAAATCTATCCAGTAGTTTTTCCGTGACGCTTGCACAACTGAAGACTTCTATCATTTTATTTATATAGATAATTTTCCATATAAGTATAGTATTTAATATTTATATTACAACTTAAAGCCCTCTAAGCAATGAATACAATAATTTTATTCGAATAAAAACTGTATTTATTGACATTGACATTTATAAACTAACTACTGAAACATTGTGTGAAAACATTCATATTCAGTTTACCATATGCACCTTGTATCTGCTTCCCTCTCGTAATGAAGTCTATAAGTCAATCGGAACTACATTTATGTTGTATAAGCTGCTGAACTTCCTCATTTCTGTTCACTTCCCTTTTGCAGAATATTCCGTTCGCTATACACAAGTAATGTAAAAACTAAATAACTATTTGTTATTCTTGTTTATCAGGTTCCGATAAATTAATAAATGATAGTTCTTAATCTAAAAAAATATAATAATAAGAAAATATATTTATTATTGGTTTTCTTCAGTCTTTTGAATTCAAGACTAACAATTTTTCAAGTGTAGTGAAACAAAAGTTTGATTTTGTATTCTTTGAAAGGGTATTCGTCTCGATATATAATTTGACATAAATATTGTGACGTTATTCATGACATTACTAAATATAAATACTACAAGATAAAGTATAGTGGTCGATATCTTTTCAATTAATATAAAAAAATACGGCAATTTTATCCAGTGTATTAATTTTTTTATCACTTTGTGTAACGCTATATTGAGTGGCGTAAAGAACCATTCTATATTATTTCTTAAGTGAAACTTTTGAACAAAATCTAAATATATTATTTTAACTTTACGTATATTAAATAAATTAAAATATTTTTTTATCAAGGCCAAAGCCGTCTTTGTTTTTATTTCATGCGGGAGGGTTTCATTTAATAATACAAGGTTTAAGCTTAACTTAATTAATAAATAGGAATGTTATTAATAACTCAAAAAATGGTCATTGCTACCATTGCATCCATTTTTATTCAACGACAGAAGAACATTTTATAAATGGTGTGCTATCGTCTTCAGTAGCAACGAAGGGTGGTTTATTTTAAGTTGAATGGGTTCTATAGGCAAATTAACGGCCTTCGGCGTTATAAATGGAAATTGGTGGTCATACTGCGATCGATTAGAAATGTATTTTTAGTGCTCGACATTATAGAATCGTTGTCGAGTTAATGGAGAAGCCAAGTAGTCCGATTGTACGAAGTAAACATTATCAGAATTAGATTCACACTATCCAGGTTTGGTGATTTAATCTCTGATGGGTAGAGGTGGATCACGGAAGGACACGTTACGTGAGTTCTACACAATGCTGCACGCCATATATATATATATATATATATATATATATATAACTGACAAGGTTCAAAACCAGGTGAAAACCACTGAATTTTTATGTCTTAATCGGCGGTGAAAGAAAATAAATATCGTAAGTAAGTGTAATATCAACAAATTCACATTGAAAGAGCTTGAGAGAGGTGGAATAAAATCTACACCTTCTTTCAAAGGAGTTCTTTTAGAGGATTTCGGGTATCACTTTAATTAAATGTGTACTTTAATTAAATGTGTACCAAAGAAAGATTAACGCTTTTATGAAGACGTCCCCCACGATCGTAATGCGCTTAATTTGTGTAAGCACCTGAAGTACTTAGTCAATCAAAGATGGACACTAGTTCTAGTTTCTAGTTATAATTCGTCGAAAGTCTAATCTAATTTCATCCATTAAAAAAAAATTCTGACACTTAAGTTATACATTTGTCACGTTTATAGGCTTGTATATATTTTTAATTAGTTATTTGATTAAAATTACTCAAAATGTACCGTTAACATTTTTAATTTATTACTTTTGTAGCGTTTTATAATAAAAATTAAATACGTAAGTTTTATGACTACCAATCCGCTTGTTCTTTAGATTAAAACAACGCAAACACTTCTATCAAAGTATATATTTGTTTTAGAGATCAGTGTGCGATCGTTCTCGCCTTCATCGTATCCATACTCCCAAGGCTCATCCACTTCTAACGTATAGGACATATTGAACACATATTGAAGTTTGTTTGTGACGCCTCTACACGTCGGTCGATATAGATGAAAGATTGTATGTACAAAACTCTCAATTACATGATTTCTTGTAAAATATAACCTTATTCGGATCCTAACAGAAACGTGTATTCTTTGTGGGTTGTTAAATCATTTCTTGCATTAAGAATTAGTTGAGCTATCCTGTAGGAACAAATTCGAAGCTCACCCCTGAACCCGATGGTTAAACATTGTTAATCAATATAATAATCATAAAACTTAAATGAATCAAAATAGTCTACCACCGTTGATTATAACCATTTCCTGATTATGTTGTGAATGACACCGCTGAAATCGTAAATATATTTTCATATAATCAACTGTGAGGACCTTACCGTTCCTCATTATAACAGTCCGTATATCATATTTGATCTTACCGTTCCTCACTGCTCAACGTAAACCTATATGTATTTAATGCTTGATTTCCTACACACATATTGCGTTTGTTTAACTGATAGAGTTGAAACATTATGAAGTTGTCATATATTATTGGCGTGAAAGCTTCTGACTGAATTATTGATATTACTGCAATATGAAATATATAACAAGCGAGTCGTACTGGAATATTAAATTTCTACAAGCAAAGTGCGACATACCGTTGTCAGACATAGAGTTGTCTTGTATTACATATAAACGACTTGCACTTCACTTTTATTCACATATTATGTCAACATTTATAGAAGCTCATGCTTTTAATTTACATTTTAGTACATTATAATAATATCACGGTTGACCTCGGATCGTGCACCGCAAACTTCGAACGCCTGTTAGAATACATTACTCAATATATTTTATTTTTGCATGATCGTCCTTCCTGTCGCACTCGTATTGAAATACGTCAAAAGCAGCTAACATCATATGAAAAATCACTTAAATTGTAATTATGTTAAAATTTCTAGATGATTCTTTACAAATTTCGTCAAACGTAATCGTATCTCGGTATTTCCATTATATCTCGTTTGTTCTACGCACCCCTCGACATGTGTCGAACAGACAGATGCAAGAGGATGTTCTGACTTAATTGACAATTAAAAAAGATCAAACATTTCTATAATAAGGCTTATCTCCCTCTACTCGTACCTCACCTCTATTTTACATAAAAGTGAATTGTACACTTGGTGTGTGATGGTAAAATGGTATTTATCAAACTTCGGACAAGATACCCTATAATATGTTAAGTCAGGATATAATTTACTACAAATTTCATGATTTATAATATAAGTAGAATTTATACTTATAATCATTAGGAATATCTTTTGATTATTTTTATATATTACTTCTACCCGGTCTTCTTCGGCAGACAGGATCAGCGGAGGCTCTCCTCACGCTGCCGCTCAGCGGCCTTCTACTGCTATACAACATTCTCATCTCCATACAGTACCTCTGTCAAACATCGCGTTTATCACGCTCGACATTGAGAGATCCACGCCAATTGTCGTCGTCTCTCACTCAATGCCTCTGGGGTCCTCACGTAGCACAGGTGTGACAAACAAGTCTGTGGAAAATAAAAGACAAAAAATAAAAATATTAGTCGAGAATAGTTTCTATTTTTATCGGCAATGACAATTGTACAACTACCTTAATCATTTGTGGTTTCAGCAATATAAAGTTACAATCTGCTGATTTGGAAAAGGTCTCTCCCAAAGGTCAGAACTTAGTAACAGATTAAATTTTCAAAGCCGCTTTTGCCCGACCATTTACAGCTTTTGCTACGATTATACTTAAAGTAATAATACGTTGCTGACGGAATATATATTTAACGGAAGTTTATTTGTTCGTATTATATACTTTTATATAATATAACATATTATAAGTCGATCAGCGAGAAAGGTTCCACCAGAAAGTAAGATACCTGTGCCCTAAGCAATAGATGCTGATTTGTAAACCTTCATAAATTTTGTCCAATATAATAATATATACATATATTTGGGTTAATTCAACTAAATTAAAACAAATAAACCATTAGGCGTTTAATATTCATATCAGACATATATATTGTTATATCTTTGTGCTTGTAAATTCACTAAAAATCACTTACCCTTCAATCTGAAATATAGCAATAAATATCAATTTATTAATAAGTAACAAGAATCACATTGTGTTATTGAATTAATCTTAATACCATAGCACGATTTGATTAATTTCGCCTTATTAACACCAAATAATATATTGTATTTTTAAATAATAGCTAGTAGAATAATAAATCTACACATACATTCGCTACTGTTATTGCTAAAAGGCCGTACTTCACATTGTTTAGATGAAAATATATATGTATTTAGACTTTATGGGCATAAATGTATTAAAACTCATAGTTAGCTTTGATTATTATATGTATTTAATTCAATTTATAATATTTCCCGGTTTTCATTTTATCTATAAGATCCAGAAAGATTTAATCTATAGAAATACTAAATACACACAAAGCGACGCCTAAGAAAAATCCCTTGTGGAGTTATGCTTTGTGTCGTGTTTATATAAAATATTATTATTATTGTTAGTTGTTTACCCAAAAATATATTTTTTTTTCAAGAAGAAACACATCTGGAATCGTCATAAAAGAATACGGGACGAGTCCATGTTTATTTTGATATATTTTGAAGATAACGTCACGTAGGCAAGTCGTTAACCGCTCTTTATGCTAATACGGCCTCTCGTCACACGAGTTGGCACGCATCGATTTATGATTTTCTGTTCATCCCGGCCTTTTTTTCATTTATGAAAACGGGAAAGATTTAATGTGGACAAAAATAAAACAAGATTTTTGAAAAATTGCGTAAAAGCATAAAATATAAAAGTTTACTTAATAAGGCTTTTTGAAGTCTTTGCGTTCAAAATAACATAGCATAATTATTATTAAAAAAATATGTGGCGTGAAAAAAGTGCCTTTCTTTACAATTCTTATCGATAGAACAAATTTTTCTCTTACACGTCATCTCGAATTAGTCGTAGCAAAGTATTTTTTGAGTAAAATATATTTAAAAAAGTTTTATCACTTTTGAAATAAAAGATATATACCAAACGCCTTTTACTTCTTGTTAATTGTGTGAAATATTTGTACTTTAATCTCAAAAACATTTGGTTTGAAATCATAGAAATATATATAACATACAAGCAATTTTTTTTGTTTTTTGACCCTTATGAATAACAACAACAATGTTTCAAAAGCATAGTATATCTTTAAGATATCTTCATAAAAAGTTGTTATTGAAAGTTTCTGCTCTGACGTAGCAAGTTTAGATCTGAACTCGAATATAATATTATAGTGCCATGAATCTGCGCTTCGCTGCAAAATTTAAATTCGATACGATTCTGAAATAGCTGAAAATAGAGTTACTATTTTCTTACGAGTATATTCAAAATCGAATATTTGAAGTATATTGTTTTAGTGATTTACATTTATTACGACACAAATGTTCGTGTCAAAGCAAGCGTTTCGTGTTTGATCTTTTATTCATTTCCATGTACGAAACGGCAGAGACAGTTCAGTAGACAGAACATAATAGGTGTGTTACACTAAGGTTTCGTATTCGAATCCAGACAAGTTTCATTAATTAAAGATATTTTTATGATTGTAACTTAATTCTTTATTCCGTGGTCAATAAAACGTATTAGTATACATCACAATGTGTTGAAAGAAATTTGATAAGTATCCCACACCACCACACCAACCACTTCTTAAAAGAAGCGCGGTGAACACAGCTCTGACAAGAGTATCGCATAATCCTCCTTCCTTAACTGTTAAAGAAACCTCTAGCCAAAAACAATATTCATTAAATAAATAATACTAATTGATTAGATTCAGATTCAATGACCTACGATACGAAATAATATATACATCGTATCGTGTTTTTTTTAACTTTATACTATAAAGTTTTCTTCTCAGAATGAGCAAATAATATTTTTATTAAATTTGAGACATAACAACAATTTCTTACGGCAAACAGTGACAAACATTGCAAAGCACGGGAAATAAAGATACATTTTCAACACCAAGTTTTCGACTGTACAAAGTTAGTACATCGTTCCATCGAAATTCCACAGACCATTTTTCATATTATTAAATAAAATTTAAAAAAAACATTTAAAAAACCAATATGTCTCATCATACAGCATAGTAAATGATAAAATTGATGTTCATACCGGATACATGAAAATGCATATAATTGTTTATGATGTATATTTTTGTTTGACAAAAAAGGGTAAAATATTACTGTAGTTACGAGCTGAATCAACATTCCAAGCATGAATTTGCGTACATGTGATTTTTACTCCTTCTTAAATTGTATTGTTTCTAATAGCCAACTTAATATACTATAATATATTATATAGTCTTTGCCTACATTTTCATCGTAAATTTAAATAAAATATCGACTACCCAGACTGTAGATTATAATCTTTACACTAGCAGACTAACACCTATCTTAGGATTGGTTGAATTCTTGGCTTATTGAAGCTTTATACTTTCATTCAAGAGAACTCATCCGAAAAATATGTTTGTAAATTCTAGCGTAAATTTATGATGCTCCTGCAGCATATGCAGTTTTGATAGTCCTACGAAGAACTAAAATGTTTCTGAATGCTAGACGAAAAATTCTCTGTTTTGAATAAGCTCGTGAATACAAAATTTATTTGTTTATGTTTTATTCTAGTTTTACGCTTTATTATATAAATAACTTTATTCTGATATGTCTTTTTAGTCAATTAAACGTATTAACTCGTATAATATATCATTACATTGTTAAAACTACTAGTTCAAATTTCAAAGTGTGATGTATTGAAATATTTTGCCTGTTGACTATATAGATTTTAACTATTTATTCAACTAGCCGATATTGTTTGGTCAGTTTCATTGCTACAGCAATATTCAAACGAAGATTTTGAATCAAATCAAAATAATTGGGTGATATTTCCAAGTCCATTATTATACATGAATGGTAAAACCAATTTTAAGCGCTGATGGAAATTCATTCTTAGGAAGAGACTTTAACATAAGCCAGGGAGGATTCTTTGCTTTCCGTTCGCTAAGGAAATAGTGGTCAAATATTGAACATATTTATATAAATTCAAATGTAAATTATCTAGTGTGTGGAGCCCGTATATAATAGTATCCTACCAAAATATTAAAACCGCAGCTTCATTTGCGTGGAATGCGGCTTGTGGCAAAATTCCTTATTTAGGTATTGTTTCATTATGGCATATTGAAATAGTTTTAAATAAGACATTCAAATTATTACGAAGCACCATTAAATTATGATGTGCTTAATTTTTGGTTAAAACTGGTTGGTTGGTTTTTGGGTAAAACTGACTCGTATGCCGTGGCGGCAAACGGGATGATACTTTCTTATGCCGTCCGCCTCTCAGCTGCCGCTCTCTTCTCCCTAGTGTCTGTGGCACACATACTACATGCTGTCATATATTGCAATAATAATAGGAGAAATATATATTTTTAATATATTCTATTCCATGTATTTATTTTACTTTAGTTTTCTTTAGTTACAAATTCTTTCAATAACCACCAACTTCGATGTTTCACATTTGCTGAGAAGCCCGTGACGGCCACATTTTTTGTGTATGATGACTATTATATATCTTATAAATTTCGTTACGTTAGTAACGACGAAGTATGTCGTAATGAACAAGTACTTATGTAATAAAAAACTGAATATTTTTTGAAAATAGTTCTTAGGCAAATATTCAATCGTATATAATATTGTAAAATTTCAATATTCTTTAAAACTAATAAAATTTTATATCACTTAATAAACGAAGTATCTAGTGCTATTAGTGTAATTTATGTATTTATTTAGGCCGATGGCTAAGTTATTCAGACAGCAAAAGCTAAATTAAATGTATTTATTATATTAAGACAATATGGTCAGTTTGAAAGTTTGCTTCAATTTTAGCTAAGGCGCAAATATTTAGGTTTTTTCAATGGGTTTATTTTTATTTTTATCTGTTTATGGATATTGTATTTATTCTTTAGTGTCTAGGTTACGATAATATTAGGATAAATGGATAAAAAAAGACGTTTTCCAAGTAGCAGGTATATTTATTTCGAAACACAATGTTATACATGACATCAGAATCGGAACCACGACAATAATTCTATTATTCGTTTCAAAAACTTATAACATGGTCAAAAAATTTCACATCATAAAATACATATAAAAAAACCAATACAATTTTATTGTAATCTAAATCTAAAACTACTTAGTTGATTAACAATTTTTCGTCTCACGATGGTTTCACAAATAACTAGGTAATGTACATTTTAATTTCTTTCTATTTGGCCATTTTTGTAACAATTTAAAACAATTTTGAATATAAGTGTAATAAAACAAAATAATTTGTTGTATTTATTTCTTATAATATTATCTGTAAATAACTGCATACCTTACTATGTATTTGTTATTGAAATAGTTCCGACTCCCTTGTACCGAAAGGGTGAAATTTTAAGACAATTTTGTATGCAAGGCCAGCACCATGCTTTCCATAACTAAAATGTCTATGACATGAATACGATAGTCTTAATTTGAGCTGGCTTTGCATAAAATGGGCCAACAACGAACCACTTCTATATCAAAGTTTTTATAGGCTATCATTGATCAAATGGTTGGACAAACATTGGACGTTTTCTGGACGCTGTTCGTCCACACAAATTTTATCATATATTACTGTTTTATTCTTTATAAAATTCACTCGAGTACTTTGTTCAAAAGCGAGAAATGGTCGAAGTTAATTTTATTTTAACTTCGTAGGCTTTGAGTCTACAACCTAAAGTTTCTTTTGTATTTGCTAATTTGGTTTCAGTGAGATAGCAATCAATTTCTCGTCATTCATCGTAGTTGACCCACTGTGTATAAATAGTTTATCAAACTTTGAAGTGTAAAATATATCTAGATATAGTGTCGAGGTCGAGTTAACACGTCGATAACTTTTTGAATAAAATTTAAACAAAATAAACATGAACCCTTTAAACACAAGAAAAATAAAAATATAAATGGACCGTTTTAAATATTTTATTGCAAAGGAATAAATTATTTAAGGATATTGATATATTTCGAAATATCGAAATGTTAACTCGAATACATTTGAGACGGAGTTATAGTCTTTTACGACTTAAAAATAAGAAGGGCTTGGCCTAAAACACGACATTTAGCAACATTAATTTATAGTAAATATGTGACTATGTAAGGTCGCGTACACACGTGGGAAGTTTTGATTGACACATAAAGTTTCAGCATCGCGTCTTTATTTATGGTTTCATCCGCATGTAAATGATTTTATTTCCCAGTATGTACGTACCTGCACGCATAATTGGTGATCTGTGGTTAGTCAAGCCGACATTGAGAAAATTAAGACATTTTTAAAAATCAAATAATGAGCTATAATTTACGTGGATTGATGTTAATTTTTGGATTGATATCTTTGTAGGTAACTTTCAAAACTATACAAAGATTAATAAATTAATGAATAAAAACAATTATTTGTATTTTTTAAATTCTGTTAATAAATTGTATCAATAATTTAATTAGTGAGTCAGCCAGTATGATTCTAGGTAAGACTATAATCATACTGGCTCACCCACCCCTCAAAACCAAATACAGCAATATAAAGTATTGATGTTTGGTTATAGAATTAATACAGATTCGCTACTAAAATTACCGACAAGAGCTCAAACAAAATCCAATCAAATAATAACAGAATATCATCACGTTATATCAAATTGAAATAAAATATCGTAAAAAAAGTGTTGTTGACAAATTAAAACAATAGTAAAAATAATTTATTTTGGCGTAAGTCAACCAGTATGATTCTAGGCGAGAATACACCGCGATCGAAAATAAGGTATAAGTGGTTGCTGTTAAACTGATGATGATAAAATAAGATAATGATAATAAATTACTAAAAAAACCGTTAGAATGCGTTGCACGCTATCCGTCTTTATTTTAACCACGAATCACCTAATTATCTCATATACTCCAGTATACATCACTACGAATACAAATCCTTCATCTTTTTATAATATATTCAGTCGAACCTTAATTTTTACTTTCCAAACAAACCAATGAATTTTGATTCCAAAAATGACTTTTACATTCCAAACCGATACTTTTTTCCAATGATATATACCATTCCCTAACACTACTACAACATTTAGCAGACGACATTCATATTAGGAATGCAATATCAATTACATCGAATACTAAGAAGAAATGCTTACAAAGGAATATACCATTCTATATCATTGGATGTTTTTAGATAAAGCATAAGAAGCGACATATACAAATGAATAAAGCAAATTATATTTAAGTAACGCAACCCGGTTCTGTGGGACTTATTTTTTGGTAGATTTTTAGAAATTTTAGGGTCTGAAGTAAAGTTACTGCCACCTATTACTGACATCAAACAACTATTACCATATTGGTTACACGAAATGGTTAGAAGTATTTTTTTTTATATTCAATGTGTACTTTCCTTAGGTGCATTTGTAGAACCGAAATAAATTGAGAGTGACATAGTTGTTCACAATCATCATAAGATAAATCATACTTATCCTATCATTTGAAAATTAATAATTAAACATTTAAACGAGCTGTGAAAATGTTTAACTATCAATACACAGCTAATATACTGCTGATATATCATTACAATATATTTTAATATGTTGGGATATGTAGTACTATCACATAATTGCTAATTGGTAAAGAATTATATAATAGAACTATTACTTATCCCACAAAACATTAATACTAATTTATTAGTTGTGATACAAATAGCGGTGCACGTTACAACATATTCAAAATAAAATATAAATATTTTGATAAAATTATTATAATTGCGAATTTTACAGTCTCGATAAAATTAAAACAAAGTTAAATTAAATATTTAGTTTCGTTAAACAAATGAGTAACAAAATTATTACTGATATAATATCGTACAAAATGAACGCAAGGTTTTTAAAATGTTGTCACCGCTTCTTTTGGATCACAATTTTAAATAATGTCATATAGCTAATCCTAATGAATATGATTATGTTATAATTATGAACGAAGTACCTACGTCATAATTGTGACGCAATATTTAATTATATAGTATATAATCTATTACTTACTAAACCATTGGGTTGTAATATTAAGAGTAATAATTATTATGAAGTATTTAAGGAAAAAACTTACAACTAAGCTAAACATTATTACTTCTGAATACACTTTCAGTTATTTCGTAGCCACGGCTGCAACTGTTACAATGAAATATCTGAATAGAATCGAAATCATAATTAAGATTAAGAATCTAAATCTTATTATTGCTTAAACTAAACGCACATAATATATTGTGACAGATGGACAATCAAGAAATACATACAGTATTGGTTGTCGGTAAAACATTACGGCTTTACTGATAAATATTGTGCTGTAGGATGATAAGTTAAAAAGTCGCTGCATCTTCTTCCTACAAATTTCAAGCCAATGGTGACAGAGTGAGAGGAAGAAAACAGCGTTTAACTTATGTCTTCTAAGCAACATGTATAAGTAATGCCGATACTCTTGACACAGAACTATACAACATGATTTATAAATATATATATTTATAAGGTGTAATTAAGTTTACACATATTAACAAATCATACAACATTATACGTTTAAGACACTTGTATTGGTTGCCGCCCACACTATATATAAAGATAGTGCACATTACAGATTCATTATAAGCCCATCGATGAATTGGTGTTATATATTGGTAAATTAATAGTAATAGTATTTTATGAAGAAATAATATAAAGGTTTCTATATAACAAAATAACTAATAAACAACAAAATAACCGGTAATCCGAATTACCATATATGGAACACACGCCTATTTTATTTAAAAAAAAAACTTAGTTTTTAAAATGTGTTTATACTTAATGATGGGCCACTAATAAATCTATAATGTGAGATTACTTATAACTACATATATAACTAAGTTACTACTGATCACCCAAATTGGAAAAAGACAGACTTACAATTAAAGAGTTGGAAACTGAAACAAATAGTTCAAGGACGACAAAGGTAAATTAAAATATTTAAATACAATGAAAATACATTATTTGTATGTTTATGCTTGTGTTAAATTAACGGCGATGTTTATAAAATGCGCAGGGGGAAAACATGACGAATTTCGGTAATTGATAATTAATTGGTACTTTGATCATAATGTATAAAAATAAATCGGCGACCATGATACTATATTTTTTTTTCATTTTTTTTTACTTTTATGTACGAAAATATCCATCATTCATCAAAAATAATTTAATAATAACCTATTAATAATACTGATTTTCGATTTTTTGCCTCAAAACTCATTTCATTTATATTGTACAGCATTCGGTTTTCAGTCAAAATGTCGAATTTCTATTTAATTAATATCTTCGTATAATCTATTGATATATAGTTTTATTTATAATCTACTTGTTTGGTGTTCATCTTACAGTGATTATTATATTTATAGTTTGCTTAACGGTAATTAATATATCTTCTATTCTATGGTTATATTGCGTATATATTTGATTAAATTGTATGCTTGCAAAAAACTTATAGAAAAAAAAATAAGAACTCAGAAAATAACTTACATCTATGCTTAGATCTAGAGAAATTGTATTGATAAGAAGAGTTATTCTATATTAATAAAAAAAAAACAAGCTAAGATACTAAGAAAGAAATGACAAGAATAAAAAATTTACAAAGCAATCGCAGTAGCTGGAAAAGCATTTTTTTTTGTTTTTTCTTTTTTGTTTTTTTTTGTATTTTTGTTTTTTTTTAAAGAACTTAATTAAATGTTATATGTACAAAGAAACGTCTTGACACTCGTGAGACTAGAAATAAGGATGAAAAAAACTAGCCAACCCAAAAATTATATTAAATATATTTGGACTGAACTCACATCAGAAACAAAACACGTTGCGAGGGTATAAATGAAAATGAATGAAAAAACCTAATCGCTTTGTTGCATGTTTCTTAAAACGCCATTGGAAAAACAAAATATTGCTCCCGTGAGCACTTCCAGTGTATTGAAAATGTAATTAAACCCGGTATAAATTAGACATTATTTAAAAAATAGATAATTGTATAGATATGAAAAAAAGTATGTTTAATTTCAACTAATGAAAAAAAGCATTAAGATAAAACAAAAAAAAACTACTTAATACGAATATTTATCAGCATCTGTAAAGTTAAATTTTAGCCTCACGAGTGTAATATATTTTGAGTATAATATATTTTCGATCATCATGATAGCATCAAAACGAGTTTAGAATTACGCTTTACCTATATCAACATATCAGTTGTCCACGTGCTCACTCGGGAACTAAACAACTAAGAAATTATTTACAAAATCACATTAAAGTAGTATAAAGTAAATTAATATATGTCCCTTCGCCTTTAACGACATGTCTGAGAAGAAAGTGGTGGTGCTGGTCTTACTCATGACAACACACGGAGAAAAATCTAAAACATGCAATAGAACTATGTAAAAACGTCACGTCTGACAAGCCGTGAACTTATTAATATCGTGTGACTAATTTGATTTCGTTTGATGTTACTCAAGACCGAAACTAGCATTGTGACGTAAGATTGTAATATTGTCAAAATCTAAATTAAAAAACTGACAGTCGTAATTTACAAGTACGTAATATTAAAATTAAGAGAAACAGTACTTTATAAAGAAATATTCAATTGAAATATCACGATATTAATAAATAACGTATTTAAAAATGATAAAAATAATAATAATTAACTAAAATTTTGGGCAAAAATTTTGGGAATGTGTTTTCAAATTAAATAATTACAGTAGGGTAAGGCATAATAACGATAAAAACGTAAAATGAACTTAAAACCAACTTCAAAAGATTGAAGAAACTTTTAATTTATATTAATTAATCTCATGAAAACTAAATTAAACACAATTTAAAATTATTATTTTGTATCCAGAGGTATTAATTAGCTTAAACTTAGTAACGCTGTCCTGATTAACAAATATGGATAAAATACAAGAAGATAAAGATGAATTAGAAAATGATAAATTAATATAAGACCCTTAGTCGCCTTTTACGACACGCCAGGGGAAAGCGGTGGTGCTATTCTTACTCCGAACACCACACGGAGAAAACTCTAAATCATACCATAAAATTAAGCAAAACATTGCAACTGTCAGTTGTATATAGGTTGTATAAAGGCTGTGAACTTATCCCAATATTAAATAAGTTGTGAACTTATCCGAACATTAAATTGTTTTAGAATGATTCTGAAAAATAAATATTGTTATTGAGTTTTGAAAATTTACTTTTAATCTAGTATTATGGCAAAATGTTACTTTTTTATGACATAGGAAGGCCAGTCACCAATGCCCATAAAAATTGGCATTGTGAAAGATGTTAACCATCGCTTACATCGCCAATGCGCCACCAACATTTGGAACTAAGATGTTATGTCCCTTGTGCCTGTAATTACACTGGCTCACTCACCCTTCAAACCGGAACACAACAATAGCAAGTACTGCTGTTTTGCGGTAGAATATCTGATGAGTGGGTGGTACCTACCCAGACGAGCTTGCACAAAGCCCTACCACCAAGTAAATCGTGTTATCGAAATCGAAATAAAAAAACTGACAGTCGCAATCTACAACTACAATTAAATTGATGAAAAAAGTAATTCATTATAAGCTATTCAATAAAAACATTACTAAAAATAAAATTGAAAAAATGATATATAAAACTATGATATTGCACTTATCGTAATAACGGGTGATTATTATGGGTCAAATATTTAAATGATGAATTAATTTAAAAGTCCTTCTGAATAAAATATAAAATAATTGGGGTTGGGGGATTAATCATCGTGATAACTAAATAGAATTTTCTTAAAAATGAGTTAAAATGTATAAAGAAGCTTTATATTTAATATTAAAATCTCATGAAAAACTAAATTATTTTGTAAAAAAAATTAAAATAATGAATTTGTACTCAGAGATTCTCGTTAATTACGATGGCCTGAATGATAAAAACTGAATATAATCTAACAATAAAGAGAAATATCGCAAACTATGTAAGTCCATTAGGTCGCCTTTTGGGGAAAGCGGTGGTGCTATTCTTATTCCGAAAGCCAGGTGGCGAAAAGTCCCAAATGTACCGAAAAATTATTACAAAACATCACCAGAATTTATTTGAATATAAGAAGACAGAAAATGAAATTGCCTTGTGATGTTTATGTCGAACTTTGAGTCGAAGTTGCAATGTGCCGAAAAATATGTTATTTGAAGATATTTTTTGACATCATTTAGTAATGTGGCGTAAATTTGAATTTTTAGAAGTCCAAATCTAAGTAAAAAATTGCGAGAAATTGACTTTTCCAAAGAGCTATTCCATAAAAGATTTACTGATATAATGAAACTAAACATATTTAAGTAAAATATTGCACTTATCGTAATGTGTTATTGGATTTACACTTGAGGTAAGTCATGAAAAGATCATGAAAAAATATGTAAAATATACTTAAAAAGAATTAAAAAAAAACTCTATAATGAATATAATAATAATCTCATGAATAACTACTAAATTATTTTATTAAAACTAACAAAACTTATAATTATTATTTTATATGCAGATTGTTACAATGGCTTTATTGATAAAGACTGAATATAAATTAACTAATATGGAAAAAGAAAATACACGAAGAATAAACAAGAATTTGAAGATGGTAAATTAATGTAATTTTCTTAGTCGCCTTATACGACACGCGGAAAAGCGGTGGTGCTATTCTTACTCTGAACGAATATTTTTTAAATAATCTGTAATTTTACTTTAGAATGATGCAAAAGAATGGCATGGTCGTGTAAAATTTTATTAATTACTTCGAGCTGTTATTGCAATTTCCCGGAAAATATATTATTTTGACGATTTTTGTATGTAACCTGGTAATGAAGCGTATAATTGAAAATTTTAAAGTCAAAATCCAAATCGAACTGAAAGTCGGAATCTATCTACAAATAATTTTACGAAAAATAGTAATCCCTTAAGATCTATTCAATAAAAGTATCAATGATATAATAAAACTGAATACATGTACTCATATATAACTAAAGTATTGCACTTATCGTAATGAAGTTTGTTTTTGGGTTAAAACTTTGAATGATGACCTATTTTGAAAGTCCTTTTGGATAAAATATTTATAGTTGAAGTCTTGAAAAAAATATGAGAAATTTACTTAAAAATAATAAAAAACTTTACAAATAATTTTAATTTCACAAAAAAACTTAATTGCTGTTTCAGAAAACTTTTAATTGTTTTGTAATTTACAGAGATACTATTTCACTGTTTTTTTTTTGTATCGATGGCTTGATTGATAAAGTATGAATATAACCAAACAAATATGGGCAAAATACAAGAAGATAAAGAATTTCAAGATGGTAATGTAAGTCCCTTACGGCCGAATACTGAAATGTCGTTCAAATATGAAGTGGAACTTAATTATTTGAGACGCCGTTAATTTAAAATTTCGTATACTAAATTTGAAGTTAATGGCGTTCCAAATAATTAAGTCCCACATAATATTTGAATGACGTTTCAGTATTCGGCCATTAGTCGCCTCTTACGACACGTCTGGGGAAAACGGTGGCGTTATTCTTACTCCGAGCACCACACGGAGAGACGTTACAAACATACAATAATATCATACAAAACGACACGATTTTCAGTCTTTACAGGCCGCGAACTTATTCAGATATTATTTAAGTAATCTGAAACATTTTATTGAAACTGATACTAAATGATGGAATGGTGTTTTGATCATTTACTTGCAACTTTGTAGACTTAGCTTAAACTTGAAATTTTTTAAGCAAAATCTATACTAAGAATTTAAAATTCACTTTTTAAAACTATAATTAAATTTACTTAAAAACAGTTTCTTAGAGAGTTATTCAATAACCTCATATTAATATCACATTTCGATACGAGACTTTCAATATTTTTACAAAATTAACTGTGTACTAATAATAATAACTTCTCGAACTACTATACAACCCTCCTACCCTCATGACCTAAACTAGATAAAGAATATGACATAGAAAGCTACCACTACAACGATAACTATAGAATTAATTTCAGTATTTTAGTTTAGTATCTAAATTTTTGGGTTGCTCGTTTTAATTTCAAAATGTAATCATTAGTACCAAGATTCAAATCATTTAATAATAATAAAATTTGTAAGGAAATGTTGTCAGTTTATATTTTAATTGATCGCGTAATTGTTGAGTAACAGTTAGCTGCTGGACTAACTACGAACCTAAATTGAATGTGACTGTCAGTGAAGTGTCTAATTTTGTTTCAAAGTTTTAACAGCGTTTAGCAATTCTTGAATTTCAATAGGGGTTCATCAATACAAATCATGAGACTAACATATTTCAAAAGTTATTAAATTAGAATTACAAATCTATAATATCAAATGTTTAAAACGAAATTATTATAATTATTTATAATGATAAATGATGATTAATATATATATTATTTATAAAGTATAGCTAAAGTAAAGTCAGTAATAGCAAGTGTAATTATATGATATACTTAAATTCAAAATTCTTATCAACTACAGCTACTGCGATAATAATAAAGTACAAGCAAATTATCTTCTAATAAATTTAATAAATGCAATCACTTTAAATTAATATTTACACTTTACACAAATAAACATATACCTACTTAAGCTTTATAAATTCTTATATGTAAGGATAATAGAATTTTTTTTTTGTTTTTTTTGTTTTTTTTTTTATAAAATCTACTTCAACTAATTCTTATACTATTTGACATTACACACTAATCGTTTTATAAATATAAATAAAAATTAAAAATAATGCATGTTAAAAGAACAAGACGACTTAAATTAAATTGTATCAAATGATTAATATTAAAAAGAGGTTAAACGAATCGATATTTATATTTCGAAACTGAACTTTTTCCCAGTGCGAGCAATGTAATCACGCAAGGCACGCGGTGTATGTTTACTACTGACTACTACTACATCACTGTGTCGGTCAACCAGCAACAAGAACGATTTTTATACAAAGCAATTTAAATGATTTCTTCAATATTCAATATTCAAATTGAACGAAAAATGTATATTTTGCGTTTTTTTTTAAAAACACTTTTTTTAAATTGAATTGAAGTTATTGATTAAAATCAAAATGATTCTTCTGTGTGTCGAAGATGTCGTCTTGTTACTAGGTGACGTACCGTGAACATGCTCATGGAGCAATTATACTATGCTGCAAAAAATGTATAATTTGCTGTAAATAAATTAAATTAATTTCTGAAAAACCTGCACATAAAATAACGAGACTAACGCTTGATACAGATTTCAAATTATTCGGCTACAATTAAAAAAGAAGCAAGCAAAATTATTATCTTAGAATATTTAAAAACGACGGCACTTAAGGTGAATCGTATATTATGTAATATAATGCATATGTAAGATAAATAGCAGATGAATCTTAAATACCTAGGAATAAGCATGGTTATAAGCGATAATCTAGTTTGAAAACGTATTATACAATGAAATGAACAACGCGGGATATCTTGTATTGCTAAATCTAATTAATCTAAACGCCTTTTAGCTTACTTAGTAATAAGTTTATATATTAAACTTATTATTATAACATAACCTTCGATCAACAATACTACCAGATAACGCTACACGCGAACAAAAACAATACACAAATATGGCACCGACCATAACATGAAGGAAACGATGTAAAAGTTTAAAATTTTCAACCTAAACTATGCCTTGTAGAGATAACGATTTAGATTGTATTGACATGCACTTACGATCTTACGCCAAGAATGTCAGAAAGATAGGAAATGTACAATAACGGTTGTCACATATTCAATCTTATTTCCTTAGCTATAAGTTATGATTGGAACATAATAATTTGAAATAACCTCACAAACGTAATTGTGCTCTTACGTTTCGGGCCGTTTTTGAAGCGCTAACCGCTAATCTAGTATATTATTGAGCGAAGAACATATTCAACTTCATCCATTCTTCACCCATTCTTCAACTTCATTCAAACATCAATAAAATACTTACATATTATGTACGTCTATTCGAATGTTGTACTCGAACGTCTATTTCGATGTTATACTCATGTTGATTTCAATATCTTGAATGACCAATCAACAGAGTTAAAAGTCCGTACCTCTCCTATTACTGTAAATCTAAAAGAATTATTATCATGTTTCATTGCCAACACTGCGAATTTGAACTGTTTATTTATATTGATATATCAAACTATTAAAAATATTTATCAATTAAATTATTAACTTATTCATACACTATTAGTAAAAATTATTCAAAACTTCAATTTACAAATCATTGTATGAGTATTTCTGGTAAACTTATAAACCTTATTTGTTACTTTTATCTACCTTACAAATATTTCGAAAAGTGTGTAATGTCTAATATTTTTTATATTTAATTTAAGTAAATATGACGCGCAAACATATAATATGTTTTTTACTTAATTCATAAGTGAGCAAAAAAGGTATATCATCGTCTTTATTATATTTATAATTTCATCTTACTTATCCTATCAAGAACCAAGTCTTAGCAACGTTTTAAGCTTTTTATTTCAGTCTAAGTGATATCCTGAGTGAATATAAAAATGAAACCATTCCTTTTGTTAGTCAATACTAGAATTTATTACTTAATAACATTAACTATTTCAATTCATTGAATGTGATAAAAATAGTTCATTGATTTTCAATAACAAATAAAATTTAAGACAAAACTTAAGGTACGTGAATAATTTTTAAATAACATTCGACTATTTGGAATTTGAAACATAATATTTGAATTAAGCTTTAAAAATTAAGCAAATGATTTAATGTTGCTAGCGCTTGGCTAATAGATATATTTAAGTACTTATCATTTCAAACAATTACCTAACCTATATTTTTACAATAACTTTTTTTTTACGTTATTTTTTATTTTATTTTTATTATATTTTAAAATTCATCAAAATATATTTGGGAGTTTTTACCGAGTCGATTAAATATTAATATTATGTACATGAAGAATAAAAACTCGAGTCTCAAGACTAATAAGAATATCGCAAATATATTTTTAACAACAATGATGATGTGACAGAGCTAGTCAAATCATTGTCTCTTTATTTATCATCTAGGCCTATATTTTTAAAAAGAATGATATTCGTTATTTTTTTCCTGAGTTCAAATCCAAAGCTCGTCTCGTTTTTAATTTCATCAGTTAATAAGTATAGCTACGTTGATACAAATATATTTTTTATTTTTTTATTATGTTTTCTTTTTTTGAAGTTATCCTAATAAATCAAGCACCCATGTAGATTCCATCCAATTCATTTATAAAATTTATAAAAATATCTAGAGATCATAAAATATCAATGTTAATAAAAAATTTAGACCAATAAAAACGTAAGAAGAAGAAAAGATGGGATAAATTCATTATATGAGCAAAGGACACATTCCCATGCAAGTCTCTAATCTACATGGTATGCATGAAAAGTAACATAATATTTGTTTTTGTCTTTTTTTACTTGTCTGTTAAGACATTTAAGATTGCGCTCCTTTTTTTTTAATACGTACTTATAATTATTATATATGATTTTCGAATTAACCACTAAAATAAAAAAAAAATTAGTTGCGAACTAGTCAATCTCGAGACTTTGGATTTTAGACACGTAAAATACATTTTTATGATACTCTCTAAAGGTGTCATCCTTGTATTTATTTACGTGCTTTCCGAGGCACGGGAGTGTGTACTTCCAAGTTCCATTCTCCGGGCAGCTACTGGGAATTCTCGAAGAAAAAACCCCATTTCTTACTGGCCCGACCTGGGAACCCAGGACCTCGTGGTCTGCAGCCTTATATCTCGCCACTAGACCAACGAGGCAGACAGAAATAAATACTTCTTAGTTTTAATTTTTGTGCGATATTTGTATACGAAAAAAAGAATAAAACTAGTGACCAGTGTCAAAAATAAAAAATAGTTACGACTTCTTTTTGTGTCTCAAAAAAAATCGTGCCTTTTTAGTAACGATAAAATAATAGTAGTGACTGACGTTAATCCCAGTAGGCAACTTATTTTAAAAAATATATAGTTTTTAAAGAAATCGGATAATATAGTATTTATTATGAAGCAAAACTACCGAAATTCGTAACTCCTGATCGCCTACGCTTATTAATACCAAGTGTCCTGTACTTTTGTTTCAGGTGACTATCTATTATAAAATTCTAAGTGTAGAAAAATATTTTTCAGTAATTTAGATGTCTATGCCTAAATAAATTTCGAACAATAAGTACTTATAAATCATTATTATAATCCCAATATATCATTGAAGTCCATATTATTACACCAAATCGTCTTCGTATCATATAATATCTTTTGGGATGCTCGAGAAATTCGTAGAAATGTGTCGAAGTGGAACAGATTGCAAAGTATCTGAGTCAGAATGGATTGAGGAAATAGGCACTCGGCGAGCGCGCCTGGGCACCGGCGGAGTGGGAGCGCGATGTTAGCTACTTTTGGTTACCAAATGCACCGGCGCGTGGATTGTTGCGACACTACCCAAATCTGTTCGGCCTAAAAGCTCTTCAGGATGTTCATGCTCGTGTCCTCGTCGCTTTTCCTCATTCGTGTAATATTGTGCCGCACGGCGTCGAGAACAACAAAGCGCTGTTGTAACTACTGCGAGTATTGCTACGCACAATAACATGAGGCCAGCTATTACACTCATTTGAGCTTCATGGGTCGTCGCGCAAAGCTCTAAGCCATCTACTGTTAGATCCCCAAACGACACGCCGTGAAGCCGTAGAGGTGAATGACATTTCAATTGGCGAATTGTCATATTAAGAACAGTTGTTGTCATATACACCAGCATGATATCAGCTGAACATTGGTCGCATCGCCAGTGATTTCTTGATAAATCAACGTATGGTATTGCTTCTAATCTCTGTAAGTCTTCTTCATTTAGGGTATGTAATCTGTTTCTGGATATGTCAAGTCGTTGTAAAAATTTTGTTTTCGTGAGAAGTTTGTAAGGAAATTTAGTTATTTTATTCCAGGATATATCCAAGGCCATTAAATGTTCATTGTATGTGAAAAAATTTTGTGGTATTTCGATTAGCGATAAATTTCCTAATCCGATTCTATGTATTTCTGGTAACATTTGTAGAACAATAGCGATTTCGTTTAGTGGTAAGTTATTTCCACTGAAGTTTATGGTTTTCAAAGAATCAACAACAGGAGCAAACGTTTGCAAATGGAACCTATCAATTTTGTTGTGGCTTATATCCAGATGCACTAGAGCTGTTAAATTTGTGAGGGCAGCAGGCGCCAGCAGGGCGAGACGATTGCGTGCCAATGAAAGCATTCGTAATTCCCGGTTCCTCCCAAACATATTGTCCACAATCACTGATAGCTGATTCCCATCCAACTTTAGTTTTTTTAATTTTTTTAGACTTATAAATTCATCGGATGTCAAATATTTAAATTGATTTTCACCCAAGTCCAATTCGTCTAGATGAGGGACCAAGTGATAAATTTGTGTGTTGACTCTTCGCAATAAGCAATGACGGCATTTAAAAATTCGTAGATGTTGTATATCTTTAAAAACTTCTGGATTTAAATCGGCCAAGGGGTTATAGCTCAAATCCAAAAAGATGAGTTTTGCCAGCATACGAAATAGCCTCGGTCCTAAAGCAGAAATTTGGTTGTGCGCCAAGTTAAGAATCTTCAGAGCGGTCAAATGCCTAAAAGTTTCACTAGGCATTTGTTCAATACTGTTAAAGTCCAGATATAGCTCAGTGAGGTTTATGAGGCCACGGAAATTGTCAGCTCCTATGCTTGTAAGATTATTATGTGTAAGATTTACAAGTCTCAAATTTTGAAGACCCCAAAAGGAGTACTGCCCAATAGAAGGGACGTTTGAATTTACAATGTGAAGTTCGCGCAGATTGACAAAAGGCGTCGGTTGGGTGAAAATTGGGCCAATTGTTAGAAAATTTGGTCTTGCAACTGGAGCGGAGATGATTACGATTTCGGCTTTGTGGTCTAAGAAGTCGACGGGAATTGATCTCATGTCACCTCTGATACATTCTACACGGAGCGAACTCTCGACCTCTTGGTCGAACGTAGCGTGGCATGAGCATTCGCTTGGGCAGGAGATGTCGGCTCCATCGCAAGTCATCATCAACATAATGCATATCATACATATCCATACTTTTAACACAATTTTTCTGGTATTCCTGAAACAAACAAAGAAAATAGGTTAATAAATATATTTTTAAGTATTAACTATATATACTATCTATCGTTATATTACTATATATCATTATATTACATATCATTTATTATTCAAGCAATGTTGAAAAAAAATTTATACGCATCAAAATTATTTTATTTAACTGTTAATTGAGGAACCGAATATCACAAATACTATTTTCGTAACATCGTAAGGCTTTAAGATATGAGTATTTCGGTTAGTTAATTTAAAAGAATTACTTTTGATATTAATTTTAATAAAAGAAGTCAAGTTACATCTGGTTTGTTTACTTATTCTGATAATATTTTATTTTTGAAGTTTTATGTAGCCGATTCAACTATAATGAAATAGATCGCTTATAACGTTTTTTTGCGTATTCATTATTAAATTTATAAATATATTTTACATTTTTTAAGATTCCTCAAAAAATCACGCAATCCGAGAATTAAATTAAGGGTGCTGTTGGTTTTTTATATTATTGATATTCGGTTTCAAAAGCATAAAGTTCTACGTATAATATATATATATTTTTTTAAAATGAATCGTTTTCAATTCTATGTCCTTAAGTAAGTTTTAAATAAACTTGAAAATTTAAGTATAGTAAGTATATGAGTGACGTAGCGAGTTTCACCTTACCCTACTTTAATAAACTTGGTCTCACAGTACTAAAGGTTTCTGTTCTGTTTGATCGAAATCTATTGTTGCTTCTACATTATTAACCTGACTAGCTGGATGAGAAGCAGTCTCGTGTATGTTTGTAAGTTGTCTATATGACTTTTTTATTGGCATATACTGTATTTTTTGTACTACCAGGGAGGGTAAATGACACCACTGCAACATTTAAAATATTTTATTGACTAGTTGTGTATATTCGTTCATATACCTTCGAAAATTGTTATTTCTTTTAAAATTATACAATAAAACTTGATTTTGTTTTGTAATAAATACTGCAATAACTCCGAACATTAAAATTTATTGAACAAATTACCCTATTAAGTATTAAAGGACTGTAATTGCCGCTAAAAACTGTTGGTCCGAATATCATTTATCAAGTGGAATTAACGCGTTCAACAGAAAAAAAAACTTGCCTAAGCCTTCGCGAACTAAAACGAGATTAGGTTCTGAAATATGCTACTCGCTTTGTCTGCCGAATTCAAACTCTCTGAAAAATAACTCACAGATAACAAAAGGATTTTTGACGGAGGGTACATGAGATTATCCATTTCGCGGAAGGATGTTTTTATAATTTCATTTATAACGCCTTATGAAAATTATTTTACTTAGAAATTTTTAACTATTTTTTAAATTGGTAGATTTTTTATAAAATAGTTCGATTACACATGTACAATGTATGTGGATGTACAAATATCCACTAAAATGATATGGTCAACAGTTATGTAAAACGAAATAGGATAAATTGGACCACAAAAAATAATATGTAATATTATCAAAAACTTGTATTTTGATGGTTAATAGAAGTCGTTTATAACCTGAACAATAAATTTACATATATCAACAAATAAAATTGAAATTATATCTGAGATCAGAGCGTTACGTAAACGTAATATTATAAGCCTTGTTATTGCAATTGAATAAACGCATATGTTGCTGTACGCGTATGTACGCAATATGTTTTGCATATCACAGGCAAAGGTTAATTATATAACCGGTGTTATATATCTATTGAGTTATACCCGAATATGATTATAACAATACATTATATTATGAAATAGCACTTATTTCAAATTATGTGACATATTATATCATATGATAACACTCGTATACGCTAGTATTATAGACCCGCAGAACATAAAACAATGTTACGAGTAGTATTACAAAATACACTTCCATTTTTTTCAGCTGAGATGTTTTAAATAGCGACTACTACCAATAAATAATGACTGCTCGTCATTAAAATCTGAAGTGAAGGAGAGTTCTTTTAAAGCAATTTATTTCTATTCAACAATCAAGAGTAGACGTTAAGGAGACCAATTGAGTTATTATAGAAATAAGAAATGGTTACAAGATATAATTTTTATACTTAATAACTGTTTAAAATATTTACTTATTTAATACGTGTTGCCTTGATAACTTCGCATGTAACTCAAAAGCATTGAATTAAAGCGGATTGAAAGCGGTAATTTTATATTTTATTTATATATGAATAAAGTATAATTAAGCACGTTTTAAATTAAATTGTTCCGTGAAAACTATCCTAGAGAAGAAATAACGTAAATCGTTCAAACAAACGCTCACATGAACATAATTCAGACAAAGTTTATTACGCAGCGGGATTGTATTGGTTGAGATAAAAATTGTTTTCCCAGCGGCGACGTAGACTGTTTTTTTTTTCAAAATACAACTTCGCCTCAAGACAAATTAAAAGGATATATTGCGAACGTTTCCCCTGGCTGCTAGTTAAGAATTTTTATTGTTTGAAAACCCTTTTAGTTGCACAAAAATTGTAACTAACGATGTCATTCGAAAATAATACTTTATTTTACCGAAAACCTGGATAATTTATTAAAAATATCCTTGAAATAGGTTTAGAAATAGTATTTAGTAACTCCCTTGTTGGCCAAATGGGCTTGAAAGGCTTCAGAACTCGATTTCTGAGTTCGAAGCTCTGGTCAGGTCACTAAAAAGTTCCTTTATTTTGTCAAGAACTTCACGGTAATAGTTAGAAATTAGATAATTGTCATTATTACACTCTCGCGTCTCAGGTAACACCTAAATTCGTTGTGTCAGATAAGGGTCGCATCGGATTATCAGATGTAGCGTTGGTGCAGAAGGTAACTTACTCTAATTGACTGCCCCTTGACAATGACCGCCGTGAACGAAATTCGGTGTACGTACGTTCCAGTTTGTAGTTCCATAATATCCTATCTATTCATATGCCGACAAGCAATTTGCACGCATATATGTATATATTTATATATAAAATCGAATTTATAAAATACAAATTTCAGCAGATAAAAGCACAGCTACGAATTTTAATCGAGTAATCATTCTTTAACCAAAGCTTCATATTGTCATGTCACTGTTTTATTTTATATATCGTTCGAGGTTATTAAATTTCGCTAAAAATAAAAATTGAATTTTAAAATGTCGTTACAATATGTATTTTGTAAAATATAAACCATTTTAAAGTATTCTAAACCATTTACTAAAATCAAAGGAAGTGATTAAATCTTCATAATTATATTAATACTTGTGCATATAAAAATTATCATATTTTGAAAATACGCAATGTCTAATGGTTAATTATGAAGAAGGTAGAACAAACTATTATAACACGCCATACTTTATAAAACATTCTGCTGATACAAAATGATTGTCTATTTGTATTGTGGAGTAGTCCGGAAAATATACATGATATTCGACTGACGTCATAAAATATAATAATTAATTATCATAATATACAATGCTACGCATCAGAATCTATGATTTTTCATTTATCCCATACCCGTCAGGGCTTTTATCATCAATTATGTCTGATTCTTAATATTAACAGTAATGGAATAGTTGATTGGAAAAAGGTTTACCGACGAACTGTTTCCTCGTATACTAACCTATAGATATAATTATCATCATCTAAAAGTAATAACAGGTAAGCGTGTAATTAATTCATTTATAAAAAGCTAAACTGTACGGAACAAAGATCAATATTATTAAAATTCGCAATTATCAATTATTAAAATATGCGTGATTATGATAAGTTAATTTAAAAGTACAGAGAAAAACATTGTAAATTATTTAAAAATAAAATAACAATAAATATGATCACAGCCCATAACCTCACAATGTTTTGTCGGGATATTTCGCTTTAGCTTCAGATTTACTTAGGAATCTACAAATCCATATTTACAAAGGAAAACGTGACCATGTTATAAAGAAAACTATCTTCTTCAAACCAGCAGGAGACATTAATACAAAAAGAATATCTTTCAACCTAGACACTAGTAAGAAATGTTTTAAAAATATTTTATGTGTTGCATTCCAAGGCAACGGAAAAAATATTATATTACTTTGACAAAATATGACGCTTTTTTATCAGTCGTTTTAAATAAAACGAGTATGAAGCATTAAAGGAAAAATTTGATATCCAATCAAAAATTCTTGATACCATACACAGTGTTGTATAATTTCAGAAGGACGCTAAAATTGTATCTCATATTATCAGATTAATATACATAAGTTCGCAATGCGTTGGTCAACAATAATATTTCATAGGATTTAGTTATAATTACTTTTGGAGAGCAAATCGACACGACACTGTAACGGTATATGGTAAACTTTCATCTATTTGACAATGTCACTTTAAGAAATATATCCTAGTTTTTACACGATCAGACCATTAAAGGAATCTGAAATGTTATGTCTCGTATTAGGTAATAAAGTGAAAGATAAATATTTTTATATTCATTCGTCGATTCAATATTTTAATAAATGTTTGTGAATGAATATAATATGTACGATAAAATAAACGTCCGTCCCACGAAAAACTTTTTATTGCACGTAAAAAGTGTTGTGGTACATGAAATGATGTCCAACCTCCAATAAAAAGTTGAGTAATCATTTAGGCTGTCAGCTTGCGTCGACGGTTAAATACGGATTTTGTGAGTTTTCCCGCTATTAAAAGGTGAAATTTCATAATACAATGCTCGGATTACGTTGAAAAAAAATATTACAACTTGAAAAAAATGATTTAAATACAACCAAGTTTGTAAAATAAAGTTAGTATTAATTCGGCTGTAAAGATATATTTCATTAAAAATATTCTAGTCACAAAATGGAAATAATTGGTTTTGGTTAATTAAATTGCTATTTGTTTTACAAATTCGACCAGATTAACGAAATCATTGAAATCGAAGTAATACAAGAGACTCAATACTGATGCACGTACTATTACGAAGATTGGTTTGGTGTTTGTGTTTATTATTGATATATTTAGTACATAGCATATACATTACCGTTTCAAATAAGTTCTTAAGCTTCGTTTACTATTCAATATATCACAAGACGTGATTTAACTTTGAACTAAGTAAATATGCCTATGTTAATTAATTGGTGGAAAGAGTAATGAACTTCTTGTTGGATCTTCTCGATAGTACCTAAATTCTGAACTCGGCTGAATTTTAAGATTGAAATCGATCTTATAAAATGACGATTCGAAACATAAACCTGAGTAAAATATATTGTGATATATTTTTGGTCTTTTTTTAAATTTAGTAGATGATCATCCCACAATGTGTTTTTGATATATTTTAATAATCATATTGTCACGAGTTCTCAAGACAAAAATTAAATTAAATGTCTGTTTTGTATCAAAAGATCATAAGCACAAATGTTTGATTATTAAATTTAATACTAAAGATAAATGAAAAGGTATAATGACTGAAATACTTATTAATCTTTGTCATTTTATTTAATATTAGCACTTTTCGGTAATCACTTGTTTTCATACACAAGAATCTCTGTCGCTGATATCCTGTTCAGAATAATGAGCACTTGAAAACTCCGCTCCTCGACCTCAAGTAAATCGCTTTAACGTTCAAATATATTTCAATAACAACAGGATCACCTCAAAATGCATGCAATATTTTCCTTGACATTATTAATATTTTTATCTATTTTATGTTTTAAATTTATGATTTATATATGTATTAAATATTAAGTAATTAAAATTGTTTATCTATATAACTTGGTACGAAGACATCGAATCGAATTCGTCATTAACTATTTTTTTTTAAATAGCGGTAGCACACATCCGTCGATATACAATGTCATTGCGAGGGTTGGTAGAATATTCACGGACCGTCGAGTCCGAATCAATTTAAACAAAACGAAGGGATACTAATATTCACCCCATTCGCAGGCATTCTGACGAGCGCGGCGTTATCGGTCATTTAAATTCGCTATGAATACGATTAAATATTTTCACACACCACACGCGTGAAAATCACACCTATTTTTATTTAGCTACAATCAACATGTTGTGTGCGAATAAATATTACATTTGTTTAAAATGACTTTAAATTCATACGATACTGTACTAATAATTATACAGTATTTCAACTAATGTCTAGATTTATTAAACTTGGTACGGCGAAAGCAAAATTACTAAGAATCGAACCTCTATCATTGTATTTTTAATGTGTTGTAAATGCACTAGCATTGCAGTCATTAGCAGATTAAATTAGCCTTAATCTTTATTAAGCCATTTCTTATTTAATTTTAACCTTTTTAAATTTAATTCAGGAAAACCCAAATAAACTCTAACATTATTTAAAAAAGTAATTGAATTGTATAAAAAATAATTATCACTCATGTTTACGGTGTTTGTTGGATGTTTGGATACAACAGTTATCATTCCCGCTTTGGAACCCATACGACAGAATACAACAATACGAATATTTGTTGACCCATTGATTTTTGCCAGTGGTTATTATTAACGTAGACCGTCTCTTCAGTATGCTATTTTACCGTACTACAGAAAATTAAATTATAAAATAAATACTATCTATCCTATATTAAGTGGTACCTTACGCAAATGCCAACTGTCCACACATTCAACTCAATGATGAACTAAGAACATGAAACGAATATGTGAATACGTTAACCAGACCTTGTATATATTTACGTTTCCTTAAACATAAATCTCCGATAATATTCTTATAAACACTATATCATTATTTGGATAGAACAAGAGATAAAAAAAATTGTGTCGCTTTATTGTTTATTTAACAAAATATGTAGAAATCACATAAAGCGAAGTAAGTTGTGCTCAAATAATATATTAATGAACAGTATCGTGATGTATATGTCTTAACGGTTCATTAAACCACTGAATTCGTCTAAACGATGTCAATTAACCGAACACTAATGTGCGCAAAACGCGCATTTTGCCGTGACTTTTCTTCTCGTTATACCGATAAGTATTATGATATGTATAAGTATATGATATGATAAGGGGACTTAGCTTTGTGTCTTAAAGCTGTGAAGCTTTTAAGCGCTGCATTATCCTAATGATTATTTCTTTTCAAATAAATCCAATATGATCTTTAATATACCATTTGTTACTTGTTTTTTTTTTACCTAATTTAAACCGGAAAGCTTTAGCTAAGATTGAAGTTATACCCATGGGGCAAACTCAGCTCAATTTTATTTTAACTACGAAGAGATTTTTTTTTATCTTAGCTTCAATGCTATGATACTATAAGTCTGGAAGGCGGGATAAGGTATAAAATCTTGCTGTAGACGCCAACAGTTTTGAATGTAAGTATTACGTGGCATAATCGTGTACGGAAAACGGATCTCGTAGTTTGGCTACGTAAATTGAAGTATATATATTATGTATATAGACCAAAGTCAATTCCATGCCTTAATTACTAAGTGAACAGAAATTTTCTAGAGCTTGTTAAAATGGTAACCCATTATTTTTCGAAAAAATGCGTTAAAATTATCCTTTATTTTTGCAGTCCGCTCACTATTAAGCTGAAGACTATAAAAACAATTAAAATCGGTTTCATGCAAACTCATTATCTCCAGGTTAATTGGATTGTTCGGTGAAATAGCACGAGCAATCATTATAGAGCCTACTATTACTAATAATTATTATTTCTTAAGCCAACCTATGTATGTAACCTATTTACGTAAAACCTCTTTATAAAAACACAAATTCGAATAAATTCTTCTTTCACCTCATTATTTATCTTAGATTAAGATATCAAGATTATAACAGCAGTGCTTTTACCTAAGAGCACTTCGTATCTCGCTGGTGAAATGCTGAAAATCGTTTTACGGTGACAGGCTATTTTGGCTATCCTTTAACTATGTCGTTTTAGTCTATATTGTGAATTACGAATATACTTTTTTGACATTTCGTGATCGTGTTGAACGGTGAGTTTTGAGTTCTTAAAGAATATCTACTGGTACGACTGTCGACCTTTCTGTCGATCGATCCACAGAATTCGCAAACACATATGTGCAAACAAATTTATTTATCTTTACTGGCATAGCTTGTTCCGGTTGATTGGGCTCTCACTAATTGCCCTGACGTTTGTTTGTCAAAAGCTACAATAATTGAAAGAAACACTTTTTTCAAGAAATATTTCAGACGGTACGCTTACAACTTACAAATTTGAATTCAATTAACTTTGCGCAAAATCAAAATTGACATGCTAAAAAGTGATTCAACCGTCAATGTTTATTATTGGTTTGCCTTTTACCGCGTAACTTCCTAACAGTCTTTTGAATTTTGTAAGCTTATTGATTTTAAATACTAAAAGTTATTGTTGCTTGTTTAGCTAGTTTAGTTTCAAAAATGCAACCAAATATTAATATTTATTGTCGTGCTAATATATACTTTAATATATTATGTAATATATTGCACAGATCAAACGAATCAAGTCAAAGACACAGGGAAATGAAAACCCATTCTCAATCAAACCTATCAATATTACTCATAATACGTTCTTAGTAGGTACGTCTCCATATTACTAAATGAAAATTGCTTTCAAAGTCTCTATTTATTTTAGCTTCAACTGCGCTTTGATATTGACAGTCCGGAAATTGTATATGCCACGTAAATACATGTTTTGATAAAACCTGATCACATTTATTTTATGACATCGTAACTCAGACGCAGATAAAATCGTATGCAATTTCTGTACAGTAATTTGATACGAATTATTTAATTTTCCAACGATAAAAATCATAGGTGAAATATCTGAGACATAATCAGAGTGCATTTAATTGATTATTATTTTTTTATATTAGAATATGCTGAAGCTGATCAGGTTTTAAAAGGTTCATCGTCTGACGTCGTTCGTCCTAGCGAACTGAATTTTACGAGTATGTAGGTCGTATTTGAATATAAAATCATTTATAACATTTTCACAAACAAAATTAATTTAATTATTTATTTATTTTTTCGAAGTATAATTTTCGAACACAATTTGGTTCCATTATCTTTGACCACTCAGAAAAGCATTCCAAGTACACGCGAGTGGCAAGTTTTTCAGTAATACCGGCATCGGATACCAGTTACCCGAATCCCTTCCGTTGATCGCGACAACTTCCTATCCAGACAAATCACATTTTTGTTCGAGGCACCGGAAAATCTCAAACGAATATCTAAAGCACTTCTTATAAGAGTTTTTACAATGGGGTAATAATTGAGCAATATTATGATGTTTAGTGACTAAGTGTATTTTTTGTCTAATCATTGACGAAAATGTTTAAAAATTCCGTATTACATGCCAAGACAAATAATAAATAAAGATTTTTGCATATACGCTTATAAATAATATAATCAAAAACAGAAATTACTCGCAATCTGATATGTAGAGTTTTCGTTATTTAAAAATACTCTTACAGTTTTCTTTTCCATAAAAGAGCACAATTCGAGTTATCCTCGCCTCTTAAATATCCAAGCATCTTTTATTATTATTATTCCGTCACGAATATTATTATGAATATTTATTAGATAGATCGATGCATGAATAATGCAGACGGGACCCGTTGCAGCACGCTAGGCCTATATTCGTAAAGCACCGCTTCTTCGCTCGCCCGAATTCTCAATGAGATACCCTAATGTCGGCCATATAACTGTAATTTGATGGGCATTTCCTCGAACACTAAAGTGGATAAAAGGAACTCCTTTTGAATCGCTCTATAAGCGCTTAATTAACGTTTAACTTGCATAGTAAAATGCAAACTACGTTGATGGGTGTTTGCATTAATTATTTAAAGTAGCTGAATAGACTGTTCTAGTTATGTTATAAACGTTCAGAATTTAATAGTTTATTTAAGGATATGTAAATGAGATTAATTGTCGAAATTTTAATAAATAATTTTTCGATTTAATGCAATGAAATCGCAATTTCGGTAAATAAATAAACAAATAAGTAATTGAAAGTTTGTCTTGTCTGATAATATAAAAAATGTAGTATAAAATAATATGATACAACAACGCTTAAATACAACTAAATATTTTATTAGAAAATAATGATTGTACAGATTAATTATTATCCATTGCAGCGGGCTTCGTATTTTAATGTATCCAATGCAATGCTTCTGCAAACACGGATTCCTAGCAAATCCAGCGGGATTAGGCGTAGCGTGCAATACTGCGACGTTCCTATTGCTGTGTTAATGCGCGTTCTTGCATTTTACAAGCCCGGCTTGGATTATTTTAGCCAATAGCATTAAAACTACGGAGCGCAAGTTAAACATTTTACAATGATAATGATAGTTTTTCGTAATTACTTTGACATTTGTCCTTTATATTTAAATAAACGACGAATTGAACATATGTTCGAAATCGAGCTTTTAATTAAATCTGTTAAATACGAACTCACGTAACCAAACATTACGTGAAGCGATCTCAAAGCAATCAAAATAAAACAACTATTTACACAGCATTAATACATTCATTTGATACAGGCGCAGAAATTGGCCGACATTCAGCAGAAGTCGGCGTCGTAAATGACCGACTTTAGTTGACACGAACTTGGCCGACAACTTTAGCACATCGTATAAGTAATTAGCCGGTCACGTGCCAAATAAAGCGAGCCTTTCCTCATACTTAAAGTTAGTACGTGTAAAAATTATGGATGAGTTGATTAACCAAAGTTTTACTAGTTAAAGGTTATGGGATTCAAAAGAATCGTAACCAAATGTATAGGGTATGTGAGATAACTTACATATGATATTATATTTAAGATATTAATGAAGCTACACTTACGAAATAAAACCTGAGCAACCATGCAGGTTGGCGTAATGGCAAAATATGCAATAATTAACATTTCTACACTGCCAATGTCTACAGGCTGCTATTTATTTATAGTAAAAGTAAAGTAATTAAAAATAAAGTAATTTAAAGTAAAAGTAAATATTTTACAACTTAAAATAACAGCCTAAATGAACACCTGTTCCAATTTTTAAATAGGTGATTGACAGAAGAAAATGTCTATTTATGCAAACGCTTATTGCGAGACAAATATTTAACTTCACTTATACAATTTTACATAAAATATTCTCCAAGTCTGAAGGCTCTGAAAGAAATACAAAATGGGAGTCTCGTAATACATAAATCATTTCCACTCCGGAATTCTGCAAATGAAATATTATTATAATATATCAAATGTATACTTAGGGAGAGTTCAGAATTTTCCTGAGGGACATTCAAAAGTCGTAATTTAAATCCAATTAATGCTAATTAAAGGAAAACTTTGTATAAAGATATAAATTATATTATAACTTGCAACATATTTAAGAAAACAAAATTTTATTTTAAATGAATCGAATCAAATTTACAAAGCTCTAAATAAAATTGCGGCAAAAGATTTTATTTTTTTTATATTTTCATCACCATCTTTCTTATTTAACCTGATTTTACCGCTCAAAATGAAACGGAGTTTTATATTATCCCTCGAATAAAGTCGGTTTAAATCCAGACAGCATTGTTATTCAGTTTGAGATATCAGTGTCACTGACCCTACTATCAATGGACGGTAAAAAGTCGCGTCTTGGGAATATACTTCCTTTATCTACTAAGGTGGCGACGCGGTGGCTTTGAAAACAATTTATGGTGATCGAAACACAAACCTTTATTCTCTTAATAATTTCAAGAGAAAATGACAATTATATTCCTTGTTATTAGGGCGATAGTGGCGTGCATTTTTTTCTTGCGAGATAAGCAACTTAATATGCTTTGTGGTTACGTGACATCATAATCAAATGTTTTGTTATTGGGACTTTGTTTAGTAGAATTTACAAATATTATCGTCTTTAGGTTTTTTTGATAGGATTGATAATTATGACACATTTTATTGATTTCATAGAAGAAGATTATTAGCATTATAAGCTACTTTTTAGTAATGTATATTTTTATGTAGTAACAATAGACAAATAAAATCAATTAAATAAAGGTGCCGATTAATTTACGCAAAATTTACTTTAATTACTGGAATTTGAAATTTACTCCGTAAAATCATTCCTTCCCGAAGATAAAATCGTGTACGTTGTTACATGATAATTATGAGATATCGTCCTGCTTAATTACATAAAAATCCATTTGCCGGTTTTGACGTTAACCTTGCACGCACTTATGACGAAAATGTTAAATAGGGGATCATTTAAAACAACCTTTATAATACTGTTTTAATAACTTTGTCATATTTATAGAAGGCGATTTCGTTGCATTACACGAAAATCAAAACAAAGCTGATTGTTTTGAACTGATAAAACGTGATAAGAATTAAATTGTATTGATTTTTGTACAACCACCAATATATAATTTGTTGATACTAGTAATACATGAACTTGACAATTCTCTTCCTTTATTTATAAATATTATTCACCGAACAAAGTATTAGGCAAATTAAATGAACAATGTAGAAATTGCATTCAAAATTGCATTTACATAAGGAAGTCCGACATGTTTATTCATTCTAACACCGACGCTATCTCTTTAATAAACGTGAAACTATTCCATATTATTTCTCTCTCTTCCTCTCTCTCTTACTCTTATTCTCTGTCTCTTATCAAGATTGTTACGATACATTCGATTCGTCAAATATGAATAATGAATAGGGTTGAAAACAAAAACGAAACCAATTTCTTATTTAGGTTTTAAAAGGTTTTTCAAAATTAACGTCACTTCCAACGACACTGGTGGTAAAAAGAACTAGATAAATTAATCTGGAAAGAACGGAACTGTTGTATCATTAAATTCATTGCGCTCGGTGCTCCGTTAAACAGAAAACTATATACTTTTCTTTTAAAGGATCTTAAGGTAAGTTAAGAGAAATGGGAAAGTATATTACATGCTTTATTTACATTATTTGAATAAAAGTACTTATTAATTAAATATATATTATAATAAAAAACATAATTTTATTTTCCATAAAAAATTATATGTAGTTTGTTACTATATAGGTTTTTTTACGTATTTATTTACGACATGATACAGCTACTTAATCGTATTATATTACTTTTAATAGCATAAATACATTTATATTTTAAGAAGACATATAAATTTAGTTCAAATATCAAGAATGGGCTTACACTATGTATTCAGATAATGTAAACCTTTTGTGAGGATAATGAGCATAATATAAAAAATGACCGCGGGTTAAATCGAGGAAGTTCTATCATTATTATTTATCTCTGGAACACATTTGTAGACGTTTGCCTTCGTTTCATCTTTATTTTACATGACCTTGCTAGAAATACACTTTTCTCGATTAGTTTTAAGACAAGTTTAACTATGTATAGCACACATGGGTACATTATATAGGCTTGAAACAAAAAACTTTTTTAATAAAGGGTTACAAAACTAGTTTTGTGTCATGGTTTTCCCTATCTCTATCTAAAACCAGGGCGTGTCATAAAGTTGGAAGAGGCTTGGTGCCTGGCAATCAACTGGCCAAGTTATTATTACATCATCAGCAATATATATTACTTTTTATATATTAGGGTTTTTTTTAATATTAAATATCGTTCTCGTAATTTGCAGAGCTTTGGAGTCAGCGTCCATCGCAACTATTTTTGCAGAGTTCATGACACAAAAAGTTCACTTTTATCGTTTTTTTTTTTGGATACAGTCACTCACTTTGCATTTTAATTGGATTTTGAAAGTGCAATGGAAATAAAAACCTACATATAGGTTCATCAAGTCCGCGACCTGCTCCCGATAAAATGTTCGTGTCAAAACTACGTCGCACTACCCCGAACTGCTGTCCGTCAGTTTCAGTAGAAATGTAATTGCTACAAACGCTCACTTTATCGTTATGACAGACTCATTATCTTTTTTATGGCAATTTGCTTTACAAAATTATGCTATAATAAGTACACCTGTAAAAACTAGTGTGGCGTTTGTTCATTGAGGCATATGTATATGAAACCTAAACCCCTAAAGCCTATATTGAATTTTTCGTACTTTAAAGATATTGAAAAAACATTTTTATTCATCTTCCTTTCTGTTTTCGTAACACTTACTTCATAATAAATTTATTCTGATATGAAACCCAAATACATGACTTGTTTTGTTTTGGCTGGAAAACTCTTTTACGCGTGCTTCACAGATGAAGCGGTGGGGGTGGGGTATGTAAGACTCATTGGCCATTAGCCATAATACCCGCTATCAACCAGCGGTCCCTCTCCGACTTTGGAGTGATCGCTTGCGCATGCTACCGTGAGGTTGGTAAATTTGCTTGGTTTAAGTTTTGCATAGCGATAACATTAATAAATTGTTTTTAAAGCATTTGATTTTCATATATATTATTTTTTTTATTTCACTTCCATCATCTGATTTAATGATTTTCTATTATCGATTAGCGCAACATTAGACTGTATTTTAGTAATTAATAAAATTAAAAGCGCTATTTATCTAAAGAAGATGAAATATTAGTCAGCTTCGCATTTGACGCTATCGTGAAATAAAACGTGAATCACATATTTTATTTTGCGCTAACATAGCTGTAAACGGAAAGCTAGCAAGGATTGTCGGTATGCTTTGATCGGAGAATGCGGTGATTTTTCTTGTGAATACAAATGTGGTCGGTAAAGTTCTAGGTATTAATAGCTCCTGGGTTGTCTATAGCCTATGCCTTAAATATAAAATAAAATAATCAGATTTTAAGCATTCAATATTTCCTTTCTTAAGGTCTTAAGTGACTGATATTTTTAGTGGTTTGTAATCTGTATATATAATAGAAGAGGATTTTTTTTAAACAGCAATATTTTTTTTATATTCTAATTAATTAAAATTCAAAGTAACTTATATATATTTACCAGTAAAAACATGGGTTTATGTTTACTTTATATCCGACACAACATTGAAAGTCATGTAAATTATATATTTTTTAAATATAAAAACTCGCTCTTACTCACCTACATAACGAAATGTATCCTACACTACACATTGCTACAGAGCACTATATCCGTTCGCTTCGACGTTGTAACGGCGACTAATAATAATTAATACACAACACAGGGTGCGAGTCGCGCGCGCATCGTGTTTACTAAACACAAACTGTATTCAACGACCCCCCAATATCTATAGACAAAAGTTGGCAATTTGTCGCGAACATAATTTAAAAAATAAAACTTACTAACGTAATTTTTTTTTTAATTTTTGTCATTTTTAGATGATTTATTTAATTATGAATAGGTGAAATAAAGTTAAAGTACAATGTTTGAATTATATTTAACCTAAAATAAAAAAGCCAATTTTCAAACACCAAAAGTTGGCACGATACTGTGGTCTTTCAGAGTATAGGTGCATTTTAAGCGAGAAAGTCTAGACTGCTAACACATGGTTGACTTGCTGCGCTAAATATAAGGCTAGATATAAGAGAAAAACGTGTCGCTCTAATGTTTGAAAGGTCAAACTCTTTACTTTGTTCAGCTAAAGATTTTAATTAAAAGTATATTTAAAGAAATATTTTATTTAAGTATATTTATTTAGATTTAAATATATTTTTAAAATCTGCATCATAATTTATATCTCAATTTTTCAAAACAAAATATTTAATCTAGGTATTCGTGCATTATAGACAAACAAAGGTTAACCTTTATGATAATAATCATTTAACATAGATAATTTTGTTTAAAAGATTATTCCTAGAATGAATTTATCCTAGAGTGAATATATAGTTTATTTTTTCACAGGAATTAATTTAAAACATTACCTGAAAGTTAACTGACGAGTGATAAATTGGCCCTAAAATTACTAATTCGCTAAATAACTGAAAATAAATATTATAAGAACTCCGAACGAATCCATGATCAAAGAGTAGTTGATTTTAAATAGGTCGCAAATCTCGTCACCATTATATTACAGACCCCATTTGGGGTCCTTCCAACCCGACCCTACACTAGCATTCTACGCAGCTGTCTATAATATGGAATCCCTCTGAGTATTTGTACAATGGGTCTATACATTGATTTCCTTATACAATTCAAGTGCTTAATGCCTTAACAATAAGGATCATAGTACAATGACGGTTACACATCTTCATCCGTGCAGTACTGTCGCCATGATATTCAAAAGATTCACAAGTGATTACTACCTCCATGACATTCACCGTTTATCGTGATGCGTAGATTAACGCTTTATTGCGTTTCATTACAAACTAGGAAAGTGCTACATCTGAGCATTTAAACTCCAGAAATTATACCCAGTTTTAATCTATGATATTATTTTGATTTATTAACGATTCCTGTGTAATGAAAATAGAATTTAACATTTTTAGAAAAATATTTATTTTCTTTGTAATTTAGCGGCGCCACATCATAATGGCATATAAATCTCTAATTGCTTCGTAGTCGCATATGTCCTTTGAATTCCCTTGACAGTTCTCAGATCAAAAAGGCGACAAGGGCATGAATTCTTAGGGGAATAACGTACTTAACGCGAATAAAAATCAATAGAGACTATAAGTACGTATCAGAGCTTAGGACTTACTGATCAATTCTTAATATATCTGTATCTGTGTGTATTTCACTTTCTATGAGTGATATTTTTGTTCGATATTTAAAATTCCGTCTGAAAGAATAACTTTTTTACAAGTAGGCACTAGTCAAACAATGGCTTTATTTTGTAAAGCTTGTTTGTGAAGTCTCAATGGGCGCGTGATTTCAATTACAAAGGACTTTCAAGTTAAATAACAAGGTTAAGTTTGCTGCGGGCATTTAGGTTTATATGATTAATAGGCCGTCTAAACATACGGCCTCATCTGATCACGTAACGAAGACCTTAAATTAACTAGATTATGAAATTTAAGTAATCATAAAGAAACCGTAGCCCGCAGTTTGCACATAATCTTTGTGAAAAACAAGTTTTGTAAAAGTTAAATTGGATTCTTAGATAATGAAACTTGAACAGTGGGGGCGATATGAACGAATATCCTGAAAGTTCTAACGATTAATGCATTTTTATAATGGAAAAAGTTTAACATGGAAATTAAAAAATATATAAATATCGCGATGGAAAATTTTAAAGTTCATCAAATTTTAAATATATAATAATTAATCGACTGATCTGATGAAATGATAACTGAATTTATTTTTCTTACAAGCGTTTTTATTTGTGTTCAATCACTGTTAAAAAACGAAAAGCTATTTTACTGATAAGCAAAGTGGTAAATTCGTGCATCGTCACTCTGTATCATTTGATACTTGCGACAAACACCTTATAAACTTAACTGATCATTCGCAAATCGCCAATGTAAGCTATTAAGGCAGAAAACTAAGTATGCAAATTAATGCACCGTGCATAGTAATTGATGATTTAATGGTAACTATGCGTTCAGTGATGCTAATGGTTGCCCGAAATCCGTTGACACGATGAAGCCGACAGAAATAAAGCCGGTCAGCGTTGAATTTATAATATGTTTGTTCGCGTGTAATTATATTATTGAACAAGTTGTATCATTTCACAATTTTTACTTATTTAGGTTATATTTTTATATAAATTGGAATTGTTATTAATGTATAATTTTATTCATTTTTAATGAGTTACAAGTGACAATGAAAGCATTGGACTCATTAATTATATGAAATCCCCTTAAGCTGAAACAAATTGAGAATAATTAAAAAATAATCACAGAACAAGGCCGCTTAGGCGAAGATCGCAGAGAAAGAATAATTTTACGTGGGTACTGCTACTGTCGTTAAAATTGCCCGCCATTTAAACAATCGCCTGTTAACCGTTAGGGCCATTTTTTTCTTACAAAGCACTGGATTTCATTACTGTTTATGAGCAAATTATTAGTGATTTAGACATGTATTATATTTTAATGATTTTATTAAAAGTGTATACATACATTTGAAACGAATTCATATAGTGCAGATAATAGTTTTTTTGTTGTTTATCTTGTATTATATTTTAGAACAATTATTATATATACATCCATCTTTATCAGCTTTATGTAGTTGTAAATAAATAATATTGTTTATTGATATTTTAGAAACGTTTATCTTACGCCCTTATTAATTTTATCATTCACGAGAGTACGAGTGGCACATAAATTATACATTTGTGTCGAACATAAGTGAGTTCACTTGTTCGCACTTGATCGATTTTGACAAATTACTTTTCTGATAGCTCTTCTTCCCATCTCCAGAGTTGTGGGTAATATTGGATTACACATTAACGAAATGCATTTGAAGACTAACGACGTAACATGTAATAAAATTACATAAAAAATCTTTCGTGACTAATATAACTTATGTTAAAATGAATGGCAGGCTCAATTAAGAAACTGTTTAATTGTTCAACTTTAACTTGACTTACAATTTCATTTACTCTTTCTAAAAGAAAATATTTTCAATACAAAACTCTACTTGCTATTTGTGAAAGAAATACATAACTGTTTGTTACATGAGTCATAAGAGAAGGCTTAGTTCATACAATTACTATTTAGCAAATTTTTGCTCAATTATTGGAAATTACATTTACTTTGAATCATTTTTCTTCTGATATAGCCCATCTTCTGATATAATAAACTTTTTATTGAAGTTTGTGTTGATCAATGTTAAAGGTTGTGTAATAAATTCTCACACTTGAGTACAGATAACCGCAATCAACACATGTCCAAGAAACAATCGGTTCGTTTAACAGTATAATCATTATAAGGAAATAGCATGGGATTACACTTAAGAAGGGATGGGTGAGGCTTACGACGGATCCAAGTTTAGGCCGATCCACTAATTCGATGATTTTTCACTTTAATTCCTTTTGATTTCATTGAAAGAATTATTTAAAAAAATCATTTAAATGTATTGTATTTGTATAAAGATTACAAAGCGCTAAATATTATGGTATAATGCCCTTATATCTATATCAAATTAAGCTTTTTCGTTAATGATATAATACTACATAAAGCCAAAATCAACATGTATCGACAATAATAAAAATTTATGAATGCCTTAAATGTCTGACAAGGATGAATATTTTTTAGAAAAATAGATAAACAAGTAAATTGTATTCGATGCTGTAAGCTTTAACTTCTTAAATTGAAAGCATTCGTTGAGTAAGTGGTTTATATGATAGTTACCGGCACCAAAGACTGAATAGTTCACTAAATCGATAACCAATAAAACGCTTCAATAATTCGCTTAGGATTGAATATAAACTTCAGTTATGAATTTGCTGAGTCAGACTTAAATACATAGATCGTTTAACGAAACATCTTTAGCTGGAAGATCTAACATTTGTTATTTCTTAGCGGTAATTCGAATTATCCCAGTGAATAGAACAACTTAAAACATTTGAGTATAAGTTTAAATCAAAGTAAATATTCGTGACAACTCATATGTAATTTTGTTGCTTAAAATTCCTAATATTAATCGTATTAGGACAATTTACCCATAACTGTCCTACTACGATATTCATATAATTTGTAATTTTATATTAGTGTTACATATTACATTATGTTACTTGAACATAAATCACAGTAACTCAGGACTAATAGAAAAGAAAAAATAGAAAATTGTAAGACATCATTGCCTGATCAATAGATCCTTTCAGAATAAATAAAAATACATTTGCCAAAATAAAAGGCGAGGGTCGGGACTCGCGGTCATAAAAGGAACACATTTGTGTTGTTTTCTTCGAGTTTATACAATGGATTACATACGGTTATAATCTGGGGATACAATAAGCCTTAAAAAGGCAATATGTAACTTAAGCTTGTGAACATTATCGTTTCGCTTTTCGAAATCTAATTGCGCTAAAGTTTTTATAAAAAAAAAACTCTTTTTAAGAAGATAGACGTAACGTCACGTTACAGTAAAAAAAGAAGCGTCACATTAAGGATGACACCGTAGGGATCAACTGGGCCAAGGTCCTTATCTGGCATTTAATCTAAATTACTCTTTTAGTGATATTCTCCGTTAAAATCAATTGACTGATGTCTGGGTGTAATTCTAACTGTAACATGAATGCAATTATTTATATTTTACAAGATTAATTACAAGATAGATTTTAAATGTACTTTGTGATAATAGCAATATTGGATCATTTAATAATAATAATAAAATTTATAATAACAAAAATAATTATAATATTTGTTAATCTAATATAGTCCACATATAGAATAACGTAGGTGTAAACTATGCGGCTGACATAAGTGGAGCTCCACCGCTAATCGATGTCGGCCGAGTGGACAGAAGCTATTGTCTTATCTCAAACAGAAGGAACTATTAAATGCGAACATGGTTTAATTATAACCTATTGCAATATTATATGACATGATACAAACTGCAATTACTCAGTTTTTAATTTTTCCCATCAATAATTATTGTGTTCAATATGACAGAAAATATTTAAGGTGCTAACGTCTAATCATACCATTTTTTTTTCAAGATTGTATTTCGTTTAGAGTGCTAGTACATTTTCATCTACATTTTTTTTATCAAAAATACATATTGGTAATTCTATCGAGTAAGGAAATAAAACATTGAATATGTACCAACTTCGTACATTATATTACTCAATGAAATAAAAAGTATAAAATATAAATTAACTTATTTATTCATTTATCAAAAATATAGTTAAAATAGTAATTAATTAAGAAATTAGATGTTTATTTTTGTTGTTTTTCTCCTCATTTTGTGATTGAAAGATAGGAGACTCAGAAAATGACATATAACAGAATAGCTCAAGTCTTCTCACTTCCTTGTCACAATTAAATCTCCTAAATTGTACCAACGATCCTGTACGGAATTATACCGTTCACATTATTTATAATAGTTTAATATTTAATTTCATTATTTTTTACAGTTTCTGTACGTGGGATAAGTTTTACTTTAGAATTTTCTGATCACCATCTAAAGTCCATCTCAGATCATCTAAAGACATATTTATGTAAGTAATTGAAATATCCGGTAGGGCTATAGATGCATCGTTTATTCGCATCGTCAAATGTAAGCAATAGTCACTTCTGTTGACAATAGTCACTACAGAAGTGAAAACATAGCTGTACTTTTAACATTAAATCATACTTACAGATCAAACATGCAAAGAATACATGTTATTAAAATATATTTTTCTATTAGGGACCCATCAACTTTATCATTCCTTTCAATTCAAAATATTCTCCAAATAGAGCAAACATTTGACGATCACTTACAAGTATGCTTGAGTGTTGCCATTAAAAAAATGATCTTGCCGTCGCCAAAACTTTATCAACATATGTGATAATTTTGCTTAAACGTTGAAGCAAAATATACGTCAACACAGATAAAAATAGAAAATATTCATAGTGTCGTATAGTTTTTTTTTTTTTTTTATTGCATAGGAAGGCGGACGAGCATATGGGCCACCTGATGGTAAGTGGTCACCAACGCCCATAGACATTGGCGTTGTAAGAGCTGTTAACCATCTCTTACATCGCCAATGCGCCACCAACCTTGGGAACTAAGGTGTTATGTCCCTTGTGCCTGTAATTACACTGGCTCACTCACCCTTCAAACCGGAACACAGCAATAACAAGTACTGCTGTTTTGCGGTAGAATATCTGATGAGTGGGTGGTACCTACCCAGACGAGCTTGCACAAAGCTCTACCACCAAGTAAAGTTGAATATCATTCTATCATTATATTAAATTACTAAAAAAAATACTAACAAACTATACGTGATATACTGATATACATTATGAACCTCCGGAGCAAAAATAATTCTTTTGCATAAAGCAGGAATTCAACGTCATGCTGAACTAAAATCCAGAACAGCAATGTCGAGGTTTTAATAAACTTAGAAGCTCAATTATAAACTTATTTCACAACGTGCAGTTGAGAAAAACCGTACCTTTCTTGCGAAGAGACTTTCTACTTGAAGGCTCATTTAGTGGACGATTACATTTAACATTTCTGTTGAAATTTTACTTAAGCCTTTTAAACAAACCTTAGGTTTCACACGTGCCGAATTAAATTTTAATGAAGGTGGAATGCATATTATTGGTTTTTCATATCGTTAATTATTATTGTCAATAGGAAGGAAATTATCTACAGGCAAAAAGATTCAGTATTTTTTTTTTACTGTTTGTCAACCTATTTTTTTATTATTTTTAGAAAATTTAAGATAAGAGTGAGAATTAATATTTTTGATACTTACAAATTCATAAATATACATGATACTTCAGCACCTCGCAGGACCCAAAAACCATCGCTCCCCCAATGGGGGAGGTCGGGTGGCCCCTCACCCGCCACCGACCGTGAGCTCCAATCGTTCTTATCTGAGCCCTCCACGGTAAGAAGGAAGTTGTTGTTAACAATGGTTAAACTTAGGACTAAAGTCCGACAGGTATCATAGACAATGCTGTGGTTCTGAAGTAGCCGAAGCCACGAATATATGTAGAAAAATAATTCAAGTACAACTATCAACACTACCGGTAATAAAAGCCGAAACCAAAGGTTTCCAGTTTTGGATGCAGCATACCATCGCTCCCTCACTTGGGGGAGGTCGTGTGGCCCCTCACCCGCCACCGACCGTGAGCTCCAGCCGTTCTTATCTGAGCCCTCCGCGGTAAGAAGGAAGTTGTTGTTAACTATGGTTAAACTTAGGACTAAAGTCCGACAGGTATCATAGACAATGCTGTGGTTCTGAAGTAGCCGAAGCCACGAATATAAGTAGAAAAATAATTCAAGTACAACTATCAACACTACCGGTAATAAAAGCCGAAACCAAAGGTTTCCAGTTTTGGATGCAGCATACCATCGCTCCCTCACTCGGGGAGGTCGTGTGGCCCCTCACCCGCCACCGACCGTGAGCTCCAGCCGATCTCATCTGAGCTCCCCGCGGTAAGACGGAAGTTGTTGTTAACTATGGTTAAACTTAGGACTAAAGTCCGACAGGTATCATAGACAATGCTGTGGTTCTGAAGTAGCCGAAGCCACGAATATAAGTAGAAAAATAATTCAAGTACAACTATCAACATTACCGGTAATAAAAGCCGAAACCAAAGGTTTCCAGTTTTGGATGCAGCATACCATCGCTCCCCCACTCGGGGAGGTCGTGTGGCCCCTCACCCGCCACCGACCGTGAGCTCCAGCCGTTCTCATCTGAGCTCTCCGCGGTAAGACGGGGGTTGTTGTTAACTATGGTTAAACTTAGGACTAAAGTCCGACAGGTATCATAGACAATGCTGTGGTTCTGAAGTAGCCGAAGCCACGAATATAAGTAGAAAAATAATTCAAGTACAACTATCAACACTACCGGTAATAAAAGCCGAAACCAAAGGTTTCCAGTTTTGGATGCAGCATACCATCGCTCCCTCACTTGGGGGAGGTCGTGTGGCCCCTCACCCGCTACCGACCGTGAGCTCCAGCCGTTCTCATCTGAGCTCTCCGCGGTGAGACGGGGGTTGTTGTTAACTATGGTTAAACTTAGGACTAAAGTCCGACAGGTATCATAGACAATGCTGTGGTTCTGAAGTAGCCGAAGCCACGAATATAAGTAGAAAAATAATTCAAGTACAACTATCAACACTACCAGTAATAAAAGCCGAAACCAAAGAAGTTTTGGATGCAGCATACCATCGCTCCCCCACTCGGGGGAGGTCGTGTGGCCCCTCACTCGCCACCGACCGTGAATTCCAGCCGTTCTCATCTGAGCTCTCCGCGGTAAGATGGGAGTTGTTATTTACAGGACTGAAGTACGACAGGTATCACAGCCAACGCTGTGATGCTAAAGTAGTCGGAGCCACGGCTATGAATAGAACTAGGATTCAAGGATTCAAGTAAAGCAATCAGCAATACCGATAATAATAAAAAGCCGATGATAAAGGTTTACAGTTCTGATTTTTAGAATAATGATAATTCACTGGCTCTGGTGTCAGTTTAAACTCACAGACATCAGGCAATTTATTATGGGAATAGTGCAAATTAAATATTATCATAGTCGTAAAGTTTTTAACATTATGCCACCATGTAGTAGAATAAAATTTCATCAATTCGATAATCTGCCCAGCGTATGCTCATTTGATTACTCATTAGTGCCCGTTCACTTTGACAGTATTTACAGAGTTTATATATGTAGAAGGTTTTTGAGTTGTATTCAAAACATGTTTGCAATAATATCTTATTGACTACAATTAAATTTAAAAGAGTTATGATACAAAATTATTTATTTATCGTAAGCCTCTTAATAAATAAATACACATCAACCACACATACAAATTCACCTTCTTTTCCTATAACGATTTATTTTATCGGAACTATAAACAAAAGGTGACATTTGCTTTTTGTTGAATGTTTATTTCTTTACGTTAAGGTAACAAAAAAAGCCTTTGAACGTGAAATGGGCTCTCGATGGCCTTTATTTCATTAATTTTCTCGAACCGAAATAAATTGCTTTTCCAATAATACGTTACAGTCAAATGACTCCGATAGTTAAATCATAAAGTGACTATTTAAAAAAACAATACTGAGAAAATTAAATTATAAACCTTTCAAAATATTGGCTATAAAAACGAATTTAACATAGTTGAGGCAGTTTGTTTAAATAAAAAAAAAACAAGACACCGAATACGTTTAAAGTGATTACTTAAAGTAAGTTTATTAATATTATAAGAGTTAAGAGTTTGTAAAGTACCTTTCTCTCATAAGAGGAGAAGAGGCCTTAGCCCAGCAGTGGGACATTCACAGGCTGATACTACTAAAGAGTTTGTATGTTAGAGCGTGCCGTCGAAGGTAGTATCGCCACATTCCGATTTGATTGACCAGTGTTTCTTTATGTATATTTTAACAAACACTCATCATTCAAACTAGAACATCACGAAACTAAACATTACTTACAAGCGGTAGAATTGATGGTGCGATAATTTCCACCCAGAGGGGTCTACAAAAAGCGTCAACTTCAAAAAGTTAGTTTTACGAACCAAGTTGTAAAATATATATTTATACAATTTTTCATACATACAATAAAACATCATGTGTGTGAAACATACTTGAAAAATTCAATTTCAACGCAGGTCACACCATGTGGCACAGTAACTGTAAAAATATATATTTTCCAATTTTATGATACGTTTGTCCATAATAACGTATTGTACGACCGCAGTCTCGCCGCAACACGCAGGCTACTTGATACCGAGACAAGTAGGCCTTCTTTATTTCAGTATCTCTTTAGCGTAACTACTAACATTTTTATCGCCAGTTTTAGGGTTCAAAGAATTCAATTACACCTTAACAGTACCATCTAAAGACATTGATTATACATTGAAATGATATTAGGAACATCAAAGGCCATGCCCCGATGCATTATATATTGAAATTGATGATACTTTAACGGACATATGCCGTAGTCCTTAAAGCAATATCGATAAAGTTCAAATTTCAAGCATGATTTGTTATCGTTTTTTCAATACGCTTATGATATTATCCAATCGATGGTATGTTCAATTGCTCTTGACTTGCATCAATAAAAATAGATGTGAGTCGACCTGTTTGAATTAATGATCGTGTAATTTAAGCTTTTAAGTTTATTCGTAGAACAACCCTATATGTGTGTGTTTCGATTTTTAACGGCTAAATATGAATTGACCTTTATTGCATTGCACGTCATTAAAGATTTTAAAAAGTCAGCAATCGATTTCTATGTTTAAAGTTTATACTATTTATATTGTTTGTTTTTTTTGGGTTTATTTAATATATAATATTAATAGCGAATCATCCCGGCTTCGCACGGGTAGAAGTCGTCGGGGAAGGTGTTACGGGCGGTCAGTTTAGGAGATCTCAAAATGCTTTCGCTTATACATATATAGATAAGTTTCTATTTTTTATAGTAAATACAATAAGACCTCAACAATTTATCTATCAGTTCCTTATCCATTAAAAGCGTAAGCAAAATTAGTGCAATAAATAGATTAAATCAAAATTCAAATTTATTTGTCATATTATAATAAGCGAATTATTCACTCTACTCATCACGAGATCTTCGAAACTATAAGTCCGACTGACTTGAAAATTATTATAATTAGACCTTATGCTACGTTGACGCTTACTAAAACCGGAATTTACGCAAATCCTATACTTACATAATTAATTTTCCACTATCTACCAGTGCAAAGCCAAGGGGGATAGCTAGTATGTGTTAATAATTAACTAAATTATTGTCTCCTCCTGCACATACATTCAATCCTAAATGTTTATTGAAGAATATCGAAAAAGATTTAATTTATAACAATGTTAGTGTTTCGCAAACTTTAACGAAACTCAGTCCCAAGATAGTAAAATAGATAAATTTACGAACGAAACTTTGTTTCGATAGTTTCCTACCGAAAAGATGAGTTTCACTAGAACGCGATAAGATTTCATCCGCTTGTAAATTTCGTTAGTGATTTTTACATTATTACGTCACATTGCAATAAAAATATGGCTGATAACTGATACTTGGGCTTCGATAAATAATAATGTAACACTTTATATTAATTTAAGTATAGAGCATATCGTTGGACCCGAAAAAGCCATTGTGCTTCTATTTATAATGTTTATTTATATTTTGATTATTATACAACAAGCAATAGTATATTAAATTACATAAAACCATACTTAATAACACATTTTCAAACATAATACAATTTCAATTGTATTATCAACAGGACACACTTAAATTTAATTGAATCTTTTATCTGTGAGGTGCGGTGTTTCAGTTCTTAGATTAAGTGACCAATTATAATTACAAGAATATAATTGCTCTATAATCCCAAAAACCGAAACATAGCAATGTAATGTATGTTTGTGTATCGCTGGAATAAATGCTGAGTGGTGGAGAAGCTCAAAATGTACCAGTTAATATAACATTATTTTTATTTGAGCAATTTATATAGTTATCGATATTATTAATTAATTAACATTAAATATTTTTTGTATGAACATAAAATAATCTTATTACTTTAACATTACTTAAGAGTATTTGCGAAGATCACCTCGAGGCACACTGCCAAGAAAACTAGCTACATCCCTTATCAAGATAGCGAGCATAAAGTGTACTTTTGATAGAAATAGTCATAATAAGTAATTATTTATACCTCTTCTTCGCCTTGTTCATTTATCTTATTATGTATTTAATTTTAGTTTGTAATTGTATTAAACATTAGTTTCTGATAAAATAGGTACATATAAATCTACATATAATTACATAAGTTTGTAATCCGACTTTTTTTTTACAAAAATCAGTTTTATCGTTCTTGCTTAATTCAAAATATCAATTCAGTTATATCAATCATGATATCAATAGAAAATAATTTTATGTTATATAAAACGCATCCTCTCTGTTGTCTGTCTCTGTCAATTTCATTTCTTTATTATTAAAGGCTTTTGAAAATACTACTAACGACAAAGTTATTCTCTGAACAATGACTTTTAATGTTCATAGTTTTGATAGTTCTTCAAGCGCGTCTGCCTCGAGCTAGACCCTAGAACTGATATTTTAAATATCATTCAAGTTGACATATATATTATAGCAATATAAATATATAATTTATATGAAATTTACTCAGACTTACATATTCTTATAATTTTAAAGCAATGATTGTTCATACAATTTAACAAAATGACTCAGTATTGTTTGGCGTAGTTTACATAAGCACTTCCATTATTCAAATTTAATAAAAATTAATACAAATCTTCCGGCAATTACGCAAATCGCTTATTAATGTAAACATAACCACAAACAGCAAATAAGTCAAGCGTTAATGTAATAAAGAGGTAACGCATTACATACGTGTTTTCCAGCAGTCCGGTGTTAGTATAACATTGTGTAACTGTGTCGGACCACACAATGCAATATGTTATGTTCTCTTGTTTCGTGTACACTCCCCTTTACGAACAGAATATCGTTTCTAAATTAGAGTTGTGTTAGGAATGAAAACAGTATTGTTTTTGTGGATGATAAGTTTTCATTAATCTTAGTAATCACCTAGATCAAAAAAATACCGTGATCAGGTTATTATTTTTTCTTAAAAAGTATACTGAATTTTACAAGATATAGATAATTCTATATATATATATATAATTCTATATATATATATATATATTATATAGATGTTGATAATTTTATCTATTATTTATAGTTAATGGTGAAATTTGCTTGTTTTAAATAATCGACACGCGGCAACCCTGAAAGAGGAAATACAAGGTAAAGAATCATAAAAGTGCTGCACAGGGATTTTTCACTAAAATTTTCAAATGTTTAAATAATTTAAACCTCTCATGCACTTTCCTTTGAAATAACTGTAATATTTGCAAGCTCCACTGCTACAATTTCATTTCCGATTATAATTTTCATCATAAGTATTATGAATATAAAAAATATATTCAGTTCGAACCAGTTAATGTCCCACCGCTGGGCAAGGACCGGCTCTTTATTAAAAAGAGTAATGTGTATTATTGAATCATTCTCGGGTGTAGGTTTCCTTGCAATTTATTATCTGTGGCGTACTGAATTATCTCTGCAATTATCTCTCTAAAAACATGTTAACAAAAAAATAATTAATTTATTATGATTTGATGGCTCATGATCAATAATGCTAAACTTCATACAAACAATTCATTAAAGCCGAACCAGTTTCGAAAATTAACTTCTATATCTTTTGGTCTGAAATTTAAAAATATATTATTTTGTTTTTAAAAATGTTTTTAGCATTTCGGTGCCGACTGTATTATAAATTTATTACTTGCTTAGGGATACGAGATAACTTGCGGCGTCTAATGGTATTAAAACGCATTTGCATTCGTATTTTATTAAAATACCGTGTAGATTTTAATTTCTTACCTTCCTTTATGGAAACATTATTTTATATTAAGTAGATTACTTTTATTAATTAAATTAATCACGTATTTTAAATACAATAATATATTTAATACACAAATATTTTAAAGTATTTTTTTCTTTATGCTGCTTATGCTGTTTATAATTTATAATGAAAATTTAAAGTATTCTCGTTAGTAGCGATACGGCAAGGTTCAAATAAGCTGAATGTAAGGATAAAAAAATGACATCTACCTAATTCCCTAATTTTGTTATGTATCCTAGTTTTCGCTGTAACCTATTTCGGCGAGAGAGGTATATGGATAAACAGTAAAGACTGTAAATCGACTTTTTTAATAAGATAATAAGTCAATATTAACTAAATACATAATCTGTTAAATAAAACTAGAACGAGTTTGAGGTGTTTAATTAATCGCTTGATTATTTCAATACGATTTTTTGTTCCATTATATATATGTATATGTATATTATACATCATTATATCATAATATAAAGGCGGTCATTGAGTCATAACAAGTACATATAATATGGAAACATTGGGAAAAATAATTATGTAAGATATTATTGTATTACGTTAAGCCTAGAGCAATTTTAAATTATCTTAATTCAATGGAAAAATTTGATTAAAAATTACACATTACTTTAATATAAGGACATAATTTAAACATACTTTTTTGAGCAAAATGTTTTAAATAGCGAAAGAAATGCACCACACTTAAACTTAACGATGAAAGAGTGGATGAATAGCACATTACTGTACACTAAAAGTTAATGAGAAAAGCACATTAACTTTAGAGCTCTCGACTTTCACTTCAACTTTTTTAACTATCTTCATTAAACCTATATACATATTATATAGTTCTAAGTATAAAATGTATCCTTGATTGCTTCATAGCTAAAAATTAACAACTTGTGCATGTGACAAATGTTTGATCAAACGCCTCCTCTTCTCTTAAAGATATTTTTTGAAGTTAACCGAAAACGTCATAAATAACATTTTTGAATTATATTCGTTTTGTTAATAAATAAATCTTATTAATTAAAATGAAATAGAACTTAGAATTGTGGAAATCCTGTGGGTTACACAATATCTTGTAAAATTCAATAAAATAAACAAGAAACATACGAATAATAAAAAAAAAATTGAAAACGATTAAAAAGTATAATCAAATAAAAAATAATGAAAATATAAGCAATAGCAATACATAGTGTTTTAATGCTATTTATGGTGATATTATGTAAAATAAAACTGACTTTATCAATATCAGTAACTTGTGAGTATTAAGGCACAAAATAATTCTTCATCGGCATATTGATTAAGTGAATCTGGTAGATCTTACGGTCATCACAGTGGAAGATAAAAGGATTTGTCATCATCGCCACGTTCAGTAACTACACCTTGAAGATCATCGCCTTCATCAAAAGGATGGAGGAAAATGAAAAAAAAATATGAAGTATATATAGAAAATATTTATATTTATTTAACTTAATGTTCATATCAAAATTATTAAACAAAAACTCTTGAACGTGCACCTTGTAGTGTCGCGCCCGAGAACTCTGCCAATTGAGCTATACGCCACTTATTGCAACTAAAACGTCGAAACTATTACGTCTGAAGCTACGTTATCGCTAACTGGGGTCGAATCGTTAAAATAACTTTATATATAATATCCCAAAACAAATTATAATCCACAAATTGAACATGTAAATATTACACTACTAAATAAAGTAAGCATTTAAGATAATGCGAACTTTGCAAATGAAACTAAGTATTTTTATAAAATTCTTAAATATAATACAGAAAACATTCGTACAAACAACTAAACAACATCATAAGTCTTCAGTCATGTTTCAGTTTATCCTTTAAAATTTGATTCACATAATTATAATATTTCTGTGTAGAGAACACGTGACTCAGATTGACATCAACATTCGGTGAGGGAAAACACCGCATCATATGAATATCAGAATTCTTTCTCATCATCGTCACTACAGAATTGTCCTCTCATTAAAATGTATCGAATTTTACTTTAATAAACGAAGCAATGACTCTTCTTATAATCTTGCATATTGATATATATCTACAATCAATGTAGAAAATCTAGCTGCTTATTCTAAAAAAATATTTTTGCGTTTACACAATTCCCTACAAGTTATCAACCGCATCAAGTTATAACATTAATAACTGCCTCGGTGGTCGAGAAGCTAGAAAAAAGTATGAGGTACCGATGATAAGGGTTCAATTCCCAAAGTTGGGTTTTTGTCTAAGATTCTTAGTAGCAGCTAGGATTCTAGATGTTGGAAAGGAAATCAATTCGCCCCAGTATATTATTATTGTCTTTGTAAGCAACAAATTTCGTATATATTAGAACCCGTCAACTAATGTAATCAAATTATGATCAAAAATATTGGCCTATCTACGAAAATAATTATACAAGCATAAACCTGGCTTATAATTTAAAGAAGACAAATGAAAGTAGAAATAGACACAAAAACACACCAAATACTAATCGAATACCGCAAGAGAAATAAGAATCTGTAATAACATCTGAAGGAAAGTCATGCGACAATAATATTCTTGTTTGACAAAAAGATCAATAATTAAAATATTAACTAGTTAATCCTATTAGCAATAAGCAAGGTAGCAGAATTTAAACATGCAACCATCAGGTTACGAACCTGGTACTCTGTGAGATAAGCAAAGGTTCTAAAATTTTAGATATGTACATAATGTTTGTCAGATTTTTTTTATTGCTCATTCATATCGAAGGCCAATTACGAATTACGTTATAAAGAATATATATTTTTAAATTTTAACGCACTATTAATTTTAATATGAAACTGATAACAACCAAATTACTCGATTAGGGGGTGGTATACCTAATATCTTAAAATTTAGACTTATTTGTTTCCTCTGAAAGGAGAATTTACAAAACTATTAAAACAATACCCTATTTAACTTCGATTTAAACTCATCTGTTTATATTTTCAAAAAACAAACAAATACCAAATAGAAGATCACATTAATAGTTAGCAAATTTAGAAGTCAAAAATTATAACAAAGTAAAACTTGAATGTGCACCCCGTGGAATATCGCCCAGGAAGCTGTGCCAATTGGAAAGTGAAATCTATTCCGTTGAAGCTATTGTATGAATGACTGAAGGATTTAATGTATTGTACTAACTCTAAAAAATCGAAACGGACATCATTTCGACAGGACAACACACAGGATAATTATTCAGTCGAATACATATTAAGAAGTGAGAATCTTTTAAACATGCTTCACTTTCATGTCTTGATAGTTTTGCTTCGGAATCGTTATCTAATATCGATAGAGTAAATCTTTAGTAATTGAAAAGTGTTCTGCTTGCACATAGAAACCACGCTAATCTCAGATAACTCGTTAAATCGTCACTGCTCAATCAACGGAGACGGTCTCAGCATGGTTGTTTCTCATCATCGATGCGTTGAATTACTACACTTTACAGAACATCGATTTTATTGAAATCACTTGAGTTACAGAAACGTATTATGAAGACAATCCTAATAGTCTACTTTTGTCGTAGTTGTCTTGGCAGTCATGTTTCAGTTGATTCATCAGCATGTAAAGAAAAAAATTGTAGATAAATGTAGAAAAAACGTGACTCAGTCTGCTCGGTACGCAATTTTGTCATCACATATGTATATGAGAGTAGTTTGTCATCATCGTCACTTTGCAAAATATTGCTTTCATCGAAATTAATTGAATTAAACTTAATCAAGCGAAGCCATGACTCTCAGACATGCTACTCTAGTCCATATTTTAGAAACAATATGAGAAATCTAGCTAGTTACACTGGTAAAAAGAGATCTCTCATAATAAAGCGGAATTCTGATATCAGTAAATATGATTCTATCCGATTCTCGAGAATTCTCGCTCAGCTCTGTTAATATAGCTACACATTCAAGTTTATACAATGTTCTAATTTTTTATATAATGCACTTGATTATCAACAACATGGCGCTTCAAGTATACCTAGTTGAGTCTATAATACTACCCTATTGATTTGCCTGCTATTCAACGACTGTGTATTTTAATGGCATAAATTATGTTCGTAATTACCAATATTTATCAAAATTAAGAAGCAAAAATTCGTTAAAGTTAACCCCACGGTATCGCGCCCGAAAATTCTGCCCATTGAGTTATACATCACTTATTATAACTAAGACGTCGAATCTGTTAGGTCTGAAGCTACGTTATCGCTAACGGGTGTCGAATCGTTAATACTAACTTTAAAAATATCCTAAAACAAATTATAATTCATAACTACAATGGACATATAAATATAACGCTACTAAATAAAGTAAGCATTAAAGCTTTGATTCTTTAACACAATTCGAACTTTACAAATAAAAGTAAGTGTATATTTTTTTCTGTCGAAGATAGATTTTGGACAGGAAAATTCTTAATTCGCCCTAGTATATTATTATTTTCTTAGGGAGCAACATATTTAGTTTATTTAAAACTAGTTTTCTAATGAAATGTACATGAATCAAATCATGATCAAAAAGTTTAGCTTAGCTACGAAAATAGTAATACAAGCGAAAACCTGGCTTATAACTTGTAGAATACAAATTAAAGAAGAAATAGACACAAAAACACACCAAATACTAATGGAATACCACAATAGAAATAAGAAACTGTAATAACAACTTAAGAAACTCATGCGAAACAATTCTTGCTTAACAAAAACATTAATAATAAATCATTAAAATATTAACTCGTTAAAACTATTTACAATAAGCGAGGTAGCAGGATTTGAACCTGCAACCCTCAGGTTACGCGCCTGGTGCTATAAGCAAACGTTCTAGAATTTTAGCTTTAATAAATAATTCAATAACTGTAAATCTTTCACGGTATAGTTACATTACGAGACGTTTTTATAATTTTATCGTTTCAACTTGGCCCCCTGGAGATAAGTGATCGTTTCGCATTTCGTAAACTGTTAAAAGTGTTAGCCGTCAGTAAGATAATTAAAAAATCTTGTTAAAAATTTATAACTTCCCTTCGTATTACGAAAGTATGTGTGCGACTTCTATTTTATTTTAATATTGACTTCTTGCTGCCTGCCCGCTTGTAGCCTTACAAGAGTGAGGAAATAAAGAGTACACTTCTCTCTGAACATGTCGAACACGTTAAATATCACGTCTCTTTCGTTGGTTAATCTCCGAGATTAGCTACCGTGGTGGAAATTCGATAAGACGAAAATTAAAATTAATTATATATTTTCATTTTTAAGTTATAGTAAAATATGTTTTCGAATCTAGTTATTTTTTGTAATTGTGTTAATAAAAACACATCAACTACTCACATATAAAACGTTTTCTGTATTTCTGTTCTGTTACAAAATATAGCCTGGCAAACTATGAGCGATTTATTTTCGTCACCAACAAATATTAATATACACTGGCTCACTCACTATTCCTTCCGGAACACCACTATGTGTCGGTGAATCAACAGATGACTGGGTGGTACCTACCTAGACGGGCTTGAACAAAGCCCTACCTCCAGTAAATATAATTTTATGTAACATTTTCGAAAGTAAACAATGGTGTAATTATCAAGATTTTGGCTCGATAATTTGACTTCAATATACGAATATCTATTATGTTAGTATCATGTTGTTAGTATCATACGAATATCATGGTAAATGAAACATGTTCTGTATCCGCGTAGTAACCCAGAAAGTCTCAGATAGCTCTTTTGTCATCACTTCTCAATCAAGAGATACGACCTCAGTTATTTTGCTTTTCATCATCGATATCTTGAATAACTACGCTTAACACAACATCGCTTTTACTATAATTAGTTGGGTTACAGAAACGAAGCAAGCATTACGAAGGCAATCTCAACAGTCTACTTTTGTCGTAGCTGTCTCGTTAGTCACGCTTCTGCCATAAAAATGTAGCATTATTACAGATTGAGTATTAAGGCACAAAATGATCCTTCATCGGTATATTGAACAAGTGACTCAGGTAGTTCTTACTGTCATCACAGTGGAAGTAAGAAAATCAGCAATGCTGATTTGTCATCATCGCCACGTTCAGTAATTATACCATGAAGAACGTCGCCTTCATGAAAAGAATGAAAAAATTAACGAAGCTGTGACTACCAAACATACTTCACTCAATTTGCAAACGTTTCGATAAATCAACCAATATTATTAATGTAACGATCAACTTTATGTTATGTCGTCCATATCGAAGCCAAACTACGAATTAGTTAACTTTTTGATATTGCGCTCTTTTTTATTAAATATCTTTATCGAAAAAAACTGACAAAGATAAGTCTAATTGAGCATGATAACATGAACATACATTCTTATAAGAATTCGTTTTATTTGTATCTCAATAAATGTTGTAGAGTATAACTAACAAAATCGTAATGATTAAGTACAATCAAGTCATGCTTCTGTCTTCATAAGGGTTTCATTAGTTTGTGTCTGGTAGATCTCCCAGTCATCACACTGATTTGCCACCATCGCCACGTTCAGTAACTACACCTTGAAGAACATAGCCTTCGTCAATATAAAGAAAATAATTTAAAGTTAATTAGCTATTCATTCAGCTTTCAGATTAAAAAAAGATTAAATAAAGTAAAAGAAAATAGAAATATATTTTAATTTACGAGTCCTATGAAAATTAATAAGGAAAAACTCTTGAACGTGCACCATATGTTATCGCGCCCGAGAACTCTGCCATTTGAGCTATACGTCACTTATTGCAACTGAGACGTCGAATCTATTACGTCTGAGGCTACGTTATCGCTAACTGGGGCCGAATCGTTAAAATAACTTTATATATATTATCAAAAAACAAAATATAATCCACAAATAAATACAAGCACATGAGACATAATATCTTATCCCAAGGTTGGTGGCTCATTGGTAACGAAGGCGATGGTAACATCTCATGGTAATGGCGATGGTAACATCTGATGGTAACGTCAATGTGTATGGGCGCTGGTGACCACTTACCATCAGGTGGCGTAAATGCTAGTACGGCTAATCTTACTGCTTATTCTTAAAAAAAATTGTGTCTACAGAATTCGCTACAAGTTATCAATCACACGAAATTGTAACACTAATAAATGCCTCGGTGGTCTAAAAGCTATTGAAAAAATCTCAAATACCGATGTTATTGTTTTAATTCCCAAAGTCGGGCCGATAAAATGTTATTGCTTATTTTTGCCTAAGATTTTCAGTCGCAAGAAATCAATTCGCCCCAGTATATTATTATTGTCTTTGTAAGCGACAAATTTATTATATTTAAAAACCAGTCTAACAACAACTAACAAAATCAAATTATGAACAACAAGTTTAGCTTAACTACGAAAATAATAATACAAGCGAAAACCTGGCTTATAACTTGGAGAAGACAAGTGAAAAAGAAATAGACACAAACGCACATCAAATAATAATCGTATACTACAAGATAAATTATAATCTGAATGACAAATTAAGAAAATTATTCGAAACAATTCTTGCTTAACAAAAACATTAATAATAAATCATTAAAATATTAACTCGTTAAAACTATTTACAATAAGCGAGGTAGCAGGATTTGAACCTGCAACCCTCAGGTTTCGCGCCTGGTGCTCTGCTATAAGCAAACGTTCTAGAATTTAAGCTTTAAGAAATAATTAAAAAACTGTAAAACTTTCGCGGTATAGTTACATCACGGGGAGTTTTTTTATAAATTGATGGTTTCAAACAGTTAAAAGTGTTAGCCGTTAGTAATATTGATAAAAAATCTTGTTAAGAATAATAACTGCTCTTCGTATTACGAAACTATGTGTGCGACTTCTATTATATTTTAATATTGACTTCTTACTCTTGTAGCCTAACGAGAGTGAGGAAATAAGGAGTAAACTTTTCTCTGAACACATCGAGTACATTAACTATCACTTCTCCTTCGTTGGTTAATCTTCGAGATTAGCTTCCGTGACGGAAATTCGGTAAGAAGATAATTAATATTCATTACTACATGAACGAAGAAACACAATAATACTCAAAAACAACAACAATATCTAGTTTTTTTGTAATTGTTGTGTTAATAAAAACACATAAACTGTAACATATTAAATGTCTTTTAAACGTGTATACATAACATATCTAATTAGGTCACCGTAAAATAGTATCACCTACATATTTTAATTAAACAAACAAATCTTTAGTACGATTACTACAAGCCAAACCACTTCTACATTCTTAAATAAACAATAATTAACCATAAAGAAGTACGACGGAGATGACCACTTAGTTTTTTCGCGAATTTATGTATCTAGTTTCAGTTCTTATAAAAGCAAGAGCGCGGAGGAGCCAAGTGTAGAAGCTAATTTAAAAAACGAAATAGATAACATTACACGCACGTTTTTACGAGTAAGTATATAACGAGTTAAACGATATTAATGATTATAATCAAAATATCATTTATACAAGTTACATCATTTCCTAGGAGCACCTTAGAATATTTCGAAATCGAATCAAAGCAATAGAATCTACATTGCAAACCGGCTAGAAACTTTGTACGTACCGTTCTCTGTTATTTAAACGATAAAGCTACAAATTACTTTCTCAAATTATTTGTCGCACACATACAGCTGCAATGTTCAGCAAATTAACGGTCCTTTAATACATTTCCGAAAAACTAAAAAAGCAGATGGTATTCGCGTCATCAACGCACCGACGGACCGTTTTATGTTCCCAGAACTCTCAAACCAATCTTCAATGTCACGTTGTACGTAACACGAATATATAAAGTGTGTCACAAAATCCCTGTCCGACCCGTTAAGTGGTTATTAGGTATCGTGAGTTGATTCTATTTATTTAATCATTATTAAAATAGTAAGCAAAAATTAACCTTGAAAAATATGAATTGTGTTCACCGACACTGTTGGTGGTAAACACGTGAACAACTGAGGTCATGATTTCGTGTCTTTGCTACCCAATGGATAAAAGCGCTGTCGCCCGCGCCTGTGTTGCCATGTAATTTTCGTCATTTAATTAAATTAAATTTTATTCGGGGTAAAAATTATTTGCTAAATATTTTATAAATAATTACTTAAATAGAACCGACTCACGGTACCTACTTACCACTTCATCGATCGGAGAGGGTTTTTGTTACACACTGTAGATTAATTCATAAAAGATAAACATAAAACTGTTATTTAGAATTTATTCGTTGAGATGCCATGTCCCTCGTGCCTGTGACTGCACTCACTCCCTTATTGAAGGGAATTGTATACTGTTATATGTTATTTTTACAACAAATACCAATTCATACTCCTTCCATTTGGTTATTCACTTTTTGACAGATGGAATTATTTAATTCCGTAACGTAAAATTTTGATTATTGATTCGATAATATAATATATTATATTTTTACTTTAATTTGTATATAGTTGCGATTATCAAGTATGCTTTTTCCTTAGATGTTTCTATGCTATGTGCTTACTATTACTTAATACAAAACAAGATTAAAGCAAATAATAAGCATTTAAATGAAGTATCGACTTGTTCGTCGTATTAATTATATAGTGTATATACGCATATAGTTATGGGGTTACGAAAGTCCCTTGTCAGAAGACTAATAATTATAAACATAATATAATGATGTTAATATTACTAAAATAATTATGTGTTTATTGTGATAAAACTATGATTGTGATAAAAATAAAACTTTTAATTTTTTTTATCTTTGTATAATTTTTGATGTACAAATCTACATTTAAAATCGATTCGATCGATTGGCGTTTTTCTTGAGTTGTATTTATTGAGGATTGCTTAAAATCCTGGTACATTTAATGTATTTCGTAGTTTAGGTGAATCTTATTTTTGACTTCTGATATAACAATTTTACATGTTTATTATTAAGATTATTCAAGTTAAGTTTTAGTTATACTGGAATAAATCGTATTTATTGTATTATGTAGTATTATTATTATTATTTATAAGTATGTTTTGATATAGATTTACTTATTTATTTATTTAATCGATACACCACAGTATTTGAAATTTATTACGTTATTTTATTTATTATTATTACAAAGCGAAAAGATCGCCAAAGTTGTAAGCTACATAATTAAATTGTATGTAATGTTGTATTGTGTATAATAAAGTGTAAAGTAAAGAAGTTCTAAGGAAAATGTCAAAAGCGAATATCCATTTGGACAGATGTATTGTATAATTATTATTCCTTTTTGTTTAACAATAAGGCTATGAGCGCAGTTGTAGTCGTTAAGAAAATAAAAACTTTTATTAATATAAAAAATACATAATGATAAGTGAGATTAGTAGGTGATAAAATTAAGGAATCATATCAAAAATTTCAACGCAGCACAACTTGAACGCGCACCCCATTGGGTCTCGCGCCAGAGAACTCTGCCGTTTAAGCTATACGTCAAGCATAAAATTTGAGCAACGAATCTAAAAGGTTTCTATCGCACGAGTGAATGAATGAATGGCTTAATGAACGCTAAAATTATTTTATGCTAAGACTATATATGATGATGAAAATATTAATGTATAACTAAATACAATCACAATTGATGATATAATTCGGGAACGTAGACTAGCAAAATATTTGCTTGTACGTCGTCACTCTCTCATAATAAATCCAAAAACGAGTTTATTTTAAACTGTTTCTTTTAAGATAAATCACAGACATAACAGACAAAAATCCAATTATATTATTACGTTAACTTGCAATTCAGTGCAACGACTTTTTCTGTACAGTTTAAAATATAATATTAATGTGTGTATTGTGCTCATTATCGCAACTTTGCAGATTATTCCTATTATTTATTAAAAAGAATTAAATTAAACTTAAAATAAAGAAGCAATGACTCTCAGACATGTTATGTTAAGCCGAGTGTTTTCTAATGTACAAGAAAATGAAAATCTACATGAAAATCTACTTGATCGATCTGGCAAAAATATGTCAAATGAAAACTAATTTAAATTAAAGTATTAAACTTAATTAAAGCTAATGTCGTGACTAATACTAAGTTAAAAAATACTTTAAGTATAAGTTTTAAACTTCAATTTAATGAATTTTAAACTCTGATAAGTTAAGCAAACAACCGGTAAGCAAAAATTTGGGCCGGAGTGGTTAATAAAATTAATTAAGACGAAGGTAATTTTTGTACAAATCGTAAGCTTAAAACTAATTTGAGTAAAAGTATAAATAAATGAAACTAATTTTAAACTTGAATTAAAGTTACGCAAACCATTTCCGGTACATCGTCACGGTTCAAACAAACTTGAAAATTAAAAATAAGTCCCTAATATCTATAGAAAACAATACCTTAAAGTAAGGGCCGAATAAAAGAATTAAAATTAATTAAAACTAAGTTATATAACTATATTAATCGTAAGCTTAAGACGAATTTAAGTATTAAAGTAAGTTAAAACGAATGTAAACAGGGTAATTCTCAATTAAAACTTAAGAACATTAAATATAAAGTTCCAACCAACAATTAAAGATAAATCACCTTAAGGTTTAAATAATATACTTAATTAAAATTATATTACTGACGCAACAGAATTTGAACATGTAAACCTCCAGAATATTATAATGACATGATTTTCAACTATAAATACTACTATATACACGCCTGTTGTGTGAACGCCTTCTGGACTTAAACTGCTTACTACTTAAAATAGATACCATTTTGAAATGTAGCGAACTATAAAGAAGTTGATTTTTTTATACATAGCAAAATATTTGTCTGTGGGTCGTAACCGTCTAACCATACTCGCGTGTGTATCTTACCTCTCTAACAAATACAAAATCAAGCCAATTGATATCACACCACGACCGCTAAACCCAATTTTTAATTAAACTGTTTTTTTTTTAACATAAATAACAGACAACAGACAAAAGTCCATGTAGAATTTGTACCAATGTAGAACATAATCAAGAAATCAATACCATTTTTTTATTACTAATTCACTCAAGTAGGTCAATAAAAAATATTGATTGAATATAATGGCAAATTGTTCGTACGATAAAATCCAAAAAAAAAGTTACTATACTAATCGCAAGCTTAAAACTATTAAGTACAATTATTAATAGATGAAATGAATTTAAAGTTATGCAAACAATTTCCGGTACATCACCGAGGTTCAAACAACTTTTATAATTAAGTCCCTAATAACTATTGAAAACAATACCTTAAAATAAGAATAAAAGAATTAAAATTAATTAAAACTAAGTTATATAACTATATTAATCGTAAGCTTAAGACGAATTTAAATTTAAGTATTAAAGTAAGTTAAAACTAATGTAAACAGGGTAATTCTCAATTAAAACTTAAGAACATTAAATATAAAGTTCCAACCAACAATTAAAGATAAATCACCTTAAGGTTTAAATAATATACTTAATTAAAATTATATTACTGACGCAACAGAATTTGAACATGTAAACCTCCAGAATATTATAATGACATGATTTTCAACTATAAACACTACTATGTACACGCCTGTTGTGTGAACGCCTTCTGGACTTAAACTGCTTACTACTTAAAATAGATACAATTTTGAAATGTAGCGAACTATAAAGAAGTTGATTTTTTTATGTAACAAAAATTTAAAATCGTGTTCTACAATATCTCACCACCGGACTAGCAAAATATTTGTCTGTGGGTCGTCACCTTCTAATCATACTCGCATGTGTATATTGCCTTTTTAACAACTACAAAATCAAGCCAATATCACACATTCACTTGGTGGTAGGGCTTTGTGCAAGCTCGTCTGGGTAGGTACCACCCACTCATCAGATATTCTGCCGCAAAACAGCAATACTTGCTGTTGTTGTGTTCCGGTTTGAAGGGTGAGTGAGCCAGTATAATTACAGGCACAAGGGATATAAGATCTTAGTTCCCAAGGTTGGTGGCGCATAGGCGATGTAACCGATGGTTAACATCTCTTGCAATGCCAATGACAATGGGTTACCACATACCATCACGAGGCCTATTAGCTGGTCTGCCTTCCTATGCAATAAAAAAAAGAAACACCACGACCGCTAAACCCAATTTTTAATTAAACTGTTTTTTAATTAAACAGACAAAAATCCATGTAGAATTTGTACCAATGTAGAACATTAACATCTATTTTTTTTTACTAACTCACTCAAGGAGATCAATAAAACATATTGATTGGATATAATGGCAAATTGTTAGTACGATAAAATTAAAAAAAAAATACTATACTAATCGCAAGCTTAAAACTATTAAGTAAAATTATTAATACATAAAACGAATTTAAAGTTAAGCAAACAATTTCCGGTACATCACCAAGGTTCAAACAACTTTTATAATTAAGTCTCTAATAACTATAGAAAACAATACCTTAAAAATAAGGGCCGAATAAAATAATTAAAATTAATTAAAACTAAGTTATATAACTATATTAATCGTAAGCTTAAGACGAATTTAAATTTAAGTATTAAACTAAGTTAAGACTAATGTAAACAGGGTAATTCTTAATTAAAACTTAAGAATAGAAGAATATACTTAATTAAAATTATATTACTGACGCATCAGAATTTGAACATGGAAATCTGAACATGAAAACACAAAAAAAAATTGTTATAAAAGAATATAATATAGTCTGCCTATGGCTTCGTATGCTAGGTGCATATTTCGCTACTCGTTTTAGTGTGTAAATACCTCTCATTTTTTCAATTTAGTATTATAATATAGCTTTGAGCACTACTATTTTACATTAACAATTATTTCGCACCCTAATAGTAAAGTAATAAAGTGTAATGTCGAACCGGGCTGGCTGGTCAGATTTCAACTCGACTTGATGAAGTACCTCAATGATCTCTCTTTAATCCTAAATGGCTTGCTAGGCGACCAGGTTTCTCTCTAGCTAACTTACCATAGATATACCATGTCCAAAAAAAACTATCTAACGATTAAATAAAGGATACAATACAATTTTTACTTTTCTAGTTTAATATTGAAATTAACTGTAAACAAAATAGAAATTTCGAAGAGCCATATATGGCTTCGTATGCGGTTAGGGGTTAAGTATAATTATTAAAAGTTATTAAAACAAATTTAACAACTAAACTTATCGTTAGTTTAAAACTAATTAAAATATAAGTATTAAATTTAATTAAAACGAGTTTAAAACATTATAATCCTATATCCTAATAAGTCGTTAAGAGTATCAAATAACGATAAAAACCAAAGCAATTACCAATAAATCGCCAAGATTCAAACATTCACTGTTTCATGTATTAAACTTTAAATAATATAAGTAAATTTAAAATTATTTAAATTTGCGACGTAGCAGGGACCGAACCTGCACCCTCCGGTTACACGCCCAGGGTGCTCTGCCAAGCAAGCATACGTTCAAGGAATGCCACGAGCAATTTTTTTAATCTGATTCACTTAATTTTATAAAAATAATTCAACACATATGTTTATATTATTTTTAAGTACTACGTTGAATTTATATTACAAGGTATTTATAAAGTCATGATTTCGAACTCCTATGATACTATAGAATCGTCTACTCGTCAAACACTGCTTACTATTTAAAATAGATGAAATTTTGGAATGTATCAGAGTTATATCGATAAATTGATATGTAAAAGTTATAATTTACTACATATACCCTCAAAGTAGCACAACAGTATTAAATAATATATTTGTAAGATAAAATAAAAATATAATTTTGTTTTTCGAACAATTACTGCACCACAGTTTTACACTATGGCAGTTTTTATCGTTCACTTCTTGTTAATGTTACAATATGATGCTTAAATAAATGATTATTATACATGATTATTACTCACGATGGCGGAATTTAAATTAAATTAAATATGTAACAAATTATTTGTTATAAATATAGGAGAATATCTCGATGTTTCGTTTAATTTATCGTTAGTATTCAATTTTTAGTAGTTTTTCACTGAAGTTATTGGCTTTCTTTTTTTAACTTTTAGTTTTACTATAATAAAAAAAATACCAATAACGATTAGACATCACTATATCTTCTAATTTTATGTTATTATCTGAATATCATGTCTAATTACAGGTCGGACATATCATGTAGCAATTGTTTACTTTACAATCCGGTCCACTACAATGGGCGCACAATTAACATGTTAGCGAAAATAATTGCAACCGATTTGTATTGTCTGCAAAATGTACATCGTGCCGATTTATCTACTTCATACTTTATAATTCACGTTTTCTCTTACATTAAAAAAAATATACATATATTAAAGCTTCCTATAATCCTATTTTTACGACCTTTATTATCTTTCATATCATTTTTTTTAACAAGTAAATGACATTTTCTCATTTATTTCCGTATAAAGGCACCAGTATTTTTGTTATTTTACTTTTCTAATTTGAAGGCCACCCTTGTGGACTAATGTCTGTAATTACACTTACTCGATCATCAATGAAACCGCAAACACTAAGTTGTAAATAAGATTAACTGTTGAGTAGGTTTTACCTAACCTGACAGGCAGGCAAAGCGCTATCACCAGCAAAAACTAGATCGTTCACAAGCTGGATATTATATGGATACTAATACACAATATATCTTACGAACATAAAGTAACCTAAATTTTCTAACCTCAAAAACCAATGTAAATTATTTATTGGCCAATATTTCAAAAGATATCACAAATGCTTCAAAGTAGGGTTGTAAATTTTCAAATATTAAGTACAATTGTTGATAAATGTTAATAAACTGCTAATCTCTATAGAATAAACAAATAACTTCTATATGATAATGTAAATATTTTAACAGGTATAACATTAGTACACAAGTTCATGATGTACTCGAACATTTAAGATCTAGGGCAGCTGGCAACCCTACTCTATATTAAGCAGACGGTCAAAACTGAGAGAATTGCAAATGTATGGAACAACCCCATTCATATAAACGTAACCACCCGACGCTTGGCAAGCGACTAGTCCGATTCCTATAAGACATGTACAACTCAGTACTAATTCATAACTTACTGTTCCCGTGCTCGCAACATGTCGTGTCCGTACATCGTACATAATGAATATAAGTTACCGTGTAATTTGTTCTGTTTGCGTAGGTACTACGTTTACGAGAACGCTTATTATGGTTGATTACATTCACATTTAATCGGCTTACCGCCAACAAGTCGATTTAGAACTGACTTCGATTTTATTATGACTGCATAAAGACTACATCGTTCGTTTTGATTTTTTTTTTAATTTGATATTTCGCTTAAAATGATGATACCTAAGACGACTTAATGGATTCACAAAATTTTCTCTTGAGACTCAGCGTAAGTGACAGGCTAAGTAACTGTAAACAACTCCGGAGTCTACATCGAGGTCTATTGAATTCTACAAAATATTTTGATTGACAATATTTTTATCCGTGAATGATAATAGCAAAACGATTTCCATATTTCGTTGATCGCTATAGATATAATTACACTGGCTTGCTAATCTATTAAACTGTAACACGATATTACAGACAAAACTGCAAATAATATTCAGAATATTTTTGATTTTTTCTCATTTTAATAGGAAGCTTTTCTCTTCTATTCAAAATAGAGGTAAATAGCAAACAAACTAGACTTTTTCATCGTCAACAAAATCAATTAAACGCTGATTACCTTTTTTAACGTTAGACGTACTCACTATGAAGTAGAGATAGTAATAAAGTCGGAGCTTGATCGAAACGACACAAGTGTTTATTAGTTTATTATTATGTTTTTACTGTACGTTTATTTATTTATTCTGATCGCCTCATATCCGCAGCATTATAAGCAAAAATATCGCAAGGATTGGCGACACAGAGGCAAAATTGGTTTTGTCTATATTGTCTGAATACAAATAGTTTGATCTGCCTTTATTTCGGGTAAATTCGCCAGAATCAATAAAATAAACGCTAAGTGTACAACACAGAACGCTAACAATGTTTTCCCGAGTGTAAACGAGAAATACGAAATAGCAACCGATTTCAAAATTAGTTTTTTTTTTCAGACAATAACATCTGTTTCGAGTCATACTGTGTACATAATCAGAAACGTTTGAATATAAAACCGGACATACTAAGCTCACATAAGATTATATTTAAATTGTAAAAATCAATAAAATATCACTAGAAAATGAACCTTTACGTATTGGATTGTTCGTAAAAACTCATATTAAATAGCTATTCAGGATTCGGCATTTAAATTTTGAATGTACACGGGCAAATTTAATTCATAGTTATAAGCATGAACTTAACGATCCTACGCTAATAGTTCTATGGTGCTATAAGTTATAACTAGCATAGATAAGTGTATGCAAGTGTTAAATCATAAAAATGCTGACATTTATTTATATTTTATATATAGGCACACTTGCGATTACGAAACAGTCACTCCCAAAGGATTAGCATTTATAAAATGGTCTCTCGATTAATCTAGTTGGTAATTTCTTTAAGCCATTATTATTAAGTGACAAGCGGTCAAACTTTCCTAGTTATATTAGTTTGATTGACATAAAAAATATATGTGTTTATCATATTAACAAAACGAAATGAGCTAGTTTTATCAATTTTTTTTTTAAATAAAAATTATTTTAATTTTGAATATATTTTCTTGTTGAATGAAAATTTCTATTTATATAAAGCTGGCCGACGAAAGTATTCGCTTGTCATAGTTCGAATAAAAGCAACAATTTGGATATTGTACATAATCTAAATAAATTTAAAAAACCTTAAGCAATATTTAATATAAAGACGAAAGTATTCGCTTGTCATAGTTCGAATAAAAGCAACAATTTGGATATTGCCGATAATCTAAATAAATTTTAAAAAAACCTTAAGCAATATTTAATATAAAATAACATTTAATTCATTTATTCATTGTTAGTATGTTTTAGAATTTTTTATTTAATTTTACTATTATTTTTTTTTAGTTTTTCAAATTATATGCTTTATTTTTAACTTTAGTTATTTAAAATAAGAAGTTTTGTAGTTTGTTTTTTGTTTTTGTTCATTTAGTAATTTGTAATAGCTGTTACTTAGTTACATAAGATGGATGCTGTGGTTTCCTGTAACTGAGGGAGCACATAGATTTGCAACTAACATAATTTATTTAAGCATGTCATGTGTATTCCTTGTTGGAGATCCTAATAAAATAAAAATAAAATAAAATAAAAAGCAGACTATAACGAGCTCTTTAAAAAAAAGGTCTTGTATATGACCTAATTATTCGTTTAACTTGTTTAAATATGTTTTTTTTTTGTTGTTGTTGTTAGTTTATTTAGTTGTTATAATAAGCAGTAAATCTCTGAGAAGCAAAATTAACACTTTAAATTTATTCTTATAAACGGAAACAAATTATATACACATTTTGGGCATTGTTGATTCTTATTTATACCGATATTTATATTATAGACTGTATATTTGATCGCGGTGATTTCAGAAACTATTAGTCATATTCAAATCTGCAATAATTTCAGACTATGATTCAAAGGGACGAAGCGATAGCCATAAAAGTCATCTTAACTATCAAACAGGCATCTACGAATGTAATCGAAACTTGACGCGGATGAAATCTCAAATAACAATTATAAATTACACAAATAGCTAATATTTATATCATATATATATTACTATAGTTGAATATATATCTGCAACTTTTAATGCTACATGATTTAATATCATATGACTTAATACAGTATGTGTAAGTAAATTAGGTATTTTAAGGGTTGGATCTTCGACTAATAGTGCAATTTTCAATTGCCGTCTTATTGCCTCTACTGGTGATAGAAGGGCTGGTTAATTTTTCGTTCAGATAATTGGAATAGCGATCTAAAGGGGAAATGCTGCATTCTTGCCACCATTCCACGCGGTCACGATTATTTTGTACAGTAATTATTTTTAATTTTTATTTGTATTTATTTAAGGTTTCAGTGAAATAAATTTTAAAAACCTTTTAAACTTAATTTCATATAATATTACTTTATTAATAAATATATTATAGTATTTAGTAAACATTTATATATTTACATATGTATTTATACTGTGAATTTTAATTTTTAATATAAATATTATAAAGAAAAATTTGTCATAGAGAGTGATACAATATGTCGTAAAATTTAAAATTCATCTTTAATTAATAGTTTATTGTCTATGTTATAACATAATTTTATAAACAAGTCCGCTTTTTTATATTTCAAAGTGAGCAATTGACTGTCAAGACCACTAATAACGATGTATTGAAATTCATTGAACATGCATTTGAAATTCAATCGATTGACTGAATCGCGAATGCCCTGAAATATTTTACTCACAAATATGCCTTTAAAAATATTACTAAGAGTATTCTGTGAATAACCAATCGTATTGCTATTGTAAAATAAAAATATCTTCCAATCACACTAATAATGACTGTATTGTTTATTTTTTAAGTGATATTTAACTTTGTTATTTGCAAGAACAGCTTAAATTTTATTTAAATATTTAGTTAGCGATACTGCTATATTGAATTGAATATTAATGTTGTGATTAAATAACCAGAGGTGGTGGTTACTTTGCTAATAAGCAGAATGGACTGTGTGATTCAGGGAACCTTAAGAAGGTAGCCAAAAGTGCCTGGCTTCCTTGTACAGTTGAAATTATTACGGAATATAAGACATAACTCATAGAATTGACTTGACTGAGACATTTCCTCTGCAGTTATTGCAGCCCAAACGACATATTATAAGCTCGGTCTATGCACATGTAAGTTCTAAACCTGGACGACAGCTGAGATGCCTTTCAGAGGTGAGGTCCTTTGAAGGCGTGCGAAATATTTCCTTGAAGTCAAGGAGAGTTTCCCATTCCCCTTGGTGAAGAGCAATCGTGGGTCGAGTATTTGTCGAAGGGTTTGTCCCGCGTGACATAAACAGGAAGATGTTTCATACCACGCTAGACTGGCTTGTTGGTGAGTGCAGTAGGAGGAAAATGTTTTGCGGAGGAAACGTCTCAGCATTCCCTTAGTCGCCTCTTACGACACCCACGGGAATAGGGGAGTGCTATTCTAACCCGGCACTCCACGGGGACATGTACTGAACAAAGTTGAGACCTGGCTGGATACTAAATCCAAGAAAACGGGAGCCTGGACACTGGCCCAATTGCCTCAGTCCCTTAGTCGCCTCATACGACCCCACGGGAATAGGGGAGTGCTATTCAAACCCGGCACTCCACGGGGACATGAACTGAACAAAGTTGAGACCTGGCTGGATACTGAATCCGAAGAATCAGGAGCCTGCACGCTGGCCAAATTGTCATATTCCCTTAGTCGCCTCTAACGACACCCACGGGAATAGGGGAGTGCTATTCTAACCCAGTACTCCACGGGGACATGACCTGAACAAAGTTGAGACCTGGCTGGATACTAAATCCAAGAAAACGGGAGCCTGGACACTGGCACAATTGCCTCAGTCCCTTATTCGCCTCTTACGACACCTACAGGAATATGGAAGTGCTGTTCTAACCCGGCACTCCACGGGGAAATGACCTGAACAAAGTTGAGACCTGGCTGGATACTAAATACAAAAAAACGGAAGCTTGGACACTGGCCCAATTGTGTCAGTCCCTTAGTCGCCTCTTACGACACCCACGGGAATAGGGGAGTGCTATTCTAACCCGGCACTCCACGGGGACATGACCTGAACAAAGTTGAGACCTGGCTGGATACTAAATCCAAAAAAACGGGAGCCTGGACACGGGCCCAATTGCCTCAGTCCCTTAGTCGCCTCTTACGACACCCACGGGAATAGGGGAGTGCTATTCTAACCCGGCACTCCACGGGGACATAATCTGAACAAAGTTGAGACCTGGCTGGATACTAAATCCAAAAAAACGGGAGCCTGGACACTGGCGCAATTGCCTCAGTCCCTTAGTCGCCTCTTACGACACCCACGGGAATAGGGGAGTGCTATTCTAACCCGGCACTCCACGGGGACATGACCTGAATAAAGTTGAGACCTGGCTGGATACTAAATCCAAGAAAACGGGAACTTGGACACTGGCCCAATTGCCTCAGTCCCTTAGTCGCCTCTTACGACACCCACGGGAATAGGGGAGTGCTATTCTAACCCGGCACTCCACGGGGACATGTACTGAACAAAATTGAGACCTGGCTGGATACTAAATCCAAGAAAACGGGAGCCTGGACACTGGCCCAATTGCCTCAGTCCCTTAGTCGCCTCATACGACCCCACGGGAATAGGGGAGTGCTATTCAAACCCGGCACTCCACGGGGACATGAACTGAACAAAGTTGAGACCTGGCTGGATACTGAATCCGAAGAATCAGGAGCCTGCACGCTGGCCAAATTGTCATATTCCCTTAGTCGCCTCTAACGACACCCACGGGAATAGGGGAGTGCTATTCTAACCCAGTACTCCACGGGGACATGACCTGAACAAAGTTGAGACCTGGCTGGATACTAAATCCAAGAAAACGGGAGCCTGGACACTGGCACAATTGCCTCAGTCCCTTATTCGCCTCTTACGACACCTACAGGAATATGGAAGTGCTGTTCTAACCCGGCACTCCACGGGGAAATGACCTGAACAAAGTTGAGACCTGGCTGGATACTAAATACAAAAAAACGGAAGCTTGGACACTGGCCCAATTGTGTCAGTCCCTTAGTCGCCTCTTACGACACCCACGGGAATAGGGGAGTGCTATTCTAACCCGGCACTCCACGGGGACATGACCTGAACAAAGTTGAGACCTGGCTGGATACTAAATCCAAAAAAACGGGAGCCTGGACACGGGCCCAATTGCCTCAGTCCCTTAGTCGCCTCTTACGACACCCACGGGAATAGGGGAGTGCTATTCTAACCCGGCACTCCACGGGGACATAATCTGAACAAAGTTGAGACCTGGCTGGATACTAAATCCAAAAAAACGGGAGCCTGGACACTGGCGCAATTGCCTCAGTCCCTTAGTCGCCTCTTACGACACCCACGGGAATAGGGGAGTGCTATTCTAACCCGGCACTCCACGGGGACATGACCTGAATAAAGTTGAGACCTGGCTGGATACTAAATCCAAGAAAACGGGAACGTGGACACTGGCCCAATTGCCTCAGTCCCTTAGTCGCCTCTTACGACACCCACGGGAATAGGGGAGTGCTATTCTAACCCGGCACTCCACGGGGACATGTACTGAACAAAATTGAGACCTGGCTGGATACTAAATCCAAGAAAACGGGAGCCTGGACACTGGCCCAATTGCCTCAGTCCCTTAGTCGCCTCTTACGACACCCACGGGAATAGGGGAGTGCTATTCTAACCCGGCACTCCACGGGGACATGATCTGAACAAAGTTGAGACCTGGCTGGATACTGAATCCGAAGAATCAGGAGCCTGCACGCTGGCCAAATTGTCATATTCCCTTAGTCGCCTCTAACGACACCCACGGGAATAGGGGAGTGCTATTCTAACCCAGTACTCCACGGGGACATGACCTGAACAAAGTTGAGACCTGGCTGGATACTAAATCCAAGAAAACGGGAGCCTGGACACTGGCACAATTGCCTCAGTCCCTTATTCGCCTCTTACGACACCTACAGGAATATGGAAGTGCTGTTCTAACCCGGCACTCCACGGGGAAATGACCTGAACAAAGTTGAGACCTGGCTGGATACTAAATACAAAAAAACAAAAAAACGGAAGCTTGGACACTGGCCCAATTGTGTCAGTCCCTTAGTCGCCTCTTACGACACCCACGGGAATAGGGAGTGCTATTCTAACCCGGCACTCCACGGGGACATGACCTGAACAAAGTTGAGACCTGGCTGGATACTAAATCCAAAAAAACGGGAGCCTGGACACGGGCCCAATTGCCTCAGTCCCTTAGTCGCCTCTTACGACACCCACGGGAATAGGGGAGTGCTATTCTAACCCGGCACTCCACGGGGACATGATCTGAACAAAGTTGAGACCTGGCTGGATACTAAATCCAAAAAAACGGGAGCCTGGACACTGGCGCAATTGCCTCAGTCCCTTAGTCGCCTCTTACGACACCCACGGGAATAGGGGAGTGCTATTCTAACCCGGCACTCCACGGGGACATGACCTGAATAAAGTTGAGACCTGGCTGGATACTAAATCCAAGAAAACGGGAACTTGGACACTGGCCCAATTGCCTCAGTCCCTTAGTCGCCTCTTACGACACCCACGGGAATAGGGGAGTGCTATTCTAACCCGGCACTCCACGGGGACATGACTTGAACAAAGTTGAGACCTGGCTGGATACTACATCCAAGAAAACGGGAGCTTGGACACTGGCCCAATTGCCTCAGTCCCTTAGTCGCCTCTTACGTTACCCACGGGAATAGGGGAGTGCTATTCTAACCCGGCACTCCACGGGGACATAACCTGAACAAAGTTGGTGGGCCCCAGGTGGGCAACTGCCCCAGTCCTTTAGTCGCCCGAAGATGGTAATGGAACCTGGCTGAATGCCGCAGACGAATTATCGGTAACCTTGATGACAGGACCTTTGGATTGTGTTGGGCTAATGATGATGGTATATACATAATATATCATATCGTACTAAAATATTGTTCAAGTACTTTTTTATTTTATCAAACAAGGAGGAGTAATTATTATGTTAAGCTTGAGTTATAAAAGCAACCGAAATGGCGGAACTAAATGAACCTTGATACCTAAGTTTAAATGAATCATAAAACATAAGTTTGTATAATTAATTAGTGATAAAATCATACTTATATACTCAGATATATTTATATATGCTAAAAAAATCAAAAGACAATTTGTCAAGCATCGATAAAGTAAACATTTGTTTAGATATTTCTACAGTATAAACACAGCAACGAAATGCATGCGCTATGCATTATGCAAACTGACCTGGACGCATACTATATTAGACATATCTCCTGTGGATATTTTGTATTTGTTGGTTTTATATCTACGTGAAGTGTTTTTCTACAAAATTTACTTTAGAGTTAAACGCATATTAGATTGAACGGCTTATCTATTTTAATTAATAACCAGGTATATGAATTAAAAAAAAAATAAAGTAATTTAAAAATATTAGCGAGACGGTGTAGCGAAATAGAATAAAGTACATTAAAAAAATGTTAATCTGTCGTAGCAAAGTGATCCTCTCGGAGAATTGTTTGGAGTTATGCCATTACGCTGATCTTCTGCCGATTTATGTAACCTTTTCACAATGCTTAACTTTTAACTTGCTTAACCGCTAAATACAAGATAAATTATTAAAATAAAATAAGCACGTTCACTACATTTTCAGTTCTTGAGTATATGGTTAAGATGCACGTCAGCTTGCCGCCTCGCCATATCCCCTTCTTAATAGAATAATGCGTTTTCAATTGCATATATTGAGCTATGAACTGACTATACAGATTACTAAACTACACTCGAATTACATCTCTATAGGCCAATGTTAGATTCGTAATACAGATAACGTCACCAGATATCTATACTAACTATAGCGAATGGACAACGCAATTCTCGTATTTGTAAATAAGGCCTGCCTGCGTTCATATCCGAGGGATTTGTTACGACTTAATATTCAACAAGTCCTCGAACGCAGCGCAAACTGAACAAACGCACATGAAACTTACGTAAACATTGGTTTATACTTATATGAAGATTATAACATTTATTTTTGTGATATATTAGGGTATCTCTATGTTCCTTATTATATAACAAAATATTCAAGTTGTCGATATTGGTATGTATACGTTATTTATATGGTGAGACCAGCTTGAAAGAAATATTTTTAACTAAAAGAAAGTGCTTTCTCTTTTTATTAAATCATAGGTCTTATTAGCGAAACGAACGGTGACATAATTTTAGAGCACGAGATGAATTATAAACATACATTAAGTAGTTTGGTTTGGTCAATATATTTGGTTAATATCTTTGTCTTCTATCCACAAAGTTCTTAATATAATGTAAAATTATGATATAATGTAATATAATTCTTGATGCAAAATTAATGTATTATGTAAGATCGTTAAATAAAGGCTATAATAATTATTATTTTTTAAAGTACAAAGTTGCGTTGTATCGTTGCTATAAATGTAAATTAACTTGAATATTATCATCAAATGAAACTGACGCGCGTACAAACCAAGGATAATAGTGTAACGTGTCATTAACAGAAACCTAAGCATTGATCTAATTTGTGGTCGCTGTACATTAAGCAAATCATGGAGATTATTACAATTTATGGCACTTAATTAATATTAATCGGACAGTGGGATTGATTAACCACGAGAGTCCGGCAAGCACGTACTAGCATTGATGGGATAATGAAATGATCCAATCGGCTGTGTTGGTGTAATCATTAATTTAAATTTTGAGTACATATTAGCTTCAATCCTTTACTTAGCATCAGCAGCTTTATTAAACTGTATCTGCTGATATTAGGGCTAAGATAGGCTAGTGGCTGGCGTTAAGGGCTACAAATTCTGAAGTCCTGGGTTCAAAGTTAATAATACGCTGTGCCCTAGTTTTATTTATCATTAATTGTTTTATTAATTATTGTTGTCATATTGTACGAATCTTAATATTTTTAATTTATTTTTAATCCTTTTATTAAGTCAAATAGATAACACAATAATATAATATTAAACATTAGACGTAAATTCAAAACATTTTCATTCAGCATTGAATTTCCTGATAGAGCTTTGTATATTTAATTTTTGTAAAAGCGTATCTCGCCTCAGACTTTACGAGGATAACATTAATACTAGTTACGTAAATCCAAACAATGTACAAAAGAGTTACAAAGATACTCTAAAGACGAGAAGTGGTAACCATATAATTGTACTACCTTCTTAAGTATAAGGCACGTGTTAAATATTGCGAATTATTTATTAATAAACCGAAAAGTTAAAATTAATAATTTAATACGTTTGTGTGTAGCTTTACACAGTAATATACATAATTGAAATTATGTTTCGAAGCGTCCGGCGTCACTTCCAATATGCCCTGGTCTTTGTACACAATGGACAGCGGCACGTACACTCCACTTTACGGAATATTACGTACAGGATGTAGGGGGAAATAATAAGCTGCGCAATTTCACTTTTAACATTGTTATATAGTTAAAAAAATTGAAACCGAATTTTCAAATATTTTTTTTTTCTAGTATCTAATTCTCCCTAAAAATTGAGCTTTTTTTAGAATGGGACTAATAAGTTAAATTTGAGATCATTTCTTTTAAGTAACCGTACATACAAACTACGCAAAATATCCAAAGAATATCAAAATATTTCGTGTAAAAGGTAATTCAAGTACAATAAAATTTTAATTTCCTTTTCATATTACATTTCTTATTTGAGTAAAATCGCATTCTGACATATAAACCTCTGAACCGATGTGTAGCCCATTTGGTGTAATTATATAACAATAAATATAAGCCTTCGCGTAACTAAAATATTTCTATTGCACGCTACCAGACTTGAGAAAAGCTTAAGTTTTTCAAGCGCTTAAGGAAAATCGTCGTAACACTAAAAGCTTTTTTAACTTAAAGAATAAATCACAACAACTAACAAAGACCAGGGAACGATTTATTTTTACTAAAACATTTTAAAATAGTAATACAATGAATATATATGAACTACAATACAAAAGTAAATTATATTCCACAGGCAATATTTAAATTAAACCAAATTCAATATTTAACAAACGTAATGAGACTCTACTTTGACATAGGGACATAATCACATTTCAAATTCAATTAAGAGAATAAATATTAAGTGTGCGCCACGTATTTTACATATAGTGAACCGAAATAACGTATTAAATAAAATTAATTTTCAAAATATACGAGAAACATTGAATATATGATAGATTCGTCAAAAGTTCGGAGACGAACATTAAATGAAACTAATAATAATAATAATAAATAAAATCTATTTTAATTGTTTTACTTTCTAGACAATGATAACAAAACCTACTGTAACTTTTCTTATAAAAAAACGTACTAACAAAAATATAGTACGCTAATCTATGACGATCTGAAATAAGTATAAAGACCCGCGCTCATTCGCGAAGCATACCGCAAAGCATGCTCATGAAAGCTCGCGCCCGCGGTGACGCATCATGATCGAAAACAAACACGGGTGCTCGTGAAAGCGCACGAACGTGTGACGTTGTTAAACCAGCGCCCATCGACATAAGTTTATCAACACCGAGGATACGTAAATTTGCATATGCCCGCACAAATGCACTTTGATGTTCTTGAGGACAAGTATTTCAGCTTATTTATATATATTTTTATATATGCAATGCTATTAACTGATTAACAGTGAAATTACCCTGCGTTTCCCTAGATATGACTTAATGTTTTATTATCACTCCAAGGCTAAAAGAGCTCAAATTCAGAGCCCCCAACCAAGCCCTACAATGCGTGCTCAAGGGGCCCTAGCATAGGATACGAGCCTCTGACTGTCCGGAACAATATTCAATAGTTTATATTTCTCTATCTTTGAAATCGAATGGAAACGTACAGAACGAAACGAAATAGTTCATTTACTTCTCATTTCAGGGAAAGAGCCTCCATTTACGTCGAGAAAGATCGTAACCATTGTATACTTTCATCCACTATTGTATTCTGACTATCTTCAATCAATTTAACGTGGTGTAAAACCCAGAGCTTTAACTTAGAAAATACTTTCATTTAGACTCATCTGTCTGATCTACGTGTCATCTCTACGTGTAGGCATTACTAATTATTACACCTCGATAAGACGTAATTCATATTTTTTTTAGTAAAGTAACCGCCTGTACTTCTATTTTGACAAAGTTCTACTCCAATTCGCCGCTGCAATAAAATATATTTCATTCCTAGAAATGAACCTGTGAATATAGACCTCATAGCGCTCAAACCTCGCTAGTTCTATTCACTGAGCTAACGCGGCCTAACTAATGCTTTCTTGACCGCATATCAAAAATTAAGTCGTAAATTTTTAAGCTTACCACTATCGAATCAAGTATCGAAGTTAAAAGCTTGGCCTTTCTAACAACAAACTGCTATCATATGTATATACGTGTCACATAATTATATAACGTTAAAAAAATATATATTGCCGCGATAGATAGAAGATAGATTTGGCATTTTTTAAAATTTTTTTTTTCAATCGTCTCAATATCGTTGATTTTGAATATAAGTTAGTTTTTGAGTAAGGGCTGTTCTAAAAAACATTAGACTGAAGGGTCGAAGATACCCTTTCGACAAATGGAGTTAGGGTTGAACCCTTGTCAATTAAATACCTGTTTTAACAGTAAACAAAGGTTAAAGATTTTCGTATTTTTCCCGATTTCCTTGACAATGGAAATCGTTATAAGATATTATTTTATATTTTCGATATTTCATCATATTGTATTTTTTTTGTAATTTTATAGAAAAAAATTACTCTAATTTAAAAAATGGCTGTCGAACATTTTTTTGTAATTTATTATATTTATATTGGATTATTTTAGGACTACAGAAAACTTGTATATTTTTATATATTTTGCGAAATAATAATGTACCAATTTCATACATTAATCTTATCGAAATTTTAACCTCTTCTAAGTTTTACTCGTAAAAGTATCATGAAAATCTTTCTAAATCCAAAAAATTACATTTTTCTTTTATTTTTAATAACAAATTTTTATTGTTTATATTATTTTTATACTATAATAGCTTGATCGTGATTACTATGAGTTATGAATTGTAACGAACAAATTTTTTTTTAAGTTTTTACTCATAAATATTTTCCAGCCCTTAAACAAGTTTTCGACGTCTGCACCTATAAATAAAAAAAAATAATCGAATTTTATATTTATAATACAATTGCCATCGCCACATTGTAAAATTATGAAATGCCTATAATTTTAATATGAGACGTAACTTACGTATTAAACCTACTTGATTGATAATAATACCGAGTAGCTGATAACAGAATAAATATTTTTTTTATATTGCGTGTTGTGCACCCGACAAAATATAATTTCTCTAATTCAAGCATTTGCATCGGTATATATTAAAAAAAAATGCTGTACTAAAAGAATTACAAAAATAAGTTCGAAAATCAAACGAAAAAGAATTAATTTAACCTGTTTTCCTTTTTTACCACTTGTGAAAAAGTTCACTGTGAAAAGTTCCATCTTATCTTAATTAAGACAAGGAATTAAGTGAACTTTTCTTACGAAAGTTTAGCAACTCAAATGTGTTGTCTAATTTAAAGTTTTCACGGTCTACGAGTGTTATTCTACGTTGTTTTTTTTGGAATTAACTTTTTTTATTCCAATTGTTCAAGCTTCGACGATATTTTTTTTAATTTTTTATTATTTCAGATAAAACAAAGTAAGAAAAATCGGCAAACGAAAATTTGTAACAAAATATTCCAGTTTCAAGGAAATATACGTTTAATTACATTAAAAAACAAAAATAGGCATATTACAAAAATATTTTAGCTAAAATTCGCGCAAATTGAACCCTGAATTTAATATTACAAATTTGATTACTTTTAATGTAGTAACTGACTTCACTATTTAATAAAATCGCGAAAAATTATAGAAAATTCAGAAAGCTTGCTTCCTTGAAATTTCCGACGCGAAAAAACAGCACCCGTGAAATAACTCAAAACAAAAAAAAACAGTCGCAATGTTAACAAAATCGCAAATATTAGAAATCGCGTTGCGGCAATTGCATTAATAAAAAAAAATTCAATTAATAACACAACTTACCTTTTTAGATGAAAATCTGCACACATTTCGCGCTGTTAGATTTTGAAGACACTATAAACTTTTGCCGTTCTCATTGCCCTCGAATTACGGTAGGAACTTCGCTCGGAGACGGCTCGACCGACACTGCGAGTCGAACAGTGAGCGGACGCTTTTTAACGAGGGTTGTATCCCCTCACCTCTCCCTCCGGGAGGTAAGGGCGAGCCAGCCATAAAGGGCTGCTTGCAGTAGGGGCGGTCTAAATGAACGGTATGTGCAATGAATGTTTAACAATGATAAATTTGAACCTTAAACGATAGATACTAAATTGATATTTAAATGTTAGCAATGATTTTGCTCTCTTTCGCACGCGCCTTATTATTACTATACGCTGATGTTGATAGATTGTAATGGAAAAATACATCTCCCCTACTTATATTGAAAGTTCGTTTGATGTTATTGTGTATTTATTTTATGAATTTTCTTTTATATAAAAATTATTCGAGACTTCTTCGACATAAGACTATTTTGCAAATAAATAAAATAGTATCAAATCAGGCAAAAAGGTGATCTTAAAATTTCAAAGACACATTTTTTCGAGAAAATTATCTTTTTGTAAAAAATAGGTAGGCGGACAGACAAATGGGCCACCATAAGTGGTGCCCCTATTGCCCATTAGACATTGGTCCTATAAGAAAACTTAATGATCCTTTACATCGCCAACGCACCATCAACTTTGGGGATTAAAATGTTGTCTCTTGAGTCTGTGGCTCACTCACCATTCAACGCTGAACACAAAAATACTAAGTACTGTACTGTTTGGCAGCACAAAATCTGATGACGGCGGCCTCATCATTCTGACCTACCCTTGCAAAATGTCCTACCAGATATATTATTTATTTAAAGTTCATTACATATAAATAGACTAATAATCAAAACATAAATAAAATTTACGTAATAACAGAAACATTACTTAATTATTTCATTATCAATCACTCGCATCTCGCTTAAGTCTTTTCAGGAGTCTTACCGAGTTTAATGTACATTATTGTTTGTCATACACACCCTCTTTCAGAGAATACATAGATGTTTAAATATATAAAATAAAGAAGGAACATATTTTTATATTTTGTTTTATATAATAAAATATAAAACAAAAGAAAAAATATGACATTGTTCTGAGTCCGAATTAAGTCAATGGAGTTTCAAACACTTTTTTCTCTTAAACAATTTAGAATCCTTATAAATACCATATTGTTCCTTGTTATGAAAATACTTGTTGGGACGGCGAAATAAAACAATTATTTCTCAAAAAAACCTTTCAACAAACTGTCGTTGACTAAATTATAAAGATTCAAAGAAGATATTATTATTCAAAAATTGAGAATGTAAACATTTCCAACTCAATAATTTTACAATTTATATCGAAATCCTTACACAAGTCAATGATTTCGAAAAATGTTTTATACACACATATGATAATACTATGTAAGTTTTATCTGATATACATATATAATAAATGTACAAATATGTCTGGAAATGATTTATGTATTAGTGAATAACTTACATATTTCTCGCCCTTTTTCAGTAGATTCTAGATAAAAAAACCATGATAGATATACATTTAGTTATAAACGAATAAAAAATGAATACATATTTAATGTGTATTTAAAATTATAAATAATCTAATAATCTTTTAATTTTTATTATTAAATAAATTAAGGAAGTAATTAAGTTATATGTTTTGAGTTTCAATATTACTTACTGTTTGAGAAATAGAGGATATTTGTCATCAATATGGAAAAATCCTTTATAAATTACATATACGTATATTATTTTATCATTCATGAATCAACTTGAATATTAAATATAGTTTACCTTCAGTACAGTGAAGCTGTATCACGTCGATCGAGAATTGAGAACCACTCCAATTACCCAAGTTTCAAGCGGCGAGATAAACGAGTAGCTACTTAGAATAAACAACGAGTAATATTATATATATATACATATGTACCTTGTGCAATATAATAAACAAAATATATTTTTGAATTACTTATTACTTACATAAATTCTTTTTCCCTCGAAATTGTAACCTGTTTGATTGAACAATTGAACCTCAACACTGCCCCCGTTTATCAATTTAGATATTCCATTTAGAATTAGTACTCAGATTTATTTATAGAATATTTAAAGAGCTTGTCAATTGTAAATTAATATCACAACTGATATTAAGTCTTTACTTATACAAATATAGATAAAAGTCTCCAGCATTGAAAAAGAGGTGGTAAAGATAATCATAGTTTATTATAACATAAAAGTAACTTGTTACAGATAAAATGAATATTTTTACCAACTTAACAACGATAAAGAATATATTATTATATTTGCTATTTATAACTTAGTTTGTATACTATATAGATATAGAAACAACGAAATAATATATGTTATCGGCTTAATTAAAAATATATAAAATGTAACGGTATACCTATATTAAAATGCTGATACTAGATATAATGTAGTAATTTATAAAACCCTTTGTAAGAAGTTTTAAAGGAGTTCCCAGTATGTAATGATTCAAAATTAGTTCGATAGGATGTTTAAAATGTACGGTCGTTATTCGTTAACATAATAGCAGAAGCAGTCGCTAGATATTAAACTCATTCATTACCTCTAGACAAACTACTTTCAAAATCTCCTCAAAGCTCGACAATCCTGTGAGAGCGCTAACAGGGCGTTCTTGGTCTTTCTCCAAGAAAACTTGAAGGCAAAAAATCGTTTATCCGTTTCGTGTCAACTCCTTGTGGCAAGGTATTGAAAATCTCATTAGTTAAGCGAATCCGGAATCACGGAAAGGCTATTACTTGAATTCGGATCGAATGAGAAACTTTGGAAAAGGGTTGAATGAATACGTTCTCCTGAAGTTTTTTTTTTTATTTTCGGAACTTAGTAGGAATTACATAAGAATCTAGTTATTTATTTATTTTAATTTTAGCAACGCCATGACCTAGTGAATTTACACAATTGTTGCCCCTAACAACCATTTAGGTAATAGAAAAAAAGTGAAATAAGCTCGTATCTTAAGATATCTACCATTTTTAATAAAGCTATTCCGCAATTTAACTAACTTAAATAGGTGCAGCTAAAAATTAGAGTAGTAAAGTATTTCACACTTTAATACTTTATATTATCTTACATAGATAAGTAGTAGACAGCTTATGTGATATTTATTAGGCATTTTTTTTAATCTTATTTTCAGCATTTGCTTGGGTGATAGAATTTAAGTATTACGTCTGCCTTTTGTGGTATATATGTTTTGTATTATGAAATAAAATGCTTAATAACCAAGTAAATAGATTATGCTAACAGAAGTTTATTAAATATTTACTTTAATGTTTTAGCAAAAAATACATTATCTTCGAGATACTTTATTAAAATGATTTTCCTCATTGTTTTAACGCCTCTTATAATAATATTTGAACAGAAATCAGAGAACTGTAACCTAAAACAAGACTAGTGTGTTTTTACAGATAGCAAAGAGAAATTTCCAAATAAAAACACTGTTTTTCATATTAAGTACAAAAATTAAATTGTAAGATTTTTTTTTCAAAAGCTTATTATTATCGGTATATAATAAACACGTCAAAATATCGATAGATAATAAATAAAAGACATTAAAATCAATAAAAAGCGACTGTTAGTCGGATATTTCAAGGTGATATTAATTCGTTCAATATAAACTTGCGCGTAATGTACTTGATCTTAAAATTAGAAAAACAAAGCCTTATTTAAAAAGTTCGTGTATGTGTGCTTTAGGCAAGCACCACAAAATTTGTATTTGCTTAATTTGTGATTATAATTCATCTCGTGTTCGACGGTGAAGGAAAACATTGTGAGGAAACCTGAACACTGAAATACAGTCACATGTGTATTCCACCAACCCGCATTGAAGCATCGTGGTGAAATAAGCTCTAAATCTTTCCCTCGTCCTTCCTTCTCCTCAAAAAGTAGAGGAGGTCTTAGCCCAGCACTGAGATATTTACAGGCAGTTAGAGAGAGATGTGTGCTTATATGCATATATGCGTAAGTTCATTACTTTATATTTTGTACTGTAAAGCAAAAGCCTGTAAACAGTAATCATCGGACACGTGCGTTGTAATTTGCTGTATCGTTGAACACGAGTTGACAGCATACACAGCAATAATTACATAGGATTAAATAAATGAAATTGCTGTTAAATGCATGAATTCGAGCGTTATTACCTTCAAGAAAAGTTATATGACTTAAAGTAGCTCGTCGCATAAGTCGTGATGGCGCCTTAATAGATGGCTTTTGTAATGGCTCTGGCAATCAATATGACCTGACCGCGTACGAAATCATAATTTCAAATCGATCCTTTGGCATCTTTATAACTTCATTTGATAAAGTGTGCTTTGTTACGTTTTACGTATTTTATATTGTTTTATTTGGCATTTTTATAATCTAATTTTAATAGAAGCAATCGATCTCTTTTAAGTCTTTTACATAATTCATGCATGACACGAATAAAAATTTCAAACAATTTTCCGCCGGTGATTGTTAGATTTCTCTAGTAAAGGACTCCTTTTGAAATTAACTCAAAAACTATAGAGAGTCATCATTCAATATAAGGAGACTTTAAAACGTCGATTGAGAAGTACTCCAATATTGCTATTTTCAAGAACCGAAATAAACGAAGACGTAGGTAGTTTTGTATAAAATGCTACAACAGGTATAAAAGCTTTAGAAACATTGAATTGCATATTATTTTTTACGCCATAGTAACTAGTATAAACAAATATTCACATATTCGTTCGTTTTAAGTATTTTCATGTTTAGTGAATAACTGAATATATGTTTCTATTGGTTTGACCGTCGGGCGGATAGACAAGATTTGCATACAATGTCTTATAAAGTTAGATTTTTTCTTAGAACGGGTATTTGTTAATCATTGCTATATAATTGTGTCTAAGTTTAAAAAGGCGTCAGTTTTAGTAACAGTCAACGAACGTTTCAATAACATATTCTTGATACCAAATTTATCCCGTCGTGTAATTCGCTTGTAAAAACTATCATGTCACAAACATACACTAAAAAAAAGTATTAATGTGTTAAATAATTACAACTATACAAAGAGCGAAAAAAATAAATATTACAAGATTATAAAGTCGTTTTTTATTAAATTAAATATAACATTGTTATAAAGTCTATTATGTTATCTTAAAAAGTCTGGCACCTGGATTTTTTTTTAAACTTTAACTTATTCCATGCGTTTTTTTTATAAATCTATATGTCAAGAACTAATATGTGTTTTTTAGGGCTCAACTACCAAGTAAAGCTATACATTTAGTTTTAGCCAATATACAGATTGTTTCAAGAACAAACTTATCAATATTTTATGCAAATGAACTAACTTTATTGTTATTTTATCGTTTAGGGCGGATAAAAACCTGAGCTTGAACGACGTGTATAGAGTTATATGTTTTTTTTTAATGTTGGAATTGTTTCTTTCATCACTAAAGTAAACAGCGCGAGATTACGCCGCCGCCGCTCTAATGATATCCGACTACAATATTAAGTAAGCAATTCAAACATACAGACGTATAAACATATAGGATCATATATCAAACTCAAATACTTTCGACTTCTGAGATTAATAAAAATCGCTTAAAATACAGCAATAGAAAATAAGTGTTTCCCGTCGGCGGATCGTTCATATTTAATAAAATCGTTCAACGGCTAAGATACATAGTTCACATAAATTGAAAGTATATTATTTATTTAATTAATCGTTCGACTTGCAGCAATAAGTAAATTTCAAAAACTTTTATCATCATTAGAGCTAAGCCGTCGGAATGATACTGTATAAAGTATTATCTAATTTTAAGGCCAATTATTTTGAAATATTAGTCGAATTTTAACTATTTCGGATTATTACTAAAATTAAACTAACCTATATGATTCCAAACTCAAAACAAAGTAATCACGATAATTTAACAATAAAAACTAATTGCTAATATATATTTTAGGTATAGTTTTAATGTAGCGCTAATTGATCAAGTGAGTTTAGTTTTTCAGTTTTAGTATGCGATAGTTCAAATTATTTTAATGATTAAATACCTCACCCGTGTTATGCCGACGGCAAGGAAATATCTCACTAATATTATAAATACGAAAGTTAATATGTTCAGTTTGTTACTCAGTTGTTCTAGCCTAGGTAAATTATGTATATGTTTAAATATGAAATAATTACTGAATGACATAAAAAATAGTAATTTTATTAAATGCAAAATTAATATTTGCGTACTTTTTACTCAATAGGTTAGCACTAAGGAAGGATTTACGTAAAAAGCAAAGTGCTAGTTATTATATGATATAAGCTACGCTACGATTTTTAGACCATTGACATAAACAGCATAAATTTCATGTTCTTGTGATTAAGAAAAATAATGAAGGTCAACCAAAGCAAGATAAGTGGACAAGAACCTATTTTATGAATAATCACGAGTTTAATATTCGCTTAAATGGCAAGCGTGTCTTGTAATTAAATATTGCTAATATAAATTGACATACGTCCTGAAATGCAACAGAGCTGTAACTTTACATGCAAATTAAGTTAACGGGAAATTACATAACAGAACTTCAACTGTAATTGATCTAAGAAGACACGCGGTGTGGCAGAAACATGTCTTACTCCTCTGTAATTACTCTGATGATAGTTGATGTCTTATCAAGAATATCTAGAAACTTAGTATCAAGACCGCAAAGGAATTGGAGTACTTATAATTAATCTTTAAAAACAAAATTAAACCTATTTAATACCATCTTAACACTACAACGTTTAAAAAATTCAATGTTTTACATATTGTATTACGTTTTTAGAAAATATAGGACTTTTTCATTTCTTTTTGTTTTTAATTCCAAAGCGGTCGTGAAAGTTCATCTCATATCAATCTAGATAATCACGATATTATTTGTATTGAGTTCAGTTCAGAACTTCAAGTTCAGTGTAATGTATCAAATGTTAAGCTTCATATCAAAATAATATAATTGAATAGTGACACTATTCAATTATTATTATCCGTGTACCATGTAGTTTTATTCAATTTCATCTAATGTAATGTTTGGGATTTGACAAAACAAATGCTCCGGCCTCTATCATCGGATCAGCTCGACTCCATCACATGATTATATTTCGAATACATAATATATGTATGTGTATAATATTATACATATATTTTAAGTTATATGTAATTTAAACCTCCTTTCAAACTTTAAAACCAAATTCAAAAGGCACAACACACTACTAGTTAGAATCAAGTGGAACGTGAGAAATTCTAATGAGAAGAACTGCCACTAGTTACACTTGATGTCGAAAATCTAAAAGGTGTTAAAGATATCTCATGAAATCGAGTCGCTTACCAGAAAAGTCCATTATCAAGCTGTTAAATATTCTATTTGTTCTTACTGGGCTATTTTATATACAGTTTTATTTTAAAACACTAGGATGTAATTATTATTCGTTTACATCCTATCTTTGACATATTCGAAAGTATTATTGGAATTTGTGTTCAAGATAAGTGACCAAGAATTTTATCCAGGAAACCCTTGATGCGTAGATAAGTAACTTTTTAGTGCTTCCATATAACTTAATGACAACAAACTTACATCGTTATCGATGCTTCATAGTTCATACATGAGCAAATAATAAGCCGAAATGCACACTTGCGTTGTAACAAATTTATAATAAATCATGAAAATTTATAATAAATCACATAAAAATTTAGGTAAGTTTTTATCCTAATTTACAAAAAAAATTAAGCTGTTTTAAAAAATATATTAAAGTAGCATGAGTAGAGAAAATCCAAGATATTTATTCAATAATAATTTATTTTTATAATATTTCACTCTAAACGAATACATTTCGGACATTAAAGTTTATGATATAACGCGTCCGACAGCGGATTGTTACTGTTAGGTAACGGTGTTAATTTGAGTATTTGTTAATAAAGACAACATCTATATTATTATAACAAAATATTTCACCAATAAATTACTATGGAAAGAAAAATATACCAAAATAAAAAAAGAATATTAACTTTATTAACAATTGTCAGCACTTTAGTTTACTGAAAGTAAAATGAATTTGAATAATGTTATGTATAGTTTATTATTAATAATTTATTTACATTTTAACCTTAACCGTAAAACGTGACCGCGTGGAATGCTAGCAGTTAGTTTATTCAATAAGTCAATAGCATATTTAATATATTTTACCGCTGTGGAAAATAACTCTCGAATTATTCAAGTGATATGTGAGAGTGAAACGGCATGTAAAAGAATACAAACATAATATTGATAAGAATGTAAACTAAAAAGTAACTTGAACTGTAAGTGTTTCATTTTATTTTATTTATATAGACGCAGTTTAATTGATTTGTCAGTTATCATTTATTAAATTATTTCACAAATACAACATTTCTTACGTTATCTTGAAAAATTGTTGAACGAATAATTGATGATATCAGAAAGAACAACAATAATTGTATATATAAAATTATAACATATTGATAATTATCAATGTAAAATATAAATAATACTATAAATTTTAATTATTAAGCAACTGATAGGCCAATGGTAAGTTGGTCACTACCGGTTATATACATTGATACTGGAAGAAATATTATATTATCATTATTATATGAGTATATAGTTATAATACCATCTCTTTCGTCCTCAATGCCCCACCAATATAACATTGATTTATTGATATAAAGCCTTTGAAGCAAAACTAACAAGGTCTTAGAGTAATAGTTGTAAGTAAACACGCTTTAGTTATTTAAAATAACCATTATAGTTTAAGGAACTAAAGTAATAATCATTTAAAAGAATGACCGAAGAGTTTTGTGTTTAGTCTCCAACGTTTATGCGACTTCCGAACTACTATGGTGTCAATAAAATATTTTATGTTTGCGGAAATCTTCCTCTATCCTTGTAAAGTTCATGGAACGAAAATATTATACGAATTATTCAATATGGGAGTTGTACGCTCTACTTTCATTTTATGTGTTATTGTCAAATTATTGTTTGAAAATGCTTGTACTGTTTTCAGTTTATTCTTTAAAATGTATGTCGGTTGAATAGTTGTTGAGTATATAATTGTATACATGTGTGTATAATTGTGTGTGTTTTATTCTGTCGTGTTTAATTTTGTGTTTAACTTTATACTTATTGCAACAGGATTGTTTTAGCAAAAGTATGATTTCGTCGTATTTCTTATCATGAATAGTAAAATAGAAAATAATAAATGACTGCACCAAAAAGTAAACAGTAAGATGGCGTTAGCCGCGGGCGGCGTGGGCAACCACCCACGGCCTCGCGGTACGCGACCTCGCGGGACCTCGTGCATTGGATTGTTGACCATAAAGTATATTCGACTCCGGTAGCTTAATTACTTTAATTCATTAATTACTTGGTGGTAGAGCTTTGTGCAAGCTCGTCTGGGTAGGTACCACCCACTCATCAGATATTCTACCGCAAAACAGCAGTACTTGGTACTGTTGTGTTCCGGTTTGAAGGGTGAGTGAGCCAGTGTAATTACAGGCACAAGGGACATAACATCTTAGTTCCCAAGGTTGGTGGCGAATTGGCAATGAAAGCGATGGTTAACATCTCTTACAATGCCAATGTCTATGGGCATTGGTGACCACTTACCATCAGGTGGCCCAAATGGTCGTCCGCCTACCTTCCCAATAAAAAAAAAAATACTCAAGCTCTAAATAAAAAATATACATACTAAAATAATCAATTCATCTAGAAGTTAGAAACAGTTATAAGTTGAAAATTCTATATCAGTCGTAATGTATGAAGTTTTTGCAAAAATTCGTAAAATGTATAACTGTGTTAATAAATAATTTTAATAGTACAAGATCCCTGGTACACCTTTTATCATTTATTACTAACAAGCTGATTTTTCGTGAGTAGCTTCCTTTTGACTAGTCGCCCAACTTTTTTCCTTACAGTAACGTTGGTAAATGGTAGCTTACTAGGGTAGCAAGGATAAAATATGTTGGTTTCACGAATTTAAAAAATTTATTACTAACCGAATTTTTCTTTGTTAGTTATCGAGATAATTATCTAAATAACGTGAAAAAGTATTTGTCCTACAAAATATAAGGTTTCGTCAGGGAGTCCCCCCTCTCCAACGTGTATCATAAACAAGGTCATGAAAACTGATTACTAACCAGCTGATTTTTTTTTTATTGGTTAGCTAACATATGCATAGTTTACCACCCACATTGTCCTACAAATTGCGTGGTATGTCATCTTGGTCCTACGCTCAAAAGTTGTCAATACAGCAGGACCTTTTTTTTTATTAGTAACTGTAGGACAAAGGTTTCACGTGATAGGTTAATATATTTTTCGTCCAAATAAAACAATGTCCTACATAAAAAAAGGTATGTTTTATTAGTCCTACAATATTCGTAATTTTTGAGTTTACAATATGAAATGAAGCAATATATAATATATAAACATAAAGCCGAGATGGTCCAGTGGCTACAACGCGTGAATCTTAACCGATTCAAATTCAAATTCAAAAACTTTATTCAATATTGATGTATTACACTTACTTATTGATTGTCAAACTAGAAACTACTACCGGTTCGGAAAAGATACTTCACAGTTTCCCGAAATGTCAAATATATATATATCCCAAAAGAGTATAATAAACAAAATAAAAAGATTCGATATAAAACAATCTGCTGGACCTGACAATATACCTCCAATATTTTTTACTAGTTGTGCAAATTCTATATCTTACCCTTTATATCTAATTTATAATATATCATTGCAAAACGGCATTTTTCCTGATGAATGGAAGAAAGCAAGAATAGTACCTATTCACAAAGATGGAAAAAAGGAACTTGTATTTAATTGAATGGTGTGTTCTCCTATAATTGGTTGTACATAAGTAGTTAGTTTTACAACTGTTGTGGATCCAATTAAATAAATAAATAAAAACAGCTTTACGTGGTTATGATCGACACCAGCATGGGCAAGCATGGGAAGTAATAGATACCAACCATTCCCACTATAAAGACAAATATAACTTTAATATTAAATAAAAGGAATCGAAAGATAATTATAATATTAACGTTTATCAGCGAAGTAGAATCATTTCATAGTCAGATTTCCGTAATTTTGTTAGGCATTTGTACATTAAAAAGTGAACTTATATTAGTAAGATGCTCAGTTAAACCAGCGACACATACATTATCCATCTGTCTTTTTGTCAGATGCATTATTTTTAATTTCATGAATTTCAACGATGTAACTGGAGGACTGGAATAACGTACCACGCAATTTGTAGGACAATGTAGGTGGTAAACTATGCAAATGTTAGCTAACCAATAAAAAAAATATCAGCTAGTTAGTAATTATTTTTCATGACCTTATTTATGATACATGTTGGAGAGGGGGGACTCTCTGATAAAACCTTATATTTTGTAGGACAAATATTTTTTCATGTTATTTAGATAATTATGTTGATAACTAACAAAAAAAAAACGGTTAGTAATAATTTTTTTTTATTCGTCAAAGCAACATATTTCGTCCCTATTATCTTAGTTATAAACCACAATCGAGAATTTTCGTATAAGAATTAGTTGGGCGTCTCATTGAAACGAAGCTATTCTGGAACATTCAGCTTGATAGTAATTATTTTTACATTAAGTATTAGTACTACAACTTTTGAGCGTAGGACCAAGATGACATACCACGCAATTTGTAGGACAATGTGGGTGGTAAACTATGCATATGTTAGCTAACTAATAAAAAAAAAATCAGCTGGTTAGTAATCAGTTTTCATGACCTTGTTTATGATACACGTTGGAGAGGGGGGACTCCCTGACGAAACCTTATATTTTGTAGGACAAATACTTTTTCACGTTATTTAGATAATTATCTCGATAACTAACAAAGAAAAATTCGGTTAGTAATAATTTTTTTAAATTCGTGAAACCAACATATTTTATCCTTGCTACCCTAGTAAGCTACCATTTACCAACGTTACTGTAAGGAAAAAAGTTGGGCGACTAGTCAAAAGGAAGCTACTCACGAAAAATCAGCTTGTTAGTAATAAATGATAAAAGGTGTACCAGGGATCTTGTACTATAAGCTTCTATAACGTGAAATATTACGTATTACTCTGCATCTCTTATAATTATATATTCAAAGAGCTGAGTATTTTTAAAGAGCAAACTCTCCTCTTATATTTGTTTTTAAAATTTTCGAACTTTATACGTTTGAAAGTTAAGTAACTGTTAAATTTTATAAATTGCAATTCGTTACATAAAATTAATTAAGGTCTCATTAGAATTCTGCATTATGGAAGTTAACTTTAATTTTTTGTTAGAAACGTTTAGTTTATTTAATTATATGTTTGGTTTATGGGTTTGTTTAATGGGTTTGTTTAATTATATGTTTGCTTAAATTTAATGCATTTTTTGCAATAAAATGCATAATAACATTTACATATAAGTTTATGTTTTTCTTTTAATTAAAACAAGTATATGTTTTGACAATTAATCAATTAAAAAATAAATAAAAGGCAACACTAATTTTACAATATAATAGATTAAATGAATGTAAGATTATATTATTGTGTTAAAAATACAATCGCTAAGCCCAGTTGTATAAAAATGTTAAACGTTAATTATATATAAAACTTTACATCACTAATTATGTATCTAATGGCCTAATACTGAAACATTATTCAAATATGAAGTGCGACTTAATTATTTGGAACGCCATTAATTTCTCGCTTGACGTTTCAGTATTCGGCCGTAAGTATAGAAAATGCAATCCTTATTAGCAAGTAAAATAATTAAGGAGGCGTTATTTTTAAATGCAACTGAGCTTATCACTAGCGAAGGAAATAGTTTTGTCATTAATCAATACATTTATAACAAATTTAATTAAAAATATTCTCGAGATTTGTTAAAAGTTTGTAGTTTTGCATTTAATCAGTCAAATAAATAATTATAAAACATGTTACAAAATGTCTATTTCACCTTATTTTTATTTATAAAAGGTAGGCTTGGTAAGTGGGCAATTTAGTAAATCTACCTTTCATAAATTGAGAAAAAAACAATACAGATTTTTTTTAATTGTTAATTTTTTTGTTACGCACATAATACCTATCCACTTATTGAATTGGACTGAATGTTTCATATCATAGGGTTTATACTTTTACTTTTTTATTGTGCTATTGATAATAATCCAATTAATTCAGAGAGGGATGTTGCAACCCTTTTTAACATTTTTAAGCTGACGTTCGAAATTCGACAATCATTCTCTATCGCCGTCGTCATGGAAACGTTGTATTAATTATAATACGTATATTAATTATTATTTAAGAAGTGTATACTATACCTGTAAATGGTATAATATATGGCCTTACTTATAAACGTTGCTTAGCCGCTGTTTAGTTAAACATTGATTTTGCTCTTTCTGACATTATTAATATGACATTCAAAAGAAAAAGACACAGAGATGTTTAGTTGAACACCTGCAAAATAACTTTATATATTAGGCCGATAATAACTAAATTAAAAGTCAATCAGGTAAAAGAATAAAGTTTTTTTTTTACAAAAGCATATCAAAACATTGATCTCATAAACCGGTCAAGGGAAATTATGTTTTAATATCTTTATTTGTATCTTTTTATTATAGATATGACAGTAATAAATTGAAATGTAAAGTATTTTAGCATGATTTGTTTCTTCCATCAAATAATCCAAACGAATAGATTAAAAAGGGCCATTTTTTATTTTTTTAATATTTTGTTTTACGTAAGAGGGGGCAAACGAGCAGGAAGCTCGTTAGGGATATTTTATAATTTTTCTAGATTCAACATTACAAATATTTGTTATAAATTAAATTTGTTATAAATAATAAGCGCACTCTTCGTTTTTGTATTTCCATAGAATTCGTTTCAAAAAACAGACACATTTTATCATTTAATTTACAAAGATTTTTCATAGATATCCACTCAACGCTTGAACACGTTGGTACACCTGAATAAAACGAACGTAGAAATATTAACCATTCACTCAAACGCGAATCTTATCATTCCATTTGTGTAACTAATGAAACGAAGTTTAAAAAAAAACTGCCCAGCAGCTAACTGCAATGGTATGAAACATTGCGATGAAATTTAAAAGAAATTAGCTGACAGCAATGTTTCGGATAGACAGGTACCCGTTGCATTTTATTGGATGTTGCACGCGAGCCGATTTTCATCGTGAAAAAAAGACCAATACATCCATAGAGCTTAAATAAACAGTGCCCACTGGATTGGGTTACGAGTTGCCAGCAAGCTATGTTAGTTCAAGCGTAAAAATAATTTACAATACGTATATTGAACAATTTCAGTTCATTTAGTTCAGTTCAGTTCAGTTTATTAATTACTCCAGGAATAAATGGAAAAGGTTCTATTAACCGATATATTATAATCTACTTACTTTTAATTAGGTCTCTTGTTCTACAAACAATGTCGCACAACAATAGTTCGACATAGTAGTTTCGACATCAATAGTTCGTTAAATTCAATAAAAATAGAAACGAGTTGAAAAAAAACTTGTGTCGCTTCATTGATTTTAATACATGCTATTTAGCAAACTTCGTTGACGGTTTCAACGGTCACATTATAAATACTTATTTTTATTTGTATCCGTGTAAATATAAGGGCCCATAAGGGGGTATATATATATATATATTTACATAAAAAAAAAAACAATGTAAAATTTAGTTTCAGAAATGAAACAGCCTGTGAATGTCCCACTGTCAAGCACGACATGGATTATAATCACAAATTACAACACTAGCACATGAAATTCAGCGGTGTTTGCATCGGTTAAGATTCACGTGTTATTACCACAGGGCCATCTCAGCTTATATAACAATTAATTTAATTAATCATAAAAATATCGAGAGGCACTCATCACATAAGTTAGTAAATTTAAAATTACGTTACAATTTCGTTTTTTAACAAATCGTAACTAAAAGTCCAAATAAAGATTTTTGTCGTATAACCGTTAACATGGGTTTTTATGCCACGCGTTATTACAGATCGAAATTAGCTGTGACATTATTTAATAAAATTAAAATAAGCGTGTCATCACGACGCTTAGTTACTGTTCGTGATTTACTATCATTAGACACTTATATTCGCAATTATTCCGTGAGCTATTGTAATAAATAGCCAACATACGAAATAGTCTAAACAACGCGAATAGGTAAATACCGTTGTAAGTTAAACTAAACGTAACAGCATAGTTTAATATAACTAAAATTAATCATATTATTATTTCATAAACTAAGCTATTTTATCAATCATATATTGTTATATGTGATCACTAACTTATTCTATCGCTAAACACATCTACTTACGATAATTGGATTCGGCCTGATTCAGTCAGGATAATCAGAGACATGAGGGATATAACTTAGTCGCCAAGGTTGGTGGCGCATTGATGATGTATGAAATTGGTAGCATTTGATACCATCAAGTGGCCAACTTGTCAAGCTTACATTTTATAAATTAAAAAAATCAATGCCGAATAAATTATGCTAATAGTTTAATTCCGCTTTTATAAGTTGATTCATTAAAAGATTTATAGCGAAAGAACAGAGAACGTGGTTGATATCTTTTCAATACTTTGTTATAAAAAAATTACAAGAAGTCTAATTGCATTTTCATTTCTCAAGCGAATATAAAATTTATAGAGTTCCACTAACACTTCAGAATTTTCTATTATTCCGGTTCGAACGAAAAACCTTTAATACCTGATTTATCGTTTAAGAACTTAATGTTTAGTAATATCCTGAGCTAGTTTCAAAACAAGAAATTATTTTAAATTCCACTCTTTCAAGAATTCATAGAAATCATATAAATTTTATTAAATACACCTACATCTATCTAGATACTTTTCATATTAATTTATTAGTTAAAAATTAATAAAAAAAGTAGCAATGTTTAATAAAAAAAAAGATATATCACCCTTCAAAATCAATTGATTTACCTCGTGTATCTAAACTCTAGTTTTGAATGCTCTCAACGGCGTATTATTTGAATGTTTATATAATAAGCCCTACAGAAGGGTTGTTAATGACCTTGAACTTGCAAAAAGCAAGCGAGGGGTACGAATTTTCCCCTTTTGCAATTAACGATCACAACAGAGAAACACCAACCAGATTTAATCCCGTGCATTTTATTCCTTTTATATAAACCTAATGATTGAATATTGAAACTAGCATAAATATATTAAAGAGACACATTTAAACTTTTAAGTTAAAAAAATACTTATAAACAAACCCACTTTCGTCTTTTTTTATTATTATTATATTATTAATATTATTACAATACGATAATATAGCGTTTACTTTTTTTTAACTATTATAATATAACATGATAAACATAAAATTAACATACGTTAATAATATAAAATTACTTTATATTAGTCTTTTCCATTTTTAAACAAACAAAAAATCTCTGACAAAGATTTGATATACGGAATGTAATTTGACCGAATAAAAGTACAAAGGCGGCCCCTTTGTACTTTGACGCTGGTCAATTTAGAGCTAACTATGTACTAGCATATTGAACCTTGAAATCCTGTTTGAGGGCTTAGCTCTCATCTGCCAGGCACCCTTTGTATTAATTTTATATAATGTACATGTATTACTGGGCTTAAGTTACACGTGCGTAAATTTGATACGATGAGAAGAATTGGCAGATGGACATTCGCAACTCTCAAAGGGACCCCTTTTAATAACGAAAGTATGAAATTGCATGATTATGCAGACTTACAATAAAGACTAAATGTATGCACTAAGCTCCAGCCCCCAGCAATCAGCCCCCTTTGAATTACTATTCCCATGTCCATCATCCCGGTTTCTGTTTAAAAGCAAACATTGTTATTAATCTAGATTGCTTTTTTGTGCCCTTCAATTATTGTGAAACCTCATTATTTAATATTGAAAAGAGAAATGTAAATACTTTTAGTAAATTATAAATCAGATTAACCAATGTATGATGATCTAGAAAGGTCTAGTTCAGCTCAACAACACTTGATTATTATGATAACAAGAAGTATTAATAACCATGTAACTTATAAGAAATATAAATTAATCAGCAGTTTTTAATTACAGAAGCAATACGTCCTCTATCGTGTAATTACTTTATTTTTTATGAAGGAATTCATGATGTTTTGTTGGAAAGTTTTCCACCTTCGATGTCATTTGTAAAATGTCTAATAAGAAATTCAAAACTCCACCCCGTGCAGTTGTATCGATTCGTATTAAAAAAACATAGCTCGCCCTATTAGGCTAAGGTATAGTTCAAGAATATTAAATGACTTAAGACATGGAAAAGTCAAAAGGTATTTACGATTATTTACCAATGGAATAATAAAATATTATTATTCCACGGCTGGCACCAAATGTATGAATGTAGGCATTATAGGGTTTCATCAATGTTATCATTTAATACACAGTGTAAGTTAAATTTTAAGAAGCAAAGATGAAATTAAGACCTTTCTTTTTCTTTATGTTTATAAAGTCTAATGAATAGGAAAATATGAAAAACATTATTCAGCTACGTGTAATTTTGCATATTATCTAAATGCATCAAAAATCAGTTGTTTATATATTTCACTTATCACGGACCTCTAAAACTATCCGGTTGATTGACTTGTTTGTCAAAGTTGCTCCTTCCCGCTTACGTAGACGCTAACTAAGAACTTATTTTATGAAAATCCTATTCAAAATACATTTTTCTTCTTATCTACCCATGCCAAGCCGAGATTAGCTAGTTACATGTACCGAAATAATTTGAGAAACAATTTTTACAAATATATTATATTTATAATTTGGAATTAGTGTCCGCTTGGCTTCGCCTGCCTATAAAAAGGAGAGGTACTAGGTACCCTGCGCCCTGTACGCCTAACAATAGGTACGCAAAATTATTATCAGTTGAATTATATAAAATTATGACGTGAAAACGTAATTAACAACCAAACAAACCCTTTTACAACACGAGTTTTACGAGTTAAGTAGACCTATTTTATAAGGAGTACACATGGGGACAAAACACAACGCCAAGCGGGCACCGGGTGAAATTTCTAATTACAATAGTTCTGAAAAAAAAAATGTCTCTCAATTAAATAGTAGTAGACATATTTTTGAAAATGTTAAAAACTACTTTATTCCAGATCTGTGATCACAATTTTTCGGTTTTTTTTTATAATTTTAAATAAAATAGCCATGCTTTAGTTACAATCACTACATAGTTACATCAATAGTTACATCACTTGCCACTTTTCATTCCATAAAAAATATTATTGCTAGTTTCTTGCAAAAGGACTATATTTAAGAAAACTTATGCGATGATATACAATATTTTTGTGTACTCAAAGATCGCTTTCACAATAGCGTAAATATGATGAACAGATGTGATAGAATGAAATTAATAAGTAACGATTGATTATTAATTATTAGTATTCAGTTTAGTCGAGTACGTTCCTTCGTTTACATAGCATCTTTTCGTAATCATGTAACTTTCGTACCGACTACTTTGGCTTGTGTGTTACCCCTGGACTTGATATTGCGTTTGTGTTGATGACTTTGGCTTTGTTTCCCCGGACGTCATTACTGTCGTGCAAAGGGTATAAGTTAGTATCAAGTATGTAATAGTCTCAGGGTGGTGCAGTACGTTTTTTAAATATTAGGTCCTTACATATAAAATTGGCGTTATAGACGGGAGGAATATAAGTCTTTTTATTTTTGTAAAATATATTTAAATAATCAAAGTATGCACAGTTGTTATCTATGCACTTTTGCCATCTCATAGGTAGTTCATTGAACCCTTTACTAAAAAAACCATGGGGGCGAGAATCAATAAAATCTTTGATGTCGGTTTGGACTGCCGCATCGGAGTTGGTTTTTGTCTGGTAATCTGTTGAAGCAAGGTCCGAGGAATACGGTGGGTGTCGCAGACATTTCAAATGTAGCTCATCTAAGTGGTTGTTTGTTGTGCAGTGTGTGGTCTTGCGTTGTCGTGAAGCAGCAGTGGCCTAGAGCGATTGACCAATCTTGGTTGTTTACCGGCTAGTTCTTCCTTCATGGTTTGCAGTTGCTGACAATAGATATCTACCGTAAGCGTTTGGCAAGATTTTAGAAAGCTGTAGTGAACGACACCGGTGCTAGTCCACCAAACACTCACAACTAACTTTTTCTGAGCCAATTTTCGTTTCGGACAGGATTTGGCTGGGTCTCCAGCCATTGCGAGGAGCGCTTCCGATTATCGTACAGTATCCACTTTTCATCACTACATATTATAAATCAAAGTCCCCCGCGTTTCCCTGTCGGTCTGTATGGACGCGATAAACTAAAAAACTACTCAACGGATTTTCATACGGTTTTTAGCAAAGGATAAAGTGATTCAATAGGGAAGTTTACGTGTATAATTCATTAAAGTTTTCTGTTCATTTGTTGACGATAATTGTTGAAGAAATAGGAAAAAAACGAGCCGATTGGGAGCTTTCATCGAAAACGCTGTAAAATCCCTTTGAATTATAACAAAATACTGTATGGTGAAATTGTTCCCCTTTTATAAATCTACAGAAAAGTTCGCGATGGCATATGTCTATCTTTTAAGGATAGCTTACTATACCCACTTTAATGTTTAAAAATATGGTTACATAATAATGTGATAATTGGAAAGCTATAAAAACGGATATGATATTAATCCTTATCAAATTGAATACGTCATTTACTTTAAGCATTTCATGTATATTATAATTGCCCTTTACACCACCCAATTTAAATGAATAGCTTAGGAGTTATCGTCATTCTAAAACTACCGCGCACTAAATAAATTCAAGCGGGCATACTAACGCACGACGCAACCGCCTGCGCACCCCGCGTCACGCTGTCTTTTTTAGAAATAGGTATTTTTTCTGCTACTAGAGCGAAGCCGGGGCGGGTCGCTAGTTACAAATAATGATTCGATTAAAATCCCTTCATTATTGTGTCGGTTGAGCATAGTAACACAGCAGTCAATTGATTTTACTTTCCCGATTTACTTCAAGTGGATTAATACAGTTTTATCACTTACGCCGAAGCCTGCAGCTATCTCTGAAGTGCTTTGTGATGGATCTGCTTTCACGATAGCCTTTAATTCTTAATTTTCCATTTTGGTCTCCGGTCGTCCACGGGGTTGGTTCTGAAAGCCGAAATTTCCTGAACGAAAACGTTGAAACTAAAAACATACCGAGCTTTCTTTTGCGACACCAGCGCCGTACAATTCACTTATACTGCCACTGGTGCCACGGTAGAACTCGTACTCGTAAATATACCGATATTTCATGTTTTCCATTGTGCGGTAATAAGCGACGGCAAAGAAAAAATAATGAGCAAAAAAAACAAATGAATCACTGTTTTCAAAACTCAAATGTACATGCTAATCATTTATAAATTTGAATTTGGAATTCTTAACCAAAGAGGAGATATTTCAGATCAAAGTGGTCAGTACGACAAAACGCTAATTTCATATGTAAGGATTGAATATAAGATGTCAAAGTAAGTTGACAAGACTTTTTAAAAAACATGACATGAACAAAGTTCATTGTTTTATTCGTAACTTCGATTAATAGCATGGCTAATTAGGGTTACGGTTTTATTAAAAAAAACTGCGAAGTAAATTATGTCTCTTAAAACCCTTTTGTACAGTCATGATTCGTCGGCAGCTATTTTAAAATTGATTTTTATCATCTCTTCATATCTTTCATACAACATTATTAATTTTATGTATTTCCTGCAATTTAATTCAACAATAAAAATATTCTTTTAATCGTCATCGTCGGCAGCTATTTTAAAATTAAATTTTAAAGAAAGTAAATTAATGTTTTTATTTGAATTTATTGCATCTGTTCACTCCGTTCGTTCATCCGAATGAGTAGAAACTTATATTACAGTTGATGACGTTATTTGCGTGAGGGGTTGCGTCTGGCGTAGCACTACCAATGTGCTACAATCGGTGTGTGTGAGGACAATTGCTTAAAACAAACTAAATCCACATTACAACGAATTCACTAGATTTTAATTAAGCGTATGTGTAAATTTTTTTCTCTTCTATTTTCCATGTTGGAAGAAAGTTGAAAGTAGTGGACATTAATTACAGACAGGCAGTGTAATTACAGGCACAAGGGACATAACATCTTAGTTCCCAAGGTTGGTGATATATTTGTCTTATTGTAATTAATACAATAATTTAAATCACAAATCTTTAATAAAAGAAAGTTAAATATAATTGAGTTTTAAAATTTTCTCTTGGCTTCGAGCTCTAGTGAAGTTTTTTTCCAGTCTTTGATAAGAATGTTTTCCATCAATAAGATGGTCTTCTTAAATATTGATAAACATTATCCTAAAAAATGTATGAATTTTATAATTGGAAACATATATTTAATAATTAGTATTTTAATATTCTAAGAATGAATTAAATCATTTTTATTTATTAATGAATTATCAAATAGGAAAAAACGAAAAACATTATTAATCCGAAAACATGTTTATTTCTTTATTATATAAATATATCAAAAGTCCGTGGTTTTTTACATATAATAATTACTCAAATTTAAAAACTTACAAAAAGGAGACTCTACCACCGGTTCGGAAAGACTGTGTCGAGAAGAGCCGGCAAGAAACTCGACATACGTCAAATTAAATATGTTTGTTAATCGAAATAGTTACATAAAAACCAAAAAGCTGTAACTACTAATATACTAATAACCACGGACCTTACCTTAATACTAACTTATCTATGATACTAACACGCATTCATATTAAAATGATAAACCCAATATTGTGTACCGAAGTGTGAGTGCGTAGTGTGTGAGCGTAGTGTGTGTAGCGTAGCGTACGTAGCGTTATGTGCATAGAGGACCTCGAAAGTATATTATATCGGCATATATACTTTAAGTCCAATATAAGCATACATATGCCTATATCCATCTATATTCTATATATCTAAGTCTATGAATGGTGGTGTAAATAGAAAACATAGTAAGAATCTTAATTATACATAATAGAAAAGTATCTGTTCTACATATTCTTAAATGATTAAATATTAATTATTATATGTGATAAAAGTAATTAATATTACACATATGCCTTTATTCATATAATATCTACTGTCTCAGTCTTTGAATGGTGGTGAAAGTGCTCAGTCAATATACCTAATAATAATAGTACGAATCTTAATTATACATAATAGAAAAGTATCTATAAACCTCTCCATAAATTATTAAATATGACATTTAGTCATTTGATTATTATTACAATTAATATGAAACTTATTGTATGTAATGAATAATATTGAAAAACAATCAATTTAAAGCTATTTTCTTTCTATTTTTGGATATAAATTATAAAATGATAAGTTAATGCTTATTTAACTCATACTATTTCATGTACTTTAAAAATGTCCAAAGCAAAGTGGTACAATTAAAAATATTGAAATGTTAAAGAACACAGTTCTTATAAGAGGAAAATGTGATAAAACGCTTAGCACTGCAGAGTACAAACAAAATGTTACATATTGTTTGAAATTGTAACGATAGTTATAAAATATTAAGTTATTCTTTAAAATACAATTATTTCTTTCAAACAATTGACATATTAAAGTTACACAAAAGCACACAGCAAACACACCCCATTCTATAAATCCTTATAAAATCTACGCAAAATGCATATAAAATACTTAATATTACAAGAAAATATAAATGATATTCGCAATCAAGTTAGTATTACACACTTTCAAACTAATAAAATACCAAAATAATTAAGAATGAAGAATTCGCTGAGCGGCTCTGAACAGCTTCTGATAATTTAACAATACATCGAAGAAAAATACCTTAAAAAATACCTCATATTATGCCTGCTATTTTAAGTGAGTTTTATCTTGAATTCAGCTGGAAAATTGGTTTCGTAGCGAATTGGCTGGCCTGGAATATTTTTGACTGCCACCTGTGCATCTTCTAATGTTTCGTTTTCATTTTGGTGCTTAGGTTTGTTGCTGCCTGTTCTTTGGTCGTTTTTACTGCTGGAGGTATTACTTGGAGAGCTGGATATTTTGTGGTTTTCCCTCTAATGGTTTTAGTGCCGCTTTTTCGTTTAATGCTGTCAAATTTGTATCTCGTGACATATTATTATTATGTGATAGAAAATTAAAATTTTCGTACAATCCACCAAATGGGCCATGACAGCTTGCATGGATTACAAAACAGCATTAAAAATACTGTTTTGCATACTCGACGCTGCCACGGCCCTAAGGTATTAACTCGACGACCGTTGAAAATGGAATGAGCTATATAATATTATTCGAGCATTTTATATCAATTCTAAACTGCGTATTTACTTCCCGAATATCCGCACCCTCTCGAATCTCCCTTGCATGAAACCTAGCAACACCCTAGGCACTACATGATCCAGATAAACCCGCCCAGACATGTTTTGCTGCTTTGTACCTTAATAATGGCGATTTAGGTTACGAAACGCTGAATGATTTTATCTATTTACTAATTATATATTCTGTACCTTTGTATATACTAAATTGAATATTTGTTAATTTTAAAATAAGTTTTTATTAAATCCAAACCTACCTCGTATGACTTTATATTGGTACAAAGTTCGACACTACGAACAAAATAATGATTTTATTTTGTTCGTTGGTTATCTTTTATTCATATTATTTGGTAGTAGAGTTTTGTGAAAGCTCGCCCGGGTAGATACCAACCACTCATCAGATACTCTACCGCAAAACAGCAGTACTTTGTATTGTTGTGTTCTGGTGTGAGTGATCCAGTGTAATTACAGGCACAAGGGACGTAACATCATAGGTCCCAAGGTTGGTGGCGCATTGGGAATGTAGGCGACGGTTAACATTTCTTACGATGCCATTGTCTGTGGGCGTTGGTGACCACTTACCATCAGGTGGCCCATATGCTAGTCCGCCTTCCTATGCATAAAAAAAATCTAACAAATGGATATTTTTATGGTTGAATTAATTTGAAGGCGAAAATAAAAAATGGTTTGGCTTTATAGATATAATAATGAATTTGTCTTCCTTCGGATTCTTCAATCTATCGGCAGTTTCCACGTTTACTTCAAATAAGAAAGATGTAGCTATTTCTCAAAAATACCGAATGCCAAATTCAAGTTTTAAAATCTGACTTGTTGTTACTGATATTAAAATTTAAAGCTTTTTATTCAAATAAATTATAATTAATAGATTGACTTCACCTTTAAGTATGTGTGTGTTTTTACATTTTTATTTTAATTATCATTTTTTTTTCTAAAATAAGAGTAGCATAAGTTACTCCTTATTACACTGATGTATGCTAGCTGACTACCTGCCAATGAAAGACCCGTCAAAATCGGTCCAGCCATTTCAGAGATTAACCGGAACAAACAGACAGACAGACAGACAAAAATTGTAAAAAATGTTATTTTGGTGTATGTACCGTATTTATATTCTTATTCATAACTGCCTCGTTGGTCTGGTGGCTTGATATAAGGCCGCAGACGCGTTGGTCCTGGGTTCAATTCCCAAGTCGGGCCAACATATAGTCATTGGGGTTTTCTGTCAGAAAATTCTCAGTAGCAGCTCGGAGTCTGGAAGTTGGAAGTGTGTACACTCCCGTGCCTCGGAAAGCACGTTAAGCCGTTGGTCCTGCGCCTGAACTCTTTCCGGTCGTGTCGGATAGCCGTCCCATCGGATTATGAGAGCTAAGGAAAAGAGAGTGCACCTGTGTTTGCGCACACACTTGTGCACTATAATATCTCCTGCGCAGTTGGCTAATCTCTCTTAAGATTGGCCGCCGTGGCCGAAATCGGTCTGGAGGACCTTATTCATGTAGTAAAAAGCGGTTATTTCAATAGCACAAACAGACACTCCAATTTTATTTATATGTATATATGTATAGATTTAGTTTTGTAGGTACATTATTTACTGCTTTAAATTTAACATAAATTCTAATAAACGTTTTGATAATTGCCTTTTATTTTAATTTGGATAAGCAGATTATTGAAAATAATGAAATTCACACAAACGTCATTTATAACAAAAAACACTTAAAAAATTAAGTACAACTCAGAGATTCAAAAGTTTATCTTGGCCTTAGTAAAGTTTCTATGTCTGAATCTTTGATAAGAATAATTTTTATCTTATTGCTCTTGAAATATTAATAAATACAATCTTAAAAATATATGAACTTAATAATTGATAATATCTTAGTATATTTGACTATTTTAATTTTTCAATATGTTAAAAAATTTTATTATATGATTATTTATCAAATAGGAAAAAATGAAAAACATTATTCATCCGAATACATATTTATTTTATTTATTATAAAAATATATCAAAAGTCCGTGGTTTTTTACATATAATAATAACTAATATTTAAAAACTTACAAAAAGGAGACTCTACCACCGGTTCGGAAAGACTGTGTCGAGAAGAGCCGGCAAGAAACTCGACATACGTCAAATTAAAATTAAATATCTCTGTTAATCGAAAGAGTTACATAAAAACCAAAAAGCTGTAACTACTAATATACTAATAACCACGGACCTTACCTTAATACTAACACGCATTCATATTAAAATGATAAACCCAATATTGTGTACCGAAGTGTGAGTGCGTAGTGTGTGAGCGTAGTGTGTGTAGCGTAGCGTACGTAGCGTTATGTGCATAGAGGACCTCGAAAGTATATTATATCGGCATATATACTTTAAGTCCAATATAAGCATACATATGCCTATATCCATCTATATTCTATATATCTAAGTCTATGAATGGTGGTGTAAATAGAAAACATAGTAAGAATCTTAATTATACATAATAGAAAAGTATCTGTTCTACATATTCTTAAATGATTAAATATTAATTATTACATGACATAAAAGTAATTAGTATTATTGTAATAAAATGAGTAATACCGAAAAAGTTGTATTGAAGACATTGTGTAAATTAAATTAATTAACTTTGCAAATGTAAAAGAATACAATAATTATAAACTGTTTGAAATTGAAATGGTTATTAGACAAACATTAAATTATTCTTTAAAAACAAAATAAACTCCTTCTTAAAGCAGACAAATGAAAGCAATACCAAAGCACGCTTAATAAAACACTCTTCCTAATTCTAATTCTACATAAATGGCATATTAAAGACTTAACATTATAAGAATATATGAACTATATTCGCAATCAACTCAACATTAAAACCTTTAACTACATGAGAAGAATATATTCACGAATAAGAACTTTCACTAAGCGGCTCTAAATAGAGAGAGAGGCAGACTATTTCATATTACAACTATTTCAAACATTTCATATTACAAGAAATCAATGTGCATGAATACATTATGCCAGCTATTAATAGAGTGCGAGTTTCTTTTTTGGATTGAATTTTTTTGTAACAAATCGACTGGATTTTTTTTTCTGCCCATCGTGTATATATTTATTATATATTGTTTTACATTTTTGCGTTTTTTATTCTAATCCCTTGGATGTACCGCATTTTTCGTTTTATTACTTAATTAACACATTCAAATATTTAGTACGAATCTTAATTATACATAATAGAAATGTGTCTGTTCAACCTACCCCTAAATGATTAAATATGATTATATAAGATTACATAAGAATAATGTAAAAGCTATTGTAATGTAATGAACAAAACAAAAATATTTCATTTTTTGAATTTATAAAACCTTTTTAAAAAATTAAACAAAATTAATGCGTATTATACTCAAATTATTGTAACCTAAAAGTGTCATTGCAATGTTGTATAATAAAAAAAATTGTCTATGTAAAAAATACAATTTTTTTGTCTAAACACTGTTCGAAATTGAAATGGTAATTATAATCAAACATTAAATCGTTCATTAAAAATACAATAATGTCATTCAAACATTTGGCATAATAAAGTTACACAAAAGCACACTGCAAACACATCCTATTCTATTTATCCTTATAAAATATACAGAAATGGCATATAAAAGACTTAAAATCACAATAAAAAAAATGATATTTGCGTTCAAGTTTACACCCATTTAAATTAATAAAATCCCGGAGTAATTGAGACTTCAAAAATTCGCTGAGCGGCTTGGAATGAGTTCTGAGTATTTAGTCGCACGTAAAAGAAAATTACATAAAAAGTAATACCTCATATTATGCCTGCTATTTTATGTGTGTTTTATCTTGAATTGAACTGGAATAATTTCGTAGCGAAGCGGTTGTCTGGAATATTTTTGACTGCCAACTATCTTCTATTGATTTGATTTTCATTTTGGTGCTTAGGTTTTTTCTTCCTGTTCTTTTATAACAGCCAGAATTACTACGTTCAGGTTGATAGTTTGTGGTTTTTTCTCAATTTGCTTGGATGCTGTTTTTTTCTTCAGTGGTTTTGGTTTCTCTTTTTTCATTGTATGGTAATTTTCTTGTAAGATATTATCGGATTTAGTATTTGAGTTTTCTGACATTTTATTATAATGCGATACAAAATTAAAACTTTTTTAATAATGCGCAGCGCAATGGGCCGTGGCAGCTCGCATGGATTACAAAACAGAATTAAAGACTGTTTTGAATGCTCAACGCTGCCACGGCCCTAAGGTATGAACTCGACGGTTGTTGAAGATAAAATGAGTCATACCATAACAAACCCGCGTTTTATACCGTTTCCAAACTGCGTATTTACGACCCCAATATCCGCACCCTTTCAAATCTCCCTTGCATGAAACCTAGCAACACCCTAGGTACTCTACGTGATCCAGACAAACCAGTCCAGACATGTTTTCGCTGCTTTGTACCTTAATAACAGCGATGTAGCTTATGTATCAAGCGGGAAAACGCTACATACTTTAATGTTATTATTGCAGGACCCTTCGATACATAAAAGGTATTACTGATGCATACGACAGGATTCAATTAGGGACAGTTATTAAAAAGATTTCAATCAAACGTTTTCGTGTGCAATTTAAATGACAATATCATGTATTATACCGTACAAATTAATGGTTTTATATAAAACATGGTGTACTTACACCATAATTTGAATTTATATAAATAGACAATCAGTGTAAAGTTTGTACTATAAACTTTTTTAGATAATGAGAATAGTAGAGTCGGATGTTAATTACTTGATTAACTATTGAATTATGTAAATATATATTTTAATGGTTTTTCGAATTTATTCAAATTGTCATTCATAATTTATTTAACTCGCTTCGAACGATGTTTGTAATTTAATTGAATTTTTTTTGTAATAAATTAATACATAAATTAGTAAACATATATAAATAAAAATAAATACTAATACTTATAAATATCCAACAATTTATTAATATTATTTCATTTTAAAAAGATTTAACTTTGGCATATTATATTTATGAATATTATGATTATAGATACTCGTAGATATGTTACCTGCTTACTTATAATTATAAAAAATCACAATTTTAATTGTATCAAATTACGTAATACAACATAATCATAACATCATAACCTTTTGAATAATATAGAATTTAAATTTCGAATATTGAATGCAAAGAATAGAACATTATGCTTAAGTATCTTATGTGGATAAATATTATGCAAATCATTTAAGAATGCAATGCACATAATAATAGGTTTTCCGATGTAGATACGATTCATTTCATGGTAAATAAAATTTGAATTTGAATTGTCGCTGTACTAAGCCGTACCTACGTCGTACGTAACCTATATTATCGTTATCTTCGATGTTTTTTCGTATTGTTCCGGAGATACCAGAGTTTTCTTAGATATTCGCTTTGCGCCTATTTTGTTAAGTGAGTCATTACTGTTTCTAGCAAATACGAAGCTATTTAAACATTTTTTGTGATAATGTTGAGAAACAAATCATTTAAAAACAACGAGGGTCCATATACTTTTATGTTTTTAATAAACTGTGGTTTCGCAACGAGGGGTCTAATATGGATTCGTCGACACAAAGCATTTTATTTTTAAAGAATACGAAGCTTGGACTACTTTCACAGACTTCCTATTTAGTGTATCAACGTTCTGAAACTTTTACATTGCTCTATTGAAGTGTAAAAAAAAGTTTCATAAGGACTCATTTAGTCCAGACAATGGTTCCCAATTACAGTTGTTGTTGTACCTTCCTTAAATAAAAATAAACGAACAAAAGCGTTTAATAAATAAAAACGGAACGAAATATTAAACAGTAAAATCCGAGTTCATTAAAATTATAAATGATTTTTTTAATCTTGTTTTAAACGAATAAATGCTTAGGAAACTGTTGTTGGTTTCTTTCTGAAACTACTATTAAGATTAATAGAAGCGAGGTTTATAATTTAAAAAGCATTCAGTTGAACGTAACCTATAAATTAAATTTGTCGCGTATACTTTTTTGTATATTCCTTTTGTTGTTATGTTAATTTTCGAATATAAATTTCTACAGTAATATCGCAATGTAGTTGAAATTTAATAAGTCCGTCGCGGCTTTTACCGCGAATTATTAAATTACAATCTTGCGTTTTTTTCGCATAGTCCCAAAAATATTAATTTATTTATATATATATTGGTAATTTTGAAGTTGTTCACTAAAACTACTTCAAACCGCTCAAAAACCAAATTGGGCAAACATTATCTTATAAATGTCTAAGCTGTGCTCTGATGGTCAGTCAGTTGAGACGTTTCCTTATGCATATATCAATTATTTAATAATTTAAACAAACGCCTCACCACAATTGGCAACAAAAGTCTACTATTAAAATTTATCAAGGGAATCACCCCTTCGGTTTTATTGAATACCGTCTTGCGTCGTTTATTCACATCACTTTTATGTACTTTATTATTTGTAGTAACCATTTGAATTTGTTTACATTTAATTAAATGGTCATTTATTTACTTAACATTTGCTGAGCGAGCCGCTTCAAATACTATTAAAATGAGTACATAATTAATAATAGGTTTTAGTATTAAATAGTAGTAGTATAGTTTTAATAATAAATTCAGCATATTTCAAGTCGTATTAAACATTAACATTTTTTTTTATTGAAATACACAATATTTATAAACTTTAGAAAAAATATGATATTGATAAATTACTATCGATTTTCGATTAAAATTGAAATTAAAAAAAGTATATATTTATGATCATTCGAAATTACTCATCATTATAGAAATATATAAAAATAATGAATCATTTATTCTTTATTAATGTCGTTTATTCAGAATGGTTGTTTACGAAACCATCTACCCGAAAACAATAATTATAATATCCCCGTTGTTAATGTTTCACGACAACGGCTCGTGGTTTCCGGCACCATCATTACAATTGAGTGACAGATAGAACCAAATACGAAGCAACAAATACACGCCTGGAATTGGTAATAATAACATTTTTTTCTAAATTGCAGGCAATATCTTTACGAAGTTTTGTATATTTATATTACTTTTATATAATATGTTACGATGGTCAAATGGATTCTTATTAAGGCCCTGATTTTGAATCTCGTTTCAAGTCAATAGAAGTAATTGGATTTTTCCGTCATCAAATTCGCAAAGTTAATAGTTTATCACTCCCGGACTTCGAAGGGCAGGTAAAACCGTTAGTCCAGTACCTAATCTCTCCCTTGTCGTACCGGATTAACGTCATCAGACTATAAGAGTGAGGAAAACAGACACTGCATCTGTGTCTGCGTTTTTATTATCAAATTCGTCAGGTAGAATGTTTATTTTCTACAACTATATTAAAAAAAAATCTCATAAAATATAAATATATTATCCACTAATAACATGATTCATTGAACAACGCCTAAGAAATTATTTATCTTATCCACAAAAGGTCACAGTCGTAGCAGTTCGGTCATTTCTCCTTCGTCTTCCATATTAAAAAAGCTTCGTATTATAATATTAATATAAAACTGTTTGTATTGATACTGTATCGTATACTATTACGTCGTAAGCAAATTTGTTTTTATAATTCCATATACGCTGCTTGCAATACAGGATCGGTAAAGTTATAATTATTTTTTAAATATTAATGAGTACGGCAAGCCATGCCAATAATGAAATTTCAAAAGCAATCAAAGGTTACAATTGCATTATAGAAGCCACCCACTGAGTTACGAAATTGAGGAGGGTGAGTGAAGTCCAGTCGCTGCGGTCCGATTTTTATTTTATTATAGTCTCAACTTCATTTGCGAAACATAAGCTGGGATCGAGCTGCTCAAGCTCGCAGTATGCAATTTGTTAACCAAATTTATATATCTACATACATATACATTTTTAATACTGAATCAAAAATGTTACTGGTTATGGAGAGGTATTATACGCTTCATTTAAACGGGGCTACTTATTAAAAAAATCCCTTTGAAAATATTTTAAATACAACCAGTTTTTATAAAAGAATCCACTATAATAAACACAGATGGCAAAAAGCTTTTGTGGTACATAATAAACACATAATTCCCTGATCTGAAATCAAACTCGCTGACCTTGTTCATTGATACTTTGGTTTTGTGTCATTCATTGATGATTGTGTTGTGAATTATATTATAGATAAGAGATGTTTGAGATATTTTGTTTGTAACTTATTTTGGTTTTAATCGCAAAAATACTTTTTTTTATATGAACATCTGTCGCTAATTTCAATTGAGCATTCATGTATGGACTTACATAACCATGATATTGATAAACTGTTATTCAAAAATGAAAGTATCTACTAATGTCAACATTACTTTTTTATCCGATGCCAGTGGACATAAGCATACAAAAGGGAAAACAAGTGAACCCGAATTATTAACATAACCTTCAAACACCGTAGATTTAACTTTACATCTTTACCATATTTTTGTTCATACCTAAAGTCTGTTAAGTGGCCTTTAAAATATAACTTACACTATATAAATCTCGATTAATCTCGTACACGTGTAACAAATTATCTGAGCCCCACTCGCTTGGGGCGATGTACAAACCTAGACTTTATTATACCTTTAGAGTATAAAAGCTTAAGCCGAAAATGTCCGAAGCAAACATGATCACGCTAATGGTATATGGTATTTCATAGATTTGCTGCGAGGGTTAAAATGCAATGTCTGTTGAGCCTAATAAAGGGATTATTTTTAATTAACATACGACAGCAACATATGCCTGACTTGCAATTGAAATTAGCGATGGATATATGAACTAAATAGAGCTGTATGGTTCAGTGGACAGCACGTGAGGATTATAATCCATGGTAACTGGTTTTTATTCATTAATTGTTATATATCTTAATTTGTAGCAACAAAGCAACACGTGGGGTCTTATTTCTTCTTTTGTTTGACGTCTTAAAATTTTTGTACGTCAATGGCACCATGAATTAAGTTTCATTCCACTTCGTTTCAAATGAATAAAAAAGACTTATGGCAATTTTTGATATTAGCAAACATTTATTTCTCTATTATAGAAATACCATCATTAAGAAACTAACATCGGTAAAAGTGTAAGCCTTTCGATCGTCAACTTTTATCGACCCCTTCTTTCGACAAATTAAAATTCTAATCACTTTCACTAACAGAAACATCCATTTTGTTAGAAAATTAATACATATTAAAAAAGTTTGATGTTTGAATAAATCAGCAAAATCATATTGTATCCTATACATACGACATTAGTATACACTAATTATACACTGAAAAGCTTTTAGTAGAGTACGTTTAAAAGCCAATATAGCAAACAGTCTAATGCGATTTCGTTGGATGGTTTTTAAAAGCATACGCATGCTTTTTAATTAATTGAATATCTCTTGCTGACAAAAGAACACAAATGGATCAGAACGGAATAATTAGCTCCCCGTGTGGGAGCCTGCTCCCCAGTTAAGTAAGTTAAACTGCACTTTTCAGTAGTCATTGCATAAAAATGATGGAGCTACCAACTGTTCGAAAAATGGATTCGACCAAAATGAACCGTCAAATTTTTCATTTAACTGAATTCTTAAATAAAAAATCACAAATATATTGTATCACATGACAAGAAAACCAAGATAAGTCTAAAACGCCATTTTTATCAAACAATGAAAATAAAACGAAATGAAATATTACATATTTGACATTATGTTCCATATGACATTCGAATTTTGACGCGTCATTTATGGAGATTGTTTTCTTATTGAATCGTATTCTGGGCGAAAATAGCTTAGAAAGTAGTCAGAATAAATAAATGTTTGAGTTCGAAAAAATTTAATTTCAATAAACATAATCGATCAATATGATTTTGTGCCCATACTGTTAAATTATATATATTCCACGTGATAGACAATGAACGAGGGCTTACACACTAATCTTTATAGTCATTTCCCATTTAAACTAACTCTTTTACAATTAATAAAATAATTTTAATAAAAATACGTTTTATGTGTTTTTTTTTTAATATTTTAGAAAACTATATGAATGAAAATATATTTGATTCAAATAAAAAAAAAATTATATCGCTATGTTATGTTGCTTTTTACTCAAGGAGATGAAAAAGTACGAGTAGACGCGGTTGTTCGAGTGGATACTTCAAGTTAAGATTTTACGACTTCTTTTAATAGTCTGCCGAGAAAGGGTTAAGAGTCAGACATTGGTAAAAAAAGCAAAACTCTAGTACTCGAGTCAAACGCTAGAGGGCGATGTAAGGGCGCAATCTCCCCTTAGCGCCTGAAGGAAAAAATTTAACAAAATACTGTCGAGCCCCCATTGTGATAAAAAGACTTTTCTGCTTTGACTTTAAAATTTGTTTAGGTAAAAAAAAAATGTTTTGTCTTTCAAATATTAATTTGGTGTAATATTATTTTTGTTTAATTTATTTACTACTTTACTATTACTTATTATTCATAAAAACAAACATGTATTTTACAATGAAGACGCAAAAAAAATAATTAGTTCATAATCTTTTATTAATTTGGCTTCGTCGAGCCAAGTATTTCAAAACAAAAACCCATAAAAGTCTCTGTTTTGTTAAAGATTTTATTGTTTTGGATGAAAATGTATTCTGAAATGTGACAAAACAAAACTTTGCAAAGAAATTCCATACTCCAGGCAAATTCCAAATATGTATAATTGTGTGTCTGTGAAACCGAAGAAGTTGCATGGAGAATTAAGCTCTCAAGTCCAAATTCTTCGCCTTCTAAGCAGAGTCGAGCAACGACTCTTTATTTAAAAGGCTATTCACAAATTCGACATATTCATAATTGAAGACTTGGGTGGATGAAGTAACATTTTTATTTTTATTTTATTTCGTAAGTGAAGAAGTTATGTCCCTATAACGAACGCTATGACATATTCGCTTATTTCGTCTATTACTATCATTCATTCTATTTGTGACCAGTAAATAACATGAACTGAAGGTACATACTTCAAGTACGTACTTTTTTATCAATAACTCAACTTATTGCTTCATTAATATTTCAACGATATCATGAAACGTCATAATTTTGGATCGCAAAAATCACGCATTTGCTTCGAAATTCGTAAAATAAGAATTGACACTTCGATTTAATTTAATTAATTTCTATGAAATTATTTATTTGTGACTCAACTCATGTCTTCAATTACAGAATATTAAACTATTCATTTGTAAGTAATTACTTACTGATATACTACAAATTATATTTTTTGAAATCCTTACTATATGTTAGATTTATAAAAGGCGAACCATTAATAGTAATTTTCTAGAAACAATCACTGAACAGTACGTCATTCGTAACGACCTCCGTCTGTCGCATTGATTTAAATGTTTGAATACAAAACGGTCGCGTCTTAAAAATATCAGTTTTCTTTCATGGTTGTATTAAAATGTGACACATGCCTATTGCGTGCAATGTGACGCGCGTTGAGCGTTCAGTATCATGTATGTAGGTATACATCTGCTTTTCTAATAGCACAATACATTTTTTATTCATATTATATAACATTATTATGTGAAACATTTTGTCATTATCTAGACTATTTTGTGAAGGATGACTGTACAAATTGAAAAGGTCAACGTAATGTATCTCTGACTAAGAAGAAATACTAAATAAGAGGCGCTTTAATTTAGTTTAGAAAAAATAACCGATAGATTTTCTTTTGTATCCTATGATGACACGTTTAGTGTACTGGTAATTTTAACAACAAATTCTCCATCCTACCGATATAGTTTTATCAAACTTCTCAAAATTTATCCAACACTGAAAAAGAAAACCTGGCCACTACTAATTACGACCGTGGCTTACAGCAACTAATAATAATTAACCCGAGCTATTATTTGCATTATGAAAACTTAAACGTACATGATGTACGTAGAAGTCGTGCAAGCAACAGCCCGTGAATGCCCCACTATCAGGCAAAGCCTTTTCTCCTTATGAGGAGAAGGTTTAGGGAGCTTATTCCACCACGCTGATCCAATGCATGTTGGTAGAATACACATGGGGCAGAATTTCAGTGAAATTAGACACGTGCAGATTTTCCTTCGCCGTCAAGCACGAGATGAATTACAATCACAAATTAAGCACATGAAATTCAGTGATGCTTGCTCGGGCTTGAGCCCACGTTTATAAGTAAGGATTCAAGCGTCCTTACCACTGGGCCATCTCGGCTGTTGCATAAAAGTTGTGTGTTTATCATTAATTATTCATTATTTACTACGTTGATCTTACTAAATAACTTGATAAGGCAACTTAATAAAACTATTAAAGCTACTGTTCCAAATATTTCTATAAAAGCGTAGGTACTTGTTTTCTTATATACTCTCACAGTTTATAACAAAACATAACTACTAAATACTGTTGTACCCAATAGTTATATAAACGTTTTAGTTTATTGTGATAAATGTTATGTATTTTAATTTTTAGTTATCAAAATGTAATGAAATATAACGGAACATTAACTTTGATCGAATATTTAATTTGCTACATTAAAATTCAACCAGTGGCTCAGGAAAAACCACCATCTGTGGCTAATATTTTAATTATAATAACATCATCAAAGGTTTTATAAGTTTCTTTACATCAAACTTAGCGAACTGTTAGGTACTACATACACAAAAATTATTAGATACTTATAAAAAAGGAAAAAGGTTTTTGAAGTGAAAACTTTTTTAGCATGGTTTGAATTGAAAGGCGATAAAACATAAATTCATAAGATTTAACGTGGGAGAAAATGAGAGCATTATACAGTTGAAGTTGGTGGTAGAGCTTTGTGCAAGCTCGTCTGGGTGGGTACCACCCACTCATCAGACATTCTACCGCAAAACAGCAATACTTACTATTGTTGTATTCCGGTTATGGACGGTAAGTGAGCCAGTATAATTACAGGCACAAGGGACATAAATTCTTAGTTCCCAAGGTTGGTGGCGCATTGGAGATGTAAGCAATGGTTAACATTTCTTTCAATGCCAATTTCTATGGGCGTTGGTTACTTACTATCAGGAGGCCAATAAGCTCGTCCGCCTTCCTATGCAATAAAAAAAAATGTTGAAGCCAAAATTTTTGAAGGTTGCACTTCTACCACGTGTGAATTGCAGACATGTTTTTTTTATTCTAAATCATAAATCGAAAACTATACATCATAAAAATAATTAAAAACCTGTTTAAGCTTGTGCTAATGCAGCCCTTTCATACGAAACCCTACATGACACGGTTAACTCAAATCAAAATTTGGACCGCCGTTTCTTGCAAAAATACCTTGTTTTTTTATGATTTAACTAGAGTTTTGCCCGCGGTTTCACTCGCGTAGTTCCCGTTCCCGTGGGAATTCGGGGACAAAATATAGCCTATGTTACTCGCTGATAGTGTAGCTATCCATTGGTGAAAGAATTTTTAAAATCGGTTTAGTGGTTTAGGTGTGAAAGCGTAACAAACAAACTTACATTCGCATTTATAATATTAGTAAGGATTACAAGTGTATAGTTTTCAGATTTTTCCCTATACTTGTAGTACAAGACGGTATAATTTGCCAAATATTTTAGTTCTAGGTCAACGGGAAATACACATACACAACATATCAATTTTGAAAAATATTCGTTTTTTGCGGCATGAACGCCTATCTTTTTTTTTACGCTAACTCAGAAGTTTGATTTTTTCACAGCTTCAAGGGACTATAGACTTGAATATATCGTTTTAATTTCAAATCGACACCTCCATTCCCGAGATAAAGGGTCTTGACAGACAGACTGACGGACAGACGGACGGTCGGACGGACAACATACGGGTTCTGTTTTCACCTTTTGAGGTACGGAAAAATTTTGCTTGAATACAATAAGAATAAAGATGAGTACAAATTAAAAATAAAAATTGGTTGAGTGGTTAGGCCGTCAAAGAAGATTTAAGTCAATGTAAATAATTCTTTGTCGATAGTATTGTATGGCACTATGGTTTAAATATTATTAATAATATCTTGTATATACAAAACAATTACTTATTCAGAGAAAACATGGTTTCCAAAGTTATGGTTAAGACCATAAATTTTATCTCGGTTTGACGTAACACACGATGAGTACAAATCAAAGATTATATTGCAAGTTAAGAGACACTATTCATCAGTCAAAGGTCTAAGCCCAATACACGAACAACGGTCACAAACAACTCAATTCTATGACTAGTTGAAAGTCTCTTTGATATGAGTCGCTTGAGATATTAGATCGAGATGACTTCAATTTTCGTATATACGCTATAGCTTCGTTATTGGAAACCGATACTTCAATACTACAATAACAAATCATGTCGCTCTTTGTGAAATTGAATTGTTTTTATCTTCGAAGTTAAAGTTTTATATCTCTCAAGTAAATAAATCAGTCGTTATAAATACTTTCATACGTTAAGAATTTGATGTTACTCGTATTGGAAATGTCTTTATTTTTATTATAGTAGTTATTTGCGTTGAAAAAGATTAAAAAAAACATAATGTGAATAGCCTTTAGTGGATATTTATTTAAACATCGTTTTATCTTCTATGTCGTCATTAATTTGACATTCGAAAAGATTAGACACATAGTTTACGGAATCACTAATATCAAATATATTTTTAGGTAAAGCCGAAATACTTTATCCGTCTGAAACTTGTAGGATATACTTTGAAATCTGAAACCGAGGAAATCATAATTTCCGCTTCGACCTTATCGCAAAGCTACAAGCATTAAGATGAATTCTCAAGGCGGACATTTGTGCTTAAGACACGATATTTCATGACTTCATGATTAAAACGTTTTCATACAGATTATATTTATAACTTTTTGTAAAATATAATTAACTACTTTCATATTTAATTTCATTGTGTTTAGTCGTGCTCAAGTAACAACTTTAATTTCGCAATCATAATAGTCTGATAAATATATGAATAATCCATAATACAGTCTGAGTGCCTTTATAAAACCCACGTAGAAAAAAATAAATGATTCCACGAGGGCTGCTATTATTAAAATCCAAGAATAATATATTTTATCCATCGGTATTACGTAATTTTAAAGCTGTTTTTTGTATCGATATTGGATGCTAATATTGTTTTTAGACCGCTACCGCTTCCCCGATTTTCTATTGTTAATGAAAAATATTTCATTAAAGCTTGTTCTCCCTGTAATATATATCGCTTGGATATTTATTCTGGTCTTCCTAGTTTCGTAAATATGGTAAGCTTCATGCTGAGTATATAACCGACTCTCTCGAATTCTATTAATCTATCAACAATTTTATTTTATTTCTCATAAATTTATATTTAGCCTTATATTTAATGAAATTTCGATATCAAGGTTATTTTTCGAAATCGAATTAATTTCTTAGTCACGTTATAGTAAAGGAGCTTACATTAAAGCTTACTTACGTTCGACTACTTTCCGAAACTTTTGTTAAAATGATTAATCTTTAAATGTTAATTTCAATATATCTGAAAACTTTTAATAAAAATGTGTTCAGACGTCCGCTATGATCGGATTGCTTATTTGAACAAATTTTTAAACAATGCTATGACGTATTCTTCTTTCGAATATGAAATCAATAATAACAAATCAGTGTTCAACTAAAAATCTACTAAGTAGCGCTTATAAGTAGAGCCGTAAATTCTTGTTTTATTATTTATATAATGGTACTAAATTAATAATATATAAACATCGTTTAGCTAATAATCATTGTATTTTTCTTTAATAATTCAGGTGGCTTATAAGCTTTTTCTACACTAAGTCTTTGTACCTGTACTTCTGAATGTATTTTTACTCGAAAAGTGTGTTTCGTCTAGAATAAAGACTAAACAAACTTTTCATGTTTCTAGACTCTAGATTTTGTGTCTGTGTGTCATAACGTGTCGATAACGTACACACAGACTTAATCACACCAACTTCGCGTTTTGTATATTTTTTATGTACTTATATATTGCATACAAATATGTAAAAATACATTTAAAAAAGAGGCTTGCAAGTGTCATATTGATCGATGTGATGATATTGATGTGATCGATGTTTACTAAATTTTACTTAACTATTTGTACTGTAAAAAGCACTGATGCGTCTAAGCTATTCCCCCAGAGGGTAACGCCGTAGCTTAGCCATGCATAGGCATACGCATAATGCGATGAGCGTGGTTTGTACATCCTAGGTTTTTTATTTCGCGAATATATTGTATATATTTTTTCATAACTTTTAAAATGTTGCTCGATAATAACATTTTATATTAATCTAAATTAGTCATTTTTATAAACATATAAATAACAAGAAAACACCTCTATATTAGGACAGTTAAACGACGTCGTCGACACTACTCGGTTATATGCCTTCACTGACTACTTCAGTGAAAAGTTCAAAAATAAAAACGGTAAAAAAAATAATTAAATTAACTTGCGTGAAAATGCGTGATAAATTAAGCGTGATATAGAATGCAATATATAAAATATAATCTGAAAATTGAAAAATATCTCAAATAGTTTTATTATTTAAAGCTAGATTTTTCTCGGCATACAAAATGCCGTTGAAAAATCTTCACTTGCGTAAACGAAAAATTTTCATGTCATGGGTGTCAGGTAAATAACAAACGTGTTTATTAGCCTTACTATCATCAAAAATAACGCTGAACGGCGATTACTTTCTTTACCGGTGTCTTTCTAAGCCACTGAATAAAAAAAAAACATGTGTGCAATTCACACGTGGTAGAAGTAAACCTTGTAAAATTTTTGCTTCAACTGTATAATGCTAATTTCATTTTCTCCCACGTTAAATCTTATGAATTTATGTGTCTGTCTCTTTTTACTGTCGCTTTTTCGTTTCATCGACTTACATATCACAACGAAGCTTAAACGAAGAAGATTTTCACTTAAAAAAAATTATTCCTCGTTTAAACAATTCTCAATCTTTTGTTAAACATCTTACTGTTTATTTTCAATTAATTAGTCCGTTTATTTATCAAGTTAATTTGACGTCAGTAAGCCGTTACATAATGTAATATATTTGCTTATGACCCTCCGCGATGTTTGTACCCTAAGGACAAAAGTTACACATACACCTAATCGTTTTAGTAACAACTCTTTAATGACCTGCTACTAACAACACTAATTATAAAGGACGACGATAATTGGGCTCTAAAATAGGTAATAAAATAGGATGGAATACGTCGAAATTGACAGTTATTAAAATAATTCATAAATAAATAAAATCAATAAATGTAAATGGAGTTAAATAAATGAGGTTCGTTAGTAAAATAAATATATCTTTCTTACGCGCCACGCCATATGAATCTATAGATCATTTACAGTATTTTATTATATGTATGTACAAAGGATACACACGTAAATTACATATAGTTTTGTCTAATCAAAAAAAGAAAAACAATACAATTGTATTTTTTAATTAAAACTTTTAAAACTTAGTATTATTTTGTACAAATGAAACCTTTTAAACGACTATATTAATAAGTTACAATTGGTCCGGTTTTAGAGCTTAACAATCCACAAAGAGCTCGTACAATTCAGCCTGGAACGTCGAACTAACGAACTAAAAGAGAACACCTTCAAGTGACGACTATTTGAGTTGAGTTCTATTCAACTAACTAAATACACTCACACATTGATCAATGGACATTGCGCAATTTTGAATCTATAAGCCGTGGATAAGCTTTGATGTTTGTTTTATAATAAAATTACAAATAATTATTTGTAAACTAAAAGAATAAATATAAAATAAGATAAAAATAACTAAATATCATATTATTATTAGCGTCATAATTAATAACGTGCTAAAGTAATACATAAACAAACGTTATTAAATAAATTATATACCTACTCACTATTTATTGCTAAGCGGAACTCTTTTTTATTACTAAATTGCACTCAAGCAGACCCCGGGGCGGATCGCTGGTATTGTTTTGTATACTATTTAACTAATGTATAGTATAGTACATTTAGTTTACGATCTCCAAAGTAAAATGTAAATTATGCAAATATGCATAATTAAAAAAATATATATTTAAATATTAAAAAATTTAAATATCGTTTTGAAGTTAAATATCGTTTTAAATATGAATCACCCTAAATCGCTAGAAACCTATAAAATCACGAAGATGATTATTGGCGTAGTTTGATAAATTCAAAGGCCGCTTAAAACAATATCCGAAGTCTCATACTTTAAGCCATTTATAATTTTGAGCCTCTTCGGATCTCCTTGAGCACTCTCACTAAGACATTCTTTATGCTATTAGGAAAACGATTGTTTCTTTTTTATTACTTTTTGGTGAATGCAAAAACGCTTCGTCTGTTCTTATTAATATAAATTAATCAACCTTATTTCATGTAGTTCACGTCATTTGATTACGGATCAGATTGTTTTTTAAAGGAAATAAATCGTCTTGTACAAGTTTTCTTATCCATACTTCCATACTAATATTATAAAGATTATATTGATTTTTGTGTATTTACTTGTAATGGGTATCCTCAAAAATTACTCAAATGATTTCAAAAAATCTTTCCCCTACAGAAAGCAAACTAATAAGCGAGTAACGTAGTAGAAAGAAATATAGAGGTTTTTGTAACCTAAGGTATCAAATATTTCCTAAAGAAGTTATTATGCGGCGTGCACTGCGAAAACTAATGATGACACCAAAAATATATAACATACTTATAGTATAGTATCATTATATAAAATAAAGTCCTCGACGCTATTTATTATCTAATATATAAGGTCCCAATCTCAAGAGAGACTAGCCAACTGTGCAGGAGATATTATAGTGCACAAGTGTCTGCGCAAACACAGGTGCACTCTCTTTAGCTCACATAATCCGATGGGACGGCAATCCGACACGACCGGAAAGATTTCAGGCGCAGGACCAACGGCTTAACGTGCTTTCCGAGGCACGCGCGTGTTCACACTTCCAACTTCCAGACTCCGGGCTGCTACTGAGAATTTTCTGACAGAAAACCCCAATAACTATTTATTGGCCCGACCTGGGAATCGAACCCAGGACCACCGAGTCTGCGGCCTTATATCAAGCCACTAGACCAACGAGGCAGTCATATCTATATATATTGTGTCGGAATAAACTTGTGTCTGAAGTCGAGACCTTGTTAACCAAGGTCTCAGACTGGGGCCGACTAAACTTAGTCCAATTCAACCCCAATAAGACTCAAGTTTGCGCGTTAACCGCTAAAAAGTCTCCTTTTGTCGTATCCCCTCACTTCGAGAATACTTCCCTCACTGCCACAGCCAGTATCGGGATACTTGGCGTCGAGATTTCGAACGTTGTTCAGTTCCGCGGTCAACTGGAAGTTAAAGCCAAACTGGCTTCCAAAAAGCTTGGAGTGCTCAACAAGGCGAGACGGTACTTCACGTCGGCCCATCGCCTAAAACTTTACAAGGCGCAAATTCGGCCCCACATGGAGTACTTCTCTCACCTCTGGGCGGGAGCTCCACAGTACCAGCTTCTTCCTTTTGACCGCATTCAACGTAGAGCAGTTCGAATTGTCGACGATCAAGTTATTACCGACCGGCTTGATTCTTTGGATTTGCGTAGAGATGTTGGGTCACTCTGCATCCTCTATCGCATATATCACGGGGAGTGTTCTGAGGAGTTGTTTGGTTTAGTCCCGGCCGCTGAGTTTCACCACCGGACATCGCGCCAGAACTCAAAATTTCATCCTCACCACCTCGATGTCTGGAAGTCCACAACAGCCCGTTTTCTAAGGCATTTTCTGCCTCGTACAATCACTCTGTGGAACCAGCTTGCGCCGGCGACTTTTCCGAACCGATACGACATGAAAACCTTCAAGAAGAGAGCGTACTCTTTCCTCAAAGGCCGGCAACGCACCTGCAAGTCCTCGGCTGTTGCAGATGTCCATGGGCGGTGGTAGTCACTTTCCATCAGGTGAGCCTCCTGTTCGTTTGCCCCCTCTTTATATAAAAAAAAATATTACGAATGTCATCATCTTTCGATTCATTGTTATGATTGACTAATTTAAACATAAGCGGATATTGTAACTTAACCATATTTAGTTAAGTCACAACAAAAATAACTATGTTGGTGGTCAACGTTGCGATGGCGAAGTAGACGGCGCAAATATATATTTTTTTTAGCATAGGAATGCGAGCGAGTATATGAGCCACCTGATGGTAAGTGGTCACTAACGCTAATAGACATTGGCATTGTAAGAGATGTCAACCATCGCTTACATTGCCAATGCGCCACCAACCTTGGGAACTAAGATATTATGTCCCTATGCCTGTAATTACACTGGCTCACTCACCCTACAAACCGGAACACAACAATACCAAGTACTGCTGTTTTTCGGTACAGGTACCTACCCAGACGAGCACAAAGCTCTACCGCCAAGTATTATTATTATTTCGTGTGTACCATGTTTACTCGATAGTAAGGCTTTTGTGCAATCTTCTCTAGATTAGTAATAGTAATACTTGACATTGTTAATTGGGTGAATCAGTATAACTAGAGGCATAAGTGACATAATCTTAAGATTGGTGTCGCACTGCCGATTCAAGGAATAGTTATTACTTCTAATAGTCCCAATTTTTATGATTGGAGCCATTGGTGGTAACAACTTATTATCAGATAACCCAAATCGAACGATTCCTTTGATTAATTTTAAAATAAATTATATCTAAGTGATTTCAACTAAGATAGATAATTGTTCAACGCGGACGAAGTCGGGGTGGGATGTTATTATTATTAATTGTACGATTTTATTTTCCTGTCCCTTTGATCGTTATAATCCATTACCATTTTCATTAGCTATGCCATAAAATAAAAATTATATTTAAATCACGATATTTCTAAAAAAAGTGATATAAGTGTATGAAAAATAAATAAATAAATAAAAAATAGATATCTACTATTACAAATGAAGTTCTACTTTGACAAAAAAATGTAAATATAATAAAATAAAAGTTTTAACTTGAAGATTGAAAGTGGTTTTCAATCTCATCTTCAGCTTTCAAATTTTGAACAAAATGGAATAAGTCAAATTTTGTTGCACTATTAAGCAGGTAATACTTTTATATAAAAAGTAAGTATTGGTATCACTTCCTTTATTTTAACCATAACCAGTTATGGACATGGTGAAGCATCGAGAGCTTACAGCGCCCTCCGCTAGATGGCACTACATGTCTTTTAAATCGCGCTATCGTTTCGCTCTCCGCGATGTACTAGTCGAGACACAACGTTTGGAGATCAGAATATTATTTATTTCGGCATTATTGATGTTGTGAATTTTTGTAGCGTTGTATGTTCTGTACAACGTCAATTAATACTGTTTTCCACGTAGGGACCACCTTGATAACATATACAAGCTGGATTGCCAGTTCTTCAGTAATGACGAATGAAATTAGAAACGTACAAATAGGAATGTAGACTATTGAATAATGTTGCACGATACAATTATAAGGGGTAATAATAGGGAATGAATAATGTAATAATAACATCCTATGATAAAAATCTAATCCTACAAAAATCTGAAAACAACTCAAATCATGTCAAGCCAAATTTAGTTCAAAAATCATACATTCATGAATACTTAATTCAGAGTAGTAGTCCTTGGAGCTCAGAAGACTCATAAATCCTTAATGTTCGTCCGTCTGGCCATCTGCCGACAGCTTTTGAACAAATTGCATTTTTAAAATAGTTGCTCCCATAAATTACAAAAAAAATGATATAATAATCATAACTAAAACTACGGAACGTAACGATTTAATAACTTCTAAAGTTGTTGAAATTTAACATTGAATGTTTACTGTAAGTGATTAATTTGTAAAATAGGACAAAAATACTGTTTTAATAAAGTTTATTTTTGATTGAACCACACTTTCAATCATCAATTAAAGCCACGAAACACTTTTCATCTATCGGTAGTTAGCACAAAACCTTTGTGAAGATGCAAGAAACAGCAAAAAAGATTGAGTGAATTAGACAGTGAGTGACTCTCGTCGGTAGTCAGTAATTAAGGGGTATGGCGCTGAAGGAATGACGAAACGGGGGTCGATTCTCAATTTGCATCTGAATCGATGCCCCGCCCTGTTGCCGACAAAGGAATAATTTACATGTAGAGAAGACATATACATAAAGGTGTAATTAAAGTTTCCTTTCTCAAGTTATTTTATGAAGTGTGCAAAAGAACTGGGTGTTGGACTCATTTAACAAATGTTTTACCAGTACCCCATATTTGAGACACACCAGTACACAAGGCTCTGGAATACCCATTAAGAAACCAGCGATACCCACTCCGTCTTCGAGGGGGCGTCACAGGATCGCTTGCGCATCCTACAGTGCGGCTTTTAGGGTGGCCAAGCGGGTCTCCATTCCTACAGGGGAGTTCCCGTGGTAGGAAGAACCCTTTTAGCCCAGCAGGTCAGCGGAGGCAGACGCCTCCCGCTCACGCACCGCGGCCTCTTTCTGCGACATGACACTCTCGCAAAAAGAGACCATCTCAATCCAGCATCTCTCCCTGCCAAGCATAGCGTTAAAAATGCTTGACAGCGAGAGGTCTGTGCCAACTATCGCCGCCTGGAAATGCCTTTGGGGTCCCTACGCAGCACACTTCGTTAGGGTGTGGGGTGCCGTGTTCAGTGGCGCACCACACTCGTGGCAGGAGGGTGATACCTCCTGCCTCGCTATCCCATGGCCGAAAATGAAGCTGCTTACAGCTTCATTTTGCCTATGCCTAAGACCACCTTACCTTTTGTTGCTTGTACTTACTCGACTACTTTACTCGGGTTTGAACCACCAAGAGTCAGGCGTTCTTACCACTGGGCCATCTCGTCAAGATATTGTAGATGTCTTATTAAAACTTAACTTTATAACCAAGTTATGGTTATTTAATTATAGTAGTATATTTCGATTTGCAATTTTTTGTTTAACAATCTAACATGGAATATTACGTTTTTCGAGTAATTAATGTGTAAAATTTAATAAATAGCAAATTGTACATAATAATTTTAAAAAAAATCGTATTCGAGTTTTTTTTGTTTGCATTTTCTGAGAAAATATACCATTTAGTATAGTATTTGTAGGTAACATAATTAAGGTTATGTTTAATTACAAAATTTTAAATTAAATAAGGAAGTATGCATAACAGTGAAACTGTCAGGTACTACTTTTTTTATTCAGCCTTTTGCCATCCACTGCTGGACGAAAGCCTCCCCCATAGAACGCCAACCATCCCGATCCTGGGCAGCCCGCATCCATCCCGTACCTGCCACCTTTTTTAAATCGTCAGTCCACCTCGCCACAGGGCGTCCTATACTACATACACCATTATTAGGCACCTACCATATAAAAAAGGAAAAAGGATTTTTTTTATTCTTAGTCATAAATCGAAAATTATAAATCGTAAAAATAATTAATAATCTGTTTAAGCTTGAAGCCCTTTCATACGACACCCCACATGACACAATTAACTCAATTCAAAATTTGGACCGCCGTTTCTTGCATAAAGCCCCTGTTTTTTTATGATTTCATTACAAATGTATAGTTTTTAGGATTTTTCCCTATACGTGTACTACATAACGGTTTTACTTGCCAAACTTTCGTAGTTCTAGGTCAACGTGGTATACCCTATGAATTTTGATTTCCTTGAGTGTCGAAATACGCGTTTTTTTTTCGGCATAAACGGCCGTAACTTTTTTTACGTTAACTTAGATGTTTGATTTTTTCACAGCTTCTAGAGACTGCAGACTTAAGTATATAGTTTTAATGTCAACTGTCGATACCTTTACGCGTTCCCGAGATAAAGCGTCTTGACAGACAGACAGACACACAGACGGACAACAAAGTGATCCTAAAAGGGTTCCATTTTTACCTTTTGAGGTACGGAACCTAAAAAGGTGAAAAAATAAATATTGTAAACCAAAAAACTTACAGTGTTGTTAAAAAAAAAGGGAATTTTTTACCAAATTTCGTAAAGAAATAAATTTATTAGTAAAGACGCAAATAAAAAACCAAAAACTTGGTTATTTGAATTTTTCACGTAAATTTTGAGGTTATGTGAAAAAAGTGGAAATGCACAAGTTGTAGATCTTTTTATTACCTACAACTTTGCCATTTCACTTTTTCGAACAAAGTTTAATTTAATTTAATTATAGAGCAATCTTTATCCCGAAGGGTTCCACGAGATTGTAGACAGTATCACATTGAATTTCAATGTGTTACTGTGACGATTCACGATTTCGATTATACCAATAAAACCGACTAGAAACTGATCATCGTGAGGAAACTTAGATGTGTCGAATGAAATTCTACCTCATGCATATCGTTGTAAAAATAAGCTGTAAGCCCTCTACATATCAGAAGAGGAGATCTTTGCACATCAGTGGCACAAAAAATGTAAGCAACCCACGTTGCGTTGCTTACTTTTTTTTATATAATTAACGCGAGAATGTTTCTGTTTCAATAGATTGGTAGATAATATGTAATACTGTACCACTCATTCTTTTCATCCCCTAAGATTTTCGGATAATTTTACATTTTAACTTTGTCAGAGATAGATTTTCAGAATGTGTATATTTATAAATAAATTTGTTTATCTTTGCATATCTAGAAGCGAAATTAAAGAAATAACTTTATTGAACGAAAATGTTACCTAACCTAACTAAAAGTATATAATGCATTTAGCATAAAATAACATAAAACAATTTTAGAACAAAAAGATAAATCTAACCATTGGGAATTACCTGTTAGTATATTTTGTACTCGTACTTACACAGACTTACTCGAACCGACACAGGACATACAACTTATCTGACAGCCTAAGTAGAGCTTTTTATTGTCTTTTCTATCGTGAAAAAATAATTAGAGTCTAGCATTTGACATATTATTTCCATATACTTGGTCTGCATTTAGCAAGGTATTATTTACGAAAAAAAAAACTTTAAATCGATGGATTGCAGTAAAAAGTAAAGTGATACTGTAATAATTATGATAGAGTTTCTATTTTAGAACCTTTTAGAAACGAATTCCTGTTAAATTTACTTAATAATTTGTCGGTTATATTAAAGTAAACGGTAATTGTAATTAGTTCGAATTTTCTAAGTAAAAGCTTGCTTAAAACTTATTCTGGTCTAGTAATATAGCTAGTTTTCGCCTGCGTAGAAGAAGGTGGGACATTAGGTAATAATAATAATATCCTAGGGCATTATTCACACAAGGCCATCTAATCTCAAACTAAACTGAGCTTGTACTATGGAAACCAGACAACTTATCTTTTTTTCTTTTGTAAAACATAACTGACAGACTGACTGAGATACGTTCACATTTATAATTCATATAAGACTACTAAAAGTAAATGTCGCTACGCAAACACTTTTCGATAAAAAAGATACGATCCATAGAAGTGCAATAATAATGTTCCAAGTTAAACATTATTACGATTCATTAAATGTGAAAAAATATATACATGTTATGATTGAACATTTATCCTCATATATGTTCAATCATAATAATTTTAACTTTTAATGATACATGAAGGATCCCTCTCATGTATCATTATTATTATATATGTACATATTTTTTTTATTTTTCTTGCTATGCTTATAGCAAAATATATGTTACATTTTGCTATATTCACATGTATTCATAAAGATTTGAATTCATGGCTATATAAATATATAAAAAAAACTTGTAATCTGATGATTTTATTTAAAATATAATATTTTAACTGAAGATGCATTAGTAAGTTTTCTTAATGAAGTCAAATTCAAATATCTTTATTGAATGTTGAAGCGTTACACTTACTTATTGATTGTCATAAACCTACCACCGGTTCGGAAATAAACACCTCAGACCTGAGAAGAACCGGTGAAAGAACCTCAGCGGGCTTATTATATATATATATATATATATATATATATATATATATATATATATCTCATTTTTACAATATGTGCAATTTATACAATATCAGATTTTTATTCTTTATTTGAAATAACCTGGAGGCGATCGTTTCATTCCTAAAGTCATCCAAAAAGTCATTGGTTGTGTAATATCCTTTTGCACACAAGCGTCCCTTAACAATTCTTTTAATTTTCACAATTGTGCATTTTTGAACGCTTTCTGGGATCCTGTTGTAAAAGCGTATACATTGTCCCATAAAAGACTTACTAACCCTGTGTAATCTAGTAACAGTGGTTGTAAGTTTATGCTTGTTCCTGGTGTTGACAGTATGCACGTCACAATTCTTGGGAAAATCTTTTATGTTTTTTGCGTACATACATAACATTATCAAATATAAATTGAGAAGCGACAGTCATTATTTAGATTTCTTTAAATTTACATCTAAGTGAAGTGTACTTAATTAATATTTCTAAACGCGAACTTTGCTTTATCATTATGATACAATTATTACGTACAACGACCGGCACGCAACAAATGTATTCAAATGATATAACTCACTCTTTATTTTCAATATTAATTTAATGTCAAACTTAATTATTATTTTTAATTGTTAGTGCCTCGAATGGCATGACAATGGAGCGGACTTACTGATTCATTATTTATTTTGCATTAAAATGTAATCGAAAAAACAATTCCACTTTATTTACACTTGGTCTTATAAACCTATACAATTCTTAAGACCCAAACAAATGAGAATCGTGTACACAAATACTTTGCGATTTATAGTATTACTATAAAAAAAGTTACATCTTAATTAAAACGTGACAAGATACTACAGATGCGATTTTAGGATACGTACTTCAATAAAATAGGTCAACACACCAATACTCTATTGAGATAATGTTTTCATTACGCAGTAACAGATCGACGAAATTATTTGCTACATCATCATAATCATACACAGGCTTCTTTATGCCGCTTTTGGATACAGCTCTCTCTGTCTCAGCGTCAGTCCTATATTAATCTAGACCAAATCCAAATCTCAGCTTTGACAATGTCGTCGGAGTTTATAATCTGGAAACTAGTAACTACTCATTTTTTCCAATTTGAGGACATTGATATTTTTCTTTCTCAATAAATTCTGCAAATCTAAGTTCGATTTAACTGTTATTTTATATGTTTACTCATACATATAAGCAATTATGCTTATATGTATGAGTACTTCGATAATGGTAAAATATAAATTCATAGTTATGGAGTATATTTTAGGAGTTGAACACTCTTATTTTAAAACCCTAATTCTCCTGGGCTTGAAGTGTGCAAGTATAACTTTAATGCATAGTTTTCGTCCTCTCGGGATTTCATATTTGTATCAAAAGCAGGATCTGTGTATATATATACGTATTCACAGCAAAAACGATTTTCAAAAAAAGACATTTTTTTAAACTATTTTAATACTGTTAAATTACAAGCTTGTAAGATGATTCGTTAAAAAAAGTTACTTCGATTATTGATACAGCCGTTGTGGTTGTACAATATCGAACTTCTAAGATTTAATTCTACACGATTTTTAACAAATATTTTTAACTGGAAACCTTCACATCGTTATAGGTTACTGCGTTTAAATTTCTAGACTTAATTCAAAAACAGAGCTACCTAACTATTTTATTTCCTGCGTTCAATTATTTATTATATATATATATTATATTATTAATAAAGAGTATATAAATATTATATATACAAAATTGCAAGACGGTTCCCTTCTAGCATATTTTTATTGAATATCTTCATAACAAGGAACTTTAATATTAATATTATTAGTTGAACATAAAATATATATTCCTTTTTATTTAATATAAATGGATTTTAATATCTGTTTAAGATTAATCTGTTCTACCAGTTCCTAACAAAATTATTATAGTCTCTCCTTTTTTCTATATTTGGCCATGTAAATGCAAGCCATCGTAATATGGCCAAGGACCAACTGAATAAGCTTGAGCTACTTCGAGTTAAGCTAGCCATTAAGCTAGTATTCTGCCTCTACGAGTATGGTCATATCTTAGAATTTCCTTCAAAGCTCAAGTGGCTTCCTACACGCTGTCTCCGGAACTTGCGTATTCTTCTCTTCTGGACTGTGCTATTTCACAACAATAAGGTTCATTGTAATTGAAATGGCTCCAACGATTTTATATTAGGAAAATATTATGTTTTTCAAGTTTATCTGTATATGTAGGTCTTATTCCTGAAAAAATGCAATTTTTCTTTTTTTTATGTAAGAGGTTTTGTGCAAACGAGCAGGAGGCTCGCCTGATGGAAAGTGAACACCAACCACCATGGACCAACATCCAAATGCTAACAGGTGCATTGCCGGCCTTTAAGGAAAGACTACTCTTTTTTACAATGTCATATCGGTTCAGAAAAGTTTCCGGCGAAAACTGGTTCCACGGAATTGTTGTCCGAGGCAGATAATGAACCTTAGAAAGCGAGCTTCTGTGGATATTTGCTCATTGTAAAGTTCTAGGCAATGAGCCGAGAAGTACACTCTCGCTTTGTTAAGCACAAGCTTTTTAGATGGCAATTTGGCTTTACCTTGATTGCCGTTGGTGTCCTATTTTTAAATAGTGTTCACTAAAGTAAAAATAAAAATGAATAGACTTCGACATCGCTTGAGCGATCACCGTGAAAATTAGTGTATGTGTTTTTTCATGTATATAATTTTTATACTTTCCACTTTGTTATAGATGGTGCTGCAGCAAATCAACTTCGATGCCCTTCAACCGATAGCCAGGAATTTTGAACAAACATATACACATAAAAGCGCTACACTTATAGGCGGAACCAGACCTACAATGACTTTGATGGATTATTTTTTAATTTTCAATATTCTATAACTTTATTAATAACTTTTACCTAATCAAAAATACATCAATGGTTGCTGGTTTAGAAAATGACGTTCTAGTCAATAAATACCTAAAAACATATATGTGGACGACGCCGCGGGCGAAAATATATGTTTAAAGTAACGTAACAAAACGTAAAAAACGTAAAAAAAAGATGCATGTAAGTAAGTAGAACATAACATAAAGATTACTAAAACAGTTTTTGATAGAAGCTAATTAAAAAGTTATTAATCATTTTTAACTTACGTTATCTCATATAAACAGGCAGGAGAATGTCCACCGGTCCTTGCTAGTATAATTAGAAATAAGAATGGTTTTAATTTACAATGACATTTGAACATTTCATAATCTTATAACATTACAGTCGCATTTTGACATGATAAAGAACAAATTTGACAACATTTCAACAATTTTCATATTTTTTAAATAGTTTAAAAACAGCCAATTGTTACACAAAAGGACCAATGTTTCATAATATCTTTGCAAGTCGCCCAGGGACATTCTTCGTTCACCCATTGTTATCATAATTTAAACCTTTTACTATAAAAGAGTGGCAACTTATTTAGTCAAAGAAGTGGAAGCTTTTGTTTATTTACTCTGAATACCCTCTTGGAATAGTCACCTGTCCGAGACGCCTCGGGTAAGAGTGTAGTCAAGCGCCTCTTATTCAAACGAACCATACTAACAAAAGGGAGTCCCGATTGTGATAAATTTGTGGCCACTTCCTAATTTTAAAATAAAGAAAAGGAAACTTTGTAACAGGTATTAAGTACTATAGGTCTGTACTAAAATAATTGTACGGTAGTCATCTTCCGCTAATGAGGCTTAGCGATCAGTAGGAACAATACCAAATACGAGATTTATTCCACATTTTCGACATTTTATTTTGTTTCTATTTAAAAAAATCTTTGCCGACTTTCATTTTACACGTTTTAAACTTTATAATCCTAACTAATATTAGAAATTCGAAAAAAAATCTCCAATGGAAAGCTACATTATCAGCGAGTAACAAAGGCTTTACTTTTTAACCGACTTCAAAAAAAGGAGGAGGTTATCAAATTCGTCTTTATGTTTGTTTTTGTTTTTGGTGTTGTTACCTCATAACTTCCGACTGGGTGAATCGATTTTGATGATTTTTTTTTATTTGAAAGGGGCTGCTCCCCAAGTGGTCCCATTTTTTTTATTCCATTTTGACACTGGCATCCATGACAAAACCATATAAGTCGTAAATTTGCATAAATATGTGCGCGACAAATGTACGAACAACTCGATATCTGTTCAATCGATTTCGATGGATTTTTAAATGGAAATAGTGTACTTCAAGGATTGTTTGATGACAGTTTGGTTAGATTCTGATTATAGGATCCATGACAAAGTAACGGAAATCTTCAATTCTTAGTAGCAAATTAACGATACACGGCCGAATCTTTTATAGGCTATCTAGATTTTTCATTCACCTACCATAACATCGTTATGATCAAGTAATTGTAGTACTATTGTATAAAACACTTCTTTATATACCGTCAATAGTTTTCGCAGCGCACGCGAAATAATAACTTTTATAGGCAACAGTTTGATACGTTGGGTTACATTGCTCCATTTTAAGTAGGGATCTATAAGTTTTTGAAAATATAATATAGCTTATGTTACTCGGTAAGGACGTAGCTTTCTAAGGGTGAAAGAATTTTTATAATCGGTCAAGTAGTTTTTGATTTAATTCGTAATAAAAAATCAAACAAAAATCAAATCTTTCCTCTTTATAATATGAGTTATGCATGTAAGCATTAGTATATATGTATATGTTTGTAATTGAAACATATTTGAACATCTCCTAAAAGTTGAGAATTTTGAAAATTATATATATCGTATAAGTACTCTTATATACATGTTATATTTATGTATATTTATATATTGATTACTAGTGTTTTTTCCGCGGTTTCACCCGCGTAGTTCCCGTTCCCGTGGGAATATGGGGACAAAATGTAGCCTATGTTAAGAAATGTGTGTGTATGCTAAGAAAACACTATAATATACCTAGCAATAATAATACGGGAATCTTTTAAAAACAAACAAAAACATACACATTACAAATTGACTTTTATTCGCCTCGTAAAGTTGCGCGTGCGACACAAGCACATCTCACCTATAACTAACTATGTATGTAGTTATAAACCCACCTTGGCTGACATCGACTCCAAAAGTAACAATAATTGTAAATACATTATCAACCACACAACACATTCGTACCTATACTATATGTATATTGATGAGTAGAAAATAGTAAGTTAATTATCAAATTATAGAAGAATACGCAATTATTTTTTTGTGCATATTAATTTGTTTTTCCTATGAAGTCGGTTTTTTTTTGTTAATTTTTTTATTTATTCCCTGTAATCCCAAGGTAACCCGCGGATGAAATCGCGGGCAAAACGCTAGTAATACATAAATATGACTAAGAATCAAATCATATTTTATTAATTCAAATATATAGGGTTATTTGTAATGACCCAGCAACCTCGCAGGACTAGATAGCTAACACTATAAGCAACAACTTTAGTTCTACGACTTTTGACAATTTGTTAGATTTTGTTTTCATACAAAAATAAGTACTAATTTAATTTCCCGCTTGAACGTTTATAAATCTACGCGCAATGCAAAGAACGACGTGTCACGTCAACCTTTCGTGTAAATGTCACGACAGAACGACAAAAACTTGTAAAATCATTTTTTTTTTATTTTCAATTTATTGAGCTATGTCCAAAGTCGTAGAACAAAAGCAATTGCTTATGGTGTTAGCTATCTAGTCCTGCGAGGATACTGGATCATTAAAAATAAACCTTGTAGTGTCGCTCACTTGGCTTGTTAAATTAAAATTGAAATAAAAAAGACATCTTCTGTTAATAATACTATTTTTTCAAATTTTAGTATCATTTGTTAAATGCCTAAAAGAATATAATTATATTTGTATAAAACATTTGCTATAAGCAAATTCTACAGGTAAATAATGCCAGGTTTTTGTACGACTTCTTTGCGTTAATTAAAGGCACATTTTATAAACAAGTTTAAATGTAACTTGACTTTATATAACTTTTGTTTGAGACGTTTCTAGAAAGGGTTTCACAACAGTCACGTGGATACGCCTTATTTTATTTTCCATCATTAAGTCTGATTTAGAAACTCGAAGAAGCATTATAAAACTGAAAGGTCGTTACGGCTAGTGTTTTATGACAAAGGCTTTGGACTTTTATTAAATGTGTCTCTTTTTACTCAAACGTTTTAAATTGGAATCAAGATCTCATTATTAAACTTTAAATATTAACTGCTAGTCGAATTAAATTTAATGAAATTCTCTAACGAAACAAAATACATGCTTATATCGGATCGTTAAAATTTGTGAGTGATATACGTCGTGGACCGAACTCAATTACGTTACCGATAAATATGGCCTGCGGAGACTTCACAACCCGTGTGCCGTGTGCTTGCGGAAAAAAAACTTATGAGGCGTCAGAGCGGCTTAATCTCATTTCAAAAATCGTTAAACGATACGATGAAAAATATACAGCAAAAATAAGTTGAAGGCTCCCTTGGTGTTGTATCTATACTAGTATTATAAACGCGAAAGTTTGTAAGTATGGATGGATGTTTGTTACTCTTTCGCGTAAAAACTACTGAATGGATTTTAATGAATCTTTACAATATAGCTTATACAATAGAATAGCACATAGGCTACAATTTATAAAGATATTGTGTGAATGTAGGGATATCGAGGAGGCTGATTTTTATTCATTATAATCATTATATTTTATATATAAACCGGAACCCTGTAATTGGTCCATTCGCATTCATTCCTGATGGGCCAAGGATATGGCAAGGGTGAAGGTTCACGCGTCATAACCATTCACGAGTCACAGGGACAGACATACGGCAAAGTCATCATCGTCCAAACCAGAGCCGTGGGGCTCACGGTCCACGGACCAGGAGCGTACCTCACGCCGTGGTAGCTATCACAAGGCATACAAACACATGTATCTACTACATGGATGAATGTAACGACGCAAGCGGCAACTTCATCGGCCAAGCGGCGGGGGTCCGCTGTCAGGCAGACTAATACATAGTAGATAAGTCGAAATAAGGTGTACAAGAAATAGTTAACGTGACTAATTAAGCAATAGCACATGTAGTACATATTAAATACATAACATATAAAAATAACGTATGAAATTTTTCATGTGTCGCATGGAAATGGGCGATGTGGGTCCAACAAAACGTATTAAAGTAGCGTATTGTAATTCCAGTAAACCTTCTCCGATTTATATTAATTTGAAACATCAAACTTTAAACTTATAGCTCATAATTAAAAGTCGACAAAATAATTACAGTTTTCCAACCTGAAATAATAAAAGTCAAGCTTCCTCCAGTAACAGCCTGTGAATGTCCCACTGCTGGGCTAAGGTATCCTCTCCTTTGATGAATGATTAGAGCTTATTCCACCACGCTGTTCCAATGCGGATTGGGGGAATTCACATGTGCCAGAATTGCAGTGAAATTAGACACATGCAGTTTTTCTCACGATGTTTTCCTTCACCTTAAAGACGAGATGAATTATAATCACAAATTAAGCACATGTAATCAGCGGTGCTCGCACGGTTTTGTACCCATGATCATCGGTTAAGATTCACTCGTTCTTACCTCTGTGCTATCGCGGCTCCTTCTTCCGTTTATCCTTATATTGCCGCAATCTTGAGTTTTATTTTTTGTCATCACTTTCAGATGTCAAAACTTTGATAAATCTCTTTCGTTTCAACAACCACACAATCAATACTATTGTAATAAAAACGCTTTAAAGAAAATGGTACGTATATTTTTTTTTTTACTTTTTTAAATTAAAATATGTAATTGTTGTATCTCAACTCTAAAAATTTTCTCATTTCCACAAAGAAAGTAACTGTGAAATGTCACTGAAATAACAGTATACACGAACAAAGTCTACTTTAAATAACCTCGCGTTGGTTATTTAAACAGGTATTCTAGATGTGCAATAAGAGAAGTATATTGAATGTCTAGACGACAAAATAGAATAATGCATTCGAATGCGATTGTTTCGATACGAATAAATCATTTCAATCTTACTTATTTCATGCCTTTATACGTATCTAAGATAGCGAATTTTAAAAATCGTGAACGACACTCGCATTTTTTTCAAAACAACTACCGCTGCTGTTCTTTTTTATGTTTTATGATGACACTATTATTATTTTTTTACTGTCTGCGTCTGCTTTCTACTCGAAAGCAAACATTTTGCCAATATTGAAAAGAATGGCAATAGAGTGCTACACGCCGGTAAATGTAACAACATTTTAACATTGACACATTGATAAAATATGTTTGTAGTTAGTCATTTGTTTTATTAAACGGTTTTATTTTCTATTAAGAAATGAACAAGTAAAATGGGAAATATCAATACTTTTCATGTTACAGTAATATAAAATACATTTCAAATTAAAGTAAGTTTAAAAAAAATTAAAAGTGTCTGGGGAGGTAATTGCGTTGTTGGCAGCCCCTGGCTGGTGCAGAAAGCGAGGCAAGTTCGCCGAGTGAATATAAATCAGAGTTTAGCGCCGCTTTGCTGATAAGCGATGTTCACCCAACTGTACTGTAATAACCTGGTGACCCCGGCTCAGCCGCGCGGCTCGCACTTTTAGCATATACTATAACATTTAAAAAAAAGTAAGACTAATGTTCATAATCATATAGTTTTAAATTATTTTGCCATTGATAATCAGATTTGTCATTTACACTAATAGATTTAAATGTGGAATAATGTAAATAAAGTTAATTTTAATCATATTGTTCAAAAAATATTATTAGTAATCAGCACATTGCTTCTATTCCACCTATCAAGGTCACTTTTAATTAGTAAAATATTTTAACACACTTATGAACAACTAGCTGATACCCGCGACTTCGTCCGCCTTGCTTGATATATTAACAAAGTTTTCTTCTGTACGAAGGAAAAAACATCAAAAATATCGCAAGCAAAAATATACTTTGTTTAAACATACATTACTGAACACGCAGTGCATATACAAATCGTTATTCCTTGAAACTTTAATAACTTTTTATTAAATGAAGATATCGCAATCTTTTTTTGATAAGGGCCAAGTGTCTATGAAATAAAATTTAGAAAATTTCATTGAAATATATCCAGTAGTTTTTCCGTGATGCGCGCACAACTGCAGATCTCTATCATTTTATTTATATAGATAAGTCAATTTTGTGTACATATAATATCTTCTTGTGACAGAATTTAATTATATAAATATTAAAATTATATAAGTTATTAAATTGAGCTACAATATATTTATCCTTTTTTTATGTAATAGGTGCAAACGAGCAGGAGGCTCACTTGATGAAAAGTGACTACCACCGCCCATGGACATCTGCAACATTCGAGGACTTGCAGGTGCGTTGCCGTTTATGTTATATCGGCTCGGAAAGGTTGCCGGCGAAAGCTGGTTTCACAGAGTGATAGTGCGAGGCAGGAAATGCCTTAAGAAACGCACTGTTGTGGATTTCCAGGCATCGAGGTGGTGGGAATGGAATTTTGAGTTCTGGCACGATGTCGGATGATTAAATTCAGCTGCCGGGACTCAACCAAATAACTTCTCAGAACCAACATCTCTAAGCAAATCAAAAGAATCAAGCCGGTCGCTAAAAGTGTGATCGTCGACAATTCGAACTGCTCTACGTTGAATGTGATCAAAAGGAAGAAGCTGGTATTGGAGAGCCGGTACAAACTATTTTTCTTTTGTAAATACATACTTATACAGATAATTACCCCCAGACTCAGGACAAACAGATAAGTTCATGCACATAAATGTCTGTCCTGAGTGAGAATCGACGCCACGACCTGCGGCTTGAAAGGCAATGCTCTTACCAACCACGCCGACCGGCTCCTCAAATAATAATTAAATGTCATTCAAAAACAATCTCTTCATTTTGTCGCGACTACTACGACTGAGCGTAATGGCTACTATAAATAAGAGTTCCTTATTTAATTACAGCAGACCAGCAGATTGTATACAGTACAGAAATGATTCATATATGTAACACAACCCTGACCATAATAACTATAACATTTCAAGAATACACGTATCAAAATACGAGTAGTATATCATCATTAGTCGATTGTCAATATGTCACGGATGAGTTGTGAAATGGTCTCCTACATAATAGCACTGCATAACCCTAAATAGTAAACACAGTACGTAACAGTGAATAAAACGCAAAAGACACTTGTAATAACACCCGCCGGAAAAATAAAGGATCGTTACGCAGATATGGGGCTTGCAACAAATACGTTTAAAATTTAATGGTTCGTTTAAATATAAACATTTTTAACCTTTAAAATATCATACGGACAAAATACATTTATTTTGGTTAAAATTTAAAGTTAATAGTTAAAGTTACAAGCAGGCTTCGAGCCAAAACATACGATTTACAGTAAATAAATTGTTGAATACATTTTTTTTAAATGTTGCCTTACTCATACAATAGCTTAAGTCCACAGTTTCGTTTTCGTAACAACCAAGACTATATATTTAAATTTGAAAACATGACAATAATAATAGAACTTATTATTAAACCAAATGACATACATCACTGAAACTTTTGTCTGAAACAAAAATAAATTTAAAAATTATTCATTATTATAATTTTTAAATATATATATTATAATTAAGGTAGCACCAAGTAGGTATATCATTAACTTATAATCAACCATAATAATGTGTAAGACATAAAAATCGCATTACAAAATAAGCTCTAATCTAACTATGAATTTATTATTAATATACTATTACTATGTAATACATCATATTGACTGCCTTGTTGATCTAGCGGCTACATGAAAGGCCGCAAACCCGGTGGTCTTGGGTTCAAATCCCAGGTCGGGCCAATACAATGTTCTTGAGATTTTCTATCGAAAGCTTTTAGTTACAGCCACGAGTCTGTAAGCTTTGTATACAATAAGTCTGCAGTATTTACATAAGGCACTCTTATAATTTATAGTTTTTAGCCGTTACGCTTAGTGTCGCTTTACTAAGCGATTAAGAAAGACGAAGTCGAAAAAAACCACACCAAAATCTAAGTTCAGTTAACACATGAATATTTATATTGTTATGAAAATTTTGTACTTTAAATTAATCAAAGATAGAGAATATAATTCACTTTCACAGAAGGGACACGAATTATCTTGTCTATGGTAAAGAAAACAATTAGTTTTAACCAAGAGCGGAAGTATTAAGACCTATTTTAAAGCAAGTGAAAATCATCAACTCGACCATCAATCATAGGTACATAATGCGTATATAGGTACAATATATTTTATTCCTAATTGGAACGAGGTAACTATTTTCATATATAATTTATTTGCCTTTTACTTTCATATCACACTGATACTGATACTAATATATTAATTTAAAAATTATTTTGTGTTGTATAGTCCTTTTATCGAGGAAGGTTCTAGGCTGATTTTTGTTAATTATATATTTATTAATTATACACGAGTAAAACCGCGGGGCACAGCTAGTTAATTAATATAAACAAAAATTTTAACAAATCAAAAACCGACTTCAAAGTAAAAACAAATTAATATCTACTAAAAAGTAAAAAAATAATTGCGTATTCTTCTATAATTTGATAATTAACTTACTATTTTCTACTCATCAATATGTAGGTACGATTGTGTTGTGTGGTTAAAAATAAATAAAAAAAAAACATACAGACGAATTGATAACCTCCTCCTTTTTTTAAAAAAGAAAAGATTTTACAAATGACATTTAATTTAATATGAGCGAGTTGCGGTTTGTGTTCCCTTTCTTAATTTGTTTGCGCTCACACTTGTGCACATGTCCTATTCTACCGCAAAACAGCAGTACTTGGTATTGTTGTGTTCCGGTTTAAAGGGTGAATTAGCCAGTGTAATTGCAGGCACAAGGGACATAATATCTTAGTTCCCAAATGTTAGTGATGGTTAACATCTCTTACAATGCCAATGTCTATGGGCGTTGGTGATCACACTATCAGGTGGCCCATAAGCTTGTCCACCTTCCTCTGCTTTAAAAAAAAGCCCTGCGCAGTTGGGTAATCTCACTTGCGATTGGCCGCCGTTGCCGAGGTCGGTCTGGAGGACTATATTGTATGTAATATATATAACATCTCATATTATATTCTGTATATGGTAAAATTGCATATTCTTCAGTTAAACTTAACAAACAATGCATAATCATAGACATAAATATCTATTGAACGAAAACTTGTTGAAATGATTACGACCTTAGCAGAAGTTTGTAACCGTCTTGACCAGAGATAAAGCTTAATTAATTTACACGTTCATAAACTTGCTCCGTAATTAAGTTGCCGACGACTATCGGCCAGTTTGGGGTAAAGTTGTCGTCAACTTGACAAAATTAATGGCTTTAACTGAAAATCGTCTCGACCGTGCACTGAAGTGACTAAGGTTTATGCTTGGCAATAAATCACATTTTTTAAATTATCACCAGCCAGTTTTATAGACAATCATGTTTAATTATCTGTTATTTTATTTAAGAACACTCCGAGTAAATGTAAAGTATTTTGTAAGTGAATGGAATAAACGAAATTAAAGAGACTTTTATGATTTGTAACTAACAAAGGCATTGTACTCAAAAAATGGGTGGAACTAAATACGAATTACATATTTAAATCAATATTTAAGTCTGAACGCTACCAAAGAATTTACTTTTCAAATAAAATAATTATCCTTGTGTATAAAATGTCTGTGTGAATAAACTGGAGCCAGACAGCCTATGAACTTTGCTTAAAAGACTAGCCTGTGACATTGATACTAAGATGATATTTAATATTTCATATAAACATTGTTATCGAGTAAATTTATATAATGTGGTTGAAATCGAAGGTTATTATTAAAACGTTCACGCTTTCTTCATCTAGGTTCGTCATTCTCTCGTGTCTCTCGTGATACTTTTCTTTTTTTTAAGGAGGTAGAGTTCAACCGATGGGAATTTTGAAACGTGTTCGAGAATAATAATGTTTTTCAGTGGATTTTTAAGATAATTTCATATAGATATGAAAAATGAACGTATTTTTAAATCGCCATCTATAAATATAACGAAAACTAGAAGTAGAGATACTCTGTAAGAATATCGCAAATCAAAGTAATATGCGACATTGACTGTAATTATCATAAAATATATGATTATTATATTCAAAAGTAACGATTCGAGAAAAGAGAAAAATTTAACGTTTACAGTTTTTTTATTAAAACATTTTATCTTCAACATTTATCTACTGGGCACCTAAAGGATTACGTCTCGAAATAGCGTACCGCCGTAATACGGCGTTAATCATTTCACGATAGAGATACATATACAAGTGAATTCCTTTTAAAAGTCCAAAACGCTAATGAATTCGTTTATATTTAATTTTCTTGATAATATTAAATCAATAAGTAGGTATATAACCTATTTTGAGTACTTTATGTGGTGTACTTTATCAATAGGTTCTTTTTTTCGTATATCAATAAGTCTCCGACTGGGAATTCTGCTACTGACTATAATAAGTATATAGATTATATTCATATAATAAATAGTTTTTGGCCACGATCCGGAAAATCTTAAATGAAATTTCGTTGTATGTGATATAAAGTATGAATCCGATTAGTAGTAACTTATTTATATCCTATCCGGAGTAACGTATTTTGTATTTAATATCTCGAAAAATATTAACAATAGAGAAAAAAAAATCCAATAAAAATAGTCGGAAATTTTATCCTCTAAAAGAGGTCTTTACTATTTTAAAACGTAAAACTTACCATTTCCTAGATATTTGCAAAACAACATTTTACAAAATGAAGATCCAATCGATTAATCGTCTAGCGGGATTTTAGGCAGACCGAATATACTTAATATGAATAAGCTTGGACTAATTATTTATTTAAAATTAGAAATTGATGATCCATTGCAACACCAGGCACAAGCATGTATAACGGTTTTGTTTTAATATATTTATAGTATTCAAACATTAAATATATATTTTCGCAACGTGTTACGTAAAAAAGAAAAAAATATCAATTCGAGACTGTAAAACGCTGAACCAAATAAAAAAAACGTTATCGAGCTTTCCGTTTATTAAACTTAAATTAAGGAAGATATCTATGTAAATTCACAACGTATTATTTGTAGTCACTTCGTACTGGGGTTTTTTCTCATACGTAAGGGCAATATATATTAGCAATCGTTATACATGAATTATTACTATGCTGTATACGTTGACATACTGAAACTCTGAACGAAGACCAGCATAGGCTAAACTATTGATATCGTTTTTGAACAGCCCAAAATGTGATCAGTTCCAATAGTTAATTTAATTCAAACGCAAGTCAACCTCGATATCATTTCGACAAATTGCTAAAGGCGCTTCATCTAGACCTCCAGATTTAAAAGAGCAATAAAACTGGTGGATCGCGATCACGTATCCACCAATCGGTATTGTAGTAGCGGGGTGAAATAGGCTCCAAACCTTTTCAATAACAATGGAGGTGCTTTGGACATAAAATTATTCGACATTTAATAATAATAATATAATTATTTTCAACACTCATATTTACATTAATTACACCCACTCGCATAACCCAAGAACCCAAGATTTTAAATTATATTATGTACTTAATATAATTTCATATTTTAGCAGCAGCTACTTACCGTTATCATTTGAATTAAAAACATTATTTATTGAATCTTGAATACACCAAGAATATTATAAAATATAATCTATGTTACATCTTAATGAATTCAAATGAATACGAAATGTTTTTTTTTATTGTATAGTAAGCCAACATTATATATTAAGAAAAACATTTGTCAAATTACATGTATAAAAATATTGTAACAAAATATATAAACAATAGGCTAACTTAATATTTAAAAAATAAAAACATACCTAATTAACGAGAAACAAAATAAGAAAAAATATCGTTACCTTAAAGAAACCAAAAATAAAAATATATAGGACACCTGATGGTAAGTGGTCAACACCCATAGACAATGGCATTGTAAGAAATATTAATCATCGCTTACATCGCCAATGCGCCACCAACCTTGGAAACTAAGATGTAGTGTCCCTTTTGCCTGTAATTACACTGGCTCACTCACCCTTCAATCCGGAACACAACAATATCAAGTACTGCTATTTTGCGGCAGAATATCTGATGTGTGGGTGGTATCTACCCAGGCGAGCTTGCACAAAGCTCTTCCATCAAGTAAATTTTAATTTCGATTCGCATTTTCCTTAAAAATAATATAAAAAATAATTAAAAAATTTAAGTTCCTAAAACAAAAAAATAATATACATTATTTAAATTCTGAATACATACCTACTGAAATAAAAAACACATAACTTAGTAGTAATAATAAATGAGAATGGAACATATTAAATTAAATTAATTTAATTTTCATATTTTTTAAGAAATATTTCAAAAATTTTAAAATATACCAACGAAATTTCCCCGAAATATATTTATTTTCGTAATAAATTTAAATAATTAATTAATAGAAAAAACTAAATGCAGCTGCCCTCTATTGAGACATGTTTGCACTTCAACTATTTCTTAGCTTTACTAGATGTCGCTTTCAACCTACACTGTTTTTCTTTACATTTACCATCACGCTAGATGTCAATATCATGTTTCTGTTAAAAATAATTACTTGTTCTACTACAACAGCAACTAATATTTTTCTTTTAAATTAATTTTAAGCTATAAAATTCGTAGATCTCATTAATAAAATTTAGAAGATACATTGATTATTATGGAATTTAGTTTTTTCCTCAAAAGTAAGTTTATTTTTTAAGAAAATACTTATTAGTACTTTTATTTTACTTCCAACTAATAGTTTTTATCTATTTATTATAGTTACATTATATTTCCTGAACGAAAACTTATGTCGCAAATTTGTATTGTTTATAGTCTGTTCACATTCTCTGTGCTGTGACTGACTTATAATCACAGTTCTGCCAGCTGGGCGGTTCCGATTTTTTCATATTTATATTTTAATTAAACAAAACAAAATATTTTTGCCATTGTGTGCCTACGCAACAAAATGTAAGTATATTTTTATTTTTTTTCCTTTGTTTCAATATATTAGTTTATAGATTTTTACGTTATAAGAACTTTGTTGCGAAAGTAACAGTACTAAATAGAAATTCCGACGCTTTATGTATGCAGTTAACGTGTTAAGTTCTGTATAGCAAACAAAACAAATATTATTTTTAATGATTATAGCAGTTATTTTAAAACTTCATAATGTATTTTAATAAATTTAAATTTTTATTCTTATTTTTAAATTCAATTGAAACAAAGTTTGATAAGATCTGTATTTACTTTTTTACTAGTTTCAAAACTAAATACAAGTTCATGCATACGTCTAAAGTTGTGCACTCTTTTTATTATTCGCGTAAGTTTGTTTTTTTTTTAATAAATATATGAGTAATTCGACTCATATACGGTTATAGACATTTATTTTCTCAAAAGATTTACATTTAAATCACTTACAGAGAAAATTACAAAACAATTAATAAAACAATTAAGTCGAATAGGCGCAGTACAGTAATACGACAAAAGTTACAGTAATCTAATAATATAAACAAGTATGGATATTTTGTGATGTAAAGTAGGGTAGTCTAGTAAAAAATTTATATATAGTGCGCATACAAAGTAATAAACAACTAAGGAAGGTGACACATTAGATTTATCTGATGTTAAAAAACATTGGTGGGACACCGTTTCGATTATTATTATTTTTTTTATTTATTTTTTTAATATAGTATGGTTTTTTATTTGTATGTATAGTATATAATATCCATTTATTTATGATTATGTTAAAAATATTAATATTAATGTATGTAAATTAAGTTATTTAATATTAAAGTATTGTATGTAAAAAACTATTATTGAAAATAATATGTATACATTATTATAACGATATTTAGTGGTACTTAATATTATTATTTTAGTATACTTACATAGTTGAGTTGAGTAGTTTTAGTAGGTATTTTACATAAGGTATATTACTTTATATATTTTTATTAGTAATTGTTCGTTAGTAATTGTTTTTATTGGTAATTGTTATTATAGCATTGCTTTAGATTAGATGTAGTGTAGTGTTATTAGGTATTAGAATATATTAGTTACAACTTTGTTTATTTCGAGTTATTTTATATAAAACTAAACAGAATTTTAAGAAGAATCCTTTAAAATGTGGCTTTTAAGACATTTTTTAAAATTATGAAGCGATTTAATATCTTTAATATCCTTCGGCAAATTATTGTACGTATGAACTCCTTCAAACAAAATACTTTTCTTGCCGTAGTTTGTCCTTGATGGGCCTAAACATATGTTATTAGCATTTCTAGTACTTCGCTTATGAAAATTAAATTTTTTCGTGAAAGTAATTTGAGAGTGTATGTCTTTTGTAAGGATTTTTCTAATATGAATGCAGGTGTTATATTTATAGATTTGAGTTAGGTTCATTACTTTTGTGTCCTTATAAATTTTTGTAGTAGGTGTTAAGTAGTTATATTTAAATAGAGTCTTTATAAGTTTATTTTGTGTTGTTTGTAATTGTTGTAGATTGGATTTGGCTGCAGAGCCCCAAACTTCAATTAGATAGTCCAAATGTGGTTTAGCTAAAGAATTATAGATAGTATAACATACACTTTTCGGAAGGCATCGTACTATACTTCGCACAGCACCGATTATTGATAGAAGCTTTTTACGTGTTTTGTCAATATGATGTTTCCACGTAAGCTGATTATCCAGGACTAAGCCGAGATATTTTTGTGTATTGACTCTATTTATGAATTCCCCGTTAATTGAAAGGGGTTTGAAGTTGCCTATCTTTTTGTTTTTTGCAGCAAAAACTATGTAAGTTGTTTTAGATGCGTTGATAGTCAGTAAGTTGGATTGGAGCCAGATATTCAAAGTATCTAAATCTTGTTGAGCTTGATTAATTACAACATCTATAGAATGCCCATAGTAGAACAAACTAGTATCATCAGCATACAAGGTAAGGTCCCCTTTTAGTCCAATCTCATGTACATTATTTATATAAATTAAGAACAGTAATGGACCTAAGATTGATCCCTGGGGAACGCCGAAAGTAATCGGTTGTGGCCTACTCTGGTGATTATCCAGGTGAACAATCTGCGTCCTATTTGTTAAGTATGACTCAAGTATTTTATATGCCTGGTCCCTAACACCCAATGCCTCTAACTTCATCAAAAGAATTTTATGGCTTACTGTGTCGAACGCCTTTTTTAAATCTATAAATATTCCTAAGGCTATTTTCCTTTTATCGATATTAAGTCTTATATTTGTCACTAGATCGACAGCAGCTGTCACAGTATTCGCTTTTGATCTGAAGCCATATTGTTTCTCGTAAAGATACTCGGTAGAATTCAGAAATTTATTAAGCCGGCTATGTAGTGCTTTTTCAATTATTTTTGACATCACCGGTAGAACCGATATAGGACGGTAATTGCTAGGATCCATTTTGTTTCCTGATTTAAATATAGGACGAACTTTGGCAATTTTCAGGGAATCAGGGAAATATCCCTCTGTGAAACATTTATTGAAACATTTGATTAAATTCTCTGCTATAACATTTTTTAAGGATTTAATGACTTTTGTTGTGATTCCATCCACTCCTGAGCTGGTGTTTGAGTCAAGGTTATTTATAATATTTAATAATTCTGGTGTTGTGATTGGTTCTAATTGTGTTAACTGTTTATCATTGCTTGTTAATTTGGATTTTGGAATTGTATGTGTTAGATTATTATGAAATTTAGAAGGTATTTTATTGGCAAGCGTACTCCCTATTGTAGAGAAAAATGAATTAAAACAATCACAAATTTCCTCAATGTCGGTCAACATAGAAGATGATTGTAGTTTTGACGGTATATGGTTAGTATCATTTTTATTGCAAGTTAAATTGTTAATGAGCTGCCACATTTTTAAAGGATTCCTCTGACAATTATTAAAGTTTTTGTAATAATATTGACATTTAGCTGATTGTATGTTTGTAAAAACAGTGCTTCTTTGCTGCTTAAATTCCTTCAATAGCTTTTTGTCTTTAGGTGCTTGCTTTAATTGATGCCACAGTTGATTTCTTTTATTTATTGATGTGATTAAATTTTTATTTATCCATTCTTTACACGGTGGATTTAATACCTTAGTTTTTATTATTTTATTACTAGCGATTTCGCGCTGTATTAAGGCTTCTAATTCTGCATATTCAAAAATCTGGGCACTACCAATGATATTTTCAACTGACTTCACGAGTTTCGTGTAGTTTATTGATTCATATTGTCGTCTCTTTATACGCTCTGGTTCAGATCTTTTAATCTCGAGGTACAATTGTTTGTGGTCAGATAAAGCTGATTCAATAACAGCTAGGTGGAAACTGTTTTTAGTTAAATTTGTACTCACGTGGTCCAGGATTGTTTTTGATGATGTCGTTTCTCGGGTACAATATTCATTACTGATTTTATTTAGGATTTTGATATTATTTTCTTGGAGGATATCTTTGTAGTCATGAACAGATTTTTCTTTGCTGAGTAAATTCAAATTAAAATCCCCAAAAACGATAACACGTTTCCGTTTATATAGAAATTGATTGTAGTTTTCAAGAAACTCATGAAGGCTAGCCGTAGGTTGTTTGTAGACGACACCGACGTCAAGAGAAAGTGTTTCTAAATGTACCCACAGAAAGTGATTTCCATCATTATATTTTTCATGCACCATATTATGCTTGAGATTATTGTGTACGTAAACAGATACACCTCCGCCCCTTGCATTCGTTCTGAAGTTAAAATAGTGCGTATAGTTTGGAAGTCTGAGTCTTTTTCCTTGAACCTCATCCCTAATCCATGTCTCAGTGAGTACTAAGACATGAATTGTAGTTTGAAAAGACTCGATCACACATCTTAATTCTTCTAGTTTGCCGGGTTTTACTAAACTCCTTACATTAACATACAGAAATTTTAAAGTTTTATTAGTAACAGTTACTTCATCGTATGTATTGCAAACTTCATGCGTAACGTAGTTGTATTCTTTTTTATGTATCGTAATTTCTCTTTTGCTTAGTTTTTTGACTGCTGTTGTATAATTTTTGGATTTCCTTTTATATATTTTATAATTAAATTATTTTCTCCATTTTCTATACGACGACGCAATTCTTCTCGCAAATTCAATATCATTTGTCTTTGGCTCGGTGTTTGGTCTGAATAAATTTTGATATTTTGACCAGTTACATTCAATTTGCTTTTAAGTATAGTTTTTGATGTTTCTGAGGATGAAAAGCATACTTTAAGTGGACGTGTCTTCTTCCCATCGTATTTACCTAGACGTAATATTTTTATAGGTTCTGGGCAATCAGGGTGAATGGTAAGTAACAGTTTATATACTTCTGATCTGTCCAATTCTCTTTTCTTCTCCATGTTTTCCATGTGTACTTCTGGCATACCCGTTATTATAATATTCTTACTACGTTCTATGCGTTCATGTACTTCAGACACAATGTTATCACAAGTTAAACTTGTTGGTTGTTGCAGTGAAGATGTTTTTAACTGGCTATTTTGGAGCATATGTAGTCCATTTTCAAGAACCTTAACTTTTTTTTCTGTGAAATTTACAGTGCTTTTGAGATCTTCGATCTGTGTTTTGAAGGTATTATTCTCAGAAATTAGTAGGTCCGTTGTATTTTTTATGTCGGTTATCTGTTCTTTTATTAAAGAAATGTCTTTTCTTATCAAAATGGTATTTTCGGCCTGGGATCTTCCAAAGTCTTTGAGCAATGCTAATATTTCTCTCTTAAATTCTCTAAATTGGATTTCGAATATATCATATAAAAATTATATGAGTCGAATAATTTTAAAGGCGGCAATTAGTGCATATCGAAAAAAACATTATTTTTGTAGTTATTGTTACTTTTTATAAAATCACTGTCTTTTAGCTGTGCTTAATCACAGCATTTATTTCTAATTAAACTGACAAGTTGCCTTTACTTTTTCAAGATGTGCCCAATATTCATAATAACAAAAATAAAAACTATTTCAACTTATTCACTTGAATGAAAGACCTAATTAAAAAGTTAAATGAATCAATTTAATTAGAAGATTGTAATATTATAGTTAAATAATATTTATTATTGAATACACATAATCTATCAAATTTACTAACTTATATATAATTGATATGATAAATTTAACTTCCTTTTTTAATTTTAATACCTAAATATAACATAAGAACATTGATACAATAAATTAAAATAATTTGTTTTATGTAATAGTGGATTATATACCTACCATATAGTAATTAAACTATATATGTACTGAAGTACATGTACATACTATTATGTAGCTAAGTAGTAGTATACACCGTCTGAACCATTTGAATAATAACAAATTGCATGAAAAATAAATGGTATACATTATTATACATATATTAATAAAATATTCTATTATTATATATTTAAAAAAGAAACTAAAATATTTCAATGTCCCATAAAAAATTGATCCATTTAATAAATGTACCAATTCCATGATGATTGGATAATGTTGATGTGAAACGGTATGTAATATGTATAATCCTGTATACAGTATGAGTAGAGTATATTGAAAGTCTTATAGCAGATATTTCTTTATGTATCATACAAATTAACAAAATAAATAAATGAAGGGCTTGTAAAGTTTAAAAAAGTTTCCATCAATTTTGGGTCAGACTTGGCAATCTTGCTTGATTTTACAGCACACAGAAAACTTTCCATATGTAATTCGTTAATTTTTAACTTAAACTAATAAAAAGTATGAAAATATCATCATATGCCATCGCAACGTCATAGCAAACACCTTTACATGAAAACCCAAGATAAATACCTAATATGTTTAAAACAGAATACAGAATTTAAATTCTCATGTAAAATATAAATTCTTATAATGAATATTCTTCTAACGGCAATATCGACATCTTTGCCCAAAGCAAGCCAACTTTTGTGAAGCTCTGTAAAGATCTCATAGTATAACCTTAAAACCATTTTATTCATAAATTAATTATTTCAACCCTTGTAGATTTTTGTTGTTGTATTTAAATTTTATTTCATGTTTTGTTTAATTATCTATAATTTATTTATCTTTTTAATTTTTAGTTAAGACATAATTAGGTTAGTATAGTCTTATCTTAAGGTCAATGTTGTTTACACCTGTAATGATTTATTCACCTAGATTTAATACCCTGTATCTAATGCTAAGTGAATGTGTTAGTGATAAGTCGATGGTGTAACTATTTCCAATAAATAAATAAATAAATATAAAGTTATAGTAGGTTGCAGTTAGATATACATATATTTATACTAGTATAATTATTAAGATTATTTTTTTCCCAACGCACTTGTCACTCATATCAATTTTAATATTTTACGCTACTATAATCTGTGCTCATCAAATATGATGAAGATTGTCTTGATTGGCAAATGGGGCAAATCTTAAAAAAATGATCAAAATCCGACAACTGTATTTATCTTTCATTTATCATGAAACAGTTAAATTTAAAAATGAGTCCTTTAATATCGTAATTATTTAAATACATTTTGTATCCGCAAGTGCAATAAATAATTCAGTGTATTTTTCATCTGCTAATAGTCTTTGAAAGTTAAAGACACGTCACAAACTATAATATGATACGATATACATCTGATTGGAAATAATTATATTTCCATTAAATTTTGTATGAATTATTAGTAGTATTTGTAGGTACTATAAGTAGTTAACCAAATTGTCTAATTATCTAATTTCTAATATTTAAAAATGCGGCCGATAAAATAGTTCGCGTTGAGGTAGAAACTAATTATTAAAACCGTACAATCTCTCTCTCAAATCAAAGTTTTTGCTTAGAAAATAACAGACAAAAATGTAGAATACCATTATTTTAACTAAACTGAGAAAAAGAGATATATTTTGTTATTGTAAGAAGGGAATACAAAAATAAAATAACTAGGCTACTATTAATGCTTTTAAATAATGCCCGCTTATTTTATTTATGTTATGATCTTACCATAATTTGTCATGACATTTCTTCACTCATCATGTTATGCCGTGTTTATGAAGACGCGCTAGTCTTCAAAATTAAAAACACAAAAGTTTTGACATACCAACAAATACTACTACGACGCTAGAATTAAATACTTAATAATAAATAGAGTAACATTTATACAATATATTCACCGCTCTAAGAGTGCTAAGTTATTTACAAAGACCTAAACATTGCATTAGGATAGTAATAAAATAAATGACTTATCTTGTAGCTCAATAAAAAAAAATGTTTTGATTACTTTTATATAATTACTAAGCGTATCAACTAAATTATTAGGCACTTTTCCAGTTGTAATATATTTCAATTAATGTCTATTCAAACATTGACATTATTTTTCATGTATAAATCTTAGTCCACATTGTGGAAATCCTCAAAATTGTTTTCTTTTGATACTAACTCTTGACTGATGAAAAATACACTGGTTTCATTTAAATATACTGAACCTAATAATATATTCTTTCGGTCAACGTAATGTAACACCGAATAAACATTTGTAAAAATCAACACAAGCATTACAAATATAAAAAAATACTTTAAAACTTTTCAATGATTTATTTTTCTGACAGCCAATTCACGAACCTACATAATGAGTGTCTTAGATTTTTTAATATACCTGTTGTTCATTCATTTTACATATAACCTTAACAAACCAAATACCTATCTCATGAACATGCAATTTTGTAATTATAACGAATTATTGACAAGGCTAGTCTTTTCATTTTAGTGTTTTAATATATCTTGTATATGAAAAATTGAACTGTTCCAAAAAGGTTTTGGACAATGCAATTTAATTATATTTTAAGCTTAAACGAATATAATAATTTCTATAATTTATCATTAGCTAATTATGTTAATATAATTAAGCTATAATTAGCATATTATAATTGTAGAATGCATACATAAATTATCGAACCCTTACACGTTGTGGCGAAAAGTAGTGGCATTATAGTATCATAAAACGGTAATATTACGTTGTCGTCACTAGAAAGATTGCGTGATTGCTCGCAACGAATAACAGAGTCAAGCGTGCGGAAATGTGTATCAGAGAAAAAGCTATGCCACACGAAAAATTAATTGATCGAAACGAGATGGAAATAGTTTTCGCCTCCAAGTGTGAGTGAGCTGGAGCATGCTTTAGGTCGATGTACTCGCGCTGTTATGACTACGATCTCTATAGAGGCTGATCGAGATGTAGCGGTAACTTGATGATAATTAAGACATTATGTATTAATATGTTAGAAATACTTATAACAAATTAGTAGGACTACGAAAATAGCTTAAAATCTGATATTATATGTTTGATAACGATCATGTTTAAAGATTATTATTATATCGAATCGTATATGTATTAGTTGAGTATCGGAATTGAAATTGATAAAATCTACGTAACTTTTTTTGCGTTTTGATTTTGCGTTTGTATTAATTAATAACAGAAACAATAGAAATAACGAATGTTTCCTTATCGCCTTGCAAATGTTTTTTTATGTTATTGACTGTTAATAATTAAAATGTTATAAATGAAGTTTAATAATCAGATGTCAGAGTATTAGTTTCATACATCTGTTTTATTTTTTCATACAATGTTTGCGTTTTCGAATAATAATGAATTAATGACATATAAAAGCATTGGTTATACAAAATACATGACTACGCTATAATAACAACGCTATAAACATTTGGTTATCTCATATATTGATATATTTCATTAAAAAAATATCATTAGTGAATCGCTCTTTGATAAGAATAAACTGTATAGAAATAACAAACAATTAATATGAAAATCCCTTTTCCTGTGAAATAAAAATAAAATTACAAATTAGACCTGCAATTGAATGCTAACAATTTATTTAACCAGTTTCAAATTAAAAATAAACGTATATTTATGACTACGATTGGGGATTATCCTTTTAAATTGACGTGAATTAAGGTTTTTCAAGCTGCGTTCGCAGTTACACTCATTAAATTTGGATTATAGAAGTTGCGTAAAATGATATAGCATAAACACCTTCCTTATTAAACGAGCGATCTAATGTAATAACTAGTAATAGAGTTAGTGCCTAAAGTTGGACGAATGCACCGTTCAACCAACCTCAACCATACAAACACCTGCTCTACTATATAAAATATACATATATAAATAAAAACATTTTTATATTGTAGAGCTAGTGTGCTCTAATTAAATAAAACATGAAAACTTTCGATTCAATCTCAGAATGAATCAACAAATATTTAATATATTATTTCTATAAATCTTGTTTTTTGTTTATTTTGTAATTTTGATATATAATTAAATGTATGTTATAGTATATGTAAGAGTACAGTCATGGCCATTTGTGTTTATCGTCTAAGTGACTCACCAGTGTCAAATAACCTGTTTGTATATACTGTTGTTATACATCATGTGAACACATCACCAGCGAATGACATAAGACAAGGGTTGCCAGGTATTCGAGGTTTTTGGTCGGGCCAGATATGTGATTTTCAAAAAATGACGTGAAGACTTAAGAAAAATCCTTTTGAAGCAAAATAAATTTTATTAACTTTTACATTTTGATACAGGCGTTGCATGAAATTAGGGCCCGTTGTTGTTCTTGCAATATATATATAAACATATATTCATATCATTTTAAGGAACGAACGAAGGTACGACTCACTAGAAACAACAACTACATCCGTTAATCTCGATATAATTATTGACATTTATTTATATAATGGAAACAAACAGTACATAATTAATTTTATAAATATCAAATATTGGCAAATCATTACCAAAAATAGTTTCCAATGATTAATAAATAACACATAACAGGTTAATTTTTAATTAAACAGTTTGCTCGAATAAATGTTATCATAACATATTCTAATTATTTTAATTTAGTCAGTTAGGTAACCTATTACACTTAATTTGCTTCCAATCATCCAAACCAAATAATTAAACCTTTGTCAGAAGTGTCATTCCAACGTAAAACCATTGTGCATTAATAACAAATTAGTTTGCTATTCCACGTGACTGAATACAATAATAGAAATGCTTTAAATATATCCGAATTGGCTATTTATTATATTTTACTGTCGCTGGATACCAACATGAGCATTCAAAATGAAATTAATTTAGTACGACAGACGATATTTGTGAGTTTATTCGGATGTGAAACAAAGGGCGTAATCGTAATTGTATTCGATTGGCTCAAACATGAACATAGCGTTATTTGTCAGGAACCACGTCGATGGCGGCAGGTCACATTTAAAAAATGACTGAAATGATTTATATTATTTTATTATCTTTGGACTTTCAAGTTTCTTTTCATTTTAATTAAGAGTAAATCTGATTGATATTTGATAACATATTATACACAATAACGTTCGTTGCGTGAATTTACTGTGACTATTTATGAGTCAAAACTTGTATTAGAACTAAAAATTTTGGAGCCTCAAGCAATAAAGGACGTGAAGCACGTAATATAATATTTCATTATTATATGAAAACCCTTGCTTAAACCCTTTGAATAAAAAATGAGATAAGTATACATTCTTTTTAAATAAATGCAAAAAGTATCATTTTATATGACACAATCTTGAGGTTATTCATAGAAATACTAATAATATTAATATATACCTAGAAGTCCTTGTAAAAATCGGTCTTATAAAATCCTTTTATAACACAAGTAGAATGCTCCACTTTGGCTTTTTTTTCGCGTCACTTATACTTTAGTAATTATTGCTTTATGTAAATCTAGAAAAATATAAAATAACCTAAAATATATTAGTGCGTTATCGGCGTGATGAGTATCCGAACAAATAATACTTTAAAAGTATCGTTAATTTAAAGTTGAAGTTGCTTTCGCTGCAACGCCTCCCTCAGCGTCAAAATTTTAATACGTACATACATTTCGAAAAAGGCCTTCTCCAAATTGTATTGATCTCTATGTTTATTAATAGTTAGTCATGCCAATTATAATAATAGAATGATTAATAAGATGCCCTAACAAATATATAATATCTATATTATGAATATAAAATCTGACAAGATTTTATTAGCAGTCACGAAATTATTGATTATAAAACCTTAAAACTTACAATGTTTCGCATTGACAATATCTTGGAATTTGAAAATTAATTTTTAGTGCTGTATTACAACCAAAAATCTATATAGATTGTTTACATTAAAACGTCGAGAATTGTTAGACGAAATATGACAGTTATGGATTATACATACCCATATAGGTACATATATATGTTTTTCGAAGTGTAAAGAACCTCTTCAAAAATCCCCCTTGACCAAATATCATAATAGATAAAATGAAAAGGAAACGTTCGGTCTAAAGTTTTAATTAATGCTGACATTACTTTTACTAAAAGAGTTAATTAGGGTGAACATAGAGCTCAAACTTAATGATAAAACGAGAACCGAGCTTATTGAAACTATGTTTAACTTTGAATATCTTCAGCTAATTAAACTAGCTAGCAATTTTGTATTTACATTTCATAGTAGGTAGTGTTGCACAGACAAAAGTCTTAACTACAATAATTAGCTTGAATAAACTTTGTCGGCTTTACCTACTTATGAACAGTGTAGCTGCTGTTAAGTTAAACACTGATTTCTTTCTTTCTGTCACTATTGATTTGATTGGAATGAAGAAGACACAGTATTGTTTAATTAATCATACAAATATCATACTTAAGGCAACTTAGTATTTATGTTATCGAGATAGAGCCAATACGGGGGAATGGACTCGGAACATAGGCATGTATGTCTTGTCGTAGTGTGTATGTATGTATAGCGTATGCTATACCTTACACTGACAATGAGCCGCCAACTATGGGAAGTACGATAATTCCCTTGTTCATCCTAATCACACTGACTACTTCAACCGGACTACTTCAACCGGAATACCTTGCTTGTAAAACCTCCCGAGAAATACAAAAAATCCTACAACTAAGTTCAAAATTCTATACACACATTTGTGCTTTAACACACTAACGTTACAATATGAAGGATATATACCCTCCAATAGCAGCGTGTAAAACATCGTTGAATAGGTATTTTTAAGCTGAACGAAAGTTACTGTAGCGCTATATTCCAAATCTTAGTTTATTGAGAGTTATGTCGTACTAAGCAATAGTAGTCAGTTTAACAATAGTAAAAATTTATGTTTTACCCCAATATCATGGATTCTGCTAATGAATAGCAACTACAATTATATAATTTTCAATTATAATTTTTAAATTATCATCCATCTCGTACGGAGCTTTTTAAATAATATTTTTTTATTTATTTATTCCGTAACGTTTTAGCTGTTATTATGATCTCATTTTGAAATAAGACTGGTCCCATAAATATGTCATGCCCGACGAACCATTGGTAACTACCAAACGATTATTAAAAAGAATAATTTGGCTATTACTTAAACTACCATAATATTTAATAAAGCATAACTCTGAACGGACTAAGATTTGGAAAATATGAGCCGTAGTAACTTTTGTTCAGTACAAAAATACCTATTCAACGACGTATTGTCCCATGCTATTGGAGGGCGGGACCTAAATTTGCATCCTCCTTTGTCATCGTTACAGTCATGCTCAAAGATCATATCAAGCGAATGATACTATCTACCACGATTTAAATAGCATATTGATCTTTGAACCTTATTCAGGTAAATGAATACAACATTCAACTTATAATTCATTTACAAACTCTTCTATGGACCAAAGTAATGATTGGCACTATATCGCGTGTAATACCGAGCTGATTAAATATGTATTAATTTTTGTACAAGCGTTATAAAGTTATAAATACGATTAGTTATAAATGTGAAAATATTTCATAAATCTTTGATTCCGTTTGAATGTCAAATAGTGAATCAGTGTTCAGTCAAATTACTCGACACTTTGATTGAAATTGTACTTTACTATTGTTAATGCATACAGAGGTCATCACTTGTCACGTGATCTCTCTTGGTAAATATAATTATGCTCAACTGATCTCTATAGGACAAAAATATTCTTGACGAAGCTGTCTATATGTATATGTAATAAAAATGTATTTGAGGATTTAACGAGAACACATAATATTGACTGTTCCTTTGATTGTAGTAACAATCTAGCGTGGAATTATTTTAATGTTTTCATAAAACTCGTCATGGTTAAAAGCGTTATATAGTGAGAAATGAAAGGGTTTCCATGGATAAGATTGTATTAGATATATAAATTTCTACCTCTCAAATACATACAGTTTCTTTTCTTGCAATCAATTTATCGTTGTATATATTATAATGGTGAAAATTACTGTTTAGAAGTTGATTAGTAGTCCGCAGAGCAAGGCAAACTGGTGCGTGAATGTCCTGTCTCGCATTGATGAAAACTGGTTTTTAAGTGAGTCATTCTGCCCACGTGGTTCTCGGTTTAAACGCACACAAACATTGCGCTCCGTGCTTACCCTGTTTCACGTTTTTAATGTGATCATATCTATTTGATTTAACCACTTAATGTATCGAGCTACGATCAAAGAGATAGTATAACCGGAAAAAAAATGTGCAGAAATACATTATTTTAAAAGTTTATATTATATGCTTCTTCTATAAATGGTTAACAGTTTTCACCTTATGAAAGTCATATACTTTTCCTGTATAATCCTACGCTTTTATTATTTTCTTCAATTTAATGTTACGTAAAAAATTAAAACAAGCACCGAAAAATAGATAACAAATAAAACATGTCAAAACGTTTTAACAGATCTAAAACAAAGTACATAATAACGTCATAGAACAAAGGCAAACTATGCAGAGCCGCGTACAAAAATGTAAATGGACAGACATGTACTTGTAACAAGCTTAAAGAGTAATCATTTAAAGTCCACTTCTCCACTTGTGCATTGGTTGCGGTGTCTGAAAGCTGACACATTTTATGTTCAGTGTTTGTTTACTCTTGTATTTGAGGATTAGAAAAAAATACTCCGTCGAAGTACACTTAGAGACTAATATATTTCGGCAGCCTATTTCAAACATAGGACAGAACACAACAAAAAACTTTGACAGAGCTAATAACAAATTACATGATATTTTTTTATATCGAAGTAGAGAGCTCTACTCATTCTTCGATTGTAATAGGCTATCAGGTTTAAGTCGGTTATAAAAAATGTACATGAATATCAAACCTATAATACCTACGAGATCATTTTTTTCCTAATAGTTTACGAATTAAGGCGAATAGTTAAAGGCTCGATGAATTTCAATATAATTTATTACTTAAAGAAATAATAATAGATCGTTATAAAAAAAAGGTAAACGAAGGCAACTTCGCATAGCTCTTCGAGAGGATACGTCATAGACAATCATAATTCTGAATGTATATGACGTCAGACTAATTTACCTCATTGAATTTGTGAACGTGCAGACGATCTTCCTATAACGTTACCGGTGTAATAGCAAGCTTATTCAAATAAACTGAAGTATTCAAAATCGACTACTGCTAATAACACTCATTCAGTTACTGATGGAACCTATCCACCATTTTGTTAACCACCGCTAAGCAAGATTGCTTCGTTTTCTACTTTTTATTTCAATAGTATTCATATTATTAGAATTTACTGGTGACGTAACACGTGGCACGGTTCGTAGTGCATTGACAATATTAAATATAATAATATAAGTAGGCCTAATTATTGACTGTGGTATCGAAGCCTTGCTTGCGTTATTTTTAGTAATATATAAATTACATTTAAGTATGAATTAAACTAATAGATTATATATCTGAATTATATTTGTTATACTTACTTATTGAAAAAAAATTGTTCAAGTACCTACTTCTCGCATAAAGAATTTGTTAGCAGAATATCGTGTAGCGCAAATACCATGCTTAAACAAAATGTACGATTTCGGAACGATACGTTTACAGTTACTTCAACAATACTTGAAATGTGGAAACTAAAAATTGGCACCAAGTTAATTTGAAAGCAAAATGCACCTTCGTGCAATGAACATAGTAGACGTTGTTGAATAAAATTATATTTTTTTTCAGTTAATGTTCGAGCCAGCGCCAACCGTGACGTGTACATCGACTTTTACTCTAATTAAAGGTAAGTAATGCTTAACCGAAGATTTATGTGTTTTTTATATATAATATAGATTGATTGCGAGTATTTGCTTTTTTTTATATAATATAACGTTGGAGTCAATTCACCTCTCACAAATATTTGTTTACAGTCTATTCTTACAAATAAAATAATCAAAATATTCTCATTTGGTTTAAAATTTACGTATAGGTCTAAAAATTTACTTTTGATAACTTACCTAACCTTCTCCTCCAAAGGTCTTAGTCCAGCTGTGGGACATTCACAGGCTGTTACTGAACTTAATACAAATTACATAATTATTCAATTTGAGACCTTTATTTAGTAGCACGAAATAAATAACACAGTCGAGATGCTGCGAAAAGACGGAACGCCATAACTTAAACACGGTGTTCTGTGCTAACTTTAATTAAGTAAGCTTAACTATGCCACTCCCGTGTAAGGTAATCAAGCCCAGTTAATTGCCTCGGGACACCAATGAAAACTATGCAGTCCAAATATGTGGCAATATAAAATATATTATGAAAACTACGTCTTTTCGGCAAATAATTTCGATTTGAAACGATATCGTATCTTTTCGTAAATTTTTGAGCACTTGATATATCAAATACTTATATTTACTTGGTGGTAGATACACCTATTAAATATCCTACCGCCAAAGGGCAATACTCAGAGTTGTTCCGTTTCATGTTTGATGGTTGAGTCAGTCAGCGTTACTACAGGCACAAGCGACATATTAACATCTTATTTCCGAAGGTTGGTGGCGCCTCGCCGATGTAAGAAATGGTTAATATTTCTGTCAAACAGACGACCTACGGAATAAACATCGTACAAAACCGTTGTTATAAATTTTTATATTATATAATTGTAAGTTATCTATCGTGAGTAATACTTAAGCATGTACCTGGACTTTAAGTACACGTAACATTTTAACGGGTGCTACATTTGTGCATTGAGATGAATTGACTTTATGTTTTCTGTGGAATTGTGTTTCGCGCTTTTATAACAGCATCAGTTCTAGTTTGAAGTAATTATCTTAAATGCTCGCACATTTTAAACATTATTGTTTTATATTTTTGTATATTAAAATACAAAAGAATAATTTATTATAGCTATTTTAGAAATAGTCTTGTTTTCCCAATTTGTCAATAGTTGCTTCTAGAATAATATAGAAAACGTGTGTAGTCGACATAGTACGTTACATTATTTCAATAAAATAAAATTTAAATGGTATAGAAGTTATTTGTTAGTTTAAAACGCACACAAGTAAAAGTGTAATAGGAACAAAAACATCATGACATACAGTAAAACATACGTAAATAATACTGACTCGAAACTAAACATTTCAACATTATATCGTCTTAATTTTGATATAATTATAAACTTATATACTTACAAAAATATACAACCTTCATATTCTCTAAACTATATATAACATTAAAAAAATACATTCAGTTAGGTTTAATAAAATCTACATAATGTTATACTATTCGTCGGATATCTATAAAAGATTACTCTGTTGGATCCATTGACATTTTAGTCTCTGTAGAAGCTTTTTATTTTAAATGACTTCCAAATGCATCGAGATATATCGGGAGCTCTCTAGAATATCAAGATGTTTCTAAAATAACCATCTCACAAGAGTGTATTGAATATTTTATGAATACACAAATATCGCGTCTCTGTTCCATTTCGGATTTAACTTTGTGCACTTGAATTAATTATTACGAAAGGTTGCTCCTTTTATATACATTTGCTTTATAAAGTATGTGGTTTAAAATATAAATTAAACCTTAGCATTCATATTAGAAAAAAGAATGTAATGTAACAGACAGACTGGCAGTAGTGCTACTGGCTCTGTTTCATTTTTGAGATGAAAAGAAAGACTTTGATGTGGCATGTGACGGAATTTCATACGACAAATGCTGGATTCCTTACCAATAATAGTTTATTACTAAAATATAAATAAATATAAATTCGCATTATTAGTATTTATAAAGTAGTAAATATAAATTGACTTTGACGTAATATTTACCTAACTTGGGGGTTGCTTTGTGCAAACTCTTAGGTAAGTTAATCCTACTCATCAGATATTCTACCGCAAAACAGCAGTGGTTTATATTGGCACAAGGCACATAACATCTTAGTTCTCAAGTTTGGTTTTTTTTTATGTAAGAGGGGGCAAACGAGCAGGATCTCACCTGATGGAACGTGACTACCACCGCCCATGGACACCTGCAACATCCGAGGACTTGCAGGTGTGGCGCATTGGTGATGTAAGCGATGGTTAACATTTCTTGCACGGCCAAGTCTAAGTGCGTTGGTGATCGCTAACCATCAGATGGCCCATGTGCTCGTCGGCCTACCCATCCTATAAAAATATGCTTGTTGTCGAATAGCAAACAATACATATTAAAGTATAATTAACTAAAATTTTCCTGCGATTACGTTCGCGCTTAAACGGTTATTAATATTTAATTTTCCGCTCACAATAAACCAATCGGTACATTATATATTGTTGTGGCTATTGAAGATGTTTTATGATAAGTACACTTAGTGATAATTAAATATATATCCTGGGACATTATTCACACAAGGCCATCCCATCTCAAACTAAGCAGAGCTTGTATTATGGAAACCAGACAAACTGATATACTTACACATACTGTGTTTCTTTTGTAAATGCATACTTGTATAGATAATTACACCCAGACTCAGGACAAACAGACATGTTGATGCACACAAATGTCTGTCCTGGGTGGGAATCGAAACCACGAGCTGCGGCGTGAAAGCCAAGTATCTTACCGACCATGCCGACCGACTCGTCAAGTCAAATCAAATGTGAGGTATAAAAAAGCATAACTTACTTAGGTTTATCTTTCAAATATTGATTGTTAAAACATAATAGCAATTACAATTTCATCATTTAAAAAAACAGAATATAATAGGCCGTTATTATTTCGTCAATTCAATCTATATACTCTATGTTACTAATATATAAAGCTGAAGAGTTTGTTTGTTTGATCCGGATAATCTCAGCAACTACTGCTTCGAATTTAAAAAATATTTTTGTGTTGGATATTTTTATCGAGGAAGGCTCTAGGCTTATTTTTTATTAATTATACGCAGGTGAAGCCGCGGAGCACAGCTAGTCCGTGATAAATGTCGACTTTTGCACGGTTACTTGATGAATCTCTATTGTAAATTAGTAACCGATAGTTGTTGGTTAGAAGTAACGAGCCGTTCAATACGTCCCCATAATTTTAACGTCACGTACATGCGATTTCGGTTGCGGTTCGGTTTTAAATGACACCTCGTTGACAGTTCAACTATTCGTAACCAAAAAGTATCGTTTCCCTTTTTTTCCCTTCGTCAATTCGTATCCATCCATTAATCACAGGCAAGCATGGGATGCAACCGTTTGTATGGTGAAAAACCATTCCTAAAGAGCTTTGCTAAATCCTTTTCTCATGCATTTTATACACTGTAGCGACCACTAATAAATTAATGAATTATTTAAACTGAAAATACTCTCGCTCCATAAAGATTACATTAAGCTCCCTTGAAACGATGAGTATTTTATCGTGCCCAGTGGTTAGAATACTTAACTGAAGATTGCAGGTTCAAATCCTTTTTCAAATTTACTGCATATTTATGTAACCACATTATACCCACTACTATAACCACATATTATTTACATATGTCAAATGGAATTATGTATAATGTACATATATATTATTATCCACCGACCGGCATCGAAACCGCATGGTAGATTGAGCTCCAAACGTTCTTAACAGGAAAGAAAGTATTTATTAAGAAGGTAAGACATTCACGAGCTATTCCTGTACTGTCACCCGTTGCTCGTTGCCCACTCTGACAAAAAAAAACTGTATATGCAACATGTACATAAAGTATATTCAATTTGTTTTAAGTTGTATGGATGTATATTTCAAAGTGGGAGAAGTTCCCGGTCAAAACAACAGATTAAACACTTGCATCAAGTAACTAACATTCATTTTATGGTTTTACAACTAGTAACAACAAATTAAATGTTCTACTGCTGTTTTGAAAAGACGAAGATTTAAAAAACCCAACTGGAATGGAATCGAAACATTTTCATTATTTACGTCACTTTAATTTTTTTTACTATTTATTCTCGTTTTACCATCGCCCGCAAGCCCTCCAGACTAGACGTGCTCGGGAATATTTTACGTAGAATGCAACCGTAAAAAACGGGCTACGTTTTTACACCAGTAATAATAACGCTGCTAGTGGAAAAGTTTTTCCGTAGAGTAATTACTTTAAGAGGCCCCAGCATTAATGCTTTGAAATGTTCAGACCGTAAACAAAAGGGGATTCTGAATAAATATATAATCTGCAACTCGACACTTAGGTACATTAACTAGAAATATTGTTCGGTGACCCTCGTCACAGCGTTGTCGTAAGTGTTGGTCATAAAAATACCCAATGTATGTACTATGTGCATAGAATGCTTTTGAATTTGGATATATTTTTTCTATCAAATTTTTTATGTATAATATATGATGCGAAGACGATTCTTTTAAGTATTTTATTGGCTTACAAAATACACTCCAACTGTGGATGCCATGTTTCTAAACGCATTGCCAGCGGATTAAGAATGGTTTATGGCGTTATCTCATCATTAGTCCACTATAATAATAAGGCAACCCATCATCTATACTTCTATTCTAATACTTTTAATTAATGTGACTCTGTCTGACTTGAAGACTTATACGGTTAAACCACTGAACCGATTTTGATGAATTTTGATACGAAGCAAGCTTAAACACCGAGGAAGGGCTAATTTATTATATAACACCCGTTACCACCGGAGAAGGATCAGATGCAGGTCAAATGTACTTACGAGCTTTTCGAGCCATGGGATTGCAATTACTGACCCCACCCAAGATTCTGTATCTCGAGATCTATAGTATTTTAAGCTAACACACCAAGCCACAATAGCAACTGTCATTAAATATGTCATTAAACAATACTTAGGTAACCCGTTAGTCTATCTGGAACACGAATACCTTCGGATATCCTGCGTATATCCTGCGGAAGGAAGAAGCCAAATCCTGTTTACATAATATATACATAAGTATAATATTTGCTAATATAGGATATATTACTGTGCATCTTTGAAATGGAATATGTAACCTTTGACATTGCATGTATTTTAAAAATAAAGATTGTCTTTTGGGTCTAAAATGGTACCACCAACAGGAAATTATTTCTATTTCATTCATTTCATTGTGTTCCTGTTTGAACAGCGGATGAGCCAGTGTAGCAACATATACAATTAACATGACATCTAAGTTTCTATAATTGAAGCATTGAGAATATTTTTACCGTAATAAATTTATTTTCGATAAAAATGAAATAATGTATGAAATGCCCATAAACGTATTTTTAAAAGAATAAATAAAAAGTTCTAAATATAAAAGACGCTGTCGTCGATAACTGAAGTCGAGCGAGCGTATTATGACAGTTTTAGGTCAAATTGATGTATAGGTACATACGTACCTTGTTCTACGTTTGAAATATAAATTAATTAAATACCTAGAAATGCATTTCTACTAAATCGTCTGTATTGTATATGACGTTATTAAAAACCCGTAATAGGAATCGTGAACAGACAAAAGAATATGAATAGACGTAGTGCTTGTTCGTTTTATCGTAAGGCACAATAACGTTACTAACGATGGCTGAAATTATTTCATTTACTATACAAATAAGTCGTTTCGAATATCAGCCTTTTTCATAACTGTCAAGAACTTTGTTACTTCTAATGAGTCAACACTGTACCATATTATATAGAACAGAATGAACTTACTGCTGTCCATGCTGGACTATTTAAAGTTACAAACACTTCATTTTATACTCATCTACATTGAACAAAAAACGTTCGAGTGTAATTCGAGTGGAAAACGTAATCCTCGGGACAATTGGCTTTTAATTAGTGTACGCCTTTTCGTTAAAAATTCTCATTTAAAAGTCGTTGAGACGCTTGATCCTAGTTGGAGTCGGAGTCCCGTAATTACCACTCTAACTAGGTACAGTTCGGAAGTCAAAGGATCACGTTTAAATGTAGAAATAACTACGTCAGATAATATAAAAAGAAGCCGATAGAATTTTTATATTGATTTTCTTAAGATCAACAAAGCTATTTTTTAATTGTTGTTAAGCAATGCTCTTAAGAATGACAAAGTCTTTCCAAAGTTTTATTCTTGAAGTGTCATATTACATGAGAATGTATAATAGATTAGACTAACAGGGATCACTATTCATATGGATATTCGATTTCTAGCGTTTAAATATTAATCAAACGTCATATGAGAATATTCGAAAGCTTGCAATAATTTAAAAAAAGAATAATGCTTGGACGCACGATATCATAAAAAGACAAGAAATGGTAGCGTTAAAATGTCCTGGTTTATATCAAGCTGCTTTGACATAGACCTATAAATACTGCCTAATAAATAAAAGTTCAGTGCTACGCCCTGTCTGGTCGCACCCACATCGGGGTGGTTGTGCCTACCCAACCCGCAACTATTTATTGACGGAAGACAAGCTCAAATTCTAGTACAAGTCAAAAAGTAACAATAAAAAAGAGCATAAAGTGGAAGTTCATCTTAAACAAAAAAAGATTAAGTCCAGAAATTGCTAAAGTTTTCTGCCATGGACGCCATAATTTAACGGCTCGTAATTCTTTTTTTTTATTACTTGAATTTAGTATTTTTTGTAATAACTCTTCTGGGGCTAGGTAGCATATACACTAAAGTTTTGCTTATAACCTTAAGCACGGGTATCCTTAGTTATTCTAGCAAAAAATAATCCTATTAAAAGTGAGTTTGATCATTTATTTGCTTTTACGTCAATTGTCATAAATTTTGATGCATATACATATACGCGTTGTCATAACGTTTATTTGTGCAAGCCCACTGGAGTAGGCACCACACATGCGTCACATATTTTCCTACCATGTTACATTCCGGTTGTTTTTTTCCCCTTTTTCTTAATTTTCATTAAAATATCTCTATTGCTAATTAACTATATACAGATTAAAGTATTCGACTTTGTTATGTAATGTTTAACCATTTTACGAGGGACTGATTTCTGAAATACAGGTATTCAGAAGTCAGAGTTTTATAAGATTTGTGTGTTTCCTAAAACCTGTTAAAAAAAAAGTGTAAGTGAACCAGTATAATTATAAGGGACGGTTAATATTTCGTACAGCACCAATGTCTATGCAGTGGTCACTACTTTCCATCAAGTGACTCATTTACTCCCTTCCGTCTGCTTGCCTATGTAAAAAAAGCCATCATCTTATCTATATAATCTACCAACGTGGGCTTAGTCGTTGATGTCAATTAATAAATAATAATAATTTTTTTTTTTTTATTTCTGGTTATTATATTGTATATAGTTGTTTTAATGTAAAGGTCAAATGAGTCAGTGTACTTCAGAGGGACGCGCGAGGGGTGGAACAGACAATTAATACTTGTTATCCAAAAACAATATTCATAGACCCCTGTACGAATGAACTTAATCGTTTATACACGCCCACTTTGGCAAGTTGAAACTTGAATAATGATGATTCATTTTATATTTTTAAATAAAAAAAGTACTGTATGATTTGATGTTCTATTGTCAAAACTACTTCATTATATATGCTTAATTTGTGTTTATAAGGTAAACCTGTATGAGCGAGATAAAAGTTTACCACGAGTTTTTCCACCATCACGTTACTCAAATGCGGGTCATTTGAGTAACGTGATGGAAAAAGTTCCATCTCAAAATTAAACTTTTAAACCAAGGTTGGCCTCTAACCAAGTGTGAGACATAAGTGAATATTCAGTTGTCTTTAAATGATCGTAGCTATACATACTTTGAACCATAAAACAATATTATTATACTTACATAAAAATACTTAGGTGTAAATCAAATAAAATTTAATTTAATTTAAAAGCAAGCAAAATACGCACGTTAAGCTGGCAACAACACAAAGTATCTTTATTATTTCAGTCGAGCGTATTATTTTAATTTCAAAAGCTGATAATCCATTCATTTTAATCTCAACTGATTCCACTTCCCGTTTTAAAAATATTATGAATTATTTCTGATTGAAACATGAGCTGGAAACAGGATTACAGAAAAAAACAAAGTATTTTTTTAATGTAAAATAATAGTAATTGTTTAATGTTAAATTATATTAATTACCGCTATAAGTGAATTTTCGATATATCAATTGAATTGATCTTAAGATTCATTAATAAAGATCTTAATTTATAGAGTTGTATATATAATGTAATACGACTTAACAAAGGCCTCTCCTATTGAAGAAAATAATGATCAAAATAGAGCTGCAGCTACTGAGTCGAGGGTTCTCTCAAGACTATATCCTTCGTCACAGTTATAAAATAAAAACCATCAACTCCTAATACTAGCTCAGACTATTTTACGATTTTGCGACCCGGACATAAAAAAAACCCCATTAATTTCAGGAAAAAAAAGTAATATTGTTCTAATTATTTATAGTTAATTAAGAGTAGGCAGATAACTAATGATGAGTTTAAGATTACTTGTGTGACGTTGATTAGGTTCTTCAAGTTCCTTTAATACTGACAAATTAAAAACTATATGTAATTATGTCAGTTTGTTACCTCACCACGGCTAATCCAATGAACGTAATTAAATTTTACATAAAGGTAGCTTGGAACCTGGATGTAGACAAAGGTATTATCCAAGATATTTAAATCACGAGGTTTACTGGAAAATCCGACATATAAAGGGAAAATATATTCGACGCTACGAACAACTCGTTAGCTTATATATAACTTAAACCAATATTATCAGCCGTAGTCTATTTGAATATATTATCTTTAAATATACTATAAGACTACATGAACAGAATGTAAACATTCATTTTTCAAAGTGAATAAAATTATCACATAAATACAAATATAATAAAATAATTGATCATGTTGAGTAAAACACCTTTGTTTTTAATTGATTGTCTTACATTGCGTTCCATTGTGTTAAATATCCAACTAATATATATTAATTAAAATGTCAATTACCCGACGCATCACGAAATCATTCCCTCGTGTAGCGCACACTTTTACGTTATTATATTTTAAGTATAAATTTACATTATACCATTAGGTTTTATTCGGGTTATTCATATACGGTTGCAATGCCGTTTACGGAAATGTATACTGTGTAGGTAACACAAACCAGTATATACTCGCGTTTCGAATTTTGAAATATTAAATTATGAACATAGATCTTAAAACGTTGCTGTAACGATAAAATCAAATGTCATTTTCACAAAACGCTAGGAGTTTTTTAAAGTTGTTTTATTTTAAAAATTGAGTTTACCTTTTCTTAAAACCGTGGTTACCCTAGTAGTGACGGATGCGCGGCCTTCATGCTTAGTGGCCGGCCGACCGCCGCGAGTATCACTAACTTTCACCTACACGGTTTCATCAAAACTCATGCGATCTTCAGCTCAAGCTCAGCTAATCTTTCATGTCGTGAAGTTTCCCGGGTTTACATAAAAAAAAAATGTCATTATATTATTTACTTTGTGCATCGCTAATCTCCAGTCAAACGATTCCAGGCAGAATTTAAACGTCTAGAATTTAACCCAGCCTAATTTCCCAAGAGGCTTACGCTGACTATTTAATTACTGTCTACTTAGCTCTGTCTGTGAGTATCTATCTGTCTTAGAATTATACGAATAATAGGTACTATTTCTAGTGCATTTTATTTAAAAAATATAATTCCTATAAGTTCAAAATTCAGTGTGATGTTATGCACTCATTACCGACGCGATTATATATGTTATGTCCATGCTCTTTTCGCATGTTACTGTGAACATTATAATAATTTTACTCTACGGTGAAAGTACACCATATCATATCATGAAGGTGATAAAATGTCCAAATGCATGACCGCACTCTTTAATATTTTTAATTCATTTCGGGTAATGGTTTTTATCATTCATGCAAATTTAAATAAGAAATATTGCTTGGAAACATTTTGATACCCGCATACAAGCGTTATAGAATATCTATTTGTGTATTTTGTAAACATTCATAAAATGTGCATGTCGACAAATAGTAATCGATGATTCACGTGCAATTAAGGCGGGTGACGTTTCTATTGGTTATAGAGAACAAGGTTGGATATTAAAAACACACGATATATACAAAAAAAAACGTTATATATAATATGGGTTACTCAAGGAGTACTATAGGAGTTAGTGAAGCGATGGATCTGACGTAAAGTTGTGGTGCAGAGAGGTGCTCGCGTGCCCGCTATATGGCAGAGGCCTCAACATGAAGGTGGACGTGGACGGCCGGGAAGCAGCAGCCTGCAGTGCTACTCCGATTGCTAGTAATACAGAGTCGCCTGTCTCATTCCTTGACGGTTTGTTGCTGATTAACACACTAATACGCGCTCGAGGATTTCGGTCTGTCTTATCACGGTTTCAATAATTTTTCTGCATTCGACGTCGTCTTAAGAGTACATCATATACATTATAAAACTACTATATACTGTATAAGATTTTATTTTGTTATAAAAAGTACATATACACTAACGAATCACAGGCGAGAGCCCTTCTGTGGCTGACAGAGTGGCCTTTCGTTCATTTCAATAAAACGTAGTCAGAAACAGACAAAGCATTCCATTGCATCGTCAATACGATTGATACAGCAGACAGAAATTCTCATCGTACTCGAGAGCATGCACTGTAAATACGCCTGCATCGCATAACCCCGAAACTAACCCGACACTGCTTCACCCCTCACTTCTACTAATTCAACGATAAATTAAATTTCAAGGATTCAACCTATTGCACACTAAATTCCTCAATACTATCTAACAAAATGATCAAGCGATGATACTTTAATTTATTTGCGTAGCGTATATTTTGAATAACTAATAACTTTAATAAAACTATTAATTTTAATACAATTAATTATTTTAGAGCGAGATTGTAATATGTGCTTTCGTAATGTTTTAGTTATTATATAATAACATAACAGGTAATGTATTTGTGAATATATATTTTATTTGTTTGAATTATATGATAGAAATTACGATCGAAAAGTATTTAAAAAAGGAGTTATTTTAGGAAGTGAAAATATATTTATTTTATATATTACGTAACCTATGCTTCAACTACGAGAAAACAGTACCGTTTATAAGAAATATGAAACACTCGAACTAACAAACAATCCTTCGATAATAACAATACATGATCAGTAATAACGTCGTGGATAATAACACAATACACGTACGTCAGCAATAACTTTTTATTGCAATCTAAAAGAGTACCAATTACTTCGTATTGATAAAAATAGATTTTACATTTTTCAATGTTTTTACAATAGATATAATATAAGTAGACATTCCAAATAAAGGACCTCGTTAGTCGTGTAGTATACTTGGATGTCTCTATTTAATAAATGCATTTTACGTGTCATTGAACTAATTTTCAACAATCTTCTCTTTATACTAATAAGTGTTGTCGTCTCCAGACTGCGGTGTAACCACCCCAGATTCGATCCCGACGCCCGAGCAGGCATTGCTCGCCAAACTGGAGGAGGAAAATCGGAGGATCGAGGCGGACGCAAAGTGCCCCTCGCTAACCACAGTGCACAGTCGCAAGAGTTCCGATACGTCACAGATATCGTTAGCTTCGGGTGAGTAAATAAACTTTATACTTTTTAAATCTTAAGTCCGACATGAAATATAATTACGGTTACAGAAAGTAGCTTGTCAATATAGTATATATTTAGTCCGTGGCCGCGACTACTTAAACGTCCATCACTTATATTCTCAGCTTAATTACAGCTATGTGTTTTATAATTGCATAGTAGTTATTTTGTTTCTTCGAATGGTTGTTAAAACTAAAGAGAGAAACTTTGTCGTATCTAAAGCAAGGAGCTTTCCAATGTAAATGGCGCAGCTAAACAGTAACAGAATCACGATTAAAAAAAATGTTTATAGATTGTTACATAAAGTAACAGCCTGTGAATGTCCCACTGCTGAGCTAAGGCCTCTTCTCCTTTTTTGAGGAGAAGATTTGAAGCTTATTCCACCACGCTGTTCCATTGCGGATTGGTGGAAATCACATGTGGCAGAATTTTGAGTGAAATTTGACACATGCAGGTTTCCTCACGATGTTATCCTTCACCGTTAAGCACGAGATGAATTATAAACACAAATTAAGCACTTGAAAATTCAGTGGTGCCTACCCGGGTTTGAACCCACGATCATCGGTTAAGATACACACGTTGTAGCCACTGGGCCATCTCGGCTTTTTTTTTATTGCTACATAGATTTTTCTAACTCATAACATTTGTTTTTGTTTTCTTTGAAAAAATTATAAAATTGCAAAAACAAATTAAACAATTGTAAATCCAGCAACTGCTAAGTCATTCACGATCTTTATTTTATATCCACGTGCTTGATTTCTGTTACTTTTTATTATATGGTCGTGACCATTCATTTGCAGTTTTTCGCTGGAAAACTTTTGATTAAAATGTAAGACAAAAGGTACGCTGATTTTTATTTCCCAATTCGTGTCTGCGTTTTGCGTAAATTGAAATATAGTCCAAGATTTTTAGATATTCGCCCTAAATAAAATATCGCCACTTGATAGAGTCAAATAAATCGAAAAATATTTCGATAGAATTATGTTAAGTAATAAAAATAACAGCCTGTGAATGTCCCACTGCTGGGCTAAGGCCTCTTCTCCTCTTTTTGAGGAGAAGGTTTGGAGCTAATTCCACCACGCTGCTCCAATGCGGGTTGGTAGAATACACATGTGACAGAATTTCGGTGAAATTTGACACATGCAGGTTTCCTCACGATGTTTTTCCTTCACCGTTAAGCACGAGATGAATTATAATCACAAATTAAGCACATGAAATTCAGCGGTGCCTGCCCGGGTTTGAACCCACGATCATCGGTTAAGATTCACGCGGTCTTACCACTAGGCCATCTCGACTTTAGATAGAATTATGTTAAAGGGTGCCTAAATATAACACCGAATTTTTTATCATCCCTGACCGCGAGCGTTAGCCGCCATCTTAAAAGACGTATTTTTGCAAATAACTCAGAAACGGTGAGTTTTCTTTTAAACGTTAAACAGTAGAGAATTGTTTTGTAGAGAATAAAAATTTACATTTTTTTTATTCTAAACTTTTTTTTCTCTCGATCGATTTTTTGACCCATTTGACTTGATTTTTCATCAAGTAATAAGATTAGTAATTTAGTTTTAAACCCGCTTTTAAGCGAATGCTTCTAAACATTTGTATTTGGTGTGTCTTGCGTCACATTTGCGCGCGGCGTTGCGTGGATTTACTTAATGTGTTACATTTACTTTTATGCGCAATTTTCGTTTCATTGCTTGCGAAACTCGAATTTAGTTCGTCTTTAAACCCGATTTTAGAATTCAGTGCGTAATAAGAGCATTATCTCTTATCTCAGTTTAACGTTGATAGCGAAGATATAACATGTACGCGAATTACTCAGTTATTTTTAATATCAGTCTGAGATGAGTGAGAAAAGTGAGTCAAGTGTTAGTGGACTTGAGTTTTATATATCAACAATTATTGATAATATCTTGGGTATGTAGAAATAATATTATACTAATCCTAATATTATAAATGCGATTGTAAGTTTGTTTGTTACGCTTTCACTCCTAAACCACTAAACCGATTTAAAAAAATATTTCACCAATGGAAAGCTACATTATCAGCGAGTATCATAAGCTTCATTTTTCCTCATATTCCCACGGGAACGGGAACTACGCGGGCAAACCGCGGGCATAACGCTAGTATAATATAAATGTATTTATGGAATATATTTATTATACAAACAATAGGTGACTTATTTTAGTTTTAGTTATAATTAATAATGCAAAACTAAACTAGGGTTTACTGTGCGCTCTTATGTTAAAATCAGGTAAACAACAACAAAATATAAAGTATTATGAAATTTTATGCTCATTTTTAATTAATCATATTAACAAAATATATCTTTTTTATAATCGCTTAAATTCTCTCCAACAAGCTAAATATTAATTTATTTAAATTAATTATTAAGACTTTCATTATATAAATTATAAATGTAATTTACTCATACATGTCGTGTGACTACATCATATTTATAATTAAATTGTAGGTCAAAAATAGATGGTACACAAGACTATACCTTACTGACGTTCGTTACTATTTAATATAGCGTGCGATCGAAATTGAACTTATATTTATAAAATTCATTCCGCTCATTTTTTTATGAAAACTAAAAAATGCACCACAACCTTCAATTATTAACGTTAAAAATGTATACATTTTCTTTTTTTTTATTATCATGCTATGATAATAATAATATTAATCGTCAAAAACGTACGACTTTGTCTACGGAAAACGTGCGGCCTAACCGAAGTGACTAATACGAGGCTTAATTGAATTGTGTAATAAAATATTGTGTCGACATATTTTGATGTATTGTTATATTATTGCAAATTTCACACGACAATATATTAACTAACATTCATAAAATACTATTATTTTATGCATTATATTTTTATAGATATAATAAAATAAGTAAATACATAACAAAAATATATTTTTTAATTTAAAGTCGAATTGGCAAACGAATTTAGTTGTAAGTGGTCCACTCAAAGACATAGACAATAGTAATTAAGATGTTATTTCTACACCTAAAAATATAATTATTATCTACACCCATGTTTGTTATAAATAAAGATTATTATTATTATAATTTCCTTTGCGCCTGTTAGTTAGACTCATCATTCAAAACCCATTACGTTATTATAATAATAAGTACTTTAACGCAAATACAAGTAGCAACTAATATTATGTTTGTCAATATTATTTTTGCGACTGTCTAACTAAATATAATGTGCAATGCGACTATTGAAAGCAAAAATACAATAACAAACCAGTTGAACATAAATCTATCAAGAAACCCAACTGGATTCGACTGAACTGAACTTGGTTTGTTTTACAACAACATACATTTACCGTAGTGCAGTAACCATATGCAATTTACCATTAACCAGCAATCTGCGATTGTATTTGATGATGTTCTTAAGTTAATTATTCTATAAGCCCGCTTGTATATAAGTCTACTTATCTTTAGATGTATCAAACTACAGCTCCGTATGCTATCGCTTCGACTTTGTTTTGACCTAAAAACTGCTTAACGAATTTTAAAATACTTCAATGATGCAATTGTATAAAAAGTATTGAAAATAATTTAGAAATCGAAATCATGTACCATTTTCATCGAAACTGTTATGTACAAATAGTACATAAGTTTGTGAGGTGAACTCGAGTTAATAAATAATGCTTATCGAGGACCCAATGATTACAGACAATATCGATTTAAAACAAATTTGCTAGTTAACATTAATTGCTATTGCGAATTAATTGTGTTTTAATTAGGGCAAAGCGAATGTTCAAATATCTCGAAGGTTTTGATTGTAAGTTATTTTAAGTATTATAATAACCTTTATTCAAAGTATAATTGCTGCTTGCTTACTCGCAGGCTCGCGAAATCTGTGTCATAAATAAACGCTTGTTGAAAATATGTCTTACTTCTATGTTAATCATTTCATTTTATATTTTAAGTAAAATTAGTTTTAACTTGTAAATATATTTATGGTCCCTGACTTGATCACGCGTTCACAAACAAAACTTATTATTAGTGGTTGTATTAGTGGCCTTATAATTAATTATAAGGCCAGGTTTATATATTTTTTTCTAAGCCAAATGACCGTTAGGATGCTATTTACTAGCTTTGAAAAAATCTATAACAAACTGCAGATTAACTGACTGCCAAAGAGAACACGGTTTCCTTTAAAGTATCTAATCACGTTAAAACTACGCTACGTAATTCATGCGGCCAGCTTATATATAATATTCGTAACGGTGGTGCGGTGGTTGCCATATTACTCAAACTATTTTGAACAAGATCAGTGTTAAAATAAGTTTTTTTTTATTGCTTAGGAAGGCGGACGAGCATATGGGCCACCCGATGGTAAGTGGTCACCAATATCCATAGACAATGGCATTGTAAGAAATGTTAACCATCGCTTACATCGCCAATGCGCCACCAACCTTGGGAACTAATGTGTTATGTCCCTTGAGCCTGTAATTACACTGGCTCACTTACCCTTCAAACCGGAAGATAACAATACCAAGTACTGCTGTTTTGCGGCAGAATATCTGATCGAGTGGGTGGTACCTAGCCAGACGAGCTTGTACAAAGCTCTACCACCAAGTATTAATGAATAAGGATTTAATAAACTGTAAATGTTTATCTAAATGTTAAAAAATCTTGGACTATTCGTTAATGTTCATACAGGACTAATCCATGTTTGATTATTACATATATATTTTTGTTTCATGGAGGAGAGTAACTAAAAGTTTCTTACGTTTCCTTCTCGTTAGTATCTGCATTCTAAACCGGTGATAGTTTTACGTTGTAAGACCCTACTTGTCTGGAATTAATAAGACTATTAAACAATCTATGCCCGCGTGACATTTGACGACATTATGGTAACTGAGTGACTACACTGTAAGGCCCCATTCTCATAAGCTGTCGGCGGGCTAGGGCACTTGTTATAATTTATATATATTATCCAATTGCTGTAATTTATTTACATATATCCTACTTATCTCTTAGGTCCTATTCCGTTCATATAATAGAATTGGTTGAAAAATTGAACCTCACTGGCTAATTGTTATTTATTATAATTACAAAAACTTCCGACTGTGCATTTGCCAGCAGCACAATTGTTACAACAGTTATAGTTACAACTATAACTGTTGTAAATTCAAACTAACTTGAATAATGATACTTGTCATTACTGTATTATGTTCTTCATCATCACGATCACGCTGGATATAGATCTCCCAAGGTGCGTCAAAGCTCTCGGTTCTCCGCTTACCGCATCCAATCGGGTCCCGGTAACTTCTTTAGGTCATAATGATATGTAGTAAAAATCCCGCTGAGTTCCTTTCGCCGGTTCTTCTCAGGTCTGGGGTGTTTATTTCTAATTAATACTAAAAATATGATTTTAACACAAAAAAATACTATAATGTAAGCATAAGTATTAATAATAAATATTCGATCTCGGAATGTGCACGGAAGCTGGGTCGAAATTCGCCTTCCTCCTTTCTTAAAACATTCAATCAACTCGCCCCCTATATCTTCTTCAGCAACAAGCTCAAGTCATGAAGAAGCAAAGGTCGAGAGCAACGGCGAGGAAGATTTATGGGGTCTCTGGGGCAGACTGGTTAGCAATTGGGAAACGGAGTGGCGTCGTCGCAACCAGTTCGTACGAGACCTCGTTCGCCAGGGGGTCCCCCATCATTTTAGAGGCATCGTATGGCAGCTACTAGCAGGAGTCGATGCCTCCCCCGATAAGAAGCTCTACGCATCTTATATTAAGGTAGGATATTCTACACAAAGTACACTTTTGCAATCCCTTTAAACACAGTATCATGGTGAAAATTAAAGTAATTTTTGATTGAATTTTGCATGTTAGGTGTTTTATTTCTGATTGATATAATTTTAATAAATGATTAAAATTATAGGCCAAATCAGCTTGCGAGAAGGTGATTCGTCGCGATATCGCTCGCACCTACCCGGAGCACGATTTCTTCAAAGAAAAAGATGGTCTCGGTCAAGAATCCCTATTTAATGTAATGAAGGCGTACTCGCTCCACGACAGAGAAGTCGGCTATTGTCAAGGCTCTGGGTTCATTGTTGGGCTGCTATTAATGCAGGTAAGGTTTATAAATATCTACATAATTATGTCGGTGAATAAGAATTGATTTACTTATCCATAATATTATTTATTTTAATTATTATATAAACCTTAAGACTATCTAGGACGCTATTTAGGACTCCATCTAGGTTTGGTTGTAAATTTCCTCAAATTGATTATTTTTGGTATGTTTAAATTGATTATTTCATTCAGATATTTAATGGTGTGAGGTGATTAACAGATGCCTGAGGAGGAAGCCTTTGCCGTGCTGTTGAAGATAATGCAGCATCATCGGATGCGTGACATGTTCAAGCCGAGCATGGCTGAACTAGGCTTGTGCATGTTCCAACTTGAGAACCTCGTTCAAGAACTCTTGCCTGATCTCCACGTACATTTTCAGTCTCAGGTTAGTTATAAATCATTTAATTTGAGCTAATCTTCAATTTAAAATGTATCCTCAGCAAGCAGTCCGTTTCATGGACAAAAAAGGAGTTAGAGATGTGCAAATGTTCAATTGTATCGACTTCTTAGCAAAGTAACGTCACTGCTTTCGATATCGTCAGCCGTATCCGGCGTATCCTTTGCGGAAAACTATTATGGTTGGGAGACACATTCTTGTTTTATATTATTTATGTTTATTAGTCTCTGTGATCTGTTTTATACTCCAAATATACATGCAGGTTCATTATAATGTTTTCTATTATCGCCGATCACGAGGTTATTTGTAAACACAAATTAGCCAAATGAATTCAGTTGTGCTTGCCCGGGCCCGAACCGATGATCGGCTTGGATCTACGTGTTCTGATAACTAGACCATCACGGTACTTAAAATAGATCTATACTGAAACGAATCATTTTTAGCACTATAAATCGTTTCAAGTCTTCAAGTACAAAACGTTCTTCAGTCAATCGCCTTTGTTTTTCCAACAAACTTATCATAGAGTTGGCGTTATTCTGTTGTATTTTCCATCGCGTACGACTAACTCACTTAAAAGGCCGTATACCACGACGTCCGACCTCAAATTCCGAATCGGTCTAATAAAAAAAAAGCGTTTTTTGTCACGAGAGTTTCTCAGAAGCACTTGACGTAAACATAAACATCGTGTCCTCCCATCGGACTATGAGGGTCAGAGATTGACCAAAATAGCTCAGGAGGACGTCACTAAGTAAAATATGAACTACTATTGAACATGACTGTACCCAGGCTGGCTTGTAAATTATTCTTGATAGCCTGAATGCAGCTAACTATTTCAATTTATGCAACGCTGAATTATTCATATTACAATTTGATAACCTTGAACTGCGAGGCGAAATAGTGAATATTAGTAAGTAGCAAAATACGGAAACATTTCGTGTCTTTAGTGCATTTATTAGTCATAGCAGGTAGCGCAAGTAAATATCGCATTAGTCAGCGTTTCTAGATATTCATTGATTGGAATAATGTAACGTTGATAGCTAACCGATTGCTTTGAATGTATTATTGAATACAAAAATTGGGTGTATTATAGTTTGATTAGATCTCTCCAATCATAATCATCATCCGAACTGCCTGAAAGGAAATTATGTGTTAATCATAATTAATTAACATTGAAATTAAAACAGCAATAGCAGACCCAAAAATTTATCACCAATAATTTTAATAAATATATACTTTTTCGCAAACCGAAACAAAAGAAAAACAGTAATATGAAAACATACTTTAAAGAGTCGTTGAAATAATCTTATTGCTTTATAAGTATATGACTGTATAGTGTATGTATTACAAGATTAACGGTTTAATACTTGACGACTCTGTCAGGTTTACAATATGAAATATATTGTTTTGCATATTGCATAGATTCTAATCATGTTCAAACGGCGATATTTACTATGTACATTTATTTAACAGAGCTTCAGTACATCGATATACGCAAGCAGCTGGTTCCTGACACTGTTCACGACTACACTCTCGCTGCCGCTAGCCTGTCGCATCATGGACGTATTCCTCTCCGAGGGCATAGAGATTGTGTTCAAGGTCGCTCTTGCGTTGCTCACGCTTGGCAAGAATGATCTATTGTCGCTGGATATGGAAAGCATTCTCAAGGTAATTAAATAACTTTAATCTTTTTTTTTTTAAATCTCACGCAATGGGGCGAACTGATTGTTAACAGTCATCTGTGTTCATAGCACTAATTTTGCATTTTTACAACGTTAATGCGCCACAAACTAAGATCTAAAACGTCAACGTCCTTTGTTTCAATTACACTGGCTCACTTAACTTTTCAATCGAAATACAGCAATACGGAATATTATAGATGTTTGTATTTGACGGGAAAAAAATGGTACAGATAATTAATACCTGCATAATTATTACATTATTAAGTTCTTCTAATATTATCTCATAGTTGTAGACTTCGTTTTATCAAAACTATGGTTTTTTTTTATATCATTTGACGCGATAAAAGTGTAGTTTCATATTTCTTAAAAAAAGGCATTATTATTGTTTTTTCTTGATGAATTCTGAAGTGTTTACCTTAAAATAATATGATACCAATGATAAACATACAACTAACAATCACTTTAACGATTACAATAAATTATCAAATACAATTGTCGATGTTATCATTATTTTATTTATCTATAATTATTTGATAACAGTACATGCAGAAAGAATTGCCGTCGAAAGCGGAGGCCGATCAGGACGCGTTTATGAATCTCGCTTATTCAATCAAAGTTAATCCCAAGAAAATGAAGAAATTAGAAAAGGAATACACGGTTATAAAAACCAAGGAGCAGGGAGACATTGCTGTGCTCAGAGTGAGTGGGTTTTTACATATTAATAGATTAACAAATTATAAGTATACATTTCATTGTTGCATAATAAATGAATGTATTAACCATTCTCAATACCAGATCGTTTCAATGAAATTATAAACATTTTTATTGACTAATATATTTTAATCTCGTTTATAAATATACAAATATAAATATAATACGGAAAACGTCTTGAATTTGTAATGTCGATGGTGAAGTTTTAATATTACATTGACAAACTTGAGCTGTCTGTATGTATACAGCATGGTCATTGCTATTGATTATAGAGATTATTTCATAGTGGTTAGTTACATTAAATTAGATACTAGTCGGTAATAATAGTTAAAATTAAAAAAAAATATTTTAAAAAAATACAGACGAATTGATAACCTCCTCCTTTTTTGAAGTCGGTTAAAAAGATGAAAACGGCATAGTAGTGTTTGAGTTGATCCATTATAAACAAATATACAAAAAATTAAATCAAACTGAATAATATGTATAATAATACTATCAATGTTCACCCACAGTGTCTCCGTCAAGAGAATCGTCTACTCAAGCAGCGAGTTGAACTCCTCGAGAAGGAAAGTTCGGCGCTCGCGGAACGGTTGGTCCAAGGTCAGGTTGACCGAGCTGAGGGTGAAGAAGAGACATTCGCTCTAGCACGAGAGGTTCAAGCACTGAGGCGAGCCAATATGGACGCTCAGCAGAGATTAGCAGTGGCCCAAGACGAGATCAGGAGCTTGGAAATGACTATTGCAGAGGTAATCTCGCCGAATTATAATTATGAAAAAGTATTTTAAAAAATATCCAGTAAATAATAGGCAAAATTATTATTAGTGTATGTGTAGAGTATCAATAAACATACGTATGTACGTTATGGATAGCTTAAGTGTGAAGTTTATATATGAGGTACTGCTCTTCTTCTTTTGAGAAGGTTCAGAGGTTATTCCACCATGTTGCTCTAATACGGGTTGGTGGATAAACATGTAACACAAATTCAGCTAAATTAGAAACGTTCATGTTTCTGAGCGATGTCTTCCCTCATCTCCCGAGTACGAGATGAACATGAAAATTAACTGCTTGACTGAATATTTATGAATGATTATGTTTTAGCTAAACACTCATCTCTTTCTCTTTCTGTGATTATTGATTTGACATATGAAAGAAGAAGACACACCATTGTTTAACGATCACCCGCTAAACAACGTTTATAAGTAAAGCTGATAATTTTTAACAAATGTTCACTAAGTACATTAGCGACAAATAGTTAAACTATGTCGTATTGTGACTAGAGCGTGTTTTTTTTACTTATTCAATAGCGTTGACGTTTCTTGCGATTTGTATGTAGTTCCGATTATCGTCACTAGACGGCGCTGCTATCATTCCATACAGTTGAATATAATACGTAATAATACATAAAAACACAAGGCACGCATAACAATATAATTACATTAATTACACTTAGTGCTGTAACTAGTTAACTATTATTAATGCCTAATATTTAATTGTATATACTTAAGTCCCAATAAGTTAAGGCAGTACATTGATGCTTAGGGAATGCTAAATAACTCAAATTATTGGTTTTTAATTACTGACTTATATGTTCACAATAATTCGCTAAAATTAAACAAAAAAATATATGTATATATGTAATAATAATATGTTAATAAGGGATCTATTCCGGACAATAGTCAAAGAAGTCAAAGAAAACGTACCATCAGATCAAATGGGTGATTGGTGGTACACGATAGCTTGTACTTATATTATAATAATTCATACGTTTGCTATGTTTTCCAGAACAATTCCCGTCAATCGTCTCTAGAAGGCACTGAAGGTAACAACGCAAAAGGCGAAGAACTCGCACGGTGTCTTCAACGGGAACTCGTCCGTGCGAGACTCGATGCAGCGGAGAGACAGGCCGCCGAGAGGGAGCTGAACGCCAGGATCGCGGAGCTTGAAAATGAAAATAAAATGTTAAGAAAACAACGCGTGGATAATAATGTTGCTCACTTGCAGGTTTGTTTTTGTGCAATCAGTGTCGAAATCACAGAAGACCCCCGGGGCAAAAAATCTCAAATCCTGTCCTATATAATACATAATACTAGCTTATATAATACTAGCTTCCCCACTCGGTTTCATCTACGTGAAACGTCATCATTAAAATAAATTTAGTTTTTAATACTTCATGTATTTAATTAACTTTTTTGAACTCTGTATAAATATAACATAATTTGCCAAGCAAATGACATATTAATGTAATAGTTTATACAAGCTTTATGAATGTTTTTATTTTCTCTAGGACGAGTTGATAGCAGTAAAACTTCGCGAAGCAGAAGCTAATCTTTCGTTAAAGGATCTACGACAACGTGTAACTGAATTATCAGATGCTTGGCAAAAGCATTTGCAGGTAATATCATGTTATTTTAATTACACTTCATTTAATTATGACTTATTGAAAAACATATAATATTCTACTTTTGAAACAATATGTTTTGACTGTTATTCTGCTGAAGCAACTTTGTTGAAATTCAGTTTGAAAATAATAATATTCTGGGAATTCATGAAAGGTCCAAATAATATTTACTTATAGCTAGGAGTAAGGAATAGGAAATTGTAAGTATTTATGTATATAAAAATATTAAACAAATTATTGTGTGCTTTTATACTTATTATTTCTCTGATTTATCAATACATATAATAAAACTTACGCGAATAAAGTCGCCGGTGTAGAACGTCATAAATATTTACTGATTGACATACAGGAACATAAACAAGAGGTACCGCCGCCGCCCGCTCAGTCGAACGTTGTATCAGATATAATGGCAACACCTAAAAAGTTGCTGCGTGCCTGGGAAGGCAGGTCCACGGACATGCAGAAGCTTGAAGAGGAATTAATGACAATTAGGATAAAGGAAGTCGAAACACTTACCGAGTTGAAAGAGCTCAGACTTAAGGTAAGGGAAGCAGACGAACAATAGCCTTGGCACTGTATTGGTGGTCACCGACGCCCATAGACATTGGCGTTGTAAGAGATGTTAAACATCGCTTACATCACCGATGCGCCACCAACCTTGGGAACTAAGATGTTATGTCCCTTGTGCCTGTAATTAAACTGGCTCACTCACAACAGTATTGTTGTTTTGCGGTGGAATATCTGATGAGTTGGAGGTACCTACCAAACGAGCTTGCACAAAGCTCTACCGCCAAGTAAATCATGCGCAGGATCGACGGTTTAACGGTTACTAGGGCACGAAAAATAAACACTGTCGGATATGAAAAGTAAAAACCCACGACACGTCTTTTCTTAATGAGATTTGGAGTTTTCCACATAACTAAGAATTTAATTTAATTCTATCATTAATGCAAAAGTCAAACGAATTTTACTCAAGGAGTTTGATTAAGAACCACGTGATTTATCCACTCGAGTCTGCACACCCATTTCAATATATTAAATGAATGGTGTAAATGAAATTTCCAGGAAATGGAGCTCCGGACCCAAGTGCAGGTGTCGACGAACCAGCTCCGCAGGCAGGACGAGGAACTAAGGCAGCTACGTGAGGCGCTCGACTCTGCGCTTCAGAGGGAACGAACGTTGCAGACCAGGCAACGGGAATTCCAACATAAATATTCGGACCTGGAGAGCAAGGTAATACCTTACAAGGACAAGGAGTATTCAGAAAAATATACGAAACATAATACTCATTACAAGATCGTACATACAATAACAACTAACAAGTGTAGAGTTAATATTATTTTTTTATTTCGTACAGAATATAAAAAAGAAATGCGTTATTACTATTAATCAGAAATATTTGCAGCTGAGTTTCATTCTGCTTTCATTCAATTTCTTTTTTAATGACTTCTAAATTATTTGTCCAGTAAGTGTGAAGAGTCAACAAAAATAGATTAAATGTATTTTGATTTTATTGTTTTGCAAATTTAATTATAGTCTTAGACTTATTTTACATTTTCTTTTCTTATTTTTGTTTCTTTGTTACGTCCTCTGTTTTTGCGATTGTTTAAATTATATTAATTTAAATATGTATTTGTGCAATTTAATATATAAATTTTATATTTACTCTTTAATTATGTTTAGCTGGCAAGCAAAGCGAATGTCGCAAATACTACTATTTCGAAAAACTGCTATGTGAAAGTAGACTATTTAAAAGTGAAAATTAAAAAAAAAAAGGTGTGTGTGCGATTCACACACGATAGAAGTGAAACTTCAGTAAATCGACAAAAGAAATAATATAAAATAGTATGTATATTTCTGTCTCATTCTTTGCTGGCTTCATCCTACACATTTTTGTATTTGTGTCTCTTACCTGTCGTTTTTTCCGTTGCATCCGGTTTGAAATCACAACGATTCTAAAGAAGTTTCACTTCAAAAATCTTTTCATTTTCTAATATTAATGTACTCTGCATTTAAATACAGAGTTGCTAACTTCCATAATTTATATATTACATATAATAAATCTAGACTAAATAAAATGTATAGATGATCTTACTGAGCTAGCGCTGTTCGTTATTATTTTTATTTGTTTGAATATTTTGTTAATTTTTGTAAAAAACCCACAGGCGAAATATGAATCAATGCAAGCTAATATAAGAAACATGGAAGACGCTCAGAGAATAGCCGAATTAGAAACTGAAGTATCAGAATATAAGTTAAAAGTAAGTTACCAGTAGTTCTACAAACATAAATCAATAAAAACAGAAACGTTAGATATAAAAACGTTCAGATTCGAAATTCAAACACTCGCGCTCTCATTCCTCAAGAACTATAACTTTACCACTAATATAGTTTTAGCAATCAATCAAAATTACCTCAACTCTGATTAGATTTAGATTATAATTGTGAAGACTTACGATATCCTATTGCGATCGAAGGAGTAAAGAAAAACAAACCTTACAAGTAAATACATATTCTATGTGATTTGCTAACAGCTGTGTTACATTATGCACTACAAACAGTTTTTGATTAATTTATATTTAATACACTACTTGACATAACTATTTAAATCCAGTTTAACCTCATCGACATTCGTGGTAATTTTTTCACTAATCTATAACGAATATCATTGTTTTTCGGAGAACCAATAATATGACGTCGATTCAAAGCCGAAGTTTTTTATATGGAATAGCAATAAATATAATATGTGTATAGTAATGTAATGTTTCACGATCATATATAAACATATATAATTTATCGAAAACTGTTTATAGTCCATTATCTGTTTTCCATGACTCCAGGGTCGTGACCACCATAAGTCGCTCCAAACTGTACTCTTCTCCACCCCGGCCGATATTCTACCATCCTTATTAATTTAATTAATTACCGATCCTTAATATTTGACGCGTGTGACCTCAATCTTGTCAAACTCCTCTTTCCTTCCACCTGGCCGACGAACATTTGTAACAGAGCTACTAGCAAATGTCATGGAATATTTAAATGCTTGATTCTAGTGCATTAACGATTATAGGCGTTTATGAGTGTATGTGTGTGTTTTAAGTAAATTTATAATTTTGGTTTTTTTAACTGCTATTATTTGTTTGTCATTTGTCTGCTCTACTATTTAAATTAATACGCAATTGTATTAATCGCTTAATGTAACATTTTAATAATACGGTAAAACGACATCGAATGCAATGTTAAACCGGTGGGTCAAGCGTGTACGAGCTCACCAGGTGCGTTAGCCGGACATGCTTTTGTTCAATTTTTACTCAATACTCCGATCGTATAGCAGTTGCATGCAGTGTATAGCGAGCGATGTCATGCATAATAATTATATAAAGGTCCAGCTTTAGCAACGTATTCTAAATTTAAATATAAAAAAGAGATCAAACGGTTGGCCTAATTTTATGCAGCATCTGGCTTTTGTATTTAAGCCTGGCAACCCTAAAAGGGATGAACTCGCTTTATGTAGGATTTTGCATTCAAAACGATAAAAATCATTATAAAAAGTAATTGTAGCTGAATGAATAAATTAATAATTTTTATTTTCAATTTAATTCAGAACGAAGTGATGGCGACCGAGGGCGAATTGAGAAGTAATAATATGGACGATTCAGACAGAGTTCGCGAGATGCAGGAGCAAGTCGCCGAGTTGAAGGCCGAGGTAAATTGTATTTCATTAAACCACATTTAGCGTAAGATCCAAAGATCTAATAAAATATTGCCACGACGTCTATTAATAAAAACTGAGATAGATCTTTCGAAATGTAATACTATTTACTTACTTGCGATTAAAATAATAATTTAACAATCACAGTACTATTGATCAGTAACCACTTATAGAGTTATTTGGGTATTTTGTACAACCAATGATAAGCTGCACCGACTTTTCTGTAGCATCTAGACCAGCGATACTCAACCTGCGGCCCGCATGTGGCCCGCCAGGCTTTTTGGTTGGCCCGCCTGGGCCAACATTATTTTTAACATACACTCAAATAATGCTGTTTAATAATCGTAAAAGATTTTTTACCAAAATCATTATCAAGCAAGTGCTCTTAACCACGGACAATGCAAAGTGAATCATCAGGAAATTATAAAAAAAAAAACAATGTTAAATATACGCAATAAATCCGTTCTTAGTTGTTTAAGTTAATTTGTAACAATCCCCAATCAAAACCTAAGAAATAATTATCATTTTTTTTTGTTTGCGGCCCGCGACACCATTACTAACACGTGATTGTGGCCCCTATACGAAAAAGGTTGAGTACCGCTGATCTAGACTCATGGTCTAATAGTATTTTTTGTCAATGATAAAAATAAAATAGATACATTATGACTTAATGTTGTTGTGACATCGATATGTTGGTAGTAAATGTCGTAGGGCATTCAATCACATAAATATTAGCATATGGATGCACTGCTCGTCGTTGCTGCAACTGCGCTAAATCGCATGCAAATTTTACGACGACATATATTGCTGATAAAATATTTATTGCATTAAAATTCAATGTAGGAAAAATTGTCTAGATTATACGGCATGAAACAGCATGCCTTGCGTCATATCCCTAGACTCCTTTATGATTTTTTTTTTACTTTATTTACGCTTTTATAACAAAATATTTCGTTTTAATCACGAATAACCGATAAATTCTTCTTCTTCGAAACTAATTCTTTATTTAAATATACTATACCCGACCACATTTACTACTAACGGACACTAAAAATTTATTATTATTCGTTAACATGAATTATATTAATTCGCATATTTTTTTTGTTTTATAATCTGTATTTTTATCGAACGTAATAAGGCTACACGGATAATGTCCTTTTGTATTTTTAATTAAATATTTGACAATTTATAGAGATTATTAATTTATAGAAAATTATATCAACAACGCATTTTGTTTGAGGAACAGTTTCTAACATTTAACGCATTTGCTTCGCTTATACCCTGTTGCATTTAGTTGAATTAGGTAAAAAAAAATAATATTAATCACGTTTACTTTCTTTATAACCGATGTCTTAGGCCCATGACGCCTGTTAACACGGCAATTGCAACTCTGAAACATGACTTAAAATAATATATATGTTCGCGCCGAAACCAGAATAACTTGTATTATATATCAATTTGTGTTAAAAATATATATTATACACACTTTTTTATGTTTAATAATATTCTGCAGTTTCAACTAAATAGCACAGGCTGGTTTCAGCACGTCGGACGACATGCTTTGTAAATAATCACTATGATAAGCACTAACTCTAACACATCATACTGGAGCTTATTACTCTCGACTAATATACATTCATATGTCATAGTGTGTTGAAAAAAAATAATTCATTTGGACGGAAAAATATACATAATATATGATTGGTGTCGATTCAAAGATTACATCTGAATAACTGCTTTTAAAACGTTTAAACTGTCTTTTGTTTGTTTAATAAGATTACTAATTGATAATTCAAAGTATTGTGATAATAAATTTAACTTTTGATTTGAAATTTGTGCTCAGAGTATAATAGATATCTTTAATCACATTGTTAAACTACTAGCATTTTAACGTCAAAAACTGATCATCGTCATTAGTCGAAAAAGATCTCTTTATATTATATAAACTTTTAACTTAATAAGCAATATTTTTAGATGTCGTTCTCTCTTTTGTCAATTTATATGTAACAGTGATAAAATTTAAACAAATATTGAAGACAGTTTAATAAGTTGTTGAGGGTGGTTCGATTATTGTTATGTACATTGCTTCAGCGTGTCTGATACGTTATGTTTGCACAGTATCCGACACCGATCACAACGCCGGACGGAGAGCCCTGGAAATGGTTCGACGATGCGCGAAATTATTTACATCAGTACGTGTTTGTCCGTGTGTTGACCTTTACATTAAATACACATACACATTATGAGTATTTAAACCTTTCATAGATACCTGTGTACATAGTTATATGACACTTACCTCCAGCTTCTAAATGGCTAAATACTTAACACTCATTGGTCGCCTATTACGTCATCGGCAGCCACCGACCAATGACGATTCAGTCAAATTATATCGGACTTTGATTACCGTTTTAGAATCTGGACGTTAGTGTTTTTAAATTACCGATAAATATCGAAAGATTAGAAGTTTATATATATAAGTATTATAAAACCGATTTTATATTATGTACTAATATTTTATAAGTTTTATATATAGTCAAAAAAAATATAGTATCGTAAAAATAAATTATATTTCTGAATCACACACATCCACCGACAATGAACACTCAACTATATCGAGTTTAGGTTATTTTATTAATTTCAAATATATTATATAAAATGTTTTTTTTTGTAATATTGATATTTAATTTAATGATTAATATTTAAATAATATTATAGATATCTGGTTGTGTTATTCGATATGATTGGCTAGTTAAACTTAGTGTTATTGGCTTGTATCGATGATGTTACACGTATTGAGATATATAGAACGATACTAGTTAGTACTATTATAGTGAAAAGAAACTATGACTGTGGTATAGTCAAATAGTGATATTGAATAGGTATATGAAAAGGTCAACACACAAAAATTTATAACATAATTTTATATTAGTCGCATCACAGTCGCGTGGTTTTTTTTTTAAATGTTTTATTTATTGCTCTTTTGAAAGAGATTAAAGGAGGAATTTTTCGATTCGACCTGTATGTATTCGTGTTGCTTGCTATTTTAACCAATATTCCATTGGTCATATTAAAATATTATTATTTTTACGCGACCGTGGATCGAAACGTCATGTCAAGACTCGATAGGACAATCATAGCGTAAATATTCACAACGTATTAATACATGCTAATGCAAATTCTGTTTTATCTCAAAAAAATGTTTGCTTACTTTTGCAATGTATAGTAGTATTAAAATATCACGTAATAATCGGTAAGTGAAACCTCTCGTAGCGACAGACACGCTTCGTTTTGATACATTCGAATTCGATATTCAAATTCAATTCTCTAATCGCTAAAGATGTTTCATTATAATTAAAAAAAAAAAGATAATTTATAAATATTTTATAATGGCCAAGGGATTATTTATTTGTTGCTAAACTTTTCGTATTTATTTTCTCTTGCATGTCGCTCATAAAAACGATAACACTGTCGCACATGTCGCTTCCATACATACTATGTAATTGCTCACGATTTACTAAACCTTGTCACTTGTCTTGTGTAGATCTAATATATTGTACAAATAACTTAGATGTTGTCGATAATGTGCTATATGTAATATTATATATCAGGTACTGTATGTATATAGATAAATTGTTTGTATAGTATCCGAAAATAATTTAGCAAAGACTCCGCAGACTAATTGTTGAATTAATACGCTATCAAAAGCTTATTAAATGAACAGTTCCGTTAATCTGGACTAGATGTAATCGAACTTTGGCTGCGTCTGATTAATATAATCATCGTTAGCTCCGCGACAGGATTACAAAAATATAAACACGAAAGTTGCTTAGGGAACAATGTTTAAAAATGTTTCCCAGTATACTCAGGATTATAAGAAGATACTGAAGATACCCAGAAATTCTACTTATAAAGTGTTTATTTTTTTTTAATTCATCTCGTCCAGGTTAACCGTGTTTCCGTGTGTAACCGTGTATGAGACTACTGAGCACCGAATTAATATTTTTTTCTTTATACGCGCTTACGTCGAGTCGTTACTTAAGACGGTTGTAAATATATATCGTCTTAACTGTTTTCATAATACAATAGCGACTGCGTTTGACAATTCGTCTGCTACTTGCTCGTTTACTTGTTTGATGTGACGCAGACATTAGTGCATGAGCGGGGCAATCAATGGTTACGATTTTGAGGCTTTTATTATTGAGAGTAGATTTGACGTGAACGAAAACGGACGTGTAACTTTAAAAATATATTGGAACTTATAAATAGAAATGAACTTCAGTTTATATGTTTGACAAACTACAACCTTCCTTCGTTGTCCACTGGGTTAAAGTTAAATGGTTGATGACTTCTATACTGTTCAAGCGACGCTATAACAATTATATACCAGTAACATACAGGGTGTAACAAAAACCCTGTCCGACCCGTGAAGTGGTTGTTAGATGTGGTCGGTTTGCTAGTGGTTTATACACAGGCAGGACAATGTCTGGTGGTTTTATTCTACTTATATATTAGACTGAGACGTTCATATTCTTTTATTTATAATAATTATTATTTCGAAGCTTAAATAATATATATTTTTTAATGTTTATACTTTGACATTGTAATCCGTCCTGCTATAGGTGAAGAAGTTACTGAGTGTAGCCGTTTTCGTTCACGGATCGTCCGTTACAAGCTATGAATGTTAGTAATTAGACGTGGGATATTCGAAAGCATGAACTACAGTAATTATATGTAACAGGTCGTGAGGTTAGAGGCGTGGAAGGCGCGCGTGCTGGGCCGTTCGCTCAGCCGCACCACCTCCTTCGAAGACGACATCGAAGATGACGATAAACTAAATCTCATCCTGCGGAGGGAATCCTCAGCATCACTCGACTTCACCAGAAAGACTACGTAGCACGTATTACACTTGTGGAACTTGATCGTATTTTTTTTATAAATTAATTATTATTATTTTTATTGATCGCGCAGCTTCCTTAACTATTGTACTTATTTATTGTATTGATATTTACCTACACGGAGTCTGGATACCGCTGGACAATGATGACTATTTTGCTGTACAACAACCTCTGAATTTTATATGACTTAAATTATTGCTATCCTTTTCTACGTCGGACGTAAGAAGAGGATAGCAATAAAATTGTTATAAAAAAAAGTTCAGAAATTGTAGACGGCAGAATGCGCCTCAGTAAATGTAAAGTTTAATTTGAGGATAAACTAGCTTTTTTTGTGTGTATATTTGTATGTTGAATGTATGTGCATGCGACACGCATTGCAATGTATATGTATAAATATTACTGCTTATGTTTGTTCATATCTTTATGGATTCAATATTTATTTTTTGTTTTTTTTTTCAATTTGTTTTATTCAAATCATTTTATTGTTGTGATGAAAATAAATAGCCTATTTTTTTATGTACAACTAAAACAAGTTCCGTATTGATGGTCTGTAACAATGTGGTCATAAAATATTTGCAAAATTAATAGTAAGGCGACTTATTTACTACGATGTCATTTTTATATATTTATATTAAATTGTAGACATTATCGTTTTAGTCGATAACGATAACGTTTTTTATGAGATTTGATTACGACTGCTAAGTATTGAAAAATATATATATTTAATTATTTTAATTGAATACAAACAATTTATTTATTTTACAAAAAAATAATTATAAATCAATTTAAAAATTAAACATTAAACATATTATAACTTAAAAAAAATCAAACTAACTATATATCTTTTATTACTTAGAATCGATCAAATCTCACGATGTTTTTAAACGAAGTGTAGCCTCTAAGAATAAACTAGACAAGGGAGATAACAGTAGCACGTTGTCTCTTTCCTATCGCGTAGATATTATAGTCGATATAACTTAATATCGCAAATAGCCGTACTAGGGCTTAATCGCAATTAGTCAATTTGAAATAATACTAAACTAGCCGCAACTTAGGTCTCAGATAATTCAATCTATAATTAAATTCAACAAGTCTGATTAACTCGCCTTATTAAACAAAATGTGACGAATGCTGATTTTATTGTACGCAATCTCTTTTACGAATTCCATTGACCAGCCATTAGTGTTGAACCAAACGTTGCGCTGTCTCTTGAAGGCTGTGTTAGATTACATAGGTCAACATGAATTTTGACTGTGGAGGAAGGAATATGGGATTTTTTTTAATACTTTTCTTCTAATCATAAGATTAATTTAATGCGACGATTCTATAGAACACTTACTTGAATCGCTTACTTTACTTTACTTTTTCTTTGCTTACTTTCATTATACTGTAATTGTGATTGATGATTACATATTGTAATCACAAACCCAAATCATTAATCTGATTGCATTTTGCCCAAGTCTAATCTTTGGCGCATTGATCGATGTTAATTCGAGGTGATGTATCACCATCGAATTGCCCATTTTCTAGTGTTTTCTATATTATATTTTAAAAAAAAACCTTATACACTCTAATCCTCTCAAATTAACTCATTCGGCATTAAGATTACGTATAATACAATCGGTAATGTAAACTTAGTAGCAAAAACATATAACTCGCTTAATAATTAGAAGTAATAGTTTTAGAAATACAATAATAAAAGATTCAATTGAAATGTTTCATAGTATGATGTTGCGGCTAAACTCTTAAATAAAAATGTATCGAAATTAATGCACGTATTTCTCTAGAAGTTTTTCATTGTTAGATTAGTCTTTAATATCCTTTATACTCTCTTAGTCTAGATAACAATAGTGTCCAATTCCCGATGCCAAGTTTATAGAACATTATCATATTCTCAATGTATATTTACGAACGAATTTAGAACTCATAATTATGTACGGCGGTAGATATTAAATGTAGTTACATTTTATTGATTAATTAAATCAAAATTTGCACTTATACGAGTCTACTTAATTTTTTTATTATATAATAAAACACGTCACGTTGCCCTGTTGCTTTATCGCCAGAAAGAAAACGTGTAATTTTTATTTAGTGATACAATAATTAAAAATGGTAACACTATAGACTATCGACGCGTTTGTATTTAGAAAGAAAAAAATGAAACGAATATTCTATAAATATTTTCTAATCGATTGATTTTTCACTGCTACCTGATAAGTATTTACTTTTTGTTTATTATTTAATTGCAGTATTAATTTTTAATACATAAGCATGCGTTTACATAAACTCTAAATCATTTTTATAACCATTATAATATATTAAGACAATCATCAATGTGACATTCCATTATGCGTATTAATATTTTTTTAAGTTATTGTCTATGGTTGTGTGGGTATATGCTGTTATTAGAATTAGTTTAAGGTATTCGTATATATCATTCCTTAGGTCAATAAATTACAGCTTGTGCGACCCAATCCGAATTATCTTGACTTTTCCAACCACTTACACACTTATAACAATGTACGAAATATAACCGATTTATATATATTTTTGTTATTATTTTTAATAACGAAAGGCTTTTTTTTGAACATGGTGTTATTATCTTATTAATTGATTAATCTAAACAAACATAATCTCAAAACAAACGGATACATGTATGTCATACTAACATTCAACATGATTGTATGTACTTAGTTAATTATTTACTTGTTGTTATAGCTTTTAAGTTTTTAATATTAAATGGCAATACTCATTTAAGATGTCCTAAATCCACAAACCACTGATGATTTTCAAATAAAAATCAATATTTAAAAAAAGAATGCTAATCCATTCCTTGGGTTTAATTAAACAAAATATTTTATGTAATATCTTACATATTCGTGCTCTCTAAATTCTTATATTACATTTCATTGCTCGTTCGGTAATCATCGGTTTTAAAAAAACAAAAATGATGTCAATTGAAACGATAAAAGCAATAACGTGTTAATATATTATTTTTGTAGCCATGAAACAATTACATCAAATTATACCTGTTAGGTTAATTGTTCTAGAGGAAAATGCACAGCTTAACCAAATAAAATTTCTTATTCCCTTTCCGTTAAGTAAAACATCAATTTATTATCATTAATATATTCATCGTTATCTCTGATTTCGAATTTTAAAATAATTTTATTTAAGCGAAAGTATTTTATTTATAAAATAATAATAGAATAACATATTTTGTGTGTCGTAACATTTTAATAAATAAAATAAGTACGAAATATATCTTTCTGACGTTATAAATTGCATCTTCTTTGGCAGTTATTAAAAGATTTTTATAATTTAATTGTTAATTAATAATAACCAATTATGTCATTATAAAAAAATATTCCCCACATCTAATATAATTTAAAAAGTAATATATCCTATCGTTTTATGTAAATTTATAAATGATCTTATGTTTAGATTTCTCTTTATGAATGACTTACGTTAGAATTTCTTTCTAACGAAACGGACGTGCAATAGCGAAATCTTATTAATTTATAAACATGATTTTATTGTATTCATTTATTTGTTAAGATATTATTAAATATTGGTCTCGAATTTCATTTTAATTGAGTCATCGCTTCATTTAATTATTGCTTGCTACCAGGAACTACTCGAAATTAATAAATACAAAAAATCCATTGCAATTATTTATACTACTGTTTGGAACCATTTCAAAATGCAAAATGCAAGGAAAATGTAACCATATTTATGAATAACGATTTCGATTACAATGTTGAATCACCAATCACGATTACATTCACTTTGATTAATTCAGAAAGGGTGCGCGTGAAATCTTCAAAAAAGTGCCCAAGAACATTGCACTTACACATTGTTGTCGTTAATCATGAATCTGTTTACAGTTCGCCCAATTCTAAATAGGACTGGTTACTTTTTTACTTTTCCAGGCTATATATTTTTGGTTTTCTATATCCATTAAAATCTCTAACTCATAAAAACTTAAAATAAACTTCTCTACTTCTTCCCCTTCTTCATTTGACTATTCATACTGTATTCCTGGAAGGAAAGAAGCACATTTTCTTAAAAACGTACGTACTACGTTTACCTTTGGTTTCCATGGTGTAATAACAAAAATAAGAAACTTTCAAGCAATAGTGTTTGTTCGCGCCTACGATGTTTAGCGAGCAATGCTTACGCGAACGCGATCTAAAACTACCCTGCCAACTTATTCGTTTATATTTTTATAAAACTTGGTAGGGTAAAAATGTGTCAGTGCGAGTGTGCTGTGATCTTTCTTTATTCCTTTTCAATTACTCAAGCTAACTACACAAGTTGTAACTACAATTTCTAGAACCTCGAGATTATACAAGTTTGAAGCAAGATTTTAGTTTTTATTCAGTTCGGTATCGGACTGCAGTGTCTAAGTAATAGACATATTTGGCGACCGTGACAGGACGTAATCTGACGAAGATAATTTCGATTAAAACATTTGAATCGTGGAAGCTTGGAGTCCTGCTGGAATTGGTCAGCAACAGCGCCGTAGCAATCAGCTACCGGGCAGCACCGCACCGAGTCCAGTCAAGTATTGAGGAACGAGCTAAAACCCACGGAACATTAACATCGCCGGTCGTTGGACTTTGAACCACCGCAGCAGACTATAATCGCAGCTAAGTGTCCCTTTCAGTACCCTAATCCCTATTTCAATAATTTTCTGAACATCCTTTAGCGGTTTTAACTTGTGCAAATATAATAGATAATACGTAATTACATTTTTTACCTTTGTGAATAAGGTACGGTAGGTATTGCGTCATCCGATTTACCTGTTATATTTAAACAATATCAGGCAGATATTAATATCAAATAAAGTTGTTATTTGTTAAATTGATCTTTTTTAGTACTTTTAAAGGTGCCGTTATTAAATTTTATAGTCGATATACCGACCGATTGTAACTAAATTTACCGTTATTTAGGTGACTCGTAATTTTTTTTGTTTATGAAGCCCTAAACGCCGTCATTGTTGTGTCCCACGTAATTTTCTGTGTGGTGATTATTCCGCCGAACATTCCAGGGTTGCCGTTAACTAGTGAGCGGGACCGATACGCGCCGCCGCCGCCGCGCCGTAGCGCCGCGCCGCCACGTCACCGCGCTGTTTGTGCTCGCCAGGCACCACCTCGACCTCCCGTGCGGCGGATGCCACCAGAAAGGGGCGTGAGCGTTTTCATTTGTTATTTTAAGTTTTAAGCTTTCATTTTATTTTTTTACGTTGATTTCTGTCGGTTAAATTGATTTCTTAGACCTTTTATTTTATTTTTTTATTAAATTATTATAATTTAATTTCTTCCTCACGAATTTTGCAATAATCTTTAACACTACGATGGGAATCGAGGACGACGTGAAAAACTTGGCGGAACTAATAACCAAGCGTAGTTCTGTCAAGGGACAAGTAACCAAGTTTAAAAATTATGTTGATAGATTGGGTAAGTCGGAAACGCTTACTACGACGGAAAGGGCCGAACTTACTCTTAAGCTTAGTAGATTTGAAGCGTTATCTTCTAAATTTGATGATTTACAATGCAAGATTGAGGTTATTAATTTTAATAAGTTAGACGAGGAGCTCGCGGAACGAGAAATCATTGAGAGGGCTTTTATAAGCAATATTGTGGCGGCTCAAACCCTGTTGCAGTTGCACAGTCACGTTGACAGTGCCCACGAATCTAGTAACTATCATAATGTAAGCCATTGTGGGCTCGACCATAATGAAACCGGTTTTAGGCTTCCGTTAATTAACATTGCTAAGTTTGATGGTTCGCATCTTAAGTGGATGGAATTTCGAGACACATTCAAATCTCTAGTTCATCAAAATAGTCGAATTAGCCCCGTGAACAAGTTTCATTATTTATTGTCATATTTAGAGGGGGAACCAGCTCGTACTGTTGCGAATCTCGAAGTTTCTTCCAATAATTATGAGGAGGCTTGGAGCCTGCTATTACAGCGTTATGACAACAAACGTTTATTAATAGATCATCACCTCAGTTCGCTTTTTAATATTACCGCACTACATAAGGAGTCTGAGAGGTCGCTGCGCTTCCTAGTCGATCACGTGACTAAGAATTTGCGTGCATTGTCCGGTCTAGGGCAAGCAACTGAGCATTGGGACGTTATTGTTATACATTTGGTTTCATCTAAGCTAGACAGTAACACATTTATGAGATGGGAGGAACACCGTAATGCGATGTCAACTGATACACCCACGCTTAAAGATTTTCACAAGTTTCTGAACGATCGTGCATCCATTCTAGAGTCAGTACACCGCAGTCGGGCTGAGAGCTCTTCTAATCATGGTCAGCAGCGAGCCGCGACTGCTGCTAATGCTAAACCGGAACGTTCACACTTGAAGTCATATGCGTGCACTAGTAACAGCAACACTAGTAGTGATCAACAACAAAGGCCATCTTCTTCTAATTTATGTGCTTATTGTAATTCTACTGAGCATAGGATATTTGATTGTCCATCATTTAAGGCGATGAGCGTTAGTGATCGTATAACCCAGACGACTAAATTGAAACTATGTAAGAATTGTTTGAAGCCTGGTCATTTTTCTCGTCAATGTCGTTTCGGTCCTTGCCGAGAATGTAAAAAAAGGCACAACTCACTCCTGCACCTTACTACAAATATCGAAGGAAGTACGACTACTGCTGTAAGCAATATTAGCCCCGTCGACACACTAGCTAACTTTTGTAATGAGAATATTAGTCAAGTCCTATTGTCGACGGCTCTGATTGAGGCTGTCAATCCAAGGACGCGTAAATCGGTAACCGTGCGCGCCTTGTTAGATTGTGGCAGCCAAACCTCATTCTTAACTTTAAATTTGAAAAGAAAATTGTCACTAGATGTCACTCCTTTAATTTCTACGAATGTCATTGGCTTTGGTAATAATTATTCAGGAACTATAACAGAATATTGTGTTGTTCAAATTAAATCATGTAATACGTCTTTTAATGTTACATCCAATTTTTATGTCATGAACCAACTTACTAGTTCGCTACCTAATTCTAGTTTTGATATTAGTTCACTTAAAATTCCTAGTAATATTATCCTAGCGGATCCCAAGTTCTATGAACCGTCTCAAGTCGATATGCTCATCGGTTCGGATCTGTTTTGGGACATAATCGGCTCTGAGCAACAGTCATTGGGCGCAGGGTGTCCTAGATTACACAGTTCGAAGTTAGGCTGGCTTATTGGTGGTCCTGTGCCTTTGTTTAGCAAACAAATTAATAATAATGTAAAGTGTAATGCTGTTCTTACTAATTTTGCACAAGGTGATGATCTACATACTAAAATGAGTAGGTTTTGGGAACTAGAGGAGATTCCTTCTAAAGTTCATTTAAATGACAACGAGCAGGCATGTGAGAGGCATTTTGTGCAACACACCCGTCGCTTGTCCAATGGTAGATTCTGTGTGAGGCTTCCTTTATTTAAATCACCCGACTGTCTTGGCGATTCACATGCCATGGCCAAAAAAGGATTTTATAATTTAGAGAAGCGCTTCAGGAGACAACCTGAGGTCAAATCTCAGTATGTTGCGTTTATCCGGGAATACGCAGAATTGGGTCATCTCTCGGAAGTAACACTCGATAGTTCTACATTGAATTTATGTTACTACTTGCCTCATCATCCGGTGTTCAAAGAGAACAGTGAGACAACCAAAATAAGGGTGGTGTTCGACGCGTCTGCTCGCACCTCCTCCGGTGTATCTGTCAATGACCTACAGATGGTTGGACCTCAAATTCAAGACTCTCTTTTCTCTATATTAGTTCGGGCTCGCCTCCACAAGTACATCCTGACCGCGGATATAGAAAAGATGTACCGGCAAGTTGTAGTAGATGAATCCGATCGCAATTTACAACTCATCTTATGGAGAGAAGATGAGCGTGAGCCTCTCAAAACACTGAGACTTAATACTATTACTTACGGCTTCGCAAGTGCTAGCTATTTGAGCACGAGATGTCTTTGGCAGCTGGGGGAGGAGTGCGAGGATCCACTCACGAAAACTATTTTACAACATGATCTATACGTGGATGACCTAATCACTGGTTGCAATGACGAAAATGAATTGAAATGCATTCAACATTCTGTGTCGGAGGCCTTGAAGGCAGGATGCTTTAATTTACGCAAATATAAATCGAACTCTCCTTTAGTTCTGCAGTCCTGTTCTTCAAGCTCTACTGATAAACTGGTTTTAAGTGAGTCTGCCAGCGCTCTCGGTTTAGGATGGGATTCAGCAACAGATCGCTTATTTTATTCTTTTGACATGCCTCCTAGTACTGAGAAAATAACTAAGCGTTTTATATTATCGACATCTTTTAGAATCTTTGACCCACTAGGTTTTGTGTCTCCCTGTATAATTATCCCTAAACTGATTATGCAGCAGTTATGGCTCGATAAAGTTGATTGGGATGATGAAATTTCAAATGATATGCAAAGGGCTTGGCTTAAATTTTACAATACTCTAAATAATTTATTTTCATTCTCTATACCTAGGAAGGTTTTATGCGACTTACCAGTTATAATAGAACTACACTCCTTCAGCGACGCCTCGCAGAGAGCGTACGGCGCGTGCATTTTTATTAAGTCTGTAGATGCGGCAGGCAACGTGAGTGTTAATCTTTTATGTTCCAAGTCGAAAGTAGCACCTGTGAAGGCCTGCACTATACCTCGCTTAGAACTATGCGCCGCTGTGCTGGCGGCTCGGCTATGTAAGGCAGTCGTTGACTCGTTGAGGTTTTCTATAGAACGCAGGATCCACTGGTGTGACTCTAGCGTCGTCCTTGCTTGGCTGCGCACTAGCTCTAGAAAACTTAAAACATTTGTGGCCAACAGAGTCGCAGAGGTGCTAGAGTTAACCGATGTTAGGTGTTGGCGCTATGTACCTACCTTGCAAAATCCGGCTGATCTCATTTCCCGCGGGGCGTATCCTGAAGAACTTAGGAATAATAATTTGTGGTGGTCTGGTCCGGAGTTTTTATTGCAAGACGAATCATCATGGCCTACTTTGTCTAGAGATGTTCATCAAGACTTAAATGATCTAGAATTTAGGGCAAATGTTGCTAATCTAAATAATAGCACTTCATCGGTAATTCAATTCCATAATTTTTCTAAATTAAATCGACTAAAGCGAGTGTATGCATATGTGTTGCGATTTCTTCACAATTTAAGAAACCCTAAGTCCAAACATCTAGAAGCACTAAGTGTGCAAGAATTGCAAGGCTCTTTTAATTTGCTTTGTCGCGTAGCACAACAGGAATCATTTCCTGTCGAATATGGCTTATTGGCTAAAAATAAAGCAATCAGTTCTCGGTCTAGCATTATCGCTCTTACACCTTTCATGGATGATAGTGGATTGATTCGCGTAGGAGGTCGGTTAGACCAATCGTCTCTTCCATTTGAGAGCAAGCATCCAATTTTATTGCATTCATCACACTACCTCACTAAACTTATCTTTGAGCGGGAACATTTGCATAAGTTACACGCTGGTCCACAGCTACTTCTCGCTAGCGTGCGGAACTATGTATGGCCCATTAATGGCCGGCACCTCGCAAGGAGAACTGTGCGCAATTGTATACAGTGTAGGAAGGTGCAAGGCAAGACTTTGACTCCGTTGATGGGAAACTTACCCTCACAGCGTATTACGGTGGACTTCCCGTTTCGTAGTGTTGGGGTGGATATGGCTGGTCCTTTCCTTATCCTAAGTCGAAAGGGCCGCGGAGCAAGGACCACGAAATGTTATTTATGTATTTTTGTTTGTTTAAGGTTTAAATGCTTGCACTTGGAAGCTGTAAGCGACCTTTCAAGAGAAGCTTTCATTTTAACTTTACGTAGGTTTGTGGCCCGTCGCGGAAGGCCTACCGAGATTTTTTGTGATAACGGCCGAAATTTTGTAGCTGCCGCGAAAGAAATAGGCAACTTTTTAAAATCTAATAGAGAATCCATAAGTTCCTTTTGTAGTGAGGAAGAAATTAAATTTGTATTTTCCCCTGCCTACGCTCCCCATTTTGGTGGCATCTGGGAGGCTGGAGTGAAATCCGCCAAGTTTCACATCAGGCGTGTTATGGGCAATTCGCATTTAACATACGAAGAGATAGGCACCCTGTTTGCGCAAGTTGAAGCCATATTAAATAGCCGTCCCATTTGTCCTATGTCCTCGTCTCCAAATGACCTTCAGTTCCTCACCCCGGGGCACTTTCTGCTTGGTCGGCCGCTAACCGCATAGCCGTCACCGAATCTCGTCGACTGCAAGGCTTCTAATCTCCGACGTTATCAACGGCTCGAACAAATCCGACAACATTTTTGGAGGAGATGGCAGCACGAGTACTTGGCGGAGTTACAACAGAGAACAAAGTGGCGTGTTCCTGACACCCCTCTGAGGCTTGGAGACTTGGTGCTATTGCAAGAGGAAAATATTCCACCACTGTGTTGGCATGTGGGGCGCATCAGTAAGCTGTTCCCTGGCCCTGACGGTGTGTGTCGCGTGGCGGACGTTCAGACGACGCGAGGGATCTTTCGAAGACCTTTCACACGACTTAGCCCTCTACCAGCAACAGAGAATCAAGCTGAGGGTTAAAATCCGGCGATTTTAACGGCGGGGATGATGTTCGCGCCTACGATGTTTAGCGAGCAATGCTTACGCGAACGCGATCTAAAACTACCCTGCCAACTTATTCGTTTATATTTTTATAAAACTTGGTAGGGTAAAAATGTGTCAGTGCGAGTGTGCTGTGATCTTTCTTTATTCCTTTTCAATTACTCAAGCTAACTACACAAGTTGTAACTACAATTTCTAGAACCTCGAGATTATACAAGTTTGAAGCAAGATTTTAGTTTTTATTCAGTTCGGTATCGGACTGCAGTGTCTAAGTAATAGACAGTGTTTTCTGTATTTAATAATTTCGACTGGCACTGAATAACTTTTTGTTTTAGTTCACTTTTATCGTCGTTTTCCATACCAAGTGAAAAATCGGCTTATATTCGATATATACCATAACATACCATATAAGGTAAAATGAATATTCGATAACAATATATTGAGTTCAACTTTCAAATAATTACACAAAGACTGCTTTTATTCGGTCAATAACAACAACTTATAATAAAGAAATAAACCATTTCAGTTGTGAAGGTAACAACAACTTCACGTACAATAGACCAATAAACTTTATGTCGTCGTCATATTAATTTAAGTATAAATAATAAATAAAGATTTTGTCATAATTATAAGAAGATAATATTACTTATGTTGTTTCCTGGAAACTTTGTTCATAAATCATCTTATTTATGACAAGACCTATATTTAATATTGGTTTACACTTGTATTTGATATCTTCATTAATTAATATGATGACGACGTAATATATTTTCAAATGGTAACTTTTATTTTTTAGTAATTATTATTGGTAAAGGTAGTTTGAAACTGTAACCTCGTGTATTTTAAGTAATAAATTACTCTGTTTAATAATATGCCTTTTATTTTGTACCTCCAACGCCACTACTTCATTACGTAAGTGCTTAAATTGGCAAGAATATTTTTAATTAAATATCCCGTTATTTGTTTGTATCATGTCGCAACGAGACAGCCTGTTCCATGTCCTGCTACAGTCCCGTTCCGTTTACTACCTCGCTCCCCACCTTCGAATACAGATGTAATGATATGCAATTTTATATGTCATTGATTAATCGTTTAATTAAAAAAATAGGAACCTTTTTTAGATTGATTTTTTATGTCAAGTTAATGTTTATAGTAAGAGAAAACAGTTCAATTAAACAAATGTTTACACGGTGCTTATTAGCCTAAGAACTGTAGACATTCGCTCTGCATAAAATTCTGCATATTATAATATAATAATAATTTGGTTTTCGTAAAATATGTTCATCATTTTTGGAAATACGAAAAAAAATGTTATAATCAAAGTTGGAGAACATAAAATTTTCTACAATTTTTGTATAAAATATTTTCTTGTGAAATCAATGGGTGCTGAGTTCTAGCGCAATAAAAGTTGTCGTCCGTCCCATATTTTTAGCACCACAAACGCGTTCGCTCTGCATTAAATCCCGCTACTCGATTTTTTGATCGGAATAGGCCAGAGGATCCTCCCGAAGTATAAAACAGAGATTTTGTCATCCCGGTGTCATCGTGATTATATAATTTACGAGCCAGTTGGATGGTTGATAGATACTTGCCTTTCGCGACACGTCGTGGGTTCGATTCCCATCCGGGACAGCATTTGATTGCATGAAAATGTCTATTTGTCTTAAGCATGAGTGTAATTATCTATATAAGTATGTATTTATAAACGAAAAGTAGTACATTATGTAGTATACCAATTGTCTGGTTTGCATAGTACGAGCTCTGCATAGATGTATACAGTGATTGTGTGATTTTTTAATAAAACAGAAATAAAAAACGTAGTTAATTTATTTTTAATATATCGATAAGACAAGGCACATTATGTTAATAAATTAATATAATTTGTTAGTTTTTAATGTTCTCACTACATAAAGCAAGATTATTAGCATTTTACGTCTAAATATGAACACAAAAGTATTTGCAGCGAATATTAGGGTTCAAACACACTTTGAAGACTCGACAATTAATTGGTATTTCTTACTAGCAGTGTACTTGAAGAGTAGGGCATTTTATAATATATAATAAATTGTCAGTAAAATCCTTAATACTCCTAAAACATCTGAATCATGTCTATGTAGTCTATGCAGATGCAGTATTGTGAAGAAAAACGCATTTTAAAACGTCACCTATATTGAGACCCCTTACAGGTGTGACAAAGTTTTGCTTAATCCTCTTCATGTGTTCGCTCCCCTATGGTATATATTACAATCAATATATTTTAAGTTTTTTATAGAAACGTTTTATAAGTACGTAACAACATGTAGTTATAAGAATATTCTTTATATTAAACTTTAAGTCACAATATTTTTAATAACAGTTAAAATTGACAGTAAACATAGTATGTCAGTATTTTTTACGCATCCATAATCAAATATATATTCGATAAATATTAGTCTCTTTAGAGTGTTCTTAGACAATAATCCTAGCTCTACAAAGAAATATTTCACTGCAAATATATAATGTAAATTTTTGGCAACCTCAGGCCATGTTCTTATATTTTGTGAAGAGGTTATATAACACTCTTAAAGTAGATTTTAGGTCGAGATTCACAATATCTGAAACAATAAAAACATTGAAACATTACAACAAGGTTATACATAAAAAAATTAGCATGTCAATGAATGAAAACATTCACAATCCTAACATTTGACTGAAGGACTCTTCAATCTATACTAATATATAAAGCTGAAGAGTTTGTTTGTTTGATCCGGCTAATCTCAGGAACGACTGGTGCGATTTTAAAAAATATTTTTGTGTTGTACAGTCCTTTTTACTTCCTTATAATAACCTATATTCTACAGTTTGTACTATTTACCTTCAGGTCTTGCTTTTGGTTTAGCGAGTCCAACATCCTGCATCAGTTCAAATGCAAATGAAACATTGTGCACTTTCTGATCAAAGTCCTGAGGTGTTAAGTGGAAGTCGTACAGAGGTACGAAAAACCCTTCGAGCAGTCCCATCAAGAGGCAAAGGAACACACCATCGTGGAATTGTGTGTCGAGATCCATTACTTCCAGATTCACTTTGCTGAGGTGCTTATTCACAAATGTGATTAGTGACTGCAAGATTGGTACACATATTAGATTCGTTTAAAAAATAAATCAACAATTTTTTCTTTATCTTAACTTCTATGTTTAATCACAAATTTAGACCATTGATACACCATTTCAAAGTTGTAGTAATCAAAAAGTATAAAATAATTATGTTTAAATTATATAATTTGACCATTTTTTGCCATATTTTTCCAAAATCCAGTTTATTGGCAATGTTGAATCATTTCAGATACTAAATGCGACCTACCTTCTTGACAACCTGCAGTTTGTCAGGGGCGTGGTCAAACAATGCATCGAAAGCATCTCTCTCACATTTCATACCCAGATCATCGTAGGTAGTAGTTATATCTTCCATGTAAGTTCTAGAACATTATAAATGTTTGTATTTTTATGTATCATAGTACTAGTACAAATTCCCTACCCCAAGCAAAATATATATAAAAAAAAAAAATGTTTATTACAATTACTAGATGTTTGTTTTTCAAATGATCAAAAAAGCTGGATTTTCAATAAGATTAACAAATATCATTTAAGCACAATAGGTTAATAAATCTTTGGTAATAGATGGATCTTTATTAAAAGACTCTACCTGTGAGACAATTGATTAGAGGCATCTTTCTTGACCACAACAACATTCACGCTAACATTTTCTGGAAGACGGATTGGTGCACGGAAATGACGGGCTAGTGCAACAAGCAAATGCAATATTGACACAACATTCTTGGAATGCACTGAATCTACACTCCATTTTTGAACTGGTTTTGATGTTCCATACAGCACCTTTTGCAAAAGGAAAGTTTAAAAAAAAAATTGGTTTAAAATTTGCTATAAACAGTTGACAGTCGAGATATCAATAATGAGAACTATACTTTATTAATTTTTTATTTAATGCTAAACTTCAAGCCAAAAATTAATAAAATAAACAACACTCAAACTTAAAAACATGTTTTTGAATTTCTTCAGACAGGTATTTTTATGTTAGCAAGACACAAAAATTATTTTAAAACACAAACAAGGCATTGGCAAAATCTAAGACAAGTGTAAAGTAACATATATTTTAAATATTTATTTTAAAAATAAACATACCCTATTCACTGCTCTTAAGACAACAGCAAGTTTTTGACGCTGACCCTCTTCTGACTGAGTCACTTCTGGAACATCTAACTTTGTCTCAGTTAACTTCTCCAGCAACTTCTGTAGAACTTGTCCATCATAAAGATCTTCACTAATATCTTTAACAATAATTCTTTGAGCTGCTAGCTCATCGTTGATCCAATCTATCAAAACCTGGACCAGCTCTTTAACTCTAGGGTCATCTAAGCACCTAGGCTCAATAATTGCTCTTTCTTCATTATCGTCTAAGATTAAAAAGAAAACTTTTAGTCACCTTAAATATAATAAAAGAGGATATTTAAACTATAAGAAGAACATACGCAAACTATACTCCTCGGGCGGGATTTCTGGTGCTGTAGGACTTCCGGGTGAATCTATTGCATATTTTCCCTCTGCTTGTACTTCTTGAACTAAACAAAACATTCACATTTAATAATTGTTTATAAAAAAGGTCAAAATGTAACATCTGCAAGAAAATGAAGCCATTAAAATTCAAATTAAAGGTATGGCAACCTACACAAATACTGGAATGTAAAATAAATTGAAAGACAAACCTTCCTTTATGCGTTTCTTACGACCGATAGTGCCAATTTTATCCCAAAATGATTCTTCTTTATCCTCTTTTTTGGGTAAAACTGGAGTCCGAGGTGATTTTGGGCGTGGTGATGACATTTTAACTGGCGACTTATGAGGAAAATAGCGTTAATGAATCATTAAATAAAACCAACTCGAAACACAGATATTATAAGTATCAGTCATTTACGTTATTAGCAATTACCTTTAAATGTATTCACCGTAAATCCTAATATGGTCTACACTACACAAATAATAAATTAATAAGTATAGTATATAAACTACACAGCACTTCTGAGCTCTGTTCTAGGTCAAGTATTTACATTTTAATTTTTAATTTGACCATAGAGATAATACATCTGAGAAACAGAATCATTAGGCAACGCCCTCACAAGTGACTTTTGTCACGGTGACAAAAAAGTTTTTGTCACGGTGACAAAAAGTTACTGTCACGTCACCTATTCAAAGCGGAGTGCGCTCACGGAGAGTGACAGTGACAAAACCTTTTCTGATATCAAGGCATCATTCTTCATGAGAAAATAAAGCCAGATATTGCTGGAAAAAATAATTATATATGTTTTCTCGGTATTTCCGAATGAGTGTTGAAAGTTTTGATGAATTACTTCACACTTTAGGACCTGCACAAACTGAGTATTCTTTTAACTTTTATCATTAAATGTATATCTTTTTACCACTTTTTCTTTAAGCATATTGATTAAAAAATAAATGTAATAAAAATTTTATTTTATTTTTGTTTGTAAGTATATATTTACCTGTTTTAACCTCACTTATATATTTTAGATTGTTTTTTTAATGTTGTTAGCTTGTAATTAAGTTTCATTTAAGCTGAATTTAAGAAAGTAAAACCGGGGTCCGGGGTTTCTCAATCATTTCATGTTTGATTTTGCTAGCTAATGCCAAAAAAGCTTATCGTGTAGTTTTGTTTTTTTTTTAGGGAAAAGACTGAATAATTGGTCCTTTTTTATTTCGACTAAACTGGGATCATATATACATACAATGCAATAAATTTGAATTTTGAATTAAATGACTTGGTGGTAGAGCTATGTGCAAGCTCGTCTGGGTAGGTACCACCCACTCATCAGATATTCTGCCGCAAAACAGCAGTACTTTGTATTGCTGTGTTCCGGTTTGAAGTGTGAGTGAGCCAGTGTAATTACAGGCACAAGGGACATAACATCTTAGTTCCCAAGGTTGGTGGCGCATTGGTGATGTAAGCGATGGTTAACATTTCTTACAATGCCATTGTCTATGGGCGTTGGTGACCACTTACCATCAGGTGGCCCATATGCTCGTCCGCCGTCCTATACAATAAAAAAAAATTAATTCGAATAAAATCAAAATACCTAATAGCCAAACATTAGACAAACAGGGAAATAATATAATATATATGTTTTATAAATACATTATTTTTTAATAATCTTCAATTATAATTAAAATTTTAGGTGTGAAATATCTAATCCTAACTAATATTAGAACCAATGGAAAGCTATATTATCACCGTGTAACAAGGGTACTTTTTGTCAAATGTATAAATATTAACTCTAAATGGCAGCCAAATAAGATTTAAAAAGTTAAAAACAATAACAATTAATGAAATCACAAAACAAATATGTACATATTGTGTATTGTAAAGTACAATAATTAGTAGTACATAATGACAAATATTAAAATGTAAATCTTTACTCTTTGTACATTTTTGTTTATTTTAATTGTTTTTTTTTCTAGCTATATTATGCTTAAGGTGATATTTTTTTACACATTTTAAACTTTAAAAAGAAGACTTGTAAGGCACTTGATAACTCTTTTAAGGATATCTATTCGAAACAGGTGTCTATTAAAGAAAAAATAACTATTGACATTATTTAGTCTGTGGTTAATTTTATCTCATAACTATAGATTTTTATCGCGTTCATCATTCTAATAATATCAAAACAGACAAAGACCTGTTTCGTAATTTAAATTATTAACAAAAAAGCCAAATCTAAGAAGAATTGAAAAATCAGTTACTGCATTGTGTTAGTATTAAATTATTATTTTAATTGAATAAATTTGTGATACTTACTCATGGACCTTTGAGTCTGCGAATGAACATCTGCGTTTTATTGGTTGGTAGAATCATACCTAAAAATAGCAACAAGATTGTATTGCATCACGCGAAGGTTTACAGCGAGTGTGTTCATTTGTGAGTGCTTTGTGTTTACTTGTTTTTCTGTGGTTAAAGGTAAAACATGGACAAAAGTGTAAATCCTCCGCCATATGGTTGGAATGGGCACACAATGCAGCCACCGCCGGCTGCACCACCTAGCTATTCTCAAGCTGTTGGGGGAGTAGGTCCTTCTAGTCCATACACTCCACAATACTCACCATGTAAGTACAAATTAATAAACAAATGTAAAAACTATGACCTCAAAATATTTGGAAGTATGAGTAATATGCCCTTGTAACCATTTTAATTTAAGAGAGATGTGAAGGTTAACTATAAATTAATCTTCAGTAAGATTATTATAATATAATATTGAGAAAATGATAACCTTTTTAAACTCAGCTTTAACAACAAATTAGCATGACAAGTATATTTTAATAATTAATGTATAATTATTAATTAATGTACTTTTTATAATTAATGTATTATGTTGTTGTAGCAGCAGGACCAGCTATTGTCACAACAGTAGTACCAGTGGGTCCACAGCCCACACACATGATATGTCCTAGTTGCCACGCTGAGATAAACACTTATACGAAGACAAAGCCAGGACTCATAGCCTATATATCTGGAACAGTCATATGCATGATGGGGTAATAAAATTTGTTTACATTTAAATAAACAATTTTGTTTCTAATTCACTTGAACTTGCTTAAAATTTAAATGATATGTGTTAAGCTAAAAATTATTACTATTTCAGAGGTTTTCTAGGTTGCTGCTTGATTCCATGCTGTATAGATAGCTGCATGGACGTCCATCACAAGTGTCCCAACTGTGGAGCTTACCTTGGTCGTTACCGGCGATAATTTAATTTTCTCCAAGAGCCATGGGATTTTTTTACTGCAGCAAGTAATGGTCTGTTTCCAAGCACTTCACTATCTATCTACTTTAGACAATAACTGCCTTGTAGACTGATTGTACTGGTGTAATTTTTTTTTCACATCATCACACTATGGAAACAAAAAGATGTATACATTATAAATTAAATGTCCACATCTTTTTGTGTAGTCAATATTACTATTAAGACTTACCTAACTAATTAATAAACAAGGTCATTGATTAAAACAATTGACATTTCAATTATTGTCAAATATTGTTGGTAATTTACTAAAAACAATACTGACATCATATATTAAAAACCATGCTTATTAAAAAGCCAGGTTATATTATATAATGTATCGAAATTGTATGTTTCATCTTAAAATATCTCTTCTAAGCCCAGTTTTAATGTAACTGAATAGGAATAAGTATTTAATATTATTAATACATAAGGTATCTTTTGTGTAATTTTTATAAAAATATATGTACAATTTTTATATTTTAGGATTTTGGAATATTTAACTTACAATGTTGATCTTGATGAATTATTTTAAATGATTATGATTTCCGATCCACAGTAGTGGTTGTGTTTTTAGTAATTTTATACAAATAATTTAAAAAGTAGTTTTAAGGTAATGTTAAATTTTAAATAATTTGTTTTTTTTTGCTTATAATTATGTGCCCTTAAAATACAGATCTGCAATTTGAAGTTGTTATGTTGTCTTTAAATCTAGTTAAATCGTTTAATAATAATTTTATTTTATATTATAATAACAATGTTAAAACCAAAATGTTTTTATTATTGGTTGATAATAATGAACTATGTATGATCTGAATGTTTAGACTATTTAATAATAATTCTTCTGACACTGCAGTGGGTATGTTATAGATAAAAGTTAAGGATTACCCTTACAATTTAAATAATATTCTGACAATTACAATTCGAATACAGTAATTTGCAGAATTATTATTGAAACCCCTGTTGTTAAATAAAACTATGTCAGTGCTGAGGTATTTTTCCATAGTTTTTTTTAATCAGCGGCGTCTTAATGTCACAATATATGTATATCTGTTTATAATAATCAATAATTGACCTACATAATTAATCTAAGAATAAAATGCATGTAATTGATGTTTAGTAATGCACATACTAGATTATTAGCTGATAATTTAGTTGCTTGGTATCAAAATGATTGATCTATTTGCAATGTCTGCACCTTCCTTTTACACATTATGTATTAAATAGGTAACTTATCATTATAAATACAATCCCCTAAATGACAACAAAAAAGCATAGAAAACTAATTTTTTGGTTGGATGTATGGCTTCTCAATGAATAGTATATATTTTGAAATGTAATTATTATATAATTATTATTATTAAAATATTGCAAAATGTGCATTCATAACTAAGAGAACCTTAACTCTGTAACTAAATTATCAGCTAAAACAATCCTTTATGTGCACTCTGTTTATAAATGTTATAAACATACAGCTTAAGTCTTCAATGTGTTCGCAAAATGTTACTACTTTTCTGTGACTAAAAAGTTAAAACAATAAAATAAATTTAACATCTAGTCTACTTTTTTCCCATTATCATCATGTATTGCCTTCAAAATCTGCCTCGTAATTATAATATAAACTAGTATTCTATTTTAAATTTCTATATTTGAATTCTTATAAACTCCTTATACGTAGTAATAACAACGACAGACAAAACAACGCGTTGTATGTGTTTCCTGTCCTGGGAAACAATGTATAATATTGAAAATGCCATTTAAAGAGTTATTATAACCACCTTTTTGATGAAACTATTAAATAAGTATTAAAACAGTCTTGTTATTAGTATTCAATATTACCCCGTGTCACATCCTAAAACGTTACATATATTTTAGAGAGACACTATAATTTTAATGACTAGTTAGTCTTATAAGGTCAAATTAAAGTAAGTAAGAAATGCTTTTATTTGGATAGGGATCGAATCAGCTAATGTTATTTCTTGTATTTCATCAAAATAGTCGTGCTTAATTTGATGAAATACAAGAAATAACATTAATTAAAAGATTAATAAATCTAAAATATTTCTTGATTTCAAAAATTTTCACATAAAATTAGTATTGTCTTCATTATTGATTAAATGACGATATAGAAAATCAATGGTGCAACGACGCAATCTACGCAGCGTTTTTTAAGCTTTTAGTCTCTTTTATTTTTAATGTTAAATTAATGAAACCTTTTAAATATTTCTAGTATAATATTATTTTTATTTATGGTAGAATATTATTTTGTCGGTTGTCCCGTTGTAGATCGTAAGTGAAATGGTGTGCGGTAGCTATTGCTAAATACATAGCCGTTGCTTATTATCGCCAATTGCAAAGTAGGTAAGCATTTTTTTATTTTGAGCCACAAAACATTGGTGTTCGCGCTAAATACAACATAAAAACGTAGAAACTGCCAGCTGTTGATATTGCCAAACTCCAAAGCACCTACTTCCTAAGGAAAATGGAATGCAATAGATGTTAACTTAATACTTTCCCAATTATTTCTAAATGTATAACTTGGACCTTAAAGCTTAAATCAAATACGTATGAAATGCTGATAGCTGATTACGGTTATACATTATTTCTTAATATAGTATCTGTGATTTACTGTCAAATTATTTTTTAGTCTATGTAAGTAAAGGCGGTCTATGGCTTTAGTTCTATATATGATCTATTCTGTGGTACTCAATCGATCAATTGTTCAATGTCCATTGGTGTGCTTTATTATAAAGAAGGATACGGTTTTCATTTTAATAAATAAATTCATAATTCATGAATAAAACTACCCGTTTTTAGCCATGTCTTGGTTATTCGGGTACAGCCGGCCTCAGCAGCTGCCTACTGATGAGCCTCCAGCAGAGGGTGGTGGCTCCGCCGCCGCCCCAGTTAACCTCACTAAAGCTGAAAAGAAAGCCATGGAATCGTATAGATTTGATTCCAGCGCTCTGGAGAGAGCTGCACAGGCTGCCCGGGAGTTAGAAAGATCAAGTATGTAGTTAGTCTTATCAGTCACATTTTATGGTATTGCATAATGCGGCCGCCTAACCTATAATCTTAATTTAGCTATCAATAAAATAAGTACAGAAGGAATTTTCAAAATCAATATACATTTTATCAATTACTGACCAGCTTTTCAAGTTGATAACAAAAAAAATATAATTTATACGCCTTGACCAGTTTCATTTTAAATATATTAATGGAACACAATATCAAGGACATGAATACAAAACAAATTCAACAAGTTTTGCTTTATATATTGTACAAGTATATTAATGTTAGTGGTTTTTAATGAATATGTATTATTTGCAACATTGTATTGCTTGAAATAAATAAAGAAAAGCCTGAATAATAATTATGACAATTTAATTTTTAACATGAAAATTTATAATTCATTTATAATAAAATTTAATTTTTTCTTCAAGTAATAGTAAAACAATAATAATACATAAAACATATGAAGTAAAATATCTCTATACATTTATTATCAACATAAAGCACTTCATTTCACTCGCTGGTAGAGCTTTGAAGGATGAGTCAGTTAGTGTAATTACAAGCACAAGTGCCTTAACATCTTAGATCCCAAGGTTGGTGGTGCATTGGTGATGAAAGCAATGGTTAATATTTCTTACCATCTTTTTGCCCATTGTCTATGGGTATTGCCAATCCAGCATTGGTGACCACTTACCATTAGGTGGCCTATAGCCTCGTCCGCCTACTTAAACAAAAAATAAAAGACAAATTTCAAGGAAATAAGAATAATTAACAACGGAGTTAAAAAATTACCGTAAGTGGATCAGTTTTAAGAATCAATTCAAGATCATGTGGAAGAAAAATGACAACTAAAAAAAGTTATAAAAGATAATCAACATAATATACATATTTTTTTTAAATTGCAATTTACCTACTATTTGTAGTTAACATAAGAATTTCGTTGATCTTAAATGTTGTACCCACTTCCAATACTGCTCTGGCTACAATCACTGCTCACTCGCCATATACATGTTCATTGCTCATAAAAATGCATTTTAGGTTTTATAAATAGAGCTTTGAAAACTATTCAGACATCTGACCTATGTGATAAATGTTCTAAATCTTCATGTCAAAGAGATTTGAAATTTGCTAGATTAATAATATAGTTTACTGTTCTTATTGATATTTTGAACTTGAACTTTAGCATCCACCACTCACTACACATCTTGGAAAAACTGTGTATGGTAGGAACTTAGTTGGCTAAATTTCAAGTCTCTGTAAACTTTTCTAGTGATTACTGACTACTGGTAGGTTTTTAATTTAAAATAAATGCATTTATAGTAAGTAGATGAAATCAAAAATAGTAGTCATATTTGACCTATCTTATATTTTTGGAGTAGAGATCTACTTTGAACAAAAAAAGATCACTACTATATTTTTCAAAGTGTTCAATGTATGTCTGTGCTGATTCTACCTTGTAAATGTTTTAAATATTTGCTGCTCCTCTACTCGGTAATTCTTTTGGTCAGGACATGCTAAAGATGCATTGGAACTCAGTAAGTTGCAAGAGAGTACTCGCCAACAAGAGCAAATGGCTAAGATAAAAGAATATGAGGCAGCTATTGAACAGGCCAAAGTAGATCAGAAGAGAGTTGATCATGAAGAAAGACGGAAGACACTACAGGTAAGACAAAATTTTGATTATTTTCTCTAAATCATTAGTTGGCTGAAAAAATATCAAAATTTACAATAGTTTACTATCATATGGAATTATGTTAAATGTTTATAATTGAATTTGCTTCCATTTCTTGATATAGGAAGAAACAAAACAGCACCAAATGCGTGCCCAGTATCAAGACCAATTAGCAAAGACGCGCTATGAAGAACAATTAGTCCAACATCAAAGAAATCAGGATGAAATACTAAAAAAGTATGTTTTTTATTATGTATCTTTTATAATTACACATAAATTTATGCAGTATTTTTCAAATACGATTATTATAATATTGAATCTAAAAATTCATATTCATTAGTTATATAACACGTTGATATGTTTGTGTACAGTCATAAATATGTATTATGTATATATAGACAATATTTTTTAACAAAATCTATATAATTTCAATTAAACAGGCAAGAAGAGAGTGTAGCAAAACAAGAGGCGATGCGTCGTGCCACTGTCGAGCATGAAATGGAATTGCGTGAGAAAAACAAACTTAAAGCAATAGAAGCAGAGGCCAGGGCACGCGCTAAAGCTGATAGAGAGAACAGAGATATAACACTTGAACAAATCAAACTGAAAGCTGCTGAAAATAGGACTACTATTTTGGAAAGTATACAGTGAGTTTTAAGAAATTTTAATTGTAAATAAAATGTACTGTACCTATTGGTAAAAGACATTCCCAAAAATACATAAATTAATTTTGATGTAATCAATAAACAAGAATTCAAATAGCAATTTATTATTAAAATTTGTAATTATCATTTTTTGGATTTAATTGTATTTTATCTATCTTCATGTTCTACTCTTGGGAGTTTTAAGTAATTATATGTTATTAATAGTTATTTTTATGTGTAATGCAGGACAGCAGGTAGCGTTATAGGAACAGGTTTAAATGCTCTTGTCACGGACTGGGACAAGACTCTGGCAGCAGCTGGAGGTTTGTCCTTGGTTGCTCTTGGTGTTTACACTGCTAGAGGGGCAACATCTGTGACTGCTCGTTTTATTGAAGCTAGGATTGGTAAGATTCATTAAACATTATTGATTTTATTGACTTCTTTCTTCTTTTTTGATTTATGGAATAAAATGCATTAATTAATAAATTATTTATTTTATTATCAGGTAAGCCGACATTAGTAAATGAGACATCAAGATTTTCTCTGCTAGAAGCAGTTAAGCATCCCATCCTCACGGTATCACGTGCTATCGCGAATTTCCGTAAACCATCTGACGCATTAGCAGGTGTAGTGTTAGCGCCTACATTAGAGAAACGTCTAAGGGATATTGCTATTGCAACTAAGAATACCAAAGTAAATAAAGGTTTCTACAGAAACCTGCTTATGTATGGGCCACCCGGTACTGGTAAAACTTTATTCTCAAAGGTTAGTTACTATTCATAATTATTCTTGATTACATATTATTGACTTTGTGGGTTTGACTTTTTAAAATTTAAAACAGAATATCGTTTCGAATTAGACTCAAATAAAGTCCTACTCAAATTCTTTGCACATATTGCCTATTCCAACCACAACAGGAATTAACCCATATAAACAAATTTGACACTGAATTAATGCAATGTCATTGGTCATCGATATCATTGGTCGATATCTTGAATAATCTATGATATACACTATGGATACCCGAAAAGTATGCGTTTTTAATGTCCGCAAAGTTGTATTCGGAACTTTGCAAGTTAAATTAATGTGGTTGTAACTAGTTAATTGGAATAGTGTTGTATTATGAATAAGGGTAAATTAATCGGGAACTGTTATCAGTGCAAAGTAATGCAGAACAATTTGACAGGTATAAGCAAAGTAGTACAGTATATACATTATACTTATTCCTTTGTTACAGAAATTAGCAAAGCATTCTGGTATGGATTATGCGATAATGACGGGTGGTGATGTTGCTCCAATGGGCAAACATGCTGTTGCTGCAATACATAAGATGTTTGACTGGGCCAACACTAGTAGAAAAGGTCAGTAAGTTTTTGTTTATGTGCTTAATTTATGATAATAATTCATCTCATGCTTGTTGGTGAACAAAAACATCGTGACAAAACCTGGATATGTCAAATTTCACTGAAATTTTGTCACATGTGTATTCCACCAATCCGCATTGGAGCAGCATGGTGGAATAAGCTCCAAAACCTCCTCAAAAGAGGAGAGCTGTTACTTACTTAGTGACAATAGTTTTTGTTATATATTATACAATTATATTGTAAGTTTAATTCAAAATACAATAATTGTTTTAGGCGTCCTGCTCTTTATTGACGAAGCAGATGCGTTCCTTCATAAAAGATCTTCTGCACAAATAAGTGAAGATTTGCGAGCAGCTCTTAACGCTTTTCTGTACCGAACCTCTGACCAAAGTAGCCGCATCATGTTGGTACTAGCCTCTAATACACCACAACAATTTGACTCTGCTATCAACGACAGATTGGATAAGATGATTGAGTTTGGTCTTCCTGGTCTTGAGGAGAGGGAACGTTTAATTAGGCTATACTTTGATAAATTTGTACTGCAACCAGCATCAGAAGGCAAGAGGTGGGTTTCCTTTTTATATTTCTTGAGTCTATTAGCCACAACTTAAACTTGCTTGTATACAATTGTTGTTATAATTATTCTCAGAGGTAAAATATTAACAAATTATACTCAGGCCCATATTTTAAATACTTTATTATTTCCAGGCGTCTCAATGTTGACCACTTCGACTATGGTGCTCTATGTGCTAACCTAGCAAAAAGAACAGCTGGTATGTCAGGGCGAGCATTATCCAAACTGGGCGTGGCTTGGCAAGCGGCCGCCTATGCCTCTGATGATGGGCGACTCACAGAAAAAATGTGCATAGACATCTGCGATGATGCTGTCCAGGATCACAGACAAAAGGTAACTTTATTAAAAGTATTCAAATAACATTTAAGTTTATATAATAAAATGAAAGGTCAAGCTACCTGCATAGTGCATCCTCTATATACATATAACGAAATACTATTCATCACGAGATCTCCTTAACTGTCTGCTACTACTTGAAATTTGACACAGTTACTCCTCGACGTAGAAGCATAGTATGAACGGATTTTAAGCAAATCCTACCCAAAATACATTTTTCTTATGATCTTTGTATGCAATTATGGGATGATAAGTTAGTAAATTAATATAAATATAGTTAAATTTGATTATTATTAATTTAATTTTTAATTACAGATGGAATGGCTCTCAGCTGAAGAGAAAACACGGAGTATGATGCCATATCTTTTAGATTTGCCACCTCTAGACAAACCTGAAGAAAATATTCAGCATGCAACAATTAAAGAGTTACCAGAAACCAAAGAAGAACCTAAAATCAAGTCGGCCAAAAGAAAGATCAAGGAGGACCCGGAAAAGTGACATCTAAAAACAGATGATGATCCTGTATTGCAAAAGACACATTCTGATATAAAAAATAAAAACTGTGATAATAAACAGTGGAATTCTAGAGTATCAAAATTGCGAACACATATTATTTTATCTTACCAAGACTTTAATAAATTGTGTCAATTGTCAATGCAAGCTAAAAGATATAAAAAAACAAAGTAATTTAATAATATAATGAATTATTATCATAAAATTACAAAACTCATTTATCATTTATTACCATACAATCTGTGAGCCACTGTTTAATATAAAGCTATTGTTGTGTAATCAACTTTTAATAATAATTCTACAAATAATAAACTGTTTCGATTGTAAAAAATGATCGAAAATACTTTCCTTTATTTGTCTATATATGGGCATAACAAGGTAACAGAATTGTATATTATTCCTAATATAATTCAAATATACAATAACAAACGCACTAAACCTTGTAGAATACTTCGCCAATATGCAACAACTATAATTACTACCATAGTTATGTCAGTTTTATTTTACATTATGTACTTGCTCCTTGGAGTTTTTACATATTCTAGTTTTTTTCTTTTTTAGTAACAAAAGTGTGTCCCAATATGTCGTCTGATTAAACAATCAATCTAAACAGATTGAATTAAATAAGAATTTCAATTTTGATCATTACTTACAGCATTTAATAATAGACTTTTCAATGCATCTTCTATCATTCTTGATACCGCTTAGCATTGTTGACATATATAACAAAATTCTATGTGTATACTTAATGTGATTAGAAATATTACAGTAATAAGTAAAACATTATAATGTACAAAACTGTTGTGTAAATGCCGTTGTAGTGTATAATTTTTATATTTTGTTTTATAAACATCTAAGCATTGTTACCTAAGCATTTGGATTTTTTTCATAATTACTGTTATTATGTACTTGTATGTACTACTGTATGGCTGGCTTATTCATTGTGGTTGATTGCTTTATACTAGATTTAGATAGATTGGTGGCGAAATTTTTAATGTACTTTGTGTGCATATATCTCAAAACTATTTAACTAGTAGTCAAGGTACATAATATAATATATAATTTAAAATGTGAAAGATATTAATAGGTTTGTATGACTCTAAAATACATAGAATATAACTTTTTGAAAAGTTCTCACTCCATCTTCAAATAAAATGTATTTTTATGAGTTGAAACTATTTAAAGCATTTAAAAACTACATGGTTATGGATGTTTTGTCCAATAGAGGAGTAAAATATTTAATAGTAAGTTGTTATATCGAAGATATATTGTTTTTAAATGGTTATTTCTTAATTGCAATGTATAAAGTTTTTGCTTGAACCTTGTACGTAGTGTTAATAGAACTAGTTAAAATTATTATTTTTTGTTTTATTTAACAATCCTATATATTATCAGTAATATGTATATAATATATTATATAAAAGAATATTGCTTAGAATATTTATTTCACTTTTAATTAAAGCAGAAAATCAATGAATATTATTTTAAATGTCAAAAATCATCAGGTTATAGTTTGATAAATTGATGTTAATATAAATATACCTATTAAAAAGGAAACTTGTTCATCCAAGTTTACATTTACGTTTCTAATTTTATATTTGATTACGTAATCAAAACATTCTTGCCTTGTGACTGGTACATTTAAATAATTATGTAGTTACAATAAATATATATATTTATAACTACTATTTATTATATTATGGCTGGCAAGGATGGCTTGAAAAAAATAGCTTTCCGTGATATAAATATACCGTAACTATTTTTATTATATTATGTGATCTTTTAGCCACGATAAATAAAAAATAATAATTGTCTATTATAGGTTATAAAATTTATTTTTCTAGATTCACTGGATATTTTTATTTTTTATGTTTCCATTCAGAGAATTTCAGTTCACAGTTACGGCGACACGTTATTTTAAAATGATATTTATATTTTATGATTAGAAACCGGATAATATACATAATTGCAACGTCGTTTATTTATTAAGTATTCGCGAATGCGGTTGCGAAATGCGAATATATTAAGCCATCGATAATCGCAAAAGCGTACTTATCGTTTACAACAAATTTAAATTAATAAAAAATGCGTAAGAACATGTCATTATAATGAATACCTAGTGGTTATGTAAAGACCTCGTTTCATTTCTCATGTCTCGAGCGAAATCTGATGCATTTTTTGTGAGCATATAAACGAATCCGAAAGTTTTGATATATTTTCGAATTTGCTTTATGTACATAACGAAAAAACGAAAAAAGACGGAATTTAAGCAAAGAATAATAAAATTTGAGGAACAAGAATAAGATATAATTTTTCATAACGGATGAATTGCTTAATGAAAAGTTAATTATTCTATTACCAATACCAAATATTTAAATGAGGGCTAAATAAAAGAAAATATTTTATTTTGGTACATCTGACCATTTCTATTTTTTTAAGGTTGGATGTTGCTAAATATTTGGGTAAATTGTGAATGTAAATAATCTTACATAGCTAATTCGCATTTGTATTTAAATACATTTTGCATTTATGTATGCAATTGAAGTCTTTATCTTATTAGCATGAGCCGGTAGGTATACCGGTCTCAATATTTCTAAGATTAGAAATGACATTCTCCTCTTTAACCCACTTAGGTAATTAATTTTGAAAATCCTTTAATTGTGCTGATCTAGGCTCCAAAAGGAATTCCTGTTCTAAATTTGATACTGTTGGACCCAAAGGTTTGACCTGTGCTTTGTATTTAGCCAGCTATTTTTAAAATTTATGTACAAGAGGAGTATGAATCCATTGTCATATGTATCATCTTATCTATACTAATATATAAAGCTGAAGAGTTTGTTTGTTTGATTCGGCTAATCTCAGGAACTACTGCAACTGGTTCGAATTTAAAAAATATTTTTGTGTTCTTTTATCGAGGTAGATGCTAGGCTGATTTTTATTCATTATTATTAATTATACGCGGGTGAAACCGCGGTGCACGGCTAGTTAGTGTTAAAAGAAAAGTCACAAATATGTTTTCGTTAAATTGTATATTATTTGTTATTGTGAATATAACATTAGTTACTAAAATAATTATACATAACTAAAATTAGTAAATGAATCGTTATGTACATGTAATTATAATCGCTATATATTAGCTATTGTATATATATGAGTTCAAATATGTAGTTCAATATACTATTAAAAAACAAATTGTAAAAATTAATAAAAATGCTTTACAATGAGAATATAGTTACATGGTATTATTTACTGACATGGTAATGAACTTTTTTTTTTATTTAAACTACATATTTATATTGATAGAACATTTTAGTTTAATTTAAGCAAGTAAATTAAAATATATAGTAAAACATTTGTCACAGCTCATTGTGTTAACTAAGGCAATTAAATTACTTATTATAAAAACAATTTACAGTACTCATAATATAATATTTAATGAGTTTATTATACATATTGTATTTTTGTGATATGATATGGAATGGTAATTACTAAATTTAAGTAATAACATTTACTAGTAATAGCCATTGAATACGGAAAAATCAATAAAAATTGCCTAGAATTATACTTGTTGCAACAATTATACTGACTCCATGTAATGATACATTTTTTTTTAATTTTCTTGGGCAATCATTTCATTTGGGATATAAAATAAACTTATTTACCAAGTTTATTTTTAGGTATAAACAACAATAAGAGAGTAGATAGAATAGAGCCCATTTTATTATTATACTTTATACATAATCACAAATTGCAGTAACTTAAAAATGTTAAAATTGTTGTATAAATAGTTTTTGTTTTTATCTTTTCTGGGCTATCAAACAGATAACAAAGTAAATATGCACACTAGTTATCTCTTGAGAGCAACTGATAAATTTACATAACATAAAAATTTACATCTAAAAACGAGAAAGTAATTTGGTAATTATCTATAAAGCCATTAACCACATTGATATCAGTAACACTAATTAATCGAAACATTTTCTAAATCACATTGCCTAAGTTTAAAATAAAAAATATTATTAGAACTAATTTTAAATAGTCAATTTTATATAAGGTTTGTTAAATCCAAATAAAAGTATAATATCGGAGTGGCACTCACACTGTATGAAAAGAAAGTAGATAATATGTACCTTATAATTTAACAAAACAAGTAATGTACACTTCCTATTATCCTACTTTTGGATATAATGTAATTATATGGCATGACTTTCTTCTAAATCAAATAAGTTAACATTCAATGTGTAGGAGTAGGTTTTAAAACTTAATTTTTAAATATTATTTAAAGTTAAACAATGCAATATCATTTATTTTAGACACGAGATCTACAATTCAATGTTATACATTGACATAATAAGTTCCATAAATAGAGTCAAACAATAAGACAGAATGTTTATATACATCAATAGTTACCTAAAAGCAATTCAATTACTTCGAAATCCTAAGCAGCAAGATGACTGTGTTGGTGCATCATCATCGACGACTAGAACTCTAGATGCTCTAGTTGAATCAATTCGAGTGTTTTGCTCAAACCGCTCAACCATCTCTCTTGTCAGCTCCAAAAATAGTTCTTCTACACCTTGATTCAACTTTGCCGATGTGTAGATGTGTTTAGCACCAACCATATCTGCATAGCTGAAAGTATTATCACCATATATTTTAATTAGTTAATTGATTTTTAATTTATAAAGATCAATCCTGTCAATTGGTTATTTGGAATTACTTTAATATATTCCTGTTTAATTAACAGCAATAAACTTAATGTGATAAATTCGTTAATTTAAACCAATTATAAAATAAAATAATTATTGTTGAGACACATTAACATGTAAAGCATTTGTAACTATACCTCTCAGCTTCTTCCAGGGGTACTGTTCTTTCATGTTCAAGATCAACTTTGTTGCCCGCAATTATCAAAACAATATCGGATCCAAGCATTTTCTTTAATTCCTTCACCCAGTTCTTAACCTAAAAATATATAAAGGATAAAATAATCAATTAATGTACATATTTTCTTTTATTTCTATTTACTAATATTAGAATATATTAAATTTCATGATTTTTATTATATCTCAATGAGCGAACAAATGCAATTCAGGATATTTTATACATGAATGCATCAACTGTAGTTGCAGCATGCGCCTTTTGTGTAGTATTATTGGTCATTTCCTTCTGTTGATTATGCAACAAACAGGATCTTGAAGTAACTTTGATTAGTGGATGTATCTGTACTAACAGTATATAAAATATACTGGTACTCATACTTATTTGAATGTAGGAACGTTTTATGAAAGTAACTGATAAAAATGGTCCCTATAAACATCTTGTAATGTAGAATTAGAATGTAGAATGTTCTTTCAAGATAAATTAATATTTATTGCAGTATACAATCTTAATTTGTAAAAGAAGATTTAATATCATAGTATCCTTGATCAAATTTCCCCTTCATATAAGTACCTATTATTGTATTATTTTAACTAAATTAAGGAACTCTTACCTTTCCAAATGAATCTTCATCTGTGATGTCATAAACTAGTATGGCACCATTTGAGTTTCTATAATATATAGGACCCAAAGCATGAAACTTCTCCTGACCAGCTGTATCCCAGATTGAGAGATTAATACGTTTTCCATTGATGTTAAGTTTCTTGTTTAAGAATGTTGCCTATGGAAAATAAACAGTACATTATTGATGTGTTTTTACTAAGTAATTATCTTTTTTTAGTACTGGGTAATTGCTAGGGACTTGGCCAGCATTTTGGTATATGATTTGCTCACATTTCATATTTATACCGATTCAAGTACAAATCAATTTAGTCTTCAGTCATTAGAGTTTTGAGTCACCGAGTTAATATTTATAAAAATAATAATGGTGCTACTTCCTCTTGTCAGCCTCTGAAGCTGATTGTTCAAATCATTTTGGAAATGAAGGATATCCACTAGGCAGACATCCAGTGCTTTGCATTATCGTGGGATGTTATTGTAGAAATGTAGAATATTCTACTTAATTTGCTCATAGATGTTACTTTTTATGATTCAATGACACGAGAAAAGATATTGTACTCACTGTTTTTGAGCTATACAATTATAAAAATCATAAAATAAAGGAAGACCGAGAAACCAGACTATGGTTCAATCACTCTGAAATTTTATCAAATGATTGATAAGTATGAAATAAGGATATATTCTTGTTTAAAATTTTTATCTACTAGTTCAATTGTATGTGTACCATTCCATAACAACAAGCAAACAAAGTTGTATATATAATAATTTTATATATAGGTGAAGTAAGGTTCATACTTCTAATTTCTTAAGAGATTTCGTCATGAGGATTTTTTCAAAAATTTGTTACAATCCAACTAACAAATAAATATGAAACTGATGTGTTTGCAAATTTCATTAAAATTAATCTTATTTATTTATTACAAGATTGCTACGAAGGTCTATGTCTGAGTTATCCAATGGTTTCAAAAGATTTCTGAACACAAACACCGAAGTCAAGCATAAGCAACTGATGTGAAATCTGCTTTCTTGTATTTGAAATATGTGGGCGGAGTGCAAAATAGGTCACCAAATGATTACCTTCCATAGATGTTGGTGCTGTACAGGATATTCACCATACCTTATATGCACCACTAACCATGGTAGCTAACAAATTATGTCCCTTATGCCAGTACTTAGATTTCTTAAATTACCATTAAAACCAGTGCAGAACAATATTAAGCAGTGCTTTTTAGTGGTAGATATGTGTTTAGTGGGTAGTACCTACCCAAAGACTTCCACAAAGCCCTATCACCAGTCAGGTTTAAAAAATCCAATGCTCTGCCAAAAGACATTGCAGTGCTCCCATGGTACGTCATGGCAGATTTGGTCCTTAATACTTTTAAAGCACAAATTAATGTCTGCCACATGAGCAAATCATTCTTCAAAGAAACATTGCTTGCCATTTCCCTAAGTAAAAATTTCGTGATATTATGTATGCAACCATTCTAACTTATTTAACTGCTTATATTCTAATGAGAGTTTTTCTTGTCAAAATTTTATTGATAAAGCATTGATTGATTTATTTTATTTGATTAAAACAATGGTAGAAAAACATTTTATGCAATATTTTTGCACAAGATCAAACAAATCAACAAGCTGTAGAGTGTAGAGTATTGATTTATTGTTATGATTTCAAATTGGATTAAATTATATCCTTGCTAGAACATACCTGTAGTGTAGTCAAATGTTTATCATTGAATTTATCTTCGATATATCGTAGTAGTAGAGATGTTTTTCCAACGCAGCCTTCTCCTAGTAATACCACTTTGAAATTATGTGTTCCACTCGGAGCTGTAGACATTGTGAAACAAAAATGTCTTTGTAATGGGAAACTTTCAATTAAACTGTCACGGAATCCAGCGCGGTTTCTAAGTAAACATTTATGCCGTACAAAAACACTACTGATAACAGCTTTTAAAACATTAAGGTCGTCTAATAGGTTATTAGCTTCAGCAATCTTTTAAAAATGCTTTATATTAAATTAGTCGACATAGAAGTAGAATTGTGATGTCGTAAAGAAAGCGATTTGATTTGACAACTTATTTTTTTTTGTTTTGATTGGTATGTACGCTAGTTGAGCGCAAAATATTCTGCCAATGTCACATTTCTAATGCCTCCAATACACTTTGGACCAAAGCAGTGCATCGCAATGAAAATTTAAGAGAAGAGTAGTTTTTGAAGTCGAATTTAAGAATGAATTATTCATTAGATAAATAATAAATAATTGTCAATATTGACGGAACACTCTGGCCTAACGTGTATTGGACACTGTAGATAGTAGATATAATTATGTCATGGGTGATCGGCTTTAAATCAAAATTGTCATTTATCAATAGCTTGCACCAAATTTTTACTTTAACAATAGAGTGACATTGCCCGAAAATGATTTATTTGGAATATGAAATAATACAAAATACAAATTTTATATATAACCACTTTATTATTATTTTAATAGTAATAATAAATAATCAAAAATATTAAAAGTACTTCTTTTTATATGCTACCGCTGTGAAAGCATCTTGGTCAAAATGCAATCAGGTTTATGATTAATGATTCTTTAATTTCTTTAATCTGATTATATTTTGCCCAAATTTTGCCCAAGTTTGAGGGAAAGTAACTAGATATTGTGAGGTCGCCTATTTGCTCGTTTATCTGGCTAAAATAATTAATAAAAGAAAATAATTTATAAATTATCAGAACTAATGAATACAAAATCGTTATGTAGGTTTGTAGGTACCTGATAAGGACTATGTTAAATCAATAAATTCTGGAAGTGGTATGTTAGATGTAGTAAGTATAAGTATTTTTGGGGGATCGTTTTTAGTTTTATTACGAATTTGAATGAACCAGTCCATAACATTCGTTATTTTGGTACCTTTTGATTTAGTAAATTTTCGTTTTTTCGTGTTGGTCGTCAATTTCTTAGTACTAATTAACTGTCTTTTAGTGTAGTTTAATTGTGGGGTCTTAACTGATGCATGTGAGATGTTTGTAATAGTCGTTTTAACGTATCTTTTCGTTTTGGTCGTTTTTATTAAGGTTGATTTAATTTTAGGCCTTGAACTTTTGGTCGTTTTTATTAAGGTTGATTTAATTTTAGGCCTTGAACTTTTGGTCATTTTTATAAAGGTAGGTTTAATTTCAGGCTTTGAAGTTACAACCGTTTTGTTTATTAAGGTAGATTTAATTTCAGGCCTGGAACACCCCTCGCGTGGTTTATTTTTAATAGATAAGTGATTTTTGCTCATTTTTCGATTTTTAGAGTTGATATTATTAAAACTTTTTTTATATAATTGAACTTTAGTAAATTGCCTTGAATGCGTTTTTGCTATTAACAGTTTACTCTTTATCTTATTCGTCATTACTTTTTTCTTAATCACCGTTATATTTTGATTAAGAAAATGTTTACGTAGTCCAATTTTGTTTTTATTTTTTATTTCATTATGATGATTAGAAAGGTTATAAGTTATTTGTTTCTTTTTTAAAACGACTCGTTTAGTGTTTTTTTTCATATTTGAATGTTTTTCATTACCTGATTTCCCACTTACAAGCTGTACGTAAAACAGTAAATCGTCATCAAGAACATATTTAACCCAATAAATTGTCGGTTCTAAGGCTATGAAAACTCTATGAGCATATTCACAAGTGAGCGAATTCGTTATCCCTGTAATGCCCAGTAATTGTTCTTCCAAAAATAATGGGGTACCTTGAGGAATTTCGCAATCTTCGTAAATTTCGTCCGCAGCACAAACATAATACCCACCTGAATATTCAGTATTTTTGTCACATTGCTTAATTGTAACAGTTCTGAATTGAAGTGATGGATCAAATATTGGGATGAAAGCTTTGACACTTAAGAATGGGAAAGTTAAATGCCTATTAACTTCTAGGTTAACGAAACTGTGATTTATTTTTTCTACATGTTTAACTTCCACTAAAGCAACGGTGTTCGGTCCTACGAAATTGTCGCTGATCACAAAAGTTTTTGGGTAGGGATTGACGTGAATCCTTTCTATTGGAACTACTTCTTTACCCCTTTTCACGAATTGGCAAGTTTCTGCACAATAGTAAGTAGTTAAATAATGCTTGGTTGATACAGCCGTACCAATGCAACATTTATTAGTTTCTGGTATACAACCATTACAAATTAAACGTGCAATGCTATTAATAGACACGCTTCGAATAATAACCACATGGTACAATAATACGCACGCAATGAAAATCATTGCAAGCAATAAAAGTATATTTATCGGTTTTTTCTAAATTCGATTACTTGTGTTTTTATTGTTTATTGAAAATAATATCAAGCAATAAACATTCGTATTATGTATTTGTATTAATATGAACTGAATTAAATGTTCTTTATTGAAGTCGATAGTTATAAACACCGTTTACGAATTTTATTGATTTTTTGAGTAACTTTTGAGATTAATTAAGCATATAATTAATACTAACTTTTTTTAAACAAAGACAGCTTATTTACTAGTGATATGGCTTTGTGTTTGGGTACCACCACCCACTGGTCAGATATTTACAGCAAATACTTTAATATTGTGTTCCGGTTTGAAGAGCGAGTGAGGCAGTGTAATTACAAGCACAATATACATAACATCTTAGTTCCCAATGTTGGTGGCGTATTGGCGATGTACCTGATGATTAACATTTCTTACAATGCCAATGTTTATGGACATTTGTGCAGCTAACCGCCAGGTGGCCCATTTGCTCCTCCTTTCTATTCTGTAAATAAAAGATTTATTGAGACATTGAAACATATTATAGAATTTGTAAATTACAGTGTTATAACAATGTTATATAGAGATTCGATACGCTGTGAATAGGGTTTGTTAATTTTAAGCCCCGGGGCGAAAGCTTTTCAGTTATACGTGTATATTTTAAATCCGTTGAAACTAGGGTTTTAATTTAGAGTGTGTTTCTCTTTGAGAGCTCTCATCTGTCAATCAATTCTATAAGCCTTGCCTCCCCCCTTTCACTACACCCGTTATGGTTTTTCGACAGTCCTATCTAATAGTTTTTGTATTATTGGTCAGTTCATTAAAAATATCATTATAAAATATCATTTCATATAAAAAACTTAAGAACAAGGTTTTTTTAACAAGAACTCCTTAAAAGGCTCATGAAGTTAAATTCCTGTACTTATACTAAATTACTGACAAACTTTGCGCCAAGCAAGGCGGCGAGTATACCACGTAGGGAAGTTATAAGTAAAAAGAACTTGAATATAGTACAGTTTAAGTACCTATTTGTAACATCAGAATAATAAGAGCTGAGCTTTTCCTGGACTTTTTATTGTAGAATAATTTATGAAATACGTCATCATTTTGCATAGGCACGAATTCACCTACATTTGAACGATTGACTATTTTTGAACTTTGAATCCCATACGAATTAAGCATTTCCACGAGCATTTTCCACTTGGTGGTAGAGCTTCACTTGGTGGTAGATCTTTACTTGGTGGTAGAGCTTCGTGCAAGCTCGTCTGGGTAGGTACCACCCACTCATCAGATATTCTACCGCAAAACAGCAGTACATTGTACTGTTGTGTTCCGCTTTGAAGGGTGAGTGAGCCAGTGTAATTATAGGCACAAGGGACATAACATCTTACTTCACAAGGTTCGTGGTGCATTGGCGTTGTAAGCGATGGTTAACATTTTTACAATGCCATTGTCAATGGGCGTTGGTGAACACTTACCATGAGGTGGCCCAAATGCTTGTCCGCCTACGTATACAATAAAAAAAATCATAAAACCTGTTCAGTTGTTTTTCTAGGAAAAGGTAATTTCAGAATTCCACAAAGCTATTTCACAGAAATTGTTAATGTTTCCATGATAAAAAGCATTATGTGTGTTATTCCGAGATTCAAGACCCCTTTATACGAAATCGATAAAATCCGTTTAGCCGATTTAGTGTGAAAATGTTATTGCAGAATTATGCTACAAAGATTTTCCACTGAAACCGTTCATGACCTAAATATTACTGGCTATATTAACATCAATGTCCAAATGGTCCCTTCACTTCTAAATGTATTAACTTTTTGCTTGTTACGATATCCTACTAATTTTATAAATGTTTCTATATAAGTTCACAAAGAGTGACTGAAAATATTTAAACAGAACATGACAAAAACATTTTATGTATCATTTGTTTTTTAATTATCTAAGGTGTAAAAAACGATCATAACTTCGGTCTTATGCTACGTTAGCGGTTAACAGCTAATTATTTATGTACAAATGATAGTCACCCTGTGGTCAAAATACAACCAATACTCATAACCATAATCATACGTTATTTTTAACGTAGCCTATTAATACAATTAAATCTCAAGTCATTAGATAATTAATAAATAAGACGTATTACTCAAACACAAGAATTTATGAATGATAAAAAGGGTAGAGTTCTAATTTATTGATTTTCAAGTTAAAATTAAAATTGTAACTACTGACTTACTTGCTGTGTTTTTCTTCGTAGAATTACATTCATGTGGTGGCTTTACATTTAATACAATATTGTAATAAGACGATATGAGATTTTGATTTTATTTTTGAATCATTATTGAAAATTTGACCGCTTGGCAATTGCTACAAAAAAAACAAAAAACAACACAGAACAATAAGTTTTTTCTTCGTCTATTTATATAAAACATTAAGCTCTTATAATTATGTCTATCAGTGTCTAAATAAAGATGTAAATTTCCCTAAATCGATTCAATGGTCACGAGGCGTTCGAGTTGTTTATTTGTGTCAAGGATCATGCAAACACCATTGAAACATACGCCTGGTGTTCTCGATGTAACTAACGAAGTGCTTTTCAATAAAGACGCGTCTACATTTATAACGAGTGAATGCTAGGTTACTTTTTAATTTTATACATCTTATGCTCGTGTAATACGTAACATATATCGTATATATATATATTCGTAATAGGTAAGGAAAAGTATTTTCTTCTCGTTTAATGAAATTATAATATTGTAACATATATGACGATAAAAATATGTATCAACTAGTGCAATTATAATAACGCCAGCTTAACTGCGGAATATTTGTTTCTGACCAATACGAGATGCATTTATTTGTTCGGACTAAGCAAATAGTCAAATAGCTTTGATGTGGGTAGTTGCACCGATGCGTGAATGTGTTTACATAACTTGATATATTCGGAATCGTTCGTGGTTAGATATTTTGTAGTAGGTAATTTTGAACGAACCTATTTTGTATATAAGTCCAATCTGAATAAATTTTAAAATAATTTTGTTAAATTTATATCAAATTTATGTTACGTATTGCATAATAATAGTAGGCGTTTATATACTCCACATATAAGGATTTCCCTTTTCATTTTAGAATTGGAACATTAGTTACGATCCAGCTTAAAATTGACTAACTTATAAATGTATTACATACTTCATGTTAGATATTGCAGTATACAAAGTGATGGGGAAACCAACAAGCATCCCTTTGTATCGTCCTGCTCAAATTTCATGCGCTGGTTTGTAATTTCTATTAATTAACGTGTAATCACTGACAATAGTCCTCGAAGCATCCGGCATGCCCACCAAATCAATGCATTGCCTTTGCTTTGATCGTTAATTGTGTTCCGTGAACCGCTACGTAGTTTAACGCTGTGTGATCTATTTCTGGATTATGTTTACATTAATTAAATAATCAAATCAGTTTGAATAATCAAATTAATGTTAATTTGATTATTCAATTTTCATTATTAGATTTCATCACTACTATCATCTTGAACTCTTGGTACTTCTTGGTTCTTGGTAGTTCTAATGTAAAATATTAGTACTTTAATCAAAAGAAAGATATAATTTATATTTTATTGTATATTCACTTGATTATTAAAAAACCTTATAGCGTGGAGAAACCTTTACGTCGTCATGGCGCCATCGGCGCCTGCGCATTCCAGGCGATCCCGAGAAAAGTGCATCCATGAATACCCTCTCAATGAACTCGCATCAACATTAAGACATCACGCGCCACCGCCTCAATATAGACTCATTTCATTCATAAACAATGCATATCAGGCAACACTATCAGCTTTAACGCATTACCATTAAATTAGCCACTCGGAATTCGATATTATTGCTCACAATTCCAGTGGAAGCGAACTCTATAAATCAAGATAACGTCGGCCAGCTATGCGGATGGGCGGCCCATTAAAATGCCAGTAATATGCCAACTTCAATTACAATCAACTAATAGTTCCGAATTCCGATACTAAATAATAAGCTACTGACGTCGCTCGTGCGTAGAAGCTAACTCCATAACTCCAGTTATGCCCACATCGCAAACAACATAGCGTCATCTTTCATATCAAAACATTGGCAGTTGTATTATATTATATAAGCATTTAGAATAACCTTCTTGTTATTTTAATAGTACACTTATTTTTAAATACAAATGCACGAATCGGGGTTGAAACAATAGATTGAAATAAAAATGTCTTGATTATTACTACTATTAAATATGCTTAAACGATTATAAATAATAAAAAACATAAAATTACGTAATAGTATATGAAAGATTGATTAAGTAGATTAGAATTAAAGTTGTCTTCGTATATTAAGCTAAATATTCGCTGTTGTAATTAAATAAAGTGTAATTTGTTGCGTATAAGAGTATAATCTTTGCGATATAACTAAATTCAGTAATAATTTAATACATACCAATAGATAAAATATAAAAATAATCTACTGCACAAATCATGATGAATGGGGATACCCCCCTCGGGTAGGAATGAAAGCATCAATTCTCTGTTGAATCGAAAATTGGTAAAAATGTAACCGGCCTTACTGTGAATGATGTGTGATTTTTCACTAACTTTCATTTCGTTTTCCTAGTAGAATAAAATATATAAATAATAATTGAATTCACGATTTTTTGTAGTTAAATTCTATGAGTAAATAAAAATACAAATATTTTCTTAGTATTATTTATTTTCAAAAAGAAATAAGATACTGAGCATTACAAATTTGTCATTATTAATCTATAATGCTTTAAAAATAGGTGGTCCGTAGTTTTCATGAGGAACACCTTGACTAGTCGTAAAAACATTTGTTTCATATTTAGAATTTGTGCTGCCTGAGCCAGTACTATACTTGTCAGAACCCAAGTTGCTAATACCAGAACTAAGACTGGCAGAATTTTTATCAAAGCTATTTGAGACAGATTTGAAGCTGTTAGAGCCGGAACCATAGCCTGAACTGATATTGCCATGGCTGGAATCGTAATTGCCCGAAGAAAGACTTCCAGTGCTTGTGGATCCAACTGTTCCGGTAGTAAGGCTTGAACCGAAAGTGATTGGTTGTGCAACTGAGGTACTAGATAAACCAGAATTTGAAGACGACGAAGTAGAGTCGAAACTGCTAGAAGTAGAACCAAATTTCTTAATACCAGAACTGGTAGAACCAGCACCATAACTGCCGGAGTTTGCTGCCAAGTTACTAGTGCTTGATGCATAGCTATTTCCTGTGCTTGGTAAACCAATTGAACTAGTGGCAAGCTCACTAGCCGAGCCTGTGTTGGTAGACTGAGGGCCGAATTTGGAAACCAATCCAGTGGAACCAGAACCAAAACTTCCGGAACTGAAGCCATTAGTGCTAGATCCATATTTATTATTTGAACCAGATTCAAATTTATTATAGCCTAAATTGCTAGAACTAGATCCAAAACTTGACCCGGAATTAAATTTATTGGAATCCGAAGCTAAGTTGCCAGAAGCTGAGCCAAAGCTGCCAGATGAAGAACCAAAGTTGGTTGAACTGCTACTACCTGAACCGAAACCAGTAGTGAGTCCAGAACTGGAACCAGAACTTGAACCAAAGTTAGAGCTAGGTTTTGAGTTAAAGCTGTTACCGGAAGTAAAAACAGAGCCAGATGTTAGACTGTTTCCTTTGTTTGAACCATAACTATTTCCAGAAGTTGTACCAGAGCTAGAGCCAAAAGACGACAGCGTACTACCAGAACCATGCAAGCTACTAGGAGTGGTTGAGGAAATTCCAGTTGTTGATAAGCTAGGACTACCCGAGCTACCAAAAATTGATTCTAGAGAGACTGAAGACGCATCGCCTGAATCTTCTCCAGAGGTACTCGTTGAGGAAGAAGTCTGTGAAGATTCAGTTTTAAAACCAGAACCAGCGATACCTGCACCAGAGAATGTAGCAGAAACTCCTCCTTTATTGTAGTCACTCACAATATTATCAATCAAAGACTGTGAGTCATGTTTGTTGTTGTATTTTATGAAGAAGACTTCTGGCTTAGCTGGTGCCTTTTGCTCGAATTTCGGTAAGACAATGTTCTTTGCATCTTCTGGTTTCTTAACAAGGACATATACAATAGTCTTTTCTTCATTCTGTTGTGGCACTGGAATCACTTGTGGAACTTGAGCCTGTTGGGCTGGTGCCTTGATAAAGATAATTTTGTAATGTTTTTGGGGTGGGGGTAGTACTATTGGTTGTCGTGGTTTTGTTGGTTCTGGATCTTCAGGAGCGGCATGAACGTAGAAATGCTTAAAAACTTGAGCTGGTTGGTGCTGCACTTGATTGTAATATTCATTATAATTTTGCCCGGCAGTACTTTGGTACTGGTTTGATGAAATGAATTGATTAGCAGCGCTTGCAGATTGATAATAACTGCCGATATTGTCAAGACCACTGGTGTCTGAGGTAGTATGGTATGTACTTTGGTAACCGGAATTTTGTCCGAAACTTGATCCTTGGTACACTCCTTGTTGTCCAGAGTTGTAGTTCGAGCCTGAAGTACCGCTAGTACCAAATAAATTGTAATTGGACCCGAATCCCGAACCCGTGGTGCCGGCAGTGTTATAATTTGAATTAGATCCAGTGCCAGATGAACCAAAGTTGTAATTTGAGTTTGAGCCAGATCCAGTTGCTTCAGAGGATTTATATGTGTTATATCCGGAGCCAAGGCCTGATGTATCGACATTGTACTTAGATCCATGGCTTGAGCCAGCTGTGTTGTAATTGGAGGATCCCAATACATTGTAATTAGAAGATGAACCGCTTCCAGAGCTAAGTCCATTGTAGCTATAGCCCGAACCAGTATTTCCGTTTGTGCTTTGCCCTAAGCCGGAGCCAAAGCTTGAACCATGGCCGGAGCTGAGACTTGAACCAAGGCCGGAGCCTACGCCAGAGCTATAGGTCAACCCGAGTCCCGAACCCACGCTAGAACTGGCAACGTTGTTGGTTGTGGCGTATGAATTCTTATAGTTGTTGCTACCAACTGGATACGATGGGACGCCATAGGTTGTAGTCGGTGGATTATAGGTGTATCCAAGACTAACGTCTGCCGACGCTACCCCGACCACCACTGCTAATACCTGAAAACAAGTAAAATATTTATGGTTAGGCTAAAACCTTAAACTATGGTTGTGTACACATTATAACTTTTTTTTAAATGAGTCGACGACGAAAATGTCAATCAATCAAAAAATTATTAAATAAAATAACACATTTGGAAAAATATATAATTAAAATAAATTATAAATTACTAATGAACTTTGCCAGTGTGGTGGTATTAGCTTCTAGCTTTCTAGTACAGCTTTGTGATTTCCACGCTGTTACTGTACATTACTAATTAAACGCGCTTGTATAGTTAATAACAAAAAACACTTCTTTTATGTGTTACCCACATTTAATTTGAAAAGATTGAAAACATTTTTGTTTCATCTTATATTTTACAAATCAATTAGTGAATTAATATAATTCAAAGTGTAATAAATGGTTAAGTCGCTAAATGTTATATATTATATAATTTAATATGCACTTATGTCATATCAGAGAATGTTTCTCTGATATGAAATAAGTGCGTATACTTATACGCACTTATTACATATCATATGTTTTTCGGAAACTTTTACGCACGCAAGTGCATAAGTGCAAAAAGTTAAAGCAAAAAGCAAATGTTGCAAATATTCATTTCTTATTTTAAATTATTTCCTTGTTTCATTTGCTGTTGAAACGCAAGGACGAAATTTTCTTTAAAAATATGACACTTCGTTTGTCACTGGGTTCTGGTTCATTTTTCGCACTGAGGATCGGAATTGCGATTCAAAGAGAAAATGCGCCTGGCACTTTTGCAACCGTTCTATGCAGTCATCATTTGTAGCAGTACAGTACAGTAGCTATTTTTAATTTATATTTGTACACATTTCAGGCATTAATGTAAATTATTATCTTGTAAGTAAATAAAAAAGTACGCCCTTTTCCTCTCTTAGTTAACAATAATTCGGCTATTAACCTTCTTACAAGAACAATGACCTTGCATTGACGAACGAACCAAAGGGCTTGTGGGACAGGTTTGATAGCCTCTCGTTTGGAGTTTGGCCTCGAAAGTGAAATTTGTTCAAAAGTTAACTAGCAGACGGCAAATTTAAATTTTATCCATTATTCAATTTATACCTTAAAACGCTAATAGACAAAACTTATTATACCATAGAAGATTATATTGTTGCACAATAATAAGCGTATTTGGTTAAATTCCAGAAAAAGGCGTATGTTCTTATCATAAGTACTTACATTTGAGAATAAGAGTTACTATACTATTTCCCGGTTGAATATATCCCCAATCAGTCTTAACTTTACATGTTATTTATTTAATGAGGATGATAATAATTTTAAAGTGGTTATAAAATTTATTTGATGTATTTCGATATTGTTTTTGTTCTTAGTATTATTAGTAGTATTTTGATTTAAAGGATTACCTAAAGAGACCTCTTGATATAGTTAATGACTGTTTGTTTTATTAACTTGAGCCGTTCAATTATTAATATAATATATAACTTGTATATAAATTAATATAATATTATTTTACATTATTAATTGCGAAAATAACTATGTATCTGTTACGCGTTCACGGGTCAACCACTGAATCGATTTTGATAAAACTAATTTTACAAACGTGTAAGTTATTGTTTTTTTTTATTATTGTGTTTTAACAAAAAACCCTTATAAATAGTGGGTGTAGTTTTGCTTTAAAAAGCTTTGATATTTTTCTGCTAAAATAAAATAATTGTTAACATTGTTCCATGTAGAGAAAAGAGCAATTACTTGTAGACAATGCGATAGAGCAGGTAGACGAGGCACAAAAACAAAAGTTACAGTATACATAACTATTCAATAAATACTAAATAATGTTAATTTGAAACGATGAACTCATCATAACTAATAAATTCATAATACTACGCTGATTTGAGTATTGCAAAAAACTAATCAAAATACTGTAATAAATAACAGACGGAAGTCACACGTCACAGACTTTATGTCCTTACGTTTGTGTTTATGGCCTTACCTTTATGGACTTTATGTCCTTCAAAACTTTACTGGGAACAATTTAATTGTATGATACGTAAATGGTTACATACAACAACATACATACATGCACTTCTACACACTTGAAAATATTCAATTATACACATATTCAATTATGATTGCGAATTCAAAGCTCCAATATCATAATAACTATAAACACTATAACAGAATAACTATAAACACGGGTTCAGTTGCAAATCCGATCAAGTCAGCTCAAAGGATAGGGGGAAGCTACCCCGTCCCACCGTTTCTATCAGTAACACCCAACACTCGATACATTGTACACTGCAAACTGCGATTATAATACCCTGTAATGATATACTACTGAAAACAATTCGAGTTCTTAATAACAATGTTTCGAAGAATTCCCTCATAAATAGAACATTAGTCAAGCTTTATTTTACATACAACATACAGTTTCAACATATTTTCAAACTAGTAAATGTGTTCATTCTGTTCAGTTGTTACAAAATACGTCACTGTCAAAAATATGAATATGATATCGTATAAGTTATTATTATTATCTAATCAATATACAGTACGCAATCATGTGGAGGTTATAACGTATTTGGTTGCCGTAATCGTCAACGAACCAGTAAAGCGTTCCAAACGTCTTCTACCAGTTATTGCGTAACACGAACCATGACTTTGAGTCAAGATCAACGAACTGTAGAAACGCTACAATAATTCCGAATTTGACCGCCGGTCGAAAATTATATTCTGTCTGAAGAATATAAATTAATAAACAACAAATGATAATATTAATGATTATGTCGGAAAACCGGTCATGGAAGACTTATGGATGTATAAAAAAGTTCACTAAACCTCATATATGGTATATATATTAAAAAAAAATTAATTAACGTGTGACTTACTGCAAAAAAATTCTTTTAAATATTTATTCCTTATTGATTAATGATTTATATTTATGTGATGTAGGTACCAATTTGAAATTAACAATTAAATATATATATATGTATATATATTTTGTTCATAACTTTAATATTGGTGGCCGTGACGAAATGTTATTTTATTTAACTTAGGAAGGCTTATGTCAAGGATGTATACATGTTGCTAATTTGTATTATAAATTTGACATTTCAACATGTGTGATCTAACGAAGGTGCGACGTTGTTTACGTTCATGGCTTTAGTATGGTTTTATTGTCTATAAAAATATATACTTGTAATAAACTTGTTATCATTGTACTCATTCAACATTATCATTTAACATATAATAAATAAAAATATTTTACTTTTAAGCTTAATGTTTTAAGCGTAACGGATTATACGGAGGAAAAGCTTCAACTAAATCAGTATTATTTTTTTTCATACCCCTATTCGCATGGAATGTGGAATATGTTCTGAATCTTCTCGTTAAGCATTCATACACTAGAAACAAATAGTTCAGACACTGTAGTTGGCGTCATATTGACGGTGTGGTGTGTAAGTGGTTTTCATATTTCCCAGTTAGTAACTCAGCGCTAAGGTTTCCTATTACAATCAGATCTGTTGTCCTCAATAAAAGTAAAAGAAAAACAAAACATTATTGATGATGATGAATGTATTATATATATATATGTATATAACTCTGTTTATAATAACAGAGGTACTATTTTTTACATTTACATTGAGAGTGAGATTCAACTAGGTACACTATTAAAAATGTATGTATATTTATTATAGAAAACTACCTCCGAAACCCACAGCATCATTTTTAGGTTTAGGTTTTGATTATGTTCATGTGTCATTTTATAATTTTACGATGAACTGTGATATATTTATGTGTGTGTATAAACATAAAGAGCTGTATGCACATACATTATTTGTTATTAACAAAAGAATGTTTGTATATATTTTTGTATATTAATAAAAATCGACACGGTTTGACTGATTATCATGAAAGTTGGATTATATGTAAGTATATGTATTTTTTGATAGAGAATGATTTTTATACGGTTCACTTTTTTCCAATTCACTATCAATGCACCAAACAAACTTCACGGGATATTTCATTATGAAGCCAAGTTAAGAAGTATAAAAAAAAAGAAAAAGATTTACACAGAAAATTAATTAAATAATCCAAACGACCGCCTTATCGCTAAGAGGTTGATCTCTTCCAGACAACCTTTGTGTTAAGGTCACGAGATTGAATGAGGCGATGTTATTTTTCTAATGAAGTAAACTCGTTATAAAATAATAATAAACTTAAATCAAGTAAAGTGTTTTATTTTAATTTTATTAAGACAATATGTAAATAACGATATTTCTGATATTGCACATTTTCATTTTATTTATATTGTAGCGATACATTATTTGGTCTCTAATATTATTATAAACGCGAATGTCTGTGTGTGTGTGTGCTTATTTATTATGCGGATTTGATAAAATCATGCATGAAGCAAGCTGGAGGCCCAAGGTACTATATACTTTTTTTCTAACACCTGACCCCATTCTCGAAAACGCGGGCGAAAATTACTCTTATCTATACTATAGCTTCTAATTATTCTGATTCTTAATTAAATGCTTCGTTTTATCAAAAAAAGCATATGCTTCTAATTTAAATAGTTATAATTTTTGCTCTTCCCTTAGAGCTTACACCACCATTCTGCACCAGGTTTTTAAATGCACATGAGAGCGAATTTAATACGACACAGGTTACCACACGATTTGTCGTCATTTCATCATCGACGACGGTCTAATAAGTAAAATTATTGGTAAAAAAAAAATATATTGAAATAATTTTAAGCCTAGTTTTATTTTGATATGAAGTTAATTATCTCGTTCTGGTGTGAAATCAGCGGTTGCACTTATAACACGGATATAACATAAATGTCAAGAGTGGTTCTCGGTTTGTTTTTTTTGGTTCATAGTAAATAGATCTTGCCGTAAAAAATGTAGATGGATGAGGTAACTGTTAAGTGACGTTTGTTGGAGTTTGTGCTCGCATTTGTGCTAAGAACATCTTCTAACGCTTATATATTTTTTTAAGTTTTTTTAATTATATGTTTTGTATTATAGGTAGGCGGACAAGCATATGGGCCATCTGATGGTAAGTGGTCACCAACGCTCAGAGACATTGGCATTGTAAGAGATGTTAAACAGTGCTTACATATGCCAATACCATATGCCATTACGCCAATGCGCCACCGACCTTGGGAACTAAGATGTTATGTCCCTTGTGCCTGTAATTACAATGGCGCCACTCACCCTTCAAATCGGAACACAAAAATACCAAGTATTGTTGTTTTGCGGTAGAGTATCTGATGAGTAGGTGGTACATACCCAGACGAGCTTGCATAAAGCTCTACAAAGTAAATGTATTTTATTATCTGTATTGGTCGAATTAAATGTAGTGAATTAGTCGGCATTTATTGTCACAGGCATAAAAGGCTTGAGGTCTTATTTCTCATTTTACTTTTACTATATATACTTTTAATTTTTTCGATTAATTTCGAATAAAAAAGTAGAATAAATTAAATGATCGGAAAATAAATAGCATTAGTTTTAATTTTAGTAAATATTTTAAAATATTCTACTTTATTCGTTCTATTAAACATTGACACAGTGTGAAAAATCACTTATAATTATGACGTACAATGCGTAAAGACTTGTGTCGACAGAGTACCGTGTGGTATTACCCTATATAGTAAGTATTTTCTCTTACATCCGCAATTTAAATTATGTGGGTATTTCGAAGGCCACGCTATACGCACTCCTTTATATCCTCTATAATTATTGGTTAAGCTTTTATAGGTAGTCAACCTTGGAATCTTATTTTAACCACAAGTGTGTTTTCCGCAAATTAATAACATATGAAATATGTCCGGGATTAACATATTCATTGTTATTTGTAATAATACTAGATATATAAATACTCTTGAATTTTGTTATTTTTACATAAATGTCATGTCATTTAATTAATAGCTTATTTCAGACGCAATATTACGATACAAAAAAAAAAACACAGCTATTTTTATGTTAATTATTAATGTCATAAATAATACAATAATAATGTAAATGGCGATGACTACAGTGATAATAAGCTTATAAAATGTTATTTTATATTACATCACTGCAATAGTCTTTATTATTAATTTTTGTTAAAAGGTATTAATTTAATATGTTTTGTCATGGCTTATTATATAATAAAATATTACTTAGGTAAGGATCTATTACACATTATATATACGACTGGCTGTCCTGAATCTTAACGAAAAAAGAAGAATTTTATTTATTTACTTTTAATTGAATCCTGAAACCGATTGCAGCGTCACATAACGTGTTCAATCTAAGCTATCCAGGGACTCACTCAAACACGCCTCACGCAAAACTATAATGATTATAATTCCAGCCGTTCAGTATAATGTTGGTACACACATGTACAGAAGAATTGTATAGAAACGATTTATAAAATAAAATAAAAAATCTATCGCATTCAGGCAATTTACAAGCAATCCAATAAAGAACATAACACTAGTTTCGATAATATTGTAATAATTATGTTACTTTGAATTTTGAAACTAAACACCAATTTAAAATATGAGAAAATACATTCGATTTCACATTAATAAATATCGTATTAGATATTATGTTTTATATAAAAGTTAGTTTCTATGTCATTATTAAACCCGAATTCACTTTGATATTAATGAAATGGTAACGGTTAATCCAGAGCTGTTAATTAATTAAGTTTTAAATAATTACTATAAGTACTTTTAAGTTTTTCAATGTTTTTTATTCAATTTATACGTGATATATATATTTAATCAATATTTTCTATGTTATGTATTATATTATATATACTTAAAACTTTGAGTAATAATAATACAAAAACTTGTTTAAAAAAGATGAAAATGAAGGCTTGATTTATTATAAGTGATATGATAAATAAACGCCTATAATTAAATGCCGCCTATGATTAAATTCGATAATAGATATCGATTAATTATATCATTCAGTATTAAGCTCATTCATTCAGTGTTAATTTATTTTTGTATTCATTTTGTAAATATTATGAGGTAATAAACTATTTATGAATTTACTTTAAAATGCATTTGTTCCATTTGTTTATACGTTATATGAAATATTCAATTAAAGTATTATTTAGTCAAAAATTGAATTTAGAGCGAGTAAATAGGTGTATACGTATGGTGCCGAAAATAAACATTTTTTCTTGTAATTATATTTTTCGTATGAAGCTTTATATGAAATAGTGGCTTATGTAGATCAAGATTAATTTAAGTACTCATTCAATTTAAGTTATAATATTAAATATATAGATTTTTATTTTAGTTATTGAAAAATTTAAATAATTCGCACAGCAAATAGACAATAACTTAGTTCATCAGATTTAAATAACGATACAAAAAAGGTGAAATATGCAAATTTCATTTGAAAATCACGATCACAACACTTCATCCGAACTAATTCATTTCATCTCATCTCTCATCACAATTCGTAATGTGTCCGATACAACGATGTATATACTCTTATAAACAGTGTATTGTATACGCACCCAAATCGTGTTCATCGTTGTCTCCGTCCGATCACCGTGTCCCCACAGACCCGAGAATGTGGTACTCGAGTCGAAATCCCACTTATATACCGAGATGAGACTTAATGACCGATGCGACCAAGTACAAGGCCATGTCACGCACAAACCGGTAATAGACGAAAGCTCTATGAAAATAAAAGCTTCAGTTGACATGTGAACAACAAACTGTATGTAATTTTTTAGTATCTGGTTTTTTTCGATATGATAGAGAGAACTTTGATCTCTTTAATTTGATTCGTATTAAATTTATTTATGAAGTGTTTTTTTTATCACCATACTTTTCGAATTTCCATTCGTTACTCGCCCTTAATAAGAGTAAGTTAGAACGTGATTTTTTTTTTTATATAATAATATTTTATATAATAATAAAGTGGTGATAATCTCGTAATAACTTAATGTTTTTAAATAAATAAATTTTTAAAGCATATTCTAAAAAATATATTAATTGTAAAATATGTACGGTATCGGCGAATAAATTTGGTTACTTTTTTTTTGGTATATTATTATTTAAAAAAAATTAAAACGGACCAATTTACTACTAAAACAATAATATAAATAAATGCATTTTTATGTACGTGCCTAAAGTGTTTACTAATAGTTGATTTTAGGCGATAATTTGTGTTTTTAATCGACTTCAAAAAAAGGAGTAGGTTATCAATTTGTCTGTATGTTTTTTTTATATAAATTTCTTGTTTTTTATTCATAATGCATTATAATTCACATTAATACTATTACTAATTGAAATATTGATCGCGTGTTACACTGAAATATTAACTTAGTATTTCAAGTTGTATTATTGTATAACGCAAGTGTCGTTTTTACGAAATTATCGTCTTACTTTTAGCTGATCGATAATCACTGACGAATTAAAAAATATAACGAGTCTCATGAAGTTGTTTAGCCGTTGTCTCTCGTCAGAATGGCCGCCGTGGTCGAAATCGGACGTTAGGACATAATTGAGGAGAAGGTTCGCAGCTTCACTACGCTATTCAAATGGGGGTTGGTGGACACATGTGACAGAACTTCAATGAACTTAGACACATAAAGCTTCTCGATGTTTTTCTTCTTCTCTTTCTGGGCTATAATGGCTCTTCAATTGGATCTTGGATTTATGTATTGTTTATGCATTATGACTCCAAAGATATTTCAACTTTTATAGTTAAACGGCACAAATGTATATTTTGCATATAAAGAATTACATAAATATGTAAATACATAAAATAAGATATTTAAATTGATTGTTTGTATTTGTCATCGTAGACATTTATCTGCATTTGAACTATGTATAGGTGTTTATTTGTTTGGAATAGATTTATTCATAATTGGGACCTAATCAAGCTGCTTTTATTTTTACAAATAACATAAAACGTGATTAGATCTCTTAGTGATTGTAAGGTTGTCAGATAATTCAGTGATCTAAGTCAATAAAACTTCAAATTGTATTAGTTTAATTATTCTATTACTGTTATCCAAATACTATTTTATTCATAACTTCTGCCGTTGCCCGTTTGACCCGTTGCGTGTATTTTTATTGTTACTTATAGTTGTTACCGAAAACACGAAGGTGACAACAACAACTCTACAGAATTGAAACTTTCTAGGAAACGTACTTATTTGTTTAAGCTCTAAAGGGCACGTTTCACTTGGTTCAGCGCGTTAGCATAGCGATATCGCTTTGCTTGACGAAATATTTAATGTATCAGAAATAGCACCAAACGGATATCTACATAGTCGAAACCCACACACATTGTTTTTTATCTATTAGGTAAATATTTCCTTATTCTCAAGATTATATTGAGCGAAAACATGTGGACGATTTATGCAAATATTTAATATGACTCCTGATGTGCAACTAAGAACCGACACGTTAAGCAAAAGTTATTTGTGTTTACCGTCATAGTTTTTTTAAACGAAGCAAATATGATTTCTATAAATTAGGCGAATTGATAAGAACACGAAAAAAATGGTTGTCTGTAAAGTCGGTTTACGGACGATAGTTTATCGTGACAACGTCATAACAAAACATTGATGAAATGACTGCCATCGAGTGAAAGAAAGATAGATGCGGCGCAAGCGTACAATGAGCGTAACGGGACAATGAGCGTAACGGGACAACTTTTCGTGCATGCAGCCAGCGTTCATCGATTTATTAGATGTTGTCACGTTAAAAACTTAAAATGGGTACAAGGATAGGCAAGCACAACTAAATTTTATATAGTAATAATAATTTTTTTATTTATATATTTGCGCGACGTATTAAGGATAACGTCGTGTAATTGCTATCTGAGTACTTAAGGATACTTTACGGATCTTATCTGCATAATTTAAGTAATCATAACAATAAAATATTTTTGAATCGTCAATCGTTTCGGAAAGCCACCTCTAGAAAGAAGAAGATTAAGTACTCAGTGGTGACGCTTGACGCACTAGTATGATTTAACTTAAATAAAATTATTTTGAATTTGGATTTTTCGTTATCAGTAAGTGTCAGTATTCGTACGTGTACTTAAAATGGGTACAAGGATAGGCAAGCACAACAAAATAATGATTCCAATTCAACAATACTTAGGCTTCCTGCACGTGAAGGCGGAGCCACATTTCAGTGTAAACCAATAGAAAACGCATATGAGCTGCACTATCGCTTCATTACTGCCTCTGTGACACCCCGCCACCTCAACAAACCAAAATTTCCAAACTCCAATTATTTTGAATTATAAATTACAATGTGTTTAATCGCGTCATGAATGTATATTAAGTTTTAAGCGTATTTTGTTTAAAAATATCACGCATGATTTTCATCTATGTATTGTGAATATACATTTAAATAGGCCATTTTCTTTCCTGTTTATCAATCGACTTTCTTCTCTTTTATTGGTAGATATTTACGAGCTTTAGTTTTGTCATAAAAAATAATTTGGAAATAAGAGTAGCTAATGTTCGAAAAAGCAAGTTAATATGTTTTAGAAGTCTACGACTAACGACTGAGCTTAAACAGAATGAAGCTTGTTACGTGCTTCTAAGAATTATATTTCAAAGAGAAACGTAATGACTCAATACGTGGAATAAAATGTTAGTGCAGGGACTGACATTTGATAACTAGTGGAGTGCGATCAATATGAATAATAGAGTAGTCTCGTGTGAGCTCCGTACAGCAGGGAATGGTCTGATTCTAAATATTTCGATACATATCATCGATATACTAAAAAATGTCGATTTAGAAAAGTTTTAATATGTCTTCGTATATGATTTATATATGATTGATGATTATAACTATAATATAAATGAATAGCTTCACAACTAGCTATCACGTTTTTCTTCAGTGTACTTCTTCCGGCACCTTTGAAAAATAACTAAAGAAATACCATATTTTTCCATTTACAATAGTTGAAATTTTAAGGCAATTCTAAAACGTAAATGTTGATGATAAGGTTTGGAACTTATATCACCACAGAGTTGCAGTTCAGGTCGACGAATACAACGATACTTATGGCATAATATCATCCAATACATGCAGGTTTCCCAAGATGTTTTTCCAAGGCGCTGAGTAAAAACCTCTGCGGTGCTTGATTGGATTTGAAACTGCGATTTTCGGTTAACATTCAATTATTCTATAATATAAACGTTTTCTTTAATTTATTCTTGAAATGCTCGTATTGATGTTTATGTGTTATTTTACCAAAGCGTTTAGTCGTTTCACTTCGCAATTATTGTTTTGTAAAAGCTTCTGAAAGTATATCGTCTGTTGAATGCTATATATAGAATTTGTAAAACAGTACGGTCGTAACAATATTATTTGTAACTATTTTGTATGCAAGCTCACGGCCCGAAGCGACACGACGTTGATTAAAGCATTCACCAAAACGTAGTTCAAGGAAGGGGTGGTTCATTTCCGTTGTTTGTATTTATTGATACTAGTACTACATTTCAGATGTAAACTGAATACATTGCTGTTTTTTATAATATAATTCCAATATCATTAAATATTATAATATGAACATATCATAAATTACTGCAACTAATTCCATATCAGTATCGAAAGAACATTGAATATATTTTTTTAAGGAAGGCTTATTTAAATTTTTTTACCGTCACTATACCACACACCACGCGATTTTAAAATAGTATATCACTAGTGTATTTAATTTTCACTGACTTACTATCCAAGTAGAAACAATCAATGAAACCGCTAAGATTAAGTTGGTGAGTGGAGTTAAGACAAAATCGTAAATGGATGGCGTTATCCGTTCATGCCATGTTCGTGCCATATTGCTGAAGTTGTGAATCCACGTGTGAAGCCACGTTAATTTCAATATTTCAAAAATAATGGTGTTTTTTTTTTATTTTTTTTTATTGTGTAGGAAGGTGGACGAGCATATGGGCCACCTGATGGTAAGTGGTCACCAACGCCCATAGACACCGGCATTGTAAGAGTTGTTAACCATCTCTTACATCGCCAATGCGCCACCAACCTTGGGAGCTAAGATGTTATGTCCCTTGTGCCTGTAATTACACTGGCTCACTCACCCTTCAAACCGGAACACAGCAATACAAAGTACTGCTGTTTTGCGGTAGAATATCTGATGAGTGGGTGGTACCTACCCAGACGAGCTTGCACAAAGCTCTACCACCAAGTGTCTCAATTATTTGTCTATATTATGTCTCAGTTAAACGCTGTGAACTATGTAATTCCGGACTGTTAATTTTTTATTTGTAAAAGAACTCTTAACTGTTCCGAACGACTAGATCAACATTTAAATAATTGGTTTAAAAAACGTATGTTATAGAACAACATGCTTAGTATTTTTCTCTATGAATAATGAATAAAAAAAATCAGCGTCAAAATTATTTCATGTGATTCTGTTCATTTTATATAAAATCAATAATTATTTTCTTGTTATAATATTCATCTAAAGCATTTGTGAGAATCCTTTCAACGGAATCTGCTCCGTCTACTCAATTAAAAAATAAATAAAGCTTATTTTATCTATACTAATATTAAGAGGAAAGATTTGTTTGTTTGATACGATTTAAGTCAAAAACTACTTGACCGATTTTACTAATTCTTTCTCCATTAGAAAGCTACATCTTTACCAAGTAACAAAAGTTATATAATATTTTCAAAAAAAAAATAGAGATCCCTACCTAAAATGGAACAGTGTAACCCAATGTATCAAAATGTTGCCTATAAAACATTATTTGGCGTGCGCTGCGAAAACAAATGACGGTACGATAAAAATGTGTTCTATATATTAATAGTAGGTACGCATGGTTGCTCACAAAAAAGTCCGCGATGGTATATGTCTAACTATTATACTTAAGTAAAAGCAACAGTTTTTGTTTAAATACGGTTGGAATCAAATAGTATATATATATATAGTAGTATATATAGGTATCGTTATAATAATCACTATCCATTTAAATGGTTTAATTATCATAATTAAGGTTGATTCTGTACGTGTAAATTCCACTTTTAATTATTCAGATCACACTTTTAGTTTGGAAGTTATGACGGGTATAAAAATTCTCTAAGTAAGAAAAATGACACGGTTTGAACAAACTGTAACTGTCCTACGTTTATTCTATTAACAAATATAATACTAATTTACGTATTTACATCATAATTATAACAGTTTTTAAATTTCGCGGACGAAGTCGCGGGTAAAGTGCTAGTTTAGGGATAAATCAAAGCTTTTTAATGAAAACTACAAATGTTGAGCAAATGAGTTTAAATTAAAAAAAATAAAGTATAAGAAATTTCTCCTTAATAGAGCTTTATTATCTCTAGCTTTTATAATAAAACTTATAAAGAAAGTTTTATTATAAAAGCTTAGCGGAAAGCGGCGCTGGAAGGCTAAATTAAATCAAGCGTATTTACAAGATTTTATTGAATGTTATTAATAATACAGTTTTATTTGTTTATCGTTTCTTTTGTAAATGAAATAATTGAAATTAATAATTTTACACACAAATTAAGAGTCATACTCTATAAAGAGACTACTGCTGGGCAAAGAGCTCCTTTTTCCATTACAATTAAATCAAAGTAATTTATCTAACAAAGTAACTGTAGTCGATTATCGATGAAAAAAAATGAAATGTAACGTTTTAACAAACAGTGACAACTTCGAATAATAATTATAGTATCATATATACTAGAACGCAGACTGAAGTTTCATGATGTCACGATAACGTTTTTATAATGCTTATCATAGAAAATAAAAATAAGTAAGAAGATATAAAGATATTTTATTTCAATTTTCGGTACGAGAACTGGTGGCATATCTGCCAGATATGCCGGCTCATATACTCATGTACATCCTATTCTACCCGAACTTAAACTTTACAAACTGTTTATTGATTTCGACATTAGATATCGTTCTAGTTCAGAACGGATTGATGAGATTAATTATAGTGTTGTATGAAAAACATAGTTTTTTTTTATAATAGATTTAGAAACATATCTCTCTTATATTAAACACCTCACAAAATTTACTTTATGATGTCAACATATAGTTCGATTCGTCGACGTGTCTCGAATGTAAATAAGGAAATTTAAATGTAATAATATATGTAGAGTTAACGACTCTTTGCATAATTACTTAGAACCGGCTGCTTGACTGACTGACTGACTTCTGTATCCAGCGTGAAGTAGAGCAAAATTTTACTTAGTACTTTTTATACTGATAAATAATTACAGCCTTGCCCTTCGTAATTTGTCTACATAGTTTTCTATGACAAAACTAGTCGTATAAATGTGCTCTTCAAGTACATGCTATGGTTTAACATTTACTTAGGTTGTTATTCATATTTTAAAAGACAACCTTGAGATGAATGTTTTTTTTTCTTTGCGGTTATGGCTGTAGCTTCATTAGTCGAGTGAGAGAGTATTCTGGCACTATAATGTATGTTGGATAGAAAGTTGTTCGGCTCCAAACTTTGATATAAGTATTAAAATTTCAAACAATAATAGATATCTAAAATAAGTATAGAATAAAGAACATAACAGTAACAGCCGGTGATTGTCGCACTGCTGGGCTATGGCTCTTCTCCTCTTCTGAGGAGGAGGTTTCGAGCTTATTCCACCACGCTGCTCCAATAAGGGTTGGTGGAATACGCATGTGACAGAATTTCAGTGAAATTGGACACATGGAGGTTTTCTTACGATGTTTTATTTCACCGTGAAGTACGAGGTGAATTATAATCACAAATTATACCTGTGCTTGCCGGGGTTTCAACCCACGATCGTCGGTTAAGATTCACACGGTTTTGGCCAGTCACCACTGGGCCATTTCGGCTTTTTAAAGTACATTAATTATTGAAATTTAGTATAAAAATAATGAAATAAATAATAACCAACTTTTTATGCCTATAAATTAAAACAAATAATTGATAAAAGAAGAGAATACGCTTATGTTCGTCAAGAGGAATTTCATGTTTATCGAGCGTTGGACGTCGAAGGTAAGCTTAGACCAATTAAAAATGTATTATAAAAACTGGCCAAGTGCGAGTTGGACTCGCGCACGAAGGGTTCCATACCATTATCTATAAAAACAACAAAATATAATTCTGTTGTATGGGAGCCTCCCTTAAATATTTATTTTATTCTGTTTTTTGTATTTATTATTAGCGGCAACAGAAATACATGATGTATGAAGAAAACTTAGTCTAACTATCACGGTTCATGAGATACATGCCTGGTGACAAACGGACTGATGAACGGACAGCGGAGTCTTTGTAATTGGGTTCCCGTTTTACCCTTTTGGTACGGAACCTTAATTTTAGGTTAAAGGAATTTAATCTTCACTAATATGCAAAAAAACTATCTCTTCTTTAAACTATCCATTATTACTCGGTGGTAGAGCTTTGTGCAAGCTCGTCTGGGGAGGTAACACCCACTCATCAGATATTCTACCGTAAGCAGCAGAACTTGTTATTGTTGTGTTCCGTTTTGAAGGGTGAGTGAGTCAGTGTAATTACAGGCACAATGGACATAACATCTTGGTCCCCAAGGTTGGTTGCGCATTGGCGATGTAAGCTATGGTTAACATTTCTTACAATGCCTTTGTCCATGGGCGTTGGTGTCCACTTACCATGAGGTGGCCCTCATGCTCGTCCGCTTTCCTATACAATAAAAAAATTTGCTAGTATTTATCAATTTATATCAGTACAGCAGTACCTTAATCCAGAGGAAAACAATATTAATTTATAAAAGACTAGTATTTTTCCTGTGCATTGATAATGATTAAATCATTGAGTGTTTAAATATCGTTTTAAACATTGCTTTCATTTCGGAAACAAGGTTAAATAATTTGCGAGGTATTTTCAATATCCAGTGACATTCAGACGGCGGTCAAATAATTGATTCGCTATAACTGACTGGAAGTTTGAAATGCCTGTTTCTGACGGGATTTCAGCGAGAGCTGTAATAATCTCATATTCGTTCTGCTGTATGTCGCAATACATAATATACGTAGAGCAACACAAAGTGAAACTAATGACATAATTTTACAATACAACAACTGGAGGCGTTACAGTAATTTTAAATTTGTCATTATTTGTTTGATATCTTTATTTGATATATTTTGATTTTTATTCAAGAAATTTAAGTAGTACCTAAATACATATTATGTAGTATTATGAACCAAAACTATTTGATTTTGAATAAACATAATTCTACTTCATCACATCTAATTATATATACTTAACAATATTAATTATGTACAAAGAATAGTTATGTACATTCATTTAACACTAGAAATAAAAAAAATAATCATTCCAAGCTTCTGTTCCAACCATCTTAAGAAAGTTAATATCGATTTTAGGGCTATTTATACGGATTTCTAATAAGATTCCGTAGTAGGTACTAGAGCTGCCTTTGAGCAGGTTTCAATTAATTATAAAAACGTCTTATTAGTAAAACCTATTACTCTGTAACTGAATATATGTCTAACAAAAATGTATGAATTCTATCGCTGAACCTCGTGTAGGAACTAATTGTATATAGTTCAACATACATATTTGTTATGATACAAATGTTGTGATACTTATTATTAAAAAAAAATTAACTTCTTTAACAGTTTTTAGTAAAATGTTTGATGTAGTTTGATTACTTTTTCGAAGTTCGAAAATTGTTTCTTTTTTGAAATAGTAATAATTAAAAAAAAAAAAACAAATCACTTCAGGCATTTAAAGACGGAATAATGCCGAAGCCCTGAAAACATTACGACATTAATATGAGCGACTTTCTAAACGATTGCAACGAGTTGTGAACTTGGAAAAATCCATTAAAATTTTCTTTTATGCTGTATTGCAATATTAAAACCCTATTGAAAAAGGATTATAACATAGCGCAAAGGGAGTCGTATTGCAAAGGGATTATTTTATTCAACCGGACTGCAATAATTGCATTTAGTTTTCGATGTCAAAGAGCTACGTTTTGTGAAGCTGAAAATTAATTTGTGTGATGTCAAAGAGCTATCTATGAAATGATATTTCGTTCTATTGCTAGCTAGGTATGTATATATTCAAGTTTTTCATTTCGTCCACTAGCAAATCGGTTTTTAATGAAACTGATAGAATACGAGTTATTATAAGTATATATTATATAACGGGTGTAGTTATCTATACCATTTCTCTATTCGAACAACATTTCTTTTTAAATATCTAGACGTTACAATAATGATGTATAGTATTTCGTCATCATAATAACATTAAAAAGAGTTAAGTTGATTATATTTTCCAACTGATATGGAACTATAATATTATTTTAATTTATAGATTCAGTTCGGTTTTGTTCTAAGTTAAATTGTTGAAGTAGTGAGATTCAGATATTATGCTTTATTCGATGACTTTGTCGGTGAGAATATTCAATACCCAACAAAATAACTAACTTTAGTTACAAAGTAATAATTCTTATGTATATAAGCTTGCAGTTTTAAATAGTAGTTATATAGGATGGCGAATAAATATGTATATTATTGATTTCTTGGCGTTAAGGGCAGACATCTAGGTACTTATTGTGTGTCCGCATTAAGCGCATTTTATGAAGACGATAGTTCGTTTAGGAATATTTTGCAAAACACCGTGCGTGCTTTGTGATTATGTTATTTATCATAGTCATTATCATATTTTGACGGTCAAACCTTGACGCTGTTATGTTAAATATTTTAAATAAAGTACCCCAATGTAATTAACTTAGTTTTAAAAACCACTAAATTTTTTTTATTGTATCGGTTAGCCTATGGGCCACCTGATGGTAAATAGTCACTAACGCCGATAGACAATGTTATGGTATGGATATGCGGTAGAGTATCTGATGTGTACGTAGGTACTACCTACCCAGGCAGTACCACCCACCTAGCTTGCACAAAGTTCTACCACCGAGTAGATATTCATAGATGTTATCAATAGCTAGTAAAATTACAGATGTTTTAATTGAAGAAAATAAATTGGTCTAACTTTTAGAGGGAGCGTATCTGAAAGTCTTAATTCAAAATGGCGACGAAATACGTCATTGTAAAATACGATACGCGAGCGGCGTTTCCGAATCCGATATTGTTGATAAAATGTCTCGCTTTGTTTGATTAAAGGAAGCGACTGAAACACGGCGTACGCTTTGAAACGTTAACGATGGCCTTTTTATATATTATTTGTATGGCAAACACGAAACAAAAAACTATTTTTAAAAACTTTAATTGAAAAGACCATCGAAATCAGCTCGTATCACGGATAATACCCATAGTAATAAGGAAAAAAACGCATTATATATATATATATATATATAGTGAAATTCGCAAGAATTCTTGAATAGTTAAAACATATAAAAAGACATTTTTTTGAATTGAAGTATAATTGCATAATTGATCGACATCCGACAGTATTGTACGCAATCGTTTATTTCTGGATGGTCTTAATTTTCGTTTGTTTAATAAATATCGCGATTTAAAGTTCTGTGTATTGTGAAGGTTGAGAATTTCAGAAAATGTTTGTTACACTAACTATTGTTAATAAACGTTCCCTGTCAAAGGCCGCTATAAAGTTTCTCTTAGCTGCCGTTTTGTTTTTATGGGATTTATTTTTGGTAATAAAAATATAATGTAAAAATACAAAAATGCGGAACTCGACTTCGCTTGTCAGGTGCGGGATTCGAACCCACGTTTCCAGCACTGTAAGCCGGTGTCATAACCCCTAGACCAACCTGACAGTGTACAATAAGGTGAAAAGTTGCATATATAGCGTGAAACAACTATCTCATCTTTTATCCAATTATGAAAGTTTAATAATTGCGTATTCATAACGACTGAATGTAAGCAGACTGATATACTTAATATAATCTATATCTGATAAAAGTGGGCTGGACCTGTAACACTGATAAAATTGCCTACCGTTATAAAAGGACGACCGTGTTTAAATACTTATATACATATAAATATAGTTTGGAGATGCCTTTATACCAAAAAAAAGACACGCTAATTTCAAGCCGCCATTTTCTTGGTGAACAGAAAAGTGATGTAATTAATTAGTTATTGGTGGGACTTGTGATTTGTTGAATGCGTTTAATTGTGTTATTTGGATCTTGAAGAATAGTTGAGTAAGTAATTTACAGCGAATTGTATGATAATATGGTGTTTCATTATTAAAAAACCAAATTCGAGATTTTTCATGGCTAGATGTTACATAAGATGGTAGTTTGTGTTAATGCACAACTTCCATGATTATGATTTATTTTATTTGTCATTAATATAAATTTAATGTTATATTAATTTTCAGTATAAAAAACTATTTACAGAATAATTTTATTAATTTGGTCACATTTTATAAAATTTTAATTAATCCATAATCTTCAATTGTATTTTTTTATAAATTGTAATGTTTTCTTTTATTTTTTCATTAATATTTTAGTTGTATCTAAATAATATAATATAATCTAAAACGGATTGTTTAAAACACAAATGTGTAAACACAAGTGCACTATCACTATGTAAAATGATGGAAAGGCAAATTAGAAACGACCGGAAATGACGAGGCACAAGACATCCGGCCTTCCGAAGGGCTACTTCCCTCCTACTGATCATTTCCTGACAGAAAACAATCGTTAAACTGATTTGGATTGAACCGGATATTGAACCGGAGTTCAACCACACCATGTAAACTCACCACTAAAGCTTTGAAGCAGTGAAATGTACAATTAATGCAAAACTCGTGACCGATTCAAGCGATACAAATACAGTTCCATTTCGTGAAAAGCTGCTATGTTTAACATTAATATATGACGCAAAAGCATTGCCACGTGTGAGCACAACACATAATAAATCTTTGAAGCGAACTGTTTTCGCGGTTTATCATATTTTAGGTAAATTAAATAAATGGGTTTATTGATACAGTTGTCTATTAATAAATTATCCTATCAATAACATGCATTTCCTAACTAGTACTATGTCCAAATGTATACTTCAATAGATATGCTGAATTGTTATTGAAGCAAAGACGTATTTAAGCAGTAAATCCTTAACCATAAATATGGCGTTGTTTAGCACTCTTATCTATAAAAGAACTAAGGTTTTACTGAGAGACAGTTTTATCGTAATATGAGGCGTAATAAAAGGTCTCGCTTGAAACCCGAGGTAAATACCTCCTTTTCTGCTAAAGAGGAATTTGAAGCTAAACGGTTTGTTACTAAAGTTTTCTAGGCAGTTAGTTCCGTTTTCCGAGTAGTATTCTTTTACTGGCTGGTAGGGCGTTTTGCATGGGTACCATCCACTCATTATAGATTCATTCACTAAGCAGCACTTGTAATGTTGCGTTTCGGATGAAAGGGTGAGTGAGCCAGTGGTAACTACAGGCACAAAGTACTTATCATGACATTTCCAATGTTGATGACGCATTGGCGTTGTCTATGGGCGGTGGTGTCCACTTACCATCTGGTGGCCCATTTTCCCTTAAACATAATGTCATTACTTGTTTTGCTAATTTTGATCGATAAACTTTTTACTTAGTGCATTTCAACCACGTTGACCTTTCTTGTAATCGCTTAACTGTGCGTTCATAGAAAACAGAAAATTTTATTTATTCTAATAAACACATACATTATAAAAATATTAAGAAAACCCTTGTATTTAATCTTTGTTATTTTTTATTTTTACATTAATGATATAAAATACTGTTATATACACTTATTCATACTTGAAGCTAATAGTAGATAGTATTAGGTTGTTATAATAATTTTGGAGACTTTTTGTTTAGGAGTTAATAAAGTAAGTAAGGAGTAAAAGTTATGTAGTGTTGTTGATAAAACCAATAGAAATTAGTATTATGTTAAGCCTATTAAACTATGACGTCTCGTCTGTTCCCGTATCAAGGATGAGTGAGCCAGGGTAATTACAGGCACAAGAGACATAACATCTTAGTTCCCAAGGTTGAAAGCACATTGGCGATGTAAGCGCTGGTTAACATCTCTTACAATGCCATTGCCTATGGGCGTTGGAGACCACTTACCATCAAGTGGTCCATATGCTCGTCAACCTATGCTATAAAAAAATAAGTCATTTACTGTAGGAAATAATTTATATTTTTTTTTCGTTTTTATTTTTAAGATTAGAGTATCCAACGACATTCATTAAGAGTTTGATTTTGGAATGAATTTAGATTATCTCTAAAGATTGTGAATATTTTGCCTAAAGGATATTATACAATCAATGACTTTTTAGATGATTGCACACCTTGGGAATGAAACGATCGCCTCCAGGCTGTTTCAATTAAAGAAGAATATTATTATTGTATTGTTATTATATATTATATAAATATTGTAAAAAATGAGATGAAAAAACTAAAAAATCCCGCTGAGTTTCTTTCGCCGGTTCTTCTCAGGTCTGAGGTGTTTATTTCCGAACCGGTGGTAGACTTATGACAATCAATAAGTAAGTGTAACACTTCTACATTGAATAAAGATATTTGAATTTGAAGAAAATAAGGGGACTACCTTGTGATTAAATCATAACTTCGAATGAAGCGACTAAATATAATCGCAATTTCTCAAATGATCTAAAATTACAATAACCAGTCGGCAAACACGATCCAACCACATTTTATGTTTTTCTTTCTTTTGAAACTAATTTGAATATGTATAAGTTTATAATTGAAATATTTTAAAACCATCGTTAGTTGAAAAATAGGTAACTGGTTTGAGAATCATTTTAGGTTATAAATTATATTATAAAATTATTAAAATATTTTTTATATTGCAATTGTATTTGTTACAAGACTTTTAAAGTTGTATTATGTGACCAGATCATAAATGAGTGTTAAGTGAGATGTTTTTATTAGCCTTCACCTACAGAATATTTTAATATGCCTTTGTACGGTCCATGTACATCATTTAATAATTTAACGCACCCGTCATCAATATAAATTACTACATTTTCATTATTTTCAGTTAGTTCAAGTCGAACTATTGATCGATTCGCATGTCCTCAATACCAATTTTACCAAACCAGTCAGCTCATAATTAGTCACCATTCCAACCACATTTATAGTCTACCACATACCTTCATCTAATTCATACATACCACTGTATATATGTTAATAATAGAATATATTCTACAATATACAATAGACTGTACTTAAATAAACAATATTAGTTCTTATCTATTCTAAAGTTATATATATATATATATATGTACATTGTACATGTATAATTCTAATATAGAATATATTATCATTATATTAATGCAACCGGAGACTCACCCTATCGCCTTTCACAATATAGTACATAACACTCCACACCACATATATTCAATTTGACGTAAGCCTATCAATACGGGGTGCTGTCGTTGCACATTTAGCGAACACAAAGGTATCCTGTTAGCCGTCCAATTAGCGCGTGATGCATGGAGCTTTTAGCGACTTAAATTCGTTATTTTTGAAAAATGATGTATCATGTACGCTTTGAAATACCTATAAATACTACATATGGAATTAATTGCTCATCATTACTGCTACAGAAATTCTTATAATCTATAGTTCTTGCTTTAATCTGTATTATTTTCAAGTAACACGTGATCGTTTTTTTTTCTATTACGTAATGTTTTTATATTGTACTTACAGTTCTAACATAGAAACGATATTTTTTGTTAGTTACTTTGATAGTTCATCGGTAGCGGTGTAAAATCACAGGTTCTATTGTCCTGTTATACATTTATTTACGATGATGAAAATACAGGAAATAATATAACAGTTTAGTTTATACTACATAAGAAACTACTTATTAATATAACTTTATACGTATAGATAGATTTATGTATCTATTATATAAAGATTAATTTATTCGAATAATTAAAAATGCAACAACGCTAGAAATATGAGTGGAATATTTTTAATTAGAATTTAAAATGAAAACGGAAAAACGTAACAATCTGAACACGTGCTTGAAGTATAATTTCACTTTGACTTTGAATCTCAACTTTGACATTTAATGTTAACTATTTTTTCAAGACTGAAACGCAGTTACACGTGTAAATTGCACGTGTAACGACACTTAATTAAACTTTTCATAATTGATATTGAAGTTATCGAAGATCAATTATGTAGGTTTTCACAATACCGGCTGTATTTTTTAGTATTCATTAAAAATCGCTATGTAACCTACATTTTTAATATAATTGGATATTATGTGCTTTATGCAGGTGATTAAATTTATAAAGAGAACTATAAATATTAATAAATTAATTATATTATGTTGCACAGTGTTCATTCTTAAGTGCCAATCTGAAATCTTTACTAAATATAAGACCCGATAGTAAATTAATGTGTATGTAATAAATAGTATTTAATTATGTAGACTGACAGACATTTTGTTTTTTATTTATATTTCTGACCTTTTATTTTTTTATTTATGTGATTCCTCATAACAAAGGAAACCACCAACCTTGAATATAAGTTTAAATTAAATTGAAAAACTATTGACACGAAACTATAACTAATATAATTTTAATGATCTTTTTTTAAATGGATATCATAATGATTTTTGATTAAAATTTACGATTCTTTTTATTGCATTGGAAGGCGGACAAGCATATGGGCAACCTGATGGTTAGTGGTCACCAATGCCCATAGACATTGGCATTGTAAGAGATATTAAACATCGCTTACATCGCCAATGCGCCACCAACCTTGGGAACTAAGATCTTATGTCCCTTCAAACCGGAACACAACAATAGCAAATATTGCTGTTTTGCGGTAGAATATCTGATGAGTGGGTGGTACCTACCCAGACGAGCTTGCACAAAGCCCTACCACCAAGTTAATTACGATATAATCTTACTTAAAAACAACATAACGGTTGTTGATCATATTAAAATTTGATTAAAAACTAAGAATTGCGAACAATATAGTTTAGTCATTAACATTTACACCCAGACAACTTTTAAATTACATCTGTACCAAAGTCGAACAATTCATGGTGGCCACTGGCCATCTATGAATGAGTTAATAGGTTCACAGATAATGTTATTATTTATATCATACTAAGATCAAATAAATATCAATAAATATACAGCCGTCGATACCGTTAAGGTGCTTTACAAGTAGCCATTTCAAAACAACGTATTTAAGATCTACTATAACGAAAAAATCTTTTTAGTATTTGTTGTTATAGTGGCAACAGAAATCAACTGTCTAACTATCACGGTTCATGAGATACAGTATGATGACGGACGGACGGTCGGACAGCATAGTCTTAGTAATAGGGATCCCGTTTTAACCTTTGGGTCTAAACCAATTGGACGTATGACGACAACAACGGCTATAATATGAACTAAACTGCAACAATATGGCACAAAAAAAATAGAAATAAGAAAAGGAGATGAACATATTGACCGACAAAGAGATGGAAGAATAATTTGCCAGAGATATCGAAAATATTATTTCAAGAGGTGGAATTACGTTGGAAAATAGGAAAAATGTCATCGGTAAATAAAATTACCCTGTGATTGTTACCTAAAATATAGAACATTTTTTGATAGAAGTAAGACAAATAGACAAAGAATAAGAAGACTTGAGCCCTCAGAAAACCAAATTAACTGGCCAAAAGGAGATATAACACCTTTATTTAAACCATTGAATTGGAAGCATACTATTTAGTATTATTTAAAATAATTTTATCTAATGATTCCCCTGTAGAAATAAGTGATTTAGTTGTCAGCAAAAAATGTTTTTCAAGGTAGTAACAACATCCTTATAGTAATTATTTTGTCATCGATTAAATTAAACTTGGATATGTCATCAGTCACACTCCTGGTTTCACAGATAATAATTTTCAATGTAACTTTAACTTTATCTGACGCACTTTTGTTATTTTCTGGTTCATTGTTTAAAAATATTTAATATTTTTCAAATTATTCGTTTAGCTAAAAGGGTTTTAGCCATTCGTGTATACGCATAAAACAAACATAAATATTATATATAGTCAACAAATTATAAATAATAAAATAGATTTTAAATTTAAAGCAGACATATCTCATAGAACCTGTTGTCCCTTCTAATTAAGCTTTTTGATTTCATTATTATGGAGGAGCACAATATAATATAAAACATTCAAATAGTATGAGTACAAGACTGATTTTTTTCAATGACTTTTTGTTGTATGAACATCATTGTAAACTTTAATTATTATCAGGTTTCGTTGCGGATATTATTTATCTATTTGTAAATTTAAAAAAAGGCAAGCTCTTTGTATTTGTACTAAAAAAATATTCTAATATTTATGGAGACGACAAGACTACGTTTGAAGGAAGTTTGTTCTTTTTTGGAATTCCTGCTTTGTCATATTATGTTCATACGAGTATCCAAATGAGTATAAAAAATGTTGCATATTGCAGAAAGGTACACTTTTTAATTGATATTGTTTCCGCTTACGTTTTCTCTTTTTGATTTTTTAATTATCTTGCAATATTCATTATTATCTTCATAGAATTTCAGGAAATACATTCAAGAAAAAAAGTTAAACATGCGTCATAAGGCGATATGTTTGGAGCTTAGAGTTTCACTAAAAAGATGCAAAGGTGCATTAGTTTTACTATAATTATTTAATAGTAATGTAATTAAATACAAGCATAATATATAAAAATAATTGAATTTATTAGACCGTAATGGAGACATAAAATCTGAATAAAAAATAAAAAATAAAGCACAAAAATCAATGACGCTGTGGGTAAAGATATAATATACTAGTCTAAAATACTAACAAATTATCATTATATCGCCATCGAAATGAATAATAAAATCGTTGCCGTTTAGTCTTTTTACTACTCAACTAAATCAATGAGTAGAATCTGGTTCCAATTTCGATGAAATTTCTTAAGGAATTATGACGTCAGTGCAATAACAATTCCACTGAGGCAAAAATTGTATTCTGCTTATTCGAAAATTGTATTCTCCTAAAATTTTATGTGAATCGCAACTAGCTCATCGTAGCTGTTAGTTGATCGATTGTTGGACCGCTGATGAATAGACGGATCGGATAGACCAATAACTATTACGATTTATATATTTTATTAGGAGAATTGACCATGAACGCTTTGTTTTAACGGCTTAGTTTTATTTCTAAAGTATAAATATTCTAAAAAACTTTTTCTAAAAATAAATAGAAAATGAACTGGTTGGGGCAGGTAAACACACAGATTTCACGGTAGCATGCGCAAGCGATCCCGTGGCCCTCCCTTTAAGACGGGGAGGGTACCGTGGTGGTTTTAGTCGGTAAGAGTCCGACATAACCCTCCATCAAGATATGGAGGGTATCCACGATGGATTTCCCCACGTAAAAAAAAGGTAAGCACACAGATGTCACGGTTGAATGCGCAAGCGATCCCGTGGCGCTGCACTTAAGACGGGAAGGATACCGCTGGTTTTTTAGTGGGTATTCCGATGTCCGGGGTGCACTCGGTGCCCTGGACATACGGCGAGTTCCACACCCCCCCCCCCCAAGTTACCAGTGGGGGGAAACGCGTCAAGCGTTTTTTCAGCGTAATAAAAAAAAGGTAAACACACAGACGATAAACGACAACTTGATCGAGGAGCTTGCCACACTCGTCTATAAATAGGGATAAATATTTACAGATAGATATGGCGAAATGAGTACAGAATACAGTTAATCTTGCAGGTTCGAGAGGGGAAGTTTATGCTTGTTTCATCCCATTGATGGCTCTCTTCGGGAAATCTTTCAGATTGCCGTTCAGAACTAAGTCCAGGCTCTTACGAAATCCAACGAGGTAGCAATTGTCATGTCTCCTGAGGAGAGTTCCGATCTGTGTTAAAGTCGGTCATCATAGGTTTTAGTGGGTAAGAATCCAATATAACCCCGACTCTCGGGACCCGGCTATGTCTAAAAGATTTCAAGTGCGATAAAAACGTTTGAAAAAATATATGTAAAGTAAGTTGAAATTATAAGGACTACCTTGTCTTTGGTATAATAAATAAAGAACACTTTTCTTTCATCAGTTTTCTGAAATCATCAATAAATTATATTATTTATAACCTAAAATATCGGCAAATTACGTAAACCTTTTTGGTAATAACAACCTAACCTTATAATTTATTCATAATTTTGTATAATCTTGGTATTTCCGAGAAACAAGTTTAGTGTCCGGGTGGACATTACATATCTAGCCTCGGTGTTCGTCTTTGAATAAGGCAGCCTACTAACTTATTGTTTTTGTGTATATTGATCATTAAAAAAGCGCGTAGAATGAAATAGTTAGTAAGTACTGAAGTTTTTGGGTAAAAAAGTGAGGAATTAGTATTCCTTTTTCCCATGCAGGATAAATTAATAATTCGATTGTAATTAATTACCTTGATTGTCAGAATGTGGTTCCCCGTTAAACTGAGTTTCTAGCCGATTCTTTTCGGTAGAATCTATTTTCCAAATGGTAGTTTGTATTTTATTTTTTTAAAATGACATGGTTCAAATGCCGACTTGAATCATGTTTATTTTGATATGATTTGATATTGCATTTTTAATCAAGAGTAAATTGTGCTTATTATATCAATATCGATTCTACGAAATAGCACAATTAAACTTTTATAGGTTAATATACCATAGTCCGCGTTATCACATATGTATTATTATATTGATAATAGAAATGCTACTCCAGTATTTTTTTTTCGTAACCACTCTGAATCTTACCATAATACCACTAATCTAATCCCATGTAATCTTTTATTATATTGGGTGAATCTTTGGAAATTCCCAGGCCGTCTCGTCGTCCTTCTAACAGCGGTATAAGAAGACCTTACATACTATAGTATACGCTTTATCTTATAAGCCCGGACCTTGTTCTCGTACAACAAGGATACGGCCCAGAGGAGCATTGTAATTTCATTGTGAGTGAGCCAGTGTAATTTCATGACATGACATCTTAATTCCTAAGGTTGGTGACACATTGGCAATGTAAGCGATGGTTAACATTTTTTACAATGTCAATGTTTATGGGCGTTGATGACCATTTACCCATATGTTCGTCCTATTACCGATGCCATAAAAAAACCTTCAAAAAACTTCAACCTTCAACTTCAACTACAACTGCGTAGTATCTCAATCCAAACCATTGTGACTGCACATCGTTATCGATTCACATGCGACCTTACACATGTATTCACCAAAACAACCTTGACCGAATTTAACTGGATGGATCGCCTCAGGGGGAAGAGGAATCTACACCCCTCGTTAATTGAGCGCGAGGCTATCACCTAGCCACTAGAATTAGATCAACGAAGCATTTAGGTTAGTATGTTATATAATTTTATTGCCATCAATGTATATCGTTTCGAAATTCCTGCTGTGTCAAGAGTACTCTGAGCGAGTACTATTAAGTACCGGAAAAATTATTCTAAATATTTCAAAACAAATATACGATATGCCAAATTTATAACATAAGTGAAATTATGGCTTGTAATTTAAAATAAATGAAATCAATAAGTCATTACAGTAATGTGTGCAATTCACACGTGGTAGAAGTGAAACCTTCAAAAATTTCGGCTTCAACTGTATAATGCTCCCTATCTCATTTTCTCCCACGTTAAATCTTATGAATTGATCTGTCTGTCTCTTTTTACTGTCGCTTTTTCGTTTCATCGACTTTCAAATCACAACGATGCTAAAGAAGATTTCACTCAAAATTATGTAAAAGTCAAAGATAATACATATAGCAAAACTAGCTTTATTTTTTAACGTTTGTAGTCATCTTTATTCGGTCGTTATGTTTATATCTTGTAAACTGTGTTATTGTTGCCACTGCTGTTTTTATGATCATAAGTTTCCACGAGAGGTCGATAGACTTGTAATTAAACTTTTAATATGTATATTATAACTAACAACCCAATCAAGGTTTCGTTCGCGATGGTTTATAGATATATAATTATAAGAATGTAACATACAAATGTATTATGTCTAAGCGTTGTGTTTTTCTCGAATTATTAATGCATAAGCATTCTAGTATTTTTAATTTTAATTTGTATTTATAAATAATTTCTATTTAAAGGTGTGTTTTTTAATGATACATGTCAAAATCAAAATATTTTTTATTCCAATTTAAATTTTTTTTCAATACCGAGCACCAACAATTCGGTGGCTCTTGCCCGAATTTGAACTACAGTAATTGAAAGCGGCCTTTGATTAAGATCGCGCATCCCTGTATCTACTGGACCGCTCCGGCTCAATGTTTTTAAACAGCATTCATCTTTATGTAACGAATTTATGTTTCATTGTGAGTAGTTATAGTAATTTAATGGTTCATCTTTTAGCTTTAGATTGGACGTTGAAATTATGTGTGTCCTAAATGTCAAAACCAGTTTTACAAATGTATTAGGTATTTAATATGTGAATTTAGTTTTTATACTGTATACGATAATTCAATGTAAAATGTAATAATTATTTACTCGACATAATTTTGATGGTCCATCGAATAATGTTTAATATACCTTACATATATTTAAAATTATAAGAAGGGCTATTTATTATCATAACCTATGTGTCCAAGAGCACCTGAGCGAATAATTTAAAGGTATACTTTTTTTTACTTTTATCCAAAATATTACTCCCTCACTGGTGACAGGAGGGCTGGTTCATTTTTCGTCCAGAGAATCGGAATTGCGATTCAAATGCTGCTAGCATTTTTGCCACCATTCCACACGGATCATATCATCATCATCACGAATGTATAGTAATTATTTTTAATTTTTATTTGTATGTAAAAAAAATTGATCTGTTTCAATTATGTTTTGAATATTTCTAAATAAACTACTAAAAAACTTTATTTCTCAACAGTAACTGCTGGGCTAAGGCCTCTTTCCTCTTTTTGAGAACGTTTGGAGAATACACATGTAATCACAAATTAAGCACATGGAATACAGTGGTACTCGCCCGGGTTTGAACCAACGATAACGGTTAAGATTTACGCGTTCTTACCACTGGGGCCATCTCGGCCATTCTCAAAGGATGACACGATTTATATGAATCTTGTATTTCGATATAGTAAGAAAAATCAACCCTGTTCAACATTTTTTTTTTCTTTAAATGAAAATGTTAACAAACTTTTATGTAATGCAATCATGGGGATATCTCGTCATAAAAAGCTGTAGGAAACTCTGTTAACCTTTAAAGCCCTGAACCGAACAGTGACTTAAACGATATTTCTAGAAACCCTGATTAAGACGGAAATGAACTTGTTTGAGGTCGGAGGATATAAGCGAACTCCTTCGATTTACCAAGAATTGTTTGCACTCTGTGGTGCAAACTAGATTAGAAGACAGAAGGGCATTTTCCGCTCTTCTATACTTAGCCTGCAAAATTAAAGATGTTTGTCGGATGACACTTTACTCGTTTTATTTTTCCTGATTATTTTAAAAATAGTAATGAATGGTAATTTTACGCTTCTTGATTATTTTCATAACGTGTTATTTTTTTTCGTACTAAAGATTACTCGTTACTAGTAACTAAGTGTACTAGTAACTACTAATGTATAAATGCTTGGTTACTCGAGGCTCAGAAGGATCGATTGATTGATACGGGTAGTACAATACAACTTCTATACCCCCTCACCCTTCAAACCGGAACAAAACAATACTAAGTACTGTTTTGCGGTAGATTTGCTGATGAGTGGGTGTTACCTAACCAGACGAGCTCAAAGCTCTACCACCGAGTAAATAAATAATTTGCTCTTTATATCATTTAACTGAATTTTCGATTATGGCGCGAGAGAAGCCACGGGCTAAGCGCTAGGCTTATATAAATCAGGATAGCCGTATACTAGAAACATCTCCTTAAAATTATAATAAACCTATAAATCCTTAATAAGTTTTTGAAATACAAGATGGCGTCGGTAATCTTATTATGGAGCGAGCTTAATTTATAATGCTTGAAGCCAATAATTTCTACCAAGCAAGATTGAGTAACCTAACGTCTCAATTTAATATAATATTTGCAATCTGAAATAGTTAGGTACTCGTAGATCCATTTTCAATCTGCGTCGCAATAACGAAATTGAAGCTTACTAGATATTTAGATTAAATTTTCGAACTAATATTAGATATGAAATATCAAATACATGGATTACTTATTTCGTAGAAAGATGAGTATTCATTTTTACTTAGGGGTTTTAGATGAAAACGGTTATATATTCTCTTGTCGAGTGCTTATAGAGTTTGGTATTTACTATTTGTAAACAACACTTCAATCATCATCATTCAATTATTTGAAAAATAATTATTTTTACTGTGTACATAATTGTGTCGTTATAATAATAGATTTTTAGACTGTATTGTTAATAAAAAATTATGTATATGATATAAAACTATATTACACTAGTAAAAAAGATTAAATCATATATATAAAAAATTGAAATTAAAAAGTCAGACGCAAAACTAAAAAAAAAGATGATATACAACTCTAAATATATGTACGTGAATACGAATACTAGGAGTATGAGTGTTTATAGAACTAACGTAGTATTAACAAAGATTTGTTTTTTAACCAGGTAATTTTCAGTTGTTACCAATGTACAAAAAAAAAAAAAAAATTTAAACACGTACAACTCATAAAATATAAATACATACAGAATATACTGACACGCTTAAAGAAAAACCTTGGATACTATTTATATCTATACTACCTTATAATTTAGGGTAATTTATGAAGGCATATATCGGTGAAGTATCAAATTTCATTTCAGAATCAAGAGGATGCTGGCGCGCAATGTATGCATAAGCCAGGGTGTCTTTTTACCAATTAGCTGCATCAAAGCCGTACGTTTATGTCATTATGTAGGAATATGTAATATGTATATTTGGTAAAGAAACCTATGAAACAATAATGGTAATAAAAAGTACAACGGGCTGCACTCCGAGAGTGCCGGCAGAAGTGAAAACTTGAATATTAACGTTGTGCATTTTTGACATTTTGGAATGGTTAGGGAAAAAAATTGCACGAATTGCTTTAATTATTATCAGTATAAAAGTACTATAATTTATGTGATAAAATACAATATTTCAATATCAATTTATATTACATTAAAAATTTAAGACTTCAGAATCCGTCTTACGAATTTTCAATCGTTAACATTTTTAACCCATTACAAAAAAGTGCACAACGCCGCTAAATAAGTTTTCACTTCAATAATCAAGCGCTGTTTAATTAGACTAAAGAAGATATACCTACGTATGAAGTTGGATATTTGTGATATGATCTGATTAAATGTATTATTCAAGAATAGTCCAAAGAGTTCGAAGTATTTCATATATCAAACTTTTCACCTTCAATATTAAATTTCGAGTTGCTAGCGTGGGTGTATAAATAAAATCAATAAAATATCCGATGGTATTATGTGAAGTGAGGTGGGCGGTAGCAATATGGCCAATTTCTGACGTATTAATGTTATTACGCAAAATAATTCAGTTAAAATCGTGATGTTCATGACTATATTTTTATAATATTACTAATACTTATTCGATACTTATTAGATTTCAAAAGTATTTAATAATATGCTCTTATTTCATTCATGTAAAGTACTTGTTCCTACTTATAAATATTAATTATATTAAGGGTGATTAGTTAAACAATGATATGTCATTGTTATTCGAATATCAAATCAATGATAACCAAAATAGTGAAATCAAGGTAGGCCGTTCCTACAGAGTTACAAAAATTATTTAAGTGTTGTATGACCTGTATATTATTTCATACGTAAATATGTTTGGCTGGTTGATCAACGCTCTAATGCAGAAGCACAGAGTTAAAAAGTTGAAATGTTGTCATCGTTTCCTTGAAACTAGGCAATGCTTTTTGTTAATAAATTAAAACATGGTAGTTGATAGTTGGATAGCAGTATGAGTGACAAAAAAAACCATTCGTCTAAATAGTCATTACAACGACATGTTATTTGAACACAAATAAATTCTAATCTTAAGATTTAAGGATATTATCGAGCACCAACTACACTTTCTAGCCAACTCGAGTAAATTTCAATAATCATACAAAAATAGTTTTATTGATTGTATTTGTAAAACTAATATAAATATACCTAAAAAGCACAGACGGACGAATATAAAAACTATGGTTGCTTTGGTTTTGATAAATTTCAAATGTTAAAAACCCGTTTTTCTATTTACATGATAGATGTATAGATGCCATTCGCAAAGAGCTGAAACTTAATTAAAATGATTCTATGAAGAGTTTCGTGTTCATGTTTGCTACAAATAATGAAACGGAAAATTTCACAACGTTATTATATTGTCAAAAGGGAGGTGCAACGAGCCTCGAAAATTGCAGATTCACCTTTTGGAGATGCGACGGGGTATTAAATTTTAGTAAGAAGAGCTTACATCAACGTTCAATAAGCAACCAGTGTACAATATTACTTGTACTACTAAGAAGTTGCTTATAATAATATGTACTGGGGTGACTGTTATCGATTATTATGTTAGCCGAAGTTTTTAGCTGTCATCATTATGATCATCATCATATCAATTTAAAATATTAGTTAGAGAAATGTAAGCGATTTTATCCAAACGTTTTCGGGTTGCTATTGGAATAAGATGTGCACTATAAATGAGAATGGTCACTACTTCCCAAATATAAGGTCCTCCAGACCGATTTCGGCCACGGCGGCCAATCTTAAGAGAGATTAGCCAACTGCGCAGGAGATATTATAGTGCACAAGTGTGTGCGCAAACACAGGTGCACTCTCTTTTCATTAGCTCTCATAATCCGATGGGACGGCAATCCGACACGACCGGAAAGAGCTCAGGCGCAGGACCAACGGCTTAACGTGCTTTCCGAAGCACGGGAGTGTACTTCACTTCCAACTTCCAGACTCCGGGCTGTTACTGAGGATTTTCTGAGAGAAAACTCCAATAACTATTTATTGGCCCAACCTGGGAATTGAACCCAGGACCACCGCGTCTGCGGCCTTATATCAAGCCACTAGATCAACGAGCAAATATATTAGCGATTTAATTGAAATATTAGCCATTCCTTACACCTCCAATGTGCTACCAATCTTGGAAACTAATACAGTAGATATCTTGGCTCACCCTTGAAATCAACAATACAAAGTCGTGGTTTTTACCGGTAGAATATAAGAGCTGTGGGTGGCACCTACCAGACGAGCTTGAACAAAGCCATACTACATAGAGACTAATAAGCTAAGACACAAAAATAAGTACCTACATGTAAATTTTAAAATAGTATTATACTTTATTTTTGGAATTAAAAAACGCATACCACTGAAATAAAGTCACTATTATAAATAATTTTTCCGCTCGTGAAGTCACTGCAGTCACAAAGAATGATTATAAAAAATGAGATGTAATGATGAAAAAATAAAAATAACTACAAATAATATTTAATATTATACAATTGTTTTTAATTTCGCCCATCAGATACACGCACCTATACTATGTGCACAGATAATGCGTAAAATATCTATTTTTGTAATTCGAACGAAATATCATTTTAAAATTTAATAAAACTTATTAACTGTAAAAGGGTTATTTGTATGTATTTATATTTAATGTACCAAGTTAAATTACTCCCTTTGACTTTGCGGTAATTAGGAAACTCGGTTGCAGGAAGCTACTATTTTCGTTTTATTGCGTTATAGGAGCTGTGCCCACAGGACAGGGGTGACAGGGGGCGTGCAGCTTTGGATGGAGAGACCGTATAATTCAATTTTAAAGTCGGGGTCACGGTATAAAGTCACATAGTTACGTGTTATATAGATGAATAATTTTATTTTATTATTATGTTTAAATATTAAATACAGCTGAATTAAAGGACTCCTCTTCTTTTTTCGAGGCTTGGAGATTATTTCACCTAACTGCTTCAATGCGGGATGTACGTATGGCAAAAAATCATCCGATACATGCAGGCTTTCTCACGATGTTTTCCATCACCGCCGAGCACGAGATAAATTAAAAACACAAATTATGTAGTTAAAAATCTAATGGCTTGACTGTCTTGATTTTTAAACCGTTATCAGAAAGAACACATGCTCTAACTACTGGGTCATCTCTCATCATTATCATCTTGATATTTTAAAATACAATTCTCAAGTCGGTCAAGAAGTTTAAATTTTAAAATTGTTTTTCTAGACAATATTTATGATGGTAGCTATTTATGTAAATCAGAAGGTGACTCAGTAGCTCTGTTGAAACATGCTGGATTCCTTATTAATGTATATTATTGTGGCGGTCACCTCACCTAACATATTTGAGTCTATTCTGGTCGCGAGAATTACATATTGCAATTATTGTTGATGGTGAACCTTACCTTACCTTACCTTACGGTTACTTCGCATACTAGATTACAATCTGAGAATTAAGTCGATCTTAGGATCGTAAATAACAAATCGATAGTTCGATATATACCTGTGTCCTTATAACTAAATTTATCTTTCACACCATAAACCAAACCAAACCAAAGATGTCACTTCACATTTAAAATCACGTAACAGGATCACAGTCATGTCTGTAATAATGCAGTTGCGTATAACAATAAGAATGCAAACCTAAAATTAAACTTTATTATGATAACCGGTTCAATGGTATTATTAAAAATCGTTTGATTGTATTTGTCCGTCGTGTGTCGGCATATGATTTTAAAAATTTTGATCCATGATTACTGCCTTTTTCATTAGAGAGGGGTGGACAGACCCCTGTCCACCCTTCACAGTGACTGGTTTCGACAGTATTCTCGGCATGGTTCCTTTTGTGGATATACCTCTTTATCTATTTATATTCCTTATTATGTTTATATAAAATACTTTGATACAATTTTCCATACTTATACCTTTAATTATATTAAAACAATACAAATATCATTAACATTACTTGATAATATGTGTATGCATATATGAAATTGTGTCAAAAAATTAGAATGATAACTTTTCAAGAATATTTTTATTGTACAAATAATAAATTAAATTTAAAACATATTCTCTTTAGACACTATAAAGATATTCAGTGGTAAAATAAGTAGTTATTATGAAATAACTTATAATGATGACAAACAAATTATAACATTTCAATGTATCTACTAATCAACTAACAAAAATAACTCCTTGGTTGATGAAGTTCAGATGGAATATGTACGAAAATATTTTGATATCCATATAAATCTCTACAGGGCTTAACCCGGCCCGGCATCAATATCTAGTATTGATTCGAGGGGGAATGTTCCCCCCGAGGGGGTTCGTTATGCAATCTGCATGCACTAAGGTAACTAGATATATAGTATTATTAAATTGTGCTCCGAATAAATATTGGTTATATTGCAATAAACGAACGTTTTGAATATTTGCAGAGCGGTATAGCTTTGATGTTTTATTAAAATAAATATTGAGTTTGTTACTAAATGTTCGCTATATTTTGCTTTGTAGATCCTATCTTTAATGAAAATGGACTTAATTATGTTCTCTATTGATTTCAAAATGGCACTCTTCGATTTGTAAATATATAACAGTATTTCACAATATAATTAATAAGTTAAAACAATTGATAATATCGACGTACGTATTTCAATAGCAAGATAAATAGTATAGAAATTAATCATTGGTTATAGTTGACTTGAATGTCAGTCGAGAAACCAAACCTTATTGATAAAATTACATTTTAGGATTCCCGTTTGCTTTTATTTATTACAAGACATATTTATACAACCCGATTAACATTTTTCATAAGCATGCAAATTCATTCAAAGAGATTGAGCTATATATTTTTATTATTTATATGCAATAACTCCCTTTCTTTTTATTATATAATAATATAATCAACGATTTTTTATGATGATGTCCATTAAGTTACGAAGTCATGCGTGCTCTACGTCAATAATTAAATTAAAGTTTCAAGAAAATAATGTATTGCTGAAATGTTCCTTATGAAAATCCGCGGTAGGATAACTCACAGGGACGGGAACGGGAAGTATTTACATAAACTAATACTTAATATTTTCTTGCTAAGGATACTCGTCATTTTCTTTTTAAGTAAATTGAATCCATGCGAAGAGGGCGCAAGTATTATATAAAAAAGGTTTATCGGGAGATTTTCTAGTCTAAATTTATTTTTAAAATATATAATGTAAAAGAACAAAACTACTAATGTGTTTAAATTGTTGTCAGGTGCGGGATTCGAACCCACGTTTTCTGCACTGTAGGCCGGCGTCATAACCCCTAGACCAACCTGACGGTATGTTTTCAGGTGAAAAGTTGCATATATACCGTGAAACAACTATCTAATCTTTTATCCAATTATGAAAGTTTAATAATGCATAATTATGATGACTGAATGAAAGCCGATTGATATACTTAATATAATCTATATATGATAAAAATGGGCTGGAACTATAACACGGATAAATTTGCTTACCGTTATAAAAGGACGGATTACGGATTTATTTTTGGTAATAAAAATATAATGTAAAAATACAAAAATGCGGAACTCGACTTCGCTTGTCAGGTGCGGGATTCGAACCCACGTTTCCAGCACAGTAAGCCGGTGTCATAACCCCTAGACCAACCTGACGGTGTACAATAAGGTGAAAAGTTGCATATATACCGTGAAACAACTATCTCATCTTTTATCCAATTATGAAAGTTTAATAATTGCGTATTCATAACGACTGAATGTAAGCAGACTGATATACTTAATATAATCTATATCTGATAAAAGTGGGCTGGACCTGTAACACTGATAAAATTGCCTACCGTTATAAAAGGACGACCGTGTTTAAATACTTATATACATATAAATATAGTTTGGAGATGCCTTTATACCAAAAAAGACGCACGCTAATTTCAAGCCGTCGCGTGGTGAACAGAAAAGTGAAGTAATTAATTAATTATCGGCGGAACTTGTGATTTGTTGAATGCGTTTAATTGGGTTATGGGTCTTTAAGAATAGTTGAGTAAGTAATCGAATTGTATGATATGGTGTTTCATTATTAAAAAATCCAAATTCGAGATTTTTCATGATTTATTTGTCATTAAAATAAATTCAATATAATCTTAATTCTCAGACTAAAAAATTACTTACAGAATAATTTTATTAATTTGGTCACATTTTATAAAATTTTTATTTATCCATAATCTTAAATTCAATTGTTATTTTTTATAAACTGTAATAATTTTTTTATTAATATTTTAGTCGTTACTAAATAATATAATATGATCTAGATCAGTGTTTCCCAACCTTTTTAAGGCCATACCCCACCTAAAAACTTTTAAAATTTTTATGCCCCCCATACATCATTTTTAATCTTTAAAAATTGTTTTGTTCCCTTAAGAAATATAAATGATAACTTCTAGGAAGAAGTAACTTACGTTTGGTAACTTTTACAAATCACTATGAAATTGTTATCAGAACACTTTGTCATCGATATCTAGCATTGCATTTAAATAATCCAAAGCGAAAGGGTTAAAAGTCATGTCGAGTCTTTTATTAAATTTATTATTATAACGGATACAGGCAATCCATTTAGTCCCGGTGGCTATTAAGGCGGGTTGGAAAGGTGCGCTAGCACCGACATCTCTGAGGTGCCTACGCAGCACACTCCGTTAGAGTGTGGTGCTGTTTCTAGTGGTGCACCACACTCGTGGCAGGAGGATGATACATCCCGCCTCACTATCCCGTTCAGGTACTTATCGAAACAGCCATGTCCGGTGTCGAGTAGTTTAGATTTATAATAACTAATATTATATAGATATCTTTCCCCTTTCCAAAGGCGACCCAGGCCCCCCCCCGCCAGCGTCACCCGCTACGCTGCACGGGGCCACCCACACCGCATTACTTTATTATTGCATTATTTTCTTTAGATTGACATTTTTCAATTCGAGCCGAGATGGCCTAGTGGCTACAACGCGTGAATCTAATACGATGATCGTGGGTTCAAACCCGGGCAGGCACCACTGAATTTTCAAGTGCTTAATTTGTTTTAATAATTCATCTCGTGCTTGACGGTGAAGGAAAACATCGTGAGGAAACCTGCATGTGTCAAATTTCACTCAAATTCTGCCACATGTGTATTCCACCAACCCGCATTGGAGCAGCGTGGTGGAATAAGCTCCAAAACCTTAGCTTAGCAGTGGGACATTCACAGAGGGAGGTATGAATAATATGGCTTGATTATTGTCGTCACTTTTATCAACTTTTAAATTGTAAAAAAGTAGTTATAGTGCATACCTACAGTAGTTGGAGTACGGTATGATGGACAGCGGTACAGCTGGATACGGCATCGCGGACTTTTTTGTAGATATTGATACGTTCTTTAATACTGTACAACATTTTTTTGTTCTATCATCAATAGTTTCTGCAGCGCACGCGATGAGAGATTTTTTATGACTATTTTTTCATACCTTGGGTTATATTATTGCATTTTTATCAGGGATCCCTATTTTTTTAAAATGTAATATAGCCTACCTATGTCACTCAGTGAAGATGCAGCTATCTAATGGCGAATTTTTTATTTTAAATCGGTCCACTTTTAGTGTGATAACATTACAAACATCCATATAAAAACAGAAATGTTTTCTCTTTATAATATAAGTATAGATAAATGATCGACGTGTTTCTTTAAATTGATATAACTTTTTTATTTATAAACGGATTGAAATAAAACAAACACTTAATTTCTAGTGGAGTTTGCCACAATACATTAGTGAAAACTGAATCCAAATCAGTGAATATATTTCTAAAATTCGAGTGCACAAACGCACAGACAAATAGACAAACTGACAACCAGATAACCTATGTTTTAATTTAGACCTCTAGCAATACATCGGTGAAAACCGCATTCAATTCTGTGCAATAGTTTTTGCATTATGCCAAAGGTACAGACAGACAGACAAAAATTCTAAAAATTGTTGTTCTGGCTTTTGTTGCTCTAATTTAACTTTAATAAAGAATAGAAGATTTTTTCCTGATAATATACGATTTAAAAAATCACAGTTCCCACTGCGAAAACTATTAGAATTAACTCCACCAGCGTGGATTGTGGAATACATATGTCAGATATCTCTGGCACTTGTATTCCCTTTTTGCTTCCCTTTTATTTAGTTCCTTTGCCGTGCACGACAGTTTTTAATACAATCAAAATTCGTTAACACTCTCTACTCAGTGGTGCTTGGCCATATTTATATAGGTCAACTTGTTTTATCCACTGGGTTAAAAAGATTTTATACCTCGTATTTACTCATCAGATTAAGACGGGGCATAATACAAAATTGCTAACCTTTTATTTGATTTGTATTAGTAAAACATTCACAGTTAAAAATAAAATGTTGTATGTATTCCATTCTATTTTCAAGTATAACATTTGATCAAAAACATATTAAGAGAATAAGATTTCGTCGGATAAAAATCACACATATCTACTAATCTTTACAGTTTATTTACTTTAAACTGAAGAGTTTATTTTTTTGTTGTTGGTTATTGAGACAAGTATAATATACATACATATATATTACCAATAATATAGAGCTGTCTTTAAGGATTTATTCCGTAACCCTTTTCGTGAACAACCACAGCTCATATAACAAAAAAAAAAATAGAAAATTCGTTTGGCCGTGGACTGAAATTCGGCTTCAGACACGCTTTTAACAATACGATCATTTTAATTTTTTAGTTATAATTTAATTACAATACGAAACAATACTTGATGTGAATTTGAATAAATCGTAGATAGAGGAGTGCAGCGCGAATACTGCTTTAGAGCAAGAGCTCTTACAATGGTAAAGTAATCAATACCAGCTAGAGGCGAATTGAATTCGAGAATTAATTGGAATCTGTGATTCAATAATAAATGCATATTGTCTTCATTTATTTTAAATCTTATTATTTTTAAACAATTGTACTTAATGTCATTAAAGATTTTTGTATATACTTGTAGCTTTTATATTGCATAATTATCTTAAGAGTCTAAGCATTTAACCTGATTTTGTTCAATGTGAAAAATGTCATATAGTTGGCTTTATATTAATTAGAAAAAAAAATATTTTCAACGTTCGTTTTTGTAAAACAATATTTTTTCGTCGTTCATGGGGGGTATTTGCCATTGCAAGAACCTTTGAGCCCCTATTGCTTATGGTGCCTATATTTTGATAAGGGTTTTGTATTTTGGTTAAAGTTATATATGTCTCGAAAGTGCATTAACTAAAGATTTATTATTTATATTTGGTACAATTGATTTCTGTGTATTTGCTTCTTGATTGTTGATTAAATAAAAATTGAGAGGATTTTTTCTAAATGAGGATATTTAAAACAAGCTGTTTCAACTGTCCTCGTTTTCAACTTTATATGAGACAGCATTCAATAAATATTTTTTGTTTTTTATTAATTATACTTCTTTATTTTGTTTCAACATGCCTACTGATTATAAAAGAAAGACTGGCAGAGGTATGGCGAGTCGCGAAAGATATGATTTCGCAGCGGAAGAAGTAGTTTTGCGACAGAAAAGTCTCCGTGACGCGGCTTCGAGTTACAACCTGAACCATAATACCCTCTACAGGTATATTAAAAAAAACTGCTTATGAAGCTAACGAAATGGCGACTCCTCCAACGGTTGGATATTCTGAAAATACTGTTTTTACAGCTTCAGAGGGGAAGGTACTCTGTGATTATCTTTTGAGCTGCGCTGCTGCTAACTTTGGCTTAAGAACTAAGGAAGCCAGAACTTTTGCCTATAGAATATTAAAATATGCTGGCTATAAATGGCTGTAGAATATTAAAAAAAAATCCTTCTTGGATTGAGTCTGAAATGGCTGGAGAGGTTTGGCTTCGATCATTTATGAAACGTCATCCTGTTCTTGCTCTGAGACTACCTCAAGCTACGAGTATTGCTCGAGCTACAAGTTTTAATAGAACAAACGTCCACCTTTTTTCAAAATTATACCGGCGTAGTTGAAAGCCAAAAGTTACAAGAAGGATATATGAACAGTTGACCAATCTGGTATCACAATTGTTCAGAAACCAGACCGCATTATTGCCCGACGAGGGCAGAGACAAGTGAGTGCCATTACTTCCGCAGAGAGGGGAACATTGGTTACTATAGCACTAGCATGCAATGCCCTCGGTAATCACATACCCCCGATGTTCATCTTTCCGCGAAAAAGATTTAACGATCATTTTATACGCGATGGACCTGCTGGATCAATTGGCACTGCGAATTGGTCAGGGTGGATGGATTTTATATATTTCTCAAAATTTTCAAAGACCAAATTAGGCCATCAAAAGAAAATAAGGCACTACTGTTATTAGATAACCATGCTTCACACACAGCAGTTAAAAATATCGAGTACTGCAAGGAAAATGGCATAATTCTATTGACTTTTCCATCTCACTGCACCCATAAGTTGCAGCCAATGGATAGAGCCGTTTTTGGGCCATTTTGTGAAAAAAGCAGTTAACACTGTTTGTGACAATTGGATGTGGTCTAATCCAGGAAAATTAATGTCCATTTATGATATTCCTGGGATAGTAAAAACATCTTTTGATATAGCCGTCACACCGCGCAATATATCTTCCGGATTCATCCACACCGGACTTTGGCCAATTAACACTCAAATATTACAGGACGCTGATTATCTTCCGAATCAACTTATTGATCGACCTTTGGCAACTTCCGTTAGTCCTGGCCCGTCCAGCTCTAACTTGGTTGGAATTTCTAGAAGTCAAGAACCGGCGCCATTTTCTACTTATAGCACAAGTGTTGAACGTCCCATTGCAAACAGTATTTTACAAGATTCTCGTACATCAAGTACATCAATCTTAAATTTACCGGCTACTCTGTAACAACTCTACTGGTGGGGAACTGTCTTATGTTTGCCACAACGTTTTTTATTTTCATAATATTTTTATTTTAGACATTTGTGAGTTTATTTTAAATTAAATATTTGAAGAGAAACGACTGAAAGTTAATAATAATAAAGAAGATATTATTTTCATTAATGTTAGGAATTAAACGTTATGGTACTTTTATAAACTACTTTAAGAGTTGATTATTTGTATTACTGATACAAATAATCAACTCTTAAAGTTATTAATAATAAAGTTTGTTTCGTAGTTGAAAAGTTTTATTCTAATAAATACCCTTAAATTATATCATCATTTTTATTTTACAGGTCTTAATTCTTCTCAAAAATAATATGTTTCAACTCTCCTCGACCCCTGTTTCATCTTACCTCGGTATGAGGGGAGTTGAAACAAGTTGACTTGTTACGGTTAAGTCTATTTTGCACCACAATATTTAACGCTTACAATTTCTTTACAATATTCATTCGCAAGTGTAAAGAATGATCTATCGATTGGTACTAATATCATACGATTTCTGTGTATAGTATTTGGTGTATGAAACAAAATGTAAAAATGGTTTCAACTCCCCTCGGTCTCCCCTACTTCATCGCCGCTCTATATTGCGTTATGTGTGCGTGACGCATACACTATGTAATTCATTATCTCTCATTGAGTGTGTACTCCTCACGCAACTATCATATGTTTATTTTATGAACGAAATTGTATGGTTTTATTTAACTCCATAATTATTTATTATTGGTGTTCCTTAATTCTAAATTAGGTTTTTCAATAACCAACAAATTTTACATAGACCGGACAACAATAATAAATTATAATTACCAATTGTGAAAAATGTTGCCGTTAATAAAGTATAAGGCTCTATTATAAAACTTATTTTTTCTTATGTTATGTTATTATTTATTGTTATCCAATATAACTTTTTTTGATATCAGCACTCAATATAATAAATTACATATAAATTTATATTATAACTGTTTACATCAATATTTCTCGTCTTTTGTAGAAAAACATTAGTAAAGTATCTGAGGCGTGCGAGCAAACGTCCGGTCGGGTATTTTCCAATGTATTTTTATTTAACGACTGACAGATTTTACGAATTACTCTGTACGTTGTTAATAAGGGTGATAAAATTCTCACAGGATACATTAGTAATACGTCGATGAATATAATAATAAATAGATTTTCTCTTTCGAGGTTCGGTTTGTATTATCGTCTTCAGTTTCGTTTCCGAAGATAAGGAAAATTAGCAACATTTGTGCTCCATAGGAAACAAGTACATAAAGGATTCAAAAGACATCATTTTAATAAACTCTGACTATGTCACTTTTAGTTATTTTTATTTGTTTTCGGTGCTATTTTATTTTAAGAAATTTTGGTATAGAGTATGGCCAAAGGGCGAAAGCATCTAGTAATGTCTATCATTCATCGTTTCCAATCATATTCCCGTTATGCACATTATCAAAAATCTCATTCATTCTGTCAACTTACCATCAAATTTTCTAAACATAACTCTTTATAAGCCGAATTCACAAAAATGAATTTTTAAACTCATTTTGATTGTTGGTAAACTTATTTAACTGTACTCAATAATTTAAATGACGTACGGAAGATCAATAAATCAAAAGTTATGTTATAAAGAAGGGGTAATTCGCATTTACTGAAAAGTTGAACTTGAGTGATATATATTATATATATATATAATTAAAAAAAAAGTATTTAAGCAAATCATGAACTTAGACGATTGTCACAATTCCTATCTTTAACAACCCTTCGACTCTTTTGCGAGTGCACTGCGACGTGTTATCAAACTTTCACAGACGAAGCGTCGTCAGGGCTCACCAAAATCTGTCGTAGATTTGTTATTAAATAATATTATAATGTATGTTAAATATATTAACTAATATTATGAATTTGTTTCTTTATTACACTTTCAAACCTACTATTCAATGAATAATCGTGCAAAAATTTGCAAAGAAGCTTATTCACTACTACTATCAAACCAGGTTAGGTTTTAATAAATAATTTAAAAATAAATAATGTAAGATTAATTTAGTAAATATTATAATAATAATGAAAAAAAAACAAATGATTACGTCATACATATGTGTCATACTGTCATGACAACTATTTGCATTCTTAGCCCAAAGAATACTATTTCCAGATAATGAGCGATATAAAACAGATATCATATTCCTAGCCAAACAGTTGCATAAATTATTAAGCAGCATGATTGAAGTATTTATAGAAATGTAACAAGAAATATTATCAAGTAGATACTACAGATGTTAAAGAGATTGAGAAAACAAAATCTACGCAAATTTTAATAGTAAAATGTTTAATTTATATTGAGACTGATAAACTGAGTAATTAAAAAAATATTTTGAATTATGTTTATAATTCAAAGGCGTGCTTTTCGAGGCACGGACAAGCGTCTAGCTAGCTCTATACTGTTAGTTCGATTCATGACTTTTTTTTAAACCGTACTGGTTTTTACTTAGGATCTGTAGCTTATAAACAAACCACGTCACCAACGAGGCAGAGATAATTTTAATTAGATTGGAATATAAATAAAGCTATTCGAATAACAAAACTATATTGGTGACTTTTTATGTTATTAATTATGTTGTTGAAAAGTAGCTTACTCTGTGATATTTGTTTTCAAGAACTTTTGTTTCGAGTAATCCGATATTTCATTAATAATAACCGTGATTAAATCTTGATATTAATGGAACATTATGTTATTAATAGTATTAGAATGACGTCTAGGCTTTAGGTGTAAGCCATTTCTCGTTGCCTCGGAATTCGTTGTACCTACGTTGTAGTAGTTTATAATTTAATAATACTTTTGATAATAAAGTTAAATTCATTTTCTTTTTCCATATTAGAAGTCTACTTTTTCCACATCACTAGAACCACAACTTCTTCCAATAAAATTATATAAGATGATTTATGATTTTTCAAAATTATCAAACTTTAAAGACAGTACCGACTACCGACCCTAGCTAGGTATTTATCCGGATGGAGAGCATCGTTGGTTTCCAGCGCCCTTTGTTTCTCACCGTACTTGCGCTTTGTCATAGCTTCAACCTCATTTTAAAAGACATTGGGCATTCTTTTTATCTTCCTGGAAAAGCGCATGAAGTGAGGGGTATGTGGGAATCGCCTATAACGTCCAGCACCGTAATACACACTAAAAACTAGCGGTACCTAAACAATCACGGGATCACTTGCGTACACTTACCGTGACGCACCGACGGTTGGCCGGCATCCAATCTTAGTTGGGTTTTCGGGATACAAAGAAGCCAACTGACGCCGGCGGCACTTACAGCGGAGGCACTCCTCACGCTGCAGGGCGGGTCACTCTGCATAGCGATTCCGGTCATCCCACGTTGGATAGGAGGCAGACCAAGGTGGTAGCAGCAATAATGAGCTACATCGGGCACCCTAACATATAGATTTAACTTTATATTAAGTACTCAATAAATATCACTTAGTTATACTGTTTATTATCCCCCGGCTTAAAAACAGAGGTGTGGGATGTTATCTAGATGGCTACTGTATGTTATATGATGGATAGCTAAAAATTACCATGATCTTTATTTGTTATAATTACTTTATAGATCAAAGGCAAAAGTAAATGACTGCTTAGTAAAGTATGTACTAAGCCTTTGGTTGGTGTCTGATCTTATTCATAGCCTTGTTATTTTGCTATTTTATTTACGCGATTTTATACTTATTTTTATAATGTACTTTATTATATTATGTAATTATTTATGTATTTATACATGGGTTTTTCAATTGTTTTCTATTTGCTATGGACTTGATGAATAACAATTATTATACATATATGTAGGTTTTTTAGCCTTTACAAGACCTTTTTATTATGACATTTATGCGAAGACTCAATAAGTTAGCCGTCTTAGTGTGACTATATAAAGCACCGCAACGCAGAAAATTTAGCATTTACGTGTGTGTTATATATTATTTTGGAATACCGCAATATTAAGGTATTTCATTAGGTCCTACTGACTGTTAAAGAGAAGTTTATTACTTAGTTATGTGACGGCTAACGCTAAGTTAAGTCGAAATCCGATAGTTACGTTAGCATATATTGTATAAGTTAATTGAGAAGGATGGCAGCCGGGATGGCCTCGCGTTGCAGTACGCACTGGCGAGGAGTGTGGGGCGGGGGATGTTTGCGAAGAGAGCTCCGACAAACCACGAACCTTACTGAAGGTTTTCACAGCGTGATAATTAAGATTTAAGTATTTTCCTTATTCCCATTCCACTCTTCTGTTTTTTATCTATAGGTACCTGTGTAATTAAGCAGTAGAAATTAGTAATTTTTATTCTAATATTTCTTATTTGATGTTTCTTCTGCTTTATTATATTTATATTCACAACTTTTGATTTACATTATGTATTTTATATAATGATATCATTTTCAAAATTGATTGTGATGTCCAACAAATAAATTTGGTTAAATTTTGATTTGTTTTATATTTGGATTATTTTCTAATCTATAATGTGTATGTTGCCTTATTGTTAAAGGTGGTACCTCAATTACAGTTATCACCTGTAATTGAGGTACCACCTTTTGTTTTTATTCTGTCAACTTTGTAAGCACAAGTAGGTGTACTTCGTTCAATTTGTGTGTACTTTGTTGCTGATCTAATCAATGTATACAGGTTGTAACAAAATTCGTGTCCGACCCATGAAGTGGTTATTAGGTATCGTTAGTCGGTTCTATTTATGTTATAAATTTTAAAATTTAAGCAAAACATTACCCCGAAAAAAAATTAATTTGACTAAATAACGACAATTATATTGCAACACAAGCGCGGGCGTCAGCACTCGATACCTCTTACCTATCGGGTAGGTCGGAGACGAGGTCATGACCTCAGTTGTCCATGAAATTTTTGACATTTACAATTGATTTTTTTTTTTTATGAGTTATTTTCTTGCATAATATTTTAATTTGTTTTACATAAATAGAACCGACTCACGATACCTAACAAGCACTTCACGGGTCAGACACGAATTTTGTTACACTCTGTATATTGCATATAATAAAATTGTAAAAGGTCGATGTATGTAAATTAAATATATTGGAAAAATACTTCAATATTAAAATACGTCTAACGGCATATACGGCAACAGAAGCCGAAACATTTTTTTTCACAATTTTTGTCTGTCTGTCTGTACCTTTGTACCCACATCACGCAAAAACTTCTGCACCGAATTGAATGCGGTTTTCATCGATTTATTGCGATATAAATGCTATAAATAGCTTTTCAATTGATTGCAACTTAAGCTACCTATAAATGATAGTCTATAAAATTATGATTGAAAGTTAATAGGAACACAACTAGGGTAAAAAATAGTCACTCTCAGAGATTTAGAATATTCCAATCTAAGTTGAACTCAGATAAATATGATCAACGCTATAATATAGGGTTCAGCTTATGCTGAAACATTTAACAGGGACCCGGTATTTAGCTGTCTGTACCTGTGTGGCACAGGTCAACATGTTAGAAATGTTTGATGATTCCCTCGGAATTGACCATAACAAATACCGAGGGCTGACGTCGCGGCTTGGTCGCTTTATACCTAGTATAAAAAAATACATTATCGGGCCTATTTTCGAAAAATGTCACTTGCAAATTGATCAATGAAAACGATATCAATTTTAATTACTAAATAAACAATTATTTTTCAATATTTATAATTTTGAATATATTTTTACAAAATATTCGTTTTATTTCGTTATAAATGTCGGTCGATTATGCGAATGTTATCATTTACTATTTATCGGTTATTTTCTTTGAATTGTTACTCACTCACTTTTATTGATGTAATTATTCGTAATCTGTATCCTATGTCAGTGTTTGCTTTGCTTTTAATAAGCGCATGAAACATACTATCTTAAAGATATATTATAAAAATTATGTCATCCTTGTCTTTATTATTGAAACGAATTTTATATCTATAACAATTTATTTATTTGAGAAGGCACATCAATAGTACATTTTTTCAACACTTTTTTAGTAATATATTATTATATATATATGTATATATATATTTAGTAAAATACATACATATTATATCTGATACATGTACCTATTACAGATATAACACTGATTAGGTAACTAATACAGGATAGTTACTTGACAAACATTTTTTTTATTAACAGGCAATTTTTAAATATTTTTTAACTCATACAACTGATTGGTCTACATAAACACAACAATTACCAATTAATTATTTATTAAGTCTCTAATAGTACATCGAAAATTTTACGCTTAAATTTCGGTAAGGAATCGCATAAAATATCAAACTTTATCAATGCGTTGCGTCGTTTCGCGTAAGTCGTTATTCTGTTGATTGGAGAATATTTAGGAATATTTAGGATTGGTGCCCGACTTAAACACACTTGGCCTTAAAATATATATTTATGGTTTTTTATACGAAATATTAATCGTGTTAACTTTTAAAAAGAAAAATGTAGATTGCCTATGGGCAGTATTGATGCGTGACGAAGTCGGTGCGTAGCGCGATGAGCGTCGAAGCGACGGTGGCGGCGCGCGGTGGCCAGAGTGCGCGGGAGCGGCAGCGTGCGCGCAGCGGCACTCGGCAGTAGCGCGACCAGCCCCGACCGGCTCACACGATGATCGCGCTCGCGCTTGCCGCCTTCCTGAGCGCGCTGGCCGGCCAGCTCGGCGCCGGTGCTAGCCTGCATTGTGCCATGAGGCGTGAGATTTCTCCATGTACTTGCCGACGTGAGGATGTCGGCACCGGAGCTATCCTCGTAATATGTCAACGCATCAACACCTACGAAGATATAGCACGCGCCCTTACCAACAAGTTCAGTCCCGAAACAAAAATCGGTCTCGACATCTCCTACTCCCAGCTCCCAGATTTCGCTGACCACAGCTTCCGCGAGCTGGGTCTCTCCATTACGAGGCTCAAACTCAACTTTGACAACTTAAGGCAAGTCGATTTAAACTCTGTTAGGATCCTGTGCTAGTCCATAAACAAAAATGTGTAAGCTCTTTGTTGTGTAAAACGGTCGGACGAATAACCTATTGAAACGTGATAATGAAACATCAAAACAGTGCGTGAGTTGAAAGAGAAACAACAGGTCTGTGATAAGAGACACGACAGCGATGGGAATCGGTTTGTTATCAGGAGTGTGGGCGGCGCCCTCTCCAGGGTTGATTGCAAATCCACAGTTCTGAGGCCGCAGGAAGAAGCTAGTGAACGTACATACGATCGCTTCTCAGTAAATTTCCTTTCGAAATAACGTTATTATTGAAAGAGAGGCTTATCAGCACAATAACGTCGATTATCAATATAAAAGCAAACACGAAGAATATAAACTAATCATTGACGGTCGGTATTTAGACATATCATTGTAGTGTTTTCGACTACTATAAAACGTCGTTTAAGACGCCTGTGACCCGTCAACCCGAAACTTGTTGACCGCAATTGATCTTCTTAATATTCTATAGTCACTATTGTGCCATATAAAAATGTACACGAAATATAATAATTTCTCTGTACCTCAATCGCTCCTAATATTTTTGTGGAATAATGAGTCATCAGAAAGTAGGTACTGACTGCACTTGTGCACGAGTCGACATTATTTCAAATTATAATCTTCTGTTTATTTCGTAGGTGTTATTTACAATGCGATAGACAACAGTTACTTGCAAAAGTAATAATGGAAGAGAGTAGAAAAGGAACAATAAGATATATAATATAATAAGAGGGTAGGAAATACGTAATACTGTTTTTAATTATTTATTAAAACTATCAATGTGAATTCCAATTACGTATGAGGATCACATCTAGGAGACTCAGTGCGATAGTTCGCCGGGTTATCGCAGGTCGCCTCTAAAGCAGTAAAATTGAATGATATCATATTGGTCGTGTCATATTCACTATATTTACCCATTAATGGTGTACTAACAAATTACTGTAGACGTTGTTTGTAAATTGTTATTGTTTGACAAATCCAGTTAAACAAATAGCAAGTAAACAACTTGCTTTGAAAATCTCACGTATCCGGTATGATTCAATGTCTATGGCAATGTTATTAATAAAATAAAAGTCATAACATATATATATATATATATATTTATGTAAATGATAAAGTTATCAATGTCAATTTATTAAAAATTAGGCCGAGGAATTTTGGGAATGTCGGAGCTTTATATTTTAGTTTCTTAAGAATATTCTATATCATATTGCTTATTTAGTACGAGGCATACATGCCCAAAACATACTTACGATTAGGTTGCTATTAAAATACCTAAACAAGCACGTTTGACATGGATTGTTACGAGTTTTTTGTTAGCATTTTCAGATGTCTAAACATGCTAAATGGCATTAAGTATAATTTATGCATTGCAATGAAAACGAGATTTTTGTTAAAATAATTATTACTTTCCAGCAATTCATTTGATATGTAGTAAACTTCTGACACATAATATTTTATTATGAGAAAATGTTCTCAATGTTTAGTGATTTGGATATTAGTATTATTCCAAATATTCGTCTGAATTTTTAACTATACCTATATCAAATTAAAACGTCCCATAGTACACAACTTATACTATAAAATATTGGTCAAATATTTAACTAAGCAAATGATATATTAAAAGCACATTGAAATTACATTGGCATATAAATGTACTTATTAGTTTTTCATGAAACACAAATTTCCTCGCGATATATTTCAGTGCAGAGTCATCGCATATAATAAATTAAGCAACAAGTTGATCACGTTTTAAAAAGAGTGCTGCTTTTTCTATTAAGCGTTAAATACTCTTGCGAATTTATTTTAATTTACACATATGTTGATTAATTAGAAATATTCTTATTAAATGATTACCTGTGCCCGCGGTTTCAGCCGCGTGGAGCAAGTTATAAAAATTATTAAGAGCAGACTTATAATATTTCTGTATATATAACATTTTTAGTTTTATTTTTACCGGATCTAGATTGGGTAACAAGCCATTGGCCAGGCGGAAAACAGCATTTTCAAGATCTATTCCGATATATGTACTTAAATATCTTTCCCTGCGTTTTATTTTTGTGACTGCAAGCGATACCTTCATAGGAAATTGTCTTTTAAAAATTGAAAAGTAAAACTGTGTATTTTAATGAAGTATTTATTATCAACTAACCGACTTAGTATAAATTTGTAAAACAATGAGAAAAAAATATATGACGCGACGGAACGAAATTCCTATCCAACCTATAAACTTGAACTTAAAGGTCTTTAAAAACCGAAAACAAATACTTAAGTATGAGTATTTTCAAACAACCTATTCAACTAACTTTTTTTCTCACTGGAAAAACTCGATTACGCGTTTTGCCACTTAGAGTGAGAGCCTTAGCGACGAAATACCCACTAAAAACCCAGCGGTATCCTCTCCGTCTGGTTGGGGGCGTAACGGGATCGCTTGCGCATGCTACCGTGACGCTCCGACGTCCTCGTTTGAGGTCCCTACGCAGCACACACAGCGCAGTGGTGCACCACATTCGTGGCAGTGGGGTGATGACCTTCCACCTCAATATCCCGTTCAGGTTACCGAAACAGCTATATCCGGTAAGCACCTGTATCAGCCGCCCCTTTCCGTAAGCGTGCCGCTTCTCCTTGGTACCCAACGACTCATGCGGGGGCGGATCGCCTCCACTATCCTGTCCTGTGGACCTCAGTATTTCCTCACATCTGCGAATTGATGGGCTAGAGCACTGACTCGCCCCACCTCCGCTGATCCTGGATCGCTACTCGCGAGCACCTCCACCTGGAGTTCTCAGACCGGAACCGTACGATAACGACTGCTTGAACCAGGTTTGAACTAGTTTTTTGTAGAATAAATATCGCAAAGAAATTCGTTCTTGACGGGGGGTACACCATTGTTTTATTTTTCGTTCAGTGACGAAAAAAATCATCGTAACATACCTACTATTTTTAACCAGAATGACATTTCATGCCACTTATTTTAGAAACACAGATTTCCATTCAACGATTTAGTTTTTATCTATAGTCTATACTTACCTCTCTCTCTCCTGTGCATTTATTATTCCCATCTGGTGGTGGGGTCTGCCTTCCTAGTATTTTGCTTCCACTTCGCTCTATTCACGTATCGTTTTCAGAAACATTGCAGTGACTAAGATCTTTTCTGACCACATCTGTCCATTTGGTGTTAGGTCGCCCTCTGGGTCTTGACCCTGTAATGTTGAGAGTGGTTGCTATATTTCCTATATACTCGGGTGGTCTTCTTCTGATGTGCCCAAACCAGCGCAGCCTGCTTTCTTGGAGCTTATCGGCGATGTCACGTACTCCCAGACTCCCGCGAATGTACTCGTTGCGAATTTTATCGCGTCTGGTCACTCCGCACATCCACCGAAGCATCTTCATTTCGGCCACTTGCATGGACTGGACATGGCGCTGAGTCAAGGCCCACGTTTCGCTACCATAAGTGAGAACTGGTCTGATAATACTTTTATATATAAGTCCCTTAAGTTTCACTGGCATTCTTTGGTCGCAGGTTACACCGGTCACTTCTCGCCACTTTAGCCAAGCTGCCGCAATTCGATGTTGAATGTTGGTGTCCAATTTTCCTGTATTATGCAACATAGTCCCCAGATATTTATATTCATCACATTTCGCAACTTGCTGCCCATCGATGACAATAGAGCTATTTAGTGAATCTGGGTCGTTACACACCATGTATTGGGTTTTTGAGACACTCAACATTAGACCGCCTGTTAGTAACTGCTGTTTCCATTCACCAAGAGCATATTCCAGCTTACCTCGGGACGTTGTGCAGATAGCTACATCGTCAGCGTATATAAATGTCCACGGCGTCAGGGCTTGAGCACTTTCAGTTAGGGCATCCATTACCAAGCAGAATAAATATGGACTGAGTACTGAACCTTGGTGCACTCCCTCATATAATATAATATAGTATGTCTATACTTACCTATTATTATTAATTAAAGTGAAGCTACAATAGCTAGTCCAATATCCAACCGAAAAACAAAAGTACATATTAGTTTTGTTACTTAATCGATTAAATAATCTGTTATTTTCTTTTCATAATATGTACAGTTTTTTTAATAAGCTATTACTATAACGAAATATATTACAAACGAATACAGACACAGCTATATACCGGGTCCCTGTTAAATGTTCCAGCATAAGCTGAACCCTATATTATATGATTGATCATATTGATCTGAGCTCAACTTACATTGGAATGTTCTAAATCTCTGAAAGTGTTCAATTTTGACCCTTGTTTTGTTCCTATTAACTTTCAATCATCATTTTATAGACTGTCAGCTCGGTAACTCAAGTTTCAATCAATTCAACTGAAAAGCTATTTATAGCATTTGTATCGAATATATGGTCGACGTGATTCTTCAAATTTTATTTATAAACTGATTGAAATAAACCAAACACAAAATTTCTAATGGAGTTTGCCACAATATATAAGTGAAAATCGAACCCAAATCAGTGTATCCATTTCTTAAATTTGCGCGCACAAACGCACATAAAAACAGACAAACTGACAACCAGATATCCTTTGTTTTAAGTTAGGCCCCTAGCAATACATCGGTGAAAACCGCATTCAATTCTGTACAGTAGTTTTTGCGTGATGCGGGTACAAAGGTACAGACAGACAGACAAAAATTGTAAAAAACATAATTTGGGCTTCTGTTGCTTTAATAAAGACCCCCCATAGAAGTATTTTTCCAATCACATCGACATCGACCTTTTACAATTTTATTATATGTATAGATTACTACGCTTTTTTTCTCTAAAATCATATTACTTAAACTAGAATATTATGCCTTTGCAATTTATTTTTTTACCTAATACGTGGATACAAATTCACGTAACGGAATGTGGATATCCTACTGCTGGGCTCCCTTTGAAGAGTTGTTTTGGAACTGTATCCATCATGCTGCTTCAATACACGCCGCAGAATTTTAGTGAAATAAGAGCGATGCACTTTTCTTTCGTGATGATTCTTTTCTCCGCCGAGTATGAGATGAATTATGCAAATTCAATGATGCTTGACTGGGTTAAGATTCTAAACTTACCAACCACTCCACCCCGGCTACATAGGTGGCGATATATGTAGGTAATTTAATTTATAAAGTAACTAAAAAGTGGTGTCTCATTACTCGTTAGTGATAATAATACACCTAGTATTATTAATACCTAATATTACTAGGTAAAGTCTCATACTTATCGACTTTACTTAATATAAAAAAAAAACTAAAATCAACGTCAACATAACCTTAATTACATAAATATGAAAAACTGCCAAGACTTTCAATATATAATGTAACATATTTATGCAAGTTAATTGTTTTTCAGTCCTTAGCTTCTTAGCCTAGAGCTAGTTTCTTAGCATTCGATTCTCAAGGTGTTCTCATTGTTACTGAATTTATTATTTTTAAAGTTAAATCTTTTAAATAAAAAAAAATATCACACGGCGGTTTTTACACAGTTATTTTTTTCCTTAGACTCGAAGACAATTTAAAATTATAAATTTTAAGTTACGGTTCAAATTGAAACGGGTATGTGGTTAGACGAGACGGTGGTCAATGGTCTTAAGTTCTCAGAGAATCTTCATCAAGATCATGGCAATATTCGGAGACAGACCAGTAGCTCGAAGATCAAACGATAAAGATCAAACTGTAATGACTGCTTGAAAATCGGAGTGGCAGAAAATAGGGTTGTCCAATGGCAGCAATGAATTGATATAGACTGAAATTATATAATAGGGAGATATTGACATATTTTTATTAAAAATAATAATATATTGACATTTGACATCAGCAAACAACATTACCTCATGTTAATAATCCACAAGTTTGGCAACGCATATAAGTGAGTGAGTGAATTGTACCCCTTTAAGACACTAGAGCCCATTCATTAGAGCCCAAAAGAACTACTTTCCTTTGGATCGTTCCGTTAAATTACGTTGCTCCAGTTATGTATAAAAATTTAAAGAAAAATCACTAAGCTAATGATATGCGTAGCCACCTAATTATTATATACGACTACTTGAAAAAAAATTTGATTGTTTGTACGTTAAATTGTTTTCTTCTCTAAAAAATAATACGCAACTTATTATCAAAACATCGTGTTTCTGATACAATTTTATTACGCAAAAAACATCACCACATCTGTATTACGATTGATGTCGCCTAAGTATGCTGAGCACTTTTGCGTTGTAGAAATAATATATTTGTTTGTGCATAAAACCATGATAGAGAACTTTAATCAGATCAAGCACGAACCCCTTTGATTTGCAAAATGCACCTTTTCAATCTGCCGTGATGTGGTAAATTGATTTTACAATGCATTAGAGCTAACCTTGTTTATAAAGGATGTCACAAGTAGATAAAAATAATTTAATGTGAAAGTGTAAAATATATTTGAGGGTATGTGAAATGCGACAAATTTTCCTAGAACAGTCTGAAATTCTTTATATTCTTTATATTTTCCTCGTTTTTAAACATTAAAATGCCTTATTTTATAAAAGTGAAGTACCTATATGAAATTTATTTAGACATTTTAGAGAACTAGATATTATATTTTTTTTGTATAAGAATTATTCAAAATAATGTATCCATGTGATTAGTAGTTTTTGCGTAAAGTTGTTGTTTTTTTCTCGCTTGAATGCACTAATCTACAACAGTCTTAATTTAAAAATTATTTTTGCATTTGATATCCCGATTCCTTAGGAAGTTTATGGTACTTGATATCTACGCTTAGGCCTACGGGTGGCGGAGTAGGGACGTTTACCGCGGGAAAAACCGTGCGGTACAGCTAACAAAAATAGTATTATAATCAATACAGCGTACTGTGATAAATTACTTTTATTATACAAATTTCTTATTTGCAGATTCTTCAATTCTAAGTTTATTTTTAATAATATCGTTTGTTGTTTTTTGCTATATAGGTATATATATATCTATTAATGACGCAATTGTGCGTTTTAATGGAGCACTTGTAACGGTGTATTTAAACAACTTTATTTTTATATTTTACCTTACTAGGTTATCATATGTTCGGATATTTATATCGCACTGAGAATCATGTCATAAAACTATGTAGTTCAAAAAAAATATAATCAATTGTAACAATTCTGATTATGTACTAAAATTTCCATTGGTTGCTATTTACTCTCTGTGGTGATAGATGGCGCTGTACGTTTCTTAATCGTGTTAAGCCAAGTGTTATTAAAAACATTATTACATAGTACTGTAGCATTAGATAACAAGGAAAAAAACAATTTAAAGCGCTTACAACGCTGTAAACCTGACAGAAGAAAATGCTTTTAGGTTATGTAAGAGTGAATTCGAATTAAAATTTAAATATATTTTTCATAGCATCAAAACAAGTTGCACTCAATAAAATAACCCATTTTTTTATTAAACTATTTTTTTTTTAATTTCTTCGCGAAGATCATTTTGTTAGTGCTTACAATCGTGTTCCTTTCGTGTTTTCTGATTGCCAAACAACAAGTATGAGAGTGAGGGAATAGGTAGTACAGCTTTGTTCACTCACTGGTGAAAGGTTTTATTATATAAAATGTTAAGGTACCTTCGTATGTACATTATAATATAACTTAACTTAACTTTGACTGCCTCGTTGGTGTAGTGGCTTGATATAAGGCCGCAGACTCGATGGTCTTGGGTTCAATTCCCAGGTCGGGCCAATAAATAGTTATTGGGGTTTTATCGTCAGAAAATTCTCAGTAGCAGCCCGGAGTCCGGAAGTTGGAAGTGTGTAAACTCCCGTGCCTCGGAAAGTACGTTAAGCCGTTGGTCCTGCGCCTGAACTCTTTCCGGTCGTGTCGGATTGCCGTCCCATCGGATTATGAGAGCTAAGAAAAAGAGAGTGCACCTGTGTTTGCGCACACACTTGTGCACTATAATATCTCCTGCGCAGTTGGCTAATCTCTCTTGAGATTGGCCGCCGTGGCCGAAATCGGTCTGGAGGACCTTATAATATAATAAATATTTTAATATAAATCATTTGATTTTTGCTTGATACATAAAGGGATATAATGTACAAACTAATAAGTTCCGTGGCATAGACACATTAAGCTTTTTATTTTCTCGTGTTTTATTTTTTCTATTTAAGAGTACTGATCGTAATAATTATTTTTAGCAACAATGTTTAAAATTAGTGCTTAGTATGTTTTTTGTGAAAATATTAAAAGTAAGTCATAAATGATATAAACCAAACGATCTTGTAAATTTCACCATATAGTGTACAATGTTTAACGTCAACATCATGAGATTTGTGTGAGTCAGTAAATTAAAAACAAAAATTTTACATAAAAATAGTAATTACTTATAATAAACAATAATATCGACTCAGTGTTTTGAATTTCGAATTATTTGTTTTGTTTGTAGACAGGAAATATCAGTGCTATTTTGTGTGAACACACTTTGTATATTACTCGCGAAATGTTGAACACCGACTTACTATTTATGAGATACGTATTATTTGATACCTACATATGCTTTAAATGTTATAATTATTATATTCAATGTCGCATATAACTTTTGGACATGTAAAGTACTTTCGAGTTTTTTTTTTACAAAAGAGAGCGAAAGACATTTTCTAATGTTAGGGGTAGGTTTTATTGATAGTCGTAAATCAAAGTTTTAGACAGTCTTTTTTTATAGAAAGTCGAACGAGCCTATGGGCCACCTGATAGTAAGTGGTCACCAACGCCCATAGACAATGGCATCGTAAGAAATGCCAAGCATCGCCCACATCGCCAATGCGCCACGTAACGTAACGTTGGGAACTCAGATGTTATGTCCCTTGTGCCTGTAATTACACTGGCTCACTCACCCTTCAAACTGGAACACAGCAATAACAAGTACTGCTGTTTGGCGGTAGAATATCTGATGAGTGGGTGGTACCTACCCAGACGAGCTCGACCACCAAGTAAAAGTCTTCGATTTTCTTTATAAATATGATAAAAATGAACTGAAAAGGATACATATGTACATAGTTTTAATAGCTGTCGCATTAAACAATAGTTTAATGGTCAGCTGTCCAGATTCGAAAGAATTATCATTAATTAAAAAAAAACAGTGTTATCAGAATTTAACGAATGCAAAAGTCTGAACAATATTTCTGCGAACTTGGTATTATATTTCAATTAGTTGTAATTTCATATAAATGTAATATAAACCTTGATTAAATGCATCCGAGCTGGCACCATAAGGACTAACTTTGTATCGGAGGTTAGCTAAAGTCATCGTAAATATATTATAATTGCTTTATGTCACGTAGTTCTTCCTAGATTGTTGTTATCATCTTTTAATTTCTACAGAATTTTATAATTTGATATTACTCCTGTTACTTGTTCATACAAAAACATATATGTTAAATATATATATATTTAAATTGTATGGTTTTTAACGGTTACCATGAACATATACTTGGTAGGGCTTAGTGTAAGCCCGTCCGGGTAGATACCACCCACTCATTAGATATTCTACCGTTAAACAGAAATATTTAGTATAATTAAAAGGATGAGTGAGCCAGTGTAACTACAGGCACAAGGTATATCATAATTCCCAAAGTTGGCGGCGCAATGGCGATGTAAGATCAGTTGATGTTGGTTGTCACTTACCATAGGTGGCCTTTGCTGCGTTAACTTTTAACGCTTAAATCGAATTTATCAAAAACATATATAATAACAAATTATCAAGAAACTTTACTTGGGTACAAGTTTGTTAAGCTTCTTTTATAACCTCTGCAGAAAATCTTTCAAATCTTCTCAAAAAACGAAGTATTAAGTCGCCGCCAACAATCTTTGGCATAAACTTTTACAAAGATTGTTCCCTGTGTTACTTGAGTATTTAAAACAGCTTTCTTACATCTTGTTGCCAATAAATAAATTCACAAATTTATTATATTTCTTACAAAAAAACAAAATATATTTCAATATTAATAAATTAAGTAAATATAATCAATGATTTTAACTATATATTTCTAATGACGAAAGGAAAATTGCGCTAAAATACTGACAGTCAATCCTAGTATAGATTTTGATGAAATTTATAAATTTAACGTTAAAGTCTCCGTCTTATCAATGGTTTTTTTAATAAGAATGGGTAGGCGGAGATTCAAATGGGCCACCTGTTAGTAACTGTTCACCGTCGACCATGTTCATTGGCGCTGTAAGAAATATTAACCATTCTTTACATGTCTCTTTGTATTCAACCCGGAGCAAAACGATACTAATTAATTATTGGTGTACTGCTTGGCAGTTGAATATGTGATGAACCGGCGGTAACTACCCTTCCTGGCTTCCAAAAAGCCACCGTGTTATAAATGTGCTATGTAATTTAAAGTTTAGTGTAAGGAAACAAGTAAATAAATAATTTGTTGAGTAATTGGTATGTCACTGGGAACGGCAGGCGGCAGTTAAATCAGGACCAAGTTATAATTGTTTTAGAAACATGATTTCAAATTTAAATACTTATACTCATTTAAATTTTATGAAAGTGCTTACGAAACTGTTTCAACTTAAAATGGATTGTAGCTACGATTTTAATAAAAGCTTTTTCTAATTTCGGAATATATTTTTAATTCGATTTTTTAAAGCTACGAGTACAATACCGGGGCTGAATAGAATTATTCAAATGTAAATTATCTTCGATTTTGTATTAACAAAGTATCTTTTGTTCGCGGTTAAAGTAACAGGATTATATCAAGGAAATAAAAAATATAAATGTACGAGGAAATTAATAAGAAATTGAAAATAATTACAAGTGCGGTTCGTTGCCCTACGTTCGTAAATACTCGTAAGAATCTCTTGGCATATTTTATTATTGATCTTATTATTCGGACAAGTTAACTGAAATGGAAATGCAAAAATCTTTCTTTCTTAATTTTTCTTTGTCTGATATATTATTTAATGTGTAATTTAGCTAACGAAAATAATATCAATTGCTGTAACTTAAACGATCCGTAATATCTTGTTTTTGTCATACCCACATTATTTTAAGTGAAGAGTCTAATATGTTGTTCTTTATTTTTGTGTACCGTCCGTATGTTGCATATATAATATTTAAGTATGTTAATATTGTTTTCTCAAATATTTAAAATAAATGTATTCTTTTTTTGAGAATTAAATTCTTAACCCATAAAAATTATTAGCAATTGCATCAAAATAATTTGCTTTGTTTAGCATTTAACAATAATAATATACCCATGGCTACATTGTTGAAAAGTTGCGTATTTACATATTTTCTAAGTATAGCTTATTGAGATTTTGCACTCTTATTCAGATTGCGCAAAAAAATAATAGATGCAGGAAAAATCATAAGTAAGGTCTTAAGAACCTTTTTATGGTCACGTTGCCTCAGTCGTAATAAACAAATTAAAAATAAATTGGTCCCTAAATAAGCCGGCTCTTAAATCAGACGCCCTAAGCTGAAGACTACTCAGCCTGCTGGTAAATCACTTCAAGCCACCCTTGTACCTAAGGATTATCGGTTCAAGCCATCGCAAGCACCACCGAAGTAACGTGTATTTGATTTAATTCATCTCGTGCTCGTCGGTGAAGGAAGCCACCGTGAGGCAATTATTTCAAATTTGTACATAGGATACTTCGAAGCTAGTTACGTGATAAATTGAAGTAGACATGTGTTGTGAATTATAAACATCCCCTTATCATCGCATCTACTACGAATATAGATTCTAAACCTATCTTGTAAAGGTCATAGCGTCGATTATTGGCGCTGGATAAGTTTACAATAACATAAACATATCAATAAATTATTTTATCTTTTCTAATATAAGTACTATGTAGGAAGCAATTAAGTGTATTTATAGATATAGCTTAACTTTTATTTTAGGAGCTATAAGGTAACAAGACCTCATACATTATTTACCACTTAGTTAAAATAACATAATTATATGTACTCGCGTTATTCCTACGTAGTATTTAGGTTTAATATTAGAGCGCTAAGGAAGGTCGAATTAGGATACGTTTTTTATGTAACTTTTGAGTGCTACGTGGATGGAAAATATTTCACATCGTTATACAGTTGGTAGAAGTTCAATCCATAAAGTTCAGATGGTAGGAACATCATCATATCGAAACCAATTAGCGCCAATAGACTCAATATGGTTACATAATATACCTAACTGTCTACAAAATGTAAAACGGAATTAATAGTGTTGCATGTTTATTCTCGATTTTAAATGTTTAATTCCGAATGATAACAATATAAGAGGCAAATTGTAGTTGTAGTCGACAATCTGTCTGTTTTATGCCTAATAAATAGATAGGTAAAATATTCATTTCAATATTTATATTTATACAAATGGTAATACTTCTTAATTTGTTGTCATTATCATTGACGCAATTACGAAACTATACTAATATTACAAATGCGAAAGCAACTCATCCTGACAGTTACGTTTCGATGACAAAACTATTGATCTGATTTAAGATGGTATAACGCAAGCTTGAACCCCAAGGAAGGTCGTAGCTTGGCTTGTCCCGTTCCGTCACCAAAACAAAAAACTAATAATTCATATTTTAAGTCATATTTAATCAGCAAGATTTAATCAAATATCATGAGTATCTATATCTTATCATAAGTAACATTCGTATGTATAATCATGTAAACGTCAAAAGGTTTAGTATCCTGGTGCAGATGAGTGCAGAAAATTTACCTGTATTTCCATTTAGTAATATACCTTTGGTGACTTTCTCCTTTTACAAAAAGCTCACAAGTACCTGCCATGTTACTTTTTCCATTAATTACACAATGCTTTGAATACAATTAATGACTTTTTTAAAGTAAATAAACAGCGGATTTTTCCATAAATTTAAAAACGTGACAAGTGTCCTTAAGCTTCTAAATTAATCTTACTGTACTGTGAATTACTTGGGCTGGTGTGGGCTTTAGGTAAGGTTTGGTGTTGTTTATGACTAAAGAATAAAGAAAATAATGTTTTTAAAACATTGAAAAGAAAAAACACGTTGGGGGTTGAATGTCACGTAAACGTTTTTCTTTTGTATGTGCTTTGATAGACTAAAACACGTGACGGTGGCTTGATCCACGTGCAAATTTATTACGGTCGTCATAATTCTGAATTATTCTCACTATACAGAAGAGAGTTACATACAATTCAAATTGTTACGTAATGTGATCTAGTTTGGTATCCAAAAAATTAGTTAAATTTGGTTAAAATGATGATGTTTGAGAAAAACATTAAAATTCCCAGCCAGGAATAACCATGGTGAGTGCAAATCGATACCTTCTTGTTTGATTTCTAAGGCAAAATCTATTTGAAATTTGATTTATAATTGAATGCGGCTTTTATTGAAAAACGATTGATCAGCAGTTTATTTTAATACTATTGTCTGTTAATACTATTTTATTTATTGTAATCATGCTCCGAAAGTATTTCATTTTCCCTGAACTACTAAGAAAATTTGTACTTCTTACTTTATAAATTATCATTTCGTAATTATCATCTCGTAATTACGAACATGGTCAATATACATTTACTTCATGAACGTTCACCCACGTTGAAGTACAATTACACATCAACTAGTTATAACATAATGAAACTGAAACTTTTGTACACAATGAAAGATAAACTGTGGCTTGCAAGTAGGTATCTGCTAAATATTATTATTCTTTTCATTGCCGTAACCATAGGATACCACTAAATTACTTATACTAAGTTAATAATATGTACTATTCCCACACCTGACTGAGTGAATTGGACATGTTTATTTTATAGACACTAAATTAAATTTCTTAATTGTATATGTTATATAAATAAACACAAATAAATTTATTGTTTTATTTAATGTTTTTGTTTTAATATTTAGATTTATTTTAAATACTTTGTATGCTGTTCACGGATGATAAGCTTTTCTTTTTTCTAAATATTATTTTCTCGTAATCCAATTACTGATCTGTTCATTTTATTTTTAGATCATCAAATATATTTTCTTTTGAGAGTTCATTTTTCCTTGTACTGTTTATGAAAACAAATTAATGACTTGTTTATATATATATTTAAATATTACAGTAATATTCTTTTTTTTAATATATATTAAGGATGGAAAATTCATCTGGCATACTTTGACACCATTCCTGCCTCCATAATCACAAATTGTACTGAACGGTAGTGAATTTAATTTTTATATTGAATTGTTTATATTTAGGTAAGGTTCCAAAGTAAGTAAAGATTACATAAATAAATAGTTATTCAAACTGACTTCAAATTCAATTTAAGTGTATAATGAAATTGAAAACTTAAAAATAGTATTAGATTTTTTTTAAGTATAATACCAAACTAAATCAGATATTCTTATGGCCCCATACTGAATTTCGCGTACTAAATTTTGAAATTAATGACGTTCCAAATAATTAAGTCCCACTTCATTTTGAATGACGTTTCAGTGTTCGGCCGTTAGTACCTCTGTTAAACAGAGATATTTAAGGCACACATTTTTAAATATGATCAACTTCAAAATTCTTACATAGGAACACGGCCGTGATTAAAAGCTCTATGTGGCAAAAGGGTGCTCATCTTTCTTTCGGCTCACGTGGTCATGATTTTTTCAGTAGCCACTTTTAATTCTTTGTTGTTGACAACCAAAAAAATATTTCTTTCGTCATTGAGTATAATTGTATGCTTTTGTTTAAATACTATAGTGTTAGGTATGACAGTAGTTATATTAATTTAATATTAATCAACTTAGTTTCTCATGTTTTCTATGTTTATCGTATATGTATGATAATATATTGATTTGATGTTTTTTTTCAGACGTAGCTTCTAGTTTGGGTGAAAATTCTATGAGATATTTACCAGTCCCGTCTGTATGGGCATTATCCCTTAATACTTCTTGTTAAATTACTAAATATCAACACATTGTATTGATGTATTATTGCTTTCATTCAACAAAAATTTCAAAAAATGTGTTTTTGAAATTTTTGTCATAAGCGATACATATTCTTAGACCGGTGTATCTGAATATGCCAGAATCTTTCTTACAGTGTCAGTACGGTACGTTCTTGAGGTATTGAACGTCTATATTAAGTCTCATTAAGTAAACATAACGATAAAAGTACATGTTCCAATATTAATTTAACACATTACCAAATACCAGACATATAATATTTAACTTTTTCGCGACTCTTTATAAACACTGTCTAGCCCCGAATTAAATAAATAATATTCCGGTATTTTTTCCTGACATATATAGATAGTCGAGTAAACATTTAGGTACTGTTTAGTCGCAAAAGCTTAACTAAAAAGTAAATAATAGTTATCGAAAATGTTACCAAGCAACTGATGCTTTTTTGCAAATGCTTTGAGCTCAGTTTTTAGAAACAACATTATAAATACAGTTATAACAAAAAAATCAAGCTATTATGTGACCGCTCTGTAAACTTTATATATCAAGCGTAGGTACTTGTCTATTGTTTGAATTTAAATTCGTAACTTTTAATCACTACTCCATATAATAATATTATATGGAATTAATAAGGAGTGAAGTGCTGACTTGTTAATAAATGGTCGAGCCTTTATTTAAATATATCGTTATATTATATTTTTATAAGTTAACATTCGTCGCTGCGATAACACATTAACTGGGTCAAGAGTAAATCTAAAAAACACCTCCCCCGATTATTTCAGCTTTTTATTATTATTCTGATAAATAAAACATAAAGCAGGATTATAATTTATCCGCCAATAATTGGTCCGCCATCTTTAAATCCTAACAATATACTAATATATTATTATATATTATATTCTATACATTATCAGATATTCTATTGCCAAAATGTTAATTTTTTAACATATCCTGATTATATTATGGCGTTTATATATATTGAAATAATCAAAATTCGTTCAGTTAATATTAATATTAGTTAATATTAGGAATAGTGCGATTGCAAAATTGTCTTTATTCTTTTTGTGTTCTTCGTCCTCGATTAAATAATTCATTTATTGGTGTGAGTTCAATTTTGTTATTCACTAAAGTTTATAAAGCAGACAAAGCTATTCTTTCATCAAAAGCATTTTTGGAAGACTATTTCATTATGTTTTATTATTATTTTGTTACTTATTTGGGTCCCGTTATCATTTAATTTAACAAAAAATAATGGTCAGCTTCGATTTTCTACTTTGTACATAATTTAATTGTAATAAATAAAATATAATTATTTATAATAATATTTGATTTAGCTTATCATTCAGTTACGGGCATACATACATACGTGTTTCACGATAGCTGGCTAGTCTAGATACATCTCGAGGATGTTGGATTTGTGTTCGATTATAATACTAAATAAGAATATATAATACTAAGTAAGTGCTTCGAATAGAATAGAATAACGCGAATCACGACCCATGGTTGTCATTAGAGCCGACTAATGCAATCGTCATTTAGTGCATATATTAATTGAGCATGTAAGCGTATTGTGGTCAGGAACCAATCCACCAACAAAGGTTATCGCCAAGGATGTAACAGGCAGGTGGCCGTTAAAGTCTGCCTAAACCTTTTACACGCAGTTTATAAAATTAAGGGCAAGCAGATAGAGTGGATGATATCATACTTGTAAGCTGACATATTATTAACGAATTACAACGCGTCAACTAGTAAATAATATAAAGTGGAGTAGCCGTTAGAGAAAATTCTATTTAATAACTAATTAACAAGCCAAACAACAAGTAATTTTTATCCGTGATTGTAGCAATTTAATTTTAAGTAAACACGTTTCTGATATAATAATTTGATTGTATCGCTTATCTTGGTGTAAATTAAAATAAATGAATCTTCTTTCTGTTACAGTAAAATCAAAAAGTATCTTATTCATATTCCAGGAGTGGTTGAATAATAACAAACGTAATTAAATTATATATCACTCATTTATTATATAACTTTCGCATTTAATATGAGATAAGAACTAATAAGTTAAATGAAATAAAAATTGTAATTGCTATATATAATGTTCGGTATGTCATTCGCGTACCCGACAGTCGTTCTCTCATCTATACAAACTATTGTAAACAACACATTTAATACAACAGTAATTAATCATTTATCAATGTCATACATACATATGTTTACGATTAAAAAATATATTATTTCCTACTACACTACTTTATTCCCATGTTTTAAAATGATCACAGACTTTAAACAAATCATCGTAAAAACGTCCTGTTTTTTTTTAGGCACAAACTGTAGTTCATCCATTCGATTGAGGTTTAATGGCTCACAAGGTTAGTTTTTCTGTCAACCTTGCCTCGGTTAATACATCAATGTAGGTCCCAGTACAATCACGTCCAGGCTGAGCCTAGCGCTTCGTTTAATTGGTCTCGTTTTGTAATTTAATTACCCTTTGGCCTAAGCCAGAATGACAATTATGAATCGTTCGGACCGGCCACTGCTACTCTCCATATTGGATTGTATTATTTTGTCCCCTTTATTTTAGGCTAATGGTTTTTTAAATTTGAGGTTTAATTCATAAATTGTATACAATAATAGCTGTTTAAATATTTATTTTCACGATAATTAATATACAAAATAAAGTTACGAGATTAAATTTCAAATAATATTTTCGAATTTTGATTAATAATGTATTGTACTTGTATGTACTTAACGTACGTCACTATTAAACTTCTGGGTGAATTTTTTATCAAATATGATCTCCATGCGTTTTTGTTGAAATGTCAATATACGTATTGTCTTTGGTGTCTTCGTTACAGTAAAAGTAATATGAGTTTAGTAGTTAGTTATAGTAAGCAATAGTTTGCTTTTATTTCTCGGTTTAGTATCATAAACGGTCCGGTAATTTCTTGCTTATAAGATAAATAAAATTTAATTCCGATTGGCATTATGTATCTGGGTACTCCGAATTATTATTATAAATCAAAATACACGGCAGATGTGACGTAGCTACTCACTCCATATAAAGTGTCTCCGAGAAAAATGATTTATAAAAAGTTATGGAACAACTTTTTTTCTTACTTCTTTTATTCATATTCTAGAAAAACTAGAATAAACGAGACGGAAATTATGATTTTAATAAACACTTATGCTATTACGCTATGCTTCTACGTATGTGTGTGTAAGTATTGATTACTCGTTAAATTATTCAACTTGTATTTGTATAATAAATAAAAAAACAATGTAAGATTGATTGTTATTAAACCAAACAAAAGTTAAAAATAAAGAAGCAATTATATCGATAAAGACTTACACGCGCCCTCTAATAATTATAATTTGCTTAATTCTTGATCTGTATGTATACATAATTGTAATTAGTATAAAAGTTGATAAACTCGACTTATATTGAACTGTTGATCGTTCGAGAATTACTTGTAAAAGTAATATTACTATTTCAAAATGTTTTAGGGTTTTAGTGGAAATGTGTGTACATTATTTTGCCTTATAATTTACGCTTCCTGCTTATGATATGCGAAGAGGAAAAATATACAAATGGAATTCCCAACTTTATCTAATAATTCCAATTAATAAAAACTTTTTTTTTATAACAAAAACGGTCCACCTATCCAAACGGTAACGTATTTCGGTTACGGCGGCCAATCTGAAGAGAGATAAGCCACATGCGCAGGAGATATTATAGTGCACAAGTGTGTGCGCAAACACAGGTGCACTCTCTATTCCCTAACTCTTATAACCCGATGGGACGGCAATCCGACACTACCGGCAAGAGTTCAGGCGCATGACCAACGGATTTACGTGTTTTCCGAGGCACGGGAGTGTACACACTTCTAGAGCCCGGGCTGAAACTGAGAATTTTTCGACAGAAAATCTCAACAACAATTTATTGGCCCGACCTGGGATGGTGAACGAGAGTATGGGCCACTTGAAAGTAGTGGTAACCAACGCCCACAATGGCATTGTTTGAAATGTTAACAAACCCATACATCAACTTTTAAAAATAAAAAGTCACCAAGTACAAAAGTATGTTGGTCGACTTTTTGTAAAAAAAATTATTCAATGTTACTTTGTTTTTAAATCAATTTATGCAATTTTATGAAAATTTCAATTCTCTTTTTCTGTAAAGTATAAAATTTTCTTTCTAAGTAATATTATTCATGTTATAACTTGTGCATTATACAAGAGGCATACACGACATTATTGTTTCATGCAAAATTAACAGTACAACGATATAGCATTTATTGAAACTTGTTTTATTAGTTAAATATATAATTTAAAGGATTATCTACTAGCCTACAATGGTTATAGTGTATACTGGCAACAGTACGTCCGTACTTCAAGAAAAGGCATGCTCTTCTATGGCGAATACGGTTAATAAAAATATATAAAAAATATATTATGAAATTAAAAAAATACACGCTTAGAGATATGATCCAAAGACGGCGGCAGATGAATCGAAAGCATTTCCGCAAAATTTCGCTAATTTCATGAACCAGCAGCGTGGTAGAGAGCTATGCGACCGTTTGGCGCCGCCCCTGCATTGATAACCCCGGGCACGTTGACCCTTGCACATTCGTGTTTACTAAGGCATCATGCACGCTTGACGCAACGTCAATTCAATGCACATCACCTGCTATGATGTCTTCCGCGTTCGGTTCCTAAACGTTGCTTAACAATACTCGTTCAATGATTTAATTGCAAGTAGAAGATTAAGATGTTATTATAATACGGGCCGCCTAACTAGGCAGCCCGTATTAACTACTGAAACAATTACCTGCGTCATACATAAGTTATGTAAGTCGCAGGTACAATCCTGACCCAAGATTAGTTGTCGTACCCACTCCTTACACAAACTATTCTTATTTGGAGGGAAGGAGGAATAATTAGATTAAATCTATTTTTAAATAATAATCAAAATATTCCTAGCACTGCAAAACATGTGTACTATATAATTTACTAGCGACCCGCCCCGGTTTCGCTCGAGTAGCGGAATAAATATTATCTAAAAAAGACAGCGGGACGCGGAGGCGCGCAGGCGGTTGCCACGCGCCGTAGTATGACCGCTTGAATTTATTTAGTGCGCGATAGTTTTAAAATTACGATAACTCCTAAGATATTCATTTAAATGTGGTGGTGTAAAGGGCAATTAAAATATACATGAAAAGCTTAAAGTAAATAACGTATTTAATTTTATAAGGATTAAAATCATATCCGTTTTTATAGCTTTCCAATTATCACTTTATTATGTAACCATTTATTTTTAATTAAAGTGGGTATAGTTAGTAATCCTTAAAATCTATATGCCATATCCATATGCCATTGTGGACTTATCTGTAGATCTATGAAAGAGGAACAATTTCACCATACATTATTTTGTTATAATTCAAAGGGATTTTACAGCGTTTTCGATGAAAGCTCCCAATCGGCTCGTTTTTTTCCGACTTCTTCAACAATTATCGTCATATTTCAACAAATTTACAGAAAACATTAATGGATTATACACGTCCTACTGAATCACTTTATCGATTGGTGAAAACCGTAGGAAAATCCGTTCAGTAATTTTTTAGTTTATCGCGTTCATACAGACAGACAGGAAGCGCGGGGCACTTCGTTTTCTAATATGTAGTGATGATATGTATTCGTCTAAGAAAAATGCAATTAAAACAACATTTATATACATTTGTATAATAATAATCAAGCCAATTGTACAATAAATATAACATTTAAAAACGTCACATTTCACCGGTATTTATACATCTCAAACACCTTTTTTTATTCTAATAGAAGTTGAATTTAAAAACCTCCACATTTAAAAGTAAATTATTATTATTAGAAATATACGTTACAATGAATTAGGTACAATTGAATAAGAATTTATTCAGTAGTTATGGTATTAAGCTAAGCTTATGATTTGGCTTGGTGTTTCTGAAAGTCAACACTTAAATCTTTTTAATTTGCTAAAAATACAAAAATACAATAACCTTTAGAAAACAGATTCAGCTAAGCCCCTTTTAGTAATATGTATAATTAATGGTTGATTTCTCGCTCTTTCTCAAAGATTGATAGGTATTGGCGGAAAGTAAAGATTTTACGTAAAGTACTTACTGAAACTTTAAGTGGATGTCTCGAATTCATTCATTACTTATCATACATTATACCAAAGAAATAATTATTAAAATTATAATTAAGAACATTATATTGTACAAAGATATATATATATATATATATATATATATCTGCGTGTGCATGTACATGTGTAATAAGTATGTGTGTGCACACGAGTGTGTTTTGTATTTATATTAAGTGAGTATATTTATCTATACAAATGTTTATAACTATATGAGCAAAGGAGGAAATGGTTGTTGTGTCGACACTTTGTACGGAATTGCGTAATGTTACTATGTTAGTGTTATTTGTTTGATTGTAAAAAGCTTTTCTTCTTTCTAGCAAAACTAATAAAATCGGCACAATATTTAAGGGGTTGTATGCGACTAAGTCGACTTACCGAACTGTATAATACATAGCGCCATAACTTTTATCTATACTATTTGTCGTATGATATCTCGAATTCATTAATTACTTATATTATATCATACATTATATCAAAGAAGTTTGAATATCATTCAAAAAACGTATTCTAGAATATAATTAATTTGAAAGCAAAAGCAGTAAGTAGTTTAATTAATGATTAATTAAGATTGTGTTACAAAACAATCGAATGGAAACAAAAGTTTATTTCTTACGAAAAATAATAATATAGATACGGGACGTTTTTTGTAAAAAAATATTTTGTTGCGAAATACATATAAAATCTTATATTTAGATATTTTTATCCGTTAACTATATAGTTTTAGATAAAGCATTGAAGACCAGGAACTTGTGCTTAACTCGACGCATTATTAAAGTTACTGTCATAGTATTATTTCAAATAAATAAAGCAGAATTATGATGACATACATTCATCTATTTTGTTAATAAATGCTACTTGCGACCAAAACATAAATTTTTAATATACAAAGTTTCCTTACATTCGCTATAGGACACCAATAAATACTGTGACGTCATCCGATATTGAATAATTCTCACGTTACGTCATACCATAATTTTGATATTATTAATATTTAAATCGGTAAAAGTTTGTCTTTCTTAAAATCTATTGTAATCAACTTAAGTTAGTTAATGTAATGTATCATGATTTATTCTCAAGGCAGTGAAATCTTTATTATCATTCAATAATAATTAAATATATAACATATACAATCAATAAAATTCCGAGTAAAGTGTGACAATGTTTTTAAACTATTATTTACTATGAAAAATGCTACAAACACATTTTAAAATAATAATTTGATAATATATCTGCCGTTAAATAGTAAGCGATAAAAGATATATTTAAACAAGTATTTTATTTTTAACCTTTTATCAACTTCACTACGAATGCTTTTTATTTAATTTGAAGTTGTATTTTTTATTTAGAGTACAATACGCGGTCAATCGTTTTGTTTTCTTCGAATTGAAATGCTTTGAGCACAATTTTATTAGTAGGTATTGAGAATAATATCTTATTATTTTATTAAAAGTGTTAACTGGAAAAAATAATGAAATAATGAATTACTAAAAATCTAGATCACAAGCAATAACATATTTGCTTAACTTGCAATTAAAAAATATGTCATGTATTAAATGCAAATGTTTGTCAGCGTTGTTCACTATCGCACCATTTTTTTAATATTAAGATATATTTTTAAGATTTTCGAATTATCGAGTGACACAAGCTATTCTGTAATAAATACTTCCGATTTTCCCAACTACGGAACATCTACATACTGTTAAATTATGTTCATAGTTTTATTTAACATTTTCATTTCACTTCATCGAATTCTAGTTTATGAAATATATTGTTCGTTATGAAATATTATATTTTTATTTAAGTTTAATGGAAATTTTTGGTCCTTAATTTTATTCGGAACAAATTATATTTTAAATACATATATTATTAAAATGTAACATATATTTGAGTATACATAAGATGTTAACAAAAACAATTATAAAATTTCAGTGAACTGAAAGAGAGCGTCTTCACGAAGCTGGACTTGGTGGACTTCTTCAGCTTGGCAGACAACTCTCTGATGGAAATGCCGCGGCACGTGCTTCGGCATCTTCCTCACGTCAAGACGCTCGACCTCTGCAGAAACAAAATCACAAAACTGACTGAGGAAGATTTCAAAGTAAGCATCATATCAATATATTTAGAAAATTTATGATATTGATACTTCTTTTGTATGTATTACTGAACATGAACTGTTTATTTCATTTTAATAGGACATTCAAGAAGTAGAACATCTGCTCGTAGCCGACAACCAAATATCGAAGATTGAAAGACACGCTGTACCCAAAGCTCTCAAGCATGTTCACTTAGGAATCAACAAATTAAGTACCTTAAATGGAGCGCTAAGAGATCTCGATTATTTAGAATGGATCTTCATTAACGCGAATCATTTAAAAACTATTGACAATGAGCTACCGGTGGTAAGGATATCTTGAGGGCAACATATTTTTATTCATATTTAAAGGTATTAATATAATTTATACGTTTTATTTTTAGAAAGCAAAGAAGATTGTGCTTATCCACGCTGCACATAATGAATTACAAAGTCTACCGAAAGACTTGAGGCAAATGCCTTCTCTAGAATCATTATACTTCTACGATAATAATATTAAAACACTGGATGGTGCGTTGCAGAAGTCTAGAAAGCTCGTTAGAATAGGTCTATCTTTTAATAAAATAGAAACGGTGAGTCAATTATTCAGATTTATTTGATTGATTGATTGATTTAAAAAAGTATAATATACATGTAAAACATATTATGAAAACTGCTTCTCTAAATTCGTGAACAGGGAACGGTCACTAGTTTTGACTGCATCTGATATCGACGACAATGAAAGTAGCAGCTCGAATAAAAATATATCCAAAAACAGATAATATTAATAATACAATTTCTTTCACAGTTGGCTGAAGATGAGTTTTCGGAAACAGAAATTTTAGCTGATTTAGATATTGCTTATAATCAATTAAGATCACTGAATGGTTCTTTAAGAAGTCTTAAATCACTGCGCTACTTAAACTTAACACATAACAGCTTAACTGAATTCTCCTTACAAGAAATTAAAGGTCTGAAAAGATTATCCGTGATAGATCTATCACACAATAAAATAAGTCGTGTTACGGGCAACATGGAGGTAAAACTTTAATAGTTTTTTATTAAATTGTTCACGTTTTTAAATTAATTTTCCTTTTTACAATAAAAATGTGTATGAAGATTTACAATAATTTACTTCATGAGGACAAAAATATGATTACAGAATCTTGTTGATGTTGAAACACGAGTACTCGAGTTACGGTTGGACCATAACTATATCCTTAATTTGGGTGGAGCGTTAATGGGTCTGCATGGTCTACTGCGTCTTAATTTAAGTCACAACCAGATACAACAAATATCACCGGATGATTTGATTGGGTTAGAGGATCTGAGGTTACTCGATGTATCTCACAATCATATAACATCATTGGAAGAAACCTCAAAGGTTTGTTAAGTACTGGGTAATCGCTAAACTATTAAGTTAGCTTTGCGAGCTTCTGCGAATTACAAGTTTTAACTGTTTTTAAAAAATATGCGAATGTGATCAAAGTTAAAGTTTTCCTCAATACAAATATACTTTTTTTTCAGACTTTTTTACCTTCTCTGGGGGAACTTATTGCTCATCATAATAATATAACTATTCTGGATAAAGATTTTCATGGACTGCCGTCACTTTGTATCGCTGACCTGTCATACAATAACATTCAATCTGTGAATTATGAAGTTGTTTCAAAATCAAGATGCACTATTAATGGAGTACCAAGTATTTTGAAGATTTATCTTCAAGGTTGGTTCTTCTTGCAATAACTACAACTTTTTTGCAGGTTTTCAATTCGATGATATATCAAATAATATTTTTCTTTCTAAATAGATTTTATTAATATAGCCCTAAGATTAATATTATAAGCGCCGCATCTTTCTGCTGAAGCGATATTGCGAATGATGAATATTTATATCCATTCTAGAGAGCATGTGCGATTTTGTCAAAAAAAGCTTTGTTACTATATTTATCAAATGTTTTATTTAAAATATTCTATGATTATTTATTACAATAAGTGTTAACCACATATTAAGCAAAATTAAAAATGGCTGCTGTACCTGTAACTTTTGTTTTTAAATATTATTAAAATATTTTATTTAGTATTAAAAACCTTTTGTTCTTTATTAGTTTTTGTGTGAAATCTGCTCATTTTAGTATTATTTTACAGATAACCCTGTGTTATGCGAAGAGCGTTTATATGAGCTCGTAGCGATACTTGAGAGCTTGAATACGCGCGTCAGTGGCGTGTCCACGTGCGTGGCCACTCAAACGTCGGCGCCTGTTCTTATGAGGGCGCTCAATGACATCGTGCCCGACACACCTGTCATAGTTGTTACACATACGGGCGTAGGAATGTTAGAAGGACGAGAAATTCAACCATCTCAATTGGCATATCAACGCGTGGGTGCCTTGATTGGGCACGTTCTACCAGAGCGTGAGGGCGGTTTGCCTGTTCTGGTGGAGCCGCCGGTAACGTTGCCTCCGGCCAGCACCAACGTGGTAGTGAAGTGGCCAGATGAGCGAAAAGAGAAATCTCATCCCCTCGCAGATCATCTCCGCCTACGTGATCTTAACTCCTCACCGCAGTGAATGTGTTAGAGCACCGGCGCCGCCGTTAAACGACGCCATCGAACTGAGTGCTTCGCCTTAGAAAATATGCTGCCTTTGACTTACGATAGGTCAGAGTGTTGTCTTGGTTGGATGCATGGAATATTCTCATTGTAAACCTTCATGATGTACATATATAGGAGTCATAGTTACCGATGCATCCTTATTTCTTTATTTTATTTGATATCTTCTAACACGAAACGCGATGCACGTGCCATACGTAACTACATTTATAAGTATAGAGTAGAAACTGTTGTATGTGTTTTGATTATTGTCATACTATGACGGTTGAGTGATTGTGTATCGGGCGTAGACGCTGCGTATTAGGACAATTGTTTTTAATGAAACGTTGGCATATTGAAGTTCAATTAACACTTAGAAGTGTCGCACTCTTGGACTATACTAATAACACAAGTGTATAAACCCTGAATTTGTACCTAAAATAATTTATGTAACGTAATATTATTAATTATAAATATTATAGGTGTTAGTGTAATTTATATTGGCGATTAACCTAACGTAGGAACAGTATGTTATCACTAGGGTGTAACAAATTGTTTGCTTTCGATAATACTACTAAAATCTTTGTTAACCACGAAACATATTCAATAAATGTGCTTTAAAAACCTTCCCTTGTATTGTATACAAATATTTCGTTTAGTTTTGATCGCTCAGTTAACTCAGAGGGGTCGATGTACTTGTAGTTTTATTCGCCATTTTACGGAAATAAAATAATGATTGTAGTTGTTGTTTGGAATAAATAATACACTATGAAATATTTTATTATCCTTACAAAAATCCTAATAATACAAAATGATAATCACGACACGGACATCTTAATTATGATATATTGCTTACAACAAAAATAACTAATTAATAACGAAATGAAACCAGTCAGAAATCTAAATTAGTATGTTCATAGATTCTTACTATAGTGTTATCTATATCTATGCTAATCTATAAAGCTGAAGAGTTTGTTTGTTTGATCCGGCTAATCTCAGGAACTACTGTTTCGAATTTAAAAATTATTTTTGTGTTGTGTAGTCCTTTTATCGAGGAATGCTCTAGGCTCAATTTTATAAATAATATTTTTATTGATTATACACGGGTGAAGCCGCGGGGCACAGCTAGTTCCTTATACAATTCATTAAGTAATTGAAGTGACAAACGTTTTAAATTCTGTAGTTTACTGTATATTGTAACTGTTTTCAGATCTACTTATGTTTTGGCCGAAGTTTTAATTAACCTTTAAAGCTATTTTTTTTTTTAAATGCGACGTTTATTTTTGTCTGTTGCTATGGAACTCTCCCATTGTGTTCCCTAAGGGTGTAGAGGCATGTCGGATTTTATTTGGCTTCTGTTTTTTTTTTAATTCTACCATTGGGGTGGCCGAACAATTACGAACGGGAAATGTGTAAAATTATACCAATATTTTGAGGGATTTTACTAGCTGCTATTCAATATTTTATAAATATGTGTAATAAATTGTAACTGTTTTAGTTTTGAAAGGTATGAAAAATATACCTTTATTTATTAATAACACGATAGAATAAGTGATGCGTTGAAGTGAGCTTACGTTAGTTATTATTCTTTATTCGTTCCGCATGCGATTATATTCCATTCATCAGATTAAGTTAAGATTGTTGACTGTTAACACTTCGTTGAAATTTTAATGAATGTCTTTCTGCAAGCATCCTTCGTTTAAGGAATGGAAAGATCGACATGTGCATGTAACACGTCGAGCATTAGTTAACATTTTTGAAGTTTTTGTTAACTCGTTTATTCTGAATCAAATCACGATACTGAATTTCAGCTGTTTTTACATATGGGCAATAGCCGAGCTAACCCACTAGGCCAACATATTTAGCTAGTCGAATAAAAAATGCAATATAATTAACAAGAAGGCTTTATATAAGAGACTTTCTTCTTATCTAATGCTAGAAATCGTTTAATGTCAATGAAACAATCTATCGTCTTGATTTTGGCGAAGCCATTTTGGATCTGCTTAGTCAATTAGCTCGGCTGTTGGCCTCGTGTAAATGCACCATTCTACGAGTTCCACCCAACTGATTGAACTGTTATTTTGCCCACATACTTTTAGTGCCGGTGACAATACAAACTAGAATACGACATATTGTATGAATTTTAAATGATCATCAAATAAAAAAAGATTTTTTAAATTTAAAGTACTTAAATGTAATATATTATAAATATGTTTCAGGATTAATTTAAGTAACGCTATTGCAACGTATCGTTTTGGTCTTTTTATTTAATTTAAGAATAAGCATTCTTCTGCTAAGTACAAAGTATAAGCGAAATACAACTGACTGACTCGTCATGAGATCTCCGTGACTTTACGTGAGTTACGTCTGTAACTGATCTATCGCCAGTCCTAACTAAAATAATTTTTTCATCATATGTAATTTAGAACGTAAGATTTCAACTAAATTAAAATTAAAGGGGTTCATTTGAATCAACATTACCAATATCAGTATTCAGTACAACTACACATTGAAGTGTCGGTGTGTGATTTAAAAAACTGCCTTTTTTAAAGTAAGTATGGCTATTTGCGAGTAACCAAAACAACCACATTAAAAAAAACTCTGTCTGTTTTTTTGTCTTGTCTAATCTTTAAAAGTGCTAAAAATATGAATAAGCTTCCGTTTAGTCTTTATTTCATCAAAATCGGTTGAGACAAAAGTTATTAAAAGGTACGTATTTTTGTTATTATAATATAATTATGTTGTAGCCGTTTGCCCACAGGTGGAGGTGTGCTAAATACGTACAATTTCTGAATCGCGGTGTCCTGAATTCCAGACTAGAGTGACCTTCTGCCATACATATTACGACTCGAGTTTAGTTCAAATTTAAGTTATCGTTGTTTTGTCGTCGTTTATTTTGCTTATCAAATTTGAACTGGAGAAATTAGTTAAAAGTGATTTAATAGATTTTTAATTTTAACTTAAGCCAGCCAGGTGCTCATTATTGTTATAGCGAAGTATTACTTAAGTAAATATTTTAAATATCTTTAGGCACTAGGCGACAAAGCGTTGTGGCTACGTGAGCGAAAGGTAACTCATCAAAGTAATTAAAATGAAACCATAGAAAATTAATTACTTTTTACTGGTTTGATTTGATATATAGTTATGTAATAAATTAGTGTTCTTCATAATAGATCACTGATAACCAAGCAATAACTACTACCTACCTATTCGTAAAATGTTTTCCATTTTATTTACAGCATCAAATATATTAAACTAAAATAAAAGTTATACATGAACTTAAGTTTGTGTGTGAATTTTTGTCTTATCATTTCGTACTATGTTCCTTCAACGATGAAAATAATATAAATATGTGAAAAAGCTCTTAGTGCTGGCCTGGAGCGAAACCTGGTGGCGATTAAGACCAGCTTGCTATAAAATATATTCTAAATACAGTACTGTAGCAGTAAAATAATGGTCTGTACAGAAATCAATTTACGAAACTGTTTAATAATAATTAAGCCAAGTAATCGATTATTCCAATGATTGACACGCACGCAATTCGTAAACCCTTCAACTATGAAAACAGTAATGGAATCGGTCTGAAAAAGTCAATTTCTATTAAGTTTATTTTTTCTATATATATTTAAAAAAAATGAGGATGTTAAAGAAATATAAGTTTATAACCTATCAAGTTTACTAAAGAAAATCTAAAACAGCATCATAATAAAACTCGAAGAAGAATTAAGATTTGTAAAAGAAGGGTAGTTTTAAAAGAAAAGAAGTAGGTATTGGAAGTGTTAATGAATGATGGTAAAGCCTACTTAGTACGTACGTTTATACTCTTTTTTTTTTTTTTTTTTTTTTTTTTAATCATTTATTTTAAAGAGGGTTTTTTCTTTAGAAAATGCCACCCTCATAGTGCTTTCAGAACATTTAGCTTTATACATTGCTTAATTACGTCTATTCTTAATAAGACCATCCACTAATTTGTACAAAACTTGCGCTGGTTTGGATGTTGGGTCAGCGAGGACACTGTTACATGCCCCCACCTCCCCGCAATAATTAATTAAGCGTAAAAAATATATTCTATCAGCCTCGTTTCGAGCACACTCCATTATTACATGGTACGTGTCTTCTATGATGTTACATATACTGCAATTAGGTGAGGGTATTTTACCCATAAGAAAACCAAAGTTATTTAATGGGATGTGACCGGAACGAAGTCGAAGAGCTGTGACAATAGAAGACCTGCTCATATTGGCACCATCAAACCAAAGACTTTTCTGTAGACCGGGCTGCATTGTCCTGTACCAGATTCCCTTAGTAAGCGATCGCTCATCAAAATACTCTCTCCAAAAGTTGTAAAATCTATTTTTAGCTAAATATAATAATTCCGAATGATATGGTAGGCAATAGTAGTAAATACCATTTCGTGCTGCATGTTTTGCAAGTAGATCAACTTTTTCATTATCCTCTAGACCAATATGAGCAGGAATCCATTGTAACATCACTGTTTTATTTTGACGAGCGAAACTTAGAATAGATTTTAAGATGGTATAGGCTATCGGAGTTCCTCGAAAGGTCGAGGTAGACCGAGCCACATGTTGGAGAGCAGTTTTAGAATCTGACAAAATTACAAATCGATCACAATCTATAGAACCGATATATGATAAAGCCTCCAAAATGCCTAATAGCTCTGCACGCATCACAGATATCTTAGTATCTACTCTAAGTTGACAGCTAGTATTAGTTTGGGGGTCATAAAAAGCAGCACCAATATCAGAGTTATCTTTTGAGCCATCTGTAAACACTTTGTAAAATGAAGAATACAATTCTGTAATTGCTCGTTCAGATAATAATTTCAAAGCTGCTTTGTTATAATTACTTTTACTTTTTTCAATCGAAACTAAAGAACATTTAATGTGAGAGGATAAATCCACACCGCTAACCCACGTGTCTAGACTAAACATTTCTAGATTATTGCTTTGGTGGATACCGAAACCATTGTAATCATTGTGAATCGTAATAAGCAATGGTAGTTTCTTATTTCGCCAGTAAGAATTGGTACAAGCTTTTTGAAATATATTTAATGATTTGATAATTTGGTTTTTAGCCATGGATTTACATTTAAGCCAAAATTTAACTCCCAAATGATATCTTCTGATCGACAATGGCGGCACGCAAAGCTCATTTTCCATTATATGGATCGGTGTAGTCTTAACAAAGCCACCAATTAATCTGAGACTTTGATTTTGTAATATATCGACTTTTTTCAAATTTGTTTTACAACTATTGTCATATAAGAAACTGGCATAATCTATTCTGCTACGAATTAACCCAAAGTACAAACGCCTTAAGTGAATAGGATGTACTCCCCAGCCCGGTCCTCTTAGAATTTTAATAATACCTAATAGCTTTAAAACTTTTACTTTTAAGTAATTAATGTGTTTTGACCATCTCAATGAATTATCTAACCACACTCCTAAATACTTAAAAGCGTTAACCTCTTCGATGATTTGATAATTCAATTGTAACTTTACTGTATATTTTTTACGACCTCTTTTAAATATGCAAACTTTAGTTTTAGTAGTCGAAATCTCTAACCCTATATCTAATAAATGGCCAGCCATAGTGTTCAATGACGATTGTAGTTTCTCACAACTTTCTGTTAAACTATTGCATGATGTAAATAAAAGAAAATCATCCGCGTATTGCAATATAGAAACTGGGCTGGTATGTTTGCAAATTTTATGAGTCGCGATATTAAACAATAAAGGCGCTAAAGGATCTCCTTGCGCTAATCCTAGGCTGGTACTTCTTGCCATTGTGTTTTCATTAAACTGAATTTTAAGAGTTCTATGGTTTAAAAAATTCCACAGATAACTGCATAATTGTGACCCTACCCCCAAACTGTCTAGAGTCGAAATAAGAGAAGTAATATTTACATTGTTGTATGCATTATGGATATCAATAAAGCACGCGATTGTCGGTTTACTTTCAGAAAACCCAACTAAAGTTTTAGTTATAAAGTAAGACAAGTTATCTGCACACTGATATGATTTTCTAAATCCTGTAGTATTTATCGAAAAAATGTTATTCTTTTCGCAGAACCATTCCAATCGCTTATTAAGAATACTGTGAAAAATTTTACATAAACAAGACATTAAGGCAATTGGGCGTAGTGACGAAACAGATTCTGAATCTCTACCTGCTTTCGAAATTGGTACGACGATAATATTTTTCCACTGGCTAGGTACAAAAGCTTTGTCATAAAACAAATTATAAAGGATCGACAATATATGTTTACTATTTTTTGGAAGATGTTTTATCATTAAATATGTAATTCCATCATCACCAGGTGAAGTATTTTTAGATGGAATACAGCTTTCTAACTCTGTCATTGAAATTTCGGAACCTATTTTATTATTATGAGAACGAAACGCAGGGTACATAGGGGAAACATAATCGGGTGTTAAGCTACGCAAAAGTTTGTTTACTAGATTTCCATTTATTTGTTGTTTAGGTGATTTATAGCCCTTTATCCACTTCATTTTAAACCATAATTCTGTCGATGTAGTTTTTTGATTTACAGACGAACAAAAATTTTGAAAGCAATTACTTTGAGAAGTGCGCATTAGATTTTGTGCAGAGTTAATTTTTTCCTTCAATATATCCAAATTACGTGGGATTGGATTACGACGGAGTTGTGATAAAGCTAAACGTCTTTCAGCTACTGCTCTAGATAATTGTTGGTTCCAGTACGGCTTGGGGGAAAAGTTACAATTGGGATTTTGATTAAATCTAATTAACGGGATAGATAGTTCTGCTGCCATGTTTATATAATCTACGAAAGAATCGTAGTCTTTTTGGGGGTCATTAAGCCAAGTAAAATGATTGAACAAGTTTTCAAGTGTCTGCGTGTATAAGCTCCAATCAGCCAATTTAAAATTTCTTTTATAAATCGATGGATATGAATGACTGAAATCAGTTGATATTTTAATTACCCTATGGTCACTGCCCAATGTTTCATTAAGTACTGAATAAGTGAATTTTAGCGCGATGTCAGAGGTTACCAAAGAAATATCTGGGGAGTATTCTTGAAGGGCACCGTTAACTAATTTTACCCTAGTGGGTGTCCGGTCATTTAATGTCACAAGCTGATTGTCAGAAAGCGCATCGAATATTTGAAAGCCTCTTTGGTCATTTTTTTGTGACCAGTTAGTGTGATGCCCATTAAAGTCTCCAACTATAATAGTCCTAGAGTTAGCTATCGAGAAAATGGCGTCCCAATCATGAGTGCTGGTTCGGACTGACGATGGGCAATAAACTGAAATTATATTGTCAATGTCTCCACAATTCAAGAGCTTAAGGTGGATGATCTGGATCGATGTATTAGTTTGCCGCACTTTGCATACCTGAGATTTGATGGATTTATGTACAATTATGGCTATTCCTCCATAAGAGTCGTCACGATCACAACGATGTATATGGTAATTTTTAATATTTAAGTAACTATTTAGCTCTAACCAAGACTCACATACGGCAGCAATATGGATCTTCTCCTGCCACAGTAAATTTTCAAAACTTGTCAATTTAGGTCTAAGGCTTTGTGCGTTCCACTGGATTATATTTAACTTAGTGAATTTATGTGTTTAAATAGTCTAAAATCAACTTTAGGATAGGCCAATCAGAAATATTTTCAACAACAATTAAAATTAACCACTCAACACAACACTTAATTGTATTCTTTACTTTCTGTTGAAACGATCCGCCTTTGAGAAATAAAATTTCTTTTAGTCTATGTAATAGTTCTGAGAAGTTTATGTCTCTAACTAGTGGTTTTTCGGGATTTTCAATGTGTGATTCTTTGGATTCCATTCTAGAAGTGGGCTGGTTGTGGTTTGTAGACAGGTTTGTAATGTCGATTCTAGTCGCTTTATGTTTTCTAGGTACATTATCAGATTTACGATTGATTGTGGCAGTGTTAGCCTGTTCACTTGAAACGTTTGCGGAAGAGGTATGTTCTTCGTTTTGTTCCTCTTTTAAATCCACTTGAGTAGGAGGAAAGACGTGTGATACGACATTAGCGTACGTGCGGTCTGGATAAATAGGTGTGTGATCAACGGTAGTATTCACAGTGGGGAATTTATATTTATGGTTCAGAGACTCTGGTAGCATTGTACGAGCTTTCCTGTATGTACAATTAAATTGAGACATAATCTCGCGGATCTTTTTTTCATTCAAGAAAACAGGACATCCTTTATTAAGTGCCATATGTGGACCTTGACAGTTAACACAAACAAACATCTTTGTCTCGCAATTTGCATGATTACCACCACACTTAGGGCAAATAATCTTATCTGACGGGCACCTAGATAGTGTATGCCCTAATTTCCAACATTTGGAGCACTGAGATACCGGGAATGTGTAAGAGTCAACATTAATGCGTAGACTGTCCACAAAGACATGAGTAGGCAAATATGAACCTTTAAAACACAGACGGACCCTCTCACTGTCAATCCAATTTCCATCCGTATCACGTCGTTTCAATCGATACACTGAACTAAGTTCCGCGCGACTATCACATTTGATGCGCATTTTAATTTCTTCATCGGTTAAATCGAGGTCCACATCCTTGATTGTACCATATGTAAAGTTGACTTGAAATGCTTTTTGAAATTTCCACCCTTTATTTAGCAATTCATCACAAGTCATCATTCTATTCATGCAGATAACATTATCAAATTCAACTCTTATTTTGTAGGGGCTTAAGTATTTTATTTTAGTAATATCGGTAATTTTCAATTCCTTTAACAATTTTGCAAGGGCAAATTGTTTAGGAAACTTTTCTTTACATGAAATATACATTTCCATGTCTGTATCTTGAGTTTTAATTTTTTTCTCTTTCATAACTGTCTGCCAACCTTCGTCTTTATCATCTCTTTCTCTTTTATTAACTCGCGCTGACCACTGTTCTATATCATCTTCCATGGGTATATATTCTGTCTCTTTCTCACAATGCTGCTTTTTTTTCAGTAGCATCTCGCTCAAATAGATAGTCGGGCTTGGAGTCCTCAACTCATTATTTACACTGTTCTCATCAATCGGGATATCGTTGTTATCCATATATAATAAAAAAAAAAACAAAAATATATAATATTAATGCAATCACAATTATTCAACTTGACCGATAGATAAGCGGCACCGGTCGGCCCGCGCGCCAAACCGGTTCACTGTAATTAGCTAATGAGTTGTAAACAAGAAAGAATGCACTCAATACAATAGACGTCCACCTCGCGCGAGTACCGTCGCGAGACTCCTACGTTTATACTCTTAGAGCATAATTAAGTCTCTACTAAAGGTAAGACTATGGGTGGTCATGACTGCATGACTGTGTGTAGTTTATCGGTTCATCATTGCGTACCACAGAATGAATATTATACGAAGATAAACATGCAACGTCTACCCATAATTGTTGCTTAAGAATTTTATGGCGTAACTGTAAGATTGCAATAGAATAACTACAATTGTATTTGTAGATTATAAGTATAAAGAAATTAGGAAGATATTAGCTCATATACACGGTTTATTCTCGGTGATAACACTTCGTTTAAATTTTAACGTCTTTCTTTTTTATAAACAGAAAATACTTCTGACTTTACTAAGGAAAATATATCTCTAAAATGGTTGCAGTTTTTATGTTTTCGATACAATCTGTAAAATTAATTAACGCTTAAACTTTTTAATATATTCTTTAAGTTAAACACTTACTGCGTACGAAGCCGTTCATGCCTTTTATTAATTGTTGTAAAATTACAAAATGTTACTTGTTGCATTAAGATTACTTAGAACAAGGTTTACAAAAATCGAGTTCTTATTTTGTAATTATTAGATATTGTATTTCTTGTAACGGGTACTTCGTTAAAAAATCCATATTTTTCACTTTTTTTATATTGTATTTGTCGAATAAACTGAATTATAAACTAATAATACGGCTAAGACATATTTTTATTTTTGGCAATTATTATATAAAACTGTTTTATGAGCAACTACCCTTACGAATGATAATTAGTTACATCTATATAAATAAAATGATAGAGGTCTGCAGTTGTGCGCGCATCACGAAAAATCTACTGGATAGATTTCAATGAAATTTTCTAAATTTTATTTCTTTGACACTTGGCCCCTATCAAAAAATTATTGTGATATCTTCATTTAATAAAAAGTTATTAAAGTTTCAAGAAACAACGATTTGTATATGCACTGCGTGTTCAGTGATGTATGTCTAAACAAAGTATATTTTTGCTTGCGATGTTTTTGATGTTTTGTACTTCGTATATAAGAAAACTTTGTTAATATATCAAGCAACGCGGACGAAGTCGCGGGTATCAGCCATTATAGCATATAAACATATTATGTGGATAAAATGTACGAGCTTGTACTAACTAGGCAATGGACGCAATATATAGACTAATGATAAAGTCTCAACTATAATAAATTTAAATTACTAATTTTATCAATCGACTGTAGTTTTAATTTTAATAAAATTGAAGTCAACCGTGATAATGAACGTTGCAGTAGAAGGGGTAGGTACACAGTCCATTATATTTTTAGTAGCAATTTGTTTCGAAGGGCCGTTGATCTTTTTTTAAAGCCAGGCGTCGGAATACCCACTATAAACCAGAGGTATCCCCGTCGTCTAGTCGGGGGGCGCCACGGGATCGCTTACGCATGCTACCATGAACTCTTGATTACACCCGATCTGATGAAAAGAAATCTCTCCTAAATTAATAAAACATATTTTTCTTACTCATAACTTGCCTCTGCGGGGCCCCCTTTTGCGCAATGCCTGTAGCCATTATCTTAAATGATTATTTATGAACAGTTTTGATTTTAATGGCAATAACTTATGAAGCTATCCTTAAACTAATTGAACAACAAATTCAAATAATTCATTCATATTTTTTTAAATGGTGTTTTATCTATACTTCTCTACAACATCATATTATAAAGAAGAAATGCTTGGTTGTTTGTATGTAATTGATAAAAAACTACTGAAACGATTTTACAAATATTTCACCATTAGAAAGCTGTATCTTGCTAAGCACACCCCAAGAAAAAGCTCGAGCCGTTTTTGTTTTCCATCTTACATAAATGCTATACAGTATTACAATGCGTATTGTTCTTTAGTAGAAAAAAATCCACAGCTTATTAACCACGTTTTAATGCCACGAGGGTAAAGTTGCGGGTTAATTTTTTGTAAATTTATTATCAACGTTTTCTGGCCGTAAAAGCGTATTGTCCTACAAAAGAAACGCTTGTATCTTGCTTGTATGGTCGGATAACAGGAGCAACAAGTTTATATTTGTTACGCCTATTCATAGCATGTGTCCTGCAGAATTCACTTATATTTTTTTGAACACAATCTTTATTTTGTTTTTACAAAATAAAAATATTATTATCTATACATATATAACAATTTGTCCTGATTCATCAAAGCCTACAAGGGTTAGAAAATTAAAATTTTGGCAGTGGATACGTTTTTATAAAAAATCACTCACTTAAGAAGGATTTTTGAAAATTCCTACCCTAAAGCAAAATAAGGGATGAACGGTTATATGGAAACCTGACATTTTTTCTTTTTAAAAATAAATGAATAAGTAGCTTTTTTCAAGATTCAACACCTACAATCACCATCGTGAAATAAGGTTTATATGGGGAGTCCGTCCGTTCTTTTTAGTAAGAACTTATTATCAACTACCGACTAACTGGTCCATAATAATTTTGATTTGTATTTATTAAAGGCTCTACTTCACTTGTCAAACTAACCGGTCCTTTAACAAAACCATGAGAAATGAAACATGCGGCAACGAAACGAATTACCTACCTAACCTAAAAACTTTAATTTACAAAGATATTTACAAACCGAAACAATACTTACGTGCATTTTCAACCTACTTAACTAGATGTTGAAATATGTCAAAACTAAAAAAAAAAAGGTTATAGTGAGTCCACTTTAAAAGATAGAGAGTAGAGATATATCTACGCATGGGCGAATTAACTGACGTATACCAGCATAAGCTAAACCCTATTTAATATGTTTGATCATATAGATCTGAGCTCAATTTACATTGGAGGATCTAAATATCTGAAACTGACACCGACGAAATAGCGTTATGCGTACCTCGAAAATGCTACAAATGCACTGCGTTGGGCGTTCGAATTAAGTATTGTGCGATTCTGGAAGTATGCCTATTTTTTAAGAGCCAAGGAGATTGCTATTATTATAACAAAATGTTAATTGAATTTAAATTACCATCACTATCAGCTCTCATGCGTCTGCCCGCATTCTTCACCCACCACTCCTACAGTGTACCTACTCACTTTGCCATCATAGTAACTTTTAAAATATTTGTCCAAATGAAAAAGTGTAAAAGACAAAGATTATTATCTATCTTTAAATATCAGAAGTGATGAAACTATTTGTTTTGATAAGAATCAATTTGTTAATACAAAATATTCATTTTGGAAATAAATTACATTTATTGAAAAAATATTGTATTTCTAAACCTCTACCGTCCCGGACTTTTTTGTAGAACTACATTATATTTGTGTAACTATCATGGTTTTTGCAGCACATGCCAGAATGGCTCGCAGATAGGAAGAATTTTTTCCGACTTACGTAATACTTATTGTTATATTTTTGCCAATTTTCTCTACAGCTTTATAAATTATAGCCTATATGTTATTCTGATGTATAAGGTGTATTATTGTAAAGTTTCATTAAAATTCATTCAGTATTTTTTGCGGGAAAGAGTAACAAACATCCATACAAACATTCGCATTAATAAAATATTAGTAGGATAGGATCCATAAAACTTTTCCGTCGGATGAAAATCTATATGAATGATACATAAAAGACAAAACCAAAAGGAAACTTGGCTTTTATTAACTTAAATAATTGTACGTAATAAAGGGACAATATATAACATTTAACAAGATAAAAGAATAGTATTAAAGTATACGTCAATGAACACAAATATAAACGTTATTAAATTAATAATAATCACAGGCCGGTGGATCTTATTTACAGCAACCTTTTTCAAAAGAGGAGTTACGTCTATGTTGATATCTTTGTCGTTATATACTACAACTACGTGCGTTCGAGCGAGATCACATGATGTAAAAGGGCGGTAAAGCACTAGAAGGCGTGGTATGCTGGTGGAAAATTATTCTGAAATCAATTGCATCAAGGGGTGGCAAAGGGAGAAAAAGGGGACAGGGTGATGTTGCACTTACCAAGCACTGGAAGGAAGGTTTTTGGTATTCAAACATAAATATTGTCTATGGTAAAGGCATGTTTCAATAAATAGATATTTGTCAACTTATTAAACTTACTAGGTTGTAAGTATCTACTCGTTTGTCTTTTAATATAATCAACTTTTACATTATTTATATACATATTCTTTTTTTTCTATTACAGGCTTTATTGATGCTTAATTTTAATTATTTTGATTGATACTAGTTGTATTAATTGTGAAATATACTCAATTGAGTATAATAAACGTTGTGTCTAGGCATAAAACCGAATTGGAAGAGTAAAATCTCTTTGATGAGTATGTTATATTTATAGTCAGGGCTGGATTTAGAGGTGTGGAGGCCTCGGGGAAAGATAGGAGTGGAGGCCCCTGATCCCAAATAAAAATTTCTCAATAGCAGCCCGGAGTCTGGAAGTTGGAAGTGCTTACACTCCCGTGCCTCGGAAAGCATGTTAAGCCGTTGGTCCTGCGCCTGAACTATTTCCGGTCGTGTCGGATTGCCGTCCCATCCGCCGGTTTATAAGAGCTAAGGAAAAGAGAATGCACTTGTGTTTGCGCACACACTTGTGCACCATAATATTTCCAGTGCAGTTGGCTACTCTCTCTTGAGATTGGCCGCCGTGGCTGAAATCGGTCTTTCGGACGTTATTAATCACTATTGTGGGGGTCCCGAGGCTGTAACCCCGTTTGGTCTCCCTAAGTCGAGTTTAATTGTACCACTATATACAGGATATAGTGAAACTCGACAGGATACTCAAATGTCAAATAGCAGCTGCAGAAATAATCCGTTCCCGAACTTCATTTTCTCAAAGTGTAATGCATTTATGTTAATATAATTATTATTTTGGATTAAAATAGTAATAACGTGTCGCGGGTATTTTGTCCTATATTTAATTTGGTATGTATTAAGTAATCATGATGTTGTTTTGAAACATATACAATGCTCTGTATTATAATATTAACAATATTATGTATCTTTATGAATATAAAAATAAAACTTAATTACAAACAATCAATTTACCAGAACGAGTTAATTATTATAATAATAAAATATTAATAAAAAAATATATTTTAGTTTTGGCTAAAATGCAAGAATCCAATTTGACATTTAAAATAAAAATGTCTGCCATTGTCGTTGCGTTGTGCGAAATATTATTTCTCTCTCGTCTGGAGCAGAATTTATCATTTTAGTGTCGGTCCTGGTAGCGGAAGGACATCATAATAAACAGTTGGCAATGGAGTCTACATCAGTGATAACAACTTAAGATAATTGCATCCAATAAAGAACAATTGTGTCATTGTGAATGTTACTTTTGATTATTATGTCTTAAAAAATAAAATCAGTGCTGTGTTCAGAATGTCGTCGGAAATATTTACGTTGTACGATAGTACCCCGGATTCTCTTTTAAATATTTGCATGGACTACATCGTGGCCAATTTGAATATTATCACGAAGTTGGATCCTACAAACCGTTGGCGCAAGCTTAAAGATGATATCATATTACCAGCTGAACTATGTGAAAAATTCCTGCAAACCTACCAAAAGAAAAATCGTGTCAATGATAACATCGCCAACTTGTTTCGTGATCGCTCCCGTACTCGACTGGATCGTGTAAAACTACGCAATGGACGGATTACTGACGAAGGTCTTCGCTGCTTCGTAGAGCACAAGCCATATCAAGTGGAACTCATTCAATGTGAGTATCTCTCTCAAGCCTCGCTAGACCTGATTAACAGCAACAGTGATAATCTAGTCTGTCTTAAATTTGGACCACTTACTTATGTGGTTTCTCAAGATGAGGCTATGATTCGTCAACGACGCTATATCATCGATGCACCGAAATTACGGCGACTCACTATTCAATGCAGAGGAATGTCTATATTTCCACTACTACTCTTGAAACCATTACACTATCTTACACATTTAGATCTTTCTGAATATACATCTGCGGGTTCCACCTGGGCTCTACATGAGCTAAAGAATTTGAGGTCACTTGTGCTCCACAGTGTTTTGTGGTCAAAGGAAATAATTGAGTGGATTGCCAGTATGCGCACTCTTCGGCACTTGGATATTTCTCAATCTAATGAGAGACATGGCAAATATTTTAGTCCGAATGATGTTTTGTCAAAGCTGGTAACAAGTTTGCCAAATTTGGAATCACTGGATATATCTGGAACTAATCTGGCTGGTAATGGAGGAGCAGTCCCAGCAGCAGGAGGTACTGCAGCGGGATCTGAGAATCATGTCCGATGTGATATCCCAGGACTTGTAAGCCGAGTTAACCGGCCATTAGAGTTCCTAGGTTTGTATGCAACTCATCATGGAGCCTGCAAGCGGCACGACATCCCTGCGAAAGTGGTAAGTCACTTAAAATGCTATATTTGCAGTTACTTTAATTTATTTTTGTTTGTATTTATTTTTATAACCTTTATATGTTTATATTGCTATGATTTTTGAATGTATAAATTAGTCTTACAACAGTTCGATTTGAAAATTTTGTTGCCTTCAATAGCCATTTATTTGGCAAGATTAAAAACAAAATACAGTTTACTCTGACCCACACTACTGAGTCAAAGTAAAAATTGAATGCAGGTGAAACAGTGCAGAGGTGCACATCCTCTGTTTTTGAGCATTTACATTATTAAAGTTTATTGAGTATTAATAAAAAAACCTTTATATATAACATTATACTTATTAAATGTAACATTTTTATTGATTCAATATATTATTACATACATATTATGTATGTAACTACTTTGATGGCTTCTGCGGCAGTCATATCAGCACACTACTAGGTGTAATTTAACGTAAACTATATAAATATTGCACACTTTAAACATTCAGTCTTCACATTATCCATCTTACTTATCTGATGTTTCAATAGTTCCATCTAACCTGACTCGGTTAAAGATGGCGGCGAGATTTACATAAAAAAAGCATAGAAATAATCATATTATAACAAACATCGAAGATTTGTTACTTTATCATAATAATAATTATTAAATACAGTATAATCATTATTAGAAAGTAAATATAAAGGATGAGATATATGGAAATTATATAAAAAATGCAGGAGCACAGTTAATAATTATAAAATGTTTATTATTGATTTTTTAATGTAATGGTTTCTGTTTTAAGTTGCTTGAGTCTATTAATTATTTTATCGTGATAAACTGCGTTTTTTGAAGGAAACAGCTATATAGATGAACTTCCAAAGCCACCTTATCTGAATGCAAAGTTTGAGCTAAACTGCTAGAATCTTTCTGTTTACTTGGTGGTAGAGCTTTGTGCAGGCTCGTCTGGGTAGGTACCACCCAGTCATCACATATTCTACCGCAAAACAGCAGTACTTGGTGCTGTTGTGTTCCGGTTTGAAGGGTGAGTGAGCCAGTGTAATTACAGGCACAAGGGACATAATATCTTAGTTCCCAAGGTTTGGTGGCGCATTGGCGTTGTAAGCGATGGTTAACATCTCTTACAATGCCATTGTCTATGGGCGTTGGTGACCACTTACCATCAGGTGGCCCATATGCTCGTCCGCGTTCCGATGAAATAAAAAAAAATGTACAAGAATTACTTTAAATATATGGTAAATAATGAAAAGGTTAGTTGTCAATCGTAAAATCTAGGTTTCAATGTGATCATCCTATTTATAAACTACTAGCTTCCGCCCGCGGCTTCACCGACTTGTGCAAGGGGGGGGGGGGGGGGGCGTGTTGGTCTATGACCCTTCCAGTAGTGCAAAGTATGCAATAATGCAGCGTAATAATGGCTGCACTGACAATTTCTCTGCAATTCCGTCGGCATATTAAGCTGTCAATCTCAAGATATGTACAACGTACAGTAGAACCCTGTTTAACCATCTGCGTCGGGACCGAGAGGACTCTGGATACGGTCGCGACTTTTTATTATGACTACATAGTAAAACTCAAATTTAATCACATGGAGTTAATAAATACCTATTATATACAAATATATATGAAGCTTTCTGGTTTGTTTCCGATATTGCGTTAATACTTTAGTCTTGTTCTTTAAAATAATTACTTATTTAGGGTACGAAACATATATTATTCTTAACAGAACCAGCTCAATTTGGTTATCAACTACTGACTGACAAACGTCAGATTGATTATGCGAAATTAACGTCGCTGGAACTAGACGACAGAACTAGTTAGTATGCATGGGGTATTACATTATAAGTTTGTATCTGGACAAAGCGCCGGGCCGCAAGCGAATTTGAAAGGCACAGAAACACACTGTTAACCCGCTCCCCGGATAACCCAAACCCGGTTATTCGGGTTTCTACTGTAAGTCTATACGTTAATATACCCTCATCTGTTATTTGATGGTGACAAAGCTTATATATATAAGCATAGCTTTTTATATAACATACGTGTAAGATAATATGTACATTGATATATTGCAAATTGGTTTCCCAGCCAAATAACGGGCCAACAATGTTAATTAATGTAAGCTATTCGTTTTTAAGATCAACTGCACCGATTCGTTATTGATGAAAATCGAACATCAGTCGAGAGAATATTACACAAAGAATTGGAAAAATATAGGTTGTTTACTTTCTCTATAGCACAACCATGAATTTGCAAGGTGTAAACAGGCGAAGTTAATAGACCTCATCAGTTATTTAATAACTAGCGACCTGCCAGGGCTTCGCCCAGGAGGCAGGGATAATATTCCTTAAATCTAATCTAATCTAATATCTGTCGTGGTATTGTCAGCTTTTAGCTACATTAGGCGACAGCGGGGTCGCGAGGGCGCGCGGGCGGTTGCATCACGCGTTATTGTGATTGTCCACTTGAATTTATTTGGTGCGCGATAGTTTTAAAATTACGATAACTCCTAAGATATTAATTTAAATTGAGTGGTGTAAAGAGTAATTATAATATACATGAAATGCTTAGAGTAAAAATCGTATTTAATTTTATAAGGATTAATATCATATCCGTTTTTATAGCTTTCCAATTATCACATTATTGCGTAACCATTTTATTAAACATTAGTGGGTATAGTAAGCTATCCTTTAAAGATAGACATATGCCATCGCGAACTTTTTTGTAGAACTATGAAAGGGGAACAATTTCACCATACATTATTTTGTTATATATCAAAGGGATTTTACAGCGTTATCGATGAAATCGGCTCGTTTTTTTCCGATTTCTTCAACAGTTATCGTCATATTTCAACAAATTTACAGGAAACATTAATGAATTATACAAGTAAACCTTCCTGTTGAATCACTTTGGCTATTGGTGAAAACCGTATGAAAATCCGTTGAGTAGTTTTTTAGTTTATCGCGTTCATACAGACAGACAGGAAACACGGGGGACTTTGTTTTATAATATGTAGTTATGACATATAAAATTATCAACATCAAATAATCGATGAGGGTATATATTTCTGATATCGTATGTCGAACTATAATAATATAGCGTATGTGCCATATGTAATATTTTGGGATTTATTTTATCGAGATTTTTTAGGAATCTCGTTGTTACATAATATAGGCATTAGTTTATATCCCAAATTTTTACTATATATTATTTTAATGATTACTTAAAAAGTTTCATTCTTATGATTCATCATTCGAAGCCATTTTATTGGAGCAGCGTGATGGAATAAGCTCCAAACCTTCTTCTCAAAAAGAGAAGAACAGGCCTAAGCTCAGCAGTGGGACATTCACAGGCTGTTACTGTTTACTGTACACAAATTAAATAGTAACAATTTAACTTATTTTATTGTATTCATGGATCTCTTTGTTTCTAATATGTTTGATATTTCTTCTTCTACTTCTAAAACTTTTACAACGTCATATTGTAGGTATTTACATAAAAAAAATCATCAAAATCGATTCACCCAGTCGAAAGTTCTGAGGTAACAAACACAAAAAAAATCATAACCTCCTCCTTTTTTGAAGTCGGTTAATAAACAACTAACTTATATTTAAAAACCTACTTAGATTACAGGTGATGCGAATGAAGAACAAATTCTCACAGCAGGAGTTGTTTATATGGAGCGTCCAGCTATGCTGACCCGTGTTCTGAATGATTTGTACTATATGTTCCGTAGTACTGAGAGATACAATGCATATGTTGGACGAGCACTATGCGTTGTGCTTGATGCTATGGAACAACATGTTTCAGAAAAACACATCCAGATTTCTGGCAGGTTGGGACGCATTGCTCGATATGATTAAACCGAATGTTAATCTTAAGGGATTTTTATAGTTAGTATGATATTTTTTTTAGCGCCACCTTGTTCTACATTGTCAAGGGAAAAGAGAAACCTCGCATCGGTATAAAGCTTAAACGTCGTATTATCACCGCGCTGCTGGACGGCATGGATGCTCATCTTGGTGATGACACCATGATGCGCAATGGCTGCCTCGCACTCTGCCAGTTTAAGATTCCTACTGACGTAGTAAGTGAACTTGTCACAATTTTTTTCACAGGAAACTTTTAACACATTTTTGGAAACCAATAAAAGTGTTTAGTATTTTGCCTTTACGGTTTTTTTATATAGGTACTTTGAAAGTATTTTAGATTAGCTTTGGTGTAAAATGAGTATCTTTTAATTTTACTAAATATATTTAAAGATATTACAAAGGTTTTATTTTCTACAGAGTAATTAAAAAAAAGTTAAAAAAGCTGAATTGAAGAATGCGTTAAACGTAGTTTCAAATTTCTGTTAATAGCTGATTTGTAAAATTATTTGTCCATAAAAACATCGTTTCATAGCGGCATCGTGTTGTAAATTATAGATTATAATTTAAATTATTTGTATAATATAAAATTTTATCGAAAGTGGAGTACTTGATCACGGCCGGTCAATAATGATTATTTGAATCGCTACTGCGCTGGGTTCTTTGAAATATTTTTTGAAGCCCGAAAAGTAAACGAACCGCCTGGCGACAAATGGCCAAAATCGCCCATAGACACCATCAGTGCATGCCAGATGCACGACCAAGCATGGGATCTAGACCTTCTATGCCGCTAAATAACACTGGCTTACTTGCTTTTTTAACAGTTGCTCAAATTGTTTTTATTTGTTGCAGTTGTTTGAATACGAACGAGTCGTGCAGATCCTGTTGACCGGCGTAGCCGATGTCAACCAGGAAGGCTTCGTGCAGCGCATCGCTATATATCTTCTGAACTCTCTCGCTTGCCAGGTGGACGGCAAACAGAAACGCTTCCTCGGCAACCATGGCGCTATAGTGGTAAGTAATCTGATTTAACTTTATTTAAAAACAAGCGTCCGTTTTTCAGGTTATGTATGACGTCATATCGGGAGACCGCACTTTGGTTGGTTTTAAAATTGATTTTTAAAATTGATATGGTTTACATATATATATGGTTGAAGTTGGCGTTTTTGAAGCGCTTACCGCTGATCTAGTACATTATTGATCGAAGTATGAAATATAATATCTGCTAAATATCTCTTGATACAGTCATATTTTCAGTCAGTCAGTTAATTTTGATTTATTAATTGAATCATAAATGGAAATAAATTCTGATCATTGTGCAGAAAAGTGACCGAAGCTGTTTCACGTTTAACCACACGTTAACCACAATTATCTGAACGAGGTGTCAAATTGTGTTCGATAAATTGATTGGACACTATCTTAAACAGCACTTATGGTCTCAGTTGATCATTCATTACCTCGTGTTACAATCTTTAGTGACACTAATTAAATCTTAGCTTCAATTATTTATTATTATATATATTATATAGCACTGGTCTGCCCTAATAATTGTAAACACAATCTATAAGATACTGTTTCATACTACATTTAATTGTGTATTTTATATACAAGCACAACATTCTAAAACCAAGTGCCAATAATATTAATAAAGATTATATCGTATTGGTAGTTTTTCAACTTTTAATTGAGCTAGCGAACTGAATAATTATATGAATTTAATAATATATTAATTAGCGAAATAATATGCAAAGCGAATTGATATTCTATTAGCTTTCCGTCTCGGCATCGCACTTGTAAGGGTTAATAAGAGTACACATAAACCGCTTATATTAGACCAGTGCCGATAATTTATGAAACGAAAAAAATTACAGTAGGATAAAACCCATTGGCAAATGAAGAGAATATAACAAAAATAAAAGGAAAATAAAATACGGGCGTTCTGAGGTCGCAAAGTGGGGTGGGTGGGTTTAAGGGTAATAAATGGTTTATCTCAATTTGCGGAAAAACTACAAGTCCTATGGAAAAAAGATGTAGATAAAAAGATCTACAACTTTTGTATTTACACTTTTTTATTTTTACATAACCTCAAAATTTACGTTAAATATTCAAAGACCAAGTTTTTGGTTTTCTATTTGTATCTTTTACTAAATTTATTTAATTTATTTTTTTCACGAAGTTTGGTGAAAACTTACCTTTTTATGTCCCAATAAAATGTTTTTTTTTTAAATAAAAAAATTATCTCCTTATTTTATTAATGCACCCTAATTTGCAGTGCATTATCAATCGAAAATTCTCACGTCAAAATATCTTGTGTAAAACAAAAATTTCTCTCTAAATTTTGGTAGATTTTAAGTTTACCGCAATCACATATACAGAATCGTCGGCAGTACTTTGTTTAACAGTATGTAGTGTTGATATGCAATTGATACTGTGATCAAAACTATAATAATTTAACCCTTACTCGGGGTTGAATGAAGGGAAATATCGTTAGGAAATCAACGACGTACACCCACCAACATTTACGTCCACCAACTTGCAATAGAAACCGTTGCTGCGAACCATCTCCTTTGTCGAGCTTCGGTGGTATATTTATGCGCTATTACTCTATGTAATAGGAACACGGGCGGAACAATGAGTCCCCGTCGGTAAGTGGTTACACAATTCCATAGACAATGGCACTGGTCCTTACATTAACCATTCCTCAATCATGTCAATGCGAAAGTGTTAACCATGGGAACTAAGTTGTTAATGTGAATGCACCGACTCCTAATGTGTAGTGGTAGATATAAATAATAAGTGGGTGAGGTGAGTAACTACGTTATCATGCCATTTTGTTTATATCGTGCATTTTATTGATGACAGTCGGAAAAATCGCCATTCTAAGTATGTACAAGAGTATAATACATACACACATGATTATGGAAATGACATGAATATTTATGTAATTTCCAATGAAGTTCCAATGTTGCGACCTCATTTATTTATGCATTATTTTCGCACATTTATTATCTGTATTATTTTATATAATCGGTGGTTTTTTATATCAGAAACGAATACTTTATCCCTTAATGATTTGTCAAACACACTCATAATCGCGATCGTTTAGTAATAAATAGCAATCCCAAATACGATAATGCTTACTTTGTCATTTGGTACGACATGAATCGATTTCTAGATCAATTATTTACCTTCGTTCATATAAACACATTAGCCATACGGGTAAATGGGCCGCCTGATGGTAGGTTTTCACCACCGCGCATCGACATTGTAGCTTTTTGAAATGTTATCTATGTTCATATTTATTACCAGAAGAAATTTATTTTATTTAACATTAAAAATTTAACTTAATAAAATTAACAACTTTTAATCGTAAACTCGCCATAACAATAGAATTATAACTTGAACTGGCAGTCTGAAGATCGGCTTAAGATGCCTTATAAAAACAATATGAAGCCTTCACAATTTTGCAATTCATTTTTGTGAGCCAGCGTATTTAAATAAAACGATTTAAATAAAAGTACTTATATAAAAAGTTCCGACTTCGTTGAAAATGAGCTATATCTTTGGAAATCTACAATATTTTAAGTATTTAGTATAATTTGAAAGCAAATTAACATCTTATGACAATTATATAGATAACTTTATCTTTAATATTTTCCCACTTTTTTATATTATATTTTCATAGTTATGATTACTATGAGTTTTTGGACAATTTGATGATCTACAAATATTTCTTATATAGTTTTTGCGTATTTGTTGGCGTTCGCTTCGAAAACGCCCAACAAATATAGCCCATATCGCACCTGATACTACTAACACACACCTAAAATAATGTAGTAGTTCCAAATCAATCGAATTATTAAGAAAAATAAACAAAAATTGTTCTTTTTCTCATACGAGTACCGATATATTGATTTTACGTGGGTGGCCTTTTAATTACGACAGCCATCTTGTTTGCATATCGGAAAAATTCTAACCTGGTACAGAAAAACACTTCGATATGTTTTTGAATGCTATTTACATGGGTTTAACAAAGAATTATTCATCCAGATTTAACGGTCTCGTGACTTTTAGTTCGAGATTTTAGACTTGTCCAAATCGTATTATGATTATCTTGTTTACAAAAAGTCTTAAGTTTTTTTTTCGCTCGCTTTTTTTGCCCGTTTATTACCCACACCGGAAGCAATAATTGATGTTTTACAGAAAAATTAATTAAAGTATGAATAACTACGCATTGTCTTTGCTTGACTCTAGACTTGGAAATAAGGGACAATAAATCAAATCTAACATTTTTTTTATGTACTTGGTTCAATTACTATTATTATTTTAATAAGTTTGTATTGTATAATCAAAAAATTCAAGGCTTTGCGAATTGAATAAATGTTAAATTATTACTAAATATGTCGACAGTTACTTCATTATTATAATTAATTATATTATTGTATTTGATCTAGGGTGTGTCATGTCCCGGGAATATGAAATTGTTGAGACTTCCCAGACTATACTCCAGTAAAGCTCCAAGGTGGTTCCATCTCAATTTTTAGGGTATTTTTTAATTTTTTTTTTTACAAATCTTATTTTATCATTATCCAATTTTGCATATTTTACTATCGCGTGATGATCGGCGTTCACCTATTGGCTACGAGTGATGCAACGCAGAATGTAATAAGCGACCTATACGTTTATCATAAATTAAACTTAGCATTTTATGATTATTGCCAATGATATCGATTGCACGATACGACATGAATTTTCTTTAAGCTATGTCTCCATACTTTACTTCACTGATGCTCTCGAAATACATTTTTAAATGGGTACCTTGTTGATTGCAAGTGTGTTCATAATTGTTTGTTGTTTGTAAAAACCACTTAAGTCTTCTTCTTTAAGTTCCCTCGGTTATATGTTTGTTAATGTTTAATTAGAAGTATTTCAATACTCAGCCTTATATCCTCTCCGAGTTACTTCCAAACATGCTGCATTGTAACGATTCGATTTTTAGATAATTATAAAAAAGACGATATTTTAATATGTGACCTGTAATTTATTTAAAATTAAATTAAATATGAAAAAATAAAATATTATTTAATCTCTTGACACTTGCTTGAATGGATTTGAATCTGTGTTCATTAAAAACAAATGTATTCTGTGTAAAGCGCTGCAGCGATTGATTGAAAATTTGAAACAAATATAGTAACGTGTATGTGACATGGGATGAGGTTTTTCGCGAAACGAAAGTATAGTAATTGCAAAAATCTTTGTAAAAATGAATTAAAAATAAATCCCTAATGTCAGCCCTATATTATTTGTATGTATAGATAATTAATTATCCAGTGTTTTGTCTCAATAACATTAGGAAAATATTAATTAATAATATTAAACCCAGCAAAGTTTAGAATAAGCTCTGCGATGTTGCTTTATAATCACTGCTCTGCTGTTAAATGTTGCGCTCGCGCGGCAATTTTGATATATAATTTTCCTATTAATTAATAATCAATATTATTCCTTGTTTTATGATATTTCCGTACAACTATATTATGAAAATAAAAGTTTTATGAACCAGTGAAATCGCATGCGTAATTTTGTAAATATAATTAATTGACCATATAGTAAATAATAACTAGCGAGACGGGTGTGTTGCCTTCCAGTAGAATAATGGTCGACAAAGAAAATGTAAGTGAAAGCCTCAAAAGCCTCATCACAATCGGAGAATGGCTTAGGAATTGCATGGGGGGGGGCACACATACAAACATTATTTTTTATGCACATAGATCGATATTTTACTATATAAATCGATATATGACAATATTTTAGTGCTGAGAAGTTTTACAGCATTGCGATGTAATAACTAGAAGCAACGCTTATGTTACTTGACGTGCCAAAAGCAGCAAAAAAAAAAACTTATGCATATAGTAATAAATATGTTGTCTTGGACTAATATTATCGTGGCGAAGTTTATATTATATTGTTATACGTTAATGTATCAAAAGTTGCGTGTTACAAGTTTTTTGGCAAGCGTATACAGAAGTCACAAATACAAGAAAACTTCATACAAGTTGCATACACAGATACTGTTCATGTAATATAATATGTTATAATGGTTCTGTTACTCGCTATTTGACAGCCCATACAAATGTATCCAAAATTTGGTTGTAGCGTCTACATAATTATATCTCATACAAAGAAATATGTCCTGAAAAGCAATATAAGATAAGATTACGTCAACTTGTAAGCGAGCAATTTAATTTAAGTATGTCGTTAAAATATAAATGTAATATCGATCGATTATAAGTGTACCTATTAGTTATTCATTCTTTTTATGCCGACGATGTTACAATCTGAAATGTCTACCATATATAAGATTTATTTCGAAATACTTACTAGTCAAATATTATGTATTAACATAATTATCTAAGATATTGATTATTTTTAAGCTAAATTTGATCGATCTTAACATCGATTTCCCTCAATATCAAATTGATATGCGTTTTTGCAATCGCTACTTTATCCGTCAAAAAGTTGATAACCTGATTGACAGATTCGGAATCTTAAAATATTTACTGATTGTCGTCAAAAAAATTAGCAAATCGATTTATATTGTTTTATTATGAAATCGTCTGATATCAAATAAACGCACTGCAAATAAACATAATTCACCACTTCAATTGTGTGTATGTTAAATGAAATGAACAAATGTTTTACATAATAATAGCTGTGTTAATGTTATTTGAATCAGTGTTATTTTAACTCGTGTATTAAATTACGCCGATATTATTATTATTATTTATTATGTATCATGTAGTTTTTCAGTATTAGTTTTTGCGTCTCAATTCTGAATCGGTTATTTCGATACGTTACTACAATCGGTGCCTATCTTTATTGTTACAGAAAATGCTTAACCTGATCGCGGACCGGCTGGAGAGACACGTCTGCGACGACGTCCTCGAGGTCGCTTGGTCCACCATGTGGAACGTCACCGACGAAACTCCGCAGAATTGCGAACGCTTCCTTGACAATCGGGGCATGGAATTCTTCCTTGCCTGTCTAAAGGTTCGTTCGTTGATCGATATTACAGTCCAAATCGCAAAATAATTAACTAAACTTCTAGATTAAACACAGACTTCAACACGGCATGAACATGTGCTTAATTTATGTTCACGTGTACTCGACGGTGAAGGTAAACATGGGAATCGTGTGGCATTGCTTATAATTGTATGTTGATGTGCACCCAACCCGAAAGAGTAGAGTAGAAGAGTAGCATGGTGGGTTAAACTCCAAACAAATTTATCAAAAGGAAACGAGGCCTTAGTACTGCTGTGGGACGTTAACTGACTTTTACTGTACGATATTTGAACATGACATATATTACCTGGGCCCGAAAGATTCATTAAGATGTAAATTTAAAGAAATTAAAATAATGACTGTCGCTTCTCAATATATATTTGATAATGTTATGTATGTCCGCAAAAACATAAAAGATTTTCCCAGAAATTGTGACGTACATACTGTTAACACCAGGAACAAGTTTAAACTTACAACCACTGTTACTAGATTACACAGGGTTAGTAAGTCTTTTATGGGACAATGTATACGCTTTTACAACAGGATCCCAGAAAGCGTTCAAAAATATTCAATTGCGAAATTTAAAAGGAGTGTTAATAATCGCTTGTGTGCTAAAGGATATACAATCAATGACTTTTTAGATGATTGCACACTCTGGGAATGAAACGATCGCCTCCAGGTTGTTTCAAATAAATAAGAATATTATTATTGTATTGTTATTATATAACATTATATAAATATTGTAAAATATGAGCTGAAAAAAAAAATCCCGCTGAGTTTCTTTAGCCGGTTCTTCTCAGGTCTGAGGTTTATTTCCGAACCGGTGGTAGATTTATGACAATCAATAAGAAGGTGTAACACTTCAACATTGAATAAAGATATTTGATTTGATTCAAATATCATATATTGAATTACCGCCATTTCGAATGAGTACAAAAAAAAGAAACATACATAATTTATATAATCAAGCAATTCTATTTCTAGAGTTTTCCCGACAAAGAAGAGCTACTTCGAAACATGATGGGCTTGTTGGGCAATGTAGCAGAAGTGGCAGAGCTGCGTCCAAAACTTATGGACACGCTGTTCTTATCAGTATTTTATGATCTACTTGACTCCTCAAGTGATGGGATTGAGGTAAAAGTCGATAAAAATTGTCAATAAATAATATTGTTAATTTATCCAAAATCAAATCCAATGACAAAACAGATAATCAAAATAAATGAAAATCATATATTACATTGAACATTAATGACAACTTATTTAAGAAATTCTTCTTTAATATATTATATATGTTCATATAGGTGAGCTATAACGCAGCAGGCGTCCTCGCTCACATGGCATCCGACGGTCCAGATGCTTGGACTGTAGACGTACCATCTCGAGACGATGTACTCGAGCGCATCGCCGCCGCAGTCGACAGATGGGACCGACGTGCTGAGAGAAATATAAACTATCGTTCATTCGAGCCGATTTTGAGCTTGCTGCATGCTCACCACACGCCGCAGTGCCAGCACTGGGCCGTGTGGGCTCTGGCCAATCTTACAACGGTATACCGTAAGTAAAATAACTTAACCACACGACACCGACACATCATCATCCAAATTAGAAGGGTGGAAACAGTTGACCAAAGGATTCATTTAATTATTTGACACATACTTAACGACATTACAAAAAAATACAATGATCAAATAGATGTCTGATCATAAGCTAAAAAAAAATTAATAAAGATATCACCAAATCTCCATGGGAATGTTTATTCTGATGATTTGCGTCTCTCCAATACGGTTCGGTGCCTTAATACGGTGGGTCCGGGATAAGATTTGTAACAATTTCCTCAATCGCCTCTTACAACAGGCAAAATTACATTTGAGGGATAGGTCAAATTCTACTCTGCTGGCGTTCACAAAAAAACATCAGCTAAATGTAAACTCACCTGACACACACACATACACACAGCAAAAATGCGTAGACGAAGATGCGGGTTTCAATTAGGAGTATATAGAATCCAAAGCTAATCTAGAACTAATGGTATCCATTTATATTTCAGCTGACAAATACTGTTCCCTGGTGGAATCTGAGGGCGGTGTAAAACTGCTCCGCTGCCTGCTTCGTCACCCCGGACCCTACGCGATGATCAAGGACCTGGCTTGGGTTGTTATCAACAACTGCTCCAAATACGCTTCCCGCGACCTGAGCACCCCGCCGCCGGATTCTCCGGACAATTAACTAACGGAGTACTTTGAGGATATAGATCCTCAAATACGAGACTAGCAGATACTAATATGCAAGCTTCTCATGTTCTGGACATCGTTCATGTTAAGCGCCGTGTTTGGTATCGTGCTGATAATAATGTACTCGTAAACAGACTGTTAAGGACAGCTTTTTACCCAGTCGGGCGTAGTGTTAAGTTTGGCTTATGGTTACAAGTGTCGAAATAATCGGAGTCATAAAGCCTAATGATTGGTATCAATAATTATCAGTGTTTTTGTGCAAATTAAACGAAAAATACAAAAAAATAATGTTTAGATATGTTTTACCATATAAATATAATGTTACTACTTCATATATATTAGTGGAATTAATATTTTCCTATCTGCGGACTAGTGTAGCATCTTATATTGTATTTATAACAAAGAGTTAATATATTTTTTATGTCTCATTGCAATTTACTTTATAAACTTTATCTACAATGTAATTTATTACTAATGTACAACCTATTTGGTCCATAATAAAACGATGTGATTCTAAAGAAATATGACATAATGCTCTCTTATAACATTTAATGTTCAGATAATGACTTCTGGAAATCTAAAGTGTAAAAAATTGTATAGATTTGTTTCTGTTTTTTTTTTTTAAATAAGTGATCAATTTTGTTACTTTATCTGGCCTATGTCATTATATTATGTGGAAGTTTGTTTATAGATATTTTTATAGTAGCAATTAAATAAATGTTTAATTGAATGTTTCATAATTTGTATTTAAGATTATATGTGTATTCTTACATTAATTGCTCTAAATGTTATTATAAATTACCATTCAGTTATTCAATACTACAGTATTTTTTGTAATCATAGGAATATGATTACAAAAACTACTGTTACTAACTACTGTAGTATTGAATAACTTCAAAAAAATAATATCATATACCTCATAGGAAGAGGTATATGATATTTTTTTTTTCGAAAATTAAATTATTATGAAATATGTGTTTGATCTATAATATATGATTATGATAATTATGTTTGATTAAAACATTTACGATGAAATTAATTAAGCGAAACATTACTTCTTAAATTATGAGGTATCCTATACTTCAAATGTACATTTTTAATGAATCGTTAGCTATAAAAGTTCTATATTAATATAAGTGAACATAATGATAAATTCATTAATGAGGTAGACAAATAGTTTATCTTAATGTCATCTCGTACTTGGCATCAATAATAATTACCTTCTTCAAATGGAGTCTCTTTATAATGCGATTTTAATCCACCATCGCAGTGTTTCATGCAAATAGTTGGCCTATTGTGAAGATATTCAACAAACTGAAAATTATGTAGACAACTATTATGACAAATTCTAGTAGTTCTAATTTATGTTTGTTTAAATATCTTTAGGATAAAATTAATTAAGCGAAATATTACTTCTTAAATTATATGAGGTATCCAATACTTTAAATGTACATTATTAATGAATCATCTTTTAAAAATTCTATATTAGTATAAGTGAACATATTAATGATAAATTCATTAATGTGGTAGACAAATAGTTTATCTTAATGTCATCTCGTACTTGGCATCAATAATAATTACCTTCTTCAAATGGATTCTCTTTATAATGCGATTTTAATCCACCATCGCAGTGTTTCATGCAAATAGTTGGCCTATTGTGAAGATATTCAACAAACTGAAAATTATGTAGACAACTATTATGACACATATAGTAGTTCTAATTTATATTTGATCAAATATATTTAGGATAAAATTAATTAAGTGAAATATTACTTCTTACATTATATGAGGTATCCAATACTTTAAATGTACATTAATAATGAATCATCTTTTACAAATTCTATATTAGTATAAGTGAACATATTAATGATAAATTCATTAATGTGGTAGACAAATAGTTTATCTTAATGTTATCTCATACTTGGCATCAATTATAATTACAGCACGATTCAAACTTTATGACGGCTCGGATGTTATCTGCAAGTGCGGGCACGCGCAAGTGCAGTATAGTCGCATGTACCGCTAATACCGAATTTTGTGTACTGCGCATTGTTTCGCTCGAAGTTCAGAGCCGTCATTAAGTTTTAATCGAGCTATACTTTCTTCAAATGGAGTGTCTTTATAATGCGATTTTAATCCACCATCGCACTGTTTGATGCAATTAGTTGGCCCATTGTGAAGAGATTCAACAAACTGAAAATTATGTAGACAATTATAATGACACAATCTAGCAGTTCTAATTTATGTTTGATCAAATACATTTAGGATAAAACTTTAATTAGTTTTATCCTAAATGTATTTAGTAGTTCTAATTTATGTTTGTTTAAATATCTTTAGGATAAAATTAATTAAGCTAAATATTACTTCTTAAATTATATGAGGTATCCAATACTTTAAATGTACATTATTAATGAATCATCTTTTAAAAATTCTATATTAGTATAAGTGAACATATTAATGATAAATTCATTAATGTGGTAGACAAATAGTTTATCTTAATGTCATCTCGTACTTGGCATCAATAATAATTACCTTCTTCAAATGGATTCTCTTTATAATGCGATTTTAATCCACCATCGCAGTGTTTCATGCAAATAGTTGGCCTATTGTGAAGATATTCAACAAACTGAAAATTATGTAGACAACTATTATGACACATATAGTAGTTCTAATTTATATTTGATCAAATATATTTAGGATAAAATTAATTAAGTGAAATATTACTTCTTACATTATATGAGGTATCCAATACTTTAAATGTACATTAATAATGAATCATCTTTTACAAATTCTATATTAGTATAAGTGAACATATTAATGATAAATTCATTAATGTGGTAGACAAATAGTTTATCTTAATGTTATCTCATACTTGGCATCAATTATAATTACAGCACGATTCAAACTTTATGACGGCTCGGATGTTATCTGCAAGTGCGGGCACGCGCAAGTGCAGTATAGTCGCATGTACCGCTAATACCGAATTTTGTGTACTGCGCATTGTTTCGCTCGAAGTTCAGAGCCGTCATTAAGTTTTAATCGAGCTATACTTTCTTCAAATGGAGTGTCTTTATAATGCGATTTTAATCCACCATCGCACTGTTTGATGCAATTAGTTGGCCCATTGTGAAGAGATTCAACAAACTGAAAATTATGTAGACAATTATAATGACACAATCTAGCAGTTCTAATTTATGTTTGATCAAATACATTTAGGATAAAACTTTAATTAGTTTTATCCTAAATGTATTTAGTAGTTCTAATTTATGTTTGTTTAAATATCTTTAGGATAAAATTAATTAAGCTAAATATTACTTCTTAAATTATATGAGGTATCCAATACTTTAAATGTACATTGATAATGAATCATCTTTTAAAAATTCTATATTAGTATAAGTGAACATATTAATGATAAATTCATTAATGTGGTAGACAAATAGTTTATCTTAATGTCATCTCATACTTGGCATCAATAATAATTACCTTCTTCAAATGGATTCTCTTTATAATGCGATTTTAATCCACCATTGCACTGTTTCATGCAAATAGTTGGCCCATTGTGAAGAGATTCAACAAACTGAAAATTATGTGGACAACTATTATGACACACTATAGTAGTTCTAATTTATTAATATGTATTAATTGAAGATCTCTTTATATAATCGAGATATGTAAGATCTCTTTCAAATAATAATAATAACTAGATCACTACTGATTGTTTAAAGAATTTTAATTCATAAGAAAATTTAACCCTTATGGTTGATTATTAAACTAAATTTCGATAAGGGTATCTAATTATAAATAAAATATAACGTAGACAATTACTAATAAATTGAATATAATAATATTTCAAATATAGTAAACACAAGCACATGTGCTTACATAAAATCAAAATAGTAACTTGGCCAAATATGTAATCACTTTGTGTGAGGCTAAGTGTCGTATTTAACTTGAGCATTAGATTTAATGTTAAATAAATATTGTCTATGTGTGTAATTAAGAATACATTATACTACATATTTATTATATAACAATTAGATGAATGGTCTTCATATATACTTTTCATACTTCATTTAGTTCTGCACAAAATTTATAACTATTTTTCAAGTATCTATAGTTGTAACATGTTATATGAATTTGATTATTGTAATATTAAATGTCTATAATATATGTGTTTAGTGTAGTGGGAAAAAAGTAGACATTTGTCATTTATTTATTAAATTGGCACATGGCAATTGGCTATCACCATAACTACTGTAGTAATTTATGACATGAAATAAGTTCAATTGATCAAACACCTTGTGGTGTCAGAATTGCAAAAGCCGTTTGTTCTGTTGATAAATAATGTAGTGATAATATATCTGTCCTAATAGTTCAGCTGTAACTGTAAATCAAACACCACCATGTTTTAATTATTTAACTACTATTTATTGTAATAACGTTTTTTTAAAAAATCATCCACCTACAGAGAGCTGGCTAGATGATTTTAATAGCATATATTTCTGTATTTATTTTTATATAAGTATGTATTATATTTTCATATTAACAGCACACCTAATAATATATGTATATAACTATCGGTATGTGTATACTTTCTAACGGGTAAATCATTCCATATGCTACTGTCAACCATGGTGTCTTAGTTTTATGCTTAAATAATTTTTCATCTGATACAGCATTACAAACATTCATAATTTTGTAGTATAATGGGTCTGTTACTGATTTCTACCCAAGTAGGTGTGCACTAAACTAATCAAGCAAAGATAACAGGGTTATCTGACTACATCCAATATTTGATTGTCTGTTTCAGGCTACAGGTTTAGTGTACAAGTACTCTAGTAGCAACTATATCATAATTTACAGTTGCAGCTAACTGAAGGTCTCTATATATATGTATATATTACCTGAGTACAGTAAACAAGTATAATTTGAAGTGTTATAAAAGTTTAACTTGTAGATGTTTTTGTTATATATTTTCTTTATTTACAAAGTATGTTAATATTTAATTTTAGTAAATTTACCTCTTTTGAAATATTTTAGATTAGCGTTAATTGAATAAATTATACTTATCCTTGAAATTGTTTTATTTTTAGCTAGGGTAATTTTAATATTTTTATAAGATCTATTCAATAACAAATGTTTTGTTTGAATTATTCTAAGGGCGAGCACGTCAAACGTAATGATTCAATACTCTTGGAAAATGTAAATGTTAAATTAATCTATCGGAGGAATTTGATTAATTTATTGGTTCAGAAGGGAAATCCTGTCAGTGTCAGATTTATCGATTTATCTGACAATTGAAGTCCATTCGGCATCCTTAGAAAAAGGATCTTTTGACATTGGCACCTAATGACACTGACAGAAGTGTAAGTTTAGGGCTACCAGTTAATGAAATATTTCATCAAAGTCTCAGGATATTTATTATTAATATTTATTAATAAATGATTTTTATTTTAAAGTATGATATCTTTTAAAATCAACTAGAACTATTCTACAAACTTTTAACCTACTTTTTTACCTTTACTGTACAAGAGACTTCATCTTGATACCTACTCTCCAAGAAAAGTAGCGGTACTCCTTTGGTCCCACCCTCCAGCTACACTAGCTGGAAAACATCGTAGCAAAGGTATTTCTGTGCTGAAGAAAGTTACTATGTCTCCAAACTTTAAATCTTAGCCCGTTCAGAGTTTTGCTTTATTAAAAAAAAGAGTGTGTGTACTTATGTACACGCGTTAGAAGTTATACTTCTTTGGCGTATGGAAAAAAAATATAACTAAAATGCAGTAGTGATTAACGATAAATATTAAAATTGATAAAAAAGATTTTATTTAAATAAAAAAGGTTTTATTAACGTAATAAAAATACTAGAATATACAACTTGAACATAGTTATCGATTTTCATGCCACCTAGAACTAACTTCACGTTGTAGAATTCAGGTGTTTAATGAGCGGTTAAGCAGACAGCTTCATACTGTTAATTTTGTGTCACAGATGCGCGCGCATCTTAAAATTTCACTCTCATCATTTTTTCATATGCCGCCTAAAGAAGTATAACTTCAATAATATGGCAGTTTTAGTATAAGCCAAATACCCGCCCCATCTTTAATCATTTATTATATATAATGATCTTTTGGACTCCATTATAGAACCAGCTTTATTTTAAAATGTCATAATAATCGCAGAGTAAAAATAATATTTTTTTAAGAACAAATACGTTAACTTTACTAAATAAATAATTATGGATGGTTCATTAGATTTTCCAGTTAGATATGGCATCACTTCTTTGTTACAAACAAGGGAGGGTAGAAGTAAGGAGAATCATCTGTGTACATGAAAAAGCGTCCGCCAAAATGCTTAAAATTGGGGTGGCGCCACATTAGCATCAAGGTAAATTTTAAAGGAAGCGCCAAATATAAAAAAAATTGGTTGCCTGTAAAGTCGGTATACGGGCGAAAGTTTTACGTGACAACGACTTTGAGTGGTAAAATAATTTTAATGTGAATATTCATTCGTATAGTAGGAAGAAGGATGAAATAATAGTAACAATTTAAAACATTTATTTATACAAAGAATTATATTTAAAACATTAATTTATACAAAGAATCTCGCACTGAATTTCATATTAACAAAATTTTATTTTTACCTTTACACATACATACGTATTTATATACAAATATACATACAATAACTTGCAATACATTTGCGTACAATGAAACAGCGTTCTGTCTCTCTCGCTCTTAGGCGGGCTAACCATGCCCGAGTGGAAGGGACGCGTGCCTCTCACTCGCTCTCATTGTGAGCGCATAACGTGAGCGGAGCGTAACGCAGTTTCTTGAAGTGTCACCCGGCAAACCAATTTATAAGACGTTGTCACGTCAAAAAAATAAACGTACTATTCACAGTTCATGAAATAAAATCAATAATTCTCTAAGGTTATATTTACTACATTGTAGTTACTTGTTGAAAATGATTGTATCTTATTGTAGTAGTCTTGCGTAGTTGAAATTTTCAATAAGTAACTACTTTAGTCGACAATAATATTATTATTTTTAAATCGACATACTTCAATTCTTTTACAATTATTGCTACATTCATACCATACCCTTTGTCTGCACTAGCGAAATTCTGGAAGGTTTTTGAACTGTTATTTATGGCTTACAGCTGGACACATTTTAAGTTTAAGTAATCATTTTATATACAGAGCCGTAATACCCATTAGTATAGACTAGATGGCCATGTTAACTAGGGTGGGTATTAGATGGCTAATTATATTTTTGAAATATCTCTTCTATTTCAATAGGATGATGGCATAAGTTCGAAATATAGTTAAATCATCTTAATTATGAATACAATTGCGTTTTATAAGATTTATTTTTAAAGTTACACATTTAAGTTTTCTACCATATGAGATGATTCTCCTTACCTAAACCGTCCATAGTTACAAACTAACAGCCTCTATCAAAATATTATGACTTTTCAAGATGTTTTAAGAGTCATTATTAAATGCGATTTTGGCCATGCGCCAAAACTTACTCGTGGACTATAATTCATTATATTGTTTTTAAATAATAAATCAAATGATTTGTCTGTTAGCTTTCATATTTTTTATAATAAAATCAAAATTATCATAATAAATAACGTCAAAACCGATAGCGTGTTTTATTTAGTTTTAATTTACTTATACCTTATTATTATTGCATAATTCAATACAATAATTTACATATTTTTTTCTATTGTTTTACCATTAACATTTAATTAGGGCTAAAATAAAAAGTAGAATCTTAATGTACGTTGGAAAGATCTTATACTTTTTTGGTATGGCAGCACCAAAAAATCTTAGAATTTTCGCGCCAAATATTCATATATTTCTTTGTATTTGTCAAAATATTTTTAAAAATTTTATTTTATTCACGTTAAATTGTGGCGATAACCAAATTTGTTCAATTTGTGAAATTTCGTCAAATATTTTTTCGTGTAATTATATAATAGGTACGTCATATATTTTTTTAGGGATTTACTAGCGCCATAATAGTTAATAAGGAAGACCTTACATTGATAAATAAAATAACACGATTTGCTATATTTGTACTTTGAACTCTTATCTATGGTCGTGTTAGAATTAGTGTTCAATTGGATTATGAGAGAGAGAGAATAGGAATAGAAATTCGTTTCGCGACCATACCGATGCTCTAAAATATTTATACAAACGAGCCTAACAGTCTCATCTTAACTTGAGAATTGTTGATCATTGTAATGTTGTTATTTATTGAAATTTAATTGTGATACCTTTACTAGGTACATATTTGTTATGTTTCTTTAACGTTGTTGTTCTTTTCTACCTTGGTTGCCTGGAAAAATCGCTGTTTTAGCGATAGGGCCGCATCTTGTGTCTGTGTGTGTCTCTACTATACATTTAAGTTGTTATGCAATAGATATATAGTCAATGTATAGTATTAAAATTTATAAATTTGGACAGCATTCATTTGAACAGTTTCATATGATTATTATTTAATGACATCATTTTTATGTAGTCTCAAAAGGTGCGATTTTTACGCTCCACACAAAAACCTCAATTTTTACTTAGACATTAGTTTGGTTGTTTACCAACTTTCGGTCGGATCAACTTGCCAGTTCACAGATTTAATCAAAGAATTCATAGATATGAAAAATTAAATCAAACTACTGTAAAGTACTTTGATCTCAAGATAAGCATAAATATTAAAAAGCTGTTTATATCTATCATTGATTTTATATTACAATAATAATAATTTAGCACGTAATTATTTATTTTATAAAAATGTAGTTCAATAAAAAATTTGTGCGACCGGGGACCCCGATGTTCTGTATTTTGACTCGAACCAAGTTTTAAAATGTAGATCGATCCAACGCATCGCATTTAGTACCATTTGGACGGCCCAGTATGAACACTATTTCGTTATATGACGTGACCTTGGGACAGCCATTTCAATCTACATACTGTAAGGCGCGTAAAAGAACTTCGTTCCAAAAATCAATATATTTGACCGATATAAACGAGTATAATATTTCTTCTCAGACGTTGGGTGTTAAAAGAAAGATAATATAACAACAAAGTATCGTTTATTTTAATAACGTTTTGTAATAACATATTCATATACAACTTTAAATAAAATTTGTCAAATCCAGACATCGGATGCATGCAATTAAAATGTTACTTAAAATTCATTAATTGATACGATTCTATTTGTGCTTATACATACTCTGGTGTTTAGGTTTTTTTCATAAGTGTTATTCAAAGGCATCATTATTATCTCTAATATATTTATATATTGTTTAGGCATGACATAATTATACCCTATATTCTTAGCTACAATATATTTTTTTATATAATTGGATTAAACAATAAGTTATCTATGTATTTTAGAATTAAAAATTTAATAATGTTAGTAACAAATGTCAAAATGACAGATTTACTTTATTAATAATAATATAATATTATCGATTCGCCTATCTAGCTATGCAATAAATGAAATTGTTAGAAATAATGATATGTGGTTATTTTGTATATAATAAACTATTTAACATGAAAGTAACAATAATGTTTAAATATCACATAATAGTCGTAAAAATATTCTCTAAATATTTTATAATATCTTGTGGTCCATCGTAACGCACTACTCCTATCACGTGTCGGCTAAAGCAGGAGTGCTAGCGAATTAGCGATAACTAACTACTAATCGGTACTGCGGTAATGGTTAAAAATCAATTCCTAAATAGTATATTATTCAATTCAAGACACGCGTAAGTGTAAACTGACAACAATACACTGTTCGAATGGAAGTTAACTCGCATAGTAAGTCAGTCAGTCAGTTTTAAGTTGTGGTTAATTCATTTATCTTAGTGAAATACAATTTTGTACAAAACCAGTCTTTGTCCTTGTTAAAGGTAAATACAGTGGTTCTGCCAATGATTTCTCGTTTTAATCGTAGCTTATAGTTAAGACAAATAAAAAAAGATCGAACATTCATTTTGTTAAAATTTATCTCTAATCTGCTATTAGAAAAATTTACAGCGACATCCCTACTCCTATTCACACTACCTACCCGTTATTTCAATTATTCAAGCCCTCACACAAACACGTACCACGATAAAGTAAAATGTATTCTTACACGAATCATTGCACATTATTAAATCCGTAAAAAACATTTAAAAAAATCTATTTTATAGATTACAAAATTTGACCAACGTTTCATATAAGGCCATGTGTATAAAAATGTAAAATGTGCTATAGACGATTTATATATTATTATTTTTTTATTTTAGTCATGCTACATTTTAGTCGGTGCTAGCTGACACGTGTGGAAGCGGCGTGATTCCTTCGGCTCCGATGTTATTCATTCAATATGCAGGTGCGCATGAGAGCGTTAACGACAGCGTATGGGTCGCAGTTCGAAGCCGGTCTGCGGTCTTCCAAGTATCCTTTCTTCTCCTCGGCTACCGCACGCGGTATTCTGATGCTGCTCGCGCGGCTTGCGACTCCTGCAATTTTACAAATATCTTAAAATAATTTCATTTCACAATTGAAAAAAAAAAATATATATTTTAGTTCTGCTGTATAATCATTGTGAATTTGTATTTTCGTCTGATCGTACCCAATTAAAATAAAATAGTCACTGATTATTTTGAAGTTGAATCAGTAGTTTATCGGTAAGGTATACATGTATGTATAATAGTAAAATACATTGAGGTAGTGAATGTTGCACCAACCTGCGCTAAAGTCGTTAATACTGGCGGTCTCGTGCAGCCCGGTGAGTCGACGCTCGTTGTCCTTACCGCCGCGCGGGTCGTAAACCTTGATGTGCTTCATGTGCACCTTCGACAACTTGTCAATAGCCTTCTCGATCTCACTGTGAAACATGCCCGCAACTTAGCAAAATGAGGTCGATTTGATAAGATTATTTAAAGTTAATATAGACCTCATCAGAATAACAGTCATAAATATATTTATTTCAAAATGACGTCATAAGCATACTTACATAATACCGTTCTCTTCACGCATCTTTTTTGTCGAGAAGTTGGTGTGTGCGCCCGAACCGTTCCATTCTTGTACTGGTTTGGGGTCAAAGGATACGATGACACCGTACTCTTCAGCAAGTCTGTGCAAGATATAGCGTGCCATCCAGAGGTCATCGCCAGCTGATACACCCACTGAGGGCCCGACTTGGAACTCCCATTGAGATGGCATCACCTCCGCATTTGTACCGGAAATTGGTACACCAGCGTATAAGCAGCACCTGGTAAGATAATGAAACAGGAATTCATATTAAAAAAATTTGTGGTTTTTAATCTTGTGTTAATTGCATCATTTGTTGAATTCAAAGTTCAGTATTTGCTTAACAAAGCCACACGATGCTTATTAAAGAATATTCACGATAAAATTTAAAGTGTAACGCAAGGAATCACCGACCGACCTTCGTTACGATTATTTACTAATTAGTTCAAACAATAAAAATACAAGGTGATTTATTAAAATTGTGGTTAATTTTACTAAACGTGTAAAGCAACATGTATACAAATTACAATATTTCGATCGTACGTAATATGTTTGTTCTTATTTTGAAATATTAATACGTTCGTACTTATTTTACAAAGTTTAGAACTATGTATAAAATATGTATACCTGTAGTGTGCTTCGACGAGATCCCTAGCGAAGACTTTGTTCGCACCCACTCCGCAGTAGTAAGGGCCCTGTGGTGGGGGGAAGCCACCTGGGGGCCATCCGAAGGGCCTCAGGTCCGAATCCAAGAGAATGTACTCTTGTTCAATACCGAACCAAGGCTCATCATCTTTACATATGTCATATGCTTCTTGACATTTCACGCGGTGATTGCTTTCTGTAATGATATGACATTTTATGTGAACTCCACCAAGATTAATAATGTTTGTTTTTGAAAAGTAAAATTTCTTGGTATCGTGCAGTGAATGGTAGTGAATGTGCGTTAAATTGTGCATGTGTATGGTAAATAATAGAAATAAATTTTGTTTTGAAATAATATATAAATGTAGCTTTGAGTCAAATTCATATGATATAGGTGATTGATGGAATGCTGTATTACCTGTAGGCTCCATGTTATACTTGAAAGTATCACACATAACGATAACGTGGCTTCCACGACGGAAGGGATCCTTGTACATGGCGCGAGGAACGAGGAAGGTGTCGGAGTTGTGGCCATCAGCCTGACCAGTTGAACTGCCATCGAAGTTCCATACCGGCAAATCTATATTATAAATTAATAATAAATTCATTATATTATTTAACAATAATTAATATAACAAGTACAATATTAAGAACACACTACTTTATTTTTCATAAAAATAATACGGTATATAAAATATGATGAAATTGTTAAAGAGCTCCAAAATATTGTAAACAATGTTAAATACGAAAATACCTAAGCTGTTAATTCTTTGGTGTTCTCATTTGTAACAACATAGAACATTTTAGAAACACTTAACAAACTAACACATGATTACCATACAAATTATTTATGGAATTCTAATTCTAGCGTAAACTTATATAGCTCTGATTCGCTACAGTTGCCAAAGTGAACAACTACATAAATCTGGGTCCATCGGTTTTCGTGTTTATTTAGTTCCGCCTGTCATCGCTAATTGTAACAGAGAGAATCGTCACTCAAAATGTTCCTATAAATAAAAATGTTGTATTAACTATTTAGCAAACTAAGTCATTTTATCTGTCAATTAACTAATTTCCGAAAATGTTAAGCTAATTCAGTTTTACTTTTCTACAGGTTGATTAGCGAGTGCAGTGTTATGTTTGTTTAAATAGAACACAATAGTATTATCAATCATTTTAAATCATTACAACGAATAATATCCCGATAGCAAAATCACGATTCTACACTAGATTAAAGCTACTTACCTAAACTACTTTTTTCGATGATTATATAATTAACTGAAGCGAAACTAGATACAAATAAGATGAATGTATCGTCGGTGAAACCACATTTCTACGACTGCTGAAGTCTATATTAGTATGAAACCTTTTAAATTCTCATCAAAGCTATCCCGGTTCGAGTGCTCTCTCCGCTTGCATTGAACATCGAACAAGTGTTCTAGATCCTTCGGGAAAAAATATGGCGGCAAATAGAAATTTTCGTACGTGTTTTCAAAAGTTTTCCATAGATTACATTCGTACTTCTTATTCATATCTTCAGCTATTCTTGTGAGCTTAGCTACAATAATTTATGTCAAATAAGGGCACAAACATAAAACCGTACTAAAAAAAATCTTAGGAGCGTTAGCATACCTACTTATAACTAAGTAATTTGCGTAATGTTCCGAATGTCAAGATATAAATAGGTGTGTAATTAACAAAGTTATTCATATTCAACGCTATCCACGGTTTTTAGAACGGCTCTTATATTATCGTTTTTTATGATTTTATTCGAAATATTCTAATATAATCCGATACTAATATCAAAATTACATGCAATATTGTACACATAAAAGTTTCCCGACCAGACCTACATAAATAAAAGAATTGTAGATGATTACGGCTGGTTCCTACGAAACTGTTTTATATATTAAAAGTTGTTTACAAATATTACTATATAAGTGTTGAAGGCCGCGAAATTACGGGAACTGCGCTAATTACAATAGTTAATACGGACGTATTAAAAACTCGCTCGTTTAATAGGAGTGTAATATTTCATGTAGTTGACTGTTACAACGCATGCTAATAGCGATACGCTAATGGCATGGGTTAAAGGCTGCCTATATTTGCGAGACATGTATTTCTTGAAAATAATAAAAAGAAAATACTTAAGGAATTTTCGTCGAAGGCTTATTCGTATCAAGTTATTTATACATATGGATTTATATCTGAACGTTTATCAAGCTTTGGTAGTAGTAGTATTTATATTTAGAAATGTTGTATAAGAATTAAAATAGTGTAGGCAATAGCGAAGATAACCGATTTTTATCGCGTTTTATTTTGAAGAATTATATTGCAATAAAATTAATGCGATATTGATGGATACATTTGGAATACCGCGGTAAAATAAAGAGACACATACCTTATTTTCAAAGATATATATAAGATACTTATAGATTACTTTTTGTAATCTGTGGTTTCAATTTAAATCATAAAACATATAACTTTAAGGTAATATATCTAAAACAAATACCAAATAAATATAATTTAATCATTGTTAATAACATGTAGGCATGCAATAATAACAGCCATTAATGTCGTTCGTTGTCGTCAAACAGTTAAGCTTATCTATATTTTGCAAATAACTGTTCTACGCAGTTACGTATGAATATACAATTGTTTAAAACGTCGTAATTGATATGAATGGAAACATTTCTGTGAGTAATAATGATATGATATTAAAACGATCAACAATCCAAATCGTTTAAGAGTTAGAAAATGTTACGTGCTTATAATTAGCATATTGCCATGACAGAAGAAGTAAACATAAATAAATATCTGAGACCTTGAACTGTCATGACAGCATTGGCCAAGATCTAAAATAATCTATGGAATTCATTATGAATTCGTGAAAATATTGCGTTTTGAATGACGGCAAAGTTGTACCCGGAATGTGAGTAGTAAATTAGATAAGTATAATGAATGAAGTGGAATAGTGTTGTATTCTACATTACTCAATAACTGTTTGTTCTGCATAATATAGCAGAGTTATTATTAAATCGTATGGGATATATGAATCTAAGGTTTATTTGTCTTTACTCCTTCTTTCGAAATAGGCATTCAATTAAAATAAATAGGGAATACTCACCCTTTGCTGCTTTGGGAATAAAGTTCAAAGTCCGGTCTTTGCATCTCATGTGCTCCCCTGTACCATCAATCCACACGTATGTAGCTAGGATTCTATCAGCTGGGATTGTAAGATCATTGTAGCGACCTAGGAGTGTCTTGGATAATACTGCATTCGGGGAGTTGGTCAGGACTGGACCCGACAAAATCTTTGGATTATCTGTGGATTTACGTAAGTATATTTATAGTCCGTACACTAATTTCTAAAATAACAGCCAAGCTGTTTAATATTTTATGTACATGTATTATTAATCATTAGGATGTAAATAATTCAATTATATAACAAGACGAAAAGTACTTTATATGTGAAGTATCTGTCTTCGCTTTCTAAAAATGAATAGAACGATTCTAGAGTATTTTGTCATTCAATAAAAACTAACCTTCTTCGTGTTCGTCAATAAAATCAGTCATTTTGAGAAACAAATTTTCGTTTAAATTAAATTACAGAAGTAATTATTACGCGTGTAAGAAATTACAAAACTGATTATTTAAACTTATCTGTGGATTTTTACACAATGGCATGAGTCATTTTATCGTTGATATGAATGTAACAAAGGATTTTATATTAAGTACAAAATAAATGTATTATGACTTTTGGATTTGACGTTTATATCTGCACATAAAGTTTGTATTTTTATATGTTCGACTCACCTTCTATTTTGGCGTGGCCTGAATCAGCCATCTTGTGTTTTTTTAATTAACCTGAAACAGAGGAAAAAAAAAATTAAACGTATATAAGGATAAATTATATACGAACTCTTGTTCAGCACGTGTTTATATTATTTAGGTATTATTAAATAGTGATATATGTAGGTATAATGTATATATGTATATTATAGTCAAAGATATAAATATGTAATTTTATAAAATCGGCTTAATCCTTATTGTAATATCAATTTATTTAAATACGCATTATAAATATTTTCCTTGACATTTACGGGTGAATTATAAAATACCTAAAACAGTCGGACGCCTTAACAATACGGATATAAAGCGAACAATAATAAACATTAAACTATGGTTTGTTCGTTTGTATTATAGGTATGTTTAAAATGTTTGGACTTGTTGAGTATCATATTATGATGAATATTTCAATTAAAAAGGTGTAAATGATATTTGATATTAAATAAAGAAAATATATTTGAAACTAGTATGACCTAGTAATGTATTTATTAATATGTTTTTATTTTTTATTTTAATAATTACTATATATACATGTTAAATTTATTTTGAATAAATTAATTAAATATAAGTATTTTAATACGCACCCAAAACGCAAACACTCTAAATGGATAAGAATTTACGATCAATAAAATGAAATCATGTTTCAATGTTAAAGCGTTGCTTGAATAATTTTTTAATTTAAATTTTATGTACAAGGTTAAATAAAAATCAATACACATTATAAGGAAGAAAATATTAATTACAGATTATTTATGTTGTACAAAGACGAAAAGTATTATGCCTATGCCTATTTGAGCCTTTGATTTCATTTAAAGAAGGTAAGAAAGATATAGTGTCAATAAGTTATGTAATAATATTTCTCAAAGCGAAGATTTATCAAAACAAACATAAAACCGGCCTGCTATTACATCTTATAGGTTTTCTTACTATATACCATAGTTCCATAGTATTATATTCTTAGCCATATATAGCAAGTACCATTTTGAAAGTTGCTTTTAACGTGTCGTTGAAAGAAAACAGAAAACCTTATAAGAATGCTATTTGATGTTACTCAAAGATCAATAAAGTACAAATATATCTTATTTTTCATCAATGGAACACGTACGTAGAATAATGATATCTTACAAGAGGCGGTCATACCCCTAGGTGAACGATACTTGCAGGCAAGAAAGGTTACAAGTAGGTTCACGAAAACTATGAAATTGCGAATCTCATATATAGAAAATAGTGTTTGTTTTCGTTCGTATTATATCGGTCTAAACATCATTCATCCGATTGATTAGAAATTTTATACAGTTCGCAACGTGAAGTTTTTCGCCGTAGTAGATACTATCTATAGCCCATCGCGGGAGGAGGATCTTGATTAGTCTATGGTTTTCATTATCGATATGTAAAAATGGCGTTTCGAATGTCACCGAAGTTGTTATCGAAAATTTGGAAGTAAATTTTAAGTGTCTTGTACGTAATTGTATTATATACATAAATATATTATATATTAAACAAGAACTCTTTGTAGTGCATTATATTATAGCAGAGCTGTTAGCAAATCACATGGAACACGTACATCTATGATTTTTATCTCTACTTTCTTTTCTTGTATAAAAAGATAAGGATGAAAAGCATGTTACTAGAAAGGTGTTGAGTATGAAATATGAATGTTGATGGATATAGGGGAGGCACAGATATAATACAGTAATCCTTACGTTTAAAAATAGAATTATAATCAATCAATATATCAATAAAAACATAAATGATATAAATAAATATTGACAAATAATAAAATATTTGTACAAAGGTCATATACCAATATCATACATTCCAAGTTATTTAATTAAGAAAATATATTATACAGATTTTGTAACTATGTAATTACTAGCAACGTCGACCAAACAGAAAATTGCAATTTGCTATTAATTTCTTATCACGTACATAAAATATATACGAGTTGCGATTGAAACAAAATATTTGTAAAGTGAATGTTAAAAATAATTAATTTAATATTGCGTTTGACAATATTAACAAACTGTTGTGAACAATGTTTTGTAATTTCGTTAAGTAGGTATACACATATTAATATATAGTTGCATTATATCTTTATTTTGTTTGAAGAAGTTTTAAAACCAAACAAATATATTATTAAACAACAATTATGTTATAATTAAAGTTCCGTAAATATATTTTTTTTAAACATATTTTTTTAATTTGTTATGTATTAAATATGATAATAGCAATAATAGTTTGGAATAATTCAATACGATATAAAATTAACTACAACTTCACTAAAGTTTAAAACGAATCATTTACGTAAAAAATACACTATTTTGTAGTAGTAACCAAATAAATGAACATCTAGACATCTCATAGACCAAGACGTGTAGCAAAAAAATGTAAACAAACTCGCAATTGTTTTGTACACTCGCCAATGTTTCGATCTTGCGTAAATAATTCACTGAATAACGCACCTCTTGTACCTGACACTATACTTTAAATATTCAAATAACTGCTCTGCCCAACCACGGTGTCCACCTGTCAATTATGATACAATTACCGGTTCTAACAAACTAGATAACTAATGGAACATATTGACACGAATAAAATGAATCGAAACATTTCCCTAAACTAAAATTAGAACTAGTTTTATTTTAATGAATTTCTTTATTTTTATTTTTAAATTTGTGTATTGTTTCTTTATTTATTTTTACTTTATGCATCTTATGTTTATATTTACTAGAACTTTTTGGTTAGATTATAGATAACGTGGAACTCTCAAAACGAAGGTACAAAGAAGCGGTTTACTGTAGTTATTAAACAAAGTAAACAATTATGCATCAAAGATACTTTGTAACACTCAATACAATGTGTATGAGTAAAAAAATATTTTTAAATACTCATTAGTTTTCTAAATCGACTGTAAAATTATTTGTAAATTTTCCGCTTAGTCGCGCGTTTGCTAAGGTTTTTGGCTGAAAATTAGTATTGTGATATAGCACTTCAGACGTTTGTAAATAAACTGGACCCTGACACGAGACACTGAATGTGATGGATTGGCATCGTGCCCAACGGTGTAGTGACGTCGAAGACTGTTAAAACCTACCATTTTTAAACAAAGGAAAGGAAGACGATGACTAAAACGAAATTCCACTTAAAATATCATATTTATCGATATTTTAACATTTACTTTTTATTTTTGTAAATATTTGAAATGAGAATTGAAATTATATATTTAAAATCAATTAACTACACGCTAAAATGTATATAAACATTTGCCAACGACACGTACTAAATATATTATGACATACCAATTAGATAATCTTTTGTACAATTGCCAATCGCATCTATAACGTTAAAAATTGGCTAAAGGAGATAATACGTAAAGTATTATCTAACGTCATTAGAATCTAGGAAACACACCACTAACGTAATAAGTCTTTATTATTAAAGTAACGTGTCTAGATTAAAAGGAAAGGAATCGCAGAGTAATATTTTTTCTCTCTTAAAGAACAGGCCACAATTCCAAAATTAATTAAAACGTTGTTCGTTATATGCAAATCTGACAAAATGTAATCGTATATTCTAGATCCAGGAATCCTGTTTTTGTCCTTACGATGTTTTCCATTAACGCTGAGCACGAGATGAATTTGTAACAAAAATGAAGCACCTGAAAAGTCAGCGTTTTTGCTTGGGTTTGAAGAAAATTTTCGATTAAGACTGAAATATTCAATCCACAATCCGTTTTAGTTATTAACATCGTAACTCATATTATAAATGCGAAAGTCGGTTTGTTTGTTACGCTTTTACTTCTTAACTGCCTTGCCTGAGAAAGCAAACATGATATTTTACATACGCGTTGGAAATTACCAAGGAGTACCTATTACCTGCCGCCTAGAAAAAGAAAAGAAATAAATGCAACTTCTAATGTAACACTCCTATTGTTGTCTGACCTACTGGTGTTTTGAAAATAGCATATAATGTATCTGAACGACAAGTTTCAAATTGAATTAGTGTCTACATTTCTTAAATTGAATCCATCAGTAAATTGGTGAATCTAATAATAATATGCATTCGATATATTATTAGCTCCGACAATTGAATTAAGCTTAAGTAAGAGTAAAGTAAAGTAACAGCCTGTGAATATCCCACTGCTGAGCTAAGGCAGAAGAGGCCTTTTTTGAGGAGGTTTGCAGCTTATTCCACCACGCTGCTCTAATGCATATTGGTGGAATTCACATGTGGCAGAATTTTGAATGAAATTTGACACATGCAGGTTTCCTCACAATGTTTTCCTTCACCGTCAAGCACGAGATGAATGATAAACACAAATTAAACACTTGAAAATTCAGTGGGGCCTGCCCGGGTTTGAAACCATGATCATCGGTTAAGATTCACGAGTTGTAGCCAATGGGCCATCTCGGCTTTTTATAAGTAAGACTGTTCATGAAATTATATAGTTAGAATCTATTTTCTGTTAAAATATTGATGTTAGCATTAAAAAACTTACGGTTTTTGCCTAAATGTTGTTTTGTGGATGATTAATAGAAAAAATATCTTCCTTTTTCGAACGCCAAATCAATGTTTACAGAAAAAGAAATATCAATGTTTAACTGAACTATAGTCTTTTCCAATGTAACATAAGATTATATACCGTCCGTCTACCTGGATGAGCATATGGGCTACTAGATTTTAAGTGGTCACCAACGCCCATAGACAGTGGAATTGTAAAGATTGTAACCAAACTAAGATGTTATGTACTTTTTGTATGTAATTACACTGGCTCATTCACCCTTTAAACCGGAACACATATTGCTGTGTTAGCAGCAGTACTTGGTATTGAGATACAATTCTCAGAAGTATAAAAAAGGCTAGCATCAAAACACTTAGCCATTCAGTTATTTACGATAATAGTTTTCTACAAATGTCTTTTACTAACTTCAGTTAAAGTTAGTTCGGCAAGTCTATTGTTGTGTTCATGTTCCATTCACGATTTCATTCAACATCGAATAACATTATAATTTACTGAACGAGATTTAATATTTATTATAAATTATTAACATTATATTCAACATTGTAAATCCATAGATTTTTTTGCCGTTTAAAATTTCAGTTCACTGTCTTTGGCCGATCACCCGAGATTTGGCATCTGTCAAAATTAAAGTTATATTAGTTTCACTATAAAAATCATTGCCCTGTTAAAAAATTGAATCACATTCGACCATTTTACTACTGAGCAGATTATGACTACTATATATAGCTACCGTGCAATGATTTCTAACGTTTTATTGCCCAAAATACACGAGCTAAATCTGGTTGACATGTCGCTTCAAAAACGGCGCAACATGCCACACAGCCTATAGACTATTTTTGTATTTTTATTACATTTATGTGTGGGTAAGTAAAATCTCTTGTTTATGCAGAGACCCCAGCAACGATTCAAGCACTAGAAAACAACAACACGGTGGTATACCAGCCTTTATGCTTGAAACAGTAACTCAAAATTGGGCTTTACATTTGCGTACATGAAATAATCATTAAAAAAAAAGAACAATAATAATTAATTATAAACTCCACAATATAAATTTTACTCTTACAATTTTCTAAATAAAAAAAAACCAAACGTTTAAAAACTCGACCATTATAATGCCTATAAATATTAGTGAATTTTACAAAAGTTATACACGAACTCACCAACATAATATAAAGTGTTGATTATGTTGCGAATATAATGCTTCGTCAAAGATAACACTCGCCTAACGTGTGGTTTTCAACTATATACTATGGTTTTAATTGGTATAGCTTTATGACCGCAGATTGTTCAGATTACAGTCATTGCAGTAAATGAGAAACCCACGTTCCTTCGATATCATCTGTCTGAGCCATATTTAGTACAATGAACATGAATATTGATAACTGATTATTTTTATTGCAGTGTATTTATAATTGTGATACAAACATAAATGGAACGATAATATTTGAATATCGAATACTACCAAAATATTTTAAGTTTCAAGTACAATTTTAAAATGGAATAATGAAATAGAAGAGTATGTAAGGATTTATCATATATCTCAATTAAAGTTTCGTTTATATCAAGAAGCACATATATAGGTAGTAAGTTTATGTATGCCTGTTAAACTGGATATAAACAAGGATATGCTTATGAATATTCTGTATAAGCCGAGCGGTCATTAAATATTCAAAGCGATTCCATCACAGCGACTGGGCATGCCTCTCGTTTACTTAGTTATTGCTCCATTACACGATGGTCTATTATGTACACTATACAACTGCAACGCCATTACAGTTTAATAGCCCACCATCAGACGTAGAAGTGACATTGCACACATTTAATAGCACCGAACGTATACAATATAATATTATTACAAAAAACCGCAAAGTCAGAAAAAATATATTATTAAAAGAGCACTGTCCGGTAAACTTTGAGTAACTCACATATTAAACAAAACATAAATGTTAACGATACACATATGAATAAGCTACTACTATCGGAAAGATTGGTTTAATATGGCAGAAAATAGGAAATTGTGAAAAGAAAGTAGAGAGGCATTTGTTCAGCAGTGAAACACACAAGGCTATAATAATAATACACATGAAAATCAAATAAAAATTATATAATGGCTTTAAACAAATGTTATAGTTCTTTGGTGACCGTACGTTAAATATATACAAGCACAACACACAATTACTAAGCGCGGCATGCCGATTGATAACAGCAATCATCTGCTATTGCGTGTCGACTGTCCATATCTAATGAGATCACGAATATAAAATTATACGATTCTCTTTGTTTCCATTTCTTCCGTTTTATTTATACAAAGCTATCATAAGTTACGTCAAAAAGTATAGTAAGTATCAAAAATACTTACTAAATAAACTATAGTTATATGTAAAATTACTTTATCGATGATATTTCATGCTTTAATTAAAACTTATAAGTTTGTAAATACATATTTAAACAGCATGGAATTTGTACTAAGAGGGGAAACTAAACACTGTTGAAAAACAAACAATGTTCATGACATTAGTTTAAGTACTAACTGCGGGTGCAATGACCGGTAACTGAAATCAGAAATAATATTTTTATATGCCTTTCGCTGAACGTTGAAAAATCGGTAACAATCCGCTTATCACTTAAGCTTCAGTTTCCGCTGGCGAAATAAGTACTTCCTAACTTTTAAAATCTTCTTACTTGCTCTTTATAAATTTTTAAATGCTACTCTACAACTTTTATGTCCTAGAAATTTCAGTATTAACTTCTTTAAATCAATTTCATTTACTTTGTATTATCTGTACCTAAATAAAATTAATAAAAAAAAACTTAAGGCACATTTGTGTGCCCAAGGCGATTGATTATACAATAATTTATGAGTTCATACAAGACACACTTCAGAAATGAAACGATCGCCCTTGGCTATTTATTTTTCTTTTTAATATTGAAAATTGTATGCAATTCAAGTCTCGTTATTTCTTCATTATACAAAAATGTGCTTATAAGGAAAACGATATTATCATGATAACTGGGAATAAAAACAGTTTTATTAACTGCAATAAAAAGTTTGAATATCGATTTAAACGCAATCCATAATACTGGTTAGATAACAAAAACATTAATAAACCAAATATTGCCTTCCAAAATTAATGCTGGGATTAAGAAATGCTATCATGTATCACAATTGTAATCAATATAAAAAAGACCGCATTTACTATTGTCATCCTTTACTAATCTGATCATTAGTTTTATCATTTTGAAGTTTTAAATTATATGATATATATCTATATAAGATAACATCGTTGCTGTGGGGATATAGGTATAAATAATTAATATACATTGTTGTATTTACTAATAATATTTTTTATGGCATAGGAAGGCGGACGTGCATATGGGTCACCTGATGGTAAGTGGTCATCAACGCCCCATAGACATTGTAAGAGATGTTAACCATCTCTTACATCGCCAATGCGCCACCAACTTTGGGAACTAAGTTATTACGCCTTTTGTGCCTGTAAGTACACTGGCTCACTCACCCTTCAAACCGGAACACAACAATACCAAGTACAGCTGTTTTGCGGTAGAATATCTGATGAGTGGGTGGTACCTACCCAGACGAGCTTGCACAAAGCTGTACCACCAAGTGCAAAACGTTTTGTTGTTCATTTCTTGTTGTTCGGATAAGTGATTGCGTAAATATTATTTAATATTTAAAACTTTGTATGTATTAAATATAAGGAATCCATATGTGGATTCCTTATGGATGGATTATAACAAATAGAATGAGATAACAGTATCTTTGATTTCGTTCATTTTACACTATAATTAAGGAATTTGTTAATATTTATAAAACACGAAGAAATTTTTAGAACAAAATATCTCAAAGAATTAGAAAAAAGTTTGCAAAGTCGGCAAAGTTTAAAATTATTTCCCTACCGGCCTGTTTGGTACCACGTACCACCCACCAATCAGTACCACTAATAAACAGCAATACAAATTATTGTTGTGTTGCGTTTGAATGGTGAGTTTACTAGTGTAATTATAGATTGGAAATTCTTAAAATCTAGGTGGCTTATATTCCTTATAGTACCAATGTCTATTCGACGGTGACCACCTAGACTCAGGACAGACTAAATGAAGTAATTACAAAAAAATAATATTTTCTCACCTAAGACTTGCAGTTTGTGGGCACATTTTAGGAATTCCTTACAATTTTTTTTATGGCCTTACTTTTTGTTCTAAAACAAACGTAACGACACCGAAAGTAAAAATGTAAAATACTTATCTAAGATTAGTATTCGTATAGCGAACGGCCTTCAACGTCCACAGTCCTAGACAGGTCATAAAATCGGAACTAAATTAAACAAAAATGTAGGTAACCTTCGTTCAACTAAAATTAGATTTACATAAAAATGTTTGTGGACCGCACTTACTACAAAAACAAGACGAATCAGTATGCGTGACAGCTGATTGATTAGCATTATGTAGGTGTTCAGCGTGACCGGCTTTAAACCATTCATCCATTCGTATGGAACAAGCACTTTAAAGGATCTTCGTGCATCACCTTATACATTATGTATCTCGTAATTACTTACAGTAATAAATTGTTATGCATTAGGTAGCTTTATTAAACCTTATCCATTTTTAAATACAATCTTTGTTTCGCCGTTCGTACAAAATATACCAAGGAAATGTGAATGGATGACTTGCTAGACCTAGTATAGATAGATACATAGTCAGGTAATACGAATTACTTGATCTAGGATAGTTTGATAAAATTATTGTTTGAGACGGAAAAATGTATCAAAATGTGTAATCCAATTACAATTTCAAATAAGGCGTTCTAGATATGTACGTATTATTTATATAAAGAACAATTAGGTATAAGGAGACAAGTATTGTGTTTTATGTATGATTATACTATACATTTAATATACATAGGTTAGAACACATTTATCTAAAAGTTCTTGTAAATTCTAAAATCACATCTGATTTCACTAGTTTTGTTTTTAAACCAATAAGATAATAATATTTGATGATCTTAATTATATTTTCTATTACCTCAAACATTCTATTACCTCATTCAATCTATACGTTCACTAGGTCATTCTTTTTAGCACCCCAACACAAATAAATATTACGAACATAGATAGGTACCTACATTACTAGAAAAACGAATTGTAATGAAAGAGCAGTAACATATTTTTTAACATAGTACGTGCCAAGTCGCTTGTTATAAAATACAATAATTAAATTTATGAACAGGTTTTATAACAAAATAATGAAGACGAAAGTAAGCAAAAAAGAAAATCTGCACGCTATTATTATTTTATATGGCAACATGGTATTATTATTCTTTTTAAGAGTCATCATCAAATTATTGTTACGTAGCGATATTTTATTAAATTATAAGTCGGCCGTAGTCATAATTAATATTCTTGTTATTAAATAAATATAAGTATAAATTTATATAACAGAAGATGTCATTGAAAATAATTTATGAAGCCTTAATGTATATGAGCCTAATTGATTTAGAACTCAGGGTTAATGCATCCTTTAACACACTCTTAGTTGTCTTATAACAATACTTATATTCAATTGCCTTATCACCATTCATTATTAATAGACTAATGTTAGAATGCATTATTCAAGATGATAATAATATGAAATAAATACCTAAACGTTATATTATAAGGCGCAGATGTATGTACGTTGAAATAAAATAATACTCAGTATATATTTGATTATACTATAGTATTATAATTGATTAAGTAAGAAACACGCGCCATATTTTACATTTGAAATATGAAAAATACATCAAAATATTCAATTCGTACTTAAAGGAAATTTTCAAACTGATCTTGTTCATTTGAGAAAATCGTGAACATCAAAGGACGATAAACAAGATTATGCCAACGTTATTTGTCCGTGGACAAAGGAAAATCATTCGTAGGTACACCAAGTAATCCTTTAAATTATATTCATAAATACAATTCCATAAAAAGAAAAATTGCTCACCGATAAAATAATTCTATACAATTATGTATTCATATTTTATGCAAAACCAGTCAAGCGCAAATAGCACTTAAAAGCATCATATATTATCATCATAATTTATTGACTCTATTGTTTATTTAATAAATACTGTAATATATTTAAAATACGCTACTGTAGATCTATTCTGTTAAAACAAATTCGAAACTCACCGCAGAATATGTTCGTCAAATGACAGAAAGTTGCTTCTTTGACCATAATAATTTCAACTATTAGATAAACTTTACAGAATAACAACTGATTGATGCTGTATAGGAACTGATTGGTGAATCATTTACTAAGAACATTAAAAAAAAATATATAAACAATATGAAATACTTTCAATTTGTAAATTCACCATTCTATATCATGAAAATGCTCTTGCTCGCTCATACCACGACATGTCGTGTCATACGCTAATATTTATGATCCCCTTATTCATCTCCTAATAGATATATAATATTCTGCCGAAACACGTCAAGTAAAATCAATGTTTATGAAACAAATATCACGCGAATACGTTACAAAGACGGCGTGATACGATAAAAGGTACGAAACGAACCGCGTGGAGAGAACACGGTGACGTGAAAGATGCATGAACTCTGACGCATGCCAATAACTATATTTTGAACAAGCATTGTGAACTCAGTTGAAAGAGTTTTATAAATGTTTCCAATTTTTACATCACTCAATAAATGATGATAAAATATTATAAACATTAAAGAAAATTGAACCGATCTTACAATATAAATGATATGTAATATATTAAAGATTTAGAATAGGTACATAACATTAAAGTGATATTCAAACAAAAGTGCAGTAACGTTCGTGAAATACTTGCGTCGCACGATGCGATCCGAGTCGGTCTTGACCTAATGAGGAGCAACAGTACGTTCACCGCACTCAGTCTTTACAATAATTTAATTTACTTACACATGTTAAAACGTAATTAGATGTAAAAATTTATGTCGAACAAATAATTGATATCGCAATTAAGGTTGATATCAGATAAACAATAACACTATATTTCTTTTTTATTGATAACAATAAAATGCTTTTACTTTATATATCTAATAGTGTAAGTAGTAGCTTATATAGAAATAAAAAATATTGTACCTAATTGATAAAAATCACAGCATGTGCTTTCTTACTACATATTCTATAATCACTGTGATGTTTTTGTTTTAGTGTGTAGGCGGAAATACGAGATCATTAGACACGGAATGTAAAAGAAACAGCGTGGAAAAAGAGCTTATTATAGATAGTCATGTTAACGGAACGGAACGTTAAGAGTTAACGGATTGGAATAAATTGCGTCACTCGCATTATTGGGTCATGGAACATTTTGACGACCTAACAGATAAGTAAGTTAGTTAAATGACTACTTTATATACAATTATTACGTTTTCAAAACATCGAAATGATGAAAGTAGGCGTGTTATTAATACTTATATTACTTATTATTTGTAAATATTAAATGAATAATATTCGTGAATATAACATTTTAAGGTCACATTCTATATGACGATTACAATATATTTAATTAGTTTTTTTTAATGTAAATAAAATTGAATATAAAATTAAAAAGGTCGTATATATTTATTTCATGTCCTTCGTAAACACGACTTATTTCTATATGAAATAAGCATTATGCGGGATTAGAATTTGAAGCGTTCATGGTCATCACATACCATAAAAATATTTGATATCACAGTGAAACTGAACAGAGAGCTGATGCTTATTTAGCCTAAATACAGAGATAAGCTATTAAGTGAAAAATTAGCTCCACCTGGATACAATACCATATGACAATTTTAAATCTACGCCATGTACTATTTGTAATATAATGCAAATTATTCTTTTTTAATTTTACTTCAAACTGATTACGTTAAAAGTAATTAATAGAGTGTTATTTATAAATATTTACACACTAAGTTTTTTTTTTAAATAAAAACATGGATTTGTGCAAGGTTAATTGTAATTGATACAAAAATATTCTATTGAATTCCAAACTAGGCGATAACCCTGTATCTTGGTATCTTTTGTTAAATTTCATTTCATTCGACTACATAACATATATAAGTATATTGGCGAAATTACAATTTACTATAGTTAATATAGCGTCCAAGAGACTGCCATTATATCCAGGTGGCACCTTACCTTCCTTAATGGAGAGACTCAGTTTTCAGCTAATTAGCGTCCCCAATTGGATCAGATCATCAGACTACCTATCTTTGTTCAATATGTTTTTGTACATTTAGTCGTCCCTACGTGAAATTAAAGCGTATGGCTTTAATTTATTAACTATTAAAACACGTTCGTACGTTGTTTTTGTTCGTAATATTTTTTTTATGACAGGTAGACAGGCGGACGAACATGTGGGCCACCTGATGGTAAGTGGTCCCCAACGCCTATTATTTATTTATCCCATGGGCATTTTTTTTTAATAATATTTTTTGAAATTCTGTACAGTTGCTGTTGTCACTTGAAGGATTCTTGACATGATGACTTCTGACCTAATACCGCCAACTTACATCAAGTAACGAGCGAGTAATAAACGATAGTTCTTTACAAAAACTACATGAAGCGGAATTAAAGCGCACGCCTGGAATTATCTAGTCTTATAATTTCTGTTGAAATCAATGCGAATGTACCAACATGTTATTGAAAAAATGTAATTGTTTACAAGTAACTTCGGCCAATGATCGATGTTATCATTGTTATTAAAAAAAAATGGATCATTACATCGAAGGACATATGTGATAACCTACTTTTATATTTCAAATCGTTTACCGTACAAGGATTTTTCTTTGTTTACATATGATAAAGTCACGGTCAATTGTAACTATATTTCTTTAACAAAATGATACAGGACTAATACGGGGCCAAGGTTTGATGTCATCATTATTATCATTATTAGAAAACAACGTTTGGAAACTAATTAATGAAAGTAATGACAATTATTAATTAAATAACCTCTTTTATCGTTATAAAGTAAATAGGCAAAGACAACACAGCCTGTTGTCTTTTGTTTGTCAACCGATTTCCTTAATGCTTACTATTGAAGAGCTTTAGTGGTTACATTAAAAAACATTTTGTAAATAGTTAATTGTAATTAATAAATATAAATTCTTAGATGGAAATTTTATTTGATAAACATATTTCTAAACTTTTCACTCAGATCATATTTTCTTCAGATTCAGGGGTTGACGACATTTCAAATATTGAATTAGCATTTTTGAAAAGTAGTTTTAACAAATGTTAATCCGAACTACGGAAGTGGTTCTTTGGACAGTGTATAGGAATACAGAATAATATATTCGAAGCATGTTAAGTCATATGTTTCCTCAAATCTTCTTTTTTTTTAACCGACTTCAAAAAAAGGAGGAGGTTATCAATTCGTCTGTATGTTTTTTTTTTTTTTTTTGGTGTTGTTACCTCATATCTTTCGACTGGATGAATCGATTTCGATGATTTTTTTTTTATTTGAAAGGGTTTGCTTTCCCATTGGTCCCATTTTTTTTTGGTCCAGTTTTGACAGTGGAATCCATGAGAAAACCATATAAGTCGTAAATTTGCATGAGGTATGTGCGCGACAAATGGACGAATAACTCGATTTCTATTCAACGGATTTCGATGATTTTTATTTTATTGGAAAGAGTATACTTCAAGGGTTGTTTGATGATAGTTTGGTTAGATTCTGATTATAGGATCCATGACAAAGTAACGGAAATCTTCAATTCTTAGTAGCAAATTAACGATACACGACCGAATCTTTTATAGGCTATCTAGATTTATCATTCACCTACCATAACATCGTTATAATCAAGTACTTGTAGTACTATTGTATAAAACACTTCTTTATATACCGTCAATAGTTTTCGCAGCGCACGCGAAATAATAACTTTTATAGGCAACAGTTAAATACGTTGGGTTACATTGCTCCATTTTAAGAAGGGATCTATAAGTTTTTGAAAATATAATATAGCCTATGTTACTTGGTAAAGACGTAGCTTTCTAAGGGTGAAAGAATTTTTAAAATCGGTCGAGTAGTTTTTGATTTAAATCGTAATAATAAATCAAATCTTTCCTCTTTATAATATGAGTTATGCATGTAAGCATTAGTATATATGTTATGTTTGTAATTGAAACATATTTGAACATCTACTAAAAGTTGAGACCAATTTTGAAAATTATATAATATATCGTATAAGTACTCTTATATACATGTTATATTTATGTATATTTATATATTGATTACTAGTGTTTTTCCCGCGGTTTCACCCGCGTAGTTCCCGGTCCCGTGGGAATATGGGGACAAAATGTAGCCTATGTTACTCCCTGATAATGTAGCTTTCCATTGGTGAAAGAATTTTTTAAATCGGCTTAGTGAAACCACTACACGCATAAACATGCGTGAAAGCGTCACAAACAAACTTACTTTCGCAATTATAATATTAGTTAGGATAATATAGATACTTCCCCTTTTTTTAATATACAGACATTCCGTCATAGTTTATGGTGAAGAATGGTATAACGCAACATCTATAAACATACAGTTTATTTAATTATTACTAGAAATAACTATTTGATTATGTTATGGCTGCCCAACACCCCACCAACTAAATCTATTTAATCAAAACATGTTAATTTATATTCATACATTTAACCATATTAACTAATATTTATTAATTCAGTACCAAAATGCATTTTTCTTTACGTTTCACTGTTTTAGATTAATATATTTAAATAATAATATAAACGGCGCTGTCTCATATGAGCTGCACGTTTAGTAGGTCTACCCATATTCTACAAATTAGTGAGTGTACTTCAGATTCACTAAAAATCGAAAAATAAATAAAAATTTTAACAAAACAAAAACCGACTTCATAGGAAAAACAAATTAATATGCACTAAAAAGTAAAAAAATAATTGCGTATTCTTCTATAATTTGATAATTAACTTACTATTTTCTACTCAACAATATGTAGGACGAATGTGTAGTGTGGTTGATAATTTATTTACAATTATTGTTATTTTTGGAGTCGATGTCAGCTAAGGAAACACTAATATACCTAGCAATAATAATACGGGAATCTTTTAAAAACATACACATTACAAATTGACTTTTATTCGCCTCGTTAAGTTGCGCGTGCGACACAAGCACATCTCACCTATAACTAACTATGTATGTAGTTATAAACCCACCTTGGCTGACATCGACTCCAAAAGTAACAATAATTGTAAATAAATTATCAACCACACTACACATTCGTCCTACATATTGTTGAGTAGAAAATAGTAAGTTAATTATCAAATTATAGAAGAATACGCAATTATTTTTTTACTTTTTAGTGCATATTAATTTGTTTTTCCTATGAAGTCGGTTTTTGTTTTGTTAAAATTTTTATTTATTAAATATTTCAGTGTTTTTATAACTCTTACAAACTTTTTAGTTAAATTAACCTGTTAGAGTGTATGTCAAATCATGCAAATGAATTTTATACCAGTTCCACGCAACCAATTGACCTGAAAAATTGCACTCTCGGTGCTGCTGCTGTTAATACGATACGGTATATTCAATTTTATTCGTTTTAGTACATAAATAAAATACATGCATATTGGTTAATCGGACCTATAGTTTCGGAGATCTCGCGTTACGTCAGTCGGTGGTATTTCACTTTTATAATTTTTATAATTAGTTTATAGTATTCATTAATCTGTATTGGTTTATCGGCTAAAGTACTTATAAACGATTCAATCTCTGAAGCGACACAAGTTTTCATGTGATTAAATTGTTCATTGAATTTGTTTGTAAATCGGCGATGACGACTTTATTAGAAATCATGTTTAGGATTAAACAGTTTCATATTTTCATAAACCCACATTGGGATAAACAACCTTTAGAGGATGAGGTCTTTGACCAGATTTCGGATGATTTACACTTTACGATTTGTTTATAATTTTCTTTAGATACTTAAGTAATAAACGAAAACAATATATAATTATACGTATTGGAATTTCAGTGTAAAACTATTTACGATAAAATTATACATATTTTATTGAAACAAATCGAAATGTTCAGTGTAAAACTGTCCGCTAACATAAATGCGATGCATGCGATGGTATGACAGCTTTATTTGCAAGTATAAATAGAATTCGTATGGAAAGTTTGAACCAGATATAAGCCAAGGGTGTGAAGGTGCGTGACCGAGCTCCGATGATTCACGACTGTTTTTATTTGTACGGTTTCCGATCCCGAGTAATTGAAGTTTACTCGTACAAACCCACGCGGTCGAAACGTGATCGTTAATTTATTTTATTAAAAAGGAAAGTTTTAAATATATTTATATTAAATAAATATTATATACACTTATACTTATTTTTCACGAATTCCATAAATACTCTAACATTCTATATGTGGTTGGTGATGTTTACATTTACAAGTTAAACATAATATTTCAAACGTAAAATATCAACTGTACTAATTTTGACAAAGAAATTGTGGCAAGAATGCTATGAGTACTACTGAATCTCAATTTCGATTTCGAACGAAAAATTAACCAACCCTTCTGTGACCTTTGAAAGCAAATGGACGGGTCGTCCGTCAGCCTTAAGAAATAAAATAGCTCATATAGGTAGTAGGTATTACTGCGTTATTAGAATAACACTGAAATTAATAAGGTGCTCCGCTCTGGCCGGACATCTTTGTGCGTTGAATCTTATCGTGACTTATTCCAGCCCTATTCATTGTCATTATTCAAGAGTTTTAATTATAATTGATTATTCAATGACTTACAATAGCAATAGTGATGTCTGTCGATATTCAACGTGGTCATTTTCAAAAACAATCTTTTGATTTTATTATATATTACTAAGAAATAAGAATACATTTTATAAGCATACCATTAGTATTTTAAGTGAACGTTTATCAATAAATATTTAATGAACAATGCCTAAACACAACCTCGCCACGTGCAAACTGATTTTTAAATTATAACGAATTAATATGTTAATATTTTTTATATATAATCAATTATGAATATTAGTAACAAAGAAAAAATTCATTATATTATTTCATTCATCTCGAATTCAAAAATAGACATTGCGTTTGACCTTTAAATACGATGGCATTCACAGATATATACATAGATATATTATATGTATGGTGGTCACGCTGACGATGCGTGGTTAGTTCAGCTGATGAGTTCAATGAATTTTTACACGAAATCGTGATAAACTGCCAAATATTTTATAGTGTTAATAATAACTTCAGAGTTCTGGAAGCGTTTATTGCATTCGTATATTATAACAACAAACACTATTATAAAACGTAGTTACTTTCAAAATGACAATGAAATTGTGTGTGTTTATACCTATTAGCGCCAATGTTAATGTTCTACTAACTAACTAAATCTTTTTTAAAGTTGAAAGACGACAACAGCCTCAAGATGCTGTATCGAACCTGCGACGTTTAGTTTGCTAAGCTGCACGTACACTATTAAACTTTTGAGGTTTTAAATAATTAAAAAAAAAAACAAATAGTTGTCTATGTATCCAATACAATTTTAAACATTTTAACCCCGGAACGTAAATAATATAGAAAAAAATGTTTTCTACGGGAGTGAATCAGCTCGGATCGAGTAAGCGTTAGTAGAACACATCTCATTGCTTCGCAAATGAGTTGTGAGACATTTAAAAGGACATTGATAATTATTTTTATGTATGTATATATCAACATATAATTGTAGAGATTGAGTGATTTTAAGAATAGCATAAAGAAATCACAAGTAACAGTTATCCGCAGCATCGGCAGTGCTATTGATTTTTCTTATAAAGTTTGGCCCGATTTTTACCTTTTCCAGTTCGAATTACCAAATTCTATAGTAGCCAGCGATTTTTTTTTTCGGAAATATGGACGGCCGGACGGAACCGGAAATACCAGCTAATAAATTGGCATAAGTGCAGTTTGTTTTAAAATAATATTAACTTTTGAAAAGTTTGATTATAATAAGGATTTTAATTGATAAGTTTTTGTCCCTATCGTTATCGATTTAATTTTATCTGGCACCAATCTCTTCTTAGAGTCGATGGTTTGCCCTCAAGACATCTGAAACAGCGCATGTCTCTTTACACATGTATGTATTATGTAACACATACAGGCTACCTTTAAAACACACAAATCGAATTCCGGAAGGCTCTAAAAACTTCAAATCCATTAAAAACTGTACCTATTCTAACACTTAGAATAAATAGACCACTTGATGGTAAGCGATCATCGTCCATAGACATTGGCATTGTAACAAATATTAACTATTTCTTATATCGGAATCCAGAATATATTAATGCACTTATCAAGATGTTATGTAATAATGTAACACATATTATTACAACATTGTTCCATGAGCATATCATAAGTAGCGATGAATGATTACAGTCAATTATTACATAATAACAGCTGAGCTCCGATTATAGTGATGGAAATGGCTGAGAAGCATTACCTGTGTTCGTATCAATGATCAAACTAAATATATAATAATAATAATAACAGCCTGCGAATGTCCCACTGCTGGGCCAAGGCCTCTTTTCCTCTTTTATAAGGAGAAGAAGAGAAACTTAATATATGTCTGTACCAAAACAGAGAAGATTATTATAACGCTAACAATTAACTGAAAAATAATATAATATAAAATTTCGTATGTAGTATTTTTTTTTTGTAAATCCATTTTAATAAGAAAGTAATTGTCTGTTTAGTACGCTTTCACGGCTAAACCACTAACCTGAATTTGGTAAAATTTTGCACCCGTGCCCTTAACATGCAGGCGAAGCCGCATTCTATAGGTAGTATGTACTAAATACACCTGACACATATTTCTCCAATTTCATAGAATGTTACAATAAGATTGAAAAGTTCTTAAATAAAATATACACAGAGCCCAAAATACTGTTCGGTCAATTTTTGACTATAGTTACACAATAATCTATACTTATGTATGTATAGTTTGACGTCGGAGAAAGCGTGACCCTTTTAACTTTATCTTAATGCACTTTGGTAGTTTACGCATGAACGAACGATACACGTTGAAATTTAAATAATATAAACCATTTCTTTATTTTAAATACCCTATTCAGATAATCCCTTAATGAATTTTAGAATAAAGTGTTTTAATGTGATTACGATTAGTGATATATAAAAACGAAATAACTTTATATAATTATATGCTCAACATGAAATAACTATTTATCAACAAAATCCTACTAGACTTTTGTATTACGTATATTAGAATTTTTCCTCTCAATACAATAACCTAGTAATTCCTAGTAACGTTTGCCCGTGGCTTCGACCGCGAGTTAGGGAAGGTGAGCTGATGTTGTGTCAAAAAGTAGCCTTTACCGGCTTATATAGCCTGTAACCTCCCCGGGGTTCAAGCCTGCTCAATACCGTATTTTATCTAATCATCACAGACATAGACAGACAAATTTACTTTATACGCATTTATAATATTCCTATAGATCTTATAAATCAATAACAATAAAAAACCTTTTTTTTTCATTACTTATATGTCAAAAGGCATTAATTTCACAGCCACAAACATAATGAAATTGACATCAACAATAGCGTTAGTTCTTGATAAGACAAAGACTAGGTATATAGGTTTTATTCAATCACGTGTTATCTATATAAATAAAATGATAGAGGTCTGCAGTTGTGCGTGCATCATGGAAAAACTACTGGATAGATCTCAATGAAATTTTCTACATTTTATTTCAAAGACACTTGGCCCTTATCAAAAAAAATATATTGAGATCTTCATTTAATAAAAAGTAATTAAAGTTTTAAAAAACAACGATTTGTATATGCACTGTGTGTTCGGTGATGATGACTTTTTGATGGTTTTCCTTCGTACATAAGAAAACTTTGTTAATATATCAAGCAACGCGGTCAAAGTCCCGGGTATCAGCTAGTAATAAATATAACGTAATATTTTGTGCTGAAGGTAATAAGACTTTAAAGTTAATAATATATTGATTTTGTAAAAATGACTTCCTTTTATTTTTTATGATACGATCAAATATTTTATCTGTGGTTTATTAATATTTGTATCTTATCGCTTGTATCGAAAAAAAAATACTTTCATGAGCGAATATGCTCATCTGCTTTTACTGATATTGATGGTTTTTTTTTAATAATTAAATAACTTATATATTGTAGATTTTTTATGAACATAAAGCTATTTACTTCAACACGAATGAAGCTACAAGTATCAGCTCGTTATAAAAATAAATATACGTATCTGCCCTCCTTTATAGAAGATAATTTTATAAGAATAGCATTCATTAGACTGGACATTGTGGTTAACTACGCTTCTTGATATTGTTAATTTCACTATTGTGTACATATTGTATTATAATACTTGAAGATTTAAATATTACTATATCTAACAATGAATTTCGTAAAAGAAATAAATGTGTTTCATACTTTAAAGCTAACTTTTTTTAGCAACCAAGTGATTTTTCGAATCTTAAGTTCGGTGGACCAATATTGTTATTAGACTTGTTATATAAAATCCCCAATTTCGTGAGTACTTATTAAATTTAATAGATTTAAAATAAATCTAAGTACCCTACTATCATGAAATGTATATAACGGTTGGAATATGTTTAATACATTATGATTAGATCGACTGCGTCCAAAAAATATGTTTTCACTTATTTAACGATTGTCACCATGACAACAAAATACGGTGCCAGCTGTAAGACCGGAATAATATAGCTGATTTTGTTTTATTACATCACTGGGCGACCTTTTGAATAAAAAAGGAAATATATTTATTATAACAATTTTCTTATATATCTACAACAATTCTTATTAAATTGTCGCTTATCATAAGAGTCAACAAACGACCGAAGTAGGTTAAAGGTACATGATAACCATTTCCATTGATTGAAAAACAAAAATCGTGATTACGAAGCGTTTAACAATTTTCCTTTGATAAATTCCACTTTTGTAGTGCGTGTTCAAGTGACCCGGAATAGTAATTAACTAATGCTTAAGGGAAAAATGAGGTTGTTTACATAATAAAAACTATGTATGTACGACTTTGATTTGCGTTCACGTTAGTGTTAAGAAAATAATAACCATGACTTATTTTAATGAATATCGAATCCATTTGTATTGAGTCATATAATTAGGTTCAATTTTAACACTATTATACGTTGAAACGTTGAAATTATGCATCTCGTTTCTCCGCCAAATGTCAAAACAATATTTAAAAGTTTAAACTAACTTTTCGAACAACTTTCGTGTTAGAGTCATAAGTAATGTAACTTCGATTAAAATTTAGAATATTGTTCTACAATAATTTGACACTAATAATGTAATTTTAGATTTTGATTAAAGTTCGCATAGCAGTAAGATGTTGTTAAGATCGCGAGCGTTTTGTCGGTAACCCCGCGTATTTTGGAGGAGCATGATGCAATTCGCAATGCAACGGACTGTACTAGCCATGCACCGCCTGCATGTGCTCAGATAATATTCCGCGAACTATTCTCTCACATACACCTTCAAAAGTAAATATTTTATGAACCGTACCTTAATAAAGTCCCGCGAAGTAGCGCGCGAATCTTGCGTATGTAGTGCGGTGCGTATTGCAGTAATTTACAACCGTACACTACAGGCGCCGCTCAGAAATTGACTGGTGCTTGAACGGCGCGCTGGTGAATATATGCGCGCGCATCTCTTTGCGCTTGCGTGGAGGGAGAACTGTTTACAGTGATCCACTCGTTGCTAGTCGACTACTCATTGACAATCACTTACGTATTGCAACATCCTTGTTACCTACCCTATATCCATCGGCGACATCGGATGTCCCATACCATTAAACTGTTCTGCTAAATTGGAACAGGTAATAGTTGATGGTACCCACTTCAGAGCCATTATATGTTATTGTTTGTGAACCTGACAGTGTAACGGATCCGAATCTTCAATTGTTTTTAGGTGTTTAATTCAAATATTGCTACTTTAACGAAGGCGTTTCCGCGGAGAGGTTAAATAAATTTGCGTGGGAAATTTCAAATTTATCTGCATTGCCAGAAGTAACATCCGCAGTGTCATCTGAAAAAACACTTTATTTGGAATAGTTGGTAGCGTCGTTTTCGTTCAAAAACACATTAAATATGGTTGATTACTATCTATTTAATATAGTATGCGTTCGAAAATAAAATCTAAATTGTTACAACATTGTGAATGACTTTGTTTGTTTTACCTATCTTAATAACTATACTAGATAGACTTGTCTTTTTCAAATATACACTCCTATAATTATGATAAGTGGAATCATGTTAACTAACTCTTAACTGAAGATTATAATCAATATGTTTTTTTTAACATATATTTTTTTCATACTTCTGTTTTTGATTTTTATATTATCTTGCCTAGAACACTAAAACAATAATATTAGTTCGCTTCCAATAAAAAGTTAAATATTTTTCAAAACAGTTAATAAACTTATGATACCAACACCAATGCCGAATAATATATCTAAATATAATAATATATAAGTATATCGTTTGTAATATATAATATTATAATATATACAATAGTGACAGAACAAAGTCGAAAAAAATATGGAAAAAAAATTTTTTTTTCTTCAGCCGTAGTAATATTGTAAAATTACGAAGTAGCATTAATCGAATATTAATCTAAGCTAACTAGCCCGTAAACTCCATACCGGTCACTTTTAAATTTTGCCGCAATAATACGTCATACACAAATATTACAATTGATTTAAGAGACATATCTTATACTGTACTAACCCATATCACCATACACCACAAGTCCCTCTTTTTATGCGTTTTTTTAAACAGTTATGCAAAGTCGTATTCCTTCAAAGTATTATACACGGTCGTATGTACCTCAATGTGGTCACTATATGTCTGTGTTATAGTGTTATAGGTAATATTAAATAAATGTATAAATACAATATATATAGATACTTTTATATATGGTACATCCAGACTGCGGGAATCAACCCCGGAGCGGAAGACAGGGTCACTGCCAACTGCGCCAGCGGAAGTCAGCTATTACAAATTGATAAGTAACTTCATATCGTTGACTTTTCTTCTACTTTTCTTTCGGCCCTTTAAAAGTTCACGATTAAAAGTACTAGATTTCGATAGTTATATTAGGTATACATATCTTATAATTCTATTGACATATTATCTTCATCCATGTTATTTAACATTGATTACAAAATAACGATATATCTCAACGATTACTAAGTTCAATATGGACATTTTTTATACACTTAAGCCTTCTAGAATAAGTCACCAATGATGGTGAAAACGACATAAAAATTTATTTAGCTAACATACGAGACGTAAGCGAACACATGCAATAAGCGACATATTCACCCTTACTGTTATATAAGTAATTATAAGGTAACAATAAAATGTAGCAAGTTCTATTACTTTTTTAGTGCTTTTTTTAACTGAATAAATAAAATGATATCTTTTATTACACAATAATATTATTAAGTAATATAATTAATTATGAGGTAACAAACACAAAAAAAACATACAGATGAATTTATAACCTCCTCCTTTTTCTGAAGTGGGTAAAAAAGGGACTGAGATATACCAAGGAATGTTCCCATTTATAAATTAAAGTTATTAATTAAGTAATAGATTTAATACAGGGTTAAAAACTTTTATTTTATATTTAGGGTTCAGAGTAAAGACTTATTAACGCATACGTTTTGAGTGTATTAACAGTAAACTTTAGAGTTACAGTTACTTACAGTGCAAACATGAATCAATGGGAGTTATTTTAAAAAATCATAACCATGCATGCGTAAACAAAATGATTAGATAAGAACAAACACAACATTTATATTGTAAGCGTGATTACGCGAGTAAATAATTCGAAAAACTTTACAAAACAATGCGTATTATTTATCAACACAATCCACTTTTAAATATTGATGAAAAGCAAATAGATGATTGTTTGTTGCGCTGTGAAACAGCTTAGCAAAATGTTGGCGACAATTCCAATGGAAATTGTATAAAATATATATTGTTTTATATTTCACTGTTGCATATTCATTCAACCAGAAATCGCGTATCTATTCGGATAAATGACTTCATAATTTAAAAATACAGTTACACATATGCCCTTGTTGATTGATCTCTGCCAGTAACTTATCAGCCAAGTCACATAGAAAATGCATACTATGCAAACAAATATGGCGGCTTGACATCATAGCGTACTGTCTATGGCTATAGATAAGGACTAGGAACTGAAATGAAATACTGATTTTAGTTAGGTCTGATTTTCTTTAATTGGCTCATGGTAATCTATGCTTGAATCTCTTATTGGTGATATTTGGTTTTTATTGGTGATTTTTTTTGTTTTTTAATTTTTTTTATTTTAGGCCTTGTTTTTTAACTAACATTAAAATAATATTGTTTTTATTTAGTATCTCTGCCATTTTGTATAATTTTTCTAACGTGTCAGTTTTGGCACTGAAATTAAAAAATATGTAATACAAGTAGTATTACATATGCTTTTGCTTCTTTAATTATTTTGTTAGTGTAATAAGTTATTGTTAGTAGTATTATTCTTTATAGTGTTTCTTATTCGTATTATAATTATTCTATAGTGAAAGCTATCAATCTAATTAAATGCCTAATTATTTGACGACTTACAATTCCTTCAGAGACAACGTATAAGCTAATTATCTTACAAGCTACTAGCAAACTATAAGCAAGTTGTTCTTTAATTTTTTTCTGTAATTTCCTTAACTCATGAATAAATCAAACAAGAATTTTATTAAAGGTCATATCAAAGTGAATGTAGTTTTACGCAAACAATTTCGGAATGTTCATTACAAGTGAAACACAAAACATTTGAAGAAAATTTGTTTGTTAACATAGTTTGCATTTTTTTATGAATAGAGTGAATGTCCTTACAGGCTTGCTAAGGTGTACAATTTAAAAAAAAAAAACAAATATATTTTTTTATTTATAAGCACTTATAAAAAAATTACTGTAACGCTTATCAAATGCAATTTGAGAAGATAATGTAATCGATTATAATGCCGATTATCTTGACAGTTGTCTTAATTTAATCATCTGTGTATTTAAAGACTTATACATAGTTCCCCATTCTGTTAGAACGAAACTTCGCGGGTAACGATCGTGAAATGTCAGGATGTATCAAGTATATAAACCTTAGGTTTACATATTCCATACGATTCTCTAATAGTTCTTGATTAATATATTTTCAATTACATAGAATACAAGAATACTATTTATTTAACTAACTAGTAATATCCTTTATTTTTTAAGTTTTTCCTGCAAAGTTTCGATAACAACTTCGTCGACATTGAAGACGCCATTTTATCATGAATCCATAATTAATTTCATAGATTATTCAAGATCTCGACCAATGATATCCGTCAATTCAAAGTCAAGTGTATTTACTCCTCTCGTCGTTGCTTGATATTGTATGAAATACCATTAAATATATATAGCCGAACAGACTACTTACATTAAAATTTGAAATTCCCTTTTTCATTTAAAATACTAAAGTACCTTTATAAATAACAAATTCACTTGCTGAGACTTTGTGCAAGCTCTGAGTAGGTATCGCCCACTCATTACTTATTCGAGCGGTAAACAGTAATCTGTATAAATAAAATGATAGAGGTCGGCAGTTGTGCGCGCATCACCTTACCTCAAAGACGCACTTTACCTGTATGTAATTTAATAGGTAGGTTTTTATAGTGCCAGGCTGCATACCCGAAGGGGGTTGCAGCGGAATGGGCCGGCACGCCCGTACGGAAGTACCACTCTCTCACTTAAAATCGGCGTAAAGTGGAAGCTACACTACCATAATTCTGAGTGCAAATAACAAAATGCTAAAGACACAATGTCATACTGCTTCCCTATGACAACCAAAAGTCTTAAGACCTGTCGTTGACAATGGTCGGCTAGTGAGAACTGTTATCATATAAACAGTTTTTATAGTGCATGCTCAAACAATGTCCATTCCCTGCATCGCTAATGCGCCATCAACCGTAGGAACGAAGATGTTATGCCCTATGTGCCTGTAGTTTGATAGAATAAAAAAAAATGGGTACGCTTGCTCTTTTATAGTTTTGACTTTACCCAACGGCGTAGATATTTAATATTTTTATAAATTAAATTTTATTTCAAGCCATTTTAGTAACTATCAATATATTAAGTCAAACTACATGAATTCATAATAAGTTAACTGATGATTAAATAAAGAATAATCAACAACTTAAAAATAAAAAAAATCCGTTACTATAGTTTTTCTTAACAGAAATGCATTTTATACATATTACTTTAAAATCACAGATTTCCAAGCAAACATTTATCATTTACTTATATTTATGCGCGGGCGAAGCCGCGGGCAATAGCTAGTATTGTTATAATAAGATTGTGTTCCAGTTTTAAGGGTGAGTGTAATTAAAGGCACAAAGGACATGACTTATTGTTCCCAAGGTTGGTGGCGCATTGCCGATGAACGGAGGCGACCACTTTACATTAGGTGGTTAATTTTCTAGTCCACACACACAAATAAAAATAATCATGTAATTAATGAACTGTATATAGTTGATTAATAAAAAGATTTCTCTCACCTGAGTATTACAAATTTAATATAATTGTACCAAATTAAGTATTCATCGCTTTTAAAATGCAGTTTTATTTTAAGAAAATTTTATAAGATAATTATCTTGAGACGTTATGTTTCAAACATTTAGGTTTCAAAATTGACTAACGGTCTGTATTTTAAGTAAAGGTCACTCATGTTATATTTTTTTTACACATTAGTACAATTATAATAATACTAAGTACATATATAGTCCATAACGAAGAAATTTCCATATAAAATTCAATCCAATGGATAAATAAGAAGGCCTAACAGTTCGAAAAGGTTTTGCATTTGAAACAGTCATGATATTGAAAGATGGCAAACTTTTATTTAATTGATATCTGACAACGAGTACCTACTCGTATAATATGCTTTTACATTTAAAATCTGTTGACTAGTTAAGACGCGAGAGCGTACCACACAAACAAAGTCAATTTAACATTTATAATAAATTAGGATTTATCCAATAAGTAATTTAATTAATTAACGTACAGCACAAACTTTACACATTTAAATATTCATTATATTAGCCAACTTCATATAGAAGTTAATTACCTATTCATCAGATTTTCTACTAACAAACCAGTTTGGTTGTGTTCTGTTTAAATGGCGAGTAAGCCAGTGTAACTAACTACAAAGCACGATGGACATAACAACTTAGTTCCCAAGATTGATGGCGCCTTGGATAAGTAAGGGATAATATTTCTATAACTACAAAGGACAAATTCTCATAAGTGGAACACAATTAGATAATGAGAGTTTTCATGTAATTAATTAATTATACTCATTACTTGTTCTTTGTGTATTACTCGTAAGTGCCGTCGATTGTAAATTGCTTTTACTAATGTCTATACATTAGTATAGTCTATACTATACTCCTTAAGCTGTCCTTTCCCTTGTCAAAAAGATGTAAATATTTACTTTATTTATATATATTTATCTTATTCATTTCTGTCTATTCAATTCTTTTTTCACGTACATGTTTGTGTACATATATACAATTAACGATGATACTTCTGGGACGATTATTTGAAGGAGTCAAGATAGCCTAGTAACTAGAACGCCTTAATAAAAAACCACGGTTTCAAATTCAGACCAGGCATGTTGTAATTTATTTTATCTTACCTACATCATTCAAGACAAACATCGTGAATTTGTCAGGTGAAAATCTGGCTCAAATAATTCTACCAAACTACAATAGGCACCGCGTAGTGGATTTATTTGTTATAATTCATTTTGTATCAAGTATTATTACAAATAGCGATGGAAAACATTTTGAGGATACCTGCATTGTCATGTGAAAACTGGCTGAAGAAATTTCACCTGCAGTAGGCACGGTGTAGTAAGGAGGAATAAACTCAAAGTCCGAATTTTATGTCTTTGCCCAGCGTGGGACAGAGCTGTCGCCTTGTTTGCGAGAACAATCGGAACGTTTTGAAAAAAGAAAACAAAAAGTATTTAAATTATACAAAATACTAACAAAAATACATTTGTATTTTTACCTAATTTTTTATTTGGACTTTTAAACCTTGGGAACTAAGATATTATGTCCCTGTGCCTGTAATTACACTGGCTCACTCACCCTTCAAACCGGAACACAACAGTACCAAGTACTGCTGTTTTGCGGTAGAATATCTGATGAGTGGGTGGTACCTACCCAGACGAGCTTGCACAAAGCTCTACCACCAAGTAACTGAACTATTGAACTTTATGCTCATAATTTCCATAGAATTTTCAAAAATACTTTCCTTACTGCTTTTCACATTATTATTATAGACACAAGTACTGATTAAATAAAAATAAAAGTTAGTTTTGATAAAGGTTTTGATAGATATTTAAAAAAAAATGTGCATTTTTTTATAAATTGTGATTTTTTAAATTGAAGTATGAGGTGTAAGGCACGCGTGTGGATTCATTAGGGGAAGTGCTATCGCAAACAAAAGCATGTTGTGAATCGTGCTGGCTCGTTCTTTGTTATATGGCCCTAGCTATAATAAACATTTCTCGTGGTTTTCTAGTTTTGTCCTACATGTACCTATCCCTTCGTACTTTCTTTGTCATTTTTAAGATTCTAAAATTCAAAAATTCAAAAATTTAAGTTATGTATTAAAATGATTTGTTCAATTCATAAATAGTTTTTAAGTACATACACTTGTTGTAGTCGTACTTGAATATTTAAGTCGAACGTCTATCTATTGATTAGCTTGTTTAGCTGATGATTCCGAACCCAATGTCGGAACAGTAAATAATAATATTTTATTCATAATGATTTTTGTTCAAGATTTGTTTGATATGAGTGTTTAACAGCATACAAATTAGGATTTTTCCAGTGTAATTATACGAGGCTTTGGAATATGCGGTACATGTCGTTCCTGAGTTGTAGTTAATGACTATAATACCAATATTTACAGTTATGAAAGACGAAGTGTTTACCAGGAACTCGTTATTTTTCTACAATAACAATGTATTCTAACCTTTAAAACAATCTTATTCTTAATTGTGTTAACAAAAACAGTTCACTATGAAATATAACCATAACTTAGAACCTGATTATTGGGTGGAAAAATCTTCCTCTCGATCATGTTGAAGAAAATTTTATAAATATTTCACATTAAATAAAGTGTTCATAGAAATACAGTTAATAGCGTTGCCATCGAGAGCGCCGTACCTCTTCAGTTGATATTATTTTATTAAGCACATACTAACCTACATTATGTATGTTTACAAGGCCATTATTATTGCTTATAAACCTTAATAATAAATGGAAAATAGTGGAGAATAAGCAGCGTATTCTCACTTTGTATTATCAGGAATTTGACATACGAAAAAAATGTTACTGGATTTTTAAAACACTTCAAAAGACGAGGAGGTTGATGATTATTTTTGCAGTTTCAATATGGTTCTCATCTGAAATCAGATTTTTATTGATATTTTTTTTGGCGTCGACATAAAATAAAAACTATATTAAATTTATTGGTTAGTCTGTAGTAGTTTTCTTGTTACTAAAATATATTTTTTTATTAATAATGAATATTTTAGAATTAATTAAATGCAATCATCTTTCATGAAATATTATAATAATACTACCAAAAACTCAACTGTAATTGTCATGACCCTATTCTATCGAGCTCAATCTAGATTTATGTGAAATCAAAACAACCAACTCAAACTGACCGTCACCTGTAACGTACAGATACTTATAGAATAATTAAATGGATAAAATTATTTTTCGAAATGATTTTAGCCCCGATCAATATCGATTGAGCTGATTTTATGTTTTTAGGTTGAGATACGAGCAAATGGGCCCCCAGATGGTACGTGGTCATCACTGCCCATATACATTGGCGATGTTTATTAACCATTATTTACTTCGGCAATGTATCACCAAACTAAGTGACTACGATGTTATGTCCCTCATGCCTGTAGTCACAACGACCCCTACAAACTGGAACGCAACTATACTAAGTATTACTTTTACCCTAGATTATTATCAGACGACTGGTACCTACCCAGATCAGCTTGCACAAAGCCTTACCAGTAGTACTACCAGTAACCTAGTAGATTACCGTAAAATGTCCTAAACGTAAGCCTTATTCTAATGTTATAAAAGTGTTTGTAGCAATAAAAAACATCATCAGGACAACCACATGTCTCAAAACATAGTCTAAAATATTATTGCACAGGAGCTAATATAACTACTTTTATATTGATTGGTTAAAATAATTTTATAGGTAATTAAAGGCCTCGCCAATTTAAAAAAAGAACTTAAAATAGCCAATGAATTAAATTGAAACGAAAATTAGTTATGTAGGTCGCCAGTTCCTTTATTTACAGTGACATAAATAAACATTGCAATATACCTACTGAACCTCAGTAATGTAGTACAATAGCACTTATCGTTATAATAAAGACTTTATCTGTCACATTGTACACTCAGTAATGAACACTTAAAAATGATTAACTCATTAAGTTTTAATGATTTCGTTTTACATTCTGACTTCATTGTACGCTTAATGTATTCTAGTAGTTCATAATGGCGAGTGAAGAATCACTTGTACTTCTAAAGTCTTGTATAACATTGTAATGTTACTTTGAATATATTTTAGTATTGCTTACGTAATTTCAAATGTGAATAATTATCTTATTGAATTTATTATGACAATACCTAACAGTGGAGTGAATTGTCAAGTCGCCATGGGTCGATGACATTTCAAATTCGCGGATACACAAGCCAGATCCATTGGTAGACATGCATATGCTCAATATACCAAAAAACGGACAAGTGCGAGTCGGACTCGCCCACCGAGAGTTCCGTTCAAATTTGTTAGGTACCTATACTTATAAAAAAGGAAAATTGTTTTTTTTATTGTTATTCATAAATCAAAAGTTATACATCATAAAAATAATAACTAATTAATCTGTTAAAGCTTGTGCCAATGAAGCTCTTTCATACGATACCCCACATGACACGGTTAACTCAATTCAGAATTTGGACCGTCGTTTCTTGCATAAAGACCCTGTTTTTTATGATTTAATTACAAATGTATAGTTTCTCCCTATACTTGTAGTATATGACGGTAATACTTGCCAAAATTTCGTAGTTCTAGGTCAACGGGAAATACCCTATGAATTTTGATTGAGTCTCGAAATATATGTTTTTTGCGGCATAAATGGCCGTATCTTTTTTTTTACGTTAACTTAGATGTTTGATTTTTCACAGCTTCAAGAGATTGCTGACTTCAGTATATAGTTCTAATTTCAACTCGATACCTCCACACGTTCCCGAGATAAAGGGTATTGACAGAAAGACAGACAGACAGACAGACAGACAGACAGACAGACAGACAGTCAGACAGACAGACGGACGGACGGACGGACGGACGGACGGACAACAAAGTGATCCTATGAGGGTTTCTTTTTTACCTTTTGAAGTACGAAACCCTAAAAATGGGATAAAATTGATCATCTATAATAGTGATGAAGAAAGATAAAATTGAGGTACCAAAAGATATTAATATTTCTAGTTTATTGAGAAATATATATCATATTCGATTCGATTTGAAAGAGAATTATCAACATCTAAGTAAATAATGTACTTATTTTGATTAGTTATTATTGTAATTACAACAATATCTCGCCACAATATCATAACTAGTATTTATGTTGACGTTCACGTCCTAATTTATATTGTAGATAACGAAGCATCAGTCATCATTATAAAATGGACGAGTTAGCGTAAGTGATTAAAAAATACTGATCTCGATCAAAATACATAGATGAAAACTGTTGCGTGAAGCTCAAAGTAATTTGAATAAATCTATTTGATACATTACCATATTAAAAAAAATTGGTTGCCTGTAAAGTCGGTATACGGGCGAAAGTTTTACGTGACAACGACTTTGAGTGGTAAAATAATTTTAATGTGAATATTCATTCGTATAGTAGGAAGAAGGATGAAATAATAGTAACAATTTAAAACATTTATTTATACAAAGAATTATATTTAAAACATTAATTTATACAAAGAATCTCGCACTGAATTTCATATTAACAAAATTTTATTTTTACCTTTACACATACATACGTATTTATTGTATGTCTGTCTCTCTCGCTCTTAGGCGGGCTAACCATGCCCGAGTGGAAGGGACGCGTGCCTCTCACTCGCTCTCATTGTGAGCGCATAACGTGAGCGGAGCGTAACGCAGTTTCTTGAAGTGTCACCCGGCAAACCAATTTATAAGACGTTGTCACGTCAAAATGATCTAACATAATTAAATGTCCGAAAATCTCGTAGCACTATTTTGAACTTTGATTTAAGTGTTTATACAAATCATATCATATCGTATACAAATATATTTTATTCTACAATAAAGTGTTTTCGAATCGCCTAGATACAGTAAAGTGGTAAGTGACTGCCTCGTTGGTCTAGTGGCTAGATAAAAGGCTGCAGACCTCGAGGTCCTGTGTTCAAATCTCAGGTGAAGCCAGTAAAAACGTCTGCGGAGGTTATTCTCTTTTGACATTGGCCGCTGTGGCCGAATTCGGTCTAGAGGACATTATTAGTTTTTTTCCAATATCTATAAAGTACATTCGCCATATTTGTTACAATTTTATTATATGTATATTAGACTCACATATAAAATAATGAAAACGAAACATAACATGATGAGTATCTGAATAATTATTAGTTTTTTTCAGATAATTAAAATATAAATGTATATAATTAAAATATCTTATCATTTTTTTATTATTACAAAAATGAATTATGACTCCGATAAATTCATACAACTTGGTGCTCACCCGTGCGCTTTGATACTCGATAGTTCCGTTTCAAATAGCAAAATATTACTTAATCCAATGGTTGTCCATTAAGATAATGAAAATTCAAATCAATATAATATGTACCGTTGACTCTTTGTCGCGTTTGACGTGTAATGATATAAAATTGTAAATGATAAGTTTGTTTTATGCACTTTAGAAATTGCTATTCATCGACTTGAATGATTGTTGGTGTAGCGGCTAGTAGACAAGGCTGCCGATCTCGAGGGCCTGGTTCAAAACCGAGGCCAGGCCAAGTAAAAGTTATAGAGTTTTCTTTCGAGAAATTCTCAATAGCATTCCGGAATCGCGAAGATGGCCGTTTTATAATCCCGTGCCCCGGAAAACGTGGCCCATGGAATCGTTGATCCTCAACCTAAAATATTTCCACGCATGTCGGATTTGTCGTCCCATCGGATTAAATGAGTTAACTTCTAGCTAAAAGCATTTTCATGTAGAGTGCTAATACGTCTGTACAAACGTATATCTGACTAGCGAAATTTTGAAACTGTCTGACGTTGGTACGCTATTTTGATACACATATCCTTAAAATTCTTCATATTGTTTTAGTCACCGCCGCATATATATTTTACGACCTAATGACTCAAGTTTACAATATTATTTATATATGTCACTTCATCTTGACCCGCTAGACGGCGCTGTGGTTGATTTACCAATATTATTATTCTCATGCCGACGTGGAGCCGCTACGTGATTTTAAGTAGTCCTATAAAATCAGTCACAGAGATCATTTGAAGCGATCAAACTGACAAATTCTCAAGTAATTAAATATTTCAGTTGACTTCTGTTATTATTAATAACATAAAAGAATAAAAAAATAAAAGAATAAAAGTCCTCCATTAACGAGTCTTGTTTCTTACATTTACCAGCTGTACAGTAGCAATTAATTGACGATTATATATTATTTCGATGGTTCTAGAAACAGCACTAATAAAATCAATACGACAAAAACAAACTATATAATATATACAGATTCTGATTTCTGTTCCGTTTTTCCTAACCATCCTAATTTAACTAATTTGTTTACGAGCTTGTATAATACAATTTATATGAAACTATGCTCTTTGTTTGTTATGCGTGGATGAATTTGAATGGTGAAACTATGATTATGACTATCACGCTAACTGTTGACATATTTGCATTTTTTATTATAATACAAATTAATCTTCCCCGTACAATGTAGGTATCGAAAAGCACGAGCATTGAGCGTGATGTTCAGTAATCTATGCTAATAGGCGGCTAACAGGCTTTGTGATAAACAATGTTTGCACGCTCATCCGGTTTCAGCCGGTCACGTCGTAGTCTCCAATTAGTACCTACGTTCAATGTACCTGAAATTTAGATGTCGATAGGATAGTAGATAAGGATAACGAAAACTGATAACTAGATTTTTCCTTTTTGTAAATGATGTGTGAGTGTGTAAATGATGTGATTTTATATTAACATTCGCTAATGAAAAATATAATATTCACCAAATAATGGTATCGGAATCGTGATTTATTTATCAACTAAAGAGTTAAGGTGCGTTCACGATGTTTCATCTTTATATCATACACACATTATACACAAAACAAAGTAATGAGATAAGATTGAGAGAGAAACGTTAATTGTGATATGATCAGTATTGGTAATTCTTAGTAGAGGCCCGTCTAGGTAGGTAACACTTACCGTCCATTCATCAGCGTCAATATATGCACAACGGAACACAGGCACAAGAGCCATAACATCTCAGCTCCCAGGGCTTGCAGCATTAATGTAAGGGATCGTTTACATTTTTTCAGTTTCCACTGTTCACGTCACGTTTCGTCGTCACGGGCAAGTCAATTACCAATGAGGTGATCCATTTGTTAGTCTATCTACCATTTACAGTCGATAGTATCCGGCGTTATAAGGGCGATGTAGGTCATAAATGAATTTATTGTTTGAATCTTAACTATTTTATTTTATTACTTAACTCTACACTACGCGGCTTTAGAATATATCGCATATTGATATATAATCATCATATTAACTATTCTTGGTTTTGATTAAGTTTAATAATTATGTAGCGATAAAAATTGAGTAAAATCGCATCTTAGTCACTGTGCTCTAGATTGATGGTCCTTTATTTATATTTAATAAGTTTCAATTTTATTTCTTATTAAAGAGTTTTTAATATTCCATCATTTTGTCTACTACACATATAAAGAACTAAGGCATCTATGGGAATGTTATATCTAGCGACAAGAAGTGTAATCATATAACACTTCAATCACTTTCATATTTCAATTTCAAGTGTAATCATATAACTTTTCAATTACTTGGTGGTAGAGCTTTGTGCAAGCGCGTCTGGGTAGGTACCACCCACTCATCAGATATTCTACCGCAAAACAGCAGTACTTGTTATCGCTGTGTTCCGGTTTGAAGGGTGAGTGAGCCAGTGTAATTACAGGCACAAGGGACATAACATCTTAGTTCCCAAGGTTGGTGGCGCATTGGCGATGTAAGAGATGGTTAACAGCTCTTACAACGCCAATGTCTATGGGCGTTGGTGACCACTTACCATCAGGTGGCCCATATGTCCGCCTTCCTATGCAATAAAAAAAAAAAACTTAAGATCGATGTGAATGAGTCTTTATACAACAAAATGGTAAGGAAAATTACCAAATTGTGTTTTGTAAATACGCGGTCGTGACAAAATTTTCTATATTTAAATTAAGTTGTCAACAAACGGACACATTGATGAGTAATTCTTGGTGGATTTCTGCCTTAACAAACAGTTGCTGGCACCGAACTTACCAAGTAACTTTCGTTGAAACGTGCTGTACGACCTGTAAATATACGACTATAAATATGACTATGAATATTCCACCATTATAATAATAAAATAAAAAAAAAATATTCCAGAACAAGGTTCCATATTCAAACTAAATAACATGCGATATAACAAATCCTTCGAATATTTGCTTATATATATAAATTAATGAAACTAACAATGATAATTATTAATAACAATAAAAATACATTAGGAGAACAAAAATAAAAATATATACTAAATTAATCGTTCGTTTATAATGAATATTATAAACGAACGCCTTTCACGTAATAAAAATAATAATATCGCTCCTATAAACATGACAGTTTGTATGTTTTATATAAATATATCCGCGAGGGCAAATGACTCTTCTACTCTACCTGATCGTAAGTGGTAGTAGCATCCAAGCGAGACGAGACGGCAAGTACAGTCAGGAAGAATGATCTGCGCTATCTGCAGTCTTGCATGCCCGCGGGATCCCATTTTACGCCTCGTTTGAAGGAACCCGGGTTATAAGAGGAGGGGAACACGTTTGCAGGTGATTGATAAAAACTTAAAGTTAAAGGAATTTTAAATTAATTTACATTTTTAATTATATTCAAAGGGGAAATGCTGCTAACATTCTTGCCAACATTCCACGCGGTCACGACTTGTATAGTAATTATTTTTAATTTTTATTTGTATTTAGTTAAGGTTTTAATGTAATATAACGATAGAAACAAGAGAAACAGTATTAAGAAACACTTACTTTAAAAGTAGAAATATTTGTTTCACTATATGTCCAAATTAGGATTACAGGATACAGGATTTAGTTAAAAGCAATTTAGAATTGTTATTCTACAAGATTAAATTAAATCTTAAGCTAGCAATATCCGCAATGCAGATTTTCTCCAGAAGAACCGGCTAGAAACTCAACAGGTACTCTTTTTCGATAATCAAATTTCATAGATAATTAAATATAATTGAATTATTTTTTATCCATCATGGAAATCAACGAATACTATCTATGAAATCTTTTATCGACTAATAAGGCTTATTTATCAAAGTTTTCATAGCATGTGATTTAAATTTATTGATTGGCAAAGTTAGAGACGGCATTAGGCGTGGGCGACGTGGGCAACCGCCTACTTCCTCGCGGTCCGGGGGCCTCACGGGCCGGGGGCCTCAGAGGCTTATGCATTAGTTACCTTTAAGTATCTAATGCCGTGAACGCGGTGAAAAATTGGAGTCATAATATATGTGGTAACGCGTAAAAGCGATGGCCTCGCAAAATGTCTCGCTTACATAAAATTTAGATCTTACATCGCCACTGCGCAAAGCTTAAAGTATTTGTAGAATTTTCTAATTTCTAATTAGTAAAAACATGAACTATCGTTGAATTTGTTGCAGCTAATAAACCCTTAGAAGTACATAAAAGCGTGGATGGGTACTTGAACTTTTTTTAATGCCTAACTGAATAGGCTAATTTAATTCACAATTTATAATTTCCTATGATGCTACATTTATCAATAATTAGTGTAATAAATCGAATTAAAATGCATACATTTAAACCTTAAATTTTAAACCTTGGCTTAAATTGAAATTGAATTTGAAACCTTTTTACACACAATTGATTATTACTTTACACAAAAACTTTAATATAAATTCATTTAGAATGTTGTTTTTTGTTAGATTTTCATTCTATTCGAGTAAAACCAATATGACAGAGCGTATCGTTGTTAACTTTACGAAACATTCGTAAAAACAAAACCTTTTGCCAAATTCTTTCGGATCTTTAAATAAGAGGACAATTTATATTATTTTTATGATTTTTTCTATTTTATTAACAAATATAAAAACGTTGGCTAATGTTCACGAAATATTCTTAAATGTCTTCCGTTAATCTACCAGTCTTTTAGTTTAATAATCATCCCGCACGAGTTTCTGGTATAAGAGCGAACGTTCACACGGACAAACTTGGCGAAAAATCAAACTTTATATACACACTAGCTGTTACCCACGGTTTCACCCGCGTGTAATTAATAAACATACAATAAATAAAAATAAGCCTAGAGCCTTCCTCAATAAATGGGCTATCCAACACAAAAATATTTTTTAATTCGAAATCAGTAGTTCCTGAGATTAGCCGCATCAAACAAACTAACTCTTCAGCTTTATATATTAGTATAGATAAGTATATAAAGAAATATGATATGTCCTACATTTTTTAGATGTGTATATTAAGTTACTGTAGTCCGTAAGTAAAGAGAAAATTGGTCCAAGCAAACGCGATAGATAGTATAATAGATAAACAAAATATCCATATGCGACAATTATAATATCCGAAAATCTACAAAAAAAATCTACAATAGCGTATATCTACTTTCCAAGTAATTAAGTTATTCATTTAAATAATGGACTATATATAAAAAGAATCATTTTACATTATAATTAATTAAAATAGTAAATCAAAAAAATTAAGCATACCGAATAAATAAAAAAATCCCTATGACTTTGGACCAGCCGCTCTAGAGATACCTACAAAATATCAATATTTAAATTAACGAAAGAAAAAAGACATTCGACAAGAGTTACTTCGCTCCTCATCACAGATACTAATTTAATCTGTGATTAACACAATAGATAATTGAAGACCACTTGGCTCGTAACTGATTGCTACCTATTTATTTATGTATTATTGTTTTAAATAACTACCATTGGCTATAATATTAGTTCGTTAATTATGTTTAATTATTTATTCATTATAATGAAAGGAGCCATTATTTTATTCGTAATACTTCAATAATTTTCGTTACAAACATTCATAAATGTAGAGACTAATTTAATTATAATTGCAGAAGCCCTAAATCAAACAAAACTTCTTTATAATACAGTCAGGTTCATGATAAAGCTCAGTCAACGCGTTTATTGTTAGTGTAGGAAGACAGTTCGAATCGATCCAGTATCACCTACATCCTGGCATGGGGCTGACAATTGGGAGCAATGTCAATGTGTCGGCGAGGTCTCGACGTTAACTACAACTGGTTTTTTATTCTATACAAGGCAATGCATATCTGGCAGACTCGTTGTACAGTTATCTGTCACGCATTTTAAAATTGAATTTAATTAACGATGAAATTATTAAATGAAACAAGTAAATTATATTCGTATTTAACATATGTAATGTTTGTGTGATAAAATTGCGTAATTTGGAAACGATACTGTTGTTGTTTAGTCGGCAGTACGCCTACTATGTAAATAATTACGCTGCTAATTATATGAATAAATATAGTAATAACAGCCTGTGAATGTCCCACTGCTGGGCTAAGGCCTCTTCTCCTCTTTTTGAGGAGAAGGTTTGGAGCTTATTCCACCACGCTGCTCCAATGCGGGTTGGTAGAATACACATGTGACAGAATTTCGGTGAAATTTGACACATGCAGGTTTCCTCACGATGTTTTCCTTCACCGTTAAGCACGAGATGAATTATAATCACAAATTAAGCACATGAAATTCAGCGGTGCCTGCCCGGGTTTGAACCCACGATCATCGGTTAAGATTCACGCGGTCTTACCACTAGGCCATCTCGACTTATTATATTTTAATTATATGAATTGTTTTCAAATTTAGTAGCAAATGTTATAATTACAATTATAACATTTGCTACAAATGTTATAATTAGTGTACCTAATTACAGGCACAAGGGACATAACATCTTAGTTCCCAAGGTTGGTGGCGCATTGGCGATGTAAGAGATGGTTAACAGCTCTTACAACGCCAATGTCTATGGGCGTTGGTGACCACTTACCATCAGGTGGCCCATATGCTCGACCGCCTTCCCATGCAATAAAAAAAAAATATATGCAATGATAGATTGGCTACTAGTTATGTGTTTTTTTAATATTTTATAAAATAAAGTGTATTAATAAAGTGTATTTTATAGAATAAGTGTATGTGTAAATAGTTAATGTTTGAATGTATTATTATAAATAGCTAGCGGCCCCGTCCCGACTTCGTCCGTTATTAACAGTTATTATCTATCATAGTAACAAGTTATTTCAAAACTAACTTATCACAGGAAGTATTTGACAAAAGACACCCGCATCGAAGGTGACGCCTCGCATAAGTTTGTCTGAAGTGTTTCGTCTCTCAAAGTTCTGTCTACGGCTTCTGTGTGTGAGCGGACTCAGCAAATTCATCTGATTTTATGAGACAGAACTCTTCAAAAAGGTTGACTCGTTTTTTCATATAGAATATACGAATAACTTGCGCCGCCAGATCCGATATAGGGCCGTTGACACCACACTAGTTATTTTTGTTGTACGAGTGTTTAATTTCGCGATAACTCCTAATATGTAAACTTTAATTATACTTATATTGTTGTAAAGCATAAATATGTTATAGGTGAGTTCGTGCGTGAGGTACCGCGTATGATAAAAGTATAAACTTACTGTTCAAATTAAAAAAGAAAACAAAATGTGTAAGTAAATAATGGACTAAGCGTAGTACGCTCACACAGGGGCATTTTTCTTACTGTTATAATTTTTATAATCGCCGTATAACTTTTAAATGAAAGGTCCGATTTGAATAATTTCGAGAGGTATTTACATGTACACATTAGTTGTTACCCGCGGTTTCATCCGCGTGTATTATCAATCTTAATTATGAATCTATTTAGTTGAATAAAGATGATTATCATTATACGAATATCACCTCTATCATCTTTCGATTCTATTCGTTGGTTTATCGACGAAAAGCAGTTACTGTGACTTGACTATGTTAGTTAGATATATTATAACCTTCCGGACATATGCGTCATGATGTGTGCCTACTACAAACATGTAATAGGTACGTTCTTTTAGGTATCATCAATAGTTTTTGTATTTTAATTTCACGAAATGTGTCAGTTGACTTCCTGGAAGACTTGTTTTCGTGATATTCTATATTCCTCTGGTCTGGATGGTAGTCTTACCATAATCCATCTTTATTATGGATCATCATTTCAAGGTTGTTGTCCAGAAAGTCTTTGGTATTCGCCGTTTGTGTTCTCTTCATCAGCGCTCTGAACGTAAACTAAAGTTTTTTAGGAGGACGCGATATTGCAACATATAAACTTAACCTTTCAAGCTTGAGCTCAAAGTATATTATGACTTTGAAAATTCTGAGATTGATATTACAAACTAAAGCGTGATTGTGATATTAATTTGATAGTGAACTGCCAATGACAATGTACATGTTTTTAATGTATATGTGCATTGTAGATATCATTGTTTCTGGCTGTTTGCCATCATTTGTATTAAGCCGAGTGCATACAATTAGTCAATTATTATTCCTATACAAATACCATTGCGGCGATACCGAAAAGTTCAAGGTGGTTTTTTTTAAATATAATTTTTTTATTGAAATTAATATATAGTTTTGTTTTTATCTATTTGTAAGGTAAGGTCCCTTACTTAGACTTTATTAACTTAGAGTTCAATAATATAATTGCCCTAATATTGTAGTCTACTAATACGCCTCGCAAATGATTTCGCACCGTGCATGAGATATTATAGCGTACGTCATGTAAGTTCACAAACGTAGGTGCACTAATTATTCTCTCACAATCATAATCCGATGGGAATGCAATACGAAACGACCGGAAAGAGTTATTAGAAACATTGCCAAAGAAAGACGCTAATACAGAGCGTGTGAAATTGAACAAGTATAAGTTCTTCGATTTCAATAGCAGGACTATTGAAATCGATGGTAACCCAACTCTGCTGAAGGCTGTATTTATACACAACATATACAAAGGAACATGGGAATTTGTTTCTTTATTTACATTAAAACCTTAAATAAATACAATTAAAAATAATTACTATGCAAGAATGCTAGCAGCATTTCGCCTTTGAATCGTAATTCTGATTCTCTGGGCGAAAAATGAACCTCCTGTCACCAGTGAAGGCAATAAAGCGGGGAGTAATATTTTGGATAAATTGCGTATAATTGCGTATTGCGTATGCGTACTGGGTTAAGTACACTATATATATATATATATATACTATATATACTTAGTCTCCTAAACGACTACATCGAATAATCTTTATCTCGTATTTCAAAGTAAAACGTGTAACGACGTCAAATTGTAAGTAGGTTACGTTTTGTCGATAACAATCACGATTTATGTATTTAATGACGTTAGCTGGTAGCACAATAGATTCGTAACATACGATATTATAGACAATAACTTAACTTTTCGGCAAGGTAAAAGTCGCGACGAAGCAATTATAACGAAGTGTGTGTAAATTCGTGTGTTGATCGAGTGGTTGATAATATATGTCACGGAGTATTTGTTACGATAATAACGATAGTAATAAGTTCCCAAGTGAATAAATGATGCATTTCGATTTTGCATCCGTAATTGTGCATTATATCTGCGTCATCCTGTTTAGTTATTCAGGAGAACGTACTTCCCTCTCCCGGAATAAGCAATAAACTATTCTTAAATATAACGTGAGAGGTGGGATAAAGTTCCGACAAGGTCGTACTGCTTTTTTCCTTGAAATTTCGTATACTCACGTATTTGGAAGCGCTCATCACAAATATGATAATTAAAATTGGCGCAAATTTAATTTTCACCCGACATACACCTGTATGTCAATTGATTTATTTTGTTTATATTTGCCATAAATACTGAATAAGAAAATCATATGAAAAAATATGCGACTGATATTCAGTGTTTTATTTATATTTTAAAGAATATCTAGATCTAGATTAAACCCGATGAGGAAAAATTATACGCTATAGCAACAAGATATAAATTGATAAAAAATGCTTTTAATATAATTGTAAATAATATTTTACAAGACATAAATGTAAATCTTAGATAATATTGTTTAATGTTTGGTCCATTTTTTCTGGATGTTTCTAAAACGACACACCAATAGAAGTTTTAGTGTAGAATGAGTTCCGATATTTTTTCCAAAATATATACCATATGACGAAAAGCTCAAAATTAATTGTAAACACTAACTAATGCAATAATACTTCGCTGGATTTAAACTCATAACATTCAAATATGACCGTTATAGCCGTTTCAATAGCATGTACCTAAACGTTTCAACACTGGGCAAAAAATCCAATTAAAGATAGAGTTACTAATATAACAATAACGCTACGGCTTCTTTGAACTTTATTTTTGATACACAAATTAAGAGATGATAAAACTTTATGTCCAACGAGAAGTAAATATAATTTCTGGACCTAGTTGGTAGCCAAACCATTTTTTTACATTAGAATCGATCGCTTTAGTGTGGCTGGCTAGCTTTTGTTGATGATACAGTGTTAGTCCTATTAAATATAAATGATTTAAAATGTTAAATTGGACGAATCTACCAATCTGGTAAATTTTATCTCTATTATAAAACTATATTAATATCAAGATTTTTCCTTCTGGGCGTCGGGGGCTTCTGTCCATGCGAGGAAGGAAACGAACCGCTTGCCCCGACATTCCTGCGCAAGGAAGTTAGGAAGTTAGGTTTTCGGTGCAATATTAATCTCAAATACCAAATTACATTATGTATCGTAAAGCCATTGTTTTATCTCTTTTCGGTCGTATCGCATTGCCGTCCTATCGGTTCATGAGAGTTAGTTAATAATAAGCACCTGTGTTTGTAATTTGTATAATATGTCCTGCGTAATTGGCTAATCTCTCTTGAGACTGGCTGCCGTGGCCGAAATCGGCCTGGATGACTATTATTATTATAAGTGAAATACCAACGAATATTATTATTATATATTTGCATTAATAAAAGCAATGAACACAATCAATTCCTTGTTTATAAACTCAAATGTATAAAAGTATATTTATCGCTATCTCATTAATTATAATGTTTTATCGTTCGTTGTCTGAAATGAAAGTCGCATCGCCTGTCTATACAAATTAATTGCTCGAAACTACATGATTTATAAATAGTGAGCTTAGCGAAAAATACAATACTTGAATATTTGTAAATATAGTCTGATATATGCGACTGGGAAATGCTCACCAAGGCCCATAGACATTGGCATTGTAAGAGATGTTACCATCGCTTACATCACCAACCTTGGGAACTAAGAAGTTATGTCCCTTGTGCCTGTAATTACACTGGCTCACTCACCCTTCATACCAGAACACAACAATACAAGTACTGCTGTTTTGCGGTAGAATATCTGATGAGTGGGTGGTACCTACCCAGACGAGCTCGCACAAAGCTTTATCACCAAGTATAGCCAGCCTCTCGTTTTGCGAGAAAATAGAGTACACTCGAGCCTCAAAGTTGGGCCTTATAATATATTGTGCACTTTGTTCGTCGATGTCGTTCGTCGCAGTAAAGCGTCAGAGTCATTTTGACGCGCTCGAGTCAAATATCAATGAGCCAAAACCGCTTCATGACATGACGTCTCTAATAACACAGTGAGACCTGGAGACGTGATGTCTGCCGTATGTCGTGACGATTAGTTGAGATCACGTTTTTTAGAAATAAATAACGACTTAATTATAAGTGTGAATTGATCAACAAATACTTTTTGGTGATATGCATCTGTTTGATATTAATTTGATAATAATTAATGGAAATTTATTTTTATTTTATTTTAACTTTAGGATTTTTAGTTAAGGCTCATAGAGCACATAAAAATAACATCCAAATATTGCATATATTGTTTATTAATTTTATTGTTCCGGATGTCATGCCTCTAATCAAAAATGAAGTATTTTCAGTATTAATTGACCCCTAAAACAATGTTTGATAATGTCTATTAAAGTGATAATACCTATAAAAACAAATTATCATCAAACACGCGAGTGGCGCGTGCGTTTAGTTGATCTTTTATAATCGATGAAAAAACTCCTATTATAAAGATAAGAGATTCATTACTTGATATTATCCAACGTGTTATTGACCTCTACTATAGTTGAAGACGATCTTAAGACAAGTTTATAACATGACGCAAGTCAATACGAATCATGCGACCGAAAAGTTCCGAAATTTTCCATGCACATTATTTGTTTTTGTTCTTTAGTGGTCACCTGAACACTGAATACACGTTTTTATGATTATTACCGAATGCTATTTAATATATTATGTATTACTATTTTATTTTTTCTTATAAAAATAAATCTAGTGTTTAAAAAACGTTTTTACAATATTTTAATTTAAAAATCCAGTAGTAGCAGATTATCTTTCAAGCATGCATGAACCAAATTAACGGGAACTACTGTTAATTTATTATTTCAATTTCGTAACTATTATTATAATACAATGTGTAAAATGTCTGTTCATTATCTATGAAGACTTATTTTGCTCTTCGTTTGTAAATGAATAATTTTCTTTATTTGTAATTAAAAAATCCCGTCCGGTCGCTACGCACATGATTGATGTCCTTTTTTTAACACTAGAAAATCGCGTTATGCGTTTCCCCCACGGAAACAGTGGGGGGGGGTCTGGGGCTCGCAGTATGTCCAGGGCACAGAGTGCGCCTCGGTCATCGGAATACCCACTAAAAATCCAGCGGTACCCTTCCCGTCTTAACGGGAGCGCCACGGGATCGCTTGCGCATGCTACCATGACCCTCCGACTGCCGGCCCGCCTATACGGCCCTCCGTTCACTAGGGAGGAATCCCAGGGTACTGGAAACCCCCAGTCCCGGCGGTGCCTATAGTGTGTGGGGGGAAGGTGCGCAATACGCCGCTTCCTTCTCCCCAGTCTACTGCGGAGCGGATCTGCAGCGGCATCCTCCTTTGCGACATCACGATATGTTTAATGTCCTGACCAACCATGGCGGCCATTTTCGAGAAACATGAGCCTCCTACACTATATAGTACACAAGTATAACGCTACGCAGGTGCACTCTGTATTCCCTCACTCTCTTAAGCCGGCGGGACGGCAAATCTATCACGAACGAAAAAAGTCCAGGCGCAGGAGCTACGGTATTCCGGTCATGTGGCACGGGAGTGTAGACGCTATCAATTACAAACTATATTCTCCAGGACGTAAAATAATCCAATCAAATAATTTTACACTCTGTATAAAATACATTGTCAAACAAGCAAAATTATTTAAAGACGCGTTTTTGTCCTTTGTGGCGAGCAATCATTTTAAACTCTATTATATAGTCCTTTGTTTAAAATAATTGAATTCCACATATAAGTCATTTAGTTTGATGAAATTATTTTTTAATGTCATGAATGAATCGGTTATTATTACAGCCTGACTCACAACGACGCGAAACATATCCATGTAAGTCAGTTGTATCTGTAAACTAATATTGTATTTTATTTCTTATCTTAATGTAATTAACCACTTTCTAATAAGAAAATTACTCGTTTGATAAAAAACATCTTATAAATATAATAACTATAATTATTCAGATAATTAAAAATAGAAGTGTTTTCGTTTCAGGGATAAATCTCTGTTTCTTCTTTGTTTGTTTGTTTTCTAAATTCACGTCATATTTAGCTTGGGAAATAATGAAAAACTATTTCTTATAAGCATAAAACATGCAATCCCTACGTCTTTTAATAACATTAAAATAATAAACTTCAAAGCTTAAGATAGGTAATTATGTACATAAATATACAAGAAACATTATATATCTATCTATATAGGTTAGGTGCTTATCATTCAATTGAATCGCGCAACATGACGATATAAAAATAGTTGTCGTCGATTCGCTACTAATTTAAAAAAAAATTGGAGCAAAACTACGCTGACGTAATAACGTTCTTAATAAAAGTATGTGTTTCGAACATATGAAATATAAATAAAGTGTACATAAGTTAAAAAATATTTAGTAAAAGATCGACCACTAAAGACAAAGTTCACGACATAATTCCAGAGGGGTCGACACGATAATACTCGCGTGCGTCATTCACCGAAATCTCTAACATCACCTCTAGTCGATTCCACTGTTATCACTTTGTTAATTTTTGCCGTATATTTATTAGCTAATATTCGTTATTGTTTAAATTATATCGTAACGTAGAAGACTATGGACCCATAATACATAAGTTAAGCGTGGAAATAAATTAAAGATTAGATATAATTATTGCAATAAATCTAGTTTTTTATTTTCGTGTATTGAATTTTGTCTGAATAAAGAGTTGCTTTATGTAATTAGGTTGAACGCAGGTTCGTAAAGAAATCGGCATTGGTTTACGTATTTATGCCATGCGGCTAATGATTGTTAAATTATGATTTTATCTATACTAATATATAAAGCTGAATAGTTTGTTTGTTTGATCCGGCTAATCTCAGGAACTACTGGTTCGAGTTTAAACATTATTTTGGTGTTGTATAGTCCTTTTATCGAGGAAGGCTCTAGGCTTATTTTTATTTAATATTTTTTATTAATTATACGCGGGTGATACCGCAGGGAACAGCTAGTACAGCTAGCGAAGGTTGTGGGTTAAAACCCGGCAAGCAACAGTGAACCATCATGGGTGTAATTTCGTGCTCTGCAGTGAAGAGTACACCACGGACGGGAGTGGACAAGCTTGGGTACCCAGGACCTTGGGATCAGATGAATCTGATCAACGAGGATCTTGATCAACGAGGCTGATTTTTATCTAACAATAAGAACATATTAAAAAGAAATGTGATAAGGCTTATAAATTATTTATCTGTTTTGTTACATTGAGTTCATAAAACGACTTCAAGAGTAGTCATAATCCTTGCAGTTCATGATTAAACTAAAGGAAAATGCAGCGTCAAATTCGACTTCCTCGTCATTAATTGTTGTCGTATTTATCGTACTCACGAGGCGTCATGGTCGTTTTGAGGATGCTCATTGATTCTATTTTTAATTGAGACAATTATTTTTAGTTTTCTTTTATTTTATTCAAAAGAAGCATCATATGATCTCTCATCAGAAACCGTTTTAGGAATCACAAGTGATTTTTCTTGATTTTTTTTTAATTTCATTGGATGGACCATATGGCCACCCAGGGCCGGACTTAAACTTAATGCCGCCCCTGGGCACCGGAAAAAAATCCGCCCCAATACTGGAATTTTACTTAAACTTATAGTTTATATATTTTATTTTTATTAAATTAAAAAATATAAGATTTTTCGTTTAAATTAAAATTAATTGGTATAAATGACAAATAATAATTTTTTTTTAAAATTCATTGATTGATTAAAGTTTATGTAAAAAATAAAAAAAACGATTATTATTTTAAATCTCCAAGGAAATAAATTGATTAAATCGTTTTTATTATTAATTTTTACTAAACGTGCTAAAATTATAATTTAAAAATAATGGATAAATTGAATTTCTTGAATTATCGGTTAAACCAAAAATTATTTATTAACAGAATTAATTAACTAATTATATTGAGCAATCTTGATAAGGCTAAAGAAAATTTTTTTCACTTAAAAAATTTTGCAATCCTAAAAAATTTGCCGCCCTGGGCACTTGCCCCGACTGCCCCTAGTGTAAATTCACCGCTAGGGCCACCTGATGGTAAGTGGTCACCAACACCCATAGACAATGGTATTGTAAGAGATGTTGATCATCGCTTACATCGCCAATGCGCCACCAACCTTGGGAACTAAGATGTTATGTCCCTTGTGCCTGTAATGATTACAGTTTTTTGATAATCTATTTTTCCCTTTTTCTAGTTGCTCTCAAATTTCTTCAGGCGTCTTATTACCAAACTTCAATTTGAAAAAAATACTATACAATTGAATTTTTAATTTGAATAATATACTTCTATAAACATGTTTATCCTTAACAACGTATTATCATACAAACATATAAACAATTATCTTTTACTCATAAAGATACCTTTGAACACTGATTTCTATTTTTCTATAATGACCAAGCACCGTTAAAGTTATGCGTACGTTATATAAGGATCTTCTGATCCATCCATGGAAGCTGTGCTTAGTATGACTAGTACCTGTCTTAAAATTCTATTAAATAGATACAAAACATAGTAGACGGTGCGTTTGGTCCACCATTTAAGGCCGCTCAGCGAGCTATGGAAAGTACTATGCTCGGAGTTTCTCTGAAGGATCGAATCCCAATCGTGGTGATCCGACAGAGAACCAAATTTATCGACATATCCCAAAGGATTAGTAAGCTGAAATGGCAGTGGACTGGATACATATGTTGCAGAACCGACAACCGTTGGAGTAGACGTGTTCTGGAATGGAGACCACGCCTTGGCAAGCGTAGCGTAGGACAGAGTGACGATATACGCAAAGTGGCAGGCAGCGATTGGAGATTGAGAGTTGAAGATCGAGCTCAGTGGCGTGCCATTGGAGAGTCCTATGTCCAGCAGTGGGCAAGAAAAGGATGATGATGATGTGAATAGGGCCGTGGAGAGTGTTATATTGGACCCAGTAGATTCTCCGATCTTCCGATTCCAGTACTTTTTAACAAAAAATTTCACCAATAGGAAGTTGAAACAAGCAGCTAGTGTAAGTATGACATTGTTAAGAATACAAACTACATAACTTGTTTATATATGTATATATTAATAAATACACTCATCACGCTGTTTTTACGTGTTACCAAACTAATTACTAACGTTGATATTATGTGAGACCTATTCCCGCGACTTCTATTGCGTGGACTTTTTACATTTACTTGGGAATGTTTTTATTTTCTTCAGAACTCTTTGACATCAAAGGTCTTACCTTAGGCTGTTTTATTATTCTTATAATATATCTTTGACCTGAATTTGTTATACGGTTTTTTCACCGAAGAGTTTAGCTTTATATTACGACGTCAGTGCTTACCATCAACGACGACTTCTGGTGTAGAAGAAAGTAACTGAAGGTAACTTCAGTAACTGAACTTCAAACAATAGTTTTATATTACGTTTTTTTAATATCTTTCGGCCAATATATCCCCTTCTTGCGTATCGGTAGTTTAGTTAGTTAGTAGGATACACTTACTTGGCACTCTCAAAGTAACAAAATTGAAGTTGTTCCTTTGCGCTTTATTATTTTTAAGGTCATATTCGAGAATTCAGAAAAATCATTTACTACAGAGATTGGTAGTTTTCATTAGCTAATTGATTCAGAGATACAAAAATATATTTTAAAAGAGCCATCACTAAAAGAAGGTCGGTGGTAATTCAGCTTTCTCGTTTGGAAGCCAATTCATTTAGAAAAGTCACCTAAATTGTTGTTTGTAATGCTGTTAACGGTTTTTTGATCATGTAATGCATCCTCTTACATAATGAAAATATTGCCCGATTGTGCCGTTTCAATAAATTGGTTTCATCAAAGTGCTTAAATAGAGTGGCAGCCAAACAGATATGAGAAATTAATGACAAAAATACCAATAACCATTGATAGTTAATCCAATATCATATAAATCGCTCGAATACACACTTTGTTATGACTGCTGTGTTATGTAAAAATGAAGTCTGACAATTTTATTGTCTTTCCTCGATTCACTGTGATCGAATCAACATTAATTGTAAATGCATAATAAAAAAACGTTAACGGCAAAGTAGTAAAAAGATTTAGTCACATACGAATCAGACATTATCATGAGTAATATAGTGAAATGTATGTTTTTTTATTAATAAAAGTCATTATTTGCAAATAAAAAAAACATTTGTGTTCATATTTCTCGTTTTTTTTACACCTTTAGAATAGCAAATAAGTTAGGTGCTGGTATTAAGGCCTACCTAAGGGAGATTTGAAATAACTTAAAAACTGTTCATTGAAATCCACAAATTTTAATGTTAATTAAAGCTGTAGATAAACGACTACAAAAAAAAAACAAATAAAGAAGGCAAATTCTGTTGTAAATAAAAACAAAATTAAACCTTTTTATAAACTTTATTAATAGACCTTATTAATACTACGGTAGGGTAATAAGGCCTAATATAACAACTTGCTTAAATAGTCAAAATATACTAGGCACATTTGGTAAATGAGGTCAATAATAATTAGGATGCATTCATTATGCTTAAAGCTATTACAATAATTAAAATAATCCTTGGTTAACAGCCATCGGGGCACTTAAAAAAAACATACAGACGAATTGATAACCTCCTTCTTTTTTTGAAGTCGGTTAAAAATCACCTGAACCTATCAGCCGGTGACAAGCCAACGTACTTCTTTTGATACCGCTTTTAGAACATTACCTTATATCATGCATCTCATGCTCTTCGTAACCCTGACGTAGCCAACTAGCTTGGTCCTCTTTAGAACCACCCTTGGGGGTTAAGGTCATTTTTTTCTCCTTTTCCATTTTGTCAAACAGATTTATGGAGATGAAGTTTCTCTGCAATTAATTGCTTTACTATTTTTAACTTGTGCAGGAATAAGATGTTAAAATTCTGTTCTTTTTATTTGAGCGACAGACACATTATCGTCATCATCATCCGAACTAGAACCACCAAACCATTCAATTACTGTTGTAGATGTCGATGGTTTTGGGATTATTGCGCCATCTATGAAAATCTCCAGATCAGAATCTTCTGTCAGTAAGTAAGCAGCTAGAGCTGTTCTGGAATTGCTCGTAAATTCAATGTCCAAACAAAAAAAGGAGGGTAATAAGGCCTACGATTAAATTTGGTAGGCTTTAATACCCGCTGATACCACATGTAAATAAATATTAAGTAAATCATTTTGAGAACAATTATATATTTTTCAAACATCCAGTTCATAGAAACCAAGAATAAAAGAAAACTAAAGCGAAAATTGATATATAACATCTGTAATATTAAAAAAAATATTTACGATCGATTCCGACGAATTCTTATTATTCGAGCCGCGCAGCCACTCTTCAAGATGAATAACGTAACACAGGTGGCAGCGAACAAGTGAACACAGCGACAAGTTTGTAGCGATATCTATGGGAGTTAACTACCCACAATGGTGACCTCAAGTGAGTACGATATTTTTAAAAATAGCATTTTTTTTAATTAGGCCTTATTATCCGACAGGCCTTATTACCCTACTATACCTAACATAATGCGTGTTTTGCCTCACCCAAATAAATATGAGATATTAACAATCGCTTCAAAAATGATTATTTAACATTATGGTACATATTTTACAGATATCTTATGCACTTAAAATATTAAAACACTCAATTATCATTGGACCCATCAGACTACGAAGCATGGGCCTTCCCCTTTATGAGCAAGGCCGCCGACAAGATAGCAATTTTTTTATAAAACAAAATAAAAAATAATAACATTAACAGTTTTCATTATCCTTATCAGCTTCCATTTCATTAATATTTTGTTTGTTTTTATAATCTAGAAGTCCGTGATTCCCCTTGCCTGTAAACTACGCTCCATTTAGACAATTCAAACAACGGCACTGACTACGTACATCCTGCAAACTTTTCTCATACAGTAGTATCTACAAGTAGGATTATAGCTCGTTGTTGTGGAATAAAACTAAATTATGGCTTATTATTTGCACGCACGCCTGACCACATATTGTCCCATGCACGCAAGCGACTCGATGCATCGATGCAATGAGCAATTGACCTATTAAATTACAGCATAAATACCTTTGTTTATATACCTATGACGGGACCTATGTATGTCGGACCAGTAAAAATGTATTGTTTATTTTGCTATGATTCTATATATAGCAGACCGAAGTCTGTGTGTGTGTACACTATTCACACAGCTAAAGCCGCTGGTTCTGCGCCTGAACTTTTTCCGGTCGTGTCGGATTGCCGACCTATAGCTATAAAAGAAATAAAAGACATATTAAAAGGAACTGTGCCATGGATATAGACCAAAATGTATCGAATTAAAAGACTAATTTAGTTATCAATGTGCGAAAGTAATTTTAAAATTAGGTTTAAACCCCAATAAAGAACATATGTACCAACATATGATCATACCTTAGTATAAATGTTGACACCGCGATACACTTATTAGGTATTTACGATATACAATTTGACCAACCGCGATTTTCTTTTTAATGAAATATGTGGTCAATTCTATCGATAATGTTATACGAAAACGTATTAACTACTTCGATTTAATATGTTTTCTAATTATCTAAAACCGATTATTAAGAAGCTTAATATGCTTGAATGGATGATTGCTTCGTCGTTATAACTTAATTTCAATTTTAAGTGACGTGATTCCATCCGATAGTCATTTGCTATACAAATTAGTTCATTTACCATTTTGTAAAATAATGTAAGTATAGAATCTAAATGAGACATTTTTCAAAAATAGGTGAACACACCCTTTAGTATAATGTTAATAGCCCACTAAAAATCACAAAAAAATTATTCAATCGATAAGTGAAATTACATTTCATTTTAAATTTTCTTATTTCGCGCGTAATTTGACGAAAACGCTGGTAGCAGTGGACGCCGCATTGCTCTGTGGACATGACGTCAGTTTTCTCTGTAAACAAATGTTACGTTGATTACGAAAATAAAAAGTACAAAGCCTTTGTACGATGACCAGTTGATAGTTGAGACCTTTTAGTTTTGAGAGCCGTATGATCTAACAACATTGTGGCTACTATTTCATAGTGTTCAAAAAGAGATTAAAATATCTGAAAACTAAACTGAATTTTAAAATTAGTGTTGCTATTATATTAACTAAAACCAACATGTTCCGACCGTTTTTTGTCTAAGCTATCTCAATAACTTATTTTTAGTATTTTTTAACTATATTCATATATACTAAATGCCCTAGTGTGTAAACAATGTAACGGTGTATTAGTGTAGTCATTTCACCTCATGTATAAAATATATTTTTGTCTTACATAGCCTATTAATTGGCGTTTTTTTTGGAACGAAGTTCTTTTACTGTAAAGTGTAACGGCAGGGGCCCAAGGTCATGTCACATAACGAAATAGCGTTATGTCTACTTTTATGCTACAAAATGCGATGCTTTGTTTGTTTGAATTCAGTACTGCGCGAGCGCTTCTAGAGGTAGGAACTATACCTAATTTTTGCGCAAAATCACGCCCCTTGATAGAGCGTAAACTGTATAGTGCGCCTACTATTTGACTATTAATAAAATTAAATACTTAAATATAAGCAAACTCAATCAAAATAATTCAATTTACCTGAAATACTTTCGTAACGTTCTTAAAAATACAAATATATAAGGACCAATAGGGCTATGGCTTACGAGCCACACGCAAGTACCAGGTTCCTATTCCTTAAAATGGGGATTGCTTTTATCTATACATATAATAAAATTGTAAGAGGTCGATGTCTGTTAATTAAAGATATATTAAAGCAACAGAAGCCAAAGCAAATTTATTTAGAGTTTGTGTCTGCCTGTCTGTACCTTTGTACACGCATCACGCAAAAACTACTGCACAGAATTGAATGCAATTTTCATCGTTGTATTGCTAGAGGCCTATCTTAAAACATAGGCTATCTGGCTGTCGGTTTGTCTGTGTCGGTTTTCACTAATGTATTGTGGCAAACACTAGAAATTTTGTGTTTATTATATTTCCATCGGTTTATAAATAAAAAAGTTATATCAATTTAAAGAATCACGTCTGATGAGTAGGTGGTACCTACCCAAACGACAAAGTACTGCGTCAAAAAAAACCTAATTCGCCCCACCTCCGATGATCCTGAACAGTCACCATTCACCCTGGCTTCCACCTGAAATCGCCACGCTTCTGCGAGCAACTCGATCTGGAATTTCCAGAGCAGTAACCTCTTATCAATCTACCTGCTATGGCATCAAATTTAACTTTGGTCAGGCCTCCTGAAATTCCGCCCGGTCGCCGTGATGAGAGTGTTATCTACATTACATCCGCATACCGGGATGGACGGGTGCTCGCTGGAGCCTGTCGAAACCGACGTTCCACAGGATTGTGCCGAGAACAAACTCCTGTGGAGCGCCGCAGCCTACCCGATGTTGGACAAGTCGCCCATCGCCCTCTTCCCAGAGGGCCACCCGGTATGCAGCCAACAGCTTTCTTAGGAAGGCACCCTGAAAGTATCGGAGTGCTTGCCTTATTGTCTCGAAGGGAAGACTGTTGAAGGCGTGTGTTACGTCCAGCGATACCGCCAAGACCACGTCTCTTCGGTCCGCTTCCGTGGTCTGGGTCTTCAGGGCGGCCAGGGCATCGATGGTTTATCGAACCACCCTGAACCAAGACTGAGCCATTGACAGATCCGCCTCCACCTCTTTAAGATGAGTGATGAGGTGTTGAGGCTTAATATGTGCGTGAAGATGATATCCACTGGAATCGCAAGAAGTATCCACTCGTCACATCGTAAAAGAACGTCCCACCCACTATAGATTTCTATTGTTTGATATTCTTCTGCAGAACAGCAATATTTGGTATTGTTGTGTTCCGGCACAGGAGATATAACATCTTAGTTTCAAGGTTTGGGGCTTTGGCGATGTAAGCGATGTTTAACATTTCTTACAATGCAAATGTCTATAGGCGTTGGTGACCACTTACCATTAAGTGGCCCGTATTTTTATGGAAATTGTAGCCGGCGGTAAAATAATCAGATTTTATATTTTTTTACCTTCGAACAGACAAACGTCATACTCGATGAACAGGTAAGACGGACGCACAAAACGTATTTATATCTTCCATATAAACGTTCGTTTCATTCAAGTGATAATGATAAAGATTACATATTTTATTATTAACTGTAGCTAACAACATCCACCACAAGATTTATTTTATTTATTTTGATCAAATAATACGATAGTAAATATAGTCTATATATAATTAAAGAAAATATAAAATTGACAAATACATTTTTTTTCCTTTTTTAATTGCTTAGGATAATTTTAACAAAACCTTTTATAAAAACGTTCGGAATTTAGTAAATAAATACCTAAATAAGTAAGGGATGGGGTGGGAAGGAAATATAAGGTAGGTTAATGCTATTTTAAACGTTTTAGTAATAGCTCAGTCTCATCATATACCAATTTAAGAAGCCAGTTGGTACTTTACATTTTACATTGGTAAGTTGTAAGTGAGTAAATATTGATCTTCTTATTTACTCTGTTATATAGAATCGAGCTCAAGTCATTCGCCGGTTCTTCTCAGGGCTGGGTGTTTCTTTTCCGAACCGGTAGTAGTTTCCAGTTTGACAATCAATGAGCAACTTCAATATTGAATAAAGTATTTTAAGTTTGAACTATATTGCTGACTTATTATAGCTGATTTTCATGGAACCATTCCTATCTCTTTTGCGTTTGTTAAGTGATAGCATAGAATTATAATTAATATTTTTATGCTTCCGAAGAATTGTTTGAAGTAAATACAGTTGACGCACTGTGAGAACTTTACGGGATTTATGTAATACAGCTGTAGGGAAACGAATAGGCTTATGGATCATAATTATTAATAAAAGTCTTTGCGTTCTCTCTTAACGGAGTACATTGGTCTTAGAAGCACCTCCCATGTGCAGTCCAATATCACTTACTGCATTGTGATGCATTTTGATGCAGTAAGTGTTATTGGACTGCACATGTCTGGAAACGAACAGATGCCCTAAGATTTCTAAATACATACATTATTTTCCTTATACGTGAAATCATAGTTTGAATGTGATCATTCCAACCAAAACCCTCATCTATAGTTACTCCTAAGATACTTAATGGTCTTAGTACGAGAGATTTCATTGCAGTTGCAAAGAACAGTATCATTGTATTGTATGAGCGACAATAGGAATTGACGTTACTGGTAGAGTGTAGCTGGAGCCAAAAGTAGTATACTGCGTTTTATCTATATTGAGTCAAAGAGTTACAGGACATCCCATTCATTACGATAGCAAACGCAAATTCTGCCTTATTTCGAGCGTTTGACCAATTTTCACCATGGACAATTAGTGAGGTGTCATCGTCATATGTTATAATTTTGCAGTTAAAGGCCTTACAGTTGCGCTCCATCGAGACACTATCAGAACTAGACTCAGACCACCGGCCAGTTATAGTAGAGCTAGGACCAGAAGATCCGCCGTCTAACTAAAACTATTTTCAACTGGAATAAATTCACAAATCAAGTCCAGTCCCTAGACTCACCATCCCTAGAAGACATACCTGACAAAATTGACACAGACGTTGCAAAAGCGGCCACGATTAAACTCACGACCCACATACGAGACAAAATAGACATGTGCCCCAGGGAGATCGAAATCCAACCCAACTATTTAATATAATATAATGTTATATATTTAGCATCCAGAAGTGAAAACTGATATTATAATGATCTCGAATTGATTTATTCATAAATAAAACACCAAATCATATAAATTGAATATTGATGTTAATTACTCACTCGATTACTGTTTAAATCTTATTTTTAATAACGCTGTTGTATGGACTAAGGAGTTTCCTAACTGTGTTATATTATATGTATTATATATTTATACCATTCAATTGAATGCTAGTCATATTGTTCCTTCTTATTTATCCAAAGCATGTGATTCGAATAATAATAATAATTTATTTATACTTCACATACATAATAAAATATATTGTTATATAGAGTGAGCGAAGATAATTTATAAATCGAAATGATGATAAACGTGAAACATAAATATTATTTTTTTTCTTTTAGAAACGCTTAGGATTCGAAAAACATGCAAACCATAAAACAATATTTGCGTCATTTCAATGTTTTAGGTAAATTAAAATCAAAACAGTAATTAATTAAAAGAAATTTTGTATAATAACGAGTACAGTGTTATGTTTATGATATATTTAATTACAAATAACCACATCTGGCTTTGGAATACTATACACCGTGAGGAAAACCAGTAAAGTGTGTCAAAGTCGCAGAGCGATACAACAGGCTCACGTCTACTCATCGCTGGTTATTCGTTCTGTTTATTTTATTTTAATAGGAAAAAAATATATTTTCTGATTTTTCTTGAACTACCACAATTTAGTTATACCTAAACGTTTCTTGCATAAAATGTTTGTTATGTTGCATTATTATACGTATGTATATGGTTATTGATTTATTATATGACTAGCGACCCGCCCCGGCTTCGCCCGAGTAGCAGAGTAAATATTCCTAAAAAAAAATCTGTCGTAGTATTTTATGTATTTTATTATTTTATTTATTAGCATGATCGCTGTGGGACCGCTTGAATTTCTAGTGGAGTTTGCCACACTATTTTAATGAAAACCGAACCCAAATCAGTGAATCCATTTCCAAGATCCACTTAGTGGTAGCTTTATGCAAGCTCGCCTGGGTGGGTACCACCCATTCATCAGATATTCTACCGCAAAACAACAGTACTTGATACTGTTGTGTTCCATTTTGAAGGGTGAGTGACCCAGTGTAATTACAGGTACAAGGGACATAAGATCTTAGTTCCCAAGGTTGGTGGCGCATTGCTATGTAACCGATGGTTAACATCTCTTACAATGAAAATGTCTATGGGCGTTGGTGACCACTTACCATCAGGTGGCCCATATGCTCGTCCGCCTTTCCTATGCAATAAAAAAGGTAGAAAAAAAAGAGACTAAAATAATTTGGAACAGAATTGGGACCTTTGATTTGAAAAAAAAAATGTAAACAATTAAAAATACAGTGAATTTTATTACTTACCATTTTTATTATAATGGTAGCGGTATTTTGAAATGCAATATGCAGAAAAGGGTATAACGTACCTGAAACCTGCTCACCTACCCATATCAAACAATAAAGGTTCGTGTGGTAACTGGCTTAGATTAAATTATATTATCAACTCTAAGAATAGAATTTTTATTTGTATTTAGTTAAGGTTTTAATGTAAATAAAGAGTAAAAAAGAAACTAAGATAATGTTATCCACACTTGCTGAAACCTTGTTGTCTTATGCAAAATGTCACAAATATACGCTTTCAACGAGGAAGCTGGTCGTTGTATCATTTTTCATATCGATAGTTTACTTAAAACATTTACCAAACCAATCCAATAAAATAAAAACATTAGTTGGACAGAATACGATCTCTTTCTCTCTCTCTCTCTCTCTCTGGTCGCTCCCTCAGGACTGAGGATCGTGGTCATCGACGGATTTGGATGGTATACACCTGGCTGGGATTATTATTTGACAGAATACGATAGGTCTATATAAAGTTTCAGACCAACTATAAATAGGTTAAGCAATATTTTATTAATTAACCTACTAAAGTACAATAATAACCTACTAATTATCTGAAATAAACAGCAAATAAATATTCGTGGTTAGAACACGTGTCCTCGTGGTAGAATACGTTTTATTTATTACCTCATCATATAGCGGGACGAGATTGACCAGTTTCGATACTTGTTTTGTGAAAATGTGCTTAGCTGAAGATTGGTGGTTCAAGCTCTCGCCACACACTGTTTATACTTAACTTGTGTTAATAATTCACCAACAGTTCAGCGGTGAGAGTGGAGGTATAGGTTGATAACTGATGGTAAGTGGTAGGAGTCCAAACGCATAGTACAGCCATGAAGAATGAACTGCCCCTAATTCTATATAAATGCCTCTTCACGCCTCGTTTGAAGGAATCCAGTTTATATGAGGAAGGGAAACACGTAGGCTGGTAGTTTATCCACCAAGCTGCATTAGAGCAGCGTTCGTTCGCGAGTACGCGAATTATAAACACAAATTAAACAATATATAATATACAATATTATCTTCATATATGTATCGGGCTACAAATTGAAAGTTATTAAATAAAAATATTTTATAAATAGTCTCAAAGTTTAATGTCTTTTCACAAAATACACAACAAATAATATGTACAGTGTGTCTCGTGTACTACATAGGTAAATGCGAAAGTGTGGATCATACATTTATTTTATTAGATAAGCATCTACTAAGAAATATTTTTTGAAAATTTCAACTTTAACAAAAGAAAAGAGAGGAGTTACTTTATATGAAATATCAATATGTTGCCTTTATCCAAAGGTTATCTGGAAGAGATTGTACACAACCATGCATTATATTATATATTTTTGATTTGTTTAATTGTACAACTAACAAATATTCGTTGGAAAATTTAAATATAACCAAATTACCGACGACAGAGATAATTGACAATTTCAAACTGTTAACAGTATAATTACACTTAAAGTACTTAAAGTGTAAAATCTCGTGAACTGCCTGTCTCTTTGTGAGTAAATAAAACCTGTTAACAGAATGTAGGGTGGCAATATGTAAGTGGATATTCTAGGACATATCTTATAATTAAAAATATTGTATAGCTTGTTTTTTATAAATGCAAGTGAACTCATTTTTAATATGTAATCTAATTACTTATAAATATTAATAAAAAACATCACATAAAATACAACTTGTATTCAATAATTTATTATTTTATCTTCGTGTAGAGAATCGTTAATGTGGCCCCAACTACGAGCTCTGTAATGTCACGTCCCTTATGCCTGATACTGTGGTACTGGTATTACGCGGTTAAATAACTGATAAAGTTGTAGAATATCCTGTAGAAAGGCCTTTTTAAAAGGCCAGGCCAAAGTGCACGGCATTGTTAACTAAGGCAGGCTTATTGCCAGTTACATGCCACATTTTATCTCGGTAAACGCCTCGGCCCGGCGTTAGCTGGCTCTTTATTATAAAATTAGTTACAACATTATCCAGTACTTAAAAGCAGGACGGTAAAGAGTAGAACGGCGAAGCAAGAAGACCTCCTGATATTAAAAGACTAGAAAGTAGACATATATATACTTAATTATTATTTTTAAAGAAGAAAAGTTGTGATTTGGTTTTGCTTACTTGAAAAATTATTTTTTTTACACTTATTTTCAAATGTTTTTTGACAGCACTAACGATCGTTAATTAATAAGTTAAAAAAAGAAACGATAATCGGTGGACAAATTGAGGCGAAATACTGATCGAAACTGATCAGACCTTTTTAGTTTTTACCTTTACTGTACTTTTATAAATATACTTTGGGTATATTTATATATCAAAACTCATGTATTGAGCATTCGAAAATAGTATAAGAATATGTTTATATATTTAGTTATTTACTAATGGTCATCATAGTACTCGTAGGTGCGCGGTTGAGTTGTCTTACTACCGACCTTGTAGTAAATTACCAAGACGCATGCGCAATACTGATCGCTATTGTTTTGTTTTCACTGTTTTATTTCTTATATTTATATATATATAATAATTGGAATGATGATCGTTTTAGGTATTATAATAATAATAATGTTAACACCAATCATTATTAGCTATGAAAAATGTGTGGCTTATTATATTACTTGCGACCCGCCTCGGCTTCGCCCGGGTGGCAGAGTTATCCTAAAAAAATCTGTCGTAGTATTGTATCAGCTTGTAGCATTCAGCATATGGATTAGATTTAAATGTATGTTTGTTCTACTTGGAGTATTTTTAATTTAAGTTTCAATCCTGAAAATATTTGGAATTTATAGAACCTTTTTTCCATAAAAACAAACTAAAATGTTTACCACATATAAAACAGTGTCAGTAGGGACATTCGGTTGTATCGCGCGTTAGTATGATCGGTGTGAGACCGCTTCAATTTATTTAGTGCGCGATAGTTTTAATTTTACGATAATTCCTAAGATATTAATTTAAATAGGGTAGTGTAAAGGGCAATTATAATATATGTACATGAAATAATTAAAGTAAATATCGTATTTAATTTGATAAGGATTAATATCATATCCGCTTTTATAGCTCTCCAATTATCACTTATTATGATTAATATTTTACATTTTTGAAATGGTTACCATTTTTTTAAACTATAAAGTGGTTATAGTTGGCTATCCGTAAAAGATTGATAGATGTCTTCGCGGACTATGAAAGGGGAACAATTTCACCACACATTATTTGTTATATTTCGAAGGCATCGATTTACAGAAATTTACAGAAAACATTAATGAATTATACACGCAAACTTTCCTCTTTGTAAATTTTTTAAAGCACAGGATGTTGGACTTGAGTATGGGCCACCTGATGGTAAGTGGTCACCAACGCCCATAGACATTGGCATTGTAAGATATGTTAACCATCGCTTACATCGCCAATGCGCTACCAACCTTGGAAACTAAGATATTATGTCCCTTGTGCCTGTAATTACACTAGCTCATTCACCCTTCAAACCGGAACACAACAATACCAAGTACTGCTGTTTTGCGGTAGAATATCTGATGGTGATACCTACCCGGACGATCTTGCACAAATCCGTTCAATATCCGTTTTTTTAATTTATCAGACAGACAGACGCCGCGGGGGGTTTTGTTTTATAATATGTTGGGATAGTTTCGACAATATTGAAATAATTATTTACGTTTTATGCTTTTCCAAATGTCCATTATTACCCGACTAAGGAGGTTAAATGATTTCAAAAACTGGCACAATGTACATGCCCATGCCACTTTAATATCAATTAATCACGCAACGAATAATTTAATTGGTATGGTAATATAAAATAAATTCCACAGCTACAATATCATACGTCTACGGAAATAGCGCGAATAATGAAAAATGACAATCGGTAGTATTCATAATTAATATACAGTAACGTTTAATATTTAAATTACAAGTGATCGTTTGACACAATTGCCTGTAAATTCATTATTCATCGGTGATTCAAAACCATCGTTTTATTCAAAGGAATAATAAATTACCAACAATTTTTAATTTTCATAGAATAAATTATATAAGTTGCATTAATAGAATATTTCATACATGAGAGACTTTATAATCCTTATCCTTACTAATATTATGCGAATGTAAGTTTGTTTGTTACGCTTTCATGCCTAAACCACTAAACCGATTTTAAAAAATTCTTGCAAGCTACATTATCAGAGAGGCTATACTTTGTCCCCGAATTCCCACAGGAACGGGAAAACCACGAATGAAACCGCGGGCAAAACTCTAATTTTAAATAAAATGACACATACTATTTATGTAATGATGTAGATAAATCCATATATAATTAAATAATAAAGACCGTGTATACAACACGGTCTTTCTTGTCCAAAGAGTTCAGGAAGGCTTTTCCGCCACGCTTCTCTTAATGATATTATTAAAAGGGCTGCCACCATTGACGTTCCTGCTCTTATTGAGCCTTATGGAATTAATCGTGATGATGGCAAGAGACGGGCCCTTGTGTGGGACGCAACATGTGTTGACACACTGGCCCCGTCTCATATCAGGGAAACAATGTTAAAAGCCGGAACTGCCGCGGAAAAAGCTGAAACGAACAAACGTAACAAATATTCGTCTCTTATTCCAAATTATATTTTTGTTCCGTTTGCAGTTGAAACGCTTGGACCTTGGAGTAATAGTGCAAAAAATTCATCCAAAATATTATTCCCCCCCTTATTGCCTTCACTGGAGACAGGAGAGCTGGTTCATTTTTCGCCCAGAGAATCGGAATTGCGATTCAAAGGAGAAATGCTGCTAGCATTTTTGCCACCATTCCACGTGGTCACGACTTGTATAATATATATGTTTTTTATTTGTAAATAATTTGTATTAATAATTATCTAAAAAGCGACAAGTCCACCAATCTGTATATAGGTTGGTCCACCTTGCCTATTCCTGGCCCGCCAAGCTGTCCTAGACAGCCCACTTTCATCTTAATCGTGTGAAAATTATATAAATAATCACTGCGACTGAGAAAAAAATACGTTCTTGTTCACTAGGAAAATACAAATTAGTATTTATTTAGTAATTTGTATTTTCCTTGTTTTTTCGAACATTAACTTTAAACAATAATATCTTTAGTGAATAATATTTATTATATTTGTAGGTTATTATTATACGTCATTGCTGACATGGTGTGAATCTTATCTCAGTAACCGGTTTGCAAAAGTTTTTATAGATGGCTATAAGTCTTACAAGGCTTAAATTTGGGTCCACTCTTATTCATATTGTTCATGTTTGCAGATGACCTCAAAATGACAAAGACTATCAACCAGCAGTCCGATGTTTTACAACTCCAAAACGATTTAAACAATCACATTCATTGGTGCCAAAAGAATACAACTGTATCCTTCGAAATCCTGCTTCATAAAGTTTACAAGAAAACGAAAACAAATTTTGTACACAATATCAAAAAAAGCTTTTAAAGAAACAAAGACGGTTCACGACCTAGGTGTTGTGTTTGATAGTAATTTGCATTTCAATGTCATTACCAGTTCTGCGTTTATTATTAATCAGTAGGCTTTATTATAAGGCAATCAAAAGACATTACACAGATAACTACAATTATTCGGCTCTATAACTTCTATGTTAGAAGTAAACTGGAATATTATTGTCAAGTTTGGTCACCCTTATGTAACTTATATTCTAACCGATTAGAAATAGTTCAATAAAGATTGGTTCAAGACTGGCATTTATGTTATAGGATGAGATTACAAACAAAAGACTATGGTGATCGTTTAAGGTACTTAATCACTTTAAATTACATGTACGAAGAACTAAATGTATCAGATTTAACCTTTCTGTATAAGCTTTTCCACAATGATATACATCTATATTAATAAAATGATAGAGGTATGCAGTTGTGCGCGCATCACGGAAAATCTATTGGATGGATTTCTAGATTTCAATGAAATTTTCTAAATTATTTCATAGACACTTGGCCCTTATCAAAAAAAAAATATTGCGATATCTTCATTTAATAAAAAGATATTAAAGTTTCAAGAAACAACGATTTGTATAAGCACTGCGTGTTCAGTGATGTATGTTTCCTTCTCGCGGAGTAGTGGTTTACATAAGAAAACTATGTTAATATTTCAAGCAACGCGGACGAAGTCGCGGGTATCAGCTAGTAATAAATATTTGCTTGAAAACTTCAAGTACTTGTACTACGGAGACCAAATCGAAACCGATGTCAATTTTTTAAAACTCCACACTACGAATTAACAGTTCTTGTGCATGTTGTTTTCTCCTGTAATTAGGGGTAAATTTAAGCTGTTTTTTTAACTTGTATATATATATATTGTTTATTGTTTGTGTGTACTTCGGTTGGAGGTCCTTCTAATATATAAAAAATATAGAATTGTTAAGTATTAAAACGAAAAATTAATTTACATAAAATTCTAACAGCCAGTTTAAATCTATGGCTCATTAAACAAATTTGTCAACAATAAGTACAACTGGAGTGTGGGAAAGAACACATTTATTTAATAGTAGCCTGTAATCGGGACGTCGTCACTCGCGTGGAAGTAATATTATTTATTAATATGTTACAAGCAGTATTTTGCATCTATGTCCATACTACGATAAAGTGGAAAAGTTAATTTTTTTGTTGACACTAAAGTAATGATCAATATTTGAGTTTTGAATTTTTTTGATGTTCATGTACGGTTGAGTAAATAAGACGGGTAAACGCACCAAATAAACAAATTCATTTGTTATTTAGGGTATAACATTTCACTCTTATCGACGAGGCTTAAGGAGTGACGTTTAACGCGAATGAGAGCACACGTAGGGGCTAGCATCATTAAACACGTATGTATTAATTAACTGTAAAAAAAAAACGTTTTTAATACGGCGAATCGTTGTGCGTAATACTATATTTACGACGACATATTTTGAGTTTTGCTCTCAATATTTCACATATTGGCACAAATAAAGTAGGAAATTCTAGCATACTATTTTTTAAATTAATAAAAAAAAATTAAAAGGCAATATTCATCTATTTAAAATAATTGTAGGCGAAAGTTGACCGTCGCAGTTGCGTGAATTAAACTTATGTTTTCGTGTTTTCGGGTAGATGTTCGGTTTTTTTGAACTATCGATTAGGTATCGTTTATTGTGCTGCTTCATTCTTAATCGCGTGAAATCGTAACACACAAGCAGACAAAGTTTCGCATTTATATAAAAAATATTAGTACATATAGCTATTTGTATTTTATGTCAAAACTGTCTAAATTGTATGTTTTAAACTGAACATTGCATTGCTATACCATTCTGAACATACAGTTGCATTTTCTATAACATAATAACGCATAGTGTTGGACAGCCTGTCTGTTGAAATAAGCATTAGCATAAATAATTCGACAGCGTTGGATGTAGGCGTTCTTTGATGATAGCATATTGAATATCACTACCTGTATTATAAGCCATCCATCTAACATGACAAGATTATATGGTATCTATGTAAAAATAATATTTTTTACTAGGTGGTAGGGCTTAGTGTGAGCCCGTCTGGTTTGGTACCATCCACTGCTCTTATATTCTACCACTAAACAGTAATACTCAGAATTGTACTAGTAAGCCAGTAAGCTAAAGGACCGTAACACGTTCGTCCTCAAGGTAGGAAGGTAGGTAGGTAGGTAGGTAGGTGGTGCATTGCCGAAATAAGGATGGTTTATATTTGTGGTAACCATTTAACTACAGGTGCCCATGTAACTGTCCGCCTACCTAGGACATAAAAAAGGATTTTGTTTGTTTATTACGAACTGCTCCGTCCGGTTTCTACTGCTATCCACGCCCTGTACGCCGTAGCATTATATCATTTATTTATCTCGAATGCTAGACAGTAAAAGGACTATCAAATTTTTTCCAATGGTACTACCAGTTCTTAATATTAGAGCATAACAAAGTTTTATAATTCTTTTGTTTCGTCTTTTTTTATAAATTGGTATCGATTACAGAGTAAGTAAACTGAGTAATAATATATCATTATTCCGTCTAATATATTAAACTAGCTGTACCCGCGACTTCGTCCGCATGGAATTTGACAAAAAAGTTAGTTAGTTTATTAAGTATTTTTTTTGGTTTTTGCATTTTTATTTTATCATTTTTTTCAAAAATAAAAGTTACTCCTTATTACATCAGCTACCTGCCAATAAAAGTCCCGTCAAAATCGGTCCAGCCATTTCAGAGATTAGACGGAACAAACAGACAGACAGACAAAAAATTGTAAAAAATGTTATTTTGGTGTATATTCGGACCGTGCGATGTGGGTGGAAGGGGTAAAGAAAACGATCGCTGCGCTTGTCGCGGCAGAAATGTGCAACAAAAGGGGACAAGTCAGTTAACAAACAAACTTGTCAATATTGTTTTGAAATTTTTGAAAATTAATCATTATTGATGTTGTATCGTAGACTGCAAAAATAACAGCTGAAATAGTATAAATTATTGCAAATTTTATATTTTTCCTAAACTTTCCTGGAAATTAGATCAAAGATATAAATGGATAGCTGCTATAAAAAGGAAAAATGAAGTTGAAGTTGCATTTTATAGGATATTAAAGTACCTAATTTTTTTTTATAGTGTTGATATCCACTATAAAATTCGGATTATGGTCACCATGTTCGCCATGGTCTCCAAAATCCGACGAAAAAATTTGGAGTGAACATTTCATAGGAGGTAAAAAATCAGACGCGCAAGCAGGTCCGAGTTATGTTCTCACAATATTCCCTATAGTATATCGACAGCAGAAGATTAACGAGTCACATGCATACACGCCTATTAAAACGAAGAACCACACATGTTGCAGACACCACAACAACAGTAGTCTCGGTTATCATGATAAATGAAATTATAATGGAAGAAAGAAATGAATTACATCAAACTCAACCTCTTCTGGTCAACCGAGGATGTCAAGTCAATATTTTCTCTGAAATAAATTTAAGGGAAACTACCTTTATTTACATTACATTTATTAACACTGAATGCTGTGATGCTGAAATTTAAGTACATATAGCAACAACTCGAGAATTGTAACGACAATTAATTCAAGAATAAAAGATAAAAACTGTTGCACTAAGAAAAAATCATTTGAAGACCAGTTTACTGAAAAAAAAAGCCGCTAGCATCAATACAAATTGTCAATGAACTACTAGATCTTGCTGGTGTGTCATTTAGTAATTTCGAATTTTTATTATCAAAATTAACTGTGACAAAATGTACATTTTCAATGATATATTTAAATAATAATATGTACAGTACAAGACCGCCTTCTAATTTTTTTTAATGAAAATGAAAACTGTTTTGTCATTTTCAGCATTGAGTGTATTATTTGTTGGTATACACAGAACTAAAATTTCACGAATACTTTATTCTATCTTAAAAATTGTCTTTCTAAATATATTTTATTTATTCTAATCCATACAAAATAAACAAGCTATTAATTTTTTGACATATGCCCCTAAAACTGCGTTTGGAAGATGGCGCTAATGTCGTGCACGCTCCGATATATATGCGGTAGTAAAAAGCGGTTATTTCAATATTAAAAACAGACACTCCAATTTTATTTATATGTATAGATGTGAATATTTGTTAATCAGTCACGACTTGACGGATTTGTATGAAATTTGGAATAGAGATAGAACTTATTATCTCATGATCTGACTTCATACGTAGGTTTCTTCTAGGTAAGCTCTATCACAAATTAAATCTGATTTAGTCGATTGTAAACATATACATAATTATATACGTACGGTATATTCGGTACGGAAAAATCAGAATTCAAAAGTTATAGACCCGATCGCATCGCTGCCCACCAGGTCCAATAAAACCACCCAAACCGTTTAGGAGTTTAAGGACACAAGAACACAAGGACAGAATAATTATATATAAATAAAAATTAAGAATTGTTATTATTATTGTTATTTAAAATCAAGAATCTGGTTATCAGTTTATCGATCGAAGCTTTAAAATGGGATGTAGCAGTCTGTAAATATTCCACAATTGGCCAAGGACCTCGTTCTCTCAGGGAGAAACGCTTGGAACTTATTCCAATTTGCTGTTCTGCTGGTTTGTGGTTTGACTATTCTGACAAACAAAACATGTGAAAACAAATTATTTTTTCCGGAATTGAACCCGCGATTAACCTTTTACATTCAGGTTTTCTATGCAATAAGCTGACTGACTAAGATGCATCAGAAATCTTTGCATCTTTTCGGTAGGTTAGATAACCATTTTAAAAGTAAAATAACAATGAAACAATATCTACGCAGTATAATGCGACGGATGTCCATTTGAGACATAACTACTGTTCCATCGAGGTCACAGTCAACTCCCCTCGTGCCAATTATTTAGTTTATTCTCCCATCCTCGCTTGCAAAAGCCCCCTCCTTGAACAAACATGTTTACTAGCGGTGAAATTATAAGTTATATAAGAAGGTAACAACTCTCATGATTTGAATTTTCTTTATTTTCAACTCTAATCCCTAGCAATAAGTCTCAATAGTAGCACAATTAGTAATGTTTCATACGACAAAATAACACTGCTAAATAATAATAGCTTTTCGTATTAATTTTCAATAATACCATTTGAAATATGTTCGTTTATTTACTTCCCTACGTTGTTTTTTATTACGGAATGCAACATATTTCGACATTGGTGAAAATTTTACCTTGATCTAATCGATTCGAAACGATACGACGAATACTTTTGCCATTTTGGTTCCTAATTAAGTTTCAGTTTGTTTACTTGGAAGACAATGATGTCCTGTATTGGTCAGAAATGATGAGAATGTGTTAGATTGCCTCTTTAGGAAAAAACCAAAACAATATTGAAGCGAAGAAAATTCACGAGACAAAATCCAATCCATTATCATGGAACGTGTCCTTGTCTCGATAGTAAGTAAGTACATTTAAAATGGATACAAAAAGCGTAGCAGGCATTTCTTCCTTCATTTTCAAATACATAATGATTGCTACATATTTTTTTCTATCAGAAGTGAGGAAATACTAATTTTAAAAGTTTCAGAACAGATAATTCAAAACCAGTAAATGACCTTTTATTTATTGCCTTGGCTTAACTATAAACACTGAAACCATGAAATTGAAATGTAAATTAAACCAATAAAGCAATGAAAGTATGACGACTCATGTGCCGCGACTATTTGTATTTAATACTAGCTGTGACCGCGGTTTCTCCCACGTATAATTAATATAAACATAATGAAAAAAACAGCCTAGAACCTTGCTCGACAAAAGGACTATCCAACACAATTTTTTTTTAAATTCGAAGCAGTACTTCCTGAGATTAGCCGTATCAAACAAACAAACTATTCAGCTTTATATATTAGTATAGATATAAATATGCTATAATATAACGTTAATTTAAAGTATAGAATGTATACGATGGAAGTATTTTTCTACACGGCTTATCAGCAAAAAATGCATATTTTTAATACCTACTTTTAAATTTTTACTACCTAATAAATTTTAGTACAGACAAAAATAACATTTCTTTATATTCTGTGGCTTATAATATATAACTTTTAACAGATGGCGCTGCATTTAAATCAAATTTCGTGTAGCTAGCGCCACCTATTGACTTGCCTCGAAAATACTGTTAAAAAAGTTTTTAATATCATTCTATGGTATTGATATTCTATTCGTACACACAAATACAAACAATAAAAATATAGATTTGTCAATTTGATTAATATTATTAAATATTAAAGAGTATTCAACACTAGAAAACCTAGATCAAATTATAATTAGATATAAGAACTTTCAACCAACTGTTTTCTGAAGGCCGGTAATCCAATCCGTCCATATCAAATTTATTTATTCATTAGGTATTTTCCCTTAATTTATATGGTTGTGCTCTTATCCATGTAATTTTATGTTAATTTTAATTAAAATTGATTCAATTTTGTCGCTAATTCGCTATGAGGTGATAAACACGAATTGTTACTTTCGCCTTGATAATGTTAGACCCATAATAATATTTAGTAATAATGTAAGAATTATAAAAAATAAATTTCAAATATGCTTTATTTATGTATTTCCGAATATGACATTACTCTCAGATATATGGTAAAGAACATGAAATATAGAGATATTACCAATAATTTAGGAACAGAGATAAAGATCGGCCTGGCCGTTAACACACCTAAAGCCGTTAACTCTACACATTTATATCATAATAACCACTAACTAACAATATTTTAAGAACTTGTGCTTGAAAGTAAAGTTAAAAAAATTAGGAATTATGCTTAAATAGATAATTAGGGTATAATACAAAAAAATACAGTAAACTAAAATTAATTTGTATCCAGTTTTGGCCTTGTATGCTAAAAACAGTTTTTCAACGTCAACTTTATTTTCTTCACAAATTAAATGATATTTCTTGGACATTTTTATATTTCATTTTAACGACTCGAAAATAAAAAAATGACAATATTTATAGCAAAATATGATAATACGGCTTTGAGATCTAAAAATTGCTTGTGTGTACAAAACTTTTGTTGGAAAAAAACTTATTTATACAGTAGCAATTTTATATGATTATATAATAGTTACAATATATTAATTTCTGTGATTTGGTGAACACTGCTCACTGGTGAACTATCGAGACAAAATAAAATAATATTTTTAAATATGATTTTTAATATGTACTTTGAGAAACAAAATATTTTAGAAAGAGTGTTTGTTGTGTTTAGTGTTGGATATAAAAAAAATTGTACCATTTGTACATACAATAATATTTCTTAATAAATATAACCCAAAATATGACAAAGGAAACAAATGAACTTAAGAACTATAAATCTGAAAAATGTAGTGCATGCAATACTACATTATTTATATTGTTAAATTTCTTACACCTAAGAATATATTTAGAAACCTTGAACATTATTTTCTTCTACCACTACTAATGCGGAAAAAATATGTTTACAATGTTTTAGATTAAATTATAATAACATTTTAACCAATACAGTGAAATCGTCAGTAAATAAATAGCAATTTAAAGTTTTAATTCTTTTTTTATAGAGAGTAAATATTTCAAACATAGAATATGTAATTATTGAAGTGAAGACAATATGTTAACCACTAACATTTACATTTTGAGAAAACTTTTAATTTATATAAGTAGGCATTTCAGCTATAATCTGTTTACAATTTGTTAATAAAATTACAATAAATGCAGAGTAAAAGTAAACTGACATTCGACATTCGGAACCTGTAATATAGTTTGTAGAAACAAAATTCACATGTTCATACTTTCCTAGTACTGTATTTGATATTGTGGAATACATAATCTCGAAGTGCGACCAATTTAGAATAGTTTCTTTTAACAAGTGTTATGTTTATAATAAACAGTTTTTTTGGTAAACATAAGAAGAAACTTTACAGCTTAAATGCATTTTTGAAACGAATTTAAGCCGTTCGCACAATAATATGTAAACCAGAATCAGTATCGACTATTTGGCTCAGTTGACCAATCTTGAGCGAAAAAGCTACATCTTCAAATGCTTTCTGCATCTGCCCCTTCTTGAAGCGGCCCAAATCTCCGTTGCGCTTGGCTGATGAGCAATCAGAATAAGTCTTGGCTAGTTCCTCGAAAGACAACTCCTTATTCACAATCCTCTTGCGAAACTCTGTATGGAATGAAAGTAAATTTAAGCTCTGTATTACAAGCTCAAGCTTTCTTTTAAATTTACATATTAAGAAACTTACATGTAGACTTACAAATGGACAGCTGTCCAGAGTCGCTGTTTAAATTATTATGATTTAAGATGTTGCTATTAAATAATTAAAAATTACCACTCAACATCTCCATAGCTTCCTCCTTTGTCCTGGTGATGTTTTCTTCGCGCCAAGAAGAAGGTCGCCGGCTCCCAGAGTGCTTTACAAGCAGATGACTGCATTGTACTTGACTGGGGCAGACATCATCATCATCCTCGTCAACCAGAGGAGCAGGACCATCTGGCTTGTCCCACTGAGATTTCTTGGTATGAGTGTTCAAGAAGTAAACCATACCTATAATTAAAGTACAAAAATGCATGTATTTAAGTCTTTCAAAACCTTATGTAGATTAAATAATTAACCCCAAATCTCTGTTACAACAGCTGCTGGTTTATTCAAACATTGAAAAGTCTTTTACGCTCATGAAACAAGGCTTTGTCTGGTAAGGTATTTTTAACAATAGTCATTTTCTAAAGTGAATTTGAAATTTTGGATCAAATAGTTGAGCTTGTGGAATAGTACTTTGTGTGTAAAATAATTGAACTTACTAATGAATGATGATACACTTTCCTTGGACTTGACATAAAATATTTACTTGGTGGTAGAGCTTTGTGCAAGCTCGTCTGGGTAGGTACCACCCACTCATCAGATATTCTACCGCAAAACAGTAGTACTTGTTATTGCTGTGTTCCGGTTTGAAGGGTGAGTGAGCCAGTGTAATTACAGGCACAAGGGACATCACATCACCAACATCACATCACGCCACCAACCTTGGGAACATCTTAGTTCCCAAGGTTGGTGGCGCATTGGCGATATAAGAGATGGTTAACAGCTCTTACAACGCCAATGTCTATGGGCGTTGGTGACCACTTACCATCAGGTGGCCCATATGCTCGTCCGCCTTCCTATGCAATAAAAAAAAATAAAAAAATAACCATATCTCAAAGATTAGTTCTTCTTCTTTCTTTAATTTTTAAGGATTTTTATTTACAGAAATATAAATTTTAATTAGAAGTATTTGGACTCCAGAGTGGGTTCAGTTAAATAAGCTAAAAATAGTACTAGTGACTCAGCTAGTGCTGGCAAATTTACTTTGCTAGTGGAGCAACACATGGGAATGGTTAACTTTAAAGAGTGAATGATCAAATTATACTATGACACACTAGACCACTACAATGACTTGAGTGGTTCGAATAAAATGTTCTTGATATTTTTGCAAGAATCTCGGTACAACAGTGTCGAAGTATATTAGTCTCAAAGACATACTAACATCCATTTCTATTGTTTATAGTTATAGGGCAGGAAGAAGAACTTTGGTTGGAAGGGTGAAGGAGCCAGTGTATCTGCAGGCACAAAGGGAAATAACATCTTAGGAATTGTATTGCAAAGTATATATATATTTAAGATTATATTTAAAATATTGCAACACGGGCCAGCACTTGATTTAGCAGTGTACCAATTCAAATGTAAGGTACCAATGTACCATTGTAGTAGCTATAGTGTATACTGCATACATTATCAACGTCAATACATTGTGTCCTCCATTTTTCACAAGATGACACATTGTCCATAAAAATTGAAATAGCATAACAATCTGAGCCTATGGCTACTTAAGGTTCTTTAATGTAATTTAATGTTAACATTATGGGACAATTGGGCCATACAGGTTCATGCTTCAAAAGACTGCAGTGAGAACCAGAAAGATAAAAGGAAAACAGTTGAACACCAGGCTCGGATTAGCAAGGTAGCAGGATAGTAAGGTTTCCCTAAACGATTAAGTCTTCAACATATAATACATATGAAATTATATGAAAATAGTATAAACTAATTACAGTAACTTAGTTCTAATTTTTTTTATAAAGGACCCCGGTAAGATTAATTTTAGCATGAGGTCTAAAAATCAAAACCATGTAGGGTGGATAATAAATAATTAAATTGTATATGCACTTACCAGTACTCCTACTTTTACGTGCTTCCCACCCCTCTGGAAGTGTATCTTCTGATGTAGAAGCCATTTTCAGGAACCCGACTAAGAAAAACCTTTTTTACTTTTTCGATATAATGCTAATGTCAACCCGTCAACCAACGAAGTGCACGAAGCGATTAAGAGACGATAGAAAGGAAGAAATAAGGGTATGCACACAACACATGCGTAGTAGTAACCGAAATTCTGATTATGTACCCCACAGATTATAAACCAAACTCCTCAGTCCTGTCACCTCTGTGATTTCTGAGACTGTTCTGGAAGTTGGAACGTAATAGTTCGGAAACTTGAAAAATATTAGTATTATTGTTACTGACAAAAGTATTTATTATGGCATGACTACACAAAAGTATGGTATATATTATTTTAAACAATATGTAGTATTATGTAGCCAGACTCAAATAAAAAAGGGGACTACTATTACAATAACAAATAAGATTCTATCAGTAACAAAAAAAAATGCGATTCTCGCAGCGCAAAGTTCTGACACCTAATTTTAAGCCTGATATTCTATTACACTATGGCTAAGAACTCACGGGGCGGTTTTTCCCGTGCCCGCCGCGGTTGTGGATCTGCGGTTTTATTCCTAAACTCACGAGACCGGTGATTTGCGCGATCACGCAGCCGTCGCGGTTGAGATCATCGCCCGCAAACTTGGCGGGCGTTGATAGCAAGACGGGCGGTTGCAAGACGGGCGGTCGCAGAGCGCGCGCCGCGCGGGCGCAACCCGCCGAGGCTGCGGGTGACCGCGCCCCGCCCGATTCTACAAGTTGCCCGCCGATGCAGCGGTAACCGCAAACAACCGCGCACAACGCGGGCGTAAAACGCGTCGTGAGATGTGCTTTAATATTTTACATATAAATCTGCATTCTACAGAGGTAACGGTTCCGCAACCGCGGCGGGCGCGGGACAAAACCGCTCCGTGAGTTCTTAGCCTATATAGGTACTGATATATAGTACAGTACAATTCTGAGCTTACTTTAAAACTTATTTGCAACATACACGCAAAGGATTTCAACATCTCGAAATGATACTATGATTAACTGCGAAGATATTTAATAAGTAAGTCGTGACCGCGTGGAATGGTGCAAGAATGCTACCAGCATTTCCCCTTTGAATCATATACATTAATATAATTACTTAAAATTATAAACTTAATATTTTGTTTACAATGTGAATAGTAATATTAATTATTATATTAATATTACAATATTAGTTTCCATTAGATTTTTGCAATGGCATCCTCGATTTTAGTATGGTATCACTGATAACGCAAGGTAGGTACATATCGATTTATTCCTACGCAAAAAGATGTGATTTTTTTTAAAGCCCCGGGAGGTCTTGGGGAGGTCGCCGGTATGCTATACTTGTAGGTATATCAGCAATATTGATTAATCTTATTGCGCTTGCGTTAAGTCAGTGTTGCCAAATTTCTAAATATGATTCAATAGAAATTACACTGTTTGTATGTTTATGCAATAATTTTCACTATAAAATTCTTTAAAAACTACTTGTAATAATTTTTATTTTTTGTGAATAAATTATATTTAAACAAAAGGGTATTAGAGCTTGACATATTGTTTATGAGTTATTCTAAGCAAAAATATAATGTATACAAACAAAGTCACGCGATTAACCCTATGGATATAATAAAAACTCGCATATATGGCAACATTGTATTTGAATCTTTCTCCATCTTTCTCTCTCACAGCGAATCACACAGTACGGTCTGCCATACCCAGCTAAATTTGCTAATAATTTTTCCAGTAGAAAATTCTCCGTATCGAAGCGTGGGTATTTATAAAAATCGGTGTGGTCTAAGTGGTTTTGTGGTTTTATATGGTGCTAGAAGACATTTTTGGATTGCAGGTGTGCTTCGCAGTGTATTATCTACTTTGCCGAGGTTGCTCCATGTTTTCTTACAAATATGTTTGATTTCACCATCAAAACACTTGACGGGAAAGACCATCATTTTTCCGTCGAAGATGATGTAAGTATAATTGAAATTATTTTAGTCTTATAATTAGCTATTATAATTTGACTTCAAATACGCATAATCATATTAGCCAGTAAGCTTTTAACTTAAGTAAAGGCGTGGTATTGTTAACATCAATTTCCGATTTTGTTTTATCTAGATCTACATTTATAAAATGAAGAAACTGTGAAATATGAGTTTGTCAGTTTTTCATTTGAGTACTTGCGTACTGGGCACCTCCCTTTTCTTTGTTCTCACAGGTTTAATAAAATCAATAAAAATCATATTGTTACTTATTTTAGGCTTACTATCAATTCATGATTATGTAAAATTATAAGTGAATCCAGACTTTTATGAAAAATTTACCATATTTGTAACATTTTCCAAAAATGGGCGTGCCCCATTTTATTTTCAATATGTTTGAAAATTATTAAGAAAAGATTAATAGAAAAGAGTTAACTAAGGTTTCCAATGCTCATATTTAACAAACAAGTTGGAAACTTTTGGAGTCGAGAACAAATATCTTCTAATTTTTGTTCGTTCAATGAAGTAAATTAGCCATCTCCAAGAGGATCCATACGTATATATATATATATTCATATAGTGCGCACACAGGTCGGAGCACTCACTTTGCCAAAATTCAAAGTAACGGCAATCTGTCTTGACGGTAGGCAAAGAGAATCATAAAGACTGCAAGAGTGTCTATTTTACTGTGACAGTCTGCTGTTACAAAGCCTACAAACCTGGCAGAAGATTATTTGCAGTGCCAATGGTTACATATGCTTTCCGAGGATTCATTTTTCTTTTGGCGATGGAAGCAATTGTTAACATTTCTTACACTGGCAATGTCAAAAGGCATTGGTGACCATTTACCATCAGGCGGCCCATATGCTCATTGGCCCAAAAAATGCTAATAAAATAGTACATCCACTTAACACCATGATATGTTATTGATATAATATTAAATTGCAACAGCATCTGACTCCGTTAAAAAAATTTGCAATGCATACATTTTTTATATCCTTGAATTAACTAAGTGACTTATATTTTATATAAAATTGTGTTGCTGCAATAGCGAAGTACATCATTTTATGCTAACTTTATCCTAAAGTTGCGACTGATACATTAAGAACATATTGATTTTCCTTTGTTACATTTTAAAGTGCTTACATGGTTATAATATATATATTGCAAGCTATTTCTACTGTTTCATAATTGAGCTTCTTGATTTTGAAAAACTAGCTGCCACTCCTGGCTTTGTATTGGTTAAGTAATTTTTTTAATAATTTTGTTTAAATAGTTAACTGTGATCTTTATGTCTATAATATTTTGTGACTGGTGTGGTTTTTTATACCACCCTGTTTCCTTCAAAATATTTAGCATTTGTGAATGTTTCTGCATAATTTTGAATTGTTGAGACACAATACAAATATAATACAACCCACATTGGCATGTTGAATAAAATAGGGAATAGAAAACCAAGGCATCTGTTGTTGATTGTGCCTTTAATTAGGTTGTTATTAAATATTGAAATGATACTACAATGGAAAATACTAAGATGCAGATCACTTATAATCAATCAATCAATCAACAACCAATCGTAGTCCATTGCTGAACATAGGCCTCCCCTAAGGTGGCGCCAAAGCTCCCATCTTATAATGTTGCTAGCCAATTGCGATTTGTTTGCACAAATAAATTCATATATTAAATAAGTACAAGTTATAATTGAGGTGATTAGTTAAAGAACATACCACTACAAAAACAGCAAAATAAAAAACAGTGTTATATCAGATTGTATACATTGCTATTGCATGGGCGTGGCCAGGTATAGCGGCCATGCCTGCTCATATATAAAGTCATCCTATTTACTTTTCTATTTAAGAAAATAAGACATGATATGTTTTCTAACATTCCTTTTTTTTGTGCAGATCACTGTTGCCCAGCTTAAAGAGAAGGTGTTCGGGCAGATGGGAGTTGACATTGAACTTCAACGTTTGATCTTTTGTGGGAGAGTACTGCAAGATGAGAAAAAATTAGCAGACTATGGTAAGTTAAAAAAAAACTATTTTTTTTTTGTTTTTATTGATTTTAACGGCGGTCAGTCGCAAGACTTTTATGCATAGCAGATATTGTGTATGTAATCTTGTTCAAGACATTAAATTTGGAGGAAATAGGAAGTTATGTGCAAATAGCATCTCTATTACAATTAAACGATTTTGATTCCTTAAACATTGGCCGCGAATTGCGATCGATAATCGTACATGCGCAGTATAAATATTTGTTTGCGTTGCAGTTTATGCATATAGTTCGTAGGGTGTTAGGGCCCGGGTAAGGGGAATGGGTGACCCGATGGGCGTCACCACGCCCGTCGCCCCGTCCCGACTCGGGGGTTAGAGGGTGGAGATGAGCAGGGAACATTGCGTGCGTCATGGTTTGCAATTCACAGATAGTAAAAACCGTTACCGCGAACGGTATTGGCCAAAATTGAAATATATAGACATTGTATCTGCGGATTTTACATCGGAGTGGACAAAAAAATATTTTAATGTTAACTGTACAATACTTTTTACATTTCGCCTGACTGACTGACTGACTGACTGACTGACCTGATGCACCATATTTACATATAATTGCTTATATTGCCATACATACAAATACTTGTTATTAATGTGTTATAGCCTGGCAATGGGAAGTGGACATCGCTGTGAATTTTGCGGCGAAGTGTAGAAAACAAAATTGTAATTTTAACTATACAACATGTTTTCTGTACTACGCCGCGATTTCACTCAACCTCGTCGATGTTCCATGATGTAACATGATTGTTTATGTTGCCGTACATATATGTATATAGTTGTTTGTAAGGTATTATGGTCTGCCAATGGGAAACGGTTTTTATAATATAGCTGAGTGGACTGGCAGTTGGGCAAACTGGCCGACTAGTAGAATAGTCGACCAGTACAGCCCAGTCCTGTAGAGTTATCCACATTGAAAGTTTATCGTCGCCGTGAACGGTATAGGCCAAAAGCGGACTAAGAAAATGTATACTTACTCGGTGGTAGAGCTTTTTTGCAAGCTCGTCTGGGTAGGTCCCACCCACTCATCAGATATTCTATCGCAAAACAGCAGTACTTGCTATTGTTGTGTTCCGAATGAAGGGTGAGTGAGCCAGTGTAATTCCAGGCACAAGGGACATAATATCTTAGTTCCCAAGATTGGCGGTGGCGCTTTGGTGATGTAAGCGATGCTTAACATCTCTTACAATGCCAATGTCTATAGGCGTTGGTGATCACTTACCATTGTGTTATCGTTCATGCTTCATCTGGGCAATCGCCGTTTGGACGCTGTGTCTTTTCGCAGCAGTGAACTTCACATGAAAAGTCACGTTAGTGGAAACGCAAAACCGAAGAGTTTACCTGCCTCTTTACAATATAAATTTATATCATGACAGTGGGTTGAGCTGTCGTAAAAAATCAAAAATGTAGACCCCTTTTTCAAGACGGCGGATTAAGTTCATAGAAAATCGACCGTTTAAATTTAAAGTTTTCTAAGTCGCCCTACACATAATCTAAAAATCAGCCTTATATTACATTCATTACAGTGCGAATTGGATGTTTAATAGAAATTATGGTTGCAATGCAGTCGGACTAGACAAAAGTTTTAGGTGAAAATTTGTTAAATCTGGTAGAGTTTGGTCCCTGCTCTTAGAAATAATACTTACATTCCAAGGTAATGTTGGGCCGTTTTTGACAAAATTAAGAAAAACTTTTATAAACTCAAAATGGGTTAAATACGAAAAATACAATAATATGTCACTGTAAAAACAACTTAACACGTATAATTTGATCCCCGATCATAACAATTAACAATATCACTCACAGTAAACGGAATTGCACTATTTTTGAGAAAATTAAGAAAAAAAATTATAACCTCGAAAATAAAAATACTGTCAATTACTGTAAACAATAACATAGACAAGGTAATCATGCGATAAAGACGTTAGTATTTATATTTTGTTGTTTTATTTTAAAGTAATAAATTATGTTTATGAGTAATAAATGAATATTATTTTGTTTAAAATAAAATTTAGGTAAGTCATGTAGGTTAGATTAGGTTACTTTTAAAGTAAATCGTTCAATAATATAATTTCAACTCCAACCACTCAGGTAAATTATTAATTACCGACGTAAAATTTAGGAGGAAAATCGTCATATTGCAGTTATCACTCATTTGATCTCTGCGTCCATAAATATGTGTAGATTCACTAGAAATCACCACAAGAATACAGTTTTTTTAGAAACTATTTTTCACCCAAAAATACTAACGCAGTATGAATATCGACGCCTATAAATCTTATGTCTCGCCTGACGTCATATGACATTTCGACCAACGGTGACGCCTTTTGTAAGTTTGAATTTCCCTCCCTTTTTCACTTTTTATACCATATTTTGTGGTGTTAAATAATAATAATGACGATATTAAAGATTGAAAAAAATATATATTTGAAACAAATTTAGATTATATGCAAATTTCCTTATTGGACGTCAAATATACTTATTTGAGAATAGGCGATAGGTATATATATATATATAGAATGTCTGAGGCATTACACTGTAAAAGCGGAGCAGAGTTCTCTATGATGTCATAGACGTCGATATTTAACAGTAGTTAAAGATATTTGTTCAGGTAAGAAGGTAGTCAATCTTTGAATGATGATGTTAAGCCACAAATTCATGGCCTCTAATTCTTTTACTTATTTAAATTAAATGGTAAAGTCGACGCTATTCTCAATTTTCCCATGCCATCAATTATTATGCGTATCATGAAATATGCGTTGATGTATTTCCTAAAAAAAATATTAACCATAAGTCTACGATTACGTTCCTCTTGCAATGTCATTTGAGCCCGAAATTACCCTTGTCGCTTTATAATAATTTATAAAGTAATTATAAACAAATCAAACTTTTAAATAAATTGTTGATTAACTACCAGACTATGGACTGTATTATTCATTGTGACCTATGCCCACTGACAGCCACGCCCTGCACCAGGGCTCTTTTAACGATGCGTATCCGTCTGTTGGTCTTGAGATTCAAAGCAACAGAAGGGCTGGTCCGCGTCCTTCCGTAATATCCCGCCCTGTGGAAAGTCCAACTGAGACTGATGTTTCAGCAAGCATTAACATATTGAACAAAAAACTTTGTTTTTTGTTTGACCACAACTTTTTGAAGTGCTCATTAAGAGTCAAACATTCCTACGAAAAATCTCGACGGCATTAATTCTTCCGAGGTGGAGCAGATGTTACATAGGATAGATGTGTCTCTCCTGGAGTCTCGCACAACCCACGCCTTATCACTGCGCATGAACTAAAATATTGATTGAATTTGTAGTCAAAGCTTAAACACGCAAGAGAGACTATGTGATGGGCTCATATTTTAATCAAACAGTTTAAACATAAATTGATATGACCAGATTTCATTACATTAGAAACATGATTATTAAAAGCTCAACATTAGAAATAAGACACTCCTTTTTTAGCCTAGGTCACTAAATAACAGAAAGGAACTTTCTTTCCTGTTATTCGTTATTTATCTTTCATAACTCAAATGGTATCATAATCATTGCCTAGATTAACATTCTTAGCAATGTCATTGAATTGTTATGACAAACAAAATTCTGCGGCATTTGTAGTTAAAAAGAAAACCACATTGTTAACGGATCTGCACCTGTTATGCTTAAGTTACTTCCACAATTTAATGTCTAACGGCATAGCAGTTGTACAGTTAAGATTTGAATTTTCTTATGATTTTCTCGTCCAGTCGATAAAGGCAAGTCTCCCATTCTCACATAACATGATAAGGACTTGTCTGTTGTAGTACATCCTATCTTCAACAAGGGCAAGCTTGTTATGTTGTGTTATTTATTGCTGCTTAAGGCTCGGCACTGTTACACGACTTAAGCACACGAGTAAGGTGGTTCTTGTTTGGACAACTTGAACCCTAAATACGCGATCAACGCTTGCCCCCAAATAAGTTCCGAAAAATCTGAACGTAATATATGTATATTAATTTAATACAATTTTAGGGGTCGAAAACAAAGTAGTGCACATGGTGCAAAGAGCTCCGCCATGCTTGGACGCCCGTTATTCTGCGCTACAGGAAAGGGAGAGAGAACGAGAGCGGGAGAGGGAACGGGATCGGGAACAGGAGAGTAATCGGAATTCGATCTTCCAGAACCAAATCAACTTCCATACAGATAATGGTCCGATTCAAATTAATAATACTCAGCAAATGAGAAGACTTGTGGTAAGTTTTGTGTGTTAACAGTGGCCGTAAACGTTGTCTGCCAAATGTCCACATCGGTTTAAGTGAAAAACATAACTTATAGGCGTTGGCGGCTACTGCTAATGGGATTGAGATCGAAGATGAGGCAGCTAACACCCAATCACCGACCTCTGCGCGAATGGAATTTCTTCGTCACATTATAGAAGAAATAAAGAGTTTCCTTGAAGCTCTAAAAGCAAGCGAGAGTGATGTAAGAAATATGGTTGTATTAGCAGAAAAGAAGCTAATTTTTTAAAATAAAATATCACTAAACACGAATAAACCAATATAAACACATAATCCCAACTCGAATTTTTCAGGTTGATTGAAATACGCCTTGATCTTACAATAAACGACACAAAATCATCGTATTTAAAATTCGGTCTCAATTCACAGTTAATATTATTCCAATACATAAATATTAATGTTATGTATGTAATCTTAAAAAATCTGTGCCTAGTAAGTCAAGTAACAGCCTGTAAATGTTCCACTGCTGGGCTACGGCGTCTTCTCCGTTTCAGGGGAAGGTTTTGGAGCTTATTCCACCACACTGCTCCAGTGAGGTTTGGTACATACAAATGTGGCTGAATTACATTGTAACGGTAATAAATGCGGCTACCCTCACGACGTTTTCCTTCACCGCCGAACACGAGATGAATTATAAAATAAATTAAGTACATGTAAATTCATCGGTGCTTGCCTGGGTTTAAAAATGACTATATTTTTCAAAATAAAAAAGTAATGACACACTTACTCATCATCAACAGATGTGAAGTCAACATAAAAAAAAAACACCAAATTATATCGCCAAGTTACTAATGAAATGTAATTTAAGGTTCTGTACATTTTCTTTTGTTTTATTATTGTATTGTGCCTTTAGGAGCCACGTACTTATCCTGATGATGATCCATTGGAGAATGCAAGCGCCCCGCCTAGTGCGCCCCCTCTTTCGGCGCAGGACGAGGTGATGTGTGAGATCCACCAAAGCCCGCTTCTATATCAGGTTGATCATTAATACGTCTATCTGGTTGAGATAGGATGATATAATTCCATAAATACTTATGTTTCTTAAAATAAGGGATATCAGTATCATTTTTTATTTAATTCAGAAAAAATAAACTATTATCCTATCTTTACCACATAGATGTTTGGTGCGCATGGCTTCCAAATTTTGGGTATAATTGAAATCAAGAACAGAAGTTACTTTATGTATGTTGCGCGTCTCAAACCTATTTTATTGAAGTGATATTATTTTCTAAATAATATACAGCCGAATACTGAAACGTAACTTAAATATTAAATGCAACTTAATTATTCGAGATGCCGTTACATTCAAATTTCACATACTAATTCAATTCAGGAGCTTCTCAATGTTAAGTAGCGTTTAACTTTGAGGGACGTTTCAGTATTCGGCTGATAGTGTATTAAAATTTTTGTTCTTGATTCATACTAACCTTTGTCAAATAGCTAAATAATAAATAAATCTTCCTTTCAAAACAAAAAAAATAAAAAAAAAATGATTGAATTTGTTAAAATAAAACAAAAATCAATGGCATACTAACATTCATTATAAATTATAGTTTATAATATATTTATGAATTTCACAATATTTATTAATTATGCTAAGTGACAACACTAACAAAACATGAGATGCGTTAACACTTATGCGTTTTGACTTTGTAACTCATCATTATGCGTCTTTTGTTAAAGGTGATTGAGGTATAATAGGTATAATAATAAATAGTATGCTATTTACGTAATAGGTACGATCGACATTGCAAGGACATCGTGTTCTATTAAATTGCATTGAATGTATCAACCTAGGTTCATGGAGCTATTTAATAAATTGCTGCAATACATTGTTTTGAGAACAAATATAATCGAATAATAAAGTTTACAGTTAACAAAAAATTGGCAATAATGGATAACGAGTTGAACATCAACGGTACGCATCGAGTTTTGGGGTTTTCAGATATTGCATTAACTCTTTCGCAAATCGTTCGACAGGCTATACACGGTTTGTGCAGTTACTGTTACTCGAAAAGACAAAACAGATTCATTTCGTCGGAATCAATCGGAGTTATCGAACGATGTACAAGTGTTAATCGTAGCTATAGCGAATTAATCATATATTGCGAACTAACCCACATTAGAATCATGGATATGGGATGTATCTGCATCTAAGACATTGACACGGCTTGGTGAGGTTTTTTGGACTTTTCGCTTCTGAATTAACCAAATGTAAATAATAGTTCCTTTTAATATGGGGCTTGTGATTTAAATCTTGAAATAATTGTTTATTCTTGCTTGTCAATTTTGAATTCATTCTTTACTAAATACATACTTATTAACAGTCACTAACATAATATATTATAATTAGTTGAATAGACTGAACGTCTTGTTTTATTGATTTCATGAACAATAATTACTTTTAAACAGATTGAGGCTATGGCAGGAGCTTCTCGGGAGAACCGGGGACGCAGGTTAGTAACGGTATATAGAATTCGGTAGGGCTTTACGCAGGCTACCTAGGTATCAACCACTCCTTACAAATTCAACCTCCAGGCAACGATACTTCGGTTCGAATGGTGAGTGCAGACATGACCTCTCAGTTTAAGGTTGCATCATCGTTTAATATTTCTAACAATGCCAACAGTTCAAACAGATTTTGCAAAATAAAGTGAAATTTGACGAAAATTATATTCACCGAAATCTCTTTGTGTAGGATTCGCTCAATGCGTCCGTTACGTCACACACCACCACGTGAATTTGCTGAACTCCTTGAAGAGCTGAACCGCCTCTACGACGAGTTTGCTCCCTTCAGGGAACTGTACATGGGGACGCTGCGCGACGCTAACAGTCCCGGCGTAAGTATTAATTTAATTATTTTTCAACGTCGTTTACTCGATCGCAGAAGCCATCGTTGATCGCAACAAAAACCCATTCAATCTTGAATATCGTAACGATAAAACGACATTGTATGGATCTTTGCGATGGAAGATTCGATTTATGTTCAGTCTGATTAGGTACTTCACACGTGACGCACGCGTTTGATGTTAGCGCACCTCGCGAGAATTGATCGAATTCATAGAAAATATAAAGAGCAAGTCTTTATGGAAATATAAACATAAATATTACCATAACAACATCAAGCGAGACCTTGATAATAATAATAAAATTTCTTTATTTCATCCAATATAAACCATAATTCGTTTAAAATATTAAGAGGCGAATATTGATTTCTTTTCAATGACCAGTTCATCGCATCTTTATAGGTTTTCTTTTTTTATATAGTAAGGAAAATATGTTCGTTTTCCATTTTTAATGTTTCTGTCTGTGATGACACTTTTTTGTCGTTCCGCTTTAACAAGTAAATGATAGATCGAAAAGTCCAATCGTTTCGTATGTGAGCGGCAAACTTCGAGCGTTAGATCGTTTCAGATGGATTCGAACGACGCGAGGGATCGTACCGTACCTTAAGATACGAAATTAGTAGATTAACATCGTTGTTAATACCAATAATAAAATGTCAACAATTTTAAAATTGCGTCAATGTATTCCGATTAGTTTGTTTAATTACGGATACGGATTTGCAGCAAACAAAATAATTAGAATATCGATTGATAATTATCAATAACCATGTACAAAAGTCAACCGTATCTTGTTATTAAGGCACAATGATTTTGGATGAAGAATATATAATAATAAAAGTTGTGCCACGTTTTAGTGAGACGCCATGGGGTCTCGCTTACAAATGAACCGCGCCTGAGTAATCGAAGTTTTAAATATTTGGTTCATAATGAAAAATTTGTGTAAGACGTAGCGCTTACAAAAGAAAAAGTTTTCATAAGACATAATATGTGACCCACTCATGCAAACATCACAGAATTTCGCTCCGTGTGTTAAAATTTTGTATATTGTTGTAATATTGTTACTTGTCTGTATAAAAACTTATGGAAATATAACCATAATATAAGTAAATCTATCTGTCCGTCGTCGTGTATAAGTATATTATAGCTCAAATAAAATTATGCTCGTAATTGTATCCAATCAAAGCGTGATATTGATCACGGCATTCTGGATATTTTTTTATTCGTCTAGAAACGTTTTAATAGCGTAATCATAATTGTTACCATGCCGATTCGCACGCTGAAATATTACATTTACTTTTCAATCAAAAATTTTTACCGTCTTTGTGAAAATAAAATTATTGTCGGCTATGTTGATGATGAACGAAGGAAATATGATGTGAAGACGAGAGTAACTGACGAAGACTCCTATTCTTCAGTTCATCGTTCATGCTTTCTGTTATAAACTTACCGTCCTCGCCGAAGATAGTATAAGATCTCTTTGACAAGGGCGGTAAATTGATAACGGAAAGCGCTGGAAGAGCAGCGAAAATATGAAGAAAATGCTCATCTTTAACTAAAGGTTCCGTATATGGATCATGCAAGCTGTTTAAACAACATTTATTAAAAATGAGGAAGCACAAAGTCGAAGGAAATAGTATTGTTAAATATACGGCAAATTATTTGGTTATTTATTATATAATAAAGCTAGGCAATCCAACTTCGATCCATAATGAACCTCCGTACTGCGTGAAATGTATGACGGTTAGATCACTTCTCTCGATATTGTGTCACTTGCTGCACAGTATATGCATAAGTTAACTGCGCAGGAGATATTAAATAGTGCACAAGTGTGTGCGCAAACACAGGTGCACTCTATCTTCCTTAACTCTCATAATTCGATGGGACGGCAATCCGACACGACCAGAAAGAGTTCAGGCGCAGTTAATACATTACACAAATACATTATATTTTATCACAAATTATAATAATGACATGTATTATTACTGCATTTTTTATGTATGCAAAGTATATGTTACGTTATTATGAGCTAGTTTTTAACGATGTCAGGTTTTAACAGTGTCTCGGTGACATGATTTGTTAACAATATAAGAAAATGATGAAGTGTAACCGTATATTTTATTTTATATAAAGATATTTCCCTGAATTGTTATTGTTTTTACATCAATTGAATCAAATCTAGTATTTAGCGCAATTTTGTGTGGCAACATTTTAGCAACATGTTTAGCAATTTTGATAAGAGGTTGATAAGAAATGTTCGTTATAGTTGCTTCTCGCTTGACGACGCGCTAAAGACTTCGCATGAAAGTTGGAAACATATATCAATTTAAACGCATTCAATAAAAACTCCGTTAAGGATATTATAGACCTTTTTAACGTAGTTGATTGATGTTTCTTGAATACTTTAATGTATGTATGTTATACATCAATTATTGTTATATTTGTTGAGTAAACCGTGTAATTTATTATTATAATAAAAAATATTATTATATATTTTTCATCCACAATTATTGTATTCAGTACATAGTTTTTAAATGTATGTCAATAACAAATAAACTTTGAGAAAAATATGGAAACATTATAAGATGTTAGTTGACTGTTAAGTTGTTTGTTTTAGCGAGTGGTGTTGTGTAGGACAGTCGAAATGGCAATATTATATTAATATCCTCATGTTACTGTTTCTGTTAAACAGTTTGTTTTGGCGGCCATTTATAATTTTCGCTCCGTATTGTGCAATTATTTTTTGACAATTTCACTATAAATTTCACTAAAAAAAAAGTTGATATTGATTTTATTTCTTTATTCATATTTCTCTAGCCCGCTCTCTCTGAGGAAAACCTACAGCGTAGACAGCGCACGGCTGAGTTATGTTCGGAGTTGTATCATAGCTTCTCGCACGCTTTCCATGCTGTGAGCGACGTCAGTCTGCTAATGAACAACGGACACTCACGACTCACTTCTGAAGCTCTTTTGCGTCACACACTACCCGTGCAGGTATAGTTATTAATACGATGTAAAAGTGTATAATATTTAGGAAGGAGTAGTTTTTTTTTAATATATTGTTTTTTAAAAATAACTTACACTAGATAAATCACAATAATTGTCCGTAGGCGCATATTAATGTCGTGCAATCATCTACTACAAGGCGTCCTTTTGTGCCGTCTTCCAACATCAATGGGACGAATCAAAGACATTCCGATGCGCAGCCAGTAGTCATCAACGGCGCCCAAGTTGGAAGGAATACCACCCAGCCGACTGTTAATATAAACATTCAGCCAGACCCTGTTACTTATCAGGTTGAAATAGAGGCCAGCGTACCCATACCAATCAGTCTCCAAAATACCATCAGCGGTGCCAACCAGGCCGCTGGTGTGGGTGAAAATAGTCAAGCCCAAAATCAGACTCAGGGTCAGACCCAAAGACCGAGTGTTAGTCAACCTCAAGGTCAAAGTCAAAGACAAGATCAGGCTGCCGGCCAGGGTCAAGGTCAGGCTGCAGGCCAGGGCCAGGCTGCAGGCCAGGGTCAAACGCAGGCTGCAGGCCAGGGGCAGGCTCAGGCTGCAGGCCAGGGTCAGGCTGCAGGCCAGGGTCAGGCTGCAGGCCAGGGTCAGGCTCGGGCTGCAGCCCAGGGTCAGGCTCAGGCTACAGGCCAGGGTCAGGCTCAGGCTCAGGGGCAGGGTGCAGGCCAGGGACAGGGCGAGGGACAGAATCAGAGCAATAACGGACAAGACGGGCAAGCGAATCGTCGTCAAGTTTTGATCGGTAAAAATTTAATCAAATTGATCAACAAAAATGTTTTAAACAAGAGTCGTAACCCAGAATTGAAGTGGTTTGCATATTCTCATATATTTGTTTTTTTTTGTAGATTTTGAGAATCTCTTTAGGGGATTGGGTCAAGGCGCAGGTCTTGGCGGTGTAGAAGTTGTGATGAGTATGGAGGAAATTCCTCATGCCATGGGAGGTCAGGGGCAAAATAATAACGGGTCAACAACTGGAGCTCCACAGCCGCCCGAGGGTAGACCTCAACCTCACCCCCAGTTTGGATCGCAAGGTTAGTACTTGAATTATTTTATATGTAACTTTTCTAGCCATGATATCGAGTTGCAGCTGGTAATTTATTTGGAGAAAACTAATTTACTACGTGTATACTAATACTGCTTAAATTGTTGGCAGTGTTTTTCGCTCAGATGCCGTTGAATGATCTACCGCACGGTGACCTTGTACATAACATCGTGTCATCTGTACTGCGTCATGGCTTACCGCCTGGTGTAGAAGGGTTTTACCATTTACCCAATGCATATCCGACTCTGGAGGAAACCAGAAATTTGAATCAATTCCAGGCTCTAAACCAGGTCCTAAACCAAGCTCAGTACCGGGCTGTTACCGAGGCTTTACGCGAGGCCCAGTTGGATTCCGTGGATGATGCACAGCTGGAGGCAGAATTGGAGGCCCAAAGGGAGGTTCTGAGACAAGCCCGGCAAGCCGAACAGAACAGGAATCAGCCCCGAACCATGGCCCAAGCTCAAAGACTCGCCCAGGCTCTAAACGATGAGCAGGCCCGGCTCCATTCTCAAAACTACCGCGAAAGCCGGGCCCGGTCTTCGGGTCAAACCCAGCGCCAGACCACATCCCAGGTCAGAGATCATAGCCCACATATCGAGGAAGACGATGATGACTTGCTGGATCAAGCTCGTGCGCGGACTCCAACTCATGGACATATGCATCGTCAGGATTTTCAAATGGAGAATCAGGGTCGTTTTGTCCCAATGGAGCAATATCTAGAAAACAACACTGAAGATAACGCGGTCTCGGATCAGAACAATCGTTCCAGACGGTGTACGTATTAGACTATTTCAATAAAAACTTTTTGTTTTTACCAAATCTCACCTTTCGAGGGCTTCCAATGGATGTATATTTCCACAAATTTGTTACTCATTAGATACCACATTTTTATTTTGGAAGCTGAATTTATGTCCCAAAATAGTTAAAAAAAGTAATACTAATGATTAACAAAAAAATATTCATAATTGATATAATTGTTATGATTTTTTCTTCTTATTTTCTGTAGTATTAGAAAATGCAACTTTTATCAATAAAAAATTAAACACATATTACAAAAAAAAATCTGATTGACTTTTATACTTAATGGCAAGACTGGATTATTGATATATATTTTTAAATCATTACCTATTTGGATTGTTACTTTAATTTATACTTATATTTAAGGGAATGTTGTTAACGTTACGTTTTTTTTTACAGCAATATTTCGCAGACAACTTCAATTAAACCAACAGCAACAACAACAAGTTGCTAGACCACGCGTCCCGACACTATCGATCCACACTCTGGCTTACGATAGGTTCTTGCCATGCGACAGCCATCACGCCAGGCGTCAGCTGCATAGACGCCGGTATAGTATTTACTGAAATCTAACCTCTGAAAAAGTATAAGTGTTACTCCATTACTTACACTCTATCAAAAATTGTTAAGTGATTCATTCATTTGATCCATTCGTAAAAATTGGCACTCATACATGCAATTTATTATAGGTATTTGTAGTGTTCCTAGGCTATCAGTATTCAGGCGGAGGGAAGGTGGTTACTTTTCGTTTTTTTATATAATATGATTTCAGACTCGTCCGAGATCATTCTTCTGGTTTAGAAGGTGGATGTTATTCTGTTAATGTAAGGCTTTCGATTAATATCCATTCAGTGTGTCACGCCCGCATTCGTAGACTAAATATTATTAGTGTGTGGGCTGCTGAGGCAGTAGCACTTTTAGTATATTGTATTTTAATTTATCATAAAATAAAATAGGATTACTATTATTAACGTTTTTTTTTGAACAGTGATCAAGCCGCTCAAAATGGAGGTCTGCTTTTGAGAGACAGCAGCCTGTCACGCGTACAGGTAAGTGTAAAAATTGAAAGCAATATATACGACGAAATATTTGTTTTTATTTTGATCTTTATGATTGTATGTGTATGAAATCTTTACAGAATAGCGTCGAAACTCTGTTCGAACGATTCGATCGGTACACCAATAACGAGGAATCTCTGCTGATTGCTGCTGTGGTTACTCTAGTAAGTTTAACCATTATGTACTAATACTGTTACGTGATTGGACCCAATTGTTATTACTACACATATCATTCCAATTAATTAACATACAATTTGAAATATATGAAACTAATCAAGAATGATAGATAGTTTTTCATTTCACAAAGTTAACGAATTGTCTTATTAACTAGCGTGAGGCCACATCGTTCTCGCGAGGACGCTCTCTTGTGCCGGATGAGTTGCTGCCTCTCCGAGAGCGCCTACAGGTGTACATGCGCAATCTGCTGCAAGGGGAGTACCAACCCAATACCCAAGATCATCTGGCCGATTTGATTTTCGAACGTCATTCGAGATTTATTGAGCGCATTGTAAGTATACATTACAAACCCCCATATTCACTTCATATAAAAATACTTTACCAAAAATTATTTCGTCATTTAAGTATGTACATGTCGAATATAAATTTATTTATAGGCCGCAATCACGCCGATACGTCAACACGTTAACATAGTCGAGTCGATGAAGGCGGTGTTGACACGCTTCCTGAATGAAACTATGACCGTCTTGGAAATGGAGACCGACGACGACTTCTCTCGACGATTCCGCATTGTTATCCCGCGCATGTTTTACGAACTGTGCGGCGTGATCTCGTACTTTTGCTTGGAGGGAGTGGAGGGACTGCGCACCATATATCGTAGTTTCTTGGTAAGAAATAACAGTCACTTAATCAACTTAATCTTAAACAAATAAACAGTTCAGGTATATGATGTATTATTATATAATAGGAGCAATGTCATGGAAGAAACTTCCTAATGAAATCTAAATAATGTTATGTGTTTCCATATGCATATATTCGGAATTTAAAAAATATGGTAGTCGACTGAATTTAATAAAATGACGTTTTTGTACAGGCTGACCTGCTGCAGAATCTGGAAGAACCAGTTCGCGATCTCCTATACAGCATCTCTATGGAGAACTTGAATGCGGCTATCTACCGCATAGAGTCTCATAAGACACACTTTGCGCAGTTCATACGCCGCAAGCCAACGAGAGTTTGCTCTTCGGTAAGCTTCTTCTTATATTTGGAACATTTTTTGTTCTCAGCTCTAATTTTTCAAATGCATTTTTATGGGGAATTTTTGGCATATAAATTGAGACATTTTTATTAATTTTATAAGAGTTATTAAAATGTATTCAACAGGCAAGCACCTCCGAGAACCAACTGGAGGAGGGTGCGTCGGCTAGCGGAATCCAACGCGAGGCAATTGATGCTGTCGCACATGGCACGAATCGCCCCGGATCTTCGGAGCGTCAACAGTTCAAGTGCCCAGCGAACTACTCCATCAGGACCTTACGCAACCGTGATTTGGGAGAGCGTTCAGACGCAGGCGCCGGAGGATCTTCATCGGCTCCTACAACCTCCTCGGCTCATGCTTCCTCGTCTGCTGTTGCTTCCTCGTCAGCCCTTGCCAGCCCATCGGCTTCGCTGTCCCCTACACCTCCTTCTGCTCCATCTACTCCGACGTTTCCAATTGCTTTAGATGCTCCACCCGCTCCATCTGCCCCAATTGAACAGAATATTCCAGAGGTTTCAGCAATACCCGAAGTTTCGGCATTATCCGAAGTATCAGCAATACCCGAAGTTTCGGCAATACCAGAAGTTTCGGCAATTCCAGAAGTATCGGCAATACCAGACGCATCGGCAATACCAGAAGTATCGGCAATACCAGAAGTATCGGCGTTATCCGAAGTATCGACAGTACCCGAAGTTTCGGCGAATTTTGGTATTCCAGTACCCAATGTCATCCACGTTACCAATGACGGAACATCTGCCTCGAACAACGCTGGGCGTGGCAGGTGAGAATAAAATATTAATATAAAATGAATATTGATACTAACTATCAAAAATACATTGAACAATATGAATTATTTTGTTCGTAGATTCGTTCGGGGCAACAGATCGGGCTCCAACGCGTCGTCAGATTCGTCTGGCAATATGAGATTCGTAAGTATAGTAGATATCACGGTAGTTGAAACGTCTACATTGCTATAAACTACTTAAACACCCATTGATTGTACTGGATTTTAAAAATATACTGAAATTATTAAAACGAAAACTAATGTAATATAATTTAAGTAAACTCAAACATTTATTTAAATCGCAACAATTAATATATGCGATCGATTTTACCCTGAAATAATAATTTATTTTGAAATATGTTTATAAGTGCTCTTCTTGCGAAAGGATTCGTTTGTGTAAGGTAATGAATGACGATAAATGTTTTATTGATTTGATTATATACGTATTTAAATTAATTTGCAACATTCGTGCGCATCAGAATTATGGCTTATTTATTGTAAATAATATCACGTCGTATTAAATGAACGACGTACCAATGTAATAGATGAAAATCCAAGGAAATTCATGTTCCCTCTTTTAAACAGCCAACCGCCATGTTGTTTTTGTGAACTAACGAATTGCTATTAATAGTGAATAGTTACATAATTGCGTCATTTACATATGTCCTCAGTGTGTCGTAACTCACATTCATTGTTAATGCTAAATCGTTAAGTGTAATGCTAAAATATGCTGTTACATGTGTGTGTGTGTGTATGTGTTTATTTGTCAATAAGCGTATCAAAACGTATCAAATACGTTCATTTGAAACGCGTAAATCGATGTATGTAAAAATGTAAGTTGGCTAATAATTAAATGTTCATGTACCTTTGTAACATTGGCCATTTACTGATTCTTCAGGTCGATGAATCTCCGATTGTAATAAAATCTTTAAAAGAGGCAAAATTAATTTCATTACTGTCAAATTTCTATTACATTTTTTTTGTATATCTTTGACATTTTGATGCACACAAGTTTTGAGTTGCCATACGTATATAAATTAAAAATTAGATGTATTTTAGTTTAGAACGATAGTGTTTTGTGTTGAATCTTATTTGACTGAAATGTTAAAAAAGAGTTTATATTAAAAAAGGAGCGTAAACATAAAATAAACATTTACTATTGACTATAATATGCTATGAATATATCGACTTGAATACATAACAGCATACAACACTTGTCGTTTCGATGTTGTCCCGTGTTATTTGTGAAAGCATATAGGTGGTGCGGGTTTTATTTCAAAAATGTTGTAGGTACCACCTGCGCAGATAGCGCAACATTGGGGCGAAGACTGGGTGCCCACATTTACACGCGACTTACAGCGACAGCGGGACACTGCTGAGCCATACAGCGACGCGTATCTCTCGGGTATGCCGCCAAAGAAGCGTCGCTGTGTTCGGCAGTCGCGTCCGCCCACCACGCTCAATGCCTTCATAAATGGTTCGTGATTGTTACTATATTTCCAATACAATATACGATAGTATATGTATCGGTAGTGTAACACTTGCACTTCCGGTCCCGGAAAGATATTTAAGCCGTTGATCCTGATCTCTCACCGATTGTGTCGCATCGTCGTCCCATCGGACTATGAGAGTGAAGGAATAGAGAGAGTGCACCCGTGTTGCTCATACACCTGTGCACTTAGACATCTCTTACATAGCTGGCTTGTCTCTTTCGAGACTGCCGGCAATAGCCGAATTCGGTCAGGCGGGCATTATCATAGTATCATGACTGATGCGCCTGGCACTTCGCTCTCAACTGTGCAGGATGTCGATATACTTTTTTACCAAATTAAGGATATAATTTTATTTACTATGTTAAAAATATCATGTATGATGCAGTTCGAAGTCTTGGCGAGATTCATTTAACTTCATTTGGTCGATTTCCATTAGGCGTTCACAGAAAGCGATAGATATTGCACACGAAAAGTTTGTTTTTAATGATTTCATTTTCCTAACATTTTATGTACAGAAACAGCCATCGTGAGTGTTATTAAAGGGAATCGGAGCTAATAACACGCGGCGGTAACGTAAGTATTTGAGATACTTATATATGTTTCAGAATATCTATCGAAACGTGATGTATCTTCAAATACATTAATTTACAGAATGGAGAAAAATTAATGCAAATACAAATTTTAAACTTTCTGAACGTACATGAATATTTTTGGTTCATAGGTCTGGTGACTACAGATAATGCCGACATCTTTTTCTTCATAGTCATTTAGCTATGCTAGGCTATCACGTCATAAACGAATATTGCACAACTTTCGGCGTCGCCCAGATATCAAGGTTTTGCTCGTTTTTAAATCGTCAACCAGGGACATCAAGTCAGGTGTGTCAGATCCTCGCTGTTTTAAGCTATGCTCATTTTTTCATTCGCTATAGTATTTCATTTGTTCTATCGTTTTCTGTTCGGCCGCGCAGATCATAGTAGCTTTTGCCCTGGATTTTCATGGTTTGTTGGTCCACGAGAGTCGTACAAACACAGATCGTATTCGCGCGGACATAGTCTGATCGACGAAACCGACCATGGGCTACATGATGTCATCCAAGGCTCGAAGGAACAGTAACGTCCAAACTTGGGGGCTGACTGCGTTAAAAACGTTACCTATAACATAATATTTAGACTCTATTACGACAGAAAGCGTATCGGAAGTGTCATCTGAGCTGGATGAAGATGAGGGCGAGGAGCTACGCGTTGCGTTCAGGGAACATGTGAGGTGCATCGCACGAGCCAGAGCCGCAGCCTCCGATGACTACGAGCCGCGTAGGCTTGTGGCTACAGCGAGATTCCTCAACCAGAACAAGTGCGTAATTATTAACTCGTTTCACATTAGGATGACTTAAGATAAAGATAAGGATAGGATAGATGAGATTTAATTACAGATACAAAAATGTAACATAAATATATAAAAGCATTCATGATTAAACAATAATAAAGTGGTTTTAAATTATGAGGGAATTCCATAAGAACTTATGTTAAAGAATGCAAGCTAAACATTAAAATAAGATGAACGTAACAATTCAGTTTTTATTATAAATTAAGGTCATTTGTCAGAAACGTGACATTACTTTAAACAAAATTGATCTTGAACAGATAATTAATATCACTTACGCTACGGATAAAATATTGTATGTCCAATTTATTTAAACATTGAGAATTTTAAATAGCAATAATAGTTAAAACCTCATGTTATTACTGCCCGAGTTTTGTTCTAATCGATGGTGTTTCATTTCAGGCCAACCACGCGCAAATCGCCCGACAAAAACAGCTCGGAATAAATACACAAATGATAACGATCGGTTTCATTTAAAAAGTTTAAATACACACCCACACTTGTCGCCCACACACGGATTGAGACTTTGAGAGAATTTTCTCTCTCCATATTACACTGATATAACATTTTTGAAGTAGTGTAGTATTAAATAAATGTTTAAAGTAATTCTTATTAGATAAACCCCATAGTACCACCTATACTAAATTTCTTTTTATTTCTAAATTCTGTAAAATATATTTCAAAACGGATGGACAGGGTAGCGGGATGCGAATTTTTACACCTAATTGGCATTCAAAATTTGAAACCCTGTCGAATTGGCCGCTTTTCTAAAATTCAATGGTACCATATCCGTGTATATATACTGTTGAATTTGGAAGAGTGGTGAAAAAATTTAAACTATCTGACTGATTGTTGCGATTTTGATCTAATACTAAAATAAAATTGGAACTTTTTTTCAGCCATTTAATATATCTGTGTCCTTAAACAAAATTCCTTTACAGAACTTTGGTTTTCTTAATTCTAAGTTACAATAGTTTTCACTATGAACTTCTATTATATAATAATTGATGTTTAATAGATGTTTAGATTGGTAATTTATCTTATATTAATATCTATGTTAATGAATTGTAAGGTCCGCCTGTATGTATAATATAGAAATTGTACAACAGGCAGGATTGTAACGGGGTTATCACCATTTCAATGGTATATATTATTGATGGGTTTGGTGCATGCTATATTAATTGAATGCAGATCTATGATTGTATAACTTCAAAATGAAACTTGAAAGGAACCGTGCACTAGCACTTTCCGTCGGTCCCTACAGGGGATTCGTCGAATGCGATCGATGACGTCGCATAGTCTGTTCCTTTCTCGCGTTCATGAGCGGCATACCTGAAGTTAAAGAAAAGTTTCGTGTAGACAGAGCCGAATGTAAAAGGCTATAATGTTAAATCATAAGTATTTCCTTTAATAATGTTTATTCAAGTAGCGAACAATTTATCTCATGAATATATCAATAAATGTTAATGGATTTTATCATAATTATATTCAATAGATGTTAGTTTGAACGACCTTAGGTCGCATATCAATTCAATTTTTCGATTATATCCTATTGTGAGCCCCCGTCATGGCTACGGCCACTTTTATCCTATATGTGTCTATTTAATGGAATTTATTGTCTATTTAATCAGGTATTTAATTAGACTAAATGTTTATCGGCATACAATATTTCAAACAATATTAACTTAAACGTATGTACCGTGTCATTACAATTAGTATGTAAAGTAAACAAAGACGAAGCTGAACCGAAACGATAATTGCGATCGGTATTGCTTGAAAAGCTCGTAGAATGCAAATGTCGTTGGATACATAAAACTGTAACGTGTTTTTTCACTTCGTGTCTACAGCCATACATATTGTAATGATATGGACTATACGTCAATAGAATGTACTAAATATTTAACGATATAAGATGTATTGGTATCGTATAAGCTTGAAAAGCAGATAATATTTTGAATGGAATCAACTAAATTATTATTTATAACGTTTCTTTCATATTTATATTCTCTCGGACTTTTGACGCGACTGTCACTTTATTTGATCTAAAATCTTCGCGACCACAAAATCGAAATCGACAAGTTTTGTTTTTCTGACGTTACTCTATTGATATCGTATTGATGACGTTGCTGTAATTAAATCGAATTGTCGACAAATAAAATAATGTAACGATGCTGTGTAATTGTTGTCGATTCTGACGAATTACAGTAACAAAGACAGAAGTTACCAACCGATCGGCATGGTAACATATGACAACGTTTGCATTTCAAGTTTATATGTTTTATTCACTATTATTGGGACTTGCCCTCTATATTACAATTAATCACTTATTATATAGATAATAGTGGATGTCGTAGATTCAGAGCTCAATGGATGTATTTTATGATTTGTCTTGTAACATCTTTATTTCAATATTTAATATCACAATTATTATTGTATAATTGGCGTTAATATTATAAGTTTGTTATTTGCATAAAATGTATTATTGTTGATTATAATTATAATTTGATACATTAAATTGTATTGATTTAATTCATCAATTTTGGATTGTAATATGTGTACTTACATTGTGATAATTTAAATTTCAATATTGTAATTATCATTTTATACATCAAAATTACCAGCGTTATATCTCATATAAGGTCTGGTTTCGATTTTTTCGCTTAAAATTGTAATAGCATGCATATGAATAATAAAATAGTTAATGTGATTTCTCTTTAATTCAGCGCTTATACCCTTTACTTAACCTTACCAGGACAGATTCATGTGATTTTGGTATCGTAAATACCACTACCACCACCATTGTTCAACGCTTCTATATTACAGGATGGTGGATAGCCATATGGCAGTATTTTATCTGACATATTAATGATTTTTTTATTTACAAAAACGAGTTCTAAAATCATAAATCCATTTTAAACACTGAATTATTCATCGAAAATAAGCAATGATTAAAACACAGGACCACTTCGGCCCGACCTCTTAATAAGTTAATATAACAATACCAGTAACAGCCTGTGAATGTCCCACTGCTGGGCTATGGCCTCCACTCCTCTTTCAAGGTTTGGAGCTTATTCCAACACGCTGCTCCAATGCGGGTTGGTGGAATACACTTGTGGCAAAATTTGATTGAAATTAGACACATGCAGGTTTCCTCGCGATGTTGTCCTTCACCGTCAAACACGAGATGAATTATAAACTCAAATTAAGCACTTGAAAACCCAGTGGTGCCTGCCCGGATTTGAACCCACGTTCATCGGTTAAGATTCACGCGTTCTAGCCACAGAGCCATCTAGGCTTTGCTTTGAGTAAGTACTCATGGTAAATACACTTTTTAAAATATTTTAATAAACAAATTATCATACATAATATTCATAATAATAAGGAGTTCTAGTCTTCATGCAAAATGCAATTAACTTCAATCAATATTATTCTATACAATCATTCGATGACGTTATTTTCATTTATTTATGCACATACAGTCCTTCCTACCTGTATAAACACGTAACCGCTGCCCGCTTGAAGTTCCGCCAGACTGACAACGGCAAGAAGTATGCAAACTCTCCTCTAAATATTGTTAGTCTGAGACGATGACGGCGCCACAGTTACAAACGGTTTAAAAAGGATAACAATTTATTTTCTCTTCCATAAACTCGTAATATTAAGATTATTTTATATAGCGCACGTGTCTGTGTGTGCGTGCCAGTTTAACTGGCTCACCTTTATTTACGCATGTTACTTTTGCCTTAAAGCAAATAAGGATTTGTTTAATAATAATGACTTTTAACGAGTAGGTATGAATGACCTTAGCAATGACTTTTTTTGATAGTACTTAATATTTTTTCTATTTAAGTTATAATTAAAATCTTGGTTCTTACTAGTACCATTTAATTTTTATATCCTGTTTGAAAATCAACAATTAAAATTTCTTACCATTTAATTTTATTATATCATTTAAAACTCAAACAAATTGTAAAATATATAGTATATATTAGATGAAATACGAGTTATTATTAAATGCCGGAGGGAAAATATTTATACCCTGAGAGTTTATCTGTCACTCTTCATTTTAAACAATAATAATATACATTTTTATTCTGACAACAACAGTGACAGATACTCGTCATGACGGGAAATTGATTTGGATTTTTATTACTAAGGAGAATTGCTATAATATTTTGTGATTGCGAATAATACAAGAAATCATTCATTTCATCAAAATCACTTTTTATTTCTGAGTTGAAATCAAGTTCTTGCAATATGCCTTATTTATTAATACTTTTATAAAATTAGCTTTAAATTTATTTACCATTAAATTTAAAATAATCTGTGGGATAATATAATGGCATTTTTGAAGCAAAGTAACGATGTCAGCTTTTCTGTTAAGTTTGTCTTATTGTTAGAATAATTAATGTCTCTTATCAGTTATCGCTTTCAACATCTTCATGGAGCTGTTGAAAGAATCATGTTAGTTTAATGGCGAAAGTAGAAAAGACTTGTTGCTGTTGTCGCAACTTTTATCCTTGTGACATCATTATTAGAAAATAACCACATAATCTAAGAAAGGTTATGTCTATTCGAAACGAAAACCTTTCATGCAAAACTTCTAAGCTATACGTATAATACTAGTGGTTACCCCGCGGCTTTGCCCGCGTCCTAATAAAGATGAGAAAAAAATGATAATTATGGTCTATTTTTGCTGAAAACAGTAAATTTCAAGCAGATCAGATCATCTTATATTAATGTTTGTAACCCATTTCTCCGGTTTGGGGTTGAATTTTCAATAATGACAAAATTCGTATGAATTTATTTTTGCTCAGAAGCTTTAAAACTTTGGAAACCCTGAAATACGTATTTATTTATTTCTAAATCTAGTATATAACATTTCATGCTTCTTACATAAAAAATGATGGACCTGCCATACAAACTTTCAACTCCTATTGCACCCTCTTGGAGGGCAGTTGTTTATTTATTAACAACCAGAAGCTTGTTCATAAAATTTCATGCTTCTAACTTCAAAAATTGCGGAGTCCCCATGCAAAATTTCAACCCCTATTTCACCCTTTTTAGGGGTACGTTTCCAAAAATCTTGAACTACATATATCTTTATTTCTAACCAAAAGTTTGTATAAAAAATCATGCTTCTTACACCATAAACTACGAACTTCCCATAATAACTTTCAACCCCTTTTTCACATTCTTGTGTTGAATTTCGGAAAACTCTGATTGTTATACTTATTTTTTTGGAACCAAAGGCTGGTATATAAAATATAATGCTTCTAACTTTGGAAATGACGGATTTCCATATAACGGTTCATCCCTTGTTTTTTTTTTTTTTTAAATACTTTATTGTACACCACAAATTAAACAGATTAGCCTTATAGTAAGTACACGTAAAGAAAAGATGGTACAACCGGCGGTCTTATCGCTTTAAAGCGATTTCTTCCAGACAACCGAGGTGATATGGAGTAGTAGCCAACAGAGAGATGGTAGGTGGTGTAAAATAGACTACATACATAGATACAAATAATATAATACATACATAAACTACTACATACATATAGCTAGGTACATTGTACAGCTTGTACCTTGTTTTACCCCTTTAAGGGTGGAATTTGGTAAAATTCGTTCTTAGCTGACCTCTACTCGGTGAAAAAATAGTGCTACCAAATTTCAAGTCTCTAGGTCTTATGGTTCCAGAGATATTGTGATGAGTGAGTATTTACGTGGAAATCTCCAATATATATATAGATATATGATTGTATTTTATAGATAAGTCACAGTAGCCAGATGAAATTCTGTACTATATACTTAGTATAATATATAATAAAATATTTGGTAAGTGGGATTGAGAGGGAAATAAAACACCTTATTTTTTTTCACTGCTTATAATTTTTTCTACTCTAACGTATACATAGATAGTATGGCGAGTGACAACCAAACATATCTATTAAGTTAAAACATTCAATAATATTTTGATTATAATATCATTTGTGCCTAGGCTGCATTTATATACCACGAATATTCGCATTATCTCGATGGAGTGATGGATGCGATGACTTCGGTATATCGGGGCGAAGCCGAAGACATTTCGATCCGCCGGTGGTAAGCTTTCACGCCTCAAATGATTTACGCTTGTGCGTTTGCACTTCGATCTTATTCCTTCATTAGTTTACTTCGCCATAAACTACACGACGATTTAATATGGATATACATATTCGCCGTAGATCGAAGTTGATGTTTATACTCACGAATATTATCGCGATAAATGCGGCCTAGGTATTACAGGAATATAATATTTGATTAACATATTTTTTTTTTCATAAAGTATGGCGCTAGGACCTGTACGTGATTAATACGTATAATAACATCAGATCTACTTGAAGAGTGATTACTTGAAGTTATAGAACGTATAATTACTAAGGAACTTTTGTACGATACCACGCGGTATATATATATTTTTTACTTTTTTTTTATTTTTCTTTTTTTTAATTTTTTTTTATTTCTTTTTTTTTTATTCGTTTTTTATTTTTTATTATTATTTTTTTCTTTTTTTTCTTTTTTTTTGTTTTTTTTTTAATCGTCGCGTGATGTACCGTACAACACCTAATTATAACATATTTAATCTGAATCTACTGATAAAGTGATAAGATAAAATGTTATAAGTGGATTAATACTTCATAATAACATTAACATGCAGAATAATGGAGACATAATATATTGAATAAGTATGCATAGTATGGATCTTAGACCACTGGACCGGTGGTTTCACCACATTTCATATTACTTTCTAACAAGAAGACATTCTTGCTTTCTGATGTCGCAGTATTTTTTCCCTTTCGATTGATTTCGATTGACATTGAAAATGCTGTAAATGATCCCCGATACTGAATAGCATATACATTTTAAGAGGGTGACGATGTCAAATGACGTCGAGAGATTCGATGGGGTTTGAAGGGTTAGAATTAGGGTAGGTTTTATCCGTCGTAAGTGAAAGTACGTAAGTAGTAGTTTATGTAGAACTTAGTATAAAATAACTACAAATATAATGTAATGTCTAAAATAAAAAAAAGACTTATTTTTTCTCAAAAATAAAGTATATGGATAGTCAGAAAGATTCCTTCTTTCGGATAAGCTCAAACTCGTTAATTTTATTCTAAAAAGATTAAATGAGAAACCTCCATCGCTTAGTGCGAGCAGGCGAAAGGATACATAAGTATTGTCGTATATTATTTTCGCCTAAACACAGCAGTCAAGATTTCTCATAGAAAGAGCACTTTTATAAGGACTAGTAACTATTCAAAGTTAATAAAAATGATTTTAAAGAGAGAACTTTGATAAAGGGCACGATTACATAGGTATGTTTCATATAACTAACAGTGAGCAAACACCACAACCCTCTGAAGAATAAAAAAAAAGAAAACAATTTAACGTAAATGTTACCAACCAGCATTACTCGCATGTAGCATTTCGAATTACTTTCAATACCACATCATATTATAGGCACTACATTACCTTTACAATAAAATAAATTCCGCTAACTCATATTCCAAGTTTGAAATATATACATAACGTAGTTCATTGCAAAATCGCAAGAATTATATATCATTCAAATTCCTTAACAACTTTACTAATACGTAGGTAGATACCCGAATTGAGTACTAGCTACCATCTCTTTCCCATATTGCAAATATAAATAATAATAATGATATATTCGTTTATATTTCAAATATAACATATTATATTTTATAATAATTTTCAATATTTTTTATAGAATATATATTATCAGATTAGTAACAATGAAGGCATAAGTTTCTTTTGAAAGGTTCACAATATAATATACTATAATTATTTATACCATAGTCTTACATGCCAAGCTATACATATTTACCTCTATTACCGCTATTTCTCACTTTCTCGACATTCTTATACCTATAATACTATACAAATAAATCACTTCTATTTCCAAAGAGCCTCGAACAAACAAAAAATAACAAAAGTACAATTATCATAATTATAATATAATTAATTATACGATTCAAGGATTTCATAAGAATGCTATAATTTAACCGTGAAGTCGACAAAGTAAAAAGGTATGTACTCGAAGTAAAATTAACATTAAACAAAACTAATTAACAGAATCTAAAACGATGGATTAATAATATACTAATTAATTTAGTTGCGATATTACATTAAATAATATGTAATACAGATAATTAATAAAAGTATATATATAATATGCATTTTAAACATATAATTACTTGAGGCTGCAAACGATTTCATTTCCTCTGTACATTCTTGCGATTGATAATATATGTATATAACATTAAATAAGACAAGCCGATGTTTCAGGTTTCAAGTCATTGATGTGCAAAAATTAATAAGATTTTCCTGAATCAAGTTGAGATATGTACCCAATATGATCGATGATATTTCTACGAACAAATTATTGGCATTTTCTCTTGAATGGAGTTATATTATGTTAAATTTATATTATAAAAATACTTTCAGGTAAATAGGTTTTTATGCAGATATGATTTCTTTATTTATAAGAATAAATATATGTTTCTCGTTATATTAAATTTGTTCCTAAATTATAGATTTTATTTTTCATCAAAAAATATCGATATTTAATATATATTTTTAATTTTATTTGGGAATTATATATACAAATTCATAAATTATGTTATTATGATTCCCTCAAGATTTTTGTTTAATAGAATGCCTTTAATTTTTATCACTTTTTGGCTTGTAGGTACGCGATCATGGTGTGAAATAATGCATAAAGCGACACCGCCGTGTCAGAGGGTGCAAATTGGCAAAACAATTGTATATTATTGAAAAAATAGAGGATTGGAATGTATTCATGCATTTTTTTTAAATAATTATCTAATTAGTGAATGTTCTTCTGAAGCGTGTGAAATGTTGAGTGAGTGAGTTGAGAATGTTGATTCTGTGAGATGGAATGTAACGTATGAGTGAAGGGAGCGATGCGCGATGGAGCGTAGCGCGGGCGTCGAGCCGCACGCCGCACCTCAACCCGCTCCCGTTAACGTTTACGCTAATCAAATTCTCTTTACGTACGCCCGGAAAACAGCTGATGCTGCAAGCAACCACAATAAGACTGATTAAAATTTACGCGCCTGCGACCGTCGACTTTATCACCGTTTCAAGACTCGAGCTCTTGTACGTTAGGATGTGCAACGCAGGGTGAGATAACCAAACACAATTGTTGTTACACATAAGTTACCGAACTTAGTGTCTGCATTTGGAGATCTTAAATTTCAAATATAAATTTCGTAATGTATCTTTAATTATTTTTTAAAATATTTTTAGACCTATTTAAATTTTATGTTGGTTTGCTTTACGTGTCAGTGAAATATCAATGGATCAAGAACATGAGTCATGTAACGCTAATAAATCGAAGATGTCAGCGGCCGTTAGCAGTCGCGCGGCCCCCGCCCGCCAGCTCCGAGGCTCAACACTACTCTACACGACGTCCCAATAGATTTGTTACATCGCCCGAAGTACCTCAATACTAGACGTCGCACTCGTTAAGCCAAAAGCAAATTATAATTAAAAGACAGCACAGGATGAAAATGAAGATTTTTTTGTTGAAAAAAATAAATAAAACGATTTCAGTGTTCGAATATAATTTAGTACCTACAAAGTGAAAATTCTTGTCTGTATATTTTTGTTTGAACTATGAATTGGTATATTTGCGAAATACTCTTCTTATACCTTACTTAATCTTGAAGGAACCTTAAACATGCCATTTATTGCGAACTATTTAAAATTACAGTTTGTTTCAGCTTATTTACAAAATACACAGTTTTGGGTATTTCATAATAGTTTTTAAGAGAAAATTGTCTAGTTGGTGATTGTGCACTTAAAAGAGTTTCCAGTTAACTTTCATAATTCGAGATTCACTGGTACGACTGGTACTGGACTGGTTACGAGCCTCGTAAAATTGACAATATGACCAAAATAATAATGATAGCTTAGTCTTTCTCTAGTCGCAGTAGTTCTCAATTTTGCTCTATTATATAATTAAATAATATTGAACGTGTATAGAATATTAATTTTAGCTTATATAACAAAAAAGATTTGAACTCGTTCAAAATTTATTTGTGCGGGCACAACCACCAAAAGCAATCTCTTATAAACGTGTTTGGCACATTTTATTTTGACATCCTTCTTTTACCGAGCTGGTAAAATAAATAGTGCTAGTAATTTTATATTTAAAACCTTGATAACATTAACAAACAAAATAAATCATTCAAATATAATACTAATAATTATAACAACACCATATCACAGCACCATTTACGACACTATGCCGTACTTTACGTTGGTAACATTTTATGTTTATAATTTCATTTTATTTTCAATTTTTTAATATAATTGGACATTTTTAATTCACATTTTTTTGCTCAATGGAAAAGTGATATGTCCACATTATACCAATTAAAGCTTACTTTCCGTTTCAACCGACCGCAACATACTCTTGAAATACAATGAAATCATTTAATTAAATTGAGCTTAAGATAAATAAGCGAATCAGTCTGTGTTAAGAAAATTAATTAGTCATTTAAGATCGTTTTTGGATATCCAAAAGCAAATAAATATAACGTTGGTACTTGAACAACACTGATAAAGGAACTATTAAACTTGGAGAGATCGGACGGGGATCGCCAGAATGGCAGAATTTTTAAGGAAGCGTTGTCAGTGCTGCTTCGAATTGATCGGTTCAACGCCCAATACCTTACCGCTAGTAGGATATGTGAAACACAGAGTAGGATACGTGGTTGGTGGTTGCTTTTTGCAGGTGCCTCACTACTTACTAAGCAAGAATAAGGTCCTAAATTTCCTTAACAGGCGGGTGAGGTACTATACGTCCGTAAAGTGCTTTAAGTACTTACTACGAATACTGCACCGAAGTACTCGAAGCAGTATCTTGAACCCCCACCCCATGCTCGTAGACATATACACAAAGGTAAGGGCGCGTTAATCGTCAATACGGAAGGGTAAAGAGTTCATGTAAGGTACACAAAGTGCTTTGGGACGCTATGAGCGATGTACCGATGAATTCGCAGCGGCGCCGAAGTCATCCCACTCGTATAACAATTGAGGGAAAAGTTAAGGAGGGGTTAGTGGTTATAACGAGCGGGTGACGAACCGACCGCTTAACGGCTTAAGGTGTCATGTTAAGAGGCGGGCAATTCCGGACTGCCATAACTGTGTGCCGTAGGGCGCTGTAGCCTGCGGACGTAGCGCCCTGTAACGCGCTCCATGGCCGTTGCGCCTGCGGTACAGGGCTATGAGAGCCCATATGAAAATGCCTTACCATGCCTCCGCTCAGTTGATGAAGTATCGTGGAGCCCTGCGATCCGCCGATGTGCGCGGATGGTCGCCTTGATCTGGGCGACGGCGTTGATGTCGGCAAGAACGGAACGCTTGATGACGTATTCGGCATCGAACCACCCTACATATAGGCAAATTGTAGCATTCGTCCGTCACAAACGAGTTTCATTTTTGTTATTACAGAACTCGTATTTGTTGTTATGCAAAAAAAACTATAACTAGCTTTATTATTCTGAATTGATTCATGCAAATGATGTATATTTTTAAAGTAACGACCAACTCCTCAACTTTATTCAATCACTGCATTGATTTTGGTAATTGTTATATAGTCATATTCATGCATATATGCAAAGGTTAAAGGCAATATTATTCTGAGTAATTTGACAAAGATTAAAAATATATATAAAACTAATTTGATATTGTGTCATATACATTAAGGTTGGCTTAGTGTAGAAATGTAACATACTGTTTACAGATTCTGTTTGTTTCTAAAACTTATTATTAGAAGAGACTACTAACCATGCGTTAAACTGTAGAAACATTATATCAGCGTATGAAATATGTCAAGTTAATATTTTGTGAGTCATAAATTATTGGCACGGAGATGTTGCCATTTTGTTAGCGAGATTGTACACTTAAATTGTATTAGACCTCATTGGAAATGTTAAGTTTGGGCAACATCTAAGTGACGCAAAATTACATACACATTTGTAGATAATATAAAGGTCGCGACGGAACCACAAACATGTAAGAGAACATCATACTCACGATCATGCTCCGTGCAAGCTGCGTAGAAGAACAAATAGCAACAGTAAATGAGACAGCGGTAAACATTCGGCTCACAGCCACGATATAAATGAAATGATGACTATTGCTTTGAATTATTTCACACCCAAAAATACATAAAACAATATTTAAGCGCTGATGAGCCGGGAGCTCCAGTCGACCGCGTGTTTTGTATTGAGAATCGTAAACGAGTTAAATTACGCTCTCAATTAATTTTAATTTAATGTCAATGTAGATTACAATGTTTTGAATTTTGAAAATGTTATTAAATTTTACAAAATATACTCTTTATTTTAATTGCCAATAGTGTTGCCAATTATTACCATTAAAACACAGATTCGACGAGGGTCCTTGCAGATTGTCGAAGGATAAGCAGAACGGTAGGATTAATAGGCGCGGGAGAAGCTACCCTCCAGCGTTTCGGGTTGATACAATGACGTGATTGGTGTCATGCATCGCAGTTCATTTGCAAAACAAAATAAAGAGCATGCATCACTTTTAGTATTTCTTGATATTAAGGTCTCGATTTCCTCGCAGGAATGGAAGTACTAGCGACATGATACGATGAGAGTTATAATGATTGGACAGAAAGAGTTCGCAACGTGTGATAAATACGCCAACCAGGTTCGTGCATATGGACGTGTGTGATAGTGATGATGAGCAATGACACAATCTCTCCCAGTCCACGTGGGGAGAAGACGCGATCGCAGAAGAGAGCAGTCCACATCAATTTAAGCCGTTCCAAGTCGATATTTAATAGAGGATTCGAGAAACCGTTGCGACGCGGAAGAGGATGATTAACATCACTTACAACGTGATGGGAGGGTGATGGCACTGATAGGCTCGAGCCTGAGCCGCCACGTCCTCTGTACTGACGAACCTGCCAAAACAATAGCGTCACTTGACCATTAGCATTGATGACGCTGTTAGCGCTGTTTCCTCTGATTTGTCCTAATATTTCCTTTTGACTAATGAATGACGTGTCATTTAAATATAATATGGTAAATGTACGGAGTCAATTAAGTATTACGTTTGTGGTTGCCATCGTGCGACTTACAGTGGGTGGCGACAAGTTTACAGCAGATCCTCGGCGCTCTTGTGGTCCAATGCTCGAATGGCGCCGAGTTGGCAATCCAGAGGCGCCACCTGGACTTCCGCCTGGAGATGAAGCACAAGATGGAGCAATGCGAATCTTGGGTGCTATCATAGTGTTGTCTGACAAGCGTCTATTTGGAAATACGCTTGCAACACGCAGAAAGTTGCCATCGTTGGTGTTTGTAGAGTTGTTTGAACCGAAAAACCATTGACCGATGCCTGTACCTTTAAAATTAAAGTGATCACATTAATTATAAAAATATAATTATTTTAAAAATATATATTGAAACATTAACAAAATGTATCTTTTGAACGATTTTATGTATTACTAGACATTAGTACAAACACAGTTATACACTTACTCTTAAAGCTTCCTGCAACATTACTTGCGACGCTACCGATTGCACTAGCGACACCACTACCCACACTGCTACCGGCTGCCTTGGAGGTAGAAGGAGCAGCTGCCGCGTTTTTACGATCCATATCCTCGGCACTGGATGTCTTCCGTCTGTCTACCCGTAGGTTGGGAATACTAAACGGTGGTGGGTTATTGATATCTGTGTGAGTCGCTTGGCGAAAGACGCTCCGTTCAGGGGTGGGCACAGGAACACTGGGTGCCTTCAATAGGTTACGTTGGTGCTTGTCAATGTTCTCCAACATTTGATAGATTATCTGCAAGCAAGATTTTTTCCATAATTAATTATTAATAAATTCGAGCTTTTAACATTTTAACAAAACAAATTAAAAAGAGGTTGTCACATAAATTATAGCATGAAAATTGTTTCAATGATCGTCATCTCCGTTTCTTATTATTGATTCATATATATATTTTTTACATTAAAACCTTAAATAATTAATTATATCTTAATGGAAGAATATTTTAACTCGAAATTTGTTCATAAGATTATTATCAAGGAAAAATATGTAGAATTATTTCTTAATGGTTATATGTTTAATGGTTATACCTTAAAAAGTTGTTTAATAAGCATTACAAATCGAAAACGTAAAAATTAATATATATTTTTTTTAAATAAGGATCAAGAGGAATTAAACGACTGATTCACTGCAGTCTCCGGTAAATAGAGCACCAAATTAAATTTATGCTAATAGTCTATTATCGGTCTTCTTCCCAACAACGGCATACTGATTGCATTTCCATAGATATAATGGTGGCGTAGAAATTATGTGACAAAATAGATTCTTCACAGCTTCCTTGTTTTAAACTAAGTATATTTAAAAGTGGTTTATGATATTCATATATATAATTTGTTTAATATAACATCGATTCGATCGATTTTGATTAAACTTAATTCTGATTGTTGATGATTTATCTACTATTCAGAACAATAAGACTGCGTTTATACAGATTTTGCCAAAGCTTTTGACATTGTCGATCATTACATTTTGTTGGAATAACTTAGTGGACTATGGTATCAATGGTAACCTTATAAGGTGGTTTAAATCGTAATTGATGGGCCGTAAGAAACGTGGTTATCAGAGATTACCAATCACACATTTATTGCAACTACAGGAGTACCACATGGCTCTATTCTTGGACCAATATTATTTGATATTTTTGTAAATGTCATAGTGGAGTGTTTTAAGCACTGTCAATTTTAATTATAAGCCGACGATCTTAAAATACACAATAAGATAAATTAGGACAATAACTCTATAAATATTCAAAGTGATCTAGATAGGCTTTCGGTATGGTGTGATCATAATCATATAAAATTAAATTATACGAAATATTACATTATAACCTTCAGTAGAAAGACAAATAACTTTAATTTTGATTACAATATTAATGTCGTAGAGAAAGTCAACCAAATACGCGATCTTGGGATTATTCTAGATAATAAGCTAAGTTTTATATTCCATGTAGATAACATAAATAAGAAGTCACTCGAATTTTTAGGATTTATTTTAAGAGCTTCAAATGTCTTCAAGGACTTCAACTAAAATAACATTATTTAACACCATGATAAGAATCCGACTTGAGTATTGTTCGGTCACCTGGAGTCCTCACTATCAAGTACATAAAGATTGAATTTAAAGAATACAAAATATTTTTTGACGTCATCTGGCTTATAAAGACAATGTTTTCAAACAGAATGAACTTTATAAAGATCAGCTAAAATTATATAAAACTCTTTCACTATGTAATCGTAAAGACTTAATGGATTTATGTTTTTTGTAAATGAAGGTATTGATTGTCCAAATTTGTTGAGCAGAGTAAAATTGGCAACACCAAGGTATAACGTTACAAATAAGCAAACTTTTAATCAACTATTCGCGAAAAGTAAATAGTAGTAAATTGACTAAATTCTACATGATTCTGCAGTTTACATGATGATTGATAAAAAATAATGAGCCCATAATATTTTTTTGTCATTATCTAAGTGTATAAATATATAATAAATGATAAAGACGATGATGTCCAGTCGCCAATCTAAAGAGAGATTAGCCACTGTGCAGGATATATTATATATACCACAGGCGCACTCTCTTTTCTCTAACTCTGGTAACTCGATGGGACGGCAATTCGATACGACCGGAAAGAGTTTAGGCGCTGGATCAACGGCTTTATGCGCTTTCCAAAGAACGGGAGTGTACACTGTACACGCTTCCAACTCCCAGAGTCCGGGCTGCTACTGAGAATATTTGACAGAAACACTCACTAACTTTATCGGCCCGAATTGGGATTTGAACCCAGGACATCGGGATGTGCGATCACAAGACTAACGAGGCAGCCGATAATCTATAATATAAAATTAATGACATATTAAGATTCAGCTTACCGTCGCATAATCACAGATTGCACGTGTTTAAAAAGTTTAAATTTATTTATTAATTGTTATTATTTTTTAAACCAATTTAGTAGTAAATCAAGTATTTTTTAATATATTTAATATGGGCCCTACACCATTATTTATTGTATAATGTATATAATAAAATATTAATAATTAAATTGATTCACTGTATGTAATGATTACTTATTGTAATATGTTCAGAAGTGACAAATATACTATTTGCACCCATAAACCCACTTATTCATTCACTTAACTTAAGACCATCCCGTAACAAAATCGATTGAACAAAAAGGAACAACCGAAATCCGTTTATAATAGGCGAAGTTATCAAGAGTAAAGTTTGAATTGATAACCTACTTTTTGAAGTCGGCTATAAGCAGTAACTTACCTCCATCAACAGGTTAAACTGTTCTAGATCAAGCGTCGGGTTGACAGCCTGAGGTGCCAAAGACGGTATCATTTCGGTGGCCATCAGCTTGCTGCTCAGGTCGAACTTCGATTCAGCTATCATGGATTTGTATAGTTCTGTAACCAGAAAGTCTATTTGTTGCATTTAAATTACGTTAAAAGTTGAGTTACATGGCTCAGCAATAAATATCGCAATGCAAAATTCGCGGCTGCACTTTAATTTTTAACGCAGATTAGCTTTAAATTTAATTAAAATTAAACCTTATTAACACTAAAGCGCTAGATTTCATAAAATAGATCCTTAATATAAAAAAAAACTTCATAACTATACTTTGAATAATATGCTTACTTAACTATGACAATATTATAATTAGGTAGGACTCGCGATTAACACAAGGCCCTATTCTTGTTACGTTTGGCACATGGTGCGAAAATAGTTTGGGCAATTATTAATATTAGAAGGAAATTGATTAGTTGCGAATCGATCAATTCACGTCTTTCATATAACCTATTATTTGGTCTTCACTTAGCAGTCAGTAGTTTATTAGATTTATATTTGTAAAGTTTTTTCGGATTATCGTTGCATTATTTCAAACACTACTTACTAACGACACGAGAAACTATGTCAGGATCGTCCAGCTTCATGACGAGAAGTGTTGGCACAACGACATTCATTACATGGTTCCTTTGTAGTCGAAGAAGAACTAACTCAAAGAAACCGAGCACAAGGCTCACAACTTTCACATCGTTTTGGTTCAGTTCGAGAAGATGCTGCACTTTTGCGATGACTACAGTTTCTAATTCTCTGTCAGAGATAACGTCAGCAATATTCCGTACGGCAACTAAAGACGCCGTCTGTAAAAAAAAATACATTGTTGTTGCGTTGTTCATTTATTCATACGTAGCAGATTTATATTGTAGTAAGTAAGCTGAATCGAACCTGTATAATGGTGTTGTTGGTGTCCATGGCAGCGTATAGCAGTGGCATAAACCTGGCGGTGGTCTCGTCCTTCGAACACTTGTGTATCAAATGGTGAAAATTCTCCAGTAATGCTTGACATGGCTCAGGGTTCGATGAGCGCATCACTTTCATGAAATCTACAGTTCTGTAGTAAAATATAATATGAGATTTTGTACCAGTAAATTTTAGCTACCAATACAATGCAAAGGGTAAAATGGATGAGACATGTGAAATTATATACATTTAGTAGCGGTTAACTCGCGGCTTTGCCCGCGATAAAATAAAAGTAAAAAATATGTTATCATCTATTTGAGCTGTGAAAACAGTAAATTTCAAGCAGAGCAGACCATTTTTTATCAAAGCAAATATTTTAAAAGTGACAAAATACGTATGACAAAATATTTATTTCTAACCAGAGGCTTGTATATAAATTTTCATGCTTCTAAGATTAAAAATGACGGACCCGCAATACAAACTATCAACCCTGCATTTTACCCTCGTGGTGGGTAGTTTTTAAAAAAACCAAATAAAAAATGAAATAAAAGTGAAATACGTATTTATCAAAAACTACGGATCCCCGATACAAACATTCAACCCCTATTTCACCCTCTTGGGGGGTAGATTTGAGAAAACCCTGAAATATGTGTTTATTTATTTTTAACCAGAAGCTTTTTATGCATTTTATGCATCTCACATATAAAATGGCCGACCCACCATACCAACTTTCAACCCCTCTTACATCCTCTTGGGGGGGGGGGGGGTAGATTGTCGTAAACCCTAAAATACTTATTCATTGATTTCCAATCAGAGGTTTGTATATAAAACTTCATGTTTCTAACTATCTAACTAAAAATGACGGACTTCCATACAAACTTTTAACCTCTATTGGGGGTAGAACGTCCAACATTCCTTCGTTAGTGGATGTCTACTTAATAAAGCAACCCTACTCACCAAATTTTATGGCCCTAACTTTACGCTTGGCGATGATGAATCAGGCAGTCAGACAGTCAGTAAGGACTTTTTATTTAATATATTTATAATAATCTGTACTAATATATAAAGCTGAAGAGTTTGTTTGTTTGACCCGGCTAATCTCAAAAAATGTTTTTGTTCGAATTTAAAAAATATTTTTGTGTTGTATAGTCCTTTTATCGAGGAATCAACATTCTAGGCTGGTACAGATATATATATATATAACTTTCTGCACTCTTCCTCCTTCTAAACTTTAACTGTGCAAAATTTTATTCCTCTCCGTCCACGCATTTGTCGTAAAAAGGGATACCAAGTTTTTGCTACAAGTATTTATAATATCATATTTTGTGTCATGAATTCATGACTAACGAGGCTTACCTCAAAACTGGAAGGATTGAGCTTTTAAATTCCTCCTCAGTAGACTCATGCGTCATCCACATGATGGGATTAAGAACGGAGCCCAAAACTTCTGGAGTATGCACCTCGATCTCCAGAATTGGCCAAACAAACTGCCAACGTAATTTCTGAAAGGCAATTAATAATTCATAACACCGAAAGTACCGATAGAGTCGCTTCATTAGAAACCTGTTGCACGATTCGTCTACAACAAAAAAGCCATTTAGCGCCATCGCTTTGCAGCAAGCAAAGTACATGAATGTCAAATATTTGTAAATAGTACATTTTTTTATTACGAGGCTGTTTATAGGTTGGTATCGTATCTATGTGGAGTCATTTAAATTATCGATTATTATTATAGTAATAAAATATCTGTTCTAACATATGAAATTAGACCAAAATATCGGATAAGTATTAACTAATTAATTACACACATACATACATAACTAAAGTAAATATAATTATATTTGTAGAATTAGAAATAACGTTTTCGTTAAATAGAAACGTATATTATCGAAATAAAAACTAGAATAGAAGATATTAGAAATCTAACTATATTCAAGGAGGCTTACAAAACACTTTTGTATCGTCAATAAATAGGATAAAAAATAAATAAATAAATAAAAAATTGATAGAAACCTTTACTCATATTAAATATATCATTACAAGTAATGATATCAAAAATATTATTATTGTGCAATAAGATTTTATACACTGGTTGTAACTAATATTCTAATATTGAGCAAGAATTTTGAAATTGACTTTGTTCATAGTTGGCGAAGTACTTAATATTGTAATTTAAAACTCAATAACTTGTAATCTGCAATATCTTACTTTTGGTTTTAAGTAATAAAATGTTTTTTTTTAATATTAATATCACTTTTTATGATGAAAATTTCGTAGATACTTTGAATTTTGCCTATTGATAAATTTAAATCTATACATATAGTTACGGCATAATATAAAATACAAGAATATATGACATCACATAATATATAAAATAAGAACATAGTTCATGAAAAAGCGTCGATAAACAATTAATTGAGAGAATGAGTAACTATATAGATTCTAGTCGGGTTTTCTCAATAAAAATTACATTCAGAACTGGTGATAGTAGTGCTTCAATACAATTTAATCCTATAATATGACGATTCAAAAGTTCCTATAACAGCCCCAATTGAATAAATTTGTTTTTGTTTCATTTTATACGTTAAATTGTAATTTAAATATAGATTTTTCAAATATATAACTGTCGCTAGGTATATACAAATACATCTTCGAAATACGTCGAAGTCGTCGTAACTAAGCACTCAAATATTTTTATTAAAACATATAGCGACATAATGAACTCAGTGTTGTTGGTAAAGTTCATTTCAAGCTGCTGCAGGTAAAACAAATCGCCAAAATTCGCATCTGAAAAAAATAACCACGCTTATTTATCATTATGTTATTATAGAAATATTATCTACAGAAATTGATTACTCACATCACTATTTGTGGAAGATTGAAAATTTATTAATGACTAAAAATAGCTATAATACCTTTAATTTTATTAGAAACACAATATCTATTTACAATTGCCGATTATTTACAAAAAAACTACACTTACAGTTAATAATTAAATTTGTTATTACTTATGAAGACCTTAAAATTCGTAAAAAGGTTTTCCACGATATTATTAAAAAAATGTTAAAATTTATTAATATATAATTATTTAATATTATACTCTTACTCCAAATTATATTTTTGTTCCGTTTGCTGTTGAAACGCTTGGACCTTGGAGTAATAGTGCAAAATATTACACCCCGTCTTATTGCCCGTACTAGTGACAGGAGGGCTGGTTCATTCGCCCTACTAGCATTCTTTGCACCATTCCATGCGATCACGATTTGTTTAGTAATTATTTTTAATTTTTATTTGTATTTATTTAAGGTATGAATGTAAATAAACATTGTAAATCTTTATTAGAATATAATAATAATATTGACTAATACAGACTAAACATAAATTGTAATCGCAAAAGTAATATTAATTTAATTTATAGTATGGATAAACAGTAATAATTACAAATATCTTTTCATATGAAGCAAAATAATTAAAGAGCTCGTAACGTAATATGTCCATCACAACTAGTACAGCGTGTTTTCGATAAATGGCACTTGAGTTCAACGGTCAATCCCATTGAAGATATTATTTTTATTAATACAAATTCGCGTAGGTTATTATGCTGTAGGGTAGTAGCAAGTAATTACCTTCGGTATATAAGGCAAGGCCTCAACCAGTGTGCCTTTGTAGAAGTTATTCTTTTGTTCGTAGTCCTTCGTGGTAATGACGTCCAGGAACTGCATCGCCTGAATAGCTGGCTCGCTTTGGCATCTAAAGTCATGCGAGTATTAGGATATTATTCGAGAAAGTAATCAACCATTAACTTTTTTCTTCAGAAAAACAATGGTTTTATCATCGTTACCTTTTAAAATATTACGTATATTATAATTTATATTTAAAATTACAATCTTATTTACTTTACTCAAAGTAAAGTGATAGACAGAAGTAATTGCGGTATTGTTTAATCAAAGCTTTGTGTGTTTTTTTAAGACAATGTTTTCATTCACCGACTATCTCGTATCTCGTATTCTAAGAGTTGGCTCATCTGGGCTGTAGTGAATATTACATCATTAAAATGATTCGAATTATTATGATTATGTATCAACGCGACAGGTAAGGTTATATGTCATTAATGTATACACGAATCAAAAACGCCTTAACTGAAAACAGGCAAAATATATTAGCTCTCCCACTTATGGGCCGATGTAGTCGGAATAAAAACACATCGAAAAGAATAGAATGGATATTACTTGAAGTAATTTATGAGCGGCAGCAACTGAGTCGAGGGACGTGGGTGCGGATCTATAGAGAGTAGACGCTGCACGGCTTCTTGCAGCCCCGGCGGTACGCGAGGCAGCACGCACAACACTTGTTGGTCCAACTGTTCAAACATACTCAGATTACAGAATGAAAGTTTTAACATTTATCATACATAAATTTTAAATTCGTGGAAAAACGTAGGTAAAATAAAATAGTAATTGAGATTTAAAGTAGTGTTCATTTAATATTCCTCGTAAAGGTTAATTGTCGACTACAGCTTAAAAATTAACTAGTTGGAACACAATACAATTGTTTCGTTTATCTGCATGAAGTTCGTTTTCAATTTCAGTGCTATTATGTTCACAAGTGTATTTGACAAGTAGCCTGAAGGTTGTTTATTAAATAGCCAATCGTTTTGCGATACTGATATAAGCTATAGCTATATCGCATGGTATAATTTTTGGCTTTAAAAGAAACAATAAATAAATGAGAATTTATTTTATCATTTAATTTTCGTTTATATCAGGCCAGATTATTATCCAAATTAATAATAAACATTGTATATAGTGGTTTCACGACATTTTTCGACTTCTTACAAATGTCAAATTACTGATGACAGAAATAGAGAAATCAATTATTTAACATTTCGTATAACGATCGCAAAACTTCTGAAGGACTAAACTGATTACTGTCACATTGTTTTTGACGAATCGAACGTTGGTGGCGCTGTTCTCGTGTCATAAAATATATTGTATAACTTTTTCATTTTGTAGCGCTTCAAGACACGGCCTCGTTTTATTTGTTGTATTTTGTTATACAAATATAATTAAATAAGTAAATTAAAGCATACAAAGGCTGACTTATCATAATTAATTTGTTCCAGCCCAACTTTGTTTTACCTAGAAACAATAATTATAAAGAAATGGAGATTAAAAAATTAAGGAAGAGCAAATCTTAGAATGATAAAGCATTCTACCCTTATCAATAAAATGATATTAAAACTATTTAAAATATATTATGCGAATATAACACTAGAAGAAAAACAAACGTTATAAATTACGTTTTTCAATTATTATTATATATTAATATTTATACCTATATCTTAGCTAAATGAACTTTATTAAGACCGCTTCATTTTATGTTAAAATTATCTTCACAAAAATTAATGAAGTCTTAAAATAGAAGTTTTATATTTCAATAAATTAATTAAAGCCATTCGTCACTGTAAAATTAATTGGATTAATCCTTTCAATACGCTTTGATCGCTAGCTTTATATAGATAGTTGTATTTACTTGTTGTTTCTCTAATAAGTTTATGCCCCTGTAGGAGACAGGTACTCCCAATTTAGATACCTTTAATTAACAAAACGCTTAGTGCTTCAGATCGCTACATTTAGCTTGCATCTTATTTTTTTTTTCCAATTATATTATACGTATTAACTTTGGAAAAATATATTTAAATTATAGCTTATTTTATTGACGTGGAAAAAATTATTACGGACGTCCTAAGACTTTAACTAAAAACAATACGAAGTACGAACCAGCTTTAAAAATCAAACAAAGTTTCTACAGAATTCAAAAGCATGTTGTACGTTCGTAATATTTGCGTAAGTTGTATAATATATTGTATAATGTATTGTGTAATTTTACATAATTTTAAAACTTCATAAAAAAAAATATAGGTTACATTTTAAAGCAAACTTATTTCTTTAACTCTACTGAAAGCTAATTAAGTTAAGCTGACTTTTTCACAAAAAAAATATTGTAGTAAAAGCTTAATGAATATGCAAGACTAAAGTTAAAATTTAATTCACTAATGTAATATGAGTAGACGGCATCGTTTGAACATTTCATTTTTTGTCTTACGCATTAATTTTTTTTGGATATTCAAACTACGACTGTATTAAAAATCTTATTTTTATCTTTCCTCGGTCAAAAGACCACATACATTTTGATGAAGTGGTATAAGCACAATTACAGGGAATTTGTGATTGGGTCTCATTATATACCATGTTTTAATCTATATGAAGGTTTTAGCATACGAGTAAATAAAACAAATAAGCTGATTCAACGAATAAGGAAAATCCATTGAAATCATAAAAAGTGAGATGAAAGCCTCACTTTCCTGTTAAATCACGATAAAATAAAAGTCACTTGTTAATTAACTGAGGACACCACGACAGGAACGAATCAAAATAAAAAATAAGAACTAGTAATAGAAGAATAAATATTAAAATAAATAACTGTCCGTCTAAGAGTTTTAGAAACCACCATTATGAGGATTCCTATTACAATCTTGGGTCAACAAAAGTTTATACTCAATATACGACTACATAATATCTTGTCTGGCCAGCATTCTACCCTTATCAATAAAATAATATTAAAAATATATTACAATATTTGGGTAATTGGGTATTTATCAGAACTCGGACGATTTATTTCAAATAGATTTAATTGGTTTGGTTCCCGCAATTTAATGCAATATTCTCATTATTTTATATAATAGTAAATTATTACGAACGAATATATATGATCTGTATATCACAGTTGATGGTACATTATAATAAATAATATCGATATTTATGAAGAGCGATAATTTCTATCCAACTGATTTTGGAAACTTTAAAATATTAATACGGTACAATTTTCCTGAAAGTATGAATAGTGATTTATAATGTAAGTTATTTTTGTAGTTCATGTAACAAAAGTTTATATACTCGATATATTTACTTTTTATGGAGAGTTTGAGAGCAATTCTCCACTAGTAAATCGATTCCCATCAAGGGTGATAAACTCCGATGGACTCATAAACTGCATCAATACACAAGACGCCTGAAATAAACATTATAACCAGGTATTCAATCTTTTTATATAGATTTAAGTTGATTTGATGAGTTGATTTAACCTACAGTTTGGTTCGTTTACTCCATAACAGCGTAATATAGTTCTTAATTGTATGTTTGTAAAATGGAAAGGAACATCCATTTTTTTTACAAAAACGATAGTTGTAACAAAAATTGGTTTTGGTTGGTTTATTGAAAAAATGATTTTTACGATAATTTTGTTTTTGCACAGGTCTTTTTAAAGTTGAATAAGGTATATTGCCTCTACGTGCCCTTACTAATCAGTTCAGTGAAAATCTCTGTTATATAGCGTTGTGTCGTCAAGCCACGTCTTCTACCGTTTTGACGAACCATATCGATCAGCACAAGTTTCGTTCGCCCGATCATCGAAATGCCACCCCACACCATATACGAACCGCCTTCAAAAGGCAATCTCAAGGCTTCCTCAATGCATCTTTGAGAATATCTCCTCGTCGACGATAGCCTCTCCTGCAATCGTCTGCACCATTTAAACATGTCCTAAAGTCATCGGTGTACAATATGCCGATGGTGGAGGCCCATTGATCTTCAGTCCAATTAATATGCTCACGCGCAAATCTTAAATGAGCTTTTCTGTGAGCTGCAGACAGCTTTGGGCTATTTGGGGTGATTATCGCTTCCTTAAGACTCCTTCTTATTGTTCGTGCACTTACGTTAACTCCAAGCATTTCATTCAGCTCAGTTTTGATGTCTACTAACGTGAGGAAACGATTTCGTAGGGAAGTTGAACCTGTCTCTACAAAACTTCCGTATACTCTAAAAGTCGTAGTGGTTTACATTTAAATTCTAGGAATCGTTCGTTTATCGAAGCCTTTTTACACCAATGCCACAATTTGAGCAGCTTGTTTGGACGAAGTCCATCCATCCATATTCATGTTTACGAAACTTTTGTAGGGAACAAAAATGTAAATCGCAAATGTAAAAAAAAACAAAATTAATATCAAACTTTACTCTACTTTCTAACTTTAGACGAATAACGAATAACTCTAACGAATTTGAGTTTATGGATAAATTTTATTTTTCCGGCTATAATTTTATATTTTTAAATTTTGATTCCTTTTTTATGATATAATAGACAGTCTCGACATTTTGATTTAGTTTAATCTAAAATGTTTGCATACTTATAAAAAATATCAATATTTAAGTAATTCTGAACTGATGCAGTTTATGAGTCCTTCAGAGTATAAGTACATTTGACCAAGCATAATAATTTAGCTCCAGTTGCAATATTTTACAAATAACAAGTAGCCGTTACAGGACAATCCGAGCATTATCCATAATCCATTCCACTCCATTGATAGCGACTGGATACGGTGCGGAGGTCACTTGGCGTTATTAATATAATTATAATAAAATAATGAACGGTCCTATAGTTAGTATCATGTGAATGATCAATATTAATTGTTAATATTATTGAGTCATTAAAACCATTATTAATACATTAATATAATATGCTGAATAATATTAAATTTCCTTGTTAAAAGATTTTTAGTTATTTTTTATTTCATTTACAGCAGATGATGTGAGTGACAGAGATGAGCTTTAAGCACCACAAATTGGCACTGCTTTAAACATTTCGTACACCACCAATGCACAACTAACCACGGAAATGTTCCTTATGTCCCTGATTACACTGACTCAATCACCTTCCAAACCGGTATATAGCAATACAAATTATTGCTGTTTGGCGGTAGATTAGTTGGTAGTTCTACCGCTTAGAGAATTAATATCGAAAGTTATTATTTTATTTTGTAAATATAAATATTATCCGACAATAACATTGGCTTAAAATTGAAATTTTTACTAGTCTACGGTATATCTGAAGGTGTAACCAATATTATTAAAATATTTCTTATATAATGTTAAGAATAAATTCATACTTACGAATTCAATCTGCTTCAAATAAAGTGCAGGGTTGTTGTTAGCTTGAAGCAGAGACCTGCCTTGGTTGTACAAAGCGCATATTATCAGTCCCAAAGAGAACATATCGGATAATATGGTGCAGTGGGCGTTTGTCTGCATTTCAGGGGCTGTTAAATGGTTATAATATAGTAATTTATCTTAACTAATAAACATTATATAGCTTATTAAATAATATTAGCAATAAATATTCTAATCCTATTTAACACTTCAATTAATCGTCAAGTTTTTCCTAGTGGTGAGGACGAATATAGCCTGATGGGACATTTTTGTATCGGTAGGCAGTAAACCATGAGGGTAATGATGCTTCTAAGTCGAATAGTTAAATAGTAAATTATTATTTGTGTATATATTTCTAATAACTGATGACATAAGGAAAAAATATCGGTGTGAAATGTCGTGAGCAAATTATTTGCTATAAAATATAAATTATAGAAAATCTTTAACTTACCCATGAAATCTAGGTTGGGTTGGCATATCTTGGGCACTTTTGGAGTCCAGGACGGCACGCTGATATTTTCAATTGGATCGGTGCCTTCAATTGGTTCTGTAAGGAAATATGTTTTTAGAAATCTTTCTTATCATTATATAGTCAAATGTAAATTATACAACGTGTGTATTCATGTATATGACGGATCGTCTTCGTTTATGAAAAATGATTTTGCATATATTATTTATGCAAATATTCCGTCCGATCTCGTTGAAGCTTGTCTCGTTGTCTCGTTGTTCTCGTTGTCTCGTCGAAGTTAAAGTTGATAGAGTAGCTAACTTGCAACAAAATATAATCTTACTTTTGTCAATTGAATGTATATATTTCATCAAACTAAGTGAAGAAAGTTTTACTAAAAGTTAAGCAACTAGAAACCTTAAACAGACAGAAAAAAACCTACCTGAGATTTATTTGTTTCTAATTTATTTAATTTCAAATGTATATGAATAAATAGGAACGGAACAATTTAATATTGTTTCGTATTTGTATCGCTTACTTAGAGTTATTGACCGAGTCCTCGAGCGACTAACCAAACTCATCTTTACAGATTAATTAAAGAATACTCGTCGTCTCGAGTCAACATCGAATCCTCTAACAATAGTGAATGATTTTATAAAATGAAAAGCGGTTAATATCGAAATGTTTGTACTTTTTACCGAATAATTTTAAGGACTGACAATTCATAAATATTATCATTTATATCATAACTAATATTATAAATGCGAAAGTCAGTTTGTTTGTTTGTGACGCTTTCACGCCTAAACCACGAAGCCGATTTTAAAAATTCTTTCATAAAGCTACATTACCAGCGAGTAACAGAGGCACATTAATAACTTCTAATTGTGACGAACCGTATTCTTACTTGTAATTGAGAACCATATAAATCACTTATAAATATATTACAATTAATTACCAAATTTACTTATAATAATGTGCACAAGGAACATAAAGTCTTAGTTCCTAAGGTTGGTATTGGAAATATGAGAATTTCAAAGTCGATATATAAGTATCACTCTAGTAATCTATGAATATGAAACCCCCTTTCTTGTCTATTAACAATAGTAAATTACTTGCCACACAATCACCGTAATAAAGCCATCGAAAGCCGAATGCAATTTTTTTTGGTTCAAATTTCCTTTCAAGGCTTATGTTGGAAACACCAACAATTTGAGTGGAAATTAATTCATAGGAATATTGGTATTCGATGGACGCCACAATATAATCAAATTGTATCTATCTCAGCGTAGTCCCACGTGTCACATGGTATGATTGAGTATCATCAAATAGATGTAGTCTAAGAGTTACAGCACGAGAATATCAACCAGTGGGCAAGATCAAGACGAGCCAAAATTGATGAAATTTTTAGTTAATATGTTTTTTTTTGAGTTTTAGAGACCATACATAATACCATCCCCAAAAAGAATTGGTAACAAGTCTGAAATTTAACATTCATAAAAAAAAAATTACATTTTTAATAAATGTTGTGTAGATAATATAAATAATTTTATCACCATCAGTATTTTTATAGTTCGTTACGTTTATGTATTATCTCTAGATGGGTAGTATATAATACATTTTTATGGTTGTAGGGGCGCGTGCACTTATCTCTATTCTTTATGCTCAACTTTTTAATCTTAAACTTTTAACCTAGGAGTCGGAACTAGGTTTGAAATTTGTTTTCCAAGTAAAAGTTTTATAAAACCTGCGTCGTATATCACTTGCATTTAGACTTTTCATTTTGGGTCGGCACAGTATTGGTCTTTCATCAGCACTCTCCAGCCATATCCTCATTTAGCTTCCTGCATGTCATTTTAGTGATTTATTTAATTGCGAAATGTTCATATTGGTTGCCATTTTTCTTTTCTGTCACGTAACCACTCGAATTTCTTTTCTATATGCCTGTTCGGTATTCTATCAAATTGAAGATGCACACCTTCTTTAAAGGCTATAATTATACAGTCAAAGTTGCACATTACTTTTTGACTAAATTAGCTCGGAGTCAATACAGTTTCGTAACTTATTTAGGTAATAATACTTCCGCGCTGTGGAACTTTACTGTGATATAATATATAGGTACTCACGAAGGTAAACATGTGTTATTGTTTATTAGGGAGAACTGTAAAGTTATTAGTACGACCTTGACTTGTGTTGCGTAAATCGATTGCGGCGGAGAGCAATTAACATGCATTAGTGAAACCTAACCAAAACCTAACCACTATATCGTAATTGAATAAGCTGCTATCATAATGGTTAGATTAACTACGTGAAGTAATAATTAATACAGTTAAGAGAAAATGTACAATGAAACTTGGCCTTAGCTAGGTTAATGTTACGGCCTTTTTTGGTGAGATTTCTTGCGAAACGCACATACACTGTTATTTGTCTTGCGCAGACAGTGGTAAGTCAGTAGGAAAACTTTTAAAAATGTACCAAATTTATGGGGTTAATTATTGAGCGAATCGTGAAACAGTAACTACAAAACTTTGTTGATGTGTTGGATCCTTTAATATTGCGCGGCTCTTTGCAATGTGTGTGTACAAATATGCCAATATTAAATTCCGTTCAAAGTTACTTGTGTAAGGCTCCTTAATTTGTATATCGTAAACTTTGAACAGGAAACATTTTTGTTGGTCCGATTTTTAGATTTAAACAAGATTTTAACATTGATTTATAAATTTTGTGCCTAAGGGAGTAAGATTATAACATTTAAATTACTCGCGATGTCTCTGAATACCGACAAAAAATGTATATACAGGGTTATTTTTAATGAGCTAGCAACTTCGCAGGACACAACTTTTGTTCTACGACTTCGGGCATAACTCAATACATTAAAAAAAAAGATATTTTAAAAGTTTTTGTCGTACTGTCGTGACATTTGTAGGTCTATATTTCATTCATACACGAAAGGACGACGCGACGCGTTGACCATTGCGTTGCACGTAGATTTATAAACGTTCAAGCGGCAAATTAAATAATTAATTATTTTTGTATGAAAATAAATTCTAACAAATTATCAAAAGTCATAGAACAAAAGTTGTTGCTTATGGTGTTAGCTATCTAGTCTTATGAGGTTCATGGGCCATAATAAATAACCCTGTACAGCTTTTTTAATCGCCGTATTAATAGTTATGGTAAGCATATTAAATCACCATCTACTAACATAATATTTTAAAAAAGACGTTCAGCTTATAACTACTATGTTAAATTGAAAATTTTGATCGTTGATAATGATCGAAGTTAATTTCAGAACATCGGTGAGTGTTCGTGAGTTAAATATTCGTTAAACATTCAAATATAGGGTCCAAATAAGCATTTTTCGAGGATGATTTTACGAGGACTTTTGAAACAATTAGCAAGGTTAAATTAATCGGTTCTTAACGTAGTTATAGTTACTAAACAGAAGCAGCCTGTGAATGTCCCACTGCTGAACGAAGGCCTCTTTTCCTTTTTTGGGGAGAAGGTTTTGGGAGCTTATTCCAGTTGGTGGAAAGTATCTATATAATTATGTACAAATGTGTCTTTATAGAAATACAATGTACTCGACCTTGGCAAGAAATTAAATTCCATTTCAAGACTTTCATTTTAAAATCGGCGAAATTTTAATATTACATTACGAAATTTTACTTTGTTATGAAAGTAGATAAAACCATATAGTGTTATCGTATGAAAATATTCGAAATGTTTTGATACGTCATTTAAAAATAGCTTGAGTTTCAGAAATATTCCTTATTAATGCGCCATATATTATATCTATATATTGGCGCGTCTTATAGTGAGACCGACTCAGTGGCGACGCAAAATCTAAATTTGATGTGGGCGCGATGGCGAGGCACATGTTGCGAAACCTAAGCTTCCTTTCCTGACGCATTTCCCTCTTATGAAGAGAAGTGCGGTTGACCTTTTTTTTGTTTCGCTGGAGACACAGTTGTGGGCCTGCTTGTGAGGCGCTCTTCCTACTGAATAAAAATATATTTACTTATGTCAATAACATCGATTCATGACTCGTCCATTTTTTCTGCGCGTTCATTGGCTTTTAAGTAATTCATAAGCTTCTGAGGAGCAAGACGACCGCGAGGCAGTAGGCGGTTGTCCACGTCGCCCACTCCTAACGGCGCCTCTGGACCGACTCCTATGCTGTGACGGCGAATGACATGACGATCTATTATGCCGTTATGGGTCAGCCATTTTTGGTAGACGTATTACATAATGAGAAGAAACTGTTTTTTATGTATTGTACTCCATAATATAACCTATTGGTTTAATTTATGTGATTAAATTAAATATGATTGCTAACGGCTCGTTAGTGCAAGCATATTACGTTACAGTCTGGCTTTGTAACTGCGACACCACGTGCGTTCGACATAATTATAATATTCTATTTGTTATTTCTAAAGAACAATAAGCGGTTGTTAAATATCGGCAAATAAGAAAGTAACTACGAAACTAATTTTGAAACTAAGAAATACTAAGAACGAAATCCATAAAAATTAACTTTGATATATTTATGGTATTTGTGTACGTAATTAAATAGGTATATGTTTAAAATGCATATGTAAATCAAAAGTAAGTAAGTATTAAATATTATAGTCTAAGAGCTTAAAGTTAGATATTCGCAGAGCGAAATATTTAGTTTGAGATGATTCAGCTTCAAAATTTTATTCCCAGCGTAGAACTACGGATGCCTACGGCCACGTTACGGCTTCTCAATGAAGAAAATTATATTGAAGTTAGTTGTGGTACAGATTAAATATATTTTTAGAGAGAACAGATTAAATATAGAGAGTACAGATTAAATATATTTTTTTCAAACTTTCATTTACCACTAAGTCAAAAAAGTGGTTGAACACCAATAATTGAATTATGATATAAAATGTATATTATGTCTATAATATATTACATCGTTCCAATATCAATAGAAGTAACTAAAACAAACCGTAATTTTAAATTTTTCACGTGATTTGCTGATAATTCCGCTATATTGAGTACAAAAACTTCTTGATTAAATACATCTTAATTTGAAATAAGCAATATTCTACTTAACTACTTAATTCCACTTTAATTATCCTTCCAAAGTTCCGAAATCTGTTTTGTCAACATTCAAGACACCATTTTTCGATGAACTGACAAAGGTTATTAAAATCTCAACCAAGGACGTTCGCTAAACGAATGAAGAACAAATGAATGTATATAATAAAAAATATGTTATTTTAGTATTTCCACAAATTTAAGATTTTTAAAATTGATTAAACTTTGAATTTTGTAGGGTATCGTGGTGTTTGTTTATCTCTCATATTGAGACTGATAACAATTCCATCCGACGCGTGCATTATACTTTCAGATTACAGTGGTGATTATTTTGGAGTCAGTGTACCTTATGCAAGTTTTTTACCAATTCAATATCGTTGGAGCTATATGCGATTTGTATCGAATAAAAACAGCGCCATCTCATGACAGTTATCATAATTACATACAAACCGCAGTTAACGTCAAATCTATCGAATATCCGCTAAAAGAACAGAGTTTTATGTAAGTACTTGTTAAGTTCGTAGTGCAAGCTAACAAAGTTGAACTCATAAGTCTTTAAATATTTAATAAGTTTGTAAATGCGGTCTAGTTCAGTCTGTGATAACTACCCGTAACTCCGAACCGGGCCTCACCCGGGCTGATTAGGATTCTTCATAAAACGTTTACATCGTAATATTATGCAAATATTTTTTCTAACGTCATATTTAAGTCAATTTACATAAAACTATATACATTTATATATTACATCGTACGGTTAGTAGTGAATTGACAATGTGGTTCTAAAGATACGTAAAGGTACGTTAGGGTCTACCTGGTCGAACTGTCTCGTTTCAGCAAATTGCCAATTCGATAGAGCAAGTTGTACTTGATCGATTCGTATTTCGTGTTGCATCAAACAATCCGATCTATTCACCTGAACAACAATACCGGTCAAGACAATTGAGACCGGTCGTGGCCGATCGACTAAAATATGAGGCGTAAGCAATCATAAGTATTAATATTTCTTTTGAACTATTTTAAAATAAGAAAGTTTACATAACTTCGCACGGGTTTGAGCCAAGGGCATACGTGCACGTGTAAATGATTATTAAATATTTCAGTTTAAAATACTTATCAAGTATAAATTTAATGCTAGTTTTTCTGCAGCGGTTTTCTAAGCTACCATTGAATCTTGCGGATTTCTTCTATGAGAAGAAGGTTTTGGAGCTAATACTACTACGGTGGTCCAATGCGTATTGGTATTATTAAAGTAACTGTTACCTTATAATAAAATATACTTAAGCGTTTGTTTGAATTCGGTAAAAAAAGTAGAAACTCACACTGACATTAATTGTAATAATTATAATATCTAAAGGACACACGTATCAAAATAGCGTAACTCTTAGTCGGTTTTAAACATTTCACGAGTGAGATACGATTACATTTATGATACGAATATCAGTCCTTGCGTAATAGCTCTTTATAAAGTGACAATTTAATACGATTTAAAATGGAGCTCATATTGCGCATACATGTCTATTTGACAGGCTATGAGTATTGAGTAACACCGTTTATAATCTAACGTTCAATTCAAGTCAAGCAAGCTGGATATGCACATACTTATTGCTCATGCGACGCGTCTTTTATTAAAACTACGTGTGTTATATGACGTTTTTATCCGACGCTTTATAATAATAATAATAAAAATAATTTAATTTGTGTACCGGTTGACTTTACGATCCAGTGACAGCCCAGATGGCTCAGTTAGGACATGTGGTTTTTAACCGAAGATTCGGGAATCAAATCAGGCTTACTGATATAATACTAATATTATAAACGGGCAAGTCAGTTTGTTTGTTATGTTTTTACGGCTTAACTGCTCAACCATTGTTATAATTACATGGGGTACCTAACACATCCTAATGATCTCTATGGTTATGTTTTCTGGGTTTGTATTTTTTTATTGCATAGATAGGCGGACGAGGGTATGGGCCACCTGATGGTAAGTGGTCACCAACGACCATATATATATTGGCATTGTAAGAGATGTTAACCAACCTTGCATCGCCAATGCGCCACCAACATGGGAACTAAGAAGTTATGTCCCTTGTGCCTGTAATTACACTGGCTCACTCACCCTTCAAATCGGAACACAACAATACTAACACTTCTGTTTTGCGGCAGAATATCTGATGAGTGGGTGGTACCTACCCAGACGAACTTGCACAAAGCTCTACCACCAAGTACAAAAATGTCTATGATTATACCGATAAAAAGTTATTTCATTTTCTGTTAGTCAAATTTTATTACACGAACAAAGTAATTGGTAACATCCTTACAATTGAATGATTAAACGGCTCTTTTCGCTTATATTAAAGACATTATTTTTTTTTTATTTGTATGATTGTTGAATTTTGGATTAATGTTTGGAAAACGGAATGTATTTTCTTATTTATTCCTTACTATTTATTGGTGATTTTTATTTCAATTGTTAACAAATATATGTATTTATTCATATCTGTAAATAAATAAAGTTTACAATTTATGTTTAACGAAATTGGTATTTATATTTTTCGTATCGTATTGTGTATTTGGTTTTATAAGGTACATTATATTTATAATTACTACAGAGACTGTACCAACAGACTTTTCGTTTAAAAAAACCGTGTGGTGTCGTGGAACATAGAGAGGAACGAAGTTCTTTATTATAAAGAAAATTTAATTATATATAATATAATATAAATGATAAAAACCAAAATAATGATCAGATGTCTCCACTTTTGGCCACCAGATGGTGTAGTTATCGAATGATATAATAATAATAGCAAGCTGAAATAATAATAACAGTTCTCCCGTAGACTATACATTAGACACTGTATAGCCATCATACATAGACTATACATAAAAACGCTTTTTTTGCCAGCTAGGGTACCCCCCCCCGAACGCTCCATAATATGGAACTTCGTTCCAAAAAACATTGCACACTCCACAGCAATCACAGCTAAACAAATATTTGTCAATAATTTTTGATCTTGGCTTTAAATTAATTCTAATTACAAGTGCAATCATTATCGTTTCTGAAGAGCTTATTCGTCTTTCGAATTAGATTTTAAAACACCAAGATCTGTGACGTTGAACTACTTGAGTAACTTGGATTTTAGATGTTAGCCTTATTGCTTTTAGAGGAACGCTGTTAACGTTTTCCATTGCATTCGTGTTACGGATTTGTGTAAGTCCGTCTGAGACGCTTATTCGTCAGCTATTCAGCCACTACTAAATTACAAAAGGCGTTTACATTACGGAATTCAGATGTAAAAGACGAGTGAGCAGGTGTAATTTAAGGTAAAACGATGATGTGCCTAATTTATTATATGACTCACTATAATAATAATATAACTTAGCTTTTCTGTGATGGTGTAGTTTCTCACAAAATCGATGTCAATTAAGTCAAAAGTAATGTTAGTGTAACAATGACATTTAATTTATATACTATTAATTCTATAAATTTGAAAAAAAATACGACATTTTAGTGTCGTAGATATTACTTGTTAAGGAAAAAAAAAATATCCTTTACTTCCATTAAGTTAATTTATTTACAATTATAGATGTTGTAATATGAGATTCGTTCTTCTAGCACTCGCGTCGCAAATTTGGATTCATCAGAAAATATCACAATCCGCAAAATATATGCAAAATTTAATGAACGAAACGCTGATATTTTTTTCGCAAAGTCCAACCTAACCTTTTTACGAATTAACGGCTTCTTCACATCAACACGTTCAAATAGCCCCACAGCCTTCAGACTATGCTATGAAAAAAATATCATATTTGATGTTATCTTTATATATAAAAAGACTTGTTGTCAACGCACAAGTGTACAAATAAAATATATTATTAATTGAATAGAATGAAGAGGGTGATTCGAAACTTTACCACGCCACAGTATCTAATCCCACGCAGATACGGGAATAGACCCGCGGTTGCGCGGAGCTGCCTGTGGCGCCCGCCCACACAACTTACAAATAGGCAAGACAGATGTAAATTTAATTTGCTATACAGATAATATATATTAAACTGCCTCGTTGGTCTAGTGGCTTGATATAAGGCCGCAGACAGGTCGGGCCAATAAATAGTTATTGGGGTTTTCTGTCAGAAAACTCTCAGTAGCAGCCCGGAGTCTGGAAGTTGGAACACTCCCGTTGCCTCGGAAAGCACGTTAAGCCGTTGGTCCTGCGCCTGAACTCTTTCCAGTCGTGTCGGATTGCCGTCCCATCGGATTATGAGAGCTAAGGAAAAGAGAGAGTGCTCCTGTGTTTGCGCACACACTTGTGCTTGTGCACTATAATATCTCCTGCGCAGTTGGCTAGTCTCTCTTGAGATTGGCCGCCGTGGCCGAAATCGGTCTGGAGGACCTTATATATATTAAGAGATAATTTTATTTTTTGTTTCGAATTCCTGGAGCTTTAACCTTTATATATTATATGAAATTTTATTATATATATATTTATCTAGCGAGAAATTTAGCAGAAGTCCGGATGTTGGTAGTGTTTACACTTTTGCCCGTCTGAAAACACTTAATAACATTGTACTGATTTCTGAACACGTCCGATCACGATTTGGCGACCTACCGGATTTTGAGAGTGCACTTGTGTTTGTTCACACTTGTGCATTAAAAACTGTCCTGTGTTGCTCTTCCTTTAAAAAGGCCACCGTGGCCAAAATCGGTCATGACGACATTTCTTAAGATAAACATTTGACTTACTTGTTGCTAGAGCTTTGTGCAAGCTGGGTAGGTACCACCCACTCATCTGATCACCTCACCGTAAAACAGCAGAACTTGGTATTGTAGTCGGTGGCACATTGGCGATGTATGCGATAGTTAATAATTCTTACAATGGAAATGTATATGGACGTTGGTGACCATTTACTATCAGGTGGTCCATAAGAAAGCATTCGCCTACGCATTTTAATAAAAAAATATATATGCTGAAGAAGTCTGAGTGTATATTGCAGGATTTTTTTATAGATAATAAACGTTACAGTATTATATAAAATTATCTATACGTTTAAAAATAAGATAAATAATAAACGAAACTTTCGTTCAATTTATTTATGACGATAAATAACAATCCTTATTACAATATATTATCTGATATCTATATAAATAAAATGATAGAGGTCTGCAGTTGTGCGCGCATCACAGAAAAACTACTAGATAGATTTCAATAAAATTTTCTAAATTTTATACCTTGACATAAGACACTTGGCCCTTATCAAAAAAAAAATATTGCGATATCTTCATATAATCAAAAGTTATTAAAGTTTCAAGAAACAACGATTTGTATATGCACTGCGTGTTCAGTGATGTATGTTTAAACAAAGTATATGTTTGCTTGCGATCTTTTTGATGTTTTTTCCTTCGTACATAAGAAAACTTTGTTAATATATCAAGCAACGTGGACGAAGTCGTGAGTATCAGTTAGTATTACATAAAACATTAATAGGAATTAGGCCTGCAAAGTTCCCGCTAGTTTGAAATTCGAAATTCGTGACATTTCGTCTGTGGGCTATTTGATTATTGTTAATCGGAAATAGCTTATATTTATAGAGTGATTGCATCTCTCGTAAATTTCGGGTTTTCGAGGAATTCAAATAATTATATAGACCATTTATATTAACAGAAGTGGATATACTGCCGCAAAATAGCAGTATTTGGTATTGTTGTGTTCCGGTTTGAAGGGTGAGTGAGCCGGGTGAGTGAGCCAGTGTAATTACAGGCACAAGAATAACATCTTAGTTCACGAGGTGGTAGCTCATTAGCGATGTAAGTGATGGTTAACGTTTCTTACTCTGCCACTTTTGGTGACCACTTACAATCAGTAGGCCCATAAGTTCGACCGCCTGCCTCCTATAAAAAAGGCAACAAATATCATTGGCTACATGAGTAAGTATTAATACAATGTATACCATCTGGTTATCCATTTATGTTCAGAAGAATTTCATTACTCCTCAAAGTTTGTTCATCAATCAATAGATTCCACGGGCATTCTTTATAAACAGCAGGGGTTCCATTTTTACAAGGTTGTTTCATGAAAGAACAATTTTAAGTTTGTTCGTTCAAAATGAGTTTTTTAGATTGAAGGACTTCCAATGGCGTGCTCAAAAGAGTCCTCGTTTAATTCAACTTTATAGATGAAAGGACATTCAACTTAGGTGATACGAGAGGAGTGTGTATCATAAATATACTCGATTCCAAATTAAATGATGTATATTATTATAATTGACCAATTCAATATAATTTAATACATTCAATTTTAACGTTGGGAAATTGGGTCAAATGCGGTTTGATCGTTTAACACTATTCAATTACGTTTAATGTAATTTTAATCGATTTCATACGCTTATTATGTCTCTCAAGAAACAAAGCACAATAAAAACAAACCAAAATGAACTACAGAAATACGGAAATTCGTACATAGTTAACCTAGTCTTCATGTAGATAAATTAAATAGCAATTTAATCGTTATTAATACACATTGCCCAGAGCTACCTTGAAAAACTGTTGGAAAATGGGAACAAGAAAATATCATAGTCGAAAAATACTGATTTTATTTTAAATATATTTGTTATATAGTTTTAATAGTTATTGAGGTCAAAAACATATTAATTTTAAGCGTTTTCCATTACCGATTAAATACTGCAGGTATACTTGCAAAATAAAAGCTTTATAAACGCGTGGGAGATAACAACGCAGGACGTGCAAGAAGGTGTTTTATTTAGTACTAGCTGATTCCCGCGACTTCGACCGCGTTGCTTTATATATTACCAAAGTTTTCTTATGTACGAAGGAAAAAGCATCAAAAAGATCGCAAGCAAAAATATACTTTATTTAAACATACATCACTGAACACGCAGTGCATATACAAATCGTTGTTTATTGAAACTTTAAAAACTTTTATATTAAATGAAGATATCGCAATCATTTTTTTTTCGATAAGGGCCAAGTGTCTAAGAATTAAAATTTAGAAAATTTCATTGAAATCTGTACAGTAGTTTTTCCAGTGATGCGCGCACAACTGCAGAGCTCTATTATTTTATTTATATAGATAGTGCAGGGTCGCTCGCTTCGACATTGGTATGTTATAATTTTTTGTTTAAATTGATCATGCAGCATCTCGGTCAAAATATTGCTATAAGAACTTCCATAAAATGTTGATTATTATTTATTTTTTAATTTATAATTAAACGAAAGACTCTTTCAACTTTTCCTACAAAAAAACCTAGATTGCTCATCGAGCAGCAATGTGATTCGGCAAGAACTCACTCCATGTCTCACCCGTGAAACGTTGACAACCGTCTTATGGTGATATACTATTTTGATCCTTGAAATATTATAATTTTTATTCTCAATTTCGCATATCACTTTCTGACATTTTACGATCGTTTTCTCCTGTCAGTTTCGTAATTGTTTTTACCAGCCCTACGGTACATACATCTTGTATTATGATACAAGTGATCCAGACTTCCAGTACATTTTTCAAGTTATAAGTTCGTTCTTAGGTTTTAGTATTCGTATTTTGCAATGTTACGTACGTTTTCACATTTTCCGATGCAATATCGGTATTCGGTTGCGATATTTTATTTGTTTACGAAAATTCTCCGGAACTGTCCTCGATACTCTATTTCAATTTCAAAAAGCTTGACTTGTGTACTTACAGATTCAATACTGTTTACAATATTGTAGAATATTTGTTTTTTTTTATATGGCAGAACCGTTTACCTAGTTTGCTTAGACACTTTACTAAGAGAAAATAAAAAAAAAATATCAAATTCTAACTGTATTGATTTTAATACCGACAACGCATAACATTGGGTATTAGGACAGTCTTCAAATATTTAAAAGGATCGATGATGGAAAGGAAATGTTAGTTATTCAGTTTCAAGAAAATCAGTAGCAGAGCGGGCTTATGAGGTTGGCTGTGCTAAATGTAGCACGGCGTCCCCGAGCATGTTTCCGAGTCTAACCCGTCTCTAGTATGTCATTGCCCTTCCATTGGACCATGAGAGCGTGGTAATGAAGCGTGCACTGGTGTTTGCGCACACAATACTGTAATTGCCGAAGTTCTCCTGCGTAATTAGCTAGTTATTAAAACTGATCTCCATGGCCGTATACGTTTATGACGGCGTTATTAATATTATTATTATTCAAATGTAAAATATAAATTGAATTGAATTTAAATTTAATGACATAAGACTATATGCTTCTAATGAGCGAACAAATATTTGCAAAGCAATAACACACCTTTAACGAGCTTCTAATTTATTTACCCTTTGACGCAGTTCAATCAATAATTATTAGACCATTTAAAAATTACTATTTTTTTATTGAAACAAGTCGCTAAAAATAATATAGAAATATAAATTATTGTGAACGAAATATACGAACGTAAATCTTTCCTCAGTACATTACATAACCTATATTAATACTACGTTCAAGTTTTCCACTCTTAATTGAATACGTTAACGAATGAACCACTCAAAAGCATAAAGTAATCTCGTTATTAAACTTTCGTATAAATTAAATACAACGTTGTTCACTTCGAATGTTACACGTAAAATATTTAGGTTGCTTCAATACAATTCAAATACTTGGTGGTTGGGCTTTGTGCAAACTCGTCTGGGCAGGTACTACCCACTCATCAGATATTCTACCGCAAAAGTGATACGTAAATAAAATAATTTACGTTTATGTATATTATAACGAGAAGAATTGAAGAAAGGAAAAAAAGTCAAATGAGTGGTCAAAAATCATAACGTCTTAAGCATTTTTTTATTTTATTTTATTGAATGATGCGTATTTAATATTAATATATTTTCCGCTCGTAACTTGACCGGCGTGATGTGGGGGTTTCTCTTAAGTAATTAATCTACGCAATTAATGTACCCCTGACGATGTGTATGTAAAATTACAAGTTGTTCGTGTTTACAAGACAAGAACAGCGGAGCTCTAATATTTATATCTCACCATAAGATTCATCTCTTATATCTATAGTATAATCAGACAAATACAGGTTAATTAAGTACTTAGTATAAGGCAGGCATGTGTAGACTTACCAACAAATTCGAGCCCAAACAGCTTCCATGTTCCCCGCTTAGTCACGAGGATTACTTGCGGGGAAAGGTTGCGATGGACTTGCCTGATGCTGTAGTGCATGAAATGAAGCGCTTCGATGATCTAAAAACAAAATAAAAAATATTAATAAAGCTTTTATTAGATTTTGTGAAGTATAGAACACGTGCATATACACGTGTGCGTCGCGTCGCGTTCCTTCTTTAAAGCGGAACACAATAACATTTTTTTTTTATTAAATTGGCAGTTGGATAAGCATATTGGCCACCTGATGGTAAGTGGTCACCTATATGGTAATAGACTTTGGTGTGTACTTATCGCTTACATCGCTGATACATAAGATTTTAAACTAAGATGTTATGTCCCTTGTGCATCTAATTGCACTGGCTCAGTCACCCTTCAAACCGGAACAAAACGATAACAAGTACTGCTGTTTTGCGGTAGAATATTTGGTAATGGGTGGTACCTATTTTTGGATGGGCGGGACCTATCCAAAAATATAATAAATTATTTTATTATTATAATAACAATCACACACACACACATACACAGACACACACTCACATGACTACTGGTAAAGAAATACGTAATTAACGATTTGAAATTAATTTTCATAAGATACCTTAGGGTTTACTGATCTTATATATGGCCTAACATTTGCGCCATTATATGTTCTTTGTGTGTACCAATTTTCATTAAGATTGGTCAAGCCGTTCTTGAGTTATAAGAAGACATACAGACAGACATACAGCCAAAAATAGAAAAAATTGTATAATGTGAATCACTGCATCATAAAATGATTATTTATCACAAAATTAGGTGAAAGATTTATATAGTAGTATAGTTATAGATAGATATAGAAGATATTGAGATGCCGATAAAGATAGATTTGCATGTAAAATACGTTTTGAATAATGAACTTGGCTAACATTTTTTAGTTGCTGTTGTTATTATTGAATTTGTTCAAATCTCTTTTTGTAGTATTAAAATTAAAGCTTAGTAGTGATATTTAAGTAATCTATAACTAATATAATAATATAATTACGTGGAATATGAAATGGGAGTTCATTTATGGGTATTTCATGGGACCAACTTAAAACAGTCAGTAGTTAGAAGCCGTCAACGTGAAGTGGTTGCGAAGACACGCAAGTAAATTTTATTTGCATTTGCGTTGGATTAACATGATGGATTAAGCTTAAACCCTCTCACAAAAAATAGAAGTAGAGGCAATAACCCTGAAGAGGTATGTTTACAGAAAGTTCTTCTTACTTTAAAAAACATTCTACGGAATTCAAAGTTCGTCGAATTTCAATAACAACGTTCTACAGGTTGTGAATATAAAGCGGTTATAATATTTGATGATCTCAACCTGTTGCCTGTAGATTCTAATTGTGAAACGTTTTAATCCGTTATAGGTTAACGTTGCGTTAACAATCAAACAAATATCGATCAAGGCTTTTCGGAGCGGAAACTTTGCAATTAGACTTAATTTTCTGTTACTTCATCATATTTCGTAATATCGTTAAGTAATTCATAATATTTTGTAATAATAATAATTATTACTGACTGAATCTGAAATCACTATATCGAAATGCGACCTGAATTCGCCAAATTGCTGTTTTGCTCATGGTGCCACGACACATCATCACCTCATTCTGCCACGATAGTACTGTATTGAAAATTTACAGCGCTTAGAATTTATTTTGTTTAGGGTTACTTTATTATTTACTCATGACTGCCTCTAATGAAAAATTTGAAGAGGAATCAAAGTCTCTGCCCTTTGTTTCTCTTGGAAGATGGTTTGATTATTGTTATATAAACGAAGAAAATCGGTGAGTCAGATATTCAGGCCTCTGATGTTCCAATGGCAGAAAAATTTTTGAGGGCTAGATTATTTTTTTGTAAAAATTAAAGTTTGCAAATAATTAATAATTTCGGGGAGTTAGGGCAAACGAGCAGGTGTCACACCCAATGGAAAGTGACAATAACCACTCATGGCTGCCACTGCGACACTGGAGAATTACTATACTGCCATTTAGGCAGGGAAGGCTCTTTTATTAAAGTTTCCAAGTCTTACGGAAAAACAGCCACCAATGACACCTGGTCCCAGATAGTAGTTTTGCGAGCTCAAAAATAATCTTAATTTACCAAACTAAATGGATTTGTTTTGATTTAAACTTTGAGCAAATCATATATCGAAACACTCACTAGCTCCCTACCATTTATGGTATGTGAGGGGTAAGGTAGGAGACATTAAATACTTAAAAGGGCGAAACGACTTTGCTTACGTTATTTGTAGAGCAATACTTGAAAAGTTTCCAGCCACGCTGTATCATCAAGCGGACACATTGGAGTCAAGTTTCTGACTGTTGATGGCATTTTCAACGTGAAACCGAAATATTTACCTAAGTCTTGACCTGGCATTAAGCATCCCATTTTATGCCATACTTTAGTTGGAAAATGTTATATAAACATTCTCGGATCGATTTATTCGCATTGCATACTTTTTCAGGCCGTTATTTAAATATCTCGTAATATTTCTAAAACTATAGAGGCAAATTTCAAAATGTAAATGTCGATATTTATCTCTATAAAACGTTCAAAACGAATATTCTAGTTATGGTTATTTTTTTCATTTTTTGTGAAATAAAAAAATGTGATGTGAATAATTTTTAAAAAATAAATATAGGTATAAATATATGTATGTTGTGTATCCGTTATTAACGTGGTAATATTTGCTTCTAAGTAGACTAGACTAATAATTCTGGACTAGACTTCTGGACCTAGACTTCGGTTATTACGTCGAAGTCTCAAAACATCGTCAAAATAATATTAACATTTTTTATACCAACTGGTTAATTATGGTTTTTTGAAATGTTGTAAATATCGGAACAGTTTTTATAATAAGAACTAATAATAGCTATTGTAAATTACATAATATGAACTGAACTTAAAAAATACCATTAAATGGATATAAAAAAATATTTTAATGAAGCTGTTAAGTCCATGGTTAGCCTAGCCAATAGCACAGCTTACAAAAAAGCAACTAGTCTTTGAGTAGTTAATAATAAATTGAAATCGAATCGTTTTCAAAAAGAAATTAATTTTAATAAAGTCGTCCAATTATTTGATTTAACATTGATACCCGATATTCAGAGAGCGCATATTAAATATTTGTGATGTGAGTGTAAAATAAAATAAATCTAATATCGTGTCGATATAGTTCAAAGAGTTTATACTTACATCCAAAACAAAAAATACGTTTGACTTAAATTCGCATTCATACAATTCAATTTTAGTCGATCAACGAAATTAAAAACTATTTTAGTCGTCTGATCAGATTGGCAATAAAATCAACTCAATAAAACAGCCTACTATAGTTTTTTTTATAAAATTTTAATATAATATGTTTACGTTTTTCACTAAATAACAAATGTTGATCGATTGTCATACACTCTTATCAACTAGATATTCTATATAATTAAATTGAACTGGAATCAATAAATGTTCCGGGATGGAAACATTATATTGAATACGTTGATTCAATTGGATTGAAATTTCGTTTCGACGGTTCAAATTTCTTTCGATTAAGCATACGATCGATTCACGTGAAGCCGCCGCTCTTGTAAATTGGGTACTCAAATTCGTTCGACAATATTTTGTGATTGCTGTAGTCGATGATTTATGTTGATAAATATCCATACATAAAAATACAAGCTATTCTTCTCTTTCAATTCAAATTTCGAATATAGCATAATTTTAATTGTTTTTTATGAAATACAACTACGTGGATCAACAAAGTTACGAAAACGCGCAATATTATAATTATATTTTTTTAGTTTCGTTGTATGACTTATTGTTGTTTGTTTTCAGTATCGTTCAATAGAGCAAAGGTGCTCCTATAAAGGAGTTTAAATCAACAAACACGATGCATAGTGCACATTAATTGATATACATGAACGACAGTACGTGTTAGAATTTCACTTTCCATGTGAAGATGTGTGCTACGTGCTACATATTTGTCTTCGTCATCAAGAACGAGACGGATTATAAATTTCAATTTAGTAAATGAAAGACAAAGTGGGGTTTGTTCGGATTGTACTTTACGATCTGATGGTCTGGTGACTGATGTTATTAATTAGTATTTATCTCAGTTTTTAACATCTGCCTGATTTGTTGAACTTGAAATTTAGTTTACAAATTGGCATGAAATTGACGTGGGTTATTTAAACGTTGCCAAATCGGACATAAATGTTATTTCAAGTAATGTTCGACATATTAGTAATCGGCCTACGTCATGTTACGGTATTTTAATCCGATTACATTCATTAACATCACAGAGTATTGAATCACTAACAACTTGGTCCAGAACAAAATGATATAAATTGATTTGCATCATTGTATTGGTTATATAATTTAATTGCAGATGTTATGTGTGTTTTAGGGACTATGGTGTTCGTAATACCTGTTCATGTAATATTATGATACGCAAAGTGGCGTAGAAGCTTAATTCATTGAAAATTTGAAACAAATCGATTTGAAGCATTTTGATTTTTTTTTAAATAAAAGTAAAAGCTAACTTCTAACTAAATCAAAAAGTATTTTTTTTTATGAGTTAAATCATTAGGTTGCTTGAAAGCGAGTTGTTAGATACCCAAAAGTGAAAGGATTTTATCCAAAATCATTCGTAACTTTACGGTGTTTTTCCTTCACCCCGAGTACGAGATACATTACAATGACAGAACGATTTGTTCTGTCTTGAACCTGCCGTCTTCGGCTTCTTGTACTGCTGTTCAGATCTGTATTTCATTCATAAATAAAACACGTGAAAATCATGGTCCTGATATTAGTAATTATCCACTGTCTCCTTGTGGGGAAACACGTAATCTTTTTCTCCAGCGTAAAAAAAGGTAATTATTAGTAACAACTTTACTTTTAAACTTATGATAAATTACTAGTATAAAATAATGAATATTTACCTGAAGCATTCCAAAACGTAATTCAATTTCCATGAAAGTATACTCTCGGGAAAATGGTGGTCGCTGTGGTGGCGCAGGCGGCGTCACTGGAGTTGTTGGAGTTCCCAAGCTTGTTGGATACGGCGATACCGGAATAAATGCGCCAGGAGGCACCGGGGATGTTTCCTGGTAAAAAATATTTTTATAAATAAATACTTGAGGTTTTTTTTTCTAAATCCAAGTATCCTTTAGTTAATCGATAGTTACTCTATGACTAAGCAGTAGCTTCATATTTATTAGTATGAAGGTATTTCTGATATCATATTGAATAAACTTTCAATACTTTTTAATTTTATCAATAAGTAGCTGTGACCAGATGTTTCACCCGCGTATAATTATTAAAAATATGATGTATAAAATTAATTATTTTAAAGCATGCCGTGTACACATGTGTTGGAATGTAATTTGCAATTGCTTTTGGTTCTTAATTATGTAATTCTAAGTCTTGATTACATTCCGTTTTGTGTAACTTAATAAATAAATAAATAAAACTCAGAATCCTTCCTCGATAAAAGGACTGTACAACACAAAAATAATTTTTAAATTCGAACCAGTAGTTCCTGAGATTAGCCGGATCAAACTATCTCTTCAGCTGATTTATGTATATAAATATAGATTAGTACTTTTGACGATGTAATAAAAGCATTTTTGCATTTGCATATAAAAGTATAGCTTTCAAATTGAATAATGTTATTCTTAATGTAACTAATTATTAATATTTTTAATACGGTTTATTACTACAATTTGATTTAGTCTATTTAAGGAAAATTCTTACACAGCTCATATAATTGTTATAGCTGATGATCAACAAATTGGAGTAGAATTGGTCCTACCTTATATGAAGTGAATTTATTAATGTCCCAATGCTGGGCTAAGGACTCCTCCCTCTTTGAGGAAAAAAAAATTATTGATCAATACAGAGAACGGTTAGATAAAAAGCGTAAATTGTAATTAGGTGATTGAACCTTACCAAGGGTTTTATTAAAAAAATATTATTGTTTTTCAAACCTAAGTAATAGGTATCGAGAGAAAAGTAGGGCAAACGTCTATTTATGTCGGTATAAATGTTCTTTACACTAGGAACAAGATCGCAATAAATTGTAAGTCGTGCAGCGCCAGTATTACATACAGGCGAAGTTGCCAATCGCTTAAGCTTTTTTCTGTATATTAAATAAGATTCACCAAGAAAGAGCTAACCTTACCAATATTTGTTACATAATTCAATTAATTGTTTTTTTTATAAATATATATTTATTTACATTAAAACCTTAAATGAATACAAATATAAAATAATTACTATACAAGTCGTGACCGTGTGGAATAATGGCAAGAATGATAGCAGCATTTCCCCTTTGATTCGCAATTCTGATTCTATGGGCGAAAAATGAACCAGCAGAGGTAATAAGGCTGGGAGTAATATTTTGGATGAATTTTGTTGGCACTATTACTCCAAGATCCAAGCGTTTCAACTGCAAGCGGAACAAAAATATAATTTGGAATAAGAGACGAATATTTGTTACGTTTGTCTCATACGGAGTTTATTTATTTATTATATTTTTGTCTAATTTGCAATGAATGAAAATATATAGAAAAAGAGATAATATAGAACATAAATATACTAAATATAATATGATGTGAATGATCAAGTCAAGACGAAAAAAACATTTTTTATTCAAAAAGCACACTTTTCCTTTTTGCCCGATTAAATATAAGATCACTCAACAGGACCGTTCCTTTCGTTTTCAAGTCGGTTCTTGTGAAATATAAATTGGTTTCATCTCTGACTAATAGGGCTTTATCTTGACTTTACAATTGAAGAAAAACAAATTATATCTAATGTTTACTAATTTATGTTTATAATAAGTTTAATAATAATTGTAATTAATTTAGATATTCACATTATTATTTTAAAAATTCTATGTTGTAAAGGGCAACTACCGAGGAGATTCGGGCTTAAATAAAAAAAATGGTGATTTATAATAAAGATGACACGATTATGGTAAGACTAGCCGAATACCACCTAGACCGACTAAGGAATCCAGTATGCCATGAAGACAACTGATACCCCTTCGAGAAAGTCAACTGTGCCTGTCGAGTTTCTCGAGATGAGAGATTGACATTTCGACTCAATGAAGAACATATCTGGACTACGACGTAAGATCCAAACGGATATTTATATTGCATAGGAATACAAAAACTTTTTATTATTTTCTATGCTGAAACGTGGAAAAAAAAATATAATAAGAAAAGTTCCCTCAAAGTATAACGGATACCTTAAATTTCAAACTAAGGTGTAATAGAGCAGACTAAAGACAGTGTAGTCATTTTTGATTTTCAACCAGCAAAAGTATACCTAACGAGGTTAAGCGTCCGGCAACGGCCGTAAATAAAAGTGTACCAAATAATTTTTCAGGCATTTTAGACAACGCCGACATATATAAAAGGCAATTTAATCATAAATTATTAAATTAATTTATTATGCTTAAAGAATGATTCTTACGACATTATTTATATTTAAGAAACTCACACTCTAGAAGATCTAGTCTTGGGAATGATTGATTGAAAGGAGTCGCCCTAAGTGCACTCTGATTTTATAGTTGGCCATTATTAACTAATGGCTCATACCGTGCTGACCAATTGATTATATTTACGACTATACTACGTTGGTATTATAAAATGTGCAATATTATAATTCTAATCTTTCGTAAAATGTTCTATGTTAATGCATTTTTTCGTTTCTAATTCCATACCGTCTTTGTTTCGTTTGCAATTAAAACACTTAGGTGTTACATGATAATGCATAAACATTTTTCTTGGTTGGTTCATTTTAATCATTTATAAAACTTTATTTACTACTTTGGCGCTTCCATTGCCAATGCGCCACCAACCTTGGGAACTAAGACGTTATGTCCTCCGTGCCTGTAGTTACATTAGCTCACTCACATTGAAACCGGAACACAACAATACCAAGTACTGCTGTTTTGCTGTAGAATATCTGATGAGTGGGTGGTACCTACTCAGACGAGCTTGCGCAAAGCACCGAATATTATTGAATAAATTTGTCATTTTCTTTACTCTCCGTTTTTTTTCCCACCAAGTATTTGAAGACTTCATCAAACTTAGTAAATTGAAAAAATAGTATATATAGTTTATATTATGAGTTGAGTCGGTTTTAGTCGCTTGGCGTTTTTAATTGCATTTGAGACTGTCACCATATTTCCATAAAATGGTGTATTGCTAAAAGTTAAATAACTAACTGGTATAATATACGAGGAATGATTCAAATCGAGAAAAGCACAAGTGAGTTTTTATATACTTTATTTACTTGGTGGTAGAGCTTTGTGCAAGCTCGTCTGGGTAGGTACCACCCACTCATCAGATATTCTACCGCAAAACAGCAGTACTTGTTATTGCTGTGTTCCGGTTTGAAGGGTGAGTGAGCCAGTGTAATTACAGGCACAAGGGACATAACATCTTAGTTCCCAAGGTTGGTGGCGCATTGGCGATGTAAGAGATGGTTAACAGCTCTTACAACGCCAATGTCTATGGGCGTTGGTGACTTACCATCAGGTGGCCCATATGCTCGTCCGCCTTCCTATGCAATAAAAAAAAAAATACTTAGTTTGTGAGGTTAACCGGAGAAGAACCAGAATTACCCACATAGCTTGCAAAATTAGCAGAAATAGTGGAGAAATAATAAACGTCTATTATAAAAACCTTTTTGACTATTTAAGCTCACAATTCTTACAAGTCCCCAGCAATACTCATCAAATTATTAGCATTTTTCATTCGAACTAGTACCATAACTATTAGACACAAAAAGAGCCGAAGGTTTAGTATGGGTCAGTAAAGATCACGAAAGATAATTGCATAAAGTATTTTTAATATTTAACATAAGTAGAAAAATGGGCCACCTAATGGTAGGTAACAGTCTACCGACGTCAACATTGTGTGACTTTTGACATCCGCACGATAAAAAATATCAATCTCATACATCGCCAATAATGCACCACGTACCTCGGGAACTAAGATATTAGTAAATTCTTTAAATCAGATCAAAGCAATACTGAGGATTGCTGTTTGGCAGTTCAATGTGAGTGGATGGTACCTACCTAAACGAGCTTATACAAGTCCTAACGTTAAGAAACTATTATTTTTTCAAATGAATCATCACTTATTGATTGCATGATTACCTGATGCATCCACTACCAATAGCATTGACACCTTCGATCAAATTGACACTGATAATAGTGATGTGACAGAGATTTAAATTTATTAAGTGACAGACCTAAAAATATTACGTAAGGTACACGGTTTCTAAAATACTGCTCAGTAGTTACTTCCTTGCTATATTAATAAGGTCAATGTTTTGACTCATTTTAAAATAATAAAAATAATCCGTAAAACAAAGACATTGTACTTGAAAAAAAGATATAATAAAATTGATTACTTACTTGCCAAGCCATAATGTTATGGAGGCTTCCATAAATAGGTTCGGTTGCAAACGCCAGGGTATGTTGACCTTCTTCAAGTGTATGAAGTACACGTAGCATCCTGGGATGGCGCAGCTTTTCTAGCATGACGATGCTCTCCCTCACCCTGTCGACCATACTCTCTTTCTTTTTCGGCTTGTACATCTTATCAACATTACGTTTGTCTAAGAAGAACACCGAGCACGCCTGTGAAAATAATTTTTATATTAATAAAGTTATTTCTTGAGTTAGTTATAAGGGGACCGTTTTTGTATCGTATAATCACCATATTTTATTCAGTTTAAGCTCAGCATATATTCTAATTATTATTATTTGTTACGTTATATGAATAGTATTAAAATTTATGACGATTTCAAAAAGTCGTATGTTATTGCAATTTATAATTATTATATATAATTTGCTTATGAGTTATACACACGATTTATTTGCTTAAAGTTGATAAAAATAATACTGTCATTTAAATTTTTATTAAAAAAAACTCGCAAGATAAGCACAACCATAGCCTTTCACTATATTATAATTATAGCCGATTTTATTTAAAAAAATATTTTTTTGATATTTCTTTAAGAAAGTTCTCATTAATTTCATATACAATGTCGTCATGTAAACTGAACTTAACATTTGTTACAAAAAATTGCAGGCCTTATGGTACATTCTTAAATTATCCCTCTAACAAATCGAATAAATATGTGATATACGAACTAAATACACGCTCGCAGTGAACACCCACAAAATTCATACATTTTTCATGAAGCTGTCTGTCGCATTCCAAACTTTGTCTAACTATAGAAACCTTAAGCATTATAAAAAGGCTTTATTCAAATTGAACTGATTTAAATTGACTTTTCATACTATATTAATAGTTTAATATTTACTTTTATTGATCTTTTATTTTATAAGTTGTATACTGCAATAACAAATGCGTATCAACAAAACAAACTACATAACTTCTTATCTTAATTAACTAAACTTAAAGAGTAAAATTTGAAAAACAAAAAATAAAATAAAAAGGAAAAGTAATATAAAAATACTAAAACCTACTAACAATTAATAAATGATTGAACGTTATTTTATATTAAATATAGCTTAAGCCTTTTTTAAATTTATTTAGATTATCGGCAATATCCAAAGGTTGGTTGGCAATATCATAAGGTTGGTTTTAAATGTTGTTTTGAACCTACGCATAAATTAAAAAGACGCAAAAGTTGTTATCATGAATCTGATTGTGATGCTCGCACATAAAAAATAAATTCAATAAAAATAATAGCACGTAACAACGCATCTTCACCATTTTACTAAACTTAAGTTTTTTTTAATTCAAAAAAAAAGTTTATAGTCGCGTGTTAATGGCTGCCCTTATTTAAATTAGGTGACGGTTTGTTTGTTTACATAACACGATCTTAATCACAATTATTTCGAACACGCGAAATAAAAAATACCAACATAAATGATGAGATAAAAAATAAACTTACAATAACTGTAGAATTTTGCCATCCAAATATTTTCTATAAATCTATACAAATAAATAAAATTAAAGTGTCTGTTTGTAATATTAAAAAACCGCTTTTTACTAAATTCATAGGGATGTTAGCTATGTATGTAGGGCTGGACCGATTTTGACGGGACTTTCACTGGCAGATAGTTGATGTAATAAGGAGTAACTAAGGACTAACTAATCATACAAGAATTTCAGTCAAATTAGCATAGGTATTTCTTTACGCGTAATGCAGAATTAATAAGGTATCGTAACTCTGCGAAATAAAAAATAAACTTTTTGTTAAATTCCACGCGCACGATGTCGCGGGTAACAGATAGTATTAAATATTTTTTTAACTATTTTTATCGACTATACAGGCTTCTTCTATCTCTACTGAATCCGATACTTTTCGAAACAGCTATAACTGCATCATAATCATCATCCAACATAAGTACTTACATTAGGTAAATTACATAATTTGTTTCTATCCTAGTGAATCATTAATATTAATTAAGTTAATGTTTGTCAATTTAATAAAAAAAACTATAAAAGTAATATGATTATTACAATTTGCAATCTCGCAATGCGGTTTTATACAATTTTATTACATCAATGAATTTTACGCTCTTATCGGTTTTGGAAATAAAATACAAGCATTAATACCAATTATACTCTTCTCGATATTATATCGATATTGAGTAATGGTAGAAATATTTATAAATATCGTTTAAATATTGCAGTACTAAAATATTTCAGTAATAAAATTGAAAATTTACGTCGAAGTATACTTGAAGTATGGGCTCGGTACACTGGCTAATCAATTAGTGAGAATTAAATTTGTGCATACCACGTTTGCGTGCCACTGTAACTTCTTGAACCCACGTCTACTTTCAAATAAACAAAGGTGGAGCAAAAACATTAGTACTGCACGTTATGTGCAAAAGATTATTACACAATTAGTTTATTCATGATAGTACCTTGGGAATGAAACGATCGCTTTTTGGCAAAGATCATAGGCCCTTGCCAAGTTGACATTCTACAATTGTAAACGCTAATAAAAAACTAAACAAATGTATGAGAATGACCACGTGACTTTTCGTTGAGAGATGTCATTCTGTACAATTCTATTCTAATTCTACAATTGTATAATTCTACAAATAATATACAATTGTAAACGCTAATAAAAAACTAAACAAATGTATGAGAGTGACCACGTGACTTATCGTTGAGACATGTCATTCTGTACAATTCTATTCTAATTCTACAATTGTAGAATGTCAACTTGGCAAGGACCTCATATTCAGTACGGTACAATCTTACTTTGTTAGTTACATACAAGAAACCGAATATAAAGCGTGTTTAATATTTGTGGTTTTTTTATGGGACAAATGGCAATTTTACGATCTTGGATAAAGATCCTTTTACGATAATGGTGGTCGGTAACCGTAAAATTTTATTTGTCCTAAAATTGTCGCTACGATGTCGCAAATGTTTGAATTTTATTAAGTGATTGCTTTAATGCTTTTCAAGTATTACCTTGATTCTATTATATTTCATATACATATATGCTTATAGTTAATGTTACGTAATTATTGTTGTTGTTGTTGTAATTTTGGTATATTTAAACAAAATATTCATTACTGTACATGAATTAAATAATCATTAATTAATATACAACAAATATCTACCTGAAATTCTTGAGTTAACCGCGAGAATTTGATAAGAAGATAATCGATAGAAGTGCCTTGCTCACTCGATCTTTACAATATACAAGGTAAACTCCAAAGCCGTCCGTTTCGTCGAAAGAGAGTATCTTGCACATGGGGCTCGAATTTCTTTGTGCAAACTTTAATAGAAGGGTACATCATTAGAAGTTGCCTTAACGTTAAGAAATCACAGGTGCAGGAAGCCAAAGCGACGGCAGAAGTTAAACTGTAGTATAACATACATACCTTATTTAATACCAGGCTTAAGATACATATTAATAAATACTTGATGGTGTAGTTAAAATTATTAACTTTTCTTATTTCTTGTAACAATTCATATTATGGAATAGTTACACTTGCATGCGTTGCTTGTTCGCATCTCAAAGTTACAACTTAGAAACTTATTCCTTAGAAATTACTTCACTCGACTGACTTATAGTCTCCACTATTTGCCAGAGGGCGTTAAAGTTAAACAAAGTCAGTTCTAAGTTACATTTTACCGTATTTGTTTTTAAGTAGCTACCCAACTTTGCAGAGTGAAACTGAAGTTAGTCTATCTTTAAAATAAATTAATACAATTGGAGTCGACTATCGAGTCAAACGATGTATGTCCGTACTGCGCTAATACCATTAGCTAAACCGCTTATATGATTTTTTGCTTATTAATCACTGTAATTGATAATCACTTGTAATATCTCTATTATTTGAAGTCCACATTGCGATTTATATTAAATAAATACTTCTTAATACAATGTGATCGTGGGTTCAACTGGGCAGGCACCACTGAATTGTCATGTGATTAATTTGTGTTTATAATTCATCTCGTGCTTGACGGTGAAGGAAATTACACGACGTGAGGAAACCTGCATGTGTCAAATTTCACTTAAATTGGGCCACATGTGTTTTCCACCAACCCACGTTGGAACAGCGTGGTGGAATAAGCTCCAAACATTCTCCTCAAAAAAAGGAGAAGAGCTCTTAGCTCAGCAGTGGGACATTCACAGGCTGTTAATTTACTTTACTTTTTTACTTTTAATACGAGTACCTTGATAAGATTTTATTAATAAACTAGCAGTGCCCGCGACTTCGTCCGCGTGGTATAATGACTTTCGGCAGCATTTTTTATTTTAGGCTAATTATTTTGCAAAAATCAGATACCACAACAGCCCGTTTTCTAAGGCATTTCCTGCCTCGTACAATCACTCTGTGGAACCAGCTTTCGCCGGCGACTTTTCCGAACCGATACGACATGAAAACCTTCAAGAATAGAGCGTACTCTTTCCTCAAAGGCCGGCAACGCACCTGCAAGTCCTCGGATGTTGCAGATGTCCATGGGCGGTGGTAGTCACTTTCCATCAGGTGAGCCTCCTGATCGTTTGCCTTAATTAAAATGAGCTATTTAAAGTAATTTACTGCAAATTTATTTAAGTACATTTTTATGCACGACTTTTTTAGTTTTTCCATCTTTTGCTAAATCATAGATTTTTCGGATGGTATGGCATACATAGGCATACATAGAATGCCACAAACAATTATCCATGGGAAAACAGTTTTTTTCTAAATAAACATCTGCAACCTTAAGCGGCTTGAGTTTATTTTTTGTAATTTTAAATGCTGCTTTCAGGGGAAACTGCACTCTTAAACCGAAATGGCATGACAGCCGTTCAGCATTTAAAAGATGTCTTCTTTGCGATTCTCCATCTTTACAGCAGTCAATGACGCATGACGCTCATATGACGCATCTAAAAGCCGAGTTTGCTCTAATTTTTTAGCAGCCCTTGGAGAGGCGTTACGTTTAGTATCTAATCGTTGCCGTGCTTGACTTTGCTCCAAGGTCTCAACAGCTCCCCGAGCTGAGTGGCGTTCGGCATCTAAAATCCGACGCCCTTCGTTTTGCCAATGAATTCAGACGTACATAGAAGCGCAGTTCTTAAGGATTTCGTATGCCGATTCCAAGTGGGGCCTGCCCCCAGCTTAGTTCTTAGTTTGTCGGCGCTGGCGTCATTTTCCGTCTCTCTTGCTGTCATAGTTAAAATACGCTGGGGGAACGTCCATGTCTCTTGCTCTCGTAGTTAAGATACGCTGGGGGACATCCTTTGCAATGCGTAAGAGAGAGACAGCTGCCGCAGCGCGACTGCCACGCTACCAAGCGGCATTTTGAGTCGCAGAAAGTTTGTCTTCAGAGCGCCTATAAGAATTGTGCTTCAATGTACGTCTGAATTCATTGTTTTTGCCCTTGAGTCTCAGAAGCTCTTTGAGACGCAAGGCTCTCGGCATTTAAAACCAAACGGGCTTGGGCTTGAGTCTGGTCTTCAGACTCTTGGCTTCTAGCAAATTTTCGCAAGGCGAGCTTTGGCAGAACTACTCGCTAAATTAGATTTGAATTTTTTAGGCATATGTATTACAATTCATACAACGTAATTAAACAAAAAAAAAATCTTCTACTAATTCGTACACGAATCAAAACATTAACCTCTTTATTTAAAAAAGTAGTGTTATTAAAATGAAATTAACATAACACCTATAAGTACCTAATTACACTTTGTTTTATTTTAGACGAAAACAAAAAAAAAAAAATCATACCGACGAATTGATAACCTCCTCCTTTTTTTGAACTCGGTTAAAAAGCTTCCTATTACGAAAGTTTCTTTCGTCTTTTTTTTTAGTTACACTATTTTATAAGCACATTAATTATTTAAGAACCTATATAAACTTTTATTAACCCAAATAATCAAAACCTCTATAACGTTTTACACTTAATTTAACTTATGAATGTAAGCAAACAAAAACATTAAAATTACTTTAGGTTGTAAAATAAGTTTCAAGCTTCGAGCTTTAAAAATGAAGTAATTTCCATACAAACTTACATCCCCTATTTCAACCCCTTTCTTTCTTTCGCCTTAAAAAGTAGCTTATGTGCCTTTCTCAAGCTCTAGACTATCTCTGTACCAAATTTCATTGAAATTGGTTCAGTAGCTTAGGCGTAACACACAGCTACAATTACTTTTGCATTTATAATATAATTAGTATAGAGTATAGATTACCTACAGCGCGGGCGATAGCTAGTTTAATACATAGTACCGAAAAGAATGTTTTACATAATTAAATTAATTGTGACAGCTCAGTGATCGAAGTTCAATCATAAATCATTCAAATTTTAAGTTTGAACGTTATTGAGGTTCTTTTGCCAAAAACTAAATGTAACCAAAGACTACCAAAGCTACTGAGTTACTTATCCTATCTTTTTCAAACTAACACATGATGTTGATGGTTAATAATAATAAAAAAAAAAACCAAAAAATAACTATGTTTTATTGAAACAAATAATAAGGTGACTAAAAACAAATGTAAAGCATAAAGAAGTAAGAGCTTAAATAATATAGAAAAGTTAGATAACAGTTTTACTTAAAGTTTCATAAGTGCTCATTTGATGACTAACAGAGTGGATTAGTTTTAATATATTATAATTTTTTAGAGGAATATAAAATGATGTGATGACACTTATAGCATATTAATTATACATAAATCAGTTAAGTTTTTAGTAATAATATCTACACAATCACTAAAATGAACAAAAATAAAATATACCTACATCACATAGCTAAAACATCACAATATAAAGTGAAATCAATAAGATGTAATAAGATATTATTTTTTACCCAATAAAATTAATTACTATGAAAACCAAATATTAACAAAATCTAAATATAAATTAAATAACATGGCTAAAACATTATAACTTTAAATAAGGTATTAAGAATTATTATTAATATAAAAGTGTGTAAGTTAATAAATTAACTATATAGTCTTTTAAACCAAATAAAATTAAAAGGCAAGCAAGAATATAAGAATAAGACTACAGTTGCAAATTTATAGCAAACAAAGAACAAAGATGGAATATTAAGATAGTTTGAAATTACACATATATATATATATAATTAATAAATTAATTTCATTTATTAACACAGTTTTATTAGCTTGACCTGTATGTACCTATCTATGTAATGGAATCTTTCAATGCAATTTTCACCCACTTCAAGACGTCCAATTAATTTGAAAATTTGCTTACAAATTAAAGACTGATGACACTACAAAAAGGAAGTGGCCCATCCCTAGTCCATTTTCGTACAGCCGGGCCGAGGTCGTGCCGTGTGTTTTTTAGTTTTTTAAACTATAATTTTTGAATTTTCAGAAGCATTGATTTTTCTAATATGCAATATCAATATCTGAATAGACTTTATTTTTATTTTGGCAGCTATGGCATATCTGAAGGATGAATAACAACCTCAATATCATTCTTGAATGGAATAAATCTTTGGGTCATAATGTCCATCCCAGCGTATCTCAAGCCATAATTATTGCCAGCCAGAATCAATATTAATTGTTTGCCCATCAGAATTTACTGGAATATGCACGTCCTCTCTTTTCTGTACTGTGTGATGTTTCAAATGACTGTTGTAATAATCTTTGACGTATGTTTAAGCTGAGCTCAACCACTTTTTTACACATAAATATATCACTGATCAATGACTGTCAATTTATCGAAGTCACATTTTAAGCTGAGATTTTCTAGACTCGTGATAAACTCGTTTATATCTTCGTGTTCCCTTTTTTATTCGCTGGAAAAACGCATTAAGCATTTCCCCCACATGAAGTGGAGGGGTATGTGGGGCTCACCGGCGCTGAAGGCGCCGAAATACCCACTAAAAAACCAGATGTATTCTCTCCGTCTGGTCGGGGGGCTCCACGGGATCGCTTGCGCATGCTACCGTGATCTTCGATGTTTTTTTACCAATCATTGTAATAAGATTGCAATTATTCTCTTTTCTCACTCTTATCTGGGCCAGAAGATAATAAATATAGTCCAAAATGCTGTAGCCACTTTTTTCATGTTAAATTGTTGTAAATTTCGTTGATTATAAACAACTTTGGTACGTTAAACGTTTGAATTTTTATCCGCTATTTTAAAAGTTTTGACAGACAGACAGAAGCCCATGAAACACGAATTGATGATAAAATAAAACCTATTTTATTAAGTTAATTACTATTACTTTTTTTAGGCTTTTTATGCAGAAACAACACACTAAACCAGTAAAACACGAAATTTGTAATGAAACTTTTTGATTTTGACAACTGTCACTAACAACGCGCGTACTTTTTGTACAGATCATTGATAGATTTTTAGTAACAAAGCTAAACTTTTAATAAATAAATATATCAAATAATAGGACAAATTATAGGATAAATCTTAAGCAAAAGAGTATATTGTACATGTAATCTTTTATCTCTTCTCAGTTTTGACCATAACCATTACCCATTTTAATAAATGTTCTACGTATATCTTTAAATTGACATAACTTTTTTATTTATGAACCGATTGAAATAAAACAAACACTAAATCCTAAGTGAAGTATGCCACAATACTTTAGTGAAAACCGCACTCAAATCCGTTAAGCCGTTTTCAAGATTAGCGTGCACAAACGCACAGACAAACAGACAAACAGATAAACAGACAAACAGACAAACAGACAAACAGACAAAAATTCTAAAAATCATTGTTTTGGGTTCTATTGTGTTTATAAAGACCCCCAAAAATAGTTTTACTCAAATATCTTTCATGTACAGACAACGACCAGTTACAGATTTATTATATGTATAGATAATCAGATACATAATATTAAAATCGAACTGAATTATGAAGTAATTGAATTATGTCTTGTTTAAAATAATTGAATTTCAATACAAGAATATATAAGAAATCAATATTAGTGGAGATTTCCTAGATTCGTATCTGTTATAGATTTTACCTAATAAAATGGAATATTATATTATGACAAACATATTTCATATTCAGTATAGCGCATTCGAAATTCAAAATGTGAAATTCGATAAAAAAGTTGAGTTATTTTGTTAAATACTACTCTTTGATGGGATTTTTGATTTTATAAGTGAATTAGGTATTTTCATCACCAGTTATTTATTTAACATTTTAATAACAACAACACAATTATAGTTTATTAAAAATCAACATATTCTATTTCACTATGCATAAGGTACGTCGCCCATATTAGTTTCTGTTGTTGTCAGTATATAGATGCTAAAAGGAACAGTTAATATTTCTACTGACCGATCTAATTGTTACTCGTATTTACCTTTAGAGCATTTTATCTTCTGTTTTATTAAAATGCTTACAGTAACAAATTATTCGGGATGTCCCAATAAGAGTACGAGAATCTTAACGAAAGTTTCGGTTGTGGGATTAAACACGGACAAGGACATAAAGTATGAATACTCTTGAAGACGTAATTTTTTTAAGATGTCACCGGTTCAGAATCTATATTTGACTAAGAAGTCCGGTAAGAATCTCCGTAGTGACTTCAATTCATTAATCATATAGAACCTCTTTATATAATTTATATCCACATTATCATCTCAATAACGGGCTGTATACATTTACTATTTATAATTTAAATCTCGGGGCTTTGCATCCCGATATGCTACGAGAATACCGGACATGCTAAAACATTACTGCTTCTTTTAAAAACAAGAATATCGCGTTTCAGTCGCTAAAAAATTCGCAGATTAGCTGGATTAAAACAAATGGTCAAGTAAATTCCAGATGGCTAATAAAAAAATATTTCATAATAAACTGAGTTTTTATAAAAAATAAACCACAACTTTATGAGCATAAATAAACCACTGCGAAAATATCTGCAAAATCGGCCCTAGAAGGGAATTAATTACTTTGCGGAGTCAGAAAACTAATGCTACGAGATTAAGTTTTTTTTCAAATATCACTGATGTCAGTCTTATTCATCATTCAGTCATCATCAGATTATTAAACAATATCAATGAAACATTTAGAAACTATAATCAGACGATAAATAAAATATAGTAAAGAAAATATTTATCAAGTCAATCGAACTTCCTGGGTCAATCTATACTTAAGTTATATCTTAAGTAAGGAAGCCAATCCCGAATTAATACTACATATAAATTTAGATATAGAATCTAAGAGGGATGTGAAATCTTAGAACCAATTAAGAAGTTTAAACGGTCATAAACATGATAACCCTAAACGGCTTTATACCAAATGGTATGTATTCAGATGATACCTATCCAAAATGTGATACTTGAATTACATGATTATCGGAATAAGTTACAGCAAATTGCCCTACATGTTTCGAAAAGATTGTGATTACCATCATCTTGTGGTAAACGTATCAAAATCACTGAAGTAATAATAATACTTTGACGATAGTGTAATTTGACCGTTTCAGATTTCTCCTTTATCCAAGTTTCCCTTCGCGAAGGAAAAGCAATCTCTAACTCCACTTACATCGTTTTATTATTCATCCAGCTATGATTGTAATAGATGGTATTTACCTCTTGTAGCCTCTTCGGATTTACGGGATCTTTTACATTGTTTTCAGTATTGCAAAATAGCTCTTTTGTATGAAGTAAAAATATATAAACGGTCATACGAGTAAAAAGTCAATGATTCCGCTGTTTCTTTCGCAGGATAGTCTCAGTTTGAATTATGTTGATCTGAACCGGGGATAGATTTTTATATAATAAGGTATTTAAAATTGGCTTTATGGTTTTGGGAAAGTAGAAAGTCTAGTTCTAGTTGGGAAAGAATAGACGTGTGAGATATCGTTTTAGAGATCTGGAACGATGGAAGCTTTCAAAATAGCTATTTCAATTAATTCCACAGTATATTAAATATGTGCATTATGCATCCCTCTTTTCCTATTTTTGAGCTATAGAGTTTACTATTCAAAATTTTTTCGTATCCTAATTAAGAATCCGTACGCTAATAACTGCAGAATTTTGTGTTTTAGCATTTTTCTTCGGAAATGCTATGTAATATCAAGATATTTTCGCAGCCGTTATGAACTGAACAATAATTGCGTAAATGTTATTCCAGATGTAAAGTGACGTGGAGGTACTCGATTATCGCCAGAATATAATAGAGCAAGATCCCAGGGCCGCCAGACGTCACGTATTTTCTGACGGATAAAATGTGGACGATTGAGTAGTGTTAGTATGTACTATGATCGTATGCCTACCTGCTAGCTTGGTCAAACGGCCAATTTCCAGGTATCAGGTAATCAAGGTACATATAAACAGTACTTACTTCACGTAAATTCTCATGGCTGATTTTCATATATGTTTTCGAGTGTATAGTTAAAAATAAATTGTCAATACTCCCAGACACTTTCCGTCGGCCATATTGCTTGACAGACGCTTTAAGGGTCTCAAAATAATTAGTTAACTTCACGTAACGTTGACGTGACTTTAGCTGTTGGCCGCAAGAGGGCCTTTAAATTACAATAAAGTTAGCTGTCACCTGACCAATTTTTTTTTTATTTAAAAATTATATTAATTAAAAATAATTAGTAAAAAAAATGAAAGTAAATTAGCCGACATCTAAAAATTTTTAGAATTTTTTTTATTAAAAAAATTATTAAAAAAAAATTATCATTTGTAAAAAATTTGAAAAACTATAAGTGGTATTTTTAAAAAATATTTTTTATTTCTAATTAATAAATAGAAAAAATATTTAAAAATGACGGCTAACTAGTATTATTTTTTATATGTCAATTTTTTTTCTTATTTTTGTTGCCATAATTTACTTGTCAACAAAAGTTCTAAAAATTATAAAATATCAGTTCAAGTAATTTTCATGGCCTTAACAGCGCAGTCGGTCTCACTCAGTCTCATGCGCGTAGATAATGCTCTCGCGCTCCCACTCACATAGATATTAAAATTTAGTTTAGGGGATGATTGGCCCCTTGGATCGGTCTGTCTTCTTGTCAAAGGTTTTAAAATAGTTGTCGGATGAACATATATAAAAATGGAGCGTCAGAATTTACGTGAAGTTAACTAATTATTTTGAGACCCTTAAAGCGTCTGTCAAGCAATATGGCCGACAGAAAGTGTCTGGGAGTATTGACAATTTATTTTTAACTATACACTCGAAAACATATATGAAAATCAGCCATGAGAATTTACGTGAAGTAAGTAATGTTTATATGTACCTTGATTACCTGATACCTGGAAATTGGCCGTTTGACCAAGCTAGCAGGTAGGCATACGATCATAGTACATACTAACACTACTCAATCGTCCACATTTCATCCGTCAGAAAATACGTGACGTCTGGCAGCTCTGGGATCTTGGACCATAACGTCGCAATTTTTATTTAAAGCCAAACGAAGTAGCTACATACGTCACTGACTTATTAATAAAGTTAATAAATAAATAATTGTGGTTTGTGTATGGAAAACATTGTCACTAAAAAAGGAGATCCTTTATTTTGCATGTTTGACCCTTGGAAACTTGGACAGGTTTTGTACGAAAATCAGATGGTAATTAGGTTGAATTTATTTTATTTACTGAGCACACATTGTGTGACTCAGCAAAAACGAGCTCTTTTGCTCACGTTCCCGTATTGCCAGGAGTTGTTCACACAATGCCTCGTTTACTTATCAACTTGTATAGTTTTTGTATGAGAATTGTATCATTTATTTACATGTCTTTAAGGATCGTAACAGATTTTTTTTTCTGGGACATTATTCACACAAAGCCACCTGATCCCAAACTAAGCAGAGTTTGTACTATGGAAACCAGACAACTGATATACTACATATACTAATTTTCTTTTGTAAATACTTACTTATATAGATAATAACACCCAGACTCGGGACAAACAGACATGTTGATGTACAGTCTGTTTCTTAATTTTTTTTAAAGTTTTAGATATAGTACAAGATATTTGTTTGAACGCACAAGCAAATAAATTTACTTTCGCATTTAATATTTACTTTAGGATTTAAAAGATGTTTAAAGCTATATAACGTGAGTAAAGCCGTGAAATGTAAGAATAGTATATATTTTGTTAATTCATTGGCAGTCAGAGATCATTATCGCTGCAATTCAACTGGTTTGTGCTGGACCTTTGGGGCACGTTATATTGGAACGATGAATCGATATGGACGAAATCGTACATTAATATGTACGAATTTATCCGTAAATCTAAATATTTCGCTATTGTTATATTTCACATGTCTGAAGCCTTCTGTTAATCATTTTTTTTGTCTCGAATCCAAAATTAACTTAAGAATAGTAATTTATTTATAGTTTATCAGATTTAGAAGTTGCATTTTATAAGATATTCATTAACTTTCAACAGTACCTATCTAATACTTAATAATTTAACTATAATAATAATTAGGTAAATGAAATCATATTCTTAAACATATTTGTCACCGTTAATTTATTTAATTAAAAATAATATCATCTTATGTCTCGAAACTTCCTATATTAAACAAAACGAATACGTTTAACGAGCAATATTTGCATTTTTATTTGAAATAAAAAGAAAACCGAACACAAGCGAACCGCAGCGCTATCTCACTGTAAGTTTTTCCACTGCTATCTCACAGGTAAAAGTAATATTGCGTTATGATAGCAACTTCAGTTGAAGAAGTTCATTAACCTATAAATTGCAGCTACGAGATTATGAAATAAGCGTTGTTTGTATAATAACAGTTCTTCCGCATATTTTTTTTTCAATTTGAAGTAAAATACAATTTAAAATATTACTTATCGTTGCTGTATGCCTGGCGCATGTGAATAAGTACTAAGGTAAGGTAAGGTCATCCAGACCGATTTCGGCCACGGCGGCCAATCTCAAGAGGGACTCTAGCCAACTGCGCAGGAGATATTATAGTGCACAAGTGTGTGCGCAAACACAGGTGCACTCTCTTTTCCTTAGCTCTCATAATCCGATGGGACGGCAATCCGACACGACGGAAAGAGTTCAGGCGCAGGACCAACGGCTTAACGTGCTTTCCGAGGCACGGGAGTGTATACACTTCCAACTTCCAGACTCCGGGCTGCTACTGAGAGTTTTCTGACAGAAAACCCCAATAACTATATATTGGCCCGACCTGGGAATTGAACCCAGGACCACCGAGTCTGCGGCCTTACGGCAGACTGCCTCGTTGGTCTAGTGGCTTGAATAAGTACTATCGATTAGCTAGCCACTCTACTGACTTCGTGAGTAAAGCAATTATAGAAAGACTTTATAATGCACGGGGATGTGATGTTTGTTTTTTGGTCGATTGTTCTCATTTCTTCAATTAAAGAAGTTAAAGTAACTTCTGGGTGACGGCCTTATCTTCTTTTGGGGACAAGGTTTGGAGATTCCGTCACGCTTCTCCATCACGCGGCCAAAATATCATGGCTTAATTCTAAGGCAACGTTTCTATAATCTTGTGAACTGTGCGAGAGATATTATTATCTAAACTAATATAAAGCTGAAGAGTTTGTTTGTTTGATATTAATATTTTTGTGTTGTATAGCCCTTTTATCGAGGAAGTCTCTAGGCTGATATTCATTATATTTTTAATAATTATACGCGGGTGAAACCGCAGGGCAAAGCTAGTATACAAGTTCACTTGGTGGTAGAGCTTTGTACAAGCTCGTCTGGGTAGGTCCCACCCACTCATCAGATATTCTACCGCAAAACACCAGTACTTGGTACTGTTGTGTTCCGGTTTGAAGGGTGAGTGAGCTAGTGTAATTACAGGCACAAGGGACATAACATCTTAGTTCCCAAGGTTGGTGGCGCATTGGCGATGTAAGAGATGGTTAGCAACTCTTACAATGCTATTGTCTATGAGCGTTCGCGACCACTTACCATCAGGTGGCCCATACGCTCGTCCGCCTTCCAATGAAGTAAAAAAAAATACAAACTGAGGTTAATCGATAACTTTATTATGAGGTTATTTTTAATATTTTTTTTCTTTCTCCCATTGTCGCGAGAAGGAATCAAAGTGATACGACTGAGGACTTGAATGATATCTGGCGCAGCATCTACTTCTTTAAGTGCTTTAGTTTAACTCTTCATCCGTCCAATAATAATAATTAAACTTAAGATAACATGTCATCGTTAAATGAAGAAAAGTTTTGTGATAAATCGAACGTTGAAAGTTTGTTCAGTAAGAAGTGAAACTGTCTTCAATTACTATAAAGTTATATGCGTACGAGCACTCCGCTACGGTAATTTAGTTACCAACTCGTGTAATACGTCATAATAAACGCGGACAGAATTATTCTATGATTTATAACACTCTTTCCAAATACCTGACTAAATAATTATAACCTACATATAAATTTATTATGGCTGTGCCCCGCGTTGCCTTTCTCGATAAAACTACTATACAACACAAAAGTATTTTTTTAATTTCGAACCAGTAATTCCTGAGAAAAGCCGGAACATACAAACCAACTCTTCAGCTTTATATATTAAGTAGAGAGTGTAGATTTACAACTTGGAATGAAACCAATTAAGTTCAATGATATTGTTATGTTAAGCACGTTACGAAGTAAAGTGGTCTATGAGAGGTGGTGGCCAACAGGTCGCCAATTAGCCAGTCCTTAAATCCATTATAAAGATTAAAGTAAAACACAGTTTGCAATACATTCTGTAATAAATAAAAGTTGCGTTGTTAATATGTGTGCTCCATGAATCATCAAGATTTCGTTTATGTAAATTCACGAAACCGTTTACACTTTAGGTGGAAAGCGACGAAACGAGGCCGAGGGACCGCCCGCGGGGTCTTTTGTACAAAGCAGTGACATTACATCAAAATTTGTATTTTGTATGTTTTTAAACATAACTATTTATTTCGCTACTTTTTATGTTGGCCCTATACGAATATATTATATTATAGGTAGGTGGTAGGGAAAGTAGGCCCTTTGTTGGTATGTGGTGACCACCGCCCATAGGCCTTTTGGCGTTGTAAGATATATTAATCATTTCTTACATGACGAATATGCCACCATCATTGCGAATTAAGTCCTTGTACTTGTAATATTAAGTATTGCTGTTTAGCGGCACAATTTCTGACGAGTGGGTAGTACTTACCCAGATGTGCTTGCATAAAGACCTACCTGCTACCACCTTGTAGATTTCTACGAATAGTACTTCACGTATTATATCTTCAATATTAAACTATGTAACTACAAATCGGTAACATTGTTTTTATTAAAAAAATGTAATATAATGTTGCTCTTTATATCAAAGTATATTAAAAATGTACATAGTATATATTTGTATTTTAACTTAATAGTCTTAAAAACTATTATTGAAATTCCTGATGTTATTCATAAAAATATATCAACATTTTATACTTATTAAGTTGTAAGTTAAGTAGTTAATCTTCAATTATTATTGCCGTGATGGAGATCGGTTTATATTATGCCGAAGGATTTATAATAAAAATGGTGCACTTAAGTTGGAATAAAAATCGGTTAGCAGTTATAATAAAAATCGGAATTGTAACATTCAAATTGCACCTGCTTTGAATGAACTGAACTGGCAGCAATTTGTCGTTTTGTTGCAATTTTATTGAATTTACTTTATTTGTTGAGCAAATGCCCACTTTTATCGAAATGGATCATTATATTATATAAATGTTTTTACAAACCAAGCTTATGTTAGCACATATCATTCCTTATATTTAAATAATGATCAATAGATTAAGCGTTGTAATATGAAATTTTAGTATGAAATAATATAATATCATTTTAATAATATTTTATTCTATTCTCAAGCGATACCAACAGTGGAGAAAATATCATACTGCAAAAGTGTTTGCGCTAAGACAGGTGCTCTTTCCATTTTCTCATTTATAAGTCGATGTAACATCCGTCCAATAGAACCGGAGAGAGATAAGTCCGAAAAACAGTTTTACATGTCTTCCGAGATATTAAATTGTAAAATTATTTTCTTTTCATAAAACTCAATAACTTTTCTATAAGCCCAATTGGTGCTATAAAAATCCATTAAGGCACAACGGACATGACATCTATTTCCCAAGGTTGATGGCATATTGGTGATGTATGGAATGGTCAATATTTCTTACGGCGTTAATGTCTAAAGACATTAGTCACTCACCATTAGGTGGCACATCTAGCCGTTCGCCTACTTATAAGTCATGACATGACATATACGATATAGTTCGTAACGTCATCTTATCTGTTGCCTGGTCTCAGAAGTATTACTTTGGATATTTTGTTATCGTTGACAGTTGATAGTATCCTGTTTACTATTCTAAGGATTTATATAAAACTAGGTGATACACGCGACTTCGTCCGCGTTGCTTGATATATTAACAAAGTTTTATTATGTACGAAGGAAATAACATCAAAAAGATCGCGAGCAAAAATATACTTTGTTTAAACATACATCACTGAACACGCAGTGCATATGCAAATCGTTGTTTCTTGAAACTTTAATAAATTTTTATTAAATCTAATGAAGATATCGCAATAACTTTTTTTTTGATAAGAGCTAATTGTCTAAGAAATAAAATTTAGAAAATTTCATTGAAATCTATCCAGTAGTTTTTCCGTGATGCACGCACAACTGCAGACCTCTATCATTTTATTAATATAGATTTATTCATGTATATAATTTAGGAGTATTTATTGATCATACAAAATATGTTATATTGTTTAATGTGTTACCAGAATTTATCAATTAGTAAATATTTATAATAACGTATTAAAGCCTTAAATAAATACAAATAAAAGTTAAAAATAGTTACTGTACAAATAGTGATCGTGTGGTACATGGAAATCAATTCAGCTATATGTTTTCCTACCCTTACTAATATTATAAATGCGAATGTGAGTTTGTTTGTTTGTTACTCTTTCAGGCCTAAACCACTCAACCGATTAAAAAAATCTTTAACCATTATCAGCGAGTGACATAGGCTATATTTTATCACCGTATTCTGCTATACATATTGACAGACAGAGAAACGGGGCGGACGGGATTTATTTTACAAACAAACCTACGTTTGCATTTATAGTAAGTGTAAATTATAGTATAGTGAATATAAATGTAATGTAAGAAATATAATATCGTTATAGCACTAATAAAATCGCAATTAGTGTAGCGACATAAAGAAAATAAAACTCGAAATACGGCATGGACGCAATCACACCTGGAAATAAAAAAATAAACAAATCGTGTGAAACGTATCGTACATACAATACATTTATATAATCCTAGTGAGATTGTTTTAGTAGCGAGTTTCTTATTCATTACGTTTTATATTTTTTTTAATAAAACCTCTTTTATGATAATATTATTCAAATGTTCTGAAATCGTAAATATTGCCAAAGTCAATTATCATGTTACGTTGCTACTTTGCTTTGAAATAGAGTTTATATTTTCTCTTTATGTATTTACATTAAAAAGCTATATATTAAAATTTATTGATTCTTTCTTCATTTTGTATTTAAAAATATAAAATGAAATAATTATATCTTTCGTATAGATTTTATGTTTAGTAGTCTTTGTACTTAGTGTCAAGTCTTTGTACTTTGTGCATCCCCGTCTGCATACTTTTATTTTAGTTCACAATGTTGGTGGCGCATTCGTGAAGTAAGGTATGGTTTCTTATCTATATATATATTTATCACAGCTCCAATGTCTATAGCCACTGTTATGGTAATCAGGTGGCTTAATTGCATGTTCCTTTACTTGTCTTGTTAAAAAAAAGGAATTAGTTCATCGTATTATTTTCACAATATATCCAAACTTAATTGCCCCTTCAAGCCGGCGAGTTAATAGCGAGGAATTTAAAATGCAATTGTAGTGCACAGTGACGTCACACGCTTTAGTATTAAAGTGTAAATGGAACGTACGGAAGCGTGGGATATCAGTTAAACGAAGCCCACTTAGAGTGGCCAAAGAGCTTCTAATTCAGTTTCCCAAAAATTGCAACTACGCAAAATGCAACTCACTACATGCCACTCTAAAAGTGAAATAATTCTGAAAGCTATCGATGTTTTATTAGTTTTTTACACGATGTGCGAAATTATTACTTCCATGCCGTGAAAAATTGGAGGAAAAGTTTTTTTGAACCTATCGTTTTTTCTCAACTTTGATGTTTTTATTTTTTGAATCCGTGGTAGATTTTAGGCAATATTTAATAAGTAAGAGCTTTAAATGCATATCTCGTAAATGAAACGTAAATGGCAAAAATGCTTAGCTCTTAAGCTTGTATATTTTTTTAAAGCTATGTAGAAAAATATTTTATTCGAATACACTAACCGTCTCTTCTATTATCCGGGTTATGCTATTACTTAGACTGATCTCACAAAAAAACAACTTGAGTTTCGTTTTGCGACAATGCCACTGAATATAGTATTATACTCAAGAAACGGATAAGATATTAAAGATGATCAAAATTCCATAAATTATATCTTAAAATTTGAATCAAAACATTAAATAATAGTGATAAACCTTTTTTTTTCTATTCGAGTAACAACAGTCAAGTTATGTTGATGATGATAATGTCCTGATTAATTTAGTCCGTGGGTGCCATTCTCAAGAGGTTAGACAAATGCTCGAGTCTCACAAAATCCAACTCGACCGGAGCTCAGACAGAGCTTTTGCTTTTCGAAACAGTGGAAGTTTTATCATTGCCAGGTTCCAATCATATCGCTTAAGCTTCTGGAATTCAGCATAATGATGTAGCCGCTATATCGAGGTCTTTAATAAGTTGGATATCCATCGATATTGCTTGGTCCGTCCGCCCCGAGAATAAAACGGATGGAGCATAAAGTGTTAATATTCACATTCTTGTCTTTAATAAAGTTTTGTGCAGTGGAATAGTATTATTTAATAATTTACTAATAAAGGCATATTTTATATTCATAATTTTTTTTTGATTTTGCAAAATTTTTACGTTACAATATATTTATAATACTATTTATACTAGTGTGCGTGGAATGTACTTTTTTGGCCACCTCATTCTAATTCAATCATTAAAATTTCATTAAAATCGGTTCAGTGGCTAAGCCGTGAAAGCCTAACAGATAAATACATACGTACTTTTGCATATACAATATTATTATAGATTAACGGTTTTATAGACATTTCTTTTGTTTCAATATGTAGCATAAACAATTACGTTATTTATGAACAAGTACAGCTTGAATCTGTGTTTTATTTAGTTAAGGTTTTAGTCTTTGCAAACGAATATAATATCCTTAGTAAAGCTTTCCTTTGAATACGTCCTAAACTCGATGCAGTATCGGCATTATCTCAAAAGATATTATTGTGAATATACTTGTGAACTTTGAATATATATTTTGCAAAAGGATTTATTTTGGTATCTCAATAATATTGTACGTGTATCAAGTTTGATTTACATTTGAAACTGATATGAGATATTGCGTTTATTTAAAATGAAAGAAATAACATAACATTGAAATAACTTTTTTAAATATTCATATAAAATATAAATTGAATGACAAATAATAATTTTCTGAAGTCTAAATGCTTTAAGCGAATTGACTGATGAAAGGTAGCAGACTGGCAAGTAGCTGGCACCTGATAGTAAGTAGTTATCGCCGCCCATAGGCGTCGTCACTATAGGAAATATTAATTATCCTATTCATCGCTAACATAATATTTCCCTTGGGCCTGTAGTTATAATGGCTCACTCATTCTTCAGACCGGAACACAATAATACTAATTACTATTGCTACTTGGTTATAGAAATGTTGTAATCAGATTTATACTGAATACATCAAAAGATATTTTTTTCCCTATAAAGATGAGCTTGCAAAAAGCCTTATCATGATAATTATGTAGTAAACAAGTAAAATAGTATAATAGTCGCTTCAATAAATTATTAAAAAATAGTCATGTTTGTAAAAGTTTGAATTAAGTTCAGACGCAGTAGGAATTTTTAATAAGAATGTGTGTCGGTTTTTGAGAATAATTATCATTATCTTCGAAATTAATTACGTATTAATGTATACATAAGATTGTTATAGTACGGTAGCAGTAACTAAGCATCTTTTTTCATTCGCATTTTTCGGCTAATTCATTTTCAAAAAATCAATGGCTGGCTTATTTTCTGTAAATGTAATGTGTCTTTCTTATTGTATATTCATATTAAGACTTAATTGTCTAGATAAGGATTATTAATGCCTGTCGATGCAGTTGGTAGTCAGTGCTGTTTTGTTACTGTTTTGATAAAATTGGTGAACATTAGATAGCCAATAAGACCATTTTCTTCAACGCAGTAACTGGTGAATAGATTCATATTTTGTTAGATCTAGTACGCCCGTATTCTTGATCATTTGCAGACTATTTTTTATTTGTGTAAAATTTCTCATAGGAAATGGTGATACAAGAGTAGTTCTATGATATAAAATAATATGGGTTCTTCCAAATCTTTTTTTTTTTGTTAAATTATAATGTCCGATTTCAATGTTGAAAATGTTTTAAATATTATTATTTTTTGAAATATACATACTTATTTGACCTTTTCAATATTTTAAAAGTTATAATAAGGTCATGCCATACAGGCTGATTATATGAATGTTTCATAATAATAATTCATCGATACCTCAGATGATACATTGCTAGTCTAAATATTAGTGTACTCCTGATCAAAATTCATTTATTATTTATTAGATACACTACCGCAAATCAGCAGTACCTTGTTTGTTGTATTCCGGTTCGAAGGGTGAGTAAGCCAGTATAATTACAGGCACACGGGACATAACATTTTAGTTTTCAAGGTTGGTGGCGCATTGGCGATGTAAGCGGTGGTTAACATTTCTTACAATGCCATTCTCATTATATCGTCGGGGATCCCCCTATATATTAAAAAATAAATAATCTCAAACACTTAGTTACACGGGATATATGAATAAACATATTCAGCCCGATAAGATGACAATCCGACATAAAGTATGCGACATAAAATATAGTTACGGTTTTATGTGTTTTCCGAAGCTTTTGAATAAAACGACACCAACTTCCAAAAGCTATTACCAGCTGCTACTGAATATCACTGTTCATGTTTTAGGTAGGCGTACGGGCAAATGGGCCACCTGATGTTAAGTGGTCACCAACCATAGATATCACCGATGTAAGAAATATAAACCTGTCCTTACATCGACAATGCGCTACCAACCTTGGAAACAAATATGTTATCGCCCCTTTGTCTCTTACAATGGTTCACTCCTCATACCGGAATGTAGCAATATTAAGTATTGCTATTTAGTGATAGAATATCTAATGAGTAGGTGGTACCGATACAGACAGACTTGCATAAAGCTCTACTACCTATTCAAACCACCTTCATAGAAAGCCTAAAAGTATTTTATTCTTCATAGAGCGCAATTGTGAGGTAAGGTGCAAAGTATCTTTAGATGCAGGCATATATTGATTGATTGTTCGCTGTTATATGATGTTTAAACAATATTAAATAAATAAATCCGGTATTTTCAAATGTTTACACAAAAAATCCTTCATTTATACTATTTATAATATTTTGTTTACAAACTATTAGCCCGTGTAATAAAGAAAAGGGAATTCGACGATTTTTATTTATTAAATACTGTTACGAAATGTTGATCTCGTGTTGCAACGTTGTTTGTTCAACGTGTTTTTTATCATAACATTGACCTACGTATGGTTATGCGTTATTGGGAAACGTATGTTTTATTCAAAAACGAAATATTTATTTAAACGATTATAACTATGTGTACAGATATTAAAATCAAATTGTAATCAGAATATTTCGTTACTGATATTGATATTTACACTCCAATGCTTCATGATATGATGTATATCATAAAGCATATATGGAGTTATATATAAATTCGTAGACGAGACTGATATTAAAGCTGTAAGTATCGCTTGAGATAATACTTTGTAGAATCCTATGTATTTTGTTTACGCTCGCTCAATATTTATTTTACGGTATATGCTTATCTTTGATCTTCAGTATCAGAGAGACGCTTGAGATAAATCTAGTCCTGTGGTATGCCATCGAATGGCAATTTAGGGTATAACTGAAGGTTTATTACGCAATATTTTGTGGTTAGAAGTGAATTAAGGTGTCAGTGACACTTGCAATGTAGGAAACGATTTAGACTTTAAATAACTCAATGCTATTGATAACCAGTAAGCACTCAATAAGATTTTGTTTGTTAGTAAAGTCATAGTTATTTTATTAAAAAATATTTTTTATGTCGTCAAATAGTCTGTCGTCAAATAGTCTACTCAAAGTAAACACTGCCTAGAGCAATTTTACACAAGGCTAGCAAAATAAAGGGTAATATTTTTGTCGGTTGGGTATATTTGAATTGAACAGTTTGATGAGACTTTGACTGACGTTTGTAAACAAACTGGCCATTCGGATACCCTTTATGAAACGATTTGATTTATGATTTTAGTAAAAAATTGTTGTTATACCTTTAGTTCCGTTTAACATTCGAATGCATTTATTATTTAAACTAGCTGTGCCCCGGTGTGTGCCGGTTTCACTCGCTTAGAATTAATAAAAATATAATGAATAAAAATAAGCTGGGGTAAGGCCTCTTCTCCTCTTTTGTGAGGAGAAGGTTTTGGAGCTTATTCCACCATGCTGCTCCAATGCGGGTTGGTGGAAAAAAGAGTACTATACAACACAAAATTATTTTTTAAATTCGAACCAGTAGTTCCTGAGATTAGCCGGATCAAACAAACCAACTTTTCAGCTTTATATATGAATTATTCCGATTTGAGATATGTATATATTATAATATATATTACTATACATAATTGATCACCAAAATCAAATTTGTAGTGTATTTTTATTGAATGTTTTATACTATCACTATCGTCTTTTATATAAATACATATATGTGAAAACGATAGACGAATAGGTGGCCCATACTTATAACTCGCATCTATATGAAACTACGCAATTAACTTCTACACTGTTAATCCGATCGCTATGACAATAGACGCGTTTCTCTATTTCCGCAGGGTTTTGCTAGAAGCCATATAAAATAACATAATAACGGTACATGGATGATACTGCGCGGAGCATCAAGTCTATATAATATACATATATTATAAATGCGGAAGTTACTCTGTCACACTGTCTGTTAATTTTTCACAGCAGATTAATGATACCATTTTTGATAAAGTTAGTTATGAAACAAGCTGGAAATCTTTTTTTATATCAGACACGCGTCCACGGTAAAAAAAAACTCCAGTATTTATAAAAGCAAGAAGATAAATAGATTTGGTTTATTAATCATATATCTATTCCCAACGTCGTCGTTTTTCTTATGAAAGTAAAATAACAAAGTTTAATTAAATTTCAGTATTAGTATTTTCATAAAAACAGTTCCGTTCGCTTGGTTTAATTATTTTAAAATAAATAATATTTTTTATTGTTGACTACTATTCACCTAGATTTTGCAAGTAAGTCTGGGTAGGTTGATTCATTATATATTCTATATCCAAACGGCAATACTTAACATTTGTAGGTTCGGATTTGAATGTCGAGTGAGCTAATGTAACTACAGGCACAAGACGTCAAATTTTAGTAATCAAGGTCGGTTAAGTCATATCGATGTAATGGTTAATATTTCTTACAGCGTTGATGCCTATGGGTGTTGTGGCGATTAACCATTAAGTGGTCAATTTTCACTTCCGTGCACGTATTTTATAAAAGAAAAAACAGCTTCTGCCCGCGTGTGTAGGTGGAGCAGGTGTATTTATGCTGGGTGCGCATCAGGTGTGCTAGAAGATTATGTATCTCTTCAATATATTCTCTTTTGTTATTGTGTCTTTTTATTCCTGATGCTTAATAATTTTATATTATGCCATATAAAATAATGTCATTCATTCATTCTGTAATCATTACATATTATATAACGAAGTGCCTCTGAAGCGTCTGTCGAGTGACTCATAAAGAACAAATGTATAATTAATTAAAGAATTTACTAAATTAGCTTTAATGGCCACGTAAATCAATAGAGTTATAATAATAATTATTTATTCCGATAAAAATGTTTTATGTAAGCCTTTTTTCTACCCGTGCTTAGCCCGAACGGGTTGCTAACCAAAGTTAGTAAATCTAAAGTTAAAGATAGAGTTAAAGTTAGTAGAGCTAGTAAACCTCTGACGATGAAAACTGTAAGGTATTTTAAAAAAGTAACCTATAAAATATGTTCCACAGGTGGGCATCACCTACTTTTGGAGAGAAATCTTCATCTACGGTCCATATTCATTAGTTATTCTACCAACAAACATCGAAACTTTGTGTTATTGCCTTATAAAAGTTGAGTGAAGTTGAGTAATAACCGACAAAATACACACAAATATAAACTCTTTTATTATAATATATCGAGTTAAACCTATCTTCGACATATACATATATCACAATGTTTATGCTGTATTAAAAATAAAACATCTTCGATCGAGTATCGATTAGTCGTCCTAAATATAGTGCAAGCCTTATCCAAGATGAAATCATATAAAGGCTCTAATAAAAACAATATTTTAATTATATTAATGATAGAATTATGACCCATTTTAATTTTTGGATCAACCGTCTGACATCAATGAGCCATTATACCGTATCAGAGCATTCGTTCGTTCGATGTTTACGTGGGGGCTGATAAGTATTTTAATTCAACATAACATAGATATAAATACATATAACACAAGAAATATTTAACACACGAGAACGAAACGTGTGCATATTTATTCTTATAAATTGACGATATTGCAAATAGTATATTCGTTCTATAAATATTAATAAAGTATGCTTTGAAAAATTACGTTGGATATTGAAAAAGAATAAAGATAAAGAAAGATAAAAGGATTTTATATAAATGAAATCTTTATTGTATACGACATTGCACAAATTAAAAATATTTTTCACAAAGACTTAAAGAAACATATTCAGTAGTACATAACGCGGTCTTATCGGTTACTACTTATTTCTGCCGGACTTGGGTAAGGGTATTTTTTTAAATTGACAATATATCCAAACTGTATATTTTTGATGCTTGTAAAAGGAATAGCAACATTCGAAATATAGTAGGACGCTCTATAATGCTTTCACTATTATTTTAAGAGCACACTTTTACAACATTTAAAAAGACATTCAAAGATTTTCTTTGTTACATTTATTCGTCTTTTTTCTTATATCAAAAGACTGAATCCTAAGATGTTTTGAATAATAAAGGTTATTGAAGGTATTCACTACGATCTAATATTCGATCGATCTTGAAGAAATTTTGTATATCTAGACGTCGTCTTCTAATGGAAACTAGTAATGCTTCTTCTTCTTTCTTTTTAACACGCTTTTATTAGCTTCAACTGTATGTATCTATGTAAAGGAATCTTTCAATGCAATTATCACCCACTTCAACACGTCCAATTGATTTGAAAATTTGCACATATTATTAAAGTATCACAATACAAAAAGTATCATTCTCACTACCCCGACAAGACCCTATCCCAAGTGCGTTATCGTGTAGCCGGGCCGAATCCGTGCCGCGTATTTTTTAGTTTTTTAAACTATAATTTATTATTTTAATAGTAAGTAGACAACTTGATGGGTATTAAAAAATATTCAATGAAAATATTTTGATACTTCCACGGAAAACTCTTTTCATTAAGTCTATAATAATTGTGACGTATGTGAAAGGTTTTTTCGTAACGTATTAAATTTTTAAATCAAAACTTTATAAAGGAAATTGTATAATTGTAGCTCGTAGACAAGTCAACATCTAGAACATCTGTGCCCCGTAAATATATTTCAACGTTAATATGGTCTCAATTTTCATATAACTGTTTCTGTAAGATATAAGTAGGTAACATACGTGATGCTTATGGAAAGCTTGTGAAAATTCTACGCATGTAATATCTGTAAACAATGTTTCTATAGAACACTAATTTATGGCTGTTGGTGTGGCTCAGGTGGTCATGGTGTTTGTTTACGTAATTTCATAGTAAAGGACGCTAACAAGGCATCACTCAAAAAACTAATTACTTCTAAATAACAACGTCTTAATGTACGCTTTATGATTCATATTCATGATATAAAATAATATCAAGCAGTAAATAATATTGTTGTTGAAATAGTTTGAAGGTCAAATGTTTTCGTAATTTCAAATCAGCAATTACGCGAACGTAATTTACCGTATTCAGGAATGTCAGTTTCAGTGACACGCACACATGCATATAATGTATACGCACACATTAATACCGAACACAATACGTCACTTAACTGATTCTTGAAACCACAATTATTTCGCTGACTGCTCAAGATTTTCAGATTTAGAATATTGTCATTGATAGATTTTTCTTTAATAATATATGAGATTACACAATATCTGTATATTGTATAATCCCAAATATTATTTTAATTAGGCCTAATGTATATCAAGGTATGTTTACTAGTTTTAATTAAACAAATACCGACATTTCTTCAACAGTTCAAGATTCCGTGGTTTTATGACAAACCTTACTTTAGTATCTATAGTCGGTCATCGCATACTGCGGTATTAAGCATTTACCAATAAATGTATACCTAAAAAACTATGTTGGTATAACTCTGATTTGTTATTACAACGAAAGTTGACACATTAATAGTGCACAAGTGTGTGCGCAAACAAGTACAACTCCCTATTGTCTCACTCTCATATACCGGTCGCGGTGGGATGGCAATCCAACCACGGAAATAGTTCACATGTAGGACCGACGGCTTTAAGTACTTTTTAAGAGATTCGCTTGCAGAATATCGTCTGAGAGATTTCCCTTTAATTTTATTTATCTATCCATCAATTCAAGATCATGTATGAGTATTTAATTTTTTTACTTTTTTTTATTGCATAGGAAGGCGGACGAGCATGTGGGCCACATGATGGTAAGTGGTCACCAACGCCCATAGACATTGACATAAGAGATGTTACCATCGCTTACATCGCCAATGCGTCACCAACCTTAGGAACTAAGATGTATTATGTCCCTTGTGCCTGTGATTACACTCACTCACCCTTCATACCGGAACACAACAATGTTTTGTATTACTGTATTGTATTATATATGACGGCGCATTTGAATACGAGAGTAGACGATCTGGCACGAATGGTATGGAATGGTAGCCTAGCAACTGTTACCTGCCAGTCCCGTTTACTCTAACGCAACACTTAGCGCTAGTATAACAGATCTGACAGGACCGCCATAACCGACGGATGTCAAGAACAACGTGCTACGTGTTTGGTGGAGCGTTATCCAACAGGTTGTTGAAGTATTCTCCTCACCCGAATATCCACGTGTACTGAAGATCAAGCATCAAGTCATTAGAAAAAGAATATACCATCGACATCCCTTTATATATTATAAATGTATAAAATTGAATAAAAAAAAATATTATATAAAAAATCTCGATCCAGTCATAACGATTCACTCAATTGGGACATGTAATGTTCATGTAATCGTATAATTTGCAACTCCGTTAATTAAAGCGCGTCGCGTTATACACCCCCAACCTAATGGGGGGGTAAACGCGTAAATGTGTTTTTCCAGCGAAATAAAAAAAATAAATAAATTAATGGTAAGGTATCTGTATCTATATAAACATTAATTAATTATAAGCTTAATTTATAAACCAATAATACTTCATCTATTTCTATGCATTCTTTGATTTTATTGCCGAATTAATTTATTTTGTTTAGTAAGAATATTTAATTTTCCCGAACTGAATGATCCTCGCTTTTAGGTATACAATAACAATGTTCCCTTGACCTAATTTTGCCGCGGTAGGCAGCCAGCCTACCTGGGCAGAAGACATGAGTGTGTGTGCCCAAAACTGTTGCACTCTTTATTCCATCACTCCCATAGCACATAGATATAGCGCATCAATAAATAAATTAATGGCAATTTTGTAACGGACATAAATTAAAAATAAGTATCTATATACATAGTAATCATAAATTAATAATAAATTTCTTAATATTGTTATACAATATTATTATCAAAACAAGGCTTATATTTTCTACGTACATACATACGTTATCCATGCTACTATTATATCAATTGCAGTTCGTGGAACTCGATGAAAAATTCCTTCATCAATTGCCATATGAATTATTATGTCGGAAGCCTTGACCCATTTACGGTCGCAAACATTGTCGACGACCCGAAAATCCGTAGCAAAACGCAAGAAGCTAATCTCACAATGAACTGACGGCAGAGATAAAATAAACCAATCTGAACTTTATAGCTTTACAGTTAAAAACACAATATCAGGAACTAACATTGTCTGTTTTTAAACTGAACTTACCAATTTAAATAAAAATGTTTATTTGATAAATTTACATTGTGAATTACTATGGATACACTATTCTTTAAAAATCCATTCTAAGTCATTGGCTTAAATATAAATTTCTAACAGATATAATTAATTACTTTCGCGTTTACATATAACAACGGATTAAGATCCAATGGAGCAGATCAAAGAAAAGCCTCAATTAATTAGCCCATTTATATGTAGCCTCAGTGTGTCTCAGTGTGTATGTTGTAGAATAAGTTTTTTTCAGATATAAGGCTCGAAATTAATTGGGAAAATTAGTTGCTTCCTCACAGGGTAATATCAGATCGCTGATGATATCAGTGTCGCTTAATGTATGCACGCGACTAAAGGGTCTTGGACGTGTGAGTTAGGGTTTACGGGCAGTCCTGAGAATGTCGGAATCTTATCGTGATGTTCACACTATCTGTGTGAAATTGCCTGAATTGCCAGGAGTGGAGCAACGCTTCTCGAGGCAAAATGAATGAAATGTAAAACACAGCCTTGATTTTGTTTCATGACGAGAACGATTATCGCAATAGTTTTTTTTAAGACCCATCTTAACAATAATACGATTTCCTCTCAGGGTCTTGATTATCTATGCAATGCGATCTCTTCAATCTTAGTGCGGTATCTTGGCTATTACAAATAATAGTTCACTTTGCAATGCTGGCACTGCTACAACAAATGAGTGTGACTATTTGTATTGATCGAAACATACACTTGCTAGTGTGTGTTGGACCATAATGGACTATCGCCTCGTCAAACCATTAGTAGTGGAAAGGCGGATTTTATATCATGTCAACGAATGATGCATCTGTTGAGTTGTCAATTTATTCAAAGTTATTTTTCAATTCGATGTCTTCCTGTCGATGTGGTTTTCTCCCGCACGTGCATTTTATTCTGTTATAGACGGTAGTATATTGAATCATCCAACCGATTTATTTCCTGATAGAATTTTAGTGGTGAAATAGTGTGTCTACAATTTTCTTACTGTATTTTTGTTTCGTTCGAGAAAGTTTAATGTTTTTTTTTAACTTTTAGTTCAATTTATTTAGTTTTTTTTTATATAAGATTAATACTGCGTGTGTATCACATTTGAGAAAAATAATACCTTCTGAGTAAATTCCTGTTAAAGTTGGAACCGAAGTGGATACACGCAGTGGCTATGGCTATGACAATGGCTGAACCCTGCAGACCCAGCACAAATCCTGCCCTACGGAAAAATTGACTCAGAAAAAGTTACTTGTGAGTTACACAAAGTTACTTGGTGGAAATCAATAAACAATACACGAAATTACGTAAAGTTTCTTTGATTTCTAAATCGTTGTTGTGTCTAAATTGTAAACAAAAAAGTTGTAACATCTTCATTATGATAGCTATTAAAATGAAATTCATAATATTATGTATCAGAACGTACAATTTATGGATCAAAGACTTAACAGCTCGTTAATTTGAATGTTGCCTACACGAAGCGAGCATCAAACGTTTACGCTTCCTTGAATAGGGAAAAGGTAATTTAATTAAGATAACGTAGACTTAACAATTATATATACATTGTTATTCAAGTTCTTCTAAATTGGAAACTAGTTTTTACCCGCAGCTTAAACCACGTAAGAGAGGGGGGGGGGGTCAGGCGTTAGGTAGGCATATATCCTTTTCTTCAGACTTTTATTTTACCGCTAAGCAGTAATAGTCTCTAAAGCTGAACCTAGAAGGAATTAGAATTTAGACATTTGACGAGTTAGTGAAGGTTGTTAACTACAGGCTCAAGGGAAATTTTATCTTACTTCCCAAGGTTGGTGGCGCATTGCCGATGTCCATGGATGGTGGTGACCACTTACCATAAAGTGGCCTATAAATCTTTTGGCCTTCTTACTTTATAAAAAACTGGCAGTCGTTGCAGAAATAGCCAGCCTGAAAATTAGATCATATATTCACGGTCAATGAGAGGGGTTCGGTAAGGGCGTGTGGGTGAAATGTGAAATACTGCTGATTTTAGGCGAGCTCTTAATAGCCTGCATGTAGCTGACGTTGAAAACTAAATTACGAATCAACCGACCGTGCTTTATTTAGATAACGCGTCTAAAAATCTACATCCAGATTCACGTGTGCTGGTTATAAATTCGATCGATAAAACGGAAGGTGTGAAAAAACAATTTCATACCAGTAGTTTTTAATTATGTGATAAACAAATCGTTAATTAACACACAACCCACAAATGTGCCTCTGCTGTGCAAAGGCTTCCCCTCCTTTTGGGGGGCTAGGAGTTTATTCCACCAAGTTCCTCCAATGCGCTTTGATAGAAAGTAGAAACAAAAGAGACAGAATTTCACCAGTGCGTGTAAGAGCTCTAGTTTTCGAGTACGAATTGAATGGTTACCACAGATTAAAAAAAACAAGTGCGCAATTCACACGTGGTAGAAGTGAAACCTCATTTTCTCCCACATTAAATCTTATGATTTTATGTGTCTGTCTCTTTTTACTGTCGCTTTTTAGTTTCATCGACTTCACATCACAACGAACATTTTTCGTTTCATCGCAACGATGCTAAAGAAGTTTTCACTTTTTTCACAAAAACTGCAACAGTCGTTCAACATTCTTTTCACCATTGAGCCATTCTTCTCCTAATGCAATTGAATTATTTGTTTTTATTTGATATATTTAAAAAAAATATTTGTATTTTGAACACGCCATAATAAATGTATATGCCATTAGAATAGGCTATACCATAATTAACATAATCAAGTAATCATCATCCAAATATATAATGTTTTGTATTAATTATAATATTTAAATTTTGATTATAATAAAAGGTTGATAATTTTAATAATTAATATTAAATTCGGTTATAATGTTTCATGTATTATGCCTGGTATGATTGAAATTTAATTCAATTAAAACAGTATTTGCAGCAAATTTAAATGCTAGTCATTTTTAATAATAGTCAGTAGCTTATAAATTAAGTAGAATAGAATAGAATAGAATACGCTTTATTGTACAACACATACATGATCACAGAAACATACAGTTATAAATACTATAAGTATTGTTTATTAAATATAGCAATCAATTTATTGATTGGATCAGCGCAATCCAAGTTCAAATATTTTAAGCACTATAGAATATCACCTATGTTTGATTAAATTGCATAATTTTGAATAGCGATAAAACTGATATGTTACGATCGAGATCTGGATCGAGTTTGGGTTTAGAATTCTCCCAGAATACCTCCACAGGTCGTACCTGTCTCAATTAGTCGATCCGCTCACCGCCTCTACTTCGTAATAACATGATCATGTAACCTTGAATATAATTGAATTTCAACGTGCTAGCGAAAGGTAAACATGCGATCAACATAGATGATAAATAGATAATACGTCGCAAATATTTACATGTATACATTAAAAATATTTATACATGTAAATATTTGCTCTGTGCATGAATTTGATTAAAATTTATAGACATCTTAGAAAAATGTCTAGAATTATGAAGATATTTTGATAGGATTTATATAATTTGCTATGAATATGCTAATGATACGGTCAGCAAGAAAGAAAGTGTTGTCGTCACTATTATTTTTTTCATGCGATTCTTATAAGAATCAATTAATTAAGAGAAACGAATGCCAAACCCCTACTTTTCTACTTATTACGGTAGAAAAATAGCGGAGAAGTTTTCAGAATTAAATAAATCAAATAGAAAGACACTCAAGATGCGAAAACTAAGTCGAATTGATGAACATATAAAATGTAACGTGAGTGATTACATTTATGAGAAATGATCATATAGTAAACCGCAAAGCACATAGTTTGCCAACAATCGATAAACAATATTGTGTCTATTCTCTGTTCCAGGGTGACTGGTGAACGCGCGAATTTAATTACATCCCAGTAAGTATTGCGGTTGTTCGCGTATTGATGTTATTAAGTACCCTACCCTATTCCATTCCCGGATTAAAGGTAAACAAACCGTAGATTTACAAATTGCACGCGATTTTGTAATTGTTCCGCTGTATTTTGCACTTTAAGCAGTTCCTGATTAATTTACCCTTATTTACAATACAACACTATTGCTTTTATCTAGTTAGTAGTAATTTACTCGTATATTGATTTAACTTTCGAAGTTCCGATTAAAACTTTGTGCACATTGAAGAGCCAGCTCTTTGCGAGTCCATAGTGAATATCATAGATTATTCAAGATCTCTGACTCTGACCAATGATAGATCTCTGACCTATGATATCACGTCAATTGATATCGGTGACCAATATCAGTATCGGCGTCAAAGTTTTTTTTGAGTTATTCTCTTATTTACAGTTATTCGATTCTACTGCGACTTAGTATTGATCCATATTTGTGTTTTAATAGCTTTAGAATATATTAGTTATAAGACGTCTATTGCACAAAAAATGTTACGTGGCAAGTAATATTTCATCTTGTCATCTACGATAACTATTATATATAAACTACTACTACTTGGTGGTAGGGCTTTGTGCGAGCTCGTCTGGGTAGGTACCACCCACTCATCAGATATTCTACCGCAAAACAGCAGTACTTGCTTTTGCTTGTTGTGTTCCGATATGAAGGGTGAGTGGGCCAGTGTAATTACAGGCACAAGGGACATAACATCTTAGTTCTCAAGGTTGGTGGCGCATTGGCGATGTAAGCGATGGTGACATCTCTTACAACGCCAATGTCTATGGACGTTGGTGACTTACCATCAGGTGGCCCACAAGTCAAGTTATATTTTAAGAAAAACATTCTGATATACGTTTTGAATAAGTGGAAATGTTATTCGTTAATGTTCCATTTCTATTTGTATAGTTATTAAGGTTTAACACAATTTATAAATACTTCAGCGAAATCAATAATTACTTCATTCATTAACACGTTATTATCATATTCTATAACATTTGCGTTCTATTATATTTTGACCGATTAAAGGTTTCCCCGTTAATAATGAAATTACAATTATTAAATAATTTTATAATTACATTGAATTAAATGAGAGATAATAGAGGGAACACAATACGGCATGGATTTAAACCACCAGATCATCCGATCATATCGGTATATTATTTCAACCGTATAACCAAGCGAAATAAAAGTGTTGGCAATAATTTGCTTCATATGCTGCGAAATAAAATATTTTAAGCATAAGCGATGGAGTTTTTTTTAATTACATAATTTAAGGTTTTTAAAGTTATACTACATACGCTTGGATTTAACATTGGCCGCTGAGCAATAATAGACACTTGATTTATTTGCTATATAATATTTTGTAATAGTTATACATAGATCTTTATATAAATCGAGGTTTATAATATTCAAAAACTTAAAAAGTAAATGAACTACTACGATGAATACGATTTTTCATTATTTTTTAATAGCTTTTTACTTACTAGAATTAGAGTTCGAAAATCTAAGAATTACTCGTAGATTCTTCACAACCAAACTATATACTACGTACATTATATCGATAACAACGCATTGCACTATATTGCTATTGTGTATTGTAACTTGCCGTTAATACATATTACATTACTATAGGACATCTCGCATCTGTTATTAACAACTCGAAACTAACCGCAAAACCCAACACATTTGTGAAATGTCAGAAAGTGGGATGTAATATTGACTATAATAAATTATAACATTTAAAACATTCATGCATCAAAATATTGCATTTAACCCTGTGTCGGTTTTTAATATGCAAGCACACGTCAAAGCAAAATCTTAATATCTCACTTATAGACATCCGATGAGTTCGTCGTAGCAAGGTCAGGCACCGGAGACTAGTTCAGAGCGGATATGCTGCTAGAATTAGCGTCAGCCTCGGGGTCGACCACACGACTTTATCTAACCCCAGTTAATTTGTCTAAGCGTTTTAATATTTCTTTAGATATATTTTGCACTTTGAAATTAATTCGTTTATCAATAGGTTCTTTATGGTTATTTTATCACACACATCGTACTGTATTATTATATGTATGTGGGTCAAATCTGCAATCGATTAAATTGGACTTTTGTTCAGAGATACGATATCATAAAATGATTGACAGTACAATTTACACACACCAATTTATATACACTATATAAAAGCTTACTAAGTATATACACAGATAACAATTAACGTCGTTTCAAAATCGTGAGTTTTCGTAAATGTGATGTCTCGCTTGTTAGGTATCAAGCCTTAGGTGCCATATGATCTTTTACGTACCCCTGACAACGTCTATGCAACCAGATGAGCGATTTAATAGTCAAAACGTGAAACTGTTAAATTAAATTTTATATTAATTTATCATTACTTTAATTTTCTTTTCTTTTATATAATTTTTTACTAAACCTTTAAAAGCATTCACTATTACGGAATCTAATCTAGTGTGCAATTAATTGCCGAGGAATCGCTGATCTTTATGTTACAATTTATATTAGTTTCGGGGTCAGGGGTCCACCACCAGTATGCAAATGTAAAAACCCAAGATTAAGACACTACTGCAAATTGTGTATATGATTTTTTTGGGTGTAAATAAAAAAATATTATTATTATAAAGTTCGTTTTAATTACGGATAATAACAGTAATTCAAATATTTACGATAATTTAAATTAAAATAGATCAAGGGCGAGTAAGTCTCATGACGTTGTTTATTGCTATTCCAGGGATCTGTAGTTTATGATATAAAAGCGGATGGAGCAAATCTATATTGATTTTTAAATATTTTCTTTAATGTAATTTAAAGTGCGCGTTTTATTATAAAACATTGTTTTTCTTTTCCTAAATTACTTTTTTTCTTTGAGCTTCGCCCAAAATAATATGTCATTCATTTTGAACTTATATTTTCTCTAGTAAATTCGGAAAAATTAGACTTAAGCAGACGGACAGACAGCCGAGTGATCCTAAAAGGTTTTCGTTTTTTTCCACTTTTATGTCAAACCTGCAAAAGAATATATTTATTTTTATCACAACACGTAGCGCGGTAAGCTAAAGTAGAAAAAAAATATACAGATATTTTTACTACAAAGTGACCTCAATATACTTTATGCTTCGTTGTTAATCAGATATTTTATGATGATATTTACTTATGGTTGCGTAACCGTCTTTGTGTGTTCCCCTTCATTTATATTCACCTTTATGTTTCTAAATAGGTGACCTAATAACTATGACTTAATAAATTCGGACTACTACGTAGAAGCTTCTTGGTACAACCTCATCGCTTAACCGATAATAACCCACGGTTGAACTCATACTCCGATGATATTCTACCGCTCAATGTTTTATGTTTTTGGGTTTCAATTTGAAGAATGTATAATTTGTACCAAGGTTCAAAATAGGTTTTGTAATAATTCCCTTTTAATATTTAATTTAAAACGTCAATCAATATGTAGTCAGAACGATTTTCGATACTATACAAAGATGGAAATACCAATTTTCGTTCATAATGTTTGCTTAGGACCTTAACGTTACCATGTTAACTCGGTATTTGTGTTTGTGTATCGATGTCAAAAATCCTAATTTAAACCGGTTTATTTCTATTTGAGTAAGAGAATTAAACAATAAAATATATGTAACATTTTGTTTTTAGAACTTTTTTCCAATGTGATATAAATATTCGTCAACTGATCTATTAGCCCATACTTAGTACGTATTTATTTTGATAGCAATATATTGATTATTTAACTAAACTACTTTTGTTTTTTACCCTTCCTTAACATAAAAACGTTAAATACTGTAAAAAAACATTTATAAAATATATATTATTATATAGATATATTCTGTGACTGACATTTTTATAATTATAAACAAAAAGATCTACTAACGAGTGTGTTTAGGTCTTCGTTTCAATATCTAATACCGGCATTGAACTTGTGTCATGTGTCACTAGATCATCTCGGGTTTCTAATAACTAGAGCCTCTTATATGAAAATGCTTTAATTTCAAAAACTTTTCTCTTCTTAGTTTTGTAAGCCCATCGTAGCCACTGGAGCCTATTTATACATATATATATATATATATATATAGGCTTAAATTTCCACATGAGCTGAGCTTTCGTATTTGTGACGTCATACGACTGTAAAACTTAAACGTAACCATTTTGTTATGACCTAATGTCACTTACTGTGTTGGGTTATTGTTGTTATAATGTTTGTTTGCCGAATAAGGCCTTTATCATTTATTTTATAATTTAACTATTTTAGAGGCAGTAGTTCAATTAATGCCTAATTAAACAAATAAGTATTTATAGTAAGTATAAGTGTATACGTTAAAGTGCTTATACTAGTCATACTCTGGTTAAGGCGAAACTTTATTACTAATTGGACAAAATCCTTTGTCGAGAACTTTGTGATAACGACGATTGCAAATCACTTGTTGTTGACTTGGATTTAAAAGGTATACTTTCAGTTTGAGTCTTTTTGAAACATTTAGGTACTGGACTAACTTTTTATCATTTTCGAATGCCTGAAGGCAAGGCAAGTTAGGGTAAATACAGAGTACAGTAACAGCCTGTGAATGTCCCACTGCTGGGCTAAGGTCTCTTCTCCTTTTCTTGAGGTGAAGCTTATTCCACTAAGCTGCTCCAATGCGGGTTTGTGGAATACACATGTGACAGAATTTTAGTGAAATTTGACACATGCAGGTTTTCTCAGGATGTTTTCCTTCACCGTCATGCACAAGATAAATTATAATCAATCAAATTGAAACATGAAATTGGACATGAAATTCTGTAACTTCACTGGCTCACTTACCTTTCAAACTGGAACACAACAATAGCAAGTATTGTTGTTTTGAGGTAGAGTATCTGATGAGTAGGGGGTAGCCATTAAAATATTTATCAAACATAAACTACCATTTAAATATTTATTTTTATTGCTCAATTATTTTTTTGAAATTCAGCTACTAATCCAACATTTACGTCCAGCAAATTACAGATGTATTCAGCTCGAAATCTTACTAACGTGCAAGAATATTAAATATTTAATGAGATCCTTAAATTACACAATGTTGCCATCGATGCTAAGCTTGTACAAATACGGATTACCTCCTATTCATTGTCCGAGATACCGTCTAGGGTCGACCCAACCCTTTTCAGGAGGTCGATTCGCAGCCTACGGGCTAATGTAGTTCAGAATATTGAACTTTAGCTGCTTGAACATAAACACACAAGTCGTATAAATATGTTTATAATTTCTGTTCATTGTCTTTACACGGAAAATCGAATTATAGTTATGTGAAATTGTTATCGGATTATTATATAGTATATCTATACTAATATATAAAGCTGAAGAGTTTGTTTGTTTGATCCGGCTAATCTCAGAAACTACTGGTTCGAATTTAAAAAATCTTTTTGACTTTTGTGTAGGTTAGTCCTTATATCGAGGAAGGCTCTAGGCTTATTTTTATTTATTATACGCGGGAGAAACCGCGGGGCACACTAATGATTACATATATTCCATGGCTACGAAATATATTTTGTATCGAAATATGTTACTTTAAAAATAAAAATTAATAGATTCATTCAAATGTTGTTGGCATGGTTTATCACTCGAGCATGTGAGACTGCATATATGATTTATAGACTTTTTATCATTTAGATCTCCAATTTTTCATAAAATTTATAATTGTGATAAATTTGTTAAGATCATTTTCTCTTCAGAGTTCTTGTCGAGAATAGGTAGCGGCTGATAAAGTGATTGTACTGAATCGATAACTTCTTGTGTTTTTCGATTTCCTGCCCAGGAAACAGTTAAGACAAGTTTTTTTTCTAGGCGATGTGCGGGCACATAGCCCAGGCAGCATCTCAAATTCCGTTATCAAAGAGCGAGGTACTGTTTAAAGATATTTACAGCATGAAAAGAATAATTGAACACAATATAACTAGAATCATAAGAAGATTTTCTAGGAAAATAACATCAATATTCATCACAAGTTATGCTCAGGTCGTTAAATTAATATCCTATTCGATGTATATGCGTTGAAATTTCCACGAAATTATAAAATTTCTGCAAAATCCGATACTGGAGAAAATATTATATGAGTTCTAAAGATTTAATGGTAGTACGATAGAAGTATTCTGATTTCCGTTCAGCTCGTGAACACGAATAACGAGTAAGTTGAGTTGAGCGCAATTTTCCAATAATAATGAGGAAACACGGTCTATATTTGCACGTTTACTTGGTGTTAGAGCTTTGTGCAAGCTCGTCTGCGTAGGTACCACCCACTCATCAGATATTCTGCCTCAAAACAGCAGTACTTTGTATTGATGTGTTCCGGTTTGAAGGGTGAGTGAGCCAGTGTAATTACAGGCACAAGGGACATAACATCTTAGTTCCCAAGGTTGGTGGCGCATTGGTGATGTAAGCGATGGTTAACATTTCTTACAATGCCATTGTCTATGGGCGTTGGTGACCACTGACCACTTACCATCAGGTAGCCCATATGCACGTCCACCTTCCTAAACAATAAAAAAAAAACTTTTTTCGGTTCAGTTCGGTCTACTTGATTTACTTTACATTAAAATTTTATTGAAGAAACATCTGCTAGAGAATTATTCTCGTAATGGGTGTACTAATATGTGACAGATTAAAATCGGGTATGAAATTTTTATTGCACAACATTCATTCGAATTATGGATTAAGAGCGCGCGTAAATCCACCATAATTATATTGCGAATACATTAATAATCTACAACGATCGACAGAATTCTTTAATGATTTTTGTGACCCACATTTTACAAAATTTATTCGTGTAGTTATAAGTTAAATATGTTGATTGTCAATTGAATTAAATTAATAATAATAACATTTGTGTGACGTTTAACGTTGCAAAAAAGAAGCCATAACGTGATATTTTCTATGAATCAGATTAGTATATATATTTTTATATGTTAGAAAAAAAATGGTTAGGATAAGGATGATTGCATGTATAATGTATGTGGAGCATTTATTTTAAACTAATCGTAGAGATATTAAGATATATGTATAGTCTAAGATGAAAGTAACAAATTTTACGATCATCTACGCCTGTTGTTCATTTCTGTTCGTCGCATTTGGACAAATTTGAAATCAAAATATATTACGTTCAGGTAGAGTAGGCAAGTATCCCGTGGGGTATATGCAGATTATAAATTTGGCGGCGTAGATTGCCTCTGGGCTCAGAGTAATATTGACAATGCAATTTGCATTTTGATATCATCAGTCTGTTACAAATCTATTAAGGTTTATTCTCAATTGAAACCTATTAAAAGCTTGATTTGGGCAGACGTAGGATTGATTTTGGGTGGGAGAAAAACTATATATTACTCTGTTTTAATTTTAACCTCGGGAAAGCCAGTATAATTAAAAATACGAGGTCAACTTGATGTTAGTGAATTCATCTTCACATTAAATAGAAATATCATTTGAAATGAGATGAGAATTTGCGAAATGAAACGTGAATTCTAATATTATATAAGGAACCTGTTGCTGGTGTTACGAGTGCGCGGCACTACAATCATAAAACAAAAGGCAATCGCACTTACCCTTTGTCAGGGAGGGTTATAAAATCCGTATATACTAAATTGGTTTTCACTTTAACCAGGTCTAGGCTTGATTGAAAAGGAGTTAGATAAAACTAAATAACATTTTTATTTTATTGCATTGTTTAGTAGTTTTTCTAACGTTTACAGTTAGTTTTTCATATTAGATAACGAAAAGTGATTTTTTATAGTTATTAACAAATTATAATTATTATTACCGAACCAACACTTTCCGATTTTAAAAATAAGTATTTTTATTAAATTTTAGTTTCGTTCTAAGCATTTATGATTAATCTTATACGAAAAAGGTTTTAAGGTAATCACAAAATATACTACAATTACGAAACTTATTGCTTAAAGAAGATAATTTTTAACCAATACTATTTAGTTAAAATGATTGGCGTCCATTAGAATAAATTTATGGCCAATAGTGGAACACGATTGGCTATTGCTGATGACATAGATGACTTGAAGTAAGTACCTAAAGTAATTACATGTAAATTGATAAAAAGTAATATATTTTATGTTGAATTTTTTTTTTCACTACGTAAGTTCAAAATTGCTTTTCGCACTACAACAAAAGTAATAATATCTTCATAACTGAATTACGGCTATGAGAACGATCTCAAAGGCAAGTTAACTGAAAATGAATGTGCGCAAACACAACTGCTTTTTCTATTGCCTTAGTCTGGTAGCTGATGAGACGGCAACCCCTAACACAAGATGAGAGATAACGGTTAGGATTAATGGCTTTGTTTGTAATTTAAGTGAAAAATTGATGAAAATACTTATTATCGCACCATTCTTTATGTATTATTAGTTAATCTGAATTTGATCAATGATTTTGAAAGTAGATATTATAATTTTGAACACAGACTTAATTAACTAATAATATATAAACAATGCTGCCATAACAATAACTCGAATCTTCGATTGGATTATGTGACGGGGTACCCCCTAATTATAAAACTGAGTTTTTGTCATCCCAGGCTGCAAGCTTTAGCCGCCATCTTGGAATCGTCATAAACGTCTTTTTGGTATCTCGTATACGGTGCATAAATATCTCGGTTACGGTGTGTGTTACGTTATCAATAGTAGAAACGTGTTTTATAGAGAATCAAATTTCCCACATTTATTTTGAAACATTTTTCTCTGTCGTTGATATTTTCGAAGATATAGTTAGTTAAAAACACCTATTTTTGGTTTTCGTAAAATATCTTAATAATGTTTTTTTTGAAATAGGAGAATTCACTTTTGGTGCTATAATTCCTGGACTAATAAATTAGTTTCGATATTATGGAAAAAATTATCAATTTTTTCGATTGACTTGGTGTTCAAAATTTTTCATACCTAAATGACGGTAGATTTATATTATAAATGACAAAACATGATTGTAAAAGATTTTCTAAATACTAGAACGTAGCTTGAAATCGTGTTACATGACGTGAATAATTAAAAGCCTCATCTGTACATATGTGAGTGAAGTGAAGTTGTTACACGAATGTGAATACTAATTTGAATCCGTTGCAAGCTTGCGCAGAATGCACATTACTTCCTCAGTGTCGACGAACTCGTCGTTGGATAAAGACGTACAGACGTTACTATGTTACAGCACGTTTACGCTGAAAGTTCGATAGATGGCACTCATTGAATATAAAATTAACGTAGTAAACTACGAGTACGTTGTAGTATTTACACGTGGGCTAAAATGCATGCGCAGCGACAGTACCGCGTGGTACGCAAATGGAGGAGGACCTGCATTCGGTTTACCGTTCAAAAGTTTCAATTACGTTCGTTGTAGGCATTTCTAATAAATCATATGTTTTTCTTATTAGACAATTCTCTCAATATTAAAATGATTTTAATATTGAGAGAATTGTCAGTCTAAGGTTGCTTTTCTAACAGATATTGGTTGCATATAGAAAATAGATGTAACAAAATCTTAACGCCTGTCGCACCAGTTTCTTTGTGACCGACTCCAATGCGGTTTTTAATTCAAATGCTGCTTGGTTTGTATTTCAATTGTAGTCATTAAATCTGCTCGTCCGTCTGAAGATTGATGATATTACCATTTTGACCCGATATGACCATAAGAGTTTATCGAATTGATCTATAAAAAATCAATATGGTGATAGTTTTCAAATAATTTTATAAATTTCATTTATCTTTCAGTTGCTATGTGAGTTATATATAATATGAAATTACGTACGAAATAATTATCGTACGGTCAGTACGACAAAACTTTGATCTGAAATATCTCCTCTTTGGTCATGAATTCCAAAATCAAATTTATGAATTCATTTAGCTGGTACAATTGAGTTTTGAAAAGAGTCATTGATTTGTTTGTCCTCATTATTTTTTTCTTTGGCGTCGCTTTTTACCGCACAATAGAAGAAATGAAATATCGGTATATTTTCTAGTAGGAGTTCTACCGTGGCACCAGTGCTGCAGAAACAGCTCGAATGGTTAATTATGTGGAGTCCAAAAGAAAGCACGGTACATTTTTGGTTTCAACGTTTTCGTTCTGGAAATTTCAACCTTCAGAACCAACCCCTTTGACTGCCGGAGACCAAAGTGGAAAATGGAGAATTAAAGGATATTGTGGAAGCGGATCCATTACAAAGCACTACAGAGATAGCTACAGCCTTCGAGGTAAATGATACAACTGTATTCATCCATTTGAAGCAAATCGGGGAAGTAAAAAAACTTGAACGATAGGTACCTCATGAATTGAGTGAATCGAACTTGCAAACACGCGTCGACTGCTGTGTTACTTTGCTCAACCAACACAATAATGAAGGGATTTTAAATAGAATCATTTTTTTAAATTGAATCATTACTTGTGATGAACAAAAGTGGATACTGTACGATAATCGGAAGCGTTCGTCACAATGGCTGAACCCTGGAGATCCAGCCAAACCCTGCCCTAAACGAAAATTGACTCAGAAAAGGTTACTTGTGAGTATTTGGTGGACTAGCGCCGGTGTCGTTCACTACAGCTTTCTAAAATCTGGCCAAACGATTACGGCAGATATCTATTGTCAGCAACTGCAAATCATGAAGGAAGAACTAGCCTCTAAACAACCGAGATTGGTCAATCGCTCTAGGCCACTGCTGCTTCACAACAAAGCAAGACCAGACACTGCACAACAAACAACCACTAAGTTAGATGTGCTACAATTGGAATGTCTGCGACATCCACCGCACTGTCCGGACCTTGCTCCAACAGATTACCATTTTTTCCGGAATTTGGACAACTTCGTACAAGGAAAAAAATTCTACTCCGATGTGGCAGTCCAAACCGGCTTCAAAGAGTTTAATGATTCACGTCCCCGTGGTTTTTTTAGTAAAGGGATCAATCAACTACCTGGGAAATGGCAAAAGTGCATAGATAGCAACGGTGCATACTTAGATTAATTAAATATAATTAAAAAAAATGACTTTATATTCCTCCGTACAAAACGCCAATTTCATATGTAAGGTAATAATAATAGTCCTCCAGACCGATTTAGGCCACAGCGCAGGACATATTATAGCGCACAAGTGTATGCGCATTGCTTATTTATTTAAGGCGCAAGGTTTATTTAATATAATATTTCACCAGCAGATTTGTTATCTTGACAGGTTGGTTAGTGCTTTACGGTTAGCACATTCGCACAGAGTGGTTCATACTTTATAATGTAATACTGTTTGTGGGCAAGGTTGATCAATCACCAAATCATCCTAATATATCATATTTTCTCGTCTATATTCAGAAATAATAAGCGGATAATTTAATTTTAAAATAACTCTGTTGCTAGTATGTTATTTTATCTCACAATATGAATTCGATGCTGAATTTAGACTGTCGCTGGGTATTATTCATAGTGATGTTTTTGAAATTATTGCAGGTTTTCATTATTTAAAAGTATAATTATCACCTTAAACCTGTCACCTGTTATATATATATTTATATATATATATATATATATATATATATATATATATATATATATATATATCTATATATAAATTATTATATATAGATATATATATATATTTATTATATTTTTTAATATATAGATAATTTATATCTATATATAAATTATCTATATATTAAAAAATACAACGTTGAATGTTGGATGAAATAAAAGTGTTTCAAGAACCTTCATAAGTAATGGTTATTTCAACCATCGAGGCGTAAATATTATCTTAAAAGGATATAATCTTTTTTCGTTTTTCCTGTTGAATTTTTTTAGAATACATTTTCAGTAAACAATAATTATTAGCTGATAATTAACTAAAGCCGATAATCTTAACCAATGATTCTATATATATATAGAATTATTATTATAGTTGTATTTATAATTCATCGCGTCTGCGGTCTGTCAATTTATTCACGAGTCCGTATTATTCACACCTACCTCTCAAAAGGAGAGGCCGATATGGACATTGATAGACTGTTTCATTACTTTACTTTTAAAAAATGTTTTATAGATTTGAATAAATATTGAACTCAAGTACTTACATGTAACTCTGTAAATTCGATGTGAGCCTTCGACATATACATATTAATAACTATAAATTGTATAGAGTATAATTCGACAGAGAAATTTGTTGTACAAAGACTTAAAATTGGATTTTCGAAAATCAATTACCGCGGGGATGTAGAGGTAGTAACCACGTTGGTGATAATGTGTAATGCTCGTGGATTGACGTTCATATTGTACGTCCTTACAATGTAGCCGTCAAAGGACTTCTAAAGACATATGACTGATGTAATCATCAAAATTGATGGCTATTGAAAGAATTAATATTTAAGTAAAACCAATAGAGAGTTAGGAGGAAACTTAATAAAAACACATACTGTCGTTAGTAAATTAAACATATTTTTCTATAATTTACTTTCATTATATGTAGCCACTTAATTTACAGGGTTATTTGTAAAGTACCAGCAACCTCGCAGGACTAGATAGCTAACACTATAAGCAATAACTTTTGTTGGCCCAGTGGTAAGAACGCGTTAATCTTAACCGATGATCGCGGGTTCAAACCCGGGCAAGTACCACTGAAATTCACGTGCTTAATTTGTGATTATAATATAAATTGTGAGCACATATCGTGCTTGATGGTGAAGGGAATTCTGCCACATGTGTATTTCTCCAATCCGCATTGGACCAGCGCGGCGTGGTGAAATAAGCTCCAAACCCAGATGTGGGATATTCACACGTTGTTACTGTATGGGTATTTATTATATTATGCGATTTATGCCGGGTTCCTCTGCTTAAAAAATCGTAAAAGTAGTTCCTTTACGTCATAGATATGCGGTGTCGAAACTTCTGAAACATATTTAGTGACACTTTTTTTGGAACAAGATCAGGACAACGTTGCTTATTTGTATTTATCATTTTTGAAAAGCGATTTAATTTTATGCGAAACAATGGAGGGTGACAATAAATCATCTTTAAATAAACAAAATGTCACCTACGTGTCGTGTAAAAGTTTTGGTCGAAATATAAATGCATTGGTTATAAATATTATTCACTTCATCATTAAGATATATTCGATCTATTTATATTTCATTATTAAATTTATTGTAACTCTATCTTAATAGCTGATACACACACATACACACACATGCACGTACGCATCCACAAACACAATAAAATTACACAGAATTACTTTTCACTGAACATTTAAATAAAATTAATTTTAGTGGTTATTTTTGTAACCATTTCTGGAGTAGCTGCGATTTCGCACAAACGAAATACAATAAGTGATCGTTCACGAGTTTCGATGTTGAAAAGTTATCGCCTCACACTTTATTATATGAGAAATTAATTATTTAATGAGTGTTTTTACTATAAATATAATGTATTATAAATATTATATTAATATAGGCAAGCAGAATGTTGTCTCAATGTATACAATATGTCGTTAACGAAGCAGACATTCGACGCCAATAAGCACCTCATATTGTCAGTGCTACCAATCGAGACAGTAAGGTGTTAAATATCAGGCGCCTTCATTTGCTCTTAAACTTATATACTCACTCTTAAAACCAGGTCACAGCCACACCCGTTATCACAACTAGCATGAAACTTACGATTTAATTTCTCGCATGCAATGCATGAAAATCAAATTAAAGTTTTTAGATTATTTTATTTTTGACTAAAACCAATTCAATAATATAAAATTTAATTGTGTCAATTGCTATATATAATTATTCGAGGTGTTTTATTATAAAATCAAATAAACTTAAGAAATATATTGACCTTGCGGAGTCCGATTTTAAAATACACAAAATAATGTACTAATTTAATTAATGACATTACTTCAATCACTAATAAGAACTTAGTGATCGAAGAGAAATTGTCATTAATCGGATGAATCGTACTAGATTGAATACCTTGAATGGACGCCATTCAATATTCGATATATCATTCAACTCAACTCCATTACAATGCTCGTCTATATATGTGACGGTTAGTCAGGCATTTGATTTGTATATTGTTATCGATGTTGATCAGTGTGCTGCTAATTGTAGCGGAGTGTGTGTCGTTGTTACGTAATGTTACGTATTAATGACATGTGTTGACCCAGTACATAGCTATCACATATAAATTGAAATGTACAAAAATCTGCTAATTTGCAGTTAAATAAATGCAGTGGTTTGTAATTTCCGGTAGCTTGAAATAAGTATTTAAATAAGTATTTAAATAAGCTACAGCTAGTTTTGTGTTAATTCATTTAAATCATAAGTACTTTTAGGTACTAATGTAATTTCCAAGAATGAGCCAAATCTACAGGGTTCTAAAGCACAAGTGTGTGAACACACACTTATATAAGATGAGATGGTAATCCGACACGTTTATAGACCAAGCACGTGCTTTCCGATGCACAAGTGGACAAAATTACCTAATCCGATAGAAATTCTATTAACAATTTTTCAGATTTAAGCTCTCAGTGATGGAGTTTGCAGCCATATCAATATTGATATTACAGTTTTGATGACGTCAATACACTACTTTGAAATAGGATAATATAATGAGTAAATTATGACAAACGAGATTACAAGATATATTACTCTAGTTATGTTGCCTTTGTCTGATTAGACCCGGATTAAGCCTAGGCCTACAAGGCACCGGTCTAGGGCTTTCCCAAAAACCTCATCTAGCCAAAAGCTGATATCGACTCCAAAAATAACAATAATTGTAACTACATTATCAACTACACAACACAATCGTTCCTACATATTGATGAGTAGAAAAACGTAAGTTAATTATCAAATTGTAGATGAAAACGCAATATTTTTTTTACTTTTTAGTGCATATTAAGTTGTTTTTCAATTGAAGTCGGTTATTTTATGTTAAAATTTTTGTTTTTACACATGCAGGATTTTTCAGGATATGAATTATAAACACAAATTAAGCACATGAAAACTGAGTAAGCTTGCCCGGGCGATTCAATTGATTTTAATTGAGCTAATAATTTATTAAAGCATAAATTGAATGGTGGCAACTAAGCTTCTAAATATTTAACTTGAAATGAAAGCAAATATTCAACAATTCTGTTATATTGATCACAAGCACTCAGATTTAGAGCTTAAATGCTCTTCAACGCTTTAGTGCATCGTTCAAATAGTTGATATAAGTTTGGAATTTAGCAAGACTGATTAAAATAATCCGTTGGTATGAAGTGTTCCGTTCAACAATTCAGAAGGTATGACTTTAATTAGTTTGATGAAACATTTCTCTGTGTATGGTTTAAGGACTGACTTATGTAAATAATGCCGGTTTTGATTTATTGCTCCACCTGTTATAACTTTACACCACCTGTCTTAGCAAGAATAATATTCTAATTAATATAAACTTTAGGGTAAAATTTATACTTACAAAACTATCTTAAAAAGTAATAAAAAAGTAAATATTATAAGGAATTTGTTGCAGTTATTGACAAAATATGACACTATAATATTTATGTACAAATATCAATGTGAATTTTTTATTGTACCGTGATTTGAAATAAGAACACGTGTTATTTAATTGTAGATATGAAAATTATTATATCTCGCATGAATTATAAACATCATCTGCACGACAAGGCGAAGAATATAAGACGCGTTTTAAATCTGTTAATCTACGGCGATGACGTAAATTACTTAAGAAGCTTAGTCCATAAATCCATACATGTGGTACAGAGCGAAGTAACTTTAACTACTCAACGTGTTTGGTCGCTACACGTATATACATACATACTCGAAGACACACTTGCCTTTCATTTAAAAAAAAAAAGATGTGTAATAGTTATTACGGAAACACGGGAGACATATAGACATATCCGTGGTATATACTCAAAGAATAAATAAAAAAATAGTTATTTCGTTTTTAATTATAAAAAAAGATATTTATTATATTATTCACTATCCACCTACTTCGATTTTTATTTTAATAACATATATAAAAATATAATATATTTGAAGTTTATTTTTGTGGTAATAAAACAGTTAAAATTCTCCTCAACAGTTTGTGAAACGACTTGCAACAACGCATGCTTAAAGTGAAAACTGAAAACCGAAGAGACGTCCCAAACAAGCGATGTTCGATGCATTTGTAAATAATACGAAACAAATTCAACCAATGATGTCAACAACTTACAACTTGTACATTTTATTTTACAATTTATATAATGATAAAATCTTAATCTGAAAAGTTTTAAAGAATACGCCTTTTTAAAATTGTTTTGTAATATCTTGTTTCGCTTATCTGAAACGTCGTTTACAGCTAACATTTCTGCTACAATCAAGTTTTTTAATTATTCTTAAGTTTATATTTAGAAACTTTTCTGAAGTTTTATTTATATATAAATAAGCCTTGATACTACTATCGTATCTTCAAAATAGCTTATCGTAAACTAATTGAAATGCGTGGGTGAAAAACGTAGTTCGTAGAATGGTAGTTAAAATGTTCCATCTTTTTGTCTGATTGCTCATTTTTTTTTAAAGAGAGATTCATTCTACCAAGAATGTTTTGTATTCATCGACAAAAGTATTAAAGATAAAACCTGAATATAATAATAAATATTTTTTATAAATAATCATTTAATTGCGAATACAGTTTTATTAGTTTCCATTTTACAGATTTTTTTTTATGCCCTTAACTATTTATTGTAATAGCCTTGGCAGACAAGACTTAGGCAAATGATACTTTACAAATAGAAATGATAATTATCATTTCTTTGATGTTCTATATATATCATGAATAATTTAAGGCATAAAATTCTTATTCTGTAAAATGGAACGTAATATGAACGTAGATGACTGCTATGATGTAAATGCAAACTCGATTTTGAGCGAAGTAGAAAACTCCTTCGTTGTGTAACAAGTTTTCTATCGATTAGATCACGCTTATTTACTGATTTGAACCAAAACCAACTTAACTTATTCTTCTTCTTCATTTTTACGATAGCATAAGAAATATAAAATTTAATTCTATGAAAAAAATCTATAGACAATTTATCGATAACCAAAGTAGTATTTGTGATCGCTTTGTCCAAGATCATTTGGACCAGCCACTCGCGTCCTTCTCGTTATATCATACTCGTTTGTATGCAACATACAAAGATCATAACGTCTTAGTTCCCAAGGTTGGCGCCAAATAGGCGATGTAGGAAATGGTTTTTATTTTTTAAAGCATCATTTCCGTAGCGGTCGTGACCACTAATCGTCTTAGCCCATTTGCAAATCTACCGACCTGTTATAAATAAACTAGTAACAGCCTGTGAATGTTCCGCTGCTGGACTAAGGCCTCTTCTCCTCTTAGTGAGGAAAAGGTTTTGAGCTTATTCCTCCACGCTGCTCGGGTTGGTGAAAAAAAATAAGAAGAGAAGGCATCGCAAAAGCATATAGACTCAATTTTTTTATTGTTAAACTTAACTCAAATTATTTAGTGATAATCTTTAGTAATATATTTTCATTGAAACGGACACTTTTAAATTAAAATCATGAAAATCCACTGAGATAGTTTAGTGTTTGTAGAGCACATGTTAATCTTTTATTCAAGTCTCTGTAGTGGTCTCTTGTAAGCCCATTCCATTACTCAGCTTAGTTTTGTTTTTCACTACTTAACTATGTACTTGAATAGTAAAGCTCTGTAGATTAAATAGGATATTAAGAAAATAGAGTGAAAATTATAAGAGAAGAGCACTTGTTTTCTTAATTTATAGCGTTTTCTAAAATGTTCTACTATTTTATATTAATAAGTATTGTTTAGTAATGCTGAAATTTATGAACAGACATACGTAGAAAATAACAAATGTTTTTATTGCTAGGAATCTTTGCTGACATACGTAAAACAATCCACCAAAGTTTCATTATCATCGGATGAATGTCTCAGGATGCATTGACGTTCATACAAACATTCATTTTGTTTGTTAAGATTTTTGCATTAGAAGACAATGCGTCTGCGGCCTAGTATCAAGCCACTAGACCAACGAGGCAGTCAAAATTTTAAATGCGGTATAATTAAAGTAACTAATTACGTTAGTAATTCTATAATTATAGAACACAATTTTATAATTAGTATGATATAAATAAAAAAAAATAGCTGATTAATAATGAAACATTATTAAAATATTTATCATTAATTAACAATTTAAAAATAGATTACAAATAATAATTTCTTGCCTCTTTAAATATGTGGACTTATGATATGACAAAGGGATATTTTGTTAAAATCATCAATATATGGTGGGTTCACACACAATAATAATACACAATAGTAGATCAAATTACATGTACATTTAAAATGGCTTTTTTTTTAAATATTGTGGCGAACGCTTGGAGCATATTCAACCACGCTGCTCCAATGCGGGGTGCAGGTTTCGTCAAGATGTGTCCTTCATCGCCATAAACACAAATCAAGCACACCAGAGCTCCATGGTTTTTGCTCATCTAGAACCCGCACTTACTTAAGTCTTCACTTAAGATTGGCATATTCTAATCACTGGGCCATTTGAGCACGATTACCATAATATTTATATATTATAACAATGACATATATCAAGGTCGAAGTTAGAATTGTTTTCATTTATTATAGAAATTGCTGGCTAAAAACCTCATCGATCTAATCGGATCGGGCGAAATAGACTGAATTAAAAACAACGACAAATATATTTAACAAGATTTTAGTAACACTAACACTTTTAGTAATGTAACAAGAATTTAGTAACACTTTCTTAAAGACTGGAAAATTTTATGACAAGGTTTGGTTTATTTGTGCTTAGATATAGTTGTAGTTGGAGTTGTATGTATTTGTGATGAATCAACTAATGGAAACTCGGTGGAAATAGTACATGCCCGGGTACTCCAATCTTCTGTAAAGACCCATTTGCTCTCTGCAATGGATTACATTAATCGTAGCTGTGCCCGCAGTTTCAGCCGGGTATAACTTATAGAAATTACTAAAAATAGTTGTTTTGGCTTCTGTTGCTTACAGTACAGTACAGACGTCGACCTGTTACAATTTTATTACATGTATAGATAAGTATGCATTATACAGGAGAACTCAATGTTATTGAAAGTTCTTCGCAGATATTTGAACTTCATTCCAAAATGTATATACTATATTTCGTATTTATAATGACTTTAATTCAGTAATAATATATTTATGAGTATTCGTAAACATATGTAGTATTACTATTCAATAGTTTCAAACCTTATTATGGCGAGTGCACAGTTTCCAGATAATTGATTGCTAAATTGCAGTGTCTATAGTGTAATAGAAGCCTATAATTGTAACGAAAATTAATAGGCGTAATAAGTGGCATTTACAGTCTGTTAGCTTAGTAAGACGTCTAATAATAATCAAATATTTTTTTAGTTAAAATTTAAGTGGAACCAAAAGTGTATTCTCTCCCAAACAAATAATATTTTCCCAAATCATAGAACACATCAACAAATATTTAAAAAAATGCTTCAATCCGAACCGAATTGAGCCTCTCCTCTTTTTTTTAAATATTTGATTTCTTCATCTAACCTAACTTTCAACGTGATTGTCTACATCTTCGAGACGTCTGATGAAAATTGACAGACGTACTTATGATCTAGGCTATTCTGGTCAATAAAATATAATAAAACCGAACAAGTGTGAGTCCGACTCGCCCATCGAGGATTCCGTATAAATTTGTAGGTACATATTTAGTGGTTATGTTTAATTCCAAAATTTTTAATTAAAAAGCAGATACTTCGAGCAGTGCAAACTAGTAGGTACACCACGAAAATTATTCGGTTCACCTATATTTATAAAAACGGAAAAGAATTTATTTTTCATTTATCTTCATAAATCAAAAATTATACATCATAAAAATACTTAAAAATCTGTTAAGTTTGTGCCAATGAAGCCCTTTTATACCCCACATGACACGGTTAATTCAATTCAAAATTTGGGCATCTATTCTTTGCTTAAAGACCCTGTTTTCTTATGATTTCATTACAAATGTATAGTATTTAGATTTTTTCCTATACTTGTAGCATAAGACGGTATTATTTGCCAAGTTCTAGGTCAATGGAAAATACTCTATACATTTTGATTCCATTAAGAGTGTCGTATATACATTTTTTGCGGCATAATCGGCCGTATCTTTTTTTTACGTTAACTTAGAAGTTTGATTTTTTCACAGCTTCAAGACACTGTAGATCTGAGAATATAATTTTAATTTCAAATCGATACTTGACAGTCTTGACAGACAGACATTGATCGAGTCTTGACAGACATACATACTTTAATAAAAAAATGTAATGGAAATATCAGTCGATGTAAAAATGATCGAAACTGCATAATCATTCAAATCAAATAAGTTTTCCTCACATTTTTATAATGATCATATTTGAATTTCGAACATTAGAACATAAAAATAATTTATCAGTAAAGCGTCTAAATTGTAAGTTGAAATTGAAATGATTTGTTAGTCTACAATCAGGAAATTGCAAATTTAGTTGTAGTAAATACAGAAACAAGTTAAAAGGAAATTTGCCCTTGATAATTAAGCTGCTCTACAACAAGTTATTAGAAATAACGCTTGTTTATGTTGTTGACTCTTAAATGAGATATTTTATTGATTTATTTATAACAAGAGGACACGTAGTGATCGAATCTCGACCGTAATTCATTGTTAATAAATGTGAGATTTAACTATCAATATTCTCTGATTCAACATTTTCGAATAATGGCGAAACCTGCTCGCTTTATACAAACCGCGTTACAAACCCAATTAAATATCAAAACACGTATGACAACGAATGATATGCTTGTCTACGTGCTTGATAATTGGCTACTGAACTATGAGTGTTATTGTTTTATTATTTCTTATATATTTATAACACAAATGTACGTTTCTTCTTTTCCAAATAATATTTAAACATGCCAATTCTGTAAGCTCTCCGTGCGTGCAATGTTAAAAAAAATGTACAAAGTTTGCGTTTCGCGAATATTGATTAATGAACAATCAGAATAAATAATGTAGTCTTAATAGATTTACGCAATAAAAACGTATGAAATTTTAGAAGTCGACTTGAAACCCCTTGAACCGAAACCCCTATTATCGTAGATACTTCTGGCACAAATACAGCAATTAAAAGATAAAATTGGAAATTTGTTGAGTGGATTCTACTAGAATGAGAAAAAGTGGGTCGGATTCCATTAACGTTTAAAACCTTACGGCCTTACTTATAAGAGTTGGTTAGCGACTGTTTATTTAAATACTGATTTATCTCTTTCTGTCATTATTAGCACACATTTGAATGAACGAGACAGCATGTTTTATTTAATCACCTACAGAACAAAATTTACAAGTGGGGCCGTTAATCATTGCGCTATTATTCGAGCGATTAATTAGTTGGTACGGAAATTGCTTTATATTAATTACTCAGAGTAAACCACAAACGATCAGAGTGTTTTTGTACATATATAAGTTAAATGAATGTTTTCTCTGACTTGTATGCGTCTCGCTTCCTGTGAAGAGGATTTTGTGGTACAAATCTTACTTCCGGGCTAACCAATATCTCAAACGCCATTTAGTCTGTTTCATTCAATATCTGCCATTGTATGAAGACAGTGGTATTGTTAACTAAAATCGATCCGTGATCTCTCTGCGTATAAATTTGGTTTCTGATTTAACAACGATTTGAAATACACAAGGAAATATTTACATATATACAGATATTTTCTTTTTTTTTCCTTAAAAAGTAGGAAAGGTACCTTCCTAGTACTATATTTTCTAGGTTTTTGCGTTATTTGTCTGTAAAAAATATATTATTAATCTATAAAGGAATATTACCGGTCTCATATTAAAATAAAGATGACACTTATATTTTACTACTGTTTTTTAAACAAACATTTTTTTTTAATGCATATACATCGTTCTGTAATATATGTAATTGCCTTGTTTTTTTATTAACTTTAATTTATAATTAATATATTATTCTTTATACAAGTAGGCTCTCAGGTGTTTTTAAATGGTGAAATTTTAATTCAATTGCTAGCCGAACGCATACGTCAAATGTTATAATTGAATTTACAACTTTTCAAACCAGCCGACTGTGCTAAAATTTTACACAAACTTTTGGTACTGGTGAAAATAGAATTTAGAATATGAGTGGATTTGTTTCGATAAACGAATGGATTGAGATATTGTTAAAAACAGTTACAATAACTGATTATTACGAAATGTTTCTATTGTACATATTATTTTGATACGTGGAAAAACATCGGTAGTATTGGCATAACTTAAAATATACTAAGCTGAAAAGGTTCCGAGAACTTGGTAAATCTTAATGACACATAGCCAGTAAATTCCGAACAATTTTCCTCGACGGGACCACACGGGCTTCAACGTATTTATTTATTAAACCGAATGATAATATAATATTTTACGTTGCTCTAACGAAGTGTTTGATAGCTTTAATATATAAATTACTTCGTAAACATTTATGATCATTGACACAAAAAATCTTCTTGTGCTAGAAAAATCATTTACTAAGAAATATTGTTTGCATTCATAAAACATCTTCTGTTTGTGATGAAACTTTGCCAGGCTCTTACATTTACGAAAGTAAAACCGCTAGGAGTAGTTTGTCTATTATAATACTACCTGTTGCTAGTGCTACTTCGTCTGCGTGTAATATTTTTCCTTATAAATCCAGTAATTTATATGCCTAAGGACATAATATGCATATAAATTAGTAATTATACTATCTAGTACAGGACAGTGGCTTAATCGCTTTCATAATGTAACTACAGTTAAAAAGGAATTTTAATTAAAATAAATTATAAAAAATAAATATTTTTAAATAAATAATTATTAAATAATTGTATAAATTGTGATAAAAATTACGGAAATAAAAACATAACGATGTGCGTGTCAATCTGAACTGAAAATTTCATTCGCTGTTCATCTTTTATTCAGTCGGCGTTTGAGTCGAAAGAATTCACCTTAATATAGGTTTCGTGACGTCAGACAATATTGTCTAGAGATAACAGCCATACAAGGAACAGGAAATAGCATTAAAGAACAAAAAATACGTCAGATTTTTTTTGACAATAAGACTCGCTTCGTTTTTCCTGTTAATTATTATCATTGTTTTCGGAAATGTAAAGCAAATACGCAAACGATCGGGAAATTGCGATAATAAAGCGATGGAAATGATCATCGTTTCCAATAATAAACGAATGGGTTCTCAGATAAGAGCTCTGCTAGTTTAGTTTTGTTAACCGAATTTTATGTATGATATTGTATGAAACATAGTGTTTTACATGATAAGTAATATTTGCAATCTGACAATTTGAATTTGACTGCCTCGTTGGTCTAGTGGCTAGTGGTCGCAGATCCGGTGGTCCTGGGTTCAATTTCCAGGTCGGGTCATTAAATAGTTTTTGGGTGTTCCTGTCAGAAAAAATTCAGTAGTAGCCCGTGGTCTGGAAATTGGAAGTGTGTGGAGTGTACACACTGCCTCGGAAAGCACGTTAAGAAGTTGGTCCTGAACTCTTTCCGGTCGTATCGGATTGCCGTCCCATCGGATTATGAGAGCTAAGGAAAAGAGTGCACCTGTGTTTGCGCACACACTTGTGCACTATAATATCTCCTGCACAGTTGGCTAATTAATCTCTCTTGAGATTGGCCACCGTGGCCGGAATCGGTCAGGAGGATATTATTATTATTAATATTTGCATAGTGTGTTTTGCGTAAGTATCAAATACTATATAAAAATAGTCAATTAAATCAATACATAGTTAAAATATTAAAAAATAAATTATTTCCAAACGGCGGACGGTTTTTTTGTGATCATAACCATTCGAGTGTATTTATCTGAAGTGAATAAACACCTAACCGATAAACAACAGGATAAAAATCTGCATATTGTGCATTTCAACGTAGCCTCCGGGCATTATAAAAGTACTCAAACGATCGTAAAAACGGTTGTCTTAAAAAATATATATGTATTTTTCATTTACTATCCGTGAGTGCAAATCGATGTAAAATTTAGATATCCATTTTCATAGTTACTTAGGTTTAAATCATCACCAGTCGAGTTTATTTCATTTATATTAATTGAATGAAATACGTAATTGATAAAAATAACAAGATCTGATCGGGCATAAATGCATTTAAACGGGCCCGGGTTGTTTTAATGCGAAAAACAAAACCTATCTATTTTTCAGTTGCAATGTGTTGCTCCTAAGTGGATAACGGAGTTTAATATTTTTTTCCCGTTTTTAGAGTTACTTAGGGAAATATCCGGTGATTTGTTTACATTGATGTACATGTACCATCTATCAGATTCAATTTTCTACGTTGAAAGCATTCACTGAAATTTCAAATATTTGTACCGTTGACAAAATAATACTTAACTGTTTTTTTTTATCTTTGTTCTAACTATTGTGATTTAACGACAAAAGTCCTATTTGTGTCGCATATACGTCGTGATTTCATCATCAAGCAACAAAAGTTATCGAAGCTTTAAGCGCGTCTTTGATGAATGCTAAGACAAAAGATTTATCCGTTGTACGGATGAGAATTTTGAAGCTTTTGACGAAAGTAAATATTGCCCGTATCCTTTGTGTTTCCTGTCACCCGATGTACCCATACAATGGACCTTATGAAACGTTTTCTAACATTTGTAATCTCCAGGCCGCGTTTCCACTAATTACTGAGATTAGAGGAGAAGTACTTTTGATCGAGAACTATGGGAAACAGTATCATTATAAACAGATCATGAACGTTGTACGGATGACGGACGTGACTGATATGCACTTTTGTTCGAGAGCAGATAATTTTATTAGTATAACATTTTAAGAGAATAACTAATCATGTTAAAAGTAATGACTTTCATAATTCCTACTAAAATATTTTGTACTGACCACCTTGTTAACATAACAGTGATTAATAGCAAAATGTTGAAATATATAGCACAACCTTGTACCTGAGGGATTACGCGAATTACTTTTGGCAGTTTTGATAATGTATGGGAAATTATTTGCTGGGATCAGACCTTCCTTGGTTGGGAGAAGACAAAGAATAAGCATCATCCGACCTTAGATAATTCTTTTGTTATGAAGATTATTATATAAATAAAACAAGTGATTCCGACATGTTATGGAAATAGAGCCCTTGAAATAATGCGTGGGATATCGTTGCATTGTAACAATGTTGGACAGAAGTACCGATTGGCCAGAGGCATATCCTGCGGTAGACATTCTGTCTGAAACAATAACAGTGGCATTGTGTTTAGGGTGAATACGTTAGGATTTGATGTTTATATTATATTATTATGATAATTAGATAAATAATGATTAAACTCTATGGTTTTTTGTTTGATTTTCTATAATTTATTGGTTTATTCAATGTTGATGTTGTACATCTGATGAGCGATGATCTTGAGGGCCATATTTTAATATCTAATGTTCTTTTATGACTATATAGTCATAAATAATATCATCTTATTTATATAATTGATTTATGGTATATCTGTTTCAGATTAAGAAACTACGGCACCATTTAAATGATCACCATGGAAGGTGGTATAAGTATGTATTTATTCACGGAGAATGGTTTTATAAGCTACATGGCTCTGCAGCATATTGTTAAGCTAATGAAGCTCCTAAATGTATTAATTATTATTTTTAGGAAAACTAACAATTAAAAAGAATATATAGTTTTATGGAAATATCTAAGATTAAAAGATGATCGCTTTGTATAGAAAGCTGAGAGTAGTCCCTTATTAAAAAAAAATTGGGTCGACGTCGTGTCAGTTAGTGTTAAATTCTATTTTGCCAAAGTTAACAAAATGAAAAAGTTAAACCATATTTGAATTTAAAATTTATTGCATTGCATTTAAATTGAAATTTTCAGAGTACATTTTTATGGAAATTAAAGTTTTAATTCGCGTCATAATGACGAGGATATTTATAACATTTAATCGTTGTTAGAGCTTTGTGCTAGCTCGTCTTGGTTAATATTAAACAGTACCTAGTATGGTTGAATGAAGGTTTGAAGGTGGCATGCCTTTATTAATGAGCCAGTGTAACTTCGGGCACTAGGGACCACCACCCATTTGCCAGTACACCTACCTAATATATAATTATATATATAATTAAAAAATGTACAATTATATTATAAATTATGTAGTTATGATAATAACTGAGATGTAATCTCATTATGTAGCCATAATGACAAACCTAACTGTTTTCATGTGCTTAATTTTTGTTTAAATTAATCTCGTGCACGGCGATGAACCTGCATGTGGCGGACGAAAATCTGCCATATGTATCAACTCACCCACATTGGAACAGAAAGGTTGAATAGATCTAAGCCTCTTCCTCAAATGGGAGTAATTAGCCAGCAGCAGATATTTACAGGTTAGGTTGTTGACACAAATGAGTAATTTTATTTCAAAATATTTTGGAGATAACACAATGAGGTTTTTTGTATATTTTTCAAATTCATTTGTTTTATATAAAAATAAACACCTACCTTATTTAGAACAGCTAAACTCGAAACTTACCTTAAAATCACTTTTCCTGACGGCATCATGGATACGCCACACTAGACAGGGTCCAGCGCAGCTTGTCTCCTTGATAATGTCGAAGTAGTCCAAAATCGGATTGCTTTCTTGGGACACGGGTGTTGCCAAAGCCGGCGGTGAAGGCGAGCTCTTCAGCTTTGATATCATGGCTGCCATTTCGGGGAATATGCGACTGGTGAGCGACATGCCCTCTGAATTGCCATTGTGATCTAGAAATATAAATAAAGCATATAAGAATACTAATTATAATATTAAAACTAAGGTATTACTTATTTTTACCACACTATCATATAATATACATTTTTATTCTTGTTAATATGGTAAATACATATTTTTTTGTTGCATGATAATAGATTTAAGTCATTTTTATTGCAAACTCAAGCGACACATAAAAAGCCGCTTGCCCTACAGTATTAAAGCTGAGTATGTTACAAAGCTGTTAAAGTTTTCCAAGTCTTCACTGGAATAGTTTAGTGACAAGCGTTTTCCACATATAATCTCAAAAATATAACACAGTAAATCCTTTTACTATATATAGTTAGGCTACCTTAAAAGACAATCCAATCAATGCGAACCGAACAACACATGTCTCTTTAAAATATGTTTAAAGGACATTTTACTTTCACCCAATAAAAATAGAGACTATAGTACAATATCCTATTATTTTGTAGAACTTATTTCACGTTATCTTAACGGAAGTGGAGCAGTAAATGTCGAGACATAGGTAACTGCTATTGAAAATGAATAAACAAGACAGGCCAGTTATAAATAATGAATACAGAATAATGTAGATCCAGAGAGGCAAATAAGAGTCTTTATTATGTTTTTACTGTACACTTTAGCCGTCGCCTTAACACAATATACCACGTGAAAGTATTTGCAATACCGCGATACAGGCCGCATTTTAAGGGCTCCGACATACCACTTACAACGTGAGTTACGTACAAGTTAATATAATTTTCCTTGGAATTATATACAAAATTCCCAAGAGTACTTTGCCTATAGTTGGCGGATATTCGGTCGTGTATACGTTGCTGATATCATATAATTTAATCTTGTTAAGTTAATTACAGTAACATAATAACAATATTTATTGATGTATGACCGTGTCGTTTTACGTAGATATCTTGCTAGTTTAGGATTGCCATCCGTATCAATGCATTAAATAAAAAAGGGACTTTATACGAACTTGTATTGGAAAAAAAAAAAACATCAAAACTAATTGATTTATATTTGTTACTGAAATCATTTATATTTTCTGATGCTTAGAAAGAAGTGGATAAAAACATTTTGGAAAGTGATTTTAAATTTGTCTGAAACGTGCAAGTTTATAACGTTGTTTTAATTCTCTGCTAATACTGAATGGGCGTAAAATGATGGTAAGCGATCACCATCGTCTATAGACGGTGACAGTTTAGGTGACAACAGCATCGTCAAAGCGCCACCAACCTTATTATTACCTTATGAACTTAGATGCTTTGTCCGTTGGGCCTGTAGTTAGACTAGCTTACACATCCATAAGTATTGCTTTTTAGCGGTAGAATCCCTGATGTGTGGGTGGTTTCTACTCAGACTGACACAAATTTCTACCTTCTGATGAAATTAATCATTATATATATGTATATATATATAATGATTAGTAAATAAATATATATATATATATATATATATATACTTATGTATATATATATATATATATATAAGTAAGTAATAAGTGACAAAAGCAATGAAGTGAAAGTATTATTGAATTTATTAACACAATAATGGGAACTTGTTAAAAATGAAATAAAAGTTTAATTTTAAGTTAATGTATGCGGATGAGGTACAGCCGTAGCTAGTATACAATTTACTCACGCCATCACAAACACCTTTCAATTTATTTATTCAATCACCTGGTCTTTACCGTAACACGTGAGGCCGACAGAATATTCAGCTCGCCGTTAATGTTCTCCTCAGATTATGTATCAGTTTGTAGACAGGCGAGAGATTTGAATTTTGCTCCCCTCTAAATATTACTGATGGCCACACATAAATTATTCCTGGATATTTTGAGGTAAATATTTAATTTACATACAAACATGTATACAAGACATCCCACTGTCCCAAAACAATCTACTTTCGTCCTGTTTTTAGAATTAAAAAAAAACAGAATTCGTATAATACGTAGGTGTCAAAACTCGAATACATTCCTATTATTCAGTCACGTCATATTGCCCATTTATATTTTTTATAATAATGAATTGTTATAATATAAATTGTAAAAAAATAAAATATTTTAAAAAGGAATTACTTAAAAACTAACCTGATTTAGACAATTCGGTTTATTTCTTTTAAAAACATATTTTTTGAAGTTTGTATTCATGAACGTAATTTAATTTAATTTATTTACTTTCTATATTCTTTTTATTTAAAAAAATATCTTCAAAGTCTGTTTGATAAACAGGAAACTTTAGAAATTCCGAATGAAAAAGAGCTGTCGCTTCTGTCCGCTTAGGATCATGTTCATTATTTTTATGAATAAGTTAGTGGTGTAATTTACTCTTAAAAACTTCTAAAGGAAGCTTTACCGTGATCGTACTACATTGTATTTTATAAACTTCAGTCCACTGTAGCTGAAATATTTTGCTAGCAATCTTTTATAGCCTTTAAATGCCTTTGAAGTCGTCAAGCTTTGATGGTGGCGAAAAGCTTTTGTCGATGCTAGATCGAGTTAAAAGCCAGTGTTCGCAACAAGGCGCCTTTGATCCAGCTCTGCTTCGGTTTTTTTAAATCCACGCCAAATTTTACAATTTTTAAACGTGTCAATCAGTAAAGTCTTTTAGAGAATTTTTCGCTTATTATTCATTTTTGTAAATTTTAAAAACTGTATATGATTTCAATTAAAATATTCTCTTTAGCATATGTTTTGGATTTAAATATATACAAACTTAATGTATGCATATTAGAGCAACATAAGCACTAAATAATATTAACTTACGCTCTTATAAGATTACCAAATCAAAGTAGTCATATTACCTATAGTAGGATAGCCCAAACGGGGATTTCGGGATTTCCTCGAGAGCGGCAGATTAATATACAGGGGGATACCTTGTACGTGGTAAAGTACCTCCACCAAATGTGAGCCCCATATATATGGCCGCCCGTCAAGGATAAAGGATCAAATTAGTATATTTGATCATCAGATATTTTCTGTCTATAATATCTGCAAACGATCAGATTAACATACTTACAAAATTAAAATACGTTGGATATGTATGCTTTCAATATTTAATATCTGACGTGCTCGAGTATGTCCATGGAACAGTTTTTTTTTACATTTTTTGAAAATCTATAGCCACTCCCCACCGATGAAAAGGTATACATTATCTAAGCTTTGGAACCCAATGCGTCTCTATGACGCTACAGTAAATCCCTATTTAGCATCGTGGGCTCCCCTATTACTATCAGTAAAATATTAGCGCGATTTTCTAATAAAACTACCAAAAATAAAATCAGTACATTTTCTAAATCAGCATAGAATTCAAAGCGAACTGATAGTAAATAGCACCGAGATACGATAAAATTTCATTTAGTAAAATGTTATACCAGAAATTAGTTTTAACTTTGAGAATGACAAATATCAAATTTATCTAATCCAGACAGCTATAACGCAAAACGAAAAGAATTTTCTAGAACAAAATGTGACGATTTAAGAGAATAAGGTCAAATGTTATGAAAAGTTATTTAATACGAATAAGTACGAACTTAATATTAGGTAAAATTCATCAGAATTCACGAAAATCATTTCCCATGCGGGTTTGTGGGGTAAGTAGGTACCCATGGACCTAGTCCATTAAATTCATTATATAAAAGTTTAGTTTGTTCCTTTAGATATAGGCGACCACTATAAAAGATTTTACGGAAATCAATAACTCCTTTGTGGGATAAAGGGGCTTACGAAGGACTTGTTAAGAAGTATAAGATATTAGGTACTGAGTGAGCTTACTTTTATATAAATAATCTAAGCCTCACACTCAATCTATAAACTATCTATTTTGTATAGAAATATATCGTTAATGCCTCTGCTTAGCAGGTTACTTCTGTTAAGGAGAAAATTCGAGGCGTATTCCAAAACGCTACATTAAAGCTCATTAATGTTTACCCATATATTTTGAACCAACGATCTTCATTTGAGATTTATGTATTCTACCCACACAACAAGTTAAACTCGTGCTTGTATTTATATAATACTAAGTGAAACGAATGGAATTCATATTAAAGCTATTTTTATACCACTTCAGTGTTATACGACTTTGTTTTATTAAATTTTTTGTGACATGATATAAGAGATACGGTACAGCAACGAAGAGCAGTATTCACTACTCTGGACCCAAATTTGGCTTCATTTATTATATATTTTAATTATTAAATATTTTTATGATACAAAATTTAAATCATCATTTATCAATGATGATATGTTGTGTAGATACATATGAAATAATAAAATAAATAACACGCACGACGCACGTACATACACACATACAGGTACGTCTTATATTATATCCCAAGTTTAGAGAAGCAGTGACGGTACAAGGATTGGTTTAAATTTTGCATTATCCTTGGGCGAACGGATCCTTTACAAGCGAGCTCAAAACAAAGGTGCATAGGAGCTCGGCACTAGAATTAATTGGTCAAAAATGTAATTTGTGACTTAAAATAATAATAATTAATTGTCACAGGCTGACGGGTACCGGTCGTCACGAAAATGTTATCATCATCGTCTCAGTTTACATAACTCATAAATTATATATTTGTTTTTCAATGAATGGAGACGACACGTGTAATTAAAATAGTTTATGAACGTTCCCGTCGTTCATTACATGAAACTGTAAGCCAGTGGTTTGTAACTTTTAACGACTAACGGTTTTATTAGGTCGTGAAATTTCAAAGTAACTTTGCTAAGACGAAATGTCAATGTATTTTAAATTAAATTAATTATTTATTTCGATGCTTTCACTATTGATTATTATTATTGTCTTATTATAAAACCTGAGATTTATCTTGCTGGGATATAGTGAGACCCTATCTCACAATTTTACTTTATGAAAATTAAGACCTTATGTTTTTAAATATTGGCGCTACTATCGAGTAAAACATTAAATAATTTAATGGAGTTCAAGAAGCAAAGTTTCAAAGATTTGAAAGATTTAAAGATTGAGAAAATAGTTAAGTAAGTAAGTAAGTATTTCATGTATACGGATAATATCCGGAAATTTATAAGTTATTGGTTTCATATTATGAACAGAGGCGACATTCAATGAAGTAAAACAAAACATATCATTTAATACGTAAGTAAGATTGAAAGTTCTACACATACAGCTATGAAAACGTTTTTATTTTTCTTTCAATAAAGATTAGGAAAAAGATGGTTCAGAAACACCAATGGTTCACTAAAACGGCAATATGGTAGTCCATTGAAATTACAATTTAACGACCTAATATTGCATTTTTTAGGGGACGCAATTTTATTTTTGGGACATACGTGGGAGCCGCCCTTGTCCCCCGGTCGCCATCTTGGAAAAAGAACATGTTCACACATGTTCCAAAAATAAAATTGCGTCCTCTAAAAAATGCAAAGCTTGAGTAACATTTGAATGGACTAAGAAAGCTTTTAATGAAAAAATCGATCACTATAATTTTAGCTTAGTTGATATATTGAAGTCAATTCAAAGAAAATCTATTTGACATACACCCGAATATAAAGTTTGAATTATTTAATATTGATCGTTCATTGGAAATTATTCAGATGATGGTTCTGTATAACAATTAACTCCAAAATAATTATCAAATTAAACCATAAAGCTAGTCATTCCCAGACTTTTTTTGGCTTAATTAAACATAGAGCATAATTTAGCTATCAGGTACAAAGAAAAAAAGGTGATAAAATAATTGTTCTGTCACTATTTTCCAAGTAAACGTCTAGACCGGCTATTTCTTCTTCGACTACATTTGATGTCCATACTTAAAACCTCCAATAGTATATCTGAGACTCAGACACATACAATACAAATACGTCCGAGTATTTGGTCGCAAACACCTGTCCTATACAAACATTTGTTATTCAACAGCGGGAGGTGATCCTATGAGTAGTTGAGACTATTGTGTCTCAATGGTCATTATTGGATTTTTTATGGTACTATTCTTGATCTTAATATATTAAACGTGAATGTGTTTGTACGAGTATCTACATCATCTTTCCAGTAACTAATTTTTTTGGTACTTATTGGGCCACCGGGCTTGGTTTTAAGCTAGTAGAGGTTTGCTTACTTTAATAATATTTTTTAACATTTTTGTTTTTTTTTTCTTTATCAATATTAACATATAAGATATATTTTTTGCCACCCAGAAATTCGTATTGTTTAATTCAATGTAAAAATTCACTGGGCTTGTTTTTTGTACAATACTTAAGCACATTAAGGACTATACGTCCTTTCACGTTCAATTAATGAATGTTAACATCTAATTGGTTAAAAAACATATAAGAATATAATCCTTATTTTACGGCATCTAAAACTAGTATACTTGTGCATGTATAGTTTTGTAGTCTGGCGTATTCGACGAAAAACTTTTTCGTATGATCATGTGTTCGATTCAAATTTTAAGTGGATGTTTGTCTTCTTTGATCTTTCCGTCGAATCAGCGCACGAAAGTTTCGCGAGATTACGAACATTTGGAAGTAACACTTAAGTTAAATAGTTAAGCTGATTAAAGACAGAGAATCTATACAGAAAATCAAACTCATCACTTATATAATTTAATACGTTTAGTAAATTTAAAATTTTTTTTTTTTTTTATTTTGCTTCATTAAATTGCGAATATAAGTTTGAAATATCTTCGTAAATTTGAACCCATCTAAATCAACTTTGTATCTAGGTATGTTTTTCCAATAATTGCTCCTAGGACCATACAGAACTAGCTGTACTTCATGCTTGAATAGATAAAATATAAAGTCTTAGATTAGAGCTGGCGTGACATCAAAAGGAACTGGAACTTCTCGTTGTATAAGTTACAAACAATACAAGTTAACTATAAAATACTTCGAAGATCAAGGTTACAGAAGTTCTTCAAAGTCGTTCAGAGAAACGGTTTGTTTGTTCCGTTTTCAACGCTTCAGCAGTTCTCGTTAAACTTCACGAAAAATATTAAAATTTCAAAGCAAATGGTTTTATGTATAAACGGCATAATCAAAATGTTATATCTCTCATATATCTATACTAATATATAAAGCTGAAGAGTTTGTTTTTTTGATCCGGCTAATCAGGAACTACTGGTTCAAATTTAAAAATTATATAAATATAAATATATGCGAAAAATTTCATACAATTTATAATGTTTCCAAAATAATTAATCCATACGCTGACTGGATTAAATAACTCTTACTTATAGAAAAACTCGTAATAGATATATTTCTTGGATAAAATAAAAAAATAATCCAATATATAAAATAAGTATAACATTCTTCAACTTCTCTAAATAAAGAGTTAAATTTATTACTTAAAATTTTATCTTTATAGTTTTCTGCTACAAAAAATATCGCTATTAATTCGGCGAACGCCAGAATATCCCTTGAAACCATTATCCTTTATTGGATTTCTTCGAAATACACAATGGGGATCTGCGAAAAAGCTATGCTAGCTTATTATTAAAACCTTCATACAAAATCTCAACTCAATTGTATTAACTAAATCGGAAATTATGAACATAAAAAATGTTTAGTAATGACAAAAATCCTTGGTTGAACTTTATATTCATAATATATATGGGTAATTAACGATTCCAAAGATAAAATGCAAGATAATGATGACTGTAAATGCTAAAAACATTTTATAATAAATTAAAAAAAAAACTATATAATAATAATAATAATACAATATTTAGCTGAAAACACAAAATATTTTTTTCAACAAACTATAAAAAAATGCGATCGGGGAATTGATTATATTACTGTATTTTACCAGCCCAAAAGCACTTCAACCTCCTTTATATCGACCTCCTAAATTTGAACGTCCAATGCATCGCACTTTGTAGCATTAGGTAGGCACCGTTTGAACGCTATTTCGTTATAATGACGTGACCTTCGGCTAAAATGTACTTTGGTATTTCAGATTAATAGACTTTGACATCGTTTGACCAATCAATATAAAAGATTGATATTTTTTCATGGAAAAAAGGTTTTTATACTATTCACTTTGTTACGTTGCGTACATAACGAACGGTATGCATGTTAATCCCGTCAAAAATGGCTACGATAATTCGCGCAGGTAGGCTTACCTCTGTTGATAGTATTAAATTTATTTATAAAAACTAGAAATATTTGCGGATTTATTAGAGATATTTGCGACAATGTTTGTGGATTATATTTCATTACATAAAGTTCAAGTTTAATAAACATTGTGTATATGTTGTGTGGTGTGGTGTGGGTTCTCGTGTAATTAGAGTTGGTTTCTTGATCCTTAAGGTTTAACGTAAACCTATCGTCTGAAGTAATCGCTTTGTATCAGAGAAAATGTGAACCATTTAGAAAATAGTAAAGTCAAAGTAATTACATTTTTAAGATATGAAAGTAAATAATGACTTATGTTTTTCATTTAAATAAATTTCAATGTATATCAATTAACGTATTACAGAATATATTTCATTTAATTTATATAACATATTTATTTCATTTATTGTGTATTAAGTTAGCTAAACGGAATGACTTTTTAGTAAAATATATTATCTTTTGTTATTTTAATTTTTATGTGCGTGATGACTCAAAAATACCACAACTCTTAAAAATATAATACATATTCACACTTCTTAAGATATTAATTAAAAAGAAATGCGTCGTTTTGTTTCAAGATTATGACATACGTACAAAGTACGTACATAAAATTATATTAACCTAATTTATCTGTCATGTCGCCGAACCATCTCCCACTGTAAGAGTTTATTTTTAAAACAAACAAAGGTTTCATATCTTTTTTTTTTTTTTTTTATTGTATAGGAAGGCGGACGAGCATGTGGGCCACCTGATGGTAAGTGGTCACCAACGACAATGGTATTGTAAGAAATGTTAACCATCGCTTACATCACCAATGCATCACCTTGGGAACTAAGATGTTATGTCCCTTGTGCCTGTAATTACACTGGCTCACCCTTCAAACCGGAACACAGCAATACAAAGTACTGCTGTTTTGCGGCAGAATATCTGATAAGTGGGTGGCACCTACCCAGACAAGCTTGCACAAAGCTCTACAACCAAGTAAATTATTCGTAAAATAATAATCGAGGTATCAATAACTTTGAAATTAACGCTGGTAATGATATAAATTATACAAAACTCTTTATTTAACAACTATCAGATGTTTTGTTTTATTTTTTACTGAAGTACTTCTTCGAAGAAGTTAATTCTTCATTGTGTAATCAACATATGTTATTATTAAAAACAATAGCACGTCACGTTTTTTTTTATGATTAGTAACGGTTTTGAGGTCATAATCTTCGATTTCGGCTTCATGATTTCAATGAGCGAAGATCAGACATTAGTTATTTTATTAGGTAACAATATGTCTTGAATTGCAAATATAATTCTCTCTTATTTGGAAAACTAAATTTAATTTATCTCATTTGGAGCACGCAATGTATATATATAAACGTGATGGATTTTCTATCAACAATTTCTAGGCATATATTGCGACCTGATTTCTGATATTATATTGAACAGTAACAGTAACTCCTTAGTACAGTTTCACACGCGTTAACATTTACTACTCTGACCGTAACGTTATCGGATAAAGTGATTCTCTATGAATGAGCTATATGGCGCAAAAATGTATTTCCAAATATCAGACATATTATTCTTTATTCTTCGGAATTGGCCTTAAAACTAATAAACTTTTCTGCTTTATAATATTAGTATAGTTCTTTAATTGAAATTTCATATATGTTGTATACACATGTGATAGAAATTCCATGCGAAGTATTCAGTTTTCCTTTTTACCCACCGTACAACAGAAACGCGTTAGAAATTTTTATTATAGTTTTGTAAATATTTTATACTTACTAATGGTGATTGGTTTTTACAATATTTTCATAAAGGTGATTATAGTAAGCCAGAAGAAATTAGCTAAGAACCAACACAATAACACACGATACCACGTCGCATCGAGCATTTAGAGATGTCGTGTCGTTGATATCTGCGACTCACGACATACAACCACAACACGCCATCGCATCATGGTATGTTGCGATATCGTATCGACAGTCTATGAGATACGACGTAAAATATCACGACAGGAAAATACGGCAGCACGATTATATTTTTTTGACGGTAAAACAGTGGATGTGTCACAGGTTTTCTTTAAATTTCGCATAGAGTAGTCAGTTATTACACATGCTATTACAGTCCCCTTTTGCTAACAAAAAATGCAGGAAAGATCTATTGAAATCCGGGCGAAGGCAGCATTTCAATCGCATGACTTTTTATTGCTTAGACGGATACATTTCTATTGAAAAAGTAATTAAAGAATATTTTTATTATGCCTTTGTGTAATACAGATCTAATTGGCAATAAACAAATAATATATCTTAAAAAAGATTTGCTTTGTTGTCCGATCGTTTGAAATAAAACAAGATGTTTTATTTGATTTGGTGATAATGCATGAAAAATAGTAATTTAAAAATTATTTGATTTCGCAATATATATATTTCTTAATTATAGTATGAATTGATAAAATAGGGTTTTGCCACTTTGACAAAACGATTACAAACTTCCCATGGTTAACAAAATACAATCATTTTATATGTCAAAAAAGCGGTCGCGGATAATAATATAACTTATTTTTTTATTATTTTATTAAAAATACTGTTTGAAAAACCTATTAACGAAATAAATTCAATCGAAAGACTAACTTAGTCGAGACAAAGTTTAATTATGTAGAAGATAAAACTTCGCGGCTGTAATGAAATAAGATTGACCTTAATTATTTGTTATAAGATTGACTAAAAATTTATCTAGGCAATTAAATGTCACCTACACATTGATATTTATGTTTTTGTTTTTAAGGGTACCTATCGGTCTTAAATATAAAAGTTACTCTAATTTGTTAACATAATTTTAAACCTTTTTAAGTGCTGTATAATAACTAAGAATGTATTGTTGTGTAAACATGTTGTTTAATATGCCATCGTTTTGTCATTGGGAGATAAATGTTAGTTTATAAATAAGTTACTAAACCCGTTCTACACTGTCCTTTGTGAACCGCCACCAGTTGTTTTGATCCAAGATTTCATTTGATCTGAAACATACGTCATATACGAACGAGTCCTATTACATTTCCGATTACTATATTTTATTATCAAATTCAGCACGTATGCTATAACCGGCCTCTTTGGAATATGCTGTAAGCTTTTTTATAAAGAGATAAAATGTTTATCCAGAGAGTTACTAATTATTCAAGGCATTTTGCGTAGTAAGTCTGCGATCCACTCTATAATTAACTGTCAAGTGGTCCGTAACCAAGAAGTCGTCCAGACCATAATAATTACTGTATGATGCCTCAGATCATGTCAAACGGTAGGTCCATTGACATAGTCATTACGAAACTACCTAATGTTTTACGAGTTAAATAAATATCATTAAAAATAATGTTCGAAACAAAATAAGATTTTCAAAGAGACACAGCGGTTGAAGCAAAAATTTTATCTTTAATTTTACCATCAATTTGAAAAAAGTCATTACTGGTGCTGCAGGTCGTGAGTTTATAAAGACGTTGAGATACAGCCCGCAGAAAAAATCCGTTTCTTTTGTAGAAAAAGATTTGAACACAGTTTTATTTATTTAGCAGTGAGAATTTTATGTGACAGTTTCAAGAAAGGCTTTTCACAATAAATTGTAAAGTAAAATACTGAAATGTAAACAAAGAAAATTTCTAAGACTTTTATCTTTTTTAATACTAGTTTATAATGGACTGACGCGACTGTAACCTTGACAGAGGGAGAAATATACAAATTTTAAACTATCCTCTGGGGATTTATATTATCTTGAACTTTTAACGCCTTGAGATTATGGGTTTTTGTAAAAGGGTGTAGTTTTTTTTTAGGTTTGGGTAGCTTTTTTTAGAAACTCTTATTGTACATGTTAATGATCGATATTTTTATTTAAAGAGAAACCAGAGTCGATGAAAATTAGTTTTAACATTGATTATTTTAAACGGTATCCCAAATCCAAATATTGAAACTGTCGGCTTAATAATAGTCGTTTGTAGTTGGTTTGATCATCCACTCTCTCTCTAAAATGAAAAACGGGGATCATGCCATTTTAAATATGAAGAAGTCAGAAACAGTTATCTTCTAGAAATTCCACACGAGATTCATAATATAATTAGAAGGGCATTACATTTTTTTGACTCACATATGACGGAATACTGAAACGTCATTCAAATATTAAGTGGGACTTAACTATTTGGAACGCTATTAATTTTAAATTTAGTATGCGAAATTTTAAATTAACGGCGTCTTAATTAATTAAGTCCCACTTATTAAGTTCACATATTTGAATGACGTTTCAGTATTCGGCCGATACACCGTTAATTCCTCAATTACATTTATTATAAGACCTCTCTGTTTTTTTAGTTAAGTGTATAATGTGCCTTTTTGCCATTAATCTTAAGAATCAATTCTTAGTACCTTGCTGATCGGAAAATGATCATCGGATTTGTTGTAAAATTTGCTTTGGAAGACTAACAAACATGCAAACTAGTTAAAATTGCATTGTCATCTATTTCTGAGCTAATTCCTGAGTTCCAGGAAGGTTGAGGAAAATTTTAAAAGGATTGCAGTAATTGTATGACAAACAGACACAAAAAAAAAAAGGACGTTAAAGGATAAATCGCATGCGATTGTAAATTGAAACTACTGATAATATCCGTCCATTTATTGATTTCTACATTGAATTTACGACACAGTCAATGTTAGTCGCTGAAGTTGTAATTTGAACCCGTCAAAAGTTTCTGTACAAACTATGTCGAGCTAATTAATCGCTTACATATAAACAATCGTCTACGACGTTTTCCCTTTGACTATTGTCGATAATAACATTTCTAAATATGTCAAATATATTATATGTTTCTACGAAATTATAAAATAGCCAACTTCTTAACTTCAGGTTTTTTAAACTTTTTATAAGCCAGAAAAATAAATATTTTACATATGGAATATGGATGAATAAAATTGAAATTTGACTACGCCATACGGTTATTCTAGTAAAGTAAGTAGTAATAGGTATTATACTTTTTTTTCATAAATCCAAAAATAATGTATTGAATAATAATTACGAGTAGTAAACTAAACATTTATTATAGGCAAATAAGCGATGAAAAGCGAAAAGTCCTACCACGGCAGAAGACAAACGGAAAGACCAGACACGCATATAAATTAGGGAAGTCTTATGTCCAGCAGTATGTTTTTAAATTTGAATGGGTGTGAATGATTGAATGAACAGAAGTTGATAGATACGTATGAATTTAAAAGCTTAGTCACTAAACTTACTTCCTAACAGAGACCAGGCTATTGAAAATCGTTCAACTATTCTTAAATGGTATTTCTTTTATTAAGAACAATACACATAGTTTGAAAGCTTCATTTATTAAACCCGGCGGTAATATAGAAGTCCTTAAAGGAAAATAAAATTCAAGATATTTTAATTGGTGTTTTTACTTGGAAGCTATACTCACTAATTTCCTCTTGAAATCTTTAAGATAATATATATAAATATATTTTAGATCGTTTAAGCGAAGCTCTTTTTATTTTTATATCGTTTATAATTGTCTAACAGGTCGGTGTCTTTAATTATAAAATATGCATTCATTAACGCTTTCAAGAAATTGTCTAAGAAAAAGATTTCAAACAATGAAAATACGGTTTTGTAATTTCTGCAGAATTAGATTCTCCAGAAATTACATCATTATTTCACATTTCTGTCAGAAATAACATAAGCTTCTCAAGACATATTTTTTACTAGATTGTTCTCATTCTAATAAAATGTATTTCTATGACGTTATTTCGTAAGACCTTTTTCTTATATAGTCTTTATTCTTTCAATAATGACAGAACATATAAAACTCATACTATTGGTATTCTTGTTTTGGTTTGTACTTAATCCACCACGCGTATTATGTAACTGGTTGAAAGATACACGTGACCAAATTTGATGCTTAAGACAAATTGAATCTGACAAATTAATCTACGCAATACAAATAAAAAAATCCAGCTTGTTAGTTGCCCACTGCAGGGCAAAAGTCTCATTATTATAGGGAATAGTTGAAGTTTATGCCATCACCATGCGCCAGAATTTTGCAAATTTAACGTGTTACATACCTTGGTATTCCGTGTAGGTTTTCTTTCACTGCCTTAGAGTTATATATAAGCTCATCAATAATAAACATAAACTGAAGCTAAAAGATCTTGAATTGTATTCAAACCATCAATTTTAGATTAAGCGCGTGTCTTTAAATATTTAAATGTTGTAAGATTTTATATCCAAGCTAGGTACTATAAATTGTTACCTCTTGAGAAATCATCGTAATACAGAAACCTACAACAAGTTTGACGTAGATATCTAGGTCACCAATAATCTTCATCTAGACTACAAATTAATTTGCAGTGTATCAGAATTTTATTAAATCTGAAGTGTATCAGTCTTAATTGCAAAAAAATATCAAATTAAGTACTTCAAAACGATGTTACTTGATAATTTGGCAATTTTTATAAGTAGTGCAGTTCCTATTTATAGAGGATTTTAAGTTTATCGTGGATAATCAGAATTTTTTTTTAGTTTTTATTTGTGACAATTTTTTTATATTACTTCAAGATTCATATTATATTTCCAAGTCTTCTAAGTCCAAGATGATTTTCATAAAGCCCTACCAGCGAGTAAACTATAAAAAGAGCCAAATATTATATATTTATTTTTTTATAGTTTGATGAAACACTGTCAATATTATTCAAATATCAATATATAGTTAACCGTATTATAAGCTAATACGATTATTGCGTATAGCGATAACGTCAAGTGTCTGAGTTTTAGTTTGGTCAGTTTTGATTTGAAGTGTGACAAAGTGAATCTATCAATATTGTTACAGACACTATGGCCATTGGTCAAATCAATTAAGGTCAAACGCACTAGCATTAGGTATGAATTAAACGTGTAGTTTCGTAATAAACCCTTTGGTTGATACAATACGCTTATCAGCTCTTATACAACCGACCAGAAATACTTAATAGTATAATTTTATTGCGAAAGTGAGTTGTTAAGCTATCATGTCTTTGACCAACTGATTATCATGAAATTTTGCAAACACGTTGTCCCCAAATATAAAAAAAAAAAAAATTTATAGCATTGGTAGGCGGCCGAGCATATGGGCCACCTGATGGTAAGTGGTCACCAATGCCCATAGACAATGGCAATGTAAGTAATGTTAACCATCGCTTATATCGCCATTACGCCACCAACCTTGGGAACTAAGATGTTATGTCCCTTGTGCTTGTAATTACACTGGCTCACTCACCCTTCAAACCGGAACACAGCAATACAAAGTACTGCTGTTTTGCGGCAGAATATCTGATGAGTGGGTGGTTAGGTACCACCCAGACGAGCTTGCACAAAGCTCTACCACCAAGTAAAGTATTAGGATAACATTTAGATGAATAAGTATAACATAGGTATTTAGTCCTAATATTCATTTCATAGCCCAACATGCTTTATATTATATTTTGATGTTTTTAGTTTATTTTAGGCAAACTATTTATTATTATAAAATAGAGCCTTAATATTTTTTATATAAACATCCAAAAAAATTATAATTATAATTTACATAAACTTGTATATGAACGATGCTTCGTTAATTTTTAAAATAGATGGATCCATTTACATATAAAATTTAATTGTATGGATGGCATTTATATCATGTTTAAACTTTTTCAAATATGGAAGAAATTATTTTCAAATTTTCGTGCCCGTAATATGCTTAAAGAGGGGAACAAGGTTTTCTCTTCTCGTATTAATATTATGCAGACATAATAGCGTAATACGCTTAACAATTTGCATTGTTTAAAATATATTGCATTGTTTGAAAATATATTATTTTATAATGAAATCCAATAAAATATCTGTGAAATACCGTACACATTTTAATATACGAGCGATTTAGTAATTAAACAAATTTATGTTTTAGTGCATTTTATATTAAATAAACCTTGAGATAAAATTATTAAAACAGTTAACGTGAATAATAGAACAATATATATATAATAGCTTACCTAACATAATAGTCTTGGTCGGTTTGATCTTGGATTAAATGAATCTAATGTACGAGACAGCTTTGTTTAAGTAAGTCTCTCCTAAACATGATAGTACTTAGTAATAGTTCAATAATATCGAATGCTCCAGATCTCTCACGGATTACCTAACGAAGCATAATCCAACGGCAATTCAATACCTGTTCAATACAAATGTTTGTATACGATTACATAGGTCTTACTGAGACACATACATGTATTTTGCCAATAAGATAATGTTTGTTAGAACATGTTGAAGGAATACATCCTGAAGAAACTTGCATGTATCGGATGATATTATGCCACCTGTGATTCAAACAATTATTGGTGTAGTGTTTTAAGTCAGTTAGTTCTTGGACCGGCAGCTGTAGAAATATTAAAATATATTTATAAAAACGCATGAGTACCAAGGTGTGTGTGAGCGGTAAGTAGTAAGAATATCTATCAAGTCAAACATTTTCAGTGATATAAATCCGAAAGTGAGGTCGTTATTTTTTATGCTTTTATACATTTTATTTTATTTTATTTTCATTTTTTTTCTACATACTCATCCTATCATCATTTATTTATTTACAAACACTGTACACACCATTACAGGACACGGTCCCAGTTCGATAATACAGCACAAGTCTACGTAATATATGAGATAGTCCAGATGGCTATCTTTGTGAGCTCACTCAGACTGCAACAAAACAAATCTACCTTATCGGCTGTAACGTTGAGGGTACATATCATGAAATGTCAGGGGTACATTAAAGGATATAAGCGTATACCTGTAATAACCACCTCTCATACGCGCTACATACCACTACAATACGTATTGTATTTGTAGCATTTTTTTTGAATTTATATAGTAAAACCATTTATGGCTTTATTTAGTAAAACCCTTTCAAGTACAAATGTTGGTATTTTTATAAAATATAACGCAGATACAGATTTCAAAAATTTCATTTTTATTCGCTCTTAGATATAAAAAGGCAAGAAGACACTAGAATATTTTCTTTAAATATTATTTTTAAAATTCATTTTTTAACTATAAGTTCAGCTTACTTTTCTTTTAGTATTTGTCTTTTGTTAACAAACCGAGTTTTAATAACGATATAAAGATATTTAATCGAATTAGACAAGTAATGTCGCATGTTCGGTTACCTTTCAAGATACGTATTGTGTGATCTATACAAATATGTTGGAAGTTAACTAACGCGTTTCCAAGAAATTTATTTACGCTTTATTTACATATATAGTGTAATGTTAACATAAGATCTATAATTTTACTAATCAGTATCACTAAGCATTGCATTGGTAAATAAGTATAATAACATTTTCCGTTGCGAATGGCTTTACTTTTTTTTTGGATTTTGTATTGCTGTTGGCCCTAGTGGCCTCTACAGCGTTACCGGGCGTTACGGGGTGGGATGCGCGTGGTGAACTTAAGCCGGGTGTTGGGAGCCCACATAAGGGGCTCAAGGGGAACGATCGTTCTAAGGGTGCCTCCTGTGAGGCCGGACCTCGGCTTAGGACGCTGTTGACGTCGGGGGGATAAAAATACCCACCCTAAGGCGATAGACAATAGATAATAGTATCTATTTACGGAATATGTTATGTGTAACAAATAAGATATAATAATAAATATATATATTGTGAGTAATCAGTTGTAGCTAGAGAGAACATTGAATTCATACAGTGTAGTTTAACAAATTCATAAATGTTTCATATTGTCGCTGTGACGATGAGGGAACTATATTATGGTAATCTAAAATTATAAAGTGGAAAGTTTTATACGTGTGGAGGAATGCATGCGAAAACTACGAAACTCACGTAAATTGTCGTAACTTTCATAGCATGTGTCTCGGTTAATTAAATTCCCATTGAAAAGCAAATCTGTTCAGAAAAATCACGATCGCATCGAGGCTCGATTGCTCATTGGTATACTCGTCATATAGCGATGATACTGTCTCTGTTTATAGGTAACAAAGTGTGTAAAGAAGTGTAGTTTTTAATGAAAACTCCGTTATTTTAACCGTCATCAAAACAATGTTAGGTATAAAGTTGTTATAATTTTAATTTTCTAATATGTTTTTCATGTACATTCGTATTCGTATTTGAAAAAAATAGAACGTGAAAATAGCAATTCAACTCTTTTAGCGTAAACACACATATTAAATAAAATTAATGTACATATATACGAAACACAATTGAAAATATTGATATAATTAATGGTAAAAGCATAGATAAGCCAATACATAACCCTTACTTCAGTAAAAATGATCAGTGCTCGTTGCCAGGAACGTAATTTGCTCCCTGTACTCAGGTAATGTGACGTCACGGGTCGGAAGCGAGGCGTGAACAAAGGGTATTACACTCGCTTTCTAAAATAATTGGTCGCTCCACTGGAGTGAAATGGCTTTGAGCTCTATAATACCACAGCAAGTAATTTTAATGATTGTTTTCTTTAGAAATTTTATTAGACTAATAGCCTTCTAATAGCTATCATAATCTTTACAGTTTTCTTTACAACTGTACTCTGAAGATACATTAGGTGGAACCACTGAGGTATTAACGTTAGTACAATAGTACATAATACTTCGTTGGGTGGAACCGATGGAATATCTTGCGAGTTTACAACTGTGCCCATTAATGTTTAAATAAAGACCAACGCGAACGATTACGAGTATACTTTGTTTTAAGTGTTACATTGAATTTTTCGAAATATCTTAAAACAATACTTTGACAAAAAAAGTTTAATAAATAATTTCTCGTCTATCGACACAATATTTTTTCTTTGTATGTTTTTTAGCTGACATAGAATAAATAGCCGGATATTATCCAAAATCGGTTTTTTAAAGGTATAACCGAAATGGTCGACGGTTACCGGAATCTAACGATTAACACCAGGACTTACCACTGGTTTTTCATTTGCTTAATTATCGTTTATAAACTGGTATGTGTCGAATGTATTTCTATCACATGTGTATATACGAACATGCGTTAGATCAGCGCGGTGAAATAAACTCGGTCTTTCCTTATATATTAATTAGCATTTAGCCATTTACTAGCTATTACTTTTAGTAAGTCGAATTATTATGATATTAATTTGTAAGGTATCTTTACTTTTACTTGTGTTAAGAAATGATGTGATATCGTATTTTAATGTATAAAAACTATTCGGATTCAAATTAAGTGTTTCTTGAATTGAAAAACTAAAAAGCAATAACTAAAAAGAATTGTCTTTTAAGTTATTGATCATTCTATTATCCGTGGCAAAAAAGTATTAAAAATTCATAAAAAAAATAGCTTTAGTTTGTGACGGCGAAATGGCAATAAGGCCAAACTCGTTATATAATCTGGAAAAATATTGCTTCACTCATTTTACCTTCCCATTTGATGATATAACATTCTTAAGAGCGCGCCTAACGCCAGCACAATTTCACATTTCACCCGCACATCTTACACTCTCCATTGGGCGTTCGATCTCATTTATATGCTTTTTATATCAAAATTCAAAAGCAACTGGAATTTTCTTTGCATTTTTTTTACAATTATTTTGAAGAGTCTTTTAACTTAAAATGATAATTAATTCACGGCGTTGTCAATTTTTTCGGTATAACTACGTTTCGATTTAACAATGCCCCTTCGACTGATTTAAGAAACAAATATCCTTACAGTATGGGTTTACGACAGGAGGTTTTTCAATGAACGGAAATATAATAAATCCATAAAACTTTTTTATTTATTTACGATTTTAGAACGAATCCCTAATATATAAAATATAAATTCAATACTTTTTAAATATTTTTTAAGATTGTTATGAACATCCAATGTAAGTAATCACGAACGATGTTCGACTTCCTAATTCCGATAGTTGCTTCCTAGTTATATTGGGAAGTGAACTATAATCAGTACTTTACCGTTACCGCAACAAATATTCTGTTAAATTATTGTAATAAAACATGGAGTGTCTACAACCACATATAACATAATTCTATTAGTTTATAGAGCAAACTATTACGTGATCGTGGTGCATAACGTTTCAGACTTATAGCGAGCGCTATATGGGCATAATAGTTGAAATTAAAAATTTAGCAAAATTATCAAGACAGACGATTTATGGCCAAGAACTGCCATCGATGGGGTTTTACGTTATAAAAATCTCATTAACCCCACTTCCATTAGGACTCGAGTACCTTTCGAAGATTTCCGCTGCGTTGAAAATAAAAACATATGTTTCTATATTCATCTTCATGATCGGGAAGAAAAAACACTGTACCAATCAATAAACAAAAAAGTACCGCCTTTTTTGTTTGTTGATTGGTAAAGTGGAAGGATTTTAGACGTACATATTTGTGGAAAAATGCAACTTCTTTTCTTCTGTTTTGCAATATTTTATATTGACGCCAAGTTGTTTTTTTTTTTAATTCAGAAAAAACTGGAAAGTCCGTAACTTTAAGTGCAGCGAAGAATTTATGCAACCGAAACCAGTTGGTAAATTTTATATTTATAAATACCATTTTTTACTAATGCAAATAGTACAAGGGGTTGGTAACAGACTAACAGATATGCTTTTGTTGGAATAAGATACTTTTGTTCAGACGTATAGTGATATCGTGTTTCTGTTGTTCGATTTCGGGGTTGCGAACTTGTTGCGAAGCAATCGATCGATCGAATCGATGATCGATGTTTATTATCAATGTGTATGTAATTTTTGGATCTTCACCTTTTCCATTATTATTTACTTACCTAATTATGCTACATAATAACTACAAACAAAGCTGCTGAGGTTTAGTTTCTTTGAGATGGTCTCTAACGCTTGTATCCGATTGTTCTTTTAAAATGACAAGTGATAAACTTTAATCAATTTACTAAGTTACTATTTTTTATTAGTTACTATAAGTTAATAGAAGTTTTATTTTTTATTAGTTACTTCAATTAAATTACTAATACTTTTACTTGGTGGTAGGGCTTTGCGCGAGCTCGTCTGGGTAGGTACCACCCGCTCATCAGATATTCTACCGCAAAACAGTAGTACTTGGTATTGTTGTGTTCCGGTATGAAGGGTGAGTGAGCCAGTGTAATTACAGACACAAGGAACATAACATCTTAGTTTCCAAGGTTGGTGGCGCATTGGCGATGTAAGCGATGGTAACATCTCTCACAACGCCAATGTCTATGGGCGTTGGTGACCCCCTACCATCATGTGGCCTGCTCGTCCGCCTTCCTATGCAATAATAAAAAGTATCAGTCCGACAAAAATGTGCATTTCTATAGTGTAAGTATATTCTTTGCTTTGTTTTTTTATAAACATTTTCGAGTGCTTTAAAATTCATTCCTCTGAACAGAATTTATAATTAAAGAATGATGAATGACTTGAATAACTTAAATTTCAAATATTGTTTAAATATAAATAAAAGGTTCATTTTTAAGTTAAATTAGAAACATCATTCTCCTTCCCATATGGTTACTACTTACTTACTAAACATTTTATAAAAAAATAAACTTCAGGAACTTGAATGGCTTTAACTTGATCATGGAAATACGTTTTAATATTATTAGCGATTATAAAATATAAGAAGACTTGAATAATAAATTAATTTAACAATTATGATAAATTTAAAATGCATTCAATAGGAAGCTACACAATATTTATACATAATTTATTTCTTACTTCGCATATTTTGCATGTCATAACTGCCATGTTGGCTCTTATAATTATGACATCATGTTGCCGCTGACATGCGGACACTAAAAGGTAACGACACGGTGACGACATCTCATTAATGGGGAGCAGATGAATATATTAACATAATATATAAAATGCTAAAATCATTCCCCTCATTTAGTTTAAGTTAGAAATATATAACCGATGGAACATCGACAATTTTTTCGAACGCATTATTTTTTTGTAATTACTTTAGTTAATAATATGACGACCTTTATTGTTAACAGAAAAAACATGTCCCTTTCATTCTTGATAATAAAATGTCTCTAGGTTTATTATACTAATATTCCGGAAAAGTATGATTCACAACATTTATTTTTCACCTAATTAATAAAAATATTATATAATATTAACATTCGACTTCTAATATTAATAATATAATAAGCTACTTGTAACTAAGATGAAATTAAGTCTGGTTTCGTCATCGATCAAGTAATTTATTTTCCATAATAATAAAATGCTAAGCGACATTTTTACGCCTGTTGTATGTAAGACAATTTACTTTATATTTTATTGCGAGTGAGATTTGGCAAAGGTAACATATTATGGAGTTTATAGAAATACATTTGTTTTTATTTTTTTATGTAAGAGGGGGCAAACGAGCAGGAGGCTCACCAGATGGAAAGTGACTACCACCGCCCATGGACATCTGCAACATCCGAGGACTTGCAGGTGCGTTGCCGGCCTTTAAGGAAAGCGTACGCTCTCTTCTTGAAGGTTTTTATGTCATATCGGTTCGGAAAAGCCGCCGGCCAAAGCTGGTTCCACAGTGTGATCGTATTTAAGTTCTAGATGTCAAATAATATTGTTACCTAAGTAGTAAACGGGTCTTTGCTAACAATTTCTTATAAAATATATGTATCAATATTTGGAAATATAAGTTCGGTGAACCTTTGCATTCTCACTCGTGTAAAGAATATTTGAATCATGTGAATTTGAATATATGAATGAAAAGAGCAATAAACGTTTTCATAATCTTTTTATGTAAAATATTTTACTTTTAAAAATGAGTTTCAAATGTGATTTCCTGCCGATATACATATAAGACGAAATGTTTCTATAAAATTCAATTTTGAAGTATTTATTAAGACTTTATATTGACACTAGTTTCCGCTCAAAGTTTTGTTCGCATGTAATTTGGGGTAAATTTAGAAAGAATAATCTATGCATCGATAATAAATAATATTTTACATTTAATTTTAAATATTAACTGAAATAAAAAATGTATTATTGATTGTTATGAAAAAATATTTTATTATTTTGTAAAAATATATTTCTGTAATCGAATAACAATAAAGCATAAGAAATACATCTAATCTACATACAAAGTCTAATCTACATTCATCTAATCTACATATAAAGTTCAAAGCCCTTAGGAACTGTAGAATTGTATTAAAAACTTTCCACTATTTCGTTCAATCAAAGTAGTTATCAAAGGTACCTTAGTGCAAGACCGTCTGGGTAGGTACTGTCTGGTTTATTGTGACGTAAACTCTCCTTTGCATTGCTCTGTTACGTTTAAATAAGTTGAGTCGCAGGAAGAAGACATTTTATAATATATAATATATTTTGTATACTCTATGATAAAGGATAACCTCAATAACTCATTTTAAGTTACCTTATTACTAGAGGCGGACTAGCACATGGACCACCTGATGGTAAGTGGTTACCAACGGCCATAGACATTGACATTGTAAGAAATGTTAACCATCGCTTACATCGCCAATGCGGCACCAACCTTGGGAACTATGATGTTATTACACTACCTGTAATTAATTACTTTGTATAAGCCCATCTAGGTAGGCACCCACTCACCAGATATTCTACCGCCTAACAGCAATTTTTAATACTGTTGTGGTCAAATTCGCAGGCAAGTGAGTCACTATCATTTCAAAGCGAAAAGCAATGGTTAATATTTCTTACAATTTCAATCTATGGGCTGTGGTGACCACCAAGTCACTTGCCAGTCCGCCTACTTATTTTATAAAAAACTCAGCCTAGTTTAGATGTTAGTGTGTATTTTAAAATACTTAATGGTGTCATAGACTAGACATACATCTAAGTCAATATCGAATGTAAGTACATAATTATGTTAGTTTTTTAGCGTCAATAAAAATATATTACTATTAAGTATGTACGGAAATATTTTCTTCTAAGTTGATTCTATAAAGCCGAATTGAATGGTAATCCTTTGGGTAATTTCTTTGAAAAGATATCTCAGATGTCTCAGTCGAAAGCCGAGATAGCGCACATTATTGAATGGAAAATGTAATCGAATCGAAAATGAGGGCCTACTAGAAATGTACTTGTTTATCAAACTCCAAAGAGCAGGATTATTGGAACTTTGATTAATTCTAACATATCCACAGTTCCGTTCAGAGAATAACTTTTAGATAAATAATTTAATATATTATAACACGAAGTTCTATTGCATTGGTGGATGCAAATGTTTATATTTCCTGGAAATGATATGACGTTTAACTGGAAATTTATTTAACATTAGTTAGAACTTGACAAACTCTGTTATAAGAGTATGAGACCTCTATTCAAACCTTTGAACTTCATGTAAGTCAACCATAAGTAATATCTACAGAATTTCTAATTTCTGGTGACGTGTATAATAGTATGCATATACAGTGCCTGTACATATGCAGGATCTATTCCAACTTACACTCGGTAAAGAAAATGATATAATAACGAAACTTTTTTTTAATTCTTCTTGTTCGGCTTCTCTGTGATTTAGATTTCGAAATAAACGGCCTTAAAATCTCGTCAGCGGATCAACGAGATAGGTCGAATAGTATAAAGGATGTTACAGCTAAATGTAATTTTAAATTCCAGGGTCCTCAAATATTAAAAATTTTAACAAAACAAAAACCGACTTCATAAAAAACCAAATTAATATGCACTAAAAAGTAAAAAAATAATTGCGTATTCTTCTATAATTTGATAATTAACTTATCATTTTCTACTCATCAATGTGTAGGTACGAATGTGTTGTGTGGTTGATAATTTATTTACAATGATTGTTACTTTTGGAGTCGATGTCAGCCAAGGTGGGCTTATAACTACATACATAGTTGTAGGTGAGATGTGCTTGTGTCGCACGCGCAACTTAACGAAGCGAATAAAAGTCAATTTGTAATGTGTATGTTTTTAAAAGATTCCCGTATTATTATTGCTAGGTATATTATAGTGTTTCCTTAGCTGACATCGACTCCAAAAATAACAATAATTGTAAATAAATTATCAACCACACAACACATTCGTACCTACACATTGATGAGTAGAAAATGATAAGTTAATTATCAAATTATAGAAGAATACGCAATTATTTTTTTACTTTTTAGTGCATATTAATTTGGTTTTTTATGAAGTCGGTTTTTGTTTTGTTAAAATTTTTATTTATTTTTCGATTTTTAGTGAATCTGAAGTACACTCACTAATTTGTAGAATATGGGTAGACCTACTAAACGTGCAGCTCATATGAGACAGCGTCATTTATATTATTATTTAAATATATTAATCTAAAACAGTAAAACATAAAGAAAAATGCATTTTGGTACTTAATTAATAAATATTAGTTAATATGGTTAAATGTATGAATATAAATTAACATGTTTTGATTAAATAGATTTAGTTGGTGGGGTAATTTAGTTGGGCAGCCATAACATAACCAAATAGTTATTTCTAGTAATAATTAAAAAAACTGTATGTTTATAGATGTTGTGTTATACCATTCTTCACCATAAAATATGACGGAATGTCTGTATATTAAAAAAAGGGGAAGTATCTATATTATCCTAACTAATATTATAAATGCGAAAGTAAGCTTGTTTGTGACGCTTTCACGCCTAAACCACTAAGCCGATTTAAAAAATTCTTTCACCAATGGAAAGCTACATTATCAGGGAATAATATAGGCTACTACGCGGGTGAAACCGCGGGAAAAACACTAGTAATCAATATATAAATATACATAAATATAACATGTATATAAGAGTACTTATACGATTCTATATATATATATATATATATATATGTATAATTTTCAAAATTGGTCTCAACTTTTAGGAGATGTTCAAATATGTTTCAATTACAAACATATACATATATACTAATGCTTACATGCACAACTCATATTATAAAGAGGAAAGATTTGATTTTTGTTTGATTTTTTATTACGATTTAAATCAAAAACTACTTGACCGATTTTAAAAATTCTTTCACCCTTAGAAAGCTACGTCTTTACCGAGTAATATAGGCTTTATTATATTTTCAAAAACTTATAGATCCCTACTTAAAATGGAGCAATGTAACCCAACGTATCAAACTGTTGCCTATAAAAGTTATTATTTCGCGTGCGCTGCGAAAACTATTGACGGGTATATAAAGAAGTGTTTTTTACAATAGTACTATAATTACTTGATCATAACGATGTTATGGTAGGTGAATGATAAATCTAGATAGCCTATAAAAGATTCGGCCGTGTATCGTTAATTTTGCTACTAAGAATTGAAGATTTCCGTTACTTTGTCATGGATCCTATAATCAGAATCTAACCAAACTATCACCAAACAACCCTTGAAGTATATTCTTTCTAATAAAAAAAAAATCATCGAAATCCATTGAATAGATATTGAGTTATTCGTCCATTTGTCGCGCACATACCTCATGCAAATTTACGACTTATATGGTTTTCTCATGGATTCCATTGTCAAACCTGGACTAAAAAAAAATGGGACCCCATGGGAAGCAACTCCTTTCAAATAAAAAAAAAATCATCAAAATCGATTCACCCAGTCGAAAGTTATGAGGTAACAAACACAAAAAAAAAAAAAAAAAAAAAAAAAAAAAAACATACAGACGAATTGATAACCTCCTCCTTTTTTTGAAGTCGGTTAAAAATATATTCATTCATTTTTTCTCCGACTCCGCGCGATTGCCTTTTTCCCCGAATCCTATCATATTTTCATATTGATAGTTGAAACTCGATTAAAAGATTTTGACTTGTATAAGATAAACGTTATCTTCTTATTTATATATTTATCATATGAAATATAAAATAAAATTAATTTATTTCAACGTATCTTAGTTTGAATATTGGCAAGGTTTACATACACACATTCATATATTTTCATCATAATTGTTTTGTCACAGAATTTTGTAAATCGTACGTAAAAGGAATAAGAAGAGCGGGTTCTATGTTATACTGTTTGTATAAAAAGTTAATTTAAGAAGCCAGAACTATGTATTGATGCGTAAATAATTAAACTAACGATTAACATCTGATTTTGCATTAATTTCCTTGTCGATACCTCGACTATGAGATGTGATTCAAGATTTCGTGTTTGCAACAGCGATATCAGTATCCGTAATTCTGGTCACACACAACACAAAGAGCTATGAGTAACATATTATGTCAATTTCAGTGTATTTACAAGTTTAGTTTAGTAGTTTATTAACAATACGTTTCATGTAATAACTATTATATATTATGCTTAATTAATTTAGCTTCTATTGTAAATTATTAAAAGGTTTCTATTCCTTTGTGAATTCGAAAATGAAGTGTCTTATGCGTAATACTAGTTTATATATGTAAACGGTAATTCAATAATTAATTTTTACTAATGATGTATGAGAGTAAGGAATTTGAGTGTACGCACTTTTGTATTCTAATATATCTTGCACAATTGGCTAAATTGGTTCAATTGAAAACAACAAAATTTGAAGAAAGAAAGACACAGATTACTAGATGAATAGAACAATATGTAAAGACCTTTTTTGTAATTTATATTTTTTATTGTGAAACACCGAGATGGCCCAGTGGCTACAACGCGTGAATCTTAACCGATGATCGTGGGTTCAAACCCGGGCAGGCACCACTGAATTTTCAAGTGCTTAATTTGTGTTTATAATTCATCTCGTGCTTGGCGGTGAAGGAAAACATCGTGAGGAAACCTGCATGTATCAAATTTCACTCAAAATTCTGCCACATGTGAATTCCACCAATCCGCATTGGAGCAACGTGGTGGAATAAGCTCCAAGCCTTCTCCTCAAAAAATGAGAATAGGCCTTAGCTCAGCAGTGGGACATTCATAGGCTATTACTTTTATTGTGAAACACGATAACGGTAATAAAAAGGACTAATAAAATCTAAACAGAATATTTTTTGCAATAACCGTCTTGCCATATTCATTTATTAAAACGTTATTACATAAAATTTAACTTTTAAATATCTTTGAGCCCGAGATAACAAACCCTATTTTCCTATTTCCTTTACGCCGCAGACATTATAACGTGTTGCACTATTAATTAATGTGTCGAAAGCTATAATAGAAGGAGCTTATTATTTTGTACAAGATTATAATATTAATGATAAGAGCCCGCGTTCTAAATAAACGTGTGCTTGTAACAGCGACTTTGAAGCTAAAATATATAATTTAGGTTAGGATTATTAAAAAATGTTATAAAAACTTAGATAAACCATAACAAACACATAAGTATAATAAAGCTCGCAAACCTCCAAGGTGTTATATCCATAACACGTACTCAGTATATGTATGTATATATGAATGAAATATTACGACTATCAACTCAGACTGTTATACTGCAATAAGAAACAATAAATTTATTTCGTTAATTTATCAGCTAAGCTCACATTTGCATACAGATGCAGACTATTTATTTTATTTATGTAATTAGCATTCAAGCACATTTACTTTGACAACAATTCAAATTGCAAAAAAAAAAACAAAGACAAACAGTTTCGTATGTTTTTCGAAATATCATCTATTCAAGGATATATATCTTTCCATATTATTTTATTCACCCAAACAGAGTTACAATTCAATACCCTTCGATACGTTTATGTATTTCGATGAAATACCGCAAACATGTGGATCGTATAGTTTCCCTAGAAATGTAAGTAAATATTGAAACGCTAAGCAATCTCACGCCCTAAGGTAATCAAACGGTTATAAGATTGGTCGGTTTCATATTCAATATTCAAGGCGATACATTAAATATTATCATGCAACAAATATAAATATCATATAATTTGCTATATGTGATGCTAAAAATATTACGGTAATACAATTAATATTTTCTGGATTATTTGTGGTATTGATTTAATCTGTCGAGCATTTCTCGATAAAAGTAAATGAAACCATAACGTTGAAATGTAGCGGAATAAATTTATCCCCGCATAGTTTTGGGAATGCATTTTCTATAAAGTATTTCATTTTGATAAATATGTATGAAATGTGATGAATAATTAATAATAATATGATTTTGATAATTAAAATGATAATTAATAATAAAATGTTTTATTTAAGACGTTTTTCTGACAGATTCTTCACAATATAACTTTTGTTCTCAATATAAGTAGTATGATGCATAAGTAGATAAAGATATTCTAAATGATTATAAAAAATTTAATACACTTTAAACGTGATTCAAATCTGTAGTGGAAGTTATTTAAAAATGTGAGATGAACTGGCCTTGAAGATTTCACTACGGAATTAATTATTTTATTATGACAGCTAGTCTGTCTCAGAATATTGTCATATTTAATATTTCAATACTAACACTGAATTGGTTTTGTCTTCAAATATAAAGTTTTTTTTTATTTCATAGAAAGGTTGACGACCATAATATGGGCCACGTGATGTTAAGTGATCACCAAGGCCCATAGACAATGGCATTGTTAAGATATGTTTTCTATCGCTTACATTGCCAATTCGCCATCAACCTTGGGATCTAAGATTTTATGTCCATTGTGCCTGTAATTTCACTGGCTCACTCACCCTTCAAACTGGAACACAACAATACCAAGTATTGCTGTTTTGCGGTAGAATATCTGATGAGTGGGTGGTACCTACCCAGAGGAGCTTGCACAAAGCTCTACCACCATGAAAACTTAAATAATATAAAATTAGTATCTACATTTCAGTATATTTTCACATATCAACTTTGTGATTCCTGTATAAATCAACTTTTGTGTAGTATTAATAATACTGTGTGATTATTGTGATATTCTTGTTACATTTGTATAGAATATGTTCAAGGTTTCAATGCGGTTAAATTCTAAATATAATGTCGATGTTTGTACTAATTATATTAGCTTGATTGAGTATCGTGATGCTACTTCATAATGCACTTGATTTAAGTGGAAATGGAATGTCACAAAATAATTGACATATAGTATAGGAAATTTTAGAAGCAATGCCAGTAATTTTATTCAAAATTATGCTGCGACGGAAATAATATGTTTTGTATCTAAATAGTTTTAGAGTATATTGAACAAATAACTACCTTTACTAGAAAATATTTCCGCTTGATATAATGGCAAGAATGCTGGAAATATTTCCTCCTATTGAATCATGATTCCATTTCTTTCGTCGAAAAATGAACGCACTTCAGCGGTGCACCGAGACTGGAATTCGAATTTTCTTAATGCTGTCGAAGAATCTCGAGATATATTGAAAAAAAGATAAATTGTTTTGTAAATGGCATGACGTTAAGCGCGCGAATAGTTTTATAAATAGACAGACGACAGACGTCCGCAACAGGTTGAATCTGTAGTGTTGACACTATCTCGATATGAAGGAAAACTCCAATAAGTTAGTATATTTTTTTTATTTCGCGTTATCTTCTTTAGTTTAACAAAATCACTTTATCGCTTTATAAACTAAATGAAAAGTGTAAGAATCATTTCAAAACTCTAAGTTAGGTAAGTGATTTTTGGTTATGTTAATCTGTATTTTACTCAATCGTTATGGCATGCACGCGCCATGCTTTGAAACGTATCCAGTCTGGTAAGCTTGTACGCTAGAAACGCATGTTCTTTCGAAATTTTGCAAAATTTCCAAAAAAGTTAAATTAACGCTATGGAAAACGCATTTCATGTAAAGAACTACTCGAAGTTTTTCTCAAATTAAAAATGCATGTTACCGTGTGCCGTGAGTCGTGACGGCAAACAGCTTGCCGATTTTTCCTTCACGCCCCTTTTTCAGCGCCATTTTCTACATTCTTGTGAGTTTGTACTGCGTATAATATATAAATAATAGAGTTATTTCATTAATGGAACTGTTTTTATTTATTTTACGCAATATTTATATCCATCAATCAATTTCGATATTTATCTTTTGCCGAGCGTCCCATGAGAATGACATATTTTTATTATTTATTATTTCTAAATCAAAGCCTTAATATGAAGGGTGACGGATAGACGTCTTAACGAAATAATGTAGTACGTTGACATGCGACCTAAGTGGTCACTACATCAAGTGATGAATATGCATGACATCCGTTCCGGATACATAGTGTCCCCGCTGATGGTACTCATTAATCTACGGCTTCTATTTAAGAGCAGTTTATAAGTTTACTTGAGAATTAAATAATCATACTTTATTTCTTTTTGTTTCTCTTTTATTAATCAAGTATTACTCTTTTACCTGTACTCATAAACTTTTATACATTGACGGTATTGGAAAAACATTTCTATGGGGGTCTTTATTAAAGCAACAAAAGCCAAAACAATTTTTTTTAGACTTTTTAACAGGTTCTGTTCCGGTTTGAAGGGTGAGTGAGCCAGTGTAATTACAGGCACAAGGGACATAACATCTTATTCCCAAAGTTTGGTGGCGCATTGACGATGCAAGCGATGGCTTACATCTTTTACAATACCAGTTTCTATGGGCGTTGGTGACCACTTACCATCAGGTGGCCCATATGCTCGTCCGCTAACTATGCTATATAATTTGTATCAAAATAATTATATCAGCACACGTGACGTTTTGTTTTCAGTACAAAGGTATTTACTTTGTCTCAATGTCGAATTTATCGCTGACCTTTATATTTCAATATAGTTCGATTACTAAACTTAATTTAATTTGAATCATTACAAGTTGATTACCATGATATTAAATTAATTTTGGATAAAATGAAAAATATTATTCGGCTTATTAGTGATTTCCATGTAATCATTATGTTACAGTTGAATAGTCAGGAATCATATTCATTTAAATGAATTAATTATTAGCTTTAGATTATTGAATATATTAATTATTATTAATCAAATTGTAGTTACAATACAATATAATATGTTTTTGTATGTGTATTGTGTTTACATGTTATTATAATTATGCTTATCATTTTGTAGTGAGTTGGAGATGTTTTCATATTTGTATCTAATCACAATAAAATGTAGTCAACCGATTGAAACGAATTAGCGTGAATGTAGATTTCTTGAATCGACATAGGATACTTTTCTAATTTATTTTAATTCATAACAAACTCGATGTCACTGTGATATCAATTCCATTGCGTACGAAGAAATTTGTGACAGTCTTTTCCTTGTCGCACCTCGAAAACTTGGGTTTTTTAAAACCTGGGTTCCTTCAAACAAGGCGTAATACGACATCTTGCAGACCAGAATATAAAGATAAAAACGCCAAGATAGACCAGGGGTTGGAAGTTTGAAACACGTCGTGTTCAATCGAAAGCAGCAATTTCGAATACGACATCTGCATTCGTCGAATAAAAATCTTACACATAATTATGTATCCACCAACTTGTATTAGCACAACTTGGTGGAAAAAGCACAGCTTACTCCTGATAAGAAGAGTTATTCTACTGCTGGCAGTGGACTGTTACTTTGGGTAACAAAAAACTTCATTTTTACTTATGGTAAGCAATACTGGTGACAGTACATGTGAAGACGTATTTTAACATTTATAAAACACGAATAAGAATAAGGTTTTATTGAGATAGATTATCCGCATGAATTGGATGATTAAGATTATAGCCACAGCAGCCATTTTCGAAACAGGAGGCAGGATGAAGCCAACTATGCAAGATTTATGAAAGTGCAAAGTAAATGGGCAAAATAATGGTGCACTCTCTATTCAGTTATACAACAATCCGATGGGACTGCTGTCGGACGCAACCGGTAAGTGCTCAGAGGCAGTGGCAACTTTATGTGCATTGTCCGAGATATGGGTGTACAAACAAACTTTGATTTTTTAACTGGATTTGGGTGGTGTAGGAATTTATTGTAAGGTATATCCTTGTGCAACATTATCAAACAATATTTTCATTTTTACTTTATATTATACTGTTTTATATAAACCCGTCTAGGAACCGTCCTAAGTGTTGCTGCAGTCACAGATAATAATGGAGCACTTAGCGTTCGAGTTTTGAAATATAAATAAAAAATTAAAAGAAAGGAAAACATTTTTAAAAACAAGCTTTTATATACAACATTTCGTGTGTGTATGCTATGCTGAAGCTAACAGTCGGTATAGAATCGTGTCATGCTTATCATAAAGTTCATCATCATTATTGTCATGAGAAGTAAGCCAAAAGGAAGTAGTACGAACTCAGCAACTGTTACGTTAGCAAGCTAACAAACAAACTTAGAAACTAAATTAAAAGATTTTAAAAATCCAGTTTTAACGTACATGTAATAAAATTCAATAAGACAAGTTCCGTTGTCTATTTAGTTTATAGTACCTAAGTTTGTAAAACAGTGCTGAAGGTCCTAGTCCTGGTCCTTTAAACCATTGTTTGAAATTTAGTTAGACCAATGTTAAAGACAAACCGATTTAAATGAATTCAGAAACAAAGAGCTCTTTCATGAAGTTGATTATTTTAAAACCCGTCTTCATTCTGTGTAAATGATGCAGCTTAAATAAATTAAAATATTGAACAAAACGCCAATTTAATAGTGAAACTTTATTGAAATACAGCATTCAATTGATTTATTTGGGGAAATAAATAATTAAGGCAACTTATTAAAATTTATATTTTAAAGTCAATAACTGATTATTCGTAATCATTAATCATTTACAGTGTCGGCCATTGATTTGTTTTGCATCTGAAAACATAATGAAACTTAAATTTTAAAAGAACATATGAGTCCTTATTGGCTTTTTTATATCAAAACACATTTTGGTCGTACCTTTAGTTTACCGTTTCAACATTTTTGATTGACTTTCGGATTAGTCTGAATGTTTTTATTTTCAGGGAGTGTCACAATCGAAAGTTATTATAGTATTGGACCAGTTACTAGAACACAAATATTAATCTATGATTGCGTTGTCAATGCCTGATAAGCACCACTAAAAGTGCATGTGCTTAATTTGTGTTTTGGGATGCAAGGGAACACAACTATATAACCAGTCAACCTCATTCGCACGTGGTGCATCGTGATTATCAAACGAGGCTCTGGCGACCATTAGTCGGTCTTAGCGTTGGTAAATAGCAAAGGACGGGCACTAGCGTCGAAGAACGAGCTACGTTCTGCGTTCATCAACCCATCTGCCCAGCGCAGCGTGGTGATTACAGGCAAAAAACTTAAATAGTGGTGCTATTTAAGTTTTTTCCTTACCATTCCTAAGTGTGGTCCCCACTCTAGCACGTGTCAGCTCCATCGGCCATCAATGGTAGGCCAATGACCAGCCCCACTTCCCGTTCATCGAGTGAATTCTACGCGCGATGTCATCAAATATAGTTTAGCGCTTTACTATCTGCGCATGATGTACACTATATCTCATAGTTAAATGGGATGACAATCGGACTGGACAAGCAGAACCACTTGCTTACGTATGAAAGACATTGCCAACTTATCTGAGCCTTTACCACAATATTTTGTTGAAAACCTATTTAGTTTTTTCCCGGCATTTTATGCAGCCCAAAAAAACTATCTATTAAAAGGTAGATAGTTAAATAATTTATTTTATAACGTTTCAAGAAAAGAATTACTAGACTAATATACAATGTGAATTGGTAACAAACAAATACAATCTATGAAATTAAATTTAGTTTAGTGTAACTCCACTGGCTTATAATGATAAGTTATTTCCGGAAACTTTAACAATAAAATGAATTGAAGTTAATCCTTTAAGAGATAGATATCAAGCGATCACTGGCAGTTCTTTAAGATAACATTTAATTACTTTAATATTGACTAACTTTTGAGAGTTGCCGGAAATTATTCTTTGAAAAGCTTATTTTCGAAACTGTAAATTCTTAATCCCATTTCTCTCTTTGATTTGATTTTTTGATTACAAAGTTTAAAATTGGGTAAAATAAAAACAGACATCCTTACTACATGCAACGTGCTAATTACATTTGGTTTTTACTTTTTTAAATCACGTTATAGTCCAACAAATCTGACCGCTATTTCGCTTCAATTTTTTGACAAATTGTTTTTTTGTTTTAAGTCGAAATGACAAAATGTCGACATTGACACGAAAAATATCAAAGACTTAAAAATATAAGCAAAAGTATCAGTCTATGATCTGATCCATCTGGGATAAGGTCTGATTTTTTTTTCTAAGGGAAAGGCTTGCGGCTAAGTCGACTACACTGTTCCAACGCAGCTTAAATGGAAAATGTGATATCAGGGTTCAGGCTTTGAAATATGTCAAAATTGATTTTCCAATCACGAAGTTTACAATGCGATAGTTATATTTTTTATCCTTAAAAAACCAATACAGTTAGAACGTGTATTACCACTCATGTTATATTTAAAATACATACCTAATACATGTGTGTGAAGCTCAAACTGAAATCCTGAGAACGTGCCGATATCGTAGCGAAAATACAAACATAGCACCGGCCGACTTAGGGTGAGGTGAGAGTTGAATAGTTTTTTTTATTACCAATCTATCCCTCACAAATCTTATATCCGCCAACTTCCTATCGAGAGCGCAATTTTTGGAAGAATATCTACAATACTTTTAAAAAAATTGTATCATTTTCCGAGATATCTTATAAAGATTGTATGGAATTTCGTAATATTTCAACATGTTTTTGCTAATATATTGTACACCATTCGTTTAGAGTTGTTCGTTTTTTCCAATCAAATTGTTTGTCTAAAATACACAGGAGGTTTTCTATAATACACAGAAAACCCCCTGTGTATTTTAAAAGGAAGTAAGAAGGCTAAACCTTTTTTTATTTATTTCATATAAGTATATTCTTTTAAAAGTTACTTAATCTATATTAAGAACCTATATTCCGACCCGTTATACAATGAAAGAGAAAATTTTACTCTACCTATCAAATAATTCCAAAGAAGTATTACATACCAAATTTTAGTTTTTATGACCAGTGAGTTATAAAGATTGAAAAAAAAAATTGTGTTCATATCCGTAGTTCAGAAACATAAAGCAATATAAAGTATACATTTATATGTTATTACTGGAAATTACGATTTTCGATTGCGATTTTAAGGCGAAATGCCAGTAATAAGGCAATCAATTTTACTAGTTAAACTCGGTAACGTGTCGTTGCCCTTCAGATTACGTACTAGAAAATATTATAATATCGTTTTACTAAAAAAACTCAAGTAACATTTATTTATATTTCTGTATCTTTGAAAGCCTCTATTCTAGATTCAATAATGGTTGGGGTATAATGAATTTACTATTCAAACGTGGTCCATCTAATTAAAGTTCACCGCACACTAGATTAACGAAAATAACTATTGTTCGACAAGAGTGGTCCATGATTAATACCAGAAATATTTCAAATTATCTTACCCAAAATGACAATTACGATAGAGACTTTATGTATTATCGTTTTGCAGAAATTTTTCACTCAAATAATTGACATTTATATTTCTATATCTTTTAAACTTCTTTTTCAAATTTAATTATGGTTGAAAAAATTAATTCATGATTCAAACGTCGTCTGACTAATTAAAGCTTGAGGTACACTAGAATAACAAACATAACTACTGTTGGACGAGAGTGGTCCATGATTAGCGACAAAAATATTTCGGTTTATCTCGGAATTCTCGGATTATCTCTCAATATGATAATTATAATAAAGACTTCTGTACAATGTACATTTTATTCGTAGTAAGTTAATAATATTCATAAAAAATAATGTGTACAAATCTTTATGAATCGTTTTTGCATTTTTTTTTCGTTTTTTCAAATTTCAATTACCACAAGTTTCAACAAGAAGTGGCTTTGGGGATGGGTTTGAGCTTTGAAGTCTTATGGGAAAGTCTTTGGTCTTTTATAGCTATCGTTGTTTCCACTTCTAACACAAGATTGACGCTTACAAGAAGAGGGGGGCGGGGGCGGTGCGAAACAGATTTCCTTTTGAAACAGGCACTGCGAATATCATTAAAAAGACTGACGCACAATACTACATACCATATTAGGTCTAAATTTAAAAATTGAATAAAGAATTAGTAGACCGAGATAGATAGATTTGCTAGTTCTAATAATCATTTAAGTGTAATAATAGTAAGTAAGTAATAGTAATAAGTTTACATACTATTTAAGTGTATTTAAACATGAAAACACTTAGCACGACAAAATATATTTCATATATATAATACGAAAATGAAAATATTATATTTAAATTTGTAACTCGACACTTATTGTTTTTTTAATACCTCTGGTTTAATTTAGCTTAAAGTGCTAATTAAAAATTCTACTAATAGAACTTAGGCATATATTAATGACATAAAGAGCTTTAGGCTTTATTAAGACCACTTCTGTTGTTTATATGTGTATGGAAGTAATAAAGTTTTCGGTTACCTGTTGGACAGGCGGCGTTCGATATACGTTTGGGAAACTAGGCCACACCACACCCTAAAGTGCAACGCACTGTACTTTTCGTAATCTCTTATGATATCCATTAAGCAGTACTTACTAGTAGTTTAGCTCAAATTAATTTTAGTCAAATCCGCTTATTACTTTCTATAATGCAATCAAAAAAAATCTTATCGTGTTTTTATGTGTATAATTTCCTTCGTCTTAACTTATTCCTACACAGTTATTTTTGCCAATGATAGGTTCATTCTTATAATGAAGTTTGATGTTAATCATTTAAATTTGCGAGGCATAGATTTTTCATAGTAAAAATGTTACTGTAGTGTTTCAACGTGTACGTACCGCTCTCATAGTTGTAACATTAATCGCGTCGATGTCTAATAGTCTAAACCTTTTATGAGCGTACATTTTTATTTTAATATAAAATTTTAATTCACTTTACATTGAATACAAGTTAAAATTTGTTCACTTTAATCAATTTTATTATAATTGTAAACTAAATCTTAATTAATAATGTTAATTACTTTTGTCTAGCAGAGTATAAAATGTTGTCGCCATGTTAATATTAACTTGGGAATTATACCTTGAACTTTTAAAAGAAATACTACTTCTATTAATGTTAGTTTAAATTAGAATCAATGTTATTCAGAAAATGTCTTGTAAAAGTTAAATAATAAGAATATAATATTTCATTAATAATTTTAATTTTAACATTTGTACTTTACCTATTTCGTCTTAATAAGATTCCTTAACTTTAAAAAAACTCTAAATAAATTTAAATTGACTAAGTGAGTAATATTTGATTAAGTAGCATAATTCACAACTATATTCATAGTTACTAAATGACATGAAGGCAATCTAAAATCGTTTCTTTAATAACGGAACGAAACCCTTAAAACAAAGTAAGTTTCTTCTTTATTCATATCTATGCTTAGTGCATATAACATTTATTCCAACAAAAAAACCTTATAACAGTCATTGCAATAAAAATACTGTTTTTGTATAAATACTAAATACACACTTGAGTACTCTTAGGAATGAATTGTTTTAGATGTATTTCATGTTTATAATATAAGCAAGAAAAATAATATATCAATTCTTGAAGAAAAAATATTTTTTAATGATCGTATGGCTTATTTCATTACTACAACTACTAGTTTATTATTATTATTTATTAATTTAAAAAAATACTTCACTTTATAATTTATACCTATTTAGATAGATTCAATACTTATTCAGTCTTTAATATTATTTACGGTAACTATTATTATTTTTATTTTCATTATTCTCTAAGAAAGTAGTAAGGTATTACGACATACTAAGACTTTCTCTTTCTCCTTTAATTATCTTTATACATCGGCCGTATTTTGAGGATTATTTGTATCATTTTCGTGCTATTTATTAAATCAGGGTTTTTTTATTATAGGTTTTTTTCTTTGATGAATCTTACAAAATTTAAAAGATACAAATTAATAAATATTTATTATACAGTTTGTCCTAATAACTATTATAAAGAAAAGGTTTTTAATCTAATAAGTCCTCTCTCCATGCTTTATCTAGGTCTGCGTCAGGCCGGCGCAGATCTAGTGAAGCGCAGCGCAGCTTATGCTAGGGCACGAATCAAAAGCACACATTAGGACCGCTCATACAGGCAAGAATCCTTGCGTAAACGTTCGAGAAAAGGCATGAAATTCATAACGTATTTATTAAACCATGCTATCACCGAAATTATTAACCTTTACTGCTGTTTGTTTTGAATATCTTGATACTTGGTTAATTATTTATTATACAATATTAAATGTATATATAAAATAAATTATAATTTAATTAATTAGCATTTACGACAAAAGAAGCCTCTAACGGCGTTAATTTCAAATTTAGTATGCGAAATTTTAAATTAACGGCGTCTCAAATAATTAAGTTCCACTTAACATTTGAATGACGTTTTAGTATTCGGCCGTAAGCGGCTGTGATAGTTGAGCACGTGAACTAAGGCTGTTAGAGTTTGCGAATATAAAGCGAGCATGGATTACACGCTGAAATTGCAACATAATCACATAATGTAAGAGTGTAAGACCCGATCAATTAATCGTTTAAATAAATTATTATGAACTATATCGTTTACTTCCTATCCAATTTTGTAATCTGTAAAAATAATATTCGAATCCTAACAATAATATACATACGTCTAATGACATATAAATTATATTCGGATATTTCTTATCATCAATCAAAACTACGAAATTACAAATTTGGAAACGATCAGTTTTCTGAAATTTTAATTGAATGCGCAGTGCCTACGAATGACTTTTAAATGAAAAAATAAATTAATGAAACGCATTTGTTAAATGTCAGAAGGTTAGAAGAAAAAAAAATTTTTGATCCAAAATAAACAAGTGAATATGAAATATCGAACCAATATAAAATAAAATTTGGTTTGCCAATCAGCTCGATGTTGAGTATGAAACCTCAAAGCCCGTGATCAGAGTCGGCCAGATATTAAAGCGACAAGGATTTATAAAAAAAATATCCAGTCATAAAATAAACATCTAAAATCTACATAGTATAATATGCATACATAACCGCTTCCAATAAAAGGTCGAAACCATAGATTTCTATTCCAATTATAGAATATCCGTCTAAAATATATAAAAATAAATAAAAATTCTAAAAAAAATAAAGAGGAAAATGCTAAAATTATAACAGTAACATGAAAATAGCTATTAATAAATCAATTAAAAAAAATGTTACGCCAAGTTGTTTCAACAATCTTCATTAACGAGATTGAAAGAAATCAATATATTGAAGGTTTTCGTTTTCTTTCCGTCCAATATTAAAAAAATAACTTAATTAATAACCAACAATATATTAATGTTATTAAATATGAGTTTTGATGTGTCTCAGCTATGCCGAAATAAAGCTGATTAACAATTGACTGATTGTTGAAAAACAACATTAATTGTATATAATAATAAACGAATTTAATGATTATAAATTTAATTTAAAACAAAGAATCCACGATTTCTTAATTATAACGCTAAAATTAATTACTTTATATAAAGTTAAATTCAATTTGGAACAGCCCACAAATGTCCCACTGCTGGGAATATAGTTCCAAATCCCTTGAGATCAAGGCGCGGAACATGCTCCGCAAGGCTGCATCAACTCGAATAGATGCAGATCATATTATGCGGTGTAAGTAACAAAAATGAATAAACCACAAAAACAGGAGTTCAAGATCGGATTTGAACCAAAGGCCGAAGGTATAATCGACGTACTAACATTTTATCTATTAATTTATTGTAATTATAATTAAATTATAATATAATTCATTATTCGTAATTGGGCGAACGTGATCTAAGAAAAATAAATTGAGCTCTTCTCCATAAATATATATTTTTAATTGCTTTAGATTTGAGTTTTTTTTTTCAATTACATATTAATTACTGTTAATTAATGAAAATCTTCATCGATATTATAAAGATTATTAAATAGACGTTCCACGTAATAACGCTATCATTCACTGTCGCAGGTAGACCACGTAGAAGCAATTATAAATAATGACATCGTAATCACTAATTATATTTACTTGACATTATTTTTTACTGTCACACGATCGTATAAATTGGGTTGTAGGAAAAGAATAAAAAATACAATTGTATATTTATTTTCATTTTATGTAATTTTTTATATTATAAGAGTTTAACGTTTTGATCGTTACGTCGCATTAGAAGTTGTCAGAAGTCTTGATATATAAGAAAATATAATTGTATGAAATGATAACATTCCCGCGGTATTATGTTGACTGCGTTATTTTCAGAATCGAAAAATATATTGCTATTTGTTAAGAATATCAATTCGCGGAATCTCTTTAACTCATTCCTTACAATACGACAATATTTTTCAGAATCGGTGACAAATTATTACAAAAAACATGAAAAAGGGTACATTAGAACGTCTAACATTTTAATATTAAAGAAATAAATACTTCCATCTCTTCTTTTTTTCTTATATGTTAATTTACTCTCCTCGCATTGAGAAAGTAAAAAATAATTTCAATGATATAATAAGAAACCACCCGATTAATACTTTTTATCCAATGAGCTCATGGGGTTTCATTATACAATGTCAAAATCTCTCCCGAAAACGTAAAGGATTCATATGCTAAAACATAGCTGTTCTGCTTAACAGCTCCATTGGATGTATCATTATATCAAATGATTCAATAACTTCTATAAAATCAAAATTTCCAAAGTCCTTTCTTAGTTAGATCGAGAACGTCCCCCTCACGTCGTTGCCATGACTTTTGTTCCAAACATAATAACCGCAAACATGTTAGCATACATAAAATATTTCTTGTAACAATTAGAAAGTTGAACAAGTCTTTATAGACCGTGTATATTCAGGTTGACACGTGAGTTAGTATTCGTACCTATTTAATTAACTGGATGTGAGGTTCCGTCGTGCCCTCTTCAAATAAGTAGCAAAACTTTCTAATATTAATTCGTTTCACCCGACGGCTTTACTCTCTTAGTTTGAAGAGTAATCAAAGCCCAAAATGCTATATTTGTATTCATACAAATAAAATTGGACTTTGTTATTCAAATAATGAAAGAGATATACAAAATAATAAGATAAATATGTACGTATTTATGTTTGAGCAAATGGGAATGTTTGCGTTAGGCTATTTTCTGAAAAAAATCATTAAAATTTTTAAAACGAATGTACGCTGGAATAATGTAGCGATCGTAAAAGATTTAAAAATCGAAAGAAATATGTTTCATTCTCGTGACCAACTGCGATTTTGAATTCATCAATTGGATTAAAATCCAAAAAAAAACCGTCCGACATGTATTTCCAAAAGTGCCTTCGCAACGAATTGCTTACAATTTAATTTTAACTTAAAATCAGCAATTTGAATACTGATTATATAACTATCGGCCGAATACTGAAACGTCATTCAAATATGATTAGGATTCAATTGCTTGGAATGTCATAATTTTTCAAAATTTAGTATGCGAAATTTGAAATTCGAAGACGTTTCAAATATTTGAGCACCCTTCATATTTGAAAGACGTTTCAGTATTCGGCCATAAGAATTATGTGCCTACCAAAAAGTAAGCTACACATATGTATACGTACTTATGTCATTAAAATTAAGAAACAGAAAGCATATTTGCTTAATTCAATTTATATAGCGATATCTGAAGTAATCATGATAAATGCGAAACGAATATCTAATAACATAATGTTAAGGCTAATTTGAAAGTGCCACTCGAATAGTAGCAAACGTAACGTAGCAAATGTCTATTAAATACCGCGGTCATTCGCTGTTATAAATCCATTAGCTTCCGCCCCGGCTTCACCCGCTTTCGAGGGGCGGGGCTCATGTATTATATCCCTAAAACCTTTTAAATACCCTTGACTTAGTATATTCAAAATCTTATAATGATCGGTTGAGTAGTTATGACATAAAAGCGTAACAAACAAAACAACCGTTGTTTACCGAAATCCTACTAAGGATATTAATTTGAATAAAAAACATTTTCTATTTTACCGAGAGCGTATTTCGAAAAGTGTTCCACCCAATTATTTTGTTTCTTTGCTCAATTTTTCTTCTTCAAAGTTTAGAAGGTAGTAATTATTTTTCCAATTATCTCCGCAATCACCGTCGGCAAGATATTTCGCAATTTCGATTCAGTGTGCAATAGCAAAAAACCTACCGACCTTATTCGTATTTTTACTCGTATTTTAAATAATACACCTAGCTAGTAATAGACTAGCTTAGTACTCAAACGAATTTAGCGTAATATTCTAATTAAGTTAATTATTTTTATTAATTAAATTATGGTATTCAAATTGATTAGAAATAATTTCTATTTTCGTTGTAAAATTCTCTAATCTCTAACATTATTTATATTCCATATTTATTAAAATTATAATCATGTCCTTAAATTATATGAAAGTATTATTCTTACGTTTCAAGAATCAGAAATATTAATAAGTTATTAACTTAATCCATTAATTATTAATTATTCATGTAAATTTTGTTCAGAAGCTTCGGACACCAGAGTTTATTTTACATAAATAAATTCGAAAGTTAATGTAGTCCACTATAAGATGTTTTATTAAAATTATATTAAAACGATCAGATGAATCGTTTTAATAAAATTACCTATTGCTAAAATGAAATTGCATTTTTTCAAAATAAAATATATTAAATATATATTTTTTTTGTTTTATAACGGTCTCGACAAAGCGTGAACAGCGTGCGTTTTTAAAAGTAAGTGAACTTCTGAAAGGCGCAACAGTTTACCAGCGGGAATTTTTCACTCGGCTTCGACGGGTTGGTGATAAAATGGCGGATATAGGATGGGCTCAGGATTACCGACGCTTAAACGTAAAGTAAAAGCAAACGTATCTTCGCTCGATATCGCCCTACCTGTTGCGGCGTCGCGCCCGTTTCGGCTACTCCTAAAAGTTTTACGCGCTAAGAGTTAGAATTTTTGGAAAACTTACCCGAAGAGCTGGCATGTGCTTCGGCATCCCCCCCGCTCGCCTTCCGAAAAACTTTTCCTAGAGTTGAAAACAGTTTGAAGCCTTTTGTGTACCGTTAAGTACTTCTTACATGACTCGTAACGCGCGTCTAGTATTGGTCCGCGAGACGTGCGACCAACAAGGCGGGAGACGAGACTGTGCGGGCCCCGCGGCCGAAACATGCCGCACCCCGCCCGGATCACTGCTAACTTCTGCTAGTACCTTACCAACCCCTTGCGCCGAATTACAATTTCATATATAAATTATTTTTCCATTTGTACCCAATGAGCTAATTTAATATCTAACATTAGCAATTTTTACGATTTTTTGGCGAAAAAACTGAAAAAAAGAGTTTTCTTAATAAATGCTTTTTTTGAGTAAAAAAGCGAGATGTTCCAGTGATGAGAACGCGTGAATCTTTACCGATGATCGTGGGTTCACTGAAATTCTGTCACGTGCGTATTCCACCAACCCGCATCGGAGCACTGTGTTGGTATAGGCTTCAAAACCTTCTCCCAAAGAGGAGAAGAGGCCTTAGCCTAGCAGTGGGAGATTCACAGACTGATACTGAAAAAAAATTAATAAATAAATCTCGATTTACTAATAAAGAACTTATCAATAATTTATAACCGGTTTTTCAAATGTTCTGTTGCACCATGTTAATAATTTATTTTTTGGTATATCCGGTTGCTACGGCGCCTCGCAGAATTAGGGGATTTTTTTTAGTTACTGTGAATGATATAGTACCATGAAAAATACCAAATAAAAAATTAATCTCTGTACATTATTTAAACAAACAAAACAAAAAAAAGTAAGAACACGATTTTTTTAAAACAAGCTTTTTTTAGAATGCGCTAAAAAGAATAAATAAACTTTTCCTTTAAAGTTTTACTATCAACTTATAACTTCACAATTTATATAAAATAAAAGCTTGTCGCAAGATTTAAGTACTCGTTTTTTTATGGCATAGGAAGGCGGGCGATCCTACGAGCCACCTGATGGTTAGTTGTCCGCCCATAGACAATGGCATTGTAAGGAATGTTAACAATAGCTCATTGGCGAGGTGTTAGTATAGTTTAGTGCTTAGCTAAGATGTTATGTGCCTTGTGCCTGTAACTACATTGGCTCACTCATCCTTCTAAAAGGAACACAACAATAGCAAGTACTGCTGTTTTCCGGTAGAATATCTGATTAGTGGATTGTACCTATCCACCTATCCAGACGAGCTTGCACAAAGCTCTACCACCTTATATTTACTTAGTTTGAATACCTTAAAAATTAAAATCAATCAGATCAAGTTATTTAATTTGGGCAACGGCGCCACCATCTAAAATTTTTGAGCATTCGTATTCTCAGCAAGTCCTTTCATTCGTTAGCCATAAAGTAGGGATGCCTAAACAATTTAGTCTCCATCTTTAAAAGTCTGCCATGTTGGATTCAGAGTGACATCACTTTATTTTTCGAGTTTTTCTCAGCTTTCATTTGATACCAATTTCGTAGGAGTGCATTAAAAAAACAAGTCCGACATCTTGGATATCATTGCAAAGTTACGTAAAAGCATGTATTCTAAAAAAATATACACCTCATAACGATTAAAAATTACAAGTACGTAAACAAAGTAAATAAAAAACAAATAAATATGTGTTACAAGTTCTCTTGGATTTATAAGTAAAATAGATTATAATCCAAGTGAAAATATATTTTGATCTCAACTGAAAGGCGGTTACATACCGCTAGAAACGTGGATATGAATTTAACAACAGTAAAAATTACTGACTGAACAAGGTAACATGATCGGGGCTGAAGAGTGGAAAAAGCTTTGCAATCACGCGATCAAATGTGTAAATTATCGGATAATTCAACACGTTTCAGACAATTACATAGACATTATACATACATACAAAAATGATCTTTTATTTCATAATTTTTCCATAATTTAAAGAGTACTTAAAGAACGAATAGCTGTATTTTATTATTCAATTACACAAAAACTTATAATTGTTTTAACAACTCGTTATAAATACCGAGCTGTTAGTGCTTCGTGACACAGAGATAATGTTCTACGAAGGCGAAATTGGCCGATTGTCTCTCTTCAATGGTCGATGTGCAATATTTATTGATGAGTATGACATTGGCGATTGACAGCGCTTTGAATTTGTAAAATAAATACAAGTACAATATTAGTACTATTTTATTTACTCTTATCCGCCTTTGATGTTAAGTTTTAGACATACAGGACTCTGTAGTAGGTTTGTTTACTATGTTGGTTTTATGATTAAAAAAAATTTATATGGATGTGCACATCATAGCAGACATAAGAATGTAATTATTATTTAAAATTAACATTCACTTTTTAAAATTAGATAAAATGAAACATTGGCTATTCATATAATAATATATATATTTTTATTTTCTTTATTATTATGCATGAAATAAAAGCAACGCAAAAAATGCGATAATTATTTCAATAACAGCTAAAATTAAATAAATAATAATGCAATTAAATAAATTAAACGCAAATTAATTTATTTCATAACTCAAATTTCAACAGTATCAGTTTCCTCGCTTTATAGAGGAAATGTCTATTCACTTGTAACATCCGGCCGTATGTGTGCGTGTCGGTGAATGTAATTACGTGACAATTACGCACACATTAATTCTAAAGTTGTTTTAATTTTGGGCGAAACTTTATATGAAACGTTATTATTCTATTGTTTCAAAAATGACAAAAGAGGTAAATCGCTCATGTCTGCTATTTAAAGAGGTGTTCAGTCTACTAATACAAACAAAGCAAATCGATTAATCATATATCTACGCTCTGATATTCCCAAAAATTTTAATTTTGGAAATAATTATTGTTCGAGTCGATGTTTTAAAAACAGAGATCAAATTGTGTTATACTGTCATCTAAGACTGTACAGCTCGCAATCAGTGAGCTAAATTTCTGCCAATTTTTATTCGTTTTCTCTGAGACGTGAAATTACGCGTCTCTTATACGCCACTCTCGCTACGCGATCTCATTTCTATCGATGTACTCTATAAGGACTATTCGACTATAGACGATCTACAACGACGAGTATGACATTTATATATATATATATATATATATATATATATATATTTGTATACATCGATTAAAGAAAAAATATATCTCTGAATGACATGCGACGGGAGAGTAGATGCATGTGTGGCAGAATTCAGTGAAATTTGACACATGCAGGTTAATACACGTTTTCCTTTACCGCTAAGTACGAAATGAATTGTTTTAATTTTGGGCGAAACTTTATATGAAACGTTATTATTCTATTGTTTCAAAAATGACAAAAGAGGTAAATCGCTCATGTCTGCTATTTAAAGAGGTGTTCAGTCTACTAATACAAACAAAGCAAATCGATTAATCATATATCTACGCTCTGATATTCCCAAAAATTTTAATTTTGGAAATAATTATTGTTCGAGTCGATGTTTTAAAAACAGAGATCAAATTGTGTTATACTGTCATCTAAGACTGTACAGCTCGCAATCAGTGAGCTAAATTTCTGCCAATTTTTATTCGTTTTCTCTGAGACGTGAAATTACGCGTCTCTTATACGCCACTCTCGCTACGCGATCTCATTTCTATCGATGTACTCTATAAGGACTATTCGACTATAGACGATCTACAACGACGAGTATGACATTTATATATATATATATATATATATATATATATATATATATATATATATATATATATTTGTATACATCGATTAAAGAAAAAATATATCTCTGAATGACATGCGACGGGAGAGTAGATGCATGTGTGGCAGAATTCAGTGAAATTTGACACATGCAGGTTAACACACGTTTTCCTTTACCGCTAAGTACGAAATGAATTATAAACACAAATTAAGCACATGAAAATTCAGTGGTGCTTGCCCGGATTGGAACTAATGATCATCGGATAAGATTCACGAGTTCTAACCCCTAGGCCTATGGACTAATATGAAACATGAGCAAATTATATACCAAAATACACGGCAGCACCCTTGCTTTGAAATAATTTAGCAACTAAATTATGTCAGTCTAATGTGGTATTACACTGCATTAGTTATGTTTAATTGATACTACGATGTCAGTTTTGCTATCGAAATTTTCTAGCAAGTTTTTTTATGTTTTAGGTAGACAGACAAAAGGGCCGCCTCATGTTAAGTGGTCACTGCCCCCCCAAGAGATTGGCGATGTAAGAAATATTAACCATTCTTCGGAACGACGATGGCTCACTTGCCAGTCAAACTGGAACACATCAATACTAAGTACTGCTGTTTTGCGGTAGAATTTGTCTATTCTCTTATTGAAAAAAATCAAACCAACGACGACAGAATAATGACAACACAAATAACGAAAAGCGAATGCTATGAATATGAACGGAAGAACGGTCACTACGCTAAATTTCGGTCATCGGACAGTGCGATTGAGAAATTGACGTAATTAACACACCACCATTTATAGGCTAATGACCGCAACGTAATTATAATATTATAACAACAAAACAAGTGAATTTAATTTAATTTAATTTTTGTTTTTTTTGATAAACTCAATTGATTTTGATGAAATAAAGACTAAACGCTATCTTGAAATTCTTTTCATAATATTCAGTTATTTTAATTTATAATTGTTTTAAATTGCAATTTCTAGCTGCTTTGTTGGGGATTACCCCCGGACAAACAGACTAACAAAAAATTTGATTTTACTGGTTATACTCAATAAAAACTACAACTATTTACACTATAGTTGCTTTAACAGTTTAAAAATGTTAGAAGTATTGTACAAATTGCAGTTTAATGGAGATACATGGTCACTCATCCTTCACAACTCGAAGTCGGTGCCTCTAACGGAACGGTGTAATTTTCATAAAACTTTAAGCATTAACGCTGCTGAAATATCGATGGTTAAAAGTCGGTGCACTTTTTAATATAAAATAAGGAGAAAGCAGGTGTTTTTAAAATTAAAAATAAGTCATTATGTGATTGGTATACTAATACTCGTATTTATGTTTTCAATAGATGCGCTAACTTTTCGGATGTTAGTTAAATAATGATATAGGATACTAAGGGATTTTTTGTAAGAAATTTCGGGAAATAATGAGATCACAACTCTGACGGGATACTGTGTGTATTCCCGCCCGTGCCTTCAGCCGCGTGCTGAGGCCGGTGCTTGGTACTCTGTGTCCGCAACTCGACGAGTAGTTGAGACACCAAAGCGTAACAAACGAACTCACTTTCGTATTTATAATATTACACATTTCCCGCCCGCACAACGCTCGCGTGTGACTTTATTCAATGGTAGGTACACAGTTTACCCCCAACATTGTGTGCATAATTTAATGGTAATCTATTGAATAATAAATACGTAAAAATGTATGAAAAATAATCACTTCCACAATTATTTTATTATTTATCACAAGCAATCTCATTTATTACACTTTTTTTATCATTGACGCCTCTTTAATCCCAATGGACGTTAAATATAGTGATACCCGTTTATACCGTTAAAGCTAACGCCTACACAGCAAAAGTACAATATGTCAGCAAAGTTTCAAGCCTAAAAGTCTTATAGTTTGGAGAACTCAATAAGTGAGTAAGTGCTGTTAATCCTATACAACATACCAATAAGTATAGGTATAATATATATTTTGATACTAAATTTCTTATAAAAAAGTTTCCTTCATATTCCATCTATATTTTTGCAAAGTTTTACAAGGATAGAAATTTAGTATTATATATTCAGTTTTTATAGAATTAATTTCTTCCCTTGAAAAGTAAAGAGAATATTGTAGTCGCAGTTACTGCTATCATAATTCCATATGACAATGTTTTGTAGCAGTGCTACGAGACGTAGACCCACTAACTACATCACGACATACATCAGACGAGTCGGTTGGCGTGTTTGATAGATATCTGCCTTTCGCGCCGCAGGACCGACCTTTGTGTTTATGAACATGTTTGTCCTGAGCCTGGGCTTAATTATCTATATAAGTATTTGCTTACAAAAGCAAAGTAGTATAATATGTAGTATATCAATTTTGTGTTTTCCATAAATTCAGTTTTTATAGAATATCTTAAGCATAGTATAAGCTTTGTTTAGTTTGGGATCAGATGGCCAATTATGAATAATGTCCCAGGATATTATTATTATCACCTTTTTGGCATATTTTATCGAAACCTATTTTTAATGTTTCGATATAACTGTGATGTTTTTTTAAATAATGTTATGAGTAAGTAATGTTTAAGTACGTTACACTTAAAAAATAATTTAATTTATATAAAATATTTTATCACTATTTTATTGCAAATTTTTTTGTTTAATATTTTGGCTCAGCAAAAAATCAGAAAGGCCGGATTACGTCCGCAAATTACATCAATTAAAATTAATTTATTTGCCAATTTACGGAGATGAATGAATTAACTCCATATTATTTTTCACAAAAGGTGCATTTTTCTATTAACGTTTTTTATCCAATATGTTGTTTAATACAATTTAATCAGATTTTACATTATTTCTCTTTAAATAGCCTAGTTATATAATTCAACACGATGACATTAAAATAGAGATATATTATCACACGAGTATAAGTCACGGCACCAACTTATAAATAAAATAATGAAATGATTCTTTAGAAAAGCTGATACAAATTCCTTAAAGTGTGTGGTTGTGTTGTGGTTGTGTTAAAAATAAATCGTCAATTTTATATACGTTAAGGTAACGTCACAAATTTAAATGACTTATTATAAGAGTTTAACTTATTTCACTTCGTATTTCAGATTTTTTATTCAAAGTGGAAAAATATTTTTATGAAATATTGTTTTCAGATGTATACAAAAAATATTTTACTGTTCTGGCATCCAACTTTTTTCCAAATTTGACGCTTACTGAGTTTAACCTTTTAACAATCCACCTACAGGAGAAACTCACTTTTAAGAGTTATAAAAGGAAAATAAATATAGATGCAGAAAATAAAGATTTTACTTATTCTTACTTATAAATCAAGCCTCAGTTCGTTGAACTTGATTTAATTCCAGCTTAATAAAGTGCAAACTAACCTGCGTGCGTTGCTATGAATCTTTAAATACTTCGATTAAAATAAGCCGATTGTCACGCCAAATAGCGTTGTTACGTTGGCACTAATTTTATGTTTCAAAAAACTTCGCATTCGTGTAAATAGCAGCTGCAGTTAAAGGATTTTTACTTGTGTAGTATGATTTCTAATCAACTGAACTCTACCATATCTATGCATAATACTATTAAAGCCCGGTAGACCGACTGGTACATGTACATGTATGAATCGATTGTCATGGCTATCGATTGAATGGCATAGAATTTAGTGAGATGAAGCTCCATGATCAGCAGCACCACAGCTACAATAATATCGATATTGGAAACGTCAAAAACAGAAATATGTGCCAACTCATGGTAATCGTACCTCAAAAAGATATACTTACATTTGTTTATCAGATATAATAATAATAGTGATTTTTCCACCAATTTCAGCCACAGCGGCTAATATCAAAAAAGATTAGCCAACTGCGCATCAGATATTATAGTACACAAGTTTGTGCACACAGGTCTTTTTTAATAAGTTTTGAATTTGATGGTAAGTGGTCACCGAAGTGGCCCATAAACAATGGCATTGTAAGAAATTTTTAGCATCGCTTACATCGCCAATATGCCACCAACCTTGGGAACTAAGATGTTATTTCCATTGTGGTTGTAAATTACACTGGCTCACTCATTCTTTAAACCGGAACACACCAATATGAAGTACTGCTGTTTTGCAGTACAATATCTGATGAATGAGTGGTACCTACCCAGAAGATCTTGCACAAAGCTCTCTCTATTTTCCCTTCGATGCTCTCTCTATTTTCCCTTACACCCATAACCAGATGGGATGGTAATCCAACTCGACTGGAAAGAGTTCAGGGGTAGAACAAACAGCTTTACGTGTTTTCGTCAGAAAAATTCAGAAAAATTCAATAAAATTTTATTTACCCGATCTTGCATTTGAACCCAGGACTACCGGCCTTACGTGTAGCCACTAAGCTAATTATTATAAGCAGTCAATATAAGATATTATGTATACTACAATACACATAATATATAAAATGGATATCCTAACTTTCTACGTAGGTTCTCCTGTTAATCTTCATCGACAAACGACGTACTACACGTTATTGTATACTTTTTTCACACATACGACAGTATTCTGGATCCAGTAAGCACACAGCACAGATGGCGACAGATCCGTTAAAATATAATTTATCCGATAGAATAATAATTATTCCGATAGAACCACAATCGGATACGTCTGAAAGAGTTCAAGAGTATTAATGTCATGTAAAAACTATCATCAAGTATTCAACTAAACCAAACTCAACCAAACAGTAGCACAAATGAATAACGAAGAGTTAGTAAAATTAAAATAATTTGTTTATTTTTAACTCCTTTTGCATTTATAAAGTTAATTCAAGCGACTGCGATCTGAAGCATAATTGCGGAGCTTTCAAAGAAACATAGAGCTTACAAAGCAATCTGATGTTTCATAAATTTATCTAGACTAACAAAATACTTTTGATAGTATCATAAACTGTAATTTAATGATTTATTATAATAAATTCTATGTCCATCCAATCCATCCATAAGTCACGTTTATACTAAAAAAAAAACACTGTAAATAGCTATTTTAATATTAACTAGTTAAGACAAATGCATATAAGAAAACAATACTTTACAGCGTGTTTTTTATCTGTAAATGTTTTGTCTATACCAACTTTTTTGAATATTATTAAAACATTTTCCTTGATAAACAGATTCATTGCCTTATAATTACAAATTCTCTTCTTCTAAGATTATCTTCGAAGATTCTCCTTGGTCCGGTTCATCCGCACTCCTGCGTCCGAGCTTCGACCCGCTCGCTGAGGCTGGCATTTTGAGCACGGAGATCAGCAATGTAACGCTCCAACCTTAACACATCCTCGCCTACGATCCCACGTCGCGCTATCTCCGCGAGAGCAGCATCAGCGATGTTCGTTGCGATACGCAGGCCGCGGACTAGGCTCCCTTTTATGTTGCGGGAGCAGTCCGCCACCTTCTCAATTGCCCTCAAATTGGTTGAGATGCAGGCAGTAAAATCGTCTGTTGTGCGCATCTGCATTTCTGCACTCAGTTCCACAAGTCTAGGGAGGCTTCTCTTAGCTCTTGTAGCTAATGGTGCCACAGTGGGGTCTAAGAGCTCGTCCCCAGAGTCCCCATCGGATGTCAAACACTGGGGCCCGAAGCCCCTAATTGATGAGCGACTCGACAGGCTCATATCCGAGTCCGAGTCCTTTGCCTTTTTAGGTCTGCCTCTTCCAGACCGCGCCTTCGGCACTTTGGGAGGAGGCAGCATATTGCCCATATCTTCAACTTGTTTGCTGACACATAGACGTTTGCGGCCTTTCGGCCCGGTCTTTGTGTAGCTTCTTGCAGCCTTCAAACTGTGAAATCGTGTCGTCTATTTTCTTTTTGGTACCCTTGCTGGACTGTACCTTCTTCATTCCCTCTTCATTTTCTCCTCTGTCTCTCTCCATCTCGCTTTCCTTTAAACGTTCGCTTTGTTCGTCAGATAAAATCAATTGTGCAGCTTTGACAGGCCCCCCCCCTCCCCTAGAATTCGTACAGCCCGACCCGTGAAGCTGGTCGAAGAGGAATTGACACCCTCTTGGGGCAATATTTCCGTTAGTTGCACTCATATTTTTTAATTTTGCCGGGGCTGCCGGCGGAAGAAGGATGGGAAGGTTAACGAAGGGAAAAGGATAAGGGCGGGTGGGATTAGGAAAGGAAACACAGTTGTGACCGAACAACCCATCGGCCATGCATACCATCGCGCTACGAAGCCACTTAGCATTGTGGGTGATTTTTAGAGAGGTTGTCTTCCTCGCGGTCACCCTCTCAGTGAGAGTGACCCCCGGTTCCGCTCAATGCGGATTACGGGTTAGCCCCTATCCACTACCTGGGGGCGCGCCCGATGGGAGGCCAGCAACTTCACACGGGATGTATTTCTTTCTACTGGGCCATCTCGGCTCTGAGTAATAAACTACGTACTGTCATAATAAGTAACGTCAACTATAAAGATTTCAAATTAAGTTATTGTAGTGTTAATGTAATCGAAAGATAAAACCGAAATATGAAATTATTTGCAAAATGTATTTGAATATGTCAATAACTTCTAATTCATGAAAATAGAGTAAAATATTATGAAATTACTAAATAAGGAACAGTAAATAAATTGAACATGTGAAATGACAGATTTAATTTCGTTTCATACCTTAATAGTTCGAAATTTGAATTTATGTATAATCCCCCGCGTTTCCTGTCTGTCTGTATCAACGCTATAAACTAAAAAACTATTTTCATACAGTTTCCACCAATGGACAAAGTGATTCAAGAGCAAGGTTTACGTGTATTATTACGTGTATCATTAATGTTTTCTGTAAATTTGTTGAAATATGACGATAATTGTTGAAGTCGGAAAAAAACGAGCCGATTGGGAGCTTTCATCGAAAACGCTGTAAAATATCTTTGAATTATAACAAAATAATGTATCGTGAAATTGTTCCCCTTTCTTAGATCTATAGTAAAGTCCAGGGTGGCATATGTCTATATTTTAAGGATAACTAACTATACCCACTTTAACTTTAAAAAAATGAAAGCTATAAAAACGGTCATGATATTAATCCTTATCAAATTAAACACGTTATTTACTTTAAGCATTTCATGTATGTAATTGCCCTTTACGCTACCATTTAAAGGAATATCTTAGTAGTAATCGTAATTTTAAAACTATCGCGCAATAAATAAACTAAAGCGGTCATACTAACGCGCGATGCAACCGCCTGCTCGCCCCCGCGTCCCGCTCTCTTTTTTGGAATATTTACTCTGCTACTCGACCGAAGCCGGGGTGAGTCGCTAGTATGAAATATTTTGTTTCATAATGTTTAATTTTGTTCTATTTCCAGAATATTTTGACAGGCGTACAATCTAGGTATGCTATCCAACCATGCGTGATTCCATCCACACAAAGCAATAGTTTGTATTCGTTAGTTTAAAGTTTAGCGGTATATCATCAATCAAATAGTAACAACAGGTCCGAGAGACTAAAGAGTAGAGTGTCTACAACGAACCTCATTATTGTATTTAATTTTTCATTTCGAAGAATATGGTAATAAATTAATATCAAGCGCTTTACAGTTTTTTTTTTATTTTTACGTCTGTGTATGTGTGAGTGAGTGTGTCCAAGTATCGAACAATCCTTATAATTATTGTTCTTAAATATTTTTTAAATTTCAACCCAAACAATTAGTACATCGTTTGACTTTTAATATATTTAAAAATACATACATTAAATTTACCGCCTGACTGTAGTACGAGAATAACTGTATATTCGACATATTAAACATAGTATATTTTGCTATGGGTCTGTTATGTCACGCTTACTGAGATTAAAAAGTCACAATTATTGTGTTGACGTATATTTTTAAGCGATAAAAGCAATATTATTTTTTATTCACCTACGGTGAAAAATATGGCTGGCATGGGACCTAGATGTGAATAATACATTAAGAAATAAATGAAAATAAAAAATTGTTACAAATATATAAAATCCAATTTATCTATTCGTCCAGCAGTGGACGGCGATAAGCTGAAATTTTAACGCAATGCAAAAAAATTATAACGTCTTATAAAAATATCTGGTAATAAATTGTTATAAATTCAAATATTATGACTATCAAATTAAATTATAATTTGCTTCACACATGTATGTGATTAAAGGAAGACCATTACAGCCGTTAATGCTCATCGGAGCCATTACAGGTCAAGGTCGAAAATAATCATGGCGCTTCATTTCGAAGAAAATTACACAATTTGAGCGAGAGCGTATTAAATAAGGCGCTTGCCATCAACTATTTACTTGCTACGTAGCCACGTAGCTGTGTGTCTACGTAGCTAGGTTAACATTGATTACACACAACTAGTAAAAGACTCCAATGTTATGAAATATACCAGTTCACTGGATCAGAAGGATTTATTTATTTAAGCTTGGAATCTAGCGCCTTCAAAGAAAGCTCATAGCAACTTCTTTTTTTTTCTTTAATATTTTTTTTAAAGTTAAAAAGAAGCGATTCGCTACAATTGTCTTTAAAAAAATCATTACGACAATATTATTTGTCGTCTTTAATATTTATTAGAATTACAATTTTTTATTAGTTATTGCCTCAACAATACGTTATTTATTAAAAAAAATGTTATTCTAATGAAACAAAAAAAATGTAATAATGAAAATCTTACCTTACGATAATATATTTACAGGGATACAAAAGATACTGGTTGGTTTTATTGTATTGCTGCCTTTGATTTTTATACGCTCCGTTTCCCGATTTAATCCGAGTGGATACCTCATTAAAGTATCGTGGTAGAGCATACGCAGTGTTATAATTATATTACATATCATTGATTAACATAATAAACATAACATAATAAATTTAAAAAAAAAGTTATAATATTTTATATGTATTTTAAAGTGATAAATAAGATTCTGCTGTTGCTGGAAGACACATGTTACATATATTTATCTAACAAATGCACGTTTTCTCACGTTTATATTTATATAATATTGTTATATCACTTTACCACCTACCGAGTTGAATTATAAACGTAAACTAACTTGAATATTCAGTGAGTATGTGTTTGAATCCATATACGTCTCACCAAACTATGCTTCCTAACTTAGTCTTTGGCTAGCTTAAACATTGGCATTGTGTTTGTGTATTGTGTATTTATTTGTATGTTTTATCATAGATTGACTCATGTGTTATTCAGTATTATTCAGCTTTTATTAGACTTACAACGTTTATTTCGATGAAATCCTGCAAGCGGTAATATAATCACTTCGAATTATGCTTCGGATCCGAAATTTTACAAGTTGGTTCATTTCTATAACAATGCCTTTTGAATAGTTTGCATGATCTGATTCCATACCAAGGATTGAATTTTGACAGGTCAACTCAGTAATTATTTTTTCCATACGCTATTGTGATTCTTAGTTATAAGTTCTTGTACCTGTCTTAGTTCTAATCAATAAGTAAATGTTATTTAGTTACTAAATAACGTTACTAAATATTAATAAAATGAAAAATAAATATTGAACATTGCAAATTTTAAATGGTTTTAATACTTGACAGACAATGTTTGACTGGTCCCACTTATTATGAGAGGTAAATAATGCATAATTCTTAAAGGTTTCACCTATAGGCGTTGTTTCGCTGAAAATAATGTGTCTAAATCATGTTTGAATTTTAAATTTGACACATGCAGGTTTCCTCACGATGTTTCCCTTCACCGTCAAGCACGATATGAATTATAATCACAAATTAAGCACATGAAATTCAGTGGGGTTTTCCCGGGTATGAACCCACGATCATCGGTTAAGATTCACGCGTTCTTACCACTGGGACATCTCAACTTTTAAAACATCTAACTTATTAAAAGTACACGGATGTGTACACACTTCTAACTTCCTGACTCCGGGCTGCTACTGAGAATTTTCAACAGAAAATCTCAATAACATTTTATTGGCCTGAACTGGGATTTTAACCCAAAACCACCATGTCTACGGCCTTACATGTAGCCACTAGACGAACGGACGAGGCAGTCAATGCATGTTCTAATATAATAACTTTAAGCTATTCAAACCCATTCTTTTGTAATTAACACTGACTACGGTGTCCCTATAAAAGTAAATCTCAAAATTTAACTATCTGTTGTATTTAATTTCAAATGCTTGCTATACTTCCAATTACAAAACAGAAATGGTGCTCTCGTACTAATGACTTGCATGCAAGTATGCGTAGTATATATATTAATTATGCATATTATAAGAGTTAAACATGAATATATGCTAGAATCGGACTTTGTTTTTATAGTTGCGATTATATTATAAAAAGCTATCATAGATAACACGTGATTATTGTCACGTGTAATTTGCGAACGCTTACAACTTTATTGAACTAATAAAATAGAATAAACGAGTCATATAACAGCAAACATAATGATATTAATAAAATATCAATATTAAAGGGAATCATTAGGAAATAACAATATTTCTTTAATAGATAAAGATGATTTTATATATTAAAATAATGATGGTTAAAATGTTGATTTTATATATTATTAAAAATATAAAGAAGATTTTATATGTGAATAATTTAATTAAACAAAAATAATTAAAATGATCGTCCTAATATGTGACTATTGTATAATTGGTTCAAAGTATTACAGAGTTTTCGAGATAAATATATCAATTTTAACTTATATATCATAAAATACCTCGTCATAACCATAAATCAAATCACGTGATAAAACCAATTTCAGTAAGCTTAAAATTTCAAAATAATGCATACGTGCATTAAAATTGTATCGTAATGAAATGTATGAAGTTTATTGCAATTCCAAACTAAATAATTTGTAAATTGATTGTAAAGTGCAGCAAATGTATCAAATTTTTGAAACATTGAATTTTCTAGGAAATAATTTGTGAATTGATGTCTGTCTGTTTTGTTTTTTCAGATTAACAATTATCTTTTTTATATCTAGCTAATGCTTGGCCCAGCCTCGCACTAAATCCAAATAAGAACGACAATCTATATTAATTTTAGCAGTGATAAAGCTTAAATTACTCTATAATATTCACAACACAAACATTTCTTTATTGCATATTAAGGCGGACGAACATTGACATTGTAAGAGATGTTACTTACATCGCCAATGCGCCACCAACCTTGGGAACTAAGATGTTACGTGCCTTGTGCAGGCATCGGTGGAATCGGTGAGCCAGTGTAATTACAGGTAATTACACTTCCAACTAATCTATACAATAATAACAAAACAAATTAAAAAAGCAGCCATAAAGACTAAAAGAAGCGAATAGAACACACAAATCCCTATAGCAAAATATAATTATTTATCTATACTAATAATATAAAGAGATAAAGTTTGATTTTTTGTATGTTTGTTTGTAAAATTCTTTAACCTACAGAAAGCTAATTATCATTTAGTATCATATGCTAAATTTTATTTAAAAACATTGAGATCCTTACGAAATTGCAATAATGTAACCCAAGGTATCATATTTTTCGTGTTATTATTTGTCGAGCGCTGCGAAAACTTATGAACTGCTTATAATAATTCATTATATGTTTATATAATTCATTATTACCCACCTCTGAAACAAGCAAAGGATTAGAAAGAATGATAAGCAGTTTGAACGAATGAAAGCGAAAAGGTGGGCCTCAAAATGAATGAGAATAAAACTAAAATAGTGTCTAACAGCTACGCTAGCACCATATACTTGAACGGGAAGATGCTTCAGTATGTGAGCAATTACATATACCTGGGAAAACTCTCATCATTCGAAGAGAAAAATGAAGAACTAGAGGTCGAGAGGTTAGAAGCTAAAGAAAATTGTCTTGGACACCTGTGTCTTAACTACTCTTACTTACGGATGCCAAACGTGGACATTCCACACAAAAATAAAACCTAAACTAGTAACATGTCAAAAAGCAATGGAAAGAAGCGTACTAAAAATAAGAAGAAGAGGTAGCCCTAGATAACGAAACTTATACAAATTTCATTTCATTCAGAAAAAAAAGGTCACGTTACATTAAAAATCATATACCTATTCTGAATATATGTATATTAAAACGCATGAAATAACATTAAAATTATTATTGTAGATTGGAAATAAACAGGCTTAATTATATTATTATTATTACCTACCTCTGCGCGGCTATACAGCTATATATTATGGTTAAATCACAATAACTGTTTTTTGTACAAATTAGTCAACAAAATACTAATATTCGTATCATGATTTTAATCCTAACGAAATTAAATAGTTTTTTTTAATACAGGTTGATTATATAATACATGTATACATTCCTCTTTAAATTATTCAAATCGAACCTTTCATTTAGTATAATGGTATAAAAAGCTGCGGTATTCAATTGTTGTGTTCCGGTTTGAGAGGCGAATGAGCCAGTGTAACTACAGGCACAAGCGACATAACAATTTAGTTCCTAACGTTGACGCGCCATCAATATGACGACGTTTGCTAAAGCCATGTATTTGTACCTACACGGTAATTTGGAGGAACAGAAAAAATAAGCTTTTACGGTTCGTTTATTATAATTTTATAATTGATTATTATTTATAAGCAAGGTATTTCTATTTTTTTTCTGTGTTATAATTAGTCGTATTAGTCGTACCAGAACTCTGTGTCTTCTATACGGCGAGGCATTGAGAGTTTACAACGTCCACCGCAAGATGTCACTACGTGACTTTTAAATCGCGCTAACGTTTCGTTCTCCGAGTTGTACTAGTCGAGTCCACTTTATGTACATCAACGACAAACATGCGAAGCAGATAAATTTCTTCTCTTACTTTTGAATTTTTGAAGCGTTGTCTCTTAAGTACAACGTTAATAAATACTGATTACTACTAGGGGCTATTTATATGGTCACAATCTTGATAATATTATACTGTATTATAGCCCCTGTGTATGTATACAGAGTCGTATGCCGGTTGTTCAGTTATGAATGATTGGCTGCCTTGTTAGTCTAGTGGTTAGATATAAGGCCGCAGACTCGGTAGTCCTAGGTTCAATTCCTAGGTCGGACCAGTAAAAAAGTTATTTTGTTGTCTGTCAAAAATGTTCTCAGTAGCAGCCCTGAGTCTGGAAGTTAAAAGTGTGTACACTTCCGTGCCTCGGAAAGCACGTCAAGCCGTTGGCGATGGAAGAAATTATTAATATTTTGTATAGTGTCGATATGCTGGTACCACTGGGGGTAAACTATTACCCCCATTATATAACAAAAAATAATAATTAACGGGCCACCTTTTTCAAAAGGTCTGTCTCATAATGTAGGTCGAATGTACGATGAACCCGCAGTCAAACATGGAAGCCATAAACAGCATCTAATATTAAATAAACGCATGAAAAACACGCAGGGCATTCCATATGATTTGAGCATATATATTACTAGCGGTGCACCCGCGGCTTTGCCCGCGACATAATCAAAAATAATAAAATATGTCAAATATTTAAAATCTATTTTAGCTATGAAAACGATAGTTTAAAGCAGATCAGACCACTTTTTTACACTAATGTTTCCAACCCATTTCCACAGTTGGAAATTGAATTTTCAAAAATGACATAATATATAAGCTTTAAACTTAAATTTCCTGCTTCTTAAATGAAAAAATGATGGACACGCTTTACAAACTTTTAACCACTATTTCACCATCTAGGGGGATAGATTTTCGAGAACTCTCAAATACGTGTTTATTATTTTTTAACCAGACGATTTTATAAAAAATTTCAAGCTTCTTACATCAAAAATGACGGACCCGCCATTAAAACTTTCAACCCCTATTTCACTATCTAGGGAGGTAGATTTTCGAAAACCCTGAAATACGTATTTATTTATTTCTAACTTAATGCTTGTATTTTAAATTTCGTGTTTCTTCCATCAATGACTCCCCATATAAACTTTCAACGCCCATTTCACCCTCTTAGGTGGTGAGGTTTGAAAAACTGATTTGCATCCTTATTTATTTCTTACCAGAAGCTTGTATACGGAATACCATGCATCTAACAAGGTCTGGACAAGTCTTTTTATATAATATATAGATTACTGTATGCCCTTAGTACTTTATTAATAATAATGTTGGATTCCGCTACGACTGCCAGACTCAAGAGAGATTAGCCACTTGCGCAGGACATAATCATTAACTTTTGTTTAACCCTGATGATTTGAATCAGTACTAGCTAGCCGCTCAACAACGAGGCAATTGCACGATGAACCAGTCCTGCCTAGCTGTCACGAGTAATAAGTGACTTGAAGAAGCCACACGCTTGACTTCATGTTTAAAATTATTGTATTATCCTAATTTTTTTTGAGACTTTTGTCCATTGGACATGTTAGCCCTATCGTATCTTAACCTAAACAATACACAGATCATTCATTAAAGTATAAATGTAGTCACTAACGAGCAGAAGCTACCAAATCATATACGGCTACCGCAGCTTCCGAAGTTGGAAAACAGAGGATACTTTGCGCAGCACCTACATTCATACAAGTAATGTTATATTTTGCTATTAGGGACTCCCTTTGTCCTTTGTTCTTACTACATTCCATAAGCAAATAATACATATCTTCTACCACATTACAGACATCGCAATTTGGTGAATCACTTTTTTCATTAAATATACAAACTTGTTGCATGGGTAGTGTCCGGATCGAATCCTTACTGCTAATTTGACATATTTTCTTTTTAATTTTGAATCTCCAAACCAAGGATTTCGAAGAGGCTCAGGTTGCATAGTTTTATACCAGATTATTTTAATTTTAGATCGCTCATCAAAGTATTCTTTCCAATGAAGGAACCCCACACATTTAAATTCTGGAATATTTTCTGAATAATTAGGAAGAATACTAATCTCCCTACCCGTTACACTGACCATTTTTGCAAGTTTGTCTGCTTCTTCATTACCTTTTAGATCAATGTGCAATGGAACCCATTGTAATTTTAACACCCTACCGTGCTGGATAAAATCATCAATTTTTTGAAGAACGGTATAGGCTATCGATACACCTCTGAAACCAGAAGCGCATCGAGCCATGTGTTGAAGCGCGCTCTTGCTATCAGAAAGTACTGATGAACTATCAATTTTAGGTATAGGTAGAACTTTGATTTCCTGCCACCATAATGGTATATCACGCGAACTATAAATACTATTATACAAATTTAATAGGAACACTTTGACCTTATTAGGTAACTTATATATCATTGAATATGTGATGCCGTCTTCTCCAGGTGCTGTGTCTTTTTATTTTAAACAATGTTCAAGTTCAATCAACGTAAATTCCGACTCTAATAATTCATTAGTAGATAAAAAATTTGGAGTATAATTAAGAACAGAATCAGGCGTTAGGGAATCTAGCATTTCTACTTGTTTATCTAATGGTATAAAATGTTTTTATGGTCTTATTCCCTTCGCCCATCGCATTTCTGAAGAGGTTATGTGTTCGTTAATTGAATCATAAAATTATTGACGACTGTTAAATGTTGCTTTACGAATTATATTATATGCATCCGCTGTCTTTTTCTCCAGTTGATATAGATTGTCTGGTGTTGGATTGCAATGGAAATTTTTAAGTGCTAGCCTCCGTTGTGCGACTGACAAGGACAAGAATTGATTCCAATACTTCTCTAGGTTTAAAGTTAGACTCGAGGTTTGTATTAATTTTGATAATAGGATTGCTAGCATCGGCAGCATTATTTATTTTCTGTACGAGAAAATCATACATCAACTGCACGTTGCTATTAAATGTCAGTCTTTCTACTTCGGTGAAGGCATCACTCAGATTATTTATGAAAGTGACCCAATCAATCTTTTTGTAATTGCGTTTTTTACACATTTCAATATTCAGCGAACACTTGTCTTTACTTTAATTATAAGATGATCGCTTCATATATTTTCAATACAAACAGTCCAATCAAAATTAACAGACATATCACAAGAAACAAATGTAAAATCCGGCGAAGATTCTTGCAAATTTCTGTTGACCAGTCTAGCTCGCGTAATTGAACCATCATTTAAAGAAATGAACCCATAATATTCTTAATATTTTCCTCCCTCAAAAGCTTAGCCATAGCCATTTGCTTTGGCAACTCTGTAACAGATGTCAAACAAATTTCATGATAATCCGGTGGTTTTAAATTTTCATTTATAGCGGTCTCATTTTCAATCGTCATACTATTTTGCTCCCTTGAATCACTTCTATATGCTCGTTTTGACTTTCTCCAAGTAACTGTAATAAACCCTTCTTCACTGCTAATTCTCCTCTTACTTTTCTTTTCGAATTCTGATATTCTTGGATCATCTCTGAGCTTTCCTGCTCAGACCGTTGGTTTAACCTAGTCTCAAAAGTATTATAAGCATCACTATTATCACTATTCCGCACTGTTTTATTATTTTTATCATATTCCATCATATTTTACATTGGTGATAAAAAAAAAGCAAAAAACGTTGATATCTCGATTTGTACTGCCTTAGCGCTTGCACACTGGTTGACGGCTCGCGTAAGACAAGTATAATTGTAAAAAATCGCAGTAAAATCATCATTATATTCAGTCACACTCAGGAAATAGGCTATGAAAAATCTTAACAAGGCGCAAATTCGGCCCCACATAGAGTACTTGACCGCGTTCAACTTAATAGAGCAGTTTGAATTGTCGACGATCAAGATGTTACAGACTGGCTTGATTCTTTGAATTTGCGTTGAGATGTTGGATCACTTTGCATAGTCTAACGCAAATATCACGGAATTGTTCTGAGGGGTTTTTAGTTTAGTTCTGGCCCCTGAATTTCACCACCGAATATCGCGCCTGAAAGACCGGCAAGCCTGCAAGTCCTTGGATGTTGCAGATGTCCAAGGGTGGTGGTAGTAATTTTCCATCAGGAATATAATGCGCGTTTGCCTCCTCGTACATAAAAAAATAAACAAAACTTTAATTATTGAACACACTACAAATCACTGTTTAGTAACAATCACCGTAAACGGAAATTTGTGATAATAAAAATTCAATAGCTAAGTAAATAAGAATAACCCTCGTCCGCTTTGCTTTTATTTACCGACTTCAAAAAAAGGATGAGGTTATCAATTCGGATGATTTTTTTTTTATGTTTGTTACCTCTTAAGTTTGGACTGGGAGAATCGATTTTCATTATTTTTTTATTTGAAAGCTGGTGCTTCCCATTTGGTCCCATTTTAATTTGGTCCAGTTTTGACAATGGTATCTATGAGAAAACCATATAAGTCGTAAATTTGCATTAAGTATGTGCGCGACAAATTGACGAATAACTCAATATCACGCCAACCGATTTCGATGATTTTTTTTATTGGAAAGAGTGTACTTCAAGGGTAGTTTGATGACAGTTTGGTTAGATTCTGACTATGGGATCCATGACTAAGTAACAGAACTCTTCAATTCTTAGGAGCAAATAACGATACTCGGCCGAATCTTTTATAGGCTATCCAGAATTTTCAGTCATCTATCGTAACATCGTTATGATCAAGTACTATTGTATAGAACACTTTTTTATATACCGTCAATAGTTTTCGCAGCGCACGCTAAGTAATGGCTTTTATAGGCAACAGTTTGATACCTTGGGTTACATTGCTCCATTTTAGGTAGGGATCTATTATTTTTTTGAAAATATAATAAAGCCTATGTTACTCATTAAAGACGTAGCTTTCTAATGGTGAAAGAATTTTTAAAATCGGTCGAGTAGTTTTTGAGTTAAATCGTAATAAAAAATCAAATCTTTCCTCTTTATAATATTAGTTATGCATGTAAGCATTAGTACATATGTATGTAATTGAACATCTCCTAAAAGTTGAGACCAATTTTGAAAATTATTTATATATAAAATCATATAAGTACTCGTATATACATATTATTTTTATGTATATTTATACATTGATTGTAGTATAGATACTTACCCTTTTTTAATATACAGATATTTCGTCATATTTTATGGTGAACAATGGAAACACAACATCTATAAACATACAGTTTATTTATTTATTACTACAAATAACTATTTGATTATGTTATGGCTGACCAACACCCCACCAACTAAATCTAGTTAATCGAAACATGTTAATTTTTATTCATACATTTAACCACATTAACTAATATTTATTAATTAAGTATCAAAATGCATTTTTCTTTACGTTTCACTGTTTTAGATTAATACATATAAATAATAATAAAAACGGCGCTGTCTCATATGAGCAGCACGTTTAGTTGGTCTACCCATAGTCTACCAAATTAGTTAGTGTACTTCAGATTCACTAAAAATCGAAAATAAACAAAAATTTTAACAAAACAAGAACTGACTTCAAAGGAAAAACAAATTAATATGCACTAAAAAGTAAAAAAAAATTATTGAGTATTCTTCTATAATTTGATAATTAACTTACTACTTTCTACTCATCAATATGTTGGTACGATTGTGTTGTGTTAAAATTTTTGTTTATAGATATCCAACAAAAAACGTATCCAATTTCCCTTTTTTATACGTGCGAACAATGTTTATATTTTTAAGCTATTTGACTACACAAATATTAACGGAACGCTGAATATTACAATTTCAGTATGTAAGCACAAATAAAATGGCATTTGTATATATTTGAATAGGCCTTATTATCGGCTTATGGGATTTATGATCTCGTTATATCATATTTGTTTTAAATATAGATATAACGAAAATATCTGACTATGAAATAGATATATTTAGCATATCATTCTACCAATCGTCTTCATCATTCAGCACAAATAACGTTAGCTTGAGACAATTAGAAATTATAAAAGAAAACTTTCAAAATATATATTTGAATTCACATATTATGTTAAATGACACTCAATATATGTTTTTGCATTAGTATTATTTATATTCAGGAATTATATAATTATTTTTTTTAAACTGCTGTTGTACAAATTATGATTGCGAGAAATAGAAGCAATAATGGTAGCACATCTTCTATATTGTAACGATTCGACCGAGGCGTCGTCAAGGGTTGTGTGAGTACGCTTGCTATCTACGCTTTCAAAACGTGATTACTTTGACTTTGTTTATTAAATTATGTTTTTATGTTTAGCAAGTCATAAGTTTTTTAATGTTGTCTTCTTTTTTCGAATATCAAATCGATAATATCATTTAAATCAGCGTATCATATAATTTAAAACAAAGTATTTACGAAAAGACCGATATAAAAACAAAACCGACCTTTCTTATAAGTATTTCTTTTAAAGTTGAGTCTTTAAAGTGAAGTATTCGAAATCCTTTATACGTTACGTTATTAGTTCAGGTACGCATGGTCTCTCGAGTCACCGGATCAGGGAAACTTTTTCTATGAAAACGTATGTCGTTTGTCGGTGAATTATGGGAATTCTCGGAAGGATCAATCTGTCATACATTTATTAACGAGAACATCGAATATTGCTATTTTCCAAGAATTTATTTCAAATGGAAGGGTGGAAAATTACATTATTCAAAACATATTTTATATAAAATATTATATACAATTTTCTTCATTCGTATACTTTTTGCTCATTAATATTTATGTTAACGTTTTCATTTTCCAGTAATTATATTTACTGCATAGTGTTAAAAAAACATATAAATTATTGCTACTGCCTCGTTAGTCTTGTCGCTACATGTAAGACCGTAGATCCTTATGTTTTGGGTTCCGTTCCCAGGACGTGCCAATAAATAGTTATTGGATTTTTCAGTTAGATTCTCAGTAGCAGCCCAGAGTCTGGAAGTTGGAAGTGTGTACACTCGGAAAGCACGTAAAGCCGTTGGTCCTGCACCTGAGCTCTTTAATGTCGTGTCGGATTTCGGTACGATCGGATCATATGAGCTACGGAATACAGAATGCACCTGTGTTTGTGCACACGCTAGTGCTCTATATAACTGTTGCGCTGTTGGCTAATCTCTCTTAAGATAGGCCGCCGTTGACGAAATCAATCAGGAGGACACTACTTATAATTATTATTTATACCGTTGTGTGTTGCTCCACAGATTGAGTTCTATCATTCGTTGTGTGGTTAAGTTGTAGGTTTATTACATCGTTTTTATTACGTGATAGTATAGAACAAATTTATGCTGGACCAATAATTATGTGATATACATCTTTTATTCTTCTGCTGATTAGATTGTGATAGATATTTATGTGGATTTAAAAACATCTCGAAAGTGGTGTATCACTTTGTTCTTTTTATTCGGAATAAGTTTATCTTGCGTGTAAGGAGTTAGGTGCCCTATGCAAGGGACCTCTGTACTCCTAATTATGTGTATCCTAAATTTCCCATGATAATAGCTTATGTAATTACGAACGTGAAACCATGCTTGGAAGCGATAGGTGCTGTACAGACATCTACTATGAGAGTGCCATGTCGCACAAGGAGGCCGTGAAGCGGGAGCATAAGGAGGTCGCCCCCACTGATTCGCTACGCCGAAGATTTAGTCCTTTAGACTGAGGTAGGGACGCGATATTTTCTATACCTCGGGAATATCTCATGGTTGGAGGACCACGTGTGCGGATCAACGCCACGTAAGTGTACGCCAGTGATCTCTTGACACCACCGAATAGACGAAGTGGGTAGGTGGGTTTTTTAGTACGTGATACGGTGCGTTCGGTGCCGTTGAGTCTCACATTAATACATGTGAATAAGAATATACAGCGCGATCAATAAATGTACCTATAGTAATATGTTACATACATTCAGAATATTTCCATTGCTTAAAATAATATTATTTATATCTATATTGTAATTCTAAGAAAAATTTAGAAGTAATATTTAGAAACTTGTTTTTTTTTATTAAATCAATAAATTAAAAATAAAGTTAAGGCATAAGAAAGTAAGAAACAAACTAACGGTCGCATTTATAAAATAACTAGCCTTTTGCACCCGCGTAGTTCCCATTTTCGTGGGTATACAGGAACAAAATATAGCTTATGTTACTGGATAATAATGTAGGTTTCCACTAAGGTAAATCATTTTGAAATAAGTTTAGTGGTTTAGTTCATGACTAAAGCGTAATAAACAAAGAAACTCACTTTCGCATTTATCATAATATGTTGCATTACGCTCGATCTCTTTAATCTTTTTTTTTATGTTAGAGTGGGCAAACGAGCAGGAGGCTCACCTGATGGAAAGTGACTACCACCGCCCATGGACATCTGCAACATCCGAGGACATGCAGATGCGTTACCGGCCTTTTAGGAAAGAGTACGCTCTCTTCTTAAAGGTTCTTAAGTCATATCGGTTCGGAAAAGTCGCCAGCGAAGGCTGGTTCCACAGAGATTGTGCGAGGCAGGAAATGCCTTAAGAAACGCACTGTTGTGGATTTCCAGACATCGAGGTGATGGGGATGGAATTTAGAGTTCTGGCGCGATGTCCGGTGGTGAAATTCAGCTGCCGGGACTAAACCAAACAACTCCACAGATATATGCGGTAGAGGATGCAGAGGGACCCTACATTTCTACGCAAATCCAAAGGATCAAGCCGATCAGTAATAGCCTGATCGTCGACAATTCGAACTGCTCTACGTTGAATACGGTCAAAAGGAAGAAGCTGGTATTGGGGAGCTCCCGCCCAGAGGTGAGAGCAGTACTCCAGTCTACGCGCAGCCAGAGAATGGATAGGTCCCTCCCTTCAAGATGGGCGAGGCTACGAGAGCAGATATCCTCTCTGACATAAACACACACTCCAGCCCGTGGTACAAAGGAATGTTCCAACTTGTACCCCGGGTAGGAGAGAAATGATGTGTCCGCCGGAGACGATATCTGGGTCTCGGTTAGAAAGAGCAAGGTCGGCTTCGACGGCGTTTAAGTTGGAATTCAGTCCCCTGATGTTGCAGAAGTCCACAGTAAGGGTGGAAGGAGTTGCCTTAAGATGCCTGCTCCGTTTGCCCCGACCATTCTGGAGCGCAGAATTCGAAGGGCAGCCTGGGCATCCCTGCTCAGGCGGTGTATGTCCTGAGCATGGATGTCCAGAGAGGGATTGTCCACCGCAGTCGCAGATGGTACCCTCCTTTGGTAGTTGTTCTTGATTCTGCGCACTCATTTTGTTGGAGGAGGGGGAATTGGGCCTCCGGAACTCTCACATACCGGACGAAACGCGGTAGCATGGCTACCACTTCACGCCGATTTTAAGAGAGAGTGTGGTACTTCATACATACATTCGGCTACAACCTGAAGGTATGCAGCATGGTACTACCACTGCAAAATTTTGTAGTATAGTAGTTAAATACCACTTTTATAGTCTATACAGTAAAAATAGATAAATAATCTTTGAGATCAAAGGACAAAGCCATCGACTTATTCTTGTTTACTTGTGAGAATTTCCAACTGCCTCGTTGGGCTTATGGCAAGCTTATAGCTGCAGGGACTTACAGGATGGTATCGACAGAAGGATTATGGAATAAAACTGGTTAAATATTTTTAGATATTAATGTATACAAAAAAATATTACAGATTCAAACGATCACTCATATGGGTCATCTGATGGTAGGTGGTCACCAACGCCCATAGACATTGGCATTGTAAGAAATGTTATCATCGCTTACATTGCCAATGTGCCACCATTCTTGGGAACTAAGATTTTATATCACTTGGGCCTGTAATTACACTGGCTCACTCACCCTACATACCGAAACACAACAATAGCTAGTACTGCTGTTTTGCGGTAGAATATCTGATGAGTGGGAGGTACCTACTTAGACGAGCTTCACAATGCCCTACCAACAATTAGGATATCTTTCAACTAACGATTAGTTTAACAGGCTTATGACAATCTGTTACCGATTTGATATCAAACTAAAATGAATGAATACCCGCAGTACAAAAATACTGAATTATAATAGTCGTGGAAACATAAAGGAAACCGTATTAAAATGATGAAATATAGAAAAATAAGAACTTATTGTAAAAGTGTTTCTTTATTGAAAGGTTTCATCAAACTGTACATAAAAGCGAATCGGTAAATAAATAAATATTTACAATTGTGATATAACTTTGTTTTTCAAAATGTACAATTATTTTCTTCAATAATTTCATCGAATAAAACTTGTTTATCGAGAACTAGAACACTTTGAAAAGAAAAGCTCTTTCAATATTATGGAAGAGAAAATTAAAGAAAAAAGGAAATTGCTTTGTAAGCAACAAAGTTATTTTTCTGCTAATTAAATATTCCTTTTGAGATTATTAGTGAGCTGAATTAAAAAACTGATAGATATTTACTCTAACATTATTCAATAATTTTTGGTTATTTTATTGAAAAGTAAAACATACACTTTGTAAATTAATTTTAAATGAACTTTAGTCAGTAAGTTTTTGTGCTATTTTAAAAGTAAAATACATGTACTAATAATTTGAATCTTAGGATGGTTTTTCGCATAATAACGTTTGTTTTTAATCGTTTAAATAATAAATTAAGTCTTATTTCTTTTCTTTTTGTAAAATATACTTTTGTAAAGTGGTCACCAACCTCCATACTGCCGTCATAAGAAAGAAGGCCGTAACTACCTCAACCTTGATTCCGAGATAGTTTTATCTAAAATAGAAGCCTGCGATTTACTGAATGGTTTTAGTAAGTGATTCTTATTTTGTAGGCTTTATGTTGTACCATAATTTATTTAAATTCATATCTATAGGCTTTTTATTGTAGTAAATTTAAAGGTCTTTAGATCTGATTGCTAATTGATGCCTTTCAAACTAGAAATATGTGAATACTACCACAAAAGACCGTTATTGTGTAATTAAGGCTTTTTAGGTTAAAAAACCAATAGCATTTTCTTTGCTGATTCCGAATATGTCAATAACTCATTTTTATTTTATTATGACGGCAGCATAAGCATTGGCCTTGTAAGAGATGATAACCATCGCTTACTTCGCCAATATGCCACAAACCTTAAAGTTATGTTCCTTGTGCTTGTAATTAGACTGGCGCACTCACCCTTCAAACCGGATCACAACAATTGCAAGTACTGCTGTTTTGCGGTAGAATATCTGAAGAGTGGTACCTACCCAGAAGAGCTTGTACAAAGCGACGTGTTGTCCGTCTCATTGTCCGTCTTACTTTTATTTTGCGTTTGGTTTTTGTTCTTATATATCGAGAACAAGCAGCATCAAAATGTAAATTTCAGGATGAAAATTTTCACTAGTCTTATTGTGGCTGCGTTAACTGCGGCTTTTTGACATTGGTCATTGACTGACTGAAAGCAACCTACAACAAAGACTCCAAGTCGTCAAAAACGGTCTATGCCACACACTTGTGTTCAAATTTGTGTAAAAATAAGACTATAAGTCCAAACTTTATTCAAATCCGTTTAGCTTCATATTTGTATATACAAATTGTCATTCATTTTATTGTCGGTTGAATGATACATCAGTTGATGTACCCGCGAGTTGTAACAAAGTTTGTTGTATATATAAGTCACTTGCATTGTAATCGATCAATCTGTGGAAATATAAGAGAAACATTATGTGAAATCAATTAGGTCTAAAATATGCAACAAACATGCAATATTTCTATGACAAAATACCATTATATTAACATAATATACTCCAGTGAACCTACCGGCGTACTGTGTTGGTCATGTCATGTCATGTAAAGTCAAATAAATGAAGCAACAATTCAAAAACACAAATGTGAAATGGTGCAAAGTGATGTAGGGCAGGATACATGCATCAATAGCGTATCGTCGTTTGTCGGTTTCCAACATTTCTCTGAGATGCTAAGTGAATTCAAACAGAATAGAACTGCCGTTGCAGTCAAATGAAGACTATTGAACTAGCTAACACATATACATGCATCCATCATCCATAAATATCATCCATACTAACGGAAATCAGTTCGTACTAGTTCATAATAAAGATTGTAAGAGAACGGATTTTATAATGTGTTTTTTCTATTTCATATTGAAGTAAAACATACTTTAGGCGCACTGAGATGAAACTTTCAGAATCGAGATTGGCTGTTTCTTTAAAAAATCTAGTCTGACGACCAAATACTGAAATGTCCCTCAAAATTAAACGCTACTTAACATTGAAAAGCTCCTAAATTAGTATGCGAAATTTTTAAATTAACGACGTCTCAAATAGTTTAGTTGTATTTAATATTTAAGTGACGTTTCAGTATTCAGCCGTAAGTGTATTAATAATATTTTATGAAATAATATTAACTGGCATTATTTCACGAGTCTGTTTGCAATATCAAACTATCAATTGCTTGTCTTTACCGGTTGTCTACACGGGGTCGACTTTGAGAGTAGTCAAGTGTTGCAGTTGAGGTAAACCGTTAAGTACAGACAGACGCGCTTAATATAAAAAAAAATCTTTAGTCAGCTCTTACGACACCCAGAAATCACGTTTGACGGATTGCTTGAAATAAAAAGGAAGCTCTGCCAAATACTATAAATGCGAATGGTCGTCCGACTACCTATTCTACAAAACAAAAGCTACGGGCATTTCAATTTGTTTCATTGCTCATATTAAACCAACTATATACTGCATCAATTTATTATTTTCCCCGAAATTCGACCAATCATTTCAGAATTATTGAATGGATTTTTCACCGTCCTCGCAACGAGATTGCGTTTCGGGCGAAATAATTATTACTTATTGCATTGTACAGTTAATCGCAGTAAAATTACTAATTTATATTAATTTCAATTTCACGTGGTTGTGGTTTTTCTCTAGTGAGACTTATCATTTTTCCTTTTTCTTGTGGATGTATTTTTTCTTTTCTGTCAAGTAATAAAAATCATCTTATTTTTTCATAAGATAAGATAACATTTAATGCTCACATACCCTGATATTATAAATGTATGTTGGTATATTTTTAACGCAATAACGCAGAACAATCTGTATGAATTTGAATGATACTTAGATTAGAGATAACTTACACTCCTGACTTAAAACCTAGCCTAACACTTCTCACGATTAAAAAGTTAAGATATTCGCTAAAGCTAAAGTTAAATTTAGCGATACATAAATAGTTTTATTCATTTAGTAATCGTGATGGACGTTAGCGTCCAAAAATGAAACCGATTTTTTTAAAACCTTGAATTGGTCTTCCTGTAAAAAGTACACGAAATCATTTATCAAGGTATTAATATTTAATTTATAGTTCACTGATTTGATAATTAGAAGTTTTCAAAGATTTTATGTTTAAGTTATTGTTAAAATATTCAAAAGAAATCCGTTAGAATTTATATCATTATTCTTAATCAAATTTGTTTTAATTTTTATATATATTAATAATATTAATATTTAATCAAACTTAATTCCATTTGAATTCTGTTAGCAACGCCACCTCGAACTGTTTAAATAATGTTTGTTTGTTATAAATGTGTTTAGTAAAATTAGTTAAATATGTTTAGAAATATTTTATTGAATGTATGTAACATTTATTTCATATTTCTTTTTAATATTAAACTATATTTCAATAGTTATTTTATTCAATTTGTCTGTTTTAAATAGAATCTGTTAGTTGCTAATAATGCGAAGGCCATTTTGAATCGATTGGAAAGCCAGAAAAAGGCGCATTTGCGTCACTGTTTTTTTTTAAATATTTCGTTATTTTCTTTCTTCTGCCTGTATAATTCGCAATTTAATTAATCTAAAATGTTAATGAAAATCTATTACTTTGAATTCTTACTTAACATTTTCTCATTAAAAATAACTTAAAATAATATAATATAAAATAACATAAAATATATTTTAAACTTTAGGGTATTTTTGACGAGCCGGTTGGCGTGTTTGGTATACATCTGCCTTGCGCGCCGCATGTTGCGGGTTCGATTCCCACCCAGGTCAAACATTTGTGTGCATGAGCGTGTTTGTTTGTCCTAAGTCTGGGTGTAATTATATATAAGTATGTATTCACAAAAGAAAAGTAGTATATGTAGTATATCAGTTGTCTGGTTACCATAGTACGAGCTCTGCTTAGTTTGGGATCAGATGGCCGTGTTTAAATAATGTCCCAGGATATTATTTATTTAATATACGTAACGTAATATAAAGTAAATAAAATATACAAATTCGGAAGAGACTTATTTATAAAAACGTTGGGCATAAGAAAACATTTTGAAACCTTCAGAAATACCAAATGGATTTTTAATTTCAAAAGGCCTGAAGGAGATAATTTAATTTCCATAGCGCTTCACAGACTATTAATATCAAGATTGACTTTATATTTAAAATATATTTCAGATTTTAATTTAATCAGTAAATAAATATTGATAAATAATTTAAGCATATCTAAATTAAATCTAACTAAAATTCATTAAAAACCGCAAGACCACACGACGATAAAACATTTCTGCAACTATCTTTTAATGCTGACCTTTATTCGAAACTAAATGTTATTTACAACTAAATGAATATCCTTTTCCTCTCATCGTCGCCACTGGGGACAGACGGTTAGCTAATTCGCTCTAAGAAATGTAGTTGCAATTCGTATAGTAGCAACTTGTTGATAGGGCTCTGAGTGGAAATCTTCTTATGTTATTTATAAACATCAAAACTGATTGCAGTAAAAAATAATTTTTACAACATTATTACTTTTATAGTAACCAATCATAGTATACCATAACTAGAAAATACCAGTTTTTCCGACACAGGTTTTCTGAAAACGTTTTCTTTAGTTTTTGAACACGAGGTGAATACGAAAACAACTGCCTGAAGCTCATAGACAAATTCGCAATCAAAGGACTATTCATTCTGACAATACTAGCATCTGTCGACCGGTAAATGAAACTATTGTTTTAGTTTAGGAAGTAGAGCTTAATATTTATGAACAACCTATTGTGGTCTGTCAGTCACGTTCTAACAAATATATATGCGCTTGACTAATTTCGCCGAAATTGCTTGTGAAAGCTTACGAAGTATGTCAAACTAATTAGTATACAACAAGCTTTTCATCGATTGGAAAATCGCAGAATACATTTAATTGTCTATACATATTGAAAATTTATTTAAAAAGAAAATCAGCTTTTTTGGTTTGGACCATGCACATTATTGTAGACAAAAACACATTTCCAAAGATTTATAAATCAAAATCTACTTTTATCAAGTAGACATTTACTAACACGTCATTTTACATTACTACTAATATATTGAACTATATAATAATACTAGTTTGAATATAATGCTACAACTGTTTCGTAATACTCATTTTACCGATTAGTGCCGCCATGAAACTCAGAAGTTTTTATAAAAATCCTGTGTTCCGATGTTTCATCTCAATTAAATAATAATTATGTATTTAGGTCTGTTTTATTTATTACGTCTGTTACATTTGCTTGTTTTTGAACGGAAAATTAATAAATAAAATATGTAATACTTAATATATTTCTGAACGCTTAATATTTCTCGTGTCGATACCAATCCCATGACCTGGATTGTAAGCAAACTTCTTGAGTATAAGAAACGCAATCACGAAAAGCGTCGCCTCGTACGTTAACTTATTTCGATAAATTGTGTTGGAAATAGTCGATGGACTATATACGACTATCGTTAACAATTATCCCAATGTGGTGAACTGTGAATAGCTAAAGGTCTTCTTGACTTCGCACGCGTAAAATAAGGTTCTAACGGCCGAATACTGAAACGTCACTTAAATATTAAATGCTACTTAATTATTTGAAACGCAATTAAATTCAAATTTCGCATACTAATTTAGGAGCTTCTCAATGTTAAGTATCGCTTAACTTTGAGGGACGTTTCAGTATTCGGCCATATAAGGCTTATTTATATCGTAATACATAATTACTCTATTGGTGTATGCAGTGTACGCCAGTAAAGCTCTAGTAGACATGATTTTTTGCGAGACACTTAGCATCTATAGCCACACGTATATATATATAAAGTCTCAGTACACAAGGTCTAAACAATTTACACACAAAATCTTTCTCGCTAATCACTGCATCCATTGGTAAAAACCGTATTAAACATTTATACGGAGGATATGAATATGGAGTGACATTATAAAAACTTTTATAGGCGTCACAGGCAAACCCGATCAGTGCATTCGATCAATAAAGATTTATCATATTCTTGATCAAATTAATATCGTTCGCTTTAAATTCGTGAATGTATTGAATTCGAAACTTATAGACATCCCCTATTATTGTTTGTGAACCCGATTGAACAAAAGAAGCATTGATATATGAAAATAATTATTTTTACCGTCGATTAGTACCCGCATGTGGTGACAAATACAGTATTCATGCAAACAATGACGATCTTTTATTACTTTTAAAACATAAATAGCTTGGTATTTGTGGTATTTAAGCAATTGATTTATGCATATTCCAAACTACTCAATTCAAAAAGAAATCCGTAAAAATAGCCCTAAGCATTTTTAATAGCATTTGAACCACCTATTGGTAAGTGGACACCAACGCCCATAGACATTGGCAATGCAATGTTATTTTAGAGTAATAAATATCGTACCTAAATCAGATGATATTTATCGTAAATATAAGGTAATAACTGTAACCTTCACATGAAACGGCAGTGGAAATGTTGATATCATTTTACCGTTAAAATACAATTTCAATTCTTTGGAAGGAAAACGAACCGGTTCTCCTCTTAGTATAAGCGATATTTTTAATTAATAATATAATTGTCATTGTTGATCAATTTATGTAAGGTGTATATCTAATAAGCTAAAAATAGTTATTGTCTTTGTCGTCATAAGTAGTCAGACTTAAGAATCGGTCAACTGATTGTAAATAGAAACCAATGACCAGAGATTTAAGCAATATAAAAAATGTTTTTTTTTTATGTCTTAGGAAGGCGGGCTAGCCGCCTGTTGTTTGGTGATTGACATGATAATTTTCGCCAAAGAAAATGATTTGACGAGCGGGTTGGCGTTGTTGGACTTGTTGGTAACCTGCCTTTCGCGCCGCGGGTCATGGGTTCAGTTCCCATCCAGGACAGACATTTGTGTGCATGCAAAATTTCTGTTTGTCCTAGTCTGTGTAATTATATATATATAAGTATAAATTAACAAAATAAAAGTAGTATATGTAGTATTTTTTTTTATTGCATAGGAAGGCGGACGAGCGTATGGACTACATGATGGAAAGTGGTCACAAACGCCCATAGAAATTGGCGTTGTAAGAGATATTACGCCAACCTTGGGAACTAAGATGTTATGTCCCTTGTGCCTGTAATTACATTGGCTCACTCACCCTTTATACCGGAACACAACAATACAAAGTACTGCCGTTTTGCCGTAGAAAAACTGATGTGGGTGGTACGTACCCAGACGAGCTTGCACAAAGCTCTACCACCGAGTGTGAATAATCTCTCAAGATATTATTATTATTAGTGACCAACACCGCCTTGATAGGTCGGCGATCAACCTTAGGAACGAAGATGTTATGACATTTATGCCTCTAGTTACATAGACTCACCCACAAACCGGAACGCAACAATACTAAATATTGCTGTTTATCGGTACAAGCTAAAACTCATATCATAAAGCTGTAACATCGGAAGCGTTTTATTTAATCTTTCGCTCCACATAAAATGGTATATATATTCAACTATAAAATATCTATAATTATACACATGAGTTTAGTTTCACTTGAAGAATTGAACAGTTATACCTAAATGAAATATTTAACCGAAAATCGCAAGCTATCCGTTGCGATGACTAATGAACGGGTAGCTTTAAGCGTGTATGTTCAAAATTTTAAATATTCAAGTCCATGTTGGCGTGAACTTGACATTACAAACGAGTTGAAAGGTTGACGGCAACTGAGCGCTAATTGAATTCAATAAAGCGATAGTTTTCTTTGTACGTCAATGAATTGTTTTTACAACTCTTTGTTTGCAATTATTACTTTTATTTTAATTATTATTTAAAATCTACATTACAGAATGCCAAACTGATTAAATATAATATTAACAATTTTAATTTGTGCTTGTATGAATGGTGCCATTTTCACAAAAGAAAATGATTCTTTATCATAATAATTATTATCAACTAGGAAAATGAGGTTCAACTGTTACACGTGTGAAGATTTCATCACAGTATATTTTCTATTATACAGGCATTTTTTTTTATTATACAGGCAAGCGGACGACCACCCACCCATAGACAATGGCATTGTAAGAAATGTTAACCATCGTCGACATCGCCAATGCGCCACCAACGTTGGGAACTAAGATGTTATGTCCCTTGTGCCTGTAATTACACTGGCACTGGCCCTTCAAACCGGAACACAACAATACAAAGCACAGCCGTTTTGCGGTAGAATATCTGATGAGTGGTTGGTACCTACATAGACGAACTAGCACAAAGACCTACCACCAAGTTAACTAAAATACAATTTAACGCATAAAGTGTTTTAAATTTATGATTTAAGCCTGTCGTCAAGGTCTTGTATCATCTTTTGTCTCTAACGGAGTGTAAAATAGTGCATGCAAAGGATATTTTAATAAAATAGTTTATGAAACCGCTCACGACGTCATCATCGGGATTTTATCGTGCAAGCATACAGCAACATACGCCACAAATAACTTTGCGGTTAGCATATCGATTATTCCTTCCAGCGGCTTCTACCGAACTGACTCGAATTTTCAATAATCTAACCAGACATTACGGACATTTCGTTCGAGATAATTAATTATATCTAAAAAAAAAAATGTTGGTTAAGGTTTAAAAAAGTTTATATTACAATTTTTAAACATTGGAAATTAATATTACGAAAATATTGACATAATAATTTTTAAAATGTGGAATTATTTTTATTTTATTTATACTTTATTGTACACAAGAACGGAAAAAATACAACAAGATGGACATAGCCTAAATAATAGTATAAATTGTATGCTACATAGATCTCTTTCAGGCAACCAAGAGTGGAGGTTCATTTTTCGCTGCTACTGCTGTTTTGTGTTACCTTAAAATTTTAATTCATTAAAATTAATCCGCCGCTCGGCCACTGGGGCCAGAGTTCTTGAGTTGCCGCGGGCCCATAGAAATCAGGCGGCGAAGCTGGCGGACAGGCTGCGTTCCGTCCTCGACGGGGTTGCAAACGTGGTGCAGCCCGTCAGCAGGGCGGAGATAAAGGTGACGGGTCTCGACGACTCTGCCCGTCGACGAAGGAGAGGGGTGGCCCCTGCTACCGTTGCGGCTCAGACGGCCATAAATCGTCGAGCTGCACGGGCAAGCTGCGCTACGCGGTCTGCGTGGAGGCCGGCAAGCCCTCTGGGAATATGATGGGGGCGCGGGTTGCAACCCATCACGAAGGGAAAGGTGATCCCCGGCACCAGGACCACTCCTACGTCGAACGACGTTAGCCGCCAGGCAAGTGAGGAAGTTAGTACCAACCCAAAATAAGCGCACGGGGTACTGGCATTCTTCAGACGAACTTGAACCACTCTGCTGGAGCGCAGGACCTTTTGCTGCAGTCCATGGCGGAGTGGGAGATAGACCTGGCAGTGGCCTGCGAGCCCTACTTCGTCCCTCCTCTAGCTCATTGGGTGGGGGATGTGGACGGAACGGTGGCGGTCCTCTCGAGGAGCGGAACGGATCCTCCCCTCTCACTCATCGAGAGGGGCTCGGGCTACGTTGGTTGCGGGGTGGGGGGAGTACGCGGTCGGCGGAACTTACTTCTCCCCCAACTGCAGCCTCGCTGAGTTCGAGACGTATCTCGGCTCGGTCAGAGCTGCGGTGGCCAGGCAGTCGGCGAAACCTACCTTGGTTCTCGGCAACTTAAAGGCGAAGTCGCGTGCCTGGGGCAACCCTGCCACTGACCCGCGAGGGAGGGCAGTCCAAGTATGGGCGCTACTCTCCAGCCTGTCCCTATTCAACAAGAGGCAGGTTCACACGCCACGTTTCGTTCGCCACCCAACTGGTAGCACGCAAAGTGTCGAACTGGAGAGTAGAGTAAGAGGTGGAGACTCTGCCGGATCACCGCTAGATCTGATTTGAAATCTTCACCTCTCGCAGGCCGGTGGAACCCCAGAGGGTGCCGACTACGCGGCTGAGGTGCTCTTGGTCAGTTAGACCGTGAGCTGGTCAAGGAGGCTGCCATCGTGCAGCGGTGGGGTTCCGCGGGATGGGAGGTGGAGGTAGCCAGCATCGAGGAGCTGGCGGACCGCATGCGCAGTGTTCGCCCGAAATAGCCGAAGTCGGGCGACGTGCAGCCGGGCGCGGAGGGCCTACGTCCGCTGTCGCAGGCGCAACAGCCTCGACGCGGACCGGGACGAGAGGGGCAGCTCTTGGCCACTTACCGCCAGCGGAAGAAAGATCTGCAGCTGGCGATAAGTCAGACCAAGGAGGAGGCGAGAGAGGAGTTGCTGGCGGGCCTCAATCGAGACCCATAGGGGCCATACCGGGGTGTTCGCGGAAAGTTCCGCACCCAAGCTGCCCCCGTAACGGAAACGCTTCCGCCGGAGCTCCTCCTGCGCCTGGTGGGGGAACTGTTTCCCCACCCAGGTGAGTTTGTCCCCCCGCCAATGGCCCCCCGCTCCGTGATAGAGGACGCAGTGGATCCACCACTGATCACGGAGCGGGAAATGGAGATGGCCCTCGGAGACGCCCTGAACGCCCTGAAGACTCAGACCACGGAAGCGGTGGCCCAGGGGCAGGTGGTCCTGGCAGTTTCGCTGGATGTGGCGAACGCCTTTAAAAGTCTCCCATTTGAGACGATCAGGGAGGCACTCCGATACCATGGGGTGCTGACCTATCTGAGGAGGCTGTTGGAGGTGTACCTGCAGGACCGAGAGGTCGTCTGGGCGGGGGGCGGGGGCAAGTTGGTCCAGCGTTAGGTAGGCTGCGGCGTTCCACAAGGGTCGGTTCTCGGCCCAATTATGTGGAACGTCGGATTTGATTGGCTCCTAAGAGCCCCCTTCCTTCCCGGTATGGGGGTGGTGTGTTATGCAGACACCGCGTTAGGGTGGACGCACTCACCGCTTCCAACCGGGCCCTCCTGCGAAAACCGCAGAGGGTCATAGCGGTGAGGGCCATAAGGGGTTATCGTACGGTGTCGTGGACAGCGGCGACCCTCTTCACGGGCGATCCGCCCTGGGAACCCCAGGTGGAGGTGCTCGCGGAGGTGTACCACTTCCGGGCCGAGGCGAGGGAGCGCGGCGACCGTTCAGGGACGACGGAGGTCGAACGGATCAAGGCTCTAGTCCAGCAGGCCCTGATCACCCGATGGGAGAAGGACCTCGGGTCCCCCACGGCGGGCCTGGCGACAGTGGAGGCAGTACGTCCCCACTTGAGTTGCTGGGTCAATAGAAAGTGAGGCACGCTCTCGTACAGGATGACGCAGGTACTTACCGCACACGGATGTTTCAGTAAGTGCCTGCACGAAATTGCGCGGCGGGAGGTTTCTCCCTCCTGCCACGAGTGTGGTGCGCCATTTGACACGGCGCATCACACCCTGAGAGAGTGTGCCGGCGGCGGTTGTAGGCGGAGACCTCTCCTTGCCGAGCATCATCAACGCGATGCTCGTAAGTGAGGGATGCTGGTCGGAGATTGCCTCCTTCTGTGAAAGTGTGATGTCGCAGACGGAGGCCGCGGAGCGGGAGCGGGAGGAGAATGCTGCTGCAGACCCGCTCCGCCGTAGAAGACCGGGGGGAGGGAAACGCCGTTTTTGGGTTCCCAGTACCCTGGGATTCCCTCCTAGTGAATGGAGGCCCGCATAGGCAGGCCGGCCGTCGGAGCGTCACGGTAGCATGCGCAAGCGATCCCGTGGCGCTCCCCTTAAGACGAGAAGGGTACCGTGGTGGTTTTAGTCGGTAGGAGTCCGACATAACCCTCCATCAAGTCAGCAGACATGGAGGGTTATCCATGACGGATTTCCCCACGATAAAAAAAGTCAACCAAAAGTGGTTAGGAATAATCCATAGGATATGAGGTGGGTGCTGCTGTAATATTGAAAAAAATAACATTATAATATTAATCTATACTAAAAACAAAGTAAAAAATACATGCCAATATAAAAATAAAATACATATATTATATATCTATATATAAAATATATTATCGATAGATACTAGAAATACAGGCATATAATCGAAGTACATAATATAACATGCAATAAATACGATACTAGAAACGTTAAATCCTCAAACAAAAAATGTTAAATTATTTGAGACAAAAAGTGAGCTTTTACAAGTAGTTTATTATTGCAACGACATTATTAAATCAAATTATTCTTTATTAAGCTTTTAATAAGGATGAGATTCGTATGCACTCGTATATTCAAATGTAACGATATTTTTATATCCTTATGATTTTCAGGTGTCTGAATAAATTCCGTACTTATTTGTTCTTTTTTTAGGACCCTGTAGTTGCAGATTTAACAGTGACTACGAAAACAAAAGTAGGTAGGTAAATCTATGATATAATTGCCGGATTCATCAGCTAACACTCATTGCTCGACATATATAATAATAATGAAGCTTTCATTCTTGGTACACAATAAATTTCAATATTATTTGCTCAAGCTTTTTGCTCGATTAGTGTGAGATTAATTCTCAGATTTAAACAGACGTTTACGTATATATCTGGTGGTAGGGCTTTGCGCTGGCTCGTCTGGGTAGGTATCACCCACTCATCAGATATTCTAACGCCAAACAGCAGTACTTAGTGTGATTACTTGTGCCTATACAAGAGACATAATATCTTAGTTCTCAAGGTTGGTGGCGAATTGGCGATATAACATAAATATTGGTTTTCGTGATGTAGTTTAACTGTTAAGAATATGTCAAAACTTGGCAATGTGACTCATTATACTATATATACATAATAATAATAATAAAAATAAATACATTATTTATTTATTTATCATATAACAAATTTCCTTTTAAGTGAAACTATAGCATTAAAGATCTTTCGAATACAATGTAATAAGAGTGAAAGTGAAAGCACCACTGAATTAGCGTGTGCTTTATTTGTGCAGTGTAAGGTTAATGTATACTATTGCACACACATACATTAATATTTACATATGATTTCTCCTTGTAAGTCAAAATAACCCAGTGTTACTTACCAGGTGATTATAAACCGTCAATAACATGTGATACTTAACAGGTGATTACAGTTTCGAAGCCACGCAAGAACTACTGAATTTTCAAGCGCTTTGTGTTTGAATCGATGCATTAACTACTTATACTACTAATACTTGACTGTATCCACGTCCCTATTTGTTTGGTTGACATTTTATTGAAAATTCGTACATCAGTTGATACAAGTTAATAAACTTTTAATAAAAATAACGTTGGCTCTAACAAAAATGAGGCTATGTTTAAAAAAAACTTTTTTTTGCTTATAAATAAACTAAGGATAACAAAAAACTTCGACATAGATCTTTAAACTGCATGCTGTATAGGAACAATCATTCTTTAAACTGCATGCTGTATAGGAACAATCATTCTTTAAACTGCATGCTGTACAGGAACTTGCCTAGATATAAATTTAGAATTTGAGTAGATTATAATAATATAGCATTACTAAAATGGATGACTATCTCAAGTGTTGATAACCGATATCACAGATATGATAATGTAAAAACAATTAAAAAATTAATAGGATTTCAGACTGCCAACGCTTATTAATTATTCCACGAACACAAAACACCGCAATCATAGTTAACTAATTTCGTACTAAATTGACTTTAAGAGCAGACTTCGTTAAAATTTCCATCGATGAAATATTGTACAAGACTAAAAATATTACAAACGCTTTAAAGGAAACTAGGTCGGTTCGACTCGATACAATAGTCGCCGTCGATTATCGTTATATCGTAAACTAGCATGAGCATAGAATACTAATAGAATTTCTATTGTGTGGCGTATAATTAATAGCTCATTTTATATTAAGTATAACCCAATCAAAGGAATTATCCAATTACACTTTACCGATTATTAATTGATATGATATGTTCGTTTAAAATTTGAAAATTAAAATAGAACTTCATCGGTTTAAGAAATCTGATACTTCCAATATTCATCCGAGCGCTTAAAACAATTAAACCGAAAATTTCACCATCTAGTGAATCGTATGTATTATTCGAATATAAAGTATATTCGTCCGTGAACATTTTAAAACTATTATTTAACATAAATTAGTATTTGGTAATAGACTAAATGAAGAAGAATTCTTACTGAAAGAATTTTATACCTATCATAACTTCTAAACTATTTATAGTGGAATTTACATGTAAATAATCATTTTTAAATATCAAACCATTTAAATGGTTATATTATATCACCTTTATTCGATTCCACCGTTTTTGAATTTAATCATTTTAACAAAACCTGTTATTGTGGTTTAACTATAATAGTTAGGTTTGGTTAACCATCGCGTACTTTTATGTGAGCAATTATGAGTATTATTATTATTTAGAACACTTTTTATATACCGTCAATAGTTTTCCCAGAACACGCTTAATAATCACTTTTATCGGCAACTATTTGATACCTTGGGGCACATTGGTCCATTTTAGGTAGCTAACGCTAATTTTTATTAAAAATGTAATTTATAATACGGTGAACGTCTAATTTTTTTTTAGTTTCTAATGGTAAAATCATTTTAAAATCGGTTCAGTAGTTTTTGAGTTAAATCGTAACTAGCAAAAAAATAAAAAATCAAATCTTTCCTCTTTATAATTTTATATAGTTATAGAAATAACATAAATGGTATAAGTACAGTCCAGCCTGGCTAAAAAAATATAACGTATGATCCTTGAACGTGTAATTACAGTCGGTCATTCGCTATTTAAACCGAAACAGAATAATACAAAGTGATATTTGTAGAGTGAATGATGCGAGGGTCGCTCCCGCCCAGTCGGATCTGCACGAAGCTCAACAACGCTGCAAGGATATTTGTTAATACTATTGAAGTAAAAAATACATTTTCTGTTTCATTCTGACTAATTAATATATCTAATATAAATTTGATTCAATCTAGTTCTTCGTCGAGTTATGGGCGTGTTAATTAATAAATAATAAAACCAATAATTTATGACATCAAATAATTACTTTTTAACGGACAATTTTTTTTTTTTTTATTGCATAGGAAGGCGTACGAGCATATGGGCCACCTGATGGTAAGTGGTCACCAACGCCCATAGACATTGGCGTTGTAAGAGCTGTTAACCATCTCTTACATCGCCAATGCGCCACCAACCTTGGGAACTAAGATGTTATGTCCCTTGTGCCTGTAATTACACTGGCTCACTCACCCTTCAAACCGGAACACAGCAATAAAAGCAGTACTGCTGTTTTGCGGTAGAATATCTGATGAGTGGGTGGTACCTACCCAGACGAGCTTGCACAAAGCTCTACCACCAAGTAAATCAACAATATTCGTAGTAATTATAAGCAAGTGATAAATGTAACGAACCCTTTGTGTACATGAGAGTGATTTACGATCACTCCAGCGCGATTGCTTCCCGAATCATTCGATTTCCAATTGGTAAAAAATAATGATAAAAGTTTCATGAACGAATGCTATTCTTTTATAAAGTTATATCAATAAATTCCCGTTTCCATAAACTTCATCCAACGAGTACAGACACTAATAATACCCTTATATAAATGGCTAAGACATCCTTCCTTTTGAGAAGGCTTGGAGCTTATTCCGGCACGCTGCTACGATTCGAGTTGGTGAATATACATGTTTTTTCCTTTTGGCTGTTTTTCATGACACATTCGGCGGAACGCGATGTCGTCCTTCACCGCCGAGCACGGGATGAGTAATTATAAATACAAATTGGTCACAACAAAACCACGTGATGCACACCTGGGTTTGAACATATGATTTTCGGTTATAGGTTCAAGTATTCCAACCACTGGTCCATATCATATACACCTAAATATTTTATTGCAATCAAATAATTTTAAATAATATTTACATTTTAATCAAGGCATTTATTTCAAATAGAAATGTTATCTGATCCGGTAAGTATCCGCTAGTACGTACAACAACTTAAAGATTATAATAACTTAAATTCTACGAAAATTAATCTCTCGTTTACTAAGCTCGACTGACGTACGTACATACATATACATATTTGAATTTAGAGAACATCAATCTTTGTATACTTATTAATTTAATAACGTGACTGATGTTACCGGTAGAACTCTTTTTTGTTAAATACAAGCTCAAAAAATTCAAATCAATAATTCATTTATAGCGTGACCAGAAAGGTTATTTTTTAAGATAAGCTTGATGTCGTCTTTTTGAATGGCGAAGTTACACGCAAGAATAAGGGTGAAGTTCTGCGTATGAACTAATATAAGAACGTTTTACTTGATTAAAGGCTTTGGCAAATCCGTCTGAGTAGTTCCCATCCACTCATCAGATATTCTATCGTCAAACAGCAGTACTTGGTACCGTTGTGTTCCGGTTTTAAGGGTGAGTGAGCCAGTGTAATTACAGGCACAAGGGACATAAAATCTTAGTTGAACGATGGTTAAAAAAACTGTTTCGATTTGAATTATGACTCAGTGTAACTACAGAGCCGCCGAGATGACCCAGTGGTAAAAACGCGTGAATCTTAACCGATGATCGTGGTTTTAAACCCGAGAACCACTGAATTTCATGTGCTTAATTTGTGATTATAATTCATCTCGTGTGGTGAAGGAAAAAATCGTAAGGAAACCTGCATTTGTCTAATATCACTGAAATTATGCCACAGTGTATTTCTCCAAACCGCATTGGAGCTGTGATGCTGTGAAAAAGAAAATATCACTTTATATTGGCTACATTAGCCTACAAATATCTAATGCAGATTACAGACATAAAAAGTATAGGTTCGAAAATTATTCAGTACTATTATAATTTACCCATCAGTGACAACACAAGTAACGCTTAAAAGTAAGAACTTAACAGCAGAATAAGGTCGCGAATTGTCTGACTATAAAAAATTATAACATATAAAGGCGACAAGCGGCAAAATAGTGTTGTAGTTTCACGAGGGACTTTTTTTATTTACTTTTATTTTTATAGGAAAACTAACACAATATCATACGAAAAATCAATATTTCGTTTTAAAATCATCTCGGTAAACGATCCACTAATTACTCGTAGTGTCAGAATGCGCTATCACACAACACAATAAATATTAGTTTAACTGTAAATATTTGTTATTCACATGATATATGTCAATATTGAAGTTGGAAGAAATAAAAATTGGTACGACCTCGTTGTGGAGTTTCTGTGGAAGAGCACTGATTTTGTTTGTTCACATTAGTGGGGTTAATGAGCGAAGTTTTAAGATAACAATCCGCGTTGTTGGTCTGTTTAATTTTGTATTGTCGGTAAGTGATACAGCCTATAGGTGTATGATATTTTATGTATTCTCTAGTCGTTATAACAAAAATACTAGCTACTCGAAAACCTTTTTCAAATAAATCTGGGAGATCCTGAGAACAATTAAACAAACTCTCCAGCCTCTTAATATGATCTCTACTGTAAATAACTTTGTGACCCTTTTAAAAGTGATTCAGTCAGTCAGTATAACAGCCACAAGGGAAATAACATCAAATCCAATAGTTTTAGTGAGTGACGTAGGAACGTACGGACGTAGTAAGAAATAGTTTGTACAAATTTCTGAGGAAAAATATCTGTGTTGCGATATTCACTTCCTATGAGGTGGCTTATTTTTACATTAACTTTCCTTTAATCGAGCAAAAATGTAGTAATGTATTTAATTAGTACTAATAATAGCAATTTAAAAATTTTGGCTTTACAGGTTTTATTTTAAAATAAGTTTTCAGAACATGCGAATACATATAACATGCTTTTTTCAAAATGTCAATGATTACGATCGAACTTGTCCACTGTGCGAAAACTAATTATGAACAATCACATTTAATAATTCTCTCAATTTTAACTTCAACTTTCAAGTAATGCTATTACAAAAATAGCAATGCCAATCTTTATATAAATTCAATAGGATTGAATTTTATCTTGAGTAAGAAACCTTGTTGAACTTAAAGCCATTCAAGAAGTCACTTAGCTTTATTATTGCTGGTTCCAACCAATTACTCAGCCAATCATAGAGATTAACGCTTGTGCTATAACTATTGCGGTATTACTTTTTAACTGACCTATAAATAATTTTAAATACATTTCACTTTCTAATCAAGGCTATCACTTCAAATATTTACTAGCAGCCCGTTATGACTTCGTACGGATGAAAAAAAGATTTTATCCCGTACATATTTAGCACGCTTTCATTAGCTTGACCTGTATGTATCAATGTAACAGAATCTTTCAACGCAATTTTCACCCACTTCAAGATTTTCAATTGATTTGAAAATTTGCACACGTATTAAAGACCGATGACAATGCAAAAATTAAACTGCCCCTCCACCCTCTTACACCATTCCCCACTCCCAAGTGTGTTTTGGTGCAGGCGGGCCGAGGCCTTGCCGCGTGTTTTTTAGTTTTTTAAACTGTAACTTATTTAAACAAAAATGTTCAATTATTCGCCTTGCGATTATTATTCCATAGTATAATATGTACAATAAATATATAATATAATAAATAAAATAAATAAACGTATAAATCGTAGGTATGTAACCTACAACACGCCTTGCGTTTTTATTCATTTATTTAAATATCTCGTAATATTTCCTAAGCTACAGGTTCGAATTGCAAAGGGCTAGTGGTAACAATATATATATTTTTTTTATTAAATATAATTTAAAAAATTGAAAGATGGTTAAAAATAAACATGTTGCTTATTTACTTTTAATTTTGTGGTAATAAGTAAACTACAGATGTTAAGTGGTTGTGCAAAGACAAATGCAAAATACGCAGCCCTCAAGAAAAAAAACATACACGGCCGGTCATTTTGACATCAGATTGACTGGCCCTCTGATCTATATCGAAGAAAACGTAAGCTACGATCATGCCAACATGTACATTTTCAAATTGTTTTAATCTGACGTTGTCCAGTTTACGTGATAATATTTATTTAAATTTGCAATCACGCAAACAAATTAGTTATGTAATACAAATGTGGGCGCATCTTAAAAACTACAGTATTAAAATTTATTAAAATTCCATAGATAAAATATAACAAGTACTTATTATTACTTTGAATATTTTTAATATTTATTTGATAATAATACGTTGAGTTTTAGTAATGTACATAACTATTATGCCTGCTGACTGATTTTCAGCCGTACAATGTGAAATTTGAAGCCAGGACCTTTGGCTCTGCATTTTATATGCTAGGCATTATACAAACAAGACAATTATTGAATTTCTGTAAGGAAATTAAATCTAAAACAATAACAACCAATAGTTGGTTGTTATTGTACCGACACGTAAATATCCCTAGATAACTAAACTAAGACTTAATATATTTTATTCTATTAGAGACCACACGTTTCAAGCTAGCTGAATAGAATGATAAGCAGTTCAGATTAAATCGATAAAAATAACCACAGTTAAAATTTCTATGCAACCTTAATAATATAATTTACTTCATATACATATATGTATATACCAAAAGAAAAAAAAAAGAAAATTACATGATTACCTGCTGTCTGGTCATAATGTTGAAAAGAAAGATATCAAAAGCTTCCAATAAAAGGTTATGTATTTATTTGACATCTACAGTTTACATTTTGCCCCATGTGGGACACCATGTCGTTAGAAATGAGAAGACCGCTGGTCTTTCTGGGAGGCAGTAACCCAAGCTCTCGAGCAACGATGGGGTGTTCACGACTGACGTGTGAAAATCTTGAAAGTTGATAACACCATCCAGGTCGGCATCCATTCGCTTAAGCATAATATCGACTAATTCCTGTAAAAAGATATAATACTATCGATTAGAGTTAAAAAAAACTCAGCACGACATCAGTCGACATCCAATATCAACAGTACCATTTCTTTTCTTCATAGCCACAAATAGTATATAGCCTTTACGTAGTGGTTGGACTTTGTTGGGCGAGCTCGTCTCGTTGAGTTCCGGTTTAAAGGGTAAGACGGTTTAATTACAGTTGCTAAGTTGCTTATCTTAGTTGCTAAGGTTGGTGGCGCATTGAAAATCTAAGAGATAATTAATATTTTCTACAAGTGGTAACCGTATTTTCTTAGTTTGGGTCGACTGTATACATAAGATTGTATTAAAACTTTATTCGAATACCACTTCAATTGTCACTCCCCCAATTACGGTTCATTTTATTTTAATATAATCAAATGCTTAAATTATCAGATTAGTGGCCGAATACTGAAAGGTCTTTCAAATATGAAGTGGGACTTAATTATTTGGAACGCCATTAATTTCAAATTTCGCATACTAAATATTGAAATTAATGACGTTCCATATAATTAAGTCCTAATCATATTTGAATGACGTTTCAGTATTCGGCCGTAGGTGTACACAAAATATATTTCTAAGACTGCATTTGAAAGTTGCTCTAATATTTCAATATTCATTGTTTTGCACATATTATAGTGTCATTGATTAAACATTTTTTTAATAATATTGTGATAAGAACGTGTTCATTATAAATGTGTTGATTACCATGCAGGTTAAATAATAATTTAATTGTATTTAATTTATCTGTATAACTTGACTGAACAAAAAGAGCAAATAGTATAGAGGTTATTGTCGGTACTTCTCGGTATTATCTCGATTCCGAACTGTAGCTTTTAATGTAATTCAATTCAATTATGTAAAATGAAATATTCAAATGTGTTTGCCTCTTGCGTACTCGAATTATGTATATTTTTTAATCTTATAAAGATACTCTTACACAACATAATATAATATAGTTAATATATTTCCACTCCTACATAATGTAATAAAGAAAATTTCTATTGTATAGAACGCATTTAATAAATGAAAGAACGCTGCAACGTTTTATAGTGACAGTTGAAACAGATTTCCACTTTATACGATTAATCTTAGTTCAGTAAAAACCCTTGTATACATTTACTTTTATTTTAAAAGTAAGCGACAGTATATTTCAGTATCAAATACATAAAGCTCTTAAGACCGTCTTGTCTATATTGATCAATATTGATCTGCTTACATTAGTAGTGACTCGACTCAGCTTCGCACGTGTACCAATAATATATAGACCATATTATAGCTGCACAGGGCTTAGAGACGAAGTTTTCAAATCCGGATTATTTTCTTAAAACTTTATGCGTTCAATCAACGTATGCCAAGCTCGCCTTTTTTTTTTTTATTGCATAGGAAGGCGGACGAGCATATGGGCCACCTGATGGTAAGTGGTCACCAACGCCCATAGACATTGGCGTTGTAAGAGCTGTAAACCATCTCTTACATGGCCAATGCGCCACCAACCTTGGGAACTAAGATGTTATGTCCCTTGTGCCTGTAATTACATTGGCTCACTCACCCTTCAAACCGGAACACAGCAATAACAAGTACTGCTGTTTTGCGGAAGAATATCTGATGAGTGGGTGGTACCTACCCAGACGAGCTTGCACAAAGCTCTACCACCAAGTAAATCACTATTTCGACTAGTGTAAAATTATCACCCTAATTATATGTCATAAATAAATGTTAATCTTAAAAATGGTAAATGTCATATATATGTATGTGCGTATATTCACGGCAATTAATTGATCAGGGGTACAGCAATGCCCCCGCCAAGTTATGTTTTTTTAATTTCGGAAACCATTAATAATATAGAACGTCAAGGGACTTATTTGGATTATTTTACATCTAAAATTATCTTTGACAAAGTTCTTTAGTTAGAAAAGAAAATGTAGATGAAATAGAAATAATTTACGTAAAACATTCTACGAAAATACGCTTGGATATTACCTTAAGGCCCTTAATGATCGTCCCACTCGTAGAGAGATACCCACGCCCATTATATTACTTTCAACAAAATTTTCTTTGTAACATACAAAACTACTATATCAAACATTATTTTAAACATAATTCCTGTAGATTTTATTATTTAATTTATTTAGTTGTTTTGCTATTTAAAGTTTTCAAGCCTCTTTCCATGTTCTTTTGTGAGTTAATCACTACATATTATAAAACAAAGTCCCCCGAGTTTCCTGTATGTCTGTATAAACGCGATAAACTAAAAAACTACTAATCGGACTTTCATAAGGTTATCACCAATAGATATAGTGATTCAATAAAAAGGTTTACGTGTATAATTTATAAATGTTTTCTGTAAATTTGTTGAAGTATGACGATAATTGTTAAAGAAATCCATTTGAATTATAACAAAATAATTTATGGTGAAATTGTTCCCCTATTCATAGATCTACAGAAAAGTCTGCGATGGCATATGTTTATCTTTTAAGGATAGCTAACTATACCCACTTTAATTTTTTTTAATGGTTACATAATAATGTGATAATTATCACATAAGCTATCCAATTGGATATCCGTGGCGAGTCGCTAGTATTTAATAAATTATTAAATTTACAGTCAAAATTCAATTCAATATATTCGTTTTCATGAAGTTTGTTGTGAAAATATGATTGAAATGTTAGAAAAGAATAACTAATTTTACCCTTTAGCTATTGACTGAAATTAAATATTATAATTTGAAGAATTAAAAAATATACTTGAGTTTTCCATGAATGAAATTAACAAAACTAATTTTTATCTTATCTAAACTATCTACGATGAAATTTTCTCCTATAAATGAACATATTCGACCTAAATAAATTTGAAATTGTTTAACGCACTATACGGGTCAGTGACCCGACACATGTTTAAATAAATTACTTTATGCAACGTGAGTGTATGACATATTTGTTAGTTGAATTTTACAAAATAATTTATACGAAAATTAATTTACAGCTAAAGAGAACAACAAGATAACCTTCAAGATCTTTGGCCTCCAACACGTAATAATGTATTTAAGTTATTGTTATGTATGTGAAATTAATACGTCAAAAGTGCGGTTATTATAGCTTATAAATTCATTGCACTATAAATTATTCAGTGTCAATTATTTGTAAATCTAAAAAAATATTGATCTAATTAGTTAAATTGTATTGTTTAACACAGTCTTGAGTCGAAAAAATACAGCGAAAAACATGGTTTCTGACGGGGGGGTCCCGACCGCACATCGCTTTGGTAACTACGAGTAATGTTACACATATAAATCGTAATTTTCAATCGTGATTTTTTTCAACTCCAGACATTTCGTAGTCATGAGCCTCGTTCATATCCGACGAATCACTCATGTTTATGATAATTCACTCTGATATTGTATCTACTCTCGTCTTTGAAATTTCTTTCCGTCCTTAATAGCATAGAGTCAAATGTTTCTCCACTGCTCTACAGGTATGAAATTAAATTTTTCCGCACCAAAGTGCAATTTATATCATTCATATTCATTGCGAAAAATGTTCACGATGAGATCTTACTTTCTCTTTTACTCTAATATGAACTAATGAGTGATGGTAAAAAATAGCAATAAAAAATGAAACTTATAAGTTAAAACGATATGTCGCTACTCACGCAAGAGTACGAATTTCGTGGTACAAACCGACTTATTTCGCTGTGTTTAGTCATTGTGTATTACATTACTAACGCAGAAACGTCTCCAAACCGATTTATAATACATACAACAACCATAATAATATAATATAATAATACATTCATACAAAGCCATGGCTTGTATTTTCTTAATAGCTCTGGGAACTCTTTGTATTTCTTATCTAATCTATAATTGTTAACTTAAGAATTATTTGTTTTATTTTTGTCATTTTGGTTCAATATACATGTTTCAAATAAAACATCACAAAATTTGTTTGTAATTTTTTTTAAGTAATCAATTATTTGTACATATTTTGAGTTTCTTGTTTTTGACTTTTTCCCGCTACACTCTAAAAGGAAGTGAACTTACATACTTAAGGCTAGAGTCTAACGGACAGTTCGTTTATAAACAGTTAAAATAAACTTCGTTGCAATGTTCGTGTCATCGAATTTTTAGTCCATATATTTCTTCTGCTAGACCACTAACACTTATGTGTCATTACCGTGCAGAACGTCGAGAGATTTTGCTCTCAAAATCTCGCAAAGTTTATAGAGCAAAGTGAAACAGCTCAAACAAGTCAAACAGCTCTAGCAACAACAAATGTAAGTTTTTTGTTTTCATTTAGGTATCTATTTAGTTGTATAAAATGTTATTGTCATGTATCGAACAAATTTAATACGTATTTATATATTTTAAAAGTGATGTCTGACACAACACTCACACATCACGTCGAACTCACGTTCACGAACATCACGTTCGAATCGGAAGAACGTTCAATCGTGTTATAGTTAATTTCTATGTCGTATGAAAATATCCAACATCGGATCGATTGACTTATACACTCAGATGTCCCTTTTTATGTTAAGACTTGTCACCTGTATTTAAATAGCAAAAAAATTAAAAAGGAACTGATTCCAAATATAGTATTAAATGCATATCAAGCAATACATAGCCACTGATATAAACTTGCTTGCATAAAGTTCTTTACTTAAACGAGAAACTTTTGCTGGCTGTTCATATGAATCTGGATCAATGCAAAAACTTCTTGGAAATTTTATCTCCCCGATCTCGTACCTTTAATGTATAAAAGTCCGCTGTTTTAAAGCTAGAATATTCAAATGAACACCACAACCTGTTTATACCTTTATTCTGACTTCATACCTCAGTTTCCAAAAGCTATTGCATATAATAATATATTCGATACACGTGTAGCAATATTTTATGGGTAGGGAAATGTCATATTTTTCCACAATGGGTGAACAATATCTCATGCAAATTTGATTATAGGAAATTTGATTATTTGATTATTAGATATCTACATTGTCTTTGCCCTTGTGGCTTACATTCGACTACAATGTTCGACAATAGCAATTGTTATAACATTATTTGAGCATGTTCAATAACACGACTGTATCTTATTAGATTGTTCTAGATTCAGCTTCAATAGTAACAGCCTGTGATTGTCCCATTGTATGCCTTCTTTCCTGAAGTCTTGGAGCTTATTCCACCACTATGCTCCAATGCGCGTTACTAGAATACACGTGGCAGAATTTCAGTGAAACTAGACACACGCGGGTTTCCGATGTTCACCGTCACCATCATGATGAAAATAAACACTAATTAAGCACATGAAAATTCAGTGGTGCTTACCTGTGTTTGAACCCACAATTATCAGTTAAAAATCATACGTTCAATTTTTAACAACAGGGCAATCTCGGCTTTTTACATTAATTGACACTTTTTTGAAGTCAAACTACACCTGTTGTGTATATTAGACTTGGTTTCATCCATGTTAAGCTTTTATACTTCACTTCTGTGTCGTAACGTAATGTTATATTGAGCCTAACAACAGACATCTCAATAAAAAAATTCCATCGCTAAACTCGTACTAGTCCTGCTTACAAGCAAACCAACTGTTTAGTTTCATACAGGTATTTCTGGTTTTATATAGCCAGTAGTAAGTAAGTAAGGAAATGATTGTTCCCATCAATTAAAATAAAGTGTTATCAAAAGCGAATAAAAGCCACTGTTTAAACAACGACAGTTTTACATAACATATGCATTATGCACGTGGGCCGATAAATTATTCAGAATTAGATTTATTCACCCCGATAGAAAATTATGCGAGTCCTGTCTCCAGCTCCAGGCAATGGACAGACGTCAATTATTAACAGCCTCGTGCATTACTGTTCCGGTAAACACGCTGGTAAAGCCATACAGGTAATATTTTTTTAATCTATTTTATTAAACTATAAATATTTTTAGCATTATTTCAATCTTAAATAAACAATTCTTGTTTATTAAAAAAAGGCTGATATGCTGACAATGTCTGTCGTGTCGTATTCGCTTTTAATTTCAAATATATATATAAGCGGTTAATACATATATATATATCGATGTCGAATATATATATATATATATATATATATATATATATATATATATATATAAATAAAACAAGAAAATTAAGAAATATTAAAATAGCTTAATGATGGTCTAGTTTAGCTGTAAAACAGTAAGTTTCAAGCAGATCAGATCATTTTTTTATATAAATGTCCGACCTATAAATAAATAGGTTATTTATTTTTAACCACAGGCTTGTATATAAAATATCAAGCTACAAAAAATATTACGGATCCGCGATACAAACTTTCAAACCCTATTTCACCCTCTTGTGGGTAGATTTTCAAAAACCCTGAAATACGTATTTATTTTATTTTCAAGCAAAAGCCTGTATATAAAATTGTATGCTTCTTAGATAAAAAATGACTAACTCTCCATTTAAATTTTCAACCCCTATTTTACCCACTTGGGTGGTGAATTTTGGAAAACTCTGACTTGCGTCCTTATTTATATCTAACCAAAAGCAACAGTTCATCACTTATTTCAACCTTCTAGTACCTATGTGTTTTCCTTATAAAATGCGTCAACTGTCAAAATTTCAAGTCTGCAACCCCAGTGGTTTAGGCTCTGGGTTGAATCACATTTTCTTCGTTCTGCATTGTCATAATCATTTTTCAATACCACCATAATGACAAACCGTTTTTCTTTGAATAATATAGATTTTCTGACTTACTCTCTCTCTTTCTCGCTCTCTGATTTTAACTGCGCTATTTTTATTCTTGTTGCTGATATTTTCTACTACGCAAATACCATTTGTCTTACTTATCTGTCAAACATGCGTTCAAGATGCAGACGTGAGTAGTTATATTTTTGAAGCGCTGTAATTTGACACCATAGAGGCAGACTTTTTTATCTATGGTCTTTCAAACTGTTAATAACCAAACAGTTCATATCTGGCAGGTGTAAAATTCCTTTTTTTTAATAATAAGAATTCTAAAAATAGATTAATAATGATGGCCTTAATTATTAACATTGCTTAGCCGCTTTTTAGTTACACACTGATTTATCTTTTTCTTGCATTATTGATATTTATGACAGCTGTATCCCTTATGTCTAAAATGATCCCGCGCACACATTATCAACTAAATGGAGACATGTTATGTTATGTTCCTTAAATTTCATTATTTGATTACCGGCTAATGCTTGTTTTCTTTATATTTCGAGTTACAGTATATTAAGATAATATTAGGGCGTGCCTAGACAACTAACGCTAAGTGATGTTCTCTTTAGTCGATTCCAGTCATGTCGACCATATTGTATGGAGGCCAGCTAACAGCGAACGAAATTATAGGGCACATGCATGTACTGTGCTCAAATATAGGTGCATTCTCTATTCCGTTACATTTATAATCCAATAGCGACCCGCCCCGGCTTCGCCCGAGTAGCAGGGCAAATATTTCTAAAAAAAAACTGTAGTAATATTGTGTAAGCTTTTAACCACGGGACGTGGTGGCGCACAGGCAGTTGCATTACGCGTTAGTATGATCGGTGTTGGACATATTGGAATTTATTTAGTTCGCGATAGTTTTAATATTACGATAACTCCTATGATGTTGATTGAAATTGGATGGTGTAAAGGGCAATCTTAATATACTAGCCTATTACCTAGGCTATTACATAAGCTTTACATTTTTTAGAGGACGCATTTTTTTGGGACATGCCAATAGAAGCTTAAACTCAAATTTGTTGGGTTGCGGCCCTTGTCCCCCGGCCTCCATCTTGGAAAAAGGGGTGCTAACACATTTTTCGCGATATCTCGGAATATATGCGTCTTACAAAAAAGTCGTAAAGACATAATTTGTAGAAAATCACTTTTCCTACAAATTAGTTTATTTAACATTTGCACTAAATTTAAAATTAAATAAGTTATAAGCATTAAAGTGAGAAAATTTCTATAAAAGTTTTCTTTGTTGCTCTGTAACTTTTTTATACATTTTACAAAAAAATACTTCAGATCAATCTTGTAGATGGTCTTTTGAGGATAATTCTTTATATATATTTTTAATTTCATTCATTTAAAACGTTGTTACAATTATCTTTGACCGACTACTATTGGGCGATCTCTACGATGAAGTATTTTTAATACAATGCAGTAACTTAACTTTAATCATTTTCTACTTTCATTATTTTTTCAAAAACGACTACTTACTGCGCCATCTATCAACGACCTCTACCAGCACGAATGTTAAAAGAAAGGTATTTGAAATAAGTAACCCTAAGGCAACGCTTACGTTTTAATATCATTGTATAGATGGCGTTACTTAGGTTTATGTTGTGGGGAGTGTTGTTTGTTCTTTAGCCGAGAGGTAACGGCCTCTATTAGCATTTGTTCAAAATACAAAAGGGATTGTTTTTTTAATAGTAAAATTGGAAACTAACATTTATGAAGGCATATAACGCCATCTATTTATAATTAAATTTCAATTTTTTCACCCGCAACAAATTGTATTATAGTAGACATTTGAAATTATGAAGATAAATTTTACGAAAATAAATACATATGAATAAACGGCTTTTAAGGGTCTGGAATTCTAAGGGTTTGAAAGGGTCCCACTACACAACTCGCACCGAGCCCCATGTGCGTGCGAAATAACTTGTAAGGTGGTGGGCGGACTCCCTTAGGCTGTATGCTATCATATATACCTTTCTTAAAATAATTTAATTTAATTAATATTCAATTAAGAATAATACCTTAACCGCCTCCTCAACATCGTCATCTCTCGAGGCCTTCGCTAAACTCTTTTTCATCAATTGATACATGGTTTCCCTCCTCAAGTGCCCTTCACCGAGTAAATCATAACACTAAAAATAAATAATACATATAACAACAAAAAATATGGGGTTGATTTTACTTACTAAAAATGGTTTACTAACTCTGGATTAAATTGATTCATCATAGAAAGACCAAATACAAAATTTTGTTAAATAGTATCAGCCTGTGTATATCCCAATCCCACTAAGGCTAAGGCCACCTTTCCTTTTCGAGGAGAAGATCTTAAGCTTGTGGAAGAAGCTGTACCCTGCTCCAATGCGGGTTTGGTGGAATATAGATGTGACAGAATTTCAGTGACATTAGACACATGCAAGTTTCCTCATGATGTTTAACTTCACACGAGATCAATTATATAAATTTAAGCAGAAGACAATTCAGCGTTACTCTCTTGGGTTTGAACCTACGATCGTCGGGTAAGATTCACCCGTTCAAACCACGTTATAATACTTATTAAAACTTAAAATTCCAGTAAAATTGGGTATACATGCAGGGCCCCAAAGTAATGATATTACGCTCAACGTTGATAATATATATATATATAGAGAGAGAGAGAGATTTTTAAAAGCATCAACTAAACGAATATGCCATGAGACAAACGCCGACTTTAAATCATTGCATGTTTTTAATAAAAGCTATTAAAGAAAAGCATGTTAATGTCGGTTTCCACTCTGAACTTCAAAAAAAGAGCCAAAAAAACAAATAAAAAATAAATTAAATTTATTTGAAATCCACATAATATTTCATTAGAACAAGTTAATTACACATTTTTTTATATTATTTTTTTATAAAATTATTGATAATTTTTATTTATTGGGCATGATTCAAAGGCATAAAATTAGATAATATAAGACGACTTCTCTGATAATTAATTTATTCTATGTCGTTTCTTTTACTCGAGACGATGCATACTCGCAAACTATATTCGTCTCTTTTTCACTCGTGATACTTAAATAATGCCACTCTACTTAAGCGGAGAATCATAATGTAGTGTCATATTGCAATATTAAGTTATTTATGTATCCTATCTATACATTTTTACTCATAATTGTAAGCGTCAATAATATTTTGATATATTATATTGATCATAATACGTATTATTATTACATATTACTGAAGTGTGTGTCATTTTTCATATTAAACAACAATATTCTACATTTTTAATCTGTAAGCAAGAACAATGTCAGGTTGCCTTTTCGGCGGGAAACGAATTCACATATAAAATATCTTACGAGCATCGCGCGCCAAATTATAAATAAGGATTTTATGATAGTAAATAATATATTAATTTCATTGAAGTCCCGTTTTATTTCTGAGTATAAGCTAGGCCTTTTATAATATCATTGCTTAAATACGTATTTATTTATTTCAATCCTGAGACTTTTAAATACAATCTCATGCTTCTTACATAAAAATGACGGACCCACGATTTAAACTTTCAACCCCTATTTTACCCTATTGAAGGGTAAATTTTCAAAAATCTTGTATTCAATATTTATTTATTTCTTACCAAAAGCTTGTATATTAAATTTCATGCTTCTTACAGCAATAATGACGAACTCCCCATATAAACTTTTAACCCCTTTTTATATAAATAGATTATAATAGGTAGGCAAACTAGCAATTGAGCTATCATGATAAATGGTGACCACCCCCAATATACATTGCCACTTCAATGAGTAATAACCATTCCTTACATCGCCATTGCATCATTACCCTTGGGAAGATGTTATGTTCCTCGTGAGTTGTGGTTACTCTTTAAACCGGACCATAGCAATACGATGTATTGTTGATTGGATGAATACGTGATAAATGCGTAGTTAACCTAACCCATCCGATGGGACGGCAATCCTACACGACCATAAAGAGTTCAGGAACAACGGCTTACCGTGTTTTCCGAGGCACGGAAGCGCCACTTACAGTCGCTCTAGTGTCCGGGCTTCTACTGAGATTTTTTTGACAGAAAACAAAATAACTTTTTTATTGGCCTGACCTAGGAGTTGAATCCAGGACCACCGAGTCTGCGGCCTTATATCTAGCCACTAGAACAACAAGGCAGTCAATCGTTCATAACTGAACAACCTTCATACGACACTGTATACATTACACAGGGAATATAATACAGTATAATATTATCAAGATGGTGGCCATATAAATAGCCCTTCTTAGTAATCAGTATTTATTAACGTTGTACTTAAGAGACAACGCTTCAAAAATTCAAAAGTAAGAGAAGAAATTTATCTGCTTCGCATGTTTGTCGTTGATGTACATAAAGTGGACTCGACTAGTACAACTCGGAGAACGAAACGTTAGCGCGATTTAAAAGTCACGTAGTGACATCTAGCGGTGGACGTTGTAAACTCTCAATGCCTCGCCGTATAGAAGACAGTACGGAGTTCTGGTACTTTTAAATAAGGCTAATTATAACACACAGAAAAACGAAATATACCTTGCTTATAAATAATAATCAAATATAAAATTACTATTGATAAACGAACCGTAAAAGCATAATTTATCCGTTCCTCCAAATTACCGCGTAGGTACAAAGACATGGCTTTAGCAAACGTCGTCATGGTCACATAGGGGGATGTTCCTCGGTCCAAGGCGACCATAACTCGCTCCATCATATAAGCGTCCGTCATACCAAGGCCGGTGTGTAGAACATCACGGAAATGTGCCCTGAGAACATTTTTACTATAAATAAAAATCGATGAGTCCTCGAAAAAATTCGCTGTTTCAATGTGATCTGATATAACAGATTTTTATCCGAAACCTCCTAACAATGTTAACCTTTAACCCAAGCATGAGTCACAAACTTAAATCCAGCACAAGAAAACTCGTTATTTCCCCTAAAAATTATAATCTCACATTTATATTGTCAGCCATATTTTGGTAACCGGTAAGCCGGTGTACACGGCACCGTGCTGCTGCAGAAAGCCGCGCCGTTACACTGTGACCTTATTGTTATAATATATTCCATATTTATTCAACAAACAAAACATGAAACAAACAATATTATAAATATTTTAAATTATGGTTAAACGTTAAAGCAAAAATCAATCAAATTTCCACTAATAAACAACACATAACTTTTAATTATATTCATTATATATATCGCACGATAAATGAATATATTTCAACATAACTAGATATATATATTTATATATATATATATTCCGGCTGAAATGATGATGATGATGATGACTTAGAAATATAGCATTGTTTAATGTACAATTGAAAAGTAAGAGATTTGAAAACGCCCACTGCTGGACGAAAGTCATCCCGAGAATTTCCACGACGAACTAAATTACTAAGTAATTTATAATTAATATAACAAATAATATAATAAAATATTTAGTCGAATAGTATATAATATTTAGTCCCTTACACGCGTTGGTCAGATCAAATCCGCACCGCACTCGACATGAAAGTCCACGATGCACTACACGTCGCAACCCACAGAGCAACATGGCGCGACATCGTAAGAAAAATAATCAGTGGAAGGGGTCACGACCCTCAGTAATGAGGAACACGACGCAGAGAGAGAGACACGTGTTTTATTAGAATTTCGGCCGAATACTGAAACGTCATTACTACATTTTGTCCCCATATTCCCACGGGAACGGGAACTACGCGGGTGAAACCACGGGAAAAACACTAGTAATCAATATATAAATATAACATGAATATAAGAGTACTTATACGATTCTATATATATATATATATATAATTTTCAAAATTAGTCTCAACTTTTAGGAGATGTTCAAATATGTTTCAATTACAAACATATACATGTATACTAATACTTACACGCATAACTCATATTATAAAGAGGAAAGATTTGATTTTTGTTTGATTTTTTATTAGGATTTGAATCAAAAACTACTCGACCGATTTTAAAAATTCTTTCACCCTTAGAAAGCTACGTCTTTACCGAGTAATATATACTTGTAGTAATATAAACTCATAGATCCCTACTTAAAATGGAGCAATGTAACCCAACGTATCAAACTGTTGCCTATAAAAGTTATTATTTAGCGTGCGCTGCGAAAACTATTGAGGGTATATAAAGAAGTGTTTTATACAATAGTACTACAATTACTTGATCGTAACGATGTAATGGTAGGTGAATGAAAAATCTAGATAGCCTATAAAAGATTCGGCCGTGTATCGTTAATTTGCTACTAAGAATTGAAGATTTCCGTTACTTTGTCATGGATCCTATAATAAGAATCTAACCAAACTGTCATCAAACAACCTTTGAAGTACACTCTTTCCAATAAAAAAAAAATATCATCGAAATCGGTTGAATACATCGGTTAAATCGGTCGCGCACATATTTGTGCAAATTTACGACTTATATGGTTTTGTCATGGTTGCCAGTGTCAAAACTGAACTAAAAAAAATGGGACCCCATGGGAAGCACCCCTATCAAATTAAAAAAAATAATCAAAATCGATTCACCCAGTCAAAAGTTATGAGGTAACAAACACAAAAAAAAACAAACATTCAGATGAATAGATAACCTCCTCCTTTTTTTGTCAAATTTTAGCCAACATTTTTTATATAAATGATGTAAGAAATAAGATATCGCAACGAAAAAAACTAGTTATAAATGTAAAAATGATAATAAAGCACTGAATCAATTAAGGATTCGAAAATATAATTGGCATATATTAAATCATCTTTCATATTGGCAATTTAATATTTGTATTTCTGAGAAAACCGTTGTTAAAATTTAGTTGCAACTTATTTTTCTCAACAATATCAGCAATATGGAGATCTACAATAACTCCTTGACTAGAATTCGACTATTTGAATGTAAGTAGTTTGACTTTGACTTCATGTTCCTATGGGCATTAGATCTATTTATCTACCTATGCTTCGAGTTTATGTCAGCTGTGGGCGGTAGAATAAGTCGTGTGGGCGCTATTCACAGATCCAAACAAAGCCCGATAATAATGAAATATCTTAGAAAAACATTGTAAGACCTTTTAAAATGCTTTTAAAGATGATATTTGTATCGCGATAATGATATATTAATATCAAAACATGCCATGTTTCACGTACCTATCATTTAAAGAGTGAGAAATAATAAAAGTTGACTTCCTTGAATCCTACATTATTAAAAACATGTTAAATGAAGTTTCAAGCTCAATTTAGATGAAACTGATATTATTGTAAAATTAAAACAGCTTCTACAAACCAATGCCGATTATTGTTGAAGATAATGATCGATCGTCAATCCAGTAGTTGTTAGTACTAACTTATTTGATAGCGTATTCCACCGAGTTGAGTCTTCCTGCGAGCGATGATAAATGATGATGATACCGGAGGTTCTAAAAATTTTGGCATATGTACTTGACTAGATTGCTTGTGCTTAATGTTTGTTTCTAGTTTTCTCCTCTATCATTAGGCCAGTGTCATTAACAAACGTAATAAGAATTAATATATTTGACTAATAAACATTGTGTATTGTTAAATCCCTAATTATATACATATTGCTGACGTACTACTATCGATTGACGTCAATTATAAATTAGCTATCATCAATAAATGCATATAGCCCAGTCGTGTTAGTGGAAAAAAGCTGAACCTTTCATTCATTCTAGGTAGAAATTTGTGGGTCTAAATTTAAAATCTTGATTTAAAGGCATTACCATTTTTCGTTAATGACTTGGTTATTTACAACGTAACAAGAAAAATCATAAAAACTTAAATTGTTCTTCATGCGATTCTCTACGTTTATTTCTTGCATGTCTTTAAGGTCGATCAATATTTTCGGAGTTATCTCGTTTATTATTAACTTCAGGTCTTAATTATGTATGAACAAAGTCGTTTGAAATAAGAAGACCAATAATTTTGGACTCCCACTGGCCCTCTTTAAAGGTAAAAGCAATAACATTTCTACCTAGAATGAGTGCAACGTCAAACTTTATGCAAACCTAACTGTCCTGACAAAACCGTAACATTTTTAACAATAAGTCAGTCGCTCTAGTAATAAGACTAACACTTGACCTTATGTGTCGTCAGACCCCTAATGGTCCTTCGCGAAAAAAACATTATGTATAGTTGAAAATAATGAGCGATTTTTACAAAAAAAAGTGTAATTATAAAATAAATACTTTTAAATAAATATTTGTGATGGTAACTTGCCAGCATAAGACTTTGGACAAACGCAACACACCTAAATATGCACTCGCACACACCCACACACACACTAACTGGCGCAAGCTCATCTGAGTAGGTAACAATACGATACGATACTCATCAGATATTCTACCGCTAAACGGCAGGATTTGTATTGATGTGTTCCGGGTTGAAGAATGAGTGAGCCATTGTAATTACAGGCACAAGGAACATAATTGTGGCGCATTGGCGATCACTTACCATCAGGTGGTCCATATGCTTATCCGCCTACCTATGCAATAAAAAGTTACATATACTTAGTTCACTTACCTAAGATTAACTATAATAAGCTTTACCGTACAAATGAAGTTGTATCAATTGAGGGATATATCAGTATATAATAATTATGGCGTATGTATATGCGAAATGGCGAAATAAATTGATTCAGTCAAGCAAAATGAGGACGTATTTAAAAAATCTTTAGTCCATAGCATAATCCTTTTATCGAAGAAGGTTCTAGGTTGATTTTTATTCATTATTTTTTTTTTAATTATACGCCGGTGAAATCTCGGATTACAGCTAGTTATTAATAAATTTATTTGTTTTAAATATATTGCGATGCTTAAAATAAATGAATTCGATTTATCGACACAAGATGCATTAACTCTGAATTTTTATCTTATTTCAGATTGGATATTTTCGATTGGCCAATGTCTGGACCATTAATTGACATTGCTAAAAACAGAACTATTTCTGAGCTGTGAAATTTTATAGTATATCGTGCTACCGTGAGATGAATCTGTTTTAAATGTCAAAACAATTAGTAATAAAATAAAAAGTTGAAATTACACGTAACATATATTTTTGTTAAATTACCCACTGATATAAAATCGTAATTAAAATGATCACTTTTAGAGAAAATGTAAATGTTTATTTTTAAGACATTTTTTCCACTGACAGTGTCAAATTTTCTATTGAACCAGTTACAAATTATAGAAATACGTAAAACTTACACACTGGCTCTACAAGCCGAGATAGCCCAGTAGTTAGAATGCGTGAATCTTAACCGACGATCGTAGGTACAAACCTAGGCAAGGGCAAGCACCACTGAATTTTCATGTGCTTAATTTGTGTTTGTTCATCTCGTGCTTGGCGGTGAAGGAAAACTTCACGAGAAAACCAGCATGTGACTTCTCCTTGAAGAGGAACGGAGACCTTAGCCCAGCAGTGGGACATTCACAGACTGGGATTTAGCATGATAATTACAGTAATCAAATTGATAAATTAATAACTAAAAAGAATATAACAACAAAATTAAACTAGTATATTAAATCATCTCTTGTGATATGATATGACATGATAGTTACATTGGAGTAACGTTATCGACATTGAAAATGTATTCGTTCATCGTAAAACATCTGCCAAGGCTATTTACATTCTCAAAACTCTAGACTACTCTCACAAATGCTCTTAACAAAGTTAGCGTACTTACATTTGCATCAAAGCATATTGACAATAATGTTTCGTATAATAGAAACAGTTACAAGAGATTATTTTCAATACAACTTATAACAAACAAGTCCTTGAACTTGTGTCATAAATAGGTATTAAAGGTGCTTAAGATCGTGGAAGAAGTATGAACTATGAACGGGTGTATATGTACTTTAAAATATCCGCAGTCCATCTCAATCTAACATCATATTTTTTATTATTATTGATCTGTTTCAATATTCGATCAACAATACTATAGATAACGCGTCACGAACAAAAACAATACTCAAACGTGACACCGACCACAAAATGAAGAAAATGATGTAACGGTTTAATAATTTTTAATCTAAATTATGCCTTGTTCCCGAGCAATAAAGTGCGGTTTCGATGGTATTGACATTCACTTACAATCTTACGCCATGAATGACAGAAAGACAGGAGATGTACAAAAACGGTTGTTCCATATTCAACCTAATTTCCTTAGCAATAAGTTATGCATAGCATACTAATTTGAAATAACCTCAAAAAACGTCATTGCGTTCTTACTTTTCAGGCCGTTTTTGAAGAGCTTACCGCTAATCTACTACACTACTGATCGAAGGTATCAATAGATTCTATAATAATTTTTCATACAAAACATATTCCTAACAATTAAAACACACGTAATAAAAAAGCATATTCATCGCACACCCAGGTTTGTTAACAATGCTTTCCTTCACCGCTCATACATTCACCGAGACGAATAATAATCACAAATTAACCGTAATGTGTATAGTCAGTAGTGTAACGTAGTACTTTCGCAACCGTCGGTTTAAGTTCATGCGGTCTCGGGTAGAGCTATGATAGCTCTAAAAGAAAGCGTCGCTTATAGTTATGTTATGTTATTTTGTGTTATGTATTTTAAATTTTAGAATGTAGCTTATTTAAGCAACCGTATACAAATTTAATTTTAGAGGCACTGCAGCGTGCGATAAAATCGATAGGCATGAGGATAGACGGACAGCTAAAAATAACAAAAATATAACACATACTGGTTCATATTTCTAAAACATAAGTCGTATCCGTGGATTATCGCTATCAATAATATTATAAATGTAATATTCGTATAATATATACAATATACATACATTATAAACGCTTTCAATTAAATGAAATATACACATACATTGCACGACATTGTACGACGAAAGATAAACTAAGGAATTTTCAAAAGAGTAATAAATAACTCATATTAATAAGACTATAGCATAAAAAAATTTAATATATTTAATAATAGGAAATATACACATTAATTGTATAATGGCATTATACAATTAATGTCTACAACGATTGATCGAACAACAACTTGTTAAACAAGTTTTAAAGTACAGTGAATGTGTTTTCACTTTATTCACAGTAATAGCTGTATAACATAATCAGTTGTACAGAGCATCATTTCTTTTTTTGTTAAGGCTTAAGCATTTTCTGTATTATATGTTTGCTGTGTACAGTAAATTAAAATTAAAAGCATATTCGCTTCATTGATTGAACTAGCGCGCCGGCTAAGATAAAAACAAAAAAATAGAAGCAAAATATTTTCTAAGCTTAAGTTCATTAACAGAAATCCAACGTGCCTTCCCACGATTGGTTGAGTTTTAAAAATATTATACCTGCCCCTCTAGACAAGTGGCTTTAACGTTAATAGAATAGAATAGAAAACAATAATCAATGTATGAGATTGACATTAGCGTTCGCCATTTCGAGACGATTCGAGTCGAACGCGAATGTCAATCTCATACATTGGTTGTTGTTTTCTATTCTATTCTATTAACGTAAAAGCCACTTGTCTAGGGCCACTGTGGCAATTTCGCTTATAAACGTTGCTGGTTCTAGTAAACACCGATTCAATCGTTCTGTCATTACTGATTCGACATACGAAAGGAAAACACAGAATTGCTTAACTAATCTAACTAATAAATAAGACAAAAAAGTAAGACCGTAAAATTGCAAAATGTTTAAAACAAAACACGTTACATAGAAATTAAATCGATTCATGTAAAATAAATGGTGAGTATACAAATAAGTATTAGTGACAATCCGGTTTAATATGAAGATAAAATTAATTAATCATTCTAAGCAAAATAGGCTTCCTTTTGTGTTATAATTAAATAAATACACTGTTTTTTATATGCAATAGGTAGACGAACGAGCCCATATACCTGAGGTGGCCGATAGAAATGGTAAGTGGTCACCAATAGGCCACCAAATTGGGGAACTAAGATGACTGGATCACATAAACTCAACTCAGGAAGGAACATAAAAATACCACGTACTGCTGTTTTACGACATTATAACTAATGAATGACCAGTGAGAGTTCACGATTCGTCCTTTATAAAATTTTAATAAACAATATAATTATTTAATATAAGATGTTATCAATATTTATGAATATAGATAAAAGTAGAACTGTGTGGGTACACCTCGGTGTTGAGTGGATACAGAGGAAGTCACGTTATTGACAATGGATACATCTTTAGAGAACGTTTACGTAGTTAAAGATTTGGCTCAAACAAAACAAATATACTTTTCTTTAATAAATTTTCAGCACAGTACGGGCGAATAGATCGTTGGATATTATAATATATCTTTGAAATTAAAATAGCATGCGATAGAGTACTGAAGTCACTTCACCAATAAAAACACCAGCTAATTAGAAAAAGTTAAAATTATACGTAGGTGGCTACGCGGTTTTACTAATAACGACAAGATCGTTTTTACTAAATATACACATTTACTTACTTATAGAAGGTTTTCTATCACGCTTATATGAAAGTGGTTACTTTCATTAAAATGATCATATTCAAGAAAAACGTGTACTTGCGTTCCGTCGATTTTTCTACGAGGCGTAACATAAAACGCTACGATAGCGTAGCTAACTTTGACTAGCTACGAATATGCTACATACGACTACGACGGGTGTACTACGTACGATTATTGGAACGGGCGATGGGGATACAAAAATTCAGGTGATTTATACCAGTATTACGTCTCTTCAGGGGTCTGATTACGTAATGACGGAAAGGAAATGAGGGTCATAGTGGTGGTACCGGAGGTAGACATGTCCGAAAATCTCCATGCCATAGTACCATTCCGACGATCCCAAATGGCCGTCATACCGCCGCCGCAAAAATGTATTTTTATGAAAAAAATATGTTATGACAATTATAAACATATTATAACATAATACAATTTATATTGAAAGAATAAAGACAATAAATGTAAACATATCATATAAATATACTAAATTATTTTTTTCCGATATATAAAAATATGATAACTAGAAAAGTATTATTACATAATATCAATTATATTTAAACACTAGTTTCTCTGCTCGTTTATATGTATTATTTAATAAACGAATACTGCAAAAATGCTCCGTTTATTAAAAATAACGTTTAAAAAACAAATAAAATCTATAATAAATTTGAGAACTAAAGTACACTTTTACTAAACGCGGAATCAAGTATTGCAAAGTAATGAGTCCGACATAATTACATAAATAAGTACAAAATATAGGTATTCAGCTAGTGAGCTGTACCCTACAACTAAAATAAATTACTAAGAGCAGACTAAATGTTTCAGCGTAAGCAACATTTTAATATTGGTTTTAGCCGAAAACGGATGTAGAAAGGGCAACAAACAATTGGCAAACAAGAAAAACAGCATTCCCTTGAATATATTGTGACATCAAGGAACCTTCACAGGAAATTGTGTCATTTTAAAACAGAAAGGTAAACCTGTGTATTTTAAAAGAAGTACTAATTAACAAGACTACATAAAAATTTAACAAAACAATGAGAAAATCATATTATATGCCGCGATGGGAGGAACACAGTCATAACGAACCTTTATAGGTTTATTTGTCGCGTTTATTTGTTTATTAATTTTTAAATTAACTTACAAATAATGTTATACTATTTTTAAACTCCTTTGATCCTTTGAAACGATGTAAAATATAAACAAAACGTTAAAAAATATAATAAGAATACAAAATAATCCATGCATATAATACAGAAGTCGAACCGTTCATAACAAGTGGGGGCGATAAAATAAATTAAAAGAACAATGCATTTCATTTTAATATATATAATTCCAGGGCGTCCGTTAGAATAAAATAAACGTAACTAATATCGGAATGTTAGAAATGAAATGAAGTAGAAGGTAATATTCATAAAATATAATTTTCAATTTAGTTTACGTCCGAGATTTTACATGGCTGATAACATAATGTAATTGATAAAATATTCAATCGTAAAATTTCTTTATGATCCAAGTTATATGGTATCATATTATTGAACTAAGAATTTTAGATTTTTTCCGGGAAATATTGATTCATATTCTGATTTTAAGGTTTCTTTGAAATTAATCTTTTCAGAATAATATCAATAAGTCATCGAATTCGGTTACATGCTTGCTTAATGCTTTACATGAACCTCTATTAACTATTATTATTTTGTTATTATTCTTTAACATGCGATGAAAATTTAATTCGAAAATAAAATGTTACAAATATTTTTTTTTTTTACCTGGATATTAAGTCACTTCCGGCCGGCTTCTCATCACGTTTCTGTATTTTAAAGAATATGATCATGATTTCTGAAAAGCATAATATTTTATTAAGATCTTATATAGCCATACAAGTGAATTTGGTTTTATAGGCCTTTGGGTATAATTTACAGTAACTCTTTTTATCTCACTGTTAAAATGCATTTGAGCGTTTCTTCCATAAGAAATGGTGAAGTTTCTGCGGCTTAGATCTGTTGTAAGTGGTATTGCAATGTTGCATATCTTAAGATAGCAGCCGAATGGGCCCGTACGCACGAGAAAGTAATAAATAATCTCACACTACAAATCGGCGTAAGATGGTAGCTAAGCTAAGATAGACCTTTGCTAAGCAACGAAGTCAATGCCAAAACAAAATATTAATACATATATATATGTATGTAGTCAAAATACAATATGTCACGCTAGAAAAACAGCAAACTTAAAACAATGCTAAAGTAGATAGTCGTTAAAACATCTTATAAGATTCGCTGGCGTATGCTTAAATATCATTAATAAAAACATCGGTCGTCGGTCGAAGTCGGGATTCGTAGCCTGCTTTTATAGTATAATTATTTATTTCAGCATAATTTCATCATATTATAACAATAGCATAGCCATATAGTCCGGTTGACAGAGTAATTAAATTGTCTCGAACGAAATGTTGAATTTCGTTGAATTCTGGCTTTTAGGTACGCAAAATTTCCCGTGAAATATCTGGAAAATCGATTGGTTCGTTTGAAGTGAAGGTCAAACAATAATCATATGATATGTGATATAAATTATAGTTTACTAATTCGTGTATTTTTTCCTTTTGAAATTTTCCAAAAGGTTTCATCATGGTTCAGTAAAATACAAATTTCCAATACTGTCATCGTTCTAAGATCATTCAAAATCAAGAAGGTCATGAATGCCAATGAAATGTTGTCTGGATCAAAGTATATATATGTATATGTATATATATTCATTAAACTATTTTAATAATACAACTTACGTTCTAATTCATCAAATGTAAAATGTGTGTATTTCTGCATTTCAATCCACATTGTACCGTGTTTTTTTCTAAACCTTATCTCCTCCATGGGATCCAAAGCTGAGTCTAGGGATGCAGACATATTGATATCTTTTAAATATGTAATCAAAATATAATTGAATTGTTTTTCAAAAGTGGTGTAGTTATTTTCATAAAATTTATGTAGTAAAATTTTAGGTTAATTTTGTAACTAATTGTCAGTCAATAGTGACACCAAAAAGTACCTATCCTATTGTCATTTAAGTATTTACATATGAAAAGGCTTAAATAAGTACTTTATACATAAAAAAAATTATTATTTATAAATGTATTAATCATGACCACGTGCAAAAAAAATTAAAGTGATAAATAAAATTAGTATGCATACAAACGAAGTTAGCAAGCTGAAGTATCTGAAGCCATCTCGAAAATTAATTTCTTTATGTGATACTAACTACCATGGTCTACATAGAATGTTTAAATCTTAATAACTTTATTGGATTACGCGATGCCTGCCGGCGGTACGGTGCACACTAGTAAAGCCCCCAGTCGGCTTGATTTTTTCCGACATATTCAATTATCATCGTTAAAGTTGAGCCAATTTTTACAAAACATTAATGTAATATATACATTAAACTTCTTCACGAATTCTCACTCACTCACTCTGTTGGTAAAACCCGTACGAGAATCCGTTCGGTAGTTTTTAAGTTTAACGCGTTATAGACTGACAAACCGAAGGGCGAAGAGAGGAACGTGGCGAAAGGACTTAGTTATAAATATAATGATGTTATAAAATACGCTACTCGATAGCGCCAGTAAGCTTTAGTATTCAAAATAAAACTACTAATTATGATGTAAAAGCTTGACGGCTTATTATGTAAAGGACTAAAGAGCGCTCATGATAAATAAATATTACGTAAAAATAAATAATTAAAAGCTTTAATAAAACAATTTCTATAATACTAAGTATTGGAAAAATATTGTATTATTTGTCTCTTCATTTCTGTTATAATATAAAGTGACTGCCTCGTTGATCTAGTGACTTGATATAAGGCCGCAGACTCGGTGGTCCTGGGTTCAATTCCCAGGTCGAGCCAATATATAGTTATTGGGATTTTCTGTCAGAAAACTCTCAGTAGCAGCCCGGAGTCTGGAAGTTGGAAGTGTGTACACTCCCGTGCCTCGGAAAGCACATTAAGCCGTTGGTCCTGCGCCTGAACTCTTTCCGGTCGTGTCGGATTGCCGTCCCATCGGATTATGAGAGCTAAGGAAAAGAGAGTGCACCTGTGTTTGCACACACACTTGTGCACTATAATATCTCCTGCGCAGTTGGCTAGTCTCTCTTGAGATTGGCCGCCGTGGCCGAAATCGGTCTGGAGAACCTTACCTTAATATAAAGTGACAGCCTGTGAATGTCCCACGATGTAAGAGATGGTTAACAGCTCTTACAACGCCAATGTCTATGGGCGTTGGTGACCACTTACCATCAGGTGGCCCATATGCTCGTCCGCCTTCCTATGCAATAAAAAAAAAATACACACACACACAACAGCGCGCACGCACTCCCACCACGCATGTTCATAAAATCGCTTCCATTTAAAAAGGAACAATTAGTTCCTAGAATTTAAATAGCCCATAAAAGAGATTGAGTTCCAGTCACCAAATCAATTAAAAGCAATACGAAAATGTTATGTAAATGCTACCTAGAGTGTTATGTTTATTATATATAAAACGAATTGTAAACATAAATGTCTGTGCGAGAGAAATAAATTTATTATTATTATGAGTAAAAATTATCGAAGAAGCAATAAAAACTAACATAATATTAGTAATAAATAAGTTGAGGGTTTTTTTACTAGTAGTAGAAAACCCTGCGTCTTCAAGAACCACACGTCAATATGACATAATGACAATTTATGTTTTATTTATTTTTTCACTACTGTAGTGTAGTGTACAATGTGTAGTTCTAAGCTCCAAACAAACCTGAAAAAATATAGTCTAGTTATTTAATGACCAACGTTTTTTTTAAATTTGTTGAAATATAAAAGTTAAATGATTTAGTCTTTTTTATAATTGGTAGGCCAGCGTTTGACCGCTGTCTTACCAGATGTTCAGCAACGATGCGGTCTAGGATGTAGCACGCTTGCCTAGAAGGAACCTGTTTCTAAACCTGAACTCTAGATTTGAAGACACCTACGTTGTACCTAAGGGGAGCACAGACTCAGACAATGTGAAAAAATCTCATGGTTCTAGTTGCATCCTAACGATTTATCATGACTCCCTAAAAAACAAAATGTCAATTTGAACAAAATATGTGCCACATTTTGTTTAGCTAACTTTGATTTAAAAGTCTTAATAGCTGGCTTAGCAGAATAAAAGAAACATGTTTTTAAAGTTAATCCCATCGATTGCTAAACATAACACTAATTATTTCCGGTGATATCAGCGCGAGCATTAGTTACAAACATCGAATTAACAAAATAAACCGCTTAGGGTATGTTGAAGGGAATAGATCAAATCGCTACCCTTTAGACTTGTATTTGGTGATTAGTTTAATTTTATGAATATTTTGTCTTTTTATAAAAAATGTGTCGCTTAGAATAATATAAAAATAAGGCATTGTAAAGAAATTGCTCTTAGATATGATAGAACGCTTATTACACTGCCAATGAATAAATTGTCAATGAAATAGCCGGTGAACAAGGGACTGCCTGTCTACATTAATTTACACATAAATATTCCGTCGCCTTAGCGTTAATTTGGTGGTCGGGCTAGCACAAAGGGCATGAAGCACAAATCTGACTAATAACGGTATCGGTAACCATTTTTTTAACGAATAGGCGCTCTGCCTACTGATTTAATCACTCGACAGTTATTTTATTCCCAAATACCTGTTTTATAAGACTGTTACATAAATTAATAAGAACGTGAGCAATTGTAACTATAACCGCAAGGTACTTACCATCGTCAACCGGCGCTTTGATACTTATATATTATGTTCGATACATAATGCCTTTTACGCCTACGTAATAAAATAAACTGAGATTAAAATATATAATATATATACAAAAAAATATATTTCACAATATTACACAAGCAAACTATACATGTATACGTTGTATATAACTCAACCGGCACCGGCAGTATACAAGCCCCTCCTTCGGAAATATCGGGGCATTCGTGGCTAGTTCTCGGTGAAAGCGGCTCTCTGCATTCAGTTCGGTCTGACCCGCCCAGCTTATTGGACGCCGCCCGCCCTGGCTGGAATCGCGCGCGAATAAGTTTTTCTCAGGAATCTGTTTTAGTGTTTTAGAAGAATTGTAAATTGTGTGAACTTATTAGTTTTTTTTCATAAACTTTAAATTATTTACTTAAATTCAATCATTGCTGTTGTTTTTTTTAATTTGTGAGTGTTTGTAGCTGTCTTGTGGTACCGGCTAAAAAGTAAGCAAAGCGAAGTTTTAATTTTTGTTTGTTTTTATGTAAATATTTTTTCCAGAAAGACTGCTTATTGCGAAATTATTTTATATACATAACTAATTTCTCCGTCATCATAATATTCGTAGCAATAAATGCCGGCCTCTTATCTGGATCAAATTATTAACAAATCAATGAGATTGATAGATTTATTATTTTAGTTCAATATTAAGTAGATTCTATAACAACATATTATTTTGTAGACTTCCCAAAAATATGAGTATGAAAAAAGTTAAATCTTAGCAATTTCTGAAAAACATTTTAAAAAACCTAAGTTTATTTTCTGCTTTTTCTTTTCCTAGGAAAAATTGACAACACTTTAAATATGTTTCAGTATAGAATTTTAAATTAAAAAAAAATGTTCATTTTATTTAATCTCAATTTATAAGATATCAAAGGAGTTCGATACATTTTACACATAAAAAAGTCTAAGTACTTAAAACCCTTATAATGAACCGTTTACGTGTACGACAGCAAACACTGTATTCCCATTATTATATTGACAAATCAGATCTTATTCAAGTCTTATTTTTCAATAATTAAAAAAAAGTTAAAAGCGCAAAATTTTGCATTGACATAATTTCCTTTCTTTGTTGTTCTGACTGACGACGAGAAGAAGGCTGTTGAAAAGTGCCTAAAAAATTATAAAATGTCCAAATAATTTCATTGAATTAATAAACTTTATTCAAATCAAAGACGCAGTAACAGTAAAATAACAATGATACATTACACACTAATAACGGTATAGACGTGTAACATTTCGGCGCATTTCAACTGAATTAAAAGTTTGTCAAATAATGAGACATACCTGCAGTTTTACCTGCAGTTTGCACTTTATCACAACATAATCTATTAAAGATTGACCTAGAGAATATATTCAAGATTATGAATGAAAATTTAGTTTCTTTTATTCAGATTGAAAAAATATTGCAAATTCATATTAAGAACCACATAATATTGCATAAAATATTAAGAACCAGAGTTAACTTTACAATACATTGACTTGTAAAATCACGATTCCAAAGGCTTGTAAGAACCCACTTAAATATAATATGTTTTGAATACAGAATAATAAAACTATATTGCTTCACAAAAGTGACATGTAATATCTTCGTATCAATCGGTTCCGTGGCTTAGTGAAAGCGTAACAGTTTTCATATTCGATTAGATGAAAAATCTGAAATCATTACAATTACAAAAACATAGCTCTTTGGCGAAATGTGAAAGATTTTAGTGATTTCATTTAGAGTTATCAGCGAATTGATTATTGCATTGCATTAATTCTATAATATTGTAACCGCATAGTCATAGATTTGATGAGATTAAATTGATATTGCTTTTTTACAGATAGCGATAATTTGTAAAATGCAGATGGCGAAGAATGTTGCATTGTGTTATAGGAATGAAATACCAATATTGATTCATTTTTAACTGTCTAGATTTTTTAACAAGTCCATTAATTATGTATTCTTCGCACGTTAGTTGTAAGCTTAACATAATTATAAGTATAGTCATAGGTGAAAGACGTCGTGAAAATCTTCGTGAGCATTAGATGAATCAAGGAGGTGAATAAATAGGCATACGGCAGATTTTCATCTGCCCCAAGGCAGTTTGGTGTTCATACGGCAGCTTTGGAGCTTATTTCACAATACAGTTCCAAAACTGTATTGTGAAATAAGCTCCAAGCAAGCAAGCACCTCTAGAAGTGGGTAGGCTATTTTTAATTATCATAAAAACAATTCATTATTTCTCATTTATCAATAAATATTTCAATTAGTTTCTACCAATTATAAATAATTATTCATCAAATGTTAAATTCCATTTCATTGCGAAGTATTTCAATTGAATTACTTAATAATTATTTATTTACATCAAAGTTGTATATTTGAATAAAAAACAGACACTGTGCAAATAATAATTATCAAGTCGCTTAAGTAGTAGAATACCATAAAAAAATTAAAATCTAAGATTCAAATCTAAGGCCGCCAGTCGGCACAAAATATCGGATTACAAGGTTTGTTTGTACAACCCCTTCAATATGGATAATAATCAAATGAAAGGACTTGACTACTAGAATACAGAACACCATGAGAAATAACAAATCTAAGACGGCCGCCGGTACAAAAATGCGGGTTACATTTATTTTCACAACCCCTTCAATATGGGTATCGAATGAAAGGGATTGATTAGTAGAATTTAGTTTTCAATGAAAAATTAAAAATCTAAGATAGCCGGCGGTACAAAATGGCGGTTTACATATTTTATTTTCACAACCCCTTCAATATTGGTATCAAATCGAAGATCTCACTACAAGAATACGGAACACTATGAGAAATTATAAATGTAAGTTGGCCACCGGTTTAAAATGGCGGATTACAAATTTTGTTTACACAAATCTTTCAATATGGGTGTCAAATGAAAGGACTTGACTACTAGAATACAGAACACCAAGAGAAATCACAATTCTAAGATGGCCGCCGGTACAAACAGCCTGATTAAAAATTTTGTTTGGACAACCCCTTCCATATGGGTATCAAATGAAAGGACTTGACTACTAGAACACAGAACACCATGAGAAATCACAAATCTGAGATGGCCGCCGGTACAAAAAGGCGGATTAAAAATTTTTTTTGGATAACGCCTACGATATGGGTATCAAATGAAAGGACTTGACTACTATAATACAGAACACCATGAGAAATCACAAATCTAAGATGGCCGCCGGTACAAAAAGGCGGATTAAAAATTTTGTTTGGATAACCCCTTCGATATGGGTATCAAATGAAAGGACTTGACTACCAGAATACAGAACACCATGAGAAATAACAAATCTAAGACGGTCACCGGTACAAAAATGCGGATTACATTTATTTTCACAACCCCTTCAATATGGGTATCGAATGAAAGGGATTGATTAGTAGAATTTAGTTTTCAATGAAAAATTAAAAATCTAAGATAGCCGGCGGTACAAAATGGCGGTTAACATATTTTATTTTCACAACCCCTTCAATATTGGTATCAAATGAAAGGACTTGACTACTAGAATACAGAACACCATGAGAAATAACAAATCTAAGACGGCCGCCAGTACAAAAATGCGGATTACGCTTTTTTTCATAACCCCTTCAATATGGGGATCGAATGAAAGGGATTGATTAGTAGAATTTAGTTTTCAATGAAAAATTAAAAATATAAGATAACCGGCGGTACAAAATGGCGGATTCAAAATTTTGTTTGGACAACCCCTTCGATATGGGTATCAAATGAAAGGACTTGACTACTAGAATACAGAACACCATGAGAAATAACAAATCTAAGACGGCCGCCAGTACAAAAATGCGGATTACGCTTTTTTTCATAACCCCTTCAATATGGGGATCGAATGAAAGGGATTGATTAGTAGAATTTAGTTTTCAATGAAAAATTAAAAATATAAGATAACCGGCGGTACAAAATGGCGGATTCAAAATTTTGTTTGGACGACCCCTTCGATATGGGTATCAAATGAAAGGACTTGACTACTAGAATACAGAACACCATGAGAAATAACAAATCTAAGACGGCCGCCGGTACAAAAATGCGGGTTACATTTTTTTTCATAAACCCTTCAATATGGGTATCGAATGAAAGGACTTGACTACTAGAATACAGAACACCATGAGAAATAACAAATCTAAGACGGCCGCCAGTACAAAAATGCGGATTACATTTATTTTCACAACCCCTTCAATATGGGTATCGAATGAAAGGGATTGATTAGTAGAATTTAGTTTTCAATGAAAAATTAAAAATCTAAGATAGCCGGCGGTACAAATTGGCGGTTAACATATTTTATTTTCACAACCCCTTCAATATTGGTATCAAATGGAAGAACTTCACTACAAGAATACGGAACACTATAAGAAATTATAAATGTAAGTTGGCCACCGGTTTAAAATGACGGATTATAATTTTTTTTTACACAAATCTTTCAATATGGGTGTCAAATGAAAGGACTTGACTACTAGAATACAGAACACCAAGAGAAATCACAATTCTAAGATGGCCGCCTGTACAAACAGCCTGATTAATTGATTTTTTTATCTAAGAGGGGGCAAACGCGCAGGAGGCTTATCTGATGGAAAGTGACTACCACCGCCCGTGGACATCTGCAACAACCGAGGACGTGCAGGTGCGTTGCCGGCCTTTGAGGAAAGAGTACGCTCTCTTCTAGAAGGTTTTTATGTCATATCGGTTCGGAAAAGTCGCCGGCGATAGCTGATTCCACAGAGTGATCGTGCGAGGCATGAAATGCCTTAAAAACGGAATTTTGAACACTCAGAACACTCCCCATAATAAATGCGATAGAGGATGCAGAGTGGCCCAACATCTCTACGCAAATCCAAAAGATCAACCCGGTCGGTAATAGCTTGACCGTCGACAATTCGAACTGCTCTACGTTGAATGCAATATTAAATAAAAAGTAAATAAATAATAAAAAGTCAGTACCCTGAAGTATTGACTTTTCTAATGAACAGGCTTTACAAATAGAACATGGCGGATCATGAATATTTGACATACATATATGTCACGAAAAAAACGGTTTTGTTGTCCGTCCATCCGTCCTTCCGTCTGTCTGTCTGTCTGTCAAGACCCTTTATTCCGATAACGCGTGGAGGTATGGAGTTGAAATTAAAATGATATACTCAAGTCTAGGGTCTCTTGAAGCTGTCTAAAAATTAAATTTCTAAATTAACTTAAAAAAAATATACGGCCGTTTATGCTGCAAAAAACTAATTTTCGATTTATCATAAAGGCTGAATTAAAAAAGCTTTCCCTTTTTTATAAGTACCTAATAATATCTAACTCTTTATAATTATATTCTTTATTTTATAAATGAGATTCTTACGAAGAAATTTTTATAATATGCACCTACAAATTTGTACGGAACCCTCGGTGTGTGAGTCCGCACTCGCACTTGTCCGTTTTTTTGCCTATAATAATACATCTTTATCATATTAATTTGAAATGTATACTCAATAATTTTCACCGTAAATATCTAGTAGAATGGACACTTTCTTATAAACTCTTCGAGCAGATTCTTGCTCCTCATCCACTCCGGCTCTGTACGGGTCAACCATGAATGTTCCTTTCGAAACAATAAGAGAGATACTCCGGTACCACAGGGTACCATCATCAAGGTATTCAAAGCATATTTTCAGGAACAAATGGTCCTCTTGAAGGTCAACCCGTTCATTTGTCCAATTGGTGACTTGCTCAGCGTCGGGTAGTCTGCCGTGTTCCACAGGGGTCGGTTCTCGGTCCAATTCTGCGATGGGGGTGTTATGTACCGTGAACTCATGGTAGATATTATTCAGATGTTGGGCTTGAGGAGAAAACGTTTCCTTCCTTCGGATGGCGTTGACGTTAGCATCTGCTTTCACTTCATGTGGGGAACAAACGTTAAAATGGGTTTGCCAGCAATAAAACACCCTGGGAAGGAGGGCCACACAAAATCTCCGATGTTCCATTGCCCGCCACCCTTTCATTGTTGCCTGCTGAGCTCTATATAATATATATCAAACATAAAGCAAGTATTCCATTACTGGTCAACAAAAGGCGGTTTTTGGCATATTCTACAACGTTTACCTATTAGTAGTTAGTTAATGTATTTAAGTTATAAAGATGACTAGTTTAAATAAGATTTTTATATGTATCGTATGCTAGAGATATTTTTTTTGTCAATTCATACTAAGTAGTGAAACTGGCAAATGACTTACATGATGGTAATATTAACCATTTCTTACATCGTGCCACTAACCTAACTATGAAGCCTGGTACCACTTTTTCCTATTTAGTGGTAGAATAAATTAAAATGCCATTATATGAGAATAATTTCCTTTGAAGACTACTGTATAAAATCACTGCGTCGAACCTAAGCAAAAATATTAACAGCATTTTTAAGTTAAATTGCAATTAGGATTCGCTGAGCGAAAAATTTACCAATCTTTCTGTTACAACTGGATACAATCAAGTTTTATATGTCTTCGAAATGTTTTAAAACTATCACTTTTTATATTTTAAATGCATAAGTGAGTTTGTTTGTTACGCTTTTACGTTTTAACTACTTTTTTATAAAAAATTATAGGCGGCCGGGTATATGGGCCACCTGAAGATAAGTGATCACCAACGCCAAAACGCAAACAGCCCTGTAGAAACTCACTCACCCACCCAACCGAAACACAACAAAATTAAATATTGCTGCTTGGCGGAGAATATCTGATAAGTGTGTTGGTAGGGTTTTGTGCTTGGGTTATAAACTCAACTGTCTGTTACGAAATGTCAGGGGTATAGAAAATGTCATCGGTATTTAATACCTCCAGACCATTTACACTACCGGACGAAGCCGCAGACGCAAACTAGTTAAAAATTAATTGACTGGCTGCAATTACTACTTACTTTAAAATAAGACCCTGTAAAAATTGTTTCTTCACTGAAGATTAATATTTCAATTTTAGTTGGCATCGATAAGATTTCCTATTGTTTGTAATTTAAATTTGTTCTGATTTTGTTGTTGATTGTTGTTGATTAATTCTATGTAGCGAAAGTCGTCTTTGAAAGCTGGCAGATTTTGTACTCAGAATGCAATTGGTGCATTGAATGTAAATATTTAACTAAGACTTCTTCCAATATAAAACTTTTCATGACAACTATTTTACGAAATGTTTTTTCGATTTGGATAAAGTGATTCAATAGGAAGGTCTACGTGTATAACTCATTAAATTTCTGTAAATTTGTTGAAATTTGACGCGCGGTTTAATGCGCGATAGTTTTAAAATTGCGATAACTCCTGAGATATTATTTTAAATTGGGTTGTGTAAAGAGCAATTATAATATAGATGAAATGCTTAAAGTAAATAACGTATTTTATTCGACAAGGATTAATGTCATATCCGTTTTTATAATATTCCAATTATCACATTTTTATGTAACCATTTTTTAAACATTAAAGTGGGACAGACTTTTCTGTAGATTTATGAAAGGCGAACAATTTCACGATACATTATTTTGTTAAATTTCAAAGGGTTTTTACAGCGTTTTCGATGAAAGCTCGCATTCGGCTCGTTTTTTTCCGACTTCTTCAACAATTACCGTCAAATTTACAGAAAACAAATTATACACCTAAACTTTCCTGTTGAATCCCTTTGTCCATTGGTGAAAACCGTATGAAAATCCGTTTAGTAGTTTTTTTAGATTCTCGCGTTCATACAGACATACATGAACCGCGAGGGACTTTGTTTTATAATATGTAGTGACGATTAAGCAATGGATTATTTAGTGGAAGTCAAAAGAGAGCGGTAAAAATGGCATAAAAGAAAGTCCAGCCAACTGTCATCACGGCACACGCGTCGGTCTTACCATTAACGGTACAGAAAAGGATTAAGGTACAACACCTACCATACCCCCCGCTCCTCACACACAAGTAGACAAAGCCGCATACGGAAATTAGTATTTAATAAAAATAAAAGTCATCATACTGCATAACACCGTCCTGGAATGAATTTGATCCCGCCGATTTTCTGTTGTTTATTCATTCTATCTAAATACTAATGTCACTAGTATGTAAGTATGTATGAGGGTGTGTTTATACCCAAAGTAATACAGGCATTTATGGGGTGAGTTTGGCTTTATATAAATATAACGCAGGCGGCGCGGCGTTTCTCGTTATTATATACATTAGAGTGCAAAAGTTTCGGGCCACCCTGATTGTTCCCTGATTTGTGTTGATATTTAATCTTATACCATATTTTTCAATTCTATATGTGCCTTAATACTTCATCCAAAATATTACTCCCCGCCTCCATTGGTGATGGCTGGTTCATTTTTCGCCCAGAGAATCGGAATTGCGATTCAAAGGGGGAATGCTGCTAGCATTCTGGCCACCATCACACGCGGTCACGACTTGTATAATAATTATTTTTAATTTTTTATCGTATTTCGCTAAATTTATAAAATTTTATAAATTTATTCTTTTATTAACATAAATTTGAATAAATTAATCTTATAATCTTTTTCGCACTTTATTTACTGTCCGTGAGATATTTTATATATATAAGCATTTTCGGGATGGATGCGGGCTGCCCAAGATCGGGATGGTTGGCGTTCTTTGGGGGAGGCTTTCGTCCAGCAGTGGACGGCGATTAGCTGAAAAAAAAAAGCATTTTCTTTTTTATACTTTAATTTTCTATGATATAATTTTAATTCTATATTTAATCGTATTTAATTTAATAAAATTTGGTAAATATATATGTAATGAATTTGTTTTGTAAAGAAAAAATAAATTTTAATAAATAAAAAAGCCTCATCGAAAAAGCCAGAGTTTGTGGTTCAGTTATGTCTAATTAAAAGTTTATAATATGAAACTGTATTCTGAGTAATATTATGTTGTGTTTATTTCATCAAAATCGATACACAAAAAAATCAATTTTTGAATTTTAATTTGAGATCTCAAATAATCGAGCCTGCCGCTGCGCCGCGTTTGCGCATGAGTTTAGCGAATAAACATTTTGCGCAAAATAATAGTTTGTATTGCGATTTTTTTTATTAATCGGAGAGCGAGATATTCAATTTATTTGTTTTTTTTAATTGGTGATTTGAAGTCAAAGTTTTGTTAATTTCAGTTTTAATTTTCTATTTGTTACTTACCTTACCTTACCTTAGTGACAACTATCTCTGTTGATGTCAACAATTAAACAAATTCATAAAGCAAGCATTTAATACCTCAAATATTGTTTTTTTTTTAGTTTAGTCATATAAAATGCCTTCTGTTCGAATCGAAATTCGAATCTCCCACAGTATAGCAAAAATGGAGACACTCAAGAAAATCGAGAAGCAAGACTTGCCACAGCTACAGACAGGCAGGCCAGACCTCGGCATCAGAAAATTGTACTCAGTGTGAGTGTCTGCTTCGTACGCAACATTCTTCAATCGCATCTTCATTCTTCATTCTTCTCGGTATCAGAAGAAAATAAGCACGTGAAATTTCTGTGTTGCTTGCTCGGGCTTGAACTTGTAACCTTCGGGTGTGATTTACGCGTTCTTGCCACTAGGCCACCGCCCACCCCGCCTAGAAAAAAATACATTAGGAAAAATGTGTAAAAGTCTTATTAAAGGTCATGTATTTGATACAGACTGTCATTGATATAAAGACAATGTGTGCAACGGCTTTGTATATCAATGCCCACGGCTTATGGACTTGGCGCCGCCTAGGAGCCCTTTACAAAGTTCTTTAGAAAATAGCTTTAAGTAGTTTTAATTTCATGTTATTCTTTTGTGTAACAAAAGTATCAACTATCAACACTGTTTTTAAAATGTCAGACCATGACATCATAATAATTTGCAAGTAACATATTTTCTAGTAACAATATATTTCAATTTGGCTTTGGTGAAAGACTCAAATGCTTACCCTTACCTTAGATGTGGTCTTGAAGGCTCGATAAGTAGAAATATTAATATTTGACAGTCAAAAACTTAACACATAGAAAATTCTATGGAATAAATATGTATACAAATATCCAACGCGTTTTGAAGTGTGAGTAAGCCAGTGCATTTACAAGCATTAGGTACTAAGCTTCTTAATTCCCAAGGTTGATAGCGCGTCTAAGAAATAATTAATACTTCATACACAGCGCCAATGTCAATCCAATATGATAATTTAAATACATGTAAAAATATGCACATGTTATTTTAATACTAACGTTTTATACGATATTACATAAAGTTATCTATACGTTCCTGACTTAGGATTTATTAAGGGCATTATATTTGTGTTCAGATTTAGCGTTAAAACTAATTATAACGCTAAAAGGAACACAAAATGATTACTTACGATGATGATTTAATGCGCATGGATTAAATTTATTTTTTAAAGAGCCGAGATGGCCCAATGGTAGGAACGCGTGAATCTTAACCAATGATCGTGGGTTCAAACCCGGGGAAGCACCACTGAATTCCATGTGCTTAATTTGTGAATATAATTCATCTCGTGCTTGACGGTGATGGTAAACATCGTGAGAATTTGACACGACATGCATGTGTCAAATTTCACTAAAATTCTATCACATGTGTATTCCACCAACCCGCATTGGAGAAGCGCGGTGAAATAAGCTCCAAACCTTTCAAAGAGGCCTTAGCCCGGCAGTGGGACATTCACAGGATCTGTACACTGTATGGTGCACATAGGTTTAAGAGTGAAAATTATGCAAAAAGGATATAACCGAGTCAGGTTTCCAGTTTTTCACGCTTGAGAAACGATGGGAATTCTTAGAGAATCACTGACCTAAAATATCGCTTATTGCAAACTTGAACAGATGAATATGCAAACAAATGAAGTTATTGACGACTTTAAACAGTTAAGCATATTACCCGGCTACCGTGAAACTATTACTGTTAATATACACAAAATGTCACACTAATTGTAATCACGTGCATTAACGGTATATTATTATTTATATATATATTTCCATCATTTACCATCTAACGATTATCGGAAATATAATCCATGTTAAGGTAAATATTGTTTTTATTTAACAGCGTATTGCGTATGTTTGTATAAATATTGAATTAAATGGTTAAAAATAGTTTTTATTTCAACATCAAAAGCAGCAACGAATTATGATTTTTTTTTATTTCGAATTCATTACAAAGAGTAATATTAAAAGTAAATGTAAATGTTTGGTGTTTTCTTTATACTAGACACTAATCAAACAATGCTATTTTAAGAATTTTAAACCATCGCTTCCATCGTCAATGCGCCACCAACCTTAGGAACTAAGATTTAAGGTCCCTTGTGCCGGTAATTCCACTGGACCACTCACCTTCAAACCGGAACACACGATACCAAGTAAGTACTGGTGTTTAGTGGTAGAATATCTGATGAGTGGGTGGTACCTACCAAGAAGAGCTTGCACATACCCCTACCACCCAGTACAAAGTCCTGTCAGACCACTGTCAAATACTATGTTTCTTAACAGCGCCGCGTCTTTTAAGAAACACAGTCATGATGTGACCGATTATATGTCTGTATGTATTATATATATATTATAAAGATAAAACAAATTAATGGCTATGAAAATAAGAAAACTAATAATGGTCTCGTTACGCTCCATCAAAAAAGCATTACTTATCATTATTAATTAATAAGCTTTTCCTACACAGACAGGCTTGCTCAAAATCCTACCGCTATACGAATGCTAAGCGTAGCATAACACAGTAAAAACCAATGATGAGGTTTTTACTTAAATGTTAAGAGCGGAGATAAGCCAATAAGTAGGTAGACACGTCAAACCAAATAAAACCGGATAAACATTAAATTATTACAGTAAATAAATCCGGATCAGTAAAATGAAAATAAGTAAAATAAATAAAATTCACAATAGTTTTCGCCAAATGAAGCTTGTTGCTTAAACTCCATTGTACGCTACTTCTATACATGTTATGGTCTCGTCAATGAAGCCGTAAAACAGGCAATCTTCGAAAGTCCTCAGAAACAGCTCCAATTTGAATTTAAAAAAAAATCTTGTTTTTTATATATTATTTAAAATCAGAATTATTTCAGAGGTGGGAAATAATTATTTTTAGTGTCTACTCTATATCTAGACATATAATAAATCTGTAACTGGTCGCTGTCTGTACATGCAAGATATTTGAGTAAAACTGTTTTTGGGGGTCTTTATAAACACAATAGACCCCCAAAACAATGATTTTTAGAAATTGTGTCTGTTTGTCTGTGCGTTCGTGCACGCTAATCTTGAAAACGGCTTAACGGATTTGAGTGCGATTTCACTAAAGTATTGTGGCAAACTTCACTTAACATTTGGTGTTTGTTTTATTTCAATCGGTTTATAAATAAAAAAGTTATGTCAATTCAAAGATACACGTAGAACATATTATATTAAAATGGTTAATGGTTATGGTCAAAATTGAGAAGAGATAAAATATAACATGTACAATATACTCTTTTGCTTAAGATTTATCCTACAATTTGTCCTATTATTTGATAATTATATTTATTTATTAAAAGTTTAGCTTTGTTACTAAAACTCTATAAAATATCTGTACAAAAAGTACGCGCGTTGTTAGTGATCCCACTCACGAGCAACTTTTGTCACGGTGACAAAACCAGTTTTGTCACTGTCACGTCACCTATCCAAAGGGGAGTGCACTCACGGAGGGTAACGGGGACAAAACTTTTTTGAAATCAAGTTTTGATAAATGACTTCACACTAACTGAGTATTCTTTTTAAGTTTTATCATTAAATGTTGATCTTTATTCCACTTTTTTATAAGAAAAAAATAAATCTAATATTTTTTTTATTTTAATATTGTTCGTATGTATTTACCTCTTTTTAAACTGAACTTTTAAACTTTTCTTTTTAACTTTATATATTTTAATAATATTTTACGGATATAAATTAGACTTAATTAATTCGAATAAATTCAAAATACCAAATTAAATTTAATCAAATCAGTTCAAATTCAATCACATTAAATTAATTTAAATTGAACTCATCATAATAAATTAAAATCTAATTGATTGCAATCAAAGTTTTTAAGTCGGTATTGTTGTTTTTTTTTGCTAAGGCTGGCAACACACCACTGTGAGTGACAGTAGAAATGTCACCGTTGGGTGTTTCGTCGCCCCGTGAGTGCATCTTCATACAAGTCCATGGACTTGATGAGGGTGACGAAACTGTCACCGTGATAAAAGTTGCTCGTGGGCGGGCTCACTGTGTGGTCACTAGTGACAGTTGTCAAAATCAAAACATTTCAACTTTCATTACAAATTTCGTGTTTTACTGGTTTTGTGTGTTGTTCTGCTTAAAAAGCCCAAAAAAAGTAGTAATAAACTTAATAAAATAAGTTTCATTTTATCATAAATTCGTGTTTTATAGGCTTCTGTCAAAACTTTTAAAATAGCGGATAAAATTTCAAACGTTTAACGTACCAGTTGTTTATAAACAACGAAATGTGCACCAATTTAACAAGAAAAAAGTGGCTACAGCATTTTGGACTATATTTATTAACTACTGGCCTAGATAAGAGTGAGAAAAAAAAATTGCAATTTTATTGCAATGGATTAGTAAAAAAAGTGTGTGTTCAATTCCTTCAGCAGGGAACACGAAGATATAAACGAGTTTATCACGAGTCTAGAAAATCTCAGCTTAAATTGAAAGTCATTGGTCAGTGATATATTTATGTGCAACAAAGTGGTTGAGCTCAGCTTGCACATACGTCAAAGATTATTACAACAGTCATTTGAAACATCACACAGCACAGAATAGAGAGGATGTGCATATTCCAGTGAATTCGTATGGGCAAGCAATTAGTAGGAGAACAAAATTGTAAAAAAATGGTTATATTTGCATAATCCATATATAAACTGTATATAAGTATTATGAACTCCTTCAATTTTATTTAATTGGTCTTCGGTTCAGTCTACAATGCTTGCGTCAGTATAATCAAGAAAAGGAACAAGCAGATCTGTGCAAGTATAATTTTGAAATTTTGAAAGGGTTGAAGACGACACTAAGACCTCCTTCAAGACCACTCGACTTTTGATATTTGTTTCTGGCTGGCAATAATTATGGCTTGAGATAAGCTGGGATGGACATCCCAGTTTCCAAAATATAAATAAAGTATATTTAGATATTGATATTATATTGGAAAAATGCTTCTGAAAATTCAATAATTACAGTTTAAAAAACTAAAAAACACACAGCACAACCTCGGCCCGACTGCATGATAATGAACTTTGGGATGGGCCCCTTCCCATTTTCACAGGGTGAGGGTACAGTCAATTTTTTGTAGTGTCATCACTCATCAGTCTTTAATTTGTATGCAAATTTTCAAATTAATTGGACGTCTTGAAGTGGGTGAAGATTCCGTTACATAGATACATACAGGTGCTTATAAAATAGTGTAAAAGTGTGTTAATAAATGAAATTAATTTATTAATTATATATGTGTAATTTTAAACTATCTTAATATTCAATCTTTGTTCTTTGTTTGCTATAAATTTGCAACTGTAGTCTTATTCTTATATTCTTGCTTGCCATTTAATTTTATTTGGTTTAAAAGAATATATAGTTAATTTATTAACTTACACACCCCTTTATATTAATAATAATTTGTAAAACTATTTAAAGTTACATTTTTTAACCATGTTATTTAATTTATATTTAGATTTTGTTAATATTTGGTTCAAAGTAATTAATTTTATTTGGTAAAAAATAATATCTTATTACACCTTTTTGATTTCACTTTGTATTGTGATGTTTTAGCTATGTGATGTAGGTATATTTTATTTTTTTTCATTTTAGTGATTGTGTAGATATTATTAGTAAAAACTTAGATGATTTATGTAAAAAATATAATATATTAAAACTAATCCACTATGTTAGTGGTTGCTTGAGGAAATGAGCTCTAATGAAACTTTAATCAAAACTGTTATCTAACTTTTCTATATTATTTAAGCTCTTACTTCTTTATGCTTTACATTTGTTTTTAGTCACCTTATTTTTTGTTTCAATAAAACATAGTTATTTTTTTTGGATTTGTTTTTTTTATCATTATCATTAACCTCATCATATCAACATCATTTGTTACTTTGAAAAAGATAGGATAATTAACTCAGTAGCTTTGGTAAAGTCTTTGGTTTCATTTAGTTTTTGACAAAAGAACCTCAATAACATTCAAACTTAAAATTTATATGATTTATGATCGAACTTCGATTCGATCTGGCTGTGCGTTACTCAATCACGCCTAAACTACTGAACCAATTTCAATGAAATTTGGTATAGAGAGTAGAGCCTGAGAAAGGCACATAAGCTACTTTTTAATGGAAAAGAAATAATGGGGTTGAAATAGGGGATGTAAGTTTGTAGGGAAATTTCTTCATTTTTAAAGCTAGAAGCTTGAAACTAATTTTTTAGACTTTTGATTAGATGTAAATAAATAAGGCATTCTAAGATTGAATTTTACCCTATAGGGGGTAAAAATATGGGATGAATGTTTTTATGTGATGACGTCGGCAAAAATTACGTCAATACAAAATGTGAAACTGAAATGAACGCTGAAGAAACTTGCCAGGCACCGCGCCACGCGCCATGCACAATGAGTGCTGCCGTATACCTGCGTGTGTCTACCCGAATAGGCATGAGGGCAGATGACTATTGTTTTGTTTTCCTTCATTAATGTTCTTTGTGAAATTAAAAAAAGTTTTTATTTTATGAATTTTTATGTATAAAAATACCTCTTACATATACATTTATTTTAAGTTTATTAATTAAAAAATTTGAGATTTTATTTAATGTAATTTAATTTAATTTGTTGTTTATATTTACAGAATAGTTATATTATTTACCTATTACTCTATTGATTTAAAATAACATAGTAATGCTATCCACTAATATTTATACCAGAATTCACTTTTTTTTTTGGTTTCTTTAACATAAAGATATTTTTTGTTTCTCGTCAATTTAGGTATTTTTTAATTTTTTAAATGTTATGTTAGCCTCTAATTGTTTATGTATTTTGTTACAATATTTTTATACATGTAATTTGACAAATGTTTTTCTAAATATATAACGTTGGCTTCCTATTAAATAAATAAAATAAATAAATAATAAGTTTTTTTGCAACCTAAAGTAATTTTAATGTTTTTGTTTGCTTACGTTCATAAGTTAAATTAAGTGTAAAAAGTTATAGAGGTTTTAATTATTTAGGTTAATAAAAGTAGCTGAATACAAATTTATATAGGTTCTTAAATAACTTAGGTGCTTATAAAATAGTGTAAATAAAAAATATAAAATAAAGGAAACTTTCATAATTTTTATTTAATTTTTTTGTTTTCGTCAGAAATAAAACAAAATGTAATTACTTATAGGTGTTTTGTTAATTTCATTTTAATAGTACTACTTTTTTAATTAAAGAGGACGAATCGATAGAAGATTTTTTTCTTGTTTAATTACGTTGTATTTATTGTAATACATATGCCTAGAAAATGCAAATCTAATCTAGCGAGTAGTTCTGCCAAAGCTCGCGACCCCCCTTTCCACGTAGCTTAAACTAACGGAGTTCTGTAATTGTTGATGTTTATTTAAAAACATAAAAAAATCTCGTGAACAGGCTCCAGGCGCTAGCTTTTTTTTCTCATTTTCTTTTATGCTCCTTTCATTTCAAAGCCTTGGTTAGAGGGCCCCCTGAGCTCAAGGGCCCTGGTGCACTGCACCACCTAGCCCTACGATAGCTACGCCACTGCCTATAAGATGTAATTAACATTTAATTATGTGGACATGTTTAAAATTTCATGATTATAATGAGCTAAATAAAAACATTTTATGAAATTATTCAAAACAAAATCTAAATATAGGTACTTTATTCATGTAGGCTTGTTGAAACATTTCATTTTAGATAATGTATTGCAACATTTACAAAATATACGTTATGCCAATCAAATACAATTCTGAAAGTCAATAAATAGATCTATCTATGAGTGAAACTCATAAATCTTACTTAATACACATTAAAATTAATTGAGTATTCATTAAGAATATATACATTTATGCAAAATATCAGCTCGTGAAGAGCACGAGATCGCTTAAGATATCCGCCCGATTGGCCTGACATTTGTATCAGTTACTTCTTCCCCGACGAAGACGTTCACTAAGAACAGATTTTACGCCAATGATATTATAAGTAAAAAGGTGTAGATAGGTTACGTATACGTACATAGCATTCAATCTACGAAAATGACACTGTTACGCACACATAAATAACTTTATATTGCAATATAGGTACACACTACATTACGATTCGTCGCTAAAGTAGGGTGGCATGATTTAAGTATCACGAGTGAAAAAAAGACGAATATATTTGCGAGAGTGCATCGTCTCGTATCAAAGAAACGACATAGAATCAATTATCAGACAATACGTTTTTTCTTACCCGGATTAATGCCTATCAATGCGATTACTCATAAATTCATTTTGTAAAAGTACTAAAAATTCATTGAAAATAGGCAAATAAAAAGTATTAATATCAAATAAACAATATCAACCCACTGGATGCTCCTGTCGATGGAAATCTAGAAACAATTAATTAATTTCATGATCATCTATAAACACTATTTATACATCATCTTTACGACATATTGACAAAAATATTTATTTATATTTTGATTTCAATAGTAATATAATGTAATGAATAATTTAATATTCTTTTTCATTTATATAAATAAAACAAACATATAAAATTATTATATATGTGCCAACTGCCACCACTGTTTGTGTTTTACTCTATGATCAGTAACGTCGTCTATCTCTATTGCACTCGTTCATTAATATACTTTTGTTGCATTCATTCATTTCTAACGTCATACTTTACGAATATAATATTTGATTTGTGAAAATATTAAGATAAATAGTAAACTTACTAATGAGAAGTGATTCCTTAAGTTTAAGAAGTTTTGATAGTATAATTTGTGCAATATCTCATAACACACGACGGCATTTCTGGTTATTTTGGGTCACTTTTAATTATAATTGTACTCGTTACGTGACGCCTATCCATTGACAATGGTGATATAATACTGATTACTGAGATGAAATGTGGATAGTAATCCTGATTTCGAACTAGTGCTCACGGAGTGCTTGTAACCTATCTACACCTTTTTACTTATAATATCATTGTTTTACGCTATTACTATTGAAACAAACGCTATATAATATTTAATGTTTTTTGGTTAATATATTATGTTTATTTGATAAAAAACAAACATTTGTGTGTATAAAAAATTAAGTAATTGTATTTGTTTCAGGTAAAGGAAAAAGATGGAGAACAATACATTAAACACGACATTAAATGAAACAACGAGTAATTTAAATGGGGTAAGATTTTTTATATAATTTTTTTTTTAAATTTCTCATATTGTTTAGTTAAAATAAGTTGAAAAAAAAAACTAATGTTTAATTTCTTGTACAATGCGATAATTGGAAAGCTATAAAAACAGATATGATATTAAATTAAATACGTCAAATTGAATACGTTATTTACTTTAAGCATTTCATGTTTAATATAATTGCCCTTTACACCACCTAAGTTAAATTAATATCTCAGGAGTAATCGTAGTTTTAAAACTATCGCGCACTAAATAAATTCAAGCGGTCCCACACCGATAACACTAACGCGCGATGCAACTGCCTGCGCGCCCCCGCGCCGCGTCCCTCTGTCCTTTTTAAAAATATTTACTCTGCTACTCGGGCGAAGCTGGGGCGGGTGGCTAGTATAATTATATAACAAAGCTTATTTTTACAACTTAAAATGTCAGTACGTAATTACCACTTCTGCTCTCGAGGAAAATGCTTATTCCAACAAGCTGCTCCAATGACAATGAGGAGCATCCTATCTAGTATCATAAACATTACCAACACCCAGACTAATGAAAGTATATTTTTTTTATTGTACAGGTAGGCGGACGAGCATATGGGCCACCTGATGGTAAGTGATCACCAACGCCCATAGACAATGGCATTATAAGAAATGTAAACCACCGCTTGCATCGCCAATGCGCCACCAACCTTGGGAAACCACACCAACTAAGATGTTAAGTCTCTTGTTCCTGTAATTTCACTGGCTCACTCACCCTTAAAACCGGAACACAACAGTACAAAGTACTGCTGTTTTGCGGTAGAATATCTAATGAGTGGATAGTGGCACCTCCTAACCAGGCGAGCTTGCTCAAAGCTCTACCACCGAGTGAATAGATAACTGGCAAAAAAAAAATATTTATAAGTACCAGAAGGAATAGAACCAGTGATCATCTTTAAAAAAAATATATTTATCTTAGACTAGTTTGTCTATCAGATTTGTAAGGTCAAATCTAACAGACTGAATTAGAACCGCTTCCACTTACCTTGCGTATCACATTATAAATTTTGGTTCCGGTAAGCAGATCATGCTTCTACACCTATAATTGGCTCCAGACTAAGGACATCTTCAACGATCAATTGAGAGAGCCCATTTTAAATACTACCATGACACACTTCATGCACTGACTCATCACACAGGACTGGCTCCTCACAACGGAACTGGGACGAAAACATTTATAAAAGGTCTAAAAGGAGAAAATAAAAAAACGTTACACAAAATTTTTGCCTTTAATTAGGATTAATAAGAAATTAAAAAATCTATACAAACAATACCGATAATATACAAATTATTTATCAATGTTTTGATTTTGATTAGAACGACTTTTAACCCACAAAAAAATAGTCCTAATTATTACAGTAAAAACTACAGTAACGAGAAAATTGCACACAAAAATTGAGAAAATTGGTTGTAATTGTAGTATTTAGTTTTTATATTCCTGAGAGGAATGAAAACTGATATTAATGCACAACATAAAAATTAAGCTTAAAAAAAGATTTATATAATATTTCATCGTTCGAATAAATAATTAAGCAACACGCCATTACTGACAGTTGACACTGTGCGTTGAGCGCTCACGGAGGGAGGATGTACATATCTCGTCGCCGCTTGGCACGCTCGCACACGTTCTGGACATTACAATCTCTTATTACGATGACGACCACCTAATAACAAACATCCCAACAAGGTAGTATTTACGTAGCGCGCGATTTTTACACATCTGCTTAATTTTGCGTAAAATTATATAATTATGTATATAAATGACTGATTTTTAATCAAATGACTGAACTAATTAGAAACCGTGGTAACTTCGCGCGGAACAAAAGAGTTTTGTAAAAACAGATCGAATTGCTCGTACAAGCCCAATGTAGAATGTATGTACCTATAAATTTAATTTAACTGATTTTACACAAAGCGAATGAAATAATATCTATACAAGTTTTGAAAAACGGTCTAGGAAATAGTATGTTGGTATCTCATATGATTATTTTTCTAAATTTCTACCATACATTGGAATTGTATAGATACTAGCGACCCGCTCCGGCTTCACGTCAGAGTAAATATTTCTAAAACAGACAGCGGGACGCGGGGGCGCTCAAACGGTTGCCCGTTGCATCGCGCGTTAGTATGACCGCTTGAATTTATTTGGCGCGCGATATTTTTAAAATTACGATAACTCCTAAGATATTCATTTAAATTGAATGGTGTAAAAGGCAATTATAATACACATATTTAATTTCATAAGGATTAATATCATATCCGTTTTATAGCATTCCAATTATCACATTATTATGTAACCATTTTTTGAAGTGAAAACTTCTTTAGGCGCACCACACCACACATTTTTTCGGGGGTAGTAAGTTAGGCTGATCCGTCATGCTCCGAGGTGAAACGCTCGATCGGGTGAACTCGGGACCGCCGAGTCTACCCGAGCGAGAAAGATACAGTCAGCTGCTCTTCGCAGTTGTATCGCTGTATTGCGTATGATCAATCCTCAAGTCTTAATTGTCTTTATTAAAATAATAGTTGTAATTGATACGTAATGATAATTACTATTTTAACAGTTGTTAAAATTCTCTGTTTTACAAAAATCCGTTTTACATTGTGAGGTTAGTGTGTCTATTTAGCGTTTTGGTAATATTGAAAAATAATACATTTTGAAAAAATAATATATAGTAAAAAAATCATGAATCATATATCATTAATATGTTCTTTAATATCGGACTCTGTTATAGTTTTTAAAGCGCGAGATATATAAATTGAGCATTTTGGGTCGGCGACTTGTATTTACATTGAGCCGAATACGTCCCTCTCATATTAGTAATTTTATTTTTACGTTTGTTATACTTTACAATTTGAAACTCATCATCCGTGGGTACTTTGACTTTAGGCGTTTAGGCGACTGTTAAATCGCGCGCAACCAAATTATTGGCCCCAGAAATCAAATTCGTACCTTACATTTTGCATACGGGCGCATTTCGTTTGATGCGAGCGATCGTCATTAAACACAATATCACGATATCAGGTTATATAGGTATTTGTTGCTTCTTCGTGTACGCACTCAGGTTGTGGTACAGACACAAGCGGGTGTTTTATAGAATTCACATTTTTTATTATTTCTGGATCTACTGCCTGAGGTTTGCTGATATCTTGATCCCGACGCGATTTCATTTCCAGTTCCTAAAATCTGCCAGCTCATGGCTAAATTTCATTTTAAGTTCCGACTCTGTTCTCATCATGGCCATATCTTTAAGTAAACAAGTTACGTCCACATAGTCGAATGAAACTGGTGGCAAGCGATTTAAATCCTTCGCCACAAAAATCGGTTGAACATCCCGATCGATCTCCTTTAATAATTTTATGACATCCTTAATGTTTTCTCTTTCTTATCCTTCTTTGTAAATTTCTTACACCCCGATCGCAACATGCACTGTATAATACTTCTTTACCATTCTCATTTTCAATATCTGTGAAATTGTAACACAAATTTGCACAACTCTCGACAAATGTCAAAAACTCGTTTATTATAATACCCGTCATCGTCGATAACTTAGACCACGCGTTATATTTCGCTCATTGTTATAATTCGCTCGGAATATTCTTTTTTTTTTTCTTTTTTTTACGCACTTTGTAAATTGCAACAATACGTCCGATCGGTTCGGCGTCGGAACAGTAGTCGGAATTATAGTGCACTATACTGCTTATGTAAACATATTTTTAAATATTTTTGTTAGTGTTTATGTTGCCAATAAAAGTAATTATGATTGTTTCAGATCCTCAAGACTTCAAGCAATATTTTTACGCTTCTTTCAAGTGTAATGCTGATAATATCAGTATACATTTTTCATAGATATCGGTAAGTATGAACGAATCGTAATTTGAGTATTTATAAAACTTTAAGAACCAGACGAGGAAGCAAGTATAATGCTGACGCTGTTAATTCCTTTAATAAGTTCTAAGACGGTCTTAAGAACTAACTTCAGTTATATTTATGCCCGTAATTACATTTCCATGCATTTATATTTGATAAAGCTTAGCTAAGCTAAGCAAATTCTAAACCTAAAAGACCTGGAGACACTGACACAAATTTTCCGGTCATTTATACCAGTATGGCGACTCTAGATGGGCTTAGTTACGTAATGACGAAAAGGAAAATGATGGTCATAGCGCTGTTACTGGTGGCCCAATCGCGTGGGCCTTAATCGAACGTGTCGGATATATTACTGAAGTCAAACCATTTGTTCCACAAAAATTCTTGTGTTTCCCAATAGGCGATAGAAAAAGAAGTATAAGTAGTGTAATGCCATACATCACCGGTGTTACTTACAGCCCGCCATATCGACGAAAACATGTTAATTTAAAATAAATAGAAAAAACAATCATTTGTACCAGGCTAACTTTTGCACAGATAATTAATCATCGTCGACTAGGCATTCACGAAAATCACCATGCCATACTTTTCCGACGGTTCCAAATGACCGCCATACCGACGCAAAGGTGTACAAATGACCGAAGATTTGTGTCAGTATCCACATAATCTTTTCTTGGCATACTTTACTAGACCTATACTTGGTGGTAGAGCTTTGTGCAAGCTCGTCTGGGTAGGTACCACCCACTCATCAGATATTCTGCCGCAAAACAGCAGTACTTAGTATTGTTGTGTTCCGGTTTGAAGGGTGAGTGAGCCAGTGTAATTACAGGCACAAGGGATATAACATCTTAGTTCCCAAGGTTGGTGGCGCATTGGTGATGTAAGCGATGGTTAATATTTCTTACAATGCCATTGTCTATGGGCGTTGATGACCACTTACCATCAGATGGCCCATATGATCGTCCACCTTCCTATACAATAAAAACAAAATTCTTGTTTCAAGTCTAAATGGCTGGGGAGCTTGTGGCAGTAATTTTTATATGATTCCATTGTCTGACGGAGGTTGATAATATTAGAGTACTAAATAAAACAATCATTTTAAACAAATTTTGTGATTAATTGATTGCTGCAATATTAAATAGGAGCTTGCAAAAAATGTTATTAAAAATAAGTGTCTACCGATGCCGGTGGTCTTAATAAATTGTATTTAATATAAAAAAATATTAATGTCAGCGGCAGGAGCTTTTCCTGCTGTGTTTTAGAGTATTTATTTCTTTTTCTAATATATATATAATATATACTGTTTAATAATATATATATATATATATATATATATATATATATATATATATATATATATATATATATATATATATAAGAACAAACTACTTCATCTTCAGGCAGATTAGAATAATTATTGATATTATAACATATAAAAGAATTATATAGTACCAAGTAGAAAATGTAAGCAGAATCATAAAAATATTAAACGTGCAATTAACGAACCAGCTACTTTAAAGTGATATATAATTTTTTTTTTGTTTCAGGTTACATAAAAAGAAACGCATATATCTGCATATGCATTTATTTTCATCTTTGATACTAAGCAATGCCATATGGATGATCAACACAAATTTCATATATGAAGATGAAGACATCCTGGAAGACAACCCGGTGAGTATTTGTCATTAATTTTATTACTTGCAATGTTTGTTAGTTTGTTTATTTTAGATATTGCTATCTGAATTAGAATCAATCCCAATGCCTACCAATTGAAATTTTAAATGTGGTTCATTTTCGATGACAAAACAATTTGATGTATAACCTGATTCTTCACCCAGGAATCGTCCCAAATGAAAAAATTGATAACTTTCAACAGAGCATATTTGAATATGAAAGCTTGTTTTTAAATGTTTATTACTATTGTTACTAATAATTTCATTGTCATAAACTACTGTAATTGTAAGTGAAATATTTAAATATTATATTTTCAATTTAAATTTTTTGATACAGATATGGTGCAAAGGGATGCTACTGTTAAGTGAATACTTTACGCAGACGTGCTACTGCTGGCTATTTAATGAAAGTCTCTTCATTTTCTTGTCTTTTTTCCAAGTAAGTACTCAAAGCGCATCAACTAGTTCTAAATTTTATTCGTTTTTTTTAAGAATTTTACTAGAATTAGAATTGTGAACTGTTTTTTTTTTAAAAAGGCTACTACTCTACTTGACTATACACATATAATTATTTTAATAAAATGAATAGACAATTGAAAAGTCTGTAAATATATTCAAAATTAAGTCAATTGTTCGATAGGGTTATTCATTTTATAACGAAAAATGCGTGCTAGTCGATGATTTATTCAAGCAATAACAATGCAAGCAATAACGATTGTTTTTTGGAACGAAGTACTTTTATTAATAAATATATGATATATACTTATATTTACTTATGCTAAAAACGTTTTCACTAATTTTGAATTATGTTTACATTTTATAATACACTAACAGCGGCACTCGTAGAGATTTAACGGCTATTTTGCGCTCCTTAAAAAACATCTCAATAAGTTCCACCACAAAATATTACGAATATGATACGTGCATGCGTGGCTAAGTAAAGGTTACCATCTAAAGTTAGGTAGAGCAAAAAAATCACTTTAACGTGCTTTTTTTATTTTAATATTATTGATTTCATATTTATGTTTGGCGGCTTATATTATTTGTGTACGTGTCATAGGAATACATGTTACTAAACGCAAAAATTAAACAAATCATAATCACGTTTCTAAATCAAACCAAATTTGTCGTCACTTAAATCACTGTGTCACGGAACTAAATATCGTAATGATGAACACAATTATATTGAAATTAGCATAATATTTGATTAGAGGGAGTTGCATAAAGGAGGTTGAGGCGCTTTTTGGATGTGACAAAAATACAGTAATATCAAAATCTACATGTTAAAACAAGTTTTAAGTCGAAAAATATATCTGAAAGAACTTCGTTTCCAGGGACTACACTTTTTTTTATACTCGCTTAAAATAATAATAATTAAACAATATGTGCCATCTCTTTGCGTCAATGTAATGTGTGTGCAGCTCAATGTTTTTCATTTACTGTTTAGTAGAGTTTAGTATTTTATATGATATATAACTTTTTTTAATAAGCTATTCAAAAGTAATAATTTAATTAACCTTCGTGAGTGTGGCAGAATAATTGTTATAAAAGTAAAAAAAAAAATCTTAACGTTTTTAGCAAAATAGTGATATGTTCATACATATTATGTTTATAAGCCTTAATAATATCACAACGCACTAAACGTTCGCTTTAAATGTATATTAAAACTATGATGTGTTCATTTTTTAAATTTTTTTTGTACAATAATTTTAGTAATCAACGTGTGTTGTCGATGTTATTTGTAGTTTTTTTTTAAATGAGCTTATTTTGTATGATCTCAAAAAACCATATTTAAAATATAAAAATACTTGTAAAAACAACGATATCAGCATTTTAAGAAAAAAGAATTTTTCCTGAGATCTATTTATTGAATTAGTATACAATGGTACTGTTTAATAAATATATGTAGAAAAAAAAATATTGACCAAGATATAAAAAATATCAAGAATAACGCGAAAATACTGGCGAAACACAGCCTTAACTCTGACGAGACTCAAAATTGATTTAATTTATAAAAAAGCATACATGCTAGTAATAAAAAAAATTATAGATGTTTTTATAAAGACCATTTTTGTACAAAAAAGATATATTTTTTTATTTACATCTTCCTAATTCGTTGGATTATTGATTTTAAATTTTACTATTTTTAAATTATAATTTGCTTAATATTTATCATTAATTATTATGTTTATCACACAGGTATTTTTCGATGAGTTCATTGTAGTGGATTATATAACACCCATTGGTTGGCTAGCCCCAGGACTGAACGTTATTGTTTACGCCAATGTTCGCTATTTTAAGGCTGATTCTCTTGAAAGGTAAGTTCATATTTTAATTTACTATTATACTTATAAATAATACACCCCGCCTGGACCCGGGACACTGGTTCTTACCCTCAGTCGATCAAGGGCACTCTCCATCTCTCGCTCCGTGGTTTGTGGTGGAGCCACAATTTCTTAAATCACAAAACCGGAACAATTTCAAACAAACATTATTTCGTTATAATTCAAAGGAATTTTGCAGCTATTTCGATGAAAGCTCCCAATTGGCTCCTTTTTTCCGACTTCTTCAACAATTATCGTCATATTTCAACAAATTTAGAGAAAACATTATTGAATTATACACGAAAACCTTCCTATTGAATCACTTTATCCATTGGTGAAAATCGTATGAAAAACCGTTCAGTAGTTTTTTAGTTTATCGCGTTCATACAGACAGACAGGAAACGTTTTATTATATGTAGTGATAGTGATAGTGATGTACTTGAGAAGTAGTTTTCATTCCAAGAATATATCATTCGTATTTAAAAGTACATAGTACCTGTTAAAGTGTGCTTCTCCATGACAATCTTAATAAAACCAAATAATTACTTTAAAAAAATCTCAAACCTGTCATTGAACATGGCCAGCATTGATTTCAGTGAAAACTGTTTTCACATGGATATTTTTAATATTGGTTGATTAATTAATAAATTATCCAATTTACATATTAATGATTTATATATATAAATGAACAATATATGGAAAATTACTTATTGTTTTGAGAGCATCGTAAAACCGATAACAATCAGAACCCATTTGAGTACGGACATAAAACTATTGTTAACGTACTTTTTAAGAGAAAGGCTTATCTTAAGGATTCACAATGAGAAACACAAATTATTTAAAATGGATATATGCATAGTAATACTTCGAATAAGAAAACGAATGAAGATGTTTGATTTATAAGAATATCAGATTTTATAAAGTTTAAATCGAAATTAGTACATATTTTAAAACTCCTGTAGTAATACGAGCAAGATGTAAGGGTATGATACAATAATCTCGTAATAAAATACAAACATATTTCTTACCCACAGATGCTGGACAGGCGCGAGCTCTACAATGTGGATTTTAAAGGGACCGACCATTTTGATAATTGGTTCATCAATCGGTAAGTACCTTAAAATAATATATAAATAATATAATGATATATATATATATATATATATATAAGTGGGTTTTTTAATTATAAAAATATAGTGGACAACGAACTTAATCTAAGAAATATTGTCCATCGTGATCTATGACCTTACGCCATCTATCAGGCAGAATACGGTTGCCGTCGCGAAAGAAACTTGCAGGCTTCGAGACGATAAAATCATCGACGAATTTACGCATATCATCCAACGTTTTGAACTGTTTATCCTCTAAGTCGTGCTTCATTGACCGGAAAAAATGAAATCAGATGGGGCCAAGTCTGGCGACCATGCCGCTTGCGGGAGAACTTCCCATCCCAAATTCAACAGGGTCTTTTGAGTCGCGCAAGCAACGTGAGGTCAGAATAATGACTTGCCAGCTTCCTTGCCTACGCCTAGTAAATGATCTTTTCTGACCCAGCTGTTCGCTCATTTTGTTCCACTGTTGACTGCAGCGTTCTGCTGTCATCGTCTGACCAGTTTCCAGAAGTTCATAATAAAGCACAACCATCATCTCCCACCAGATTCACAGAAGAATATTCTTGAAGTGACTGTTCGGTTTCGGCGTCGATGTAGAGGATTGCACGGGATCTACCCATGACTTTTTACGATTGGGATGAATAGTAAAAAAAATGTACTTCTCATCACCCGTCCTAATTTTCCTCAAGAAGTCCTTTTTCGTGCCTGGGCAAGCAGTGAAAGACACGTGTGCATACGTTGACCTAACTTGTATTCGGTCAACACATGTGGGACCCATTTTCCAAGTTTGTGATTTTATCCATCTGGTGCAAACGTTCGGAAATGGTTGTTTGGGTGACTGCTAATTGAGCTGCAAGCTCTTTATGCGTTTGTGTTGAGTCTTCATCTAGTAAAGCTTGCAATTTCGCATCTTCGAACTTTCGAGGCTGCCCATGGCGCGGCTGGTCACTATGATCGAAATTACCACTTCTAAAACGGTTGTACCAATAATTAGATGTTTCATTAGATACAACGTCGTCACCAAGAACACTACAAATTAATTTTCGTGCTTGAGAAGATTTTTTTTCCTTGTTGGTATTCGTATAAAATGTAGTGTGGAATGTGCTGTTTATCAGTTGCCATCGTAAACTTTACTATTCTGAGATGTTATATAACTTGTGTAGACTTGTCGTTTGGTGTTCTAACCTCTTGTGTCCAATCCTTAAAAAATCACAAAAGATCGCGAAATATTTCTGTTTTAAAATTAGTTTTAAGCTCTAAGAAAAAATCTGTAAAAATTAAATCATACTCCTATTATTATCTATGAAAGTTAGACATTTAGATTTTTATACACATGTTAATTTTAAATTCGACTTATTGTTTGAAAAATGTATACATTTAATGTATGTATGTAGTATGTACATGTAAGTTCTGAATTTAATTAAAGTACCGTCTATCATTCTCTTTGTATCTAACATTTTTGGAACGAAGTTCTTTTACGCGGCTTACAGTAGAGTGAAATGGAAAGACCCAATTTCACGTCACTAACGAAATAGGGTTCATACATCGTAGCGACATCGTATCGTACATATTTTTGGTGGCAATAATGGGTACTATGTTGTAATGTTACGACTTTGTAATAGCTAATAGTATTAGTAATAGTTTATAGGTGCCATTCCAAGAAATAACAATGATCGATTTGATACTACTATTTATACTATTTTATATGAGAAATACACAGTCCTTGTATAAAATAAAATAGTTTTTATTCGCAACTTCGTCCGCGAAAATTTAAAAACTATTATTTAAATTAAAATAGTATTTGGTAATAGACTAAACGTAGGACAGTGACAGTTTGTTCAAACTGTAAAAATTCAGATATTCAGATATTAAAATCAGATATTTACGTAATAACTATTTGGTACCAACGTTAAAGTTGTCAGAAGTCATGCCTTTTACTACAACTAAAGAGCAACTTTTAGGAAACAGCAAAAATAAAAATAGGTGTATTTGCAAAAAATTGGCCGAAAGTAATATTGAGAGAGGAGTCAATCAGAAAGTGATGCAGATCGGTTAGTTGTACAATCAGCTCTTGATAGTTCCTTCCATTATGTAGTTGTTGCAACAGAGGACATTGATGTGTTCGTGATATTTTTCTTGAAACAAGTCGAAAATAATGTCTTACAACTAGTTTATTCGGCAAAACCATGTTAATAAAATAACCAAAAATCATCTCTTGTTCATTCATGCATTCCCTGGATGTGACACTACATCTGTTTTTTTTTACATTTTGACATAATTTTGACATTCTGTTTTTTTTACATTTTGACATAATTTTGACATTTTTAATACACGAATTAAACGTTTAAAAAATTAAACGTTCGTTTTGGTAAATAATAAAAAAAAATCACAAAATTACTTGTTTAGTGTTATTTTTACAAACTTTATTTCGAAATAAAAAAACATTAAAAAGCTAAAAACTTGTTTTCTTATATAAATAACGTACATATTATATAAAAAATATTGCCCCCCTCTAAAATAAATCTGTTTTTAAATTATATAAAAAAACAAGAATTAAAAAACAAAATTATCAAAATCGGAGTTGTTTCTGAGGACTTTCGAAGATTGCCTGTTTTACGACTTCATTGACGCGACTACTACTTACTGACTCATTTTTTTATATACTTTCAGTAATTAGGTGGGCCCCTGGTAGTATTAGCCCAGGGCCCCTTAATCTCACGGTCCGGCCCTGGATTCAGTCGTATCAAATATAATTCGGTTTTACTTATTGCATTCAATTAATGAATTTATGAATGAAAGCACATCTTGGGAATGAGACGATCGCCGCATGGCTATTTCGTTATGTTTCTTTTTGTAAATGACAAAAAAAAAGACAAAAAGATCAACCCGCTGAGTTCATCTTTCGCCGGTTCTTCTCAGGGCTGGGTGTTTATTTTCCGAACCGGTAGTAGTTCCCAGTTTGACAATCAAAAAGTAAGTGTAATACTTCAATATTGAATAAATATTTTTAATTTGATTACAATAATTAAATTTGATTCAGAAATATCATATAAATTATAACAGATTTCATTTTGGATATACTTGCAGTAAATTCAATACTTGAACAATAATCTAAACATGAAATGCCTGTAAAGTTTCAAACAATCAAAACAGAAAATAAATATTGATTGATATATAATGGTCTTATATTTTAAAATAACTGTTAAAATATAAATTTTCGTATTTTAGACAATTATATAAATAAAATTTAATCATTAAAACAGAACAAATACAACAAATTAAAACGAAAAGATCCCCTTTCTCCCTTGGATCTTGTTGAGAGTGAACGTGTTTTGCATTTGTTTGCTTTATAAAACAAATAAATAAATAAATTTGATAAAGAATAATTGAACTACAAAAATTAGGAGTGCGTAACTACCAGGAAGATCGCGTCGGCAACGAGTGTGTATCGCAGAACGGCCAAGCGTGTGAAACAGTGAATAAATTACCATCTTGCTGTCACTGTCTGGAAGTTGGAACCCAGGGAGTCGCGCTCGAGCCGTCGAACCGTTCGGACGTGTCGGAATCTAGCTGCCCGTCCCGACTTCGTACGGGTTAATTAAGGATTTAATTCTGAGCATTTTTCAATCAGTACGATATAAACATTCACTGATCGATCTATTCACCTATTCAGTAGAGTTTATGTGTGTTCAACACAGGGCATATAATAATCCTACTTCCTACTAATATAATAAATGTGAAAGTCTGTTTGGATTTATGGAAGTTTGGTACTATTTTCGGCAAACGTTGTTTTGCCATATAAATTATTTCTTCACTATCACTACATATTATAAAACAAAGTACCCCGCGTTTCCTGTCTGTATGAACGCGATAAAGTAAAAAACTACTGAAGGGATTTTTATGCGGTTTTCACCAATGGATATCGTGATTCATCGGTATGGATAAAGTGATTCAAGTGGAAGGTTTACGTGTATAATTTATAAATGTTTTCAGTAAATTTGTTGAAATATCACGATAATTGATGAAGTCGGAAAAAACGAGCCGATTGGGAGCTTTCAGCGAAAACGCTTTGAAATCCCTTTGAATTATAACAATATAATGTATGGTGAAATTTTCTTCTTTCATAGGTCTACAGAAAAGTCCGCAATGGCATATTATGTCTATCTCTTAAGGTAAGATAACTATACCCACTTTACTGTTTAAAAAAATATTATTACTTAATAATGCTATAATTGGAAAGCTATAAAAACGGATATGATATTATCCTTATCAAATTAAATACGTTATTACAGCCCGCATCCACCCCGTACCTGCCACCTTTTTCAAATCGTCGGTCCACTTGGTACAGGGCGTCCTATACTACGTTTGCCTAAACGTGGTCTCTACTCTAACACGTGTCGGCTCCATCGGCCATCAATGTTTGCTTGGAAATCTGTGATTTTAAAGTAATATGTATGAAATGCATTTCTGTTAAGAAAAACTTAAGTAACGGTTTTTTTAACTTTTAAGTTGATGATTATTCTTTAAATAATCATCAGTGAACTTATTATGAATTCCTGTAGTTTGACTTAATATATTTATAGTTACTTAAGAGGCTTGAAATAAAATTTAATTTATAAAAATATAAAATACCCCACCGTCTATCTACTCCGTTGAGTATAGTTAAAACTATACAAGAGCAAGCGTACCCTTTTTTTATTCTATCAAGCTACAGGCCCATAGGGCATAAAATCTTCGTTCCTACACTTGATGGCGCATTAGCGAGGCAGGGAATGGACATAGTTTGAGCATGCACTATAAAAACTGTCCATGTGATAACAGTTCTCACTAAAATCAACCGAGCCGGCCATTGTCAACGATAGGTCTTGGGACTTTTGGTTGTCATAGCAGTAAGACCACTTGAGAGAGTTGTGCTTCCGGCCGGGATTGCCGGTCCATTCCGCTGCAACCCGAAGGTATGCAGCCTGGCACTATAAAAACCTACCTAGTAAATTACAGACAGGTAAAGTGCATCTTTTAGCTATCGCTAGGGACTTGAAATCGCAAAACGGACAATCCATCGATGACGTCTGCCTGCATGCGGGTCGCACACCCAGCGATGAGCCGATGACCGAATTCTTCGCCCACAGTGTACTGCTGCATAGTGCCGCGCACTCACTTTGTCATCGTAACTTTTAAAATATTTGTCCAAATGATATAGTGGAAGAGACAAAAGTTATCTTCTTTAAATATTGGAAGTGATAAAATTATTTGTTTATTTATTTTGTTGACATGAATCAATTTGTTCATATAAAATTTGATTGTATTTTCGATTCACTATTTTAGCGATAATGGCGTACATATAAAAGATAGATATAATATTATGCTGTCGCGGATTTTTTTGTAGAACGATATATGAGATATATTTCCACCATACATTATTATTTTCGTGTACCTCTTACGGTTTTTGCAGGGCATGCCAGCTTGCAACTTGCAAATAGAAGTTTTTTTTCCGACTGTATCACGTACACTTACTGTTATATTTTGATCAATTTACTTAATAGCCTATTTGTTATTTTGATGTATGGGCTATATTATTGTAATGATTCATTAAAATCCATTCAGTACTTTTGCGTGAAAGAGTAACAAACATCTATACATAATACAAAATTTCGTGCTTATTATATTAGTAGGAAGTAGAATTATTATATGCCCTGTACTGAACACACATACACTGTACTGTATGGGAGAATAAATCGATTGGTGAATGTTAATATCTTATTGATTATACGGCACGGGATAAAATTCTTATTTTACCTGTACGAAGTCGGGACGGGACGGTTATAAGTAGTCGAAAGCTTTGTAGACAATGAAAGTATGCTTTATTTAGGTCAATAAATTATTCTTTATTAAAGTAACGAATATATTTTAAATTACAATTCTTGATAGCTATCTAAACATCAAAAATAATTATTCATATTTTTACTAATACAATATGACAATAATTTGACCGCCTCGTTGGTCTAGTGGCTTGATATAAAGCCGCAGACTCAATGGTCCTGGGTTCAATTTCCAGGTCGGGCCAATAAATAGTTATTGGGGTTTTCCGTCAGAAAATTCTCAGTAGCAGCCCGGAGTCTGGAAGTTGGAAGTGTGTACACTCCCGTGCCTCGGAAAGCACGTTAAGCCGTTGGTCCTGCGCCTGAACTCTTTCCGGTCGTGTCGGATTGCCGTCCCATCGGATTATGAGAGCTAAGGAAAAGAGAGTGCACCTGTGTCTGCGCACACACTTGTGCACTATAATATCTCCTGCGTAGTTGGCTAATCAAATTTATATATTTATTTACATTTTATTTTAAGTTTATTTTTTTTTGTATATGGACTTCGTTATTTCTATTGACGGTTGGTTTTGTTGTTTGGTAATAGGTCTTTTTAGACCTATTTTTTTGTTTTTGTTGTTGTCATCGTTGTTGTTACTTAGTGGGTGTTGTTTTGGTTTTGTTGTTGTTTTGTCGGTAATGGACGTCGACACTGAATTGTCCGACAATAATGGTGGGGGTAAACGCCCACATGGAATGGGAATTGCCCTTTTTGATTCCGACTCCGATACGGAGGCGATTGTTAGAATTACGGCGAAATGCAATACTGCTCGTCGGGGGAAACTCTCTTCTAGGGGACGTGGAAGCCTTGCTCAGGCTGAAACTGAGCTTAAGGCAAAGGCCGCTGAAGCCAGAGCTCAAGCCCGAGTGCTCGCTTCGGAGCAGGAGTTCTGGAAAGAGGATCCCAAATATTGTTTTAGACTCTGAAGAGTCTGCTTCGGATGCCACGGGAGATCCTGCGAAGTTGGGCGCGGAGGAACTTCGTGCGTAAGCCGGCCGTAGCGTAGCTCTCATTTTAGAGATGGCGCAGAAATCCTCCAACTTAAAAGGAGGGGTCGCGAAAAATTTATGGGATTCTGCGGCCTTGTTCCAGAACATAGTCGATGCTCGGGCTTCCAAGACGGAAGCGGAAGAGACCCGCCGGCTTCGCGCGGATAACGGCCGCCTTCGTGAAGAGATAGAGGATTTAAAATCGGAGCTAAAACCCCACCGCCGTGAGTTCACGGAGATGCGATCCACGGTGACAGCGATGAATGATTCGGCGGCCAGTACCTCGCAGGATGCGCAAGCACTCGAGGAGTTAAAGGCCTCCATAGTGTCTGCGGTAGGCGTGATAAACGCCCGATCGGACGGTATCGAGGGGCACCTGCCTCCCGTAAAAGTGCATCGCCCCCCTTTAGCGGCGGACAAGTGGAAAATGGTCCGACCTATTCACGCTGGTGGCACGTGCTGTGCCTATACTGAAGCCGGTGGCTCCAGCCGCACCACCAACACCAACAGCTGGTCCCTCGGTCGCCTCGACCGAACGACGAAGTCACGGGTGGCCCAGGAGATGACCTGGTCCACCGTAGTTAAAAGGGGGAAGAAGGGGAAGAAGCCTTCACCCCCGGCCACACTACCCAAGAAGTCAGCGCCAATGGCACTTTAGGTGACCAAACCAAGCCTGGTCGCCCATAGCACAGCTGCAGTGATCATAACACTGCAGCCAGAGGCGCATAGAAAGGGTGTTACGTACGCCCACGCCCTAAAGCGAGCAGAACAGAGTATAAAGCTTCTGATGGCTATAAAGATTTGTGGCGGTCTTAAATTCCGTCGCTCTGCGACGGGTACCAGAGTACTAGAGCTGCCTAGAGCGCAGTCGGACCAAGCAGAAAAACTTGCTTGTAAGAGCTGTTAACCATCTCTTACATCGCCAATGCGCCACCAACCTTGGGGACTAAGATGTTATGTCCTTTGTGCCTGTAATTACACTGGCTCATTCACCCTTCAAACCGGAACACAGCAATTACAAGTACTGCTGTTTTGCGGTAGAATATCTGATGAGTGGGTGGTACCTACCCAGACGAGCTTGCACAAAGCTCTACCACCAAGTAATCTTGAACTTACTGACTTAATTTGACACAAATATTCAAAAATGTGCTTGGAACTGAATACTCCGCAAATGAAATTCAGACAAAGAGACCATAATTATACGATGTACATACGAGATTTGATTGCTAAAAAGTAATCACAAAGACAAAAATGGCAACAAAACAGGTAGCCGCATGAAACAAAATTTTATTAAATTTGACAAACAATCTAAGACGGGAAATACAGAAGTTTCATGATGAATCAATGGACATTTACCTTAATAATATATACCGTAGTAACTGCCAATGATCGTACAACAAATTACTTACTATGGAAAACTACCAAACACTTAAAAAAAATTGGTTGCCTGTAAAGTCGGTATACGGGCGAAAGTTTTACGTGACAACGACTTTGAGTGGTAAAATAATTTTAATGTGAATATTCATTCGTATAGTAGCCTTCCACTCGGGCATGGTTAGCCCGCCTAAGAGCGAGAGAGACAGACATAAAAAGTGAAAGGCACGCGTGCCTCTCACTCGCTCTCATTGTGAGCGCATAACGTGAGCGGAGCGTAACGCAGTTTCTTGAAGTGTCACCCGGCAAACCAATTTATAAGACGTTGTCACGTCAAAAACCTATAATGCATATCTCACTCATCAAAGAAACTGACGGGCGGTGGGCAATAACCAACCAACAAAAAGCTGATAGATTTGCTCAGCATCTCGAGCAGATTTTTCAAGCAAATAAAGCCGGTGCAGAAGAGACAGCTAGATGATGATGATACAACAACAACTACAGATAGTATTTACAACTCTTAAAGAAGTTTGCAAAGAACTCAAGCTCCTGAAAACAAAAATACCCCAGGTTTTGACCTTATTACCGGAGAAGTTCTTCGACATCTCCCCCATAAAGCCATCGTTAAGCTCACTACATTAGTTGCTGCATTTAGGCTTAAATACGTGCCTGATGTGTCGAAAATAGCTGAAGTAATAATTATACCCAAACTGGGAATGCCGCCATATGAAAAAAATACCATACAGATCAACTTCTTTACTACCGTTAATATCAAAACTATTTGAATAATCTTGTTAAAAAGATTAAAGACCATAATTGAGGAGCAGAACATAATTCCGAACTACCAATTCGGATTCAGAGAAAATCACTATATTCTAGAACAAGTACACAGAATCACAAATACAGTTGAGAAAGCTTTAGAAAAAAAACGGGTTTGCACTACCGTGTTCTTATATGTGGCCCAAGCTCTCGACAAAGTGTATGCCACACTCCACACATGGAAGGCTTCATTCACAAAATTAAGAAATCCTTCTGAAACAATTTGTAGAAATAATAAATTCATACCTGCCACTGAGAGTTTTTAGAATAAGACACGAAAATGCATATTCAGAGCTAAACAAATAAATGCTGGAGTACTTCAAGGTAGTGTATTAGGTCCGGTCTTATATCCACTATTTGCTGATGACACAGCTATTATGGCCACAGGTGTCACTGATGCGGAAGCAGTAGAAAAGGTCCAAGAAGCCATAAATACGATCTCTAGTTGGACAAGAAAATGGCGTATTAAACTAAATGAATTTAAATCAATTCACATAGATTTCAACAATAAAAAGACTTAACTATCATCCGGTATACATAAACAGCCACGCTATATAAAATACGAGAATAACGCCAAATACTTAGACAAGACTCTAAAATCAAAATTTGGCTGGAAGGCTCATGTAAAAAAGCAACGCAACGAAATTGAAATTCGCTACAAAAATGGACTGGCTCCTCGGAAAGCATTCAAAGATGTCAGTACATATTAAGCTACTCCTACAAGCAGGTCCTTGCGCCAGTATGGACCTACGGTATCCAGCTCTGGGGTTGTATCAAACAAAGTAACGTACAAATAATTCAAAGGTTACAAAATAAAGTACTCAGAAGCATCGTAAATGCACCATGGTACATAAGAAATGACGATCTACATCGGTTTATTTAGGAATAACACAACAAAATTGCTTATGCAATTAGGTTTTAAATCGCTTAAAATCCTTTCTTAGCAGATGATTACCTTATAAAATTAACCTAAGATCCAAATTACAGTGTTTAGGCTCAATAATTTTGTCAGCGCGATGATAGTTTTTTTTAATTTATATATGTTAAAACTATCGCTATAGCTGTAACCAATTAATAACAATATTACACACAATACGAGAAGGAGAAAAGATAATCAAATCTCAGATTTGCATATTCCATGAGATTTTCGTATTTGTATTTGTTTTTTCTTATTCTATGTTTTGCACTATAAACATTTCTTGATTATTTACGTTTATTTATAATACAACTATTCCACTTAACTAGTTGTAATTACTTCGAAAGATGGTTAAGAATACAAACCAATCCAGAATACAAAATTTTGACCAATTACATCGCGTCAATATAATGATTTCGAATAAATTGTGGTCAAAGATGTTTATTTGTCTTTATTGCTTTTGCTGTTGGAATTGGTTATACGTGTTATTCTTGTATATGTATGTACATAATATATTATTGCAAAATTTAACGATTTAATTAAACTCCCAATTGGAAGAACACTAAATGTATTCTTTATGACGTTTACTTTAACAACCATCATTTAAAAGAAGGCATAATAATAATAATAATAATCATTTATATTATTAGATAATAAAAGTCCATACAAATTAGGTATAGCAAAAAATTACAAATGTCCTACTATAATATCATTGTTAGTAACAGTTTATACTTAAAAATATGTTAGATTATACAATTAAACTCAACTATTTATGATTGCTGTCGCGATGTACGGCATGCCAGTACTTAACAATAGTTTTTCAGGGCACTCAGAGCATATCCTTAGAATCTCATTGTCAGAATTCCTAGCGTACCAAAATCCCGCAATTCGCGACCTAACAATCGCGAAATAGTCAGGGACTCTGGTCTCTACAAACATGGCTGACGCACTGCAGTTTCATCAGAATGCGGTATGCATTATTATACTGCACTCTGATGCTACTACGTGCACTTTTTGTGCCGTTACACCACAGCTGACACGTGTAAAAACACTGACAATACGCTCGAAATAGCGTCAGCTTAGCATCAGGACTACAACGCCCGAACCGACATACAATCATATCACACCGAACAGCCAAAGCCCTACGTTCACGCTCTATATCTAGGTTGTCGCGCAGATCCGGAGTAAGAATTTGCTCCAAGTATCTAAACTGCTCTACTCTTTCGATCGGTACACCATTCAAAGTCAAAGTCAAAGTCAAAATCTTTATTCAATATTCAAGCGTTACACTTACTTATTGATTGTCATAAATCTACCACCGGTTCGGAAATAAACACCTCAGACCTGAGAAGAACCGGCGAAAGAAACTCAGCGGGTTTTTTTTTTATATATAAATCTCATCTTTAAAATATATGCAATTTATACAATAACAGATTTTTTCCTTTATTTGAAATACCCTGGAGGCGATCGTTTCATTCCCAAGGTGTGCAGTCATCCAAAAAGTCATTGGTTGTGTAATATCCTTTTGCAAACCAGCGGAATCCTCTCCGGTCCTCTAACCGAACGGAACACCATCATTTGCGTCTTTTTAACATTATACCTGAGACCATGCTCCATTGCGTACCGTTCACAGATGCTCAATAATCCCCTCAATCCTCTAATTGAGGGACTCAGGAGAACCATGTCGTCAGCGTAATTTAGATTATTAACACAGGTTGTGCCTATATGGCAACCAAGCCGTGTACTTCTGAGTTCCTCAATTAGGACATTAACGTAAACGTTAAAACGGTCCGGAGAGGTCAGCCCACCTTGACGGACGCCGCATTCCAGTGTATAATCATTAGAGACGGCGTTACCCCATTTCACAAAGTTAGTTTGGTTCTCGTACCAGTACCTCAACAGATTCACCGTCTTAGATGGTACATTAGAAAGTTTTAATTTCTGCCGTAGACGTTGATAGTTAACTAAGTCAAAAGCACGGCTTAGATCTAAGAAGCAAGCATAAACCGAGGTCCCTATATTTGTGTAGTAGTTAACTATCGATTTGAGGCTGAAGACGGCAGCTTCCGTGGAGAGTCCTGGCCGAAAACCTAACTGCGCATCATTTAACATTATGTTATGACGAATACTAGGATGTAATAACCCTTCCAGAATTTTACCTATGACAGTCCCTAACGAAATCGGCCGGTAGTTTTTAAGACTATATATACAGATGTCATTAAAAAACCTAATGTATATGTGTTGGGAAATTAGAATATGTTTGTTGATCTATTTGATAACTTTTTGCATCGATTTGTTTGCACTTGCTCGAGCACTATGTTGGCCGTGTGCCGTTTGAGAATGAAACCGAAGTCAGCCAGTACGTTATTTTCAAATAATTAAGATTATTGTATTATATTCTTTAGAATAAAGTATTCATCAATGGCTTCATAAAGTGTTCCGTTAGTAGTAAATACAATTATCCCATAGATACATTTTCACACTCAAGAATACATACATGTGCAACATATACAGACGATTTCTGAAATTTAAACAAAGACATTTAACATAATAATATAAAGCAGTTAATGTTAGATTTTTCCTTTAGCATTTTTCTTATACGTCGCATGGATTGCCGTCGTCAACTGGAAGGAATCGAAGACCATCAAGCGACATAGAATGATAACGATTTCGTGTCGAACTATATTAATACTGGTAATCATTTTAATTATAGTACTGAAAGTATCTTACAAGCATCGTTTTTATTTTCACTCATTTTGCTTTAAATTGTATTTTCGCTTCCCCTTATTACTTGTATTACTCTTATTAATTAATATATAATTATTTCAGGTGTTATTCTTAGTTATTTGTACAAAATATTATTATTGTATTCTTTAGCATACGCTTGCCATATTACATGCACTAATATATATATAATCTTTAACGGCACAACCACACGCGTGCTTTTCTTCATGGCTCATATATAAATAACAGCGGCTTTTTTCTTATTATTCCAATAAATAGTACCATTAATTTATGAACCTTATTTTATTTAACGTTATTGTGGCTAAACATTTTTTTTTCCAGTGCCCGGTGTTTGTATTGCAGGTGTTTGTAATACCAATAAGACCCAAATCTGGTATGACAAATGAAAGCTTAAGGCATTCGGTAACTACACTGCTGTCAAGTCTGCAGGTAACTAAATAAACTAAAAAAAATAAATATACAACCGAGGATATATATTTGAGGACTCCGATTTGTAACCCGTTGATCTAATCCACTGTTCTTTTCTCAGGGAATCATATTGTCGATTCTATTGTGCTATACGGACAACGATGTGATCCACACCATAAGATGGTCCTTACACAAAAGACAAAGAAAGCGAGCCTGTGCCCAGATGCTATGTAAGTATAAACTATTTTTTTTATAACAAAATCTGTCTTTTTTATGTATATAAGGAAAATATTTTTTGGAACGAAGTTCCTTTACGCGGCTTGTGCAGTGCGCCTAAAATTTAATCATTATTAATTAAGTTAAATACTTCAATATAGGCAAAGTCTATAGAAAATATTAATTTTATTTAAAATACTGAAAAATACAAAATAAAAGGATCAAGAGAGTGGCGTGGTATTACGTGGCGCACGCAAGCCCCAGCTTCGAACCTTGGACTTTTGCCAAAATTCTAATCATGAACTCTGTTTAATTGGAGGGGTAAATTAGTAAATATTAGCAAAATTTCTTAAACAAAGGAGTTACAATGTTACGAACTAGTGGGTACCACCCACTTATCAGATATTCTATCGCAAAACAGCAGCACAGTAGAACCCCGATTAACCGGAGTTGGCTTACAGGATACAAACTTACAATGTAACAAATACTCAATGTTACATTGTAAGTTTCTAAATTCGTCGAACTCATTTGGCAAATTTAATCTGGCGTTTGCCAGTCAGTAGTTACTATTATGAGTCGATTGCCAACCTGAGCTGGTTCTCTTCACAATAAACGGGGTATTTTTTTTTGTTGGACAGGGTTTCTGTTACTTGTAGTACTAAACTTTACATTAAAACCTTAACTAAATACAAATAACATTTAAAAATAATTATTATACAAGTCGTGACCGCGTGGAATGGTGGCAAGAATGCTAGCAGCATTTCCCCTTTGAATCGCAATTCCGATTCTCTGGGCGAAAAATGAACCAACCCTCCTGTCACCAGTGGAGGCAATAAGGCGGGGAGTAATATTTTGGATGAATTTTTTGGCACTATTACTCCAAGGTCCAAGCGTTTCAACTGCAAAACTACTACTAAACTAGACTCATTCGCCGCTAATATTCACATGTGTCACATGCATATCTTTTTTCATCATTTTGCTATAAGATTATGGCAGGGGCGATCTCCGACCATAACGTAATATTATATTCAATAGAATTATTATTATGAATTAGTCATTTATTTTGGTTTATTTACATTATTTATTGATATTAATAATAGTCTAAGAATCGGCTGCAAGATCACTACGTTCATAACGTACATAAAGCAAACCTATTTTTTATGTATAATTATATATATGTATAAATGGGAGATTCTATTTTTGCCAGGGTGCCAATTAATATGTGCTCGCGGGTACTTTTTATTAAAATTCATTCACTTATTATGAAAATAACCTACAATCCATAGCAGTGTTTATAAATAACTCGGAAAGGTATGGGTACTGTTACCTACGGCAGCAAAATAGGTTATTTATGGTCTATTTTTGCTGTAAAAACGGTAAGTTTCAAGCTGATCGGACCATTTTTTGAAACTGAAGTACCCGACCCATTTGTCCCGTTTGGAGTTAAACTTTCAAAAATGACAAATTAAGTACGCATTTATTATTGCTCAGAAGCTTTAAAATTAATTTAATGCTTCTTACATCAAAAGTGACGGACCTTCAATACAAATTTTCAATCCTTATTTCACATTCTTACGGGGCAGTTTTAAAAAAAAACCCAGATATACGTATTTAATTTATTTCTAACCAGAGGCTTATTATTATTCATACTTTTTACATCAAAATAGATGAACCCGCCATACACACTTTCAACCCTGAATTTTACCTTCTTGCGGGGTAGTTTTTAAGAAGCCCTGAAATACGTATTTATTTATTTCTTAACAGAAGCATGTATATAAAATTTCATGCTTCTTAGATGGAAAATGACAGACCTGCGATACAAACTTTCAACTCCTATTTCACCCTCTTGCGGGTAGATTTTCGAAAACCCTTCAATACATATTTATTTTATTTCCAACCATAGGTTAGGCCTGTATATAAAATTTCATGCTTCTTACTTCAAAAATGACAGAGTCATCATGCAAACTTTCAATCCTCTTGGAGGGTAAACTTTCAAAAATCTTGAATTACATATTTATTTATTTCTAAACAAAAGCTTGTATATAAAATTTCATGCATCTTAGATAATAAATGACCAACTCTCCATATAAACTTTCGACCCCTATTTCACCCTATTTCACATTTTGAAAAACTCTGAATTGCGTTGTTATTATTTATAATAACAAATTATATATTTGAAGTTTTATGACAATCGGTTGAACGGGGCGGAAGTCAGCGCCGTCTGGTGGCAAGTTACATTATTTGTTACAAAATTTTTGCTTATGGTGTTAGTTATCTAGTCCTGCGAGGTTGATGGGTCATTACAAATAACACTGTAAATCAAATTGAAGCTATTTTTTTTCTTTACCTATGTAAAATTACTAGCAAATAGGGGTTTAGGTTTGTAGACATTTATTCTCAAAAACGACATCTACTCACTTACATAAGGCAAAATAACACTCCACTCGTCGTTAACCAGGCAGTCACTCACTCACTAGTTCTCTTTTTGTCCCCACCACAGTAAACACTCCGTTATATGGTCAGCTAGTTTGATCTTGAAAGCATTGAATGATTGTACATTTTTAATGTATGCAGGAATTTTATTATATAGTCGTGCTCCTTGACACGTGAGTGTTTTTGCACAATATGACGTCCTGTTTACGACAAGACAAGAATGCTAGCTCGTCGGCTGCAACGCTTACGGTGTTCTTTTATTTTGATGAAGCTTATATTAGTGTGTATGGTTTTGTTGAGATTTTTTTCTGATTAACATACATGTACTATATATATAAAGCTGCCAAATATTCATTATTTTGGTTTAATACAAAATACACTTAAAATACAATAATTAATATCAGCTTATAAGGCTATCTTCGTCTGACTACTGATGTAAGGCGCTAACTCTCAATTTAATTAATCTTTAACAGCAACCACTTTAAGGAACTTACACATGTAATGATATAAACATATTCAGACTAAATATATAGTGTGCGATTTTTTAAGACGACCATAGCATGCATTTTAAGGTACATATTTTTTTTTATATTACTAATTACACAAATTTACATAAACAATAAATATTATTATTAATATTATGTTTAAATTATATTAATGCACTTGATTAATATAATTTATCACATTAGTAACATAAAACAAAATAATTTAATTAAAACACATTAAAATAAATGTCGCACAGATCTTTTATGTACCCTCTCTATTTTTAATTGATTCACGTTATAATGTTGCTACAATACGTGAGGATCCTTAGTACATATATACATACATTGTATGACATTATTTTTTGTTAACGCGATTTGAAATATTGTAGCATTTCTTATTAAGAAAGCTAAATTTCTTGACGCTTTTGCAGTGATGTCATCTAAATGCGGCAAAAATGTTAGCTTTGAATCCAATATGATGCCCAGATCTCGAATTTGTATAACATTTAAGATGCCTCCCTGAACGTAGTAATCTGATAAGAGGTTTTTTATATTACGGTTGAACTGTAACCTATTCTATCTTCAATATTACTTCAATGTAATAATTTAGTGAAGCAGTTGCAATATTAATAACAATAATTATTATTTAATATAAATAATAATTATTATATTAAACTTCATACAAGTTTTAACTCTTGTATAGCCACGAAGGCTTTAAATAGGATATGTTGAAGTGATGAATTAAATATTTAATATTTCGACGGTGCCTACGTCAAAAATGTTATTTTTATTGGCTTTAGATTTGCCATATGCACTAAAAAAAATTAATACAGACAATATATATTTTTATATACTACGTATCAACGTCATTTACAAATCGTATATGAGAACAACTATTTACAACAAATACGTGTAATATACATATAGTTTTGTACGGTGTTTTAAAATGCGAGCCACTCGGTGCGAACGCGGTCTTGTCCGACATAACGTCATGATATGAATGAAACCGCGTATGAAGCGATACGTCTTCATTGATGTTTTTTTTTTATATCCATTCGTGGCGATTGTAAGATGTTTAACATATCCGTTTGAAAACAATACATTCTACGTTTTCATAAAACATTTTATTTAAATTCTATTTAAGAAGAAAACAGCTTATATTTTCTTTTTTCCTTTGTATAAAAAAGTACCATGCTTTTGTTTTAATATTAATGTAGAAACCGTCGACTATCAGTTTTTCTAAGAAAATATATTAAAAAAAATATACTTAAATTATAAAATTCCTAAAGATAATAAACATTATAGAAAAAAATGTTTATAATCGTACATATTATAAAATGTTTATTTCTAGAGCGGTTTGAACTTATTAAAATAAGGCTCTCCTGTAAACCTCGGTTTTTGACTGGTCTTTATGTACGTAGGGACTAAATCGACATTTAGTCTTTAGTATTGATCGAAAGTAACTTGGTCAACTGGATCTCAACAAAAGTACAGTAAAAACAATGACGAACTTAAAACGTCTGCACTCAAGAAGCATTTGTTTCTAAACTTGAATTGAAACTGTGTAGCAGATTAAGATATCCAAATACTTATAAAGATTCGGCGGTTAATCAGCAGAATGGAACTTACACAGATTATACCTTACTTGAAGCAGTAGCATATCTTATAAACGTGGGTGATTAGTTAAACACCGCTTTCTCTCTTTCTGTCATCTAAGTTTTCTCATTCAAAAGAAGAAGAGACAACATTATTTATGTTACTTGTTTTAATTTTGTTTAATTTTGAAATATATAAATATAGCATATATTATTTGCTAGCATGAGTGTTAAGCGATTCGATTTTATTTCTATCTGTAGGGCTATTCCGTAAGAGCAAACAGGAAACTCACGGTCGAAAACGGTCGTGAAATATCAGATAGTGATTTGCGATATTAACCATAATAATGATAACATTTCATTTATACACGAATCAAAATAGTATATCATAATGATGAAGTTAGTTCATAAATAATAACACTGAGTATCATGGGTGTCAAGATTAAATTCGAATCAATATATTATTAGATAGTTTCAAGGAACATTAAAAAAGGATAAATAATCTTTAAATATGTTATCGTTTGTCGAACATGTTCTTTCCAATTCATAAATGAACCACTTCAATTCCTTGGAATAGAATCGCATTTCTATCTTATCTATGGAGTGCTTCCATGTAATTAAATTCCTTATTAATGTAATATTAAAAATATTCATAAAATTAACAAACTTTTGCATGTTAAACACATACATTACACTTTCGTCACAAAAATTTTAGTAATGTTATGTACTTTTTATTTTTCAAATAATATAGTTTTGTTTATAATTAATTTTATTTTTTAGTCTATAAAACAGCGATCGATTAACAGAACCGCAGATCACATTTTACACAAAAACAACAGGAGGCCAACTCTAATAACATAATTAACACATTATAGTATAACATTATAGTCTTTTCTCGTTTTTCTATTCGTCGCTGGTTCTCTCTCTCTCTTGTCAATGCTTCAACCATTTTTCGTAAGTACGTAAACAAACAAGCGAAGAGCACAAAATATACAATTATACTATACACTTCATAAAATTAAAGTTGTTATGGACGAGAATTTAGAAATCTCAATTAGACATAGTATCACGATCTGTTGCAGCGGCTATAAAAATGTAACATTTGAGGTTCTTTGTCGAACTATATGTATATGTATGTTAGAAGTATAGTAGAATTAATATAAAATAAACGTCAAATGTTTTATATTATTATAAAAATCAAACCGAAGTAACCGAACCGAATAAAATAATAGTAAATAAGTAGTTAATAGGAATAGTTTTTTATTATAAATAGTCAAGAACAAAAATATGCTCATTATTAACGGAATACTTAATAAATATAAATGAATTATGAAACAGGTAAAGTTTTTATTTCTACTAAATTACATTTTAATTATAAAATATAATTTATTTATTTTATTCCTTATAAATAATAAGACTAGTTATAAATTTAGTAAGACGAATCATTATCAAGAAAGAATTTAACAAACAGTAAACAGGAAAATAAATGTGTGAGTATTATAATTCTGAAAAAAAACGACAAAATATTAAAACAACATTGATCGTGTGAAAATTGTTTACTATTTTAAAGCGATAAGATGTTATCAGTAAATCAAAGTTAACGCTCATTTATCAGTTTCTTTTTGATATGAAAACAATTTATAAATAGTAGTAGTGCTATATGTTATAATATCGTTGTCACTGAAAATAATGTCCTTAAAAATACACTCAATTAAATAAAATTAACCAATAAACCGAAAACGATCCCTCAGAGCTTGTATCAACAGATGCCTCATAATTGTAGTTATACGTTACATATAGAGACTTAGAAATATTTTAACTACATATGATTTCGGTCATGACACGGCTCATCTATTAACAAAAAAAAATATTGTCTATTATAAACCCCAAAAAAAAAAGCTTTTGAAAATAAACTGTAAGTGGTCCATATCACATTCATCCATATCACATGAATGTTACGTTGATGACGTCAGTATAAGTAAGCTCACTATAAGCCTGAGCTCAGTGTATAGGGCTTGCAAGCCGAGCAAGTCAATCTTGTTAATTGAATTTCGAACGCCCGTTTTAACAAATTTCTAACTCGGACGGTGAATCCGTGTTTATAATTGTTTAACGTGAACGTTAACCGCAACGCAATGTAATCATAATATCGGCTTAAATACGAACGCTGGATGGCCAGTGACGGTCTTGACGGCCGTGAAGGCTACGCGTGGGTACGTTAACGAATTTGCGTTCATCGAATGCGTGACATCGGATAAAGCATGTACAAATATTATGATAAGGATTTGTCTACACTGTAATTTAATATTATTTAATACAGTACGCACATTGTCATCATCGTATCGTTAATCAGATCTGCTACTTTCATGACTACTTATGACTGCACAATATTTAATAATATCGATTCATTTGAATATTAACGATCGATCATTTTTATTCCTTCACATTTATGAATATACAATGAAAACATTACAAAAAACTTATAATAGTTACAACTATAGAATATTATTTACAATGATTGCATATATACAATACATAACATTCATCACAGAGTTCTTAACAAGCAATTTAGTGTACTCGACGGTATACCCAACGACAAAAGGCGTTACAGCGCGAACAGTACGCGAAGTTACAACTCATGCGAAAATTGAAGTTAAACACACTTATATTATTCGCTTAAATGCAGAATAGTTTTAAAACGCAATTTGTCTGTCTAGTATGATACCCATTTCAACAAGTATTGCGAAGGTAATAAATACCACATACAGACAAATAAGTACTAAGCCAAGGCTTCTCCTGAGCTTGAATTTTGCTATAAACAAACTGATCCACAACAGTGAGGCGGCCACTAGTAATGAGCCGACCACGAAGTCAATGCCCGCGGAGTTGATGGTGACAGCCGTGTCGGCTCCCTGAGCCAGTAGAGTCAGCGTTTTGATGAGCCATGGCAAGCCCAGTGCGAACAATATCGCTAATGAATTAGCCCCCAGCGCGTTTGAGACACCAATTCCGCCCTCACCTAAAACAAAACAAATTTTTAGTAGTATTACAAATACGTTATTTATAGAAATTGTATAAGACCTTCAGTTTTGGTAGAAGTGCTTTCTGCAAAGTGTTTAATTAGCTAACAGCGGCACATACTCTATCACCAAATAGCAAAATTCGGGCGTAATATTTTACTATGTCTATGGACGATGGTGATTATTATTATTATATTGATATATATATCAATCGTTTGGTAATTACATAATAAGTTCATCGATATTCAACATAATAACAAGTATTTAATTTAACAATAAACGTTTATTTAAATTAAATTAAATCAAATCATTATTGATCATGAACAAAATACCTTGACGTCTAAATTTTTATCATTCATTAATTACGATAAAAAACGTTTAAAAAATATTAAAATTTGACCGTGAATGTTGAAAATTATTTTAAAATCGGTTAATCGATGTGTCCGAAGTTGTTGAACGATATGACACTCATTGTAGTGATGTCAGAGATTATTAGCATAATTAGAAAATCACGAAATGAATCCACTACGCTCATGTCACCTTAACGTGATTAGAGCTTGGTTTTTTTAAATGTATACCTACTTATATATATATATATATTTATTATATATGTCAAAGTACTTTTCAGACATTAATTTTGACGATATTCTAGATTAATTAGTTTAATATCATTTTACAAACTCATATCTCAGATAGTATCGCTCGGAAATTAATATGTATACTAGGCGCGGATTCTCCTGCCGCTTGGTGGTGGGCAGATGCAAGATATAAAAATATATATCCTCAGTTAGGGTTCAAAACATATTTCAAATCAAATTTCATCAAAATTGGTTTAGACCTTTAACAATGACAGCTTTAGAATATTAGTATTTTATAAACGTTTTAGCCTGAGACCAACTCAGACGTACTAACTAAGACACAAGATCGACAGGTCGAAGAAACTTAAACAATAACATTATCGTACATCGATTTGATAAGAAATATTTATCAATAAAACAATAACGTATAATATTCTACTATAATACCAATATTTACTATCATATCATATTAATAGAAATACGCTTCAACTAAATATAAAGCTATCATTATATAATATATTGGAACACATGTAAGATATAGTTGTTAAAAAGGTCACTGGTACTGTTAAATTAAAAAAATGCCTATTTAATTATGTCTACATAATAATAAACGTTCCCGGTCAATTTGCGGCTAAGATTTTTTAGGTCTTGTTCTATAAATTATACTAGCTCACTCACCTAAACTGAAATACTGGTATGATTAGAGTTACTAACGAAATTCCTGTCTCGAGAGATGAAATTGCAAAGTCGTACATCTAGTAAGAAAACGTTTTACTTAAAAGTATCGTATCAACTTTTCACCTAAATACGCACCGATCTCAAAATCGTATTGCTGATATTACAAAAGCTACCAATTTTTATTTTCAAATCTCAATATTTTAAAACTAAATATAATATGTAATTAAAAATAAATATAATATTAATAAATATAAATGTTCTTTTTTTTTAATTTAACAATTTGATATGGCATATGTTACATTAAATAAATCTCTGGATGAAATGTCCAACTCCAGTAAGTATAGTTAGAAAAGTCAAAGTATAGTCCGCAGACGTCAACTTTGATTCAAAGATGTCTCGTGTCCTTCACCTCATCTCCTCCCTCGTGAACTTTTTAAGTAAGACTTCCGAAACTTTAAAAATAACCTTTGTTCTATCGCGATCAAACATAGAAACATGGGGTGACAAAGTGAATGAAATATAAAATGTTAATTTGGCAGGAAATTATAATAAGCCTGTTCTTAATTTAGATAATATAAAATCAGTAGATAAAGAATAAATAATGTGCAGACGTAATAGAGATAACTGTTGACGCTATTCCTTATTGAAATCGATCGTTTTTTTTATGTATCTCGATATTTAAATCTATAGATGGAATCGTTCGATACTGTAAATCAAAACAGGATTTACGTCAATCGTTGACTTTTCATTTGAATTTTTTTTTTATTAATTGTACTAATTTTATACAATAGATCACATTGTGTAGGAAGTTTATGTAAGTATTTGTCATTCTAAAATGTATTATTTAAATGCATTCATCAAAGCAACCCCTTAAAAGTAAATTAGTCGCAGTTTAATAAATGGTATTAAATTCATTTATATTAATAAAAAATGTTAAGTGTATAATGTGATTCAAGGGATACTGTTCTGACATCACAGAGCAGAGCAAGTTTTGTAAAAACAAATTTGTAAAAATAATTATCCAGAGTTTGTCTCAATAGCAATTACTACGAACATAAATACTAATTAAAGCACATTAATTCATGCATTTTGTGTAAGTATAAAGAAATTTTTATTCTTTTAGTTTTTTTTCATAATACCTTAGCCTAGCTAGCGAGAAAGCGAATACGAGTGGACTATCTATATATATACTAATATATAAAGCTAAAGAGTTTGTTTTTTTTTTGATCCGGGTAATCTCAGGAACTACTGGTTCGAATTTAAAAAATATTTTTGTGTTGTTTAGTTCTTTTATCGAGGATGGTTCTAGGCTGATTTTTAATAACGTTTTATTAAGTAGACACCCACTAAGGAAGGAATATTGGAAATTCTACCACGTCATTTTTTATGTAAGAAGCATGAAATTTTACATACAAGCCAGAGACTTGTATGTAAAAGTTCGAGTTTTCGAAAATTAGAGGGTGAAATAGGGGTTGAAAATTTGTATGGCAGGTCCGTCAATTTTTATATACTGCTAAAATAGATCATAATTAACATATTTTATTATTTTTGATTATATCGCGGTTAAAGGCGCGGGTAAATCGCTAGTGTATGTATACACGTATAATTGTAACGACACAGCAACCTCGCAGGATTAGATAGCTAACACCATAAGCAACTACTTTTATTCTACGACTTTTGAAACTTTGTTAGATGTTATTTTCGTAAAAAAAATAAGTATTAATTTAATTTTGCATCGCAAAGATCGATCGCGTGGCGTCGTCCTTTCGGTTATGAATGAAATACAGACCTCCAAATGTCAGGACGGTACAACAAAAACTTGTAAAATCATTTTTTTTTTAATGTATTGAGTTATGTCCGAAGTCGTAGAACTGAGTCTAATATTTCTTTTTAGTTTAGTTATTTCCATTCGTGAATCACGTATTATTTATAAAATACACAATACATTCTGTAATCAGCTAACAAATTATAAGCTGATAAAAAAATATCAATAATAAAATCAATTAAGCAATTCAGTTTTTTTGCCTGTATTTATACTGGACTTAAATGCTGTTTTAAATGATAAATTGCTGGTAAGTATCAATTGCTAATTTTTGACATAAAAAGTTCTTAATAGCCTGACACGAGATTTGTATGCCTTCAATGATTCGTCGAGACCTGCATTGGCACCGAGAGTCTTAAAGCTAACAACTAGACCAACGGGGCTGTCCAATAATAATATTTTATAAATGTGTAACATTGATCGGCTGTTGTTCGTTAAAACGGTAACAAAACAAAAATAAATTGGTTAATTTAACATTAAGACAATACGATACATACATACATTAACAATTCAAAATCGTACCTACAAACATTCGCTAGGCACGTTATTATCAATACAGGATTTATTGGAAGATAAATGAATTATTTTAATTTCGCTAATCGGCAGAAATATTTTCGCGTTGATATATTTTATATATTTATATATAATATGTTGACGATTCGTAATATATTTTGCCATACAAAAAGTGTACGACTAAACAACAGTAATTAAATTTGATAAATAAATTATCGCATAGATATTGTATTCGCGTATTATTATTACATCGAGCTTGGTAATATAATAACATATTTTCTTTTGAAAAATTAGTTAATACTTTTAATTTTTTTTTTCAGATAGAATCTATTTGAAGCCTTTACAATTATATACATATACGGATTTATATAACGTGATGTGTATTTTAATGATTTCGCTTGCTAAATAATTTCTTTTTTGAATGCTTACCTCTCCTGGACATGATGAAAATAGAACATGCCTCGGGTAGGCACCCACCGAATGCAAGGAACGTCATTCCCATTACGGAATCTGGTATGTAGAATGTATGACCTATAAGAAATATTATACGTGTGTTTTTTATTAGGCTCGATTGATTAATGATAATTTTTTTATTTTACCTTGCCTGGAAGTGATCCCTGTTAGTGATAAGGCCAACTTAGCACACTTTATGACGCGCCTTGTATAGTAGTAAATACTTTTTGTAAATTGGGTGCAATTAATAAAGACTTAATAAATTCAATTTTGATTTTACAACGATCACTATTACAAGCTTGTTTATTTTTCTTTAAGTGTTTTAAAATCCTCTCAGTAAAAAAAATAGTTCAATGTCACTTATCAGTGTTTATGAGTGCTCAATAAATATAATCAATAAATTTAGAGCAAATACTCATGAACGCTGCCGATAAACGTTTAAATATTAACGTACTCTTAATCTTGCAACTAAATGAGTAACGGTAGGTAGTAGGTAGAATACGTTACAGTTTTCAACTAAAATATATGTTAATAATCAGTGATTTTTTTATTTAATGATATAATTTATACAATGTTAATAGATAAATTCAATTGCAATAAGTATATATTAACGTATAATTAACTTATTTTAAAAAACTCACCTAAAACAGTCATGCTCCATGACACAAAGTAAGAGTTCACGCCTATCCATATGATGCACATAAGGAAAGCTAATGGATAGAATCTCTTGCAGGTGATCGGTGACGGAATTGTAAGTCCCAATACAAGTTTCAGAGGCCAAGTGTACAGCCACCAGATCTTGAAGATTATTGACTTCTCCTTCGGGAATCTGAATATACTCTTCTTTGGTTTCTCATCGACTTCCACTATAACGACAAATAATATGTCAGGCATTTCCCGTCATGATAGATGTATATGATACTTTTATATTAGTATATCTTCTATATCTTTGTCACGACTTGTATAATAATTATTTTTAAATGTTATTTGTATTTAGTTAAGGTTTTTTTGTAGTAAGTACATATTATATATAAAAAAAAGTATATCTTAAATTTCTTTATTCAATATTTCGAATGTCCTTCACAATATATTATTGTTATTAAAAAGTGTTGTTTACCTTACAAATACTTTATTAGGTAGCGTGCCATTGAGTTTTTATATCATTTAATATAGTTATAAATTATATTTATAATAGAGATATTTAATCTAGACGTTATCAGGAAATCATTGGAAAATCGATTCACTCCATCAACTTACCCTTCTCCACTGACATCTTTTCGTTGTTTGTCCCATTGTTTGTCTGAGTGTCACTATTGTTGAATCCTTTGTTATCAACTCCCTCCTCGACGGGTTTCCCGTCTATTGATACAACGTCTGTTGGCAAAAATATTTTAATTACAATCTTATAACTAATATTCCATGAAATTGTACTTAAGAGTATGTTATATCAAATATAGTAAGCTGCCTCGTTGGCTTAGTAGCTCGATTAAAAGGATCCTGAGCTCACTTCAGTTCAAATCATTGATCATCAGATTGCTATTCTCCCGTATAATAATCGAGAAACCTGTGTTTGCGCAAGCACTTAATATCCCGCGCGCAGTTGGCTGGTCTCTTTCAAGATGTGCCGCTATAGACTTAATCGGCAAATAACATCAATATAATCGTTTAATCATTTTAATGTTTTTCAGGTATTTGTTACTTTGATGGTTGATATTTTTTTTAGAAACGTTTTTTTTTTAAATCTTGGTTAAATTGCAACGTTTTATAAATCAATACAACAATTATTTTATAATCTAAGATTTAGGTTAATAGCAGAAGATAAATAATATGATATATTAATTTTGTTTTTGAAGTATCCGCAGTGATTCATAGATTAGAGATATCTCTCATCTCGTCAATGCTTCCTTGACTTCTAGTGTCAAAATCGTATGTAAAAATACTATCTTGAATCAAGATTCAAGGTTTTATTAGAAGAATTTGTGAATTATAAGATAGTAAATAATAATAATTTTATTAGCAAATACATGTTTCGGAAACCTATTTTGATTAAATCAATAAAATCAACTAATCGATAACAATTTTTATATTTTATACGCTTTTTTTACAATTCATCAGATTGTGATAATATTATTTTGCCAAAAATATATTAGTCACATATTTGTTCTTAATAAATTAACTTCAAACTTTTATTTTAGCTCACTGGTTCTTAAAAAATATATTCTACATTTAATAAGCCTTCTTGGCCCATATCAGAGACCAGCCAATTGCTCAGAATTTAGTATGGGCAAAATTGTGCGCAAACACGAGGGCAATATATTAATTCGGTACTACTGATATTCCGAACCGATATATTTTAACACGGTACTTCATGAAGTAGAGTTACAGTGTATAAATGTCTCATTACTGGGCTAATCCTCCTCTTTTAAGGAGAAGGTTAAGAGCTTACTCCAAATCAAATTCGCCACTAAACTAACGAGGCGGTCAATCTTTATCGGTGTAAATATATTATTATTAATATTTAGTGTATTACTTACATTCTGAATGTTCTTTGTTTTTACAGGTGACTTGAAAGTTATCCAGGCTCCGGAAGATCCTCACGCTAGTGAACATGAAGATGAAATAGATAATGTATAGAGCGCCCAGGACAGTCGCCTCGTACCATACCACTTGTCCATCCCATACGATGGCAACCAACACGCCAACATTGATCATGTAGATGACGACATCTCTCGTTACGGGGCGGCGTTCTATCGCAATTGGCTAGATTTGGATGTGTATAATTAATTATCAATGTGTAACCTATGTGTATAATATGTAATATGTGTATAAATAAAACTTTCCTTAACCTATGATATAACTTTTAAATAAATATTTTATTGTTAGTTATTTAATCTGGTCTTTCATTATTAAAGTACCTTATATATTATCCCATATCCCATACCCATATCTGTAGAAACTCGATTTTCAAAGAGCTTAGCTTAAACAAACGTTACTACATTTATTAATATTACATAATTATTCAAAGAAATTTTCCTATCAACCGTTAAAGATGTTTTATAAATACGTAAATCATTTTTTTTATTAAAATATATTTTTTTAATTTATAAATTATATGCACTTACCGCTATTGCCGCTAAGCTACCAACGGCTGCGACACCTAGTAAGTTAAATATAGCAGAACCGACTATAGTTCCTATACCCATATCGGACTGCGTCAGGAAAGTCGAGATGACATTAACAAAGAATTCAGGACATGATGTTGCTACTGACATAAAAGTAGCAGCCGCTACGTTCTAGAAACAAATATTACTTATAAATCCTAACGTTGAAATAAGTTTAGCAATAAGAGAACGGGTCTCTCTAGAAACTCGATTTTCAAAGAGTTTAGCTTATACAAACGTTACTACATTCTACATTTAAATCATATTACAAATAATTCTATATCATGTTATACAGGATGGTCAAAAAGTCGTGGATCAAACGCAAATAGGGGTTAGGTGGGGTCATCAGCTGCAAAAAGTTGTTCTACGGGAGGTCCTTAAGGTCAACCTCTGCAGAGTTATAATTTATTTTGTGTTTTTATGTGAAAAATGACTTTTTTTAACTAGTTCTTATGAAAATTCGAAAAAATCTACATCCTGTATCTTTTTTATAATTTTCACTAGATTGGTACTGATGAGTCCTTGCGTTAGACATGCTATTTATGGTTGTTTATTGGGTTAGTTGAAGATAATATTAAGTTTTACGATTAATTTTTTCTCAAATCATAACTTTTTATTTAACTTCGGACCCCACTGTGAAAAAAAAATACTCTACCGAAAAGTGACCCTGTATTACAAGTTTTGGCGCATTTAATAGGGATTCTGAAAAGGTATTACACATGGCCATGGGTGGCTCTAATATCTTTTTAAGACGAAAAAACCAAACAACTATTGTGAAATAATTGTTTTATCAAAGCAAAACATTTTACAATAAATGCTCAAAATTTCTGCCTCTGACCATAATACATAATCTGCACCGTCTAATAAAATTCCTACGTAGCCTTCGGAATACACCTGCGTTGTTAGTAACATGTACCCTAGCGAAATCGAGCTTTTGTCGCAGTTCTTGTTCGGTATTGTTTTTTCCTTGGTAAACTATTTCTTTAAAATAGCCCCAAAGAAAAAAATCTAATGGATTTAAATCGGGCGACCGGGATGGCCACGCAATAGGTCCGCCTCTACCAATCCACCGGTTGGGGAAGCGCTCGTTCAAATGATCTCTAACTGCTGGGCTATTTTAAAGAAATATTAGTTTACCAAGGAGAAAACAATACCGAACAAGAACTGCGACAAAAGCTCGATTTCGCTAGGGTACATGTTACTAACAACGCAGGTGTATTCCGAAGGCTACGTAGGAATTTTATTAGACGGTGCAGATTATGTATTATGGTCAGAGGCAGAAATTTTGAGCATTTATTGTAAAATGTTTTGCTTTGATAAAACAATTATTTCACAATAGTTGTTTGGTTTTTTCGTCTTAAAAAGATATTAGAGCCACCCATGGCCATGTGTAATACCTTTTCAGAATCCCTATTAAATGCGCCAAAACTTGTAATACAGGGTCACTTTTCGGTAGAGTATTTTTTTTTCACAGTGGGGTCCGAAGTTAAATAAAAAGTTATGATTTGAGAAAAAATTAATCGTAAAACTTAATATTATCTTCAACTAACCCAATAAACAACCATAAATAGCATGTCTAACGCAAGGACTCATCAGTACCAATCTAGTGAAAATTATAAAAAAGATACAGGATGTAGATTTTTTCGAATTTTCATAAGAACTAGTTAAAAAAAGTCATTTTTCACATAAAAACACAAAATAAATTATAACTCTGCAGAGGTTGACCTTAAGGACCTCCCGTAGAACAACTTTTTGCAGCTGATGACCCCACCTAACCCCTATTTGCGTTTGATCCACGACTTTTTGACCACCCTGTATACAATTTATAATACATAAATAAACTATCTACCTTTTGTAATACTTCGTAGGTCTATATGTTAAATTATTAAAGTTTTAAGAGTTTAATTAATATTAAATGCGAGAATGTGATAATAAATGTGTCTTTAAAGAAAAAAATGTACGAATAAGTGTTAATATAAAAAAAAGTGTGAATACTCGTTTGCTGACCTGCGGTATCTTCAAGTCCTCGCAAATCATTTCGACGCAAGGTATGAAGTAATCGTTGCACACTATCGCCAAAAGTGTAAAGGCGTAGATCCCAAACATTACGTATAGTATGAACGCACCGCTTCGAAGTTCTTCCTCTAAAACAATTATTATCAATATTAAATTGTTTTAGTCCTATTTATATATGTGTATCCATAACATAAGTGGGAAAATACATAAAAATCGCGTCACGCGTTGTAAGACCGTACGTCGCGACGGCAAAGTGCATGACGTTCAAGCCACGATACCGGCTTTGCTTTGATGTACGTACGTAGTTATTTGCTGTAAGTTAATTATTATAATCAAAATTAAAAAAGTGCTACCGTATAAATCATGCGTAGAATGGTGGCAAGTGCTTTATCAACAATTTTATTTGAATTAGAAACATCGTTTTTCAAATAGAAAAACCCATTCGATCGATAGTTTTTACATAGAACATAAGTATGATGTGAATGAAATGAAACGAATTGATGTATTATAGTTTTTGTATTTTGTAGTACTTGTATATATCTAAATTAGCATAATTATAACTACGTGTAAGTATGTGTCTAAATTAGTATAACTACAACTACTTGTAAATGCGTTTTTTTAATACTATGAGAAAATGATACTCAGTACAAATCTAAAACTAAAATTATATTTCTTTCATTAAATATAATACGTCCATCATAGGAGTGCAGAAAAGCCGCTTATCAAACTTTAAAAAAGATCCATGTAAAAGTATTGAATTGAAGCTACGTGTACAACATATCGAGTTCCGACTTTAGCACACACGACATACACGTGTAATTCGTATTTACTCGATGGCGAGGACAAAATCAATTGTGTTGACTATAATATTAAACAATAAATAACTTTTTTCTTGTAAACGTAAATCAGTTATCAATGTTTTTATACGAGAAAAGCAATTTAAGTTTTTTATTCATTTTGTTCCAAATTAATAATAACCGCTTTACTTGATTTAAGTGTAAAAGTGAAGAATCTTTGTTTTAAATCTCTATAGGTACAATAATTCTCTACACTAATACTAATACGTAAACATATGTACACTGCTCTCTTTAATGACTGGACATAAACAATTGTGTGTCGGAATGGATCCATGTATGGTTTAAATTATAATATGTGGCACTACAACCGGGTAACAGCATTTAAATAAAATTAAACCTTTGGCTAATATATTTCAAATCACTTACCTTCGAATATACCAACAGGGAAACTATTAACCGAGGCTTCATATGAGCGTTCCACTTCTTGCATAATATTTCCGACTACCTCAGTCTTCGTCCTCAGCCAGGGCCTCCAGTGCCATGTTTCGGACTCATGGTTCAATCTCTTCATGAGTTCCTTAGTTATATACACCTCTTCGCCATTGTAGTTAAACACAGTTAAATAATCATCGTCACCATCCGTCACATCTGTAAAACGAAACTTTATAAACTAATATCGAAACAAGGATAATAAAAAGCAAAATTGCTCAAAGAAATGATCACTATTCACTTGACCATCATTTCCCAACGTCGACATTTAATTATAAATACGAGAAAGTGCTTGTTTAAGGTGAACGAGAATATTTTTATATTAAACTACGATGAAACTAATGCTAATATTCGCACCAAAACACAGTGAGGCTTGTATTGCCTAAGCATATCGCCACTACATGGATCGATTTCGAAATCACGGGACATTTATCATTTTTATCCATAAATGTCCTATGATAACGATTCTATCAAATTAATTAATATGTTTACATTATGTATACATCTATTGTATAAATTTTTCAATAGTTCGTGATTACAGGTTATGAACTTAATCAAATTTATGATTGTACATAAAATATAATATTTAGGTTATATAGAGGTAGGTAAATAAGTATGTATATAGATCAATATATACCTATATGTAACTTAATATTTATTTATTAATTGTATTTATTACTTAACTGCATGTTTACATGTTATGTCAAATGTATAATTGTAAGACTCAATTGATGTTAATTAATATTAATAAAAATTACTTCACCAAACTTTGTAGTTTTTATGTCAACGTCCCATCCTTTTAGACTTAAGTGAAATAATTTTACTATCGAGAACATATTATAGCCAGAAAGGTATATCACGTTCTAGTTGTGCAGCTTCCACACGAGCCCATATATACACGAGGAAGCTTCAAAATTTCAATTTATATACAATGGAATGCCTGAATACATTGTTAAGTTATGAATGTATAATAAATACGTAAGCAATATAAGCCTCGTATCCACTGAGATAATCCAGAATATGTTTGTATGCAGCCGTTTGTAGTTCTTCAGAGAGTCACCAACAAAAACACAAATGTGTATTGTTTTCATCATTGTTGACAACTTGAGCCAATTATATTTTTTACCTCAAATCATGCTACAATGTGCCACAATTACTCTTTTGTGGATTCGAAGCTTAAGGGTACACTTCTAGGGATATATAGAACACGATTTTGTCGTTAGAGTTATTGCATTTAAATCTTAACTAAATATATGAAAATACGTACTGAAATCCTCGAGAGCCGTGACGTACGATAAAGAGAGCCATATCGTCACAGCGGCGACTGCAACTAACTTATATTGGAACATCTTCAATAATTTCTTCTCATAAACCAAATAGATTTTTATACTTGTTCCTGTTGAAAAAGTAAATTGTTTAATATATATTTTGCACTTTCTTCTTCTTATAACTATTATGATGACTATGCTTATGTGTGTGGGTTAGCACAAATGTATTCCTATTTACTCCTATGTATTGAATTTCGAAAAAAGTAGATAATTCAGGCGCAAGGTACGCGCTTTCGACGTAGATGTTTTAACGCAATACAATGAAAGGTATGATTTCAAATACTGTTTTCGATATCATAAAAGTAACATTTTTTTATTGCAAAACCCTCATGGGCTAAAATATATGATTTTAATATCATCAGTGTAGCTATTCTGCAAGAACACAATCGAAATTCACCGCAGAACGCAATCATGAATATGCGAAACCGACTCTAATAAATAATAATTACAATATCTAAATTAAATAAAAATAGCGTATCACTGTAAATCGATTTTCAACATCCAACAAGAGATAAGTTCTCACAGAAAACTCTGCTGACATCAAATTCTTTTACTTATTAGTAATATAATTCTAATTATGTTTCGTCAAGCACGAGGATAAATTGCGTAATTCTGTGTTTATCATAACATACTCAATTAATATTAATTCAATTTGATAATTCCTAATTTTTATCTATTATATTTCCCGTTATTTATCTCGTAACAGATTGATATGTTTTCATAATAAAATATATATTTTTTTATTTTTTTATTAAATATTATAATTAGGGACATTTTACTATATCAAAGAATATTATCATAACAGTATTATGATCTATAATGGTCCCGTAATATACACAATCATGTAATTTATTTTAGTTTAGTAATTTAGTAGACTAATATTTCATAGATATATATTAAGTCTACGCGTGCTGGATCTCAATGTCACCGCCTAACAGTGAAAAAAACCGACCCACGCTGCGTCTTCTTATGTACGTAAGTATATTGGTTTCGCACTCTTCTTTCAGTCAGGCATTACAATTAATAAAAACGTCTCTTCATTAATAGGTATATATATATTGAAAAAATATAAAATATAAAGTTATTCATATAAAAATATAGAACAAAGATATACAAATACCAATAACGAGTCGACTTTATTTTAAAACTAAAAATAAATAAAATGTAACGTTCTTACATTATCGTATATACTGTGTAACTATCGAATGAACAATTGCCTAAAACAGACATAATATTATTACTACAATGACTAAGTTAATTAAAATTTAATAAATTATTATAACATAACAGTTCCGTTAAATAATATACATTTGTAATACATACTAACTTTAGATTTTTATTTAAAAATATCAAGTTATAGGAATGATACTGAGTAAGAATTTAAATATGAGAGTAGCCAATTTAAAAAAAATATTATAACTAAATTCAGTACAAATTAAATCAATTTCTGTTACAATATTTATTTCCATAACAAGATTTTAATTGAATCCAAAGATCTTATTGATTTTTTATTAATAGAATGAATTTGATAATGAAGCAACTGAGCTAATAAATAAGAACAATCCGTAATGCTGCCTGAACTTCATTGTACGTAATTTTTGGAAATGTAAATTAAATTAATATCCTAAATAAATATCATAGAAAATATTTTTATTAAGTATTGTGGTGTCCCGACTTGGGTGATTGATCCAGTTTAACAACAAGAACAAGGTACGTAAAATCATAGTTACAAAGGATGGGTGCGCATTGGCGATGTGAGTGATGCGTCTATCAGGTACATTTTGCCAGTCCGCCTATAAATTATGACGAACACTTTCGAATCTTAAAAATAATATTTTCTAATAAATAATAATAAGGTTTTTTATATTATACCTACCATTAATTAATCAATACAACACAATATAATTGAAACGATTTGTCACAGAAGCAATGCAAAAGTTGAAACTGATTTGTTTGAAGTTTAAATACATTCGTATTTCGCTCAACGTAGCATCACATACTGCAAATGTTCATATGTCGCAGACTACTTTTTAACAGAAAACAGTAAATTACAACGCAATTAAAATAATAACTGTAACACGCATCTCGTTCTCAAGTATTATTCAAAAGAAAATAAACACAATTTACCTTCGCCTATATAATTCTTAGCCTTGAAACATAAGAATAATATCCTCGCTTAGAAAAAAAAATATTCCTTTACAGAACCACAATATATATTAATATATATAAATACAATCACAGCAAACGCTAGAGCGAACTAAAATCGATAACCTAATTTTCATTAAACGTTTTTCCGAAATAAAATCACAGATGAATCGATGAATAATCGTTAAAATGTATTCTATACCACATCACTTCATACTTACTAATAGTATTCTTAGTAGACACTTAAAAATTGATTTGATATATTTATTGATTGTTAAAATAACATTTTGCTTAATAAAATCTATATTCTGTTAGGTGTCGCTTGGCACTGCGAGTATTTCATTTTCAGCACTGAAACAAAGATATGAATGCCAGGGGTTTTTAAACAGATAATCTTAATTGATAAGGAACTGTCAACGATTAGTAGATTCAATTACGTATTTGCTATATATATTGTGTGTTTATTGTAAATGCGCGCACACATCTATTTTAGAGATCTTTATTTATATAGATAAAATTACCTGATTGCAAGATTGCATGCCTCATAGCTAGTAGATGAGATAAACCTTCAAAAGGTAACCTGATGAAAGTATACTTGAATAATGATTGAATTGTAAATGATTGGACTATAAATATTTAAATATCGCTTTTATTACGTTCCACTTCATGACAAAGGCTATTTCATAACAATTGTCAATTAACATTCTATAAATTGATTCAATCATTACTTTTATCGAGTTTTTTATATTTATACCGACATTCGATATATTGATTTTTGTTGTTTTATTTGCCAGCGTTAATATAACCTCATTTAGGTTATATGTTATTATATAATTTATATATATTTCAGAATTTTAAAAATTAATTTTGTGGTTCCTAAATAGATTTAAGCTTATTTTGTTTACAAATTTTAATTCTATTTTTGTTTTACTAAATTTTATTTTATTTCTCCTTGTAGTATGTTTTGTTAAATTAGTAAGAATAATTAAAAAATGTTTAGTAATTAGAGTAGATATAAGCGACTTGGTGTAAATACTGTAATGCTTATATTTTCAAATAAAGATTATTATTATTATTATTATAATGTAGCTGGTACATAATAGTACAAGTACCGAACTAACGAGAGTCAAGAGATTTTTTTATTAATTATTTCAAAAATAAAATCAATTTTTAACCGATTTTATGTTTTTTTTATTATTATTATTATTTGTGTTTTCCTCATAACTTTCGACTGGTTGAATCGATTTTGATGATTTTTTATTTATTTGAAAGCTGGTGCTTCCCCTGTGGTCTCATTTTAATTTTGTCTAGTTTTGACAATGACATCCACGAGAAAACCATATGAGTCGTAAATCTGCATTAAGTATGTGCGCAACAAATGGACGAGTAACTCAATATCACGCCAACCGTTTACTCGGTAAAAATGTAGCTTTCTAATGGTGAAAGTGAAAAAAAATTCGATCGAGTAGTTTTTGTTTTTCTTTCGAAGTCGGTTTATATATTGTTCAAATTTTTGTTTATGATCAACATTTTAATGAACACTTTCAAATCGGTTTAACTATAACGATAATTATAAAGTACATGAAGCAATAACTTTTCACGACGAAATTATTTCGGTTTTGTAATTAAAAAAGCATATACGTTCGTATGTAACTTTCATAGGTATGTATACTCATATTCAAAAATAATATTGATAATAATTGTATTGTGTGAATATCTGAAAACTTTATAAATATTATTAAAAATATATTATTTAAAATAAAAATCAATATTATGCAATTTATAAAAGACACAATGAGAATTGAGAGCCTTAATGGCTCGGTGCTTAGAATACATGAATATTAACCGACGATTCCGGGTTCAAACCCAAAGCATTAAATTTTCGTTTGAGGAAACCACCATTTATCCACCAATCTGCATTGAAACACTGGTGGGACAAGCTCCAAATCATACACCGTATTCGAAAATATGAACTCAATTGAATCCGTTCAATGTCGGAAAAGATTATCATTTTACGAATATTCAATGTCAATCGATGCGAACGAAGCCTCCTGAACCGCAATATTGCGTTATGATTAGCAACGCAGTTAGGGTCACAACATTTGAATTTTGCTAACATTATATATTTATTCTCTAGAAAACGATACAATAATATTATTAGGTGTAATAAAATAATTTAAATCAATTATAAGAAGTTATTCTTTTACTTGAGACGGTAAACAATACAAAATGAGTTTGTTCCATGCTATAACACTTTTCTTTAACGATGGAAAAGCGCATTACGCGTTTCCCCCACGGGAACAGTGAGGGTATATGTGGGGCTCCCGTATGTCCAGGTCACCGAGTGCGCACCGGTCATCGGAATACCCTCTAAAAAACCAGCGGTACCCTTCCCGTCTTAAGTGGAGCGCCACGGGATCGCTTGCGCATTCAACCGTGAACCTATAACACCTATCCTCACTACGTAAATGCAAGTTTATTTTATATGCGTTACTTTATTTTATATTGTTTGTGTGTGCCTTTGCCACGGCCTACTATGTGCGATTTTGCAAAGTGCAACCTGGGCACTGGGCAGACTAGTCTATGGCTACAACGCCGGTTATGAATCTAGTTTCATTTAATTACAAATGTCACAGCGTGTTCTACTTGTATTATGAGTAGTATCGATCGCCTTTAGTAAACGCCAATAAACTATGATTACCGCCGAATATAATGTTCAAAATAGAAATAAAGCAGAACGTTAAGCGGAAGCGGCGGATTGTATCGCATCTTGAAATAAAAAGTTTTTTTTTTTAAATAATAGCAAAATATTCGCAAAACACTTGATGATTAAAATAATCGGTCAGTAATAAAATTAATTAGGAAATGCTTATTTAATTTCGCAATAATCAATGTATCGGTTATCATTTGTTAATTCTCTGATATCCAATTTACAATAATTAAGCTAAATATTTGTGCAAATTATGTTAACTAGTGCCCTCCTACGTGCTATTGATGAATATGCTCTACCTATCAATGTTCATACCTATTTGATTCTGTACAGCAGTTTTGACGGGATTAAATACAAACGGTGTTAATAGCACCGATATCCTTCGCAGCTATATATGTATACTAAATAACATCTTAACATCATAATTAAATGAAGGAAAAATTACATACTATATATTTTTGTGAAGTCGATATTTTTTGTTTCTTCATTAAGATTATCGTAAATACACAGAGATTGAGATTGTGTATCAATGCGAAAATATTATTTCGTTTTATCGTTTTAGGAAGGTTTAAGCTAACATCAAACTTTTAAAAAGAAAATTTTGATCGATGGCATGTAAGATTTCAAAGATAATTAATTATATTAATCGCTGACTATACCTTTTTATCGGTAGAAAGGAACCGATATTTTAATTAACATAAATCTATGAATAAGAACTACAATTAAATACAAAAATCGATAATAATTATACGAATTTGAATTATGTAATAAAATTGTTACATCATCATAAAAAAATCACGGTAGATGCCACCGGAGAAATAAGCCTTGAAAGATTATAATGAAACACATTTATAATTATAGTCATGGCATTGGACAGCCATATCTCGCTATGTGCTCTTTGATTTGATAAATTCAATATATTTTTATTAGAGAATAACTTTATTTTTCATCTTTGAATCATTTTTTTTTTCAATGAAGAATATTAATTTATTAAAACATTTATTGATGTTAAAGTTACAATAAAGTAAACCAAACCGAGAACTATAATAAACGATGAAATGGTGCAGTTTTTCCGGTATATTTAGGTCACGGCGGCTGTTATCACCATAGAATGACAAACTGCGCAGGAGATATTGTACTGCTAAAGTATATGCTTAGTGTATGTTAAGTAGATGCATTCTCTATTATATTTTATATTAATCCGACACGACCGCACTGTTGAGGCGCAGGAACGATGGCTTTGCATGCTTTACGAGGCACGGGAGTGCCAACACTTTCTAGTGTTATATCGGACTGCTACTAAAAATTGTCAATATAAAACCCAATAAACTGTTATTGGCTTAACCCTGAACTTGCATCCAGGATTACAGAATTAACCTTCCAAATTAGCTCAACCTCGACGAGGCAATCTGTGTTTTTTTTTTACAAAATCGGATTAATCGTTGCACGTCAGTTCACGCTGTTTTTTTTTTATTTCATATATCGAATTGGCAAAGGTAACATTTTACTTTTAATATTTGTTATTTTCGGAATACTTCGTTTCGCAGCGTTATAACGTAAACACAGACTATGTATGAATTATTTTGTTTAAAATTAAAGGAGATTTGTATTTTTTTAGATAAATTTTACTGGTGTTAGGGCTTCAGGCAAGGGTAGGTACTCATAAGATATTCTACTACAAAACAGCAGTACTTGATATTGCTGTGTTCCGGGTTGAAGGGTGAGTGAGCTAGTGTAATTACAGCCACAAGGGACATAACATCTTAGTTCCCAAGGTTGGTGGTGCATTGGCGATGTAAGCGATGGTTAATATTTTTTTAAATGCCAATGTCTATGCGCGTTGGTGACCACTTACCATCAGGTGGCCAATAAAAACAACATTTCTTGTAATAAACAGCAATATGCTGTACAAGGTGGTATAGAGGTAAACAAAATTTAGAAAGACTATCTCTGTTTTATTATGCCCTACATCACAATTCTTAATTATATCCAATTTAATTCTACTTGCAAAGTTTCAATAATAATTTCGCTGACATTAAAACACCATTATTAAAATCAATTACTAATATCATATATTATTCAAGATCTCGTCCAATGTAAGGTCAGTTCAATGTCAAAGTCATTTATTTGACTACTTCTTCTGTGTTTGGAATAGGCTATGTCTAATAACCTAGTACTGATCTGAGGCCCTTTTTTTACGCAGCGGAAACCTTCAAAAGGTATCCAGCTCCCTTAGGAGAAGGGTTATGTGGGATTCTTACCCACTAAAACCACTGCGATGGCCGTCCTCGGCACGGATCGGAGAGGCTGCGGGATCGTGTTAATATAACGCATCCGCGGCCCCTCCCGTGCTGTGCTCCGATCGTGGCTCGGCGGAGCTCTCTACTCGCTTCTAAAAGGTCGACTGATATCTGCATAACATATATTATTGAACAAAGTACCATAATATTTACGAGATCAATATTTGACGATACACCGCGTTGGCTCAAGAGTATACTCGTGTGCGCTGCAATGTGGCAGTAGTAAGTTCGATCGTAACTCCAGGCTCTTAATACAAGCTTTAATTTGAAAACAGTCATTAATATTCTCAATATTATTTGTATTATGTAATATATACTATATATTCGGTAATATGAAATTATGAGTATGAAAATGATTGTTTTTTTTTATATTTAAAAAGCACAAAGTAGGTACTTATTAAGGCTGATTAGCTAAGTCAGATGATATGAAAGCTATAAGTATTATATAAATAGATAATGTCACACAGGGTATGAAAAGTTGTCCCTGGCCCGCATTAAAACAGAATAATCAGTATTAAAACAAAATTATTATACTAATTGATGTTATAAACAAAATTAACTGGTGAGTGAGGTATATTTTCTCCGCTCACTGGTATAGTTTTAAGAATCAATAATTGCAGACAAGTGCAACGGTTCGGCATCGAATAAATTTTCCAAGCCTTAAAAACGAACAATAATTCAATACCAATTGATGTTCGAGGCCGTCAGCACACGGTGTATAAGGTTACGGTCAAAAACGATTTTTCACACGAGCGTGTTGAGGTTATTGGACTTTCCGAGCCTTCGCTAACCTTGTTTCATCCGTATTCGAGGGCACGTGTCAACGGATATGTGGATTTTACTAGCCAGACTTTAAACGAATTATTAATTTCAGTTCGCAAGATAAAATTATTTTCAGAGCAAATTACGCGTGAATTACTTGATAAATTTTGCTTTGTTTAAAATTATCAATCGATAAATTTAATTATTGTTGATTCAAGCAGCATGATGTTTATCATTTAAATCAAATAATTATATCATGTTTATTTTGGGGCGGAGTTTGACAAAGAATTGTAGTTGAACCGTTATTTATTACAAAACATTAGTATTTATATTCATTTCGTTTATTATTTACTAAATATTCAACCGCACTTCGCATGGAAACCAATTAACAATAATAAAATCACCAATACATGTCGACCTGAAGATTTGCGCCTTTTTGGGGAGGGGTAAAACTTTTTCAGCCGATCGGCGAGATATTGCAGTTTTCGTTATGTCATACGCAGGTTCACTTTCAATGTTGCCCATTTTAAGGGCACAAATTAAGCATTGAAAAACTCCGTAGATTTTGTACGTGTTTACATCCGTAATCTTTGTTTAAGATTCTTGTTCTAACCACTAGGTCATCTCGGCTCTTACCAGATTGTCACTTATTGAAACTACCTTGTTTTTTTAACGCTGGAAAAACGCATAGCGCGTTTCCCCCAGGGGAACAGTGGGGGGGTATGTGGGACTCGCCGTATGTCCAGGGCACCGAGTGCACCTCGGACATTGGAATTCCCACTAAAAAAACAGCGGTACCCTTCCCGTCTTAAGGGGAGCGCCACGGGATCGCTTGCGCATTCAACCGTGACGCTCCGACGGCCGGCCTGCCTATGCGAGCCTAGATTATTGAAGTGACCTCGATCAACCTCTTAAAAATAAAAATAAAAAATCTTATGCCCTTACTCTAAAACTTATTTTAAATTAAATTAAAATTAGTTTTGACTGGCAATAATTGTATGATAATTCATACGAATTAATGGAGTTGAAACATTTGTAATTTTTAACAAGATAAATTAATATAAAGCATACAAATTTTATATTTCTTCTTCTAAATAAAGTAAAATAATTTATATATTTTTCTTACTCTATCCAAACCGAAAACCTGATAGTTATAATATATTTTAACGCGAGTTTTAACAAATATTTGAAGGCGTCTGGCGAAAGCTAGTCGGCTAGACCTCCCCGCGCCGGACACGCGACTCCCTTTAATTCGGTACGAGTCGCGAGTAGTAGTATTTATTAGACAACACATTAAGTATTAGTATACAAATTCCAGTTTAATTAAATGTAAGAACCAAATTAATTAATACCTGGAAATAGATTCTCGGAAATGCATAGATTTATTTTAATATTTCGCTTTCGAAGCGCATTCACGCGTTACTCCCACGTACAGGAGGAGGTGGGTGGTTAGAGAACTCGTCAGCGTTGATCATTGTTGAAGTGAAATTTTTAATCAATACACATGCGTTACACTTGGCTACTTAATGATTGCCAAAAATCTGCCACCGGTTCCGCGAAAGAAACTCAGCGGGATGTTTTTTTATACATACGTACCTCCATGTTTACAATTAAAGGGAACAGAATTATAGTTTTCATTTAAAATTCTTTTAAATTTCACAATTGATTGAAAGTTTTCTGGGAACCTATAGTAAAAGCCGTATACATTGTCCCAAACATATTTACAATCCTGTATAAATGGACAATAGTAGTTGCAGCTTTTATGTTTTTTTTCTGGTTTTATCAGTATAGTCGTCACAATTTCAGGGAAATATTTTAACGTACGTACTTAACATTATCAAATATATGTATGTATACTAAAAAGCCACAGTCATTATATGTAATTTCTTTAAATTTACATCTTAATGAATCCTGTATGACGGCTTGTCTGTATTGTCAGCTGCACCTCTTTTTTTCAGCTGACGATAACCAGCAGCTTTCCACTTAGTCCGAGTCAAAGCCATTTAGCCTGCAACTGCGGCGATGTAAGCGGTGGTTAACATCTCTTACGATGCCAATGTCTATGGTGACCACTTATGTACCATCAGGTGGCCCATTTACGCTCGTCCAACTTCCTATGCAATAAAAAAAATACAACAATTCCAATCGTCAACGCAAAAGACAAAATACAAAGCCGAATATAAGAGCAACGACGGAAAAACAAAAACCAATAAAATAGCGAGAGCAATCTTAAAAATCATACAAGAAACATCGATAACACAATACACGTACAAAACGGTTACGAAAACACACACAACACAAACGGTTACACAAAAGGTTTGACGGCTCGAATCCGATACTGAAATGTACGGAATGCACGAATATGTTTCTTTCACCCTTATCACTCCTATTTCTCTCTCACCATCATTTAAAAATTAAAATCGTGCGGTCGGGGGACTCCTTCAGGAACGAAGTCCTATGCAATACTTTTTCGATTCAAACCGTGTGTTAAAAATGTAGACTTTATTTAATCACCAAAAAGCACCTCAACCTCATTTATATCGACTTCCTAAATTCGAACGCCCAACGCATCGCATTATGTAGTATTTGGTAGGCAAAGTATAAATCACCGAAGAGACGATTATTTATTCACAGTTATTACAATCCATTTATTATACAAGGAGAGAGAGAATTAATTTTGTAGCTTTGTACTGTTTGCATTCGTACTTGTTGCGCAAATCTAAAATCAATAAAACGGAACTCCAATGATAAGTGCATTGTCAGACTACACTAACCTTTTTAACTATATTAAGAGGTAAAGTGTATAGCATGACATGTATTTGTACACTAATACAAATATTTAGGGCCGATTAAAACCAAAAAATAATGCAATGATTCTACAATTACTACTACCACAATTAAACTTTGGTAACAGGTAATCACAGGACTCACCTCTAGGCTGTCAAACCATTGTCCATAATATGCAATAAAATAAATGGAAACTAAACCCGAACATTATATTATTCGTCTGTCTGAACACGTCAGATAGTCAGAGATAGACGTCGAGCGTTAATGAATCCGCTAAATGACAACATACGGTGCATTTGTCGCAAATATATCAGGCTTAACTTAATCAATATTCTATCCGCTTTTCTTCTTGCATTCTCTTTTCATACGTTTCATACGCTTTTAACAGTCGGTTATAAATTATGTTAAAAAAGTAATATAGGTATTTTCTATCGAACACTAGCCAATTGTGCATGATATAATGTTTCATGAGTGTAGGCGTACACAAAGTTTCACTATCGGAGGGAGATCAGGTTATTTTTGACCGCACCAATTAAGCCTAAACGTTGTTTTAGGAGTTAGGTAACATATGAAGTCGATAAGATGCCTGGATCGAACCTGCGTCTGTTACATATTGACGCTTCAATTGTTGTCTCTTATATACAACGAGACACGAAACTAAAATAATATCAGTATCAGTTAAGATAACGAATCGGTGTTAGAGGAGACTGTCGCACTTACCTCCTCGAGACAACAATAAATTTTGATAAGAAACACGAACTGATAATCGTTATAGTAACTAAGGATACGGATTAATTTATAATCCTTGATATTTATTTGATTTATTAACAATTACTTACACAAAAGTATAAATATAATATAAACAGTAAAATATTAAAATAATTAATAATATAATCATTATTTTTAAGTAATCATGGCTAAAACGCTAAAACGTAAATGACAAAATGAAAAACAAAAATAGATTAGAACAATACAGAGAATTGGTAACATTAAATTATGTACAGAAAAATGTTTTTGTATATTTATGAGCTATATGAATAAAAATAATTAATAAAATATAATTAAATAAACCTTTCAAATGTTATTGTAATTAATATCTTAAATTAAAGTCTATATTTGTCGCGTACAACAAAAAAATTCATTAAGTATTGGTAATTTTATGTAATATTTACATTTAGCGGAAAACATACAAGTTGCGAAAACAATGAACACAGTTCGTGTTTGCATTGCCTGATTTTCATTATTGCGTACTCTAATAATTACTATTTTAATATGGCGACAACTTCTGTTTTCATTATTCACTGACTTTGTACTACTTCCCAAACATAAATGGATTATATTTTAATTAATGATGTTAAAGTTCATAAATTGGCATCAGCTAATCAAAAGGATGATTAGGCATGTTGTATCTTCGTTCCAATGCTTAACAACACAAAACACCGTTACTGGTAACGGTAATGTACTACACTTATAAAGAAGTATTTACGTTTATAAGTGTACACCTCTTATAGCATTAGAATTATTTCCAGCAAAAACAATATATTAAATTAATATTAACCATCACTTTGTATCGATTGACATGAATTTATTTATTTATTTAAAATACTATAATAACATGTAATATGAAATTAAAACTTGCACAGAGTAATGCAAAATAATATAAAAGCAAACACAACTTACTGGAAATAAAATTCTGTAAACACCTTAATAATAAAATAAAATTGTATTACAATTTAAACAAATAAAACAGCTGTAAAAATCCGAAAATAGTTAAATAATAAAAGTAGAACTACATAGCTTAATAACTACAACCAAATTAATATACTAAATTAATATATAAAAAATAAAAAAGTATATCCAATACAAAATGGAATCCTACATAAAATCAATATTACACCACATAACTTATCTAATCTAAAGTACAGGATTTTTTTTTATAAAAAAAAACTTATGATACCATAAGTTTAAGAGAGCTTGAGTGATTTGTCTTCGGAAAGCCCGACTGAAGCTTATGTATATCAATATGTTGACTTATTGTATTACATAATTTACATAACCGAGGTATGATGGAGTTTGCGCCAAAACCGTTCTTGTGCGTGGCGGTACAGGTGGGCTAATAGCACACCACAGGAGACGATGTGGTACTCTAAAGTTAATTTTACTTAGCAAGTTGGGGCAATCAATAACATATTTTAGAATGTTATACAAAAACATAACATTGAGCAGATCCCTTCTCTTGTCAAGGGACATTTTAAGATGTTGCAATCTGTCATTATATGAGGTCACTGTTTTATGAATCCTTTCCGAGTACGACAGAAGCCACATAAATCTTTTCTGAATTATTTCTATCCTTAATGTGTGAGAAGCATAATGAGGACGCCAAACAACACTACAGTACTCTAAGTGACTGCGTACAAGAATATTATAAAGAATAACTTTCGTTTGAGTTTCTTTGAAAGTTCGTCATTGTCTCATAATGAAGCCCAATAAATTTGATGATTTGCTTATTATATTTTCAAAAAAGGCAAATTAAAGGAAAAACATAAAACTGAAAAACATTGAAAAAAATTGTCACCAACGCATCGCTTATTAAATAAGCTATCTAGTAGAATTCCACTATCCACCAATTTATATACATACGACATACGCATAATCAAATCGATACGAGACTGCACGAGTAAGTTGAAGCTAACTTCCTTTTTAGAATTGCTTACATCCTGGCTTTACTAGTTTCACAAATCGAAACTTGTAATGTTAAACAAAGTAAATAACAGTTGAAGACTTGCACATCCCGAAGGGTATTTTTGTTTTAATGCTGTCTTGCGTCTGAACGTGACTAATACAGCGAGTAACAAATAACAAATCCTTCCATTCCCAATTGCAGTACAAGCTTATTGCAACTGTTAATTATGTTATATAATTGTGTTAAATAAATGTATATTAATTTAATATTAAAGGGTTTGAGGACTTAAAGAATGTATGACTAAAATCTGTACAAAAATATTTTTTTTATATTCGATTAGGTTTAATTTGTCAAGATATTAAAATCGTCTGATCTAAGTAAACCTACGTAAGTCGAACTTTATATTAAGATATTTTCAATAGTAATGTCAGCTATAATGTAACGTACTAGTGAGAAACGATATTTGAAATAAGATGTTTTGTCTATAAGTGCATCCATGATGTTAAGCACTGTAAACAATATTGTAATTGAACAATTGATATTCAGTGCTATTCAATTTTCTATTTTGAAATATCACAACGAAACAATTTCTTTAACAAAAGTTTACAAAGGAAAATTTAAAAGGAAACACGTTTAGAAATCTTATTTACTTTTATTTCAGTTTTATACAATGGCATACACAATACACTTACAAAACGACTAATATTGAAGCACTAAACGTATCTTGCGGTTTCGCCCGCACTAAAATAATGAATAGACGAGTGATGAGTGAAACTTATTAATAACATCAACCACAAACACTTAATAATAATCATAGTTTTGTGATATTATAAAAATACAAAATAATGATTTGGTTTGAAAGAAAGGGTAATAGCATCTTAGCTCCCAAGATTGGTAAAGCATTTGCGTTGTATTGAACGTTTAATATTTCTATCAGCGCCCATGTCATCACCACCCAAAGACCACTTACCATCGGGTGGCCTAATTGCCTGTCAATATTTTGCTTAAGTACAGTTTGATATAACATTTATATAATGATCTGTTGGCAGATATATAATTATCGAAAACAGTTTAGATATACGCGCAGTACTTATACTACTTTATTTAATTTTTATTTTTCAATCGATGAAATTACTTTAAAGCTATCAATATTATACAATATATAATAATGCATATGTACAAGGACGTTTTATATTCTAGCATAGATAAAGCAGAAATGTGATTAAATTACTTTTAATAAACAAACATCATATGAGGCGAAGTTTATAAGCTATTTATATTATTTTATATTTGATTAATTTTAAGACATAAGAAAATATTGTAATTTACTGTCCTTTATTTATCAGTTTCCTCAAAAGTAGCTGTCAGTTAGTATCGATTTACGTATTCTTCGAGTTTATTTTTCCTTTCCATTTCTTCGCGTAACTTAGTCTTCTTCGCCACCTTCACCCAATTGTCTCTCTTGTGTTCATTAATGTTTAAAATATATCCTTTAGTTCCAGTAAATGATGAATCATAAATCTCTTCATCGATAAAGAATCTTGATATGGAATCGTATATTACTTTGAATGAGAAAAATAATATGAAATCGAAACCTGAAATGAGGGTAAAGCCTAGCATGAGGCTAAGGAGACCCCCGAAAGCCGCTGAAAAAATATTTTTTATACAATACAAATCATCATTATCATCTTATCACACACATCATTATACTTAATTAAGCGCCAAAGTATAAGAAAAAAGGACAAGGAATACAAAAATATCGTATCGCAAAAATCATTTCTTTCTATTAAAGTATTGTAAGTCCGTCTTCGTCCCACGCTCTTATTCGTTATTCTCTCTCGATACCTGTATTGTATATTTTTCTCAACTTCCGATTGTATAGGTGAAAGTCATAATTACAGACATAACAAAGATCCCTTGGTTGGCGCATTAAACGTGTAAGCAATAGTTGTGATTACACTTCTTTAGTGTCTATGTCTGTCGGCGAAGATGACAACTAACCACCAGGTGGATCATTGGCCAGTCAATCGTTCTGACAAAATAAATAAACACAAAAACAATCCTCTACAAACAAACTATACGTGAAAAATACCAGTCTTTAAATGTCCCACTGCTGGGCTAAGGCGAGCTTTGAGAAGGTGGTTTGGAGTTATAATACAGATCGGTGGATAAATGGTCCACCATGTGGCAGAATTTAATTTAAATAAGACATAATATGCAAGTATCCTCTCGATGTTTAGCTCCAACGCTGAACACAAGATGAATAATAAACACAAATTAAGCACAAGAAAATTAGTGACGCTTGCCTGAGCTGCGGTTAAGATTCACGAACGCTGTGGCAATGATAGCAAATTTAAGCGAATCGATTGTAAACCGATAATATATTTTGAATTATTCATAACATATTTGTAAATAATTTATTATAAATAATTAATCATTGTAGAATGGATAAAATTCCCACGTTATTGAATTATATTTAATTACATATTTTTATAAATGTAATGGATACTTTTTGGTTAGTACTCTTTATAAATAGATTAAGAACATATTCTTATTTTAATAAAAATAGAGATAAACAAAAGAGAAACAATGTATGGAATATACGAGAAACCAAACGGATTGTGGAGATATTGTGATTGCTATTTTGAAGAAAAGGAAATTTTTGAAGAAAAAAAAATATAATAATTGTAATCTGGTTTTATTGAATATTATTTAAAGCGCCATTAACCCAAATTGTGACTACACGATGCTCTTCGATTGTGGTTGAATCTAATAGAATGATGTTTGAAGGTTTTCCCTTCGCTATAATTGTGAAGATATTTTTTTAAATTTCAATGTAAGGAACGTACTGTTTTTAATTTGGTTAACTGGTTGGCATATACAATTCATTTTATTGTTTTAAGTAGGAAAATTCTAGGCCTAAGGTTTTATTAAACACTTAAATCTTTTATCTATAATTTGCTTTAGTGCTTTAATAATAAAAGTATTTATTACTTACCTTATTATTAATTTCATTGTTTTTATGAATATTCCATTTTCAAATACAATTGTATTTTTTTATTACGTTGATGATTAAAAAAATTAATAATATACAAATATTAATAATTCAAGATGTTTTTTGTTGATTAAATATATTTTACTACGGTAAAGATATTTCCCTAAGCTTTCAATTTATTACTCCTTGAAGATGTCTAGCGATAGGATTTCAACGTAGAAAGCGTCTGGGAATAGTTCGAGCAATTAGCACCGTCAATGTATAATATAAGACAATATAAAACTGGACAAGTGCGAGTCGGATTCGCCCAGCAAGGGCGTACAAATTTGTAGGTATATTATAAAGAAATTGTAGGTGCATATTGAAGCCCTTTCACACACATGATACGGTTAAGTCAAATCAAAATTTGGACCTTAGACCAAGACCTGGACTTGTTTAAAGACCTTGTTTTTTATGATTTAATTACCAATGTATAGTTTTCAGATTTTTCCCTTGACTTGTAGCATAATATTACATGGCAAATTTCATGGTTGTAGTTCAACGGAAAATACGCTATAAATTTTGTTTCTCTTGAGCAGCCGTCATTTCATACGTTATATTATAAGTTCGATTTTTATATAGCTTCAAGATATAATGTAGACCTGAGTATATCGTTTTAATTACAACTCGATACGTAACGCGTTCCCGAGATAAAGGGACAGACTTGACAGACAGACAGATAGACAGACGGACGGACGGAAGACGCAGGACAAAGTGACCATATAAGGGTTCCGCTTTTACAGGCGGCTGGAAGCTAAAAGGAGATAGACATGTACTGTATATATTTTATATTGATAAAAAAATACGTATGACTTTCGAAATTTCACGGTCGTGCTCTGCCGTGAATTTCGAATTTGTTCATGCACTTTTAATGGCGTTCACGGACTCTCGAAAATTAATGAAACGTACGAAATAATTCATTCGATTGAACGGTGCAGTCAGCAGTCACTGCCATTACAGGACAATATTTGTATTTGTATATTTGTGATTGTTTTCAGGAAAAAGATATCCTCGTGATTTCATTGAACATTACTAAAATAAGAAAAAATATTGATAGTTAACAGTTTAATATTTAGTTTTTAAAACAAAAACAAAGCAATACTTTTTATACGGCAACCACAAAAGAATGATAGTTTATTTTCTGTTATTATCGTAATAATTATTTATCATTTACCACTTTAAATGATAAATTGCAACTTTTCTTACGTAAGTTAATATTAATAATAATAATATCCTGGGACATTATTCACACACGGCCATCTAATCCCAAAATAAGCAGAGCTTGTACTATGAAAAACAGACAACTGATATACTTACATATACTACTTTTGTAAATACGTACTTATATAGATAATTACAGCCAGACTCAGGACAAACAGACATATTCATGCACACAAATGTCTGTCCTGGGTGGGAGTCGAACCCACGGCCTGTGTGCGTGAAAGGCAAGTATCCTAACAACCACGCCAACGGGCTCGGAATATTATCTTTACTCTAAATTGTTACTAGCTTATTTTATGATTATGCATATTTGTTTTATAATAATATAATTTTACATTATATTATTATGATTCAGTATATTGCTATCTTGGAGTAAAATTCTAAAATTAGCTCTTTATTCAAGAATACGCTTTGCATCGCTATATTTGGTTAGTTGCAATCAATCTGCTTTTATCCAGATTTAAGTGGTTAATGAGTTAAGCACATTACATGACACTCAGAGAATGAATGGATTCATTAATTGAATTGAATGAACCCATAATAATATTGCTAAATGAAATATTATTTTTATATCTTTATACAGAGTATGACGTTATTAAAGAATAACAATTCAAGCCAGCGATTGGAATATGAGACGTTTTTGAAATTGATAAACCATTCAATTTCGGGTACAAATCAATATATTTTCTCAATTTTTTTACTGAATATTACTTTCGAACAATTTAACACGACGGAAACATGATACCTTGTAAACAATCATTTTGTTTGTAAGTAGTGACATTTGTCTTACAAACCCAACTTAGCCAGCCTTCAACATATTTAAAAATATAGGAAATTGCCAACGACAGCTGGCACTTAAGATCGCATTCGTCTACAATTAGAATACTGATAATCTTTTTTAAATGTTTTCTTATCGCTAAATTGCAAATTCATTATTTGAATCAGCAACGTTATTCCGTAAGAGCTGATTTCGTATCTTACTCGTGAAATGTTCTAAGCGTACAGTGCTACGCTGTTTTAATCCTTTATGCTACAAGTATTATGTAGCCACATATTGCAAAGTGGTAGGGCTTTGTGCTGCTTCTCTGGGTAGGTACCATCCACTTATGAGATATTCTACGGACAAATTGCAATATTTAGTATTGTTGTATTCCGGTTAAAAGGGGTGAATCATCTCGCGTTGTCAAACGTAATTAACGTCATGCAAAAACCCTTAAATTAGCAGATTCAATCCTAACGCCTCGGGTTGTTATTGTCCTCCTTCTAAACAAGATCTGGGCGCTTAATTAGAGGGGCCTTAAAAAAAACAAATTTCATACTTTAAAAAACAAATGTGCCAAGACGGCTGATTTTTTATGCGCTTAATTTATGTTTATCTTGTGTTTAACCGAGGACCAATGCAACACTGTCAAATCAGCTCCCAACCTTCTTCTCGTGCTGAGGAGAGCCTTTGCCAAATAGTGGGGCATTAATAGTGTAATTAATAGTGGGAAATTAATATAATCCAAATGTAATAAAAATGATTACCTACTATAACTACTCTATTACATTAAATTTAGTGAAATGGTTTGACGATCACACATATGCTAGACATATAAAAAACAATATTGGCCTTATATTATAACCGCTTTACAGGCGACTAGTTAACTGTATAGTTATGTATTCTTCTTTAAATGACGAACCAATATGACAAAAAGAGCGAATTCATTGTTTACTTAAGCAGCCTCTAAGCATCGTTTATTAGTATGGCCGTAATTAAATAAAATATTCATATTAAAATAATGTAACTGCCAAGCCGTTGGCGCGCAAAGCATTTTATTGAATGTTAAAATGATATCAATACGGAAGTTTAAGCGATAAATATAAAAAGTAGTTATCATGACAGTTTACGGAATTATTTGAGAGAGATCATATAATGAGTGTCGGTTTCAACTCTAGCGAGAAATAAAACTAAGATATCCGATTTTATCGATCGTGATTCGTGATATGAGATAGATTTTTAGATAAATTTAACAGAATGATCAGATACTCAGAAATAGTTAATCTCAAGAGTAATACGTACATTGCGTCAATGTAATAATAATACATATATTTTAATATGTCATGGCGATCGTTTGAGCGGTACCTATAGAAGATAAAGTGCTGCATCGCTATCTAATAACAAAGTGTCATTCTTATCCGTTAAAAAACAAGAAACAGTGTAAATTATTCGACTGCATAGAGTCAATATCTCTTTTGTGGGGCAATGTATACGGTTCTTGAACTTGAACACTCAAAGTTCCTCAGTTTCTAAATTTAACGAAATTGTAGAGGAACGCTTATGTGCTAAAGCTTATTAAACAATTATTAAATTTATGGATGATAGCACATCTTAGAAATAAGACGATCGCCGCAGGGCTATTTTTTTATACAGGATATATTTATTATAAAACAATTTCTTTCGCCGGTTCTTCTCAGGGCTGGGTGTTTCTTTTCCAAACCAGTGGTAGTTTCTTTTACTTCAATATTGAATAAAGTATTTCGCATTTGAGTTTGAGTATCATTTTAATCAGACGTTAATTAATTTCAAGCAGACCACAATCCACTTTAATCACACAAATACTATTTACTAGTAAGAATACTTTATTTTTATTACCGCGTCCACACAAACCACTACCAATCCGGTAAGTCTTAAAACTTCCATTATTTTTTCAGTTTATGGTTTCAGGAACGAAATAATCTATGTAGTACAATACTATGTTATATGAACTTAGTATAGAGAGAAACAGGGATAGAAAATCATCGACCGCAAATAAAAAAAATTAATAAAAATACCAGCGTTGTCATGAACGTATTTTGGGGACTGGTGTGTTTGTGTGTTATTGCCAAAAGGATGCAATGGTTCACTCTATTTCCTTTTTTAGAATTCGAACGTCGTTCTATTTTTAAACTTTAAATAGGTTGGCAACTATCGACTGGTTGGACTGATATTATATATAAAGTATGTAATTACCTAAAATGTTCTGCCAATTCAAGTAAACATCTCGACGATAGCGCGTAGCAACCAAATCGTTGAAGAAGACATTTACAACCGAACGATTCTCTAGATCGATGTCGTCGCTAAAAGATATATTGTTATAATTAATTATTATTTATCGCTATACACAAATATTTTTGCTAAGAATATATACTATATACAATAAAATGTGAGACACATATAAGAGACTGTTGTGTTCTTTCTGAAAAAATTAAACGTAGTGGGAAACCAAGAACCCTTTTCATAAGTCAATTAGCGATTATGTTATTTTTAAAAGAATACATGTATATGGACCTTGGTCAAAATGACCACCACTAACGGAACCTATATAATAAAATCATCTACATACTGAGCCATTATAACCAGACCGCAACAAAAAGTTTGCCGTCAGTAAAAAGTTATAATTTAATTTAAAGTCATGTTTTCTGACCTTTTATGCAAAAAAATACGTTACGCATGCTATGTCGCTTGGTGTGTTGTCGATGAAATACATTTTCATCTAAGGGAATCGCTGTTTTCTTGTATCCGGGATACAAGAAAACTTGAAACGCGTGTTTCAAGTAGTACCAAATGCCTCTACTACTACAAGTACTGTTCTAGGTACTCAGATATAAGCTATTTTGTTATGCGACACATCTTACCATTCCACTTTACTGTTAGCGGCGTTAAAGAACTTTGTTCCAGAAAAAAGTGAAACTATTATTATCTGTCATTTAGTCAAAACTTCTTACTAACAGCTTCTTTTTTTGTCTCATACTAAAAGTTACTCTCCGTTTAACAAAGATCTCGTTAGTAGTGGATATTCGGACCACTTAAGATCATTCTCCTGCGTCACCGTTACTCCTTTCTCGACGTAGACGCTCACTGATTTTACGCTAATCCTATCCAAAAAAACATTTTCCCTCCTATCCTCCCATGCGAAGCCGGAACGATTTGCTAGTCGTATACAAAAATAAATCTTACAAGAATGACGTCGCACTCAGCGGGACTTTTTTAGATAGCTTTCCCAAAGCCACTTCCAATGGATAGTCGTAGTGTTCACACTCTGGCATACATTTAACTAAATTATTAGAACGGTCATCCTTCAAACTATCATTAGCAGCTTCTTCATTAAGCCAACTCGGAACTGCAATAAAATAAAACATTTAAAAATTTGTATATACATTGTTTCACATGACGTTAGTTACTCTATCATAATACACTTATATTTTATATTCCTGTGATAATTAAAATATAGATAAAGAACAAATCGAATGATGAAAAGTGATCATGGAAAAACGCCTCTAACTCTCATTTTATGGTATCTTGAAAGACCCCTATTTCCTTATTTAACAGAAATATTTAAAAAAAATATTGAAAAGCTCAGCAGCGCTCGCGATTCCCGTCCATTCCCGGATGCTGCACAGCCAAGCCAAGACTTTTCCTGCGACCATTAGCTGTCCTTCCGGCAACCTTTCCGATAAGATATAATTGCAAAAGTTGATATCTGTACGCCTAAGCACGTGTCCGAGTTATGCAACTTTTCTCTACTTGACAGTCTCCAAATGTTACCGCTTCTGGTGGACGCGTCGCAGTACATCTACGTTGGATACCCAACTTACGTATATGCCCACATCTCGAAGGCTTCTATTCTTTTCTTGAGGTAGTCTCTAATTGTGAATCTAATATGGGAATATTATTTTGTCCATAAGTTGGTGAGTGGTCTTCTTGTGTCATACCATAGATTTTATTTCCTTATGAAGGTTTAATGCATCAAGCTTACCACCACACACATAAAATACAAATAATGTTGTATTTCTAATTATGGCTAATTAACCATCTCTTCCAGACAACCCAAAATGAGAGAGCCTTTGAAAACAAAATCTAGTTTGATAATTCAGCCATTAACTTACATACAAAAATTTATATTAAACATATATAAGGTCCTCTAGACCGATTTCGGCCACGGCGGCGGCGGCGGAATCTCAAGAGAGACTAGCCAACGGGAGATATTATAGTGCAAAAGAGTGTGCACAAACACAGGTGCACTCACTTTTCCTTAACTCTCATAATCCGATGGGACGGCAATCCGACACGACCGGAAAGAGTTCAGGCGCAGGACCAAAGGCTTAACGTGCTTTCCGAGGCACAGGAGTGTTCACACTTCCAACTTCCAGACTTCGGGCTGCTACTGAGTGTTTTCTGACAGAAAACGCCAAATAACTATTTATTGGCCCGACCTGGGAATTGAACCCAGGACCACCGAGTCTGCGGCCTTATATCAAGCCACTAGACCAACGAGACAGTCAAGTCCGTAGATACTAATTGAATCTACTGGTGATAGGATGGCTGGTTATTTTTTCGCCCAGAGAATCGGAATTGCGATTTAAAGGGGAAATACTGCTAACTCTCGGTCACGATTTATATAATAATTATTAGGTCCTTACATACGAAATTAGCGTTTCGTCGTATTGACCACTTTGATCTGAAATATCACCTCTTAGGTTAAGAACTCCAAATTCAAATTTATAAATTCATTTGGCTAGTACATTTGAGTTTTTAAAACTGTCATTCATTTATTTTTTCCTGATTATATTTTTTCTTTGGCGTCGCTTATTACCGCACAATGGACAACATGAAATATCGGTGTTGATATAAAATTATTACTAAGTTAATGCATTCAAATATGTTAGACCTGATTTCAAAGTATCAGCTCTATATAAGAGATTAATTTGTAATCGAATTCAAAAGGTTCTAAATGATCATGATATATATTTGATTTCGTATTATTTCTATCAGGAATCGATCATATGTATCATTAGTAGTATTGCGAGTATTGCATAGTGCATCTCCCGCTTGACGCCTGTTGTCTATTAGAAAAACGTTACATATTATGAAAACGTTGCAACAAAATTTAACTCTGATATTTAACTCAAATCAAGCATACATATTAGGTAACTTTTTAATGGCTACCTACTTATTATTTTTTCCAGGCACTCGATATCATGAAAATTACAAATTCTTCCGTAATCTGAAACAAAATAGTATTCATGAAAAACTTTTGTTTTTATGTACATATCTTCAGCACTATGCGGGAACATATAATTATTATTATTATTACGATACATAAGTCTAAATTAAAACAAAATATACAGATATCGAAGAGCAAACATGCTGTACAAGTGCATTCAAATAACATTTAAAAAAATTTTATGTATTAAGTATTAAGAGAAGCATATAATATTAACACTCTTATTATTGTATTTAATTTTATTTTTTTGTTTCGTTTACGCTTTACGACCTTACTTATAAATAATAATAATATCCTGCGACATTATTCCCACAAGGCCATCTGATCTCAAACTAAGCAGAGCTTGTTCTATGGAAACCAGACAACTGATTTACTACTTTTCCTTTATAAATACAGCCAGATGCCCAGTCTCAGAACAAACAGACATGTTCATGCACACAAATGTCTGTCCTAGGTGGGAATCGAACCTACGACCTGCGGCGTAAAAGGCAAATATTATACCAACCACGCCAACCGGCTCGTTCTAATAAATGTTGCTTAGCGTCTTTTTCTTTCGAATGTCAAATCAATAACGACATAAAGAGAGAAATGACCTGCTAAGGAACGCTTATAAATAAGGCGACAATATTTTCAAATTAAAAATATATTTACCCTTTTGCGGGAAGAAGAAAGGAACACAATTGCATGTATTCATCAATATTTGTACTTTACGCAGCGCCATACAATTGTGAAACGAATAATGATGGAAGTTCGCTAGTTGTAACTGAAATAAAACGTATTTTTTTATATTTATTTAATTAATAATTCAAATTATAATAAGATAATGCTATATAAGATTATAATCTTGCATCTTAACCGGAGATTACGGGTTCAAACCCGGTCAAGATTAATATATTAAATATATATTCATCTTGACCGGGTTAAACCGTATCGTTGGTCTAGTGGCTAGTGACATAAGGTCGCAGACTCCGAGATCCATGATTCACATCCCAGGTTGGGCTTAATGGAATTTACAGTAGATTTTTTTCAGTAATACATTCCTGTGCCTCGGATAACGAGACGGACTAGGGGATCTGTGGGGGACTTGAAGTCCTTCGCTCTGCAAATATATTTAAGCAATGTATTACATGTTTATAGTGCTCAATATTCCCTACAAAAATGTCCACAATGCTATATATATAACTGTTAGGACTGGTATAATAATGCAAAAAGTAAGAAATATGCCACAGTTTGAGCGAACCACGGATATCGAGAGCGAGTCTTATTGTTTATTCATACTTTAGTCTATTATTTACATACCCCTATTATTATTTGTAAACTAGAGACAATTTAGTATGTTTTTAATTTCAATATATTTTTCATTACTCAACACTTTAAGCCGCTGTATAAAAAAAGAACGGTCACGATGCCTATTTGAACTTTGAACATTTATACTATGATATGCTTAATTTAAATTAATATCTTATGAATTATAGCAAAATTAAAATCCTCGCGCAAGAAATAAATATTCTATTGATATATCGACAACGATGCGATGGATTCTCTATAATTCAGTCAGCGCAAAGATTTTGTACGTTCCATTCTTATGTACCATGTTTGTCATATATTATGTACCTAATACTGCCGAACAGCAATATTTAATATTGTTTTTTTTTTTATCATTGATAGGCCAGCTTTTGACCACTGTCTTGCCTGATGGTAAGCAACGACGCGGTCTAGGGAGTAGCACGCTTGTAATTGTTATTTATTTAATTATTATTGTTCGTTTTGAAGGGCGAATGAGCGAGTGTAACTACAGGGATGGCGGAAAATCTAGTCTATAAATATTGGGGCGCATTGGTAACGGATGAGTAATATTTGGGGCGTGCAACTAGTATTGAATATTTAGTATATAATATTTCGAAGAATATTGGCTTTACTTATAAACGTTAAACAATGATGTGATTTCTTCTTTCTAATGTAAAATCAATATTGCCAAAAAGAGCGAAATCAATATTCACTTGAACAGCCGCTAAGCAAAATTTTATTAGTAAAAAATCTATTTACAGCGAAATATCTAAAATATGTAGTTACAGTTTTAATATATAGAAGAACATGCATTTACGTTTGAGTAATTGACTTTTCAAAGACAATCTTTTCGAATTAATCCATATTTTTAAAACTGTCCTTTGAATCAATTTGATTGATTGAACAAACACTGACGTGTAATTGCATTCTTCTGAAACAAAATGCATTATCTAATCGATTCCAATAAGTTAAAACATAATTATATAAAATATCATGCAATCTATTTTTTTTTTATTTCATAGGAAGGCGGACGAGCATAAGGGGCCACCTAACGGTAAGAGGTCACCAACGCCCATAGACAATGGCATTGTAAGATATGTTAACCATCGCTTACATCGCCACCAACCTTGGGAACTAAGATGTTATGTCCCTTGTGCCTGTAATTACACTGGCTCACTCACCCTTCAAACCGGAACACAACAATACCAAGTACTGCTGTTTTGCGGTAGAATATCTGATGAAGTGGGTGGTACCTACCCAGACGAGCCTGCACAAAGCTCTACCACCAAGTAGAAGCATCTAAGTGATGCTATCCTTATTAACACGTATAATACTTTTTGTGTCAGAGTATTAAAAGGTATTGCCGTCAAAGACTTAACTTGCAACGACCATTATCATGGGAAATGACAGACTTTCTGGCATAGGTAGTCTTTAGAGAATGACATAATAATTGTATCGATTGGGCAACATTTATGACTAACGTGGGAACAAAACCACATTTTAGGTCTTAGTGTTAGTCACAAGGTCGATAAACAGATACACAGTGCGCATACGACCTCTTACGGTCAAGCCGTTCATAAGTGAAATGATAACACAAACACACGAACAAATTATTATTTTATTCGTATTAAAAATATAAAGTAAACCAAAAATAACTAAGTCAGCATTAAGTAAGGTAATGTTGGTAACATTGCCTTACTTAATGCATCACACACATTTCAAAATAAAAGTTATATATCGTTTTCGATTGATTTTTATTATTATTAATTTAAAGGAAATGAAGTTATGTTAATTTTTTATTATAATATTAATAATGATTTATCACATAAACAGAAGTGGGAAAGATGTAAATAGTATATTTTTGGAGCGACAGTAGTGCATGTACATAAAGAGTTTGTTCCAACAGTAGGACAGATTGATTATTTATTGAAATATTTACATAATAAAATCGACTCTGCTATCGGATTATGTATATCTTAATAAAGGTATCATATTATGTTTATTGTGATGCGTCATTATTTCTTGATAATCGTTTAATTATTTTATTAAAGTTAATATAATAATTATGTGTTTGTTAGGGTTGTATGTATGTAGACAATAGACATACAGATTTTTATATTAAATTTATAGCGCAAATAATATATATTTTTTTTTTATGTAATAGGGGGCAAACGAGCAAGAGGCTCACCTGATGGAAAGTAACTACCACCGCCCATGGACACCTGCAACATCCGAGGACTTGCAGGTGCGTTGCCGGCCTTGGAGGAAAATGTACGCTCTCTTCTTGAAGGTTTTTAAGTCATATCGTGTCCGAAAAGTCGCCGGCGAAAGCTGGTTCCACAGAGAATACTGACATTATGTTACACTTTCACCGAACTGCAAATCCCTTCTATCGAAATTTGCTGTAGAAATACCTGGTATCCCAGAGTATACACTCACATATTATTGTGATATTAAAATATCCATTATTTAAAGTACTATGTGACTTCACATAACTATAACATTAATCTACGGAGAGAATATATATCGGTGTTGACAGTGCTTTGGCAGAAAAGTGGTTTCATCTATTTAATTTTTCATGTTTAAGAGCGCGCCTATATATTACAAAGTATTAGGAAGAATATGGTATTGTACTTTTAACGATAATATTATAATTAATACAAATCGCTAACAAATTATTGAAGGAGGAGATTGATCTATACTAGTTACGATTGCTATCCGCTACTTCAACTTGGTGGGATAGTTCGCCGGCGTCGTATTAAGTCTCCACCAAACATCACCATACTACAATAATGTTGAATTGTTGAATGTTTGAAGTATGGGTGACATGTGACAGAGAATAGGCTTTACGGGTATACCCAGGGATGCGGATTTGAAGCGGTGTACCAGTACTGCTGTTTGTATTCAAAAAGGATCGGTGCGAATGGACGGTAATTGTCGTGAAGATAGTTGAATAGCGAGAAACTGGACAAATAACGTTCGGGGCTATCAAATAACTATCTACGATCACACCATCGATTATTGAGGGCCTTAGAAGTTGCATAATAGTGCTTCCACACCTGCTGCGACATTTATTTGAATGCTTTTAAGACCCTTTAGCAATTGATACCCTTTAGCAATGTTTGCTGTCTGTTACTTCCAGCTGGTGTGATATTGTGAATAGATTTCGTGATTTTTTTAAAGAGTAAATATTATTCTTATATGTATTCAATTAATTATATATCTTTGAAACTATAATAAAGAACATATTATTTTATTTTAATTTTTAACTTTGAACTGTATTTACCTATGCAAAGCCAAATAAAAGATTATCAGTTTTTATAATTGTAATAATATAATTTTTATAAAATAATCATTGCTAAATAAATGAAAACTTATCATTCCTAAGCTAAATTAAACAAGGGGCGTATGAAATTATTTATGAGATATTGCGGAGCTTATCACATTTCAATCTTAATATTTAATTCAAAATATTTATATATTTTAAGAATTTCTCTTGTGAATAATTCCGTTTGATGATGTCCTCCTGACCGATTGGTTACGGCAGCCAATCCCGAGAGAAAATGGCCAACTGCATTGGAAATCTTTTAGGCCACAATTTTGTGCGTAAACACAGGTGCACTCTCAGTCTTATAAGCTGAGAGGACGACAATCCGATGAGTGTGGGTGTAGGGTTAGACGCGTGTAAGTTAATCACTAGATATAACTCCGCATATCAGATGGTAATCATAACAATTCAATTATAACTAAAACAAACCTACATTAAAGTACAAATAATGTATTCACAATATTTTATACAATATTATAAACTTAATAATGTTTTTCTCGAAAATTAATCTTCGATATTTTTGCTCTCAAATAGATAAAAAGAATTAGAGAAGAAAATTATAATTGCGCTGGAATACCCATTAAAAAACCAGCGGTAACCACTCCATCTTTTCGGGGGACGAAAGTGACGTAGGGACGATGAATGATGGATGAAACTGAGAGTACTTAGTTCGGCACTAAATACACTTTTTGGAACGAAGTGCTTTTATGCAGTTTACAGTGTAGGAAGCATTGCGTTTCCCTACGTATATGGTCTAAGCTCTGCCCAAAACACACATACTTTTACTAGAATATAAATCATGGTTTCGTATAAGTTTTTAGTTTAAAGCTTCATGCAGTCAATTTTTTTCATTCATATTCATACTACAATGACCAATTTAATTGCCCACTACTTTATACATGTAAATTCCCTTAATAAACATTTAACGTTTAAATACAGCATTGATACGAAATTACGGCTTCTTTAATTTTTAACATTTCTGATTGGAATCATTGACTCGGGACATTTATGGTAAGCCAAAAATACAAATTTTCCGTTTCAAGAAGTATCTCGTCTTCTAAGGAAGACTAAAATAATTTCACTTCCTGTTCCATACTATAACGAACTTATTTATAACCGACTTCAATAAGGTGAAGGTTTTCGTTATCTTTTATGTTTATAAATAAAATTGGATGGATTTGCGTGGGTTGGGTTCATAGTGCCAACGAGATAAGCCATTAAACTTCATTGAAGGTCGCATTTATAAAGTTTGGTTTTATTGCCAATTGCTATTAAATCACAAGTGAAAAGGTTTCTTCTATACAAGCGCGCTACATCCTAGACCGTGTTTATACTTAACATCAGGGAAGACAACGGTCAAAAACTGTAGGCCGGCGTTAAGGATAAAAAAATAAAAAATATATTTCACATACATGTGTAATGATTTTAAAATACATAATTACAAATAATCATATCATTATCTGGTCTGTAAATAAATCGTATCTTTGAAACATATACGTCAACGTTCATTAACGCGATATATTGTGACGATACTAGATAATTCATCTATATGACATATTATAATTAATAATTAATCGTTCACTGTGTTTGTTTATACATATGTGTACGTGTTTTCATAATAATATCGAAGACTTTTATAAATTCGTTACCAAACATTATATAATATTACGATTATATAAATTTTTTCGAATGAGTTATTCGTCAGTTCTTTGGGGCACGCATTGCTTAAATATTAAAAAATGATATTTTTCAGATAAAAGCGGAATAAGGCGTTATGTCGCATTTTTAAGAGGCACGTCAATGTACATTTTATGCCACTAAACACATAATGTTTCCTTCAGCTCTCACGTTTTAAAACAGTAAGAGCTATACACCTCGATGTCTGGAAATCCACAACAGTGCGTTTTTTAAGGCATTTCCTGCGTCGCACAATCACTCTGTGGAACCAGCTTTCGCCGGCGACTTTTCCGAACCGATATGACTTAAAAACCTTCAAGAAGAGAGCGTACTCTTTCCTCCAAGGCCGGCAACGCACCTGCGAGTCCTCGGATGTTGCAGTTGTCCATGGGCGGTGGTAGTCACTTTCCATCAGGTGAGCCTCCTGCTCGGTTGCCCCCTCTTACATAAAAAAAAAATTATAAATGTAATAGACAAAAAATAAACCTTTACCCGTGTTGATGCTTAACAATGAATAATTAAATAATTTAAAGCTCCAATAGCGAAAAATATCTCGGCATGTGTTTATAAGATATGTTTTTTCGTTTGAAAACTACAGATCCAACATGTGACAACAATTTCTCTTCAATTTATATAATCATTCAAATCAGAGTATCCAAAAGCAAAAATTAATTTGTGTCTTATATTTATTATTATATAAATTGTTATAAGAAATAAATTATTGGAACGAATTTCCTTATGGGGCGTTGGGGAGGGGTACCCTAGTCGGAAAAAAAAACGTCCGTAACGTTAAAAAAAGCGTAAGATGTTTTTTATGTTTATCAACTTAGTTTTATAGTTGTAAGGTCAGTGCAAGTCACTAGTGATACTTAAATATCAAGAAAAAACATAATTAATATTCTAACAGTATCTTTATGGTTATTATCTATCATTCAATAATTACATGAAAAAAATGTTTCATTTTAGATTACAAGCTGTTCAATAATAGTAACTTTTTAGCCCGTCGTCTGACAATTTCGGTAGAAACAATAATCCAAACATCTTGGAACATTTAACTTTACATGTAATAGTTTTTTAAGTCCGGATAGGGAACTAATTGGTGGTTAGGCGAACTAAAAGCATTAAAATCTTTAAATCCAGAAAAAAATGATTTCGGCATTGTTGTTACTACTGTTTACCAAATGTATTTGCTAACTTGACTTAGTATTTTTTGTAAAACTGGCGATACCAAAAATATACTCCAAAATAGAAGATTGTTTAAGTTCATCCGGAAGCGTTTTTAAAAGAATTGTTTTCGTGGTCGAAATCAAACAAATACGAAGATTTTTGAAAGATAAGATAATTGTTGTATAAATCCGGTGTGTTTATTCCAGAGAAACAAAAGCTAGGTCCATAATTAAGGTAAAAAATAACCGCTATCGGACGTATCTAATCAAAAAAGAAAAAATCAGACGAATGCTTGTTCAACGGATTTAATTTGGTTTTGTCCGTTTTTTAGTGTGGATACGTTTTCATTCGAGCTACGCCGCGAGCATAGCTCGATAGATGATGGATGGTCTTAGCGACATTTTAGACTATTTACGAATATTTATGCTTCGATCTCCATTTCAGCTTTGTTATACAAGCACCGTTAGGCTTCCGAGAAATATATCCGCGCTTGTACATTAAAACGGAATAGCATAGTGCTGCATTAACTTATTAAATATACATTACTGTGAACTAAAATAAAATTGCGAGAAGAAAAAGTTTGCGAGAGATAAGGAAAACGTTGATTTCTCGGTAACATGGCGACTTAAATTCACAAAGTGATTCACGTAAAATTGAATGAAGTCTGGATCACGTTTTATAGTATAGAGAAGTCAAATTATACAATATAGGTATATAGTTTAATTTAAGAATGTATATAAATACCTATGTTCCATTACGGACGAGCATATGTGCCACTTGATGGTAAGTGGTCACCAACGACCATAGACATTGGCATTGAAAGAGATGTTAACCATCGCTTGTAAACTAAGATGTTATGTCCCTTGTGCCTTTAATTACACTGGCTCACTCACCCTTCAAACCGGAACACAACTGTACCAAGTACTGCTGTTTTGCGTTAGAATATCTGATGAGTGGGTGGTACCTACCCAGACGAGCTTGCACAAAGCTCTACCACCAAGTAATTAGAATTATTTGTATACTGCTGTAATGTTACAATTTACAATACACGTTATAAAGGAAAAACCTGTTAAAGTCTCACTGTTACAGATAAGCCTTTCTTCTTTTGAGAACATTTAGTTTTTATTCCACCATGCTACTAGAATTATTACTTCTTTCATGATATGCCCGCGATGTTTTCCATCGGCGGCGAGTAAGAATGAATCATAAATACATTTAAACATGTCAAAACTCAATGGTTTCCCGGGTTTTGTACCTGAAATCTTCGGTTAGATTCGCTTGTTTTCACCATTTATTTATTCTTTATTGTACATAACATAACATAGAAAGGACAAGTTTGACATAATAAAGTATGCAAAGGCGGGTATATATATTGGCTTAATATCATATTTGAAATGAATATCACTTGTTCTGCGCTCTCGCTTGCACGCTCGGCTCAGGCGGGACGTAACATGCTTATGCGTAGTCATGCTTTTTCGTGCATGCAGCTGGCGGTCATCGATTTAGACGTTATCACGTCAAAATTGTTTCAAACATAATCGTTGTCATATAACTGTTTTTTTTTGTTTTAATAACAACTCCAAGAATCGGAATCGTATCGTAGTCGATATAAATTAGTAGAATTTACCTTTGCTTCAGTATTTTATAATAAAAGTATAAGTTAATATCTGTTCTATTTTTATATAAGTTTACTAAACTCACTGCTCTTGAGTAATATCGATCGGGCCTTATAAAACTCTGTAAAGATATTTTCCTGTATATACCTATCTATAAATTACACAATATGTTAACAGATAAATTGTTTTGAAATAATTGTATACAAAATATAGAAGGTAAGCTCCTTAACGCGAGGTATTCAAACGGCAATTAAAAATAATGAATAAATAAAATATCAAAATAGAAGTATATAAAATTACTCAGCGTGGAATCAATATCGATCTTTATTTAAGGAATGTCGGACATTTTTATCATTACATATTAAATCTACGTAATTACGTCACAGCAATAAATTAATCATTTTGAAGATGCCTACATGGTTATGTATGCACATATATATTTGCATTTAACTTAAATTTGTAATTCACTACAGCGACTATTTTTTTCAAAAAAAACTACCGGCCAATTACACAGGTGCACCCTCTATTATCACGCTTGCATAATTGGGTGAAATGGCAATCCGATGTAACCTGACAGGTCTGAGCCCCACGCTTTTTGTGACAGAAAAATTAAAAAAGGTCACTCTCCCTACATTGTACACATAGAAATAAAATTATGTGACGACAGTTATAGAATATATCATATAAGGCATATTTTCTATAATTCCATTAATGAAAATAGTTCTAGAATAATTGTCGGTATAAGCTATCCACATTTATTTGGTGAGTATTGGCAAAACTGTAACAAGACAACTCTATCTACATAGTACCGATTGCAACAATTGAATTAAATGATTACGTATTTAAACAGTAGCAATGTAGCTTAATTACCTTTTAATTGTAATAAAAAAATGCAAATGTCTTTATGAATGTATATTTTTAAATACGTTATTTAAATGATGTTTATTTATATACATACAATTACATAAATATCCACACGAAACGCGGTGATCATAATATCTTATCATTAACAAAAACATTTAGAATTAATTATTAAAATACATTCTATAGTTAGCTACGGTATTTGAAATAAAATTGATCTTATAAAATAATACCGAACGAATAATTAACTCTGGGTGTTTTTGAGCGATTACAGAAGACTATCCCGTCCTGTACAAATTAATTTATAGTGTTTTCTTAAATCGTGGGAGTCGAGGCGTTTAGTTAGAACCTAACAGACTCAATCAATAAAATCCACATAATTATTATCTGTATAGATTATTTTAAGATATTATATTATCTGTAAATTAAGAGACCAGGAAGTCGTTTAGTGGATATGAAATATATCAATATATTTAATATGGCATTATTGATATATATTATGCATTTAAATAAAAAAAAATGATAAACGATCGCAAGCAATGATCGAATCACTTTATAATTAGAAAATAATTATGATAAACAAAACATGACACACCACTTACTTAAACAAAACGTCTTATCGATATAAAATAATCGCAAGTTGGATGAGTCGTTTATTTTAAAATATATTTTGTTGCCAATTCTTTTTAGTTTTGCATTTGCATCCAAAATATATTGTTACCTCTTCATTATATGTATGTAATTTAAATAAAGTGACCATATGGACTGTTTCCTCCCCTTTATTACCACGGAGTAAAAGTTTATTTTAAAAAGTGTAAATTGCCTGCCTATCTGCTCAGTACCATACTTTCCTAGTAAAAAATCTGGTAGATTTGATTTCACTTCTCTAATTACTGATGGTATCGATAAAGGATATACAAAATAAAATCTAAGATTATAAGAACATATATAATTATTTTCATTTGTTTATTGGTGTAATCGAGCATCGTTATGACAATACATTAAATTCTTCAAATGAAGAATTAAAACAATAAAGCCAATAAATAAATTATTATGTAAACCTGCAAAATATGAGTATATATTAGTTGAAAGTTTTTAGACAAGATTAGAAAACAATCTTAGAAAAAAAACATTTGCGTAGAAATATGAACAATGAACCTTTTGAGTGTCAACCGGAAAGAGTGTCTTGCCCCTGACAAGACCAACGGCTTGACGTGCCTACTCAGCACTACTTACAGATAACTACTTACTACATGAACATGGAAACATTTCTCTAGATTCAACAAATTCAAAAATCAACAAATACGACTCCTAAAGCTAATCGCTTGATTCAATTGCTTGATGTAGTAACTATATAAACATAATTGTAATGAAATTATTTTATTCTATCTAGAGAGTTTTTTATAGCATAGGTAAGCGGATGAGCATATGGGCCACCTGATGGTAAATGGTCAGCAACGCCTATAGACATTGGCATTGTAAGAGATGTTAGCCATCAGTTACATCGCCAATGCGCCACCAACCTTAGGAACTAAGATGTTATGTCCCTTGTGCCTGTAATTACACTGGCTCAATAACCTTTCAAACCGGAACACAACAATACAAAGTTGGGCAATAATAATATCTATGTACCTTGTTTTCAAATAAAGTCTTGTGTTTGTATATGAAAATAGGACCTATTCTCATATTATAGGTACTATTCAAGTCTAGTCTTGTCACTATTACAAGTATATAGTCTATTTATTTGGGTCTTTGCCAAAAGTACACCGATTGGTTGTGGTTTTTGTAATATATTCTTACACTACGCACTAGTGGCAAACACTAGCTATCTTCTTTTTTTGTACTGGTTTACATACGAACCAGTTACATCTCTTTCACACGACTTGAGAAAGTAGTAGAATGTAAGTAATGCAAACAATGCGCATGTGTACCGTCCCGAAATATTTTATTCATATTTTTTTTGTTAGGCTGTAGTATATCGACACTTCCTAATAAAATTATTTAAATTAAAAACTTTGATTATTTGGAAAAATACAATAATATATGTTCGTTTAATTATTAAATATTTTTTATTTAAAATAATTCGGCCTTTTTTTTCATCAGTTAAATGACGGGGAATCCTAACTATTTTACTTAATATATTTTATAGTGTCCTAAATGGGTTGAGATAAAATTTATTTTAAACATGTTTACCGATCTACGTTGCTATCTACGGATCGGAAGCTAGCCTCTTGCAGGACTCCGTCTTAGGAGAAATTCAGTGTCAGCCGAACCAGTTGCCCCATTCACACCAACAACACCGATTGCTGGCCTTTCTATCACCCTGTCGACGCCTGAGTTCCAGCCAAGTCTGGCCCAGGAGTGTTCTGATCCAGCGTGGTCAAGAGAAAAGAGAAGGGGAAGAAAGTTACCCCTCCAGCCAAAGACTCTGCTACAGTTGCCTCAGTGGTATATCACAATATCTTCTCCGAAAAAACGCATTTTTTTTCAAAAAAACCGCGGTCGCTATACCTAAACCAATTATAATAATCGAAGATAACAAAACTCAAATTAACTATTACCATTCGATCGTCCTTGTTTTCGTCTTGTGAACACAGTCTCTGAAAAAAAAATCTAGGTAATCTTTTTCCTTATCTGCAGATTATTTTACGCTCGATGGATTATTTATGTATTATTTTTAATAAAACCTGAAAAATATATTACAATTTTCTGGATCATTTTTCTTCCAAAAGTTAATCATTTCTGAATAATACATTGCCCAAATTATTTTATGTAATTATAAGATTACTTCTGTACAACAATTCGAAACAAAATAACATCAGGGATATTAAACGCATCTCTAATAGCGCAACAGTATATATAACTATAATCCATATCTATACAAACTACGAGATCAACTCTAAATTTAGAAATGTCGAAGCGTTTGAACCTCCCCTTCGCCGTCAAAATTCGATTTAGCAACAGCGTAGGCGGCGTACAGCAGCGTTTTAAAAAGACCACAACAGTACCTTTAAATAGCCAGCAACGCGACGGTCTACGGTTTGACGTTGTAAAGTGGCAATTTGTGTTTAGGAGACCACAGACTGAGCATTATAACTCTCATTTCCTCCATGGATCGTAACAGGATGTTATATAGTCTATAAACATTTTCAATAAATAGGATCTAATGCGATTAGTTTCTATAAGTACTGTCAGATAATAAGATAAGATCATTCAAGCAAATTAATAACATCTTCCACATAAAATGTTGGAATATAATTAATTCTGATCTATACATTATAAGAGTACCTCAATAATCTTTGAAACTTAAAAGTGAGATTGAAATATGATAGACTTGAAAGTTATATTGTCCGTACCGTGACATTTCAAAAACTACTAATTCGACATCAATTTTAAATGAATCAAACGTTATTAAAACTCTGTTTATTATAATAATTTTAATGCTAAAGGATTAAATCCTTTGATAATGATATTGAATGATAGCTCTATAATTAATAAATACATTGGCATATTAAGCTGAATTATTAATATCGGAAAATACGCAACATATCAAAACACTATGAATACAGTCTATTTGCTGCCGCCCACGGCGGGCGTCGCGCGTCACCCACCCCTGTGAGTGGAACGATGTGGGTGTAAGGCACCCTATGTCCTCTAATGTATGCGAAACGTGTTAGCAAAATTTCATATCAAATAAACAAACTCACTTTCGATCTAGGACTTTAATTAGGGTTATCCGTCCTGAAAGCTTTAACGTTTAATAACCATCGGATTAACAGTTTCTTTATGAAACTGAAAAAAAGCGAACTAACAAAGTTTATCTCACTCAAACATCTTATCATTTAATTTAAAGACGTACACGCATGATTCATTTTGACGTCATTCACAACTTATCAGTCATCTAAGATTTGTTTAAACGTAATACCGTCGAAACTGATTGACAATGTTGTTTTAAATTGGTTCTGTATAATTACAAATATAATAAAATAGTCAATATTTTATAAATATGCTCTTTTATATTTTCTTGAATTCTTCATAATAAAAAAAAACATATTTTACACGTATGCCATCTAAGATTACTACAGCTACAAAAGGTAATAAAATTTAGTTTCTACCAAGAAAAGGGAGGCAGGGGGTAAGAAGTTTGAAGCACTAAGTATGGAAGCTACAGCTGCGCAAATTTAAAAATAAAACCACGTTTATGTTATAAAAGATGTATAAAAGATAGATAGGACAGGTACATGCAATCATTTGTAGACATTTTGGAGATCTACAAAGCTTTTGTGTATCTTTTATTGTTTTCGTGATTGCTATATAACAGACTAGAACGATAATTTTCTCTTCGTGTTAAGCTATATCCAAAATAAATATGCCACATGCACATAACATATCCTATACAGCATATGTCTAAAAATTATATTGATGGACCCGAAATAAACGCCCATATACAATGGCATTGTAAGAAATGTTAACCATCGCTTACATCGCCAATGCGCTACCAACCTTCGGAATTAAGATGTCATGTCCCTTGTGCCTGTAATTATACTGGCTCACTCACCCTTCAAACCGGAACACAGCACTACAAAGTACTGCTGTTTTGCGGCAGAATATCTGATGAGTGGGTGGTACCTACCCAGACGAGCTTGCACAAAGCCATACCACCTAGTAAAATATAGCTTTCTATTGGTGAAATATTTTTTTTTAATCGGTTTAGTGGTTCAAGCGTGAAAGCGTCTCAAAGAAACAAACTCACATTAACATTTATAATAATAGTTTAAGATTGGTTGATATGTTTGGGGACAAGCATAATAAAAGAAATAAAATTATAAATTTAAGGTGACCGTTTTCACAGCACGCGTTTCCGCGCTGACTTTCTCGTAATCACACAGCTGACCGTCACAATAATAATTATTATTATTAAGTTTTTATTACACGATAGCTCCTTAGACAATATATATTTTAATTACATAGTGTAAAGGACAAATAATTATGTTCTTAACGAAATTCTTATTTATATATATCGACCGCAAAGCATTTTTTCGGTTGCACCTTATTTAAGTGATAGAGCCTAGATGTATGGTTTTGAAAAAAAATCTTGCCGCCCGGAAGTTGAGGAATATATAATTAAATACGGTTATCAAAAGAATATACAATTCATAGAAACCAATCTAGCCATTTACTATATTATTTATTATTGACTATTTCTATATTGAATAAAATTTCTATGTTGAATTTTGTTTATTTTAAGCCCTCACTAAAATTGCATTTAGTTGAAGCGATGTAATATCTACGAATTTCTAAAACGGGAATTGCGAAGGCGGACGCTTGTCTATTTACTTAAATATCGCGTAAATTTTGTAGGTAAATTTAATTTCCAAAGTAAATTTATATCACAATACCAAGAGCCAGTTATATTTATTAATATATACAGACACATATGTACATACATCTTTGGCTTTGGTAAAATTAAATTAGGGTTTATTAAATTAGACAACAATTAAGCTATTGCTTTGTGAACGAAATAACGATTGTAAGAAATATAAGTGTAGATATTTATGCGATATCTGAGGATTACATTGATTATTTTTCGGGTGATGGATTATATAGATTTTATCAATAATCCTTGCGTAATATATTAGGAGTACTGTATCGATTATTAAGACACGAGGATTTTTCGTCTTATTTATGTAAATGTCCTTAATTATATAATCTTAATATTTGGTCACTGAAACAGGTGCCTAATATTTCGGTAAGTGCAAAATCCAACAGTAGTACATAGATTTTATATCATTTATATTATAAATGAGGCAATGCCTTTGTATTTTTTTTAGAAAACATTTTTCCGATGAACGGTCTAAAAGTTGTGCAGTAACGCCATCTAGTAGCGAGTTATAGCAATGTGGATAGCATAAAATCCAACTCTATTTAAAAAAACCATAAAGGTGCCAATTTTCATGGTGATCGATCAAACGACGCCAAAGTCTATTAATTTCGAACAGATATACCAACATCCTGTATTTTATCTGAGATTGTATTTTTAAAAACTCTTTTATACTTATTTTTATATATGCCTCAAATATAAAAGTATAAATATAAAAAACTAACGCCTGGCCGTGAATTCGCCTGAATATGACATGTGGGGTAGAAGTCTACTCTAAGTAGTATGTTGAGTCAGAGTATATGCTATCTCTAATCCACTCCAGCTGGTATTCCACGATTGAGTAACACACATCTAATAGCTTATCATTTATATTATTAGTAGGATAAAGATTATGCTGTAGTAATTACTAAGTTATAGAATATCCAATAGATTATAATTAAATGCTTTATATTATGTAATACAAAACATGAGGTGGTTATTGGTAATCAAGGACAATTATATAACCTCGTGGAGGCGGTCATTTTTGGTAATATCACGTTTTCGCTTTCATTAAAATTTCATTATTACAATTTTTCTTCATTTTTCGTTTTGCTATAAAATATCATCCAACTCATATCAAAGCGAGTCAACATTTTTTATTTTTATTTTTATTTGCAACGTCGGGTTAATCAAAATAAAACTATAAAATGCTTTGAATACGTAGGCGGAGTTACTGATACACTAAATTCCACAGGGACCACCAAATTAATTGCGCTAGCCGCCATCTTGATATGAAGTTTTTAGGAGACATGGCCCAGTGGATATATCTTCGCCGAAGATCGCGTGTTCAAATCCGGAGAAGTACCAAATCGTTTTTCATAGAATTAATTTATGTTTATAATAAATGATATCGGCGATGAATAAATCACGTGAATAAATCATGTGAAATGTGAATCGACCCGCATTGCTTCAGCGTGATGTACTATGCTGCAAACTTTCTCCATTCTCGCCTCTTTTCATTCCTCAAAAAACAAAGGAGTCTTTTGAGGGACATCGATAGGCTATTACTATACGAATACCAAGAAAATGTTGTTACAGAATCAATTTTCTATAACTTTATAAGTTACATAAAATTTCAAAGTTCCAGTATTTTTTGCCGATTGAAATGTACAATACGTACCATTACAGTAAGTACCATTAATTGAAAAATTACTTGGTATCGATCAATATCGCGACGTGGAAATTTCAATGTTCATATTATATGGATCGAAGATGTCCACCATAACTTTATTTACAAAACTAAATATTTAAAGTACGCGAATTCACGACATAATTGTATGCTGGTTATTTTCAGTAAGTTTCGGTAATAGGTGTACTTCAAATATTTTTTAAAAGAACTAGTTAAATAACCAAAGCACGACTACGAAAAAAATGTGTCCGTCAAGGGACGTCTGGAGTTGCCATTAGAATATTTTTTGTAAAAAGTTTTCATTTTATATTTTTATTCCAATATAAAACTTTTGGTGCTTTCTACATTTTCTTTTCGATAATCAACATCTGTGGTCGGTTATATTATTTGTATTTGTTTATTGTTTTTTAGTACCAACTAATTCCTATTTATTTTTTTTCGATAAATTAGCAACGAATGCAACCGTACACATAATTTGATAACGAAAACGTGTTTCTCATTGCATATCAGATAAATTTACAACAAATTGTAGACATATATTTAATAAGTAAAATATTTCTTTAATGTTAGGCGTAGTCATTTCATGTATCTACGAAGATTTTCTGTGTCGTCATTTAAAATTCAAACTAGAAATTGGTATCCAGGGTTACGTTTGATCGTCTATGAGAGTAAACCGGATTGCGGTCCCACGGGACTACGAATGCATAGGAATATACATACATTACATTAACTTTACTATATTTATTGATTTGTTACGTAGAAGGCCAAGGTGTGTACAATATCATATTTTCTGATTCTATAACACATTACAATCTTAACACCTCTATAATAGGCGGACGAGCATATGGGCCACCCATAGACAGTAGTTTGTACATTTCTTAAAAAAATCAACATCGCCACTGCGCTACCAACGTTTGGAACTTAGATGTTATGTCCCTTGTGCCTGTAATTACGCTAGCTCACTCACTCTTCAAACCGGAATCCAACAATACCAAGTACTGCTGTTTTGCGGTAGAATATCTGATGTGTGGATGGTACCTACCCAGACGAGCTCTACCACCGAGTATTACGGCTGAATATTTCTAATATAATAAACATTTGCAGAAATCTTTTCCATTTGTAATGAGGTACAAAAAAAACGACCATTGAAAAGGATCAAACGAGAAATGAGAAATATAATTTCGAATAACATTTCTTGTTTTTTTTTTTTAATTTGTAACGAACTTGCTTTTATAACATTTAAATTAAGTTTTCTACATTTACAAATATCAACGTTTTAATTCATAAAATAAATAAATGTTACTACATTCTTCGTATTTCAAAGTACAGTGACCGAGGACACAGCATAAGCGAATGCCCGATAAAATGTTTCAAGAGCGATCGTTCAGTCTGCGACCCCGTCGCATGGAGTTCACGACCAATGCACGGGTGACCTACTGACTCAACGCCGACCTATATCATTTAATACGGGTTGCAATGCTTATATAACATGTTAAGGTCAAACGGCGCGTCGTCGTTTCTTTTGTGTGATAACATTTCAACGGTAATTCATAAGAATTTTGCGTTTTCAAGTCGGTACTTGAAAAACGCATAATTGTATGTGCGTCTTAACGCGATGTAGTTTCAAAGATAACGTTATACATACATACACACATACACTTCTTTATATACATATAATAAAATTGTAACAGGTCGATGTCTGTACATTAAAGATATTGGAAAAATACTTCTATGGGGGCCCATTTATAATTTTATTATATGTATATAGAAAAGCGATGTATCTTTATTAATTTTTTTTTTTTTATCGCATAGGAAGGCGGACGAGCATATGGGCCACCTGATGGTAAGTGGTCACCAACGCCCATAGACATTGGCGTTGTAAGAGCTGTTAACCATCTCTTACATCGCCAATGCGCCACCAACCTTGGGAACTAAGATGTTATGTCCCTTGTGCCTGTAATTACACTGGCTCACTCACCCTTCAAACCGGAACACAGCAATAACAAGTACTGCTGTTTCGCGGTAGAATATCTGATGAGTGGGTGGTACCTACCCAGACGAGCTTGCACAAAGCTCTACCACCAAGTAAACTTAAAAACTTAAAATTGATCTTTATTAAAGCAACAGAAGCCAAAACAATTTATTTTAGAATTTTTGTCTATCTGTCTATATATTTGTACCCACGTCACGCCAAAACTACTGCACAGCATTTAATGCGGTTTTCATCGATGTATTGTTAGAGGCCTAACTTAAAACATATGCTATCTGGTTGTCAGTTTATCTGTGCGTTTGTGCGTGCAACTTTTAGAAATGGATTTACTGATTGGGATTCGATTTTCACTAATGTATTGTGGCAAATTTCAATAGAATTTTTGTGTTTGTTTTATTTCAATCGGTTTATAAATAAAAAAGTTATATCACTTTAAAGAATCACGTCGAATATTTATTCGATATAAATGCTATAAATAACTGTTCAGTTGAATTGATTGAAACTAGAGCTACCTATAAATGTTAGTCTATAAAATTATGATTGAAAGTTAATATTAACACAACAATTTAAATAATTTCAATGTGAGTTGAGCTCAGATCAATAACAATCATATAATATAGGGTTCAGCTTATGCTGGAACCTTTAACAGAGACCCGGTATAGAACTGTATCTATATTCGTTTGTAATATATTATGAATTAAAAAAGATGTACTTATAACGAAAAAAAATAACAGATTATGTAAGTCACAGTCACGGCAGACACACTCCCCACTTTATATGTCAAAACGTGTAAACGAGTTTTTCCAGCGAGAAAGAAAAAGTTAGTTGAATAGGTTGTTTGATAAATACTCATACTTAAGTATTTGTTTTCGATTTGTAAAGATCTTTGTAAGTTAAAGTTTATAGGTTGGATAAGAATTTCGTTCCGTCGCGTCATATATTTTTATCTCATTGTTTTGTTAAATTTATACTTAATCGGTTAGTTGATAATAATTACTTTATTTCATTATTAAGATTTACTGTTCAGCTTAAAAAAAACACAATTTCCTATGATGATATCGCTTGCAGTCACAAAAATAAAATGTAGATAAAGATATTTAAGTATATCGTAATAGATCTCGAAATTCTGTTTTCCTCCTGGCCAATGGTTTGTTGCCCAATCTAGATCCGGGTGAAAATAAAACTAAAAATGTTATATATACTGAAATATTGTAAGTCTGCTCTTAATAATTTCTATAACTTATACGCGGATAAAATCGCGGGCACATCTAGTTTATAATAAAAACAAAAATTAACAATAATTAGCGATATCAAAGCGCAATTTTGAAATGAAATAAAGAAATTATTCATAAAAAGCATCCACTAATTCCTTTTAATAAATTAGATAAAAATGGTTGCACATTAAAGCATTATGCGCATTAAATTAAAATAGGTATATCTAATCATTCTGATAAAACATGCAAAAGTATTAAGACAATCTGACAGGTGCTATTAATAATGTTGAAATCTGTCGAATATTGTATACCAAAAATAATAATAAAAAATATATTAATACTTCTTTTCTGTTTTATTATTATGTAAGTCTTATCGTGAGGAAAGGAATGCCTGCATTTTTCGCATGAAAATCTCTACCTGATCACCAAGTCACGTTGGAGAGGCCTGGTGTAATAATAAGCTTCATATTTCTCCTTAAAAGAAAAGACCGTGGGTGGGATTTACAAGCTGTTATTTAGTAATTATTGTATTTAAATATTACGAGCGACTAAATAAAATGAATTAAAATAGTTTACATAAATACGATTCAATAACATATGTCATATGTAAATGATATATTTAAAAGAATTAAAAGAACAATATTTTCATACACTTGTCAGTGGTCAATCAGCTTATTATTTAAGATTTTATTAAAAAAATATATACATACGCAAATACCTTATACATTTTATATGTATAATAAATTTTTTATAAGGTCTTCTTGTCTAGCACTGTGCAATAAGTATCGCGCGAGTAGCTAGTGTTGAAAATTGTTTACGAACGAATATTTCCCTTGTATAGGGCGACCGCAACACGGACTTGTGTTTTATATTAAACGTCTCCAATATGAGAATTCAAATCAAATCAAAAATATAATTTACTATATTATTAATTTCCGCCCGTAACTTTGCCCGCGTGTGAGCGGAAGAGGTTTTAGGTAATCTATGGATGATAGTACACCTTGGGAATGAGACGATCGCCGCATCGCTCTTTCTTTTATTCTTTTGTACTATGCATATAAAAACAGAAAAAAATACCCGCTGAGTTTCTTTCGCCGGTTCTTCTCAGGGCTGGGTTTATCTTTTCCGAACCGGTGGTAGTTTCTAGTTTGACTATCAATAAGCAAGTGTAATACTTCAATATTGAATAAAGTATTTTGAATTTGAATTTGAATATGTCCCTATCTGTACCCCTGATAATGTAGAAGCAAAATATCATGATAATCTGTTAAGAAGTTAAGACCTAAAAGCAAAACAACCAAACAAACTCACTTTCGTCTTTAAAATATTAGTAAAGATTCAAGTAAGCTCTTATAAGCTTTTGTTTCGTGATAATCCAGAATTGAATCAAGTAGAACCCATACGAAACTCATTATTTGGTATTGTATTAGTTATTCCAGTTTCGGAAACGCAAATCAATACAGATTTAATTTGAATAAGCTAGCGAATCCGAATGGTCATTGGTCGGTGGGAACCAATGAGCGTCGAGTATTTATTTAGATTATTAATTAACAGCTGTGGAGAGTCGACTATTTTTACATATCACGACCAATAAGCAGTTTGAGCACTTTTAAAAATAGGCTCTACTAAGAGCTAAATAATTTATTACAAATGAGAAAATATTCAAGATTACATTTACGTATCGATTAGGGAAGTTGAATACTCTTTCGTATGAGACTTTATCTATTTGGTCACATTATCGATTATTACAATCGACAAATTAGGATCCTATAACAATGATACGCCTATTATTATCTACTATCTATACATTTTATAAACGAAAAAACAACGATAAAATATTTCAAAAATAAAATACCTAGATAACAATGACTGAATGAAATATAATTGAATGAAATTGAATGAATGACTTTCTTAATAAATAAATATATATATTATTTCTGTATATCAATTTTTATGCTATTCACTTGAAGTAAAACAGTAAAAGCCTCTCTCTCTCAGCTCTCGTGAGGAATGTTTGGAGCTTCCTTTACCACACTGATCCAATGTGCTATATATATGTACGGTCTGGCATGAATGGTTACCTAGAATCTGGAATTATCCAGACTCATTTCCAATAGGACCGCCATTACCAAAAGGAAGAGGCGACCGATAATTGTTATTCTTTGACGATTTTCACATAAAAACGAGACTGTCAACTATTTGCTACCAGCGTGTCCTTCGCTATTTTGGTCACATAGCGCGAAGGCAGCGCAACAGCCTGGACAAGTTGATGGTGCTTGGCAAAGTGGAAGGGAAACGACCACGCAGCCGCTTCCCAACACAGTGGCTGGACCAAGTTACCAAACTCACAGGTCTCCAAGTGACCATAACCCTGAGAAAAGCTGAGGACAGGACGGAATGGAGGAAACTTATAAAGAACGTGACCCAGACCCTGGAACAGAGTGGACACGACCTTCAGCAATGAAGAGTACGACCGAGAAGAAGAAGATAATTTTCGTCTAGATATATTTATATCAAATCTATTGAATTACTTATCGCAGAAAATTAATTGTTAAAATATTGCTTTATTTTTTTCTTTTTCAAAGTATGATGACTAGAATCTTGACCACGTAATTGTCACCCGCAGACACTGACAGCTGTATTATAAACCTTTAAATCAAACCCAATCAAAAGCCCGGTACCCGTAAAAGCGAGTTATCATAGCTATATTACTTCGTGTTCGAATGAATGCGACTGGACATTCATTCAATCGTTTTAATGAATAAAGTTTTGTATAAAGGTGTTTCAGGTATTAAAGTAGCAAACAGGACAGGACACCATGCTTGGTTCCTGAATGAAATATTAATAGCAACATTCTGTAATTAAATCGCCTCGCTTAAACATTTCAATGAAAATAGTTTAATAAAATTTCGCGACCGGGGTAGATATCAAACTCCACGTGTAAAATACATAAAACATAAATACTAATAATAACACTATCTGTAGCAGTTATCGCATTATATTTTGAGTGTAAATATATTTTAACACGAATCAAATTATGGTTGAAAAAAAAAAGCTACCGGCCCTAGCAATAACTTAATTATGCAGTTAACGCTTCATCGCCCGCAACGCTGGTCTTAGATTATTTATTGATGTTGTTTACGAAGGAATATTTCAGTTTTATATATTTTGATGGAGAAAATTCATGAATTAGTTTTTTAAAGGTCATACAAGGAAGAAGGTACGTGTGAGAATATAATCAAAGTCTTTCTCTGTAGAGTTGAAATTTGAGAAGTTCGTTTCAAATTTCGTACAGACAGTAGTGGGCGTCAGAAATATTAATAAGCAGATTAACGATAAAATTTTCAGACTAACGATATTATTTACCCGTGGAGATAAACAGGGGCTTTAGAAAAGAAAACAGTTTTTAACTATAAATAGCTCAGAATTAAAAAATAATAATTGTAATACAGACAATGTAATTGATTAACGCAAACTTATACTTGACATAGTGGATGAAGTAACTACAGAGTAAGCTAGAAATGAAGTAAGTAAGTTAGTTTCTAGCCGGTTCTTCTCCGTCTACATTCCTAACCGATGGTAGGTTTACTTTAAACGTAATGCTGTAAATTACAAGTATATTTTGATGTTGAATATTGGTTTTAAAATTTGTGGATGAATATTTAAATATTTATGAAAGAAGAGAGGAAGGCGTGTAGGTTTTTAAATGTACATTCGTTATTTAATCCTAAATGGCTTAAATGTTGTCTGCAAAAATAGACTGTATTTGCACTCCATGGGTGCAAATGTCAATATGTCAATTGGAATTACGATTTCATTTTAGAGTAAATTATTTAAAAAAAACCCACTATGAGATAATTCATATAAATGTAAGTTGTTCTTGATAATTATCATATTAGTAAGTTATCTACTTTAATATAGAAAGTAGACTTATAGCCAACATCCTTACTATAGAGACTTGCTAAAAACCAACATTCGATTTCCGGTTTACATTTGAAAGATATTATTCTTAAGACACAAATTCACAAATTGTATTTTATAATAAATATATTATAGAAAGATAGCTTATTTTTTTAAATTTGATCTGTTAAATATAAAAAATATTTTGGATTCCTTGTACGTTATTATTTGAAATGGCCACACTTACTTCATCATTGTAGTAACAATTTCTCTCTTCAGCACGAAATGCCTTAATGCCGGGCGTTGTGTAAGTCCTTTCCGGGGACACGGCGATCATCACTTCGGTGGACGGGTTCGCCATACGAACGGGCGAATCCAGGTCCGGTACGTTGTATGGATTATCTATAAACACCTGTCGAAAGATATAAATACTTATATATCTGTTTAAAACGAACTAGTATAGATGATAAAATAACGTTGTGTCTGCATTCGTTGAGTTTCATACATGATAATAATTATATTGCATTTAATTCTATATAACAAACTTTTTACATGAAAATATGTTTTTTAAATAAGACTGGACACTTTTTATATCTGTGGCAGTTATTCCATTATTTTTGCGTTAATACAACTTAAATTTGGCTTATGTTACTCGCTGATAATCTAGCTCTCTGTAAGTGAAAGAATTTTTAAAATCGATTTAGTAGCTTTTTAGTTTGTCCAAACGAACTTAGAGGAAATCAAATCTTATCTCTCTCGCTGTATCTGGTCTAGAATAATTTCTATTTAAAGAAGTTTAACTTTGGTTTCAGATGTCAGAACTGGGTCAACATTATATTCATTTCAAACGAGTAGAAAACTGGCTTTATTAGGTTTCATTTAGAAGACCAATTCCAATTCAATTAGTATTCGAAGTAGTATTTGTAAATTAGTCGAGAATATCTCATTGCAATCGAACAATGACCGATATAAGTATTTACAAATTAATTTTCATATTAATCAACTGAAACTACTGAAGTTTGAACAAATTAGCATGATATCTCTTAAATAAACGTATGTACATATGTACCGTATGTCACCGTTAAAATGAAAGGACGGTCTGTCAGACTGTCGGACAATTGTGAAAGGAGTTTTCCATTTCGAAAATGCAATTTACATAATTTACAATATTTTGTTAGGTTAGTTGTGTTTATGTCATGGAGCGAGCCTTGATGAAAGAAAATGAGGCTCTACCACTCAACGCCCGGCAAGAGCTAGAGCTCGACTTTTAGGGGTTGCTTGAGGGCCAAAAATATTGCGCCGGGTCCGGTTCGTTTTCTTAGGGGTTGACCCAATTCAGTGGAATGTCGGCTTCTATTGGTTCCAGCGAGCGTTCCTTCGCGCAGTGGGGGTGTAGTGTTACGCTGACGACACCCTCATCACGCCGACGCGGACGGGGCGGAACTTTCGGTAGGCGGCTCGTTTTGCCGAAATTCGAACGTCGCAAACCGAGGACCGAGTGAAAATGCTGAACTTGAAGGTCTCGTTGTAAAAAATACCGATTCCCAATATCCACGGTCCTCGGAGAGCCCTGCCCTTGAATAGAAAGTATCACAATCAAGAGGACATTTTGCTGCAGACCGAGTCACAGCGGTGCGTATGGCTGGAAGTGCCAGCTGGAAATGGTCTCCTTCTGCGAAAGTTTGGTGTCGCAGAAAGTATCTGTAGAACAAAAGCGGGAGGAGGATGCGGCTAATGATCGCTCCACTGAAGAATACTGGCGAGAAAACACATAATCTCCTCCACCGTAGTCGCAAGGGCTAGCGAGCGTGTCTGTAACTCAAGAAACTTTCACGTAGGAAAACGCATAAAATAGATTTTCAAGCGAGATAAGAAAGAAAATCAACTATATCCATCGTATATAATTTTTCGGCAATACACAATCTGCATAGAATACGCATAAAGTAATGGTACTTACAATACGACGAGAACATCTATTTAGGCTAATACTTTAAAGCGAAACAATTTGTTCGTTTGTTTTTTAAGCGCGCTAATCTGAGAGTACGATTTAAAAAAGCTTTTTACGTTAACTACTGTTTTAACAAACGCCGGAAGTTAAATTCCTCATTTATCTACTTATATGTTCACAGTGAAGGAAAACATCGCGAGGAAACCTGCATGTGTCTAATTTCACTGAAAATCTGCCAACCCACCAACCCGTATTGCAGCTAAGTGGTGAAATAGTTTCTAATCTTCTCATCAAAAAAAGGAGGTCTTAGCCCAGCAGTGGGACAATGACAAGCTGTTACTTATATGTCATTTATATGTTTCTTATTGAACAGTCATGGTGGATTGAACTATCTACGACAGTTTCTCTAACAATAATTCTGTAGATATTTATGTGAAATAGAAGAAGAAGGAGGAGTAACCCAAATTTACGTGACTAATATAATAAGCCATTTTAATATGAAATATCTAGATAAAAGTAATTATATCCAACGAAGATTATATCACGCAAAAACAAGATTGTCACATTGTAATTACATAAATAATTCATATAGAATACTAATACACACATTTTCCTGCTAAAGCTGCTCAACTTTATGAAACATTATAGTTGAGAACCCTTCATAGACTTTTCAACGCAATGTAACTAAAATGATTTATTGAAAATATTGAAATGGTAACAAAGCATTGATCGAATGAAAATACGAAACCAAAAAAAAGAATTCTGTAAAAGCATTGGGGGACTATGACGTATTTTTCGCTTCACGCGAAATACTACATTCAAACATGAAGCTAATATTTTTATTTTTACTTTTAATCCTGTGGTAAAAATACATCAACCTATTCGAACTATAATAATATAAATGTCTAAATTAAAAACATATGAGGACGTTACTTAAGTTATAACGTTATGAGTATATAAAAGTCGAGATGGCCCAGTGGCTAGAACGTATAGAACATGTTCAGAACACAGAATCTTAAACCAAAATTAAACCCGGGCAAGCACCACTGTTCCTATTTCTTATACTCGCGGTTAAAGAAAGACAGCGTTAAGAAATCTTTATTAAATTATGCCACACTAGCGACCCGCCCTGGCTTCGCGCGTGTAGCAGAGTAAATATTCCTAAAAAAACATATCTGTCGTAGTATAGTATAAGCTTTTAGCAACTGATCCGCGTGGGAAAACCTTGAAAGAATTAGCTTCGAGGTTGCCTCCCTAATAGGAAGGCCTTTCCCCAAATATTTACAGGATTTATCATTTATTATTCTCATGTACTTGACTTAACTCCAATCATTTATAAGTACTTTTGAATCGTCATTTAAATTAAGTTACTGAGAACAACTGACACAAACAGCAGTTAATCATTTCCAATTATTAAATTCAGTTCTGTTATTATTTTTCCCCCATGGAAACAACGAATACTAACGCACTTTTTGATGTAAAGCGTCTGTTAGCGTGCCTAACGTGTGTAGGGGATAAACCAATTCGTTTGATGTCAAGCCTTTTGTTCGCCGCAGCTCTTTTACTACGGGGTTAGCTACGGGGCTTCACATCTGACAGGTGTCCCGTGACGGATAAATTCTATTGGAACCGAACAGTGCTTTACCAGATTTCACTTATATATATTACCTACACATCTATGTATATATCAATTATTTTTTAAAGAATTCAGTAATTCATCTTACTAACGCACACAAAAGAAAAAATATTATATTGATTAATATCTTTCAAGTTCATAATAAATGAATCACCAAATTTATATTAAAGGGTGCTAATCAAATTGTATGAAAAATAACTTACAATATTGATGTATATCGACTTAAAATTTGTAAATTAAGTGATAATACAATTTTTCGCTTTAATCTGATCATATTATCCTGATAACAACCCATAAGGCAGTGTTCCTCATAATTTAATAGACCGTTTAATCAGGAAATAGTTACATTTACTTGGAGGTAGAGCTTTGTGCAAGCTCGTCAGGGTAGGTACTCATCAAATATTCTACCGCAAAACATACTTGCTATTGTTGTGTTCCGGTTTGAAGGATGAGTGAGCCAGTGTAATTACAGGCACAAGGGACATAAGATCTTAGTTCCCAAGGTTGGTGGGCGGTGGCGCATTGGCGATGTAAGCGAAGGTAAACATCTTTTACATTATTCTCTTATATTATAGCATATTCAGTAAAAAAGCCTTGTCCTATTTAATCGGGTAAGTAGGTTAACTACGAGAGTAAACAATACTATTTTATTTACTCCATTCGACCCGTTCTAAAGTATATTTTAATGTGAGACGTATCGCTTTATAAATTGAAGTAAACTAGTACCTTTATAACCTAGTTTTCATTGTTTGACTTTCTACTCAATTTGGCTTAATATTTAATACCTTGGTCTTCGGCTGCCTCGTTGATGTGGTGGCTAGCGTTTAAGGCCGTTGACGAGAGTCATTGTGAGTTAGTAGAAAAATATATAATTTGTATTTAATGTCATAATTTAAATTATCGTTATTATCGTAACTAATTACTTTGGAACATAATTATATAATATTGTGTATTATGAAAAAAAATCTCCAATAATACTTACCAATGAGCCGAGTGAAGCAAAGCTAGTACTATAATAATCAGACGGATCAGTTTTCAGAATTGTGGTTAGAGCTGTCTGATAGCCGCAGGAGGCAACTCGCCTCGGCGTTGGAAAACGAAACGATCTGATCCTGTTGAATTTATAATAGGATTAATGCTTATTCCCACTCAAGCTTATTATGAATTGATATCAATAACAGTCACTTGAAGAATTAATTCATTTTCGAGAGTATTTCGCGGAATATTGCAGTGTTTCTCGATTATTCGAGATCTGATAAGTAGAAGTTCACAAATACAGTCGTGAGCAAAATTATATTATTCGACATTACACTATAATAATTATAACGCTTCAAGGATTTAGGCATCAAAATTTTCGTATATATAATAATAATCTAATTCAGTTTTAATTGTTAATATATAACGAGTGATCTTATTGAAGTTCTTGCTCCCGCAGAATGGATCAATTAGAAGCAAATGAAGCGATACAAGTCATTACTGTTTTTTGGGATCACTTTAACTTATAGTCAATTGTTATCAAATTTTTTAGCTATAACAATTAGCGAATAAAAGGACTGCCTTAGTGAAATACGAAATACATCCTTATACATATTATACTCAATTATATGTAACTTGTAACAAAGTTCATTTAAATCTTGTTCTCGCAACTTATTTAAATTTACATGATGATTATATATAACAAATATTTTATTTATCCTTAAACCATAGTTACCCTAACCCTTTGCAAAATGAACACAATCAGAGGCGACATCAATTTGCCTTCGGCATTTTGTAAGCCATGCGATGCAATACAAGCTTTTTATGGATTGAAAATTCATACAACCTGCCCACATCGTATACATAATACCTAGATTATTAGGTCTATTTTATGGAGAATGTTATTATTTTATGTTATAGAAAGCTGGGGCCACCTGGTGTTAAGTGTCACCACCGCCCATTGACTGTGTAAGAAATATTAACTATTTCTGACATCGCCAATCCGTCACCAATAATGGGAACGGAGACGGTATGTCCCTTGTGCCTGTCGCTATAATCGAATTAAAAAAATATATAAAAATTACATATTAACGTCTGTATACTAATGCAATGCGATTTTTACATATGTTGCAAAATTTCGTCCAACATATGCAGGTCATCTCACAATGTTTTCTTTCACCAACGAGCACGAGAATGAATTATAAATACAAAAGCCACGATTTTCGCTGGCGATTGATAGTATAGGTTTCACTTTATATATAAAACTAGCTGTTCCCGCGGTTTCACCCGCGTATACCTTATAAAAATTACTTAGAGCAGATCTAGATTGGTTAACAAACACTTGGCCAAGAGAAAAACAACATTCCCTTTAATCTATTCCGATATACTTAAATGTCGTTCCCTGTGTTTTATTTTTGTGACTGCAAACGACATCTTCATAGGAAATTGTGTCTTTTTAAAACTAAAAAGTAAATCTATGTATTTTTTGTGTTCAAATAACTTTTTTTGCTTGCTGGAAAAACTCGTTTACGCGTATCCCCACATGAAGGGGGGGAGGCTATGGGATTCAGCGCCAATATACTCATTAAAAAAAAACCAGCGGTCTCCTCTCCGTTTAGTCGGGGGTGCCACGGTATCGCTTGCGCATGCTACCATGACGCCCCGAATGTCGGCCCACCTGTGCGGGCCTTCTCTTTTGAGGTTCCCGGATACAGGGAACCCACCTAGCCTGACAGCTATTAAGGCGGGGGAAGAAGGCGCGCGAGCGAAGACGCCTTCGCCCTGGTCGAATCGAATCAGCGGAGGCCCTTTCTTCAGCTTCCGCCGCTCCGCGGCCTCCTTCTACGATATGACGCTCACGCAGAAGGATTATTTCCAAGTTCCCGAATACTGGGAACCCACCTAGCCTGACAGCTATTAAGGCGGGGCAAGAAGGTGCGCGAGCGAAGACACCTTCTCCCCGGTCGAATTGAAACAGCGGAGGCCCTTTCTTCAGCTTCCGCCGCTCCGCGGCCTCCTTCTACGATATGACGCTCACGCAGAAGGACTATTTCCAAGTTCTCGAATACTGGGAACCCACCTAGCCTGACAGCTATTAAGGCGGGGGAAGAAGGCGCGCGAGCGAAGACGCCTTCGCCCTGGTCGAGTCGAATCAGCGGAGGCCCTTTCTTCAGCTTCCGCCGCTCCGCGGCCTCCTTCTACGATATGACGCTCACGCAGAAGGATTATTTCCAAGTTCCCGAATACTGGGAACCCACCTAGCCTGACAGCTATTAAGGCGGGGCAAGAAGGTGCGCGAGCGAAGACACTTTCTCCCCGGTCGAATCGAATCAGCGGAGGCCCTTTCTTCAGCTTTCGCCGCTCCGCGGCCTCCTTCTACGATATGACGCTCACGCAGAAGGATTATTTCCAAGTTCCCGAATACAGGGAACCCACCTAGCCTGACAGCTATTAAGGCGGGGCAAGAAGGTGCGCGAGCGAAGACGCCTTCTCCCCGGTCGAATCGAATCAGCGGAGGCCCTTTCTTCAGCTTCCGCCGCTCCGCGGCCTCCTTCTACGATATGACACTCACGCAGAAGGACTATTTCCAAGTTCCCGAATACTGGGAACCCACCTAGCCTGACAGCTATTAAGGCGGGGGAAGAAGGTGCGCGAGCGAAGACGCCTTCTTCATCGGTCGAATCGAATCAGCGGAGGCACTCTCTTCTGCTTGCGCCGCTACGCAGTGTCCTTCTACGATATGACACTCACGCAGAAGGATTATTTCCAAGTTCCCGAATACTGGGAACCCACCTAGCCTGACAGCTAATCCGTGGCAGGAGGGTGATACCTCGCGCCTCGCTGGCTCGTACGGGTACTTACCCAAACAACCATGTCCGGTAAGCAACTGTGTCAGCCTATACGTAAATGTGTCACTACTCCTTGCTACCCAGCAACTCATGTGGGGGCAGATCACCTCCACTGTCGCAAAGCTTGCTGATGTGGACCTCAGGTCTTTCTCAATCAGCGATCTTTTGGCTAGAGCACTGACTCGCCCGACTACCGCGGGTCTTGGATAGTCACCGCTCGTGAGGTGTAGCCGCCGTCCTCGACACCGTACGATTACCCCGTATCGCCCTCACCGCTATGGCCCGCTGTGGTCTCCGCAGAAGGGCCTTGTTCATAACGGTAAGGAAAACAGCCGAGATGGCCCAGTGGCTACAACGCGTGAATTTTAACCGATGATAGTGGAATTTTCAAGTGCCTAATTTGTGTTTATAACTCGTCTCGTGCTTGACGGTGAAGGAAAACATCGTGAGGAAACCTACATGTATCAAATTTTACTCAAAATTCTGCCACATGTGAATTCCACCAATCCGCATTGGAGCAGCGTGGTGGAATAAGCTGCAAACCTTCTCCAAAAAAGGAGAAGAGGCCTTAGCTCAGCAGTGGGACATTCACAGGCTGTTACTTTACTTTACTATAGTAAACAAAAGTGAAATCAGTTAAAATGTTTTTTTAAGTTTGAATATAGCATATATTAGAAAAAAAACTTTCTACTTCTATAATATCGTTATACTACTGGTGGCAATAATAGAAACTACCTTGTAATGCCACGATATTTGTTAGTAATTATAATTATGTCTGTGTTTATAGATAACATTTCTAAAACACTAATTTTGAATTTCATTTACATTTATATACGAATATTTACTATTTACTTATTTATTTTTGACGTGACAACGTCTAATAAATCGATGAACGCTGGCTGCATGCACGAAAAAGGAAAACTCATTGTCCCGTTACGCTGATTGTACGCTTGTGCCGCATCTATCTGTTATGACGTTGTCACGTTAAACTATCGTCCGTAAACCGACTTTACAGACAACCATTTTTTATAGACAATATTCAAAATAAAATCTGTTCGAATTCGTGCCATACCATCAACTATTTTTTCTTTACCTATTTATTACTTATTAACTACAGTGAAGCCGCGGACAATAACTAATTAAATATATAGTACCGAAAAACATAAGTAAAGTGTATTACATAAAATATTATATTTATTTTTGTAATATGTACAGTTTTCTTAATAAGCTTCTTCTCTCACAAAAACATATTACAAACGAATACAGACACAGTTATACCAGGTATTTGTCAAAAGCACCAGCATAAGCTGAACCCTATATTATATTATTGATCATATTGATCTGAGTTCAACTTCCATTGGAATTATCTAAATCTCTGAAAGTGTTAATTTTTAATGTTGTTTTGTTTGTATTAACTTTCTACCATCATTTAACAATGATTTACAGGTAGCTCAAGTTTCAACCAATTCGACTGAATAGTTATTTTGAAGCATTTTTCTCGAATAAATCTGATTATTAAAATTGAAATAACTTTTTTATTTATAAACCGGTTGAAATAAAACAAACACTAAATATCTAATAAAGGTTAACACAATACATCGGTGAAAACCACATTAAAATCTGTGCAGTAGTTTTTGCGCGATGTGGTTACAATGGTACAGACAGACAGACAAAAATTCTTATATATGGCCTATCATTTGCGCCATCACATGTTCTTTGTGTGTACCAATTTTCATCAAGATTGGTCAAGCCGTTCTTGAGTTATAAGAAGACATACAGACAGACAGACAGACAGACAGACAGACAAAAATTAAAAAAATAGTATAATGAGAATCACTTCATCATAAAACGACTATTTATCACAAAATTAGGTGAGAAAAATAAAAATACAGACAGAGCCAATAGATTTATATAGTAGTATAGATAAATACATATATAATTTTAAAATATTATTTATAAAATAAACGATGTGCAGTATAACTGATATGTTTGTACATATTTGTATAAGTACAAATATGTATGTCAGTATTTTGATGATCAGTTACCAACAAGTTCGCAAATGTATTAATCACGGAGATGGTTCTAATACTGTCTGTTATATTTATAAAACTCCATTTGACGTCGCAAAACTATCTTAGTTTTATATACCATTCAATAGTTATAATGATCCTTACTAACTTTAATACATTCATCAAAAAAGTCTAAGCAACATACATCATGTTACTAATTCTACAAATATTGATGAACATAAATCAATTTTTATATATTTTTTACCTAAGGTATGTAACCTTTTTTATTCCAGACAACATACTGATTGCTGGCTGACTGTAAAAACTTTTCAATTACGTTTCGTTTGTTTAGAAGCGAACGCATGTTTGAATTTAGATGCATTTTCTTTGATGATTATATAATTTTATCAGTAGTTTGTAGAGGTTGTTTAAAAATACAATACAAACGTTATAAGGTGAAAAACCATTCTAAAATAAAAAAAAGTAGTACCTACATGTTGATGCTTTTTTTTACTAACTCTAACTATCTGTTACGCTTTCACGGCTAAACTACTGAATCGATTTTGATGACATTTAATATGAGCCAAACTTGAACTCCAAATGAAGACATACTACTTACTATACGGTACTTTTTTACTCAATACATGTTCTTTTTCATCTTATACACCAAGAGTACACTAGCTAGTGTTATAAGATTCTTCGAAAGTAGATTTATTCTTCTTTGTTTCTTACACTTTCACGTACTAACTAAACTAACAATCATCATGAAATTTTGCATACACATTGTTGGGAGTGTGGACAACGACTTACCTTGTTAGAGGGACTCGGGTTACGGTGTAATGGCGGGATGGGGAGAGTACGTCGTTGTGGGTATGTACTTCTCCCCCAACCGCAGCCTGGCGGATTTTGAGACTAATCTAAGCTCTGTTAGAACTGCGGGGTGACCAGACCGATACTGGTCCTGGGCGATTTCAACGCCGAGTCACTGCCCGTTAGCACCTCGAGGTGGGACCGGTTCTCTCAGAAGCTCATACCGGAGCTCGGCACTAGTGAATCCCACATGCCTCAATTCATGTGTAAATTTTTATGCGGGAAAAATGGGGTTGGTAATCGAGAGTTATGTATAAATTGAGTATGTCCTTCATTTGGGGGTCAAGCTTGCTTCATACCAAAGATCCATGGTTGCATTTCTCAATTGCTTTAATGGAATCAGCTGCATATCATTTAAATATATATATATATATACTAAACCTTACTCGTTATCAGGATCATCGACAGCATAATAATTAAAAGTGCAGCAGAGGTTGACACCAGTAAATATGTGCTGAAAGATCTGTTCACAGCGGTACAGCGTATTCTTCCACATGCATCGCTCGATTAAGTTGCTACAGGACGCCATCGGAGACAGCTGGAAGGAAGAATCTCACTAGTATTGAAAATTACAATTAAAAGTATACATTTGTTGTTTGTTATTTTTTTGTGACTGAAATTTCGTTGATAGCAATGTGATTATTTCGGAAGTTTTTACCAACGATATAAATTTCAACTTCACCCTTAATAATTGAATAGTATGGAAAAATACGGAACTACAATTTATCCTTAAAACGCGCTGTTTTGTATGAGTAGCCTCTGATCGCCTACCTTTATTAAATTGTTTATTAAATTTATTTTATTTTATTAAATAAATATTATATAATAATTATTAAAAAGCTTATTTAAAATATATCTTCATATGTTTAAGCGAAATACCACTCATCCCGAGATTTTTAAGATTTGTAGAGCTCTGTGAAAGCTCGTCTGGGTAGGTACCAACTACCACCCACTCATCAGATATTCTACCGCAAAACAGCAGTACTTGTTATTGCTGTGTTCCGGTTTGAAGGGTGAGTGAGCCAGTGTAATTACAGGCACAAGGGACATAACATCTTAGTTTCCAAGGTTGGTGGCGCATTGGCGATGTAAGAGATGGATAACAGCTCTTACAACGCCAATGTCTATGGGCGTTGGTGACCACTTACCATCAGGTGGCCCATATGATCGTCCGCCTTCCTACGCAATATATAAAAAAAAAAGATCTTGATGACTGACTTGAAATTGGTCACAGTTACTCCCCGACGTAGACATTCTCTAAGAATAAAGATTACGCAAATCCAAAATACATTTTTCTTATTATCTACCCGGGCATAGCCGTGACGATTAGCTAGAATATAATATGAAGAAATATGTCTTCAAAATTTAAAGTTTTAGCATGTATAAAGAAAACTGAAGTTACATTTAGTCTTATCATACTACACTGACGCTCAAATTCATTGTATTATATATATTTTAGTATATATATTTTAGTTTTATATTCTACTTAATGATTAACCTATTTATGTGTTAAAATATACAACGCAAAACAAAATAGCAAAACAGGACGAGAATGTGGGCCACCTGATGTTAAGTGGTCCTCGACGCCCATAGACATTGGCATTGTAAGAAATGGTAGCCACCGCTTACATTGCCAATGCTTTACCAACCTTGGGAACTATGATGCTGTAGTTAAAAGAGCCTACTTGTATTAAGAATATTTTGACTTTGACTTTGAAATAGTTAAAACTTACCAATCGAAATAGATTTTCTATAGACATGTCGTTAAGATCCAAAACATCTTGCAACTTGTGGAGGTCCCTCACCTGAGATGAATCGGCGTAAGTTGAGGAATGTATTAAAGGAGCGAACTTCAGGGTCTTGAATATAAAATCTGAGGTAATATTTTCCGGAAGTGTTCTGTTAACAGATAATATATACCTTGGTGCATAATCGTATTTATGAAATAGATTTAGTTTTCTTTTTTCCTGAATAAAATATCATGTAATTGTGAGTATTATTTTATAAATAAAATATTTGTCATTTTATCAATTTCATCATCATTATCTTAATTTTATTTCCATTTTATCGTCGTATTTTATTGATAAAGCTTTTATTGGATTTTTTAACATAAGCAATATATTTTTGTTAGTTTTTATTATATATGATAGAACTGTAATTATATATGAAATAAAATTATTTTATAGCATATTAATACTGACATGTTAGTAGAAAAGGCAAGGGCAGCTTGTCTTGATATCATGTTTAAATCACATATTGTTACTGCTGGAAACGGAACATCCCAGATAGCACCTTGAGTACTCTCTATTACCTGAAAAGATTAATTTCAAATAGACAACAGCTGTGTGATAGTAAATAATAATATGACATTAATATTTGATCAATCATTCATCACCGCTTGCATCCCATTAATCTATTTTAACTTTATAATTCTCCTTCCATTTATATATTTCTCTGATCATATCCTCGGGTTTTCATACTAATTCTAGTGAAATAAATATTTTTCGTTAAATTGTCAGTGGCCAATTGTCTAAGATATAAAATTTAGAATGTTTCATTGAAATCTATCCTGTAGTTTTTCCGTGATACGCGCACAACTGCAGACCTCTATCATTTTATTTATATAGATTTCAATAACCATCAATTTTCTTATTGATGTCGTACTTTTTCTTTACTCCTATCACAATCACTTATATTTATGTACTTAGTATTCAATGACGTTTACAGATACGTAAGAGACGAGCAGTGAGTTGGAGATTAGGGTAATTTTTATAACTCAGATATGATTAACACCTCGTTGTAATATGTTTATCGTGGTCGGATTAAGATGTCTATGCGTGAAGACAGCTTCGTGTTCCTCGCATGATCGCTTATATCTTTAACTTGCCAACTATATAATAATTGAATGCAATTTTCATTTTTTCCATGACTTAGCTTTTATTTAATATGACATATGACTTTAGCTTATTGGTAATTACGAATATTATCGTTGATAATTAAGTATTTAAATGAATATTTTTTTTATTAATACATTAGAGATTAATACTATCACTTCATACACTACTTCATTCGCGAAAATTTAAAACTATTATTTAACTTAGATAATATGTAAACTAGTATTTGTTAATAACCTAAACGTAGGACAATTAAAGTTTGTTCAAACTGTGAATTTTATTTACTTAGAGAATGTTTATACCCGTCATAACTTCTAAACGAAAAGTCCAATCTGAATAATAGAAATAGAAGGTCGAATTTACACGCACATAATAAAACCTTAATTATCAAATTATTCCGTTTGCAATTTAAACGCTTGGACTTATTTTTTTAATTACTTATCGAGAGGGCCAATGCCTCTATTCCACTTGATGGTAAGTGGTAGTAGAGTCCAAACGTGACGACGGCTAGTACAGTCGGGAAGAAAGATCTCTACTAACCACTCCTGCCTTGCCAGTCCGCAAAATGCCTCTTCAAGCCTCGTTTGAAGGAACCCAGGTCATAACAGGAGGGGAAAACAGTTGTAAAATTTCTTCGTGCGCGATGGAATTGATTGACCACATAACTGTCATGTCACATCAATTATGTGGTGACATCGAGAGTCAGCACGCGTATACTTGTGAAAGAAAGGGGAAGCAAGAATTATTCCTCAGACCACTCGCCGTGTTACAGTCGATAAAAATCGCTCAGCGCCGACTCGAAGGTAGCGACCTTCGAGTAAGTAATAGTACAAAATCTTTCATAAAAATCTAATATTATATCTCATCTATTGCCTCCACTGGTGATAGGGGACTGAATGACGGATGCCTGAACTCTTCCCGGTCGTGTCGGATTGCCATCCCATCGGCTTATGAGACTATAGGAATAGACAGTGCACCTGTGTTTGCGCACACACTTGTGCACTATAATATGTCATACATATAAATACAAATAGAATGCATTTATTTTTATAACAACTACTAATTAACAATATCATACGAAAAGACCCTTTGAGTTTAAAAAAGGCCATTTTACTTTGGATAATAATAAATAGCGGTAAGCGTTTTAAAAACGCCCGAAAAGTAAGAACACAATAACGTTTGCGAGGTTATTTCAAATTAGTGTAGACCAATCATAAATTATTGCTAAGAAAATAAGTTTGAATATGGAACAACCGTTATTGTACATTTCCTATGCCTTTCTGTCATTCATAAGATCGTAAGTAAATGTCAATACATACTAAACCGCACTTTATTGCTCGAGAACAAGACATAGTTTAGGTTAAAAAATATTAAACCTTTACATCGTTTTCTTTACTTTATGGTCGGTGCTACATTTGAGTATTGTTTTTGTTCGTGACGCGTTATCTAATAGTATTGTTGATCGAAGCTTTTTACCTATAAATAATTACTGTCAACGTACAACACAACTGAATACTCTTACAGAACAGCATCACTGTCCACTGTTATATTAAAATTATTATAATTCATAATCAACCTTTTACGCTTACGCCATTTATGTAACGACGGCGCAGTGTGTTTTCTTTCTTCTGCTCCATCCAGACCAGTGCGTAAAATAAAATAATTACCCTTAAATTTAAAGAAAAAAACAAATGGTTGTCTGTAAAATCGGTGTACGGGCGATAATTTTACGTGATATCGTTATAAGAAAACATTGATGAATACTCGAGTTGGAGTTGGAGTGGAAGAGAGATAAATGCGTCACAAGCCGAACACTTCCGATCGTGCCTCTCTATCGCTTGTTCCGCGCTCTCGCTTGCGCGCTCGGCTCAGGCGGAACGTGACAATAAGTCATGCTTTTTCGTGCGTTCAGCTGGCGTTCAACGATTTCAAAATCGTATTATAATATGATATAAATAACCAATAATGAGCTTTAGTGCACTTGATATGTTGACTAAACAGGTTCCGCAATTTCCCTTTAAAAATCGAATCAAAAAGTAACAAATTAGGAGTAACATTTATAAGAGGCGCCTACGCTGCCCCTACAAGACCTGCAACCCCGGCCATATGTTAAATTAAATACGCCCCTAGCTCTACCAATAGCCGTAACCTTTATACCTTTTCTACATTACACTTCTCTCATTGACTCCATTACTTCCTTCCAACCATTACATCTCGTCTTGTCTTGTCTTCTCTTATAGCCACATATATACGGAAAATCATATTAGTTAATATTACTTATATAATAAACATTTATTATGGATTTAAAAAAAAAGTCTTGACTCATTGTAGATAAGAAAATCAGACGCTTGATAAATATAATAATATCCGTATAAGAACTGATACGATACTATCAAGGTATTATGGATATTAATAAATATAATAAAAAAAACTTACGGTAACAATAGGGTTTCTGGCGTACCACCTATACGCCGTGACGACAAAGAAAGCGGCGCAAATGACGCTGATAAGAACCGCGATACTCCACACACTTCTGGCAAAAGAATTCACTTTTACAACTTACACTGACTTAAGTAACGCCCGAGGCACAAAAAAACGACAAACAGTAATAATTACTGAAGTAAGTAATTATGAATTATTGGTTCATTAAAAGTAGGTAGATAACTAATAAGTTTTAAAGCAGGTACTAGGTTTATTAGTGGGTAGGTTTCTCTAATTCCCTAAGAAAATGAAAAGGTAACAAATAATGGGTAATTATCACGTGAAGCGCCTAGGCTCATGGCAAGTGCCCCGTGACCAAAAGGTAAATAAACCACTGCTAGCAAGGCCCAACTACGAACGTTCATTAGATTTTTTTAATTAGAAGTAGACAAGTACAATCAGTTTCTAATCGAGTATTAACCAATACTGTTATTAAAAGGCGGTATACTCCATGTCTCTAGTTTATAAAAATATATCTCGTAAGACTCTACAAAATTGCTAAGTTTTCAAAGAAAAACTTATATTTTCATAAGGATTTATATAGTCCATGGGCGGTGGTAGTCACTTTCCATCAGGTGAGCCTCCAGCTAGTTCGCCACCCCTCTAACATAAAAAAAAAATAGTGTGGGAACAAAAATTTTTTACTATATATGATATTGCAACTTTTTATAATATTATAATACATCACAATTTTCTTGTATCGTTTAATCATTATAAACAATGTTAAATAAATAAGAAGGAAGCGAACATTTAGATTGATTTGAAAAGCGTCTTTAGTTTTGTATACATGTAGGTACGCAGAAACGACGCATTCAAATTCGACCTTAGAGTTTTCACTGTTCGCGCCAAAAGAACTTTCTTCTTTACAATACTATTCTGTTTTTAAATTTCTTAATATAACAATAATTCCAGTTACAATTAATATTAATCCTTTTTGCGAGATTACAAATATTAAATATTATAACTAGTGAAGATCGTCGTTTATAACCAATATTGTATAACATTAGTTTAAAAAAACATCACAAACCTTTCCATAATAGTCAGCTCGTCCATAGCGATATACTTAAATCCATGAAGATCTGTTCTCTTGCAAAATTCCATGAATTTCTTAACGCAATAATTCCATCTAGACAATCTTATCGGTCGATGCAAGGTGTTGTTCTTAATATTCATTTTAACGCGTCTGTTTTGACTGTAATTAACCATTTCGTTAAATTATTTAAGTCTAATCCAACGTACGATGAGAGCGGCCAATCGACTGTCCATCCAGAATGAAAAATAGGTGTGAAATGTCATACGAACATATGCCCGTAATTATAAGGCTTTGATCGAACAGATACGTCGACTATGTATAAAATAGGAGGGGTCGTTAAAACTATCGTTTCATAATTATAATATATTAAGTGATAATTAACTTTGCGTTGAATTGAATGATTAACTAAAATATTACATGAATTATAAATTATCAAACTATCGAGAAAATCTACGAAAATTTTCAAATGTTTATACTAAAATTATAATATGATAACTAATTAAGCGAAGATATACTTCATAATTGATATATTGGCAAATTATAAAATTTCAATTCGAACAAAATATACGAAATAAATGTATAAATAATTTATAAAATGTGTATAAGTAAAATTATTTAGTGTTTTCATTTATCAAAACAAAGGAATCTAACACCATCATTAAAAGCACATAAAAAACAATAAACTCGATATTATTAATAATTCAACGAGCATTACATTGTATCGTATACGGTGCTTAACGCTCACGCGCGACGGCTTATCATTAAATATTCATAATAAATATTTCAATCCGTGTATTTAATTTGAAAAGTTAACACGAAAAAATATACATGTATTCAATAATTATATATTTATTACTCTATTCGTGTACCGTTTGACGTTTTACGATGTTATTCCGGACGAAACCGGTTCGAACCGGTCGCTTCGTACATGAGGCAGTCATTTACAAAAGCCATGCAACCTATGACCTTAACTAAGGTTTAGATACAATTAAATGTGCTGCTTAATAAAGAAGCTCACATCAAAAACCATGTATATTTGTACATGAAAAATTATACTATTTTTAATATTCGTAGATTTTCGAAAATATATACAATTATACACGTTGTAAATAATTGTCTATATAGATTAAATATGAAATATTTTATCTGTCATTGTAAAATTTCGAATAATGAATGTTAATTTTGTCACTCGTAATAAAAACATGGCTTCTATATTGTGGAACTATTTTATTAATCTCTTAAAAATTTGTACACTTACATATTACAGTTTAATAACTATTATGAACACATACAAGCATTATTCTTTTTATATATCATGTAATGAAATATTGACAAAGTAATAATTGTTGTTTTAAGACTATTGTCTTAATATTACTTATTACGTATATATTCTATACAACAAAAGTAAATCTCTAAAAAGGTCTCTTAATTTTTTATTATATATATGGCAATAATTACAACTACTACTAACCTAACGCATTTTCTGCCAAAGCTATTTTATTTGTCATTTTTATATGAATCTAGGTAAGAAACGATATACATTGCAATTCTGTGAGAACTCACTTCGTAACATACTCGCGAAATAAATATGAAAACGAGCCGATAATATATTTTACTACATATATTATAGTTTTTATAGTCAATGTCGTGTATCACTTTCTGATCACGATCGAATATAAAGTTTGCTATCACAGAATAGCTCACTTATATTATATATATATATATATATATATATATATAATTGATATACATAATTTACAATACTTACTTACATTTATTGATATCAATCTTATTATACTGATATTACTAAAATATTCGAAATTAAAAAAAAGATCACAATGATTTGGGCTCAAGTATTTGTTACTTGAACAACTATCTATGTTCAATAGACTTAGATACAGCTATGAATTGAGACCGTTTTCATGATTCTGATAAATCATAATCGACAAACGATCAAAAATATAATAAAAACATAAGAAATAATAAACATTATTTAAATCAATAATATATTAAATGGCAACACCATGAAGCTAATTAAATTAATCTCTAACCTTTCTCAATATTAATATCAAAAATATTGTCAATACATTCGTACAAAAGAAAATGAATTCGATAATACGACTAAAAGTGCTGTCTGTCCTTTTAATTTTTGCATTTAAAAAATGATAAAACGTCATTAAATAATAACTAGTAGTATAAGTTCTCAAAAGAAACAAGAAATGTCTCTATGTCATTCAATTATTCATATGCAATTAATGTTAGTAAGCTGAATAATTTATATCTGTTCTGACAATCTACAATGGCTATTTGAATAATGTTTTTGCGCTATATCGTTCATTCATTGAGAAAGGCGACAGATTATATAACATCACTTTGCGGCTGACACGACAGAACGTTTAAAAATATAAAAAATATATATTATTTTTTTACAATTATTAAATGTCAGTAAAATTTACGTTTGATGATATCTCGAAACATTACAAACGTTATATTAACACACATACATACATTCTAATTTACTATTTCAATATAGATATAGAATATAAATTACATATTATAGTATCACAATTATCATTTGTTAAAAATTGAACGACATATAATTAAAAAAACTAAAATCAAAGCAACTTTTTTGAATTTGGAATGTATAAATAATGTTATACCTGATGTTCCATTAAATGAAACATTGCCTTGTCGAATTCATGTTTCACGTTACAAAATAAAAACAATAACTACTGATCTATTTCTACGAGGCCGGTCGTAAATCATCCGAGCCAGCCAGTTTGAACTGCATTGTTAGACTATTAACCATGAGACATGGGAAAACCACACACTCGCAATACGTCTCACATTTTGTCTCTTTCCCTCCGAATAGAGATGAATTAAAGCAAAACTTTATGTTCCTAAAAGTTTAAGTACACGACAACGTATTCTTGATAAGTTTAACAAATATATATATATTGAATATTTTAATTATTATGAAATAGTATGAAAATGTAAATATATATAAATATAAATATTTGCTATAAGTTCTTAATTATTAATTTAAATTGAAGACAGACTATGATTCACTCGCGGTTTTCATTGTCATATCGATCCGACCTACTTACTGAACTTTCAGAACTAGATGCATGCAACGTAAGGCACGCATGCGCTGTGACATTGCAATTTATTGATATTACGAATTAGTTTTACCTTTTCCATTATTTTAATCAAATTATTTGATAAAATAACATTTTTTGCGTCTCCTTTATAGTTTAAATTCACTAATTAAAGGTTCCTAAATTAAAGGTATGTCAAAATGTTTCTCTCTCTCTCTCTCTCTAAAGTAATTCTTAGTATGACAAGTTTTCATATATAATTTATATAAGCAAATGAATACGTGAACGAGTTAAAACGGAAACTAATTAGGTATTTTAATTATGTATTTTAGTATTAGACGTTGAAACGACGTGACCTCATTGGTCGAAATCTAAAATGAATCTACATTCGTGAAAAAATAGCAAAAAAAAATTGAACGTAAAACTATAGTCGACACATTAAATAGTTAAGTGGAATAGTATATATTGTAATTAAAATAAATTATATCGCTGAGAGAGCGAAATACCCAGAATAAAAAAAACTAAGGTTTGTTTATTTTAACTCTTTGTTCCAATGGTATTCCATTGCTAAATAAACATATTGATATTATCAAGTAATAATTAATTCATGACTGTAGTTTATGATCTTTTTATATTTTGCAGTATTTTAGTTTCTTTTATTTTGTTTTTTTATACCTTGTTAAAATAAAAATAAAATATTAAAGACACGACATGAAACAGTCAAAATACGAATGCTCACACTGCAACATACCAAAGTATGTAATACAGGTCAGTCGCAATCTTTACATTATTATGAGCAACGACTAAGATACGTACGTTACAATAATAATAAAAACGAATAACATCAGACTACTACTATAGCACATTTATCGATTAATATTTATATGAAGCTTTGACTAATACACTGTATGTATTAATTTTAATCAATTGTCATTCGAAATTTACACTCTTTGAATATTTAATTCACTCTCATAACCAAAAAATATATACATAAACCTAACATATTTTACATAGTCATGATACATAATAAATTCATTTGATTAAACCATTCTTAAGAAAATATAATTAAAATAATTGAATTCTAACTAACTTGTTTTTTTTTTACATAAAACCTATTTTTCATTGAACGATATATATTATATTATAACTGTAAATATATGTTATTTGATAATTTCAATAAATTGTTAAGAAACTCTTAAAGATAATATATATTTGATGTTTAAGTATAAAAAATTCACTATCACCATGTCACTTAATACCATAGACCTCAATTCTTCATCTATACATCTCATTACATTAATTAATTTAATTAATTTGATTCTTATGTGTCTTAATATTGAACTTAAAATTATCTGGCATAGATTTAAGCAATTCTATTTAAACCGTCAATTAAAATTAGAATTCACAATTAGGATTATTAAAAATATGATTTAGTTAAATCTTCTAATTCAAATGATTAATAATCAAATTAAATGTTATTCTGTTTCGAACTAAGTAAAAACCTGCCATGTCTATAATATATATACCTACTGTATATGAATATTGTGTTTATTAAGCAAACTTAAAAGGAGTTTTTATTTTAATAACAATAACGAAGATATAAAAACAAATAGTACTGTAACATTTTTTACTTTTTATATTTATAAATAATTAAAATCGATAAAATTCTCAATATTTAAATAATGCCTCAATTTTGATATTCGAAGTTCGAACATTAATTTAATAATACTTAAGAATTAATATGTAAATTTAAAAAGTTTTAAATGACCCGAACGAATTTATAAAAAAATATAATTTGTCAATTTTGTCTGAGATTTCTTAAAACAATCTTTCAGGATCATATAGCAAGGAACTAAACTTAGGAAAATATATACTACCGATTTCTCTCATACTAATGTTTAAATTAAAAATATTTGATTTTTAAAATCACCATTATAACTAGACATCCACGTAACACAATTATTCATTTACTTTGTAAGTAAAGATAATTATATAACAAATAACAGGAAACTATAACTAACAGTAAAAAAAATACACTCATTCGATGTTAACACTTTGGAAAGTCAGTCTTCATAATCTTTTGGGTATCAATGTCTCCAAATCGGTAACGTTGCTTACGAAATGCGGCCATTTTTTTATAATATTATACACTTCGTCGCCAGGACTTAGAGTCGACATCAACTGTCTATGTGCAAAAATTTTATAGTCCTTAGTTAATTTTTGTAATTGTACGCCTCGCTTGACAATTTTCTGACAGGCTTCGATTTGTTGTTTCGACGGTGGTTCGTTGTTAAACGTACCAATGAAAGCTATCCCTATACTGTACTTGTTGTACCCCTTCGTGTGTGCGCCTTCGTAATCCCAACCTCGGCCGTAGTACACGGAACCATCGCCGCCGACGAGGAAGTTGTAACCGATGTCGTACCATCCACGAGATTCAATGTGGAACGATTGGATGAGACGTACGCGGAGAACACATTGACTCTGAAATAACAAATTAATAAAAATTGTAGAAAGAAACATAATATGTTTTATATAACATTTTGTATAACTCTTTTTTATATTTGTAAAATAATATATACTTAATATTCTAACTGATTTTAGCATATTATAAAGTTATTGTGAATATATTAGTTGACACATATTCAGTCGACAAATATTTACTAAGCAAACATTTTTTTTTTATACATAAAACTATATTTATATATAACAACACAATAATTAAAAAATAAAAACCTATAATTATATATCAATAAACAACAAATGGACAATATATTTAAACAAATAAAATATAGTTACTGTATTTGCTGACTGTACGTTTGCTTTATTAAATGTGTAATTCACACGCCATAGAAATGTCATAATGTTAATCACAATTTCGATAATACAATAATCTAAATATATTAATTAAATACTTGCAACACAGTAGATAAGATAGTTCTAATTTGTATTACTAACCGAATACTTATATAGGTACTTGAGATAAGCTGTTCTTGGATATAGAAAGTACTAAACGGATGAACAAGTTCATATAATACAGTGTAAAAAACTCTTTATATAATGTTGTTGTTAAAAAATATAAAATCCTTATAACGTAGAAATTGACACAATTCAGTTGGTACACATTAACAAACTATTTATACATTTTATTGATGTTATAATTTCATCGAATTAAGAGGACCACTACATTGGTATATATATTAAAAGAACCCTAGCAAAATCCAATGTATAATTTATAAGTTAGCGCACAAACGGACACACGCGGCTGCTGACTTTGTTTAAAATATATATAAAGATAAATGTTTATAGTTTTCAAGAAAATGGATCACTACGTATGATATCCATAATTACACTCAAGGATTATAATCTTGAGTTTCGAAGCAAACAAATATTAGCTTATCAAACATAATATAATTTTAATAACACAGAGAATAAGGAAAATTCTAATGTAATCTAATTTAAAATACAATATGTATTCATATTTTAATTTTAATTTTGAATAACTTGTACCATACTTAAAAGAATCTCTTGGTTTATTGTGTTGGACACACAAACTTGCTAAATCTATACAATGAGCTTAGATAAATATAAATCAATACCATTTTTTCCTCCTATATTAATAGTAACTAACCACTAAATTAATTTACATAATACATTACATACTCACACACATACACGCACACACACATACATATACAATGTTAGTTCAATGACAAACTATTAATAATGTTTTCTTTATAATACAAAATAAGCAATAAATGTTCATATTATATTATATTTGAAAAACAGAAATTAAATTACGTTATTTGTAGACGATTGCTTTACATGCCTTCATAACATGTAATAATGATTTGCTTTTATGATGATCTCGACATAGTTCTTCTAATGAACAGAATGACATGAAAAAATTCATTGATAATGATAATAATTGTAAAAACAATTGTCAGACAGACTCGCATAAGGCGGTACTATCATGACCAAGACAGTAAAAAAATATTCTATAGGAGACAATTGTTCCATTCCATGTATTCCACCAAACCGCATTGGAGCAGCGTGGTGGAATAAGCTCCAAACCTTCTCAATAAAGAGGATGCCTTAGCCCAGCAGTGGGACACTCACAGGCTGTTACTTAAGCTTAAGGCTTTACTTAAGGAGACAATTAATTGTCATTAACATACAGTAATATTCAAGAATTATATTAATCAGAGGAAGTATTACATGTGTACCAACTAACCTGTGTTAAACATGTTTCGGTGGCTGTATGCGTTATAATAACCCATGGCACTGGTAGGTCCAATTTAGTCAAGGGTTTTTCTACGGGCTGAGCTAACCAGTCCGTTCTTGAAACTATCCTTAAATGATCGGGAGCTATTAATAATGGATCATCTGAAACACCATAGCCATTCAATATATTAGCTGATTCAAGCATAATAAATAAATATAATTTAAGCCCATATATAAGTCATAGAGCAACTACAAAAGTAACTATAGGAATAACAAATTATATTTATAAGCATAATTATTATTTGTCCATCACACAATATAACAGTTTCATGACTCATTATTATTAATAAGTTACTGTTCAAAATTTATTTAAATGGAAACTACAAAATAAAATGTATAATAATAATCATAACAAATTCGTCATTTTTATCATATTGAAATTTATCAACTCAATAAATAAATACATAAAAAAGAAGTAATATAATATGAAACATTGATAAGGGGATATACCTTATAACGAAAAAAGTCCTACAATTATAATTATACAGTTCAAATATTATCTCACCGAATTTCGGGGATTTACATGAACGAGAATATAGGGTATAGCAAATGTTCTGTGTTTATAAATCTCATTCACTTGACGATGAAAACTTGCAATTATATAGGAATTGTGAAAAACACATCAGTATGTAGTGTAAGATTAATCTCTGAAATTATCATTGCCATAGAAGAAAGGATAAGCACCTTTTGCATATCTGATCTTTAAGTCAGATAAAACTTAGCTTACTAATGAATAAGTAATGACTTTTTACAATTTTCAGACATTTTTCTTAGATCTTTCTTAGATCATTATTTAAGTAATATTCCTCATCACAAAGGTTTTGTAATGTTTTTTTTTACTTTGCCGTAAAATTTTAAAGTGAAAAATTAAAAAAAAAATTCTTTGGCAATGAAACTGAATGACAAATTTTTACTCCTTTTGCACTGAAAAGGATTAAAAATTTGTCATTCAGTTTCATGTTTTAACTGATGACTCACTAGTCATACCTAAAATTTTTAACAAATGTTTTCTTGTGTTGTGAGATATAGTTTTATGTATCAGAATAGTATATGAATTCTTATTTACACAGAAAAGTACAATAGTCACAAAGCATTTCATAGTCTCATACCTTCTTTATTGCATCGCATGCAAAACTTGTTCAGGCATTTCTTGTGAATTTTATTCTTCTTTACAATGCAAATCATTCCATCACCGATAACATCTTTTGTTAGTAATGAATAAAAAATTGTCAACATTAATGGTAACAGAACTCCTAATATTAAAATGACTTGAAAATTTTCATGACAATATCCCACCACCGTAGTATCGGCTGAAATAAATAGTCATATATATCTAAATTTGAAGTACGTCTTTGAAATACAATGAAAACACAGTTTTGTTAGTCACAAGGTAAGATAAACACAGTCACAATCTTTCAGGACTCGGTAAACATCAGAATGATTAAACTAACAAGAAATAAATGCTGTTATTTTCAAAACATTCATTCCTTTTTTTTTAGAAGACCATATGGGTCACAAGCTTTAAGCTGAGATAGAAAGTGATGATTCCCTATGCAGACAATGTGCCATATAACATGAGACCTATTCCTCACACTAAAGTGTAAATCTTAAAACCAGAATATATAAATACAATTTATATGAGCTTGCACAAAGTCTTACCACTTAGAACTTCATCCTAACTAATATTGCAAATGCATAATAAGCTCATGTAAGTAAGTGAGTTCAATTGTTTGTTACACTTCAAGCATTGCTCAAACAATCATGAAATTCTCCACACACGTTGTCAGGAGTGCAGAAAAGGTTATAGTACCTTATATCTGACCCCTCCTCTACTAGATAGCAATAAACAAAGTTTATAAAAACTATTATAAATCTTGATAATGGATGTCACAAGAAAAACATAATGTAGCTAACAAATAAATTACATATTATCTTTGTTAACTAGTTAGTAGTATTTTTCCAGGATATTGGTTTTTTTTTATCAAATTACTAGATACTTACTGGGTGATTCAGATGATTTAAATTCTGTCTGTGGGTTGGTTCTCTTCTGTTGCTCACTTTTATGTTGTAATACAAGTACAATTGCAACTATACTTCCTATTACTGTGAAACAAACTGCAGAAAATGTAATTTTATGCCACAGTAGTATCTGCTCTTTTTTTGTTACTGCAACATCAAAGTTTTATTATACCAAGACTAAAAGAAAAATTGCTTATATTTCAAATCAATTACTTAGTAAATAATTAATTGTTTGTTTTGTATGTTACTTTATTTTTCGTTTTTTTTTAAATACAACCTTGGCCATAATTTTTTTTATGTTCATAAAGGAAGCAAAAAGTAGAAATAAAAACACAATAGACTTACAGGTCCCATCAATCTTTCCATTATGAACATGTTGAGAATTAGGGTCAGTTTCATCTTCTGCGCTACAGTAAGCAGCATTGTCAACTCCAGATTTATTATGAATCACTTGTTTTATTGTTACAGGTCCATGAAAATACGTATTGTTCCCAAATTGCACATTGTCAGAATGCGACACTGTTACTTTACCAAATACTGGAACAGTATTTTGAACTAAATTTGTAGGAATTGTTGACTTATTGGTTCGTGAAATGTTTTGATTTTCATTAATGTTGTCATCTTCACAATCACTGTTTTCAGTAACTTGAATTTCACCTAAATCACCCACAACTTTAGCACATATATTGTTACTTGTGTTTGAACAATTCAACTTTAAAGCCATCCTAGTTTCCTGTTTTCATATTTTCGATATCTTTCTTTTTTCTTCTCTTTTTCTGGCAATAAAATTACTATAACTAGAACAAAAATAAATAGTAAATAAACAGAGCAGCTTATATTTACACCACGGAATTATGAATCTAGCACTATAAGTATGTATAAAGTATTACTATAAACTCATACAGATAATAATTGAAGTCATAGATAATACAAACAAACTAGAATTGATTGAATACAAATAAATTGGAGCTAAATTGTAGCACAATACTAAAAAAACATATAAGAATATTTTTTATGATAAGTGAAGCTTCGGTACACGGCAGATTAATAATAAACACTGAATTTGTATTTAATAATATTCTATATAATAATTAATAATATGCTATTTTGAAACAATAACACAAGTACATATTATATGAAAAATTAAACCATCTTTAACTGATCAACAATATATTTCTAAAACTAAGTGTACTTCATTTTAACAGCCTATAATTCCAATTATTATTATGTATTACGTACCCAAAATTACACGTTTATCTGATTTTTAATAATATATTCAATACATTCGTTGGCTATTATCCATTTTATGGTACTTGATAGGCGTGCGATAGAAATTTGTTGTGTTCTCTTTTTAGTGTATTTTTTTCAGTGGGATGAAAAAGACCCTGAGATAGGTAAGGGTTAACACCTACATATATTTACAAACAACTGTTATGAATAATCAGATAATATTTTATTAAAATACTTGAAAAGGATTTCTCCATTTATTATTCAATTGAACGAATAGAATATAATCAGTGTACAGTGACATAGCTAGGTGGACAAGAGCTCCGGTGCATAGAGAAAGAATCAGACCTGCATCCCCTCCTTCCTCGTACCTTGGAGATTCAAAAAAACTTTTATTAGAGGGCCCTCCGTCTTTTTTGATGAGAAGGTATGGAGCTTACCATTCATAAGAGATTTTCATATTCTAATTTCTAACTAACGAACCATCATGACTGTGACTATGAATGAAAAGAAGTGGTATACAATATAATAGAAAGATAAAACTTATACTATTTTTGTTAGTATCTATCCAATATCTGGTTAATTAAAGTTCGAAAAATATTTACTTCGTAAAAGCTTTATCTGATTATCTCCCAAATTGCATAATAGTTATATACTTTTTTCGTGAAATATGCGGGTCACAATAATTGGTTTTCAAGGTATAATATCATTAGAAAGGTGTAGATAATTTGCACTAAAATTAAGTAGACGATTAGTATCCTATACACTAATTTTATTGTTCTAAAGAGCCGAAATGGCCTAGTCGTAGTCGGCCTAGTGTACCAGAACACGTGGATTTTAAATTTAGATCACCGGTCAATGCGTGGTAGAACAGCTGAATTTTGTCATTTTTCATTTGATTACGTCTTTATGAAAATCATTCTCATTGTGATGAAACCTACATACTTTATATGAGTTTTTGTCAAATGTATAATCCTCGGAATCTATCAGCGTGGATTTCTCTATACTTTTACACGTTAAGAGGAGTTGAAACCTTTGCCCAGCAGTAGGACGTTTAATAACCGTTATAATATTTTTAACCTTAGTCAATAATTAGTTGAATATATAAAAAAGAAGTTTTTTGGACAGCTACTGATTTTGTAATAGAAATAATACTTTGTTATCTGTGATGTAATCAAAGCGAAATGCCACAGAGTATATAATCAGTGAGTCAACCAATTCAACCATTACTTTACGATAAATCAAAAGGCGAACTAAAGATTACACAAAAATTAAGTAAGTTGCTTAGATTATATTTTCCAAACTATAATTTGTTAAATAATTCTGTGTATAAAGTTAGCAAAATTTATAGCTTTGAAAAATTTAGTTATATCTAATAATAATATTATTATTCTATGACGTTTCAGCCGGTGTGGTTGAATATTATTGATTATTGACAAATTGTTGGATGACATATCACATAGTACTGTAATTCAACATACGATAAATAATATAAATATATTGAAAAATACAGAACTACTTCTAGATTACTCTTTATTTAATTATTCTGAGCAAGTTCAACGCTTCGATGTAAGCTATGATTTTTTAAAACCAGTAAAAAATACTAAGAAGAAGCAAACATGAAGCCGCAAAATGGAGATATCATATTAAAAGAAAAGTATGGTTCATCAGCTAAGGAAAGATATTTAGTGAAGCCTCCAGGTAAAGAATGAAACTAGTCTAAATAAATTAATAAAAATACAGAAGTAAGCAATGTCAATTTCTTTTTTAGATCAATTGAATGTAGTAGTATGTAAGGAAGAGAAATTCAATGATGTGGCAAGTGTATTCACAGAGGTATTTCTGCCCCAGGGTTACCCTGACAGTGTAAGCAAGGATTACACTGCATATCAAATATGGGATACTGCACAAGCATTTTGCAGTACTATTTCAGGTCTGTCTTTAATGTTGTATATTAAATACACTTTTTGATATTTATTTTAATTAAAGATAAAGACGAATTATTTATGAAAAAATATAAACCTATCTGACTTAGAAGGTAGAGTACCATTACAGGCACACTTGCAACTCAAGAAGTATTGCGAGGAGTAGGAGTTGGAAACAAAGATGCCACTCCACTAGCTGCTACTGTTACATGGGTGCTCAAAGATGGTTGTGGCCATCTTGGAAAAATATTATTTGCCTATAGTCATGGGTAAGAAATCTACACACATTTCACAAGAATCTGTGAACTTTACAAACACAACATATAATAATTAAGACTAGCAAAGGTAAAATTTGTTTGTTATTAGATTTAAGATAAAGAAAAGTATAGTATGAGGAATATTTAAATTTTAATATACTTCTCTGTCATATGAATTACGACTGAAAATAATCTCATTAAAAGGTTGAATTAAAATTTTCTTAACAGTACTTATCTGGATGCATACAGCAAGAAATGGAGACTATATGCTGATACACTCAATGATGCAGCTATGTGTATTGAAATAGCTTTGCCTCTATTTCGGAATTATATTACATTTGCTTTGTGTGTGAGTACTGTCATGAAAGCTATTGTTGGAGTTGCAGGTTAGTTTTTATATATTAATAAAAGATTTATAGGTAACCAAAATAAATTATTATGATTATTATTAATTAAATAAAGTATTTTTTTCTTATTGTTATATTATTATTTTTGTCATATAAATACACAGTATGTAGTAGACATACGCACCACTTACTAACAAGGGACAACAAAGTTGTTGAAAAAATCATAATTGCATATAAAAACGTCTGCCACTTCTCATCAGTTGGCCTTACCCAAAAGGTGTGCTAATAGATATTTCACGTCAATAAAATATTATCACAATGAAAACTATAACCCAGAAATAGATTTCAATGTAAATGACTGCTAGCATATAACAATTGATAACTGAGATAAAATCAATAAAGGCGGTGCAACAAGGGCTGCAATGACACAACACCATGCTCTTCGTGGCAACATGGCTGATGTATCAGCAAAGGACTCATCCCAGGAAACTGCAGTCAACCTTATAGCATCCTTCACTGCACTCTTCATTATTTCTGTTTTCGGGTAAACTTCCTTGATCCTAAATAAATAATATTTAGATTTTTATTTCTGTTTAAGTTGAACCTCAATTAAAAGAATTTTTTATTTTACTCTGAGAGCTATACTCAACTAAGAATTCTTGTGCTAGATGTCCATAAACAACTCAAATCAAAACCTCATAGAGCATAAATTCCTCAGCATTGCACCCTCTGTTAAGATGAATTAAAATAATTAAGAGCTCTCCAAATGTTCGATTTTTTTTTTAATTTGCACTTAAATGTATCTATTTTTTCACAGAAATTCACTTTTCATATTCACTCTTATGCTGATATTGCATATTGTGTTCAACTATTTTGCCGTTCGAGCAGTATGCCTCAGAACCCTCAACGAACCACGCTTTATACAAGTAATTGATACTTATCTGAAGAAGGAGGTAATTGCTAATCCTTGTGAGATAAACCGAAATGAGCCTATAATATTCTACCAACTTGGTCCTAATTTGTTAGGTAAGTTTTACCTATATAAAAACTCAATTAGATATTATGAAATAATGAAATCATTATTTATTTATTCATTATATATATATTTATTTTTTTAGACTTAAAAATATGTGGATTTCAAATGAAACTTGGTGGTTCGATGGCGCAAATAATCAAAGATTCGTCGAAAGCATCACATCTAAAAGAAATAAAAGACATATACAGCGAGAGGAAATACATTTTATATCCAAACACTAACTACAGGATCATGTATATATTTATTAAAGATGGATCATCAACCGATGATATACTTTGCGCGTATTTTCACGCTGTCTTACTATCTATAACAACATGTGCCATAAATAATTATAATTTGGTGAGTTTAATTGAATTTATATCTGATATGTTTAGGTGAGTTTCTTTAATCCATCATAACTTTTAAATGCGTGAATAGATTTGGATAAATGGTTGTATAGTTAGCATGATTAGATCACACCGAACGACACTGGATGATTAATTATTATTATTATTAATTCATTCAGAGCAGTTGTATTGTTTTATTTTACTGGATATTTATCAAATACAGTATGATACAGTAAAATAACAATGTACAGTATTTGTTTTTAAAAGTTATTTGTTTAATTCTTGCAGCCAGTGTTCCAGAATACCACAGACCTGAAACCATTTGCCGAAATATGTATAATGCTACAATCAGTTGAATGGAGCAGAAAATCAGGCAAACGCACTGGCTTTACCTATGAACCATCCTACGAATTACAACGCTATGTAAGCACTATTGCTACACAAGAATGGCAGGCAGTAAAATCGGGTCTCATACAAACTGGTTGGTATTTATAACTGATATATGCTAGTTATTTATAATGTATAATAACAATAAAATATAACTGTGAAAATTAACCATAACATTTTATTAAAATAAGTAAATGCGAGTATGAGAAATTTCAGTTCAAACTACTTTTATTATATTTATTTAAAAAAAATCATCTTTTTCAGGATGGGATTTGAGCAAACATTTATTAATGGTGGGGGAATGGAGAGTATGCGGCGAAAAGTCGTTATTAAATGAAGTATCATTAGAACATTTCGAGTTTGCACACTCTACCATGGATCTAAATTTCGGACGAGCTAAATCGAGCAACATGTCTGAAGAAAGAGGGAACCTTGACGATTTATTTGATGACGAGATGTTCACAATAGAACCAGAGCCATCGGTAAAGTTCCGTGGCTCAGAGAAAAAAAAAAGAGGCAATTCAAAAACAAATACCAAAGACACTGCTGAAAAAAAAGATTGACAGGAACAACTGTTTGCGAATCGCAGAGCTAAGAAACGCAAACATCGAAAGGGCAAGTCGTAGAGTGACCAGTTTGTCAGCGATTAAGACAATTTATGTGATGTGATTAATTAAGTTGTGTTTTATTAATGTACTTTACTGAGTGTAATCTAACTGAGAAATATAATCATTCCAATATTATTACTATTTCTTCCTACTTTCCCATTGGGCGGTAAAATTCTTCGAAACAGTCTTTCATCATTTTTTTTAGTAAAATTAGTGTAAGATTATTTTCAATTCTCGTAGCTGAAAGTCAAGCCCTTTGTTAGTTGCACGAAACCGGTAATTACAATAAAATTATTGTATAATGCCTCTGCAATTGACAAGCAAGTACTCTAAATTATTGGCCCATGTGGCAGACAAGTAATGCTGATAATTTTGATATACTATATTATATTAATTAAAGACCGCACTTTTTCATTATTGTCATTCTTAAATAACAGGGATTCGAATTTGTAAAACATTAGTTAGGGTATTTGTAACACCAAAGCTATAACATTTTTTGACAATCTCTCCCTCATATTATTGTGGTACGACTACTTAATACATATATAGAAAATTATGAACTTGCAAATTTAGTTTATGCAAATATACTACATTACTTTATAAAAAATGTGAACCACCAATAATTAACAATGAACCATAGGTAAACACTGTGATCCGGGTATTAAACAATGAAAATAAAATAGCTGTTATGCACGTCCAGTCATCATATTATAAAATAGTTACTGTTTTCTACACTATAAACACTCCGCAAATGCATTAGGGTACCTATATAATGTGTTCGCCTGCGCATTTGTGCAGCGGTAAACAGATGATACGATGGGAAAATTGGTGTTACTTTTAAATATTTGACGTGACGACGTCTATATATGAATGCTGACTGCATGCACGAAAAAGGTTGACTCATTGTCCCGTTACGCTGATTGTACGCTTGCGCCGCATCTATCTGTTATGACGTTGTCACGTTAAACTATCGTCCGTAAACCGACTTTACAGACAACCATTTTTTTTATCAAGAACTTGCGTTGGTTGATTCTCTTAATCATTTATAGTTTGCTATGATCATTTAATTTAAATAAATAAAAACTGTGCGTTTGAATAAGTGAATTTCTGATTTAATTATTAAGATTCTCAGTAATCCATGAAAATTTTATGAAAAGCAAAAATTTTCATTTATTAAGGTAATCAACATGGTTCAACAAACAACATTTACTTCTTGTAATTATAATTGTATCATAAATATTATAATAAAATGTTAGGCTTCCTGTACATCGCCGGATCCGGATCGCAATTCGCAAGTGTTTGTACTGTGTATAATGAAATTCGCACATGGACCGCATCGCCGCCGTGTGAGCGCCGGATAGCTGCTGCGTCGCCATTTTGTGTACGTAATTTAAATACTTGTCAATTATTGTCACGCCCACGGTCTTGTTTGCGGCCTATGCCATCTGAAATTGTCCTGTTTATTTTTCCAATCTCTTTTTTATAAATTAAGTTCACTTTCCTTTACCGTTAAACTGTTAAGGTTAACGCGGAGACTGTGCGATTTAGATCGCGAAACACACGTATCGTAAATGTGTGCGCTCCAACGTCATGTACAGTAATCCTTACGACTTAAATCTGAAATTCAATAACGAATCAAGCTCTTCTATTATGTTTTATGACATACTACAACTATTAGCTCAGTACTAGGATTATCTTTAAGTATTCTTTTTGAAAAGATAACTTCTTTAACATCGTTGCGATTTGAAAGTCGATGAAACGAAAAAGAGACTAAATATAAATTCATAAGATTTAACGTGGGAGAAAATGAGAGAGAGAGCATTATACAGTTGAAGCCAAAATTTTTGAAGGTTTCACTTCTACATGTAAATTCCACACGTTTTTTAAATGTCAATACATATACTATAGTAAACGTCAATTACCCTTCGTACAATAGAAATAATGCTGGATTTTTTTATACATTACGTTCCTTTTCGGGGACATCTTCTGTTCTTCTTAAATCTGTTTGAAATTAAATTGAATTAATTATTTTTAAATAATCCTTATTGGATATAAATTTTTGATAACAATAAAAATATATTTAAATTATTAATTTTATTTATTTTGTAACATTTATTTTAGTTGGCCATTAATTAACCAGAACTTTGAAAGGAAAAAAAACAACAAAAGTTAGGAACAAGAACACGAATAAATCACTAAAATGGTTGCATTGGTGATTTAATTATATGTAAAATGAATGCCGTGACTGCACGAGCAATAAAAAACACCACCAATAACTACACCGTACCAATTTATTTTAGTATTGTCAATTTACCAAACGTCGCCATAATATTCGTAGACAGAACATTAAACGACATCGTTTCTCGATACAATATTGTACGCGCTCAGCGCACAGAACCAAACACACAACCATACAACTAAAGATGATCGAATAAATATCCATGAACAAAGGTAACAATGATCGTCTGATGTAAAATCATTAATAACATGACAAAGCTGTGCGAATGAATTCAATCAATATAATAAACACACTATTTTGCTTTACAATAAAATCAATACATTTATAAATAACTGTTCAATCAAATTGTTCATCCGTATCCACATAATGAATACCAACAATACTTTGGTAACTTGATTTTAAATTACAGTACAACTACGAAAATGTTTAAAAAGATGAAGAATAAATAAATAGAATGGTAAGATGTTTATAGGTAATAAGTATGAATTGGGTTTTCTCAAATTGAAAACAACATACTTACTTAGAACTCATAAATTTCTTACAACGATTAACAGAACCTATTGAAGCTAAATACAATGATAACAATACAATACTGAGTGAGTAACATCACTTCAATCAAGTATGTAGACGTGAATATCGTTCTGTTCGTCGTATTCATTTTCTATAACAACAGTATGCACAGCATACTATCACATTTACTATGAAAAACCCTACATTTATTTTATGAACCCAACAACGAAACATCTCGCTAAACTAGAGCAGCTATTATGCCCGGAGTTGAATCACACCACAAGTCAATTTAACTTTCAATATCATTGATTACATTTTTTTTTAAATCTACATATATTTATACAAAATACAAAACAATCACAGATATAAGTACACCGAGATAATTGTAAGATATTGTATAATGCATCAACAATTATATAAATTAAAAAAGAAAAAGGAAATAACACTATCAAAAACATTCATTTACACTTAACACTAGAAATATTTTATTTTTAAGTTAAAATTTGGAAAAATACCTCACAATTTATTGATATATGGCATAAATTGACTATTGGTGTTTTTTGTGAATCAAGCTGTGTTGTAAAACCGGGCAATAGTGACAAAACTATCACTACATGGCCACTACTTGGAGTACTGATACGTAGGCGATCTGACTATATTGTTTCCTGCATTGCAACATGTCAGATGGCAGTGAATCGCCTAGTGGGTAGCGTGGGGGGTTACTTGCCGATTTGCTTAATAAGGAGGTCGGTGCTGAGGGACTTGGGGCGTTCGATGGGTAAGCCGAGGGCACGGGACCAGATCAGTTGAGCGAGCACACCGAGGGCACGGGACACGCCGAACATTACGGTGTAATAGTTCATTTCCTTCAGCCCGTAATACTGTGAAAACAAATATATATCTATTAGTATAATTATAATTTCATATTCATTACAAACTAAAACATTATGAACGTTATCTTTCCTATATTTTCAACCTTGAATATGTTTGAATTGTAATTGTAGTATAATTCTAAATAAAAGTTCAAGATTTTTATTGAAAAAAATATCAATATCAACACCAGACAATGTATCCAATAAATATATTAAAATGGTATTCACCTGTAATAGCACACCAGAGTGTGAGTCTACATTGGGCCATGGGTTCTTGACCTTGCCGAGTTCGGTTAGGATTGGTGGCACAACCTTGTACACCGCAGCCACCAGCTTGAAGAGTGGGTCGTTGGGCAAATGTTTCAAAGCAAATTCGCGTTGGCAGGTGTATCTAGAATTTTCAAATCAAAATTACATTACATTCACATCAAAATTATTCATATAATCTTTTATGTATTTTAAGCATTTCTAATTTCATTTTTTTAGATCTAGGTATTACCTGGGGTCAGTCTTTCTCAGCACAGCGTGACCGTAACCGGGCACAACCTGGCCAGACTTGAGCGTCTTCCAGATGAATTCCTTAAGACCTTCTTCTGTGAAGTTGTCGCCGACCTGCTTACGGAGTTTCTCCAACCAGACCAACACCTATGAACGGAATAAGTTTATGTAGTAAATATGAGATATATCAATTAGAAATAATAATAATAAAAGTTATTGACTACATTGAAAAGCTATTGTCGCTCTTCGTTTAAGCAATTCGCCAACATATTTATTAATAAAAATCATCGTTATTGGTATTAACAAAATCCCGCGCTTTTTATTATTTATTTTATAAGTAGGCGGACGAGCATATGGGACACCTGATGATAAGTGACACAACAGCACCAAGTAATGCTGTTTTGCGGTAGAATATATGATGAGTGGGCGGTACCTATCCAGACGAGCTTGCACAAAGCTCTACCACCGAGTAAAGCTTGATAGAGGGGGTAGGTATTAGGTACTCTATATCATTTTCTGTTACCCAGACGTAACGCATAATTTTCATGACGATCGGTTCAGTTATAAAGACGAAGAAAGCGACACAAACTAATAAAAAACTCTCTTTCGCACTTATAATACATATAAGGGTTGAAATGAGTACCTACTACTTATAGGTCCTTGTTTAAAAATGACTGTAGTGAGTATACAGAGACGATAGTTGATTTTTAGGTCGAGTGCACTTGTTACCGATTGTTCTTGGTAATGTGTATACGACAAAACAAACACTTACATATTCTGTTTGTTGATCTATTCAAACAATGGCAACATAAACTGTACTACTTAATCGTCCTTTGTTTTAATGCCATGCAGTAGCTTATTTATTAATTTATTTTAATTTCTTAAATAATATGATATGTAAGAAATAACTTTGCGTATAACAGAATATTTTTTTTTTTAATTTTTTTATTATTGTATCGGAAGGCGGACGATCATTTGGGCCACCTGTTGGTGAGTGGTCCCCAACGCCCATAGACAATGGCATTGTAAGAAATGTTAACTAAGTTGACTAAAGAATATATCTTAACGGTAAAAACCATTAGCAGTTTGCGTCGCGATTACTTAAGGTATTATTAATCCCTGATACCAAGAAAATAAAGTCCAATGAGGAAGTCATGTCTGTCAAGCGATAGGTGATAAAATGTTCTACCCATAAATAATTATATATTTTACCTCCTGATTGGCGAGTCCGTGAAGAGGTCCAGCGAGACCGTTCAGTCCAGCTGCGAAAGACAGGTAGGGGTCGCTGAGAGCGGATCCCACCAAGTGAGTAGTATGCGCGGACACGTTGCCTCCTTCGTGGTCACTGCAAGTATAAATTAATTTAAAAATAGCTGTTAAATGTTTGTGCTATACTATTTATAGTATTTTTCTCCGATAGTAATTGTACTGTCGAAATAATAAAAAAAATATCAAATATCTAACCTAAAAGTACAAAGATATTATAATGTATCGTAATGGCGGTAAAACTATCAATTCTTTGTGTTTTATATTCACATGAGTTCGAGGAAACCTTACTATCGATCAACATTACTACTAGATAACACGTCACGAACAAAAACAATACTCAAATGTGGCACCGACCATAAAATGAAGAAAACGATGTAAAGGTTTAATAATTTTTAACCTAAACTATGCCTTGTTATCAATAAAGTGCGGTTTAGATTGTATTGACTTACGATCTTACGCCATGAACGACAGAAAGACATAGGAAATGTACAATAACGGTTGTTCCATATTCAACCTTATTTCCTTAGCAATAAGTTATGATTGGACCATACTAATTTGAAATAACCTCACAAACTTCATTGTGCTCTTACTTTTCGGCCCGTTTTTGAAGCGCTTACCGCTAATCTAGTACATTATTGATCAAAGACTATCAGCAAAGTAGAGACGTTAAATGTATTTCGTAACGCCTATCCTTCGATTATATTCACTGTACAAGAGACTTCTATGATTTGGTTGGTCCAAATGCGGGAAGGCACCGCTGCGTTTTCATGTGCATAATTTGTGTTCATAGTTCTACTCGTGTTCGGTCGTAAAGAAAAAATTGTTTAAGGACCGTGATGACGGATTTCATACGAGAAGGTGGGTTTTCATCCGCATTGGAAGAGCGAAGCGGTTTAAGCTCCAAAACATCTCTAATTGAGATGATGAAGGCATCATGATCAGAGAACTAAGGAGTTCTATTAGCTTTACTTTTTAACTTTATTTATATTTATAAACTTGATACAAAATCAGAACTCCATAATGTTTCAATACGTTCTCTTCAGTAAAGTGATATTATAAAGTGTTTCCTTATATTAATACAAATTGTATAACACTCTTCGATTCTAAGAACAGGTGAAGTAAAACAGGAAATGTCTGTTTATATAATATATAATTAGATATGGTGAACATTAACATTTTAGGTTTTTTTTTATTGTATAGGAAGACGGACGAGCATATGGGCCACCTGATGGTAAGTGGTCACCAACGCCCATAGACAATGACATTGTAAAAAATGTTAAGCATCGTTTACATCGCCAATGCGCCACCAACCTTGGAAACTAAGATGTTATGTAAATCACACAATAAGTGAAACAACAAGCGCTAAAAATATAATGTATACTTCTAATGGAACGTCATTAATTTCAAAATTTAGTATGCGAAATTTGAAATTAATGGCGTTCCAAATAATTAAGTCCCACTTCATCTTGAATGACGTTTCATTATTCGGCCGTAAATGAATCAAAAACGAGATCGTGCAAATATTTTTGTTTTGAAATTTGATGAAAGTTAACAAAACATACCGTATATATATAAACGTACGAAAGTTTGATTCTACCGCGTATCGGCAAGCAATTCAGTAGTTACTAATATGATACATAAATTAATACTTTTGAAGTAACCAATATATCAACAATATTTTTAATTTATATCTTAAGTATTTAAAAAAGCTGAAGCGATTCATTCGAACGTACTAATATCAGATTCGACTATTGTGATTTGAAGAAAATTATATACTTGAAGTCCTCTTAAAAGTGTTACGCGAATCTCCCATGGCTCTACATCAGTTTAATGTAAGAAATAAGAATGCTATCGTCGATTCGTCACGATACTGCACCAGAAAGGTGACAAATCAAAATTGACAAATTGCTGTTTAATAAGTCGTCTCTCCTGTGAGATATGTCCAAACTGTTCGAGATATGAACAAGTCCTTAACGATAACCTCAACATGTCGAGCAAATGGACTGTCGGATTGCATACTCAACTATAGACTACATTCATAACATCAAACAGTTAATCGAGAGGTGCAATTCGTATACCCCGCCTTTGTTCTGCCATTACTGACTATGATAATGCTTTCGATAAAATCTCTACTCTACATCGTTTATCCTTTGATCGAAAATCGCAGGTACAGGAAATCGAGCGACTCGTCTGATAAGGGTAAGGGGAATCAGACAAGCGAGGAGCCTCGTGGGGAGACTACCCACCCGATTTTAGATGACTTTACGAAATTTTAGATGCACACTTAGCACAAAACTGAGAATTGACGAGCATGAGAGGTCTACGTATATCAGCGGCAAAGGCGTTGTATTAATGTGGGCTGAAGAATGGGCGACCGAGATATATAATCATGGTCAAATACATTTTTTTTATTTAGATAAACATGTCGCAATTGAAAACAAACATACATAAAATTATTATTATTATTTACGCGAACAAAGGCGCGACTAGGCTTTTGTATTTTAAAAATGGTATAATAATTACAACGTCATTTGTCATTTCAAGCGAGTATTATCAATTCGCACGATAGTTTATCACGATATTCTCGAGTTTATTTCTTATTCTGAAACACGTATAGGTGCATATCACGGATTTATTGTTATCGACCACTTGTCACTGGATATCTTTTATTTGTTGAAGACGTATGACTTTAACTCAGATAAATTGTCTTCATCCATCATATTACATCATCATTATCTATGATAACTATTAAGTAATTCGTTTATTTACATCACTGAAACGTTTTTGGAACATTTATTTAAAACTATACGATATAACTGGGCATGTAACATAGTGGAGGGCATGCAAATTTAACTGAATTATTATCTATGTACTCGTATAGTCTTAAAATTATAGAGCAAGAGTCTGTGTGCGAACATAAATACTCTGTCTCGTCCCTTATTCTCATAATCCGATAGGATGAAAAATACGATAAGAGCTCAAGCGCCGGACACAGTTGCAAATGCTTCCCGAGTTCAGTTTATGGAGCTGACTTAGGATTTTTAACATTGAACCCTCGTAGTACCGCAGTAGTACTTCGAGACTTTGATAGCCATGAGCGCAACCAATGACGTGGTTATCGTAACAATAACGCGGCAGATATTGTATTGCTTGTGTAACAATAGTCAATACCAATTATTTCAGCGATCAAAGCGGTATAGAAAGTATCGAGCTTCAACGCAATCCTGCGACTAGTTACAAAAAGAAAGTTCACGAAAGAATATAAATATATATATGTGCCAACCTCCATGGTAATTTTTATTGACATTTAATAATGGAGTTAATGGAATGCAAAGGAAGGAAGGTTCTAGGCTGATTTTTATTCATTATATTTATATTAATTTTACGCGGGTGAAACCGCGGGGCACAGCTAGTAATAATATAAACGCAATAAAGTAAATAGTTATTTAACTTATCTACAACTGTTCACGTACTGTACGTACAATCTATTTAATCAAGCTATTGTTGTGTTAAGTGCGATAAAAACGTTTTATGGAACTAAATTACGCAGACGGATGAGTTACTGAAGGCCAATTCTACTAACGTAATTTTGTCACATTATCGTAATCGAATCTAAACGTAATCGTTGACGTTTAGCCTTTTCCCTATTCTGTTATAACAACGATCCAGAAGCGATTCGATTCGTCCTCGATAGAACATAAGTATTGGTGGTATAGCTTTGTGCAAGCTCGTCTGGGTAGGTACCACCCACTCATCAGATATTCTTACGCAAAACAGCATTACCTGGTAATGTCGTGTTCCGGTTTGGTGAGCCAGTGTAATTACAGGCACAAGGGACATAACATCTTAGTTCCCAAGATTGGTGGCGCATTGGCGACGTAAGCGATGGTTAACATCTCTTACAATGCCAATGTCCAATTGGTGACCACTTACCAGGTGGCTCATATGCTCGTACGCCTACCTATGCAATAAAAAAAAAGTCAAAATTTAACAGTTAAGTTTGACTTTGACATGTTTTTATGGCTTTTGTGTCGGATAACTTCAAACAGATTCGGTTTAACGAGGACTAGTCGAAGCTGGATCGGAATCGAATCGAGAACGTTAACAAACGTTACTAATGTAAGTAGAATTGTCCTCCTGTTTAACGTTAAAATATCGCAATGCGGTTAATGTATCGTCGGACACGTGTCTCGTGTTACAACCCGGTGGGTACAAAATTCGATATCAAGATCAAACAATGACTCTATATACTAAGATCATTGTATTTTTTTGTCTCTAAGTATCACTAGCCGATTCGGACAAAATAAAATACCGTTTAATATAACATATGTAATGTTTTAAATAACATAGTTTTCCACTCATCACACAATCTATCTATGCTATCACCAGACAGCAATATTATATATTAATTATAATTAAATTAATAAGTCGTAGCGTACATAGTGGTGTTAGGTATAAAAAATTATCCTTCTTTGGGATTCAAGCTTGCTTCATAATTTTTTTATCAAAATCGGTTCAGCGGTTTAGCTGTAAAAGCGTACCAGACCGACAGACAAGAGTTACTTTCGCATATTATAAATATCAGTATGGATATTTGGGTTCCGGTTTGTACGGCGAATTAGCAAGTGTAAACACGTCCACAAGGGACATAACCATCTAAGTTTCCATGGTTGGTAGCGCATTGACGATAGGAGGGGGTGTCTAAGGGCGGTGGTAAACACTTAAAATCATCCGACTCATTGGCCAGTCTGCCTCTCTAATCTTAATAAAAAATATGTCATCGCGACAGATAATAAAATAATTCGATGTTTTTATACATATACATGTAACATACAAACAAAGTCACACCGCAAACCGAACTCACAGACAAACAAATTAGTTACAAATTTCATTCATTGTTACAGTATCAAAAAAATCTTTTTTTAAATCATATCGTTTAGATGTCTCGAGGTCATATCACTTACAATAATATCGCAAAGCAAAGCGACAAAATGGCACGAACAGTTCAATTTAACATCAATGGTCAATCAAACAACGGACAATACAGACAGGCGATATCTGTATAAGTAAAATATCACCCCACGTGCAAAGATACCTAATATGTCCGATGACCTAATATGTCACGCTGGCAACATTTATTAAATATAGATATTCAATTCATTCATTTTGCGATAAAACGTAAGAAATAAATATAATATGAATGCCTTTTTTATATATAAAATATATTTATAAAACTCAATTTTGCAATCTATCCAATAGTGTTATATTTTTTACAATAAAATGTTATGTCAAATCGTAACCGTATCACACATTTAGAAATGATTTTTTTTTCTTTATAGACACACGCACACAAGCGCAAAAACGGATGGAAGCCGTGACGTCACCGCGGTCAATTTCCATCTAGATTTATTTATTAAGATAGATGACGGCTAGGAAACGTAAGACGGTAAAAATTGCAGAGAATTTATGTATAAAAGACAGAGGAAATAATGAGCATAGCAAATTCGCATACAGCAGGGAAAATTACACACAGCATGCAACGAGCGACACGTTATGGAAAAACCAGTACACACATTAGCAACAATAAGTAACATTATATTTCAACGTTGATATTTTCTTCGCAAAGCGTTTTGTTTTACTTAACTTTCAAATTACCAGTTCAAACCGGATCAGTATTTTCTAATTGTATAGATAATTGTAATAACGTTACACCCGGTTTTGATGACGCGTGTATATAAAACGTACATGCTATTAATTTATTCTATATATGCATAGCGAACGATTAACTTATTATGATGTATAACAATTAAAACTATACATCGCATATTACATAAGCCGCGCGTAGTTAGTGTTACAAATTCATTTTGTATTATACTTAGTTTATCATAAATATATTATTATTCATAATATAACGTTTATTATATAAATTGCTCGGCTGTTAGTCGCTACGCTGTTTTATCTATGGAAACATAACAATTCAATGGTTTTTTTTTGTATTTATAAAATATATAGCCAGACGACCATAGACATTGGCGCTGTTAGAAAAATTTACAATTTCTTTTATGGGGATTCCCATTACGTCACCTCGGGGATTATGATGTTATGTCCCTCGTGCTTGCAATTATAGTGGATCACTCACTCTTCAAACCGGAACACAACAAGATTACAAGACTAAAGATATGTATTGCTGACGAAGACCGTTTTGCACAAAGCTCAACCATTAAGGGCGTTTTTAAACAAACTACGTCATAGTCTAGTAAGGTTCTATACATTGTTTGTACGTTTATTTATCTAGACTAAATACTATCTAGAAATGAAAACAATTATATGAATTATATTTTCAATTTTAATCACATGAAAGACAATTTAGATATAGGCGAATAATAGTCGCTATATTGTAAAATATATTTACTATAAAGACTTTAAAGTTTCGATTAAGAAATTCATTGCGAGCAATCATCTCCACATTATTTCACTTATGTAAATGTGATATTACAATATCATACAAATAACAATGAAACGTGAGTACATTATGTATATAATAATATTGGCTATTGTATCTGCTTTATATCGTATGTTATTTTAACAACTGAATTAGTATCATAGTTTCGTGGTACATAATGTAATAAACGTACTGAGTTAGTGACGTATGCGGTACTAAATAGTTTACTAAGATATATTTTAAGACGTGAATATAGCTGTTGATTATAGCTCATATATAAAATAATACTCGGAATAAACTTGATCTTCGAGTTCAATGAGAATGAGTTAAAAGATTGTCTCTCAGAGAAACTCTTCCTTATTCAAGCGAAGCCTCACGTCAATAATTCGTCATGGATATTTTATCAAAAATTTATATTTTAATTCTGTTGTTTTCTAAACCCAACTGATATGACATTCGTATATGGAATTCTAAGAACTGTTGAATTCGTACATGTTTCGTTATGAATTAAATTAAAACAATCACGTGTCAATGAGGACGGAACACGCAAAGCACGAACAAATGTTTCATTACGATGATTATCTATAGCTCGAGACTCGGTGACGTCACTCACTTATCTTTAAACGTCCAACGCGACAAATGAAACATTAAAATAAAGGAAAATTATACGTAAAACAAATTGAGATATAATTCAGTTGTAAATTGTTATGTTTTAATATTATCCTTATTTATTACGTTACTGGAAAGACCGCGATCAAAATCCGTTTAGTGGTAACGTTTTTTCAGTCTTTGTCATCATGTCGAGCTATATTCGATAAACAACCACAGTGGTACCGGGACACCTAATATTATTATGGACACTTACGTGCAATTTTGCAATAGAACCGATACTTATTTAATATCGGCTGTTATTTGACAGAATTTAACTTAATACATTACAGTGGCAATGATAATATGACGTGATAAATATCGTTCTATCCTTTTTAGTCACGAGAACGAGAATGAGATAGCGATATTTTCAATACTGTCAATTTGGTTTCATTTAGAAACCGTGTACTTCAATTGGCACCATTTCGGCTAACACTTACATATTAATCGATTTGCGATAACATAATATGTTATTCTATATTATAGAAACCGGTATTTAGTTTTAAACTATAAAACATGTTGTAACTACCGAATCTAGTAAGCTGAAATTTGAAATAAGTATTCTAAACATTTTTTTGGGTGTATCAATTATTGGGTAAGGAACAGGACTTGTAACTTCTAATGAAATTTATTAATCACGAAGTCAGGACGAGCTTCTAGTTTTAGATAAATAACAATCGAAGACCTAGGCGTTCGGACCTTGATGTTAATGTTCAAAATCTTTTCAAAACATATAACACCTTATTTTATCGCGTCACTGGTGGCGAGATGGCTGGTTCATTTTTTGGGGCACGAAATCGAAATATCGATTCAAAGGTCACCTTCGGAACTTACCATCGGAATAGTGGTTAATGTTTTAATGGTATACGGCAGCTGTTTTTAATTTTAATTTGTATATACTTAATTATTTATAATGGAAACCACATAATGTTAGTAATTTTAAATTAAATTTATACTTCGTTTTTATTTAATTATTAATATATATTGATAAAATAATCATGTGATAAGGTCAAAATATAAAATTCTTAAGAACATAATTAAAATCGACCAGTCATTGTTAATTAGGAAAATCTACAGTATATTTATTTGTTTCAGAACAAATAAGTCTCTGATGTTGTTTTGAGTAGACCTAAATGGACGTTAATAAATCAGTCTGTTCATGCAGTCATATATAGCCTATTCCAACCACAAGAATAGTAAACCCAAATAAAAAATTTGACACCGAATTGAGACGATATAATTGGTCCAGATCTTGAATCCATGATATTCACTATGGTTTCGCGAAGTTGCAATCGGAAATTCGAAAGTTAAATTAATGTGGTTTTAACTAATTAAGTGGAATAATAGTAATGGTCCTCCAGACCGATTTCGGCCACGGCGACCAATCTCAAGAGAGATTAGCCAACTGCGCAGGAGATATTATAGTGCAGAAGTGTGTGCGCAAACACAGGTGCACTCTCTTTTCCTAAGCTCTTAAGTGGAATAGTATTTGAATATATCGAAATCCATCTTGGCAAGTTATCGGAACTTATATATTATTAACTTAAATATTTATTTGATTGTTTTTACTATTTGTTATAGCGGCAACCGAAATGCATAATCTGTGAAAATTTCAACTGTCAAACTATCACGGTTTATGATATACAGTCTGGTGACAGACGGATAGACGGACGGACGGACAGCGGAATCTTAATAATAGTTTCCGTTTTTCCCTTTGCGTACGGAACCATAAAAATCAGCCCATTTCAATTTCGCTTTCAATGAAATTTTAATGAGGACATTCATCGATCGAGCACGACATGTACGCTCTAACAAACAAAATTATGGTTTCCTAGTAATGTTGGTATAAGGACAGGCACGAAGATCAGCTATACGATCTTGGAGTATTACAAAACACTCCGCTAAACTTATGAGACTATAGCCCATTTCAATCACATGAGGAGTAAAGACAATAAACATCATTGACATCAAATTGACGCGATATCATTGGTCTAAACCTCGGATTAAATCGATGGATTCCCGAAAAAATTGTGTCTTAAATGTAAGCGAAGTTGTTATCGAAACAGTTCACAGGAAAAGTATTAAATTGAAATATATCAAAAGCTACTATCGAATCACGTGGAATACGTAAATAAGATTAGTTTATCTTTTATACCTCTTCGATTGGAATAAGTTATACAAGTGAACGATGATGACGATTAAGACGGATGTGAAAATCTTCAATTACCTGTGGATGGTGAGGTACAGTCTCATCAGCTCGGTGAACTGGGGTTCGTCGAAACCGAGCATGGTGCAGTAATTGGCAGACCAATCCTTGTTGTCGTCGATGGCACCAATGCCCTTGCCATCGCGGTATGTATTCCTGTATATCGTGGCAGCAATCACTGGCAGCTTGGCAATCAGGTTCATCGAGTCCTCGTATACGTACTACGAAGAAAACGAATATATTAGAATTTTTCAGTCATTCGACTTGGACTCGTTGATATCACATCATTCATTTGATTTCATCGAGTTATTTATACAATTACATGTTTATGGTGGTGTTGAATTTATATTCATTACACAATTGAATGTCAGCTGCAAACTGTACTTAATAGTTTAGTCTATCTCTTCTTATATTTTTTAAATAGCTAAAGTGATACGCGTATAGATAATGTTTTTTTTTCTATTAATTCATAGCCATAATTATCTTCGAACGAAATAAGTATATTGTTTTAAAAATAAATTTAATTTATTTTTGTTTTCAATTATACCATACAAACTTTTACAATGGATACTAAAAATGTTGTGAACTTGTAATTGTATACAAAAAGTCGCAACCTCAAACAAATAAGTTACGATTCATGTTTAAAACAAAGTTGTATTTGAACGAACTTCCTTTTAGCACGTTTCATGGTCACTTTCATGGTCAACGGGTATTGAATAACTTTTTGAAACTTAATGATTGTGTATAAATAAGTAACTAACTTTTTATATAAAAAGGTATGGTTTAGAATTTATATATATATATATATGTGTGTGTGTGTAACAATAAACTCACCTCCCAGTATTTGGACTTATGAACACCCTCGGAGTAAGCCTGAGCGAATTTGGACTCGCTGTTGAGTGCTGTCACTGCCGCTGAGAACTGGGACATGGGGTGCAATTTGCTGGGCATGTTGTTCAGCATCGTCACGACGTGAGCGGGGAGCTCAGCCCTGGATACAAACCACACCATGTAAAGCGAACACTCCACAGGAGTATATTATACAAAAATGACTAGAATATTTTGTTTTAAATACGTTAAAATAAAAGAGCAATTTCTATGAAACTACTCAAAGCATTACATAAATTTGTATAATATATATAAAACACATCTTGCTCCAAGAAATCTATAACAGTGCAAGTGTAGACCAGCTTTTAGCTTAGATTGGTAAATAATGCTATACATAGTATGCATAAAGGCTACTACACATGTCTACACTATACATACAACTTTGCGTTGTCCACCTAAACCCACAGAAAATACATAAGCAAACCAATCATTGTTAGTCTTACCTCTGTGCCCATTCCTTCGATAACGCTTTAACCTGCGCTTCAGTGGGTATTTCACCAGTCACAAGGAGCCAGAAAAGACCTTCAGGGAGAGGTTCCTCTCCACCTTTGGCTTTGGGCAGTTGCTGCTGGCATTCGGGGATTGAGAGGCCGCGGAATCTGATACCCTCTTCGGGATCCAACACTGACGTCTCCCATACTAATCCTTTGATGCCACGCATACCACCGTACATCTAAATGGTAAAATTACTTGTTTTTATCATTACAACTCAAAATCGACTTAAATTTAAACTTAATTGTTACAGAAATAGGGTCAATAATATTTTAACACGTAACAAGAGTTCAGACAGATAAAAACTATAGTACCGTGGCTTCGCTAAATAATTTTCCTTATACATAATTATGTAATTGGGACGCACAAAGGTCGTACAACTACACGATAATTCTACAATGACATTGTCTTTAAATAAAACGTGTAACGAAATATCAGCAAACTGAGAAAAAATATAAAAACGTAGTAAAATATAAATTTACAAAAACAATGCATAATTAACTTTGCGAAGCGATAAAAATCGAAAGGCATTTAGATTTTATGATATTTTATGTCATTTTACAAAAAAAAAAAACCTTGTGGCACTGTCAATAAATATGCATAATCATCATGCATATCATAATATGCGATGAAATCTAACAATTTATAAGCTAGTTACCATACGGACAAGTCAGGTAGTGACTAATTATAACGACTTACCATGTCAACTGTGACTTCTCCAACTTTGGTGGCTCCATGTTTCTTACGGAATTCACGGATCTTTTCTTGTTCTTTGGGAATTTTCTCTTGGAGTATGCTCTTTAGGTTGGTCTGCTCTGCGCTCAAATTTCGCAGCAGAATCGATGCCGTTGGGCATGCTTTCTATAAACAAAAATATTAAGTGACAGCTTTATAATGCAATACAGAAACACAAACCGTTTATTCAAATTAAATATAAATATATGAATTTATAAAGTAAGTCTCTTCACGACATAACAATTAAGTACGTACAATAGCAATCAAAATAACGACTACTCGTGGTTTTTACTTCAAGGGAAAGTTTGTAAGTCTCAGGGTTTTCCCTAACGGTGACGCATACAGAATACTAACCCTTGTCAAATCCACTTTTAATCAGAATATTAAAGTACGTAACATTTACGGCCTTACTTATAAACTTTGTTCAGTTAAACACTGCTGCCTGTATATCTGTCGTCAATGTTTGGGCATACGAAAGAAAACACTGCATTATTTAACCAATTATCCCCTACTATGTGTTTAGGTAACGTGTTTATTGAATAAAACGATACAGATAAAATAAGAAAAAAAATCAGAAAGATCAGTGTAAACTTATATCATATATAATCCCCTGACTACATAGCATAGTAATGTACCTCCTGGAACACTGTAAACGATAAAATTACAAGTAATATTCCAGTAAAATTTCTATGTATTAGTTTTTTCAGCAGTAAGCATTTAACTAACTATTTAAAATAATTTGATAATATGAACGATTTCAACTAAACTATTTTACAATAACAAGTTCAAACTTACAATAAAGTAAAGAGACTCATTTTTGTCACAATGTTTTGGTTATATTATAAAAATCATATTTCAAGGAGAATCAGATATATAATTATACATTTTAAAAACTTCACACGAGGTAGAAGTGAAACCTTCAAAAATTTTGGCTTCAACTATATAATGCTTCCTATCTCATTTTCTCCCACGTTAAATCTTATGAATTTATGTGTATGTCTCTTTTTACTGTCGCTTTTTCGTTTCATCGAATTCCAAATCACAACGATGCTAAAGAAGGTTTCACTTCAAAAACTTCGTATCTTACACGTGTAACTTTGAAAACCAGCATACGCATACGATGCCATTTTTACATATATACTTTGAATATTATAATTAATTGTTAATTATGTAGAATACGTTCTGATATTTCATATTCTTGTTCTCCGATTGGTATCGACTATGCTCTTACAGAATATCTCCGCTGATGGCACTATTAGTCGAAAGTCAAATGAAATGTCAACGACAATTCAATAAAACAATCGCTGTACCTATGACGATGTTTAATCAATGCTGATCTCGGGTCAGGCTGGGGCAGAGTTTAATGTTATTGACATTGTTACTGTACGCTATACTAGCTGTCTTGCTTTGATTAATCAATACGAATTATATCGACGACCATAAAACCATTTAAAGATAAATGGACAAAAGAATATTCAATATCATTTTAGTTATTACATAGTAAATAATTTCAAGTAATATTTTTTTTATCATAACGTAAATTTGATACTAATTTAAAAGAACGTTTAAACTACGTTTCTGCAACTAGGTATTTAAAATAAGTACAAAGTACATATGACGTGGATATTAAAAACCGGAGAATTTTATGCGATAATCTTAATAGGTCGTGCGTTATTCCGATAAAAACCAGTCCATTCATTAGTCATCAACGCAACGCGATGAGGTCAAAAAATTATTCGAAGGCTATTTGTATGAAATGATTAAAATAATTTTCATTTTAACGTAGAATAATAGAATAATTTGTAACCTAAATGTGTTCATATACACAAGGTTATATATACACACGTAAATGAGTAAGCGATATTTGTTAAAGTAGGACAGACGACGTGTAGCACCTTTACTAATTACACTAACAGACCGAGTTGATAATAAATGATACACGGATGGTTTTAAGAAGCGATCATTTACCTGAATATACCCTAGGTAGTTACTAATATTATATAAAAATAATAGTGCCTGACCGAGCAAGCTTCGTTTTTTGTGTAATCATAACGTTTTTTAGGAAAGCAAAACCTTATCTAGATATACATAATTTAAAAATCGTTAAAGCTGTTACCGAGATACACAAAATAAACGAATACATTTTAATCATAATGTACTTTTTTAATCATTTTTAAGTAGGTACACACTTATACTGAAAGAAAATTCAATGAGTTTTTACATTACTGATCCCGGACTAGCTGACGCTTCGTTATAATAAAAAGAGGTCATGGCGCAAACGCGATGGATAGAGAAACGGTGTCTTCATTAGGTAAAAAACTTATTCATCAAAAAATCTCCTCGAGGAAACTACGTTCTCGTTCAATAAAACCCTTAAACAAGGTCAATCACGCGGAAGTTTAATAAAATGTCCGACCAACATACTTACGTTGTTTACCTTACGGCCGAATACTGAAACGTCATTCAAATATGATTAGGACTCAATTGCTTGGAATGTCATTATTTTTCAAAATTTAGTATGCGAAATTTGAAATTCGAAGACGTTTCAAATATTTGAGCACCCTTCATATTTGAAAGACGTTTCAGTATTCGGCCATCAGTCTAATATTGATTTGATTAATTCTATTTCACTATTATGAGTGAATTATTGGTATTTTCTCGTAATAATATTATATTTTATTTAAATAGAAACTACAAAATGAGATTCTTGATGGTAAATGCAGGAAGGCGAGTGATAATGATAAGTGCTTACCTCCGCTCATATGCTTTAGAATTATAAGAAATACAAGCTATTCCTGGCATCGCCAATGCAACAACAAATATGAAGTGGAAGATATTATTTAATCTGTGTCCCTTCAAAGCGATATACAGCAGTACTTGTTAAGTATGATACCGAGGTGATAATAACACATGAGTCTTAACCCTAACATGTTATGTGTGCGAGTTTAAACCCTAAACAGCATGTGTTCAATTTGTGTTTCTTATTCATTTTGTTTTAGCGGTGTAGGAACATCGTGAGAAAACATGCACGTATCGAATGCAATATTTAGCACATGTGCAACAAATCCCAACTGGAATAGCTTCGAGGAATGCGCTCCAAAAGGAAATTATGGCTGTTAATTTCATATTTGGTTTAGCAGTGTAATAACTGATGTGTGAGTTAGTGTGGTTGGTATTAAATGAGATGTTAGATAAATCTTAAACTTCGGATACCACATAATAATCTTACAAAATACAAATATTATTACGTAGGTCACATAGTCGAATCTAGTTTTATTTTCCTATAATCATCCAAATCATTATCAACGTCATCTCTTATCTATGTGATAAAAAAATAGAAATTTCTCGGCACTTAATAAAAGATAAGAGAGATTTCGAGTGTTAATATACCTGCAATGAATTATGTAATGTAATATTAAATAAAGATTTCACGTTTGAAAAGTGAATCAGCAAAAAAAACATTTAATGACAATTATACATGTTTTTAGACGTATCTGTACGTGACTTTATATACAGTACTTATTGAGTGAATGAGAAAATTACCCAAAAAAATCCTACATATTAAAACTCAAGCCTAATCGTAACTAACTAACCATTTTAACCATTTTCTAGAAAAAAATCTACGAGTCAAGGTATTTTCGAGGGAGATTCGTATCAATTTCTGGACTACTTGAACTGCTTGCTTGCTTGGGGAGGGGAATAATAAATCTTTATTAAAATATCGTGCACTTCACGTTGTCGTAATTTGAATTAAACGTTATTGAAACTACATTACACAGAAACTCTATCGTAAAAATAAAATGAATTAAGATTTATAATTTCCCCGCTTCATTTGTGCATCATATAATATAATTCTAGCTCAAAAATAAATCGTTAATCGAACTAAAAAATTAATAAATACAAAGGTAAATTCGAATTACTTTGTTGAAGTAGTGTAACATTTAAGAACATTATCGCCTACATACCTAGTAATTGTGCATGCTTCTGTACCGAGTGAAGTCGTAATAGCTTCAGGCAGAATTTGCGCCAAAATATTACGAACGACATTGAAACGAGAATAACCTTCAGCCGCATTGCGTAACCGAGCGCGGATAATCGTGAAAAACACTTGCGTGATTTATTTCGCTTTCGCATCGCTTATGCGTGGATGCCACATGGTTAAAAATTATTATTCCTAATTTACAGTACTCAATGTTGTGGCAGAAGTTTAACCTAATTCGATAGGTTAAACTTTAATACAAAACAAGAAGACATGTTCATAGTTCGTTGTATTTAAAACGAAATGTCAATGACATTAAGAGAATTAATTTTGGACACGCAGTACGTTTTGCCAGGTCGGTATTCGTTACGTAATTCATCAGCTGATAAACTTTTGTGCTTTACTATTTTTAGATGTTCTACGATCCTATAAAAGCGTCTGTTGAATATGATCGAGTGTTACCAGAATATTCTAAATGATAAGATATAACGCGATAACAAATTGTAAGTGAATTCAATGTCAGTCTATCACGTGCGTGTAATTTGTAAAAGATAATAAAGAATCCTTTATTATATAAGAATAATTCAATTTTGCGTTGTCGAATAAATGTTTATTAAAAAAATAATATTGTTTATTGTATAATATGCTAGTAGCAAAAAAACAAATGTACCTAGTTTGTATAATAATAATACAAGTATAACTACATATTACCTTAATAATAGTTTAATACAGTTAGCAATTGAAATATTCATTCTATGAAACTGTTTGTTCACGTGTTTCTGTCTTTATTACGGATTGCAACCAGTTAAAGTAAGTCTCGTACAAACCGTCTTTAAAGGCTTCGTTTGAATTAGTACAACCATATGAAGCCATAGATCTACGGACGACCCTGAAATAACGAGTCGACGACTCACAAGTCACAAGTTCTTAACGAGATTTCGTTCGCTTACTGGCGCCAAGATTCTTTGACATAATTATTACGAAATAAGTTTACTTTGAAGTATTTTTACTTGTTACTTTCTCGACAATCGTGACCTTTCCTTACCTTGGTAAAGGTCAATTAGAGGGACAAACATTTTTATGTCAATTTTTCTATACTTTGCTATGTAACACTTATACATACGTACAGGCACGTGCTTGAACTCTGAGCATCAACCGGAGATTTAAAAGGGACATTGAGGACACGGTGAAAGTCATAATCATTCTATGTATTTTTCAAACAATTCTACTATTATGGATGCATTACTTTTTTTTTAAGTTTTTTTTTCTCTGAATTCTATCGGTATCTATGTAATATATTAAGTTTAAGTTAGGGTCATGTACATGCACACATTGTGGGTAAAACAAAGATTATCTTATTCATGCGCGCGACAGGACGACCGAAATACCGTTACGACCGACATTACGGACCATTGAAAGTGCCAGCAGAAATTGTTTTATTTTTATCGATACTAGTATTCGGCAATGTAGATTAATTAAGACATTGGAACATCAATCTCCTTATCATGTTATTTTATTTTTTTAAATAAAATACATACTTAACATTTTCTTTAAGGATTTTTCAATCTTGAATAGATTAGATTTTATTCACAATTAAATCTTGTTTGCATATTCCATAGTATAAAAAAATAATTATATTAAAAACAATTGGTGTAACAAGCTGATTTTAAAATTGAATATTATATTTGCTACGTTAACCTTAGTTGACATGTTCACATTTTACTACAATATACAAGATTATTTCATTAAGTATACGGTGCCAATATAAAAATGAAGAATAATTTACAATAATATATTAAATAAATATAATTACATATAGCAAACCAAGAAGCACTATTTTCTAATTGATATCGGATTGAAATACATTACTATTACTTAAAATACCATTTATATAACAAAACGAATTGTCACCTTTGCATTATAACCGCGCTTGGAATCAAAGCGAAATTCGGATCGGATGATAAAATTATGAGATATCAAACTTGACTCAATAATAATATAATAATAATAGCACAGCTGATTAATTATTTGTTATGCTTAATAGTTTCTATCACTTGTTATATAAATCGTTAAATTTCTTCGATATATTTTTTTCTAGGTTTGGCGGCATGCGGCAACTGTACAAATTCAATGTTGGGAAATATGAATTTGGGGTACATATTAAAAATAGCCGTTCGTTAAAAATATTAAGCACTTAATAATGGCTTAAACATAATCTAATTAAAAGCTTAATCCGAAAATAGTTTCATTCACATTACATAACTTCAATTTCAAAATGTGGTAAAGAAGGTTATGTATAAGATTTGCATATAAAGTTATTTTAATTATTATGTGTAAAATATTGTTTATTAGTTAGCAGAAAAATTACCTGTATTTCAATTAGTTTCGTAGATGTGATCCTGAATAGAGCCATTTTTAAACCCACCGAGCGCTAACCAACACACAACCAAGGTACACCTCGCTATTGATCGTATTCGCGAGTGGAAACTTTGATTTTTGAAAGGTTGGCTGACTTGATTTGCGATAGGACCAGTGGCGCTAAAATGCTACACGCGATTTCTACTACAGATGGCGTGCTTTTAAATTTAACCGGTAATTCATCATTTTATTTGTATGTTGAATTATAAATCACTATTTTTGTCTCACTCACAATGTATTTTTTATTTATAAGAAATAGTCTTTAAAGTTTTCTATTTCATTTATTAAAATGTTTATTAATTATTTTATGGAAACTACACTTTGACATAAATACAGACATGACAGTTCACATTATGCTCATACTTATCATAGCCTATGATTTCTTCTATACCTATGATTCATAGGTATAGGAGAAATTAAACATTTGAATTGATCTAAAAAATAAGGGATTTCTAATGCAGAAAATAATTTATTTTAATTATGCATTTCACCACTGAAAAAACGTAACCAGCTCATATAAAGATATACGTTAACAAAGTGCTGCCATCATTTATGCATATTCGTGTATACTACGCGCATATTTTTTTTCATAATATATAATATTATCGTTTACATATATTTTTTTAAAAATGCACCTGACAATTACAAATATTATTTTATATTACTATTATTATATAATTTAAAGATTCCAACATTGAAAAAAGGATCTTACATGTAGCGCAAACCTTATGGTCGTTGCTATGTAGTGGCTGTAAGCTATTTGAAATTTGAATTATTATTTAGTAAACCATTTTACGTTTTGCTCGTCTCGTCAGTCGTCACTCTTAACTCTTTAGTTAATTTTGTTTTGCTTTTTTTAGGAAGTCAATGTCTGCAAATACAAAATGTCCCGATACTTTTATATTATTTTGCTAGTATCTTTATTAATTACTTTAATTCAATGCAACAAACAATTTCGGCTTGGTCGAAGTAGAGGCGGTAATTTAGGAGCACCGGCTGGAAGCGAAGATCAGAAATTTGATAAATTACCTCCTAAACGATGGTTTAAACAAAAACTGGATCACTTTTCTGCGACAGATATGAGAACATGGAAACAAGTAAGTTTGTATAAAGTAAAATAAAAAAATTTAAAGTAGCTATAACAAATAAAAATTATTTTAATATTGTTGTAGAATATAATAATAGCATTTTTCATACGTATTTTTGTATTTATTTAAATATTTTGGTTTATATATGGTTGATTTAGTTTCTTAATAATAATATTCTTCTTTTCAGCGATATTTCGTCAATGAAAGCTTTTACGATTTTAACAATCCTGGACCAGTTTTCCTCATGATTGGTGGTGAAGGGCCAGCTGATGCAAGATGGATGGTAAAAGGCCAATGGATAGAATATGCCAAAATTTTCAAAGCAATGTGTATACAATTAGAACATCGCTATTATGGAGAAAGTCACCCTACTCAGTAAGTATAATTAATCTACAAAAAGATGGTTAAAAAATTCCTTTAACAATATTTTTCAACAATTTTCATAAACACTAAGACATAAAAGTATTTCGTGTTTGGTTTCTATGTAGAAAATATTAATTAAATTAAAAACAAGATCGTCCGGGTCCGGGTCGGATCCAGACCGGGGTTGTCTTGGTTTTAATAGGTTTTAACATTAACCTTTAAAAATCTCATGCCCCATAGCAAATCTACAATCCAAAGGCATACTTAATATTTTTGTAATATAATATTCACACATATACATAAAAATATATAGAACAGTTATTAGATAAGTAATAACTGTACAGTTTATGTGCTGTAATAAATAGCTCAGATAAAATTGTTTGCATTATTCCTTATCGGCTGAATAACCCCAATGATAGAAATTTCTTTATATTATAGTTTGCATTATCATATATATTTATTATGAAGGTTAAATAGGTCGTTTAAATATACTAAATAACTTTGTCTGCTAAAATATTATTGTATAGAATTTAAGTTCATGAAGGTATACTTTAGTAAACTTAGATCTTAGTAAACTTTATTTAAGGCTCCTTTCTGTACAATTAATGATGTTTGTTCTAAAAGTTAGTGTGCTTTTGTTTATTATTAATGTAAGGCATTTCTTAAAATCTTTTAAACCATACAGTAGTTTGATATCACCTCTTTGTGTTAAAATTTTTAGATGAATCTATGATTTTGTTATTAAAGAAATTAATACAATTAAACACATATTTTAAAAATGTTTTATACATCGTATAGAAATATTACTTCAATCATTATCGCTAAAAAAATTTTTATGATTCGTATCAAAAATATCTACTTATAATAGGCCAAATTTACAAAATGTAACAATTTTTGATTTTAATGTTAAGAATTTGATTTTCTTTTGAATCATTTCAGAGACATCAGCACAAAAAATTTGCAGTACCTCTCTTCACAGCAGGCACTTGCAGATTTAGCATACTTTATACATAAAATGAATGATAAATATAAGTTCAACAAGCAAGTGAAATGGGTTGCATTCGGTGGATCTTATCCAGGCTCCTTAGCGGCTTGGTTGCGGCTCAAATACCCACATTTAGTACACGCATCTATATCTTCAAGTGGTCCGTTGCTCGCAAAAGTAAATTTTATGGGTAAGCAAATATATTTCTATATTTTAAAACAAAATATTATAATTAAATAATTCATAGAGAAATTTAGACTGTATTTGAAAACACTATTAAATTAAAGTGTAATAAGAAAATATTTAGAAATTGTGTTGAAAATTTTCCGTACAAAAGTCTCATGTTATGATAACAGAAATTTGTTTCTCATTTTATAGAATACTATCAGGTAGTCGTGAATGCATTACGGGAAAAGACTGGTGGCGATGAATGTGTAACTCAGTTAAAACTGGCGCATCAACAGATTGAATCTATGATGAAAACTGATCCCCAAACTCTTGAAAAGGAATTTAGGTAACAATAATTGAATATTAAATTGAGATTGAATTGAGTAATGATAAATTAATCTAAAGCAAGTTAATCTTTAATTGATTTAATATCATTAGCTTACATCTTAAATGATGTGGTTTTCATTATGGAGTTTCATATTGCAACAATGGAAGTGCAAGTATATTGGATATAAGAAGTTAAGTTGTGTAAAATTCTCTTCCACATTTATTTTAATTAAAGATGAATTTATCAAAAACTGTCTGTAGTGCATAATATAGCTGAGTTATGCTTTTAAAAGCAAATAGCATAGAATCAAATCTCAGGTAGTTTTAGCTTTACTCCTTAAACTAATGGTATTTAGTAGATTAATACAATATACAGTAGATTTATTTTAAAATAACTTTTAATAAAATGTTAAATATTATATACCCTAGTTATATCTGTGGTGTAAAACCCAGCTCATATTTACTAAAAAATAATCAATATGCTTTTATATAATATTGGTGTATTTATATATTTATCAAGTGAAATATTTGTCAGTTTCTGTTTGCAAAATGCAATCTTTTATGCAAACTACATTTGGTCTCTCTTCCATTTATTGTGAAGTCGGTAATGACGTTAGTGAATGGGTATATAGTTTTTTATATAACATATAAATTAGTGTTAGTAATTAGTGTGAAATAGCTACAATCATAGGTAACAACTTGCATGTGAAAATATTTGTAGTATGTTACGATATCTACTTAATATAATTGTTATCTTATATGTAATATAGTTTTCGAGTAATAATACTGTTGCGTGTATTTAAAAACTGATCGTTATATAAAAATGTTTCTAATTGTTATTAATCCACTTATACTATCCAGGGTCTGCAAACCTTTCTCAAGAGCTTCAAAGAATGACATCAAGAACTTCTATAACTCAATCGCAGATGATTTTGCCGATGTCGTTCAATACAATGAAGATAATCGCATGAGTGCTGATATACGTTATAAAAATTTGACAATAAATACGGTAATTGCTCGCCACAAGCAATTTTCAATATTTATGCATTGTTCATTTTTTGTAACTGAATGTTTTAATTTATTTTCATATAATTTTGATTTGAAATCATTTATTTTGACTAAACCTTGTATACAAATTTTTAGGTGTGTCAAATGATAACAGAACCCAGTGGTAAACCCGCGTATCGTAAGCTGGCTGCTTTTAATTCCATAATACTGGAAAAGTCAAACCAAACATGCTTGGATTACAGCTACGACAATATGATTGAAGAACTAAGAAATATTACTTGGGGATCAGAAGGAGGTATGTATTCATTTATTCAAACCTTGTTTATTAGTAATCAATTTGGCAGGTAATTGCTGATTGTGCTATACATTTCTATATTTTAATTAAAAAAAATATAGAAGAAATTATGGTACCTAATCAGATTATTTTTCTGACCCTACTCAAATGTGAAATAATGCTAGAGTATATGGAATAATCACCATTTGCTGCTTTTTTAACACTTATTTGGGTTGTCTAAAGTTATCTTTAAGTATTAAATTAGCAGTATGTAAATGCCCCATTGGAAAATGGTCTACTTATAATCCTCCTCCCTTCACTAAAGTGTAATAACTGCATAAAAAGTGCTTAAAACCATTGTAAATATTTTTCAAAAAAGTTAAATCCGTTCCCGGCTCCTGTTTTTTAATGATGATAAGATTGTATTAATACAAATATAGGATAAAACATAATTTATTTATTTATTTATTTATTTATTTTGGACAACCAACAGTAGATACATTACAGATTTACAAAGTAGTAACAATAGAAATTTCAAAGTTTTTTGACAAATGTTCCACTAATTATAGGTTATCACATCTTTCATAAAAGCATCACATTATAAATAGCTATTAAATAGGGTCAATAATTGAAAAATTTAAATTAAATATTACATTATGAATTGTAAATTATAAATAGTCATTAAATTAAGTAAAACAAGTCCATAAAATACAAATACATTATTAAAATTAAATTATTAAAATTATTAAAAAGATTGTGAAATGATTATTAAATTTACGAATATTGACTTAAATATAATTTTAGAGAAGAATATCCTTATATAAGCAGTAAATAATCAAATTGGATCTTAGCGAGATAGTTCAACGAGGGTAGGTGTTTAGGTAATTTAAAATGTTGCGTTTGAACTGAGACAGGCTATTATGGAAAACATCCAAATCAGCTACTAGTTTTGAAATGCTGTTGTATGAATCAGATAAGCGGGGTATAAGTGATTTTTTCCCTAAATTTGTCCTGTATGTTCTTGTATGTAAAAGATTACCTATTCGTCTGGAATTGCTACGAGGTAAATTAAATGTCATCGAGGCCAAAATCTCGGGACTATCAATATTATTATTAAAGATATTGTACAAGAAATTGTACAAGAATAATTATTGTTTATTTGTAGCTCGACAGTGGATGTACCAGACCTGCACGGAATTCGGTTTTTACCAAACATCATCGGGAGAAGTGGAAGTTTTCGGCGACCGTTTCCCGCTAAGTTTCTTCATTCAACAATGTCAAGATGTATTTGGATCCAAGTAAGTGGATTTAGATTTTTCATCCGTCTATTTGTAATATAGATTATTTATTAATTCAAAGATCATTTTTTTTTCTTTATTCTTACATGATTTCAATGCTATTGAATAATTGTCTTAATTAGTAAAGGTTAGCGTGTTTTTAATGCAACCGTTGTAACCGCCAAGAATGTTTGCTATGGGACATCTCCCTTTGAAGATTAAAGTCGCACCCCTCGATTAGCTCAGCTCCTCCAAAACTTACGGTGGTAACCTTGATGGTCATTATTTAATCTGAATCTTATTATTCTGACAACTGACGGACCAGTTCAAGTGCTCTCTTTTGAAATATCATTTAGTTAGCCTATGTATCGCAAAACGCAATATAGATTGAATATGACTTTTAATATTAGCATAATTAACTTGACGCTTGTATATATCAGCGAATCGAATTTTCCTTTTAAATAATCTCATGCTTAATTGAAAATGCATTTGCGCTGAGCGATAACAGTAACACACATGACACAACTAAACGAATGGCTCCGGTTATTCATCTGATGTAAATTGATTTATTTGCGACATGCTACGGACGCAAGACCGCACCTGTGTTTTATACAACAGGAGCTGTTGTTGTGGCGTGTGTTTTTATAACAGCCTCGATGTGATCCCTTGGATTGAGGTCGCACCGAATATCAATTCCCAGTATGGCGACTTTGCTGTGTTTTCTTGGCGTTAAACTCAACAAGATTATCAGAGCCCCATTTGGCAATGAGTCCTAACGTACTATAGTTCAACAACAAGATCCCCCCCGTCTCTCCTCAGTTTCCGCCCGCCCAGCTATGGCGCGTCCGTGGTATCCCCCGCTGAAGCTGAACTGTCATCTGCATAGCAATGTATGTTCCCGAGAGAGAGCATATCATTCCAGTAAATCACGCAACCTTCAACTAAAACGCGAAGGCTACGCTTGTGTAGAAAGCTGGCAATCCAGGTACAGAACTGAGCTGACAGACCGTATGCCGGCAGCTTGGAGAGAAGACTTCTATGCCAGACCCTGTCGAAAGCCTTGGAAATATCAAGGCTGACCGCCAACGATTCCTCACTCTTGTCGATAGCTTCACCCCAGAGGTGTGTTACCTACGCTAGAAGATCACCTGTGGACCGTTTTGGTCGAAACCCGTACTGTCGATCATTAATTAGACAGTGATCTTCTAGGTAATGGATCATGAACAGATTGGCCATGACCTTGTTTTGCATCCTAGGGGCTCCCGTAGCATCTGGCGTCTGACCAAATCTGTGCAAAGCAATTTCTGCCAACCTTTGCTGCCACCGTTCAGGAATCCAGACGGATCGCTAGATTACAGTCCGCAGGAGAGAGCCAAACAGCAAAACTCTTTGCGGATAACTCTGTGATCGATGATTGCAGTGCGCTACCACCTTCAATACCTTCTTGTGACATCAAAATCAGGCAGCGTGAAGTGCGTGCAGAGCTGCAGTCACTCGATGTACGGAAAGCTAGTGGTCCCGATGGAATACCAGCCATAGTGCTGAAGAAGTGCGCAGCGGAGCTGTCTCCTGTGTTGCACACCTGTTCCAGCTGTCTCTCTCTACAGGATGTGTGCCGGATTCTTGGAGAGAAGCTAATGTGCAAGCGGTTCCCAAACCGGCACGACGGTCCACACCGAGGTTATGCGTGGCCTGGTGGAGCACGCTCACGAGCTGGTTAGGAACGCTTGGACCCCTGTACTCTGCCACGGGTGGCCAGCGGAACAACTGTTTCTATGTGTCTCCCCCCTGCCCGGCGGATCAATATAATTTCCCCCGGCATTGGTTCAACAGCAACTTTCACTGGACCACCACATATCGCGGCAATGCGCGCTCGGGCACTGGCTGTACGCTGGCTGATCTCGAAACGCGGCTGCAAGCAGCAACTTCACGAGTTTTTCACCATGCGTACGGTGGTAACAAGCCAGTCGGATGATTAACGTCCTACCACCAGATGAGCAGATGGTCGCTCCGATATCCCTTAGTCGCCTCTTACGACACCCATGGGAAAGAAAGCGGCAGTGAATTGTATTCTTACTCCGTCACTACACGGAGAAAAAATTATTTTACGTATAATTATAAAGAAAATTATTATTATGTAATATAATCAAAATATAATAAAAATATATTATTATATGAACAGCTAATGTTTTATATCTAATTTAATAAAGTTAAAATATTAATTTTAAATAATTATTAGATTTTTATTATTTAACATATTAAGCACTCGTAGGAAATATGTTTTTCATACCTGAAATAATTTTTATTATAATGACGTATTCCACATATTAAGGAGGAATTGAAATGGCTACAGCTTGGTACTACTCACGTTCTAAGCTTTATTATTCCACGTTATATTGTATTGTAAACAATTTGAAATTAATGCCTGATACCTTCTGTCCACCCATAATTACCCATATACTATTTTTTCCTCATTATTTTTTTTTAATTATTACGAATTCTGGGTGATTGTTATTGTTTTCATGTTTGCCGAATAAATTATTGAAAGGATTTCCTGAATTTAAGAAAAAATTTGGGATAAACCTATGTTTTATAGCTTTAAGAGAGTACGGAGGCAGATATCAAACAGTCGCCTCTCTCAGCGGTTAGGACACCCTAACCGCTTTTTTTTTTTTCGTAATGTCCGGTCACGGTTGTTTTGGAGAATACCTGTGTAAGATCGGACGCGAATCGACGGCGATGTGTCACCACTGTGGCGCGGACCGGGATACTGCCCAGCACACGTGCCCAGCGTGGAGTGTGGAAAGGGAGATTCTGGTCCGTGAAGTTGGACAAGACTTCTCCCTGCGAGCAATCGTGTCGGCGATGCTACGCATGGAATCGTCGTGGAGGACTGTAGCCTCCTTCTGTGAGTACGTCATGGTCCAGAAGGAGACAGCGGAGCGGGAACGGGAAAGGGCCGATCTTGCTCGGCCGAGACGAGGTCGGCGTCGTCTCGGCCCTCCCACAGCCCCGACGCCCGCGGCTTAAAAGATAGGGCGTAACCCTGGGGCCGTGGATGCGTGAGGTGGGGGCCTCGCGTATGCTATTTCAGACGGCCCTGAGGAGGACGGCAGCCAGGATGGCCTCGCGCTGTCGTACGCACTAGCGTGGAGTGCGGGAGGGCGAAATTACCTTCGCCCCCTGAGAAGAGCTCCGCCGAGTCACGATCGGAGCACAGCACGGGAGAGGCCGCGGATGCGTTATATCAACACGATCCCGCAGCCTCTCCGATCCGTGCCGAGGACGGCCATCGCAGTGGGTGGTGGATCTATTTTACCGAATTTAACTTATACTTATAATAATCTCAGGCTGAACTTTCGTTCAAGACCTTTAGATGAAAAAAAATATAATCATTAAGAACTAATTGCCTATCTTCGTTTAGTACGTTTCCGCAGTGTATCTATCTGTTTTAATGACACTAGGTATATTTTAAATTATCAAAATTGATTGGATGTCTTAAGAATTAACAGTAAAATATTTTAATACTTGTTTATATATTATATTTAAGTCCCAGAATTCGAAGATTCAACAATGTAGCAAAAACTTTACACGAAATAAGAGAGCTGATCGTGTAAATATATGTATACATATTAGTCACTGACATAACTTAGATAAAATAAGCGATATGAAATATTTAATTCAATAAACTAGCTCATCCGCCCTGTTTCCCACGCGTTGGTCTAGTCATCTTTTTTATAAATAAATGGGCGACTATTATATTTTTTTTAAATATGATTGACTGATTTTGAGATTAGTGCCTTCATATAAACAAAACAGATACTCTTTTCGACTTTGACTTTTTGTAATAGTATTATATTATTAATGAGGTTGCCGCCTCATAGCGTCTCATAATTGATACCTAATTATAACTACGTTGGTTGTGACCGAAGGCTTTTTTACATTTTTAGTTTGGTCGGTTGGACCACTTCCCGTTTCGTTCTAAGCGTTTCGTCCCAAGCGTAGAGTGCCTAAATCTGTCTAACGAACAGACTCGGTATTTTTTGTGGACTTTTTTTAAAATAACCCAAATGAACAAGGAGAACGAACGAGAACACATATCCACCTATGTTATTTGCAAAAAAAAACGTTTTTTTTGCAAATAACATAGGTGGATATGAGTTGAAGAGTACGTAACGAGAAAATATGAAATATTTTCTTCGCCATTATGTCCTGCTTAATATGTGATGGCGATGCGATGCGAGAATGTTCTGTAGAGGGTGGGTACTTGGTGGATGGGTAGTCCGTCAATATCTTAAGTCATGCGCAGTACACAAGCTGTCCATACAAAAGCTGTATTAACATATCGCTGCAGTAGAGCTATTACCGCGTTGCGAAGATGTCGCATTCACCGGAGCCCACAATTCCAGAGCCTTTGTCTCAACCTGATGTTGAACCTGTCGAGGAAGTTCCGGAAAAGAAACCCCGACCTCCAGTTATCTTCTCCTTTTTCAATTTATTTACTATTAATTTAGATTTTTTCGCTGATTCGTCGGGAAGAGTGGTGTTTTCGTTAGTTTAAATTTTTATTTAAAAGTTTTTTTCTTCCTATTTTCCTACACTATTATCTTTTGTTGTGCTTCAGCTACAAATAAAAGTCGCCCAGAAGATCGCCAAATTTTCAGTAAGTTATACATACTTTTTGTATTGTATTTTATAAAAATATTTTAAACGCCTTCAAATTTTGCGAAAATGATTTAATATTTTTTTTTATATATGAAATGCGAATTATTTCTTCATTGAAATACAGACGTAGCCAATATATTACATAATGTTAATGCGTGCGCAATTGTTTCCTTAGAAAATCAATATCTGGGCGTAGCCTGTTATGCGCACTAGCTACGGCCAACGCCCCAATACACTCAAGCTATATCAATATTTATCGCAACTAGTTTTGGCGGATTACATACTAAGCTATTACAATTCTGTATGAAATATTTTTACTTTTTCAGCAATATTTACGAGCGATTGCAACATTCTATAAGTCTTATATTAAAAAAAAAATATGCTTAGTAAAAATATATAATGAGTTTGTGTAAAATGTTTTTGCAGTACAATTTATTGTGTCTTTACTTTCTGAGATTTAATCAAATTACGTATGAAATTTCTAGTAGGTTTGGAATGTACTCGGTATGCTATATGTTTTTAAAGTTGTTATAAATTCAAGAATTACACTTTTATAAGGAATAAAAAGGGGAAGATGATTTCATATGCCGCTCCCAATTTTTTGTAATTTGATTTCAGGCAAGTCCTAATTAATTTTTATCTTTATATCTTTATAAAAATTATACTTTACAGTATAATTTTTAATAACTCCTTCAAGTCCATTAAAAATATTTTAATCGATCAAGCTGAATAACAAAGACTTTCCGCTATTGCACCACACCCATCGGCGCGCGCAAAACTAACAAGTCTGAACTAGAATAACAAAGACTGCCGCCATGGCACCACACCCAAGGTGCGCGCGCAAAACAAAGAAGTCTGAACTAGTATAACAAAGACTGCCGCCATTGCACCACACCCAATGTGCGCGCGCAAAACAAAAAAATCTGAACTAGTATAACAAAGACTGTCGCCATTGCACCACACCCAATGTGCGCGCGCAAACTAATAAGTCTGAACTACGCCCTGCATAAAACTTGGACTTAACGTTAACGCTAACTTGGACTTCTGTCACTAAACTTTTTTTTTAAATATTAAGCTACATCGATTAAGCACCATCGGTATTTGGCTATTAAAACATTTGGCAAAGTCATTGGATATGTCCACAGGATGGATGGATATCCATCCTGTTTTTGGTAAATGTACTTCAACCATTTTGTGGCCGAAGAATCCATAGTTTTAATATACATTTTGTTTATCAAACTGCTCACTGAGGTTTTTATATAGTAGTATATTTGTACGGTTAATGTACAACATTTTTATTAGTACACGATCATTTTTTTTTTAAATTAGTCCCAAATCACTTAATTCGATAAGATCACTGTTTTGCTTGATCAATTTATTGCATTTATAGTTTTGTTCACTTATTGTGTCATTAAATTTTCTTGAGATATTCCAAAAAAAATGTTTAATCGTTTTGTATACGATATATGAGAGTGCACCTGCGTTTGCGCAAACACTTGCGCACTATAATATGTCTTGCGTAGTTGGCTAATCTCCCTTGAGATTCGCTGCCGTGGCCGAAATCGTACTATTATTATTACTATTTTAAACTAATTATTGAAAATCCCTACCGATCTTGCATTTGTTAAAGAAACATTTAAAGCCAAAGGTCAAAATTATCTGGTTTATGTCTTTTTTTTCATAATTGCGATGTGACTTGTTTTTTGTAGCTTTTTCCTACAGGAAACCTGCTACTACATGAATTACTACTACTGATTGACTATAATCCCAAATTAACAATTTTACTTCTATTCTACTTCGTAAACTTTACTTGAATGCACTCAATTGAAATATTGTTCTAGATTTGACGTCGCATTCCTAAACGAGGTCGCGGACTCTACGAACAACTGCTATGGTGGTCTAGACATAGGCGCGAAACGAATTGTATACGTCCACGGCTCGGTGGATCCGTGGCACGCCCTTGGAATGACGACAACGATAGAAGAAGATGCGCCTGCCATCTTCATCAAAGGTGATTATACAATATCATTATTATTTCTTACAATTTGTCTATGGGCGTTGGTGTCCACTTACCACCAGGTGACCCATATGCTCGTCCGCCTACCTATACAATAAAAAAGTCAATTATCTAAGTTAAATTGATATTTGATTAACTACTTAATTTAGAGCGATACACACATTCTTTATTATTTTCAATTTGAAATTTAATTGAAGGCACGGCGCACTGCGCGAACATGTATCCTCCAACCGCCACTGACTCAGCTGAACTGGTAGAGGCGCGGCTGGAAATCCGCCAGTACCTCGAATTGTGGCTGAACCTCCCCTGAAACGCGTCACGGGCATCTGAAGAAAAAGGAAACCCCGCTTCGTGGGGTCCACGACAACGGCATACGTCTTCACTTCACAACTTCATTTGACCACGGCGACCTTATCAATGATGGCTTCTAATACACGTCTCGTGTTCAATTCGGTGTTTATTGGATATTCTACGTTATTAAATAATCTCAATAGATCTGATATACGTAAGTGCGCATTTATAAATAGCAAATATACGTTACGTACGTATCGCCATGTGCTCCTCGGAGCACTCGGGCGCGGTATCTTCTGTTTGGGCTCGCTGAATAGTTCAGGATCACGAAGAGTTTTGCCTTATTGGGAAAAAGTTGAATGCTCTAACATCTCTAAAAAAGTGGGACCTTATTACCGGTCCGTCAACTGGTGATAAATAGAGGTAAGGAAGAATGTAAGAGGCACGGGTCATGCGAATGGTAACAAATTGATTATGTTTTAAATGAAAAGTAGACATAGTCGGGAGACAGGAGATACGATGAACATAGATGCGCATTTACGGTTATAGTAGTTATATTTTATATTTCTAGTATGTACACATCTCCCTGTGTGTATTTTGAAGGTACTCGTATTATCACGGCACGCACACAGGTGAAGATTTTGTATTAATCTATTAGCGTAGAATATAGATGCTTACGTTTTCACAGTCGAAAGAACCGGTCGAGGATCTCTTTATTAAGTAAAAACTAAACTCATTAGAGTTGCAATAGACGGACATTTACCACAAAATGAAACACAATAAAGAGAGTAACATACTGTCTCCGATTCTTTCGATACGTGATAATGCTTCTCGCCATATTTCAGACGAAATGTCTAAGGGAAAGGTTTTGGAAACGCATTTTAAGAGAACGGAATATATACTCTTGATGGGATTGATTATTGAGACGGCGTTTGAATGGTACAGATGGTGCAAGTTAGCTGTAGTTGAAAATGACTGTCGGATCAACTATTTTAGTTTAGACGATTGCGATCAATCCTCATATAAGAGCCTGAATGTTCGTAAAATTGTTTTATCGACATCTTAGGTGCGACGTTACATTTACCGATTGCGACAATTGACAAGATTATGTGATTTACTTTGACCAATCGAGTTAGAGTGAATGTCATGGTATGTACTTGTCTTCCCGGACTTGACAATTAAAAACAAAAGCGAGTAACATTAATGAATAAAATGAAGAATTGTGAAAATTGTGAAAATTTGATATTTTTGACGTGAAGGAGAACTTCTTAGCAGTAATTACGACATACATTTCGATATGTTAAATAATTGTTTAACGATGTTACGAGGTCGAATCGACATAAAATAACAACTCTTACACCGTGTTACCTAGGACATTTTAATCTCTCAGTACTAATCGGATATTAGTAGTATTACACTTAATGGTACTTTCGATTTTTGATGGTCTTTACTCAATGTTTGGATGAAATCTATATTTAACACCTCGCAGCTGAACTGTTGGCAGTTTCGTAGTTTCTCCGGAGTACTTAGAGTTCATTACGTTGCGCGGTTTAGGGTGCGTGCCTTAGTATAATATAGTGTAGATTAGGAAAATATTATCAGTCAATCGCGATTCACCATCTAGTGGACCCGGAGATTCACCCTACTGTCAGTTATAATTCGGTTTTATATTTAGCTTTTAGTTAAACCTTAACTGCGGCGATCCATTGAGTAATGGATCATATGATGGTCCATTTCAGTATTAGTATAATAATTACCTTGGGGTTATCTTACCAACAATTAGTAAACTATTAGTTCCATTTCAATCGAATATATTTTTTTATATAAGAAAGTGTTAACCCTCAGGAGGGGGGCGGGAAGTGACTACCACTGCGCATGGACACCTGCAACATCTGAGGTCTAGCAAGTGGGTTGCTGACCTTTTAGGAATGAATACGCTATTCTCTTGAAGGTTTCTAAGTCATATCGGTTCGGAAAAGTCGCCGGCGAAAGCTTCCACAGAGTTGTTGTGCGAAGCAGGAAATGTCTTGTTTGTCTGTTTGGTGATTTCATGGCAACCTTAACAGCCTTAATGGTAAATGTCGTGCGGGATGCATTATTAATGGTATTTACAGCTTACATGAAAGTCGAAATCAAAAAATGTTACACGTTGCGATATTAAATTTGATGTCGTTTAATTGTTCATCATCAGTGATCACTTTTTTTCAACGGTTCTCACCGTTGTTAAAATGATTTTGTTGGTGTTTTCGATCGATGAACTTTTTATAAGTAAGTACCTGTTTCGAGCAGCGAGTGTTTTTGGATTGGAATTACGTACAGGTACCATTGAGCAGTGCAAACGATTGAGTCTTGACATTAGAGTTCATTTACTTTAAGAGAAATTTTCATAACATTCAGACGAGTTTTATAAACGTATTAAAAGTTCGATCCGACAGAATATTTTTCAACTTTGACAATTGATCCTTTCTTAAAACGTACCCCCGACTAAGTTAAATCGTTTGAGTTTTGTATAAAATTAATAAGAAATGTATTTCATTGGCTACATTGTTACGAATTATGTTATTTGATTAAATTGTATATGATGTGTTATTTACTTGAGTTAAGTCACACAACTATTGTAAGAATATCAATAACACGTTCCGCTATTACTGATGTTAAACACTTATGTATATACCGACAGTAATATAGGAACGTTATATTCTTATTCGCGTACACAATACGGATCGGCATATGTGAGCAAAGTATAAGAACGATAGCTATTCTAAAGGTTTCTATTTTGAAATATTATAATAAATATAAATATGTACTCTCGTAATATAATGGTCGAGCGGCCCACGCTGGTGTTGTGTCAGCGAAAGGAGATGGTGTCGCTTATTAAAAGAAAGATTCTTGGTACTTACCTATTCGAGCCGAAGCGTGATCTTTCTGATTGTATGTCGTGAGCGTTTAATGTGTTGGATTTTTCGAACGATGAGGGGAAAAGAAGGCAAAATTTTACATATACCTAACAGAAATAATGTCTGGTAAAAATAATGTTAACTGAAGTGCCACATTACACAACTGGTCTCTCAGGTTTATAGGTCGGATATATTCCCCCGACACAACACAGCGTGGAGTTTTAGTATTATTAAACTTATACGCATATTTATCTTGATATATCGATGTTCGATGTTGTGTATTTTCTTCTTCTCTCTGGAGCTCTCTGATACTCGACACTGAATCTCACCGTGGAATGTTTTGACTGTTTTATAAATTTAATCAAGGTTTAGACATGTTTAACTTACTTTCTATACTTGTATTCTTAGATCATAATTTTTTTTTTACTAATTATCTAATCTATATGTTGCCGAATCTAAATTGTATGAAACATTTCATTTTCATTTATATTATCAAATTGTAGAAGTATTGTAAGCAATTTTCTCGATTTCATGTCTGAATGTCTGTAACCGACTTAGTAAATAGACAGGTAAGCTTTACTCACAATACGTCTTTGTTAGCGTTCAAACCAACGACACGTTAATATCAATATCTGAGTAAAAGCATTCTTACTTTAAAACTGATAATACTTATAAAATAAAGTAATAGAGGAATTAACAGATGTTTTATTTCTTATATCTACCCATATGTATAAAAAGAGCTACACGGCGGTGGTCGCCATATAATTTATTTCAGATATAAAATTTTAACATTTTTTATTATCGCTTAAAAGTATTCGTAAGACTGTATATAAATGATTATGCAAAGTATATAAATATGTATAATTTTATTTACATATTATCTTATCTATATACAGTGTGTAAAAACAACCCTGTCTGAAAGGGGCATATTGGTGTGTTATAGACATTACTAAAAATAATAATGAATATCAAATATTCATTATTATAAAAATGTTATTGTAATTTAAAAAATAATTTTTGTGCCCTGATTCCCCAACATCGGGTTGTGACAACACCACAGTCGTTACGCGGATCCGTTGAGTGAATTTGAAACACCGCTAGCACGTGTAAGGCCGTGTCACTGCTGAATCAGCAGCGACTGGTGCGCGATATTATGCGATAGCATAATGCCGACTAAAATAAAAAAGGTACAAATCACCTAGCTTACACTCTCATTAAGTGGTCACGTGTCAATACTTACAATAGTAAAGATAGTGTCGATAAGTTTTGGTTAAAACTAATGGGTTTTCCAATACTATCGTTACTATCCATAGTATTGACAATAGACAAAATTTCGTTAGTACTATCGATATACTGAATAGTTTTCGAAACCAAGTGTCGATAGTCAAACTATCGATTGTATTGCAACACTAGTTAATGCCGAAAAGCGGTGTCGCGGCTTTTTTAAAGACGTGGCGGGGCGGCGCGGGCGTAACGCCTGTGTTGCCATTTTCGTCATTTATAATTCATTTTAATATTGAATATTAGGTCCTTACATATGAAATTAACGTTTTGTCGTACTGACCACTTTGATCTGAAATATCTACTCTCTGGTTAAATTTATAAAAAAGTGCATAGATAACAACGGTGCATACTTTGATTAATTAAATATATTTTATAAAAAAAAATGACTTTATATTCCTTCCGTACAAAACGCCAATTTCATATGTAAGGGCCATTAGTATTCATAGGTAAAGGGTAATTATAATTAATTACTAAAATTAGGGTATTTTATTTTCTTAGTATTTTAAAAAAGCTTACATAAATTGAAATGACTCACGATACCTAACCACTTTACGTTTCTAACAGGGTTTTCTTACATTATTTGAAAAAGTCTGCCCTGACTGACTCATCAACGCAGAGCCTTAACCATTTGATATTTTGAGAGTTCATGCATTTTATAAACGCGCACTAGGAAGGGGTTCTTGGTAATTCCACCTTTAAAGGGGTGGAATTAAAACATCTCTTAATGCCATTGTCTATGGGCGTTGGTGACCACTTACCATCAGGTAGCCCAAATGCTCGTCCGCCTTCCTATGAAATAAAAATAAAATAGTAATGCGTATATCTCAACGGCTAAGATTTGGACAAATAGAGTAATAACGGGCGATTCAACCACAAAAGCTCGGCGCACCACGTGCGGCCCGCGGGCCGCTTGTTGAGTATCGCTGATCTAGAATCTAGATTCTTCCAAGGTAAGTTGAGCACAGGTCAATATGATCAATCATATTAAATAGGGTTTAAGGCTTATACTGGTACATGTAACAAGGACCTGGTAAACCTCTGTCTGTATTCGTTTGTAATATATTGTGTTTGTGTGTACATATTACGGAAAAATGTAACAGTATGTTATGTAATACGTATAAATTAATTATTTTGTTTTTCGACACTATAATATAATTATTTAAATAGCCATTTCCCGCGGCTTCGCTGCAGGTATAGGTTTAGACAGTTTGTACTTTTACGGTACTTTTTATAGTTTTCACATATTTAAATAGGTAGTCGCGTAGATTATTTGAAAATACTCATACATAAATAAGTACTTCTATTCGGTGTGTAAATAACTCTGTAAGTTAAAGTTTATAATAGGTTAGATAGGTATTTCGTTCTGTCGCGGCATATTTTTTTTGTCATAGTTACGTTAAGTTTATACTTAAAGTTTTTCGGGTATTTGTCCTAATTGATTTTTCTAATTTTTATTTTTTTTATTTGTCACATAATTTAACCGTACCTATATTGTGATATAATGGTTAATTTAATGAAACCATATAAGGATAAATGCTTAAAACATATTCTAAACAGGCATTATAACTTTTCTTTGTTCTCTTGTACCGAGATAGTTTGCTGCTGTGTATTGATTTTATGTGCTTTGTGTATACGTATGAAGGTAGGCAACACCCATTGGGGTGAACAGAGGGTGGTGAAAACTGACCTCTTTCTCCATACCCATATCAAAACAGGGAGATGTAATATCTTTCTATGGAATTGCACATATGTTCGTCTCTCTCTCGCAAGCTTGGAGAGGTGGCTGACGGGATGCTCGCACCCCCGTATAACGTGTAACCGGCGAGAATATCTAGGTACGCTAAATAGGGGTAGTAGCTGTATTGATTTATTTGAAACTAGCTGCTCGTCCCGACTTCGACGGATTAAAAGACAATAAATTTAAGTTCCGTGCACTTTTTAATCAATAAGGTATAAATTCGCTATTTGATCCATTGGCTCATACAGTATAGTGTGTGAGTGTCCAGTACAGGGTATGACATATAATAATACTAACGACCCTCCCGGCTTCGCACTGGTACACTAAAGAAAATCGTAAGGACTAAGTGATATCCTCGAATTAGTGTTACAGACAATTTTAATCAATATTAAATGACCAAGGGAATCTGACCCGTAGACCAGACAGCGGAAGCGCAGGCTACCTTTTCTTGAAGCGATTCGTCATATCTTTGAACATCTATTAGATTTTTGGTCATATAACAACTATACACAATGACAAACTTATCTGTTCTTGTAAATGCGGCTCTTGGTTCCTCTTCGTCATTACAAAAAAATTGTAAATACTAAATAATAACTCTTTATAATTATTTTAATATTACTTTATTTGTAACTTGTACTTTGCAAGATAACTTGCAAGGGTAATAAAACTTGAGAAATAAAACAACTTTTAAATAAGCTACGACTTTATTTCTTAAGCTATATGAGTTAAATCTACTTTTTATTCATTTATTAATATTTGAAAATTCACGTGAAACCCAAATTAATTTAGTTGGCTTAGATTTTGTCAAAATCGTATCGTGAGAAAAGCCTACAAACTTATTGAATAAATCAGTTATAGATACTAAGATGTTAAGTTGAGAAACATATTAATACTAAGCCCCGTGCTTTGGCAATATAAAAGAACATAGGAAACACAATTTTGATTTCACAGAATATTATCGAAATAGTTACACAAGCATAGATAAAAAGTTAATTGAAATATAGAGTAAGGTATCTCCAAACATTGTTTAAATTAATAAAACGGTCGAAACATTTCACGTTGAGGTACTACGTAGGGCGTATAAGTTGAACTGTAGGATCCAGAGAGAAGAAAATGGTACCGAACATCGACCATCGATACTTACAGATCAGATACAGAGATCGGGATATACATATATGAGTATAAGTTAATTAATCCTAAGACTCCACGCTGTGTTGTGTCGGGGGAATATATCCGACCTATAAACCTGAGAGACCAGTTGTGTAATATGACATGAACATTAACATTATTTTTACCAGACATTATTTCCGATATTCTGTTAGGGATATGTAAAATTTTGCCTTCGTATTTCCCCTCATCGTTCGAAAATTCCAACGTTTTAAAAACTCACGATATACAATAGAAAGAGCTCGCATCGGCTCGAATAGCGACACCATCTCCTTTCGCTGACACAACACCAGCGTGGGCTGCTCGTCCATTATATTACGAGAGTACATATTTATACGACTATATTTCGAGAGATACTACGAGAGATATTTATTATAACATATCGATATAGTTATCCGTAGAATATCAAATCGTTCTTATACCTTGCTCACATATGCCAATCCGTATTATGTACGCGAATAAGAATATAACGTTCCTATATTACTGTCGGTATATACATAAGTGTTTAACATCAGTAATAGCGGAACGTGTTATTGATATTCTTACAATAGTTGTGTGACTTAACTCAAGTAAATAACACATCATATACAATTTAATCAAATAACATAATTCGTAACAATGTAGCCAATGAAATACATTTCTTATTAATTTTATACAAAAAAAAATAAACGATTTAACTAAAAACGATCTAACTAAAAAAAAATAATTCTTAAAACGTACCCCCGACTAATCGGGGGTACGTTTTAAGAAAGGATCAATTGTCAAAGTTGAAAAATATTCTGTCGGATCGAACTTTAAATACGTTTATAAAACTCGTCTGAATGTTATGAAAAATTCTCTTAAAGTAAATGAACTCTAATGTCAAGATTCAATCGTTTGCACTGCTCAATGGTACCTATACGTAATTTCACTCCAAAAATCGTTGCTCAAAATAGGTGCCTACTTCTTCTTCTAATAAGTTCATGGTTTGATCGAAAACACCAGTCAAACCATCTTGACATATGTTAGGGCTTTATTTCGGTTTTCGGTTTTCGAGTCAGTTGTAAATATAACTCGTGATCCGTTCCGCACTTAACTGAAACTACATATATTAAACTTTATCATTAGCCTATACGTTTCACTCTAAATATGTATTCAAACTGTGTCATTGTGTGCATTATAACTATACTGTTGAAAAACTATCTGAAGTTATTTAATAGTGTCTGTTCTTCCAGTTAGATGACACCAAGGAACCGATAGTATTAAGACAGACTCACATTACATAACTTAAAACGACTTGATAAAACAATAATCTCATGATCGCACGTAAAAAACTCATTAGAACAAACGTGCACTAAGATAACCCAAAGTTTTATTAATATTTGACCATAAAATTGACCATCATGTGCTCCGTTACTCAATGGATCGCCGCAGTTGAACCTAGATATTATGGCTAAATATAGAGCCGAATTGTAACTGACAGTTGGATAAGTCCCCGGGCCTTCTGGATGGTGAATCCCGACCCGATGATAATATTTACCTTCACTATATTATACTAAGGCACGTATCCTAAGCCGCGCAACGTAATCAACTCCAAGTACTCCGGCAACCTACGAAACTGTCAGCGGATCAGCTGCGAGATGTTAAGTAAAGATTTGACTAAACATTGAGTAAAAAGCATCAAAAATCGAAAATACCATTAAAGTGCTACTACTATCCGATTAGTACTGAGAGATTTAATTATCCTCGATAACACGGTGTGAGAGTTGTTACTTGTATGAATTCGACCTCGTAATATCGAGAATATCAGAAGCTCTAGTCCGGCCCTACAGGTGGTACATTCAGTCTAATTTCCGATTATGATGGTGACAACTAAAAGTACCATAAAGTCAAGTCCGGGGTATGAGTCAGTCGGCTATCGATTAGTTCATGGGAACTCGCATAGCATATCACAATATTCGCCTCATCACTTACTAGTAACGGGATGCAATGTATGTGTACAAACGACGACACTGATCTTAAAGAATAATAAATACAATATAGGCGGTATACTTTTAAAATTAAATGCATCGTGTATCGTTTATAAACGCTGTTTGTACACATACATACACAAAGCGTTTTATATAAATAATATTTTCTTGTTAAGGCACATAATGTCTCACCATTGCTAAATTACTGATTAAACAGGGCGCCAGCAATGCTTGAAAATGAAATGAAATCTTGTAAATTTATTTAAATAGAAGGGGTGAGGTAAGGAGAATTGAGGTAATTCATAATGCTGCCGAAATAAAACGCGCCCGCGTCGTGCTTACATCTAAAACTACGAAAAAAGCTATGAATTTGTATAATATTGCTTGTTTGTAGAATACTACGTCGACTCTTAAATCTACTCAACGATTCAAACGACTCTAATCGTGCATCACTCCGCATGTTGCTGTAAGTGGAGTGACAATCGTTATAAAAATTAATGTTTATTCATAAAGCGCATCCAGATTCTGAGATCGCCTCCAAATAGCCGTGAAAAGGAGTTTTTACCAGGGTGGGGGTGGAGGAGATCCTGAAACCTAATCGTCAGCACAATGAGGTAGTTTCTAGGTTGCGGTCATAATATATTATGAACGGTAAAAGTAATCCGAACGAAATACACATAAAATTTATTGCTCTTATTGAGGTTTATGAGTTTCGCTTTGTTCATACCATCCGACCTGAGGGCATGTAATCCATACAATGGTCCGACACAGCCGTCCGCGCTCCGCCCCACAAACATCATTGACAGCATCGAGTCATTGTATAAATCCCTCTCCGTGCCCGTTCCTCCGCGTCTTTTTGTATAATTATGTATAAAAAAATACGATTTGTTCATGACCGTTGCGGCTCCCATAAATCACGAACAAACATCTCAAAAACACGACACTTATATAACAATAAATAATTGTGTATAAATGTAAATATGGCGAATAATTATGATAGTCCGTCCAATCATCTAATGTACGACTGGTTAAATGCTTTAGAAATAGCTAATAACGAGATACCCCTCGCTCGTCCTTTGAAAATAAATACTAAGATATTTCATACCGATGAATACCAACACTAACGATTCCGGGTTTCGAGAGGTAGCTACTTCCTTGCTATTTTTTTATATTTGCCGGGTAGGCAAACGACTCTACTCCGCCTGATGGTAAATGGTTGTAGAGTCCAAACGCTAAACGAAACGTCTGTCGTAAATACTGCTAAGCGAGTTCCCCTTAACGACAAATATAATAAATTGTAAATAAAGCAATCTTCATATTTCTTTATTTTCTTCATTAACGTGACTCACATTTGTTTGTTTTAGTGTCAGTGTCAAATCCGGGAAAACAAGTACTATGTCATTCACTTTAAATCGACTGGTCAAAGTAAATCACATAATGATGTCAAGTGTCGCAATCGGTAAATGTAACGTTGCAGCTAAGATGTCGATGAAACAGTTGTACGAATATTCAGGCTCTTAATATGAGGATTGATCGCAATCGTCTAAACTAAAATAGTTGATCCGACAGTCATTTTCAACTACAGCTAACTTGCACCATCTGTACCATTCAAACGCCGACTCAATAATCAATCCATCAAGAGTATATATTCCGTTCTCTTAAAATGCGTTTCCAAAACCTTTCCCTTAGACATTTCGTCTGAAATATGGCGAGAAGCATTAACACGTATCGAAAGAATCGGAGACAGTATGTTACTCTCTTTATTGTGTTTCATTTTGTGGTAAATGTCCGTCTATTGCAACTCTAATGAGTTTAGTTTTTACTTAATAAAGAGATCTACGTCCGATTCTTTCGACTGTGAAAACGTAAGCATCTATATTCTACGCTAATAGATTAATACAAAATCTTCACCTGTGTGCGTGCCGTGGTAAATACCTTAAAAATACACACAGGGAGATGTACATGATAGAAATATAAAATATTACTACTATTTCCATAAATGCGCATCTATGTCGATCGGATATATACGTTTAGTGTGGTAGCAATTTTAATGCTTTATTGTGATATTTTGCAAATGTTAAATCGCCATGGTGTCAATCGACATCAACTCACTTTTGAAATAAAATATATTAAAATGTATGTTAGGTAAAACCAAAATACACAGACAGACAAGAACATTAATACATTTTAGTTAATTAAGTCTAGTTTTACAATAATTACCTATCGCTTTGTGAGAAGAGATCAACATAAATATAAAACGTTCAGACGTCAAGTCTTGGCGCGGCTTAGTGATATATATCTTCTGTCTCCCGACTATGTCTACTTTTCATTTAAAAAATAATCAATCTGTTACCGTTCCTATATGACCCGCGCCTTTTACATTCTTACTAATCTCTATTTATCACCAGTCGACGGACCGGTTATAAAGCCCCGCTTTTTCACATTGGGGATTCTTCAAATTCGACATCGAGGCTGCGTCTAAGATGTCCGCGTAGAGATGTTAGAGCATTCAACTTTTTCCCAATAAGGCAAAACTCTTCGTGATCCTGAACTATTCAGCGAGCCCAAACAGAAGGTACCGCGCCCGAGTGCTCCGAGAAGCTCATGGCGATACGTACGTAACGTATATTTGATATTTATAAATGCGCACTTACGTATATCAGATCTATTGAGATTATATAACAACGTAGAATATCCAATAAATACCGAATTGGGCACGTGACGTGTATTAGAAGCCATCTTCGAGACAGTCGCCGTGGTCAAGTGAACCCGTTACGCACGCCGTTGTCGTGGAGCCCACGATACGGGGCTTGTCTGTAGTTCGGAGCCTCGTGAAGCCAATGGGTCAGGGGAGGTTCAGCCAAGTTCCGAGGCGCTGATGGATTTCATTCCGTGCCCGCTCCAGTTGTGGTTGAGTCGAGTCAGTGACGCTCGGAGGATACAAGTTCGCGCAATGCGCCGTGCCTACAATAATATTTCATCTTAAAACTAGTTAGAAATTATAAAATAATTTTGAACGAGAAATTAAGACTACGGTTCGCTGCCTTGTAGTGCTATAAAGAGGAACCGATGATTGCGGGTTCGAACCCAGGCAAGCGACACTTAATGAGCTTTGAAGGAAAATATCGTAAATAAAGCTGCATATGTCGAAGGGATACTGCGTATTCTCTTAAAAAGATTCTAATAAAATAAATTCAAAATAACAAATTATAAAAGAAAAGTCAGATTGAACGTACGGAATATCTAAATCTTTTACAATCTCCCGGCAGGACGAAACGACGCGGCTATTTAAAAATACCTATAGTCAAATGTGTCATTTTGTTTGTTGTTAAGGTAATGTAAAAACTGTTAGCAAAAAAATGTGATAACTTATTTGATATAAATTTGAAATTTTTATAGCCCTACCGCAACGAATATCGCATGTTGTGTTAATATGTATGGCGCGGGTAGTTTTACAACGTTTCCACGCGCAAAAGTTAAATTTCTAGCAGAATAATGTTCGTTCCACGCGCTCCATCTGTCTTTTGTTTTTTAAATTGTGACTGTAACGATCTTAATATCCACTTAACTTTAGATAATCTGAATTGTATAATCACCTTCAACGAAGATGTCCGGTAAAAAAGATGGAAGAAGAGGGGGCTCTCCTTCTGAAGGTCCCATCGCGAGGGCTTCTCACGCACGTGACTCGCTTGAAGCCTGTGGTAGAGCTCGCTACCTCGTTAAAGAAGGCGGCTTCGAATCTAGAACAATAGTCAAATTGAGTACATGTTAAAAATACTATAATGCGAAATAATAATATACAAATAAATAAATAATATTTAAGCTATTACACAACTAAAAATACATTTCCATTTCAATTATAAATCCGTACGAAAGAAATAATACAACTAACCACAAACTGCACCTACTAATTAAACACTAAAAGTTGAAACCACGTATTGTTGGGGAGTCAAGACACTACAACTTCATAATTAATCAGCCAACTTATCATGAAATGCGGCTACATTCGTCAATTAAGAGTTTCGAATTAAGTGATATAAATACGTAAAAGCAAGCTAAGGTGCAGCTCAGCTACGCAATCGATATAGCTGAACTATCCGGGCCGATAAGTTGCGCGCGCATGAAATGCAACAAATGGGAGAAGATTATAGGTAGCGATGTTATTTTATGTCTATATACAAAAATGTATAGACTGGTCACAGTTTTAGTATAAATGAACTCAAGACCTAAATCCTACAACAAGCACTTCATTGTGAAACAAGTTAACCAACATTGAACTTTGTTATTTGGGATTAATTTAAATATAAAACTGTGGTTTCTGATTATCCTGCGCAATCATTGGACCGGATCAGAAATTCGTCACTAAGTAACAAATTAAAATTTTAGATTCCGACATAAATTCATAGAGCCCTTTCAACACACACTGGAAACTTTAAATAAAATAAATATTACAATCGCGCATTAGAGTAAATACATCGCTGCAAGTGTAGATACATCTTAACCATAAAATCTATAGAGCTAAAATTGTTCGGGCGATGAGTTGCGCGCGCATGAGATGCAACAAATGGGTGGTTCTCTGTGAAACGTATTACAAATAGACATGGTATTTAGTAAGTTCTACAGAAAACTAATATACGCAACAAGCACTGCTATAAGTACACGTTATTGTTAAAATAGTGATCGTATTGAATTTAATGATTCGAGACTAATTTATATAAAAGTCGTGATTCCTGATTAACTTGCACAATCGTTGGCCCGATAATGAGAATGAGTGCCAACTCATGTATCACATTTCCTTTTTAAGCACTAGTATAAGTTGATGAACAATTTAAAAAACACAACACGCGATTATTATTAAACGGAACACGTCTTACCTCCAAGCTGTCACTGACTCGACTAAGTTAAGATTGTGATAGCCACAGAGCGCATCCGCGAGATGAGATGGATCAATACTTCGACGCATGCCTAGATGCCTCTTTTTTCAGGAGAAAAATATTTTTCACTAGCAGAACCCGCGGCTCGTCCGCGTGAAATACATTTTATGATGATTGTTTTTTAAATTCATACGTGTCATTTCAAAGTATACGTATAATCGTTTCCTATTAATATTGATATTCTTTTAATTATATGTAAACATAAAATATACAACTTATTAGAAACAGTTATACTCTGATCTAACAGTTTGACTTCATCGTAAAACTTCAATCCTACGGCGCGAACTTCTGACTTATCGAAATCTCGTAATTAGCATATTTTTGGTATTAACGGGGGAGAACTTTATGTAAGGGTTGTACCTGTAATTTGTTGCTCTATAGGAAGAGGTTCACATATAAAGCGGGTGTCGCTGTTTCTTCTATAAAATTCAGTCTTTGCGGATTATATTATTTGACTACTATAATGTACACATGCATAGTGTACATTATAGTAGTCAAATTATATAATGTTTGTTGCATATTTTAGACCTAATTGATTTCACATTATGATTCTTTTATATTCCTTATCCATGAAAGGTTGATGTGCTCTCAGACAGATGTCTGAGATTAATTAATTTCCACAGATTGATCGATTACAATGCAAGTGACTTATATATACAACAAACTTTGTTACAACTCGCGGGTACATCACCTGATGTACCATTCAACCGACAATAAAATGAATGACAATTTGTATATAAAAATATGAAGCTAAACAGATTTGAATAAAGTTTCGACTTATAGTCTTATTTTAACACAAGTGTGTGACCTAGAATGTTTTTGACGACTTGGAGTCTTAGTTGTAGGTTGCTTTCGCTCTGTCAATGTTAAAAGCCTTAGTAACGCAGCCACAGTAAGACTAGTAAAAATGTTCATCCTGAAATTTATATTTTGATGCTGCTAGTTCTCGATAAATAAGAACGAAAACCAAACGCAAAATAAAAGTAAGTCGCTTTTCACAAGCTCTTCTGGGTAGGTACCACTCTTCAGATATTTTACCGCAAAACAGCAGTACTTGCTATTGTTGTGATCCGGTTTGCAGGGTGAGTGCGCCAGTCTAATTACAGGCACAAGGAACATAACTTTAAGGTTGGTGGCATATTGGCGAAGTAAGCGACGGTTATCATCTCTTACAATGTCATGCTTATGCTGTCGTCATAGGAATGTAGCGGTATCTGACAATATTGTCAAAATTCAGTTATTGACATAATTATTCGGAATCAGCAAAGACAATGCTATCTTATACACTTACACACAAAGCTGTAACTCATATGAGATTAAAGATATCATGAGGATTTTAGCCTTATCTACGTCATAAATTTTGGTTTTTAACCCGAAAAGCCTTAATTACACAATATCGGCCTTTACATACATAGTTATAGGTGAGTTGTGCTTGTGTCGCACGCGCAACTTGACGAGGCGAATAAAAGTAAATTTGTAATGTGTAAGTTTTTGTTTGTTTGTAAAGGATTCCCGTATTATTATTGCTAGGTATATTATAGTGTTTCATGAGTTGACATCGACTCCAAAAATAACTATAATTGTAACTACATTATCAACCACACAAAACAATCGTGCCTACATTTTGATGAGTAGAAGAAAGTAAGTTAATTGTCAAATTATAGAAGAATACGAAATTATTTTTTACTTTTTAGTGCATATTAATTGGTTTTTCTTTTAAAGGCGGTTTTTATTTTGTTAATTTTTTTTATATTTTTTTCGATTTTAAGTGAATCTGAAGTACATTAATTAATTTGGTAGAATATGGGTAGACCTACTAAACGTAGCTCATCAATGCCGCTGCCGCATTGGGCCGCCTTCTACCTAATGTGGGAGGGCCGGAATCACCATGCCGGCGCCTATATGCCAGTGTGCTGCGCTCCATGGCACTATATGGTGCACCCATATGTTTGGACGCTCTCACTGCGCGTAATAAGGCTCTCCTGCGTAGACCGCAGAGAGTTATAGCAGTGAGAGCAGTAAGAGGTTACCGGACGGTGTCGTGGACGGCGGCTACACTTCTTGCGAGTGATCCGCCTTGGGAACTCCAGGCTGAGGTGCTTGCGGAAGTGTACCGATTCCGGGTGGAAGCCAGGTTGAATGGCGACCGTCCAGGGTCAGCGGATGTGGGTCGAATCAGGTATTTAGCTAAACAAGCTTTGATTCGCAGATGGGAGGAGGACCTGGGGTCTCCATCAGCAGGCCTGGTGACAGTGGAGTCAATCCGCCCCCACTTGAGTCGCTGGGTAACAAGGAGAAGCGGCAAACTTACGTTTAGGCTGACGCAGGTGCTTACCGGACATGGCTGTTTCGGTAAGTACCTTCATGGGGTAGCGAGACGGGAGATATCACCCTCTTGCCACGAGTGTGGTGCGCCACTGGACACGGCGAACCACACCCTGACGGAGTGTGCTACGTGGGGGTCCCAGAGGCATTCCCTGGCGGCGTCAGTCGGCGCAGACCTCTCGCTGCCGAGCGTGATTACCTCTATGCTTGGCAGCGAGAAATGCTGGATGGAGATGGTCTCTTTCTGCGAGAGTGTCATGTCGCAAAAGGAGGCCGCGGAGCGTGAGTGTGATGCATCTGCCTCCGCTGACCCGCTCCGCCGAAGGAGACCGGGGAGGAGGCGTCGGCGCTATGCGCATCTTCTTCTCCCTCCGTCGTAAGCGTCGGCGGGGCTAGGCGGGTTCTCTGCGTGCCAGGAACCCAACTAAGAAAGGAGGCCCGCGCAATAAGGTCAACCGTCGGGGCGTCGCGGTAGTATGCGCAAGCGATCCCGTGCCGCTCCACCGAGACGATGCAGGTACGCTGGTTTTTTAGTGGGTATTCCGGAGCCTTCAGCACCGGCGAGCCCCACATACCCCCCCACCTCACGTGGGGGAAACGCGTAAATGCGTTTTTCCAGCGATAAAAAAAAGAAAACAAAAAAAAAAACCTAAACGTGCTGCTCATATGAAACTGAAACTGCTCATATATATTATTATTTATATATATTAATCTAAAACAAACTATTTAATTAATAAATATTAGTTAATATGGTTAAATATATGAATATAAATTAACATGTTTTAATTAAATAGATTTAATTGGTGGTGTTGGGCAGCCATAACATAATTAAATAGTTATTTCTAGTAACAATTAAATAAACTGTATGTTTATAGATGTTGTGTTAGACTATTCTTTACCATAAAATATGACGGAATGTGTGTATATGTGTGGAAAAAGGGAATTCAAAATTCACCACTTAAGAGGGTGAAATGGGGCTTGAAAGTGTGTATGAAACTGAGCATGAAAGAAGCATGAAATTTTATATAAAAGCCTCTGGTTAAATATAGATAAATACTTATGTCGGGGTTTTTTAAAATCTACCCCCCAGGAGGGTGAAATAGACCATTATTAACGTATTTTCTTTTTCTCATCTTTATTATGTCGCGGGCAAAGCTGCGGGCTAACCGCTATTAGAATATAAAAACCTGAAACCTAAAAATGGTATGGTTAAAATTCCGCGTCAGTTGTTTTATATTATACTAACTTTCTTATTTGTTAATTAAAAAGATGGAATTGTATGGGTTTTCGACAACTAAGAAAATAAATCTAATTGATTTATTTGGGTGCTTCTAACAGTGTCTTCGTCTGCATAAAAATTGTAGACAATTTATTGCTCATTATTTACCTAATACCTGACCCACCCGCCCATAAAAGCATTACGTACGAAGCCGGTGTGAGTCGCAAATATAATTTATTAAAAATAAACAAAGAAAAATAAAACCCAAAAATTACGTCATGTGTCAGATGCACGGTTCGAGCTTCAGGGCACGATAGGCACTGGCGTCAAGCCACGAGAGCAACCTGTCAGGTTGCTCTAGTGGTACTTTCAATTAAAAAGTTGCATATACACCTTGAAATGAATATCTAATCCTTCATCTAATTATCTAATTCCAGTGATTGTATAATAGACAATAGTGGAAATCATCTAAATAACGCAGGGCAGACGTGTCGACAAATAATTTTGATTATTTCTCACTCAGCAAGTGATAAACATCTCATATCCCTCATAATAATATTGCAAACAGTTTGCGAATAATGTGTGGTGGTACGACCTTTGACTATGCAATACCCAAAGCTGGTGACGGATTATCCCCCCCTGCGTCACCTCAGGGAAATGAGACAAGCTCATAATTTTTCACATATCTTCGGAATTTATAAAGCTGAAGAGTTTGTTTGTTTGATCCGGCTACTCTCAGGAACTACTCTAACTCAGGTTCGAATTTATAAATTATTTTTGTTTTGTACTATATATCAAGGATATACCTTTCATCGAGGAAGGTTTTAGGCTGATTTTTATTCATTATATTATTATTAAATATACGCGGGTGAAACAACGGGGCACAGTTAGTCCAATGTAAGTTTTATCAATTTCATTTTAAACGTAATTTAAAAAAAACCTGATCGATTCCTCTATAACAATTGTATATGTAACGATTTGGACTAATTAAACGTACAAAAAAATAGTAATCAAAATATGTATTTTGTATTTAAAATATATATTTAACTTTATGCTTCGTATAAAATATTGTATACAATGTAAATCGTTAAATTATAACTATTACTTAAATTACTGAGTTCTCCATCATTTATACTATTTTGTTCTTACGAAATCAAACATTTTATCAGTTTCAATGAATTCATGTTTTGCTGAAGATTCGAGAGAACAATTATTATTACCTGTTAATTGTATATTATAAAACCTAAATGATTACCTGAATAGTACCAAGTCTTTGATGAATACGGTGTCTTCTAATTACTCGTGATCTACATAAGAAGACGCAGTACGTAATTAACATCGCACGTCTGACTTCTAGCACATATCGAGCACATGCTGATTCAGGCCTTAAAGATGCCATGATAAAGAGTTTATTTAGACGTTGTATCCGACAGTTAGTCGTACAACGTCTCCAAAAATATTCCATGTGGTGAATTTATGTTCCTGACCAAACTGCGCGTAATAACTTCGCCTGTCCTTACATATTTCCGAGAGATGCTAACGATAGCGCGATCTAAATGAGGATAGTGGCATCTAGCGGCGGCCGTTGTAAGCTATCGAGGTGTGTTCGGGTGACTTACCCTTTCCCTTCAAAACAGCTGAGCGACATCCCCTTCACTTCCTTTCCGCTGTTCGCAGCTTTCGTTTATAAAATAAACGACCAAACTAGTGTTTAAATATAGTTGATATTAGTAATAATACTTTACTAATTACCATATTTTTTATATCAGACAGAATTTTATGAATATAATATAATAATATTATGCTTACATTTATGTTTTTTTCAATATAAGTGCTATTATTTTATAATAAGATGGAAAAAAATTATCAAGTTATTTTAAAAACTAAAGCCATAGTCAATGATTATAATTATGTGGTCCAGAGGTTAACAAGATGTCAATTCAAACAATCACCGCTGGTGATTTACTTGAGCTTATTCTGAAAGAAACCAAAATTGGCAAACAGCTAGTGTATTTTTAGGAGCGGAGTATTATCTCCGACGAGGTTTCTTGAAATGTTTGCTAGAATTTCTTAAAAGTCACATACGGTTTTCTAATACGGAAAATATCAGTGGTATTTGGTTGTATGTAGTACTTAGACATTAATTTAGGATATATATTAATTAAAAATTTAGATATTAAAGTAGTGTACGTTACACGTACGATAATTCACTTTGGAACTAATTAAAGTAATATTGTGTCGTTGGTTACAGTTACCAAAAATACAATGGAACAAAGACGTTAATTCTTATCGTAAGCGATAATAAAGGCGAAAATTGAAATAAAATATCTTCCATTATACTGAAATCAAAACAGTCCAAATAAACATGCTTTCTCAGAAAAAAAAACTTAAAATATTATTCAATGGTATTTTCGTTTATTTTAATAGTACTTAATGAAAAATGATAAAATCTTTATCATCCAAAATAAATAGTATTTTGTTTAAAAACACACGTAGCATTAGAAAATCTATTTAAATATAACTCAACAAACATCACAAACTTAAAATATAATATAATGAATTCTCTACTCATTCATCCTCATACTCCTTAGAAAATAAACAAAAACCTCTTTCACAAATTTAAAGAGAAAAATATGTTATAATATTATTTATTTACACATTCGTTAAAAAAAGCAATCAAAATAGTTCAGTCTTTAAAATCACATACATTCAAAAAGTCAGTACAAAAATAAAAAAGTAAATTAATAAAAACCATATAATATTTATAAAAATAGCCCGAGTCGGTAACCGAAATCACTTTTCGCTTTAGGTATCGGTAGCCAATTTGCATACAGTGCATATATACTTTTTATATACATTTTATACATAAAATATAATCTTCGGCTTAATCATATTTAAAATAATTTATAAGGATCTGCTGGTTTTATAAACACTTCTCTTTTTTATTCAACTGCTCTTAAGTAATGGTTTGTAATTTAAAATATCGGTGTGCTGTTATTCTTCAACAATACAATGCTTTCCGTTTTGTTTAGCCCAGCGTACTAAACAAAACCACTCAAATAGTGTACAAACAAGTTTATTCTTGGTACATTTTTCTATTAAGGCATGGACGCAATCGCCCCCCGCGTCTCCCTTGCCATTCATGCTACATAATACACAAATATACGTTCATATTCCGCCGTATTAAAAACCGTAAAATTAAATACTGAAAGCTGTCGTTTATAATAAAGGATACTTATATTACCGTATGGAGCAGTGAGAACTTTTTGAAAGTCGAAAGTGGCGACTAATAATTTACCGTCTGATACTTTGGCAAGTTCTTTCTGTCTGTTTTTCTATCTGTCGACTTCTTTTTCGAGCTACCTCTTTATTTTTAATGTGTGCTGTATATGTGTGTCACGTAATTGTGTTTCAGGTAGTGTCGGACTAGATAAGTTCTTATAAATATGACACTTGTCACATTGGTCTTTTTTGGCAAAACTAATCTTAAAGTGTTCATTAACGATGTCGCGATATTGCCGTTTAGTACTAACTTATATAAATTAAACAAGCAATGTAAAACCAGATCTCCGTCTAAGTAAAGTCTACTCCTTTGGCGAGTGTAATTCTATCAAGCCACTTATGTTATCTTTTTTTTTCTAAAGATGTATAGAAAAATTGTTCACTTCATGAAAATGTGTTGAGAAACATATTTTTGCGCACAGTTAAATAGTTTTCCTGATCTTCTACAACCGCCCTTGGCAGTCTATAAATTAAATTAACGTACGCCTAGATTTTATATCACTTAAAACTTTTACAAATTTTTATTGTTTCACAACCAAGTTTGAAATAAAAGCCCATTGCTTTTCACGGTTTCCTAAATCCCAAAACCTATTGAAATGCAATATTCTTTCATCATCACTTTCGTTGAACATTTTCGTCTGTAGTTCATATGACACATAGGACCCAAAGATTTAACATGACTTACTGTGCCATCGCGACTCATATACTCCTTGCTCAAGTTTCTTAGCATTTTCCTTTTGTTGTCTTTCCATTCGACACCATGGCGACCTCTGATAATTCCTTTGTTCTTTCCGGGTTTGATCTTACGTTTTCTGGAACTAAACTAGAAAAATAAACTAAAAAACTACTAGACGGATTTTCGAATTTCGGATTTTGAAAGTGATTTAATATGAAGGTTTACGTGTTTAATTCATTAATATTTTCTGTAAATTTGTTGAAATATGACGATAATTGTTGAAGAAGTCGGAAAAACACGGGCCGATTGGGATCTTACATCGAAAACCCTGTAAAAACCCTTTCGCATAATAACAAAATAATATATGGTGAAATTGTTCCCCTTTCTTAGATCTACAGAAAAGTCCGCGATGGCATATGTCTATCTTTTAAGGATAGCTAAATATACCCACTTTTATTTTTAAATAAATGTGTACATAATAATGTGATAATTGGAAAGCTATAAAAACGGTTATGATATTAACCCTTATCAAAATAAATACGTTATTTACTTTAAGCATTTCATGTATATTATAATTGCCCTTTATACCACCCAATATAAATGAATATCTTAGGAGTTATCGTAATTTTAAAACTATCGCGCACTAAATAAATTCAAGCGTTCATACTAACGCGCGATGCAACCGACTGCGCGCCCTAGCCCCGCGTCCCACTGTCTTTTTTAGGAATATTTACTTTGCTACTCGAGTGAAGCCGGGGCGGGTCGCTAGTTATTTATATTATTATTACATGTATTCGTAATTAATATTGTAAAACATATCACATGGATCAAAATTATTGTACCTTTTTTTTCGCTGGGAAAACGCGTTTACGCAAACTATCTTACACCAACAACAAATTATCGCACATCTGGAAAATACATAAAAAAGTGAAATGTGACAATTACATGTTACAAATGCTTTAAATTTTAAATCCAGACTCCGGGCTGCTACTGAGAATTTTCTGACAGAAAAACCCAATAAGTATTTATTGGTTCGACATGGGAATTAAACCCACCGAGTCTGGTGGCGTTATATCTAGCCACTAGACCAACGAGGCAGTCAGCAGTAGCAGATAAGATAAAGAAGAATTAAACCCTATTATAACACATTTAATACACGACACGACCCCATGCTTCCGACTCACCAGTGTATAAGTTGGAAATAACGGCCGGCTCTACGGCAGAAACTGTAAACCAATGAAAACAGCGTATTGCATTCTTATCTCCCAAAACATTATTTGTATGAAATATCAAATTAATTTTTGTAAATAATGTTGCTATTTTTTCATTTTTAAAATTTTCAACACTCATCAACTTCTATGTTTCACATCTACTACTATGTTAGCTGTGGCTAGAGCACGTGAACCTTTAACAGAGAATTCAAAACATTGGGCTACATCTTTATCCACTATGAAAAGGAAGAAGGCTTTGAAACAGCCGCAGCACAGCCGTGAAATATTTACAGACTGTTACTGTACCTACTATAAGCAAAAACACTACAAAACTTTAGAGATTTTTCATGAGTCACATGAAAAAATAAACACTTCAATGACCACTTTTTCATGAACTGAATACTGGTGGTAGAGCTTTGTGCAGGCTCGTCTGGGTAGTTACCACCCACTCATCAGGTATTCTACCGCAAAACAGCAGTACTTGGTACTGTTGTGTTCCGGTTTGAAGGGTGAGTGCGCCAGTGTTACAGCCACAATGGACATAACATCTTAAGTTCCCAGGGTTGGTGGCGCATTGTTGATGTAAACGATGGTTAACATCTCTTACAATGCCATTGTTTATGGGAATTGGTGACCACTTACCATCAGGTGGCCCATATGCTCGTCCGCCTTCCTATGAAATAAAAAAAAAAATCTAAGATGACAGTAACTTAGTTTCTGTTTGAAAGAAATTCATTATTAAATAATTAAAGCAATCAAAAACAATAATTAAATATTTATAAACGACTATGACTCGAATCCGGTCCGGCCGGATTAACGTCAACGTTAAGGACATTTTTATCGATAAGACTTGTTATTTTAATATTAGAATTATTTTCATAACGATTGTTTTTTATTTTTAAAAAGGTGAGATAAAGGAATTAAATTTGGTAGTACATAAACCTTAGATGCTGGCACTGTAAGGATAAAATACTCCTTGCAACTTTAAAGCTTCGCCAACTGTGGAATCTAAAATTAGCCCTTGTACATGTACGCTTACATTGATCACGCTGCGAGTGATCCTTGAGCTGAAATGAAGTAATATAAAATATAAGGTAGGTTTAGGTTGTCGGATGAACAATTAATTATTCTTCCTATTCGTGGGTGGCAATTACGGCACCACTAATAAAAGAATAATAGTAATGCTAAAACATTAACGCCTTACATAAATTCTTGCTTAGGGCCGGTATTTTGAACTGTTATTAGATTAGATTATATATATTGGACCCTTGACGTCACCCATACTTATTAGCTCAATAAATATTATATTATTAACAATTATATACCACTGCGCCTTATTTCGTTATAGATCAACTCGTAGCTAAATTTATTATAGTTTGATATATTTTATGGAGTAGCTGCATTATTTAAATCTAGTCAGTAATAGTCAAAGGAAAGATCACTATTATATTCACGCTCATCGTGTATATAAGCAAAATCTTTTCTCTTTATATAATTATAAATGTGGTAATTTATTTTTGCGACTGTGCCAATATAAATTTGGCAGCGAGTATTTTTAATTAAAATAATATTAGTACAATTTACATGAATTATATAAATTTATTTCTATGTACATTTTGTTTAAAAGATTTTGCGATTGTACGTCCTTGCTACTTCGCCTTACTAATACAAATGTTAGCGATTTATTGGTTAAGTAACGGTTTACTTAACCTGTTGTTTTCTTTTTTCGTATGTCAAATCAATAATGAAAGAAAGATTGAAATCAGCCGTAAATTGAACTGGACAGCGTCATTAAGTTGACGTACCCCGACTACTGAAGTTGCGAGACCTGTATACAAGACCGTGGTACGAATAGGGTAGGGTGTAATCAAACGTGCTGACAGCTGAACATTAAACTTGTCATCGTCGCACGAGGCAGACGCTTTCTAACCTATTGGCTCTAAATCTAAGTTAATCAACGTCACCGTGTTATACTACGTGTATTTGTGCGGGGTAATTGAATGACAGTGTACTTAACAGTTAAAGCATGTCTCTTTTCGGATATTCCGCCATTATCACGCCCACCATGGAGGATAGCGGGATCATTTTTGGGCCCTTCTGATGTTGTGACATATATATTTTCTTATTTTCAAAAATATTTTATTAAAAACAAGCCTACCTGAGTGAAGTGATGTCCATAAAAATAGTGCTACAAGAAAAATTATTTACTCAGATCCACATCGAAGTAAAAATTGTATCCATGGTTTTTTAATTTTTTTCCTTATAATTAAAAAAAAATTATATTTTATTCAAAAATACAAAATAAAATGTGCTACTGTAACAACTGTATTTAATTGTGACTTTGATGTTACCGAAAATTAAACCATAACAACACCTGTAGTTTGGTTTATTGGTCACAAAGTGTACATCCTGATCAAAATAACATGTTCATTTCAAACGCTTCATCTTGAAAAATATTACAACATAATTTATATAGTGCTCTTCGATCAATAATGTACTAGATTAGCGGAAAGCGCTTCAAAACGGCCCGAAGTAAGAACACAATGACGTTTGTGAGGTTATTTCAAATTAGTATGGTCCAATCATAACCAATTGCTAAACAAATAACATTAATTATGGAACAACCGTTAATGTACATTTCCTATGTCTTTCTGTCATTCATGGCGTAAGATCATAAGTGAATGTCAATAGAATTTAAACTGCACTTTATTGTTCGGGAACAAGGCATAGTTTAGGTTGAAGTTATTAAACCTTTACATCGTTTTCTTCATTTTATGGTCGGTGCCACATTTGAGTATTTTTTTTGTTCGTGACGCCATATCTAGTAGTATTGTTGATCGAAGATGGTGTTAATGACTATTATATCGAAGAACTAATTTTACAAAAATAATGACATACTTAAATAAAAGCATGAGAAAATCAACAGGGCGTGTTATATTACATCGCTTTATCGTTTGCCATTAGCGCTGTACTTTATAGGCGATTAGACCGATTAGCTAATATTTATATCTATAACATATTTTACCCGTATGAAACAGGACGGGCAACTAGTGAGGAATAACAAAGTCATTTTCTTTATTATACATTGAATAATGGTCATTTTAAAATTGCATTATTTTTGAAAATAAAATGCCGTAATATGTATTCTAAATGGTTTAATTGATGATAAGCGTATTTTTAACGATTCCGACTTTATTTTGCTTAAAGAAGTTAGAGTGAAATTAGGTAAGCTTTTATTAAATATGTCTCTTACAACAATCATTATTTGGTGTATTTTATATGACGAGAATATTGTTAAGGCTGCTTAATAATTCTTAAAATAATTTAATATTGTGATTGTTTCTTATGAGGTTATGTAAATATAAGAAATAAAACAACTGCTAGATCCTCTAATTACTTTATTCCATACATTAGTTATTAAGTTAAAATACATTAATCATACCTAAAAATTCACTAAGCCGATAATAGACACTCAGATGTTAAATAGAGAAAGATCCTTTTACTGAATCAATGATTTGACTAGAAAATCAATTTACATTGTTTTGGTAAGTTGTAAGGAAACAGTACTTAAAATGGTTTACATTTACGAATGAATACAAATACAGAAAGTAAGTTGAACATTTCCAAACATTTGCGTTGGTTAAATTAATAAAACGGTCGAAACATTTAACGTTGAGGTACCGCGTATTAGATGAACTGTAGGTTCTAGAGAGAAGAAGAAAGTACAAAACATCGACTATCGATAGTTAAATATACCGGGATATACATGTATGAGTATAAGTTAATTAATCCTAAGACTCCACGCTGTGTTGTGTCGGGGGAATATATCCGACCTATAAACCTGAGAGACCAGTTGTGTAATATGACATGAACGTTAACATTATTTTTACCAGACATTATTTCCGATATTCTGTTAGGGATATGTAAAATTTTGCCTTCGTATTCCCCTCATCGTTCGAAAATTCCAACGTTTTAAAAACTCACGATATACAATAGAAAGAGCTCGCATCGGCTCCAATAGCGACACCATCTCCTTTCGCTGACACAACACCAGCGTGGGCTGCTCGTCCATTATATTACGAGAGTACATATTTATATGACTATATTTCGAGAGATACTACGAGAGATATTTATTATAACATATCGATATAGTTATCCGTAGAATATCAAATCGTTCTTATACTTTGCTCACATATGCCAATCCGTATTATGTACGTGAATAAGAATATAACGTTCCTATATAACTGTCGGTATATACATAAGTGTTTAACATCAGTAATAGCGGAACGTGTTATTGATATTCTTACAATAGTTGTGTGACTTAACTCAAGTAAATAACACATCATATACAATTTAATAAAATAACATAATTCGTAACAATGTAGCCAATGAAATACATTTCTTATTAATTTTATACAAAACTCAAACGATTTAACTTAGTCGGGGGTACGTTTTAAGAAAGGATCAATTGTCAAAGTTGAAAAATATTCTGTCGGATCGAACTTTAAATACGTTTATAAAACTCGTCTGAATGTTATGAAAAATTCTCTTAAAGTAAATGAACTCTAATGTCAAGACTCAATCGTTTGCACTGCTCAATGGTACCTGTACGTAATTGCACTCCACAAATCGTTGCTCAAAATAGGTGCCTACTTCTAAAAAGTTCATCGTTCGATCGAAACCACCAGTCCAACCATCTTGACATCAGGTCGGTTTTATTTTCGCGACAAGTGACGTTCTTTGTGTTTTCGGTTTTCGTGTCAGTTGGAAACCTCATTCGTGATGCGTTCAGCATTTAACTGAAACTACATATCTACGTTTCACTCTAAATATGTATTCAAACTGTGACTGACTATTTTCCTACAGCATTTGTCTTTTTTATTAAACTATACTGTTGAAAAACTATCTCAAGTTATGTAATAGTGTCTGTTCTTCCAGTTAGGTGACACCATTGAAATTATTACGACTTGATAAAACAATCAACTCATCGTGAAATAATTATTGTAAATTGAACTGATACATAAACAGATCGTCGCTAAGATAACTCAAATTATCTCAATTATGTTAATATTGAAATTGACCATCATGTGCTCCGTTACTCAATGGATCGCCGCAGTTGAACCTAGATATTATGGCTAAATATAGAGCCGAATTGTAACTGACAGTTGGATAAGTCCCCGGGCCTTCTGGATGGTGAATCCCGACCCGATGATAATATTTACCTTCACTATATTATACTAAGGCACGTATCCTAAGCCGCGCAACGTAATCAACTCCAAGTACTCCGGCAACCTACGAAACTGTCAGCGGATCAGCTGCGAGATGTTAAGTAAAGATTTGACTAAACATTGAGTAAAAAGCATCAACAATCGAAAATACCATTAAAGTGTAATACTACTACTATCCGATTAGTACTGAGAGATTTAAATGTCCTCGATTTCACGGTGTAAGAGTTGTTACTTATCTATATTCGACCTCGTAATATCGAGAATATCAGAAGCTCTCGTCCGGCCCTATAGGTGGTACATTCAGTCTAATTTCCGATTTTGATGGATACGAAAACGAAAAGTACCAAAAAGTCAAGTCCGGGATATGAGTCACGTTCGGAGTCAGTCGGCTATCGACTAGTTCATGGGAACTCGCATAGCATATCACAATATTCGCCTCATCACTAACTAGTAACGGGGTGCAATGTACGTGTACAAACGACGACACTGATCTTAAATAAATAATAAATCCACTATAGGCGGTATCTTTTTAAAACTAAGTGCATCGTTTATCTTATCTAAAAGCAGTTTGTACACATACATACACAAAGCACTATAAAATATAATATTTTCTTTTTTAAGGCACGAAAAGTTTCGCCATTGCTAATTTACTGCGTAAACACGGCGCCGGCAGCGCTTGAAATGAAATAAAATCTTGTAAATTTATTTAAATAGAAGCGGTGAGGTAAGAAGAATTGAGGTAACTAAAATACTCATAATGATGTCGAAATAAAACGCGCCCGCGTCGTGCTTAGATCTAAAACTACGAAAAAAGTTATAAATTTGTATAATATTGCTTGTTAATAGAATGCTACGTCGACTCTTAAAACTACTCAACAATTCATAGGACTTTCGTACGAGTCGTGTTTTTCACTTCCGTTGTTGTCAGTGGTGTGGAATGGAGTGACAATCGTTATAAAAAAGAATGTTTATATATAAAGCGCATCTAGATTCTGAGATCGCCTCCAAATAGCCGTGAAAAGAAGTATTTACCAGGGTGGGGGTGGAGGAGATCCTGAAACCTAATCGTCAGCACAATGAGGTAGTTTCTAGGTTGCGGTCATAATATATTATGAACGGTAAAAGTAATCCGAACGAAATACACATAAAATTTATTGCTCTTATTGAGGTTTATGCGTTTCGCTTTGTTCATACCATCCGACCTGAGGGCAAGTAATCCATACAATGGTCCGACACAGCCGTCCGCGCTCCGCCCCACAAACATCATTGACAGCATCGAGTCATTGTATAAATCCCTCTCCGCGCCCGTTCCTCCGCTTCTTTTTGTATAATTATGTATAAAAAAATACGATTTGCTCGTGACTGTTGCGGCTGCCATGAATCACGAACAAACATCTCAAAAACACGACACTTATATAACAATAAATAATTGTGTATAAATGTAAATATGGCGAATAATTATGATAGTCCGTCCAATCATCTAATGTACGACTGGTTAAATGCTTTAAAAATAGCTAATAACGCGATACCCCTCGCTCGTCCTTTGAAAATAAATACTAAGATCTTTCATACCGATGAATACCAACATCAACGATCCCGGGTTTCGAGAGGTAGCTACTTCCTTGTTATTTTTTATATATATGCCGGGTAGGCAAACGACTCTACTCCACCTGATGGTAAATGGTTGTAGAGTCCAAACGCTAAACGAAACGTCTGTCGTAAATACTGCTAAGCGAGTTCCCCTTAACGACAAATATAATAAATTGTAAATAAAGCAATCTTCATAATTCTTAATTTACTTCATTAACGTGACTCACATTTGTTTGTTTTAGTGTCAGTGTCAAATCCGGGAAAACAAGTACTATGTCATTCACTTTAAATCGATTGGTCAAAGTAAATCACATAATTATGTCAATTGTCGCAATCGGTAAATGTAACGTCGCAGCTAAGATGTCGATGAAACAGTTGTACGAATATTCAGGCTCTTAATATGAGGATTGATCGCAATCGTCTAAACTAAAATAGTTGATCCGACAGTCATTTTCAACTACAGCTAACTTGCACCATCTGTACCATTCAAACGCCGACTCAATAATCAATCCATCAAGAGTATATATTCCGTTCTCTTAAAATGCGTTTCCAAAACCTTTCCCTTAGACATTTCGTCTGAAATATGGCGAGAAGCATTAACACGTATCGAAAGAATCGGAGACAGTATGTTACTCTCTTTATTGTATTTCATTTTGTGGTAAATGTCCGTCTATTGCAACTCTATTGAGTTTAGTTTTTACTTAATAAAGAGATCTACGTCCGATTCTTTCGACTGTGAAAACGTAAGCATCTATATTCTACGCTAATAGATTAATACAAAATCTTCACCTGTGTGCGTGCCGTGGTAAATACCTTAAAAATACACACAGGGAGATGTACATGATAGAAATATAAAATATTACTACTATTTCCATAAATGCGCATCTATGTCGATCGGATATATACGTTTAGTGTGGTAGCAATTTTAATGCTTTAGTGTGATATTTTGCAAATGTTAAATCGCCATGGTATCAATCGACATCAACTCACTTTTGAAATACAATACTCGTATATTAAAATGAATGTTAGGTAAAACAGAGCACCAAAATTTGTAGACAAGAACATTAACAATTTTTAGATAATTTAGTCTAGTATTACAATAATAAATAATTACCTATCGCTTTGTGAAAAGAGATCAACGTAAATATAAAACGTTCAGACGTAAAGTCTGGCGCGGCTTAGTGACATATTATCTCCTGTCTTCCGACTTTGTCTACTTTTCATTTAAAAAATAATCAATCTGTTACCGTTCGCATGACCCGTGCCTCTTACATTCTTACTTACCTCTATTTATCACCAGTCGACGGACCGGTAATAAAGCCCCGCTTTTTCACATTGGGGATTCTTCAAATTCGACATCTGGACTGCGTCTAAGATGTCCGCGTAGAGATGTTAGAGCATTCAACTTTTTCCCAATAAGGCAAAACTCTTCGTGATCCTGAACTATTCAGCGAGCCCAAACAGAAGGTACCGCGCCCGAGTGCTCCGAGAAGCACATGGCGATACGTACGTAACGTATATTTGATATTTATAAATGCGCACTTACGTATATCAGATCTATTGAGATTATATAACAACGTAGAATATCCAATAAATACCGAATTGGGCACGTGACGTGTATTAGAAGCCATCTTCGAGAAAGTCGCAGTTGTCGTGGAGCCCACGATGCGGGGCTTGTCTGTAGTTTGGAGACTCAGAGACTCGGGAGCCAATGGGTCAGGGTAGGTTCAGCCAAATTCCGAGGCGCTGACGGATTTCATTCCGTGCCCGCTCCAGTTGTGGTTGAGTCGAGTCAGTGACGCTCGGAGGATACAAGTTCGCGCAATGCGCCGTGCCTACAATAATATTTCTTCTTAAAACTCGTTAGAAAGCATAAAATAATTTCGAACGAGAAATTAAGACTACGGTTCGCTGCCTTGTAGTGCTATAAAAAGGAACCGATGATTGCGGGTTCGAACCCAGGCAAGCGACACTGAAAGTGCTTTGAAGGATTACATCGTAAATAAAGCTACATATGTCGAAGGGATACTGCGCATTCTCTTAAAGAGATTCTAATAAAATAAATTCAAAATAACAAATTATAAAAGAAAAGTCAGATTGAGCGCACGGAATATTTAAATTTTTTTTTTCTTATAGGAAGGCGGACGAGCATATGTGGGACACCTGATGGTAAGTGGTCACCAACGCCCATAGACAATGACATTGTAGGAAATGTTAACCATCGCTTACATCGCCAATGCACCACCAACCTTGGGAATTAAGATGTTATGTCCCTTGTGCCTGTAATTACACTGGCTCACTCACCCTTCAAACCGGAACACAGCAATACAAAGTACTGCTGTTTTGCGGCAGAATATCTGATGAGTGGGTGATACCTACCCAGATGAGCTTGCACAAAGCTCTACCACCAAGTAAATCTTTTACAATCTCCCGGCAGTACGAAACGACGCGTCTTTTTAATAATACCTATAAAGTCAAATGTGTCGTTTTGTTTGTTGTTAAGGTAATGTAAAAACTGTTAGCAATAAAATGTGATAACTTATTTGATATAAATTTGAAATGTTTATTGCCCTACCTCAACGAATAACGCATGGCGCGGGTAGTTTTACAACGTTTCCACGCGCAAAAGTTAAATTTCTAGCAGAATAATGTTCGTTCCACACGCTCCATCTGCCTTTTGTTTTTTTTTTAAACTGTGACTGTAACGATCTTAATATCTACTTAACTTAGATTATCTGAATTGTATAATCACCTTCAATGAAGATGTCCGGTGAAAAAGGTGGAAGAAGACGGTCCTCGCCTTCTGAAGGTCCCATCGCGAGGGCTTCTCACGCACGTGACTCGCTTCAAGCCTGTGGTAGAGCTCGCTACCTCGTTAAAGAAGGCGGCTTCGAATCTACGAGTAGAACAATAGTCAAATTGAGTACATTGTCGGTAATATAATATTCATTCATGATATTTAAATTACGACGTAAAATTTTACAATAGTTAGAAATCATTACATCACTAAAAATACATTTCCTTTTTAATTAGAAATCCATACCAAAGAAATAATACAACTAACCACAAACTGCAAATACTAATTAAACACTTGTCGGGGAGTCAAGACACTACAACTTCATAATTAGCTTTGCGATTAAGTCGTCTTGTTTTAAGAATGTTACTATCCAATGATGGTTTAATCTGCCAACTTATCATGAAATGCACCTACAGGGTATATTCGTTAATTAAGAGTTTCGAGTTAAGTGAAATAAATACGTAAAAGCATGCTTAGATGCAGCTCAGCTACGAAATCGATATAGCTGAACTATCCGGGCCGATAAGTTGCGCGCGCAAGAAATGCAACAAATGGGAGAAGATTAAAGGTGTCGATGTTATTTTATGTTTTTTTATAATGCCTGGCATTAGAAATTCGTCACTCAAGTGACAGATTTAAATTTTGAAAACCGATATTATAAGTTCATATAGTTATAGCCCTTTCAACACACACCGGAACCTTTCAATAAAATAAATATTACAATCGCTGAGAGCCCTAGCGAATTAAGAACAATAAATACATCGATGCCAGTGTAGATGCATCTAACCAATAAAATCTATAGAGCTAAATTATCTGGGGCGATGCGTTGCGCGCGCATGAGATGCAACAAATGGGTGGTTCCACGTGAATACAGATAGACATGGTTTTTAATAAGATTTCAGAAAACTAATATACGCAACAAGCACTGCTATAAGTACACGTTATTGTTTAAATAGTGATCGTATTGAATTTAATGATTCGAGACTAATTTACATAAAAGTCGTGATTCCTGATTAACTTGCACAATCGTTGGACCGATAATGAGAATGTTGGCACTCAAGTATCACATTTCCTTTTTAAGCACTGGGATAAGTCATTGAACAATTTTAAAAACACAACACGCGAGTTTTATCATACGGAACACGTCTTACCTCCAAGCTGTCACTGACTCGACTAAGTTAAGATTGCTATCACAGAGCGCATCCGCGAGATGAGGTGAATCAATACTTCGACGCATGCCTAGATGCCCTCTTTTTTCAGGAGAACAAAATTATTTACTAGCTGAACCCGCTGATTAATGAAAATGTTATAAAATCAAAAAAAATTAAATGACAATGTCAACGTTTAGGTATTATTATTTACTATTAATGTTGCTATTTTTACAAGCTTTTATTTAAATTATATATAGATATCAAATATACAAAATATTGGATACGGTGATAGTCTAGCGTGGAGACAGTTTGCAGCTCGAAACTTCAATTCTACTGCACGCACTACTGGCTCTCGTAGCCCATAGAAATTAGGGTTTTATTGATTTTAACGGTGGGATCTGACCTTAATGTTAGCTTTCGCTACGTAACAGCATAGGCTCAGATATTTAGATAGATAGATTTCGTTTCAGACTATAGAAAATAAATAATATGTCAGTAGTACGTACTATATTCTCTGTATTCATTAATTGCGCCATCCCGTTTCAATACTCGGAACCTCTACGTGAGCGTTGTACCTATAATGTGTTGCTCATAGGCAGAGGTTCACATTTTAAGCAGATGTCGCTGTTTCTTCTATACAATTAAGTTTGTGCAGATACAGAGGCTTACTAGCTCAGCCGGCAGAGCACCACATTATGGTTCGCTTCATATGGTTCGCCTTGGGTTCGAGTCCCACATAATATGCTATATGCTATATTTACCTAATATCTTTACATTAAGGTAATGTCTACTATGTTACGCCCATAAATACATACCTTTTTTTTCGCTGGAAAAACGCATTTTCGCCTTTCCCCCAATGGCGTGGGCGGATGTTATGCTCGCCGGCGCTGTAGTCTCCGGAATACTTACAAAAAACCAGCGTACCTACATCGTCTCTTCGGTGGAGCGGCACGGGATCGCTTGTGCATACTACCGCGACGCGGGCCTACTTTCTTCGTTGGGTTTCTGGCATGCAGATAACCCAACTAGCCCGCTTACGACAGGGGGAGGAGGTGCACATAGCGCTAACGCCTTCTCCCCATCTTCTTCAGCGGGGCGGGTCAGCGGAGCCAGACGCCTCACGCTCACGTTTCGAGGCCTTTTTCTGCGACAGTGTCAACTCTCGCATAAAGAGACCATCTCCATCCAGCATTTTTGATCGTCCGTGATTAACGCCATGCTTGGCAGCGAGAGGTCTGCACCAACTGTCGCCGTCAGGGAATGCCTCCAGGGCCCTCCCGCAGCACACTCCGTCAGGGTGTGGTTCGCCTTGTTCAGTGGCGCACCACACTCGTGGCACAAGACGGTGATACCGGCCGCCTCGCTATTTCATGAAAGTGCTTACCGAAACAGCCATGTCCCCAAGGCGGATCGCTCGCAAGAAGTGTTGCCGCCGTCCACGACACCGTCCGGTAACCTCTTACCGCTCTCACTGCTATAACTCTCTGTGGTCTACGTAGGAGAGCCTTTTTACGCGCATTGACTTATAATTATAATTTTAAAAGAGTGGCAGGTACGGGTTGGATGCGGGCTGCCCAAGATCGAGATGTTGGGGTTCTATGGGGGAAGCTTTCATTCAGCAGTAGACGACGATAAGCCGAGTTAATTATTACAAAATATTTTTACTTGATATTATAGTATTTTTATATACTACTTTGTTATTTTTTCTAGGTTTTGTACCCAGCTTTTGTGAATTTTAAGCCGAAAATTATTTATATCTGTAAAGTGACATCTATTAGCTAATTCGGAACTTAAATAATACAGGAAATTTTAGCCACTTTTTGTTAAAAAGTAAACAATATGTAAAATAATAAATTGTAATTCATAATTTAGAATTAAGTTTAGATAATGCCAAGGTTAATTTTATTATTTAAATCACTTTGGTATGCAGAATGAATTAAACTGGTCACTTACATTTTTGTACTTACGATGTTAATACTTATGTTTTCCGGGCAGATGATAAATAACGAATTAAATCACTTAAGATTTAATGAAAGCTTTGGTTGTTTAATTAATAATCAAATAATATTTTAAGAATTTAAAAATATAAATATGACTAATTTTTGTCACAAAGAAAAGTTTTAAAAATATTCTTTCGACGATGATCGTTGTAAAGTAACATCGTTAAAGAGAAAAATTGATTCAGTTTATTCCTATTGTGCTATTTTATCATGGATCCTGGGGAGAGTTCTGGTGGGGGGCCGACATTTATATTACTTTTCCTTTGTAAATACATACTTACATATATAGATAGGACGGCGTTCCGTCAGATGTCAGGTTGTCAAACTGTCAACCTAGCGAAGCGTCATTGTCGATGGAGTGCGGGCAGCTATCGGAAAGTTCTGGAACGACGCTCTCGAACGGGACGGCTCCCGCGCACCACGCTTGTGACGAATCGCTCACATCGCTATTTAATTATTTGAAGTTGATTTTATGTTGAACTGATTTATAATTACCTAAATATCGTACTATTTCTGTGCATACTTATTAAATTACGTCGATTTGTATCTCGGAGTTGATCATTTATTCTACCAAGCCCATCTACCCCATTCTAATAAGAAAATGAGTTCTGGTGAAGGCCCTCTTGGCTCTTCAGATACATAAGTAAATGTCAATAAAACAAAATATGATTTACTTTTGTATTTTTCTTTTATAAAATTCCATTTTTTGTTTTAAGATTGCCTGCTTCAATTTTAAATTTTCATTATGATTTTTTTCATTCTGCATTTGAATTGCATGCAAATTCAGTCTTGCATGCAACCTGGCATGCAGCAACTTTTTCTGCAGATGAAATGCCTTTAGCCAATTGACTTGTTAATCCGAAAACACTGTAAATTTAAATATTGTATTATTAAGACAACATAAACATCTTGATATTAAAATATTTTAATATACCTACTTTTTTCTTAATTTTTATAGGTTTAGGACTTATTTGTAGAGTCCGAAGGTATTGGAGGAGGTGCCGCCGTTACTCTGTCCACAATTACCTGAAAATATGTAAATATTTTGATAAATAAGTGATTTGTGTTATTTTTTATAGCATAGGAAGGTGGATCACCAGCGCCCATAGACATTGGCACTGTAAGAGATGTTAACCATCACTTACATCGCCAATGCGCCACCAACCTTGGGAACTAAGATGTTATGCCCCTGTGCCTCTAATTACACCCCCTTCAAACCGGAACACAACAATACCAAGTACTGCTGTTTTGCGGTAGAATATCTAATGATGGGTGGTACCTACCCAGACAGAGCTTGCACAAAGCTCTACCACCGAGTATTTTAAAACGTATACAATAACATACCGCTAGATCATTGTTTGTTCTGTTTTTTTTAAATCTCATTCTAAAAAAGATGATTAATTAAATTGATTCCACTATTACACTACATCCATAATAGTATATTATTTGAATTGCATATACCATATCCTTTAGTTTTCCACCAGAGGAGGTAGAGGTGAAGGGATGTAATATGTCCTTTAAAGATGTTTTTTTCATTTAACGGTACATAATGTAGGTAGGTACAAAGGAATAAGAAAACATTCAATATAAATTACCTGATTTAAATAATCTGAATCAAATTCATTTGAGTCCACTATACATTCATTAGGGACTTATGTCCAGGTACTTATGTCTTCCTTAGGAATATCCTTAACTGATGGTGGGCCACCACCACCAGTTTTTAACATCTCCCTCCTCTGCTCAGCTCTAATTGTTTTACTCTTTGAGCTTTAAAAGCCCCCACTATGCTTTGAGTCACTGTTCTACCATCAGATATTCTACCGTAAAACAGCAGTACTTGTTATTGTTGTGTTCCGGTTTGAACAGTGAGTGAGCCAGTGTAATTGCAGGCACAAGGGACATAACATCTAAGTTCCCAAGGTCGGTGGTGCATTGGCGATGTAAGCAATAGTTAACATATGCAATACATATGCCTAAGGGCATTGGTGACCACTTACCATCAGATGGCCCATATGCTTGTCCGCCTACCTATGCTATAAAAATACATTTATTATTTTCCATTTTTTTCCAAATACAATTCACTACATAATAAATTACTCTAAAGGTAAAGAAAGAGTTACTTTTCTCTATAATTTTGATTAACAATTATAATTATTTATATTAGACAATATAGTAGTTCATTCATTAACAGAACAGTTATAAAAATACTTACAATTATTTATATCGTTCCACAAACAACAATGAATTCTATCATCGCTTAAGGCAATATATGAATTTGTAGATAGAATGAAAGCAAAGTTTATTTCATATGTGATTGACGGTTTACATACTAGATGTTACTAGTGAAATTTCTAGATTCGTTGTACGCTGTTGAAGGTTGTTGAAGATAAAGAGAAGTTGGTGACTCAGACCAAGCATCCTGATGCGGGCTTCTGGCGAGAGGATTGGAGTATATGTGGAGCAGTTCCATTCCTTCGAGATTAACAAAACAAAGTCAAATTCCCTTCATTATTCACTTGACGCACCGATTATTGGCCCATATTGGCCCGACCTGGGAATTGAACCCAGGAGCACCGAGTCTGCGGCCTTATATCAAGCCACAAGACCAACGAGGCAGTCAGTCTTTTTATAATAGGTATGTATCTGTCCATACTACATACGAAATAAGAGAACTCTCCTATAATTAAATTATAAAATTACATATTATAAAAATGTTGTTATTGATAAATATTTTTTATTTTAAATAATTATAGTTGATATTGTTTTTCTTACCAAGGTTATCTATAGAAGAAATAAAACAGCTGTCAAATCATTTACCATTGTATTCTATAATATGTATAACATTAAAGAATGAGAATGTTCTTACTCGGACGTTGAAACTAATGAAAAACTGCAAATTCCTGTTCGAAATTCGGTTTTTTAAGTAAAGCTTACGTGTCTATTTTTGCTAAGTCGGTTATAGACATTAATAATCCCACAATTATGAAATATAAAATGAAATAGAATTTATAATACAAATAAAATGATTCGACTAGAATAACAATTACGGTTTCATAGGTTACTTCGTAAGCAAATTTACTTAAGATTGTTAAGTTTTAAAATTTAAGAATACAAGTATAGAAAATAAGTTGAACATATTCAAATTTTGTTACAATGAATGCAATAAAACGATTGAAAAATTCTACGGTAAGTCTGGAGTCTCATACAATTATGCGTATAAGTTAATACTAATCCTAAGACTCCACGCTGTGTTGTGTCGGGGGAATATATCCGACCTATAAACCTGAGAGACCATTTGTGTAATATGACATGAACGTTAACATTATTTTTTTTTACCATACGTTATTTCCGATATTCTGTTAGGGATATTATGTCAAATTTTGCCTTCGTATTTCCCTCATCGTTCGAAAAATCCAACGTATTAAATACTCACGATATACAATCAGAAAGAGCTCGCATCGACTCTCATATAGGACTTAGAATATATTTTTAACAAGCGACACCATCTCCTTTCGCTGACACAACACCAGCGTGGGCTGCTCGTCCATTACGTTACGAGAGTATATATTCATATTTATTATAATATTTCAAAATAGACACCTATAAAATAACTTATCTTTCTGATACTTGATGATAATCTGAAACATGATTCCTTATTATGTACGTGAATAAGAATATAACGTTCCTATATTACTGTCGGTATATACATAAGTGTTTAACATCAGTAATAGCGGAACGTGTTATTGATATTCTTACAATGGTTGTGTGACTTAACTCAAGTAAATAACACATCATATACAATTTAATCAAATAACATTATTCATAATAATGTAGTCAATAAATTACATTTCTTATTATTTTAAATTTATTTAAGACGGAGAAGTACCTATACGTAATTTATATATAATGAAATATATATATAAATCGTTGCTCAAATGAGATACTTATTTATAAAAAAACATCAACCAACAAAAAAAAACCAACTTGACATCTCACCGTTTAAATAAAATGATAAAAGTAAACGCGTCATATAAAACAATTACCGAAATCGGGTTTAATTTCGCAACAAGTGAAGTTCTCTGTCTTTTGAAACATCATTCGTAATGCGTTCCGCATTTTATTCGCAGCAAAGGTGTCAAGTTTAACGATAATTTAGGCTCTTAATATAAGGATTAACCGCGTTTTGTCTTCAATTGCAGTTAATCATAATGTGATGGACATTATCTAATCTCATTCAGAGTACCTATATATTCCGTACTCTTAAAATGCGTTTACAAAATACAAAATCTTTATTTATGTGCGTACTGTTGTTGAAATAATATCAAGATAAATACCTTAAAAATACACAATGCACATAGGCAGTACATACTAATAATATATGTATAATATTACTACTATTTCCAGAAATGATTGTCTACATCGATCGGAGATATTATCTTTAACTGCTATTAAAATACCTTAATGAAATTTCTTGTTTAATCGCCGTGGTGTATATTCTTCCTCTCAATTTTTAAATACAATATATTAAAATGTAAATTCAATAACACACAGTTCCAAAATGATTAGATTACAATAATAACTCTATGTTTGTTTAATAACGAACAAAGAACAACATCAATATAAAACGTTCTGGCGTTAAGTATTCCTTCGGTTATGTGATATTTTATCTTCTTTCTTCGTTCTATGTTCACTTTTCATTTAAAAATATGTACAGTCTGTTGCCGTTTTCCTCAGAAATTCAAACTCTTCGAGATAGTAACTATATAGCAAGCACACAGAATATAATGCGCACCCAGGTACGTTTAACAAATCTTTATATAATTCCGTCGAACAATAAAACTTGGATTGAGTATGTAATTTGTATTAGAAATATGATTGCATAAAATTGTCTTGCTCCCTCGTGCTTGTGGGTCAGATAAAGTTCACCCAGATGCCGAATAACCGGTGGATGATATTTCGTGCCCGCAACAGTCGAAGGTAAGCCCAGTCAATGACTCTCGGATGATACATGTTCACGCAGTGCGTCGTACCTACAATAATTGTTTTATTGTTATTAAAACTTGACAATAATTAAAAATATGTGTATAAAGTGATCAAATAGTTTTTAACGAGAAATTAAGACGTGCCATATTTACTGCCATCATCATTTGTAGTATAACTTGTAACTTTGAAGGCAAAAATCGTAAATAAAGCTACATGTGTTAAAAGAATACTGCCATGTACCGACTCGCATTCTCTTTAAAATATTCTAATGAAATATAATCAAAACAACAAATTATAAAAGAAAAGGCAGATTGAGCGCACGGAATAAAGGATCAAAATCTTACAAACTTGCGGTAGTACCTACGTAATGTTATTTGATAATTCATCCAAAGTGCTGCCTCTAATTATTAATTTTATGTCACTTCTGTTTAAAGCAATGTAATATAAGTTTTAAAAAGTTAAAAGAGATGACGATATGCTTTTTAGACGTTTATTTCACGACATATTGCATATTAATTATTATTTTTTTTACTGTGCCTCAACGGATATTGATTTAAGTCTTCATCGCGTATGGCGCAGCTATTTTTACAGCGCTTTCACACATTCAAATCAAATTTCTAGCAGAAAAATATTTGTTCCGCTCGCTCAATTTGCTTTTTGTTTTTATTTAATCTATGATTGTATAGATAAGTAAAGGTTTTACTTATAAACGGCTCTTTAGTTAAAGAATCATTCGTTTAATACTGTCATTATTGATTTAAAGAATAAGTCGCTTAGCAACGTTTATAAGATAAACCACTATTTTTTTACGTTCTTAATATCTACATAACTTAGATAATCTGAATTGTATAATCACTTTTGGTGCAAGTGTTGTTTGTCTTGTTTTCTGTTGTTACATTCGGGAGGGCTTGGCTCGATACCGTCGATGCAGGTACGTCCACGTCTATGTCTATGGTTATATCGTCTGAAATATGGCGAAGAGCATTAATAGTAAGCCTGGAGATTGCAGGGTTGCAAAGCTTAGATGATAAAAATAAAAAAAAATGGTTGTCTGTAAAGTCGGTTTACGGACGAAAGCTTAACGTGACAGCGTCATAAAAAAATTGATGAAATGACTGCAATCGAGTGAAAGAGAGATAGATGCGGCGCAAGCGTTCAATCAGCGTAACGGGACAATGAGCGTAACTGGACAATTTTTCGTGCATGCAGCTAGCGTTCATCGATTTATTAGACGTTGTCACGTCAAAATGTTATATAATGTATAAGTTTTCATCGGTGGGGGGAGCGGCTATAGATTTTCAATAATGTAAAAAAAGGAAAAGAACCCCTACCCCAGGCATCGAAAGCTTGTTATTACTTACTTTATTGTACTTCATTTTGTGGTAAAAATAAAGACATGCGTAATTGCGCCAGCACATAAATGCCAACTGGCTAAATTTACGGCGTCATCATTATTTGTAGTGCTATAAAAAATAACCTACGAGTGCGGGTTCGAACCCAGACGAGCAGCATTGAGTTTTCATGTACTATGAAAGAAAAATTGAGAAGAAAACGACAAGTGTCGAAAAATCTACCACATGTGTAACTACCAACGCGCATTATCTTCAAAAGATTCTAATAAAATATATTAAAAATTACTAATTATAAAAGAAAACGTTGATTGAGCGCACTGAATACAATATCAAAAGCTGATACAAACTCCTTAATTTTATGTAACTTTTTTGTTTAAAGTAATTTAAAATCTGCTAACGGTACTTTTGTATAAGTGTATTTTTCGTTTTAATTCATATTAAGTTAACAGGATCTTAACTAAATTGTCTTCGGAGCGTTTATAAATGAAACCGCTATTATTTCATGTTTCAAAAACGTTATATCTACTTAATGTAAGTAATGAGAATAATCACTGTTATCCGATTTTTCATTTAGAGCTTCTGCTAGAACGGCTGGTAATCCTTCTCCGCACTTATCAAACGACTTCTGAAATTGCAAGATTTGCTTTTTGGTTGTGGATCGTACTGCGTTTCGTTTTTCTGGCGAAACAGTTGCATTTTCGACGAGATCGGCTCCACATCTAAAACAACATTAACATTGAAATGCAATGATGACGTAGTCAGTTAACTGAAAATGTAATGCAATCACAGCACATTCGCGTGTTTAGAGATATAAATACGTAGAACAATGCTTAGATGCAACTCAGCTACGCAATCGATAGAGCTGAAATATCCGGGCCGATAAGTTGCGCGCGCAAGAAATGCAACAAATGAGAGAAGATTAAAGGTATGTATAGGGTTGTCGGTCAAAGCTTTAGTATAAATTTACTTAAGATCGAACTCCTACAATAAGTAAATTATCTGAAAAAATAGCACGTTATTGTAAAATAAGTTGATCGCCATTGAACTTTATTATTTGGTATTAATTTAAATATCAAACTGTAGTTTCTGATTAACCTGCGCAATCATTGGACCGGGCATTAGAAATTCGTCACTCAAGTAACACATTTAAATTTTGAAAACCGATATAAGTTTATATAGCCTTTTCAACACACACCGGAAACTTTAAAAAAAAATGAATATTACCATCGGTTAGCGCCCTAGCGAATTAATAAAAATAAATACATCGCTGTAAGTGTAGATGCATCTTAACAATAAAATCTATAGAGCTAAATTGTCCGGGCGATGAGTTGCGCGCGCATGAGATGCAACAAATGGGTGTTTCTCGGGTAAACAATTGTACAGATACACATGGCTTAAAGTAATATCTTCAGAAAACTAATATACACAGCAAGCACTGTAACTGTAACTCGTTTTTTCTTTAAATTTAAAATCTTTATTTTACAACGATTTTCACGTTGTTTTTTTATTGTGATTGATTTATTTCAATTTATTTTTTAAATTTTAAATTCTATATCGCTTAAACCGGAAAAATAATCACATTGACGTTTTAGACGAAGATACTTTAATATTACAATGTGAAATCTATATCCGCTTTTGTTACAAACTTTGATAATACACAATCGTTATCTGCACTGGAACAACACCTCCTTGGAAATTAATTATTTCACATATCAAGTGAAAAGCTCACATTGCATAAGAGTTTTAAAACAAGGAACCAAAAAAAATCACTCCTCCGTTCTATTTTTGCCTAAAAATAATTATTAATTCTGTTAGCACTAAATTTTATCGAAATCCTTATGCTAAATCCTATTTTAATTCTAATTCATATCGCCAGTGCTTCATCCAGCAATCGAGCCATTCTAATTTGTTATCATCTCCGCAGCCCAGAGACAAAGAACGACTGGAGTACTGGGAAACTGGGAAACTGGAGAAGCTAAACTGAGTCTTGCTGGTTCTCATGCGGCCCAGTTGATCAAAGAGTTTTTACCGAATGTCATTTACCTTGTTCTAATCCTATTCCTGTTTTTGAAACGAGCACAAATACGTGCAAGGTTCTGTTACCATATACGAGACTATTTACAGAATACTCTCCAGTCTCTCAATCGCCTTAGAGAAACCATATTATGATATCATCAAATATTGAAAATAAACATAAACTTCTTAAGGACAAAATAATAATCAAACGTATAAATGATACAGATCTATCAACATTTTTACTAAATGATAAACTAAGTAGCATACATTTTATGTTAAGAAAGATAAGTCACTACGTACTCTGTTGTCGTAGACTCCACGAAGCGGAACTCCTCGTCACCGACGACGATATGCTCGCTAATGGGTCAAGCGAGGTCGCTGATCATTTGTATTCCCTGACGGACTTCACGTATCGCCACATCGAGCACTTGTTCCGCCATTTTAACATCACTCGGGTTATCCGAGCTGTGCGCTATGTCTACAATATTTTATTTTGTTAAAAGTTGTCAATAATTAAAAATATGTGTATATAATGTGTATACAGCGATGAAATTGTTTCTAAATGAAATCGTACGATGATCAAGAATGTTAACTTTAGTTTATTTGCCATCATCATTTATAATGCTATAAAAGTAACTGATGATCGCGGGTTCGAACCCAGGCTAGCGACACTGAACTTGCATGCGAGTTAATGTGTGTGTAAATCGTGAACAAACCTGCATTTGTCAAAAAAAAACCATATGTATATGCATATGGTAGAGACCATTAGGCGTTGGAATCTTTAAAAGATTCTAACATAGAAAATACTTTATTCTAAAATTTAAATAATATGTGGTGAAGCCTCAGTTCTCTCTCATAACAATAATTATTCTTAATTGTACTCTTAAACCAGAACTACCGGCTGATTCATATCTCGATAAATATGTACTGGCCGTTGAACGGTAATGTCATATGCTAGTGCAAAACAACCCGTATTTTTTGTTAAATATTATTTTTTTCAGTTAATGTAAGAACTTTGTTAAACCTCAACGAATGTCGCTTGGTGTGTTAATTATGTATGACGCGGTATTTACACGCATGCAAGTCAAATTTTTAGCAAAACTACGATATTTCGCGCAACATCTTCCTTTTTTGAAATCTGTGGCTTTATAAATATCTAATAACTTTACTTATAAAGTTAAACACTCATTTATCTCTTTTTGTCATTAATTAAATAGTCAGTATTTTTGAACGAATCTGTCGCTTAGCAATGCTTCTAAGGACAACCCTTATTTTTTGTTATAAATATTTTAAGGTCTACTTAGCTTCGATAATCTTTATTATATAATCACCGTCGATGGCAATGTTTGGACACTCGTCTTCGTCCTTTGCAGCCATCGTGTGTTCACACGAATCCAACGATTTGCGCGTTTCACTTGACGCCTGTACTTCGACTATTGCCTGTTGTTGTACCCTTGATTACGTATCGGCTTTAAATCTAAAATAATATTGAAATTTAACTCCAATGATGACTTAGTCAACTCAAAATGAAATGCAATCATAGGGCACATTCGCGAGTTTAGATGTATAAATACGTAAAAGCATGCTTAGATACATTGCAACTACGCAATCGATGAGCTGAAGTATCCGGGCCGATAAGTTGCGCGCGCATGAAATGCAACAAATGGGTGAAATTATAGGTGTTGATGTTATTTTATGTCTTTATATAAAAATGTATAGACTTCGTGGTCAAACCACTTGGTGGTAGAGCTTTGTGCAAGCTCGTCTGGGTCGGTACCACCCACTCGTCAGATATTCAACCGCAAACAGTACTTTGTATTGCTGTGTTCCGGTTTGAAGGGTGAGTGAGCCAGTGTAATTACAAGCACAAGGGTCGCAGTTCCCAGCTATGGTTAACATCTGTTACAATGCCAATGTCTATGGGCGTTGGTAACTACTTTCCATCAGGTGTCCCATATGCTCGTCTGCTTTCCTATGCAATAAAAAAAAGCTTTAGTGTAAATGCACTAAACACCTAAATCTTACAACAAGCACTTCATTGTGAAATAATTTGACCAAAATTGAACTTTATCATTGGGAATTATTTTAAATATAAAAATGTAGTTTCTGATTATTCTGCACGATTTTTGTAAATTCGTCACTCAAGTAACAAATTGAAGTTTTAAAAACCGATATAAGTTCATGTAGCCATTCGAACTCACACCAAAAACTAAAATAAATATAACAATCGCTGAGCGCATTTGCGAATTAACAATAATAAATACATCGCTGCAAGTGTAAATGCAAATTAACAATATAAACTATAGAGCTAAATTATCCGGGTGATGAGTTGCACGCGCATGTAATGCAACAAGTGGGTGGTTCTATGGTAAACGTATTGCAGAAGGACACGGTTTATTGAAAGATTTTCAGAAAACTCATATAAGACACAACACAACAATAACTCCTATAAATACACTTTATTGTTAAAATAGTAATTATATTGATCTTTATGGTTCGAAACTAATTTAATTATTTTTATTTAGTCGTGTGATTCCTGATTAACTTGCACAATCCTTGGACCGATAATGAGGATGTGGACACTCAACTATCACATTTTCTTTTTAAATAGAGAGACAAATTATTGGACTATTTTAAAAACACTACTTATTTATTATATAATGAAACACGTCTTACTTCAAAACTATCTCTGACTCGACTAAGTTAAGACTGCTATCAGAGAGCGCGTCCGCGATTTGAGATGAATCAATACATCGACGCATGCCTAGATTTTTTTTGGAAAACCAACAGTAGATACATTAGAGGTTAACAAAGTTGCAATAATAGGGGTTGGAAAGTTTTTTGACAAATGTTATCATATCATTTGTAAAAGCATCACATTATAAATTGTCATTAAAAAGGGTTAATCATTAAATAATTATATTTAATATGAAATTATAAATAGTATAAATAGCCATTAATTAAGTAAAACAAGTCCATAAAATACAGATACATTAACATCATTAAAATTATTGTGAAATGATTATTAAATTTACGATATTAACTTAAATACAATTTTAGAGAAAAAAAAAATCGTCATAATTCTTATATAAGTGGTACACAATCAAAGTGGACCCGAGCGAGATAGTTCTTTACAATAATAGAAAAATTTAAGCTACTACACTACTATCACTTGGAAATACATTACAAAAGCCCACTGAGATGAGGGAAACGGAAACCCATAAAACCTAATCAAATCATGTTTTATTTATCGGGTTTCCAAGATTGTCACTTCCAACGTTAAGGTTCATTCCATTCACATGGTTCGTTTTTAGATAGTAGCGTCATGATGATGAGAAAGTTGGAAACAGTTTTTTTTTTATCAAAAAATGGCTACCCATAAAGATCCTTCTTATCCACCATTATATGAAAGCAATAACACTTTGTTTGACACCTTTTTAATTTTAATCCAAGGAATCGATTTTGATAGTTTCATGTTTTAGCTTAAAACTCAAAATGAATAATATTTTTTTTCATACTATTAATTAAAATTTAATTTTTCTGAATATTCTTCAATTGATTTTTAATTCACATTTTCACATATGCGTCACACGTATAAATAAATGGATAACCAATTAATACGTTACATTACGATTACGAACTGGGCGCTGGGCGATAGGACTTTGGTTGCGCTTAACGATGTATGGAATGGTGGAAATGGAATTTGTATCAGCGCCAATATCTTTGGTTGTTAGTGACTGTTGTAAAGTAATTAGCGGTACGAACTACGTCGAACTTTTGTTTATCACTTAATTTTGCTTGCCTCTACTTGCACGACTACATCAAACAAATTCGCGCCATTTTTGTCCCTAGTGACTGAACTAAAAATCGATTGTAATAATTTAAAATGAAATTTACATTTTTTTTCAGCTTATCGCCGTCCACTGCTGGACATATATATACATATTGTTGTTTTATTGAGTCATTTCTAAACGGAAACGAACCCCTTAGGATAACAAAAACTCATTTGTACTGAAAAATTGTAATTGCGTAATCAATTTTCTTAAAACATATTTCAAATATATGACGGCGCATTTGAAGATGATCTGACTCGAATGGTAACCTAGCAACGGTTATTTGCCAGTCTCGTTAACTCTCGAGAAGACGAACTTGAGGAGGCGGTTAAGGTATTGTTCTTAATTGAATATTGAATAAATGATTTTTTTAAGGGTAACTATGATTAGCAGGTTATCGCATTATAGCGCCCCCGGTATTGCACGCTCAGGGTTTAGGCGCGAGTTGCTCAAGCATGTATATATTAAAAATGTTCATTTACGAGTTATTCGCGAGTTTAAATAATTGCGTTTATAATTTATTAGACCATTTTCATAACTTATATTAGTTGTGTTATTTACAAAAATACTTATAGAAACCATTATGGGTTCAACAAAACAAGCCACTACAGCACGCTAAGTAACGCCATCTCCAGAATAATATTGAAACTGTTGCACACCGAAGGGTGCTTTAGAAGACCTTTCCTTTGACATTAATTGTCGGGAGAGGTTGTGTAACAGATGGCGGTCGCTGGCATAATTTGACGAACCATTATACGAAAATCACCGATCAGTTGAAAACGAATAAAATTCATCCATTGTTTAAAAAAACTCTTCATCATAAAGAGTGCCCAATAACAAACTTTTAAAATAAAATATTCGAACACCGACTGTGATTTCTTTAAAAAACATTATTTATAATGATGATAATGTGAACACTTTAATTTGATTTAATGTTCAACATTGTAAATCGCTTATTTCATTCTGCGTAGCGCCCTTGGGGAGGGATGTTACTCCTTTATAAAATCAAAACCGCCATCTATCATCATTAACATCAACTATCTATAGATGTGACTAGATGGCTGCTTTACGGCAAACATCATAAGCAACAACTTTTGTTTTACGACTTAGGACATAACTTAATACATGAAAAAAAAAATATTTTAAAAGTTTTGTTTGTGACTTATTTCATATTTCATACATACACGAAAGGACGACGCGACGCGTCGATCTTTGCGTTGCGCGTAGAATTATAAACGTTCAAGCGGGAAATTAAATTAATACTTATTTTTGTATGAAACTAAAATATAACAAATTATCAAATGTCGTAGAACAAAAGTTGTTGCTTATGGTGTTAGCTATCTAATCCTGCGAGGTTGCTGGATCATTACAAAAATAACCCTGTATATGTCAGTCTTATATATATTAACTAGCTGCCCGTCCCTACTTCGTACGGGTAAAATAAGAATTTTATCCCGTGCATTTTTTAATGAATAACTTATAAACATTCACCAATCGATTGATTCGCCCATACAGTACTGTGTATGTGTGTTCAGTACAGGGCATATAATAATTCTACTTCCTACTAATATAATAAACACGAAATTTTGTATCGTTTGCTACTCTTTCACGCAAAAGTTATGGATGGATTTTAATGAAACTTTACAATAATATAGCTCATACATCAAAATATCAAATTGGCTATAATTTATAAAGCTATTGAGTAAATTGACCAAAATTTAACAATAAGTGTACGTGACACAGTCGAAAAAATACATCTATTTGCAAGCCATTCTGGCATTCCTGCGAAAACCGTGAGAGTTTCACGAAAATAATGTATGGTGGAAATATATCTCTTATATCGTTCTACAAAAAAATCCGCGACAGCATAATATTATATCTATCTTTTATATGTACGCCATTATCGCTTAAATTGTGAATCGAAAATACAATAAATTTTATATTATTTTCCGAAATGAATTTTGTATAAACAAATTGATATGTCAACAAAATAATCGAATAAATAAACAAATAATTTTATCACTTCCAATATTTAAATAAGATAACTTTTGTCTCTTCCGCTATATCATTTGGCCAAATATTTTAAAAGTTACGACACACATATTTTAAAAGTACAGACGTCATCGATGGTTGTCCGTTTTGCGATTTGTTAAGTCCCTAGCGATTGCTTAAAGACGCACTTTACCTGTATGTAATTTAATAGGTAGGTTTTTATAGCGCCAGGCTGCATACCTTCGGGTTGCAGCGGAATGGGCCGGCACGCCCGGGCTGAAGTACCACTCTCTCACTTAAATTCGGCGTAAAATGCGCTAAATAAATAAATAAATAAACTACGCTACCATAATTCTGAGTTCAAATAACAAAATGCTAAACATACAATGTCTTACTGCTTCGCTATGACAACCAAAAGTCCTAAGACCTGTCGTTGACAATGGCCGGCTTTGGTTGATTTTAGTGAGAACTGTTATCACATGGACAGTTTTTATAGTGCATGCTCAAACAATGTCCATTCTCTGCATCACTAATGCGCCATCAACCGTGGCAACGAAGATGTTATGCCCTATGTGCCTGTAGTTTGATAGAATAAAAAAAAATGGGTACGCTTGCTCTTTTATAGTTTTAACTATACCCGACGGCGTAGATAGACAGCGGGGAATTTAATATTTTTATAAATTAAATTTTACTTTAAGCTATTGAAGTAGCCTCCGCTAGAGACTGCAGTAGCAGGTCCTGAGCCCCAGCGCAGTGGTTTATGTTCATCTGGAGGAAGCAGTGTTTGTCGCTCACGATGACATGGCTGCTTCCTCTTCTTGTGGGTGCCTAATACCACTTTTCCTTTCGTGATGGGAGGGTTACATTCTGCCGAGCCCATCACGTGCCCTGAGGGCCTTCCCGCGTCTGCACATACAACACAGTGCAGCTTTCCAATGCAGGTCGGGGACTTGTGGCCTTCGACACCACACCGGAAGCAAAGTCCGCCTTGTTCCGTTTTAGATGGGCAGAGCGCCTTAGCGTGACCAAGGTCCATGCACATCAATATTATTTCTGTATACAGATCTTTCTTTACAAGTCCTGTTGGCGTTTATCAGCGTTCGATCAAACGAGCGTCTAGACTACGACTGGGGCGTACACTTTCATCCATATAAATAGAACAAAACATATTTTTTATAATTAGTTATTTATTTTATTTGTCATTATTTTTTATTTTTTTTATTTTTTATTTATCGCTACCTACGACGTGACGTACGTAGCTAATGGCGACCACAGAAAACCAGCGTTGAAGCTCATTTAACAATGGTTTCAACACAAGCTGAGTGGTTTACCAATTTGGGCATCACATTATTCCTGTCTTTTGTTACTTTATATAATTTTGTTAATGATTTGTACAACGTGTATGTCCAAATAAAGATTTATTTGATTTGATTTGATTTGATTTGAAGCAGCGCAAAGGGCGCTCCTCCAACACGCACACCTTGGCCGAACTCCACCCAACGAGAAGACGACCGGCATCGGACAGCTTTTTTGCTGCTGTGATGGGGCCATGTCACCCGGACCATCCCCATAAAACCGGGACCACGCTGCATATCCCCGCACCTAACCGCCTCCGGGGAGCAGTCCCCTGCGCGTGCTACTGCGGCGACCACCTTCTCTTTTGTGATGCAGTCGTCCAGCCCCGTCACTCTGAGGTCCACTCGTTTCACGGGACGCACAACATTGGCAACTCCATCCAGCACAGTGCGGAACTTCTCAGCTAGCTTCTCCGCCTGCTCCGACTGAGCCTTCAGGAGCTCCAAGACCCTGGCACCCGTCGCCGACTTTCTGACTTTTAGTCCACCGCAGATCCTGGAGTTTCACGCCCTGCTCGGCCCGCTCCAGGATGTGGGCATATGTGATGCCATTTTCCTGCGCCTCCGGCTTTAGAGTGGCAATTACTGCAGCCGTCCGTGGGGCTACCAGCTTATTTTGGCCGCCTGTGGCTCCTTAGCCACTGTCGGTGGAGCTGAGGCAGCGGCTTCTGCCGGAGTAGGAGTTGTCTTCCCCTTCCTTCCCTTTTTAACAACCGTGGACCAGGATGTCTCCTAGACCACTTGTGGCGTAGTCTTCTCCGGCACCATAGTAGCACTCGATGAGCCTGCTTTCGATAACGGCGTGGTGGCTGGAGCCACCCGCTTAGGTGCAGATGCGGGTTTCGACTTCGGAGCCTGATGAACCGCCTGTGCGTAGGTTGGTGTTGTATTCTGCACCACAGCCGGTCGGTCTGCCGCTACAGGTGGACGAAGGTTCCCCGCAGGGGACTCGCCGACTCATTTGCCGCTGCAACCGTGGTCTATATCTCGCCAAACTCACGACGGTGGGCCTTCAGTTTTGTCCTGAGGCCCTATACTTCCTTACGAAGGCGGCTATTGTCGGCGTGAAGCCGACGGGTTTCCTCCGCCTCGGTTCTTGTAGCCAGAGCATCGACGATGCTCTGGATAGAAGCCACTCTTCAAGTTGCTGGACTTCTGGGCAACCTCCAAAATTAACGCTGCATTGCAGCCTCCGCGCGCAGCTCTTCCGCGCCCATCTTAGTGGGATCCTCTACATGTTTCTCCGATGAAGTAGATTCTTCGGAGTCCAGCACTATTTTAGGCACGTCTTTCTTGAATGCCCGACTACGGAGCGAGCGCTCAAAAGCCTCCTCCCTTGCCTCCTCGGCTTTTGCTTTCAGCTCGGCCTTAGCCCGAGCAAGGCCACTACCTCGCCCCTTAGACGACGCTTTGCCGCGATTTGCAGAGTAGCTCTTCGCGGCCACCCTCAAGTCCGTCTCCGTATCGGAGTCGGAATTAAAAGTTGATAGGCCTAAGGCCGTTTTCGTCCAACTAAGGCATCGGACACCTCAGTGTCGGCTTCGATTGCCTAAACCAACAAACAACAACAAAAAAGAAACAATGACCGAGAAACAAAAAAAAAAAAACAACCAACTATAACAAAAAAACAAGGTCTATAAAGACCTAATTCGAACAAACAATCAAACACTAAGCGAAACAAAAGGCCATATTACAAGTGAATTCTTATTTAACCTAACCTATAACCTAATATATAAACTATAATATCCTAAAATGACAATGGAATTTTGAAAGATTTTCATCAAGTAATTATTCCATGCGGGTGAAACCGCGGGTTCAGCTAGTGAATAATTTTGTTCTCCTGAAAAAAGAGGGCATCTAGGCATGCGTCGAAGTATTGATTCACCTCGTCTCGCGGATGCGCTCTGTGATAGCAATCTTAACTTAGTCGAGTCAGTGACAGCTTGGAGGTAAGGCGTGTTCCGTTTGATAATACTCGCGTGTTGTGTTTTTAAAATTGTTCAATGACTTATCCCAGTGCTTAAAAAGGAAATGTGATACTTGAGTGCCAACATTCTCATTATCGGTCCAACGATTGTGCAAGTTAATCAGGAATCACGACTTTTATGTAAATTAGTCTCGAATCATTAAATTCAATACAATCACTATTTAAACAATGACGTGTACTTATAGCAGTGCTTGTTGCGTATATTAGTTTTCTGAAGATCTTACTAAAAACCATGTCTATCTGTAATACGTTTCACATGACACCACCCATTTGTTGCATCTCATGCGCGCGCAACTCATCGCCCGGACAATTTAGCTCTATAGATTTTATTGTTAAGCTGCATCTACACTTGCAACGATGTATTCCTTTTTCTTAGTTCGCTAATGCGCTCAGCGATTGTATTGTCTATTTAATTTAAAGTTTCCGGTGTAAGTTGGTTACACGAACTTATATCGGTTTTCAATATTGAAATGTGTTAATCGAATGACAAAACTCTGACGTTCGGTTCTATGAGTTTGCAGAATGATTAGAAAACACAGTTTTATGTTTAAGTTAGTTACGATCTTAAATTTCAATGTGGCTACTGATTTGACAGTGAAATGCCGTTTAGCAACACATTTTACTTGTTGTAGGTTTTTGGCCTTCATTATATTTATCCTGAAGATTTGATCACAAACCCTGTACATAAGTATTTTTATATAAATGTGATATTAAGCATCCCATTTGTTGCATCTCATGCGCGCGCAACTTACCGCCCCGTATATTTTAGCTCTATCGATTACGTAGTTGTGTTGCATGTGAGCATGTCTCTACGTATTTATATCTCTTGTCTCGCGAATGTGCCCTGTAATTGCATTTCTTATTGAGTTGACTGACTAAATAACAAATTAATTTCAATTTGAATATTGTTTTAGGTTCGAAGCCGCCTGCCTTCTTTAACGAGACCGCGGAATCTTCGAATATCTGATACAGTGATCTAGCCAAAGGCTTGAAGCCAACCCTGCGTACAACCACGGATCGATGGATCCGTGGCAACCCCACACGATGATCACTACCGAGGAAGAAAGTGCGTCGGAGATCGACATTGACGGTGATTATATAATTCAGATTATCCAAGCTAAGTAGATATTTATACCGATTAAAATAGCTTATAAGTTTTGCGAATTTCTTATAATTTAAGCGAATGATTAGCTCAAAAATGCTGTTGTCCTTAGACTATCAAATTAATAATGACGAAAAGAGATGAATGAGTGTTTAAATTTATAATTAAAGGTATTAGTTATTTATAAAGTCACAGCTATTTTTTATCAGAACGAGCACTAGTCTGCTAGAAATTTGACTTGTATGCATGAAAACGCGGGAAACATTCATGCGCTACATAAAAAATTTAGACACCAAGTGTTATTCATTAGGTAGGACAAAATATTTTTTTTAAATTAATATGAAATAAGTCCATAAATACACTTATTAAAAAGTATTTCGCCTTCTTTTTCAGAACAGGTTTTAGATATGTTTAAACAAGCAAAATGGCATAATTAATAAAATTACAGCAATTTTAATGTATTTTCAAAAAATCGCGTTAGTGGTTCTGGTTCTAGGACATAATAAATAATATTTATCATTCGTTTCTTTAAGATTTTTCCCATTAACTGGAAATTCAGCGGCGCTTGCGCTTAAGGTTTCGAACCCGCATTCATCGGTTATTTTTTATAACACTACGAAATGATGATAGCAGTAAATCTACGTACGTCTTAATTAAGAAACTATTTTATCATTCTATACACATATTTTTATTTATTGTCAAGTTTACACAAAAAAAAAAACATTGTATACACAGGCATGGAGCCTCCGAGCCTTACTGTATTGGCTGAACTAGAACTGGAACGGGCGCAGGTGGAAATCAATCAGTGCATCGACATTTTGCTGGACCTCCCCTGACATAGAGGCGTCCATGAGACAGACGGTCCGGAGGATTTCCGCATCGTGGGGTTCCCGAATACGCAGTACGTATTAACTTCACATGACCAAGGCGATTTTTTTGAAGATAGCTTCTTGTGGTAGTCACGTCGTGTTCATTTCTGGTTTTATTGAATCTTCTACATTATTATACAATCTTAACAAATCTCATATACGTAAGTTTATGGATAATATTACAATACGTTTCGCCATGAGTTTCTCAGAGCACTCAGGCGCAGTATCTTCTGTTTTGAGTCGCTGTATAGTTCGCTTTGGCTTTGTGCCCATCGGGTAGGTATCAGATATTCTACCACTAAACAGAAATACCTAGTACTGTTTCTTAGAATTCATATTATTTCTTACATCGCCAATGTCCGTAGGCGATAAGGAACACTTACCATTGGGTGGAACATTTGCTCGTCCGCTGGCCCGTAGCATAAAAAATACGATCACGACGATTTTTGCCTTATTGCGAAAACTTAAATCATCATTGGATTTCAATTTGAATATTGTTTTAGGTTCGACGCCCCCACCGCTCCGGACTACTGCTGTGACCATGAGTTGGTGGATCAGTCGGAAGAAGTTAGTACGACGACTATTATAGAAGAACCTGCACCAGATTTCTTGCCCGAAGGTGATTATATAATTTATATTTTCTAAGTTAAGTAGACAGTAAGGTATTTATAACGTAAAATAATAGCGGCTCATAAACTTTGCTATGCTAGCGTCAAATCAATAATGACAGAAAGAGAAAAATAAGTATTCTTCAACTAAACGGCCGTATACAAGAAACGTGTAAGTTATTTATAAAGCTACAGATAAAAAAAACAAAAGGAAAAGGGATTGTGCAGAACCAGCAAAGTTCTGCTTGAGAGAATAATGGCGAGATTCATACATTTATCTGTACGAGTACAAAAAAGAGTTAATAGATAATAAATAGATTTTTTAGTTTTTGTTTCTTTTTCTTAAGGTCCGCGTATATTCCAAAATTAAAAAGCAATTGGTCGTTTGTACCTATAAGCCATTTGTTATTAAAAACCAAGTGACGTTTGTTAATCTATCAAACCAACATTACTCGAGGATGGTTACAATTTTTTTTATAATATTTCTATTTTTGATTACCGCACCTCTTAATTTAGAAATTATTCCATCGCTCTATACACATGTTATTATTGTCAAGTTGTAACAAAAAAAAAATACTTTATAGACACAGCGGACAGCGCAAACACGGATCCACCAAGCGCAACTGACTCGAATGAAATCAGTCAGTGCTTCGGAATTTTTAAGAACCACCCCTGACCCACTCCCGACACGAGGCTCGGCAACGGAGAGAAGCCTCCCTTCGTGGGGACCACGACACCGGAGTATGTAACGGCTTCACCTGAACAAGGCGATTTTAAAGAAAAATATTTCAAATAATAATCACGTGCCCAATTCGTTTTTTATGTAATGTTCTACATTAATATATAAATTTAATGGACTTGTTATACGTAAGTGCGCATTTATGAATAACATACACGCGGTATCTTCTGTTTGGGCTCGCTGAATAGTTCAGGATCACGAAGAGTTTGCCTTATTGGGAAAAAGTTGAATGCTCTAACATCTCTACGCATAAATCTTACGGCCGAATACAGAAACGTCATTTAAATATAAAGTGGAACTTAATTATTTGAGACGCCGTTAATTTAAAATTTCGCATACTAAATTTGAAATTAATGGCGCTCCAAATACTTAAGTCCCACTTAATATTTGAATGACGTTTCAGTATTCGGCCATTAGACGCAGTCCAGGTGTCGAATTTGAAGAATTCCCAATGTAAAAGTAAGCCCCACTTTTTATTACCGGTCCGTCGGCTTGTGGTAAATTGAGGTAGAATAAGGATGTAAAAGAAACGGGTAATGCGAACGGTAATAGATAGACTACTTTTTAAAAGAAAATTAGACATAGTCGATAGATAGGAGATATATATCACTATGCCGCGCCAAGGCTTGATGTCTGAACTTACATATTGATCTCTTCTCACAAAGCGATAAGTAATTGTTATAATACTAGACTAAATTATCTAAAAATAATTAATGTCTTGTCAAATGATTTTGGTAATGTATTTTACCAAGCATACATTTTACAATATTGTATTTCAAAATCGAGTTGATGGTGGTTGATACCATGGCAATTTAACATTCGCAAAATATCACAATAAAGCATTAAAATTGCTACCACACTAAACGTATATATCCGATCGACATAGATGCGCATTTATGGAAATAGTAGTAATATTTTATATTTCTAGTATGTATATCTCCCTGTGTGTATTTTTAAGGTATTTATCACGGCACGCACACAGGTGAAGATTTTCTATTAATCTATTAGCGTAGAATATAGATGCTTACGTTTTCACAGTCGAAAGAACCGGTCGAGGATCTCTTTATTAAGTAAAAACTAAACTCATTAGAGTTGCAATAGACGGACATTTACCACAAAATGAAACACAATAAAGAGAGTAACATACTGTCTCCGATTCTTTCGATACGTGTTAATGCTTCTCGCCATATTTCATACGATATCTCTAAGGAAAAGGTTTTGGAAACGCATTTTAAGATAACGGAATATATACTCTGGATGCGATCAATGGTGCAAGTTAGCTGTAGTTGAATACATAAGATATCACAGTCATAGTTAAGATACATATTTAGAAAAGGTTAAAAAGGAAGTTTAATGTAGATTCTGCTGGGTGCGGAATGCATTACGAATGATGTTTTAAACTTACACGAAAACCGAAAACACGGAAAGCAACTCGTTGCTAAATGAAATCCGATGTCATTAATTGTTTTGTATGACGCGTTTACTATGATCATTTTATTTGAACGGTGAGACATTAGAGTTCATTTACTTTAAGAGAATTTTCATAACATTCAGACGAGTTTTATAAACGTATTTAAAGTTCGATCCGACAGAATATTTTACAACTTTGACAATTGATCCTTTCTTAAAACGTACCCCCGACTAAGTTAAATCGTTTGATTTTTTTGTAAAAAATAAATAAGAAATGTATTTCATTGGCTACATTGTTACGAATTACGTTATTTGATTAAATTGTATATGATGTGTTATTTACTTGAGTTAAGTCACACAACTATTGTAAGAATATCAATAACACGTTCCGCTATTACTGATGTTAAACACTTATGTATATACCGACAGTAATATAGGAACGTTATATTCTTATTCACGTACATATTAAGGATTGTCATATGCGAGCAAAGTATAAGAACGATTTGATATTCTTTAGATAACTATTTTGATATGTTATAATAAATATGAATATGTACTCTCGTAATATAATGGATGAGCAGCCCACGCTGGTGTTGTTTCAGCGAAAGGAGATGGTGTCGCTTGTTAAAAAAATATTCCAAGTACCTATTCGAGAGCCGATGCGAGCTCTTTCTGATTGAATATCGTGAGTATTTAATACGTTGGATTTTTCGAACGATGAGGGAAATACGAAGGCAAAATTTGACATAATAGCCCTAAAAGAATATCGGAAATAATGTATGGTAAAAAATAATGTTAACGGAAGTGCCATATTGCACAAATGGTCTCTCAGGTTTTTAGGTCGGATATATTCCCCCGACACAACACAGCGTGGAGTCTTAGGATTAATTCACTTATACTCATATATGTATATCCCGATATATATAACTATCGATAGTCGATGTTTTGTACTTTCTTCATCTCTGTAGAACCTACAGTTCATCTAATACGCGGTACCTCAACGTTAAATGTTTCGACCGTTTTATTAATTTAACCAACGCAAATGTTTGGAAATGTTCAACTTACTTTCTGTACTTGTATTCATTCGTAAATGTTAACCATTTTAAGTACTGTTTCCTTACAAATTACCAAAACAATGTAAATTGATTTTCTAGTCAAATCCTTGATTCAGTAAAAGGATCTTTCTCTATTTAACATCTGAGTGTCTATAATCGGCTTAGTGAATTTTCAGGTATGATTAATGTATTTTAACTTTATAACTAATGTATGGAATAAAGTAATTAGAGGATGTAGCAGTTGTTTTATTTCTTACATTTACATAACCTCATAAGAAACAATCACAATATTAAATTATTCTAAGAATTATTAAGTACCACCAAATAATGATAATGATTGTTGTAAGAGACATATTTAATAAAAGCTTACCTCATTTCACTCCAACTTCCTTAAGTCGGAAATCGGTATTCTCCGTGCAGTGACGGAGTAAGAATACATAATCTCGGAGTGGACCGTCGTGCCGGTTGTTGACCGGACGATGGGGTTCCGGCGGCCACTACCGGGAGGGTTCGGGGGCCCTTCCGTCTGGCGAATCTGTGTATTTTCCCTTCTGACAGCTTCTTCACGTCTCTTCCTCTTTTTTCCCCTATTTCATGACAATGCATATAAGAAATAACGGTCGTTCAGCGGTGCACACCCCCACCATACCTTCGCTGTTTGAAATTGAGTTCGCTATCATCCGTGCTGTCCACAACCATCTCGAGACAGCACGGCCACCAATGTTGTTTCTTACGGAGACTCAAATACTCCGTCCTGACGATACCAGTTACCTTAATTATCCCGGCTATATGCTTGAAGAATCCTTCAAAGCGAAAGCCGGAGTATGCTTGTTCGTTAGGACGGATGTTTGTTTTCACCGTCTGCGCTGCTTGGAGGAACCTTCCTTCACCATGTTAGTGGTGCGTGTCGTCTTGGTTCATCAGAGTCGAGTCTACGTGTGCCTCTACAGATCCCATAATGGTGACTTGGAGACAAGCCGACTATTTGACCATCTTAGTCGGGTGGCAGATGCTGCGCAAGAGCAGTTTCCTAACGCGGAACTGGTGTTTTTGGGGGAGTTTAACGGTCACCACGAATCATGGTTGAAGTCTCCCAAACCTGACCATGCTGGTAGGACTGCTCATGCTTTCGCTCTTACGCATGACTTGACCCAGCTGGTTGATCAGCCTACTAGGATCCCAGATATTGACGGGCAACGCCTTCTCTACTGGACCTTCTGCTGACTAGCCACCCGGTGGAATATCAGGTTGAGGTTCGGGCTCCTCTTGGTTCTTCGAATCACTGTCTGATATCTACCAAAGTGCCACAGGCCAAGCTGCCGTCACCAACGGTATGCAAACCTCGCATTTGGCACTATAAGTCGACAGATTGGGACGGTTTGCGCGATTACTATGCGTCAGTCCCTTGGAAGGAACGTTTCTTCAATGAGAATGACCTGACAGCTAGCGCCGCTGCTATTGCTGGTGAGATCCTTTTGGGGATGGAATACTAAATGCCTAACTCAGACTGACAAACAGACAGTTCACTCGCGAATGTGCCGATGCTGTGTCATCTAAGCAGGCGGCATATCGCGCGTGGATCAATGGCTGCGTTAGCGTGGCATCTAACATTGACTCTACTAAAAGCAACCTACAATAAAACCTCCTAGTCCTGTAGGAAGGTATACGCAAGAGCGGATGCAGAGCGCATTGCGCAGTTTGGCCATGACCTTGTTTCACATCCTAGGGGCTCCCGTAGCTTCTGGCGTCTGACCAAATATGTGCAAACCAATTTCTGCCAACCTTCGCTGCCACCGCTCAGGTATCCGGACGGATCGCTAGCTCACAGTCCGCAGGAGAAAGCCGATCTTCTGGCAAAACTCTTTGCGAATAATTCCATGATCAATGATTGTAGTGAGCTGCCACTAACAATTCCTTCATGTGGTCACACGATGCCTGACATCAAAATCAGGCAGCGTGATGTGCTTGCAGAGCTGCAATCACTTGATGTTCAAAAGCTAGCGGTCCCGATGGAATACCAGCCGTAGAGCTGATGAAGATTGCAGCGGAGCTGTCTCCTGTGTTAACGCGCCTGTTCCAGCTCTCTTTCAATAGGTTGAATGCCGGATTCTTGGAAAGAGGATGATGTGCAAACGGTTCCCATAAAGGGGATCGGTCTGACCCGGCAAATTATCGGCCAATAGCTATCACTTCAGTACTTTGTAAGGTGATGGAACGGATCCTAAACAACCAACTGATCCATTACCTAGAAGATCAATGACTAAAACCTGTCTAATTGATGATCGTCAGTACGGATTTCGACCAAAACGGTCCACAGGTGATCTTCTAGCGTACGTAACACACCTCTGGGGTGAAGCTATCGACAAGCGTGGGGAGTCGTTGGCCGTCAGCCTCGATATCTCCAAAGCTTTCGACAGAGTTTGGCACAGAAGTTTTCTCTCCAAGCTGGCATACGGACTGCCAGCTCAGCTCTGCACCTGGATTGCTAGCTTCCTACACAAGCGCAGCCTTCGCGTTTTAGTTGATGATTGCGCTTCAAAATCCCATGTAGTGAATTCTGGAGTCCCCCAGGGGTCTGTGCTATCCCCCACTCTTTTTCTTTTGCATATCAATGATATGCTCTCTTTCGGGAACATACATTGCTATGCAGATGATAGTAGAGTGCATGGGGGATACCACGGATGCGCAGTAGCTGGGCGGGTGGAAACTGAGGAGAGGCGGAGGGATCTTGTTGTTGAACTCGATAGGTCGTTAGGACTCATCGCCAAATGGGGCTCGGACAATCTTGTTGAGTTTAACGCCAAGAAAACACAGGTAGGCGCTCTCACAGCGAAAAAGTCACAATTTTTCCCTCCTCCTTCCCTCTGTGGCACTACGCTGGAGATACATAGCAAAGTCGCCATACTAGGGATCGACGTTCGGTGCGACCTCAATCCAAAGTATCACATCGAGGCTGTTATAAAAACAGCCTCACGTAAACTCGGAGTCCTGAAAAGGTGCGGCGTTTTTTCACGCCACAACAACTGCTCCTGTTATATAAAACACAGGTGCGGTCTTGCGTTAAATGTTAATCGCACCTTTGGGATGGCTCCGCCAAGTACTTACTGGAGGCCTTGGATCGGTTGCAGCGACGTGCAGTTCGCATTATTAGCGAGGTGAAGGTCACCAACACCCTCGAGCCATTACAATTGCGTCGAGAGATAGCGGCACTCAGCGCTTTCTATCGAATGTATCATGGCGAGTGCTCACAGGAACTATTGTCCCTCATTCCTGCTTCTCCTTTCCTTCACAAGTCTACGCGTGCTGGCTCTCGATGACACCGCCTAACTGTGACATCAATTCCATCGCGAACGAAGAAATTTGGCAACTCTTTTCTTTGTCGCACCTCCAAAATATGGAATTCTTTACCAGCACACGTGTTCCCCTCCTCTTAAGACCTGGGTTCCTGCAAACGAGGCGTGAAGAGGCATCTTGCGGGCCGGCAAGGCGGGGTCAGATCATTTTTCATGATTTACCATCAGGTGGAGTAGGGATTTGCCCTCCCGGGCTATAAAAAAAAAATCGAAATCGAAATTCGGAATCGTTAAAAATACGCGTATCATCAATTGAACCATTTAGAATACGTATTACTGCATATTTTCAAAAATAATGTAATTGAATATGGCCATTATTCAATGTATAATAAAGTAAATGGCTTTTATTGTTATTCCTCACTAGTCTACTAATACAAGCCCGTCCTGACTTCATACTGGTAAAATTAGTTTTTTTTATCGGGCATTTTTAATTCAATGATATATAAATATTCCGAATATTCGCTAATCGATCTTATCGCCCATACAGTACAGTGCTAAGGGCAAACGATTAAATTTACTCATAAAGCGATGTTGTATAATATGACGTCTAAAATAAATATGCATCATATTAAAATTATATATAGCAGTATAGCAATATTAATAGGGAATGATTATACCTAAACGTTAAATGAATTTTAAAATATTTTCATCAAAAACTTAATTTCACGCGTGCAAAGCTGCGGGATCAGCTAGTGAAAAATATTGTTCTCCTGAAAAAAAAGGGCATCTAGGCATGCTTCGAAGTATTGATTCACCTCATCTCGCGGATGCGCTCTGTGATAGCAATCTTAACTTAGTCGAGTCAGTGACAGCTTGGAGGTAAGACGTGTCCCGTATGATAATACTCAAGTGTTGTGTTTTTAAAATTGTTCAATGACTTATCCCAGTGCTTAAAAAGGAAATGTGATACTTGAGTGCCAACATTCTCATTATCGGTCCAACGATTGTGCAAGTTAATCAGGAATCACGACTTTTATGTAAATTAGTCTCGAATCATTAAATTCAATACAATCACTATTTAAACAATAACCAAGAATAAATAAGGCCATGTCTATCTGCATTCACGTGGAACCACCCATTTGTTGCATCTCATGCGCGCGCAACGCATCGCCCCAGATAATTTAGCTCTATAGATTTTATTGTTAAGATGCATCTACACTGGCAGCGATGTATTTATTTTACTTAATTCGCTAGAGCGCTCAGCGATTGTAATATTTATTTTATTTCAAGTTTCCAGTGTGTGTTGAAAGGGCTATATGAACTTATATTGGTTTCCAAAATTTAAATGTGTTACTTGAGTGACGAATTTCTATTGCCCCCAATGATTGCGCAGGCGGCAGGATAATCAGAAACCACAGGTGTATATATAAATTAATCCCAAATGTAAAATTCAATATTGGTCAAATTATTTCACAATGAAGTGCTTGTTGTAGGATTTAGGTCTTTAGTACATTTATACTCAAGCTGTGTGTCGGTGTACAAAGTCTATACAGTTTTGTATAAAGACATAAAACAACATCGACACCTTTAATCTTCTCCCATTTGTTGCATTTCTTGCGCGCGCAACTTATCGGCCCGGATAATTCAGCTCTATCGATTTCGTAGCTGAGCTGCATCTAAGCATGCTTTTACGTATTTATATCACTTAACTTTGTAGCTGCATTTCATGATAAGTTGGCAGATTAAACCATCATTGGATAGTAACATTCTAAAAACAAGACGACTTAATCGCAAAGCTAATTATGAAGTTGTAGTGTCTTGACTCCCCGACAAGTGTTTAATTAGTATTTGCAGTTTGTGGTTAGTTGTATTATTTCTTTCGTATGGATTTCTAATTAAAAAGGAAATGTATTTTTAGTGATGTAATGATTTCTAACTATTGTAAAATTTTACGTCGTAATTTAAATATCATGAATGAATATTATATTAACTACAATGTACTCAATTTGACTATTGTTCTACTCGTAGATTCGAAGCTGCCTTCTTTAACGAGGTAGCGAGCTCTACCACAGGCTTGAAGCGAGTCACGTGCGTGAGAAGCCCTCGCGATGGGACCTTCAGAAGGCGAGGACCGTCTTCTTCCACCTTTTTTACCGGACATCTTCGTTGAAGGTGATTATACATCTCAGATTATCTAAGTTAAGTTGATATTAAGATCGTTACAGTCACAGTTTAAAAAAAAAACAAAATGCAGATGGAGCGCGTGGAACGAACATTATTCTGCTAGAAATTTAAGTTTTTCGCGTGGAAACGTTGTAAAACTACCCGCGCCATACATATTAACACACCAAGCGATACAACAAACAAAATGAAACTTTTGACTTTATAGGTATTATTAAAAAGACGCGTCGTTTCGTACTGCCGGGAGATTGTAAACGATTTAGATATTCCGTGCACTCAATCTGACTTTTCTTTTATAATTTGTTATTTTGAATTTATTTTATTAGAATCTCTTTAAGAGAATGCGCAGTATCCCTTCGACATATGTAGCTTTATTTACGATGTAATCCTTCAAAGCACTTTCAGTGTCGCTTGCCTGGGTTCGAACCCGCAATCCTCGGTTCCTTTTTATAGCACTACAAGGCAGCGAACCGTAGTCTTAATTTCTCGTTCAAAATTATTTTATGCTTTCTAACGAGTTTTAAGAAGAATCATTATTGTAGGCACGGCGCATTGCGCGAACTTGTATCCTCCGAGCGTCACTGACTCGACTCAACCACAACTGGAGCGGGCACGGAATAAAATCCATCAGCGCCTCGGAACTTGGCTGAACCTCCCCTGACCCATTGGCTTCACGAGGCTCCGAACTACAGACAAGCCCCGCATCGTGGGCTCCACGACATCGGCGTGCGTAACGGATTCACTTGACCACGGCGACTGTCTCGAAGATGGCTTCTAATACACGTCACGTGCCCAATTCGGTGTTTATTGGATATTCTACGTTGTTAAATAATCTCAATAGATCTGATATACGTAAGTGCGCATTTATAAATATCAAATATACGTTACGTACGTATCGCCATGTGCTTCTCGGAGCACTCGGGCGCGGTACCTTCTGTTTGGGCTCGCTGAATAGTTCAGGATCACGAAGAGTTTTGCCTTATTGGGAAAAAGTTGAATGCTCTAACATCTCTACAAGGACATCTTAGACGCCGTCCAGATGTCGAATTTGAAGAATCCCCAATGTGAAAAAGCGGGGCTTTATTACCGGTCCGTCGACTGGTAGTAAATAGAGGTTAGTAAGAATGTAAGAGGCACGGGTCATGCGAACGGTAACAGATTGATTATTTTTTAAATGAACAGAAGACATAGTCGGGAGACAGAAGATATATATCACTAAGCCGCGCCCAGACTTTACGTCTGAACGTTTTATATTTACGTTGATCTCTTTTCACAAATCGATAGGTAATTATTTATTATTGTAATACTAGACTAAATTATCTAAAAATTGTTAATGTTCTTGTCTACAAATTTTGGTGCTCTGTTTTACCTTTCATTTTAATATACGAGTATTGTATTTCAAAAGTGAGTTGATGTCGATTGATACCATGGCGATTTAACATTTGCAAAATATCACAATAAAGCATTAAAATTGCTACCACACTAAACGTATATATCCGATCGACATAGATGCGCATTTATGGAAATAGTAGTAATATTTTATATTTCTAGTATGTACATCTCCCTGTGTGTATTTTTAATGTATTTATCACGGCACGCACACAGGTGAAGATTTTGTATTAATCTATTAGTGTAGAGTATAGATGCTTACGATTTCACAGTCGAAAGAATCGGACGTAGATCTCTTTATTAAGTAAAAACTAAACTCATTAGAGTTGCAATAGACGGACATTTACCACAAAATGAAATACAATAAAGAGAGTAACATACTGTCTCCGATTCTTTCGATACGTGTTAATGCTTCTCGCCATATTTCATACGATATGTCTAAGGGAAAGGTTTTGGAAACGCATTTTAAGAGAACGGAATATATACTCTTGAGGGGATTGATTATTGAGACGGCGTTTGAATGGTACAGTTGTGCAAGTTAGCTGTAGTTGAAAATGACTGTCGGATCAACTATTTTAGTTTAGACGATTGCGATCAATCCTCATATTAAGAGCCTGAATGTTCGTAAAATTGTTTCATCGACATCTTAGCTGCGACGTTACATTTACCGATTGCGACAATTGACATAATTATGTGATTTACTTTGACCAGTCGATTCATTTAGTGAATTTCATAGTACTTGTTTCCCGGATTTGACACTGACACTAAAACAAATGTGAGTCACGTTAATGAAGAGAATTAAGAAATATGAAGATTGCTTTATTTACAATTTATTATATTTGTCGTTAAGGGGAACTCGCTTAGCAGTATTTACGACAGACGTTTCGTTTAGCGTTTGGACTCTACAAACATTTACCATCAGGCGGAGTAGAGTCGTTTGCCTACCCGGCATATATATAAAAAATAACAATTAAGTAGCTACCTCTCGAAACCCGGGATCGTTAATGTTGGTATTCATCGGTATGAAAGATCTTAGTATTTATTTTCAAAGGACGAGCGAGGGGTATCGCGTTATTAGCTATTTTTAAAGCATTTAACCAGTCGTACATTAGATGATTGGACGGACTATCATAATTATTCGCCATATTTACATTTATACACAATTATTTATTGTTATATAAGTGTCGTGTTTTTGAGATGTTTGTTCGTGATTCATGGCAGCCGCAACAGTCACGAGCAAATCGTATTTTTTTATACATAATTATACAAAAAGAAGCGGAGGAACGGGCGCGGAGAGGGATTTATACAATGACTCGATGCTGTCAATGATGTTTGTGGGGCGGAGCGCGGACGGCTGTGTCGGACCATTGTATGGATTACATGCCCTCAGGTCGGATGGTATGAACAAAGCGAAACTCATAAACCTCAATAAGAGCAATAAATTTTATGTGTATTTCGTTCGGATTACTTTTACCGTTCATAATATATTATGACCGCAACCTAGAAACTACCTCATTGTGCTAGCGATTAGGTTTCAGGATCTCCTCCACCCCCACCCTGGTAAATACTTCTTTTCACGGCTATTTGGAGGTGATCTCAGGATCTGGATGCGCTTTATATATAAACATTCTTTTTTATAACGATTGTCACTCCATTCCACACCACTTACAACAACGGAAGTGAAATACACGACTCGTACGAAAGTCCTATGAATTGTTGAGTAGTTTTAAGAGTCGACGTAGCATTCTATTAACAAGCAATATTATACAAATTTATAACTTTTTTCGTAGTTTTAGATCTAAGCAAGACGCGGGCGCGTTTTATTTCGACATCATTATGAGTATTTTAGTTATCTCAATTCTTCTTACCTCACCGCTTCTATTTAAATAAATTTACAAGATTTTATTTCATTTCAAGCGCTGCTGGCGCCGTGTTTTCGCAGAAAATTAGCAATGGCGAAACTTTTCGTGCCTTAAAAAAGAAAATATTATATTTTATAGTGCTTTGTGTATGTATGTGTACAAACTGCTTTTAGATAAGATAAACTATGCACTTAGTTATAAAAAGATACCGCCTATAGTGGATTTATTATTTATTTAAGATCAGTGTCGTCGTTTGTACACGTACATTGCACCCCGTTACTAGTAAGTGATGAGGCGAATATTGTGATATGCTATGCGAGTTCCCATGAACTAGTCGATAGCCGACTGACTCCGAACGTGACTCATATCCCGGACTTGACTTTTTGGTACTTTTCGTTTTCGTATCCATCAAAATCGGAAATTAGACTGAATGTACCACCTGTAGGGCCGGACGAGAGCTTCTGATATTCTCGATATTACGAGGTCGAATATAGACAAGTAACAACTCTTACACCGTGAAATCGAGGACATTTAAATCTCTCAGTACTAATCGGATAGTAGTAGTATTACACTTTAATGGTATTTTCGATTTTTGATGCTTTTTACTCAATGTTTAGTCAAATCTTTACTTAACATCTCGCAGCTGATCCGCTGACAGTTTCGTAGGTTGCCGGAGTACTTGGAGTTGATTACGTTGCGCGGCTTAGGATACGTGCCTTAGTATAATATAGTGAAGGTAAATATTATCATCGGGTCGGGATTCACCATCCAGAAGGCCCGGGGACTTATCCAACTGTCAGTTACAATTCGGCTCTATATTTAGCCATAATATCTAGGTTCAACTGCGGCGATCCATTGAGTAACGGAGCACATGATGGTCAATTTCAATATTAACATAATTGAGATAATTTGAGTTATCTTAGCGACGATCTGTTTATGTATCAGTTCAATTTACAATAATTATTTCACGATGAGTTGATTGTTTAATCAAGTCGTAATAATTTCAACCTAACTGGAAGAACAGACACTATTAAATAACTTGAGATAGTTTTTCAACAGTATAGTTTAATAAAAAAGACAAATGCTGTAGGAAAATAGTCAGTCACAGTTTGAATACATATTTAGAGTGAAACGTAGATATGTAGTTTCAGTTAAATGCTGAACGCATCACGAATGAGGTTTCCAACCGACACGAAAACCGAAAACACAAAGAACGTCACGTTTCGCGAAAATAAAACCGAACTGATGTCAAGATGGTTGGGCTGGTGTTTTCGATCGAACGATGAACGTTTTAGAAGTAGGCACCTATTTTGAGCATCGATTTTTGGAGTGCAATTACGTACAGGTACCATTGAGCAGTGCAAACGATTGAGTCTTGACATTAGAGTTCATTTACTTTAAGATACATTTTCCTAACATTCAGAAGAGTTTTATAAACGTATTTAAAGTTCGATCCGACAGAATATTTTTCAACTTTGACAATTGATCCTTTCTTAAAACGTACCCCCGACTAAGTTAAATCGTTTGATTTTTTTGTATAAAATTAATAAGAAATGTATTTCATTGGCTACATTGTTACGAATTATGTTATTTGATTAAATTGTATATGATGTGTTATTTACTTGAGTTAAGTCACACAACTATTGTAAGAATATCAATAACACGTTCCGCTATTACTGATGTTAAACACTTATGTATATACCGACAGTAATATAGGAACGTTATATTCTTATTCACATACATAATAAGGATAGACATATGCGAGCAAAGTATAAGAACGATTTGATATTCTATAGATAACTATTTTGATATGTTATAATAAATATGAATATGTACTCTCGTAACATAATGGACGAGCAGCCCACGCTAGTGTTGTGTCAGCGAAAGGAGATGGTGTCGCTTGTTAAAAAAATATTCTACGTACCTATTCGAGAGCCGATGCGAGCTCTTTCTGATTGTATATCGTCAGTATTTAAAACGTTGGATTTTTCGAACGATGAGGGGAAATACGAAGGCAAAATTTACATAATATCCCTAACAGAATATCGGAAATAATGTATGGTAAAAAATAATGTTAACGGAAGTGCCATAATACACAAATGGTCTCTCAGGTTTTTAGGTCGGATATATTCCCCCGACACAACACAGCGTGGAGTCATAGGATTAATTCACTTATACTCATACATGTATATCCCGATATATATAACTATCGATAGTCGATGTTTTGTACTTTCTTCTTCTCTCTAGAACCTACAGTTCATCTAATACGCGGTACCTCAACGTTAAATGTTTCGACCGTTTTATTAATTTAACCAATGCAAATGTTTGGGAATGTTCAACTTACTTTCTGTACTTGTATTCATTCGTAAATGTTGACCGTTACAAGTACTGTTTACTTACAAATTACCAAATTGTAAATTGATTTTCTAGTCGAATCATTGATTTTGTATTGATTTTATAGGATTAAAGGAATTTTCTCTATTTAACATCTGAGTGTCTATAATCGGCTTAGTGAATTTTCAGGTATGATTAAATGTATTTTAACTTTATAACTAATGTATGGAATAAAGTAATTAGAGGATGTAGCAGTTGTTTTATTTCTTATATTTACATAACCTCATAAGAAACAATGACAATATTAAATTATTTTAAGAATTATTAAGTAGCCTTAACAATATTCTCGTAATATAAAATACACCAAATAATGATTGTTGTAAGAGACATATTTAATAAAAGCTTACCTAATTTCACTCTAACTTCCTTAAGTCGGAAATCGAAATGAAATTCGGAATCGCTAAAAATACGCTTATCATTAATTGAACCATTTAACATACGTATTACTGCAAATTTTCAGAAATAATGCAATTTTAAAATGACCATTACTCAATGTATAATAAAGAAAATGACTTTGTTATTCCTCACTAGTTGCCCGTCCTGTTTCATACGGGTAAAATATGTTATAGATATAAATATTAGCTAATCGGTCTAATCGCCTATAAAGTACAGCGCTAAGGGCAAACGATAAAGCGATGTAATATAACACGCCCTGTTGATTTTCTCATGCTTTTATTTAAGTATGTCATTATTTTTGTAAAATTAGTTCTTCGATATAATAGTCATCAACACCATCTTCGATCAACAATACTACTAGATATGGCGTCACGAACAAAAACAATAGTCATATTGTTTATTGCAATAAAGTGCAGTTTAATTTGTATTGACATTCACTTACGATCTGACGTCATGAATGACAGAAAGACATAGGAAATGTACAATAACGGTTGTTCCATAATCAACCTTATTTGTTTAGCAATATGTTATGATTGGACCATACTAATTTGAAATAACCTCACAAACGTCATTGTGTTCTTACTTCGGGCCGTTTTTGAAGCGCTTTCCGCTAATCAAAGAGCACTATATAAATTATTTTGTAATATTTTTCAAGATGAAGCGTTTTAAATGAACATGTTGTTTTGATCAGGATGTACACTTTGTGACCAATAAACCAAACTACAGGTGTTGTTATGGTTTAATTTCCGGTAACATTAAAGTCACAATTAAATACAGTTGTTACAGTAGCACATTTTATTTTGTATTTTTGAATGAAATATAAATTTTATAATTAGAAGGGAAAAAATGAAATATTCATGGATACAATTTTTACTTCGATGTGCATCTATGTAAATAATTTTTGTTGTAACAATATTATCAATTTAACTAGCTTCGATAACTATAAAACTATCAAGCAAACGCTTATTATCTGCAACATATTTTTATAGAAAACAAATAATATACGTCCAACACTATTTTTATGTACATCACTTCACTCAGGTAGGCTTGTTTTTAATAATTTATTTTTTGAAAATTAGATAATTTATATGTCACAACATCAGAAGGGCCCCAAAAATGATCCCGCTATCCTCCATGGTGGGCGTGATAATGGCGGAATATCCGAAAAGAGACATGCTTTAACTGTTAAGTACACTGTCATTCAATTACCCCGCACAAATACACATAGTATAACACGGTGACGTTGATTAACTTAGATTTAGAGCCAATAGGTTAGAAAGCGTCTGCCTCGTGCGACGATGACAAGTTTAATGTTCAGCTGTCAGCACGTTTGATTACACCCTACCCTATTCGTACCACGGTCTTGTATACAGGTCTCGCAACTTCAGTAGTCGGGGTACGTCAACTTAATGACGCTGTCCAGTTCAATTTACGGCTGATTTCAATCTTTCTTTCATTATTGATTTGACATACGAAAAACGAAAACAACGGTTTACTTAACCAATAAATCGCTAACATTTGTATAAGACATCTTGTTAACCTCTGGACCACATATTTATATTCATTGAAAATGACTTTAGTTTTAGTAAAATAACTTGATAAAATACATTTTAAAATAATAGCAATAATATTGAAAAAAAGACATTAAATGTAAACATAATCACATTTTTTTTTCCTGAATGAGTGTATGCTGTTGGCCCTACTGGCCTTTACAGCGTCACCGGGCGTTGGGGCGGTATAATCACATTATGTGACGTGTGTATTTATATGACGAGCCGGTTGGCGTGGTTGGTAAGGCACTTGCCTTTCACGACGCAGGTCGTGGGTTCGATTCCCACCCAGGACAGACATTTGTGTGCATGAACATGTCTGTTTGTTCTGAGTCTGGGTGTAATTATCTATTATAAGTATGTATTTACAAAAGATAAATAAAAATTTTAACAAAACAAAAACCGACTTCATAGGTAAAACAAATTAATATGCACTAAAAAGTAAAAAATAATTGCGTATTCTTCTATAATTTGATAATTAACTTACTATTTTCTACTCATCAATATGTAGGTACGAATGTGTTGTGTGGTTGATAATGTATTTACAATTATTGTTACTTTTGGAGTCGATGTCAGCCAAGGTGGGTTTATAACTACATACATAGTTATAGGTGGGATGTGCTTGTGTCGCACGCGCAACTTAACGAAGCGAATAAAAGTCAATTTGTAATGTGTATGTTTTTAAAACATTCCCGTAATATTATTGCTAGGTATATTATAGTGTTTCCTTAGCTGACATCGACTCCAAAAATAACAATAATTGTAAATAAATTATCAACCACACAACACATTCGTACCTACATATTGATGAGTAGAAAATAGTAAGTTAATTATCAAATTATAGAAGAATACTCAATTATTTTTTTACTTTTTAGTGCATATTAATTTGTTTTACCTATGAAGTCGGTTTTTGTTTTTGTTAAAATTTTTATTTATTTTTCGATTTTTAGTGAATCTGAAGTACACTCACTATTTTGTAGAATATGGGTAGACCTACTAAACGTGCAGCTCATATGAGACAGCGCCATTTATATTATTATTTAAATATATTAATCTAAAACAGTGAAACGTAAAGAAAAATGCATTTTGGTATTGAATTAATAAATATTAGTTAATATGGTTAAATGTATGAATATAAATTAACATGTTTTGATTAAATAGATTTAGTTGGTGGGGTAATTTAGTTGGGCAGCCATAACACAATCAAATAGTTATTTCTAGTTATAATTAAATAAACTGTATGTTTATAGATGTTGTGATATACCATTCTTCACCATAAAATATGACGGAATGGTTGTATATTAAAAAAAAGGAAGTATCTATATTATCCTAACTAATATTATAAATGCAAAAGTAAGTTTGTTACTGACGCTTTCACGCCTAAACCACTAAGCCGATTTCAAAAATTCTTTCACCAATGGAAAGCTACATTATCAGGGAGTAATATAGGCTACATTTTGTCCCCATATTCCCACGGGAACGGGAACTACGCGGGTGAACCGCGGGAAAAACACTAGTAATCAATATATAAATATACATAAATATAACATGTATATAAGAGTACTTATACGATTCTATATATATGTATGTATAATTTTCAAAATTGGTCTCAACTTTTAGGAGATGTTCAAAAATGTTTCAATTACAAACATATACATATATACTACTGCTTACATGCATAACTCATATTATAAAGAGGAAAGATTTGATTTTTGTTTGATTTTTTATTACGATTTAAATCAAAAACTACTCGACCGATTTTAAAAATTCTTTCACCCTTACAAAGCTACGTCTTTACCGAATAACACAGGCTATATTATATTTTCAAAATCTTATAGATCCCTACTTAAAATGGACCAAAGTAACCCAACGTATCAAACTGTTGCCTATAAAAGTTATTATTTCGCGTGCGCTGCGAAAACTATTGACGGTATATAAAGAAGTGTTTTATACAATATTACTACAATTACTTGATCATAACGATGTTATGGTAGGTGAATGATAAATCTAGATAGCCTATAAAAGATTCGGCCGTGTATCGTTAATTTGCTACTAAGAATTGAAGATTTCCGTTACTTTGTCATGGATCCTATAATCAGAATCTAACCAAACTATCATCAAACAAACCTTGAAGTATACTCTTTCTAATAAATAAAAAATCATCGAAATCGGTTGGCGTGATATTGAGTTATTCGTCCATTTGTCGCGCACATACCTCATGCAAATTTACGACTTATATGGTTTTCTCATGGATTCCATTGTCAAACCTGGACCAAAAAAAATGGGACCCCATGGGAAGCAACCCCTTTCAAATAAAAAAAAAATCATCAAAATCGATTCACCCAGTCGAAAGTTATGAGGTAACAAACATAAAAAAAAAAAAAAAAACATACAGACGAATTGATAACCTCCTCCTTTTTTTGAAGTCGGTTAAAAAGTAGTATATCAGTTGTCTGGTTTCCATAGTACAAGCTCAGCTTAGCTTGGGATCAGATGGCCGTGTGTGAATAATGTCCCTGGATATATTTATATTATATTCATAAAAAAAATTCTGATGTAAAAATATGGTAATTAGTAAAGTATTATTACTAACATCAACTATATTTAAACACAAGTTAGGTCGTTTATTTCATAAACGAAAGCTGCGAACAGCGCAAAGGAAGTGAAGGGGATGTCGCTCAGCTGTTTTGAAGGGAAAGGGTAAGTCACCCGAACACCCCTCGACAGCTTACAACGGCCGCCGCTAGATGCCACTATCCTCATTTAGATCGCGCTATCGTTAGCATCTCTCGGAAATATGTAAGGACAGGCGAAGTTATTACGCGCAGTTTGGTCAGGAACATAAATTCATCACATGGAATATTTTTGGAGACGTTGTACGACTAACTGTCGGATACAACGTCTAAATAAACTCTTTATCATGCATCTTTAAGGCCTGAATCTGCATGTGCTCGATATGTGCTAGAAGTCAGACGTGCGATGTTAATTACGTACTGCGTCTTCCTATGTAGATCACGAGTAATTAGAAGACACCGTATTCATCAAAGACTTGGTACTATTCAGGTAATCATTTAGGTTTGGTTACTGCTAAATGTTTGGTTTCGTAAGAACAAAATAGTATAAATGATGTAGAACTCAGTAGTTTAAGTAACAGATCGTTTTATAAATTTAAGAAGTAAAGTACACTTTTACCGGTAGAGCAATCAAGTATTGCAAAATAATGAGTCATGCAAGTCCTACAGTTCAATAAGTTTCTATGAGTATTGGAAGTCTCCGCGTCGCAAGTTAATATATACTTACGCATTTATTAGCTTGTATACAGACGTATGTATGTAAGTATTTAACGGAATCTTTGAACATGATTTTGAAGGGTCAAGACGTCGGATTAACTCGAAATTTGGCATACTTATTAAGGGCCGATGGTAATTCAATATTTTAAACAGTTTGACCCGTTTTCCTAACCAGGATTAGCGATTTTTCGTTTTCTTGATTTTAATATGCAAATTTTTAAACATTGACCGATTTCGTTCGTTTAAAAACTATTTTCGCCTAATTTGACCATTGCAAACCGAATGGAATCGTTTTCGGCTTCCTAACAACCCGTCTTGACCGGTTTTTTACAAACATATGTTCATATACATATATACTAATGCTTACAAGCATAACTAATATTATAAAGAGGAGAAATTTGATTTTTTGTTTGATTTTTTATTACGATTTTACTCAAAAACTACTCACTACTTAAAAATTCTTTCACCACTAGAAAGATACATCTTAACCAAGTAACGTAAGCTACATTACATTTTCAAAAAAATTATAGATCCCTACCTAAAATGGAGCAATGTAACCAAAGGTATCAAACTATTGTCTATAAAAGTCATTACTTAGCGTGCGTTGCGAAAACTATTGACAGTATTATATACTGTGTAGTGTTCTTTACAATAGTACTACAATTACTTGATCATAACGATGTTACGAAAGGTGACTGAAAAATCTGGAAATAAAATAAAAGATTCGGCCGAGCATCATTAATTTGCTCCTAAGAATTGAAGAGTTCCGTTACATTACCATGGATCCCATAATCAGAATCTAACCAAACTGTAATCAAACTACGCTTAAGTACACTCTTTCCAATAAAAAATAACAGAAGAACAAATTATAGAAGAATAAGCAATTATTTTTTTACTTTTTAGTGCATATAAATTTATTTTCCTTTGAAGTTGGTTTTATTTTTAACCGACTTCAAAAAAAGGCAAAGAACCAAATCTTTATAATATTAGTTATGGATGTAAGTATTAGTGTAAGAAGTTGCATATACCCTTAAGCACATGACAAGAGGTAAATCTCCAGGTCATGATGGCCTTAGTATTGAACATCTACAGCATGCGGGGCCGCATTTAATTAGATTACTCTTTATATTATATAACCAGTGTATAAGTCATAGTTTTATGCCTACTGAAATGATGCGTACTATAGTTGTGCCTATTGTAAAAAATAAAACAGGTGACATAGCTGACAAAAATAACTATAGACCAATCTCATTGGCTACAGTTATATCGAAGGTGTTTGATAGCTTGCTTAATAAGCAATTAATTAAATTCATTAGACCACATGACAATCAATTTGGGTTTCGACCTGGATTGTCTACAGAAAGTGCTGTACTGTCTCTTAAGCATGCTGTCACATACTAGGTGACGAACTCCAGTTTATGCCTGTTTTCTGGACCTGTCGAAGGCATTTGACCTGGTTTCATATGACATCTTATGGAGAAAACTCAAAAAAATAAACGTACCACCGGAACTGGCTGATATTTTTAAGTATTGGTATGGAAACCAGGTCAATAACGTGCGATGGGCTGGCGTCTTATCACGTCCGTATGGGTTGGAGTGTGAGGTGAGGCAGGGGGATTAAGCTAACCAACGCTCTTTAATCAATATAATAATGAGTTACTTGAGGAGCTCAGCAGCCCTAGAGTCGGCTGTTTTATTGATGGGGTATGCTGTAATAACATTAGTTACGCCGATGACATGGTGCTGTTGAGCGCGTCAATTTGTGGCATCAGGAAACTGTTGGCTCTTTGTGAATCCTATGCGGCAAGACATGGATTGATTTATAATGCTAAGAAAAGTGTAATGATGGTCTTTGAGGCTGGATATAAAGCGCCAAACGAGGTTCCAACCATCTTATTGAACGGTAATGCACTTCAAAGAGTGTTACAATTTAAATATCTTGGGCATATTTTAACTCCCAGCCTTAGAGACGATACAGACATTGAAAGGGAACGGAGAGCGTTGTCAGTGAGAGCAAATATGTTGGCTCGTAGGTTTGCGCGTTGTTCAAGTAATGTTAAAATTACCTTGGCCAGATACTCTCAAAAATCTTACAATGCTCTCCGTGTTCAGTATAATAACGCTTTTAGGATGCTGATGGGGCTGCCACGCTTTTGTAGTGCATCAGGGATGTTCGCAGAAGCACGGGTTGATTGCTTTTTTACTATAATGCGAAAGAGATGTGGCTCCCTGATGCGTAGGCTGCAAGGTAGCACCAACAGTATCCTTAAAATGATTGCGAGTAGGCTGGACTGTACGTAAGTGGGTCATTGCTGTGCCATTTCTTATGGAAGATCGCGGTAATTAAATTTAAATGAATAATATTAGTTTTTAATTTACTTAGATAATAAGTAGATGTATACTAACAAATTGAGTCTGTGTTGCTCTGAATAAAGAATTATTATATTATATATGTATATGTTCATATGTGTGTATGTTTGTAATTGAACATCTCCTAAAAGTTGAGACCAATTTTGAAAATTATATATAATATATAAATATTTCAAAATATAATAATAAGAAGATATATATATATATTTATATATATAATTCATATAAGTACTGGTATATACATATTATATATATGTATATTTATATACTGATAATAATATAGATACTTCCCCTTTTTTTAATATACAGACATTCCGTCATATTTTATGGTGAAGAATGGTATAACACAACATCTATAAACATAACGTTTATTTAATTATTACTAGAAATAGCTATTTGACTATGTTATGACTGCCCAACACCCGACCAACTAAATCTATTTAATCAAAACATGTTAATTTTTATCCATACATTTAACCATATTAACTAATATTTATTAATTAAGTACCAAAATGCATTTTTCTTTACGTTTCATTGTTTTAGATTAATACATATAAGTAATAATAAAAACGACGCTGTCTCATATGAGCAGCACGTTTAGTAGGTCTACCCATAGTCTACCAAATTAGTTAGTGTACTTCAGATTCACTAAAAATCGAAAAATAAACAAAAATTTTAACAAAACAAAAACCGACTTCAAATGAAAAACAAATTAATATGCACTAAAAAGTAAAAAAATAATTGCGTATTCTTCCATAATTTGATAATTAACTTACTATTTTCCACTCATCAACATGTAGGTACGATTGTGTTGTGTGGTTGATAATGTAGTTACAATTATTGTTATTTTTGGAGTCGATGTCAGCCAAGGAAACACTTTAATGTACCTAGCAATAATAATACGGGAATCCTTTATAAACAAACAAAAACTTACACAATACAAATTGACTCTTATTCGCCTCGTTAAGTTGCGCGTGCGACACAAGCACACCTCAACTATAACTATAAACCCACCTTTGCTGACATCGACTCCAAAAATAACAATCTGACCTGGGTTTTGAATCTAAGACCTCGGGATCACCTTACAGCGTTCCACTAAATCAACGAGACAGTCACTGAGAACTTTACTGTATTTACGAATAGATCGATTGGCGAAAGTTTATACCTTAATGATTAAAAAATACATAGGACAAAATGCTTATTTTACCAACTTAAGCTAGCAATCTATAAAATTTAAAACAAAGACCTAAGACATAATTACAACAGAGTAATTGCCATGGCCACAATATCTATACTAAGAGTTTGTTTGTTTAATCCGGCTAATCTCAGGAACTACTGGTTCGAATTTAAAAATTGTTTTTGTTTTGTATAGTCCTTTTATCGAGGAAGGCTCTAGGCTTATTTTTATTCATTATATTTTTATTAATTATACGCGGGTGAAACCACGGGGCATAGCTAGAATTAAATATACTCAATGTAATATCCCAGCCTTGGTCGCAGGCCAGATGTCCATGGGCGTTTTTGCCTCTACCCTCATACATGAAAAAGGTCTTGGGTTTACTACCATTTTTTGATAAAAAATCATTAACTTTTGTTTAACCGTGATGATTTGAATCAATACTAGCTAGCCACTCAACAACGATGCACGGCAATTGCACGATGAACCAGTCCTGCCTAGCTGTCACGAGTAATAAGTGACTTGAAGAAGCCACACGCTTGACTTCATGTTTAAAATTATTGTATAATTGTAAAAAATCGCAGTAAAACCATCGTTGTATTCAGTGACACTCAGGAAATAGGCTATGAAAAATCTTTACAAGGCGCAAATTCAGCCCCACATAGAGTACTGACTACTGCCCTTATCTTTGCGCGGGAGCTCGCCAGTACAAGCTTCTTTATTTTGACCGCATTCAACTCAGTAGAGCAGTTTGAATTGTCGTCGATCAAGATGTTACCGACTGGCTTGATTCTTTGAATTTGTGTTGAGATGTTGGGTCACTTTGCATAGTCTAACGCAAATATCACGAGTGTTCTGAGGAGTTTTTAGTTTAGTTCTGGCCCAACTACCAATCGTCTTCATTATTTAGCACAAATTACGTTTGCTTAAGACAATTAGATATTATAAAAAAAACTTTCAAAATATATATTTGAATTTACATTATATATGTTCTTGCATTAGTATTATTTATATTCAGGAATTATATAAATAAACATTTTTCTTAATTGCTGCTGTACAAATTATGATTGCGAGAAATAGAAGCAATAATGGTAGCACATTTTCTATATTGTAACGATTCGACCGAGGCGTCGTCAAGGGTTGTGTGAGTACACTTGCTATCTACGCTTTCCGAACGTGATTACTTTGACTTTGTTTATTAAATTAATTTCATTGAAGTTCCGTCTTATTTCTGAGTATAAGCAAGTTCTTTCATAATATGTGCAAAGTTTTCCAATATTGATATATTTATAGAATCAGTAACTAGTACGCTAACTTTAGGAAGTTTGTGTTAGAACCTTAAAATGTAATTCTATCAATTTTAAATATCCCCTTCTTTCATAGATTTCATTATTATTATATTAAGATATTCATAATATATTTCTATGTTCTGCTCTTGTTATGTTTTTAGTTATAAGTGGAAGCTTTACTGGTATGTGTGCTAATTTTATGTTTTAGTTTTAAGAATTGATTGTACTGTTTGTTTCCCAAAATAAATAATATATAAAATAAAATAAATAAATAAATTTTCAGTACGGCACTTGAACTAAACACTGAATATTTGTAAATCGTTCAATAGTATATAAGTAACCTTACTCACTTCACTATCCTTGAGTGATTTAATTACTCCGTAATGCACCTTGCACGTAAAGTCATGGAAAGTAATTACATTGAATCAACGCTCAGTTTTTAGGTGAAACGTGACATAATTTAACGTTCCAATAATCCATAAAAATAATTTGCAATATGCTATAATACCGAATTACCGCAGCAAGGCTCTTCCAACAATGCGTGTCGCTCTTTATACAGGATACTATTCGATATGTCCGCTCCGTCACAACATACAATCTTATACCTACCCAGGTGGAATTAACTCTGTTCCGTAATGGCGAACAAATCTTTTCTTGAAGACGAAACAGTAAAAGTCAAAAGAGTAAAAGTCTTCTAACTTGGTTCTTAGCCCCTAATATTGTGATAAAAAATTTCAATCGATCTATTTCAACTTTTCCCTTACTTTTTACTTACTTTACCCGGAGTGCATGCGAGCTGTTCCCTTTCAGAATTTTCATCTAGCCTTGTATTCCTCCGTGAACGCTTTAAATTTCTCCTCTGTGCGAGACAAACAGCTTAGTTGGTATATTTTTTTACACTTCTCTTTTAAACACTCCATATATAACAAATCGTAAGTCACAGCATTGCACCCGTTACAGTTGATACCCATTTTTATATTTGTCTTAACTGGTACACCAACACGTCAGCACGTCGACGCGACACGATAATTATATTATTTGACTACTTAAATGTACACTATGCCTCTAATTTTATCAGAAATCAAGTCGAAAATATATTCAGTATTAGAAATAATGGGCATATGCGGGATTCGAACGCACGACCTCCGCTTCATAATGCTGCGCTTTGCTGGCTGAGCGAATAAGCCACTGTATCTGCAAATACTGAATTTTATAGAAGAAACACCCGCTTTATATGTGAACCTCTTCCTTCTAACAATTTGTATATTTTATAACATATAATTAAAAGAATATCAATATTAATAGGAAATAATTATACTTAAACGTTGATATGACACAATTGAATTTAAAAAAAAAAAACATCAAAAACAATTTTCACGCGGGCGAAGCCGCGGGTTCAGATAGTGAATAATATTGTTCTCCTGCAAAAATCTAGGCATGCGTCGAAGTATTGATTCACCTCATCTCGCGGATGCGCTCTGTGATAGCAATCTTAACTTAGTCGAGTCAGTGACAGCTTGGAGGTAAGACGTGTTCCGTATGATAATACTCGCGTGTTGTGTTTTTAAAATTGTTCAATGACTTATCCCAGTGCTTAAAAGGAAATGAACTAAACTAACTATAAAATGAAGGTCCAACGAGTGTGCAATTTAATCAGGAATCACGACATTTATATGACTTAGTGTCGAATCATTAAGTTCAATATGATCACTATTTTAACAATAACTTGTGTTTATAGCAGTGCTTGTTGCGTATATTAGTTTTCTGAAAATCTTACTAAATACCATGTCTATCTGTAATACGTCTCACATGGAACCACCCATTTGTTGCATCTCATGCGCGCGCAACGCATCGCCCCAGATAATTTAGCTCTATAGATTTTATTGTTAAGATGCATCTACACTTGCAGCGATGTATTTATTTTCTTAATTCGCTAATGCGCGATTGTAATATTTATTTTATTTAAAGTTTCCGGTGTGTGTTGAAAGGGCTAAATGAACTTATATCGGTTTCCAAAATTTAAATTTAAATTAATCCCAAATAACAAAGTTCAATGTTGGTTAACTTGTTTCACAATGAAGTACTTGTTGTAGGATTTAGGTCTTGAGTTCATTTATACTAAAACTGTGACCAGTCTATACATTTTTGTATATAGACATAAAATAACATCGCTACCTATAATCTTCTCCCATTTGTTGCATTTCATGCGCGCGCAACTTATCGGCCCGGATAGTTCAGCTATATCGATTGCGTAGCTGAGCTGCACCTTAGCTTGCTTTTACGTATTTATATCACTTAATTCGAAACTCTTAATTGACGAATGTAGCTGCATTTCATGATAAGTTGGCTGATTCATATGAAGTTGTAGTGTCGTGACTCCCCAACAATCCTTTGTTTCAACTTTTAGTGTTTAATTAGTAGGTGCTGTTTGTGGTTAGTTGTATAATTTCTTTCGTACGGATTTATAATTAAAATGGAAATGTTTTTTAGTGGTGTAATAGTTTCTAACTATTGTAAAATTTTACGTCGTAGCTTAAATATTAACTGAAAAAAAATATTTATTTGTATATTTTAATTTCGCATTACAGTATTTTTAACATGTACTCAATTTGACTATTGTTCTAGATTCGAAGCCGCCTTCTTTAACGAGGTAGCGAGCTCTACCACAGGCTTGAAGCGAGTCACGTGCGTGAGAAGCCCTCGCGATGGGAACTTCAGAAGGCGAGGACCGTCTTCTTCCACCTTTTTCACCGGACATCTTCGTTGAAGGTGATTATACAATTCAGATTATCTAAGTTAAGTAGATATTAAGATCGTTACAGTCACAGTTTAAAAAAAAAACAAAAGGCAGGAGCGCGTGGAACGAACATTATTCTGCTAGAAATTTAACTTTTGCGCGTGGAAACGTTGTAAAACTACCCGCGCCATGCGTTATTCGTTGAGGTAGGGCAATAAACATTTCAAATTTATATCAAATAAGTTATCACATTTTTTTGCCAACAGTTTTTACATTACCTTAACAACAAACAAAACGACACTTGACTAAAGGATTTTTTATAAAAACGCGGCGTTTCGTACTGCCGGGACATTGTAAAAGATTTAGATATTCCGTGCGCTCAATCTGACTTTTCTTTTATAATTTGTTATGTTGAATATACGAGTATTTTATAAGAATCTTTTGAAAAGAGTGCAATTTATTAGATAAACACGTACAGCAGTATTCTTTCGACGCATGAAGGTGTATTCACGATGTTTTCCTTCAGAGGACATTCAGTGTCGCTTGCCTGGGTTCGAACCCGCAATCATCGGTTCCTTTTATAGCACTACAAATCATGATGGCAACAAATCGAAGTCTTAATTTCTCGTATGAAATTATTTTATGCTTTGTAACGAGTTTAAAGAAGAAATATTATTGTAGGCACGGCGCATTGCGCGAACTTGTATCCTCCGAGCGTCACTGACTCGACTCAACCACAACTGGAGCGGGCACGGAATGAAATCCGTCAGTGCCTCGGAATTTGGCTGAACCTACCTTGACCCATTGGCTCCCGAGTCTCTGAGTCTCCGAACTACAGACAAGCCCCGCATCGTGGGCTCCACGACAACCGCGTGCGAAACGGCTTCACTTGACCACGGCGACTTTCTCGAAGATGGCTTCTAATACACGTCACGTGCCCAATTCGGTATTTATTGGATATTCTACGTAGTTATATAATCTCAATAGATCTGATATACGTAAGTGCGCATTTATAAATATCAAATATACGTTACGTACGTATCGCCATGTGCTTCTCGGAGCAATCGGGCGCGGTATCTTCTGTTTGGGCTCGCTGAATAGTTCAGGATCACGAAGAGTTTTGCCTTATTGGGAAAAAGTTGAATGCTCTAACAACTCTACGCAAACATCTTAGACGCTGTCCAGATGTCGAATTTGAAGAATCCCCAATGTGAAAAAGTGGGACTTTATTACCGGTCCGTCGACTGGTAGTAAATAGAGGTTAGGAAGAATGTAAAAGGCGCAGGTTATGCAAACGGTAACAGATTGATTATTTTTTAAATGAACAGTAGACATAGTCGGGAGACAGGAGATATATATCACTAAGCCGCGCCAAGACTTGACGTCTGAATGTTTTATGTCTTTATGTTGATCTCTTCTCACAAAGCGATAGGTAATTATTGTAATACTAGACTTAATAATGTTCTTGTAATTCTGTGTATTTTGGTTTTACCTAACATACATTTTAATATATTGTATTTCAAAATTGAGTTGATGGCGATTGACACCATGGCGATTTAACATTTGCAAAATATTTCAATAGAGCATTCCAATTGCTACCACACTAAACATTATATAACTCCGATGGACATAGATGCGCATTTATAGAAATAGTAGTAATATTTAATATTTCTAGTATGTACATCTCCCTGTGTGTATTTTTAAGGTATTTATCACGGCACGCACACAGGTGAAGATTTTGTATTAATCTATTAGTGTAGAGTATATTATGTAGATGCTTACGTTTTCACAGTCGAAAGAACCGGTCGAGGATCTCTTTATTAAGTAAAAACTAAACTCAATAGAGTTGCAATAGACGGACATTTACCACAAAATGAAACACAATAAAGAGAGTAACATACTGTCTCCGATTCTTTCGATACGTGTTAATGCTTCTCGCCATATTTCAGACGAAATGTCTAAGGGAAAGGTTTTGGAAACGCATTTTAAGAGAACGGAATATATACTCTTGATGGGATTGATTATTGAGTCGGCGTTTGAATGGTACAGATGGTGCAAGTTAGCTGTAGTTGAAAATGACTGTCGGATCAACTATTTTAGTTTAGACGATTGCGATCAATCCTCATATTAAGAGCCTGAATATTCATACAACTGTTTCATCGACATCTTAGCTGCGACGTTACATTTACCGATTGCGACAATTGACATCATTATGTGATTTACTTTGACCAGTCGATTTAAAGTGAATGACATACTACTTGTTTTCCCGGATTTGACACTGACACTAAAACAAACAAATGTGAGTCACGTTAATGGAGAAAATTAAGAAATATGAAGATTGCTTTATTTACAATTTATTATATTTGTCGTTAGGGGAACTCGCTTAGCAGTATTTACGACAGACGTTTCGTTTGGCGTTTGGACTCTACAACCATTTACCATCAGGCGGAGTAGAGTCAAAAATAACAAGGAAGTAGCTACCTCTCGAAACCCGGAATCGTTAGTGTTGGTAATTGGTATTCATCGGTATGAAAGATCTTAGTATTTATTTTCAAAGGACGAGCGAGGGCTATCGCGTTATTAGCTATTTCTAAAGCATTTAACCAGTCGGACATTAGATGATTGGACGGACTATCATATATATTCGCCATATTTACATTTATACACAATTATTTATTGTTATATAAGTGTCGTGATTTTGAGATGTTTGTTCGTGATTCATAGCAGCCGCAACAGTCATGAGCAAATCGTATTTTTTTATACATAATTATACAAGAAGACGCGGTGGAACGGGCACGGAGAGGGATTTATACAATGACTCGAGGCTGTCAATGATGTTTGTGGGGCGGAGCGCGGACGGCTGTGTCGGACCATTGTATGGATAACATGCCCTCAGGTCGGATGGTATGAACAAAGCGAAACGCATAAACCTCAATAAGAGCAATAAATTTTATGTGTATTTCGTTCGGATTACTTTTACCGTTCATAATATATTATGACCGCAACCTAGAAACTACCTCATTGTGCTGACGATTAGGTTTCAGGATCTCCTCCACCCCCACCCTGGTAAATACTCCTTTTCACGGCTATTTGGAGGCGATCTCAGAATCTAGATGCGCTTTATAAATATATTTTTTTAAATAATTGTCACTCCACTCCACTCCACTTACACCATAGGGAGTGATGCACGACTCGTACGAAAGTCGTATGAATTGTTGAGTAGTTTTAAGAGTCGACGTAGCATTCTATTAACAAGCAATATTATACAAATTCATAGCTTTTTTCGTAGTTTTAGATCTAAGCAAGACGCGGGCGCGTTTTATTTCGACATCATTATGAGTATTTTAGTTATCTCAATTCTTCTTACCTCACCCCTTCTATTTCAATAAATTTACAAGATTTCATTTCATTTTCAAGCATTGATGGCGCCGTGTTTAGCAATGGTGAGACATTATGTGCCTTAACAAGAAAATATTATTTATATATAACGCTTTGTGTATGTATGTGTACAAACAGCGTTTAGAAACGATACACGATGCATTTAGTTTTAAAAGTATACCGCCTATATTGGATTTATTATTCTTTAAGATCAGTGTCGTCGTTTGTACACGTACATTGCACCCCGTTACTAGTAAGTGATGAGGCGAATATTGTGATATGCTATGCGAGTTCCCATGAACTAGTCGATAGCCGACTGACTCCGAACGTGACTCATATCCCGGACTTGACTTTTTGGTACTTTTCGTTTTCGTATCCATCAAAATCGGAAATTAGACTGAATGTACCACCTGTAGGGCCGGACGAGAGCTTCTGATATTCTCGATATTACGAGGTCGAATATAGACAAGTAACAACTCTTACACCGTGAAATCGAGGACATTTAAATCTCTCAGTACTAATCGGATAGTAGTAGTATTACACTTTAATGGTATTTTCGATTTTTGATGCTTTTTACTCAATGTTTAGTCAAATCTTTACTTAACATCTCGCAGCTGATCCGCTGACAGTTTCGTAGGTTGCCGGAGTACTTGGAGTTGATTACGTTGCGCGGCTTAGGATACGTGCCTTAGTATAATATAGTGAAGGTAAATATTATCATCGGGTCGGGATTCACCATCCAGAAGGCCCGGGGACTTATCCAACTGTCAGTTACAATTCGGCTCTATATTTAGCCATAATATCTAGGTTCAACTGCGGCGATCCATTGAGTAACGGAGCACATGATGGTCAATTTTATGGTCAAATATTAATTACACTTTGGGTTATCTTAAGGCAGTTTTGTTCTAATGAGTTTTATTGTTTTATCAAGTTGTTTTAAGTTATGTAATGTGAGTCTGTCTTAATACTATCGGTTCCTTGGTGTCATCTAACTGGAAGAACAGACACTATTAAATAACTTCAGATAGTTTTTCAACAGTATAGTTATAATGCACACAATGACACAGTTTGAATACATATTTAGAGTGAAACGTATAGGCTAATGATAAAGTTTAATATATGTAGTTTCAGTTAAGTGCGGAACGGATCACGAGTTATATTTACAACTGACTCGAAAACCGAAAACCGAAATAAAACCCTAACATATGTCAAGATGGTTTGACTGGTGTTTTCGATCAAACCATGAACTTATTAGAAGAGGAAGTAGGCACCTATTTTGAGCAACGATTTTTGGAGTGAAATTACGTATAGGTACCATTGAGCAGTGCAAACGATTGAATCTTGACATTAGAGTTCATTTACATTAAGAGAATTTTTCATAACATTCAGACGAGTTTTATAAACGTATTTAAAGTTCGATCCGACAGAATATTTTTAAACTTTGACAATTGATCCTTTCTTAAAACGTACCCCCGACTAAGTTAAATCGTTTGAGTTTTGTATAAAATTAATAAGAAATGTATTTCATTGGCTACATTGTTACGAATTATGTTATTTGATTAAATTGTATATGATGTGTTATTTACTTGAGTTAAGTCACACAACTATTGTAAGAATATCAATAACACGTTCCGCTATTACTGATGTTAAACACTTATGTATATACCGACAGTAATATAGGAACGTTATATTCTTATTCACGTACATAATAAGGATTGGCATATGTGAGCAAAGTATAAGAACGATTTGATATTCTACGGACAACTATATCGATATGTTATAATAAATATATCTCGTAGTATCTCTCGAAATATAGTCGTATAAATATGTACTCTCGTAATATAATGGACGAGCAGCCCACGCTGGTGTTGTGTCAGCGAAAGGAGATGGTGTCGCTATTCGAGCCGATGCGAGCTCTTTCTATTGTATATCGTGAGTTTTTAAAACGTTGGAATTTTCGAACGATGAGGGGAATACGAAGGCAAAATTTTACATATCCCTAACAGAATATCGGAAATAATGTCTGGTAAAAATAATGTTAACGTTCATGTCATATTACACAACTGGTGTCTCAGGTTTATAGGTCGGATATATTCCCCCGACACAACACAGCGTGGAGTCTTAGGATAATTTAACTTATACTCATATATGTATATCCCGATCTCTGTAAGTATCGATGGTCGATGTTCGGTACCATTTTCTTCTCTCTGGATCCTACAGTTCAACTTATACGCCCTACGCGGTACCTCAACGTGAAATGTTTCGACCGTTTCATTAATTTAAACAATATTCGGAGATACCTTACTCTATATTTTAGTTAACTTGTTTAAGTATTTCAAAAATATTCTGTGAAATCAAAATTGTTTTTCCTATGTTCTTTTATATTGAAAAATGATGGGGCTTAGTATTAAGATTTTTTTCAATTTAACATCTTAGTATCTATAACTGATTTATTCAATAAGTTTGTAGGCTTTTCTCACGATACGAATTTGACAAAATCTAAGCCAACTTTATTAATTTCGGTTTCATGTGAATTTTCAAATATGAATAAATTAATAAAAAGTGGATTTAACTGAATAGCTTAAGAAATAAAGTCGTAGCTTATTTAACAGTTGTTTTATTTCTCAATTTTTTTCCCTGGTAAGATAAATAAATAAAGTAATATTCAAATAATTATAAAGAGTTATTATTTTGTATTTACATTGTTTGTGTAACTACTTCAATAAGATTTTATTTTAAATATTTATTTGCGTAGTGCATATGACAAAGCTTTGAGCAACAACGTTCTTACTGCCCGTATATATTTCAAAGTTAAAATACCTACACATTGCCAAAAAACGAACTAAATAATTAAAATTATTAGTCCAGATTCAAAGTGATAGCTATTGGGTAGAATTGTTAAGATAGAATGGTCCTTATAAAGTCCAAACCCTGTCCTTTCACGAGCGACTATCTGTACATAATACACTATTATTATTTTTATGTATATTCAATTGTAAAGGGCCGCCGTATGAAAATAATAGATATTGGAGAAAAACTAATATGGGGTTCTTCATTACAGCAACAGTAGCCGAAACATCAATTTTTACAATTTTTGTCTTTCTGTCTCTATAAACATACCACAATATACCCACCACATACCCGCATCACACAAAAACTACTACATGGAACTGAATGCGGTTTTCACCGGTCACCGGTAAAGCTGATTAACTTGAAATATAGGCTACGTTTAACCACAATTTTTTATCTTATTTCGATTGTTAACCGACTTCAAAAAAAGGAGGAGGTTATCAATTCGTCTGTATGTTTTTATTATTTTATGTGTTTGTTACCTCATAACTTTCGACTGGGTGAATCGATTTTGATGATTTTTTTTTATTTGAAAGGGGTTGCTTCCCTTGAGGTCCCATTTTTTTAGTTTAGTTTTTACACTGGCATCCATGACAAAACCATATAAGTCGTAAATTTGCATAAATATGTGCGCGACAAATGGACTAATAACTCGATATCTGTTCAAACGATTTCGATGATTTTTTTTTTATTAGAAATAGTGTACTTCAAGGGTTGTTTGATGACAGGTTGGTTAGATTCTGATTATAAGATCCATGACAAAGTAACGGAAATCTGCAATTCTTAGTAGCAAATTAACGATACACGACCGAATCTTTTATAGGCTATCTAGATTTTTCAGTCACCTACCATAACATCGTTATAATCAAATAATTGTAGCACATTGTATTACATTATAGAACACTTTTTTAATACCGTCAATATTTTTCACAGCGCACGCTAAGTAATGACTTTTATAGGCAACAGTTTGATACCTTGGGTTAAATTGCCCCATTTTAAGTAGGGATCTATAAGTTTTTGTCATGATGATAAAAATCAAACAAAAATCAAATCCTAACATTGAGACCAATTTTGAAAATTCGTATAAGTACTCGTATATACATGTTATATTTATGTATATTTATATATTTATTATAATATAGATACTTCCCCTTTTTTTAATATACAGACATTCCGTCATATTCTATGGTGAAGAATGGTATAACACAACATCTATAAACATATTATAGTTTATTTAATTATTGCTAGAAATAACTATTTGATTATGTTATGGCTGCCCAACACCCCACCAACTAAATCTATTTAATCAAAACATGTTAATTTATATTCATTCATTCACTTTCTACAGAGCAACAAATTACAGGTACAACTCTCACATAAAGGTCTCCCCCGTTAAAACCTAAAAATACCCTACGTTCGAGGTTTCGAGAAGTCAGAAGTTCGCGCCGTAGGATTGAAGTTTTACGTTGAAGTCAAATTGTTAGATCAGAGTATAACTGTTTCTAACAATTTCTTTATTTTATAACATATAATTAAAAGAATATTAACAGGAAATAATTATACTTAAACGTTGATATGACACAATTGAATTTAAAAAAAAAACATCAATAAAATTAAATCACGCGGGCGAAGCCGCGGGTCATGCATGTCAAAAAATCTAGGCATGCGTCGAAGTATTGATTCACCTCATCTCGCGGATGCGCTCTGTGATAGCAATCTTAACTTAGTCGAGTCAGTGACAGCTTGGAGGTAAGACGTGTTCCGTATGATAATACTCGCGTGTTGTGTTTTTAAAATTGTTCAATGACTTATCCCAGTGCTTAAAAGGAAATGAACTAAACTAACTATAAAATGAAGGTACAACGAGTGTGCAATTTAATCAGGAATCACGACATTTATATGACTTAGTGTCGAATCATTAAGTTCAATATGATCACTATTTTAACAATAACTTGTGTTTATAGCAGTGCTTGTTGCGTATATTAGTTTTCTGAAAATCTTACTAAATACCATGTCTATCTGTAATACGTCTCACATGGAACCACCCATTTGTTGCATCTCATGCGCGCGCAACGCATCGCCCCAGATAATTTAGCTCTATAGATTTTATTGTTAAGATGCATCTACACTTGCAGCGATGTATTTATTTTCTTAATTCGCTAATGCGCGATTGTAATATTTATTTTATTTAAAGTTTCCGGTGTGTGTTGAAAGGGCTAAATGAACTTATATCGGTTTCCAAAATTTAAATTTAAATTAATCCCAAATAACAAAGTTCAATGTTGGTTAACTTGTTTCACAATGAAGTACTTGTTGTAGGATTTAGGTCTTGAGTTCATTTATACTAAAACTGTGACCAGTCTATACATTTTTGTATATAGACATAAAATAACATCGCTACCTATAATCTTCTCCCATTTGTTGCATTTCATGCGCGCGCAACTTATCGGCCCGGATAGTTCAGCTATATCGATTGCGTAGCTGAGCTGCACCTTAGCTTGCTTTTACGTATTTATATCACTTAATTCGAAACTCTTAATTGACGAATGTAGCTGCATTTCATGATAAGTTGGCTGATTCATATGAAGTTGTAGTGTCGTGACTCCCCAACAATCCTTTGTTTCAACTTTTAGTGTTTAATTAGTAGGTGCTGTTTGTGGTTAGTTGTATAATTTCTTTCGTACGGATTTATAATTAAAATGGAAATGTTTTCTTAGTGGTGTAATAGTTTCTAACTATTGTAAAATTTTACGTCGTAGCTTAAATATTAACTGAAAAAAAATATTTATTTGTATATTTTAATTTCGCATTACAGTATTTTTAACATGTACTCAATTTGACTATTGTTCTAGATTCGAAGCCGCCTTCTTTAACGAGGTAGCGAGCTCTACCACAGGCTTGAAGCGAGTCACGTGCGTGAGAAGCCCTCGCGATGGGAACTTCAGAAGGCGAGGACCGTCTTCTTCCACCTTTTTCACCGGACATCTTCGTTGAAGGTGATTATACAATTCAGATTATCTAAGTTAAGTAGATATTAAGATCGTTACAGTCACAGTTTAAAAAAAAAACAAAAGGCAGGAGCGCGTGGAACGAACATTATTCTGCTAGAAATTTAACTTTTGCGCGTGGAAACGTTGTAAAACTACCCGCGCCATGCGTTATTCGTTGAGGTAGGGCAATAAACATTTCAAATTTATATCAAATAAGTTATCACATTTTTTTGCTAACAGTTTTTACATTACCTTAACAACAAACAAAACGACACATTTGACTATAGGTATTATTAAAAAAACGCGGCGTTTCGTACTGCCGGGACATTGTAAAAGATTTAGATATTCCGTGCGCTCAATCTGACTTTTCTTTTATAATTTGTTATTTTGAATATATTTTATAAGAATCTTTTGAAAAGAGTGCAATTTATTAGATAAACACGTACAGCAGTATTCTTTCGACGCATGAAGGTGTATTCACGATGTTTTCCTTCAGAGAACATTCAGTGTCGCTTGCCTGGGTTCGAACCCGCAATCATCGGTTCCTTTTATAGCACTACAAATCATGATGGCAACAAATCGAAGTCTTAATTTCTCGTTCGAAATTATTTTATGCTTTCTAACGAGTTTTAAGAAGAAATATTATTGTAGGCACGGCGCATTGCGCGAACTTGTATCCTCCGAGCGTCACTGACTCGACTCAACCACAACTGGAGCGGGCACGGAATGAAATCCGTCAGCGCCTCGGAATTTGGCTGAACCTACCCTGACCCATTGGTCCCGAGTCTCTGAGTCTCCAAACTACAGACAAGCCCCGCATCGTGGGCTCCACGACAACTGCGACTTTCTCAAAGATGGCTTCTAATACACGTCACGTGCCCAATTCGGTATTTATTGGATATTCTACGTAGTTATATAATCTCAATAGATCTGATATACGTAAGTGCGCATTTATAAATATCAAATATACGTTACGTACGTATCGCCATGAGCTCCTCGGAGCAATCGGGCGCGGTATCTTCTGTTTGGGCTCGCTGAATAGTTCAGGATCACGAAGAGTTTTGCCTTATTGGGAAAAAGTTGAATGCTCTAACAACTCTACGCATACATCTTAGACGCTGTCCAGATGTTGAATTTGAAGAATCCCCAATTTGAAAAAGTGGGACTTTATTACCGGTCCGTCGACTGGTAGTAAATAGAGGTTAGTAAGAATGTAAAAGGCGCAGGTTATGCGAACGGTAACAGATTGATTATTTTTTAAATGAACAGTAGACATAGTCGGGAGACAGGAGATATATATCACTAAGCCGCGCCAAGACTTGACGTCTGAATGTTTTATATTTATGTTCTTGAAATTCTGTGTATTTTGGTTTTACCTAACATACATTTTAATATATTGTATTTCAAAATTGAGTTGATGGCGATTGACATTTGCAAAATATTTCAATAGAGCATTCCAATTGCTACCACACTAAACATTATATAACTCCGATGGACATAGATGCGCATTTATGGAAATAGTAGTAATATTTAATATTTCTACTATGTACATCTCCCTGTGTGTATTTTTAAGGTATTTATCACGGCACGCACACAGGTGAAGATTTTGTATTAATCTATTAGTGTAGAGTATAGATGCTTACGTTTTCACAGTCGAAAGAACCGGTCGAGGATCTCTTTATTAAGTAAAAACTAAACTCATTAGAGTTGCAATAGACGGACATTTACCACAAAATGAAATACAATAAAGAGAACAAACAAACATACTTTCTCCGATTCTTTCGATACGTGTTAATGCTTCTCGCCATATTTCAGACGAAATGTCAAAGGGAAAGTTTTTGGAAACGCATTTTAAGTGGACGGTATATATACTCTTGATGGGATTGATTATTGAGACGGCGTTTGAATGGTACTGATGGTGCAAGTTAGCTGTAGTTGAAAATGACTGTCGGATCAACTATTTTAGTTTAGACGATTGCGATCAATCCTCATATTAAGAGCCTGAATATTCGTACAACTGTTTCATCGACATCTTAGCTGCGACGTTACATTTACCGATTGCGACAATTGACATAATTATGTGATTTACTTTGACCAGTCGATTTAAAGTGAATGACATAGTACTTGTTTCCCGGATTTGACACTGACACTAAAACAAACAAATGTGAGTCACGTTAATGGAGAAAATTAAGAAATATGAAGATTGCTTTATTTACAATTTATTATATTTGTCGTTAAGGGGAACTCGCTTAGCAGTATTTACGACAGAGGTTTCGTTTAGCGTTTGGACTCTACAACCATTTACCATCAGGCGGAGTAGAGTCGTTTGCCTACCCGGCAAATATATAAAAAATAACAAGGAAGTAGCTACCTCTCGAAACCCGGGATCGTTAATGTTGGTATTCATCGGTATGAAAGATCTTAGTATTTATTTTCGAAGGACGAGCGAGGGGTATCGCGTTATTAGCTATTTCTAAAGCATTTAACCAGTCGTACATTAGATGATTGGACGGACTATCATATATATTCGCCATATTTACATTTATACACAATTATTTATTGTTATATAAGTGTCGTGATTTTGAGATGTTTGTTCTTGATTCATAGCAGCCGCAACAGTCATGAGCAAATCGTATTTTTTTATACATAATTATACAAGAAGACGCGGTGGAACGGGCACGGAGAGGGATTTATACAATGACTCGATGCTGTCAATGATGTTTGTGGGGCGGAGCGCGGACGGCTGTGTCGGACCATTGTATGGATTACATGCCCTCAGGTCGGATGGTATGAACAAAGCGAAACTCATAAACCTCAATAAGAGCAATAAATTTTATGTGTATTTCGTTCGGATTACTTTTACCGTTCATAATATATTATGACCGCAACCTAGAAACTACCTCATTGTGCTGACGATTAGGTTTCAGGATCTCCTCCACCCCCACCCTGGTAAATACTCCTTTTCACGGCTATTTGGAGGCGATCTCAGAATCTAGATGCGCTATATAAATATATTTTTTTAAACAATTGTCACTCCACTCCACTCCACTTACACCATAGGGAGTGATGCACGACTCGTACGAAAGTCGTATGAATTGTTGAGTAGTTTTAAGAGTCGACGTAGCATTCTATTAACAAGCAATATTATACAAATTCATAGCTTTTTTCGTAGTTTTAGATCTAAGCACGACGCGGGCGCGTTTTATTTCGACATCATTATGAGTATTTTAGTTATCTCAATTCTTCTTACCTCACCCCTTCTATTTCAATAAATTTACAAGATTTCATTTCATTTTCAAGCATTGATGGCGCGCGTGTTTAGCAATGGTGAGACATTATGTGCCTTAACAAGAAAATATTATTTATGTATAACGCTTTGTGTATGTATGTGTACAAACAGCGTTTAGAAACGATACACGATGCATTTAGTTTTAAAAGTATACCGCCTATATTGGATTTATTATTCTTTAAGATCAGTGTCGTCGTTTGTACACATACATTGCACCCCGTTACTAGTAAGTGATGAGGCGAATATTGTGATATGCTATGCAAGTTCCCATGAACTAGTCGATAGCCGACTGACTCCGAACGTGACTCATATCCCGGACTTGACTTTTTGGTACTTTTCGTTTTCGTATCCATCAAAATCGGAAATTAGACTGAAGGTACCACCTGTGGGGCCGGACGAGAGCTTCTGATATTCTCGATATTACGAGGTCGAATATAGACAAGTAACAACTCTTACACCGTGAAATCGAGGACATTTAAATCTCTCAGTACTAATCGGATAGTAGTAGTATTACACTTTAATGGTATTTTCGATTTTTGATGCTTTTTACTCAATGTTTAATCAAATCTTTACTTAATATCTCGCAGCTGATCCGCTGACAGTTTCGTAGGTTGCCGGAGTACTTGGAGTTGATTACGTTGCGCGGCTTAGGATACGTGCCTTAGTATAATATAGTGAAGGTAAATATTATCATCGGGTCGGGATTCACCATCCAGAAGGCCCGGGGACTTATCCAACTGTCAGTTACAATTCGGCTCTATATTTAGCCATAATATCTAGGTTCAACTGCGGCGATCCATTGAGTAACGGAGCACATGATGGTCAATTTTATGGTCAAATATTAATAACACTTTGGGTTATCTTAGTGCAGTTTTGTTCTAATGAGTTTTATTGTTTTATCAAGTTGTTTTAAGTTATGTAATGTGAGTCTGTCTTAATACTATCGGTTCCTTGGTGTCATCTAACTGGAAGAACAGACACTATTAAATAACTTCAGATAGTTTTTCAACAGTATAGTTATAATGCACACAATGACATAGTTTGAATACATATTTAGAGTGAAACGTATAGGCTAATGATAAAGTTTAATATATGTAGTTTCAGTTAAGTGCGGAACGGATCACGAGTTATATTTACAACTGACTCGAAAACCGAAAACCGAAATAAAACCCTAACATATGTCAAGATGGTTTGACTGGTGTTTTCGATCAAACCATGAACTTATTAGAAGAGGAAGTAGGCACCTATTTTGAGCAACGATTTTTGGAGTGAAATTACGTAAATAATAATTAATTTTACCATTGAGCAGTGCAAACGATTGAATCTTGACATTAGAGTTCATTTACTTTAAGAGAATTTTTCATAACATTCAGACGAGTTTTATAAACGTATTTAAAGTTCGATCCGACAGAATATTTTTCAACTTTGACAATTGATCCTTTCTTAAAACGTACCCCCGACTAAGTTAAATCGTTTGAGTTTTGTATAAAATTAATAAGAAATGTATTTCATTGGCTACATTGTTACGAATTATGTTATTTGATTAAATTGTATATGATGTGTTATTTACTTGAGTTAAGTCACACAACTATTGTAAGAATATCAATAACACGTTCCGCTATTACTGATGTTAAACACTTATGTATATACCGACAGTAATATAGGAACGTTATATTCTTATTCGCGTACATAATACGGATTGGCATATGTGAGCAAAGAATAAGAACGATTTGATATTCTACGGACAACTATATCGATATGTTATAATAAATATCTCTCGTAGTATCTCTCGAAATATAGTCGTATAAATATGTACTCTCGTAATATAATGGACGAGCAGCCCACGCTGGTGTTGTGTCAGCGAAAGGAGATGGTGTCGCTATTCGAGCCGATGCGAGCTCTTTCTATTGTATATCGTGAGTTTTTAAAACGTTGGAATTTTCGAACGATGAGGGGAATACGAAGGCAAAATTTTACATATCCCTAACAGAATATCGGAAATAATGTCTGGTAAAAATAATGTTAACGTTCATGTCATATTACACAACTGGTGTCTCAGGTTTATAGGTCGGATATATTCCCCCGACACAACACAGCGTGGAGTCTTAGGATTAATTAACTTATACTCATATATGTATATCCCGATCTCTGTAAGTATCGATGGTCGATGTTCGGTACCATTTTCTTCTCTCTGGATCCTACAGTTCAACTTATGCGCCCTACGCAGTACCTCAACGTGAAATGTTTCGACAGTTCATTAATTTAAACCTTACTCTATATTTTAGTTAACTTGTTTAAGTATTTCAAAAATATTGTGTGAAATCAAAATTGTTTTTCCTATGTTCTTTTATATTGAAAAATGATGGGGCTTAGTATTAAGATTTTTTTCAATTTAACATCTTAGTATCTATAACTGATTTATTCAATAAGTTTGTAGGCTTTTCTCACGATACGAATTTGACAAAATCTAAGCCAACTTCATTAATTTCGGTTTCATGTGAATTTTCAAATATGAATAAATTAATAAAAAGTGGATTTAACTGAATAGCTTAAGAAATAAAGTCGTAGCTTATTTAACAGTTGTTTTATTTCTCAATTTTTTTCCCTGGTAAGATAAATAAATAAAGTAATATTCAAATAATTATAAAGAGTTATTATTTTGTATTTACATTGTTTGTGTAACTACCTCAATAAGATTTTATTTTAAATATTTATTTGCGTAGTGCATATGACAAAGCTTTGAGCAACAACGTTCTTACTACCCGTATATATTTCAAAGTTAAAATACCTACACATTGCCAAAAAACGCACTAAATAATTAAAATTATTAGTCCAGATTCAAAGTGATAGCTATTGGGTAGAATTGTTAAGATAGAATGGTCCTTATAAAGTCCAAACCCTGTCCTTTCACGAGCGACTATCTGTACATAATACACTATTATTATTTTTATGTATATTCAATTGTAAAAGGCCGCGCCGTGGGGTGGGGTTCTTCATTACAGCAACAGTAGCCGAAACATCAATTTTTACAATTTTTGTCTTTCTGTCTCTATAAACATACCACAATATACCCACCACATACCCGCATCACACAAAAACTACTACATGGAACTGAATGCGGTTTTCACCGGTCACCGGTAAAGCTGATTAACTTGAAATATAGGCTACGTTTAACCACAATTTTTTATCTTATTTCGATTGTTAACCGACTTCAAAAAAAGGAGGAGGTTATCAATTCGTCTGTATGTTTTTATTATTTTTTGTGTTTGTTACCTCATAACTTTCGACTGGGTGAATCGATTTTGATGATTTTTTTTTTATTTGAAAGGGGTTGCTTCCCTTGAGGTCCCATTTTTTTAGTTTAGTTTTTACACTGGCATCCATGACAAAACCATATAAGTCGTAAATTTGCATAAATATGTGCGCGACAAATGGACTAATAACTCGATATCTGTTCAAACGATTTCGATGATTTTTTTTTTATTAGAAATAGTGTACTTCAAGGGTTGTTTGATGACAGGTTGGTTAGATTCTGATTATAAGATCCATGACAAAGTAACGGAAATCTGCAATTCTTAGTAGCAAATTAACGATACACGACCGAATCTTTTATAGGCTATCTAGATTTTTCAGTCACCTACCATAACATCGTTATAATCAAATAATTGTAGCACATTGTATTACATTATAGAACACTTTTTTAATACCGTCAATATTTTTCACAGCGCACGCTAAGTAATGACTTTTATAGGCAACAGTTTGATACCTTGGGTTAAATTGCCCCATTTTAAGTAGGGATCTATAAGTTTTTGTCATGATGATAAAAATCAAACAAAAATCAAATCCTAATATTGAGACCAATTTTGAAAATTCGTATAAGTACTCGTATATACATGTTATATTTATGTATATTTATATATTTATTATAATATAGATACTTCCCCTTTTTTTAATATACAGACATTCCGTCATATTCTATGGTGAAGAATGGTATAACACAACATCTATAAACATATTATAGTTTATTTAATTATTGCTAGAAATAACTATTTGATTATGTTATGGCTGCCCAACACCCCACCAACTAAATCTATTTAATCAAAACATGTTAATTTATATTCATTCATTCACTTTCTACAGAGCAACAAATTACAGGTACAACTCTCACATAAAGGTCTCCCCCGTTAAAACCTAAAAATACCCTACGTTCGAGGTTTCGAGAAGTCAGAAGTTCGCGCCGTAGGATTGAAGTTTTACGTTGAAGTCAAATTGTTAGATCAGAGTATAACTGTTTCTAACAATTTCTTTATTTTATAACATATAATTAAAAGAATATTAACAGGAAATAATTATACTTAAACGTTGATATGACACAATTGAATTTAAAAAAAAAAACATCAATAAAATTAAATCACGCGGGCGAAGCCGCGGGTCATGCATGTCAAAAAATCTAGGCATGCGTCGAAGTATTGATTCACCTCATCTCGCGGATGCGCTCTGTGATAGCAATCTTAACTTAGTCGAGTCAGTGACAGCTTGGAGGTAAGACGTGTTCCGTATGATAATACTCGCGTGTTGTGTTTTTAAAATTGTTCAATGACTTATCCCAGTGCTTAAAAGGAAATGAACTAAACTAACTATAAAATGAAGGTACAACGAGTGTGCAATTTAATCAGGAATCACGACATTTATATGACTTAGTGTCGAATCATTAAGTTCAATATGATCACTATTTTAACAATAACTTGTGTTTATAGCAGTGCTTGTTGCGTATATTAGTTTTCTGAAAATCTTACTAAATACCATGTCTATCTGTAATACGTCTCACATGGAACCACCCATTTGTTGCATCTCATGCGCGCGCAACGCATCGCCCCAGATAATTTAGCTCTATAGATTTTATTGTTAAGATGCATCTACACTTGCAGCGATGTATTTATTTTCTTAATTCGCTAATGCGCGATTGTAATATTTATTTTATTTAAAGTTTCCGGTGTGTGTTGAAAGGGCTAAATGAACTTATATCGGTTTCCAAAATTTAAATTTAAATTAATCCCAAATAACAAAGTTCAATATTGGTTAACTTGTTTCACAATGAAGTACTTGTTGTAGGATTTAGGTCTTGAGTTCATTTATACTAAAACTGTGACCAGTCTATACATTTTTGTATAAAATATTTTTGCATAAAATAATATCGCTACCAATACTGCTCTCCCATTTGTTGCATTTCATGCGCGCGCAACTTATCGGCCCGGATAGTTCAGCTATATCGATTGCGTAGCTGAGCTGCACCTTAGCTTGCTTTTACGTATTTATATCACTTAATTCGAAACTCTTAATTGACGAATGTAGCTGCATTTCATGATAAGTTGGCTGATTCATATGAAGTTGTAGTGTCGTGACTCCCCAACAATCCTTTGTTTCAACTTTTAGTGTTTAATTAGTAGGTGCTGTTTGTGGTTAGTTGTATAATTTCTTTCGTACGGATTTATAATTAAAATGGAAATGTTTTCTTAGTGGTGTAATAGTTTCTAACTATTGTAAAATTTTACGTCGTAGCTTAAATATTAACTGAAAAAAAATATTTATTTGTATATTTTAATTTCGCATTACAGTATTTTTAACATGTACTCAATTTGACTATTGTTCTAGATTCGAAGCCGCCTTCTTTAACGAGGTAGCGAGCTCTACCACAGGCTTGAAGCGAGTCACGTGCGTGAGAAGCCCTCGCGATGGGAACTTCAGAAGGCGAGGACCGTCTTCTTCCACCTTTTTCACCGGACATCTTCGTTGAAGGTTATTATACAATTCAGATTATCTAAGTTAAGTAGATATTAAGATCGTTACAGTCACAGTTTAAAAAAAAACAAAAGGCAGATGGAGCGCGTGGAACGAACATTATTCTGCTAGAAATTTAACTTTTGCGCGTGGAAACGTTGTAAAACTACCCGCGCCATGCGTTATTCGTTGACGTAGGGCAATAAACATTTCAAATTTATATCAAATAAGTTATCACATTTTTTTGCCAACAGTTTTTACATTACCTTAACAACAAACAAAACGACACATTTGACTATAGGTATTATTAAAAAAACGCGGCGTTTCGTACTGCCGGGACATTGTAAACGATTTAGATATATCGTGCGTTTAGAATTTGTTATTTTGAATATATTTTATAAGAATCTTTTGAAAAGAGTGCAATTTATTAGATAAACACGTACAGCAGTATTCTTTCGACGCATGAAGGTGTATTCACGATGTTTTCCTTCAGAGGACATTCAGTGTCGCTTGCCTGGGTTCGAACCCGCAATCATCGGTTCCTTTTATAGCACTACAAATCATGATGGCAACAAATCGAAGTCTTAATTTCTCGTTCGAAATTATTTTATGCTTTCTAACGAGTTTTAAGAAGAAATATTATTGTAGGCACGGCGCATTGCGCGAACTTGTATCCTCCGAGCGTCACTGACTCGACTCAACCACAACTGGAGCGGGCACGGAATGAAATCCGTCAGCGCCTCGGAATTTGGCTGAACCTACCCTGACCCATTGGTCCCGAGTCTCTGAGTCTCCAAACTACAGACAAGCCCCGCATCGTGGGCTCCACGACAACTGCGACTTTCTCAAAGATGGCTTCTAATACACGTCACGTGCCCAATTCGGTATTTATTGGATATTCTACGTAGTTATATAATCTCAATAGATCCGATATACGTAAGTGCGCATTTATAAATATCAAATATACGTTACGTACGTATCGCCATGAGCTCCTCGGAGCAATCGGGCGCGGTATCTTCTGTTTGGGCTCGCTGAATAGTTCAGGATCACGAAGAGTTTTGCCTTATTGGGAAAAAGTTGAATGCTCTAACAACTCTACGCATACATCTTAGACGCTGTCCAGATGTTGAATTTGAAGAATCCCCAATTTGAAAAAGTGGGACTTTATTACCGGTCCGTCGACTGGTAGTAAATAGAGGTTAGTAAGAATGTAATAGGCGCAGGTTATGCGAACGGTAACAGATTGATTATTTTTTAAATGAACAGTAGACATAGTCGGGAGACAGGAGATATATATCACTAAGCCGCGCCAAGACTTGACGTCTGAATGTTTTATATTTATGTTGATCTCTTCTCACAAAGCGATAGGTAATTATTGTAATACTAGACTTGTTAATGTTCTTGAAATTCTGTGTATTTTGGTTTTACCTAACATACATTTTAATATATTGTATTTCAAAATTGAGTTGATGGCGATTGACATTTGCAAAATATTTCAATAGAGCATTCCAATTGCTACCACACTAAACATTATATAACTCCGATGGACATAGATGCGCATTTATGGAAATAGTAGTAATATTTAATATTTCTAGTGTGTACATCTCCCTGTGTGTATTTTTAAGGTTTTTATCACGGCACGCACACAGGTGAAGATTTTGTATTAATCTATTAGTGTAGAGTATATTATGTAGATGCTTACGTTTTCACAGTCGAAAGAACCGGTCGAGGATCTCTTTATTAAGTAAAAACTAAACTCATTAGAGTTGCAATAGACGGACATTTACCACAAAATGAAATACAATAAAGAGAACAAACAAACAAACTTTCTCCGATTCTTTCGATACGTGTTAATGCTTCTCGCCATATTTCAGACGAAATGTCTAAGGGAAAGTTTTTGGAAACGCATTTTAAGTGGACGGTATATATACTCTTGATGGGATTGATTATTGAGACGGCGTTTGAATGGTACAGATGGTGCAAGTTAGCTGTAGTTGAAAATGACTGTCGGATCAACTATTTTAGTTTAGACGATTGCGATCAATCCTCATATTAAGAGCCTGAATATTCGTACAACTGTTTCATCGACATCTTAGCTGCGACGTTACATTTACCGATTGCGACAATTGACATAATTATGTGATTTACTTTGACCAGTCGATTTAAAGTGAATGACATAGTACTTGTTTCCCGGATTTGACACTGACACTAAAACAAACAAATGTGAGTCACGTTAATGGAGAAAATTAAGAAATATGAAGATTGCTTTATTTACAATTTATTATATTTGTCGTTAAGGGGAACTCGCTTAGCAGTATTTACGACAGACGTTTCGTTTAGCGTTTGGACTCTACAACCATTTACCATCAGGCGGAGTAGAGTCGTTTGCCTACCCGGCATATATAAAAAATAACAAGGAAGTAGCTACCTCTCGAAACCCGGAATCGTTAGTGTTGGTAATTGGTATTCATCGGTATGAAAGATCTTAGTATTTATTTTCAAAGGACGAGCGAGGGGTATCGCGTTATTAGCTATTTCTAAAGCATTTAACCAGTCGGACATTAGATGATTGGACGGACTATCATATATATTCGCCATATTTACATTTATACACAATTATTTATTGTTATATAAGTGTCGTGATTTTGAGATGTTTGTTCGTGAATCATAGCAGCCGCAACAGTCATGAGCAAATCGTATTTTTTTATACATAATTATACAAGAAGACGCGGTGGAACGGGCACGGAGAGGGATTTATACAATGACTCGATGCTGTCAATGATGTTTGTGGGGCGGAGCGCGGACGGCTGTGTCGGACCATTGTATGGATTACATGCCCTCAGATCGGATGGTATGAACAAAGCGAAACTCATAAACCTCAATAAGAGCAATAAATTTTATGTGTATTTCGTTCGGATTACTTTTACCGTTCATAATATATTATGACCGCAACCTAGAAACTACCTCATTGTGCTGACGATTAGGTTTCAGGATCTCCTCCACCCCCACCCTGGTAAATACTCCTTTTCACGGCTATTTGGAGGCGATCTCAGAATCTAGATGCGCTATATAAATATATTTTTTTAAACAATTGTCACTCCACTCCACTCCACTTACACCATAGGGAGTGATGCACGACTCGTACGAAAGTCGTATGAATTGTTGAGTAGTTTTAAGAGTCGACGTAGCATTCTATTAACAAGCAATATTATACAAATTCATAGCTTTTTTCGTAGTTTTAGATCTAAGCACGACGCGGGCGCGTTTTATTTCGACATCATTATGAGTATTTTAGTTATCTCAATTCTTCTTACCTCACCCCTTCTATTTCAATAAATTTACAAGATTTCATTTCATTTTCAAGCATTGATGGCGCCGTGTTTAGCAATGGTGAGACATTATGTGCCTTAACAAGAAAATATTATTTATGTATAACGCTTTGTGTATGTATGTGTACAAACAGCGTTTAGAAACGATACACGATGCATTTAGTTTTAAAAGTATACCGCCTATATTGGATTTATTATTCTTTAAGATCAGTGTCGTCGTTTGTACACATACATTGCACCCCGTTACTAGTAAGTGATGAGGCGAATATTGTGATATGCTATGCAAGTTCCCATGAACTAGTCGATAGCCGACTGACTCCGAACGTGACTCATATCCCGGACTTGACTTTTTGGTACTTTTCGTTTTCGTATCCATCAAAATCGGAAATTAGACTGAAGGTACCACCTGTAGGGCCGGACGAGAGCTTCTGATATTCTCGATATTACGAGGTCGAATATAGACAAGTAACAACTCTTACACCGTGAAATCGAGGACATTTAAATCTCTCAGTACTAATCGGATAGTAGTAGTAGTATTACACTTTAATGGTATTTTCGATTTTTGATGCTTTTTACTCAATGTTTAATCAAATCTTTACTTAATATCTCGCAGCTGATCCGCTGACAGTTTCGTAGGTTGCCGGAGTACTTGGAGTTGATTACGTTGCGCGGCTTAGGATACGTGCCTTAGTATAATATAGTGAAGGTAAATATTATCATCGGGTCGGGATTCACCATCCAGAAGGCCCGGGGACTTATCCAACTGTCAGTTACAATTCGGCTCTATATTTAGCCATAATATCTAGGTTCAACTGCGGCGATCCATTGAGTAACGGAGCACATGATGGTCAATTTTATGGTCAAATATTAATAACACTTTGGGTTATCTTAGTGCAGTTTTGTTCTAATGAGTTTTATTGTTTTATCAAGTTGTTTTAAGTTATGTAATGTGAGTCTGTCTTAATACTATCGGTTCCTTGGTGTCATCTAACTGGAAGAACAGACACTATTAAATAACTTCAGATAGTTTTTCAACAGTATAGTTATAATGCACACAATGACACAGTTTGAATACATATTTAGAGTGAAACGTATAGGCTAATGATAAAGTTTAATATATGTAGTTTCAGTTAAGTGCGGAACGGATCACGAGTTATATTTACAACTGACTCGAAAACCGAAAACCGAAATAAAACCCTAACATATGTCAAGATGGTTTGACTGGTGTTTTCGATCAAACCATGAACTTATTAGAAGAGGAAGTAGGCACCTATTTTGAGCAACGATTTTTGGAGTGAAATTACGTAAATAATAATTAATTTTACCATTGAGCAGTGCAAACGATTGAATCTTGACATTAGAGTTCATTTACTTTAAGAGAATTTTTCATAACATTCAGACGAGTTTTATAAACGTATTTAAAGTTCGATCCGACAGAATATTTTTCAACTTTGACAATTGATCCTTTCTTAAAACGTACCCCCGACTAAGTTAAATCGTTTGAGTTTTGTATAAAATTAATAAGAAATGTATTTCATTGGCTACATTGTTACGAATTATGTTATTTGATTAAATTGTATATGATGTGTTATTTACTTGAGTTAAGTCACACAACTATTGTAAGAATATCAATAACACGTTCCGCTATTACTGATGTTAAACACTTATGTATATACCGACAGTAATATAGGAACGTTATATTCTTATTCGCGTACATAATACGGATTGGCATATGTGAGCAAGGTATAAGAACGATTTGATATTCTACGGACAACTATATCGATATGTTATAATAAATATCTCTCGTAGTATCTCTCGAAATATAGTCGTATAAATATGTACTCTCGTAATATAATGGACGAGCAGCCCACGCTGGTGTTGTGTCAGCGAAAGGAGATGGTGTCGCTATTCGAGCCGATGCGAGCTCTTTCTATTGTATATCGTGAGTTTTTAAAACGTTGGAATTTTCGAACGATGAGGGGAATACGAAGGCAAAATTTTACATATCCCTAACAGAATATCGGAAATAATGTCTGGTAAAAATAATGTTAACGTTCATGTCATATTACACAACTGGTGTCTCAGGTTTATAGGTCGGATATATTCCCCCGACACAACACAGCGTGGAGTCTTAGGATTAATTAACTTATACTCATATATGTATATCCCGATCTCTGTAAGTATCGATGGTCGATGTTCGGTACCATTTTCTTCTCTCTGGATCCTACAGTTCAACTTATGCGCCCTACGCAGTACCTCAACGTGAAATGTTTCGACAGTTCATTAATTTAAACCTTACTCTATATTTTAGTTAACTTGTTTAAGTATTTCAAAAATATTGTGTGAAATCAAAATTGTTTTTCCTATGTTCTTTTATATTGAAAAATGATGGGGCTTAGTATTAAGATTTTTTTCAATTTAACATCTTAGTATCTATAACTGATTTATTCAATAAGTTTGTAGGCTTTTCTCACGATACGAATTTGACAAAATCTAAGCCAACTTCATTAATTTCGGTTTCATGTGAATTTTCAAATATGAATAAATTAATAAAAAGTGGATTTAACTGAATAGCTTAAGAAATAAAGTCGTAGCTTATTTAACAGTTGTTTTATTTCTCAATTTTTTTCCCTGGTAAGATAAATAAATAAAGTAATATTCAAATAATTATAAAGAGTTATTATTTTGTATTTACATTGTTTGTGTAACTACCTCAATAAGATTTTTTTTTAAATATTTATTTGCGTAGTGCATATGACAAAGCTTTGAGCAACAACGTTCTTACTACCCGTATATATTTCAAAGTTAAAATACCTACACATTGCCAAAAAACGCACTAAATAATTAAAATTATTAGTCCAGATTCAAAGTGATAGCTATTGGGTAGAATTGTTAAGATAGAATGGTCCTTATAAAGTCCAAACCCTGTCCTTTCACGAGCGACTATCTGTACATAATACACTATTATTATTTTTATGTATATTCAATTGTAAAAGGCCGCGCCGTGGGGTGGGGTTCTTCATTACAGCAACAGTAGCCGAAACATCAATTTTTACAATTTTTGTCTTTCTGCCTCTATAAACATACCACAATATACCCACCACATACCCGCATCACACAAAAACTACTACATGGAACTGAATGCGGTTTTCACCGGTCACCGGTAAAGCCGATTAACTTGAAATATAGGCTACATTTAACCGCAATTTTTTATCTTATTTCGATTGTTAACCGACTTCAAAAAAAGGAGGAGGTTATCAATTCGTCTGTATGTTTTTTTTTTTGTGTTTGTTACCGCATAACTTTCGACTGGGTCAATCGATTTTGATGATTTTTTTTATTTGAAAGGGGGCGCTTCCCATTGGGTCCTATTTTTTTGTTTAGTTTTTACACTGGCATCCATGGCAAAACCATAAAAGTCGTAAATTTGCATAAATATGTGCGCGACAAATGGACGAATAACTCGATATCTGTTCAACCGATTTCGATGATTTTTTTTCAATTAGAAATAGTGTACTTCAAGGTTTGTTTGATGACAGTTTGGTTAGATTCTGATTTTAAGATCCATGACAAAGTAACGGAAATCTGCAAATTAGCAAGCCAAGTAGTCAGCCAAGATGGGTTTATAACTACATATGTACATCGTCTCCAAAAATAACAATAATTGTAACTACATTATCAACCACACAACACAATCGTCCTACATATTGATGAGTAGAAAATAGTAAGTTAATTATCAAATTATAGAAGAATACGCAATTACTTTTTTTTACTTTTTAGTGCATATTAATTTGTTTTTCCTATGAAGTCGGTTTTTGTTTTGTTAAAATTTTTATTTATTTTTAATTTAATATTATCTGGAGCTCACATTATTTTATTATATGCGGGGCTCGAACCCACGACCTCCGCTTCATAATGCGGCGCTCTGCCGGCTGAGCTAATAGGTCTCTGTATCTGCATAACTGAATTTTATAGAAGAAACAGCGACACCCACTTTAAATGGGACCCACTTTCTACAGAGCAACAAATTACAGGTACAACTCTCATATAAAGGTCTCCCCCGTTAAAACCTAAAAATACCCTAATTTCGAGAATTCTAGAAGTCAGAAGTTCGCGCCGTTGGATTGAAGTTTTACGTTGAAGTCAAACTGTTAGATCAGAGTATAACTGTATCTAACAATTTCTTTATTTTATAACATATAATTAAAAGAATATCAATATTAATAGGAAATAATTATACTTAAACGTTGATATGACACGAATGAATTAAAAAAAAAAACATGAATAAAATTATTTCACGCGTGCGAAGCCGCGGGTCATGCATGTCAAAAAATGCCTAGGCATGCGTCGAAGTATTGATTCACCTCATCTCGCGGATGCGCTCTGTGATAGCAATCTTAACTTAGTCGAGTCAGTGACAGCTTGGAGGTAAGACGTGTTCCGTATGATAATACTCGCGTGTTGTGTTTTTAAAATTGTTCAATGACTTATCCCAGTGCTTAAAAGGAAATGAACTAAACTAACTATAAAATGAAGGTCCAACGAGTGTGCAATTTAATCAGGAATCACGACATTTATATGACTTAGTGTCGAATCATTAAGTTCAATATGATCACTATTTTAACAATAACTTGTGTTTATAGCAGTGCTTGTTGCGTATATTAGTTTTCTGAAAATCTTACTAAATACCATGTCTATCTGTAATACGTCTCACATGGAACCACCCATTTGTTGCATCTCATGCGCGCGCAACGCATCGCCCCAGATAATTTAGCTCTATAGATTTTATTGTTAAGATGCATCTACACTTGCAGCGATGTATTTATTTTCTTAATTCGCTAATGCGCGATTGTAATATTTATTTTATTTAAAGTTTCCGGTGTGTGTTGAAAGGGCTAAATGAACTTATATCGGTTTCCAAAATTTAAATTTAAATTAATCCCAAATAACAAAGTTCAATATTGGTTAACTTGTTTCACAATGAAGAACTTGTTGTAGGATTTAGGTCTTGAGTTCATTTATACTAAAACTGTGACCAGTCTATACATTTTTGTATAAAATATTTTTGCATAAAATAATATCGCTACCAATACTGCTCTCCCATTTGTTGCATTTCATGCGCGCGCAACTTATCGGCCCGGATAGTTCAGCTATATCGATTGCGTAGCTGAGCTGCACCTTAGCTTGCTTTTACGTATTTATATCACTTAATTCGAAACTCTTAATTGACGAATGTAGCTGCATTTCATGATAAGTTGGCTGATTCATATGAAGTTGTAGTGTCGTGACTCCCCAACAATCCTTTGTTTCAACTTTTAGTGTTTAATTAGTAGGTGCTGTTTGTGGTTAGTTGTATAATTTCTTTCGTACGGATTTATAATTAAAATGGAAATGTTTTCTTAGTGGTGTAATAGTTTCTAACTATTGTAAAATTTTACGTCGTAGCTTAAATATTAACTGAAAAAAAATATTTATTTGTATATTTTAATTTCGCATTACAGTATTTTTAACATGTACTCAATTTGACTATTGTTCTAGATTCGAAGCCGCCTTCTTTAACGAGGTAGCGAGCTCTACCACAGGCTTGAAGCGAGTCACGTGCGTGAGAAGCCCTCGCGATGGGAACTTCAGAAGGCGAGGACCGTCTTCTTCCACCTTTTTCACCGGACATCTTCGTTGAAGGTTATTATACAATTCAGATTATCTAAGTTAAGTAGATATTAAGATCGTTATAGTCACAGTTTAAAAAAAAAACAAAAGGCAGATGGAGCGCGTGGAACGAACATTATTCTGCTAGAAATTTAACTTTTGCGCGTGGAAACGTTGTAAAACTACCCGCGCCATGCGTTATTCGTTGAGGTAGGGCAATAAACATTTCAAATTTATATCAAATAAGTTATCACATTTTTTTGCTAACAGTTTTTACATTACCTTAACAACAAACAAAACGACACTTTTGACTATAGGTATTATTAAAAAAACGCGGCGTTTCCTACTGCCGGGACATTGTAAAAGATTTAGATATTCCGTGCGCTCAATCTGACTTTTCTTTTATAATTTGTTATTTTGAATATATTTTATAAGAATCTTTTGAAAAGAGTGCAATTTATTAGATAAACACGTACAGCAGTATTCTTTCGACGCATGAAGGTGTATTCACGATGTTTTCCTTCAGAGGACATTCAGTGTCGCTTGCCTAGGTTCGAACCCGCAATCATCGGTTCCTTTTATAGCACTACAAATCATGATGGCAACAAATCGAAGTCTTAATTTCTCGTTCGAAATTATTTTATGCTTTCTAACGAGTTTTAAGAAGATATATTATTGTAGGCACGGCGCATTGTGCGAACTTGTATCCTCCGAGCGTCACTGACTCGACTCAACCACAACTGGAGCGGGCACGGAATGAAATCCGTCAGCGCCTCGGAATTTGGCTGAACCTACCCTGACCCATTGGCTCCCGAGTCTCTGAGTCTCCGAACTACAGACAAGCCCCGCATCGTGGGCTCCACGACAACTGCGACTTTCTCGAAGATGGCTTCTAATACACGTCACGTGCCCAATTCGGTATTTATTGGATATTCTACGTTGTTATATAATCTCAATAGATCTGGTATACGTAAGTGCGCATTTATAAATATCAAATATACGTTATGTACGTATCGCCATGTGCTTCTCGGAGCACTCGGGCGCGGTACCTTCTGTTTGGGCTCGCTGAATAGTTCAGGATCACGAAGAGTTTTGCCTTATTGGGAAAAAGTTGAATGCTCTAACAACTCTACGCATACATCTTAGACGCTGTCCAGATGTCGAATTTGAAGAATCCCCAATTTGAAAAAGTGGGACTTTATTACCGGTCCGTCGACTGGTAGTAAATAGAGGTTAGTAAGAATGTAAAAGGCGCAGGTTATGCGAACGGTAACAGATTGATTATTTTTTAAATGAACAGTAGACATAGTCGGGAGACAGGAGATATATATCACTAAGCCGCGCCAAGACTTGACGTCTGAATGTTTTATATTTATGTTGATCTTCTCTTCTCACAAAGCGATAGTTTATAATTATTGTAATACTAGACTTGTTAATGTTCTTGAAATTCTGTGTATTTTGGTTTTACCTAACATACATTTTAATATATTGTATTTCAAAATTGAGTTGATGGCGATTGACATTTGCAAAATATTTCAATAGAGCATTCCAATTGCTACCACACTAAACATTATATAACTCCGATGGACATAGATGCGCATTTATGGAAATAGTAGTAATATTTAATATTTCTAGTGTGTACATCTCCCTGTGTGTATTTTTAAGGTATTTATCACGGCACGCACACAGGTGAAGATTTTGTATTAATCTATTAGTGTAGAGTATATTATGTAGATGCTTACGTTTTCACAGTCGAAAGAACCGGTCGAGGATCTCTTTATTAAGTAAAAACTAAACTCAATAGAGTTGCAATAGACGGACATTTACCACAAAATGAAACACAATAAAGAGAGTAACATACTGTCTCCGATTCTTTCGATTCGTGTTAATGCTTCTCGCCATATTTCAGACGAAATGTCTAAGGGAAAGGTTTTGGAAACGCATTTTAAGAGAACGGAATATATACTCTTGATGGGATTGATTATTGAGTCGGCGTTTGAATGGTACAGATGGTGCAAGTTAGCTGTAGTTGAAAATGACTGTCGGATCAACTATTTTAGTTTAGACGATTGCGATCAATCCTCATATTAAGAGCCTGAATATTCGTACAACTGTTTCATCGACATCTTAGCTGCGACGTTACATTTACCGATTGCGACAATTGACATAATTATGTGATTTACTTTGACCAGTCGCTTTAAAGTGAATGACATAGTACTTGTTTCCCGGATTTGACACTGACACTAAAACAAACAAATGTGAGTCACGTTAATGGAAAAAATTAAGAAATATGAAATTGCTTTATTTACAATTTATTATATTTGTCGTTAAGGGGAACTCGCTTAGCAGTATTTACGACAGACGTTTCGTTTAGCGTTTGGACTCTACAACCATTTACCATCAGGCGGAGTAGAGTCGTTTGCCTACCCGGCAAATATATAAAAAATAACAAGGAAGTAGCTACCTCTCAAAACCCGGAATCGTTAGTGTTGGTAATTGGTATTCATCGGTATGAAAGATCTTAGTATTTATTTTCAAAGGACGAGCGAGGGGTATCGCGTTATTAGCTATTTCTAAAGCATTTAACCAGTCGTACATTAGATGATTGGACGGACTATCATATATATTCGCCATATTTACATTTATACACAATTATTTATTGTTATATAAGTGTCGTGATTTTGAGATGTTTGTTCATGATTCATAGCAGCCGCAACAGTCATGAGCAAATCGTATTTTTTTATACATAATTATACAAGAAGACGCGGTGGAACGGGCACGGAGAGGGATTTATACAATGACTCGATGCTGTCAATGATGTTTGTGGGGCGGAGCGCGGACGGCTGTGTCGGACCATTGTATGGATTACATGCCCTCAGGTCGGATGGTATGAACAAAGCGAAACGCATAAACCTCAATAAGAGCAATAAATTTTATGTGTATTTCGTTCGGATTACTTTTACCGTTCATAATATATTATGACCGCAACCTAGTAACTACCTCATTGTGCTGACGATTAGGTTTCAGGATCTCCTCCACCCCCACCCTGGTAAATACTCCTTTTCACGGCTATTTGGAGGCGATCTCAGAATCTAGATGCGCTTTATAAATATATTTTTTTAAACAATTGTCACTCCACTCCACTCCACTTACACCATAGGGAGTGATGCACGACTCGTACGAAAGTCGTATGAATTGTTGAGTAGTTTTAAGAGTCGACGTAGCATTCTATTAACAAGCAATATTATACAAATTCATAGCTTTTTTCGTAGTTTTAGATCTAAGCACGACGCGGGCGCGTTTTATTTCGACATCATTATGAGTATTTTAGTTATCTCAATTCTTCTTACCTCACCCCTTCTATTTCAATAAATTTACAAGATTTCATTTCATTTTCAAGCATTGATGGCGCCGTGTTTAGCAATGGTGAGACATTATGTGCCTTAACAAGAAAATATTATTTATATATAACGCTTTGTGTATGTATGTGTACAAACAGCGTTTAGAAACGATACACGATGCATTTAGTTTTAAAAGTATACCGCCTATTTATTATTCTTTAAGATCAGTGTCGTCGTTTGTACACGTACATTGCACCCCGTTACTAGTAAGTGATGAGGCGAATATTGTGATATGCTATGCGAGTTCCCATGAACTAGTCGATAGCCGACTGACTCCGAACGTGACTCATATCCCGGACTTGACTTTTTGGTACTTTTCGTTTTCGTATCCATCAAAATCGGAAATTAGACTGAATGTACCACCTGTAGGGCCGGACGAGAGCTTCTGATATTCTCGATATTACGAGGTCGAATATAGACAAGTAACAACTCTTACACCGTGAAATCGAGGACATTTAAATCTCTCAGTACTAATCGGATAGTAGTAGTATTACACTTTAATGGTATTTTCGATTTTTGATGCTTTTTACTCAATGTTTAATCAAATCTTTACTTAATATCTCGCAGCTGATCCGCTGACAGTTTCGTAGGTTGCCGGAGTACTTGGAGTTGATTACGTTGCGCGGCTTAGGATACGTGCCTTAGTATAATATAGTGAAGGTAAATATTATCATCGGGTCGGGATTCACCATCCAGAAGGCCCGGGGACTTATCCAACTGTCAGTTGCAATTCGGCTCTATATTTAGCCATAATATCTAGGTTCAACTGCGGCGATCCATTGAGTAACGGAGCACATGATGGTCAATTTTATGGTCAAATATTAATAACACTTTGGGTTATCTTAGTGCAGTTTTGTTCTAATGAGTTTTATTGTTTTATCAAGTCTTTTTAAGTTATATAATGTGAGTCTGTCTTAATACTATCGGTTCCTTGGTGTCATCTAACTGGAAGAACAGACACTATTAAATAACTTCAGATAGTTTTTCAACAGTATAGTTATAATGCACACAATGACACAGTTTGAATACATATTTAGAGTGAAACGTATAGGCTAATGATAAAGTTTAATATATGTAGTTTCAGTTAAGTGCGGAACGGATCACGAGTTATATTTACAACTGACTCGAAAGCCGAAAACCGAAATAAAACCCTAACATATGTCAAGATGGTTTGACTGGTGTTTTCGATCAAACCATGAACTTATTAGAAGAGGAAGTAGGCACCTATTTTGAGCAACGATTTTTGGAGTGAAATTACGTAAATAATAATTAATTTTACCATTGAGCAGTGCAAACGATTGAATCTTGACATTAGAGTTCATTTACTTTAAGAGAATTTTTCATAACATTCAGACGAGTTTTATAAACGTATTTAAAGTTCGATCCGACAGAATATTTTTCAACTTTGACAATTGATCCTTTCTTAAAACGTACCCCCGACTAAGTTAAATCGTTTGAGTTTTGTATAAAATTAATAAGAAATGTATTTCATTGGCTACATTGTTACGAATTATGTTATTTGATTAAATTGTATATGATGTGTTATTTACTTGAGTTAAGTCACACAACTATTGTAAGAATATCAATAACACGTTCCGCTATTACTGATGTTAAACACTTATGTATATACCGACAGTAATATAGGAACGTTATATTCTTATTCGCGTACATAATACGGATTGGCATATGTGAGCAAGGTATAAGAACGATTTGATATTCTACGGACAACTATATCGATATGTTATAATAAATATCTCTCGTAGTATCTCTCGAAATATAGTCGTATAAATATGTACTCTCGTAATATAATGGACGAGCAGCCCACGCTGGTGTTGTGTCAGCGAAAGGAGATGGTGTCGCTATTCGAGCCGATGCGAGCTCTTTCTATTGTATATCGTGAGTTTTTAAAACGTTGGAATTTTCGAACGATGAGGGGAATACGAAGGCAAAATTTTACATATCCCTAACAGAATATCGGAAATAATGTCTGGTAAAAATAATGTTAACGTTCATGTCATATTACACAACTGGTGTCTCAGGTTTATAGGTCGGATATATTCCCCCGACACAACACAGCGTGGAGTCTTAGGATTAATTAACTTATACTCATATATGTATATCCCGATCTCTGTAAGTATCGATGGTCGATGTTCGGTACCATTTTCTTCTCTCTAGATCCTACAGTTCAACTTATACGCCCTACGCAGTACCTCAACGTGAAATGTTTCGACCGTTTCATTAATTTAAACAATATTCGGAGATACCTTACTCTATATTTTAGTTAACTTGTTTAAGTATTTCAAAAATATTCTGTGAAATCAAAATTGTTTTTCCTATGTTCTTTTATATTGCCAAATTATTTTTTCAATTTAACATCTTAGTATCTATAACTGATTTATTCAATAAGTTTGTAGGCTTTTCTCACGATACGAATTTGACAAAATCTAAGCCATCTTCATTAGTTTTGGTTTCATGTGAATTTTCAAATATGAATAAATTAATAAAAAGTGGATTTAATTGATATAGCTTAAGAAATAAAGTCGTAGCTTATTTAACAGTTGTTTTATTTCTCAAATTTTTTACCTGGTAAGATAAATAAATAAAGTAATATTCAAATAATTATAAAGAGTTATTATTTTGTATTTACATTGTTTGTGTAACTACCTCAATAAAATTTTATTTTAAATATTTATTTGCGTAGTGCGTATGACAAAGCTTTGAGCAACAACGTTCTTAGTACCCGTATATATTTCAAAGTTAAAGTACCTACACATTGCCAAAAAACGAACTAAATAATTAAAATTGTTAGTCCAGATTCAAAGTGATAGCTATTGGGTAGAATTGTTAAGATAGAATGGTCCTTATAAAGTCCAAACCCTGTCCTTTCACGAGCGACTATCTGTACATAATACACTATTATTATTTTTATGTATATTCAATTGTAAAAGGCCGCGCCGTGGGGTGGGGTTCTTCATTACAGTAACAGTAGCCGAAACAACAATTTTTACAATTTTTGTCTTTATAAACATACCACAATATACCCACCACATACCCGCAGCACACAAAAACTACTACATGGAACTGAATGTGGTTTTCACCGATCACCGATAAAGCCGATTAACATTTAACCGTTTTTTTAATCTTATTTCGATTGTTTATAGGTCTCTGTACCTGCATAACTGAATTTTATAGAAGAAACAGCGACACCCTATTTAAATGGGACCCACTTTCTACAGAGCAACAAATTACAGGTACAACTCTCACATAAAGGTCTCCCCCGTTAAAACCTAAAAATACCCTAATTTCGAGGTTTCGAGAAGTCAGAAGTTCGCGCCGTAGGATTGAAGTTTTACGTTGAAATCAAACTATCAGATCAGAGTATAACTGTTTATAATAAGTTGTATATTTTATGTTTACATATAATTTAAACAATATCAATATTAATAGGATATTATTATACCTAAATGTTGATCAATTCAACGTTTTTCACTATTGAATTTAAAAAAAATCATCAATATATTTATAACACGCGGGCGAGTAATCATATTTTACTCCTGAAAAAAAGAGGAAATCTAGGCATGTGTCGAAGTATTGATTCACCTCATCTCGCGGATGCGCTCTGTGATAGCAATCTTAACTTAGTCGAGTCAGTGACAGCTTGGAGGTAAGACGTGTCCCGTATGATAATACTCGCGTGTTGTGTTTTTAAAATTGTTCAACAACTTATCCCAGTGCTTAAAATGGAAACGTGATACTTGAGTGCCAACATTCTCATTATCGGGCCAACGATTGTGCAAGTTCATCAGGAGTCACGACTTTTATGTAAATTAGTCTCGAATCATTAAATTCAATTCGATCACTATTTAAACAATAACGTGTACTTATAGCAGTGCTTGTTGCGTATATTAGTTTTCTGAAGATCTTATTAAAGACCATGTCTATCTGTATTCACGTGGAACCACCCATTTGTTGCATCTCATGCGCGCGCAACGCATCGCCCGAACAATTTAGCTCTATATGGTTAAGATGCATCTACACTTGCAGCGATGTATTTACTTTCATAATTCGCTAATGCGCGATTGTAATATTTATTTTATTTAAAGTTTCCGGTGTGTGTTGTAAGGGCTATATGAACTTATGTCGGTTTTCAACATTTAAATGTATTACGGTATGTGTGGCGGATTTCTGATTCCCGGTCCATTGATTGTGCAAAATAGTCAGAAACCACGGTTTTATATTTAAATTGATCAAAAATTATAAAGTTCAATGATAGTCAATTTATTTTACAATTAAGTTCTATTTATGTAGACAATTTACTTGTTTTGACCGACAACCCTTTACAATAAAATAACATCGCTACCTATAATCTTCTCCCATTTGTTGCATTTCATGCGCGCGCAACTTATCGGCCCGGATAGTTCAGCTATATCGATTGCGTAGCTGAGCTGTATCTTAGCTTGATTTTACGTATTTATATCACTTACCTCAAAACTTTAGAGAATGTAGCTGCATTTCATAATAAGTTGGCTGATTAATTATGAAGTTGTAGTGTCTTGACTCCCCAACAATCCGTTGTTTCAACTATTAGTGTTAAATTAGTAGGTGCTGTTTGTGGTTAGTTATGTTATGTCTTTCGTACGGATTTATAAATCTAAAGGAAATATATTTTTAGTGGTGTAATGCTTTCTACTTATTGTAAAATTTTCCATAAGAATTGAAATATCAACTGAATTAAAAAATAAAATAAAATAATTTATTTGTATATTATTACAAATTCGCATTATAATATTATATTTAACGTGAATTTGCTCATTTTAAATATTGTTCTAGGTTCGAAGCCGCCTTCGTTAAAGTGGTCGCTACGTCGTGATGGGACCTGCCGAAGGAGAAGCCCCTTTTCTTCCAAATTCTTCACCGGACAACTTCGTTGAAGGTGATTATACAATTCAGATTATTAAGTTAAGTAGATATTAAGATATTTGTAATGTGTAAAAGCGTCTTCACTTAAAAACGTTGCCAAGCGACTGAATAGTTAAAAAATGCCGTCTCCATCTTTCGAGTGTTAAATAAATAATGACAGATGAAGATTATTTTTTATTTTTAAACTAAACAGCCGTTTATAAGTAAAGCTGATAGTTATTTATACAGTCACAGTTTAAAAAAACAAAAGGCAGATGGAGCGCGTGGAACGAACATTATTCTTCTAGAAATTTAACTTTTGCGCGTGAAAGCGCTGTAAAATACCAACGCCATAACGTCCTCACCAAATAAGCAAATATTTGTAATTTCTACATTATTAACACACCAAGCGATATTCATTGAGGTAGGGCTATAACATTTTTAAATTTATAACAATAAATGTTGGCAAAAAGTTTTTACGTTACCTAAAGCAGACAATATGGCACTTTAGACTTTATAGGTCTTCGATTACATATGAAAACTAGATACATAGTCCCGTGCAAAAATCATTTTAAAAGAGGGCTTTAATGTGTCTGTGTAGTTGTAGTTGAAACAAAAACACAGTTGTATTTATAAAACACACACACTATTACACGAGGTAGGCTCGACGCGAGTACAAAGAATGGAGGCGAATTGTTTGGCGTATTGTTGTAATTAGCGAATACACATATTTATTTTCATAATAATTATGACAAAAGTTTTGTGTGGTACGAGTATAATTGTGACTAAAGTGCTTCTGTATGGGGAAGGACAATAATAATAATGAATGTAACTAAAATAAAAAAGAGACTAAATTATTCATTTACATAACCAATCATATTTTTTTGTATTTGTAGTATTTATTTTTATTAAATTTCTAGTACAGTAAAAGCTCCCTTTTCACGCTTCCTTTTTTCGTGTTTTCACTAATTGCGGATTAAAAGATTGCGACCCAATTCCTATATTCGCGGCTAAAGATTTCTTATTAATCAATACATATTAAAAAATCGGCATAATATCGGCAATCGGCAAATAGGCTAATAAAAAAGTAAAACAGTAAGGCCTTACTACAAGTACGACAAGTGAAGTCACGGTTGAATCCCCTTAAAACGGGAAGGGTACCGCTGGTTTTTTAGTGGGTATTCCGATAATGGGGTGCACTCGGTGCCCTGGACATACGACGAGATTCACATATTCCCCCCCACACTGTTCCCGCGGGGGAAACGCGTCATGCGTTTTTCTAGCGTTAAAAAAAGGTACAAAAGTGAAAATAGGAATGCTTGATCGTTTACGTCTTTTAGACTCGTTTGCATCGATATTACGCTTATTCGAATTCAAACTTTAACTGCAAACATTATCGAAATTGCGAATACAATAGGACAAGATGGGTTCGAACAGATAGGTATAATCACGTGACATGCAGGAGTTGCTTAATCGCAAGATTAGTAGATTATACTGAACCGAAATGATAAATCCGCAGCCATTAAAGAAGAGGTTTCATTAAGCACTGGATTTGTGATTTCTTTATGAAAATTGATCCGTCTATGGAACGCAGTCTTATTTATAGAAGCAAATTGCTAATATCACTGCTGAATATTAGTCTGAATTGAAAGAGATTTTTAAACTGCCCAGAATGAAAAAAATGACAAAAGTTATTAGACCATTGCCTAAACCTGACGATAATAATAAATCAATAACGAAGTCAAAAACATATTTCTGTATTTCGCGGCATATTTACTGAACCTATATTCCGCGAATAGAGAGCTTTTACTGTATTGAATTTAAATCAAACATAAACATAACATAAAATATCAGTGGCAATATATGTAATTAAATATTTATGTAATTAAATTAATCGAAATCTCAAATTGAGAAGTTGATAGTGTATTTTCATATTAGTCATATTAATACTTACCGAAAATATGAAAGTACATCCTTTTACAGCTTTCTAGACGAGTGATTTTTGCATTTTTGAACGAGCACTGTTTACTGTCATCGCGTCCGAATGGACTAATGTATTATGTATGGACTAAATTAATAACGCAGCCAAATGTTTATTTGGCGCTTATTTGGTAAGCTGATTGTGTATCTAGTTTTTATTAGTGATCGAAATTAAAGGTATTATTAAAAAAACGCAACGTTTCGTACTACCGTAAGTTTGTATAAGCTTTATGATATGTTATTCCGTGCACTCAAACTGCCTTTTCTTTTATAAATTGTTATTCTGATGATATTTTATTAGAATCTTTAGAAGAAAATACGAGTTGGTATTTACGATTTTTTCCATAAAGCACATTCAGTGTCGCTTGCCTGGGTTCGAACCCGGAATCATCGGTTACTTCATACCACTGCAAATGATGATTTTTTTATTGCAATGAAGGCGGACGAGCATGTGGGCCACCTAATAGTAAGTGGTCACCAATGCCCATAGACATTGGCGTTGTAAGAGATGTTACTATCGCTTACATCGCCAATGCGCCACCAACATTGGGAACTAAGATATTATGTCCCTTGTGCCTGTAATTACACTGGCTCACTCACCCTTCATACCGGAACACAACAATAGCAAGTACTGCTGCTTTGCGGTAGAATATCTGATGAGTGGTTGGTACCTACCCAGACGAGCTCACACAAAGCCCTACTACCAAGTCGATTGATGGGAGCTCGACTTTTAAGAAGAAATATTATTGTAGGCACGGAGCATTGCCCGAACATCTATCATCCGAGCGTCACTGACTCGACTCAACCACAACTGGAGCGGGCACGGAATGAAAGCCGTCAGAGCACGGAATGAAATCCGGTAGCGCTGGAAAATTGGCTGAACCTTGGCCTACCTTGACTCATTGGCTTCACGAGACTCCGAACTACAGACAAGCCCCGCATCGTGGGCTCCAAGACAACGGCGACTGTCTCGAAGATGGCTTCTAATACACGTCACGTGCCCAATTCGGTATTTATTGGATATTCTACGTAGTTATATAATAGATCTGGTATACGTAAGTGCGCATTTATAAATATCAAATATACGTTACGTACGTATCGCCATGTGCTTCTCGGAGCACTCGGGCGCGGTACCTTCTGTTTGGGCTCGCTGAATAGTTCAGGATCACGAAGAGTTTTGCCTTATTGGGAAAAAGTTGAATGCTCTAACATCTCTACAAGGACATCTTAGACGCAATCCAGATGTCGAATTTGAAGAATGCCCAATTCGAAAAAGTGGGACTTTATTACCGGTCCGTCGACTGGTGATAAATAAAAGTAAGTAAGAATGTAAGAGGCACGGGTCATGCGAACGGTAACAGATTGATTATTTTTGAAATGAAAAGTAGACAAAGTCGGGAGACAGGAGATATATATCACTAAGCCGCGCCAAGACTTGACGTCTGAACGTTTTATATTTAATTTTTGTTGTTATATGTAATTCTCTTCTCACAAAACGAGTAATTATTGTAATACTAGACTAAATTATCTAAAAATTGTTAATGTTCTTGTCAAACAATGTTGGTGCTGTGTTTTACCTAATATTCATTTTAATATATTATATTTCAAAATTGAGTTGATGTCGATTGATACCATGGCGATTTAAAATTTGCAGAATATCTCAATAGAACATTCAAATTGCTGGCACACTAAACTCCGATATAATTCCGATGGACATAGATGCGCATTTATGGAAATAGTAGTAATATTTTATATTTCTAGTATGTACATCTCCCTGTGTGTATTTTTAAGGTATTTATCACGGCACGCACACAGGTGAAGATTTTGTATTAATCTATTAGTGTAGAATATATTATGTAGATGCTTACGTTTTCACAGTCGAAAGAACCGGTCGAGGATCTCTTTATTAAGTAAAAACTAAACTCATTAGAGTTGCAATAGACGGACATTTACCACAAAATGAAACACAATAAAGAGAGTAACATACTGTCTCCGATTCTTTCGATACGTGTTAATGCTTCCCGCCATATTTCAGACGAAATGTCTAAGGGAAAGGTTTTGGAAACGCATTTTAAGAGAACGGAATATATACTCTTGATGGGATTGATTATTGAGACGGCGTTTGAATGGTACAGATGGTGCAAGTTAGTTGTAGTTGAAAATGACCGGAGAATGATCGGATCAACTATTTTAGCGATCAATCCTTATATTAAGAGCCTGAATATTCGTACAACTGTTTCATCGACATCTTAGCTGCGACGTTACATTTACCGATTGCGACAATTGACATCATTATGTGATTTACTTTGACCAATCGATTTAAAGTGAATGACATAGTCCTTGTTTTCCCGGATTTGACACTGACACTAAAACAAACAAATGTGAGTCATGTTAGAGAAGAAAATTAAGAAATATGAAGATTGCTTTATTTACAATTTATTATATTTGTCGTTAAGGGGAACTCGCTTAGCAGTATTTACGACAGACGTTTCGTTTAGCGTTTGGACTCTACAACCATTTACCATCAGGCGGAGTAGAGTCGTTTGCCTACCCGGCAAATAAATAAAAAATAACAAGGAAGTAGCTACCTCTCGAAACCCGGGATCGTTAATGTTGGTATTCATCGGTATGAAAGATCTTAGTATTTATTTTCGAAGGACGAGCGAGGGGTATCGCGTTATTAGCTATTTCTAAAGCATTTAACCAGTCGTTCATTAGATGATTGGACGGACTATCATATATATTCGCCATATTTACATTTATACACAATTATTTATTGTTATATAAGTGTCGTGATTTTTAGGATGTTTGTTCGTGATTCATAGCAGCCGCAACAGTCATGAGCAAATCGTATTTTTTTATACATAATTATACAAAAAGACGCGGTGGAACGGGCACGGAGAGGGATTTATACAATGACTCGATGCTGTCAATGATGTTTGTGGGGCGGAGCGCGGACGGCTGTGTCGGACCATTGTATGGATTACATGCCCTCAGGTCGGATGGTATGAACAAAGCGAAACGCATAAACCTCAATAAGAGCAATAAATTTTATGTGTATTTCGTTCGGATTACTTTTACCGTTCATAATATATTATGACCGCAACCTAGAAACTACCTCATTGTGCTGACGATTAGGTTTCAGGATCTCCTCCACCCCCACCCTGGTAAATACTCCTTTTCACGGCTATTTGGAGGCGATCTCAGAATCTAGATGCGCTTTATAAATATATTTTTTTAAACAATTGTCACTCCACTCCACTTACACCATAGGGAGTGATGCACGACTCGTACGAAAGTCGTATGAATTGTTGAGTAGTTTTAAGAGTCGACGTAGCATTCTATTAACAAGCAATATTATACAAATTCATAGCTTTTTTCGTAGTTGTAGATCTAAGCACGACGCGGGCGCGTTTTATTTCGACATCATTATGAGTATTTTAGTTATCTCAATTCTTCTTACCTCACCCCTTCTATTTCAATAAATTCGTGTTTAGCAATGGTGAGACATTATGTGCCTTAACAAGAAAATATTATTTATATATAACGCTTTGTGTATGTATGTGTACAAACAGCGTTTAGAAACGATACACGATGCATTTAGTTTTAAAAGTATACCGCCTATATTGGATTTATTATTCTTTAAGATCAGTGTCGTCGTTTGTACACGTACATTGCACCCCGTTACTAGTAAGTGATGAGGCGAATATTGTGATATGCTATGCGAGTTCCCATGAACTAGTCGATAGCCGACTGACTCCGAACGTGACTCATATCCCGGACTTGACTTTTTGGTACTTTTCGTTTTCGTATCCATCAAAATCGGAAATTAGACTGAATGTACCACCTGTAGGGCCGGACGAGAGCTTCTGATATTCTCGATATTACGAGGTCGAATATAGACAAGTAACAACTCTTACACCGTGAAATCGAGGACATTTAAATCTCTCAGTACTAATCGGATAGTAGTAGTATTACACTTTAATGGTATTTTCGATTTTTGATGCTTTTTACTCAATGTTTAGTCAAATCTTTACTTAACATCTCGCAGCTGATCCGCTGACAGTTTCGTAGGTTGCCGGAGTACTTGGAGTTGATTACGTTGCGCGGCTTAGGATACGTGCCTTAGTATAATATAGTGAAGGTAAATATTATCATCGGGTCGGGATTCACCATCCAGAAGGCCCGGGGACTTATCCAACTGTCAGTTACAATTCGGCTCTATATTTAGCCATAATATCTAGGTTCAACTGCGGCGATCCATTGAGTAACGGAGCACATGATGGTCAATTTCAATATTAACATAATTGAGATAATTTGAGTTATCTTAGCGACGATTTGTTTATGTATCAGTTCAATTTACAATAATTATTATTTCACGATGTTTGATTGTTTTATCAAGTCGTAATAATTTCATTAATCTGACTGGAAGGACAGACAATATTAAATAAATTCAGTTTTTCATTCGTATAATTTAATAAATAAAAGAAATAATGCTATAGAAATGATCAGTCACAGTTTTAATACATATTTATAATGAAACGAAAAGGCAAATGTTGAAGCATAATACATATAGTTTCAGTAAAGTTCATAATGTGTTCCGCACATTACGAATTATGTTTCCAACTTACACGAAAACAGAGAAAGTCACTCGTTGCGAAAATTAATCCGATGTCATTAATTGTTTCGTATGACGCGTTTACTTTGATGATTTTATTTGAACGGTGCGATATCAAGAAGGTTTTGCTGGTGTTTTCGATCGAATGATGAACATTATATAAGTAAGTACCAATTGAGCATTTTGGAGTGAATTTACGTATAGGTACTATTGAGCAGTGCAAAGGATTGAGTCTTTTCTTCGAGAGTCTTCGAGTTCTGATTGAGTTCATTTACTTAAAAAAAAATTAATAAACATATTTGAAGTTCGATCCGACAGAATATTTTTCAACTTTGATAATTGATCCTTTCTTAAAACGTACCCCCGACTAAGTTAAATCGTTTTATTTTCTGTATAATATTAATAAGAAATGTATTTCATTGGCTACATTGTTACGAATTATTTTATTTTATTAAATTGTATATGATGTGTTATTTACTTGAGTTAAGTCACACAACTATTGTAAGAATATCAATAACACGTTCCGCTATTACTGATGTTAAACACTTATGTATATACCGACAGTAATATAGGAACGTTATATTCTTATTCACGTACATAATACGGATTGGCATGCGAGCAAGGTATAAGAACGATTTGATATTCTATAGATAACTATTTTGTTTTAGAATACGTACTCTCGTAATGTAATGGACGAGCGGCTAACGCTAGTGTTGTGTCGTTGTGTGTGTAAAAGAAATCTCTTTCTATTGTATATCGTGAGTTTTTAATACGTTGGAATTTTTCGAACGATGAGGGGAAATAAATATGAAAGCAAAATTCTACATACCTCTAACAGAATATCGGAAATAATGTCTGGTAAAAATAATGTTAACGTTCATGTCATATTACACAACTGGTCTCTCAGGTTTATAGGTCGGATATATTCCCCCGACACAACACAGCGTGGAGTCTTAGGATTAATTAACTTATACTCATATATGTATATCGCGATATAACTATCGATGGTCGATGTTGTGTACTTTCCTCTTCTCTCTGGACCCTACAGTTCACCTAGTACCGCCCTTCGTGGTACCTCACATTGTTTTATTCATTTACATAATTAACTTTGGATATGTCCAACTTAAAAAATTATGTGCTGTTGTTTAATAATTTAAAACTATTAAATCTATCTTTTTAACCGAATCATTTTATTTGTATTGTATATTTCATTTTGTTTTGTATTCAAAAAGTAAATTATATGGTTTAGTGTTAGGAATTTTCACGATTCTGTAACCGACTTAGTAAATAGACAAGTAAACTTTTCTCACCGATTTCAAACCGAAATTCGGAGATTGCTTGTTAATTTCTATATCGGAGTAAATGTATTCTAACTTTAAAACTTATAAATTTAATGTAATATACTCATAGAGGAATTAACAGTTGTTTTATTTCTTATAACTACACATAAACCTTTCTCTATAACATTATATAATAATATTTTTTAAGACATTTTTGTAAATATATTATTTAGCACTTCTTCAACAATTATCGTCATATTTCAACAAATTTACAGAAAACATTAACGAACTATACGCGTAAACCTTCCACTTTCATTTCATTTAAAGATAGTGATCCTTGAATCACTTTATCCATTGGTGAAAACCGCATCGGTGAAAATCCCTTCAGTAGTTGTTTTTTATACAGACAGACAGGAAATGTGTTCCTGTTTGAAGGGTGAGTGAACCAGTGTAATTATAGGCACAAGGGACATAACTTCTTAGTTTCCAAAGTTGGTGGTGCATTGGCGGTGTAAGCGATGACTAACATCTCTTACCTCGCCAATGTCTATGGGCGTTGGTGACCACTAACCATCTGGTGGCCCATATGTTGGTCCGCCCACCTATGCTAAAACAAATAAAACCAACACTGGGCTGACCATGAAGAATAAATCAAAATCCCACATTCAACGAGTGCAAGACGTTTCTAATGGTTAGAAACTGACCAATGCATCACGCATTTGTTTGGATAATAACAATATGTTTATTCACTTTTAAAAAACGAGTTATTACTTAATTAATTAAATTCTAAGAAATCATAAAAGTATTTATAATTTTAAGATTTACACGACTACTAAGCAAGATAATATTGAAATCCAAAGCTAGTAGGTATTAACAGTAAGAGGAGAACAAAAGTTGTTGCTTATGTGGTTAGCTGTCTAGCCAGCCCTGCGAGGTTGCTGGGTTATTAAAAATAACCCTGTATATCTTAATCTGATACGCTTGCGTATGTCAAAAGGTCGATTTTTTTTTGCACGTTCTAATAATGACCGCGGCTTTGCATCACAGCCAAATCGTCAGGTTATGGAATTAGCGTTTTTTAGGTTCAATTAACATCTCTTAGAAAATCTGACGAGCTCGATAATTATTTTTCTAACCCTTACGTACGACCACCCCATCATGCAAATGAGTAACATACATACATTATTTAAAATATGTTGGACATGTACGCTGTCAATATCTGACGCGCTCGAGTATGTCCATGCAAAAGATTTTTTTACATTTTTGAAAATCTATAGACGCCCCCCCCCCCCCTATGAAAAGGTATACATTATATAACATTTTTTTTCTTTTTATCATCTATGCTTTGCTACCCAATAGGTCTCTATGACGCTCGAGTAAATCCCCATTTAGCGTCGTGGCCTCCCCTACTATATAGTCAATCAAATCAATTAGCAGACATATTCACAACCACAATCGCAAAAAAAAAAACTCACAGTGTTTTTTTTAAGTAAAATTATAGGAAATAATAGATGGTAAATAATGTTTTCAAAAACAAATAGCCTCCACGGCCACATATTTTATTTTAATTAGAAAATTGTATTTCGTATGCAGGACGACAATAGTGTACTTATTCCTACTAATAAGTAATAACACATGTCCTATGTGCATAGCGCGAGGATTTTTCATCGTCGCTAGACGCTGTTTTCAAAAAACACGCAATAGGCAAAATAGGTACGGGTGTCGTCGATGGTACCATGAGCGATATAAATTTGTTCATAATATTTTAATGAATATTAACGAAAGACTACGTGACAATTGTGCAATGTTAGTGATCCCGCTCACGAGCAACATTTGTCACGATGACAGTTTCGTCACCCTCATCAAGTGTCTTGTATGGAGACGCGGTCACGCGGCGACAAAAGCGTTGGGTGACATTACTGTCACCGCTTACACAATGGTTACAAAATTTGTCACTCAGTGTTGCCAGCCTTAGCGAAACAAAAACAACAATTCCGACTTAATAACTTTGATTGCAATCAATTAGATTTTAATTTATTAAATTATTAAATTCATTTAATGTGATTGAATTTGAACTAATTTGATTTAATTTAATTTGGTATTTTGATTTTATTCGAACGAATTAAATCTAATTTAAAATCTGTAAAACATTATAAAAATATATAATGTTAAAAAGAAAAGTTTAAAAATTCAGTTTAAAAAGAGGTAATTTTTTTACTTATAGAAACAATTAATGATAAAAAGTAAAAAGAATACTCAGTTAGTGCAGGTCCTAAAGTGTGAAGTAATTTATCAAAACTTGATTTCAAAAAAGTTTTGTCACTCCTCCGTGAGTGCACTCTCCTTTGGATGTCATGTCACCAACATGACAGTGACAAAACTGGTTTTGTCACCGTGACAAAAGTTGCTCGTGAGTGGGATCATTTACTTACAAAAGTGAATTATATTTTTACAAAATTTATAGATTATAATGCACCGGTATGGCTCGATCATAAAATGGAACGAAGCTTGCTGAGAAGGCGGTTTTCACTGTGCCACTTATAGGATTACGTGGACACATAACAGGCACAATCAATTGGAGTATTTGTCATTTACTTTACTTTGGAGTTTTGTTATTTACATCACACTGGAGTTATTGCCTGCGTACAGGGGCGTAGCTTGTCCTTGATGGCCTTACTTTGTTTTCTGTTTTTTTATTTTTTATTTCGTTCTTACTATTTTCTTATTGTCTTATTTAAATTACATATTAAACACTGAAACAATTTACCAATGAAGTAGAAAATGACATCGACGTTTCGTTACGACTTTTGATAATTTGTTAGATTTCATTTTCATTCAAAAATAAGTATTAGGTAATTTAATTTCTCGTTTGAACGTTTATAAATCTACGCGCAATGCAAAAATCGATGCGTCGTCGCGTCGTCCTATCCTTTATGAATGAAATATAGATTTACAAATGTCACGACAGTACGACATAAACTTGTAAAATCATTTTTTTTTTCATTTCGTGGAACAAAAGTTGTTGCTTATGGTGGAAAAACGCATTTATGCGTTTCCCCCACATGAGGTGGGGGGGTGTTGCTCGCCAGTGCTGAAGGCTCCGGAATACCCAATAAAAAACCAGCACGGGATCGCTTGCGCATACTTCCGTGGCGCCCCGACGGTAGACCCGATTGCGCGGGCCTCCTTTCTAAGTTGGGTTCCTGGCACGCAGAGAACCCACCTAGCCCCGCCGACGCTTACGACGGGGGGAGAAGAAGATGCGCATAGCGCCAACGCCTCCTCCCCGGTCTCCTTCGGCGGAGCGGGTCAGCGGAGGCAGATGGCTCACGCTCGACGCGTCACGCTTTGATGTTTGTGAGGTTATTTCAAATTAGTATGGTCTAATCATAGCTTATTGCTTATTATAAATTATTAATAAGGTTGAATATGGAACAACCGTTATTGTACATTTTCTTTGTCTTTATGTCATACGTGACGTAAGATCAACAAGGCGTAATTTCGGTTGAAATTATTAAACCTTTACATCATTTTCTTCATTTTATGGTCGGTGCCACATTTGTGTGTTGTTTTTGTTCTTGACGCGTTATCTAGTAGTATTGTTGATCGAAGGTAGTCACGTCCTGTAACTTTGCCCCTCTGGAGAACAACTAATGCTACGCAGTATACAAAATTACGGCACACGTGCGCGACTTTATCGCAGTTTTTCGTCTGCTTCCATTCCACTCGCTCACTGAAGACAGCTCGGATCAAAAATAATCAACTGGATAATATAGATAATAGCTTTATTTACTTCAATTACGTTTATTTTATCACAAATATAAATTTTCATTTACAATATCGCTAAGTTTATGGAATAAAACATTACTACAGCCTTTTTAAATGTCTTATTTTGGAATCTAAATATATATTAGCTTTCATGTTCATTATTTAGTTTATAAATATATTTCTGAGTTGTAATTTTATTCATACTTAAATGTTTTAACATAGTGAAAACAATAAATTTTAAAAGTGATTTATTTAGTTAACATTATCAACATAATTTATATGATTTAAGGATTTATCGCCCGTTTTAATAAATTGTAGATTAAGCATTTAATACGATCTCAATGTAACTTAAGCCAATTACATTTATAACAAAAACGAAAAAAATGCATAAGTCAGGTGGAATTATATGGTTTTTATATATTAATTTTTCTTTTCGAATTCAAGGTGCTGATATCGACCGCTTGTCCTGTTCCATTTGTGTTTCTAGTCTTTTCCCTTTCAGCATTATTTCCATGAACCTGAAAATACAAATGAGTTTTAATCACTTTCTAATAATGATTTACCTTTTACTAAATTACATTTTAACTAGGACTACGAGTGTGTTTTAATTACAGATCAATAATAGCAAACAAATGGTCAGTTTTTTAATACAAACTACCACGTTTCATGTTTAAAAAAATATTGCAATATGGCAATATTAGATATTTAGTTTTTAGAAAAATTAACTAATAATAGACAAACATATTTATCAACTAAAACAAAAGACTGGAAGAGATACTGAATTTATTATAATATCTCCCTATTGCAATGTGTGCGCGAGCATCCGTACGTGCAATCATACGATTTAACAATAAACATATTTTGTCATTATACTAAGCTCCGTAAGTGAATACGATACACAACAATGTGTTTTAACAAGTAAGCCGAGTTCTATTCAATAAATATCATATATTCAAAAGTATAAGTTACATACTTTGCCAATGTAGCCTTTCAAAATCATCATTTTACCATTAAAATTTTTAATAAAGCTACCACTGGTTCGGATTGTCGTACGTCTTAGTTTGAAGTCTTCAAATATATGTATTTAAAAAATGTTATTGTCATTTAGACATTGACTGTAATTAATATAAACCTTAGTAGTGATATAAACCTAGTTATACAATAAGGAACAACCTTACTTCCACAATATAGCTAATAAGATAAAAAAAAATATTTTACTCACATAATCAGTAGGAAGACAATGGCCTGAGTACTTATAGTTAGGTAAAATATTGCGCTTATAAAACTAGTATCGAGCGTGGCTTTGTATATCTGCGAATATATCACTGAAGCGAACATTGCGACAGCATTCTCCATCACCGACAGAAAAGCGAACGCCACACCTGCAAATAAAAAAAAAATATTGTTCATATAAGCGAATGCTGCGGTTGTGAATAAATAACTTTTTGTATAGGAAAAATATAACTTTGCCGCTTTAATCACAATTGTTAAACTATTGTGCATCAATAGTCACATGGAAACTCAAGAAGAAATTTTGTTTTCAAGTACATCAATCATCGGTGAGGTTTGTTGGTTTATGAAATAATATCTTAAACAATATTGAGTTTGAATTTGTTGATATACTAAATAAATCGACTGAAGTTTAGAAAACAATAAATAGAAAAATAAAACACAAAACAATAAAAACTAAATTTTAAAATTGAAGAACACTCAACGTTCATTTTTATGAAATTTTACGTAGATTTACAGTTAACAGTGTACAATTCAACAAATGTAATTCATTTAATTATATTTAATCTTGCAATAGAAAAATCCAATATCAGAACTCAATGACATTTCATTATCACGACCCGTACATTCCGTACATTAGCACGCAATTACGTTATAACGTTGATTTACTCCTACCTCTCTCTGCCGGTTCCAGCACCTTAGAGGTCATGGACCTAATCAGGGGCGCGACACAAGGCCCGAGGGCAGCAGCCGTCGCACCGATGTACATCATAGAACCTGTCTGCGCATGCGCGTATATCATGTGACCAGTCATATGCGCAGACGCGCCCATCATCACGATTATCTGCCGTAACAAATATTTTTTTTCGTACTTATTATTTAAAGATGTAAAATATATTAATGTTGATCAACCACAAAGCTATAATCAATATTAATAATAATCTTTTATTAATTTTAAACTTTTCGCTATGTGCACTTACATACATACACACATTACATACGTACATTGTATTTGTATAACATGTCTAGTATCACTAAGACTGCCTCGTTGGTCTAGTGGCTTGATATAAGGCCGCAGACTCGGTGGTTCTGGGTTCAATTCCCAGGTCGGGCCAATAAATAGTTATTGGGGTTTTCTGTCAGAAAATTCTCAGTAGCAGCCCGGAGTCTGGAAGTTTGTACACTCCCGTGCCTCGGAAAGCACGTTAAGCCGGTGGTTCTGCGCCTGAACTCTTTCCGGTCGTGTCGGATTGCCGGAGGATCTCATCACTAAGAGTTTAAATTCGAAAGCTTTCTACTATAGAGGATAATTTTAAAATAAAACTAATAGAAATTTCAAATAAAAAGCGCAAATACAAATCTTGTTTTTTTTTTAAATAATTACATTAAAACAAAACATTATTTACAAATAAATGTTATTATCTTAATACGGACATACAGTACTTCAACGATTTTTCATAATCTACATCTTTTTATTCACTGTTAAATATTTTTTTCTAATAATAATAATAAGCAATAAAATACCCAAAGTAGTAAAGTTACTGATAATACGCTCAAATCCAATTCGAGGTTTTTGTTGTCAGTTTTCTAGATATTTAATATATATACAAAATATAAGTATGAGAAATACTACTATAGCAATAACAATAATACTGAATAATAATATTTTAATACCGAATATTTTCAGTTTTTAGAATGCGCTAGCCGAATAATAACCGAGAGTGATTGTTTTCATTAACCCGACGAATCACTTAATTTATTATTTTAAATTTATGGCAACTGAGACACACTTGAATCTTCCTCTTCAACAGATTGACCTGTTAAATATCATTGATCATCTAAGTACGGATGTAGTTTCGTGTGACAGAGATAACGCTATAAGAAATTAGTCGATTGTCTCTTTTCAAAGTACTAAATTGCTGTTTGGAGGTATGAGTGGGTGGTACCTCCCTCCAAGCGAAACGATACGGTCGTTCGTGCATAAACAATAGAGATATTGTCAGGGAATTATAATACGTAAGAATGATGATATATGAAAAAGATTATAAGCCGCGTAACGGCTTTAACTAGTCAAACACTCATTTCGCTCTTTCTGACATTGTTGATTTAGCATAAGAAAGAGGAAGACAAAGCATTGTTTAATGTTTATAAATAAGGCCGTATATACTTGAACTGTATAATGCTTACCGTGTCTTTCCAAGCGAATACTTTTGTAGTTAGCGGTATACCAAATAGCATAACAACTACGTACGCCGTACTCAGATAAGTCCTAAAATTGCTGAAGTCGGTCGCGTCCCACTTGAACACCTTCGACGTGTACAGATACAACACCGGCTTTTCATCTGTAATAGATTTCATACATATTGTATTAGTTGAAAATAAAAAATATTTCTATGAAAAGATAATCGTACATTTTTCAATTGGTTAACAAAGTATACTAATAAACTTGTAAAACAAATCCTAAAATTTTCACTATGTTCGGAGTCGGTCATGTCGAAACGCCCATATGTTATAATGCCACACGGATTATAAGTTATTCATTTGTAGAATGTGATGACTTAACACATTAACTTGGTGGTAGGGCTAGGCTCAGATATTCTACCGCAAAACAGCAGTTTGTTTTAGTTTTTGTTCCGGTTTGAAGGGTGAGTGTGCCTGTAGCACAGGGAACATAATATCTTAGTTCCCAAGGTTGGTGGCGCATTGGCGATCTAAGCGATGGTTAACATTTCTTACTATGTCAATGTCTATGAGTGTTAGTGACCACTTACTATAAATTTGCTAAAAAAAAAATTAACTGACCTCTCTGGAATGTATAAAACGCCATGGAAATCAAAAGGAACCAGAGGAACAACCTCCTGTTGTGCGGCCTCTTTTTCGTCAATGTCGTCAGAGTTCGCTTGATGTTATTGAATTCGAAGAAATCGCTTATAGGATTCTTAACGCCGGCTTCTCTCAACGACTTCTGCTCTGGTCTCGTCTGCCATTCCAGGAACAGGAAGCAATACGCAGTCGCGACCATCATCAGGCAGGAATTGATTGCGAACATCGCGGTGAATGATCTGTTCACCGCTCTGTTGTAAAGCAGGTTGCCTTGAAATTGATAATTAAATATTATATAAAAAAGCACATAAAGTGTTTGTTAGGATGTTAATAAAAATAATAAGTATGTAGTTTGTTTTTCTTCAAAAAGCAAGTTGTCTCTGTAATCTTATTATATTGATTTGACCTAAGTAGACTGACATCCAAACTTCGTGTCCGCATTCAAGTCTCTATAACTAAAGCGAAACAATCGCGTGAGGCTCCGTGTAGTCGACTAAGGCGATTCTAAGAGGAGGGCGACACTCCTTTTACTAAATATATAAGAAAAAATTGTGAAAATCTGTTTTTTTTTGTCTAAAACTATGAAACTATCACTATGGATTGAAAACGAATTTAAATTAAAATCGTAACCTCTTGGCTCCTTAATATATATTTATATGTAGTTTCATGTATCGATACATTCTTGTGATAACAACTGTAAACATGTAATCTGATTAATCATGTATGACAGTTTTCTATTGAAATACGTCGTCAATTGAGCAAGTTAAAGGTCAAGATCATTTTATCTTAACGTATTTGTACTTCTTTATATATTAAAATGATAAATTTTATTAGATCAATATTGATCTGTTGACGTTGCAGCGGTTTATTTAAAAAGTTTTTTACGATTACTTTTAGAAAAAAACGGGGTTTGATGAAAAACAAATGTTATATTTTCTCTATACAAACATATTTCGATAAAAACTAAATAATTCATAAATCATTAATTTGACAAATAAATTATAAATACTAGAAAAAAAATCATTTCGTAAAATTTGATTTGACATTTTTTTTTTTCAATATTTTATTGCTAGAAGAGGAAGCCCATTCCACCCCGCCGACTAAGTCTTGAGCTGGGGTGCGATCTAATAGGTAATCAGGTTGGACGTCAATGGGAGCCCGATGAAGCTTAAATTTCAAGGAGTCAAATATTCGCCCTTACCGGTGATGCTGTAAAGGCCCAACAGCATACATTAAATCAGGAAAAAAATTGGACACGACCACTTATACGAAGTACACCACATTTTTTTATTTACTTTTATAATATCTTATATGGTTCTACAAAGAATAAGTATTTTATTGTTATTCTTGGTATGAAGGTATGTTAACGAAACACCCATTCTTAGAATCCGAACAACAAATTGCATGCATTTTTAATTCTTGGATCTTTTACGTCATGTTATCATATTACGAAGAATTTAATGCGCAGTATATCTAATATCTATTAACAATAATTACAAATTGAAATCTGTTAAATACGTACATATATTTTTAATGCAAAACAATTTTTAAAATATACACGTTATGACATTTTAATAGTTAAAGTAACTAATTATATATTCGGACAGGGAATCAATTCTACTAATCTAAAACGATAAGTATATTTACTACGTTACCGATTCAATTACAATCCAACTATTTCGGGTCGGAACCGTACCAATATGATGATATATACCGTTTTGTTTTTTTTTCCAAAGGATAAATTTATTTACATTAAAACCTTAACTAAATACAAATAACATTTAAAAATAATTATTATACAAGTCGTGACCGCGTGGAATGGTGGCAAGAATGCTAGCAGCATTTCCCCTTTGAATCGCAATTCCGATTCTCTGGGCGAAAAATGAACCAGCCCTCCTTTGTTAAGACCAAACTTAATTGTTAACTATCAGTCCAATAGTCGATAATTAAATTAAAGAATAAGAAAACGAATAAACAGCAACGATTACGCTTCGATTCGATTGCGATAAAGTGACAATTTGTTAGGAGAATGGTCCCAGCATTTAAGTATGTTTGTATTATCGTTTATTACTTTTACTCTATCTTATGGTTGCCTGGAAGAGATCTTATCGATGAGACTTATACCTCTTTCTTGTCTGTGTTTCATGTTAAAATTCATACAAAGAAGAGCTTGTAAAATAATTTAAGCACGGACCGTTATTTTTTATTTACATATAAATACAGACCTATAGCGACTCCAGTGGGCATGGTGCTTAAATACACGACGTCTAGCACACCGACCCTCAAGGTCCTGTTTTTGACTGAAGACACATCAGCTATGTAAGCGAAGCATCCCGCGAAGATGGCGAGATCGGCGCCCGTTAGCGCACTCGGGAAAGCCGCAGTGTATATGACGTATTCCAACGGCCATTCTTAAAGAAATTACGATAATACTCAAACAATATCACACAAATTCAATCTTATTATCCTAAGTCATTTTCAATAACATATGTACAAAGAATCAACTCAACCGAATTAGTGTTTATATCGGAATATACAGAAAATAAAATGAAGAAAAGATGTTTTCTCAAATTGTTAATATGTTATCCATCATCAGTTGAAGCGAAATATCGTACAGATATAATGCAAGTTAATATGTACCTTCATATATTTGTCAGTGGAAAGTGTATAGAGTCGGGGAGCAGTGGCATTGTCGTAAAGTTCTATCTCAATCTTATTCGTTATATACATGACGAGTATATTTGGTTAACGAATTGTAACCTAAGGGTAACAACACAGTCATCAGGCTTTATCAATAGACTATCAAACGTCTATTTTATCAGTCTCTGATATCAACGCATTCAACGATACAAACTCTCCAGGTTTAAAATGTTGATATAGAATCGCACGAAGTTTTACGACCGGGTTAAACCACTATTATATTGAATCATAAGGTTTAGATACTTAGAATAAATAAAACAAAATCATCACTTTCGCAATTGCATGTAATACGACAACTTCTTGACGCATAACGTATACTACTTGTAGGCATCGATATGAAATAAATGTGCGTCGCTGGGATGTGTGTACAGCTCTGTGTGAATTGCTTTGACGTGTAAAGAAAATGTTTGATTTCGTATAAAATCTGGCTAACTTCGATAAAAGCTGGAATAGCTATAACCTAAGGGATATTTATTATGTGAGATCATTTAAAGGGATATCGAATGACAATGTTAGCGCAGGTCATCTAGTTAGAAAGACATGACGCTCAGACGTCCGTACGTAGTAAACAAACGACATAATATCGACATGATAAAACAACATATCAAAATGACAAATTGATGAGTATCTATCTATTTTCGAACAAGGAACCAAAAAGTAAACATAGCTCGCCATCATTATGGTGTGACGTGATGTTGACTAGTTAAATTAACGGTGCAAACATCGCGTCGGTCAGCTGACACAAGTTCATGGTGATTGGCATTGGACCGGAGGGTTTAGTTTGATACTTAGTTATTTAGTAAATAATTTAATTTTGTTTTTTTAATGTGTTCTTACAACCATTCTAGTCCTAGTTCTATTTCAATAAAATATCCTTAATCTGCTTCATGTTCTGCTATCCAATCAGCTCTTTGTTTTGATGGAATTTATACTTCGTCTACTTTTTAGTACAGATTAATGCCGCGTGACAAATAAATTGAACTACAACATCGTTTAATTACTCGTTCGTTAGATTGTTTCGTTACTTATTTATAAAAATATATATACAGCTACGGTCTTTTCTACGGAGATTATCAGAAAACTCATATACACTCTTTGGCTATAAAAATTTGCACCTAATAAATCTCATCACCGGCGAATCGTCAATTAATTGGATTATTTTTAGTAACGTGGTATATGTGGTATGGTTTTTAGTATCCAATTAATTGACAATAAAATCCGAATTTTTAAGTAAATTCCTATTTTTTCCATTGAAATGACAATTTCTTCGATGTATAAATTTATTTCAGAACCAAACAAACAAATTGGGTTTTAAATATGTAACCGACAATGATGGAATCATCATAATATATATAATCTTGCTATATCCACTATGATAGATGGTCTGCTTCATTTTACGGTCAGTAAATTGTAATTGCCATTCTACTGAAAAATGACCATTATTCAAACCGGACATTATTTGTACAGTAGTGTATTTTTAAATTTAGTTTTTTAAATTTTGATTTGAATAAACAACATAAGTTGTTGTAAATGTACTTCAGTGAGTCTTTTGTCTATCTAACTCAACTTATTTATGAAATTTGATGATTCATTAGGAACAAAAAAAAGCCGAGATGGCCCAGTGCTAAGAAAACGTGAATCATAACCGATCATATTGGGTTTAAGTCCGAGCAAGCACCACTGAATTTCATGTTCTTAATTTGTGATTATAATTCATCTCATGCTGGACAGTGAAGGAAAACATCGTGAGGAAACCTGCATGTGTTAAATTTAACTGAATTCTGACACATGTGTATTCCACCAACCCCCATTAGAGCCGCGTGTTGGAATAAGCTCCATACCTTCTCCTCAGAAAAGGAGAAGAGGCCTTAGCCCAGCAGTGGGATATTTACAGACTGTTGCTGATACTGTATTAGAAATTTATTTCTTTTTTAAGGCGCGTTATTTAATTCTGCTGTACAAATGAAACTTGACAAAGGTACGAACGTTTGTATTTTAAATTAAAAAAACATATCACAAGCAAATAAAATTTACGGATACGGATACCGAATCCGAGCGTGTGTGATAGTAGATTTCTGTTATCTAAGAAATAGATTTAATATAATATTTAGATTCAAGCATATTGTTACTTGTTCTGAAGTAAGTTTCGTAAGATAACGGCATGATAAATTTTCGTTGTGCAATACGTTATAAAACGTAACAGACTTGATGATCACAGATATATGAAAATTATTTTTGCATGCAACAATGCATTGTCTATCGCGTATGCTATCCTTAACCATTCATCCAATTAAAATTTCATTTCAATAGGCTTTACAGTTACTTTGTTATAAAACATTATTGACATTATTACCACTGTCGTGTAATATATATATATATACAAATTAAAAGCAAGATAATTGAACAAACGTAATTAAAGTCTCCAATATTTGTTTTTAGTTCACTTTTATTTTTAAACTTAATTAAATATTTATCACGTATGTACTAAAATAAGTTTTTGCCGCTAGTTTCAGTAACTGATGAAGTAGTGGTTTTTTTATACCATAGGTAGGCGGACGAGCATATGGGCCACTTGATGGTAAGTGGTCATCAACGTCCATAGACATTGGCATTGTAAGAGATGTTAACCATCGCTTTTATCGCCTTGGGAACTAAGATGTCCCTTGTGCCTGTAATTACACTGGCTCACTCACCCTTCAAGCCGGAACACAACAATAGCAAGTACTGCTGTTTTGCGGTAAAATATCTGATAAGTTGGTGGTACCTACCCAGACGAGCTTGCACTAAGCCCCACCACTAAGTAAAATAAAATCAGACTACTTAAATAAGAAGTTAGTTTTTTTTGTTTACTATTTTGATAATATTTAAAAGTATAGATGTTGCAAATAAATTAGAGTTCTAATAAAAGGTTATGTTCCAAAATAAGTAATATTACTATCGCTAGAACCTAAAACTCGCGATCTATTTAGTTTTAATTATTTCTAACAACTTTTATACATAGCACTTATATTATAAAAATGACATACACTATCAAGAAAACATACCAACATTCAATAAAAAAACACAGTAATGATGTAACTTATTAGAAATGCAACGAATCGCGATGTTTTTCGTAATTCTTTTCAATCATTCGTTACTTATATTAAAATTAAGTTGTAGTGCGCGTGAGACGTTTTTTGTTTAATTGCTGTTATTTGAAACGTTGTTGCAATATATATCATATTTTGCTGATCGCTCGGAATGTGTTTTACTAACGTGCGACGTTTACTTGAAATATAATCACTAATACACACATGTATACTAATACACTAATATACACATATTTACATATATTTATATGTGTATGTGTGTGTGTGTATGTGTGTGTGTGGGTGTATGTGTGTACATTTGAAGCCTATTTCGGTATACTTGACTGTATTCACTCAATGAACGTATACAAATGAATGTATCGTAGAACGTGACTTAATAACATACATATCTGACTTACCTTTCATCGTATTGAAGGTAATCATTAGAGAAAAGTACAGTTTGCCGATCAAGCCACCGAGCAGCAATACTTTCCGGCCTCGCTTATCGCTGTACGAACCGAGGAAGAAAGCTAACAGCAGAGGCACTATGTGGCTCGCGATGCCGTTCCATTGGTGAAACGTTGACACAGTCACCTGGAACACATCTTTCATTCACTAATAGAATGATTTTATATTCGAAACTGAATACGCTATAGTCGATTATATTTATTTGTATCATTGTATCAATAATTTAATTTTAAACAGATATCAAAACGAAAAACAACCATTAAGTTGATTATTATGCAAAAACGACGAATATCGCTGTTAAGTTGATAAGTAGAAAAAAAAACATACGAATGGTATAATTATGGCATTACCTGTACTTCCTTATTGATTGCATCATAGTTCGCTATGTTGTAGCATATGTCTTCGCTATAACCGTGATTGATGGTGCAAGCTCGGAAGACATAAAATGTTTGCTCTATAACATTCGTTATCATGTAAGCCATCATGTAGAAGAACATCACCGGTTCGACTGTTACGTATTTGTACCATGGTTTCTTCTGTATCTTATAACATATATTTCATCTGTTAATTATACAGTTACTAACGTATTGATAATATTATTATTGTTTTAAAAAAGGAATTATCCAGTTTTTAATTACTCGTAAATGTTTAACGAATTAAAACCGACATAATATATTAATTTATTTACCACCCTCATTAAATGTTAATGTTCCACTTATTGTGCGCGATATATAACGCGAAATGGTTATTTTAAAACGAACTGGTAGATCCTGAGATAAGCGCTTTAAAACATACAAACAAACATACAATCAATATCCTAAACTTTATATGGATGCTATATCGAGTAAATATATTTATTTAGATCACAGAGAACAGCAATATACATAATATTGTTGTGAACAGACAGTTTAAAGTATGAATGGGATGAAGTACAGGCACAAGGAATAAAACACTTTAGTTCCCCGGTTTGGTGTGATTGGTGTATGCATTGTATGGGATTGTTAAAATTTATATAGTGACAATGTTTAGGAACACCATAAAATGGCTCAATTGACAGTCAGCCAAGCAACTATAAAATTAAAAATATAAAATTGAAAAAGAAACTAAATGGTCTGAAATGGAACATTGTTAACTGAATTGAACCAAATTGTACGACGATTTGATTCAGATACACTAATAATAGAATAAAGTATAAGATAACACCAAGTAACCAGAATCTATAAAATACATTGATGTGCAAATTAATTTTCAAATAGGTTATCAAAATTGGCACATAAGAGCACTATTTATTTGTATGCTTTGTTAACATATTTGCAAGTTTTTTATTTGAATTAAAAGAAGCCAAACATTTGTAGGCAAACCGGATAGATGTCTCCTTATTTTTTGTACCTTAGCAAAAAATAGTTAAATTTATTTTATCAAGAAAATGTTGTCAGTTTATGTAAAATTATGTAAATAACTTTATCAGTAAGTTGAAGGGTTTATAAAATTGTACATTGTCATAAGATAAGGCACATCAAGGAACAAATGTAATAACAACTTAAGTACAATGTATTCCTAAATGAGAAATGTCTTACAATACTTATTCCATTGAGAACAATAAATGTATATTGTAAAAAGTATTTTAATTTAATTTTTAGATTATATATATATAAAGCTACAATGCTACCTAAGAATCATTTCCGGAAACATTTTCTTCTCAGTTTTCATAATGTTGTTATGATTATATCAAAATAAACAAGAAAAGAAGACAGTATTTTAAAATTAATTTAAAAAATATTATTCTCATGAATGGCGGGCTTCATAAGGATTTCATGTTACAGAACTAGAAGAAATTATTATGACAAATTTTGTTTCTTAAAAAGTATGTTTAAAAGTACTTGTTGATAAGATTGCATCACATTTGAAATTGGAAACCACAGTTCGGAAAGCACACACAAAATAACAAGAGTTCAAAAAATTTTAACAAAATCAGGGAATCTCTGTATATATTATTCGAGACATTTTTTATATAAAATCTATTGTAGATGTAAAATCCTTCTAATATAAATTTGCTTGTAATAATACCTACTTATGTAAAAGTTTCAATAAAGCTGTTTTTTAATATGTCAACATCTATTGAACATTTATAATTTCTATAATATACATTTAATTTGCATGTCTTTTTCAAACAATGATAGCTTTGTGGACACACAAACAACTTTTTAAATATGCTAAGGCAAAGCACAACACAGGAAAAATTAACAACACAAATAATTTTGATAGACCTAGTTCTTTGTACTAAGTATATGAGAATTACAGCAACAAAATATAACTATAAAGAAGTACGAGTAATTTAAATAAAATATTTATTTTCATCATAAATTTATTTGATAAGATATAGTACCACGAATTCACTAATAATTTTAAAAATAAATATAATCAAATATTTTTAAACATAAATGTTTAAAAATAAATCAAGTAGGAATTATTTATTATTTATTAGTGATTAATATTTTCCAATAATATTTGTGATATATTTCTTTATTAATTAAATTTTAATTACTATATATCTGGAATATTACATTTGTTAAAGAAATTTATTTGAAATAGATTATATGTGATGTTTCAATCAAAATATTAACGTTTTAGAGTCGTGTAGGGTTATCTTACATAATTTCATTATTTATTTAGAAAAAAACACTAACCAAACAATCGGAGTCCTCGGAGCTCTTTACTTCCATTTATACCTTTGTTTTTCAAAGTTAATTTAATACTTTCACCAATATGAATAAGTTTTTATTTTAAAATAAAAACTTCCGCCGACGATGCGACCACGAGCAATCATTCCAGTGCAAAATAAAAATGAAAACATTGCTCTCATGCTGTTTGCTTAAGCTAGCCACAGCAAGTTGCGGCCAAATGTCAATTGTCAACTGTCAGTCTCAGTCTGTCAAGTAATCAAATTGCAATGGTTGCAATCATAAAAAATAATAATTAAAAAACGCATTTCATAGCTCTGAATACAAGGCTTTTAGTCTATAGTGTTTTTTTACCAATATAAAACCATAATAGCGGAATTTCCACATATATACTAATTCTATCTTTTCTGTTGGGTTCCCAGGAATCAGGAAGGAATTATATACAGGAATCCCAGTATATAACAAAAATATTTTTAATACACAAAAATTTATTAAAAGTTAATAATCTTTATTATATGAGTAAAAAAAAAACTTCAAAATAAAGAGACGATTATATAGGGCAAGACAAAACAAAGACATATTTTTTGGAACGAAGTTCTCTTGCAGTAGAGTAAAATGGCAGTAGCTCAAGATCAAGTCATATAACGAAATAGTTGATACCATGTTTACCAAATGCTATAAAATACGATGCGTTGGGCGTTCGAATTTAGGAGGTAGATATAAAGGAGGGGCTTTTTGATGTGACAAATATACGGTAATATATTCTGTTAAAATCTACGGTAATATAATTTTAAAACACGGTTTGATTCAAAAAATATCGCACAGAACTTCGTTTCTGACGTGGGTCCCCACAATTCGACCGCACAATTTTTTATTTTATTTATCTTTTCCCTATTTTACATCTTAATGATTTGCGTAATCATAAAAAGAGCGATAGCGATTTTCACAATGAGAAACATCGGTCATTAGCACGGTTTTACTTTTGCTCCAAAAATACAAAGAAGTGTATTATTTATTAAACATTGACATGGTACCATTTGTATTTATATAAATTTTTATAGGAAATTTGTAACGTCTCACAAATTATCGCTTCTAATACCGTACCTATTGTAAAAAAAGTAAACAATTTTATATTGTATATGAAGTACCTGATCATTCTATGATAATCAATCATTTCAACATTTCATTTTCATCAACCCAAATCTAAATTTGTTTGAATATTTTACAAGACACATTTTTCCAAAAATTTTGCTATTGCTCTAAGGCAGAATTTAGTTGTACATTTTATTATTTGCTAAGTTGTTGCTTGTTACCCCAAGTTAGCAACTAAGTAACTGAATTTAATTACTTTAATGCAGAGACTTCGTGTCAAATACTTTCGATATTTAATGAAATTCATATTTAAGGAAAACACCTATGACTACCAACAACTTAATATTGTTACAATTTAATGTACATTTCATTTGTTTTTCGTTTTTTTGTTATATCATAATCTATGCACAACATCAAGACGATTTAACACTTTACATAGCTGGCGTGAAATGAACAAAAGGATTATGAAAAAGTTTTCATATAAAGTTCCCCGCATTATTAAAACATCTCAGCAGACTACTACACGCAGGAATGCAGCCCAGATCTCTGCATCATTTTGGATACTAAGCTAACATTTTTTAAGCGTCAAGAAATTTGGGCTTCATAATAAAATTTAAAAACGCGTCAACAAAAATAATGTTATAAAATGTATCCTTGAGTATTGTAGTACAGTATGGTCACCATATTATAACGTGAATCAGTTAAAAAAAAGAGAGTACAAAAAATATTTGGGCGACATTTAAATTTTTCAAGTGAAGGTTCAAAACAAAATTATAGCCAATGATATTATAAGTAAAAAGGTGTAGATAGGTTACATACATAGCATTCAATCTACGAAAATGACACTGTTACGCACACATAAATAACTTTATATTGCAATATACACACTACATTACGATTTGTCGCTAAAGTAGGGTGGCATGATATAAGTATCACAAGTGAAAAAAGACGAATATATTTGCGAGAGTGCATCGTCTCGTGTCAAAGAAACGACATAGAATAAATTATCAGACAATACGTTTTTTCTTAGCCGGATTTATGCCTATGAATGCGATTACTCATAAATTAATTTTGTAAAAGTACTAAAAATTCTTTGAAATATTATAATCTATCAATAATTTTATAAAAATTTAATATCAAATAAACAATATCAACATCATGATTATACATCTAACCACTATTTATACATCTAAATAAACATCTTCTTTACGACATAATGATAAAAATATTTATAATTATTAGTAATATAATATAATTAATAATTTAATATTCTTTCTCATTTATATAAATAAAACAAACATACAAAATTATTATATAATATGTGCCAACTGCCACCACTGTTTGTGTTTTACTCAATGATCAGTAACGTCGTCTATCTCTATTGCACTCGTTCATTAATATACTTTTGTTGCATTCATGTTTTTCTAACGTCATATTTTACGAACATAATATTTGATTAGTGAAAATATTAAGATAAATAGTAAACTTACTAATGAAAAGTGATTCCTTAAGTTTAAAAAGTTCTGCCAGTATAATTTGTGCAATATCTCATACCACACGACGGCATTTCGGGTTATTTTGGGTCACTTTTAATTATAATTGTACTCGCTACGTGACGTCTATCCATTGACAATGGTGACATAATACTGAGGTGAAGTGTGGATAGTAATCTTGATTTCGAACTAGTGCTTACGGAGTGCTTGTAACCTATCTACACCTTTTTACTTATAATATCATTGATTATAGCTACAAAGATCAGTTAACATTTTATAAAATGTACAGCCTTACAAGTCGTAGAATTCTCTTGGAATTTTTTTTCTTGTACATAATTGTCAGAAATAAAATCGACTAAATCTAAAGGGAATAAATTTCAATGTGCCTAGGACAGTATGTACACGTCATCCAATAAGTGTTTTTTTACATTAGACCATCAAAAACTAAACTAGGACAAAGTGCACCTGTTGTTATATTAAGTAAAACTTATAATAAATACTCAATGTCACTTGACATTTTCGAGGATTCCATATATATATAGAATAGTAAAAAAAAATAAAGTTAATATTATTATTCAATTTAAATTTTTCATTAATTAATATTTATTGTATTTTTATTTAAATTATTTTGTAATATCTTATTAATGTGATAAATTATATTAGTTCACTCGTTAATTATAATACTTATTGCTTTATTTTCAATGTTATTTTTTTTAATCTGTTTTCATAGAGACGTAGGTAGCAATTTTCAGTATTTTAGTGTTATAAAATTTATTGTTTATGTTATCATCTGTTATAATTAAAAGTAACATAAAAATCCATAATTATGTTATATATTGTACCTTAAAATGCATGTTGTGGCCGTCTTGAAGAGGTGCACACTTTATGTAAAGTCTGTATGTTTTTAATTTTTATTATAAAATGTGGAGTTAAATAAATAAATAATTAAATATTGTTAATTTCATACTCATTATATAATTAATAGTTTTATATTTGTTAATTGTATATATACCCCAGAACTTGTAACTTCTCCTATTTAACTTATTTACTCTTTGACCGAAACTAGCCTTATATTACTTGACATTAAATAATAAATTCTTCTTTTATTTATCTATGAGATTATAGAAACTGAATCTGTCTTATCTTTTATACAAATTATATTACATTTTATCAGTTGGATATTTTTAAAAATAAATAAATATGTATTCAAATATTGGCACTTATATATTTTAATGTGCTTTGAAGCACAATGAAAAGGTACGCTTGGAAAAACGGTTCGGTAAGTGGTATTGTTTGTAATAAATAGGTACATATATGTAATAAACATTTGTTGCCAACGAACATTGTAATAATATATTATTGTAAGTCCTATTTGTTTAATAAATGGGATAGTTTGCGCAATAGATGTCTATTTTATGTGGTTTCCATAGCAGTTGACAATAATTGATACGATTTAACTCAGGGTCCCTTTTATTTAAAAAGCTTAATGAATAATTCTCGAACGTAAAATTTATAATTATTCAATCCTAGTTTCGCAGGGTAAGAATAAATAGATAGACTCAATATATTTCTAGTAACGATCTCTTTAGGTCACATTCGTTTTTTACACGTCAAAATTTCGTCTATAATAATTAGTAGCTAGCACGCTTTTGTGGTAATAATGAGCACGTTCGTTAACCGTAATTTTAGTTCGGAGATCAATTGATCATTTGTGACTGCGGTCTACAGACCTTTCTGCTACAGCAGAAATTTGATTTAGTCATTTTTTTTTAAGCACTTTAGTAAATAAAACAATTTTATTTGCGTAAAACTATAAACTTATAAGCAACGTATAAATTAAATTGGATTTATTTCAGATCAGTTCTCAGTTTTAATAATACAAAAATAAATTACGCGTAGACTTTAAACTATTTAAATATGAAGGTTCTCAAGTATCAAAAAACTGTTGATGCAATTCTTACAAGCTGGATTGGATCTATTCAACAAACAATAATTTCAATGCACTTAAATAAAAAAATATATTTTTTTTATCTATTTATTAGGTTAATATGTCTCAGTTACCAATGTTCCGAATTCAGGCTACAATCGCTTTCACCTATTGACGTTTATAATAATTATTAGTTTCTGGCTCGACAGCGAATGAAACATGTCGCTCTATCGTCTATCGTTAAGTAAAGGAATATAATCTCGTTCACGATAATAACGAAACGAAGTAATCAATTTCATTACAGAATAATATTGGCCAAGCGATCCTAAACAAATATTGTCTCACTTCACAAAGATGCTGCTGGTTACCTCCGAAAGCTGCAACGATCGTAATCGCTCTAATTGGTATATTACAAAGTTCATTACATATATTATTTTTTTTCACCGGCGCAGATACTCTCGCCCATGCTGGTGTACGTGAAATATGTATCCAAATAATTATTCATACTTACGCTATAATAGGTATATTGTTATTTTCATCACATATTCTGCTACTAATCGCTGCATTAATATATAGTGAACCATTAATTTTATTATACCAATGGTTTATGATTTTTTATAGCGTGATAGATATTGTTTTTGTTTTATTTATGAGTATTGGTAGTGATTTAATTTCGGCTGTAATTTTATTCTCATTGTATATCATGTACTGGACTCTGTTTTATATGATCATATTTCCCATTATAAACGGTTTCAGAAGGAATATACATACAATTGTAATAGTGATAACATGATAAGTATCTTTTAAAGTATTACATAAGTGTATAACAATGTGATCGTTCTTTTTTATATATAGGTAGTTAAAGAAAATTTATGCAAAGCTAATTAATAGCCAACGTTTTGCACTCGATAAGCATTTTTTTTGTTTTTTTATTTAACTTTTTTTTTAAATTGTTAAATATAAATTATAATTGAGGTAAAAATTTCAATGAAAAATACCTTTACAATTCGGGAATTGATCTTTATCTTTCTTAGTATCAACAACAAAACACCAACAAATCAAATAGTATTTAATGATAATTTTTCTTAACATATTTGAAAACTGCTAAAAATGACTAGCATAATCTATTTATATATATAAGCGAAAAAAACGTGATAAAGGCTGCGTGTCGAACAAAATTCTGGCGAAAAAACCAATTTCTGTATAGGCCTCGAAACCTTCTTAAAGGAGAAAGAGATAGGTCTTTCCCGAGCAGCACTTAGAGCTGCTACAACACGCTACGTTTTATATCGATATGTATGTATGATCATATTTGCGTTTCACATATTTCCAATACAAATCATGCTGAAGTATAAACGAGTAGCCGATGGAGTATCGCATTTATGTCGTCCACGGATGTTGTGGAAAACAGAAGGTGTTCCAGGAAGCCGCAGTTGGCGACGCAACACACGCTGGCTAACAGCAACATGAGTCTGCCGAACCGCGAGGAATCCTTCCCGGCACAATGCCTCTGTAGCTGTATTAATATCTTCTCCTGGGTCATTTCCATTTGTGAAGATGTTATATCTAGGGAATCTAAAATAAATATATTTTTATTACATTATTTTTTTCAAAATATTCAAAAAATTCAATCGTCTTTTGCTTTGGTCTTTTGTTTACATTAATTAATATAAAGCTGATATAATCTAATTTGATATTTACTATAATTTAGAATAGCAAATGCCCAAATAAATTAGTATTTTAAAAAATTGGAACTATTCCTTAAAGTCTTAATGCTTCGCCAACAATGGAATCTAAGATGTTTTTTTTTCTCTTTGTTTACTTACAGACATTTATTTTGAAATTAAAACTGAAATCGTAAGTAATTTTAACAAAACAAAAACCGACTTCATAGTAAAAACAAATTAATATGCACTAAAAAGTAAAAAAAAATAATTGTGTATTCTTCTATAATTCGATAATTAACTTACTATTTTCTACTCCTCAATATGTAGGTACGAATGTGTTGTGTGGTTGATAATGTATTTACAATTATTGTTATTTTTGGAGTCGATGTCAGCCAAGGTGGGTTTATAACTACATACATAGTTATAGGTGATATGTGCTTGTGTCGCACGCGCAACTTAACGAGGCGAATAAAAGTCAATTTGTAATGTGTAAGGTTTTGTTTGTTTTTAAAGGATTCCCATATTATTATTGCTAGGTATATTAAAGTGTTTCCTTGGCTGACATCGACTCAGACTACAGACGAATTGATAACCTCCTCCTTTTTTTGACGTCGGTTAATTACATAAATGCATACTATCAATAACAATCAACGGTCATATTACCTGTTCGAAATAACAATGCCGTTTTTAAACAGTCAAACTCGGTTTTATCTAATCGGCTCTGTCCAATTCTTTTCTGAAGAGCTGCCAACTTTCTGAGTTCGTCTTTGATATTTTGCCGTTTTGAAGTGATAACGGATGAAACATGATCTGTGGAAATACGTTTCTTTTTTATTTATCTAACCACTATCACTGCCTTTATTTACTAAATTTATCTTTCTTGTTATGTCAAGGTTAGTTGCGTAGAATCTGTGCAATTCCTAAATAAAAGCAGTGATCAACCCACGGCTTCGATTAATATTTGTTTTTGTTTTATTACATAGGAAGGTGGACGAACGTATGGGCCACCTGATGGTAAGTGGTCACCAACGCCCTACGCCCCATAGACAATGGCATTGTAAGAGATGTTAACCATCGCTTACATCGCCAATGCGCCACCAACATTGGGACCTAAGATGTTATGTCCCTTATGCCTATAATTACACTGGCTCACTCACCCTTCAAACCGGAACACAACAATAGCGAGTACTGTTTTGCGGTAGAATAACTGATTGAGTGGGTGGTACCTACCCAGACGAGCTTGCACAAAGCTCTACCACCGAGGGAGTATACAATATACACTTCCCAACTTTACGAGTTCCCAAAATACATGATCCTCTTAACATCAAAATACCACAATAGGAATTATGCGCTACGCTCATTAGTTTCGACTTCCATAATTATTTTAGCACAATATAATTTTGAATGTACATTTTTGGTATTCGATGAAACCGTGCTAGTAGATAAATGAAATTATGTAGGAAGGATATTAATTAATTATGTTTTGTTTAAATCATTTTAATCCATGATAATACCAGAAGTTGGTTATTTTAATGTTACATAAAATTACCTGTGGAAAGGCAACTTGGAACTAAAAAATTAAACAATATATATTTTTTTTATTTTGACTCACCTTGGTCGAAGTAGTACGAGTATTGTGCTGCGTGTAAGATAAATAGCTCCTTCCAATTACTCTGAAGCAAAGATGTCTGTTCGCTTTGTGATATCTGCTCAAATGCTGCAACGCTATGCAACCACTTAACCGTAGCAACTAACAACTTAGCAGCTGGATCGTACAGTTCTATATCCATGAACAGAGGATTTTGTAATTTTACTTTACGTTCTACATTATCATCGCTCTTTCTTGTTGTTTCCGCTTGTTTAACAGTTCCTAACAGTTTTCCTTGTTCAATGAATATGATGTCGTTTTTATCAATATTCGACATAGAATAATTTCTGTCAGAATTTCTCCTCACATAATGTAAGGGTAGATCAAAACTTGCCGAGTTTCCATGGAACCCTTCGTCTATAAAATGATTTAAAATTCAATGAATATAAAGTTAAGTTCGAATAAGAATCTGTTTCAAATATTACATTTGAAGACATTCGCGATAACGTTGATAATGTTAAATTCACATTTAATAAAAATCGCATGGCTTACAGTTTGCAAAATACAATCATTTAAGTATAACTACGTTAGATACTTAAAGATCAAGGTGTTATGTATGAAAAACACATAACAATATAATGTCGCGTTATAAATTTCGCTAGCGAAACTTGAACAACTACACGCTTCATTATAGTCATAGTGTAATCTTACTAGATCCTTCGTTGTTGCTGTCCATCTTGCACGCTTCTTCAGAGCTAGACACCTCGTCTTCTTTAATTTTATCGGGGAGCTGTGAGTCTGGTTTCTCTGATACATTACTGTGAAACGACGCATGGTATTTAGGTGAATGAAGACTATTGGTAAATGTTTCTGGAAAACAAAAGAATTCAAGTATTACCTGAAATTTTAATAAATAATTGAAAATGCATTGAAATTGATTTTTATTGAATGAAAATAATCTATACAACATATTAACGTAAGTTCTCACTCACTTTGTGAATCCATACACAGTGTTTGATTACTCTCTGCGGCCAATATTGGAGGGTAGAAAATATTTGAAGGTAAATATCCGGGATGCGGTACGGAGTAGTGCATTGGATTTGTGAAAAGGGGAATTTTAAATGGATTGAGAGAGTGTAGAGGATTTGGATTGCTGAGTATAGGCCTTAGGTTCTGTATATCCATTGAATCGGGCACTCTTGAGAAATTTTGCAAGGAAGGATTTTCTAGAAAAATATTATGATTTCGTTCGTTAAGTGTGTTATAGGCGTAGGGGGTGAAAGTAGGCAGAGTGACAGGGGTATGAGTGGGGAAAAATGGGGGCTGCCTCGATAAATTGTAGCCCAGTTTCTGTAAAGCGAGCTGGTGTTGGTTCACAGCTGGTCTGGGGGCACGTTCGTGTTGAACCGCTGCAATATAACGAATACATTAAGAAATATTTTATTTAATAGTAAAGTAAGCTGAGTGTTTCGTATACGTAACGGCGTTTTAAAAATTTTTAATTCCGATATTCAATCATGTTAACAATGCAAGATTATATTGTTTTAATTTGAAAAATAATTATAATTTAAACCATGCCACATTTACAGAATTTCTCAAATAATTAAATAAAATTATTCAAAATAATAACAAAAATACTTGCACGTAAACTGTTATAAAAGAGTGTATACAACTTATTAAATTATAATTATACATGTTTGTTAATAAAGGATATCTGTACTAATATATAAATCTGAAGAGTTTGTGGGTTTGATCCGGCTAATTTCAGGAACTACTGAATCGAATTAAAATTTATTTTTGTGTGTGCATAATCCTTTTATCGAGGAGATTTATTTTTATTAATTATACGCGGGAAACCGCGCTGCACACCTAGTAAAGGATATAATTATTGTATACAGTTAATTCTACACAAATTATTCGATCATAATACCTTTTATTTATTTTAAGGGATTAAACTAAATAATATGGAATAAACTTTTTTAAGACTTAACATCAACGCCAGTCACTAGCATAATATGGACCATTACTTGTCCCGATACACCAAATAATATTGTGAAAATATGACCTCCATTGGTTGTCGTTAGATGACACTTGATCACTAATTGACGAACCAACGTTCATTTATGTGTGTGAAAATAATGGATTACCAAAGCTGAAAATATTTAAACAAATATGTATATATAAAAGTAATCTTTGCTATCGTAAAATATTAAAAGATCAATGTTTAAGTTATGTATATAAATTAGAATGGGAGCCAACACCTGTGCCACAAAGCGACCCCTAATACAATGAAGCTTTTATTAAGTTTGTTCTCAGAAAAACATTGATGGATGAAATCTTGCGGCTAAAATTACAAGTAGGTAAACAGCGGCAGTGATTGTCGCGGGCGACGAACAAATATTTCAGAATGTAATGTCATATTTGTATATATACGTGTATAGAGCTCGTAGGTGTTAGAGAACGTTGATACGACAGGGTGACTTGGCAGCATTATGCGATCAATTTGACATATAAATATACTTAAGTGAGGTTTTATTTGTCGTGATATCTGCTTTTGACACGGCGAGAACTTTAGAAATATTTATATTTAGGTAACACTTATTGAGTGTTTCGCCACGATGGTTGTATGTATGTATGTATGTATAGTTAAACAATGGTCATGAAGACTTTTAATTCCGGGTGGAATAAGGGCGAGAATAGTCTCATTATAACTTAATATCATATCACCCACACTCGTCTCATTCAATAAAAAATTGATCATCTCATTACTATTCAATAACTAAAATAACAAAAGTCGCACACTTTTGTTACAATTACTTCACTCTATTATTTATCTCAAAACATACGATTTCTACTAGTGCTATGTTTAGAGAAGAGCACATTTTTATTATACATGTACTAAAGAAATATATATATACTAAAAAAAAACTTTATATATAAGTATTAATTTAACATAATACATATAACTATGCTATTGTTCATTACTGTGAATTAGATTAAAAGATTAAAGGAAAAATAAAGCAAATGTATTTCCTTTTTTTGATGACCAATGCAAAATATCATTAAAGTTACTAAAAGTATTATATATAAAATTATTTTTCATTGTGTTTTAATACTTAAGAGGCAAACGTCTTCGTTAAACCTAATGGATGTCACATTATGTATAGTTGGATCCGGCCGCGTGTGAACCGCGGCCTGCGGTGTGATCTGAGGGCGGCCACAATTTCCCTCCCTCGACTTTTTTTCACACTCTCTGACACTTGTGTACCGCAAATACTTGAAATGTCTCCTAATGGAAAAGACATGCTTCTAGGAGGAAGCCTGAATAAATACTTTATTGAGACAAGTGCCCATTTGTTCCCGCTCAATATTGTACAGATTTTTCCGATCACGGTTTTACTTGATGGGATGACTTAAACATGTGAATATTCGACGCCGCATTAATTTATATTTTATAAGCGAAATGTCCTATGTCACTTCGTTTACAATTACATTTAATGCATATAAAGATTAAGGAATAACTTCACACATCTTAAATTTAAGATGTTTTGCAATCAAATTTGGATTTTTACATGGATATCTCCTACGGCTCTAAATCGTCTGCAAAAAGTTGTAGATAACCCCTCAGTGGGTAAAATAAAAGACAATCATTTTATTTCAGGAAATTACCTAGCTAGCACCGATTGAATTGTCCAAAAAAATATATTTTGCTCGCGACAATTCCACTGACCAACGGAAAGGATTTCAAAAATATACATTATGAACTTTGAATCCACAGATCGTCATAAACTACTGTTTTAGAATTATTATTAATGTTTATATATATAAACTATTTATTAGCATGATGTATTTTTTATGTAAGAGGGCAAACGAGCAGGAGGCTCACGTGGTGGAAAGTGACTACCACCGCCCAAGGACACCTGCAACATCCGAGGGCTTGCAGGTGCATTGCACCGTTTATATTTATATATTATTGTTGTGTACCGGTTTGAAGGTTGAGTGAGCCACAAGGAGTGCACAAGGGACATAACACATTAGTTAGTTTCATTGTGTTATTAGTAAGCGATAGTTAACATCTCCTACAATGGCAATTTCAATGTGATGTGTGTAAGTAACGATCAAGCGGCAAGCTATGTTAAAATTATAAAACAGGGAATTAATTAAATGAAACAGGGAATGAATAAAAGATGTGTAACAGAATATAGGCAACAATTATTGAAATATCTTTATTATCGAAATTATCGAAACTCAAGTTCATTCGACGACGGGTTATGCACCCGCTGAACGAATGTTGGGGCGTCGATCTCGATTGATTTTAGATAGATCTCGATTGGATTGAATTAAACCTAACACGCCACCGTCTTCGTCTGTAGCGTCACGGCCGTCACGGATATAGCGCAACAAGTAAAATTTAAGAAGTGCTTGCTTAATAAAATTGTAAGTAGAAAAAACAGACGGGTTTCCAAGATTTTTGGTATTAGTTTTTGTAGAGGATAAAATTTTCACGACACAGACACGGAGGAGGCGGAGTGGACTGAAGCAGTAACAGGAGATGACTACTATTTGTGATGACAGAAGGACAGTAGGAAACAACTAGTCTTTGAATCAACAGCTTCAATATTTTACGCACAATCGATATTACATGTCGTTAATGAACGAACGAATTAGAATATAGTAAATTCAACATGTTACCTTAGCTATGAGAGAATAGTGTTTTAAGTCTGTATTTAGGGTGACATTATATGGAAAGTGAAGATTTGTATTGCTTATATTAACAAAAAATACGTTCGTGTACGTTACTTTACTCGGTGGTAGAGTTCTGTGCAAGCTCGTCTGAGTAGGTACCACCCACTCATCAGTTATTCTACCGCCAAGCAGGAATACTTAGTATTGTTGTGTTCCGGTTTGAAGGGTGAGTGAGCCAGTGCTATTACAGGCACAAGAGACTTAACATCTTAGTTCCCAAGGTTAGTGGCGCATTGGCGGTGTAACCGATGGTTAACATCTCTTACAATGCCAATGTCTATAGGCGTTGGGGACCACTTACCATCAGGTGGTCAATAAGCTCGGCCGTCTACCTATGCAATAATATATATATACGCACAAACCGACCTACAACATGTCTTAATTGAAAAGCGATTAACGTCGTTGGAGGAATAAGCCTTTCATCTTCACGTGGGACGCATCCGCGACCGTGGGTAAAGATTGTGGCTATGGTGGAGCATCGCGACTTAGCGGCACTGTCTCCGACATAGCGATGGCGTTCCGTGGGTGCAGCTACGAACCACGATGCTGGTGCGACCGATTGCGTCATTGATGCGATACGATCTATCAATACTACGGTGAGATCAAACCAATATTTTTAATCGTCATAATTTAACTTCTAAAGTCAATGGAGTGATAATGCTTGTCTCGCATTTGTAATTGTTTGAAGTGATGCTTGGGCCTGGCGCAATGAGGGGTTTTATGCATGTACTGCGCTCTTCGATTGAAAGTAAAAGACTTTACTGGCCCTACTAATAGTTGGTCTTTAGCGTTGATATTGTGTCCCAAGTTGCTTCAGACTTTGTTAGATGCGGGTTTCTCTGTTAATTTAAAGATGTGTTTTTATAACAACCAATATACAACAATGAGGTTGCACTATCATTCAAGGCCAGGTATAGCCATGTGAAGCTTCGTGTTCAGATCGCTGGTCTGCTCACGACTGGTGCTGTTGGCTGAACCATCGCCGGTCAGCGCTCTCCAGCCTGCCGGATGTGGTGACCGCGCGTCACAAGCACGCAAGCGTGGTCATCTGGTAGGAGTTGTGTTGCGGCGCGCGCGGCGCATGCAGCTCACGTGACGCATGGTCTTTTATTGACTTTTGGTCATGGTAGATGTGTGGTCTTAGTAGACGAAAGGTCTTCGTTTACGTATGTTTATAATGGACATGTGGTCCTGGAAGACGCACGATCTTTTATTGATTTTTGGTCATGGACCATGGTAGATGTGTGATCTTAATGACTTATTTGACGTATGACGTAGGTTACAATTGACGTATGGTCCTTTCAGGCAGTTGGGACGCCTTCTGTCTGTTGCTGTGATATTTTTGTTTTACTAATTTGCTGTGTGCGATTACTGTTGTTACTGTTACTGTGTGTTGCTTTACTGGTTATGCGAATTATAAATAACAGTGAGTTATTTGTTACTTTTTATGCGATTGCGATGCTATGAGATTACTTGTTATGCGAATTGTAGCATATTCCTAGATATGCTAATGTTTTACAAAATGACGAATGTTATCCAAAAGCAGAACTAGTGTCGGTGAACCTTCCTTCCTTACGCCGGATATCCTGGCTGATTTGGAATATGCGGTGGCTTCTTCAAGCCAGTTCAAAGATGCGCGGCGCTACGAGGACGTCGCGATGTCAGGAAAGGCTGAGTTAGGAAACACCTTGGTCCATACAACAGTGTTATTAAAAAAAAAGAAGTGCGGCATTTAGCGCGCTAATTTTAATCGCCGCCATCTTGTTGGTTCATAGAAATGTAACGTAATTAATTAATTATTGGCGCGACTTATGATTTGTAATATGTTCAAATGTGTTATTTGGATTTATAAAGTAATTGAGTGAGTAATTAACATTAATTTATATGATTTGGTGTTTGATTTATGAATAAATCTATTCGAGGTCCTTATAAAATCATTTTCACTTCTGGATGCTAAATATATATATATCTGAATATGTTTTTATTCAAACATTTTTTTATTGATGCCGCGCTCGGCGGTGAAAGAAAACTCAAGACCACAAATTACGGCTTACAATAAACACGTGTTTTGTCCAAGCCAACACGCGTTGGAGCAGCGAAACGGAATAAGCTGGTGGTGTTCATTTTTAACCGACTTGTATGTTCGTCTGTATGTTTTTTTTTAAGTACGAATTTGAAAATGTGCCGTTATTACTATGTGTCACAATTGAATGTGATAATTAAAATCGCGCGGTTTAATTCGACAGTGCAGCTTCTTCTTAGTTTTAATTTAATTCACTCACCGTCCTTTTTCATATTAACGCGTAGACATTTAGAAAAACGGCAAGCCTGACACTGATTTCGTCTGCTAACATCAACAACACACTGCCCGCTTTCCTTGCACACATAATCCAAGTTCCTTAAAATAATAACATTCATATTAAAATGTCTATAAATACATACAATATAAACAAATGACAGTATATAAGGAAAAATACATTTGGCCATTGCAGGATATCGTCATGAACATTTTACCGATTACTGTCGGTCTCTTGGTAGTATTACTTAAATCCAATTTGTTACTCGTATATATACTAATATTATAAAGAAGAAGACTTTATTGTTTGTATTGTAAAATCTATTTGACCGACATTATCAGCGATTAACATATACAAGTCATTATTGATCTAATATGATAATAATTCAACCGGAACGAAGTACGCCGGGCGCGCCGGTATCAATACATTATGTTTTTCATAATTATTTTATAATTGTTCATAGCAGATAAAAGATTTAATTATATAAATGTATTTTTCTATCAACGGTATTCGAAAATATGATTTATCTATTTATTTATATATCATCCAAATAGTTTGCAAAAATAAAATTTATAAATTATAAATATATTAAATTCAATTGAATACAGATTAAACGATTCGTTAAATTAAAACTGTCCTTAAACAACTTTTAAACATTAGTTTTGCCTGCGGCTTTGCTCGCGTTTTGGGGGTTTTGTATTAGGAATAGCAAATGTAACCTGACCTTTTCTGGAGCTTTAAGCTTGCTTCATTTAAAATTTTATAAAACTCGGTTCAATTGTTTCGCCTGACAGCCTAACAGACAGACTGAGTTACTTTCATTTTATAATATTAGTATAGATTTTCTAACAATATTTATAAATATTAACAATATTTGTATAAATATATGTTATGAAAAGAACGATCTGTTGTAAAATGACCAGTAAATACTTTACCGTCGGATGCTTCGCTTGAAGAATCCTCGGCAGCCATCGCAAGAGGGCACTCCGTAGTGTTTGCCCGACGCTTTGTCGCCGCATACCCGACACAGCGCATCCGACTTGCTTTCCATTACCAACTGTACCCAAAGCATACATTTGAATATCAGTCAATGTTAAAACATTTTCTATAATTATGGAGCCATTAAGTTTACTCGGTGGTAGAGCTTTGTGCAACCCACCCCACCCACTCATCAGATATTCTACCGCAAAACAGCAGCACTTTGTATTGCTGTGTTCCGGTAAGATCCAGTGTAATTACAGGCACAAGGGACATAACATCTTAGTTCCCAAGGTTGGTAGCGCATTGGCGATGTAAGCGATGTTTAACATTTCTCACAATGCCAATGTCTATGAACATTGGTTGACCACTTACCATCATGTCATCCATATGTTCGTCCACTAACCTATACTATTAAAAAAGCTTATTGATCATCGTTCGAAAGATATATCTCATCAAGAGATTCGGTTGAATTTAAAAATGTAATTATATCCGAAAATTGAACGGGCGAGATCGTTTAATTCCCAAGTTATATTAATATCAAGCATTAGTTTCATACAGTAAAGTCCAATGTAAACGTTTCTATTACCCTGTCGGTTGCCCCTTTAAATAATTACTAAGTTAAAAGTTATTTTTTTAAGATTAACAATGTTTTTTCGGTGGAATTAGGACATTCCATACGACATTTTATTGTGGAATTTGAGTATTAGGCGAGAATATATAACTAAAGTTAACACATATTTTTATTGCCGGTACACGCCAATGCAATTATTATACAAGGACTTCGTTGTTGTTTAATATAGTTCTCTTAATTAAATGTAGGTACGTTAACGTACGTTAATGTTATGTTTGGAGCAATGAACATTCTGTATAATATTATATAGTTTTATCGATAAAAATGAATTTGCATATTTCAAAGAATCAATAACAATTGATGGTACTAAAATCGTATTTATTTATTATCTTCGATCAATTAGAGTCATCTATTCTTGCTCGTAACGTAAGCACATTCGTGCCCAATAAATTCTATTGACAGAACAATATTATCGCGATTTTTTTTCTACGATATATTTATTATACATTAAAATCTATTCAAATATACTCATATCATAACCTCTTTTTATAAATATGTGCATACGAAGTATTTTTTATACAATGGTTCAATCAATTTCTCGTCACAGGGCCTGCGAATTGCAAATTCGTCTAAAGTTTGAAAGAATTCTGTCGCGTCATCGGATCTGCCGTATTAATAATCGATTGATTATGCAAAAGGGATCGAATGACATGCGGTGAATTATAATATAATATGTATTCATCAAAAATGCGTTTCGATATCAATATCATCTTTGACATCTTCACTTTAATACTGACAAAAAGCATACAACAATTTAAGTACATAGGTATTTCTAGTTAAAACGTAGGTAAGTAAATAATATGAGAATTTCTCAGAAATTATTCTCTATAGTAGGTAAGTTGCTGTATTCTATTTTTTAAAAACATGACAAACATCCAACATAACAATAAAATACTTTTACATAATTATTACCTTTCTTTTCAGTCAAAGGAATACTCGAGTCATAATTATCTAGTCAACATTAAAAAAACACTGTCAGCATAGCTTATAATGTAAAGCTTGCGTCGTTCTATCAACGACCATTATTTTTAAATTATACGTTACTCCTATGCTTTATAACAAAGACATAAAGTTCAAAATCTAGTTAAAATGTCACGTGTTTATTTTCACACGAGACGGAAGTTACGGCTTACAATAATCGACTATAGGTATATAGCCTCACGTAATGGTTTTCAAGCAATAAGTCACATTTTCATGTGAGGATTTTCATTCGCCGAGTTAAATTATGACATAAGCTTACACTACAAAGTGAGTTACTTGATTAATACTGCGAAAAGGTAACGTATTGTTTTGAGTTTTCATTGATAATTTGTAATATCAAATGATACCTATATAATTTGATATTAAAATATTTTAAAGTCAATTAATGTTAATTCTTTCAATGTTAGTTTGTATTGAAAATTCTATGAAAATTTGTGGAAAAGTGTTACAACTGAGTTCCTTCCCGTTTCTTCTCGGTAGACCCTTTTTTCAAAACCGGAGGTAGCTATACACTTAATAACCACATTCATTAATTAAATACTTATGTAATATGGCGAATCAAAAATTACATTTAGTAGGCGACTTTTTTATATTAAGAGGGGGCAAACGGGCAGGAGGTTCACCTGATGGAAAGTGACTACCACCGCCCATGGACATCTGCAACATCCGAGGATTTGCAGGTGCGTTAATAATGAATATTTTTATTTTGAAACTATAATCAATTTAAGAATTAAGCATATTCTCCATAAGTAGAAAATATGAAACTTTTTAATCATTGATGCCAGAGGTGTCGTGTTTTGTAATTATCGTAAGTTGCAAACGTAACATTAAACGTATTAACGTAAAATAGCGAAACATTATCAACAGTCGCGTTCATTTTAGTCATCATACATCATATCAAGGGATTACTGTACTTAACTTATTTATGTAGGTAATTTAGGTACGTTAGCTCAGTAAGGGCTCATTTTATTTTGGACTAAATAGAAACAAAATATGTTGATGTTAGGAAGTTATAATAGGCAATCGTATTACCCATAGTCATATTTATAGTTAGTAACTGTATTAATATTATCATTACTGCCCAGTGATCGCATCAGATCACAATACTAAAAGTAAAAGTAACAGCCTATGAATGTCCCACTGCTGAGCCTCTAACACCTCTTCTCCTTTGTTGGGGAGAAGGTTTGGAGCTTATTCCACCACGCTGCTCCAATGCGGATTGGTGAAATTCACATGTGGCAAAATTTTGAGTGAAATTTGACACAATATGCAGGTTTCCTTACGATGTTTTCCTTCGCCGTCAAGCACGAGATGAATTATAAACACAAATTAAGAACTTGAAAAATCAGTGGTGCATGCCCGGTTTTGAACCCACGATCATCGGTTAAGATTCAAGCGTTCTAGCCACTGGGCCACTTCGTGAATCACAATACTACAATCGTTTAATACATATATTAACTAGTATCGTATTAATTTCAATTACGAATAATTGAAAACAGACCTTGCCAACAATTTCAGCGGATTGCAAACAAACAGTTAACGTTATTACGTTATTTTATCTAATATATATAAAAATTAAATAAAAAGAATTGAAAAGCATACAGTTATGGAAGCTTTAATAAACAAGAAGATATGTACTTGATTTTCTGAAAAACCAATAAATTAAATATATCGCATAAATATAAATAAAAATATTTCTTTATATCTGCCGTAACAATATTATATTATTATTATAAGTATCAATATTATTATTAATTTTATATTAATAATTTTTAAAAAATATTACATACGCAATGCAACTGGTTTAAATATATTATGCATCGGACCTACTGTATGTTTTCAAAACATTAAAATACAACTTAAATATCCACCCTTCATTAAACAGTACTCAATGTTAAGTACTCGTACGATATCGAAATCAGTTACGGTTTGCTCAATTAGACCATATTTTATCGAATATCTGACCTGAACCCTCACAGGTGCTGCAAAAGTCAAAATTTAATGACGGACGTGTGCCACGACACCGACTTATTCCCTATTCACCCTCTTGGTACTAGTTAAATGAAAGCAAAATGCCAACATGTTTTTGTAATTGTGGCGTGACGCCGCGCTGGCAACACAATTACACCGTATGACAATAACTGTACAGCTCTCGGTATAAATTATTAGTCTATTTATGATAAATGTCTTTGATTGTGTATTATTATTATATAAGTATACTATCGACTGAATCGAATCTGGATAATTATATTATTTAATATATTATATTATAAACAATTTCAAAATTTTAACGCTCACTTGTTATTTACATATTGTGTTGTATAACAATTAGGTGCGTCAAAACTTTTAGGGCTTCTAGGTTATAGGTGATAGGTTGAATTGAAATTTTACTTTAGCGCCATATGTTTTATATATGCGAGTGCAAATTATTTTTTATTTTATATATGTACATACATATATACCCGGCAGTTTGCTAATAAAAAACCTTCGTGGATTTTCAAGCCACCTAAAAATATTATTAACTAAGAAGTGGATTTAACACTGCAAATTATAGTCCCGCTCATGTATAGATAACTTCATAAATATTGTAATAAACGGTATCCGATACCACGTTTATTTATATATGAAATTTGAATTAACACTGAATTCTATAGTTTTTTTTATTTATTTTTTACTTCATAGGTCGGCGGACGAGCATATGGGCCACCTGATGGTAAGTGGTCACCAACGCCCATAGACATTACATATAGAGCATTGTAAGAGATGTTAACCGTCGCTTACATCGCCAATGCGCCACCAACCTTGGGAACTAAAATTTTATGTCCCTTGTGCCTTTAATTACACTGGCTCACTCACCCTTCAAACCGGAACACAGCAATACAAAGTACTGCTGTTTTGCGGCAGAATATCTGATGAGTGGGTGGTACACAAAGCTCTACCACCAAGTACCATTTGAATATAACACTGAATCCTTAAAGACAATTCTATAGTGTAGCAAAAAAGTAAGGAAACAAACAGGCAAAAAGTATTGACAATATTTTCGTAGGAACATTCGGAACATTCGTTATATTACTTTAAAAAATAAATCTATTAAAACACATTACGTCACCTTTGCGCTTTACAACGAAACTGATATCAATTAAATTCAAGTGCATAAAATATAAGCGAAGAGATAAACAGTAATCAAATACCGTCTAATAGTATAGTGAAATATAAAAAAAAGGGAGCCCCGCGTTGTCGTGTCAAAGCTGTAATAATAAGCTTGGCTTTACTGACGTGCGCTATGTGGGGGGCACTGACATTTCAACCGTACAATTATTATCAGTACGATGAATTTGTGACAATGAAAACAATTAGATTGTTTGAAATTAAAAGCATACTTACGTTGCGCTTATATCTGTATGATTGAGATCAACTCGGATGATAAAACGTTGACTAAGAAAAACAGCCTATGCTATATGATGATTTACTTTTGTTAATAAATATGAATTATTATAAATTAAAAAATAGGTTACAGATTTTATACCTAAAGCTTACCTCCTAGCTACATCAACGATGTTATCAAATTAATGTAGATATTTCCACCGAAATATTTCCAATATCTCAAAACGATAGGACAATTATAGTTAAAAATCTAAACTAGATTTACTTACAAGCTGAGGCCATGAGTCATATTCAAATGAGTTTAATATAAGCGTGTTAAAACAAAATCTTTCTGAATGCGAATTATCCATCCCCCAAACATCGACTTTCCATTTGACGCCCTTAGTTACGATAATCATCTACGGTTTATGAATATTTTATAATGGATTAAAGTATTAAATCATTTTAGGCTTTGGATTTAATTGATTTGTGATATCATCGCTTGTTCTATAAATAAACAACACGCACATACAAGCACAAACACAGATAACATACTAAAAACACGAAACCGACGTAAGTGAAAAAGTCCCTTAATTTTTTTTGGATAGCTTAAAGTTTTATTAATAAATCATAATAAGAATAATGTTTACGAAATATATAAAAATGTATTGTAAAAATAAAAACAACATTCGCAAATGAACACACTTAGAATTTGTAATTAATCTAATCAGAGCGATGAATAAAGTGACTTTAAATTCTACTTCTTGCTTAGAAGTTTGATTATTATATAAATTTAAAACGTTTTAAAATTTTGCCGATGTACTGGTGGCAAATCTATAATTATAACAACATAAGTGTTTTCAAGCGAAACGTCTGTCATTTCGGTCACTTGGAAAAACCACAAGTAAAGAAATATGTCACCAAAGATCGCTTATTACTTTGGCAGTATAGCACCTACCGATAGTATTTTATTATCATTACTTAAAGGATAGACGCCATTTTTAAAATTATATGACAAGTCATATTCATAGTTATAATGATTAATTGGACTCCATCTGATCTGTCAAAAAATAATGCGTGAAAATCTATATGTTTAGAATGAATAATATGCCAAGAAGCGATTAAAAAAAGAAATGCACTTACATAAATTTGATACGCTACATTTGAAAAACTATACAACTTCAGGCATTAATATTTCAGTAATCTTGAGTTATAAAATGAATGCAATACAATTGCTTGAGAGCGAAATACGTCTACAACTATGCGACAACTATACTAAATTTCATATTGATTGATATCAATTGACATGCTATGCTAATGTATCGTTATATATGGATGGATAGACAGATTTAGTTTTGGTCTGCACTTCATAATATTGAGCCTTGTTTGTGTGACGGGAACTATGTGGCTAGGTTATTATATATTTTTTTAAACTTAGCCTAATTCATATTACATATATAGTAATGATAATATAATAGATTAGGTGTATATCACAATACACATAAAAGCTGAGTCATTTGCAATAAAGAAGTAAAAAGTTACATACACATGTAGGTATGCACATAAATATGTATGTTACACACAAATCTAACACAATTCATTAATTTTGTCCGTTTTATTACTATTAAACAAAATATGATAGACAATTTTTGTCAAACAACAACAACTTTGTTGGACAAAGTTTTGGTCATTTATTTTCTAGTAGGGGTAGGGATCCGAATATCGAATGGTTGCCTAATTTCAGATATATCTCCTGAGCAAAGTAGCATAATCTATTGAACATCTCGGTTACTATTAATATGTTATTAGATGAACGCACTGCAGCGCATCCAAAATGGCGAAAGATCCAATGACAACATTTTAAAAAAGTACGAGTTTTTTTATGACGTTATGAATTATAGTTTAAAATTGCTATATTATTTACCAAAAAAAGTTGAGTAGAAAAGATTAGAGATATTGTAAAAATATTATTAATTGTTTCTTTACACGAGTGAATTCCCAATATCGGCTCCATGGTGTTTCTCAATATCGGATATCCGATGTATTAGATCTTCAAAAATATTTGGTGTTCCTCAAAGTTCATTGGAAGGCTATATAATATAATAGCCACCCCACTTCAAAAACTAATTCAAAACACAAAATTATACATCTTGAAATAATAAAGCCTATACCATCAATGGACAAAAATCTAGAAAAAGAATATAAAAGACGCACAAATATTAGGAACCTATTTGGTTAAGACCTGAATATTAAATTGATTTCTATAATTTCATGTTTAATACTTATATGAAAACAAGATTATGTTTTTTATTTATCTACTTTAAAATATTATTTAATGCAAATGCGTTAATTAGCATTTGCTAATAGACTAAACGTAGGTCAGTTAAAGTTTGTTCAAGTCATTGCATTTTTCTTACTTAGATAATTATTATATCCGTCATAACTTCTAAACAAAAAGTCGGATCGGAATTTAACTTTGAAAAATTTAAAATATAATTTACACGTTCATAATCAAGTCAATTATTAAAATTATTTTTTTACTTTAAATGGATAAGGCTCATTATCATAACACCAATCACTATCCGTTTCCGTCCGTATTTAAACTTAATCATTTTAAATAAAAATGGTTAACTATAATAGTTAGACATATCCCATCGCGTACTTTTTTGTGAGCAATTATGAGTACTATTAATATATGGAACATTTTTTTATATATCGTAAATAGTTTTCGCAGGGCACACAAAATAATGACTTTTATATGCAGCAATTTGATACCTTGGGTTACATTGTTCCATTTTAGGTAGGGATCTCTTATTTTTTTAAATTATATATATCCTATGTTACTTGGTAAAGACGTAGCTACTAGTGAAAGAATTTTTAAAATCGTTGGTGTAGTTTATATTTAAATCGTAAGAAACAAAAAATCTAATCTTTATAATATGAAATTTGTTCAGTAAATATTTTTAATTTTTAATTTTTCTTTGTATTTATTAAGGGCTTTGACGTAAATTAATCCAATATAATTATGTTTAATGTATTTTACCTAATTTTGTATGATATTCGGGTCCCTTTCCCTGATAAATTATATTTGGAAAAAGAGCAAATTTACTTGAACCTAACAAATGGTCACGCAATTTGTAAACTTTGTAAACTTCAGCTAATTTTTCTCATAATAATTACTTTATTTAATCATATATGGTTTTTATTTAATTTAATCATATTAGATAGAATATTGTCCAATATTTTGCTGTTTTTTAATTAAATATGGTTAATACGCGATCGTGATACGTCGATTAATCACTCTCGTAGTTTACATGAAATTGCGCTCGTAATTTTATTGGAATTACTCTGAACTATCGACACGTGAACGGTTAACAATAACTGTGAATTAACACAAATAAACCAAAATATTTTAACATACTCGAATTAGTTTTGAATAGAATCGAATAATATATACGAAATGTCATATCTGTAAAATAGAAGATGATGTACAAAACGGTCGTACATAATTATACACTGCGAATGCGAGGAGGTAATGCACTATTATCGCAAGTTTTTTTTAAGCTACTAAGAATACCTTTATGAATTGGGTACAGTTAAGTACCTATTTTATATCTAGGAATAAAATTGGCTGACGTATCATCGCTGAACCTAGTTTCAGTTACTGAAAATAAATACGAAATTTAGAGATAAAAGTTCCCTTTATAAAATAGACACCAGCTGAAAATATGTTTTTGGAAATTTAAACAACAGAGGTGAGATACAAAGGGTAGAATGTTTTTGTATTTGTACGTAGCTACACGATTTTTCGTATTTAGATTTTTTAACAAAAAATAAATAACGTGATTCGACTGTGTTGGGGCTTAAAGTTGATTCATGAAAACCTAAAACATTTAACCATTATTTTTTATAATAACGATGATGACAAGAAACTGTTCGAGTCACTTTGGTTTGAAAAATTAAGTAATATCAATCACTCAGCTTTTGTAATTGAAATCTTAACGTTTTATAATGAGTACCAATTGTAACTGACTTACTATAAAAAATGAAAAACAAGCGTATTCGATATTTTTTACACATTACATAAAATTTGTAACAATATTGTCAACTATATATTATTACCTATTAATAATAATTCAATTTATCTCGATTTCTAGCGCATTAATGTTATTACTTGATACCAAGTACATTAATACTAAATCACTAATTTAATTTTAAAAATTATAAATTATTCAAAAGACCTAAAACATATGTCAATAAAATAAAGCTATTTTATATACCTTCACATTAATCTATAAATAAATATTACGTATAAATAACAAACATGATACAGTGGTAAAAAACGTACTCACGTAAGCTATTCCTGACCACGAAAGCCACGAGTGGTTTGATCCAAAGCTGGCATGGGCGGCGAAGCGAGTAGGGACCCTCAAAAGGCGGGGCGACAATTCTCCCCTACTTTAAGACCTTCTATTGGGCGACCGCGACTGGGCGTTACGTGCTACCACAGACCGCATCATTAGCTATTCGCGACAACAATGGGTTACTTCTTTGTCTATGTCAAAGAACGTTCGTATTAGTTGAGTTAAGTTGACCGATCTGTTGACAAAAACAAACAACGGTGGACAACGATCGTTGGTGTAAATATTCTAGATGATATACGAATACAAAATGTATTAACGTATACGAAACTTTATGCAGCTTTCTACAGTTATATTGCATGGATGATTTATTTCTAAAATGCAATTGATTCTATACTAGAATTTATTCAGATTCATGTTCGTAAATCAATAAAATATGATACAAGTATGTTTAAATGAATGCTTGGTATTTTAAATTATATTACTTTATTATTAAAAAAGCTGTTCTTCTAACTCACTACCTAGCATCAGTCAGTGAGTCAACTGACAACTTAGGTAGGTATCTAACGCTAGCGTATTAAAAAAATGTTTGCATAAATTTAAGCTTCAGTTTAAACCATTTGCTAGTTTTGGTAACTTCAGTCGATGTGGACTAAACAGAGGACTTCCTTAATCTGCAAAATATCAGTCCTGTCATATTCCAATTGGCGTTTAGGCGAGAGAAGACTCGATAGGAACCCAAAAATTGTAACCGATTAATGATGCTAATGTCACTCAAAGTCCAGGATGGTCGGTGTTTATGTCAGAAATGCCGTGATTTTGTGAGACTTTGATGTAATATTTATGGGTGATTATTTGAAGCTTTTGGAGTATCGGAATTGAATATTGCTTTTTGAAGCTCGGCCCCCAAAACGCTGTAATTATCTGTTATCACTTACACGCGTCATGAAAAACGACGAACGGCAATGGTATTTTTGCCCTTTTTAAAATAACTCAACACTTTCTTTATTGATATTAGATTCATGTACATAAATATTTATGTATGTAATAATGCATGAATGTGAGTTATTGACATCGTCTTAATTAGTTATAAGTATTGGATTAAAGCTATATATATATTCTTCTATATTTGACTACTGACGACGATGTCGATGTCGACGATGTTAAAATGATTCATTTCGTAAATGTTAAAAAGTTATTGAATGACCTCTTTTTTCTTTACGGCAATTGCACACATATTTACAAATAAATAATATCATATTATTGTTAATATGTTCATAGTAGGTACATAAAAAGTGTATTACTTAGTCATTAAAAATATTTTCTTAGTAATAATAAAGTATCACCGGAAGCTAGACAAAGTAATCATGCCATATTATTTGTAGGACTATGTGGCCATTTGTAACTAATAAAATATTAATTTAAAAATTTTGAATATTTATTTTGGTTTTGAACCTAATGACCGAGTGACCTAGTCCGTACAAGTGTCCATCCAATTTTGTCGCAGACATAGATTGTTACTTGGTTAGGTTATTATAGATAAAAAAAGACGGAGAGGCGGAGAGGCAGGTCCTAGTCCGCGAAGTCGGGTTTGACTTCTCCCTGCGAGAATGGCCGATCGGTCCAGAAGGAAATAGCGGCGCGGGAACGAGATCCTGCTCGGCGAAGACGACGTCGGCGTCGTCTCCTATTTTATTTTCGTGTCCTATTTTAAACAGCCCTGGGGAGGATTCCATCTTTCACCATAAAATACTTACCAGGTGTCCATTCTGTATGTGTAATGAACGTTTATAGTTTTTTACTAATGAAAATTTTGTTTTAAATAAATGCATTAAAAGGGTTATGTTGGTTATATCAATTATTTTTGTACTCTATCATGACCAACTGATAGACGTCTCGAACGCATTATATTTTGTATGTATGTATATTTAATACTAGCTGATAACCGCGACTTCGTTCGATTTGCTTGATATATTAACAAAGTTTTCTTATGTACGAAGGAAAAAACATCAAAAAGATCGCAAGCAAAAATATACTTTGTTTAAACATACATCACTGAACACGCAGTGCATATACAAATCGTTTTTGCCTTGAAACTTTAATATTTTTTTATTAAATGAAGATAGCGCAATCATTTTTGATTTGTGTCTAAGAAATAAAATTTAGAAAATTTCATTGAAATCTATTCAGTAGTTTTTCCGTGCAGACCTCTATCATTTTATTTATATAGATATGTAGGTATCGAGGCAAATAATGAAACAACATTTTTCGGAACGTCTTTATTTCTGATTCCAATTTTTATAAAACAGAATGACTAACTTACTTAATAAGTATTACGAAAGTGCATTACATGCGTTACGATGTAACTGTTATATATAATTTAGTAACAAATGGGTAGTTTAACGTTAGTAAATAAATAAATTATTAAACTACTGACTCAACATTGTACAAACTAATTTGTGTTCTCAAATAACACTGTACAAAATCAACAGGGGAACGACAAATCGATAAGTGAACTTACTGTTTAAATTGCATGTTATTATAAAACAATAATAATTAAACAATGTATTATTTGCGTCTCGTCACGTCATCCTCTAGCGGTGGTGGGCGTTTCATTCTTAGCGCATAACACATTACACTAGTATTATTACATGTAAATGAGAAAATATAAACATTCATTTTTTTTTAAAGCGTCATCAGTATATTGATACCATTTATATTTGTAAATAAATGTCGTATTTAAGTCCGATTCCTGTATTAAAAAAACGATTCGTTTTGTATCGACAATAGAATATTTAATAGACGTTCAAAATGTTTTTAATAACACTAGTGTTAATAGTAGGTTTAATTATATATTTAACCGACTGTTAGTTATTCGTAGCGGTCAGAATCGTTTGTTGCTACATAGCAATTGGTATTACACCTCGAAGACAATTCTACGATGACTAAACAAAACGAATCCTTTCTTCAATATAGTATCTTGGCATTCATTAATTTAGCGGAATAAAAACCCTTGGTATTGGTGTTATAGGTTACAATACTAGATCCTCTTACGTCGTTATTTTTTCTTAATTATTCGATAGGTAATTAATCGTGTAAGCTTACTGACACTTCCCATACATAATCAACGTCGAAAGAGGCTCGATATTTTAGCTATTTGTATTAAATATGATAAGTTTACTGCTGATAACAGACATCCAATTATTCTTCTATCGCATCCAATAGTAATACTACGAATATGAATAGTTCATTACGTTTTATGTTAATGGTAAATTTAGACTTGGGTAATGAGTAAAGGACAAGTAAGTTATTTATTTATTTGAAGTCAATAATCATATTTACATTAAATTTCTTCCGAATATCCATAAGAGTAATAGGGACGTCATTTCTACTGGATTCGATACTGAAGCATAATAGATATTATCGTTATTTCTCAATAAACTTAAATTGATATTACGACCGTGTTACAACATTCATTTAAACAACGCTAGTCACTAATTAGTATAATAGTTACAAATTGTTAATATTCTTGTACTTTTATTTATTCCTTATTAATAATTCAAAATTCATCTAAACCATAATCATTTGCACAACACACATAACATCAGTACAATGAATGAGTTATATAAGATAGTTACGCGAGTATTATACTAAAGCACGGTGTTACAAGGATCACATCCGCCTTGCGGATATTTTCATTATAATCAGTTATGGAACGACTCCGACGAATCACGACTATATATTTATTCGGATTTTAGTATTTCGAGACAACTTTATCTACCTTTTTCATTTACTCAAAACGACTACTTTAATTACTTACGATAAAAAAAGTTGTCAAAAAACACTAACAATATCTCCCTTCGAATCTCGGAATCCTGAGATAAAAACGTTTAGTCCAAGCCGGAATCGTGTGATTGTACCTATCATTCTTAAAAAGTCTTACAGGATAGACTACTTAAAACAATGAACTACTCAGTCGTGCGTTTTCTAATTCTACAGACAAAATATCGATGCGTCAGTTAAAATTGATAAATTTTAACTGCATTAGAATAAGTAACAATTCAATTGAATTTATAGAAAAGTTTTGAATTATACAAGCGTATATATATCTACGATTTGCTGTCGTATGACCTTAAATGAGGTACCTATATTATGCATTTGTCAGGAGGCCACAGAGATGCAATTAGTGTTAAGCTTTCGAGGGCATTCTTTATAAGATGCTTCTATTGAGACTTAAATATTGATTTAGAATAACTTTGATTACGATTTTATATTATCAATATCGTTTCGTAAATTGTTATAACATTATGATATTAATTTAAAGTATTTGTCTTCGGTTCGACAGACGAGCATCTAGAAGTAAACGGTCAACTGCAGAATATACATTCACGAAACATATTTTTCCTAAATTGAAATAAGTTAATTTAATTAATAATTTTCTTTTAAAATTGATAAATGTCTGTAAAATTATTTTAATTAAATAATTTGCATAGAGTTTTGAAAGAATATTTTTCATTGGACTCATACATAGAGAATGTTATTAAAATATTGTGTTAACTCGATTCAAGAGTAAATTTCTTGATAAAAACAACAAAAATGTAATTATGTTTGTAAAAATGTAATGTAATATGGCATATTCATTCAACATCTAGACGCCGCGACATTCAACTTTACCATGTAAAAATATGCATTTCGCACAATATCACCGTCAACTACCTTTTTAAATGAGCACACTAATTTTAAACATTTAATTCTAATGAGTAAAGTTATTATTGGTGTTGTAGCAATTTATAATCCTATTAAGTTAAATATAACATTGGAATAGTAAATATATCTTTAACGACTTATTACAATACTACGTAGCTACGTTACATATGTTTTTTTTTTATCATTACAATTTAACACTACTTATTAAAATACACATTTTCTTGGTGTTATCGGTTTTTAGAGTTAATTTTTATATTTAATGTCGTTCGGATTATTAAAAAATAGTTTTGTTATATACACAAACTGAGATTCGTTGTAAATTTTTGTTAAATCGATATCTTTTTCACTCTTAAGAACACTATAACAGTCAATTGCCGTACAACTTTAAAATTTCGGAACGCTTTTTACTTTGTATCGTCAATTGACCACGGTGTAGTATTTGAGAGTAATGTTTTTACCCTGCTTGTTCGTATGTTGCCACTAAACAGCAAACGACTCAACTGATTTTAAAGAATCGATCTAAAATAGATGACGATTTATTTGCTATTCTTAAGAAAGTTTAATAACTTTACATATATTTTTGGGTGCATCGGAATGATTGTACAACGTGACAGGTCAGCGATAAAATACTACCAGCATTTAGTACCTATTGTGCAACTGTTTTAACACAATCATTTAGTACCTATTTTGTTTTATAAATTTGTCGACTCATGTCATGATTTAAACACATATTCAATACTTCAAAGTAACATACATATCGAAAACGTCACTAAAAAATCTTACTTGTCAAATCTGCAGTTGTTTTTGTATCTATGAAGTACACGGAACATTCGTTGAGGTTTTTTTTTTATATAATTAGAAATTACGAAATTGTCAATTTGATGGGATGGTTTTGTTGATATCACGAACGATTAACTATCTAGACATACGGCTAAAATATCTACGTCTAATATTGTAACAGTAAATTGTACATTCGAAAAGGCTGTATTTGACTTATAAGAGTAGACTATTCACATATAAATAGAGTTTAACATTGGTGAAAGGTCCACTAACGTGAACTCATTAAAAATACAAACTGCATTCTTCTTATGTAATATTGTAAATTACGTAGTTGCGACGCACCCCTAGACGTTTGCTAAATTTTAATTTGTAAAATCAATCATAATACGGCTATGTCGGAAATATGTTCGAAGCATTACTTAGGTGAACATCGAGAGCACGAGTGATCTCGGTATTAAATTTGTAAATTTAAGCCATTTGATAAAACCCATTCGGATGGAAGTAAGCATATCATAATTATGTCTCATACTGGTGGCCGCCATACTGTCATACTGATGGACCGGTTTCACCCGCCCTCTCGAAATCGAAAAACTCTTAAGTCAAATTAAAGACATGCCAGTTATTATACGAGTCTTGAAAACCTTTGTTATATGTTTTATAATAGACATTTTGCTATGTAAATGATATCTCATCTAAAAGAGCATTATATAATTTATCATTTCAAAAATTATACAAAGATTATGATTTATTGAAAAAAAAAACAACCACGACTAAACAGTGAAACTTAAGAATGTATTATGTATTTTAATGTTATGTTAATACAGCGTGTCTTTATAGTCTACGATATTGTATGTCGTATCGAATTAATTCTAATTAAGCGTGTCATACTAAAACGAAGCTTGATTTTAAGACATTCCTATTCTATATCTTATTCCGGTGTATCTTATAATTTCAATAGGTACAATCACTTATTTGCAATTTAATATTCGTTCAGCTCAAACTTTAAACATAATCATCGATATGGTCAAGTATGCCTACAAGCCACTCAGGTATAAAGCTGTACGTCTAACACAGTACTAATGTTATTATGAACGTCATCCAACCTGCAATAGTATGGGGTACCGAGAAAATTAAAACAACTACAGAATAATTTATTATCTACAATAAAACTCATCGGCGTTTCATTTAATAAATATATAAACTAATTGTGATGATGAACCGATGATATGAACATTTTGATGCGTTCCATTTTCGAAATTAACGAAGGATATATAATCTAATTTGATGTCGACTTATAAAATTAATATCAAGTAGTCTTTCCGTACAAAGAGTTTCTGTAAAACAAATAATGTTATCTTATCTCGTATATCGTATACTATTGCAGATTTAATAGGATCGAATCTTATCATTATCTTAAAATTAATTCACAGTCACCATTTATGCACGTACATATAAGTTAAACGGTCCTACATAAACACACGGGCACCTGATATTGGATAAAAAAATATGACAAATTTTCATTTTACAAAAACAATAAATGGTAAAGTGATTTATCGTGCTTTCATCTTTGTACAAAACACTGGTTCTATAAGTGGCAAATAATTAAAAGAAAATTTAACACCTTCAAAATCATCATTTGATAAATTTAAATCATTAATTTTGAGAATTAGTACTTTGTCAAACGTCATTATATACAAAGCGATACGTTTGCATAATAATTTTATTCAATAGTTGAATAGTTACAGAGACGTATTGTATTTATTTTTTTTGTAAATTGATTATGTCATACACTTTTTGTCAAACATTAGGGAACCTAACTACACACATACACAAACGGAAGTCAATTGAACGTCTATATTACACACTGCATTACGCTATTTTGGCAAGAATCCTATTTGTACTCATGTGCGTGAGATGTGAAACGAAATCAATTCCTTTGTTTATATTTCGATCAAACCTTACATTACGATTATATTATAAAACTGAATTAATAACTATAAACTCCGAAAGGATTATTTCAAATTAGAATTGGCGCACTTCTATCGTAATCAGACATGGGGATTAGTGGATTTTAGAAAGTAATTATTGATGTTAATGTCGAGATATTATAAAATATTACTAAATTTTGTATGCAACTGAATATGAATAATAATTTCTATTATAAAAATGTCGAAAACCCGAAAGAATATATTAGACTATTTGTTGAATGTATTTCTTATAAAAATGATAATCAAGGAAGATTATTATTTCCGATCAAAGTGCATTATTGGTAAAATAATAATAAATAGTATGTATCATGTATGTATCGTCATCAATCATTCGGAAAGTTTCTATGAGATGAGGTGTGTCATAAAATACGATAGAAATTAGTTAAAAATGATTTTCCTTCTTCTTAAAATCAATACAAAATAAAATTGACTACCTAATAAATTCTCCAAAACATTTGATTAATGGAACTCAAATTAGTTCGTATTCAGACCACAAGGTGACACTGTACGTCAGATTATAAAAGCGACGTATATTTGTGCAAACTCTATGGTACCTATACCATAGAGTTTTCTTTCGTGTCCTAATACGCGCTTACTACTCCGTCACATTTGAATACTATATTATTTTGTACAAGTAATATTTAGAATCGATGCGCACATCATTAGATGTTCGCGACTAAAGAAAAGTGCACATTGTCATAATATTAATATTACATATTCAGTAACTTTACACGACTACATACATTGTCTCATACAGGACAGATATATTCACAAACGATTATTCATTCGATAACACCACGATATCAAATAAATATTACATTAGAACATAAAGTTATATATTAACATCGAGATAAAAGTGTAGTGCTATTTATATATTTTAAACCTTCATTTTTATGTGATTGATTATAATTTTAAATTTAGAATGGTAGCTGTTTACAAATTGTTTTTTTTTTCTTTTTCTTTTTAATAATGTTAAGCGATACTAATATATTCAAATGCACGGAAGCGAAGCAATTTGCTAAGAATTTCTTTATGTCACATTTAGATCGTCCTATTTCGTGGGCAAGTAACATACAATAAAACCTTACCAACACTTCATCCAATGACCGTTATTTCATAATAAATATTACATTACACCGATTATATTATCAATTATATTTTTTTTATATTAATAAGTTATTTCACTTACATTAATGTGATATGTATTTTATTATTAATACGACGTGATCGTTACTCGGGAACAGCCGACCACGAGTTATTTTAACAAATACTCATAAACATTTTAGAAGTCAACAATTAAAAATAGCAATACGCCAATGAGATCTCAAAGATAAGATTTTAAATATTAGAAAAAAAAAACAAATAATCGTTGTACGAAAACGGTTTCATATAACATACTAAGTTCGAATCGAATTCACATAATTACTTTCAAACAAGTCTTATTGAAGAAAACACTAATAATAATTAGAGCACATTGGTGATTTTAATATGAATTCGCATTTAAATTGACATTGACATATTCCGTGAATTTTGTCAATCATAAAAAAAATATATATCAATGTGCGTTAAAATTGGCGTTAAGAAATCGAAGAGGGATGTTGTCCAATAATTATGTAGAAAAACAAGAAACAATATGAAGAAAAACAAGTAATTCGAAAGAATTAAAACTTGTCGAAGTGTTAATTTATGTTGGATAATTCTACTTAATCCCTCGCTATATAATTGAATTAATTCATTAATTTTAATATTAGTATATTAATTTTGCGTTCTAAAATTTGTTTAAGCTATTTCATATATGTGATATTATTTGTTTGTTATTAAATGTTAGAAAATTTTAGAATTGGTTTTCTTTATGACGGTGCAAATTATTCGACGCGTCGTATTCTAAACATGATATATGTCATTCATATTATTATATTCACATTCGAATATAAATTATAATTTGGCATCGTGTTATCGAGTGGAGCGATAACACCAATATACACATACTTCATCAATATAATTATACAATACATTCGCAATACGATACAATAATTTATTTTTAATTATACAATGTTATCTTTGGTGTGATCGAAATCAATGAAGTATGCGGTTTTAAATTTAAATCATACGATACTTTAAATATAAAAATACTTAATATAAACCACACACTTAATTAAAACTTTTGCACCTATAAAATGAAGCGACATTGCCTAAAAGAGGAAACAGTTAAATGGTGTTACAAATTATATGGAAACGATTACGACCGCGGAGGTCACTCACGAGATAGACGCTAAATTGTAGAACACATATTATACTACACGAGTGTGGTGCGCAAACACAGCTGCACTCCCATAATCCGATGTGACTGCAAATCCGACACGACCGGATTGAGTTCGAGCGCAAAACGCAACGGTATTACCTAAGGCCGTTTATGGGAACGAGACTAGAATAACCCAAAAACTATTTACTGGCCACGGTTTTAATATAAAACCTCGGAGTCTGAATCTCTCGATAAGTCCAAATAAGCTTTACTTCAAACACGTCGTTCATATTAGAGGTGCATTTTTTTTATAAAATATCTAAATACAGAATACAGTTTATTTCAATTATATTTTTATATAATATAAGAAATAAAATATAAAACCGTTAATTCCTGAAAACGTTACACGTGTTTCATAAAAAAAAAACATAAGCTGTTTAAGATAAGTAACACTTATAGAAGAATCGTCGACATATAATCATACTCATAATTTTTTAAGAAAAAATTAATTGAAATAAACTGTATTAAAACTATATACAAATCGTACATATTATGTATCCATCAATATATATTCAACGTTACAAAAGTATATTCAACTATATACAAGCACACGAACCTATGACAATACAAAATATAATTATGATTATCTAATATTAAATAAAAACGAAATATATTGCGTTTTATTGAATAAAAATTATAAATTAATTTATACAATATAATATAATTTAAATTAATTAATACACTAGAAGTATATCGAGAATATATATTATGCATTAAAAATAATGTTTCATTTACAAATAGACATATGATATATCGTGTTCGTTTAACATAAGCGACGGTCAAGATTCGTGAACGATTTACAATAGTAGTAACCAATGAAAATAATGGAACGAAATGGCAATATATATATATATATATATAATAGGTATTATCTATTATATATATATATATTGCAACATTGCAACATTGAACATTGAAATCGTCTCATAAAAATATAGATTTAAAATAATATAATTACAAAATGAACCGTCTAGGAATGTCATCGTAATAATACAATCCGATTTAATTCCACCTCGCTGCTTCGATATGCGTGTGGCTATTTCGTTCAAAACATTAAGGGGTTTTCTGTAGATGTCGACCGCAAATGAATGAGTAATAATCAAAAAACCATATTAGAAATCAGTAGTTCTTGGCAGATAGGAACTCAAAACTTCGGTTATGATTAACGAGTTCTAACAATTAGACCATCTTGGCTCTAAGACCTCTAGTAATATAAAATACTTACTAGAGCACATATACAAAAATATAAATTAAAATACTAGAAAACGTTTTTTTGTATACTGGTAAAAATAAATCAAATGGTAAATGTTTAAAAATTCAGTATAATATTATTGAAAAAAATAATAATTTCTTACGAGGTTGTATTAAGAGCACGATTCCATTTTCACAAGTGACTAGACGAATCAACGATCTAGAATAGATCTTTGTCGTCTATTTATTCAAAAATAGAATATATAATTATATACCCTCTCAATCGCTTCTGCCAAATTTACAAATAGTATATAAAATCAATACTATATTAAAAATATACACATAATTAATTGATTCCTTCGAATACATGAATTCATAAATCACGAAATATATATTTCTGATAAACAAAAATATCATACGTCTTTTTGTATGGTTTATATTACAAACAATTACTAATTAGAAACATGTTACAATTACATTACAATAAAAATTAAGGCCCAATCTAAGCGACCGATATTTTGTCAGATAAATCATTAAAATCTATTAGAAAAAACACTATCGAGCATATATATTACAATCGATCATTTTAAATTAGGCCTACATAGTTCTATGAAATAATATTGCAAGTAACAAGATAGTTCGATTTGATTACAATATAATACTGCTTAGTTCCACAGCCTGGTTGTAATGTAAGAGAACTAAAGGAGGTAAACTATTAATATATGTACAGACGGAATACCCAAGGTTTACTTTTACGTATATAAGTTGTCTATTAATATGAATAAGCGTAAAATAAATTTATAATAAAACGAAAACAAATCATTTCAAAGTAATATCTTATATCACCTATGACAAGTATTGTAATCAACAAAATTAACTTTTAATTACTTATCAACCTAAGAATAAACTTGTAAAGTATTCCGTCTATTTGTGTTGGTTAATATTAAATAATTTTGACGTTTCAATGAGGTCACTATCTTAAACCACTCCGTAATATACAACTTAAATAAATTACGGTAATAAAGGCCGGTTCCTATATTAATATAAATGAAATCGACCGAATATGGCCGACCGCAGAACGTAGTGTTCCACGATGCTTTAATGATGACAAATGGTACAAATAATAATTAGCAATTATAAGCAAAAATGATTCAGTTATTAATACAGGAACCGTGGTTAAGCCATAGAGAATATATATTGGACGTATCATGAATGCAGATCTACAACGAAGACCATGGACATAGCAATTGATAGAGTTACTAGGGGATATGTTTTGATCACTCGCTCGACCGATCATACTTCGATGAGTTGACCTCAAAATCCAATTTGCCTAGGAAGGTTTAAACAGATTTTACAAGATCGAACTGTTGTTAGTGTCAGAGAAGACCAAGATATTCAAGGCGCTTACATTGGGACAAAAATATTTACATTATAATAGACTTGTTTTTAAATAAGCGATTCACTCGAAATGAGGGGGGGGGATCGGGCCCACCTGTCCTCCTCACTTTGCTATGCCTATGACAAAGACTCGTTTCATTTACATACGCCTTCACCGGTCAAGCATTTACTTAAATCTCAGCTAGAAGCTCCGAGTAGTAGTGGGTGGCGCTCAGGTAATCTAAGAGGCGTCTGGGGAGCGGCAGGCTGCTAATCAGATCACGCCGCACGTACTTTAGAATAACAAACCTGAAACAATTTAAGTATTCACATTTTAATATGGTCAAACATTCTACATACTTATAAAATATCGTGTATATCACAAATAGTATCCGTGGTTACATTCGTATGTAATTAGAATACGAGAGTTTTTAGCAATTTTATCCAGATAAAAATATCCTAGAAGTTAAACTTATAAACTATTATATTAATATCGTATCAAAATTTTTTATTAAGTTTCGTATTCCCTAATCATTAGTATGTACATATCTCCTTATTGGTAAAGTATCAATCGTTTATGACCAAACAGAAGGGAACCTAAGTCGATATAGTCGTCGTCTCATGTTGAGTTTCTATGTCTTAACGGTTGTTTAATATGACTACTAAATGGGAAAGACGTAGTTTGAACGTGGACATGGTCCAATACAAAGTGCCATGCCATGAAATCACCACTTCTTAACCCGTGGATATCGTAAAATCTGTTTTTTTGAGCTCAAAGCATTCGTCAATTCCATGAGCAGTTGTAGTAAAGTAATTCCTAAATTCTCACACTCGTGGCAAACTCTCATTTTACCTACCATAATAATTCTGCTTGGAATGATATAAACATAGATATCGTTTCCTTTTGTAACATCTGTTATTTTGTTTTTTTTTTCTTTTTGCACGTGAAAAAGGTTTTATTACTATTACGCCGAACTCAAATAAACAATATATGACCGAGCTAATTAGGGTAATTGCGATGCGTGCCGTAATCCCAAATCCACTAGCACGTGTTTCTATCGACCTAGGATAATTAAATTAATTGTTGTAAATATGTCGAAACGAATATTGTTCAATAAACACAAACTATTTTAATAAACGCAAACTATTGACATTCATAAAGCAGCTACTGTCATAATCAGTACATTGTTACGAGTTAATATAAAAAACAATGGATGTATGATTGCATGAAAAAAATATAAAATAGAACAGCGAGTGAGTGCCCATATTATGATGAATAATTCCGTGTACCGGATATTTAAACGTGATGTTCAATTTAAAATCTCATTAAAATCAGTTGCAATTCTCTCGACTTATCACCGTCCATATGAAAAGCTTTTATCGACTTTTAACTAAGTCTATAAAATTACAAGCTGAATAAAATGTAATTTCATTTAATATACTTCATATAATAATTTATATAAAGCACTGTGTAACTACTTATCATTTCAATAAGGTTTTATTTCCAATAAGGGTTTATTTTCCTTTAAAGAATATTAAATTGAAGTCTCATTATATTAAAAAAATATAACAATCTAAAGAAAGTAACGTGAAAACAATATTAATATTTATTATATAACATTCCAAGTGGATGCCTCTTCTATGAAAATAAAATGTTATTTCAGCATCAATAGCTCTACAAGTGCTCTCAATCAAATCTATTTCATCGTTATAAAAACAATTTAATGAATCGGAATATCACATATGTATGTATCTTGTGAGATCTTTAAAATATTTTGCAAACTGTTAATAATATGATGCTATAACATATTGGAGACTACATTTTTCTATAGAAAGTACGTTATATATATATCGAACTAAACTTAATTGAGTCCTGCAGGTTAACGAGATAGAGCGCACGAGTGAGCTAAAAATTGAGGATCTAGTTTTGAAGTTAATTGAATTGTGTCGGCGTTTGCGACAACATTTTAAACTTAAAAAGAACAGATAGATGGCTACCTGGATTAAACGACGAAAACTCTGTTAATCCATGAGTGGAGAAGTAATACGATAAAACGCGGCCGTAAATGTTAGGGGTTGTTATTTATAGAAGTAGTATAAAAAAAACATTTAATATCCCACAGGTGGTCAAACAGACTCCTTCTCTACTGAGAAAATTCTGAGTTGACCAATGTTGTGCCTGTAGTTACACTCGCTCACTTACGTCAAACTGGAACACAACAACATTGAATATTGCTGTTTAGGGGTAATATATCTGATGAGAGGGTGGTCCTACCCAGACGGGCTTCCACGAAGGCTTACTACCAAGTAAAGATGACTTATAAACACAAAGTAAGCACATGAAAAGTAATTGGTTTACGGATTGGACTCACGAGTATTATCCATCTCGTCTTAGAGAGTCAGTAGATCGGCTAAAACCCTTTACTACGCCTAAAACATTATTTCACCATAGCCACAGATTTGCAAATCTGAACTAAAACGTATATATTGGGCATCCATCCATTTACCTATTGATATTAAATTATAAACAAACTTGTGAATACGTGCGTAAAAATATTTCTTAGATTTTTGTATTTTTATTTTAACTTTAATGATATTTTTTCATTTTATTTATTAAAAAATAATATAAAATTCCATGTTCTTAAACAAAAGTTCTGTTCTCCGCCGTACCCATCAGTCTGCGTCGTGTATTCTCCCCCATTCTTTGTGACTTAAAGCAATATACAATTTATACGTTGATTCACGAAATCAATTGTGTTTGTCGAGTTTAATTTAAATAAAACCAGAATGTTCTGCTATAATTATTGATTTCTAATATTATTTTATGTACCACCTCTCTTTTGTTTCGCTTTTTTACTATTACAGTAAAATATTAAACTATACTGAATTTTGTAAATTTAACTGATGTCACGCTTGTTTTAGAGCTTGCAGTATGTTATATGGAACGTGTAACGTTGTCATTCATACGTCACTTCAAAATGTAGTTTTGGAGCCTATATAAATAATAGACGTGACAAGCGGGACATTTTCATTTTTGTCATTCTTTATTCCGCGCTAGTTGGGCGCAGACAGCGACGTAATAAAGAAAAAAAATACATTCTGTAAATTCAATTAATTTTTTGTTAGTTATAAATTTTCAGCAAAAAAACAGAGCATCAAAAATAATATTGTTATTGGGAAAATTATTATTTCGTTAAGAACAAATTATTGGGTTTGGCATTTCTGAAATTGTTATCAAACATAACGAAGCAAATAATGTCGGGCGCTATTTGTACTAAGTATTACTATGAAAGCAACCCCTGATCGCATTGACAGCGGAAAAGCAAAAATACGTTCTTAGGCCGACAAGATATTTATTATTAAGAGCAAGCTTGCGAAGAAATTGAACAAAATAGACCAATTCCCAATGGGTTAGAAGGCAGCAATGCAATTCGGTAAGAAGCCTTACTGGAGCTGCTAAGGTGCTCACCAAGCTAAAACTGTGCTCTACTACTGTCTTCAAGACATTGAGTGAATAAATTGAAAGCTATACAAAATGTGAACTTAATTTATTTATTTCTTTTGCACATAGGAATTTTATTTGTTTTTATTGTATAGGTAGGTTGACGAGACTATGGGCCAACTGATGGTAAGTGGTCACCAACGTCCATCGACAAAGGCATTGTAAGAAATGGTAACCATCGCTTACATCGCCATCATCCTTGGGACCTAAGATGTATTTCCTTTGTTCCTGTAATTCCACTAGCTCACTCACCCCTCAAACCGGAGCACAGCAAGACAAAATACTGCTATTTTGCGGTAGAATATCTGATGAGTGAGTGGTACCTACCGAGACGAGCTTGCACAAAGCTCTACCAACGCGTATATATAAAAGCATTAAAAAGAAACTTACAAGTTACTTAAATTGATTTCATTCTATACTCCTAGTTATTTAATTGACGTTTATTACGAAATACATCCATATCGAGGGTTCAATGCCTCACAAAGTTTAAAAAATATTTTAATTATTTTCATTTTCCGATTGAAATTGGAAGTATAATTAATTTACATTTAATACCCTGGTATTGATTTCACTGCCTCTAATTAAGGCCTGATAAAGTTTTAAAATATAATTTTGATTATAAAATACTGTGGTATACATTTTGTTCAATCGTTCAATCACAACGAATACATTTTAAATTACGTAACTCAATTATTTTGAATGACAGTATCAATTAAGACATCGCACATAGTTATTTCAGTAAATAGTGAAAAGTTAATCAGTAATATTATTATATTAATAAGTTAGTAGTAGAATAACAGTCTGTTTCAGTATAGATTGATTTCATGGACGTTCGACATTACGTTTTTAATTAAGCCGGCGGTATCTTAGGCTGGAGATAAGAATTCATACATTTTAAGGATTCGATTAAGAAGAGTTGGTAGAGTTTAGTGCAAGCTCGTCTGGATAGGTAACTAGGTACCACCCACTCATCAGATATTCTACCGCAAAACAGCAATACTTGCTATTGTTGTGTTCCGGATTGAAGGGTGAGTGAGCCAGTGTAATTACAGGCACAAGGGACATAAGATCTTAGTTCCCAAGGTTGGTGGGGCATTGGCATATGTAAGCGATGGTTAACATTTCTTACAATGCCATTGTCTATGAGCGTTGGTCACCACTTACCATCAGGTTGCCCAAATGCTCGTCCGCCTACCTATACATAAAACATACCGCTAATTATTTCTATTCTACAAACAAAGATATACACGGACAAACAAACAGAATTAATTATATTTATATTGATGTGTACGTATACGAATGAATTATCCTTATATATTATAACCGTTATGTATTTTCACTCGTTTACAGTATAACATATATAGAAAATGTTTATTTCAAAGTATAAAACGGTTACATATTATAAACATACTTCCCCTGAGACCGAATAAGTAGCGTGAACGTTCGCTACAGCATTCAAATGGACATACCCAGATACACCTTGGGGACCGAGTTTAAATCCGGTGCACAGCTTTTGATACAATTTCGAAATTCTCATTTACTGTTTCCCTAACTTTGAACTAAATACTAAACCGGATTTGTATACTGTAAGCCTTTGTAAATATTCAGCTGTTAGGTAAAAATACCTTTATCGCATTAAGAATGATTCAGAGCTTAATCTACAAAGAGCTCAACTGCGGGAAGCGGATATATTTATTTCTTTGAATTTATTCCCTATGTTGATACCGACTGGTGACGGTTCCGTTTGTAGACAATCTAATCCTTTATAATATCCTTTCACACAATTCCATCTGATACCAACCTAAGAAGACCTCTTCCTATGGAAACCAGACAACAGCCAGACAACATGCTTACATATATAGATAACTAGCGGTTCACCCGCGGCTTTTCCCGCAACATAATCAAAAATAATAAAATATTTTAATCATAATCTACATTAACGGACCGGTGATATAAACTTTCTACCCCTATTTCATCCTCTTGGGGGGTATAGTTTCGAAAACCCTGAAATATTTATTTATTTATTTACAACCCGGGGCTTGTAATTAAAATTTCATGCTTCTTACATAAAAAATACGGACCCGACATACAAACTTTCAATCTCTATTTCACCCTCTTGGGGGGTAGATTTTCAAAAACCCTGAAGTACGTATTTTTTATTTCCAACCAGAGGCTTTTATATAAAATTTCACGTTTCTAACTTAAAAAAGACGGACTTCCTTACAATCTTTCAACCCCTATTTCACCCCCTTAGGGGTAGAAAATACAAAATTCCTTCCTTAGTCTACTCAATAAAACGACCCTACTCACCAAATTTCATAGCCCTAACTTTAATAGTTTACGCTCGGCGATGATGAATCAGTCAGCCAGTCAGTAGATTACACCCACACACAGGACGAACAGACATGTTCATACCCATAATGTTTGTCCTGGATGGGATCGGATTGCATCGAACCCACCGCGGCACGAAAAGTCCATGGGAGGGAAAGTATCTTAAAACCACGCCAACCGGATACTCTAAGCCAACTTAATATGACTAAAAATATTGTTAATGTTTTTTTTTTTCAATTGCAGTTTTTATAAAGATAGCTTTATCACTAATACGTATGAACATATACATCGGCACCAATGTAGTTTGTTTGATTTGTATTGTTAGCAAAAATGTTGTACTAGAAAATACATAACAAGCGTTATGATTTTCGGCGATGACTATGTTTTAGCTATTATTTTTAAGAACTACGACATGATATTAAAATTTGCACAATTATTTGACAAACATCTCAATTACCCAGAATATCAGATGAACCGTAATTCCTTTGGACTAATAATTTAGTGATTATACAAGGAATTTAGCTAAATTACTACCAACATTCTACTGTGACACGGTCACTGATTGGTCCGGTTCAGATGTCAATTTGGTTACTGTCAAAGCGTCGACTAATCAAATAGCGAGAGGCTGCCCGTGACAGTTCAATGTTTCTATTATTGACGATTTGATTAATTAGTATTAATTTAAAGATATTATTTTACTGATATCCGTAATGGTAAATATAATTTTATTACTTACTTTCAAATACATCAAAATATCAAAAACCTTATAATAAATAAATATATAAAAACCCTTAGTGTGTGATGATATAGTTAAAATAAAGTTTATTACAAAATATACAATATATATTCGATTAGTATTTAGATAAGTACATTGCCACCACGCGTCGTCGTTGCAATCCTAGTTACTTAATAATTTTATGTATATGAACGAAACAGGTTTTGTATTAAAATTAGTTTTAATAGTAATAATATAAAGAATGTCGATCGGTTCGTTATTATGTACTAAGCCTTAAAATTGTTTTGATTATATTTAACAATAAAAGGTATGCTATGTTGAAAACTTGTCTTTATTTAGACTTACTTATTTTTTTCTTTAGAATCGGAATGATTAAAAACATTATGAGACGAATTTGACATGTATCTAATGGAACTTTTCCACATGCGTAGGATACGCCTACCTACTACTACCTACACTCATTGAATTTGCGTGGTGGAAAATACTTCTAAGCCTCTTCATAAGTGAAAGAAACCTTTATGGAGCACTGGAACATTTACAAGTTGTTATAAGTAAAATATCATTCGCTTTTGTGTATGTAGTGAAATATTTTTGCTTATTTCAAGCTTCGAGCGAAAACATGAAAAATCCATCGCACTTCATTTGTTTTTGAGAATGGAGAGATGGATGATTTTATTATTTTTATCAAATGTAGCCGATAGTGCTGTACTGTTTTGACAGTATGAATGATCGATGTCGAAGCAGAGGCAGCGGAATAATAATTATTTTAAGCTTGAATTACGCAATATTATTCCATTGAAATTTCCGATTTCTAAATAAATTTTATATGTAAATGTGTTATTGTATTATAATTAACATGACATTCGTTCATTACAATCAAAATAAAAGGATTTTATAATAATGATGAAATATAGGTTAATTTATATTAATTAACGAATGCAATAATGCTCCAGTTTTTCTTTTTAATGATGAACTAAATCAACTGTAATTCCCGGCACAATATTTTCTGCCAGTGACAATATCAAATATATTTAACACGATACGTTATAAAAAAATAGTTGTTTAAATTACTGTAAATTTCCAAAATAAAAAAAATAAAAACTAAAACAATTCCGTTTGTGGTTTCGTCACACAGTTTCACAACATGAAACTGTATACATGTATGTATTATTAGTTATATGCGGCTTCGTTTCCTACGTCGCACTAGTATATAATCAATCTGTCTCTCATATGAACAATATCCGTTCATAACCGCAAAGCTCTATCCTCATTCACGTCACGTCAATCTTTACAATAAACTTACCATGAAATCCTATTCCCCATCGACTTAACGAAATAAAAAACGTGGAAATTGATGAGAGGCAACGAAGGGAGTTCTTTATCCATCGTTAGTGAGGTATCTGTTTTAATTACGATCAACATGCAATAGCGAATTTAGTACAGAATTAAAAACTGTTCGTAAACAATGCTCTCATTAAAATGGTAAATTGGTTTAATGTTATGTACAGCTTACTATTAAAGATTTAAAAACATAATAATATAATCATTTTACTAAGAATAATATAATATGTAAAACCCAATATATTTTATTGGGTAGCATTAGCAATTATATTATCGTTATTAGGTACTAAGTTGAAACTTGATTATGAGCCTACTCGTAAACTAATGGCGTCATACATGTAAAACGTAGTACACATAGGTATACTTCTCATTAATGAGTTCCCAATTATGGTTGTACTAATTAAATATTTTCACTTAATTAAAACTTTTGTACCTCCCCTCGTATATGAATGAATGAATTTTGATGTTATGCTCGTTGTTATAATGCATTACATAGCATTTACGGCATTAACTCGCAAAACCAAGATTGTCCAAAATATGACAAGTTACAAGTCCTAGCAGAATTATACATTTGAGTCAACACATTTTTGATTAATTATAAACACAAAATAATAATAATCATTGATTGCACCAACATATTCGGTCAAGTGTCGCCGAGATGTCCCATGCTTACGTTAAACGTAACTGCTACGCCGTGCGTAGCATTGATGTAATAGTCTATTATGTATATGTATCTTTCTTAAGAAAACACGTCACGACGTGTCAACGTTGCGACATCGTCACGAGAATTACTATGGCAATTCACGATTTCAAAGGGCATGATATAAGCGATGTCGTACAATGGATCGTGGCACGTTACAATCTCGTTATGTGTGATTCAACCTTGATTACCACGACACGACGTCGAAACGATACACGGTGTGCTACGTACCACGTCATTAAATATTTATGTGTGGTGGTGGTGTTCTTAATGCAAAAACAAAAATTCAAATCGTTTTGGGAGATCGTGAGATTAGCTTTCAAACAAACACTTCATATTATTGTAGGTTAAACGCTTAATTTTTTTTTTAAATAGTCGAAATAATATGAGTACAGTTAAGCTACGTATGTCAACTTAATTATTATGAAAACAACAAAGGGAAATACTATAAGCTATTTACTTATTTTGTAGAAAGTGGTTGTTAGAACTTTAGTGGGTTCTAATGGAAGTTAAAATCAAACGATTTAACCTCGGAGTAAAAGTATATTATTCACTTTTGATACAGAGACACAGCGTTCGTTCGATAGTAAAAAGTTATATAAAAACAAAAAAATTTATGTAGGTAGGTAAAAAATTAAAAGTAATGTAAAATGAATTAGTGTATGCGGAATTGCTATATTTATTTAGTAGGCGCTTCCTGAAGCCGTAACATCTTCCCCGCCCTTGAAAGGTTGCCTTTCAAGCCTTTAGATCGTCCACAGTAGGTAGCGGGCAGAGTCGCACTAGCGGCCGCCTTACGCAACCGGTTGTAGTAGAGATGTCCGCGACTCGGGAGATACCATCTGGTCCAGGAAATAATCGAAGAACTCGTCCAAGGCGCCAAGATAGTGGTGGCGTGTTGTCCTCTTGTAACAGAACAAGGTCGTTCACATTTAATTTAGACATATTGGTTTTCCATTTAACACGCTGTTGCAATTCGCCCAAATACTCCCTTTGCCATCTTTGCCAAAAGTGTTTGCGTATAAGTTCAAGACGTGCATATCTGCTTAATTGGGTTTCGTTAACATTCGCTAAAATAGATTCAGATACTGGTATTGCACGTAGTGGTCTTCCAATAAGGAAGTGCCCTGGAGTGAGCGGAAGGTAGTCATGAGGAGATGAGGATAAGGGGCAAAGAGGACGACTATTAAGGACGGCTTCAATTTGCGCAAAGAGAGTAGATATCTCTTCAAACGTTAGATACGAGTTTCCCATAACGCGCCTAATATGATGTTTTGCCGATTTTACTCCAGCCTCCCAAATGCCGCCAAAATGAGGAGCATACGATGGCGAAAAATTAAACTTTATACCCTCCTGAGCCGCATAATCAGATATAGGTTCAGCAATATATTTTAAAAATGAACCGATTTCTTTAGCCGCAGCTACGAAATTACGGCCATTGTCGCAAAAAATTTCGATGGGCTTACCACGACGCGCAACAAATCTTCGAAGTGTCATAATAAAGGCATCCTTTGACAAGTCGCTAACGGCTTCTAGATGTATACACTTGTAACGTAGACAAACAAAGAGACATAAATAACATTTTATTGTCTTAGCACCTCGTCCCTTGCGATTTAAAATTAGGAAATGTCCCGCAAAATCTATGCCAACGGAGAGGAAAGGGAAATCAGCTGTAACTCTTTGTAATGGCAAATCACCCATTTTTGGATACAAAGTTTTACCCTGAATTCGTCTACATCGAACACAGTTGTAGACTGTGCGTCGTGCTAGACGCCTTCCATTTAAAGGCCATATTCGTTCTCTCACAATTGACAGTAAAAGCTGAGGACCTGCATGAAGATTTGCTATGTGTTCACGATTAAAAAGTAATTTAGTTAAATGGTGAGACGAATCTAACAATATTGGATGTCTTTTATCAAATTTATAATCTGACGCATCTATCCTTCCACCTACTCTAATCAAATTTAAATTATCTAGAAAAGGCGCCAAAGATAAAATTTTACATTTAGGACTTAGGCTGCATTTATTGGCCAAAGTATTTAATTCTTGTGGAAAACTCTGTTGTTGAGCGATGCCACACAGAAAGAAAAAAGCATCATTTAATTCTTTAGTACTTAAATAACCAGTATGTCTGTTAGACGCATTTTTTAAATTATAGATAAAACGTTTGACATAAGCAATGGTTCTTTGTACTTTTGAGAAGCATGAATAATTTTCTATTTTTATAATAGGTTCAGTTGAATTAATTACAACAGCAGATTTTATTTCAGGCAAGTCTTTGTAATTAAAATTAGTAATTGGCCATTCGGATTCTAATTGATTAAGAAAAGTTGGTCCGGACCACCATAGATCGTTGTTCACTAAATTTATAGCTTCAACGCCTCTTGAAATAAGATCAGCTGGATTGCATTTAGTAGGAACATAACGCCATGATGAGATATTTGTGGTCTCTTTGATCTCGACAACTCTATTTGCCACAAATGTTTTTAATTTACTAGGATTGCCATTGATCCAACCCAGAACCACCTTGGAATCACACCAATGATAAACACGAGCCGGGGTATACCTTATAGACTTGAGGACGCTATTAGTTAACCTTGCTGATAGAAGAGCTGCACAAAGCTCCAAACGTGGTATGGTCATAGGTTGCAAACGTGCAACTTTCGATTTAGCACACAAAAGCCTTATATTAAATTTATGATTTTGGTCTACAGAGCGTATGTAAATACAAGCACCAAATGCGACTTCAGAAGCATCACTAAAAGAATGAAATTCTATAATCGTGGGAGAATCACATATAGTGCGTCTTGGAATCTGCATTTGAGACAAATATAATAGGTTGTCATTAAAATTTTCCCATTTCATTTTAATATCATTAGGGACAGGCTCATCCCAATCAACTTTGGCCTTCCATAACATTTGTAATATTATTTTAACTAAAATAATATATGGACTGAGTAGTCCTAAAGGATCAAATATTTTGAATGAATTTGACATGATACTGCGTTTAGTTATTAATTCAGATTTTGAAACTAATATTGTAGGGAAATGCAAATTGTCATTGTTTGGATTCCAACCAAGTCCGAGTGTGTTCGATGATTCACTGAAAGTTAAATTATCTTGTTTATCCGTACTATCATTTTGAAAATTTGGCAAATTTGACTTAAATTTCCGTAGATTAAAACAACCTGTATGTAACGCTTTAATTACTGAATCCTTAATAAAACGTAATTGATTTTCTTCATCAGCACCTGTTATTAAATCGTCCACATAAAAATCCTTCTGTATAATATTTTTTATTAGACTATTCTCACATTCATCACCAATCTGCCATAGGCATCTCGTGCTCAAATAACTCGCGCTTGACGTTCCGTAAGTCACGGTATTTAAACGTAAGGTTTTGAGGGGTAAGGACTCGTCTTCTCTCCATAATATAAGCTGTAAATCGCGATCAGTATCGTTAACAAGTATTTGTCGATACATCTTTTCTATGTCACCAGTTAACAGATATTTATGTTGTCTTGCACGAATTAAAATGGAGAAAAGAGAATCCTGTAGGTTTGGCCCCACCAATAAAAGGTTGTTTAGAGAAAAGCCTGATGATGTTGCAGCAGAGCCATCAAACACAACTCGCAACTTGGTTGATTCACTACTTTCTTTATAAACAGCATGATGACATAAGAAATATGAGTTTTCCGGATTTGAAATAACAGATTCTGATAGATGACCTAAATCGGCATATTCATTTATAAAATCTATATATTGTGATTTCAAAAGATAATTTTTCCGAAATCGTTTTTCTAAGTAAAGAAATCGTTTCTTAGCCAAAGTAAATGAATCTCCAAGACAATCTGGCGTATCGATCAATGGCAATTTTACACAAAACCTACCTGTGTTAGTGCGAAAGGTATTATTTAGAAAATGCTCTTCGCAAGTCTTTTCGGATTCACTTAAAACGGTTTTAGTAGGAACCTCTTCAAGTTGCCAAAATTTAGTTAATAAATTGTCAATTTCAGAATTATTATTACCTTTAGGAGTAATAGTGTGATTACAGTAAATATGTTCTTTAACGTTTACATTTATCGGACCTGCTATCAACCAACCTAACAAGGAATTTCTTAGAATAGGTAAATTCGGACCTAATACCCTTTGATCGCATTTTAATAGATTCCAAAATATATCTGCACCAACTAAAAAGTCAACTGGTCCAGGCATATAAAAAGATGGATCGGCTAACTTTAAATCTTTAGGCAATTTGAAAATATTTTTATCAATAAGAGTGTTAGGTAGTTCTCCTGTCAATTCAGCAAGTACAAAACAAGAAAAAGTTGTACAAAATGAAGTATTCAACGATTTAATTGTCACTACACAGCTTTCGGCTATATTACTCGCTATATTATTGCCAATGCCCATGACTTTAATGTCAATAGGATTAGAAGAGAGAGATAAGCGTTTTTTTAATGACTCACTAATAAAAGACGATTGACTACCTGAGTCTAATAATGCTCTAACACGTTCTGCCTTGCCCGTGTACGGATTGCAAACTTCTATTAAGGCTGTTGATAAAAGAACATTATTACTCTGCTTACTAAAATTAACAGATGAATTCGTCTGGTCCTCTGAAGTAGGTTTATGAAGCATGGTATTATGCTTACCCTTGCACTTACGGCAGGGTCCCATTCGACATTCAGCAGTAGGATGACCTTGGCGCAAACAATTAGCACAGAGTTTATACTTTGCCACATCAGCAAACCTTTCTTGTTCACTTTTAGATTTAAAAATATCACAATCGTAAATTTTATGGTTTTGATTACAAATAATACATAAAAATGCATTTTGTTTATTTTGATTAATGTGTGTAACTATTTTTTTAGTTTGTATAATAGGTTTTTGTAATTTATTGTCATTTGAAGTAATGCTATTTTGATTTTTATTTTGATTATTAATTCTATTTCTATTTACTGACTCAAGAACATCAGCACGATTATTTAAAAATTTATAAAATTGATCTAACTTCGGTACGTCATTAATGGTATTACTAAGCTCCTCCCATTTTAGTAGGGTAGTGTTGTCTAGTTTAGAAGACAACATGAATATGATAATCATATCCCAATGCTCTGTAGGCAGCCCCAGGGTTGACAGAGCTCGAATATTCTTAGTGACGTGATCAACTAAGTATCTCAATGATTTTTCCGATTCCCGTGTTATATTTTGTACGTTAAATAAAGAATTTAAATGATGGTGGATAAGTAGTCTTTTGTTGTCATAACGCTCCAAGAGTAAACTCCAAGCGTTATTATAATTCGCCGCTGACACTTCGAGATTTGAAATAATTCGCGCCGCGTCACCCTCTAAGTATGAAATCAAATAATGAAATTTATTAATTATCGGGACGCGGTCATTATTATGTATTAAAGTCAAATAGGTATCGCGAAACTCCAACCAACGAAAGTAAGCACCAGAAAATTTTTGAATTTGAATTTTAGGTAGTTTAACATTTAAATCTTGATCGAGACTACATTGGCTTTCTTGTACAAATGATTCACGCCTTAAGTCGTCTTTAGTATTAAATTTATTTAACAAAGTTTTAGCAGTTGCAATCGTCAAAATAATATCCTGCTCAATGTTGTCTCTTTCATCGATTTCTAAGTATAAATTTTCAGAATTAAGAACCTCAATCTGATTCTGCAGCTCATCAAACTTTGTTGACAATCCCTCAAATTTATTACATTTCAAAGTTAATTCAGCAATTTCAAGATTTGATAATTCAGTGAAAGTAGTAATTTTTTCCAAATAATTTTTAAATTTAGTTATTTGACCTTTAATAGAACTGCGTCTTGTAAACAAATCCTGTAAAGTTTTAGTATTCGATAATGCCATGATTATATTTTAAACTTCTTTACTAATTTATAATATAATATAAAAAAAAATATGCTTTTGTATGTATGTATATATTGTAAGTAACTGTATTTAATTAAATAGGTAGAACACAGTACATAAAACAACTATTAAAAGGAATCGTCAACAAAATTAAGATTTAAAACAAAAATATTAAATCTTATCTTAATCTCCTCGAGTGACGACACTTGGGTCAGCTGGCCCTAAGCCGCTTTGCAGCGCTGGCACACGATGAATCAGCGCTTCAAACCGCTACGTAGCTCGCGCAACGCGACGGCTAACGGCCGCGATCTGGAATGTTCGGCAAACACAATGAAAAAAAAATGCAATTGTAAAATGAATTAAAATTTAATCTTTTATGTTTTTACTTATTTTTAGGTATATAATGTAATTTTCAAAAATTGTTAATTATTTTGTGGATACTATTTTATTAAACAATATTTCCTTTAACTTATTACGAAAACTATATTTTTAATAAACTAATCACTTATATTGTTAATCTAATTGTATTAAAATTAAATGTAGTTTGAGATATAACTTCTTTACGCAAATGAAACAAAGAGAATACGGAGAAAATAGGAAGTAGGTATGATGGACTTTAGTGAAAAATATTTGGAAATAATTAGGCTAAGGAATAACCAGGGCACTTATCTTTAATTCCTCGATCTTGGAACCAGGATGCGTTGCTTTGGATGCTCCGCTGGCCGTGAATGATAGTGGACCCCGTTTAACCATTGACCTTAAGCTTGCTGTGCTCCAAAATTATTGTTTCTTTTATGATCTCGTCGTTTCGAATGTCACTGCAGCGTTTTCTTTTTCGTTTGCGTTTTCTTTCAGATTGGCCTTCACAATCCAAGTTCCGAAACACGTGGTGTATGAAGAAGATGATTTTTGGACTTTACTATAATATACTATTTTTGATAGTGTCCTGTCACGGTCGCCAATGTTAGAACTTTAGTGGGTTCTAATGGAAGTTAAAATCAAACGATTTAACCTCGGAGTAAAAGTATATTATTCACTTTTGATACAGAGACACAGCGTTCGTTCGATAGTAAAAAGTTATATAAAAACAAAAAAATTTATGTAGGTAGGTAAAAAATTAAAAGTAATGTAAAATGAATTAGTGTATGCGGAATTGCTATATTTATTTAGTAGGCGCTTCCTGAAGCCGTAACAGTGGTACAACATAACATTTATTGTATTTTTTTTTCAGTTTTCTTTTACCTCCAATTTGCCACTTTATGAATACATTTTTTTAAGTTATTGTTTTAATAAAAACGAATTGATTGTTTTTATAAAAAAATCGTCTTTTAGACAAGCTTTTATGTCAAAAATTCAAAAAAAGATTGAGTCAAAACCGCGACAACTATAGCATGAAATACGAGCATTTTATTTTACTATGGAAAAAAACAATACATTGCTACTGAAATAAAACTACATGCGACTAAATGTGTAAACATCATTCTATTTTTTTCTGATATCGCAATGATTTAATAAGATAAAAAAGAGAGAATATCCTCTTAAGGAGTACTTGAAGATTATTACATCGCGAACAAGAAGCTCACAAACTTCTTCACGGTATATACCTTATTTGTAATAAGTGACAAGTAAACAATTTTTTTTTTCAGTAAAATGAGGCATTGATTGTGCGAAGCAGGAAATGGAAAAATGTTTGGCTAGCTGTAAGATATATGTAAAATTATATACTTTATAATTCTAAAATTGCATAGAATATTTATGGACCGGGGCGAGAAACGTAGGCGTATTACGGATTATTATATCCTGCGAATAAGGATATCAAATAAAAAACCTGGCAGGCGATTGTATCACGCGTTAGTATGATCGATGTGGGACCGCGCTTGAATTTATTTGGTGCGCGATAATTTTAAAATTACGATATTTCCTAAGATATTCATTTAAACTGGGTGCTGTAAAGGGCAATTACAATATACATGAAATGCTTAAGGTAATACGAATTTATTTTGTAACCATTTTTTAAACTATAAAGTGGGTATAGTTAGCTGTCCTTAAAAGATAAACATATGCCATCGGGGACTTTTTTGTAGATCTATGAAAGGGAAACAATTTCACCATATATTATTTTGTTATAATTCAAAGAATTGAAATCTCCCAATCGGCTCTTTTTTTCCGACTTCTTCAACAATTATCATCATATTTCAACAAAGTTACAGAAAACATTAATGAGTTATATACGTAAACCTTCCTACTGAATCACTTTGTCCATTGGTGAAAACCCTATGAAAATCCGTTCTGTAGTTTTTTAGTTTATCGCGTTCATACAGACATACAGGAACCGCGGGGCTTTGTTTTATAATATGTAGTGATAAATAGTTTCGTTCTTGAAGATATGTTAATGATATTTTTATTTGTAATTGTCAATGTCTTTATAACCTACCTGTAATTATTATATAAACTTAGTGTTATGAGTGAAATTGAAATAGTTGTTTTACCTCTACAACAATTACAAATAATACTGTAGTTGTCTATAAGTGTTTTACTCAGAATGTGATTTAATTTCTAAAGCGCTGTTGGCTAGTCCATATCAGTAAATAAAAAAATATATTCAATATACATACTTAAGTTATCTATATTTTGACATTACAACGTATTGTCGCTACGTAGGTATAAATTCTATACGTAATTCGTATTTCTTCTGAAATAGAATGGATTGTATTTACGCGGTCTTAACTAAAAATCATACGAAGTTAGTATATTATAGAAAACGAGTTTTACAGTTTTCCTTAAGTTTCTATAGATAGCCCCAGCAGAGTATACGTGTGATTGAGATGACAGCACATCGCAGCTTTTAATGTCCCACAGCTGGACAAACGGCTCCTCCTATTTGAAGACTAGATTTGCACCTTATGCTTAGCACGTTGTCATGATGTTTTTCCCCTGTTTCCAGTGAAGTTTTAAAATCTAAAGGGTCTCTACAAAGCCCGGTAAATTTTTCGTTATAAACACAATGAATATTGATATCGAAACGCATCACTTATATCAAGGCACATTAATTATTGCAGTCGTAGTCTTTAGTTTGTTACCGTTCTATCATAGAATCTATCGATATAAAAGGTTGATAGCTAATCTAAAAGCTTCAGATTCTATAAATAGTATTTTGTTGATTCATATGAAGTTGGCGACAAGACTTAAAGGAATTTAATAATAATAAGGTCCACGCGATTCAATTTTAATTAAATTATTGGATATCGGTAAAGTACTCGACAGAGATTAATAAAGTACATAAGATATATTTGTAGGCGAGTGTGTGCTGCAATGATAGGTGCTTTATATACGCACACACTCACAACCCAACGCGACGGGTCGGCAACGAGAGGGGAACGGAGGACTGGAACGGAAATAGGTTTAGGAATATGAAGAATAGGAATAGCAGTGTTACAATGTCAACTTCCTAAATCCTGTTTACCATTTTGACTTTTTTGGCAAAAAATCCAATTTAACATTTGTCGGGTCAACGCGAGATTCGTAGTTATTAATACATGTAGTATTGCAGCCGTAAATTTCTTATCTATCGATAAATTTAATTAAAATAATAAAAACATTAATTCGTTAAAACGTTCATCAATTCATTTCTACTCATTTCTTTTACTCGAAGGAAAAAATGTATACATCATAACATGAAAACGATGTCGTCGTTTTGCGTGACAAAGTGAAAAAAAAAGAGAATTTAAACAAACAAGGACTGAAATGTAACGGTTACAACAGTATTCATATTCAAAGAAAACATATCTCTATCAGAATTGCAAATGCAGGATTGATGTGCAGTTAATGGTCATATCGTTCATGTATCGATTGGAAGATGATTTGAGTCACTTACCAATATTCGGATAGCGTAAGTCGAAACCACATTCGTTTAGTCGTTAATTATCATGAATTCTGAAGAGGGATTCTTGCAAAGGGTTTCATAAACGATCCTCATATTAAATCCACTTTTAATTTGAGCTTTTTGCTTTTGCTTTTTTTATAGATCGAATATATTTGATATTGAAGCTCGTTACGGCGTAACCGTTTAGCAAATTACTCTAAATTTGGACTTTAGACAGAGCTGTGTTATCGTATATTACATAGAACGCGTCTTACAAATAAATTCAAGAAGTATTATATTCGTATTTTATTATTCACATTATGTACAAAGGTAACATACTCATTTTGTAGGCGTATGCCTGCGGTATTAAATTGTCGCAGCATTTAAACGACAACGTGAAATATGATATTTTCCACAAAGACTATTTATTCAAATAAAAATCAACAGCAAATGGAAAACTTATATTTGTTTTTAATTTCCATTCGTTACTAGAAGCAATATAAATCGTAATAAAACTTAACAAAGGAAACGGAGCGAACCTATTTTATTTTTTCATTAAATCACATTGAAAATAAATATTTAATTTTGCAAGTTATATGAAATACGCAATATATTTTTTACATTAAGCGATCCTATCAATATAAAAAAAGACTCATCAAGCTGATTGTAATTAATATTTGGATGAGGTTTTAAATGGGAATATCTGTAACCGAGGGGGCCGATGTTGATAAATCTCCCGGGGGTAAACGGAACGTTTCGTCCACAGCTTTACCGAGGCTTTAGTAATATAATGGTTCAAATAGCGCGCTCTTTGAACCGCACGGACTGTTTATTCAATCTTAACGGTTTGAGGATTTCATTTAACCAACATGAAAACAGCTTTATTTTAAAAGCGTTTAAATACTTTTAAAATTCTAGCTCACGTTCGGACAACGATAGAACATAGAATGTATTTCAAACAATTTCGTTTTGCGGTTATGTCACGCTGCGAATATAAAGAACTGGCACGTTTAATATAAAAAAAATGAAATGAAAATATCACTCAAAATATAATCAATTTATAGTTTTGAAATCACTGATTTTGATATTTAATTAAACTGTATAATAAATATAATGCTTTTAAATAAAATACATATTTTAATAAAATATATACTTGGTGGTAGAGCTTTGAGCAAGCTCGTCTGGTTAGGTACCACCCACTCGTAAGATATTCTACCGCAAAAGAGCAGTACTTAGTATTGTTGTGTTCTGGGTCCAAGGGTGAGTGAGCCAGTATAATAACAGGCATAAACGGAATAACATCTTAGTTCCCAAGGTTGGTGGCGCATTGGCGATGTAAGCGATGGTTAACATATCTTACAATGCCGATGTCAATGTGCGATGGTGAACACTTACCATCAGGTGGCCCATGTGCACGTTCCCCTATCGATGCTTTAAAAAAATTATATAATAAATTATTATTTAAAATTTAAATAAAAAATCTCAGCGCTTCGAAAACACATCTAGGCGGTTATGATCTCCCTCATATAAATCCCACACATAAATGTAAAAAAGTTTCAAGGGTTATTTTTTAAACTGTTCTGGTTAAAGAGTCAAAGAGAAAATAAACTCACAAAATGATAAGTTGAAACATTTCATCCCGTAACAAGCTCACTCATAAAAATAATATATTTTATACGTAACATATTTAGTTTTATTCGTGGTTGAATAAAAACTTTTTCAACTGGCATAAAATTCGATAACACAGCACTCGCGGTGTGCAATGGCGGATTTAAAAAATAATAATATAAAAGTGTAACAAGTGATTGAATACCCTGAAAACATTTTATTCCTTTTCCAACTGCGATATTCGCAACGGTTTAAGTTTATTTTCCTTTGCATTGCAGACAACAGTGAACGTTGTTATTATATAAAATATCTCGTGTAGATAAAATTCGAATATTGAAATATACTTCCAATAAAAGGATACTTTTTATTATTCAGCTATGAAAAAATCACTAGCTAAGACATCTCGACTAAAAAAATGTATGACGAAATAATAGGGTACTGGAAACGTTAACGGTTACACTTACTGGTAGCAATGGTGTCGCGTCTAACAACGCGTAGGCCGAGCTTCGATACAAAAATTATCTTTACGAATACAAACGAATTTACTATATAATTAAGAAAATATAATATATTTTATTTAAGAACTAGCTGATACCCGCGACTTAACAAAGTTTTATTATGTACAAAGGAAAAACATCAAAAAGATCGCAAGCAAAAATATACTTTGATTAAACATACATCAATGAACACGCAGTGCATATACAAATCGTTGTTTCTTAAAACTTTAATAACTTTTTATTAAATGAAGATATCGCAATACTTTTTTTTTATAAGGGCCAAGTGTCTAAGAAATAAAATTTTGAAAATTTCATTGAAATCTATCCAGTAGTTTTTCCGTGATGCGCGCACAACTGCAGACCTCTATCATTTTATTTATATAGATTAACATAACTGAATCAATAGCCGATCCAACATAATTCATCTCGTTCTCGTTCATCAATAATGCTAAGCTTATAATATGATTATAACAAATGTATCTCGAACCGAATGCTAATATTATTTTACTTATATAATATAAACTATTCATTCTGTGTAGCTTTCCATTACGTGAACGTTTCTAGTAGCATAACAATAATAATAATAATTGTTAGACCGGTGACGAGCTATCGCATTGTAGTCGATAACGAAGACAAAGGCACATATTCTAAGTTATTGTGCTCCAGTGTAGGTACAATAGTGACCTATTACTCAAGATAATAACTAAGAGAATTTATTTATTCGACGAGATTTATTGAATATTCATTGTTCAACGAAATAATATACATATTGTTGTCAATTGAATATTATTTGTTGTCTTTGTTATCAGTAGTATTATAACTAGCGGCTTCGCCCGACCAGAGAAAATATTCCTAAAAAAATATCTGTCGTAGTATTGTATAAGCTTTAAGCCACAATGGGCGACAGCGGTACGCGGGGGTGCACAGGCGGTTGCATCACGTGTTAGTATGATCGGTGAGGGACAGCTTGAATTTATTTAGTGCGCGAAAGTTTTAAAATTACTATAACTCCTAAAATACTCATTTAAATTGGGTGGTTTTATAGAGCAATTATAATACACATGAAATGCTTAAAGTAAATAACGTTTTTAATTTGAGATGGATTAATATCATATCCGCTTTTATAGCTTTCCAATTATAACATTATTTTTTAAACATTAAAGTGGGTATAGTTAGCTATCCTTCAAAGATAGACAGACATATGTCATCGCAGACTTTTCTGTAGATCTATGAAAGGGAAACAATTTCACCATATATTATTTTGTTATAATTCAACGGGATTTTACAGCGTTTTCGATGAAAGCTCCCAATCGGCTCGTTTTTTTCCGACTTCTTCAACAATTATCGCCATATTTCAACAAATTTACAGAAAACACTAATTAATTATACACGTAAACCTTCTTACTGAATCACTTTGTCCATTGGTGAAAAACCGTATAAAAATCCGTTCAGTAGCTTTTTAGTTTATCGCGTTCATACAGACAGACGGTAACCGCGGATACTTCGTTTTATAATATGTAGTGTTAGTGAAGTAGAAAAGTTTCGTGAACGCGCTTTTCTTGATAATAAGAAAAAGTACAATGCATCCGATATTCTATTTAAAGAGAACGGTTTAAAGCTCTTAAAGCGATACGAATTTATCGAAGCGGTAACGATATACATTCAAATTTGTACAAACAGCATATACAGGTCAAATTTACCGGGAATGAAAGAAATCGCATCGCAAAGCTAGTCAATAATTAAATTATAATAACATTTACATGTATTTATATCAATAACACGGCTCGTTAGTAATATAATGGAAATATGATTTGCCGGAGGGATGTACATCCATGCAGTTGATTGAAAATACATTTGTAATTTCATATCAATTCAAACTTGTTACGATTCATACAATTATAATCTCGAGCATCATTATAATAACATTTTGTTTAGTGAACATTTCAACAGAAATCTATACATACGACAAAATTGTAACAGGTCGAAGTCTGTACATGAAAAATATTTGAAAAATACTTATATCGTTATTAAAGCAACAGAAGCCAATACAACATTTTTTAGTCTTCTGTCTGTATGTTTGTATCCGCATCACGCAAAAACTGCTACATGGAATTAAAAGCAGTTTTCACCGATTGTTGGAGGTCTAACTTAAAATATAGGCTACATTTTATAGAAGGAAAAAACCTATTTCGATTGATATTAATTTAATATTCCCCGGAGCTCACGTTATTTACAGAAATCAATGCTAATTTAATTTTAAAAAAATAGAAGGGGAGAATAGGAAAAAAACACAAACAATTACAAATTACAATTTTATCTATACTACTATTATAAAAAGATAAAACAATTAAAGGTAATTTTTGTATGTTTGTTTGTAAGGGATAAACTCAAAAACTACAAAATCGATTTTACGTTTACCTACAGAAAGCTAAGTATCAGTTAGAAGACAGTAATAGGCCAAATTTTGATTCAAAAAATTAGAGATCCTCATTATTTATCGCTGCGAAAACTATTGTAAAGTAAAGTAACAGCCTGTGAATGTCCCACAGCTGGGCTAAGGCCTCTTCTCCTCTTTGTGCGGAGAAGGTTTGTGGGAAAACTATTGATGATGCCTAAAATAATGTATTGTATGTTTATAGTATTCATTATTACCAACATTAAATCACAATTACTAATTTAAAATTAGTCAATAAAAGCACGAGTAGAATCAAAAGATAATAACACTCGTATACGATGTTAATCCTAATGCAATTAAATAGATTTGTAATAAAGGTTGATTACACATAAAATTATAATAATAAGTAAATTCCTGTATAAATTGTTTGACCATTTATTATTTGTAAACTACAAATAGTTGAATCGTACGTTGTTTAATATAGTTTTATTACTTTACAACGCTACATAAAAATTAATCGGACGTTGTGCCGTTTTGAACTTCAAACATTAAATATTAGACATAATTTAATTTAATATCTTAGTTACAATTAAAATTAAAGCTCAAGAAAAAAATACGATGGTGGTGGCCAATAGTGCGGCAGCGAAGTAGCCGGCGCAAAGATTTCGTATGTACCATGATCATCACATAAATTCTAGCCAAACAGCAATATTCACGGTGTAACAAAATTCGTGTACGACCCGTGAAGTGGTTATTAGGTATCGTGAGTCGGTTCTATTTATGTAAACATTTTTAAAATGTTTGGCCAGTGTACCTACAGGCACAAGGGCATAACAATTTTTGTTAGTGCCGATGTCTATGAGAGGTGATGAACTATAGTAATGAAAAAAAATATATAGCGGGCTACCTTTTCAAGAGGTCTGTCTCATAATTTGAGACAAATGTACGATGCCATCACTCACACATAGAGACATAGACAGAACCTAATAATAAATAAACTCATGAAAAAATACGTTTATTTTATTATATGCCCTTAGCACTTTAGTAATGGGTGAGTAGATCGATAATCGAATGTTTATACCTTATTGAATAAAAAATGCACGGATAAAATCTATATTTTACGTACCAAGTCGGGACGGGCAGGTATTGTAATAAAGTTTTATATATAATATAATTTACTGACAACACAAAGCACTTACATATTAGTCGTGACCAATTTAAAAATTAAAAAGGCAAACTACACCGATGTACACACGATGGACATTTTTCAAATTGGAATTTTTTTATTGTTTTGTGGAACAGTGTTGAGGTTTTACATGTACAGCGTTTATCGGTTGGCTAGCGACGTAGATTGTTAGAAAACTCTTAAAAGTCTATGTTGTGATTGACGTCTTCCAATGAAATTAATTTATATAAAAAATGTTTCCATTATCAAATTAATAATAAAAATCCACGATACTAAATTCGTTGGAATAAATAAAATACTTTTTCGGCACAATAATTTCACGACAGTATTTCAAGTACGATATTACTTTTGTATAATATTCCATTTGAATATATTTTAATATTCCAACGGGCGTCAATTTAAGGATATCTTCAAAGGAAATCACTTACAATATGCAGCGAAAGCTCTCGAGCGTAACTCGAGAGTAGAAAGAATTTCATAAATCTTGCTGATTTTCGTGAGACGTGTAAAGCACAGTCAGTCTTGAAGTATTTTGAATTAAGTTTGAATATTCCTGCACTTTTGATAAAGTTTAAATATTCAAATATATGTACATATTTTTTATATAATTTATACAAACGTTAGGTGGTATACATATTATATTTAACGTTAATGTAAGATATTTAATACGTATAAATTCAGGGTTTTTTAGAAGAGTATAAACAATGCTCAACTTACAAATGAAATACATTTCATCTGTATATACTTTATATTGAGTGTCATGTTAGATGCGGTTCCTAAATTACAAATATTTAAGTATCCATTGCAATATGAAATCCTTAAATTATCTGTCCTAGGTTTAATATATGTATGTATGAAAGCAGGTTTCGTCAGTACTAACAACTTATAACATTCTTATGATTACATAAAAGAAATAGCCTTTAAATGTCCCAATGCTAGGCTGAAGCCTAATCACATGTTTAGGAGAGCATGACAACTTATATCATTACGCTATTCCAATGAGAGTAAGTTGATACACATGTGGTAGATTTACACGATATTTTTATTTGCCGTCGAACACGAGGTGAATGATGAAAAAAAACAAGCAAGTTAAAATAATAATTTTAAAAGTTAAACAGTACACATGTACACGCGTATGAAAGAGATTTTCTCTCGCCGTCCACAAATAGAAATGGTAACCGCTCTGTAACAGGTAACGAATGACAAATTGAGTAAAGTTAGGTAGCGGCATTCATAGCGATGCGCTTGTTGTATGTCAATTCTCATATTGATGGGCTCGCAATATCAGCACATTGATTAATTCAACGGAATGTTTGTGTTGCTATGTTGCCGTCTGTCCGATTCGTATTACCGTATAGTATCGTAGTATCATGCGCTTGTACTCGAACAATTACCAACATTGAACATCGATCGGTGCGATGTAAATTCTAATATGTAGTATGTCGTAGCTATTTATACTTTATATAACTAATTTTGATGAAATTTCGTATGAAGCAAGATTAAACGTAAAAGAAGGGCGGAGGCTGCTTGTTTATGCCTTACATCTACAAAACACGCAGACGAAAAAAAACATTTTGTGTTCTTATGTTTTAACATTTGCAAACGCTGGGTCAGATAAAGGTTCAGAATGATAACTTTTGATTTATGGACTAACTTTAATTGAGTTGAGTAATGCTACAATCGAAGCATGCTTAATTCGTAAAGGCTTACGTTAGCTGCGCTTTCAAATAAAAAAAATGCTTTTAATTGCTGTATCCAGTAGCTGTTTTGTTTTGCTTGCAGACGCTAATGGTACAACTTTCTGTTTATTACCATAAGTTGGCAACGTAGTTGTCAAAAGAGTTAACTACATTAGCTGAAGGAACTTTTATGAGATAAAAATCGGAATGTCTGTCTAACACAACTTATTCCGCTACTCATAATTAATTCGGCGAATTTACATGACTAAAATGGTTTCAATTTGTTCTACTTGTAAGATTTGCAGCAAATTTATATAACTACTAGCTGGTGCCCGCGACTTCGTCTGAGCAGAATTAGTATTTCGAGTAGCTTATATTAGCGTGGCGTAGAAAAGAACTAACATTAAGACGTGCTTCTTCCACCAGCTAGGCACCAGCTAGATAGTCGCGGGCACCGTAGTCTGTTAGCAGCAGTAGTATCGCGCATTCGGTTTGTCATCGTCATAACTATTAAAATACTATTTGTCCAAATGATGCAGCGTGAAAGACATATTTTATCTAATTAAAATACCAGACGCGATAAAAGTATCTATTTTCATTTAGGAATCAATGTATTGCTACCAAATGTGCATTTGAAATAAATTAACAATTTTTATTGTAGTTATAATTCACTATTTTGGTTATAATGGCTTACACATAAGATATAGATATATACTCTAGCGGGCTTTTTTGTAGGACTATTTAAGATAAACATTGGAAAGATAAAAATTGGAACGCTATAAAAACGGATATGATATTAAGCCTTATCAAATTAAATACGTTATTTACTTTAAGTATTTCATGTTTATTATAATTGCCCTGTACACCACCCAATTTAAATTAATATCTTAGGATTTATCGCAGTTTTAAAACTATCGCGCACTAAATAAATTCAAGCGGTCTCACACCGATCGCGATCATACTAACGCGCGATGTAACCTCCTGCGCGCCCCCGCGTCCCGCTGTCGTTTTAAGGAATATTTATTCAGCTACGCGGGCGAAGCCGGGGCGTGTCGCTAATATTTTTATAAGATAGTTTTATGGTTTAGTGTGACCGAAAGTGACATAACAGGAACAATGAGTACAGGTTGCAACATAATGCAACGTAAGCCCACGGTGCGTAGTTCTGTGGATTATTCACGCACGACCGACGACATCCTCGCACTACAGCTAAGAAGTCTTAGCTGTAGTGGATTTGTCGATGCGGACTGGTGCGCGTCCACCCGTAACATCACGCACCATGGGAAAACGCCTTAACAAATTACAAACGCTTCATTCAAAATAGACAGACGAAGAAAGGCACTTTCCATTCGATTACAAATCTGTTCGCTTTCTTTCCCAAACGAATAAATCATAATTAATATAGGTTTTTTTATAGCACCACAATGATACAATAAAAACGTTTAAAATTAGAATTTGCTATAATACAATTGAACGCATTCAAAACTTTGAGTATTTACTATTCTGCCAACTATTTATAGAGTTTTATTTCATGCTAAGTTACAAGTCGTGTAAATACTTCAAACTATACTTATTCTAAACACGTTTACGAGTTCCCTTTTTTGTCGTTAATTTACAAACTATGTAGTCAGGGGTCAATTCTACTAACAAAATTGTCAGTTTATTGCAATCGTTAATCGTATCGAAATGTAATCGTTGCCATTTATCCGTTTTCCTATTCTACGAACACAACGAACCACTTGCGGTTCGATCAAGTTAGATCGGAATAGACTCGGTAATATATTGTAACCGTTGTGAGTAAGTTCATTTGGCTCACAGTTACGATTCAGCTGAGGTTTATTTTTGCGATGAATACAATCAGTAGCGCATCGTATCCTTTATAAATTAGTAGAATTAGTCTTCAGTTTGTCATAATAAGTAGTAGCTTCATGACAAACTGAAGACTAATTCTACTCCGGCTCAGAATGTTGATCCTACTGGATAAAACATACAAGAAACTCAGCGTTGAAATACGAAAGCTTAACTTTTTTATTTTATTTATACTCTTCATAAAGTTTTGCTCATTAGTTAATAATAATCAATGAAAATTTTAATTAATGATACCGTCATGGAAGCCAATAACATTTCGTTTTTGTTTCAATCCAGTTCTTCTACATAACATACAATTATGCTTACTAAGGCATATTATACTATATGTACTTTTTTACTCGAATAAAAGCCATACCAAATATAGCGTGTTACGTGAAATTTTTATATATAACTAGTTGTGTCCCGCGGTTTCACCCGCGTATAATGAATAAAAATGCAATGAATAAAAATCAGCACAGAACCTTCCTCGATAAAAGGACTACACCACAAAAATATTTTTTAAATTCGAACCACTCCTAGCCGTATCAAACAAACAAACTTCAGCTTTATATATTAGTATAGATTCACGTTATCCATTTATCTTAGTTTATTTTTACAGGGTTATTTTTAACGATCCAGCAACCTCGCAGGACTAGATATCTAACATCATAAGCAACAATTATTGTTCAACGTTTAGTTATACAAAAATAAGTATTAATTTAATTTCCCGCTTTAACATTTATAAATCTACGCTCGTCACAAAGATCAACAAGTCGCGTCTTCCATTCGCTTATGTACGAAATATAGACCTACAAATAACACGGCAGTACAACAAAAACTTGTAAAATCGTTTTAATTTCATGTATTGAGTTATATCATTAAACAAATAATCCTGTATAAATTAACAACGCGAAAACGAATTCGAAAGAAGTGAAACTTTAAAACGGCTGAGAATTACAAATTAAAGTAATTGCTTTTTTTTTTATTTTCGATCTGTCTGATTGTTTTGATTTTATTTGGTTGCAATTATTAAATCGGACGTAATTTTTCACCAATAATCTTAACTTCTTAAGTGAAATTTTTGTTGCCGGTCCCGTAATTGTAGAGTTTAATAAAGCTTGCATTAAATTGTTTTGTTTTTTTTTTTTGTTTAATATTGACGACTACAAATATGCAATAAGTAAAGTTAATGATGATTTATCATACTGTAATATAACATATAACGTATAAATTAAGGTAATACAGACAAATGTTTTATCGATTCGTCTGATCATAAATAACCTGGGCGTTGGGAAAAACAATTCTGTCAAAAATGGAGAAAATAGTTCGAGCTCGGCTAAAACTTTTAATAGATACCGTTGAGGTACTCACAAACTTCAGATAACCTTGTGGGATATAAAAGTCTGATCTATTGCTATTGATCACGAACGGTAATTGATAGCTCTTACAAATTAATTGGAGCCCCAGCAACTGATTACTGGATTCGGAAATTCATATTAAGGATGATGAATACAAAGAATAAGATTTTTATATATCAACAAATACAAATATGATCAACATAGACATATCGTCATTTATATACCTTACATATATCTAAATTTTACTGTTACTTATGTCTTATATGTTCATCTGTTCTTTTACTGGCATTTTTACGTAAAGACAAAAACTAAACGGTTATTCTCGTTTCAATAAAATAAAATGGATTATGATGGATTTAGCAGTCAAAGAGTAATTAATCATTCTAAAGTTAAATGACGGTGTAGCATTGATGAACCTTCCAGTGACAGAAAAGGAACTTATTGAAATTTATAAAGAGCTACTAGCGGCCGAATACTGAAACGTCACTTAAATATTAAATGCAACTTAGTTATTTGAGACACCGTTAATTTCAAATTTCGCATACTAATTTAGGAGCTCCTCAATGTTAAGTAGCGATAAACTTTGAGGAACATTACCGTATTCGACCGTAAGATAGCCGTATTAAGCTTCCGAATACAATCTACAGTAATGTATTACTTACACTAATATAAGATAATGTCCTGAATTTCAGACCCGGAAATTTTCAAACTTGACACATGCGCGTAAGGAATTCAATGATTATTTGATAACTATAACAATTTCAAAAGTTGCCATATTCTTCATGAGTGTGACAGTCAACGGGGTAACTTTATAAATTAACTTTGACGTATTAATGTATTGGAGTAATGTGACTTCTAAAATGAATAGATTAATCAATGATCGCAGCTCAGCACCGTTCAAACACGTTGACACATCTATTGAGATAGATATACATAATAATATTACAAAAATATTTACCTGCACATATGCTGTAGGCTCTGCACACGCTTAAATCGGGATACCGGATACAGCAGTTGCACTCTGACGGGGCCGAGCACTGGGCGCAGGTTCAGGAAGAACAGATAGCGGCCGCTGCGCGACGTCTCCACTGCGTTCTCTATGAATTCCACAATCGTCTGCGCTTTGAACATCGTACAGCCCCCGAAGCAGAAGTTACCTGAAATAATTACTTGATAAACATTTTGCCCCCTTTATATATCTCCTTACTTATAGCTAATATTTTTTTACATTGAATGTTTCGAATTCAAATCTATACATTAAAAAAAAAATCATAGGATCAGAAGAATGGACGAATTGTTGTGAAATTTAATTATGAGGTGAAACCTTCGTTATTATAAAATATTTGTATGTATACGTAGTTAAAATAAAAAGACTTAGTGTTTTTAGGGGAAAAAATTCTGTCGTAATCGTTTTCAAAATGACGCCAAACATAATGTGTTTGAAGGGCGCTACATCCCCTCCATATTCAACGCTATCTATTCGAGAGATTCGAGTGCCATTCTTTTTAGCATACAAAAGCATAATGTATTCATATATGTAAATTTTTGGCATTAGAATAAAGTATTGTGCGAAAAATGCACTAACAAATTATTAAAAACCTTCCGTTAGCGCTTACTGCTCAATGCTGATGCTAGTCGCAATACAACCTGCTTCCATGACATAACTGATAATAACACAAACAAGAAGTGTAAGAACAAATGATTTCCGAGTACAAAAGACTTAATATAATTACAGTTACAATTAATAATAGGTATCTGAAATTTATACAATAATTATTATTATTGATAATATAATTTGTATACTACGGACGAATCATAACAAAAACGCTTCTAGTCACTTATTATGTTATATTATATTCGTTTTATATTAAATTCAATAGACCGCTATCGATGAACATAACAAGAGGGAGCGAGGTTTTACAGTCCCGGTTGAAGCGTATAAGTTTTAAAATAGCAATTTGTTTTTACAATGCGTCTCGTACAAAGTTCATACTACGCTGAGGAAAACCTGTCGTTTTCGATGAAACCTTAATGTTTGCGTATCGTTAACCTGTAATAAAGTCTACGTAACGTGCACTTATAAAAATAACTGTCTACTGAAAGACCTGAAATAAAAATCGAATACTGTTTTTTTAAATTCAATTTTATAAACGAATCCACAATGTCTTAAGTAAGTCTATCAGAAGTAAGCAACCGATTATTTATCTGAATATAATTGGAAACAAAAACGAAATATTCGTTATACATTTTACCGCATAGACAACTGGGTCTTCGCAATGTATAAATATATACTTTGGATCTGGTTTACATCATGTATTATGTATGCCACTGTCCGACGCCGGTTTAAGGATGAACCGGTTAATCCTGAACGAAAATAGCTTGGTCAAAACATATGAGACTTGACGACAGTGTTTCCTAGAATAGTACATCGTACTGTGAGTAGACATTATAGATAAGACTTTCATCCAGAACTAATTACGTCTTATTTATAATGAGGTCGAGCTCGCATTGTACCATAGACATTATTATCGACTGCGACAAACAATATTAGCATCTCAGTTTATTTGATGCTTATTTATAACTAGCTGATACCCGCGACTTCGTCCGCGTTGCTTAATATATTAACAAAGTTTTCTTATGTACGAAGGAAAAAACATCAAAAAGATCGCAAGCAAAAATATACATTGTTTAAACATACATCACTGAACACGCAGTGCATATACAAATCGTCGTTTCTTGATACTTTAATAACTTTTTATTAAATGAAGACATCGCAATCATTTTTATTTTTAATAAGGGCCAATTGTCTAAGAAATAAAATTTAGAACATTTCATTGAAATCTATTCAATAGTTTTTTCCGTGATGCACAAAACTGCAGACCTCTATCATTTTATTTATATAGATTTGATACTTACATACAACGGCATGCTCATTTCGGGCATCAGGCATCAACGTTTTGGGTGAGTTATAGCTTTTTGCCATAAATATGTATTTATTTATTATATTTTAATAGTTAATGCTGTATAAACATATATATCAGTCAATATCCCTAGTACCGTATGACTCCGATCCTTAAAAGTAGAACACAGCAATAGATAGTATTGATGTTTTACAAAATAATAATTGAATAGTCACCATTAAAACTATGTATGCACCTGTTTAGGTAAGGACATTGACAAGTTGGCCACCTAATAATAAATGCTTGCCATCGCTTAGTTATATTACTTTTTGCAATACATTTCTATTTTGAAGGATGAAATTTGTTCAATTGCTTTCCGAAGTAAATGTGTTATATGGATGGAAGGAGTTTGGTCTTCCTATTGAAACTAAGTTTTGAGTAGCCGCGGTCGAGGTTTTAGCTCTCGCTTTCATAATGTAATAAATGGTTGAAGTAAGCAAGTCTATCCCGAGCTAATTTGATTTAGTCTAACACTGTTTGAATCAAATAGTTTCGTCTGACGTAAACCTAAATTTGGCATTTGAAAGGTAAATTTTAGTTTAGTTTGCCAAATAATTCAACTGCTCCTGAATTTATTTTGAATGTTATCGTTCGTTTTATGACATTAATACTTCATAACAATAGTTCACAACAATGACGTATGATAATATGATAACAAAAATAGTTTAGATTCATAACCTCAAGCAGCCATAATACCATATGCCTGATTATTAATAATAGACATAATATAGGCCACTAGTAATATATTTAGTCTAGTAAACAAAAATTAAAATCTACTTTTAATTTCAACAACATTCAACAACAACAACATTTCAATAATTTTATAAGATTAATATTAATTGTAAAGCTACCACTAGACTGGAATTCAAATTCTACCGAGAATAATCGACAAAATAAACAGTTATTATTATCATCCATATAATTTCCTTACCAGTGAATCGTAACACTTGGTTACACTTAATTATTGCAGCTTACAATATGTATTTACTGGCCAAAGGGCTTTTATTTTTCATTGTCAAACCATGAAATTGTTTTCTCGTGATGAGCTGACAGACACGCACGTAGCGATAGAAGTCTTTTCTACTATTTTATATATATATTATACGGAGAGTCCGATATGATTGTCAAAGTTTCGTTACTTGTAAATATTACCATATAGACGTGAAAATGTTGCCTTCGTTGTTATTTTTGCTAGAGTTTGATTGAGTATGAATGAAAATATTTTTCACCTCGTGTTTATTGAATATGAATCCCTAATAAAGCGTTACATTGAAATTCCGTTTTGTGCCGAATAAAATAAATATTTCCAATATGCTCCGTTATACTTCAATGTCCGGCTTTATACAATTCTACGTGACTTTAGCCACGTCATAGTTTTCATTTTCAAATTTTCCTTTTTCTGGCACAATTGTTTAGTTTAAAATACGATGCATACTAGCTGTTGATGGATTTATAACTATTAAAGAAGGATGTAAGGTTAACTTTTTAAAATTTAAACGAAAACTATTTTAACAAAGCGAATGAGTACTAATTCGTCCCGACATCTCCGAAACTTTTTGAAATTAACTTGAAATTTTGAAAACTTAGTCCTTTCGCGACTTTATGGATTCTTTGAAATTTCAACTACAAGAAAGGAAAATGGCTCTCCCATTTTTCTGTTACTTTGTAAAAATTTTACCCAAACGAAGTCGATATTTTATAAATCCGATTAAATCAAATTTATTTTTATATTATGTCAAAACTTACATCATATGCGTCGTGTTTTATGTTACTGAGTTCACTGACATGAACTTTATTTATTCAGTTTTGTTGATTCGATTTTAAAACATGAATGCTATGAAATGTACCAAAAATTCGCCTCCAAAATAATTTAGTAGTTCACAAAACGCATCGCCTATATTGAAGTGTGTATAGTTAGCTATCCTTAAAAGATAGACATATGCCATCACGGACGGAGGAACAATTTCACCATACATTATTTTGTTATAATTCAAAGGTATAATGTAAAATCTACAGCGTTTTCGATGAAAGCTCCCAATCCCCTCGCTTTTTTCCGACTTCCGATGCGTGTAAACAAAATAATATACGACGAATATGTTACAAATTAAATTTATCTTAATTTCTCGCAAACGCAATTCAAAATGAAAAGTGTTAAGCAAATGGAACCTCAATTTCATTCGGAATGACTAGTCTAATGATATCCCACACGTTTGAGTGCGCGAAAAAATTCACCCTCACGTTTCAATAAGGGAACTTAAAAAGATTTTCTTTTCCCTTTTAATAAATATCACGGACGGTTCTATCCGAAGCATCAACTTGCAAATTTCATGCACGTATCTCGTGAGCAGAACAGCGACTGACATATAGATATGTATGGTTATACTGACGTAATTAAATTTATATTACGCTTTAAATGTTCAATATTCACGATGTTGTCAATCACTTTTCACTTGCAGTTTCGGACGAATTAAATCAATAGCAATAATGTAGCCTACTATTAATATTAAACCACAATGTATTTTTATCACGAAGATAAAATATTAGTCATTCAATAATAAATAGTTGTCAATGTGTTCTTAATGAATTACCTGGTAAATAGGATTTTTCATCTTAAAACTCTAGAGTCCGGATTAAGTGTGCGGTATCAGTTTCAATTAAGGCTTTTGTACGTATAGAGTATCTTGTACGTAATCCTTAAACATAAATGAGACCACTGAAGCTCTACGTAGGGCATTCATATAAAATAAATTGCAATCATTTCTACTGAAAACCGTTGAAATGATTCGAGTAACACGTATTTCTGACAGGACAAAAGCGAACGAAATGAAATAAAAACAAAAAATACGTCCAAAAATATTCGTCGCAATCATATCGACCTCAGTCATGGAATTGGGAGTTATGTCCAATAGGAAAATTAACATGAAATCATAATCGTTTGGGCATACTTGGCGAGTGTTACACGAAATCGTAATATGAATAAACCGAGAAAAGGTCAAACGTGTCCCGTGTTTTGTCGTACATAACACTGATGGTATTTGAACACACAAAGTGGGAATTGCACTAATGTACACTGCTTAATTACGCTCCATTTACAGTTCGGTAAACCGATACGAAAACAACCCGTGAACAACATTCTATTTTGGAGATTTGTGGTCAATTTTGTATCCATCGGCCGTTAAATAAATAAGTGTCTCGCCTTTTGCTGATCGTTAGATAACGCCAATAGAGCGCTTTAATAATCGCCATTCATCGTTACTTATAAAAAAAAAACACAAACTGTACATAGCGTATAATTGAAAGAAGATGATATGAAAAAAAAGTAAGACCTTGCCTCGGAAGTAAGAAATGATTAAAAATTCTTAAGAAAATCTATTGCAATTAAAAGTTATTCACTTCTTTTAAATTTTCTTTAATTAGCGAATCTTGCGGGAGTGAGATTATTTATATTTTTCTTATTTTCACATTGCAAGAAATGGCTTTAGATACGACTGTTCGAAACAATATTCATGGAGTTATATATCATTTTGCAAAAACAAGGCAATTTAATATGAATTGATATCAGACTTCTAATTAGCGTTATAATTAAAAGTTTCGCTATCCTATTCACACATTCGCCTTTGACATAGGACTTTTTTTATTCTACATAATGAAGTAGCCCTTTGACGCCATTGGACACGACGCGACCTAATTGATGTTTACACCGGAAGGCCTCGGACAACGCATTCGGCCGGCGGCGTAAGTGATTATTGCTAACACCTGATAACAAAATCGATAACCTATTCAAAGGGAGATTATAATCAAAGCCATTGTGTAACTAGTAAGTATTTAAAGGATTACGGCGGTTAGATGTCAATCGCGTGACGCAATTAAGTAAAGTTGGTAGTGACAGCTTCTAAATGTCCCATTGTTGAACAAATACCACCTCTCCTCTTGATAATAAAGGATTGGAACATATTCCACCATCATTCTTAAAAGGCGGACACATTTGGCAGAATTTCATGCCCACATGCAAGTTGCATTCACACATGCAAGTTTCCTCGTAATGTTATCCTTCACCGCCGAACATGAAATAAATTATTAATACAAATTAAGCAAATGATAAGTCAATGGCGCTTGCTTGGGTTTGAAATTGCAATATTCGGTTAATTTTTTTATGTTCTAGCCACTCGGCCATAACGATAGAAAATGAATTTAAAATAAGTACATAAACACGGCATGATCTTAATGATTATAACTATTTACGTAATTGGGACGCCGTTTTAATTAAAATTCGTGTTTTCTGCTAAGCCTTTTATTAAAAAACGCATACACGGTATTGCCTCTAGTTAGGTGCTATCCGCTCACCAGATATTCTACCGACGCCGGTAATGTGGCGCCAGTGTGCCTAATTACATGCACAAGAGAGGTATGGTCTCAACTATCAAGCTTATAAAAGCTGCATATTATTTTCACTTAATACAGATTTACATATTATGAAGAAAGAATATTTTTTAATGACTTTTTCTGTCAATAATTTGTCTAATGTAATTATATTTTTTAAATCGAAAATTTTAAAGCCTGAATTGTTTTCCGTTAAAGATAGCACCTAAAGTGAGAGCGCTCACCAAAACAATTCCAATAGTAAACTAGTATGTCCCTCCTATTAGTCTAGTCAACAATTTCAAAAACGTGTTAAATAGATATAAAGCTCCTAAAAATATGTGCGATAGCTCATTCGATTCGGAATGACGTCTAGAAAAATGTTTTTTAAGGGTTTATTAGCACGTTAAAAATTGCGATTGTTATTAACAAAATAAGAATAAAAAAAGAAGGTATTTTGTTTTTCGTTTATAATTTCTAAAATAATGATATTTAAGGAATTTTGAAAATAGGGCTCCGCGAGGTCGTTACGGCATAAGCGCACCGTCTAAAAAGCCGGTATATCAACTAAAATATTTTTTTTATAGTATTAAATAACAATTCAAAAAATTGAATAAATTATGGTGTAATCTAGACACTTGAACGAAAAAAACCTCGGTAAAAACAAATTATCATGACGATTTTTCAAAAAGTTACACCATTGTTAATTAACTAATTTTTTTCCAATCTCTGTTTTTATAATTGACGACATAAAAGTGTAAATAATTGATCTATAAAATTATCGCTTCGTGGAGCTCTTTTTATTTAGGTACTTAATAAAGCAATGCAAAAAATAATATTAAAGTTTATTATTTTGTTAATTATAATTTTTTTAAATGAACAAACAATGAAATTTCTAATAAGTGTAATCAAAAAAAAATTTTTTAGTAATATCTATCAATGTTTAGAAAAAAAAATTTTAACGAACTCGCGGAGCCCTATTTTTTGCATTAAAAAAAAATTATAAATAATAGAGATACAGTTCCGGAGGTCCGGATCTTCAGGATCTTCAAAATTCCTTAAATATCATTATTTTAGAAATTATTAACGAAAAACGAAATACCTTCTTTTTTTATTCTTATTTTGTTAATAACAATCGCAATTTTTAACGTGCTAATAAACCCTTAAAAACCATTTTTCTAGACGTCATTCCGAATCGAATGAGTTCAAATATATATGCAATATATGCAATAACGACTTTTAATCTTTTCATTAAACGCTTTTTTGTTAATATTAACGACAAGCTATTTTTGCTTCGCACGATATAAGAAAATGAATTTTGTGTCAATTTTGTATTAATTCGTATTTAATAAAAAAATACTTTTGTTAGTATTTCATATATAACAATTTCACTAATGATTTTATCAAATATATCTTTGGGAATCATAAAAACAATGGTAATCAAACTAAGAGGGCATAAAATTTTCTAAAAATTTTATATCAAACTTTTTTCCGCAGAATGAATAGTTAATGAGATTCGTCGCGCTGAATTCTGAAGCGGGCACGCATACGCAAAGGGAACGGAGACGCGACATTGCACAAAAAAAACATAACGCAAAACACTGTATTCTTATAAACATAGTAAAATAACATATAATAAATGTAGAGATTTTAGCATTAACGTGGATTAATTAACCTATATTTTTCTTAGCATACCGTAATTAACAATCATAATACAATTAATTATTATTATTATAAACTCAATATATGTGTCCGGAACAGCCAGTTAATATTCCACGGATGGGCAAAGACATCAACTACGCAGCTCTAATGCGGGTCTACTCACGATGTTCTTCATAACGAATACGATAAGAAAATCACTAACACAATCACTACGTAGGACACGTAGGAAGGACTTATTGTCCAGGAATTTTAGCAACAAAAATGCGTTCGCTTTGCATAAAATCCCCCCAAGTAGTTAGTAGTAAGTTTTACACATAGCGGCCACCCCCTAACATAATCCATAAAAAAATCGAGTAGCGGGATTTTATTTCAAAAAATTTTGGACTATTACATAAAAACAAATTAAGCTCCTGAATACTGGGTGCATCAAGCAACAAATTTCACTTGAACAAAGACAACATCACGGTGCAGTTCTCGTAGAACCATCATACCGTACCAAGTTCAAAGTCAGTTCGAATTTCATCAACACAGAAGAATAAACTTGGCCTCCGAATAGCGTATAACAACTCTCGCTATCACAAAAGCACCAAATCAGCTAAAAGTTATATATTTTCAAATACAAAAACAACAATGGATGCCGAAAAATTGATGGAAGTTTTCAATTTATGGGTTCGAATTTGACGCGGTGACGTTCGTTTGTGTCGCACTACCTCAGCCGATATATTGATGATGACGAAACGCATAATGTATAAATGTTTGTAACTTTTAACAATGATAAAAATAGGCAAAAATAAATTGAGCCGTGCAAAATTAGTTTCTAATCTATGAAAGGTTTTTTTTCTTCCCAGTGTCATGGAAAGAAAGACTAATCGAACTCTAAAATCTATTTACATCGTAAGTACGTCCCGTAAAACCAGTAAGTGAGTCGATGAAGACAAATAAATTGAATGGCACGAAACTATTAATACATAAAAATTAAATAACTTAATTAGGAATGAAGTCACACATATTTGTTTTATCTGACAACTAGCACTTCGCACGCGTCTTCGTCCGATTTTCCGAAAATTTGAAAAGTATTAATTACTTTTACTTGATGGTAGGGCTTTGTGCAAGTTCGTCTGGGTAGGTACCACCCACTTATCAAATATTCTACCGCAAAACAGCAGTACTTGGTACTGTTGTGTTCCGGTTTGAAGGGTGAGTGAGCCAGTGTAATTACAGGCACCATCGACATAACATCTTAGTTCCCAAGGTTGGCCATCAGGTGGACGAAATGCTCGTCCGCCTACCTATGCAATAAAAAATAACGGAAATATGAAAATTAGTATTTGTTAATAGACTAAACGTAGGGCAGTTACAGCTTGTTCAAATCGAGACTTTTTTTTACTTAGAGATACCCATCATAACTTCTAAACCATTAGTTCACATATCATAACGGGGCGCATGAAAATTCGTTTGCTTTCGAGAGTGAAGAACTAAAATTTCTGCAGCTAGTCCACCGGTACCAGCAAAATTTTGAAAGAGGTCTATGAGAAAAAAACAATTTGGGAACCTCAGTTCTAAACCAAAATCCGATCCGAATAATTAAAAAAATATCTGAATTTTCATGTAAATAATTAACCTTCATTTTCAAACAATTTAAACGGATAAGGATTAATACTATGAAAGCAATACCACCACTATTCGATTCCACCCGTATTTAAATTTAATCATTTAAACAAAAATTGTTATTGTTACTTAACTATAATAGTTAGGCATATATATACCATCGGGGACTTTATTGTGAGCAATTATAAGTACCTTTAATAAAGAGAACACTATTTTATATATCGTCAGTAATTTTCAAAGCGCACGCAAAATAATACCAACAAATAGACAACATTTTGATTCCTTAGGTTACATTGTTCCATTTTAGGTAGATAAAAAATAATATAGCCTATGTTACTCAATAAAGATTTTTAAAATCAGTCGAAACGTTTTTGACTTAAATCGTAACAAACAAACAAAAAATCAAATATATCCTATTTATAATATTAGTATAGATGAAAACAGGATATAATATTCAAAAATTTTTCGTCTTATACTTCCGGTAAACGACTTATATACCATCAAAGAGACTCGTCTTAAAACTATAAGTAGTTTTAGTTCGTGTAACGTGAGAGTAAATTACATTACGTTTGAAACCGCATCCAATTAATTGGCAAACTGTTAGCGTAGCATCCCAGACGTACGTATTGGAATCTTATCAAATATCCCTAGTATTATAAATTCACTGGTAAAGTAAATACTTTAACACAAGCGAATGCTTACCATAAACACGAGTGAAGCAAATAAAATGACCTTAACGACAAACAACGGGGAAATGGGAAATTTAACCGTATCCAGACCACAGTTGGGCCATCGGCTCGTTGAAACAAGACAAAAATGTAAAAGCGCGGACGGAACTTGACTGGCGCATTTCTTTGCGCCGGATTGAGCTTGGGCGAAATTGGATGTAAAGTTAATTAAACCTTTTACGTCCCACAAATCCATACAATGAAAAAGGCTTAGTTTGCAAAGTTATAGATGAATTCAATTAGGGTTTTGTTTGAACCAAGCTCCGGCGTCATCCATTATATAACGGACGGAAATAAACGTCAAATAGCGACTCATGATCTATTATTGCTCGCAACACATGGATTTTAATGGTCTTCACTTTAAATTTACTTTACTTTAGTAACATTGTTATCAATTATACAAAGGAGGTTTTACGTTCAAGTTGAGAACCTTTGTAAAGGAAATTAATTGAAGTACTATACTATTTTTAGAAATTGCTATTATGTTGAAGACTTGAAGTATAAACTGATATTCCAATAAATAGAGTATAATCGGAATTCTTAGGAAACTGTAAAAGGTCCTTTGTTTGTAATAGAGTTACTGTTACTGTCTTCCGCCGTGTGACAAGAATCTTGTTATAAATTGCAACTAGAACTCGCCATATAATGTGATTTATCACATCAGTTCAGTTTCTAGACTTGAATTATATCATTTATATTATGAATAAGTCATGGTATAAAATAAAATAGAAAAAAAAAATTCAATCATCACTCACCCTGATCGTGTTCTATCCTGACGTGCCTCAAGCCGTTGAGCTTGAAGGTGAGCGTGAAGATGTAGTGGTCGTCACTGCTGTCGCGTACTATGAATGACCCATCAGGCTCGTTAGACAGTATCTTCTCCGCAGCTTCCACCGAAATCGGTCCCCAATACCATCCATACTAAAAGAAAAACCCACGGTCAGTATATTCTTTATTGAAAAAAAAACGGACCGCGATGCTATGCATAGAGAATAAAGTCATTAGGGAATACGCGACTTTACAGATTGACTGAACTTTTGTTATAATTTGCAATTCATTAGCCCGTCTGTTTGAAAGACAAGTTACCGGAATCGTATTCATTAAAATGGAATCGACTCGACTTTATATTACTATGCCTACATAATACATTGTTGAAACTAAACGCCAAACGTATTTTGTTCATAAAGTTTTAAAACAAATACATTGATCCGTTAACTTATTGGAAACGCAAATGCTTTTTCGATTTTGTTTGTTTAGGTAATTGATTAAAAATATCGTTTTAGTCGATGGTTTTGGTGTTCGAATTCAATAAATTCAGCAATTTACAATTTTAGTAATTGCTATTTTCATTAATAATGCGACCTAAGCTCCATTTAAAGATTGCGAGTGGCACTACTGTAATTTGTTCTATCTATGTATGTATCGTCTGTTTTTTATTGAACTTTAGTTCATTCTTTCTTTGAGAGCTGAACAGTGTGCCGTTAAGCTTGGAAAATTCCAAGTATAATAAATAATCCAGGTACGAACTGAACAAAGTTCGCCTATAAGCTTTGTTAGCGATGGCCTTCAATCCGATTATCGGATGCAAGTGGATCACAGTGATATTCTTCTATACTGTCGATCTTTTGGGGTTTTTAAGCTTTATGGACTTAAATTTTAAGACCGTTGTAACGGCAATTTTGTTAAATGCAAACAGTTTAGATGTATAACGAGAGACGTACATGTCGACTACGACGACTGAAAAAAATATGTTATCTCAAATTCATTAGACTATGAAACGTACAATAGGTTATTTTGACAATGAGATAATACTTACATCCTTAACTCTCTGGATCGAAGTTGCAAAGTCCATAATTGTGTCCTCTTCGTTGGCTGAGCGACGGCAGTTCGATGGGTGCGGAGACTGTGGCAGCGGTGGAAGGGCTCTCCGAACAGCTGCCGGGGGAGATTCCCTTCCGATTCTCTCCACACTATCACTGTCACTCGACTTCCGCCACCGAAATAGATTGCAGAAACTTTGCTTCAAATTCATCGACAACATCCGAACCGGAGACATCTTCACTTTCGACCCCTGATTATTCCCCTTTTTCCCTTTATCTTTATTCTCTTCTATAATACTACAATCCTTTGGAATATTTTCTTTATGCTTTTTATTTTTGGAATTCATACTCAATGTATTCTTATTCGCTTTCTTATGATTGTTGTTCGTTTCCACAGTTCTAGAAATATCGTTGCTCTCTTTTAGGAATACGGCGGTGCCAGTATCTTTAGTGCCGTGGCGCATATGAATACCGACGTTCGTTATTATTGTGTTGTTTTTCTTATTAATCGTATTTCGACACTCTGAATCGCTGGAACTCGAGTACAATGTATGGAGGTACTTTCTCATCTCACGTAAAGTCAAGTGGAGCGAGTCAGTGTCCGAATCGGTAACGTTCTTCTTGCAAGACGAACTCGGCAAGCTATGCCTTTTAGTTTTGGTATCTCTATGCCTCGTTTCCTTAGACTTGTAGCCTCTGTCTGGCGCGACGCTACTAACACTGGGGCTCTGAGAACAACTCTTCCCACGCCTTCGATTAGTCCTCTGCGGCTTTTTTCCTTTTCCTCTTACATTACTGTGGCTAGGCCGAACCATATCAATGGGAACCGCATAGATATCACTGTCGAAGGGGACATTGTACATGTCAGTTATATCGGAAGTTTTCGCAGACAACGTGTCGTGCGATATAGCCTGCGTAATGAAGCTGGAGTCGTCCGCTTGAAATTGGGTTACGAGGGAATTATGACTACTGGAAAGTCGTGAAGTAAGAGAATTCCTAGAGGAAGGTCTATTAATTCGACATGGACTGAGATGTAAAAGTCTCGGACTCGCGAATCGGTGATTAAGACACTGCCTGCGTTCGTAAAGCGACTCGGGTTTTAATTTCCTCGGATACAGCGGCGACGCATGGCTAGTGGTCATTGCAACTTCTAAGCTCGATGATTTTGATTTATTTATATTATTGGTGAAAATAACTGATGGAGGCACGCACACAGCCAAACATTTAATTGGGGAGCCCACAAAAGCGGGTACACAATCTATACTTGTATCTGGATTATCCTGAAACAATACATTTTACATTTATCTCGTTTATTTTTTACTTTAAAATTGAGTTATTAAAACTTCCACTACTATTGAGCCATTATATTTTTTGCGATCGCGGGCCGATGAAAAGTAATCCAATATCGGTAAATAAAACCTTTTAAATAAACGTATAAAATCAAAATAAAGTTGTTTTTAGCTTCGAATTATCATGTAGTTATATTTTCACAGTAAAAAAAATATTTATATTAAGAACTCCCATCAACTTTATAAAATAAAAAAGTCTCTATAAACTACTTCAAACATTTAGGAAAGTACGTTACCTACCTGAAACTCAGGAGGGGGTTCGATGGCAGTGACGATGACTTTACCAGGCCCTTTCTTCACTGTATTAAAAAAATCACCGCACATGCGTTCCGAAGCCTCCGTTGACTCGCAGAGCGACAACGACCGCTCATCGAAATCGCTCTCTTGCAACTGCATATCAAAGAGCATCGATGTATATGCGCTGAGTTAAAAACCCAACTATCGTCGGTAACGGCTATAATCAAGAGCTGTCGTTCCGGGAATGTCCTTCCACAACGGCAACTCTTGCACTACTGACGGATTGTATGACTATTATTTGGCGCCACGTTTTACCAGTCCGAATATTTCGTGAATGCTACGGGGTTAATTATTTGCGAATAATATTGCGTTTTTCGTGATAACACTTTATTAATTTAACAACGATGTATTAATATTAATACAAAATTTAATGCACGTAAAAATTTCATGTAGCGTAAACGAATTAACTGGCGCCAATGCAATTTCGAAAACATTTACAATAAATCAGTTTTCGTTAAAAAATCGATATTAATAAATAAATACTTAAATTTGTAATCGAATATTGAGAATAAGAACAATTATGTTTACTAATTAGTAGCTTCAGTTTATAGATATTGGCGATGCTGTGGGCATTCAGTAAGCCAATTAACACCAATATTACAAATGCTCTGCCAACCGTGTGACCTGGGATGTTGCGTATCTCGTACTGGTAATTAATCTGGATCACTTGCCCTTCACAGCGGAATATAACAATCGAAGTATTGTGTCTGGGCGATTTCGGTTGGCAGAATATTTACGACTATTTTTTGTCAGAAATGAAGCTTCTTCAAATTATTTCAAATTCAAATTTTAATATTACTTAAGGACACAAACAATATATGTTAAAAAATGTTCTAAATTAGTAAAACGGATCACACATGTATATAAACGAAACCAAAATAAATATATAAATACATACTTTAAAAAAAAAATAACAATGCATGAGACAATTACATTGTGATTGATTTGTGGAACCATAGCAGACAATAAGTGCACATTATGAGTTTCAATTTTAATTTAGTTAAATACATTTAAAGCATTTCCTTAAATGCCATCTATATACAACATGTTTATTTATATATAGGGATTAAGATTCACATTAAAGTATGCCTTTCGCTATTGACAATATGAAGTTAATTATGATAATAGCGGCCTTGTATGTATGTATATGCAAACTAAAAGTTGAATTACTTAATTTACTAATTAGTGTTGAAATACATTAGACAAATTTTCTGCTATTTATCTCAATCACCAAATAGCGTTGCAGTATTAGCTAATACAACACATAAAACTGGCTTTGCACATAAAAATTTCGCTGTAGCAAGCATTTATCACAAAAACTTCTAATAAAGGTAGTAAAGACATTGACATATTATGCATTGTAAATTATATAAAATGGGAAAAATTAAAGATATGATTTAAAGTAAAAGTAAATAATTAATAGGATATAAGATTTCAAATATTTTATTTTATTCAATGTTAGTAGTATTAGCATCAAGTATTAGAATGGTTTGTAAATTTTAATTGTATATGCACAAAGTATCAAAAAATAAATATATTAATCAGAAAATATATTAAGGCATTATTTATTGAAATGTTAAAAAATAATGTAAATCAATGATTTTAATGGATGACATATTATATTCTAAATAATACTTTCATGATCTTATGTCTGCATTTTTCTGGCTACTTATATAAATATTTCAACATATTTATATTTACTACTATTGACTTTAACAATTATTATATTGGATGAAAATATAAATACGATTTTTATGTTTTACTTCTTATTAATTTTATTATTAAATATGAAAATGTTATATGTAACATTTGAAAATTATCAAATAATTTTCATATACAAGTGTTAATCTATTGCATGATACTTGGTGCATTATTAATAGCTTTAATGAAACAGTCACATTGCAGCAGAAATTGTGGAAAATTTACCTGTATTTATAGCTGTACAAATTCTCAGAGGCAAATTTGCTGAAATTTAAATGAATTGTATAAAATACTTGGCAATTATTTTTTTATATTTTTGTAATATTTGAAAACAAATATTTTGTAAACTAATATGTATTATCATTTAAAGATATATCGCAATTAAAATAAATTTAATCATGCTAACATATTTTTTAAATAAAAAACATAATATAATTTAAACTATTCTTCTTGAATATATATTTTCACTGTTTTAATAATAAAAACAATGTCAATTATGAGACTACAGATCGATTGGCACTTATTGTTGTTGTTTCAAACTTTTGCGTTCTGTCCATGTGAGTATATTTATAACCTAAACACGAATGTAAACAATATTGTAAAATTGCATTATACTGTAAATAAAGTTATGAAAGTTGTAAAAACGAAAACGTAAACACTTCTGCTACCTTGATAATAATGATCTTTGTACTAAAATTACGCAAAAACTTTTTAAATCACTAAGAAGTAACTAAAGTAAGAAATTTATTGTAATATATATAATGACGCATCAGAGATAAAACTTACCTCGGATGCAATATGATGCCATCCACTCGCGGAATCACTAGAAAACGAGCCACTTGTAATCAGCAGACCACTGTCTTCGCTCAACGGAGGCGCCTCGGAGTGAGTAGAAAACGAAGGCGGCGACTCCATCTCCTCAAAGTCACTAAACTTGTAAAAAAGTTTGACGAGAACATAAAACGAACGTAAATCTTATATATTCCATAAAATTAAGAAAACTATAATTTTTTTTTATTACAACATTCAACACTAAAATGTACATCTAAAAATGACTAACGCTCCCTATCTCTTTCACACTTGGTCGCCGTCGCCATGGTGCTTAACTTTTTTTTAATGTAAGGATTCTTGTCTTTTCAGTTTCTTTCTGTTCAATAAATATATCTTAAACAATTTATACATATCTAACTTTGATTTCACTATATGAATTTTGTTCCCATTACACACAAACATATCTGTGATGTGCCATTTGCATTATATCTATTATCATCGTTACAAAATAGTTAAATAATTCTAAAAATAGTATATATACGAATGGTTTAATAAAACGATAAATATTAAACAATAAATATGTTATTTTTTATCGATTTGAATATTTAAGTAAATAAGAATTGAAAATAAAAATAATTTAATCCTTATATTTATACCACAGGCAAGTGATTGATAAAGTGAAAAAATGAAATTTTATAATTTATTTAACAAAAATTTAATCAATATCTAAAAATTATATGTATAACTACAATTAATGCATTTCATATTTCATTATTACACTATTTAAAAACACTATTTTTTTACTTTCTACTGACTGACAAGTGACAATATGACAGCTCAAAACGTCCGGCTCAAATTGAAGGTCACGTGCATGTTGACTAGCCGATCCGATGCCGAAGCTTAATACGAGTATGATACACGCGCCCGAGTAAAGACGAACGCGATCCGACGACGTACGAAAACAGTCGAAACTGAAAACACGGAGCTCTTCTGTTATCTGAAACTCGTTGAAATCGAAACTGAATAATTTTTAACCGACTTCAAAAAAAGGAGGAGGTTATCAATTCGTCTGTATGTTTTTTTTTTTGTGTTTGTTACCTTATAACTTTCGACTGGGTGAATCGAATTTGATGATTTTTTTTTTATTTCAAAGGGGTTGCTTCTCATGGGGTCCCATTTTTTTTAGTCCAGTTTTGACACTGGCATCCATGACAAAACCCTATAAGTCGTAAATTTTCAGAAATATGTGCGCGACAAATGGACAAATAACTCGATATCTATTCAACCGATTACGATGATTGCTAGGCATATTATAGCGTTCCTTAGCTGACATCGACTCCAAAAATAACAATAATTGTTAATACATTATCAATCACACAACACATTCGTATCTACATATTGATGAGTAGAAAATAGTAAGTTAATTATCGAATTATAGAAGAATACGCAATAATTTTTTTTACTTTTTAGTGCATATTAATTTGTTTTTCCTATGAAGTCGGTTTTTGTTTTGTTAAATTTTATCGTAATTCGCTCGTACTTTGTCATTTTGTCAATCGATTCCCTTTACGAGTATTTCTTACGGAAGTTGCTTTTATTTCTTACGGAAGTTACTTTTTATGACAGTGGCAGTTGGCAGATGTATATATAATATTATATATGAGGTGACCTTGGATCATATAACGAAATAGCGTTCATATGTTCAATTTCACCACCGGACATCGCGCCAGAACTCCAAATTCCACCCCCATCACCTCGATGTCTGGAAATCCACAACAGTGCGTTTCTTAAGGCATATTCTGCCTCACACACTCTGTGGAACCAGCTTTCGTCGGCGACTTTTCCGAATCGATATGACTTAAAAACATTCAAGAAGAGAGCGTACTCTTTCCTCCAAGGCCGGCAACGCACCTGCAAGTCCTCGGATGTTGCAGGTGTCCGTGGGCGGTGGTAGTCACTTTCCATCAGGTGAGCCACTTGCACATTTGCGCCCACTTAAATAAAAAAAAAAATACTGTGCCTACCAAAATGCTACGTAATGTGATGCGTAATTATATGCATAATAATAACTATATTTTATATAAATACTAGCTGCCCGTCCCGACTTCGTACGGGTAAAATAAGAATTTTATCCCGTGCATTTTGTATCAATAAGATATAAACATTCATTAATCGATTTATTCGCCCATACAGTACAGTGTATGTGTGTTCAGTACAGGGCATTGAACAATTCTACTTCCTACTAATATAATAAACACGAAATTTTGTATGGATGTATGGACGTTTGTTACTCTTTCACGCAAAAGTACTGAATGGATTTTAATGAAACTTTACAATAATCTCATACATCAAAATAACAAATAGACTAAAATTTATAAGGCTATTGAGTAAATTGACCAAAATATAACAATAAGTGTACGTGACACAGTCGGAAACAAATATTCTATTTGCAAGCCATTCTGGCATGCCATGCAAAAACCGTAAAAGGTACACGAAAATAATGTACGGTGGAAATATATCTCTTATATCGTTCTACAAAAAAAAATCGCGACATCATAATATTATATCTATCTTTTATATGTACGCCATTATCGCTAAAATTGTGAATCGAAAATATAATCACATTTTATATTATTTTCCGAAATGAAAATTTTGTATAAACAAATTCATTCACGTCAACAAAATAATAAAATATATAATTTTATCACTTGCAATATTTAAAGAAGATAATTTTTGTCTCTTCCACTACATCATTAGGACAAATATTTTAAAAGTTACAAAGTGCGCGGCACTTGCAGCAGTAGGACTGTAGGAGAAGAATTCGGTCATTGGCTCAACTCTGGGAGTGCGACCCGCATGCGTGATCAGTCGCACTCGCAGGTGGCAGGCGTCATCGATGGTTGTCCGTTTTGCGATTTTTCAAGTCCCTAGCGATTGCTTAAAGACGCACTTTACCTGTATGTAATCTATATGAATAAAATGATAGAGGTCTGCAGTTGTGCGCGCATCGCGGAAAATCTACTGGATAGATGTCAATGAAATTTTCTAAATTTTATTTCATAGACACTTATAAAAAAAAACATATTGCGATATCTTCATTTAATAAAAAGTTAGTAAAGTTTCAAGAAACAACAATTTGTATATGCACTGCGTGTTCAGTGATGTATGTTTAAACAAAGTATATTTGTGCTGGCGATCTTTTTGATGTTTTTCCTTCGCACATAAGATAACTTTGTTAATATATCAAGCAACGCGGACGAAGTCGCGGGTATCAGCTAGTTTATTATAAAAAAACAACCCGCCGAGTTTCTTTCGTCGGTTCTTCTCAGGGCTGGGTATTACTTTTCCGAACCGGTAGTAGTTTCCACTTTGACAATCAATAAGTAAGTGTAATACTTCAATATTGAATAAAGTATTTTGAATTTGAATAGGTAGGTTTTTATAGTGCCGGGCTGCATTCGGGTTGGAAATGCGAGCGGAATGGGCCAGCACGCCCGGCCTGAAGTACCACTCTCTCACTTAAAATCGGCGTAAAGTGGTAGCTACGCTACCATAATTCTGTGTGCAAATAACAAATTGCTAAACACTCAATGTCGTACTGCTTCCCTATGACAACCAATAGTCCTAAGATGCGTCGTTGACAATGGCCGGCTTGGTTGATTTTAGTGAGAACTGTTATCACATGAACAGTTTTTATAGTGCATGCTCAAACAATGTCCATTATGCGCCATCAACCGTAGGAACGAAGATGTTATTATCAATAAGTAAGTGTAACACTTCTACATTGAATAAAGATATTTGAATTTGAATTTGAATTTGAATTTGTTATGCCTTATGTGCGGTGTGCCTGTAGTTTGATACAATAAAAAAAAATTAGTACGCTTGTTATTTTATAGTTTTAACTATACCCAACGGCGTAGATAGACGGCGGGGTATTTAATATTTTTATAAATTAAATTTTACTTCAAGCCATTGAAGTAACTATAAATATATTAAGGCAAACTACAGGAATTCATAATAAGTTCACTAATGATTATTTAAAGAATAATTAATTAATTTTAAACATTAAAAAAAAAACCGTTACCTAAGTTTTTCTTAACAGAAATGCATTTCATACATATTACTTTAAAATCACAGATTTCCAAGCAAACATTTATCCTTTACTTATTTATGCGCGGGCGAAGCCGCGGGCAACTGCTACCGACAGCGGGACGCGGGGCGCGCAAGCGGTTGTATAAAGTTATAAACTTGTATCACGCGTTACTATAATCGGTGTTGGACCGCGTGAATTTATTTAGTGCGCGATAGTTTTAAAATTACGATAACTCCTAAGATAATGATTTAAATTGTGTGTGTAATATACATGAAATGCTTAAAGTAAATAACGTATTTAATTTGATAATGATTAATGGCATATCCGTTTTTATAGCTTTCCAATTATAACATAAAGTGGGTATAGTTAGCTATCCTTAAAAGATAGACATATGCCATCGCGGACTTTTCTGTAGATCTATGAAAGGGGATCAACTTCACCATACATTATTTTGTTGTAATTCAAAGGGATTTTACAGCGTTTTCGATGAAAGCTCCCAATCGGCTCGTTTTTTCCGAATTATTCAACAATTATCGTCATATTTCAACAAATGTACAGAAAACATCAATGAATTATACACGTAAACCTTCCTATTGAATCACTTTATCCATTGCTGAAAACTGTATGAAAATCCGTTCAGTAGTTTTTTAGTTTATCACGTTCATACAGACAGACAGAGAGGAAACGTGGGGGACTTTGTTTTATAGTATGTAGTGATGTAGTGATATGCGTGGCGGTAGCACATTTACACCGGTCCAAAATCTAAACACATATTATAAATGTAAAATTTAATCTGCCTGTTAGTTACCCTTTCAAGTCAAGGGCTAATGCTACTTTTTTATAACAACCCCTTCCTCCATACCTAACAAGCGAGCGATACCGCGGGCGAACATATTCAAAACAACTTTGTGAATAAATTATCTGGCCTGATCTATAAGTTCTACAAACTTTGTCGATCTTATTCTATGCTCTGATATAAACTTATAAATGGATACAAAAATTGTATAACTTTGATGCCTGGAGATTTTTTCATTTTCACGTTTCAAAAAAAAAAATTGAAGGTCACTAATATTTTACCAGGACTTTTAAAAATACTATAATTACATAGTATAAATAACTCGTAAACGTCCACTGCACTAATTCCATTATCGTCAATTTATTCCTTGAATATTCAAATAACAACTTTCTATTTCGTTGCAATCATTTAAAAATAATAAGTAAAGTTTTGTCAGGTTAAACTATAGAAATTTACAATTAAACATGAATTATATATATTACCTACCGTGTGTGCGCTAACTAATCGCTAATATAGAAATTTACAATTAAACATGAATTATATCTATTACCTACCGTGTGTGCGCTAACTAATCGCATGAATAAAAATAGATGGTTCTCTATGCGTAATGTAACTCTAAACTAAGTAATAAAATTTGGCATTCAACCTTGTTTTTAATTGGCAAAAATATAATTCTATAAATAATTAGTAACATGGAGATTACTTCGGGATATTTTCAACAAAGTATTTGAGTTCGGCAGAATATCTTTACAACAATATCGTATATTTTGATAATTATATTACCCGCATATAATTAATAAAAATATAATAAATAGAAATAAGCCTAGAGTCTTCCTCGATAAAAGGACTATACAACACAAATAAAAAAAAATTCCCCATTAGAAACCTACATCTCTACCAAGTAACACCCTATTTAAAATATATATATACCCTATATATATATTTTAAATAGGGATAATTACCTAAAACTAACTATTATATTTCAGCCACAATAACAATTTTTGTTTTATACATATACAGATTTCAGTAAAGCTTTCGACACAGTTAATCATATAAAATTACTTGAACAAAATTAAAACAATTGGTTTAAATAACTCAATCTTAAATTGGTCAAAATCGTATTTAACTAACCGTGTCCGTCCTTGTCCTCAAACAGTATTAATTAAAGGACATGAGTTTATTGTATATTATGAGAAATCAGGAGTCACCCAAGGTTCACATTTGGGACCTTTGTTATTTTTAGTTTACATAAATGACTTTACTTAATATATCTGTCATAGTAAATGTTCGCTGTTTGCAGATGACCTCAAAATATATCGAACATTAAAATCAGACTCTGACATGAAATATAAAATTAAAGATTAGAATTCAAGGGGATTTAAACGGAATTTAACAATGGTCGAAACATAGTATCAAACAAGCTAAATAAAATCCAAAAAAATGTTTTTACATTTGTTTCACTAAAAAAAGCAAACCCCATTCAACGAGCTACAAAGTATATGGAGAATGTATTAAGGAAGTTAAGGTTATTCGGCATTTAGGAATCACAATTGATAAAAAGCTAAGTTTTACACCTCATTTTGAAATTACAGTAAAGAAGGCTTCACAAATGATTGGTTTCATAAAAAGATAATACAAATTTTCAATGCTAAAATTAAAATTACATTATATAATGGTCTCGTGCATATCCTTCTTGAATACGCGTCCCAAGTATGGAATCCCATGTATTTAGTCCATTCACAGAGAATTGAATCTGTTCAACGCACATACACTAGACACCATGCTTTTAATTCTAGGGGTATATCGCATATAGAATCATATGGTACAAGATTGGAATTCTTTAATATGACAACTTTGAATAAACGTCGGAAAATACATTACTTAATATTTCTATATAAAATTATCAACGGTATTATTAAGAGTGGACAACTATTAACATTGCAGTACCACCAAGACCTCCCAGAAAGCCGATAACGAATTTATTTCACATGTCTTTGTCTCGTACAAATATTGGCAAACACAGCTCTATGAACAGAATCTGTGCCGAGAATAACAACATGACTGTGTTATAAAATTCCAAATATTGACATATTTTTTGATACCTTACCATCGTTTGAAAAGAAAATTCAACACCAATTATCTTCAACATCAATTAATTTAGGTAATATTTTATTTAAATGTAATTTTATTTATTTTATTTATATTAATTTTTGTCTTTATATACAAATATTATGATTTCAAACTTTTAACTTAGTTTAGATAACAATTCAGTAGTTTCATAATTCCTATTTATATCGAATAGTTATTTTGTTTTGAAATGTTGTGTACGTCTATAATTGTCACTCATATCAGATGTAACAATAGCCTTAAGTTGTTAGTTTTAAGTGTTTAATATGTGTGATGTTGATGTACCTTTTAAATAAAATATAAATACATAACTTAGTTCAAAGTTGGCCAAAAAAACGTCTATAAACGAACAAAACGAAAGATTAGAATAATTACTTTTGGAACAATTTCATTATCCTTTGAAATTATATTTCCTAGTTAAATTCTTTTGTGCCTAGAGCGATTTCTTTTTTAGAAACTAACGCAATGCACATCGTTACCTTTAGAAAATTAAAATATTTTTACTCTTATAGATTAGATAGAACTCGTTCGAAATACGGATTCTATTAAAACAATTAATAAAACCGACAAGAAAAAAAATTGCTACATATTGGTTATCCAGGGATGATTGCCGGTATCAATTTGATTTTTATAAAATTAAGTTAAATTTAAAAGTAAAATTACAGAGTTAATGATTAATTAGTAAAAAAAATACATTTATTGCCAAATAAAATTTTAGGCTGTATTAGCTGTACCTCTGCTTATTGAAATAAGATTAAATAAAACATCATACTCCTTCTGACATATTTATGTCAATTTTTGTCAACTGTTGGTTTGTTGTTTGGTGTGTGATTTATCCCATCATATTAGGTGAAAAAAAATGTTGTACGTAATTGACGATACTCTTTATGTGTATCATTTATGAAATATAATATTGTTATTTATAAATTATAAATATTTTGTAGAACAACGACCAATTTTATTTTTACAATGGCCGATTCACAAGTGGCCAATATTGTGAATGAAATTTTGGTAAGTACTTTTTGTACACGCTATTTACTCTTTGCAATATTGAGATAAATATAAAAATGTATTGTTTTTAGCGAGTGGAAACTGTTGAGGAGGCCTTTAGCTGTTTTCTGGTACATAAACAGGATCAAGAAAATGAAAGGTTATCTGTATATCAAAAGAAATTGTGTGCCATCATGAGTACTCCCAGTGCTGACTTACAGGAGTCTGCTATTCGTCAATATTTGACTCTGACTGCAGTTCTAACAAATAGATACAAAATGAAACAACTGTTGGGGCTTTTAGAAAATTTAGTTAATACTAATGTCCTTCAGGCGAGGTAGGTTTTAGATACTAATTAGAGGTATGATATCTTGAGGTATTTATTTTAAACATTGATTTACTTAGACTTAGTGGCAATATGTCCCATAAACATAGTGGACTTTGTCTACTTACTAAGTTACATAGTTATCCGTTTATTATTTGAATGTTTGTCTGTCAGTATTAACTTAACAAAGATTTTTGGTAGCTTAACAAAAGTACCAGACTGTTTGAGGATTTTTTAGTCTGACAATAAGTTTTGTTTGGCGATCTTTGTATTTATTATTTTTTATTTTGATCATATATATTTCATTACACTATCATAAAACAAAGTTGTTGTACTATTCACCCTTAAGCATTAATTATAGTTTTAACTTGGTGGTTCATGCAAGCCTGTCTGGGTAGGTACCACCCACAGATATTTTACTGCCAAACAGCAATACTTACAATTAGTATAGCTATTTTCGAGTTTTTAGGGTGAGCGAGCCAGTGTAACTACAGGTACAAGGGTCATAACATCTTAGTTTCCAAGATTTGTGGCATTGGCATGTAAGGAGAACTTAGGAGGAAGGATTTTTATTGATTTCTCATGGCGCTAATATATATTTGTGGTGGTGCTCTCTTACCATCAGATAGACAACTTGCCGCCAGGCAACCTGTTTGATATATAAAAAAAGTTAAGGCTGTATATAACATAACATAATAAGATAACATTTTCAAAGACTGCACATCTTGGTTATAAATATTCTGCACATTCTAAGATAAATTTTATATAGTACAAACAATGAACTGAACGGGAACTTTTAACACAATTAAAATTGATTATTAATTTTAGAATGTTGTGTGATTGTATATTAACAAGTGAAAAACTTGTATATAAAAATAGTGATTATTGGATCGAATGTTTTAATTTGATCAGAAGAATTATTGGCGGCGTTGACTACAAGGGAGTAAGAGAAATAATGAAGGTTTGTTTGAATCTTTTATATGTGTATATTCTTATACTTTTCTAATTAATTCTGAATGTAGCTATTAATTAAAGTATTATTACTCAATGTAGGGATGCCGAGAAAAAGCTCAAACACTGCCAGTCAGGTTAAATTCAAGCACTATGCCACAAATGAAAGCATTGTATAATGTGATTGAGTACATCTTTGATCGCAATGCTTCACTGCTGCCCGCCTACTTTATTGTCACAGAGATTCAAAAAGACTACCCCGACAATAACCATTGGCCTCATTGGGTATGTTCTTACAAACATAATAAAATGGAAATATATTTTTTTAGTACATATATATATTCTGAATAATGATTTTTTTTTAATAGAGTATTAATGTTTTTAGTAATTCATTTTATTGTGTTGAAAATCATTCATATTGTGATTAATTTGCAATTGTTATTTATTTCATGTTTAGGTGTGATATGTTAACTCTGGTGTTCTTATTATTACAGCAACTTGCAAAACTTCTCACAACATTTGTCGAAAGTTTTAAGCCATGTGCACAAATGGTTTCCATTATTGGTCACTCCCAAATGCTGCCGGTGGTTGAATTTTCTGGATACGCTGATCATCTTATAAATCCTTGGAGATTAGATCCTACAACTTTAAAGTTCTCCCTCAAAGGGAATCTGCCATATGATGATGAACTACTGAAACCACAAATTGCATTACTTAGACATGTCTTACAACAGCCATATTCTAGAGATATGATGTGCTCAATGCTAGGTTTACAGAAACAGCACAAACAGCGATGCATTGCGTTAGAGGATCAATTAGTTGAATTGATGATATTGCCGATGGAGAGAAGTGAACAAGAGAATGAAGATGATGAGATGTCTTCAACTCATTGGTGCTGGTTACATTTATCATCGCAAGTTATATATTTAATACTTATAGGTTTTGCATCTTTTCCCAACATTGTAATGGGACTTCATAACAAATTAATTGGTCATGATCTTAAGAAAGGCCGTGATCACCTCATGTGGGTACTTTTACAATTTATATCTGGAAGTATTCAGAGAAATCCACTATCGAACTTCCTGCCAATCATCAAATTGCACGAGTTACTTTATACAGAAAAGGAACCTTTGCCTGTTCCCGACTGCACAAGAGCACACTGCACCCACCAAATGGCTGTTGTCTGTATTTGGATGCATTTGTTGAAAAAAGCCGAGTCTGAACATAAAACTATGACAATGCCTCAGAATCTTAAAGTTCAATATGAGTAAGTGAAAGTGATGATAATAAATTATTTTCTCCATGTTATATCATAGATTTGTCAGAAGAATAACAATTATATTTATATTTTAATTAAAGTAAAATATATTTTTTTAAAACTATGGACATACTGATTTTCATCTTCAACTGTATCTTGTTACTGAATGATTATTTCAGATTTCTACAACACCTTATGACATCAAACAACACACCAACTCTAATGGGCTCAGACTACAGGATAGCTTTACTCTGCAATGCCTATTCGACCAATCAAGAATACTATTCCCGACCAATGGGTATAATTATAGAGACATTATTCGGGAGTCAGAAAGCTATGCCCAATGGCAATCCAGCCACGCCTCTACCAACTGTTCCATTGTCTATGTGTATTTTGGACAGCTTAACTTTACACTGTAAGATGTCTTTAATTCACTCAATTGTGACTCATGTGGCAAAGTTAGCGCAAAATAAGACAAATATACCAGGGAGCAACATGATGGCACCGGCTCTTGTTGAAACTTACAGTAGGCTGCTTGTATACACAGAGATAGAGTCGTTGGGTATTAAAGGGTTCATAAGTAAGTATAAAACTTATAATTGATTCTTTTAATAATACATATAAACAATGTGAAGACCTGAGCTTCAAGGTATTATTTCTTTATTAGTACCAGTTTTTCATATTGAATGAGGCAGTCTTTATTCACCATCTCATAGTCTACCAACTAAAAGCACTTTTATTTAATGTATTGCATTGTTAACTAACATAACTTATCAGTCTGATATTTAAGGTACATTCATATTATACCAATAATTATGGCATAATATTAATATTAGTATGCAGGTTTTAAATCAATTATAATGTATAAACAAATTGACATTTCCTTACTTATTAACAAGTTAACCTCTCTTAACGCGGTACCTTTAATTTCTATTTATGCAAAATGTTGCTTGAAATTAATCTGAATGCAAATGATTTCCGATTAGGTGACATTCAGTTCAATAATGAGTATGTATTGTAAATTTTATTTGAACAAATGTAGAAATTATGTCGAGACTTAATTTGGTTAAAAAAATTTAATGTGAAATTACATTTTTATAGTAAGGAAACGATTAATGAAATCACGTTAAATGTACAGAATTGTTTTAAAATGTATTTCATGGAAACAAGCTGAATTATATTAGTTTTTAAGTATAACACACCCAATGATATAAAGCTCAGGAATAAAACTAGACTATTTGTTAATTTGCAGATCAACTATTACCAAACGTGTTTAAGTCCCACGCGTGGGGTATTCTACATAATTTGCTCGATATGTTCTCGTATCGAATCCATCACATCCAGCCTCACTACAGGGTCACGCTTCTGTCAAACATCCACTCGCTAGCTGCTTATCCACAGGCCAACCAAAATCAACTACAGCTATGGTTTGTAGATGTGTATATTATATAAGTGGTTTTGCCATGTTTAGAAAATTTTAATAAATTTGCGTTTATAAAGCACAACATCCTATACACCGAGTTCCTTAAACATTATTAAAAATATTGTTCTCGAAGTTTCTCGATTGAAGATTTTTATATTTGTTTCTTTTTTTAAATTTCAGTTTCGAAAGTACAGCACTACGGCTCATAACCAGCTTGGGCAGTTCCGGAGTCCAGCTTCAAATGTCGAGGGTCGTCTCAGAGCCGAAGTCACTCGTGTCCAGCGAGAGTGAGGAGCTTAACCGAGTACTTGTTCTTACTTTGGCTAGGGGAATTTATATGACTGGAGCGGGTGAGATAATTTATGAGTTATTATTTAGTCTATTAATCTTTATGTTACAAATGAATAACTTTGACCTTGAACTGACACGACAGAGCTGAGCTAAGTGATAGACATTCTTCTTCTTTAATTCCAACGATGTATATATAAAATAATGTATATATGAATTATATTTTTTTAGTTTTGTCTTATGCAATTCGAACGCTATTAGTTTGAAAGTTTACGACGTAGTACTGACAACGTGCAATAGATGGCGAACGAGTCTCTCGCCATCTATCGGATCGAGCAAAACAATTATAAAGAGGCTTTAGAAGTTTCATATTTTATTTCTTTAATATATTAAAATCGTGACAATACAAGTTACGAGGGTCACAGCGATTATATTAATACACCTATTCATTATCGATAAAGCGTATCTTAATACTAATGTCTTTGGGTAAAACCTAACGTTATCTTTAGCAGGAAGCAATTTTTTTTATGTTAAAGGAACCTGGATGGGCAAACGAGCCACCTGAGCCACACGGCCAATACATATAGGCGGGTGTTACAAATATTAAACATTCCTTACATCGTCAATACACCACTAACACGCTTGGCTCATTCTCACTTCAAACTGGAACGCGATACTACTAAGTACTGCTGTTTACCTGTAGAATATCTGATGAGAGTGTGGTACCTACCTATCTAGCCTTACCACGTAGCATCAAAAGATCAACTTACCTTGTCATTCAAATCAGAATCAATTTTAATTATGTTTCTGACAAAAAAATAATATAATTTATTCGTTATAATAAGTCAAACTTTATGGTGCTCTAATTATATTATAATAATTGTAAATAAGTATTTTATTTATTATATGATGAACTAGCGACTTTGAAGAAATTAAAATAAGCATAAATAGTTGTCATTAATTCATTACCACGCACACAGCAGAGCTTTTGAATCATAAATAAATAATCTATTTATTATCATTCATGCATTAACTCATTTAGAAATTAATGCATTATGTATAGTCGACTTTTATAGTTTTCCGTAATATATAATTAATATTTACAGGTAACGACGGCGCGGCTGTCAAGGAGCTACTCACTACGATAATGACGAACACGCCACACTTGTGGTCCCAGCACACCTTGCAGTGTTTCCCGCCCGTACTCGTCGAGTTCTTCTCGCAGGTTTGAAAAGCTCATACCTTAAAATATATTCACGTCTTTCACACGAAGCGAATATGTATTGAATTTGAGTTACATTTATCCCTGTGACGTCACGTGCGCCATTTGATTTGATTACATAAGTTATGGGAATATGGCTTTGTTGTTAAACTTATAAATCTATCGGTTTCTATATAATGTACTTATGATTATTTATTTTTCGTTAAAATATCCAGTTACGTCGATTATTATTTACGTCTTAATAACATTTTCTCACAGAATCCAGCACCAAAAGAGAACAAGCAGCTCCTGAAGAAGTCGGTAGAAGAAGAATACCGCAAGTGGACGTCTATGGCCAACGACAATGATATAATATCGCACTTCTCAGTGCCCGGCACTCCGCTTTTCCTCTGTCTCTTGTGGAAGATGATTTTCGAAACGAATCGAATCAATCCTATCGCCTTTAAGTTAGTTCAATGTATATTTATCAACTTAATTATGTTTGAAATTTAGAATATCTTCTTTTTAAAATCATCTATTGTATCAATTCGAACTCTGGTGGCAACTGAATTACACTGTCGACCCAGTATGACGATAAGTGATACTGATGATGAAGGTAACGAAAGTCCATCGATTTCATCGAGTCCCTATTGCTAACATATTGTCATTATAAAAGAATATTGAGCGCGCAGATAAATTAAGGAACTTTTATTTTATTTTTATTCAATATCTCAGATCTTTAACATCTCAATTTTGGACAAATGCTAATTATCAAGAAATGTGTTATTCAGTATGAAATGATCGGTTGTCATCATCCGGCTCTGAGAGCCCAACATGGCTTTTTTTCTTAAACAATATTAATTCTTCAAACAGAATCCTGGAACGTATCGGAGCTCGTGCGTTATCGGCACACCTCCGTAAGTTTTGCGATTACCTTGTATTCGAAGTTACCAATCCCGCCGGAGGACCCCATATAAACAAGTGTGTGGACGCGATCAACGACATCATATGGAAATACAACATAGTGACCATCGACAGACTTGTATTGTGTCTCGTGAGTATGTTATCTGGGCTCGAGGCAAAATCTTTTGTCAATATGCCTTCGATTGTTTTATTGCTTGTCTAATTCATCTAATATACTAATTTATTTTTTAATTAATATATATATTTGACATTTAATATCATATTACAAGTAACCGAACCGATTTTATTAATAAATATATAACAACTATATTAATGAATAATAAACTTGTACCAAAGTGTTTTTTGAATAAGTAATAAGTTGCCATTAAAAAAAATATTCGTTAGCTTACTCACTCTGCGTTAGTCTTTTTCACCATTACAGGTGGTCACTGTTAAGTTGTTAGTGAAAATAATATGTCAAGTAATTTATTTTTCATAATGCTCACACAGGTCCTCCGTCCAAATCCAGATGGCAACGAGAGTCAGGTGTGCCTTTACATCATTCAGCTGTTACTGTTAAAGGGCTCCGAACTAAGAAACAGGGCGCAGGACTTCGTCAAAGAGAACTCGCCTGAACATTGGAAACAAAATAACTGGTAAATTAAATCAAACTATATTTAATCAAGTATATTCTCAATGTTAAAATTAATGTAAAGCTTCGATTTCGGAATTAACATTTTCCTGAGAAGAACAGCCAACACACGCATGGCCTTAGTTATAAACGTTGTTTATCAGTCGAACAATGCTGTGTCTTGTTCTTTCGAATGTCAAGTCATTTATGACAGAAAGAGAGAAAACGATGTTCAACTAAACAGCCACTAAGCAACTTTTATAAGTAACACGCCGTCAGTAGCTCTTTTTCATCAATTTTATTATTTATCATCATATAAATTATGTTATGTATACTAATAAATTACTCTCACATTCTTGATTTCGAAAGCGATCCTTAGAAACTGCTAGTTTAGTTTGAAATAATGTTTTTAACTAATTGTTAGGTTAGGATTTAATTGTCGTTATATATAGATAGATTCATATCGTCTAATGAATATAGTACTGCAACAAATTATTATATCAATGGTACGTTCAATTATGTAAGAAGAGAAAGTAATTACGATTGAAAAACAAGTATCGAAACATATAATTTTTTTTATTAATAAGCCGTTTCAGTCAATTTTAGTAAAATATTTACGATTATTTACGATTATTTACGATGAAGGTGCAATTATAAAACACAAAAACATGCAAGTGTTCACTAAAACTAATGATGCGTGTAATTTTAAACGTATTCATTCTCACTATAGAAGGCAATGCAGTCGACTGTTACAAAATATATAGTTTAAGTTATTGCTTACAACAAAATGATTTGTCATTTGTTTTATAAATAGTATATTATTGTTTTATATCTATTGTATATAAATTAATCTAAATCGAATCATTCTTTCTTCAAGAAGGCTCGTAATTTAGTTCAAAAACGAATGAAAAGATATCATCATCGACTTAATGAATAATGAAGACGAATGTAGAGTATACAGGGAAACAAGTAAATGTAATTTGTTTCAATGAATTAAATACACATTATTAGACACACTCGTTTTACTCAGTGTGGCTTTGTGCAATCTCTATGGGAGAAGAATAAAAAAATATAATATCAAGGATTTACAAGTTGCAAGCCATTTTCTAATCGTTCTGCTATTTTATGCACTATAAACAGTTCTTGATTAATTTACCTTTATTTATAACACAACACTATTCCACTTAACTAGTTATAACCACATTCATTTAACTTTCGATGTTCCGATTACAACTTCGCTGACATTGAAAACGTCATCTTTTCGAGAGGCCATAGTGAATATCATAGATTATTCAAGATCTCGACCAATCATATCGCGTCAATTGATATCGATGACCAATGATATCGCGTTAATTCGCTGTCAAAGTTGTTTATTTGGGTTTATTCGTGTTGTGGTTGGAATAGGTTATAGGTGGGCAGGTACCATCCATTCATCAGATATTCTACCGCAAAAAACCAGTACTTTGTATTCCGATTTAAATAGTGAGTGAGCAAGTGTGATTACACAGGCACAAGGCCATAACATCTTAGTTCTCAAGGTTGGTGGCGCATTGGCGATGTAAGCGATGGTTAACATTTCTTATAATGCCAATTTCTAATTGCGTTGGTGACCATTTACCATCAGGTGGCCCATAATATGCTCGTCCGCCTACCTATACAATAGAATCAAACAGTCATTTTAGAGCGCACTAACACTCGCTTCATATACTTGTTATTCATTAAACTATTTATTTATAAATATTCTATTGGTGTGGTCTATATTGACGGTATTCTAGAAGACATAAATATAGACTTAATGCTTAATAAATAATTGTATAATGTTCAGTGGAATCTTATTGATATAACTATATTTCAGGTACGAACGCCATTCCACTTTCCATCGAAAGTACCCAGAGAAATTTGCCCCAGAGGAGACGAGTGGAGCTTACGGTGGACCGATACCAGTTTACCTCAGTAACGTCTGCCTTAGATTCATCCCCGTGATGGACATAGTGGTGCATAGGTATTTGGAGATACCGCAGGTCAGCAAGAACCTTGAACAGCTGCTGGAACATCTGGGCTATTTGTACAAGTTTCACGGTGAGTGATTATTAATACCTAGCTATTTCAGTTTCAATTATCATGTATCGTAGATTGATTGATATGTTTTCGGTTGACTACGGTTTCTATCATTGTGTGCGGACACGTCGACACCGCGTTGAAGATGAACTGCAGGCTACTTACTTTGGTACTCTTAATACTTGTGGTAGGTTCAAAGGTGAATGCGCAAGCGATCCCATGGCGCTCCCCTTAAGACGGGAAGGGTACCGCTGGTTTTTTAGTTGGTATTACGATGTCCGAGGTGCACTCGGTGCCCTGGTCATACGGCGAGTCCCACACTTTCCCGTGGGGGAAACGCGTCATGCGTTTTTCCAGCGTTAAAAAAAATGGTCCAAAGGTGTCATGTCTAACGAAGTAAGTTCTGTTAGAGTCTGAAATGAAAGAAGTCTGAAAAGAGAGAAGTCTGAAATGTACGCTAAACAGGGATTGAGTCTCAGAAGTAGTGGTGAATGACATATAAAACTTGAACTTTTTCGATATGTTACAAATGTCTCAAAAATGATTGTGTACCCAAATATGTTTAAAGTCAGGCAGACACAAATAATATCAAGATGCTGATTGAAATATATTCCAATATATGAACATGTGAGATTGTAGTTTGATACGATAAGGTAAATTAAACTAAGGTCATTAAACTGAAGCGATAGAGATGTTAAATAATCTTTGATATTCTAACAATGAAAGTAAAAAAAGTTTAATTGAATATTAGTTAGTTATAATAAATATTAGTTTGTGGTATCATAATGTAGCAGAACTATTAGAAAATCGCGTGGGATATGTAAATTTAAGTTTTGTTTTAAATACTCCTTCTTAGACTGGAATTGGCTGAGTGTAGGACTATCAAAATAACATTTCTTTAGTTTTTTATGTAAAAATAACAGCCTGTGGATGTCGGCTTAGCTGTCACCTCTCCTAAACGCTCGGCGCTAACTCCACTGCGCTGCTGGTTACACATGTATGATTTTATCCGCCACATGCAGGTTTCCTTAATTGTGTTTTCGCGCGCACACTTGTGCACTATAATACCTCCTGCGAAGTTGGAGATTGACCGCATTAGCCGAAATCGATCTGGAGGACGTTATCAGCTGTGTTCTGTGCCAGATTATAGGTGACGGCTCTCTCTATTGGAAGTTAATGTTTATTAATATTTGTGTGCAATATTAAAAAGTTTAGTTTTCTTACTTTAAGTATTCATAAAATATAAGATAAGTATAATGAAATAATGTTCTAGTCAATGAATTTTGCGAATATTTTTTCAATTATTTTTCTTTTTAAATTTTGCGAATGTATTATTCTTGTGATTAATAATTCCCAATATAATGCCAACAGCTAAATTATTTATCACACAATTACAGATCGTCCCGTGACCTTCCTCTACAACACGTTGCATTACTACGAGTCCAAGTTACGAGACAAGCCTCTTCTCAAACGGAAGCTGGTCAACGCTGTACTGGGTTCGTTAAAAGATGTCAGGGCCACCGGATGGGCTACCACGGAAACCTTCCAGACCTACCTCGCTAAGAATGAGGTTGACGCAACGAGCTGGGCTCCAGACCTGAACTACTACCTGAGCCTGATTAACCGCATGGTTGACAGTATCCTTTTTTTAAATAATTGTAATACTAAAATGTACTTATTAATAATAATAATTCCAATGTTATTTCCATTCGGCAAGGCTAAGCGATTTTTTAAATTGTTAGGTTATCTCTTAAAGTACTAATACAAATGTTATCATAATCAATCTATTAATGATACTGAATTCAAAACAAGATCATCACATCAACGATTTCTTTAATGAAATCCCAGCGATGATGGGCAACTCGCACTTCCCAAACACCGATTGGCGTTTCAACGAGTATCCAAACCCGTCCGCACATTGCCTTTACGTGACCTGCGTCGAGTTGATGTCACTGCCAGTAACACCCAACGTCGTTGGGAATAGCCTTCTCGATGTCGTCACTAAGGGCTTCGTGGTTATACCTTCAACGAAAATTCAACTCTGGATAAACGCAATAGGGATCATAATGGCAGCTCTGCCAGACCCATACTGGACGGTTATACACGATCGTATTTTGGAATTGTTAACGAACAACGATATGGTTGAATGGTCGTATCAGCACACTCCGTTCCAACTGTTCAAGTTGACGACGACTAACGACGCGATGCTGGAGAATAAGTACAGTTTGACGCTGGCCCTGGCTCACGCTGTCTGGTACCACGCCGGCGCGGGACAGATTATGCAGGTTCCAACGTGAGTTGGTATACTTTATCATTTTACTACTTAGTAATTGAAATAAAAATATGTGTTACTCAAGTATGTAGTTAATATATATAAATTTGAATGCAAGTATAAATTAGAGCCTAAAGTTAAATATTTATCTATATTTAATAATATGGTTGTAATGTTAATCCCTAATTCTTAGTCTTAAATATTGTGATATTTTATTAAATTATGTGCTAAACACAATTCCAGGTTCGTCAAAGATAAAATATCGCCCGAGATACACACAGAGATGCAACTTATATTCCTCTGCCACCTCGTGGGACCATACCTGCAAAGATTCAACTCGGACCTGTCCCGGGCTGTCATGGATATCACCATTGCATTATATGAGTTGCTAGCTCATATTGACAAAACTCAACCACATTTGCAGTATATTGATCCTATCTGCGATTTGCTGTATCCTTTTTAAAATATAAACATAATTTTAATTTATTATTATTAACAAGTTTTGGTAAGAACTACAGAATATGTGACTTTCATACTGGATCATGTACCTAGTATTGAAACATTCGATAGAACTCTCGTAACGGAGTATAAACGCGTATATTTGGAAGTTATTATATTATGGAGGGTAGAGGTAAGGAGATTCACCTCATATGGTAGAAAACTTTAAAAAAGTGTCCAGCTGTAAGCTATAAATAAGAGTTCAAAAACCTTCCAGAATGGCGCTAGTGTAGACAAATGGTATGGTATGAATGTAGCAATTGTAAACGAGTTGAAGTAAATATAACCTTAAAGAATTATTATGAGAAAACGTGTAGCATTGACATAATTGAGAGTGATTTTATTTCTTAACTGTGACTATTCACAGTTAAGAAATAAAATCACTCTACGTTTATAGATTTTTTTAATAGTTATTGACAACATACTCATGTTTATCTTAAAATATTATATTTTTTATGGCAACTTTTTATTCCTTGTTTATTTATCAATATACATTATTTAATGCATTTTGGCGGCCACATTTTCATTTACACAGATGATTCTCCTTACATCTACCCTCAATATATATTTAATCGACAATGCTCTATTGTCTATACCTTTTACATTCTTCTAGAATCTGTAACTTCTTATTTAATTTGCAATGTTCAATAGTACATATTTTTTCATTAGATATCAGAGATAACAATGAGTAATCATTTGACCGGCTCATCATTTTAAACTTTACAAAAAAATTAAGAGTAACAACAATCTAATTAAAGTTTATTTACAAATAACTATTTTAAAAATAAAGAATTAGATATTCTGTCGCAAAGCTGCAGTACTTGGTATTGTTGTGTTACGGTATGAAGGGTGAGTGAGCCAGTGTAATTACAGGCACAAGGAACATAACATCTCAGTTTCCACGGTTGGCGGCGCATTGGCGATGTAAGCGATGGTTACAATGCCATTGTATATGGGCGTTGGTGACAACTTACCATCATGTGGAACACCTCGTCCGCCTTCATATGCAATAAAAAAATACACTTCAAACTTTAACTCAAAACAGTTATCACATCAAATACATGTTCGTCGGTGACACAATGAAGAATGAAGCCGAAAACGTCATACGTAAACTGCGTCCCGCATTACAGATGCGTCTACGTTTCATCACGCATCTCAATGTTGAACAAATAAACACCGCCTAGCAGAACGACTACTACAGCTACACGCCCTCGAGCTCGAGCTCCAGCTCCGAGTGATAGGCGTCGCTGTAGTAACCCAAGTGAAGTGAAGTGACACGCAAATAGTGTTTTCAAGTGAAAATTATGTTGTTCGATGGCGCTCTAAGAAGTATTACACAACTCAGTGATCTTACCATCCATTAGTTTTAATGTAGGCTGGGTTTACATGAAGAAATTATACACCTTTTTTATACATTTTCGTAAAAATGTTTATTGATTGAAGTTGTTTGTATTACTTTAAAAGTATTATTTTATATGTGAACAAATGTATTATGAACTAAAACTAACGCCAGTTTTTATTTCTGGAAGCTATCTGTCGATGTCTATGTTGCATTAACATTTAAATTATACACGAGTAATATTGAAATATATGAGATGTGGTGCCCATACATAATGCATACAATGCACGCACCACGCAATAAGAACCTGTATATGGGACAGAATGTCTATAAGGTAGATAGTAGACCTATGCGCTAGATATTTCGCATATGTGACATAACTTTACAATTTACATTACCAAACCAGTATACAAATCCATGTATGATCATTACAAGAACAAACTAAATCAAATTCAATTTCATTAGGGAATCATATTTATTTCAATCTCATGAATATGACACTACAACAAGTAACAGCACAAATGTACTACATAAATGCCTTAGAAGTTAGAATGCTAGTTTATTGACCTTAAGTGAACTAAAGTGACAATGTAATTTAAGTCAGAATCGAAGTAGAATTACTTATATAATTATATAAGATGTTACAGTTAGTACAAAATATATAAATGATTATTATAACGACAAACTCTGCTTAATTGTGAGTGAAAGCAATAACACAACGTACAATGTTTGTTATAATCAATAATAATTAAAACGGAATTATTAGTCTTTTGACAATTAAATATAAAATGATATAATACTGACAACAGTTATTCGAATACTGGTGTCGAATCTCATATTAAGTAATATTAACAAACGAAACGATAATATATTTTTTGATACATATAAATATAGCTACATATTTCATGTCGTGGATAATATTTGAATATAGAATGTTAGAAAGTTAGTAAGGTATTTCGTTTTGTGCAGCCAAACATGTTAAAGTCAGTTATTACAATTATGTACATAATGTTACATTGTCAATCTCTTGTCAGGGTGCCTTAAAAGCAGTTACTTCATAATTATCACTGACCGCTCAATTAGAATTGCGTCATGTTGTTATTTCGGTGGAAAAGTATTTAATTAAAAGAAGAAATGACTAATAACGAATAACATGTAATTTAGTATTTTTAAATAGTAATTATAACAGTGTCATGCACGAGAATATAAGGTTAACAGCAATAATATAACTATTATTTTGTATAGTAATGTGTAGAAGTCAATAGTATTTCATTAATAACATCATTCGATCTTAAATCACAATATTTACATCACAAACTATATACTTATTCAGTATTAGCTTAAGTATATGTATTTTTTAGATATTAATGTAAAAGTGTATGAATTATATCATACATTATGACTTGTTTAAAATAATGTATTAATTTTGATAATAGAAATAAGATGGGTCTGATGACGATTAATATCAAGCCTTTAATATCATGCAAGATTTATTGAAACAATTCAGTAAGTCATAAGTCAAAAGTCAAAGTCGAAACATTTATTATAATATAAGACACATTTTACTATTATAAGGCTAATTTTAATATTTTATTTATGGAATGAAATAAATTATGTTTTTTACTAAACTGTTTATAAATATAAGATTTGTTTGAAACATTATGAAACATTCCTTGAATTTGAATCATAATAAAAGAGCAGTGAAACAAACTACAATTTTAGTATGTATATATATTATGTGACAAGTGAAAACTATGTTATAACATACCTGTGCCACTCTAATGCTGGCCAACACTGTAAGAATCTGCTGAAGGTAGAGTTTACCTTAAGTGAGTAAAAACAAAGTATAAATATATTTAATTATTTTTTATATCTGAAATAGACTTTCTACAAAAATAGAATACAAATTAAATAACCAAACAAAACCCAACCGTCAGAGAGGCATAGTTAAAAAAAATGCAATATCAATTAATGATTGATTTTATTATTATTGTAATAAAATTTGTCTACTATTTGTGCCTAACGAAGGAAACAATAGCAAGTAAGGCGTTACTGCGGTTTTCAAAAAAGTGAGGTTTATGATAACAATTACATAGGTATAATAGGATGTAATACATTCATAACTCAAAATGGAAATTTCCATTGAAGTACCTATGTGACAAAAAATCGCACATTGAAAAATAATCACAATTAATTGCAATAAATATTTTTGAAGTTAACACAATTCGTAACAAATGTTCTATTCAAAACTTAAAAATTGATAAATGTTAAGGTTCTTTAATAATTAGTTGTAGAATGTAGAAATAGAACTTTTTATGTAAACATATAAAAATAATAATGAATACACGAAAATATTAATTGCAAAAAAGATCTCGAACAAAAACAACCATAGTTGTAGCAAAATAATATTTTATAACCTTTTTGTAATTTGGTGTTCGATTCTTACGATAAGATTAAAATAATAAAGATTTAAAAAAAAACTAGTTCTAAACCAACTGCGCGCTGGTAAATATTAATATAGGTAAGTGTCAAGCTGCCGCTGTGTATTGGTGAAGTGCTTGTTTATAAATGTATTTCAAACTATTGAAACGAAAAATTCTGAAAAGCAATAGTAACAGAAACGTTAGCTTTATTAGATGTAAATTCCATGTTCCATGAATAGCCTTATTATTATAGACATTTTGTATGGATTGTTATCATGATTGCATACTTATCATAAATTAAGGGTACAGAAAGATATTTGTTACACTATCATAGTAAACGATCATAGGCTAAACAATGAAACATGTTATATAAAAAAATATTGTTTACGTGTGTACTCAATACTTAAAGCAAACTCAAGCCTTAATTTTTAAATTGCTTCAATTTTAAATTTCCTATTCAATTTTGGTTAAAAACTTCTGTCCCTTAATTTTAAGAAAAGTATGGTAACCCGAAGTCCGAAGTAGAGTAAATAATTTAAAATGTTAATAATAATAGATGAAGATCATTTTTAAAATAAGTCTTATAGTTCACCTAGATTTGAGGCACTTGGTATTTATTGTAATATGTTAGGATATGTACGTTATTTAAGGAGATATCATTCTGTTTAACCATAACTATAATTTTATATAATTGACTTATAATATTTAATTATTTATATCACTATCATCATGAGATTTAAAAAAATAAATAACGAAATACAGCTGTTTGACTAATTATATTTAAAATCTATGAATTCATGCTTATTTCTACGATTATAAAATTAAGTATTATCCATAGCAATAACTCATACGTGATTTACTTTTGTAATTTCAATGTACACATATGTATTATGTACTATTTTAACATATTTACATATATATATTTGAGACCCCATCGTTTTTTGTTAAATTAAATAAAAATTCTTAATAATGCTTTAATACTTTTTTATTGATATTTCAAAAATCCTATTAATATTATGTATTATTTAACGCTTGCTTGGCATAAAACTCAAAAAGTGAAGTTTTTATGACTACATAAATATATTTACGTTTATTTTTTCATTTATAAAAGCATTAATAAATACAAACTCTAAAATAAGAAAAAAAGTTTGTAATCTACATATATTTATCCATTAGGATATTAAAGTGTATGAAAATTTACTTGGTGGTAGAGCTTTGTGCAGGTACCACCCACTCATCAGATATTCTACCGCAAAACAGCGGTACTTGGTACTGTTGTGTTCCGATTTGAAGGGTGAGTGAGCCAGTGTAATTACAGGCACAAGGGACATAACATCTTAGTTCCCAAGGTTGGTGGCGATGTAAGCGATGGGTAACATCTCTTACAATGCCATTGTCTATGGGCATTCGTGACCACTTACCATCAGGTGGCCCATATGCTCGTCCGCCTTAATATGAAATAAAAAAAATGTAGGATTAACTAAACAATTTAATGTATTGATTATTAAAAGCTTAGCTTCTTCAAATTGCTTTAAACTTTGAATTTGGTATGCAATATGCATATTATAAAGTTCGGCGACCGCAGAAAACAGGAACTGGTAACAAATAATCTTTATTATTTTAGATTATAATTATTACTAAAATAATTTATTTATTCAAATAAAAACAGCATTTTAATTTTTCAAATAAAATAAACAATTTAATTTTTTTAAATAAAATGTAACTACTGCGTGAATAAATAGTTCATTCCATTTTCTGTATGCACCAACAATAATACATTTCGAAGGAAATAAATTCATTTAAATATTTTAATTTTAATTATACTTATATATTTTTAAAACATTAAGATATATTTTAACCTAACAAATTAAAAGAGATTGCGCGGTGCATCCGTTATCTCAGTGAGAGCCGCCATTTTGTAGTCCAGTGCGCCGTGAATATTGAATAGCGTTGCTTGGCAACCAGTTATTCAGTCAGTTGACTATCTGTAGGACGGCTCACGGCTTTGCGGTAGTCAGTTACACTGCTAACGCTGCTAACGCACCCTGTGTTAGCGGTGGTGAACTAAAGTTATTTAAAATATAAAACGCGAGTCGACCGTGTGTGAAGTAAAAGCCTTGTGTTAATTACTTGCACCATGGCTACAGAAGTAATAAATAATGTACCAGAAAATACAGAGAAAGAAAAAGAATTAAAAGAGGACGCTGCGGCGGATAATGGTCAAACAAAAGAAGAAGCACCGGCTTCTGGGGAAAAGACAGAAACGAAGGTAGCTGACGAGAAAAAGGTTGAACCGGCACCACCTAAGCCCACCGTGCACAAAATCAATTTTGAGAAAGATGTCGTATATATGTACCAATTCCCACGAACTCCTTTGTTACCGTCGACTTCGCCGTACTGCTTGAAAGTTGAAACATGGCTCCGCTTGGCTGGAATCAAATATGAGGTAAGTGCTTGATGTTGTGAAACTAAAAAGAATTAACTTTTATTTGCATTTAACTTATTGCTTGCGCACAAATCGATCATTCCATGTTTAAATAAATTAAATTTTTGTTTTTAATAATGCACCAAACGGTTAAATTAAAAACATGAGAGTACGGTTACATTATTTTAAATTAATACTTTATTGGGGATTTTTTTTAATTCATGGGACGGAATTATATGCATCCCTTCATTGTTTTTATCACATGCTGTGAAAGACGCTGCTGCCGCGAATTCCGGCTTATGCGAATGAAATTATTTCTTCGTGTTAAAATCAATTGAAGAGATTTAAATGAAAATAAAAATCGGGTTTTTTTAATATTGATACAATAAATGTTAATTAATTGGTGCCTTTCTGTATTTTGTAACTCAGGAATACATGTTTAAGCTATCCCTTTCAAGAAACGCATTTTAAACTTTCGTAATTTCTTTATTGAGTCATTAAATGCTAAACATTTTCAATTACTCTGGAAAATAAATTTATACTAATCAACAAATTTGTTGATTATGTTTTTGTATATATATATATATTTAGAAAGATGTAAAAAATAATAAATAACTATAAATTGTCGAATTCAATAATAATATCAATTTAAACGAACTAATGGTGTGTGCAATGCGCATGCGTCGAGTATCCTTGTATCTTCTATCCTGCCCGATTAAACGTTTTTGGTAACTTAACTGCGCATGATCCAACTAAACGACGCTCGAACTGACCAACCATGGTCCACGGTACTCTCTTTGTTCACCCACACGTGATAAGCCCTAACCGTCAGCTTCATACTAATCTAAACAAATTAACGACTTGCCGAAAACTATCACTTTAAAATCTATATAATATCAATATTAATTTAAAATTGCATGAAATAAGTAGACAATGCACGTAACATGACTTCACACACTATATTTCTAAACATATTACATAATATATAGAAAGTAATGATAAAAAATCTTATAAGCTAATATTTCGTCAAAGGTACTTTTTACTTTACCTGTATGTCATATTTAATTTAGCGGGCAGAATCTCGAATGTAACTCCGGTAACTTTAACTTGGCGTCTTGCTGCTATGTTGTTTTCGATGCTTTAGTTAGCTTCTCAGTTAATGTGAGAAAATATATTGTATTTAAAATAAAACAACAAAATAACGAGTTTAGTAACAAACAACACGGATTACTCTTGAGGCTTAGGGTTGTCGATATGTCAGCAAGTTTGAAAGCCGTAGACTCAAGCCTGTTTACAATTAGTTGATTAAATACAATTTGTATCTAAATATGTATTTTAAATGTTAGTTTACACTTTAAAGTTACAAATTAATTCAATTATAATAAGGTAAATGATTCGGTTTTTCAAAGAAATTTCCGGGTCAGATTTATCAAAAGTTGGTAGCCCTGAGCCAAATGCTAGCTGTCCATGGTGCATTCAACTGCGCCATCCGCTTCAGGACCAGTTATTCATTTTAAACAAGTATCGGTGCAAATGAATATGTGGTACGATTTTCAATTTTTGTGCAACTTCAGTGACAAAAAAAATCTTCTCAAAATAATATGTTCATTTCGTGCGACACGTTGTTAGATTATTATTATAGGGTAGGTTATAGGGTTAGTTCTTATGGATGATGTTCCCGAGTTCTGGGGTTGAGCCAAAGAAAGTTATAAGAAATATTCAGTAGTAGTCCGTAGTTTAGAAGTTAGAAACGTTTACTCTCCCGTGCCTCGTACGCACGCCGCTGATCCTGCGCATGAACTCTTTCCGGTCGTCTCAAATTTGTCGTCCCGTCGGATTATGAGAGAAGCAATAGGGAGTGTAATGCTTGCATAAATGCTAGTGCACTATAATAAGTCCTATGCTGTTGGCTTGACGCATTAAATTTTTTATTTATTTATAATAGGTAGGCGGATTAACAAATGGCCTACTTGATGGTAAGTGGACCGCCCATAGACATTGTCGTTGTAAGCAATGTCCACCGTTCTTTATATTACTAATGTGTCACCAAGCTTGGAAAATAAGAAATTATGTCCCATTTGCTTGTAATTTTACTGGCTCACCCCTGAGACGGAACACATTGCTAAGTTATACTGTTTACCATAACTATAAGCGATGATTGGGCGGTACCTACCAAGACGGGCTTGGTAAAACCTACCACGAAGTAAATAGTTGCCTGATTAACTGATGTTCCTGATGACAATTTGTCGCAATGATTAATCAGGTGAATTTGACGCTCGTATTATCATAGTCATATATTTTTTATTCCGTTACTGCCTTTGATACAAATTTACAAAGGCTAATAATGAAATTAATAACTTGATTATACGCTAATACTGTAATAAATCACAGGTACACCAATGCCAAGCGCTCCGCCCAACTATTACAAAGCATGAATACATATAACCATGGAATTTTCTACGCGTTCATATTAAACATTTGAAATACCTCTACAACTACTATTTCAGATACGGAAACTTGGGGAGGTTTCGCTCTATGATAAAAACTTAACTGGATTTTGAAACAATTTACAATTTTAAAACAATGTCTGATTTGATTTTGTAAAACGATTTCAATTAGAGTGTATGAATTACAAATATTATCAGTGTTTTTTATTTTCGATCGGAATTAATATTTTTTTTATTGATTAGGCCATACCCCAAGAGTCTTAGACGCGTTTTGTTTGTATGTATTTGATAAAAACAAATTAATTAGTTTAATATGTAGATTTTTATTCTGTTTATCACAAGTCGAACTTACAAATTGTAATTTTTCTAATCAAAAAAGTTCGTAATGTCTTTCGTAGTAGGTTCAAATTTATTTTCTGCATGGATTCAGAGATTATTAGATTTCATTTTTAAAAATCAGATCAGATCAGATCAGATTTTAAAAAGACAGCTTAAGACGTATTAAAAATGTATTAAAAGGTATCTCTTATTGTATGAAGGCTTATGGTATTTTTCGACTTATTCTTTTCTCGTGACAAACAATTATTCGAGGGTAGCTCGATGCGATGTGAAATATAAAAATAAAATGAAAGTGTTTTTTTATAATATATAATAATCAATACCAATATTAAAAACAACCCCCTCCCCCCTCATACATAGTATAACATCAATTCACACGGACATATGATATAGTATAGGTATAATGTAACACTGTAGTAAATATAAGACGGTCTTGTTTACTTTTAGGCAACTTCCTCAAATATCTTATCGAAAATTTTGTGGACACATGAGCAAATAGGCATTGGTTATCGGTATTGGTATCGACTATCGAGCTATCGTCGCCTGCGCACCTTCTGTGATATTTGTACGTGATGTTTTGCGACGATGTTTTCTCTTTTGAGTTACTTTTGTTCACAAGTTGGGAATGTTTTGTTTTGGACAAGAAATATTCATGTAGTAACAAACCTTACTATTACGTTCAGTTTGTTTTGAACAACATTGCTTCTATATCGGTTGAAGAAAGTTTATGTAAACTTGGTTAGCTTCAGTCGAAAAAAAAAAAGATTGAACTTTGTTGTTATTTAAATAAATCTTTCAGTCGCTTCCTTGTACTTTGAGAGCATTAGTCATAACACTCGCATTGAGGATTAAAAAACTTAATTGAAAAAACACTGCACATTGCCCGTAGCATGGCCGCCAGATGTCGAGCCATTCTCTTATTATTCATAAGGCTGGTGAAACACGCGGAGAAAACGCACGCATCCGAGGTTTATTATATTATTGTAGTTACTACCAGCGTGCAGCGTGGCGCTAAAAATGCTTGATGATTTGATGGCACGTAATTAAAAATTCATTACATCGCCTAAGCAGGAGACAAAGATATGAGAATCCTGTTATGAGGGCCTAATTACTCGTTGCTCGAGCCGCTTTATTAAGGGCAGCGAATTAAGCGACTAGCCCGCAAGTTACGTTAATTATTGGGTTTTAACATTTCTTACATTAATTAACTCATTACGGTCATATCTCTATAGTGTAGCATATAATCTTATGTTCCCTGGTGTATGACAACAGCTATCCTTCCTACTTGAGAACGGTAGTCAAACAAGTATAGTTACAGAGGTAGCCTGGCTCTAATAAATATTTTATTATAAAAGATATTATTCTGCCGTATGTCTGTCTTGCACAATACACTAATGCGTGGGCTAAGTGAATAGTCGAACCGATTCGAACATTACAACGTTGCACTGTTATTAAGTGCTTATAAAAACAGGGCGTCGAAACTTGACACAATAAAAATTAAAAGCTTATTGGAGCGGACAGAATTGGGCTGGACGAGTTTTGGTGCTCGTTGGAGAGGAAATTACAGGTTTTTTATATGTATATATTATTTTGTTTCGGGTGGCGGTAAATATATAAATATAATTTTATTTGTTAAAGTAAAACAGTTAAACATAACGTAACGATGTATTGTATAGTTACACTTATAAACGCAATCTCAATAGATAACGCATTTATGTAAATATAAACATTATATCATACAAATCATTACAGTATTTATAAAAAAACCATTCACAAGTAGCTCAGTCAGAACGAACGGTCTTATAACAGAAACCGATTTGTATTACTAATGTTGCGGTTAGGATCCCATGTGTCAGAGGAGGGAGCTGCACTGGGGCCGTTGCCCTCGCTAACCTTGTACGCTATCAACTAATAAATTTACTCGACTCTCAACGGCAACACTTTCGTTTTACGTTACAATGTGTTCGTAATTCGTAACGAAGTAAATTCAGGTCATATTTCTGTACGCTATGCGGAACATTTCATCTTTGATTACGTTGTAAAAAAATCTTTTTCCATTATTGTTTTACATTAATGACATCAGATATCGTCTACTTGATATTTACTTTGATATAGCGACAAATTCTCATCACTATTTCACATATTATGACGTTTACAAGTAAAATTTGATATGTAGTTGTAGGCACTCGTGTAAGCGCGCCCGCATCAAAGACTGATTCAGGAATAGACGGATGAACTGGTTTCAAAGTTTTTAATAATATAGTTACAAATATGAAATAAATATTATGGTTATGTACGTTTCATTTTTGAAATAACGAATGTCTGTAGCACATAGGTAAACACAATAATATTAATCTTTTTACCGTTGACTACCGCTATATAACTTGATAAGTTGAATTAATTAGACGATGCTTTCGACATCGGTCAATAACCTAGTTATGTATGGAGTTTTATTACGTCCATTATTTTAATTATTCACACATGTCACATCCTCGCCCTTGTGTAATAGAATAAATTAATGTCGAAATTATTTCATCTCGTCCCCTCGGCGACAATTGTATCGTGTTAAAAGCTATTAAAAAAGTTAATACACACATATAGGGTAGACACTATATATTTAGTTTTAAATTAAAATAGTCATAATGAAGTTCGTTGAAGCTGTATTGTTTTTACGAACGATTACAATATAAATATCAATAACTCTATAATATAATATCAATATTTATATCTAGATGTAAAAATCTAGATATAAATATGTATTGATAATATTACAAGCTAGTTGTTTTGTAGCGTACAAAACAACTAGCTTGTTAGGGATTTGCATGTTAAATGTAACAAGATTTTTAACGGAACAACTAGCTGAGTATAAAGTAAGTTCTTAGTTTCTCAAATTGAATAGTATATCAAGTAGTTGGTCAGTTGTTGTAGTTAAATTATAATATAATCTATCTATCGAAGTATTTCAAGCAAAACTAGTCATCAAAAAAAGCTCACAATAGATCAATAATAAAAAAAATCGTCTTATATATTTATTGTACTATGTTCATTTAGCTAAAGCAAGAGGAACTGTCGATAGAGATGCGACCGCAGATTCGTTTGAAGCGGCAATAAAAACATGTCATTAAAAACCATTTCAGTTTGTTGTAAAATGAGTGCCGCTAACGCAATAAAGAGTTTGATGACTACTTTTACATTTAAGATTTTAAATTAATTTAACGAGCCATAACCTTGGGCGTGAATGGAATTAATTGAATAAGTTATCGACTAAATAAAAGCTTTAATTAATTTGAGCACGTTTTGATACAAATGTAGATGTGTTAAATCGCAAACGTGCAGTAATACGTTTCACTTTTATCGGTATATTACAAGAAAATTCGTCGATGCTCACTGAATAAATACTTATGAATATATTGTCATAATAAAATATTCATTAGTGTCGATGCGTGTCAGCCTGTCTTGCATGCTCGCGCATGTATAATAAAAACTATGTTAAGAATGTATTGGCATTACATATGTAAGTTATGTTCAATTGATATTGCTATGAATGCTTATTAAATCTTATTGTGAGCGTCGCTTTGTTATTAACATTTATATTAAATCGTACAGAGTGCATCAACTCGTTGCTATTATCGTAATGTATGCAGATAATTACGTATCAATTTAATAACACAATTATTTCTCAATAGTAAATAACTATTTTTAGTTCAAGTTATTATAACTAAAGTACAAAACAGAAGTATTTTGATAATGTCTGATTTAAAAATATAAACGGGTAATCTGAAACTGTTTTCATTTGATATTGGTACGAGTCAAATTATTTACATAATTTTCTCTTAAATTGAGCATAACTTGATAACTATTAGTGCATTATTGAGCGCTTTGAAAATGATGTAGAGGCAGACTTACGACCAAATATTGTACGATTGCTTCTATGCCTAACCACATTCTATTTTTAACCACACGATTACCACATTCTCTTGTTTCAACTAAAATGTTTACATAAATATATCATGCAAGAAGTAACCAAATAAATTTGTGGTCAACGCGAATAACTTGCGGTGGAAGCTTTCACAGAGGAGTGGAGTGTGTGCGAAATGTACCGCGGAAAGCACCGCCTGCGACATACTTTCATCTAGTTTTACGCATTTGATCTACAAGAAAGTAGCGAGAGCATTTCTGTAGAAACCTATGACTGTGCTCGATTGTAGATACTAGATAGATCACTGACTAGTCTCCCACTCGTTGGCGTAAACAATGTAACAATCGAAATATGTATGTGGAGAGCTAGTTTCAATGAACTCTGAATCTGAGTAGGTACGTTATAATACTTTAAAATATTCCATGCCAACGGATTCAAATTAACCACAGATACCTAATTATTTATCAAATTTTCTTTTAGGAATTTAATGTATTTTAATTAATTACTTTGTGTTAACACGGCTTCTGTTTTAATTACTTAATCCTCCTTGCCTTTTGGGGGATATAAAGTTTGTCTGGCTCGAAGTACCTAGTTAATTGGGTGGGATCGTCACGCAACGCTTCTACATTTTGGTTCACGCCATCGATAATTAATTAGGGGACATCGATTATGGTATCATAACTAACTTCGTGTCAAATCCTACTTAGTTTATGGTAACGATGTCATACTAATTTCGGTTGACACGTCCTTCCGTTTCGAATTATTACGATCGACCTAAATTGGCAAATGAATTTAAATAATAATTTACAATGTACTGATATACTTTCTAGATATATACTGATATAATTTTCCAAAATGTCCGTATTTATATCATTGTCATATTAATCACGGAGTGCGCTAGAGCTTCGTTCAGACATTAACATGGGTGCGTACAACCCACTCGCTATTCAACCGCAAAACATCGATACCTTATATTGTTGTGTCCGGATTTAAAAGGAAAGTTCCTCAGTGCAATTACACACACAAGGGACGTAACATCTAAGATATATTTGGTTGGTAAAAAATAGAAAATATTATTATATGACACCCTATTGGAGAACAAGCAACACGGTTGTTGAATTCGATATGTTATAAATGCATGACAGCTTAAATGTTATGCTGTCAACTTCAACTAATGAAACAATTTAGAAAAAAAAAAACAAAAATGGTCCAAACATTGGCCCGCACATGGCCCAAAGTTATCGTAAAAAGATATAATCAACAAAATACTATGGCGAATGAGAATTTTCATGTCGATTATAGATATTTTGACAAAAGACACAAATAAGATTGGCTTAAAACGTTTATTTTAATTAATTTCCAAAACACGGGTCGATAACGGATTTTGTGTTATACCACTAGTAAAGTTTATTAAAATATTGGAAGGAAAATTAAAACGCGGAAGTTTTTCGGATAATTCACCTACCAATACCGACGTTTCTAAAAATTGATAACTAACATACATTTAATAATGAATTTAGAATTATGAATCTTCACCACTTATAAACTTTATATCATTAAATTGTAGTGCATCGATTCAAAGAAAGTCTTTGCAATGCAAAATTGAATATAAGATTTAAATAAAATACTCTTTATTCGCGGTGATTATTTTTTGACCAGTAATGTGAATATAGTTACAAAAGATCTGATGTAAGATAGCTTATTATAAAAGGCAACGTAACTACTTTCTACCATCCACCAAGTACACTGAGTGGTTTAATTGAGAGAGACGTGGATATTACTAAGCTTTATTTTTAGATCTACCGGTATTTATACTGCGTTATAAAGTGGTAGAAGCGATTACAAAGATATCTTACATAAAATCAAATAAGTTTACCTGGCAATGCATGATATGCTTCTACAGTTCTTTCAGTTACAAGCTATCAAGAACAATCAAGTTACAAACAATCGCGTTGTAACGCGGAGTGTAATTTTACTCCTGAAAATTATACGACTAAATCTTTAGGTTTTTTCACATTCTTATAAATTCGGATAATAGTCAGTTATTCTTTTCAAGAACGAAAAGAATAACAAAAAATGATTTTTGTTGCACATAGTGGAAAAATACTCTTGAAAATATAATTAACTGACAATGTCGAGAAGCGTAATTTATTTCGCGGTCGCGCAGATGTTATCCTTTGTCAAGTCATCAAGGTAGCCGATGCATTTATTATTCCTATTGGGATCTTCGTTTCGAGCGGACGTATTTGGCTGAAGAATGCGGGCCGGGTACGCGTCGACCTCAGACGTTGGTCCATCAGGACGGAAGTGCGCATTGCTTACTTAATCGCAAACTCGCTGATTCGTATTCGGTACAGAACCTATAATATAACCGACATGCACCGTTATGCATATCAATAATAACGCAATGCAATCCCGATTAGGTGCGCTCAAGTTCGACGGCAACCTATTTTTTCATCCTAGTCACGAAAGTATGCTAATTACCCCGCAACTGTTATTGTTTCTCTTGTATTAAAATATAGGTAACACATAATTATGTTTTGTCATATTATTATTATTATTATTATTCAGGGCGCAAGTCAAATATGTATTTTAATTAAGTACATATGTGGAAACTTGGGTGCCTTACGATATATATTAATTAATTTTAATTTGTAATCTTGAAGTAAAATCGTAGTTTGTCTTAACGTACGGTACGTTGAATAATTCTGAATCAATAGATCAACGAATAACACACTGTGTGTATCGCAACGAAATGAGAAACCCGAGTAGGTTGGCCACTGAGCTATGAAGTCACGCCACGCTATGTCGGCTGCACTTTCTCAAGATGCCGCCATACTCCGGACGCCCGCGCATGTACAGACAGACGGCAAAAAACTGACAAACAACGCCTAACGTTCGGAAGCTATTGGAAAATATACATCCCTTCCTGCCGTTAAAGTTACCGGTTGACGATTTCGCTGAAAGATTTAACCTATTAACCTACTCTCGATGGCGAGTAACGTGTCATAGATTTCTTGTCTACTCAGCCAGCTGTGTTCTGTGAGTCTGATACTTGAATTTGTCTTTGTTTTATATATGTTCACTTGTATTTTTAAGCTTGGTTTAATACACAATAAGTACAAAATGACGAACAACAACAAAAAAATAGCGAACACACAGGAGAAGACAGAGAAAAAGGAAATAGTATAAAGTGGATTCAGTTTTTTATTGCTCCAGAACTCGTAGTGAAGTGTATCATTACTGCAGTAGAGGTCTGAGAGCCCTTACTGTTATGTTGTACAAAGAGAAAACAAGTTGCGTCGAACGGTCTCTGTTTTTGTCATAGGAAAAGTAAGATGACAATTGTGTCCGAAGTCAGTAACAAAAAATGCTTTAACGCTTCACAAGATACTTTAAGATATTACATTGTCCCAATAAGAACATGAAAATGTGGACGATTATACCACATTAAAGTACAGTTGAGAATTGGACTTTCACATTTACTAGTATATGTCCAAAGTGCTATATTATATTTACAAATTTGCGTCGGCTGCGTAGAATGTAACATAATTAACCCTAATCGATGGAAACGAAAACGATATTAATAAAAACAATTCTGTAATTTCAAATAAAACAACCCATAATTCGATTCCAGGCAATTCTTTCATATATTGTTTTGTAATGTTCACTTATATCCGTTTTGATAATTATACTCGTAATAACTTATCTTTTATCTATTTAAGATCACGTATATTAAAGCTACTACCAAATCATGTTCAGTTAATAGTTGAAGATACAGATAAGGCACGTCAACTTACGATTGTTTTTAGTTTATAGTGTATTAGCGGTTCGCATTTACCGATTGTTTTGATATTTTTGGAATTAGCATATTATTAATATTTTGTATAAAAAAACTCCGCTCAATATTAACCGTCAATCTAGGAATGAATAAAATAGCAAACAGATTTAGATGGAGCTCATACTATCAGATAAATAAGCGCTCAATGTGCAGATACATAAAATATTTAACAAATATTCAATTAGCTTAGTATTTGAAAGCTTTCAGAACCCAAAAAATTGTTACTTGTCTTTTCAATTTATACTTGTTTGCTTTGGCGATATTTTTTTTAAAACTCAACTTAAGAAATGAGTCGTAATAACTGTTAAAGTTAAGTTACGTGTTATTAAAATTATTTTCATTCCTTACCTACCCATTGCGTCACAAAGAGAGCTTTGTGACTCATCCCTACAAATCGTGTAAATTAAACGGAGCCATAACCTCATTAGCGTTAATTGCACACAATAGTGGTGCACAGGCGTGAATTAATTAAATTTTCACATATTCTGCATCTCAAAGGAATAATTACGTAGCTACAAACTGGAATTAATACAATTTAAATGATTTGTTATTTATACAGTATATGCTACTTTAATAAAATAATTTAAAATAACATGTTGTCACCCATAGAATTATCTGATCATATAAAAATTCAAATTCATCTAAATTTTTTGAAGCTATGGATTAAAATTTGGGACGAACAACGTAGTAGCAGCTAAAACCTTACTTTTTACTCTTATATAGTTTCTTTTGACTTATAAAAATAGTATAAACCTGTATAGTAAAGTTTATGCCAATAAAATAATAAAGCATTTATAAATTTTAACACATATAAAAATCATATTTATAAGTTATTTAAGAAAGACCAATAAAAAGCATCGCAAAGTCGTACAGAATATTTTAATTCCACTAATTATATCGTACTTTTAACTTGTAACAGAGCTATTTAATATACCCGCTTTATATTGGTAACATATTTTTTGTAAAAGATAGCCTTCCGAAATCCGATCAGCTTCCATGAAATGTGAAATATTTGTTAACCGACGCCGACTTCCGCTCATTCAAGTGATCAGTTAAACAATGAACACAAGCGAGAAGTGTAGGCTGGATAAACCTTTCTTTGATACTTTAAAGAGGACAATCATTCCATTACAGGTCATTAGAAAGCAATTGATTCTAATTCAGTTGTTCCCTCAATTTATCGCACATCATAGAGAAGAAATATAAAGTTAGACCATTCGCTTGAAGTGCCTTACTTCTTGATATATATATATATATATATTTGAATTTATTACAAGTACTATATAAGTAATAAGACTGCGCAATAAATATATGCATTAAAGAGGTTGAGTGAGGTACTCATATATATAGATCATGATACACTTTTCGTCGTATTTTGTTATCATTCATAAGACTGAGATAAAAAGACCGCGTACAAAAGTGGAATACGAATGCTGACTCTGCATACGGAAACTATTATCTTGTTAACCCTTTTGTAGCCTATTGCTTTATTGCATTCGTAGATACATATCCTGTCACTTCTTCAGATAAGCCTGTCTGTATTGGGACTCGGTTATTTATATACGTAGCGCTTTTGTTGTGACTACAATAGAGATTGCAGAATTAAGTAGGTAATGTTTATTGTTTGATTTTTAGTCATGTTATGTCTATGTCGCATATCGTCCCAAATTTCCACTAACCAAATCGTCTAATTAGTAATACGAATAATTTGCAATAATTAATTTTATTAATGTAGCAAAACGGTCCAATAATCGATATAGCTATAATGTTTAATGAGCGATTTGTCTCAAGTTTTTTAAAGACAGTTGTCAATTTTATTATCAACATGTTTATTTGAAAAGTAATATTTCTCAGGTTTTTGGTTATTAATTGTGTTAATATGATTTCGCGCGTATACAATTCTGATGTTCAGCGATATTGTAATCAAATATTCTATAATACAATTTCCTGCCAAGCGATCTTTCTCTGCTTGTAACGCAGCCGGATATTCAATGCTAAGGCATCAGAGTTGCTGCTATAAAATAGAATATATTTTAAAATTAACTTATTTCTTTGTAGCAAAAGTTTGTGTGGTTTGACTATATTCATTATTTACCAATATTAATCTAATTTAAAGCGAACCTTTTAAATTATAAGTAATTATATATTACTTGGAAGTTTTAATAGTTCACTTTAATCGATGAAATCTGTACGAGTTTTGGTAATAATAAAACAGAAATACTAATATGGCTTTAATGTGAAGTGTTTTCTCGAAAGCCGATGTTTAAGTAACGGTGTGCATTGTGATGCATTGTTTACACTTATCGCTAACGTCCGCTGGTAAAATTAACTCGGATTCAGTGCTTGTTGTTCCTACCAACTAGCACAGTATCTACGTAATTAGTAATGTTACGTTAATGCAGGCACAGAGTTGCGTTGTTGGCTTGGAATACTGATAGCGAGGTCAATGGGCTCTTGTTTCGAATTGCTTGTGTTGAGTCCGCGAAGTGATTCGCGCTAATTTCCTACTGTCGGATATCGATCGCTTGGTAATTACATTAGCTATGCGTAATTTATTGGTGCGGAATTTAAAATTAAACACTTATGTTTCAAAATATTCCGAGAAGTGGCTGCATGTTATCAAAATATTCTGTGTATTGCATTGCGGCATGTTATTTGACAAGGCCTTACCGATATTTAATGTAATAATAATAATAATAGTTATTAGTATGCTAAATGAGTCAGAAAGTTGTATTTAGAAGCATGTATATAGTTATTGTACGATACAATTAATTGTATGAACACTATTATATGTAGTAACATGACGTTATGATTAAGGTAATCATCCAAAGCATCTATCTGTTCAACATACTTTTGTGTGACAGAAGATCTTCCGACCGAATCCACATCGCAAACTGAAAAGTAAAAGCTTCCTTAGTTCAAACTTCTATTCAATAATCGCATTATCATCAATTAGAACCGCCCATAGTGAAATGATGGACGTCGTCCTGTTCGAATCTAATGTAATCCCTGTTATACTAGTTGGTACTCTTTTGTTTATCGCGAGGATGTAGGAACGATATTTCAATTTATTTATTAAAATGTTATCATCAACTTAATTGAATGATATAACATAATTAATCAGAGGTGATGCAGAAATCAAATGATATATACCTTAATTATATAAGTATGTCAAATGGTATATATGTACGAATATAATATTATAATATGTAGGCGCGTAGACGTGGGGGTCGGCAACCGGGAGTGCTTCGACCCGCGTGGTGCGCCTGCGCGACCCCGGCCATCGACCAGCCCCGGGAGGGAGGTTCGGGGTGCGCCCGGGACGCGACAGTAATCATGTCTGCTGACTATCGACAATATACGTATGCTATGTAACGACGGGGATCAAAGCTTGGGCTATTTACGGATACTTCATCTAATTTTTTAAAATAACATTCCATATTTGATTTGTATATTTATCATCGTTTGTAGGATATGATAAATAAGGGTAGGTAGGAAAATGTTTTAGTTTTTAAAATTATATTAAAATCGTCTAGTTTCGTCCGTAAACTCATCATCTAATTACCTTGTGGCTCAAATGACACAATATTTAATGTCCGAATTTGACAATACTTAAACATAAATTCTAAAATAAATGTCTGCCTATTGTGAAGATGGTAGGGACTTTAAAAGAAACAATGATGTCGCTCCGTTAAGGGTTTGGGTACCTGTTTATTTTACACAATACGTCCCTAAAAAGGCACCAAGTTTAGGGCTTACTTAATGAATAAAGTAACAATTCGTTCGTTCGTAATATTGCAGATATATTAAATTCGTTTTGAAGAAGTCGCATTTAAAATACATAAGAGTTTTGCCAAATTATTCATAATTATAGTATAGAAGCAATCGAATGAGCAATTATGACAAGTCTATTATTATTTGGTTTATCAATCATCTTACATATCCAAATAAGAAAATTATCATCGACATTATACATGTATTTATAGCACGCAAACATCTATAATATTCATGAACTATTTACTTCACTGATATTACTTGTAGAACTAAAAAGAAAACTTTAATTTGTATTATCTTAAGCATTTAATCAGGAAATAAATTTAATGATCTCATTTTTATATAATGTAACGAAAATGTCAATCCTTCAACCCAAAGCCACCACACCCTTTAATATTTCAAATAAACTTATAAATTACGTTTGACATTCCTTTCATTTACCCCTTGGTGAAAACTCTCTTGCGACACTCCGAAGTAGGTCGTGGTATAGTGTGCGCCACCTATTCATTAAAATAAATTAAAAATGCTAGCGAAACACAAAAGAGGTTTTTATTTCATACCGCAAGCTGGACGTCATAATGTACATTATTATAACTTTGGGAGAAAAATTTGCACTACGATAATACTTTTATTTATTTCACCGTCTGTACATCACTATTTTGTAGTGTCATTAAGTATGCCAACTTATCGTGTTCGTAAGCCCATTCGAATAAACTAGTCTGTTTGAAATACAGTTTTTAGCATTATTATATATAATTAAGGATTGATACTTTGGTAAATTGATAATCGTGGGCGCGAATATTTCAACAAATAATATTCCTAACATGAATATTTAATCGATACAACAATTTTCATAATACAAAGAGACATGCGTAACATCCCTATTTAAATTGCAAATAATTTCCATTGAGAATGCGGCGAGTCTATTCTTTAGTGTTTAAAATATAGATATAGTAACTGTACCTGAGATCAAGGCAACATTTCTCATGTAGAAAAAGAATTTTAAATGCTTCGACAGAAAACCGGTATCAGAGGACATACATCCGTGGGACGTTATTCGGGTTCTTTTAAAATTCCGCTTCGCGATCCTCTGAATGATTATTAGCCTATAATTTTTTTAATCAACGTTTTTTTTATGATTTACACATAAATAAATTATGGTTTAATATATTATATTCAATATATTCATATGTACAAATAAATAAATTACAAAAATGTTTTTAGCTTTTCTTAATATTTGTATCTTATATATAAAACCTGTTTTATGAAGTTCATTAAAATTTAAAAAGTTAGTAATTTTTTTTCATACTTTTGAACGCTGAAACATACATTCCATTTCGTATAACATTCTATAAAAATTAATATCATCGAAAATAATAACCGTGAGTGGTTTTAATTTCACAACTAGCCGTGATTGTTATTATGGCGCTCTCCCTCGGGAACCTGCTTTGAATTCAGGAAGCTTTGCGCGCTAAATATGCTAATCTGCCATTAGGCCGCCACTCTAGGAATTCCAAGTTGATCCGTTCACTGCCCATTGTCGTTCGCGTGACTATGTTAATATGTGATAGAAGTGCATTACATTGTTTGTCTATGCCTTTCATATGTTTTCTATTGTACACAAAGATATTTATGTTGTAAAATCAATTTAATTGGATTAAGCTAATCTAGTTGTATTCATGTACTTTAATACATATAGGTTTTTTTGTGTATAACGGATTTTTGTATATATATTTATTCGTTAATTAGGTATTTCACGCATACAGTTCTTATCTGATTTTTGTCATTTTTTGGCCAATATACGCCATCGTTTTACACCTTCACTTATTGTGGAAATATGAATGTCTTATTACATGATGTATTGTAATCTTAAAGTATTATAGTTTTCTATTAATGACATAATTGTTGGAGCGGTGACAGTTCTATTTTGCAAAGAATATGTATACATAGAATTGTGATGGCACAACTAATTTGACAATTTCGTATAGAAATATAATATCCCTAAATTTAATTTTTTAGCCAATTGTATTAAATAAATTATTTTATGAACTAAAAATATCGTGAAAAAAGTGGTTTTTATTGACAACATCATTCGAACACCATGCATGTTATCAGGTAAATTATTTTATTTCACGTTGATATTGTAAATACATATTATTACTTCGGAAATAAGTCGAAAAACACCTTTGTTATCCGACATCGTGTATGAGTATTCGTGAGTTTTACCAATTGCATGTACAGATATGAAACCCGAAAACATTATATTAAAAACATATAAACGTACGACGGCAATACTATTACTCTTTATTTTATTTCATGTATAATTTTATATCGTTAACAAAGAGTATCCGTGCCACTACGATGCAAGAAGGTTATCACTTGTATCTGATAATATTGAATCTTTATTTTAGTTATTAAAATCCTTCGCGATGGTTTAGGTTTTTATTAAACACACTTAATCTACAAGTTCTGTAGTAAAAAAATGCACTTACATATATGAATCTATATTCATTTAACTGCTCGTTATCACGTAGAAATAACGGAGTAATATCTAGCTAGGACTAAAATTTGAAATCTTTGCGGAAGTTGAGAATAAAAAACATATCTTAAACAATTACAATCAAGTATAAACGTTACCAATTTTTTCAATCCACTTCCTGTTATAACCTACGAAGTTAATATCGTGTACCCCAACCGAAATTTCACTTATCACACTTTTTTTAAAAATATTATACATGAGTTGTAGGTAATCGTAGGGATGTTGCGGGTAGGCGAGCCGGCAGGCTGATAGCTCGTGGGGTGAGCGGGGTGGGGCGGGTGGTCCGGCCGGTGAACCCTGTTCGAAATCAATACAGCTGCCGGCTCCCCGCCCAGATTTTGGGCCTGCTCTAGCGCGTCACCATGGTTACGAGACTTGCGGCTCGATCAACCACGCACACATTCATAAGCTTATCCAACGAACACTAATGTAACCGTGATGGAGCTTGTTTACTGATTGCTGACAAATAAGATTGTAGTGGCTTAACTTAATATAATGGATGTTGACTTTCATTTTAAATATGAAACATATCTTAAATGCTAAAAGAAATTTAGATCGCTAATAAAGCATTCTTTTTATCGACAACTGGCCAAGTAGCTAAAATTGTATAATGCAATTAATTTAAAAACATATATTGTCGATGTGAGATTTCGTCTTGTCCTTATAAGGCAATGCAGGGACCTCGCCCCCACCAACCACGCGGGGGACCGCGTCCCCCCGCGTCTGTCTGTGGGCTTACAAACTTTAAAGCGCAACTACACATCCGTCTCTACTCGGTACTCATAATTTGATCATAGTGACCACCTGTTGGTGCTCACGTGTAAAATGAATTTATAAGTTCCAAGTTTTGGCGAATTTCGACAATGTTGAAATATTATCAAATTGTTTTTATAATTTAGCAAATGACAAAAGTAACAAGCGAAAGCACGTAACAAGCACGCAACAAAGCAACTAACAATGACACGAAGAGCTTACATAAAGAACATGTTATTTTAGGCTCGTCGGTTCCCATAATTAATGTATTAATGTAAGTTACTCCATATCGATTGGAATATCGAGAGGCTGTATGTTTCAACGACGTGTGTCAACGGGGTAGCTCAGGTCAAGCTCGATGCGCATGCTCAGCCCCGACGAGCTCGCCTGTTGCTAGGCCGTTTACAAATTTAAGTTAAACATTAATTCCGCGTTATAAATAAATCTATTCAATATATATAAACGAATGGTACGTCCTTTAAATTCTTTGTCATGCTTTACCTTTATACAGTTGTTATTGACATTTCCGTTAACAAAGTACTGGCTATCAAAGTACAATAATTTAAGGGATATTAAAAAAAAAACAACGAACCATTGCAGTGCATGTCGTGTATTAGCTGGTAGGATAAACACTAGCCCAGCTTCGTTCATGTAAAATAATTGCATATAACTGATAATGTACTATGTCACTGTAAAGTTGCGTTGAGAAATACATTAATCACTTCATTTTCAGTACCAGCAATGTCTTGACGATAAAATGTAGATAATCTTCAGGGTACCTCTAACTTTTCTTGTTAATTTTTGTTTTTACTTTTAAATGTTAATAACTCTTTTATAATACCGCTAATCTGTCTTTGTAAAGTTTTCCGTCTAATTACTGTATAAGAACTTCTTAGAAACCTTGTTAAGTCCTTTGAGAAAGTTTGTCATCGCGTTTTGATTTATATTTAGATGCTATGGCTTCATTTAAAGTTTTATACGATATCAAAAGTATAATATCTAACATCGTAATGAATATTTATGTATTTTAATGACACATGTAGTTTAGATGTAATCTGATTTTACTTAGCTATGCGAAATTATCAAAACCGGTTTTAGTTTACTATACACTATATAATATTCATGTACTTCAGCAAATATACAATACTCTCTTAAATTACTCGTATTTCTTCACGTACTTTGACAACACACTTTTTTAAAACTATTTTTCGCCGGCTCCTGTAACTACTTAAATATACCAAAAATGTATTATTAAGAATATATTTGTCTATATATTAATTTTTTTTTATGTTTTGTTGTTTTTCTGTGGTTTGCTGTTCTTATTTAAAAAAAAATTGCCTGTGTAACGTTTCTCAATAATTATAAGTATCATTTGGAACTCGCAAGCATATTTAAGTCTCTTATTTTCTGCGACATGATATTTCATTTTCATTTGTCGTATCATTAAGCGATATAATATTATTAAAGCAGCATATCAAATAGAAAACTATAAGGAAAACATAAGTGGCCATTTTTGTTAATAATGGGGTAGCTGGTGACAATTGTGAGAATTCTAACATTTGTTTCAGAATTTCTAATAAATGCCTCGCCATAATCTTTAGACATTCCGGGTTCTCTTTCTTTTCCTTTGTTTATTGTTTTGTAAAATTGACTGTAATTTCAAATAAGTACTCACATATATTTTAACGATGTAATACTTTTGTTTCTCACACTGGTTATTGCTGTTTATATTGTTCGATATGGTTATCAAAATGGTTTTCCTTATGATTGTTATAGAACGTTGATCACAAGGCGAAATTCCGCTCCAAAAAGGGACAGCTTCCCTTCGTTGAGCTGAATGGTGAAGAAATAGCCGACAGCGCTTTCATCATCAAGGAGCTCTCGGAGAAATACAACAAAGATTTAGATGCCGGTAAGTGTCACATATCTTCGGTTAAGTAATTGTAAGTAAGTGTGTTTTATGTATTTACAAGCAAAACTGCTTTTGTTTAACAAGTTTAAGCTTGTGTTAGGAGACGAAGGCGGGATTGAAATTTGAAATTGTGATTTGCACTGCGCTATATTAGTGGCTCCTATAAAATTGCGCTTTTGTAGCTTCTAAATTGACATAGGCGTAGCTTAGGCTCTGTCAACATAATATGCTATCCAGGATATTAAAAAAAAGTTAACTCCTTCTCTTCTTTGTTTCCTAAGCTCAACCAAGTTAAGTCTCAGAGTGACCGATATGAGCCTATGCAAATAACCGATTACGAAAATTTCCTTGCAAATAATATAAAAAATATTTTTACGTCATAATAAAAAAAATACTTCGAAAGGTAATGTAGTAGAGGTGACCCTTTTAGAAAAATAACAAATTGCATTAAACTTGTTCTATGTTTTAAAAAGCGAGAAAATATTGGAAAAGTGAATTTTCCTTTAACTAGAATGTAGAAAGCTTGATAATTAAGTAAAGGTACATCGCTTTTAAAAAGCTGTTCGTTTTATTGTCATTTACTATTTAAGACGACTAAGACGTCGAAGTCTTTGTCATTTAGCTAGACTAGTAAAGTAATATTGTCGGCACGCCTTTTGTCTTGTCTTTTGATATGAAGGTGGTATTGTTTCATATATCCAAAGCTATTATGTGTTAAAAGTATACTATGTGTATTGATTTATATATATGTATATTGTTTTACTTGGTGGTAGAGCTTTGTGCAAGTTCGTCTGGGTAGGTACCACCCACTCATCAGTTATTCTACCGCAAAACAGCAGTACTCGCTATTGTTGTGTTCCGGTTTGAAGGGTGAGTGAGCCAGTGTAATTACAGGCACAAGGGACATAACATCTAGTTCCCAAGGTTGGTGGCGCTTTGGCGATGTAAGCGATGGTTAACATCTCTTACAATGCCATTGTCTATGGGCGTTGGTGACCACTTACCATCAGGTGGCCCATACGTACGTCCACCTTCCTATGTAATAAAAAAAAATGTATTAAGAAGTGTGTACGAAATCAATACTGAAATTCCAGGTATTGGCTCCTTGAAATGCCCGGGCGACCTAGAACTAAGATAGAGGTTCTGGGAGACGCGCATGTGCACTTAACGCATAGAGTAGAACTAAATTAGCTTGCAAGTTTTAGAATTACGTCTTTCACAGGTCTGACGCCCGACCAGCGGGTTGTCACGCACGCGATGATTTCGATGATAGAGAATCACCTTTCATGGGTGATTCTCTGGTGGCGTGCCAAGTACCCGGACAGTGTTATCAAGGGTTATCAAATGAATCTACAGAACGCTCTGAACACCCGCCTTCCAAATCCGATACTCAACTTCTGTTACAAGTTCACCTCTGGACGCAAGGTAAGTTCTCTGTTTTGAACATCTTTTAACTTTTCGTTTGAAAGGGTTCTCTACCGGCCGGCGTTTCGACGCCACCGATGAAAACAATAACATTTAATAGTGAACTTTCAAAGCGCGCTTACTTCGTTATCTAATTATTTTGTTGGAACACGTTATGTGACACTTTTTGGATTTCTAATAAAAATACAAAGAAAGTTGCTAAATGTAATGTTTCTAAAATGTTTTAAAATTGTATCAGCGGAATACATATTGTATTGAATATACTCTATATCTATAGATCTCGTGAGTAAAATATTCTAACGTTGGAAACAAAATTTTCCGATGAAATTAGTAAAAATTTCACATCCTACAATGATGTTATGACGTATTGATTTATCTCAAAATGGCGGCAATATTCAATAAAAACCGCCATTTTGAAAATGTACACCCTCCATCCTACCTCTTGTTGTCTGGGAAAGCTAGTTTTATTGTAGGTGCACCCCCCACCCCGTTGCATATAGGATCGTCGCACTCTGTAGCGCAACACGGTGCACTACGCATCTCCCCCTTACCCCCATGGCGCCTGCAGTCGCCATACTGCTGACAGCAGTAGTTAAATATCCGGGCACCTGTTGAATCTTCCCTAGTTGATGCGGAGCCGTGATAGCGAAATGTACATCATGGTTAGTTGATACGCGTCTTATATTAATTAGTTTTTTAATCTGCTCAATACTATCGAGAATTTTTCAGTGGATTAAACTAATATTTTTTTAAATACCTATTAAAGATTATTTAAAGATTTTTTCGATGGTTATAAAAGTTTTATCCTTTGTCTGTAGGGTATGAAGAAGGCAAGGGCTCACGGCATCGGCGTGCACAGCCAGGACGAGATCATCGAGTTCGGCAAGAACGACCTCCGCGTGCTCTCTGACCTGCTCTCCGACAAACCATTCTTCTTCGGAGATGAGCCAACACTCGTAAGTACCTAGCATTAGAATTAACCGGTTTCATCGTCTCGATATATAGCGTCGCCATTAATGCGTATTGCGATTATGATAGCAATATTTTCAATTGATCCTTTGTCTGTACGACCACGTTCATTGATGCGGCGGCGGTTGCACTGCCGGGTGGGGGTGGTTCGCTTCCTGAAAGAGCGGTCGAGGGCGATAGCCGATCCATCATTCCAACTTATGTACAAATCATAAATAGATACAACCACACAGCAACAGTAAAGCCGCGTTATAGACATCAATAGCTTTAAACGACAAGGACAATTAATAATAAACTTGTAAATTGATGTATTTTTTATAACTTGAAATTCTTTATACGTAAAGTCCTTATTGTTATTAAAAATAAGCTTAGCCAAATTTCGACGTTTTCGTTACAAAATTTTTCTTAATTCCAAAATTACAATATTTCTGTATATTTCTATATTAATTTTTGTGACAATCGTTTGTGATAATCGCTAGGAGATCTCGGTACAAGTTGTAAGGTTTTCAATAAATATTAATTTTTCTTTGTTACGTAACGCCGTTCATCGATATGATGAGGTATGGAATTACCTGTGTTAGTATTTACCCTGTTTTATTTGGCGGAAATCGATCGAGCTTTGCCCGGGCGATAGGTGGTGGGTGGGGTAGTTTGTGGGAGGCGACGGTCGGGGAGAGAGTGGGCGTTGTTCGGGTTATGACCCCAGCTCGTCCGGTGCCCGCACAACCTAGGACGTCTTGACCTCTCTTTGTACCTTACACTTGCCGAGTACAAAGCTCCGAGACCTAGATTACTTAATTATAACTAAACCGAACCGTTACCTAATTTATTAACTTATAATTTTCGTGAACAATTTAAAATTATTTTTTATCCGAATTTAACTTTCTTATTTATTTTTATTTAAAAAATAGCTTATAGGCTGATCACTCAGAACTTTATTTGAAACAAAAGTTTTTTTTTAACTACGTAAGAAAACTAAGTTTTGATCTGCTAGAATTTGCTAGGTTTTAACTTATTCTTTACAAGATCGGTTATTTTAAGAATAAAAAATAAAATACGTAACAAAGAATGAAGAAATTTTAATTATATATTTTTTTAAATTCTGGCAAATAAATGCGAGAATATTATTACAATAATCATAAGTTTGCTTAGATAAAAAATGAAAAATAGTGACCGTTTTGATGTTTCAACAGCTGGACATAGTGGCTTTCGCTAACCTAGCTCAGCTGCACTTCATAGACAAGGAAGTGCAGCACGCTCTACGGGATGCCCTTAACGAGTCGTTCCCTAACCTCGTGGGGCTCGTGTCCCGTCTCAAGGAGCGAGCCTATCCCGATTGGGATGAGATATGCGCGATTGAGACTATGGCGACTGCTTCGAAGAAAGAGAAAGACACTAAAGAAGGAACCGGTCCTGCTGAGAAACAGGCAATGGCCGATGACGCTGAGAAAGGAAAGGTACGTAGCTTCAAATATTTCGGCATCCATCATTCCAGTGAGTAAAGTTCATTGGCAGGATTTTGCTGACTTTTACGGTGGGCGCGTAATTCGCATTAGTCTGCTCTTCTTGCGTCATAAGTTTAGATATGGGAGCCACTTGTAATTCGGCTGGAATACAATGGCGGAAAAAAACATTTGACTTATTGTCGTCAATCTTAAGAGAGTAATACAATCCAAACAACAGTTAAATAGGTCTCTACAAATAGATAACGTTGTTTTTTAAATTTCAGGGAGATGAGAAAGAGAAAGAACTAGAGAAGGAGCCGGAGGAGAAGGAGAAAGAAAAGGAGAAGGAGAAAGAGAAAGAAAAGGAGAAAGAGAAAGAAAAAGAGAAGGAGAAGTAAATGCGATTATAGTGGACGCTCGTACCCACTACCATACTTACATACAAGTTGATACATTTAGGAGTCAGACTCATAATACAATCTGTATATTGTAAGCGTGTAAATCCATTTGTCTTTCCCGTATTATCAGTTGGTGACGCGAGTCCGTCTTATAATGCTTTCGTTTGACCGGCAGGCAATAATTACCTTACATACTCAGAAAAAAACAAGTTTGAAGTTTGAATAAATGAAAAAAATATTTATTTTATAAGTGACACATCCACATAAAGTTTTCAAAAATAAAATCAAATTTTTGACGTTAGTTATAAAAATTTTGACGGTCATTATTTCGAAACAACAATGGTGCGTAAGGGGAATTAATTGTCTGTCGGTCTTATTTTTATCGATTATTTTAGCTTGATAGTGTTTTGTGCGTTTGTCGACCCGTAATTATAATATGTTGGTGTTATCTAAATTGAATTCTATGTTTAATGCTTCTTGTAGTTATCAATATTAATATTATTCGATTGCTTTGTCCATATTATTTTGGTATTAAATTTATTATCGGATAGGTAGATCGGTCGTTAAGGTACTTACAGGAGTATGTAAACATTTATTTGAATAAATTATATAGAAGATGAATTAATGATAAGCGAAATTAATATTGACATTCATTCATTGTATGGTTAAGTATGGAATGTTTAGTGCTTACGATCATCGTTGACTTCTTGGTCGTTCGACTGTAATTATTCATAAAGGGAGCGTTTCATGACTTTTAAACTGGTTATTTAAGAGTGGTATACTCAATTCATGTTATAATAACTGTAGGAATTTCAAATCGGATACATTATAGTTGTGGAGTATATTTAACTAAGACTAGAATAATTGATACCAAAAATTGGCGAATGTTTATTAGATAAATTGGAAAGTAAAGGTTTCAATCACGCGAGAGCTGATATCGGCCGCGCGAGGTGCACTCGGAGCCGGCGTTTGCTTAGAAATGTTTTGAGGTTCTTGTACTCTATTGGTTTATACAAAAATAAAATAAAAAAAGAAATTTACAATTTACAAATTTTTGATAAAACGAAAAAAATCTGGAAGACTGTTTTTCATATTATTATCTATTCATAGTCCGTAATGTTTTGATAATGTATTCATTGTTAAGGTTAAGATGTATTCAACTTTTTATATATTATTATGATCGTCCATAATATGTCGGTCCGCGTCCGAGCATTATACTCGCCGTCGTCGCACCTCTAGCGAACCATCTGCTAGCCCCAATTCCCATTTCATCAATCCATCCTCATCATCATTTCATCGCTATTATCGTCATCATTTTTATCGTTATCGTAATCATTTGCATCATAATTACCTTCACCATTTTCATCGCCATTATCATCCTCTTCATCTTCATTATCATGGTCGTCCTCATTGTCATCGCCATTATTCTCATCATCATTGTCGCCTTTAATATCATCATTTTCGTCATCATCATCATTATCTGCATTGTTGTAGTAGTCGTCACCACCATCGACAATTCATTCATAGACATATTCATGACGCATGATCAAGATTTAGCATTGCATCGTCAGCGTTTTAATTTCGGTATCGGTGACACGCCGATGGATACCAATTGCATAAATCGTCACTGAGACAGGCTTTATTAACTAAGTTAGCTCGTAATTTTAAAGTATTCCCATTATCGATTCACTTTAACCTTTATTATTTCGAGCAGTCGTCAGACCTATATAGCAGTTTCGAGGTGTTGAAACGTTTTCATCGGCGTCCAACGTTGATGTAGTCCGTGGGCGTCGGTTTGAAATAACTGTCTTGTTTATTAAGGGTCTGTAGTTTGGCGGCGGAGCGTTGCGAACTTTGGTCTCGCACGACTTTTTACGTTGTTATATCCCGAATAGGCGAAATTTATATGAGACCGCGATCTAGGTTCCGGTCTCTAAGCTTACCACTAGTAGATGACAGGTCGTTCGCTAGATGGAGGACCGCCCCCGTCTTGAAATCTCTATCGACTATCTCTTATTACTAATTATTATACTTAGGATAGTAGAATGTAAATTTGATAATATCTAAACGATGTTCACAATGAGTAGATATCATATTAAGTGGGTTCGTCTTCCCCGGTCCCGCGAGACTCGGTGCGGCTCACTAAATGATATTAGATTTAGGTCCTAGCGTAACATAGATAGCTCGTGAACGTCCACCTGTCGCGTCAGCTGTAAGCCGCGAGGGCGAAGCGAAAGGTGCTCGTCCCGATTTATAATGATAGTGGTATTAGTTCGGGTTTTTGAGTAGACGTACGATTTTAATTTCTCATTATTGGGGTATGGTTGACGTTCGCGTCCCTCCCGACAACTGCTGACCATCACTGCCATTAGCCTCACGTAAATTAAGATTAGGGAAGTTAGATTAGGACGTTGATGGTCACACCGTGCGACATATTCGTTTCAACGATTCGCACGGGTACCTAATTCGTACTCTATCGATAGGTACATATATAGATGTAATATTGAGGCTAAAGTCGATAACGATAGCAGAGCCTGTTTCAGTGTTTCATCTTCAGCTCGGACGAACACGGACGAGCTAACACTCCACTTCTCATGTCTCTCACCTCACGTACGCATCACGCACCTGTAGCGCGTCACACGCCATGTAGGTACTATACGTCACGATATGATCATTTAAACATATTGTAGACATTCTCTTGAAAGCTCGTTTCTCTCACGTGAGCCATCGTATGGTACAGTATTTCCATAGTGTGTGACGCTCTTAATGTTAGTAAGTGAGCGCGACGGGTGTTCTGTTTCACTCGGATGTCTTAGTTTTAGCTTTGTACGTAGTAGTGGTAGGCTTAAGCAACGGTAACGACGCACTGTAGCCGTCGGTTGCGATTATGGGACAGTAAGGAAGCGACATATTGATTGGATGACACGCGGTGATTGAACAAGAGGAGTCTTCTCTCTTTATTGTCCCATTTCATAGAATAGATTTACATTTAATCAATTTTGACTTTTATGAAATGACTCAATTTGTGTTGTAAGTTTTTAGTGCTATAATACAAATTAATCATAAATAATTATAGGTACTACTGTATGTTTTATGTATAAAATAGATTTGTAGAGATACAATTTTATTGAAATGATTTTTATTATGTATTAGTTATGCTTAATTTTTGGATTCACTTTTGAGGTTTATTCAATTATTGTGTCAATATCTAGTTATATAAGTAATATTCGTTAGATAGTAATGGTTCGCCATAATTGTATCCTTTAATATACTTATACAACTTAACTGAGCTTTCAGTGGAAACGATTCCCTTTAAGAATTTCTGTATAACATTCTATCCACATTAAAGTATATATCTAATATATTGAGTCTGCAAGCGCTTTAGTGAGATATCAACCTTATATCCCACTAAAGGGTAGAGCAGGTGTTTTTTATTTAACTCACCTTTTCCTTCCTTGGGTTACTTGCTTCTGATACATCTTACGTTTTACAGATTTAGATACTCTTCCTTGTAAGGATATCTTTTTTTAATAACGAAACATCAGTTAATATTTGCAACAAGAATCAAATTAAAAATTTAGAAAAATATTTTGTTTCTATTATATTAAAATGATATGTGGTAAAAAGTACATGATGAACCAAAGTTGCCAGTATCAAATGTAGTCTACTGAATATCTTATAATTCGTATAATATGTACATTAATACATACACCAAGAGTATTATGTATTTAACTGTATTAATTCTCACTTCTGTTTATTCTATGAAAATGACGGGTACAGTTACCAGCCCTACCATCCTAGTTACGCTACTGTTCAATGCGATCCTGTTGTAAAACGAAAGAGTTCATGCATATCTTGTTTCATTACAAAATCATTAATATTTTTTCGTACATGAATACCTATGAAGAAGCATCAGTTAAAATTTCATTAAATTTATGCCTAACGAATTAACGATATATTAGCGTCTAGTTATACAGAGCGCGAATAGCACTCTTCTGAAGCACACAACATAACGCTTGGATAAATGGCTGCGTAACCCCAGAGCGTAATCCTTTAGACTTTCTGTGAAAGTAACTAAAATATACTAAGTGAGTCGTATCCATTTTATTTTCGTTGTATTATTTTGACGTGACAACGTCTTATAAATTGGTTTGCCGGGTGACACTTCAAGAAACTGCGTTACGCTCCGCTCACGTTATGCGCTCACAATGAGAGCGAGTGAGAGGCACGCGTCCCTTCCACTCGGGCATGGTTAGCCCGCCTAAGAGCGAGAGAGACAGACAGACTATAATTCTTTGTATAAATAAATGTTTTAAATTGTTACTATTATTTCATCCTTATTCCTACTATACGAATGAATATTCACATTAAAATTATTTTACCACTCAAAGTCGTTGTCACGTAAAACTTTCGCCCGTATACCGACTTTACAGGCAACCAATTTTTTTTTTTATAACCAATACCGCAATGCCTAATCTACTCGCTCATCCCAGGATCCCATCGGAACAAAGCATCGAAAGTAAGGCCAGGAAATATAGTTAACTTACCTGGATTTAACGACTTCATTTGGCCTGCTAAATTTTAACTTTTTTTATTATTTATCATAAAATAATTCTCACTTAACTACTTCTAACTGTACCCATGTAGCGGGAATGACCGATACCAGATACGCCACGATGTGGTCAGGTATAACCGACTACAGAAAGAGGTAGGACACAAGCACAATGGGCAGGCATTACACAAATAGTTAGTAGACATGGTGGCAACAGTAGCAAGAGACAAACATATGCCAAACTCTGGAGGCCATATGAGGATTCTTGCCAAAAAAATTATTAAATGCAAATCTTATATTATTATTATCTATAAATAACTATCTTATTCATATTAATTGTGATATAAATTGTGAAATATTGTTATTCAATTGGTGAGAAAAAACGATTTTTTATTTTATTAAATGTAACAATGTATATACTACATATATTATTTACAGCATTGTATAAATAAATGGTTGATATATTTAAGTAACAACATTATCAATATATCACATTTCAACTACATAATCTCACATATAAAAATAATTATAAAATAAATAAAGTAGTTGCTAACTACGGCATCAGCAGAGACTTCTAAAATAAAAGCCTGTCTTGGTTTTGACAAACATGCTTATAATTTAGATATTTATACTTTCATGTATTTCATTTCTTCATTCTGTCAATGGGGTCCTAAATAAATGTATAATCGTAATTAATTCTTCAGGCTGCTTATGTATGCCTCCATAAAATAGTTACACCTCATAGCTCTGCATCGTAGTGTGATGGTGTGTCTGGTGCTTAGCAGGCAGCTTAGTCGCAATGTAGTGACATATGACTGCTTTTCTGCAATATATTTAAAAAGTATTTAATGATATATGTGTGATATGTGTTCTTCTATCTTCTACTGAGTTTTGTTAATATTATATTCTATTCCATAAATAAATATTTATAAAACAATCATTATTTTTAATATAGTAAGTATCTTAAGTTCAATTTGGGTTGGAGCCGCAGCAGAAAATACTGATGCAAGATCAAAGGTTGATGACCAGGTTGATGGAAAGGTTGATAAATGACATACCTTTATATTACATTTTAAAGTGATGATTCAGAAATACTTGTAAGTTGGTCAATATCATGTGGCTTGACTATGTCAAATCCAGCAATGTCTTGTTTGTTAGCAGGTTCACATTAAGTGTTTGATTCAGCCATTTGAGGTGTTGGCGTGGTCTCCACCAACTGCAACATAAATCAGACATCTGATTAGATAGAGTAAAAAATAAAAAATCATTAAATGTTTATTATCTCCAGAGCCAATTAATTAATAAAGTAATTCACATAATAAAGTTGTTCACGTAAATTTTATCATGTGATGCCTGTCAAGACTGCATTATATTTTTTATATAAATGATATTAAATGGTTTTATATGTAGTGTAAGCATTATTTATATATATAAACTTAGAATATTGCTGATAGCTTAAGACCAACCTATTCAATTCAGACCAGAGTTGATGCAGCTAATTAAAGTTATCATTGCTTAAAGGCTGGCAATGCAACTACAAGCCCTTGGGTGTTGCAGGTGTCCATTAGGTGAGCCTCCTGCTTGTTTGTCCCTTCTTACATAGAAAAGATCCTTTGCTTGAAGTCTAATAGAGGCAGTTTTTATGCACTTGTTCAACTTCAGCTAGCTCTGCATCAAGAGTGAGTTGCATTAATGGCAGATGAGAGACTTTCATGGGAGACTTTTTTATACTTAAGCCATGTGTTTTGATTTTAACTGTTAAATGGATGCAATTGTTGTAAAAGGTGGTAAATTTGGCGTTACCTTAATGCTTGATACTGCTGAGTAGCCCAATTAGTAGTTAAATAGATTTTATTGATTCAATCCCGCGTAGTGAAGTCGACAATTACTATATAGGCCTTGTTACGTCCGACCATCTTATTCTCGATATTTTAAATTTGCTGGTAGATATTAAATATAATTACTTTTAATTAAGAATACATATATTTTATAGTCACAACTCCCAACTTTGAATAACTGAACTCACAGTTGTGAGTTGACATAATATTTGTGAACTTTGAATTGGCGCGCTAATCACTAAAATGACATTGACACATCATGAAATTATTATTGGCATTGATTAATGTTTACACTGTACAGCACATTACACGATCAAATACAAAATATAAATAATATAATAAAATTATGGTAATTGTATATAATATTTATTTTATTTAGATTTTAAATGCTGCCGCCATCAAAAAATTAATATTAAAAATATTCGTCTACGAAGGAGTAATAGTGGCTCATATTTACCAGACGAAAACTAGTTGAATATTCGAGAAAAATACAATGAAAATATTATAGTTTTACAGAGAAAAAATTTAGCATCAACAACCTGTATCTGTATTTTACCATAATTTTAAAAACATGTAAAGTTACATGTTTGATATTCTTAACCATCGAACAACCTCTCCTGCATCTTCGATGCTAAAATATAAAATATGGATAATCAATTTAACGCACAGACAAGATTGCTGAGCCCATTAAACTGAAATTTGGAACATAAGTTTATTTTATATGATAATCATCCGGTCGGGTTATAGCAGCGTTTATAAAGCAATAACAGTTTAGTCAGGACGGTGGTTTTTTATGAGACAAACATCCATTTAAAATGGATACCTTAATTAGGAAAGTATGAATTTATTAATGCTAAATTTATTGATATATTTATTTAACAGAGTAGAGGGTAATGGTGACTGGTGTTGATACTAAATTAAGTATTATAGAAAAGGTAAGCCGAGTTCGTTCCGTGAAGTACTAATAGATAGCGCTGTACCGCACAATACGTGTTATGTATAATTTGTTTTGTTATTTATAATCTATAGAATTATTTGTATTTCTATGACTAATACGAATGAATAAACACACATATTATCAGAAATAAAATATCTACCGTCCATAGAAGGTATTAGGAGAATAGGAGCGCATTTAAAAAAAACAGTATTCAGTGTCACCTCTTGACTTTTTACACAACTTGTTAGAGGAATATGTATATGATAGAAATTCGTAAATAAGTTATTGATAATAATTATTTACGAATTAAATAATTAATAATCAAACAATAAAATTACTGAATAATTATAATCGTGCTAAATAAATTAAATTATAGCTTAGTGATGCAGCACCATCTATTGATTTTTTGCTACCCATGATGTTATCCTACATATCGCACTCAGAAGTGAAATATTTATTTCACTCTTATTACACGCAGAAATACAAATAAATAACAGAACATGTATGGACATGTTCTTGTTAACAGTCCTTTCGAGAATATTAATATGATAAAATATATTAAATTCAATTTGAGGTACGTGGGCGAAGGCGGGGCGGGTTTTATAGTCAAGAAATCAATTAACTTCTCCGATAAAACTGTTATATTCATAAGTTTCATTGGCTTCTGATAAAAGATAAGTTCAGTGATATTTAACTGAGGATTTCAATGCCATTTCAAAGAAAATTTAATTCGTATAGAAATCGTATCTCGTCTTCAAGCCAACTTATTGACGCTTATTACTTCCAACTTTTATCTAGTTATTCCCTTAATTTTTTCTTATTGAGGATCGTGAAACGTAACTGTCTGTTAGCTTTCATTTGTAATTATTGAATATATTGTTTTATTGACAACATCGATTCATCATCATTGTTTACGCAAAGCCGGTTGATCTCTTAGCACGTGATTCCGGTAAGTATAGAATACTGTCACCCCATCTCAAGTAATTGTTTAGCGTATCTAAAATTCGTGCACGAAAGTTTTTTTACTTCCCTTCCACTTTTCGTAGACCACAGATTAACCTGAAAGTATTATCATTAAACGTGAGTGTCAGGCATAAATTAGATAGTGACAATGAATACTTTTATAAAATACAGCTTACAATATTATGGTTGGTCCGCGCGCACGAAGTTGCAGACAAAAGCCATTGATTACATTATTATTCAATGGAAAAAGCTAGTATTATATATATAGTCTTCCTTGAAATTGGCCGCCGTAACCGAGGCGTAATCCAACTGTGCAGGAGATATTATAGTGCACAAGTGTGTGCACAAACTCTCTATTCCTCAGCTTTCATAATCCGATGGGACGGCAATCCGAGACCACCGGAAAGAGTTCAGACGCAGGACCAACGGCTTTACTTGCTTGCCGAGGCACGGGTGTGTACACACTTCCAACTACCAGACTCCGGGCTGGAACTAAGAATTTTTACCCAATTAATAGAAAAAAGGCGAACATGCAAATAGAGCTATTGGCGGTAAGTATATTTTTTCTATGTATTTAATTTTGTAAAATGTGGTACAAAAAATCTATAAATAGAAAAAATACAGCCAATAATTATAATTAGTCTGCTCGTCTGTTTTTATGTGCAATTTAATAAAAAAGTGATGCAAATGTCGGAACATTGTGTGGTTTGAATGGAGACATAAAAATGGGGTGGACGAGGCGGGCAGCTGTTTAAAGCGAAATGAGGGGTTCTCCCCTCGTACACCCCCGTTCACCCCCTTCATCCATCGAAGTTTACAACGCCGGCCACTAGATGTCACTATCCGTATTTAGATCGCGCTATCGTTTGCACATTTTCAAAGTATAAGTCAATCGACAAATAATGGTACTATAACAGTAATGTAATGAATCGAAATACATATTAAAAGTGCAGATTTTTGGGACGTTGTCCGACTTAACAGTCGTACACAACGTCTAAATAAACTATTTATCAGTAGGTGCTTGATAAAATACTTCTATGGGTTTTTCGGTAATTTATATATACCAGTAACAGCCTGTGAATGTCTCACTGGAGCTAAGGCCTCCGCTCCTCTTTGGAGGAGAAGGTTTGGAGCTTATTCCACCACGCTGCTCCAATGCAGGTTGGTGGAATGCACACGTGGCAGAATTTCAGTGAAATTAGACACATGCAGGTTTCCTCACGATGTTTTCCTTCACCGTCAAGCACGAGATGAATTATAATAACAAACTAAGCACATGAAATCAGCGGCGCTTGCCTGGGTTTGAACCCACGTACCTCGGTTAAGAGCCACGCGTTCTTACCACTGGGCCATCACGGATTTTTTTTTAATTTATGTATAGGTACACATTTATTAAAAATTTGCAGTTTATTGTAAAATTTGTAAGCGAATTTATAAAAAAATATACTAGTGTTCAATTTATATGTATATTTAACCGAAATAAAAGAAGAGGAAGGATTTCTTCTATTTTTTTCAATTATCATCTATGTACTTTAGTTACTAAATGATTGATGCTACATAATATTGTGGCTTATAATAATGAAACGTAAGCTCAATGTTGTGACAAATCGTTAAAACTAATAATAATAAATATAACGATTTTTTATTGTATTGGTAAGTGGTCACCACTAGCTTGGCAGCGAGAAATGCTGGATGGAGATGGACTCTTTCTGCGAGAGTGTCATGTCGCAGAAAGAGGCCGCGGTGCGTGAGCGCGAGGCGTTTGCCTCCGCTGACCCGCTCCGCCGAAGGAGACCAGGGAGGAGACGTCAGCGCTATGCGCACCTTCTTCTCCCCCGTCGTAAGCGTCGGCGGGGCTAGGCGGGTTCTTTGCGTGCCAGGAACCCAACTAAGAAAGGAGGCCCGCGCAATCGGGTCAACGGTCGGGGCGTCGCGGTAGTATGCGCAAGCGATCCCGTGCCGCTCCACCGAGACGATGCAGGTACGCTGGTTTTTTAGTGGGTATTCCGGAGCCTTCAGCGCCGGCGAGCCCCACATACCCCCACATTATGTGGGGGAAACGCGTAAATGCGTTTTTCCAGCGGAAAAAAAAGTGGTCACCACTACCCATAGACCTTGGCACTGTATGAAATATTAAAGATTGCTTACATTTCGAATGCGCCACCAACCTTGGAACTATGTTATGTCCCTTGTGCCTTGTGCGTGTAGTAAATTGTCTCACTCGCCTTTCTACGTGGAATACAAGCTTACTAAATATTGCTATTTGGTAGTATATTCTCAAGAATGGTACCGGATGGTCTTGTGCCCTACCAATAAGTTAAAAACATTGTCCTTTAAATATCAGCTAATTGATGAAGAAAAAATATAGTTTTCTGAATAAAAGTACCATACAATAGATGCCTACCAATAATATGAAATCGAGCCGGCAGAAATAAATCATTTTCGCTATTTAGAATAGAATACCTATTTTATTGTTTTCGAAAATAACCGGTTTCTAACAATTAACCCTATCACAAATAATAATAGCAATTGACTATACTAAATATTTATATTCAATGCCACGTAACAAGTTTGCCAATTCGCAAATTGGAAAAACGTGTTCCCGTCTACTTGTCAGTTTTTAATTTTTAGTTTTAATACACAACAGAGAGTTAGATATTTACGTCCACATTTGGTTCGCTTGGCAGTACGCTGCTTTTGTTAACTAGCCAATCTTTTTGATCGCAGATTTATTTCGTATCTTAATTTAATAAACCAATCGCCTTTTGCTTTGATTGCCGAATGTTGAGTGATGGAGAGTTCTTAAGTCGCGGTGGCTTAGAACGTAGTGACAGCGAGCATAAGTTCTCGTTCTACTCAATACTGAGAGGGTACTGGGGCCAATTCAACAAGTGCCAGGCCGAATACATCAGTTTACACATAACCGGTTTTAGAGTCATGCAATCATATTCATTTAATAAGAACTAATTAGAAATTTTAAGTTTTATGTTGTGGTTTGAAATAGAGGTTTAAGGTATTATGAGATTTTTTAAGATCCCGAAGAAGATTGATAAAAATAAACTGTCTTCTTTATATTGTTGACTTATTTTATAAATAGTTTAAAACACAATAAAGAAATGAAACTTACATCTGAGTTTATACTGACACAGTACTGTCACTGTACAGTAGCTTGTATAGCCATTTTTTTTTCACGCAGTGGAAACCTTCCAAAGGTACCCGACTTCCTTGGGGCAGGAACCAGGTTATATTGGATTCTTACCCACTAAAACCACTGCGATGGCCGTCCTCGGCACGGATCGGAGAAGTTGCGGGATCGTGTTGATATAACGCATCCGCGGCCCCTCCCGTGCTGTGCTCCGCTCGTGGCTCGGCGGAGCTCTCCTCAGGGGAGAGATGTAATTTCGCCCCCCCCCCCTCACTCCTCGCTAGTGCGTACGACAGCGCGAGGCCATCCCGGCTGCCGTCCTCCTCAGGGCCGTCTGAAATAGGATACGCTAGGCCCCCACCTCACGCATCCACGGCTCCAGGGTTACGCCCTATCTTTTAAGCCCCGGGCGTCGGGGCTGTGGGAGAGCCGCGACGACGCCGCCGTAGCATCGCCGACACGATTGCTCGCAGGGAGAGGTCTTGTCCGACTTCACGGACCAGAATCTACCTTTCCTCACTCCACGCTGGGCACGCCTCCAACGTGTGCTGGGTAGTATCCCGGTCCGCACCACAGTGGTGACACATCGCCGTCGATTCGCGTCCGATCTTGCACAGGTATTCTCCAAAACAACCGTGACCGGTCATTACCTGCATAGGTCGGAAGGTGACTCGTCGCTTTCGTCTTATCCAGCCTTCGAAGGCTGGCAGGATCGCTCCGACAACGCGTTTGCGCGCGTACCGTTCTTCGCAGAGACGGTCGTGCCACGTCGCAAGAGCCCTCCAGTGTTCCCGCCGCTTCAACGCTTCGAGCGCACTCGGAGGGGGCGCGTTTGCACTGTTCTGACGGAGGATGCGGGTCTGTTCATAGACCCTCGCGTCCATACCCACCAGAATGTCTAAGGGCGGAAAGCGCGCTAGGACGGTTGCCGCCTCGTAGGATATCGTGCGATATCCCCGCACTATGCGGATGGCAACTCTCTGCGACGGCGGACGCTCGACAGCCTGTGAAACCAAATGGGCGCCCCGTAGAAGGCCATCGATCGCCGTGCGATCAATATACCGCCTCTATAGGCGGCGAACTTCCTCTCTCGGTCCCCCGAGATTAGGCAGCAGTCTGTGTATGGCACCCGCTACCTTCTAGATCCGGGGGGTTAGGCGCTCGAAGTGCTTTTCGAAGCCCCAGTGACCGTCCAAGGTTAGGCCCAAGTATTTCATGTACCTGGCCACTTGGACGTTTGAGTCACCAACGTGGACGTGCGAGTCGGGCGGTTCCCTGCTCCTCGGCAGTTTATGGAACCATAGCGTCTCCGTCTTATGAGACGCTATTCGAAGGCCAAACTCGCAGATCTTATCGACGACGATGTTCACCCCGAACTCGGCGAGCTCTTTGGTTCTCTCAAAATTCTCCCCCGATGCCAGCACCAACGTGTCGTCTGCATAACAAACGACGCTGACACCGTCAGGGAGAGTGGCGCGCAGGACTGCGTCATATGCGAGGTTCCACAACAGGGGCCCCAAAACTGACCCCTGCGGGATTCCGCAACAAGCCTCTCTCCGGGTCCTCGTACCGTTTTGCTCCATATACGAGACGTATCTGTCACACAAGTAGCTACCGATGATCGCCTGCAGGTAAGGGGCACATGATGGTGTAAGAGTGCCCTCCTAATAGCGTCCCAGGGCAACGTGTTGAAAACGTTGACGATATCGAGACTCATCACCAACGCCACGCCGCCCTGGGCCACCGCCTGCTTCGACAAAGACCAGACGCGCAACGCGGGACGCGGATCGCGTCGACAGTCGAACGGCCCTGTCGGAAGCCAAACTGGCACTCAGCCAGGTCGGGGCCGAACGCGACAGATGCCCGCACAGACGAGAAGCGACAATTCGCTCAAAAAGAGCTTGTATAGCCTATTCCAACCACAACAGGAATAAACCCAAATAAACAAATTTGACACGGAATTAATGCGATATAATTGTTCATCGATAGCAATTGACGCGATGTCATTGGTCGATATCTTGAAAAGTCTATGACATTCACTATGGATACGCGAAAAGATGGCGTTTTCAATGTCCACGAAGTTGTATTTGAAACTTTGAAAGTTAAATTAATGTGGTTATAACTAGTTAATTGGAATAGTGTTGTATTATGAATAAGGGTAAATTAATCAAGAACTGTTTATAGTGCATAATAATGCAGAACGATTTGACAATCGCATGCAATTTGTAAATCTACGGTCCGTTTACATTCATTTCTATTCCCATTGGAATAAGGTATAGTCGTTGTTGAGTTTGTATTAGACTATTAGTCCCCGTCAGCTGCGAAATAAATATATGGATGCTTATTATTACACATATTAAAAATTGTTGTTAATCATGAAAGAAATTCATAATTGACAAGAATTTATTTGAAAACTATTAATTTTTGTTAATGATAATTCTTTCTGATATTACATGTAAAAGCTCGTCTCTACTGAAATTACTTTTCCAATTCAAAAACGTTTATACAATGATATTATAAGTAAAAAAGTGACGAATACATTTGCGAGAGTGCATCGCCTCGTGTCAAAGAATCGACATAGATTAAATAATTAATCAGAAGAGACATCGTCTTATCATACTCTATGAATGTGATTTACTCATAAATTCAATTTGAAAAATTACTAAAAATGCATTGAAAACGGTTAAATAAAAATTATCAATAATTTTATAAATAAATAATATCAAATAAAGTTCTGTAATAAACTTGTTCTAATGGTATCGGTGGAATTAAAAAATATATATTTTTTTGGTATTTGTCTTTTGATTATTTTTTTAATCGGGATTATTTTTATGTTCGGAGTGGAGACGGTCATTTACATGCTTTTCTATAATAGCTTTTATTAAAATCATTCGGTAGTTTAAAGTCGGATTTCGTCTAATATCCTGGGACAATAAATGTATTGGGACATTATTCACACACGGCCATCTGATCCCAAACTAAGTAGAGCTTGTACTATGGAAACCAGACAACTGATATACTACATAGATTACTGTTTTTTCTTGTAAATACATACTTATATAAATAATTATAGCCAGACTCAGGACAAACAGACATGTTCATGCACACAAATGTCTGTCTGTCCTGGGTGGGAATCGAAACCACGACCTTCGGCGTGTAAGGCAAGTGGCTTACCAACCACGCCAACCGGCTCGTCAAATGGCATAATGGCATGGTCGTTTAATTAACTAAAAATTTTAGTCGATATATTATGATTTTAAAATACGATTTTATATAATAACAATTTCTTCAATTCTTGTCAAGTACCTAGGTGTAGCCCATATTCTTATATGTGACACTTAAAAATGTTTAGTAATATTATGTAATTAACAATTTAATATCCTTTTTCATTTATACCAACATAACAAAGATAAACATGTCGATTTTATAAATAATGTGCCATGTTTAATATAATTTTACTCTATGATCAGTACTGTCATCTATCTCTATTGCACTTGTTCATTGGTATACTTTTGTTACATTCATTTATTTCTAACGTCATATTTTACGAATATAATGTTTGATTTGTGAAAATATTATGAGTTCCATGAGTTTTAGAAGTTTTGCTTGAATAATTTGTGCAATATACCTAACACACGAAGGCATTTCCGGTTATTTTGGTTCACTTTTAATTTTAATTGTACTCGCTACGTGACGTATATCCATTAACAATGGTGAGATAATACTGAGGTGAAGGGTGGTTTACTAGCCAAATTTCAAAGAAGTGCTCATGGAGCGCTTGTAACCTATCTACACCTTTTTACTCATAATATCATTGCGTGTATACAAGAAAATGTTCGAGAATTTCAGTGTTCAATTTCCGCAGCCAGTACTTTTTTCTGATATATATATATATATATATATATATATATATATATCAGAAAAACGAGAAATTTTAAACTGTATTTAATATACTTATATATATATATATATATATATATATATAAGTATATTAAATACAGTTTAAAATTTCTCGTTTAATTAATATTTTCACTACGTAAATCATTACTTACCAAATACCAAATAACCAAATAAAATAATATATATTATTGTTAATTATGATCTGCGGATTTACACGATTGTGATTCTCGCAATTGTAATATTGCAGATAAACTGGATTCAAATTAAAATAATACTATAAATAATATTATAAGATTAATATAAATTTGCAATAAATATCAAATCTGTTGAAATTAAAGGTAAATTTTGACATCGGAATCATTTGGTTATGAACAAAAAAATATGCAATTTGTATAAGGTAGAAATTTAGAAATGTTAAAACATTAATTTTTTATCTATAATGCCAGAATAAAATATTAGAACCCAGGATACGATCTATAATATATATGTATATAAATATAGTTCATAACTTGTTTGAAATATTATATTTTACTTAAAGCCTTACGGTATAAATGATCGAAATAAAAGCCGCATCAAAATACAAAGTGTAGCTTAGAAGAAGTGAACAAACGAATCGAATTTAAAATTTAATTTTTGTTTTGTCCAAAGAAGAAATTTATACTTGTTAAAAAAATCAGTGTGATTTATACACATAAGAGTGAATGCAACAAGCTAATGTTATCTTTGTAAATTAAGGGCATAGCTCTATCGCTCATATTGCAACGAGCATCGTTATCTTAATGTCGTAATATGTAGGGCGGAATGCATTTATCAAGTTCCCAAAATTCAGCATATTCCCGAAATTATTTACATCACCATAACATAACTCGGAATCATCGTTACTCGGTTTTCGTCTTCTAGCCGCTCGGCTATGACTTTTATTATTTTTTACCAATTCAAATTAAATATAATATAGATACGTAGACATCGTCAGTCATTTTTAGTTTAACAAACTTCTACGTGTAACTCGTTAAGTGTTTGATTTCGAATGAAATTGTCTTCGGATGTTTTATTAACTTTACTTAATAAAATACAATAAATATAAATAAAAATAAAATAAAAAATAAAAATAAAAATAAAAAATAAAATACTTACCGTTAGATGCGATCTAGTTCGCTCCTTTGGATTGCGATTATTCAATAAAAATATATGAGAATTAAGCTCGTTATAGTAAGTTAAATCTGTAATAAATTCATTAAAAAAATTTCATTTTTCTATCAGTAATCTCGACTCGATACGTAAGATTTATTAGTTAGAAATACACAAAGGTCAACTTAAGACAACTTCTCCCGAGTTTTGCTAGTATTATCTAGAAGATTTGTTTGTTATACTAATGCTACAGTCTATTATATCCCACTGCAGGCCTAAGACCTCCTCTCCTATTTCCTCAAATTTGGAGCTTCTTCCATCATATCGCTCCAATGTGAGTTGGCAGAATTTAAGTTAATTAAGACTCATGCAGGTTTCCGCCCTTTGTTTTCCTTCACCGCCGAGCACGAGAAGAATTATAAACATAATATTATTGTGAAGACTGATTCTAGTAAAATTTGTTGCTGGTAAAAACTTTTAAGCAATAAATAGCTCTACACTGACATGAAATAATAATGTTCTTGTCAAACAATAAATAGTTTTTGGATGTCTCTATACTAGAATGATATGTCACTTAATTTATGAATTTATTGTCAAATAAATAAATTATTGTTATTTATAACGCTTAGTCAAACATGCATTGTATAAAAATAAAATGCAACTAATTGCCGCGTAGGTACTAATTATATGTGTGACGCCTGTGCTTATGTAGAGACGTGTAGAATAATAAAAAAAAAATCAAACTAGTTCTGTAATGTACTTAACATTATGACGATGATAAAATATTGATAAAAAAAATTAAGAATAAATTTTGATTACCTCATTATATATTATCATTTTTTATATCATTTAATATTTTATATATTCCGGAAATTACCACTCATAAAAACATCCATGACCATAAAATGTTGAAAGGATTTTATATATTCTTGTTAAATGCTACTACAAATTCGTATAACATAAAATCATAAAGCGCTTCGAAAAAAAGGACTACAAACAACAGCAACTGGAAAATCTCTTGTATTTTACGAGGAAAAGGAAAATTAAAAAGGCGACGGGCACTGCTTCCCGTCCCTCAAATCACATGCCAAGCTTATACTTCGTCTATATACAATAGAGCTGTTTTTTTCCTCTAAGAGTTTCATGGAATTTGTTGTGTTGTGAAATATTAAGAGAAAATTAATTGCCTATTATGTTCTCCTATTTTCCCTCCTATTTTGGTGGACAAAGAAAGAGACAAAAACGATCGCAAGGTTAAGGACAATAATAAAGTGTCAAGGCTGGCGTCGGGTAATCTCACCAATACCAAGGAGGATCCATCGATCCCCAAAAATTGGGATAGTTATTTATGATGAATTATATTAGGAACACGGAAAAGTTTATAGAATATAGTATATAAGGATCAATATAATATCATGTAACCTAATCTAATCCTAAACGATTATAAGCTATCAAAATAATATTTATTTTGTTGACGATATAATGCTTTTTTAAAGTGTATATCGCCAAATAGATTAGTATAAAGTATTAACAAATATCCAATGACATAAATAAACACATATTGCAGCTTTGAAAAGTAAAGCAATTTTCCAGACCAGGAATGTTTGTTGGATGTTCTTTATGCACTACTTATTTTTCCTGTAAACGAAGTTGAAATAGAAACGTGATAGTGAAGAGGAATACGATTGTGAACTCATAAAGTTGGGCTAGTTGTGGATTGAGGACAGTTCGAGTCGGTTTTGTAAATCTAAGAGCCGAGTTTTTCTGTAAAATTTGTCTAGTGGAATTCACTAAAGAATTGACGTGTAATTATGTGATAAATCGAATCGAATTGTGTGATAAATCTTGTCGAAAGATGTTCTTGTAACTAGTATTAAAACATTAAAAGCCGGTTGATGGGGGACCCAGGTGGGTGGTATCTACCCAGACGAGCTTGTACAAAGCTCTACCATCGAGTAAAAGTATACGGCAGACATGGCTGTGTCATGATGATCATAAAAAGTATTTGCAGTTTTAATTTAGCTGGTGATTGGTACCATTAATAAATACTAAAAAAGACTAACGGTCTAAAAACGGCCTACTTATTCGAACCCATTTACGGAAACCGTGTAATTGTTCCGAATTTTGTAAGACTCTAACATTTAATTAGGAAGGCCTCAATTCTTGTAAGTTAACTTATTATGGTTTATTTGGTAAATGGATTTTTGAATATTCGTGTAAAATAATTATTTTATTTATATTTTCTTCGCGATATTATTGTAATAATAATTCACAACATTGTTTACATAATTTATACATCCGCTTATTTTGTTACAGTTGCCATGCCAGATAACAAATTCCATATGGATGAAATTACGTAAATAGTCTTTTTTCGTTCGCTTACGTTTAATAAATTAAGAATCTGCGTACTTTATTCCGATAATAGGGTTAATATGAAGATAGCAATATATGGTACACAGTGAACATTTTTTAATCCAAAAACTTATCTATAGAGCTTTTGGATTTAATTTCTTATTTTGCTGATCAGTTGAGAATTAAGGGGCAAGCGCTGCCGAATTTTCACGTGCATGTTTGTTCATTTCACAATAAAGCCTAGAAAGATATTGAAAGCTTTTTAAATTTTTAATCGTAGTACGACCTGCCTGCGACATTATTCGCGTTCAATTAGATTTATACATGATTTGTTTTTTCGTTTTGAGTAATAGCGTAAATTGATAGTCTATAATCTGTTTCACTTAACGGATTTGTTAAACGGAATAAGATGTTTCAAGACAGAAAAATAGTTTCCGATGTTAAAGCGTTCAACCATATACACCCATCAAAAATATTTACTTTGTTGACGATATAATGCTTTTTTAAAGTTTATATCGCCAAATAGATTACTATAAAGTATTAACAAATATCCAATGACATAAATAAACACATATTGCAGCTTTGAAAAGTAAAGCAATTTTCCAGACCAGGAATGTTTGTTGGATGTTCTTTATGCACTACTTATTTTTCCTGTAAACGAAGTTGAAATAGAAACGTGATAGTGAAGAGGAATACGATTGTGAACTCATAAAGTTGGGCTAGTTGTGGATTGAGGACAGTTCGAGTCGGTTTTGTAAATCTAAGAGCCGAGTTTTTCTGTAAAATTTGTCTAGTGGAATTCACTAAAGACGTGTAATTAGTCGAATTGTGTGATAAATCTTGTCGAAAGATGTTCTTGTAACTAGTATTAAAACATTAAAAGCCGGTTGATGGGGGACCCAGGTGGGTGGTATCTACCCAGACGAGCTTGTACAAAGCTCTACCATCGAGTAAAAGTATACGGCAGACATGGCTGTGTCATGATGATCATAAGAAGTATTTGCAGTTTTAATTTAGGTGGTGATTGGTACCATTAATAAATACTAAAAAAGATTAACGGTCTAAAAACGGCCTACTTATTCGAACCCATTTACGGAAACCGTGTAATTGTTCCGAATTTTGTAAGACTCTAACATTTAATTAGGAAGGCCTCAATTCTTGTAAGTTAACTTATTATGGTTTATTTGGTAAATGGATTTTTGAATATTCGTGTAAAATAATTATTTTATTTATATTTTCTTCGCGATATTATTTTAATAATAATTCACAACATTGTTTACATAATTTATACATCCGCTTATTTTGTTACAGTTGCCATGCCAGATAACAAATTCCATATGGATGAAATTACGTAAATAGTCTTTTTTCGTTCGCTTACGTTTAATAAATTAAGAATCTGCGTACTTTATTCCGATAATAGGGTTAATATGAAGATAGCAATATATGGTACACAGTGAACATTTTTTAATCCAAAAACTTATCTATAGAGCTTTTGGATTTAATTTCTTATTTTGCTGATCAGTTGAGAATTAAGGGGCAAGCGCTGCCGAATTTTCACGTGCATGTTTGTTCATTTCACAATAAAGCCTAGAAAGATATTGAAAGCTTTTTAAATTTTTAATCGTAGTACGACCTGCCTTCGACATTATTCGCGTTCAATTAGATTTATACTTGATTTGTTTTTTCGTTTTGAGTAATAGCGTAAATTGATAGTCTATAACCTGTTTCACTTAACGGATTTGTTAAACGCAATAAGATGTTTCAAGACAGAAAAATAGTTTCCGATGTTAAAGCGTTCAACCATATACACCCATCAGATTTAAAACGAAAATATATAGGATGTTCTGTTAAACATTTCTATTTAGAATTTATTAGAAAATACGCGTTTTATGTTATTTCTTTATACTTTTCTCTTCCGCTTTTGTCAAAAATTATCAAGTAGTATATTTCCGAGTTCAAGTATCAAATAATAACGCGGGAAATAGACTCGCATCTTTTATTTACAATGGTATACATTTCAGCTAAGCCCATGTTAGTGTAAACCAGTTTGTTCGAGTAATGTTTGCGATTTGAAATTTTTATCGTCATTGTTGAAGTTTTCGCTTGATGAATCGAACATGAATAATTCAAAGTAGACTTTGTTTGTTATAATTTAATTGTTGCTTCTATTTCATATTGATTTTATTTCGTGAATTTGTAAATATATTAGGACTAGACAAACATTGTCCAAAGGTTTTTTTTTACTTGTTAAATATTATTGTGTTTGTCGGTAACTTCTTTTGTGACGATGTAACGGAACACTCTTGGAAAAAAATCAGGTGTAGAAATTATCGTTTTTATGTGCTTTCTGGCACTCTGGCTAAAAGTACACTGAAACTTGAACTTTCCGGGCTGCTATTCAGAATCTTCAACATATTTATGTATATGTATACATATGTGCTCTCAAAATTCAAATTAATGGAGCGAAAGCGAAGTTATTACGAAAAGCGGTCAGTTAAAAATTGGTGAACAAACTTTTTTAAATTATGTTTTATATATAAGACATTTTATAACTAAAAAGACGTGAAGTTGATTAATATTTAGAATTTTTTAAACCAGAATATACAGCACGTCTGAAATTTTCATCTAGTGAGAATGCCAAATTTTTATTTTGAATTTTATTCAATCGACATATTGTGCTGTCCAAACAATTCGGATGCTCATTTTCATTTCCGTAGCTGTCTATCAAAGGCATTCCTTTGTACCGAATATATTTTATATTAGAAAAAATTTACGTCATTATTATATTTATCAAATTACCAAAAACATATTTTTTTCTTACTTAGGTAATTGGTCTTTCGCCCCTTTATACATCGACAATTAATACACTGGCATTAAAAAGTAAGAGCCGCTTATTGTTCATACCGTATATGTACCAACTAACACAAAATAAAGTGATACAATATCACAGACCAGTCGGGATTGTTATAATATTTATAACTGTTCTAATTTTACTTTTAATATATCTATATTATATTAGTATTAATATATATATAATATATACCATCACTTTAATTACACTTAATAACTTATCGGAGATTTATTCCATACAAAAACGTAATCATAGGATAAGGTACTTATTTTATTATTTGATATTATTAAATTTGATAATTGAATTTTGTTGTTATTAATTTTATCTGATTTTAGTATATACAATAATTCTAAATTTTATAATTAGGTGAATAAATGCAATGATAAATATAGAGATTAAATCGATATCAATAAATATTTTCATACCTAAAAATATATTTAAGTACCAATAAAAAGCTTTTTATTTAAAAAGTTTTATTATCTGTATTTATGACTAAAGTTTTATTAATATATTTATTTCTAATCGTTGTATTAATTTTTCCATGTGGCAGCACGGCAGTGGTCGCCAAGTCTCATGCAGACTCTCTTAAGCGAGGACAATAAAAGAAATTGAAGCAAGAAGAAACTAAAGTTCCTGCCTGTCATGTTAATTAGGTTATTAAATATTAAAATAGAAAATCCTGAGCTACTTCCATTCTCTATATGAAGATAATTTGAAGGATTACTGTATTGCTTACATTCTTTTAACGTGAAATGGTGAATATCGAGGAACCGGTTCACAATTGCATTTTGTTGTTGCTATGTCAATTTTCCATCGTCTTCGTTTCAAGCGATTACCAAAATGTGATGTGATGATAGACGATTGTTTCAATTGTTGCTTTTATCATGACTGTTAATTTAACAACTAAAACTACATATCAGCAGATATTGTGGAACTGTGATTATATTTTAGTCTGAAAATATAAAATTGTGAAACGAGAGAGATATTTCATCGAAAGAGTTTTGGTACAAACCCGTAATTTTCATTGGGACCTTCTTCAAAGCTTCTGTAGAGATATTTTTATTCCCTGCCTTTGATGTCGAGGAAAAGTTTTTTCTCTAGTCATTTCAAAAGAGGGAAAAAACTAATTACCTTTACTACTTGCAGTATCGATAAGGAAAACACATATATAACAACACGTCTTTCCTGTTTTTTGTAGAAATATAAAATTAATTTTTAATTTACTCCTTGTATATTATGAAATTAGCGTTTTGTCGTACTGATCACTTTGATCTGAAATATCTCCTCTTTAGTTAAGAATTCCAAATTTAAATTTATGAATAATTTAGCTGGTACATTTGAGTTTTTTAAACAGTCATTCATTAGATTTTTCATCATTATTTTTTTCTTTGGCGTCGCTACCGCACAATGAAAACATGAAATATATTTACGAGTACGAGTGCTACCGTGGCACCATTGCTGCAGAAACAGCTCGAAGGATTAATTATGTGTACGGCGTTGGTGTCGCAAATGAAAGCACGCTCGCTATGCTACTGCTGTTTCACGACAACGCAAGACCACACACTGCACAACAAACAACCACTAAGTTAGAGCTACAAGTGGAATGTCTGCGACATCCACCGTACTCCCTGGACCTTGCTCCAACAGATTACAAATTTTTCCGGAATTTGCACAACTTCTTACAAGAAAAAAAATTCAACTTTGATGCGGCAGTCCAAGCCGCCTTCAAAGAGTTTATTGATTCTCGTTTTCTTCTACCGGAGTTACGAAGGACGACACACTCTTTAGAAAATCGACAAAAATAATGGTCATTTATGCGCAATTTTTATGAATTAGTTTTATTTTAATTTTAAATCGATTAATAATTTAGTTAATTATTTTGTAAGCTATATATATATTTCATTTCTCAGCTTCCGTTTAATGTGGTGGTGGTAGGGTTAAGGCCGACTTATCTTATCCTGGTATAAGTTATCTCTATGTCAGACTTAATTCTAAACCAGTTCAGTTACTATCAACCTTTAGATTTATAATATTCATAGCATATTAATTACTGACGTGCGCCCAACTTCCAAGAACTTTAGTCACAATAATTTTACAACGATATTAATTCTTATCAAAATCTGTAGCATCATATTAATTTCAAAAGTTTCTGTCTATAAAAAATTAAAAATAGATTCTACATTTGATTAGATCTATCAACTACAATATTCCATGTTTAAAAATACGTTTAATAAAATTAAGAGGGACGTACAATAAGATCACATTTTTGATAAACGTTAATGGTTTAAAACATACTAATCCTACGGAACTACAGAGACATACTAGTTTCTACTCTACATACTTCACTCGCGTCTGAAGATGAGGGATTTGGTAGGTACCCTACAACGTGTATGAAGAACTACATGAAGATTGATTGAGTAGTTAAGATGTAAAAGCGTAACAAACAAACACTTTTGCGAAATGTAACAATGTACTGTAGTCTGAATATTTTGTTATATTACAAGACATATATATAAAGAAACATTAGTGTAACTGTCACTAACAACCCCGGATTTATGGACCGGCCCACTAAGAGGCCCAGCCAAAAATATTATAATTCTACTCTAGACTCGGTGTGGGGATCCTCAAATGTCAAAGTGCCTATGGGCCTTGGATCTCTAAGTCCGGGCCTGGTAACCAAAAAGTATCTTCTAATTGATGTCGATTTATTTTATATTTGTTATTATTATTTTTTAATTCCAGCATTCGAAAATTATATTTAACATTAACATTTTTACATGGACATTTACCAGGAAACGACTTGAAAGTCGTATAATAAAATTCGTCGTGGCGATAACCTACGAGTTATGGGGCCCGCAGGGGAATATGTTGTTTAAAGTCGTAACCTAGTCGTAACTTATAAATATACCCAGTATCCGTTTATAATATACTTTTAATTATTGAAAATAATAAAAATTAACCTCCCGTAATTAGTACTGTTAAGATCTGTAACAGCTGTGTTCAGGTTATCTCACGATTTAAAAATGTTTAGTACTTATTCCACTACGCTGTTGTAAATGGGTTGGTAGATATATATGCTGATTTAAGAGACAGAGAGAGAACAAATAAAAAAAATCCACGAATCATTATTTTCTAGGCTAATTGAAATTGTCTTCACTGGCAACCTTTATCTATTTTAAGCTCGATGTACTAAACTAGAAAAATATATTTCACAAAGCGCTTTATTAACGTTCTACATAATACACTCATATTGTATTTATCCCTCTTACACAATACCTGAAGGATTTACTTTTTATCTCTCCACTTGCCTTGCGTTCTCTAAAGATATTGGTTACAATGTAAAATAAACTTTAAGTGTACGTCTTACGTAACAAATTTCAATAAACATTCATATCTACAGCAATCTCTTCAAAATTGTGTTTAATTCTTGTTTTAAGTTATGTTTCTGCTTAGCCGGTCAAGAGTCGCAGGTTTAGGTCTCAGTATAGCTAATTAGTACTGCTAGTAATTATACTTGGCTGTAGTGCAAGTTCGATTTCTTGTCTTGGGAAATATTTATAAAGCGATGCGAATGTTTCATAGTCATAGTGAGTTGGTTGGTAGATACATTCCTTTCGCGGCGCAGGTCGTGGCTTGGATTCCCACCCAGGAAAGACATTTGTGTGCATGAACATGTCTGTTTAATCTGAGTCTGGGTGTAATTATCTTTATAAGTATGTATTTACATAAGAAGAGTAATATAATATTTAGTATATCAGGTGTCTGGTTTCCATAGTACAAGCTCTACTTGGTTTGGGATAAGATGGTCTTGTGTGAATAATGTCCAGGATATTATTATTATATTATATTAATAAAATTATTTACTAAATAGTTGTTTATATTTTAATATAAGTGTATATGTATAAACCACAATATAAATATCATCTGTATAAGTAATGACCTCGTGGAATGGAGAGAATGTTAGCAGTATTAAATTGAAATCCCCGTTGAATTGAAAATGGATTACTTTTTATACTAATTAATAATTAATTGGGGCCATAAATATATACATATTAGAGTATTGTAGGTATCTGCAGTCTTTGCATGTCTTGACAAAGTTGGATTTGAATTGATTTTACTTGATAGCTAATAATTCCCTGGACCAGTTGGACAGATAGTCAGAAATTGAATTCACATATCTTAGTCGTGAGCAATGATAGCTTTGCATACATTGTTTATTTGAATTAAAGATTTATTTTAAAATAAATGAAAAATTGGTGTAAGTTAATAGATATACTGTATCCTTAGTGATTATACTATGTTACAAACAACAGTTCATTACTGCTGCGCACGTTCGCGCGTTAATGTTTTACAAGCTTTGACGTTGATTTTATTAGGATAATTTTTGTATCATTTACTGGGTGGTAGAGCTTTGTGCAAGCTCGTCTGGGTAGGTACCACCCGGTCATCAGATATTCTACCGCAAAACAGCAGTACTTGGTACTGTTGCGGTTTGAAGGGTGAGTGAGCCAGTATAATTACGGGCACAAGGGACATAACATCTTCGTTCCTAAGGCTGGTGGCGCATTGGCGATGTAAGCGATGGTTAACATCTCTTACGATGCCAATGTCTATGGGCGTTGGTGACCAGTTACCATCAGGTGGCCCATACGCTCCTCATTATATCTAATACCAATTATTCGCATAGTGAATTCGAGCTGTTCAAATAATGTATCTAATTACATTAGTCTAACATTTCTTTTAAATCAAATTACAATTATTCAACATGAGATTTCCGTATATATTAAAAGCCAAATAACATTCAATCTTATATAGGTCCTAAGTCTAACCTAACTATTATTGCGATTACGATTTATTTTCATTGTAATATAAACTTAGGTATAACACGGTAACAGAGTAAAAATTAAATTCAATCAAGATAAACAAAATAACCATTATATTATTATAAAAAATATAAAACGATTTATAGTATGTCGTAATTAGGTATATAGGATCAATAATTACTATCAGTTCACATATGTGATAACCTATTTAACAGCACGAACGCTCACCCATCAGCGTTAATTTAGAGCATTGAATTATTACTGTGGCGTTGGCATTGTGACAGCTAATGATTATAATTTTATTGTTCACATCTAGGATGGCAGAATAATTATTTGTAACGCACGATGCGTACTTGGTGGTAGAGCTTTGTGCAAGCTCGTCTGGGTAGGTACCACCCACTCATCAGATATTCTACCGCAAAACAGCAGTACTTTGTATTGTTGTGTTCCGGTTTGAAGGGTGAGTGAGCCAGTTTAATAGCAGGCACAGTGTACATAAAATCTTAGTTCCCAATGTTGGCGGCGCATTGGCGATATAATAATATATATAATATATACAACGCCATTGTCTATGGGCATTGGTGACCACTTACCATCAGGTGGCCCATATGTTCGTCCGCCTACCTATTCAATAAAAAAAATGCCTGCAAATTTTTAATAAAGTCCTTTGCTATGCAACGACCATCTCAAATTGTCGTACTTTAGCGCAAAGCTCACTCGCTTCGCTGCGCAAGCAGGTTTGCCCCCTTTTTCTCACGTCACCTTTGGCTCACCTGAGGGAAATTGACTACACCTGCAACAACAGGCTTGCAGAAGCGTTGCAGGCCTATAAAAAAGTACGCAAATCATATTAATATCATTTATTCCGCTATTTGATTCGGAGTCTTTGATGTTTAAAGCAATAGTTTTATATATTTTTGAAGGTACTTCGGTCAAAATAAACATTTGAATGAACCATAATTCGCATAGAGCTAAAAATTGCTATAAGGCAGTATCATTCTTGAGCAACATTCTCAGGAGGACGTACCCACGACCCGATACTTAAAATGATTTTAATTTATAAATACTTAAAACGATATTTAAAATTGTGAATTACAAAATTGGACGTTTGAAGGGGGGGAGGTGGGTTAGTTTTCGGGGATACATTAGAAAAAAACGTTTGATGTAAAATAAATAAATTTTATCTTCTATAGATATTTGTAAAAAAATACATTTTCAAGATGACGGTTAACGCTCAGGGTCTGGGATGGCAAAAATTCGGTTTTATACTTAGGGGGTAACCCCTAACATATTCCAATCGCAAAATCGAGTTACGTGATTTTATGCAGAGCGAATGTCTAATAATCTTGTGCTTAACACTGAATACCTGATTTTATTTAATAATGTCTGTAAGCTTTATCAATTTTATTTTTTTCTTACAAGCCCTGACATAGCACGGGTAAAATAAGTTTACATAAAAAGCTAATATTGAAGGACAAACATATATAGGTTTTTTCGCTAAATACATTCGGATGACGCATAACTACTAAGTTTCGTCGCAATCCGATCAAAGGTATCGGTTTAGCAAAACAAAGAGGACAAACATATAAAAGGTAATTTTTATAAAATGTCCAAAGCTTCACACGCGCGTAATCGATACCGTAACTTATATCGAAGGACAAACATGCAAACAAAAAAAATATTTTATAGCCTTTTGCCTTCGCAGGCATACACAAAACAACTTACTAAGCTTCATCGCAATCCCTTAAATTGCTTAGCACCGTAACATTTTAATATTCGTCTTTAAAATACATTCTTAGAAATTTTAGAAAAATACAAACGTATTCCTAAGACTGAAATGTCTCCTGAATTGCAGAACGCTTCGGAGCAGAATAATTACAGAAACGAAGGACATGGGGACTTAGTTTCCGGTAGAGCAGTGGAATACTCGTAATCTAACTTACGGATATCAAAATATTATGTAATGATGTGCAAATAAACTAAACATAAAATTATATTTTATCATCCCTTTTTAGATGTAGTACCTGGGCGATCTACTGTAATAACCCTGTTCCAGCTTTCTCTATTGAAAGTGTGCCGGAGGCTTGGAGAAAACCTAATGTGCAAGTGGTTCCCAAAAATGGGATCGATCTTTCCTGTGAAATTATCGTTCAAGAGTCATATTACATATATTATCACTTCAGTACTTGGTAAGGTAATGGAACGGATCTTAAACAATCAATTTATCCATTACATAGAAGATCACTGTCGAATTAATGATCGTCAGTACGTATTTCTACCAAAACGGTCCACATCTTATTGCGTACGTAACACACACAGGGTGAAACTCGACAAGCATGGGGAATGGATGGCTGTCAGCCAGATATCTCCTAGGCTTACAACAGAGCCTGGCACAGAAGTATTCTCTCAAGCTGCCGGCATACGGTTTGGCAGCTGGATAGACATTATCCAGGTTCAGAGCTGAGCACACGCTTTTTTGTTGCATCTCAATGATATGTTCACCTTTTTGAACATACATTGCTATGCAGGCTATAGTGCAGTGCATGGGGGATATCACGGACGCGCAGTAGCCGAGCGGAAATTGAGGAGAGGCGGATGGATCTTGTTGTTGAACTCAATAGGACATTAAAACTCATGGCCAAGCGGGGTTCCAATATTCCTGTTGAGTTAAATTCCAAGAAAACTCAGGTATGCGCTTTCATAGCAGAAAAGTCACCATTTCACCCTCTTCCTTACCTCTGTAGCGTTACGCTGGTGATATAAAATAAAATTGCCATGCTGGGGACGTGCGTTCTTGCGTTGTATACAGCTCGCACCTTTTGAGATGGCTCTGCTTTGTACCTACTGGAGGCTGTAGATCGGTTGCAGCGACGTGCAGTTCGCATTATTGGCGACGTAAAAGTAACAGTCTCGCACCTTTACAATTGCTTAGAGAGATAGCGGCGCTATGGTTCCTCTTTTCGCAACGACAAATTCAATTCGTCAATTGGAGAAACCTTATCTATACAAGATTCGAGCCAAATTGTTAGTCGTCTCCGAGATACACGAAATTGACATAAATAAACTCTAGAATAGAATCATAAGATAAGGAAAATATTTACATTTCATGATATATTAAAAAATAAGAACATTGTATACAATGATATATTGTATATATTACATAGACACATACAGACAATTGTTATATTTGACGTAGTTCAATTTTCAGGTGTTTATTCTACACAAACATTTTATTAAATGTCACCGGATGTTACAAAATGAATGAGACTGTATTATATTTTTATTAATCAACTTTCTCATATGGTGGGTCGTACCCGACAATGAGCTATGAAAATAAAATACAGGGTATTTGTTTTACTTTTCTTAAATGAATAATTCGACCACCTGATGGTATGAGGCTACCATCATGCTTAAAGGTTGACAATGTAAGAAACATTGAGGATTTAATATATTCACCACTAACTGTGGGAACTGAGTTTTATGTCCACTATGCTTCTAATTACACTAGCTCACCAACCCCTGTGAACTCGAAATAAACTCACTTCCGCATATCGCTCACTAATGTTATAAATATTAGTAAGGATACACCTTAGTTGGTTTAGTGGCCCTATTAATGCATCAACATGCCTTTATTAACAAATATTATGAGTAAATAATAAAAACAACCGAGTTAAAGTAGGATACGTTTGAGGAACGCTGTCTTAATCCAATAGGGATTGCCTCGACGCTACAATGTCGTATAATTGCGGGGGAGTCGGTCGTGACATTAAACGTTTGTGTTTCCACTCTGCGGTCACATAAGTGTTAAAATACGCACTTTGTAGTTACTTCTTAGTTATTACTGAGGTGCCGGTTGACGTGGTTTTGTAGATACTTGCCTTTCACGCCGCAGCGCAGGTCGTGAGTTTGATTCCCACCCAGAACAGACATTTGTGTGCATGAACATGTCTGTTTGTTTTAAGCTGTTTTAAGCGTATTATACAGTGACGTGCAAAAGTTTCGTATGTTTTTGAAAAAAAAAGTAGAAACATAGTTTTCGAACTTCCTGTCATTATTGATTTAGTAAGTAAGTAGTCACCAACGCCCTTAGACATTGGCAGTATAAGATATGTTAACCATCGCTTACATCGCCAATGCGCCATCAACCTTGGAAACTAAGATGTCATGTCTCTTGTGCCCGTAATTACACTGGCTCACTCACCCTTCAAACCGCAACAGTACTAAGTACTGCTGTTTTGCGGTAGAATATCTGATGAGCGGGTGGTACCTACCCAGACGAGCTTGCACAAAGCTCTACCATCAAGTAAAAATAATTAATACTTTTTAAATTTTAAACCCAGTAAACGATACAAAAATTATCCTAATAAAAATAATCGTCAAAGCTTGTAAAACATTAACGCGGAACGTGCGCAGCAGTAAGGAACTGTTGTTTGTAACATAGTATAATCACTAAGGATACAGTATCTCTATTAACTCACACCAAATAAGTAGTAATTTTTCATAACCTACCCAGACGATATAATAAATACCATCGTCGGTACAATTGCCATTAAAAGTCCATCTTCAAAATTGATATCGATTGTGGAATTATTCACGGAATATGATTGACAGTTGATTAAATCGACTCACGAACCCCCATTACACGGTAATTTTTATGTCAATCAAATTGACATGGTCACTAATGCTCTTTTAAAATGGAGAACAACTACAGAACAGTAAATTAAAAGAATGCCACATTCAATTGAATTGATTATGTAAATTATAAAATATGGTTTATTAATTTAGCTCGCTTTATTTGACGAATAAAACCAATGATTTATTTGACCTACGTGATGTGTAGAAGCATAGTAATTCGATTTTATAAGCTAGTGTTCATACTGTTCAATTTCAAGATAAAATATTTAATAACAAATCCGTCGCTAGTTTAACGATGATATAAAAATTGTGACCTTAACATAATAACTTATCATACTGCATTTGTTTTTGACGGATTGAATAATATTCTTTTTTATCTTTATTTACAGAGACATGTTTTAAAATAATCGGCAGCGGATGTACGGTTTCGGTACATAAATATACATGTATATATAAAACAATTTATAATACTTAATTTTTGTACAAACCTATCTTATCTATATATAAATAGGTAACTACATAACAGAGGTCAGTAGCTTTTCTCGTTTCGGTGTTCGATGGCTATTGATGAGTTTTAATATAAATACGTTCATATCGTGCATATTTATATAAGTAGTTTGTTTTTTTTTTCAAATTTTCTGTTATGATCAAATGTTATTTTTAAGGAGGGTTTTATACCTACTACATTCTTGTAAGTGGCCGCTATATGGCGCTGGGGTGCATCAACTTGTATGCTGTTAAACCGATCGTCATGACTTTTGGTATATACAATACTCGTAAAGGCATATGTATGTTTTAAATATGCGTAATTTGTATTCAAAATTTTGACACAGTTTTAACATATTCAACCAGCTTGGTGATAAACTAACAAGCTGAAGGCGTGCGGCACCCACGCAGCACTCTTCGATAGGGTCGCCGCACCACACTCGTGAGTAGAGTTATACATCCCGCCGAAATACGTAATCCCGCGTATACGACGTGTGTCGTCTCGTCTCGCTGCTCAGCGACTCAATTTGTCTCCACTATCACCAGGCCTGCTAATGGGGACCTTAAGACCTCATCCCATCTGCGAACCTGAGCTCTTTGGGCTAGAGCCCTGATTCGCTCCTTCTCCGCGGGATCTAGACGGTCGCTACTTAGCTTGACATTACCCGGAACCGATACACTTACTCGTAAAGCATATAGCTATTGGCCCTGCACCTAATGTTCCTAAAGTACTGAACAAGTGTTTGCGTAAATTTTGCGCAAAGTTGGCCCGATCGACAAATCATCATCATAACAATAAATATAATTATACATTACATAGCATCATCATTATATACAATCTTTATCTGTATAAATGTAAAGGCTATTATGAAATTAAAAGTTTTTAACTTTAACAGCTTGGAGCAGGCTTGTGCCATGTTATCCGACAAGATGCCCGACTTCGTACAAAAGTTTCTGTCATTCTCCCGTTAAAATTTAAATTTCCAAAAATACTTTCATAATGGATGCTTACGTTGTAAATGAAACATATATTTCAAATTTCTGCAATCCAGACTCAGTAGTTATTACTGTGCGTTGATAGTCAGTCAGGACAAATGATTTTATAAATATACTGACACGATATTATTAAGGTTAAAATTGATGCCTCAAATGAATAATAATAATAAGTTGACAGAACATAAATAAAATTGTATTTTAATTACCACTATGCTTTTAGCCGTATTAGTTTGTTGTATTCATTTCAAATTGATATCAATAGAAAATAGTATTGGACATGGTTTATTCATGGTTGATTCTATCGTTTTTATTAACATAAAATTGGTTATTTACATTGAACAGAGGTTAATAATGAAGTATGCTGCTGGTTATTGAAAGGGGCGAGGTGAACCAGTGTATGCTGAATTGAACTGAAAAACGTGTGTTCAAAAGTGACACTTGCGGAATATAAAATAAATATTAAACTCACACACAACGGTACGTTATTGAGTTGTCACTACGTAGGTTAGGTTGCTAGCGAACAATACTTTTATATGATTTGCTTATGTGGCAGATATTTAAAGGTGATAATGGTACAATATCTAGGACCGCGTATGTTTCCATGGAAACGCTGCTTTGTTACAAGACAGTGCTTTGAATTTAAAACTAGCTATAGTAACAGCCTGTGAATTTCACTGCTGGGCTAAGACATCCTCTCCTCTTTTGAGGAGAAGGTTGGAGAGCTTATTCCAACACGCTGCGAGTTGCACGTTGGTGGAATACACATGTGACAGATTTTCAGTGAAATTGGACACATTTCCTCACTGCGTTTTCCTTCACCATCAAGCACAAGATGAAATATAATCACATTTTAAGCACATGTAAATTGAGTGGTGCTTGCCTGGGTTCGAACTCACGATCATCGGTTAAGATTCACGCGTTCTTACCACTGGGCAATCTTGGATCTTAATTATATTATTTGCTTATGTCTGACTGTGACGCCGTAGTTCTAATTTATTCTGAAACGATGAAAACCGGAGAGACAAACCCTGGGCTATGACTTATAGTCATGTATTTTGTAATTGTATTTTATGTGCTCATCTGGCAGATCTGAATAGATCGAATATAGACATTAAGAAAAGCCACAGAAAAATGTTCTGACAATAGGTTGCCTCTCTGTGTCGAGGATGAAGCATAAATAAATAATTTAATATACTTTTTTATTTTCAAACGTAACTTTAACTCCCGTTAAACTGATCCGTATGTTGTTACAGCAAACATATTTCGACTCAGAAATGCTGATCGGAATGAAGCAAAGCTGATATTCTGCCGAATTCTGCAACGTTTTCTATTTTTATTTACCGGTACGAGTCCCATTCCACTGGGATTTAGTTTTTCAAAAAAAGAATACAATCGTCGTCAATTTAAATTCCACGACAAAATAATGAATTGGGTATTTCCGGAGTTCGAGGTAGAGATACATTATTTAGATTCCTTTTATTTTTTGAATTGGTTGATATATGTATTCAATATCGGAAGATCATTGCTATATTTGTTTATAAATACAAGCAATAAATATTAAAATGTTAGAATTATTTTACCTGTATCTTGTACATTATAAGATTATGGGCTTATGATGAAACTAGTTATGGAATTTATTTGAGTAGCAGCGCAAATATCACTTGACTCGGACGGAAATACAGCTAGCTACTAATTAATTATTATAACGAGGATTGTTTTTAGGCCATTGTTATGTAACATTTGTATAAGTATATTTTCTTATTTTAAATACATATTTTATTAAAAAAAGAAAATATATTTCACAACTTTAATGCTACAGTAACTTATGGTCTTATTTTTTTTTTTTTTTTTTATTGCATAGGAAGGCGGACGAGCATATGGGCCACCTGATGGTAAGTGGTCACCAACGCCCATAGACATTGGCGTTGTAAGAGCTGTTAACCATCTCTTACATCGCCAATGCGCCACCAACCTTGGGAACTACGATATTATGTCCCTTGTGTCTGTAATTACACTGGCTCACTCACCCTTCAAACCGGAACACAGCACTAACAAGTACTGCTGTTTTGCGGTAGAATATCTATATTTATATCTATATTTATATTTTTTTTTTTTTTTTTATCTATATTTATTTTTATTTATATTTATATTTATATCTATATTTTTATTAGAAAAACGTATATCAACGCTACTACTGCGGGTTTGGAATTAGCTTGTATGTACATCTTTTACTATACTATTTACTATTATTTCTTTAACTTAATATTTTCCTTCCTCGCTGAGCTGCAAAAATAAATTGGTTTAATGTATGTACTACTCTTATTGAGTACTGACTTCTTAATGAGAAATCATTCTGTTGTATATATTTTGAATCTTTGACCATCGATATGGAATTGCTAATCGATATCATTTACTGGAATCGATCCCATTGAGTTAAACATTAGACTTTACGCGCTACTGAACTTGAAGGTACTTAGAAGCTTAGCATGCCTCTTGGAAAGTTGAAATATCTAGGTGTAGCGTCCAAACAGACCGCACGTTAACGATTAGGGATTAACTAGGAGCACGAAATAACCAAATTAGTTTTCAATATCCGATTATAAGATTATATACTAAAAATATCTCTTTTGATAAAACTACTAAATGGATCTTCTTCGAATCGAATTCAGAAGTAATAAGGCTATTACTGCGTGGGAATGAATCTATTTATAGCGACTGTTATCTCGGTTGTACGAAGGATAACAATTGAAAATATATCTGAGCGTTTTTAAGAATTATGACGTAATATTTTTTTGTTACTATTTTATTATGAAAAATCTTAATTACATTTTATATAGCGAACTCGTTTGTTATCCAATACTCTTAGAATAAAGATTAGTACGTACTCTTTATGTGTACAGAAAAGTTAAATTCAACATTATAGCATTGTGTTCTATTTTAGAATACAGACGCAAAAAAATACAAAACATTAACAGAATCGTTGTGTCATATTACATACAACAATGCGATATCGCCTTTCATCTTTTTATGTCTACAATAATTATTTAAATTAGTTTAATTTTGTTGTTAGTTTCTAAGCGCGTGTGGTCTATTGATTAGGCAACAAATATTAAGATTATATTTTAGTACCTGTGTGTGGATCGAACCGTTCCAATGAGATTGAGCTGAACATTTCGAACAAACTGTTAGTGCTTTTGATACAATAAATGTTTAAAACACAGCCACATCAACGTTAATTTAAATAAATATATTAAAAATTTCATCAATTAAATTTAATTAATTAATGATTTTTTTTAATACATAAGAATATTATTTATTCAACGTAAATTTTATTTTTACATTAAATATTTTTTTTAATTATTTGGCATTTTCCATTTCAATATTGTACTTGGTAAACGGCTTTATGGTCTTTCCGAGGCACGATAGTAAACCACATTAAACCTCCTAATATCGACCTGAGAATTCTTTGAAACAGATACCCAATTGCTATTGACCCAACCCGGGACACAAAATGACAATATAGTGTCATGTTACAGGCTTTATATTGAAACTTGCGCCGGTTTTAATCTTCCGGGTACAACTGGCACAAAACTCACCGGTCCTTTTTTTCAAATGAAAACTATATGAAATAAATTCGAAGCCGGAACCTCGGGATCTCCAGTTTTGTAAACCAGCACGAGAGTAATTCGTATAACTATTCTGTTTCTTCTTTTATTGAATGTCAAAATATTAATGACAAAAAGAGATAAATTAATGTCAAATACCCGCTACGCAACCTTACGTACGGCTGTTATTATATTAGAAAAAATAATTATGCTGATTGACAATATATAAAGCCCGTGGCTTTCCTTGCAACGACTGAAAACTAACTAGAAATTGCCACAGATCAAGGTAAAAAAATAAATTAGTAAACGTAAGTGATATGCGATGTTAACTAAAATTGTTATAATATTTAATGTAAACAAATGTCAAAATAGCGTAGCAATGTAAGTCGATTTATAACATTTCATGAGAAATCAGTAAAGAAGCGAGTTTTAGAATATTATAAAACTATGTGCTATAATATGTGCTGACATATTATCAATTAATCTTTGAGTAGTTCATTCAAGTCATTCAATCAAATCATTCAATCGAAATTAAAATCAAAAGAACTATAAAAAGGGAGAAACAAACAAATGTTTTTGTAGCTTACATTAAAGTTACAATTAGTTTTTCAATTTACGCTCTCACAATGTTTTGTTTTGTACAACGGAAGTACATTTTTGTAAGTGAACTGAAATACGTTCGAAAATGAAATAATATATCATCGAAAAATAAATCCTACTTGTTTTTATATAATACGTGCGATAACATAATTCAATGATTCTATATATACAATTTTGTTTACAATAATAATATAATTTTAAATTATATATAATTTTTTTTTATGTAAGAGGGGGCAAACGAGCAGAAGGCTCACCTGATGGAAAGTGACTACCACCGCCCATGGACACCTGCAACATCCGAGGACTTGCAGGTGCGTTGTCGGCCTTGGAGGAAAGAGTACGCTCTCTTCTTGAAGGTTTTTATGTCATATCGGTTCGGAAAAGTCGTCGATTTATTTTTCAAGTACAATAAAGTTTTTATTCAAAATATGTAAATGTAAAGCCCTAGTGTTGAACAAATGTTTTCTCTAATTAGGTTAAGTAGGAAAATACACTTTGTTTCTGATAAATAGGCATATATGAGTAAAAAAATTGAAAAAATATTTAGATATTAAAAAAAAAATTATATTACAGTAAGTTTTTTATGAAATGATGTCTAATCACGGCACTGATAAATACGTATTTCGATATGAAAAATGAATAATTATAAAAATGTTTACATTTCCGTCGGGCATGTGAAAGATTAAATTCGTAAGCTAACAAGTTTTCGCTTGTTGTAAAATATGTAATATTGCAAAACATGAAAACTTACCAGTTTAACTTTGTAGTTTTGGGTGATTTTGCATAATTTTAAATAATAAATCAGTACCTAACAAACTTACCTAGAATAAACCTAGAACAAACTAGAATCAACACATATACTTTGTTAATTTGCTGTATAACAATAAATAATTAAAATTAAATATAAGTTTTAATTTAAATTGCTTACGATAAAAAAAGCTTTCAATCAGCCAGGACTACATGTAGCAATACTTTATTATGTGGTGGCGTCACTGTTTGCGGCGCAGAGGCGGTCTCGGGCGACTTGTGACCGTTGCGGAGACCGGAGTCAGTCTCATTCGCATCGCGGCCCTCGCAGTCGGCAGTGCACTGCAGACGCGACCACCGCCAACGATGCGGCCTCCAAACTTATTCAAGTTTTGCCTCTTCCTAACTCTCCTCTACCTATCCTTCGCTGATAAATGTCCTCCGAAGTGTCAATGCGTACACAACTCGGTCCGGTGCCTCCACCAAGACCTGCAGGCGATACCGAAAACTCCCGATGATGCTCACACTTTGTAAGTATTCAAACTTTAGTTGTTAACGGCTATTTATAAAGTTGCGTTAATATGCGTGCGAATGCCGCTGCGAAAGAGATTTTGACGAGTAAATTTTAGGCATTGCGATTATCGGTTCGACTTCTTGCGATATTTTTTTAAGTGAAGCGGTTCGGTGCTTTAAGAATAAAATCAGTTTTTGAAGATTGTAAAAGTTTAAATTGAAAACCAGCGTGTAGATTTTTAACTTATATTTTCTTTCGTGGCACAGTTTGATCGGAAACTTGGAGTTGTACTTTTTCTTCTTTTACCGATTGCAAAACTCTTGATAAATTAAAATACCAGGCGAAATAGTGAAATAAAATTAAAAATGTATCGCGTGTGTTTTCGCACAAGATGCGTAATAAAATAAGCTTTTAATATTTTATCTAAATAAATTATAAATACATCAAATTATTGACGAAATGTATAATAAATTATAATTATATAATTTGTTTATATCCGTTCTTATTTTAATGGGACAAAATGAACGTTTGCTTAAAACTTGCATTAAAAAACGGCAAAGCGCATAAAAAAATTGACAATATCTATAATTGTTATATTATTGTGTTAATTGTAATACGATTATAAGCAATAACATGTAGGTCTTCTGCGATAATTTAAGAAAAAAAAAATCTATACGTCTAAACATCGGACTCGTTTGCCTTCTTAAATATTTTCATTTATTTCCGATGATCACACTTTAAAAGAACGTCAATTTAAAGTGCTCTTTATAAATACTATTGAATAAAGTTACCATTCTATAATTTGTAGATTAATTATCTCTATTGCCAATATAATGATCACTAATTAACTTGTTACAAAATGCGCTTTGTTGTAACATAAATATATGTTTCTGCGAAAACATTATTACAAGGTAGTATTGTGGATAACATACAAATATACATTAAATGTATATGTGTGTAACGTAATGATAAGAATATCTTAATTTATAAACGCGAACGCTTATCGTAGAAGTATTGAAGTCGAAGCGTTACGCGATATACATAATATATTCTCTATGTATTTAATTAACAGATAAAATAAGCAATTTTATTTTATGCTTTTGAACTTTGGTTTTGGTTTTAAAATTGACGGGCAAATGGGTTGTTACCTGATGGTAAATTATCACCGCCGCCCATGGAGATCGGAATTGTAATAAACTATTTTCCATCCTTTGCTCACTGGCTCACTCACCATTTAAACCGGAACACAACAGTATTAAGTATTGGTAGAATAGTTGATTAGTAAGTGGTACCCTACCAACCAAGTGAAACGATGCCGACGGGATCGCGAATCGACCTAAACAAAGACTTTTAATATCGGGTATAAAGAAGAAAGCGAGGTACACGTAATATATTATTTAATCTGTAAAAGTATTACAGGACACACATTCGCAAATGTTGCGCGACATTTTCCATCATAACTTTGAATAACTGAAACATATATAAAACTTATCAATCTAGGTATATGCAAATGAATTCGCTAGGGTTTAGTCCAGTCTTGCAGACGTGAAACATATATTAAAAATACCTCGAAGATAACAAATTCATTAATTAGCTTTATACGGCTGGGCGGTGTAATAGGCCATCTGATGGTTAGTGGTGATCACCGCCCGCGTGCATTGCAAAGTTAGCAGTAATACCAAGTATTACTACTAACTATCAAGACGGGCTTGCAAAAAGCCCTTTCATCGAATAGATTTATTGTTCTTGGCAGTTCAATTAACCTGCATGTTTTGTATGAAATACTGTCGCATTCTTATCCACCATTCCGCATTGGACTAGGTGGATCAACTCCAAACCTTCCAGAGGAGAGGAGAACTTTGTTTAATTAGCAGTGATTTATTTACGGCTGCTATTTACTTACGTAGTTCTGGAACAGGACATAGTATACTTTTATAATGTCTATCGTTTACACAAAAGCTAAGAATTTTGTTTAACAGTCAAAGTATAAATACAACGTATATTATACTAGTTTTCTACTGCGGCTACGCTCGCTGGTTAGGGGAGGAGACCAGTTATCTGGTAAAAAGTAGCCTATGTCGTTCGATTAAAGTTTGCTTGGAAATCAAATGTCTTTATTCAATATAGAAGTGTTACAATTGCTTATTGATTGTCATAAAACTGCCACCGGTTCGAAAATAAAAACCTCAGACTTGAGAAGAACCAGCTAAAGAAACGCAGCGGTTTTTTTAGCTCATCTTTTAAAATAAAGGCAATTTATACAATAACAGAATAATATTTTTTATTTGAAATAGCGTGGAGGCGATCGTTTCATTCCCAATGTTTGCAATCATCTAAAAAGTCATTGGTTTTGTAATATCCATTAGCACACAAGCGTTACTTAACAATTCTATTAATTTTACAATTGAATATTTTTGAAAGTACATTTAAGTGAAGTTGAAGTACAATGTAACAGTATTCATACGCCCTCGTGTTATAGACTTTATCTAGCATTTAATCGTATCCCTCTTCCAGCGAACGGAAGTATGTGAAATTGTCATATTCCCGCGAATCGACATTTTATTTAACGCAACGTGTCTTGACTTCCTTCGATTTCCACACCGTAACTTATTTATTTGACGCTTGTATAAGGTCTTGATGGTAATGCGACGTTATTGGCAAATGATTTTCATTTTATATTTGAAATATGTGAAAAGAGTTATCTCTGTACAAAATATTTTTAGTAGTAATAATGTTGTGGAATATAGAAATATTATTTTAGTTTTCTATATTCTTCGACTTAAAATTTACCTATATCAAACTTATACAAGAAGGTATTTAATACTAGCTGTGCCCCGCGGTTTCACCCGCGTATAAGTAATAAAAAATATGATGAATAAAAATCAGCCTAGAACCTTCCTCAATAAAACTATACAACACAAAAATATTTTTCAAATTCGAACCAGTACTTCCTGAGATTAGCCGGATCAAACAAACAAACAAAAAGCTTTATATATTAAAGTAGGTATAGAAGATTATATTATTAAATTAGTAGCACCGCTTTGCAGCTTAATCCGCTTAATTAAGCTGTTGAGGTGATTAGCGTAAATGTAATAATTGTCAAAATCACCATTGTTTTGGTATTTTATAAAACAAAATTTCGGATTTCGATGTTTCGAATAGGTACGTTATAAGGACAAATATTAACGACGATTTTGTCGTTTCCTATAAAGCTGGCCCGTCTATTTAGAACAATATTTATTCGCTCAACCCGAGTTGAGCCCTTCGTGCCCTTAGGCTAAGCGTTTGAAATCAGATAATTTATCTTTCATATTTACAATAAAGAGTATGAGCCTTAACGCTGGAATAAATCGCTTTAATTGTTTCATAATTTATTGGACGGTTTATTTTAATTACTAATCAAGTTATAATTGTTACATATTATTTTGGTAGGCGAAGAATTTTGCTTACAGATATAAATTACTTTAATATGTATGAGAACATATAAATTTCGACTAAGGTTATTACAAATTTTTTGATCGCCCGCCTTTTGTAGGCATTATCACGTCATTCTAAATTCAATATGGCGACCTCTAGAAGACATAATATGGTCTCTTATTAAAAATAAACAAAAAATAAAGTTATATCATATTTATGTAGTTGTAATACGTCAAGTTTTACTAAATAATAGATGGAAACTCGTTGAGTTACTGAATTTGAACGCATTCCATTCGTAAATAAGGAAAATGGTATTGCTTAAGAAGATTAAATGTGTTTTAAACAATTCATTTATGTGCGGGTCATCGGAAATTTATATTGGATTTAAATTTTATTTACACAATAGTAATATTCAAATTGATTAATTAAGGTTTTAATGTAAATAAAAAAAATAAAATAATTAAGTTACTTTAAATATATACCTTCATATTGAACATTATAAGTATTATCTAATCAAAAAACTGAGATGAAAAATTGATTTAATTTAGCCAAAAATTTTCGACCAGTCATTTGATATACGGAACGATTTTTTATTATAATTAAATTTAATAATTAATCTATAATATTAACGTCAAATTAACACTTTAAGGTCTGTTTATTACGAAAATTATTTCTCTTACCTCACAGAAGCTTTATTGAGATAAATAAACGCCGGCCTGTTTATAAAATTAAAACAGTGCTTTATTTCTGTTATAATAAATTCATTCTGCAGAATCTGTATTTCTATATAAGTACGTGCTGGTGCTTTTAAAACCTTTTTATCTTCAATAATTACTGGATTTTAAAACTCAACTAAACGTAGTACTAAATTAGTAGTACGAGACTTTGAGCTTGTTAATTAAATGTACAAAGCGTGTTCTTCTCAAACACCTGGCAGTGCGATGTTGAATATCTAATAGATCCGACATATTCACAGAAGTGACATTACCCCGATTGGTTAAGTACAGAGCCGGTTCCTTATCGTTGACATTAAAGAACGAATAAAATCATGAGAGTAATATTAATGTCTGGAAAAACTTTTTGTGACAGGATTTTATTTTTTACATAATATAGAAATGTTGCACGTACAGCTATTGCAACGGTACGACATTACCGTGTATGACAATATATTTGAAATGTATATTGTGACGTTCTTTAAAATCGTCATTTAGGAAAGTTTGATTCTTATTTTTATTATAGCATTTAAATATAGTTGCGCTCTATTACAATATATTGATTGTCATACCATATCAACCTAGCTCGTCTTATTTGAATCTCTAGCTCAGTGCACGCATGTCAAGTTATGCCTCAAATTGTATTATATATCGCTCGGATGGAACATGCAAGAGACAGGGACTCACTTCCGCATTAGTATGGGTTATGTATTAATAAAGGTATGTGTTACAGGAGAGTAGGTTCCTCATGTTATAAATAACATAAGATAAGTTCGTATACTTACGTACTTTTTAATGATTTTTTCCTCAAGTAAATAATTTTCATATTTATGATTATGATCTGTAGTATGACTCAGGCCCAGATTATCCCAGACGAGCCGAGAAGGCTCAGTGGTTAGAGTCCGTAAAACTTTACTAAAGATTACGGGGACAAACCACTGAAATTCTGATTAGTGTGCTTATTTTTGACTGGTGGTCTACCAGCTTTGTGCAGGTTCGTCTGGGTAGGTACCACCCAATCATAAGATATTATACCGCAAAACAGCAGTACTTGGTACTGTTGTGTTCCGGTTTGAAGGGTAAATAACGATTGGATGGGTAAATATGTGTAGATATTAGTGATTTTAATTGCTAATATTGTTTTAATGAACAATAATTAAATGATATGACCTATAATAATATGGTTTCAATTTTAATTGAATTTAAAAAAGGAAGTTGAATATTCATAGTTCTATTACGTTAGTGTTTTTAATTAATTATTCATATATCTTCGGAGTTAAAGAGAATCACTATTGTTATCACGAACGACCAGGCAAAAAAATATGAACAACTTAAGTAATGTCATTATAAATTTGTCTAATCAAATATTGAAGCTAGATGAAACATATGCTTAAACAAGATACAAATATAAAGAGAAAACTCTCATATCCAAGATTAAGCCATCCTTCTAGTTTATAATAATGTTAAGCTATGAACACACTTACCGGCGGACTAAAGCTTAGCGCACTCTAACTGAACAAGCTAACTTTCTTATGCCTCAAGTTAGTTATATTCATCTTTGAATAAACTTATAATGAACTAATTAATTATGTTTGATATAGCACAATTACTTAAAAAGGGCGAGGTGTCCTAGTGGTTTGGTTATGTCAAACCTAATAGAAATTTGTGGGTTGCGAAATTTAAACTAACTCGATATAAGCTCGCTGAGTAGGTCCTTTATAAAATTGACATGACAATTTAGATTTTATTTAGAGTTTATTAAAAATAGATGAAAAACAATTAATTAAAAAAAATAACAATTCTACAAACACATTCCAGCACGGTAAATTTGATACCGATCATAATAAGGGCTCAATATTAATTAAATTAAGAAAATTCCCCTTAATGAGCGATTTAACTTTTTATTTAGTGTGACTTTATATTCCGCGAGTGTTTATTATATGTTCTGATTGATCCTGGATTGATATTCAACGGCGAAATAATTTTGAAATTCTTGCCACCATCACGTGCGGTCATGGTTTATTCATACAGAATTTATTGAAATATTTATATTGGTCTATAATTTTGTTTTCTTTTAATTTGTAACTATTGAAAATTTTATTCAAAAAATATGTATCGAATATGTAATCGAATAGGCGTTACTGGTATTTTATATTTTAATATATTTATTTAAATATAAAAAGAAATTGAAATAAAATAAATGTGTGATTTTTTAAATCAAATTTACATTCTTTGTTCAATAGTAAAAACGAATATATTGAGTATTAACAGATTTGAAGAGTTAAAAGAAATCAAAAACAAACTTAAGCCATTTGCTCTTTGTTTGTTTTAAAACGGATCGTTTATTGTTGTTTCTTTTTGAACGTTCAAGGTTCAAACGTGCCTTTGGATTCACTAAACCTGTTTCTTTGTACAGGAAGATTAAACTTAGTTTAAGAATCAAGACTTAAAGTCGAAAATTGTTTGTTTCTTTCGTAACTACAGGTTCTCTAAAAGTAGTTAAAGTAAATTGTTTAGTATTAATTCGTAGTAACAATACACGAATTTCAGCGATTTCTCAATTAGAAATGTTTAAGAACGGAAAATAAAGAAATACTTTGAAGGCGTCGGGATTTTTTCAGATATTTGATAATACGTTCGAAATTTAAATTTTAAATAATAAAATCTCTCCTCAGTTATCCTGTCAAAAGTAGTATAAAGCTGTTGCGGGAAGTATAAATATGCTGAAAATGCTATTAGTATTCAACGATTCTGTCGCCGTAACTGTCTGTGGTTAAGCCGGTTACGTGGTTAATTTTGAATAACTTTTGCGTGTGGCTTATAACCACTTCTGGGTCGAGCATGTAGTGGCGGACCACAAACATAGTCAAGCGAAAAATAGCTTCAAGGATGGAATCTAGTCTTGGAAGACAAACTAGGAAGAAACTACACGCTCATAATGAAAGTATTCGAATTAATGTATTTCGAAGAATATCCAAATTTGCCACAGCCTAATTAAAAAAAAATAGTTAGAAAACATTAAATTATATCCTAATTATTATTATGTATTAATAAGTCTTACAATAAAAATATTGTAAGACTTATCAAGCAATACAGAATACATCATTCAAGAAATTTGGATCAGAATTGTCTTGATACTTAGTCAAACTAACTCTAATTTGATTCAGTCTCCTGACTTAGTTTCACGTATCATATTCACTTGTTAATTTGGTTACGTATTCAACCAGACCATTTCAACTGTGCAACATCTACGTATTGTACATGCAGCGCGTACTGACCACATCTGTTCTGGAGTTTCTTTGTTAGTGTTACGTTTGGAACTCTGGTATCGAACTCAGAGTTTATAAAGAGTTAAATAAAAATGTTACAATTTATGTAATGAATTGATGATGAATTTTCAAATGATAAATTATATTTAAAATTCGAATAATAATGAAATCTTATTTTCACGACCTTATTGGTACAAATTTCCTTAACTGTTATCCATTCTTATTTTCACACTATAATATAAGAATTAAACTGAGTGACTTATCAACGCACGCCTCAAACTACTGGGCCATTAAAATTATCACAAGGGAAGGATTTTTGAGAGTTCAACCCTAAGGTAGCGAATAGGTGATGAAATTTTGCATGAAAATAATTAAATTTTCCAGAGTGGGCTATGGAAATTGATATTAATCAATTTTGATTTAATACGCAAATGAAACAGCGAGTAAACAGCTATTTATGCATGTTAATTGTCATAGATAGTAGTAGTAATATCTTAAATATAAATTTGTAACTGTTTGTTATATTTATCGGTGATAGCGCTTTGTCCAATTCGTCTAAGTATATACCACACACTCATCAGATATTGTACCGCAAAACACAACAATACAAAGTACTGCTGACTTTGTATTGTTGTGTTCCGGTCTGAAGGGTGAGTAATGTAATTACAGGCATAAGATACATAACATCTTAGTTCCCAAGATTGTTGGCGCATTGGCGATGTAAGCAATGGCTTACATTTCTTACAATGCTATTGTCTATGAGCGTTGGTGACCACTTACCATTAGATGGCTCACATGCTCGTCCGCCTACCTATACAATAATGTAAAGCTGGATTGTTGGTCGAGTAGCATATACAACTTCAGATCCTATGGTCTCAGTTTCGAATCAGTCGGCCAATTAAGAAATTTATTATTGTTATCGCAGTGTTAATGAGAAAACAAAACCGTTTTCAAACAAGTCGATGATCGTCTACTAACTAAATCGGCAACAACGACATCTCTTGAAGTAGTTTGCATTTTTGTGTCGAACAATTGAAAAGAAAATATTGTCATTAAAAACCTGATAAAAAATAGTTCGGAAAAGCAGCCTTGTGTAACGTAATAATAAAATAAGCGTATCTGCAATATCTCGGAGAAAATATACCACCCTTAATATAAGTAGTACTATTACGATCTCAGCGCAATATACTTTGTGCATATTAAATATTTGTCATGTATTGTGCAATCATATTAATATGTCTATTTATGTTTAGTAATATATTTCGAAGTCTTAACTTTATTTAAAGTTTATTAAAAATGTTGAATTATTTTCACATTAATCGGCCATTATATTATTTATTAGCTACCCTGTTTCGCAAGGATATAACAAATTTTATATCACAAAACATATAAGTCTATTGATTTACATGGTGCACGCAAAATCTTGGTCAGATTTCAGCGAATTACTCAAAACCTTAATGAATTACACACTTTAAGCTTCCTCATACATCGTCGTCTGTTGATGGAAATCGTTTTAAAATCTGTTTTTTGAGTTTGTCGCTTTCAAACAGAAAGACGCAGCCTTGTTTTGTTATATGTTCATTACATGTCACATATTTGTCACAATACGTCAAACAGTATAATACGTTTTTAAAAAATAACTACTTGAATAAATCCATCCATAGCGCATCCACAGTCTGTTCAAATCGGACTAAAAGAATCAGTACGTTTCGAGATAAGCTCGAACAAAATAAACACTCCGCGCCCTTTTTTATTACGGATCACTTTGTTCTAACGAAATGGCGAGGTTATATTTAAAAGGGCGATGGAAGGCGCAGGTCTCTGAGTTACTGTTTGATGGATTCGAACACATCGGGATTGAACCGGTGTGTTTTTTTTGTGAACGTGACGCGAGTACGAGTTTAATATTTAAACTGTTATTGATAGCGTTTTGTAACGACGCCCAAGCGTCTCAAAATAGAAATTGATTCATTGTTATTTTTCGCGATACATGTTCGTCACGGGTATTTCACTAAACTATAAAATGTTCGAAGCGAGCCACTGTGCCGAGGAATACATCTTTGTACGTTTTACAGACTCACTTCGTGTGACAACTCTGCACTAGCTAATGATTGACACCAAGGCTATATAAGTACGGATTAATGTACTTAAATATTCAACGTCTTATCTGCTTCGTATACGTCTGAAGTTTTCCCGTTAGCTACACATAGTGCATACTTACACGACGCATATAAATTGATTCTTGAGTCACTTCTATGCATCATTCTATTATCGAATCGAAACGTACAAGATCCAGAGAACTCGTTTAAAATTCAGAGGAAGAAAAATTATCGTGAAAACTTTTAAATTTAGACTTCTGTTACATTAAATCGTGTTCTATTTCTAAATTCAAATAATGTTTTATCTTATATGTTCGATAGTTAGTATGTTTGTTATTAAAACATACTCGAAATGCTAGACGAATTCTAATACAAATTAGTATAGAAATAGATAAGATGTCTGTCAAGCTCAGAGCTCTCTCGTTTATATAAGTTAATTTATTAACAGTATTACAAACATTGAAAAAAGTAATTTTAGACATTTTTTTATAAATAATTTGAACTGTTAGTTAGGTTATCAAAGCAAATAGACTCGTGAGAAAATAAAAATAAAACATTTGCAGTAGTAACATATTTAATTCAATTATTATTAATGGATTCTCAAACTGCACGATTAAAAGTCCCGAGTATTCCGACTTTAAAGAAAAAGTATAAACGGAACTCGGAAAGATAAGATTCAATTATTCAACTTAGGGAACAACTTTTTAAGAGCTGTAGTAAAGTACGTTTTAATCACGAAATACTTTGAAACAGTTCCTCACGATTTCCGTTAAATAACTTCGTCTTTTTATTTAGCACCCAATTTAAGTTCGACTCGCGGAATAGCATTTAAGCTAGAGAAATCATATATAGCTTCTAATAAAAAAGAAAACATTTTGATAAATTGCTAGCTCAGTAAGTTGTCGTCTGTACTTTACAACTACCTCCGAGTTAAAGTCTGTCAAGAGCATACGGGTCTTAACACATCGCTCTTTTCCACTTTAGCGTTGGCACACACAGCTTAAAATTTCTTCTGATGTTTGCACATAGCACGTTCTAGCGATTAGGTTGTCACGATTACTTCATCATAGCAAGTGAGAAAGATCAAAACTTAGTCGTTGTCCGAAATCAAGCATCGACTCTCTGAAGCTTTTCTTTGATTAATCAATATTAACGAATAACATATCTTGGCGGTTAACGGACTGAATGACTTCAGTACTAATCTGTTAATTATAAGCCGACAGTACAATACAATTATAAGCCGAGATGGCTCAGTGTTAAGAACGCGTGAATCTTAACCGATGATCGTGGGTTCAACCGCGCAAGCACTACCAAATTTCATGTGCTTAATTTGTGATTATAATTAATCTCATACTTGACGGTAAAGGAAAACATCGTGAGGAAACTTGCATGAAGTTTCATTGAAATTCTATCACATGTGTATTCCACCAACCCACATTGGAGCAGCGTGGTGGAATAAGCTTAAAACCTTCTCCTCAATACAGGAGTAGACGCCTTAGCCCAGCTGTGGGATATTCACCGGCTGTTACTGTACAATTATATGTTTCGAGTACGAGATCAATTACATATGATATTGGCTTTTTATAAGGGACGAATATAAAGTATTTTTCTTATGTAAAATGTATTTAATTAATCAAAGTATGCACCGTTGTTATCTATGCACTTTTGCCATCTCATAGGTAGTTCATTGATTCCTTAATTAAAAAAAATGGGGGTGAGAAACAATAAACTCTTTAAAGGTTTGGACTGCCGCATAGGTAGAATCCGTACTCGTAAATATACCGATATTTCGTGTTTTCCATTGGTAATAAGTGACGCCAAAGAAAAAAATAATGAGGAAAAGACAAATAAATGACTGTTTTCAAAACTCTAATGGTCCAGCTAAATGAATTTATAAAGAATTTGGAATTCTTAACCAAAGAGGAGATATTTAAGATCAAATTGGTCAGTGCGACAAAGCGCTTATTTCATATGAAAATTCAATAATAATAATGCTTCTGAGCTTCAACCAGCTAACCTCGGTTAAAACTCATGTTTTCTAACTGCTAGACCATCTAGGCTATTTATGTGTTTTTGTACGTCGCTTATCTAAATATATTTCACATCTATGAAGTTGTCAATTCATAGTGATAAATTATTCGATATCACTTCTGAATCCATTTTTATCTTTATCGAAGAAAACGCGACGTTTGCTAAAGAATGCTCGCGACTTGGATAAATCATTTGAAATATCGACGTCTTTTTGTTTCTGAACTGATTTAAAATTGTGATTTAAGTTTCGAATTCGCAGTCAGATATTTTAATGACGTTTATATAAGTAGTCTAGTTCATAAAGTATATTGAATGTTATTCAAATACACATTCATGTTTTATTATTCACGAGAATTGATTGTCTTTGTCTGTATTTGTCATTATTAATCTGTTTTATCATATTAGGACAAAGTAAACGAAACAAAAAAATAATAAATCGTAGATTGTATTTAGAATAAAATAAGCGCAAATATTGATTTCTACATCGTTTAGAATTATACTAAGGGTCAATCTGCATTGATAAACATTGTAGGTATAATATTTGCATCGTTATTCCGGTTGAGGAGTTCATTCATTTCCAGAGTCGAGAGGATGCCGACACTTTGTTCTTGAAATTCAATTTCAATTTCATAGCCCTTATTAAACGGGTTGTATTTCGCATTACTAACAGACAGGCAGGAGTATAAATTGAAGGATGTAAGGCTAAAACGAATTCACGTTTCGTATACTAGTTAGCAGCCAAAGAGCCCAATAACAATGTTTTCCTAATTTGGTGACATTTCGATTTTTTCATCTCGTTAATAGTGATAAAATAATATGGTAAAGTAATTATAGATATAGTGCTTCGATCACTAATAAAATGTGATCGAAGATATAGTGTTAAAATTATAACCATTTATATAGTCTTTGGGGGTGGTCAGTTAAAGTCAAATTTCATTGCAATTAGTCCATACTATAATAATTGCCTTATAGTTTTTCTACACTGAAATAAGTATTATGCCGCTATTTAAAAAAAAAAGATAGATCTTGTGTTATGAGCTATGGACATGTAAAGGTGGTCTAATTAATATTCACCAAACGTTCACGTTTCTTCAAAATATTTGGCATAACGTGCCAACATCGTTGTATCAGTATTGTTAACATTTATGGACGACTATTAACCTTTTATAATTCATTCGGCTTGTTGATAATGATAACAATGACCTAGGGCGGATGGCATTACACTTATCATATGACTTCTATGAATTATTATTATCATTTAATTATATTTTAGTGGAATGATAAGACGTCCCTGCAACAGTGAAGTTTTATAAAATAAAAAATCATTTACATAATAAATATGTTGAAAAACTCAAACATATTAAGCATTAATATAATTTAGTTTAGAGAGTGATTACTTTAACAATGTTTTGTGTTCCTCTTTCGATGCTTCAACTGATACTCGTGGTATCAAGATTCTGGATACTAGAGAAAAGAGCGAGTTAATATTGCAGTCAAGTCCTAGAAAAGGGTACTTAAGAAGGCTTGTCTTAATCGTAGTAGAATTAAATTGGCTTTTCACTCTTGGAGAAATAAGCATTTTAGTCCCAAGTGAAATCGGTTGAAACGAAATTCGACCTTTCAATTATCCTAACATTGCTCAAACCTGAAAACCCTAATCAACTATTAATATATAATGGGTTCCATGCTCGATGCTGAGAGTGTCAGCCTGCAAAACCAATTTCAATTTGTTGTTGATATTCGCATAATATGTTAAATTGTTAGTGTATTTCGCAATTTAGACGTTTTCTTAGACGAATTTTCGTTCGTAAAAGAACAAACCTATAATAAATTCGTTACAACAGGTCTTTGCCAAATCTCAATTGTCTCTATCACCGCTAAATGGAGTACTTTCAAAATAACATAATTATATTAAGTGTGTGGATTAATTTGTGCTATATAAATATATCCACCAAGTTTAAAAATCTTAGTCTTTCACAAAAGTCGAGAGACTTTTGCTCACCAGAATCTTTACAGGCCTTAATATTATAACTCATTCCAACTAATTTCCTTGATGAAACTTAATTTTCTAATTAAGATCAGGTGGGTTTATACAATATCTAGAATATATAAGTATATATAAACTTAATTTTCACCCAAATCTGCATAACTTATACCAAAATAGTAAAAAAACGCTTAATTGAAACGCGTACAGCTTTCATGCAAAAACTCTAAAGGTTTTAAAGTTTTAAAATAAATAGTTGAATATCATAAATTTCCAATGAACTAACCTCTATTGTTCAGTCAATCGTAGGCCATACGTCAGGGCAATATCGTTATTTTGCTCTTCGAGCGCTACCTTTATGCAAAAATATGCAAAAACTTTTTCTAAAATGGCTTTAACATCGTTCTATTGTTAAACTAATAACTTTACTAACACGTGACACAGCTTTGTTTCTTAATCAGGTTTCGCTTTCGCCTTTTCGTTATTTACTTTTAATGTTTGTAGTACAAACTTTGTACATGTCTATCATATTAAGTTTATGCCTGCGGCTTTGCCTGTGAAAGACAGTGGCAGGGGGCGGCACCCTATTTTCCTTTTCCTGTTGCAAAATGTATGCAAAATTTCATTATAGTTTTCTAACTATATTGTCTAACTGGCAGTTATTAATTTGGTTATCGTTTTAATATTAATTATAAGAAAAATATTATGTTTATACATTAAGTTGTTTTGCTCTGTTATTTTAATTAGATAATAATCATTATTTAGTGTCATACTTGGAACCAATATATGGCTTTTGATCCAACAGAAAACGACAATTAACATTTTTTGGTTATGTTTTTGTGGTAATTCCTGGAACGGGTATTTGTACCACCGATATTTATCTCTTACGGTATTGGAGACCAAACAGCGGCGCGGCCGCGGTAAAATATTTCAATCCAATGTTAATAGGTGCCATAAGATATCGGATGGAAATCTGGACCAACTAAACTATCAAATCTGGATTTGAATAAAAAGTAAACAAAAGCTGGCAATGTTGAAAAATACTTAATCGTAATCGATACGTATTTTAAATGATTTATTTGAAACTAGTTTTTGACCGCACCTTTACCCTTTGCCCGTGTAATGTTTTTTTTTATTGTATTGATAGGCGGACGAGCATATGGGCCACCTGATGGTAAGTGGTCACCAACGCCCATAGTCAATGACATTGTAAGAAATGTTAACCGTCGCTTTACACCGCCAATGCGCCACCAACCTTGGGAACTAAGGCTAAGAACTCACGGAGCGGCTTTTTTCCCGTGCCCGCCGCGGTTGTGGATCTGCGGTTTTATTTCTAAACTCACGAGACCGGTGATTTGCGCGATCACGCAGCCGTCGTGGTTGAGATCATGGCCCGCAAACTTGGCGAGCGATGATCGCAAGACGGGCGGTTGCGACGGGTCGCAGAGCGCGCGGGCGCAACCCGCCGAGGCTGCGGGTGACCGCGGCCCGTGCGATTCTACAAGTTGCCCGCCGATGCAGCGGGAACCGCAAACAACCGCGCACAACGCGGGCGTAAAACGCGTCGTGAGATGTGCTTTAATATTTTACATATAAATCTGCATTCTACAGAGGTGACGGTCTCGCAACCGTGGCGGGCGCGGGACAAAACCGCTCCGTGAGTTCTTAGCCTCACTCACTCTTCAAACCGGAACACGACAATACAAAGTACTGCTGTTTTGCGGTAGAATATCTGATATGTGGGTGGTACCTACCCCGGCGAGCTTGCACAAAGCTTTACCACCAGTATGTATATTAAAGTAGCCTATGCTCGCCAATGGAGCTTAAGTTTGCTTCATTTCTAACTAAATCGGTTCAGAGGCTTAGTCGTGAAGGCGACACAGATAGACAGACAAACAGTCACTTTCGCATTAATAATTTTAGTATTAACATAGAATATTTTTTAAAATGTACAAATGAAAGTGACATGTAATTTTCTTTTTTATCACTATCAAGGCACAGTTTGCGTTTGACTGAAACTTGTTGAATACGAATTTGTTTCTGAAATTTTTGATCTCGTCCCGCCTAATGAAGTTTTACTTCAAAGCCTTTAAAAAATATTTTCTGAATGGAAGTTAATTACTTAGTATTCAAATACTTTTATCTCGAAATATCTGCTACTAAAGATGAGGCGGGCTAAATGTCAGGGACAGAATATGATAATAATTTTTATTAGACAAGCTACTTTTCTTTAAAATATTATTACGATCCATCACTTTCGCATTTATAATAATAATATAGATAAGAAACTTAATTACTTTATAAACTATTACAATGCTTTTTATTTCTTCATACCTTATAGAAAGTCACAATTTTCAATACGAAACTGAAATAGCCAGGAGGCAATCGTTTAATTTCTTAATAATTCTAGTTCATTCGTTCCTTACACCGGAACAGCAATGCAAAGTATTGATAATTTCCAATAGAATAGCAAGTCGTGTCTACATAAAAGGGACTGCAAATGCTTTACCTTACTTAAAATGCAAAAGGGACTGCAAATACCTTACTGCAATTCTCTTCGATCAACAATACTACTAGATAACGCGTCACGAACAAAAACAATAATCTGATGAGTCAATACTTTCATGTAGGTCTGTTAAGTCGTTTAGACGTGAAAGCGTAACAAACAAATAAACTGACTTTCGCATCTATAATGTTAGTAAGGGTTGATCTGAACGAAGTACATAGCAATGTATGATTTTTAAAAATAAGTAGCGCGTATTTGTCTTTTGTTTAAGCTCTCGATGGAGATACCCAATGTAATTGTTTGTGCATTATTGGCCCATTTTAGTGTTACCGTGTGGACGAATTACAATGAAAAATGGCCTAGTGCGATGATAGGTTTAATACTACGAATCAACATAAGCAGTAAATAGATACACTCAGATATGAATTACTGTTATTCTATTTCGGAAGCCGAGAAAGATTAAAGAATTTTAATGTTGAAATGAGAGTTAGGCGTTTGTATGACACGTTTGTATGTAGCACTGATTTTGTCCTCCTGACCATTTTCCATGGTCATGGCTTTCCGACACGATTGGAAAGAGTTTAGGCGAAAAACCAAGGGCTGTACGTGCTTTCCGAGGCAAAGAAGTACCAATACTGCCAGATTATAGACTCTGGTCTGCTATTGAGAATTTCTCGACGGAACAACGCAATAACTTATTATCAGCCCGACCTGGGATTTAAGCCCATAACTTAAGTAATGCGGATATTTAAGCTATGAATGAGATGACGCAGTAAATAATATATAAAAAGGCTGGAGCATTGTATGATTCAAATAGACAATCATAGAGAGACCTAGTCTAATTTGAATTTTTACGTCAGAGTGTCCGTTTTAGGGACGGTTTTACTTCACGCTTCGTCTATCTTGAACGGCTCAGTTCGCATAAACAAAACAATATGGCAAACTTTATTACGTTGAAAGTTAAAACCGAAGTGCGTTTAAATTAAGAATCCACCAATTAAACCAAATGTTAAAAAAACAACATTATTTATTGCATTTATTTTAGTTTTTTTTTATTATATGATAGGTTGACTCACTGACCAAGTGGGCAAGTGGGCCGGTAGTATGTAGTCAACGCCTAGAGACAATAGAGCTGTAAGAAATATGAACTATTTCTCACATCGCCAATGCACCACCACCCTTGGGAACTAAGATGATTTGTCTTATTCCTGTAGTTATACTAGTATATCCTGCAAACCAGAACAAAACAATATTGAGTATTGCTACTTGGCAGTATATCTTGAGTGGGTGATACTTGCCCAGACGAGTTTGGACAAAGCCCTATTCATTTTCCAGACGACATCAAAGTTAAATAAAATTAATACTTGAAAATGTAACTAGAGTCTGTGTGTGCGCGCGTTACGCGGAGCTGTTGGATCGTTTTTAATGATACTCGACATGACGCTAGCGGCATACTTAAAAGTTTTTATCCCAGGAAATACTAGAATCGCGACTACATAGTTAAAACTGTGACGCCACGTTAAAACTTCACACGGGCACAGTAGCTAACATTATTTGTAAACTCCAATAAAATATACTTTCCCAAACGACAAAGCGGCTTTGTATCAGTCAACAGCTTTTAAACTTTTTCATAGCATTTATCTCTTAGCCTTATATTTTATTTTTTATATCTGTTAAGGGAATGCAATCTTGTTAATTGATCAGTTTCACGTTTAGACTTTAGATTGGTACTTCAAATAGAAGCTTTACCTTACATCAAGACACGTCAAAGCAATGCACTGAACACCAAAATGATAGTATATAAGACATTATATTCTTTTTCATTCATTCTAGTCTTTGTTTTTTCAGTGATTCAATCTGGACCTTAACATTAGTTCATTAGTTCACTTTAAGAACAATTACTAATGGTTGAATCAATGATAAAAGAATAATCATAGTTAGTAGTACTAATTGATGGGATGTTCGCTCAAACTGGGCTTGATCAAGCCTACTATGGGTTTAAAGCTTAACAGAATATTATTTCAGATTGTTGGCATTAAAGAGAGAAGAAAGTTTAAATTTCAAGTTCCAATCAAAAGATATCTCATTATTATTTCAAAGGATTGTTAGAAGACACTCGGGCTTGCTCGATATTATCAAAGCGGTTTAAGCGCTTGAAAATCATATGAGTCTATAATAACTACACTATATTCTGTCAAGCAGGTTAATAACTTTCTTGACATGTGTCTTCGAACGAAACAGATTACATACAAGTTAACTTTAAAATGCGTAATAATATATGTGAGAAAACTACCTAATATTATTTAATTATGTTATTATATTAGTGAAAATGTATCAATCTTTGATCAAATCTTTCTCTATAAATAGCCATGAGTTATTAATATTGTTCTATTATACAGGATGTAACAAAAATATGTGGCCGGCCCGTGAAGTGGTTATTAGGTATCATGAGTCGGTTCTTTTTATGTTAACATTTTAAAAATATTATCACTTCTTGACGGAGTCGAATGATTAACACGCGAATGAATAAATCGATACATAATTGTACGACACAAACAAGACGAGCCTTTATTTTATCGTCGTTATTCGATATAAAAACCTACAAAAGTCAATTTAAAGTTAACAAAACGGATACTTTATTTAAACTAAACACAGCATAGAAATCTAACTATTTTTAATTCAAAAACAAAAAATTGTAATCGATACTAAAAACCAATTATTAAAGTGTCAATAATCGAATCGATAACCGAAATGTTACTTTGTCGCATTCACTAGTTTCAATTGTGAAAAAGTTAATAATCAAATGGAAAGAGTATAAATCCTGTCCTGTTGACAATAAGATAAAGCGTGATTTATAATGCAACAGACTCGTGGGATACTGGATGGACGAGGCAGTATTTAATCCGACCCGTGTAGGTTTCCTCTCGATATTTTCAATCAATGCCAAGCACACGATGAGGTATACACACGAACAATTTAAAGTTTAGGACACGAATGCGAATTGGTGTCTGGATTTGAAATGCAACTTGTTAACATTTCTAAGGCTCTCTCTCCTAGGCTCGCTCGTTTTTTGTATTCATCCGTAATATTTTATTGTAAATATGAAAATATATTTAGTAGAATAAATAAATACTTTTAGTTTAAAGAGGCGAATAGACAGAAGCTCATGTTTCTATTAATTAATTTTATTATTCGGTAAAAGTTTTGAAACGAAATACACAAAAACTGAACTGCAAATGAAATTTCAGTAGGAATTTGAAAAAAGTTAATGTTGTGTATTTGTGTTTTAAGAAGTTATAATTGAAACGCGAACATTGCTTATTAATAACATAAACACGTTTCGTCTAAATTTTCATCATTAGAGTCGAAGCTGCAAAAGTAACTGTGACGTCACGGTAATGTAACCATGTGTTACAATTTTAGTACTACCTCTACAAGCTGTAACAGTTCCGTTACAAATTATTTAAATTTATATTAAAATTTCCTTGGATGTGATGAGTGTACAAATTCAAGGACAATTTGAGTTGATTAACAGTAGTGATGCATTAAAATCGTTTCTACGACAGTTTTTGCAAACGCTTTATATTTTATATTTTTTATAAGTTAATATTGTTTCGCGTGTGAGATAAAGTTTTAGAGAGATCAAATTATTTATTAGCATGTCAAATAAATTTAAAAATGGAATGTCGTTTGATCTTTGAATCGATTTTTCCAATATTGCGGGATAATAAAGTGACGTCAGCAAAAATATCGTGACCAATGGAAATCCTATTCATCATCAGAGATCATTAAGCAAAATTGTACCAAATGCCTATTTATAGCTCTCACGAATTTCCGTATTCTTTCAGCTCTCGGGTTTCGGCACATGAATTAATACTTACATATTCTTGTATAAACATAAAATTCCAATAACAAGCATCACCCAACACAGTCTTTTACCCGTCTATGATAGCGTCGCAGCAGATTATTTATTATAGTACGAGATCCGGCTGCAAGATTACTACGTTCATAGCGTATATAATCCAATTCGATTTTTATGTTTAATTATCAAACTTTGCCTGCGTGTACTTTTAATTAAAATAGTATTAATTGATGTTTTCCAAAACATTTCATTCACTTGTTATGAAAATAAACTACAATCCACTCCATAGCAATGTATGTAAATAACTCGGATACGTTGATACGTTCATGACGTATATATATCAAATTGAAGCTATTTTATCTGTGAATTACAAAATATGTACCTCTGTCTGTGTAAAATTGCCCGCAAATAGGGGTTGCCTGCTGTTAAAGATTGATTAAAGTGAAAGAGAGTTAGCGCGTTACATCGGTAGTCAGACGAAGATATCGATATAATATAACGTATCAGCATACTTATTCTTATGAAATTATATTTAAGTTGTTAATTAAAATCTTGAATATGTAAATTTCTTCTCGACTAATCGACTGAACTGGCATGCGATGAAGTCAATCGTTAGAAACGTTTATGCTCAACGCAGTATTTTCACTTTAGTGACGTGATAGTGATATTAATGCAAATAAAGACACCTTAAACTTGTGTTATAAAATGGTTTATATTAATTTATTTTAATCCATATTCATATATTGATTCTCTTTAACTAGATATTATTTCAATAAATATCATTTTGTAGAGTTTATAGTTATAAACTGAATATCGTTAGTGTCTTTTAAAATAATAATTACCAAAGTTAATTATGGTCAGCTAAAAAGAGCTTAAAATAACTTTTAGTTTCATTAATATTATTTTTAGACGGTTTTTAAAAACGAATAGACACTCAGAAAGAGCGTTAAATATAATGTCACATTGAACAAAGAGTTCCAAGACATAAATTATAATACTTGAGCAAGTGACGTCAAACTTGAATAACTTTACAACGCAGTCTGTCACTTATATGGAAATCCATTTGATTTTGTTTTATTACGCAAACCTCTAATTACAAGCAGAAAGTAGATATTAAAAGAAAGTAGTTTGACAAATAATGTTCTGTCTTTGAAAGAATAAAAAAGGAAGAGTACTTTGTGATCGTAGAATTTTCCCGGCATTTTGCCAGAGTTTTATGACTGTAATCAAGATCTGAATGGGCGAAGCAGAATTACACGCGGACTGTCCTGTCCCAAACAAATTGTATCTTCTACATAAGGAAACTGTATATGATAGTTCCAAATGCCGTGTATTGATTTTTCTGTCGCATTTTTTTTTTATAATATGCACTTATTTATACATATGTATATAATAACCAAGATGGCCCAGAGGTTAGGACAGTGGTTCAAACCAGAGCGAGCAGCACCGACTTAATGTCTGCTTTATGTGAGTTTCTAATTTATTTCATGTTTTGCTGTGAAATATCGTAAGGAAACCTACGTCAGATGAAAATGCCAAATGTATCCTGCTCATTTTGGATCAGCGTGGTCGGTAAATTTAAAGCTACTCATTAAAAACCTTAGCACAGAAGTTGAACATTTTCAGGCGTTTAAATTTTACACCTATTGTAAATGAAAAAATATTTCAATAAGCGAGTAATACGAGTAAGAATCCTTGAGTCTTTGAAAATACGACGATATTAAATCGCTTTACAAGCCTTGAAAAACTAAAGAAAATGCAGTATTTATCTTGTATTTTTAAAGTGTCGGTGTTGAGTTGCCTAAGGCGTACTTCACTCAGGTTCGCGCCGGGATATTTACTTTCTAGCGTCCTTCGATAAAACTAGAGACAGCAGTCAACATTATTCTCTGTTAAAGTAATATGAACTAAATAGAAATTACTACATGCAATAACTTTTATTTCCAAGATTTTTAAAAAATAATTGTATATTTCGTTAAGCGTGCGTTATGTGTCGTTGATTGCTGTAAAGCATCTATTGGCGTGCCTCGGGGGTAAGGCCGACTCGTATGCCGATGCCGTATAATGTCTGCAAACGGCATGACACTCTTGTATGCCGTCATGGCGCGTATATTCATATATATATGATAATAAATTTTCGTATGTATTTATGAAGGAAATACGTTGTTTTTATTTTATCTTTAAATATAAATGTACAATCAATTTCAATATTTTTAATATAATATGCTAGACGTCCCAGCATTTTTTTATAATATTGTGTTATTCTAGTCTATCATATAAATAGAGGTATAAATGAAGTATAAAAAGAGGAATAAATATAAGAGTAAAATATATTTTATTTATACGAATTTATGTGTCAAACATTTTTTATTGCCTTCAGTTCATTAGGAGATAATGGTGACATATTGAGTAGTCATTGAATATGCATTAATTCCACTTATGAGAGTTCAATCTTTATATCGATATATGACGTACGGTAATACAATCAGTATTCATTCAGGAACGTATACGTGATCCTGATTGCAAAGAGCAATTGCTCAAAAATCGACAATTGTGTCCAACGTATTTGAAATTAAATTATTCTTATGAACAATAAAAATTTTGTAATGAAACATTTTCAGGTTAAAAATATTCCGTCAAATGCATTTATTTTCTGCGGTTACGAAGTTACATAAGCAAGTAGAAGTTAAATTTTGATAGCATTTATAAATATGTATGTATTTATTTAGTTTCTATTCCAATAAGTAGTACATATATACGTGAATAGAAAAATGTAATTGCTATTATTCAAAATTAATGCAAACCAAATGAATGGAGGTAAATTAAATTAAATATTTTGTTATTTATTCCAAGCCAATTAGAATCTATTTTCATTTGCAGTTACTTTCACTAAAGCGTTGTTTCATGTACCCATGTCGAACATAATATGAGTGTAACAATGAAGTATTCATTAGGAGTTTTATATCTGTAACTCTTCCGCTACTGGTCGGACCTGGAACGTGAGCGAAATATTTTGTCGATAAATACTTTGTGACATACGACATTTTAAACTTATAAACGAAAAAGTTTTAACATATCGTTGTGCTGTTTTTTTGACGTGTTATAATTTCAAATTCGAATATCGAATAAAAATGAATTCTAAATGTATATGAACATATTAGTTTATACATAATATACATTTAGAATTCGTATTAACATATTGTATTGATAATGTAATAATTATGAAACAATTATTTTTATTTTATTGGTTATTAAATTTTCATTGTGACATTTTAAATATATATTTTTTGCAAAAATGTCTAAATATTAAAGATTATCTCACTCTTGTCTGTGTATGCAGTATGAATCTTTATAATTACAAAGTAAAAAACATGCGTCGCTTTTGTGAATGAGTTGATTGTATGAACAGACCCAATTGCACCAATGCTACAAACTATTTAAGGTTATATTATATTACTTTGTTTAACTACTTAAGTTCACCAAATGTCTCAATGGAAAAAGCCCATTTAAGGAAATGATCTAAAATGTCTAATATCACCAAGCCGATTTATTGAGTTTTTTCCAATTGTTACCCTTAATATTTTTGAATTCGAGATAAACTAAATTATTTATAAACACAAATTAAACTCATGATTCAGTGTTGCTTGACTGGATTTAAGCCCACAATCCTCGTTTAAGATTCACGTATTCTATCCACCAGGTAATCTCATTTTTCAGCTTTATTTATGTTTCTGATTGCGCAACCTGAACGCCAAGCGGCTACGTAGCGCTCTATTATAGTCAGAACTCAGAATATAAAATACTCGGTTTATATTTTCATGTCTTATTTATAAATAAAAAAATACCATGAAGGTTTCATGTATCCGTAGTAAACCGGAAACAAAAACAATACATTTGTTTCCACTTGCATTGAAGCAGCGTGGTGGGATATGCTCCAAACATTATCTTCAAAAGGATAGACGGACTTAGCTCAGCGGTGGGACATTAACATGCTGTTACTTAATTATTCTATTATTAAGTAATCATTTATATACATATATAATTTGTAATAAATCTATGTTCCAACGTTAAGTTTTCGTAGTGGTGTTGTAGTTAAGATAGGCCGCGACGCCGTAACAAAGATGACTTACAAACTTATTTAATGATATTGCATAAGTTTTCGCATAAAATATCTTACGCTATTAAACTGCGTATCGTGTTCAAATCGAAATCAAACTGATGTAATTGCTAATTAAATTTAACTATTCGTTTTCTCGAATATAGAACATGTACATATTTACTGCCATCAAAGAATAGATAAGATACTGGAACTTCAAGACTTACTTATTGATTGTAAAATTGAAGAAATGCCCTGATCTGAGAATAACCGACGAAAGAAACTTACCGGTTTTTTGTAACACGTCTTGTAATTGTTTATAAATTCAAATGTACATACATATTATAAACAATATGAATGTCCAATTACATTAAATATACCAGCATATGCCTGTGTTGAAATGCATATTTGAACGGTTTTGTTAACAAATTTGCGCAGAAATAATCTCCGAGTTCAAATCTATATAAATTGCTACAGAGATTGTATTAACAATTATGAACCAATAAGTCATGTGAGTAGAAGTGCTTCAAATGACACATTCTGTGACGTCATCAAAAACAAGCAAACTATACAAATGTCTGTTTAGCGGTAGAGTGGGTCTCTGCAATACTAAAACAGATAAATAAAGAACACAGTCTAAAGCTTCCAGCTCGAGTATTTTATCTACTCGCCAGGATAATTTTGTATGAGTTATGCACATGGGGGCTTCATTCGATCTGCTTCTTTGGTGTACTCTTTGTTCATATTTAAGAGACTCAATTTATTTTTGTTAATTGTATTGTCTTACTTAAATGTTAACTTTATAATAATTAATCTTTCAACATGCATTTATATTAAACTAATTTTAATTAAAGCGACTCAAGAAGTGCCTAAACGAACAGTAGGTATGTGCACTGAATGCAAAACACATTTAACAGATGTTCAATTATCTTAATGTAATACTTCTTATAATAAATGAACACGCTCTGTTATTACAGGCCAGTTTTATCTCAAGTATTGTGTTACCCGTTTCTCGTAGCTCCGTTAATCCGTCGTATAATTTTTTATCAATAATGTCAAACTTTATATTTTACCTTATATTTCCTTCCTACCATATCTCTTCCTTATTATACTATACTTTATGAATTCTTTTTAGGTATCTATTTATTTTGATCAAAGCTTTTTTAAAAAAAATGTGTCCGTCAATTTTTCAGTTTTATATCTTGTTAAATTAGTAAAGTAACAGCCTGTGAATGTCCCACTGCTGAGCTAAGGCCTCTTCTCCTTTTTTGGGGAGACGGTTTTGGAGCTTATTCCACCACGCTGCTCCAATGCGGGTTGGTGGAATATACATGTGGCAGAATTTGAGTGAAATTTGACACATGCAGGTTTCCTCACGATGTTTTCCTTCACCGTCAAGCACGAGATGAATTATAAACACAAATTAAGCACTTGAAAATTCAGTGGTGCCTGCCCGGGTTTGAACCCACGTTCATCGGTTAAGATTCACCTTGTTAAATTAAATAAATTTAATTTTTTAGTTTCATATTGAACAAAAGATAAAAAAATGTGCTGTTGAATAGGTAACTACGACACAGTTCCATACTATAGCAGTTACCGTCGTAGACATTGTTTATGTTTACATTAAAACCTTAAATAAATACAAATAATAACTAACAATAATTCCTATACAAATCGTGACCGCGTGGAATGGTGGCAAGAATGCTAGCAGCATTTCCCCTTTGAATCCCAATTCCTATTCTCTGGGCCAAGAATGAACTAGACCTCTTGTCACCAGTGGAGGCATTATATGTTTATATATTCGTTGTTCAATATATATACAAATATATATTTTAAACAATGAATATTCCTATTAATGTATCCATTCTATCAATCTTTTTTGGGACCGATCATTCACGGTTCCTTTTTTGAACCAATAGTTATCGTATGTACTGATCGTTATTAAATTATGGATAACGTCTATAAGCTATTCAGTCATATGCATGCAACTTCTTCTGGTTCTTCTCAGGTCTGAGGCGTTTATTTCCGAACCGGTAATAGATATATGACAATTAAGAAGTAAGTGTAACGCTTACATATAAAATGAAGATTTTTGATTTTTTACGATATATTTATCATACTGCTAAATCTTTTAAATATAAAAAAAATATCACATTATAATTTCAAGTGATATCGGATTCTATTTCACGAGGTATTTAAAGTAAATTCATTTGATATGAATAGTTTTATTTTGTGTGTAGGTTGGAAAAAAAGGACAAAGGATGGTATACTTTTTAGTTTAGTCTCCTTAATCTTATAATTGCCTCGTTGATTTTGTTTGTAAGGCAGATTTCGAGGTCGAGAGTTCAACTCCGTAATCGTATTCCGGTTTATTTTAATGTTAAGTAGGATTTCGAAATGAAAGTAACCATTGCTACATTTCCGTGCCCTAGTAAGATGAGATTTAAGATGAGATTAAAAATCAAAACGTCTTCCTTTTGTATATCATTGATCTTAGTGAGGTTAAACATATTCAGCGCCACTTATGGCCGAATACTGAAACGTCTTTCAAATATGAAGTGGGACTTAATTATTTGGAACGCCATTAATTTCAAATTTCGCATACTAAATTTTGATAATGTGCTTCAATGAAGTTAAGCAATAAGCTATAAGTTAGTAACTATAAAAACATTCACAGAGATGAAAAAACATGTGCACGTAGAGTGTGAATATGTTTTTTTGTAATCGATAAAATTGAAGAATGTAAATTATTTTTAATTAAAAAAAGCCATACATAATTGTGCTGTAATACTCTTATATTGACTGTTACAACTCCAAATATAGACACTGACATTTAATAAGCATTCAAAATTAAACATTTCTATTAATGCATAATTGCAAACCTATTTCAATTATGTGGAAATTCCAACGTTCAACGTCTGTTCATTCAGTGCAATATATATTCATTGATTTACAGCGCGTACCTATTCATTAAATGGGATCAAATTCATAATCCACGCTAAATAGCTTTTGTAAATATATGTGCATTGGTACTAATAATAGACTGTCAATTTGATAGGTATCCTAACTAATGTGATAAATGCGTATGTAAGTCGGTCTGTTACGTTTTAACGTCTTAAGTACTTAACCGATCATTATGAAGTTTTTCTAATATACAGATATGGAAACTGGTCTCATTATAATGAGAAATTAAATTCGATTTATTTATAGTTTAATATTTTAAATAAGTTCGTCGTATTGATCTGAAATATTCTAAAACTACCATAAGTACAAATGCAAAAACTGTGTGCACGCACTCAATCACTTAGTAAAGTAGTAAAGTTACAGCTGTAAATGTCCCACTGCTGAGCTAAGGCCTCTTCTCCTTTTTTTTTGAGGAGCGGGTTCGGAGCTTATTCCACCACGCTGCTTGGTAGATGCGGATTGGTAGAATTCACATGTGGCAGAATTTTGAGTGAAATTTGATACACGCAGGATTTCTCACGATGTTTTCCTTCACCGTCAAGCACGAGAGGAATTATAAACACAAATTAAGCCCTTAGAATTCAGTGGTGCCTGCCCGGGTTTGAACCCACGATCATCGGTTAAGATTCACGCGTTGTAGCCACTGGGCCATCTCGGCTTTTGATTAATCACTTATTCAAGTCATTCTCATCTCTCAATAGTTTTACTTTACTTGCCGTCTCCTAGTTAGTAATTCTATTAGTGTATAAGCTGAATGTGTAATTTATTAATTAGTTACATTTAATATAATACTTACAAAAATAAGGTTTGTATCTTACCTGTTGGATTATCAAATAAATATAATATAACGATAAATATCAAATAAATATAAAATGTGTAACTTGTAATGACCCGCGGCTTTGTCCACTTATTGTGGTAAAAAAGTAGTCTAACTAGCATAACAGAAGTATTGAGAGATACAAAACCGAGACTTATAGTTGAATATTGGTTGAACGATTTGAAGCTTAACAATGTTTGAACTTAAAATTGAAGACGAACATCGCATACAGCGAGGACGATTGGCTATTAGTTTTGTTTGATCAATTTGTTTGTTCTAGATTTACGCATATCTGATTGATATCGCACGATTGTGTTATGATAGTTTTTACGTATATCAGTTTCATGTTTAATGTACGGTTCAAAACATAGTTTAATGTACGTTTATGTATTGTAGTTTTAGGTTTAGCTTATTATGTTAACGCAGACGTAGAAAATTGTAGGTCCCGGCGCTTTCCGAGTGAACGCTATTCAGGTACTAAGTACAATTTTAGATATTCAAATACATTAAAATCTCAAAAAAAGAAGAATACAAGCAATTACTCTTTCCCTATTAAGTTAAGTTAACATATAAATAATATTTGTATAATTATAATATCAAGCTGGCTTTTTCTTTAGATGATTTTTTGTAGTTCACTTGTTTTCTTGAAGGCCGTCTCAGCAAAGCAACGCTTCTACGCAATGAAACACTTATTTAATATAAAATAATATTAAACAGTTATATTTACCATAAACAAGTCTCCAAGTATTCGGATGTACCTACACTTTAACTGAAAACATAATTTTTGTAAACCACGTAGAAGTACAAAAATATTTAATTAAAAAAACAACAGGTTGCACTCCGAGAGTACCAGCAGAAGTGAAAAATTGAATATTAACGTTGTGCATTTTTGATATTTTGGAATGATTAGAGAAATATATTGCACGAATTGCTTTAATTATCGTTATAAAAATACTATCATTTTTTACTGCGCTATCGTAGACAAACATGACAATTTATATTACATTAAAAATTCGGTCAGGGTCACGTGACCGAGTTTAACATTTTTTACCCAACACAAAAAAGTGCACAACGCCTCTAAAGAAGTTTTCACTTCAAAAATATTGTGATATATTACAGTCGATAAGAAGTGATTATTAAAAATCTAAATGAAAAGCCCTCATACAACGAACCAAAACTAAATAATAGGATGTTGCAAGCTGTACTTACATTAGTAAACTTGTATGTTATCTCAATGAGAATAAGTTATAGAGTAGTCAGTAGACGAACTTACGAATTACTTTTAAATCACATCTGCAAATAGAAACGGCATTGCGAAGTTCTATTAGGAGTAAATTCGATACGAGACGATGTATCGAATACACTACGAAAAAGTAATAAAAATCAATCAGAACAAGCGATATCGACTAAAATAATTATGTTAATTAACGGACGGACGCATCAATACGTAACAATATCGGGATATATTTATATTAATTAAAACTACTCGATCTATCAACAAGTATTATAATACGTACTAACACAATATTATATTAATATGTCTAACTTAATAAGATAATATAGATTTTTTTTTTTAAAACAGTGTCAACACCTTGTCTAGGCGCTGCTAGCAAGATCCAGTTCAAACAATTAGAATCAAACTCTGAATGTAGTAATAAATTACATAAAGGAAAATTATGGATATTCTTTCTGCTAACTTTCTCCTTGCTCACTTGTAACAATTTTTATCTATCAACTCCTAATTTGGGTAGTGATTTAAATCGGCGATTAAGCAATAAAAAATAATTCCAGTCTTTCAATTTTTGTTATGGAAAATTTCAAATATTATTTCAACTCATAGGAACCCGCCTTTACTTGCATGAACCGTTTGCGTGGTTAAGTGATTTTAGCATTAAATTGAAAGTCGTAAAGAGCGAAGTTTAGTTTGTGTCACTAGTACTGGAATTGATTAATTAATTTGAAACCAAACTTGTAATTTGAGAGAACTTCACTGACTTGTGGTTGACATTAATTATTGAACTGTATTTAAATAATACAAAATATGCTTAAATAATTATATTTAAACTAAAACATATGGGATAAATATTTATTATATAATTTAATGCTATTACCAACTATCGTTCACTATATCACAACTATGGTCCTACAAAACGTATACGATTTTCGAAAAATTTATGACTAGGCGCGGCGTATTTCTTTTATTTTTGAGGAAGACTGTCCTAAAGTTGGAACATTGTCGCTGGCTTATTTTCGTACGCCCGGTTTTTACTTCAATAACCGAGTTGACGAAAGTAAAACACATAAAAAGTCCGAGCAATGGAATGTCTCTGTGAAAGAATTATCGCTTGACTTTTCAAAGAAAAATGGGATTATGCCCTTTGAGGACATAGCTACTCAAACCTTTAAATTTGAAGAATGCCTTTGGTGTTTTAATTGGGGGTATTCTTCACTGAAAATCCTACATTTTTTGTTTACATGTCAGATATTTAAGAGAATGGTCTGTAAAAGGAAATATTTAATTTGAATTCGATAAGCGATTGAGCGTTGTATTGACGTTTTTACAAAAAAAAAACACTGCTATGAATCTTGCAAAAACATCCAACCAAATAAGCCTATGAGGAATGAATAAAACATAATTTAACTACTTGGTGCAAATAAGTTTAACGTACCTATCCTTACAGCACCACTTGCAGTAGTGATTCAACAACCTCCCTTCGTTCCGAACAGTCCCGCTAATTTCCGGATTCTCTCTTCGCGCCGTTCTCCTAATATATTTTTATTCAAAACGCATTTATTTAATGAGTCCGAAAATGACGGTAAATATTTTAATCAAATTAAAATAATATAAAAGCTCCATAAATCTGATTAGTAGTTCTTGTATAAGCCGCAATAACAAACAAAAGTTATCTCTGTAAGTTCGAGTATGATTGCGCATATGGAGCGCGCGTTAATCTCTCACGAAGCGATCTATTGTAACGAAATTTCTCAGTTCCGAGGAAATACGCATATTAAGCCTAATCCTCGTACCTTATTCCCGCTAGAACGATTTCAAAATTGCAAACGTGTTATGGCGCGTCCTGTATGAAGCCAAGTATACAAAAAGCTTATTATGCAAGTATTCGCCATAATTGGACTTAACCGATATCAATTATGCAATATATACAATTTGACTTATATATACCATAATTGGTATGAGTTCACGCTCCAATACAAAATGTCATCAAAGTTTTTCGTTTGACATACCCTATATGAGTTAATCACCGTTGATAGTTTGGTTAGTATAGGACTGATATTCGATTGAGCGTAGGTAACTGGATTCATATTTTTCAGGAGAATATATTATTTCTACGATCAATGATTTACAAAGGTAGTGTAAAATATAAATAAATTATAGGGATAATATTTTATACAGTTTAGAAATTTTGTGGGAGTTTATTTATTTCTGTAATAGTAATTCAATTATGCCTGTGGCCAACAGCTGAGCTAAATAGAGCCCGATAAATAGGCTAGGCTTTATAGTGATAACATTTTGAGTGTATAAACGCAAATACAATACGTATATCCTAACTAATATTATAAATGCGAAAGTAAGTTTGTTTGTGACGCATTCAAGCCTTAACCATTAGGCCGATTTTAAAAATTCTTTCACCAATGGAAAGCTACATTATCAGGGAGTAACATAGACTATATTTTGTCCCCATATTCTCACGGGAACGGGAACTACGCGGGTGAAACCGCGCGAAAAACGCTAGTTTTAATATAAATTCTAATAAATATGACATTACATGATTACAGTCATATAGTAATAGAGCCCACGACCAAAACCATGTCTCATAGCAATACGGCAAAAACCCTATAAAATCGTTAGATTGTATGATTCTGAACCCGACTAGGTGTGTAGTAACGGTCGAAAGTGTAGCAACTGCGTGGGAGGCCATTTCTGCTGTGTCAAAAAAAAAGACAGTCGGTATTATAGCAATACGTCTGATAGTGAAAATGTACATAGATTTTATAATTGTATTACGAAAAAGTTTGTTTTCAGACATTTTGCGCGTAGCATATAGCCTGAGCGCATTTTTGAAAATGTCAACAAATTTAGCCGACCTGTATCATAGCAATACGGATAAATTTCTTTTTCAACTTTTCGTATTGCTGCCATGATTACCAAAAACCTGTTTTCAGACACTTTAAGTGTAGCATATACTCCCAAAAACGAAAATTACGTTTCGGAGTCGCCTGGCCAACGCCTCTGTTAAATGTTTTTTTAAATTTACTGCCTTCATAGATATTCAAGAATCTCCCTTGTCTATTATATGTACTTTTTTTTGACTTCATCCCAGTTTCCTTTTGTGCGATTTATTTCAGTCCTTCAACTTCAATGTTACGGTTTCGGGTAAATTCTTTGTTAATTATCATCTAATAAATTCAGGGTCGCAACTCGCAACGTATTCATTGGTTTGTAACAGAAAATTCAAGATGCCTCAATACGATTTTTAAATGATATCTGAGTATCGAAAAGTTGTCTGATAGAGAAGGTGCTACACTTAATTTGTCTGATATAATTTTTTTGCACATGTGGACAACTTATTTTATCATGTCCAACAATTTTCAGACATATTGCTATGATACCGATCGGTAAAATTTGTTAACATTTTCAAAACGGTCTCAAAATTTAATGCGTTCACATTTCCGTCTGAAAATTGTTTTGTTCGCATCGAATAACCAAAATTTACTAATAAAAAAGATTTTCAGACGTATTGCTATGAGACATTTTTTTTGTCTCATTTTTAATTTTTTTAAGTGATTTTACGGGTTTGCGCTACACCACTAACGTCTGAAAAATATGTTTCCGGTATCTCAGAGCTATCATTCAACTATAGTCTGCAAATCAGACATATTGGTATGATGCAGTTCGGTAAAATTCTTTGACAATTTTGAAAATTCGGTCAGATCAAACGCTACGCGGAAAATGTCTGATATTGGTATTTTCGAGTTCAGGATAATCGTATCTATCGATTTGATGCGGTTTTGGCCGTATTGCTATGAGACAAAAATTTTGGTCGTGGGCTCTCGTACTAATAGGCAAAAGAGACCGTCATGCCTTTTGACGTCACATTATACGACCGACAGGCTTTACTTGCCTTGCTCTGCCACCGCTCACACCACCACACCCTTGATCCAAATATACAGTTAACGAAACTGTAATATGTATTTTTATAATATATTCTTATTTATTTTAGCTGCGCTTCTCGTGACTTGCACATTTTGTATTTAATTTAAAAGGACACTTATCGGTTATTCGATCTTTCATAATTAAATTAAGCTCTCCAAAATATTTTCCATGCTTAATAATTTTATCGATAAACTTTAAAGTACATCTCATGTGATTTAAACTGCAACCTCAAAATTAATATTTACTTTTATTCTCAAGAAATCAACTATGTCATAATAAAACAAATATTTGCTCTTAGTTATATAATAGTCAAGTTTTATCAAGATCATTTTTATGGCATTATTAAGTGAAAGGTTCTTCTTTTGTTGTATTGTATTTACATTTAGTCTATTCTATAACTAGTTTCGTCATCGATGTATATTACTCGTTTTGTAATATAAAATATCAATTAATTCTTAAGACCATTATTGACATAGTAATAGAGTAGTAATGAGAACTTTATCTAAACTTTGTCAATATCATCATCAACTATGTCATTTTGTTGACTTTCAACGTAATGCTACCCAATAATGACTCAATTTTCAATCGAATTTTCCAATTTAATTTATTTGATCGCTTCGCATGAAATACGCTTGTGGCAATTAACTTCTCTTTACAAGCAAGTCACCTGTTACTAAATGTTAACTGCCCTGTATTATAATTACCAGTTCAATTTTCAGATTATTTAGCTGCAGGAGCTTGTCAATAATTTATATTGAATTACATTTCAATTCCAATAAAGTTTGAATTTATTGTAAAATTATAATATGTTTCCAAGCAAAATTTGGTTGATTATTGCATAATTATTGCAGTATTTGCAAATGTCTTTCTGAATGGATTGACAAAATGGTTATCGTCGTAAAAGACCACAAGTTCGCAAATGTAGCGTGAACCGCTGAAGAGCAAAAGCCTCTTCACTTTTTGAGGAGTATTATTTGGTGATCTTTTAATAACGCCGCCAGCGGCTGAGTATAGGTTCCACCCTCTTATTATTTGGAAAAGTCCTTACCAGGTTTGAACTTGAAATTTTTTATAGAACTCACAAGTCTCATCACCTTTTTAGGTTTTAATAAATATATCGTATGAGGTTGATGTCGGCTTTTAGGGTTTTATTAGAGATTTTGAGATTATCCAATTTATTACGAGACTAACTAATTTACTTAGTGGTAGGGCTTAGTGCAAGCTTGTCTGGGTAGGTACCCACTCATCAGATGTTCTACCGCAAAACAGCTGTACTTGCTATTGTTGTGTTTCGGTTTAAAGGGTGAGTGAGTCAGTATAATTACAGGCACAAGGGACATAACATGTTAGTTCCCAAGGTTGGTGGCACATTAGCGATGTAAGCGATGGTTTACATCTCTAACATCGCCAATGTCTATGGGCGTTGGTGACCACGTACCATCAGGCCCATATGCTCGTCCGCCTTCCAATGAAATAAAAAAACCGATATGTTATTGGCTATTTAAATATACGGAACATATTGTTCATAGAAATATTTAAAAAAAACGGGCTTAGGTTTGATTCTTGTGTTACTCCAAATACAAAAGCTACAGTTTCGGTAACTATCGAAGTTTTAAATATAAGGAAAATTGAAGTAGATAAGGATGTTCATGAGCGCACTTTAATAAAATGAAATGAAATTCCATCAAGACCTCATCTCTATTTAAAGAAAAACTATTTGCTATTTTATTCTAATACAGACATTTATTCTCTTGCATAAATATTTCATAGTGTATTTATCTTAAAGAACAATATATAAATACATTTAATTTAAATAAAAGCACGGTATCAACAGAAGCATTGGAGTTTTATTTATTTCATTTCTTTTTCTTAACTTTGATTCTTATATTTTCTTTTTGTTATCTCCTTCATTAATTAACTACCTAAGCTTATTTATTTGAGCGCAATGTTGGCATTATAATCATGTTGTTTATTTTATAATTATAGCGTAATTCAATTGTATTGTTGTGAATATGCTGATAGTGTTTCTTATATCAATAAATAAGTAAATATAGACAGTATTATAAAACAATATATTATTATCTTTATTAATTAGTATGCGGGTAACGAAGGCTACAAATTTATCATTGTTGAATATCTTACCTATATTACGCAATGTGACGTTAAAAACGATACCAAATTTATTTTATGTTTCCATTGTGTCGAGTATCAGTTATTGGGTGGGACTTCAGCCTTGTTGTAATGAAGATAACTTTTGAACCATGACGCGCTATATATGGTGACGCTCCCTCAGAGTCATGTCAGAACAATAGACGTTCTGTAGTGCGGAGATTCTCTTTGATATCAAAAGCGGAATTGTATTTACAAATGTTTTAAATGTTCGTGTAATGTAAATGCTTATCTAATAGCTGCCGATGCCATATGACGGCATTTTAAATATTTAAAGCAAATGTATAATAATATGTCCCATTGTTATGATATGACCGATCTTCTTGAGATGATTTCAAGTTTTTTCCACAAAGCTGCTTGGATTCGGATGCACATGTGCCACATGTCATACGACACATGTTGGTTTTCTCACGATTGTCCGCCGAGCACGTGCGCCGCAATTTATAAACTAAAATGAAGCGTATGAAAATTTGAACCTACAATCTTTGGATAAGCTTCACATGACGTCACGCAGACGTCATGCAGGTGATCTCGGATCGAATGAAATATTTAACGTGTATTAATTAAATTGATGAGATTAAGCGTTTTTATTATATACTTTATCGGTACATTCATATTATATCGGATTATGCTCCAAACGACGTGCAACAGAAGCATCAGTTTACGCTTTTTATGACTTATTACTTATAGTTTATTAAAGACGAATGGGTGTTTTTAAATGATTTACCGCTTAAGAGCACGTGAAGAAAGTGTGGTAAAAGCCTCAAAAGTGCCGTTGAATTGAGTGTAAGCACTCGAATTTTATGTTTACCTATTTATAGACTTCATTCTTTCCATCTTAATACCGATTGAACGCAATAATTTTTTTTACATTTTGCCTTTTTTTTAAATGTCAAAAATTTGGGTTTATGGATCCCTTGAATACCTTAAATGTAAATATATTACCTTTCCCTTTACGACTTCCCTGTCGTAGCAGGCTATTATGTATCTTATTAACATAGAAATAGGTATCACTTAAAATTCATTTCAGTACAAAGTTAATAAAAATAATAAAGGATTTTTATCACATTGCAATCTTCGTAACAATATTCTTTTACGCACGTTTTTTTCCCTTAATTGGATTTCTCCGGGAACTGAGTATAAAGTATTCGTGATTTATTCTTTCTGTTATAAGTTATAACAAATACCTGTATGCTTTTTATCTTCATTGTGTTTGTTAGTGTGTTTAATTTTAGATCTATTTATTCTGTATGCTGAAAATTATAAGAATTATTTTCAAATGTTATTCGAGACAGATTAAAAAAAAAAAATTGGTTGCCTGTAAAGTCGGTATACGGGCGAAAGTTTTACGTGACAACGACTTTGAGTGGTAAAATAATTTTAATGTGAATATTCATTCGTATAGTAGGAAGAAGGATGAAATAATAGTAACAATTTAAAACATTTATTTATACAAAGAATTATATTTAAAACATTAATTTATACAAAGAATCTCGCACTGAATTTCACTTTTTATGTCTGTCTCTCTCGCTCTTAGGCGGGCTAACCATGCCCGAGTGGAAGGGACGCGTGCCTCTCACTCGCTCTCATTGTGAGCGGCATAACGTGAGCGGAGCGTAACGCAGTTTCTTGAAGTGTCACCCGGCAAACCAATTTATAAGACGTTGTCACGTCAAAAATAGATCTATTAATTTAAATAGATGTACAGGATCGTCCGCTGGCTTTAGGTTTAGAAATATATTTGTTTATTGTTATTTTATTTTAGTTTATGATTTAAGAACGAAAAGATTTTCTAAAAGCGCTTTCTTGAGGAAAATTAATTAGTGTTTTATGACTTAGAACTACAAATATCCCACAGCTGGGCTAACGCTTCCTCTTCGTTTGCGAAATTGCGAATTGGTGGGAGATTTTCATCCGAGACGTTTTTTTGTTTTTATGTCTTAAAATTTATTTAATATAAAGAAGTTATTTTGTACTTTATTAAAAAAAAAAACACTTGTATAGTCTCGCTCATCAAAAACAAAGATAGTTATTCTGTTTATGTAATTATAGTATTTACTATACATTTTATGAAACAGAAGAGAATTTCCCAGGAAACATTATTTTTTCGCATAGTTTATTTTCGTGTGTAATAAAATTGCGTTAGAAGTTTAAAATGCCAAAGTTAGTGAAGTTTAGATTGCTATCATTTGATATCAAACAATCGTCATCGTCAATCCTTGTTTAATTTGACGATTGGCTATTTTCGATAGCGAGAGTTGAATTGGATATAGCTTATTTCGTTGGCTTCGTGGGATAAAGTTGAAATACATTGAAATGAAAATACGTCGAAATCAGTTGTTATTGATGGTGCTAATTGATTACAGTTAGCTTAACAATATATACTTAGTTATGGAATCCATAAATAAGTATCAGTAATAATTGTGCGGTAGAATATGTGATTGAATGGTACCTACCTGGACGGGCTCGCACAAAGTTCTACCACCAATATATCTTTGTTTATAACGTAGATCTTCAGGTAGATCTTCATTTTGTAGATAAGAAACTATATTAGTTATAGTAATAATATTAAGCAAAGTGTAGAGAACCATTTCGAGATAATACGCTCAGAAAACGAAATTATTAACCAAATGTTTGCTCAAACTTCTGAAACTCTTACCAATAAGATACAAATGTGACTTTAAAATTTCGTTAATTATACATGCGGCATCTTGATAAAACTTGAACAATAGAGGACTTGACATCTGAACGGTGACCCGCAATGATGACTCGTATAAGGTGATGTTGTAAGCGGTGTCGCATTAAGAGATCACTTATGATGGTTTGATGACAATATAGCTTTTGATTTACGATAACAGACAGGAGAACTAGTAGAATTTTGACACTAAAATACAGTACAGTAAAAGTAAATAACGTTACAAAATATTCGATTAACTTATATACTTTGGAACAAAGTCTTCCTCTTTAGATATTAAAATAATGATGACATAAAGAGATAAATTCGCTTTTAACAAAACAGCCGCTTCAACCGTAAAATTTTAATTTGATTATTTGCTCTATCTTTAACCCATTGAGTACTTGTTATCGTAACTAAATGAACACTTGAAAATTCAGTGAATGCCCTGGCTTAACATCAGAATCATCAGTTAATAATTAATATTCTTGTTTACTGGCCAGTGGGCCACCAAGGCTCACGGACGAAATCATATTTGATTGATATTTTAATTCCGCAATCGTATTTTAATTTTCGAACTGAACCATTATAAAATGAGCCATTCAACATTTTAAATATTATTGCATAAGAAAGCATAGGAGTTCTGCTTCTAAAGATATAGGTCTTTTTTACATTGGGGGCCTAAATACTATACTTAATTCTAATTGTAAGTAATAAATTAAATTGTACAAATTATTACCGCGTAGAAAATGTTAGCAATATTGCTCCGTTGAAACTCAAAAATAAATAAATATATATATATAGTAGTAGAAGAATTTTATGAACAAATTGAAGAAGTGTTGAAAATTACAAAGAACCATGAAATAAATATCATCTTAGGAGATTTCAATGCTAAGGTGGGCGAAGGTCGGCTCGACAACGTGGTTGGTGATTTCGGATTGGGAGAGAGGAATGAACGCGGCGATAGACTTGTTCAGTTCTGCCAGGAATACGGTTATGTTATAACGAATACTTTATACAAGTTACCACCAAGAAGACTGTACACATGGACGTCACCCGCTCACAAACCTGACAATATTGTAAGGAACCAGATAGACTACATTTTAGTAAACCAAAGACACAGGAACTGTATAAAATCAGTTAAGACCTATCCTGGAGCTGATATTGGTTCGGACCACAATCCCTTAGTGGCATCTATTATTGTCAAACTAAAGAAAGTTAGGCATCGAACTACAAGATCCTTGATAGATACGTCCAAGCTCAGGGATCGTGATGTACGTGTGCAATTTCATCTATCCGTCAACAATGAGATGATACGCTTACAGGAGTCTGACCCTACACCAACAGATGTAGAAAACACCTGGAGTAAATTCAAGAGTACGATCACAAAAGAAGGTAAAGAAATACTACCGCCAACTACGAGTGTGGCAAAGCAAGATTGGATGACTCCAGAGATACTAGCACTTATGATTTCGAGACGGGAGGTGAAGGGTAACGACGACCAGAAATACAAAACCCTTCAGAATATCATTCGGAAGAAAATAATCGAAGCTAGGGAGAGTTGGTTGTCAGAGAGATGTCAGGAAATTGAGCAGTTTGATGCAAAGCATGACTACTTCAATATGCATAAAAAGATCAAGGTATTACTCGGTAACAAGAATACCACCCAAAAACATTTGACTTTGCTAGACGAGGACGGCACATCTGCTACGTCCATCGCTGAAAAGTTGAAAGTCTGGGAAAAGTACATACAAGAGCTTTTTCATGATGAACGCACAGATTGCGTCAACATCAAGAAAGATAATTCCGGCCCACCTATCACCAAGGGGGAAGTAGCCAATGCTATTAAGCAAGCTAAGAACGGGAAGGCTGTCGGGCATGACGAAATTCCAGTAGAACTACTGAAGGAATTGGACGAGGGTAGTTTGGATTACCTGACTCATCTTTTTAACCTAATCTATATTACAGGCACTATACCGATGGACTGGCTGAAGTCAACTTTTGTTACTATCCCCAAAACAAACAATCCGAAAAGATGCAGCGAATATCGTACGATATCACTAATGAGCCACGTGCTAAAGATCTTTCTTAAGATAATACACGCGAGAATATACGCAAAGTGCGAAGCTACTCTATCAAATTCGCAATTCGGGTTTAGATCCGACCTTGGAACACGTGACGCTCTATTTGGATATCAAGTGCTAGTACAGAGATGTTGGGACGTCAATCGTGAATTACATATATGTTTCGTCGATTACGAGAAAGCGTTTGATAGAGTAAGACATCAGAAACTCATAGGCGCCCTGCAGAACATTGGCATTGACTCTCGGGATTTAATGCTCATAAAAAAATTGTATTGGCAACAAGTGGCCAATGTAAGAGTAGAAGATCAGCCTTCTTCTTACGTAGAGATAGTGAGGGGTGTAAGACAGGGTTGTATTCTCTCGCCCTTGCTGTTTAATATATACGCTGAAGCTATTTTCTCTGAGGCTCTCCAGGATCTGCAGGAAGGAATAGTCGTCAACGGCCAGGTCATCAATAATATTCGATATGCTGATGACACCATCTTGATAGCCGATAGTCTTATGGGTTTGCAAACACTCGTGGATCGCGTACACGAAACTAGTGCTAAGTATGGTATCAACATAAACTGTAAGAAGACCAAGTACATGACTGTGGGTCGAACACCAGATCCAGCTGCATCCTTGAACATCAATGGTAACAACCTGGAACGCGTTAACCGATACAGATACCTTGGCGTTTTAGTGGATGACAAGGGAGATAACAGCCTGGAAATAAAATGCAGAATTGGACAGGCCCGAAATGCATTCCGAAAAATGGAAAAGATTCTCTGCAATCGCAACCTAAGACTGCGCATTAGGACCGCTCGATGCTACGTGTTCTCTGTGCTTCTATATGGAGCTGAGGCTTGGACCCTGACTAAGGCCATGAGCGACAAATTGGAAGCGTTTGAAATGTGGGTGTATCGGAGAATGCTGAAGATCTCGTGGACACAGCGGGTCCGTAACGAAACGGTGTTGCAGAGAATGGGGAAAAATACAGAGATTCTGACCACAATAAAGACTAGGAAACTCCAATATCTCGGACACTTAATGAGAAACAACAAGTATGACCTTCTCCAACTAATTATACAAGGGAAGATCCAGGGCAGGAGGAGGCCTGGTAGAAGAAGAATTTCTTGGCTGCGAAATCTGCGTGAATGGTACGGGAAAAGTACTAGATCGCCCTTCCGTGCGGCGGTGTCCAGATTGCAAATAGCCCTAATGATTGCCAACCTTCGGAAGGAGACGGCACCATAAGAAGAAGATAGGAAAAAAGAACCAGTCCTCTAGTTTCCTTTGAAAGAAGTGTAACGGCGAGTTACATGTGAAGGAAAAAAGGACAATTATTCACGTGATCAATTAAAAAATAAATGCCACGCTAACTGGAACAACGCCTACGCTTTAATCGTGCGAATTATATTTGGATTTTTATTTTTACTTCATCCTTTAATAAGAAAAAAATTCATGTGTTTATAACATTTCAAACAAACAACTGTACCGTTCAATTTTATAGTATCGGTTGTTTTTATTCACACATTGACAATGACAGCATGTAGAGGTCCTACTGCTGCGCTTAGGTTATTGTCCTATTGAAGAGTTGGCTTGAAGCCTATACTACCACGCAGCATGTGCTAATTTTTCAACGAAGTTTTCCTTCATCGCTCAGAATGAAATGAATAAACAACATACAAACTAAAAATCAAAGACTTTTTCTTATGATTTTATAATAATATTTTACATTTATTAATAGAAATCATAAATATCAAATGTAAATAATAATTAATTCCGACTTTAAAATAGACTTGCTTCTAAGCTTGCTTCCATAAAATCCTTATTTATTTTATATCTTTATTTCCTTTTACTATTATACGGCCCCTGTTGAATGTGGACCGCGGCTACGATCGGAGTTAGCTTAGCTACGGTTTCTATTTGAATGTATAATATGTATTAATAGCATGAATTCAAAAAGAAAATTAATTTCATCGAGTTCTTATTTGTCTTTGAATAAATAGAACGTTATTAGCTTTGATATCGTTTTGAATAAATATACTGTATTCGTTATCTCACAAGAGTCGTGATGATTCAGCAGATATACAACTTAGATCTTGGAGGGTTCAAATCTAGGCGAGCTCTAATAATAATCTATCACTAATTAAATTTGTTATAGGTATATCTGCTGGGGAAGGAAATATGATTAATATACTCATCTACCAGTAAGGCTTAGTGTAGGCCCACCTGAACTGGTACCACCCATTGATCAATTATTCTATCGCCATTCTCATCATCATCATCATCTCATCCTCTGTATTTCTGTGTCTTCATTTGAAGACTGAGTGAGATATAAGACGGCATCGTTGTTAGCAGAATAAAGTTGTATGGAGTGCTTAACGTAACTTATATATATAAAAAGGGATATTTACTACTTAATTTGTAATATGAATTGAAGTTAAATTGAAATGAAATCCAATATAACCGTTATACACGTCGATATATGTTCCATTTATCGCATGCCGGAGTTAGAGAGAACACAAACTGTAACAGAAAAATACAAACAGTTAATTAATTTTACTAAAGTTTCACACAAGCGTGTGAAAGAGAAATGTCAGAGAGTTGCTTTATAAAGTTCTGTTTTGCTTCAAATAATCTGTTTTCAAACAAAACAATACTTCAGTATAGTAAAGGTGCATTTTTTTTAATAATACACACATACATAATCTCAAAGTATACAAAAACGTTGGTACATAATATAATAACACTAATGGTTCACAAGGCACGACAACAGTCGGTATGATTTTTCCGACATGTTCGACATTCGTAGTTTCTGAGTTTATTGCGTTGAGATGCGACAGACTGACACGATGGGGCACTTTGTTTATTTAATTATTATTCGTGATGTATTTGGTGATACAACAAACGAGAAATAATATGTACTTACATATAGTATTTCTGAAACACAGCACTCATTAAAAAAATCCAACATAAATGTAAAAGTTCGGTGAAAAGAAATCGATATTTCGCTGCCTACACATTATATTATATGTAAATAAATACAAGGTTTCTTATTTTAAATGAAAAAACATTTTTTATGTTAACAACGTTCCAAGTAAATATAAATTTCAATATTCTTATATTTTAATTGGATTAATTGGGATATTTATAGTAAAACTTCCTTATCATATTAATTATTTTTATGAGGCTTATATATTTTATTACATTATGAGGGTATAAGAAAACTATAAAGAATATGAATCTTAGAAGATTTTATAATTAATTATGTGATAAATACTTCTAGGTACTACATTATTTATCAAATAAGATAATTAGTTGATAAAACATTTTAATCGACTTTGAAGCATTGTAGCGTAAAGTTTTCGAAGCTAAGAAAAATCAAAATGCATTTTGAACGCTCAATATGTTTCTGATGTAATGCTTCATTGCAATGTTATTCAAAGGTGTTATTCGTAATTAAGCTTCGACTGTACAGTTATTTCTATTCTAGATAACAATAAAATTAATTACGTGTTAGATATTTTTATACAGTATGTAGACGAACGGCAAATTGCCCACCATAATAAAAATGGTCCTCCTGACCGATTTCGGCTCTGGTGGCCATTCCCAAAAGAGATTAGCCAACTGCGCAGGAGATATTATAGTGCACAAGTGTGTGCGCGCAAACACAGGAGCACTCTCTATTCCCTAACTCTCATAACCCGATGGGATGCCAATCCGACACGACAGGAAACAGTTCAGGCATAGGATCAACGGCTTTACGTGCTTTCCGAGGGTACGGGAGTGTATACACTTCCAACTTCCAGACTCTGGGCTGCTACTGAGAATTTTCGACAGAAAATCTCAATAACATTTAATTGGCCCGACCTCGGATTTGAACCTTACATGTAGCCACTAGGCCAACAAGGCAGTCAAACGAGGCCCACCATAGGCATTGTAACAAACCGTCCTATAAACCGCCATCAGCCTTACGAACTAAAATGTTATGTACCTCGTGTAATAACATTATTCAAACCGGAACACGACAATATTAAATACTGCTGCTTTGCGGTATAATATGATCAGTGGTTAGATCCAGACGAGCTTGCATTCGCATACAAGTAAAATTTTGACGTGTAAATGGTGTAAATTCTGGACATAGATTTCAACGATGAAGCGATTAAAAGCGAAAATGAATCGTTGGAAACTGTGACGTAATTATGTAACATAACGCTTGATTTAATCACTTGCGTGTAACCGCTTGTTAATCGTGCAATTCTACGTTTAATTACATTACTACTACTACAAATTCGTTCGTTAAGCGCTTACATTTTTCATTGTTGTGGTGTTTCCGTTGCTGAAAACGATAAGAGATGTTTTCTTACAACTTTTGTTTTATAGTATAGGTAGGCGGACGAGCATATGGGCGGGCCACTTGATGGTAAGTGTTCACCAACGCTCATGGACAGTGGTATTGTACTTTTTTGAGTCACCAATCTTGGGAACTAAAATGCTATGTCCCTTGTACCTAAAATAATAGTATATTATTGTTGAAATAAGCTAATTTTAAGATAATATTTTTTTGAAAGTCATATACATTATGCGTACATATGTCATAATGAAGTAAATCTCGAATTATGTGGAAAGTATAATAATAATAACACTGAGGACCACTCACAAATACCGCAAGGTTACATTTTTAATTAAAAAATGTATAAATTACAAAAAACATATTAATTATTAAAAAATATTTGTAATACGATTCCAATTTTAATGAAAATTTCATCCAAAGCCGGAATAGCCTTTCATGATTTTTATTAATGAGTTGAAATAATATAAACAGAAAATAGTAATAAATTTTCATATCGAATTTTGATTTCAAAACCAATCGTGTATCGATCAACTTGAAACAAGACGAAGGGGATGTCGAAAACATGTTATATTAAATTATGCATTTTGTTACAGGGACGTGCGTTTCAACCGTATCTATGACATCGCACCAGGCATTTTCAGCCATCTACACCGGCTGCGCTCTTTGCTCCTCAACGACAACCAGTTGAGGTCAATACGCTCCGGTGCCTTCCATGGCCTACGACGACTCAAATATCTCTACCTTTACCGGAACCACATACAACATATTGACTCCGATGTGTTTCACGGAATGGTGCACTTGGAACAACTGTAAGTATCATATTAAATTTCAGTCGTACCTATTCTTATAATATTTCAATAGATATTATTTTGATTCTATCATCCACCACTTAATATTATTAAATACCTAATTAAGTAATTGAATCACCGTATATACAGTGTACCTAATGATTATTTCATAAATTATAAACAGATTTGAAAACTTTAAAAGGCTGTTTTTTGTTGCAAAAAATTGCTCACAGATAATATTTGCTTTGTTTTTGAAAATAGAACCATATAATAAAGAATAAGATTTACACGAGCGGACTCACTCAGTTGTCTATTTTGAACAAACAAATGAGCAATGTTGAGTACGTGAATCATGTTTGTGTGAATGTTTCTAGTGCATCTACTTAATTACGTAAAATGCTATATAGAACATTTGGAACCGTAGCGAGTAATTAAGTTTTGAGAACATTCATTAGTATTCAGAAATATAAACAGACTGCTTAACATCAAGGAAGCTCCTCTAATGTTTTCGTCGGCATTGTTTTAGTGCATAATATATTAGTACAATGCGTCGTGGTTAGTGTGTACATTCAAGCGTAAAGCGCTTTGTATATTGTGTATCAAATAATTATACGAAAGCTACGTAATTATTACAAATGATATATAAATTCATATAAATATCTTAGTGGATTTTGACTGACTTTGTGCAACATTTATCTTGCACGGACTTCATATGTCACTCTTGAAATGTTAAAAACTGTGTACATATACCTAAAGTATTATAATTGTTATAGTCATTATCACAAGCTACTCATAATTCACGATCTTTTTTTGCGATAAATTTAGAGTTTGTTCTCAAATATTAGTTCTACTGAATAAGAATGAATCAATGAAGTTCAAAATTGTATTGCTTAATATACCATCGGTAAGAAATCTGTGCGATTCTGAATAGTACGTAAATCTCTCTCGGGTGCTAACATTGAATCAAGTACGATTTTGGTATTCAGCATTCGTACTATTATTATAAATGCAAAAGTGAGTTTGTTTGTATTTTCCGCTTTAACGACTAAACCAGTCAGGGGTTTAGAAAAGTACATAGGGCACCTAACTGCGCCCTCCCCTCTAACATGCGGGCAAAGCCGCCGGCGGAAACCAGTAACAATATAATCGTTATTCGACCCGTGTTAGTACCTACCGAAGACAAGTACTAATGTAGTGTTTGTAGCCGGCTACAATTTGCACTGATAAGCGTTTTCCGTTCAAAGTCTATTGACGCCGCGTGTTATAAAATGATCACGATGTGTTATCCAATAAATCTACAACAGGAAATTTATTAGGGGAGCATAAAGAGAATAATACGATGTTGTGATATGTTGCCTGTGTATCACGAAACCGACCACAATGAATAGAATACTGCGATTGATTACATCTATCAGATCTCTCAAATCAATCATCAATACTCAATAAAAATGATCAGTTTATACCTTAAAATATATAAATATTGATTTTGAAAAGGCTCTTTGAGATAATTAGACTTTGACACAAATATGACATGAAAATGTATTAATTCATGGAGTACATTTTTTACTATTCACTTTGATGTTGCCGCTAGATGGCGCTGTTGAAAATGTTTTTTTATTGCCTTAAACCGATCGTCATGAGTCATGACAATATCCGTATATACACAGGCAGGGCAAATCTGCTAGATGTTGTTAGTAAAATATATTATAGCTAATTAATTGTTAATCCCCATACTATAATATTAGTAATTATAATCGTAATATTTAAATGAAAGTAACCCATTACCTTTTTCACATAATCACAAAATGTTATTAAAATCCAGTTATTCGAACGTAAACTTACAAACCAACTTTATATGACGCGAGTTCTTACAGAACTTTTGGGCGACACCAACACTTTGAACAAAAAGTTGATTAAATACCTGAGATAATAGATCTTTGTGCGAAAAATTAGATACTGACTACTATTTGTATTTTATAAAACTCAATTAGGTATATATAATTTACGTGTCGAGTGACATCAGCATTGGTCAGCTGCTAGGTATAAGAGTGGCATATTATGTCTTTGGGGTTTAAACTTGTTTCAAATCTCATCAAATTTCATCAAAATCAATCAGTGAAAGCTTAACAGACAGACATACAAGAATTACTGTCGCTTTTATAATATTAGTAAAGAATAACTGAAACATGGCATAGAATTTCAATGTGGACAGTCCGGTTGATTCTTTATTTCATTTCTTTTAGGAGTAATAAGAGTAGTATTAAACGCTGACTGTTCCACGAACGGACAAAGGCTTTATCTCATTTCACGGAGAAACTTTCTTATTAGGCGACAAGTGGTATGACCATTATTTTCGTTACATTAATTTTGTAATTAGACCTCTGGCCGTTACACTTATAACAAATTACTCGAAACGTAATTTCACCATCTCTGAGTATATTTATACGAAAAAATCATTGTCTTCTGTGCATTAAGAACTGATGACGTTTTTAACATTAAAAACTAAGCAAACATTGAAAAATATTATCTTTTTTTTGTACGTATAAGTCTATTAAAGTGAATATCGTATATAATTTTAGCAGACTTCACTAGAACATTGCGAAACAGTTCAGTTTCTGTAAATAACTGACTTCGAGTATCTCTTGAAATCGGACAGTTCAGAAAGGTAGAATGTAAAATTTGAAAGCTGAAACAAATTCAAATAAATTTGTTGGAAATCTACTTCAACTAAAAACACGTTAGGGTTTTTTATGGTCGTTCTGAATTTAGTTCGGTCATATTGTTGACAAGTAAGATGGCCGACATGTTTAGTATTTATTATCACTAACAGTCAGCTAAAAACTGTTATATCACTGTTTCGATTTTTTCTTATGGAATGAACGAAAAATTTAGCCCCTTAAAAAGAACGACTTAATCGGCGGGACACTGCAATTACAAGGTGTAAGAAGTAAACACTTAAGTCGCTGCCCACCACGAGATTATGACACCTGGGATATTGATGTATGTTGTTATAACAACTCTGTGGAAGTGTACTATCTGTCCAGGGAATTCTGCAAGAAGCGGCATGTTGGTTACAAATATAGAAACAAACCACTCCCGCGACCACAAACATTTAGGCATTTAAAAAAAAAAAATTATAGATTATGTTATAATGTTAGGGTCACGTAGGTATATAATAAACACTACGCTATTAACGCATAGTTCTTCATATGATAAGTTAGTGTATATAAATTAAATATTAATAACAAGGAACATATTACGTAAGTTATTAAATGAATTTGTATAATAAACATTATAGAGTTCATTTATTCATGTTCATTTATTTTTATTCGTGTCATTATACTAGTGATAAGTTAATAATATGTCTATAGACATTGGCAAACCTTGCAGGAAACAATAACATGAAATCACATTGAAGTATTAGGGCGCGTACAGATTAAAGGTAGCTTTTAGATCAGCCGCATGTGGGTACTCGTAGTTCCAGTTCGAGGCTGCTCAAGTGCCGAACCCTGAGTGTGCGGAAACGCTCCAATCATCTGCTCATTGACATTTTGTAGGCCCTAAGTGGCGTTAAAAACAAGCGCTTTTTTTAGTTGATTAAAAATGAACAGTATCATCTGAGTATCTAATTTAATCTTTTACTAGACGCATTCTATAGTTTAAACTTTTGCAATTTAACGGCCGGTTCACACATGTCTCCGTTTTACTGTTCCGTTTTATCGTGTACGTTTTTTTTTCGTATATGGCGTATGTAGTTGTATGAGCGACTTCACACATGGCACAGTATTCTGTATACAGTAAAAAATATCGTTCCGTAAAAAAATTACATTCCGTTTTGTCATCGAATACTGGACGACGGAACAGTAAAAATATACGGATACGTAGAATTTTAACGGATAGGTACTGTGTGCGTGGCGAGCGGTGTGTGCGGGGTGTAGGAGGGGGCTGCCAATAACGTCGGTTCCTTCTCCGACGATAGTACTAAAACAACACGACAGCGTCCATCCTTGTAGAATAACGGCGGTATACTGCGAGAGTTTTCTGTTCACACATCGGATCCAGTAATGACGGATCCGTTGAACGTTCTACGGTGCCTATGTTTGAACAGAGCATAAATTTATGACGTATCCGTTAAAAACGTACAAGTAAAACGGACTCCCATGTGTGAACGGGCCGTAATACGGAAAATGAAATAGAAAAGTTTACCAAACGTTATTGTTTTCAATATAAGTCATTGTATATATTCCATCTTTTTAGCTTGAGCTGATACAAAAGGTATAGAGAGAAGTGAGGGTTATTGTTCGAAATATTCTAAGAGCTAGTTGAACTTAGTAACATTGACCATGTCAAACTCGATTATACCATATCATACCATTATAACCAAACTATCCCTCTAAATAATATAATAAGTAATATTTACTAATGTTGTTATAGGTACTTGCACGTTAACGAAATACATCAAATTGAACCGGAGACATTCTCCAACATGCCACGACTTGAACGATTGTGAGTTTAACATAGTTATTATTGTAATAATTATTTTATAATTATTATTAGCGGCAAAAAATGTCAATGGCACATTATTTTTAGATACTTACACAACAATAACCTGAAGACTATTCCACCGGGATCGTTCAGAGGGATGCCGAAGCTACAAAAACTTCGGTTGGATAGTAATGCATTAATTTGCGACTGTGCTATGCTATGGTTTGTCCGGATGCTCGCTGAGCATAGTGAGATGAGCATCGCTGCTACTTGCTACGAACCAGCTGGAGCTACGGGAACATCCTTAGCTGCAATGAAAGAGAAAGATTTTCATTGCCGTAAGTTTTATAACTACTTTTACATTATATTACAGGGTAATAAGTGGTAGTTTAATAATTGTCTTTTTAGGTCGCCCTGAAATCGCCTCTGATCCCGAAGATGTAATTGTAAATTTTGGGGAAGATGCAATGTTCTCTTGTAATGCTACTGGAGAACCGACACCGGATATTGTGTGGTATCGAGACTCAGCAGTGATTCCTCTCGATAATTCACGCTATGAAGTAATGGATAACGGCACCCTGATGGTTCATAACGCCGACGCAAATGACGTTGCAGTGTTTGAATGTAAAGCCAAAAACCCAGCTGGCGAGGTACAGTCCAAACCAGCCAGGATGATGGTGAAAATCAAACCAGACGACAAAGGTATGTACCTAGATTCATAGATATATGTACATACATACAGGTGTTATCTTTAGCGTTTGGAAGTAATTGGAAAAGAGACCTACGAGAATGTTTCTTATATTTATATTTCGTAAATCTAATATCAAAACTAACTATAATAACTATATGTATACATAGTCAATGCTTTGAAATTTTATAGAGTGCTAGCTGTGCCCCGTGGTTTCATCCGCGTATAATTAATAAAAATATAATGAATTTAAATCAGCCTAGGACCTTCCTCGATAAAAGGACTATACAATACAAAAATATTTTTTCGAACCTGTAATTCCTGAGATTAGCCGGATCAAACAAAAAAAACTCTTTAGCTTTATATATTTGTATAGAGCAAAAAAAATATTATAATTACCATACAGTCCTTAACATATGAAAGATAAGATAAAGTGACAATTTGTTAATATTATTGCCCCACTGGTCGCACGCGCATTTATGACCCCTTTTATATACATAAAATATTTGGTAGAGTTTATTTATAATATATTATAGTATTTAGAAGCCTTGGATACTTCAAACGTAATTTGGAGAAATAAAGCAGTTTAGTAAACAATTTAAACAATTCGTGCTGTTTGTGTTAGCTATCTAGTAATTTAAAAATAGGTTAATTTCGATTTCGAACTACATTAGTTTGTAATTGATCATCTAATGATGAAATTGTTCAGACGGTAAGGAAGTCACCTGTATGTATGAATTATTGGTTTATAACATTGTTTTTACTTCCAGGATACCCAGTGTTTACTGTATTGCCTAGAAATCAAATAGTTAAAATCACTCAGCCTATTACACGCTTTGATTGTGTGGCACATGGCAATCCTAAGCCACATATTTCTTGGTATTTCAATGACCAACGGATATTACTAAGCGAAAGACTTTCAATGCGTCACAACGGTTCCATAGTTATTGAAAAAGTACAACATGAAGATTCAGGAGTGTACACATGTCAAGCTGAAAATATAAACGGGAAAATAACAGCAGCAGCTACTCTTGAAGTTATGGGTAAATATCTTAATAATATTAGTTAATAAATACGTCACACTTATACACTATTTCTTAAAAAAAGAAACTTAAATGTTTTTTATCGTTTGTTTTAGTTGCACCAGCATTTATCATAGTTCCGAAAGATCAAACTGTAACCATTGGTGACACGGCGCAATTTATGTGCACGGCTAGAGGAGTACCTAAGCCCGTAATTACATGGTACAGGAACACTATGGTATTGCCACCGAATGAAAATATTGTACTACGAAATGATAACCAAAACTTAACGATTATTGAAACAACTGACGACGACGATGGCTTATATCACTGTAGGGCTGAAAACTCTGAGGGTCTTACGGAAATATCTGCTATACTTAAAGTGCAAAATTTTGAAATTATTCTACCAAAAATTCTTTTAAGACCTGAAGATACTGATGCATTTAAGGAAACCTCTGTGCAAATGCCGTGTGAGTATGAAAGTGAGCCGCCAGCAACTGTAGAATGGAGAAAAAATGGAAATCGTATTTTTTCAACTGATCGAATTACTATATCACTTATTGGAAGTTTGATAATTAACAATGTCAGCCTTGGTGATGCGGGCAGTTATGAATGTTCGGTTTATAATGAGTACGGCCGTGATACTGCGTCAATATTTCTGAGCGTGAAGGATCATATACTACCTGGTGACGAATATGTAAATATTGCTTTAACTGAAGCCACGCGAGACGTTGATCAGGCTATCGCAAAAACTATGAAACAACTATTCAGTAATGAAAGTTCAAATTCAAACTTACATGATCTTTATAGAATAACAAGATTTCCCAATGCACCGGCGAGAGAAGTAGCGCGAGCAGCAGAAATCTATGAGAGGACTTTGGATAAAGTTAGAGAATTTATACAGTCTGGTTCATCAGTGACTTCCGTGCAACCATTTAATTATGAAAATGTTTTATCAGCTCAACATTTAGAAGTCATCGCGCGTTTATCTGGTTGTGTTGCACATAGAGAAGCTAAAGATTGTTCGGATATGTGCTTCCACTTAAAGTATCGTAGTTTCGATGGAAGCTGTAATAACTTTGCTTTTCCTACTTGGGGCAGCTCTCTTAGTGGTTTTCGACGAATTCTTTTTCCCATCTATGAAAATGGATTCAGCCAGCCAACTGGCTGGAACAAGGAAATAAAATACAATGGATATACTTTACCAAGTGCTCGACTGATATCTACTACTATAATAAGCACAACTGAGATATCAGAAGATATTGTTATTACACACATGACTATGCAGTGGGGCCAGTGGCTTGATCACGATTTAGATCATGCTTTGCCTTCTGTGAGTTCACAAACATGGGATGGCGTTGATTGTAAAAAAACGTGTGATTATGCAGCTCCGTGTTTTCCGATAGATGTACCTGAAACTGATCCCCGTATAACCAACCGTCGATGCATTGATTTTGTTAGGACAAGCTCAGTTTGCGGCTCGGGCATGACCTCAGTACTTTTTGGCAAACTGCAACCTAGAGAACAAATCAATCAATTAACATCCTTCATTGATGCTTCTCAAGTTTATGGATTCGAAAAATCAGTTGCTGAAGATCTACGAGAACTATCGAATGAAAATGGCACTCTCCGTGTTGGAGCTAAATTCCCTGGGAAAAAGCCATTGCTGCCTACTACGGGTCTGAATGGCATGGATTGTAGACGTAATTTAGAGGAGAGTAACCGAAATTGTTTTGTGGCTGGTGACATCAGAGCCAATGAGCAAATTGGTTTGGCTGCAATGCATACTATCTGGATGAGAGAACACAATCGAATCGCTACTACATTAAAGGGCTTTAACCCATTCTGGGATGGAGACAAAGTGTATCAAGAAGCAAGAAAAATTGTTGGCGCTCAAATGCAAGTTATAACTTATATTCATTGGTTGCCTCTTATACTGGGTCCTGAAGGATATGGACAACTTGGTGAATACCACGAATATAATCCAAATCTTAATCCATCTATCTCTAACGTATTTGCAACAGCGGCTTTGCGATTTGGTCACTCAATCATAAATCCAATTTTGCATCGCTACGATGAAAACTTTGAACCTATACCTCAAGGGCATTTACTTTTGCGCAATGCATTTTTCTCACCTTGGAGGTTGGTTGACGAAGGTGGAGTAGATCCTTTACTGAGGGGCATGTTTACTACACCTGCAAAACTTAAAACATCGACGCAAAATCTTAATACGGAGTTGACGGAAAAACTATTCCATACTGCCCACGCCGTTGCTCTTGATTTAGCTGCTATTAATATACAAAGGGGAAGAGATCATGCCATTCCTTCATACACAAAATGGCGGCAAGTCTGCAACATGACAGAAGTTTATGATTTTGATGACTTAGCCGGTGAAATTTCCGACAAAACTGTACGGGATAAACTCAAAGAACTTTATGGATCCGTCGATAACATAGACGTTTGGGTAGGTGGCATCTTAGAAGACCAAGTTGAAGGTGGCAAAGTCGGTCCTCTATTCCGTTGTCTTTTAATTGAACAGTTTAAGCGCTTACGAGATGGTGATCGTTTCTGGTATGAAAACCCCTCTACTTTCAAATCCGAACAACTACGACAAATTAAAAAGGCAAACTTGGCAAGAATACTGTGTGACAACGGTGATAATATTGACACAATAGGTGAGAATGTATTCTTACTACCAGAAGTACAAGATGGTTTAATTTCTTGTGAAGATCTGCCATCCATCGATCTTCGGTTCTGGACCGACTGTGAATCTTGCGGTGACGATAATGTTGGTACCGACACGAATAGAGTTCGAAGAGAAATTGTACCCGAAGTTGACTATTATAGCCAACTTACTGAAAATGACCATCGTATTAATACGTTGGAAGATTCTCAGAATGATATGAAGCAAACAATTGATGAATTAAAAAAACGAATTCGACAGTTGGAAGAAACTTGTCCGAGTAATGATATAGAATAAAAAGGAATAGAAAGCTACGTATCTATTTTACCATTTTTCCCGGTAACAAGGCCACAAATATTAATATTTAGCTCCTTCATATTCTTATTGATGTATTTGATGTTTCAAAAAAATTAAAAAAAATACAAAAAAAGATATATAAAACAAAAAGTAAAAAAAAAGTTTTGATGTGTAAGTTAAAATAAATAAAAAATCCAAAAAAATATGTGTACACCAATATTTCAAGAAAAAAAACATGTACTTACGAGTACATAAAAAAAAAATAAAAAAAAATATCGGAATTTTATCCCTATATTTGTGTAAGTAGTATTCTTCGTCGTGTTTGTAAGTCTTCTCTGTGGTCCAACTAATTAAGAATTTATTTTAATTCCATTCAAATAATTATTTTATTTAAAAAAAACTTTATTAAATGATATATATATATATATATATATAATATATATTATGAGTTTTTTTACAAACAATTGTGTTGTCCTATTTTTACAATTGACTACAGTTTCTTTTTTAACCCAAATCCACACCTGTACTGTAAAAAAATAATCTTCATTCAAATTATAGGCTAACCACATATACGTGTTAACGCTTTTCAATGTTAGGTGTCAACGCAATATAATCTAGTCGTAATAATTAAATAGTAGTTTAAGAATAACTAATTATCCGACAAAATATGTTTTGTGATTCCGGCACGGTAATATTTGCGATTCGTTTGAAATATACAATTAAACAATGTATTGTGCCATTATTATTCTAAGTTTGCTATGTAATTTATCACTTGAGGATTTAAGTTTCGCAGTATTAATGTTATTTGCATTTAACTAATAACAGATTCTTAAGGGTATCGTGGTATTTGTTCATATGGTGAAAGGTCAAGATCCGTCCTAAATCGTATATTGTGGGGTCAGAGACACGAATTTAGAATGTATAATAAGGACTGAGTATATTCCGAGTTCGGATAATAAATGAACGCTAAAATTTATGCGATTATGAATTGCACTTAAGCTGTTTTTGCTGTTTATGTAATGTTTTTAGAAATAAGGTGGATGAGACTGCGCTACCCTTAACTTTTATCTTGAAAGATTTATACCTATCGCTAATTTTATTGATGCGCTTTGAAAGGATTTTGAAGTCGACGTTTTAGATTAGTAAGTAGGTCTCTAATAATATATAGTAAACGGGGGCAAGTCTGCAACAAAGCAGATGTTGATGATTTATACGACCAGGCAAAGGAATATCTGATAGAACTGTACGGGTGTACCCTTTAAAGAAGTTAGTGGATCCGTTGATAAGATAACCGTTGGACGATTAGATAACCGTTAGATTACCAACCAGAAGGAAAATCCACGGACGTTTATGATGTTGACGAACAGTTTAAAAGAAAAGCATTTCAATGTATTTAATGGAATTTACTGTAGATGTGTTAATTATATAAGGTAGTGTGTAGTATTAGATTAATTTTAAACAGACCGCATGAAAACTTCAAAAAACATTTTAATTAAATCGCGATTAATGTAAATCAATTACAATCAAATCGATCATCAGAAATATCGATTGTGAATCAGTTGACGCGAGGTTCATATCAGATTTACTCTGATAAAAATTGCAGTTAATTGTTGTAAATGATTTCAATTAATGCCGGATTAATTTTAAGTCACGCATATTTAAATTATAATCCATTAAAATGTTTATTAACGCTAACAGACAATAGAGCCGACATAGCCCAGTGAAAATAGCACAGGGATATGGGCAAATCTATATATGTATTTATAATGTTTTATATCACCACTGAGGTGAAATAAAACATTTAGAAAAGGCCAGTGGTCATCGTTCGAGATTCTGCCACAAGCCCGCGTTGCAGCGGAATGGTGGAATAAGGTTTAATCCTTTACTTTAAGGAAAATGTGGCCACAAATTTTGGGCTTGATTCTTCATGCGGTCAGTTTGAAATTCCGTATTTAATCATTATACCATTATAATCTCCTAGTGTAATCTCAATATCTCTAAAAAAAAATTATGCGGAGTCTCTGTAATATATCGATTATTCATATATTTTGATCTGTTGTTTATTCTGTAAAAACAAATTCGATTCGCATAACATGATCGAAGAATGTCAGACACTGAGAATGCGACATTTTTGACATTTACTATAACAATTATAGCGCTTATACAAAACAAGAATTGAATAGAATATTACGGCATGGTGGGTTATAATATTTTAAGCTCTTACAGAAAAGCACTTCTGACAGAATACCTTAAGGGGGTATTTTAAATTTATTCATCCATACCATCTATCTAATAATAATCATTAAATTAACGAGGAAACCAGTTTATCGGTACTTATTGCATTACTTAATTAAATCAATATCCGGACGACGCTTAGAATCTACTACATGTGAATCTCATAGTTTTTTGTAACTTCACGGTTAAAAATAATAAGCACTAAAAAATCTGCTCTAGAAATTTTCGAACAATTCGTAACAAGACAAATATGACTTGACAAAACACACAAAGTCCATTTAAAGGTTGTACAAAATGGGACTGCTAATTATTCGGAACTAGCTTGAGCAATGAATTTTTACTATCCTTTTCTTATGTGCGTTAAAACGTATATAGATTAGAAAAGGATAGAATCATTTTGGTCATTTCGAATTGTTATACGAAAATATATGTTTACAAAAGAAATCAGCGTCCGATCACTTTGTACAGTTGAACCCGTGATATTTGGCGTAAATGTCAGTCGTTGAGAGACGAATGCAGCATAGGATTACTTAAGAATATGTAAGATATTATTGTGAAACTGAAATTCATTTATTGCAGATGTTATATCTGCCGTATAGCGTGCAAAGCTAATAATTCTGATATTAATAACGTTGCTACAACACCAAACATAATCATTGATAATATACGAACCGAAATTTTTAAGATAAACATTCAAATAACTTCAAAAGCCAATACAAACAGTATTTTACTTATAACAGAGACTCTGCAACATTTTTTCTCATATTTAATCTAATATCTATTAATCGATGTTTAGTCATGTAAATAAGTGTCTATCATGGACTTGCTTGGCGATTAACTTTGGGGAGGAATCATGGAGGATTTATTGTGTAGGAAGAAGAGTTGGTACCATTTGTATTTTTCTCTCTTGGTTGCTTAAACATATGTAACTCCTGTCGCTCTTGTATATTTAGCTATTCTATTATATTTGAGAAAGGATTTTCACATATATAACATGATCAGATCTCGAATGTAATCTTCCCTACCCCTCCCCAAGTAAGCCCATGATCTAAGCATACAACACCAAGTTTATAATATGTTTGTGCTTGTTTAACATCAAACATAATTAAGACCAATTCAGTGCCATATTTATGTATATATAAGCAGGAGCATCTTATTCTCTTCATGTAGCGAATTAGCGATGTACCTACTCGATGTTAATAATACAAAAAATAATTAATATTCGTAATTTACATAAATAACAATAAAATTACTTTTCAAAATACAAATAGCATACTTTTCAATAACAAATAATTCACATATTATATGAAAGGTACATATTGACAACTAGTACCGATCACATTATTTGATGTAAAAAAGTATACTATGGTAAAATATATATTATTTACCATGGGTTATTGTTAAATCAAAACAATATTATTTTTTGGTTAAATGAAAAGAGTAGGTACATTGCTACATGGCTTTAAAGAATTAACTAGGTGAGGCTTAAGGTATAACACGTTCTTTAATTCACCTTTAATTCCGCTCGTGAAGTTTTGTACAGAACTTTCTTTAACTTATTTGACAAAACTAAATAAATAAATAATAAATTATTTGTAATTACGACATAAGACTACTAACCTCGTATTTCTAAATCGTCAGATTTACTTTTTTTAGTTTGTTTACTTCAGAATAAGCATCAATATTATAATTTAATAAGTAATTTATAGTACCCGTGCAGATGATTTGCAGGGTTAAAGTTCAAAAAGGAAATTATGAACTAAACAAATAAAAAAAATACTATTAAGCCTTATTCTATGTTTTTATGTAATATCTAAGACGCTCCGAATGTTTTATTGTTTATATAAAATATTTTGTTTGTTTAAATTTTATAAAACGCGCGCCGAAACTTAAATATTCTTGATACCTGTCTTCATTTTATTGGAATTTGTGGGAAATATAATATATTAGGCTAAACATCGTTCGACTTTAATAAAAAAAGTTTCAATATTAGTTATTTTAAATTTATACAACAATGCCAAAAACAATAAAACTTTATTTAAGATGAATTGAAAAAGTAGTTTTAAAGATAAAGTTAGATAATTTTTTCTTTCTTTCTTTTGGCTTTCTCTTTTTCACAAATTCTAATAAAATGAGAAAAAAAAATGTTAGCATAGACCATTTTATCGCAAAGAAGACTCCATTGCAAATGTCTGATAGAAGATTTGATCTTCGTTTCGTGAACTTTTTTTAACTGTCCAAATAAAATGGTGGCATGTGAAATGTCATATTATTGTTATTAACACGGTCGTATACACAGATCGTGGTTATTGATTCACAAATTACGCAATAGTGCACAAACAATGCGCTGACAGACTGATTAAAACGATTATACGTGTAATCGTTGATTGACATACCGCGACTAAATTTACATACAACTTCATTTTTTTAAATTATTATTATTGAATAATAAAAATAGCTGAAATAATACTGCAATAAAATATGTAAATCAATGGTGAATTGTTTGCGGAAATATGTTTGCTCATATTAATTATAATTTGCAGAAAAATTAATATATAATAATATTGAATAGATTTAAAACAAGGGTAATAACTAGGGCGACACAGTACGATAGCAATCTTTTAAGCAACTTCGAGGAAGTACTTTGACAATTGAATATAAATACAAATACAATTATACTGGTAAATCAAATACTTCAATACATTAATTAAACCAATATTACGAATACGGACCCGTCAATTTAATTAAGATAGGAAAACGTTAATTGTGCGTTTAAGTCAAAAACGGAGTCCAGTTCAAAAAGAGCTTTTTTAAAATTGCGGAATCTAATATTAGTCCTAACGAACACTCAACAAACTGTAGTTTCAAAAAACATCACTTTTTGTGTATTTTAGGTTTTTAGGACTAGCTTAATGCTGTTAAGTAGGTACGCCCATTAACGACCCTAGTTACAACCCTGCTTAAAAAAATATATCGTAGTAACTTTTAATGTCTGTCTCCGTAAGGTATTGAGTACCTACGTATCTTTAATTTTTGTTATTTATTAAGTTTGTCGTTATTTTATTTTATGACCTATAATACATATAATGTGTTTTTTTTTATATATGGACAATATAAGTATTATGTAATCAAAAAATGGAAACAATTTATAATGCAATATGTGTTGAGTCACGTTTTAGTTTCTTTTGATTGAAATTGATTGATTATTAAGGAGGTACCTATCTTTTAATATCTTGTTAAATATGTTTTCATCATATTATGTCTGACTTTTAATTGATTGCGGGGCTAGTCTAAAATATTACCTACAAACAGTGTGAACATTGCCTATAACCATGAAAGTCTAACTCAAAATGAAATCCAGCACTGTCGTTAAATATATAAACTCTTCGATCAACAATACTACTAGATATGGTGTCACGAACAAAAACAATACTCAAATGTAGCACCGACCATAAAATTAAGAAAACGATGTAAAGGTTTAATAATTTCAACATAAACTATGTCTTGTTCCCGAGCAATAAGGACGGTTTAGATTATATTGATATTCAATTACGATCATACCCCATGAATGACAGAAATACATAGGAAATGTACAATAACAGTTGTTCCATATTCAACCTTATTTCCTAAGCAATAAGTTGTGATTGGACCATACTAATTTAGAATAACCTCGCAAACGTCATTGTGTTCTTACTTTTTCGTTTTTGAAGCGCTTACCGCTAATCTAGTACATTTTTGATCGAAGTATAAACTAGTTACCTTTTAATGACAGACAATAAAGTCACGCTGTCATTTAATAAAACATGTATTAAAAGTTACTACATGGTTGTAAAATGTTTAGATGTTTGTGTAGTAAAAGAAACCACCCATATCTCAATCTATATAAATACTAATTTATAAACGAAATAATTTCTAATTTTGTTACCAAAATTATGACACTTACACGTTACCTATGAACGAGTAACATTTTGAAAAGTAATTTTTTTTCATTTAAAAAAAATGATTATGATTTATTACTTTTTGCATTTATTTATATCACTTATCAATAACTAATCTTGGTCTTTAGCAAAACATCTTGTTACTTTTTTTTATTAACAGTTATTGAATGATTCGAATAATGAGTTTTTAATAGGAATTAAGAACTCATTGTATGGACAATTCTTATTATTAAGGCCTGTTAAATAAAAAATAATTCTAAGTATTAATACAAAGAATTTTAAAAAGCTGATGATCAATGAAAACAAAATGAAAATGCAAGCTAATTGATTTTTAGTAGCTTATAATAGAAATTATTTACCATTAGTATTATGTTTTCATTATTTTATTCTAGCATTTCTGCGTGGTTTCGTTTACTATAATCAATCTAAACATTGCTTCAATATGGTGTATTATGCTTAGAAAATAAAAAAAAGTAAAAACGTCTGCATTTTATTTTAAATATCCTTCCTCCTTGAACATTAAATTTAAGTAGTCAGTTATGCATACCCAATCCAATTAATTAAAATCTTAATATTTATCATAAACAAAAATAAATTACTGAAACAAGAAATTAGAAAATACCTAAATAAAAAATGACATGAAATAAAATCACAGTGTTATATTTGAGCTAAGAATTCATCATTTATTCTTAAATAAATTATAATAAATACAGCCATTACTACTTTTTATAAGGACTAGTTCAAATGCCTATAAATTTGGTATGTCGGCCAGTTGCTAATAATTGATTGTTGTCTTTGTTCCTAACTTCTACTTCGAGAAAGGCTATCTTCTTGCCAACTTTTCGGGTGACAGCTTCAACAAGTACATTGTCACCTTCCCTGGCCGCAGTCATGTAACTAAAAAGTTATTTCAATCTTTACATATTGTCAAACAATAATGTATCATACACTTAAACTTTGCTTCGATGAGTACAACAAATCTATACTTTTGCTAATGTTGATGTTGACTTACACATTAGACATTACAAATGTTCTGACATTATGACACTTTATTTAGAAATTAAATCTATTAATATTCATAGTACCTCACACTAAGGTCTATTGAGACTCCTCTGGTATCAACATTTTCATTAGCAGTTAAAGCATATGTGGAAATTGCATCTACTAGATGTGCAATAAATCCACCATGTAGGGTACCACGTTGGTTCAAATGTTCAGGACCAACTTGGAACTGAGTCACCAATCTACCATTGTCACAGCACACAACCTTCACCTGTTTGAATTACATAATATATTGAATACTTTAGAAAATTGAAGCTCTTTTTAGTATTTAACTAGTAACATAATTTATTGAAATCATTACGTAGGGGTAGGCTAATATTTATATTGCAAAAATAATAGCCATTTCTAGGAAATTTTTGAATTTTCGAGAATTCAATTGATTGTCGATAACCACAGTACTATTATAAAATGAGCTAATATTATAAACATTACCTTCCGTAGGTTTTGATCAAAACATTTTGTTTGAGCAATGGTTTTTGTAAATAGTTCTGCGACTTTTGCTGCTTTATTACTCATTTTAGCATTTATTATACTGTCTAGAGGAAAAAAATGATGTTACTTAAGCTAATCCATTTCAAAACAACCAATGTTTACTTTTTTTTTGACATTGACATACAAAATGTCAATGTGACGGTCTTGTCCGTGGACTACTATGTATAAGTTACTCTATGCTGAAGAGTGCCATTTAATATTATTTTAATACCTATTACAAATGTAAACTTTGTACAAAAAATATCTAACGGATTTTATATTTACTTGAATATGTTATGTACACGTACATGTACATTTTTTTTAAAAAAGTAAACATATAATTGTAAAACATATTACGTTAAAATTTATTTGCAATGTTATAAAACAATATTTAAAGAAGGTGTTACATATTTTATACTTACAATAAACTTATTTAGAGATTTATATTATTAGACAAATAAATATAGCTTTTCTGATTTTCTGTCATGAAAACTAAAGCTGCGATAACTAAGTGAATTATATGCGTGCGTGTGGCTGCTTCTTTAAGCTATTCGAGAAAAAGAAAAATGCCTGCCCAGTGAATATTTCGTTGACTTTAAAGCTTTGTTTAATCATCATAAAATCTAACAATCACAAAGTCAATCTACTGTTTCAGCAAAAGAAATCACGTTTGCGGAAATGTAAATGAACTCATTTAAAAAGTACCACGTAGACGAAAAACATTCATTTCTAGATTTTTCTTGGATAATAGATGGAGATAACCTTAAAATAGTTGATAAAAGTTTGCAGCATGGCAGAAACATCTTACTATTCCTTTGTTTTCAAATATCTCTTTCAAATTTAAAACATTGATTTTAGCTCAGGTTTTTATAACAAAATAAAAGCGTCAAATATACGCAATATTATATTACTATTGAATCCCATGTAGGTACCATATTCCAAATTTTTAGACCAAATTATTTCTCAAGTGTATTTTTTATCAGAGCATAGTTATCTTACAATATGCTTATCACCAAGTACCGATAGTACTATAAAAACATAACATACAGAATTAAATTGAGCAGATAAAACGATATCAATTTCGTTGTATTCCCTTAGCTTAATAGAGTCTATTAGAGTTTTTAACTTTCAAAGATTTTGAAAATTAATGTGGCTGTTCGGATGATAAACACAATATAATATATATTCTATAAGATTTATTATTATTAACTAACTGACTAAATATTAACGAGGGCATGAGCAAGTCATCTCGAACAGTATTATTTTACACTTAAGTATTAAATATATAAATAACCCAATAACTAACGTCTTCGTATTTCTCTCTATCAAAAGATTGGCCATTCCAATAAGTTTTCACCTAAGCATGCATGCATGCAAATGTCAATCATCGTGTACATCACCAATAGTCCACCAACCTTGATAACTAAGATGTTATGTCCCTTGTGCTTGTTATTACACTGGATCACTCACCCTTCAATACGGAACACAACAATAACGAGTACTGCTGTTTTGCGGTAGAATATCTGATCAGTGGGTGGTACCTACCCAGCCGAGCTTGTACAAAGCTCTACCACCAGTAAAATAATATAACAAAGTACTCAAGGTATCCTTATGACACTTTGCATTAACGTTGTCAGGGGTAGTTGCTAAGGCAAGCCAAAGTGTACCTTGCCTCACACCAAAACTTGGACTAAGCCACTAGTTTTCCGTCGAGTCAGACGCATTCAACCATTTCATTGCTACTGTTTTATAACAAGGTGTTTGACTTGTTACTTATCTGTTCTGTGACTAAATAAATTACTAATATGCAATAAGTTTATGGTACATGGCTCAGCAAAAAATCTGTAATATTGTTTTATAAGTTACGTATAGCATAATATATACTATTAATTAATAAAAATATTTTTTCTTTGTATAGTAGTCATCTATCACCTCTATGCATTCATATAAATATTGTTAATATATATAAGATATAATTAATCTTATATTAATTGGAACCAAATAGAATATTAATGAAAAGTTTTAAAACTAATTAAAATTGTTACAAATGCTAATGAAATAGAATATTTCTCGATCTACAACGTTGCTATTTTATTTGCATAGGAGCACTTCACATTACAATAAATAATTACAAAAAGGTTAATTTTAATAAATTCCTTTTTAATTGGGTTTATTATGTAATCCTAGAGGCTAAAGGAGCTATTAACACTTGCAATTAAATTACGTTAATTGTAACTAACAATTATTTAAAATGATTAGTCACAAATTAATTATAGGATAATTCGAGTGTACGTCTAATTATACTGTATTGTATCATAACAATAATAAATCAATGACATTAATTAGTTAAATCCATATTCGTAACAAGAACTCCAATCACGAAGTGTATGCAATTGGAATTTACGTACAAATTCGCTTAATTCGCTTTGATACATAATATGGCGACGACTTTCGAAAATGTTGATTTCATTTTTTTTCTCTTAAGTACATTTGGCCATAATATTATTTTTTAATAAGTAGTTATTAAAAAATAGTTGTTTTAAATAAAATGTATATGCTAATAACTTTTTATACTAACGAAAGCCCACGCATGGGAATCTTCCAAGTAATCGTACGGTGTCGTGGACGGCAGCGACACTTCTGGCAAGTGATCCACCCTGGGAACTCCAGGCTGAGGTGCTCGCGGAAGTGTACCGGTTCCGGGTGGAAGCCAGGGCGAATGGCGACCGTCCTGGATCAGCGGAGCTGGGGCGAATCAGGACTTTAGCCCAACAAGCCCTGATTCGCAGATGGGGGGAGGACCTGGGGTCTCCATCGGCAGGGCTGGCGACAGTGGAGGCTATCCGGCCCCATTTTAATCGCTGGGTAACAAGAAGATGCGGCACACTCACGTTTAGGCTGACGCAGGTGCTTACCGGACATGGTTGTTTCGGTAAATACCTTCATGGGATAGCGAGGAGGGAGGCATCACCCTCCTGCCACGAGTGTGGTGCGCCACTGGACACGGCGCTTCACACCCTGATGGAGTGTGCTGCGTGGGGGCCCCAAAGGCATTCCCTGGCGGCGATAGTTGGCGCAGACCTCTCGCTGCCGAGCGTGGTTAATGCCATGCTTGGCAGCGAGAAATGCTGGACGGAAATGGTCTCTTACTGCGAGAGCGTCATGTCGCAGAAAGAGGCCGCGGAGCGTGACCTTGAGGCATCTGCCTCCGCTGATCCGCTCCGCCGAAGAAGACCGGGGAGGAGGCGTCGGCGCTATGCGCACCTTCTCGCCCCGCCCTAAGCCGCCTGGGCTAGCTGGGTTCTCTGTACTGCGGGAACCCAATTATGAAAGGAGGCCCGCGTAATCGGGCCAACCGTCGGGGCGTCGCGGTAGTATGCACAAGCGATCCCGTGCCGCTCCACCAAAGACGATAAAGGTACGCTGGTTTTTTAGTGGGTATTCCGGAGCCTTCAGCAATGGCGAGCCCCACATACCCCCCCACTCCATGTGGGGGAAACGCGTAAATGCGTTTTTCCAGCGAAAACAAAAAAAAAAAAAAAAAAAATGGGAATCTTCCAAGTAGATACTCCATTGCGGTTTGGCTTTGCGGATTTACCTGTCTTACGGGCCCAACGCTAAAACCCCTTACCGCCGAGCACGAAATGAATGGTAAACATAAATTTAGCTTAATAAACTTAATTATAGTGCTTACTTTGATTTAAGGCTGCGACAATAGGTTAAGCCTAGTAAATAGGTAAAACCACCATCTTGCCTCTATTATATTACTTATTTATTAATTAATAAAGTTATTGGGTTTTTCTATCAGAAAATTCTCAGTAACAGTCAAGAGTCTGGAAGTCGGAAGTGTGTACACTCCCGTGCCTCGGAAAGCACGTTAAGCCGTTGTCAATATGTCCTGCGCAGTTGGCTAATCTCAACCGGTCAGAAATCGGTCAGAAGGACCATTATTATTACTATTATATTATAATCCAAATATTCGCAATAAACAATAGCTAAGAAATCGTTGGTTTTTTTTTAATACTGTATAGCATGCGAATTTTTTACTTCTTTATATTCATATGTTTTGCATTGTGACCTGAAAATGTGAAATTTCAAAAAATATTGGTATATTAATATAAATACATATTATTTAAATTCTAATGATGAATTCATTTAAAAATTGTTAACGTTCCATAATTATTTAACTTACGTATTTATTTAATTTTTATATATTTAAAAATGTATAACCGATTGCAATGTAAAAATGCCTCAAATCTCGACTTATCTCATACATACCTACACTCACCAACATAAATTTACAAGTGCATACTAAGTTATTTCTGCTCTCATTATAAAATACAAGGAACAACTTCAAACTGGATTGTTATGTAAGTGAACTTGCTTTAATATCCGGCCAACTTTTTGTAACGAATTTAATTGGGTGAATTTAATCACCTGTCAAATCAATCGTGATAACTGATATCTCCGAAATGTACTTCAAAGAACGCACTTTCATTTTATTCTTTGTAATAATAGTAATTGTATGGAACATTATTATGTTTAAATAAGATGATCACCTATGGTTGAAAAAAATAAACAAAATATAAACAAAGTTCTTTTGTTATTGTGTTAAGGTTTCAAATTACACTAATTTAAAATATTTTACATTGCTTTGTGTTTGTAACAGTCACAACAACAACAAAAACATAAAGTTGAAACGAATAACATTGGAATAGAAAACTATATAGCCTTCCTCTCAAGGTATTATCTTGTATTCTGTGCGGTTTGAAACTGAAATACATAACATAGGTATATAACGTAGGTATAGGTTTTAGCGTATATAACTTTACTAACAATAATATCAAAAACTTTATACTTGTAGATAATTCATAGAAATTGTTATGTACAATTATAATTATCAAAAAGTGTGTCGGGTAAGGTGATACAATAGTAAGCGGTAATATATTATACCGTTCACATCTGAACCGTGAACCGTACTTTAAATATTATGTTCTATTTGTCAAACAAATAACGGCGGTTATTACAGTTATTTACCAGAAATATCTATGAATGTTTAAAGAAGAACCCAAGGGAAATAAACGGTTCTCAGAGTTATTCTCGAACATACATTGGCTCTCCATGAAGCCAAACAAAGCAAAACTAAGCCGAAGACAAGGGGGAAACAAACCATAGATTTAAAAGATAGAAGATCTAGTTTCTGGTTTATTTTTTACATACAGATAAAATATAGATACATACTTAAAAAAAAATCACTCGTGTTTTAATAAAAAGAAGATTTTTATTACAATGTAAAAAATGTTTTCTATGCGATTTGTGCTGACCAAATAATAAAATTAATATAATTAATTAATTATATTAAATGTCTTATATGGTTTTTACTAAAAGTCAATATCGTGAAAACCAATTAACAAGGCTATGGTGGAAGATAGTTGAGTAGGTGACGATTCTGTAAATATAGATCATCATTGTTTCCTTGTTTATTTATTTTAGTATAGATCGTCTTGTGTACAGAACATGGATCGTGCGCAACGAGTAGAAACGTGCAAACACCGAGGTGTTTGCGCGTGTTTTATTTGTGTTTACAATAATTTATCTCGAGCTTAGCGGTGTATAATTGAGAATAGTGGTATTTTAATTTATTTTTCTATACTAATCTGAAGAGTTTGTTTGTTTGATCCGGCTAATCTCAGGAACTACTGGTTCGAATTTAGAAAATATTTTTGTGTTGTATATTCCTTTTATCGAGGAAGGTTCTAGGCTGATTTATATTAACTAACTGACTAGAAGCTGATTTTTTATTCCTTGTATTTTTATTATTTACACGTGGGTAAAACCGCGGGGCACAGCTAGTATAACATTTAAAAGAAATAAAATTATACTATGTAAATTATGCGTGCGAACACGAAAACTTGATAAATAAAGTTCAATTAGTACTTGAAGTTTTGTAAGTAATAAGCAGTTGTAACGCATATTGACAATAATAGTAATGTAACCTACATCATATTATAATTAGGTTTGTTAACAAGATAAACGGGCCGTTTTCAGTTATAGTATCTAAAGATTATGTAAATGTGTTTTATCGACACACAAAATTACGTTTACATATAGACACAATATAAATATACATAATTTTTACCGCTTTTATTTTTCTAATAGAATCCTAAGTGATATTTTATAACCCCGACATTATTTTGTAATTTATACAAATGATAATCGCCTTCGATTGGAAATATCGATTTAAAAGTATTTAATATTAATGTGTGTAATTTTGTTTTATTATTTATTTATTTTTATTACAAATAAACTATTATAATATAAAACTTACTCACAAACATTCAAATAAGGCAAGAAACAGATAAACAAACATCTGTATTTGAGGTAACGGCTCTCGTCCACAGATTAACATTTTAGGTTATTTCTTGTTGTAACCACGGGGAAAACTTCACAAACTAGATACCCAATTAGCGAACTAGACAACGAGAGTTGAGATTTCCAGATCATTGCTTTTATAACTTCATAATTCATACTGTAGATTTCAGCTTGACGTTTCAATTTGATTTAAATTCAAAGTGTCATTCTTGTAAGCAAACAAAAAGAGCATATAATTCTATACGTTTTTTGATAAGACAAAAGTTAGTCTCTAAAAATGCACTTTTTACTTCATGACCGAGAATGTTAGTCACATAATATACTCCAATCGATAACAAAACTACATATTTATATAATACAGCATTTCCTCCTTTTTAACATTCGTGAGAATTTAAATAGAAACAGTATAATTACATATATAATAAGCTTCTTGAAATTAATAAAGATTACGTACAAATCGTACAATAACATGTTCCAGAAGTTGCTACATAATTATGAAGAGTTTCCGCTGGCGGCTTCGCCCGCGTGAAGGGTAAGTGCTATGTAGATTATGTCCTTTCCTCTACCTCTGGCAACGTGTATGCATGCTCATGATGATCACGGGTTAAGACGTGATAGCGTAACAGACAAACAGATAAACAAATATCTCTTACAATTATAATATTAGTAACAATTACGCGTTCAAAAACGTCTATTATGTAATGTAATTAATTTCTTGCAAAAGTACGTCGTTAGAGTATTGATTTTAGTTACAGGCTATATTTTAAACTTGTAACATGTAAAGGTTAAATCATTAGACTTGGAATAAACAAAACGTAACATCATACAGGTTGGAGCGTAATGTCAAGTCCGAGGGTCAAATTAATTTGTGTTCCAAGATTAAGAGCGTGCTGTAATTTTATACCAAGCAGTGTAATTTATGTTGTAGAACTATTTTTGTCGTAAATGATAACAAAAGTATCTTCAAAGTAAATATTAAATATTATCCTATATTTCTTTTCTTATAATGTTTTACTGTACTCTAATAGCTGTGCCCCGCGGTTTCACTCGCGTATAATTAATAAAAATATAATGAATAAAATCAGCCTAAAAACTTCCTCTATAAAAGGACTGTACAACACAAAAACTATTTTTAACTTCGAAGTTCGAACCAGTATTTCCTTAGATTAGTCGGTTCAAACAAACAAACTCTTCAGCTTTATATATTAGTATAGACTATAGATTACTAAATGATTATTATCATATTGTATTAAAGTGAATATATATTTAATTCGAAAAGCATACGGTAGGAGCTCTATGTCTGGATCTGTTGTTACCGCCTCCGTTACACGCCGCCACTGAATAATTAACATGCATTATTATGCATTATTACATAACATGCATTATTATGTTTTCTTATTTCTGCTAGTTGCCTTCTTATATTAGAAGGTTAACATTTTTCCTGAGCATAAATTTTCTATTGAAGATTATACAAGCAACGAGGGTCCAGTGAAGATAGAATGTGGGTTGAATATTATTACTGTAAGTCTTTAATAATCTTGTCCGTCTACCAATTCACTATGATAGAAAACAAGCATTGACTCCGCCCACACGCCTTGTGACTTTCTGTCAATACTAATCTAAGATGTTAAGATGAAACCATTGGCTACTTTTTCCACATACAAAATTAAATATTTTTTTCCGATTTACTATATTCTTTATCGCGATATTAATCGTAGGTGTTGTCGTAAGAATCAATATGCTTCATTTAAATATCTCTCTGACAGTCAATGTCCAGTAAACATGACACTATACACTCTCCTGACATTAGTCTACTCTCTGTTTAGAAATATTAAATTAAATGTATCATAACATGTAAATTGAAATTATAGTCATTGTAGGTTTTTATATTATTTATATGTTATATTCAGTTAATTATATCATTTTACACTATGTTGTTCTAGACATCTTCTGTAGTATACAGAAGATATCTAGAATATACATAGTTTCTACTCCTCTTCATAAGACACTTAAAAATTTGAAACCTATTGTCATCTCTTTTATACGTAACATTGGCTGAATATTTCACCTTAACTAGCATAAGTTCGACGTATATTACAAAACGAAGAAAAAACAAATTAAAATGAAAGAATAGATTGCGTGTTCAGCAACACTGACGATTAACTATTTATTGATCGCTGACACTAAATTTATTTACAAATTACTTTATTTACAATTAACTTACAAATGACTTAATTTTAACTATAGCAACTTTATTAGTAAAATACATTTTTTTAATTTTTAATAGGTACTTAATAAATTATATCGTAATGTATAACAATTATAAAATTATCAAAATTAACGATGTAACATCATAAAATTAAAATTCTTGAATCTAAAATGAGTTAACGAATACGTAATAAGAACTACAGAAAGATACGCTGGATGTAATTACGTGTAATGAATGTAGTGGATAATCATTACCTCTGATGGCATTAAAATATTCCGGTGCAATTGCGATACGTAATGATTCAAATAAAGCAGCGCCTCGTTACCTGACATCAATGGTAGGTATTATATTATATATTTTGATTCGTTTATACAGTTTATTTAACATATTTATATATTCATTTTATTTAACATATTATACTAAGAAGTCAATCAACTATTTACTATATCAGTACATGGATTACAAAAATAGTTGTCTCGATTTATCTAATAAATTTTCACGTTCACTTTCACTACAAAATAGTTTTGATATTTTATTTCAAGTAGCTATCGATCAGTTTTTATATTTAGTATCATAACGATACTAAGTATGGATTCTTCTTCTTAAATGTTTTAAATATAAATCATTTAAGACGAAGATACCTCTATGATACTCATACTATGCGTTTGAGTTAAAAAAAATAAGCTATACAGGTTATAATGTTTTTCACCGGAATGTGTGTCAATACTGTTTTCAAGTATCATGTAACATGTTATATAAATCGCACTTGAAATATGTGACGACGACGACACGATATGCAATTCGATACATTTCCAATAGAAGTGCGATGTAAAATAAACACAATTAAAATATGTCATTTACAATATAGCACTAAAATACTTAAATAATAAATAATTTATTTACATTAAAACCTTAACTAAATACAAATAACATTTAAAAATAATTATTATACAAGTCGTGACCGCGTGGAATGGTGGCAAGAATGCTAGCAGCATTTCCCCTTTGAATCGCAATTCCGATTCTCTGGGCGAAAAATGAACCAGCCCTCCTGTCACCAGTGGAGGCAATAAGGCGGGGAGTAATATTTTGGATGAATAATTAATAATAATTAATTATAATTACTGGTATTATTTTATAACCTTTTGCTCTTATTTAAGCGATTAACGATGTCGCCATACGTCGCCTTTGGTAAACTTTATTATAAAATTCTGACATTGTTCTGTGATTAAATGTTGACTCTTACTTTTGGCCTGTCAAATGAGGATTCGTTTCATTAAGCTTGTACACACTATGAGCCACGTTGACTAAAGTCGCTTAAAATTAAATTTCATACTCCTGTTTACAACATTCTGCACCAACGTTATATTAACCAAGTGTGACTCGTAAAGAGTTAAAGAATATAAAAAAATCACGGAGATCGTATACGATAATATATTAAGACAAAATTATTCGCACAATGAAATGTTTATGAAATTGTCTATGCAATATTATTTATTTTGAGATGTAAAATAAGCTATTTAAGCGATAGTTATTTTCTAGAGAGGTAGGTGAGTGTTATTTGTTTTGGCGTTACGTTTTTCGAAATTCACGCAAAAGGTAATAAAGTGATGGACACAGATCTAACAAAGACTATATTATAATACATATACGTAGTATGTCGTATTTTGCATAATTTCCGTCATTATTTCGTTAATTATACCATTACCAATGTAGTCAGTAAAATCTAATACTATAACAGAAAAAGGGAACGGAAGGGGTCAATAAAGGTGTTAAATTTCCATTATAATTAATTATGTTGCTCAATTATAATTTTGTTTGAACTATTACAATTAACTGTAATAATTATTTACGTTTATTATTGCAATGATTTCGTAATTCAATACGATAAATAAAATAATACGATATTACATGACCGCTTCAATAATATGGAGACCATAATGATGCGATTTGTTAGTCCGCAATGAAACTCGAATCACCAATACAACATGAAGTAAAGATTTTTTTTATTTCATGGGGGGGCGGTCGGACGAGACAATGGGCCACCTGATGGTAAGCGGTCATTATAAGAGATATTAAACATCGCTTACATCGCCAATGCGCCGACAACCTTGGGAACTAAGATGTTATGTCCCTTGTGCCTGTAATTACACTGGCTCACTCACCCTTCAAACCGGAACACAACAGTACCAAGTACTGCTGTTTTGCGGTAGAATATCTGATGAATGGTTGGTACCTACCCAGACGAGCCTGCATTTAGCTCTACCACCACGTATTTATTTCTGTTATTATATTATATTAGTATATTATAGTATTCTTATTTTGTTAAATAAAGTACCCTGGTAACGTTTGCTCCAGCTGTTTTGGAATATACCAAGATATTATATTACACTAGCGTTTTGCCCGCGGTTTCTCCCGCTTAGTTCTCGTTCTCGTGGGAATACGGGGGCAAAACGTAGCCTACGGTACTCGCTCATAATGTAGCTTTCGATTGGTGAAAGAATTTTTAAAATCAGTTTTGCGGTTCAAACAAACTCACATTTGCATTAATACTATTAATTAGGATTTGTTCTTAATGTATGTATTTATTTATTAAAAAAAAGTGTAGTATCCTATGTAACTTTATGTATTTATAGTGGACATAAATTTTTATTGCACTCAGACCGTCCTTATTTGTTCGAGAGTCTTTTCAGCAAAAGTTTTCTGTGAGACTTTGGTGGAAGCAATATGCCAGCGAACTTGATGCAGTATAGTGTAATTTATTTATTTGCCGGTAATTATTAAAGAAAAATTACATTGTTCGAATATATTGAATTTATGAATTTAACATTATTAAAGTGATTTAAAAATTTCCGGAATTAATGTCTACGAAATAATTTAGATTTTTTTTTTAAGTATTTTAATTTTTAAAAATGATTAAAATAAAACAAAAGAATATTACCTTTTGAGGAGAAGATTAAATTAACATTTATTTTTTTGTCTATGATATTGTATGGACACAAAATTAATTATTTGATTGATAAGTTACTGTGATTTTTCTATAAAAAAATAGATACACGGCACTTAAATCTACCATTTGGCAATAAGTTGATTTTTTTTTGTTTTAACCGTGGTATTTATATTTTTAGGCCACAGTTTGACCGTTGTATCGACACGGTCTTGGATGTAGCACGCTTGTCTAGAAGAAACCTGTTTATTCTGGATTTGAAGACATCAATGTTGTACGGACGTATTTCACGGTTTTGCAGTGTGAATGATAAATGTGGATCCGAAACGCCTCGTATGAAGACGGGGAATTTCCAGGATGTACCTGTGGCGCTTTGGGCGCGCTTGCCTGGCCATTCGATAGTAAAAGGGGGCGGGCGGAATTAACTCGTGTAATTCCTGTACACATTCTCCGAAATGTATTCGATAGAAAACGGAAAGCGACACAACTGTACGTCGAAGCGTCGTTGGAAGCACTCTCAAGTTTTTTTCATGTTTACCTATATAACAAAACAAGAAGAAAAAGAAAGAAAAAACGTGAGGAGGCATCTTACGGGTCGGCAAGGCGGGGCGGCTAAGGCAGGTCATTCTTCCGGACTACACTAGCCGTAGTCGCGTTTGGACTCTACTACCACTTACCATCAGGTGGAGTAGTCATTTTCATTTCCGGGCTATAAAAAAACATCAATATTTCTCAAGTGAGGCTAGCCAGTTGGCGCGGGTCATTTTATGGTGTACTTGTGTGTGCGCGAACAGGGGCAGTCTATTCTTTTACTCTCATAATGAGATCCGATGGGATGGCAATAAAACATGACTGGGAAGGGTTCAAGAGTAGCACCATCGGCTTAACGTGCTTTCTTAGTCTGCTACTGAGAATTTTTTGACGAAAAACTCGATATCTTTTTACTAACCCAACCTAGGGTTAGAGCTCCAGGATCATCGAATTTGCGACCTTTTATCTAGCCAGTATAAATATAAATACATTGTAAACTAAAACCATGCGAGATAAATTATAACAAAAACTACATTAAAATTAAACACAGCTTTATTGTCTGTGTTAATATAGTGTAATAGAGTAATTTATTCATTTTCGTCATAAGTCACATTGTGGAAACGTTACTTAAATTGAATAAACGTTGAATAGTCTAACGTCTGAGGGAAGACAATATGGCCGGCAGCGACTCCGTCAAATTCGTTGACAATTTCCTATCCACGCAAATGTTACGAGAATTGTCTGCTTCGAATATTCACTCTAACTATATTTACTTTATTCAATTCAAATATATATTAATTCTATTGAAATATATTTATAGTTTGAATTACCTTCAATATAAAATTACATTTAAAAAACCCACCCAGAAACATTTTTATTAAATTTTCGCCTCGTCAATGCTCTTATTACAAATCGGTTATAAAATGGCATTTCAGTTTCGAAATAAACTTGTATGTGTCGTGTAACATTCATGTGTAATGCCCACCAATAGATATCGCAGGTTTGATATTGAGCCTTGAATGCTTCTCCTCCTCTTGGTAGAAATATTAATTATACCTACTTCAAACGAGTTATTATTCTTGAAATAAAACAGCAACGTAGGGATTTACAATAGTAGAGATGACTAAATATATTCAGTCAAATGTTTAAAAGTACTGCATAAATCCCGTTTGAGTGGACCGTTACCAAGAATTCTAGTAACATTTGCCCGAGGAAGTACAATATTACATTGAGTGGATGGAAAATAATCCGGCTTATTTCCTTCAACTTTGATGACAAGATGGGAAGTTATTTTTAAATTAATAATGTACTCGCAGATAATGCAGATATATTGTATTGCTTCACTTTATTCACATACTCGATATCATAGACTACCTCGTTTGTCTAGTGGCTAGATTTAAGGTCGAAGACTCGGTGGCCCTGGGTTCAGTTCCCAGGTCGGTCCATTAAATAGTTATTGGGGTTTTCTATCAGAAATTTTCAGTAGCAGCCCTTGCAGCGTCGGTCTTGAAGTTGGAAGTAATTACACTCCTAAGCCTCGGAAAGCACGTTAAGCTGTTGGCCATGTGCCTGAACTCTTTCCGGTCGTGTCGGATTGCCATCCCATCGGGTTATGAGAGCTAAGGAATAGAGAAGTGCACCTGTGTTTGCGTACAAACTTGTGCACTATAATATCTCCTGCGCAGTTGGCTAATCTCTCTTGAGATTGGCTGCCGGTGCCGAAATCAGTCAGGAGAACCATTATATTATCATAGTCATATAATTTAGTGGTTAGTTTTCTTTGTTCGTTATGTTCTACTCTGGGGTCATGCTGCCTATATTAATATGAATTTTGTACTTCAAAAGAGAGCTATTCGTGCAATTTATAACCTGGGTCCAAATGATTTACTAAGATGTAAGTTTAAAGAAATTAAAATAATGACTGTAGCTTCCCAATATATATATTTGATAATATTATGTATGTACGCAAAACCATAAAAGATTTTCCCAGGAATTGTGACGTACATACTGTTAACACCAGGAACAAGTATAAACTTACAACCACTGTTACCAGATTACACACGGTTAGTAAGTCTTTTATGGGACAATGTATACGCTTTTCAACAGGATCCCAGAAAGCGTTCAAAAATGTTCAATTGTAAAATTTCAAAGAATTGTCAAGGAACGCCTGTTTTTCTCAGGTCTGAGGTGTTTATTTCTGAACCGGTGGTAGATGATGAATATGAAAAGCTTGAATATTGAATAAATATTTTGGACTTTGACTTTGTTCACTGAATTCATTATAACGTTTATATAGAAACCTATGAGTCTTAAGTATAGACATTTTTGAAAAAATACTTTACTAGCTGTATTCGTACATTATTTAGCTAAGTAGCATAATTTATGGTTGTATTTTACGAGAGTCTTTATGAATTACGTGTTATAAAACATAAATGCATTGTATTCCATATACTTATATGTTTCTTTGCTTTCAGCATTAATAGAACGGAAAGCTTAACATTTGTTTTTTCAAATTATTTTTCAAGTAGATTGGTGTCCTGAACAAAATGGGTCACAGAGACTATTCTCAAAAGAGAAAACAATTGTGCGTGAGTTATTAAAGTCTGGTCAATTCAAAAATCTATATGAAACTGTTGTCTACCGCCGGTTCGGAAATAAACACCACTGGCATGGCCGCGCAGTTTGAAAATTGCCCAATATGTGTGTGATACCTACTATTGAAATAATCAAATGTTCCGGGATTTTTTTTATAATGCTTATCAAGCTATCACATAGGGCAGAGTAAATAAAACCAGGTTTCATTGCTGTTATTTTATTTCAAACGTAGAAACAATATTTAAAAAGAAATAAATTATTAGATTAGAATTATACTTTTCATAATAAAAAACCTAAACTGTCATTGTTCATAATGTTCGAGCGTTCAGAAAACTTCCCCAATATATTATTTGGTCCACAACTTCTATAGTACACATGCTTTCTATGCTATCAGTCTGACAATCGGACTGAACTTTTGTTAATGTTATGATTGTTGACTGAAGGTTAGCGATCAGCGCCTTGTGTTAAAAAAAATTACAATGTGTTAAATACATATATATGTAATAGATTAATTATATAACTAATGGGCATAGTACTATAAAAATTGAATAAAGGTGTCTTTCACAGAGAATTTAGGCAGTGATTAAGGCGATGAAAGTTTGTATGTAAATCCTTCATTTTGAAATAAAGAGCTAGAAGTAGGTAGGAGAATAAATTGGTGTTTGAATGAATACGCGCGGGTAGAGTGCTAGTAGACTTATATAGGTAGATAGCGCATGTAATTTATATCACATTAAAAACTATGTTAGTCTTGAAAAGTCTTATTACTATCAAATCAAGCTTTGTTCCTTTTCTGTTCCAGCTGAGCTGGTTTCATCAAAGTCTCGGACGAATCTTGCTATATTTTGTTCGGAACTAATTCTTATTATACGCTGCATATTTCAATATCGTGTTGTGGTATTTCTTTTATAACTAGCTGTTTCAGCCGCGGATTTCCCGTTCCAGTGGGAATTCGGAGACAAAATGTAGCCAATGTTTCTCGCTGATAATGGAGCTTTCCATTGATGAAGGAATTTTTAACGTCGGTTTAGTGGTGTAGGCGTGAAAGCAAAAAAGAAACTTTCTTTCGCATTTATAATATTAGTAAGGATAATATTAACAAATGTTATTACCTACAGTTGTTGTTTATGTGTAAACTTTTAGTTTTCAACCAACGTGTCTTACTGACCATGATATACAGGACACTAACTGCGGGACTAGTCTACTAAGTCGCTCAGCGTGCTATGGAATGAGCTATGCTCACATATTTTTGAAAATACAATCGTTATTTTCCACAAAATAAATATCGAATTTTGACCACAATATAAAAGTTAATGATTAAGGTACTTTCGTTACTAATAAAATTAACGAAAAAAATAGTGTACGCTAATTCAACCGGTTTTAGTTATAATGATTAAGGTTTTTGTTTCTTGGATTGCATAACTGGCATAAATATAAACAACAGATATATTACTATCACATTTTAAATACATGGGCGACGAAGATTTGATCGGATCTAAATGTTGGTTATAATTTTTGTTTTTTTCTGGAAATAACATTTAATAAAAAATACCTAACTATTATATAAAACAAATACTTAAAAAAGCAAAACCTTATTTTAATACAACATTTTGACCAAATCGATAGCGCCGTTTTCGAGATATGCGATATAAATATATTTACAAGAATTGCTCATTTAATATTATAAAAACAGATAATAACTATTTGTATAACTGTTCATAACATAATAATATAATGTTCCATGTAGGTATATGTACATAGCTGGGCTAAGAACTGCTCAATTCTTGAGGAGAAATAAGGATGCAAAAAAGCTGTGCCAATGCTGGTCGACAGAACTTTATACGACACATGCAGGTTTCATGACGATGTTTTCCTTGTTACTGAGCATAACAAGCAATCTAACACACGAAAACTTATAAGTACTTGGCCAGGATCGTATTAACAATCTTTGTGTAAGATTCAAGTGTACTAACCACTGGGCAATCGCGGCTGGACTTTATGTGCGCCAGTGTAATTACAGCCACAAGGGACGTAACTAATTAGCCCACGTTTGAAACGCATCGGAAATGTTAGAATAGGTACAAACGTGACGTATGATGAAGTGGACAAAGAGGACAAAGGATCTTTTGTTCTACTTGATGATACGTGGTCACCGTCGCGCATACATTCCAACCTAAGGGAAATTGAGCTATTTTTTTAGTAAAAATATAAAGGTTAAAAAGTCTGAGTTATGTAGGGTTCTTTCCCGGTACGGATCGGAGAGGCTGTGGGATCCGGGATCATGTTGATATACTCCGCTGGTGGCTCGGCAATCGAGGCAGTCAAACTCAAAGAATTAGTTCATTCCTATACATATATAAAAAAAAAAACTTAATGTCTTTTCATGCGAATTATCTACAAGTACTAAAACTATAAGTCAAATTTAAGGAGATTGTTTATTTGAACGAACCAATCTCAGAGTTTACCAGTTCGATCGCCATCGACTGAGGATCGACTTGTGTGTATACGGGTGACTCGGGCGTTTCTTGTGATTTTCGTTCTTAAAACCACCTAGATTTTATATTTTGTATTTGATATTTCTGATGCGATACGTATTGATTATGGCTTTGGGCGTTCTTTCGCGTGTTAGGATTTGTTGGTCGTTATAGGCACTTTCAGACCTAATTCTTTATTATTTTTTTGTGCTTAGCGATGGATGTTCACACTGAGTCTTCTGATCTTCTGACCATACTAGAGTATGGCCGTAAACACCCACATTTAGGCATTTTTTTAATTATAGCATATGGTGATTAGCTCATATGGTAGACACTAATAATAATGATAATGTGCCATAAGAAACATTAAGCACTGCCAATGTGCCAATCAGTAAATACTTGTTTTTTTTTAATTTAAAAAATATTTATATTATGTACACACCTGGTAATGCATTGTTCGATTATTTATTAAAATTATGAATTAGAATAATGGTCTGCCAGTTGTATGTTGTTTTTCGTTGTCAAATTACAGTAAATTGTCACTGTTCCTCTTGAAACTCTTCCTATTAATAAATCAGCATTACAATATTTTTTTAGGAATAAGTATGTCAATCGTATCAATAGACTGCTTTAGGCCAGCCTATATGATTACTGACCCGCCTGCTACAACTGAAATCCGAATGGCATTATCTTGCAGGGAGATTCTAGAAGCTTGAAAGAAATATGTTCATAAACTAATCTTGGAAATAAGCCACATAAAGAAATACAAAATTTGCCTCCCATATTCGTATTATTGGGCACTACTATACAAAAAATCAAACTTTTTTTTTATAACTATTTTTGACATATTAATATTAAATGTCAGTTTTCCCACGAATCAAGTAATTGTATGGAAGTAATTATCGTATTGCGTTTTCAAACACGGGTTTAAATCGTCCAAATCCCCCTGATTTAATAAACATATCAATTACACAAATAACGTATCCGATTTTGTCGTTAATTAATTTTGTGACATTAGAACGTTGAAAACGTGTGCGCAGTGCACGTACTGATTTGATTAAATAGTAAATGTAGGTACTTCAAAATATAACGGTGTTATATATTTGTGCAAGTTATTATTTTAATTTAATATTGATGATTAAGGTTGGTGGCGCATTGGCGATGTAAGCGATAGTTAACCTCTCTTACAATTCCAATGTCTGTGGACGTTAGTGACCATTTACCATCAGGTGGCCCATATGCTCGTCCGCCTACCTATACTGTAAAAAAAAAACAACCAAGGTGAGAGCTAGTATTTATATAAAGTTAGATATTTAATATGGTTGTACTGCGTTTATCACAGTCTAACTGCTACAAGTACAAGTACGCTTTGAATACATCATATTGCGTAGATAGTCTGTTTATTTAGGAACTTATTAATATCGCGCTACAACCATTAGGACCGGAGCAAACATAAACGTCAACCAATATGGGTAAAATATATGAAAAATAAATATAAAAATAATCAAGGTTTAATTTGGAGAAGCCGTGAGGCATATTCTCTTATATTCATAAAAGTAAATTAGTTCGTTCATTATTAGTTAATTCGGCTTAGCCAGCATGAACTTGGTATCGGTGGTATAAAATAAAAAAAAAATGTTTGTTTAATTTTGATAACTCGCCTTATTAACTTAAAAATAGATAATTTTGAAACTACCTACAGACACATCAATTAATTTATATAGAAAGTATACAATTTTTGAAGCGAATATAAGCATTAAAATAATGTAAGAACAAGAGAAGATAGATTCAAAATTCAAGTACTAATCGAATTCTGTTAACGATGCTCGTCAAACGTCCAAAAATAGATGGATTGCATCGCCAGGTTGTTGAATCCATAATTAATGATCAAATCAACCGCCGCGTCACGTACAGATGACATCATCAGTAACACGACACAACTATACCATGCGTCTGTGAAACATTTCAATCAAATTTCGACAATCAATACATTCACTGTCAGTTTGTGAGTACTTGGTTTATCGAAAGAAATCATATAGATTTTATATATTATAAGAAATATATATATATTGTATTTAAATTTAAAATTTGAGCAGTAAATTCTATACGTATGTAATAAGTTATTATGTACTTATTATTATTAATAATTTGTACATAATCTTCTAGTGAACTATAGTTTATTTAATTTGTTCAAAAACAAATCTCTGGACGCTTTTAATACTGTTTAATTGGATTTTCGTAAATATTATTCGATTAATGTTGGTTAAATCGTATATATAATTTCATTGTGACCTTTACAAGACTGGTAACGATTACAAATCTGTACATCTATACAAATACATAATTATAATTAATAATTAAATAAAGTGTCTCAAGTTCTAGATAAATGCCTCTATTTAGTTAATATTGCTATGTACGAGTTACCAGAACAACATTCATTTTATATATTTGACCGTAAAATAATGAAAATAATCTGATCTTTTAATTTCACGTAAGTGAGGCTGCAGGTTCAGCTATTAATTAAATATTCGTCAGAATATCCATGTAATAAAATCATTTATATAATGTTTTAATGTTTTTATTGAATATCACAACATTTATAATGTTTTTATTGAATATTAAAGACAAATAAATAGCAGTAGTTATAATTTCATAAGCAACATTTCCATGATATGTATATTTTTATAGTATTGGCTGTGCTCTCGGTTTCGCCCACTTAAAATTAATAAAAATATAATGAATAAAAATCAGCCCAGAACCTTCCTCGATAAAAGGAACAACAATATTTTTTTTTAATTCGAACCAGTAGATCCTAAGATTAGCCGGATCAAGCAAACAAACTCTTCAGCTTTATATAGATGTATAGTGTATCTATTATCGGTTAATTATCTTGTATGATATAACGCCAACTACACAATTTATGTATAACAGGCGTCCGTCAGGTCGCTGATCACAATGTACACGTGTTAGAAGTGAAACCATAATTCTCTTCATTTTTATTAACAAGCTTTTAATATTAGCTTTAACTGTATCTATGTGAAGGAATCTTTCAATGCAATTATCATTTACTTCAAGACGTCCAATTGATTTGAAAATTTGGACACGTATTAAACACCAGAGAGAATACAAGAAAAAAATATCTTTCTCACTACCCTGACAGGAGTAGCTGGGGTGGCTATAAAAACAAACCATATTAAAATATATTAAATAGAATCGATAACATTGTTCTTTAAAGACGTATTAAATTAATACCATATTTAAACATCTGGTCTGTGATAATAAACGTATTTTCCACATGACTAAGTCGTAACGTTAATTATAGCCTGTTGCGAAAATTTGCGAAATCGGCAAACAATTGCCGAAGACGAGTTGTCATAACAGTTTTCTATTACCATACGAACGTGCCTACGTAACCTAGCATCCGTCATCCGGCTACGCTTAATTTGGCCCTAATTGGGTAGGTTTCCATTTTGCATTACAAAACTTCGTAGTATAAACGGTTATACCGATATCTCGATAAGATTATATTCGCATGTGGAGGAAACAATAACTATTAAGATGTAAAAAAATGAAATTTGTTTTCGTTGATTTTCATGCAGGTTAAATAATAATTCAACTGTATTTACTTGTCTGTGTGTGTCTTAAGTGGCGAAAAAGAGAAACTACTGAGTTCTGAGTATTCTCGGTAGAATCTACATTCCAAACCGTTAATTGCTTTAAATATAATTGAATATTGTAAAGCGATTTAAGAATGTTAGCAAGAGCCTATTTGAATAAACTATGATTTGATTTCGATTTGATTCTAAAATGATTTAGGTGTTTGGTTATTTTTTAAATAGAAAATATTCAACGTCATGATGACATATCATTTTCTCATCAAAACATTATATCGTTTTTATACGTGGCCTAAGCGAAGAATACAATTCCTTTCGACTATCGTTTAAAAGTAAAGTCAATGAGAGAAACAGACTGACAATGTCCTACTGCTGGGCTAAGGTCTCTTCTCCTTTTGTTAAGGTGAAGGCTTGGACCTTATTCCACTACGCTGCTCCAATGCTACCTACATTGGAGCAGCACCACTTGGTGGAATAAACATGTGGCAGAATTTCAGTGAAGTTAGACAAATGCAGGATTCCTCACGGTGTTTTCCTTTAGTTGCTTTAGTTTTAGTTAGTTGTTTTTGTAGAACCATACATCGTTTTAAATACTTTTAGCAGAACGTTTATGCTCAACGCTCTAATTCTAACAAACACTGGCAATATTAAAATTTTCATCATAATAAGTCTAGGAATGTACAACATAGGTACAAGTTTTCTAATGGGAAATTTAAGATAAGGTCCTCCAGACCGATTTCGGCCACGGCGGCCAATCTCAAGAGAGTTTAATCAAATGGCTAATCTCTCTTGATATTGGCTGCCGTTCTGCGCAGGAGATATTATAGTGCACAAATGTGTGCGGAAAAACAGGTGCACTTTCTTTTGCTTAGCTCTCATAATCCAATGGAACGACAATCCGAAACGAACGGAAAGAGTTCAGGCGCAGGACTAAAGGCTTACCGTGCTTTCCGAGGCACGGGAGTGTACACACTTCGAGGGAATAGTCGAGGGATATTTACGTTGGCAATTAAATGAATCTTTATCACAAATACATATATAACCATTTACAGTCTAGAAAATATTAACATTATGAACTACGAGCGATAGACTTTCACGGTTTGCGTTGAACGATAAACTATCACTGAACAATAGATGCTCGTACAAAACAATATCTTATTTACTATCGTATTGTTTATCTCATATTACGTAATTTTTACCAAACTCCTGCTGTCGAAGTAAATGTCCGGCTTCACTAGCGTCATAATTCAGAATTGCATATCACTTTCTTCAAAAATGAAAGATTTTTATACAAACTTACATCTCTTATATGTCTACTTTTGGGGTTAAAGTTTCAGAAATCCTTGTTTAATGTTAACTTAATATGTCATAGAAACCAGTATGCAAATTTAGTGCCCAGCGGCAGTAGTTTGGGCCTTGCGTTGCTATATCAGATAGTCAGTCAGTCAGTAACTGTTGCTGCTATATATTTGTAAGGCCTCAGATGCGGAGGTCCTGGGTTCAAACCCCAGGTCGGTCTGGATGACGTAATACTTATATGTATTATTATACCACATACATTGGCACTGTAAGATGAATTAGCTACTCCTTTCATCGACAATGTGCCACCAACCTAGGGAGCTAAGATGTTACGCCCCTTATGCCTGTAGTCTTACTGGCTCAATCACCCTTCATTAAAATTAGGAACAGCACTAAGTACTGCTGTTTGGTGGTAAAATATGTGATGATTATATCCAAATGTATGTAAAAAAGGCCTACCACCAAATTAGATAGATATAGATCTGCTGATGACGTATCTGTTGTAACATAAAAGCTCAAAATACGTACAAGAATAATATTATACATCCCCATCATTGATATATATATTTTATTATGGATGAAAGTTTTAATTTACTAAAATAAATATATAATAATAATAAACTGGTGAAATGGGAGTTATTATTTTATTTTTCTTGACCACGCTATCTTTCTTTGTATTGTGGGTGTAGGGCGAAGTAAGTTCGAGAAAGTAATTCGACTCGTTTGGTGATATGGTTTCCGCGAGCCGGCTACTTTACGATAAGACATAGGGTTGTCCATTACAAGAAAAAAATAACAAACAAACAGAAGATGGCTGGTTCGAAACTTTTTCAGCACCACTCAATTTTCATGTGTTTAAGATGTGCGTATTATTCAGCTCATGCTTGGGGTAAAAGGAAACATCGTCAGGAAGTCTGTACGTGTCGGATGGAATTACGCCATATATGTATCACGAAATCTTATTGGATCACTGAGGTGGATTAACCTTGTAACTTCCTTCAGTTTAGCTGTTACTACTTACTTAAGCCATCTTTGTAATTTTTTTATTAAAGTACCTAATTTTATAAAATCAAAAAAAATATTGTTTAAATTATATAACTCTCGGGCTACATGGACTTAATACAACTTACTATAAAAATCTAAGTCGCACGAAATATATTAGAAAACTAAATTAATCAACAGTATAATTACGATCATTATTAATTGAAAACAATTCATCATTGTGAGCTTAGTTAGTGCACACTAAATACATTGACGTCACTCGGTGGTTGTGCCATAACAAATTGACATTTGTGTAATGAAGCACGATCACGTTTCCAAAACACCGCACAGTGTCGCAGCAATCGGGTAATTTATATTTAAAGATAAATACGTCGCATTATGTTTCACCAAAAATTGATTAAACAACAAATTATACGCAATTAACGTCAATAAATATCCGATATGCAACCGCAGACAAATGACACACAGATATATTGATATTTGAAACGTAGGTCGGAAGTGCGCCAGCCCTAGTTCAGTTTACAAAGCTTCCTCGTATCACACCTTATTGGACGTTATCCATATATAATGTAGAGTCGATGTATTACATATAAACGGAGTGGCGCCCATTACGTAATCCGCTCAAAACGGATTCGTTATATTTTAATCTTATTTATACTTGATTTCAATTGAATTTGTTCAACGCACAACGATATTAAGTTGATTAATTATTTTGTGTTTAAATTTTAATCTGTTGATGTCTTTATTTAGTATGTTTATATGTTCGGAGAAATCAAATATAATGAGTTGGATCATTTTTATTTTGGATGTCGTCTTGATGTCTTCTAAGATATATTGCACCGTTTCTTTGGAAATATACTACAGGTGCTGCAAGACAAGTCATACAAGAATTTCGCAAGTTGAAAGTTTCTTTTTTCTTTATTTTTTTTAAGAAGGCTTGTGGTTACTCCTATTTTATCGCCTTTGCTTTTTCATTTTATAAGATAAACAAAAAGTTATTGAAAAAAATAATGCCGTTTTCAGATGCATGTTTATTTGTTTTGATAAACATTACTATATATAAGGAACAATATTGCTAATTGAATGTAGTTTTTTTAGAACATAGCAATAGAGTTTTTATGTTAGAACAATCCATACAATATATACATATATGTACGAAAGTGTGTTCGTTAGTTTGTCCTTCTTGAACGCCACCACGCCAAGATCTATTATCTTCGCAATTTATGTAAATATATTGTAAGACGATTAAATGACCCCTAAGTTGTTTTCTAACTTCCTAAAAACGTATAGTTCCAGTGAGATTCAATCGTTGGTAGAGCTTTGTGTAAGCTCGTCGGGGTAGGTACCACCCACTCATCAGATATTCTACCGCAAAACAGCAGTACTTTTTATTGTTGTGTTCCAGTTTGAGTGAGCCAATGTCACTAACATATAATAACAGGCACAAGGGGCATAATATCTTGGTTCACAAGGTTGGTGGCGCATTGGGCAAGCGATGGTTAACATTTCTTACGATGCCATTCCCTATGGCCCTTGGTAATTACTTACCATCAGGTGGCCCATATGGTCGTCCAACTTCCTATACAATGAAAAAAAATTAATCCCAAAATATAACGCTGAAATAAAATTTTATCTATAAACTTGTTTAGATGTATGGGTGATATATATTTAGTATATGCAGGTAAGTATATATGTATGCACCTATCCAATGGTATCACATATGCCAACCATTAACCATAATAGTTTTAATAAAATTATTTGTATAGTTTAATTGTATGATAAATATACATGAATTATACTCCAACTCTGTGTAAGTCCATGGGTTGTTTTATAGCTCAGCATAACAACAATTTTTTAAATGAGAAACGAAACAGATTTTATGTAAATAATAGGTATATTGAGCGCGTCTCGAAGGCACAACCGGCTCGTGTGCCGTGACGGCAAACGCTCTCTAATGACGTCATTCCCCTCTTAGCCACCGCTCTCTACTCTCTTGGGTGGCGGGAATACTTATTCGTACATATATTTATAATTATGACAATAATGTTTATTTTATTAGAATAAATCTGTTTTTATGTTATTTTATTCCATATATATTGTATAAGTATAAATTATTTCAGTAACTATAAATTTGGATGTTTCATATTTGCCGGACGATCCGTGGCAACTAAATTCTTTTTCAACTGGGTGTTCATAAATGAAAAAGAAATAGTGACACGTATTGAACAGAGAGCATTTTTACTATAGGTTAATGCAACAGTTGCCTGTCATTAATTGTTGCCTAGACTCTGTTATAAACTGGGCGAGTTTATTAGTTTGTAAAAAGACAAAAATATTTGAATATTATTAAGCGTTTTCACGGTTTTTCGATTGAGTTTCCATACAAAATGGTTTTTGGTATAAAATGTTGGTTTATTATTAATGATCAATCCATAAAGGATATTTTAATGCTCATGACTACTTAATTAAGTAATCAAAGTAAATGATTGACCAACAAGATGAGAAAAGGTTGGATCATGCACAGAGTTGTTAAAATAAAATTAAAAACATTTCTCAGTGTAAGTTTCATTTTAAGGATATATGCAGGATAGTTTTTTAGGGCTTAGAAACTATAGGTAGGAACAATTCATTCAAAATTAATTGCTTAAGAAATTTCAATTCTATCATGTGAATGGTAACCGTCATGGTTACGTCATACTTATGTCCTACGAACAACAACCATTTTCTACAAATGACAGGGATTTAAAAAATTACTTTAATACCTCATTTGTTGTTGTTCTTTTTAAATGCGTTAGTTTTATTTTGGCGTTCTGTTCGACGCAACTAACTTATGCAATCATATTTAGCGTGACATAAATATTAAAGTCTCTTACGCATCGTTGTTGTGCAGTTCGTAATGGTTTAAAGTTACCCAAATATGTTATACATATTATTATCTATATATGTTTTGAAGTAGAGTTCTAAACGATAAATTCATAAATCATTTTAAAAAAAACAAAAGTGATGAAAGAATAAGCAAGTACTTCTCATTTCGTAACAATTCTTAAGGGAAACGATAAACTATTAAGTAGGTATTAATTTTCACGTGACAGATTTTGGCAACTGCAATCATCCTCTAGCGGGACTAGCACAGGGCGCGGGACATGATATATCATTACCTTAAGGTCACAAGTGTCTACACAAACACAAGTTCGCTCTATTCCTACACTCTTATAATTTTATGGGACAGCAAATCTTACACAACACAAGATGCGCATGATAGAATTCAAAGGATTGAGTTTGAGAGAGTTGATTGCCGGGACTCGAGACTCGAATTAAATAACACAAAACCGATTAACATTTTTAGTAGGATGACGCGTGAAAAAAATATGTTCTTGGGGTCTATAGCTTTATGAGATGTCCTCTTCTCGTTCTCCTCGACACACGAGTAAGATATAAGGTCCTCCAGACCGATTTCGGTCACGGCGGCCAATCTCAAGAGAGATTAGCCAACTACGCAGGAGATATTATAGTGCACAAGTGTGTGCGCAGACACAGGTGCACTCTCTTTTCCTTAGCTCTCATAATCCGATGGGACGGCGAACCGACACGATCGGAAAGAGTTCAGGTGCAGGACCAACGGCTTAACGTGCTTTCCGAGGCAAGGGAATGTACACACTTCCAACTTCCAGACTCCGGGCTGCTACTGAGAATTTTCTGACGGAAAACCCCAATAACTATATTTTATTGGCCCGACCTGGGAATTGAACCCAGGACCATCGAGTCTGCGGCCTTATATCAAGCCACTAGACCAACGAGGCAGTTAAGACACACGAGTATCAGAAACACCGTTTGGGCGAATAATTTGACAGGAATTAATCACGTAACACAAAGTGATGTAAGTTATTACAATTGTATTCACGTACTCGTAAACGATGACCTTATGATATCACAATAATATTGTCACGTTTGAAAGTTTGCAGGCGTTGATTACATAATGGATTACCAAATGATATTGTTATCAATCGAATATTCTAGAAAACGATACATACGTCACGAATATTATTCTGCGGGTGAAGGGTAATATTTTTTTCAAACTTCGATCTAGGCGGAGTCGGCACAACCCCTTTCATACACATATCCTTTCTTACGTAATTCATCCACACTTTCTTCGGACATCCCCATCCCGTTTCATCAACATTCACACTCATCACTCTGCTATGTTAATAACATGCCCATATCACGCTAATCTATTCATCTATTATTTGTCTATTATCTATTGGTTCTACTTTCATACTTCTTCTGATATATATTTTAATTTTTTTTCTGACTTCGATACAAATTCTTTTCGTGCGTATATATTACCTATGTACTTATATTTATATTTCACTGGTTTCTAGCGCCGGATTCTCCGGCTTGCAGGGGCAGGGGAGGTGACAGGTTCCCATTTCGTTTTCTATACCTCTGACTTGTTGTATGCAAAATTTAAAAGTAGTTAAGACGTTTAATCGTAACAAACAAATAAACTAACTTGTAATATTTGTTATATTAGTATGGATTAATTTTAAACAGGTTGTTCATTTCAATTGTAAAGAGTTTAAATTTTATCTAATGATTACAGACGTTAGTTAGACAATTCCTGACAAAGGAACGGACGAGGAAACAGCCTGGTCGGACCGGAGCCGAAGATAGAAACCCAGCAGGTTTTTTATTATCAAATTTTGTAATTGCTAACAATTTTTAATATAATAAAGAAATATTTCGTATGAGGGCTAATATTTCCTTCATGATGGCTTTATGGCTTTGGGCATAACCTACCTATTATATAAAAAAGTTATATCTAGGAGACGATTGGTTATGTGCTATCATATAAATCACTAATTTTATGATAACCTTCATTCATAAATAATACACGAAAATGATATCAAGATAATTTCATTATACTATTTATTTACTTGTCTAAAGTTAAAAGTCGTTAAAAGTTATGTGCGAAGTTAAAAGATCCTCTTTGACGTAAAAACCACGTAATAAGTGTAATATTTTGTAATGTCATTAACCTGTTAATATAGTTTAAAATTTGTTAATATTTCCACTCGCATAATATTATAGTGCATGAGTCAGATAATTGCGTTACGTCACGGAGGTCAGCGAGACGGGGTTTCAGCTATAAACTTCCGGATCATATTTCGTTGGCCCCGGTCTTTGTAAAGTTATAGCTTATAACGTTATACTACTAGAAAGCAATAATAGCGTTTGATGTATATGGCGCATTTGAATAAAATGAGATTGTATATATAAAAATACATGAACTATGATAATATTTTTGCAAGTTGATTGCATAGATTAAAAATATAGATTAAAATTAACTAAACAATAAAATTATACATCTTGATCAGTACTTGTTATTTTCTTTCTTTCCTTGTAAACTTTATTTACTTATGAATATTATGTTTTGTGTTTGTATCTGTAAAAACTACACCACGACGATATCAAATTTATTATTCGTCGGGCCGGATATTACATTAAATCATTTGTTTTTTTTACAAATATAGTTTTTTTAAAGACTGACCACGAGTTGGCTTTCGTTACGATTTCGTAAAGTAAAAGGAATTATCAAATCTTTATATCATACATCTGCAAATTTTATGAAGAACAAGAAGACTACCTGAGTATGTTCTTGATATAAGTGCCTAATTAAGATTGTGCGTGCACTCTATCTCTTAGTTGTCAATCAATGTGAGTTTTTAATTAAAATTAACAATTATCAGGTAACCCGAAGAGATACGTCTTAAATTGTCTTACTCGCCACTTCCCATTCTCACTAATGCTATAAAAATAAGAAATAGTTACGACTATAATTGTAAATATGTTTTGACGATTACGATTTTGTACACATAGATAAGTGGTGCTTCGATTCACGTATCTATAACCTTTATGCGAGAATGATATTGACGGCCACTATTTGCTTTGAAGAGTGCTAAGCTGATTGAGCTTGCTAAGGTGGCCAAGTGGTCAAAATCTACTGATGGCCCAAATCACGGTAAAGGCAACAAGACGGGGTGTCCTATTTTGGATGATTTTTTTTGGACTATAATATAAATATTATTATTCGGCGTATTTTTTTTTAAATGATTAATGAGCGCCACCAACTACCATTGTTACCATTTGTTAAAATGAATCAACAGAAATGAAATCAAATATTTAAACAATCTATTTGGTTTTTCCCTATCTATGAGAACGTACTAAACTTGCAAAGTACGTTCTTGATGCAAACAACCGGCTGATTGAAGATCAAAGATCGAAAACGATTCCGAACTTTAGTTTTCTACTATCAGATTACTGACGCAATTACGATTGATTCAAGATCCGATCGATGCGTCGACAAACTTTCTAGTATGGATTCCTAGTACGGAACTATCCATTTGAAAATTACCAATTAGACTAGTTTTGATTACGGGTTGAAAAAATTATTGAAATTCGAACTTTTATTATTTTTGATTATATGAACAGTAATTAGAAAGCAAGGCTGTTTATTGTTAACATGTTATATATCTAAGAGGCTGTAAGTACCATACTGTTTGACTGAGCGTACTCTCCTTTTTGAGAAATCGATTGAAATGTCGATTGAAAAATTGATTGATCAATGAATACACATGTGACAGGTTTTAATAAGACATATGCAGGTTTCCTCACGAAATTTGTCTTCATCGCTGAACACACAAGACGTACCGGTACTACAGGAATATTCTAGATTTAGATAAGTAACGAAAATTTACGGACGTAAAATTCCCAAAGTTAATGGCGCACGACAACGTTCCACTTACATTTTATACTCATTACGGCTTATATTTCTTACAGCACCTATGTCTATAGAGCCTGAGTATAGGAAATGGTGACCACATACCATCATGGACAGACAAATCATCGTACACTCACAGTTCACGATTTCGTTACATTTATTATAAAGCTACGGACATAAATTTCACTGCTGTTTAGACACATAGAATCTTTTTTTAATTACATAATTAAAGAATCACCGATTGAAAAAAAAATAAGAACGATGACGACGAGGAGGGAACGAAGGGAAAACGGATCCTACGAGTAGCTAGGTATGTTATGAATTCAATTTCTATTTGGAATTTTAAGTAGAATGCGAATCTTTATTTATTTAATTAAAATGTTTTACAAATTTCCGTATACCGTTTTATAAATAAAACAGATTTGATAGTTTTTATTTAAAGAGACTACACAATGTAGCTCATTTAGTCAGACAAACCATTATTAGTCCTTTTTTCCTCCACACAACTTCCCTTGTGACTTATTATACAATATTAAATACAATCGGCTTACTGTAAATTCTTTGTAATATTGTTGTATTTAGTTGATTACTTATTTTATTTCATGTTTATTTATTGATTTTGATAAACTATTTTATTAGGCATTCATTTCGATGTTTCATATTTCCTGTGACAATAATATTTTTTCATCTAATAATTAAATGTTTAATGTATAAATAAGTTTATGTTCAATTATGAAAATACAGGTTCCGCGTCGACTTTCACAAAGAATATTTAAGTAACCTTACGTTTTCCATGCATTTTTGCCCGTACCTGATGAATTTAAATTACTCCAAATTACGCATATTAAAAAATAAATGCAGCAATTTACGTGGGTATTGTTTCAATTGATATAAAGACTTGGAATATTTTGAATATTGTGTTTTGTTTAGTATGTATTATAAAATACTGACTCCGTTGGTATAGTGGGGGGTTTTTAAGAGGGTCCAAGCTTAGGGAAGGGTACTAAAAAGTTAGTAGTTTTTTTTTCTCGGAAATATCTTATTAGCAGTTCGAGATCTGAATGTTGGAAATGTTTACCGGCTTGTGCCTCGAAATACACGTAACACACACACTTGAAATCCTCGTGTTGAATTTACCGCACCATGATGGGGCGGGTGAGCCAGAATAATTACAGACACAAGGGACATAACATCTTAGTTCCCAAGGCTTAGTAAGTAGTTAGCGATTCTTAGTGGTTCATCGGCGATGTAAGCGATGTTAATAATTTAATCTTATATAATATTAATATTTCTTATAATGACAATGTCTATGGGCGTTGGTTACCACTTACTATCACATAGCCCATATGATTGTCCGCCTACTTATTCTATACAAAAAAAAAAATATGGGAATGAGGGATAAGTTTGTTTGTTTGCGCACATATTTGTATACGCGCGCGGACTATAATATGTAGGTTACATAATAATAGTGGAGTTGGCTAGTCTCCCCGAGAAATGCTACTGTGGACGAAATCGTTCAGGACTTCAGGTGTACATCAACCATGTCGCCAATGATTGACTCGCTCTCACGTACTTACTCAGACTCATTGACTGAGTAAGTACGTGACTAATGAGTTTTAAAAATAAAATTAAATAAAGACACACACATGTACATTCATCTCTTTCATCTCACACGCCCGTCGAGATCAACCTTTAGAGACAATGATTTTGACAGTCATTGCTTGTTTTTTTATAATTGGATGTATCAGCATGTTTCAGCATTATTGGTACTATTATTATATTGTTACGCGCTGGTCGATACACTATGTAAAACATATTTGGTAAATTAAATTATTAATACTTAAGCCGTATCATTTTTTCGAAACCATTTGAACCCACCGACATACATTTGTTTTAAAACCAACCGCTTACGTATTCATATTGACTTACATAGTTCTCTTAGTATTACCGTTATATCAGTTATGTAATTATACTTTTTTGGGGGTTTTGGTTTATTTAAGGGGTTTGTTAAAAAGGAATTTTCGACTATACCGAATGGAATAACCTAAATCGTTATTATTTTTAACAAAGTTTGAATTCGATAAAAGTAAAAACTTGCGGAAAAATTTCATTTTGACATTTTTAGTCTAGCGGTAAGTTGTAGTTAGTTATTTTGGCATAATAGTCTACTTATGTAGTAGCTATAGTAGTTTAATTGACGTCACATTTTCGGTTTATATTAATTATTCATTAAATAAAATAATATACCTAATTCTATATGATATATAGGGACGTATTGCTGTGGACCGGCCGAAGCTACAAATTCCAAACGTCCACACAACCACAATTATTTATGTCCAAATCGTAATTGAAATTGCTTTTAAATTATAATTTAACTTTAATTTTTCGTACTCGGAAAATATCGATATTGATATTTTTTTACAATATAAATTTTTTGAAATACATATAATTTTAATTTGTTTTTTAATCTATACATACAATAAAATTGTAACAGGTCGATGTCTGTACATTAAAGATGTGTACTGTGTACAAATGCAACAGAACACAATTTTTTTTAGAATTTTTGTCTTTGTACCCGCATCACGCAAAAATCGAATCGAATCAGCGAAATTATATTTATTTCAAAAATATGCTCCTATCGTAGAACGGATTACATTTTAAAATATTTTTTTCTTCAACTCAATAAAGTCAAACTACAGTTTCACAGTAGGTTTAATGATGAAGGAAATCAATCTTAAATAAAAAAAATACTTAATACACTTTTTTTATAACCAGAATGACATTTCATGGTTCTTACTATAAAATCGCAGATTTCCAAACAATAATTTATCATTTACGTCTTATACTTAAGCGCGAACGAAGCCGGGGGCAACAGCTAGTAATAAAATAAATGTAAAAATTGTGATCTTATCGCTAAGGTATCGATTATTTCCCGACAATCTTTTGTTGAAACACAATAATGCAGTGAGAATGTGTACAAATGTTCAATTGTACTCCTTAATTATTAATGGCATTACTTATGTACATAAACTATTTTTAATTTTTATTTGTTATTTTAAGCCTTTAATGTAAATAAATTATTTACTCGACACAGTTACATTAATTAAATACTACTTAATAATATATGAGTACAGTAAGTACTCGATGTACAATTTTATTGACCGGCCGCGTGTATAGCAAAGAGCTTGCTACGTCTATGTTTAACAGGTTCTTCTCAGTAAAATCTAGATTCCGAATTTACAACTGGTATTAGGTTTATATCTAACTAAATCTAATTAATTGACAATTTGAAAAAAAATATTGACAAAGATAAAAGTGACGAAAATAAAAGTGCTATTTAATTTTTATTTTAAGCAGAACGACATGTGAATAATAATTATGAATGTGAAAGTGAGCATATTTGTATGTAGGTACTGCTCTTACGCCTCCATCGATCGCTGTTAAATGGAGCACGAGACAACGCGCATTGACATTTTTATCTCGATTTAAATACAAATACGAGATACACGCTAATAGCCGCGAGCAAACATTACACCGCAGAGCGGAGAAACTGAGACCTCTTTGCATAATCACAAAATTTGATGGCTACTCGACGCGGTTAGACGGACATGTGTGTTGTATAATACAAGTATAGTTCAAAAATAACAATTACTGGTCGTTCATTCAACAAGTAAAAGGCAAAGGCGTTCTCTTACAACGTTAAACTAATTTAACCAGATTCGACGCCTCTGGTTGTTTGCGAGTTGAGCTCGTTCATGTCTAGGCATATAAGTAATTATGTATCAAAGTATTGCGAATCGGAATTACTAATATAGCCTGTTTAAATGTATACTCTATTGGGAAATTATAATATTGGTTTGCTTCGTCAGTATTGACTTCGGTGGAAATTGAATATTGTGCACGGTAGTTGCTATGTTTCTTGATACTGCATTTTACGGATGATTGCAACCTGAAATGATTGCGTTATCATTAAATTTTTTGCAGAATTTGTAGCACTATGGAAACACTAACGGGAAATTCATAGCACCGCTAATAAATCTGTTGAACATTGTTTTTATATCTTTCTAAAGTTTTATATATTTTGCGTATTGTATACGTTCACTTTGTCTTGTTTTTATATATAACTAGCTGTACCACGCGGTTTCACGCGCGTATAATTAATAAAAATATAATGAATAAAATCAGCCTAGAGATTTCCTCGATAAAAGGACTATACAGTACAAAAAAATTAAATTCGAACCAGTAGTTTCTGCGGTCAGAAAATTCTCAGTAGCACGACCAACGGCTTTGCTTACTATTCGAGGCACGGGAGTGTACACTTCCAACTTCCAGATTAACAAGTTATCACTTTATCTATTAACGAATACATACCTGCTTGTAATTTTAATTGGAGGTTTCCGGTTTATTACGGTATAGCATGAATTATTATTAATACTTTAATGATTTTAATTACTAATAAATGCAAAAAAGTTAGCACCTTAAAGCTAGGTGATAATTAAAAAAAATAACATCAATATGTGCTTTTGTGTCGATAACAGAAAATTATAGGCGTGCTATAATGAATACGAAAAGAAACGATACATTTTTCACGCAGTTATAGTAAGCCTTAGTTTAATGAAATACTTCATTTGTGTACACTAAACCGCATTGGAGCAGGGTGATGGCGTTTGCTCCAAATATTCTCTTCAAAAAGGACAAGATGCCTAAGCCCAGCAGTGGGATATTGACGGGCTGTGACTTTACTTTATTATTTTTATATAAGCATTTTCCATATATCGATTAAAATATGCTTTTAAAGCATAATTTTTGACATTAATAAATTTAAACATCATCAAATTTCCGCCAACAATTTTATTTTACGTAACGAATAATTTTCATGTTGAGTAACTAGTGATTTTAATTAAATGATCTTTCGCCGGTAATACACATTAATTTCGTATCGAGGTTATGTCGATGTTTAATATTAAAATTTTAATTAACTACCATTTCATTGATTGCAAATTAATTAACATAAATCTACCTAAAGATAATATTATTTTGTAATAACGTTATTGTACTAATTTCATATATAACTACTAAATTTAAATTTAGCTATCATATATTTTAATCTACCACGCTAACATAGTTTGATAGCTTGAAAATCAAATTTAATATCAATTTTATATAAGTCGGCTTTCACAAGCATTTTTAATAAGCATTTTATAAAATCTAATAAACTTTAAGATGCTCGTGGAATGCCTCGTCTAGCCGAGAGGATACTAAATATTACTCTATTATAAATTCCAGATAGTTAATATGATTATTTTTATGTGCTTAAAAGTCAGCCTTTTTGTCATCTCTTCTATGTATAATCGCATGCGATGTTTTCCTATTTATTATAGCAACAGACTCTATATGTCCCACAGCTGGGCTTAGATCTCCTCGCCATTTAAGGAGACAGATTTAAACTTAAGTCAACATGCAGCTTTAATGCGGGTTAGTATATACATGTGCATTTTATTAAGCACATGTATGTTTGCATGTATGTTTGCATGTTTGTAAGAATCACGAGTTCTAACGACTAGGATATTTATTTTCTCTTTGATACAATGTGAAATATATGAAATACTTTATTCGGTTCGTTCGTGCCGTTACCATGTGTCACTCCGACGTGCCCACTACGAGAACGGTTTCAATGCAGTGACTGACTTTGAGATAAGATACGTCCAGTAGTCGAGTTCCCGTGAATGCGAGCGCAACACGGCGCAGCGAACACGGAGTATGCTATTCTACGTCCACATCCTTGACATTGTGTCATATAAAGACTGGAATCTGAAATATTACTGTCATGAATGTTGCGAAGTCGACGACGATGTTTCTTAACATTCTTTATTCACTTTGAATCGTCATTTTACAAAGATAAAAATTATAATTTATAGCTTTAAATTGACGTTAATACTATCTTTGTTTTTATAACCAGTTTCGAATGTAGATTATGCTAAGAACCGGCGAGATAGTCAGTAGTTACTTATTTTCATATGTAGTAAAGCAAAGTATATATTATTATGATAAGAACGAAAAAATATTGAAAGAAGACAATCTCTACATTCTTCAATAATCTTTACTTAACAACCAACTTTAAAAAGTATTCAAAGTTAAATTATTCAATTTAATCTACAAGATCTGAAGCTATTGTTCTCTAGATTTATTATCGTAATTAATCCTATACAAAAAAACAACAACCTTTTTGCTGCTATCTGTAGATTTTTTATTTTATCTGTCAAAAAAAATTAATGATGTTATGACGCCATTAAAATTAAAAAGTTCGTTTAATATTTTTACACGCCAGAAAAGGAAATATGTAAATCAATTTATGTTTACATGTTGTTTATAATATTGTAATAGTTTCTAATAGAATTATAAAAAAATATATATATTCAATTCAATTTCGAAAATATGAACATGTTATGCACATAGGAGACTTAGTTTAATAGTAAACTTAAAATAAACATAAGCTGCAAGAATACCTAAGCTGAAGTTCAAAATATTTGTAATATAGTTTGCAAGTTTGACAACTTGGTATAATGTTGGTATATATGAATATTTAATATAGTGTGCAACAGGCGTTTGTGATATCAAGCATGTACTTATTGTTGAGGTCACAATTTCATTGTTATCGTTTATCGCTGCATAGCCATCCTGAAGGGCATTCGTTACAGTTCTGGGGGTTACACTTCACCTTACCGCGATCGAATCGAGGAGTATTCGTTCCGTTAAATCGTTGTCAAATTGTAGTAACACAATGATCTGGGGGCCAATTCTACTAACAAATTGTCACTTTATCGGTCAATCTTAATCGAATCGAAGCGTGGTCGTTGCCGTTTAACCGTTTTCAAAAAAGTTAACAATTAAGTTTGGTTTTGACATACCGGTATATGATAATAATAACGGTTCGGTTACGATCCGAATAAATGTAGAATAGTCGAAGTTGGATCGAAACCGAATCGGAAACGTATCGTAGCCGTCATAAAGTAACCTTTTGAATTTCGAGTTAATTTATTGAATACAGGTTTTAGGATATATATTTATACGTCTTATTCGTCTGTAAATCTCGATCATTTATTTCTTATTTTGGCCGGCATCTCACGTCCTATATGTGCAAGCAACTTTACGGTGTAAATAAATAAAACGAAGGTAGTCGAAGAAAACTCGTGCACCCTATATTGATGGTCGCTCGGAGCTAGTAAACACGACACGACCTCGACAGAATCCCACAGACAAGTGAGAAAGATTTGGAATAGTGTTGACACGCAGCAAATTTCATATTTTTTTAGCTCAAAATTTAGCCTTTCCAATAAAAAAAATCATCGAAATCGGTTGGCGTGATTTTGAGTTATTCGTCCATTTGTCGCGCACATACTTAATACAAATTTACGACTTATATGCTTTTCTCATCAATGCCATTGTCAAAACTGGACCAAATTGAAATGGGACCACATGAGAAGCCAACAGCTTTCAAATAAAAAGAAACATCAAAATCGATTCACCCATTCCAAAGTTAGTTGTTAGTCTTTATTTATATTCTTAAACATTTTTTTGTCGAATAGTCGAAGTAGCGATTTTTTATTATATATGCTTGTTTTGTAACAAGTGCAAAGTTTAAAATTCTTCAGTCATATGACGACAAATTATTTATTGATCATAGTAGATCAGTAAATAATTTACTTGGTGGTAGAGCTTTGTGCAGCTCGTCTGGGTAGGTACACCCACTCATCAGATATTCTACGGCAAAACAGCAGTATTAGTAGTTTGTATTATTGTGTTCCGGATTGAAGGGTGAGTGACCCTGTGTAATTACAGGCACAAGGGACATACCATCTTAGTTCCCAAGGTTGGTGGCGCATGTAAGCGATGTTGGTTAACATTTCGTACAATGCGTTTGTCTATGGGCGTTGGTGACCACTTACCATCAGGTGGCCAATACGCTCGTCCGCCTATCTATACAATAAAAAAATATATTCTAACATTTCGTAAGGACAAATATAAAATATATAATTTTATACTTAATAGCGATTTTATAAATAAAGCAAATACATTATTAATGTTTGTCATTTTGTTGTTATTATTTATATAAATTGTACAATTACCAACACCCTCGAGCCTTTACCATTGCGTCGAGTGATAGCGTCACTTAGCGCTTTTTATCGACTGTATCGTGAGTGCTCAGAGGAATTATTCCTCCTTCCCCTTTCCTTCATAAGTCGACGCGTGCTGGATCTCGATGTTCACCGCTTTAGTTTGACATCAATTCCATCTCGCACGAAGAAATTTGGCAACTTTTTTCATTGTCGCACCTCCAAATCTTGGAATTATTTATCAGCACGCGTGTTCCCCTCCTCTTATGACCTGGGTAAGAAGCTTTTTCACGCCTCGTTTGAAAGATCAAACGAGGCGTGAAAAGGCTTCTTGCGGGCCGGCACGGCGGGGGCGGCTACTGCTAATCCTTCTTCCCGGCTGCATTGCTCCATTTACCATCAGGTGAAGTAGAGTAGAGACAATTTCCCTCCCGGGAATTAAAAAAAAAGATTACTTAGAGATTTTATCTGAAGCCTCTTTCACTTTCTTCTTTTTTATCTGATCTTCATACAATCGCGGGTAGTCCTCGATTATATCGTGGTTATGGAGAAATACTCGTATTTGCGGATGTCCGTGTGAATCAGGCGGATACTCAATCATTAATTGCATTTCCCGGTGTGTACTTACACGGTAAGATCATAATAATGAGATCATTACGGGATCATTATTCATTCCTTTACTGAAGTCTCATGACGTTATTTTACATAAATTGAACACTTTTTTATTCAAATCCTGTCTCAATTTAAAAATCAATTGTATTTCATCACTTAAAATTCCGTAATCCTTTTGTTTTTTTAATGTATATGTTAATCTTGTAGATTTTTATGGAGATTACTTGTTAAATGTTCAACATTAGGAAAATGTAGAATGTATTTTTGGGAACGGAAAGGACCGTGATTGATATTTGTAACGAACTATGTTGACACAAAAAGTTTTACTATACTTTCATCATCATCAACCCATGTTTGTCCACTGCTGGACATAGACCTCTCTTAAGGTGTTCTACTGAGCCCGACCTTCGTTTCTTATTACCCGCCACCAGCCTTTTTGCGTTGGGATTCCACTGGGCCACTATGGTTAATCAGTTCCAAGGCAGAAATGATCACAATGTTTGCTATTTTTTTTTCCTTGGTGGATATGTTGTGTCGCATTATTTTAAAATCATCTCATTTCAGGACGAGCCTTTTGGAGATAGTCAAAGCTTTATATAGCTGTGAACTCACCCACTTTTCGACCTAGATATTTAGATTAGATAGATTCTTAAGATAGTCAACAGACAAACAAGGCATTTTTTTTTCAACATAATATGAACATAATAAATATAAAGCATGTCCTACCTAAAACCTAAAACTAAACCTACAAAAATGAAATTTACTTCTTCCATGAATCCGAAAGAAGCACATATATTATTAAAGCCATAGGTGCTTGTATGTTACTTCAATATAAACCTCTGTTATAAAGTGAGAAACTAAACGGCTGTGCTGAATACAACATTCAAATAACGTAGAGTCAATTATGTAAATGACGTACGTACGTTTAAAACATAATTAGTCCTCAAACTATATGGAATTGAAAATGGAACTGAAAACAACATAGTTTAGGATATGAGTGAAGCTTAAACTTTTGTTGATTGTTAATTTACCTTTGACTCAACGTAAAACTTTTCTCTCTAACGTGAACTGAAATCCAGATGACAAGAGCGCTTCAGTTTAAGGTTGTTCGCTGCACCGTAAAGCCGGTGCATATGACATAACATACCTTGATTTTAACTAGACGGTAAACAGCACCACGATTATATTAGTTTAAAACTTATTTATGTGAATTTTGGTTAAAATATTTCACGTTTGCTTTTGCTTTCGACTATGACATTTACCTAATGAGAATTTGTGAAAATATTATAATTTATAACGCTTACAGGTGACATAATTAGGCTTGCAGTTATAGTATTTAATCATTTCTTAATGCCGTCACCATTAACACACAGTTATGATTCATATAATAGATTTTAGATTTTTTTTATATATTTTTATTAGAATTAAAATTGTTATTATTTTTATCGTGAAGTGAGCGCGACTACAAACAATCGATGGTTCTCAATTAAAGTTGCGATTATTCTCAATTCCTTTTACATTTGTGAATATAACAAAGCAAAGCAATAGCTGACGTGAATGCAAATCGTTTTCAAATTATATTTCCATACTATATTCTGTTTCAATCGTTCGTGATTTGTGTTTATTGAGTTGAAAAATGTTTGTAAGAGACTGACTGAGTTGATTTATTGAATTACTCTTGTTATTTTTTTTGTTTTGAAATGTTAAAGCACTTTGAGGCCATCGATTGCTCAGGCTAATCCTGGAGGCCAATTCTACTAACATAATTGTTACAATATCGGAATCGAATCGAAACATAACCGGTGATGTTTAGCTTTTTACTTTTATACGAATACATCCAGTATTTGTCCTTCATGGAACGTCAAAAGTTAACAATAAAGTTTGTGTTCAACTTTTTTGGCTTTTGTCTATGGTAACATCGAGTGTTTTAAACATTAAGGAAAACATTGCGAGGAAACTTGTAATTGTAACTACTGATTGTAGTAACATACTACTAGTAACTTATATCAGAGCGCTTTTATACAATTTTATTGTAAAATAGATATTATTATATATTTTATAGTTTGCAACACTGAAACACTTAGAACGTTTTTTAGTATTAATACTTAAAATAATTCAAATGTTACCTACTTTGTTAACATTAGCATTTCCAGAAAAAAAATGTTCCTGAAAGCTAATAAATAAATAAGCATTTATAAATAACAACAATAATCGGAATTGCGATTCAAAGGGGAAATGTTGCTAGAATTCTTGCCACCACACAATTTGTACATTAACTATGTATGATTATTTTTTATTAATTTTATTTTTAAGGATTTAATGTAAATAAAAAAAAACGTTTTAAAAATATTATTCAAAACGAGCGTCTAATTTCTGTCCAAATGGAGGTGCTGGGACTTGAACCCAGGACTTTCTGCATGCGAAGCAGACACTCTACCACTGAGTTACACCCCCTAGTAATTGATGTCGTGAATATAAAGTACGAAAAGAAATGTGTTTACTAATAAACAGTTATAACAATTATTTTCAGCTAATTTGAATTGTTGAGTTGAGAACGTTAATAAACATTTTACATACCTAAGTGGAATTGGCCCCCTGCTTTTATTACAAAATGTATTTTTAACTTCAGCATCTGAGCATAAACTACTTAGGTAAAGTTTATCATGATAAGCGGAACATAATTAAGCTGTACCTATAGTTCTGTGTCTTCTCAAATGAATCGTAAATGAAGAGGGAAAGCTCGAGTAGGGCGCGTTAAAGGAAAAACCAAACTGAAACTTTACAGAAACTCACGAAGTTGCTTTCCTTACGGCTAGTTTACTTTGGTTTAATTAAAAAGCCAAATTAAGCCATACGAATTATAACTACGAGTACACAAGCCGATATTTTTAATTTAAAGAGAAATAATTTGAAATGAACGACCGACAAAGTTTTTGTGTTATTTTAAGACAAAAAAAACCGAATAAGTGCGAGTCCGACTTGCCCACCGAGGGTTTCGTACATATTTAGGGTTGTGTTAATTTGCTAATTTTGAAAATTTAAATTAAATAAGCAGGTATGCATAACAGTGCAAGCTGTTAGTTTTGGTTAAGTACATACACCAAAATTATTACGTACCTAAAAAAGGGAAAAGGTTTTTTTTCATTCTCCGTCATAAATCGAAAACTATACATCATAAAAATAATTAACACACTGTTTAAGCTTGTGCCAACGAAACCCTTTCATACAATACCCGACATGACACGGTTAACTCCATTCAAAATTTGGACTGCCGTCTCTTACATAAAGTCCCTGTTTTTTATGATTTAATTACTAATATATAGTTTTCAGATTTTTCCCTATACTGGTAGTATATGACGGTGTTACTTGCCAAATTTCATACTTGTAGGTCAACGAGAAATACCCTATGAATTTTGATTTTCTAGAGTGTCGAAACATACGTTTTTTGCGGCATAAACGGCCGTATCTTTTTTTAACTTGGAAGTTTGATTTTATCAAAGCTTCAAGAGACTGTAGACGTGAGTATATCGTTTTAATTACAACTCGATACCTCCACGCGTTCCCGAGATAAAGGGTCTTGACAGACAGACAGACATACTTACAGACGGACAGACGGACGGACAACAAAGTGATTCTATAAGGGTTCCGTTTTTTTATTTGAGGTACGGAACCGTAAAAATAACATATTTTTTTCAAATGTCAAAGCTCCTAGGTATCATGAATAGTTTCGTCCAAGTCTATTTTTATAACAAAATGTAATTTATAGCTAATTTAATGGGTATCTAACTTAGATATACATCTATCTTTAGGACACAATGAACATGCTTGTTGTATGACAATCGTTTAAAACTACTTACGCAATAATGAAACTGTTACATTTCAAATAATGAACATTTCTATTAATAGATCGGTAAATAAAGGAATTGCGAGTGGACAATTAAGTTATGGAAAACTGGGGTTCTATGCTTGTGCTATTTAAAACATAATCATTTTAAATGAAAGTAAATGGGTTACCACATATTCGAAAATATTTCATCACTGCATTTTTAAAAAAATATATTATTATTAGAAACCACAAACGACATGATTATAATTGTCTTAGTTTAGGGCTTGTCTTAGTTATATTTTTTTTCACTAACCAACAATTTATACAAGTACGTTTCAAAGCCTGTCGTCTTTTATCCGCTACATTTGTATATAAATTAAGCTATATATACATTTTCTTGTAATTTAAACACAAAGATAAGTTAAATCATTACCTTCATTTAATCCAACGATGTCAGACAAAACAGGCGCTATTGTCTTATTAAACTCAGGGCTTAATCTTTCATTATTAGGCGATTTCACATACAGATTTCTTTATTTATTGTATACAGATTAGATTCTGGCCTTTTGGCTAAGGCAATCTCCGGTTTTTATATAGTTACACATTTACCAAACGACAATACTGTGTATTGTGGAATGGGAATCGTGCGGGAGCCTTTGTAATCGTATGCGTAAACTAACAAACAAATGATCGTCAAGGCTACCGGCGCTTTGTTAATGTTAAGAGGCTTCAAAGCATAGACTGTGTCTACGACTAGGAAGTGTGATGACTTACGATGCAGTCTGGTGACTTACGATAATCTATATATCGATTACCTCGTTGGTCTAGTGGATATAAAGCCGCAGATCCCGAGGTCCTTAGTTCAAACCCTGTGTCGGGCCATTATAAATGATTTTAGATTGTCTGTCGAAGATAAATTATTAGTAACAGCCCGTTTTGAACTATTTATACTCCCGTGCCTGGGATAGCACGTAAAGTCGTTGGTCCTGCACCTGAATCTTTCCTGTGTATGAACATACACTTTTGCACTATAATATGCGCTTGCGCAGTTGATTAATTTTTTTGCAGATTGATCGTCTTAACCAAAGTCGGTCAGGAGGATCATGACATATAAATAGACAATAAGTAAAAATAATATAAAACAATAGATTAGATAAAGAGTAAAAATAATATAAAAGAATAGATGCGTGAAATGTAAAATACAAATAAGCAAACAAAACTTACCTATTTATTATTTTAGTATGATTAAAGTACGAATAAATTACACCTTAATAAAAAGTTTATGTATAAATAGTGATTCGCAAAGTTAGTGTTGTAAGTTTCGAAATGTTAATTAGTGTTTGCAAGTTTATCTTCTATTTGCTTAAACCTTAGATTTAAAATTTATCATTTCGCATTGGAGTAGAACCATATTATAGAAGTGGCTAAGTAGAGCAAAAAACGCGATTTGTTTAAATTATGTTAAATATCATTAAATTCAGTAAATAAATCGTTTAAATATTAACTAAAATATATTCACTTTATTTTTATAGAACAATAGCTGTGCCATGTGGTTTCGCCCGCGTAAATAATCAATAAATATAATTAATAAAAATCAGCCTTGAACCTTCCTCGCCAAAAGGACTATACATCCGGACAGCCGGATCAAACAAACAAATTCTTCAGCTTTAAATATTAGTATAATAGATAAGCTGGCATGGTTGGTTAATTAACATAAATATACTAGGTGGTAGTTTTGTGTCCGTCTAGGTAGGTACAATCCACTTATTAGATATTATATCCCTAAACAGCAGTATGGTATAGTTGCGTTCCAGTTTGTATGGTGAGTTAGGCAGTAAAACTACTGGCATAAGGGACATAATATCTTCGTTCCCAAAGTTCCCAAAGTTCCCTAAGGTGCATGAGGATGGTCAATATTTCTTACATCGCCCATTTCCATATCCACCTACATATTTTAGAAAACAAATAATATAATTATTAAATATTTTTTAAAATTAGTAGTATTGGTACGTTTATATATCGTATGTTATAATATAGTTGTTCAGAAAAGAAACAACCGGGAAATAACAACACATTGGTCATTAGTCTCCACTCTTATAAAGGAGAATTACTTGAACTAGAACCCATTACTTTGCTCTGGAACCGGTTATGGGTTCATTCTTGAAATTTCTTCCGATTTATATACAGGTTCCTTTACAATCTTTTACATTTTTCTAATTAATTTTCTAAGCAGAGAGGATGTGCGCTACTCAATGGAAATTCTTAATGTATGTGGTAATCTACGTGATAAAAATCAAAATTTAAATCAAACACTGCGTTTTGATTGTAAAAAAACTCAGCGGGGTATTATTTTTTACAAGATGTATTTCTATACGAATGGTTCTTGACGATCTTTATCCCATTAAAATTGTGATTCACTATTGGATAGAAGTTACAAGTTTATCCTTGTTACGTGAAAAGCTCTTCGTTGATAGAAGTGGTAGCGGTACCCACCAAGGTATATTAAAAATAAAATTGGTCAAGCTACATACAATGGTTCATTATTTATCTGACACCTAAAAGGTAATAATAGACTTTTTGTACTTATATTTTATGAAAATTTATGCGGTCGTACTATAAATATATTATTTCAGTCTAACAATGTTTTATCTAAATCTTAAATGTTATTATTTGCTGAATTTGTTTAAAAGGTTTTAAAAATATAGAGCAATGTCCCTTTGTTGGCGGGCGTTAATAACTGCACCACAGTTTAACACTATAGTGATATTAATCTTAAATAAATAATAATAATGATGATTATTATATATTTTTTAAATTCTCCTTATAATAATGTACCATAAGATATTATATTATATCAATACGATATTTGTCCTGAAAAAGAGGGCTATTCGCGCGATCTATAACCTAGGAGCTAAAGAATCCACAAGACAGAAATAAAAAAATAAAAAAATATTAACTGTTGCTTCACAATACACATTATGTAATGTTATGTATGTACGGAAAAACATTAATGATTTTGTGAGAAAATGTGATACTCATAACATTGGTACAAGGAACAAACACAAATTTATTTCTCCCGCTACTAAACTGCATAGAGTCAGTAACTCTTTTGCCCCACAATGTGTACATTTCTACAACAGGATCCCAGAAAGCGTTCAAATGCTTCAGTTGCTAAATTAAAAAAAAATGTAAAGGCACGCTTGTGTGCTAAAGGTTATTGTACAATTAATGATTTTATAGAAGGTGTGCACCTTGGGAATGAGGCGATCACCACATGGCAATTTTTTTGGTTTTTTTTTGTAAAAGACATAAAAAAACGACAAAAAAAATTAACCCGCTGACTTTCCTTCGCCGGTTCTTCTCAGGGGAGAGTGTTTCTTTTCCGAACCAGTAGTAGTTTCCAGTTTGACCATCAATAAGTAAGTGTAATACTTCAATATTGAACAAAGAAATTTGAATTTGAAATATTTGAATATTTTTTCAGGAAATGTCAAATGAAAAGTTTAAGCTAAAGTTCAACCATGTAAAACAGTGTCTATGACCAGTAACCTTTATACCGAAATAATGGTGACGATGCCACTTCCTATTCCGTTATTCTCATAACCTATGAAGATGTAATGGCCTATACATTAGTAACTAAGCCAACCAGATCTAAAAGATTTCAGTTGCAGAATCTACGGCTTTCCCAGGCACGGAAGTGAAAAAACTGCCTTCTTTCTGATTAGGGACTGCTACTAAGAATTTCTCAATATAAGATCCTTATAATTTTTTTGACCCGACACGGTATTTGTACTCGAGGGTTTGGTATTTGCAGCTGTATAATCTAGCTTACAGACCGACGAGACTTTATTATATATTCAAAATTATCACTAGTAAAAATCTAGCCAGCCTTGAACAAAAGAAACTACCATAGAATATTAAAGTATTTATTCACTAAGGAAACTATTTTTTTTATATCTAATAGCTAGCCGGACTGACAAATTGATCATGTGATGGTTAGCTTCGCTCCCCTTAAGACGGGAAGGGTACCGCTTGTTTTGTAGTGGGTATTCGGATGTCCAGGGTGCACTCGGTGCCCTGGACATACGGCGAGTCCCACATACTGTTGCCATGGCGGAAATGCGTCATGTGTTTTTCCAGCGTAAAAAAAAAAACAAAAAGAAAGGTTAGGTTACCACCTCCATACACTGATTATTATAATTATTTTAGATTTAATTATAATAAATTATGAAATTTAGATTTAATTATTATAAATTAAGAAAAAATATATGTATCTACTATAAATCCTATGCAACATTTTAATTAATAAACGTTTAACATATAATTAAACTAGATCTGCTTTTTGTAGTCTCATAAATCATATGTAAGATAACGATATTTACGTATTAATTACTTCTTGATTACATGACAATTGATACGCAACATTATTTGACCAAATAAATAAGATAATAATATAATAAATATATAAAAATGAATAATTATTATATGTATAAGTGATGCCAATCGAAATACCAAACCTATTTTCGTTCTCGTTTCTGTTCGTTAATTGAATATCCGTTACGACTTGACATAATGTTTATAATTTTTATTTTTTTTTATAATTAGAATATTTTTTTAAAATCACTATAAACATATATTTTTAGCAAACAGTTTCAGTTCCATGTTTTCTCTCTTTCTGTCATTTGATTTGATATTCGACAGAAGAAACCCTTCCCGAACTCAAAAAATTATTAAATCTAAAAAATACTTCAAAATACTGTAATTTACTTTTTTTTAGGAAGTAGTGTTGAATATTGTATTTTCTTATATTGAATGAAAAATGTAATCTTTTTGTAAATTAATTAATAAATATTTATTTTAAAGAATAATAATGAGAGGCCCTTTTTGAACGTAATATTCTTCATATTTTTGAATATATATTATGTATAACGCAACGATCTTAGAGTAGAAGTTATGTTTAACGAACCAAGAAATATAATATATTGTAATAATATAACTTACATTTGTATAATATTTTAATTAACAATTTCGTTGCTTGTAATTGTTTTTAGGCAGATATATGGTTCTTGCTTATATTTAAAAACTAATTCATTTATATAATATATAGGAAGAATGCGAGAAGAGAAGTCTTATTATTCTATTATAGTCTATTAATTAGTAAGGAATGTATCAGTTTTCATTGTTTGACTCGCATATTTGATAATGTGTCTGCGACTTGTGAGTGTGATTGGTACGCTATTTTATATTATGTTTTGCTTCCGATTATCTTATGTTATTTATTCAAATAAATAAATATAATTTAATTCAAATTCAAAAATAGAAGTTAATTCGTTTAGTTAGGAACATAAAATATTTATAATATTATCTTGTAGTAAGTATCTATATTTACATTACTCAATGACCATAAACATCCTAATGAAGCCGAGCTCGTTTACCATGTACTAGGTGTTTCTCCCTGTGTGCTTTAAAAATAAAATTCTAACTAATATTATAAATGCGAATATGACTGTTTATTCCTTCATATGTTGACGCCTAAACAACTAAACCGATGTTAATCATTCCGTCACCAATTTAAACCTAAATTATATATCAGCGAGTAAAATAGGCAATTTTTTTTCCTCGTATTCTCATAGGAACGGGAACTACGCGGGTGAAACCGCCTGCAAATCGCTAGTTGTTAGTAAAAGTAGTTGTTAATTAAAAACAAATATTAACGTATTAATAAATTCAGGTACGGCACTAGGCAATATAGAATGCACCTGTGTTTGCACACACAATTGTGCACTATAATGTCTCCTGCGCAGTAGGCTAATCTCTACTGAGATTGGCCACCGTGGCCGGCATGGCCGAAATCGGCCAGGAGGACGGGGCCGAATTCGATCTGAATAAAATATAGAATAGTCAAAATTGTATTGGAATTGAAACGGGAACATATCATAGTCGTTATAGATTAGTACAATTAGCGCCTTAGTAACCTGTACCTTTCTCTTTTAAGTCGTACCGGACACATTTTTATCGGCATTAGCCTATTTTTTCGTTTGAGTTCCCTAAAGCAAAGCGGCTTTGTATTGTAACCGAAAGTAAAACTAAACACGTACTAAAATTACATTCATATTGCGTAACCACCGCCATCAATTATTATGGTACTGGTAGGCAATAAGATTGTTATTAATTTAAACACTTTCGCTTACTTTTAACTCGTACATATATTTTTCCGACATGTTAATAAAACTTATTGCGTAAGTCGTCTTAATAAAATAGTTGTTTTAATATTTTTAATCGCATGCTACCAAAACTAAATTCATAAATATTAATGCACTCGTTCAATAAAATTCAATAATATATTCTTTTATATATTGAATAACCGGTTGTTTAAATGGTTCAGATTCGAAAAAAACATTTTTTTTTAAAGACAAAAACGTCACCCAGGCTACAATAACTTCATCTATATTTATTTTTATGATAAACCTAAATTAACGCGAATTTATAGTTTTCTTTTACTCCCGCTAGTTTTATTTAAAACTTGATGTAAATTAAAAAAAAACACAATTCGCAATTGTGTCACGAAAAATTTGTAAATTCGAAGACATTTTCTAAAATTTACTGCTAAACTTGTGATAATAGCTAGTGTATTGCATGTCGGGGAAAGCACATGCGTGAATTGTATTCTAAGATTCTAATTGGTCCTAATTCTTAAAACATATCGACATCATTTGATGTTCAAAAGTAAAGTTTCGTTTATAGTTTACATATAATTCATTAACAAAATATAAACCGACAAAATTGTATTCTCATAATTGTAATTATGCAAATTTTATAATCATTGTAATATTCTTTGTTAACGTTTATAGTCTAACGTAATGGAGCATTGAACGATTATTATATTTAAATATTCGTCGAATTTCACTTTCGTACGACGTCTAGAAATATCCTTTGAACTTCCCACGCTTCCTGAGGGCCCGCGGAGGACCGGCGAAAGTGAACGTCCCCTCCTCGAATCCGTGTGCCATGGGGTGGGCTCGCGTATATATAAACTGAAAACAAACTTAAACTAATAGAGTAAACAGTTTTACCGTCGAAGCTATCAACGGCCGTTCCCCGCCCCACCATGCGAGGGATATGGAGCCTAGTGGTCAGTGAAGTTTTTTAAAATCGGAATACCGTCGCGTGGTTTTTTGGGTGTCATTGGTCGATTCTGTATAAATTCGGGTTATGTTTTCGGGATTTTTGACGTGTTATTGGTCAATTTTATTAACGTGTATTCCGTACTTTACAGGCGAAATAGCTCTGTATTTCGCAGATCGATATTTATATCGGAGTTAATATCGGTCGTTGATGTTATTTATTTTCGATTTAACGGGTATAATTTAGCCTGCAGTTTATAGTTCAAATTTTTTAATGACAGACGGTCTCCTTTTAATCGCGATTTAAATCTATATTCGTTTATATAACAAGCGTAATATTTAATAAAGTCTATTATTATTATTTTATGAGACTGACAATGAAAAAATAATTTACAAATTCAAAATATAAATAATTCAAAGAGGATGGATCAGTAGCTAATTATGTCTAATTAATATCTAATAGCTTCGCTCACAATGTTTTTAGTGAGGTTTTTTTTTAATCTAGTAGCAAAGTTAAATATTGACTCCACAGACTAAATAAAACCATCGGTCCAGTGTTTTGCTTACACGCTTTTACGCGCTCAAGTGATAATAACGGTCAAATATTTGTACCGGACAAACTTAACATTTTAACGCAGCAATTTGGAAATCTCGCTGGAACGATGTGTGGAGTAAAAATAAAGTTTCGACTATGTTGAATATTGGAGTTTTGATATATCTCCAGGTTTTCAAATTCCAGAAGGCTCTGTGGATTTAATAACAAAAAAAAGTGTTGCAATCTTTAGTTTCGAACCTAATTTATCTTGCAATGTTATCATACTATAAAAATCATACTAATTACTTTTAACGCAAAACAACTTTATCGTGGTTAATCAATTCAACTTTCATTAAATTAAAATTGAGAAGCTGGTGACGTAGTAAGAACCTCGTACACATTTTTTGGGCAAAATTTAATATAGGTATCTTTTATCTCAAACAATAAGGTCTGTCTGTCTGAGTGTTGAAAGTATAGAATATTTATAAACAATCTAGGTACATAGTCGTTAATTAAGAATGAAAACCTAATATTGAATAAGCTTAACACTTAAGTCATCTTGTAAAATGCTATTCAGTGAAGCTTATCTGAACGTATTAATTAAAAAAGGAGAAATAACAAAAAAAGTGAATAATAAAATTAAATCTGTTGATAAGATTACATATTATATAAAATTTCATTTGTTTATGATATGAAGTGGTAATGATATTTATGTAAATTGATAATTGTACGCCGCGCGCCTTAGGCTTTTTTGTTGAATCATGATTGTTTGCGATATAATACAGAAAGTAGACACACATTAAATATAATTACAAAACTCTAGTACGTCTAAAATCTTACAACTATTAAATAAAATCAATATAATGCCTTTTGTAATTTCTTAATATATACTGAACTAGTTTCTGCCGGTTATTCTGTCCGCATGTTAAGAGAATCCCCTAATCATGGCTCACGATGATGATCGGGTTTAAACAAATTAAATATATAAATATATAAAAAAAGTAAATTTCGTATTTGTAAAATATGTATGTTATTTCATATTTAAAACTCATGGTCTTATAAAACTATTTTCTAACACCTAATCATATTTATGTTGACTAACATATGCAGTTTAGCATTTCCTATAATTAAAATTCACACAAGCAAATGCACAAATACGTAGATGATAAATGAAAAAAACGTATTTCTGATTAATTGCATAACGATTGAGTGTAAACAAAATAACTTCCTTATTAAAAGATATGATATATAAAAAACTTATCGGTACCATCTTTGTTACGTTTCCCTTTGACGATTCACAGCATTGTTTTAAACAAAGTCTTCTTTATTAAAACCGTATGCGATTTTCGTTCTAATTACTGAAACCGTGATCACAGAATTGTGTGTATCATTTACAGATAAATATCGTTTTAATCGTAAAGACGTGTTTCTCGTGGGTTGTATAGCAATGTTTGTTATATAAGGAGCGGATTTCTTTCGGTTCCGTTCTGTCGGGTCACGAGCACGAACGACTTTATTTTGGTAACGACCAATTATACGTAACTCTGTGGAGGACGTGAGCAAACAAGAGCCTTCACATTGCACCATACGAATACGATAACGATTAACGATTATGTATCGATTCGCACGAAATTCTTTAAGTTATCATTTAAATTTATTCGATTCTTTTTTTAATCTATATAGACATGTTTTGTAAATAAAATAAATTACTTATAATCGTAAACCTTCATCAACAATACATTATCGATTTTGCTTAAAACGAAAATATTTCTATATTTAAATAAAATAGAGAAAGATAAAGAAACTTTGATATCTCGTTCCTAAATTATATAGAATAAACATTTTTTTTTTAATTATTGTAATCTATGATTCTTTAGTAGTAATGTCAAAACGAAATACAAAGACGAGTTCTTTATATCCGGTGCGTGACGTGGATGTTTAATCCTGTGATAACATCTAAGCGGGAATGTAATTGAAACTGTTGTGTAACTCTTGCATAACACCATCCGTTCTGTATGTTACTACCCATGTGCGAATTACTATAACAAATGTACTTTCGCGAGTTTTCACTATATTTACATAAGTGATGATAATAAGTAAATAAGTCATTTTACAAAAAAAAAAACTTTGAAAATATATTTACATTTTTTAGAATTCATTGTTATTAATAGATATTATGGATGTGAAAGTTTTTTTTTATATTGGTCCTTCGATATTCGAACAGTTGTACTTAGATTATTTATTAACCTCGATACATATATCAACGAATTCGAGACCATTATATAAATAAACCATGCTTATAATTATAATTGTAAACATTGAAAAAAAGTCAACATCAATCTTATGTATACTTGAACATAATAATGATATTCGTGTATTTAAAATTTCAGAACTTCATTGCTGGACGTGTATGGATACAGCAATGCGTTTAAATAACTGAATTTTAAAATTGTAAAATTTGTGTTTTTTGTTTATGTAAGCTTCAATTCTTTCGCACAGGGTAATGAGATTTTTACTGTTCCAACTTTCACTGGTTTCGCCATAACAGCCGTGGAGTACTAAGTCATTACTTCCTGTTTTGTCTCAAGCAGGACCGGACCGGTCATAGATAACTCTAGGCCAACTTTCTTTTATTATTCGTTCAATGCCGTTACATAATAAGTGATGTTATTTATGTAACTCTCAAATGTCAGGTACATTGTTGTTTGTTATAGCACATAACATTAAAAGTCAACTGTTTGTAATTTATAACTTGCTTATAATATAAATGTTTTGTTTCCTCATTATATAGGATTGGAGGACAGGCTAGTTCATGTAATTATGTTAAGCTAAGAAACTAGAAGCTAAAGCTAGATGACAATAAGTTAATTATTTCTTGTGTACTATTTTTAATTTTCAACAACCAGTTTGTCAAATACCACATATATATCCTACTTTATATACTTATATATATATTCTTTATACTACAATGTATGTCCCACGCTTTGCGATTTTACTATAGATACTGCTGTGCGTATTTCGGCCTTGCGTAACAATAACACTTTGATTTTAATTAAAAATAGTTTTTTATTTGTTTCAGATTACCCTAGCGGTAATTCTACAAATCGCTCTAGTATCGGGAAAGGCGTTATTACCACAAGATCAACAAGCTCAGCAACAGTTAGAACAGAAAGGACAAACGAATTCTGCTCAGAAACGAATAGGATATGATTACCCCGCGCCGGCAAATGATTTAGTCAATCCTTTCCAAGATCATGACAATTTACAACCGCATGACGGCCATCATGAAGTTGTCGAACATGTTGATGAATATCATGGCCATGACGACCACAGTCATCATTTAGAAGAACATCATATTGAAGAAGATCATGACCATCAGGATCACCATGATCCCCATGACCACCATGACCACCATGATCACCATGACCATCACGACCCTGGATATTGGAAGAAGAAGTTAATATGGAAACCAGGATGGAAGAAAATTTGGAAACCGGCCAAAAAACAAATTTGGAAGCCAGACTGGAAAAAGATTTGGAAGCCGATCTGGGTACCAACGAAAGTGCCTGTTTGGAAAGAAATCAAAGTTCCAGACTGGAAAAAGATTTACAAGCCAGAATGGAAACCAATAAAAGTCCCCGCATGGAAAGAAGTTAAAGTTCCCGATTGGAAGAAAATAACCATTCCTGTTTGGAAAGATATTGTTGTTCCTGGATGGAAAGATATTCAAGTACCTGCATGGAAGAAACTATGGAAACCAGAATGGGTTAAAGTTGGTATACCCGGTGAAAAATATTTAGGTAAAGATCATGAAGGTTGGGAATATACATCTCATGACTTATGGAAAAAGAAGTTAATATGGAAACCTATATGGAAAAAATACTGGAAGCCAGCTAAAAAACAAATTTGGATTCCTGATAAAAAATTAGTCTGGAAAGACCAGTGGAAGCAAATATGGAAGACAGAAAAACAACAAATTTGGATTGATGACAAGAAACTCGTATGGAAAGAAGCTTGGCAGCAGATTTGGAAGCCTTCGAAAAAATTAATTTGGGTGCCCGACAAAAAGCTAGAATGGAAGGAAGCATGGAAACAGATTTGGGTTCCAGACTGGAAAGAAATTTGGGTACCAGGAGTAAAGAAGATATGGAGACCTGTATGGATATCTGAGTGGTTCCCTTCGCCTGATCATCACGAACATGTACACAGTTGGGACAGAAACGACAATAGCTTAGCTGCCAGTCAAAAATCAGTAGCAGTGCAACCAGCCCCACAGAAAGCAGCGCCACAACAACAACAACAGCAACAACAACAACAGCAACAACAACAACAGCAACAACAACAGCAACAATCAATCTGGCAGTTTCCAAAATAATTTATTAAAAGCTTAAGATATAGTCGTATATGTGTAAATATGAGTCAAAGATTACCTTTTAAGTTCTGACTTCAGAAATAAATGGCAGATGAAGTCAGAACATGAAGCTGATTACAGATACGAGGAAAAATCGCATCGCATTCTGCAAATAGGTAATGACTGTTTTATAAATATTATCTATTTGCGTTGCGAATAAAAAAATCCAGGTGCGATGCGATTGTTAACTCTAGTGTAAAAACTTATGTTCTGTAGTAGCAAAGTTTTAAGTGAAAAGCTTTAATAAATCCTACTTTGGATTCAGTCATTTATCGAAAAAATATCTCATCTCTATAATTTTCGTATCACTTTTATCGGATGAATAAATTTTGCAATTATAGAATTTTAACTTTCGAGTTGCAATAAAAGTTCATTCAGACTGTTTACAGTTTATAATTCCGAATATCTGATTTCATTCTCCGATGGGTCGTAAACGTTGTTATTGAATGCAGTTACGAGGATGTACAAATGAGTTCATTTATGATTTTCGTTTTTCGAATTTATTACGGTGACCATATTTTGTACAAATGTGAGATTGGTGAATAATTCAAGTTTTTATGTAGGTAAACATTCAATATGAATAAGTGAAATAATTTGTATTAAAATCTTGGATAAAAGCGAACTGGTAATTTTTCTGATGCCGCTAATCATGAGTCAAATCAATTTTAAATGAATATATCATATAAATGATAGATTAAATCGACTGAGTATGTTATTAAAATTCTCTTTGTTGAGATATTTGTGCCCACTGATGCTGTGTATGTTGATTTATGTGCATTGTTAAGTTTATTATTAGTTTTAGTTGTTAGCTGATAAAGCGGAACCAATGAAATAAAGAATAAGGTTTTGTTTTTAAATAGTCTATTTTCTTTACCTATCATTAAATATATCTAAATATTAACCCAAAAAATATTTCCAACTACCTAAAAAAAAATTCATTTTCGTTTTAATACAAGTATAAAATATATTAATATTCGTATAATATTATACTTACAAATAAATGATAATAATTTATTCGAATCTCGTTTAAAAATAATGAAATATATTACGTATTTACAGATTTACTGAAATTCCTATTTTCTCGACCATTTAAGCGTAAAGCTTGTATTAATTTGGTTTGATTGTGAACAAAATGTAATACGATTTAGCTTTATTGTGCATATAATTACCTTAATAATATGCATACCCATGACATACAATGAATAAAGAGTATTAGTATGGATTATTAAATAATTACAAAGCAAACAATCAACAAGCAGACGAAAAATTATCGACTAAAATCAATCATAGTCGCGTTTGACTGTGAGAAATGATCTTCACAGTTATCTCTTTTAATATCAATTATTTATTAAAAAAGCTTTCCAACACGGGCGTAGCTTAACAGCAATTAAGACATATTTTTATTGATGGCAGTAACGAAACATTTAGAAAGTGTATTGCATACCATATAATTCAATCATCTGATTTTATCTATGATATGTAATTTATGAGTAGATCACATTCAAATATTCTTTCAATATAATATTCTAAAATTAATGCGTATTCGAATAATGTAGATTCGAATAATGTGACATTTGGATTTGTCATTTGGCAGCTTTTTGGTGGCATTTATTAGAACTGCTTGTTGTGTCATTGAGTAACTTATTTAATGACAAAATTTCATTCATTTATTTATTTTTAATGAAATTCAGTCATTTCATTTATTAATATTGAAAAATCCAAATCTAATTACATGTTTGGAAGAAATAACATTACGCGGTGAAATGAGCCTAAGTTAGACGGCGACCAACAACCTCTAGACCTCCTCAACAGTAGAGGAGGCCAGCGGGCAGCATCTTCTGTTAATCTCTCCATTGGGGGATAATTGAGCTGCTATGGTAACGTTATCATTTATAGTATTCGGCAAAATACTTATAAATATACAATTACCTTTATTTTATCGCATCTGTTAAAGGATATTTTCAGACAAGCCTGAACAAACCAGCTGCTGCACCTACCAGAGTAGGACTAGATAAAATTCCCATGAACATCCTCATACCTTCTTATTATTAGACTTTCACAACGATATCTATCAAATTCTACTTCGATTTTAGAATGCAATATATTTTATAAACTATAACAGTTTTAGGAACGTGTATTTTCAACTCGAAATAAAACCTCCGGGCATCAACAAGTTTGGTTTTGACGTTATTCATTTTTAACTGTCTCCGCAAATGTAAATTGTAATTTGAAATTGAAATTCCTAGTCTCGTTTGATTTGATGCTTTGAATAACCCAATCATATATATGTTCAATGTTCATAGACGTAAAGTCCGTATTAATTCGGCCATCACCTGACATAAAATTTACATAATATAAGATGAAGTCAATACATGAAATATTCGCATTTTTGATTTTTACTATAGACGTTACAATTGTATTAAGTTATATCATTCTTATGTCAATCATCAGTCATCGTAATCATGTGACCCCTTGTGCCAGTAATTACACCGTCAAACTTACCCTTGAAATTGGAACATACATGTAGATAAAGATGCTGTGTCATATTATTAAACTTTTTGAATTTGTTACATCAATTAACATTTTAGGTCACTAAACACATCAAAATACCGTTCACTCTCATTTTATAAAACTTAAAGAGCTATAAACGTAATGGACGAATTAAATATACATACGAACAAATGATCTCAAAAAACATAAAGCTGTCAATTACATAAAATCGTATTGTTCATCCTACATGGAAATACCGATTATAGTCGAACGGGTCAGGATTGAATCTGAAACATTACCTAATATCGCTTTCATTTACAACTATTAGTTTTTGAAACTCAATATCTTAATATATTTAATAGGCTTCAGTATTCATTACGTTATAGTATAGTTGAGAACGAGAGAGAAGTTAATCGTAAAATAACAGAAAAAGATAAGCGCAATTACTATAAAACTTTTAACATTTACAGATCAGCAGTGCTATTTGGTAAGGACTCACTTCATTAAAAAGTTTACAACCGACTTATGACTTATTATATATAATATTTTGACGCGTGTATTATTGAAATGTAATAATTATTATGGTCAGTAATGCATATCACCTTCTTACAAATCACGACCGTTTTCTGATGCGAGTTTCAAGTTTGCTCGAACATGATAGCTCTCCAGCTTGTAATATTTCAGGCGTAAGATGCAAAGAGACACACGAAGATCTTACGGATAAGGACAGTCTTTGAAATATGTGATGTGTTAAATTTTGATATTATTTGATTAGCAGTTTTACTTTTTCAATGTAACTCATATAAAAATTAACCGTTAACGTCATCAAAGTTTTATTACACATGTTTTGAGCTCTAATCATGTGTTTACTAAGAATCGTCTTTTGAACTAAGAATCTTTGTTATACACAAACATTAGTTTTATTACTGAATTTTTTTTTTTTAATTTTAAGACCGAACTGAAAAACCACTGTCAAAGATTGAATTGAGAAAAGACTTTTTAAACCTTAAACCTTAGTTGGAAAGACGATTTAGAATATAATCATGAAATATAAAGCCAGAAATACACTCTACATACTGTTGGCGTTCAGTATGTATCCGTTGAATGTGACCACAATACGCTCTACTGCATCGCTTGCGGGTACAATAAAAACTTTATATGAAACTATGGCGGCGTATATAAAAGTATCTGCAATTTAATGCTTGGAACTGGCTTTATCGAACTCAAGTCAAAGCATTTCTATTCGAAATTGTTTACGAGATGAGTACCTTTAATATTATTCATAATTGCTGTATTTACGTAATATATATTTCTATTCAGAAATTAAACTGTAACGATTGTAGTTCGACCATTATTTTTTATATAACAAATAAAGAGCTATTAACAGACTTACTATTTAATTACTTAATAATTATATTTATTTTTGTAAATTATGTAAATACAAAAAGGCATATAAGAAATAATATCTACATAAATTTTAATATCAACCGTTATGTTTAATACTAGCTGTGCTTCGTGGTTTCGCCCACACTAAAGTTGATACAAGCCTGTTTCATTCATTTATGAATTATAAATACTCTACCTTGAGTTCGTAGCGTGGAAGAATTTATATACAGCACTCAAATAGATAGTCTCAATCACAACGAATTATTAAAATTGGACGGTCCTTATATATACAAATGCCTCTTTGTGTTAGGTATAAGAGGAATGTTATTCGAAATCTGTAATTGCAAATCGGTAAATTACATAAACAATATTGCGTTTCTAATGTTCTTTGTTCCGGGTGTTTTCAAGGAAAGAGCCTTTGCATCTCCTATTAATTGCAAAACTGCATAAAGTGACTATGCTAATAAACCTAGGGGCCCCGACTCATGATTGAACCGCTTAGGCACAGAGCCGGACCGTCAGTTTAGGGGGCCCTGGGCTAATACTACTTAGCGGCCCACCTAGTTACTCAAAGTATAGAAAAAAATGAGACAATAAGTAGACAGGGAGACAGACAGACTTGATTAAATTAATTGAATGGGTTTGATTGATTGCAGGATTCGTAGGGCTGCAAACCATACGATCTGTTTAATTGAATGAAATTATCGACTTTGATTTGACTTAGCTGGGGACCCCTGAATCCATATAAGCCATATGGTAGATCCGGCTCCGCCTAGGCAGGTCGTATATTATAAAATAGGCTATGAGTCGTCAAATCTACCTCAAGACACTCTATTTTTAAAATACCAACAACATAACCATTGCGCTCATATTTAAAATTAAACAAGTAATGTATGATGTAAAAACCATAATGATGAATAAACTAATTTAATCGTAATATTTAAATCCGTTGACGAAACTCACAAACGTAATTCACACAATGCGAACCTGTCGACAAAGGCAATGCATTCCAACTGCTCTGCGCGGATTTTTTTTTCCCTTTTCGATGAATGATGAGAATAAACTATGCTGACTGTTATGTACTAAACCACAATTGTGTTTAGTACCTACAGTCAGTTTATCCTTTTTGAGATTTCTAATTTGGTTTTTCCGACTTAGAAATATCTAAGGCATATGTAAAAAAGTATTAAAGGCATCGTGTCGACGTTTCATTTTATTAAAGGATATATTTTATATTTTCAGTAAGTAATCAGACTGGCAAGATCTTTTATGGTGAGTTGTCAACACTGCATATAGACAATTACTAAAAATAAAAAACTAGCTGTGCCACGCGGTTTCACCCACGTATAATCAATAAAAAAATATATGAATAATAATAAGCCCTTCATCGATAAAAGAACTACACAACACAAAAATATTTTTAAAATTCGAACCAGTAGTTCCTGAGATTAGCCGGATCAAACAAATAAACTCTTCGGCTTTATATATTAGTATAGATAAAGGTGGTGAGCCGAGATGGCCCAGTGGTAAGACCGCATGAATCTTAACCGATGATCATGGGTTCAAACCCGGGCAAGCACCGCTGAATTTCATGTGCTTAATTTGTGATTATAATTCACCTCGTGCTTAACAGTGAAGGAAAACACCGTGAGGAAATCTGCATGTGTCAAATTGCACTGAAATTCTGTCACATGTGTATTCCACCAAACCGCATTGGAGCAGCGTGGTGGAATAAGCTGCAAAAAACCTTAGCCCAGCAGTGGGACATTCACAGGCTGTTATTACTATAGATAACGGCAGCTACAGGACACTTTTTTTTCTTATTTCAATACGTGTGTATATTCATAATTTTTTTTTTATTTTACGTTAATTCATCTTTTTTGAAATACTCTGTATATTTATTATTTAGCTCATAAATCGATGTTCAACAAAGTTTAGTTATCGCATTACATATCATTCAAAGAAAAAAACGTTGTTACTAAAAAAAATATTTACATTGTCATTAAAAGTAATAAATAATTTCTTTCGAAATTTTTATTTTTATATACACACTGTCTCAACAATATTTTACGGCCATTCAATGACAGCTGACACACTACATAAAAAAACAACTCGTTGCTCCTTTTTAAATGAAAAACATGAATATAAAAAGAATATTATATATTAATATACCAAACAGGCGACAATTTTATTTTCATTTAATATTTCTAGAATGGTTTTGAATTTTTTTTTTTTTTTTTTTTTTTTTATTGCATAGGAAGGCGGACGAGCATATGGGCCACCTGATGGTAAGTGGTCACCAACGCCCATAGACATTGGCGTTGTAAGAGCTGTTAACCATCTCTTACATCGCCAATGCGCCACCAACCTTGGGAACTAAGATGTTATGTCCCTTGTGCCTGTAATTACACTGGCTCACTCACCCTTCAAACCGGAACACAGCAATAACAAGTACTGCTGTTTTGCGGTAGAATATCTGATGAGTGGGTGGTACCTAAAATGAATGTAAATATGAAAACAATGTTTTTGTCGACATAATATAAAATGAAATAAGTTATTTAAAATGTTATATCAGATGTTATACCAGATATGAAAGACAAAGAAATGTTAAACCAAATATGTAAAATTTAAAAAAAATGATCAATTTTATACACAGCTAGTTGATAAAATACTACTACTAACTAAAATACGCTAATCAAGCAGTATTGATATCGGTTAGCCGCGTTTGCTGCGGAGCTGTGTTCCTTTTGTGATCAATATGGCATTCATGATAGAGAGATTTAAGGTCAAGGGTCGGATCTAATGTATATTAAAAACACAAATCGACTGCCATTGTTTTTTAAATACATGTAGATTAATAACTATTTATAATAATATTTACATATTATATTATATTTATATAATATTTTTAGTCACCATCACAATACGTTTGCCGACCGATGTTTCCTATCGAAAGCGTGATATTAATTGCATCGGTTTTATATTCACGTTCGGATACGAAAATTAATAACATGATGGAGGATGGAGGATGGCGCAGGTCCCACTGCGTTTCTCCATCCGCTCAGCCTTCACTTATGGCAACTTTTTAGGGATGGAAAAAATAGGTTAGCATATCCTTATAAGGATGTTTTAAATCCACCGTAGGAATTATACAACATTAATATGATTAAAACACATGTATGGCGCCTAATAAATTATTTAGGCAATTTTGTAAATAACGCTATTGCGCTTAAAAGTGTTTATAATTACTAGTCTTAGACGCAAGGTACGGTTTTTTACTAATAATTCCTCCTGTTCATTTTTGGCCACGGTGGCAAATCTCAAGAGAGATTAGTTAACTGCGCAGGACAAATTTAAGAGCAAAAGAGCAAACACAGGTGACCATCATATTAAGGTGAATACACACAATAGGATGAGACTCACTCAGGCGAATGACCAACGGCTTTACGTGCTTTCCGAGGATGTGTAATTACTAATAAAGATATAGTGACAGAGGCATACAAATATATATACTATAAATGATCAATAAATTTTACAGATTTCTAAAAGTGGATCGCGTATCAATGGATATTATATTAAAACTAATAAAAAATAGGTTCAGTTAGGACGGCGAAATGCAATGACGCTAATCGGTGTAAGTGGTTCCTTGAATGTCAGCTGTTCGTGGACGACATTCATTCCGTCATTCTTCATAAAGTACTGTATTCTATTTTAAGCACTTTCTATTTTACACTGTGAATTTACGTCATGAATTAAGCAGATTAGAGAGCAACCTCCAGCGCCTCACTTTGTTTATAACCGTAATAAAAATATCATACATTTAGCATCCAGAAGTTAAAACTGATTATATAAGAACCTCGAATTGGTCTATTCATAAATAGAACACCAAATCATATAAATTTATGTAAAATACTCAGTCAATCACTTTAAATCCAAATCAGAAGGCGCGCCAATAATTATTTAATGACTACCATTATGAGTAATTGTGTACTAACAAGATGGCGGCAGTTTTAAATAAGCGCGCTTTTTTTAATAACGTTGTTGCCTGTTGTTGTTGCTGTCACCTAACTATATATATAATAGTTTTTTATAATTTTGTCTGACTGTCTTTATTTAATGAACTTAATGCTAAATTAAAGGATTTTGAAGAAACTATAAACGCCGCACTTACAACATGAACAGAAAAATAAGTCGTTCTATATAGTTATTACTGAAAATACATAGATAGCGCTGTTTATCAGTTGAAAGTATATTTATGTTTAAAGTATATATTTATGTCAACCGATTAAAATTTTTCAATCTTATACAGCAATACAAAACAAAACGATATTTAGCTTTGTTTCATCGAGAGCAGGAGTCGAAAAAAAAATTTAGCCATAGAATCAAATAGAAGAGAATAGTTTGATATACATATGTATGTCATTCCATTCGTGTTGCTGTGGATATAAGGCTCCCCGTTATACAATATGTTGTTGGCTCTCTCGAATAAACGAGCTAGCAAATCGACAAGCATATTTAATAGAAGTGTAAGGTTTAATAGTTATTTAAAGATTTCGTAAATAATATTTGAATTAAATCAACACTGGCTGGAAATTATTGAGCGGAAAAAAAACATACAGACGAATTGATAACCTCCTCCTTTTTTTGAAGTCGGTTAAAAAACAAAACACGGGAAAATATATTCTCTTGATTGTTGTCACTTGTCAGGGTATTGGCAAAATATTAAAGTGTTAAAAGTGTAGAGAATAAAGTGTAATATAAAGGACAATCAAAGTTACAATTAATAAAAACAATGTACCTGTAAAAACCTAATTGCTAACCTATTGCTAGGTGGATTTTCTTACAGCATAGTATAGGTATTTATTTTATCATAAAGGTCAAATTCGCAAATATAACCTCAAAAACATTACTTTTCTGAAAATTTTTAATGTTAGCCATGACATGACATAATATTTGTGGTTTATAATACTTACTTTATAATTGTATTTTTATTTCATATTTAAGTAAAAAAAAAAACAAAATACTAAATCTGGCATTACTGTGTTAAATATTTAAGACTTATTACGCTCGAAAACGGTCTAAACTTTCGTTGGCTTCAGTTCAGTTCAAACGAGCGCGATTAAGAAGATTAACAGTAAGCCAACATGAGCGAGAAGAGTGCCTAAAAGTGCAGCGTCTCGATCTCAAAATACTTTTTTTCTGAACGCGAATATCTCCTACTGCTCACAGACGTGAAAGTCTATTGAGTGCAGCCCAGAAATGTCTAGAATTAGGGAAGAACGTAAAATTTGACAATCCTTGATTGCATGCACCACGAGATTTCACGAGAACAGCGTTAAGCTAAAACTGACAACTGCAGCTGCCACAAAATCTCACGTTTTTTAGTGTCAAGTCAAGAAATAGACCAGTTTGGTCTGACATCTCATATTCTCTAGAAACGCATGGAAAGACACCATGCATGCGCCATTTATTTATTTATTTATTAAGATCCTCCAGGAGTAATTACATCAATACAATATTAGTAACAAAAACAACGTATAGCTTAAAACTAGATTACCTATAAAGGATAATACCTCGTGCAACAAAATGGAGATAAAAAAGCTTACACAATAGATATGAGAACATTTACAAGTTTTTTTATAATTATACAAATTGAATAGTTACAAAACAAAAATTCACAATATTATAAAAAAAACAATAACCAAAAAAAGACTGACAAATAAAATAAAAATAGATAACGAAAATAACAACAATCACATGGCTAATAATTCAGACAACATTTTCTTACGGAACTTAGATGAAGAGTCACCGAATGGATCCAGGAAGTTAATGTGCTCGTTTAAGATTTTACAAAAACGTGCCACAGGTTACTTCCTAAAACGGTTTTACCAAAAGGTCTTACTAATGGGGCTTTCTTGGGTCTGACAGGAACATTTAATTTTATTCTAGAAACTGGAAAAGAATTATCATATAAACTATTTAGAGTTTTATATAGAAACGTTAAATCTAGCATGTCACGTCGTTGACTTATGGAAAGAATATAGAAGAATTTTCATTGTATGTATGAAGCAATTTGGCTTTACCTAGAGAAAATGTAAGATGGTAAAGAAAACGTTTTTGAATTATCTCTAGTCTTAAGCAATGTGTCGCATAATGTGGCCTCCAAACAACACTTGCATATTCCAAAATGCCATGAAATATCACGGATGAAGGAGACAGATAATTAGCAAAACTACATTTCGGCTACTCGCAGTCCCTACTGTGTTAGGAAATCACCGCTTATCACCGGGAAGATGAAGTCGTGAGCAAGAATTGTAGCAAATATAATCCAGTGAATTCCGATCGGTGCAGTTAGAAAAAGACCAGCTGCGCCATGTCGATGTCACTGTCTGTTTGCGATGCTCTTCATTTTGTTATGTTTTATTATGTCCTACTAATAAAATATGCCGATTACACTCATCTTGGCACAATAAACAAAATATGCGCGCATTTGCGTGCCTTGAAGTGGGACGGAGTACTCAAATAAATTTGTGTTGTTCATCTGGCAAAGTTCATTTAGAGAGAACACAAGAACTACTAACTAAAAGAACCATTAATTTATAGAATACAAAAAAATAAACACTGTTTACCTTCCCGTTCCAAAACAATTTTATTTGTAATTAATTCTCAACTGTTTCTGTAAAATTAAAAATAATAAAACCTTATTCTATATTCGGATTATATATTTTATACGAATACATATCTATCAAAATTTCATGCATCACGTTGTTAGTTTCCTAACGGCATATTCATTCACCGCCAAATTTAATAAAAATCAAAATAAATAAAGAGCGTGTAAAATTTTGTGGTGCACGGATTAAGATTGTTGTTCTAACGTCTGGTCATCTCTGCGCTTTAAAAAACCTGGTATATTACAGACACCATCACCATTTTCGTACATCATTAAAAATATCAGTAATTGCAATAATAGTATTATAAGTGTAAAATCGCATCGCTGATTAATTAATTCAACTTGACTATTTAAAACAGATCACTTCATTACTCCATAGAAATGTAGGAACCAAGCTGATCAATGTAGACCTCTCTGTTAAAGGGATCTTACAAAGACTAAAAACGAATGCAAGGCTCAGTAGAAGGGTGCAGTTATTTGCCGCCAAACCACAGTTCTTTGTGCTGTGAAGGGTGACTCAGTCGTTTTAATTAAAGCCATGATACATAATAACTAAGACCGAGGATTGATAAAATATTACAGTACTAGTATGCTTTTTTAATGTATAGGAAGGCGGACGAGCGTATGTGCCACCTGATGGTAAGTGGTCATCAACGCCCATAGACAATGGCATTGTAAGAAATGTTACCCATCGCCTACATCTCCAATGCGCCACCAACCTTGGGAAATAAGATGTTATGTCCCTTGTAAATGCTAATCTATCTTTTTCTTTTTTTTCGAGGAACTTGTATAATTTTCTATAATATCTGCAGATAAGACTGGTATCTGCGTTTGTATTATAGTAGTCGCAAACGACTGCGCGTTCGAAGAGAATGGATGAGCGTATGTATTAGGTATGTGATATTCTTTTCTTTACCCCTCTAGTATGTAGAAAATTTAATGCTGTCCGTTTGATTAGTTAAATCGTAACAAACAAATAAGACGTTTAGTTGTTAAGTTAAGGCAATGGCCGTCATCGAGAATTATAATAGATATTATAAGATAGTTGTGTACATCTCTACATCTTATGTCTACCGAAAAGTCAGCAATAGCATATTCTTAGATTTCATAGGTCCGCGTCTGTTACAATTTTTATGACAAAATAGAGGTACCAATAAGAACAATTATTTTAACTCACTTTTATTGTCACATGGTACTAATCCTTATATTTTTTGGAAGACACAGCGTGGGCAAGCCCGGCCAATATGGAAGTCGTTAGGGGAAGCCTTTGTCCAGCAATGGGCATCTTTCAGCTGACATGATGAGGATCATTTTCAACTTCAGTTCTTGCATCCTCTGAGTAAAAATTAAATTAAAGTTGGCAAATAATATGGGGCTGTACAGATTTTTGACACAAGCTCCTCATATTTGTATAAAAAGTATATATTAATGTATACATAGTATACTTATGTATCGTTTATGAGCTGAGTAGAAAAGATTTGTATGCGAAATGGAGAGGTTGACGGACTTTTACTATTGACAAAACATATTTGAACTGTAATTGATGAATGAAAGAAATAGTTATTGAAAATTTTATATGTATTGTGTTATTTAATACTAAAGTTTAATCACAACAACAAATTTGTAAACGAGTATCGAATAACCGCAGAACATAGTTGTCGAGTGGATATCTCCGAGCGTCTCCATACCGATGTGATTATATCTATCGGCCGTCCGTATATTTCCATCAGGTATCCGTATATTTGCGTCGGACGTCTGCATTGCAATACGACGACCGTATAATTATAACTATCGTCAGACCGTACAGCATTTTACTATCAGGCAATCCGTTGGCATATTGCTTTCTAACAGACGCAGGAATTCAATCTTATTATACGATCGTAGAAAAGCTTACAAGTAAATTAAATAAGAGAAGAAAATATAGGAAAAAAATAAACAAAAAGAATTTAAATATGATATGTTATTTCTTATCCAAATATTATAAAGACGCTGTCTGCCTTGTCTGTATGTCCGCTTATTTCTTTACCACGCATTGCCACGCAACGAACGCAACGGTTATACGAATGTGTCAATATACCATTCATCCGATGATGTACGGATGTTTTTATCAGTTGTTCTGCGAGCGCCTTCTATTTTAGTCCTTCTATATAACGGAACGGGAAGCTGGTTAATACTTATTGTTGTTTTGTAATACACGTTATGTACATACATTTTAATCTGCTTGTAAGACTATAAAGCATTTTTTTATAACGAATAATGAAATTATTACTGTGAATACAATATTCTGTACGCCATGCTGGTTTTTAAGCAATTTGTATATCTCGTTTTAATTCTAAAACTATCGATTCAAATTGCAAAGTGTAAAAGGCAATTTGTATCTTCATGAAACGAAAAGACAGGTATTTTTACATAGCCTTTTTATTACGGTTTTTATGACACTGTATTGTAGTTGGTAGATCGATTTCGTCATAAATATTTATGGCATATCAGAGCCTATTTAAATTTTATCCATCTGTGGGATTTTAACAGGCTGTTATTTTAGTTTAGCTTATATTTTCAATGGAAAATTTGGTCTGTTGATGTTTATCGTTCATCAAATTAATTTATTTAATATGAACGATAAACCGCTATTTATAATTTATGACAGAATCCGTCAATCCCATATACAAATATATATATATGGTGAGTGACCCAGTGTAATTACCGGCACGAGGGACATAATATCTTAGTTCCCAAGGTTGGTGGAGCATTGGCGATGTAAGCGATGGTTAACATTTCTTACAATGCCATTGTCTATGGGCGTTGGTGACTACTTACCATCAGGTGGCCCATATGCTCGTCCGCCTTCCTGTACAATAATATATATATGTATACAGCCATCGATATTGGTCATAATAATTATAACATTTCAAGAAGACGCACATCAAAATAGTACATAAGTCGATTGTCAACATTTCACGGGTGAGAATTGGGTACAGTAGTCGAATTACATTAACTTTGACAACCAAACAACGTCACATTACGTGTGTTAACAGCTTTTAGTTAACGTTTTATTGAAAATTTTCTATTTATACAGTTCAATATTCAACTCTTACGTAATACTTGCCTCATAGAATCATCGACCATTTAGATTGATCTAGATCAAATACCATCGAGATTAAATAACTTCTAAAGCCTTAAATTAATCCTCGCTTTATTTTACTTTGAAACACAAGAGATTTTGCTTATTGATACGAGATGAACATTTATTATCTCAATATTGCATAATTATATTTTATATTGCTCTTATCACAACTTGTTCTATTATTTCTTTGTTTTTTTATTACAATTTATCCTGTAACTCACCGAACTTTGATAACAATTAACATCAACACTGTCGACATAATTAAAAAAGCCCGCACTAGGCGCTCAGTACATAAAAGCTTCTATAAAATTGAAACTTTAAAGTTGTTTACTGATTTAACCCTTTACACAGGGAATGTGTTTAAAATGTATGCGAAGCATTTGTTTAAAAATCGCTTACCTCGTTCGCACACTCATCTCTTACAAAATGATGCATAGCAGGAGCACTCAAGATTTATGCTTCATATCATGTAAAATTAAAATAGAATTTTGACTCCGAGTCTACGATTTATACGTCTCGACGAATCTTATTTACGTACATTTATTTCCTACTTGATTATGACAGACAAGCATTACTATCGCGTTTATAATATTGCTAGTCGTGCCCCGCGGTTTCATCCGCGTATAATAAATAAAAATAAGCCTAGAACTTTCCTCGATAAAGGGACTATAGTTCCTGAGATTAGCCGGATCAAACAAACAAACTTTTCAGCTTTATATATTAGTATAGATAATATAGATGACACTTATATGATGATGATAATTATACACAGTACACACATACAAGTATTAATATATGTTTAATCGTTTTTGAAATTAAACGAGCAAATGAAAAGTATCATTATCAAATAAAAAAGAAATCAATTTCACTCTTAATTAATAAAGACTGTTATTTTGATTTTAATAGTAAAATTGATAAAAAAAAATTTAGTTTACATCATCGTTAAGCCAAACATTAAACTTGTAAAGCTATTGATCCTACTGAACTTTCCCCAGTCGTGTCAGATCGCCGTCCCAACGGATTATAAGAGTTAGGAAATAGAGTACACCTGTGTTTGCGCGCACGCTTGAGCACTATACATTTCTCCTGGTTAACTATTCTCCGTTAAGTATGGTCGCTGTGAGAGCAAACCGATCTCGAAAACATTATCAACATCTAAACTTAGCTGTGGTCTTATAAGAATGTATAACCAGTATCAAAATGAAATTACTTTGTAATTTTTGGATTAAAAATCGCTTTTAAAACTGTAATTTAGACCAATTACACCAACAGACCAATTACATAATAGAATTGAACCCTTAGTCTTACGTAAAAGCCGAGATGGCCGAGTGGTAACAACGCATGAACTCGGTGGTAGAGCTTCTGCAAGGTCGCCTGGGTTGTACCACCCACTCATCAGATATTCTACCGCAAAACTGCATTACTTGATATTGTTGTGTTCCGGTTTATATAGTGAGTGAGCCAAAGTAATTACAGGCGCAAGGGATATAACATACAAGTGGTCTAAAACCTTTTCCTAGCGAGAGGGAAAGGGGTCTTAGCCCATCAGTGAGACATTCACAGGCTGTTACTGTTATTTATCTAACCCCCATGTATCCTTATAACTAACTGTCAATACTGTCTTCTGTCTGTGTTATCAAGAATATTGGCCTGAGATTACAGACAATTTACAACTTTTTAAAGAATTGTTATATTCTACTATTCCAATTGATTTACCAATAAATTCTAATAATTACAAGTATATTATGTAATATTGCATATTTTCTGCAACTGTATTTATAATTGAACACACTCCACTCAACTACTTATACCCATATTAATTATACTTCATAAGTTCCTATAAAAACGACGCCGACATTCAAAACGTCGTTTTTCCATGAATCTACAATAGTTATTATTACCATAGAGTGCTAAAGATTAATTCAAGCGAGATCTTGACTAATGATATCGCGTCAATCACAAGTCACATTTGTGTTCTTGCCTTTACACTTCCTGTGATTGGAATAGGTCTTAGTTCTATGTCAAGTCATGACTGACTTTGTATGGTTTTATAATTGTTTTATAAATTAAGTCATTTACTCAGTGGTAGAGCTTTGTGCATGCTCGTCTGCGTAGGTACCACCCACTAGTCAGATATTCTACCGCAAAACAGCAATACTTTGTATTGTTGTGTTCCGGTTTAAGGGGTGAGTGAGCCAGTGTAATTATAGGCACAAGGGACATAACATCTTAGTTTCCAAGATTGGTGGCACATTGGCGATGTAAGCGATGGTTAACATTTCTTAAAATGCCAATGTTTATGAGCGTTGGTGACCACTTACCATCAGGTGGCCCGTATAGTCCGCCGACCTATACAGTAAAAAATATATCTTTAAAACACTATTTTCAGCAAATATTTATCGGGATGAACCCTCTATCGTATCGGTGCGAAGTTTGTAGTTAGTCTTTAATATAAACATGACTTAGCGATTTTACATCACAAAGACCCGGTATACCCGGTAGTACCCGACGTCATCTTTTTTTACACAGAGCAATACCGACAAAATTTGGGAAGTTATTATGAAGTGGTACATATGTGATACAAATATACGCTATATTTTTATATTTAATAATAACCACCAATAAATTACACATTTAATTGAAATTCGAAAAATAACGTATTTATTGTTCTTAAATTAAATTTATAGCTATAAGTATATATTTTTTTTATAATTGTAGAAGAATACGCAACTATTTTTTTTTACTTTTTAGTGCGTATTAATTTGTTTTTCTTTTGAAGTCGGTTTTTATTTTGTTGAAAAATAAACATATATTTTATATATGTTTATTTTTCAATTTTTAGTGAATCTAAAATATATATAAAAAATAGTGATGCATTTTGGTACTTAATTAATAAATATTAATTAATATGATTAATTAGATTTAGTTGGTGGGGTGTTGGGCAGCCATGCCATAATCAAATAGTTATTTATAGTAATAATTAAATAAACTGTATATATAGATGTTGTATTATACCATTCTTCGCCATAAAATATGACGGAATGTGTGTTTGTTATAAAAAGGGGAAGTATCAATATTATAGACAATATATAAATAAACATGTATGTAATGTTATGTATAATTATAGGATTTACATATATATATATACATATACAAGGTCCTCCAGACCGATTTCGGCCACGGCGGCCAATCTCAAGAGAGATTAGCCAACTGCGCATATATATATATAATTTTTTAAATTGGTCTCAACTTTTATGAGATGATCTTCGATATCATTTAAAAAACGAAGGCGCGGGTGAAATCTTAAATTTCTCTTGGCTATATATTTTTATTTGGCTCGCTCTTGAGTGAACCATTATAAATATTATCGACGTGCTGTCAACTTTATGCCCTTATATCTGTACTTAAATCGAACATTCGAACGGAAAATAATGCATTCTAGTTATATTTGGCGGTAAAATAGCTCAGGAGTGAGACGTGATACATAGATGAGTTTCGATCCGAAATTACAGCCCGTAAATATCTTACGAGATGAATTATTAACACAAACCACAGTCGGTTAAGATCCATGTATAGAACATTGAGCCATCTCAACTTAAAACCCTTGTAGGCTATGCTTGTCGGGTTATTTTTATTAAGTTATACATAAACTTAGATTTATAAAATTAAAGTCACAAAGGGCATAACATCTTAGTTCGAAAGGTTGGCAATGTAAAAAATGTTTTTTTTTATTTTTTTTTATTACCGAATTCTTTTGGCGTTTGTGATCCTTTTCCATCAGATTTGCTGAACCACTTTCTATATTTTGAAAAAAATAACATGTTTAATCAAAAGCTTTGATTTTATAGCGTTCACGAGAAATATTATTCGGAAAAAAAATACCATCAAAAAGTGATTAAAACTCGTGGATTGGTTTCGTGAGGTATCGATATTATTTCGTATTGATAAAATGGTTGAATATTTTATTTATTGCATATGTTTGTATTGGATTCTCGCCTAGCTTAATTAGGCGAATGGGATAGTTCGAGCCCACTGGCCTCAACCGACTTCGATGTATTTATAAAAATGAAGTAATAAGTTTAATTTTTTTTCTTTATTTTTGTTAATTAACTAAGTGTTGATTATACATCAATACGAATATTATAAATGAGATAACTCTGTCTGTCTGTTACGCTTTCAGGGCCAAACCAATGAACCAATTTTGGTCATCAACAAGCTTGAACTCCTAGGACGGTCATAGGCTACTTTTACCTAACCCAAGCCCCTCGCCCCGTCTACACAAAGCCTTGGATGGAAACTAATGTTCTACCTACGAATGATTAAAAACAAACTCGTTACCATTAGGCGTGTTTTATTCAACATTCGAATGGAATCGCAATACAAGCTTTTCTTTTACGATTGCCCATGTCATCTCATGTCCACCGCTGGGCGAATATATCTCCAAGGGACTTCCCCGTTGGCTAAATTGCGCTACCTGCATTCAAAGATGTAAAAACAATCTTATTTCAGTTATATGTTGCTTATGACTAATATATAAAAAATACCCTTTCAACCTAACTTAATTAATCATTAAAAAGTCACGTTTCGTTATTATTACAACAATTACTTTACACTAGGGAATTCGTTTCGAAAAATTGTCAGAAGTTTCCATTCGATATGATTTAAAAAAAACAATAATTAAAATACTCATTATTTAATGATGAATCGTCTTTATACAGAAATAAGTTAAGAAATAGTTTCGAAGTGTAAAACAAAAAAAAACAAGGCACACTTGCCTTGTTTTTTTTTGTTTTACACTCAACAGTTTTTAAACTCAACAGTTTACTTATTTCCAAAATCTCCTCTCAAAATGTATTTATTTATTAAAAATATATAGATGTTTATTTTTATTCTTGACACGCATAAGCCTTGTCTTCTCTTCGGGTGATGCTTCGGGTGATAAACTAACAAAAATAAACTCTACCCAAACTAACATACATAATTAAACACACACATACACAACATAATATTAAAAAAATAACACACATTTCTCAATAAATGAAATATTATCAACAAAACTTTATACATTATAATCTATATTGTTATATTATTTTATTTTCAATCCTCAGTACGTCCAATAAGACGTGATGGTCTCCGTCTTATTGCCTCCACTGAATATCGGAGGGCTAGTTTATTTTGCTCCCAGAGAATCGGAATTGCGTTTCAATTCCGTGCTATCATTATTTATATAGTAGCTATTTTTAATATTGATATAATAATAATAATAAGATAAATTTGATCTTAAATAAATACAAATAAAATTTAAAAAGCGATATAAGTATATAAATAGCATTCATTCCCTAGCATTCATCATATTACTATCGATGAGATATTAAAAACAAATAACAAACTTTGTATCGAGCAGAACAATCTATTCCGTTAAGTCACCTCACAGCGCGTCACGCGTACTTTGTTCAAGTATCTTTAATGCATCTTCAAGTACTAGTCCAAGTTGAATTTAACCAATTAAAATGCTTAAAGCCTTAAATAAATACACAAATGAAAACAGTTATAGTAAATATTGACATGAATGGCCAGAATGCTAACAGCATTCATTCTGTGAATCGCAACTTCATTTTGCTTTAATGTAAGTAATTATGTGCTTTGTAATAAAATAAATAAACTAAACTACAGCTTATTTATTCTATGTTTCCAATAAAAATTATCTGTGGGTTTTTGTCACGTCACGTACGTAAGTTTTTATCTTTTTATGTATGTATTGTTTTGTGCAAGCAAGTTTAGTGTTTTATTTAATTATAAAAACTATAAGCTTGTTACAAAAATGAGAGTAACTTATAAATACAACACTACTAAAGTTAATTTCAATCTTCAAAAACCAAATTAAATATAAATAAACTAGCGACCCGCCCCGGCTTAGCCTGAGTAGCAGAGTAAATACTCCTTAAAAAAAAACTGTCGTAGCATTGTATCGGCTTTAAGCCACAGTAGGCGACAGCGGGGTCGCGGGAGCGCGAGGGTGGTTGCATCACACGTTAGTTTGATCGGTGTGGCACCGCTTGAATTTAATTAGTGCGCGATAATTTTAAATTTACGATAACTCCTAAGGTATTGCTTTATATTGGATGGTGTAAAGGGCAATTATAATATACATAAAGTAATTAACGTATTTAATTTGATAAGGATTAATTTCATATCCGTTTTATAGCTTTCCAACTATCACATTATTATGTAACCATTTTTTAAACATTAAAGTTGGTATAGTTAACTATCCTAAAAATATAGACATATGCCATCGCTGACTTTTCTGTAGATCTATGAAAGGGGAACAATTTCACCGTACATTATTTTATGATAATTCAAACGGGTTTTACAGTGTTTTCGATGAAAGCGAGCCGATTGGGGGCTCGTTTTTTTCCGACTTCTTCACCAATTATCGTCATATTTCAACAAATTTACAGAACATTAATTAATTATACACGTAAACCTTCCTGTTGAATCACTTTGGCCATTGGTGAAAACCGTATAAAAATCAGTTCATATTACTTGCCGAATTTCGTAGTTCTAGGTCAACGGGAAATACCCTATCAATTTTGATTTCCTTGAGTGTCGAAATATACGTTTTTTTGCGGCATATACGGCCGTATCTATTTTTTACGTTACCTTGGATGTTTGATTTTTTCAGCTTAAGTAAATGAGACTGCAGACTTAAGTAAATAGTTTTAATTTCAACTGGATACCTCCACACGCACCCGAGATAAAGGGTCTTGACAGACAGACAGACAAACAGACGGACGGACAACAAAGTGATCCTATAAAGATTCCGTTTTTACCTTTTGAGGTACGGAACCCTAATTAAAGTTCCGAATTATTCAATATACCGATTTATATAATGATTTTTGTTTTAAGTTCAACAAAGCACAGAATGGTAAGGTACTTAATACTTTCAAACTTAGTTACCTTCATTGGCGAGCCATGTTATAAATAAACTTTTAGCTTTTACGAATTTGGAAACTTGTATTAATGTAGCAACAAACTTTACTTTTATCGAGTGAATTATTGAAATAGTTACTGTACAATATTTTATAAGTTATTGTTTATATATAAAAGTATTAATCACGGTCTTGTATGCAGGTCTATCAACCGAGTCCAATTTCAGTGGTGAGGGATAGGTACGATTGTGATATAACTTCGCTGTACGTCGTTGCTATCGGTATATGCGGTCACGTGCCGGGTGAGACGCGGCGAATATTTTTGTCTCCCAAGTATTGTGTTATTTAATCATTGTTATATCGTTTTGTTGAGTTTTGCGGATTTGTTGATATTTTTGTTTTGTTTGGATTTGATAAAGTGATCAGCGTAATTATATTACGCGATCGAACATAAGCTCTTCTTTCAACATCGGTCGGACCCTACCCAATTGCAAAACTGCGTGAGTACAAATCCGTCAAAGAAAACTCTTCGATTTTGAGAGCGCTAAAAACACGTATGACCTATCGTCATGCCTCTGGCGGCCGTAAATTGAACTGAACAGCAACATTAAGCCGACGTAGCCCCACTACTGTAGTTGATACACCTGTGTATACGACTGCGGTATTAATTGTCACTCTTTGAAATTGGCTTTCCCCTCACGTAGCTTAAAGCACAGTCCTAAAGCCTTGAGGCGGACTATCAATACCATCTTATATAAAAGATATCAAAATGTGATCATAGACAAGTTTTGGTACTTATTAATTTTGACATATTTCTACACTATGATATTACCTATTAATTGTTTAAGAACATGTATTTTATATTCTGTATTGTTTTTAAAAATTGTCTGCACAATATGCTGAAAAAAATGGTTCTATTTTTAATGCATTTAGTACAGAAACTGTAATGCCTTGAACGAATGAGAAGCTAAATATAATAAATAGAGAAATTTTGCTTATTGCAGCAAACTGTCTTATATATTTTTCTTTAAACGAGTTTTCTCAGCACGGTACTTTACTCTGAATCAGTTTTATGAAAGTTATGGGGCTACTTTTAGAAAAGTCGGCGACGCCTGAAATGCCTACTTTAGAAAATTAAGGTCAATTTAGTCCAAAGTTCTTGTTCAAATGAACATTTTAAATCCTGCTTTTTCTAATTCTTTTAAATGAAGATTTCAAGTAAGTATATCAAGTTAAGCCGTGACATAAAAGAGAGTAAGTAGTTTTGTGTCAGAATAGTTCTAAACAAACATTAACTCAAACTTCATCTCGAATTTTATCTTTATTGCCCAAAGAAAAAACTAGAAAATTTAGCATTAGGAACCCTTAAATCTAACCGCAGCTTAAGGAAATGATTTAAGTCCGTTCAACGAGGTAATTGACAATAATTCATACAAAGACTTTAGACAAGGCACGGCGGCAGTCCAAATTTTGAATTGAGTTAACCGTGTCATGTGGGGTATCGTATGAAAGGGCTTCATTATCATAAGCCTATACAGATTTTTAATTATTTTTATTATATATAGTTTTCGATTTATCACAAAGAAAAAAAAACTTATCCCTTTTTTGTAAATATAGGTAAGTACAAAATAATTTTGGTGTATTTAATATATAACAGTTTGCACTGTTATATATGTTATATATGTTATGCATACCTGCTTATTTAATTTGATTTTTTTGTAATTAAACTTAATAACTATTCATTTCTTTTTCAGTCACCACTTACAAATCTGGTTTAAATTTGTTATTTAAGTAAATAAAAAACTATTTTTGATAATAATTATGTACCTGCAAATTTGTACGGCACCCACTTGTCCTTTTTTTCTAAATATCGCTGAAGCCTTGCTAGAACGCAATATGAGGTATGACTAGCTATCGTTGGATTTCTTCTCAATATGTTTGAAGACAAAAATTGCATGTTTTTGCTTAAGAGCTTATAGAAATGACTTTAATATCTAAATACGTAACCCAAAAACGTTTGACAACACCGAGATACAATAACCGATCGTTAAATACAAATATCGGAGGTCCTAAGGAGGAGCCAAGATGACATTCTACAATTGTAAACGCTAATAGAGAACTAAACAAATGTATGAGAGTGACATCTCTCAACGATAAGTCACGTGGTCTAAAGCCTCGGGTTCGATACAAAGCTATATAATTATTCGATCATAACATAAATACACATAATACCAGCCTTTGAATGTCCCACTGCTGAGCTAAAGTCTCTTCTTCTATTTTTGAGAAGGTAAAAAAAAGTAAAGAAAGAAAGATGTTTTCCTTCACCGTTAAGCGCGAGATGAATTATAAACACAAATTAAGCACTTGAAAATTCAGTGGTGCCTGCCCGGGTTTGAACCCACGATCTTCGGTTAAGATTCATGCGTTCTAGCCACTGGGCCATTTCGGCCTTATATTTACAACAGACATGATTCTCTACTACAACCATACTGGTTTTTCAGTTCTGAAAATATGAAACTAATCGAATAAGTGGATTGTCGAAAAAAATCTGAGGTTTTTTTTCTCGTATAATACTTAGGTATTACACGAGAATTCGCCGACTCCCATGATACTATTGAATTTCATTTCGAAAAGCTTTCTCTATTTCAAAATAGTAAATCGACATTGGCTATTACGATTGTAACAAAGCAAAGCTCAGCGCGGACAGAACGCTTAGTATTGTCAGAACAAAACGAGACTTTAAAGTGCCACAGCTAATTAATTGAACCCATCACAGAGCAGTGTTCGCAAACACGATGGATCAGATCCCTTTGACATGACGGACTAAAAGCGGTACAGATTGATTCTTGTCGACGGTTATAGGCATTTAGAAATCTATATTGAAGATTGTAGTGTAGATTTTATGTTTTTGACAGCATTCGTTCGATATATCGATCGATAGTATTGAAATTTGATATTATTATATTTAATTATGGTTGCCTTTATTTTATTTACATTAAAACCTTAACTAAATACAAATAACATTTAAAAATATATTATTATACAAGTCGTGACCGCGTGGAATGGTGGCAAGAATGCTAGCAGCATTTCCCCTTTCACCTATAATTATTTGCGTATAATAATATTCACACAATAAACTGAAACAGATCACTAACTTTATGAACTTTATGACTATTAGCTCCTCGATGTGATTAAAACAAATAAATAATTATTAAACTAGCGAGACCCGAGTTATCTGATCAACTCTGAGAACTACCCCGACTGTAGGTCCAGTGTATTTATTTAGAACTAGCGTTACTCCCGCAGTTTTATTCGCGTAGCCGTGTAGCCTATGTCAGCATGTATCCTATGTTACTCGGTGATAATGTAGCTGTCCATTGGTGAAAGAATTTCTAAAATCGGTTCATTGGTTTAGGCGTGACAGCGTAACAAAGAAACGAACAAACTCACATTCGCATTTATAATATTAGTTATAATTACTGTAATGTTAGAATTACTGTGGCGTTATATTAACATAGAACGCCTTAATCAAATTTGTTCGTTATTATTTAAAACGAAAAAGAAAAAACAAATTAAAGTATGTATAAAAAATATATAAAAACAAATTACAATATTCTCTTTCGCTACTAAATAATGTGAAAATAAAATTCCACCATCCTATGAATGGCTTGCAAATTCACTAAGCGAAATTGTAATTTACCTTGAAATAGCTGCGGGCGTCTCGCCGTGTTCTTGCTCTTCGCCGAATTAATTATATTTGCTTCATTACAAAGTGAACAAGGAAATAATGAAGTCGGCGTCTCTTCGGCATGACGTGATTCTTTAAAACAAATTTTGATTCATACTTATTTTGGGATTACTTAACAAAGAATATATAAAATAACATATTTTTTAAGGAGATCCTCTCTCTCATCCTTTTATTTAAATGATTCGAGCCTAAATCTTTTTTCATAAATACTAATTAGTTGCTGAAAAAAACGTTATCACCGTGGCATTTGGTATATTTATAGGCAAGAAATTCTATGCCTAGCCAGCGTCAAGAATTGTGACAATAAAATAATTGAGACCTTGATAATAAATTAAGAATCTTTTTATAAAAGTAAAATACTAATATACTATTCTTAACAATGTTCGAAAGAATGTATCAATTCATGGACCCGGGATATATTAAATAAAAGAGAAATGCGTCATCGCCGTTACAGAAAATGAATATTACTTTTTTGCTAAAAGTGGACACTTCGAATATACAATTACGTTGTCAAGAGCTATTTGTGTTTTTCATTAGTATTTAAAGTTATTTTTAATTATACACTCATATTTGTCTATTTTTTAAAAAAAAAGCAAGACTATAATATTAATGTAAACTGTCAGGACGATGTTTGATTGTATGGTTTTGCGGAAAACTAGTATTGAAACGTTGACATATCAAACGTTAGTGCTTAGATCGCTTTGTGACCAATGCTCTTTGATAAAAATACTTCTTGGAAACCTTTGTAAATACTGACCATAATAAAATTGACTCTGAGACTAAGACCTATTTGAAAGTATTATTATTGTATTTTATTTTCAATTATTTATGACTATTTTTTTTTATTATGCTAAACATATATATATATTGTGCTAGTGTGTATAGCCGTATTTATGGTCATATATTTTAGAATTATAAAAAAAATTAAAGTGGTTAGTTTGAGTTTATTTGAATTTTTAGTTTTTTTTTTCGTTCCAATCGTTTTTATTAATGTTAATTATTTTATGGGTAGTAATTAAAAAGCATGTTACGTCATTTTAAAATGTTATGTATTTAACTGTGTTACAACTTACACCTTTACATTTTTAGGTGTAAGAAATACCACTATATATTTAACAAATAATACTGAAGGAGATGGTGAAGTTCTTTTGTCATAAAATATGATTATTAATACAAAAAAAAAAATATTCCAAGCTGTTGCAAGCTAGGCAACGTTACATAAAACAAATTTGAAAAATAATGAAGTTGTGAATGTCATTTATATGTCGCGAATAATTCCAAAATCTTCAAGTTAGTGAAACCTTTTTTTTGAATTCAATATGGTTAATTACGTAGATATAACAACAATTAACACATCGTACAATTGACATCAAATAATCAATATATAATAATCAATCATGTAGTAATTGAATCGAATACTGTGATCCGGACAATAGAGCATGTTACACGCCGAGGGCACAATGTTAAACAACATAACAGGGCCGTATTTAGGTGTCTGAATTTGCCATAAATTAGGCCTTTTTTAGCTTTCGTATTTGGTAACATCATACCGATTCGGTTCCGATCCAAATATAATACAGCTGAGGGGTTTTTTTTGTGAAGAATAGTTGAAGCTGATAATTGAAGATATTATAAATAAATTAATACGACATTACAATATACAGCTTTAACTAACGATTGGAATCTTGCAAGCGTAATCAACGAAGAATCGTTCATTTCGCAATCCAGCACTCGGAGTAGACCACTATCAATGATATCAATTTATTAGTGTTCGATGTCAATTTATTATAAATTATTTTTTTGAAATTGGCGTAAGAACTGGAATTGGTTGGAATGGAATTTTGACGTTTTGTTTTTAAAATTGTATTATAGTTCAACCAAAAATTCAATCCGGGCCCGCTACAGAGATATATTATTATGGTATATACATTATACATATTATACATTATATATTGATATCTATTTTATACATATTACCGTAACATTCATTGCTATGCGGATGACAGCACTGTAGACGTACTTTACACCGGCCGTGCTAATATTTCTCGGGAACACGTCGACGAGTGTCGGAATAAACTTGTGTCTGAAGTCGAGACCTTGTTAACCAAGGTCTCAGACTGGGGCCGACTAAACTTAGTCCAATTCAACCCCAATAAGACTCAAGTTTGCGCGTTAACCGCTAAAAAGTCTCCTTTTGTCGTATCCCCTCACTTCGAGAATACTCCCCTCACTGCCACAGCCAGTATCGGGATACTTGGCGTCGAGGTTTCGAACGTTGTTCAGTTCCGCGGTCAACTGGAAGTTAAAGCCAAATTAGCTTCCAAAAAGCTTGGAGTGCTCAACAAGGCGAGACGGTACTTCACGTCGGACCATCGCCTAAAACTTTACAAGGCGCAAATTCGGCCCCACATGGACTACTGCTCTCACCTCTGGGCGGGAGCTCCACAGTACCAGCTTCTTCCTTTTGACCGCATTCAACGTAGAGCAGTTCGAATTGTCGACGATCAGGTTATTACCGACCGGCTTGATTCTTTGGATTTGCGTAGAGATGTTGGGTCACTCTGCATCCTCTATCGCATATATCACGGGGAGTGTTCTGAGGAGTTGTTTGGTTTAGTCCCGGCCGCTGAGTTTCACCACCGGACATCGCGCCAGAACTCAAAATTCCATCCTCACCACCTCGATGTCTGGAAGTCCACAACAGCCCGTTTTCTAAGGCATTTCCTGCCTCGTACAATCACTCTGTGGAACCAGCTTTCGCCGGCGACTTTTCCGAACCGATACGACATGAAAACCTTCAAGAAGAGAGCGTACTCTTTCCTCAAAGGCCGGCAACGCACCTGCAAGTCCTCGGATGTTGCAGATGTCCATGGGCGGTGGTAGTCACTTTCCATCAGGTGAGCCTCCTGCTCGTTTGCCCCCTCTTTATATAAAAAAAAAAAAAAAAATATTTATATCTCTATTTAAATATATAAAACAAAATTAATTTATATAATAATATACTCAATTTAAATTTAATGATATGACATTCGCAACCAAGAGTTTTTATTTAGAGAGTTAAAGATGTGTTCAAATTCATGTTACAAAAAAAAAAACAAATATAATGCCACAGAGAAAAAATATTTTATTAATATTTCTAAAATAGCAACTTAATGTGCCTGTTAATTACGCTGGCTCACTCGCCCTTCAAACCGGAACACACTACCCCCGAGTACACAGCTCTACCTCTGAGTAAACAGCTGGATTAGCGTATTCATTTCAACAATATATTTGGACCTCTAAATGTATATGAAAGTTTTACTATAAAACAATTTGTTCAACAATTTGTAGACGATCAAATGGGCTACTTTACGGTATTAACAATCACTATGGGTTTCCACCGCTAATATACATTGTCGCCGTAAGAAACTTTAACCATTCCTTACATTGCCAATGCGCAACCAATCTTGGGAACAATAACAATACACGTTCTTTGTGTCTGAAGTTAGACTCACTCATCTTTAAAAGCGGATCACAACAATACGAAATATTGGTTCGCTGGCTTTATATATAACCCGTTATTTGACATTGTTCCAATGTCTGGGTTTAACCAGGTTTAACGCTATCGTTTAATGGATCTGAGTGACAGCTCCGACAATCGGGCGACAACACATATCAGCGGCACATTCGATTCTATTTGATGTTTGAGTCGAGTACTTTCGAATATTCTAATATTTTCTAACGTTATTTATTAGTGTATGGAATAATATAAAATACTCTTTTAATGTTAATTATATTTATTACAAAACTAGCTGATACCCGCGACTTCGTCCCCGTTGCTTGATATATTAACAAAGTTTTCTTACGTCCGAAGGAAAAAACATGAAAAAGATCGCAAGCAAAAATATACTTTGTTTAAACATGCATCACTGAACACGCAGTGCATATACAAATCGTTGTTTCTTGAAACTTTAATATCTTTTTATAAAATGAAGATATCGAATTAATTTTGATAAGGGCCAAGTGTCTAAGAAAAAAATTTTAGAAAATTTCATTGAAATCTATTCAGTAGTTTTTCCGTGATGCGCACAACTGCAGACTCTATCATTTGATTTATATAGATATAATGCCTTTTAGTAATACTAGATTTTTTTTAATCACCATTAAATTTCAAATTATAATTCCCAATAGTTATTTATGACGAGTGGTTGGCGTGGTTGGTAAGTTACTTGGTGGTAGGGCTTTGTGCAAGCTCGTCTGGGTAGGTACCACCCACTTATCAGATATTCTACAGGCACAAGGGACATAACATCTTAGTTTCCAAGGTTGGTGGCACATTGGCAATGTAAGCGATGGTTAACATCTCTTACAATGCCAATGTGTATGGGCGTTGGTGACCACTTACCATCAGGTGGTCCATATGGTGGCTCATCCGCCTTCCTATACAATAAAAAAAAATACTTGCCTTTCACGCCGCCGGTCGTGGGTTCGATTCCCACCAAGGACTGACATTTGTGTGCATGAACATGTATGCTTAATTATCTATATAAGTATGTATTTACAAAAGAAAAGTAGAATCTGTAAGCATATAAGTTGTCTGGTTTTCATAGTACCGGTTCTGCTTAGTTTGGGTTCAGATGGACTTGTGTGAATAATGTCCCAGGATATTATTATTATTATTATTATTTTAAAGTCCCTTTTTCGTAATAACGGCGACGGCGCCAATTGCAGACGTTTCGCATCGCCGCACAGAACAAGTTACTTCGTTAAAACTATATGATTAAAATATTCACGAGAGCTAGGATAGTCGTAACGAGTTGCCTTTACTTTCCTTCGAACAATTTAAATTATTTGTTACCTATTCTTGTTCATCGATTGCTCGAATTTATTAAATGTTTTAATTAAGCGTTTTGTGCAAATTCAGTTTACCACTTACTTATTAAAATTTAGACAAGCCTACTCAAAAATAGTACGCGAAAAATAAATTTATAAAATATATAATATAATGTCGGACAATCGTAGTCGCGATCCGACTAAGGGTTCAAAACTTCAGAAATTCCAAAACTTTTCTTTTCACTTTTGCTGTGATTTTTGCAAGGAAAAGTAAAGCAACCTATGAAAGTGGCTTTTGAATCATTGATTCACAGCTGGGCTTAGACCTCACCTCTTCTTTTGAGGAGAAGGTTCAGAGCTTATTCAATCACACTACTCCAATGCGAGTTGATATACATGTAGCAGATGTTCAGTGAAAGTTTAATATTACCTATGCAGGTTTCCTTACAATATGGTAGAGGCGGTCGACTCGTAGATGATACTGTTTATAAATATAAAAAAGTCAGCCGTCACGGAACGTCTAGCAGATGTGAAACATTGAATGAAATAAAATGAAAACGGTTTGTTTATTCATTTATTTATCGCTTATTTTCATTAAATACAATAATTTAAAATTCAAAAAGTTTTTTAAAAGACCTCGTTTCCAACAACATACAAAAGACAGTTATCACTTAACAGAGAAATATTACGACGTACTAATTTATAAATTATAAAAAAAATCAATGAAATATTGGAAAACAAAATAACATAAATTAAAGAAACTATAAATATGAAATATTTCTCAATCTCCATAATCACTAAAAGCTAGTATATAGTACCTACCTAAGTAGGTTCGTTACGCGATATTGAATTTAGACGTTTTTTTTATTATATAAAATTTCAACAAGAGATTCAAAATACTAACCTTAACTATAATGTCAGTTTGTTAAAGTATCTTTGCTGGACAAATACGTCTCCACAAAGGGGAATTCCGAATGGGATTGGAGCTCAGTGCTTTGTAATGTTAGTCGGGTTGGCGAACGTACAAGACTCAGGATTTTCGACCAACATAATCAAGTACCAGACGTTTTCCTTTATGTAGACAATTAATCAGAAACGAAGGTTCATTGTCAATTGTCATTCAAATATTTAATTTATTATGTCCTAGGTAAAAATTAGTGTAAATTTTTTTGTCTCGTCAGAGTTCCTGAAATATTTATTCAACTTTGTATCATTTGTGCCACTCGCGGAAATGGCTCTGTTACTATCAACGTTTCGAAGGAATAGGCGTGTCAAATAATAATTTTAGTAACAGAATATTAGGTATTTGATATACCTAATATTCTGCTTCAAATGGCTTCAAACATTTACATTATAATTGAAGAAAAAATATTCCTTTAATTCTTTCAAATATTTCTCATACATCATAGGTCTAGCGAGTGTTGAATTTGAATTTTTTTTTTTAATTCATTTCAATCAAATTAAATTTCATCTTGATTGTGTAGGACGAATATCACTACTAATATAACTATCTATCACCGTCACTATCTATTATTGTCACTAGACGGCGCTGTTCCATTCAATCCATTCCATTCAAAATTTAATTGAATTTTCTATACAAATATTGTCACTAATATTGCCAATAATCGGAACTATGGAAATATAGTATAGAAACACATATAATAAAAGTAATAGTCCAACAGACTATTTTTTGCCACGGCAGTCTATCTCAAGAAAGATTAGCCAAGATTAGCCATTATAGTGCCCAAGTATGTGCGCAAACACAGGGCACTCCCTATTCCCTAACTCTCATAACCTGGTGGGACGACAATCAGACACAACTGGAAAGAGTTGAGAAAAAAAGAGACCAATGGCTTCACTTGATTTCCAAGGCACAGGAGTCTTGAAGTTGGAAGTGTGTAGAGTACACACATCCAACTTCCAGACTCCGGAGAACAAAAAATCTCAATAACATTTTATTGGCCCTACCTGGGATTTGAACCTGTGGTCCTGCCACTTGGTCTGTGGCCTTACATGTAGCGACTAGATCAACGAATCAGTATCTTAATAGTAAATAAAATAATAATTAGCCTATAATTACCTTCCTGAAGAATTGGGTCATCAAAGAAAAAGATTTTCTCTAATCCAGTAAAAAAGTACCGGAAATTATTGCGTCCAATTTTTTTATCTTCGTGTTTATTGTATGAGTATAAAATATGTAAATATTTTATTACAGTGTATTAAATCAAATCAAGCAAATGCAATGTATTAAAGCAAATCGTATTAAACAAAGAAAAGTGATTTTGAATTAATAACAATTTCATATTTAATACTATAAGTTTCTGGATTATATTACTGTGCTTTACCTGATTAGGTTATTAGTACATTAGATTATCTAGTGTTTGCTTATTATTAATATTTTAAGAAGATATTTCATTTGGTTTTAGATGTTAAAAGCTATTATTTGTCACTTGGATTGTCAATAAAAAATGTTTTACGAATTTAAAGCTTTTATCTGGGTCTGCGCTGTTATATTTGGAGTGGAGTTATTCAGCTTTTCGTTCAATGTCCGGCTCCTGATAGTTCCGCTATCAAATGGATGATATAAATTTGCCGTGGATTAAAATTTTACCATCGTTCGTTTGGTCTATCATTGAATCTCATTTACACCAAAGACTGTGTTCGTGCTATTTTTAGAGGTATTTTTTTGTATCGCACCTTATCTAAAATCTGATAAGAATTCCGTCGCTGTAGTACTAAGATCCAAAATTCACAACGGAGGGTGGCCATCCGCATAGTCCGGGACATCACACGATATCCTACGAGGCGTCAAACTCCCTAGCGAACTTCTGTACATTCAGGCGAATATCGACGAAAGGGTTTATCAACTGACCCATCCTCCGTCAGAATTCGAGGAAGTGCTTTCAGTGTTCTGACGGAAGTGAGGCGTTGAAGTGTAGGGAACACTGGAGGGCTCTTGCAACGTAGCGCGACCGTCTCTGCGAAGAGCGATACGCGAGCAATCGCGTCGTCGAAACGATCTTGCCAGCCTTCGAAGCCTGGTTGGAACAAACCGACTTACGTAGGTAATGATTGTTCACGGTTGTTTAGCAATCGGTATGGAGGGACGTATCCTTCTTCTGTGAGAATGTCATGGTCTTGACGGAGATGGTGGAGCGGGAAGAAGAAAGTATAAGCACGCTTGCTTACTTGTTTGTTTGTTACACCGGCTGGCAGTGAACTAATAAAGAAACAACTTACTTTCATATTTAAAGTATTATATAATCTTTCATGTTTTTTATTGACAGCAAAATATTTTTTGTAGTGTATGTGAATGACTAACTGTTACGATCAAATGGTGGGACATTAAAAAATTCCCTTTGGTAATGAATTTCGCATTTTATTTGAATAACTTCGATCCTGACCTCGATCCTGGCTGTTGTCGTTCCCACTCCAATATAAAACAATAAAATGATTAAAAAAGCTCTATATTTATTTCTTTAATTTTTATTAAAATCAAATTTTAACAATTTTAACAAATTTTAACAATTTTGGTTTAATTTACGAGTAAAATAATACTTTATATACAAGCTGTTGCATTATCTCGGATAGAAACAAAAAATAATTTTAAATACATTTTATTTAAAACTTATTTTTGTCTGCGAAAAACCAGTTTAAACGGTCAATGGGATATTAAATTTCAAGAATAAATAATAGTTGATTTTAAATTTTTTCTCAAAGGAAATCATTAAAAATTAATATACCAATTAATCTACATGAGGCATATAATATTATACGGACATTTAATAAAACACACGTAATCTGTGAAATTAATTTCGTATTACAAATCAATTTACATTCACGTTGCACACAAATAGAACAATGGCAAACGGGTTTCATTCGCTATGCGGTTGACGTATCACATTTGCAAATTTTAAAAGCAATTCGCGTATACCATAAAATATTTTTGAATTGACAAAGAAGAAAAACGATATAAAATATGACCGATTTCAGTAACAGTGGCCAATCTCAAAAGATATTAAGGCAACTGTGCAGCATATATTCTAGTTCACAAGTATGCAAGCCCAAGTTCCCTCAATCTTATGATCCGATGGGACAGCAATCCGACACGACCGGAAAGAATTCAGACACATAACAAACGGTTTTACTTCCTTTTCGAAGACGTTTATACTTTTATAGTGTCTAAGCAATTGGTTATTCTCCGTGTAGAATGGCCGCTGGGACTGAAATTTATCAGCAGAACATCGTCATCATTATATTATATACCTAATAAATAATCAAATCTTAAATAATATTATTATTAAAGACACAAATTCTACACAAACATTATACGTCAAATACATAGTATGAGATGTTAGAGCCGTTATTTTGAGTTAAGTTTTTTTTAATAAATTTACGAACTTGTCCGCTTTAAAAAAGTTCGGCCATCATTCAAATAATGCGATAATTATTTATAACTTATTGAATAAGTACATACACAAATAGTAACATAATAATATCATTCGTACAATGATGTGTTATCAAAAATGAATTCTAACCGTTATTATATGTTCAATTTGTTAAAAATTTAATTTTGGAGTCTGTTTGTTCTAATTTTATCAACTGAAATGTTTTAAAAATTGAGAAATGTCGCTTTGTTGGCTGGCGTTAATAACTGCAACACAGTTTTACATTGTGGGAGTTATTATCGTTCACATTTTATTAATGATTTCATAATTGCTTTTTAATTAAATTATTATATATTATATACATTTTACGATCAATGGAGCCATGTCGATAGAATATCAGTTGTTTATCACTTATCCTGTTGTTGGAATTAGCTATATTTACAAAATAGCTTTCTAGTTAACCTTGTTATAGAACTTGACGCTAAACCCACCGCATATTTGCGTAGCGTGTCGATTGATCAATAATTACTGTGATATTTCCTATTCGGATAAACAATTCGCTTAAACCTAAGAGCTGTACAGGCTGAATTAAAGCTGTAATTTCGGTAAATCGACAGTTAAGAACATTCTGCGTAACCTGTTTGCATTTGTTTCGACCGAAAATAATACTAAAGTCAGACATTTGCTAACAACAATAACATAATGTAATTGATTTAAAAGAGCTCGTCGGGACTAATGCTGAAGTAGAAAATGCCAAATTAACTGTGCTGAAGGAAGAGAAGAATTCAAATGTCTGGGACTTGCTGTTCATATGTTTATGTTAAGTCTTATTATGGTATCATTAAGAGAAACAGGAACAAGTCCAGATGCAAAATTTTCAAAGCTAATAAATATTCCATAATATTCAAAAATACATTTAACGTATTATGAATAAGATTAAGTAAACAATAAAGTAGTAATCATACACTTAAAACTTAATAGTTAATATAAATTAAAATTACCATTTTATTGTAATTATTGTAAGTATATATTTACAGAGATAGCTTACTTTTACGGTCTAAAGTATAATAAATTATGTTGAAATTTAGAGGTCAGTGAGGTAGACCAACATTAACAAAGTGCGTTCCAGGTACGTTTTTTACCCATCCCGGGGGAGGTTTGGGTACTGGCACCCATTCCTTAACCTCCGCCGGTCCCCACATCCTTTTCCAAACGGCAACGTAAACTTTTTTCTCCTGCCACGTTTTTACCCAGCGTGGTCTCCAAATAAACTTTTTCTTCCAAAATCCTTGGAAAGTAGGAGATTCAAAGTGATGGTGGGACGATCTCTCTCTGAAATAGTTTCGTTTAAATATAAGCAAATTGAAAATATGAAAACTTAACCTAATATTGTAAGAATTGTAAGAGTTGCAAAGTAACAAATATGAATACAACTATTTTAAATTTTAAAATACTATGCTAAAGATTGCTTTTTTTACCAGTGGAATTACTGTTTGTATATTACTTACATGGACGAGCGAATGAGCGAAAACCACCTATAGATCTTTTATTGTACCTCTGATTACATAATACTCTGTATTGCTATGTTCTGGTTTTAAGGATGAATGAGCCGATGCAATTAAATGTTTAAGGGATATAAAATCTCAGAGTAAATATCTATCAGCGAAGATAACCTACCACTAATTAAGTAAAAACTTACCACTAATTAAATTATTTCTTTTTTAGATTCTGTTATAAATAAAATAAATATATTTAGTGAGGTATTCACAACATTCTTCTTATCGAGTTCTTATTAAATGTAGAGAAGTAGAGCTTTGAGAAAGAATTTGAAAATTATCGTGAAACATTTTCGGAAAATGATAAAGTATTTTCACGGTTCGTATGTATAGTGAGTAAATAGAACATCGCTATTGGTATATTGTCTGTAAATTGCAATTCCAAGTATAATTCGACAAATCCATGTCAGACTATATTAGGCATTTTGGCCCTGTGCCAAAATCTGAACTAATATCGACATCTTGTCAAATGTCGTATTATGATATCCGTTGCAACAGATAAGTGATACCTAATTGGAAATCCTATATTCCCATCCAGAATAACTAATGGGAGCTTTATGAAATATATAGTGAATAGTATCTTTATTTACTACAATGGCGTTGCTAAAAAAAACACGTTCGCTAATTTGAAACCGCCATTTTGTTGAAAGATAGAAAGGTTAAAATAATTCATTATTTTGTGACTTATTATCGTTGTTATTAATTAATTGAGCGAGTAATTTACATCAACTTATATCATTTGGTGTTCTATTTAAAAAATGCTCATTCGAGGTTTTCTAAAACCGGTTTTCACGTCTGGATGCTAAATATAGTATAACAATATGATAACGGCGAAGATGATAAGAGGTGAGTAAAGACTTTGTATCTTTTATTCCATTCAGCCCCTACCGTTACTCCGCGAGCTGTTGGCAATAATTCCCTTGATACTGCCGTGGCAGAATCGAGAGAAGTATAGTGTTTACATACTGCCCTACCACTTACATCGCTTTTGACTTTCGGCAATGGCAGGCGTCGAAATATTTACTGCGTTCGCGCTCTTCTCGCAAAACACAATGATGTTAGAATTTTAATAAGATTTCAAGTTAAAAAAAGGTAATACGTCGCCGTAGAAGATGGTGGATGATATCTACTTTGTGTTTTAATTTATGGGTTTTGTCTTTTACGTCCCATATTGTTTTTCCCCTTCTAGTTATTTCATTGTCATTGTAATTGAAATTTTATTGTCTATCAATGAGACAAAATTCGATGATAAAGTTTGAGGTAATACCTAAAAATAAAGACTTTTTTTACTACTCTCAATATCACATGATAACACTTTTTTATAAAACAGATAAGTAGAGTTGACATTTACAGACAGTTACGGTGAAATTGTAGTTATCAAAAGTTTAGGAAATCAAAAGCTTCTCAATTTTTCAATCTAGCATTCATTTATCATTGGAATCTAGATTTATTAATAATTATATACAGTTATGCTACGTTTTCCATATGGGAAAATCATTAATTTTAGATCATTAACAGTGTCCACTATGTGTGGGAAGATGCCCACAAAAATATTGTTTAACTCCTGTTTAATTATTATTGATGATTTTCTAAACAATTAGCACTAGACACAATAATCACTTATTTACATGTATTAATAATTGTACTACAAGTCCTACAAATATATACACAGAGTGCATTTATTCAGATTTATTGACATAAAAGTGATCGAATAGAAATATTCTAAGACGGTATTCGACTTCGAGAGAACAGCGAGCCATGAAGGCTATTTGCCTGACGATTGGAAAAATACTGGTATTGTACGTCCTGTCCTCGTCCTGTCCTATACTCACAGGGTTAAGAAGGTTGGTATTACGACTACTGCTATTTTGACATTTTATTGCTCTCGCCATATTGAATCGATGATTGTATAATATTTGAAAAATGAAATATTGTAGTACAATACTATAAAAATATCTTGTCATTTCATGCATAAAGATTTTCAGATTTGTTTCTTCGTGATCTCTGAAATGAAGTTTTTTATAAAACTAGCTCTGACCCCATCTTCGCACGCGTAAAATGAAGGTTCAAACATTTACATCGTAATACACACTCGTATAACTATTGGTTAACGCTGCGCACACTGGTGAAGCCTAGTCGGCATGATTTTTTCGACGCCAATCATCATAATGTTTCAGCTAATTCAAACAAACCCTAACTGAATTACACCTAAACCTTCCTCATAATTCATACCATTTGTGAATACTGTATGAAAAACTACTCCGAAGTTTTCACATTTATCGCATTCAGACATATAGACATCCAGCTGCTTAAATAAGAAGAAAGAGGGCAAAAACACAACATTTTCTCTTTCAAAGTGAAACAATAGGCAAATGATAGCTACTCACATTGGACTCGCAGGCGACTCAGTTATCTTCGGGTCACTGTCCTCGCATTTCATAATAAGCAACTGAGCAAAAATAAGCGAACCTAATAAAATCTGAAATTATGAATTACAATTTTTAAAATAAAAGTATATCATTGCGTGATTAGACTTTTCAAAATGACTCTGATAAACTGCAAAGTGACTTTAGTAAATTAATGACCGAAAAGCGGCTACGTAGGAGACAATACTATAGCGTCATGTATGTGTAACACAAATTCACTCTCATGATCCAATTGGACGACATTCCGACACGACCAGTTAATCAATATTATTTAAATTACCGTACCAAAATAATTTGTAAAATGACTCTTTTTACACTTGGAAAAGGATGAACTTTTAAAATGCATTTAAAATCTTATTTACAATTGTGTGTACTATACAAAGGCATCGTTTTATTAAAATAAAATTACGGAACACTTTAGCAAATGAACGTTTGTTCATGCTGAAGTGAATTCCGCATCCACCCTTAACTAGTTTTCAAACATAAAATTCAAAAGAACTAACCAGTGATCGTGCACTCATTTTCGATTAAATTTGCGCAAAAATGAACCTTAAATTTCAATCAAATTGTTTCGTTGTTACTTCACCAGTCTTCAACTTATCACTGATGATAAATTGTACCATAAATGCCTTTTATAGGTATACATGATTTGGCGTTTAGCCAGGGGTGTTCAATTTTGTTTCCTGTGTTTAGTATTCACGTGGAGTTTTGAGAGTATGCACGGAAAGTAATAAGCGAACAATACGGTATTCCAAGTTTGTGATACGGCTCTCAATAGTAAGCAATTTGGCAGTGCAATTTACTCGCATGCCTTGTTTGGTTTGGTCTAGTTTGGTTTGGTCTAGTTTGGTTTGTTTAATTAGAAATCACTTTTAATTTTATTTTAACCGACTTGAAAAGTGGATGACGGTTCTCAATTCGACAATCGATTGCAAGTTTATGTTACAAATGAATAAATGATTTTGATTTTGTTTTTTGTTTTTTGCTTTTCAGCTTCAAAGTATATGTCGTATTCGTCGTTGCTATGTTTTCATTTCAGCCTTAATTCTTATTTTTTTTAAAACAATTTATAATGTTTCGTTTTTCTTCTTAAAAAAGTTTTTTTAACATTAAACATTTTGTAACATTGGTAGATTTAGTAACAAACCTTCATTCTATAAGAATAAAGACAGTACAAGCTGAAAAACGATTTTGCTCAAATCAAATATTTGCGAAAAACTCGAACACCATTTTCCCCCTTCGACTCATTCGTCGGGCTCGTTACTTTTCACCTGCTTTCGCATCAGATGCAGGTCCCAGTTGAATCTGTCCGCAATCACAAACAAACGGAGCACGGAACAAATTGAAAAGATTGTTCGCTTCTGATCGAATTCATTTCGAACGACATTCTTACTTAATTCTTATTACAACAATTCCCTTTTAGCTAGAACGAAACACTTAAATGCACTTTATCTATCTAGTCCGTCTGAGAAATAAGAAGTTTTAATACGAATCGTAAAAGCATAAACATGGTTCGGTTCATATAACGCTAGTAGTAAACACCAAACATATATATATGACATATACGAACTTTGTTGCAAATATCGTAACAAAAAAAACATTTCAATGCGACCTATCATTTGACAGTCAATGAAAATAAATTTAGATGCATTACGAACATCGCAAACCAATGCTATCCATAATAAAATATATTGTTCCGAGTTGAATACGGTATTAATTCGAGCATCCTAAAATATGCTTTCTCGCAAAAGGAATAACAACCATTATAGGACGTTAATATTTTTAATATATGTTGTGTAATTTTTACACACTGCTGTCAGGATATGGTACGTCTGTCATACGTAACGATTATGCTATAGGGAACACACGTACACTTTATATAATAAGGAAAGTGAATCTGCCTTGCATCAAATTATATTGTTAGTCCTATATTTTAACATAAATAGATGGGAGTGGGTACGGGCTTATTAGTTACAAACCTTAGGATGAAAGATGTCGATTGCGCCTGTAGTCAAACTCACCCATCCTTTAAACAGTAACACAAAAATACTAACGATAAGATGATAACTAATAAGATGTTTGGCGGTAAAATATCTGATGAAAGGTAAATTGGTGGAAACGCAGTGGAAACCTTCCGAAAGGTATCCTACTCCTATGGGGGAGGAACCGGGTTATGTGGGATTCTTATTCAGTAAAACCACTGCGATGGCCGTCCTCGGCACGGATGGGAGAGGCTGCGGGATCGTGTTGATATAACGCATCCGCGGCCCCTCCCGTGCTGTGCTCCGCTCGTGGCTCGGCGGAGCTCTCCTCAGGGAAATTGGTGGTACCTACCCAGACGGGTTTGTAAAATGACCATGTAAACGTTAAGCTTGCTTCTGAACTCATTTTAACGTTACTTAGTTACACGTATGTATTTAATATAAGTTATATATTCGCTTGAAGAAAAATTTCAGCCTCAAGAACAGTTTACGGCCTTAGTTTAGCCTAAAGTTGATTAATATAAAGAAATAATACTGTCTTGATTGACTGTCGCTGTTGAAGTTTTTAATATAAACGACATCGCGACCACGAGATGTAGTCTACCAGTAGTGTTATCTTAATACAATATTAAACTTATTAAGCTTAAACTGATTATCTCTGTTACCCGACTTTGCTGATATAGTAATTTATTTCTGAATAAATTTGCGCGTTTATAAAAGAAATTAGTTTATTTAATTTTTTTGGTTTTTGAATTTTTATTTTTATTATAATTTTTTTCTAAAATAAAAGTAGCCTAACTTACTCCTTATTACATCAGCTACGTGCCAATAAAAGTCCCGTCAAAATCGGTCCAGCCATTTCAGAGATTAGCCGGAACAAACAGACAGACAGACAAAAATTGTAAAAAATGTTATTTTGGTGTATGTACCGTATATATATTCATATGCATGTAGTAAAAAGCTGTTATTTCAACATTACAAACAGACAGTCCAATTTTATTTATGTAATTATGTATAAATGCATAATTTATCTCTCGAGATTGTAAACTGTCGAAAGATTCTGAACCATAACATACTGCTTACAATTTAAAAGATTATTTTTCTATAGATTTTATAATCTATGCCGAAATAAGTATTAACATCAACCTTTTTTAAAACTGAATAATAAACTACATTTCTAATTCAATTCATTTGTTACGAGAAAACTTGTCTATTGCAAATAAAAATTGCTCTTTACACTTCGCTTTTATTTAGACAGCACTGCAGACTTTTAGAGATATTTCGAACAAAATGCAAACAATACATGAAAAATGCTTTGAGGCGCGGTTTATAAAATGAATAGATTAGCACAGAACATGATAGATTTCGTGGGTCAATATTGTTCGTAAATATATAATATTTAGGGTCCTTGAGTAGCGAAACGGCCAAGCCATATATTTTGAATAAGGTGAAGAGTTTGTAGATAACAACTAAGATTCACGTAGATCGCTATACGCTATGATGAGAAAGTATGTTAGGTTAGTGTGTAGAGCTAGATCCTTGGCTCTCCGTAAGATACGATAACTTTTTAAGAGTGCAAACAATATTTTCTTTGGAAGGATATTATGTTTTTACTAATCATGTCTCTTAGACGTGTTCCTAATGTCACAATCTACATAGAAAAGTTCAACATGGCGGTCGCTAGCTGTCATAATCTGTATTTACGTAATTTATGTATAGGCATTACTCTGCAGTCGAGTAAGTTCTAAACTATTAATGCAATAAAATATTCCGGGAAACTACGTCCGCTGCAATTTAACATGCTTTCGTACACTTCAATATATTAGGTATTTTTTTGTTCGGGATTTTAGTTGTTACCATCGATTTGTATCACATACTATAATAAGTAACGCGTGTTGTAGAAGACAATATGGGAACTGGATGATGGAAGCATAGGAGGTAAGGTCGATCGGTTCTTAATTAAAAAATAAACATTTTTTTAGACAACATCGACATTCGACAGATTGGGCATCTTAAATTGTCATATTGCTTATACTATTTTGAAACTGTCTTGTGTGTCTGTCTTCTGAACGGCTTCTAGCTTTATCAACTCAAGAGTCAGGTCACTGGTTGCATACGGTACCCTCTAAAAACCTTGGGACACTTTTAAAAAATGAATGTTTTCGCATAACAATAGGGCTGGGAACACAATTGTGTATAGAGCACAGGTGCCTGTGTGGAAAAGAGGTTGATCTTTTGGTTTACACGGTTTTTCTTGTCCAAGGAGTTTAGGGAGGCTTTTCCTCCACTGATCGGATCAGATATAATAAAAAGGGACGTCCACCATTGACGTTCATGCTCTTATTGAGCCTCATGGAATTAGTCGTGATGATGGCAAGAGACCTGATGGACTGACATTGGTTCCCTGGGAACGAGGACGGGCCCTTAGATATGTGGGACGCAACATGTCATATAAGGAAAACAATATTAAAAGCCGGAGCTGCCGCGGAAAAAGCTGAAACGAACAAATGTAACAAATATTCGTTTCTTATTTCAAATTATATTTTTGTTCCGTTTGCAGTTGAAACGCTTGGACCTAGGAGTAGTAGTGCAAAAAATTTCATCCAAAATTTTACACCCCGTCTTTTTGCCTCTACTGGTGACAGGAGGGCTGGTTCATCAAAGGGGAAATGCTGTTAGCATTCTTACCACCATCCCACGCAGTTACGGTTTATATAGTAATTATTTATATTTATTTAAAGTTTTAATTTAAATAATATCAAAATACATATTATTTCACCTCTATTCGATTCCACCGTTATTGAACTTAATAATTTAAATAAAAACTGTTTTTGTGGCTTAACTATAATAGTTAGGCATATATCATCGCGCACGTACTATCGTTTGTGAGCAATTATGAGTACTATTAATATATACACACCACTTTTTAATATACCGTCAAGAGTTGCGTAGGGCACGCCAAATAATTACTTTTATAGGCAATAATTGAATACCTTGGGTTACATTGCTCCATTATAGGTATTCGGATCTCTAATTTTTATGAAAATATAATAATATAACATCATACTATATAAGGTAATTATTATGGTTTTATGAAGTCAACATAAAACCATAACAACCTGGTCAATGATATAGAATATATAATCAAACAACATAATTATTTTATGTTATATATTTATTATTTTGAAATAACATTAATTTACACTATACAAGTTCGTATCGAGCCATATATAAGTGTAGTCTATTCAAACCACAAGAAACCCAAATAACTTTGACTCCGATACCATTTAAAGCGATATCATTGGTCGAGATCTTGAATAAATAATAATCTATAATTATGGATTCGCGAAAAAAATGGCGTTTTCAATGTCCGCGAAGTTGTAATCGGAACTTTGAAAGTTAAATTAATGTGGTTATAACTAGTAAGTATTGTAGGAATAGTATAGTAGGAATGGTGTTGTATTATAAATAAAGGTAAATTAATGAAGAAATATTTTTAGTGCACAATAGCAGAAAAAATAGAAAATTGCATGTCATTTGTAAATGTATACTTTGTTTACCTTTCTACTTGGATTGGCATAGGGTAACGCTAAACTGTTTCAGCTCTTATTGTAAACAAGTATCCTGATTATTTACACACGAATTTCTCTAGTATTTAGCATTCAGTTTCAAAGCGAACTACATTTGATATTCCATAAGGGTGGAATAGCAAATTTTTATGATTCTGTTAGCAGGAATATCTCCAAACGGGAGAAATAGGGAGGAAACGTTACTATAATAGAATAATCATCAATCAAAAAATTAAAAAAAGACCTTTATTTACTTTATGTGAACAGAATCCATTTCATGCTTCTTACTTTAAAATTCGACTTCCAATCATTTATACAGAACAGAAACAGCGAGTATATGTATATATAACATCTACCTATAACACGGTATAGACGGACGACCATAGACATGGCGCCCATAGACATGGCGATGTAAGCGATGGTTAACGTCGTTTATATTCGCCAACCTTGGAAACTAAGATGTTATGTCGCTTGTGCCTATAACCACACTAGCAAAGCTCTACCAACAAGTAGAGAAAGAAACATTTAATTGTGTGGTTTTGACATGCAGACGCAACTGTCCCATCAACTTTCTGTCTTGCTGAACTGGTGCTCCGACAACGCCCGTAAAATTGCTCGATGTGCTAGTGGAAGGTTATTTAAAATAATTATGGATTTTTCAAAAATAATAATTTCAAAATTTATTCTTCTCGCTGTTATTGCATTAAAGACATTCAACCGCTATTATTTCTAAAGTGCCTCCGTATGCATTTAATTAATCTATTCAATTAAGTAATAAAATACCAGCCCAAGCCCTCTTACAAAAGTAATCCCTAGGGGAGCGACTTTGCCACCCGCTGGATCTCTATCCGATATAAGTTTATTTATTTATTAATTTTACATAAGTTATGATTACAATTTAAATACAAGCCCTGAATTCCAAACTAGCTTTCGCTGTGTTTTGGTTTCAATATTATATCTACTAACAATAATTCAGGCTTTATGTTGTGTTAGTGTTTATGTGCTTATCTCCATATGATTGTAAAAATAATTTAATTAAATTTGTTTTCCATTCCATTTTATTATATCACCCGAATATAGAGACCGATAATAATTAGACACCTTCACTCCTTTGTTGGCCTAAGGCCTCAAAACCTCTAAATCTATTTCTAATAAACGGCAACAGCATACTATCATAGATCATGTCGCCGGGAACGCTTTCATCTTTTATAAAAATCTTTAATCTTTATGGTCAACATCTTAATTAAACAAATATCAGTTTGATAAAATTTACCTCGTCCTTACCAGAAGATAAAACATATGACATAATCTTTAGAGAAAATTCAGAATATAAATTCTATATGTCGACGTGGGCGTAAGGCCAATATCAAGTGTTGCCTTTTCCGCTTTTCGACATAACAGGCCTTTATTCATAAATGTAAAATGTAAAGATACAAAAAAACTGACACAATATTTAACAAGTGTGAAAAACCCTACACAACATTACCTGAATTTAGTTAAAATCAAGTCCCTGGTTGCATGAGATTCAATCTAAAAAAATCCTAAAAAGCAGCGTTTAAAGAATAATCCGATCTACCTCCACCCACACCACCGTCAGGTCAGCTATAAGTATTGTAATTTGTAACATAATGATATGGGTGTACGTATATTTGTTAAGTTTTATGAAAAAACCTTAACTTCTTATTAGGGATGCAATTAAGAAATTGCTATAAAATGTATAAATTAGAATGACTTTTATAAATCCTTAGATTACGGAGACCGTTACACGAATAAAATTAAAGTATACATATAAATTTATTAAAGAACAAACACACAAGGAAAATTCGAGAGGCCAGGGATTTGTTGGTTTACGCACAACACCACTCCAAAGTTTCACCACAAGTTTGAATAGTTTAGGAACGTGTAAAAGACAATCATGTTGTATATTTGTCATCTTGCATTCATTCTAATTTTTATGAAGCTAGAGATATAATCCCTGCTAACCAAAATGGAACAAGTGAGCCTTGATTTCGGCTTGAAGATAAATCGCAGCAAGACGAAGATTATGATCGTTGATCGACTCAACAATAACTCGCCCGAAGTAACGAATATCGCGAATTGTGACGTCATTCAATCATACATCTACCTAGGAGCACTGATATCGAACAAAGGTGGATGTGCGGAAGAGATCAAACGGCGCATGGCTATCACCAGGTCCGCCATGGATCGGCTTGGGAAGATATGGAGAAACAGAAACATCACACAGGCCACTAAGATGCGACTTGTCAGGGCATTAGTGTTTCCCATATTTCTTTATGGTGCCGAAACGTGGACTTTAAGAGAAAGTGAGAAAAAGAAGATAGACGCTTTAGAAATGTGGTGTTGGAGACGAATGCTTCGCATAGACTGGACACAGTTTCGAACCAACGCCTCAATCCTCGAAGAACTGAACATAAAAGAACGTCTTTCTTCCATCGTTCAAGGTCGTATTCTCACTTTCTTCGGACATATTACACGTCGAGAGGACACGTCTGTGGAGCGACTCGTGATCCAGGGCAAAATTGAGGGCACGAGGGCGCGCGGTAGAACACCAATGCGCTGGACCGACCAAGTCAAAGCTGCACTAAATGGTCCACTCCATGAATGCACGAGGCAAGCAACACGACGAGAGGAATGGCGACGTATTGTAAAGCTTGCCACCAACACTGTCACGACGACCACGACCACTCTGCCAAGAGTGTGACGACAGAGAAGAGAGAGATATAATCATTTTGCATCACGATTACAAAACATACAGTGCCATCTGCTAGCGCATAATAGGAACTGAAAGGAATTGAAAAAACAAAATAATATTAGAAAATAAAATAAGAACCTAACCTAAATAGATAAAATTATTTTATTACTGATAAAAAGTTTCTGATGGAATGAATCGAAAATCGAAATATTATATTCATATTATATATTTTATTTAGACCAACATCACATTTGTAGTATCCATCTATTGTAGTGCCATCTATTAATTATTTCAAACAACTTTTATTATTTAATAATAGTTCATAATAAAAAATATAGATGGCAGTAATGTTTATATAAAGTTTTTTTTTAAATTAATTTAACTTCATCCAACTATTTAATTTTTCATATAATTGATAACATAGTTGAAATGATTTTAACGAAACAAACAAAAAAAATTTCGTCTGAAAGTTGCAATTATTAAATATTTATTTCAATAATTTAACGTTTTGATACTTTATGGCACTGTATGGTCACGCAATGGTCTCTGACAGTTGCTATGTTCATAGATAATAGATATTATAGTACGTTTTGTACGACAAGAATCTTCTGACGCACGAATGACTTTGACAATGAGTTGTAGTTGTAGTGTTACCATTTAGTAAAACCATATCATCTAATTGATGGAAGCCACAAATCCATGTTTAATAAAAACAGTAGTGCTGCAGCTCACGAAGCTCTTTACAATTAATCCGATCACTATTTATTGAATATAATTATATTATAATTATTATTTTAAATATAATATATTTTTATTTACTGGACATTTTAAATATTATTTATTGTTTATAAATCATTGCTCAATTTCAAACGACAAATTGTTTTTATACTATCCAGTACTAATTTGATGTAAGATCCTCCTATTCAAACATCTCATAAAAACATTCTTAAAATAAAGATGAGTTTTTTCTAGTTAAAACATAAACAGCAACTTGTGTATTTAAAAAAATGTAAGCTTAGGCTCAGTTAATAAGTAATTAATATTTGGACGATAATATAACTGACGAAATTAATATTACAACCAATTTTAAAATCTAAAAATATTAAATAGAAAGACTTTTCGAAATTTAAAACACAGCTTAATTTAATAATAAAAAGGATAGTCGTTTAGTGTAGTGACATGTTAGAAAGAGATGAAAATCTTCCTGAGTGACGCAAATCAATTATTTTTTATGATGGCAATACTAATCACCAAAATCAATAAAACGGAGCTTACCTCGTTCTCTTTTGCAGAAATGGTGTTCAAGAACTAACAGGCTCTCGGTGATTATTTTTAAAATATCGGTTATTTCATCTTATACTAAAATTAGTGAAGCTCAATAAGACTACGGGGTCACAATGGAAGATTTTTTAACACATACGGGTAAGTTTCTTTTTTTATGAATTAAAAAAAAATACTACATTCAATTTTTATTATATTAAATATATTGCAGTATTTTTTTATTATTTTTTTTATATATTTCATATTTATACACATAGTATTTTATACAAGTTATTATGGAATTTATCTAAAGCATTAGGCAATACCTACTGCAAAAAAACCGGTCCTTCTAATAAATAATTTAAAACCTTTTTCTAATAATTCAAACTCAGTAAGACGAAGTATTATTGTTTGTCGGTAGGATACTAAATGTTTACATGCCTATACCTAAAAACGAGATTCAAAATTTGCTTAGAAAATGAATTATAATACAATTTAGAAAATAAAACTGTATTTCATTTTAATTTTGTAAAATACTAATAAAAAATGTAGCAAAATTACGTTAAAAAGTTCGGTAAAGTTAACGTATTTAAATTAATGAACAAAGTAATATGTCAATATTATTAAAATGTTATATAATCTTTCAAAGTACCTATGTATTAGCATATTGAAACCTACATCGAAAGGCAATCCGTAAATCAATAAATTTAACGCATGTGCAGTATGCACTTCGTACGCCTTAGTACATCATATATACAAATAGAACGTACATACCTACTCCTAACATTCCACATTGATCTGATCAATAAAAACTGGTAACACTAATGGTCGATAGGCATTAATAATACGCAAATATATAGACTCTTTATAATTTTATAAAGATTTTTGATATTATTCTTTGTACCATATTAATTTAAAGGTAAATTATTTATATTAGGTCTTTACATATGAAATTAATGTTTTGTCGTACTAACCACTTTGATCCGAAATATCTCCTTCCTAATAAACTAATTCCAAATTCAAATTTATAAATTCATTTAGCTGGTACATTTGAGTTTTGAAAACTGTCATTCATTTGTTTTTTCCTGATTATTTTTTCTTTGGCGTCGCTTATTACCGCACAATGGAAAACATGAAATATTGGTATATTTCCGAGTACGAGTTCTACCATGACACCAGTGCTACAGAAATAGCTCGAAGGATTAATGATGTGTACGGCGTTGGTATCGCAAAAGAAAGCATGGTACACGGTAGATGAGCTACTATTGGAATGTCCGTGACATCCAACGTACTCCCCGATCTTGCCACAACAGATTACCATTTTTTCGGAATTTGGACAAATTCTTACAAGGAAAAAAATTCAACTCTGATGCGGCAGTCCAAACCGCCTTCAATAAATAAACTCTTTGTTTGTTGATTCTCGCCCCCATGGTTTTTTAGGATAGGGATTAATGAACTACCTATGAGATGGCAAAAGTGCATAGATGACAACGGTGCATGCTTTGATAAATTAATATATTATACAACAAAAATACTTTATATTCCTCCCGTAAAAAACGCCAATTTCATATTATGTAAGGACCTAATACAATTATCTTTTTTTTAACTGGTAGCCCAAATATTAAAGTTTTAAGGTTGGCACAAGAGTGTATTGCAGCGACTTCCAGGGACAATATAATTAAAGGTAGAAAGTGTAAACACTGAATACTGATTTACGACCGTCTGTCATTAAACAGTTGGCAGCACTTATAGCTATTTTAAATCAATAAATAGTAAATAGGTAGTAGGTAATTATAATATATTTTTCTACATTTCATATAAAATTGTAGTTTATAAAACTCTAAAACAACAAATTACCTTATTACGTGCCAGTGGTTAAATTGTATTGTAAGACAAAGTGAAATTAAGAATGATAATATTAGTATTTAAAAATGCAGCCACTCTTATCACCTGTCGGTAAGCATTCATAAAATATCATTATGGAAAAATTTACAAACAATACTATGTCCTACAAGTGATAGTGACTATGTTATATTCATATACTATGTTATATTAATCGATTTAGGGCTTAATAAAATTGTCTTTTTCGTACTTTTCTTTGTTTGCATTTTTTTTAATAATGTTGACACTCGAATAATACTTTCCAATGTTTACTTATGGGTTTTAAAATGTCTGCTTATTACATTCCACTCCACAATAATAATACTAAATAAATAATACTATTATTGAGATAGTAGCTTTAGAAACATTATGATTGTCAAGTCATTGAGATTGGAATTGGCCCTTGAATTAATAAATATGTATTGTATTTAAATTAAACAGAAGTACAATACAATACATTCATAATTTCAATTTAAAAGAATTTGTACTAATGTAAGTATATGTCAGATATCTGAAACAATCTAGTTGTTTAATTGAAGATGTTATGTATATACAGTAGAACCTCGAATATCCGATCTTTGGTCCGAACGATACATTGTTGCTTGAGACTTGGCTGCTCAAAAATGCTTAACAGCTGTTCATCAGTTAAACATTAACAATTTTATAAAAAAAATATAACAAAATGTATTCGAATTGTCAGGTGTTGAATATCCGCATATTTATATTTCAACATTAATATGCATGTAAAATTCAATTATTTCTATGTATGTACTGTTTTTATGTAAAAAGGTGTTGATTATGATCTCGTCACAAAAAACCCACATTTTGGTTATCTGAAATTTTGATTATCCAAACTAGTCTCAGTCCCAATTGGTTCAGATAATCGCAGTTCTACTACATATACATATGAATGCACAAATAGCCTAGTAGAAATAGTATTTTAATAGGAAAAAGTGACTTAGCAAACACCATTGAGCTTTTACAAGCTTAATATACATGTATAACCCAACCTGTACTCTCGGTGGTGAGTTAAACCATTGAAGTCTAACATTTCTTGGATAAAATTCTACCACTTTGTATATCCATTTGTGTCTGTAAAGCAATGTTGTGAAACTAGCTGCAAGTTCTTTTAAGCTAGAAAGGAGACTTAGACTATTAACGGACTGTTCCTAAAACAGACCATTAATGACTTTTCACTAGACTTCTTCTCGTGATACTGTACAGTGTTTTTGAATCTAATTAATTGAAATGATATTAATCATGAAATAGTAGCACTACTGTCATTGTAAGAATATTGCATCCCACAATTATTTAATTTTCATTGGCTCTTCATTTTCTTAGAATGTGACAATGTAAACTCTATTGTTATAACATTAATTTTCTTTGACTACTGATGTTAACCATTGAATCTTGTGAACCTTAATTATTTAAAATTAAAGTATATCTACTAATAGGCTGAGGAGTTCCCTCCTCTCGAGGACAAAGTTGTAAGGCTTATGCCATGCTACTCCAAAGTGGAATTTTGCATATGGAAAATTTTTAATTAAAAAATGCAAGTTCTCTACATTGTTTTCATTCACCGCTGATAAATTATAAACAGAAATTAAACGCATGACTTTTTATATGTTGTAGATGTCTATGTATTCATAAATTGTTCATCATTATGAGTTGAAACATACAATTATGTTCGCAGATTACTGGCTAGTACTTCCACAGTACAATAGCCGAGAAAAAAACACGTCCTAAATGTTCAAGTAATGGGTGTAATATGTGTGCATTTGTTTTTTAATTCTAATATATTACGTGAATAAAAATTTGTCATTTGTATGTATCTGAATGTATTTTTTAGTACAGTTCATCTTTAGACGAGTTCTTTGTTCCCAGCATCGCTATTGTAATTGTATTGATCGGATTGCGACGCAGTTACTTGTGCGCACTGCGCATGCCCGCACCTTTGAATTAGTCCAACCAATTTTGCAACAGATGGCGTGACAGACGTGACTCATTTATAAAGATGATGAATTCCATTACTAATTTTTTTTAACTTATATTATGGGGTGCTGCCAATCTTATTATTACGTTTTTTCGGTAAACTGTTATTAAAAGCGTTTGCTTCGAAAACGCCTGATGTCTGCGCACTTGGCTAGTCACTTGGCCGCCGTGGTCAAAATTAGTCAGGAAGACGTCATTCACCATAAATTATTTACTATCCAAAATTAGGTCCAAAATTTTTATTAGTTATGTCTTTTAACATGTTTGAATAAAAAACAAAAGAAATAATTTGGCTTAAAACAAATGAATACACTGGCCATCGCAAAATTACGATATGGTAACTAAGTTATAGACCATTTTATTTAACTTTCATTTTTATAGCTTAAATAATCGTGATACTTTATCTTTTCGTGACCTTATAACATTTGCACTTCTGATAAGAGAATCGTTCTAATAAATCCCAATAAATCTTTGGTCTTGCGATTTGAACTCTCGAGTATAAATTATGACATCTTTAAATAGGTAATCGATGACATTATACAATGTTCATTAATACGAATATTGTTTCATAACTTAATCAATGTGAAATATATTCACATTTGACTCTGAAATAAGAATACTGAAAGAAGTTTCAGTATTCGGCCATAAGCAATTAATGCAAGATGAATTTAAAGTATTGGGCCACAGAGAAAGATCAAACTCATCAAACCATTTGACATTTTATATCAAAATCCTAATCTATACTTATTGATAGCAATCTTATTAAAGGATTTTATGAGAATGTTTACGTCTAGAAAAGGTGTTGTAATGCCGACTTTTTTGAGTTTTTTATTTAGGTATATCAATTTAATTTCCTAATATTTACGAATACAAAATACCACAACTCATCGGTGTGAATTGAATTCAATACCTATGCAAATCGCCATACAGAAATTGGCCACGTCCTTGAGAAGGATTTTCAGTCTATATATATAAGCAATGATATTAAAAGTACCTACAAAGGTGTTGATAGGTTACAAGCACTCCGTGAGCACTAGTTCGAAATCAGGCTAGTAACCCACACTTCAACTCAGTATTATGTCACCATTGTCAATGGATAGACGTCACATAGCGAGTACAATTATAATTAAAAGTGACCCAAAATAACCGGAAATGCCGTCGTGTGTTATGAGATATTGCACAAATTATACTAGCAAAACTTCTTAAAGTTAAGGAATCACTTTTCATTAGTAAGTTATATTTTCACAAATCAAATATTATATTCGTAAAATATGACGTTAGAAATGAATGAATGCAACAAAAGTATATTAATGAACGAGTGCAATAAAGATAGACGACGTTACTGATCATAGAGTAAAACACAAACAGTGGTGGCAGTTGGCACATATATAATAATTTTATATGTTTGTTTTATTTATATAAATGAGAAAGAATATTAAATTATTAATTATATTACTAAATTGAAATCAAAATATAAATAAATAATTTTTCAGTATGTCGTAAAGATGTTTATTTAGATGTGTAAATAGTGTTTAGATGAATGATCTTGAAATTAATTAATTATTTCTAGATTTCCATCGAAAGGTGCATCTAGTGGGTTGATATTGTTTATTTGATATTAATTTTTTTATAAAATTATTGATAGTTTTTATTTGCCTATTTTCAATGAATATTAAGTACTTTTACAAAATGAATTTATGAGTAATCGCAATTATAGGCATAAATCCGGGTAAGAAAAAACGTATTGTCTGATAATTTATTCTATGTCGTTTCTTTAACCCGACACGATGCACTCTCGCATATATATTCGACGAATCGTAATGTAGTGTGTATATTGCAATATAAAGTTATTTATGTGTGCGTAACAGTGTCATTTTCCTAGATTAAATGCTATAACCTATCTACTCCTTTTTACTTATAATATCATTGTATAAAAGTATATTAATTTTGTGATCGTTTGCACTATGTGCTGTCGTTATTGCAAGTGAAGTTGCTGTTTTCGTTTTTTTATGGTCTTTTTAATCTTTATATGATGATATGATTATCATCTTTTATTATTTCTTGGCCAAGAAGTAGGTAGATAGTAGTCTACAACTATTCAAAGTTTCATATTTTGCAACAGACTCATCTTATTGCGGTAAAATATATTATAATATTGTATACAGACCCTAGGTATATAAAATAAAACATTTTATCAGGCATGTGTCATACTGAATTATTTGAAAGTGAGGTCAACATTATTAGTAATAATAATGATAATAATATCCTGGGACATTATTCGCACACGGCCTTCTGATCCCAAGCTAAGCAGGGCTTGTACATTGGAAATCTGATATACTAAATATGTATGCTACTTTTCTTTAGTAAAAAGACACTTTAGTGTATAGATCTTTACACCCAGTCTCAAGACAAACAAATATGTTCATATACACAATTGTCTGTCCTGGTTGGGAATCGAACCCACGACCTGCGGCGCGAAAGTTATATACGAATCACGCCAACGTGCAACGGGCTCGTCGTCGTTAGTAACTTAGTCTAGAAGCTAGAGGTATATTTTTTATTTGTGTTTATAAAAAAGCCTAGGGCTTCTAAAAGCCTCATTTTATCATGTATGTTTTAAAACACGATTTCAGACTATGAGATATCAATTAAATATATTGTCGATAAGTAAGTGGCTCAGATTTCATAATCTTGGTGACTACGAAAGTGGAAGTACATAAGCTAAAATAAATGGCAGGTTTTTTTTTTGTCATATTGATATCGATAGGTACTTTAGATATGTATACGGATCAAGAATATTCGTCTTTCAGATCCACGTTACTCATAAAACATCCCTTAGAAACCAGCTTTAATGCCGTCCTCAGGTCTTGGAATTGGAAGTGTGATGGATCCATGAGTCTATTTAATGCTTTTATATTTATATTTACATACTTGCCACTTGGTTCGGTATTAAAAATATAGGACATAAAATTGGGTTCTGGCGGGGTTTACATTTCGTAATAGCTCCTATTTCTAAAGGATCGCGAATAAACTTTCCGTGGCGGAAAGTATTCTTGAACATTTGTCTCTTTTCTAGACGAGAGAAGGGTATTTGATAATCTCTGCCAAAGACAGAGTAGTTCTGTCACGCGTAACGAGTGACCGATGTCTGCGAAAGTTGGAACGGTATAACTTACCTAATCTCATGGTGGTAATGGCTGCGATGCTGCGCTGTACGCGATAACTACTTCGAAGATGATGATGATCTGTCGAGGCGATACTTGTTGGCAGGCTCCTTTGTCCTCTGAGTCTCTCTCAGCCCAATTTTGAGATAGCCTTAACTGCTTTAGAGTTTTAGGTTTTTGCTAAAGGCTATTTGTGAATTTTTGTCCTTTGTAATTGATCATGAAGCTTATTTTTCAATGTATTAAGTACGAAGCTTTTTATTGTTAGATTAGTGTCCTAACTTTTTGCACATAGTGACAGTGAAGTGACGTTCCCAGAGAATGCCCGCATCACCGCTTTAGTGAATAACTCCGTTAATCAAAGTAAAGTGGTAGTCCCAGAGACTACCCGCAGTACTATTAAAACGTAATAGTGTATAAAATTTTGTTAGTATATTTTGGTTTAGTGACAGTCCCAAAGACTGACCGCATGCCCAAATCAATACTTTTATATTAAATAAAGTGACAGCCCTAGTAGCTGACCGCACTATTTATTTATTGCTATTTAGCTAGTCAAAATGGGTGATGAAGTGACTGCCCGCATTACCAATTTAGTGTTTGACTACGTTAATCATAGTAAAGTGGTAGTCCCAAAGACTACCCGCAATACTATTGTAACGTAAGAATATGTAAAACTTAAGTGAATGTCCCATAGATTGACCGCATTTTCAAATGAATACTCTTATTTTAAATAATGTGACAGCCCTAGTAGCCGACTGCATTATTTATTTATTGCTATTCAGCTAGTCAAAATATGTAATTAACTGTTTTACTTTAGTGTTTGACTACGTTAATTAAAGTAAAGTGGTAGTCCCACAGACTACCCGCAGTACTATTATAACGTAAAAATATATTTTTGGATCAATAAGGTGATAACCCCATGAGTTAATCATACTATCAATTTAAACAACAAATATACCTTCTATGCATAGCGTCTCCAACGGCAGTGCGCCCGCATAGGCGCCGCCTGAATATTCGTGCTCTGTCGGCACGACCGCGAATTCGGAACTGGAGTTGGATGACGTTCGCGATGTATCTGACGCCGACGGTGACAGTCTCCTGGATCTCGAAGTCCTATGTCGAACACTGCGTCGTGTGCGCATAAACTTTTGTTCCAACTTTGTAAATTTGTTAGCTATGTACTCATCGCAAATTCACAACAACAAATTCCGAAACAACACGTTTACGTGCTTAATAAACACTTCAAAACGCACAAAATAATTTGTCGCGTACTGACTGACGGAGCACTCAACGTGTAATGAAGATATTAGAAAGCGGCACCGGCACCAACGGTGTTGTGCCTACCCCCAAAAGAATAAAATCTCAAATACAGTGCAGACTGGCGACATCTAGTGTATACTACAACTAACTAATCTCGAGGACAAACCACGAAGTATAATGATTATTTAATAGTTCAAGATTTTTAGAGCCAAACCATTTTTGGTGTTAAAACTCCTGGATTATATTTGGATTTAGTAAAACGTGATTTAGTCAAAATCAAATAAAACACTATACGCACACGGTACATATCACTGAATTTAAACAAAGAGAAGTTAAACATTTAAAAAATAATATATGTTATGAATACAACCAATCAGTGCATTAATTAATAGAAATCTATTAAATATACTGCGTCCGGTAGTTCTAATCTAAACTGACTACCAACTGATTTGCACAATATAGTGCTTACATTATCGTCGTTATATACTGATAAGTCTAGCATATTTATTTATTACCAACATTATATCTTTGTTTGTATATTATAATTATATATTTAAATAACAATACATTATATTGATTCACTTAATGAAGAAAGTTTAGTATCGTTTCGTTATACCCTATAATGAAGCGGTGTTAAATATCATACATTTTGTATTCGTGATAAATAACGTAATAAATAAATTAAAATTTGAACAAAATTTTGTTTAATAAAAGTTATATCATCAATGTCAGGTATTTATAAATAATAGTATCGCGTGTATGATAACTTTCGATGTTTAGGGAGTGATTAGTTTAACTACGTCTTTTTCTTGAACATGTCAAACCAATGCTGACGGAAATAGAGATATATATGTTAACATCCATTATACAGTGCTTCTGAGTTCTGACTAAGGACATGTCGATTTGAGGGTCTTTACTTTGTCATTCATATTATTGGTATTTTTTTTTACCACAGACCATTGCAAATTCCCACGATAAGAAAATGAGTGGTTCTGCATTATGTTAAATTATACATATCTGGGGGCATATGTTTATCACATCCTTTATTAGTCGCAATGTTACCAAGTGCTGTGCTATATGTGTGTCTGTGAAATCTGTAATTTTATAATATTAAATGCAATATGATCGAGTTCAAACTATATCATTTAAACAGTTACGTATCACATTTTATATTTTTTAATTGAATATTTCTTGATATTATAAGATATACAAATTTGAAACATTTAAAACGAATATGATTATTTAAATAGTAAATTTATTTGACATTAATCTTATTTGATGGTAGAGCTTCGTGCAAGCTCCATCTGGAGAGGTACCACCCATCATATATTCTACCGCCAAACAACAGTATTTATTGTTTTGGATTGTTATATACTTAATATTTTAGTGTTCCGGTTTGAAGGGTGAGTGAACCATTGTAATTATACAAGGGCACAAGGGACTTAGTTCCCAAGGTTGATAGAACATCGGTGATGAAAGGGTTACATACCGGCTGTGGTGGGTAATCCACATCAACTGACCCAGTCTGCCTAGCTATTAAAAATTATAAGCTACAATATATATTTCATTTATAAATTGCTTTTTACTATTAATTTTTCGATTGATCTATTTGTCTGTGTATATCTTGTCCTGTGCTATTTGGTCAGTTGATGGTGTGGTCATCTACGGCCAAAACCGTTTCTCACGCCGTCAATCAGCCGCTAATCACAGGTTGTATCATATTATGCCTCATGTCCCTATAGTTACACTGATTCCTTCATACAGAAATTTTGTGCTGTTTTTCGGTAGAACGTAATGTTGGTACCGCTTTCTTATACAGGAATAGTCTGTGGTAAAAATTCTCCCTTATTTTAATTTTAAAGGTACGTGACGTTTCGATTGTTTGAATGGTATAAGTTTTACTCATTTATTTTATAATAGAGTTAGATCCCAGGGCTAAATCATTTAACGATGCTAAGCTCTTGAGAATATGAATGTTTTGGTAGTTAAATATTTGTGTTGTGTAAACTTAATTAATATCTATTAATATCTACGTAACACTTAGATATTTTAGCTTTTTAAAATTTCGTAGGTCTAGTGATCTTATACTATAAAATACTAAAATATTAGCGCTTATTTTCGACATTGACATACAGTCAAATCAGCTCGGAGATATTATATATCGAATTAGGACAACCATGTCCTGTTATGATGTGTTCAGTTTTGATAAATAAATAAAAAAATAAATGATATTTTTGCGTTTATATTAACGTACCGTTATCAGATAAATAAATACTTGTTTTTAGTAATTAGGTAGGCTGCGTAAAATAACATTGTTCGAAAAGTGTTTGTTTATTTATTTACCTTCTGACCAAGCCTGGCGATTTGGCTGCAGTATTTACTCAAGCTGCTTTAGTTCTGCAGCTATTGTTGTTTCTTGATTGTATTTATTAAATTCATTTCAAATTTCGGCGGCGGTAAAAGTAAAAACAAAAACAATTTGTCATTCTATCGTAATCGAATCGAATCGTAATCGTCTACCGACTTAATTGGTTCGATTCCGAATAAATATAAATTATTAGATTATTAGAATTGGATCTCAAGTCATACTTATCATAATAATGCATCGTCATGTCAAACTTCAATTCCGTAAGGATAAGTTGAAGTGGTTCTGATACAGCTTGCAAGATTGAAATTTAAACAAAGTAATAAATATTCCATGTTAAATAAAACCTTGTAAGAATAAATCATCAGTGACTATACTTCTCCGAAACGTCAATACATATAAATATAATATAATGCTTGTATATAACTCTGCATTCTTGATTCAAAATGTTCAATTACAGTCTGGATATTTAAGTAAGTGACTTTCCTAATATAATTATACAATATCTGAAAATTAACTTTATTTTTTAACTAATTATAAATAATTATCATTATATTCGTTGGTTGAGTATTTCTATCCTTGTTAGTTAACAACCGCATCTTATGGAATCGCAAATTTCGCAATGAATCCACATGAATGTACTTATATTTATTTTTACGAATTTTATTAATTTTACTTTATGGTAGGTCAGGGCCGGATTTAGAGAGGGCAAACGGGGCAACCGCCCCGGGGCCTCCACAAAAGAGGGGCGCTCACAATAGAGACATCGGAATAAAAGTGTATGAAAAGAAGCTCAGCTCCCAACTCAGCTGCAGCTTCGCTGACCTTTTTTTTGCTTTGTCTGGTTTCACAATCAAATATTCGATGACATTTTTTGGCCAGAGGGCCTCCACACTCCTTTGTTGCCCCGAGGCCTCCACACCATTAAATCCGGCTCTGGGTAGGGCTTTGTGCCAACCCCTCTGAGTATATACCATCCACTTATCACATATTCGATAGCCAAACAGCAATAACAAGCAACAAATAAAGAAATTGACATTCGTATTTTATACAGGATTAGAATTTTAAAAATTATTTCATAAATAGAACCGACTCACGATATCTAATAACCACTTCATAGGTCGGACACATATTTTGTTACACCCTACAGGGTGTATATTAGTTAAAATTGAAATCTCTCAAATTTGTTAGTATGAAATGGTATGTCTCATCAATTTTAATACATTCGAGCTGTTAAGGTACAATTTCCTTTATCTTGTTTGTACAGACCATGAATCACGGAACAGTTCGTATCATGCTGACGATGAACTCCAACTCCCGTCGGAGGGTACGCCTCTCCTGCGTCGCTTTCCGCGTGTCAGCGACACGGCCAATATCGTCACGGCCTGTATCGTCAGTCTGATGATTCTTTTGCTGCTAAGTGGATTTGCGATCGGCGTCTATTTACTGATATTGCAAAGCGATGCAGGTAAGCGATAATTTTTGTTGTTTATATACATATTATAATAATGCTTTTTTTTAGAAGAAACTTATACGAATCTATTTTCAGATAATATGTTGCCTCCGATCGAGATGCCTCTGTTCGTGGCTCGAGCCCAGTGGGACGAAACAAGCCCTGCGCATTTTGAGGATCAGGAACATTTGACTTTCAAAGCAAAGTCCGTGGTGATCGAACAAACAGACACGGGCCAGTGCGTTGGGAAGGTTAATTGCACACAACTGATGAGAGCAATGCAGGTAAACATTTGCTTGACAATTTAATTAACTAAATTAATGATTAAAAACTTCGATCAATAATGCACTAGATTAGCGATAAGCGCTTCAAAAACGGGCCGAAAAGTAAGAACACAATATTTAAAATTAGTATGGTCCAATCATAACTTATTGCTAAGGAAATAAAGTTGAATATGGAACAACCGTTGTAATGTACAATACATTTCCTATGTCTTTCTGTCAAAACAATTTAAACCTCAATTTATAGCTCGATAACAAGGCATACTTTAGGTTGAAATTATTAAACCATATATCATTTTCTGCATTTTATGGTCGGTGCCACATTTGAGTATAGTTTTTGTTCGTGACGTGTTATCGAGTAGTATTGTTGATCGAAGATTAGAAAGATTCAATGACGATTATTGTTAGGTAATGCTTCAGTTCTTTAGTAATTATTTTTTTGATAAACTTATCGATTTTTGACGATAATTTGACTAATGTGTGTAATTATGAGTTCTGCCTTAGTGAATTGTTCCAAACGTTAGCTAACATCGCTTTCTACAGTTCAGAAGAGTCAAGTTTCTCTGCTCTTTCTTGATTTATGATCTCTTTGATTTAATTATTTGGTGTGAAATATATCGAATAACTTGCGTTTTGGCTTTGATAATGGTTTACTAACTAAGTAGTAACTAGCATCACGCTCTGCAAAGTCAATGGTCGATGTTGAATTATTTTTATGCTCTGTGAAATATTCGCAAAATCAAATAATAAATGGGCGGGATAACTTAGTGACGCAGTCAAACGATCTTCGGAGTAATTTCGATTTATTTGTTAAAACGGCGAATGTTGCCTTGCGAATTTTTCTTGACATCATTTAACGTGGATATTTTTAAATACTTTTGAATTAAATATTAATATATTATAAATTATTTGTGTGTTTTTTTATTAATAGCATTGCGATTTATAAAATCAGATATGGAAATTTACTTTAAAGCTGTTTTTCGCCAACGAACGGATTAACAAAGCGATATTTTTTTTCATAAAAATATTTCTTGGAACAACGTTTTTTACGTGGCTTACATTAGAGTGTAATGGCAGTGACCCAAGGTCACGTCATATAACGAAATAGCGTTTTTTTATATAAAATCCGTAATGATTACAAAAAAAAACAACGTTTTTTATAACATATTCCAAAATCGCGGCAAAATTGAACGTATTTGGTGTTACTTACAATCTTGTACAATTTAAACTGAGCTGCGTTTGATGCGTTTTGCAAATGCGAATGTACTTCAAAATGCAATCATTTTTAACCATAATCAATGCTTATGTGGTATTCATCAAACTGGGGTTCAATTCTACTAACAATTGTCACTTTATCGCAATCGAATCGAAGTGTCATCGTTGCCGTTTATCCGTTTTTTTATACTTTAATTGAATTAACGACTACTGGCATAAAGTTAACAATTGAATTTGGTTTTGTCATAACGGTATACGTTAGCATATTATTGTTTCGGCTCCGATTTGAATAAATATAGATCGGAATCGAATCGGGAACGTATCGTAATCGTTATAGATTAGTAGAATTCGGCCCCTGTTCCTCTATATAGGGTGTGTTAAGGGTATAAAAAAATTAAATGTTACACAGTGAAGTAATGCTTAACGTATTTTCAGACGAAATTGGACGATAACGAAACGCTCCCGTTTAACTTTGCGGTCTCCACCGATGGATTCATATTCGAGTGTCTCGGGTGGGAACAGCCGTCGCCGCTGTATCCGGAGCTTCACGGCCTCGTCATCGCGTTTATCGGTAAGTTTGTAATTTTTTTGTATTTGTAGAGCTATGCACTTAAGGCTGGATTATTAAAAAATCAATTGGTTATGTAGTTATTTGCATTAATCTAAAACGGATATCGGGTAACTCGTTGTAATACTCGTTTGATTTTCATGTGTTTTGTCTTAATAGCTCTAATGCTACTCTTGAAAAAAGAGAGGAGGTCTTAGCCCAGCAGTAGGCTTGAAATTTATTTGTCTTTAAAAAAAATCCACGCCTTAAATGCTTATTGTAGTTAGTTTCATTTTTATCATTATTTTATACAGGTGATATACAGGTTGTTCGTTTTCACTCATCTTAGTTAAATAGCATAAATGTTCATTTTAAGGTTTCCCGATATGCTGGATTTCCCCATATTTATGATAATCTTATAAGGAAATGAAATTAGTTTTTCAGGATTGACAGCTTATTGATACTAATTATAGCGAAGTCGCTTAAAAACTCACTTTTTCGACTGTCATGAATAAAAAGTTTATAAATCGAACATTATATAAAATTTGTATAGGTACAGTTCATTTAAAAAAAAAAAGGTAAATGTTTAGCTTATGTATTTTTACGACTGCGGCATTATCAAAAGCCTTAAATAGGTATTTCGTAAAAACGCATAATTTTAATGTCTATCGATCGATCTAAATGATCTAGAATATAGCTCAATGTTCAAGAATTAGTTCGAAAAAAATCAATAACATACAAACTAAAATCGACCTTATTTCTTATAGAGTATAGTCGGGATTCTATAAAAAAAAATTATTAGTTCGTTACATACTTTAAACTTGGGTGCAGGAAGGTAATTATTATCTAGTATTGTTTCTTTTTATGTACTGTATCTTTATACTTCAAGTCTGTATTCGATAGTAAATAGTAGCGAATTCTGCGACTGTGTAATCAGTTTATTTTCGGAAGCGATATTTACAATATCTTTGCAAAGCGAAAAACAAGAATATCCGCTATTTAGCGAAGACTATGGCACTTTGTGAACGGCTTAGTGATTTGTTGCATTGATTTTTTGAATTTTGTTTACTTTGACAATGTGATTTACATTTCATTATACAGCGTATCACAAAAACCCTAAGCTAAGAAAATACTAAGCAAGTAACGCCGAATAAAATTTAATTTAATTAAATGACGAAAATTACATGGCAACATAGGCGTGTAGTTAAGACAAAAGGTCATGACCTCAGTTGTCCATGTGTTTACCACCAACAGTGTCGTTAAAAAATAAATAATTTTTATCAGTAATTTTTTGCTTAGTATTTTAAAAATAATAACAAATAGAATCAATTGACGATACTAATAACCACTTCACGGGTCGGAAAGGGTTATTGTTAGACATTGTATATGGTTGTAACTTTTGGTGTCAAAAGTGGGAGGGCGCTATTACAGCGTTAAGGAAAAGTATTCTACCTAGGGAACAAGTACACATAGATGCTTCGCATCAACGCCAGCTTCTCAAACAGATAACCAGGAGACTAGTGTTTAGAGAATTTTGGTCATGAGGAGAGTCCTAGGGACAGGAGTCGAGAGGGAAATTAATAAAAAGCAAGCCAGTCAAGATGAAAAATTGATGTCGTCGTGCAATGGATGCTAGTCTTAGCAAGCCAATAAGGTGTTATTAAGAAGGTTGATGCTGGAGTGATGGTCAACGGTGTAAAGTTAAAAAATGTGAAAACAGCAAATGTAGCTCAAAAGATCTATAAGTTGGAAGATTCCGTGTAAGAACACGACGACTGGATAGATCACAAGCTTTTCCAGATCGGAGCATTAAGGTTGTTTTCGACGGTGCATGATCTTAACATTCGTCATTTTTAATGTTCCACACGGCTGTGTAACTGTCGCTCTGAATTCTACAAATATCGTAGTAAATTTACCTGACCGTAACCTAATTGTAAATTGACCGTCCGCTGGGTGATAAAGAAGAAAAAAGAACTTAAAAAGACAGGAGAAGAAATAACGCGGTCCTTAAGAGCATGTTTCAAAAATTACACTGAAGAACCAAGGGATATTAGCCATTTGAGATACGCAGATGATATTATTGTACTTGCCAAAACATCTAGGGATTTAAAATGATACATTCGCTTGACTAAGAAAGCCAAAGACTTCCTTTAATTCATGCAATGCATCAAGTTATGAAGAAGAAGTGAAGTAAAAAGGAGATGTGAAGTAATGTGGGACAAATTCTGGCTCCTAAGCCTTATTTACTGCTGTCAGACATGAGCTTACACACATAAAGAAAACAGACGAATTGATAACCTCCTCCTTTTTTGGAGTCGGTTGAAAAAGGAAAAAATCTACTCAAAATAAAGTGAGAAATAATCAGGCAAATAACTTTAAAATTAATAAATGCTTTCATAAAGGCTTTAAGGTAGAAAAGGCAATGAGCTGTTCATATCGAGGCTTAAAGACAATAATTAATAGACCGTGAAAGCGATATGCTGATTCTGATGATATTGTTAAGAAAGTATGGCAACTTTTGATGACCCTCGTCAGAGATAGAGGACTCTGGTAGGATAAAGAAAAGGCCTTCACTCTACGATATTCTAATTACAACGAACCACAAGTGTAGCGAAAGCTTTGTAATTTAAATTTGAAATGTGCGACATTTGTAATGTAAGTATTTGATGTGGAAGTAAATAAAAGGCTTATTATTATTATGACTTACAAATAAAAGGAGGGGGTTGATTAGGCTCATTTTACGCCCATCGGCTACTAATTGCGATATTAATTTTATTTAGGAGACATACATCATAACAAATATGAATGACAATTATTTTAAGTAAAATGTCGACAATTGAAGGAATAAATTTAATAATAAACCCTTAATATAGATTTTATCATTCGTCATTGTCATTTGTTTTGGCACAAAAACAATTATAACTACTATGGTAAATGCAAGATTAAGAAAAAAATTAATTCTTATTACTACGAATTGAATTTTCTAAATATGGAAAATAATCGAAGATACTGAGTAGGTTTGAAACACTTTATAATCTTTGCTTGCGCCTTGCTCTATCACCGACTAAGTAAATTAGGGTTGTCCGTAGTGTTGAATCAAAAATACTTGACTTTTTGGAAATCAAGGCATAGATCAAGATTTTAGAGCTCTACATAAAATTCCGCTACTCCATTTTTCAATTGGATTTAGTTCGGAGTTGGCCCCCTAAGTATAAAACAGTTTTTGTCATCCCAGACAGCTAACTCTATCTATATCGGTAACGGTGAGTTTTACGTTAAAAACAGTTTAAATCTTTTTTTGTAAAGGTAACATTTTTTGGTAACATTTCCCATTTTTTTTGCTTAAAACCTTTTTATATATTCCAATATTTTCCAATATAACAAACGAATTATTGATGCTAAAATTCCTGGACTAGCAGGAGGATTTTGATACCGAGCAACACGAAATACATATAATCTACATTTAAAACATAACTTCGAACTTCTGTATATCACAGTTCTTGAAACTCCTAAGTAAGTATCAATAAAATATTTGTATTCGAACAGATGCAAAAATCACTCTGTTTTTCGCCATGTTATTAATTATTATAAAGATTTCCATAATCATTCGCAATGACTTCCGAACTCAATATTCATATATACACTACGCTATCACTTTTTGGGCGAGTTAGAACATTTAAAACATAAATAATAACTTACATAAAGGTTTATTAAAAGCAATATAATTGTGAATTAATTTTTATATGGTTCTTAGACCACTTCTTTAAGAAATAATAAACTTAAATGTCGAATAAACCATAAAAATAAACAAAAACAGCGAAAAAGGTGTTTTTGGGCAATAAATGCTTTTACTTAAAAGTAAAATTTACTAAATAACTTCAACTGAAGATATATGATTCTTTTAAACCCTCCTCCTTTGGAAACATCTTGGCAACAAATAGTGATTCTGGTAAAAGTAGCCTTTTATAGCATCGAAAAGACACAATCGATGTAACCTATCAAAACATTGCCATGAGTGAAGGTCTTTCACATGGACATTCAACATGGAGGTATTTCAACCGAAGTTAAGAAATGGAGAAATGCTAACAATGGAATAATCGAACAATCTACGTGCCCGTGTTCTCCTTCGGTATAAAAAACAAAATATTATAGTATAAAGTTCTCTGTGACTTACCGAACGTTGAACAATGTTAATAAGAAAGTATTTTGAATCACAATTTGAAACTAAGCCCGAAAAAAAGTTCTTTATTTAAATAAAAAAGGTTCGTTAGAACAGTGTAGTGTTGGAACAGTGGAACGGAGCGGAATGCGCCACAGCAATGCTGACGTTTTATCACAAAGATCATGCTCTACAAAGCCACAAATATAACGTCGTCATAAGGATGTTACGGAGTAAGTCACTGATCTCTTAGGTGGATGAAGTGCACACAATGATAAGTTTAAAGGATACGAATATGAGGACCCGATACGATGTAAATACTAATGGGTTTGAAGATGGCACTTTACTAAGGAAAATATGACACTTTAAAAGGAAAACTCCAAAAATGCAAGATCATTTGGAAGGACCGTATAGTGTCATGGCACGATATCTCGGACGAATGATATACAGGACTGTCTGAGGAGGTGTTGCTATTCTACCACATTATTTTTTGAATACAGTATATATATTTTTTGGCATTGATCGATCGATCAAAAAAGATCTAATATAAAGGGTTATTTTAATGACTCAGCAACCTCGCAGGACTAGATAACTAACACCATAAGCAACAACTTTTGTTCTTCGACTTTTGATAATTCGGTTGACTTTATTTTCATACAAAAAAAAGTATTAATTTAATTTCTCGCTTGAATTTTAATAAATCTACGCGCATCGCAAATATTACGTAAACAAGCCACTGCGAAGCGCGGGGACTCCCCCTGAGCGCGCGCAAGTGCCTTTAAATTGACCAAGGCGTCCGTCGGTTTTTATATTGCGCGCACGTTGCTTGTGCTTGAGTGCCACGATCTCGCGCGGCCGCGCCGGCGACGGCGGCGGCGCCGTAGCCTTATCGATCACTTTGTTATGTGGATTGTGGATGTAATTTTATTACCATGGCGTATCGGTACAATACACAGAAATGGTGAGGTGCTTGCTAGGTGGGCCTTTAATCAAATAAAAACCAATTCGGAAGTGTTAGCACGGGTTAATGAACAGTTGATAAATAGGTGTGGTCTTTGTGTTGGTCGTGAAGGTGCTATTTTAAATACTATGTGCGCGATACTCACCTTAAAGATAATCATTTTAAATATCATTTTAATTGTCAATTATTTAATTATTGTAAATACGCCTCCTTTAAACAATAAAAGGTAAAGGAACCTCACTACCAATATGAAATTGGTTTAATTAAACTTTAGAAAACAATAAAAATATTTTGTTACGATTATCACATATATTAGGTGTTTAGATACCTAATCTACATACAATTTAATTGTTTTTAATTGTTAAATGTAGGCAGTCCTTAGCTTGGTAAAGTACGAAGAGATTGTGGACTCAGTGTAGGAATGTACCTACATGTTAGTATTATTATTAGCAGCGCAAGCGCGCGTGAGTGGCCCGTCGTTCTTTCCTTTATGAATGAGACATAGACATACAAATGTCACGACAGTACGACAAAATTGTAAAATATTTTTTTTCTTATGTATTGAGTTATGCCCGAAAACAAGTTGAACAAAAGTTGTTGCTTACGGTGTTAGCTATATACATCTGCGAGGTTGCTGGGTCATTAAAAATAACCCTATATACATATTATAAGTAATAAGGTGTAGATAGGCTACAAGCACTGTAAGCACTAGTTTGAAATCAGGCTAGTAATCCACACTTCACCTCAGTATCATGTCACCATTGTCAATGGATAGACGTCACGTAGCGAGTACAATTATAAGTGACCCAAAATAACCGGAAATGCCGTCGTGTGTTATGAGATATTGCACAAATTATACTAGCAAAACTTCTAAAACTCAAGGAATCACATATTGTTTTACTATTTATCTTAATATTTTCACAAATCAAATATTATATTCGTAAAATATGACGTTAGAAATGAATGAATGCAACAAAAGTATATTAATGAACGAGTGCAATAAAGATAGACGACGTTACTGATCATAGAGTAAAACACAAACAGTGGTGGCAGTTGGCACATATATAATAATTTTATATTTTTGTTTTATTTATATAACTGAGAAAGAATATTAAATTATTAATTATATTATATTACTAAATTGAAATCAAAATATGTGTAATAATGTTTATTTATATGTATAAATAGTTTTTAGATGTATGATCATAAAATTAATTAATTGTTTCTAGATTTCCATAGAAAGGTGCATCCAAAAGGTTGATATTGTTTATTTGATATTAATTTTTTATAAAATTATTGATAGTTTTTATTTGCCTATTTTCAATGAATATTTAGTACTTTTATAAAATGAATTTAAATCCGGGTAAGAAAAAACGTATTGTCTGATAATTTATTCTATGTCCTTTCTTTGACACGAGACGATGCACTCTTGCAAATATATTCGTCTTTTTTTCACTCGTGATACTTAAATCATGCCACCCTACTTTAGCGAAAAATCGTAATGTAGTGTGTAAATTGCTATATAAAGTTATTTATGTGTGCGTAACAGTGGCATTTTCGTAGATTGAATGCTATGTATGTAACCTATCTACACCTTTTTAGTTATAATATAATTGCCTATATAGTCCAAATTCTTACTAAGTAAATTCGGGAAAGTTCAATGACCGTTAGACATACAAACAAAAATATTGAGATGTTTTTAAAAGTGCGTTATGTACGTCAATATTGTTGTCGATAGGAAATAGCGATATAAAATAGTGAGTACTGTGATGGGGTACTCAGTTTAATTCCGGGAGCGGTAGTGAAAATATCTTTGCAAAACTAAAACTAAGGAAGATACCTGCGACTTTGGCGAAGGCCCTAGATTTTTATGAACGATTACCGATTTCTCAAATTGGCTTTGTGTACTTTGCGTACAGTGGTAATAAATCATTTCTTATTTCCATCGACGACATTTCAATATCCACGAGCTCATAGCAGTATTCATAATTATATGTTACTCGAAGCAATTAAAAATTAACTTATCATAATACTTTTAAATATATTAAATGAAAATTTTCGTTGTCTTAACCTGACAATGGTGTCCTTACGAATAAACGGACATAATATGTATTTTTAATCTTTTGTTTTAGGTAATTATACCATAGAGAAGCCTTCGACTGATCAACTTGAGTCGGCATATAATCTGTTAGCCGTATCTTTAGCCAACAGTTACTTGGAAAGGAATTTTGTATTCACTGGCAAAAACGATACGACATTACTCGTCGATTATCTAAAGAAGGAGTTGACCGATTTGGGTAGATCAAAATTGCAAAGGCAAAACTTACTGATGCCGAAAGTATATATGTTTAAATCGGCCAAATATTAGTTATCGAAGGCACTGATTCGAATCCCTTTATTACGTAATTATAATACAAACATATATACTCAAATTTATTGGAACCTATCTCTATTGAAATGGTAGGGATAGATTATATCTTTACACCTTTTAATAAAAATTTAACATATACAATAAAAATTATAAGATGTAGTATTTCGTGTCCGTCTGTCTAACATTGCCTTCTGTAGTCCTGTTTAATATAAAAGTTTCTCCATATATGTACCTTATATAAAATAAGTCATATTACGCACAGTTGTCAAAACTACTACTAAGTGTACACATTACATCACACATCATCATATACAAGCCCGAAGAAAGAAAAGGTAATATAGAAATAAGTGTTTGGTTCCGTCTAAACTTTTAAAGATTATATAAAAAGTAAAACAATTTTATTATAAACGTTCCTATACAAAAACAAAAACAAAATTCATTAACAAATGTTTGTTTTTAAATGCAAGCCTAATTAATTGTATTAATATTTAATACTGATGTATAATTTGTAATTAAGTAAGAATATTTATAAAGTATTTTTTAAGATGTTTATTAAGTTTCGTTAAATTAATTTTTAAATTAATTCAAATTATAGTATAATAATAAAATTAATTATTAAAATTTGGTGCTCAAATATTTGAAAACATTTAATGTATCATTATACGTTGTATAAAGTACTATAATAATATATATACATATATAATAAGTTGTATAATATTATAAATTAAATATATATATATAACATTTTTAAAATGTCGAAAATATTTTAAAACCTGTTTAAGTAAGTTAATACCCAAGCAATATTGTTTCAATTTTGTATATTTTTTTTTAAATATATTATACAACAGACGGGACATAGTTTTATGGTAAAAAATCAACAACATATATTGATTAAATATTAAATTACCATTATCAATAAACCGGTAAACATTGAATACGAAATTTATATTCAAATCTTTCACCCCTCTATAATGTGAATTTTCTCGGAAATGAATTTCTATTAAAAAATCCTATTCCAATCGAAGAAGGAGTAAAGATAACTAAACTTAAATATATATTTTACGCGACTTTTCTTTTCGTGGAGAAATCCACATTTATTATACAAAAACCTAACTTACTTAACCTAACTGCTTATATTTTACTTACTAACCACCAACACGTTAATATAACTTCCAAAGTTTCGATTACAAGTTCGCGACATTCAAAAGACATCTATACCCTGTACAAGTTAGCTTGATCTTTTTGACAGATGTAAATTTTTCTGATCGACATAACTTTGCAATGACATTATATATTATTTTCTTAATTTAATGATTTTAAAAATAGTAATACTATTTAAAAAATACATAAAACACAAAAGTCCCTAATGATTCAAACGTTATCCAAAAATTTTAAGATTTTTTATTGTTTCAAAGTAAAATTTAAATAGGAACACTGAACATAATAGACGCTTGTACAATGTTACATCGGTCGGACGGAAGGGACACGAATAACAGGCAGTAACTATTACAAATATCGATTACAAAAAAACATTAAAGATCATTGTTAAGTTATTGTTACGAACGGGGGTCCTTTTGGTTGGGTTATGGGCTCTTAAGCTGGTATAACTCTTTTTAGAAAAATTAGTTATTTTTTTATATTCTAACTTGAATTACGCATTCCATCGTTCCATCGACTGGCCATAATATTTTCTGTTTCCCATCACTAGCCCGTCTGTCAAAAAGATCAAGCTAACTTGTACAGGGTATATTTTGCAGGTCATTCATAGTCGCTGTTAGAGGATTATTGTCAAAAATTCACCAGAGTGTCTAGGATAACTTCAAATCACCTGAATTTCTAACGAATACTTCATGATATCTTGTTTTGCGCCTATATTGTTTTAATAGCAATTTACCAAATGAAAAAAAGCAATCGAAATGTATCGATCGAGTAATTTTTTATAATATCTGAATATAAATTATATTTATATTATTAATTTCGCACCTGAAATAAAAATAAACAAATTAAAATTTAACATTACCGGTTTATTGTGTGGACTTTGGAAGGCTACGATTTTGTATGTAATTATTTGATGTTTGAACTCAATCGAGGTTGTTGATTTTAGTTTATTTTTATAATGTATTTTATGTATACAACATACACTTTATTAGTAATAAAGTTTCGTAATATAAGAGCAAGGTTTTGAATTAACGCACAGATAAAGCTATAAATAATCTTTTAGAAAATATAATATAATTAATTAGAGTTAGAGATTTTGACTAAAAAAAATAATGTTATAGTACATGTGAATTCTTAATCGGAATCTATAACATTTCTGTGATTTGTTTTTAAACACCAATATGGTCTTGGTTCAATAACGTTAATTGGCTATAAAATGAGTTTATTTTTAAGTCTATTTTAGTTTACCGTTACTAGAGATTACGTTACTTGATTATATACTTATTACCATATTTCAAATGTAAACCTCCCAGTTAAGCCTCGGTCAGACAGCTGACGGGGTGGGGCGGCGACGCCACGCTGGTGTGACGGTGCCACGCAGCTGACATGACGATTGCGAGCTTTGTTCTATGAGTGTTCATATTAGTATTCACACAAACGGCAAGACTCACACATAACTAGTACGTGAGAGCTGCGTCGCCGTCCTGTCATGTCCACTGTCTGACCATGCCATACCACTAAACTCGTGAATTTTGTTACGTATAGTTTTAGTGAGATGTAATTGTGGGCGAATTCACATGTTAATTTAAAATATACTCGTAATTGTAACTAAATGCATCTGTTTTACTATTCACGACATTTAAGATATATATTTTGGTATAAGCACTGAGGCATACTAATTAAGATCATTGATCACCAGATAAAAAGATAAAAAGGCTCTTAAGAAACATCAGCTCTCGATACCCCACCACCAGCGTTTCGCCCTAAAATATTTTGATCGTTCGTTTCAAGTTCTTGATTGTATACAAGTAAGATTTTGCGCTTTCCGCAAGAGGCCAAGTTTAAAAAAAAAACATACATTTATTTAATAAAAATAATGATGAAATTGAGAATAATCCTCAGCCCTAAATAACGTTAGTAACTCTGTGGAACCAGATTTGGCCGATGGTTTTTCCGAAACGATATTCCTGCAAGCCATTCAGTGTTGCAGGTCTCCATCGGCGGTGGCTGTCACTTTCCATCAGGTGTACCTTCTGCCCGTTTGCAATCTTTTGTATCATTTAAGAAAATTATTAAGTATTAAAAGTCAATGGTTCTGTTTCTTTTCTACAAAACATAAAAAAGCAATTATTTTGAATAAATGAAAATAAAACTTAAGACAGGTTATTAAAGGAGTTTTCTTGTATTACGCGTTTTCATCAATATTTTTCTCGCTTATGGAAACGATGGTATGGTTGCTCTAATTATATCCTTTCTTAGAATTTTTTCAACAATCCATATTGAAGTTAACGTTTTTGTTATATTAAGTGATAGTAGGATGAACAAAGCGTAACTGAATCTCAGGTTTTTTTCTAAATTTGGATTGAATAATGACTGATCTCCGGAAGTGTAAAATAGTTAATAATTCGAAATGTATTTATACGATTACATTTTAAATGAACGAAAAAAAATTACAAAATAAATAAAACGAATTAATTTATGTTGTAATTTCAGTGCGCTTTGTACATTTGCGCCCTTAGAGTCACTCTTTAACTTGGGCGAAAAACGTATTCACAGCCTTTTTCGTTAGCGTACAATTTTACTTTAATGTTTATCCTAAGATTACTTATGGCAGCTATAGCACATAATCAATTTCGATTGTCATGCTCGTTGTACTTTTTGGGACGAAGTTCTTTTAACGCGGCTTAAAGTAGAGTGAACTGGCAGAAATCGTCAAGTAACAAAAAAGGCGTTATGCCCCCTCCGAGCGAGCTTCTCAATATACATAATATTTGAATGTTTACGGTGTACATGCATTACAGGTACATTTTTGTGAAATCATATGCAAAGCGTAATAAATGTCCAAAATCAACGTCTACGAAAATTTCTGCTTTGATCCTCAAAAACATATAGTATAGCAAAATTAATAATTCAATCATTCTTGGTACTGTATTATATACATATCGCATATCGCCATCAATGAGTAATAATTGTCAAATATCGTTAGCTATGCTTTAATTTGTCCTTAAAATTATTATATTTAAAGGCGCATATTATCACCATCTATCGAAAATAATTGTCATGATGTCATTTTTATTTTTTGTTTTTGGTTATCGATTTTAATATATGTGTAAATATCTAAAACATAAAATTTATATTCCAATAGTTATTAGAAAATATGAGATCACTATTTAATAAGCTGTTTTAAAGATTTTTGATGTTTAAATCATTGTTAAAGTATTTAATTTCCTTTGATAAAATTCAAAATAAAATCTGAATGAAATTTAATTATTTTATGCAATGCTAGCTTTTCTCGCAGTTTCACCCGCGTAGTTCCCGATCCCATGGGAATACAGTGAAAAAATATAACCTATATCACTCGCTGATGTGTGTATGTGAATGTAGCTTTCAATTGAAGCGATTAAAAGATTAGATTAGAAGAATTTTTAAAATCGACATAGTGGTTTAGGCCTGACAGCGTATCAAACGGACAAACATACTTACGTTCGCATTTAGATTATTAGTTAGGATAATAGTGCCCGCGGTTTCGACCACGTATAAATTAAAGAAATTACTAACACTAATTACACTTACTTATATTATTTTACAACATTTTCGTTGTATTTTCGTGGGATTAGTATTTATTGGTTTTCTCCTCGCCTATGAGAACATGTCTTTCCCTGTGATTTTACCAGGGAAGGCCGTGCGTCTCCGACAGACGTGCGTTCGCGCGCAATCGGCGCTCTTCACATATATACGCGTAAGCGGTTTGAACCGCGGATTGTCTAGCATAAGCTGTACCTATTTAATATCATCATATAGACCTGTTCTGACTTTACAGACAACCATTTTCGTTTTTTTACAGAATATCATTTAAAGGTAGCTATAATTTCAGCCAATCCTACTGAACAGTTATTTTATAGCATTTTATCGAATAAATGGTCGACGTGATTCTTTAAATTGACTTTTTTTTTTATTTATACACCGATTGAAATACATCAAAGACTAAACGAAATTGAAGTTTGCCACAATACATTTATAGTAAAACCGCACTCAAATCAGCCGTTTCTAAGACTAGCGTGCACCGACAGACAATTTTGTTAACTATAATTGTTTTTTTTCGCTTTTATTAACTATATAAAAACTATAATTATACTATAACCGTAATAAATATAGATTAAACTATTTAAAAAAATGGGAAGGCAAGTAAAATACGTGGTTGAATCACGGGAATTATAAAAAGACGGTTCTGTGAAATTGACAAAAATTAAACTAAGTTGATTTTTTAAGTATGTATATATTTATAACTTATAATTGGCTATTTTATATTTAATTTTTAATAAATTATCATTTTCCTAAAATTATTATTTAAATCCTTAGATCCGTAGCATTTTTGAATAGAAGTAAATAAATAACACAAAATATATAAATTAGAAATATATTTGAATAAAGGACTGGTTTGACAAAAATACTATAATTTAATCATTAAACATCTACATTATTTTTATTTATTAAAAATCTACGTTTCAAATACGTTATGATTTAATAAAATATCGCAAAAAACTTCGTTACTGACAGGGTCTCAATTTTCTTAAAAGATGAAACGTAATGCTCGTGGCTGGTGGAGCCCAATCTTTTCCAGATCTGCCATAGCAGACCATTTTATAGCTGGACCTGCGTCTGTCGCAACGTGACATAATCCATCCCCACAGTGGTGCAAGTTGCTACATTTTAGGTTGCGAAACCCAGGACCTCTACATTTAACATAATAATCGATGTAAAATATAAAAATAAATGTACGTAACGTGGTAATTATTAATAAATTATTGTGCGTGTAATAAATACTTATTATTAAATTATAGTTAAAAATTATATTGGTAGTAAAATATTTTTGCGAGGAATCAAAAGAACGTATTTTTTCTCTATTTACCATTATGTAATATTTGCAATTTATTTACTTATAGTTATAATCGTAGAATATTAAGTAAATAGGCATAGTGTAGGAATAGATTTCATTATTGTATTTTATCGCTACGGTCGAAAATCGGCCTTTTCACGAAGTGATTAAATCGTGGTAGCAAATTTAGAAAGAGGACACTGGAAGTTTTATATGATCCTAAAAATGATTATTCTAAATTTCATGAATGCGTGATGAAATGTTTTATGAGATTTTATCCGTTTATAGTAGCTTAAACGAACGCTAATCATTTAATTTGTATGAGGTATAACTTGATAAGTATGGATACATTCATACTAGTTTAAACAAACGATAATCATAATTTAGTCGTTCACGTAGTTCACCTTGGAACATTAAATTGCCAAAAATACGACTGCCTAATTTGTATGAGGTCTTATCAATTCGTGGTAGTTTAAGCTAACCTTAATCTTTTAGTCTTTTACTTAGTTCACCTTGGAACATTCGATTGCCAAAAATACGACTGCCTAATTTGTATGAGGTCTTATCAATTCGTGGTAGTTTAAGCAAACCTTAAGCTTTTAGTCTTTGACATAGTTCACCTTGGAACATTCGATCGCCAAAAATACAACTGCTTAATTTATATGAGGTCTTATCAATTAGTGGTAGTTAAAGCAAACCTTAATCTTTTAGTCTTTAACGTAGTTCACCTTGGAACATTCGATTGCCAAAAATAGAACTGCCTAATTTGTATCAATTTGTGGTAGTTTAAACAAACCTTAATCAATTAGTGTTTCTTTAGTATTTTTTTCCCTTAATCTTTTAGTCTTTCACGTAGTTCTTTCGGTTCTTCTCAGGTCTGAGGTGTTTATTTCCGAACCGGTGGTAGATTTATGACAATCAATAAGTAAGTGTAACGCTGGAATATTGAATAAATATTTATGACTTTGACTGAGTCCACCTTGGAATATTCGATTGCCAAAAGTTCCTGCTATTACATTTTAGAAAAATATTTTAAATATGAACATTAAAATATTATTTTTGACTTAAATTTATGTATTTAAATTCGATTCATCATTGGGATTTCATTTTATTGTAACTTGTTATATCTACTAATATACATATAATTCCCAGGAGAAAGTTGCTTAAAATACATCGTACGAAATAAATTACAAATAGAATAGAAGGGTGTTTTTTGGACGTATTAACTAAATATCAATAATAATAAGAAAACTGTCAATAAGTTGTCGCAACTAATTTATAGTTTTCATCGAGGTGATTTTTAAATCTGGAGGTGAATTAGTAATTATTCATGACTATCATCTACATTTTTTCTATCTATGATAACGATTTGAGTTAAGTTTTTAGTACAAAATATGTTGAGTACAAAATGGTATTGGATGGAATCAAACTCTACCCTAAGTTGTAATCCGTGGTAACATATGTATATAGGTAACATTGTTATCTACATCATTTGCGTTAACTTAAAATCTCTCCAAGGTTTCTTTAACCAATGCAGTTCATACGAATTACACGGCTTTTGACAGTTCCGACATTGCGTACAGTCCGCTGAAACGAATTACGTTACCTCGATTAGAGTTATGCGTAGCAGTTCTTGCAGATATATATACTAATTTATTTTTAAAATTTTCCGTCCCCGAATTTCATTCAATTCTATTTTTCTGTGGTGCGATTTAACGACCGTTCTCTCGTTGCTTCGGTTCCCTTCAATCCGTTGGTCTTTTGTCGCTTATCGTGTTAGTCACATTCATATACGATATTAACCTTTGTCAATCTTGGCATCACATATCTACATGTAATCCAGCAGACATTTGTGCGCATGGTCAGTTTTCTAATGAAATTCTCTATTAGTTATGGTAGTGAAGTACTACAATATATTCTCAATGTACACAAAACAAAACGGGTATAATCATATATTGATTATCTTGACTCTGACTTGTCTGGTTCCTTTTTCCCACTCTCTGTGTGTTAATTTTATGTCTAGAGACGTTTGAAAATCTTGCAATATTGCTATCAATTCAAAAAAACCATGCTAATGTTCGCAACACGCACTTCTGACATAATGTATCATTGTTTTATTAGTCTTTAGTCACTAAATTAACTGATCTTGATCATAGACAAGTTTTAAGTAATTTTTACAGTTTTGATATATGTATTCCTAACACTACAGTCTTTCATGAGCGATATCCTGACGTAATGTGTCATGGTGTAGACGTATTTAGGTTCATATCATGTATCTAAAATGTATAAGACATCTTAACGCTTATTTGTTCGCTTTGTTAGTTAAGCTGTACATTTGGAGGTCGTTTACACACTATCGACGTAGTTTTATTGCAGCATTAAGACGTTTCGTAGGACGACGTGGTCAGTGTCATGTAATTTATGCTTACCGTGGAGTAAAGTTTGTTGGTGCTTGAATTCAATTATCGCCCTTAATGCAGCTCGCTTCTTAAGAAGAAATACTTAAATTAGCCACCGGCTAGTTAGCTCTTACTTTGCAATTGCTTCTTGTTGCCAACACCTTTTTGACCTTGAAGTAATTTTCACAATATATAATCATTCAAATTAAACCCTTATTAAATTCCAGGCCCTGTGTCCGATTAGTTCTGATTCAAATGATCTTTCAGTTTCAACAGTACAGCTGCGGATTTCATCGTTGGCAGTTATTGCAATCGTTTTATTAATATGTTTGGTACAGGTGGCAGAACGAATTTTTGAATACATTCACTGGTGGTAGGGCTTTGTGCAACCCCCGTCTGGGTTGGTACCACCCACTCAAGTATGTAGATATTCTACCGATAAACAGCAATACTTAGTGTTGTTGCGTTTTTGTTTGAAGGGTGAGTGAGCCCGTATAACATGCACAAGGCACGAAACATTTTCGTTCACAAGGTTGGGGGATGAAATGGCTAATTTTTGTTACATCGCCAATGTTTTTCGTCAGCTTCGTTTTCTCGCGTGGTGGTGACATAAACTGGCCACCGAGATCGAGTGATCTAAAACCGCTCGATCACTTTCTGTGGTGCTACGTGAAATCTCGTGTCTATGCTGACAAACCATGGACAAATGCTGCCCTAAAAGCCAACATAACTCGCGTTTGTCATGAGATTGTGCCCTATTTATGCGAAATTACCTTCAGCGGCGCTAGCCATTTGGGTAAAATTATATCCCATACATAATGTCATGAAATGTTCCTTAAAATAAAATAATGATGGCAATATCACTTAAACCAGCTGTTTTATTCCATTATAAAGTTCGAGCGCTCTTAATAAAAACATATACAGTAGCGTGTAAAAGTTTCGGGCCACACTGATTTTTCCATTAGATTGATCAAAAAAAATTTCTTCCACTCGATTCCACTGTCCGAAATAAACGGAACAGTTAAAATTTACACAAAACATAAAAAAAGCGGTAACCCGCGAAAAACTTCGAGTCGAGTCGACAAAATTATAATAAGGAAGTGTGTTGTCGATTCGCGAAAAATCGCAGCCGACGTGTCCCGGGAATCACGAACTGAAAATCTAGCCGATGTTAGTCGGAGTACAGTGTCTCGACGTCTGAAGGCTGTCGGACTGTTTGGACGTATTGGCGTTAAGAAACCATTAATTAGCAAAAGGAATACGAAAGGTTGGACTTCGCGAAAATATATCAACACTGGACGGCATCAGATTGGCGGAAAGTGATATTTTTTGATGAATTGAAATTTCAATAGCTCGGAAGTGATGACACGTCCAACAGGTACCAGATACAACGTAAGGTATCAAACTCCTACTGTCAAACACGGTGGTGGGAACATCAAAGTTTGAGGAGCTTTTTTTGCTGATAGCGTTGGTCTGCTAGTGGAAATTCACGTCAATATGAACGCTGCAATCTACAATAACATTCTGCTAGATCATATGCTTTCATTCGCAATGAAAATTTGCCTCGTGGATGAAATTTTCAACAAGAGTGCAATCCGAAACACACTTCGCGTCTTGTGAAAAAAATTCTTCAATTCAGAGCTGATAAGTCCGTCTTCGAGCCTGGCCATCGCAATTCCCGGACTTAAATCCCATCGAACACTAATGGCAGGACCTGAAGGCCTGTGTTGGAGCCAAAGATCACTCCAACAAAACGGAATTGTGGAACCATTTGCGACAAGAGTGGGAAAAATTGCCAAATGAAAGAATATCACGGTTAATCGACTGGATACCTCGTCGATGCGCTGCAGTCGTTGCTGCATGGCAACAAAGTATTGAGTCGAGTGAAGGAGTGCAAGACATAATTATACACATATTAACCCCAATTTTCTTTATTTTTTTAAGGTAGTAGTAGTACTGGCCCGATACTTTTGCACGATTAGAAATAGTAAAATTTTGGACAAATAATTATTTTAAAATCAATGTATATATCACGGTATTTTCAAATATAAGTGAATATCTATTGTAAATGATCGAATCTTTTCACCATCGAATTTTTGAAATGTTTATTTATAATAGGGTGGCCCGAAACTTTTGCACGCCACTGTATATACTAACAAGTATATATTTATGCAGTGGTTAGTATCGGTAAGGTAGTAGGTTAGTCCGACGTAGATTGCGAGTTTTAAACCCGTGCAATCAAACACTGACGGATGAGATCCCTATTGGCCCTGAACAAGGCCCAGCAAGTTCGATCACGTTTACCGAGTCTCCATGCTGCAAAACAATCAGGAAGAGCATCGTGCACTCGTTGCTTCTTTAGCGTGGCGTGCCGGGTGTTGAGCAACGTGGTGATTTACGCCATATCGTCAGCGTGGAGGGTTAGAATGGCTCCAAATACAACGGGGATACTATCAGTGAATATGGTATAAAACACAAGCGACGGGCCGCTGCATTGAGGACACCAGTAACGTTTGTGTGTTCCTTCGATGGGTGTCATCAACCACCACTCGGAAGCGTCGTTCACGATGCGACGGGAAGCCAGCGGTGTCGACAGTTTGTAGAACAAGGCAGTATGCCAAACGTGGTCAAAGGCCATCTCCATGTCGAGCAATTATACTTTGACGGTACTCTTCTTCTTGATCTAGGCTACTGTCTGAAAAGAGAACACTCTCGACGACTAAAGCGTGGTACTATACTCAGCGCAGTATTCGAATTGTGCCGGTCTCAGGGTGGTGATTGGAGTCAGGTGACGCAGTAGAAGGCTTTCAAGCACCTTCGGGTATGGGGAGAACCACTCCAGGGATGGGAACCTATTCGGGTGGGGTAGGCTGGGGCATCGTCATAGGGTCCATCGCGCTTTTGTTGCAGACGCAAAGCATTCGACGACTCGGTGGCATCCGGAGGGCAGGCAGGTATGTATGGTACGTGCAGCACCTACTGCAGTGCGCAGGTGCAACGGGTGAGATACGTGGCGTGGATGCGGTGAGTGAGGCGCGTTTAGAGTGCGTGGTAATTGATTACGGAGCGGGGGCGTAGTGTGAGTGCGGATACTGACGCAGATGGTTCCTCGATGCGTGTCGAGTAGTTGAAAGCGGAGCGCGGCCGGCTAAAAAAGGTTTTTGGCTATACCAGGGCCTCTCTTAGGGGGCTCCTCACTATTGCCGCTCACTGCTTCACAGGCGACTTAGTGCTACTGCCGGGCATGTAAGAGGAAGGCGTACCCTTCCATTCGCAGGCGATTAGCTAACGGACAATATTCAAACTATTTTTCGCCACTTTTCGAGCGGTAAGAGTTGTTGTCTTGGACTGCGACCGAAGGGACTTCTGTCTTTTGTGTGCTGTCCTTGTCTGGCAAGAGTTTAGGCGGCTTAGCTATTCCTTACAACTTTTATTTTGCATATTTTACTGGTTAGTTTGGTAAAATGTAATGGTACTAAGGGTATTATGGTTTTACGGTATGTTTGACTTGTATGCAGTTATATGGTAGGTCCGTATCAAGGTATGGTAATTATTTGTGTAACACCTGGTTAAATGGTAATTGGTTCCTTTACTTGGTTACGGTTAACTGGTATAAATTACGGTATAAACAGTGATATTACGGTACCTAGAGTGATAAGAGGGGTATGCAAAATTGTAGGGTGGTAAGTTATATAGTGGTTATTAAAATGGTAACTATTACGGTATATTCAGTGGTATTACGTCGTATACGTTATATATTATAAAAGTGGTTGGTAAAATGGTAAATGGTACGGTATAAAGAGTGGTATTACGGCGCATACGTTATACTTTATAACAGTTGTTGGTAAAATGGTAATTGGTGGTGTGTATATAGTGATAAAAGTGGTATGCAAATGTAGTAGAAGGGTATGATAAAGAATGGTTGTTTTGAAAGTGGTTGGTATAATAGTTATTGGTACTGATGACACGCGTATAATGAATGATTAAGGTTGTTTGATAGAGATTATGGTATTACGGTATATATGTGGTGTGTGTATTGAGTGGTACGTAATTAAAAAATAGAATGGTATAAAAATGGTTGGTGTGGTAATTCCTTGTATAGTGACTGGTTAAAGATTAAAATGTTATAAATGGTATGTATAGCAGAAAGGTTAAAAACGGTTGGTACTGAGGATACGCGTAATGCTCGGAGATATTATTATACCTCGGAACATTACTGTATTGCCTGTGTTTATAATCCAACGAAATCTAAATAAAGTCACACGCTATATAAAAATGTTAATTAAGTATATAAGAATAGGTAATTGTTTTGAAAGTGTATGTAAATTATATGAATACGTTGTTTACCGGTATTTTTATGTAAAATAAAAATGTAAGGATAAGCTTAATAAAACCGCCTAAAATCGACATTATATGTGGCGCGTGTGAATGTTCGCTGTCCCTTCTGGTCAGGCCATTTCGTACCGATGGACTCGCCTCCCCGTCGAGAAGACGTGAATTCTCACCGCTTGGACCACACAACGTACAAGATACTTAACTCGTTTCGTGGCGTGGCGTAAATATAGTGTGGCTTAGCCATCGGTCGCGGAAGACCGTTTGCATGAAGCCTCCTAAGAGATGCTCTGGTATGAATAAAAATGCCCTTTTCAGGGCCAACCCATCCGCAACGCACGTGACTGGATTCGTTCCGCTTCGCGTTTCTCGGTACAAAGCAAGGAATCCACCACTTGCGTCGGTCTCGGCCCTCGCGCTGCGCCTCGACAACACGCGCACCTACCACAGGTGCCGCGCCTCAAACCCTTGCCGCGCTACCGTTCCGTGGTTAATTGCTGCGCATACCTTACGCGCCTATCTCATCGCATCCGTGCCATGCATCACATCCGTTGCTGCATGACCTCAGCAAACCTCACTTGCCCTTCGCCCGATAGCACACCATGTCGGCAAATACTTCGCGTCAGCCACGGCGTTGCCGGATTGCCCCAGCCTGACTTGCTCTTTGCAAGGGAGGCTGGGACAATCTGGTAACGCCTCCGCCTGCCGCAGCCGAATGGGTTTCCCTTCCTAAACCGGGTTTCCCCCTCCCCAGAAGGTATTTGAAACCCTTCTGCTGCGTAGCCTGACTCCAATCATCACCCCGAGACCGACACAATTCGAATACTGCGCTGAGCATAGTACCACGCTTTAGTCGTCGAGAGTACACTCTTTTTTCAGACAGTAGCCTAGATCAAGAAGGAGAGTACCGTCAAAGTATAATTGCTCGACATGATGATGGCCTTCGACCACGTTTGGCATACTGCCTTGTTCTACAAACTATCGACACCGCTGGTTTCCCGTCGCATCGTGAACGACGCTTCCGAGTGGTGGTTGATGACACCCATCGAAGGAACACACAAACGTTACTGGTGTCCTCAATGCAGCGGCCCGTCACTTGTGTTGTATACAATATTTACTGATAGTATTCCCGTTGTATCTGGAGCCATTCTAACCCTCCACGCTGACGATATGGCGTAAATCACCACTTTGCTCAACACCCGGCACGCCACGCTAAAGAAGCAACGAGTGCACGATGCTCTTCCTGATTGACTCGCTGACGAAGATGATGGAAACTTGGTATATGTAATCGGTCTTGCTGGGTCTTGTTCAAGTCACTTGGGTGTCACATCCGATAGGGCCTTGTTCGCACTGGTAGCTTGAAACTCGCGGGCTGACACCGGATCTGGCAGCGCCAAGGATCTGCCCCCACCGCTAGATATGGTTCGGTTTCTTTTACTTTTCTATTAATATGTATGACTTAAATTTATTTAAGTATTTCTTGTGTTACATACATCGTTACAAATTAGTTAAATTTTGATAACAATTATTTAAAACACTAAAATTACTCAAATATTCAACAATTTAGTGGAAACTTTCATAAAGGTACCCAAAGAGGAGCCGAGTTAGGTGGAAGTTTAACCCACAAAAACAACTGTGGTCGTTACTGTTGGCATGGATAGGAGTGGTTAAGACATTGTGTCGATAAGACGCATCCGTGGCCCATGCCGTGCTCTGCTCCGCTCGTGGTTCAGCGTAGGTTTCCTCGGGTAACAAAAGTGATCTCGCTCCCTTGCATTCGCTACAGCTAACAGCAGCACGAGGCCATCCAGGCTGCGGTCCTCCTGAGGGTCGTTTGAAAAAGGGCACCCTAGACCCTGACCTCACACATCTACGTCTCAGGGATACGTTTCATCTTTTAGACCCGGGAGTCGGGGCTTAATTGGGTTCGAAAAACTCATTTGTCATCTCCGTCGAGCGGGATCGTTGTTTCCCGTTGCCTCTCCGCCGTTTTCTTATAGACCATGACGATATTACAGAAGGATGCTACGGCCCTCTACGTCAATTACCTGCTAAGCCTCGCCGGCAACATTATATTTATATCTATGACATCAATTAAACAAATATTCTTCTTAACCTATTTTTTTTAATTCCTTTAGCATCTTTTGTGTATCATTCTATCACAAACACAACACGATTGCTCGCAGAGAGAAGTCTTTTTCAATTATGTGGTCGAAGATCTGCGTCTTCGCATTCTTGCCGGTGACACGGTCTATGCCGCAGTTACACATCGTCGTCGTTTCGCGTCCGGATTTTCACAGGTATTCTTATTATTTATTCAAATTATGTTCATAGATGTATTCAATGTCAATGTATATTTTCTAAAGTTAGCGATTGCATAGTTTATTTTGGAACTTAAATTTGGCATTAAAAAAATTTACATTACTCCTTAATTGCACCTACAAAATTTGTACCATTGTCACTGTACTAATTCTAATAATGACCTCGTCTGGAAACGTCAAAACATTGCAATAAAACCCTTACCTTACTAACTTATATCTGTAACTGCTTCCAAGTTTATAACGCAAATTTTAATCAATTATTGTCTGCCGTACACCGCGCATACTTTAAACGTTAACATTACCAGCTAATAATAATTGTGTTAGACGACTCTTCCTAGGCATAATTCCATCAACTCTTACAATACCGTTTTGAACAACAATTGAGTGAAGAGTTGTTGTCTGTCGTTAAGTTAATCATACATATATAATTTAGTAATTTTTATCGATTTTTTTTAGGTTCTATATATTTTAAAATACGTCTGCTAGATAATATAACTTTAAATATCAATATGAAATTTATATAACTTAAAAAATGTAGTCCATATAAAATTTTCCAATGTAAGAGTTAAAGAAGTTGAAGATTTGACTGTCTCTTTCACACGCGCGTCAGTTATTTCGACTCTTTCTGGAATAATAATGCATTGCAATCACCAGCTCAGTCCATTCCACGTAAAGAATCTCTTGTAATTCTGCATGGAATAATAATGAATGATGGCCTCCATACCGTTTTCGGCCACGGCGGCCAATCTCAAGAGAGATAACCAACTGCGCAGGAGGTATTATAGTGCACAACGCGAGTGTATACACTTCCAATTTCCAGACACTGTGCTGTTACTGAGAATTTTCTAACAGAAAAACCTAATAATTATGTATTGGTTTGATCTGGGAATTGAAACCAGGCCCACCAGGTCTGCGGCCTTATATCTAGCCACTGGACCAACGCGGAGGTTTATGCATAGAAGCGCAGTCTGGATTATTATTATTTATAGCTTTATACTTTCATTGATTGAAATCTGTCTAAGTTATTATCTCCCACGGTTGATTACTTAAATATCCATGTGCGTGCTAATTATTCCTTAGCATATCCAATTTACCGTAGCTGCAAGAACTGCTACATAGTTCCAACCTTGGTATGAATGAGTCCTTCCCAATCGGTGCAAGTTTTGTTTTCATCTACGACTCCACTACATGCGTTAGCCACATGAGTAGCTCGTGGCTTGTCTGAAAAACCATGTAATTCAGTGTATCCATTAGTTTTGTATAAAAATCTAGGCAGTTATATCCGCCGGTTTGTTCCACCTTTTTGATCTTGTAACCTTGCTAGGTCTTGTATTTTAGTGATTTACACTCCTGTAAATCAACTGTAAGTTTAAAGTTTTCAGTCATACGGTTCCATCCAATTCCGAGTACTTAAACATATTGTCTATTTTGTCCAATATGCTTTAAAGATAGTGTAGAATTGCTACTCCACTTTTGAAATCGAAATCCACTGAAATTCATAATTTTTTTCATATCTAGATGGAATATACATTTTTCTTCCAAAATATCGCAACCAGTCATATTAGATCGTTGATACAATAGTCACGTAATTTCTGTTGTCATGGGATAGAGATGGGATTTGCCAATCTCGGATAACCTGTATAACTTTTTACCGCTAAATGATGCTGTTGTACCAAAATTCAAAATACTTTATTCAATATTGAAGTATTACACTTGCCTATTGATAGTCAAACTAGAAACTACCACCGGTTCGGAGAAGACACACCTAGCTCTGAGAAGAACCGGCGAAAAAAACTCAGCGGGTTTTTTTTTGTCTCTTTTTGTATGTATAGTAAAAAAGTTATAGTGATGCGTGATCGTCGCATTCCCAAGGTGTGCTATCATCCATAAAATCATTAATTGTGTACCTTCAGCACACAAGCGATCATTTACAATTTTTTTTAATTTAGCATCTGAAGTATTTTGAACGCTTTCTGGGATCCTGTTGCAGAAACGTACACATTGCCCCACAAAAGAGTTACTAAGTTACTGACTATGCAGTCGAGTAACGGGAGTAATTAATTTGTATTTGTTCCTTGTACCAATGTTGTGCGTATCACATTTTCCCACAAAATCATTAATGTTTTTCCTTACATACATAACATTACATAATATGTATTGAGAAGCAACAGTTAATATTTTAATTTCTTTAAATTTCTGTCTTAGGGATTCTATAGCTCCTATGTTATAGATTGCGCGAATAGCCCTCTTCTGCAGTACAAATATCGTATTGATAGCGGCCGCATATAATGCATGGTGGTTGTATGTATGTTGTCTTTAAAAAAACAGCAATCATTTCAGTATGAAATCATATTACAGTTAATAATATAATAAATAATAAGTAATATTAGGAATTTATTTATCAGAATCAATACTTTCTACACTCCTAAATTTTGAATCCAAAAAATCAACTGACTGTAGCCATGTTGGCAAATCATCCGCAATATTAATAAGTTAATGATTCCATAGTTTTCTTGATGCAACATTCACCTTTGAAACAACAAAATAAATTACAATGATATCCTATGTCTCTACGTTAATTTCGATGAACATGATGCAGTAGATTCTAAGGAACTACCCAAGACTAGTTTGTGACTGTATTAATTAATTTCTGCCCAAAAAAGGATTTTAAAACTTAATTACAGTTGAGCATTTTGTTGTATTATAATCTGTTTCCATGCTTCTAAATAATTAAGCTCGGTTGTGTTAAAATTACGACACAAAACTTCAGGTTCTCCGGGCAACTTAACCTTTAGATTATGCAATATTTATATAGTTGATATTTATTATTATTGTCTTATTAAAGAAAAAAGAATATCATAATATATTTGCCCCTTGTTGTATTTTCTTTGCCCAAGTCTGTATTTTCCGATAAGTTCAACGTTGGTGTCTTCAAATCCCGAGTTAACAGGTTCCTTCTAAACAAGCGTGCTACACTCTAGACCGCGTCGTTGCTTACTATCAGGCAAGACAGCGGTCGAACGCTGGCCTATTAACGATAAGAAAAAAAACCGTAGCTGTATTTTTGGCAATTTAACTTCATAGATAATGGATATAATGCATGCATGCAGATATGGTAAATTAAATTAAAATAAAGGTTGAATAATGAATCACTAAAATCTATACAATAAGAGTTATTAAGTTCAAAGTCGAATTTTAAGTTTAAAGCTTAAACCACCAAGTACACCAAGTCATTAATAGAAATAAATGAAGTCAAGATCACAATACAATTTTTTTCTAAGTCTACACTATGCTTATTTTTTTTAAGTCAACATGGTATTTTTAATTCACACAAAAATTTAAAGCAAAAAATAAATAATATTTTCGCGTCTATTTTTTTAAGAGTAAATATTACATATCCTTATCTGCGGCTTCTCGCACTTAAACAAATACGGGGATGCGGCACCAATGTTACGCAGGTTCGGCAGCATATGAAATTTCAAATTTAAACATCGCTTGATCAAAATTTATTAACAGAACATATTGTTTCAGTGTGGTTTTCTAATATGCGAGTAATAGCTTCACTTGGGCGACAAAAATTATCACAATTCAAAAAATTGATTATTTTTATATTTTGCACGAGTCAATTTAAACTTACTGTTTATTTCATACAATTGTGTTTTGATTTTCCGTTTTATTATCTATAAATTGAAGCAAAATTTGATATGTAGAAGACAATTTAATATCTTCGTTTAAAAAATAATAATAATTAAATTTGTTAAATACGAAAATAGCCACTATTTAATTACATCTATACTTCTATATCTATACTAATATCAAACGTTTGTTCTAATCTCAGGAACTACTGGTTCGAATTTTAAAAATATTTTTGTGTTTAGTCTTTTTATCGAGGCCTTCCTCGATAAAAAGACTATTTCTAAGCTTATTTTTATTCATTATATTTTTTATTAATTATACGCGGGTGAAACCTCGGGGTACAGCTAGTTAGTTTATAAAAGCTGTGAACAATACGTAATATAATAAGCAGTTTCAATGCATTTTGTTATTTTTTTGTCTGTGTGTCGTATAGTAGCATGTTCACATGCTAATCTCTAAAACTACGGATTTGATTTTCTTACGAGATTCAGCTTAAAGCAACATTTAAGCTTTGTTTTATTGATATTGATGTATTGATAATTAGAGAGAAACAAGTTATCATCATTTAAAGATAATTATACATTGGTCCTATATACATATAATAAATCAGTAAAAAGCGTGTGTCTGTATATTGAAAAAAAATATTAAAAAAAACGAACACCGGTAGCAAAAAATTAACAGAAAACGAAAACTCATTTTGTTTTCATTTTCCATTATTACTCATCCGATTTTCTTGCGGATTTCTCATTATATGGTTTTGACTTTATATTTTTGGTTTTACATTTTTAAGAACGTTAGGTAATTATTTTAAATAAAATTAATTCTTTTGATTGAGTCTGTTATATTTCAATATATAACTTAATTAATAATAAAATGGTAGGCGCACTATACAGTTCACGCTCGATTGTTTGGCGTGGTTTGGCCCTCAAAAATTCCCCATAGGTCCTACCTCCAGAAGCGCTCACGTAGTACTGAATTCGAGTGCCCAACGCATCGCATTTTGTAGCATATGGTAGGCACGATGTATAACGATATTTTGTTACATGACGTAACCTTGCAATTTAACTCTACTGTACGCCGCGTAAAAGAACTTCGTCCCAATACTAGAATTTCGAACGTACAAGAATTTCCCCTACAGTCTTCGATCAAAAATGTTCTAGATTAGCACAATGACGTTTGTGAGGTTATTTCATATTGGTATGGTCCAATCATAACTTATTGCTATGCAAATTAAGTTGAATATGGAACAACCGTTATTGTACATTTCCTATGTATTTCTGTCATTTATGGCATAAGTTCGAATGTCAATACAATATAAACCGCACTTTATTGCTCGGGAACAAGGCATAGTTTAGGTTAAAAATTATTAAACCTTTACATCGTTTTCTTCATTTTATGGTCTGTGTAACATTTGAGTATGGTTTTTGTTCGTGACGCGTTATCTAGTATTATTGATCGAAGCCTTCAGTGTTATTTTTCATTTCGTTTTAAACTACGGCGTTTATCGGGGACATATATCTTAAAAGTACATATATATATTATTAAAACTCTTAAATTCCACAATATAACAAGAGCAATCATAACAGTATACTAAGCGGTTCTTAAATATTAAATCTTTATCTATAAATTGTCTCTGAACTTCTAAGTCACCTGTCTGATACTTTTTAAGTCTAATTTAAAAAATAACGTCGTTTTCGAAAAGGCAATATTTTTATTCATAATAAAAAAAACAAAAGGAATGGAAATTTCTCAGAATGTCGTAGCTTGCAATTACAAGTATCTGGGCAATTGGTGCCATTTCAATTTGGATTTTTTTTGTTTTATTTCTATATAGATTCGACATATCTGCTTTACTGTTTTTATCAAAAACTTTGCTTTGTCACATTCTCTTACTTATGTGTTACCCTTTACTGTTAGCCTTACTAGACAAGTTGATTTTTGGTGCTGAATGGTTGAGTGTCGGTGCTGAGTAGCTGAGGTTGAATACATTCTTGCCGTAAATCAAAGCCGGATTATTATTTGCAATACTGAATGGTCGATGCCCACTTTTTGAGGTACTGTTGAGTTCATACACTTGAAAATGATAATATTTTCGGTTGGAGAGAATGATCGCGTTTTTAAAATCACTACGTTTATTGAACCAGGTTAATTACAAATCAAATACAAATTCAGGATTCCATTCTCTGAAGTTGTTAATTAAAATTAGTCGAATATAGAAGTTATTTCAAGTTGAAATTTTTATTAATTCCCAGTATATTTAATTAAATGAGAATTGTCAAGTAATGTATATTATTTTTAGTTTTGTCTTTTAAATTATGTATGAAAATGTTCTATAATAGCACCTACAAATTTATATATAATTTACTTTTTTATTTTATTTTAGAATTAATAAGTTACGGTTTAATAGATTATGTATGACACTATTTAGACTGCTATGTGATAATTGTGATTGATGACGTCAAACGACCACGACACCTTGTTTACGTGAACCGATGTTACTGAAGGGCTGAGAGATCAGACTATGTTCAATGACCAAGATGAGTGGACCTCCCGTAAACAAGTGGCGATTGGGCATCGAAGGGCTTGCTGATGGAATTACTAAGTTTAGCAAAATTATATTGTATATTAATAAATAAAAATAATATAAATAAGGTAATCATGACAAAAGAGCTTTGTATCTGGTAATTTCCATACAGGTAACATACATTTAATTATATTTGATAATTTAAATGTGTGTCCGTATGAATCATTCATGGATACAGAGTTTTTTACCGGTTCTTTTCCGTAGAATCTGCATTACGAATCGATGTAAGCTTTTATTTTAGAATAATATATTTTTATTGAGATTTTAAATAAATATTTTTATAATAAACCAGTCACTGATTTTCTTCTTTGTGTCTACTTGTTCAAATGGTTTTATTTCATAATTAATATTGTGCTCTGTCCTAACATTAGATTTATGATTACAGAAGAGATACCAATAATTTAATAACGGATCACGGCGATTTAACATGATGTTTCTTGCAATCGCTGAGGAGTTGACTAAGCTTGAATCATCTACAATCGACCTGGGTCCTGATCCCACTACAATAATATCAAAGAAATCGCCGAGGAAATTGCAATTATTTTTTTGCTAAATTAGTTATTATATCGATAGTGTTGTTATTATGGCTAGAGAGCTTTGTTTAATACGTATGTTTGTATGTCTGGAAATTTTTGAAATAGCTCTTTGTCATTATTGTAACGACATCAAAAGATCGGTCCATCATTCAGATCACTCATAAAATGTTACTTTGCAGAAGATGGATTTGCATTCCCTATGGGAGTATGTCGGATGCAGAGAACACAACAACGCTAATTATTCAGACAGTTTTTTTCCACAAACTGGCGCGTGACCAAAAAACGTTCATGTAACAACAGTTATCAGCGACTTTGTCGCAGTCTATCAACAATACCAATCAACTGTTGGTCAACAAGTATTTACCATGAATACGGGGCTTTTGGATCAGTCATGCCTTAAACTATGTATAAAGTTAAAAGACTTTATATTCAGTAACATTTGTATTAGTAATGTAATATTACTTTTGTATTGTGAACCATATAAATATATAAAATACACTTTTATATGATAATAATTGATATGTGAGCGACGACATCGTTTAATAAAAATATATTTTTTATAAACCAGTCATACTTGTTGTTATTTGTGTGTACTTGTTCAAATGTTTGTCTTTTTATGAACTGTTCTAATATTTGCTTTCTGATTTTTAGAAGAGATATCAATACATTACACGGGCGTCTTAGGGCGATTTAAGATGCTGTTTCTTGCAATCGGTAAAGAGATGACCACGTTTGATCCAAATACAAGTGACCTGGCTGCCGAACCTGGTACAATAATATCGAAGAACTCGCCAAGGAATTTGCATGGAACGGCCTATTTTGTGTTCGCTAAATCAGTTATTTTATAAATAGTGTAGTTATTATAGCTAGAGAGGTCCAATGAGAGCATGGGACCAAATATTTTCATAATTGTTAGGAATTGCTATTTGTCATTCTCGTAATGACATCAAAAGGTCGGTCTGTCAGTCTGATTACTCATCAAACGTTTTCTTTTCAGAAGATGGATTCGCTTTCCCTATGGGAGTATGTCGGATGCAGAGAACACAACAACACTAATTATTCAGACAGTTTTTTTCCACAAACTGGCGCGTGACCAAAAAACGTTCATGTAACAACAGTTATCAGCGACTTTGTCGCAGTCCATCAACGATACCAATCAACTGTTGGTCAACAAGTATTTACCATGAATACGGGGCTTTAGGATCAGTCATGCCTTAAACTATGTATAAAGTTAAAAGACTTTATATTCAGTAACATTTGTATTAGTAATGTAATATTACTTTTGTATTGTGAACCATATAAATGTATAAAATACACTTTTATATGATAATAATTGATATGTGAGCGACGACGTCGTTTAATAAAAATATATTTTTTTATAAACCAGTCATACTTGTTATTATTTGTGTGTACTTGTTCAAATGTTTGTCTTTTTATGAACTGTCCTAACGTTGGCTTTCTGATTTTAGATGAGATATCAATATATTACAAGGGCGCCTCACGGCGATTTAAGATGCTGTTTCGTGCAATCGGTAAGGAGATGACCACGTTTGATCCAAATACAAGTGACCTGGCTGCCGAACTTGGTACAATAATATCGAAGAACTCGCCAAGGAATTTGCATGGAACGGCCTATTTTGTGTTCGCTAAATCAGTTATTTTATAAATAGTGTAGTTATTATAGCTAGAGAGGTCCAATGAGAGCATGGGACCAAATATTTTCATAATTGTTAGGAATTGCTATTTGTCATTCTCGTAATGACATCAAAAGGTCGGTCTGTCAGTCTGATTACTCATCAAACGTTTTCTTTTCAGAAGATGGATTCGCTTTCCCTATGGGAGTATGTCGGATGCAGAGAACACAACAACACTAATTATTCAGACAGTTTTTTTCCACAAACTGGCGCGTGACCAAAAAACGTTCATGTAACAACAGTTATCAGCGACTTTGTCGCAGTCCATCAACGATACCAATCAACTGTTGGTCAACAAGTATTTACCATGAATACGGGGCTTTAGGATCAGTCATGCCTTAAACTATGTATAAAGTTAAAAGACTTTATATTCAGTAACATTTGTATTAGTAATGTAATATTACTTTTGTATTGTGAACCATATAAATGTATAAAATACACTTTTATATGATAATAATTGATATGTGAGCGACGACGTCGTTTAATAAAAATATATTTTTTATAAACCAGTCATACTTGTTGTTATTTGTGTGTACTTGTTCAAATGTTTGTCTTTTTATGAACTGTCCTAACGTTGGCTTTCTGGTTTCAGATGAGATATCAATATATTACAAGGGCGCCTCACGGCGATTTAAGATGCAGTTTCGTGCAATCGGTAAGGAGATGACCACGTTTGATCCAAATACAAGTGACCTGGCTGCCGAACTTGGTACAATAATATCGAAGAACTCGCCAAGAAATTTGCATGGAACGGCCTTTTTGTGTTTGCTAAATCAGTTATTTTATAAATAGTGTAGTTATTATAGCTAGAGAGGTCCAATGAGAGCATGGTACCAAATATTTTCATAATTGTTAGGAATTGCTATTTGTCATTCTCGTAATGACATCAAAAGGTCGGTCTGTCAGTCTGATTACTCATCAAACGTTTTCTTTTCAGAAGATGGATTCGCTTTCCCTATGGGAGTATGTCGGATGCAGAGAACACAACAACGCTAATTATTCAGACAGTTTTTTTCCACAAACTGTCGCGTGACCAAAAAACGTTCATGTAACAACAGTTATCAGCGACTTTGTCGCAGTCTATCAACGATACCAATCAACTGTTGATCAACAAGCATTTACCATGAATACGGGGCTTTTGGATCAGTCATGCCTTTAACTATGTATAAAGTTAAAAGCCTTTATATGCAGTAACATTTGTATTAGTAATGTAATATTATTTGTGTATTGTGAACCATATAAATGTATAAATTACACTTTTATATGATAATAATTGATATGTGAGTGACGACGTCACACGATCACGACTCCTTGTTTACGTAATATATTTTGTTCCACGTTTTCAATAAATATACTTATTATAAATGAGTCATAGTTTTTCATATTTGTGTCCACTTGTTCAAATGTTTGTCTTTTTTAGAAACTGTTCTAACGTTTGCTTTCTGATTTCAGATGAGATACCAATATATTACAAGGGCGTCTCACGGCGATTTAAGATGATGTTTCGTGCAATCGGCAAGAAGATGACCACGTTTGACCCAAATACAAGTGACCTGGCTGCCGAACTTGGTACAATAATATCGAAGAACTCGCCAAGAAATTTGCATGGAACGGCCTTTTTGTGTTCGCTAAATCAGTTATTTTATAAATAGTGTAGTTATTATAGCTAGAGAGGTCCAATGAGAGCATGGGACCAAATATATTCATAATTGTTAAGATTTGCTATTTGTCATTCTCGTAATAACATCAAAAGGTAGGTCTGTCAGTCTGATTACTCATCAAACGTTTTCTTTTCAGAAGATGGATTCGCTTTCTCTATGGGAGTATGTCGGATGCAGAGAACAACAACACTAATTATTCAGACAGTTTTTTTCCACAAACTGGCGCGTGACCGAAAAACGTTAATGTAACAACAGTTATCAGCGACTTTATCGCAGTCCATCAACGTTACCAATCAACTGTTGGTCAACAAGTATTTACCATGAATACGGGGCTTTAGGATCAGTCATGCCTTTAACTATGTATAAAGTTAAAAGGCTTTATATTCAGTAACATTTTTATTAGTATATAATGTAATATTATTTGTGTATAGTGAACCATATAAATGTATAAATTACGCTTTTATATGATAATAATTTATATGTGAGTGACGACGTCACACGATCTCGACACCTTGTTTACGTAATATATTTTGTTTCAGAATTTTAATAAAAATATATATATTTTTAAAACTTATCATAGTTGTTTTTATTTGTGTCTACTTGTTCAAATGTTTGTGTTTTTTATGAACTGTCTTAACATTTGCTTTCTGATTTCAGAAGTGATATCAATACATTACAAGGATTTGTCACGGCGATTTAAGATGCTGTTCTAGCAATCGGTGAGATAACCACATTTGTTCCAACTACAAATGACCATGCCCAACCTGGTACAATAAAATCGAAGAACTTACCGAGGAATTTGCATCGAGCAACGTTTCTATTTGCTGCTTACAACGTTGCTGCTTCGTTTGTAAATTATGTATGAAAATAAGTAATAACAATTGTCTTAGTAATAAAATATTTGATTTTTATAGTGTGCAACAAGTTCATGTACCTATAAGTTACACTATTGTATAATAATTGTGAGTGATGACGTCACACGATCCCGATACCTTATTATGTAATATATTTTGATTATGATTTTTAATAAAAAACTTATTTTTTATTCTTATTTTGGAACGAAGCGGTACAATTACAGCAAATAAAATAAGAAATATTAATGAAGTGTAATAAAAATCGATTAATCGTTGTGTTTATTTGTGTCTACTGTTTAAATATTTCTCTTTTGTTTATAAATGTAATAATTTCAGAATTTGGATTATTTAAGCGGCGGCGTTGGCAGGTAAGTGTAGAATAAGTTTTCTTTGTTGTTTTAGAAATCCACAGACCGTTTTGGCTATAGATAAATTATAATTAAAGTGACCATTTACTAAAATCTCCCTTTTTGCAAGAAACATGTCATTAAGCCTAGATAACAGGTTTGAAATAATCACCGATGTTATATATCGTCACATATCGACAAGGTTAAACTACGTAAAATGTTAAAGAATTAAAATTTAAAGAAAGAAAAGTATAGTATATTTAGAGAAGAGTCGTTTCGGAATTTTTTTTTAGCATTCAGTCATTAGTTTAATTATAATATTTACATAAGTTTGAGAACGACATGTTAAAACAGTATAATATTAAAGTTCTCTCCGATTATCTTTAAAAAAAATCGAATAGAAATTTGAAGTATTTAATTGAGTCTGCCAAATGGTCTGTATACGAAAGTTGAGCCTGGAAAACGACAAATTAAAAGAACTACATGTGACGTCACAGTACGAATATTATTTTTTATGCTTTAAAAAAATTAATATAAATATTAAGTCTAGGCTTGATTTTCCTAAGTAGAATTTGCATATAAATAATATTTAAAAAAATTCATAAACTCCTATATTCTATTAATAGTTTTATATATGTATAATGATTTTAATCTTACTCTGATATTACACTAAACTATTAACTTTATATTATTTGCCCTAATTTATTATTAATTCTTGATATAATAATTTAAATTTTATAAGTCAGAATCTAAAAATTCTATTTCTAATGAGGCATATCTATTTATAAAGTGTATAGCAACTTCCGCACATCACTCATAGTTTTACTAAATCATAAAATTAATTATTAAAATTTTTTCTGGCATGTATCTACGCTATTTGAGCACAAAATATACCGCCAATGTTCCTACCTATATGATAAAATTATGGAGGATAGAGGTAAGGAGAGTCATCTCATATAGTAGAAAACTTCAAAAGTGCCGAGCTGTAAGCTATAAATAATAGTTCAAAATATTCCCCTTCCCGAATGGCGCTAGTGTAGACAAATGGTATGGTAATGCTAAGTTAAAAAATTTCAACTACTTGCGTAGTATAATGTAGTAAATATAACCTTAAAGAATTATTATGACAAAACGTGTAGCTAGAGTTATTTTATGAACTGCCATTAGTACGTTTATTTTTCATATTTGGCCCTTCCTTTAAAATTTACCTTGATGCTAATGTGGTGCCACCCTAATTTTATGCATTTTGACGAACATTTTTTTATGTACCCAGATGATTCTCCTTACCTTTACTCTCCATAGATAAAATTAAAGAAAAAGATTTATGCCGGGTGATAAAAGTGACGTATATAGAATGTTGCCATACAAAAGTTTCAATTAATTCTCAAACTCCACTTTTGCCATATTTTACGCCAGTTACCAACTATAGTTATTTTTAATCCCTTATTTCAAATCGACAGCACATGAAAATTTAGAGACATGTGACAGATGGGTAAGTTAAACGTCACGTAGCCACAGTCACATCAAAATTTAAATTTGTAATAATAAATAGCAACTTAAAAAAAGAAAACATCCATTTATTAGAAAAAATATTCGATTTATTTATTAAAGTATGTTTGCAATGTGTACAAAAAAGTGAAAGTTAAGGCTTAGAGTGGTATAGTTTATGACAATATTTTTTTATGAAATCAAAACAAATAAGGACTAATTATTTATTCTGTACTTTAAGAAACTTATAACCCAACCTTACCAAAAGAGTAAGTAACTGACAAATTATTATAGAAGTCTTGTCTAAGAGGCAAAATAATATTGGTAAGCTTAGCATAATACGCATACAACTGAAATAGGATATTTGAAAAAATAAAATCATCTCTTTCCCCAATTGTGGTAGCATTTGCTCGTTAATATGATCTTGGAAGTTAAATTTTATATTTTGGCATATATCCTAGACCAGTTTACAAACTTTTTTTCTGAACTACCATGACAGGGATAGAAGGCGCGGTCTGCTCCGACCGGGATTTTGGCGGGGAAGGTAAACAAATGTTTTTTTACCAATCATAAGTACCTATTAGTGTTGCATATCGATAGTTAAGGTGTAAGCAATTATATCGATATTATCGTCACGTGTCAATACTGTCTATAGAACAATACTATTGATAACAGCAATATTTTCGATAGTTATTCATTCGATAGTTATTCATTCGATAGTTATTCATTCGATAGTTATTCATTCGATAGTTATTCATTCGATAGTTATTCATTCGATAGTTATTCATTCGATAGTTATTCATTCGATAGTTATTCATTCGATAGTTATTCATTCGATAGTTATTCATTCGATAGTTATTCATTCGATAGTTATTCATTCGATAGTTATTCATTCGATAGTTATTCATTCGATAGTTATTCATTCGATAGTTATTCATTCGATAGTTATTCATTCGATAGTTATTCATTCGATAGTTATTCATTCGATAGTTATTCATTCGATAGTTATTCATTCGATAGTTATTCATTCGATAGTTATTCATTCGATAGTTATTCATTCGATAGTTATTCATTCGATAGTTATTCATTCGATAGTTATTCATTCGATAGTTATTCATTCGATAGTTATTCATTCGATAGTTATTCATTCGATAGTTATTCATTCGATAGTTATTCATTCGATAGTTATTCATTCGATAGTTATTCATTCGATAGTTATTCATTCGATAGTTATTCATTCGATAGTTATTCATTCGATAGTTATTCATTCGATAGTTATTCATTCGATAGTTATTCATTCGATAGTTATTCATTCGATAAATTGCAAACTCGTTAGCTTTCACCAAGAATATGAAATGAAATATCATTAACTATCGATAGTAGACAACCATATATATTATTGATAGTAACGATATGTATTTAGTTAAAATCAATGGGTTTTGCAATACCATCGAATGAATTAGTGTTGTATTGGATAAAGTATTGTCTTGTGTCAATACTGTCGATGGATGTCGATTTCTATAGCGTTTACGATTGTAGAATGTCAACTTGGCTAGGGCCTCTGAATAGTTTTCGAGTTCAACTATCGATTGTTTGGCAACACTGGTACTTATCAATGACATATCTTTTGTAAAAATATCTTTTTTAAATATGTGACGTATTCCTAACACAAATATTATTTATTAAAATCCTCAGATAATTAATGGATAAAATATGTTGTGTCTATACATATAATAAAATTGTAACAGCTCGATTACTGTAGATACATTAAAGATATTGAAAAAATATTTCTATCGTCTATTCGTGTTTATTATAATATCAGAAGCAAAACAACAATTTTTAGAATATTTGTCTGTCTGTCTGTCTTTACCTTTATACTCGCATAACGAAAAAACTACGGCACATAATTCATTGCGGTTTTCAGCGGTGTATTGCCAGAGGTCTAACTTAAAACGTAGGCAACATTGCAAGGTAAAATATAGTCTTATCGAGGTTTTGAAGCTTCATTCTGCTGTTTTATTTCACAAAATTGAAGCTTAATAAACAAGCTACTCGATACTTATATTGAAACGAAGTGATAAAAAATTTCCAAGTCCGTGCACGACGGTGGAAAAAAAGACTTCCAAACTTTGGTGAAAAAAATGAGGAAAATATTTGTTCCTTTGTTTCCAGTAGTATATAAATATCACTTTGTGGTAGAGCTTTGTGTAAGACCACCTGGGTAGTTACCAGTTTCTCATCGTCATTATATACAGTAATAGCAATATTTAGTATTGTTATATTCCAGTTTCAAGGGTGAGCCAATGTAACTACACGCACATCTTAGTTCCCAAAGTTGTTAGCGTAGTGCCATATCTGGTTAAGGATATGGACCGATTAATTTCTTATAGCGACAATATATATGGGCGATGGTAACCTATTATACTTTTACATCGTTTTCTAAGGGTAATTTGGCTCAAAACATTAGAATGGAAACTCACTTTATAGAAATCATTTTACTGCCAGCATTATTTGATGAACTTTTCGTTAGAAGAACATAATATGTATTTCAATAATAAGTAATAGAAATTTTATTAGTTAACGTGGGATTGGTTTGTCATCCTTCTTTCCCGCTGCTGGTCTGAGAAATTATCGCGTTTAAATTTATATATGAATATTAAAAACCTCTTGGGATCTAAAACCTCGATCATACCTTCATAATTATACCTTGCACTTGACGTGGTCACAAGCTGGCCAAATGTCCGGATAAATGTAATATAGTATGAAAGGAATTTAACTGACGAAAAACGACCGCAAAATAAATTGGCCTTAATAATTACTTTTAGGAAATACATTTATATACTTACGTTATTATCTCAATACAAATATAGACACCTAAAGATTTTTCTAGAATATTTGAAATAATTACAATACATTCAAAGCTGATCTTTCTTAATATATTTGTTAGTATAGGTTGTGTAACTAATTATCTATTTTTGTGTGTGAAATTAAAATTAAGTCATCATCAGATTATGTATAGAGTATTGTTTATATAGGTACATAAACTATGCTAATGCCAAATGGAATAATGGAATTGGCGCAATATTGTGGACTCGCCTAATAGAAAAATTAAAAGGTTGCAATATGTACCTTACAATATTATATAGCTTTAGCCTACCTACTAAAACTATTACGAATTTTAGGTAATAGTGTCATAAATTGTTTAGGTTGGTATATATTTTGACAACCTGTCATAATTCTTCTCTTATCTTTGTCTCATCTCATCGTATCACTCCACTTCACTCAACCGCTTATAATATCACCGTCACAATATTATTAAAAGAAAATATCAGGTAAGCAGTTGCAACTCAATTACGGGTTAATGATGGGAATAAATTAAAACGTATGCGCTGATAATTTGATAGTTTCGTCTTTTTACGATCGTCTCCTTGAAGATCTTTTATCAATAGCTATGCAGAACCACTGCAATTTAAAGAGTTTTTATGGGACCTGAGTGGTTGAATTTCTTTATACATGATGAAAATCTTTATTTCTCCTAAGCCTAAGCTATTTTGAAATGCAAATTAAAAAACCTCTGTATAACTAAAAATTTTATATTCAGAATAGAGTTACATATTTAGGTACCTATCTACTATTGATATGTTAGTATGATTAGTATCCGGGAAATTATTACGTTTCGTGTTTCATTTGGTAATTTGGAAATCATATTTATCAGTAATTTTATAGTGACCACTAATTCCATAAACACACTTTTCCATGGATTACAATAAGATTTTTTTTTCTTACGATGTCAACGTCTGATCTACCACTATATCTTATATTTTAACCAAAAAGTTATTACAAATACATAGGTAACTTGATAATGGAATTAATTGATTGAACATAATAACGAAATATTTTTCTCTATTATTACTGTTAGCAACGTAATAAAACGCTAATACCATATCATATTCTGATTTCTGATAATAATATAACTAGGTATATATTCTATATGCGAGGACACGCCCATGTTAAAGGGCGGTTCGGATAATCTCAAAAATGGGTATATTTCAAATAAACATCCCTGCAAATCCCCTATGAGAACCAATCAGTGCCTTGTACGTGTCTATGAAAGGGTGCTAGACTGAGCTAGTTGCACAAGCTATCTCTGTCACTAGGGACTAGGGTTATCAACCGATTTTCTATTATAAAGAATGTAAATATATTTGAAATTCTGAAAAACCATGATGATTCACAGTAACTACTTTATGATGTCTTATGTTTCTGTTTTCATATGTTTAAATACAATGTACGTAAATGGTTGTTTTTATGGTATCCCTCTTTAAAACAAATTTATATTTTCTAAAATATACAACTATAAATAAAATATTACAAATAGGAAAATCTTATAAAGATTTAACGTAATTTCACTATCTACAAAAAATCGTAATATCGACACTTAAGAGATGGCTGCAGGCTTCGGGGTAAGTGCTAAAACTGTATTAATCCACTTGAAACAAATCGGGAGCGTAAAAAAACTTGAACGATGGGTACCTCATGAATTGAGTGAATAGAACTTGCAAACACGCGTCGACTGCTGTGTTACTTAGCTCAACCGACACAATAATGAAGGGATTTTAAATCGAATCATTACTTGTGATGAAAATTGGATACTGTACGATAAATCGGAAGCGCTGAACCCTGGAGACTCAGCCAAATCCTGCCCAAAACCAAAATTGACTCAGAAAGTTACTTTTGTTTGGTGGACATACGCCGGTGTCGTTCACTACAGCTTTCTAAAAATCTAGCCAAACGATTACGGCAGATGTCTATTGTCAGCAACTGCAAACCATGAAGGAAGAACTAGCTGCTAAACAACCGAGATTGATCAATCGCTCTAGACCACTGCTGCTTCACGACAACGCAAGACCACACGCTGCACAACAAACAACCACTAAGTTAGATTAGTTACAATTGGAATGTCTGCGACATCCACCGTACTCCACGGACCTTGCTCCAACAGATTGCCATTTTTTCCGGAATTTGGAAAACTTCTTACAAGGAAAAAATTCAACTCCGATGCGGCAATCCAAACCGCCTTCAAAGAGTTGTTTGTTTCTAAAGGGATCAATGAACTACCGATGAGATGGCAAACGTGCATAGATAACAACGGTGCATACTTTGATTAATTAAATATATTTTACAAAAAAAAACTTTATATTCCGCCCGTACAAAACGCCAATTTCCTTTTTTATTCCAATGGAAACCATGATATCTCTGCTTTACTCCATTTTACTTCACCTCTGTTTGTGTGTACAGAACAATTCCACTTAAGACATTTAATTACTAGCTTCTATATCCCTTTTTAATTCCATGCCCTATAATATTATATTAAATGTGTTATTCATACGTTGAGTTGAAGCTGGTCCAAAATAATTTGCTGGTTATAAACGGTGAAGTTAAATAAACGCAATAAAAAAATAAAATCACATTTTACCCGCTTTGTGGCAGCCCTACACTACCCCGACAAGTAATTGATTTCCCCACAACGGACCGCACAGCTGCGTAGCAACGAGAGGGGCCGGGATTATCTTCTCCACGTTGCTAAGGTAGAAGGTTACCGTCGCATTCACTCGCAAGTAGAAAATAGCTCATATTTATTATGTTCTCAGCGTTAATAAATAGATAAATATAACATTGGGACAAAATTCAAAAGAATCATTGAATAAGTGACAATATTTTTCTGTAACATTATAAATTATCTCACTATTCGCTTAAATTAACTGTCTGACGTTCATTTAAAACTAACTAACTGACAAAGAAGATAAACATGATTAAATTAAAAAATAATCAAATTAGAATTAAAACAAAAAAAATATCGAATTGGGATATGATACTGAACTGATATGTCAACAACCATTACGGTTGTTATACTTTAGGCCTAGCGCCTGGCTGCGTTTTGAATGAGGTTTGGAATTAATTAATAGAAAACAACGTCGTTTGGAATAGGTAGTCTGTTAATCTGCAATACCTCGTAGAAACTTTTTAAAGCGATGGCATTTCAACGGTCATTTGGCTCGGAAAAAATGAGCCAGAATCACATTTTTAACAAAATCTTTTATCTTCCAACGATATTTTCGACGTTTTAGTTAGTCTGCTTTAGTCGTAGCGTAGCGTTATCAGAAGTATTTTTGGTGAACGTGGATTTTGTGTAGTTCCGAAACTATATTACCAACCTATATTGCCACCACTGCTGGTCTCAAGACTCATCGATTAAATATAGTATAAATGAATATAATTATACCTATTATGGTTTTAAACCGCGATTTTGCCTTCTGCGAATCGCAAACAACCGCGCGACATACAAACATACGGGCAAAAAACGCATCGTGAGATGTGGGACAAAACCGCTCCGTGAGTTCTTAGCCTTTATAATTATGTCCACCGTTTGAATGTGGTCACAAGCTGACCCAATCTCCCGGTAAAATATAATAACTACCGCAAAATAATATGGCGGTAATCATTATTTTTAGAAAAAAAAACGCGAAATTTATATTTTTTTCTAAATATATCGAAAAAACATGTAAGTAGATTATTACGCTGATATGTTACAGCCGTGTCTCCCTCGTCATCAAGGCCAAGAAGATCGAACTGAATAAAGCAGCCCTCGGCATTAAGTGTATATTGCCCCTAAATTGTCTACCCTCGTCATAAAACTCAATTAGGAACCCTCTGTTTCGGTTTGTCAATACATGCAATGAATGTCGAAGTATTTACTCGCCGATTATTACGAATATCGTGTTCTTATAAAATGACAATATAATTTTGTTATTGACTAGCTGTGCACCGCAGTTTCATAATTTTCAGAAACATTAATTTTGATGTTAACATGTCAGTATAAAATATAGATAGATATATAATTTGGAAGCATAGGCCAATAGTTAAAGGGCAGATTCGTATGCTTTATTCGAATTGCTTAGTGTCAGAATTATAAGGTTATTTAATGCAGATGATGACAAGCAGCTCGTATATGATAAAAGATGTTATGAACCGTTAGTTCGTAAATTATAACGCTGCTGAGCAAACACCTTACCTCCTCCAAAAACCACAACAAATTTACAAATTAACTTTATAGTCGGGTGAGTCACTTGAGCTTAAGATTCACGTGTTCTGCCCACTGAAATGTCTCGACTCTATAAATAAAAGGTTCGTACAAAAAAGCATTCAATGCAACATACGATTATCGCTAAATACCGACAACCAGCCGACGTTTCAATGCTGTCAAGGGTCTATTAAAATGAATATAAATAATAGAATAGAATACAATAGAAAAAAATCTTCACAAATGCACTGTATTTCAATAGTGAGATTATTCGACGTCAATTCAACGTATCATAATTCCTTTAACAATGGGATTTTTTGTCATACAAAATATATTATTACGTGAGCATGAGGTTACATGATGATGTGGTTACATGATCATGGGACAAGCGAACTGCCCAGGACAAAAATTATAGAGCACAAGTGTGTGCACGAACACAGTTTTTGCACTCTCTATTTCTTCACTCTCATAATCCGATCCGAATCGGCAATCCGACACGACAAAAAGAGTTCAGTACCAACGGCTTGTATGTGCTTTCCGATACACAGGAAACCAACGGGACCTAGACTCCAGGCTTTTCCTGAGAATTTGTTGACAGGAAATCTCAATAAATTTTTATCCGCCCGACTCGGTGATTAATACCGAGAACCGCGACCGCCGCCGTGCGCCATAAGGTCGCGGCCTTAGACCCAGCTACTAGATCAACGATCAGAGAAGTATGTAAGGTTACATAACTATTATATAACGAGCAAGGTCCATGATCTTATTCTTGATATTGAACAAGGAGAAACAGGTTTCGCTTTATTCTCCATGAATACATTTCATGGCAAAAATTTAAAAAATACATTCATTGTAAGTTAACTGTTTTTACGTGTAACTGGCAGAAATTTTTGACTCAAATAGCGAAGATACATACCAGAATTGGAAAAAGTTCTTCTTTTAATAAATTACGTGAGCAAAAAATGAGGAAATATTAACAAAGACAAGACATGAAAACAATATAACAAATAAAGAAAAAGTCATAATAAAAATAGGGAACTTGTGTAAACATAGAGCAATAAATAATTCAACTTAATAGGTAGTCTATGTTCTATCACCATAACAATTTCGTAAATCTTATATGATGTATTGTATACACGAAACGATATTTATTTTATGATCAACTAATTTAAATTGAAAGTATTGAATAAGGCGGAAAGATCAAGCAAATAAACTTGCCAAATCAAATGGTCACTTGTAACACAAATATTTGATTGCACGTTTACGTAAAATACACATTTTAAGATCGCCTACATAATAATGTCAACACGTCATATAAAAATCGCGTAATATATTTGAGATAAAAAATTACAAAATATGGAAAGCGGTGAATGGTATGTAGATATTATTAAGAGGGTAATTAATTTAGATTACATTTATATTTATTTTATCCGTTATTCCAACAGTATAAACATTTCTAAAAAACGATCTAGCAAACTCTACGTGAAAGAATTATGATCTCGAGATATAATTTCACAGCTGGTATCCGCCATCTTGTGACGTCGTATAACTCCTTATATGAATCCTCCTTTTTACGAATATTTTGCAACATAGTTAGTAAATCCGTTAATACCATATCATCAAAGATGATAACAAATATTTATTATGCCCAGCCAGGCCAATAATGTATAAGAGTAAAAAAACTACAATTCCAACCCGCATTGGGTTGGTAGATCCACAGCTGACAGTAGATTCCCGATGAAAAACGAAATTAACTATAAACAAGAATTAAGTACATCACGTATTTTTACTTCTTAACTTTCTCAGACCGAATAAAACATATTGTTTTTAATCTGTATATATAACAATAACAAAGATTATTAGGGACTTGTGGCTATGTTCGGCATGTGCTATGTTCGGTCATTTTTGCACACCTTTTTCACATTTCATCTTTCATCACCATCATCCTTATATCATACAAATCTAAGTTAGTTTTCGATGTTCATGTATTAATATAGCAATATATTTAGCGTACAAATTGTTTATTTATTTATTCATTTACATCAGACAGGGTGTCCATAGAGTATTAGTACTAGTAATCTCGATATGAAAAGAAGCTATTAAATTTTCAATGCAATAATACCGTGCAATTTCCCAGTGAAAAATGACCAGCATTAGGTAAGTCAAGTGTTTTGCACGTTACCTCAGATCGTATAATTTGATTTCAAGCGTCTTGTTTTGAACGTGTTATTGTTGACGTGTTTTGAACAGAAAACGCCGCATTTTGATGAGCTTGTTATTGGAATAAAACATCCTTTCGATTTTTTGAACAACATCAAAACTCACGGATATATAGTGACACCCTTCTGACCTTCGACCTGTCAAATGCAACGACCAGCACCCCCCATGTTTCTCGTCTCGCTCACAATTGTAGCCCTATCTCTTTCATTGCTATTATACTACGCTAAATTCAGATGAATACCGGCGTAAGAGTAATAATAAGTCTTTATTGAAACATTTAAATTAACCAACAAATCTGCTCATGTAAAAAAAATGTATCTAGAAGATTGAAGTTCATTTATTTGTATACAGAAAAGAAAAATTTACTATGCACGATTTGTTATTCAACAGTGGGACTGTTGAACACATAAAATGTTAAATTTTGTTGTATTGCCCATGCGCCAGTGGTGACCATTTACCATCAGCAGCCTATATATATAGGCAGATTGGCAAAATGGCCTGCCTTTAGTAGCTAAACGTTAAATGAATTAAAATTTTGAAGCTGGTGTGTCTTATAGAATTAGCTACCTTAGAATTTTGATAATCGAAATGCTCCCTTATTGAATGATCAATCAATATCAATAGAGAGAAATGGAGAAGTGTCGCAAAAGCCGCAACCAATTCATCAGACTTTCCATGACTTTTCCGACTGAGTAGAAGAAGAACAATATACCCCCATGGCACGTTTTACAGACTATTATTATGGTATTCAAAGAATAGTCACCGATGATCTTTAATTAAAAGGAGTTATGTAATAACATGTATTTTATTTTTATCATAAAAAATAAAAAAGCAATAAGAATTACGTTGCTCTATTGTTCAATTATGTATTACATAAAAATTCTCATCACAAAAAAGTCGGCATTTACCGAGTGAAAAAATCACATTAATCTTGAATCAAGGCAAATACCACTGATTTTATATTTCTTCAGTTTATATTTTAAATTAATTACGCTGTCAACACTGATAAAAAAATAACATCGTGAGAAAAAAAAATCCGTCCAAACGTCCAAAACGTTGAAGTCCCAGAAAATCCTCTCGTAAGTTCGTCTTCACATAATACATTCTTAATTTATTTATTCAAATACCTAATTATATAATACACTAAGGTATGAATAAATAAGAAAAGTTAAAATTTTTATTTTTTATTTATTAGTATAAAAATATCATAAGATAATGTAATTTTAACACCGTCTAAACATTATGATCATTGAAATATGTCATTAAGTGCTAGTTCAGACACGGCGGGAACCACGCGATTGTCAGATCGTGCGTTTTGAACCGCAAAAATTTCGACTGTTCAAACATCGGCGGTTAGTTAGCGATTAGCGATCAGTTTTAAAATGGAAGTCGAAGAAGAACTAGCATGTCTGTGGTTGCTCCAGAATAGAACCGCGCGGAAGTCGCACGATTCTATTTCTAGCAGTTGAGTGGCAGTAACCGAGAGATTATGTCTGAATGATTATATAAATACCTACGTAAAAAAGACTTGCGCAGATTCCGCGCGATTTTCAAACCGCGTGATTCCCGCCGTGTCTGAACTAGCCACTAATATTCTATTTTTTTTCAATTGTTAAATTACATGTTTTTAATAATGTGCCATAATTCGTTTTTTTTATTATATCATTAATATTTTTATTAATGTATGATGTTTAGGCATAACTGTAGCCAAAGACCGCATCGGCAGATTGTGTGACACTCAAGCTGACAAGGCTTTTGGGTGCCAAGAATAAAAATAATATTTAATTCTTTTGTTGGAACGCATAAAATAAATAAATTGATTTTTTTTTATGACGCATACACGGAAACCACTGATTTCTTGAACGTTAAAAGCACAACATATTTGGAACTTTGTAGATATTTATTATAACATTTTTATTTCAATTTAAACACGTAACTACATCGAAGACCATGATATATTCACAAATTATACCTTAAGAAAATCATAGAATTTTAAATTTACCACCTATAACGAATTATAATATTCGATATATCGAACTGAATATCACAAGATAACTTTCCTATGTTACAAAGTGAACGACGTCAAAAGAGACGTTTTTAAGACATTTCAACTTAATAAACGCTTGGTACTATTTCACTTCTGTCATCGTCGATTCGATATTCGAAAAGTATAGACGCAGTTAAACTTAACCAGAGTTATATTGTATAGAATAGAAGAGAAAAACAATATACTTTACTAAGTAATAGTTGTATCAAATGGCTATGTTTCATATTTTAATAATAAATGACCGCTGCTTAAATCAAAATTAATATTATTTTTAAGTGTATTACGATTTACCTATAAATGTTGTTTAGGGTGTGATTAGTTAAACAATGCCTATCTTCTTCTTTTTTATATCAAATCAATGATGACAGAAAGAGAAGTCGGTATTCAACTAAACAAAGTTTTTAATTATTGTACATATAACATATTTGATTGTATCGTTTCATTAGCTGCAGCTACTAGTAATCTAACAGTCGACGACGAAAAAGAAAGATAACTTTGATCACTTAAATCTACCACCAGACACGACTATTTATATTTAGATCCTTTATTCCTTAACCTATTTACAATACGTAAATGCTTAGAACTTCTAGTTTAATCTAAATCGTACATCACAGTTAATCTATTTCTAATTTTCTAAAACTGCCTTCGACTGAAACGTTGTCTCCTTTTATGACCTTTGATGGGTTCCGTGAAGATATTATTCCGGATGCGTTAATCATTTCCATCTCGTCTAAAGCTAGTAATATCTGTCTTTTCTCCAGCATCAAATCTCTTGTGTATTTGATCATATCTTGCAAGGGTATGTGACCGCCATAAGATGTCGGTAGACACGAAACGTCCACTTCATTTTGAAGATTCTTGATATTTGTATGAGTCTGTAACCAATTAGTTCAATTATTATAATTATATTGGTATCATTATGAGCCACAACTCTATCTGTTTTGTACAAATATTTTTTATTGTTTCATATAAATTATATGAAGTCCTGCGCATAAAGTATAAAATAAAATTGAAATTTTAGTAATGATGATCGTAGTTACAAAAACAAATTTATAGTATTCTTAGGTAATTGGTCGGCAGTTTTTGGAATGCATCGGCATCATTTGGAATGCTTCAGCAGCCTTCGGTATCTCTTGAAATACTTCGGCAGCCGTCGGGTTGCCGGTGCTAGTTAATTATTAGTTTCATATATATTATTGGTTTTAGTACTACTAGTATTATTATTATATGGATTTAATTTATTTATAACTCATTTCATACTAAATTTTGGCAATAATATACATGAGTAGGTAAGAGTATTCTAAGTTATATTATATATTCACTTGGTGGTTTGTACAAGCACGTCTGGGTAGGTACCACCCACTCATCAGATATTCTACCGCAAAACAACAGTGATTGGTATTGTTGTGTTCCCGTTTGAACAATGAGTGAGCCAGTGTAATTACAGGCACAAGGGACATAACATCGTAGTTCCCAAGGTTGGTTGCGCATTGGCAATGTAAGTGATGGTTAACATGTCTTACAATGCCATTGTCTATGGGCGTTGGTGACCACTTGCCATCAGGTTACGCTCGTCTGCTTACCCATTCTATAAAAAAAATATGTTTAGCGTATTTTCGAAGCATAGTTAACATAAGGAATATCAGCTATGCTAATGTATATATGTGGTGGTGACCACGAGGTCGCTGTTTCTGTCAGTCTGTCTACCTATATAAAAAAACAACATATTTCATAATATATGAAAGCTACTTCCTGGAGTCGCCGTGACTCATCGTATCCGCATTGATAATAAAACGCGGTTATTATCATAAATATCGGACTTTGATTACCGGCATACATTTGATTACCCTTTAATAGTTTGAAAACCAGGAAATGACAAATGGCAGCTGTTTTATAAAGACGGGATACCCTTTAAGTGGAACTAATAAGAATGAACGAGTTTGACCTATAAACAAAAATATAACGTATTATTTGTACGTTTTTACACTAGTTTCAGTTCATTAAACTTGAATTATAAAATGAAAAAAAAATCTTACTTTACATGATAGTATTCGATACAAAAAAAAAGTATGATTTTATATAGATATAACAATTCGTTTGCTTTTTAAAGAAGACACTATTTCCTTCATATTGTCCACCCTTTTCTGACACGTATTTAGTAGAAAGCAAATCTTTGTATGTAGTAGACCTCGGGCCCTAGACAAGTGGCTTTACGCTGATGGAATAGAATAGAAAATAATAACCAATGTATGAAATTGACATTCGCGTTTGACGTTTCGAGTCGATCGTGAATGTTATGCTCATACATTGATTATTGTTTTCTATTCTATTCTATTAACGGTAAGCCACTTGTCTAGGGCCCCTCTACTCAGAGGCCCTAGCCAAGTTGACATTCTACAATCGTAAACGCTAATAGAAAAATAAAAATTGTATGAGAATGACCACGTGACTTATCGTTGAGAGATGTCATTCTCATACATTTGTTTAGTTTTCTATTAGCGTTTACGATTGTAGAATGTCAACTTGGCTAGGGCCTCAGGGTAGTTATATTATTAGAACCGAAATATCCAACAGGATAGAACAAGTGAATACCAATCGATGATCGTGCAAGCTGTGCAAGCATCGTGTATGATTTATGCTCAGCAGTGAACGAACACATCGTTAGTATACGTAGTACGAACGAACACATGTGACAGATGTAACTGTTTGCCACATGTTTGCCCACCAAGCCGCAGTAGTGCAGGGTGGTGTAATGAGTTCCAAATCTAATCGAAGCTCAACCGGCTTAAGGCCGTGAGACATTAACAGATAATTACTAATTATGATATAAATTACGTGTACAAACTTACGTGTAATCTTTCTTTAATTTTTGTGGAGACTCTGCTTTTCGCAAAATCAATGATGTACTTGAGGGCGACCGGAACGTTTATGAGCTGGAACTCCTTGTGACGCATCGGGATCGATTGCTGAAACAAAACGTGTTATTCAATTGTATTATATAAATTTCACTATTTTACGTCAGTTACTATACTCATATATAAAAAACGTATTTATTACCAACAAAACAAAGTTCAAAGTTTTTTTTTTAATTTTTTATTCGAAGGTTTTTTATTGACCTTATCGCTACAGACACTTGCGACGGAAGTTTTAGCGTTTTATTTATAGTTTTAATATGAATAGTTATGTATTGAATCACACATATATACGTAAATATCTACAGCAACATAAATTATGTACATATGAATATTATAATAATATATATTATTATTACCGAAACCGTGATTTGAGGGACTTAGGGTCCAAGTTTGTTTTATCAATTATTTTCTTTATGATCGTTTTTATAGTATACGACATAGTATAACATATTTAAATGAATTATAGTAGACGTAACTTTTATCCCTAGTTGTTACTTAATGAGGATACTTCATCTCTTAAGTGATTATTTGGGATATTTAGTAATAATAGTTACTAAAGCTATAAATGACAGTAATACATAAAAACATATTTTTTTTAATATATAATCTATCGCTTGACTGTTATCACACCTGATGGCAAGTGAAGATACAGCCTAAGATGGAGCGCGCTTGCCTACGCCGCGCCGTCAGCGTACTCCGACAACGCAACGCAAATCTCGGTTTTCGAAAACAACAATGCCTTTTTTTGTGTCCATGTCGTTAACAGATGTTATATACTCTGTAAATTTTATATCTCTAGTTTTTTTAACACGGTGCACGTAATCTCTAAAACATTTATCTGCGTTCAATCTTAAAAATAAATAATTATTCAAATCGGTTTGGTAGCTCTCGATATTAGGCCGTTCAAACAAAATATTCAGTTTTTTATTAAGTTAGGTACCCAAGCGCTGCTAAGCGCGTTAGCATAGCCTGATTTTATGTAGCCTTTAATGAACGTAAAAAAACCAAATCGGACTCCTAAGAAAATGTTCCTGAGAATGTTTAATTAAAACACCGAAACCCACATTTTTATTTATTCAATATCAGACGGATTAAAATACATCATAAGCTTACTTAGTAGTTTTACACCATATTGTCGTAATTTCCATTGGAATGTTGTCTTATTTCATAGTATTTTTTTTTCACTTTCATTTTCCAAAATATCAAGGCCCTTTCTGGTTCTACAACTCGTCAAAGAACAGTCTCACGAGCGACCTTGTGATCAAACTTCGACGAATTCATTTATTCATGTCGAAATGTTTAGTTTGAAATTTTACGTAAAATTAATATAATCGATACGATTATTCGTCTATCATTTAAATTTTCGAAATATTCGATTGTACAATGCAGAATTTCATGTTTATAAGGTTTGTAAACTTATCTTTACGTAAAGCACGGTTTTAAATAATTTAAACATTGGTTATCTTGTTATGCGACGTCTAGCCAGTATTAAATTTTGATTACATTTGCCTATTTCATACAGTTGGAATTGGTTTTTTGTTTATGGTAACTACTCCACTTATTCTTCCATATTAACTTTATAGTCTAGCCTTCTGCAACAAACGACTAACGGAAACAGAATTATTCAAATCGGATTCGTAGTTCCTCAGATTAACGCATTCAACATTTAATCATTGAAAAATCGCAATTACGAAAAAAACTACGCAATATCATGTGTAACATACGACATTGTGTACTTGGGTAGGTACCACCTACTCATCAGATATTCTACCACAAAACAGCAATACTTAGTATTGTTGTGTTCCGGTTTGATGGGTGGGTCGGTGGGTGTGCCAGTGTAATTACAGGCGCACATCTCAGTTCCCAAGGTTGTTGGCGCATTGGCGATAACATCTCTTACAATGCCAATTTCTATGGGCGTTGGTGGCTAGTGACCAGCAGGTCATGCTATATAAACATTGTTATATGACTTATCTGATTGAGAATATTAATCAGAAATGTCAAATTCAACTGTTAAAATTAATAATAATTTTGGAGTATATGTTCGGAAATTAAAATGGGTATTTGTGAAATTATCGCAACGTAATAAAAATCATAGAAATAATTTATGCTCGGACCGGCAACTTAAAAGTCATATTACGTTTATGACATATTTTCTTACTTTATCGATATATCGCATTTCTGGTTTTTTACTTAAATGTATTTTTATTAACTAAAATGTATTTAAATTTTTAAACTATAATTAATTCGATAGCAGCCTTGTATAATCAGTTCAGATATAAACAGTGACAGTTCGAATATATAACTTTGATATAATTGCAACGATTTGTAGATTTTGCGTAGCGGTTATATTATTTTTTCTGGTTAATATACGAGTAAAACAGATATTTATATAAATCTCTTGTCATTAATAATATTTATAAGTAATTTATTATTAAGAGACTGACAGATATTTTAGGCAAGTAGGTAATTGTAATTAATGACCCACCTATTAATTATTTATTTACCTATTTTATAATTAAGCTCGCGAGTCTTACATATTTCTTGACGGTAAATAATTATTATAACTTTAATGTATGTTCTTCTTCTTCGTGACACTCTTGTCAGAGTGGACAGAGTGGTCGTAATGTATGTTATCAACGTAATATTTGATTTTGTCATTGTCCATTGCCAACTATTATACTTCCTCAAAACCTAGTCGACTAAATATAGCTTCATACAAGACTAACACAAATAATGTCAACTTAAAAACATATATTCTATTGCCCATTTGTTTACTTAAATATCAAATACATACGATTACAACTTAATTTGTAGCAAATATCTTCTTCATATATTCGTGTGAGCAGGTTGCGAAAATCATACAGTATTTCATATTAATATAACAAGTACTTTTAAATCAAGTTATGAATTTCAAGTTATTTATCGTCAAAAAACAATAACGTTTACGACTACTTGTTCTGCTGCAGGTCTTCTCTCAAAGGCAAAAGGAGGTGAAGGTTGTATACTTATAAGGGAAAAGATGACACCCGATGATTCATCATGTTATTACATCTTCAGGTCGTAGTCAGAACGAGTTATACGAAGAATTTATAACAATAATTAAATACATGAACCATATACGACATTGTGTCATAACTGGCGTAATATTTTCTTATTTTTGGCTTGTGGCCTGAGATTGTACACAACGTATTTTTTAAATACTTTATTACATATAATTTGGATCAATTTCAAAAATACCGCCTGCCTGCAGCTTCGTTCGCGTATGTCCTATTAAAGTATTAAAATTGTTATAACTTACTTCGCCCCACTTTATAAGACGTGCAAAGTCTATGGGATTCCAAGTGGTCACGTGAGCAGTCGTCGATCCGCTACCATCGCCCACGTGCGTGAAACCGAAAATCTGGTCCGTCGACTCTTCCATCAAGGTTTCATAAACAACCATATGAGCGCGACACATGTCCCAACAGCCGAATTTCGATGCGTCGAATTTGCCTGCATATAAAATTATCCTAATGTCCATATGTTTATTCAAACAACCAACTCGAATTGAGCTATCTTAATTAACACTATAATAACGCTTGTTTCTAAGTGAAAGTCATCACACGGATTTATGTATGAATGAATGTGTGTAGTGTCACATATGTCGCACGTTAGACAGTGTCAAAGTCAATAACATCGCAGGAGGCAAAGATAAATACAAAACTCGCACGTGCTCGTCCACAAACAAAGCAAATCGCTCAGCACATTATGTAACTACTTAACACCTAATGTCAATGTACTAGATCTTACCCATGTTGTAAACGATGACCCGACGACCCTTGCTGTCTCGAAGCGGCGAAACAACTATGTACCTTGAAATTAAGTAATTATTTTGTAACGTCAAACAATTATGTCACCAAAGGAAATTGCATTTATATAACATGTTCGCAATGCTGAGAGTTCAAGGCTTCGCTCGGGAACTTTCAAATAACTGATGATACATATCTCCCACAGGGCTTTATCTCAGGCTAAATCGTGTCACACCTTAAGTGGCTAGCAACAGAGTCGATATTTGAACGAAAAAACTATACTCGATTGTGAGCAACGATCCGCCGTTTATAATTAAAAAAGTATAAATTGAGCAAGTATCTTGCATAATACGGACGCCTTGTTTTGTAACCATGTTAGTAGGTTTATTTTTTTGCAAATTGAGGCCAATATCGCCGCTATTGATTAGTATATTGGTATTAGCGTTTCCTACTATGCATTAAAACATGTTTCATACTTAGTATTGTATATTTTTAATAAGCGGACTGGACCGAAATACTTAAAATATTTACCCATTACTTAGAATCTCCTTTACTTTAGGATCTTCGCAGTCTAATTTAGTGAATATGTTGGGATAAAACTTTCTCAAGTTCAAATATTTCAAGAGTGTTTGCTGAGCCATTGGCACGCTGTATTTCTTGTGACGAAGAAAACGTAGTAAGAATGATTCATCTGTAAAAAAAATAACACGTTTATAATTTGGTAATATTTGTTACATTTATTTCTCGAGAAGGGAAAGGCAATTATACCGACGGCTTAATTTTATATAAGGGATATTATTCCCTTTCTTTATGATTAACGTGGCATCCTTGACATATTATAAAGCCATGTGGTCTTTAAAAACAGTTCGACTGGTTTTATTGCAAGCAATTTCTTATTCGCTGCCTTCCTTTGTGGATATAAAGGCTATGTAATTGTCATCTGTTAAGTTTTTATTTTAATATAAAACCAGGACCTGATTTCTTAAGTTTCGAACCAGTCTTTTGATGGGAAAGTTGATTTAACTTATCCTTATAAATTCTTTTGTGTATATTATTTATCTGTGGAATAATTTTTACTCGTTTCTGCTCGATATTATTTATCAAGTTTGTCGAATGAACTTGAACAAATCCGGAAAAACCCGGTCTGATACCAGCCTTTGTTAAACCAAATGTCACCAATTAACACTTATACACTATCTAGTATAACTAATCTCTATTCAATGTCTCGTTTGTGTGGCAGTTGATCATGATATCCGAGAACATTTAAAACTTGAGGTATCTCTCGATAAATTCTTAGTAGGAGACTAGAACCTAGAAATTGGCGATGTTGCCGCGTGCGTCGCAAAACTCATACAATCATTAGCCATACTTTCCTATTGAATTATGAGTAAAAGATGAGATAATGCACTTCTCGCACGCACACACACGCACTTTGCAGTTACGTTAGCCCAGTTGGCTGTTCTCCATTGAGAATGGCAGCCGTGACCGAAATATGTCGGGCGAACACCATCATCATCTGTCTCATTAATAATATGTTTCTGACTATTGTAATTCTATGTAGAAGATTTCATCACATTAATATTTTATCGTTCGTATTGATTATCTTGCCATTCCCTCGTTTTCATACACTAACGTAGTAATACTTGCCTTGTCTAACATTTTTAATATCATTATTCTGTTGTATCCAGTCGCGCATAATTCGTATAGCTTGTTCTTTAGTTGCTGGAGTTTCTCTCAATTCTCTTGCTGCCACTGCTGCTATGTTTCTGATGGACCGGCCCACGCGCTCATCTTTCTCACAGATATCGTTGTTGGCGGTCCACGTAGTGCTCACGGTGAGCAGGACGCTCGCGGTCGTCATTTTTTATTTTTAACCTGAGAACAAAATATTCAAAATTAAAAAAAGAACATTACTCAAAGATATTATTATATTATGCTAATATACGTTTTTCGCATTTAATAAATATCCAATTTATGTATGCTATACAATATATTACATAGATACATTTTTATGCATTTATGTATGGCCAAGAATAATCTAATAAGTGTGACTGTCTTCTGTCTAGTTTAGTATATAGTTGCAGTCAAGGTCTGTGCCGTAGCCTAGAACAGAGTATAGATTTACAGCCAAGGCTCACATAACGGATAATTACATGGTAATACTACTGCTTTAACATTGATCGACTAAACGTTAGACTTTCCCTTCACTTTACTTTTCAGTATATTTCTATTAATATTAAGTATATATATACTTAATATATTATAAGTTTATCTACTAGTTAGGGACATCATAAAGGGTGTAACAAAAACCCCGAGAAGTGGTTATTAGGTATCGTGAGTCGGTTCCATTTATGTAAACATTTTAAAAATAGTATGCAAAAAATTACCCATAAAAAAGACTTGACTCAGAAAAAGTTACTTATGAGTGTTTGGTGAACTAGCACCGGTGTCGTTCCCTACAGATTTATAAAATCTGGCCAAACGATTACGGCAGATATATATTGTCAGCAACTGCAAACCATGAAGGAAGAACTAGCTGCTAAACAAGATTGATCAATTGCTCTAGGCCACTGCTGCTTCACAACAACGCAAGACCACACACTGCACAACAAACAACCACTAAGTTAGATGAGCTACAATTGGAATGTCTGCGACATCCACCGTACTCCCCGGACCTTGCACCAATTGATTGCCGGAATTTGGACAACTTCTTACAAGGAATATATATCCGAGATGGCCCAGTGGCTACAACGCGTGAATCTTAACCGATGATCGTGGGTTCAAACCCGGGCAGGCACCACTGAATTTTCAAGTGCTTAATTTGTGTTTATTATTCATCTCGTGCTTGACGGTCATATTCACATTCATAAAACATCGTGAGGAAACCTGCATGTGTCAAATTTAACTCAAAATTCTGCCACATGTGAATTCCATGTGATTCTCACCCCATGGTGTTTTTAGTAAAGGGATCAATGAACTACCTATGAGATGGCAAAAGTGCATAGATAACAACGGTGCATACTTTGATTGATTAAATATATTTTACAAAAAAAATTGACTTTATATTCCTCTCGTAAAAAACACCAATTTCATATGTAAGGACCTAATAGTAATATAATATATATGTACACTCTATATTTAACACCATAAGAAATTTAATATTATTATTTTTATTATTATATAATAAAAGCATTTGTATACAAATCGTACATTTTTTCTATCATATTATTTATATATAAACAAGTTTATTAATTAAACTCATTAACAGGAGTAATTAAAAAGCAATTAAAAAAATTATGCAATGGTCTAATCATATTTATATATATCTTATACCTAATGGCATACCATGATATAATTACACAATTGTGTATTTTTATCTATACAAGACGATTATTGTGACATTAGAATGTTTTGTAAAAATGTACGAAAATCAGCTGGAGCCGGTTATAACGAGGCTGACATACGAAATATGTCCTGATTTAGTTTGCGATATTTCAAGTATTACGTACAACATTCGTGGTAGAAATAATGATTCCTTGAATTACCTGTTCGAATATTCAACTCGTGAAATTGGTATTAAAATCGGCTTTTTTTTTAATTTTTCAGAATTAATCGAAAACCGTCAATCGATTTATTAGGTGTATCACGAATATCGATATTTAAAATCAATAATGAAAATACGTTTTTGGATTGATTAAAGCTAGTAAGCTAAATCTTATTTGCTAATATAATAACAAACCACTGTCTCCATAGCAACAATTGATATCGTCCGTTTATACTCCACTAGCTGGTACCCGCGACTTCGTCCGCGTTGCTTGATATATTAACAAAGTTTTCTTATGTACGAAGGAAAAAAACATCAAAAAGATCGCAAGCAAAAATATACTTTGTTTAAACATACATCACTGAGCACGCAGTGCATATACAAATCGTTGTTTATTGAAACTTTAATAACTTTAGTAAATGAAGATATCGCAATCATTTTTTTTTTGATAAGGGCCAAGTGTCTCACAAATTTCATTGAAATATATCGTAGTTTTTCCGTGATGCGCGCACAACTGCAGACCTCTATCTTTTTATTTATATAGATAATATAGTTTTAGTCAGTACACTGCAATTAGAATAATTTTCAAATCAAAGACATCATAAATTGTCAATTGCTTGAGTTATTTTAATGGTAATTATAAGTCGATGCAGCGCCTCTAAACACTCGTTTATAACATAAGAATGCTTATGGGCATTTCTAGTAAAGTATAGTATAGTATTAATTTAACAAAGATACTTTGACTCCAAAATATGGCTCCTAGATATGAGATTGCTATAACTGGTTTGATTTAGCTAGTTAGTCAAAAAACTATCTATTTCGGAACCGATCTATATTTATATTTACGATAACGATAACGAATTATAACAGCTCCAATTTATTAATATGTATTACACAACACCATATTTTGAAATTGAAGGAACCTAATGACTGTTTTTTTTTCAACATTCATTCATTCCATTGTGATTACCCTCTCGTAATGTATGTTCTATTATGTTATATAATATTTTCTTTGTTACTATATTACTAAATGTAATAATACGTTATGTAATTCATGGTTAAGTCAGGAATAATTGCCGTCTACGGTTTCACGATACACTTAAAATGTCAAGGCTGACTAAGAACGGGTACACTTGGTCAGATAAGTGTATCATGAGAAACTTTGTTATGAAACTTCCATTCTATGGGGACATGGCTGGCTGACTCTATTTCGATAGGTACTACAAAATATATATGTCCTACATGTCTTGTATATTATGTTGCATATATATTTCTTATCAGATTTATGTTATCTGTGTAAGCATAGTTTTAACAATCACGTTTATTCGATTAGAAGAAAAAAAGATGAAGATCTGTTTTTGTTTGAAATTGTTTTTTAACATATATTTATCATTATTTTTTACACTTCATTATTAATATATTATTTAGTTTACCATTACGGATATACGCAATTTACATGAACTACTGGCACTATAAAAAGCTTAACAGGAAAAAGTCCATTGTTTTATGGTCTCGACCCAACATTCGTGACCAGGACAGTTAAGACAGATCGGAATAACGGCAATCGATTCTCATGGTGGTGAAATCAGAACGACATTAAAAACTCAATATACCCATTTTAAAAGTCAATAGTCAATATTTTGCAAACATTTAAATAAATTGGCCATAACGAATATCACATTTACAATAATTGTTTGATGTTTGATTCGATGTCGAAAAAGCAATAGCACACGAAACGGTGCATCTTATAAATACATTAAAACTTTAATATTTAATGTACGCATATAAAGTATACTTAATCTTTTAATATTGATATGTTTGGAAAAATAGTATCGAATATTTGAGAAAACTTCGGTGCAAGGAACAAACACAACCTTATTACTCCAGTTCCAACTGCATATAGAGAATTTTGAATTGTGTCATGTCATTTTTTTCTAATTGTTCCTATAAACACAATGTACAGATTCATAAATACAACAGATAACACACCTAAAGAACGATCTCCTGACCACTTTTTTGTTTATTGATAATAATCATAAGCAATTATAACTTTAGGTAAGAAAAAATCCCGCTCCCCGAAACCGAGAGGAGTTTTGATTTTGTCTATCAATAAGAAAATGTCAATTAAGATTGCATAAGGCTTAGATAAATAGACTATAAAGACAATTATTCAACTACTTTTATATTTATTTCTGTATGCAGACAAGCCAATGAACCGCGCGTTCGTAAGCACACACAAAACACTAGCACCGCACAAAGTTAATATTACTCCCACCGTACCTAATGTCGGTATTAATATTTTGGTGAACAAAGTGATGAATTGGTTTATAAAGTAAAATAAAAGCTTTTATGGGTCGTTTGTACCACTGCTGTGGCCTTAGGCCCCCTATCCTTTTGCGGGATAGTGGATACACCATAAAGTGGGAAGATTTCCACCCACACATGCAACATGTTTTTATGGGACGAATTAAAGCACAAATAAAGCACATGATGTACAGTGGTCTGTACCCGCAATCATCGGTTAAGATTCATGTGTTACACGAGGGACATCTCGATAAACGGCCATTTAATTATTCAAGTTACTGATCATAACTCTTAACAGATTCGTTTAGTTATTAAACTAAATAAAAAATAGTGAATAAATTACGGTATGGTTTCGCTAGCCATTTGGTAACAATTTGTGAAGCTAGGCTATAAATCATTACCAAAGGTTGATTTCGAAGGTCGATTTTTTTAATAACATGGTGTGGGCGACCTTCATTTATATGATTCTATCCAAGGCTTGTGTCAATTTTCTGTGGAGAACTACCTACTACAACAACCCGAGACAAAAAGACGTCAAACCGGCCGGAATTCCAAAAAAAAGGCAGAAACAGTAAGTATATGTTACAAATTAATTTATTACATTACGTATGATATTATAATAATGAACTCCAATACAGGTTTTTCCCAAGAGCAGCTTAGCGCGTTGCCTTGATCGGTAATACATACGTGAATACGATTGAATGCCTCGTGGCATATGAACCACAAGCTAGCTTGACCTAATCTTTACAATCCTCTTCTCGAGTAATATTTTTATCGGTTTCTTTGAGTAGAGGTAGGTTTTTTTTATTATTATTGCATAGGAAGGCGGACGAGCGTATGGGCCACCTGATGGTAAGCGTTCACCAACGCCCATAGACATTGGCATTGTAAGAGATGTTCACCAACGTTTACATCGCCAATGCGCCACCAACCATGGGAACTAAGAAGTTCTGTCCTTTGTGCCTGTAATTACACTGGCTCATTCAAATATTACGTATTTCGCTACGACCCCCAAAATGCAGATTGTCTTTATTTTTCAATTATCTGGTGAACCGAAAGCATTTTTATCAAGTGCTAATTTAGGGAAACCTTCCAATACATCATAGTTACAATTGTTTAATTTCCCGATTAGCAGCGCGGCTTCATTATACCGCTTAGGATGAATTCTCTCTATTTCACTTCCTTCAATACATTTTCTTCATTTATTCATACGTGACGACGCTACAGGACATTCGCGTTCTTCGGTTACCGACGGCTTTGTGAAACTCATAGTTGTTCATTATCGTTCGTATCGTTCATTATCTATATTCATTCAATCGTTGAAAGGTCACGTGGAATCAAATTTAACAAGTTAAGGTAGAGTACATATTTATACAATGAAAACATAAATAAACTTACAAAGTTAATTTTTTATAATAACTGGGAATTGTCGCATTTATAATTTAAAATGTCTGATCTTATCAGCTGTTCACATTCTAAGTTAATTAAACATATTTTTCCGCATATTTTATAAGTATAATTACAAAAATAATTATTTAAAAAAGTCAAGTTTGTGTTAATTGGCAATTTTCGTGACAAAAAATATTATATTAAATTTTAAGCGCCAAACTTAAACGTTTTAGCTACTACTAAATTGAACCATTAAAGTAGTCAACATTTAAAAAAATACACTGATCTTGAGATTATTACAGTCGTAGATTATACATAATATAATGTATGCATGTGTTGAATAAATAATGTGAACCTGAGGTCTTCTTAGGTCAAAGGATCTTAAAGAACATTGCTTGCAAAACTGAATTCTCATGTGAAGAATTTGTATCTTTTCCAGCGCTGAAAGAAAACGCCCTGAGGAAACAATGAAATGAGTCCTTAAGCTGTCAGTTGGACAAAAAAAGTTTTACTTTTTCAATTTTGCAAGTTATTCGTTTTTGCCTACGATTGGATTTGTATTATTATTAGTATCAAAAAGTACCTACTTTATTCTTATGATCCTTTTTTTATCGTGAGTGATAAAAAATACGCAAACATGGAAATTTCCAACCAGTTCTTATTATTATAATATCACTATTTTTTATTAATTTCAGATTTATATCACTATTTTTTATTAATTACACGTTTTTTTAACATGAGATTTTACAATAATAACTTTTAATAACGCTCGATCAGCTTTCGAATTCATTCAATACATACAGACTTAATAAATGAAAAACATAGATGCAAAAAACTTATAGGAACCGAGTTTTTAAATTAACTATACAAAATTAACATTATCCTTTCATTAATTACAAGTTACAAGCAATTCTGACATAATTACGAATGTTAATTATATTTTCAAATTATTATTAATTCGAACACTCACATGTGAACAGGACATCAATGTTAACCTTTACATATATCTAGTTATAATATAAAACAATCCTTGCCAGCCCTTTGTTGAATTCAGCGACAGGGGTGAGCTTAATTGCGTCGAGAGAGGAATAAATGAATATACTGACCAACGCGCGGCGTGTTTATCAATCTGATAGTTTTTAAATTTTTCTTATATGTATACATAAAAATGGATATCCGGTTTATTAATAGACACAGTTTGACCGATCACCATGAAGGTAGACATATATATATTGAGCATGGAGGATATTGTATTTATTTTACAGGTACAAAATATAGGAGTCATTGCAATGCATGCCTCTCATTAAAGAATAATAAATAAAATTTACAGCAAGAAAATAAATGAAACACAAATGTCATATCAATGATATTATGAACACAAGTAAACAAGGTGATATGACGTCACACGGAACCCGTTCTATCGTTCGCAATAAACAAAGTTAAAACATCGTGACGATCGATACCAATCGAATGTTTTTTTTTAAATATGCGAGTATCAAGTAGTCAAAGGAAGAAGGGAAACAGGTGAAAAGTCATATCGGTGGAAACAATACCAGATACAAATTGTTTGCCAGTAAATGTATATTATTTTTTTTATATTCACAAACCTGCTTTCAATTAACTTTATCGCAAACGTTTATCATGAATTATAATATATTTCGACAAAAACAATACATAAAAAATTGACTACTACAATAAACTCCGCTTTATAATACCTAATTCTAATAAATGACTACATTGGACATTCGACACGCTAATGCTAAATAATTTAAATAGTTGAAGATTTTTTGCGGTAATTATATATTAACTGCTACGTGCACACAAAAGCAATAGCTCAACATAACATTAATCCAAAAACTTTATCAGAAAGGAGCGTGGATATTTTATCTAAGGTACTTTTTACAGAACGAAGCTCTTAACAAGGTTTAAGCTCGCTTGTATTGTATAAATAAAAAGTTGGTCTTAAAATAACTTGAAATTGAATATTTTTGTTTTTAATTATTCTTGGTGTTCTTGTTTTGAAAATTCATAACCTCTATTTTTTATTTAATTCTATTAAGTACTTGTACAAGTTTTATTTCGCCGGTGTACCGAAATATATAAATGGCGTAAAGTGCTTCATCAACACTGATCAATGGTCATAATAAGAGTGCTTTATCTTGTGATACGAATAATATTTTCTTGTAAGTTCTGATCGTTTAAAAAGTAAACAGTTTGTCTCGCAATTGCAGTGTTTGTTTAATTATTTACCTGTAACTTGTTATATCGATATAGAATTTAATAATTAACGTTCTTGAATGACGCAAAAGCGGTAAGAATATCACATTATATCTAAATATATAAGCCCTTGTTATTGAAGCAATCCGAATGGAAACTACCACTAAGTTCACTTAACCGTAACATCGTATATAAACTTGTAAAACTTGATTTTTGATTATGTTTGTTTAAAAAAAGATTGGCAGGTGAATTATTTGTATGTACAGTTTTCAAATTGTTTTCATTAATTATTAGCTTTTGTCCGCGGCTTCACCTTCGTTTTGTGTGGATTTTATCAATATGGATCAGTGGTTTAGCCGTGAAAACGTAACAGACGGACACAGTTGCACATTTATAATATTAGTATTAGTATAGATAAAAAAGTAAAAACATGTTTAGACAGACTCTTTAAGATATAAGATGTACCAATTTGATCTAAACATGTATGTGTTTTTAATTTGTGAACGAGATCTTAATAAATATATCAAATAAAATGATTATTATTGTCGATGAACGTAATAATTATATGAAATAGAAAACAATTTTCAATGAACTGCTAACCGTGAAACTAAAGTTATGCCCTCGCGCCGATTATTGCCAATCATTCATCCTCACAACGAAATACATAGCATTCTTACTTTGCAGCAGAATATCCGACAATCGCAAAATACACGGGTAATATCAAGCTAAACGACTCAAGTATACTTTTTAAAATCATTTCAAAATTGATCAGATATTAACGAGGACTATGGAGGATTATGTAATATAGTAGAAATTGAAGATTTATAATGAGGTTATATAGATAATATTAAGAAAACCTAAAAAAAACCTAACCTAAATATAATAATAATAATAACCTAAATAGATACATATATAAAAACTATTTGTTTATTATTTCAGCTATACACACACACTACATACAACATACAAACATTATAAGATACAATTTTGCTTTTTATTTTTTCGAAGAAACAGAGAGAAATCGAAAGATACTTTTTTTTAAGTGGTTGTAAGTTACATGTATATCTTCATGTGGTTTTAAAATGTACATAAATATATAAATACAACTACTAGTTAATTTTTATACGTGATCTAGCAATCGTTAATACCATGCATCCTTCTCACTCATATGTTTACCTACAATATGTATTTCTGAATGCAGAGTAAGTAAACCTACTTATAACATAATTTTAGATTATGCATTTCATTAAAAGAAAAGCTTAGAAATCGTTTAAGTTTTTGTATTAAATTTTAAATGTTTTGCCATTTTTGTTTATAAATTGCTTATAAGGCTTTGTGCCTTATGGTTATGTACTAGGAACTTATCACATATTGCAAGCATTATATTTTTCAATAATTGGAGCTCCGTCATCTCCGTAACAAACTATAAAAATTTTATTTCATCAGTTTGCTGTTAAACTGGATTGTTCCATGATGGACGTATATAATTACAATCCGAATAAAATAAGAAAATGCTAATCAACTACTTATATGCTCATAGTTTTTTCGTTGTGTACGTCTGTTTTTGAAGTTTTATTTTAAAGTAACAAATTTTTTGTTCATTTGCTTTTTGTGATCGTGGAATATATTCAGATAAATAAAATAAATATAATAATAAGACTTTAATCGCACTGTTGAACTAACTCCTCCTCCTTATGAGGATAAAGTAAAACATCTGATACCAGTTAGAATTATAGACACAAATTGAGCAAATGAAAATTAAATTGAAATGGTTTGAACGAGCAATTTTCGGTTTACTAGCTGCTGAGCGACTGCTGCTACAGTATAAGCGACTTTTCAATATAAACGTTGTTGAGAGGGTGATTAGTTATACAATGCTGTCTCTTTCTTACGTATTTCAAGTCAATAATAACAGAAAGAGAGAGACAGTGTTTAGCTAAACAGCCACTTAGTGGCTGTTTATAATTAATAAGGTCGTATATGATAATATTCGTCTTAGTAGGTATTCAAATTGTTTGACACGTCAGTATCGGTAACGTAAGGAACGCGAGTTAAGTCTTACGACAGCTTTAATTAGAACACGTACTTCAGGATATTCGAGAACCAGTAACCTGTAATATCCTGCTAATATTATAATGTATATGAGCAAGTTTCAATGCCTCGACTTAGTAATAGACACTGCCATATTAAGCAACATACGAGCGTCAATAACTGACAGTGCAACAAGCGAATGCGAATAGTCGTAGGTTATATAAAAATATCGACCCTTTAAATATTACGCTTTGGCAATGGCGCTTGCGTGCTTTTCTAATTGATCGATTATTATATTATTAGTTTTTTGAATTTGGAATCGCTATCTTGATGCAATGGCAGCAAATGGCATGTTATTTTCGTATATTAGTAAATCAATTATTATATGACTTTGTCGATTATTCATTAATTCATTTTGTATTTGATATTATTCAATATTAAACTAAAAGTATATTAGTTGATATTTTATTTCATTATTTCGTAATGATTGTAATTACTTGTAACATCTTCACAAATTTAATTTGTTTTTCTGATATTAGGCGCATTAACGGTTAATTGATATTGACTTTTTTTTATTGTATAGGAAGGCGGACGAGCATATGGGCCACCTGATGGTAAGTGGTCACCAACGCCCATAGACATTGGCATTATAAGAAATGTTAACCTTCGCTTACATCGCCAATGCGCCACCAACCTTGGGAACTAAGATGTTATGTCCCTTGTGCCTGTAATTACACTGGCTCACTCACCCTACAAACCGGAACACAGAATCTCTCCGCTTAATGACTCCGCTTATGAATGTGTTAACAACGAATACTTAAATAATAAATAATAAATTCTTCTGTATGTATTTGCAGAATGCATGACGTTGATCGTGTGTGTTCATCGTTTATCGTTTAATACAATTATTTTCACATTGTTAACAATCACTTAGCTTTTATGCGTGTAGATAACAATTGAATTAGGAATAGAGCCTTCGAATTTAATTATATAATAACAGAAATATATATTCTATGCTTTGAAATTTATTTACAGTTTTTTGTTAATATCAACTTTGAATTGTTTTTTAACTGAAAATAATAAATAAGTGCCTTGTGCACTATTCTACTATGAAAACTCGAAGGGATATCACACAGCCACTCTTTCATACTGTTTTCGGTAATTTTGTTTTTGTGTAACTTATTGGCGTCTAGGGAGTAAAACCGACTCGTTGACGTCACGACACACGTCATCACGTCCTGTTACGTCATCATTCTCCCTCTCCGTCGTGCGTGCTCTGTGCGTGGCGCTGTACCTACTATATACTGCTGTTTCTTTAATATTGTAGTTATAAGGAAAATATTTATTAAGGTAACTCCAACTCTACGTTTTTTAATTAATTTACTTATATTATTAATTTAATTTAATGATGAAATTGTAATCATAAATTTGAAACATTTTTGTGAATTGGAAATGTACTATTTTCATGCTATGTGGCCATATTGTGTTGTCGTTATTGTATTTCTTTTTTTTTTATATTTACTTACATTAAAACCTTAACTAAATACAAATAAATGTATTTCTTGTACACAATAATTAATGCAAATAAAGACTTATTATTATTATTATGAAAATAGGTTAATAATTTTTAATCTTGAACCCAATATCCATTTTGTTGAGATGTGGTCAGCGATGAGCGAGACAAAATCAGACGCGGTTTTAATCCAACTTTATAGGGTAAGGTTACAATGCAGCTGGTAATAGATTGTCTGCCATATTATGTAAAGGGGGAGAAAAAGTACTCTATGTCCATCCTCAGAGTTCAAGCTCGCTTCATACAATATTTCATCAAAATCGATTCAGTATTCTAACTGTGAAACTGTGACAGACGGTCAAACTTCCGCATTAGTAGATAACCATTCCAAAATATCTACATATACATACATAATTATTTTTGTGGACACTACATGTGCATAACGTATATGTTCTGAATTTTTATCGAAAATATTCGTTTTATTTTTCCTCCGCCAATATCCCGCATATATATAAGTATATTTATCAATATTATGTATTATAATCGTTATAGTTTAATCGCATGCAAAGATTGCCTCGTATACCACACCGCCTTGCACCTGGCCTGGCCTCACGCCTAAACAGTTCCGTAAACATAACTACGTATCAAATAAAACGTTTTATCAAAACTCTTTTACACATACTTAATAACCGGTTTGCTGGTTTGTAAGAATGATTTAATGTTTTAATATAAAAAAATTACGAGATCGAAATAAAAAAGACAATTGTATTGTATCTTTTTATACTAATAACAATCTAATGTCATATACTTACTATTTTAGTTTATCTTTTTATGGTTATAGGCTTCCACCTGAAGACTTACAACCGAATACTGAAACGTCACTTAAATATTAAATTCAACTTAATTTTTTTTTGAGACGCCGTTATATTCAAATTTCGCATGCTAATTTAGGAGCTTCTCAATGTTAAGTAGCGTTTAATTTTGAGTGACGTTTCAGTATTCTGCCGTTGAGGAGCCAAACAACACCTCTATACGTCAGTCCGCTTTATTTAGTATTTAACCTGGTCTATTAATAAAATCACAAGAAAAGGTAAGTATAATTATAAATGGTAAAAAAAACGTGGAGTTTGTATTAATAATTTGTTGATTTCCAAACAAGATACGTAAATATAATTGTATTTGATTGACGTAACTCTGTAATTAAATGTTTGCAAGGACTATTGAGTTCTTGGCGAGTATTCTCTGTCAATCAAAATTCCGAACCTGTGGTAGATTTACATTTAATTCAATAACGTCATATAAGACATGACGATTTAAAAGAATACTTTGATTTGCTTTAATGATTTGCACTCGATTCAAGCAGACGTATGTTTGTATATTCAAATCATAATTGAACACGTGCAATACTTAGCTCACCTAATCCTAACTAATATTATAAATGCGAAAGGGAGTTTGATGTTTGTTATGCTATAACGCCCAAACAATTAAGCTAATTTAAAAAAAACACCTATTTGAAATTTTACCTAAATTATTTCACCAATGAAGCTGGGCTAAAGCCTCTACTACTCTTTTTGAGGAGAAGGTTTGGAGATTAGTCCACCACGCTGCTCCAATGCGGGTTGGTGGAATACACATGTGACAGATTTTCCGTGAAATTTGACACATGTAGGTTTCCTCACGATGATTCCCTACACCGTCAAATATGAGCTGATTTATAATTACGAATTAAGCACATGTAATTCAGTGGTGCTTGCCCGGGTTTGAACCCACAACCATCGGTTAAGATTCACGCGTACCACTAGACCATCTCGGCTTTCTATATATTTATCTTCTTAAATATAAACAATGCAAAATTATAAGTCAAAGATCTCTCATATACTCAAATACCTTAGTTGGGCGTAAATATTTAAACGACTTCGATATTCGATCGTAACATTGCGTGATATGTTAACATCGTCTATTTTGAAAATTCATTTTCATTACACACGCGACGTGTACTTATCAAATAACGATAAAAAAAACGATGTACAGTGAACGTATTCATAAATAAAATGTACGTTACTGAAAGTGACGATTAGTTTTTAGTGGTCTGTGGTTATACGTCACGGCTATGGAGAGTAGAGGTAAAGGATAAACATCTGTATACATGTTCACCAAAAGCAGTAAATTAGAGTGGCGCCACATTAGCATCAGGGTAAATTTTAAAAGAAGCGCCAAATTTTAAAAAATTATATACCATTCAAAGATCATGAAATAAATTCAATAATTCTTTAAGGTTATATTTACTACATTGTTAATTGTACTACGCATATTTTCAATAAGTAACTACTTTAGTCGACAGTAATATTAAAAAAAAAAAAAAAAAAAATGTTTAACTCGACATACTTCAATTCAGTTCAGTTTACAATTATTGCTATACTCATACCATACCCTTTGTCTACACTAGCGCCAATTTGCAGCTTACAGCTGGACACTTTTTTAAGTTTTCTACTATAAGAGATGATTCTCCTTACCTCTACCCTCCATAGCCACGGCGAATCGGAATGACAACTGACTAGATTACATGTAAACATCAGATTATATTTAATTAAATTATATACCAATAAATTAGTAAGTTTCAATACAGATAGTTGAGAAAGACAAATTGCAAATAGAGACAGAAATCGTAACTAAAAAATTATACATTCATTATGTAAATTGAGAAATCTCTTTTACAACTTTGACATAATGACTTGTCTCTAATTAAGTAAAAATGTAATTAGGTTACATTAAAGTAAACTTTATATAATTCAAATAATATTATTTCGTTATTTCGCCTTTAGATGTGTAGACATGCTCGTCTGTTTCAGCGCATTGAATTTCCATAATATCGATATATTGGTCTACGCTATAACTGATTAAGCTATAGGTCTATATATCTATATATCTATTACCTTTCTTTGACTTTATCTTCATAATCATTATATCCCAATCCCATGTAAAAAATGTCAACTTATATTTGAAGAGCAACCATTTTTTATTTTATATCTTTTGCAAGCCTGCAAACTTACTTCATCAATAGTTTGTCCTATCTCTTTTTCTCGATGATATTAAATCATAAAGTAAGCCATGAACTAACATTAACCGCTGGCACGACTTTGTTCAAATGAATCAAATGCAATGATAGTTTACCATCATTAAACAAAACTTTAAAAAATATTATTTAGGCGTCAAAATAAACGAGTAATGTCCCATATACATATTATACGACTAGCTACACATAATTAACACTTCTATACAAAACTAGGTTAATTTATGAGAGTAAATCAAATAGGGGTTTGGAAATATTATTTCAATTGAATATTTTATGCTTTTAGGTCTCTATTCATCACATCATTATAACGTACCAGTTTTAGCTCGCGTCGTGTCAGCGTGTTAGGAAGGAAGGCAGGTGTTATTTACAAAGAATAAGCTTATCCTTGGGGTCAAGCTTGTTTCATTTCAAAATTAAAATAATGTATTATAATTTAAACTTTAAATTAATAATCAAAAAGAATAACACCTACAAAAATTAAAACTTTGTATAAAATAATTTACTCTTAGATTACTTTACTTATATTCATATCTATATTTATAAATCACTATAATAAAATTATAAAGGATAATAGTTAAGAATTATAATTTTATTGAAGACTGACGATTATCTTTTATTTTTGTTTTTTTTCCAGCATATTTACTTTATTATATTCCGTTACATTGTAATTGTAAATATAATACATAACTCAGTTGTACCGTCTATCTTAGGTTTACTAAATTATAATTAGTTTATAAGAAGTACAAGTATAGTTCAACTTCCGAGTTCCGCTTAATGTAATTTTTCTATATGTTTAACGTTAACTATTCAGACTGCTCTACCAAGAAGGTCACAGTATCATTTTCTAAATAAATTAAAAAATAGTTCATATTTGTCTTAAGTATATGTTAAATAAGCAGTGTGTCAACGAATAGTCATAACATAACATCACTCAAGTACATACACAAATTCTATGGAGTTATGTAATATGGAAATCATTTTCGTAATAAAACTTTTTCGAAACGTGAAAATTTTCGCAGTACTATTAATCGTGTGGAAATAAAAGATATATTTTATTATGTAGTTATAATTGACGAATACTTAATATATTTTCTTAAGTTTGTTAAATAATATTATCTTTAAATAAATTCTTCGATTTAAACAAAATGAATTGATTAGTACTCAGTTTCGGCACAATTTTACGTAATATTTGAATATTGTAAAATTTGAATATCATATTTAAATATAGATATGATGTCGAAAAACTATAAATGTGTTTGAAAAGAAGCTCATTCTTGTTTCAATTCGAAATGAAAATAATTCCAGTAATTAAAAATAAATGAAGTCGGTTAAAAAGCAATCGCCACGAAAACACTTAGTTGTAACTAATAATATGAAAAAAAAATATATAAATAATTTTAGTATTTTTACACTACAATTATTTATATATTGTAAATGTAAGTTGCCTAATTAAAAATATTGCCAAAAATAGAAAATGGGAAAAATAGTTTACTACGTATTAAGATTGTGTTATTTCATGTTAAAATTTTCTTTCTTCAGTCTTTAAATAGAATAAAAATATTTTTTTTCATGTTTTACGTTAAAAAACACTCATTTAACATATAGGTAAATAATTCAAAATATATACACCAAAATATTAAAAAAAATATATATTATCTTTAAGGACGCTAGCAGACTTTATAAAATAAGTTAAAACTATTTTTTACTTAGACCTACCAATATAAAATAAAATACTTACAAATAAAAAATCACGCGATAATATCCAGCGCCGAAAGCAAGTTCACTCAACGACGTACAAGCGAGCAATGGATCAACTGCGCCCGCGCACCGGTCTTCTATCTTTTGTTCGACTCACTGTGCAATATACCACAAATGAAGCAAGATCATAATCGCATTAATGATATATAATATATATCATGACGTTTTCAAAAATATAATGATTTCAAAATACCTTGTAAATGAATCTAAAGTTATTTTAATAATAGGTATATTTACTTCTTATTATCTATGTAACCTCAAGGCACTCGTCCACCTCAAAGAAGGTAATGAGATTTTACCAACTTATTTTCCGGCCTAAGAATAGAATGAAAAATGTATTAGTAAATGTATCGGTGCGATTCCTCTGTGAGGTATTCAAATTATAATATATTTACTTCAAAACATATTATATTAGTTGTAGCCGGCGGCTTCGCTCTCATTTTAGAGGTGAGGAGGAGTTCGGTATAAAAAGTAGCCCTTCTCAAAGAACCCTCAAAGAACCTTCTTTGAGTGCTCTTTGAGAAGGACTGCCTAAGGGTTCAAGCTTGCTTCATTCCAAATTTTATCAAAATTGGTTTAGTGGTTTAGCCGTAAAAGCACACAAACCTACTTTCGAATTTATATCAGTAGTATTACATTAGTATAATATGTATATTTCCATAATCATAAATAGAATAACTAATATACGAGTCTCTCCTCCTCGGTTAAGATAGTTATGCCTTTGTACTCGGTTTTTACTTGGTTATGGATACCTATTTTCTAACCCGCTTTTATTTACATACCATAATTTTCCTAATATTATTATTCTTCAAGCATCAAATATTGGATTACTATTTTGGTAGTTTTTATTTTTATAATAATATGAAATAAATAAGACTAAATCTTATTTATATTAATTTAAAATTTTAAATTAATTTAAAAAAGGCAAAAACTATAATGGACTGTCCATTATTTGAAACTTAGTTTTGTGTGAAAAAAAATATAATGAATTTAATAATGGCATTATAAATCAAAAAGAATATTGTCCGCGCAATTGTTTTCATATTCAAAGCAAGGACAATAATAAATATTTATTTGAAATTTTTGCTTCCCAACATGTTTTTGTACTCTGTATGTATTTTTTGTTGTATTATGTATTTATTATTTATCTTATTTATTTGCAATTATTTGATAAAATCTTATATTTTTCTCACGACAAAAATATTTACTAAAAAATACCAAAACATTATTTAATTAAAATAATTAGTTTACACTTCGTACTTTTCCATATTTTATTTTACCTAAAACTTTGTCAAGTATTAATTTCTCTTGTAATTTTAAAGATAAAATGTATGTACGTATATAGTATTTTAATTTTGATACTGTTTAAGAAAAACATAATGTACTTATAGGTAATATCTCGAACTGCTATTTGATATTTCTAGTTTACGCAATGTATAATAATACTAAAAAACAATACAACCGCTTTATAACAATGATACACGGATGACGGAATCATATTTATAGGTCATTTAAAAAAAATGACATCTTGTTTTACCTGATTTCAGTACATGGATGTATACTTATTAACAACCTCTAGTATTTTTGTATACAGGGTTATTTTTAACGACTCAGCAACCTCTTAGGACTTGATAGCTAACACCATAATTAACAACTTTTGTTCTACGACTTTTGATATTGTGATGTTAGATTCTATTTTTATTCAAAAATAAGTATTTTATTTTCCCGCTTGGAAGTTTATAAATGTACGCGCATCGCAAAGATCGACGCGTCGCGTCGTCCTTTCGCTTATGAATGAAATATAGACCTACAAATGTCACGACAGTACGACAAAAGCTTGTAAAATCACTTTTTTTATGTATTGAGCCATGTCCGAAGTCGTAGAACAAAAGTTGTTGCTCATGATGTTAGCTATCTAGTCCTGCGAGTTTGCTGGGTCGTTACAAATAAGTTTTTATAGGACTTACAAAATGTGATGCGTTGGGCGTTCGAATTTAGGAGGTCGATATAAATATAATAGTTCCGATTTTGATGTTAAATGCTTACACCAATAGTATAGTAGACGAGCCGGTTCGCGTGGTTGGTACTTGCCTTTCAAGCCGCAGGTCGTGGGTTCGATTCCCACCCAGGACAGACATTTGTATGCATGAACATGTCTGTTTATCCTGAGTCTGGGTGTAATTATCTATATAAGTATATATGTACAAAAGAAAAGTAGTATATGTAAGTATATCGGTTGTCTGGTTTCCATAGTACAAGTTCTGCTTAGTTACAAATCAAATGGCCTTGTGTGAATAATGTCCCAGAATATTATCTTAATATTATAAAAAAGATTACGTAAGGTTTGTGGTTATCGATTACTAATTACTATATTACTATACTAATGCGATTGATATAGAACTTTTATATTATTACAGTTTCTAGTTTAAGGATGAATACAGGATGGCCTGTATAGTAGGTATATTAATATGTTACATCCTTTTTTTTAAATATTAAATTATACAAAGGTTTATTTTTAAGGAATTTCCTGATTCGCAACCCCACACTTAATACCAGCTTTCCCGAAGCGATATGACTTCAAGTGAAGAGTCCACTCACTCCTTAAAGGCCAACATGCACATCCAAGCCTTCCGGTGTTGCACGTGTTCGTGGGCGGTGATAGTCACTTTCCATCAGGTGAGCCTACTGCCAGTTTGCCCCTCCTACATAACAAAAGCAACGCCAGCAAAGAATTGCCGATCCAAGTAATTGCAAAGCTAACGCTGCTAAAACTATACCCGTAACCAGGGTCACAAAAACTTTACATGAAAGATTTGTAGGTCTCAAAAATCACAGTAAACATTTACATGTTTAATTAAATAGGAATATATTAACGACAACTTAAAATTAGCTGTCACAAATTTTATTAATACTTGTCAAAATAAATAACATATTCACTTTAATCGTTTTATTTTAATAAAATAGTACTATTAATACATTGCTATTCGAACCAGAAATTCTCTTATATTTTTAAATATTATAACGAGTTATTTAAATAAATGATATATGCATATAAATTCGTGAAGTATGATTTAAGTTATTTAACACGGTACGCGTACAGACGAATACGTCGGTTGGTTAAAAAATAGCACGAGATAAAATCCGTATTTATACTGGAAATTGCTATATTATAATTATCAACTCGTGACCACGTCGCGTCGTCGTCGTGATGAGTTTGTCGAAACGTCGGAATAAATAGTTAAAGAGATCTATGAACACGATTGTCACCCGAATATTATATAAAATTCATAAGTATATGTACATAGCAAACTTTTTTTTTTATTTGTTAGAGGTGAGTTAGAAGTGAGCCTTCCATCAGGTGAGCCTCCTGCCCGTTTGCGAAAATAGGCTTGCAGCTCTTTATAATCTTTAAAATCAAGAGAACTAATCTAAAGAAAGCATTACCTATAAAGATATTAAAAAAATATGTACTCGTTTTTAATTCGAATATACGTGAAAGTGGATTTTCGATCGACTTTTTATAGTTGCATAACATAAAGAAACGAGATTTTGAAGGACACAAAACATACTGAGTTCTTACGACTACATAATTAGTTACAACGAGAAATATTTATTTACTATTACAAGTGTTTTTACTATTACAATTTATCGAAATTACCAAGAAATACTAAACAAATAAGTACTTGTACGGATTTTTTTAGGTACCTTTTGTTAGAAGCAATTATTTCTGTACATAAGTGTCATTTTTAAATATCTCATTATATCGTCATGTTTGCGCCTGTAATTACTCGCCATTCGCATGTAGATAGCTACACAGGGGTAAAATTCTACTAATTTATAATGATTACGATATGTTCCAATCCCTATCCACTCTGACTACTTATTCTTTATTCATTCGGATCGGAACCAAAAGGATATAAGCTGAAAAATAGAATGTTAACATATGACATGGTGTCAAAATCCAACTTAATTCATAAAACTGTAAACGTTTATGCCAATAGTGGATAATTAAATTAAACAATAGGAAAACGGATAGACGGCAACAATCACGCTTCGATTCGATTGCGATAAAGTGATAATTCGTTAGCAGAATTGCCCCCTTAGTATTGATTTATGGCGGGCGAATATTTGATGAGTACTAACCCCTAAAGTCGGACTTGTATAGTCTAGACTTATATAGTCTTAGCGCGGCGTTTATTGCAAGTATACATAATCTCTAGAATAAGATAATTTCACAGTGCTAAAATTTTTAATTTTATTTTTAATCTTTTTTTTATAGAATAAGCAGGCGGACAAGCTTATGGGCCACCTGATGTTAACTGGTTACCAACGCCCATATACATTGGCATTGTAAGAAATGTTAACCATCGCTTACATCACCAATGCGCCACCAACCTTGGGAACAAAGATGTTATGTCCCTTGTGTCAGCAATTACACTGGCTCACTCATCCTTTAAACCGGAACACAACAAGACCAAGTACCTACTGCTGTTTTATTGTCTCATAGATGAGAATAAAAATATCATGTTTTTTATTTTATTCTTATTATATTATTTACTATTAAGACACTGCCTCGTTTGTTTAGTTGCTATATATAAGGCCGCAGACTCGGTGGTCCTGGGTTCAATTCCCAGGTCGGGCCATTAAAAAGTTATAGGGCTTTTCTGTCAGAAAATTCTCAGTAGTAGCCCGGAGTCTGGAAGTTGGAAGTGTGTACACTCCCGTGCCTCGGAAACCACGTTAAGCCGTTTGTCGTGCGCCTGAACTCTTTCCGGTCTTGTCGGATTGTCGTCCCATCGGATTATGAGAGGTAGGGAATAGAGAGTGCACCTGTGTTTGCGCACACACTTGTGCACTATATCTCCTGCGCAGTTGGCTAACCTCTCTTGAGATTGGCCGCCGTGACCGAACCGACCGAATAAGAAACCATTAAAATTGGTAGTCTGTGATTGGCGGGATATGTTCAGATCGCGTCGAGGGTACCAATCCGCTAACTCGAAAGTCAACCAGACGGCCGCCGGAAGCGGTTGATTCATAGTATCATAAAATTGACACGTTTTTTCTTTAAATATAAACATAATATTATCAAGCGAAATATTTGTGACAGTATTCCCGTTCTTACTAACAGATATATTAAAATTAAGTAATTATAGTCTTGTTCAGCCACGGCGGCCATTTTCAACGGAAACTAGCCAACTACGAAGGACATTATAAACGTGCAAAAATATGTAAGCAAACGCATCCCTATCATTCCAATTTAACCTAGCAGATACTTCTGAAGTTTTAATTCAAACAGTGCATTTGATTGTAGTAATAAAATAAAACTTCTTTTTGTAGCATAGCAGAAATGTATGCGTTCACCCTCTCACACCCTTCTCCCAACGCCTATTCCACTGCATCATATAAAAGTACTAATAATAATATACTCCTCCTATTCAAACATTGATACGACTTTAGGAGGGGATGCATCAGCGCAAATCTCAAGGGGCGCGACCAATGGCCACTGACTGCAATATTGATTATGACTTATAGGTACGCTATGAGTAAACATGTGTATAAAGTACTCTAATAAACTTCCGGTAAAGAGATTAACAACATGGCTGCATGCTATGCTCATACCCATGCCTCCCTAATAAATCAATAAGAGGTGTTGGGAGGGTTAAGGGAGAAATGAGGCGCCCTCCGTTACAGGCATTGATTTTGTAGTTTACACCTATAAACAGAAGTGCCGTCCTACCATAGCAATAGAAACGACTGTTGGCAGGGCGTTTCACATGATACAATTTTGTGTAGCTCTATTATTTTGGGGTACGAATCCATTGAACGAATTCAGAATATTATTTTAAAAATCTGGCATTTTGTATCAAAACTGTAATTAATTTGAGTAATAATTGTCAAGTCCGGTAATGATGTAGATAATATGTTTTTCTAATTAATGTAATATCACTAAAAAAGGTTCTCTAATTAAGATGAAATATAACAGTCGAGTACATTTTTGATGACCATATAATGTTTTTTTTTATTGTCTAGGAAGGAGGACGAGTATATGGGCCGCCGATGGTACGTTTTCACCAACGCCCATAGACATTGGCATTGTAAGAGATGTTAACCATCGCATACATCGCCAACGCGCCACCAACCTTGGGAACTAAGATGTTATGTCCCTTGTTCCCTTAATTACGAATGAAATATATATTTTATTTTACAATTCTATTGATTCATTTAAAATTATATTCATATCTGGAACAGCTACCATATATCTATCTGGTAACCACAACAAAGTGGTAATTTAAAATGCAATATTATATTTATTACAATAATATTCATTCTTTGAGAATAAGATGTACCTGGCATACAATCAGTACCGTAACTAATTGTCGTTTACATATAGATTTTTTATTAAAACCTCCCTATTTCTTCCTATTTCATCACTATATATATTAATATAGATAATAAATTATATTTCTTTATGTATAATTCAAGCAAGGTGTTTGAAATTGAGTTACTTAACATGGTGACCACAAAAATCTGGTAATTTAAAAATGATATATTATATTGGTTAATAAAAATTGTCAAATTCATTACTGTTCATGAACAACTCAGTTTTTTAAGTATTTTCCTAGTATTCCTTGAATGTTTTAGTGCTCCTGAAAATGTCAACTTCTCCAAATTATTATAATTCAAATTGTATTAAGACAATGGATATATTTAAAATAAAATTCATTCTTTGAGAATAAGATGCACCTGGCATTGGATTGTTAGAAATGAATTGTCCTTTAATAAAACCCCCTATTTATTTCTATTTTATCACTACATTTTATATTTAAAATAGTATTTTTCATTCTTTGAGACTAATATGCACCTGGCATACAATTACTAGCAATCAATTGTCCTTTTCATATAGATTGTTTAGTAAAACCCGCCTTTTTCGTTCTATTTCATCTCTATATGTTTAATGTAATAAATGATATTTCTTGATATAAGAAATTATGTAAAAATGAAATCTAAGTTTGAAGAGACTGCCCATAAGCCTCACAACTAAATATCACTTGTTTTACCTCTTTAGAGTAATGCTCATTCTTAACCTGAGTGAATTTCTTTATTAACAATTATTTGGTCAATTTAAAATTGTAAACTTTTTATACCTTGTTGTTCCGGCGGGTCAGCTGAAGTTGTTTTTATCATATTTGAGAGATATGTATGTAATTAGAAAGTATTATAGAAACAATTACTTGTGTTTAAAAAGAATAAAGGCAACAGTTTGCTGATTAGTAACTCTTTTCAACTATAATTGCATTTTAAAGCGTTTTATAATTAATTAAAAAGTACCTCAATAAACTGCTAGTTTCAAATGCAACATTATATTTTACTGAAAAAAATGACAAATTCATTACTATTCATGAACAACTAAAGTTTTAAGTATTTTCCTAGCATTCATTGAATGTTTTTATTGCACCAGAAAATGATAACTTCTCCAAATTATTATAATTAAAATTAAATCTGAGAGTGCAGAGACAGCTCATAAGCCTTACAATGAAATCTCATTTGTTTTACCTCTTTAGAGTAAATATTAATTTTTAACCTAAGTAGATTGTTTTTTTCACAATTATTTGATAATTTAAATTTTTAAACTGTTATCCTTGAGGTTCCTGGCAGGTCAGCTGAGGTTGTTATCATCATATTTGAGAGATATGTATGCAATTATAAAAACTTGTATTTAAAAAGAATAAAGGCTGCTGCTTGCTGATTACTTCTTAAAAAGAAGTGAATGTTTAAACTTTCAAAAGTAAATCAAAGGGATGATAATAATTCAAGCAAGGTGTTTAAAATTAGTGCTTGCGGTGTTTCTACAATATAATACCGTATGTAATTTCATCACTTTTTTGAATAACTTTTTTACATGAATAACTACTAGGCAGATATTTTTGGGTCATATGGTAAGCTTAACTTATTTGTAATCTGAACAAGTTAATTTAATACAAGAATGTATGCCTGTGTGCGAAAACGTGAGTCTTCTGTTTTTACGAAGCTCAATACTTTTTCTAAGTTAATTGTATTTTGAGTTCGGACTAACACTGATACGTGATGCCATAGTGATTTTCTAAGACTACATTTATAGTCAGATTTTCATAGTATGTTATGTGATTTTTGCCTTTTTCGTTAAATTTCAAAGCTTTACTGCGAATGAATCGAAATTATCTTTACGCCTGTCAAATTTAATTAAGCTTTTCATCAATTTCACCAAAACTATTTTGTTAAATATGTTTACAGACCATATTTTAAAGTTTGTTTGTTCTGACGATGATTTAACAGTTTTTCCTGTGTGTAACTGTGTTTCTTATAATACAGCCAGTTAATTGAATTATTTTTTTTATACGTTGCGTGGTAGGCATACGAGCTTATGGGCCACCTGATGCTATGTGGTCACCAACGCTTTTAGATTTTAGTTGTTAAAGAAATGCGCTACCAACCTTGGGAACTAGATGTTATGTCCCTTATGCCTGTCATATTATTGGGCTCGGAAACCCACGTAGTGGGCTCATTTTAAAAGTATGTTTTTCTTCGAAAATAATATGAACATAGCGACTTCGGACGTATCATAATTATAAATGTTGATGACTACTGTAAAAAGATCGAAGCAAGTGAAATAAATATTAGTAAACTTACTCATTTTTCCTTTAATGCACGTTTTCACTACCACTAAACACGGGAATGCCTCTAAAATACTGCTTATAGCAAAACGACCCAAAAAATATCCAATTTAACTATACTAGGGCGTTTTTTTTATCAAAAATACTTACCGGATACCAAAACCCCACGACGTGGGTTCAACGTTATTATCATACGTAATGCCGAGGACCCCGCTAGCGGGTTCACTAACAATATGTATGATGGCATAGCGTATGAGGATATGAAACAGCCATCCCAGATAAATTCCGTGTAGCTTCTTCTTAACCCCTTACCATAAGCCATATATGGCTCTTCAAAGTTTCTATTTTTTTATAGTTAATTTCAATAGGTATTAAAATGGAAAAGTAAAAATTGTACTGTATTCCTTATTATATCGTTAGACGGAAAATTTTTTTGGACATGGTACATCTATGGCTATTTGAGGATATTTGGAGCGCGGCACGCCGGTGAATTATAACAAAATCCATGGAACATTCACTAGTGAAAAAAATATATAAAACGGCAAGTGGCAATCTTCAAGTAAAATTATTGTATTATGCTCCTTGAGTCATCCCACATAACGAATATTAGTTATATTTGAGTTTATTTTTGTTTTTTTAATATCATCGAGGGCTGGTACTCCATCCCCCCCGCGTGGGATCTCCACCTTGTCGTGGTGGGGGGTCTCAGTACCCGTGGTAAGGTCGGCCACGGGGAAGCTAAGCGGGATCCCGGACGTGGGGCGCTCCTCGTGGGCCTCAGGAGGAGGCTTGCGTTGGATGCGCCCAGGGGGCGGGTGCGGGGGACAGCTCTGTCTGTCCCTCACAGTCGGGAGTGATCGCGGGAGGAGAGGCGTGTCGGTGTTGCGTTGCCGCGCGCCCTATCTCCCGCGACCAAATGGGGGCGCACCATTTGTGCGTTGCGGTGGGGCCGCAGAGGAAGAGGAGATGCGGTGTTGTCAGGTTGCCGTCCTCCCTGTCCTCTGCGGCCGCTGGGTGTGTCGCTGTGGGGGACGGTTCTGTCCATCCCCTGCAGCCGGGCGCGGTCGCGGGAGGAGAGGCGTGTCGGTGTTGCGTTGCCGCGCGCCCTATCTCCCGCGACCGAATGGGGGCGCACCATTTGTGCGTTGCGGTGGGGCCGCAGAGGAAGAGGAGATGCGGTGTTGTCAGGTTGCCGTCCTCCCTGTCCTCTGCGGCCGCTGGGTGTGTCGCTGTGGGGGACGGTTCTGTCCATCCCCTGCAGCCGGGCGCGGTCGCGGGAGGAGAGGCGTGTCGGTGTTGCGTTGCCGCGCGCCCTATCTCCCGCGACCGAATGGGGGCGCACCATATGTTGCGTTGCGGTGGGGCCGCAGAGGAAGAGGAGATGCGGTGTTGTCCTCCCTGTCCTCTGCGGCCGTCAGGGTGTTTTTTGGCGGCGGAGCCCAACATCTTAATCCGTCGCCAAGGAGGTTGTAGCCTTCGGGCTATCCGTCGGGGTGTCAGGGTAGAATGCTCACGCGACCCCTTGGCACCCCCATAAAGGCGGTGAAGTATACGCTGTGGTTTTAGTGGGTATTACGGCCTTGCACTTCAGCCGTCGAGTCCCACATAACCCCCCGCTTTTCATCTTGCGGGGGGTATGCGAAAATGCATTTCCACAGCGAAAAAAAAAAAAAAAAAAAGGGCTGGTACTCCATCGAGTCGAGTTGGACTCTAATCAGCTTGCCAGGTTCACCAGTCCACGAAAAGCTCCGGCCAAGCATCGAAATTTAATATTGACTTCAATACGCATTGACAACAGAGTTAGTTTTCTATTTATTAGTGGTGCTCAAAGCTACATTCTAATACTAAATTTACAAAATGGGAGGTATTTCCATACTACGATAGCGAAATTGTTTTAAAAAAAATTACAAATGTAGTCACCATGCATACGAAGCCATACATGGCAGACAATATTGTAGCTGGAACGCATACGAAGCCATTTATGGCTTTACATTATATATTCTTATATCACAATTATTAAATATTTTTCTTTTCCATTAGTTAATACAAACCCAAATAAACATTATTCTCCGTAAAAAAAATGTACCTCCTTCATAATTAATGCAATAAGGGGTTAAGGCGAAATTGAATAGGAAAGAAAGGAATAAACAATCGAAAAGCTTTTTAAAATTTAAAAGGGACCCATTACGTTTCAATAAGGTTCCTTAATTAATATTATATACACGCGATAATATTTGTAATAGAAAACAAATTGCGTTTTATAATGATACATCAGATTATGTATGAGGAATAATAATTATTATATTTGTGTAATTCTAAAAATACAAATATCAATATGAAATATAATAAAAAAAAAACTGAAAACATTAGCAACGATTCTTCACGCCACCTTTATTGTGGGAATCTCTTCATTTTGCGCTCCATTTTTTTGCGTTTCTTTTCGTCTTGCTCTGAATCCTCAGGTGCCTTTTCAAAGAACCATGGTCCAAGGAAGTTAACCCACACCGGTCAGAAAACTCGAGCCGGAATCAATAGCAGCAACAGCCAGAAGTAGTCGGAGAAGAGAGTCAAAAGTTGTGTGAGCACTGACAGTATAACGTCTTTAAGTTGTCTGAAAAAGAAATATTCATATCATAAGTACGCATGTGCGCGTGATAAGCGAAATCTTTATTAGAAATTTGAGAGTAAATTATTTTATTGATATTCAAATTGCAAAAGAGAAAAGTTGTGTGAGTCTGAAAAATAAGTACATATTTGCAAGTGATAAACAAAATCATTACTAAACCTTAAAAGTAAAATAAAAAACTTGAGAGCAGAAAATTCCTTTATTGATATGCAAATTGCATGAAATTGTCACATATTGCATACTATTACAGAAATTACATTTTATTATATTTGAAAAAGATTTTAAAGGTGAGAAATAGTTTACTTGTTGCTTCTATTGCGATACAATAAATCTTAAAACACTTATAGAGGGATTATTCAGTAGACATTTATGACTAATTACTTATTTTAAATTTACCATTGTACATATGGTTTCACAAATAAGTAATAAGAATATTTATTTATTATCACTATAATCTATCTTATAGCTATACATCAGATTAAATATATGAACATTAAAACAGCTAAAGATGTAACTTTAAGCTGATTTATGTCCAAATGTAGGCAAACTGTAACAGTCTAACTTGGTAAAATCAAATCCATAAGTCTACTTATTCAATTTAATATTTAACCTTTTCCAAAATTACAAAATAATCACAGCTTTAGTCTTAATGACCGAGGACAAACCCCACCCGTTTCTCGCACTCCACCAAGTTTGACTGTTTTTGTATTCATTAAAATACGAAAACACATTAATAATATTACAAACATTTAATGAATGTAAAGAAATCTGGAAACATCAGCGACGATTCTTCACACCACATTTATTGTGGGAATCTCTTCATTTTGCGCTCCATTTTTTTGCGTTTCTTTTCGTCTTGCTCTGTATCCTCAGGTGCCTTTTCAAAGAACCATGGTCCAAGGAAGTTAACCCACACCAGCCAGAAAACTCGAGCCGGAATCAATAGCAGCAACAGCCAGAAGTAGTCGGAGAAGAGAGTCAAAAGTTGTGTGATCACTGTCAGTATGACAATGTCCTTAATATGTCTAAAAAAATATTTATAATTAAATGCAGAAATGAAAATATTAATAAGTACATATAATTATTATTAAATTGTATTGTTATGTATTGTATTAAATCTTTTTCTGTTTTAGGATAAAATATATTAGTTTTTTTTTGCTCACTCTCCAATTCCACCTTCCATGTTCAAGTCTAAGCCTGGATCTATCATTTGGCCATTTTCTCCATATCGTGGGTAGCTGAGATAATACATGACTTGGTTACTGCCTATATAGAGTACTGAGACAATCACATTCAGGAGCTGAAAGAAGTAATGTGTTATAAATGTGTTCCTAAAGTAGAACAGAATTATAAAAAATATAGCAATCAGACCACAGTCAAAGTACAATGTTTGTTAAAATTGGTGTAACAAGATGTCAAAGCCACTCTCACCCTTTAATAATTCTTCGATCACTAGTAAAAACTAAATACACAATCAGCTACAAAAAACGCCCTCACCACATGAGTGAAAGTGTCCCCAATGGTACTAAATTAAAAGTGCACTTAAATGTCATTTGGACGTGATATATAATGAACTAATATGAAATATAATGAACATGTTTCAACTACAACTACATAAACACATAAAGGGACACTTTTAAAATGATTTTGCCATGGGGACTGTGTATCTTGTTTTTATTAGTGATCAAAGTTTATATTACAAGTCTACATTTTTAAAATGTAAGGTACATTATCAGATAGTATTAACATGTCCAATTGCTGGGCCTCTGGTCCTGGTCCTCTTCTACTTTTAGAAAAGGTTTAGAGCTAATTACACCATTTTGCATATTGCACTCTTTAAATAATCCTTAATGATAATCAGTAACAACTTACAATAGTACCAGACCCTATATCTTTGAAGTGAAGACAGAGCATGGTGCCGTGGTAAATCAAAGAAGTAACAAGTGCTATATTACGGTAGAAGTTTACCGTAGCTCTGTTCTCAGTGAAAATTTGTTTTGCTCCCCTTGTTGGGACTTTGCCTTTTGGTGGCTGAAAGACAATACATAAACCTTTATAATACATAAAACATACTTAATATCATGAAAATAATATAGCTCTGCAATCTAAAAAAGCTAAATATGTGTTTTCAAATATATAAATCTAGACATTTGTCAATAAAGCATTTGCTTTGCAATAAAGTAAATTATACAGAAACATGATCGCATATATTACGTAATATGGTAACTAATATTGTAATAAAGCAGCATGAACAATAGCCAAGGATTCTATATCTTAACGAATGTGTCTTAGCTTCTGGTTGACAATTTTTATTTAATTGCTTAACAGCAAATAAAAAGGACACATTTTGTTTATAAAGGCAATTAATTAAATACTTTTATCCAACTCCACGGATCAACAAAATAGGAAGTTTCATTCCTTACAAAAAAACATACCAGATTTTAAACTGAGAATGTTATATATACAAAACGTAACGAAATCTAAGCTAGGAAGCTTAGATATGGGATCTCACATAACTAACATAGAAAAACTGGAGAATGACTGGAAAATTTAAAAAATTGGCTTATATTATCCCTAAAAAACTTAGTTTGGGACCTTAGTTTCTTAAGATATATTTATTATAGATGTATCAATTAACAACTTTGACATGAGATATATGTATTTCGCTCCAACATAAAAGTTATAACAAGCCCATACAGGAAAATACCTGTACTACTAATAAAGAAAAAATGTATTACTTCTCTGGAACTTTATAAATAGGCAAATAAAAGCACAAGCACACAAAAATACAGCCCAAGTTATGTATATCTTATACATTGAATTTAATATTATTTAATGTATTATTGAATTAAAACGTAAACGCTTAGCATATTTTTAAGAAATAAAGATGTCCTAAAAGAGGACTTACCGGTGCCATGTTAGAAGGTACAGGTACACTGAAAACCGCCCTTCGATGTAGGATCAATACCAAGTTTTTACCGAATAATAACTATGATATTAATTTTTTGTATTACTGGAATATTACTATTCAAAATTGAATTTCACACTAAACTCATCACTCGACAAATATCACTTCTGTCAGAAACATTAGTTAAAAATATTTCTTAGTTCTATCGAGATCAATATTGAAACAATTCAAATTGACAGACGACTTTCCACTGTTACGTCACGACCACGAATGAAAAATTGAAAAATCACTGATCTATGTGGCATCAGGAATGCGTTCGGAAATACCTTAGGAGCTCTTGGTCCTACGTTCCAAAACAAGTTTGCGAAGAAGATGGAGTAAATAAAAATAATAAATGAAAAATATAATATAAATAAAAAAACATTTATTTTCATTTCGGTATGGTGTCGTTTTGTTATAAATTTCTCTTTTAATTAAAGGTGCCCATTTACGGAACGATTCGTCGTTATAATATGTCGTTTCAAATTGATTGAAACAATGGATATGTCATGTATGTTAAAATCGTTAACGGTTTACTTGATCGTAGATGACATTTGTTTGGTGACTAAAAGTACGGTAAAGTAAAGTCCGTAGTCAGACTGAGATAAAACTCGAGTCATCGATCGCATATACCCCAAACATTGTCGATTGTTCGTTACGATATTCAGGATTGCTTGGTTTGTTGTTGCAATCTCCAATCTCCAATGAATTGATCGCAGATGATCAAATAAATCATTGACGATTTTAACATGCATTACAGATCCATCGTTTCAATCAGTCTGTAACCACAGATTATAACAAAGGGTCGTTCCGTATATGGGCACCTTTATCACTAATAATGATGAGCGCACATTAGCTGCTTTTATTAGTTTTTATTATTAGTTTATTTACTACATGATTTAAGGTTTTTATTTATATTTTTAAACCTATCTCATATCAATATAATAATGTGAATATGTATGTGTAAATAAAATTGTGTAATATATGTATATATTAGGGTATAGATGTATCTATACCCTATACATATAAATAAAATTGAAATGTATGTCTGTGATTTCAAAATAACAGACTCTTTTTAAGTTATTAAGGCTATTTCTGAATTATCAAAAATCAATCAATATTTGTGGGCAACTTCTTTTTTATACATTCTTTCACTAATGGAATAATTTATCAGCGAGTACCATTGGCTACATTTTGTTCCCGAATTCCAACGGGAACGGGAACTACGTGGTAATCTATAAGCTCAAAGCTGGTCGGCACAAAATTTTATTTTGCGGTATTAAAAATGTATATTGTAGATATTTTTTTAAAGTAAAGATGCATATATGAAACATAAAGGCTTAATGTAATAACTATTTTTTCCATTAAGATTCGCTTTTGAAAGATTACTTTCAAATCATTAAGTTTTAATATTAATATACATTAACATAACAAGTCTATCGTGTGCGGATACGGTAACTTAGTGAGAATGTTCCAAGTGGCAAAAAGTATTTATATTTCTGTCAAATGGCAATTCTCAATTTTACATTGCTAAGTGCCGACTTGCCGAGTGAGAGATTTCGTTTCGTTTTATTGATTTTGAATGAATTAGTCTGAAATGCAAATTTAAGTAAATATAAAAACTAGAAATTTTCCGATCGATATAAGTTTTGAGTCCAAGCTACAAAAATATGAATCTAAAAGACATTGTGTACAAACCTTGACCCTCAAATTTCATTGACTGCTCTTTAACGAAATAAAAAACACGGTACGTACTTCAAATATATTAAAGATAATATTTATTAAAACACTGTACTCAAGTTTGATTATTTTTTCGAAGTTGTAAAATAATGTACAGTTGCTTGGTTTGTTTAAAGTAATGTTTATGTTTTACGATTTCCTAACCCTATTTTAAACGTGTCAAATGTTATTCCTATTGGCAAAGCGAAGCGAAATTATTATATATTTTACATAAATGAGAATAAGCATTGCTTTGGGGCGAATTTCATAATGTTAAATAAAAAATAATAAGCAGAAAAGTGCATTAAAACTTTTTTAGTTGTCATTGTGTTCCATTAATTTTGAGGATTACTTTCAGATACATAACTTTTGTTTTATATACGTTAAATGTATATATATAAAAAGAAAGTAAGATAGTGTGAAAGTACTTAACCTCTTATACTTAATTTATAAATATCTTATTAAACTGCAAAGCATATCTACCATGAATATTTTTGAATAAATAAAAAACAATACATGATAATATTTTTTTTTACTAATAGAATATTTTATACTAATACACTATAGTGGTGTGCAATTATTTTCTTGACTGCTAAGTTAATGTTACTGGTTTTATTTTTATTGCTATTTTTGTTAAATAGTATTTTTATATACAACAAGCTCTAGAGATGCTATAAAATAAAATAAAGTAGTCATATTTTTTTTTGTGACTACTTCATTAATGTTTAATAGTTTGTGTGAAAATTAAAGCTTGTTTCAGATGAGCTTAGTATATACCTGGAGGTATATAAACTGTTTATAAAGTTTTCTTACAGTAATTTTAATCAATGTGAAATTAGTGTATATTGCTAGTATACTTTTAAATAATGATAAATTTATAAACATGCATTGTTTCATTGCGAATATGTATGATAATTTTGAACTGTCATTTTGTAAAAATATGAAAATTCTGACATGACTATATGGCTTAAATGAAAGTTATTTAATTGCTGTGTCTACATTCTTTACTTGGATTGGTGGTCATATAAATTTTTAATAGGACTTCAAATTCGTAATTGTAGACTGTGTTTGTCAAAGTTCTTCAATCGTATGCAGTAAATGACTGCAATTCAGAATTCTTAATGATTTAAAATCAATAAATCCTTTGGAAAAGTTTTAGTTGCAAATTGCATTTGCTGCTGACAAGACGTCTACATATCTAAAACTAAATAATTATATTTTAAACTGCTCATAAAGTAATGAAATTTATTTTTATTTAAATATTGTTATATAATCATTTGAATTGTATTTGCTTATACTAATATTGTTTTTCAGATTGAAACATCTAAATGATACGAGAATTTTACGACAGTACAGATGAAGATGAAATGGAAAGTTTGTATCAAATAGATCCAGAAGGTTTGGTTCTCACTCGGCCAGATCGTGATATGCATAACCGGTGCTGCGGTGGCAAGGCATGGTGTATAAAGGTAAGTTTTTTTTTCAGACTATGAAAAGAGATAAATAACAAGTGCGGATAATATAAAAAATTGTGCAAAACTGTCGTTTCGTGTTTTATTTAAGTTTTCTTATTAAATATTAAAATTGTACTCTTTCATTTTGCTAGTATTTATAACAATTATTGAAGTTTATAATAAATAAAACATGAGTTTTAAGCAAACTATTTTTCATACTACAAAGTCTACAAAAATATTCTCTTACTTTGATAACTGTTTACTATATATTTATTATCTAGAACATAGATTACATTTATAATGAAATACGATTTATACAAATTAAATCATGGCCAGATAGACATTGAAAACATTTACAAAAGCTACACATTTTGTAAACAACATTTATCGATGTTGTTTAGGGGGTTATTAATATTATTAAAAGAATGCTGTCTTCTTTATTATGTTGAATCAAAGATAACAATAAGAGATAATTCAGTGCTTAATTAAACACCCGTTAAATAATATAATTATATGAAATGAACCACTACCCTATTCCAAAGTGGGTTGGTGGTTGGAACACACGCAAAACTAATTTTTTTACCCAACGGATACGAGTCAGTGATCTAGCATTACTACGTCTAAATATGTACATAATACCTATATATGATTTATTGATATATGATTAATGTGTATTGACATTACAATGTTCAAAAAGTTCAATTCTAAAAATAGTAGGTTACTGAAATGCTTATTATACGATATTCAAAGATAACAAGTTGTTATTATAACGTAAGAACGGAAATCCTAATCGCCATTTATATGTATATAAGTCTTATTGAATATAACGCAGTGACATCCTTAAATACCTATAATATATTACCTTATTTAGATTCTACCGAAAACCGTACCAAGTTGATAGCAATTTGGTTGTAGAATTTCTTTGTCACGCCAACGAGAAAATAAAAAGAATTATTTTTTAGGCTAGCTAGGCTAGTATAGGGTGGAATAGTTTCCATGCTTAATAGCATAATCATAAGCTAATACTACTTAGGTTTTTAGGCCGTCGATACAGTGGTCATTTTGAATTATTGGTTGACTTGATCGAATTCATGTAATCCGAAAACAAAACGAATGCAGGTCCAATTTATTTAAGTAGTTTATAACAGATGACAGGCTACAATATACGAATACAGTGAGCGTCTGCGTTAAATTGTAGTTTTATTTGAAAGATATCATTATATAGTGCGAAGAAGATTAAAATTTACGTTATTCATTTTCTTCGATAGTCTGCCCAACCAAGATAACTATCATAATTATATTTACTTCTTTGAGTTAAGTAGAAAATAGTATTTTATTACAATAGAAATCAAATTTCTTTGATGAAATCAACTCCTAACCAATTTTTTTGTGGAGTAAGATAAACATTATTGGTAAGTAACAGCCTGTGAATTTTCCACTGCTGGGCTTAGGCCTCCTAACCTTTTTTGAGGCGAACGTTTTGGAGCTTGTTCCACCACGCTGCTCTGATGTGGATTGGTGGAATACACATGAGGCAGAATTTCATTGAAATTTAACACATGCAGGTTTCCTCACGATGTTTTTCTTCACCATTAAGCACGAGATGAATTATAATCACAAATTAAGCACATTAAATATAATGATAATTGCCCGTGTTTGAAAGGAGTTCGAATCGGCTTTCTTTAAAAAAAAAGTTATATTACAGAAAAATGAAAAAACAAAACTTCTTAAAAGAAAACATAGTAGCGTTGTCATATAATTCGAACTTAAAATTATACATAATTAATTTCAGTCGCGGCCAGGTTTCACTCATAATTAACTTCAATATAAATAAAATAAAAAAATATGTAAACAAATAGAATTTTGTACATCTCAAATTAATTTAGAAGATATTCCAAAAACAAATATACATATTTATTTGCAGTATCACTACATCACTATCACTACATATTATAAAACAAAGTCCTTCGCGTTTCCTGTCTGTGTATGAACGCGATAAACTAAAATACTACTGAACGAATTTTCATACGGTTTTCATCAATGGATAAAGTGATTCAAGAGGAAGGTTTACGTGTATAATTCATTGATGTTTTCTGTAAATTTGTTGAAATATGACGATAATTGTTGAAGAAGTCAGGAATAAGTTAGTAATATTTACAGACAGACGGACGGACGGACTATAAGGGTTCCGTTTTTACCTTTTGAGGTACGGAATCCTAAAAAAAGGTTCATCATAGTCATATGAGTATCAAACTTTACAAAGTACAAGCCTCGATATCTTGCTAAGAATCGATGCAATACGTCGATACTTTAACGATCGTTCTTTTGATAACCCTTAAGAAACCTACGTATTTTCAAACAATTATCCATTGAACATTTTGTTCTGAGATTGAGATAAGATACTGCAGTCTCGTACAGTTAAAAAGGAACATACGTGACGTTATTTGTCATTAAAATTTATAGAGTGCAAAATAACAATGAATATATCAGTCATTATTTTCGAACGAGTCCACCTGCATTGTAAAGTTTCTTTATGCTTTGTTGAAATAATTATTGGTTCTAGTCTTATAATTATTTTAAAAGTTTTACTAGCTTTAGAAATGTAATGACGGTATAATTAGTATTAGTTTGAATTATTAAGAGTTAGTACCAGCACTACTAGAGCCTGTCTTTCGATGAAAAAAAAATGTTTTATATGAGTTAATATAAATACCAGAGAAAGTAGAGATGGCACAGTGCATGTTCTATAATAAATAACAGAAGGTTGTAAGTCCCAACCTGACCAAGCCCCACTGCATTTACATTCGAAATTTTTTCTCATACGCTGTGGTAAATGAAAATATCTTAAGGATGTTATAAATTATCTTAATGAAATTCATTCATATGTCTATTATACAATGCGCCTGCCTTGCAGCAGCGTGGAACATTTGCAGGCGCAGTTTCTTTTACGAGCTACTCTTGGTGACATTGCTTCTGTCTTTGATCCTCTTTGTTGTCTTTGCAGAAGCCCCTATCCCCTATAAGAATTTCGTAATTTATTGCTTGGTTCTTAGGTCCGGGTCTCCTCGCATTAAATGAGATTGAGTTCTCATGAGCGAGTTGTGCGGTGTTGTCCCACGTGCAGTTTCATTTTATGGCTATTTAGAAATTTTTCTTTTTAAATGATGGGTATATTTCACAATTTTTAAATTATCTAGCACTCGTGGTATGTTAGCCTCTATTCGCTGGGTTCGGCCTTTACGATATTCGAATATTCTAGAATGATATCCGATGTTAACTCCGAGATCGATTCGGAGTGATTCGATTGGTCGTGAGACTTTGTCGTCGTCTGTGCAGTAGCTACGACATTTAATAAAAACAATTAAAAGCTAATAACTGGACTAATAGAAGATACAAAAGTGAATTGCCATCATCATGAGTATAAAGAAACTACTACTCGAACTAAATAGTTTGATAGCTAATTTAAAAGGTATCGCAGCACGAGATCAAATCCATTTTTTAGTCAAATTTTCGATAAAATCTGGTACTGGGCGATCTTAAAAAATCATCTGATCTCTCTCTCTCTCTCTGATCAAGATTCGATGTCAAAAAGTACTTTCGTTTCTCAAAATGATTAACACCGATATGCGTAGAGAAATTTAAGAGACTGAGTTTTCGAACATGACTTTGTTTTATTCGTATTTATTTCATTCACATTTGATTACTTCAAATGGTTTTATTTGTACGAATAAAAATAATTGAAGGGATAGCTATGTGTTTTGTTATCGATCTAACTACAATTACGGCTAGTAATAATGACTGCTTACTTGATTGCTAGTGTTTTTTTTCTTGCTTTATAGATGAAATCGATTTTTTACTGACGTCAGTGGCTTTGTCTTTGCGTTTATTTTATTAGAAATTCAAATAAACTTTATAGTATTTCATTTAAAATTCCTCTATAAATAACTTAAGTGGGTGTACACAATATTGTACAATTTAAAAAAAACAGTTTTTAATAAAAATATGTAATTTTAAAAGACGATTCATTCGAATTTTCTTATGTCTAGTTTGCCTAGTGGGTGTCTTTTTCAGTTACTCGATAGAGTTGACGCTTGTATGAAATGAAAACAACACCGACATGTAACAATAATCAATAAATAATAAGGAATATGGTAAAAATATAATCTGGCAAACTTTGGTCTAGATACTTTTTTCTAGACTGTAGACTAATATTATAAATGCGAATGTTACACTGCCTGCTGGTCTGTTATGTTTTCATGGCTAAACCACTGACCGATTTTGATGAAACTTTGTACGAAGCAATCTTTAATCCCTAGGGTTGATATAGGTTATATTTTAAACAATATATGAAAATGTGAAGAACTTATAAAGGCATTCATTCAATCGTATTATAATTCTTTTTCAGGATATATGTGGAATAATATGTGCAATACTGACATGGTTACTTATACTGTACGCGGAGTTCGTGGTGATGATGGTGATGCTCCTGCCGGGGGTTTCAACGTATCCCATTTACAGCTACATCAATATAATCATCTTTCAATGTTTCGCATTCCTGGCTTTCGCGTCACACTTAAGGACAATGTTCACTGACCCTGTAAGTTTTTCTATATGCTTACTACCTTACTTATAAACTGTAGCGGCTGAGTAGTAACTTGTAACGATATATCTCTCACTCTCTCTCTCTCTTGTTGACACATACAATTATATTGCGTATTAACTCATACATAGTAAATAAACACTACACAATGTTTGTTATTAAGGGGTTTTGACTGTATTCTACACTTCAAAAATGTTGTTTCGTAGCATATTGGATGCCTTATATGAATACATCCAGGTTTCTGAAAGGATTCATACAATAATGTCCCATCACCTGGTATTATTTTGCCCTGACCGTGTCTCTTGTACTTCCCCAGGGTGCGGTACCCAAAGGGAATGCAACCAAAGAGATGATAAAGCAAATGAGCTTCCGCGAAGGTCAAGTTATATTCAAGTGCACGAAATGCTGCAGCATCAAGCCGGAACGGGCTCACCACTGTTCGGTGTGCCAGCGTTGTATCAGAAAAATGGATCACCACTGCCCATGGGTCAATAATTGCGTTGGCGAGAACAATCAAAAATATTTTGTGCTCTTCACTGTAAGTTTTATGTTTAAATATTTTTTTACCGATTATTAAAACTTAATTATTTAGCTATCATTACTTTTTTGGCAAATCAGAACAATTCAAAATGAAGTATTATACTTACTTATTGATTATTAAATTAGAAACTACCACCGGATCGGAAAATAAATACCTTGAAGTGAGAACAGATGAAACAAAATCGATGGATTTTCGTAATTGTTTACAAATTTTCAGCTAAATAATAGCCTGGAGGCGATTGTTTCATTCCCAAGGTGTGCTGTAATTCATAAACTCTAATAGCACACAAGCGTTACTTAATTTTTTATATTTATTATTACAATCACATAGCGTTGCGAACTACATTCCTCTATCCTAAAAGGGGACTTGTTAATTGTTTTAAAAAACCGTACGTTGCCCTTGCTCTTGGACAAAGAGTTACTTATGTTACAATATATAACGATTCGAATGATTCATTTATTTAAGTAATATTTGTTCCACAGTTCTACATAGCGGCTATATCGATTCACTCGTTGACGTTATCCGTGTACCAGTTCGTGACGTGCATTAAACACGAATGGCGCGATTGCAGTACGTATTCGCCGCCAGCGACCGTCGTTCTTCTCTTATTTCTTATCGCCGAAGCCCTACTCTTCGCTATTTTCACTGCGGTCATGCTGGGCACGCAGCTCCATGCGATCTGGAACGATGAGACTGTGAGTATCACTTTGAAGCGACAACGGACAAACTTTTTTGTTTTTTTTTCTCACACTAGATTCAGGCCAGTCTTGGTAGCAAAACAGAAACAAAAGAACAACGCTTTACGAAAACTTCGGTTCTTTTTTCAAATATAATGACATTAACAAAATATCCACTTGCCATTTGAGCGAATACTAATTTTAATTTTTAACGTCCGATCTGTGTTGGCATTGATTGCGTAAGAAGCAGTCTTACGTACCATATTCCCTGCGATCGATCGATGCGATTTAAGATCCATCCAAAATATACAGTGTTATTTTTAATGACCTAGCAACCTCGCAGGACTAGATAGCTAACATCATAAGCAACAACTTTTGTTCTACGACTTCGGACATAACTACATATATGAAAAAAAAAGATTTTTAAAGTTTTTGTCGTACTGTCGTGACATTTGTAGGTCTATATTTCATTCATACACGAAAGAACGACGCGATGCGTCGATCTTTACGTTGCGCGTACATTTGAATTGTATTATAATAAATATTGGAGAATTGAATAATTGGAGATTATAAACGTTCAAGTGGGAAATTAAATGATTACTTATTTTTTGTATGAAAATGTCAGAGAACAAAAGTTGTTGCTTGTGGTGTTAGCTATCTAGTCCTGCGAGGTTGCTGGGTCATTAGAAAAAGCCCTGTATATGCAGAAATACTCTATGTATTGGTGGTTTGACTCTCTGTTGGTCCTCCCCCATAACCGGATAAATTAATGCGTTTTTCATCTTATTTTTAAAAATGTACAATAACAGTTTAATGTTATATTTCAGGGCATCGAGCAGCTGAAAAAAGAACAAGCGCGCTGGGTCCGCAAGTCACGATGGAAGAGCATACAGTCGGTATTCGGTCGTTTTTCAATTCTATGGTTCTCGCCATTCACTCAACCAGCACCCAAGACAAAGCTTGAGAGTTATTTGTATAGTGTTTAAAAATGGACGGTATTCACACAATTTTAATCACTATATATTAATACATAAAGGCTATGATCGTTCGTGCGTTACGCATATGGCAATACCAATAACACCAATGTTTTCTTATATGTGTATATTCAGATGTTTAATTTATTTCTCTTTATAAGTTTAAATGACAAAGTATATTTACACCTTTGACTGACGCGGTTTATACATATATAGTGTAGGTGAAGTCATTACATACAAGTGCATTTAACGTTTGTTATATGTTCAGAATAATCTAAGCCTTATCGATGTGATTCAACATCATAGTTATCAATGATGTTGAAAAGGTTGGCCACAAAAGTATGCTACAGTAATACCATATAGTACAAATATCTAAAATGGAAACAGTTTTCAGTGAATAATTATAGATGTTAGAGCATTTGAAATATATATTGTATGTTGGCGATTGGTTTTATATATAAGTTGGTTAGGAAGCCAACGTTGGCTGATCCTTTACACTGATCTTAAAAATAGTAAAACACATATCGGCCTAAGTTTCATTGCAGTTTTTCATCATTTGTGCTAAACGTTTTCCGGTTATTTTATTTACTTGATTCTTGACGCAAGATCGAATATTTCGCTTCAGGGAACTAAATAAACCACAATAGACACATTAACCTCCTGTTTAAATTTCAATTCTATCGCTTTTTAGATTTGTGTTTGTAACTCTGTTTGAAACGGATTTAAACTATGTTTTTATTGATATATAAAGACACTGGTGTGTCTAGAATTAGATATTTTTTACGAAGAAATAAATCTCTAGTACCATATCATTGGTCTAATTCTGAATCACAGTTTAAAATTTGTTAAATAATAAAACTTATTAAATCGAACTAAATCATATTCTTCTAATAATAATAATATTGAAATGATGACAAATAATATTTAATATAAACAAAAGCGATTTCCAGTAAAATCCCGCCCGCCTGGTTCTATTCGTTCATCCGGTTAAGATTGCAGGCAGGCCCTGCCATTGTGACGTTAAAGTGTTAAAGACATGCAATGGCCGTGACTTATGAATGTTAAGAGCTGGCATCGTCACTAAAAAACTGATTACTAACCATCTGAAAATTTTGAGCTATTTATTGGAAAGCAGGAAATAAAAAATTGTAAAATTTTTGTATAATTGTATAATCTTCATTGTATTTATTAAACAAATAAAACTCAAATAATAAAAAAAAAATGGTTGTCTGTAAAGTCGGTTTACGGACTATAGTTTAACGTGACAACGTGATAACAAAACATTGATGAAATGACGCATAGGCTAATCGAGTGAAAGAGAGATAGATGCGGCGCAAGCGTACAATTAGCGTAACGGGACAATGAGTCATCCTTTTTCGTGCTGCATTCATCGATTTATTAGATGTTGTCACGTCAAAAAAACCGATAATGATTCGATCATATATTAATACTTTTAATTCTACTTTTGTGGTGATCCGTCTCTTTTTGTCACATTAATTAAAACAATGGAAAGATTTCCAAGTTCACATAATATGCTTAGTTTTTTTTAACATCTATACTGAACTTTAAATTAAAAAATAGTGATTTTATTTAGGAATTAAATTTTATTATGCAACTATTGTGTATATATATATATATGTGTTTAACCGATTTATGTAAATCTTCCATTTTTATTAAAACAATTTAATTGTTTCATACTTTATTATTATTTATATCAGATAACTTTTTTCTTACAACGTAATTCGCATTATAATAATCATAGTTATCCTTATTTATATGTTTTAAAAGAAACGCAATGATATTTTATATACATATATATTTATAGTAATTATGTATTATTTTTTATTGTTTAATTAATTATTAAATACAGTTAATTATATAATATGTTGTTATAATTTTATATAATTCTCTGTATGGCGATGAAATATGATAATCATGAACTTTTATTTTTTTCTTAATTCTCCATAACGATGAAAGACGCCATTTTTTGTTATGGAATCAAGTTTTTGTTTCTCAAATGAAATGGTTTTTTTTAAAGTAACATCTGTCATTAACAGATAAAAAACCTCAATGTGAAATTCAATTTGTGATTGATTTTGGGTATTACTCAGCTTTGAATTCGGTTTTAACAGATTTAAGTAAAATTAATTATATATATATAATCTGTTCAACATCTAAATTATATATGAGATTATTATTTATTTATATACGCAATAGTTGCATATAAAATTCCACTTTTTTTTCAAAATTTTAGTTAGATATACATAAATTATGTTAAGTATTTAATCTAAGTGAAATGAACGCTCGTCGTTATAAAAGTCATGTAATTTTCTATCTATGTATATATAATATGGTAAAAGTTTAAAATGTTACTTTTTAAATTTAGAACGAATCATGTATAGTAGGAACGATCTCTTATAATTTTTTTTGTTTTTTTTTTTTCGTATTAAATATTGAGGTTCTGTGTTCCTCTGAGATGATATTAAAAATAATTATTTTTCTAAAATTGTATGATACGAATTAATTATTTTCAGCAGTTTTTTCATCTTACTCCTCCATAAACCTTCCGTATAACGCTTTATTCGAACACAAACTAAATAGAACAGCAATAAAAAAAAATCAACAAATATTTTTTTAACAATATTACATCCGTGTCCGTTACGAACGCGATCTTCCAATATTTCAAATCTCCCAAATATTGAATTCCATTGTTTTAGGTGATAGGTGCATATGTATACAGAATGATTACTGATAGTAATTTAAGTTTTAGTTTATGTTAATATTAACTTTTTAAATTTATAATTTAATTTATTAAATTATCGCGTTTCTGTATGACTTGGGGCTTGATGGTTCGTTAAAACCGTTAAAATCGTTTTAAAATTGTCCATTGTGTGTCTTAGCGGGTAATCAACGTAGGGTTAGTTAAATCTATATTAAGTTGCACCCTAACTTATTAATATGCGACATCTCGACTTAATTATAAAACTTTAATTTTACACTCTCTTCTTTTTGTGTGTGAACTAATTGTTCATTCGATATAATAATGCGGCACCATAACTAAATAATCAATACCGTCGACCTAATCAACAAAAAAAAAAAAAAAAATTTATTTGTTAAATCTATGTATTTCAATCAATAGACAGTCGTAAACTACATATCTATAACTATTTAATTGTGAACGTTCACGAACACTTTTATACACGACGTTTAGTCGCACATTGTAAGTCGACTTCCTACATGTCGAACGCGAATGTCAATCTTTTACATCGATTATTATTTTCTATTCTATTCCCATATAAAAGCCACTCGTCTACAGGCCCAGATATATATAAATATATATATATTCGATACGTTCCTATTTAATCAATGGAATTAAATGTACCGTAGTCCTTACCCGATTATAATATAGCCCCGGTTATTCTCGTAGACCTCGAACTACGTTATCATACTAGCAATGTCATTCATAGTGTTCATATTTTAAAAAAGAAGAGGCAACTTCAGAGTTTAAGGAACAAGTTAGCATTACATCCGATATATATAGACTATATATCCGCTTGAGACAAATATTTTTATAGGGTGTTCTCTTTTACGTGTATCGGGACTTCGACGTCGTCTCTTAGTTGGTTATCTAGGCGTAAAGCGTTTATTTATATATAAGTAATCCAATAGTAATGGCAATAAAATTTCTAAACGTACGTACGATATCGTATCGTTTCGAATGCAAAGAGTCAACTTAAGTGCAGTTATATTCTAATTAAGATGACGTTATATCGTAATATAGTGATAGGTTTAGTCTCACGTCGTTTAACTTTAAACGAAATGCTTATTACGGTTAGTAAGTAATTATTCCTTAAAGCGTAATTAAATAAAATATTATTTCGATATAATATATAATAAAAAATATTCTTGAAACAGAACGATTATGATGTTGCTCGATTCGATTGAAAATTTCAAAATTCGATATACAATGAAGTACTACCATAGCGTGCCTAGAATGTTTTACAACTATTCTATAACAATATAGACTATATCATATTCACCATATAATTGCAACTGGATTACACTCAGTGCCTATGTATTGTTATATCTCTTATCGATGTGAAACTTTGCTTTCATTTGTATTCACATTTCTTTTTTTTCTATATGTATTGAATATATTTTACGGTAATATTTAATGGTCCAAACATAAAATTGCGAATCGGTGCGAATCGAATATGGATTAATCTTAGAGATCGACGAGGTGCGGCGCGATTTAATGCGGTGCGAGTTAACATAAATCACCTATAGCCTATTCCAATCATAAGTATATTAAAGACAAATACACTACTTTGACAAGGAATCGACGCGTTATCATTGGCCGATATCTTGTCTATGACGTTCGCTATGGATTAGTTGCGTTTTCAATGTCCGAAAAGTTGTAATCGGAACTTGAAAGTTGAATTGCATATAACTAGTTAAGTGATAACGGTGAATTAATAAAGAACAGTTTGTATTGTATAATACGTAAATGTAAGGTTTGTTTATGTTTACTCCTTCGTTTGTTATTTGTACGAATCGCATAATGTCGTCGCGGCATCGTATCGCACTTTTGTGTTTCGGCCTTAAAATTATAGTTATATACGCAGGTGCTTTTTTTGTGTAATATTTATATTTTTATTTTAGTGTCATTATTTTTATTCTATTTGATATCTGTGTGTATTGTTTGTCGCTCTGTTATCGATGATATGTAAAAACACGATCATTGTTGATTTCACGTAGATTGCTAGCAAATGATGTGTTCGAGTTAATTATTCTAATATTTAACGATTTTTCCGTATATTTTTTTTGTAATTTTTTATAGATATAAGGACACTCAAATATTATATGAACCATGTACGTTACAGTCTCGATGCGAATATATACAGTTTGCAATAATAACATATTAATATAGTCTATGAAGTTTTCCATAATAATATACATATATATACTTCAACATATGTATAAGTGATTGTGTGTCATTTGATTTTAGTTTTCGTATGGCAACGATAGACCTTAACGTCAGATATCGATTGGGTTCACCTTAATGGTGAGTAAATTACAATTTCGATTTCAAATCCGATTCTATACCAAATAGATTTGAGTTGAGTTTTCGAGTCTGTTGTTGCCATATGCCTTGTGCTTAATGGTATTGTAAAACCTTTTTAGAAAATCTGTTTATCTTCAAGTAAGTTATATATTTAAGTATTTATACAAAAGTTGATTACGTTGTACACAATATTAAATGTAAATCACGGATTAATGCCCGATTAGTATGTGAAGGAAACGATTCGTTTTGCTGCCCGATAGTAGAATTGTCTAAGACGCGGCGCGATTCAAAAGCGACGTGCTATATAACGGTATAGACGCGCGTTTCGTTGGTATTAATATCGCGTGTACGTGATTGTACCTCAAAACCGATCGTTAACTGATGTACAATAACGATTCGTTTAATATAGAAACTGGGCATAAATAAAATGACTGCGTATAAACAAATTTGATAGGACCAAAGTAGCCTAACAAAATTAAAATGGTTGATATCCTTTTTTACTCCTCATCTGTGAAGGAGATAGCGATATGCTTAGTATTGTCAAATAAAATGAGTTACAACTAAATCGGTATCACTACGCAGGATTTATAGTACCGAGGCAAATTGTCACTCAGCAATGAGTAATTTAAATACTGTTGATTTACATATTCACCTTCATTTTCTGAAACGGTGTTTAAAGTCGGGTTAACTAGTTTGATTCTAATCTGAATGCTTATTGGACAATTTCAGCCGATGACGCAATAGCAGCGACGACCAATGAGCGATGAGTATTTAATCATTTCAGAAACTGGCGGTGACTCACGTTCTGATATAAATATATGCATACGTTTGTAACGATACATTGGGGATAGTTCATAATATTCACAAAACAAACCAAATCTTTCTAAACTAACAATAAGCTTAATATTCTAATTCATGTGCCTCATATTTTTTCGTAGTCCATTAAAAATCTGTGGTCGATAACAAGTGTCTCGTGACCTAAGGTAATAGATAAATATATATTTAATACTGTTAACATTCTATAGAACACCAATGATTAATGTTATGCCTTTAACGCCTTACCGATACAGAGTTATAAATATGTACAATGTGATTTGAACGGTCGTGCAAAAATATCTGTGAAATAGTTGAATTTAATAATTCCGTGGTCCGGTGGTAAAAGGGCCAAAGAGCAATTTCAAAACATAAGTCCTAAAAAAATGTATTTGGGCTAATATCAACAAATTTGCTTTTAAAAGGCTTGTTTCTATTCTGATTACTAAAGTAGGGAGTATGGAAATTGACTCGTTTAGCACCATTGACTATTTTGTAAGAATAAAGTGATATGCGACATTGACCATAATTGTATATCATAAGTGAGTTCTTACCTCTTCGCCCTGGAGGCCGCAGAATTATATAGATGATTTCATTTTGATACTTTTTCACTCAATTACACGTCTCTAAATTATTTAATTAGAATTATAAACATGGTATTAAAAATGAAAGTCACGATTGATAAAATATTGTACACAGATATATTTGCATTGCACTCGTGTCACCCGTGTGTGGTGAGGATTACAATTTTTTAAAATCAGCTTTGACAAAAATTTTAGATGGTGTGAATATTGTTATATTAGAATTTAGCAATGTCAATAGCCACATTATATTTTAATACAGAGAACAATTCCGTTTGTTGTTGTAGAATAATTATGTCTGCTATTTATTCGAAGTTATAACGGAGTAAGTCTATAGTGTATTTTAGGTACGTTAGTTAATTAGTGAATTTGTTAATTAGAATGCAATGGAACAATACCCTGTTACTATTGCCTTTGAAATGTTGGTGGAATAACTTATGTAATTAATGGGCGTTGCGGGTAAAATGATCAATAGTCGCTAATGTTTATACAATATTCGCCATGGGTCCTTTCTATCTGGTATAATCTTAATTTACTAATAATAACTCCGACGTACGCGATGTTTGCGGTCTAATTCGTTTAGTAATTCATTAAAGAAATTATTTTGGTGGTGGTATTCATTATTAAACAGCAATTTTTAAGTTTTCAAAATTAACATGTGTTTTTTCGTTCAGAATAAATACTGTGTCCAATTAAATCGATCTTAAGTTACAATTCATTTTTTTTTAAACAAAAATGGTTACAGTAACTTATTAAATGCTAATGCAATTTTTCTGCAGTTAATTTGCTTCAAATCTTCGATGTGAAATTTTTGAATACCTGTTATAGTTTTGTCAGCGTTCACTTGAAATGTGAACGGTACAAAATGATACAAAAATGATGAAAGAAACGTTTGTAGCGTTGCGCTCAATTATCATCTTAAGATTTGGCTTCATTTTCGATAATAAATGAGTAGAAGTGAGATGTTACACGTAATTAAAACTATTGAGTGATTAGAACTGAGTTTAGCTTGTATTTAATCAATTCTTATAATGCATAAGCCTTGGTTATTGGCTTCAGTCAACAAAATTCTGTCAGTATGGCATTGTACTAATATCAGAGCTGAGAGATCCGTGGCGTCTATTGCACGCTTAAAATGAAAGTAATTAAGTTCACGTTAAAAAGTTTCTGACTTAAATGAGTTTTAAGCCCTTTTAATAATATTAAGACCGTCAACGGAAATGTGACCATTACTCGTACTTAAAGTTTAATAGTTAATCTTAATTTCGAGTTTTGATGTAATGTTTAATGATGATCTATATGTCCAGATCATTTGATACGGTGAATGATAACATGATGAGGTGATGATAGTTAATTGTTATTGATTCAATCGTTCAATCGTTATTGATTCGTTGATTAATCAATAATTCGTATATTGTATATCTGTTTTCAATAACTAAGCTTAGTGTAATTCCAATAAACTTCAAAATGATCAGTGATGCTTTTATCAAATGTTACTGTTAGCAATTATAAGCTTAACTTGTGTGTTGTTGAAATATGTCGTGGAAAATCCGGTTGGAACGAAGTTCCTTTCGCTATATATTATGTCTTATAAAAGGCATTAGTAATGAATTACCAATGTCTGAGAGCAATAAAAATAAATAAATAACGACTAATAATAATATTTTAATATAAGCACATACGAATACACTTATGGCCCACACGCACACGCTTCACGGTTATGCTTAGACGTAAGCATACTTTATTTTCGAACTGTCTTGTTGCTGTTGGCGCAAATGGCCACGACAGCGTCACCACGTCGCCGCGAATACTGGAACGTCATTCAAAATGAAGTGGGACTTAATTATTTGGAACGTCATTAATTTCAAAATTTAGTATGCGAAATTTGAAATTAATGGCGTTCCAAATAATTAAGTCCCACTTCATATATGAAAGACGTTTCAGTATTCGGCCATAAGATACTCAGATACGCTAATAAACAAAAACGATTCTGTCGTGAGTCATGACGGTCAAGTATCGGTAACGGATTTGTGTAAAAGTAAGCGATAAGGAATTTCGTTCTAAAACGGCGATTTAAATTTGGAACCCCTTAGCTATTACAATGCTATGTGGGATAATTGCTATCTTTAAGTTTTCAACTTCACTGGAAAAAAATTGAATTTGGAACTCCCTTGCTTTTAATATTAAGTATCCGATATTGCGATTTAAAACGTCAATCAAATACCAAATTAAAATGTTATTTCGGGGATTACGTTTAAAGAAGACTATTAGACATGAAGGTTAGTGGCTAATTATCGATTAGTTTAGTTTCACTGCACTTCCGTTGACGTTCTGAATTAACTGACTGTTTTATAATAAGTATTATTGTCTCTATAATAATAGATGTATTCCAGTAGATGTAGTAAACTAAGTTTTACGATGGATTCAAACATCGTCGTTAATTATTATTTATCATTAGGCTACGTCACTATATTTAAGAAAAATATTTGGTCACAATAAATTTAATGGATTTTTTTTTCAGTGAATACGATCTTAATTAAATTAGATTTTAAGTAAATTGGTCTGAGCAACAAATTATCTAAACATTTATATGTAGAAATATAGTAAAGCAAATGTATATTTTATCTATTATACTATTTAACTTAATATTAAACATCTTTTTGTTTTGTGGGTGCTTACTTAAACAAGAAATAAATCAATTTAAAATTTAAAATGTATTTCATTTTAAAGTTTTTCACCCGATTATATAATATGTTTATTTAATAAATAAAATCGAAATTATTGAATTGTAAAATTGAAAAAAAAAACAACGTTAAAGTACGTTTTTGTGTTATAAATATTATATATAACTAGAGTTTTGTCCGCGGTTTCACTCGCGGAGTTCCCGTTCCTGTGGGAATTCGGGGACAAAATATAGCCTATGTTACTCGCTGATAATGTAGCTTTCCATTGGTGCAATAATTTTTAAAATCGGTTTGTTGGTTTAGGCTTGAAAGCGTAACAAACAAACTTACATTCGCATTTATAATATTAGTAAGGATGATGACCTCGTAGATGATAACACACCTTGAAGATAAAACGATCGCCTCCAAGCTGTTTTAAATAGAAATCAAGTGAAAAATTCGTTCTGAGAGATTTCGCACGTCAGCCAATCTCAAGCAGGATTATCTTTCTGTGCAGGACATATCGGGAATATGCACTTTACTTGGTGGTAGAGCTTTGTGCAAGCTCGTCTGGGTAGGTACCACCCACTCATCAGATATTCTGCCGCAAAACAGCAGTACTTTGTATTGCTGTGTTCCAGTTTGAAGGGTGAGTGAGCCAGTGTAATTACAGGCACAAGGGACATAACATCTTGGTTCCCAAGGTTGGTGGCGCATTGGTGATGTAAGCGATGGTTAATATTTCTTACAATGCCATTGTCTATGGGCGTTGGTGACCACTTACCATCACGTTGCCCATATGCCCGTCCGCCTTCCTATCGAATAAAAAAAAACTCATAATTGAACTGAACCGAAGAGTTCAGGTGCAGGATCAACGGAAATAAGAGTTCAGGTGCAAGATCAACGGTTATACGAGTTCAGGTGCAGGATCAACGGTAATACGAGTTCAGGTGCAGGATCAACGGTAATACGAGTTCAGGTGCAGGATCAACGGTAATACGAGTTCAGGTGCAAGATCAACGGTAATACGAGTTCAGGTGCAAGATCAATGGCAATACGAGTTCAGGTGCAAGATCAACGGTAATAAGAGTTCAGGTGCAGGATCAACGGTAATAAGAGTTCAGATGCAGGATCAACGGTAATAAGAGTTCAGGTGCAAGATCAACGGTAATACAAGTTCAGGTGCAGGATCAACAGTAATACGAGTTCAGGTGCAGGATCAACGGTAATACGAGTTCAGGTGCAGGATCAACGGTATTACGAGTTCACGTGCAGGGTCAACGGTAATACGAGTTCACGTGCAGGATCAACGGTAATACGGGTTCAGGTGCAGGATCAACGGTAATACGAGTTCAGGTGCAGGATCAACGGTAATACGAGTTCACGTGCAGGGTCAACGGTAGTACTAGATTTCCGACGTACCAGTTGCAAGACAAGTAAATTGCAAAATTTTGCTAAATCTGGACTCAATGAATGAAGACTCAGTCATATCAAAATTCGTCCACCTTTTTTGTAAGGGATTTTGTTTAATCTATAATTTTTACCGTTTTTCAGAAATGACGTTCACGTAAAAATATAACAATTGAATAATCGTGCGATGACAGAATATATAGATAAAAAAGAAGTTTTATACATATATAAAAATTATCCTATAGTTAGTTCTAGGTCGTTTTATACTTAAACTATTAATAGGGTTCGAGAATGTGTTCGAAAAATGGCTTTAAATTGCGAGAATATTAATATATATTATAAATATAAAGTAGGTCCAATATTAAACTTATTAGATAAATAGAATATTTCATGATACATATTATCCTCAAATGTATTAAATATAATTTAATCATCTGTAATCAAATAAACAGTTAAGAATAAATAGGCAAATAAGAATGTTAATATATAACAAAGATTAATGGTTGGAAATTAATTAAGTTTTAATAATAATAAATAAAATAAACAGGAACAATTTAGTACATACATATTTGTATATTTATATTATTAGAGTATATACCATCATCTTCACTAGCAAGAAGGTTCGTATGTGATAGTCGTTACCGTAAAAATTACTTTGCTTGAATTACCATAACTGTTATGTCAACTGCATTGAAAGCAACCTAGATCGCAGTGGTCAGTTTGTTTATATATAATAGCACAGGTGACGTAAATGGAAAGTCTTGCGTAGTGGAACATCGTCAGGCAGATTGCGGTTAGGCTTAGCCGCGTTCACCGCCAAGGTAACCGAGTGCTAAATCGACCTGTCACATTTCGTTACGCAACGAGAACCATTCAATAAGCTCACTTCATTTACATCTTCAACCGTTATGGTACGTAAGTTATATTATATATATTTTTTTTTAATTGACATTTTTTTTTAAACTTATACAATTGCAGTTGTTGTTACGCGCGACTTGCTTGTTGGTTGTCGTGGCGACATCTATTTGTCGACCTTACGATCCGGAAGATGGAGAAATCAAGAGCGTCCTGCCATCTAGTGGCGAGTTTGAGGCGTTTTACCCGCGTCAAGCGCATGGATTACCGAACGGTTCGTCGCGCCCTGCTCATGGACACGGCAGTTTCTACAAGCACCGCAATCCGGCGCTAGTTGACGTGAAAAATGCAGCCGCGTACGGTTTCCGCTTCGACGGCATGAGGAGGTTCAACTTTGATGACGACGAAGAATAATTCATTTATAAGAAGAAAATATACGTATTATATTTACATTAAAAAGTGATTTATTTGTTTAACCCTTTCCCTCCTACAAAGCTTTTTCACGATTTATAAAAAAATAATTCAAAAGCAGGACGCATTTATATTTTTAAAATATTTAATTATTAAAGTTTCTTAAATATCAACTACCTATATTTTTTTATGAAAAATAATAAAGATAAAAATAAATATATTTATAAAAAATAAAAGTTAAAACGTCATTACTTTTAATTTAAATATAATAATTAGATTATAGCTCTAAGTAATTATTACTTACTTTACTGCAGTATAGTTAAACATAGATTTATCGCTTTATGACTTTATTCATTTGAAATTCGTAAGAAGATCTCTGTCTTCATTGTTTAACTAAGACTGTAATTAAGTAATAAAAAGGTTTACCGGGTCGTAGTTGCAGCTAGAGTTAAATAAAAACTTTTTAACATATAATAAAATTAAGTGTTTCATTCCCTATAACATATACAAATGGTTATAACTTATTTCGCTCATAAAATTCGCTTTTAAATTAAATCTTATTTTTCACGAAACGAAAAGGTAAGTTTATTAAAAATACAATATTGGAATAATAAAAACATGTTATTGCTTGAAACTAATAAATAATGAAAGGAAAGTCAAAATAAAATAAATTCCATCATGTCACTGAATACCGAATACAGCGTCCAATTCATTTAAATTCAAAAAGTCATAGAATCAGCATGCTAAGCTGTGGGACCAGGCTCTTAATGTACATTGAGTAGCATTTATCTGAACCGTTGATATTTTAATCGTTTTCCCATGCAAAGCAGATGTATAAGCGGGCTATTCACTCGGTTATTATGTTGTTAGACTTATTTCGAGGGCTAAGAATGTCATGATAACTGTAAAAGGGATTTTTGGTGCCTTAACGGCTGGTGTTCTCGCTTATCTCATCAGAGACAGGCTCATTCGTTATTTTTGATAGCACTTATATATCATATGGACGCTGTCGTTAATGACCATTATTTGTTATCTAGAAAGACGGACGGTCAGTTTAAGTGAATTCATGGAACCAAAGCTGTCACAATGGCTCATTTTTAGGGTTCCGTATCTCAAAAGGTAAAAACGGAACCCTTATAGGATCACTGTCCGTCCGGCTGTCTGTCTGTCAAGGCTACGCGTGGAGGTATCGAGTTGAAATTAAAACTATATACTTAAGTCTCTTGAAGCTGTGAAAAAAATCAAACATCTAAGTTAACGTAAAAAAGATACTGCCGGTTATGCCGCAAAACAACTACGAAATTCGGCAACTAATACCGTCTTATACTACAAGTATGGGGAAAAATCTAAAAACTGTAGATTTGTAATTAAATCATGAAAAAACAGGGTGTTTATGCAAGAAATGGCGGTCCATATTTTGAATTGACTTATGACAGATTATTAATTATTTTTATGATGTATAATTTTCGATTTATGACTAAGAATAAAAAAAAACCTTTTTCCTTTTTTATATGTATAGGTAGGTACCTAATAATTTTAGTGTATGTAGTACCTAACAGCTTAGACTGTTATGCGTACCTGCTTATATAATTTGTACGGAACCCTCGGTGGGCGAGTCCGACTCGCACTTGTCCGATTTTTATGTTTTAAGCCTCTCTCTTTATGATATTAAAACTTATAATGTGTCTTCTTTTCCAAAAACTATTTTCAATATTTTATAATATAACTGTACCGTAGAAAAAAATCGATGGACGAGATGGCGTAGTGGTTAGAATGCGTGAATATTAACCGGATGCTGTAGGTTCGGACACTTCGCGTTATTTTTATTATTGTTCATCCGAGATGATGTAAAACAGACATTCGAGAATCTAGATTGTGACCCACGTGTATCAAAATCTGCTATTTGTGTAACCACTAATGGAATAAGCACTGAATTTTTCTCCTGAAAAGGAGAAAAGCCTACGCCCAACGCACAATTTACAGGCGATCACAGTAGCAATAGCCTATAAATTGTGAATTGGTGCAAGGATCACAGTCTAATTTATCTGGTAGACTATGATCCTCTGAAAAGTCTTTGAAATAACACAAGCAAAGGTGAATGCCTTTATATATCCTAATTCCTACTGCTGGTCTAGTCTGCTTTTGAGGACTAGGTTTGGAGCTTATTCCACCATGGTACTTACCTGGGTGTTCTACCCGAGATTCAGGTGTTCTAACCATTGGGCCCCCATTTCCAGAGAAGCATTAAAAATATTGTAAGCAAAATTGTAAGAATTATTTTTTCTCCTTATAAAAAAATAATTGTTATAATACAACAATACAATACAATATTTTATTTTTATTGGTACAAGCTATCCAAAAAAATGATGTCCCTGTGATAACAATCAATATATAACAATATATATAAATAAAATGATAGAGGTCTGCGTCTTATATTATTAGTTGTGCGCGCATCACGGAAAAACTACTCAATAGATTTCAATGAAATTTTGTAAATTTTATTTCTTAGACACTTGGCCCTTATCAAAAACAAAAATGATTGTGATATCTTCATTTAATAAAAAGATATTAAAGTTTCAAGAAACAACGATTTGTATATGCACTGCGTGTTCAGTGATGTATGTTTAAACAAAGTATATTTTTGCTTGCGATTTATTTGATGTTTTTTCCTTCGTACATAAGAAAACTTTGTTAATATATCAAAAAACGCGGACGAAGTCGCAGGTATCAGCTAGTTCTATAGAAAAGGCTATTTTCGAAATAACCTAGATATTTAATATGAAAGACTGACTACTTGTGCTACTTTCTTCAAAAGAAATTTGTAATTGTACATTTGATAGCAAATCAAAAACACATTTCATTTATATGTTAGTAACATAAATAATTTAACTCATATTTACGGACTTTCCTTTACATTCTTTTCATTATTGCAATTAATTAGACACCAATTTTCACAAATTAACGCACACCGATATTCGATACACACAAAAAATATTTATAACAAAAATCAACCCACCCACGTAAATAACCCACGAGTGTAACTCAATCCGAATCTTAGAATCCCGAGACAGCGGAAATGAATATAAAAAAGTAATGAAGACCCTCAGTAAAATATCAATCAAAGGTAATTAAGAATCTACGGGACCGACGGAACTTTTTTGTTGTTCCATTGTAAATGTTGACGCTGCACCCATTTAGGATTTCACGCGTCGGGAAACATGACGAGTCATGAATCCGTTTGAGCATCGCGACGTGTAATAGAGCCGTCTCGATTCGACACGACCGTCGGCAACATCCTTCCCATGCCATTACGAGAGCACCAGACCGAGCGCCGGTGGAGCCTTTCCCTTCGCCCCATATCCCGAACACTTAGCCATATCCATAAAAAAGTGTGAAATTATCTTAAGTGGCCAGTGTCTATGAAACTCCTTTTTAAATTCGGGCGAATATAACGGTACGTTCTAAGTAAAGATAGGAGTGTAGATAAGTTAATAAGATTATTATTATACTTCATGCCCGGGCCGGGGACCGGCTTTTTAGGGTCGGAATGTTTCTGAAATCGTGTATAAAAAACGACTGGTCCCAGGGGATCGGTCATTCCGCGGTTGGATTGGGTGCGCGCATCTCCGTTCTGATACTAGTGGGACTTCTGTCTTTTTATAAGCCTTCCTTTACTAATTTTCGTTGTCGTTAGTTATTTGTTGGGTGCGGAAGGGCTCTACGTTGTCCTAGTTATTAAATAAATCAAGTGCAATGTATTCGCACAGGAAGACATCGGTAAGTTATTATGGTGATTTTTTATTTTGTATATTGGTTACGTTGCGATTTTCACTTATATATTTTGTTTTTTTTTTATAATATTTTGAGCTTTAAATCAATGAAAATATTATCACTTAAAATATATGAATATGGTTTAATTTTTTATCATCGGACTAAATTAAACCTTAGCGTCTGAATAGGCTGAGACTAAAAAAATCTTATAACAAACAAATGAAAATTCATGTTGACTTTACCGACAAACAAATCAATTCCCAGTATAGGCTTGTCAATCTTTAGTGCTTACTTTTCCATTAACGATAATCTATTGTTGGTTGAAATTTCAATTTACATAGTGGTACCGTTGCGATCAATGAGATCCGATAGGAGTGGCAAGTCATTGTTGTTTCGAATCATGACTTTTGTTAACACTTTCATTGTGACAGCTGCCGCCATCAATGTAGCTACGAATAAGTCAACAGAGCGTCAAATATTCATTGATTATTATCATATATTTTTTTATTTATACCGGAAAATAAAATATATTTACAAAGTACATTCTGTACCAATCTCACTCGAAATAAACGGGTAACTTAAAAAATTAAAAACTTCTTTCAAAATCATTTAAAAACGTTAAAATCTTCTATTGTTTTCTATAAGAAATCGCTGAGAAGCGAAAAGACCGCCTTTTGTAATGCATATTGTTTACTTCTGTTTTCTTTTTAATTTGTCATGTATTTAATTTATTTAGAAAAATAAAATTTTAAAATTATTAAGAAAATGAAATGAACGCTTGTCACGTAAATAAATAATCTAAATTTAAAGCGGGCAAAACTGCGAAGCGCAGCTGCATATAGGTTTTAGTGTATACAAGAAGTATAAGGTTTAGTAGTTTTTCAGTTGCACACGAAACAAGTTATCTATTACACAAAAACGAAACGTCGCTTCAACAATAATTATTAGTTATGCTGTAATGCGGTGCACAATATAAGTATAAATAAATTAAGAACAATACTTAATTTTTAGTTCACTTTTATCACATACTTTTTATTTAACTTTAGAATGTACCTCTACTTATATAACTCAATGTACGATTATGTGATTACATATTTTACTCAATTCACACTAGCCGTAAACCACAACTTCGCTTTGTTCTAAAGTGAGTTTATTTATTTGTTTGTTACTATTTAACTACTAAACCATTCATAGTGTTTTGCATGCATACACGACATTGAGATGTCCTAGATGTAGGGAACCTGACACATGTACCCCCTTACATTGACGTCACACGACGAAGACGAAAAATTAATAATTATTTTAAGTTAGTTTATTTATGTACAAATTGTGATAATAACTGAGGCTGTTAGATAGTTCATTTTTGATCACAGATTAATATATATATTTGTATATAAGTATTCACATATATAGCCGCATTTTCCACCTACCACCACCACATAGGTTTTAATGTAATTTTGTGATAACAACGTACGCGGATGCTTTCATGAACATTGAGAATTTCTTTTATAAATATTATGTGAACATTACAAATTGCCAAAAACTTTTTAGTAAAGAATTTGAATTTTGAATTTGGGTTTCAATTTGAATTAGTATTTCTTATAAATGGATGAGAATGAAACTGTAATTATAATATTGAAAAGATCGATCGCTATCGGAGTTCATATATGAATATTATAAAGTATTCAAGGCTTTAGCGTATTGTTTATTTATTTTATAAATGGTTATATATGAAGGCCGCCTCCGTCGACATCTAAGACAAGCTACGTAATATGTCGAAATGTCACACTGTCGAAACTGGCCCAAGATTTTTGTGTTCTCAATTTTAATTAATTCATTTCCTTACTGATTTTAATAAATAGAAAAACATTGGATTCCGTTGAAATCGCATCGTTGATTAAAAAATATTGCTTAAAGTCAAAAGTCAACATCAAAAATATTATATGTATATAAAGATATACCGACATAACGAAATACCACACATCACGAGACATCATTTGTCAGTTAATCCTTCCCCGACGCACACGCTTAAAAAACGGATTTCAAGCAAATCCTATCCAAAATTCATCTTTTCTGTTATCCACCCGTGCAAATCCGGGACGATAAGCTAGTTCATTATAGAAACGTTACACTTACTCATTGATTGCCACAAATATACCACCGGAAAATAAATACCTCTGACTTGAGAGGAACCGGTGAAAGAAACTCAGCGGGACCGTTGTGCGGAAAACTTCACGATTTTAGAATTGGCTTAAAACGAATATGTCAAACGAGTATACCAACTTAGTGCGAAGATTCCCTATAAAAAGGGTTCATATCAAAGTTATAATTACAGGTGTATGTAATTTACCTTAGAAAAATGAATTAGTTTGTTCTTAACTAGACAGTGATTAAGTTGCATATGTCTGTCTGCGCTTCGTAATTACTGCGTTTATTTCAACGATTAATTATCGTGTTTTTAAATAATATGGAATCATTAATCATTGGACAACGATATCAAACGTTTTTATATTTAACTAATGGCCTGCGTGCGTAAAAAATATTAACTCCTACGTCATAAGTCAATTTTAATGGTTTAATATGCGATGAGGTAATTTTTAATTAAGTTTATAAGTCAATATATAATTATAATAACAATGTTAATGGGTTTGGGGACATCATTATTTTTATACTTGTTTTAATCAAGATATACTGTATCGTGTTAGTCTATAGTTATATTAAATGAAATTACTAAATTACTATACAAATATAATTTGTAATTATTTTATTTTAAGGTTTTAATGTAAATAAATTGTCCTTGTGAATTTACAAATCAATATTCAAATATTAGATATATATATATATATATATATATATATATATATATATATATATATAATGTTAAATAAAACTTGCATTTTTGTTATTTTATATAAACGAATATATATAAAAAAGAAAAAATATACGTACCGACAGCAGATTAGTCTATAAGTTAGAAAAATAGTCCTACGTTATATTATTGTGAATTGCATTGCGAATTGGTCGTCGAAGATTTATTTCATATATTAATTTACTAATATAAAAATTATTGAATCAATGTATTGACCCTCAATTCCTAGTAGTGCACAGCTAAGCTACGAACGCATCCAATGCATACGTTACTACTAGTTAACTTGTAAATACGATTTATACTTCTTACTACGGTTGGTTTGTGTTTGGTTGGTAAAGCGTGTAGGCTTAAGCTGCGTGCACATAAAAAGGAAAATTAGAAACTTTTATGTTGTTAGCTCGCGCAAGTAAACGATGTGTAGTTGTCGGTAACTTTTCGAATAATTGCAATATTTGCGAAAGAAAAATCCAACTATTTAAATGTGAACAAGTGAACCTAACTAGCCCATTCCAACCACAAGACAAATAAACAACTTAGACATTGAATTGAAGCTTTATAATCTATGGATTCGTTGTCGTTTTATAGTTGTCAGCGGACCCTGGCGTTATTAGGCCGGGAAAATGCTAGGCCGAAGTGGAAGAGGAAATAGTTATTTTCAGAAGTAAAATTATTGTAGATATAGGTTGTTAAATGGTTAATTATAAAGAACTGTTTGTGTAACACAGCAGAGCTATTAGCAAATAGCATGGAATAGGTAAATTTTAGGTCTGTTTATCTGTATTTCTTCTACGATAGGAATAGGCTATACGTTGAATTCACTTGTTGGTAGACCTTTGAGCAAGTTCGTCTGGGTAGGCACTACCCACTCATCAGATATTGTACCGCAAAACAGCATTACTTGGTATTGTTGTGTTTCGGTTTGAAGGGTGAGTGATCCAGTGTAATTACAGGCACAAGGGACATAGCATGTTAATTCCCAAGTTTGTTGGCGCAATGGCGATGTAAGCTATGGTTAATATCTCTTACAATGCTAATGTCTTTTTGATTGGTGACTTACATTGGTGGCCAGATATGTTCGTCCGCCTACCTATGCTATAAAAAAAATTGGTGGCTTTACTTTTCATTGAATATATTTTCAAACATATTATACCGATGTTGTAATAACAAACAGCTTTGATTTTCATTTCTTAAAACAACCATTTGTTTACACCATTCACAGCTTGGGATAAAAGACACTGCACTGTGTTCTGAACTCATTTTCAAAATAAAGTTATATAATATACCCCCATGTGTATACATAGTAAGAAAATGACACACATTATGCAAGCAGAGTATAGAAATGAAATTAATACAACATTACATTACATTACATCCATACATTTGAATATTTTGTTTTCTCTCAGTCACAATATAGTGTTATGTTTTTAAAGTTATATAACTTTTGGGGTGGTTGAATAATTTTTGCATATTAAATGGATAACACATTAAAAATAATTGAACATTTTTCCTAAAATTGGAATAACCAATAGCAATAAAGAAGCGGCGAAGTACGACTTAAAACCAAAATATACTTTATTAAAGTATGCCCTTTAAAAACTTTTGAACGGTTATTTTATAGGAATGAATAGAATACCATTGAATCGGAATGCAGATTCTTCCAAAAATAACCGTCAAATAACTCGTTTTCGTCTTCTCAAATGAAATACATAGCCATCTACAATTCAATTTATATGTTCTTTATGTAAATCAACAAACTCCACAACTCCACAACTTTTACTGTCTATACATTCTTGTATTGTGTATGAATATAATTACTTAAAAGTGAAACAGAAAACAAAAGAAATGAACATTAAGAATATTTGCTTTTAGTTTTTTAAATATTAGTTTCCTCGGTTATTTAAATATAGATTCTGCGAATTTTTAAATTGGAGGGGCCCCATCCCCATCCCCAGACTGATTTCGGCCACGGCAGCCAATCGCAAGAGATATTAACCAACGGCGCTGGATATATTATAGTACACAAGTGTGTGCGCAAACTCACGTGCACTCTCTATCCCCTAGCACTCATAATCCGACAAGAATTTAGGCACAGGGCAACGGCTTTACGTGCCTCCCGAGGCACGGGAGTGTACACACTTCCAACTTTCAGACTCCGGGCTGGAACTGAGAATTTTCTGACAGAAAAACAAAATAACTTTTTCTTGAATACAGTATATATAAAAACAAATCGAAGTTGTTAAACTTTCAAAAAATGTACAGAAACATTTAGTAGAAGCGCAGCTTCGTACATGACAAACGTTGCACTTGTGATATGTGCACTATGCTTTAATGACAAAGTTGACTCATAAAACAAAACTTTTGAATAATACATACCTATAACTTGAGAGGAAAATAAAAAACGGAAACTAAGTATATTAGTGTGTATAGTGTGTGTGTGTGTGTGTGTGATGCCTACAGCTTGAATTAAGTTTTATGAAATAATCATAAGGTTAATATAAGTATAGCTCGTTCGTTATAAATAGAAAGCAACAAACAACACATCGCAGTCATTTCTTTTTCTAATATTGGTTTACTTTCGAACTATTTCTTTATTATGAACGATTTCGCTTTCTACTACTAACATAACAATAATTGACAGATATTAATGTACTCGAATAAATCTCATTCACCTAGGGATATGTTTTGTCTTATTAGATGTATTATATCAATTTTTTTTTTTTTTTTTTAATAAATGTATGGTTGCATTTGCGAAATTAAATAAATAAGAAATTTATGTTTATGTTTAAAATTAATATTAAACATTTACTTTTAGGTTTACACAATTATTTATACACACAATCTGTCTTTACAGATGAGCGTCCTTCTGAGTTTGGTGCTAATAGCTTCTACGGAGGCGTTCTTCTTAAAATGGGGTTCAGATTCCGGGTAGGTGAAACAACAATACCTACTTTACAGATATATTATATATAGAGATATAATTTATTATATAATAAGCTAGATTAAAGCATTAGCGACTTTTTTATTTGCTTGCGAAAATATCTTGCGAAATGATTATCCCCTATTTAATATTTATATAACGTCTCGATCGTAGCAGTTATCAATAATTGTGATATTTTTTTCTAAATGGAATATATTTTGTTGCAGAAGTCAGTCATCTCAGAAGTCGTGGGTGCAGCCGATGTCGCCATACAGATATCAATACATGTACCCGTATGAGTCAAGGAAAATATACCAAGTACAACAGCAGCAATACGCGCAACCGGAGATGCAGATGCAACAGAACATGGCTCCAATACCCATCAGCGTGCCCGCCGGAGCAAGTCTCACGCCAGTGTCTCTGCAACATGTCCAGCTCGTGCCCTGCATGTGCCCAGTGGCGCCAGAAGAAGCGGACAAGCTACAAGAGCAGGCCGGCTCCGGTCCGTACGTCGCGCAGACTTACTCGCAAGCTTATTCCGTCCCGCAGCAAATGACTGTCGCGGACGCTCCAAAAACGAGCAACAAACAATAACATTATACAATATCCCACCAATGATTCGTGTGTTTATGTAATAATTTATTTCACTTCTCTATTTATATTTACATAAGACTGATAGATTAAGATGGTCGTGTAATTTTTGGAAATAAAGAAATAAAAAAATATTGTTATCTTTTATTTCATTTCGTGTAAATTTTGTTCAAATACATTAATTTATAATCAAAGAATAGTCAATTATTCATCAGTGAATTTTATAAATTATTTGCGTTATAGTTTGTTATAAAATGCTCTGTATTTAATAAACGATAAATAATAACTAAGAATTATTTACATTGGTTCCCTGGGAACGGAGACGGGCCCTTGTGTGGAAAGCAACATGAGTTGACACACTGGCCCCGTCTCATATCAGGGAAACAATGTTAAAAGCCGGAGCTGCCGCGGAAAAATCTGAAACGAACAAAAGTAACAAATATTCGTCTCTTATTCCAAATTATATTTTTGTTCCGTTTGCAGTTGAAACGCTTGGACCTTGGAGTAATAGTGCCAAAAAATTAATCCAAAATATAACTCCTCGCCTTATTGCCTCCACTGGTGACAGGAAGGCCGGTTCATTTTTCGCCCAGAGAATCGGAATTGCAATTCAAAGGGGAAACGCTGCTAGCATTCTTGCCACCATTCCACGCGGTCACGACTTTTATAACAATTATTTTTAATTTTTATTTGTATTTAGTTAAGGTATTAATGTAAACAAAGAATATATAGCAAAACGACATGTTTCTTCAGAACTCATTTATAAGCCGTTTTAATTCCCATTTGAAAAAAAATACAACATACAAATGAACAGATAGACATAGACATTATATGAACAGATAGAACTATTTTCAAAGTAATGAACCACGTTGTACCAACAGATTTGTAAGAATTATTTTTTTATGTCTGCAGTGCGCGTACGCCGTTTTGCGAGGTTTTTTTTTTGCACAAACGCGGCGGCCACTGGCCAGGAAGTTACCTCACCACTTTCATTGTGTTCTAGATATCAATCGAAATACGAAAAACCGCGTGTAATAAGCGTAAGAATCACTTATATGTTAAACGGAGTGAATTTTAATGGACGTTTAAGATTATTTCATACGTTTTATGTTTAACTATAAAGAAGTATTTGTGACATATTTTGAATACGTAATAATAATACTTGTTTTTAATTATTAATTATAGATATACTTTTAGAATGAAGATTCATTATTTAATCATAGTTTCATACATATACATACAGATATATATGTGTTATGAATATGACCTTTTTAAATTAATAAATTTTTGACAGATTTTAAAAAAGATGCCAGTATGCGGTCATTGTATATTTTACTACATTTCAATCATATAATTATCATCAATCACTCGATATTTATGTGTGTATGAATACAATTATTATTATTAATCACTGAATTTACGATTAAGAAAAGTTATAGACTATATGAGCCGTGTTGGCGCAGTAGTTAGAAGATGTGAATCTTTACCGATGATTCAGAGTTGAAACTTGGGCAAGCACTTCTGAATTATCATGTTCTTAATTTATGTTTGTAATTAATTTCGTGCTCAGCGTGGAAAGTAAACATCGTGAAATAAATCTGTCACTTGTATCCCAGTAAGCCAGTAACTAAATAGCAAGCAAAAGTTCTAGAATAAGAAACGGAACATTCACCTATAAATTAGTGATATATTGAAAAATATCCAAAACAATCAATTAATAGAGATGAGGCTTGGTTGCGAATTATATTTATAGCGTCGGTAATGTTTATCGACATCAACTTACCAAACATATTACCGCTAATCGCTATATCGCTAACTTACTTACTCTAAGTTTGGTTACTCTTAGGGTGCAAAAATGCGATCTTGATCAATATTTAAATGTCAATATATAAAGCCTTTATGCGAAGGCCCTGAGACTCAACAAATCGAAATCTGTATTGAAAAAATGTAACAAAAATGTAAAAAGTAAGTAGTTACTTGAGCATGTAATTGTATAAAGAAATATTAAAAACATATATAAAACTAGATAAGAAGAAAAATGTATTTTGGGTAGGAATTGCGTAAAATCTGTTCTTAGTGAGAGTCTACGTTAGGGAAGCAGTAACTGTGACAAATATCAAGTCTATCGGGCGGATAGTTCATGAGATCTCGCGATTAGTGTTATAATATATATACTGAAAACCTATTTTTTAATTGAACGTTTTTTAACGTGTTTCGTGAAAAACAAAGAAATCTCACTTTTATTTGATTTAATACTCCTTTGCCGTTGAACAGCTTGATTTCTGATACAAAGAATTTACAATTTAGGAGGCATTTAAAAAGGTTCAACACCAGATCGATGGCGACGGTTTCAAAATGATAGTCAAAATAGTAGAAAACAAACTTAATAGAATTATAAGAAGATAATATCAAACTTATGTGAAATGGGTACAAGTGAGACGTAATAGAACAGATAATAAATAGCATGTATTTTTTTCTCTTTATGTTAGGCAGATAATACAAACTTATAAGATTAAAAGAAATATATATAAAATTCATATATAATATTTTAACACACTTTATTTGTTAGAATTTTTAAATCTTTGTACGAGTTTTATTGAAATTAAGTATACAACTACGTTCGCAGTAAGAACAATTAAGTTCATTAATTGATTTTATTTCCTTAACGAATAACAGTTTAATGGTGTTGCACTTGAATTGTTTTCTTGTGTAAGCAAATAATTATATGATTAAATAATGATAAAAAGGCAGCACTTTAATTTAATTTTAATTTATGTATTTTAAGACATTCTTTCTATGGAGTTTTCCCAAAACAAACAAAGAGCAAAATAACTTTTTTTAAATATAATATCTTGCGACATTATTCACATAAGGATTAAGGACATCTGATCCGAAACTAAACTATGAAAACCCGATAATATACTACATATAATAATTTTTCTATTGTACGTATTGTACACATCCTTATAGAGATAATTACACGTAAACTAAAGACAAACAGACATGTTCATGCACACAAATGTCTGTCCAGGGTGGGAATCGAACCCACGACCAAGGGCGCGAAAGGTAATCAAATCTACCAACCACGCCAATCGACTCGTCAAATAATTTGACAAAAAAAAAGCGGTTCGGCTATTAACTGTTGAACGTTGTTCCTTACATAAACTACATCATCCTGCTTTTATCGTATTGTTTTTCTCGTAATTTTAATTCTCAGTCACTTCCCACTGCATAATATCAGCTCTCACAGTCTCATCTTTCAAAATGTAGTAGATTTATGACAGTCAATAAGTTAGGGTAACGCTTCTGTATTGAATAAAGATTTTTATTTGATTATGATTTTGATTTGATATCTTTATTTCGGCATTTCCCTCAGTTCTTAGCCATTTACAATAATTAATATTTATTTAAATTAAGCTGCTTAGACTTGAAACTGGGTCGTTTTATTTTGATAATAATTATACATAATCGCCGATAAGAAATGTTCGCTTCGGTGAATCACCATGAAAATTGATGTTGTTCCACATCAAGTACTGTCAAAATAACTTACAAAACAACAATGACATCAATATTATTCTCAATTACGGCAATATTTTCTTCAATCGAACGATTGATTTTAGAAAGATCGAGACTATTACATTTATTGTGGGAAATGGTTTCTAATGAGGGATGGGAGGCTCTGGATCTGCGTACAGCATACGTGTGCCATATATAAGTATTAACAATTGCATCGGCTTTCATTATCGGTTCGTCTTCACTTGCAGCAACATTGCGTCGAGTTTATAACACGTATTGATACCCGTGCTATCGTGTCGCGAGCTTTTCACTGATTTTCGACGTCACCAGTGCTTTCCATTACATTGTTTAGAAACAATAGCTACCACACTATGGATTGTCGTTCGGTGGTATGTTCGTCTGGTTTTTATGTGTTAATTATACTAGCTTCTATTGATACACGATGTAGTCAATATGTCTAATTATTAACTTTCGGTTTTCATTTTGCATATACAGTTTTTTGTCTTTTGTAATCAACATAATATAGGTAGTTTTTGCTTAGTCAGATTATCGAATGCTGTCGAAATAGCGTTCAACATAAGTTGGATAAATGGAATGATCTAGATAACTCTAAAATGTTTTTTCCTTAATTACAGTAATAAGGAATATTATTTTTGTTTTATTGCCTTAACAAGTTTTATAAAAATACGATATTCATTTCAAATTTTAAGTGATTATAGATAATGTGATAAACAACTCTTTGTAGACTTATTTTAATAAAATATATGCGTTTTTTTTAATTTAAATTACATATTTAAATATAATACTAATTTTTGTGTATCGTTCCGTGTTCGAGAAGATTCATAGCTAACGTGCTTTTAACTTCAATCGTAGCATTCGAATTAAAAACAAAGCTATCGAAGTGACAAACGGGAATGATTGATTATGTTAATATTTACGTTCATTTCATTAATATTGGAATTAAATTTAAAAAAATGATCTCGTTTATTAGTTTAAATTTTAACTAATCTTACTAGACCTAATGAGTAATGTAGATACCTTTCTCATCAATTATGATTATTATAGAATTCCGTATATATATATAATAATATAGCTTTGCGAAGGATTTGCATTGTAATTAATTCCATTTACTAAATAAGTTCTTATTATTTGCAGCTGCTTTTCTGCCTGGCTGTATTTCTAGCGATAATCCTCACAAGCGTGGAAGGGTGAGTGTAGTTTAAAATATTAAATTATTTATAATTGTTTCTGTTATTTTATAAGATACTATATATTATCTAATCTATACTTTTTTACTTGGTGGTAGGGCTTTGTGCAAGCTCGTCTGGGTAAGTACCACCCACTCATCAGATATTCTACCGCAAAACAGCAATACTTGCTATTGTTGTGTTCCGGTTTGAAGGGTGAGTGAGCCAGTGTAATTACAGGCACAAAGGACTTAAGATCTTAGTTCCCAAGGTTGGTGGCGCATTGGCGATGTAAGCGATGTATAATATCTCTTACAATGCCAATGTCTATGGGCGTTCGTGACCACTTACCATCAGGTGGCCCATATGCTCGTCCACCTTCCAATGCAATAAAAAAAAATACATTTAATAAAAATGTAACTGATCGCTGTCTTTATCAACGCAATAGAACCGAAAACTATGATTGCTAGAATTTTTGTTTGTTTGTTTGTGCGTTTGTGCGTGCTAATCTTAGAAACGGCTTAACTGATTTGGGTGCGGTTTTCACCAGTATGTTGTGGCAAACTTCACTTACAATTTAGTGTTTGTTTTATTTCATTCGGTTAATAAAAAAAATTAAAGTTACCACGTCGAGTTATCAATATATATTCGATCAAAATGCTTTAAAATAACGGTTGAATGAATTGGGTGAAATTTTAGCTACCAATAAATGATAGTCTGTAGATTGATAATGATTAAAAGTACTTATTTTTTTTTCTTGTTTCATACGGACGGGCTTTTTTTTTTTTTTTTTTTTTTTTCGCTGTGGAAATGCATTTACGCATACCCCCCGCAAGGTGAAAAGCGGGGGGTTATGTGGGACTCGACGGCTGAAGTGCAAGGCCGTAATACCCACTAAAACCACAGCGTATACTTCACCGCCTTTATGGGGGTGCCAAGGGATCGCGTGAGCATTCTACCCTGACACCCCGACGGATAGCCCGAAGGCTACAAGCTCCTTGGCGGCGGATGAAGGTGTTGGGCTCCGCCGCCAAAAAACACCCTGACGGCCGCAGAGGATAGGGAGGACGGCAACCTGACAACACCGTATCTCCTCTTCCTCTGCGGCCCCACCGCAACGCAACTTATGGTGCGCCCCCATTCGGTCGCGGGAGATAGGGCGCGCGGCAACGCAACACCGACACGCCTCTCCTCCCGCGACCGCTCCCGGCTACAGGGGATGGACAGAACCATCCCCCACAGCGACACACCCAGCGGCCGCAGAGGACAGGGAGGACGGCAACCTGACAACACCGCATCTCCTCTTCCTCTGCGGCCCCACCGCAACGCAACACATGGTGCGCCCCCATTTGGTCGCGGGAGATAGGGCGCGCGGCAACGCAACACCGACACGCCTCTCCTCCCGCGATCACTCCCGACTGTGAGGGACAGACAGAACTGTCCCCCGCACCCGCTCCCTGGGCGCATCCAACGCAAGCCTCCTCCTGAGGCCCACGAGGAGCGCCCCACGTCCGGGATCCCTCTTAGCTTCCCCGTGGCCGACCCTACCACGGGTACTGAGCCCCCCCACCACGACAAGGTGGAGATCCCACGCGGGGGAAATACGGACGGGCTTAGCATTATCCTTAAAATACTAAAGTTAATTTGTTAGTTACGCTTTCACCTTCTAGCTACTTAACCGATCATCATAAAAATAGTTTGCCAAATCACCAAGCAAAAATGACACTTTTGACTGAAAAATATGACATATTGACTGAAAAATTTTGAATGAAAGAGAGCTCGGCTTGAAAGGAATGCCTTTATCTAAGCTCTCTGTTCCAACATTCTCGTGATTTCGTAACGAGGAAAACTTATATTCAGTGGCATGTGACGGAAATAATAATTTTCATCGGCGATATGTGTATACAGTAGGCCGGCTCGCAGCCATTGTTATTAGTTTTTAGTGTGTATAATTTTCATAATTAATTAATTTGCGTGTATTCACATACACGTAATAATATCGTCACGCATTTAAAAATGAAACTATTACATAATTAATATTCTAAAACATATGCAGTTAGATTGTATATTGAAAAAATATTAATGTGTAAAAGTTTAAAACAACCTTTAAGTTCTAATTCATAATTATCCACTTTTGAGGAGATTTCGAAATTCCACTACGCTGCTTCACCACAGGCTTGGGAATACGCATGTAGGATTTGACGTGACAACATCTAATAAATGGATGAACGCTGGCTGCATGCACGAAAAAGGATGACTCATTGTCCCGTTATGCTTATTGTCCCGTTACGCTGATTGTAAGCTTGCGCCGCATCTATCTCTCTTTCATTCGATTGGCCTAAGCGTCATTTCATCAATGTTTTGTTATGACGTTGTCACGTTAAACTATCGTCCGAAAACCGACTTTACAGACAAACATTATGCTTTTTTTTCATAATATCTTTTATCATCGATTAGCAGGATATAAAATATAAATACAAATTGAGCAATTGAAAAAATCTGTGGTGCTTGCCTGGGTAAGCCAATGTATGGATTCGCGTATGGCCAGTTAACAATCTCGACTCCTTCAGGTTTTACAAACATTAGGATTTACGAGACAATTCGGCTTCTACATTTAAATATATATTTTTGTGAGTGAGTCGAGAAGAATGTCTAAATAAATTACACATTTATTAGTTACACAATACACATACTTAGAACCATTATATTTCCTTATTGATTGTCAAAAGTCAAACTACCAGTTCGCAACAAAATACCTGACGTTCTTTCTTTTCCGGTGCTTACTTGTTTTAACACCATGTTGTTTGCTACGTATATATTCAATTCTAGCAACGGCATGGAGGCGAGCGTTTTATTTCCAGTCAATATCTATACTAATATATAAAGCTGAAGAGTTTGTTTGTTTGATCCGGCTAATTTCATGAACTACTGGTTCGAATTTCAAAATTATTTTTGTTTTGTATAGTCTTTTTATCGGGGAAAGCTCTAGGCTGATTCCTATTAATTATATTTTTATTAATTATACGCGGGTGAAACCGCGGGGCACAGCAAGTCATCCATAAAGTCATTATTTTTTAAATACACAAACGTTGCCTAAACATTTTTTTAATTAATGGTTTTTTTTAATGGTTTCTAGGATATTTTTACTTAAGAATAGTTTTCAGACTAATTTATAATTGATGTTACAGAAGAACGAAAAAAGTGGTCATTCACGTACCATTTAAAGTGAAGAAAATCAAGCACACGCACACGGTATTCAAGACTGTCCATCACCACCATTCGCATCACGATCACCATGACCATCTTGATACTTTAGTACCGGCTGAGGAACACGAACATTTTCACCATATGCACCTCGACGAACCACCTGTCGTCCAGAACCACCAAATACCCACTATCGGTATCTCCGGTGTCGGGTTCCCGGATTTCTTGCCTGATGCGCCTCTAGATTTGCCTCTAAGTATCCCAGATTTGCCGCGAGGTATCACAGGGAAACCCAAGCGTCTCAATGTTCCCCTGTTCACACGAGAATAGGTATGACTTTTTCTTTCTAAAGTCTAGACCCTCATTTAAAAGTTACTATTGCTGTTTGACATGTTTCATATGTTTTTGTCTAATACAAAAAGTTTTGTGATTTATTGTTTTTTTTTTCAGGGTCATGGAACTTCTTAAAAATATTTATTATATCATATACAATGTATATGAAAACCCCACTTCTTGTGTTCATGATGTTGACGTGTAGTGCTTTAAAATACAACCAAAAATATGTACAAAACGAAAATCTAGGTTAAGTATTTAATGTTGTGTTTTCTCTGAAATAGTTGGTTTTACCAACTGTTTGCTATTCTAATGAAAAACACCAACATTTTTTTAAAATAATTACTGAGTTTTAGTATTGTTTTGTTAAAAACTTAAAATTATTATATGTACCAACTTTAGTGGCAAAACCCTGTTTACATTAAAAAAAAAAAAACATTTTGAGAAGCTTAGAATTAAATTAAGGGATTTCTTACTTTATGCCAAAGAATGCTTGCTTATTTACATTTCTCCATATTTTACTAAAAGATTCAGTTTTTTTATTATTTATATTTATAATATAAGTTAAGTTTGTAAGCCAGCGTTAGTGATCATACATAAATACATCTATGTTAAAGCTTTGCGATATATTAATACCAAAAATATTTATATTTAGTTTAATTAAAAATAAATTGCAAATCGCCAAATCTGTTGCGAATATCTGGACGAACATTTTTTTTATATTTCGTTATCTATTACTTTTGCTTAACATTTTACATATAATTCACTTGAGCTGGCTAATTAGAATGTTAATTACGTAAATTATATTGATATATAAACATACTTTTGTTTTATTTCACAACACTAACGATTATATATTTATATAATAATAACATAATTTCTATAACTTACTCCACTACAATTATTTTACCAATGTAAGTAAATATAAGTAGCTATTTTATTAGAATTTTGAGATTGTATTGCTATTATTAATTTTAATAAAATATCCTTGCAATTTATATATTCTGATGAATCAAAAAATCTAGTACTGGAAGGTTGTTGGGTCATTAAAAATAACCCTGTCTATATATATTGTACAAAACATCCTAGTTCCCAAGGTTAGTGGCGTATTGGCGATGTAAGCGATGGTTAACATTTCTTAAAATGCCAATGCCTATGAGCGTTGGCGACCACTTACCATCAGATGGGGTGGCACATATGCATTAACAATAAAAAAAACTGAATAGGCCGAAATTTTAATGTAAGGTAGGCTGGCCACCACCACCCGTAGACATTGGCGTTGTAAGAATTATTAACCATTCTTTACATCGCCAATACGATGTCAATGATCAAACTCGTTTTATAAATTAAACTGAAATATAAAATTCGTTATTCGGTTTATATCTAAAAACAATCTTATATGTGATCAGTTTACGAGTACAATTGGTGAATGATGGTTACACTAAAAGTAATATATGTTTGCACTCTGGAAACTCTTGATGAGTTCACCCATCTCCGAAGAAACATAATACTTAATAAAGCAATATTGGTATTTTAATTATAATTAAAACGCGTATTAATTTTATCAAGAAAAAACTTACAAAATAAAATAAAATTATAAAGATCCTTTTTAGATATCCCTCCCTTACTTCTACAACAAAAAATTTCAATGAAACAAGAATTATGAACCTGCGACAACTTTACATAAATAACTCTTGTATCTTAATACGAAAAATTATAACTGAATCCATAACGCAATTAATTATAAATTAAATTAATTAATATTCAAGTTAATATGCTGCGTAATATATCTTCAAAATATTATATAACAGTTACTAGCGCTTCGCCCGCGGCTTCGCCAGCTTGATAATCGAAAATCCAGATCACTGCACCGGGATAAAAAGCCAAAATATGTTATTTATGTCAAATTTTAGAAAAGACCTGAAGAAGTAACAAATATGTGACACATACAACCTTTCGTATTTCTGAGATTATTCTATGAATTAAAGAAAAATTCGATATACCGAATTATTGGAATGCCTCCTCTTAAACTATATTAATTTATAGTAATTTATCCGTTAGGTAAGACAACGATACATTTTGCTTGACTTATATACAATTGAACGTGCTACACATTAATAGTAGTAAAGATGGGTAAAGCTGGCTCTTACTTATATCAATGCCAGTTTCTTTATTTTTTTTATTTTCTTGTGACTTATTAATATTGAATAATAAACATTCATAGGGAATTGAAATCTTCTAAACTGGAATGTATAGGTAATTAGTTGACATAATAGGTATCCTAGGTATAAATACCATAATTAATGCAAGCTAACTACTAATGACAATTCAAAACAAATCTTACAACTAATGATTAAAATAAAAGATACTTAAAAGATAGAAAAATGTAAATCCTACAACTACGGAATAGGTACATTACATATAATATACTTACAAATAATAGAAACCTATACATATGAATATAAATTTGAAATGGCCATCTGTGTTTTCTAAAAACGGCCTCTTTTAATGGTTTCTAAGATGGCCTAAGTTAATATAGCTTTTTGCGATTTATTTAAGTTCGACTCGAAATTTGTATTAACGCCAATGGGGTCTGTTGTTTTATAAGCAATCATTAGCACCTCTCTATAATTCTAAATAACATTATTAACGGAATAAGATGTTGGTGGTAAGGTGTTATATACATATTCTACCGCCCGGTTAAAAGGGTAGCGCATCAGTGCTGTAAGAGACGGTAAATAAATTTAAGTTATTTATATTGGAATGTTCACGATGTTTCCGGAAGACTACGTTTCACATCGTCATGGAGTAATCACATATATCACGTCGCTGACTGATGCGTCTACTCCATGATAATGGAACCATAAATATAACGGTATCTTATGGTGTAGTGTTCGAAATTCGAAGAATTTCTCTATAAATAACGTATGTTAAACCGGCTTAAATAACAGATTCTTTGCATGTCACGTGTTTTTTTACAAACATTATATAATGTATGAAGTTATGTATTTGTTAAACATAGTCCACTAACGATCCCGTATATGGAATGAATGACGGGTAGTGGAGTAGGTACAAATCGTTTTCTTATTTGTTCTAAGTAAAACTTGTAATCTACAAAAGGAGGAGTGGGGCAGGTGTTTGGTATAACCTAACTACCCTTAGTAACTCCAGTAAGTATGTTCTTCCTTAGGGTTCAAGTTTGCTTCATAGACAATTTAATCAAAATCGGTTACTTTCATAATTATAATATTAGTATAAATTATTATTTTTATATTACGACGACTGTTAAATGAAATGCGGTAATGTGACCCTAGTGCGTCTTTTATTGTGTTTATTTTTTACTATTTTTTCAAATAATACCAACACCGGCCTTGTCCCTTGATCAGGGTAGAGCCAGATTATCTTTCAATGTCCTTTGTTCTTGTCCTTATATAAATAATAATTACCACATTAATACAAAAATCAAACAACGTTTATTTACTGAAAATTGTCAATTTTGAGCCTCTTATTCTTGGCGTCTAGAGCGATTGCTCCACTTGCTCTATCCCAGGGCCAGCCCTGATTATTACCATAGTAATTATTAGTAAACGATTAAAACACAACTTAATTTAACATTCATAATACAATCACTGGATTTCGAGAGAAACCAATAAATCGTAATCGAGCGATTACATTTTAATGAGAAATAGAGTTTAAGTTATGACACCACCTGAGATTAAACGTTTGATTATTCTTGATACTTTATTATCTTAGTTTTTTTATTGTGCTCGACAATGGAGTCTTCCGCAAGTATGTAATAAAAACCATACGCGAAGACAGACTCGAATTAGCAGTTATTCATAAGCTTTTTGTTAGAATTGATTCCATTACTAAGAATTTCCTTGACATTTGTATCCATTGAAAATGAAACTGTAACCGCGAATTCATTGTTTAACATCATTTGGATATGAGTTGGTTTATTTAATGTTCTACATTTCGACAATCATGCTTGTCAATATAAAGAGGCAAATGAATTAAATAAAAAATAATAATGATAGATGAAGAATAATATTAGATGTAATTGTGAATTTATTTCGTAAGTAATAAAACAAAATATCAATAAATGACTATAGGCCACGGACGCAGAAATCTACGGAGAATCAACAATCTCCAGGGTAGTAAAATAGAGTAGATATAAGAATCAGAGTTCATCATAAGTTCAGCTTGTAAGTTCCAAATTAATGTTAAAACTCCACTACCAGTGTTGTCAAACTTGGTAATTAAACAACAGCTAAGCACTTGCATTATTATTCATTATATACATCGGAATGAACGATACGAAGAACCTCACTAAGATAATACTTAACACTTTCAGAGACAGTACATTAGGCACAACAGTTAAGTAATTATAATGGCGTTTCTTGTCAGGATTAAACTCGTTAATCTAGTGACTAGACTATAAGGATGCAGATCGTTCTATTATTAGTTATTAATTTTTTATTTCAATTAATTCTTAACAGTCTCGGAGTTTGGGATTTAGAAGTGTTTCATTTCTGATGTAAACTTGAAGATGTAAACTTTCAAGGAACTTTTTGAATATTATTATTTTTGACTAATTTAACCAGTGTTGTTAGAAACCATAATATGTTTATAGGACCATATATATATATATAAATATATATAATTGGGTCAAACCTACTTACAACAATAAAGTTGTATCCGTATTTCCATTATTTAAACAACAATAGCTCTAATAAATTCCGATAGAAATCATTTGACGCATTGAACGCAACCTAATAACTCTAATATGCAATACGATTACGGCATCCATTCTACAGCCTCATCGAATGCGTTGTTTTGGAACGGTAGCGAAATACTCATTTCAGGTAGTGCTACAAAAGTTGACTTCAAGTCACACTACAATGTAATTTGAACTGTAAATGTAACGAAATTAGAGTGTAAATGGCGGAAGGAACTGTCAGGCTGTGTAGTAAATTGTGATCTTTTTGTTGACATCGCGGGTTTATTTAAGTGAAATTAGATAAATGGTCATCTCACGGTATTTCGCTGTTCATACCAGCGCCGCATTGCGACGGTGCAGTGCCTGAATTTTTGTGATGACCAGTGACTAAAGATATATTTATATTTTCTATGAAGAGAAGTTAATAAAATGTGAATATTGTTTCTCTTATTTAAAGTTTGTTTGTTCAGATTCGCTTTATCGAGATATAATTTAAGTGGACTTAAAATGGATTTAATAAAATACACTTTAGTGCTGTTTGTTTTGTTCGTCGACAGCGACGCCGGAGGTCATGGTGAAAAACATCAGTATGTATCTACCTATTTTTATTGTCAGCCATTAGCGATACACAGCTTTGCGCATTACCTGTCAATATAATAATATGTGTAATTAAAAGCATAATTCAATATGGCTTAGGCGAATAACATTACTTAATTTATTTTTGCTGTGTCACTAAAATTGGTTTCTATATGAACGATTCGTTTTCGTGTTTTTATGTATAAATAACTTCGAAAAATATATAATTAAATTTTATTTCTTTATTTTTTTTCAGCGATCATGTAAAGTTACATGTGCCAGAATTCATTCATCATGACCATCATACAAAAGTGATTACAATACATCATCATCATCATAAGCCTAAAAAGGAACATCACCATCACCATCACCATCATCATCAACATAAGCCACATATAATACCACATGGTAATCATTATCACCATCATCAAAAGAAAACGACATCTCATTCGGTGTCTAAGGGTCATTCTAGTCACAAGGGACATGGCCACCATGGCCACCATGGCCATCATGGTCATCATGGGCATCATGGTCACCATGGTAGCCATGGTCATAGCAGTCATCATGGCCATGAGCATAAGCATCATGATACGCCATCTGTTGGCTACGACACACCATCTGTAAGCTACGACCATCCTCACATCAGTTACGAACCACCCAAGTTTAATTACAACCCCGGTCCATCTTATGAAAGTGACTATGGATCATTCACGCCTTCTGTACCAGATATTCCAAGCGCACCTCATGTTCACGGTGTTGTACATACAGTTAAACAAGTTAAGGTTTTCGATTCTTTACCCGGTGCGTTACCGGGAGTATCATCAGGAAGTGCTAATACACCTTCTCATGGTTATGAAGTAAAAGAGGAAGAAGAGGAGGGCGAAGACGACGTATTCACCGCTGTCAACACTCTATCACAAACGTACCCCGGCACTTATGGATATGTAAGAAGTGCCGCGGCACATTCAGAAAGCGATCCCTTTTCAGAGATCGTCCAACAGAGTACCGCTCAATCGCCAAATCATGATCCTTTCGCTGCTGTAGAACACCCAACCTCATTTGCGAATTTCGAAGGTGCTACCGGGTCAGGTGACACATTCGGTACTGCATCTGTCCCTACTCAACATACTTCATTGCCAAATATTCAACCGTCACAATTCACTGGAAATGCTATAAATGATGCTACAGGATTTGATGATCCCAATAATATAATAATAGGTGACGTAAGTAGTACTGCTCTTCTATCTCCTGACGAAGGTTTTGGCGGCGATTCTCCTGTGTCTTTTAGCCGAGAAGCTGGTATACAGCAAACTATTAAAACTGGAGGGGTTGAAAGTTTCGTTTATTAACACTAAGGACATTTTATGATTAAATATAAATAACTAGATGTAATCGCTGTTTCACTTTTACTTTTGTTCGATTATAAATTCATATTGGTTGACGTTTATGGTACCTGTTCCACTTCCTCAGCTTAGTTACGAGTATATATCCGTCTTAAAGAATCAACCTATTTAATGATTTTTATTGGACTGGTAGTTATTACAATATACAGACTACCAGCTTTATCATATAGATATACATATTTTAAGATTGAAATACCAAATTGTTTTATTTAATAGCTGTTAAATTAAGAAGGTAGTAGCAATAATAGTTTTATAATGTCATTTATGTATTGTTTATTTTTTTAAGTTGTTTATCATTGGTGTAAAAACAATTTTCACGTGCGAAAAATATAAGCTAATTTATAAATATTCTACTTTTTTACTGTCACATTGTTATTTGCACAGATGGACATTCGTGTTTAATTAATTGTTATTATTATGTTGTTGTTGTTGTTGTTATTATTTTGTTTAAATAAATATATTACTATTGTTGTGTGTCTTATTATTGTTCGGCGAATGATTTGGGCCGAAATGAATTACGTTCTGGCGCACATCCAGTTAGTTAAAAACGGTTTACCAATTTTCACTTCAAACTTTACTTATTCCACTCTTGCCTACAAAACTATTTCATAGCAATAAAAATTTTCTTATTAATTGTATAATAGTTATTAAATTTGATTTAATCATTTAATCAGATTTAATTATAATTAAATATTATTTTAGTGTTAAACAAATTGAAATTTTAAGTGAAAATATTATTGGTATTCACACATCTATTAAAATACCTTCTATCGGCGTATGCTATTTTCTTTTAAATAACATACGCCGAATACAATGAACAAGACAGTTGCTTGTAATTATGTCACAAGCAGCTAACGAGACAAACGAAAAATGAATAAATTGGACATGCTCCACTTTCATGTTGTGTAACTCAAAAACAAACCAATATCGGCGTAACAATAACAACAAAAATAGAATTGTTGCAGTTGCGCAAGATACTTTTTTATAATTTCCTACTTTTATCAGGAAGTTTGTTCTCGTTGTATTTTTTACAAATACGAATGCGGCTATCTTTGTAAGTGTATCTCGTTTCATTGTTTTTCTATTACATTTCCTGGTTACTATATATTTATAATGGAAATCGTACTTAATGTACGTTGTAATGCGTTTCTTTAAAAGACTCCAAGTTGTCAATTGTCTTTTATTTCTTCGAGGAAACAGGAAACATTTATCTTTAGATTTATATAACGTTTTATACATATTCATACTCTACCTTCGTTCGCTATTAAATATAGTTGGCCGAGCTGGTTGGTGTGGTTGGTAAGGTAAGATACCTTTCACGTAACAGGTCGTGGAATTGAATTTCCACCCAGGGCAGACATTTTTGTGCATGAACATGTCTGTTTGTCCTGATTCTGGGTGTATGTATTTACAAAAAGAAAAGTAGTATATGTAAGTATATCAGTTGTCTGGTTTCCATAGTACGAGTTCTGCTTAATTTGGGATCAGATGGCCTTGTGTGAATAATGTATATTATTATTATTATTATAGTATTCATATAGATCTTTAGAGTGGTAGATGCTTGACGAGTCCATGATAGTGTAAACGCTATTTAAAAAACAAAAAAATGTATTAGATTATATTATCATACTTTTCCTATCTCGGGAGTACTTTAAAAGCGCAAGTTTATTGCATTAATTTCAATTTGGTGATTAAAAAAAAAACGATTATTGAATGCAGTTTAAAATATGAAACAAATAAGTATGTTTGTTGTTTGTTACATACAACTCTAAATAAATTACAAACTAAAACTAAAACAGCAGCTACGAAATCGTAACCTTATTTTTTTATTATGCTGCCTGTAAATAAAACCAAGCTCACAAACACAAAGGCACAGCTCAACCAAATAATATTTTATCTCAGCTAGTGTAACAAACCTATCCTTCACCTAGCCCTCGATACTATCCCTTGACTTGTGTTCTTTAAGTAAGGCCAAGAAGAAATGTCACCACGAATAAGAGCTCCGATTTCGAGATACACTTTCTTTCATTAGATGTTAAATCAAAATTGACAAAATATAATATTAAGTATAAGCCTCAAATATTTGCTAAACGGTTCAATATCACAACGAAGAGACAAATAAATAGTTTTTGATTAGAACATTGTATAATCTAACTGTATTTATGTTATACATACATTGTTATATATTAATTATATACGAACACACATATTTATAAATTAAATTAAAGATATAATTATGAAATAGGTTACTCTTCCTACGATATGTAATATGTGAGTTACGTTTGTTACACTAAGGTGAATTAAGCTCTGGCCTATTGCGTAAGAAAAAAATATAATAAGTTAATTTACTTGGTGGTAGGGGCTTGGACAATCGGTCTGGGTAAATACCAAACGGGTAGTATAATAGTGGTGTTCTGGTTGCAAGGTAGAGTGAGTTGGTGGTACATATACAATGTGAGGAATGGTTGATATTTCTTGCGGCACTAATGTATATGGTTGGCGGTGACGACTTAACATAAGGTCCATTTGTCCGAGCACTTCGAGTGCCTAGCCCTCCGGATCGTGAAGGTAGCGGGTGCCATACACAGACTGCTGCCCAATCTCGGGGGACCGAGGGAGTAAGTTCGCCGCCTCCATGCTGGTGTCGTGCGATCGATGGCCCTCTACGGGGCGCCCGTTTATTGCGATTTCTCAATAACTTATCCATTAGTTTATTAACATTTTTTTGTAGCACGAACATTAATATTACAAGTGCGACATTTGATAAACTATTAATCTGAGATTTTTTTTTCTTTCGTTGAGCTATTTTTTAAAGGTCTTATATTCCGGTCTTATAAATTCCCGTTGGAAAAATTAAAAAAATGTTAATTTTCGTTTTGTTATTAACAATTTACTTTCAATGTTTAATAAACCTTTATAATTTTTCACCTTAAGTTAATCCGAGGTTTCTCGTAGTGAATGTTTGTATATTAATAAACTAATATACATAATAAGCAGATTCATAGAATATAACATCTGTGTTTGCGCATTATTTTTCTTGCCCATACAAAATTTGATCAAGTCATAAATAACTTAAATTTGAATATTTAAGTCAACTATATTCGTGATAAGATTTTATGTTTCGACAGATTTTGTACCAACTGTATCAAATCGTAGAAATCTTATTTATAAACATTGCTCTCACGATACAATAGGATAGAATGGGAAACGGAAAAACGACAGAGAAATTAATAATAACAAAAAGGTCTTCGTGAATTTTCTAATCCAACCGACAATTGTTTTCACATTGCAATGAACAGTCGAAGAAATGCCGAAGTTTTAATAGTTAAGTTACAATTTATACGATATAATAATGCTCTATGCTTTTTTCATTTAGATTTTTTTCATTCGATTCATATTTAGGAACATAATCGCTACTACATAAAATTAAATAGACAAGAAAATCTACAACAGCTACTTTAAAATATTCATAGTACCTATTACATTTAATTGTTTTAAGAGCAATAAAAAATCTCTATCTATATAAACAGTTTATTGCACGGGGTACAACTTCTATCAATAAACTAATTTATGGAACATATAATATACAAATATGTCAAATAAAGGATATAAAATCCAGCCAAAATATTAAGCTCCAATATTTTTCTATTACGCATGTTTTATTCATAACCATTCATTATATTGTATTGCATTTTGTAACAACATGATTGTTTTTTTTTCAATTTGCAAAGATAATACTAAGTTATCTTTGCAAATTTTTTTCATTAATATTTTAATTTCTACTTCTAGCAAAACTTTACGTTTAGTCACTTGGACGTGGTCATTTTTATAGGTCCTCCAAGATGCATATATAAAATTTAGCTTTTATATTATAACAAAAGTATAATTATAATTTACTCAAGTTTGGAGGTGTCTGGCAGGGGGTAGCAACCGTCAAAAGTGTTCGGCAATGGATGACGAGATTTCTATAGTTATCCCTTAGAATTTTAAGTACTATTTTATACACCTTTACTACCTGTAACCTGCCCAAATAACCGTAGCCCAAACTCTATAGTCGCTGGTCGTTCTTACCAATACAGGGGACATACACAGAAAAACATTCAGCTTTTATAGAATAACGAAGGTCTGGCTGTTGTGGGCTCTTGGGCCATTAATCATGAAACAGAAGAACATCTGTGCATATGTCTATCATTATAAGAGGCCGAGAATGTGCCAAGTACGCTAAAATATAATATATAAAAGTAGTTAAAATAGAATATAAAAACAACATTATACGTAATTACATATCTAATGATAGATGCAGACATAAATCTATCAACTTGGGTTACTCTCGTCGCACCGTTTCTTGTGAGATTTGAGATATTACTTTGACAATCAAGAAGGAAGTTTGTATATTATTATACACGTTCGCTGATCGTTTATTATTAAGTAAAAACTCTGTTGCGTTGTAGTTGACAGATCGTTGAAGGTTTCCGCACAGTGGTATTAAGGTAAAGCATCAAATCAACACTAAAACTTTTTAGGTTTGATTGAAGATTTTTACTTTGACGAACTCTTCGAAACCAAATTCCCATAACTAGTTTATATTTTTACATCCTATATATTTGTGTAGATGTTATTACGCATCGGATGAAAATGATTTGTCACAATTAAAACATGCAATGTGAAAGAAACACAGTAAACAACAGGGGCGTAGCTTGCCCTTGATGGGAAATGTATCAAAATTTGGTGGGGGCCGATCTAGAGTTCACTTGATGGTAGGGCTTTATGCAAGCTCGTCTGGGTACCATCCACATCAGATATTTTACCGCAAGACAGCAATACCTGTTGTTGTGTTCCGGTTTAAAGGGTGAGTGAACCAGTGTAATTACGGTTGGTGGCGCATTGGCGATGTATGCGATGGTTAACAGTTCTTACAATGCCAATAAACATGGGCGTTGGTGACCACTTACCATCAGGTGGCCCATATGCTCGTCCGCCTCCCTAAGGCATAAAAAGATAACCCTAGAGATCGAGTGAGGAAAAACCTTTAAAATGTTAGGAATTTTTGCTCGGATTCGGGTATCTTTAATACGGCTGATACAGCGGTGGCTATGCCCCTGAAACTTAATACCTAACACCTTTTGAATATAATATCTATTATAATGAACCATTTATCTTAAAAAGGACGTGTTATAATTTTCAAAGTATTTTTAAACCATTATTGCTTGTGTTTTGTCAAATTTTAGTATAGGTCTCGAAGAAAAAAAACTAACGTTAATAATATAAGAAATATAATTATATCAACAGTTTATTCTTATTCTTAAAATATAATTTCACAACAGTCTCTTAAAAACTAAATAATAACAACAATTAACTCTTTTTTTAAATATATGAGCATTCGATATTTGATCTTTGTACATCATTTGTTTGCTTAGCAATTTTAGTTATCAATTATAAAATTCCAAAAATTACAATAACTAAATATCTTGTATTATATAAAATAATAATTGAGTTAAAAAAAATTTTATGAGTTTACAACAATCTCTGAATGTGTCTTCTGTTTATATTTTATTAAAAAAAAATCTTCCCCTAACCCTTGGCTTGGATTAAACAACCCAAAGAACATTATCCCGATTTATAGTAAGACATAACCAATGGGAATGTAATGGACAATTGATATATAGCGACGATTAGCGTAATTTATGGGCCGTAATAAAAATATCACCATAAATTTTATGGAAATAATTGGCCGCTGTAGCTTTCAATACTTGTAATGTTACACATGCCGTATACCGTATTAAAATATTATTGGCTTTGTTACTTTTATTGATGTGGATTTTTTGAGAATTTAAGCTTTATAACTTAGGTATTAAAATGTTACACCTCGATCATAAAGTGATAAGACGAAAAAAAAAGTTTTGTGAGTCAATTTAACAAACGTAAGCATTGATAACAATCTACGATTGCTATGTCAAATTTAATAATTCATTCAAAAGTGTGTATCTTTATAAATTAGTAACTTGTTGTTTTAAAAAAATATGATCTTTGAACTATTTTCAGCATAAAGAAATTAGATACCGTACTTAATTGGCAGTAAAGAAAGGATTTCCATAAGATAGATAAACGGTTAATCCAGAATCGCTCGATGACATTGTTCGCAGAATTTAGCTTCAGTAGCCATGCTCGTCTCCACTGAGCGCGTATCCACCATGGTCGCCACCTTCGAAGCTTACGGGGCTGTCCTCGTGACCGTGGCTCTCCTCCGCCGCTCCCCAACCATGACCTGTAGTACAGATAACATGAATCAATTTAAAATGACATTTTGAAATTCAACTACATCAAACCATCGCCATGTTTATTGTCTGATGTTCAATACGTCAGATAAGAAAAATGGCGATTCACTCGCCTCCTTTAACCTTTTTACGTTTTTATCGTTAGAACTACTAAACGATAAAAAAACTCTTATGAGAAGAAGAACAATTTTGACATCTGCCATCATTTCTTTTTAATAATAAATTCAAGATAGAAAGATAATACTAATACTTATCACATGTAAACAAAAGTTAATTGAATATAGTTAACGGATTTCCGGATTGAAAAATGATAAAATGAAAACGATACTAAACATTTTTCTATTTCTGGTTTTCATTGCTGCCCAAAGCCTTCTCACAGGTTTTTGACGAACACAATGAAAATTTTATTTTATCTATCTATTCTACATGTTACTAGAAGATCAAGGAATTGTCAAAATCTACAGATGTTCGAATTTTAAATACGACCGAACAAATGTATGTGTTTGTAATTGTAACACATATGAAAAAACCGTGTGTATCCGGTAAAATAGAATAGAGTGACCCATTCCCTATACAAATTTCCACTCAGTAGAGCTATTATATGAAAACATCTTAAAACTCATATATATAAAAAATACAAAGAGAGTTCTAAGAATTCAGTTACTTCAGTTTGGAAATAGCGCCGAACTCCAATCAAATGGAATAAATACAATGGAACTTTTAATAAGTTATGTGATTTTTACTTAGTATTATTTTTTTCCTTTTGATTAACTTTATTACGAATATTGCGGAGAATGTGGGCGGGTACCACCCACTCATCAGATATTCTACCGCAAAACAGCAGTACTTCGTATTGTTGTGTTCCGGTTTGAAGAGGAGTGAGCCAGTGTAATTACAGGCAAAGGGGACATAACATGTGCTTAATTTTTGTTCATTACAATTTACCACGTTCTTGGGCGTGAAGGAAAACGTCGTTAGGATACCTACATGCGTCTGACCTGATTCTGTCACATGTGTGTCCACCAACCTGTATTGCAACAACGTGCTGCAGCTCCAAATCTTCCACTCTAGGCCTTATCCCAATATTTACGTGCTTTTTTATATACATAATATACAAATGTATATGTATATATACTAGACTTACGGTAAACATTGATAACTAGTAACCAGGCCGTTAAGATTTTTTTAAATTTATAATAGGTAGGCAGACTGGCAAATTCGTCATTAGCTGTTGTTAATGTCGACCATTCTTTACATCATCAATACGCCATGGGAACGAAGATGTAATGTCCCTCTTGCCTGTATTCACACTGGTTCACTTACACTTCAAATCGGAACACAATATTAAATATTGCTGTTTAATGGGAAAATATAAGAGATGTCAAGTATTTGTTGTGTTAAATATTACAATAGTACGTAACACCATGACGTCATCGACTTATATAACAAATTGAATTAAAACCCGTCTTACTTCGTTTGTAAACATAGAACATAATATATAGTATTAGTTTATAAGGTGTACATACCTCCGCCAAAGTGTGGTGCCGGTTTTGGCTCCCCATACGTGTATCCAAGGACTTCATAGTGGTCATCGCCGCCTCCGCCTCCACTCTTGTGATGGATGTGCTTGACGATTGTGTGCTTGTGGTGATGGTGTTTCACAAACACCGGGACGTGGATGATCACTTTCTTGTGACCACCGCCGCCGCCTCCCGCTGAGATCAGTGAAGACAGCTCAGCTACGCAAACGAGCGCCAACTGTAACATTACAAGTAAATTTAAATAAAGTATAATTTAGTATTCTTTTTAAAAAACGTTACATCCTTACACTTGTTATAATTTTTTAATTTTTATTCAACCACTGAATGAATGAATGAAATAATACGTATATATGAAAAAAGTTCTGATAAATATTTATATTTTGTAATTCAATAGCAATTTTTATACATATTAAAGTTAATCAATATTATTAGATTGAATTAACAAGCTTGTCTGTAGGGGTCAAGCTTAATAGATCGCTGATACGAAGGTCCTGGGTATACCCCGGGTTGAGAGAATTAAAAATTATTGACTTTATTTAGTCGAGTTAAAGAGCTTGGAAGTAAGCAAGTAAAGCAGTTGGATGCGCCTGATGCGCCGCTCTTTCCGATCGTGTAGGAATAACATCACATTGGATTATGAAGGTAGATGAATAAACTTGAGTACTATAATATATCCTGTGTTGGCTTTTGAGAGATGCCGCCGTTGCCGAAAACGGTAAAGAGGACATCTATCATGTCTAAATCCCTTACAAATACACATGAGTGTCGACTCATTGACATATTCTACTGAATCCTACTACTATCTATCGACTAATTAGAATTGCGATAAATCTATTAGAAACAGAAGTCATAATCTACACTATATACATATTTTATGGTCACATGATGATAATAGTCTTGACTAGCAGTAGACATAGCTGTGAGAAATATTGACCATTCCTTACACCGCCCATGCACCACCAACCTTGGGGATTAAGATATAATGTCCTTCGTGCCTGGAGTTACACTGACTCATTCGTCCTTCGAACCGGAGCACAAGAATACTAATATTTCAAAACAACGATTCCAATAAGAAAAAAAATCTCGCAATGCGTTTAACAATTAGTTTATAATTCGCAAATAGCTATGTCAACTTCGCTCAGCTTTTAATAACGAATAGACTGCCGTTATAATATATAATTAAAATAACATTTGACATTATATAAGTATATAACAATTACAAAGCTTTCTAAATGTATTACAATAGTATCTCGCCATGTAAGCCGGCCAACAACCATCTAAGTCATTTAACGTAGCTATTTTTATGTTGTAATAAAATGATTCGCTTTCAAACAAACAAAACTAAAACACAAAAAGTTTTTACCGCGATCATGTTTAGCCTCTCACTCGGATTTTTTTCCCTTTTTTGTTATGACGTATTGGACAAGAAAGGAAAATAAATGTATCCGGTTGGGTGTCTGCGCTCTGACTTGAATTTGGAAGGCGGAATTATGAAAAATTCGTAATAACATGTCTACTCATGTGGTAGCCATAATGTAATATTGTACTCTAAATTAAAAAATGAATCTTAATTAAATAATAAATTGAATTAGTGTTCTATTTTCAAAAAAGATCATGTATGTCCAGATTAACTAAATTTTAATCTACGTTTTCCGGGTTATATATTTTTAATCATATATTTTTAGTACACTGAAGAACAAAATTCATTTATTAATATGTGATTATTTTAAATGAGCCAGAAAATTGGTACAGACACGCTGAGCGTGCTTTGGTTTATATTTAGTGATAAGAGTCTCCGCTCACTCTAATTACTGTCGTTAGTTCCGGTCTCATGTAACATTATCGTGAATCTATTTCGTGTTGTCATACAACCATAGTTCTTATTTACTTTAAAATAAAGACAAGTTTACAAATCTGTTTATGGACCGTACAGTCCAATGATCTATCGTCGCGTAATAAAAAATCATCAATGAACATAATGAATGATGATGACGCTATAAAGTTGGTGCGAGTATGAAATTTGTATTATATTTTAAACGTAAAGCTATTTAATCTTACATTAAAAAATGACAATTATCTCATATAATACACAACTTTTCTTGACAAAACGATTGAATTTTTCGTTACATTACGAAATGATAGTCGTTAATATAGACGAACAACATATATAACACAGATAACAGTAATACGTAGTTATGTATATATATATAACTACGTATTACTGTTAATTGTTTCGAAGAATAATATATATTTTGTAGTGCACTCCACATATAAATTATAACTTAAACCAATTTAAAAGCACGACCACGTTACACTTTTACATGAACTTCAATGTATTTTTAATTTCAACTGTTATTGTCCACTCACCAAAAATCGTGCGGACATCGTGAAGAAGTGAAGACCAATCTGTGATGCAGTTAGCTGGTGTGTGATAAAGAAATTTAAACTAAACTTCCTTTTATATTGCAACGTGGTCGCGTTTCGCGACACTGCCTCTCGGTGCCTTCGATCTAATCCACATTCAAAATTTTGCTATGGAAAATTGAATTTTATTTCATAACAATAATAAGGCTTAAATTATTTAATGAAACGCCATGGTTAATATTTTACATGAATTTCTTATATTTTATTTGAAATTGAACCTGTTAACTGAAACAGAAGGTTCAAAATTGACTGCAGTCACATGCTCACTTAAAACTCCATTATTAGAGTGAAAATATGATTTAATTTGGCGGGCTAAGTGGAAATTCCATCTTAGTTAAAATAACTCCATAGGCACTGTAATATAAAAGTATGCAAAAAAGTATTCCAAATTACAAGATTTGGAAATCGGAAAACCCATGCTTCAAAAAACTACTTGAAGCAACAAACTAAACTGTTTTATTTGTTTCACATTTCTTTAAATTTAAGTTGTAATATTTTCTAATTATAATAAGGTTGGATATTTAACCGGATCAAAAATTATCCAGATTATTACTTATGTTTTTCTGCTATAATGCCTTTGGGGTGATATAGAATTTCTCTCATTTTGCGATGAATAGAAAAATATATACCACAATTTCAATCCATTAAGAAAATAAGAGTAGTCTTGTTGTCTTTTCTATTTGTACTTAAAGCCATAAATGCGAACAATTCCATTATTCTATGCAATTGTTTGCAACTTTAGTATGAATATCTCTGCCATGTGTTACTGAGCTAAAACTGGTAGGTTAAGAGAAGTGTGAATGAGTGGCATATAAAAGAGCCGAGGAGCACACGAAAATGAGGAATAATTGAGTTTTGTTTTGCTTTTCAAGTGGGTGGAGAGGGTGCTTTTGAGCTTCATAATTCTCGTCGAGTGCCAGACTAGCCAGTAAAAACCCTCTGTTACGATGAGACGTCAAGACAATGAATATCATCCAATGACAATCTTTGGCTAGTCCGGGGCCCGAATTGAGTAATTATCGTCATGTCGGTCTAAGGTTACAAACGACGACAGCGACGCATCTGAAAACGCGAAAACAAACAATGTAGTTGGACTCTAATCAAATCAACTTTAATAGCTTGGCGAGACATATTTGTTAAATAGAATTATTAATAAGAAATCGAATTACCTTACCTTAGTTAGGTACCAACCCTATTTGATGGAAGAAACCAGAAATATAAGAATAGTATTGATATTAATAATTTTAAAGCAAACGATAACGAAAGGTGAATCGTATTTCTTCTTTAGTAGTTGACTGCTTTGAGAGCCCTTTCGTTATCTAAAAATAATTGATTAAAGCTTGATTTAATTAATTGTTTTGCAGGAATTTTGGTGTCTAAGCACATGAAAAATAGTATTTATAAAATAAAAATAAGTCTTTTGGCTATTTTATTCGTATCCAGTTAAGATGCTCGGAAAGATTGAATCTTTTGTGTGATCAGAATATGATTTGATATATCTCCTCTAAGCCCTCATCGCCTTTTTTAAGGTATATGGATGAACGTATTTAACTACTCCAAATGAAGAGTAGAAGTTTCGTCCTTTGAGCTGTGGTAAGAATTTTCTTCTTCTCTTTTTAATATTAGAAATATAATATATTATATTATATAAACGGGTAACTTACAAAAAACTGATTCTGGTTAACGTTTTGTGTGTGCGAATTTAACTAAAACTATATCAACCAGTGTACAATTTTGTGTTTAAAAATCAAATGAAATTATTGAAAACAAAACAGACTTCAAACAAAATTCTAACGCATAAAATATTTATTGTCTAATTTTTTATATAACCCTAATTTTACTTCAAATATAAATAAGATCAAACGAATGATCAAGGAAGTAAACCCTGCTAAACAAAAAAATATATTTCAAAAACGGGTCATAAATGACGTAGTTCTGAGGTAACAAGCGTAAAATAAAAAGTTTTTTGAAGATTAAAAAGAATTCCACATGATGCCATAGTCTTGTATCTCCACATTCACATTATGACAGCAACTGTGGCAAATAATGTGAATACGAACGGTTCTAAAAAACAAAATGTTTTCCAGATTTCACTCTTATTTCAGCTGAAAGTGAATCTTGAGCGCAAATGACCTACATAGCGAGCGTAACTGCGCGTGCACATCTTACGACTCTCAGTGTTTGTATCGATTATTGTTTGTTATTGTGTATTCTTATGAAGTATATTCTTTATGAGAAAAGTTTAGGGGAAATAAAGACATTTACTTTCGTCAAAAGGAACGTGAGCTAGATTGAGTGAGCTTTACGAAGCTTTGTATAGTAAGTTTGTAATCTTAAATAAATATATATTTTAATCTTAATTATTATCTGGATGATACAATTATAAAATAATCAGAGAGTTTCTTTCTTTGTGTCATTCTAAGCCTTGACAGCATTGCCGCTTAGAGGCTCGAGCATTGAGATGACCATTTTAAGGATGTCATCAGTTTCACAAATATTGATTTAGACTATATACAGGTATACCCAGTAACAAATTCTGGATTAATTAATGAGAGCTATCTTGACACCAAACTGTGGCATAGCAAGCATCGACAGCGACACAATTTATTTTACACCGTAACTAAAGTTGTTTTAAAAAAAAAACATTGATTGGGTGCAATAAGAATGACGTGTTGTAAATGATATAATCAGGTCACTTGTCACTTTATTTAAATACAACAATAGAGTATGATCTTGATTACCTACGCAATCTTTAAAGTAATTTGACAAGATGGAACGGCGTCTTATCCTGTTTATCCCCAAAATAAGAAAGAGATGGCATTAATTTACGTTCTCTCAACAGACTAAATTAAATTCGTTCCAAGGTCGTCAAGCAATTCAAGTCTTGGCACCCTCACCCTTTAAATAAATCCCTCGCTCCGTATAAATGATGAAATTGTCATCTCGCATATGGAGCTATTTATATGGTATTTCTGATAAAATATTAAAAGAGGTAGTGGTTGCAGTTTATAAATCTTAAGTTAAATTAAAAAACAAAATAAACTTTGCTTAAGTAATCTCTTAAAAGCACTTTTAAATCGCTTTTTAAAAATAAATTTAATTAAATTGTTCCATCATTGAAAGTCTAAATTCTTCCTAGAAAAACTGGCACAAGACTCGACACTCTTTTCTACCTATTCTACATATATTATTTAAGGACACCTGACTTATGTACTAATACCACCCTTTTTATTGCAGCTGAGTAAGTTATACATAAAAATAAAAGCCGAGATGGCCCAGTGGTAAGAACGCGTGAATCGTGTACTAACCGATGATCGTGGGTTCAAACCCGGGCTAGTACCGCTGAATTTCATGTGCTTAATTTGTGATTATAATTCATCTCGTGCTTGAAGGTGAAGGAAAACATCGTGAGGAAACCTGCATGTGTCAAATTTCATTGAAATTCTGTCACATGTGTATTCCACCAACCCGCATTGGAGCAGCGTGGTGGAATAAGCTCCAAAACCTTCTCCTGACAAAGAGGAGAAGAGGCCTTAGCCCAGCAGTGGGACATTCACAGGCTGTTACTTTAAGTTATAAATAAGAAGAGAGCGAAACTGTTGTGAGACATATATATAGTAAAGACTAATATAATAATTACACCGCAAGCCCATAAATGCCGGGCGATTCCACCACGTTGCTCCAATGCTAGTCAGTGTATGTTTTCACACGTTATTTCCCTTAAGCGCAACACAAGATAATATGAATAATGTAATACAAATGAAGCATTCCCATTTCCCGCATATTTTGGTTATTATCACGTGAACCACACGGACCACCGTGACTTTATACTAAAAAAGGTGTAATAGAATGAAACATTATATAGCTTTGCTTTATGTCTAAATATATACAACATCATACTTACAGTTATTACAACATTTAGAAAATATTGTTTTCAATAACATTGCTGCACGCCTTGGCATGCCAGTGAATCTAAGGTGAAGGTGACAGGAAAGCTGATATCGGATGAGCCAATGAACCGTGTCGTTAGCCAGTCAACTCGAAACAAAGTTTCCTATGTGCGAAGGTCAGTGAAGAAACGCACGTTTCTCCCGCGGACAATCAGGTAGAAAATATTTTATTGGTTTCATAACTTGACACTGATATTTGAATCTGCATGTTTCAGGTATTTCGCAACGGTAATTGGTTTTGCACAAATAAAGAGGTATCTTTAGGCTTTGATACGCCTTTATTAGATACAGTATGTAGATTTATTAGTAAAATTTACGTCGGTAACATTCGATTTTGAAATTTCGTTCCGTTATTGTTGGCAGTGCAAAGAGATTTCTGGCATAGTGTCTAACTACCTTATAGTTCTGAGCGTGAGGATTTATTTGCATCTGAAAATTGCTTGCCATTTCGAGAATACATCTTCGAAAATACACCAAATCCATTTATGTGTATTTTATATCTTAATGATTAATAATGACTTCGTAATAGTTCGTACGTTCCCGTCGATCAAAATCAATAATCTTTATTTAATAGAAAACACTTACTTTTTGATTGACAATGTACCACCGGTTCGGAAATAAACACTTCATACCTGAGAAAAACTGGCGAAAGAAACGCAGCGGGATATTTTTGTTTCATCTTTTCGATGTTTTGTCCTAATATATACAATTAGAAAAACAAATATAGTCAAATATATTTTTGAAGTAAGACAAACGTAACAAGCAAATCTCTACTAATATTATAAAGTTTAAGAGTTTGTTTGAATGCTCTATTTCAGGATCTACTACAATCAGGGTTTTCAGAGCTGATCGCCGGCTAGAAGTGTCGAATGAATCGAAATTATGCGCGCGACAAAAAATATCCAAGTACATTAGTACAGCTTCATAAAAGTCTTATAACTCGTCTCAATAAACATCAATAATATTCGGCTACTGACTTATTTCTACTAACTACTTGCTACTCTACTAAACTGACCCTATTGACTTTGAAACATATTCATTAATATATTCTAGAACTAAAATAAAAAATCAACAAAACTACACATTACAAATTTATAGAAAAATCACCCCGTCTAAAAGATTCCCCTGTGGCGTTGTATCCAAGACGCTGGCACTATTGCCTCTCTGCACCGCTAGACTTAGCCTTTGGGCTAATTAAGCGCCAGCTCTTGGGTCACCAGAAGTGTGGATAAGTTTCTTAGAGAGATCTTTTATATTTTTTTAGTATCAGACGACCACGGACCTAATGTTTCAAAACCCAGCTTTGCAAATTAATGTTCCGATAAAATAAAATAAGTGTTTATTGAATATTAAGTAAATGAAAAGTTGATTTAAAAAAAATACTGAAAAAGAAAATCAACGTACGAACGATCAAAAATACATAAAATGTAACAAAAATACATTTTACCATAGACTTTCGAATGATATTAATCGAGGAAGCGCGCAGAACACAGTGATGAAAAAAAAATGGGTATTTTGTTGCGTAAATCATGTTCATTGCATAAGTTTACTTTCACATAACTATATTAATGTAAGTCTTAGTTATTCGACAATCGAGACTTCGAATACGACGTTCCTATGAAGACCTAATTATCCTAATATGATAAATGCGATGGTGAGGTTTTTTTTACGTTTTCGCATCATGAAATTTTGCATAGACATTGTGAAGGAAAGGACTAAAGGTACCTGACACCTGATTGATACACGGGCGAGCCGAGGGCAGAAACTAATATTCATTATAAATTTACAGTACGACACATAATAATATGCGCACAACTTTATAACAGTTCATCCTAATACAAACTATGTAGGACTTCATCAGAAAATATACGAATAGCACATTTTCATTGTAAGGACATTCGTTTCCTTCTAACTTCACAATGATAGTTTCTCAATATCTATATGTAGCTACACATCATAAACGCTGAATCTGCAACATCCACACAACTGACTACATGTCACCTCTACTCATAAACGAACCCTAATCCGTCTACGTTGTATCTGCAAATTACTTAATCATCACATCCATTACTTTGTGACTTCAAAAAAAAGAGAACGGCACAAATTATCTATTTTCGATTTTTATTTCACTAGAATAACATATGTTTTAACAGTTTCCACGCACATTACAGGTGCAACTTTGATTTTCATCCCGAAAACCAGATGACTCTGTGCCGTTTTTAAGCAAGCTATCGTTTGGTTCATTTGCAGAGTGTATAAGGGCGAGCGAATTTTGTCAAGGTTGCCCAAAGGACACAGGGTTATCCAGTGTTTAAAACAGATACCCTGTTTCCTTTGTGCGAAAAAACAAACTAAATATAAATAACATGAGATTATTAATACTCTCAGACTGTCTGTCGAGTTTTTAATAATTTTGTGTTAAATAAATATGTACGTAATACGTCCACGACGTATTTGTATGTATAATTTATTACGCAATATCGACAATACAATTATAATTCGATACATTCAAAATACGTTTAATGCAATAAATAATTACTCGTAATGCCCAAAAATATAATACAGGAAATTTGACTATAACTTATTGTATCTTAAAATAAATAAAATAGAGATTCTAAATGTTCTAATAAAGTATATTGAATTTAAAATTTAATGTGTTTTTTATTTAAACATCGTATGCAAACTACTACCATCTAGTGACCGCGTCTAGAGTTCTGCAACGTGCTGAATGCAGTTGCAATCACTCCCCTACTCTAAAAAACTTCAAAGGGCGCGCTTATTGAAAAATCATATATATAGTGAATAATTTACAATCTTCGTAAAAATTTGCAGTTAAATCAAGTTAAACATATATAAAATAAGCTATTTTTAAGCTATTTTATCGTTAAAATCTTTTAACACAAGAATAATTTTTAAATTCGAACCAGTAGTTCCTGACTTTAGCCGGATCAAAAAAATAAACTCTTCTGCTTTATATTATAGTATAGATGAAATATATATTGGATAGTTGTTTAACCATAATTACTTAGAATCAGAGAGTTAAGTAGTATGTATTGTCAAATTTAAAATTATATATACATATAATTGTTTTTCCTTTTTAATATATTTAATAAAATACTACCTCGTAATTATAGATACTGTATAATAGAAGAAATTTTAAAATAGGTGTAATGTAACATTGCTGGGCTATTAATGTTATTTATTAATGATGGGCGTATTAATGTGGCATTGCTGGGCTAAGGCATCAGATTCTTATTAAGAAGGTTTGGAGTATATACCGCCACGCTGCTCTAATACAGGTTAGTGGATACATATGTAGTAGATCAGGCAAGCGGAGGTTTTTTCACGATATTTTCTTACACGAGCACGAGATGAAATAGAAAAACAAATTAAACGCATGATAAATCAGTGTACTTGCCCGGGATCGAACCCATAAAAATCGGTTAAGATTGACGTTTTCTACACTGAGTCATCTCGACTCAAAGATCAGTTTATTTAAAAACGAAATAACCGACCACACAGTTCGTGTTCACATCGTCATATATTCTTGTCCAACTTGATGGGTGGTCATACCGTCCCGCGGGACCTCATACAGTGACTACAAACGGTTTACGTGGAATTAGGACGTCTCATATCTTCCAACTATTTCAATTAATTAGCCGTCGTGCCCGTCTTTGACGGTAGCTATTACTATTCGTAACGATCTATTTAATAACCGGACATTACTCGGAATATGATATGAATTTTTATATCGTGTTATTATATATAAATCGAATAGGTTATCTTTTGAAAACGTTTTCCCCTTTTATTTAATTTTTTAATATATTTGTATGCAACGCAATGTAGTTGCCAAGGCTGGTGGCGCATTGGCGTTGTATCTGATGGCTACCATTTCTTACAATGAAAATGTCAAGTGGCCCATATGCTCGCCCGCCTTCCTATTCTATAAATAATTAACGGATTTCTGATAAAACAAAGTTGTATTACATTGAATTTAATTCATATTTTGTTTGATACGAATGTATTTCAGTTGTAATAGCACCATCTATGCGGGACCATGCACAATGCTTATTCTTTACTCGAATGTTAATAATGTACATTCACTTTACGCAAAAATCTACTCGATTCAATGTTAGATGGCGATGCATCACTTTGATTTGAATTGCGTTGATTTTCATTTAATAATTTCACATTAACTAAGTAGATGAATTTCAACTTGAATAAGTAATAGTAGAATGAGTATTTAATGTGAAAATGTACAAAAAAATGCCACTATTTCACAAAGTTTAACAAAAAAAATGCGAATCTGTTTGCTTAATTGATCAAGTGACATATTGTACAGCTGATATCTGTATCTCCTCATACTTCCCTCATACTATCTAAGTTAAATTTAAAACATATAGACATTATTTATTTTACATTATAATTAAATGTATCAAAAACATGACAATAAAGCTTAAAAATATATACGAAGGCAGAAGTTATTTAATGTGGACATTGCAGCTGCAATCGAAAAACTGTTCGATGGGGAGGATTCCCTTCAACTTCACAAAGGATTTCTATAGTTGATCTTCCGTTAGCCAAGTTATAATATATAGTAGGTATATAGCGTGAAAACGCCAAGGATATATCCATGCAGGAAGCCATTGTCTGCACTGAGCAGTCTTAATAAGCTTAAGCCTTATTTAAATTATACTTTGATTAATAAATATATGTTATAATATAAATTCGATTATAAAATATACGAAAAATCTCCAATCGAATCGCCACTTTTTTCGGTATGTTTATAACCAACAGTCAATTTTCCAAACAGCTATTGCTTGAACTTAAAAATAAGTACGAATCACGTAAATTAAAGATAAGTTTGATATTTCCATTTATCTAATCATTTCGACAAATTACAAAGATATCTGTAAGGCTAATTTATATAATAGTATTATTTCAAATACAATTAGTACCAATCAATTGGCCCTAAGGAGAATAATCGTTTGATTCCCATACGTGTAATATAATTTTATAAGCCGACTTCGAACAAGGTTATTAATTCGGGTTTATTTTGTTTACTTGCTTTTTATGTTTAAATTATTATTTGTAAGTCATTAGTGTATAAGAAAATCAATCCTTATATACTACAGGTACTAGTATGTCATTATGTTGTATGGATGTAAGAATTATTTAACTCCATCCATAATTAATTATTAATAGATGGCCTGAGACCCCAATCAAGAGTACTTTGTATAAGCAAATGAGTAGTGTGAAACTATCTGAGGGCCCTCTGCTATAAAACTAGACAATCAAGCGTTTCCAGCGTGCCCTAATTCGTAATGTATGTAACGAAGGTATGCTAATAATCGGTTACTAGTATAGCCTGTTCCAACAACAACAGGAGTAAGCCCAAATAAATAACACCGATATCATTAGTAGATCTTGAATAATCTATGATATTCACTATGGCCGAGATGGCCGATATAGCCCAGAAGAACGCGTGAATCTTAACTGATGATCGTGAGTTCAATCCCGGGCAAGCACCACTGAATCTTCATGTGCTTAATTTGTGATTATAATTCATCTCGTGCTTGACGGTGAAGGAAAACATCGTGAGGAAACCTGCATGTGTCAAATTTCACTGAAATTCTGTCACATGTGAATTCTACCAACCCGCATTGGAGCAGCGCGGTGGAATAAGCTCCAAGCCTTCTCCTTAAATGAGGAGAAGAGGCCTTAGCCCAGCAGTGGGACCTTCACAGGCTGTTACTTTATTCACTATGGATTGAAAAAAATTGCGTTTTCAATCTCCACGAAGGTGTAATCGGATCGAAAGTTAAATTAATGTGGTCATAACTAGTTAAGTGGAATAGTGTTGTTTTATTAATAAAGGGAAATTAACAAAAAAACTTTTTATAGTGCATAATACAAGAGCAATTAGAAAATCGTATGCAATTCGTAAATCCCCTACTCCGGAATAGGTTATATATATTTCCAACGATTTTTTTTAAATAATTAGATATGAATGTGTCTTTGTATGTTTGTCCTTTATGAATTTCTCCGCCGTTGATTACGATCGTGAGGAAGGTGGTGAGATTCTTCGTCCAGCAGCGGAGTTTCCTGACTCAAAACAAAAAGGTTTTCTCCCTGATTTTTCTTAGACCTTGAAAGAACCTTTATTCTAGTACGAAGCCCGGTACGAGTAGTTAGTAGAACACAATAAATAGTTCGATAAGATACCAAAGTATAGTAATATTCTTATGAAGTGAAGTGAAGTGATTGATGTAATAGTAAATTAAAAATTTAAATTTGAATTTTTAATATTCCTATAAAGTAAAAAGTAAGAAATGCAAATTAAAGCTCTAAAGAAATAAAAGTAAAGTATGCTATGTCACAGATGAAATTATATGTTAAAGTGATAGAACATAGATTAAATATTAAGCTGTATGGTTATTTATGGTTATTTTTATTTTTTTATACATATATTTTTAAACAAATATATTTATATTAAAACCTTAAATAAATACAAATAAAAATTAAAAATAATTACTGTACAAGTCGTGACCGCGTGGAATGGTGGCAAGAATGCTGAAATAAAAGAATTTTTAACTCATCTAAGCCACGGTTAAACTTTGATTTGGTAGTATTATTTAATTATATTGTTAGATTTTTTAGGGTAAAAATATATACAAACTAGTTAACCTTAACTCCCTCGACTTTTTTTATCTGGCCCAGTTACCGTCATCGTTACGAACAAGTTTTTAACGCTTATTCAGTCTTCATAAGCGTGAACGACGAGAAGTCTAATCAAAATCGTTCTAGAAGTTTTTGCGTGATGTTCAAACAAACAGAAAGTTTATATAATAAAAGAGATGCATGATATTATCAAATATGTAAATCGTTAATAGGTAAAGATAGTGTGTGTTCATCATACAGGATGTCGTGATCGTAGTCACGAAGCGGTCAGTTCTGCCCGGGGCCCGTCGGATCCCTGATTTAACGTAACACAAAAAATACTTAGATAAGCCGACTTTCTAATATATACCGCTACGGTCGGCCCTTCCTCCCTTGTATGTAATAAATCTTGAAGAGTCCTCCTCTTAAACGCAGCGCTGCTCAAACGTTTCATCTTTGCAATTATATTTTATTTGTTCGTTATTTGTTTGATTTATTAAGAATTATTTCGATTTCAAATAGAACCTGCCGATACGTTTTAACACTATTTATAAGCTAACTTGATATACATAATTAACAAGTTTTTTTTCATTATATTTGTCTAAATAAAAAAAAAGTTTTAATATCGATTCAACAGCAAAAATTAAATAAATATAAAGTATAATGAAAGGGTGTTGACACAAACTTTCGTGTTAAACTTGGCGGCCCACAGTTTGACTAGCGCTGTCTGACATTTTAATGTGGCCTAATAATCAGAAAGAGTAAAAAACTGTGGAGTATATCGGTGGGCTTTAGCATGCCTCTAGATTGATGCTTCTCGTTGGCTCTCGGCACTCGCGACGACTCTCACCAGCATAGGGGATCTCTGATACCATTACAAAAACCTTCTTCAACCAATTCTTAATGTATAATATTTTTATTATACATGCATTTGTAATGCAACAAGTTCACTTAATGAATTCTTATCGATTAATCTCAACTCAATTTCAGATTTTTTTTCTCTTGAATGTGCTCTCCATCTCACTGTACTCCGGACTACCCAATGAAAACAACTGAGTGGCTAAAATCTCGCGTGCCGTTTTCCATAAACAAATAAAAAATAATTTAAAAAAATCCGACTATATGCTCCAGTCATAAAATAAATTTCAATGAGTAATGTTTTTTTTGCATTCATTAATCCTAATCTATATCGTCATATTATATTAAATTATCGAAATGTTGTCGTAACTAAAATTACAATATTTTGATATATTTATTGTAATATTATTATATAACACTAATGACTTAGTAAATAACTAAGCACAGAACCCGAATCAGAAATTAAAATTCGTTCTTAGTAAACATTTTCAGTTTTTTTATCCAAGTCAGAATATTATCTCTCATAATAAGTGGCTGGACCGTTAAACCTCAGAGAATGCACGGGCAGTGAATGAACTCTTCGTATCGATGGTGGATACGTAATTTGTTTGTTTCTCACTTCCTCTCGACCTTTTGATACTTAAAACCTTCTATATAAATAATTGTATTAAAATAGTTATCGGTACGTCTTTACTTGATACATCTGTATGAGCTTTGTAAAGATTTGAGTTTAGAAATTTATTTGCTTGATGGCAGAAATCAATGATTCGATTCATTAAGAGATTCTGTCAAAACTTAGTTTGTATATGGGACAAAATTATCTATGAAGTTACAATAGTCAATTTAATAAGTAAAGGGTGTTAAATTATTATTCATTCGAACAGGTCTTCTGACGAATAGGATTCGATACAACCAGCGCTACGTTCTGTACGATTTCAAAGTCAAAGTCAAAATTATTTATTTAATATATTTAAAACCGTTACACTTTCTTATTGACTGTCAAAAATCTACCAACAGTTCGGAAATAAACACCTTAGACTCAAGAAGAACCGGCGAAAGAAACTATAATGAATTCTTTTTACCTAAATTAATAATGTACAACAATAGAATTACGGTATGTATTTTTATTTGGCCATTCCAATGAAAAATTCCTGACGGCGATCTTTTCATTTCCAAATTGCACAATCTTCATTGGTTTATCGTCATTTGTCTAAAAAGTAATATAAAATATATTACACATAAGCATTCCTAACGATTGTTTTAAAATTCACAATTGAATATTTATAAACGTCTTTTCTTTGAGTCCGTTATAAAAGCGTTGTGAGCTATACGTTGTCCCACAAAAGATTGAAAAAGACGGTTATTCCTAGTGTAAACGTCACAATTTTTGCGAAAATCTTTGATGTTTTTGTGTATTTCGACTACCTGACCATTGACTCCACTACGAGACATGATTCGACAAGTATTTTCTAGTCACTATTAAAAAATAGAACATTATAAGCTATTCGCTGAATAAAAGCATTTAAGTTAGTTTGTAAATTTGAAAACACATATGACACAATACAAAACTGTTGCTAATTAAAATAATTCTCAACCAGGTTCATTAACGCTAAGTAATTTAAAATATATTCAACATTTTGGTTAAATTAATAAATCACTTTCGCGCTGTCGTTTCCCTGATCGCGTATTTTAAAGAGTTTCACCGATGCAAGCGCAAGTAGGAAGTACGGGCGCACGCAACGCCTTGACACCTAAACATCAATCTACATTCGCTAGTCGCTAGTCGCTAGTTATGTTCTGCGTATGTTTATTGTAAACGATGCCTATATCACTAGCTATTGCAATATTTAAAGATATTTTCTTCATAAATAGAAATGAATAATCCGTCTATTGTTATTTAAAATAGTTGTACATACTTGTTACACTTTTTAAGATTTATATGTATACAGACTTTTGTTGTTGTGTTTTGTAATGTTTTCTTTATATTAGATCTGAATTACAGCCGAGATGACCCAGTGGTAAGAACGCGTGAATTGTAACCGATGATCGTGGGTTCTAACCCGGGGCCAGCACCACTGAATTTCATGTGCTTAATTTTGATTATAATTCATCGCGGTGAAGAAAATCTTCGTGGGGAAACCTGCATGTGTTGAATTTCACTGAAATTCTGCCACATGTTTATTTCACCAACCCGCATTGGAGCATCGCGGTGGAATAAGCTCCAATTCTTCTCCTCAAAATAAATGAGAAGAGGCCTTAGCCCAGCAGTGGGACATTCCAAGCTGTTACTGTAAGATCTGAATTAATAGCATTTATACGATTTAATGGCAAATTATGATATAAGTAAAACATCCTTGTAGCTATTAAGTATTTAAAACAAAAAGTTGAGCAGATTGATTTATGTCATTTTTAATTTCAAATTTAACAAAAAAAACAAGGAAGTTTTTAATAGCATCAATATAACATTTACGTTGTTTTCTTTGTAATAAATAAATCTCTTGACGTTTACAGTTCCTAGTTCGACTCCTTGGTAATCTATATCACATTGTGAACGAACATTGAAACAGTATAAAACATAAATTAAATGTAAAATGACCGTAGTAATTACAGGCGAATGAATCGTTAAAGAAAATTCATTATGTAAACATAAATAACATTGTTAGTCCGAAAAAAAATTAAGCAAAAAAAATCATATTGAAATTAACTTTTTATGAGTACATACATCATTGATATGTAACGATATATTTCAATATCCTTTTAACGTAGAAATGTTTGCCTAAGTAGATTATTTATAGACAATATAAATATTTCGTACTTATTTCTCGCTTACATTCTTTGTCAATTATTCGCACACAAATATATGTAATTCATTATGTATTTATCACGCTACTAGCTCTCTCGTCTTAAGTGAAGGCTAGGAGTTCACCATGGTTTTTCTGGGCTGGTTGGCAGACACAGATGTGGCAGAATTACATCCGCCACAATATGCAATTTCACGATTTTTATCATCCAGATTCGGACCTACGATTTTCAGTTATGATCCATGTATTCTATTTTATTATCTCAGAGCCATGTGGTGTCTTACAAGTGGGTTAAAAATGAAATGTTTTTCTAATAATATATACAAGGGCTTCCCTATTCTATAGTTGATTGATCTTTGATTTTTATTCTGATGGTCGTGGGTTTACGCAAATACCATATATTGTTCAGCAGATAAGTGCCGATCGCCCGAATCTTATGTATTAACGGGGCCTCTTAGGAACTCCTTGTATGTTTTGTTGATACAGTCCTTATTTTACTGAATAGCTAAGGTTACCGCGACATACTGATCAAAATTACTTTTTGCAATGCTACGAAAACATCTAAAAACTTTTTGGAAATGACTATAAATAAATTTAGGTTATTTGTTAGTTTCCATCGAATTGTTGACTGTGTTCATTTCATACGTCTCCGACGAAACAACGGTCACAAAACATTTTTAACGTTCGAGAAACGTCACTGAAGCGTTGTAAGTCTGACGGGTCGAGATAACAATTTAATAGTTGCATGGGTAATAAAACGGTTCAGAAATTGGTCACAATTACCCTGGTTACTGCCTCGTAACATTTTAATAGTCAAGATCAATTTTCTGTGGGAACGAACGATGGATTTTACATTAGGCTATAAGTGTCTAAGTAGTTTTTTATCAGTTTGTTGTATACGCGCTAGCGTTTTCCTTATTTTTAGATCTTCTTCTTCTTCTATTTCTTTTTGTGCCGCTCCACTACTGGAGGTTGGCCGTCAGCTCAGCGAATTTTTCGCGGTCTCGCGCCAAGCGAAATAGATTTTCCACGCTGGCGATCTTCGTCCATTCGCGGATGTTGCGCAACCAGGACTTTTTTCTTCTTCCAGCGCGTCGTTTGCCCTCTTTGCCTACTTAGCCCATCATTATAATTTGGAGCAGTTGGTATCGCTTGTGTATTTTTAGATGGTAATACAGAATTAAGCAAGTGACCATGTATAAATTTTCAGTAAAAATATGATTATAAAAATGTTCCAAAATCTTAAATTTATCAAATATTCAAAAAAAAATTGATTAAAAATTTTGCCGTTGTATTATATAGAGTAGAAAAATAATTACTGAATATTCAGGCTTTGTCCACGACGAAGTTACATGGGTTTTACATCGCCCTGAATAGCTTCGATTAAATGATGTTACTAAATTACGGCTATGCGAGACATGGCGGCAGTGGCGTAACTATACCAATTGAGGCCCGTGGCAAAGTCATTGCATGGGGCCCCCCAGGTACAGGAGCGAGACATAAATTTGAATAGGCAGTTTAACTTGTTGAAGGTGAAGGCGCAAAATTGGAAAGTGACCAATAGGGGGGCCCCAATGCACCTGTAAGAAATATCTAAATATAAGACACTCCTCTCAGACTGGGCCCTCGTCGGATCGGGGCCCGTGGCATTTTGCCAGCCCGGCCACCCTATAGTTACGCCACTGCATGGCGGGGTCACTGCCACGTTCCAGAAAAATTTAACGTTATTTGTCAATATGAAAAATTTACATATTATCACAAGACTTGTTGTTGATTTTTATAGAAAAGGTGGGTCTACGGACTGTACGCGCATATGGCTCACCTGATAAACGGTCACCGACACCCATTGACGATAGACATTGGCATTATAAGAAATTTTAACCATCGCTTACATCGCCAATGCGCCATTAACCTTGGGAACTAAGATGTTATGACCCTTGTAATTACATTGGCTCACACACTTTTCTGATTAATGGGTAGTACCTACCCAGAATAGCTGGCACAAAGCCCTGCCACCAGTATGCTTGAGGAATATGTTCTTAATATAATTATTTTAACTTTAATTTCATTGCCTGTATTTCCCATCTTAGAAAGATCTGAATAAAACATAATTTGTAAAGCCATATTAATTATTGGAGCCAGTGTAAATTTATATACTTTACTAGCTGTGGTCCACGGTTTCACCCGCGTATAATTAATAAAAATATAATGATAAAAATCAGCTCTAGGCTGACCTTCGTCGATAAAAAGACTATACAACACAAAAATAATTTTAAATTCGAACCAGTAGTTCCTGAGATTAGCCGGATCAAACAAACAAATTCTTCAGCTTTATATATTAGTAATTAGTATAGATTTATAACATGTATTTTGAACTGCATTATAAATATATACAACATCTTGTATGAAATGAGTTATATTATATATTATGTATATTTTATTGCAATCGATCCATGTCAACGATATACACTATGGTGCATTTGGTAATGATAAAATATTTAATTTAAAAAAGATTTTGTCAAAGGTTTTTTCGTTCATAAAATATTTATTAATCATTTATTCTACCAACAAACGTCAATACAAGGCATTGCTATGTATCGCTTTGTAGAATGTGTAAGATGTAAATGTCATAAGAAACATAACATCTTAAGTGCCATGACAGCGCAATTATGTCGAACTTTTTATTTCATTGAACTCTTTTTAAAATAAATTATTTGATCGTATTCATGATGCCTACGCTAGTCATGATGAATACGTACCTCTGGAAGGTAACAAAGGTCAACAACAATAAACATTAAAAAAATGCTGCGTTACGTTTAAACAGTGAGAGGGTATGACATAATATTGTGATTAAATCTAGATCAGAATCATGATGATACATTTTAACGACTTACGACCTTACTTTTGTTTAGCGGTGTTTAGTTACACTTATCTATCTCTTTCTATTATCAATGATTTTATAGAAGAAATAAGAAGACGCAGCATTGTATAACTTTTAATTCTCTAAATATATATATTAAGGTAAAGCCGTTGAAAAGGAAACAATATTTACGTTAAGTACTTCTAAATGTTTAATTTTCATCTAATTCGTGACGTAGGTATGTCACGTGACAATAAATGCCGGCCCTGGCCTTTGATCGGGGTAGAGCGAGATTGTTTGTCAGCGCCCTTTGATCGATGCTTTCATTTCACATAAATTGCATTTCAGTGATTGTCACATAAATAGTAATTACAACATATTTATTAAAATCAAACAACGGTTTTGTATATATAGCAGGGATATTTTCGCGTCCCTTGCTACCTGTCGCCTAGAGCGATCGCTCCTTGCTCTCAGAGTCAACGATGATAAGCAAATTATAGTATAGGAGATCGAGCTTCCCCCACAGATGTGTTCAGAATGATATTATGTCCCTTGTGCCTGTAATTACACCGGCACTCTCACCCTTCAAACCGGAATACAACAATACAAAGTACTGTTGTTTTGCGGTAGAATATTTGGTGAGTGGGTGGTACCTACCCAGACGAGCTTGCACAAAGCTATACTACCGAGTGAATATATAAGTTTTACGAATCTATTCCTTTAAACCATTTAATAACACGAAAATGTTCATTTGGTCCTATTACGAATTTAAAATAAGGAAAATTTAAGAAAAAAATACCACTCATTTTATTATAATCGAATATAATTTACGAATTAATTCGATAAATAAAAGTTAGTTTTACAATAAAATTAATGTAATATCTTATCAATAGAAAGCAGGAAAATGTTTTCAATTAACATATAAGCTAGTTTTATATGTACATAATATTTTTTCCCACTACCTGTTAGATTAAGATATCATAAATTATTATATTATAATACGTAAAATGATTAACACGATTGATACCGCGTACCCCTAGAGATACGATTTATAATCAGCGATTCGCGGTGGTCATTTCCTCATTTATTTATGTACTAGCGTTTTGCCCGCGATTTCTTCCGCTATGTTCCGGGTCCCTTGAGAATACGGGGACAATATGTATCCTATGTTACTTGCTGATAATGTAGGCTACATTCGTGAGAGAAATTTTAAAATCGGCTTAGAGGTTTAGGCTTGAAAGCGTAACAAGTAAACAAACTTACATTCGCATTTATAATATTAGTTAGGATAATTACTTCATATTATATATTTATTTAGAAATATAAAAGCAACTGGCCTCCTTGATGGTGAGTGGTTACTTTTATCTCTAGAATCTAGATATTGTAACTGTAATAAGTATAAACTACATTTTACATCGTCAATGCACCACCAATTGATATTACGAATTCTGATCACTCTGAGAGACATCCCAGCTGCTTAACGTGATACACTATTTTGATGCGTCTTTATAAATTCCTTCCTTTATATTTTATTTTTCTTTTCCTTCCTTCCTTACAATTATAGTAATTATAACGTTATTTTCAGGTGAGTCACGATCGAGTTCTACAGCGAGTTTCGTGTGTTAGTCTCACAGAATAGCTCCCCAGATCTTGTATAACTGCGATTCTTATTTTTTCGCATGAGAGACTTCAAATCGTTTAATTTTGCATTAAATACTTCCACCGGATCTATCGTAACGTAATATTAATAGGAAATGTTCAACATTGTATAACAACACACGTGTAGTTTTATTGTAAAATCAATAAAACTTTGATGTGAGTGTTATTTTATATAAATTAATGACACTGAATGTTTTCGTGTAACACTAGGTCTCCGACTAGGAACACAGCTATGATTTGAGCAGAAGTGTCCGACGGACAACTACAGACGAACAGACGGCAACTTTCGGACGGCAAAATCGGTTATTACTAATGGATGTAATAATTAACCTTATGGGAAATTCTGTTAGAAAATTCTTAGTAGCAGCCCGAAGTCTGGAAGATGGAACTTTATAAACTCCTATGCTTCGGAAAGCACGTTAAGCCGTTGGTCCTGCGACAGAACTCTTTCAGCTCGGTTCGAATTGGCGTCACACTTGTGCCACACTTGTGCACATTTATCTACTGTGCAGTTGACTAATTGCTGTTGAGATAAGCCGCAGTGGCCGAAATCGATCTGGAGGACACTACTACTACTACTTTAAAGCCGACTACACTCGCCCATGAATCCACAACCGACAACAAAAACGTATACCGAGCGGAGAACACCGCGTATCGAGAACGCGAAGCCACGACACAGTCAGTTCTAGCGGAACGCGGTTTTCTTACAAAGGGTAATTAAGATATAGACAGTATGGACTATTAAATATTTTTTGTTTTTAAAAAAGAGTTTATTATTAACAAGTGTGTGCTTTTATGATTTATTTTAATAAAAGTTTTGGTAGTTGAGACGTATATTTCTTGTATGATTACGTTAGAATCATAATTATTTAATCTGTTATTCGTTAAAAGATTTTCATAAATTATGATTAAATGGAGCATTAACTTGAGCTATCGGGCTATGCGTGTCGGTTTCCTCTATAACAAACAGTTTATTGCTACGATTATGTGATCGAGACAAGCTCAGGGTTGCAAATTTAATTTTGATTTATAAATCGTTAAGAATTTAAACGTTAGCCGTGTAAGTATATTATATAAAAAACAGTATCACCTTTAACGTTTTTATTCAATATAAAAAAAAAGTGTTTTGTTTTCACTGACTCCTTTTTTGCCGCTTTTGATTACAAATTAATCATTGGCACTTTAAAAAAATCATTCATTGAATAAAATAGGAATAACAATTACCATAAATGTGCTGTGAAGTTAAGTGCTTGAGAAATAACATGTTATAATTACATCGAACACAATTTTTTACTTGGTTTGTAGGGCTCTGTGCAAGCTCGCCTCGGTAGGTACCAGCTACTCTACAAATATTCTACCGCAAAACAGATGTTCTTTGTATTATTGTGTTCCGGTTTGAAGGGTAAGCGAGCCACTGTAACAACTGGCACGAGGGACATAACATCTTAGTACCCAGGTTTGTGGTCCATTGGCGATGTAAGATATGGTTAATATTTCTTCCAATGCCAAAGTCTATGGGCGCTGGTCACCACTTACCATCAGGTGGCCCATTTGCACGACCATTATAAACTAAGACCACATAATTATCTTTTCAATGTTTATACTATCTTTTATTATTTTTATGCAATGATATTATTGTAAATATTTTTTAATTGCGACAACCCTATTAAAATATGTAATGCGTTAATGCGGACGTACGCGATCGGGTGCGCACGCGACGCTTACGAGTACTTCATCAGCACTATCATAATAATCTATCTCTCCAAGATACAAATTGGCTGTTGAAATGCGCTTTGTTAGTTCATATACCGTATCTTTTTTTAATTATTTAGTTACTTCAATATATAATATTTAAACTAAATCTTCATTTAACTAGCTTACTACAAATACCTTACTTAGTTTTACAATACTTCATTTTTATTTATTTAACAATAATACAATATCAACAACAGCAGTACTTTGTATTATTGGGTTCCGGTTTGAATGATGAGTGAGGCAATGTAATTACAGTCACAAGGGACTTAACATCTTAGCCCTCAAGATTGGAGGCGTATTGGCGATGTAAGAGATGGTTAAAATTTCTTAAAATGCCATTGTCATCGTCGTCGGTAACAACTTATTATCAGGTGGTCCATATGCTCATCAGCCTACCTGTACAATAAATAAAAATACATACTCCATTTCTTTTAGTAAGTTAATAATTTATATTACGAAAATATTTTGTATCGTTTAATATCTCAGCGATAGTCAAGTAACAAATGTTCTATTTTTTTTTATACATACATATCTTCGAAACAATGAAAGTCAGGCCTAGTTTATGTTTTTATGACTATTTTTACTTCCCATGCGGCACCGGACGATGAACAAATACCCACAGTGACTATATGGGAAATCTTGGACTACGTACTGTAGAGATTACTAACACAATGCTTTTAACAATATATGAGCTCGAAGAGAATATAAATTTATGGAAAGCTAATGAATGATTGGAGTAACCGAAAACTCGGGTATATCTTTATTTCTCGTGATTACTTAGTATTTTCATTTCATTTTGTTTTATTTATTGCCAGTAGTAATGTACACTTCTATCTTGCTATATGGCTTCGTGTAATTAGCAGTTATATTAGCGTTGGTGTGCACACGCATTCTACATTATTCTACCACACCAGATTTGCACCTCGACTTGCGGTACGCACAAAGCATTGGTCTTGAGAGGCAGTTCACTGTAAGCAGAATTACTTAAACTTTTCCATATTGCACCAACGTCACGTCAATAGTTCGTTACAGAATACAGTTTATGACACTTCTAAGGGCCACTTGCCTTCTTTTTGACTTATACTCAGGAATTTATTTGACTACACTTACACTTGGTGGTAGAGCTTTGTGCAAGCTCGTCTGGGTAGGTACCACCCACTCATCAGATATTCTACCGCAAAACAGCAGCACTTTGTATTGTTGTGTTCCGGTTTGAAGGGCCAGTGCAATTACAGGCACAGGGGATCTTCGTTCCAAGGTTGGCGGCGCATTGGCGATGTAGGCGATGGTTAACATTTCTTACAATGCCATTGTCTATGGGCGTTGGTGACCACTTACAATCAGTTGGCCCGCCCATATGCTCGTCCACCTACCTATACAATAAAAACAAAAAACAACACTAGTGATCGTTACGAATTGCCATATTATTTTAAAGTCGATGAGATATAGGTGATTAATATTATTTAGTCATAGAAATTAATTATTGCAAGACGTGTGTTCAGTTCATTAATTTTACAAAGAAATGCGATTTATGAATGTATAAGGAACAACGTAAGGATTGATCACTGTACTTACTATATTAAAAGAAATATATCTGCTAACTATTGTGGAATAGTAAGTTAAGTATAATACACAGAAAACAGACTTACATTTAATATAAAATTATTTTAATTACAGAAGGTATTTCGAAGGCATTATCATATATTACAATACGGATATTGTACTATATGATAATACCTTTCAGCACCGGACCTATGTCACCGGACAAGCCAGCCCCAGCCAGCAATATATTATTTTATTTTACTCCAACGGCTTTGGAATGGGGTCCTTGAATATTAAAATGCCTTGGGGTATTCGATCTCTTTGTCCGGACTTGCTTCCAGAAGTTACTTAACTAGAAGGTAAAAACTAACAATCATAATATTTGATAATATCAATAAAAAAGGTACCTAATATAAAATCTCTTGTAAATAAAAATCTGCTGTACCTAAATCTAAAGTTAGGATATCATTATAAAATCATACATTTATACTGATAAAAATTTTCAATTATTACTTTCCTTTAGCCACTTGTGTTTTATTGCTGTGAAAAACGCAACCAAAGTCAAATGTATTGAATGATGAAATGTAAACAAAGATGATTTAACTCTGCGTGATCATTTGGATGTACATCAAAATCAATACAATTTAAACCCCGCTTTCGTCACTTAATTCTCACTTACCCCGCACTTACTTTACGCACACATGAGCTACGCTATGATCTTTCAGGCGTGAAAATGAATGTTATAAATAAACACGCGCAACGCGGCCAATTATCATACTAGCCTGAAGTCCTGTGCCGTTTTGTCCATTGAAAAAAATTAACCAAAATTTAATAAACATAAGTGAATACGAAATTCGGCTCTCGCCGATCAGCAGCAATCGGGATGGATTGGTTGAAATTGGTCGGTATCAAGATTTTGTGATAATATCGTGATTGTGATTAGTGCAAAGGACTGTTGCTATTTTAGTGTTATTTGTGATTGTGAAGGATTTAAATAACGTTATTTATCACATTGCATGTTGATTATTTGATGAATATCAAATTATTTTAACATATTCGTATTCATATGATTTTACCATATCGTATAACTGTTAAAAGAAATAAGTTTTACACTATTGATTAGTGTACTTTATAGAATTATTTTTCTTTTTAAAAATGAAATAAATAAAATTAACTTATCACCAAATGATTAATAGTGAAATTAGTTATGTACTCGAAACAAACGCATAACTGTTTACGAAATAATAATATTTCAGGCTATTGTATTAAAGGCTAATATGTCACCTCTTTTTCAAAATTCACTTAATATTTTGTATGAAACTTTATCTATATGATGAAAATATGTATTGTATATTGTATAATTAAATGATACAATCATTTAATTATACAATACATATTTTATACTTATTATTATATACTTATTTCTATATAATGAAATTGAAAATGGTAGTAATTGAATGATTAGACCTTAATTCAATTATAATTATAATGATAAGCAATTGGCAGTAAAATAATATATTTTTTTCTATTTTTACAGTTCACTCTTCTTGTAGCTGTTGCTTCCATCTCTATAAAGGCAGATGGACCTAAGTAAGTTTTTAATTATACATAGTTATATAAACATTATGTTTTATACAATTATATAAAAACACAATTTTAGGATTGTTATTTCTTGTATTTATTTTTCATGCTAAGCGATTGCAACTATTATTTAAGTTATAATGCATTAGCGACTAATGACAATTTATAGTACCTAAACAAGCAAGGCGATAATTGTCAAATGCAGATAATAAATGGGGGGTATTATGATATATTTATCAGAGCTCAGAGTTTAGCTTTAAAAGTGTAAGATAACATTCTCGCATTTTATTTTTAAAAGTTATTACAAGACGGAATTTATTTGCTAGTAAGTGTGATGTACAGACAGGGTAGCGATGTCGCGACGACGAGAGGGAAAGCCTGTCGAGTCACGCGTGCCGTTGACTCTAGGCGGAACCGCTAGAAAAACTGACTAGCTTGCATGCGAATGCTTCGATGTACTTTCCTCATACGATTATTTAATTATTTTCATTACGATTAAAAAAAATACAATTGATAGCTAATAGTATACCAACACTAATTTTCTTTTGTTACAGAAAAAAGATTCGCATACATCTACCACAGAAAGTGAAGCATATCCACCATCATAAGAAAATTTACATAACGAACCACCCTGCGTCCTCACAGTATGCGCCGGCCTATATGCCGAGTGCCGAGGGCACAGTGGCGGTACCTACGAACGTTTTGCCAGCTATGGCAAATCTTGTACCAATAAACTCCGTGGATCTTTACGACGAAACTCAACCACGGCTGCCCAGTATCTCGCCGGCAGCTTCGCAGCTTTTGCCTTTGTACCATGCTCGTGGATACTATGGTCCGACGCCCGCTGATATAGATGAATCAGATTACGATACGGCTCCAGAGCCAGCTGAATATATATCCTCATCTTATTCATCTCCGAACGCGGGACATCCTTCTAGTCATCCTCCTAAGCGAGTAAAGATTATCAAAATTAACGAACAACCTCGTAAGAAAGTAATACGAAAGGTAAAACCAAAACGAGTAGTTATACGGAATAAACCTCAACCCCCACCGCCGTCAGATGGCGAACATCCAGTATCGACTTTTCATGAACAATTTTATTCGGACATTGACGGCTCTGGAACAATAAGGAAAATAAGAAAGCCACCACGAGTAGAGAAAATCGTGGACGGTGACACAGAACATATTCATACCTACAGCGAGGAACATATACATAAAGTCATACTGGATGATGGTCCAAAGATTGGTAATGTTGTTGGTGTTGATCATTTTAACGGAGTAACTGGAATTGCTGCTGGACAAGGTATAATACCATTCAAAAATTCTCAAACATTAATAGCCATACCATCTCACTCTTTTGGTAATATAGGATCTGTTGGTTCCTTAGGAAATACGGGACACTTTGAATATGCTGCCTATAATCCGCGTGAAGTTACACATGATCATATATTTCATGACCATGGAGAAATTTCTTCGGATATAGAATTAAACAAGGACTCTTTTGGTTTGCCGCCTAAAGTTTCATATAATAGTAATGGCTTGAGAATAAGTGGTTCACAAAAAAGACCTAAAATCAAACATTCTCAAAAAAGCAAAAAGTTCGCTAAGCCCACGTCGAATGATTTCTCTTACTATGAGAGCATTTACTCTCCCAGCAGTAGACCAAATAAAATACAGAGGCCTTCATTAACCGTACCTTCGTTTGAAGTTTCTGGCGAGGCAAACTTTGAAGATTATAGACCTATTCCCGATTTTGGATACAAAGAAAATAAGAAGCCTCGAAATTCAGTAGCCACTTATTATGGGAAATCATCAAATGATTATCGACTGCAACAAGCAAGTCCTCCGGCTCCATTTTCGGTGTCATCGACTGTAGTACACGAATATAAACCTAAAAGATTTTCAGGTTCAGCTTCTGCACCTTCAAGTTTATCAAAAATAAGAGACCCCTTCGCTAATTTCAAAGATACATATGCAAATAACTTTGAATACGACACATATGCTTCCTCGTCAAATGTTTATGCTTCTGAAGATAAAAATGACGTTGGATATTCCAACCAAAGTAAAGGAAAAGGAAATAAAAAATCAATATCGACCCAAAATATTAGATTTGGCAACCAAGATCATACAACATACGTTGATCATTTGGACGATGTAAGTTTTGTGGACGACTTGGACAGCGACGGCCCAACGGCTTTAGAAAATGACGATCAATTTGATCAATCACAAAATAGTGAATCAGTAACAACGGGAGCGTACACGATTAAAGAATCTTCTCCAGCCCACCAGTATTACTCAATGATGGCTGCGAAGGCTCTTCAAGGTGAACAAATATCGGTGCCTGAAGCTTCCAATGATAATTTTCAATACGCTGAAGCACCGACTCCTACAACGACAGAGTTTACATCTTTAGCTACCTCTGCCATGCCTAGTTCAAATCATTACAGTTTTCAAAGTACGGAAAATCCCCACACAGAATCTCCCAAATACATACCTGAAATAAAATCAAGTAATAAAAATAAAGAGGCGTCTCATCAACCGACTTACAGCAAAGTCCTGATGGAACCTAGGGATCGTTTTATGATTAAAGATATTCAAGCATCAGCGAGAGATTACAGAACAAGAGCGATACAAAGTCAAGAGTCGGCTCGATCACAGGATCGAGATACTGCGACTGTAAGAGGAAAACTTAAATATGGTGACAAAATTTAATTTATTTGTAAGCTTTTAGTGGTGTAAAGTTGGTTTTTGGCAGTGATATCAGAACTCTGTTCATCAAGAATGGACGCTGCGGTGATATATAACAGAATAAACCACTGTGGTACCTTAATTTATTTTAAAAAATAAAATATGTCGATTATAAAATGTAAATAGATTGAGTAAATAAAATTCATGCATTTTATTGAAATTCTTAGATTACATAAGAATTAAAATAAAGAAAAAATTGTCGAAAAAATATTTTCATTTCTTCTTGTGACAGAACTCAAAATTATTTCTTTACAAGTTTTGCTTATTTTTAGCAAGCTTTTAAGTCGTGATTCAACTCGTGTGCCATTTTATATGATACAGCGCCGATATTAATTATTTGATACTGTAATACACAAATATAAACCAATAACAATTGTTATAATACAATATTTTGTTCATTATAATAAAATGTCGACTGATGCTCTATTCAAATATTAAAGCTTAGGCAAAATGCAGTCGGGACAAAAATAAATAATAATTAACCACCATAGTAGTAGGTTGGGGGCGCATTGGCGAGGTAAGGGATGGTTTTTCTTAAATCTTTATACTTTCATTCTTAATCAACTATATTTATCATATTTATAAAGTATAATTATTTCAGGTATTTCACCGCGCAGGTTCTCAGATAAGGAGAGAAAGATTAATTTTAATTGAGCAAATTATTATAACAAATAGTTCAAGTCCTATAAGATTTCTTAACTATTGTTCCGCCCTTAAGACGTTGTCAAAAGTTTTTTTCGATTCAAATGAAAGTACTAAACACTTCTGAATTATACAGAGTATCAGACATAAGATATAACCGATTTATACGAAGCTACAAAGCTGTATTTAGTATTGTAAGGATCTGGTTCAAAAGGATTATGGAGCTAGTGTAGCTATCAGTACATGGGACGTAACATCTTAGCTAAGGCTAAGGATAGTCTTATCCAAGGTTGGTGGCGCATTGGCGTTGAAAGTAACGTTTAATATTTCATACAGTGCCAATGTCTATGGGCAGTGGCGACCACTGACCACCAACAGGTTGCTAGTCCACCTATCGATATTATATAAAAAAATGAACATAGTAAACGGTCATGACTACTCTCTCACCATCTAATAAATAAACGGATGTATATTATTTTATGTTTTAAAGGCAATCTGATTACATCGAATATCACTATATAATGTTCATAAGCGCCTAACACGATATTTCCAAACTAACACTTTTTATATAGATAAATTATATAAAAAAGTATATTTAATATTTTAGTCATGTTTCATCGTATTGTATTCTATTTCGACGGTAAAAAGTCAACGCCTAACAAAAAACAACGCCTTTGAATTTTTTTTTCTAAATTCGTATGAAACATCATTGCCTCACAATTTTGTAAGGCGCCGTCTGTTACCATTGTAAAAATGTTGAATGTTTTATTTCACTAAGTTTTATTACAGTTTAAAGTTTATGTCAAATACGAATAATTAATAAATAATTTTCACCCTTTCCAGGGTGAAAATTCAGGGTATTCTGTAATAAATAGTAGTCTTTTTGTAATCCAAATCCAAATAAATTCTACGTTAAATAATTTTTCAGGTTAATGAACTTGTTGACAATTCTTCGATTTATATATATTACACGAGATATTATAAGATATATTATTAAGTCATATACATAATTGTTTTTACAGTCTAAAATTGGTATAGTGTGCGGGCATTGACATTCTTGTTTAGGTATTAAGGACAGAGAAATCTCGGCGCGAGATTATTATACCATAGTACAAAACGTACTCGTTCATTACAATATCCTATTTGAAACATAAATGTAATAATGTAAAGTTTTTAAATCCAGAGTGTAATCCAAGTCAAAAAATAAAATAGGTTATAAGAATATAAATTCTTTATTAATATTAGATTTTATAAATATATATGATATACTTACAAAATCTATATAAATAAAATGATAGAGGTCTGCAGTTGTGCGCGCATCACGGAAAAACTACTGGATAGATCTCAATGAAATTTTGTAAGCATTATTTCTTAAAAAAAATTATTGCGATATCTTCATTTAATAAAAAGTTATTAAAGTTTCAAGAAACATTGATTTGTATATGCACTGCGTGTTCAGTGATGTATGTTTTAAACAAAGTATATTTTTGCTTGCGATCTTTTTTATGTTTTTTCCTTCGAACATAAGAAAACTTTGTTAATATATCAAGCAACGCGGACGAAGTCGCGGGTATCAGCTAGTATAAACTAAAAAACATTGTGCGGTCGGGAGACCCCATGAGGAACGAAGTTCTGTGCGATAGTTTTTCAACTCAGACTGTGTTTTCAAATGTAGTGATATTTATTGATTATATTAATATATTTTTGTCACACCGAAAAGCACCTCAACCTCCTCTTTATTTCGACCTTTTAAATTCGAACGCATCGCATTTTGTAGCATTTTAGGTAGGTGCAGTATGAACGCTATTTCGTTACTCAAGTGACCTTGGGCCACTGCCATTTCACTCTACTGTAAGCCGCGTAAAAGAACGTAGTTACAATAACTACTATAATAAAACTCTTAAAGAGATATACGTCAGTACATAGGAAAATATGTTTTTAAATATTATCCATCAGTGATCAGAATCCAATGGATCCTTTTAAATAAATATACAGTTATAACTAAATTACCCACATTAAATGATAATATACATTTAACCTCAGCCATGAACGTATTCTTTGGTAGTACTCCTACAACGTCGAGACCAGTCTTGTATCCATGAAGTATTCTTAAATTACTTCGAAGAAATTAGACGGGAAGGAAACCTTCCTTGTACGAGCTTTCTATCATGATTCATGGGAATCGGAACGTTCGGAAGTGAAGGGTGATTGCGTAACCGACGAACTTAAGCACAGACCGCGTGAGTTCAAATCCTTATGTAATATATCTTATTTGACAATTCTATTTTAATAAAGAAAATATATATTAATCATTCTCTGTTTGTACGAATTTATGATTGATGATCATATTAACCACTAGCTTCCCGTTTTGACTGTATACGGGTAGAATATTACGGATTTTGTGATATTTTTCAACCAATGATATATAAATATTCGTCTACTGATCTATTCGCCCGTACCGTGATAATGCACAACACACCCTGCGCATTCTTTTACGCGTATGTTGTAATATCTTGTAATAATTCTATGGCATATAATTATACTTTATACAGGACCAATTGCTTTTATTGTACTCCGGGGCTAAACACAACCAACCTCCAAATACTAGAATACTATACAGATTTTGTCGACAGAAGAAATAATTATTTATATAGCCCCACTCAGAATTTTAGCTGGGTCCTCGGGGTCAATGACCTTATAAGCTTACTAGCTAATCGAGGTGGTGCCAAGTAATATGCAATCAGACATAATACTACGGAAATAACGAAACTATACTAATTAACCAGTGTCGATGTTAATAAGTTGTCTAACTTTTCTAACCACGAATGCTGTGAAGCTGATTCACAATCGAGCTGAGCGGAGTCTTCAGTTACTGTAAGTCCTTTTTTTCATATTAAAATAATTTATAGTCATGATATCCACGTAATACTTTTGAATGTAGTGATTCTCACACGCTTTATCACTTTGATAATAAAATTCTCAAGTAGTAGAAAATACAGCATCAACGCACTCTCCCACAGCATACAAAGGTCAGATGTCAATCATTTTACATCGTAGGTTACGATCTATAATACGTATATACCTACTTTCATGTTTTTAATTTAAATAAGATGTTATGATTATTTACGCTCTTTATATATTTTAACTTGTTGATAAAATCATTAATGATGTTCGATTATTATTAACCATTGTTACTAAATGTTGATTGAAACTGTTTAGTTAAATACTGATTAATCACTTTCTGTCATTACATTCGAAAGATAGAGACTAGCCAGTATTCTAAACCGCGACTTTCATTTATGTTCTCTATCTCTCCTAAAGAATACAAAAAGTAAATTTTAAAAAGTTGAATAATAATTAATTGCAACTGTAAGAATGTAATTTTTCACCTCATGCACACAATTGTCTCTGTAGAAACATGTTAATTACTCTTCCGAGCGGTATTATGATGACCGAGCCATTTCGCTTCCGTTATTATCTTCACGATGGTTATTACATAAGCCCATATACATTTCACTGCTAATTCATAATCTTTTACGATGAATATTATTTTAAGAATGTTAGTTGACGTAAGATACGATGATAAATCGCGTCTGACAGAATTATTTGATCATTTGAAAATTGGTAATCACGAATTGTACCTTATTTTTATATTATTTAATATAAATAAGATATTTCGGATTTCTTCATTTTATTAAGTACAAGCATTAGTTATTCTACTATTTAGTTAAATAAAAACAAATTATTTAAAATTACTTTTTAGTAAGGATATACCTAATTTTTTTTTTTTTATTATTGAAATTATGTTATATTTTTCTTGCAACTGTTGTATTATAGTCGATAGGAGTGCCAATAACTTCTGTCGATGTTTTAAATTATCTGTCTGTCACTGAAAAATAAAAAAGAAATTAAATAAACATATTAATAATAATAATATCCTGGGACATCATTCACACATCCATCCAGGCCATCTGACCCCAAACTTAGCAGAGCTTATACTTTACTTTACTTTTCTTTTGTAAATACATACTTATATAGATAATTACTCCCAGACCCAGGACAAACAGACATGTTCATGCACACAAATGTATGTCCTGGGAATCGAACCCACGGCATGCGGCGCGAAAGACAGGCGTCTGCCAACCACGCCACACGGCTCGTCATATAATATATCATTTTCTATCAGAGCAGTTTCTGCTCCAGAAGTCTTACTAGATGGATTGATTAATTGTACATATTTACTTGTTTATATGACGTTTGTCATAGATTTCACGCTGTAACCGAAATTTCGGCATAAGTAATTAAATTATTATTACAGGTACGTATTCAGTACCGGCTGAAAGTTCATGGAGTGATATTAAACATACGAGTTCAATGGTATCGTAAACGTTCCGTTGGTCTAATAGCTATATATATATATATATATATATAAGGCTGCAGATCCCGAAGTCTTGGGTTCAAGCCCTAAGTCGAGCCAATAAAAAGTAATTAGGTTTTCTGTCGAAAAATCTCAGTAGCCAGCCAGGGACTAGGAGTTGGCAGTGAGCACATTCTAATGCCTCGAAAAGCACAAAGCACAGCAAAAGCCGTTTGTTCTGTGTCTGAACTGAACTCTCCCGTCGTGTCGGATTGTCGTCCCATAGGATGATAAGATTAAGAGAATAGTGAATGCATCTGCTTTAGCGTGAACAATATGATGTATAATATGTTCTGCGCAGTTGGCTAATCTTTCTTGAGATTCAGGAATGTCCTAATTGTGTTCAAGCGCCAGTATAGACTTAATTGCGGTATTTTGAATATCAAGTTAAATATCTCACCGCCGCGCTGGACTGACATCTCCCTCCTGTCTTAAGGACAAGGTTTTTAAAGTTTATTTCACAATGCTACTCTTGTGTGGGTGGTGGGTACATATAACATAACTAAATCTGACGCCATATTTTCCTGGTTAAGTTAATTAAGTTCTTGCATACTGCAAATAATCCACTTATTGCAGCGCCGAGAGAATAACGGAGATGTATACCATACTATGGATATGAATATAATAAAACGTGTTAACACTTTATCGCTTAAACTAGTAGTTGTATCCACTTTAGCGCTTTCTTTTCTTATAAATCTTAAATGGAGATAGTGAAAGCAAAGTGTGATATGCTAACTTAATATGACTCATATTGGTTCGTGAAGTTTTCGTTACAGCTGACTAACTTGTTTAGCATTTAATAGTATTTATACAAATATCATCTCAATTCGAAACATAAGCTTGTTTGCGTGTGTGTGTGTATAAAATTACAACTACTTTAATCTAGCCAATCGAAATAAAACATCTGATTCTTTTAATTCTTAATTGTTTTTTTTTCACATATTATTACAACTCGTAAAGAATATTGTATAATTAAATAAGACGACATGATATTGAACAATAAAATTAAATTTAAAAAAAACAATAGTAATGAACAAATTATAATCGATTGGCGATCAAACATTTAAAATGCAACAGTCTGGTGCATCATCGTGTATTGAACTACCTATATTTTATATAATTCTTCTAATATTTTATGTATTCTTCTATTGTTTTATTAATGTAATAATCATATATTTATTATTTATTTCTACTCCGGGCGATTAAAACACGTAATATGAAATTTAAAAAAAAAACATTATATTTCAAAAATCATAATTTTATAACAATAACTTAAAACTAGAAAACTTATTTACAAAACTTGTACTTTAATACTGGGTCTCACCGCGCCAGCGAATACTATGACTTAGTTGGCATTATAACAATATTTACTTTGTTTTTAAATATTACTTTCTTTTGTGATAGGGACCGCCTCCATGACCTGAGCCTATCGCATTCGAGTAACTATCTCCGAAGCTACCGTGACCGCTGCCGCCGTGGCTGCCGTGGCCTCCATGACCTCCTAAGTCAGATAAACTAAAACCTCCATGACCGCCATGACCTCCGGAACCTCCGAGCCCTCCACTATAGCTATCTCCATGTCCTCCACCAAAGCCTCCAGACCCGCCATGGCCGCCTCCTACGCTGTAACTGTCTCCGCCATGTCCACCACTGCCATATGAATCAAGGCTTACGATGGAATAACTATCATGTCCACCTCCATGGCCTCCCCCGTGGCCACCCCCTTGACCTCCACCATGACCTCCACTTCCTCCAAATCCACCCCCACCTCCATGGCTAATAAGACCAGTAAATCCAGAACTATAGCTATCATGTCCACCAGATCCACCGCTGCCGTGGTCATCATGTCCACCTCCATATCCACCAAAACCTATATCAAATCCACCGCTTGAGCCATGGCCTCCGCCGAAGCTACCACCGTGATCACCTCCATGACCGCCCCCGTTTCCGCCTCCATGTCCACCGCCAAAGTCACCTCCATGGCCACCTCCATAGCCGCCTCCGTGGCCACCACCGTGGCCGCCTCCGAACCCGCCTCCTAGTCCGCCTCCGTGACCACCGCCAAATCCACCCCCATGGCCACCTCCAAATCCTCCGCCAAATCCACCTCCATGTCCTCCGCCAAATCCACCTCCATATCCGCCGCCATCTCCAAATCCAGCATCACCACCGCCCAAGTCATAACCACCTCCATGGCCTCCACCTAAGTCATAACCTCCGCCGATATCACCTCCATGACCACCATCTAAGTCGTGACCTCCATGACTTCCTCCTCCTATGTCAATGCCATGACCGCCACCACCTCCATGGCCGCCGCCTATGTCATGGCCTCCCCCAAATCCCCCTCCAGAATACCCTCCATGACCGCCACCTAAGTCGTGGCCGCCGCCAAATCCAGCGTCACCTCCAAAATCGTGGCCTCCACCGCCGTAACCTCCGCCATGTCCACCTCCATAGCCGCCGCCACCGCCGCCGCCGCCACCACCTCCATGCCCTCCTTTTAGATGGTCAGCAAAACCACCGTGTAAGTGATCAGCAAAACTTCCTCCGTGGCCGCCGTATCCTCCACCACCACCTCCACCGCCGCCGCCACCACCATGTCCGTGGTCATCATGATGCTCGTGCACTATCACTTCTTTTGATGAATGGTGCTCCTCAGGTATGTGGACTCGAATGTGTACACTGAAACAAAAACCATCACGTAAATAACGAGGAACTGTTCCTACATCGTTTCTTCATTGTCATCGCAAAAATCTTATAATAGCGAGTTAGTCTATATAAAAGTATGAGAAACCGCAATCACAATAGGTCGCATAGCAAGGTCAGACGCCAGTGAAAACTGTTAGGGTGAAGATACAATGGCTTTTCACAATTAACCACAATAAGTCTCGTGAGAAACGATTTATAGAAATCTCAACCAAATTATTCCATCCACGGGTGTACTTGCGGCTTCATCTCGTAAAGTAGCGTATCTAATTGATAAATAAACGGATAACGGTAAGACCGCAATGTATAAATGAGACGAAGACAACAAGATACAAGTTTGGATAGAATATATATTACATAGGAACATGAAAATACTAACTGTTCATGTCCAAAAGTCGCGGTGCAGATGCCAACGCTAGCCAGTAGTACACAGCTCAGCTGAAATACAATATAATCTAAAGTTATTCATTACATAAACTACATCCTTTAACTTGTAAGCTCGGTTGATGAAATCGAAAGCGGTCAGTACAAGTTGCGCTAGATGAGTGTTTATTCGTGTTCCGCATTACGTAATCTCAGGATATTTTTGGACGCAGGATTTCTTACAATACTCTAAAGGGTTCGATAAATTTAGTGACCTTAACGGCCGTTTTAAAAAAAAAAAAACTTTCCGCCTGTTTTTAATTACATCTATATAAAAAAAAAGAAAATTAAAACAAAATTGATATAGGCAACTGAAATATGATTCTTAATGATATCCTCAATGTTGAAATAATAAAGAATATATTTAAACTTAATTACAACATTCATTTACAGTAAACTTAATCCCAATTAGTTTAAGTTTATCTTACTTTTAATCTAATTTAAAAAAATATATATGTACATTAATTACTATAATTAAAGAGTAGTCGCTACATAATACTACTCACGGCAAATAATTTTAATGTAAAAAAAAAACTGATTTTATATTAATTGTTTACTAATTGATATATCACAATGACTAACGAATCGTTGTCGCTAGTTAAATAGAGTTACTCACGGCAAATCGGTAAGCCATGATGTATGGAAACTCCTTCCACTGCACCGCTGGTTTAACTTTTGTAGCACTAACAACGACACTAGCCTTTTATATGACAGTGAATGTGCACCCCTACTTCGAACGCAAAATACAACGAAAATGTAAAACGACTTTGTGTACATTACATTACATAGTACAAACATATATAATACTTGAGAGATATATTCGATTCTCCAAGCCGGTCGTTGAATATCGTTGTAATTTTCATATAAAAGCTTGTACCTTATCTTAATTAATTATTTTCAGGTCATAGGGAAATACTATTTACTTTCAAAGATTACATTACGAGATGAATATAACACTTTTACTTTAAATAAATAATTCAAAGTCTTAATTAATAAAATTAGTCTTTTGGGTATGATGTATATAATCATTAATATACACTCAGTTTTTAAAAGATTACTATCATTATGAATGTTATAGTTAGCATTAAAGTTAATAATTATATAATTAATGTATTTGAAGATAAAATATAAGAGTTAAAATAAAAAAAAGTATTTAAAGAATATTAATCACGTCACGGACATTAAGATTAAGTTTTGAATTTATCATAATGTGTATAAGAAATATATTGTACTAGTAGAGATAAAAAAACATTTTTATTACACATTTTTTAAAACGTAAGTCATAGTACAATATAAATTATATTAACAACAAAATACACTAAGTTTATACTAAAAATACCTAAATATTATTATATATTACAAAGTCCTTAAAGTAGTATTCAATTTTTTTTTATTATCCAAAATTAAATTATTTACTGACACGCATTAGAGATAAGAAAAAAATATCATATTTGGGATCATATCAATAAGAATGTGTTAATACTGTTAGGAATAACAGAAAACTGTGTTAAGTACATGTTTCTGAATTGCTTTAAACAAAAAATAGAAATATATACATATTACTGATTGGGACGCATAAAAAAAATGAGAAAAACCGCACTGAGTCCAACTCTTTTTAGGGCAGAGTTATTTATTTCCACTAAACTTATCCACGATTAATAAGCAAGTGTTATGCTTGAATATCGAAGAAAGATAACATTGCAATTTTAATAGGTACGACGGTTACGAGGTAGCAATTATAAGCGATACTCGTAACAATATTACAAGTGTCCTATTAATATTTGAACAAGTTAGTTTATCCGGATTCAAACAAAAATTATTAATGCGATTAATATGAAACTTTCCCTTAATGATACATTAACGTTTTAGAACAGACACAAACCAAAAGGCATGCTCCATGTTGTGTATTTTTTGAGATGTAATTATAGCTTATTATGTCAACGAAGTAGGACAGAAGATTGACGGTCCGGGCACATACAAAGCGAACATCGTCATAACTATAACAAATGTACAAAAGCTTTGTTAATAAGATTTATATATATCCAAAACGTCTACAGAAATGTTCCATATATTTTATGGATAAGTAAAAGTAAATTTTGTTTTGTTAAGTAAGTCGAATCTTTACTTAACTTTATTTAAAAAAAATGTGTAATTAAAATATGCTATACATGTACTAAATTTAAAATTAATGTTTCAAACATAGGTTTGAAATTAAAGACGCCTGTACCTACTGTTAATAATGCTTGATCGCGTGTAAGTAAATATATGCAATCTATATATTAAAAATTTGTATCGGAATCTACATTCTGAACCGGTGGAAGCACTTGACGATTCATAAGTACTTATAAATGTTTAATAAACATATTTTAATTTGATTTGAATATTGGCGCCGTCTGTTCACTTCAGCATCATAATAATAAACAATAATATTTAAGATCTTGTTAAATTATTTTCACATATTACCTGTTCACTTGAACGACATGTGAACTTGGTATGGTATACGATACAATAGAATGATAACCTCCACTTGTCTTGATAATTGTCTGTCTTCAGTTAAGACTCAGATTATTCTTTGAATGTATTTTTCATTCCTATATGTACTTTCACTTGAATTCTATATTTATAGCTTTATTCATATTTACAAGTTTCAACGTAATAAAAAAATATCTTCCTCGAACTTAACGAAGTGTTTTCTATAGTTCTTTTAAATTACGCCTTGTAGAGAACTCTTCTATTCGTAAACAGAACGAATTGTTTCTTGAATATACCAAACGTCACTTTTGAATTCAAGAAAACAAATGAAAAGCATAGATTTTATAAAAAAGGGAACAAACACAACATTTTATATATTCTGTGCGAAATATGACATAGATAGAACAGAGCACAGTGATATGAAGCCACAATCCTTTGCGGGCGAAGCCGCAGGCGGCATCTATTTAAATTAATAATGGTACCAAGCAATAATGATTCCAAATTTAATATAATAATTACCTATTCGCTTCTTTAAGTTTATTTTTATTTGTCTGATGTTCTACATAGTTAATTTGCGGAAGTATTGTATACGAAAATAAATTTTATATAACCAGTTCATCAAATTCGTAAGAACCCCAATTCTCATGATTATACGTCTATTATAATAGACAAATTAATTCTGTATTCGGTGTATTCTGTATTTTAACATATTACAGTACAAGATTTGAAATCGATTTTGTCTGCTCATGTAATAAATTTTCCATTCGCCGAGAATACAGACGCGAGCGATATTATATCATATTTAATTGTTAAATCAAATTTAATGACTCCTTAATGAGGTAACTTTGCTCAATCCGTAACAGCTGCCAAGTGATAATTAAATTAAATAATACTTGAATCACAAACGCTAACACATCACCTAAATTCATATGTATGTACCTAGTTTAAAATTTATAAATATATTGTTTCCGTATCATAAATCTGACTCAATCTCATGAACTATTTATCTGATTTAAATAATTTTATTTGATTTAGGGAGGTTATATGTTGAATACATTCATGATACGACCACAAAGAGCAGTTCAACATAAAACATCCAACAAGTTAACAACAAGAAATTCATTATGGCAACCTATTCATATTTGTATATATTAGGAGTAGGTAATTAAGCTATTTAATAAATTAATTAACTATAACTCTCTATGCGTATATCTCAGTTTTTATAAAGTATATAATATTTATTTATGTGACAATACTTCAGAGAGTGGAGATACTAAATGTGGATTGACGTGACGGGTCTCTGCTGGATGCCCTAATTAAATATTTAGAGAGTCGAGAGAATTAATATATAATCGACGCTGTCTAGTAGCTTTATCATAATAATACCGCGAAACAAAGTTGTATAAAATAAAAGAAAAACACGATTCGATAAAAAAATATGCGAAGATATAAATTTGCTAATGTAATAATCGTTCGTATTTAACCTGCCTCCGGTCCATCATGACTTATGTAAGTGTCTACTCTATAATGACTCTTCGCTGCAGGAAATGTGACTCTGGTGCGCATGCGTCGCTTTCGATTGTACAATTTATACATAAATCTCTCATAAACATCATAACCACGTTCATAATAAAAAATATATATGAAATTGTAGAAAAGCTGATATCCACCGAACGACAAATCAAATTTACATTTAGTTATTGGCAAGAGCTCTATTGGTTATTGATAGACATCATTTCTTGGTAAATTCCGTTGCCAACTGCCAAATGTGCTGTTAATTGGTTTAAATTATTGCTTCGGTTTAATAACAATAAAACTGCGAACTTATAGAATATGATTATGATAATTTGATAATTATACGTTATAAAAAACCGTTATTCCTTTCAAGCTTGCTATACACCAAATTTTATATATTTATATGTTATTGAATGTTTCAATTTGATTTGGTTCAATTTTTTATTTATGTAATATTCTTAATTGTATATAATATGTAATGGTGTAATCTGTTGTAAAAATTTATACATACCTAATTACCTACACATATAAAATTTAGTTAATTCGTTACAAGAAGACGAGTTTAAAAAAATATTATAACACATAATATACTTTATATATATTTTTTAATCTTTTATTTACTTATCCGTGTAGATAAATGTTAAGATCGCATATTAATTGCCGGTTTCAAGATTCTAGTCATTTATCAATCATTAAAAATTATATTATTATTAATAGCTTGTATTTAAAATATAGCTGCCATTAAGTTTTTTTTTAATATTAACTTCCTCAATAATGAGGCCGTAGCCATACAGTGGGCCATCTACAGGCTAATTTACTTTTCCATTACCTAATTAATTAAAAAAATCTATATTCTAGCACTTCGATTTAACTACATTAGTACCTACTTCGGTCGCCTAGCATGGTTCATATCTTATAATTAGTTAGTTATTTTTTGTTTATTATAGGTTTTTTTAGGGACGCAAAATTTGAGCCAGATTTTTTTACCCATTTCCGAGCTACACAATTTATTTGTTTTATTAAATTAATTAAACATTTTGGAAGAACGGACCGAATTTCACTAGTTTACTTTACTAAATTACAGAAGTACGTTATTTTAATATAATTTAATTTATATATTTTAAATCAACAATAACGAATACTTCACGCTTCTTTATTATTTAAAATTGTTGTAATCTTGTATTGAATAATATGCCTTATTCATTAAAGGTCTGATAGCATAAGATTTTGAATAAAAAAAAATTGAGAAAGACTAACAAATCGTTAACTTTTTTTAAGCATTGCAAATCGTTTATAACTCGCATGTTGTTTTCACCTGACGATGTTTTATTTATAAGCACCAAGTCTGGTTGATAAAGTTATATCACGCAAGCTAACAATTGGTAAATCTACAATAAAATTATATAACATTGCTCAAACACGATACTGTATGTCAATACAAATTATTCACCAGCTCGATATTATTCTCGAGTTTTAGATATCGTTACATCTTTGCTGTTGCCTGCACGAGTGGGCCTAAGCCAGGTCAAGTACGTACATCTCTCCAGGCTAATGTATTTCCGGCTTTCTATCTCCAACTCTATACCAATATTTCTGTCATTAGCTATATCAACTTGAGCTCGCCTGAACTTTCAGTGCCTTGCCTTAACTCGTCGTTAAAATTATTACATGTGTCATTTATATACTATAGGGCAATCGAGAATAGTAAGTTGTATGTGCAATAAGTAAATGTTTGAAATGAGTTATCGATTTCTGACACTGATATATCAGATATTTTATAAGAACTATTTTATATTTGTTATGGTTGTGTTAAAATACACACATAGTCATACAAAATCAAACAATCCGTCGCTGCAAGAATGGCGTTTGGTCGGAACTTTAAAAAGCATGACATTGTAACAATACAAACGGAAGGTTAATAAAATTTTAATATCACGCCAACCTTTGTTTGTTTATTCTGTGTTATTCTTAAGCTATTATTTATATTCTTAGGCTTCATATACATGACGTAGCGGCTTGGACTGGCGACGGAATTCAATAGTAATTAGGTGTAAAACCTATAATATGTATCATATTACCATAAGAAGGTTAAGACCGATAATATATACCTAAACTTTAGTAACGAACTTTTTAGTGATAATCAGTTTATTTAATTTGCTTATTCCGATATGTCTGTGAGTTAAACGTTGATTATGGGTTCAAGGCGAGACAAGCACCACTGATATCGGAATTATCATATGATATATTTGTGCTGATATTCCATCTCGTAATCTGCGATGAAGCAACATCGTGTCGCATGAAATTCAATCACATGTGTGTCCACTAACCAGCATTGGAGCAGGATTGTGAAATCAGCTCCAAGCTCAAAAGGAGTGCCTTATATGGCCTTAGTCCAGCTGTGGGACCTTTACTTTTACATTATAAAAATTAAATTTAGTGTACACTTTAGTTTATTTTCTTATCTATTAATTAGTATATTTTTGCACAAATAAAACATTAATTGAATTCAAGAAATGAATACAACGTTAAGTTTGATCCTAAACTTGACAACATATAATTTTTTTATCGTTCTTCTATCGACTTTTAATTCGTATAGGAAGCCAAATCTACTAAGGAAAAACGTTTATTAACGTTCTCGATTCGATTCCGATCCAGCTTCTACAATTTCTCATGAAACCGAATCAGTATATTGTTACCGAATTAGTATATACAAAGGCCAAAAAACATGTCAAACACAAACTCAAATGTTAACATTTGACGTTCCATGGAGGACAATCAAATCGAAAGTGGATTATATTAGTTGAATAGGGATAAAGCTAAACGTCAACGATTATGTTTCGATTCGATTCCGATAATGTGACAATTATGTTAGTAGAATTTGCTTCCTGTTAATGCGGTCGATTACCATTTTAATATAAAAAATAGGGAGTATGATATGACTTGACCTATGATTTATGTATAATTTAAATAGTACAACACTCTAATATTCATATTAACATTTGGTCATAGTTCCTTGCCATTGCAGCATAGAAAATACAACGATATTCATGCTTCAAGACAACATAGTGCACACGATTTTTATCTTTATAATAAAATTTTACTCAAAACATTGACATACATCTCGCTGAATCGTCAAAGATTATTTCTCGTTGTGTTTTTAACACAAATAATTATTTCGGTGATGATTACGTGTGTACATTCTCTTTTTTTAGAGAGGAAATGTATTACGCAAGTGTGCCCTGTGCCTACGGTGTTATGAACATGTAATTATTATATCAATACTTGGCAATTGGATTATATGAAATTACCTTAATTACAAAATTACTATTAAAATATTTATTACTAATTCATATTTAATGCAATATACAATTACAATGCGAAGTAAATTATCGAATACTATTTTCATGGATTCCTTTTGTTTTAAATTACTGTAGTTTAGTTTGATTGTAGTTTACTGTTATTTTCATATTTGGTCCGGTTTTGGATAAGTTTACATTATTCATTGTGATGTTGAGAATTTTATTTTATAAAACAACATTTTATTTTATCTATATAAATAAAATGATAGAGGTATGCAGTTGTGCGCGCATCACGGAATAACCGCTGGATAGATTTCGATGAAATTTTCTAAATTTTATTTCTTAGACACTAGGCAATTCTCAAAAACAATTTATTACGATATCTTCAATAAAAACTTATTAAATTTTAAGAAAAAACGATTTGTATAATGTATATGCAATGCGTGTTCAGTGATGTATGTTTAAACAAAGTATATTTTTGCGCCCGATCTTTTTGATGTTTTTTCTTTCGTACATAAGAAAACTTTGTCAATATATCAAGCAACGCGGACGAAGTCGCGGGTACATTATATTTTAAGTTTTGCCTAATTTATGAAGTATGTTTTTGTATATAGGTACTATACACAATTCTTGTGTGCGTGTATACGTCTAGCTATATGTACTAACCTATGCCTGCGTATGTTTGTGTATGTGACTTGGGTTTTATGTGTCTTTTCATGTGCGTATACGTCATATATTTTATTCACATGATTTTATTCTTTATTGTTTTTGTTTGATTCTTATAAATAAACTGCATTGAAAGTTACTATAGACTGAGTAACTGTATTTTACTTAAATTAGCGACCGGTCAGAAACTTGTACACTTCCTACATGGACATGGAACGCTGCTTTCTACTTTGTAAGTATCTATATTATCGGAGGCAACTTCGACTACCTGTTTTAATCTCGGTGTACTACCGTGTACTCTCAATAGGTTACCTGTATTTTCACCTTAATATTTAAACTAATAATAAAATTTACTCAAGAACTTATGACACAATAGTTGAACAATTAACACTGTTTAACTGCTTTAAATACTGCTAATGTCGTGTAAGCATACCTACATACATGTTATCAATACATTTGAAGATTCAATTTGAGCCAATTTCAACTGTTCTATTATTTTAATTCATATTATTTCATAGTATATGAATATTTTATTATATAAAACTTCCAAAAACTAAGCTATAAATAAAAAAATAGTTCATTTAAATTATACGTAGGTACTAATGAAGTGTCCCCCCCGCGTGGGATCTCCACCTTGTCGTGGTGGGGGGGCTCAGTACCCGTGGTAAGGTCGGCCACGGGGAAGCTAAGCGGGATCCCGGACGTGGGGCGCTCCTCGTGGGCCTCAGGAGGAGGCTTGCGTTGGATGCGCCCAAGGGGCGGGTGCGGGGGACAGTTCTGTCTGTCCCTCACAGTCGGGAGTGATCGCGGGAGGAGAGGCGTGTCGGTGTTGCGTTGCCGCGCGCCCTATCTCCCGCGAGCAAATGGGGGCGCACCATTTGTGCGTTGCGGTGGGGCCGCAGAGGAAGAGGAGATGCGGTGTTGTCAGGTTGCCGTCCTCTGCGGCCGCTGGGTGTGTCGCTGTGGGGGACGGTTCGGTCCATCCCCTGCAGCTGAGAGCGGTCGCGGGAGGAGAGGCGTGTCGGTGTTGCGTTGCCGCGCGCCCTATCTCCCGCGACCGAATGGGGGCGCACCATATGTTGCGTTGCGGTGGGGCCGCAGAGGAAGAGGAGATGCGGTGTTGTCAGGTTGCCGTCCTCCCTGTCCTCTGCGGCCGTCAGGGTGTTTTTTGTCGGCGGAGCCTAACAACTTAATCCGTCGCCAAGGAGGTTGTGGCCTTCGGGCTATCCGTCGGGGTGTCAGGGTAGAATGCTCACGCGACCCCTTGGCACCCTCCTAAAGGCGGTGAAGTTTACGCTGTGGTTTTAGTGGGTATTACGGCCTTGCACTTCAGCCGTCGAGTCCCACATAAACCCCCGCTTTTCATCTTGCGGGGGGAATGCGTAAATGCATTTCCACAGCGAAAAAAAAAAAAAAAAAAAGGTACTAATGAAGTGTGCGACTATCAATGACAACTGAATGCGTTACAACTAACAGAAACTAGATTAAAATTCATAATTTACATTATAAAAGAAACAATTATTTAGTTACGAGGTGATGATGTCAATCAAATTTTTTACTGCTGTGCTGTGCTGTTGTAAAGTGTGGGCACAAACACAGGTGCCTTTTTTATGCCGTCACGCTCATTCCATATTTTATTATAATCATATACTTTAGTGGAAAAACCAATGAAGTGCTACGCCATAAGGGTACTTAGAACATTTTACCTTATATATTTCCTTAATGTAGAACTAATATGCGATAATATGTTGTAATATTAAAGGATCAATTCTTGTATGGGCATATATATACATTTCTGAAACCGCTCTAACTATTTGGCTCAAGTTTTGTATTTGGATAAGGTTTTATCGAGCCGATCGAATCCGATCGAAGCTCAATCGATCAAGTAGGTACCTATGTAAATACAACGTACAATCTATTCTGAGCCTTCTGATTTATGATTTCTTTAAAAAAGTAACAATGTATGTTGCCCGAACTACACAAAACTATGAGTACGGTACCAATAAAGGCCGTATTCGAGCGTTCTATGAGTTTTACCTGTGCTGATTTGAGACTGCCTGCCATTCTAGAAAGAAGAATACATTATTCGGTATATATTAATATATTCTTCTTTCTAGATTAAATTAAAACGTTAGAAATATTATACTCGTGTTTATAAATAACTGTAGTTAATATATTTTAAAATAACGTGACCTAGCCAATGAAAGTCGAAATGTGGTTAGAACATTTCAAAACTATTTTTTCCTGTTTGTAAGAAATACACATTCGTCAATCGCTTGATTTTAATAAAACTAAGCGTGAAAATAATAATTGCTAACAATTAATTTAAATTTACTTAACGCTACATTTTGTTATAGTCGTGCTATTAGGCAGTTAAAAATATTAACCTTACTATAAATACGAAATATACATTAATTTCTATCATTGACTTATGTTTGTAGTTTTTTTTATTTAATACTATTGTATGTATTAAATTTGTTTATATTTTGAATACAATCTTTAGTAATTAAATTCCAATGTAAATAAAATTAATGATAGAGTTAATGTTTAACGCGGTTCTAGATAATGATATTGCTGTTAATACCAGATAATCAAACAGCGCTACCAATTTCCTTTAGCTCTACAACTAGATTACCAATTTCCTCAATACAGATGTATTAGATTATATAGTTACGTAACTGTGAACTAAATCTCCTGTGTTGGAGAAATATAGATGTATACTTACTAGCCTACCTATTTCATATTATTTTAGTAATTATTAAACGTAATATATTTCAACAACTAATTTCGAAGACATTCTTGCAACAAATAGAAACTTGGTACATATATACCTAAACATTGGTACCGATCTATATATAAGGCCGCAGTTACCGAGTTCCTGTGATCAAATTTGAAGTTGGGCCAAGAAAATTATTGAGTTTTTCTGTCGTATATTGTCAGTAGCAGCCCGCAATCTTGAAGTCATAAGTGTGTAAGGCCTCCGTACCGCGGTCCGCGGCGCGGGAACTCTTCCGGTCGCGTCGGGTTGCCGTCACAACGGATTATGAGAATGAAGTGAAGGAATAGAGAGGGCACCTGTGTTTGTGCACACACTTGTGTAAGTACAATAATATTTTCTGCGCAGTTGGCTAATTGTCGGTCATGATATGGTTTGGCGATAAAAAAAAAACAGAATAATATTCTTTTCGCGAAAATAAATGATATTAACACTAAGCAGGATTTATTATTTGTTATTTATGAATGTAAATTAAACGTCAAATCAGACGTAAACAAATGTTATTATATTATATTAAAACGCTATGCTAATATTATATTATAAAACTAATGATCAAACCAAATACTTAACTCGTCTCTATGGATTCTGTTATTTTATTTTATCAGTTCCTTGTACGCAACACTCGGACAGTCCTACCGAATGTACTATCGGAAATACTAGTGCGTGTTTTATTTTTAAGTGTACTAATTCTGATGCATTCGAAATGTCAGCCACAAGCAAAATGCATCACTGAGGAGGAAATGCTTAATGAATATAAAAAGTGCCGTAAGGACTCCTATATATCCACATGCGCAATGATAGTACTAACAATTTGTATTCCACTTTTCGTACTCTGCATACCGCTGATCGTAATGAAAAATTACATAGAAACTACGCAAGCTCTAATGGGTTGGACAATATCGTTATTACTTAACGCAATTTTTACTGAACTTCTAAAACTCACAGTGAGTCGACCGAGGCCTGATTTCTTTTATCGCTGCTTTCCCGACGGACTAGAGGCTACCGATTTTAGTATAGAACAATTAAATGATATTATCGACGGCCGAAAGTCGTTCCCGAGCGGTCACACAAGCTTTGCATTTTGTTCCCTCGGATTTTTAAGTCTGTGGTTGAAGGAAACGACGAGTGGGAATATAGGAATGCGTGCGTTTCGTTTACTCCCGTTAATATTGGCAACATTTATTGGCACAAGTCGCTGTATCGACAATCATCATCATTGGCAGGATGTTATAGCGGGTGGATTGCTTGGTTTCGTAATATCTTATATTTGTTACAAACTATATTGCAAACCGTCTAACAATCGCATTTAATTTAAATAAAATTTAAATAATAAGGACAAAAGGTTGAATATTAAAAATGTTAACTTAATAATTGTTTCATTTAATATTAATTGCTTAAATGAGCCATCAGACTACAGCAAACGAAGACTACTTTTTGAAATCAGAATCAGTTTTAGGCTGGATTTATTATGCTCAAAACAATGTCGCATAACTTCTTTCACGGTATCGCGGAACTTAGGTATTTTTTGGAACTAATGATATAGACTTATATCGGGTAGTTATTTATTTAGATAAAAGTATACTTTGAATGTTTATTAAAATCAGAATCTCATAGAACAGATTTGATTTTTTATGCCAAAAAAAAATGTCGCTGTGCTTTTATCAATTTCTCGAATCGGATAGATAGTCTTAGGGTCTAATTATATAGAGTACACATTTCTTGTAGCTATGTATATGTAACAAGTGTACAATGTATACAAACTAACGCTTCGCCCGAGTAGCAGAGTAAATATTCCTAAAAAACTGTCGTACTAAAAAACTGTCGTACTAAAAAACTGTTATACAATACGTATCAGCTTTTAGCCATAGTAGGCGACAGCGGGGTCGCGGGGGCGCACGGGCGGATGCATCACGCGTTAGTATGATCGGTGTAGGATCGCTTGAATTTATTTAGTGCGCAATAGTTTTAAAAGTAACGATAACTCCTAAGATATTAATTTAAATTGGATGGTGTAAAGGGCAATTATAATATACGTGAAATACTAAAAGTAAATAACGTATTTAAATTAATAATGATTAATGTCATAACCGTTTTTATAGCTTTTCAATGATCACATTGTTATGTAACCATTTTTTTAACTTTAAAGTCGGTATAGTTAGCTATCCTAAAAAGATTTGATTCTATAAGCAAACTATTCCGTAAGCTTTACAAATTGTGTAAGCAGCGAAGAAGAAATGGTGAATAACTATTTTTTATTATGTATACGAAACATATTCATATAATAAGTACGTCACTCCGATTCGTCTGTGAAATTATAGTTATTGATTTGATGAAAGAATGAAGGGAAAACGTGACAATATGAATCCATTTTTCTTTAGAAAAGTTGCGATTAAATTATACCTGAAATTTCAACTATTACGGCGTATAAAGAAGAATTGATGAAAAAAAACAACAATATTATTAAAATAAAGTTTATTGTTAGCTTAATAACGGAAACTAATTGATTTAAGATAAATGCTACGTTTTATACATTTGCATAAGATCATATAATTCAAAAAGCAAAAATAAACTTACTAAAAATAGAAAATGTTTCATATTAAAAATAGGAATAACCATGCATTTATATATTTTACGTTTGCATAATGTTTAATTTTGCTGATTTAAATGTTTACACGTTAGTAAAAATACATACAGTTACAGATCGAATAACAATTTCGAAAAACATACAGAAATCAAAATCTTAATGAATATAGCCGCTTAATATTAAAGCTCATTACATGTATTACTTGCTGTGAATCAGTTTTGGTAAACACAACAGCATATGGGGTGAATAACATTAAAATTTAAACATTACGAGCAAATCTTCGAGTACCATATCGCGAAATATTTAAAAGTTTTCTTGAAATAATTTAAAAAAAAAAAACCTAAAAGTTAGGTTGCATATACTCCAAATCCTGAGCTGCGTCTCCACAAAAAAATATTGGCAACTTTTGTGCTGGCAACACGAATCGGTGAAAAAATATCTGTAATATCTGTAATCAGTTTATTACAGAGCCTTTGATAAATTAAGTTAAATTTATCAAAGGCTCTGTAATAAACTGACTGCTCTGTATATATGACGTACCGACAATCACCAGACTTTCTGATGAATATCAAACACACAAATTGCCAACAATTTCAGAGGAATCGCACCTTAACATTACATAACATTTGTAGTTAAGTCTAAACACGTACTAGGGTCGAATAAAGCGTTTAATGAAGTACAATACAGTGTACATTTAAGTTAGAGATATTTATTTCATATAACAGTTGCATAGTACACGTTGGAAGCCCGTATAATGTAATAGGTATAAATAACTTTTTTTTTTCTATATAATAATAACAATCATAAATGTTATTTGATTGATTAAACATCTATATTTTATTTTATAAACATTATTATTATCTGTAATAAAAAATGATATTAATATTATGAAAAATGGATAAATAACTAGCGTAAGATTCTTCTAAAGTATTTTTGCTGTCGATGTCGCAATCGTCCATAAAAATAACGGTCATTTTAGTACGCCATTTTGAATTTCATGGATTGTTTAGTCGATGACGTCGATACCACTCTTCGAATTAAACACGTTCTTGATATGCGGTTACTATAATCAAGAAACGATAGCTTTTGCTTACGGGCGGTTAAGCTTACATAAACGTATCGGTCGTAAAAAATCACAATAACTAAAGAAACGATCGATTACTGAACGATACGTTAAATATCGTAACCGAGAAGTTAGTAACGGTCGAAAATCATATACACTCATACTATTGCAACTTTCTCGGACTGTTTTGTAATCCACTTATTAAAAATGTAAGTACATTTTGCCTCATATATTGTCTACTAAATGTTTATAACATCTGAAGGAAAAACAAAATTTCAAAGTAACACATTAAGAGGCTCACTGTTGGACAATGTTCACAATTTTTTGTTGATTAAAAGATTTAGAATTTCGTTTAATCCACTTGGGGTCCAGTGATCGGTGTACTCTCAAACATTTACTTTTAGCTCATTTCGGTATACCGACAATAATAGATCAGATATATAATTAAACAATTATTACGATAAATATTAAATTGGTTACATTATTAATTAGGGGCGCCGTATTAACAACGCCCGCCTAGTATTAATTGAATTGTATATAATAATAAATACAAAGACTATAAGAATATAACATGAATATTTCTTTAAAAACATCAGCAACAATTACATAATATAAATATAATATTGTTTACAATAAGTACATTGCGTAAATACACGTTTGTTACATTAGAATAGAGTTTGTATAATAAATATCAAAGTTTAAATCTACAAATAGTCAAATGTCAAAAAGTTAATTTTATATCAGTTTTAAAAAAAAATGCAAATGTTTCGAAAAGTTGACATTAATTTGACGAGTAAATTCTAATATAATTCAAATGAATTATCAAAATGGCTACCGTACACTGACAGTTTCTTTTGCGTCTAATAAGAGAAAAAAAGCATATAATTTAAAAAATTACGTAATTATTACAGTGCTTTAAATTACGTGCCCGTACTAAAGGGCGAATCTAAATAAACTATTGAATTAGCCAATGTATACAATTTTGCATTTGACTTCGGAATGTGGAAGGGCTAGGAATATATACGAAACAAACAAAAATTATACTATCTTTTACTTGAATGTGTTGCCATAATAAAGAATTTGAATTGAATATATCTATACTAATAAATGAGGAGAGGTAATGCTTAAATGTAAATAAAAACTATGCATAAAGCTTATAAAAATGGAAATTTATGTAAATAACTATTTAATGACTATTGCCATGATGAACCTTTAAGTAAAATGATATACAAAATTATTGTTAACTCCTTGACACAATAAGGGAAATTAAATTTTTAGCTAAATTCAAGATTAAGAGCAATAAACATATATGAATACATTAATATTGTTTATAAATATGGCCCTTAAAGAGTTATTAAATAGAAAAATACTATTTAGAATTATTTTAAAAGCATAATCACATGCAGTTGGAATTGTGTACTATAATAGTATTAAACACTCGCTGCCCACGGTGTCATTCGGTTGGATATCGGATATGCGCGTGCGCACCGTTCGACCACTTTTATCGTGTGGGAATTTCTTAACAGATGTTTGTATGGTATTAGACATAATTATTTAATAATAAACTTCAGTTTATTTCGTTCATACACCGTTTCCCTTATCATATAATGCTTCGGATTCTTTTCATTAAATGCGTAGTGCGCGTCATATCGCGGCGCTCCGTTTTATTACACCACAGGCAAAAAGTTTTTAATCCTACTATTGAAATGTTACTTTTTACTTATTTTATTCTATTGTTTCTACGATAACTATATTTTATTTTAATAAAGCGCATTTATTAGTCTTAAAAAGCATTACCAGTACAATTTACTTTTTAATTTAAAAACGGAAAATTGTCTACATTATGTCTCTTATATTTAGAATGAATACAATACAACATTAAAAAGACGAAATGGAAATACAAATTATATTGGTTAATTGATTGTGATGATGATGATAAGGTTCTGATTGATTTCGGCTTTGGAAAGCATTCTCAACATGGAATTGCCAACTACACAATTTATATTATAGAGCAAAACATGTGTTCTCGCAAGCAAAGGCAGTTTATACTCTCACTTTCATAGTGAGACTAGTTTCATAGTAGACTAAGTGATGGGATACGATCGTTGAGAGATCAACCTCAGTATTAAGTCTACGCGAATAACGAGGTCCGGGCGCCGCGGTTGCAATAAGGAAACTTATTTGCTCTGAGTAACTACCGAGTTTATTAGAACAAAAATGCAAATCAGCCTAACCAGGAATCCGAAACCGGAATCTCGTTTGTAGTCAAAAACGTTCGATACTAGATAGGCAAGGTTGCAAACAAAATAAAACAGCACCTGCTCATATTTCGTTTCTAATAATTAGGAAGGTCAAAAGTCCACAATTGAATTATAATTATCAGAAATCGTGTTACATTAATATACTTCGTTTTCTATATTATTTTATATTGTTATTATATTGTATAATTGTTATAATTATCTAGTTATTTCAATTTAAAACTCCTAAAAAGCCGTTTCCAAGATAAGCGCGGACAAACAGATAGACAAAAATAAAAAAATGTATTGTCTTGGTTTTGTTAAAACGCAAATAGCCATATAAACTTTAAAAGAGGCAGTTATTTTGAAATCACAGAGAGACACTTCAATTCTATTTAAATGTAAAGGTGTATAGATAAATTGTCTAAATATAAATTTAAAACTACAATTAGTAAAAAATAGAAACTATAAAAATAATTCTTTACAACAGAATATATAAATAGACAAGATATTTACGTATAACGGAAATTTAACTATGGAATATGTAACTCTGTCCTCTATTTTATAGGGTAAAACGAAAAGGACAGGTAACAGAATTAACAAGTAAAAACTTGGGGTATATTTAATTTATAATATAGACTACGTATCCGTCAATTAAATACAAGCGTTAAACGAATTTTACGGGTTATTAATGTGAGGAACCTGCATCGCCTTTACACGTAGGCAGTAAACAGCTTAGGAAAAGTACACTTACGTACATTACAACTGCAAAGACGTATTGTATAAATGCCCAGTCTTGCACGACAAACATTACTAAGAACATAAATTATATATTATTAAATGCTTGAATGAGTTACAATAAAGTTCGCGACTTCATCATCAACACAACGTTTTTAATATCGCATAGGTGATATAAGTTATTAAACTACTGCATACGTTTATCACAATTCATCTTTTACCTTAGCGTGTGATTTGCAAAAGGTAACCATGTCCTCCGTAGACCTATCCCCTTCGTAATCAGCCAGGTGTTTCCCCGACGCGTATATTTTGAACGTCGGTAATGTTTGTATACCCGCGAAATCTGCCACCTTGGGGTTTTCAGCCGCATCAATTGCTATCACTTTGACCGGATTGTTTTCCTGCTGCATCATAGTTGCGAGACGACTGTATGCTGGTTTCACTGTCGAACAATGTCCACACCCTGAAAAAAATTATTGTATTCTATTAGATGTTGATCGAATACGTTCAACGATCAACTAGTCAGAATTTGACGAATTATTTTTTTACAATTCAATTTAAATGTTATCACATGTATGTATGACTGTTTAAACGTATCGTGAAGGTGACGTGACTTGATTTTCTAAAGTAAATTATCAGCCGGCAATGCTGAGCCAGAAAACAATCTCATCTTGCAGAAAACAGGCCCTTGCAGCTCGAAAAGCTCAAATAAAGGAGAGTTGTGCTTCCTTCAAAAGACCATAATTGCATTGTGGTAACAATCCCCACTCGAAAGCAGCGACGTCATATTTGTTCCAGATAGCCAAAATTGACGATATATCGTTCATCGTCACCACCACACTAGACAGAGATTTCACAGCACCGTCGACCAGAGAACCAAGCGGTTCGTCTGAAGTCTGACCCACATTCCATTTTTTTTATTTTCTTTCATTAAAATAATCATACGTTATACCTATTTCCGTTTCTTTCAAAATTCTTAGAACGAATAGTTGTAATTTCCTTACATCCATTCCAGTCCGGTACTGGCGTTGTCTCAATATCGGACTTCTCTGGTAAAAGATTGTGATGATATCCTTCATAACAAAACGTATTGTTATTGCATTAGTAGATTTTAGTAATGCCTTTAATACAGTAGATTTCGATATTCGTAACATTTCTTCTGAAGCCATTGGATAGTTTCAGATATTCGAATGACCATCGATAATACGTAAAAGGCAGTAAAGCTTCTTCCTTATCCTTACTTACGGCAGACATTTCGCAAGGCGGTGTCCTTTTCCCCTTCTATATTCTATCTTTATCAACTCTATTTCCCAACGTCTCTTCGCATGATTAACTTGATTGTGTCCAGCAATGTAAGTAATGGTGCTCCATCTGAGGTAATTTATCTGGTAAATCGTGACATGAAGTACGCCATGCACAGATTCCTACCTTTCGATGGTATTCTACCAACGATGGCCTCGACGGAGCACCTGTTTGGTCTTACATACTGTCGGCAGTCCGCCAACACAAAACAGAGTTCAAACAAACTTCAGAATTCATGGACTTCACACTATGAGCAGCCGATTTCATTTAATAGGGGTAAATTCCATGAAGTAAATCCGCTGATTAACCCCCTGAGCCACTATACCAAAAACTAAGGGTGGTACCATTAGTTGTTGGTATAATGACCTTTTAGCTAGCATACTAACCCTAGGACTTCGAAAGTTTTTGGGACTATGGCTCTATAGACATAGGTCCAGTCCACGTAACTTATTCCAGCTTTGCATTTAATTACTATATTTTATAATGTTGTCATTACGATTTTTTTTGGTATAATTTTTTGACAAATTTCGCATTTATGTTTTTTTTATTTAATATAATAAATGATGGTCCTTCTGACCGACCTCGGCCACGGCGGCCAATCGCAAAAGAGATTAGCCAACTGTGCAGGAGATATTATAGTGTACAAGTGTGTGCGCAAACGCAGGTGCACTCTCTATTCCCTAACTCTCACAACCCGATGGTACGGCAATCTGACACGATCGGAAAGAGTTCAGGCGCAGGACCAACGGCTTTACGTGCTTTCCGAGGCACGGGAGTGTACAAACTTCCAACTTCCAGACTACAGTCTGCTACTGAGAATTTTCAACCGAAAATCTCAATAACATTTTATTGGCCCGACCTGGGATTTGAATCCAGGACCACTGTGTCTGCGGTCTCACATGTAGCCACTAGACCAACGAGGCAGTTTTATTATTTAGTATGTTATCAATTTCCTTATTAGGTATATTGCTTTCTATAAATTTTATTTCAATCGTTGTTATATCTGTTTTAAATCTTAAAGTAATATTGTGGTCGCAAGCGGATATATTAACTTTTCTTGTAGCGCCTATGTTTCTCTGTGGCGCAATTCCTTTGAGTTATGGGTATTGGACCTTCCTAGGTGGCGTTCTCTTGGCGTTCCAGCCGAGTTGTTCCATCGCTACTTTAACTGGTACGGCTTGAGTCTATGTCCTAAATGTACATCCTAAAAGAACTCTCTTTCTACAAGTTGGTTTGAGAATAGTGGCTGCTATTTTAATTAAGACCAAAAGGGCAGACTTGTGTCGTTTTGAACCTCTCTAAGTTCACTAGATTATCTTGTGAACCTAATCATTGGGCTAGTTCCCAGCCAGATCCTATGTAAGGATCATGCACCAAAGCAATCCCGATGCCTTTTTTCTTTCAAGATGTTGCATGTGTTAGGTTGCATAAATCGCATATCTTTCCTTTTATTTTTACCTTCACTCTCTTTGGCAGCTGTTGTTATAATTCTTTGATCGCTGGCAATTTAGGCATGCACTGCGCTTACTGCTTACTGATAAGGAGGACTTCACTTCCGGTCGTTCCTGGACTCCTTCGCAATTCTTGTCAAGGACGCCCATGGTAGGAACGATAAGCGATGAGAGGTTATTTCAAATATCGTTTTGGGCAAAGAAATTAAATTTAATTTAGAATAATAATGATAACTTACACGTAGCATAAAACATAACGAAGGTAGGTTTTGATGAAGATATAACTTCTTGGAAATTGCCATCATCAGCCAACACCACGTTGACTCCAAACCCAGCATCTTGATTACTCTTCACTTTCTGTGACATCTGATGTTTGTCCATCTGGCTATGGATGAATGATACGAGATCTGCTTCCTGAAATTATGTATACTAGATTAGTTTTAAAACTTGTTGCTGATGTTTTTTTAACTTACATTTTTAACCTTTTGATAATAATATGTTAGCCGTTTTAATAAAATTACAATATACAGTATACAATAATAATTATGACATAATGAAAGGATTGTATTTGAATGGAATTTATGAAAGTAACGACGAAAGCTTAAGTCTTAGGCGTCGGGCAGCCAGTGACGCCTTTTCGCAAACACTAAAGCACCTCACCAACGTCCGAGTCAGAAACGAATATGGATCAGAATCAGCGAAAAGCAAAACTGCCTTCATGGTTAGGAAAAGAGAACCATATTCCATCCCAGTCGGTGGTCGCTGTAGTGCAACACACGAACGGCCTCGCCCTTAAGGGCGTATAATCAGCACTGCCTTATGGACATTACTATCCGAGGAACCAAGACGGAAACCTGGTACCCGTCTGTATGAGAGATTTGCAAGTTTTAGCTACTGGTAGTGCTACGCTGCATAACTCTAGGTTGCAGCCCAATGGGCCTGCACGCCCGTGGAATTACCACGCCTTTACTAAAAACCGACGTGAAGTGGCAGCTATGCTATCGCGTTGCGTTCGGTATATGAGTGTCTTGATGGTCGGGCAGAATTCGGTTTTGCTACCCTAGGAGGGTACCATTAGCGACTGCGGCGGAGAATCCCTTCTCTGGGCATCCATGCTCAGGACGATCACTTCCTGAGCAGGGGGCAATTTTGCGCTTGCAATTGGTCGGGGCAAGTGGAGCTAGCATCATAAGGCGGAGTTACCTTTCCACACTTGTTGTGGACTTCTGCAACATAACGAGACGGAACTCCAACTTGAATGCCGTTCACTTCCATCATGAGACGGCGAAGCCCGCCTTTCTCTTTCTTACCGAGACCCTCACCGGCTGATACCACATACCCTTTCCCGGGGTACAATTGGAACATTCTTTTGTACCGCGGGCTGGGGTGTGTGTACGGCAGAGAGGGTATCTGCTCTCGTCGCATTGCCAATTTTGAATCTATAAATTCTCGGGTTGTGCGTAGGCTGCGATGATCGTCCACAATTAACGCGATTTTAACGCCCACCACGCCTAATGGCTTCAATCACGTACCATCGATCATGCGGGGAGATGTGTAGTCGATCTTGCCGTGGCATATGATCTGACACAACTGGTTACCTCACCAACGCGATTTCCAGATGTGGAGGATCATACAGCAGGGGCTTTGTACCTCAGGAACTACCATAGAATTAGAGGCCTGCAGAGACGGGCCAACCATCGGGGTATTACGATAGTATGCGCAAGCGACCCCTTGACACCCCTAAGAGCCGTCCCTTGGTTCGGCCGTCTTCCAGTTGTTACTAATGTTATTTAGTAGATATTCCGACTTTACTTCACGCGTAAAAAGTTCTCCACTGCTGTTCTTTTAAACATAACGACCCCAGACACTGAACTAGTATTTTGGCAAACCAATAAAAATATTTACTTGTTGTAATTTTCTGGGTGACATCACTCCAATTAATGGGGTAAGACGAGAGCTGGTTCAGAATATTGATTTTCAAACCATATAATTAAAATGCGGTCGACTTGACAATATGACAAATTATAAATTAAGAAAATAACAAAATACAAAGAACACTCACCTTTCTTCCGCCACTATAATCTTGTACCGATTTATCAAAGTAGCTAAAATACTTTATAGTTGGGTATCCTTTAACGTCGTAGTTCGAGCATATATCCTTATGCTGAGTGCAGTCTACAGCAGCGAACGCCACAATTAATTCATCCGCAAACTTTTCCGCAGCTTTAACGAACTCCGGTTTCATGCTTTTGCAGTGACCGCACCCTGAAAATATAGGGATAAGATATGTAAACACTTTCCAACTTTACTTCATTGGAAGCAATACGGCCGGACGTTGTCGCTGTCTGGTGTGACATGCACATTTGGACGTGATATTCGCCTTATGACAGTTTATTTTCCAATTCACTTTTTGGATAGCGCTTCCTCCTAGGTCTTTATGCCGGCGGCAAAATAAAGGTGTATAAAGTATTCGCTCATGTTGTTTATGCCGCTTGCTTTTCATTCCCGATAAATAATTTCGAGGACATCAACGTGATGTCTCTTCCTGACATTTTTCTTCTAGTGGATAATATTTGGACCCGGACAAAAAAACTGGCATCTATGTACTTTAACATCACATCTTGTTGTTAAAGTACACAACACATTAAGGCCAAGAAATACAGATTCCCCTTGATATGTACATCAGCTTTTACATTTATAACATTTGGCGCGCTAAATTTTACAACATTTGTTTTTTTATTATTTAACATGAGATTATTGACACTTAACCAATGTACTATATCAGAGATAGCATTGTTTACATCGTCATACTGTACTTGTTTCCTTTGAATTTTAAAAACCAAAGAGGTATCATCATCAAACAATACTATGTCATGTTTATTACCTACACATCATACAACATCCGAGGACTTGCAAGTGCGATGCCGGCCTTTAAGAGTTTTAAGCAGATTTACGCGCTCTCTGCCCTACTATAACCTGCACAACGGGCTAGTCGCCATTGCTACCGTAGCTAAAATTAAATCTAACACCACAGGCAAAATTAAGTCTAAAGGGTTATGTGAAACAATTACTAGTAATAAATTGACGTTCTTAATGCAGGAAGGAGGAAGAACCATTAGCATTAATTCTTATGTATTTATAAATGTACTTACAGGGCGCATAAAACATGACGATGGCATGTTTGATCTTCCGAAGGACGTTGCGAAAGCTCGCTGAGTCAAGGTGACGAACGAAAGACTCTTCCTCCGACCAGGGAGTCTCTGGAGGAGGCGGCGGTGGTGGCTCTTGTGGTGACTTTTGATAAAATTGATTTATTGGTAAAGATTCAAAGATATGGATCAACAAATAATTTTATACCCACTCGACTGCAACCTATTCGCAGCCAAGTCTAAGCAGGTAATGTTTTGTTACGTTGATACGTTCATGACGTATATATATATCTTTTATAAATCAAATTAAGCTATTTTTAATCAAATTATCGTCCTGTTAAGATATTTAGACGAAAACGGAGCATATTCGTTTTATAAATTAAATGGTGTTAACATCTTACCTTAATAAAATCAATAATCTGTTGTTCTTGACGTGCATGGCCAGCATCGTATTTGAATTCACCTCGATTAAAATATTTCAATGTTGGGTAGCCTTTTACACCGAATCTAGACGCTAATTCCGGTTGCTTCGTCGCATCGACTGCCGCTAACAGCCCGTTTATCTGAAATAAAAAATATTCTTTGTATATATCATTATCGTTAGAGTGACTTGGTTTGTTTATTCGGTGTAGGTGTGGTGGATTTTTGCGACAGCTCACGCCAACCCTCCTTAGAACTGTTAAGACGTAGATACTCATAATGCAACTCAGCAAGCTATGATCAGGACTGCTTTTATTTTCAAAATATACCATAAATTAATCTGAACCTGAGTCAAAATAAGAGTAGTCACATGTAACGTTTCCTTAGAGGAATTTTTGCCCATGTACACAAAACGATGAGAGAGCTGCGTGCAAAAGAATTAACGAAGATGAGATCTCGAATGTTTAAATAACAATAATAGATACATGACAGATTTGAAGAATCAATTGGAGTAAATATAGAAAGTATATGAATGAATGAATAATATTTCATTTCACTTTTCTTTCTGTATTTCCTCAAATTTTTTGGTAAATTTTTCTTTGCAACTTAATAAATTATATAACTTTATTCATTTACAGTTTTAATGATTTGTACAAATATGGTGTTCTAATGATATTGTGTTTTATTATATCTCAACACGGGTCGAGCAGAAATCTGTACCATTTCTCACGTACCTGCATTCCAGCATAAAGCGGCTTCTTCATACGTTACAAATCATACAGCTACAGCATATCAATGCATTGTGGGCAACTATTTTTTCTCATTTCAGCATAAGCTTAGCCTTAGGCTTTTAAACTAACAATAACCAGGAGATACTTACATTCTCATTTTTAATCCTGGTTGCAGCATTTTCAAATTCCGGTTTAATTCGCTTGCAGTGTCCGCACCATGGAGCGTAGAATACAACCAAAGCGTGTTCAGCTTTAGATAACACACTATCAAAAGTTTGAGCTAAAACAAAAAAATAATAAATATATTTACAAATTGTATTGTCAGCCTAAAAAAAGTTGAAGTTGCAAGCAAAGTTAAGTTCACATAGACGATATGAAGTTTTTCTAGACCAATTTCCAATTAAGCGTTACTATACATCTGAAAAAAATTTTACAACACTAAGACTCAATCCTCGAAACTTATAAGACTTGAAAGAATAATACCACATATAATGCTTTATAGTAAGACCTAGCTTGATAGTAAAAAAAAACGAATACATGCTATTATCTAAAAGTAACGTTAAAATCATATAATTCCAATAATTTACTAATTCATCTAAAAAAGAAGAGAAGACATTTTATAATACCTATTTAATCTATAGAATAACATTCTAACCATTTAATATTTTCGATACACGAAAAAATAACATGATTATCCAAACATTACACGAACATCGGATGATTAATAGTCTTTTAAAAATACGTTATAGACATAATATATGAAAATTAAATTGTATTAAAAAATGTCAACTGCAAAATAAATTAGAATAATAATTTAGTTGTCTTAAATGACATGAATATTTTTATCCAAAAATACTCTTGATTCAACAACATCAAACAAAAAGTTTCGTTTTAAAATTTAAACATGAAAATAAAACGAATTAATTAATTAATTAAAATTGACAATATAAAATTTTATTATATGATTATTACAATTATATTATTGATAAAAAAGATTTAACTTAATAGTTATGCTAAGTTCCTTGGCGGTTTTTCTCGTTACTATATCAACATTCTTAATTTGTGGTAGATTCCATTTTATCTTCTAAAATGACGTAGGTAATTAGATTTTGACTTAGAATTATTGATATTCTGATATAGAATTAATTATCTAACCAATTGGGTATTCTATCTCAATAAATAATCGAATGTAATTATTAGATATTTATCTACATATGTATTACTAAGAAAGGCAATCTTATCAGTGACCTATAAAATGTTCACTGGCTTTGCTCTGCGTATGTATACCTGCGTAACGCATACACGAACATTACCAAGTGTACCTCATTAAATAATTACCTATACAGCCAGAATTCGTCTGGTAGCGCATGTTAGCGCATTTAACCATACAAACTCTCCAGCTTCACAATATAACTATCGTTAATATATAACGAACTTTTCAATTCATTTTATTTATTCATGTGTCCATTTGTCATATGATATCATGAATATTTTTATTCAAACATTTTCAATAACTATTTAAATTATATTCCCTTCTTTTATATACTATATTCAATATGATACCTTTCCTCAAAAAAAAGAATGTGAAGAGGCCTTAGCTTAGCAGTGGGACATTCACAGGCTGTTACTATTGTAGTAACATAAAGAAAGTGTCGAGACATTGCTTTTATTAAGAAATGTACATTATAGTTCTTTAAATATAAATATGTACAAAAAAATAATTTAAAGAAAATCAGACTACTAACCGTTTTATTAGCTACATATTGCTGTTCTCGCTTAGTCTAAATTAAAATACAATTTGAAAAAAGTACCCTTTATTTGTTATAACCGATATCTATACCTGATTTGAATCGTGATTAAGGAATAAATAAACGCAAAAAATCTTTCCTCAATAACATAAGTATGATAATTAAAAGGATGTTAAGATGTGTAGCTCACCAGTTAAATGTTCTACATCAGTATCCTTTGACCAGCTTTCATCGGCAACTTCTTTCTTCTTCTGTTGCTGAGATGTGGGATCTCTCATGAAGTCTACGATAGCTTGGTGTTTGTTGTCTCCTTGGTAGGGAAACCGGAACTGTCCTTTTCTGTAATTAAAGACAAATTCGATATCAAAAAATTTGTATCTTATTTTAAATTTATCACAAATAACATTATTTTAATAATGATCATATATTGTTACATATAGAAAAAACCGCACAAGTGCGAGTCGGACTCGCCCATTGAGGGTTCCGTACTGTAGGTACATAATTATTATCAAAAATAGTTTTTTATTTACTTAAATATCAAATTTAAATTAAAAGAAGTATAATAATAACATTGTAAGATATAACGTAAAAAGGAATCATTTACAAAATTGTTTGCGGTTAGTTTTTTCATAATATATACAGATAACTTGCTAGTCCACTCGTTTAACTGGACATTTCTCACCTCAAGTCCAGACTTGAATTAAGGCAAAAATTCTTACGTTTGGTAGATGTCATCCATGGTATGGCCTTTTGGATATCCAAATCTGGGTGGATTGCCACATACCATCAGGTAGTCTGTCACCTAATTTGGATGATTATGTCCATAACACATAACTTTCTCATTGATGTAATGAAGTTAGTTTAAAAATGAGAATAAGGAAAAATGTAATTTTGATACTTACTCAAAGTATAAAAGAGTCGGAAATCCTGTTATGTTATACGTCTGTCTAATTTTAGAATTGCCCGGCTTTGAAACATCAATAGCTGCTAAATATGCCTCTCCCTGGAATTATATATGTGTAATTACAAAGAATGTGAAAGAATGATTTATACAAAATAGCAGATCATTTGTTCTTTAAGAGTCCACTACTTAATTTTATATTTTTACCTTCAAATCACCTGCAGCAGCTACATAATCTGGTTTCATTGACTTACAATAGCCGCACCATGGTGCGTAGAACATTATCATTGATTTTTTATAAGTTGCTATTCCTTTCTTCAAAAACTTGATCAATGCCTGTAAGAGTTCACAATTTATAATAATTATATATTCAAGTAAGCACCTATAAAAATTGTGCAGTCTTATCAGGATGGACTACACTCACTCATTACTTATTATACAGATTAGTATAAGAATTTTTATATATCGGTTTTAATGTGGAGCAATGGTGAGTTTTTCTATTAGCAGTGGATTTTACTACACTGTTTGGCTATAGGTGGAACTAACAACAAAAACGGAACCTTCTTTCAACTGCCTTTTGAATATAAAGTTAACAAAAGGGTTTACTTTAAAATTTAGAAATAAGGTATTTAATATAAACATTTAAAAATCTTTTTAATCTTCTCATTATATCATAAGTGATGACCAAAATAACTCATAATAGATAACAAATGTGAACAATTATATTTACAGTATTCAATGATTTAATGTATACCAAACAAATGTTATTGCAATGAAATAGAGTAGAAAATTGTAAATTTTATATTTAATCTAAAACAAATCAATTTTCCATGCATTGTTTGATAACACAGTAAATGACTTTCAATGTTACTAGTTTATACTAGAGATTAAAGATAATTTACCATGAAAAATAAAATTCAATACGCCCATTATTATTTTTACATTCACTAATGGAAAATGATCAAATAACTGTCATTTACATTTGATTAGAATGGATAATTGAAATTTAAAACACCTAACACCAGTAATATTTCTAAATATTACTATTTTTAGGTCTATTCCAAGTGGTATATTATGAATGATGCAATAGTCCAGTAAAAATAGGCCACTAGCTGTAACTTGACTATCTTGAGGTTCTGGGTTCCATATTTAGTTCGGCCAAAAAAAACTATTCTAACTATATTTATAGTTATAAAATGTGGAAACTTTTACACAACATGTTTGTAGACAAAATATTTTTACCTCTCCATCAGCTAAATGGACAATATCAGCTGCCTCTGGATCTTCCTCCCAAGGCAAATCTCCTGTTGGGTCTCTAAGGAAATTAACCATAGCACTAACAGTCATGCCTCGGTCATAGTCTTTGTTATAATCTCCGTCTTTATAATGCTTGAGTCTGTATGGCTTTTCAGTAGACACCTTTAACTTTTTGCATAATTTTTTTCCTTCACTAGAATATAAATCATGAATTGTAATTTCCGAGGCTTTACAGTGGAAATCCTTGTAAGCAGGCATATAAATAATATACAACATACCTTCCACTACAGTCCAGCATTACCAATGTAGCTTGACCTTTCATATTATCAGCTGCCTCCCTAAATACTTCCAAAACTGGCTGAGATGCTTTGTTATTGTTGATAAACAGAACCAATACATTTGTTTTGGTTCTAAGTAACTTTTTAAATTCTTTTATATCATCAATATCGGTAATAACTGAAGTTTTTTGTTTTTTTACTTGTGAGGATAAATGCACACACAGGAAACATAGGATTAATACCTAAAACAAGAGAAAACTATGAATTATTTAAAGAGCCGGTGCACGATTGCCTTCTCGAATCGGTTATATTTTATAGCAAATATTAAGTAAACATGAAAAGTAAGAATTTCTCTAAAATATTTATACTGTAATCCTTAAAATACAATAATTATAAAAAGAAAATACCTAGTACTTACCTTCCAAATCTGTTGGCGCCACATGTTTTAAGTTTACTTAGTTCTTAGGTTTATTAACTTTTTTTAAGCATATAGAAAGTAAATAAAGTATCTGTTACACCTAATTCTACATTAAAAACAACGTCTTAAACTAAAATAAATAATATATTTGTGGAAGACTGATTATGATAAACCTTAAACCTTACACCCGAAACCGCAAATTTATTGTAATTATTGGTTTGACGTAGGGATGCCCGATGATCATCGATTTTCGATGAACATCGATGTTAGAATATAAAACATCGATGTTTTAACATCGATGTTGCATTATATAAAACATCGTAACATCGATGTCAGGGCCTGACATCGATGTTACGATGTTTAGGTAGTGGATTTAATTAATAACGTCCTCTGTTATAACGACCTTTTGATTGCGTTACACCTCTGTTATAACGTTACACTTAGTTCCTTGAATTTACAGTATACTCTAAGGGGGAAATATGTGCCGATATCCGACATAGCGACTAGTTTTAATGAAACATGTGTGACAAGTTCCTAGAAATTTCTTGCAGACATTGCGACCGAGTCTGTACACAAAGGCCGCGGCTACCATAAAAAGCACAAAGATTCGTTCATAGCATCTTTTGTTTACAGGCACAGGTGGTCAGCTATTTATGTTGTTGTGCTTTAATGTTTTGATTATTGGACTAATAAAATAATTCGGTAATGACGTTAAAAGACGCGACCACATTGCAGCTGCAGAACAAAAGCGCTGATAACATTGTTTTTTCCAAAGCTCTAATTGGCTTATTCCTATTCCCACTTTAAGGATAGGAACCCAAGGATATGCTTAAATTAACTTTTTTCCGATATGAAAATCAGTGCTTTGTACGTCCCTTTCGTCATCGCATGTGTCCCGTCTGTTCTGTGCTGTTCCTGTGTGTTTTCGCTTACGTTTACCGGATTTGTTGGATTGCTCTCTCGACTACCTTGGCTTGTTTTTTGGACTTTGATAAAGTGTGAAGCTGCTGCTGTTTATTTTAAAACTTTGGTGAGTACCAATCAATATACATTATCTTATTTATATTCTTCTCTTAATCAAAAAATTGAAAACAACATAACATCAGAACATGTTAATATTCTTGCGATTTCTACTTTGTTAGATCCTAGGTTTAAAAATATACATTTTCAGGATCCTGTAGCATGTGCAAAAGCAATAAGAAATGTTAAAGAACTGCTTACCACTGCAAAACTGCAGGGCCCTGAGGAAGAGGAAGTAAATCGTGATATCGAGTCTCAAGGTGATCAGACAGAAGAGTTTAATTTATGGAGTGAGCATTATAAACTTGTCAAAGAAAAAAATTGCGTACCCTCGCAAACCGAGTTTGACATGCCCTCAGAATTGAGTTATTATCTTAAAAACCCGGTCACTGATCTGAAACAAGATCCCATGCAAGTCTGGAACAGCGTCATTGGTTCTACTTACCCAAAGTTGAAAAAAATGGCGGTGAGATATTTAAGTACCATTGCGACATCAACGCCATCTGAAAGATTATTTTCGAAGGCAGGTTCAACACTGTATCAACAGCGCAACAGGTTGAAAGGTTCCGTACTTTCAAAATTATTATTTTTACAGTCGATTGACAAAAAGTATTGGAATATATAATGTGTTTCGCCCTACTCTATTTTATTATTTCTCTTTGTTTTGGTTCCATTTTTATAATCTCTTTGTTTCTTTTTTTAATTAAAAATGTCAAGTGATATTATGATTGTTTTATTTATTGATGACGATGTCAGCAAAAAAATATCGATGTTGGCCGACATCGATGTTTTCCTTTCGATGTTTATCGACCATCGATGTTTTAGTTTCGATATTGACATCGATGTCAACATCGATGTTTTTCTAACATCGAGCATCCCTAGTTTGACGTTAGATGATGTGTCAGCGATTCGGATTTCGGCGTCGGCTGCTTTCTCATTTCTGTCATTGTCAGTTGCCGACAAAACCATATCATATCATAACGCATGAACATGTTTTATGTTTTATGCATTTTGTTTATGTTAATTAATATAGTAAATAACAATGATATTATAAGTAAAAAGGAAATAATGTATATAATTACAACCTATCGGTAATAATATTAATCCCGTCAGAACGCCATAAACATGACGATGATAATTGCTGTAGTATTAAATTAACAGTAAAAATTGAAATTTAAATCTTCATTAAAATTACTGAAAACCTGCTAGACTGAGCCGTTAAATAGAAGCTTCAAGTGGTTTCAACTTTAATTGATAAAATATGACAATAGCAAAGAGCATATTACAATATTATAAACTTCATATGAAAAAAGTTTTAAATTATATTTGTGTAGATAGGTACAGTCAGAGTGGTAAAAAGTCTTAATCAAATAACAGCTAACATTAAAAAAATATTTCCAAGTAAGCCTTGTAATAGAAGTATTAAATTATTTATTTTACAACAAATTATAATTCAAATAAATATATTGTTATCTTAGACATTATTATATTATTACAAAAAAAATGATAAGGGCCAAAAGAAACACCTGTTTTTTTTATTAATATATTTATTTCGAATGTAATTATCATTTCATTTATTATAATTGAATAAAATAGATAATAAACAAAAAGCTAATCAGATAAATTGAAAATACAGGAAATTATTCAAGTTATATAATTAAAAATATCATTTTAAGAAACATTGTGATATTACGAAATTGTTAAATTTAAATAACACATAAAATTATTTCTATATTATCTGTAAGTGAATTGTAAACTACATTTAAAAATAATGTCCATTTTCCAAACAAACATGAACATGAACTTGAAGTAGGTATTCAGTTTACTTATTAACATGTCAAACATATTGATTTGATATTTAACCAACTTCAAAAAAAGGAAGATGTTATCAATTCGTCTGTTTTTTTTTTTTACATTTTAAATTTGATTTTGAACGACAATGGCACTATCTTTAATGCAATATTTTCAGTATTCCTAATTACTCACACTCAACTCATAGAAGCAACTCTATTGCTTTCTTCAATAATATGAAAGTTACTTAGTATCAATCTATACCTAAGTAAAAACTTGTAGATTTGATTGTTCATATCAAAAATAGGCTATTCTTCTTTGGGAAACAGAGTCAGAACAAGTTCCCACCAGACCGGGTAGCAAAACTTGTTGCACACACTTATATATAATATTCAGTCTTTCTTAATAATTTGACTCATTCAGATCTGCTACATCTATACCAGTATCATCGGCAGTGTCTCGCACAACTTCCTGCAAAAGAAAAATCCTAATTATCACATGTTTTTATATATCATGTACAATGCTTACACATACTAAGTTGATATTATTTGATTGGCTTAATCAATGAGCTAATGATTTGGAATAAACAAAGAATAGACAGTACCTAGAATGGAATACCTCATAATAGTAATATTTACATTGGTAATTAGCACATCTTTTAAGTTTATCCTTTGGTCAATGTTCATTTTGGATATGGTATTTTTTTAAAACATACACCATAGTTAGATACAGATAAGACAATTATTTCCAAAAATGAGATATTTGTTTATATAGATTCATTTTTTTTTAAAGTAATGATGATGACATCTTCATATATGTATAAGCTGTTTAATACCTTAAGACTTTATACGACTTATTTTTAAATAAATCTTATTACTAAATCTTATGTAGTTTGTATATATGATATTTATGATTGAATAAAAAAATGACAACATTATACAGATATAATATATACAGATAAATTAATACATATAATTCTTCTATATCTGTGTTTGTCATCTAACTTTTCTTATATGGCTGATTTGATTGATATTTTATATCCTGAATGGTTTAAAATCTCAATATGATCTGATGGATGGCACTGCTGTTGGTGTGTCACCAAATTAAAAAATATATATGGCAAGACAATAATTACCCAGTTCTCTAGTTTTTACTTAAAATGAACAGGGTGTTTACACAGGTTGAATCAACATATCCAGCCATAGGATATAAGTACATAATCATTGATTATGTGCCAGATACCAAGATTGCTCCCAGCAACAACTAGTAAGTGTATAGTGAATACTTACTTTAAACACATCAATGAAACTATTAGCTTCTTCTAGCATCTGTTTGTAATGAAGGTTTTTTTCCAATAAGGCCTGCTTAATTTTATGTAATCTCTCATTTTCATCTAGAGCATCTTTTAAGTCTATCCTATAAAAGCATATGATTTATTGTACTAAGTTCCATAATCTTATAATGCATTTAGATGAAAAATAATTATGAATTTACCGTTTCTTCTCAGCAACTAAGTTCCAGTATTTTTCTGATGGTAAATCTACACTGAAATCATCATCTGACATACAAACACCTAAGCTTACTTGGATCATCTTAGAAACCATTTTCTTATTTGGATCAATTGTTCTGAAATATTTAAGAACAAAAATTATTATAATAAAAATGCTCTGATAAAAATAACATTCATATAACAAAATCTGCAGTGTACATAATAAGCTAAAATTATATAATATTGAATATATAGTATACATGATTATCTCAATTGTTTCAGGAGAGCAATTCTTCAATTTTTAACAACTATTTTGATTTGTTTAACACATACTTATTTTATTGGGAATATTTTAAATTATTGCCAGATGAACCAGCCTTTAAATTGAGGAATGTTTTGTGTAAATTTTACATAAGATGGTGATAACATCGAGTCACGATGATCTACCTTGTTGCGAAATAATCAGTGAGATTTTTTTTGCGATTTCCGACACTTGATTTATCTAAGGTTTTGTTTTGTTCTGTTGTATTGATATTCAATAGAGCATCATCAATCGACATCTAAAACAATAATTAATTTCAATCGAATAAATAATGGTTTATATATTATACAAATTAGATAAACATAAAGAAAATTAGGCTTCGTAATACGTACTGTTTAAAATTTGTAATATTTTTTCAAACGTTTTAACTATTACCGATTATTAAGTTATTATAGAAGTGTGACTGTATTTAAAGAAAAATTGTGAGGAACAATTCAAATTCGTTATTGTTTACAACAATTTAACTAATAAACTAACGCCAAAACCGTCGTTATCAATTACAGATAATATTATACACAAACAAAATATCATCGAAAGTAACAGATGTATAGATGTAATGTATTATTTTTAACATTAAATAAACGTAATAAGCTAAAATTTAGTAAAATATTGAAGATAGTATACATGATTATATCAATTGTTTATTAAATATTTGAAGAATTGGGGAATATTTGGAAATGGGGAAGCTTGATGTTTCAAAAAATAATACAAACATAATTTTAACATATTATGTCAATATTTTAGTTCTTAAGAATCATTAATTAAATCCTTTGATTGATTACAACATACAAGTTTATTGTTGTAATTTTTAGGTGTGTCATTAAGGATATAAAATTTTGCAATTTGGCAACCTTATTGAAACAGTTACCTTTCTCAATGTCACAAAGGTCATTTGGTATAAGTCTGTTTTATTTGTTCGTTTCAAAGTTTCTTTAAAGTAAACTTGTAGCTGATTGGTTAAAATAGATCTTTTGGCTTAACGTTATATTTTTACCCTATGGCCTGTAGTTAAAACTGGCTATGTCATTAAAATAAGTAACGAAAACAAGCTTTGATCGAAATATAGTTCACCCTACCAGGTCATCTGTTTCTGATTGTCGAGCCGGTTGCACCTTGCAGGTCTTTATATTTAATATTTTAAATACAACTGTAAGTATTATTTCATGATTTTTTACTAAACTGAGCTATTTAAATTAAATTATACGTTTGTTGAGTGTAACTCAAACGATCTAACTAGATCCTATTTTTACAGTTTGTGAACTCATCATGGGCCGAAAATTCGTTGTTGGTGGTAACTGGAAAATGAATGGAGATAAAAATCAAATAAACGAAATAGTCAACAATTTGAAAAAAGGCCCTCTTGACCCCAATGCTGAGGTAGGTGTACCTTACTGTTACTTCATTTAGTTATGGATATTGTGTAATAAAGAAAAATATTGCAATCTAAAATATGACATATAATTAATTAACAATAAATTGATAGGTACTTATATTATCTTCATATTTATAAATTTACTAAACTATTGTAAAAATAATAAAATGTAGAAAGAAAGAGGGTACACTGATAATGTTCATAATTTAAGAACAATCTGATCATATATTCGTCCACCATATTAATAGTCAGGTATCAGTAGTTTGTGATAATAAGGTTATTGGTCATTTATTACAAAAGTCCAACAAAAATCAGAGGTAGTTTTCCATTAGAGTTTGGAAATAAAATTGGCATTATTATTTGTAATCATAGTGAGCTGTAACTAAATTAAATTGATTTTTTAAAGCTACCCTCAATTTTACATAATAATTGTTATTTTTTACTAATGATGCAATATTTTACAGGTTGTTATTGGTGTGCCTGCAATATATCTGGCCTATGTTAAAAGTATAATTCCTAATACTATTGGAGTTGCAGCTCAAAACTGTTGGAAAGCACCTAAAGGTGCATTCACAGGTATTATTAACTTATTTTAGTTTATAGGTAAGATTAAAAACATTTTGGGCTACTCTAAACTTTGTTAAATTTCTAGGCGAAATTTCTCCTGCTATGATAAAAGATGTAGGCGCTGACTGGGTAATCCTTGGTCATTCTGAAAGGAGAACAATCTTTGGGGAGAAAGATGATTTAGTCGCAGAGAAGGTAGGCTGCATTTTTTTTAAAAATTAAAACAATTTGTATATCTTTTACACATTACTTTCTAAGATGCATATTATATGAAAAGAAACAGTAGAAATCCATAAAAGTCCAACTAATACATCATTTTATTACTAAGCAGAACATTTCTAAAGTAAATATATATATTATTTCAGGTAGCTCATGCTCTCGAATCAGGATTGAAAGTAATTGCTTGCATCGGTGAAACCCTTGAAGAAAGGGAGGCTGGTAAAACTGAAGAAGTTGTGTTCAGACAGACAAAAGCTCTCCTGCCAGCCATTGGCAATAATTGGGCTAATGTGGTATTGGCGTATGAACCTGTTTGGGCTATTGGCACTGGCAAAACTGCTTCACCACAACAAGTAACTAAAACACTACTTACATCTTTCTTGCAACTTCAATGAAATTTAATATAGTGGCACAGGGACATATGTCATATAACCCACCTTTTATTATTTATTTTTATTTATGGCAAAGTCTTGACTGACTGAACAGCAGCATAACAAGAACTAAGAATGTTTTTTCCTTAATTATGCAATTTAAACAGGAATTGCAGCATCAGTTAAATTTAAAGTTTTTCAACCCGTTCAGTGTAATTTTTTAAATAAAATAGTTAAGTATACAGTAACCCACTGTCCCACTGCTGTGCCAAGGCCTGCTCTTCTTTTTTGAAGAAAAGGTTTGGAGCTTATTCCACCATGCTGCTCCAATGCGGGTTGGTGGAATTAAGTATGGTCTTGTACAATTTTGGGATTAAACAAATATGTGTTGTTTATATTAACAATTGTTACTATTACAAGTTCCAAAATTCTTATGGGCAAAATATTATTTGTTTCAGGCTCAAGATGTTCATGCCTCTCTTCGTAACTGGCTGTCTTCCAACGCATCTCCCGACATCGCAGAAACTGTTCGCATACAATATGGTGGCTCAGTAACCGCAGCCAATGCTAAAGAATTAGGCGCATGCCCTGACATTGATGGCTTCCTCGTTGGTGGAGCCAGTCTCAAACCTGAGTTTATTGACATTGTGAATGCTACTCAGTAAAATTTCAATAAATTCTTCAACTCTCATGCAAATGTTAGTGAAAATAAATTAATCAAATATTTATCTGTTAGATATTAACATAGTTCTTATATTTACCAAAACAGATTTTAAGGTATATAACAAAATATGTTATTTTACTATTAGATTAAGAAAAAAACTATTTTATACGAAATCAAAATATAAAATCATATTTAAAGGTCTTAGCAATGTATGATAAGCTTGCGAGATAATTGCATTCTGATTGCAGAGACTTTGTGTTTATTGAATTGTGCGATTAAGTGCTTGTGAAAAGAGTTTGATATGTTTTTTTATTCTGTTTCCAGTTGCAATTATTTATACTGCAATGTGTTCTTTACTTATTTTATTTTTTTTCATTGTCAGTTGATAAAAACATTTTTGTTTAAAAAACATTATCGTTTATATTGCTTAATGAAATAAAAAGTCTAAATAAATGTTTAAATTGTTTATATAATTAACAACATGAACCCATCTATCCTGATAACAAAATAAGTCATAAGAAGACAAGGTTATAAATATGAAAAAAAAGGTATAAAACGTGACATATTATTTGGTAAAGCTAGTTTTATGCATATTTGCGAATGCCTGTATTGAGGTAGATTTTAATGTGAAAATAATTTTGCTTATGCAATACAGTAAGTTTTTTCTGAAAGAATAATATCAAAATTTATTATCATATCAATGTATGTACACAAAAATAACTTGACAATATGGTAAAGACTTTAGATTTTATTTTAATATAATTGGAATACCTATTTCCATATGATAAATGATTACCAGCTATTTAATAGCTTAAGATATGTGGTGTTGGCAGAATAATTTGAACCTTAATAATTCCAGAACGAAAAAGAAAAAAGTTGTAGTACCTATTCTTAAGCATATTCGCACAGAATACATAACCATATAATGACATAAGTACTACATAAAGTATGTATAGATTATTTCCTATCACTTTCTTTCTAAACAAAATTGTAATTTGAAATCTATTTAAAATAGATGTGCATATTAATTACTTTATAATTAGAAATATCATTTGTAAAATATTTGGTTATTTCGTTTCTATAACATATTCGATGTTTCAAAACTAAATGTTTGTAAGCAATAATAAGCACCATTTCACCCGTATAAAATAAAAACATATTGATATCATTTGGGTAACCAAGCTGGTTATTCAAGTGAATTACAATTATGTTATATGGTTTAAAAAAATATAGTAACGATTCACGATAAAAAAATCAAGCTTCTTTCTAATAACAGTTTCCATTTTCAAAACGAACTCCGGTCTACGTTCTCAGCCACAGTTCAGATATAAGATAAAATCCAATCAATACTTTCCCTTGTAATCTTTGTATATAATCCAAAGTTACAATGTTAAACATTATATTTAGATCCTTTAAAATGATTTCCTTACACCCTTTAATGATAGGATTAAATAAAAACGTAAGATTCAAATATCTTCATCGAAGACAGCTCGTCCTAATATTGGCAGAAATTTCACGAATGATCCTCCGTAACTCAAGGCAGTTTTAATTGGATTGAACCAACATGCCAGGATAGATAAAATCATCAGCCAAAAGAAAATCTTCACTATCCAGTCCAATACGTATAAACTGTTGAGGAATAATACATCATCTTAAAAAAATACTAAAACAATGATGGAATTATTGAATGATTTCGAATTTAAATGAAAAAGCGTTTCAAATTGGAATAGAATATGAAATTCTTGCGCTATGCCACCGTCCGCCGGGAGCTCTGGAAGCTTAGTTATGTCCATCGCTGGACTGTATTTCGGACCAAATTTTGTCTTTTTTTTATGGCACCGGCGTAGGAGGCTATCGGCTTACTAAACCAGCGAAACAAAAAAAATTTTTTTTTACTTACATCGCCAATGCGCCACCAACCTTGGGCACTAAGATGTTATGTCCCTTGTGCCTGTAATTACACTGGCTCACTCACCCTTCAAACCGGAACACAACAGTACCAAGTACTGCTGTTTTGCGGTAGAATATCTGATGAGTGGGTGGTACCTACCCAGACGAGCCTGCACAAAGCTCTACCACCATTTTAAATTATTTCCGACAACAATTTTTACTTACAAGTTATGGTATGTTCGATTCATGTGAATTTTGCTTGGATCTTCTTTAAGACAGTAAATACGACCGCCCTCCACACATAACTGCATATATTTATCACGATCAGCGTTAGTTAGATCTGTATTAAATGTAACCTTATCGTCCTCGTTGAGTTGTGATTGAATGCCGTCGAAATTGGGGCATGGGAAGTTCCAAGGTCTCATTGTAAAATATTGTAAAACGTCGAGACCTTGATTTATTCGGTTCTGAACTCGTATCATGCTGAAAATGTAAATAAGCATAATTTAAAATGGTGCATAGTTTAAAATTTAATAATAAATGGTGTAAGTACCAAGTTACTCACGAGATCGATGTGAAAATATGTGAGCTCATGTACCATCTCACGCACACACAAATTAACGCACTTACAATAACAAATTCTACGCTAACGTCATCGTCATCTGACGCTCGAACTCTCAGTTATCCCCTACCGTGTACCGAACGCCAATATGTTTTAAGTACAAATCAAAAACAAACATGTACTTTTTAAAATAAAATTATTTGGTCACCATTTTAAATTCAGACTCCCACTGGCCTCCTCAAAAGACTAGTAAAATAACATATCTACCTAGAATTAATGCCAGGTCAAATGATAATGATAGCCCGACTGGGCTATAACAATTATACAAATAAAAAAAAAATATATAACAAATATAAAAAGATTATACTTACAACCGCTTTTGTCCCAATATGAAAAAAATGAAATCGATGAAATACGCAGGTATCATGTGATAGAAAATTCGTCTATATTCATGTAGTATGTAATTGGTCGTTATGCCACCATTGGGATACCAAAGTGGTAAAGCGAGTGGGTATTTACGAGCATAATCTTTCGCTACTTTGAGCACATCACCCCAAGTCGTTGGCTTTTGGTGGCCAATGTTTACGTTGTATATTGGCATAACTTCGGACCTGAGAAATGTTGGTTTAAAACACTTTACTTTGTTTCTATATCAATCATCTTAGAGGTATAGAGAAAAAAGTAGAATTGTTAATTTATTAATTTTTAACTATTATTATTACTCACTTTTTTGTCTTCGATCCTTCAATCATCCCTATGGCAATAACTGCGTTGATAGCCGTGTCTACGGGAACTACTTGTGCTATCAGAGTTCCATCGCATAGCATGCTCCGAATGACACCTTTTCCCGCTCCAAGCATGAGTCCGACCGGACCATTGAGACTGTCAACCCAACCTGGTACAGGTTCACTAAGTGCAGGACAAACTGGAATATAAAAATAAAAACAATTGAAAAAAGGCCACATATTTGTATGAGTACTTTTATTAGGCGTTATCTACTAGTACAAATAAATTTAATTCACAATTAGCGATTTTATCAAGTAAATCTCTAATGATTTCTTCTTTTGCTCCACTGCCCCTTGAGTAGGGTAATGTTTTTATAAATGCTACAAAAAACCCTAACATAAGCACAGTATTGTTATGAAATCTTTGATATTAAGCTTACCTATACTAGGCCGAACTATAACTGTAGGTAGACTGCTGTATGCTTCTTCTACTACACTCTCAGCTAATCTTTTTGAATAAGTATAGCAGTTGGGATGTGGACCGAGTAGAGAAGGAGTTAGAAGATTAACTTGATTTTCGTCTAACCATTCGATTAAATGCATGATTTCCGATGGCTTTACAGGGGGGGCGTGTATCTGAAATATATTTGGCGAATTATTATATAATTTCAATTAGAAATAACCAAGTCTGAAATGTATTGAGGGATGAAATGTTACCTCCTGCGTACAAAATGTTCATTCATCTTGGGTTTAGTTCCCTCATTGAAATTGTAACACTGTACAATACATATTTGCCACCTTTTTTTACTGAGTTTCAAATTATTATGAGGAACAAAAGTCACTGTATGAACACTGCTAAATATAGATGGTTGTATATATGTACATACCTTTTCTTCTAAAACCGCATAGTCTGGATAGCAGAAAGCTGTTGATAAATGAACAAAAACTAGCATTTTTTTTAATTTATTCGCTACATTAAGCGCTCTCTGTGTCCCACATGTATTCATATTCACGTTGTCTTTAAGAGGCGCTTCCAACCTCAAGGTAGCAGCGAAATGAAAGACCAGAGATATCTCTTCTGAGAACACTTCAATTTCTCTATCCGATAATCCAAAATTATCAAATAGGACATCTCCTTGAATCGGCTTAATTTTTTTTAAAACTGACGGATTCTCGTTTCTCAAACGATCGAATAACTATAACATGATATATTAAAGGTAAAAGTATTTTAATAATTCTATTTTAGACATCTTACGAAGCAAGAAAGATTATGTTATGAACCACATTTATGTTAAGCATATTAGTGGTAAGGATTTTGTATTTTTTTTTAAATACAATTTTATTTCTAATAATGAATAATTTTCAATTATCTTACCGGCAAGCGTTGCATATCTTCGTATCTTTGTTCAATGGACTTTCCCTTTTTTGGTCTCATCAATACGTAAATATTTCCAATATCGGGTATGCTGTATAGAAGTTTTTCCAAAAGAACTTTACCCATAAAGCCAGTTCCACCTGTTACTAGAATGTTTTTCCCTCTGTAGAAATCCTTTATCGATAAATTGGTTGCCATTTCTGTAACAATTTAATCAATGCAATGAAAATATTAATTTAATAAATGAGTTTGAAAGATACCTTCTTTGGCGCGGTAAAAGTAAAATTGAAAGGTGAACTTTGGGTACGACGTTTCTATCCGTGACATTTGAGCCAATACATATATTTTACTTCTATAACACGTGCAAATTTACCTGCTATATACTTCTTTTAAATATTATCTTCCAATTTCTGCTTGGCACGGGTAGTATAACAGTTTAATTTGAACAACAGACGTACAACGAAAAATCCAGATCAGAACAACTCTCCAAAGTTTCATCACAATCGGATTAATGGTTTACTTATTAAGAATACTATATAAGTTCCGAATTTTTTTTAAATTAAAATATACTGAGAATTTGGAAATATTTTCAACAATAAAATAAATCCAACGAAACGTTAGTCCCTTACATTACACACTTTCGAATATTGCATACAACTTGAGTGATTACAAAAAAATCTTGCAAGATTAGGTGATTAAGTATAGATTGCGCTACGGTAATGCAATTTCAAATTCACTGCGTGTCAATGGAGGCTTACGGTATTAAATAACAACGCCAGTTAGTTATATAAATATTTTTGTCAAGATAGTTTTCGATCGAAGGATTATATAAAAATATTAAGGATTAAAATCATTAATAACTAAAGTATTTACCGCCACTTTTGACTTTAGAGTAAAAAAAAATTAAAGCTTCCAACAGGCCGGTATGTAGTTTCTCCAGAGAAGAGAAGACCCAGCAACAAACCATGTTTACCAGGTTTAGTAAATGTGTATTTTAATAGAACTGTAAGTATTCTTCTTTGTTAAAAAATGAGAGCCACGTGACTCAAGACTAGTTTTTCTTTGTTCAATGAATCTTAAGATTGTAATTATTTGAAAGTAACCAAAATAAATAGAATAGATTACATCAATAACGGTTAGATCTATATTTTTTTATAAATAACGAATACTGAATCTTCTTAATAGGTATTATAAATGAGGTTATCATAGTCACCCTGAAGTTCTGAATGTTAATAGTTCCCTAGAAAAACTTTAGCTTTGGTTTTTTAAAGACAATACAATTATTTTGCTATTTAAAACTAAGTAATTTGTTCTAAACCCATTTTCTTCGTTCACAATAAGTGCGTTTTTAATATCGTTATAACTATCATTTTTGGTCATCTATAATAAACTGCAACATATGAAGTAAGACCATATATATAGAAAGTATATAGAGCCAAAAAAAAAAAACGATCTAAAATTGATCCTTGTGAAACAACCATTTGTAGTATAATATAAACCTATTTAAAAGAAAGTGTTAAATTTATTTAATATTATTACATATTTATATTTTTTGTTTACTAAAAAAGCTTTCTTGTTACCAATGCTACAACTACAATTCGTAAATCTCTGCATATATTATCTCCTTCTTCCTGAGTTCTGATTGACTTCGGCCGAAGCCATTCTCGTCAGGGACTAGCCAAGAGGAGATATCATAGTGAACCCCGTGACAACCTTATTAGCTAGCTAGAATAACGAGGCAATCAAACGGCTCTCTCTTTTACATGTTTCACTATTAGTACATCTACACTGACTGACTGCCTCGTTGGTCTAGACTCTAGTGGCTAGACATAAGGCCGCAGACTCGGTGGTCGTGGGTTCAATTCCCAGGTCGGGCCAATAAATAGTTATTGGGTTTTTCTGTCAAAAAATTCTCAGTAGCAGCCCGGAGTCTGGCAGTTGGAAGTGTGTACACTCCAGTACCTCGAAAAGCACGTTAAGCCGTTGGTCCTGCGCCTGAACTTTCCGGTCGTGTCGGATTGCCGTCCTATCGGATTATGAGAGCTAAGGAAAAGAGAGTGCACCTGTGTTTGCGCACACACTTGTGCACTATAATATCTCATGCACAGTTGGCTAATCTCTCTTGAGGTTGGCCGCCGTGGCCGAAATCGGTCTGGAGGACCTTACATCTACACCACCTCCGACTTAATCTAAGACAAAATTCGGTAATAAAGTATCTGGGTGTTCACCGTTCATATTATATGAAGATTAGTCTAAAATACAACTTACTGTTTTAATAATACTTTGATCAATTTAATAATTCCACTTGAAAATGTATTGTATATGTATTGCCATCAAAGTTACAGTTGAAAGTGAGTGGACGCGAGTTCATGGTAAAAATAGTACAAAAACTCAATTACGGTGTAATAGATTTCCTAGATGCACAACAGCTTCAACTGGTTTATACTCGTACTATGGTTATGTGACACTCGATTCTTCGGATCCCACGATTCGTGTTTTAAAATAGGATGCTAAGAATTTTGTTACACGTACAGATGCAGTTGGTACATTATGTGACTTTTTTTCTGTGGAAACTATTAACATTGTAATTATTTATTATTTGCTCTACTCGATTGTAATCAACTCTCATTAGGAAAAAAATCAAAAAGACAATCACTGTTTAGTGTTCTGTTACGAAATTAATACTTTTTTTAGTGAAATGATCTATCAATATACTGTTACATCGATATGGGTATATGAGTTTTATACACAATAACACAATGGTAAATTTAATACTTGTTGTTTAAAAAGGTATTCCGCCCTTCAATATTGCATGAAATATCATTCATTATATTGATAAAAAAACATGTCATAAAAATTTGGAGCGATTTATGGCGAAAGCCGCGATTGTAAATATTTCCCAAAAAGGTCCGTGTATATTATATATATTTACTATGCTACGAAGAAAGAACATGTATTTTATTTAGTTGAATTTAGTAGTAACATTATGACGTTCTATATTAAAAAAATCAAAATATGTATTCTCTCTCTTCACCCATATTATTCCATGTTTGTTTAGATGCAATTTTATGTCGCCTATGATTTAACATAACAATCGTTATATGAAACAGACATATGGCCATTACTTACATTATTGCATTCAAAATGTAAAATGCTTAGAAAATAAGTACGTATAGAAATAGATTAAGGGCACACTAATAGAGAGTGCACCGTCCGTAAAAGAAAAAACAAGATCGTCGAATGATTTGGCAATATTTTGGCTACCTTTCACTATGCAGTAGTTTGTTCAAAAACGTGGCCGTACACGTACTTGTTTACTAACATTAGTAAGCTGGACGAAAACGTCGTAAACTTCTTGCATTTAAACAAGATTTTTTTTAAAATAACTAGATATTGTGCTTAATTTAAATATAATAAATTAATATAATAATTAATTAATTTAAATGTAATGTTTTAGCTATATCTCGTGCGTGTTATAAACATGGACGGTAATATTTAGTCCTTAAAAGGCTTAAAGTTTCTTGGCAATATTATTACCTATTTATTATTATAAAAATAGGTTGATCATCAATGTAATCAGTTATGTATCATTTCTACAATAACTTGTTCTAAGGTCGGGTATTTAGTTCACCGACATTTTGCATAATGCCGACCGAACGAGATAGTTTTCGTCTTTTTTGGTAGGCAATTGGTTCTGAGTTCTAATGATAAAAGATTACAGTTTATATCTCAAAATCTTGCGAATGACATATTATACGGTTAGTGTTGTTCACTTTCGTGCGTACTATTATTATATCATCAATTAAAAAATATATATAAATATGTTTTGTAATAAAATAGCGTCATGACATGTTGCAACTTCTTTTTCTTAGTAGTTTCCTGGAACTGAACTTAGTAGTCCGCGGTTTGTATTTTCGTCCCATTAATTGCGACGAGGTAACGAGGTATATGTTATAATATATATTTTTTTACTTAAATTGACAAGCTAATATACAGTCAAACTTGATGTGATACATAAAACCGATCGAAATCCATGTAAATAAATAAAAACAGCTTAATGGTATTCCGATTGCCTAGCGCTGTGAAAGCTGTCCCGATCAAAGGGTCGGACGATGGGTCGGAGCTATCGCGTTCACTTTTAGCGCAAGCTTTTCACTTCGTACGAGGATATAATCATCATATGTATATGCTGATACTTCAAATATATATGAATAATAATAATGTGTTTTAAAATAACTGAATTTTATAAAACACACTAGGAACCGGAAAAAAAATCCTTTGTATAATAAAAAAAAATATATTTCAACATATTAAATCGGCAGACATGCTACAGTCATGTGTTTTGACTTCATGATACGCCCAAAGGAACCATCGACGAGGATAGAGAATCCCTGTTTCACCTACGGCAGGTGGAAAAGTATATCTGAATACCTGCATCAATATGGAGTTTGGTACCGTACCGTATGTCTGCCGATCGGTAGCTCTTAGGCTGTAATGCATTTTTTCTTCTTTTTCTAGCGTGTAAAAGCTAATAGATATCACTCGGTTTCAATTTTTGAAGCGTTTAATGATTGGTATCAAGGTAGTTCCCTATTTATATTTAAAAAAAATACATCATAAACTTTATGAAATGAATTTTGTTTTATATTATTCTTTCAAATTCAAGTGCGTAACACAACATTGTTAGATGAAATATTTTAAATAAAGATAAATATAATCTGTTCTCGTCACATACACTGTAATAGTAATTATATTAGTTGTTGGCATAATTGTAATGGCAATTGCTTTAATTGCGTCAACGGGTACAATTGCTTTATATTAAATAAATAATCCAAATGTAGTATAAATATCAATCTAAAATATTATAACATAGATATAACTGTCATTTAACGACCCTTTACAATATGATTCTATTTTGTTACCTTTTGAATAGGTAATGGCGTGAATAATTTATCTATGTAGGTAAAAAAGGTATCTATGTGTCGGCAAAAAAAAGGTTTGTTTAAAAAGGAATACACATAATTTCAATTTACTTTAATTTTATTATTTAAATTTAACTTTTCACCAAGTAGCATTTTTGTTAAATTTACTTAAATTAATGGTATGTACTATGTACACTTTCATGTATTTAAAATGAATATTTAAGATAGGCATTTCTATCAACAAACGAATAATGTCTTATGGTACGTTATCAACAGAACGAGCGGATAGGTCGCCGGGATTTATTGTATTTAACTATAATATATATATATTACTTTTATATAGATATATATAAGTTTGGATACGGACAGTGTAAGAATAGAAATTCTTGGTTATCCTTAGGAGAGGCCATTGTCCAGCAGTGGACGTTTTTGGCTGACATGATTATGATGATTATTAATTTTGTCTCGTTTTAAAAATAAAACACGATTTTTTCCCGTTGAACCGTACGATTTTTTCGTAAAATTCGTAATCTATACTATAAAAAACAAATTTCATAACGATAAGTGCACTGGTTTAGTGGTGATAATGTAACAAACAGAAATAATCCATTTTGCTTATCCAATGTTATTAGTATAGATTCTGAGTTTGAAATGGAGTTTGCGGTCTACCACGTAATTTGTCTTTTTAGGATACGAAAAGCAGTTAGTATATAGTTCTGTTGTGCCCCCGAAGAACCACTCACGATGGTTGAGTTTATTGCACCTTGTATGTTTCGTAAGCACTTGACTACGCGATGACTTGCAAAGTTTGCGCTGCTAAAAGGCGTTTAAAGTAAAATATATAAATAAATTTCTCAGCAAGGTCTAGCAAATAACTTATTTACAAAATCTGAATTTGTCAATAAATTTAGAGTTTATAGATAATTGACAATAGTCGGACCTTATTGCGCACAATATGAGAACGTCTATTCCACTTTGTACATCCTTAAATTTGCTGAGAGAAAATTAAAAGCAGCAAGCGTGTTTAATTATATTTTATGATGAGTTGCATATAATAATAGGTATGCAGATTTTACTTCTTATCAAAAGTATTCAAATTTATCCGGTCTGTAAATAGTTATTTTTAAAATACAAAAGCGTAGGTAACACTAACTTGATTTTATTATATTATTTTTTTGAATAATTTAAAGCATTATAATAAAATGCATATGCACTTAATATCGTTATTCTCATTTAAAAGTTACATATATAACTTCACTCGATTTTAATCATCGGACTTTGCCCGACCATTATGTAATATGTCACGGATTTTCCGCAGGCGGCTTTGTCAATGCCATGATTGTGGAAAGATTATCTCCAATTTGCTTTAGCTCTCACACCCTTCACTATGGACACTATGTTATACAATGTTTGTGTAGTATTGATCATAATAGAATTTCGAAGCATACTGACCAAAATTCGTACATTAACTTTATTGAAAATTTTAGGAAAACATTTATAAATTTTATATTTTGAACATATTTCGCTACTATTTTTATTCAGCTTTATTGGGAACACCACAGCTCATCCAATACCAATACAAAAGGCGATAAGTTGTGCCTAACAGAGAGCAAGAGAGGAGCTTCAGGTGGGCTTGAACAAGGACCCGTGGGGGCACTCCTATCGTCGTATGCGATGGAAGTCCGCACACACGGCGCTCCTGTTACGGAAACGCTACCGCCGGATCTCCTCCTGCGCCTGGTTGGGGAAGTATTTCCTCACATTAATATAGCCCCTTGCTCCGTGACGGATGACAATGTGGCTACGCCACATATCACGGAGCGAGAGATGGAGACGGCCCTTGATTAAGGGTCAGAACCACAGCGCCGGGTCCGGACGGGGTTCCAGGGCGTGTTCTGCATGAAGCCCTGGAACACCTAGGAGGGAGGCTTCGGGAACTGTTTGACGAGTGACTTTCCACTGGGCAGTTCCCGAATAAAATATGATAATATAAAAAAATCAATTGGGAAATGAGTGGGCCCCCAAAATCTGGCTTGAGTAGGTATGCGAGTACGGCCAAAAGGATTGCACACTACTTAGTGCAAAGCATTTTTATTTATTAGGTATTTTTATGCAAAGAACAAGATACATTAATAAGCATTGTACGTACGCTACATACATTTTAACTTAATGTTATTTGATGAGAGCCTTTGAGCTTTAGTGAGTAAACATTGTCACAGCAAAAGTAATTAATTAACTCCATCTAAGTAAGTGTAGACATAACATCTTAGTTCCCAAGGTTGGCTACGTAAGCGATAATTAACATCTCTTTCAATGCTAATGTCTGTGGGTGGTGGGTATGTTCGTCCTATACCTTCCTATACAATAAAAAAAAAAAGTTAACAATTAATTTTCATTTTGACACAAGTGTATATGTTACATATTACCCGTTCCTTTCCGATTCGAATAAATATACATATATTGACAACTTGAACAGATTTGAATCGGGTAAGTATCGTAATCGATATAGATTAGTAGAATTCGCCCCCTGTATCGTCTTCTTTCGAATGTTGATCAATAAAAAATCGTAACGAAGTTAGTATCTAAATAAACAGCCGCCAGGCAGCGTATATAAGTGAGGCCGTTATTATGGTTCTACTTCATATTTGAAAAGATTTTGTAACAATGACTTAAAAAATATATTTATTTACTGGACAAAATAAAAAGACCTAAGCTCAACATTCATTCAATAAAATCATTAAAAAAAGACATCAGGTTATGATATCGAGTACCACAAATATAACAAGTGACATTATTTTATATTTACAAATTAAAATGGTCCAAAAAACTTAATCGGTACACAAGCAGCGGTGCTTTTGACGAATAGGTATACGTACATTAATCATTCGCATTGCAAATACAATTAACTAAAGTAAATGTAAATACCAGCTTAAAACTTTCGTTGATGAAATGTCAATACATTTTTTTTATATACTATCAGAAACGGCGTGTCAGCATTCAATAAATTGATATATTTTTCATCGAGTTTTAATCGCTTGCTAAGTTAATTTATTTCGCTAAGCTTTAAATTATTAGAATAAAATTTTATTTAAAATTTTATATTCATTCAAGTATGCCACCTGAGTAGTAGCCGAGATGGCCCAGTGGTTAGAACGCGGTGATCTTAACCGATGAACGTGGGTTCAAATCTGAGCAAGCACCGCAATTTGCATGTGCTTAATTTGTGTTTATAATTCATCTCGTGTTTGGCGGTGAAGGAAAACATCGTAAGGAAATCTGCATGTATCTTATTTCACTGAAATTCTGCCGCATGTGTATTCCACCCACCCGCAATGGAGCAGCGTGGTGGAATAAGCTTCTCCTCAAACCTTCTCCTCAAAAAAGCGACCTTAGTCCAGCAGTGGGAAATAGTTCACAGGGTGTTGCTGATATGTCATCTGATAATTGTAAGTAATGAGCTATCCTTTAATATCAAATTCGTAACACTCCCTAGAAAAAGATCGTGATATATCAGGAACTGATATGAAATGTTGTCTACCGTTATTACTTCATTAAAAGCTATCACCCTAAGTCGGTTTTTACATAAAAGCACTACCGACGGTAAAACTAATTAAAAAATGGTTGTCTGTAAAGTCAGTTGACGGACGAGAGTTTAACGTGACAACGTCATAACAAAAGCCACATTAACTTTTCACTTCACTTTATAAACAGTCGACGAAATAGTTCACGTGTAGATGTAAGTTTTGTGCTGCCGCTGTCTTTCTTCTCCTCGGACCCATAGGCCAATCGAGTGAAAAAAAGATAGATGCGGCGCAAGCGTACAATCAGCGTAACGGGACAATGAGTCATCCTTTTTCGTGCATGCAGCCAACGTTCATTGATTTATTAGACGTTGTCACGTCAATAATATAAACGAAGCATTTAATTATTTTTATTTTACATTCATTTACAATGAAATGAATAAAATTTCGATAAACTAACTTACTTTAGGTATAATGTCGGTAACTGATATTGTATGAAATTAAGATAAAAGGAAAAATTTACCGACCCGTGTCGGAACGCTGCATAGAAAAGCAACAATAACTTTTTTGGTAAGAAATTTGTGGTAAGAAGTTGAAAAAGTAATTTTATATTATAATATTTTCAATACAAGAAATTCAAGTTAAAAGTTATAATGTATTACTTTATTTAAATTAGTAATGACAGCTTATTGCATTTATAACCAAAACTAGGTACCGATTAAACGAAAATATTTGAAAAATATCGGCCAATTATAATAATAAACAAAAGCCTTTCTTCCTAAAATAAATAATAATATTAGTATGTACTTACATTGTTTCTATCACTTGCAAAAGTTTTGTTTTTTTTTATTACAATAAACTAATTTGCATTTATTGAATTAAGGAAGTACAAGTCAGTGATTAACAAATAATAAAAATGATGATGAACATTCATCATTTTTAAAAAAAAATAAAAAATGCATGTATTTTTTAAATAACAAAAAAATATAAGTGTAGCGCTATTTTGTAAGCGTTATGTATACAAAGAAGAGGTAAAGTTCTTTATTTATTGACATTGCTTATTAATAAATTCAAATCTTAGTTATAAATACAGTAATAGATAGACTTATTACGCAGTACAATAATAATCTATATAAATAAAATGATACAGGTCTGCAGTTGGGGGCGCATCACGGAAAAACGACTGGATAGATTTCAATGAAATTTTCTAAATTTTATTTCTTAGACCCTTGGCCCTTATCAAAAAAAAGTATTGCGATATCTTCAATTAATATAAAGTTTCAAGAAACAACGATTTGTATATGCACTGCGTGTTCAGTGATGTATGTTTAAACAAAGTATTTTTGTTTGCGAACTTTTGATGTTTTTTCCTTCGTACATAATAAATTTTGTTAACATATCAAGCAACGCGGACGAAGTCGCGGGTATCAGTTAGTTGGATCATAAAAATGTCTGAAGCTCGTGTTCTTTAATTTATATTACACACAGAACATAAATATAAACTAAATAGTACATAGTCGACTACGTATTCATTCATGAGAAAAGCATTAATTTGCCGATTCTTCACTGTGGAATCTACAATATATGATTTCGATACATTTCTTATATTTACTTGAATAAGGACCATTCTGATTTGTTCGACTTATAAAAATCCAGTCCTTTCCATGATGTAACTATGTATTATTACTAGTACTATTTGATTTATGTATAAGCGTAGCTATGTAATAGTCTCTTAGTTCTAATGGCATCTTCTAGATTTATAAATACATGTTTCACCATCAATAATAACGACTGATAAAATCAACATTAGCTATTTACCAACAATTTAATTATATAAAACTCTGTGTAAACTGCAATTATTGTTCATTAAAAAAATTATATCCTGTTGTTTATGATAATAAAAAATGTTGTTCGGAAAGGAAAATTGAATATATATAAATATATATGAACAATGGAAAAATGTAAACAAAAAAAAATTAAATACCCGCTTGTGTCCTTCGCCCAAGTGACACTACCGTAATTGTTTTTAGACTTAAGTAGGTACCTACGATTTATTTAAGGTATTTACGCATTGTTGATGGAGCAAGAGTGTTATCAATAATACATTAGCTTTTGTTATTTTATATTCTTACGAGAAACAAAAATTATATTCATTTAGTAGAGATATTATATGAGAACGAACTCAAAACGCCAGAATGCGCTATGCGACACTGACTATAATAATTATAACATTTGGAGGATATGCGCTCCAAATAGCGGAGTGCCATCGGTTTTAAACATTTCCCGAATGGGGTCTTACGGAATAGCGGGGCAAGTGACAGGAGTGACAGAAGAACAGTGACAAACACTTAGGCCCGGAATTAGAGATTCAAAGCATTTTGAAATTTGGGGATACGCTCATTCTCAAGCGTTTAAAGTAAATTTTATTTTATTTTAGGCCAGTCAGGACTCAGGGCTCTTCGGCTACAATGCCTTGTTAGGCCTCAGCGTTAATCCGGGGCTATAAATATTGTGTAAACTCTATTACCGAAAAAAAGTTAAAGCTGATGTAAAAATATATTGATAAAATGACTCAGCACAGTGTTAGACGAAAAACCAGTTTAGTTTACTTGATTTTTATACAAAACATATAAATATAAATTTTATATGACTATTTACATGTATAATATATTTTTTTTGACCTTTGATAACGAGTAACTACGAGTTTCAGTTTCAGAGTATTTGCAGATTCTCGGTTTCCGAAAAGGTAGCTTTACCTTAGATAAGACTTGTTAAATGACGATTTATAAATGCTTTCAATTTTAAATCAATTTTGAGTCAGACTTTTAACTTAAATGTAACAATAGAAATGTTGCGTTATCGCATTTTTCTACATTTTGAGGCAGTCGCTCATATTTTTTTTTTTATTGCATAGGAACGTGGACGAGCATATGAGCCACCTGATGGTAAGTGGTCACCAACGCCCATAGACATTGGCGTTGTAAGAGCTGTTAACCATCTCTTACATCGCCAATGCGCCACCAACCTTGGGAACTAAGATGTTATGTCCCTTGTGCCTGTAATTACACTGGCTCACTCACCCTTCAAACCGGAACACAGCAATAACAAGTACTGCTGTTTTGCGGTAGAATATCTGATGAGTGGGTGGTACCTACCCAGACGAGCTCGCACAAAGCTCTACCACCAAGTAAAACCAAATAAATAAAGACTAGTTAAAGTACTTATACACAAGAAAACACATCCTGATAACATATGTTTTATTATTTAAATACAATAATAAACAATAAATTTTATTTTTTGAATAAATTAATTTTAAGCCAACTGCAAAACATCTGTCTATAAAAAAATGTGACGATTTGACTTGCTGACCGTACATAATTAAATTTAAAACAAATTAAAATATTACATTCATTTTAGAGATTTAATAATCATCACACACACAACACCTCATAATAAGATGAATAAGATAAAGATAAAATAATACGACTCTCTTAGTCATTAAGTTGAACGTGGGTCAAATAATGAATATGTAAAAGTAATATGTACTACGTATTACTTTTTAGTAATATGTATTACTTTTTAGTTACAATTTGGTTAGTATTATTAGTTTTATACATATTATATTAATAAATAAATTATATATTCCCCTAGTAGATTCTTATATAGTTTATATAAGAATAAATAAATATTTTCAGGAATCAGGATTTAAGTTGAATGTTTCCACCTTCTATTAGAGAAATCGGTAAGAAACTCAACAGACAGTGGTTAGTAATTTTTATTAAAATAACTTTGTAGAAAAACCACTATATATAATTGAATTTATATGTCCTGTATGGATATTAACTAACACGCCATCTACGCTTTCTTTATAAATTATATTTCCTTTTATTCTGCAAAAAGCCTTATTTTCATTCTTTAACATTTAGATTTAAATATCTTTGAATTTAAAAAATAGTATTATGTAGTTTCAATTATATTGTCTGCTGGTAGACATTATAATTGAAACTACATAATATTATGTCCCAGGAATGATTTTGCGTAGACAGAAATCTGTTTATGTTATATGGTTATCTTTACTTACTATTTTAAAAAAATCAGTGTGAAGAAACTGTGAACAGAAGTGAAAATATGTCGAAATTAATTATAAGATTTTACATTTAACTTGAATCTATAGTATGTATTTATGCATCGCAAGTATGTTTCATTACATTTGTAATTAAAAAAAACAATAGGACTATTTACAACAATACATATTATGGCACATAATACGTTTTTATAAATAACATTGTTATATCGCTATTAATTGTCACATTCACAGAGGAAACCGTTGTTAATCTAATTGATCAATCTAATGTTGGAATTAAAAATATACAACCAGTTTCATAGCTTTAGTACATTACGCCACTCTTGATACAAAAGGTCGTATAAGGAAATTTATATCCTCTACTGTGCTTATGACAATTAATGTGTAATATTATTATTATTATTAGAGCTTCAAATGCAAAAAATCATTACTGACATACGATATGTGCAGTTTTAAATTGAATGTGATCCTTACATTGGACCCTTTGCACTCAAGAGTACCTAACGATAAATGATTGCGACTAGTAGGTAAGTGTTTATTTAATTATTTACTTGAAGTTCAAGAATAATTAATTCATAAGCTAAAAGGTTACCTAACCTAACCTTAATAAGCTTTCCACAATATATATATATATATATATATATATATATATATATATATATATATATGTTCTCCTAAATCGTGTCCACAAACGTGGTGTGCCTTTTCTAATTTGAATTCACGCTACTTTAATGTGATCGACTTTTATTATTACCAAGCAGCATCCAAATTTAAATTTTAGGATTATTTTTGAGGGACTGTGCAAGTTTTCATAGGCCTCTACGGCATCATAGCGATTTCTTTAAGTCGGAATGTTAATTGGTGGGATTCGATGTCACCGTTAAACAATATCGGAAAAGAGTGGCCTAACTTAAAGGACAGTAATTAACAAATCATAAACTTAGTCCAAGTTTAATTAATAAAAAGAATAGTTAAGAAACATAGACCTACCTACAGATTAAAAGTGTCAAATGAGATGGGCCTACAGTGTAAAACTTAAAACTTATAAACATAATAGCAATATTTATTAAATATTTTTTAATAACCAATACATTTAATGTCGAAAATGCACTATTTTTATTATTATCTGTTATATAGTATCCTCTATCATTTCATTAGAAACAAACGTGGTAGCAAATCGTACTTATTTTGTTTTTAAAGGTTTAACGGCATAATGTATCATAGTACTTTCGTAGCATATACATATAAATATATAAACAACTATCGATCGATATCGATGTTCTGGTATTATTTTGTAGGAAGATATGGATTTTTTTAAAAACAAAAAAATATATTTAAAGAAATTCGTATAATATAAACAGCCTTATTCTTTAAGGAAATCATAATTATATGAGTATAGTTTTAGTAGGAAATATCTTTTATCGACTATATTTATAACTTAGTCAAATTTTAATATTATATTGTTAGATAGGTTATATTATGTAGTTATATGTCATAAAAGCTTATAATTTTAATGCGGACAAATTAGATTTGGCATATTAGCATATATAAAACAAGACGAATAAAATATTAAATATGTAATAAATTTAATATGTATCAAAACATGTAACTTTGAAACCATTGTAACCTATAAATTGTTTTACATTATTTGTCGAATTATTGTAAAACTCACTTGTTATTATGCTGTCCGTACTAATCACGACCTCCACGAGAGCCTCTCACGCACACCGAGATCGCACTGGCGCTTGCGCATGCACGACGTCGGATAAAATATATAATAGTGTAGACGTAACGTACTTTTATCAGTTTGTGTAAATTTTATATCTGTTATGAATGAAAATTTAATTTTGTTTTCGTATTCTTTCTTTGTATTTTAGTGCGCACTGTTCTTTACGCCCATAGTCTTGATGTTTTAATTTTAAATATAATAAATTTATGTGGAATAATTTTATGAAATCGCGCGCCAAGCGATCTCTCACCTCATACTTAGCTAGCTATCACTATTGTTGCCAGGTACAGAAAAAATTCAAACTCGTGGTGAAAGGTTTTTGAGAATTAAAATAAGTAGGTAATTTTTTGTAAATAACTTTATCAAACTTTGATACAGAACTGCGTTTTATAATTAATTCATTATTTTCGTATCTTCGCTTAACTAAGATTCAGTAGCGCAATGGCTTACACGCCGAAGTAAAAGTCGCCGTTTCGATCCTGATCTCTTGGACGATTGTCGTCCTCACTCCTAAAAGCTCCTGAAATTAAGCGTAATAAGTAAAGTCAAAAGTAAAGTAAGTTAATCAAAAATCTTTATTCAATATATAAGTATAACCCTTATTTATACATATTTATGAACATGTCATAAATATTTTTTTTTTATAGCCAGGGAGGGCAAATGCCTCTACTCCACCTGATGGTAAGTGGTAGTAGAGTCCAAACGCGACGACGGCTAGTGCAATTATGAAGAATGATTTGCACTAGCCGCCCCCGCCTTGCCGGCCCGCAAGATGCCTCTTCACGCCTCGTTTGAAGGAACCCAGGTCATAAGAGAAGGGGAACACGTGTGCTGGTAAAGAATTCCATGTTTTGGAGGTGCGACGAAGAAAAGAATCTAAATCTGAGAAGAATCTGCAAAAGAAACTCAGCAGGATTTTAAAAAAGGAACATTAGTAAATCCTTTCAAACGAAAAAAATATTCTTGAAAAACAGAACTGAATGCTTTTTTTATAGTAAATATAAGTAGGCGGACGCTTTAAGACATGTACGACCTGCGTAAATCGGAGCACTAATTCAATCAATCAAACAAGACAGATAAACAAGTATGACATTGAATTTACGTGATATCATTGGTAGCTTGAATAATCTTCGGTAGTCGTTAAGGATTCGTGAAAAAAAATGCCGTTTTAAATGTAGGCTAGATTGTTATCGAAGCCTTTGAAGTAAATTTAGTGATTATGATTAGTCAAGTGTAACAGTGTTGTATTATTATCTATATATATATATATATATATATATTAAGCGGTAAGATTTGATTTTTGTATGTTTGTTATGTAATGGATGTACTCAAAAACTATTAAACGAACTTTAAAAATTATTAGATCAACAGCTAAATTAGCAGCGAGTACCATAGACTATATTTACATTCAAAAAAATTAGAGATCTAGACGAAATTTGCATTCATACATATCAATTTTTTTATTGTATAGGTAGGCGAACGAGAATTTGGGCCATCTGATTATAAGTGGTCACCAACGCCCATAGACAATGGCATCGTAAGAAATGTTAACCATCGCTTACATCGCCAATGCACCACCAACCTTGGGAACTAAGATGGTATGTCCCTTGTGCCTGTGATTACACTGGCTCACTCACCCTTCAAACCGGAACACAACAATACAAAGTACTGCTGTTTTGCGGTAGAATGTCTGATGAGTGGGTGGTACCTACCCAGAAGAGCTTGCACAAAGCTCTACCACCAAGTAAGTTTTTTTTTTACTATAATAGTCATTGCTCGGCATGCGCTATTAAAACTATTGATACAAAAAGTCCTTGAGAATATATCTAATAAGTTTAATTGTCATGCAATAAAATATCTTTAGAACAAAGGTTGATTACGAACATTTCATTTCCCTTTTAAATTATTCGAATTTGACCTTTCGTTCAGAAGTTAGGATTGCAATAATAAAGCAAAAAGTAAGAAAAATGCCGCAGTGTGAGTGAACAGTACTACGCTATATAATTTTTGCCTACATATTTTATTTTGTTGCAAAACTTGAAACAGTTGAATAGTAAGTTATAAACTAATGAAAAATTTCGACAGAAAATCTCAATAACATTTTATTGGCCCGACCTGGGATTTAAACCCAGGGCCACCGTGTCTGCGGCCTTACATGTAGTCACTAGACCAACGAGGCACTCAAAATATTCTTATATATTATATCTTTTTTTTTTTTTTTATTGCATAGGAAGGCGGACGAGCATATGGGCCACCTGATGGTAAGTGGTCACCAATGCCCATAGACATTGGCGTTATAAGAGATGTTAACCATCGCTCACATCGCCAATGCGCCACCAACCTTGGGAACTAAGATATTATGTCCCTGTGCCTGTAATTACACTGGCTCACTCACCCTTCATACCGGAACACAACAGTACCAAGTACTGCTGTTTTGCGGCAGAATATCTGATGAGTGGGTGGTACCTACCCAGACGAGCTTGCACAAAGCTCTACCACCAAAATGTTAGTGACGAATGTTTAATGAGAGATAAAGTTCTTTTAACATTTCAGACAGTACTCTTGACCTAAGAAGCTTAGACCAAATTATGGGAGTGTTTGTCGGTGACCTTTTTCAAATACTTCCTGTAAAGTTATTTTTAAACTAAATGATACCTTCGTAATATTTACTTAGATAATTTTTGAACTCAGACAAATTCGGGGTGGGCCACTAGTTATGATAAATAGGTATGTTAAGAGCTATTTTGTAATGCAGAAAAATGAAAGAAATAATACGTTATATTGAGGTTTGCTTATCTCAACTCCGTCGATTGAAACCTACTATAATTAAATATGCTATAGAATATATAGATCGAGCTATGTCTAAGAGATAATCCTTACTTTTATTTTATTTTTTAAAACATCGACGAACATTACAAGCCCTAGTAATAAAAACCTTTTTTATTTTCACGACTATAGTTATTGTTTTTTTTAATCTATAATGAAAAAATCTTTCCTTTTTCAATTTTTGATATTGGAACGAAATGATATTGTACATATAATGATTGTATTCATATAATAGTATTATTTACAATAGTATGAAAAACAAATGTTTGTTCTAGCAGAATATTTAGAAGTACCGTATCCTAGTCCAGACTCCAGGTCCATTACAGTTGGAGTTGACGTTTGGACGTCGTCGAGTGAGGTTGTGTTTACTGCGACAAGCTTGTTCGTTTTGATGAACTCAAACGACATCTGGCGTGCTAAGTGAATGTTATCTCATTGTTATCTCTAATGCGGAACATCTGGTCACTGTGCTTTGTACATGGTCTTTTGTTTCACTAATGAGTGGTTTTATTGCTTCGAGTTAGGTCTTTATAGACCTGTCTTTGTTAAAGTGGGTGTTATTAGGAATAGCACGTGGTTTATTGTTTATTGTCGGCGATGGACGTCGATACTGAGTTGTCGGCCGACGCCTTGATTGGTCGCAAAAGGCCTTATGGCGGTGCCGCCATTGATGACTCCGACTCCGACACGGAGACGGAAAGAAAAATGGCTGCGAAAAGCAAGCCTTCCATCCGGGGGAAAATAGCGTCGAAGGGACGTAGTGGTGGTCTGGCTCGGGCAAAGGCCGAGCTCAAGGAGAAGATCACCGAGGCAAGGGAGGAAGCTTTCGAGCGTTCGCTGAGGAGCAGAGCATTCCGAAAGAATGCTTCGCAAGTGATATCGGACCACGAAGAGTCCGCATCGGACACCAGGGAGGATCCTAACAGCATGAACGCGGAGGATCTTCGCGCTCAGGCTGGCCGCAAGGCAGCCCTCATTATGGACGTGATGCTAAAATCCTCCAACTTGAAAGGGGGATCTTCTAAAACACTGAAGGAGTCAGTGGCTGCCCTTCAGGGAATAATTGATGTCCTAGCGTCTCGCACGGAAGCGGAAGAGACGCGAAAACTCCGTGTAGATAATGGCCGTCTCCGCAAGGAAGTAGACAGCCTCAAGGCCGAGATAAAAGCTCACCGCCGAGAGTTCGCTGAAATGCGGACAGCGGCGGCAGTGGCAAGTGAGGCGCCTAACAGTTCTGCGCGAGAGGCGCAGGCACTAGAGGCGTTCAAGGCGGACATAATGTCGTCAGTCGGCGTTATGTTTAACGCACACGTGGCGGGACTGGAAGAGCGCCTGCTGCCTGCAAAGGTGCAGCGCCCTCCGCTAGCTGCGGATAAGAGGCAGGATTCGATGCAGCAGACTGCACCGACATACGCGCAGGCGGCCCGGCCAGCTCCATTGCCGAAACCAGCACCTGCACCTAAGCGGGCACCAACGACTGCTTCACTGGCACCGACCGCTGGCCCTTCAAAAGCCGCGACTATGCCAGAGGTTACCCAGCCACAAATGGTCCAGGAGACGTCCTGGTCCACTGTGGTAAAAAAGGGAAAGAAGAGGAAGAATGCTTCCTCTACAGCTGGACCAGCTGCCACGGTGGTGGCTACGGTGTCTAAGACACCTCAAGCGGCCAAGCCAAAATTGGCTGCACCCCGCACAGCTGCAGTGGTGGTAACGCTGCAGCCAGAAGCGGAGCAGAAGGGGGTCACCTATGCCCAAGTCCTGGAGCGCGCCGAGCAAGGCGTCAAACTTCAGGACCTGGGAATCACTGGTGGACTCAGAGTTCGACGTTCAGCAACAGGTGCTAGAGTGTTGGAGCTGCCAAAGGCTCAGTCTGACCAGGCCGAAAAGCTGGCTGACCAGCTTCGCACGGTGCTTGATGGAGTGGCCAGCGTCGTCCGCCCTACGAAAAGGGTGGATATTAAACTGACGGGGCTAGACGACTCCGTCACAAAAAATAAAATTATCGCCGCGGTCGCTCGAGAAGGGAACTGCACCACTGAGGCGGTTAAATGTGGGGAGGTGTCACCCGGACCTGGATACATGGGGATGGCCCTCGTGTCGTGTCCGATAGCTGCGGCGAGAAAGCTTTCCGACGCCGGTCGCCTCCTGGTTGGGTGGAGCTCGGCCAGAGTATGCGTACTGGAGCAGCGCCCTTTGCGTTGCTTCAAGTGTATGGGCCTTGGTCATACAAATGTACTCTGCCCATCCAAGGCCGAACGAAGGAGCCTTTGCTATCGGTGCGGCGTCGATGGCCACAAAGCAGCGGGTTGTACCGGAAAGGTGCGCTGCGCAGTTTGCGCTGACGCTGGCAAGCCCTCCGGGCACGTGATGGGGTCGAGGGAGTGCAACCCACCCCACACAAAAGGTAAGATGGTCTTAGGCACCGAGACCAACACCAACGCTGGGCGCCGCCAGGCTGAGGAAGAAGCTGCTATGTCGACATGAGGTCAGTATACAGCTTCCTTCAGACGAATATCAACCACTGCGCCGGGGCTCAGGACCTGCTACTGCAGTCCATGGCGGAGTGGGGGATCGACCTGGCTGTGGCCTGCGAGCCCTATTACGTCCCTCCCTTACCGCACTGGGTAGGAGACCTGGACGACACGGTGGCGATCGTCACTCGGAGCGGAACGAGTCCCTCCCTCTCACTTATTGAGAGGGGCTCGGGATACGTAGTGGCGGGATGGGGTGAGTACGCAGTTGTAGGTACTTACTTCTCCCCCAATCGCAGCCTGGCCGAGTTCGAGATTTTCCTTGATTCTGTCAGGGCTGCGGTGACCAGGCAGTCACCAAGACCGGTAATGGTCCTCGGCGACTTCAACGCCAAGTCACGTGCCTGGGGAAATCCGGCCACGAATCCACGAGGGAGAGCCGTCCAGGTGTGGGCTCTACTTTCCAGCCTGTCCCTACTCAACAAGGGGCAGGTTCAAACCTGCGTAAGGCATCAGGGAGGTTCCGTGGTGGACCTATCATTCGCCACCCCTGCCGCTGCACGCAGAGTGAGGGATTGGAGGGTGGAAGAGGAGGTGGAGACTCTATCGGACCACAGATACATCCGATTCGAGATATCTGCCTCCCACAGGTCAGTAGAACCCCCGAGGGTGCCAACCAAACTCCCGAGGTGGTCTCTTGGCCAGTTAGATCGTGAGCTGGTCAAGGAGGCTGCCATCGTACAGCGGTGGGGTTCCGCGAGAGGGTGGGAGGTTGCCAGTGTTGAAGAGCTGGCTAGCTGCATGCACAGCGCCCTTAAGGAAGTATGCGACGCGTCCATGCCGAGGGCCCGGCGCAGGGCAACACGCCGTCAGGTGTACTGGTGGTCGCCCGAAATTGCAAAGCTTCGGACGACGTGCAACCGGGCGCGGAGGGCCTACGTTCGCTGTCGCAGGCGTAACGGCATCGACACGGACTTGGAGGGACAGTTGCTGGCCGCTTATCGTCAGCTGAAAAAAGAGTTGCAGCTGGTGATATGTCAAGCCAAGGAACGAGCAAGGGAGGAGCTGCTGGCAGACCTGAATAGGGATCCATGGGGGCGCCCGTACCGTGGTGTGCGAGGAAAGTTTCGCACGCATAGCGCCCCCGTGACGGAAACGATGGAACCGGAGCTTCTTCTGCGCCTCGTAGGTGAGCTTTTTCCCCTTCCAGGCGAGCATGTCCCTCCGCGAATGGCCCCTCACTCTGTGATAGAAGATGAAATTGTGGCTCCACCTCAAATCACGGAGCGAGAGATGGAGATGGCTCTTGATCGACTAAGGGTAAGAACTACTGCCCCGGGTCCGGACGGGGTGTCAGGGCGTGTTCTGCGAGACGCCCTGGAACACCTAGGGGGGAGGCTTCGGGAACTGTTTAACAAATGTATTTTTAGCGGGCAATTCCCAAAGTCATGGAAAGAGGGTAAGCTGGTCCTGTTGCCGAAGTTGGGGAGGCCACTAGAATCTTCTTCAGTATACAGGCCAATTGTGCTGCTGAATGAGACGGGCAAACTCTTCGAGAAAATTCTCGCTGCCCGTCTTGTTCAGCATCTCGAGGAAATAGGACCGGGTCTTTCAGAGGCTCAGTACGGATTTAGGGCGGGTCGATCAACCATCGACGCCCTGAGTGTCCTAAAGACCCGGACCATGGAAGCGGTGGCCCGCGGGGACGTGGTCCTGGCGGTATCGCTAGACGTGGCGAACGCCTTCAACAGCCTTCCTTTCGAGACAATAAGAGAGGCGCTCCTATATCACGGGGTGCCATCCTATCTAAGGAGGCTGTTGGGGGCATACCTCCAGGATCGGGTGGTTCTTTGGGAGGGGAGCGATGGACGAATCGTTCGGCGTCGGGTAAGCTGCGGCGTTCCTCAGGGATCGGTCCTCGGCCCAATCCTGTGGAACGTAGGCTTTGACTGGCTCCTGCGGGCACCCGTCCTTCCCGGTATGGGGTTGCTGTGCTACGCGGATGACACCCTCATCACCGCGACGGGGCGGAATTTTCAAGAGGCGGCCCTCCTGGCCGAAGTCGGTACATCGCTCACGATGGACCGTATAGAAATGTTGGGCTTGAGGGTCTCCATCTCTAAAACCGAGGCCCTCTTATTTCACGGTCCACGTCGGGGCCCCCCTCGTGGAGCATGTATCACCATCCAAGGGACGGTGATAAAGGTTAAGGCCCAGATGAAATATCTGGGTCTGATCCTGGACGGAAGATGGAGCTTCGCGCAACACTTTGTCCAACTGAGCCCGAAGCTTATCAACGCCGCTGCCGCCTTGGGCCGTCTTCTACCTAATGTGGGAGGGCCTGAATCACCATGCCGGCGCCTATATGCCGGTGTGCTGCGCTCCATGGCACTATATGGGGCACCCATATGGGTGGACGCTCTCACTGCGCGTAATAAGGCTCTTCTGCGTAGACCGCAGAGAGTTATAGCAGTGAGAGCGGTAAGAGGTTACCGGACGGTGTCGTGGACGGCGGCGACACTTCTTGCGAGCGATCCGCCCTGGGAACTCCAGGCCGAGGTGCTTGCAGAAGTGCACCGATTCCGGGTGGAAGCCAGGATGAATGGCGACCGTCCAGGATCAGCGGAGGTGGGGCGAATCAGGTATTTAGCTCAACAAGCTTTGATTCACAGATGGGAGGCGGACCTGGGGTCTCCATCAGCAGGCCTAGCGACAGTGGAGGCAATCCGCCCCCACTTGAGTCGCTGGGTATCAAGAAGAAGCGGCAAACTCACGTTTAGGTTGACGCAGGTGCTTACCGGACATGGCTGTTTCGGTAAGTACCTTCATGGGATAGCGAGGCGGGAGGTATCACCCTCTTGCCACCAGTGTGGTGCGCCACTGGACACGGCGAACCACACCCTGGCGGAGTGTACTGCGTGGGGGCCCCAGAGGCATTCCCTGGCGGCGACAGTCGGCGCAGACCTCTCGCTGCCGAGCGTGATTACCGCCATGCTTGGCAGCGAGAAATGCTGGATGGAGATGGTCTCTTTCTGCGAGAGTGTCATGTCACAGAAAGAGGCCGCGGAGCGTGAGCGTGAGGCATCTGCCTCCGCTGACCCGCTCCGCCGAAGGAGACCGGGGAGGAGGCGTCGGCGCTATGCGCATCTTCTTCTCCCCCCGTCGTAAGCGTCGGCGGGGCTAGTCGGGTTCTCTGCGTGCCAGGAACCCAACTAAGAAAGGAGGCCCGCGCAATCGGGTCAACCGTCGGGGCGTCGCGGTAGTATGCGCAAGCGATCCCGTGCCGCTCCACCGAGACGATGCAGGTACGCTGGTTTTTTAGTGGGTATTCCGGAGCCTTCAGCACCGGCGAGCCCCACATACCCCCCCACCTCACGTGGGGGAAACGCGTAATGCGTTTTTCCAGCGAAAAAAAAAAAAAAAAAAAAAAGGTCCATTACAGTTATTCGTAACGATTGTCTTAGTTGAGATATATTTCATTATTATATTTTTTGTGTAAATTTACATATATTTCCGTTATCTTTTCCCGGACCGTTTTAAGAATAGCAAAATTTTTTGTCAGAAAAGCAAATACAACAAGCACTTCCTTTATCGTAAGTACGACTACTACGATCTATATATGGCGTTTATGCGTATATATTTATTTTATAATATGTATGTTTGTTCCGTTTGTTGACAAAATAAGCTAATACGAAACGAATTTTATATTGAACTGACTAAAATTCTAATTTTCTTTAGAAAGGTAGGTGCTAAAGTATCAAGTTGGAAAGGTGCCTAGTGACAGATTATATTAGGCATTAAAAATACCTTTTTCGTTTTATCGTATGAATTTTTTTTCACAATTAGTAATTTTTTTAATGATTTTTATTAAAGATACTTAGATACTAACAGGTTTGGTTATAAGTCTGAGTTAGAACTTACCACAATGTATATGTCGAATCGATTGTTAAACCAATGTCACAATGAAAAATACATAGATGAAGATTAAGCAATAACTAATTTTATTCGGTGAAAATCGTACTATCCATAGAATTAGAGTATCTCAATATATAAACTTCTTACGGATCTCATTTCGTGTCTATTTACGTACACGAGATAGGTAGCTGTCAAGTGCAGTATTATTACTAAACTCCGTGATATAGGTATCGTATATTTTGTCCCATTGACGTCATAGTAGCCACTAATAAAAGGGCACAATTTTGAGTTTATACTGATTTGCTTCGTAAGCTTGCTGGGATATATTTATTTTATTTATTATTTTCGATAAATATCATAATATAATATTGTTTATAATAAAATAATCAAATAATCAAAACAAAAAATGTTCTCAGTTATATACAGCGAAATCTAAACAAAAAGGAGATCGTTTTTTATTTATTTTTTAAGCTTCCTTGAGTTGTCAAAAAATCTAATGTTTCGTCTCTGCCTAACCGTGTCAATGCGACATTATAACGGGTATTTAATTATGACAATTCACACTCAATAATGCCGACATAACGATCGTGGGTTAGTAAGGTAACAATAATTTGTTCGATTTATCGGAGACAATCAAACTTTTAAGATTTTAACATTTTATGTATCTTTGGGTTTCAATGTGGATTCAAATTAGGTACGAAGTTGTTGTAGTTTAATGACTTTTTGTTTCGTCAAAACTTTTTTTCTAAAGTATGTAACGAAAAATATAAGTATATATGTATGGTGAGTAGTTTTCGTATTGAAACTTCATATAGTTATAGATATATATTTTAACTTATCAGTAATATAATAGTAATAACGTCCTCGTTACCGATTTCGGCCATGGCGGCCATATTCAAAAGAGAGTAGCCAAAAGAGTGTATATACATCCAACTTCCTGACTCCGGGCTGATACTGAGAATTTTCTGACAGAAAGCCCAATAACTTTGTATTGGTCCGACCTGGGAATATAACCCAGGACCTTCGAGTCAGCAGCCTTATATCTAGCCACTAGACCAACAAGGCAGTTTAAAACTTAATTAGCAAGGTTAATATAAATTACTTTTATTTATTGGGGCCTTATTTTATAAATTTATTGTTAGATAAGCTTGAATTTATAAAGCACATTTTTCTAATCATTTTATAAAATGATTAAGGTACGAAATCTCTACTACAATTGTTGTAGGCTTTTATCGTATTAAGACGTATACCGTCTTCCAATCAAAGAAGAAGTAAAGAACCATAGATTTACATATTCCACGCGTTATGCTATTAACTCTATTGTATCTATCTATACAAATATTTAAAACTAAAGAGTTTGTTTGTTTGATCCGGCTAATCTCGGGGGACTAATGCTAATGGTTCGAATTTAAAAATATTTTTTTTGTTGTATAGTCCTTTTATCGAGGAAGGCTCTAGGCTTATTTTTATTTATTGTATTTTTATTATTTATACGCGGGTGAAACCGTGGTATTTATATAATTCAACACTCTCCACCACTATAAACCACTTTACCATATACTTATAACCACTTTAATTTATCTTCCAAAGTCCCTATTATAACGAACCCATAGTGAAAACCATAGACATTCAATATATCGACCAATGATATTGCGCCAATTCAATGTCAAAGTGGTTTATTTTTCTTTACTACTCTTTCTCTTTCTTTCTTTGTCTTGTCTTGTGGTTGGAATAGGCTACAGGTATGCGTTCACAAACATCATAGCGTCATTTCTGTGTATGTATGTGGGCTAAGGCCTAATTTAATGTCATCCGCTATCGGAGATATTGCTGAATTGTGTCTAAATTTAAAGTCCAAACGATTATCCTGTGTCATTTATAATTTTTTAATTTACATTTTTATATTATTTAAAATACAATTGTAGGTGTTTCGTGCTAATAGATTCTATTAATATTTTTAGTATTTCTTCAAAAACATTCATGAGCGTTAATTTTTTTTTCTTAATTTATAAAACTAATACTAGATAAAGTTACATCGCCGACTTAAACATAATAACGCCGACACTTAAATACTAAATAGATCAACAATGCAATGAGACATCCGTTATTTCTAGATTTTTACATTTTTATTATCATAGTTACTTGGTGGTAAAGCTTTGTAAAGTGAGCCAGTGTAATTACAGGCACAAGGGACATAACATCTTAGTTCCCAAGGTTGGTGGCGCATTGGCGATGTAAGAGATGGTTAACAGCTCTAACAACGCCAATGTCTATGGGCGTTGGTGACCACTTACCATCAGGTGGCCCATATGCTCGTCCGCCTTCCTATGCAATAAAAAAAAATAAAAAATAATAATAATGCGCCTCGGTTATCTATACCTACATATTGTTATATTATTATTCTATATTGTGGTTTATTGATTTTTAAATGTCAATCTCCTAATGATGGTAAGTAGATATATGTTTGTGACAGTGAAAGTGGCCCAGATAGGTACCTACCGATATCGAATTCTGTAACGAACAATTTGTAACGAGCAATGTGTGTACGGGATGAAATAATGATTGCTCATCTGTTTTTGAATCCTATTTGTCTTAACTTATTAAAACGTGTTAAAATAAATGTTGTAATGAAGTTTATATTATTTTTTTATCGTATTTATTTATTTGGGTACACAAAACATAATGTAATCAGGACTTAGACAGAGATTTAGGAAAACAATTAAGATAGTAAAAAAAATGTGGTAGAGCATTGTGCAAGCTCGTCTGGGTAGGTACCACACACTCATCAGATATTCTACCTCAAAACAGCAGTACTTTGTATTCTTGTGTTCCGGTTTGAAGGGTGAGTGTGCCAGTACAATTACAGGTACAAGGGACATAAAATCTTAGTTGCCAAGGTTGGGGGCACATTGGCAATGTAAGCGATGATTAACATTTCTTACAATGCCATTGTCAACGGGCGTTGGTGATCACTTACCATCAGCTGACTCGTATGCTCGTCCGCCTACCTATACTATAAATAAATATATATATATATATATATATATATATATATATATATGTATAAATCAAAATAAAAACAAGGTGAGGTGTAGTGTAGTATTTCATGATTAAAAAGTTTTATTATTATTCACATTAAGAATTCACGTAAAGCTATGAATTATTAAAATTGTAATTACCACTGTGAATACAATGTAAAACAAAAAACAGTATTTTTTTTTCAGTGTTAGTAAAGATCAGTTTGTGAATAGCTATTGTCATTCATATTTACATTCTGGAGTTACACCTATTAATTATTATCTATAACACAAGCTTCCTGCCACGACTTCACACCAGTATCTTTTTAAATAGAAAATTATAATGATAATTACGTCCAGACTCACAGACAGAAATGAAATTTAGACCATAATGATTGTGGCTGCATTTATAAATTACACAAATATACCTCTCCTCTTCATTTAACATCTCTCATACTTACATAATATGGTGGAAATAACTAAAATAAACAAAGTGAGTCGTCTGTTCATCAGCCAACAGTCTAATTTTATTTCTAAACAGTTTGACTCTATTTTTTCCAGATTCATAAAAACTACTTAGGTTTATGTAGTCAGGCAGACTGGCAAATGTCACCTGATGGGAAGTGGTCACCAACGCCTATAGACATTGGCACTGAAAGAAATCTTAAACTTTAATCGCCAATGCCAACCTTGGACAAAGGGCTCGTCTAATCCGTCTCACGGAGAATATTTGGAGTTTTTCCCATTACAATCAAATGCGATTTTATCCGGTTTTCGCATCGCCTGGTCACAAGATCTAAAATTATTAAAAACAGCATAATATGAAACCTCAATGATGCCTGCTTGGGCTTGAAAGTTAAATTTCAGATGTGATGTTTCATCGGATAAAAGATGTTCTAGCCAATGAATATAAAAGTAATATAATACTTATTCGATTAAAAAGTCGGATCGATACAATGCCCTGTCTTCCTCTTTTGAGTGTGAGTGAGTGAATGTAATCGTACTGAAATTATAATTAAATGTATGTAAATAGTCTATGCAAATGTTAATTACTGGTGATTTTGGAAAATTATTTATATATTGTACCTTGAAGTTGATAAATATTGTTGTTTAGAGATAAAAAAAAAATTAAATGTTTTTTTTTATTATAGTAGTAGTAAAGTAACATCCAATGACTGTCCCACTGCTGAGCTAAGGCCTCTTCTCCTTTTTTGAGGAGAAGGTTTGAGCTTATTCCATCACGCTGCTCCAATGCGGGTTGGTGGAATACACATGTGGCAGAATTTGATTGAAATTTGACACGTCATGCAGGTTTCCTCACGATGTTTTCCTTCACCATCAAGCACGAGATGAATTATAAACACAAATTAATCACTTGAAAATTCAGTGGTGCCTGCCCGGGTTTGAGTCCACGATCTTCGGTTGAGATTCACGCGTTCTAACCACTGGGCCATCTCGGCCTTTTTTATCTTTTTAATCATTATCATATTAATTATTATTAGAAAAGTTTAAGATGTCCTATTATTTATCGCATATATTGTTTATTTAGCATCCAGAAGTGCAAACTGATTATATAACAACCTCGAATTGGTCTATTCAAAAATAGAACACCAAATCATATAAATTGATGTAAATTACTCACTCAATTTCTCTTTAAATCCAAATGAAACACATTTGAACACGTCATAAATCACAATTCGCGCCCATAATGAATTAAATACTTTACCTTTATGTGCACTTACAAGATGGCCACGGTTTTAAATTAGCGCGCTTCTTTTTTTTTAATAACGCTTTTGTATGGACCAAGGAGTCTCTTAACTGTATATTTTCTGTTACCCATGCAAAAATTTAATGCTCAAAATGGAAAGAACTGTTTTCGTTAATTGCTTACAATCTACATACATCATTGTTAGCGAAATAGCACTCTTCACGAGATCTGCTAAACCAGAGGTTCCCAAACTTTTTTTGCCATAGAACACTTTCAAAGTTTAGCTGGTAGACCCCTGAAGCTACATTTGAACCATATTCCCATTCCTAAAACTTGAAAAGAAAGATGAGCGACAGTTACTTGTACCTACTGTCGCTGACCTTTTTTCAATAAAATTCTGTCTACATTGGTAGGATAGCCAACTTTTTAGTCCTTTACTATCGAAAGCAAACGAATTTTCGTCCTAATCTATCCGCCCGACTTGATATTTGTATCAGTTACCCATTCGCGACGTAGACGCTCACTAAAAACGGATTTTACCCAAATCCTATCCAAAATACATTTCTCTTATTATCTCACGCCTTAACATCATCATTAATCATGGAATTTTGAATGGAAAAGTAATTTCGCGTGAGACGGGGGGAAACTAGAATATAATATCTAGAATATTCTTGATAAAGAAACACTAAACACTTGTTAATATTATTTATTTTCAAGATAAATTAAATATTATTATAACATCAATATTCATAACATAAATTAATTCACAATTTTTTTCCTTAATAAAATAATTAATAAATTATCGGTTATGTATATTTTAACACATTGTTATTAATATGAATTCTAAGTCAATTATTTTTGAATTGATCAGTATCTCAGGCGTGTAACGTTAGTTGTCCCAATCTGTGGACAGGCCACATGCACTCGCATCCCGCTGGTATCACCATAGTCTTAGTTTCCCAGCAGTCACTGTTGAGGTTACATAAAATAAAGTTGAATTCATTAATATTCTTTTCGTACCTATGTAAAATTGACTTTTATTTTATTGCGTTAATTAAATTTGAATAAATTAATAAATAATAAACCATAGATATCCAATACTTTAACATATTTTGTTTTTACATTGATAATTTACATATATTTTTTGTTTATGCTTACATTAAACATAATTATAGTTATGAAAAAAAAAACATATTTCGATATTAATATTTCTAAATATCTCACCTTGAATATCGCCTTCTTGTCAAGTGTATTGTCTTGTTCCATTGAACACATGAAAACCCGAGGCTCGAACATACCTAACATGCACACATAATTTATTATTCAACAATGTAGTTAATACTTTTGCGTACCAATGAAATGATAAATTAATAAGAAACATTCTATGTCCCATTATATAACGTAATAATAGGAATAAAATCTTATTTTTATTTATATCGGATGTGCTTTTTTAGAACATTTTAGAACAATACCGTCTATAGCGACTAATGGTTCTTTTAAGTAATTAAAATAAAAATCTTCTAAACACTGCCCCGTGAGTGTATAACTGTCTCGGAATGTAGGTGGTTCTAACAAAACGGATAAGAAAGAAAACAAGGAAGTGGAACAAGGAAGTGGTGAACTACACACCATTTAATTTTTTTTAAATAATTTCTCATTTAGACTATGATGTCTAACAAATATTTTTCGAAATATAATGATTATAGGTATTTTATTATTAAATTGGTCAATTAAAGGTATCCTGAAGGTATTTTTTTTAAAAATATATACAGATTATATTAATCTAAGCAACATATATTTCAATGATGGCAACATTAATGAAAAAACGGAGCGGAAAATTTCAAAAATGTTTTACCCGTGTCGAGGTAGTTCTAAAGTTGCGCAACAATAAGTCGTTTACCTCGTTCGTGACGCCAGCGTCGTCGCCGGGGGTCATGGTACAACGGACCTCTTCGTAATACGCGGGCCTGTACTCATATTCATTAGTGTTCAATCTGTGAATCTTTCTTTCCAAGTGACATATCGGATAATGTTTCTGAAAAAAAAATATTTTAATTTTATTTACCTTTATTTACCTTTTATAAGGATTTCTACGTAACTTAAAGACATTAAAGATTAAGTTTTAAGTTCATTTTATTTATTAGGCATTTACTGGGTATATCACCTAGTCAGTAGATGCATTGTCAGACCGTCAGCCAGTCGCATAACTGTTTCATTTATACATGTACGCAAGCTACCCACCCTGACTTCGCTTTAACTAATGTGTAAATAAAGGATATAATAATTATTATTATTATGGTAAATACATTTATTTTGAAATTTGTACAATTTAGGTTTTTAATTATTTTATTTCTACTTATTAACTTAACTGTCATTTATGAGCGTGGAGTGCATTATGTGGTAAAGAAACGAAGGCGCACAAAACTTACATTTACAAAAACAATTCATTTTATTACTGAGTACCTATTTAATTAGGCCATTGGAGAGGCCTATGTCCAACAGTGGACAACGGTTAAAAAAAGTGAAGTGCGTATTAATAAATTATGGAATTTATTGTTTTTGTTAAAAACTTTTTTTTTGACATTGATATTAATTACTATTATATAAATAACTACAAAAAGTTTGTGTTGCTGAGCTAAATTGAAAAATGCCCATACTTCATAACACTCATCTAATCTTACATAATTCTTTATCACCAATAAGTTCTTATTATGAAAAAAACAACAGCAGCAGCAACAATAAGTAGATATGAAAAAAAAACAAAGAAAGACTATTATTTTTTATTATTAGATAAATGTTCGCGTACGATTTAAAAAGTTATGACAGAACTAAATTTGAGATTGCGCATTTATGACGTTACTGTTCTCGCAGGCTGATACGTTGTCATCACAATGGAGGATTCGCGCACAATGTATGTAATATTAATAACAATATTGTAAATGAGATTTTTGTCAATAAATCAATTTTTTCTTAATAATTGTGAATGTTTTTTTCCCACTGGTGGTAGAGCTTTGTGCAAGCTCAACTGGGTAGGTACTACCCACTCATCAAAATACTATTTTCTAACAATATTGTTCTCATTTGGGGTTAGTCTGTATGAAATTATAGTCTAGGAAGAATCGGCGCATGAGTACCGAAAACTATTCCACCTCATTTTTTTTATGCGACTGATAATATAAATGCATGTTGCCATGGGGCAACCCCGTGCCATATATGTCACTTTCTGACATTTCACGACCGTTTACTGAGATGACTTTCGAGTTAGCTCTTACAGAATAGCATATGAACTTTGGCGTCAATGGTCAATCTCGACGTAATGGCATACCGATTCCACCGCAGATAGAACAGGCATAAACAGGCACCCAAACTGTAATTTACTGAGAATTTCTTGACAAGAAAGACTGACGATGAGTAACTAAATTAGTAAGTTTATTCTTAAATGCACTATTATTGTAATTTTAATAAGGCAACATTATGAGACCATTAAAACGTAGTTCGGCAAACTCAGTTTGCCGTGAACAATTAAGGCGCGCTACAAAGTAGAGCTTACAAAATACTTGTACAACAAAGTGTGTTATTACGTTGTTCGTTATTATGGCAACCGAGGTCTTTATATATTTAATATGAAATACAATTAACGGCCCACTTTTATTCCTATCAAGTAAATTTTAATTTTGAAATTACCTTAATGATAATATAAAAAGGGCTCTTGCCACCATTGACGTTCCTGCCCTTATTGAGCTTCATGGAATTAGTCGTGATAATGGCCTGATGGACTGACATTGGATCCCTGGGAACGGGGACGGGCCCTTGTGTGGGACGCAACATGTGTTGGCTCACTGGCCCCGTCTCATATCAGGGAAACAATATTATAAGCCTAAGCTGCCGCGGAAAAAGGTGAAACGAACAAACGTAACAAATATTTGTCTCTTATTCCAAATTATATTTGTTACGTTTGCAGTTGAAACGCCTCAAAAATATCATCCAAAATATTACTTCCCGTCTTATTGCCTCAACTGGAGACAGGAGGGCTGATTAATTTTTCGCCCATAAAATCGGAATTGAGATTCAAAGGGGGAAATGCTGCTAGAATTCTTGCCACAATTCCGTGCGGTCACGACTTGTATAGTAATTATTTTTAATTTTTATTTGCATTTATTTAAGGTTTCAAAAGAATTTAAATTTTATACTACAAAAAGTCATTTGTATCGCAATTTCTATATTTATAACTTTATTGGCCGAATAATTTCAAAGTGATTAATTTCAAAATTTAGTATGCGAAATTTGAAATTAATGGCGTTCCAAATAATTAAGTCCCACTTCATATTTGAAAGACGTTTCAGTATTCGGCCGTATATCTGTCATATCTTAATAGCCTAGTTCTTGATTTTTATATTTGTCGTAGCTCCTCTCTGTTTTATATTTATATTTAACATAAATTAATTTGTTTTATAATAAAAACCTTTTGTTGTATAATAAAAATGCATATTTCATGTATTGCGCCCCTAAACCAAAAATTACTTACACAGTTACACGTATTTAATTATTTGTCATCAATCATTATGTCACATAACGAGGAAACCAGCATGAGTCGGAAAAAATCTTCCGCATGTGTATCAACCAAGCCGCTTGGGAACAGAGTGATGGAATAAGCTCTAAGCCTTCTTTTTAAAAGGCCTTAGCTCAGCAGTGACATATTTATGATTTATGAAAAAATCCATAATTTCTGAAGGCAGAAAAATCAATGGAACTTTACTTACTTGTGAACCTAAATGCCTTAAGCCTCGTTCGACAGACTCTTGCAAAGTCTCGGTATATTCTGGTAGATTCTGTAATATTGCCAAACGAAATCGTTTAAAAAACACATTTTTATATAAGAATAAAAATCTAAATAAATACTCACAAACTACAGATTAACGGCCGAATACTGAAACGTCATTCAAATTTGATTGGGACTTAATTATTTGGAACGACATTAATTTCAAAATTTAGTATGTGAAATTTTTAAATTAACGACGTTCCAAATAATTAAGTCCCACTTCATTTTGAATGACGTTTCAGTATTCGGCCGTAATTCTCGCAAATGTCATAATCAATTTTTATTTATATATTTGTATAATGAGGAATATATTATACTAACCAATGGTCCTCACTTACTTAAGAACATTTAATTTTAAGCATTTTTAGAAACAAGAATTGAGAAAGAACAAAATATAAAAATTGGTTCATGTTATGACATGTAGAATAAAATCTACCTCTGGGTCTTCACAATCCTCATCAGCAGCGAATCTAGGCTTCGCTCTTTCCAAGAGTCCTTGTCTATTCCTCTCTAGTCTTCCGAGTACTGAGTTAAGAACTCTATCAGGATTGGGTATCTTCAAGACGTGTTCGATAAAGTCCTGCGCAGCCTCCTCCCGGGTTGCTGACAGCGTGGTCACCAGACAGATCCACATTAATAATACCTGATAAGAACACTAAATAATGTATTAAGTATGTCTTTTATAGTTTTAGAAATGTATATACGATTTTATATATATCTATAAAAGCTCTTCCCCATGATTGCTCACAAAAAAGTCCGCGATGGTATATGCGTAACTATATCAGTTAAGAAAATAACAGTTTTTGTTTAAATTAATAAGTTCAAATACGGATGGAATCAAATAGTGGTGATATTGGTCTCATTATATTAACCCTTATCAATTTAAATGGTTTGATAATCTAGGTTGGTTATGTACTTTAAATTATTCAGTTCGGACTTTTCGATTCGAAGTTTATGGATATAAAAATTCTCTAAGCAAGTAAAATGTCACGGTATGAACAAACTGTACCTGCCCTACGTTTAATCTATTACCAAATACTAATTTAAGTATTTACGTTAAATACTAGTTATTACATTTTCGCAAACGAAGCCATAGGCGAAGTTCTAGTATAAGATATTGAACTCTGAACCTGCGGAGAAAAACCGTCGAAAAAGATATCGTAACACGAGTCCGTAGATTCACCAAAACGTCTAGAACATTTTTGGCCTCAAGAATTATATTTATAAAAATCACACAAAGGAGTCTTTACAAAAAAATAGTTAATACATAATATGTGAATTTCGTTGAACTTGTAGTTGGTAAAGTCATTTGTCTGTGTACTGTTTCCTTAATTAAAAAGCTTTATATTGAGAATAATTTACAATACAGTTAAAAACACATGAAAGAAATATTCATACGAATATTTAGATTCTTTTAGTGAAAGGAAAAAAAATGATAGTCATTGCAATTAAGATTAAAGTGCAAAATATGATAATGTAGACCGTTCCACAGTCTTATTACGGTGATATAAAGTTATCTAATATGGAAATAATCTAGACTGTATTCTAAGTTGTAAAATAAGCAACAACCCGATCGTCTTGGAGAATTTAACAAAGCGATTTGTACATGTAGCTATATAATGGCGATATTATAATTTTTATGTGTAGCAAAAAAGACGTTCAATTACAGCGTTAGAGCTTCACAACGTGACAAAAAAAAACAGATCACTCTCACATACCTATAGTTATTAATAGGAGCTAAGAAGAGTTCTAAGCATATTTTGTTACCTGGTCAAAATAAACCTGCTAATAGAGAATTCTAGCAAGTTCAAATTACGATGACAACGATAAAAAAAATCTTTATAATAATAAATATATAATAGGACACGTATGCAAACTGATATTATTAAATATGTAATAAAAACAGTTTCAATATCACAAAGAGTGGACGAATCATACGATGAGAGGATGGTACTGATCAGATTTCAAAATAATGATGAACTGTAATTGATAACTAAATGCATGCATGCGCAAAAGTGATGTCACGATAGGGCTTGACCATTACATATAAGAAATAAGAACTGCGGTCTATTTATAATTTCTATTACAAATCAGCTGATCGGCCGCGTGTGACGTAGCGTGTTGGTAGATAGCCTATAATTGGAATTGAATAGCCTATAATCGCCAAGAATTGGACTATCAACCTTTTTTTTTTCAAATCCAACAGAGTTCCAGGGATTAACGCGTGCGAACAAAATAAACAAACTGTTTAAGTTCATTTTATTAAAATAGTTAGTATATTCCATATTGCATAATATAATATATCTGCGGTCCGATTCGATTTTAAATAGTTTTTCCAACTATGATGAAAACTTAGTGTGCGTTATTGTGTCGCTGCAAGCCGCACAAAGTCGCGTATGTGTTGTTATACAATAATATGTGAGAGTAAAAAATGCGCATGCGCATATGATGATTCTTATTTCTTCCAATTTAGGATATCCTAGATTTACCTGGAAGAATAGAACGCGTGTCATATTCCTTTACTAATCTGGATTCCTAATCGAAAATGTTTACTTTTACCTAAAAATAACATCGGTATTCATACTTACATACCGCATTTGTTTTTATTTAGCTGGAAAAACGCATTTACGCGTTTCCCCCATATGAAGAGGGGGGGGGGGATTATGTGTGGCTCGCCAGCGCTGAAGGCGCCGGATTAAACTTCAAAAGTTATTAATTACAAAAGTCTATCTATACTAATCTATACCTACTTATACATACGAAAACAAATCCATCTGTCTTCACTTTCATGGAATTGGGTATGTAGTAAGATTGAACGCCAAGGATACTTTTTACAAACACTACTGACCACATAAAATTAGCCACGATGGCCCAGGGAACCTTCTGGTTTATCACTGGGTTATATCCGGATAGCAGGCTTAAGCCCAGGCAATCACCACTGGGTTTTCATGTCTATAATTGACCACATAAAATTAGCCACGATGGTCCAGGGAACCTTCTGGTTTATCACTGGGTTATATCCGGATAGCAGGCTTAAGCCCAGGCAATCACCACTGGGTTTTCATGTATATAATTCATCTAGTGCTCGGCGGTGAAGGAAAACATCCTTTTTTTTAATGCGAAAAACGCACTTCGCGTTTTCTCCACGGGAACAGTGGGGTTGGGGGGGTATGTGAGACTCACCGGTCTCCAAAGCGGCGATTGCGCCCCGAACATCGGCGTACCAACTAAAAATTCAGCGGTACCCTTTAGGAGCCCCACGGACGTTCCTCGTTAAGACGGAAAGGTCGCTGCTACCGTGTATCGCTTACTAACGTGACGCTCGGACAAAACATCCTGAGGTTACATGCATGTTTATTTTTATTTCACTGGAATTATCTCCAAACATTCTCCCTAAAGGGAAAATATAGCTATTGTATGCATACAACATTATTCTATAAATGTAACATATTTATATCAAAAAATCAGTTTTGACTTTGTTTTGGCTTTTTAATAGATTATGTTAAGGGTAAACTTTAGGTATACCTTTTGACTTTATGTCGTACTAATTAAAAAAAAGAAATGTGAGTATTCAAAACATTGTATATAAAGAAAGATATGACGCATGCAGCCACGAGCTCGTCTCGTTCAGTTGATTAGTCGCGATTGGCCTGCGCTTTGATTGGCATCGGCGGACATCGTCGGTTCTGCAGCGAGCAGGATAACAGGTCTCCGAAACATTTATATGTGAGATTTATTTACTTCTTTACTACCACTATAATTATGCTAAGCGACAGTGTAAAACAAATTAAAAAAAAATAGCGAACACTTTATTCATATACTTTCAAAAAGTAGATTGTTTAATTAATTATTAATTTAAAAAAATTACCAACGTCATTATTATTTACCGTAAAAATATTATACTATCGTAATTACATAAACATCACATATTTAAGAACGTAATATGTTAAAATAAATGCATTCAATATTTTGGTAATTTTTAAAAATTTAAAAAGTTACTTCTTTGTGTTTCCGCGCGATAGCATACGTTCGCTACGTTATGAACAATTTCGTTACGCCTCCATTCTAGGTACCTACTTATTATTCTTTTCTCTAAATGTCGTCAAGGTAGAAAATAAACTTCGGTGACAAAATATATTAAAATAGTTTTGTTTTGTTGCGGTAAGACATGGTCACAAATCACAATACAAAATATAATGTTTTTGAACAAAACCGTATTATAAACGTAAATTGTGTACCGAAACTTTTCACTCAATTTATTTTAAAAATATATTTACAAGTAAGTTTGAATTAAATATTTTTACAAATAATCTATTGATATTGCTTAATTTGTTTCAATGGCACTTTAAATAAAACATGTAAAAACTGAAAAATGCCAACAAAAGATGACAAATGCACAATGAAAATATCAAACGAGATTAAGCTATCATTATTAAGTCATGTTATATGTATATCATATTTTAATATTTAGTACTTATTTCACATTAATGGGGACATTATATAATGTTACATTTTCCAAAAATATTTTATATTTAGTGTCAAATTATCATAATTTGAAAATGTTGTTGGTCTCTGCGGTCTCAACTCTGGCCTGTGGGTTACTCAACACACTTAGTTGAAGTTTGTTGTAATGGCATACGTACAAAGTCGGGACCCCTTCTGTGTTAAATAGTTATTGTGACCGATTCAAAGGTCATTCTAACTTTACAACAATTACTGTCTAATGTGCTGCGTTAAAATGCATTACAATAACAAATTGCCTATAACATTGGATGTGGTTAAATGTAAGCCAGCATTGAAGCGGTATGATTCAATTAATAAATGTTAAACTACCTACAATTTACACATGTCATTATTTAACGCGTCGAAAACGTCTGACGGTGATATTAGGCTTAGTCTCGGGTGTTTTTAAAAGAAAATAGGTTGTCTCATAAATATTTAAGATTGTAATAAATAGCATCTACAACAGCAAAAGTACGCACCTACTGCGGATTTAATTCTAAAGTACCTATAGTGCGATTGAATTTTGTTTTTATTGTTAATAAAACGTGCTATAATAAAAGTTGCGGTGGTAGGACTCTGTACAAGCTTGTTAGGTATGTACCGATCACTTATCACTAATTCTACAGCTAAACGGCGCTGTTTTTATGATTGTGTTCTCATTTGAAAGGTAAGTAAGTCAAGTTCGGTACCGCATTGACGATATAATGAATGGTGACGATGTGTATTAGCGTCAGAATATACGTAATATAAAAAGTTACATACATATAGAACAGTTCAATATATTTGAAAAAAAAAAATAAGGAACGTTACCACCATTTGTCTAATACGTATTTAACTACACCCAATGTTTCGTGTGTGTGGGTGTTTGTGCGCATGACATTACAATGTGTGTTTTGATTAAATATATTACATTGATAACATTGGTTATTGTGGGAGTGAAGGGATATGATTCCTAGGGATAGTTTACAAAATTGTACAAGGTAAACGCTTGTATGTACTTCGTATCAAAAGAGTATTTACTCATTATCTGTATTTTAAGTTATGTTCAATATTACTTGCTTATTATAACAGGTAACAATACACTAATTAAAAATACCCCAATTCAAATCTAGAAAATTAGGTGAAAATTAGAATAGTTTTCTTCATAGACATTTAATAATTACCTACAGTTACTCTCATTTATTATTTTCAAATGGGTCATCATAATAATTACCTACCGAATGTAAATATATATGTATTGAATTATTTTCTATATTTACAGCTACAAGTCTATATTACGAATCTATAGAGACGCCCAACCGTATTGAAACATGAAAATGGAAGTTCGACGAAAAAATCGCGGCTTTTTCAAAATGGATCCCGTCGTGGATATCGGAAGCCCGTTCAGAGGGAAAAGGGACAAAAATTGGTAAATATACAAATCATATATCTTGTTGATTTAAATTTTGTCATTCGGAAATTTTCAGTCCGTTTGAATTCCTAGTTTTCATTTTATGGTTTTCCTTTCACTTAGGGACAAATATGCCTTTCTGCCGAATAAGGTTAATATTTGCATTAACCGGTTACGCTTGGCTTTTTCAGTAGCATTGGTCTGCTACGATGTTTGGGCGTATTTGAGTTATATGCAGACATGAGTATGGCTGAAGTAATATTTGCGAATATAAAATCGAGTATTGTGACTTGACTTTCTTGCCGATTCTTCTTAATGTTATTGGCAATCATACATTCCTCACTGCTAACTTTTTATTATGCTTGTACTTATAATGTTTATTAAAATACGATTATATTGTCTCAATAAAACATAAATAAATGATTTATAGAATGTAGGAATCAAATTAAAAGAAGTAGAAATTGACATCATTCGAAATACTAAGAATACAATATATATATAATAATACAACAAAAGTAGCTTAAACCTTTTGGATATTTATTCTTTTTTTTTACTTTAATAATACTTAGAACTGTAATTACTTTTTAAAATATTCACTTTAAATTATAATAACTTTAAAAAATTACTTGTTATAGTTAGAGCTTTACTATATATTTATTTTATGATCTTTTTTATCTAAAAAACATTTGACATTTTAAATAAATCCTAAATTAATAATTTCATACTACTTATTTCGACTTTTATCGTTGCATAGTATCGTCAAAATCTATTTAGAGTCAGATCTTACGTTTTCCATGGCCTGTTTGGAAAAGAAGACTAGTTTTAAAATGAACAATTGTATTTCTTCAGCTATGTGTCATATAAGTACCTAAATGTATTCGATCTTTCTTATTCCGGATAACTAGAAAAAATGCTAATACAAAATTTTACTATTGTTTGCTTCTTATGTTTACAAATAAGAACATTTAAAGTACACCAATATACCTCAATTTAACCATCTGAATTCATAAACATAAAACATTAAAGATTTACGTGGCATTCGCAACTATAATATTGTTGCAACTAAAAATATAACGATAACATTTGTGTTTAATCAATCACAAAAACTTACCTTTAGTACCTACACATCACAATGCTTACCTTTAGTAAAGAATTGACGGAAGGCATCTTTTCTGGCTTCAAACGACACGAACTGACCAACGCTTTGGTTATTTATGAACGATATTCTGATCCATACTCATTTTATATCTTTATTTATCTTAATAATTTTCAATTGTGAAGGTGTTTCCATAAAATCCAACGTTAATCCGTACGACTATATTAATAGGGATACTCCATTTGGAAATCACAACAAAAATATTAAATGTTACAAAATTTTAGTAAATATACGTAACTTGAAATAGTTAATTAACATACTATAAACAAAGCTAAGTACCTCATAATAATATGTCATATTATTGAGAAAAAATAGACTTAATGTAAAATTTTAGTCAAATCTTTTCAAATATACAGCTGAGTGTTAGCGTGTGAAAATAAAATGTTTAAATCGAAATGAATGTTTGTATGTTGGACCTTATACGTTACTTAACGATTGATCCGATATCGGTATCGGATCTCGGACTTGAGTCAAATATACTAGATTTTTACTTACATATTTGATTATCCAATTTGCTAATATTTTTCCAAATTACGATATGATTTATGTAAAAAAAATAGGGGTCACAGTTTACGCTGTAGCTGTTGGTTTTTTTTTTCGAAACATTCAAGGACCTATCTTGGTTACTATTCTCCACTAAATACAATTATTATGAAATGTAACTAGATTAAAAAAGAGACATTGATACTTTTATTAAAACTTTAATAACCTTAAAAACACTTTACTGGTACATGGTAGACTAGTCTGTTGTAACGCACCACTGTTTGAACAATTTCTTAATTGTATTTTTTTAAATGTTTTGTATTTTTTAGTTTTAAAGTTAGTTATTAATTGATACACATTCTATTACATTAAGTATTGATTGCCTGTAAATGGAAAAGCATATGTCATAATACATGTCATAATCGAATGTATTTTGTTTATATTTTCTTGGCAATTATATATGTGCAAGAATATCTCATAAAGTACGTGCCCGATTACCATAATAATTGTTTTAGGAGGTATCCAGTATTAAGGATAAAGCTCTATATCCTTAATACTCGTAGCCACCTATTCGTATATCGAGACAGGAATTTTATATAAATAACACAATAAAAATAAGTAAGTATATTAATATTGGCATGTCCATAACAAAACGAAACAAGTATTTTCATTAATTATAATTATTGGTCGCCAGATTAACAAAGAGAGATAATCTAAGCGTTATCTCGACTCAGTAATAACAAAATCAAAATAGGTAAATACGACTGTTAATATAAACGAATAGTAACCAATTAGTAGAATTGCTTATAATATGAATTCAAACTTATATTAATTTTGGAAAAATAATTAAATAAAATTTTATATTAAACCGTTCCTTTGATGATATCGTAGCCTTTTAGATAATGAAAGATATAAAAACTTTTTGGTTGTTCAATGAGATATATTTTTTTAGAACTTAATTCAAATTTATTAACAGGAAGACAGGTATAGCAAAAAAAAGTACTTAAGGCTTATTGTTTATTTATAATTTCAATTAAAGAACAATTTGTATTTTACTTTATCCTGTCTACGTTTAGGATAAGTTATTAAAACATTGACGAATTATATTTCATTTTCTGACTTGTATTAAAATCATATTAAACTGGCATCAAAAAATAATATGACGTTAACAGAAAGTGTTGTATATAAATATGTAAGTACTACCAAAGTGTCTGAAGTTAGATAAATAATTTTAAGCCAAACGGCTATAGGGTTACATGCTACCTCAGTAAAATAATTAATAATTTATATCATCGAGTAATCGGTGAACACAAATTAAAAAAAAAACATACGTGTACCTATCATAACCTATTTTCTAAATAATCCTATTAAAATATTTTTGTAAGCAATTTCTTTTTAAGAATCTATATAAATAAAATGATAGAGGTCTGTAGTTGAGCGCGCAACACGGAAAAACTACTGGATAGATTTCAATGAAGTTTTCTAAATTTTATTTCATATACACTTGGCCCTTATCAAAAAAAAATATTGCGATATCTTCATTTAATAAAAAGTTATTAAAGTTTCGAGAAACAACAAATTTTATATGCACTGCGTGTTCAGTGATGTATGTTTAAATAAATAAAAAATTTAACAAAACAAAAACCGACTTCATAGGAAAAACAAATTAATATGCACTAAAAAGTAAAAAAATAATTGCGTATTCTTCTATAATTTGATAATTAACTTACTATTTTCTACTCATCAATATGTAGGTACGAATGTGTTGAGTGGTTGATAATGTATTTACAATTATTATTGTTACTTTTGGAGTCGATGTCAGCCAAGGTGGGGTTATAACTACATACATAGTTAGTTATAGGTGAGCCATTCGTATTGATAACCTCCTCCTTTTTTTGAAGTCGGTTAATAAAGTATATTTTTGCTTACGATCTTTTTGATGGGTTTTCGTTCGTACATAAGAAAACTTTGTTAATATATCAAGCAACGCGGACGAAGTCATGGTTATCAGCTAGTACTGAATATTAGCTAAACCACAGGGAGGGGCGTAGACAGATATACATATAGCATCTGAGACTGACACAGAGTTTGTCATTAAGACTTTCAATAACATAAAGCTATTGATGTTTCAAAACATAGTTGCTATACTACATAGTCTATTCATATATATATAAATGCGAAAGTAACTCTGTCTGTCAGTTAAGTTTTTACCGCTTAACCACGGAACCGATTTTGATGACATTTGAGATGCGTTATATCAACACGATCCCGTAGCCTCTCCGACAGTGCCGTGCGAGGACTGCCATCGCAGTGGTTTTAGTGGGTAGGAATCCTTACCCCAAGAGAGTCGGGTACCTTTCTGAAGGTTTCCAATGCGTGAAAAAAAATACTGTTCGCCGTCACAGTAAAAGAGTCGGTCCCGTGGCGGGCCCATAGATGTTTCACGTCAATAATAATAATATTCAATTGAACTCCTATATTCCACGTGACAATGGACGCCTCGTATACGCTGTTACAGTATCAGATTTAGTTTCCATAAATTATCATACCTTAACGTGAGCAACAACTGTTGCAATGTTGACAACCATAACAATCGCAATTAAAGACAAGGGCACGCCCTTATGTTTTTTGTGCCGTATTTTTTATATAATTTTGATTTGTATCAATAATATTTATAGTGGATACAAGTAACCTTCCTATAAATTAAATAAATTTGATAAGACTAACACTTTTGGTATCTCTTTCATATGTGTCGTGTTAAAGCTTAAAGGATTTGGAGCTTATTCCACCACGCTGCTCCAATGCAGTTCACAAGCAGTTATCCTCAGGATGTTTTCCTTCCCTGCTGAGCATGCGATGCATTGTAAGCATAAATTCAATGGTGTTTGTCCGGGTTTGAATTGGAATATTCGAAAAAAAAAAACTTAAAAATCTGTCATTATAATTTAGGTACACAATATGTACACATATAAGTAAAACATGTAAATTATTAGGTATCAAAGATGGTCCATGAAATAGTTTTTTTGGTGTAGGTAACTCGCCAATAATCATACTAATATAGTTAGTAATTATTTTGAAATTACAGACGGACACTTATATAAGTATAGATAAGCCTAAAATTTTGGACGACAAAATATATACCTACATAGGTACAAGTAGGTGGTCAACTGATTTTGACGAATTAAAGAATGAACGGTACCTTTGAATTCGACACATAATAATTATTATTTTGGCGTTTGCAATTTTAGCCGTTTTGATTACCACCCTGGACATACAGACAATAGTAAAAATGGTTAGGTATTTTATTTTTGGTAACTCGCAAAACTGGGATTTGGGAAATTATAATTTTGTACCTATTCTATAAATAATATGCTAAATAACTAAAACGTTAGAACGCCGATTAACAAAATTGCAAAATTGTTTGTAAATCTAATACAACACCATAGCAATCAAATTACAAATTACTTCGAAGTGTTATTGTTATGCTTACGTATATGATGTTTTGTACTAAAGTAGCCGTACTTATAAACCACGGTCCTAATTAGATTTATTTAAAACGCGAGTGGGAGCTAACGACTATATCGGTATCGGTACTCTGATGTAAGTGCATATTTTTATTTAGAGTTGAAATGCTTTTACTTATAGAAAGTCGAATGTCAAACTACGTTTTTTTTTACTAAATATTCTAAATATTAAATATATATGCTTCATTTTAATTAAACGTAAAACCATTTATATAAAATTTGATAAATTTTTATATTAAATTAATAAAATATAATATTAAACGCACCTTGCGTTTCCACTACTTTCAATTTATCTATTCGGATGTTTTGTATTTCATCAGAAGATGACTTGATTTTCATTTGGTGGAAAATAACCTTTACACTTATTTTTTTAAAAACCAAACCTACCATCGGCTGCAAAAGAAATACAATTAGCAATTTAATCTTGCCGAATTTTACAGAACTTTTTTTTTGTATAAAACACAATATGGTTTCAGTATTCGATTCCACGGAGTCAAGATTAGTAGTCTTTTTTAATCATTCTAACTGAGTATTATCTAAATCTTTACTCTATACTAATATATAAAGCTGAAGAGTTTGTTTATTTGATCCGGCTAATCTCAGGAACTACTGGTTCGAATTAAAAAAATGTTTTTGTGTTGTAGTCTTTTTATCGAGGAGGAGGAGGATGTGTTTAATTAGACGCGTATGAAACCGCGGGGCACAGCTAGTTTAAAATAAATACCAAACACTTTGTAAACACAATGAAAACCAATCGCCTGAATAAAAAAAAATATTTATCGTACATCAGAATTTGTTTTCTAACCTACTTGAATTAAATTTTTTTCTGTATAAATTAAAAAAATCTACAAAAATAATAAAAAATGAGAAAGTGTCGGTTCCTACTCTTAACAAATGAAACGAAATAAAGTTAAATAATACAAATTAACTTTTAATTTTAGTATATTAGTTAAATAAAATTTTGTTTTTAAAAAGGCTTTTATTTCGTGGTAGGTATGTATACTTAATTCCTCGTTGTACGACATAATTATGACATGTTTATATTTTGAACAACATTCTAATGAAATTAATTGAATATTCATAACGTGTGCATTGTCGACATTTCGCAATATTTAGTTAATCATCGGAATCTTTACCTAATTTGCTTTGTAAATTACAAATTTATGCTTTTATAATGTAGGTATTAGTTTTTTTTATAAAAGCGGTTACCATCGCTTTAGACATTGACGGTGTAAGAAATATTAGCGGACATGATGGTCACCACCTTTGGAATTGAGATGCCAAATCCCGTCTGTATAGTAGTGGTAGTTATATACCAGTAGTTATTTTTTCACCCCAGGTACTTAATAGAAATATGAAATATCTGTGTACTTATATATTTTCCTTCTATGTTATTTATTTATAAATCTTAAGTAAAATATCATTAAGGAGACCTGAATCAAGCCCCTCTCACACGGGCAATGTTGCGGATTGAAACTAGTAAGATAAACATAATTAAAATGTAATATGTTTGTTTCAGCAATTTAAAAAATGAAATAACACCGCCAGGCGTCAGTGGGATCTTCCGACAGGTAATAATTATGAACTATTAAATTGCATATTATCCATAATACGACTTGTTCTACTTATTTCATTTAGTCTTGTTTAGAAAGAATTTGCAATTTCGACATTTTGTATTGACATTATAGCTGACACCACATGTTACTTTACACACTGACGACAAAATGCGACAAAATTGTCTTAAGTAGATGACACCATACATCTTTTCCTTTTAATCTAAATTATTTGAGAGAAACATTTTATGATTAATGGTACTTAAATTGCATTCAATGTATGTATATTAATAAATATGATTTTAGTTGAAAACGATCTTTCAAGCAAAGCTTTTATTATAATAAAAAACAGTATGAAACTAATCTAACTACCTAATGTTTTATTTGTATATAAAAGCACGTATTAATTGACTAGTATTTCATCAATATTTTAGAAATCTTTTGGAACTTGCGACCGTCAATTGTCAACATTGTCGTCGTATGTGCGAGCTGCATGTTCCTTGAACAACACAGCCAGTAACATCGGAAATTTATTCACACGCAAAATGGCGGCCAGTGCAAATACACCATGTCCGTGGCCCAATAGTCAAGATGACTATGAATTACGAGACGTCATTGGTATGTAATAATTACCACATATTTTAAATAATCTTATATTTATTTTATTTGTAAATACTATATTCAACATTATATTTGCTTCGGCCAATCTGATTTTGCTGATAAAGCGGAGATCTGTCATAGTTGTATTGGATGACAATTATAAATTGTATTGATAATATTATTTCATGTTAAATGTTTATTTAGGAAATTATTTATTTCTTTCGTCATAATACGGACCCTTAATGGCTCTAGCGGCAATTTAACCTCATTTAACTTAAATTGTATTGCGGTACGTGTCATACTCCGACGCATTGAGAGAATCCTCCCATTTGCGCGATGTGGTTTATGTAAACAATTCATTACATGTTTTATAAGCGGCAAGAAAAACGTGTTTCGTTGATTATTACAGTACTATTACAACTCAATTCCCCGATACGGATCCGAATAGCGAGAAAATTATTCATAAACAATTTATATTCTTTAATTTTATATACATTTTATTATAACATGAAGGGAAAACTTTATACATAATAAATCATTTGTTGAAAAGAGCAAAAAAATTGTGCTACATCTTTAATTACTTGCATGCATGATTCATTAATTAAAAAAAAATACTAATTGAAAAAAAATATTTAAGAATTTTACTGAATAATACATTGTCATAAATATAATTTTGCATATTATGACTAAGTAGTTATTATTACGAGTTCTTTAATCATTTGTCTTTATATAAATTTAGTACTCTTTATTGACATGCAGCGGTCCGCAAGTAGATCATGCTATTAAATGTTAGCATTTGTACTAAACAAACAAATTTATCCAGACAGTGCATAATGTCAATGTATAACAGACTTTTTGCATTAACATATTTAATATCAATTATTTTTATAATTAGGTGTTGGTGCAACAGCAGTTGTATATTCAGCCTATTGCAAGCCGAGGAATGAAAAATGTGCTATTAAAAGGATTAACTTAGAAAAATGGAATACATCTATGGATGAGCTCCTCAAGGAGATTCAAGTAAATTTTAAACTCTATTTCTTCTAGACTGAAAATATAAATATATGATATGGCATAAAAATGATACCACCTTCTTAATTGCATCTTCTTCTCTAGAGAATGTTAGGCTAATTCCAACATGTTCCATAATGTATATTGGTGGATACACATCTGATGGAATTTCAGGTTTCTTCACATTGTTTTCCTCTACGGCTGAGTATGTGTATAATAAACACAAATTAAGTAAATTAAAACTCAGTGGTAGGCTTGGCCAGATTTGAACCCACAATGTTTGGTCTAAATTCATTAATTCTACACAGTCTTGGTGATTGACCATTGTGTATTCCGATGATAGGTATTTAAAATCTGGTTTCAAATGAAATGATAATAAGTATATAATACTTTGTTTAATAAAAATAGGAATGTTGTGCATTGGGCTTGAAATTTAATACCCAGTTAGATCATATTGCATTTAATGCGCAGATATTAGTATTTATCTGTGTGCAATATGCATTCCTTTGTATGTTTAGATTAAGCAAATATTATATCGTTGAATTCAATTGTATTTTTGTAACAGTTTTTTTTTATAAATAAAGCAGAAAACTATTTTATAATATGGCAATTAAAAATTTAAAAAATATTTAGATTTCAACCTCTACCTAACTTAAATGTATATTTTCTTAAACTGAAAAAAACAGGTCATATCTTTATGAAATGTAAATGGTTTGCTAAGAAAAATAAATGATATTTAAAAAACTAAATAAAAATATATTGTTTTAAATGATATGGATTAAAGTTGATATGTTAATTATTTTTCAGGCTATGTCCAGCTGCAACCATCTTAATGTAGTCACATATTACACTAGTTTTGTGGTCAATGATGAGCTGTGGCTGGTGCTGAAACTATTGGAAGGTAATATAATAATAAAAAATACTTATCATACTAATAGTAATGAATGGAATACCAATTTGTATAAATTTATTTTTATAAATTATCTGATGCATGTAATATAATGCATCAGATACTGAGTTATATCTGGATTGTACTTTTTTAGATTTATCTTATATTTTGAATAGTTTTCATTGTATACAAATACTATTTGTGTCTACAATTTTTTTTTATTGTATAGGAAGGCGGACGAGCATATGGGCCACCTGATGGTATGTGGTCACCAACGCCCATAGACAATGGCATTGTAAGAAATGTTAACCATTGCTTACATCGCCAATGCGCCACCAACCTTGGGAACTTAGATGCTATGACCCTTGTGCCTGTAATTACACTGGCTCACTCACCCTTCAAACCACACACAATACAATAGATACAAAGGAACACAGCAATACAAAGTACTGCTGTTTTGCGGCAGAATATCTGATGAATGGGTGGTACCTACCCAGACAAGCTTGCACAAAGCTCTACCACCAAGTGAAAATGATAAATTTCCGGTTAGATTATAATAGTATATTAGAACAAGATTATGCTTAAGTTATTAAAAGATGAAACATGTAATACAAATATAAAATATAAAATTATTTTATTAATAATATTAATGATTAAAATTATATTTTCCAGGTGGGAGTCTCCTTGATGTCATTAAGCATAAAATGCGAGTTTCCAATTGCAAGCACGGTGTCTTCGATGAGTCTACAATTGCCACTGTCCTGAAGGAAGTTCTGAAGGGTTTGGAGTATTTTCACAGCAATGGACAAATACACAGGTAACTAACAAAACTTGTAACATTTCAACACTGTCCAAAAGATATCCTATTTTATGTATATTACACAATAAAGCATAGTCTGGCTTTATTGTGCTCTAAAAGACTAAAAATAAAAATATAGTTTAAATACAAATAAAATGCTTTGTGTAAAATTGCTCTTATCGCTAAGAGAGCAATTTTTTTTAGAGAACCTTTAGCTTTATGAATATAATATTATTTTTTATTGTTATGCAAAGCGAAAATGAAATATATTTAATACTTTAAACATATATATATATACACCATTACAAGTATGTATTACATTTTCTGACAGTTAATAACGAACGAACTATAATTATAATATGTCTGGCCTATAGCGAATACAATATTTTAACATTGCATTTTATTAGAATTAATTACATAAATATATCTTGAAACTTATAAATAAATTACTGTAAATAATATAGGCTATAGTGATTTAAATCTTGGCTAAAATTCGAATTGATATTGCTCTTTATATTAACAATTAAATAAATGCACGCTCAGCTGCGAAAGTATGCAATATAAAGAAGGGAGCTTATATGAGTTATAAATCAGTGACATATAACCTTTTACTCATCAGAAGCATTTTATCATCTGTGTGACATTTATAGGCTGTAATTAGCGAACTAGACTAATTACTGGTACTGACATAACATCCTAATTACTACGATTGGCGGCAAATTGACGTTGTATGGAGTTGTTAATGTATCTTGCAATCGCATCTTGCAATCGCTAAGTGTCTTAATGGGTGGTCCATATGTGTGTGAGTTTATTTGTGTGTTTGTTTGTTATTTATGTTTTCACGTCTTAACTATTGAACCGAACGATCATGAAGTTGAGTAAGCGCGTTGTCAGGGGCACATTAAAAGACAAGATAATATACACCTGCCCCACCCTTACACGTGAAATTGTATTCGGAAACTATAAAGCTATGAAATCGCTTTGTAATTTGAATTGCAAGCTCGAATTTTTTTACGATCATATTACATCGGATTGCGCTGTGTCATATATTATTATGCTGAATGCGAAATTTGATTTTGTTCTTGTTTACACAAGACTATATATTAATTATTAAAAGAAATATGACACCTTAATTTGTTATCGTTTTGAGAAAAATAAATTCTTATGAAGCGATGCGCTATTACTGAAAGTTTGAAGAACAATAATCTACTTTGTATTAGTGATTATTAGGATAAAGAAGTAATATATTTGGTGTTTGACTTGCCCACTTTAAAATTCTATGATAGGACACAGTTATCGAGTTGTCAGTCAAATAAGTATACTGAAGTTTAAAAGACAGAGTGATTACTGGCTCGGTTAGCACGTAAGCCGTTATTGTGAGTGAACTTTTAAAGGTCGCATTGATCGTATCAATGTTTAATATATTTTAAGAACTTTCATACAACTCGAAAATTGTTGAAATCGTAACAGACAATTAGAACTAATTTCGTATTTTATAAAATTAATACTATATTTTATATAAATCTTGCATTACTATACTATATTTAATGATATAACTAAATTTGTAAAAAAAACGAGTTAAAATAATAATATGAAGTCCAAGCGAATTGTGATGCGAAAGAAAAATTTGCTGCAAAATAGAACTAACTTTATCTAGACATGTAATATATCAATAAAAATGCAAACTAAGAGTAAAACGAGCTCCCTATGTATCTTACATTTGAGTTTCAGGAATCGACAAATGCATTTATATCTATGTTTGACATCAGCATTTAAATGTTGTTTGGTTCATACGAAATATATGAATAATGCATTCAACATTATGCGTGTTTTGGTTTTCACTTTTGTAAACGGATAACTTGAAACGTATCAAGACATCGATTGTTATTGAATAAACCGTTATACATATGTAAATAGCTTTTGAATAATGTATAATACGATAAAATCTTGCGAATTTTATGTAAATAATAAGTTCATCCATTTGTGTTATTTTTGCTATGCAAAAAATATCCTTCTGTATTTACCAAGCTTATCTCTGGGATGGTTGTACCTTTTTATTTTTTTTTGCTTGGAATTGACTCGTTGCTGATGTCCAAGGAGCCTCGACATCTTCTCCGGGCTAGTCTTTAAAATAACTCGCCGCTATACCTCTTACTTATCTCTGAGTTTTATACATACGTGCAGGTTTTCTAACGATGTTTTTCGTTACAAAGTAAATTATTGATAAATTATGGCGAATATATTGTTTCGTAATGTTACTAGGACATAAAATGTAATACTGTATGGTGAATTTATTAAAGTGTAATCAAATGGGCTCCTTGATGGTAATTGGTCAAAATAGACTTCAAAGAATATAAAACATCCTGCGCCTTCATATTAGATATGACGTGGCTTTTTATATCGAGTGTAGGTAAGCGGGCAGATAGGTTATCCGATATTTAGTGGGTCCCTACTGCCCATAGACGATGGTGCCGCAATTCTTACACGCGAACGTGAAATTGAGAATCTTAGAGATTCGCGAAGGTACGCATGATATGTTTATGCGAACGTTACTAAGACGAGCGTTGTTTGAGTCTGTGGCGTACGAGTCTAGTTGATTTGATCGAGTTATGATTGTGAATTGATATAATTTCGTTGCTGTTATCTGTTAGAATATATTCCTATCTCTTTCTGTGTGTGTTTGTTACCAACTAGTCACGATACATGAAATGTTTTTATCTCAAGTAGCTATTTACTCGAGTTTATAATAGCAAAATAGTTGGCGAACTGCTATATTATTATTGTGTCTTAATATTCTATATCTTATTTGTTAAAACATTCGATGGCAATGCCAAATCTTTCAAATCTAATCAGTAGTTTCTAATAAGAATAAAATATATTTTTTTTAATTAATATTTTTTATTAATTTATTAATATTATTTTTTAATTAAATATTAATATTTTCGCCGAGCGACTAACAATTATGTATGTATAAAGGATATACAGCTCTTGCGATTTTATTGATTGGAATAAAAGCTTTCTTCATGTTGAGGTACGAAGCCTACTAACTTTTTTGCCTCGTAGACAACTTGCCATGTTTTTCACTTTTGGCTAAGCAGGGTCTAATATTGCATTTTTACAAATTCGTCAAATTCAAATATGTTTTTGCCTGATTTTTAACTGCAGTGAGGTATAGAGTAAAGATATAATATTAAAACTACACTGTTTTATACCATATATAAAGTCAAATGAACGAATTTATTCTTCATAATTAATTGATTGATGAATTGAACAAGTCAGTATAAGTCCGAGCTACGCTATATTTGCGATTTTCTGATACAAGTATGTCTATTCTTCTCAGAACTTCTATCGCGCGTATTATTATATGCTACGAACTATCACAACTGTATTAGATGTATTAATTATACGAGATATACGAGATTATAAAATTTCGTAAAAAAAATAGTTTACAAAACCTACGACTGTGCTGTCGTCGTCGGTCTATTTGTTCTGTTTTTACTTAAAAACCTGTGTGTAGGTTTATATCATTATTGTAAACTATAAATTAAAATCACGACCTGCTTAATTGAGACCCACTATCGTAGGCGCCCGTTTGTGTTTCAAGGACTCACAAATTATTTTTGTCGCTCCCCAGGGTTTGAGGAGGTCGATTTGGGTATCATTGATCAGGGGGAAGGAGCTATCGTTATATACTATGATTAAAATGTAAAAGATAGTCTATAGGGAACAAAAGCATAGATTAAAATATATTAGTTCATCAACAACAGGAGCATATAAATATAATTTTTTGTTGCGGACTGTCAAGAACTTATACAAAAATATAATTAGTATTGTTAATTAATAAAAACAATAATATTACAGGGATATCAAGGCTGGCAACATTTTGTTAGGAGAAGATGGGACAGTGCAGATTGCTGATTTTGGTGTGTCAGCGTGGTTGGCAACGGGCAGGGATTTATCTAGGCAGAAAGTCAGGCACACCTTCGTAGGCACACCTTGCTGGATGGCACCTGAGGTCATGGAACAGGTAAATGTTACAACGTTAGTAAAGAATATATGTGGGCAGATTGGCAAATAGACCAGTTGGTATGGTCATCACTGCTCAGAAATCGAAACTATTTTAGTCGCTGCCATCGAACACCCCGCGACCTGAAAAAGAAGGGGAAGAACTTTAGAGGGAAGTTTTATGAGGCGTTTTTTATTTGGCGCATCGATTTCAGATTTGGATACCGATGTCTCGAAACATATCCTTCAAGGACAGGACGCGTTTGAGCGTCCATGATTGAATGAATGAGTGCCCGCCATAACAGGGAACTATAATCGGAATCTATTGAAAATAGTGATCATTATGCTTTTCCGATGATCTAGTCAAGTAATAATAAGGCGGTCTTCGATGGCGACTATTCTGAGGCGGGGATTTAGTGTAATCTTTTACTTTACTGGGGAATAGGATTCGGTGGTTGTTCGTCGAATACCTGCTAACAGCAAAGGTCTGTTTCGGAGACTGTTATGGGATTTCGCTTACGATGCCGTCCTGCTTCCTAGCGGCGTCGACAAGGACAGTTATGCCGACAAAAGACTGAAGGTAGCTAACGATAAAGGAATCGCCCTCCTCGTGTTTCCGCGTTAGTGACTCGATCGTTCAGGCGGCCGAGTCTTGGAGGGTTGAAGAGGAGGTGGAAACTCTATCAGGTCATCGATACATCTGATTCGTAATCTCCACCTCGATGTGGCTCTACCACGAATCGAGAATTGGAGCTGGCCCTCAACCGCTTGAGGGCGTATTCTGTGCGACGCCCTGGAATACCTAGGTGCAAGGCCTCCGGAGCTGTTCGATGAATGTTTGTGCAGCGAGCAATTTCCGAGGCCTTGAAAGCAGGAGAAGTTGGTGCTGTTGGTGGGGCGACCGCCAGGCTCCTCCTAGGCATAGAGACCGATAATGCTGCTGAACGAGACGGGCAAGTTGTTTGAGAAGACTCTCGAAACCCACTCCTTCGCCGAGGTCGGCCCGGGCCTCGAGGTTTAGTTCGGGTTCAGGGCAAGACGGTGATAAAAGTAAAAGCCCAGATGTATATATCTGGCCTGATTCTGGACGGAAGATGGAGCTTTGGGCGGCACTTTGTCTAACCGGGCTGGAAGCTTATCAACACTGCTGCTGTCTTGGGCCGCCTCTTACCCAATGCGCTTCTGTGGAGATTGCAGAGGGTCATAGCGGTGAGGGCGATACGTGGTTACCGTACGGTGTCTCGGACGTCGATTACACTTCTCGCGGATGATCCGCCCTGGGAACTCTAGGTGGGTGATAGATGACGCAGGCAAATGTGTACCTGAAGTTGGTTGTCTGAGTAGTAGATTGTATCTACAGGTGAAACGAACCATATACGATCTGGTGGCGTTGTAGCGACATCTATCTCGCCACATACGAACTATGAACAGACGTATCCTACATCGCGATATTAAAGTTATCAGAGCGATTGAACATATATACAAGAACCCGACAACAATCGTCGGGCAGTAGCCCACCAGACACAACACCCGTCTGGTCGGAGGATCCTCCCTATCCAATGGGGGTGTGTCCCCCAAAGCGTATTTGTTCATCTGCCTACTTTAAATGGAAAACTAAATTGAATAAAAAATTACCGTATTGTACCATTAAAAATATTTTACAAAAAAAAAAAACGTTTTGTCATATCCTTCTACAATTTTCTTTTCTTCTTTTTTAGGACCATGGCTATGATTTCAAAGCAGACATTTGGTCATTCGGTATAACAGCTATAGAAATGGCAACTGGTACCGCACCATATCATAAATACCCACCAATGAAAGTTTTAATGCTAACTCTACAAAATGACCCACCGAACTTAGACACAGGTACAGTCATGATTATATTTATTAAATAGAGTTTAACTGATGACTGCTTTCTAAAATATATCATAATATGAAACTTACCAAATAATATTAAGAAAGTTAAATTAACCTTATAATTATTATATGTACACCTAATCTTACTCGTACATTTATTTTATTAATAAATAAATAAAATATTAATATTTAAGTTAATTTAGTTTTTCATACTTAGAATTATGATTTTTATAATGGATGGAATTCAATAACTGTGTATTTTTTGGTTTTAGTTTGTTATTATTACAATTAACATACTTTAATTTAATCATTTATTGTTATTAAAATAATATCCAATAATGCTTAAATTATGCAAAATGTGCTTTACATAAATTGCTCGATTACAGGTGCAGATGAAAAGGAGCAGTACAAAGTGTATGGGAAGACATTCAGGAAGATGATTATCGATTGCCTGCAGAAGGACCCGTCGAAGAGGCCAACTGCTACGGAGCTGTTGAAACATCCATTCTTCAAGAAGGCCAAAGACAAGAAGTATCTTACACAAACACTGGTTGCTATCGGGCCTAGCATGGAAACACGTGTTCACAAGGTAACGTATCTATAAACTTGTTCAGTCACCTTCATTACTTTTAAGTAAATTTCGACTGAGGTGATAAATTGTGTTTCTTAAAGGCAAAGATTGTATTAATATCAACTCAAACCCAAAGTAAAATGCCATCGGACATTATACTCTAGATGGAACTAAAATATTTTATAGTATGCAAATCAGTCAATGATAAAGATAAATAGTAATGGTGATGTGATATCTTAGTATTCCGTGATTTAGTTACAGTTTTTGATTGTGTAGAGCACCATATACTTTTATATGTTCTGAAACTATGGTACTAACGAAAAAGATTTTAATCTCAACTTCGTACATAAGTAGAAGTATTCAATATAATATAAAATAACATTAATGAATCAATTGTTTAAGATCTGTAGTAAGAATTGGTGTTCCACTATAATCAATATTAGGTCATTTTTCATTTTATACATATGTGATATTTCGTTATTTTTGAAAGTTGTCAAACAATCACCTAATAGTCATGATGTAAAAAATGCATTATGTAATGCTAATTAGATAATAAATAACTAATATAGATATGTCAACGTGTCTTAAGGCATATTACTTTGTGGTGTCGCTGAAATTATTGTTTTTATTCTACAAAAAAAGAGCTGTTTTGATCTATTCAAAATGTAGGAGCTTGATACTCCATTCGAGATATTATAGTAGGAACGGTAACAGACAGGCCTCATAATATGCTTCCGACAGTTACACAAAGATAATTTTGATTAAATCAGCCAAAAGAGCCAACTGTTTTCGTTTCCTATTAATAGAATTCCGCATTGCATGCATGCATTTTTAATAAATTTAATTATTATGTTAAAAAAAATTGTAATAGTTCTTCATTAATACCTATATATTTATTTGTAATAGACAGCTTAACTACTTATATCCACTTTTATAAAACAACTTCGCCGACATTCATAACGCCATTTTGTTATTAATCCATAGTGAATACCATAGATTATTCGAGATATCGACCATTCATGTTATTGGTTGAGTCAAGGTTGATAATGTGTTTTTACTTTACTCCCCCCTGTGTTTAGAATATAGTGTAGTAGTAGTACAGTTTTTTAGTATTGCGGATGAAGAAATGTTTTAATCTTACGGATATATTAATGTAATCTGATAGTTACTCAGGCTGTATTTAAAAAAAAGTATAGAGTTAAACTTATTTCTTCGTAACATGAGACAAAAATAATAAACAGGCAAGTAAACGTCAGCCCGGCGCTTCTGGTCGTCTCCACCGCACCGTTACCGGCGAATGGGTTTGGAGTGAAGAAGAGGACGAAGGCGAAACTCCAGGCTCGGACGAGGAAGTCACAGACAAGCGCCCGATGAACGAACTGCAGCGAGCAGACTCCAGCGGCAGTGAAAATGATGAGGTGAGTTCACTTTGCTATTAGACTTTTATATGAAATTTATTGCTAAATTATTTCTAATAAACATTTGCCTTGAGTTTTTTTATGTTTTTTATGGTTAATCAGTTTAAATGTTAATTTATTTTATATTTTGTAGGAATCTACTGTGCCTAAAGTAACTGCGCCTCAACCGGTGGCCGGCGCCCCGCCTCCTGCTCAGTCTGAACCCACTGTGATCAACCTAGTGCTGAGGCTCAGGTAAATTATAAACATTACAATATAAGATAAATAAATAAAAATTTTAACAAAAAAACAAAACCGACATCATAGGAAATACAAATTAATATGCACTAATAAGTAAAAAAATAATTGCGTATTCTTCTATAATTTGATAATTAACTTACTATTTTCTACTCATCAATATGTAGGTACGAATGTGTTGTGTGGTTGATAATGTAGTTACAATTATTATTATTTTTGGAGTCGATGTCAGCCAAGGTGGTTTTATAACTACATACATAGTTATAGGTGAGATTTGCTTGTGTCGCACGCGCAACTTAATGAGGCGAATAAAAGTCAATTTGTAATGTGTAAGTTTTTGTTTGTTTTTAAAGGATTCCCATATTATTATTGCTAGGTATGTTAGTGTTTCCTTGGCGTGAATGAAAAATCAAGATAGCCTATAAAAAATTTCGGCCGTGTATCGTTAATTTGCTACTAAGAATTGAAGATTTCCGTTACTTTGTCATGGATCCTATAATCAGAATCTAACCAAACTGTCATCAAACAACCCATGAAGTACACTCTTTCCAATAAAAAAAAATCATCGAAATCGGTTGAAAAGATATCGAGTTATTTGTCCATTTGTCGCGCACATATTTATGCAAATTTACGACTTATATGGTTTTGTCATGGATGAGTGTCAAAACTGGACTAAAAGACCCCATGGGAAGCACCCCTTTCAAATCAAAAAAAAAAATCATTAAAATCGATTCACCCAGTTGAAAATTATGAGGTAAAAACACCAAAAAAACGAATTGAAAAGGAGGAGGTCCTTTTTTTGAAGTTGGTTAAAAATATAAGGTTTTAACTTCAAACAAATGTCAATACTTCATCATAATTCTTCGATCCACAGTCGCCGATCTGTTCTCAAACTCACAGTTTGCGCACACACTTGTGCACTATAATATGTCCTGCGCAGTTAGTTAGCCCTTTGAGATTTGCCGTCGAAATCGGTCAGAGAGCCAGCCCCGTCGTCATCAACTACCGTTGAGATTAGGTGACGAGTTATGTTTTAATTCCAGGAACGCAAAAAAAGAGTTGAACGACATACGATTCGAGTTCATCAACGGGAAGGACACAGCCGAGGGTATAGCTGCGGAACTGGTCGGTGCGGGTCTAGTGGATCCGCTCGACTCGGCGCCGATTTCGACCAATCTCGCCATGCTTTTGCACATGCAGAGGCAACCGCAGCCGGTGAAAACTGTCACATTCCACTTGGTTCGTATATATACTGTTATATTTCATTAAAACATTATATATGGGTATATTATGACGAGAACTGTTTGATTAAATGTTCATATTGTTTTCAGAATTCGACCGGACCGAACGAAGAATTTGACGACAAAACATTAATAGGTTTCGCGCAGATATCCCTCGTCGATTTGGGTTAAAAAACGACTTGTAATCTCATTCTAGTTGCTATGTACTTGTATTTCTTTCTAAATGGTGCTAGCGAGTTTAGATACCTAAAGTTCATTGTATTATTATTTTTTTATTTGCATTCGGCGCCATATATCGCTGGCCGTTAAGCGCCGGACCAAAGATCTTTAGTTTTAAACATTATTTTATATTATTGATATAAAATTTAACAAGCATATCAAGCTGTACCTCTCTGTATTTAAAATTTGTTTCGAGAGGTTTTAAGTTTGAAATCTTTAGGTGTATGATTAATCTTTATTCGAATAAGTTTTGTGACGTGTTTGGACGCTGATTTCGGGTTCGTTTATAAGGAAAAAAATTAAACAAACTCGAAATGTCAGTAGTAGATCTGACGTTTTATTAACTTTGTATTGGTCATGCTTTATAATGATGAAAAAATATCGGACTCTAGTACTAGTAACGCCCGTTTTATTTTTTATTATTTAAACAAGATTCCATTATCAAATGTTAAATCAGTTTAATCAATCAGTTGACTCAGTGTTTGTATTTTTTTATATAACTTGATTAATATACCCTACAGAGTAAACTTCTACGTCATCTTAAATATTACATATAACAAAGAGTATTTAAGACTAAAAAAAATATGGTTTTTCTTAATATATAACAGACAAATAATTATTTAGTTTATTAAGTCACGACTATATATTTAATTTTTTATCAAATGTAATGATTTTGATAGAGAAACTGTCTTAAGTTATCCTCGATGAATTTTAAAACTAGTTTCACATTACGTCAAGCAATGAATAAAACATTAGTAATATTTATAACTATCGGAACAATATCGTAAGAGTGTTGCCAGCTTTAACGTCTTATGATATACATTCTTCAGCAAACCTTCCACGAAACTGTGCCTTCCAATATAATATTTCATAAATTTATCGAAAATGTAATGATTGAAATATAATATATCCATTAGATAAAATTTCGACACAGTTTTTGTCAGTCTTGCTTACATTCCGAATAATTTGCATTTCACTATACAATATTTTGATAGAAATTTTGTTTTAACGGACATTTTTAATTTAATCTGTATATAAAATTTAAAAAAATTATATGAAAACTTTTTCGGACTTATTGCTTTAAAAATGTTTTTTATAGTTTTAATCGAAATTTAAAAATAAAATTACGAGTAAATTTTGGCTACAAAATTTTGACTCGACTCACTCGACTGGACTCGAGTAATCTTTAATGAATCGATTTATCTGAAACATTTATTTATGTGTTTAACGTTTACCGCATACATATTAAATTTGGCTAAGTATTAAATAATAGATAACGATGCTGCTTCCATTTAGTATATTTCAATGTTCCGGTTTCCCTTACGTCATTTATATCGTATAGTCTTTACATAAACATGTTAAAAGTAAAACTCGATAATTAGTGTAAGTGAATTCTTTTTTTTTTCGTTTGATTATTCAGAATGCTGTGCCATTTTTTAAACCCTCGTGGCGTTGCGTGGCTTTTGTGTTTCCTTGCGAGAATATTTGCATTTAGACTACTTGACTTGACTTATATAGTTTTTGTGTATACTTTTCTAAGGTATTCCTCATATTATGAAACCACGTGGCGTGTTAACATTCTAATAGGGGGAAAATTAGCTTTTCGGTAGCTGTTTCCAGCTGTTAGCGCAAAAGTCAATGCCGAAAAACCATTTAAAAAAAAGATAAGCAGCGGTCGTAACTTATTAAAACAATTGTAATATATAATAAAAATAACGAACCAAAGCATATGTAATTAAATAATATATTTCTGCGTAACTATTCAATGAGTGTAACATGAGAGGAATAGATCATGTCCGAGAAATATTTAAAAATACTCTTTAATTATGTTGCCATTTACTTTATAAACGTCGTATGAGGATTTAGTTAACGCCGTTTTACCGTTATTCGATTTTTTTGTATAGGCAATGTTTTAAAAAAATTGATGTCATTGCCATAACCAATACCAGGGTAAAAAAATTACAAAACCGAATTTCAGAAAATTATAATCATAATTTGAGTTGTTTGTTTTTCAACTTTCTCTCGAATAACGGATAAGTATATAGAGTATTTTATTTTAATACATAAAATTATAATAGTTTTTTTTTATTCCCTTATTTTTAATACTATGTGAAACATGAACATTTTTATAGTAGTGTTTGAATAACAAATAGTTGGTACCAAATTTATTTTAAGCATGTATGGTTTAAGTTTATGTTATATATATTATATATTTTTTAAATTTTCGATATATTTTAATTAAATTAACGATCTGTAAATCTTCATGTTATAATCTTAACGAATAACTTATTAGATATCATGTATTTTAGTATTACAATGCCTACATTGTTGCACAACGCTTCGCGTTAATTCGTGCAAACCGGTTTGCTCGGTTCAATGCGAGCAAAAATTATCCCAATATTTGAGAAGCAAGATCTGTTTGTGCTTTGATGAATTTGCACAGAAGACTTAAGTCAATACGGATATATTACAAAAAGTAAAATTTCTTCTTTTCGTAAGTTTTTTTACTGCGCTTTCTGGACTGTGCAAATAATCGGAGTTTTAAATGGGTATTATAATGTGTGTTTATTTATTCCCTAAGCGCGACTAGTTTTAGATGTGTAGTGTTTTGAATTTTGTTTTTCCAACATCCCATAGAGTAATTAGTGATCAAGCCTTCACTGCGCGCCTTTGTGGTATGACACCCACATTTCATAACTGCGTATTGCATCGTTAGTGTATTAAAGTAATAAAAGTTTATAAATAATCACCTATCGTTATAGTGAATAATTCAAAAATTAGTTCGAGCTGATTTGAATAATATATATGAAAATTAATCTGTAACGATAGTATGCCTAAGTCGAAATTTATAATATAATGTATGTATTTTTATTACTTTATCCGCCGAAAACAATTGAGAAAATATCCTAAGATGAAGTATTATTTAGTTGATTTTTACTTGTACGACATAATTATGTGTCCAATTGAAATTCAGTAAAGCTTGAATAATTTAGTCGAAATGGTATTTGCTCGAAATAAATTTAAATATTGTTTGAAAATATGCATATCTTATATATTTTATCGTTGTGACGTTATCATGTTCTGACATAAAGAAAAAAAATAAAAAATAATTTTCGTATTTTTTTAAAGCAATAAATGAGTTTGACTCGAATAGCAATCATAATGATTTAAAATTAAAAAGCTTAATACCATTTCTAGTGTGACTGCTTGTGTTTTACGCAATATGTATAGAATGTTGATATGTAAATAAAATATTGTATTCGGTATCGTGTTTTACATTTATGAAATTGGTGTCGGTTTTGTGCTAAAATACTAATTAGAATTACTAATAAGTAGAAATATTTTACTAATGTCTGACTTTATTAATCGGCATCGCAAACTATGACCACTATCATAATAATAATTCTAAACGTTACTAATATCAAACTAATCATGTTTTTGTATAAATTTCCGAATATATTGCATGTTTTCAGTATCTCAATTGTATAAAAATTTAATAAATAAATAAAAAAAAACAATAATTATATTAATTAATTTTTCAACTGATTATAATTTTAATAATTTAATAATAAAACACAATTTAATTAATGTATTTTCGAATTTAACATTTAAATATCATTTTTTTTTTCAAGATTATCCATAAAATACTTATATTAATATGTAGGTTATATTCACAATCGTCTTATGTAATCGAAAGGAATTTCAATTGCGCGCCAAAAATTTTATCAGTAAACTTTATTATAATATTTAATTAAAAAAAAATAAAAAATCGACGTGTCATATCTGAAACGTAATAAGACTGTTTAATTTTAATTATTGACACAATTTGTTGTTAATAGCTATTATCAAACTCGGTAAGGCCAATGATAAGATTGGACCAGAACGAAAATATGTTTATAAACGTCGGTGGGCCGGAAAAATATCCCGTTAGCGTCATCGTCGGATCGGAATCGTGAAGGTCGGCGTCGTGTTTCAATTATCGGAAGTTGATTTTGCGCGTACTATAAACTTTTTTTTTTGTTATTATAACCAAACCTCGTGCCCGTTTCTCTGCAGCAGATGTTCTAAATAAAATCCCGAGTCATAACCCAAGGTCGAGTAAACACTTCGTGGAAGCTGTTTATTTCGTATGTTACCGAATGTTCTGGAACGTTTATTTTTCTTTTTTAATTCAGCCCCGATGGAATCGTTTCGTTGCGTACAATTTTTAACGTTACTAAAGACAATTTCATGAATGTAATGCATGAATATGATGTATATTGAATTATTACCTATTGTGTGCCTTGCTTTGCTTTGTAAGTGATAAGAGTTAGGCCGCGTTCGTGAGCAATCGAACGTAAATTTGAAATTCGCCGTTTTTATTTGCAATAAACTTATTATACTTCTTGGTCGAAACACTTCCCTATGATATTGATGTATCGAACAGGAAACGTACATATAAAACGCATGTTAATTTTTCTATACATAACATTACTTGAGTATATATTATAAGAAAAGGCATATATTTTGAATGGTAATTTATTTCATCCGGATACATCCCGACCGGGCTCTGTTTACGATTCAAGAGTTTAGTATGAGAGATTGTTGTCAATGTATTTATATGTCAATCGATAATTTTTTACGTTTTTATTTAATATTCGACATTATAAAAACTACGCACTCTTTTAATATAACGAAACGGTTAATTTTCCATGTCCCCCTCTGTCTTTGTTACACATGGTTCTGCGGCATGTACTTACAGAACTATAAATTCGATTTATTAATTATATATTTCCATGTAATAAATTGTAGCTTCTCTCTTGTTTCGCTCCATCGTAAAAATGATGTGCTCTTGAATTTTGTAGGTTAATTTATTTATTGTTATAAAACTTATATGTAATCTCAAAATGTTCCTTTTAGTTTGTAAATTGTAAACGGGATCCAGTTTACAGAATATAATGCGGGAAATTAAGTAATAGTAATTAATAATTAATATTATATAAATATTATTATTTTTTGTCAAAGCATATGCGAATTTTTTGACTACGTGTATCTTTTTTTTTTCTTAGTGGTAGTTGTATTTAATCAATATATTGTACTGGTTATAAGAATAAATTTAAGAATTGTAATGTTGGTCGTAAAATGTCTAGTTCGTGTTAAGATCACGGTTAAAAAAAATAAAATTAAGCTCTTCCCCGTATCTTTCACGGATTAAGACAATTTATATCCAATCGGTATGTGTTTAGATCTTAAACGTTTACTATAGCCAAGTAGAGTTAATTCAGACTGTTGGCTTTTAAATTTCAATCGAATTTAATAACATTTTCTACAATTTCAGATAATTGTACCACATGTGTCATTTATCGTTTCTCAACATGGGGTCGCGTGTAAAGTTTATGTTGGTTACGTGTCTGTGTCGCAAATCGTATATGAAAATTCCTCATATTTTAGTTTTTCTATTTTTAATTATAATGTAAGTACTATTCCAAAATAAAATATTGATATACAACAATTTTAGGTCATAGGTTATTACAAAAAATATAATTATTTATTTGATTGATTTCGTTTCGTGACTGCTTAAAAGGTTGAGAAACGATGTAGAAACTATCGTGCACCTTTTTACATGCTCCATATAACACTCATTTTAATCCATATATTATATAAATAGATTATAGAATAGATCTTCGGATCGGCTATCTAGTTTTATAGAGAACATTCGTGACGTCAACAGATTCGTGTGGATGTAATTGCAGTGGTTTTGTATATGGAGGAAGGGATTTGAATTGATATATATAACATAGTAATTCATTTTATTATCTTGATGTTTAAAAATCTCTGTGTACCTTGTAGTATTGCTCGCTACTTGTCGTTCACAATCGCATTCATTCGTTTCGACAATTCAAACCGATGGATTGCTTTAAAATGAAGCGTACGAAGTTCAATTGTTCCTCCTTCAACAGCTTATAATTTGAACGTGATTGTGATCGATAATTAGCATCCTGGTTTATAAAACTGTATCGTCTTAGTAGTATTCTGAGCAAATTATTTATCTAATTTAACTTTAGTGATTTTAAGTAAAATATGTGTGTTTTGATAAAGATGATATATTAAAAATATAATTTGTATACGAGAGGGATACTGTAAACTGAAGCGAGAACGAAATAAAAATATTAAATAAATGTCTAACATTGATCGTCTTTTATTAAGTATTTCAACGTAAATATATACCTAACTCATGAAAGAAAAAATAAAAAGACATTTTCTTTGACCACCTGGCATAGAAATAGGTCATATGCTAGGACGACAGTGCATGCGCAAATGATGAAAAATAATAATCATGTTTATTTTCGATATTTAAAAATCGGTCCCATGATTAGGGAGTTCAAGGATATGTCTCGAATAGGGCATTATGAGGTGACAAAATCCTCGCCTGCTTATGATTAGGTGCCAGGAGATTAATGTCTAAACTAATGAATAATTTAAATAGATATGATTTTAAGTGATATAAATGAATGTATGTACGTGTAATTTATATTGATAAATGTAGAATACTTCAAATTCGAAAATAATATTAGTATATGATTAAGATACATCTATTAGAAAATTTGATATTGATATTAGACGGATATGAATTTTACATAATAATAAATATAAGAGTTCTATTTATTAGAACGATCAAACGTTCCTCTATGACTAAATGCACGCGTTGACAATGCGGGTCTCAGAACAATTGTAGTGTTATTGACACCACACCGTTTGTCATATTAAGACAAACAAAACACAACACACAGAATTTCTTATCTCTTAAAAAAATCTGTACTAGAAACGGTATATTTTTTTATTGCATAGGTAGGCGGAAGAGCATATGGGCCACCTGATGGTAAGTGGTCACCAACGCCAATAGACATTGGCATTGTAAGAGACGTTAATCATCGCTTACATCGCCAATGCGCCACCAACCTTGGGAACTCAGGTGTTATGTCCCTGGTGCCTGTAATTACACTGGCTCACTCACCCTTCAAACCGGTAGAATATCTGATAAGGGGGTGGTACCCACCCAGACGAGCTTGCACAAAGCTCTACCACCAAGTAAACTTAGCTACAATTATAAAAATAATTGTAGCAAAATGGTATTCGTTTAACTTTAAGATTTTTTAACATAATATCTTTACTTCCAACTAAATTAGCTCAGAGTGATACAATAGACCGAAGAGTTCTGAATCGGTTCTTCTATTTGACATTACCAGACAGCATATATACTAGATACATTATGTACTTAAGCGGTCTGGCAAATACCAAAATTTCTTTAAATCAATAATATAAGGTTTGGTTTTAGAAGTACCAACTTATGAAGTACCTACTAATTTAAGTCATAGGTAATAAGTACACTATTATGACAATAGGCTTTGGACTAATCGAGGCAAAATAACGATAAATGGGCTTCTACTAATTATAGTCCAGGTGTCGCAAGTTTTTAGTCAGGGGTTCGAACTGACTCGGGACTCCCCAAGTGGAATCAAGACCTAATTGACATACATTTGAATATTAGAATCATACGGAAATATCTCATAAGGCTCTTCCTCTCCGCCATGTTTATTAGGCCCATTTATCAGGTGATCACGACGCATCAAAACACTTAATAATATGTACCTCTATTACCATAATAAATTCCGAGCCTAAAATGATCATAAATATTGGTCTGAGCATAATAAAATTGCAATTGTTTCGAATATAATTATGCATTTCTTCTTTCCGGCCATACTCTTTATTTTCATATAATACTACATTACTAAATATCTAATGCATATATTTTCTATTTTCAAACTAGCTGAGGTGTAGCACAATTACATTCATACGTACAATTTACCTATAATAATAAGTATAACCATGGCGATAGCTTAAGTTCTGGCTTAAATTGAATATTTTTCCAGCATAGAACATAAGAAAATAGTAAAAAAAAATCGATGAGGGGGAAATTGCAGACTCAAGTCTAAATCCTCTTATATCATACTGGCTGTGCCCCGCGATATCACCCGCGTATAATTAATGAACTCCTCGATAAAAGGATTAGGGAGGGGGAAAGGTGCACACTCAAGGGAAATACGCTGTATTTTTTTTAAAATATTAATTTTACTTCAAAATTTTAAAGTAAAACAACTCCTTTAACTATTCAGTAATCAACATTTTTAACACCAAACTTATTTATCTTTGACTTATAAATAATGGGAAACGATTATAAAAAAAAAAACAAGTTTGAGCGCCATTGTATTGTATTGACTTTGGGTAATTTCGCTCAGGCTAAGGGTTAACAACGCTGAAACATGTTTTTGGAAAAAAGTCTAGTAAGATCCATTTTCATCAAACTACTAAGAGTTATATCAACCTTAAATAATAATTAAAGTAAAGTCTACAATTACAAATTAGCATCACTTCTACGTGAGAACCTAATTAAAAAAATATAGATATTATATTTTCTTGTTGTAGTAAGTAATGGTTGCTATAGTCTTCATGACCCACATTCATTTCGTCATCACATTTATTGTCGCAAACGTGCTCTTCATCTTCATTCTCTTCAGAACTTTCTTGTAGAATCTTTCGTTTGTGTAATATCTGTTTTTTATTCATCTTTCTATTATCTAGTTCTTTTTGTCTTGATTTTTCAGCCTTCTTAAGGTTCTCAATCTTTTTATTTTCTTTATCTTGTGAATTGTTTTTCATAGGAGTCGCATTTCATATTATAGTAGCATGTTGTTTCCTCCTTCTTTGGGCTGGCTTATAAGATGGTTCAATAGTTGTTGTCGTTGCTATAGCAGCAAAAGATACAGGAGTTCTTTCTTCGTCAACACTTTTTGGATAAAATAAACAGATCAGATTCGAAGTATTGATCTTTATATAATGGACCTGCCAAGAGAAATATGTCCTGAAATTATGGCCGTACTACAAGACTGCGTATCTCCAAGATGGACATTTTAGACTTCATTTTGAGCGACTTTCTCCAATTCTTGTGCTATAAGCGTTACTGCCAGAAAATGTTGATCAGTAAAAACATTTGGGTTACATACATACCATTACTTGGAGCTTGGATTTCGAGCGACAAAATCGAATAGACGGAATAGTACCTAAATGGTATGTTAAATTGTTTTATGGCTTTTCTTTTAGACATTCCTTTTTCGGTCGCAGTTTAAGCAGATTCAAGGTCTTCTTCGCTCCAAGCCGCTTAACAGTGGTTCGTGGACAATTTCTTGGCATGTCTATACGAAAAAAAACCAAGAAGTTTTTACGGGGTAGGTAATGGCGCTCAGGTGAGCGGTATAACCCCCAAACGGTTGATTTATATTTAACTTGAAATTTATAAACATTCAACCAAAATTGTTCAAATTTGGTTACATTATCATAAAATAGAATAGTTTTATACTCAGAAAAATGATATCAATAATTAAATAACTATCAAAGTCTGGACTTAACGACGAAATGACCGAAGCAAAAATTAGATCAGAGCATCCATTTACGAACAAACACACTTCACGGTCACGTTGCCTGTTAAAGGTCCCTCATTACCCTTGTTTCACACGTCGCGGTGTGTTCCTATGTTCCTTTTTGACAAAGTTACAGAGGTGAGCGGCATTACCCAGTGAGCGCTATTGCCCCTGTTTCCCTATACAACATAAAAATCATTTTTCAAATCGAACCAGTAGTTCCTGAGAATAGCCGGATCAAACAAACAAAATCTTCAGCTTTATGTATCAGTATAGATACAGATTTGAGGGCGGTTTGTCTACAATCTCTCGGTAGTTGTGCCCGTTGCATAATTGTAATTGGAGAAAAGCGCCATACTTATGTAAACAGGTCTTGCGCCTAGATCCACATTCATATAAATTAATAATTTATATTAATGATAATATAATTTATATTTATAATAATTTAAATTATATATGAAGTAAAATTTTCAATATATACTCGCGAGCCAATTCTTTCAATCTTCGCAATTGAAGACCAACCATTTTTCTAGTCACCTGACCGGGCAGGTCTGCCAATTAGAAGGTTAAAATATATATTTTTTAAAATAGAAGTGAAATAACATTCTTCAAACTGCTATACTAAAACCCTGTCTTCGACAAGGGTTTGGAGCTTATTTCACGACGATGCTTAAGTGGTGATTAGTGGATACATTTACACGTGTATGTGACACATGCGTCGCGTCAACCTTTCATGTATGAATGAAATATAGACCTACAAATGTCACGACAGTACGACAAAAACTTGTAAAATCATTTTTTTCATGTATTGAGTTATGTCCAAAGTCATAGAACAAAAGTTGTTGCTTATGGTATTAACAATCTAGTCCTGCGAGGTTACTGGGTCATTAAAAATAACCCTGTATATAAATAATAAATTAAAGTTATAAGGCCAACGGATACTTTTAAAATATATATTTATTTATTGTTATATGTATAGATATGTAAACTTATAATAATTTGCCGTAAAAACCTTTTTTGGACTAAATATTTTTTTTTATTGAAAGGAAATTATAGGTACATTTAAATTTAGTACATGCAAATAAGTTTTTGGCGAAAAAATATTTTAAAGTAAAAAGTTTTTTGATGCTCAAAATCTTTTGTTATTTTTATTTTTATTGTATAGGTAGGCTGACGAGCATATGGGCCACCTGATGGTAAGTGGTCACCATAGACAATGGCATTGTAAGAAATGTTAATCATTGCTTACATCGCCAATGCGCCACTAGCCTTGGTAGCTAAGATGTTAGGTACCTTGTGTCTGTAATTATAATATCTAAATAAAATCAACAATATATAAATCATACTAAAAACGAAAATTCATATTAAATGGCCATATTAATGATTCTAAATCGTCATAGGACGTAGGTGTTAAACTGTTGAAAATGACGCCCTAGCCTCTAATATGATGATTTGATTATGGTTCAGTTACATACACGGCCATTTGATTCAATTTGAGTCGAATTGAATTAAATGGACTTGAATGAGCAAAATGGTAAATGCGAGTTAAAATTGACATACACGGAATTGGATTTGAGCTCCACCGTGTTTCGAAATTTGTGGAATTACAAACATAAGCTAATATCGAATGAAAACTAATTGATATAATATATATGTATTTAATTGACTTTATAAACATGTAGGTATGTAATTTATTAAGATAATATATCAGATTGCATCATCGTTTTTTTTTCATTTTGATTATAACATTAAAGCTGGTGTTAATCTACGGTTTAGTTTTTGTAACTAAGTTTTCAATCGGGAGATTATTAAAGTTGTTATTTGTATTCAAACCTTTTGATCGCAACTAATTACTTCAACGTATACCTAGCTAACACAAAGGAAAAGTACTTGAAGAGATACAATACAATATAAATTTCGTATCGATACAGAAAACATGTATTCGGAAAATAAATACTCAATTATCGATTCATACGATGGAATAGAAGGGGAAGTCTCATTAAAAAGATGTCAGGCCGACTTATTTTTACCACAAGCCATTGTACAGACAGACGTATTCTATGTCAAACATATTTGTTTGATGTTGCAACCCGCGTTAGCGCAAAACGTGTTACAAATACAATTAAAAAAAACCACGACACGGTCTTCAAATTTGCCGTCCCGAAAACTACCGCTCTAGGTTCGTTACTTCGTCTGGTAAATCTGACACTACATTGGGGTGCGGCTATCGATGTAAGGACAAAAAAATGTATAAGCTTGCCATAGAGTTACATTATAATTTGGAGTAGAATTCTTTTACTATAATTTTTTACTCAAGCTTACAATGTTTATTTACATTAAAACCTTAAATAAATAGAAATAAAAAATATTATTTTATATTACAAAGTCGATTACTAAGTACATCGTCGTGCTGTGAGATTTGGGCAACCTCTCGCAAAGTTAAAATAGGTATGGAAATAATCATTTTACAAATGTAACGCCAAAGAAAAAAAGAGCGTAACGAAGGAAAGTCCATAAATAATTATCACAAGGGACATAACATCTTAGTTCCCGAGGTTAGTGGCGCATTGGCGATGTAAGCGATGGTTAACATTACTTACAATGCCATTGTCTATGGGCGTTGGTGACCACTTATCATCAGGTGGCCCATATGCTCGTCCGCCTTCCTATACAATAAAAAAAAAAAAGCTAAACTCGGATTACTCCTCTTCGGCTCATATGATACTCAAAATATGATGACAGGGCATCGTTTAAATAATCACCCTATAAATAAAGTTAGAAAGTGGCCGATAAATATTGATATAAACATTTACATAAACGAATTCGGCACGAGTAGTTAAGTAAGGTGTATTTGTTACTATACTTATGATCATGAATGATATGATCATAAGTATAGTAACAAATACTTGGAAATGAAAGAAGACGCTCTTGTATTTGATATGCTGTTCCTGGAATGACGACTGTAGCTCCAGTATATTCTATTGCATAACATTTGTCAAAGTATACTGTGGTTAAACGTATATGCATTTGATAATAATGCTTAATATAATGGAATAAAGCTTATAATCGATTATTCTATATATCAGTAAATTGTGGGTCATTTGATTGGGGAGGTCTTTGGGTCACTTCAATCTCGTCGGTAAACAATCGTTGCAAGGTCAAGAGCGAATCTCAGAAATACAGCGTCAACCAATGCGTGATCACTTGATGTTGTATTAAAATGTACTTATACACTTTATTGTTTAAACGTTTGTTTGAAATAAGTATACAACTTTATTATTTTTTTAACTAAATTGACATAACTTTAGATATTTATTAAAAAAAGTTTTGAATTTTGGGACATAAAAGATTTCACTTGACAAATATTGTTCAATGTAGCTTTTGATATACACAATATGAACTAATAGCGCCTGACTAAATTAAGATATTTTTTAAATATTTTTTTTTGATATCACACGTTTCGTGTTCGTACAATTAGATGCATCAGTCCTCTAATATTATGTGTAGTATTATATAACAATAATTTTCGATCCTTTTCATTGCATTTTATATTTTAATGAATATATACATATATATATATAATATTAAAATAGTTACGAGAGAAATACTAAAACTGAAAGTTATCCCTGTGCAAGTGGTTGGGGATGTCTGCAGAGGTCCTGGCATGCAATTCTGCGTCGGGCCAGTTATTGGGTTTATCTTTAAGAAATTATCAATAAAAATTTTACATTCAAGTAATTATAACAATCAAGATATTATCCTGAAGTGTTGTTAATGTCAACATATCCATCTGAAATCACGTAAAGCGGCGTCCGAATTCTCCCCGATCGTGTCAGATTACCATCCCATCGGATTACGAGACTGAGGGATTAGGGAGTGCACCTGCTTGCAATAACAGGTCACGCATCACTTGAAATTGATTTTGAATAGTCATATTCGCAAATATACTTGTATATGTGAATACGAAGCAGTCACTACTTTGGATAATATATGGCATTGAAACATTACATAATTATGTCTTCCTGAGATTCGGTTACAATAACGTCTTAAGATAATAAACTTCTCGTATCCCAGAAGCCTAAAAAGCGGTAGTCGGAGAAGATATTTCTAAAGCGATTATATTAGTTAAGTATATATTTTTTGTCGTTGAAATATTTTTGAATTTTTATTGATTGGAAATTTTTCTATTCTAAAAAATATTACACCGCGTCCCATTGCTTTGTTCATTTTTCTAAAAGAGCAATGAAAGTCAAACGAGAAATTCTGCTAGCATTCCTGCCTTAGCGGGTCAACTTATTTTATTGTATTTCGCGTACCTATATGCACTCACATACACCGGCGACTTATAATAAAACTACAGTAGGTATGCTACATTATTTATTTCTAGTTTTATACAAATATTCTCGATCATGATTTTTTAAATAGCTATTTTTAATTTTGAGCTATACCTAGTATATATTGAGCCAAGGTGCTCAAGAAGCTCAGTGGTTAGAACAAGTGAATCTTAACGAGTATTGCTGATTTAAACTTCGCGCCTGACAAGGATTACTGAATTTTCATAAGCTTAGTTGATGTCCGTAATAATTCATTTTGTGTAAATCGATGACGAAAATAACCGTGGAATTGGACGCATTTTAATTCTGCCACATGTCTTTTCCACCAAAGCGCATTTGTGTGGCGCATAGCGCATACGTTCTAAGACTTTTCCTTCTCCTCAGCAGAGTGACATTTACCTGATGTTATTTCATACTTTTACTTACACCCGTGTTAAATGTTTAAGATGCATGGAGGTGGTGCGGAGAAGCGTAACTCGATGCTTTTTATACTAATAACTCTCGATCTCTCTTCCTTATTCAATTTTTTATTAATGTTATATTGGGTATTGGGTTATGTTCTATAAATGTTTCCTATTTTATTCAATTTACTACAACCGTTTGTTTCCAATATAATTAATTATACTTAGTAAAATGTATCAGCGTAAATAAATACATAACACTAATTAATATTAAAGTAGAAATAGTAATACGCAAAATGTTTATGTTATAACGTTAATCAAAGGTCACCGAAATTGATCATGTGACTGTTCTACTATAAAGTTATTATTCCTGCTAATGATAATACGATGGTCAAAAAAAAAATTATCTGTGTTTGTTATAATAAAAACATTGAAGTTACATAGTGTCAAGATCAACTTAGGATAAGTTGCTAAAAGCCTGGTTCTAAAAGGTCCAAAGTAACTTTTAGAGAAAACTACGTTTTGCCTTTTGACAACTCATTAAAAAATAATTAATGCATTTATGATAACTGCATTAGATAGTCATTACTAATACGCACACTATAATACTAAAGGCTTTTGATATATAAAACAACCAACATCTGTTCATTGTTCCTAATATGATTATGTAGTGAGGGTTACGGATATTGGCCCTTTTAGCATTAGGCCACAGTATATTATGTGATATCATATATACATACAAAAATTCCATGTAGAGTAAGTACATATGTTTTATTAGGAAATTGTTAGCAATACAAAAAACTGTATCAAGATTTATAATTAAACTTTTTTATTGTATATTATTCATCATATTTTGTATGTCTAACTGTGACAAATATCACATAGTTTTAGAATGAAACATTCATATAGTTTTAGAAATATTTATTTATCTAAAAACGCTATATATATGCTATAAAATATGAAAATGCATTATGAACAAATTAAACTTTGTGTGTGTTCAATAGGTAATCAATGGAAATGCTAACAAATTGATATCATATTTTTATTTTTAATCGTTTCCAAGCGAACTTTATAGAATTCGAAATTCAATTATTCAACGACTACTATTAAAATTTGGCTACTATTAAAGTTACGCAACATTCAACCATGTTAGTACAAGATCCCTGGTACACCTTTTATCATTTATTACTAACAAGCTGATTTTTCGTGAGTAGCTTCCTTTTGACTAGTCGCCCAACTTTTTTCCTTACAGTAACGTTGGTAAATGGTAGCTTACTAGGGTAGCAAGGATAAAATATGTTGGTTTCACGAATTTAAAAAATTTATTACTAACCGAATTTTTCTTTGTTAGTTATCGAGATAATTATCTAAATAACGTGAAAAAGTATTTGTCCTACAAAATATAAGGTTTCGTCAGGGAGTCCCCCCTCTCCAACGTGTATCATAAACAAGGTCATGAAAACTGATTACTAACCAGCTGATTTTTTTTTTATTGGTTAGCTAACATATGCATAGTTTACCACCCACATTGTCCTACAAATTGCGTGGTATGTCATCTTGGTCCTACGCTCAAAAGTTGTAGTACTAATACTTAATGTAAAAATAATTACTATCAAGCTGAATGTTCCAGAATAGCTTCGTTTCAATGAGACGCCCAACTAATTCTTATACGAAAATTCTCGATTGTGGTTTATAACTAAGATAATAGGGACGAAATATGTTGCTTTGACGAATAAAAAAAAATTATTACTAACCGTTTTTTTTTGTTAGTTATCAACATAATTATCTAAATAACATGAAAAAATATTTGTCCTACAAAATATAAGGTTTTATCAGAGAGTCCCCCCTCTCCAACATGTATCATAAATAAGGTCATGAAAAATAATTACTAACTAGCTGATATTTTTTTTATTGGTTAGCTAACATTTGCATAGTTTACCACCTACATTGTCCTACAAATTTCGTGGTACGTTATTCCAGTCCTCCAGTTACATAGTTGAAATTCATGAAATTAAAAATAATGCATCTGACAAAAAGACAGATGGATAATGTATGTGTCGCTGGTTTAACTGAGCATCTTACTAATATAAGTTCACTTTTTAATGTACAAATGCCTAACAAAATTACGGAAATCTGACTATGAAATGATTCTACTTCGCTGATAAACGTTAATATTATAATTATCTTTCGATTCCTTTTATTTAATATTAAAGTTATATTTATCTTTATAGTGGGAATGGTTGGTATCTATTACTTCCCATGCTTGCCCATGCTGGTGTCGATCATAACCACGTAAAGCTGTTTTTATTTATTTATTTAATTGGATCCACAACAGTTGTAAAACTAACTACTTATGTACAACCAATTATAGGAGAACACACCATTCAATTAAATACAAGTTCCTTTTTTCCATCTTTGTGAAAATACTATTCTTGCTTTCTTCCATTCATCAGGAAAAATGCCGTTTTGCAATGATATATTATAAATTAGATATAAAGGGTAAGATATAGAATTTGCACAACTAGTAAAAAATATTGGAGGTATATTGTCAGGTCCAGCAGATTGTTTTATATCGAATCTTTTTATTTTGTTTATTATACTCTTTTGGGATATATATATATTTGACATTTCGGGAAACTGTGAAGTATGTTTTAGTCAACCTCGTATTTTATTTGTCTTTCGAAAAATAATGATGGAGTGTTTTTTGTGTAATTTGTTTTGTAAAAACTAAGTTTCGAGAAAAAAGAGAAGAAATCAAAAAAATTAATAGAGATATATGGCTTTCTTGTAAGACTTTTTTATCCGCTCGAAAGCATCATAAACACAAATATTGTGATGCTGTATTACCTGAAAGTTGGAGTGATGAAATAATAGGTTATCATTCCTCTTGTTACAAGGAATTTAGAGTAAAATCTAAATATTTGTCTTATGAAAGGTAAGTAAGTCCATTGATTATTATTATTTTTTTAAATAAATAAAAAATAATTTTGTTAGTTCATATTTTTACGTAATTATGTGTAAAAAAATGTAGTAATATTAATCTATAATTATATTTATAACAATTATAATTATCTTGTATATTTTAGTTATTTTCACAGTATCATGTCTTACGGCATTATGCTGTGGGGTAATGCGGCCGCTATCAATACGATATTTGTATTGCAGAATAGGGCTATTCGCGCGATCTATAACCTAGGAGCTAGAGAATCCCTAAGACAGAAATTTAAAGAAATTAGAATATTAACTGTTGCTTATCAATACATATGTAATGTTATTTATGTACGGAAACACATTAATGATTTTGTGTTTCTTTTCCGAACCGGTAGTAGTTTCTAGTTTGACAATCAATAAGTAAGTGTAATACATCAATATTGAATAAAGTATTTTGAATTTGAATTTGAATCGGTTAAGATTCACGCGTTGTAGCCACTGGACCATCTCGGCTTTATGTTTATATATTATATATTACTTCATTTCATATTGTAAACTCAAAAATTACGAATATTGTAGGACTAATAAAACATACCTTTTTTTATGTAGGACATTGTTTTATTTGGACGAAAAATATATTAACCTATCACGTGAAACCTTTGTCCTACAGTTACTAATAAAAAAAAAAGTCCTGCTGTATTGACAACTTTTGAGCGTAGGACCAAGATGACATACCACGCAATTTGTAGGACAATGTGGGTGGTAAACTATGCATATGTTAGCTAACCAATAAAAAAAAAAATCAGCTGGTTAGTAATCAGTTTTCATGACCTTGTTTATGATACAAGTTGGAGAGGGGGGACTCCCTGACGAAACCTTATATTTTGTAGGACAAATACTTTTTCACGTTATTTAGATAATTATCTCGATAACTAACAAAGAAAAATTCGGTTAGTAATAAATTTTTTAAATTCGTGAAACCAACATATTTTATCCTTGCTACCCTAGTAAGCTACCATTTACCAACGTTACTGTAAGGAAAAAAGTTGGGCGACTAGTCAAAAGGAAGCTACTCACGAAAAATCAGCTTGTTAGTAATAAATGATAAAAGGTGTACCAGGGATCTTGTACTATGTCTTATATTTGAAGGCAGAATAAAATCTAAATGAATGACCTATTGATTTTTACTATCGAAGTTATCGTTTATCACGTGGTCAGTGTCAAAGGGCTTCGAGAAAGTGACGAGCGAAGAAATGACGAGGACTCAATGAGATTAATTTTGTACATGCTGAGAGATGGTTGTGAGAAAATCTAATATCCATCGTATAATAGTGCGTTGTTTACTAACAGGCAGCAGGTCTGTATATATAAGGCGGGCCCCGGCGACTTAGTCAGACGATATTTAAACTCAAGCTAGACGCATACAACGATCGCGTTAGTCGAAAATAATAATGATATCTAAAACAGTGTTCGCTTTAGCTGTGCTAAGCGTGTTAGTGCCAATGTTGGCAGGTACACCTCTGCAGACGAGGGCTACCACGCAAGTGGAACGTGAGTAGTTTAAACTATCTGCTAGCGATGTCTTAACAAATATATTTTATCTTTTAAACAGGTATTAGGTTCTTTTTTAATATTTCCATGTCGTACCTCTTACTAAATTTGTGTATGATTTTTTTATTATTTGCGATATTAAATTTATATTAATTGCATTGTGAATTAAATATAAAATAATGCAGTGATAAGAAATAAAGTATTAACATAACTTATGTGTTAAGTATTATTTAAAAATATTAAAAAAAAAACAATTTTCTTACGAATTTATTTAAAAAATAACATTTTAATTCATTTAAATTAAATTAAAGTGAAAAGGGACAATTTTCATACTTGACGGAAGTAGGTACTACATAAATGTATATGTAGTAAAATTTCTTTGGAACCACTAAATGGAATTCTTTACTAGGTCTTCCTTTACTAGCGCTGTAATTTGTTATATATATATATATGAAGCATCACTCAATAACTCCCTCAAACATATTATTTGTTTCATTAATAAAATAAAATATTATTCATTTGTATACATAATGGAAACGATGTGCTTTTATGCCTAACGACTCGCTTACAAGGGTGCAGATGTATTAGCCTCAATACCAGACAACTATCAATATATTAATATTCTTAGTATTAGTATGGATGTAATTCTCCGCGTTCTAGTTTGAGCAGAGCTCCGCTTGTGTCGTGATAGCGGGAATAGAAGGTCCACTTATGTTTGCACACACACTTATGTACTATAAAATGTTGTGTAATTATCTAGTATCGGTCAGAAAATTTGCTAGGCGATCTTAGGATAACTGTTATTAGTGGAAATATGTGTAAGAATTTTCATGCAAATACCTCGACCACGAGCTACTAGAATCTAGTTTATCGATTATAAATAATCTCGCTCGTAATTTGAATTTTAAAAGCTTAATTTGTATACCGTTTGTATAATACCCTGGCTAGATATTTCTACGTGGTCTAAATAAATTAAAAAAGCAAGATTAGATTTTTGAGATAATCGCTATAAATGTTTTGAAATTATTCGGGATGTTTATTGTTTTTTGTTAGCATATAAACCACAATTTTTTCGCCATGGCCATGGCTCGTATGCAATAATTTTACAAATATATTCTGAATATTATTGATTATGATTTAACTTGACAACTTAAAAAACAATATTGACTACTTATTTAGATTAATATTGATTAAATTGTGCTTTAAATGACTACTTAGTAATTTTTATTGTGGTTTGATATAGATAAAATAATTTAAAATTATAACGTTTCTGTAATTAGTTTGAAATTGTTTTTATTAAAAAAAATATTATATTTTAAGCAATATCGATAGCGATAATATGAAATCAATTATTTATATACATCAAACAAATTAATTAACTAACTTAAATTAATTAACTTTTCCGAACCGATACGACATAAAAACCTTCAGGAAGAGAGCGTACTCTTTCCTCAAAGGCCGGCAACGCACCTGCAAGTCCTCGGATGTTGCAGATGTCCATGAGCGGTGGTAGTCACTTTCCATCAGGTGAGCCTCCTGCTCGTTTGCCCCCTCTTATATAACATATATATATATACTTTTTGAATAGATAGTAACATGACCTCGACCATAACATTTTTCATAAATGTTCTAGTAACGTCATTATTTTTTCCGTTTTAATCTAGTTATGTAATTAAGCGTGATAGATAATGTTATAATAATAAAGTCACATGAGTATATTGAATACTTTATCTTAATGCTGTTAGTAAAATTTAACATAGTAATTGGGATGTAATTTAATAATAACAAGATGATATCCAATTAGTCAAACAATAAAATAAGTACTCAAAAGAGCACAGCGTGCGTTATAGAATTTAAAATTACACTCTTTGGGTGATCAGTTGTAATAGTGTTTTACTAAAAACACTTTTCGTTTTAGTTTTTAAGCCGAGATGGCCCAGTGGTAAGAACGCGTGAATCTTAATCGACGATCGTGGGTTCAAGCCCGGGAAAGCACTATTGAATTTATTGTGCTTAATTTGTGATTATAATTCATCTCGAGCGAAGGAAAATATTTTAAAACCTGCATGTGTCTAATCTCACTGAAATTCTGCCATATGTGTATTCATAACGACCCGCAATGGAGCAGCGTGGTGGAATAGCACCAAATCTTCTCCTCAAAAAATAAGGAAACGCCTTAGCCCAACAGTGGGATATTCACAGGTTGTTACTGTACTGTACGGTACTTTAGTCTCTTTTCTATCTCATTTATAATTTAAAAAACTAAAATATGTCTAAAACTACTTATTGCAATTTTATTCAAGTTGATTATTTGAATCGCTCCAATCGTTTTCCAAATTTGTAGGTAAAATATTAATTCAAATGATTCACTACAACATTTCCAAGGTACTTGTCTATAACGCTGACAGCGATGTGTGATGTCTACGATAATGACAACTTAGCCATCTTCAAAACTATATTATACCTATACAAATATTATACGTACGCTTTGCATTGTTACTAATGTTATATAATTATTGATTATTAGTTATATAATTACTAGTTAAAAGTATAAAAATCTATCTTTATTATTTAATAAGTCCGAGTTATTTATAACGTGACCTAATTCGAAATGTTCGCTCAATCGTTACATTTTCGCTCAATGCCAACACGCATCCAATACATTAGTGTTATTTTGTGCTGGTAGTTCAATGTCAACTAATCTATATATTTATACATATAAATAAAATTGGAGTGTCTGTTTTTAATATCGAAATAACCGCTTTTTACTACATGCATATGAATATATATACGGTACATACACCGAAATATCATTTTTTACAATTTTTGTCTGTCTGTCTGTCTGTCTGTTTGTTCCGGCTAATCTCTGAAATGGCTGGACCGGTTTTGACGGGACTTTTATTGGCAGGTAGCTGATGTAATAAGGAATAACTAAGGCTGCTTTTATTTTAGAAAAAAATGATAATAAAAATGATTAACTTTTTTGTTAAATTCTACGCGGGCGAAGTCGCGGGTACAGCTAGTATATAATAAAGTAGACCACTTATATATATATATATATGTGTGGTCTACTAAGAAAGGTAAGTAAGGTAAGAAATTATTATTATTATAATAAATGCATTCAAGCAATAAAGTGGGAGTAGGTCTAAATTAAAATAAGAATTATTTATTCATTTTGGTTTACTAGTAATTTTTAGATAAGTAATTACTAAAGAACATACAAAATTGAAAATGTGTACAAAGTAAGAACATTCAAAAGCAAACACAACTTACTAGAAACGAATTCAAGGTATATAAATACCTCATTTCATTTTAGAAAAGGAAAACAGCTGAAAACCATCCGCAACAGCGTAAGATTTTATGATTATAAATAAAAAAGAGGAATTGCACAACTTAATTAATGTAAATAAATATCAATATAAATCATAATAACAACAAACACTACATAACCTAACCTACTGTATTTAACCCTGTGTGTAGGTAACCTAATGTATTTTTCGTAATAAAAAAAAACATTATTATTAAAAATATGTAAGTATTATCAGTTTAAGACAGCCTGAGTGACAAGTTTGAGGAAACATTCAATGCTTTTGACATTATGTACATCAGTACATCGACAGGGTGGGTACATAGTCGAATACCAATTGAAAAGTCAAAAGGCTTCACGCGTAAAGCTTAATGCGACGTTATTAATTCATAGATTAAAAATATTTTCGATATTTACATACTCTTATTGAATCTGTGTCCGACTACCGATTTTAATTATGGTTTCATATCACACTTTTCGGGGAATTAGTTCATGTTAAAGGCAATTTTGTCGAAATTGCAGTTAGTCGAGGGTTGTTTTTACCGTGTACAAACAATTTGTTTCACGAAATGAATTCGATAAATGCATCAAAGCGCATATTTTTACCTTTGACAGTATATTTAGTCGCAAATATTGAGTCAGTACAAAATCATTATTTATCTAAAAGTAATGAAAAGTTACGTTATTGGAAATCGGAAAATTTATTTGTAATATCGGTATTTAATTTGTGACTTTATTGAAATCCGTTCGTATCTCATATATTAACACATGCAGTTTTATTTATTAAAGTATATTAGTTCAATCGTTTTTTATATAAGTGGTGTTTTTGTAAATGTTTATAGGGAAATTCATTTTTTAAAGAATTAGAAGAATTAGTTTATTGTCCGAGTAACTCGATGATGAATTGCGTTTGAGGAAAGTGAAGCAAGTCTCTAAAGATAAACTTAAAGTACGAAACCTTATCTAAATACTAAGCTTAAGCTAAACAATCAGAGCCGTTTCCGAGATACGTAAAATATACATTTATATATATAATAACTGGTCGTTTAAAATACACTATATTGTTAATGAACTGAAAACTAAATCCATGGACTAAGCCTTTTTAAATGATCGTTATGGAGTCCATTTCGCCACTAATCCAGTGTGGTTAGATGGATAGACGTTACACGTGTATTTATTATATTATATTTTCATTCGATTAATGATTTTAATTAGAGGGTGGCCTCTGTCTATCTCATGATATTATCAAATAAATTTTAATTAAGTCGTGTTTGGTTTGAACCTGGAATCCTGGTTTATGATTCACGACTTAATTAACACGTTCTAAATGTTATATTAGCTTAATTAACTATAGCTATATTAGCTTAATTAACAATATGGTAAATTCTTAATCAAATGTCGAACACATAAAGAGGAATGTAAGCTTGAGTGGCATGCGTTGCTGGTAACGATAGACGATTCCACGAAATTAGCCCGAACGTGCATACACATGTACCTTATCCAATAGCGTCATTGGATAAAGTACATGTGATGTATGATATACGGTATAGGGAGCTATTATTTGTGACATCGTTAAGAAAAGCGACTACCGACTACACAGTCGCATGTCGCCAACATACTATAAATTTAACAGTATTATGTATAATGTATTTCGATAAAATTATATTCTGTTAATCGAATGCCTTATTCGCGTTACATAAGTTTCCTTTCATTATAAATATTTTGAAAAGTTAGATAACTTTTGAAGTTCATGTACGTCATGAAGACGTCACGGTTAAAATTTATATTGTTACATTCAATTTATTCTGAACAGCTATTTATTTCAGAATTGCTTATAAATACTTCTAGATCTTAATATAATTGCTACTTTCACATTTTTAAGAATAAGAAGGTACCGTATTACTTGTAGGGTCTTATAAATAAATTATATCATATCATATAATATGTATATTATGTTTGTTGGTAAGTATGTACTATTTATATATAAACTAAATCGCTTTCTACACGACTAATATTCAGACACGGGCAGAAATAAAGATGATATAATAGATAAAAATGTCTAATTATTTCGACAGGCGTGAGCATCATATCGCTGGAGGACGCCTGCGTGAGACAAGGCGGCATCTGTGTTCGTATCGTGGACTGCAAGCCCGGTAACCTCGTACAAATGAAAGGGTCGCTATGTCCCTTGCAAAGGCATCGCGGAGTCGAATGCTGTTATGTGAGTTTATAGTCTTAAATATAATTAGTGACACGGTGGAAAAATAATTGTGATTTAAAGTTCATTTTATGGGCTTTGAAAAAGGCTCCCATCGACTAAAATAAGCCCAAATACATGACTTGTTCTGTTATATCCTTTTATATCATTAATGCAACAAAACTAATTAAATTCTAAATTAAGACAAAGCAAAATCAAATATAACCATAATCACGTGTTATTCGTTAATTTATCGATTTGTTTTATAATAGTTCTCTTTTTTACAGCTTGATTGACGTCGATGGATCAACGTGGATGTCCGCCTTAATTAAAAAAAAAACTATTTAAGAAACTTAACTTAATTATAAGAATTAGACTATATCGAAATGTTATTTATTTATTAATAAAGCGTGTAGCAACACTGAATACTTAAATTATATAAACTCTTACGTGAGCTGTACTGATTTCTAAACGTTTTTATATTTTTTTAAAAATCAAGTCATTATTTAACATACAATCATTCTCGGTCACCTCTTATACATATATTTTAATTATATTTATTAACCCATAAAGTTTCTCTGCTATAATATAATGAATTTAAAAAAAAGTATACTTACAATTGATGTAATATTACTGAACGATAGGTGAATGTAAAAACGTTTGGAATACAAAAAAAAAACATTAGAAGCTAATTATGACATGAAATGACAATGACACACATTCATACACACACTCACACACACTCATACTCTCACAGTAAGTGCACAGTTTAAATTAATTATACTTAATTAAGATTATAAATAGAATTAAATTCTTCAAATTATTATATATGGATATGGAATTAAATAGGAATGTATTCAAACATCTGTCAAAGCGAGCGATTTCAATATGGAGTGAAACAAAACCGTATGGAGTGAACGCAAACATCGATATAATACGTAAAACTTAATCTAAATGCCTCGTCGAGAGTACAAAGCAAACAAAGGCGCATTCGTATCAGAGGGTATGGATTTCTGAACGAGTGTCGCATATTCGTGCGAGCTCCGACATCATTTAGCGCAGCACCTTTTGTGCGGCCCGAGGGATGCCTACTGCGCGTTGCGCTTACTCATTAGTCACTACCACATGTTACACCTTCAATTGTATCATATTTTAACTTGTCTTATATTAAAAAAACAAATATTGTTTATTATGTATGTAGTAAATAAATAATTAAATTTAATTAATAAAATCTTTTTTTTCTCTTTGAACATCTATTACATGATATAATCTTTTTATTATTCTATCTCTAATGAATTTTAAACTATTAAGAAAAATTAAAATAAGCCTTTGAAATACTTTCCTTAACAAACATATAAGGTAGACAGAGGAATAAAAGGGCAATTGAATGTCAATAGAGCATTGGAATTAAAATGCTATGTCCCCTGTGTTTACTTACACTGGATTACTCACCGTAAAAATCAAAACAGCCAATTGAGTGGTCGGGGTACCAATCTTCAAATTTCTTCGACAAGAAAAACTTTATTGTTATTGTCAAATCAAATTTAAAATAATAAAATACCAAATTTATAATTTAAGCCGTATCAACTTATATGTATACAATTAGCAAAAAATACAATTAACAGCAAAAGACAAAGGCACGTGATTTGATACAGAGTCGATCACAATAGTATTCATTTCGATTTTGAGCGTGATTGACAGCTGGAGAATGAAAACATCATGATTCATTATAAGTGCAACTCTATAGCCACAGTCGTCCCCTCTACAAATATAGAAAATTAACTGACTGTTTCATATTTTGACGAGTTTATTCATTAAATGCGAAAGTAAGTATAGGCATAAAACTCAACGCGAAAAAGTTTTATATAATATTCAATATCGGATATCACTTTCTGACTGAATTTGAATTTGATTTCATAGTAGTCATCGTATAGAACAACATCACACAGCTAATGAATGCCCGTGATAATTAAAATTAGAATATTGACATTTGACTCATGACTGTTTCAGTATTCGGTAAATATTTAATTATGATTCTGCAATATTCTAACGGTCTTGCTTATACATATATGTTGTTTAGCGTTTGGGTAAACAATCATTTATCTCATTCTGTTATCAGTGATGTGACATTAGAAAGAAGAATACATGGCATTGTTTATCGCATACTAATAATAATTTGCGATTCAAAGGGGAAATGCTGCTAGCATTCTTGCCACCATTCCACGCGGTCACGACTTGTATAATAATTATTTTTAAATGTTATTTGTATTTAGTTAATACAAAGTTCAAAATGTATAGTATATTGATAATACACATAATAATAATAATAATAATAATATCTTGGGACATTTTTCACACACGGTCATCTGATCCCAAACTAAGCAGAGCTCGTACTATTAGACTAAGATCCCGCTGCAAGATCACTACGTTCATAACGTATAGGATCCAAATCTATTTTTTATGTTTAATTATAAATAGGAGAACCCATTTTTGCCAGGGTGCCAGTCAAAATTTGCCCGCAAGTACTTTTAATTAAAATAACAATTAGTGACTTTTTGCAAAGAATTTCATTCACTTGTTATAAGAATAAACTACAAGCCACTCCATAGTAGTGTATGTAAATAACTCGGAAAAGTATGGTTGCCGTTACCCACTCGGCCGCAACCTATTCGCAGCCAGGTCAAAAGAGGTCATATTTTGTTACGTTAATACGTTCATGACGTATATATATCTTTTATATATAAAATTGAAGCCATTTTTTTTCTGTGCATGACAAAATACCTCTGCCTGTGTAAAATTGCCCGCAAATAGGGGCTGCCTGCTGTTAAAGATTGATCAAAGTGAAAGAGAGTTAGCGTGTTACATCGGTAGTCAGACGGTGGTAGCGATATAAGCTGATATTAATTATCGTCCAGTCCTTATTTTTTGTAATTAGAACTATTTAATAAAATATATAATGGATATAGTGCTCTATAAAGTGCATTCTTTGACAGCTGGTATTCTCAAATAAATAGCAACATTCTCATTCTAACCGTATTGTTTTGGAGCTCGTCACAACATGCTTTTATTACGTGGTGAAATGAAGAAGTGGTTTGTGTGTGGAACAACAAAAAATATGCTCGACTTTAATAATGCATCTTCTAAAACGTGTTTGTCAGTGTTATTGTTTCGCAACAAAAAAAATATAAGTACATAACATTTTATTAACTCACACAGTGTTCGGAGAAATAACAGTTTTAATATAAAAAATAAGTAAGAACTTGAAGCTTTTTGGGAAAAAAAAAATTGTTCATAAAATTTTGGTTGAGTGCATATAAAATTAAAGGAACATAAAAAACATTAAGTTTTGAAGTGAAAACTTCTTTAGCATCGTTGTGATTTGAAAATCGATGAAACGGAAAAGCGACAATAAAAAGAGAAAGACACATCAATTCATAAGATTTAAGGAGGGAGAAAATGAGATAGGTAGCATTATACAGTGTTTCTTATGATCGTGGTACCAAGGCATAGCGCCAAAAGTTTTGAAGGTTTCACTTCTACCAATTGTGAGTTGCACACATGTTTTTTTAATTATTAATCAATTCGATTACCCTCTGTAGAATGACCACCAAAAATGAGTATCTATGAAAAATAAAAACTGAGGAAAAATTATGCGATAGGTAACAAATTAATTAAATATTCTTAAAACACATTTTTTTAGTAAAAATTAAAGAAAACATTGAAGTAATCTATACATTCATAAAATCTATAATACGTTTTCATATAATTTATTCAAAATCCGATTCATTGAAAATAAATCATATTAAATAGTTCTAAATACAAAAAATAAGGATTGGACAATAATTAATATCAGCTTATATCGCTACCACCGTCTAACTACCGATGTAACACGCTAACTCTCTTTCACTTTGATTAATCTTTAACAGCAGGCAGCCCCTATTTGCGGGCAATTTTACACAGGCAGAGGTATTTTGTCATGCACAGAAAAAAAATGGCTTCAACTTTATATATAAAAGATATATATACGTCATGAACGTATTAACGTAACAAAATATGACCTCTTTTGACCTGGCTGCGAATAGGTTGCGGCCGAGTGGGTAACGGCAACCATACTTTTCCGAGTTATTTACATACACTACTATGGAGTGGATTGTAGTTTATTCTTATAACAAGTGAATGAAATTCTTTGCAAAAAGTCAATGAAATGAATGACAACAAAACAAGTGAATGAAATTCTTTGCAAAATAAGGATTGGACAATAATTAATATCAGCTTATATCGCTACCACCGTCTAACTACCGATGTAACACGCTAACTCTCTTTCACTTTGATTAATCTTTAACAGCAGGCAGCCCCTATTTGCGGGCAATTTTACACAGGCAGAGGTATTTTGTCATGCACAGGTAAAAAAATGGCTTCAACTTTATATATAAAAGATATATATACGTCATGAACGTATTAACGTAACAAAATATGACCTCTTTTGACCTGGCTGCGAATAGGTTGCGGCCGAGTGGGTAACGGCAACCATACTTTTCCGAGTTATTTACATACACTACTATGGAGTGGATTGTAGTTTATTCTTATAACAAGTGAATGAAATTCTTTGCAAAAAGTCACTAATTGTTATTTTAATTAAAAGTACTTGCGGGCAAATTTTGACTGGCACCCTAGCAAAAATGGGTTCTCCTATTTATAATTAAACATAAAAAATAGATTTGGATCCTATACGTTATGAACGTAGTGATCTTGCAGCCGGATCTTAGTCTATATGGGAACCAGACAACTGATATACTACATATACTACTTTTACTTTTGTAAATACATACTTATACAGATAATTACAACCAGACTCAGGACAAACAGACATGTTCATGCACACAAATGTCTGTCCTGGCTGGGAATCGAACCTGCAGCGCGAAAGGCAGGGTATATACCAATCACGCCAACCGGCTCGTCAATACATACATAATATTTGTTCATATTTTTTTCATACATTTGTGTGTATAATTTGAATATTCCTATGATACTAATGTTTCGTTTAATGTATTGTTTTTGAGAAACTTCTAGAATTTTAATGTTGTTAGAGGTTCAGTTTGTGACATGACAATAGCTCTCGCATGTAATTATTATTAGCGTATGTGATATTAGATGACGATCTGAGTTACTAATAAAAATAATAAAAAAGTCATTTTTGATTTATCATAGCTCGACATAAAGTACCATTTAGATTAATCTTAATACTTGTTTTCAAGAAAAAAATAAGAGTAGGTAAATAAAAACAATAGAAAAAATAATTTATCTTTCAAAAAATAATAATGTAGACATTGATCGTCGGTTATTTTTTTCAATATTCATATTATGTAAAATATAATTAAAAAACTATATATATATATATATATATATATATGATAATATTACTCCCCGCCTTATTGCCTCCACTAGTGACAGGAGGGCTGGTTCATTTTTCGCCCAGAGAATCGGAATTGCGATTCAAAGGGGAAATGCTGCTAGCATTCTTGCCACCATTCCACGCGGTCACGACTTGTATAATAATTATTTTTAAATGTTATTTGTATTTAGTTAAGGTTTTAATGTAAATAAAAGTTACATTTAGTGATGGTAAAAAAAATAAATTATAAACTATAAAATATTAAGTACTGATGCGAAATATCACTCATCAGACGGCTCGTACACATTATTTGCCTAAATGCTACGTGTCTGCGTCAATATAATTATCCATATCAACATGCGTGTCAATCGTACTTAATGTACATACTAATGTTAATGATGAGAATAATAACTAATAAAACTTTTGTTCGTTCGTTGGACGCAAATTAAAAAAATATATTTTTTTTCTTTATTTATTACCAATAAAAACTCTATTCAACCAACTCGAACTTAATGAATGGTAGGAAGTTATATAAAATATAAAACTAAGTCTGACGAAAAGGTATTTTATTTGTTTGTACGGCTTCAGAAGAAAAATTACTTAATTAACAATGAAGTGTTGCTTGTTATTCCCGGAATATAGGTAATTAGAAGAGTTGATTTCGAAACAAGACAAAACGAGGAATTATTAAAATGTTGAATGAAGTACTTCAATAATTTAAATGAACATTTTTCTTTGAACGGTAATAAATAATAATATAATACTCTATTACCTTTGAATGTCAATAGAGCACTAAAATAAAAATAAAATGCACAGAGCAATTGCCAATCGGTAATTACTTACAGATTGCTCTCTGCTTTTTGCATAAACAGACAAATTATATGAGTAAATGTAACCTCAAAGTGGAAGTGATGGAACACTACTTCCTGTAGTACCACTACTAGTAGTAGAAGTATTTTACTACTAATTGGGAGTATAGTTACCCACTTGCCAATCACATATCCCAGCACTAGCAGCACTACTTAGTAATGTTTCGGTCTGAAAGGCGAGTGGGCTAGTGAAACTACAGACCCAAGAGCCAATAAAATTTGTAATTTGAAGACTATTTGTGCGATGTTAGGTAGGTTAATAATTCTCACGGCGCCGTATGTATGATCTATTTACCCGTTTACTTACCTAGATTATGTAGAAAACATGTGTGCAATTTTCTTCAAATTTCTCAGAGTCATTGTATGCAATTTGCTTCGTCGTATTTCTGTAACTTCTGTAAGAATGTTTTGGCAGGGTCTACATGTTACATAATTAGGAAAACAAAGTATTACCATCTTTATACTTAACTTTAAATAAATAAATAATTGTAGCTGCCGCATGACTTCAAACGTGCCGTAAGGCGTATAACCGCCGGTATGGTGATTCAGGCCCTCCTACGTTCGGTAGGATGCGGCCCAAGGCAGCAGCAGCGTTGATGAGCTTCGGGCCCAGTTCGACAACTTGCTGCCCGAAGCTCCATCTTTCTTCTAGATTCAGGGCCAAATATCTGATCTGGGTCTCCTCCTCTACGATGGAAGCCCAACGTGAAGTATCTACTAGATCAACGAGGCGGTCAAAACATTTAATACTTATTATTACATTTTCTCCGTTTAATTATAAGACGAAATAATTAATTGCTTATATAAGTAGGTACTTACCGGGATGTAATTAATAAATCGGGAGCTTAGAAATTCATAAACATATGCTTATGATTTTTCTAAAAGCATAATTCGATTAGCGTATTATGATAATATTAAAAAGTATATAAAAGAGGATTTCCCCTTATTTAGATAGGCCGGACAAAGGATATGCTGATATTGAGTATCGCTCCAGACCTAAGATCATATTGATAACATATGTTACAACTGACATCTCTGTTGAAACTAAGAAACAAAATCGATCCAGTATCGATTTAATAACAGCACTTAAATATAGATGGCGCTAGGCATACGTTAATTGTCAACGTTTGAAAAAATTTATATTTTCCATACACTTAATTTATACAATCAAAAATAATATAATATAATAACAAAATGGTGATAGTTTTATTATTGAAAATTAAAACGTACTAAACTGTAACGTCTATTAAGTAAATTAAAAGTCAACATATTTTGTAATGTGGAAGCTGGCAAAAGCAAACTACCTATAATAACATGCATTCTAACACAAAATTTATATTTAACATAAAAAATTATTAAAAATATTACAGTTTTACGTTCATCAAGACAAAGACATCAAGCAGACTACCATATTTTAAATTAACAATGACTACATTTGCTTTGACTGAGAAAATATTTAGGTAAAGGTAACATTCCGTAGCAGACAAAATAAAACCGTATTGATTTATTTTGTCTGATGTTAAGTGATTGTTAATACCTAATTGGGGAGAACATCTTCAAATGTATTTATATGGAGCTAAGGATCACACGAGAGCGGACGACCAAGACATCTCAAACTATACAACAATTCACAATTACCACAAAATTAAAATACGTTATTAAATACAGTTTTTTATACAAGGGGTTAAATTTAATTTAAAAGTATCAAACACTGAAATCTTAAATATTACATTATGAACTAACAAATATCATTCGTTTTTTTTTCCTTTTATGTAAGAGTGGGCAAACGAGCAGGAGGCTCACCTGATGGAAAGTGACTTCCGCCCATGGACATCCGCAACATCCGAGGACTTGACGTTGCCGGCCTCCGAGGAATGAGTACGCTCTTTTTAATTTAATACTCGGTGAACAATTTTTTGACACTACAATCTCTCTAAGTCTATGTATCAAAGCAGAGCCCAACTTGGGGCTAGAACCATGGAAATTTGCGAAAGGCTATCAGCCTATGACTAAGAAAATATTTTTGAATATTTAAATGAAAATAATTATGTAAATCCTTCATTTATGAAGAAAGAGCTACGACAATTGGTATATAGTATTATGAAGCTAGCGAAACCGCGTGTAAAGTGCTAGTTTCTGTTAAACAAACGGTCCTAATTTTAGGAAGACATTACCATTCTATTAAGTCAGGCATCACACTAATGCGATTATGAACTATTACTGATCCTTATTTTATTTATCGGTCATGGTAATGGTGCATGAATAGTTGATAAAAAAGGTTTATTTTTTTTATTGCATGGGAAGAGGAAGGAGCATATGTGCCACCTGATGGTAAGTGATCACCAACGCCCGTAGACAATGGCATTGTAAGAAATGTTAACCATCGCTTACATCGCCAATGCGCCACCAACCTTGGGAACTAAGATGTTATGTCCCTTGTGCCTGTAATTGCACTGGCTCACTCACTCTTCAAATCAGAACACAACAATACAAAGTACCTACTGCTGTTTTGTTTTGTTGTTTTTGGTAGAATATCTGATGGGTGGGTGGTACCTACCCAGACGAGCGTGCACAAACCTCTAACACCAAGTAAAGGTGTAAGAATTTAATCTTTCACTTTGAATTCATCATATTAACATCTAATTATCTATGGTACACAAAATGTATTATTATCGAAATCTAAACCGCGAACGTTACCCGTCAGCTCAGATTATGTAATGCGACAAATATAATTAGTCTATTTCAAAATATCATCCCTTTTGTGTTTATTTCGTAAATGTCGACAGCATAGATAATTGACCATTAATGCGCTTATAAGCTTGAAATACAAAATAGCTACATGAATGTTTTTTTTTAAATTAATTATAACAGACGGACGAAGGAGTAGAGTTCAAAGTGGCAGCATCACACTTAGACATATCTTACAAGGAATATTATCCATCGCCTACTTAGTTATTTTATACCTTTTATAAATATTACTAGTACACCTTTTGAGACCTGGTGTGTAAAAGAAGAACATAACACGGTGTGAAAAATTAAGAATGACAATGACCTATCTCCCTGTTACGCCTTCTCCACGACAACCTTTATTTATAAATACGATTACGTGGTGGAATAGCCTTACAAATAAGTCTTCGATTCCTGGATTTCTATTGTAGAGGCATCTATGATTTTCCATTAAAATGGCAAAATCACATAGACATTGCACTCTAAACTTTAAATAATAAAAAAAAAAACTGTAGTTAAGGAAGAAAAAGACGTCTTATTTAATATAGGTGTATGGTTTATCTATTATAAATAAAATGATAGAGGTCTGCAGTTGTGCGCGCATCACGGAAAAAGTACAATAAAATTTTCTAAATTTTATTTCTTAGACATTTGACTCTTATCAAAAAAAATAATCATTGCGGTATCTTGATTTAATAAAAAGTTATTAGTTTCAAGAAACAACTATTTGTATAATATGTACTGCGTGTTCAGTGATGTATGTTTAAACAAAGTATATTTTTGCTTGCGACCTTTTTGATGTTTTTTCCGTTAGTTTTATATAAAATAGCAATATCACAGTTACAGGTTTTCCACCTATGTTTTCAATATAAGTCTGATTAACAACGGCGGAATAGCTTATTAAAATTTTGCGGGAAATATTATATAAAGGTTCTATTTAAAGTGTCCGGTATTGCAATTATCAGGAATTATATATACGTATATTATAGTTAATAATCTGTGCACCGGGCTCACCCGTCCAGCCAATCGCGTGCCGTCCCGTAAAGCTAAGGGTGTTACCGGTGCGGTGTTTCAGTCGTCATATCCCGTTCTCGTGTCGACCTGGAAGGCTGTGTCTGCTCCCTTCGGTCTCGCGCGCGTTTTCGAGTGCAAGTTCCAGCCGCGGTTAGGTAAGAATTTTTAAATTTTGTTTTTAAAATTTGTAATCTTCTGTTTTTATTATTTGAAATATAAATTTAATTTACGTTCGACTTGAAGTTATTCTGGGATTTTAAAGTTAACATTTATTATTTACCGAATAAAAACGGGCAACTTTTTTATATTAAATTTTATGTCAGAAAACAAAACGAGCCTTTATTAGCTCTTATATAAAAAATGGTACATTCCTGAAATCATTTAACAACAAATATTTTTATACCATTTATTGGGACAAAAAATATTTTTATAGAAAAAACTTGGTTTTTATTTAAAAACTTTTTATTTTCAATTTGATTACTTTTTATTTCATTTTTATTATTTTGAAAATTATTTTATGTATAATTTTATTATTTATTATTTTATTTTACCTGAAAAACTATGATTTTTTGCGATTTGAAACGTTCTTTATTTGATTTTTTTTAAATGTTAGTATTTTTTTTATAATATTAACTTGTTTATATTTGTTTGAATTATTAGTTATTAACTTGTCTCGTGCAATGCGACTGTAAAAAAAAAATGGGACCCCATGGGAAGCAATTCCATTCAAATCAAAAAAAAAAAATCATCAAAATCGATTCACCCAGTAGAAAGTTATGAGGTAACAAATATAAAAAAAAAAAAAAAACATACAGACGAATTGATAACCTCCTCCTTTTTTTGAAGTCGGTTAAAAATACGTATTCATCTACAAAAATATACAATTAGAAGCCGATTTTTATGAATGAACTTCGTTTTGAATAAAAAAATGCCTGAGCTAGACAATATTAAACGCGAAACGTTTAATATGTAGTTTAAATAGTAATTAAAACTCAAGTTTTGCTACAAATTACGCTCGAATTTCAAATACAATGTTAGTTAATTATCCGTTTAGTACAGAAAATAAATATTTTGCTCTATTTCATTTAAATATCTGTGAAAATGTTACATGTATCTACTCAATAATTTTCGAATTAAGCAATACGCGTCTGGTGATCGTGGTTAATCAGTCACTTCATGCAATTTTACTTAATTACGTATCCACTAATATCATATACGCGGGGCATAGCGCGTCGCGTTGGCGAAACAAAAATTAATACATTGTATTTCTACCAATCATTTATAATTTTTAGAGCTTGCGTTTTAACTGTTATATTTATAATTTTTATTTCAAGGTAAATGAGCAATGGCATATATGTTATAGTATCCGTGCCCCGCAGTTTCACCCGCGTATAATTAATAAAAAAACAGCCTATAACCTTTTTCGATAAAAGGACTATACAACATAAAAATAATTTATAAATTCGAACCAGTAGTTCCTGCGATTAACCGGATCAAACAAACAAACTCTTCAGATTTATATATGTATTAGTAAAGATTTATATATAACCAAAGATATGTCATTTGTATGTTTATTGCACGACCTTTGCCTCTTACAAGCGTTTATTTAAATTTAACATCGAATCTTAGAAGTCGTTAGCGCCGATAGCGCAGTGGCTAACGGGCCGCGTAGAGATGTGGGGGTCGCAGGTTCGATCGGCCGCTCGGGTTATTGCCGTCCTCATTTCTAACACAAGCTAACGCTTAATTGGAGGGTTAAATATTCTTACTTACTTAAACTTGCAACCTTTTTTAAAGCAGTTTCAACAATATAATTTATGATTAAAGTTTAATTAAATAATTTAACTTTACTGTTGACTATAATATAGTATACTAGATTTAAGGGGAGAAAGTAAAAGGTCTTTATTGCACCTAAAATAATGATAACTAAGTACAAATTAACATTTTCGAGTTAGAGTATAAGTATAAAGGCTTATTGCTTTAAGCAATCTGTAAAAATATACACCAAATTATAATTAAATAACAACTTATAAATAAATAATTTTGAAACATGATAACACACATTATTAATTTCACTTAATCCTCTAATATATTGATAAGATATGATTGGATTTAAATTAACTACAAAAAAAACTTTTTTTTTTTACAAAAAAAACTACATCTTTTAATGCTAGTGATATATATCCATAATATAACACATTTAGTTTACTAGGCGAATTAATTCTTCTATCTGTAACTGAATTTGATTGCTTCACTAAAATAATTGCGATGAAATTTTAATACACACTAATAGAGCTGACTATTATTATGAATACTGGTTCACTAAGGTTTATTTAACTTTGTTATGGGATTAAAGATAAGCTCATTATAAAATAGTAGGGTTTAGTGCAGTTTATATGATGTTTTGGAGTTGTTTTCGAATAATGTTTTCATAAATTAGTTTTATTTGATTTATGGATTAATATATATATATATATATATATATATATATATATATATTAATCCATATAGTATTGTTTCTTTATGAATTTATGAAGATTGTGATTTCTGTTAGGATTTTGTAAGTTGAAATAGAGACTTAAGAGAAATGATTATAAATTATAATAATTGTGTATCATTAAATATATTATATCAATTAGATTTAAATATAAACAAAATGCAAATATTGAATCTCAACCAAAATTGTTAAAATATTTTGTTAAATTATTTTGAAACAGAAATTGCGCGACTAATATAAGTTAATTATCGGCTCCGTCCGATCGATATATTCGAACTGTAAGCGTACGCTAAACTTATTAATGTGTAAATTATTATTATTGTGAAATCGTCACTTTAGACGTGTCATACTTTAACACATCAAGACAAATAAGAATGTTTCTATAAAGTTTCTATATTCGAAATTGCGATTCAAAGGGGAAATGCTGCTAGCATTCTTGCCACCATTCCACGCGGTCACGACTTGTACAATAATTATTTTTAATTTTTATTTGTATTTAATTAAGGTTTTAATATATAAACTATATCATTATAAATATATTAAATAATTTCAAAAATAGGACAACACACCAAAACCCAAAACTGTCTGCGCCAGCAAGCCTTTGAGCTAGTTGATATAGAAAATTAAGAGAATGTTACGTACCTGTAGGTTGTTAATGACGTCGATTGCTAACTAATGCCTGGTCGGATAATTAAAAGACCATCCGACCAAGACATACATATTATATTGTGTACGATTTTAGCATAAAGATATAAAAAATATACTCCGTTTGAACTTATTGAATTTTTAACATAAAAAATTGGAAAGTTAATAGACAACGACCGCGCGTCATATTAATCTAATTGAAGTCACAATAATTTCTGGTTACACCACAGGGGGAGATAAATACCCCGCATACCGCATGAACCGCAAATACGCTTTGCAGATTTTTACTTGTTAAGCTATATTTAGCTGTGAGTAAAGTAAAAAGTAAAGTAACAGCCTGTGAATGTTCCACTGCTGTGCTAAGGCCTGGTGGAATACACATGTGACAGGATTTTAATGAAATTTGACAAATGCAGGTTTCTTCACGATGTTTTCCTTCACCGTCAAGCACAAGATGAATTATAATTATAAATTAAGCACATGAAATTCAGTGGTGCTTGCCCGGGCTTCAACCCACGATCATCGGTTAAAATTCACGCGTTCTTACCACTGGGCCATCTCGGCTTTACCTGTTACAATTGCTTTCTATAGACAGATTTAACAGCAGATATTAGTTACGGAAAATTTTATGTTTGTTCGTCCAAACGAGGTGATATGTCGAGATAGAAGAACCTCCAATGAGGACCAACTGTTCCTATCCTCGCCTCCTTCGTCTAATTTAACTTTGAAAGATTCTGATTTTTTTACAGCTATATAATATGTGCTAAGCAACATTTTGTTTTGTTATGCAATAAGCTCATAAAATATGCTGTATTTGCATTCGTAGCATACACCTTTACAGGCAAAGTTAGTTAATTTTAACGTTGCAAAATATGTTTGAATGCGAATTTGTCGCTATGTATTAACTTTCCGTTTAACTGACTCGGGGTATTTTTTCTACGCAGACATCGTTCTAATGAACACATACTTTGCGGACCTCACGATGAGAACTTATCTACTTTTATTCATCATACTCTTTAATTTAACGTGAACAAAGCTGCGACATACATAGCTTATTAATTTCCGACAAGGTGTATAAAGTAATTATAAAATTAATAAATATAAATGTAGTGTTCATATTATACTTACTCGACTGCCTTCTTGGTCTACATGAAAGGCCGCAGACACGGTGGTCCTGTTTTGAAATCCCAGGTTGGGCCAATAAAATGTTATTGAGATTTCCCGTGACTCGGAAAGCACGTAACGTGGTCCTGCGCCTGAAATCTTTCCGGTCGTGTCGTAATGCCGTCCCATCGGGTTATGAGAGTTAGGGAATGGAGAGTGCACCTGTGTTTGCGCGCACGCTTGCGCACTATAATAGCTCTCTCTTGAGATTGGCTGCCATGGCCGAAATCGGTCAGGAGGACCCTTATTATTATTAAACTTTATTATGATATGATAATATGATAAACAATATTTGATATGATATAGTAACGTAACAAATGATTGTATTATGACAGGAAACATCTTAATTAATCATCACGGATTGTACTTATATACAATAACAATTAATACTTGAAATACCTTTTCCACTTAATGTCATCATATTGTTTCAAATATTTGTTGCACCTACTGATGGGCTTTTTTATTATTTTATGATGACGCGTAAATTTTCTTGGTGGTAGGGCTCTGTAAAAGCTCGTCTGTGTAGGTACCACCTAATCATCAGATATTCTACCGCAAAACAGCAGTACTTGCTATTGTTGTGTTCCGGTTTGAAGGGTAATTACAGGCACAAGGGACGTAACACTCTTAGTTCCCAAGGTTGGTGACGCATTGGCGATGTAAGCGATGGTTAACATTTCTTACAATACCAATGTCTATGGGCGTCGGTGACCACTTACCATCAGTATATTTATATTTTTTTATTAATATACTGATGGTAAGTGATTAATAAAAAAACTTTCATGAATAAAAAAATATCCTTTGTTACTATTTGAATAACGAATAGTGAGGATCTAATAATAATTGGATATAATTGATGTTTTCTTAAAATTTGCGTTTTTTTTCATTTAGATAATGAAAGCAAAACTTAATTTAGTTTAAAATTTGAGCCGATTCTGAGATCCACTTAAATTTTTTATACATAGAAATGTATAATATAATTTCTTATTATATTTTATAGAATATTTTAATCATTACGATTTCTTGCTGCGTAATATGACAGTTAATCTACGAAGTCGAATCAAAGTGAAATCAATATTATTTATTACATCAACAAGAATGTAAGTCTTTGTTGCTTGAAAACTCTTTTTATGATAATTTATCGGGTTAAAGATCTTTATTTCTCATTAAGAATAAAATCACTTACATGAGAACATTAAATAAACAATTACAATCATGCCTAGCGGCGTAACAAAGTAATGTTATTAAGAAGCATATTAGTTAAAAATAAATAAATACAATTACGAAGAGGATATCTGTGAATACTTTGCATTATTGTGGATGGTCTGGTCTTATCGCAAATACACGGATTAGATACAGTTGGAAGTGGTATAAGTGAGTGAGATTTATGTATTCATTATTAATTTATTATTTATAGTTTTAACAATCATTAAATTATTAGTAAACAATAACTAAAATAAAACAAACTATATAAAAATATTACAAATTTATAGAAAAAACACGCCGTCTTTGTCAAAATACGGGAGTGCGATTTACACGTTTTTAGTGACTTTCTGTTTTTTTTTTACACTTATTCGTAAGCATTGTCTTAAATTCGAATAATTCAGCTGCAAATTACATTTATTGGCTTACTGTGAGATTTATTTCAAGGTTGTGAAGCATCGATTTCTATAGAATTCTAACAAAATCCCGACCTTCGATTGGAATAGAAGGTCGTAATGTAATTATGTAAGCGGTGTGAAACACAAATTAAGTTGCATTTAATCACAAAGAGAACTAATTTTCATGACATCAATTAATTTATTGTAACAGTTGTAAAATTAAATTTACAAATATCAAACATATATTTACAAATCATTTTTCCATTTCATTTAATTCAATTGTGTAGCGCCGCGCCGGCTACGGGAAGTTGAAGAACATAACGCATTTAAACATTTAATTTTAATCCGACAGCAGTCATCATTCAGATCTTGTTTTATTATTGATTGCTTCTCTTGTTGCATGGAATTAGTTGCGGCTTTATTTTTTTTGTAAAATGATAGATATTTTCTAAGTTGTTATAAAATATTTTAAAGTAGAGATCTAGACATATATTGGGAAAGTAATTTTTTTTTCTATCGACTTGTTACGTTATCAGAACTAAATCACTGGACCAATGAGATGCATTGGCTGGGTCGATAGTAATTAAATTTCATTAGAGGTAGACGTGGCCCGGATAAAGTAATATAATTAAGGGATTTATGGAAAAATACGGTGTCTTACGGAAAAATACTTTATTTTTAAAATGTATTTAGTAGAACTTTGAATAATATAAAATAAGTTCGCATAGAGCGAGCAAGAGTTCACTCTTGCTCGCGAGCTACGTAAAAGGGTAGCATGATTATTAATGGATTGATGATGATTCTTAATTGATTGAGTTTCTGTACCAACTATTTGGAAGGCTTACATAATTGTTTTTTTATAAATTAAGTGAATTTGTTTGAAATATATACATAGTAATAGATTAAGAAATGAAAATAATGTGTTTTTGGTAGCCCCCCGTCAGTATTCCGGTGGTTGGCGAGTTTATGTATTTGAGCGGTCGATGCCCTTACAAATATTCCCTTAGGCGGCACTTATGGAGCTTGAAATAGGGCTCTATTCCACTATTGTAACCACAGGATTATAAAATATATGGTGATATATAAAGGTACAGGTAAATAAAATTATGAATAATTACAAGTATATGAAAAAAATTAAATAAACAACGAAAACATTAATTTATCTATTTCTTAATCTATTTCGAAATTATTGCATGGAATAAAATATCGATTGAAATTATAATAATCACGTTTGTAACTTGTTGCCAATTTATTTCAGTAAATGTTTTAGCGACATCACCCTCATTTTTTTAAACTTAGTCTTTTTTTTATCTATATCCGTTTTAATTTGTTGTCTGTTCTTGATATTATTTGAATTATGATTAACAGATATATTTAAGTGAGCATTTAAATATTTAACTTTTAAATGTTGTAAAACAAGTTTTTATGAAGACTTCGATTGCATTCATTTTTAGTAAAAAATGCAATCAATAGTGCAATATATGAATAGAGTCCTCGTATGAGATATCAAAGCGTTTCATGGGTTTGTTTGTTGTCTTTTTCTAAAATATCGCCGATGACCTCTCTGTAAAAAATGAAGATACGTTTTATTTTTATATTGCTTTGACGTTGAAATTATTTAATCAAAATAGTTTTGTTTTTCAAAGGGAACTTCGTCATCTGATATAAAAAAAATCGATTGGATTTAGTTCCGTGCTCTATATTGGCGTTTGGCTTTGCGTCCATTTAAAATGCGATTAAAAACCTATATGGTTGTATTGATCATACATAGGTACATGATTTAAGGTTGTGACGAAACATTTTCATATTTTTTTGCGTATACCTTATATTGTAAGCAATATTTCTCTAGCTTTTTTTGTAATGTTTTTATGACGGTTTTGAAAATATCGTTGTCTTTGCCCGAATAACGATTTTGTATATTCGGTTAGACTTTGAAGAAATAGAGAAACAATATAATATGAATCTATACGTCATCAAATTTATATTGTAGTAGGTTTTAATACGGATTAAAATACGGATACGGATCCGTTGGGTATCAATTCCAATATGCTCCCCCAAAAAAACTTATTATTCGAAAACTAACAATCAATTCGTTGAATCATATATTGCTGAAGTGAATTTTACAAATTGGACATACAAGACTTAAGTAGGAGTAATAGTATTCGTAATTATTGAAACTGGATAGGCCGGTGGTTATACATGTGAACATGTAAATATTAAATGATTATTGTGGGTTCTAATATGGGCAAGCACTACTGAATTTTTCCGTGTTCGGTGGTTAAGGAAAATATTGTGGTGAAAACTGTCACACATAAAAGAAGAAGAGGCCTTAACTTAGTAGTGGGACGTTTGACAGGCTGCTAATTTACTTTCATACATCTTAAATATATTAGGCAAAGTATAAAATGAATCTTCTCGAACGAATCGATTAGTAGTGCAACGATATTGTCGTTACTTTTCCTTTCTGGTTAGTGCGCCCACGCAGCCAGATTATGCACACATAATACGGAATGCTGAAAGTGACAAGTACAATAATGAAATATTTTATGAGGCTGCGATGTAACCTCGAGAATCATTTACACATTCGCAGTCGACGATGGGAGGCGCACTCAAAGTTTGGCTCTAACCGCTTACGGCGGATTCAAAATAATTTTCGAAATGATTGTTCTGTAGATGAGCGCCTCCGGTAAAATCGCTTGGGGCTGTGGAGCTAGGTGTTCCTTAATACCGTCGCAGCCTGACGCCGAAGGCTAGACCGCGCCGCGACGCCGCGGGCTCTCTGCGCCTTCTCCCTTACCCCGGACCCAGTTCAACCCGCGCCCTCGGCGCCCGCGCCTCTCCTCGCCACACCACTTCCAATAAAATAATCATAATTTCGCATAAGCTTCAGTCAATGCGGCTAAATAATAATTTACGAGGTCCACTTTATATAGGAAGCCAACGGCGATGAGCGAAACGTGACGTAGCCCGCTGGGTTTCATTTTTGGTATCTCGATCGGTATCCAAAATAATTACAGTGAAATTTCGGTTAACGGCATTTTAAAGGTACTCGAACTTTACAGGATAACATTTTAGTAACATCGTGATCGGTTTTTTATTTATCCACCATTGAGCTAGATAGTGCGAAAAAAAAGGCAGACGTTCGATTAAGCAGTGCTTTTTCACAAGCATAAACTTTTTGCATGCAATTCCTGTATTTTAAATGGTGCTAAGTAACACATTCTTTAAATTCGTATTCTAATGTACGTGAAATACGTATTTAATGTTTAATTTCTATTAATTTCTTTTTAGCTGTTGTACGAGCTGCAGATAACGGAAACGTCGTTAACTGCCTCGTAGGTCTAGTGGCTAGACGTAGAAGGTCCTGGGTTCAATTCCCAGGTCGTTTCAATAAAATGTTACTGGGTTTTTCCGTGAGAAAATTTTCAGTAGGAGCCCGGGGTCTGGAAATTAGAAGTATGTGTATGCCTCGGAAAGCACGTAAAGCCGTTGGTCTTGGGATTGAACTCTTACCTTTCGTGTTGGATTGCCGTCCCATCGGATTATAAGAACTAGGGACCAGAGAGTGCATCTGTGTTTACGCGTACACTTGTGCCCCATAACATCTCTTGAGGTTGACCGTGGCCGAAATCGGCCTGGAGGATATTATACTGGAAACGTCTGCAACAATCTTAAACTAGTAATTAATTTAATAAAATGTTCAAATTTTTAAGAAAAGTTTATTTCATATTTAGAAAAAATGAATCTTATAGTAGTTGCATGTGCGTGGTACTTTGCACTGAAATTTTGGAGTTGTATGTTAGAATTTTTGAGACGTACAAACTCATTAGTGTTTAGTAACGAAATAAGTGTTTTCGAGGCGCTAGGAAACGAGCATATCAAATGTTTGGTCCGATGACTCTGGGCACTTAATATAATATAGCCCTCAGTGTTTTTAACAAATTGTCTTCCAAATATCGAACAGAAATATCGGAAAGAAGATCAAGATGATTTACGTACTAAGCATGTATGCGATGTTCTCTATTGCCTTATCCGACTAATATTTGAGGTTTCTAGATAACTCGCCTTGACTATCCCCTTTTATTACTCTTTGGTCATCAGGAATAAATATGAACCAAGAGATAACGGAACCACCATGTTTACATAAAAAAAATCAATTCGCCTTTCCTTTAAAAAACGACTAATGTTTCTGGACCAACATTCAATAACCCAGTGTTATTCGGAGGCATTTCGAGTATGTTCATTGCAACAAGGCGATGTTTACTCACAAATAATTGGTTTATATATATATATTTATAAAATCCATCATGTTTATATAATTAAATTGATAAATCAAAAATTCCTTAAATATATATTTTTCAAAAATAAATACCTACTACAAACACAATAATTTATCGATGAAAATATTTATAAAGAGAAGCAGTTTATTGAAATAAATACGTAAATAATTAGTAGGATTTTATATTTAATTGATCCGCTCAACGATAAGAGCTCTATAGAAGTGCTTTTAATAGCGAACTCTGCGCAAATATGAAATCTATACTAATAATAATAAGGTCCTCCAGACCGATTTCGGCCACGGCGGCCAATCTCAAGAGAGATTAGCCAACTGCGCAGGAGATATTATAGTGCACAAGCGTGTGCGCAAACACAGGTGCACTCTCTTTTCCTTAGCTCTCAAATATTATAAAGAGGAAAGATTTTATTTTTTGTTTGTTAGTTACCATTTAAATCAAAAACTACTTTACCGATTTTAAAAATTCTTTCACCATAAGAAAGCTACATCGTTACCGAGTAACATACACACTATATTATATTTTCATAAAATAAGAGATCCCTACCTGAAATGGAACAATGTAACCCAATGTATCAAATTGTTGCATATAAGGCTAAGAACTCACGGAGCGGTTTTGTCCCGCGCCCACCGCGGTAGCGGGACCTCTGTAGAATACAGATTTATATGTAAAAAATTAAAGCACATCTCACGACGCGTTTTACGCCCGCGTTGTGCGCGGTTGTTTGCGATTTCCAGCCGAGGCTGCGGGTGACCGCGGCCCGCGCGATTCTACAAGTTGCCCGCCGGTTCAACGTGAATCGGGAACGGGGTTTAAAAGTATTTATTTGGCGTGCGTTGTGAAAACTATTGACGGTATATAAAAAAGTGTGCGATAATAGTACTCATGACTGTTCAAAAAAAGATGATACCGCTAATTGTGTATGGCATATGTCTTACTATTATAGTTAAGCCACAATTACAATTTTTGTTTAAATTACTAAGTTCAAATACGGGTGGAATCGAATAGTTGTGATATTGATATCATGATATTAATCCTTACCCATTTAAACGATTTGATAATAATTAAGGTTGATTATGTACATGAAAATTCCACTTTAAAATATGTGGATCGCACTCTTCGTTTAGAAGTTATGACGGGTATAAAAAATCTCTAAATAAGAAAATTGTCGCGATTTGAACTAACTGCAACTGTTCATTTGTGCATTTAGTCTATTAACAAAATAATGTATTAAGTAATTTACGTGTTTCCGTTAAATAATAATTTTCGCGGACGAAGTAGCGGGCAAAGTGCTACTATTATATACAATTGTGCATATAATTGTTGTCTCAGAATTAAAATCTTTAAAATGTTTCATTCAATGTTATACGTTGTCCTGAAAGCATATTCTTATTATATATGTATAAATATCACTTTGATTCTATTCTATCATATATTATACATTTGATTAATATTGAAACTATACAAAATACATATTACCATATTAAAGAGGCATTGCATGATAGGTATAAAGTAATAATAAAAGTCCTTTGTGTTTGTTTAAAATTGGTGGGACTAAGGACTAAGTGCTCTACGTTTGAGGGTAAAGTTAATAGCTTATAACACTGCTCTAAAATATAATGGTTGTTGTATGCATATGGGTCAGTTTCTCTATCACACACAACACATACAATATGTTTCACACTAACTACTGGGAGTACTACGATGTCTAGCATGCGGAACAAGAGTTCGGGAACATACATTAAAATAATATTACAACTCATGTGATGACATGTAAATGCACAACGAACGAGGGGGAGTCGATCGAAATTTGAACCCGTAAAGGTAGCATTGGAGCCAATATAATTGGCTTCGCGATTTATCCCTTTTATACTCTCTGTATTAGCGATATTTTCATTAGCAATATCCTTTCCATTGTTTATTTTTTTCATCATATTCGATATGAGATATTCGATTATTTCGATGAAAGTGCAATTTCTGCTGGATTGCTAGAGAAAATTGAAAATACTAAGCGAATTTAAAGTTACTTACTGTACTATGGGGATAAAAATGATAAACAGTTATTATTTAATGTATGTTCGACTATAAAAAAACATTATTGATATATGTATGCAACTTACGACAAATTTATATCAATAATTCTTGCATCCTAATAAGAAAACTATTACGTACGTTTTCTGCAGCGAAAGTGCAGTGGAATTACTCGTAAATAAATTTGCAATAAATTGGGTTCAAATAAAGGAACAATACTTGTAATTTTACCTTTATAGTTTTGAAATTGATGTGTGATGTCCAACATCGAGAACTTCACGGTAGTACCTATAGTACAGTAACAGCCTGTAAATGTCCCACAGCTGAGCTGAGGCATCTTCTCCTCTTTTTGAGGAGAAGATTTGCATGCTGCTCCAATGCGGGTTGGTAGAATACACATGTGACAGAAATTTAGGGAAATTTGACAGTTTTAGTTTCCTCACGATATTTTCCGTCACAGTTAAGCACGACATGAATTATAATCACAAATTAAGCACATGAAATTCAGTAATGCTCGACCGGGTCTGAACTCACGATCATCGGTTAAGATACGCGTGAATACGCGTTCTTACCACTGGGCCATCTTGGCTTCACCTATACCTTAAACATTAACTGCACTAATATTTCAAATCACCTGAATTTTTGCTGTCAGAAATATTACAATATATCCCAACAATAAACACAGCTTCACTATCTATTCTCTAACTAATAATTGTAATAAATTATTAATGTAAACACTGATATATACCAAATTTATAATAAGGATAATTTTATATTTTAAAATTATTAACCCAGACAGATCTATCTCATTATTGAAATATTTTTTTCACTTCGATGAATTTGAAGTGTTATAAACAAACTCACCTTCTCTATATAAATACTTCTGATAAAGTTTAAAACGTCTGGAAAAATTTATCGTCTTAGATTTATTTTGGAATTTTTAATCCTAAAACTTGTTAAGCTTTTAAACTTTTATCGCGGCTCTATATGTACAACATAACTCACGCATTGTCACGCCAATAGACTAAATATAAAGCGATCGACACTGTGAAGCAAATCTACTATTAATTATAATAATATTATATTATAAAACTTTCTCAACTGCATCTTCCAATATAAGGTTTGAGCATAACAAAAAACCTTCCTAATTAGTATAGATAAAATAGGTGATACACCTAAACCTACCGAACGGATTATGATACTTTTTCATATAAAAAAAATAAAAATACTTTATCCAAAATTGAAGCATTACGCTAACTTATTCATAGTTTAGCTAATAACTACCACCGTTTTGGAAAATAATCCACACAGCTTTGAGAAGATCCGGCGAAAGAAATTCAGCGGTTTTCTTATATCATGTTCCGTTTACAAAGTGCAAAAATACAATAGCCAAGAGGTGATCGTTTCATTTCCAAGGTGTGCTATCATCGTCCATAAATTCATTAATTGTATAATAACCTTTACGCACACAAGCGTACCTTTACATTATTTTTTTATTTAGCAACTGAGGCATTTGTATGTTTTTTGGGATCCTATTATAGAATCATATAAATTTCCCCCTACAAAAGAGTTACTGAGTCAATATGCAGTTGAGCAACAGGAGTAATCAGTTTGCGTTTTGTTCCTTGTACCAATATTATGAGTATCACATTCTCTCACATAATCAAGGATATGTTTCCGTACATACTTAACATTACATAACACGTATTGATAGTTAATATTTTAATTCCTTTAAGTTTTTGTCTTAGCGATTTTTTATATATATTTTTAGAAATGAGGATGGAAATATGTTAATCAAAACCACTTTACAACAATAAAGTAAAGCCTGGTAAAAATAAAGTAAGTCTGGCGTGCGTTACTCGCGCTGCTTATATATTATATATTTTATATGACAATAAATCTACCCACGAATTAAGTATTCAAAGTTGAACACTTAACAATATTATAAGTGTAAAATTCATTAAAGTTTTTTGCTTATTGGCTGAAATATTAATATGATTGTTGAAGATTTTAAGCCGACTGGGACTGGGAGCTATAACGTATATATAAATTATGTATTAATAATATACGATATTAACGTTTTATGTAGACCCTTATTTAAGCCTGTGTGAAAGGATAGCTAGTCTTTTTATAATAAAAACTAAAAAAATACAATTCACAAGTTTAATAAGTTCGTTTGTAAAATACATGAAGCGTTTGATTATTATATCGTTAAAATTGTTTACACTTAATGTTTGTGGCTGCGAGTACTGTTCATAAGGTAATAAATAAAGCTACTAATGATTGCATTGCCCAATATGTTGCTGTCTTTCAGTTTCTGAAACGATGGACAATGTCAATGGAACTAATTCGAATTTACTCGAATAGCCATTGGCGATTTCAATAAAATCTCATTGGTCGATGGCGTTAATGAACCAACGGGCGAACAATGGGCGTTCACTATTTCTTCTCATTAGTAAATCTTAATTTGCTTCATTTCATAAACTTTTGACAACTTGCTTCCAAACTTTTCCAAATTTGAAAAATTATAATAAAGTAAGTCCATTGAAACTGAGTCGAAATTTGAGTTTATGTATGAAAAAGAATCCTTAAAATTGGTTCATATATAGCGTTCGTGGAATTACAATATAAATTAATTTATAAATTAAATATTTCAATAGTAGATGTTGCATGGTTTCTCGAACGTTCCACTTCGAGTTTAGTTCATATAATTGGTAACATTGTAGAATTAATTAATCGGATCATGTCATGAAACAATCTTCTATTTACGAGTATAAAATAATTTGACTGACTAATGAACGCACAGCCGAAACTAATAATAATAAAAATTGTATTTACCCTAAACGAAGTCGGGACGGATAGATAGTGTGTAATAATCCTTGTAGCAGACATCGGAATTAGAGTCATTAGAGCCTGATACCAATTTGATATTTTTCTTCGTTATTGAATAAATTTCTATCAATATACAATTTATTAAGTATTGAAGAGCTTACTGATTCTCTTCAAGACTCGACTCGACATTATAATGAGGTGTTTTGAATGTTTCCAATAAATTAAATGTGTATTTTTCTTCGAGATATAAAATAAATTAAAAAAAATATATATTAAGTTATAATATCGAAATTGGTGTCTTTCATCATGTCTTACTCATCGTAAATTAAATATTTTCTGAGTGGATTACAAAAAAAGAGACAAAATGGAGTAAATGAGTCTGGTGGTATTTTAGCCCAATTTATTTATTTATTTTCAAAGAAATATTCCTTTTTATTTTTATTCGATACCCATAAACCTTGCAAATTGCACTCATCAGTTGGGACTTACGTGCTCTAGATCCTGGGACACATCGACTCCAAACAAATATCGGATCGTATCATTCGTTCATTATGGCACATCAAACGCATTTCAAGCATCGTTCATTAAGCCTGTAATAGCTTCATTCACTCATTTATACGGGGACACTGCAAAGTGCAAACTACAAATTAACGTTAACAATCTTTTATCTATTGAGTATTTTCTACTGACAAACATAATATATTGCTTAGGATTAATATATAGGCTGTCGGAATAGTGCATGTCTTAAAATTTTAAATGAATTGTATTTTTTTCTATTGACATTTGAAAAAGAAACGTATAATTAAAATAAGGGTTTTAATACTTTATTTCATAATCGAAAGATATGGGACTATATTTTAAATAGATAAAGATTGCTTAGGCGAAGACGCTTTGTTGGTGAGGGTCCTTAGGCTAAAATATAAACTATTGATAAAGCGGGAAGGGGCTTCGTAGCCGGCAGCACCGCTCGAGGGCCTCAGCTTCGTATTACTAAAGCTTCATTGTGCTTTATACATACCAAAATTAAATAATTCATATAATATGTATTTCATCTGTAAACCGCATTTTGCATATTTAGATGTCAATTATTAATTTTGCTTAAAATGGTAACGGTTCAGTCTAAGCACAAATAAAGCAATCAATATCGTGGGCTTATTTCATAGTAAATTATTTTTTGTCTAAAAGCAAAACCAATATGATATTTTAATACGTAGCTTAAGAGCATTATTTGAATATGAAATATTTCATGGAAATCATTTGAAATATCATTTGAAAATTATTACACAGAAATAGATCATAAACGTAGCCTACATTGGATTGTGTATTTTTTTTATTGTATAGGAAAGCGGACGAGCATATGGGTCACCTGATGGTAAGTTGTCACCAACGCCCATAGATAATGGCAGTTTAAGAAATGTTAACCATCGCGTACATCGCCAATGCGCCACTAACCTTGGGAACTAAGATGTTGTGTCCTTTGTGCCTGTAATTACACTGGCTCACTCACCCTTCAAACCGGAACACAACAATACAAAGTACTGCTGTTTTGCGGCAGAATATCCTAACCTACCAGACGAGCTTTCACAAAGCTCCACCGCCAAGCTATTAGGTTAATTGTGTTTTTATTCCTATGATACCATATGGCAGCGATGTAAGTAGTTACGCATGCTCAGATGAAAGATCGGCAGTGGAGACTGGTTGCCGGCACAAAAGAGCGTCGTTCCGCTTGGCGTCACGGCATATGAGTCGAGAGTTATATCATAAAGGTTTTTTAATTCGATGACTTTCTTTCGCCGGCCCTCCTCAGGTCGCTTGTCTACGTATAGCGAAATAATTTGCAACCTACGTAATGTCTTGACTTGAAACTGCGTTTATTTAAGATTATTATCTTTATTAAGCAAAAACAGTTATGCTACATGCATCGCAATAATGAACCTAGTGAACTAATAAACTACTACCTACGTCCTACAATGTTAATTTACTGTACACGTAGTAAATGTTAATCAAATTATATTAATTAGTAGTGAGTTCATTTGATTTTATAAAATATTATATTATGATTGACGAGTTGCTGTGTTTTACGGAATATTCAGGCATAAATATATCTACTATTTCATACACTGCAATATGATCTGTATTAAAAATATATTAACAATGAAAAACGTTGTTTATATTGAAAATTAAACAAGCTTTTTGAATAAAAATAATAAGTAACTAATCAGGTAGATCGATTTCCGGGCTTAATGAGAGTAGAGTATAATTAAAGTGTAATTAATTTTTGCGGTTTTAATTTAAATGAATATCAATATTTTATTTACAATCGAATTTGATACCATTCGATCGGAACTGAATGTCTTGTTGATTTAGCCTACAACATATGCATCCCGAGGTACTGAGCTTAAGCCCCGGGTCAGATTAGTAAAAATTTTGGGAACAACTTGAAGTTTGGAAGTCACTCCGATCGTGTTGGATTGCGGGCTATGACATTTTAGGAATATAATAGTGGCAAGTACACTTGTGGTTCGCGTTGAAATCGGTCAATCGTCATTATTAAGTTATTATTTACGTAATTTATTTTACAAATAATCTAGCCACTTTTTAATTTTCAAGAATATAACATATTTCATTCAATTCATCGGTGGTTACCACTCGCGTCTTGAGGAAACCTGTTAAACTAATGGTGATTGGTAATTTCCTTCAATAGACACTGCCACTGTTTGCCACCATCTTTAAGTACTTAAAACCCCCTAAACAGTTCTAAGATGGCCTTTGTGACTGTAATTACACGCACCTTTGATCTTCAAATTGGAACTTAGTGAAACAAAGCCTTAAAATAATGTTTAACGAATAAATAAAAAATAATTGCACTTAGAATGTAATTAAAACTCAATACAATTAGCGTTTTCGATAATACCTGTTTAATAATTGCTATGAAATTGCACTCCCCTCATTATGTGGTCTGTCTAGTAAAATATTTCAAATTTAAAATCCCAGCTCATTGCCCGCTCTCGATGAAAGGCTTTTAACGATACTTACTTCGATTTAAATATAACAATGCTAAAATTTTTCGAGTATCTGTTTACTCAAACAACGCTTTTTAATATCAGCGTGAAGAGCACTTTATAATAAGTGAAATGCAGCGAGTTTACATCCGATGTTAAGCCGAACATGTAATGAGTGCACTACAGAATAAAGTTAACAATTTTTTAATCCGTTCCAATACACTATCCAACATGATTGAAGTTATGCTATAAATTTTTATAAAGGTGAATTAATATAACAATGCAGTCTTTATTTTTCGAATGTAAAATTAGCTATGACAAAAATATGTATATCAGTGCTTAGATAAAGATTAGATTGAGAATTCTATAAGTGAGATTATTGTTTATTCTATTTCAATTACAAAATTATTTAAAATTGTATGGCTTTATTATGAAACACTTAAAAACATAGGTACTTATTTTAACTTTACTTTCTTTTCTAATTGTAATAAATATCGGAATTGGGTATGCAAGTAAATTTCCACCTTACAATCTTATTTAAATTGATCAACATTGCTTCGTTGCTCTGCTGACTAGGTTGTTGCAGACCCCGAGCTTCAAACCAAGAGTCGAGTCAATAAAATTTTATGGAGTTTTCCTGTTAATATTCTTAATGTTACTGTTTCTCGTCGCGTCTGATTTCCCAGGTTACCCAATGGATTATGAGAATAAGGGAATAGGTTGTGCACTGTCTGACAAATAACTCCTGCGTAGTTTTAAAAGGAAAGATAGAGTTATTTAGATTTTACAAGGACAGTTGAAAGTTGTGTTTTTTTTTTAGTTTTTACCTGAATGACGTCGTAGAAATTGTTTTCCTGGTGGGTTGGTAGTCCACCACCATATCTGAATTGTAGAAGTTGTTGAGACTTAGTACTTGTTAATTAATGAACGGTCTAACACAAAATATTGTAAGAAAAAATATTTTATTCGTATATATAATACGTAAGGAATTTTTTCTCTGATATTTACCTACATGTATCAAAGGAAAACGTTTTGGCAACTTTTTAAATGTGTTTTAAACCTGGCTGACATTTAAAGTTAATGGCGACGTGTGGTTTGTGACAAAGTGGATGGTTTTCTTTCATATTTTCAGTTTTCGTTGTGATATTTACGATTTACGTTCACATCAAACAGGAAAATAGTAAAAGATTAATTTGACCAAGTAAAAAAAATAATGTCCATTTTGTATTTTTACACATACTTTTGTAAACGAATATTGTTTTAAAACGTTTTGAAAACCTTATAATATTCCAATTAACTCGAAATAGATAGAAACAACGGTGAGCTTACTTAGCTGATGAAAAATAATAATCCTAAAAATATGTCCATAAATTAAAAATGTTATTGCAAACATTACGACCTATTTTTTACCTACTATTAATACCCTTATATCTTTGTAGTTTTTTCTTTCTTTTTTTTTATTGCATAGGAAGGCGGACGAGCGTATGGGCCACCTGATGTTAAGTGGTCACCAACGCCCATAGACATTGGCATTGTAAGAGATATTAACCATCGCTTACATCGCCAATGTGCCACCAACCTTGGCAGCTAAGAACTTATGTCCCTTGTGCCTGTAATTACACTGGCTCACTCACTCTTCAAATCGGAACACAACCATATCAAGTACTGTTGTTTTGCCGTAGAATATCTGATGAGTGGGTGGTACCTACCCAGATGAGCTTGCACAAAGTTTTACCACCAAGTAAAACTAGCCCTGTTACATCAATTAACATGAAAAAAAATTAATATTGTTATTGATAACAAAATAAAACCGGTGATTTAATTAAAATGGATAGTAAGCTTTTCACGCTATAAATGAGTATCGATTTAATAGCTGTTATTTTATATAACTTTTAAGATACGGGAACTAAATGAATTTATTATGAAATGAACACGGATTTAAATATATATTGACACGACTCATTAGTGTATGAACGCAGAATCAATTACAAGGGACCTCACAATATGCAATGTGAAGCTTTTGAAACTTTTATTAATTGCTAGTGGTGGCTTATGTTTTTATAAAAGCCCTCGCCCTACGTGTTGCTTCATGTATGTTTATTTGTTTGTTTGTTACACTTACATAAATATAATTTACTTTAGATTAATAATTTAATATATTTTTTTACTTAATAAATTGGAACTGACTGAGCTGACTGAACTGGCTTTAGTAGCTTATGAAACGACTTGTGATCACTGATGACTACGGATCTCCTATTGTGTTCTGTGGATGCACTTAGGGTAGACTATATAATGTTGTAGGTTTATTTACGATAATTTATTTTATCGCTAAGCACGGAATGAATCACAAACAAAACTTAAAAATAAAAATTTAAAAATTGATAATTGCTTGCCAAGGTTAATCCCAAGATATAATAGAGATGACTAGTACAGGAAAGATTCGCGTATAGAGGCTGGGCCATCTCAGCGTATACTACTACTACTAATACGGCATTCCCTCGCGAATTGTTACTTACAATTGCTATAAGCCCGGCCGTTTAAATAAAATGAAAAAAAAAACTGTTCATGAGAGAATTAAACAATAAAATTCAAGCCACAAATAAAAAAAAAAACTATGAAACAGGTCATATACGATATTTTTACGATCTGTTCGCGAAGATATTCAAAGTAACACGGCTTGGAGGGCCTACGGCGTTGGCGGGCCCCGCGGGGCACGAGCGGCGACTGGTCCGCCGCCGGCGCACGTCTTTTACTCAAAAAACGCTCGACTCGTACGAGCCCGCAGGCCACAGCGCATAAAAGCAATGTAGCATAAATAAACCTTAAGGATGGTATTACGTGTGCTTCTTGGATAATTTATATGATGGTCAACGGTGGTCCAGAGAGCGTTAAATAGCAATGGGTTTAAACAATTGCTTACATGCTGTTAAATAAACACGAATTTCTTTGTGACGTGTTTCAATAATGCATACTTAATATGTAAATTCTTTACATAGTATATATCTATCTTTATTTTTAAATAGCTCAACAATTGCCGTGGTTGTACCGCTTCACATGTGTGGAAATAACGCATTATTGCGTCTCTACAGCACTTGACGTTACGGATTCTGAGTAGGCAAAAGGCCTGAGGCATGTTTATAATGAAACCAGACAGACCAGAGTGGTGCCTATGTCGCGACAGCGGCCTGCAGCGCTCCAAAATACAGTAGCAATTCCTGGCCAAGTAATTATAGTAATTTTTTCGAAGTCGTCGAGTCGCGAGAAGCAAGCGCTGCATTTTAATTACGATCAATCAACGGGCGTTTGTTACCAACGATAAAATACGTGTCACGAGAAACATTCATTTTACTTCGTATGACTCTCTTACTGTAGTTCATTTTCTAGGAACTGATTACACAATCTACTTTGGCAACTAATATATGTATATTAAACTGAAAACTTTCACCAACTCTTTACAAGATGTCACTTAAAATTGTCTCGATTCAATTCTAATTTTCTTGTTATATTTTTTTTATATTTCATTCATACACTGTCTTCTAAATCAAGCATATGATTGTTTTAAGTGGTAGAAGAATGAACGGAAAAATAAAAAAAAAGCTAGGGACAAAATTATTATTTTACTTGTATGAAGCCGCGGCGGGCAGTTACTAGTTATTTTTTATTTTGTATTCTAATTATTTTTTATTTTAATTAATATTCATTAAAGGTTTTAATGTAAATAAACATTTTAAATTAATAAATATATATATGTTATATAATATAATTTCTTACACTCAGATTGTATATGATTGATATTCGACATACTATTAAAATTTATATATATTTATTTATCTTTTTCTATTTAATGTAATTTCAGGTATACCCTACTCAATGTAAGAGAAAGGCGCAGTACAGCGTTTTCGTCGACAAGGTATGTTTATTAGTTTTTTTTATGAGTCATCGATGTAGAAAACGTTTGTAAGGAAATATGCAGTCGCAGTATGATCATCATCATGGGTTCGATTCCCACCCAGGACAGCATATTATTTATTTATATGCAACATTTGTATGAATACACTCATAAAAAAGTGATCCGATTTTACTTTAAGCAATAAGTTTTCGTCTTTATAAAAATGTATTTTATTGACTTGTTTTTAGGGACGCAATTTAAAGGAAGAGGCGTCTTATTACCTCAAAATAAAAGTCTTTTAAAAATGAAAGTTTTTTAAAAGACATTTTAAATTTAATATAGATTGTAACACCAGTATGCTAAATATAAGTTGTGTCCGTTAAAAAGTGATAGTCATCATTGTGAGTGTATTATGGAAAAAACACTTTCTGCAAATCAATCGTTGATCACTGTAACGATTTTTTACATTATGTTCCGATTATGTGAAATTATTGAAAAAATTACGTTCCAACAATTCGACTGCTTACCGGGTAGTGCATGATTTCGAAAATTAGATTAGTAACTGACACGCTGATCGGTATACTGATCACTACTGTTTAAGAAAGTCTATTTTTTAATAAAATAACAATTCTCTGCAAATATTCAAACTCGATGGCCATTTAAGATTTATGGCCATTTAAGATTTAATTACCAGAAGAAATTCCACAGGACCATTCCGCCATTCATTCGCCATGGGCGAAAAAGTCTCCGTAGATTACCTACCTATCAGCCATGACTAGAGTACTCCATGAAAAAGAATTTTGACATACATATTGAATTATCCTCTCAATATATAAGCTAAGCTTTACGATCTAGTCAGCAGGCCTAATTAATAGAAAAACATCCTGGATATATATTATTCAACAAAGGCGAAAATTGAGGGCAAAGAGGACTCGGATTTATGGTCAAGGCCTACCACAGAATCTAATATGTAATATATTAGATTTTATTGGGGTCCCAGACCGGGTTGCAATATTAAACATCACCTTACCCACCCATAAGAAAATGTGGACCATTATCCAAGCCTACGCGCCTACAGAACAAGCTGACGAAATAGAACACAACTTTTTTGACTTTTAGCTTGAGCACAACTTAATACTTCTAAATAGCTTATTTAAGAAAAAAGTGAACAGTAAGTGGACTTGGATATCTCCGGATGGAATATAAATAGAAATAGATTTCATGATAAGCAGCCACACAAAATTGTTTACAGATACTTTAGCGGTATCGCGCTTAAATTTTACGTGCTAAAATTGTTTCACTCGACTACGTAGAAGAATATATTTACCTAGGATAGATCATCTCACTCAGACCAATCTACCAAAGAAATCAACAAAAGAATAGCTAACAGCTGGAAAAATACTGGTCCCTAAAAGAGGTAATAAAATCCACTGACCTTAGCATACAACGTAAACGAAAAGTGTTTAATTGTGAAACCACAGAGCGAGTCACAATACCATAGGGCTATGGAGAGGAGCATGATTGGCTCCAAAAAACAGGATAGAAAATGAAACACCTTTATCAGATCAAAAACTAGAGTAACAGATGTGCACGAAAAGATCAGCCAAGATAGACCAACTGAAATGGAAATGGATATACTGCGAAGTACCCGAGAAATGTGGAGCAAATTATTACAGAACCCAGTACCCTGGAGACGGAAAAAAGATTAGAAAAAGGCAAGGAAAGAGATGGGAGGATGAGATTAAATTAGCGGACGGTCCAAATTGGTGGAGGGTTAGATAGACAACAATGGAAAATGTTTGAGGAGGCTTATGCCAAGAGGCACACTGAACTAAGAGACATTTTATAACACGCATAATAACTACAACTAAATCTCAAAAAAAATTCAGGGTAAAAAAGCTTATTGATTGATATGCATATTTTACATTTATATAGGTATTGTGTACATTGAAAACAATTCATTTCATTTTATTTTCATTAAAGCCGATTGTAAAATTTGAATTTTAGATTGTTTAATATTAAACACAAACATAACGTACTGTGTCAACTCTTGCCTATTGATCAATTATAAAAAAATAGCCAGTATATACAATAAATAACAATATATATTATGACATCAATATTTTTAGACACTTATACCCATACGAAGCACAGAAGCTACCATTTTTAAATAGATTAAAAATAAAATAAATTTTACTTTTAATATTTATTTTAACAATATTAAATGCTTTCCTAACTAATATTATAAATGCGAATGTGAGTCTCCGTATTTCCACGGGAACGGGAACTTCGCGGGTGAAACCGCGGGCAAAACGCTAGTCTTCTATAATTCTATAACAATTAAATTGTTAAAAATATGCCTTCAAGAAAGATAAATAATATTTCTATTCAGAGATTCAAAGAATGAAACTATTTCGGTACCCCTAAACAGGCATAGAGGGCCGTTTTTATTGTATAGCTAAGCGGACGTGCATATGGGCCAACTGATGGTAATTTGTCACCAACGCCCATAGACAATTGCATTGTTAGAAATGTTAACCATCTTACACCGTCAACGTGCCACCAACATTGATAACTAAGATGTTATGTCCTTTGTGCCTATAATTACACTGGCTCACTCACCCTTCAAACCGAAATACAAGAATACCAAGTACTCCTGTTGTGCGGTAGAATATCAGATCAGTTAAATACGCAGACGAGCTTGCACAAAGCCCAACCATCGAGTAAAAACTCATTAAGTTTATTGATATAAGAGGGCTTCAATTGTTACATAAGGACAAGTGTGGCTTTGAATCTAATGTACAAATAGTACACCAATCACAAACATATTCGTGAGATGACAGAAGTATGTTTTTATTTACACGATTGTAAATGGAATACATCAGTTCTCTTTTAGTAAATGTGTTGGCTCAAATACAGAAACTTCCAGATCTAGTTGACGCCCTTGTAAATGGGATCGCATCAAGAATCGAAGTTTCATTAGTAAGCCTACAAAAGGGACTTTTAAATTTCGTTATTTCATTATTGAAGAACAAAACATATCCAACTTAGTCTCTGAGTAGTTTAAAGAGGATTCTGCATGATGTCAATTCCTATGTAAAGCGTTTTGACAACACAGGAGTATGTGATTGAATATAAGTATGATATTAGCGATGACAAAAGACTGAATGCAGCTCATACAAGTATCCACACGGAGGTAACTCGAATAATTTTTAACTCATATATCTTTACTTGGCCGTAGGGTTTTGTGCAAGCCTGTTTGAAAGGTAATACATTATTATTCTATCAGTCATCAACTACAATTAGATGTAACATCTTCAAGCTCAGTGACGCATTGACGATGCGAATATTTGTTAATATTCCAGTTATGACCAATATTGGTGAGTTGGTCATTTGACAGCCCCGTCTACTTGAAATATAAAAAAATCAGGTTACATTACAACACTATTGGATACCAAATTTGTGTTGCAAATATAAATTGGATTATACGGCAATTCTACTTATGGACCATTACCTAATACGATTTTTTGTCTTGTCTGACTTATTTTTTTTACAAGGGGGTAGTAGGGAGTTCTGATAGTTCTTACGTAAGATTACAAATTAAACTAAGGTAAACTATTTCCATAGCAATGTACCCGAGCTACCCGATTGAGTGTTAATTTTTTGCTAATGTGCAGTCGCTGAGCTTTTGTCGGTAGATTTATTCATTTCATTTATTTCTCGTTAATTTTTTCCTTTACATTCTTACGTAATAAATATTGAACAGGGGGAAGGGGTCGGCCTATTCTTATATTTTCTTATTTAGGCGGGAGAGGGGGTCAAAAAGTAGTAAAAATCATCTTACGTAATAAATGAATAGCCCCTTAATGAAATATGATTTTAAAAATGTATTTCAAATTTCATTAATCATCCTCGCAGAACAATTTTTAAGCCATTGCTTTGATTTCAAATTAATATGCCGTCATGAAAAGGAAACCAAGGATGTGCATTAATGACCATCCTTGTCGCAAGAGTCGCAATATAGACGATCCCCTTGAATATTATCAAATGTAATTTCACTATTACCGGCTGTAGCAATCACAGACACAGTCGTTCTTCGGCTCAGCTGTAGATAATTCTATATCGATTTCCATCTATAACTTTACTAGGCATTACTTGGTGGTAGAGCTTTGTGCAAGCTCGTCTGGGTAGGTACCACCCACTGGTGATGTAAGCGATGTTTAACATCTCTTACAATACCAATGTATATGGGCGTTGGTGACCACTTACCATCAGGTGGCCCATAGGCTCGTCCGCCTTCGTATGCAATAAAAAAATGAACTTTTTAGAATAACATATCTTTTCCACTCTAAAATTTTCAATGATTTTTGTACGAGAGATAGACACCGAGAGAGAGAGAGAGAGAGGGAGAGAGACAGAGAGAATATCTTCATATAACTGATACGTCGAAGGTAGGTGTATTAAGGTAGAATGTTTAATTGAATTGCAGGCTCGAAAGATATGACCATGTTGCCGATGAAAGCTGCTACCCCCGGTTGCTCCGGCCATTGCGACAGGCCGGTACCGGATTGCTACCCAATACCACGCGTCGCAATTACGTCTACCTTTAAAGCTCCAGTTCATATCGATGTTGGTGGTGTAATTTACACTTCGTCGCTCGAGACACTTACAACGTAAGTAATCTATAGTGTTCTTATAGGAACAGCCAACATGTTTTTAAATGATTACATACATCGACAGCCGATATAATTAAGAACCATTATGCTATAACTAGCGAGAACTTCAACCCAATACTGACTGCAAATATAATATGTTGAGATCTGATCTGACTGTTGTTGAACATTACAGATTCTTAATTAAAAATAAAAATCAAGTTAAATGAACGAATTTGAGTTAGTTATTTTGAAATACTTCACAAGCATCACTTCTTTTATGAAACGAAGTTTCGCGGGTATATTTGGTTGAGGTTTGTTAAAAATTAAACAATTTGAGTAATTGAGCTGTTATAATTTTAGCGCTGCTGTAGCCTGTAAAATCATTCATAATTTGATCCTTATTATAATCTACACTAATAATAAATAAAACTACATTTTTTTTAATTAAAATTGCTCGAATTAATTTTATTATTTTGAAACAAAATATTACTAATAAATATAAATTATATACATTTTTTTTATATTGTCTCGTTTTGCGGTGGTCGGCATGTAGGTTGGTTGTAAATAAGCTTGTTTTAACTTTTATCTATGTCGTGCTCGCTTGTGGCGCCATCGGCGATGCTAGCGGCCATATTACACTCTGTGTCCCGCGGCGCTGTTGTACCGCTCTTTTAATCAGCCCCCTTGAGGCTATGAAAATATATAGCCCTCCAAATGTATACCTTGTAAAGCGACACAATGAGAATACGATAGAATAAATGTCGATACGAAAAACCAGCTGTCGCTCACACGTTATTTTCAAGAGTACTTTAAATATTTATGTCGCTTGACAGGGCGGCGTTATACTGGCCAGTATATTTAAATATTCATTCATTTATTTTTTGAAACTTTTTGTTTAGGCAATTTAACAAAATATTAGTACCATATATTATTTTATTTTTTTTCTTAATGGAAAGCTAGCATGATTTCTTTACTACAAGGAGGTCATACAAGATAATTTAGTAATTGAAAATAACAAAACATTTTTATTTAATTTTTAATTGAAATGTTTCGTTAACGAGAAAAAAAAAACAATATTTAAGGGTTACTATAATTAGTAAATAAGTTAAAATAATTTCTTCTAGTGACACTTAAAAAGCACTTGTCCGTGTGTTGACCTCTATAACTATCACGATCGCTTTAATAATTTAATATGTATAGTTTTGTGAAACAGTTAAAAATAATCTAAACTTAGATTCTTACTATCACGCTAGACTAGAGAAAATTTCAAATTGATAACGAAAATAGATTGGTCTGCAACTACGATTTTCATATTTCTTTTTAGTTATAAAAAAATGTTATTTTCTCCTTTCAGTTACCCGGACTCCAAACTTTCTCGAATGTTTTCGGGAGCCATCCCAATCGTTTTGGACACGCTGAAACAACATTACTTTATCGACAGGGACGGAGGAATGTTCCGTCATATCCTTAATTTCCTGCGCAACCACAAGCTGTTGATACCATTTGATTTTCCTTATTTGGACTTGCTGCTCGCTGAAGCCAAATTTTTTGAATTGCATGGTATGAAATGACCTCTATTTTAAAAATTAATACATTAAAATTGTTTTAAAACCACAATTAACCTTTAAACATTATATATTATTAATTAAACATTAGTATTAATTTAAAATAAATAATAATTTAAACATTATGTATTTTGAACACAATTTAGACTTGCAAAGCCTAACAGATACAGATAGTAAGTTTATATTTATTGGCACAGTCAATTTTCTGCTCATTGCGATTTTTCGACTGAAATTGAGTATTATTTTATTATGTTACAATATGCGATAGTGCGTTTCCCTCTGCTTTTAATATATCGTATTTATGGGTTTTTATTTGATGTAAATGAATCTCGTTTTCGATATATTCAATTCATACTGGCGAATTCTATTTCATACACTAATATTTGTGCTCACGTGACTTGATATCTGTCGCGTTCCTTGGTGCATTAAAACAAGAAGTATATGTAAATAATTTCTATTTTATGATTTACCTTTTTAAATTTTCAATGTTATTATCCTAACTAATATTGTAAATGCGAAAGTGAGTCTGTTTGTTTGTTTGTGACGCTTTTACGACTAAACGACAAATGCGATTGAAAAAAGAAATCACCAATGGAAAGCTACATTATCAGCGATTAACATAGAAAACATTTTGTCCCCGTATCCCATGGAAAAGGGAACTAAAAGATAACCAAGGGCAAAGCGTATCACCTAATTTAAGGCGATGTTCGTTTATATATATATATACAAAAGATCACGTTAATATCATAAATGTCTGTATCATTACAGAGATGGTCTATGCAATAATCATGTTAAAGAATCAGCGGGAGGAGCTGACCTACGAGAACCAGTGGCATCCTCCCGATGTTGCTCTCATGGACGAGGAAGTGATGTGGGATTAATTTCCATAGTAAGTTTATTTTATTTATTTATTTCAATCTCAACACAGACAATAATAATCTGCTTTATATAAGATAAAATATATAACTGGCGTTTACGTCCGGCAATTTGCCATCCACAATGGCACTATGACATTGATGATACACTTAGCATAATAATCCATTGTATAGCTCTTAATACGCCCAATGGTTGGGATAAACTAAACATTTGCATATACATATATAATGAAATGAAACAAAACCTAATAAATTTATTATTATTAATAATTATTAATTTTGATTTTTCAGATTGCTCGATTCTTCAAACGACCTTGGCGATGAATCCTGGTACAGCTCTCATTTTACTCATCTTAATGCAAGAAAATAGCGAAATTATTTTTTATTGATTGCATCAATTTTCTATGAACATTATTTAACTTCACAAAAGTCCATATTTGGTTAATCTACCACCACGCTCCTCGTTATTACTTATTTGGCACAGCAAGTTGACTGGGCGATTGACCTTCTCCCCAGAAGGAGGTCCCAAACAGAAGGACCTTAATCAATGTAGTGGTTTATAGTTAGGACCTAATTCCGGGAAGGAGATTTGGGGGAATCAATCAAAAGGGTTCCTTAGTTTCTGGTTAAGTTCAAAATTTCCATAGAACAGTATCAATGTTAATACTTCACTCATAATAAAAAAAATTAAATACCAAAAGAGTAAGCGTGGTGGTAACATTTGACAATAACACATCTACTTAATTTAAACAAAATTGATACCAAAGATTCTATAAATTCAACAACACAAATATAATATTCCTTCATTAATTCATGGTCATTCGTAATTTTTTGTATATTTATATATATAATAGAAATATTTATTTTGTTAAAAATCATAAATATTATACTAATATTGCGGGTATAGTTTGCCAGTTGAATATGTTGCGATACTAATATAACCAATATTTATTCCTCCATCACGCACAATAGATACACAAACACAATACAAATTATGTCTTTTTCAAATTCAATACAACAATTATAGTTTGCCAGAATCAGTTGTTTCGATACCAGTCGAGCTAATATTCATTCCTCTAATACAAGTAATAGATACACACACACACACAACACAATAAAACATATTTCTGTTTCAAATTCATTACAACGGTTATAAATTGCCAGAATCAGTTGTTTCGTTACCAATAGAACTAATATTCTTTCCTACAATACGCGTAATACATGCTCACTTACACACAACACAATAAAACATATTTCGGTTTAAATTCATTACAACAGTTATAGTTTACCAGAATCAGTTGTTTCGATACCAATAGAACTAATATTCTTTTCTACAATACGAGCAATAGATACATACACACACACACACACACACACAATAAAACATATTTCTGTTTCAAATTCAATATAACAGTCATAGTTTGCCAGAATCAGTTGTTTCGATACCAATAGAACTAATATTCTTTCCTACAATACGCGCAATAGATACACACACACAACACAATAAAACATATATCTGTTTTAAATTCAATATAACAGTTATAATTTACCAGAATCAGTTGTTTCGATACCAATAGAACCAATATTCTTTTCTACAATACGAGCAATAGATACATACACACACACACACACACACACACACACACACACACACACACACACACACACACACACACACACACACACACACAATAAAACATATTTCTGTTTCAAATTCAATATAACAGTCATAGTTTGCCAGAATCAGTTGTTTCGATACCAATAGAAGTAATATTCTTTTCTTCAATACAAGCAATAGATACACACACACACCACACAATAAAACATATTTCTGTTTCAAATTCAATATAACAGTCATAGTTTGCCAGAATCAGTTGTTTCGATACCAATAGAACTAATATTCATTCCTCCAATACTCGCAATAGATACACACACACACAACACAATTAAATATATCTCTTTTTGAAATTCAATACAACAGTTATAGTTTACCAGAATCAGTTGTTTCGATACCAATAGAACTAATATTCTTTCCTACAATACGTGCAATAGATACACACACATACCACACAATAAATCATATTTCTGTTTCAAATTCAATATAACAGTCATAGTTTGCCAGAATCAGTTGTTTCGATACCAATAGAACTAATATTCTTTTCTACAATACGAGCAATAGATACACACACACACCACACAATAAAACATATTTCTGTTTCAAATTCAATATAACAGTCATAATTTTGCCAGAATCAGTTGTTTCGATACCAATAGAACTAATATTCATTCCTCCAATACTCGCAATAGATACACACACACACAACACAATTAAATATATCTCTTTTTCAAATTCAATACAAAAGTTATAGTTTACCAGAATCTGTTGTTTCGATACCAATAGAACTAATATTCATTCCCCCAATACTCGCAATAGATACACAAACACACACACACACTCACATACAACACAATTAAATATACCTCTTTATCAAATTCAATACAACAGTTATAGTTTACCAGAATCTGTTGTTTCGATACCAATAGAACTACTACTCTTTCCTACAATACGCGCAATAGATAGACACACACACAAAACACAATAAAACATATTTCGGTTTAAATTCATTACAAAACTTATAGTTTGCCAGACTCAGTTGTTTCGTTACCAATAGAACTAATATTCTTTTCTACAATACGAGCAATAGATACACACACACACAACACAATAAAACATATTTCTGTTTCAAATTCAATATAACAGTCATAGTTTGCCAGAATCAGTTGTTTCGTTACCCATAGAGCTAATATTCTTTTCTTCAATACAAGCAATAGATACACACACACACACCACACAATAAAAAATATTTCTGTTTCAAATTCAATATAACAGTCATAGTTTGCCAGAATCAGTTGTTTCGATACCAATAGAACTAATATTCTTTTCTACAATACGAGCAATAGATACATACACACACACACACACACACACACACACACACACACACACACACACACACACAATAAAACATATTTCTGTTTCAAATTCAATATAACAAACATAGTTTGCCAGAATCAGTTGTTTCGATACCAATAGAAGTAATATTCTTTTCTTCAATACAAGCAATAGATACACACACACACACGCAATAAAACATATATCTGTTTTAAATTCAATATAACAGTCATAGTTTGCCAGAATCAAATGTTTCGATACCAAAAGAACTAATATTCTTTTCTATAATACGAGCAATAGATACACACACACACCACACAATAAAACATATTTCCGTTTCAAATTCAATATAACATTCATAGTTTGCCAGAATCAGTTGTTTCGATACCAATAGAACTAATATTCTTTTCTACAATACGAGCAATAGATACACACACACACACCACACAATAAAACATATTTCTTTTTCAAATTCAATATAACAGTCATAGTTTGCCAGAATCAGTTGTTTCGATACCAATAGAACTAATATTCATTCCTCCAATACTCGCAATTGATACACACACACACACACACACAACACAATTAAATATATCTCTTTTTTAAATTCAATACAACAGTTATAGTTTACCAAAATCAGTTGTTTCGACACCAATAGACCAAATATTGATTCCTTCAATACGAGCAATAGATACACACACTCAATACAAAATATTTGTTTTAAAAATTTACGGTGTGAGAGATTGAAACTTTCCGAAATAAAAACCGAACAAAGATAACAACTAACACGATGAAGTTATCTTTTTTGGGTATTTATTTTATAAAGGGTAAGGGGTTTTCAATCTACTGGGTGGTAACACAATTTTTTTATAGTTGGCCGGATTCAGTTATTTTAATGTAGTAAAACCAATTTTCATTTATTCAATAAGTTCAATAGTTACAATCAGTCTCTATATATTTTCAAAAGGTTTACTTCTAATTTTGTTTTCAAGATTCTGTTACTTCGACACCGTAATAAAAAATACTCATTCATACCATAAATGCAATAGACACACACTAGATAAAAAACATTTTTTTTTAAATTCAAAACAACTAATATAGTTTACCAAAATCAGTTGTTTCGATACCAATAGAAAAATATTGTTTCCCACAATACTCGCAATAGATACACAGACACACACACACACACACACACACACAACACAATAAAACATATTTCGGTTTAAATTCATTACAAAAGTTATAGTTTACCAGAATCAGTTGTTTCGATACCAATAGAACTAATATTCTTTTCTACAATAAGACCAATAGATTAACACACACACCACACAATAAAACATATTTCTGTTTTAAATTCAATATAACAGTTATAGTTTGCCAGAATCAGTTGTTTCGATACCAATAGAACTAATATTCTTTTCTACAATACGAGCAATAGAAACACACACACACACACACACACACACACACACACACACACACACACACACACAATAAAACATATTTCGGTTTAAATTCATTACAACAGTTATAGTTTACCAGAATCAGTTGTTTCGATACCAATAGAACTAATATTCTTTTCTACAATAAGACCAATAGATAAACACACACACCACACAATAAAACATATTTCTGTTTTAAATTCAATATAACAGTCATAGTTTGCCACAATCAGTTGTTTTGTTACCCATAGAACTAATATTCTTTTCTTCAATAAGAGCAATAGATACACACACACACACCACTTAATAAAACATATATCTGTTTCAATTTCAATATAACAGTCATAGTTTGCCAGAATCAGTTGTTTCGTTACCCATAGAACTAATATTCTTTTCTACAATACGAGCAATAGATACACACACACACACCACACAATAAAACATATTTCTTTTTCAAATTCAATATAACAGTCATAGTTTGCCAGAATCAGTTGTTTCGATACCAATAGAACTAATATTCATTCCTCCAATACTCGCAATTGATACACACACACACACACACACAACACAATTAAATATATCTCTTTTTTAAATTCAATACAACAGTTATAGTTTACCAAAATCAGTTGTTTCGACACCAATAGACCAAATATTGATTCCTTCAATACGAGCAATAGATACACACACTCAATACAAAATATTTGTTTTAAAAATTTACGGTGTGAGAGATTGAAACTTTCCGAAATAAAAACCGAACAAAGATAACAACTAACACGATGAAGTTATCTTTTTTGGGTATTTATTTTATAAAGGGTAAGGGGTTTTCAATCTACTGGGTGGTAACACAATTTTTTTATAGTTGGCCGGATTCAGTTATTTTAATGTAGTAAAACCAATTTTCATTTATTCAATAAGTTCAATAGTTACAATCAGTCTCTATATATTTTCAAAAGGTTTACTTCTAATTTTGTTTTCAAGATTCTGTTACTTCGACACCGTAATAAAAAATACTCATTCATACCATAAATGCAATAGACACACACTAGATAAAAAACATTTTTTTTTAAATTCAAAACAACTAATATAGTTTACCAAAATCAGTTGTTTCGATACCAATAGAAAAATATTGTTTCCCACAATACTCGCAATAGATACACAGACACACACACACACACACACACACACAACACAATAAAACATATTTCGGTTTAAATTCATTACAAAAGTTATAGTTTACCAGAATCAGTTGTTTCGATACCAATAGAACTAATATTCTTTTCTACAATAAGACCAATAGATAAACACACACACCACACAATAAAACATATTTCTGTTTTAAATTCAATATAACAGTTATAGTTTGCCAGAATCAGTTGTTTCGATACCAATAGAACTAATATTCTTTTCTACAATACGAGCAATAGAAACACACACACACACACACACACACACACACACACACACACACACACACACACACACACACACACAATAAAACATATTTCGGTTTAAATTCATTACAACAGTTATAGTTTACCAGAATCAGTTGTTTCGATACCAATAGAACTAATATTCTTTTCTACAATAAGACCAATAGATAAACACACACACCACACAATAAAACATATTTCTGTTTTAAATTCAATATAACAGTCATAGTTTGCCACAATCAGTTGTTTTGTTACCCATAGAACTAATATTCTTTTCTTCAATAAGAGCAATAGATACACACACACACACCACTTAATAAAACATATATCTGTTTCAATTTCAATATAACAGTCATAGTTTGCCAGAATCAGTTGTTTCGTTACCCATAGAACTAATATTCTTTTCTTCAATACAAGCAATAGATACACACACACACCACACAATAAAACATATTTCTGTTTCAAATTCAATATAACAGTCATAGTTTGCCAGAATCAGTTGTTTCGATACCAATAGAACTAATATTCTTTTCTACAATACGAGCAATAGATACACACACACACAAAACACAACACAATTAAATATCTCTTTTTCAAATTCAATACAACAGTTATAGTTTGCCAGAATCAGTTGTTTCGATACCAATAGAACTTATATTCATTCCTTCAATACGAGCAGTAGATACACACACTCAATACAAAATATTTGTTTTAAAAATTTACGGTGTGGGAGATTGAACCTTTCCGAAATAAAAACCGAACAAAGAAAAAAACTTACACGATGAAGTTATCTTTTTTGGGTATTTATTTTATAAAGGGTAAGGGGTTTTCAATCTACTGGGTGGTAACACCATTTTTTTTTATAGTTTGCCGGATTCAGTTATTTTAATGTAGTAAAACCAATTTTCATTTGTTCAATAAGTGCAATAGTTACAATCAGTCTCTATATTTTTCAAAGGGTTTACTTCTAATTTTGTTTTCAAGATTCTGTTACTTCGACACCGTTATAAAAAATACTCATTCATACCATAAATGCAATAGACACAAACTCGATAAAACACATTTCTTTTTTAAAATTCAAAACAACTAATATAGTTTACCAAAATCAGTTGTTTCGATACCATTAGAAAAATATTCTTTCCTTCAATACTCGCAATAGATACACAGACACACACACACACACAACACAATAAAACATATTTCGGTTTAAATTCATTACAAAAGTTATAGTTTGCCAGAATCAGTTGTTTCGATACCAATAGAACTAATATTCTTCTCTACAATACGAGCAATAGATACACACACACACAACACAATAAAACATATTTCTGTTTCAAATTCAATATAACAGTCATAGTTTGTCAGAATCAGTTGTTTCGTTACCCATAGAACTAATATTCTTTTCTTCAATACGAGCAATAGATACACACACACACCACACAATAAAACATATTTCTGTTTCAAATTCAATATAACAGTCATAGTTTGCCAGAATCAGTTGTTTCGATGCCAATAGAACTAATATTCATTCCTCCAATACTCGCAATAGACACACACACACACACACCACACATCAAAACATATTTCTGTTTCAAATTCAATATAACAGTTATAGTTTACCAAAATCAGTTGTTTCGATACCAATAGACCAAATATTAATTCCTTCAATACGAGCAGTAGATACACACACTCAATACAAAATATTTGTTTTAAAAATTTACGGTGTGGGAGATTGAACCTTTCCGAAATAAAAACCGAACAAAGAAAAAAAGTTACACGATGAAGTTATCTTTTTTGGGTATTTATTTTATAAAGGGTAAGGGGTTTTCAATCTACTGGGTGGTAACACCATTTTTTTTTATAGTTTGCTGGATTCAGTTATTTTAATGTAGTAAAACCAATTTTCATTTGTTCAATAAGTGCAATAGTTACAATCAGTCTCTATATTTTTCAAAGGGTTTACTTCTAATTTTGTTTTCAAGATTCTGTTACTTCGACACCGTTATAAAAAATACTCATTCATACCATAAATGCAATAGACACAAACTCGATAAAACACATTTCTTTTTTAAAATTCAAAACAACTAATATAGTTTACCAAAATCAGTTGTTTCGATACCATTAGAAAAATATTCTTTCCTTCAATACTCGCAATAGATACACAGACACACACACACACACAACACAATAAAACATATTTCGGTTTAAATTCATTACAAAAGTTATAGTTTGCCAGAATCAGTTGTTTCGATACCAATAGAACTAATATTCTTCTCTACAATACGAGCAATAGATACACACACACACAACACAATAAAACATATTTCTGTTTCAAATTCAATATAACAGTCATAGTTTGTCAGAATCAGTTGTTTCGTTACCCATAGAACTAATATTCTTTTCTTCAATACGAGCAATAGATACACACACACACCACACAATAAAACATATTTCTGTTTCAAATTCAATATAACAGTCATAGTTTGCCAGAATCAGTTGTTCCGATGCCAATAGAACTAATATTCATTCCTCCAATACTTGCAATAGATACACACACACACACACCACACATCAAAACATATTTCTGTTTCAAATTCAATATAACAGTTATAGTTTACCAAAATCAGTTGTTTCGATACCAATAGACCAAATATTAATTCCTTCAATACGAGCAGTAGATACACACACTCAATACAAAATATTTGTTTTAAAAATTTACGGTGTGGGAGATTGAACCTTTCCGAAATAAAAACCGAACAAAGAAAACAACTAACACGATGAAGTTATCTTTTTTGGGTATCTATTTTATAAGGGTAAGGGGTTTTCAATTTACTGGGTGGTAACACCATTTTTTTTATTGTTTGCCGGATTCAGTTATTTTAATGTAGTAAAACCAATTTTCATTTGTTCAATAAGTGCAATAGTTACAATCAGTCTCTATATTTTTCAAAGGGTTTACTTCTAATTTTGTTTTCAAGATTCTGTTACTTCGACACCGTTATAAAAAATACTCATTCATACCATAAATGCAATAGACACACAATCGATAAAACACAATTTTTTTTTAAATTCCAAACAACTAATATAGTTTACCAGAATCAGTTGTTTCGATACCAATAGAACTAATAATCTTTCCTACAATACGCGCAATAGATACACACACACACACACAACACAATAAAACATTTTTCGGTTTAAATTCATTACAGCAGTTATAGTTTGCCAGAATCAGTTGTTTCGATACCAATAGAACTAATATTCTTTTCTACAATACGAGCAATAGATACACACACACACAACACAATAAAACATATTTCGGTTTAAATTAATTACAACAGTTATAGTTTACCGGAATCAGTTGTTTCGTTACCCATAGAACTAATATTCTTTTCTTCAATACAAGCAATAGATACACACACACACCACACAATAAAACATATTTCTGTTTCAAATTCAATATAACAGTCATAGTTTGCCAGAATCAGTTGTTTTGTTACCCATAGAACTAATATTCTTTTCTTCAATACAAGCATTAGACACACACTCACACACCACACAATAAAACATATTTCGGTTTAAATTCATTACAAAAGTTATAGTTTTCCAGAATCAGTTGTTGCGATACCAATAGAACTAATATTCTTTCCTCCAATACTCGCAATAGATACACACACACACACACAACACAATTAAATAAATCTGTTTTTCAAATTCAATACAACAGTTATAGTTTGCCAGAATCAGTTGTTTCGATACCAATAGAACTAATATTCTTTCCTACAATACGCGCAATAGATACACACACACACAACACAATAAAACATATATCTGTTTTAAATTCAATATAACAGTCATAGTTTGCCAGAATCAGTTGTTTCGTTACCCATAGAGCTAATATTCTTTTCTTCAATACAAGCAATAGATACACACACACACCACACAATAAAACATTTATCTGTTTTAAATTCAATATAACAGTCATAGTTTGCCAGAATCAGTTGTTTCGTTACCTATAGAACTAATATTATTTTCTTCAATACAAGCAATAGATACACACACACACCACACAATAAAACATATTTCTGTTTCAAATTCAATATAACAGTCATAGTTTGCCAGAATCAGTTGTTTCGATACCAATAGAACTAATATTCTTTTCTTCAATACAAGCAATAGATACACACACACACACACCACACAATAAAACATATTTCGGTTTAAATTCATTACATCAGTTATAGTTTACCAGAATCAGTTGTTTTGATACCAATAGAACTAATATTCTTTCCTACAATACAAGCAATAGATACACACACACACCACACAATAAAACATATTTCTGTTTCAAATTCAATATAACAGTCATAGTTTGCCAGAATCAGTTGTTTCGATACCAATAGAACTAATATTCATTCCTCCAATACTCGCAATAGATACACACACACACACACAACACAATAAAACATATATCGGTTTAAATTCATTACAGCTATAGTTCGCCAGAATCAGTTGTTTCGATACCAATAAAACTTATATTCTTTTCTACAATACGAGCAATGGATACACACACACACACAACACAATAAAACATATTTCTGTTTCAAATTCAATATTACAGTCATAGTTTGCCAGAATCAGTTGTTTCGGTACCAATAGACCAAATATTAATTCCTTCAATACGAGCAGTAGATACACACACTCATTACAAAATATTTGTTTTAAAAATTTACGGTGTGGGAGATTGAACCTTTCCGAAATAAAAACCGAACAAAGAAAACAACTAACACGATGAAGTTATCTTTTTTGGGTATTTATTTTATAAAGGGTAGGGGGTTTTCAATCTACTGGGTGGTAACACCATTTTTTTATAGTTTGCCGGATTCAGTTATTTTACTGTAGTAAAACCAATTTTCACTGTTCAATAAGTGCAATAGTTACAATTAGTCTCTATATTTTTCAAAGGGTTTACTTCTACTTTTGTTTTCGAGATTCTGTTATTTCGACACCGTTATAAAAAATACTCATTCATACCATAAATGCAATAGACACACAACACAATAAAACATATCTCATTTTCAAATTCAATGCAACAGTTATAGTTTACCAGAATCAGTTGTTTCGATACCAATAGAACTAATATTCTTTCCTATAATACGCGCAATAGATACACACACACAACACAATAAAACATATATCTGTTTTAAATTCAATTAAACAGTCATAGTTTGCCAGAATCAGTTGTTTCGTTACCCATAGAACTAATATTCTTTTCTTCAATACAAACAATAGATACACACACACACCACACAATAAAACATATTTAGGTTTAAATTCATTACAACAGTTATAGTTTACCAGAATCAGTTGTTTCGATACAAATAGAACTAATATTCTTTCTTGCAATACGCGCAATAGATACACACACACAACACAATAAAACATATATCTGTTTTAAATTCTTCAATACAAGCAATAGATACACACACACACCACACAATAAAACATATATCTGTTTTAAATTCAATATAACAGTCATAGTTTGCTAGAATCAGTTGTTTCGTTACCTATAGAACTAATATTATTTTCTTCAATACAAGCAATAGATACACACACACACCACACAATAAAACATATTTCGGTTTAAATTCATTACATCAGTTATAGTTTACCAGAATCAGTTGTTTTGATACCAATAGAACTAATATTCTTTCCTACAATACAAGCAATAGATACACACACACACCACACAATAAAACATATTTCTGTTTCAAATTCAATATAACAGTCATAGTTTGCCAGAATCAGTTGTTTCGATACCAATAGAACTAATATTCATTCCTCCAATACTCGCAATAGATACACACACACACAAACACACACACACACAACACAATAAAACATATTTCTGTTTCAAATTCAATATAACAGTCATAGTTTGCCAGAATCAGTTGTTTCGATACCAATAGAACTAATATTCTTTTCTACAATACGAGCAATAGATACACACACACACAACACAATAAAACATATTTCGGTTTAAATTAATTACAACAGTTATAGTTTACCGGAATCAGTTGTTTCGTTACCCATAGAACTAATATTCTTTTCTTCAATACAAGCAATAGATACACACACACACCACACAATAAAACATATTTCTGTTTCAAATTCAATATAACAGTCATAGTTTGCCAGAATCAGTTGTTTTGTTACCCATAGAACTAATATTCTTTTCTTTAATACAAGCAATAGATACACACACACACACACCACACAATAAAACATATTTCGGTTTAAATTCATTACAACAGTTATAGTTTTCCAGAATCAGTTGTTGCGATACCAATAGAACTAATATTCTTTCCTCCAATACTCGCAATAGATACACACACACACACACACAACACAATTGAATAAATCTGTTTTTCAAATTCAATACAACAGTTATAGTTTGCCAGAATCAGTTGTTTCGATACCAATAGAACTAATATTCTTTCCTACAATACGCGCAATAGATACACACACACACAACACAATAAAACATATATCTGTTTTAAATTCAATATAACAGTCATAGTTTGCCAGAATCAGTTGTTTCGTTACCCATAGAGCTAATATTCTTTTCTTCAATACAAGCAATAGATACACACACACACCACACAATAAAACATATTTCTGTTTCAAATTCAACATAACAGTCATAGTTTGCCAGAATCAGTTGTTTCGATACCAATAGAACTAATATTCTTTTCTTCAATACAAGCAATAGATACACACACACACACACCACACAATAAAACATATTTCGGTTTAAATTCATTACATCAGTTATAGTTTACCAGAATCAATTGTTTTGATACCAATAGAACTATTATTCTTTCCTACAATACAAGCAATAGATACACACACACACCACACAATAAAACATAGTTCTGTTTCAAATTCAATATAACAGTCATAGTTTGCCAGAATCAGTTGTTTCGATACCAATAGAACTAATATTCTTTTCTACAATACGAGCAATAGATACACACACACACACCACACAATAAAACATATTTCTGTTTCAAATTCAATATAACAGTCATAGTTTGCCAGAATCAGTTGTTTCGATACCAATAGAACTAATATTCATTCCTCCAATACTCGCAATAGATACACACACACACACACACACACACACACACACACACACACACAACACAATAAAACATATATCGGTTTAAATTATTTACAGCTATAGTTTGCCAGAATCAGTTGTTTCGATACCAATAGAACTTATATTCTTTTCTACAATACGAGCAATAGATACACACACACACACACAACACAATAAAACATATTTCTGTTTCAAATTCAATATTACAGTCATAGTTTGCCAGAATCAGTTGTTTCGGTACCAATAGAACTAATATTCTTTCCTATAATACGCGCAATAGATACACACACACAACACAATAAAACATATATCTGTTTTAAATTCAATAAAACAGTCATAGTTTGCCAGAATCAGTTGTTTCGTTACCCATAGAACTAATATTCTTTTCTTCAATACAAACAATAGATACACACACACACACACACCACACAATAAATCATATTTAGGTTTAAATTCATTACAACAGTTATAGTTTACCAGAATCAGTTGTTTCGATACAAATAGAACTAATATTCTTTCTTGCAATACGCGCAATAGATACACACACACAACACAATAAAACATATATCTATTTTAAATTCAATATAACAGTCATAGTTTGCCAGAATCAGTTGTTTCGTTACCAATAGAACTAATATTCATTCCTCCAATACTCGCAATTGATACACACACACACACACACACACACACACACACACACACACACACATTACAATTAAATATATCTCTTTTTTAAATTCAATACAACAGTTATAGTTTACCAGAATCAGTTGTTTCGATACCAATAGACCAAATATTAATTCCTTCAATACGAGCAGTAGATACACACACACACACACAACACAATAAAACATATTTCGGTTAAAATTCATTACAACAGTTATAGTTTACCAGAATCAGTTTTTTCGATACCAATAGAACTAATATTCTTTCCTACAATACGAGCAATAGATACACACACACACACCACACGATTAAACATATTTCTGTTTCAAATTCAATATAACAGTCATAGTTTGCCAGAATCAGTTGTTTCGATACCAATAGAACTAATATTCATTTCTCCAATACTCGCAATAGAAACACACACACACACAACACAATAAAACATATTTCTGTTTCAAATTCAATATAACAGTCATAGTTTGCCACCCCCGCGTGGGATCTCCACCTTGTCGTGGTGGGGGGGCTCAGTACCCGTGGTAAGGTCGGCCACGGGGAAGCTAAGAGGGATCCCGGACGTGGGGCGCTCCTCGTGGGCCTCAGGAGGAGGCTTGCGTTGGATGCGCCCAGGGGGCGGGTGCGGGGGACAGTTCTGTCTGTCCCTCGCAGTCGGGAGTGATCGCGGGAGGAGAGGCGTGTCGGTGTTGCGTTGCCGCGCGCCCTATCTCCCGCGACCGAATGGGGGCGCACCATGTGTTGCGTTGCGGTGGGGCCGCAGAGGAAGAGGAGATGCGGTGTTGTCAGGTTGCCGTCCTCCCTATCCTCTGCGGCCGTCAGGGTGTTTTTTGGCGGCGGAGCCCAACACCTTCATCCGTCGCCAAGGAGCTTGTGGCCTTCGGGCTATCCGTCGGGGTGTCAGGGTGGAATGCTCACGCGATCCCTTGGCACCCCCCATAAAGGCGGTGAAGTATACGCTGTGGTTTTAGTGGGTATTACGGCCTTGCACTTCAGCCGTCGAGTCCCACATAACCCCCCGCTTTCCACCTTGCGGGGGGTATGCGCAAATGCATTTCCACAGCGAAAAAAAAAAAAAAAAAAAAAAAAAGTCATAGTTTGCCAGAATCAGTTGTTTCGATACCAATAAAACTAATATTCATTCCTCCAATACTCGCAATAGATACACACACACAAACACACACCACACATCAAAACATATTTCTGTTTCAAATTCAATATAACAGTTATAGTTTACCAAAATCAGTTGTTTCGATACCAATAGACCAAATATTAATTCCTTCAATACGAGCAGTAGATACACACACTCAATACAAAATATTTGTTTTAAAAATTTACGGTGTGGGAGATTGAACCTTTCCGAAATAAAAACCGAACAAAGAAAACAACTAACACGATGAAGTTATCTTTTTTGGGTATCTATTTTATAAGGGTAAGGGGTTTTCAATTTACTGGGTGGTAACACCATTTTTTTTATAGTTTGCCGGATTCAGTTATTTTAATGTAGTAAAACCAATTTTCATTTGTTCAATAAGTGCAATAGTTACAATCAGTCTCTATATTTTTCAAAGGGTTTACTTCTAATTTTGTTTTCAAGATTCTGTTACTTCGACACCGTTATAAAAAATACTCATTCATACCATAAATGCAATAGACACACAATCGATAAAACACAATTTTTTTTTAAATTCCAAACATCTAATATAGTTTACCAGAATCAGTTGTTTCGATACCAATAGAACTAATAATCTTTCCTACAATACGCGCAATAGATACACACACACACACACAACACAATAAAACATTTTTCGGTTTAAATTCATTACAGCAGTTATAGTTTGCCAGAATCAGTTGTTTCGATACCAATAGAACTAATATTCTTTTCTACAATACGAGCAATAGATACACACACACACAACACAATAAAACATATTTCGGTTTAAATTAATTACAACAGTTATAGTTTACCGGAATCAGTTGTTTCTTTACCCATAGAACTAATATTATTTTCTTCAATACAAGCAATAGATACACACACACACCACACAATAAAACATATTTCTGTTTCTAATTCAATATTACGGTCATAGTTTGCCAGAATCAGTTGTTTCGATACCAATAGAACTAATATTCATTCCTCCAATACTCGCAATAGATACACACACACACACACACACACAACACAATAAAATATAACTCTTTTTCAAATTCAATACAACATTTATAGTTTACCAGAATCAGTTGTTTCGATACCAATAGAACTAATATTCTTTCCTACAATACGCGCAATAGACACACACACACAACACAATAAAACATATATCTGTTTTAAATTCTATATAACAGTCATAGTTTGCCAGAATCAGTTGTTTCGTTACCCATAGAACTAATATTCTTTTCTTCAATACATGCAATAGATACACACACACACCACACGATAAAACATATTTTCTGTTTCAAATTCAATATAACAGTCATAGTTTGCCAGAATCAGTTGTTTCGATACCAATAGAACTAATATTCATTCCTCCAATACTCGCAATAGAAACACACACTCACACACAACACAATAAAACATATTTCGGTTTAAATTCATTACAACAGTTATAGTTTACCAGAATCAGTTGTTTCGATACCAATAGAACTTATATTCTTTTCTACAATACGAGCAATAGATACACACACACACCACACGATAAAACATATTTCTGTTTCAAATTCAATATAACAGTCATAGTTTGCCAGAATCAGTTGTTTCGATACCAATAGAACTAATATTCATTCCTCCAATACTCGCAATAGACACACACACACTCACACACACAACAAAATAAAACCTATTTCGGTTTAAATTTAATTACAACAGTTATAGTTTGCCAGAATCAGTTGTTTCGATACCAATAGAACTAATATTCATTCTTCCAATACTCGCAATAGATACACACACACACAACACAATAAAACATATCTCTTTTTCAAATTCAATACAACAGTCATAGTTTACCAGGATCAGTTGTTTCGATACCGATAGACCAAATATTAATTCCTTCAATACGAGCAGTAGATACACACACTCAATACAAAATATTTGTTTTAAAAATTTACGGTGTGGGAGATTGAACCTTTCCGAAATAAAAACCGAACAAAGAAAACAACTAACACGATGAAGTTATCTTTTTTGGGTATTTATTTTATAAAGGGTAGGGGGTTTTCAATCTACTGGGTGGTAACACCATTTTTTTATAGTTTCTCGGATTCAGTTATTTTAATGTAGTAAAACCAATTTTCATTTGTTCAATAAATGCAATAGTTACAATCAGTCTCTATATTTTTTCAAAGTGTTCTTCTTCTTTTGTTTTCCAGATTCAGTTGTTTTAACGCCGTTTTAAACAATACTAATTCCTTCAATAAACGCAATAATTAAACAAACACTACAACATGTTTAATTTTTATATATTTAACACTATTATAGTTTGGCAGTTTCAGTTGTTTCGATATAAACACAATAACATATTTTTATTCAAATGCAATACTACTCTTACGGTTTTTCAGAATAAGTTGTTCCGACACCGTTATTAACAATATTCTTTCCTCCAATACGAGAAATAGTTATAATACATTATGTATATTTTAGACACTTTCAGAATATTCTCGTTCATTATTCTGTTTTGTCTTAAAGGGTTATTTTTTAATCTATCATACACCGAATTTCTTGTTTTGTTATTATTATATATGTTAAATCTATAGATATATTATATTATTTTACTTATAATTTTTAAGCTTTATTGATATTCATTCTTTTTCTTACAATACTTTACATCTATTTCCGGTTTCGGTTTAATTTGTTGGGGTTAAGTAATGTTCAGAATATTAAAGCCATATGCGTTGGCTTTTATTGGTGTTAAGATCTCATGGATTGTTAATTTGGAAAATATTACATCGTATCTTTGGTTGAATTTTAATTTTTATCGGAATTAGCTCATTCTTTTCTTCATTGATGATTTATGTAATTTTTGATATTTCTTGTACACTATAATTTAGCAGTTATTTACTTAATGAGGTTTTTATTGATGAGCAGCTCATTTTAATTTTATAGGTATAATGCTTTAATCCAGTCATTAACTACTTAATTTAATTTAAGTTATTTTTTATTATCGATTATCTTTATCTACACGTTATTTCAGTATGAAGAAAAAAACAAATAAAATTGAGTATTGACTCTGTGGTTACAATTCGTGGTAAACGGTTTTGGTTATAGTCTCCAAAGCTAGATTTTTATTTAAGGGTGTAGTATTATAAATTATGTGACGAAAAATCCCCAGTTAATCAGAAAGAAAAGAAACGTGTAGAAAAAGTTGTACATTTTTAGTTTTTGTTATGTTCAGCAGATTATTTTTTAAACGTGTTATGTTATTATTACTTTCGCTATATACTTTGTCCGGCTCTAGCTTAATATATGATAACTATGCGAGAGAGAGAGATAAAACATTGATGTATTCATAAATAGTTTACTTTTAAGTTTAACAAAATCAAATGTCACAAGGGTATGGAGTATTAATACGTAGGTAAAGATAAGAATGTATATTTTAGGAGCTTGCAAAGTTCGGATTCAAAAAATTAATGTTTTGCGAAGCGTTGTAGCGTTTTCACTAAAATATTGGCAATAACTACATGCGATACTTGACAGCACAAAAGTTGCCAATGTTCCGTGAAGCCGCAGCAGTTAACGCCCTTGTCACATTTAATTCGGATATTGATTCAATCACTTCATTGCACTTCTTTTATGTTTCATTAAAACTTTTGAATTAAGACTTTTGATTTGAATATGAAAAAATATATTTAGAGATAAATTTATCGTTTAAATTAAAATCAAAAATTTACAGAACGAATTTAGACATAAATTAAGCAACTGTGATGAAATTGCGACTAGGACTAGAATGTATAAAGGATTTGGCGTAGGAATTAAATTATTATTAAAATGCAGTAGCAATTATATTACATTTGCATTTAGCTTATATATTTAATTATAATCCTGTTTAAGTTTTTATTTCAAATTTAAAATAATTCTATTTATTGCTTAATTTTTAAATTTGAAATAAGTAATTGAAAATAATTTTTCATAATTTATACATATCTTTTCATTCCATTGAAGATTATGTGTTTGTCTATTATGTTTTTTTTTATTAGGATAAGGCGGTCTTATTTCCATATTATATAATGCTGTCTTATTATCTCGATGTTTTATGTCTATGTATAATTGTACATATCAAGTAACATTTACACAAACATACATAAAAATTGACTTATTAAACAACACTTACATAAAAGTCCATAACTTTGAATAACTAGTGTTGGCTAAAGTCTTAAAGCCATGGTAAATACGTTTTTATACATAACTTTCTTATCTTAGAACCGATATTATTCATTTATTTATCTATTGAGTTATAAGATTTACCTTATATTTTTACTACATGGAATTTCTCTTCGATAATTGTTTTAAATTGTTATAATTGCTATACAAATATATTACGGATTCCAAGAGTCATGGCATTGAGTATCTATTTAAATAGAAATGACACAAAATGTCATATCAATCTAGTCAACATCGTGTAAATGTTACTCGATAATTTATTAACATGCAAATCGGCGTGTTTAACTTCCAACGGAAAATTGAAATCAAATATTAAATATCTTGTATTGTTTCTCTAAGTTTACTTACAGTTTTGTTTTCCAGGAATCAATTTCCGTTGAACAATTTTTATTTCGTTGGAAATTAAATCACGTGCTACGGAAAATATCGAAATTCGACACTGATAGTTATTTATCAATTATATTACTTTTAATTTATAAAATTGATAGAATTGTATAATTAGACACACCGTCCAATATGTTTAGTCTGTTGTTGTTAATTTTAAATTAATTTATGGTGTACGAATTTCGGTTTTTATCGTAAACGAGTATAATGATATGTAATTAATCACTTAATCTTCGTGTAATCTATGTCTCTGCTACTTATAAGTAACTAACTTACGTTAGTTCACATTAATAAACTTTCAATGATCGCTGTTGGTTTCATTTCTCCCATATCATATCAAATAAATATGTTTTTTTTTAAACCTCGTCCGTATTGTGATACAAAAACAAAGTGAAATAATAGAATAATTGATTAAATATTACGTATATATGGTTCCCAAAGATGGAAGTCCCGCCTGGCCACTGGGATGAGTATCACCGTCCGATGTTTAGACCGCCTACCCAATGTGGGAGGTCCAGGATCATCATTCCGGTGCCTATGCACCGGTGTGGTGCGCTGAATGGTGCCGCTGTATGGTGATTTACGCTGTATGTATAGCAGTGAGGGCGATACGTGGAAACTATATGGTATCGTAGTCGACACCTCTTGCTCGCAGAAATGCAAGTGTAGAAGTACGCCCGGGGCAGGAGCGTGAGGAGAGTGCTTCCGATGACACAGTCGGCCAGGTCGGAAGACCAGAAAGGAGGCGCCGACATTAAGCGCCGTAAAGTACTTAAATATGATTTGCTATGGTACCCTACACTCAATCAATAAGCAAGCGCAGCAGACGCTTCTAAATGGAATAAATGATTTTAAGTTTAATTTTGACTTCTTTTGTCATCAATGCGATCTTTGTTTTGTATAGTTCTTTAAGATTTTATTTAATGAAATCAAATTGATATCGGCAATGTAACTGTTTAAAAAAAAACAATAGGATTCCAAAAAACGTTCAATGTTTATAAATAGTAAATTTAAATAAAGTTATAATTATTAAAACTTGTCCTAAACGTTTACAATGACCCGGGAATAAACGAAAATCGTCGATATTGTAAATTAAAAAAGATGACTAATTTTATTTTATATATTCATGGAACCGGTGGCTGAGTCTCAGCCACCGGTTTATCGGTACCGGTGGTATTTTGAAAATAAGTTTAGTATTTTTATTGATTTTCAAAACAAGAATTAGGGACACCTATTTTATGAATAAAAAGCGATTATTTAAAATAGATAGTAAAATAAAACATCGGCTTTTTGGATATTTATTTAATTACTACATAGAATAAGTATTAACTTTCAAAATTTATATTATACTACAATAAGAATGAATATATATGCAATTGCATTTAATATTAATAAACCGACTACGAAGAAGCAAACTTTTGGTTTATGAAATGTCGGGCTCACAGGCATTTCATAAACATTCGCTTGATCGTAGCCGGTAACCGACAAACTAGAACATCGAATTTAATTTACGGAATAACTCTTAAGTTACATAATATTTATTAACGACTAATATTACAATCTATTTCTATTAAGATATTTGTTCCTCTACAGATCATTTAAATCGATATAATATCTGTTACCACTATTATAATCTTTAAAAAAATATAAGGAAATGTTTGTAGCTAATCCGTTACTGTATTTTAATTTAAGGTTTATAAAGCCAATCCCTGCTTTCGTTTATGTTAATTTACAAAAATAGATTTGCAAAAATAACATTTGATTTTGTACATTTATGGTTCATTGTTTGCTGAAAATATTTAAATATCTTTAAAATGAAAAGCATAATCAAGTCTTCAATGTTTTTGCTTCTGTATATGTTTTTTTTTACAAAAATAGATTTGCAAATATAAAATTTGATTTTGTACTTTTTTGATGGATTGTTTGCTGAAAATATTTTAATATCTTTAAACTGAAAAGCATAATCCAGTCTTCAATGTTTTTCCAAAAATATACATCATTGCTATTTATCCAAAAACAAAACTAACTTAATTCGTCGACGATTAAAATTTAAATTAACAATAATTAAATTTAAACGATTAATTATTTTGAATAATAGTAACTTTGAACCATGCTTTTCCATTTTACAATACCCTTAATTATTACGAAAATTAGTACAGCAACTTTTAGCAATTTTATACATAACTCAAAAGCATTTTTTTAAATTATAAAAAATAGATATATTTATTAATGGGTTTTGGCATGTAATTTTACTATTTTCTGTTGGTATTCGTAAATCATCAGATATCATATGACCTTATGAACATTACAAAACAAAAAACCATCATAACTGTCACTTGAGATCAGTCATCAGTAAGACATTAATTAAGTAAGAGTTGTAATTTAATTCTATTTTTTTTTATAAATTTGTCTATGTATTTTAATTCAAGATCTACGGTCGCTACACATATATATCTAATAATAGTTAAAAATTTTGGAATATATAATTATGACTTAATTAAATCTTACTTTTATAGTTAATTATTAGCTACTTATAGACGGCGACGTCCTAAAGATAGACGATAAGCTAAGGAAGCTGCAAAATAATGTCCACGCAGGGACATCAGTGGTTCTCAACCCGTGGTCGTTAATAATCGTAAAACGTGAAGTTACCTGGGCCCGTAGACAAGAGGCTTTTACGTTAATAGAATAGAATAGAAAATAATTACCAATAATAATCAATCATGTAATTCGACATGTAAGCGACGCGAATGTCAATCACGTACATTGATTATTATTTTCTATTATATTTTATAAACGTAAAAACCACTTGTCTAGGCATGGAAGTCACTCTCGAGAAAACCTTTTTTTTTCGATCTTGTCGCGGTTTGTTGTTCTCAGACGACCAAACGGTCGAGAACCACTGCAATGTATTCATAATTAAAAGGAAAACTGTTATAATTAACAACCAAATCGATTATGCTGCAAATCAAAGTGTAAGCTGAACGTAAATTTGTATATGGGTTATTTGAAACAGTTACTTATTTTGAAATTAGTTCTTTTAGGAAAATTATTTTTAATTAATTAACGATAAAATAATAATGTTTTAATAAATATGATTATATAATAGTTCGATATTCAATCAGTTGTTATTTGTATCAAGGAATTCAGTACCGCCTGCGCATTGATGCGAGTGAACTGTATTGATTTTGAAAAATTTCATTTAAGTAGATAAACTCATAAAAATATACTATTAAATAAAAATAGTATTGAGCATGTTTCTGTAAAAACATAGCTGGTAGGATTCCGTTTAAATTTTTAATGCAATATAATTTAATTTTATTGAAGTTACAATAAATTTCAAATTATTAGGACTTTGAGTTTATGTAACTGAACTGCAAAACAGTAGTGTACCTGAAGCAGCTAATCTGTTTAGAAAATAATAAAAATCGTCGCCGACGCAGATCTTAGTTTCAACATATGGAGAAGGTAACGTACGTGTTCAAACATGAAAGGCTGAAAGTAATTAAGTATAATACACTTCTCAAATAACGAATACGTTGTGGACAATGGGATCTGAGGTGTTATGTCCCTTGTGTCTGATAGAACTGGCTCACACACCATAGAAACAAGAACACAGAATTACAAAGATTTCCATGTTTTGTTATTCTACCATCAGATAGCAATAAAGATAAGATAAGCGGTAGATGAAGTGGTCAGTAGGTGGTACCTCCCCAGACGGGCTTGCACAATACCCCTTCCACCTAGTGCATTATCTATTCACATGAAAATTATATTAGAGTGAAAAAAAAAATCGAAATTTTACTCAAATTAGAGTTAGAGAGTTAAAAAAATTAGAGTGAAAACTTAATATAGAGAAAAATATTAAAAGTAAAAAAAATAAACGAAACGAGTCGTTGATTGGATTATGTTGCCGCATGTTGTCACGACCATACGGACCTTCCCCATAGATCAGGACTTAACTTTAAACTCTATCGAATAACAATATCACTAGTACTACTCTACAATTATTATTGCTGATTACACGTAGTCATTTCTCCCACTAAAACTCTCTCAAAACTCAAAATTTTAAAATTGACACAAAATACTAATATTACTAATGATATTTGGATAAATTGTAGTCCTTATTTAATTACAACTATTATTATATTAGAATGTTCTTATAATGTCCTTACAATGTTCTTATAATGTACTACTATTATGTAATATAAATTATAAACACGATTTGATGTTTTATAGCTCTTTATAGTAATTTATAGATCTTAGAAGTTGTTTCATTTATAACACTACTTTATATTATGTAATTTTTTATAATCTAATGCTACGTTTTCTAAATCTATAGATATATTTTGATTAAATTTAATAAACGTTCATATCGTTTCACTACCACTACTACTACTACTACTACTACTACTATAACAAGTATTACAAGTATTACTAAGGTTTCACGCTGATGTCAGGAAACTTGAGTAACAAGATGACGGTGTTGGCTTTTTCACCAACCGATGTTGCAGATCTAAGCATGCCTGTAAAAAGATTAAAAATTGTTTAAAATAACGCTATATACTATTTACTAATATCAATTATGTTTAATATGAAATATATATAACTATGAAAAATACTATTTCAATTGAATCTTAAATAATAAACTATAGACGAGAGATATATATAAAATTCGCAAACCATAAAATGATTATTATTAATATTTCGCAATGCGCAAATAACGCGTACAATAATAAAATAAATAAAATACACATACACATCCAAAATAGAATATAATATAATAAGTTACATAAATAATCATAGAATAAAACCCGTTGGGTTTATGAGTAAATCGGCTATCGCATCCAATTTCAAGACCAGACAACTGCAGGGATTATAGGGGACGGACAGTTGCACTCTCCATGACATGACTCGCATAAAACGATGTGACGGCATTCACAAGCGAGTAGAGATTAGGCTTAGGCCGAACTCATATATTTTGCTAATTCAACCCGGGATAGGGCCTTTTAATAATTTAACGTAATTATTTAAAATTGGAAAAATTGGATACGATTATGAATGACGTTCCCATAACATTCAACTATAGGGTAAATAGCTCACTGGGCCCGCGTCCGACCTGTGATCAGTGATGACAGCACAAATCCTAAGACGTTTTGTTATATCAATATCGGTGTGTCATTAACGCCTTTAGCTCTTTTTGTAACATACAGACAAACAAACGCGTGAAGATATCGTCGTATAATACGACTACTTACTTGCCATTTTTTAACACAATTTTTTCATCGTTGGATCGTACAATTTTGTTCGACCTGTTCTGTTCTCATCTTGTTAACATGGATCAGATCGTTGTCTGATTTTTTTAGATTCCCGACGTGGCGGTATGATGGTGAGGTGTGACGACGAAATTTTCCTTCTGTAAAAAATATCAAGAATTAGTATATCGCCTACTTAAATACGCAATATTATAAATCATAAAAAATGTAACAACCTTATTTAGAAAATTTGATGGCATATGTTATATTCGTCACACGGCGTCCCGTTCTTCCGTTCTCGTTCGATTCCTTGTATTCTCCAATAGAAAGATTAAGCAGCTCTTGTTCACTCCATTGTAATAAATATTAAATTAAGGAATATAGATAATCCATAATAACATATTCATAAAGAAACATAAAATAATCTTAATGCGAATGAATTTACTTCGTAAATAATTTTATACAAATTGCAAAGAATTAAAAACTTGAATACGCCAAAATTATATTTGTTCCGATCACCAAAAATTCGATTTATGATCATTTTCCAACAGCTCATAGCAAAATCAAGTTATTGTAATTCATGAGGATTCCAAAAATTTAAAAGAATAAAGAAGGGTATATCGATAATATTAAGCAAACAATATGTAATTATGTAACATATTTGTAACATAAACAAAAACGTAGATTAACTGTTCTTGAGGAAGCAAGTAAAAAATAAATTGCAAATGTTCTAAGCTTGTACTTACTTTTGCTTACTAATTACTCGCTTTAGTCGTTCAAAAACGAGAATAGTAGCAATGTAAGATTGAAGATAAAGCTAACTTAACCTACCCATATCAATATAGTAATTAAATTACCTAGTAAAAGGTATATGGAGAAACTAATATACTATAAACGAAAAACTTAAGTAAAGAAATGAAATATAAAATGGAGTGAATATTAACGCTACAAAAATATCCTTACTCAAAACAAACATGGAGAAAGTATTTTTTTAAACATTAACAAATGCTAATAATATACAAACCGTAAATCGAAAATATCATTAAATTATGAAACAATCAGTCTTTGCGTATAAACTATGAAAGCTATAACGGTTTTACCGAATCATTTGCAATTTAATTCTACGTTAATTTTAAAATTAATATTCGTATACAAACAGCCGAATTTTGACTAGTATGTGAAATATGAAATCTGTAAATAGCAAATGAAAAAAAAAAAACGCCTTTGGTAAATAAAGTTCAGACTTATTCTAACGAGATTACAATTACAAATTATAATTAAAACAATATTTGGTATTCTTATGTTATACCCACTTAACATGTTTCCTTAAATAACTCAATATTATAATATAATTTAAAATATAAATTGATTATTAGCTATACTAAGAAAAAAAACCACAAAATATTATTATTAATAAATGAAACTGATTCAGTATGAGAGATTAATGTTTTTTGCAAAAATGGTTTAAATATTATAACATCAAACTATTTGATGACCATAGCCATCGTGATAATACAATATGGGAAATTAAAAATTAAAAGCTTAATTCGTGATTGCTAGTAACAATTGAAATTAGTAAGTAACAAATACAATTTTGAGAACATGAAAATACATTGATTTATATTTTCAAATAATTTGATGCTTACAACACGTATTATAAAATTAATGAAGAAATAAAGATAATAATTGGGTTACAAAGTATGAAAAAAAGCAAATCATTTGGCAGACTTTTACGTCCGGCCGCCTGCATGACGCCAATTCTCCATGGGAATTATTTCGGAGGTGTTTTTACTTCCTGACACCAAACGGGTTATTAGGGCGTTCATTCGATTGATGGATTGGCCTCACGTATTCCCTAAGTCGCCTTTTACGACACCCACGGGTAGAGATGGGGTGGCTCTATTCTACTCTGCCGGAGCCACACGGCTAGATACAAACATAATATTCTAAAATAATCCAAATAATAACTTCGAGTTAATGAGATTATCAATATAAAAATAAAATATAACATTTACAGTAAACATTCTAAATATCTTACGAATGAACATAGCTATTTATAAAAGACAAAAATAAACCAAGTGTTAATTGTTGCACTAAGAAACTAACACAAATTATATTATTAATAAATGAGATATATTCAGTATGAGAGATAACTATTTTTGCAAAAGTATTTTAAATATTATAACATCAAATTATTTGGTTTTAACAAATACAACTTTGACAACGTGAAAAAACATTGATTTGAAATCAAAAGTTTGTATGTATATTTTAGAATAATTTGATGCTCACAACAATTATTACTAAATTGAGGAAGAAATAACGAAAATAATTGGGATACACAGTATGAAAAAAAAAAACAAAACTTTGGCAGACTTTTACGGCCGGCCGCCTGCCTGACGCCAACCCTCCTCGGGAATTATTTCGTTGGTGTTTTTACTTCCCGACACCAAACGGGTTATTAGGGCGTTCATTCGATTGATGGATTGGCCTCACATATTCCCTTAGTCGCCTTTTACGACACCCACGGGTAGAGATGGGGTGGCTCTATTCTACTCTGCCGGAGCCACACGGCTAGATACAAACATAATATTCTAAAATAATCCAAATAATAACTTCGATTTAATGAGATTATCAATATAAAAATAAAATATAACATTTACAGTAAACATTCTAAATATCTTACGAATGAACATAGCTATTTATAAAAGACAACAAAATAAACCAAGTGTTAATTGCTATACTAAGAAAAAAACACAAATTATTATTAATAAATAAGATAGATTCAGTATGAGAGATTACTATTTTTGCAAAAGTAGTTTAAATATTATAACATCAAATTATTTGGTTTTAACAAATACAATTTTGACAACGTGAAAAAAACATTGATTTGAAATCAAAAGTTTGTATGTATATTTTAGAATAATTTGATGCTCACAACAATTATTACTAAATTGAGGAAGAAATAACGAAAATAATTGGGATACACAGTATAAAAAAAAAACAAAACTTTGGCAGACTTTTACGGCCGGCCGCCTGCCTGACGCCAACCCTCCTCGGGAATTATTTCGTTGGTGTTTTTACTTCCCGACACCAAACGGGTTATTAGGGCGTTCGTTCGATTGATGGATTGGCCTCACATATTCCCTTAGTCGCCTTTTACGACACCCACGGGTAGAGATGGGGTGGCTCTATTCTACTCTGCCGGAGCCACACGGCTAGATACAAACATAATATTCTAAAATAATCCAAATAATAACTTCGATTTAATGAGATTATCAATATAAAAAACATATAACTTTTACAGTAAACATTCTAAATATCTTACGAATGAACATAGCTATTTATAAAAGACAACAAAATAAACCAAGTGTTAATTGCTATACTAAGAAAAAAACACAAATTATTATTAATAAATAAGATAGAAACAGTATGAGAGATTACTATTTTTGCAAAAGTAGTTTAAATATTATAACATCAAATTATTTGGTTTTAACAAATACAATTTTGACAACGTGAAAAAACATTGATTTGAAATCAAAAGTTTGTATGTATATTTTAGAATAATTTGATGATCACAACAATTATTACTAAATTGAGGAAGAAATAACGAAAATAATTGGGATACACAGTATGAAAAATAACACAAAACTTTGGCAGACTTTTACGGCCGGCCTGCCAGCGAATTATTTCGTTGATGTTTTTACTTCCCGACACCAAACGGGTTATTAGGGCGTTCATTCGATTGATGGATTGGCCTCACATATTCCCTAAGTCGCCTTTTACGACACCCACGGGTAGAGATGGGGTGGCTCTATTCTACTCTGCCGGAGCCACGCGGCTAGATACAAACATATTCTAAAATAATCCAAATAATAACTTCGAGTTAATGAGGTTGTCAGTATAATAATGAGATATAACATTTAGAGTAAAAAAAGTTCTAATTATCTTACGTATAAACATAGCTTTACATAAAAGACTTAAAAATATAATAAACCAAGTATTAATTGCCTTTTCAAGACATACACGAAAGGAACTATAAAACTTATTTTAAATAATAAATTTTAGTGAAAGTTGCACTGTCACAAAAAAAAATTGTTTTCAACCCTGAATTTTAATTGATTTTTGGTTTCATATACTTTCATAAAAATAGATATTAAAATGTTGACAGTTAAATTCATTTTATTGTAGCATCATTCAATATTTGAATGAGTCTAACAACAAAATTTCTTTAACAACAATAATTATTTACAGTAAAGCACAATTTCATTGTACAATATTAATTGCTGTAGTGTCATTATTTTTTTTTACTTAAATCTACTTACAATTTAATGACAGTTATACTATCGGTATTGACAGTTTTCTCATTTAAGAGTTACATCAAATTCATATGAAATTATTCGGTTTGACCTAGTCAGATATAATTATGATAGTTTCATCGTTATATCGGTAATTTAAAGTTCGCATCACTACAATTTTTATTTTGTATATTGAACTATTTCATCTTGATTTGGTCCATTGTTTAGTTTAGTTGTACTAGTGTTCGATATTTTTGTGTTATTTTTTTTCAACCTTTATTTCAATATTAAAAAATATTTCTTTGTATTTTTCGAAGTATGTATGTAGGTGCTCTATTCCTTTTCGACAATTCAATATTTACACTCAAACTGTTTTGTTTGTAGATAAGTTTTTTGCATTCTCATACCTATTTCATCCAATGATAAATAATTTCTAAGTCTTTATGTTTAATGATGTTTACCATATGATTATCATCATCATGTCTGCAACATATTTTTCCATCTGTGATTAGTGACTCAATATTTTCACTGGTGTTATTTATGTATATAAATATATGGCATATTAAGTTTGTCCTGACATTCAGTCGAAACTTTTCATCTTTATTCTGAATAGAAGCATTTAATTTCCCTTAGACAAATCAACAATATTTTATACCTAGATATCGGGTTACTTGTTCATCATCAAGTATAATTATCTATATTTCTTGAACATTGTTTTTAGTTTTCTTGTAGTTTGTATTCAATTTACTTACAATTTTCATTATTAAGCTTTACCCTGTTTCTTAACTTTTTCTAAATTCATTTTTATACTGTAAGTACAATCTTATTTAAATTTAGTCTCATATGTGTAACATTTATTAATTTCTTGTTTTTTAATTGAACTAATTGATTGTTCTTTTTTCATCAAATACGTCTTCTGTATGTTTTTGATTTTCTGTAGTTTGTTAGCCATTGTACATTGCGGCGTTATATTATGATCTAGTTCAGTACTTCAGCTCTCTGCTTTACACGAAATCCTTATGTTTTTTATTTTATACTTATCTTTAATTTTATCACTTTTAAAAAGTCTAATGTTTTCATTAAAGTTTTGAAAATTTGAAAGTCTTTATTATCACTAAGAACATGTTCATAATTTTGATTATGACAAAATCCAATAAGTTCACTTTTAAACGTTTTTCACTTCAACCAAACACTACTTTATCACTAAGATATATATACATTGCTAACACTATAATATTCTAGATGATTAGTATAAATCGTTTTTCTTCAGATTAACATCAACAGCTTAAACATTAAATAATTTGTCAGTACAATTTATAATAGTTTTCTACTCTGTATTATAAATATAGATATAAACGAATTTAGTTAACTCGAAGTTATTATGTAAAGATATTTCAATTTACAATTGATGACCTGTTGACTCCTTTGATTGATTATTTTTCTTTATATTTGGTACTACATACTATTATATTGTTTATGGGCCAGACTTTATTAGCCAATTCTATTATTTTGATATGTTTTTATTTGTCTTTTATTGTTTTTTATCAAATAATCCAATATTAAGCCTAACATTTGTTTATAATTACAGAATTCTAAGTCCAGCGTAAAATATTTATAGTGTCAGTAAAAACAATTTTGATTCATGTCTAGTTCTGGTACTAAATGTCAATCACTAATTGCACTATCACTACTAATTGTTCTTTCTCATTACAATTGTCTATCTTTAGTGTAAGACTCATATTATATATTTTTTTTTATATTAAGTGCCTGAATGTCAATGCAACCAACACGTAGACACTTAAGATGTCTTACACTAGTTGGGGTCATCATCCCTAAATTCGTATACATCGGCGGGATTCTTCCTTCGGCCACTAGACTTTCTTTTGTCTTTGGCTTTTATTATGGATTTCTTTTTACGTTCGGGTTTAACTTCTTCAGGTTCCGAATGACAATTCATCAAAAATCGACTATCGATGCCATCTTCTGCTTCAATTGTATTTATGGCGCTTACCAGTTCCTCGTCAACCTGTAATAAATTCTTTGATGTATTTCCCGCACTAAAATAATACCGTTTTATGAGATACAAAAGCGAACATTGACCATATATTACACACATATATATATGTTTACGATATATATATACATACAAAATGAATCCAATTGAGTACGGTAATCAACATTTCCTTAATTACATAAAAACATTCATATAACGAACGAGTATCAAATGACCTAAATTATAAAATTAATTTCAGATAATTATAAGCTGAAGTATCATTAATTATGTTATATTTAAAAATTGGAAATTAATCGCGTGACTATATACCTGCTAATATAATACCGACAGCAATGTCGAAAGATGCAGGTATTTTAGAACGAAAATAACCGGATGTAATGTACTCTTAAGCTTTTAAAGTATAAGGTGTAAATACTGCAATGATTAATGTATAAAATATAGCTAGATTGCCTGTAACTGTGCATGTAGTTAAGAATTGTAATAGCGCTTTTGAAAAAGTACTGTACAAGGAAAGTTACACTTCATTTCCTCCAGAATACTAACTACTTAAAATTGTATACAACTCAAGTGTACTTACCCACACATGCATTATCTTTATTACAGTTTAAAACAACAATATTTTTATTTAATTTGGGTTTTTTTTTAACTAAATAAATAAAATGTAAGCGCGCATTTTTTTTAAAAATGTAATTGTAAAATAGAACTAGAAGAAAACTTGAACCAAGACATGCTTCTTGTTAACACATACATATTCAATCATAGTTTGATTATCACGGCAAAACAAAGAAAAGCTAGTGACATTCTTTAAAAACATATTGGAAAGAAATATTCCTTCGATCATATAAATACAATCGCAGCTGCTTGTATATGAAAAGAAAGCGCGAAAATAATGAGATCGCCATAGCAAGAAGAATTAAAATAGCAATAGAATTAAAATAGCAACCAGCATAGATTTTTCAATTCTCAGATAACAATTTTTAATTTTATTTGTATTTATTTAAGTTTAATTTGTAAATATTAAATAAAGATTAAAAAATGAGTTTATTATCTAAGTATTGAAAAAAAATATAGAAGGAAGAAATTTATACAAACATCCAATTCGACATTAACGGGTTGCTATATCTCCTATATTAGAAAATAATGTTATTAATAAAAATAATTAATTAGTTTTTAATATTAACGAACTGTACCAATTAATTATCGTTAAATAGGATGTATGTATATTTTGAAATTTAATTAACAGAATTTAATTACCCCACACTGCATCTGCATGTAAAAAAATCATAAATATTTTTAGTTGCACATAATATTATAACTAATTACTACTGACTTATTGACTTCAAAAAGTTTAAATAATTTATTCTATTGTTATTCTTATTATTTTAATACAAAATTAAATTGAATGATGTTTCACTAAAATCATAGAGTTAATATACGTATAAATGGATAGTGTTAAATTTTGATATTTGTGATGGTTTAGCCCTGTGAGTGTATTCAGCATTAATTTAACCTTACATAAGCACAGCGGAGTTACTTGTAACGCGAGCAATGTCGCAAGAAGCATTTAAGATTTGTGTTTATCATCAGTATAATATTATTTTATAATACTTCCCACGTAGCCTTCAATCACCTAGAAAGACCGTAGCTGGCCATAATTACTATAAAATAACTTAAATTTTTATTATCACCAGGTTTGTGTATAGCGAACAACTAGATAAATTAAATAATGACTGTATTATGTTCTAATGTAAGTGTTGTAAATAGATCGATGTGAAGTGAAGTGAACTTCTTAGAAGTAAAACTTACCAGTAGCGTGTTAGCCGGAGTAAATCTACCTCGTTCTAGGTTATAGCTATCCTCCACTGAAACAAAATAATCCATATGTAATAAAAATCTGAATCGATCGTAATGATTACAGACCGTAAAGTTGAATTCGAGTGTATGTGGGTCAGAAAATGCTACTTACTCGCTATATTCAACATGTGATCAATCTCAGATGGGTCATGCAGCGTTTCTAGGTCCGCAACATTAACATTTCTTTTGTTGATATTCTTATTATCAACTTTCCGTTGTCTTTTATAATCTGATGTTCCGGGAGTTGGGTCTACGTATGGGTTCGGTGTACAAAAGGATGGCGACACCACAGGATGCTCTTGGATGGGCGTTGGTGGATAGCCAAAGAATGTGCTAGGGCTTGGCATAGCTGGTTCGATGATCTGTTCAGTTCTGATCGGATTTTCAAGGGTATGAAAATATGATGGTTTGCTTTCTTGTTCACAAAATAAGTCAGACGAAAAGTTTGAGTTGGATACGTTAAACTCTATTGGTAAATCATGGGGATCGCTCAGATTGGTAAGACTGGTAAGACTGGTATTGTCGACGGTCATAGTGGGTGGAGGACTCGCAAGATAACTCATGTATAGGTCGTTCTCAGTAGGGGACATTGGACGGGTAGTATCTTCGGGACACTCCGATACACAGGTACACTTTTCACCTTGGCAGATTCCAAGACAAAGCGCTCTGATAATATCGGAGTGGTCATCCTGGGAATAATCACTCATTTTATTGCGTGCGTCCTTTTCTGAAGTAGAGCTCTTTGGGGGCAAATTTTTGCTCTTCCGCTCCCTATTACTTGCCATATCTATGGTTTTAATAACATCATAGCTTTTCTCAATTGCCCTTTGTATTTGTTCTCGCTTTGGAGGTATAATAGACAGATGTGATGACGATTTTTCTCCCTCACAGGGGGTTTCCGAAGGCAAATTTGTTACGAGGTGAAGAATAACCTTTTCAAGTTGTCTCGGATCTTCTACAGGTAATGATTGCTGCGAGTCCTCCTGTAGGCAAAAAATAAATCTGTTAATAATAATTTAAATATATCACATCGGTGAAGCCTGAAACATACTAAGATAAGCCGAAAATGGTCCCTTAAATATATATATATATATATATATATCACCTAGTATCTAACGTAAATGTCTCAGATTACCGATAGAGTAAATTGGACTGGAATCAGCGGTAAATTAAAATGGGTGTGTATGTGTCATTAAGTACGGATTTATGTGCGTGTGGCTGTGTGTCAACAAGTTAAAGAACGTTTTATCTTAAAGTGGAAGCATAGTCGAGTCTAGTTTATTTCATAAACAATATCTTCAAATATATTATTTCAATATCAATTTCCTGTCTGCTGTTTGATGACAACGTTAAGGTAGTAGTAAGTAAGGTGTGAAAAAAAACTAGTATCCCCTGTAAGGTATCAGGTAGCCCATGGTGTACCGCACTGTTCCATGGATCAGAAAGGACGAAAGCTTGCAGGAGCCAGTCGAACACGATTTTTCATAGAAATAGGCCGAGAAGTAACCCCCATTGACCGCCACACTGACGAGAGAAAAGTCAGCAAGCTCCCTGTCACAGAAGACTATGATACATTAACCCCCACCCACGTAGAGTGCCTGACCCCAGTGGTCCACCACATTAACGGTGTACACGTAAGCAAGCATCCCTCTTTCGGAGGACCATGATACACTGAACTCCCACCCACGTAGGGTAGCAGGTCGCCCATAGTGTACCGCTTAGTTCCATGGCCCGGAAATAACGAGGGCTTGCAAAGTTGGTCGAAGACGATGTTTCATAGAGATGGGCCGAGAACTGACCCCTGTGGACCACCACATTAACGGTGTACACGTAAGCAAGCACTCCTCTTCCGGAGGACCATGATGCATTAATCTCCCAATCACGTAGGGAAGCAGATGGCCCATCGTGTACCGTACAGTTCCATGGACCGGAAACGAGGAGGGCTTGCATAGGCAGTCAAACGATATTTCTTAAAAACAGGCCGAGAACTGACCCCAGTTGACCTTAAAGTTGAGGGTGGACAAGTCATGAAGCGCCCCCATCCCAGAGGGCCATGTTACATTAACCCCCACCCACGTAGGGTAGCAGGTGGTTCATAGTGTACCGTTTAGTCCAAGGACCGAAAATGACGAGGGCTTGCATAGCTAGTCGAAGACGATGTTTCATTCAAATAGGTCGAGGAATAACCCCTGTGGTCCACTACATTGACGACGTACAATTCAGCAAGCGCCCCCCTCCCAGAGGACCATGTTACATTTACACCCACCCACGTAGAGAAGCAGGTGGCCCATCGTGTACCGTACAGTTCCATGGACCAAAAATGACGAGGGCTGGCATAACTAGTCAAAGAACTGACACCTGTTGACCTATAAATTGACAGTGGACAAGTCAGCAAGCGCCTTCCTCTCAGAAGACCATGTTACATTTACCCCCACCCACGTAGGGTAGCAGGTGGCCCCTAGTGTACCGTTTAGTTCCAAGGACCGGAAATGACGAGGGCTTGCATAGCTAGTCCGAGAACTGACCCCTGTTGACCTTAAGATTGAGGGTGGACAAGTCACGAAGCGTCCCTCTCCCAAAGGACCATGTTACACTGACCCCCACCCACTTAGGGTAGCAGGTGGTCCATAGTATACCGTTTAGTTGCATGGACCGGAAACGAGGAGGGCTTGCATAGGCAGTCAAACGATGTTGTTTAGAAATAGGCCGAGAACTGACCTCTGTTGACCTATAAATTGACGGTGGACAAGCCATGAAGCGCCCCCCTCCCAAAGGGCCATGTAACATTGACCCCCACCCACGTAGGGTAGCAGATGGTCCATAGTGTACCGTTTAGTCCAAGGACCGAAAATGACGAGGGCTTGCATAGCTAGTCGAAGACTATGTTTCATTCAAATAGGTCGAGGAATAACCCCTGTGGTCCACTACATTGACGACGTACAATTCAAAAAGCGCCCCCCTCCCAGAGGACCATGTTTTATTTACCCCCACCCATGTAGGGTAGCAGGTGGCTCATCGTGTACCTTTCAGTTCCATGGACCGGAAACGAGGAGGGCTTGCATAGGCAGTCAAACGATGTTTCTTAGAAATAGACCGAGAACTGACCTCTGTTGACCTATAAATTGACGGTGAACAAGTCAGCAAGCGCTTCCCTCCCAGAAGACCATGTTAAATTTAACCCCACCCACGTAGGGTAGCAGGTGGCCCATAGTGTACCGTTTAGTTTCATGGACCCGAAATGACGAGGGCTTGCATAGGTAGTCCGAGTACTGACACCTGTTGATCTTAAAATTGACGGTGGACAAGTCATCAGGCCCACATTCTATATATCAAGAACTCCATTTTTGAGACACACGACCAACAATGATCACTAGTACATCCGACGGCGCACCCGCATGCGCAGTGGAGCAGAGCGCATAGAGCTCTACCACAGAAGGCAGCCTCCACCAGCTCACGATAAATGTGGTTGACACCCTAAGGTGTTCCGTCGGTCTGGAGGTATCGAATCGGAAGTAACTGTGTCCGAGAGATTATCCACTACTTCCTTTAAAACCTAACTTCATATTAACAAAGAGCTGATGTTTTTCTAGAGCTGACTTAGAAAACGATGGCTTTGATAACTTAATTTACTTAAAAGATTGGTTTCCAGTAGGAAATTGACATTATTATAGGTTATATTTAGCGTTAATTTTATATATTGACAGATTTTGACTTCTGACATTTAATTTCTGAGATATTATTTTTTGAACACGGCATTTCTTCGGAACGTAAGAGTTTTATTTTAAATTGCGTAGACGCTACGTATTTTTCATAATAATTAATTGAATGAATGTCACCAGACAGGTAATTAAAATTACATTAAATATTTTAATACGTAAAGTAGGCACTTTTAAAAAAAAAAGTGTGGTGTAGATTGTAAGTGTAGTGTAAATGTAATGTAAGTTCTACGTACCAACCGCTCCGCGTAGCAGCAACATCACTGACAAAATTATTACTTTTGGAAAGTTTTTTTTGGACCGTGTCATTCTTTTATTACGAAATTTATTTAAATATATTGAAAAGGCTTTAGAAATTACTAATTTGACACTAGAAATCACATTTTCATCACAATAATAAATTTATCTAACCATTATAATTGTCTGTTAAGTCCATTAAAAGTTAAATCAGTTTTTCTCTGTTCGATCTGTTCGTCACTTTTTAATTCAAGAAGAAACACCACAATATGAATTTAAAAAATATATTTAAAAAAAAAAAAACTTTTTTGAGAAAATTTTTCACTTGCACAAAATGTTAATTTCACAATTTCAACGTGTAATTTTCCTCCGCGAGCTTCAACGTTAACTATACCGCGGTGTCTGGACCTTGTAACGTCCGCTTATTGCACCTGCATTTATATTCTAGTCACTCACACATAAACAATAAATCAGACATATAGCCCATATTTCAGTGAAGCAGTGTGAAACAGGACGAGGCAGGCGTTCGATTGGGGACCCTACGCTCTAAGCATTACAGACGATATTTGCAAAGCGAAAAAAAATTGGGTCGAGCATACACCAAAGTTCATAATGCACTCGTGAAAACTTTACTAGAATTTACACGTACTACTGTAATCTAGATAGGCGGTAGGCGGAGCGTTTGGTACCTGCCCCTTTCGTCAATAAACGAGAAAATGCAATATGGTTGATTTTTATATTAAGAAAGTTCAAAACGTTACCGCCCATTTTATATGCGTTATACTTTTTTAGTTATATACATTTGTAACGAGGTTTTCTTTTATGTTTAATGATTTTCAGCTCCACTTACATAAGGAATGTTTCATACAATGCAATAAAATATTTTCAGACATTATTTACGAGTTTTCATATTTAAAGGTGATTCAAAGCGTTAAGTTACTGTTCGTTGATTTTCATTTATCATGTATGTAATTTAATTTGAGAAAAAAAGCTAATACTAAGTTTTTTATATGTAAAACTGAAATACCTTATGAGCTTACTAAAATTATGATTAGATTTCGAAATACGTTTTATAAATTGGGTGGCAATAACAAAACGTCGATAGAAATATTTTAGAACTATATCATATCAAGTCAAAAACTAAAGCGTATTTTGTTTTAAGCTATTATCTTATTTTTGTAAGATGATAATATTAATTACAGTGTTAATTAAAACTATAGTAAACTGTACAACTGAATATAGCCCACATCCAAATCGAAAAAAATTAAAGGTTGATCCGTATACCGTGTGGTTCGTGCCGGTTTTTGAAGCGCTGGGTGGGTAATTAACTCAGGCTAAGCGCATTAACAGCATTACAGCATTAGCGTTTGAGAGGAATGGAATCGCATTATTTTGTATATAATTTACGTATTCTATCCAAAATACTATCGTGTTTCGGATTCATCAATTTTATGTTGGTTATACTTATAAATTAAAATAATCACTTTCACACACACTTCTAGTCTTCACAGACGTTTTTAATTAAATACGACGGTTACGAATAAACTAAGCTACATATATATCTGTAAGTGGGGGGGGGGGGCGCAATTCCTTCAACTTCGTTCCGATTGGTCACGTTGATTAAAATCTATGTGGGTTTCGTTTAAGAAGCCACTCTTTTATCTCATTCAAGTTACCTAATTGATATGTTCTTTTTTAAATATCTTTGCCCTATTAAATAAATTATTTTCCAAGCCCCCGACAGTTAATTAATTTCTTATTTGAATGACTGATGTTCTCTGACTTCATTACTCTTAAATTACAAATAAAGTTATTATTGATATATGTAACAATATTTGACTGCCTCGTTGGCCTAGCGACTTGATATAATGCCGCAGACTCGATGAACCTGGGTTCAATTCCCAGGTCGGGCTTCCTATCAGAAAATTCTCAGTATCAGCCCGGAGTCTGGAAGTTGGAAGTGTGTACACCTGTGTTTGCGCACACACTTGTGCACTATAATATCTCCTGCGCAGTTGGCTAATCTCTCTTGAGATTGGCCGCCTTGGCCGAAATCGGTCTGGAGGATCTTACTTATGTAACATGGCGTTTCTAAAATGCTTGTAAAAAATCCTATATCCAAGTACAAGACTAATCGATGGTGATTTCGTTTCGTCTCAGCATTATAATCCCTTTTTTAATAACTAAATCTTTATTCTATGTCAAATATTAATATTAATTTCGCATTGCTTTAATTAAGGATGTATGTAAAATATATCTACTTTTCTAACTTTCAATGAATTTGGAATATATGGTAGAGTTGATCACGCTTCATCGATTGGAAAAAAAAAACGGCACTTAAATGCCGATGATTTGAAATAAATATTTAAGAAGAAAAGCCTCATTTAACTTGGTGTTATTCGTACCGGAATTTGACGAAATTCAAATGACAAATAAGAATATGTATCGCCGCCAATCCATGCAAACATACTTGATTTTCAGAAACTTCATACAATTTTCGATTTTATAATGAAAAAAATTTCAATATTCCGGATTTCGTTATGAAGGTATATAGACGTTTCAGTATCGTTCTGTGAACAAATAAATGCGGCGACGCAGCAATTGACAAATTTTTCAATATAATATTTTCAAATTTTCATTGAAATATTTATACATAATTTAATTCGGGACAGAAATAAAATTATTTGATTGCCTCAACTTGAAATCGGTCACAAGTGTCAAATTGCGTATTCATTTTATTAAAACTCGTTTATTATTGTACAAATTGATATATATTTTTCAATAATAAAATGCCAAAAGAAATGATTCGGCGTTGACACTTCGACATAAAAAATAATCTTCAAACATAAATAGGTGTACTGCGGATTGGTCCTTACATCATTATATAGGCAATTAGTAACTCCGAACCAGTTCCAGGAATATCAAAGGCATCATCTCCAATTAAAAATAAGCTTGAAGCTTAATACACCCAGCCACTATTCGGTAAAATTAATATCGATACAATTCGATATTCTCACTATTAAAATAGTCGAATGCAACATGTTTATGTAATATAATTACCACATATTAATACGTTATGTTTTAATTGGAGAATATTAATGAATAAAGTAAATATTAAATTGTAACTAACAAAGAAATTAATTTAACAATTTGTAAGGAAATTAAATGAAAATAATTTTCATGAAATAGTTGAAATAACAAAATAACAATTTTAATTAGAGCGTGACGGATTAATTAAAAATGACAAAGGAGGTCGTAAAAATTGTAGCTCGTGTTAAAGTACATAGGAAATTTCCTGTTCCGAAACGGCCACGGTATTACCAACTGGCTAAAAACAAGAGATTTTCTTCTTTTTTTGGAAGTAAAAGTCAAACAAGTTGACGGTCTTTGTACATAACTGTATAGAATTCACGATTTCATTTACTATACAATTAAAGTAATCTAAAACTATCGTATTCATATTTTTTCTTATGTAAAATTAAGCTTCCATTATGAATTAATTGCATTTTAAATTAATAAAGAAGTTTCACTTCTAACACCGTCATAACTTTTTGGCCGTATAAGTAACTTTTTGATTTGTCACTAAATTATTTTTTTATTATACAGTTTCACTTACTTTTAAACTTGGAACACCTTAATATTAGTTATGGATGCGTTATCGTTTTTAGTGGTTATCGATTGATTCATACCTGACGAGCCGACTGAATAACAGATAATTTTTTTATTCACATTAGGAAATGTAAGTGACTCATTTCAATTTGTGCGTGGTGTAATCGGATCTAAACAATTTTTTTTTTTGCAAATAATCACTAGTGATGCTTATTACTCGGACTATCATTATTAGAATGATTGGTGGTTGACAGTTAAATTGAATGAGAAGTTTGTTTGGGTTACACATACATTATTATGAAGATATTATTATATATTGATATTTGATGACGCGAAATTCATAAAGCGAATAAGCTGTTTAATATTTAGGATTATAATACAATTTTATAACAAACACTGATGTCAAAATAGTGCGAAACTAACTGATACAGAGGTACCTTTTATTCTTCCTTTCGTGGACCTAGTCTCCTGTAGAGCGGAAGCTTTGGAGTTGCTCCAGCTTAAACTGGAGGTTTCAAAAGTGGCTAACTTCAAGTCAAGCATGAGAACGCAAAATTTTTAAATAGTGTTGTTTAGCAGTAGGCTATTTGATGCGTGGCTGGTATCTACCCCGACGAGTTTGCACAAAGCCGCTTAGTAAAACGATATTTAGTTACGATATATTCGTTTTATTGGGCCAAGTCCACTTTTTATTTCACCTATATTTACCATTTTTTACTTTGTGTGCATTAATAACATATTATTACTTTTATATAACATGGCAGTTACGTTTTGTAATTTCTGAAAATATTGTAGTATTTCAAATACACACGGTATTTGAACAAAACGATTAGGTTACGCTTTATTTGAGTAAAAAAAGTTTGTAAGTGCTTATCGTCGAACTATTTACTCAACAATTTCAGAACATTTTAATCGATAACTCAACGTAATATCAAATTGTATTAAAGCTGTTTATATGTAGTAAACAGTCATTCAAATAATCGTACATGGGTAAAAAAAGAAACCGTACTAAATTTAATTTAAATTTTATTGGCTTTTCTATTTAACGTTGGTGGGATTATGCGAGCAATCTTAATAATACAACTCAAGCGGATACACCTAAAATTAAAAGCATAACGTACAATCAATATAAATACCTGTAATAATAAGTATTACATTCTATTCAGTCATGTCTCATTGCATGTAATTTTCAACAATTTTCAAAATAAATTTCTCTTGTGTTAATTGAATGCGTATTCAGGATATTTCTTGGTGACTCACAAACGTCTATTCGCTATCGCAAACTTAGTTCATTAACAAATCACGACTCTGAATATCATATTAGCTTCGATGAGTTAGTGTCTACTAAATCAAAAGGCAGAAGCTAATATTAGTGTCCAATATAATTGGCAAACTTTGTCTTTAAATTGCCATCATGTATTATTACGGCTAATGGGAATGACTAATTTCAAACTAATGTTAGAGTATGTACAACCTTCGTATTAGTAATTGATGATAATTCTAATGCTGTCAAACAGCGTCGGAATGATCATGAAATTGAGCTGTGATAACACGTGACTCTCAACTGATTACGACCGACCATGTCAACTCAATTGTCAGGTGTTTATCATTAATTTCGTGTCCGTCACCGTCGAGGTGACACAACGGGACGAAGCCATCAGTTGTCGGAAGAAGGTCTGTCACGGAGTGATACTCTGCTTTGGAGCGGTGTTATGAAATAAGGTCCAAAATCCCCTTAATCCCAAAGGAAGGGAAATAAGGAGGAAATACTGTTAATAGTCCGTTAATATGTATTTACTGTTATATCCTGTCTGTCCAAGGCGGTGAATACATACGTAATTGTTCTAAATTTCCTAATCCTTACCTCTTTCTCTTCTTCCTCAAAATCGGGCTCCTTTCCGTTGTTAATCATCAGCGTGAATTTCTTCTTCATCAGCTTAATCAGATGCTTTCCTTCTTTCTCTGCGACTACAGTGTTTGTACACACGAAGCTCGTCACCGCCTTCGTGTCCTTGTCCACATCGAGACGGCCTAGTGTTCTCATATATATGAATCGACCGTTCTTCGTCATCAAACGGTAGCAGGATTCTCCAACTAGGCGGTGTGCATCGTACACTGGCGAAATAAAGAAAAGATACTAAATTTAAAACAAAATCTTGTTGGCTGGTTAAACCTTAAAGCTATTTTTTGAAGTTTCTAATGCCGAAAAGTGAAAACACTCATTAGTCAATATCGGTTGAGGTGTTACACTATTGCTGGTTGTGTGTGATTTAATTAAAAAATAACAATATATTGTTTGAATTTGTATAAACTGTTGGTTTCTGTTCATTAATAAATTCTTGTTTGTGAAACGAAAAAGTAGTTTTTATACAGATTGTTATGGTATTGTTATTTCAAAGGTTTTGTGTTCTGAAAATCAAATGAAGGATTTTTATTGTTTCTGTTAACGAATTCTATTTAGAATGCTTTTTGTTGGCTGTATATAAACAACACAGTTACCCGATGCTTATTTTTTGTTCATTGTAGTTAAAAATTGACATATGAGTTTGATTAAACATTGATTGAGCGCCATGCAAACATTTACGTATCCTGAACGACCATTGGTTAACGAAATTAAATATACAAGCGTTAAATATTAACAAGCCAAATATCATTCAAATAATACACAAGTATTATTTTAATTTTATTGAAATTTTGTATTCTACTAGTTCATATAACGATAAAAATATTAACGGCCGAATACTGAAACGCCACTTAAATATTAAGTGAAACTTAATTACTTGAGACGCCGTTAAATTCAAATTTCGCATACTAATTTAGGAGCTTCTCAATATAAAGTAGCGTTTAACTTTAAGGGACGTTTCAGTATTCGGCTGTAAGACACATAATACGTGAGTAGCCTCGCTCGAACAAATAGATATTATCAATTTCGCCGATATAATCGGTTGAATGTAATATTCTTGTATATTCTCTAGAATTCTTGCTGTAAATTTTGCTATTCTTTAATCCATCGGGGTAGGTACCACTCACATATATTCTACCGCCAAGCAGCAAGCGTAGCAGGCACAAGGGACATAATATCGTGGTGCATTAGCGATATAAGGGATGCTTATTATTTTTTACAATGCCATGTATATGAGCGGTGGTGACCATTTACCGTCAGTTGGTCCACTTGCCGGCTACTTTATATAACAAAAATAAATCAAAAATCTTTATATCGTTGTGGTTACGAAGAGAGAAAGAAAGAAATAGAGAGTGTAGAGATAATAAAAGAGAGAACACGAACAAAGTTGAAAAGATATTGAAAAAACTAAAGTCCACTGTGTGAAAGTATTCCGTGTCCATTCCATCGTGGACTGGTGGAATGGACACGGAATAGCACTATAATCCTATTTATATATAGTATTTCCCTGCCGAACATTATCCCAAACAATGAGTAACGTATCATGTTACCGCTCTCCCCTTCAATACGTAAAATGAAAATACCTTCATATTATGACTAATTACTAAAGCTGTATCTATAATGTTGTTGACATCTAAATCGAATTCTTTAATAATAAGCTTATTTTGTATTTAGTTAAGGTTTTAATGTAAATAAAAAAAAAATAAAAAAAGGCTTACTTAATTACGAAATGTATTGTATTGTTGTGTGTTATTGTATGTTGGCGGCCAAATTAATAACAAACGGTGATGAAAAATAAAATATCCATACACGAGTTTTATCATCGTTGTAATTGTTTACATTCAGTATAAAAAATAAAAGAAATGCGATTGTTTAATTCTCAAGGCATATACTTGCTTTTTATTTTATTAACTTGTTTCAATGAGAAGCCTCTAAGGAACTAATATATAATAATGAATTGTTTTCTACAACTTTACAAAATGCTAGTTTCATTATGTTGAAATTTTAAGCCGACGTTTTAACAAGTTTGCGTCTGACGTGTACGTTACACACTGACGGCATACACGTTTGATGTTGCCGCCGGCATGTTTTAAACGTCTGCCGCATAATTCTATTTGTTTGCTAATTTCTTCTAAACTCTATATTCGGTTATATAATGCAGTCCTGTATACTATCAAGGTAATTTGATAATAAGTAAAAATTAAATTATTATAATCAAGTAGTATCTATTGAATTGTTTCTATAAAATCGTCTGCACCGGTATGTATGTATATTTTCAAGATTGTTACAGTAACGAATATTAGATTTCAAAAAAAGAATAAGTCACACAGTAACATTCCTAAATAGTATTATTCTTATTTCAAATTTCTTGTTATTCTTATATTTGAAAAACGTCAAAAATACGAACTTTAAGAAATATTAATGTACGATCAATAAATTATAATGAACTTGATAATATTTTACAATAAAAACTCATTACTTAGAAGAACGTCACAGGACGAATCAATAATTAGACTTTCGTGAAAAATCAAGAAGAGTGATTAAGAGTCTATTTGGTTTAGTAGCTAGCTTGAAAGGCTGCAATTGCCGAGGACCTGGGTTTAATCCCAGAATAGCACTAATAAGAAGTTAATGAGTTTCCACTGAGCTAATTCCGTCTGATCATTTTTACACGTTGTCAGGAGAACAAAGACATACGGTTCTCCTATTCTATTCCGGTCAAAATCGCAGGTAAATGCGATGGTAAGTATTGTCGTAATTTCGTTGTTAATAATGTTAGTAAAATGTTAGTATAATATTTCTAGCTTCTTCAATTAAAATTACATAAAAATACATAATTAGTGAATATAACGTAAAGACTGATTAAAGATTATTATAATGTGTTTTAAAAATAATGATTTTTTTTTTATGAAAGAAAATGAATTATAACAGTGAGTATATGTTGTGCGTAGAATTAATTTCTATTAAAGGAGATCTGTTCTACGTTTCTTAATTATTACCTTGTGGAAAGCGAAAAAGTAAGTACCTCAGACCCGAGATTAACTGGCGGACGGAACGTGGCGAGATAATTGTATCTTTTTGTCGTTTTGTATTTACATTAAAACAACACCTCTTTCAGATTTTATTGTCTTTAACATTCTTTATTTTAAATGAAGCTATTTCGTTTTAAGCTTAGAAGTAAAAAAGTTTTATAATTTTATTACAGAAAACATAATTTTGTATTTAAAATTATAATAAGCAGAGATAGTTGTTAAAAAAAGTGAATATAAACCGAATATAACAGGTTCAAACCCGAGCAGGCTCGCTGAGCCTGATGTGTTTGTAATTCATCTTGTTCTCGACGTTAGAGCAAAACATCTTGCGGAAGCCTGCGTGTGATACTCCTAACTGGTGAAGCGTGATAGAATAAGTTCCACGCCTTCTCTTTCAAATATTTTTAAAATAATATAATTTTTATATGATGATTACGTTTCAATTGCAATTGCATTGCAAAAATAAATATACTCATAAATATGATCAAATCAACATTAATTTATGAATTAAATTTATAATAGGTAACTTGACTTGCAAATACATTAGCTGCTAATATTACCAATCACTTCCATCTAATCAATACTATCATTACGCCAATGTACAAAACACTATGAACTAATCAGTTATGTCCATAGGTGACATTGAAATAGGTCACGAGAATAAACTATGAGCATCCACAAAGCTCTACCCTACAAAGAACATTATTTTAATATGAGTTCTTGTATCGTTTATTGGTGATGAGTTAGTCACGTATTTCTATTTATGTTTGACACTTGATTTTTGGGTTTTATATTCAGAGAATACAGTACAAACACAATCGTATGTAGTTATGTTACAACCAGCTGAATGTTGACACAGTTTGTACACACCAGCGATACAAAAGGTAGTGGTCGTTGTGGATACACCGCAGTTTTTAATTGAATATTTTTTTTTTCAATATTCACCCATTCAATATTTTAAACAAATACGACGTGAAATGGTTCGTGTTTTTTTGAAAACGTTTCATCGGCACCCTTTGTTTGTTTTTTTTTTCGGAATTCACAGTAACATTCTATAGTGTGGAAGTTTCGAGTTTGGAAGTAAAGCACGTAAACTCCGGTCGATTTGGTTTGCCGTATACCAATATCGAAAGAAGTAGCGAGTGCACTTGTTCTTGTGAATACACGTGTGCACATAAATATCTCATGCGTTGGTTAATGTCTGGAATCATAAAAATAATCGAAGAATCATTTGACCCATTTTTCATCATTGATTTTAATATAACGAACATGGTGTGAGGATTTATTCAGATAGAAAAGGACGGAGCGATAGGTATTTGGTTTCGAACTCAATATTATTCGTATCGACAAATAGTACATACAAACTGAAATGTATTTCACACATATCCGTGAGTAGTGTTGGAGTTCTTTGTACGTTTGTGTGTCCATAGGCGCCGCCCACTCGTCCACTATAATCACGCCTCTGCTCGGCTCACAACGAACTGTTCTATCACTGTGTGCAATCATCGTAATTACTTTAACGGTGGTATATACGTGACCTACATAATGTTGAAATATTCACGACATAAAAAAAATTGTAGTATAATTATTTAAGTAAGATTATAGCAAAAGAGTAGGGGCTTGATTAGTCATTGTTTTTGTATATCATATTATTTTTCGTATGATAATAGTTGACTATCGTCAAAGAACTGTCGCTCAATTTATTTTTGAATAAGCGGGTGATATTTCAACTCTGTCATCCATATACGATTTTGGCTTATACGAGGTTAAAATATTATTTGTGTCATTTTATTTAACCCATAGTATGTTCACGTATTAATAAAAAAATATCGTAAAGTAAATTATTGGAAGTTCGTTTACACGGCCTTTACTCGGCTGTCTTTTTCTATTTTATGCGATTGATGTGAGACCGAAATCGAAATTAGTTAAATAATAATAATAGATGGCGCCACATGTATCGATTTGATGTTCATGTAGAATTAAAAATACGAAATTTTAACGCGAAATCATATGGTTTTCGCAATGAAACATACAAATAAAAAAGGAAGTCATGAATATTGTTATATTAATGGTGGCAATGATGGATACTATGTTTCATGTATTCATTTTGGTAGTTAACATTTCGAATGAGGACAATAACACGAAAAATCAAATAATTTTGTTCACTAATTAAATAATAAACGCCTAACGATCTTGATCAATTCGCTCCAATTTTATGTCTAAACAACAATCTGTCATCATTTACGCTACGATACGCTATTCGTAGTTCGCTCATCCGTAAGTATCAAATCGACGGTAGCATCGGTTACGGAATGTCTTTATCGCAAATGTTCTGCTACGCCGCGTGTAGACAGTTCTACAATCCGTAAGCAATGATACTTGACCAGGCGATATATAATTGAGACACAATGATATGTTTCAAACTTATTCGTCTAATATTGTTAAAGAATCGTAAGCTACATAACTAAGCTGTACGATAGTTTTACAATTTCGAATATAATATATTACAAACAATAACAGTAGCATCATTAATGTATAAAGGTGGCGGCTCGCTTCAAATGGGAAACGCGACTCAGTTTGTGGCCTCGTTTTGTTAAACCTGTCATGCCATAATATACACCCCATGGGTTAGTTGTCGGCTTGTCGGTAACATCGATCATTCGTTTTAGCAAAGTGATTTTGAACATATCTTCTTTCTACTGATACGAAGATTTATAATATGAAAGATATTTATTTTGTAAATTCTAAGGGGTAACCTTTTTCTTAGAATTAAAGCGTATATTATATATTTATCGCATATTTATATTGAAGGTTTTTCGTTTTATTCATCTGAAATTATTTGTTAATTATTATAATGTATCACTTATTATTATTACGCCGTTATTTATATTCAATGTAATTTAAAAATGTAAGTAAAATTATTATATATCATACTAGAGTATATCTTAAAGGACGTACGTCTTTATATTTTTTTTCATTATACAAAAAATAAACTCTTAGCAACATAAATTTTATATAAATTAATATTACATCTTAATATAAATTGTAAAAGGATTTTTAAAACTGTTATTTAATAATTCTTATTCTTGTCTATTCTCAGTATTTTGCTTGTGTCCAAATTTTATTGAACATAGAATTTCTCCTGACATTTGTTTACTCTACATCTACTATTAAATACAAGAACGTGAAATTCACGCTTGTCAAGACACAAGTCTCAATTTGAAGCGGTTGAAACTGAAAGCCGCAACTATATATAATATTCTGAACTCTTTATATAGTATTCTGAATTCAAACATTATCTGAATCTCGCAGAAGCTTCTGGTATATTTAATTTAGATATATTGTTTGTAATTCATAATTAATTTCAACATAACAGCATTACACTCACATATTTAATACACTTAAAAAATAAAAACGTTTTAAAAACGTTCAATAAAATAAATGCCTAAAATTTATATACTCTTTAATTTTAAGAAACCGGTAACCTCTTAGAAGTTACATAATAATAATTAATGAAATTATTAACCTTCGTATCACTAGACATGGGATATATTCATTTATATTCAATTATTTTATTCATTTGTTCATTGTTGTTTTATTTGATAAAATAAAAAATTTATACCTATTAATCTCTTACGTTTCTTTTGGATCGTACGTGTCATTGGCAGAATATTTCGCTATCATAGCGTAGACATAATAAAAGCAAATAAAAAAACCACAATTTACCATTACCAGTAAAGTGGTTTGATTTAATTGACATTTCATTGGCCATAAATGTTTCAATAGATTGATATATATATATTCTTAATTACATTTATCCGTATGTCACGGTTTATATAGAAGTTGTTTTAGATATTATAGTTTTATAATATAGACTTATCAGAGGGACGTTTTCTGAAAATGGGCCCTATTATACAGCGCCAGACGCGTTGGCACATTGACCGAGTCACACATTAGGGTAAAGTAATTAATGGTGGGGCAACGGATCAACGCGATATATACTCATCGCTTAATCTCTATGATTGGTATTAACAAGCTGACCGTTCCGACGTCTTTCTAGTAAAATAACAATTTTATCCCGTGCATTATTTAATATAACACAATCAATTTTCTCACACAATAACCTTTATAAAATATAGATATGAAATGATATAAATGAAGCATAGCAGAACCCGCCTTAAGTATTTTTTCAATCGTTTATTATATAATTATATATTTATAAATATTACGATTTAATTCTAAAATTATTGGTTCTAATTGATTATTTAACATAGCATAATAATTTGTGATTACATTTTACGCTGTATTTTTTAATGTGTTATTATTACTGTTTCTTTTATTTAGGTGGTTTTGTTGTTACGGGTCCGATCTCTCGATGTTGAGGTGCATAATCGCCTGTGAATCAGTAGGATGCTAAGACATGTTGTGTTTCGTTACAATTGATGTTGCAACAGGTATGATCTGCGTTATCTATCTGATTACTTTGTAGTCGAAATCCCTGTAGGATATCATTTTAATTTGATGTCAGCACGCGTGGGCGTGTAAGCGTATGTCTGTATGAGTGGTTTTAATAATAAGTATATTATGTATAAATGCAACAAATATTTCAGTTCAATTTTAGTTTTTTGAAACTACATAGTACTTAAGCGAACAACCTGCTCAGTTTTCTTATAATCAAGGTCGCTAAGCCATCAATTAATTATTATTTTTATTTAAAAGTTAGGCAAGTATGGAGCCGGTTATTATCTGGTTCCCGAAAGGGAGTGTGGGCTCGAATCCCACACCTGATACTAATGGCGATGTAGTAGTGGATTTGTTTGTTAAAAATCGATTTTTGAATTATTAATTTTAACAAACATGAAATTAGTAAAAGATATAAGACTCAATAATTTCTCACTAACTTGTAATAAAAAAACCTTGTTATAAATAAAAATAGTTATTGTGCGTGAATCTTAGAAGATATGCCGTGGTGGACTTTTCTGTAGGTCGTATTGTTCCTTGTAAGTTATTTCCTAAGGCTTAGCCAGCGTTAGTTCGTAAGCGTACGAAAACAATTTTCTTTATTACTTATCCTCTTTTAAACGTCTTTCTGACAGTGAAAACCGTGGCTTAGAAAAGGTTAGCTGAGATAGTGGCAAAGAATTTAGCCTTGTTTATCAGCTTTTAAGAAATACTTTCTTGCGTTTTGATTTCTTACATTTTCACTCACATGAAAATAGAATATGGAAAACAATTGAAAATCGCCAAATGAATGCTTAATAGAAAGTAATCCAATCATTGAAAAAATGATAAAAAAAATAGAAATCACACGTCCATTGAAAAAAATATACACGACAGACGATTGTCATATCAAGTTATCGTGAGGTTAATAATACAAGGTAATAGAGTATAAAAAATATGAAAAGAAAGTAGACATTTACAAATATAATAAATGATTAAAATAATGCTTACACATAAAAACCTGTCAAGTATGAGTCGGATTGAAATATAGTTTATTTCTCCGTGCCCCGTCCCGTGAATTTTGAATTAAATCGGATTTTCCCTTAAATTTCTTCAGTTCAGTTTCTCCATTCAGTTCTTCGTTTATGTTTGTCGACTTACTTAACAAGATTAAAAAATGTCATGGAATTTGTTACTTAGTTTTATTTTTGTTTCGTAAACATACGAATATATTAAACTTTTAATAATGAAATATTTTTTTATAATCATCAAATTTTATTTTCATTGTGAGTTTTTTTAACATTTTCTATTTCGTCCTTTTAAATCTAATTCGGAAATTGTATATTTACGTTAACCGTAATCCAAGTACGTTCATCTCTATTAGAGACAAGCCTAAAGAGTTTTTACTTTTTTTACCTTCACGGAAAACAGCCAGTGGCACGTCGTTATAGGGACACTCTCGGGATCCCGTCACCCCTTTCATCGAATTTACGGAATCATATTAAAAGTCTAACGTAACCTTATTTGAACATAGACGCGCACGTTGAGAGTGCAGGCTTAGTTAAAAAAAAACCATCACGTATACCGTATATCCAAACGACTGAAAATGCACTGCTAACGTCTGCGAAAAAACTCTGCTTTTAAATAATTAGTCTTAACTTTTTAAATAACAATATTTGTGTATTTGAAACATTGGGACGAATTTTCAACAACAATGTTGAAAATTCGTCCCAATGTTTCGTGCAAGTAACAAACATTTTTAATGATTATATTTTTAAAGATTATATTATATACAGACATAGATAAAAAATTGGAGATATCTTTCGTATCAAAATGCTATTTACATGAAGCTATTATTTTTAGTGTCAAATTTCAACTGATTTATTTTTTAAGAATTACGTAGTTTCTTTCATCTTATAGTAAATACTGGAAAAATAGTATATACATATAAATAAATCTAGCTTTTCTTTTTTTAATTTGACAGAGATGACACAAATGAAAGGGACAGATATAGTTTATACAAAACAAACGCAAAGAAAATCGCAATAAGAGCATGTTGTCTTATTTGCAATAGTGGTTACGTGGATAATGGAAACATGAGAGCGATAATAATTTGCATGGTGACACTATGAAAGTAAACAAGTCAGATAATGTAAATGACATTCGCTCACTGTTTTATCAAACTAATTTCACAGTACAATTAATATTATTAATACAAATAATAGTAGGATATAGAATATATTTTAGAATTTTATATTTGAATTTACTATATTTTGATGAGCGTTTCGATATAATTCCTCTAGGTATTTCACCTTTGACAGCGCCGTTTCACCTGTATTCAAATATGTGTCGTTTTTTTTTTATTCTCTACGCTACCCATAACATTCCAGGACTATTTATTAAAAATGAAAAATCGCATTGTAACGATTCGCTATCGACACAAACGAGCTACATTTAATTTAGAATTCGCAACAAAACATATAATTTTACGTTGTTTTCAAATTGTTTTGAAAGTTAACACTCATAATAACCATCTACAACAAGTAGGTTCTCAGAAAATGTTTATAATTAAACAATTATTTCATTTACAATTACAGTTAAATGGAATATTCGAGATGTACTTTTAATAGAATATTTATTATTCGTAATTATAATGTGCAATAACACATCAATTAGTATAATACAGACATTGTAAGCTAATTCTCTCCTTGGACCTATAATCCGTTTAATTTTAAACGTCACTATCAAGTTATAAACAAATTATCACAGACGAAGCAAGTTCAATAGTTGAATGTGTTTCACGTCCATTACAACATTCGCAATGCATTCAACAGTTAACAGACGTGCTCTCAAATTGATCTGTACCTTCCCCTAAGTGACAGGTTTCACAGATAACTTTGTTTGTCTCGCTTCAATTTTGATGTGGGAGTGAGCTGTAGGTGAGAGTGAGAGGTATAAATTAAAAGTGACTGCGCTAGGCGGCCCTATGAATTCAATGTACAGGCTGGTTAACTTACTTTCCCGTAAAGCGATGATCACCCAGCGGACGTCGTCACGATGCATGAAGTTCATTGCGTTTACTCCGTTCACCTCGTGCGTCATGTAGCCAGTAACGAGCGCAATGCGTTGCTCGCATTGGATTATTTCACCGTCGATGGAATGTCGAGTGCGGTACTCCATCCTGAAGGATTCTAGAGCGCTCTCGCTTAAGAAAGTCTCGGTTGTCGGACGCACCATACCCACGAAAACCTAAAACAAAATTATCGATGCGTTTTAAAATTAATTCACGTCATTTCTTTTTATTTACTAAATCATAACGATCATATTGTATTGAAGCTATATCGCAAAACCATTTTTTACTGGAAAATATTTGTGTTACATAAAATTATGTTCTACTGTATTGTGTCATTCAAGTAAAAGTTGGTTATTCTTGTGTCGCCCGTGTGCGACTCCTTTTGCAATTGTATTCTTTCAGAAACAAAACACTGTTAAAATTGCGTTCCTAATAATACACGTAACACAAATTAACTTCTACGTTTGAAATCTGAATCTGCTTAGTCTGCACCAACGCGTATACACAATGTTATTATCTGAAGTTCTATCATTAGCTGGTACACCCTGATAGTATTAATTACAAACATGTTACCTAAGCATAAGGGTTAATTAGTGGCAGTATTTGTTCGATATCTTGTAAGCGGCTCTCTATTCAGTTAAGATCTAATTAATAGATTAGCGTAACTTATTGAACAATGGATTGATCTGTTGGCAAATGTATAATATACTAAATAACCACGTTAAATACAGTTCGAATAAGCACTATGTTACGTTCGGAGTTCTTTGATTATGTGATGAACCAGAACTTTGTTGATTCAGCTGTAGAAATTAAAAAGCGCTGGATGCCAATTTGTCATCGGCACATTTAGATTCTGTTTGCAATTTTGGATTCAAAACATTGAATGAAAAATTTAAGGAACGCAGTTTATTTGGAATAGCAATGAACGACAAGAATTGCTAGGTATTGAATTTTTTCAGAAATTACTCCGAACTTTTGCCTAAATCACCATGAAAGTTGGCACATATATGTATCTTATTCTACAGTAACAGCCTGTGAATGTCCCACTGCTGGGCTAAGGCGTAAAAATATAAAAAAATTAAGTATTTATGTTTTTCACAAAGTTTTAGCAATCGATTTTATTAGAAGTTAATTATTTTTATCGATTTGAAAAATGTGATCGCGATAACACTACGATAATTATTTAGGACTCAACTAATCCCATTTGGAGCCTGGAAGTCGATTGTATTATTTAATGCTTCAATGATTTCCTAACCTTATATATATATTCAGATTGTATTACTATAAGTTATTAAAAACGAGGTTTTTTTAAATTGTTCAAAAATTTATAGTTAATTTCCACAACCTGTTTGTCATAAAAAAAATACAACATTTGTAGAGATAAATATTTGTAGTTATAAATTTAATATTTTTTATAAACTTAATAACGGCAAAATATGTTAGTAATAATAAGGTAACAACATTGCTTAATTATCCTAAGCTATTCATGTTTTTTTTACAATTTTTATACAATGTTTAATAATTTAAAACGAAAACTAATTATCTTAGAACTATATAACTTACCATTAACTCATTTTAGTAAAGTCAAAATATTAAAAAATCAGATGAATATGCAAGCACACTAAGTAGCTGAAAATCTAACGAGCGTCAGATCTCTTTTAGAAATTAAAAAATATATATACAACAGTGTTTACAGTAATTAACAGAATTTCTATTGTTATTATAAATACAATAATCTTTTATATATATAATATTGCAATTTGATGTAAATAAAATATATTATACGACTTATATAACTCTTCTCGTGTAAACGGTGAATGATAAATGTCCAAGTGACCTAGTAAACTGATTTCGAGGCTCAGCGTTGCTAGTGGCGCGTCCCGGACCAATCCGGATCTTGCTACCACCCCTCTCTGTCACTCTAATACGATGCACCATTTCATTTCATCGACCAGCAAATTTATTATGCCTGCACGCTGAATATGTTGATGTCATTATTGCCCACGGTAACAGCACACGTAATAAATTAGAAATCATTATGCATCCAATTCGATACATTGCAATTTTTCACTCTTTGGATAATGATTGGGAAAATTGATAACTAAATTGATAACTTGCTAATATATGCTTAAATATAAATCAATTTATTTGATACTATAATGAATAAATAATATAATATTTAATACTTTATTTATATTCATGTGATTGTTATTATAATTATCACTTCGTCATATAAGAAGAAAGTTTTATTGTAAAATATTTCGAGAGAGATAATAGCAAGTGGAAGTGTTATTTTGTGAAGTACACACAGTAATATCCCCGTCAGCCAACGAGAGCGTCACCTGTTGCTAGGATCCCGTGCTCGTAGTCTTTCCGTATTCCTTGAACATAGAACGAATGTGAAATTATTTATCCAGCATTCATTATATATTTAGGTATCTTAACATAGTTTTATATACAAAGGATATAATTTATTAATAACGATGATATAGCCTTATTATCGCTATAGCCTAGCTTGTAACAGACATTCCTTGCAATGTATTTTTTCAGTATAATTATTGTTTATGTTACAGGCGCCTACCTGTCGGGCGGGCGGGCCCGATGCTAATTATTCACCACCGCCTATAGGCACTGGCAATGTAAGCAATATTAACCATATATTATTTATTCGTTTGTAATATTATATGTTTTTGTATAGAATTGTTCTAGTCGCTGTTGATATTGTAGTTAAATTGTCACTCATTTCGTTAAATTTTTGAGATAGATTATTTTGTAATTAACACTTATTTTTTCTTTTGCTCGCATTATTATCTACTGTTTACTTTTGGAAACTGTATTGGTCAATGTTTTATCTTTGTATTTTATTTAAATGTGTTTCTTTGTACTGTTTGTCTCCTTAAGAAATGAAATATAAAATAAAACAGATTAATTTATTAATTACATCGCCAATGTGCCACCAACTTTAGGAACGAAAATGTTTTGTTCCCAATGCCTGTAGTCACATTGGTTTACGCACCCTTTAAATCGGAACCCGACAATACTAATTATTGTTCACTCGTGTACCGACCCAGACGGGCAAGCACAAAGCTATACCACCTAGTTAATCGTTTTGCCCAAATAATTTACGTAGGCTTTATTCGAAACATAATAACAACTAACATTAACAACTATAGAAATCTTAAAAACAATCGGATGAATGAATCGGACAAATGGAACGAACAAAGAAACATACAACAAATTAAAATCTTTTTATTGCAATACACATATAAATATGATCTTATACTGTTTCTATTTAATTTCGTCATTTCAACACACACCAGTAAACAATATCGATGGAGAAAGTTACACTAAGATCAAAAACCACAATTTATAAGCAACTCGATACAAAGTTATACAAAGCTTGGTTGCGTATAATAGGATTATATTCCTATCTTTTCTATATTTTCTTTTATTATTGAAGAAACAATTGAACTATTGATAAAATAGAAAAGCAGCAAACATGGTACACTTATGGACAAGGGCTGAAAGATTTTAAAAGAATATCGATTTTATATCACAACAGTGCTTCATGATAACATGCAAATATATCAGACGTACAAGTAAGGTGCTTCACGACATTTTCTATTACCGAACGAAGTAAATGTCAACTGACTTAATATATTAAATGTCTAGTGCACTTCAATTGATACAAATTCAATATCAATATTCAACTGAGACAAATTCAATACCAATATTCAATTGATACGACTTCAATATCCGAGTATCAGTCTCCTTTGACTTTATACAGATTCTGATATTAATTTTATAACGCACATCAAAGAACTCTGATTAAAATGTTGACATTTTAAGCCAGTCAAACGATTTATTTCATCATTTATATTCTATCGAGCATGTCTAAGAAGTATTATTAATAGCAGTGATCATGGATCTGGTTTTATTTATTATAACCTTTGTCTCGGTAGCGCAAATTAAAAAATTAAGCAATTCGAAGTCATCTTGCTATATGCATGTCGATGGTATACTGATTGTACGTTTTGAGATGTTACGTTTTGTTCAATGAGTAATATATATTTTTTAATCGAGGTCATATATCATGTACAATTGAAATGCCCATAACTCGTCTAAGACCACGCTACTCTGAGGGTTCGATGGGTAAACATGTCTAAGACTTTCACCTGACATTTGCAGGATTCCTCGCGATGCTCCCTTCACCACCGAGCACTTATTTATAAACGCAAATTAAACACATAAAAATTCAATGTTGCTTCTGTTTATTTGTCCGCAATCATCTGCATAAATTCAAGTGTTTTACCACTGATCCAGTGGATCCTAATGATTGATTGATGTAATTATAATCTTTCCTGAATATTTTCAATGGAAGAAGAATGAAAGAAAAATTAGACTCTTTACGAACCAAATTAAAAATATATTCTTACTCAATTCAAAAAGTCGGTTAATTAAATATTTTGTATACGTATTTAGTTTGCAAATCGAATATATTCATACATGAACGTTCTGGAACAATATAGTGGTCGATTGCAACTACGTGTTTTACATGAGGTCCAACGTTTCAAAGCCTTAGGCTGCGTGAACGAGATGCAAAATACATAACATGGAGTAGAAAGAGAAACACTAAACTAAGCTGAGTGGTCGGCTTATTTGTGCGTGGTTGAATGCATGTAATTGACGGATTTTCGAGAAATCGCTTGGAAAATTTTCCATCCATTGCGTTCTATTCAATCCATATACAAATTCCATCAGACTTTTATTGTCACATGGGCGTGGATGTTAATTGAATTCTTAAAATAGAAAGCATTTGTGTTGGTAGCAATAATAATTAGTTTTGTGTAATGTACTTACCTGTAAAAGAAACGCTTTTTCAGCGTCTGGTAGAATATGATCGCATTTTTTTTATTTGTTTGTTTCATTATTGTATTGAATTCTATAAGAGTTGTTACGTTCAACTCCTGAATGCACAATAGATACAAAATTGTAACAATTCTTTTGTATTTTCTCTCGTAACCAATTATGTAGAATTATAATAATAAATAATTATACAAATCATCATTTTCTTAGTAAACATTGTAGTGTAAAAGAAAAAGTCACTTATATAAATAAGACGTTACAGTGTTCCTGTGTATATTATTTGAAACGCATGTACTTACAATGTCATTCCCACTCGAAAATGGATTCTCCCCTCTGCATCTGACACGACGTCCGATTTGTACGATCTGGTCAAAACGCGTGCCCGCGCGGTCCGCTTTACGCAACGAACCTTCCACGTGACAAGTAACATACTTCGGTGGTTCGGAACGTTGGTGGCTTAATCTTTTGAATCTAGATAAAGATAATTTAAAATTAGAATATATAATGCTTTATAGTATAAGCCGTTAATGTTTTATTGTATTGAGCTATTATGTAAGAACAAATGGGAAACACGATAAGTTAATGTCAGAATGTGATATGCGACATTCACTATAATAATCATTAAGATTTGAAGCGTTTAAAAATCTTAATTAGGTGTTAAAAATTTCACGAATGAGATACGAAGCGAGTTCGTACAGGACTGCCCGGAAAACTTTCAATGCCTGATGAATCATTGAAACTCTACATCACAACAATTCTTTATGGGAAAGTAATTTCATCAGGACAATTTCGATATCACTATTAGTTCTGCCAAAGATAGAAACATATGTTATAATAGGTTTTATACAAATTGACTAGTTCTTTGAATTCGTGTAATAAGTTATAGCGGTTCTGACGAAACTCTATAAAATTAATTTAATTAATTGGTACGAATTTGGTTTGCAATGAGTCCAAAGTCAAAAGGTTCTCTGAACGACATCGTTTCATTAGCAAGAAACTCTACGGAAACTAATACAACTTAGTGCTTGTTTTAGTTTCATGTTATATGTAATGTTTATTATATTAAAGTGTGATGAGTAAATTAACCCAAGTTCTTGCTTGTTTACGCAAGTGTAGATGTTGCTTTACGTAGTACACGATAAATATGTTAGATAGTTAATTCCTAGAAAAAAATATTGTTATTTAAATTGTAATTTTCTCTTACCTTATAATGAAGCTCCTTTTTTCATTGCACAAAGCTTCTGCGACCGCCTCTTCCGCTTCTTTGTCTCTCGGTAAAAGTAGCTGACCGTTGGACGTGAGGTTACATGATCTTGGAAACAGTTGGTCGGCCAGGAGCTGATGGTCTTCTTTATGAATGATAGTGGTGACATTTTGGCCGAGTAAGTCCAGCTGTAAAGTATAAATAAAGTAATCATCACAATCACAATCATAATACTATTTTCTAGTTTATAAATTATATATATTAGGTCCTTACATATGAAATTAGCGTTTTGACGTACTGACCACTTTGATCAGAAATATGTCCTGGTTAAGAATTCGAAAATTGAATTTAAATTCGGTACATTTGAGTTTTGAAAACAGTCATCCATTTGATTTTTTCTCATTATTTTTTTTTGGCGTCGCTTATTACCGCACAATGGAAAACATGAAATATCGGTATATTTACGAGTACGAGTTCTACCGTGGCACCAGTGCTGCAGAAATAGCGAAGGATTAATTATGTGTACGGCGCTGGTGTCGCAAAAGAAAGCACGTTACGTTTTTGGTTTCAACGTTTTCGTTCTGGAAATTAATATGTAAGGACTAATATTAACACTTACATATTTTCAAGTAAATAATATGTAAATTAGTATTTGTTAATAGTCACTTTGTTCAGAGAAAGAATATTAAAAACCAGTCGACTAGTTTTTTAATTTAACAACTAGGCCATCAGAACAAATTCTTTTTTCACACATTTTATTTTTGTACATAAATAATGTTGATAATATTTTAAATTTAAAACACAAAAACACACTACGATAATCACGCTATATAATCGTTATTCATGTATAGTTTGTATACATTAGCCCTCAGTTCAGCCCTGAGTTTCATCGAAGATAGTCACAACAAAGGGTAACGTACCAACTAGAGATAAGTAAGTAAAGCTCTCAACCCTCCGATTTCAACGGATTCAACAGGTTTGAAAGGCATCCTCAGGCGAATAAGTTGCTTACCCGAGGTGAAGTTCAATTCAATTAAGTTAATACTACTTTGGTTAAAAATTATTCCGTCGTTTTGAGGATTTAAAAGTGTTTCCTAATAAAAATTGCTTTTTTTAAATTTATAATTATTTATTAACTTTTTAATGAAAATATATTATAATACATTTCCGAATAATATTCATATTGCTTGCCATGCTTAAATAAAAACCGAATGACTGATACCAGACAAATCTTCTTGTATCTTTTTTGTATATTTGATATATTTTGACTTCGGAATTGTATGACAAATAGCTAAACCCATAAAAAAATTCCTCGTATTTGTTAGAAATATTGATATAATAATTTCTAAGATAATCTAAGACTTTCAAACAGTCTATGTAGGCACTGGACATGTAACATGATATTTGGAGGAAGCCCTTTATTAATACATTATCTCCGGAATGAAACACATGTCACACGTCTTTTGTTTGTTGACCAGACGTTAGATGTCAATAGTACTATTTACGGTATTGTATACATTTCCATTGTCACAAATAACGTGTAATATTAAAGCCGGGTAGACTGATTGTATATCATGGTAATCATGTTCTATCAGGATTACAAACTCAAATGCCTTGTTGCTGTATTGGTTAGATTAATTATATTTTGGGCTGCAAATGCCGAGGGTTCGAAGTGTTAATGAATTTTTAATAGGTTTTCGAAAATTATTTTAGGTTTGGAAGCTTGCCGTTGGTATCTCGTCTGCCAATGTATTTCCTATAATTTTCGGATAGATAATCTTACAAATTGATTGCAATATACGAGAGTCTGTTACAAGGGCATTATTCAATTATGCTCTCCATTTGAGCCTCGTTCAATGTTTAAATCGTTAAACTATTGAGATTTGAAAAAAAAAAAAAATTAATCAAATTTATGTATATATACTTATGTGAGCCGTGTCCATACGGCTCATTCGTGTGATGCGCAAACAGAAGGGCGCCCCCTTATGTTGCGCCCGGGGCGACAACCCAGTTTACCCGCCTGCAAGTCCAGAACATGACGTACTAATCGAATTTCAAAATAGTACTCGATCATTAATTGCTATCAGAAAGTGATATACATCGTTCACTGCAGTAATTATAAAATAAAAGATATACTCATTGAATTAACAGATCAAGAGAAGGCGGTTTTCAAGTTAAAGGTCGAATCGACCGAGTATGAAAATAGCATTGTCTTTGTCTACTTTGTCATCTGACTTCTGCCTGAGTGGCATGTGGCTTAGATCAAAGTTTTATTAGTTACGACTCGTGCTTGGTGAACATTTTTGAAATAATATCAGATAAAATTCTACATGTTCAATACAAATCTCACTAATAAGCCTAGAGTATTGTTAATAGTATATATATGTTGTTATTTTAAACGAATAAGAAAATTATACTTGTCGCACACAGACAGGGAGTAGAGAGAGGACGAACTATGGCATACGAATCGGAACATCCCATGAGCGCGCTAATAGATTTCTTACGACAAAAACGCTAAGTTATCAATATTGAAATAATAATTATACATAATTTGGTTCACAGAAAGTTCCCCGTGTTCTTCTTACCTATTGATCTAGCTAGTTTGATAAGTATACTTGTGACTTATCAGGTCGCACTTCCGGGAGTCTACTACTAAACTGTCGACGTCTAAGCAACTTATTATTAGTTGTGTACTATGTTTGCCTAACTTAAACATTTGGTCTGTGTTGCATAGTCAAACATTTGAAGTTTGTGAAGTGAACATTTAACTTAGGTACTTGGAAATTTGAATGTTTTAATAGACTAACTGTATTTATGATATAATATAAATTAAAAATATCTGAAACATTGTTTTCTTTTAATTATTCTAAAGTAGTTGTAAAAATTGTTTGAACTGAAATGGATTGAAAACCACTTGTAGTCATCTTGAAATTTCGGTCGTATTTACAAATACAATAATAAAAAACTGGCTAAAAACGTTGTATCACGAAAGTACTTAAGTATTGACGTACGAGTTGAGGTTTGTGAAACTTAAATATTGTCAAAGCTGAACCATGGCGATGTTCTTTATTAATTTATTGGTCTTTATGATAATTTGTTCGCATTCAGCGGCTGGGCAGCACTAACAAAACACTTGGTGCGTTTGCTTTTATATTCCGCCAAAAACCTTTAAACTAAGTTTATCAACGAAGCCAACTTTATTAATATCCGTCAACTAGCGTAGACAACTCGAACTTTTAATATGCGTCACTACTCTATGAGGTTTTAAAATATCACCACCCTATTAGTATAATAAACTGAAGTGCTTAACATCTTCAAACAAAAAGAGAAACAGAGATTAGAACGCTAAAAATGCCCGGATATTTCAGAGCCGCCTTCCGGGCAGTTTTAAATTTACTGCGATCAAATTTTATACTTGCCCCCTTAATGGGATATAGCCATACTATGGATAGAAATACCGATATATACTATATCGGGATATAGCCAAGTCTAAAATACAAAACACATCAGTTATAACCCATAAGTATTTTCAGCTTTAATTTCATTTAAAATATTAACTACGCATCAAAATTACGGTTTTCATTTAATGTAGTTAAGTGCTAAATAACAAATGATTTATATAATTAAAAATAATATAATTAATATTTCATTTAAATGCCTATTATAAGGCTAATACATAAAAATACAATTTATTTAAATTCAATTTCGATCTCAATAGATAGACAATCTCAAATGTTAAATATTCAAATCCCACTGGTGGGTTCGATAAGTGCTTTTAAACAAACTTTACCGCCTCATATGAGTATAGATTTGTATTATTATACTTAAAACTCTGTATGCAATTAAGTTAAAATTTATACTATAAAAAAAAGATTACTCATAACTTATCACATACCTCAGTATAGCCTAAATATTCTTGAATATTTGGCGAGACGACCACAATGATCCCTTTATATGTAGTGGTTATGAGAAAACCTTTAAGGGTCTTCAGCAAAGTCTGCGTGAACCCAAAACTGAACTCGGGTCCCCGATCGATGCTGCTACCAAACACTGCAACAAAATACAATAAAACATTTAGTCTATTTGCTGGATTCATTGCGCACAAATCTAGTAAAGGTAGTATCAATTATATTTATGTTCATTATTATCAAAACTTCTTTTGTAAGTACTCATGATTAGTCAAGCTCTACAACCACACCACACTAAGGCTTTTGAATGGATCTATTTAACTTCAAGCATATAAAACGTCAGTAGATAATTTTTCAATTAATTTCGTTGACACGGTTTTGAAGAGATAATTCTTATGACATGTGTGCCGTGTGGCTATAACTCTACAGTGGCTGACCGGATATATCGGAAATGAATGTTCGTTTCGAACATTCGTTCATTTACTCGTAGTATAATGCTCTTCAGAATATGATTAGTAACTTGTTTCATCAATCTTTGTAGGAAATTGTGTGTGACAAAACATTTACAACAGAAATTCTTCAGAAATTCAATTATTTTATCATGTCTTCCTATACCGGGGAACACGTGATAAAATAAACACAAATAAATCACCTGCACTAAACCCGTGTTCTATTAACAAAAGGCAATCTCAGCTATACAAATACATTTTAGTTTATATAATAATATTATACGTTATTAAAAAGAAATAAAGGTCGCATAAGGAGACTTGTAAAGAAAATTGGTTTTCAATCGTATGATAAAAAATACATTTTCCAGCAGTCTTTATTAAGTACTCTGCATGTGTTTGAGTAAGCAGAAAAAAAGCGTGGTTTTGGTCAAAGATACTCATCAACATATAGATTGCATTTTTGCCGTGAGTTATGTATTTACGATGTAATTTTAATTCTTGCATATCATGAATTTCCGTAGTGAAGTTTGAATAAATTATTATTATTTTTAGTGAACGCCTGTTGGTCGAAATTCGAGCGTAATTTTCTAATACAAAGACTTGAAGCTTTATTGGTTTTTTCATTTGAATACAATATGCAATACTTATCACTACGTAATTTATATTACTAAACAAAGTCCCTTGGCGATTTTTGTTCAGTCTAGATGCGAGAAAGTGTATATACATAAGTATTCGTAATCCGTGACGAGCCTCATAAACGATCCTCGATAGGGATTCGATATTTCTATTGATGCTACTGAAAACACAATTCTCGGTAAATCCTTCGTAAAAGTTTCTAATTAGCTTAATTGCTTGTTATACTATTAACTCGTAAAAGAATTTAAAAACAGAGATTTCATCAAATTATCGGATTAATCTTCTTATTTCTAAAATCCTTTTGAACAATGTTTTTTCTTCGCAATTAGGTATTTCGTCTATTATAACGATATTATAAATCCTTTCATGGAGATACTACATCTATTTTTAATTCTTTAATCGATATAACTTTAATATAAGAGAGTTTTTTTTACCCACCTCATAACCCGTTGCTTTAATTAATAGGTTTGTTGCAGATCGTACCGGATTATTTTCAGGGTGGGTCATTACATTTTATTATTATTATAATTTAAAATCCTGTGTTAGGAAATGTCATACTAACCATACTTCTTTAAACAAATTAATCAGGATTATCGGGTCCTGCGAAAGGTATTTTTCAACTCAAGTATGATGCTTTGCTATCCCATACGGTAAAAGTGAGAAAATAGTGAGAACCTCGCGTTAAAGCAAATATTTGTTTAATATCTCCAACACAATTTGAAAATAGGCACCGTGGATACAGTGAATATGGAAACCCTGTCGAACCGATCCTTCCGTTCACGGTTCCTATGAGTTTTGTAACAATAGTTGGTCTGTAATTTCGAGGTTCGATCCCCTTCCCGATTAAAATCGAAGCGATGTGATCGTATCACACGTAGCCCAATAAACAAAACATGCCTTGAAAAACCTATGTCGAAAATCGGATTAAAATCCAGTTCTTGCTTATGGACCCAGTACTTTGTAATCCTATGCGAAATTGTGCCCGAAATACTGAAAATGAAATCGACGTACGTATTTATAACAGAATTGAAAATAAACACGTATTCGAAAAGCAATAACGCAATTGTATTTTCATTTAGTTAAACAGCTATCTGATTATACAATTTAAGCTAAATATTATGTATTCCAACTTTGTATTTCAACGTTTATCCGCTTCCAAATAGTATTTACATATTATATTACATATTTATTAATCATTAAGCTCGTAATGTTTTTAGTAACCTTATGGTGTTTTCAATTCATTTTGGTTTCGTTTACATATATATTGGTGTTCAGTGGTTAATGAAAGTTTATTTTCTCTTTATGTAACATAAATTGTTTATGATGGAAATCACAAGGCCGAGCTCGGGTATTAAAGCAAAGCAAACATAGGTTCTAAGAATTCACTCAGATTCAGTTATAATCGAAAGAAATACAGGCAAGTACAAATCGGACTCGCGCTCTGATGGTTCCGTACCACTGCAAAAAAACTGATATATTTACCAGGTTATTTTAAGATTTATAATGTTCCTAGATTTTTCTTTAATTTGTTCACAAAAAATAATTTCCTCAGTTATTTTTTTTATATATTTTTTTAAATAACACATTTACGGTTTTGGATTTAGTTTGCAGACTTTTTCCTATAGTTGTGCTACAAGATATGGTTTCTTACCAAATTTCATGATTCTAGGTCAACAGGAAGTACTCTATAGGTTTTGTGAATGTAAGAGAAATGCGACATAAACTTTTCATTGCGCAGACTTCTTGTCTTTAGTGTTTGCATTTTTCATAGCTTCAAGGGACCGCAGACCTTATGTTTTAATTTAAACTTTATACCTTTATGCATTTGAAAAAGTTGACAGACAGACAGAAAGACAAACGGACAGAGAACGAAGTGATCTTATAAGAGTTGTGTTTTTTCCTTTAAAGGTACGGAACCCTAACAATTAAGTACATGTTAACTCAGTGCTGTTTATTTGTTTGAACTCGCACCGCAAATGAAATCATATTTTAAAATAGAAAATGCTAAAACAGTAGAAAAATACTTTGTTGAGTTTTTAATTATTTTTGCTTTATGTAATAACAGAAGTCGGTGTTGAGCACAGTTTTTGTTTCATTTTTAATTTGAACTGTTGGCTTAGAAGCGAATATAATAAAGGTGAGCGACTAAAGCTGTTATGCCGACAATTTAATCAAAGTGATGTTGTTGTTTCAGCGACTCAAGTTAACTTATAAAAATATATTTACAATTAAATTACATGTTCCTTATTTTAATTACAATATTGGCATAGCCAATACGACACCAACCTTTGGAACTTAAATATTATCTCTTGTGTCTGTAGTTACACTGGCTCACATGCAAGCCTATAAATGCTATAGGGCTATATATATAAGGCCTATAGGCATAAAGTAAAAACATAACACATGTTTTACGTTTGTTATTTGAAACAATATGACAATTACGAAACTATAAGAATGATTTTACTTTTTACCAATTGTACTTATGACTGAACGTCTCACGTTCTTATTTGATAAACAATGTATTTAATATTATCACTAGAACACTGACTTGTTATATAATATAATTATTTACTATACTTTTATAGAACTAAAAAGGTCTGCCAATGATGTATTTCCTGTAACGTTTTTCGAAACATTCCATAATGTACATATGTATATGGAAGTCATAATATAATTCTAAAACTTCTAAAATGAATATGTAAATAATTTCGATAAAGATTATTAACTGTGTCAAATAATTTGACCCGAAGTTATCGTCGAGTGCGCGACCGTGGCATTAAGTGAGTGTTAATGGAAGCTCTATTACTATCAAAGACACAACCTAATCGAGTTCGATAAAAAAAAAGTATTTAAAATTATCGAAGCGTTAAAATGCACGTTATTCAGAATAAAAATATATCTATAAATAAATAGAATACATTAATGAAAGTCTAAGAACGGTCTTATCCGTCATCATAGTAAAATGATTAACGTAAAATAAAATTATACGGTAGTCTCAGAGACTTATTTCAATAGACAATTTCAAACATTTGAAACATACAAATATTTTAGTCTTGTGAAATATATATAACGAACACGTGTAATATATATAACGAACAGCCCCCCCCCCCCCGGTTTACGGTGGTGCTTACAAGAGTGAGTGTTGTTGATAGGTTTGTCGTTTCTTTCACGCAGCAATGAATTCTTCGTTTACACGAATGTGACATACGACAAAAATACACGCTTCTGTTAGATATCTATCGTTAAACTGTAAGACGACAATAATTTATATGAAACTAAGTAATTATTAGGATATTTTTAATTTGGGAATACTCTTTGTATATATATTGTATAATTTTAATATCCAAAAAAATGCACGGTTCCGGAAAAAAAATAATCAAATTTTGTTACTATCTTACTAAATTTTATTCAAGTTGTAATATGTATGAATTTGTGTAAACGTACATACATTTATTATAACAAATATACTAACGGCCGAATACTGAAACGTCATTCAAATATGATTGGGACTTAATTATTTGGAACGTCATTAATTACAAAATTTAGTATGCGAAATTTGAAATTAATGGCGTTCCAAATACTTAAGTCCCACTTCATATTTGAAAGACGTTTCAGTATTCGGCCATAAAATCTGAAACGATTATCCGACTTGACTTTCATCGATTAAAATATTATAGTATAAAAAGTAAGCGTTCTTTTAAACGCCTACAACAAATCAATCAAAAGAGTATTTCCATACTCTTGAGGGTAAAGATACGGGGGTGTCGGTGGGTGGTGGGTTTGTTTAAGCGAAACACTCTTTAAACTATGGAGGATATTTTCGTTATTACGTTAATCTCCTCCGGCTTGGATGGGTTCAGAAAATATTAAATTCTGATCATGCGCCCACTTTTTGATTTAAAACGAGAGTTTTTATATAAAACATTATGGTATAAAAAATGGGCAATATTCATTAAATTATTATTATGTTATTATATTGAAACATTACAAAATAGTTATTTAGTTGGTAGTTATAATCCACTACCTCATATATTGAATATAATGTACGTTTTTTAATTTTAACATTTGGTGGCTATTAAAATTTTTGTTTTTGGAATATTTTTTTTAGTTCACTAGTCATATAATACGTAAAAAAACATGAAACAACATAAACAACGTTTTTATTATCTAACGAATTTTAAAATCCTTCATCTATCTATTTATATATAAAGTAAAAACTATTTCACAACTACAAATCCTACACAATTAAATTTTTCAGTGACGTTTTACACAATACGCTTTTAAAAGACTTTCAATAAAAATGACGGATCAATAATAATAAAAGTAATGATAGGTTTTGTCACCCGTTAATCCTGTAGGATTGATATTTGCCGTTTATTTTTCCCAGACATCCAACTGGGATTGGTCGGCTTTGGATAATCAATTAACAAAAAGGTAACAGTCATAAAAAGAGAAAAACCTTGTACTGTTTTTGATTATTATTAAAAAAATTATCGTTACAGGCTTAAAAAATATTCACTCTTAACAAGGTTTGCGATAACAATACCCGTTCCTAACTATAAAATTGATTTGAAAATTTCTACTTGATGGTTTTTCCTGAAATTGGATTTCCGAAAATCCATTACTAAAAGAATGAAAGTGTGGAGACGTGTAGGTGTCCATATTTTAAATCAATCAAGCTTTAACAATGCATCGGCTATGGGCTAGAAATTTGTAGGCACCTTCTAAAATATTGTTTTCAAAATACGACCTGTAAAAAATAAAAAAACATAAAACCTACAAATTTCAATTTGGGATTTTTATATTTAAAGAGTATTTTATCTTCGAGCTTTAGGAGCCTGTAAAATTCACCCGATATTTATAAAGTATTTCATTATTTTTTTGCCAAGTGAAGCGTACAGGTCAGCTTGTAATGTGATAAACTATAAAATATTTATAGAAAAATGTCTACGATTAATAGGATGTTTCAAAATCTCAAAGTCTAAATAATACACAATACGGCGTGCATTATAACAATGTGCATTAGTATTCGTTTGCAAACCATTCAATTTGCGGACGCACGTTAGTTGAGTGGAACGATCCATGCATTTTCGGTTTTTGCACGAACACATCGTCGTACCCTCCGTTTATTTGATAACTCAATTCACTACCTCGATACCATTCCATTTGATGTTACGTCATGGAATGTCAGCATCGAATATATTAACTGACTTAAAGTTGTATCAAATTAAGATGTCTGTGTTTAAGCTTGTAATGTTACATTTTCACGACTTTTCAATTGGACAATATAATAACAGTTCATGAACAATCTACTATGCTAAGTGCTGTGAATATATTATTATGTTTTACTCATAATGATTCATTCAATAAACGTAAGGCATACTAATTAAATAATATAAAGCGTGGATATATGTTAGAATATTTTGTAGGCCTTTCTCTATATTTAAAGAACAAATTTATAATTATAAAACAAAGTTCTAAGTAATCAAAGTTATATTTAATAGCAGTTTATTCACTTGTGCACATTAATACATATGTCCTAAACAGGTGGCTAATCTCTCTTAAAATTTTCCGCCGTGGCCGTAATCGCTCAGAAGATCATCACGTGGCAATTTACATACGAATTCCACTACGTAATGCCCACTAATTAGGCCAAAGAAATGCCTCTTAAAATACTAATTTCTATGGACTGGATGACCGACTATTTCAAACAATATTAAATATAAATATAGAAATAGAATGCATTGCATAATTTAATCTTCATCCGCATAAAACTCAACGGCGTGGGATTCACGGACGCACATAACAAAATCCTACGTAAAAATAGTACCTTTACTATATCGTAAACTGTGTATATAATGATTGAATTATATATATAATATTATAAAACAAAGTTCTAAGTCATCAAATACTATACATCATACATACAATACAAGTCAACACTTCGAAATTAACAAAGTTTAACAAAACAATAAAATGCAAATAATGTTATGTGGGTTACGATATTGAGAAAAATTTTCGCGTTTGACCAAACAGCTAAATAAAGCATTTGAAAACCAAAGGATATCAAATCTTTTCCAATTCATTCTTCATTTGAGTTTAGGTTCCAAGTGATATTTTATAAGAAAGTTTTTCTGCCGTCTTAACTAGTTAAATAATAAAAACCACACGACATAAATTATTATCAATAACGATTACATATTTAATAATTGACACCTAATTTTGCCTATCCTACACTTATTTCCTTACAACATACTTATATGAAATGAATTAATCAAATATTCAATACAATATATAATAAACTATACCCCAATTTGTATGAATATCTGTGTATGAATACTGTGTGAATATCTACCTAAAGCGGGAAGTAACACCTAATAACATGACTCACAGTATAACTAGTATGAGTTTGTTGCGTAGAACAAATAAGTTATACTAAAAACTCAACTGCGCAGATTAGTATTTGTAATCTTATGTATTCATTTTTAATCGTTTCGTAATTATTTTTAACTCGCTACCTGTCTCGACTTTGCACGGTAAAAAGGATATCTACTCAATTATTATTACTTTTTATAACTGAATAAAAAATCGGCTCAGTGGTTAAATCACCCGAATCTTACCGACGCGATTGTTGCGATTATCGCGTGCTTAATGTGTTTTTATTATTCAAGTCTTGCTTGTCCTGATTATACATTGATATAAATTATTATATTAAATAAATTAAATTTAGAATCACAAGTCTCAGTTGCGAAGTGTTTTCATATTTGTTTCCAAAATATGTGTCAGTAAAATTAATATGTTATTTATTTTGATGCGTCGTGTTTTGATAGTCAAATAAATGTTTTATTTTATTCCTTTAACGAGCTGTGTTTTGCTTTCTTATTTGATAGTGTTACTGAATGTAAGGACGAGCTCTCAAATCAAAGCCTGATAGTAGGGTGTCAGAATACGTGTGTCGTAATGATGTATCCTATTCCAACACTCAGTTTACTACGTGTTCACCGTCGAGAAATAAATTGAACTTAAATTACATGTTTCTTATGTTTAACTATTTTATTATTTACCTATGGCGATTGCATAGGAAGGCGGACGAGCATATGGACCATCTGATGGTAGGTCACCAACGTCCATAGACAATGACATTGTATGAGATGTTTACCATCGCTCACATCGAAAATGCGCCACCAACCTTGGGAACTAAGATGTTATGTCCCTTGTGCCTGTAATTACACTGGCTCACTCACCCTTCAAACAAAGCCCACCAAGTAGTTAGTAGTTATTAATATTATTATACTCACGATGTGAGCTTGTATGTTGACTTTTATTAAAAAAATCGGTATATACAAATATTATATGCAAGGTTATCTTCTTTATATCTTGTTGTGTGTGTTTAACTGTTTAGGTTTCTGAAACTATAACATCTCTAAATTTTTCAACCACCAATCAGCAATAATTAGTATTATTTTGTTCCGGTTTGAAAGGCGAATGAGCCAATTTAACTACACGCTACCGATGTTGGTGGCGCATTCATGTAACGATTCATCTTACAGTACGAATGCAGTGGTGACTACTTACCACCACGTAACCCATTTACTAGCCTCCCTATTTTATATAAAATATACAAACAAGACTTGTATTTCCTCTAATATTATGATTTATAGAAATTGCGAGAAATCAGATCCGCTTAGCATAATAAGGTATCTTTGATTGTTCTTTCAAAGACTGAGAAAATAAGGGAAAATACGAAACCTCTAAGAATTGTTCATGTAAGTTTCGTTGTTTATTGAATTTCAATAAGAAAATAAATCCATTTTGCACTGAAGGGAAAATCTAGAGATTTTTCTTCTGATTGAATAAAGAACTCAGAATTTTCAACAATCAAGTCTTGTAGTATAAAGTTTCCATTGTAAAATGATCTACAACCAGCATTCAACAATTTTAACAAGATTATAATTTTTCAAATTGTATACGGTAATGACGGAACATTGAAATAATATGTATACTTCATTTTGTCGGGTTATATTAATTATATATAAGCGTACATTCCAAGTCATAACAATTACGGGCAAGAATGTGGTGAAACTAGATAATTATTCAAAAAACGAAGCGTAGTTCGAACTAGAAACTAGATCATACTGTACTGCGTCACAAGATACAAAAACACGATTATTAAAAACAAAAGGGTTCAGCGTTCAATGGATTGATTACTTATTATATAAGATCATAAATAATATATTATTTATGCATTTATGTATCACAATATCTACATGTACATATATTATAAAACTGGAGTTCGTATTATTGAACAAACTCAGAAGATTTAATTGAAATATTTATTTTAGCGGTTCGAAATAATTATTAATTATCCGGACTTTAAAGAAGGTTTTATTATGACGCTGTGGCTGGGAGAAGAGCGAGGAGGGACGTGAGGCGCAACGCCAATCAATATGCAAAATGTATGTACATATAGGCATGCGTGATACAGTTTTAATGAAGGTAGCCTTGGGTCAGTCCAGTGAGAAACATATTAACATTATTTCTGTAAACATTTTTGTTTGCAATGAAACTTCATACATTCATTATCATGCGCTTTCATTTTATCAAAAAATTACAAATTTTAACGTAACATTTCGGACTGAGGCCTCTCCTCCTTCAAGGAGAAGGTTTTGGAGCTTGCTCCACCATGCTGCTCTAATATGGTGGACTTTCATCTTATGGGCTCCTTTACCATCGAGCACGAGGTACATTGTTAACACAAAGTAAGCACATTAAAATTCAACGGTGCTTGCCAGGGTTCGAACCTAAAATCATCGGTTAAGACGTCGTCTACCCACTAAGCAAGCAGGGCTCTCTTTACGAGTAGATGCTCATTAAGTATGTATTAATACCGTTAATTTGTATAAGAATCGTCGATTTCAACCTATACATAATTTTGTATTTATTTGAAACTTTGTGTGTTTGCTTAACGATACAAAAATTATGGATAGTCCTAAATATGACAATGACGTCCTCGTGATAGATTTTCCTCATGACAACAATTCTCGAGGAAGGCTAGCCAAATGCGTGGGACACACTATAATGCACAAGTGGGTACGCAAACACAGGTGCACTCTCTATTTCCTAACTCTCATAATCCAATGGGGCAGCAATCTGATACATTAATATTAAGGGGACTGCGTTATAAAAAATTTCCTTTAATTCGTAACAGCTAAAAATACATGAAAAGTTTAATTATCACATTTTATATTTTGTACAGGCAACGGAACCGTTGACATGTATTTTCTATAGAAAGGAAATATCGTCTTGCATTGTGAAATCGCGTATAAACTAATTCAGCATACTTTAAATTTACAAATATATAAATTACCTATCATGCTTGGGTTACTGATAAATATCAAATTTCATTATTTCCTCACTCACGGAATATCGACTTATAAGTCAGGGCCCACACACAAAGCATGCGTCCATTTATGAGCACACAGTTCCGTGCATATTGACAACTTATTAATCCTTTAGAAAAATCGTACTACGTTGATGGGAGCGTGGTAAGCATAAAGCAAAAAAAACGTACCATGTTGATGAGAACGTAGATAGTGTGCTGCAAGTCGAAGTACGTTCCTCTTGTTCATTTTTCGGCCGGGTTTGACCACCGGCGGTACTATCGAGGCTAATCTTGCGACGGATTCATTCATTTTGTCCCGCCTTTGCTTCTCGGCTTTGTTTCGCAACTCTCGCGGATTTTCCCTGTAAAAAAGATACAAATAAATATAGAATAACTTCGATACAGAATATGATGTACATTTTATGAGACTCAAAATAACTGAAATAGTAATTAAATCTTACGAGATAAAAATATTTGTTTTTGGACGTCAGTAAGATTATTATTACACAACATTAGCTGTTAGAAGTTATAATAATTATTGTCAAATTGAATTATAAAATGAAAAAAAAATCCACCTCTGGAATTAACTGAGTGGATAACTACTGTATTTTATTAAATAGCAATTTCAATCCCAATGCCTTTTTGTTTCATTTTATGGAGATTAAGTATTAAACATTATTCATAATTAAGTGCAAATTTGCAATTAAAATGGGACTTATTCCCAGTTTTTGATGGTTTCCTAATCTGAAAACATACTGGATGTTCATTGGTCATCTATTACAACATTAGCTGCCATCGACCAATTAGCAAACGCAGCGTAGGGCGCCCTCCAGCCAGGTGGACCGATGACCTCATGAAGGTAGCGGAGACCGACTGGATGTGGAAGGCGGAGGACCGGGAGCTTTGGCGCACCTTGGGAGAGGCGTATGTTCAGCAGTGGACAAAGATAGGCTATTGATGATGATGATGACCAATTATAATTAAGATGCAAGTAAAATAGTCTGTTAACGAGGCATTGATTAGCGTTTCAGAAAGTAGTGAAGGTTGGTTACTATTGAGAGATCACTTATTACACCCATAACCTCATCATTCAAAAATTTGACACAATTATTTTGTTAGCAATTTGATACCGTATATGGCATACCGATTGCCAATAAATTATGACAATGGTTCCGATGTTAATAAATGATCACAAGGGATCAAGCACAAAAAAAAGAATAAAGGTTTGCGGCACAGAAATATGAAAATACTTAGTGGTAGAGCTTTGTGCAAGCTCGTCTGGGTAGGTACCACCCACAGATATTCTACCGCAAAACAGCAGCACTTTGTATTGTTGTGCTCCGGTTTGAAGGGCGAGTGAGCCAGAGTAATTACAGGCACAAGGGACATAACATTTTAGTTCCCAAGATTGGTGGCGCATTGGCGATGTAAGCGATGGTTGACATTTCTTACAATGCCATTGTCTATGGGCGTTGGTGCCCGCTTACCCTCAGGTGACCCATATGCTCGTCCGCCTTCCTATGCAATAAAAAAAATATTCGTGAAAAATGCAAATTTAAAAATTTCTACCTCAATCGATTTTATCTGTTTCGACATTATTGTTATCAGTCAATTTACACTGACCAAATATTTAATAATTATCAAAACAGACTCTTATCTTAGTTATTTTTATAAAAAATATGTCATATTAATATATAATATGTAGAAATACAATCACAAATAGCATTACATAATCATCTCATATCAATATACCGGGTAATCAATAACAAAACAAAGTGTAAAGTTCGTAATAAAATATACTGAAACTTGAGAATCGTTGCTAAGCGCATAACGCTGAGCCGAGGGATATGTAAGATGTATGTTTTACATTTATATATCTAAGCACTCTCTACTCATATGATCATCTCATCAGCAAATTATTCGCATCTTCGTTTGAGTGTGTGTGTGTAAGTGTGTGTGTGTGTGTGTGTGTGTGTATTTTAACATGACATGTTTATATTTAAAATTAATTTAGAAAACATTATGTTGATAAAATTATACTAAGTTTTGAGTAAATCTTTATGATAACGGTAAATCGTATAAACTTTCACACATCAAGTCAAATTTACCCCATTATTTAGAACTAAACTCAAAATTTAAATTTTAACTCACACAACTGAACGGCTTTGGAAAAGATAAAATAATAATACAATTTACATTTCTATTCAACTATTTTAATTAAAGTTGTTGATAAAAAAAACGAGGAAATCTCGTCAACAAAATAGGAGACTTATATATAATTTAATTACCATCACTATTCGAGAAAGATCATGATTATCACTTTATGATGACAACTTTTTAAACATAAAATCAGCGACGCTAATTCACAGCATGCTTTTTAAATTCTTATATTTTTACATTATACATGTATATTACAAATACCCAAAAAAACCGGTTTTATTTCCTTTCCTACTTTTTTATTTTTGCCATGTGTCACTCTGTATTATAATTAACCTATATTATATAAGTATGTGAAATTAATATATTTTTAGCAAAATTTGTATATTGTTGAAAATGAGATGAAATTTTTTTTTAATAATTATACATAGTTGGTATAAAATATAAAATATTACTGCAGAGGGCTTCCAGGTAACTTAATCAAATCAAGAAAAAATATCTCGAAGAAAGCATATCTTAGAACTAAGCTCAGTTCAAATTACAAACTAGAAAATTGTTTACCTGGAAATAAAATTTCTAAGAGTTATGAAATCTACACTTCATTTACTTTGCGTTCAAGTATTCCCTCGGAATTCAATAATAAAAAATAAACCTGCTGTCTGTATACGAAATATTAAAAGCATAATATATTTTGTATATCTTACATTATATTAAATGATACATGTATATTACAATATATATCAATAGCTATTACAATTAACTTAATTATTTCCTTTGAGATATACAAAGATTTCGAGATGGAATTGTCAAGTAAAGACAAGTTTCGGATATAACTTACTAAAAAAATATAAAGAGTCATTGCAATTATTGTTTTGTATATACACATGTTCAATTGACATTGCATACATAGTGGTTTATTTTTGAAATATTTATTTGTAGTCTTAACGAATCGATGTAATATAGTTACTTCTTTATTCGATGTATTGTGAAACTATGGCAGAACTCGACCCGACCTTATTCGTTATAAAAATATTTCTTAAATAAATTTTCAACGAATTTTGCGATGATTTCTAATCTCATTAACTATTTTTACTTTACTGAAGTTACCGATATAACCGCTGGATTCAAGTTTTACCCTATCATGTTTTTTTTTTTTTCACTTTATTTTGACACAAACAGTCATTAATCTAAAACTACAATGATCTAAAACTAAGTAACATAAAGACAAGGAGTGTCCAAACTTGAATACATTTAGAATATATATATATTTTAATAACATCAGTTTGAAAACAGTGGTGAAAGTCGTCTAAACAGAAATGATACATACCTTAAACTATTAAATAGATAACAAGTAAATAAGAAATTATATAAAAAATCATTTTAGTCACTATAAATTAAAAAAAAATATACATTAAAAAAATAAATAAATAAAAAAAGACGAAAAGAGAAAAAAAGAGATGAAATCGTTTAATATATTATAAGTGAAGTTTTCCTGCGATTTTGGTTTTAAAAGTATTCAAGGAATTATTGAAAAGATCAATATCATTAAATTCTTTGTTATAAGTTGTAATGCTACGTGAAAAGAAATTGTTACGGGTGTAGTTTTTATGATATCTGGGTGGTATGAGGGCATGTATATTTCTCGAGGGGCGACAAGGAAGTCGAGCTTTTATAATAAAGTTTATTTTTGCAAGTAAATTAGCAGAATCAATCCTATTATTTATAATATTAAAAAGTGTAACGATGTCAAAAAGTTTCCTGCGGTTTTCAAGACTTAACAATTTGTAATATTTAAGAGATGAACTATATGAGGTATGCGATTGCTGGTTACGGAAATTTAGTATTTTAATAAATTTCTTTTGAACTTTTTCCAGGCGATCAATGTGTTGCTTAATTGAAGGGTTCCATACGGAACAACCAAATTCTAAAATTGATCGAACGTAGCTAAAATAGAGTAATTTAAAGGTAATAACTTTTTTGAAAGGTGTAGTTATTCTATTAATGAAACCTAAATTTCTCAACGCTTTTTTAATAATAAAATCAAAAATCATATTGTTGATATTAGATTTCTTATGTACAATACAATATACGTAGTACAAGAAAAACAGTAACTTGTCTATCTATCATATGACATTATACAAAGTACTCGAAAAAACAATAAATCAGTACAAATAATTTATTAGAAGAGTCGCACTGTACTATTAATACGATTTTTTTTTGTATTAATAATACAATTTGATACAGTGTGCCAACTTTTAAACCGAGGCAGACTTATAAGGAACTCGAATTATAAATAAACTAGACAACAAAATTATAAGGTAAATTTAATACTGAATAAATAATATATCTTACATAATTTATTAAACATGTTTCAGAAAATGTTTGGAAAAGGGATTCTCACGCGAGACCAGGTGTGGACCGTTATTATTTTAATCGTATCCATTGTCATCTTATGTTTATAATTTCTATGTATTGTACGATGTATATGTTTTAATAATTTATTTATTTAATATGAGGTCTAAGCCCACCTGGTCGGTACCATTCAATCTGTTAATCTACTTTTTTTGTTTACTCTAAATAGCGGCAGAAAGCAACATATATTGGTTTACTATATATATATTTATATATATAGCCGTATTGAATGCATTATAAAACTTGAATTAATTTGAAAAATTACTCATTTGTGTGTCAACTGATTTCTGCTTCGACTTTTGATTCTAGCTTTATTATTTTGTTCACTTTGTGTCCTGCGAATTTTAAAGAAGCATTCATTTTGCACGTCCCCTCTATTCGACGAAACAAAACCATCGCAAAATCGAAAATCATCATACTCTACTTACATACGAATCGATACATTTGTTTCACTACACATGTAAAATATATACACATGTACAATATGTACATACTGTATATACGTGTATGACGGTCTAATGTGAAAACAAACTAATTTTATACATTTGCCAAACACTAAATTGTTTTTACGACCTGACACGTTCGAAAGTTTTAAGTACTTATTGATGTATTAATTATTTTGGCTCGTCAATATGTTTGGAAATATTCAAAGTAATGTATTGCTTTTTATGACGTTATAAGTTGTTCTTGTCTAAAGATAAGAAGTTTTATGTAAAAAAATGGGTTTAAATTTCAAATTCGTAATTTAGGGCAACGTTTTTGACGAACATATTTAGGAACGTTTCCGAAAAGTAGTAGTAGTTCCCTTTGAATATACAGATAAATTGTACAGACATACAGAATCATTGTAAAATCATGACATCATATTAAGAGAGTAATAAATTTGACATTCTAGCAATAAGGTCGGGAGACTATAATTCGTCTCTGTGTGTCTGCGTAGAAGGACGTATGTAAAATAAAATTGAGAGGAGTCGTATGTGAGTATGCTTAATGGTGACTTTTAAACTTTCAAACTGACGTATATAAACTTTAATCGTAATAAAAGTATCGTCAATTTAGACTTATTTTATCCAGGTAAGCATTTGATTATTTAAAAATCATGTTAAATTCAACACAGTGGTTTTGATGGTTTATGTTTTACTTACGGCTAAACTTAAAAAAATGGTATTTTATCTCGTTCCGATGTTTTGATATAGAAAATAACACAGTCATGATTCACAGCCACACAATTCGCTCCCGGAGATCTAGATATTAATCCATACTAATATTGTATATGGGAAAATATATTTATTAGTTGTTAGTTTTTTGAAGCGCATTTAAATTTACAGTAACAGCCTGTGACTGCTGGGCTAAGGCCTTTTCTTATTTATTTTTTAATGAGAAGGTTTGGAGCTTATTCCGCCACGCTGCTCCAGTGCGGGTTTGTGGAATACACATATGCCAATATTTCAGTGAAATTAGACACATGCATTATAATTAAATTAGGTATCCTCACGATGTTTTCCTTCGCCGTTAAGCATCGATAAATTATAATCATAAATTAAGCATATAGTCAACTACAATTTTGAGTACTCCTCTCTGTGGGTTATATTATTTTTACAAATTAAAATAAAATATGTGTTTACATTATATTCTGTATAAAATACGCAAAAGCGATGTATCTTAGCAAACATTTGAGATTAATATATGAATATAGTTAATCCTGATAGTATAGTAAAACATAAAGAAATAAAAATATCCATACTCCATTTTGAGTGTATAATTTTTATATTCGACATTTGGCATTTCACAGTTGCAATAAGTACACCGAGCGCCGCGGTAGAGGGCATGCCAAGTTTTAAATATAGCAACATCTTGCCATTAAAATCTATTACCGCCGATCGCCAAGTCGCATTGGGATATAAGGTATCAGGGAGTACTTTCATTTGCGACAAACACTCAAATTGATTGACGCACGCCAAATACATACACAATTTCATCGTATTACGCAATATTATTTCAATGAAATGAAACGTACGGAGAAAGTTTGATTAATCATTATAATATATTTTAGAGAAATGTATAATAGATTGAATGTAAGAATTTAAATTAACCAAGAAACAGATGCAATCAAAGTAATTATGCATTATCAATAACTATTGTCAAACGAAACATCGCAATCACTTGGAACAGTTCCAACAACACCGATGCAGGTGTAACAATGTATTTGATTCATTATATTTTAAGTGCAGATTCATTTTCTTTTAATTATACGAAACTAAAAAAAATATTATAGGTTTTTGCGGCTTACAACATCATATTTATGTCTATTATAAATTTTTAACCTTTTGAATCGAGTCTGCTTAATGAAGTGCAATAAGTGAATTACTTCTCAATTATAATTAAATTGATCGTATTCAAAACTGAATTCAATTTGTATGACAGTTAAAGAACCCAAGTGGCTTGTCTGTATTTGAATTTACGATTTGGAGTTGACTGTCAACGTTCTACTTTTTCTACTGTAGTCCTTAATAATTTATATCGATTTTTTCTTTATTAGCTATCAATACTTTGTTTGTGGTCTAATGTTTGTCTGACATTTAAGAAAAAATTGGCGAAAATAATGTGATAGATTATCGAGCAAAGCTATCTTCACTACGGTACTGGGCTAATAAAGTTATCGCACGCCTGACACCTTTTTTATCACTTGTATAAATTAAACCAAAAATGTTTGATTGCAAAATGTAAATAGAAATATTTATTTACGACTCTAACATAATACAAAAAAAAACATGTCTTTAAAAATATCAAGAATACGGTATGTTATGACATGATAAGAATGCCTTTCGACGTGTGAACTACACACCTTTAACCTCAGACTTTTTAAGAGAGTTTATCTTTATTATCAATAGATTGTAGTTTTAGTAGTTTTTTGGTGCCGTATATGAATTTAACTCTCGAAAGGGATCGTGATCCTTTTTTGATATATTGAATTAAAGCACAGATTTACCAGATTTTAAAACCGGATTAAGCATAAGAAAGCCAGCGTAAGAATTTTATAATCGTTAACAATTTTCTATATTAGAAATAAATAACAAGGATAATTGCTAAAAATGAGTATTCCACAGGGATTAATTTTAAGACCATTTCTATTATTAACTAGCTGATACCCGCGACTTCGTCCGCGTTGCTTAATATATTAACAAAGTTTTCTTATGTACGAAGGAAAAAAACATCAAAAATGTCGCAAGCAAAAATATCCTTTGTTTAAACATACATCACTGAACACGCAGTGCATATACAAATCGTTGTTTCTTGAAACTTTAATAACTTTTTATTAAATGAAGATATCGCAATCATTTATTTGATAAGGGCCAAGCGTCTAAGAAATGGAATTTAGAAAATTTCATTGAAATCTATCCAGTAGTTTTTCCGTGATGCGCGCACAACTGCAGACCTCTATCATTTTATTTATATAGATATACTTAAGTGGTGAAAGTTTTAATTTCAAATGTATTCCTGAACTTTTTGGACTATTTTTAACAAAGTTGGAATAATTCATTTCTTACAATGATGGAGACATCAATGTACATTTATAATATCATCTTGTATATACAGAACAGTATTGATTATTTTTATAAAAAGTATGACGTACATTGTATGAACACGAGTAAATATACTTGTAACATCAAGTTTGCATCTCCGCAAACTCTAAAAATATCCTCCCTTGTATTTTCACCACTGCAATAGAATGCCGTAGCAATATTAATTCTATCTTTTAAAAATGCAATCTCATCTTATAAAAACAATAAAAGAAATTTGCGTATTATTCTATGAATCTTTCTAGATTTCTTTTTTTTTTCGTAGAAAGTCTTGTTGTTTCCTTAATAACTGTCCTACACCTAATATAAGTGCATTTCATAATGCATTGATTTAAAACCTTAACTAAATACAAATAACATTTAAAAATAATTATTATACAAGTCGTGACCGCGTGGAATGGTGGCAAGAATGCTAGCAGCATTTCCCCTTTGAATCGCAATTCCGATGCATTGATAGGGTTTACAAAAAGTTAGCTTAATATATCAAAAGTAAAAAATATTCATTTTTATACAAGAAATTACGCAACTTCGCTTGCATTGCTTATCAGTAAAGTTAAACTATATTTGAAAAATAATAGAATCCTATCGATTCGAACCATCAACATTTCACACTCACTTACATTTTTAACCAAAATATTTGCATAAAAAAACACATCTATAGAAATCTCGAAATACAGTTTTAGTTACAACTTTTGTATATCCAGACATCATGACCTAAATCTTTCACTAACAATATAAAAGTATATTTTTAAACAGACTTAATACGTACATAATTATTTAAATGCATTATTGTTAGAATTTAGTAAACAGGTCTAAGTCTAACTGAGATTTCAAGACATTCGAGTTCAATGGTCGTCCTGACCGATTTCGGCCACGGCGGCCAATCTCAAGAGAGATTAGCCAACTGCGCAGGACATATCATAGTGCACAATTTTGCGCAAACACAGGTAAACTTTCTATTCCCTTACTCTCTAAACCCGATGGGAGGGAAATTCGACACGACCGGAAAGAGTTCAGGACCAACGATTTACGTACTTTCTGAGGCACAGGAGTATCTCAAAAACATTTTATTGGCTCGACCTGGGAATTGAACCCAGGACCACCGTGTCTGCGACCTTAAGTGTAGCCACTAGACCAACGAGGCAGTCAAGTTTTCGAGTTCAATAAACTTGTTACGTAGGCAACTGTACGATATGATTTTTTAGCTGTTGTCGGCGAGTAGATATTAGCAATGGAATCTATTAATATAGTAGATATTAGCAATGGAATCTATTAATATAGTAGATATTAGCAATGGAATCTATTAATATAGTAGATATTAGCAATGGAACCTACAAATAAGTCTATTGCAGGATGAAAATATATTGACTTTGCTTTACTTAATATTGTCGAGTTTTATGAATTAAAAAATCCATGGCTATTGAATATAATAGTATAGTAGAGTATTCTTACACATGTTTAAATGGTCCGCATAAATCTTTCACATATCAGGAGATATCCGAAACTATAGAACCGATTGACTTGAAATTCAATGTAGCTACGTAGACGTTCACTTAGAATGGATTGACGCCAATCCTATACAAAATAAATTTTTCATCATCATTTCTTCATCACTATTATTTTTTATAAAATGAAATATATAATTACCTAATATATATTTTTATAAAGTGTTGATTTGATCGAATATTAGTTGTACGATTATGTTTATACACCGAACACCGATATATGTATCATGTTTGCATGACTATGTACTTTAACGTCCAAATATGGTAACAGTGTCGAATTATTCAATCAGATATTATTACTTTCGTCGTAAAGTAACATGACTTATGGCCGCCATATTGAAAAATATATTATGAATTGCTGATATTATTTGTTATGATTATTCGATATATAACCGTTATATAACCGTTTCAATGCATGGTTGCAGATTATCGATCAACACAATTATATTTGTCAAGAAATTGACTGAAATAGAACACAATGCAACTATTACTCCAGTACTTTTAGTGTTTACTTCGTTAGATATATACACTAATAATTAGAATAATTGATAGTAAGTTATCACAATGGATGTTAATCGATATAATCAACTCTTTACGTTATAAATATTCTGGTAATCATGCAATCTTAGATAATACATCTTTTGTATACACTGGCTCTCTCTTTTAACTTGGAATACAGCAATATCGAGAACAAATGTTGCTAATGATTTAAAAATCATCCTGTATGCAGCTTAATTAAATTAAACTTTTTCGATAAGCACATTTAAATTAAACGTACATTATTCGTATGTTTAATTTAATGACGGTACCTGCTTATAGATATTGCCGAATCATTAAATATATTAATAGCGGATATTAAGTTTGCACATTTCAATTAATACTTGCAATAATTCCGTTGAATCGACTAATTCTCGTACGCGTTCAATGACATTTGTATACAGAATTACTATTCTATTCTAAAATTACTTTGAAATATATTCATAATTTAGGTTACCTATAATAAAAGAAAATACTTAGAAAAGAGATAATTAAATGAATATTAAGTAATAAAAATAAATAATTAATTATATAATTAGAATTAAAAGCGAAATAATAACATTTAGTAGGAATGTATGAATTAATAGCTTAGCAAGCGTTTCAAAACAAACAGCGTTATTGAAGATTATATTACAAAAACATTAATCATATTGAATTTATTCTAAGATTTTCATCAGCAATAATTTGAGAAACACAAAACAATCATTGCTATGGAATATTTTGTTGGAAACACAATATGTTTTGGTATCAATATAATATTAACTTCCTATTATTCAACAATTCCTTTACCTACATTCTAGTGGCTTGCTAGTTGCTACCTCTTATGGCTTTCTTATAAGCATTGATTCATACACCACGTCGGAAAAAAAGATATTGAGTTTGCTCTTCTTATGGAGTATAATCACAATGAATGAAAGCTTTCCGGTCGTATCGGATTAGCCGTCCTATCGATTATGAAAATGCATTTTTATTAACGCACACTCTTGTGCATTTTCATATGTCCGTGCAGATGGCTCGTTACCTTGGTTTAGTTGGTTTTAAGCCGCCGTGGTTTGGATTCGATCACATGGTCAGGCTAAATGAAATATATTAAATTTAAAAATGGACTTGAAAACTTTACTTGACTTTATCGAAAGACAAATATTTTTTCAAAAAGAATCATTTTATGTTTTATATGAATTTATTCGAACTATATACAAAAACGCGTGAATGTTCTTAATTTGCTTAAAACTTCATGTGCTTAATTTGCGATTTTAATTCATCTGGTGCATGTGTACTCCACCAACCCGCATTGGAACAGCATGGCGGAATAAACTCCAAACCTTATCCCCGAAAAGAGCAGAAGAGGTCTTAGCCCAACAGTAACATTTATTCACGGGCTGTAACTGTATATATATTAAAGGATCCCGACTGACTAATAAAATTATTATCAATCTGAGTTCGGAGGATATGTGTACATAAAAATACATATGTAGATACACTAAATATATTAATCCAACATTCCCTTCACCCTCCCATAATAAAATTTTTTGGGGTCGGGGAAGCCTTTTTAATTTTCCATTAAACTCTATCTACAAGCATATTAACCAACAACTTTGTACACACGATGAAATAACTGAACATTCCTTTTATAAAGTGTGTTTTTCGTATTTCAATTTAATTACAATTATTTATTTTTTTCTTAATTTTGTAAAGCCAATCTAGCTCTAAGCTAGAAATATTAGATTATGTTACGTATGTGTATGTTATTTGTTCCGTTCTATTGAAACTATATCAACACACAATATTTGAATATACAGAAATAGCTTGCATACAAAACAGCAAACGCTAATATTAGCTCTCTGTTTTACATTATAATTCGCCCTAAAACAATGGGCTTTGATTGGATAGATGGAGCATGAAATGGCATACGCATTTTGATTTTACTTGATTGTACCGTTTGGCGTCGGTTTCAATATATCCTAGAATGTTAATAATTTTTTTGTGAAGCGTTTTCAGACAAAGGTGGATTTCAGCTAAGCGAAATTATTTCTGAAATACTTAACTTTAATAGACACGAAATATAAATTTGGTTAGGACTTACAAGACGACTGTTGTGACGACGTGTGACGGTTTTCTTATAGAATAGGTAGGCGGACGAGTATGTGGACTACGTGACGGTAAGTGGTCACCAAAGTCCGTAGACATTGTACATGTCTTTAAAAAAACATCGCCAATGTGCACCAGCTTTGGGAACTAAGATGTTATGTCCCTTGGGCCTGTAATTACACTGGCTCATTCGCCCTTCAAACCGGAACACAACAATACCAAGTACTGCTGTTTTGTGGTAGAATATCTTATGAGTGGTTGGTAATTACCCAGATGATCTCAAAGCTGTAGGAAATAATATCTTTGTTATGGCGTTTATTTAAAAAAAAAATTAAGTTCTTTCTTAAAATTACGCTGACGACAGCGATGATAAGGTAACATACCTTAACGCATTTCCAACCACGAAACATGTCAAGCATAATAATTGCATATATAGTAAAGCTGTCAGTGTCCGGGTTTTGTAAACGTGTTTCGGGTTTCCGAGCCGGCGATACAGGATACCCCGGTGGGGTTGTTAATTATAAATGAGGTTATTATGAGCTTATCGTTTGTTCGTGTTTTTGTAGCTGTTAATTAGAAATAAGACCTATGTAACCATATTATTGGTACTATAAAAATACTCGCCAATAAAAATAAATATCACTCTATTAAAATTCCTTTGAAATTTCTCCATTGATTTTTCGTTAAAAATGTATATACCTTCATCGTAATATATGGTATAATACTTAATATATAACTATGATCTAATACTAATTAATCGGATTTGATTAAATCGTTTTCTTGTTTGCATGTTTATTACTTTGTTTTGTTTTTGGTCTGTTAAACAATTTTTAACCGACTTCAAAAAAAGGAGGAGGTTATCAATTCGTCTGTATGTTTTTTTTTTAAGTTTCGTTTTTGTAATACTTGAATCTTTAATGAGTTGGTGTAAGTAGATGAGAATCTAATGTTAAATGGCTCAAATATTTAGTTATTTGTATAACATACTTCATAATTCCTGTTAAATACTATACTAGCTTTGCCTCGCGGTTTCACACGCGTATAATTAATAAAAATATAATGAATAAAATAAAAGAAACCTTCCTCGATAAAAGGACTACACAATACAAAAAATATTTTTGCAATACGATCAGTAGTTCCTGAGATTAGCCGGAACAAACAAACAAACTTTTTAAATCTATATATTAGTATAGATAATCCAATTAATTGAAACATAACGTAAGTATATAATTTATTCGAATTTATTCATGCAACAATTGATTATAACTACAGCTTGCGTCTTATATTTTCTCATCTTAAATCTAGTTATTTAAAAGATATTTAAATTGTCCAAAATAAAAAAAATCAGGACAATCTGTTTGGAATGACAAGGATTATTTTCTATTTTCATACCGTGTCAATAATTCTTTTATAATAAGTCAGTCTAAGTTTTCATACGATACATTTCAATTGTTCCATGAGCTCAAAATAATATTTTCTTTTGAAAATTTAATTCAATTTATTCCATTGCATACAACAGCATAATTGAAAATTACTCTTTTTCGACAAAACAGTTTAAAACACGTGCTCATTAGGATTCTGGCTAAGCACAAAGAGACGTCAAATTGTTAAAATAACATTTACATAATACGTAACAGTATAACTCTACCAAATTTAACTTTAAGGTGCGTTCACTATTATACGCTAAACTATGTTCTTAAGAAGACATCAATCTTATAAGAAGTATGATCATGGTATAGAATAACAGCTATTCCATCTTTATATTCTATCTTTTTTGCTTATTATAACGATGATATACATACTTAGGGACAATCAAAATGTGATATTTTTGCCAGATTGAATCACACAAAGACTAACTAATTTGTATTGAAAGATATATCACGCTATTTGGCAGATATAACTATAGTTCAATAGCCTTAACAGGGACGTCATGTCTGGACGTCGCAGACAGCGTGCGGGCGTATCAGAAATCAATTGCTTTGTGACTTCGGAGATGTATCTGATTACATCATAATGATGTCAATTTCAGAGGCGCCAATAGCTCAATGGTTTACGCGTAGTTTACTCTTAGCGATATTAAAGCCACAGGTTCGATTCTTACCGCTTGGGCTGTTGAAATTAAAGCTATAACTGATTTGGAATAGTGAAGAATATTATGTATTATTAATTTACATTTATATATTCAATTATAATTAATTCATGCCTTAATTCATATATAATTAAATTTTAATTTTGTCTTATTACAAAAAATATCTTATGTATTGAAAAATGATGGAAATATCTTGTTATAAAAGTCCACGTTCAAATTTCATGAAACAATACCACCCCAATTTTTTGTGGTTTGGTTCACAAATTCATGATCGCATGTATAGCTATAGATAAGCATGTTAAGTTTTAGCACATATATAATTTTTAATATAAAATAACTCAAAGTAACGGACCTCTATATTGATAAAGAAATAAATATAAAAAAGTTTATCATAAAAACATCTTGAAAAAATGGTTAAATGTATAATTTAATTATGTTAATATATTCTAAAAACCCTTTGTTTTATTACATAGTGTTGCCTGTTGTTGGTTAAATTAAGGACATGTCAGATTAAACTCCGCTGCAAGCTAATTACTGAGCACGGGCGTAATAGCACCAACGTCGAACTTGAAACCAAATAATCGGCTTTAACAGTGCGAAGGCTTTTACTAAGCATACAAATAATCCAGTTCATTTTTGGTCTGAAATACGACCCTGATTGCAATATTGTTTGACAATTAGTTCGCTGAAGCGAAATCCTGTTGTGATGCTGATTGAAAACATTGTTGAATGCTACTATTGGCTATCTCTGTAAATCACATTTATTATCTGTTATCCATAATAATTAAATTTATTTTATATTCAAATTCAAACTTGCATTTTCGATTTTTTTAAAGAACTGATAAATGCATTTTGAAATATTACATCACTAGATTTTCATACACTCATTCGTTGCTATATTTAACGTGAGTTCGTTATTTTCTTCCATCGTTCAAGCTGCACGAAAGATTTTTTTTATACGAAAATACTTTACCTTAATTTTGGAACAACCATTTCTGTAATGTAACGTTAGCAATAGATGTTCGGGTTACGTTATTTCCAAGCTACGTTTATTTCCACGTGAAATGTGAACGGCCAAAATTGGCTACAAGAGAACTAAATTATTGTCGGTTAATTAATGACTAACTAACTTGCTACTGTTTGTTCGTTAAAATGAACTTTTGGTATCAAAAGATAAATAAAATCTCGTTATTGAAGTGAAAAAAAAATGATTACTTGACTTCGATAAGCAATAAGTAAAACATTGAATATATTGTTATTAATAATCGAAAATATCGAAGATATTGGAAATGATTTAAGATAATAATGATCGCCAAAGTAGATATCTTTGTATCTGCCAACAATCATAAAATCTGTAAAGCTTGAGTTTATCTAAGATTGATCGTGAAACTTAGTATAAGTGTATGATATAACTAATTTTTAAAAAGATGCATAATGTTAAAACATATTCATTTCAGCTTTAACTACATTTTCATAATTCAATTGTAATTTTTGCCTGTAATTAGTAATTATACCGCGAAATATCAATGTATTAACGAGCGTATTTCGTTTTGAAGGATGGAACGGATAAATTGAGAATACTATTTTTGCCAAGTTAAACAGATAATCGTGACGTAGAACATTAATTAAGAAACTTTTCAAGCTTCTGTCTAATCTAACATACGGGCGATAAATATACTTCTTTTCTTATATACCAATATTATTAATTATTTAAATTTATTCATTAACCGAAATTGAATGTCTATGTATACTCGTATTCGTAAATTGAAAATGGGTTATTGGGTAAAAATGTCAACATAATTTTAAACCAGATGCAAGCAACGGAATGCGCTAAAATTTTGTTCCCCCTTTCGTTGTTGGTAACAAAATAGTTTAATGTCCGGCGGCTGAGAGAATGCGTTCCGTGTCGGTCCGTGATTGAATAGACGATGTTTGTTTAAACGTCGAAGATTTTCGTATGGAATAAATGATTCATTTTGCTCAGAATATGATCTATATTTTATTTAAATAAATGAAAGAAAAATAATATCAAGGAAAATTCGGAAATTATATTTTGCTTGTAATTAAGTTAACATTGTAACGAGACACAAAAACCTATCCTCTACAGTACTAAAACGAAATAACGAATGCCTTTCATCTTTTTTATCTTCATTAAAAAGCACCTTAAAATACTTTTATATACAAATTATAACAATCACATAGTAAGTATAGTAATAAAGATATTTAAAAAAATCTGTGGTTTGGGGGCATTATTTATTTAACAACATCTTAAAGAACGTCTGATTTATTAAATGCAATAAAAAAATTATTAAGGATATGGATATTTTGACAAGATATAACATTTTAAATCTTTACTTCACTTTACATCTTATGGTCGCTTTGTTCTTCTTTCTGTCTGATAAGTATACAATGTATAATTTTCAGCAACATCTACTAAATTATCATACTTATTTTACACAAATATATATATTTCACCAAGTCACAAATATATTTCAAATGACGACGTAATAATTGTTAGTGATACATTTCGATTTATCGCTTTAGGGGTTGTTATCTCCACCCCCGTTAAGGGTAGAGCCAAATACAGTCGACAGGATTCAGTCATTTACAATTGCGAATTTCCTGAGCAACTATTGAATTTCCCTAAAGGTCTCTGCGACAATTACATACACGACGATAAACCAATATTCCAAATAACACGTCCAAGCATTAAGCTTGTGTTGCTATTTTGACAAAAGCTAATTAACAGATTCGGCAGTGCTAACGAATATACTAGTACACGGAAGGTATTCATGTCGTAGGCCTATTGTTATTACATTCAACGTACGTACGTAAGTATTAATTTATTAAAGGAAATGTATATTCAGTCCTATTAAATTAATTAATAAATTGATTTGCTGAAATATTTTTTTTTTTCGCAGAATTAACACTACTTAATATACTTTTTCATGTCGCGATAATAATTATGATATTAAATAACAGAAAAAAATTGAAAATCGTGGACAACCATATGTATAAAACTGTTTAAAATATAAATATATTAATATTCATTATTACTGTTTTGTTTAAAAATTTCCATGATTTGATTCTTGTTAGCAATATTATCCGCATAATGGTTTAAGCCAGCTAGTCCTTTTTTATAATATAGTTCGTCTGGGGAAAAATATTTTTTCAAAAATAGGTAGTCCTTTAAACACCATGTCTTATTATCAATCAGTTAGCGTGGTACATTTTTCCGAATTTCAGCTGAACATAGAAATGCTTCTGGGATTCATGACCCCAATCTTTATAGTCACAATTACTAATGTCGTTATTGCGTCGTTATTTGATCCATTAACTGAAAAGACGAGCGATTTAAAAAAATAACCAACGTATTAATTTCTTGCTGTTATTCTCGATTGTATTCAAAATGGCTGACGCAATTTTTTTAGCAGTTACGGTAGGAAAATATAAATGTCAAAACGAAGTACTACTACTTACTTCTACTACTACGACTATTGGTTTAACTGCGCTTCTGTAAAAATAACAGATACTATAAGTATTACCTATATTATATTATATAGACTTTTTTTTTATGTAAATCTTGTAACATTTCGAATTTAATATTCCTATTTCCTTCGTATTTCCTAAATCCTGCCTTTATCTGCCACTAAATAATTCACAACTAGTCTACACTAAAAGTTAGTTGAGAGAACTTAGCCAAGTAGCTTTTAAGATTAATTCATTAAGCTACGGCGATTATATAAGTTCAGGGTTTAATATGAAATCTGAATATTCGTTATATTTTTAAGGCACATATATATAACATATGTACATCAACCAATATAATATATATATTTATATTTTTGGTTGATGTACATATGTTTTAACACTTCAATCATCTATAATAAAAATAGACTTAACTTATTTTATAAAAAAAAACATACGGACTGTTTGTACATTTTTGATTAATGACAACGTACACGTCGCGGCTACACTAGTGCGGTGTAAATACGACTAATATGCACCTTACTTCATTGAAAACAAATTGCCATAAAATACAGCTCCGCCGTGAAAGGTAATTTAGCATTTGAAATTTTCTTACTAACAGCTATGAGTATATAGTACAATGCAAACAGCAAACATATTCTTTATTGTGGAAAGAAAATATTGTTTCATTGTTTTAACTGACTTCCCTAACAAAAAAAAATGTTTTAAATGAACTGGGGTGGTAATTTAATACGCCTCGTTAGCAAAGGTATACGCAAATGAGGCTCATCATGTTACAGGTACGGTGGCGCAAGGCAATGCCTTAATATAAATATAGTGGATGTATAAATGAATATACAGTACGATTTGATGTTTTCTAACTAAAGAAAGACGATAGTTTAGCAAATAGACAGTATGACGCCAAATTACGATTTATAAAAATATTACGGACATACATTGTGAAAATGATTAAATTACAAGGTACTAAAAATTTAATAAAAATATTTAAATATTATACGGAATTTTTCGTCTTGCTACTGTTTGAAGGAACATTGCTTTAACGACGCTCTGAAATTTTTTCAGAGACTAATTTTTACGGCATCGCGTGAGGATTTAATAAACGCTTTTTAATAAACACGCTTAAACTTCGACTGGAAAAATGTGTTTGAACACGTCGTGTCTGTTGTAATTGTTTTTTTTTATTATCATACTCGAAAGGGATTTTGCTTTGTGCCTGGAAATATTAACGTAATTGATATCAACGCGGCCGTGTGCATGGAGTTTTCAACCAGTCAAAAACAAATATGAAACAAAAAATATATTTCGACTGCATTCAGGCCGGGCGGCGTATAGGAATGTAATTTTTTTGATTTACGTGTATAATTTTATACTTTTAATAGAACCGTTGAAAACTCCTTAATCCTTAATGTAACATTTTTATGATTTTTTTCCAATAATTGAACATTTCATAAACTCTTATTAAAAAAAATTAATCAATCAAACCTACGCGATCCTGACATTTAGAAATCCGCCAAGTTCACCTTATTATATCGTTTGAAATGCTTTTAAGTGAAATTAATTTATTCATATTATGGGTATTATTTATAGAATTGGGATACTTGTTTCCGAGCGCGTCTTCGTTTGCCTAAGAGGAATGAGAGGCCGTGAAGTTGGGTACCCTTTGTTTTTTTTATAACAATAAAGACCTTTTGGCGCTTACTACACATACTTTTTCCGGATATGTCAGATTTGCCGTCCAATAGGACTATGAGAGTAACGGAATAGAGAGTGCACTTGTGTTTACGAACACACTTGTGTACTATAACATATCCTACGCTGGTTAGACTCGCGAACAACAGAAAATTTAGTTATTCTTGAATTTGTTCCCTGGCATTTGTTCAGTAGTTACAGTTAATTTGCTTTATCTTTTCTTTATTTATTTAATAAAAAAATACCTATGTCATACAGCGTATCAATCATATTTGTCTTGTATGTGCATATAATGCGTATGCAACATAATCTTCCAGTACATTCCAAGTCTATGTCGTCCCACGCTTGTTATTTTGCGCAGCGGAAAATTATGAAGGACTAAGAGAGGATTGGAAATAATTATTTTATTTATACGATAGAGATATCTGTTGACAAGATTTTCAATATAAATTAGTTTTGATTAAAACATTCATACTTTATTATAATATAAAATAAAAAAAAAAACAGATGCATTAGAAAACGGGAAATAATTCAATATGTAATATTTTGTTTTATACCTACATCACGGTCTGTATGTTTATAAAACATATTATGTAATAAATATAAATTAATCAGGAATTATTACAAAGTCATGTCAAAGCCGTTTTATTGAGGTTGGTTTGAATAACTTATATTATGTATAATTTCAAGCTACAGTAGCAGTAACCACAAATGACAACCATTATAGCTAACTGCAGCTGATTATATATCAGAAACAAATATATGTAAAGTAATATGTTTGAACTTGTTTAATCACGTTGGAGAAATCCGGATTGGTGGATGCGAACACATGAGACGGAATTTTATTCGACACCTTTCCTTACGAACTTATTTCTATATCGCGAAGCACGAAATAAATGATATAAAATGATTGACGAGCCGATTGGCATGGTTGGTTGCCTTTCGCACTGCAGATCGTGAGTTCGATTCCCACCCAGGACAGAAATTTATGTGTATGAAGATGTATGTTTGTCCTGAGTCTGGGTGTAATTTAATCTATAAAAGCATGTATTTACAAAAGAAAACTAGTATATGTATTTATCTGGTTTCCATAGTACAAGCTCTGCTTAGTTTGGAATCAGATGGCCTTGTGTGGATAATGTCATCGCATGATAATTGTGTGTATGCCCTGATTTCAACCAACAGTCTTCGATTAAGATTCTCGTCTAACCACTGAGCCATCTCGGCGCTTCACGGTATCCGCACCAATTATGCTTAACTGTAATAATAAAATATAAAGCGCTCGCATATCCGGCTTATACAAATTAATCAACTCTACTGTTTGTGATTCTGTGACAATTCCATTACAGATGTCACTGCTGTCCATTCAATTTCAATCAATTTACTTTTCACGTATCGTACTAAAACCTACATTATACAGTCACACGTACAATTAACTTAATTAAGGTGCCTCGGGTGTGATGCGCAATGCTAGGGCTGGCGTAATAAATTTATTTCTAACCAGCTGAGAGTTTCTTCATATTTTATTAAATGTATTATTAAGTAACTTATTAGGTACGATTTATTGAACTTAAGAAGACTCTTATTAGGAGGTTTTCTTCTTACAAACTTGTTCTGCGTAGGCACCACCCACTCGAGAGATATTTTTATATTATTGAATTCGATATTGTAATCATTAGTATTATAAATATAATCAATAATATAAGTAGTCGAATTAATATCTCTATGAATCGATAATTTGATCAACATAATCAATTGGCATTTCCCTGTATTTATACAATTAACACGTTAAGTACCATTTGCTTAATTCACGTAGCAATCTCTATTTTAAAAATAATTTCATATTCTTGGTGCTTACTTTAATAACAATATTACAAATTGCTATGAAAGAAGAAAAAAAACAGAATAGGAGTGAGAAAATGTATTAAGCATGAAAACATTTCTTTGTGATAAAAATACTTTCTTGTTAAATGAAATTGCAAATAACAAACAATCGTCGCTGTTCGTATTTTAAAATAATTAAATTGTACAAAGCTTAGAAGTCTCATAGAATATTTCAAGTAAATTATACGATTTAATGTCTATTCTCGGAATCATTATAGGTCATAAACCTCTAACTATCGGGATTGAAAAAATCAATACCTACTGACAAAAAACACGTTTTTTATTAGAAGGACTTAAAATAAGTTAAGTACGCTATTGTTTGTGTAAGTTATTTAACTTTGTTTGTAAAGATATCATGTATTTATGAAATAAGTGTGCCTGTACATGAACAGCTACTAATTTTTTTCAACTTTACATTCTGATGGTAGCAAATCATTGTATCGCCATCCAACTCATTTATACAATTACATTGTTTCAAAACAATTATTAAGTAAGTATAAATATGTTAAAAGCTTTTTAAAAATTAATATATTTATATATATAAATTAAATGTCAGTTTAATAGTACTGCATACTCTTAATTACTGGAATTAATATATTTCTCAAGGATAGTTATGGTCAATTTATGTTATTAGGCGATGCAACGCGAACGCAATCACCGCTCATTAGTTTAGGTACTAATTTTTTAAATGACGTCCGCAACCAATTTATACGCAACATCGTAAATGACCTCCTACAGTCCTAACTGACTCAAAACTAAGTAATATTTTCGTCAATTTCAATGATCAATTTCTAAAAATAAGAACCTAATTAGAGAAAATTCTTTGACATCAATAATTCATCTATATTTACTTTCTTAATTACTCTTAAACTGCTTTTACTTCGAATCGTGTATTGATTTGAAGTAAATTTTTCGGCTATTATGAACATGCTAATAATAAAACATACGGTAGGTATGTAATTAAAAACAGTTAATATGTCGCATGCCTTTTATAGGAACAGCGAGTGAATTACGACTTTGTGGCAAGGAAAAGAATGAATGATGGGGAAGATGGATGGATAGAAAACATGACATATGTTAAAAAGAAATCACTGACGTTACAACTGGAGATAATAATAGACGCGTGATATTAAATTAGTTTATTTCAACTTTATAAATATCTTAAATTATTAACTATCATTTTTAATTACAATTCAGTACTTCAATCCATATGCACTCTTTTGATTTCGTCCTATAAAATATTAAAAACCACTTTTAGTATCTGTCCCTTTCTTTCCTATCTACTTTCGCTTCAAGTAGAAAGATGCACACTATTTTTCAAACACCAACTCAAAGCCAGCGCCGCGCCTTTTATGGTTTTATGGGAATTATAATTGCGCGTCGGCTCGTTCGTTCGTAATAATAAATTAATCTTAACGTTATTGATTCTCCCGTTCTAATGTAAGTGTCGTGTATAAGCACAGTTTTAAATATGAAGAAAGAGACAAGCAAAATATTGAAACCAACAAACAAATGAGGCGCAACCCTTCATCAATAATAATGATTCCCTATTGTCTATCGCGAAATACAGCGCTGGCTTGGGGTCAGATAAATGACAAAAGGGCGAGCGAATAATGAAAACATTACACATCGGATACTTCGTGTATACGTAATTTTTAATAACATTTGAGAACAAATTAGTCGTTTATTCAAAAGAAATAATAATTCATGTATGGATAAATATTTATATAATTATTTTATTACCTATTCAATATCAGCAAAGACTGAATATAAAAAAGAATATATAAAAAGGAATTATCTAAATGACGTTTGATATTTTTATACCCTGATGAGACGTAATAAGAACGAAATTTGAAAATATTTTATTTATACGAAGCGCTGTCTCGAAGTACGTTTTGCGGGATGAGAAAAAAGAGTCGAACTACTATGTTAACTTACTTAAGCGTACGAAACTTGCAGGTGCTACTTGACCGTGTTACTTTAATACACGAAAACTGAATAGATACTCTAACGAGCTCGTCGGCCGCATTAAGCCTCATTTTCACAACGGGGTACGTCTTAGTACATAAATAAATATTGTTTATCGTATTTGTGAATAGGCAATAATATAATTAAATTACGTATATATTTTATCCCTTTCAATAAATTTTATTACGAACGATATTTTCTTTAATGTTTTATTTTTATTTTTATTTCGTGTTTATTATTTCGAATAGGCAAGCTCATTTGCAAATTATTTACTTGAGTGGTCACCGTCTACTCATTCGAATTTCGAAACGTAATACAACAATACTAACTATTGCAGGTAACGCCACCCATACTCTACGTAGATTGATCAAAATTGTATCTGGTTTCATGATCAATATTTTGTTTATATTTGTACACAAAGTTTATGTCAATCGTATCCCGATTTATCATCGACAAATTATTCAGACAGTTCCACAGTAAGATATATTTTATTAGCTCCCCGGCCTAGACTGCCCTGATCAATAATGCATATATTTTAGCCAGAGCGTCAAACGTTGGGTGACAATTAAATCTCGGAATACAATATGGACTAGAACATTTCATGACTGAAATTCACGCTTGTCATGTTAATAGTCTAAATTGAAAGCGGGAGATAGTGAGGACTGACTGGTAACTATATTACATATGATACACTAAAACCGTCTCCGAAACGCGTTACTTGTTAACAATGAGTGACATACAAATTACGAATCAAATCTATACTAATATATAAATCTAAAGAGTTTGTTATTGATCGAATATTAATAAATTAAATTATTTTTGCGTTGTATAGTCATTTTATCGAGGAAAGTTCTAGCCTGATTTTTATTAATTATATTTTTATTAATTATACGCGGGTGAAACCGCGTGGCACAGCTAGTAATTAATAAATAACGATCAGGCTGTAAAACAGGTTGTTACTACAAGAAACTAAATAATTAATTCTGCTTAAATCCTTACTAATTTCATTAATGAGAAATTATGTCTTTTTTTGTTAGTTACGCTTTCATGTAAACTTCTCAACTATTGAAAAATTTCCTAGACGTTCTCAGGAATAAAATGATATGTGTACAATTAGGTAACACTTCCTTTAAAACCGCTTATATTGATGCTTATTGGGAAATGATTTTAATATTCCTAAGCCATATTCGAACCCGACAATTAGGATAGAAGCTAGTTGCAGCGATCCGCATATCAATTACCTGACAGACAATAAGCGGTAGCATGGTAATAATTATCACTGCAACACAATAATTAAACTCTGAGCTAAGGGAGTACCTAAATGGTTCACATGATATCCTTAATTGGACGCAGGGCCGGATTAACCACGTAGCAAGAGTAGCAATTGCTACGGGCCCCGCGCGAAAAAGGGCCCCGCAGGGACATATTATGAGTAAAAAAATATATATTTTATTAATGTAGGAGACAATTCCTTTCATCAGATCAGATCAGATCACGGTACCGGTAGCATACGCAAGCGAACCCGTGGCTGGTTTTTTTTAACGAGCCCCCGTAAAACGCTTGTACGTAAACGCGTTTTTCCAGCGAGGAAAAAAAAAAGGTTTAAGATCCCTTATAAAGAAATTGCTACCGCCCCGCGCTTGCTTAATCCGGCACTAATTGGACGTCGGGTACACGTGTAATCTATCTGATCTGGCTGTATGAATTTATGTCTATCGATATTTAAAAAAAGCCAATAGCATGCTTATTTTAAGAATAAGAATCATAACTGATGATAGCATGAAGTCATCAATGCTACAAACCTGCTTAATAATTAATCTATGTCAATTTTGTTAAAGTTCGTGTGCAAATAACATACATGAAACGAATAAAGTTGATTATATAAAATTAATAAAGACGTGGTTTTTTTTTTTATACAGCCAAGCCTATCCAAGTATCAATCCATCCAATGATCTCCAATTACCGGTGACAGGTGCAAAGGTCGAACATGAAGTCTTAAATAAAAATACTGCAATTTCCGCAGCATCGCTCCCAATGCATAGTGTAAGTAACACTACCGTTCAAAAGTTTGGAAGCATTTATTTTTTCATACAAAACAAAGCCAATACTCAAGTCGTAAGCTTAGATGACCTGCTATAAATTTGTGTGGGCACACTTATAAATTTGGGTGAGCACCACTGAGTACACTCATGTGATTAATTCGAATTCATAACTCATCTCAAATTCAGTGGCAAAGATAAACTTCGAAGTATCACCTGATATTCTACCGCAAAACAGCAGTACTTTGTATTGTTGTGTTCCGGTTTGAAGGGTGAGTGAGCCAGTGTAATTACAGGCACAAGGGACATAATATCTTAGTTCCCAAGTTTGGTGGCGCATTGGCCATTGTCAATGGGCGTTGGTGACCACTTACCATCAGGTAGCCCATACGTTCGTCCGCCAATCTATACAATAAAAAAACATTGTGGTGGAGGAAGCACTATATATCTACTTAATAAGCGAGATCTTTATCTAAAAGTGAGAGACTTACACGTGTTAAAGTTACGCATGAACGAATGTACAGTTTTTAACTTAAAAAATACTAACAATTTAGTTATCAATTAAACCTACTACGAAGAACAGTCATGCAACCGCAAAGATTTGACTGAAAAATCAATCAAAGATCCCCAAAGAAATTAGTTTTTTTTTATTTATAAAAAGTAAGCTGTCAGATCAATAACGGTTAGTGCTCACCACCACACAGTTAAACATTGGTGAGGTAAGAAATTTTAACCATTTATCACCAGTGCCAACCTAGGGAATTAAGAAGTTATGTCCTTTGTGCCTCTAAACACATCAGGTTACCCTTCAAACCAGAATATATCAATTCTAAGTAGTGCTGCTTAACAGGAGAGTTAATGGATGAGCGGGTATTTAAACTTACTAAAAAAGTATGTGTCGCCAAACAACGAAGATTACGATTGATCAAATTATCGATCGATCGATATCATCATTTGACTAATTTTGTTAATGATTGTTATGTATTATTACTGCATTATTCCTAAATAATAATATAAGATAAGATATATATGTATAAGAATAATATTCAATATATTTTTCTGTGACGTTAATAATAAATAAACTAAGCTTAATATGGTTCGTGCTTCGTCAAGTCTAAGTAAAATATAAATTAAATTTCTTATCGATGCTTTGATAAGTAATATTTGTCATTGGATGCATTTACTAATTATTATCTAAGACACGCTAAGCATATTGCTGTCAGTTCTCCGCAAACAACTCAAGTAATTTACAAGACAAATCTAAATTAAAATCTAGAACTACGACCATCATTAAATAAAACGTTTTCATACGGACTTAATTAAAGACAGCACGTAATATAGTAATCATGGATCGTAATTATAAAAGTATATATTAACTATTGCTATATAAATATTTTGAAAAAAAATGAATTAATATTCGCAAATACCTTGCAAGTAATATAATATCGAGCATTCCGCCACTTTAAAGTGCTACGGTATTAATAATCTAATCATAACAACATAATAAAAACAATAACCTAACGTTACAATGTATGAAACGACCGATAAATTAGACAGCTCACATGTGTCGATCATGTCACGCCAATAATATTAATTGATACGACTCTAGGCAAGTAATTGTTACGTAATTATAATAATAATAAAAAAAATACGTACACTCTGGGGGCTGGATGGTACTCGCATATTTGTTGTGTCCCTTGCTGAGCGGGGGAGAGTAAAACGCTCAACGGGGAAGGAGATTGGAACGGCTGCGCTTGCGCAGCTAGGCATTGCGCAGCCACAGGCTGGGTTTCCTGTTCTTGATAATACGGGAAGGGTATATTGTTGAAAACCCGGTTGGGGTATTCGGGTTCGAGAAAAGACCACTCAGCCATGTTCGGTATCTCGTGGTTGAAAGCGGACTAACATGTAGCATTGCACGCGTGCATCACCGGTCACATCGCGCGCGCACTGACTGCGTCCCGCCCGCACCTCCGCACACAGAAGCGATATAAACAACTGCAAATCCTTTATCTGCCTGCCTCGCGATTGCACTGCGACGGTTAAAGACTGATAAAGCCCACTGCCAGTCTTTATCGCTGCTCTCTCAGAGTTCAGTCTCAAAAATCTCTCTATCTATCAAATCATCAACATAAATTAATCAAATCTTCAATTATAATTCACCTAATTGACTTACTATAAGTTTTGTTTCTTTAGTAGCTTTCATTGCGTTGAGTACTTGTGTCTTAAAATAATATATGAATATAAAAGTAAAAAAGGCCTTAATATTTTCAAACACCGTAAAGATTATTTTTATCAAGATAGGCAAATTGATAATATCTATAAAATAAAGATTATTATTTGAGAATATACATTTGGAAAATTACAGGAAAACAACATGAAACGCTTACTGATAACCTCATAGATGTTGGATGATTCTGACCTCAAGTCAAGCGGTCAAGCTAAATATGCACACTGCAAGTGTGCAAGGTGACCGTACCTTAGATTTATTAGGGTCAATAAACTAATAATTTCTACAGTATATATTAACTACACAGTTGCATCGTTGTTTGTCTTGATTTTCTGCAATCAACAAATTAGATTTCATTTGGCACGAGCAGTAGAGTCGCAACAAAATTTCAATTACATCATTAATTTATTATTGTTAGAAATGTATTAGTACTCTATTATTTTGTTAACATCTAGTGCGCTATAATCTAATATTATGTATAATAAATATTTTATTGTCTTTGAATGGTATTATGTGTTACATTACAACTTTGTGCACATTTGTAAGAGCCGATATTACACGTGAATCTTAATCGAAGATTAATTCACGTTCAAACGTCGTCATCGTAAAGAAACCTGCAAGTGATGGTACAAAGTCTGCCATATGTATATCCACCATGTCAAGCTAATCATCAAAAGTAAAGAAAGACTTTACTCAACAGTGTTACATTGATGGGTTGTTTTTACTAGACATGTACTATTATATAGACCAGTTGCAATGGAACATACTGGACGGAGTGAAGATGAAGCTTGCATCTTACTAGGAGTAATTTCAAATGCTGAACGATATCTCCATAGTGTTATCCTCCGTCTTATTGGCCCAAATTAAATGTATTTTGACAGTAGATTTAACCAATGAGCTGCTTATGATATAGAAAGACTTCATCAAGCGGTTATTCTATAGTCTATAATATACCGAAATTATTTTCTTGCAAGTGTGCCAAGTGACCTGACCTTCAATTTATTAAAGTCAATAATCTAATAACGTTGGTACTCCATTTTCTCTGCTCGTGCTGCTTGTCTTAAAAAATATATTTAAATAATTATTTAGTTTTCCTTTACAATAAGACGGGACCGTCTAAAGTACGTTTTAGCGGTTTATTTTTATGTTTAATGTCAATTATTAACTGGCTTTTTTATCTGTCTGTTCGGTTAAATTCGATTTTATATAGTACTAGTATACTTTCGAATTTCTTGATTTGTGATTATTACATATGTGTGCCACTGGCGATGGAGACATCGGGATGTTGGGGGTTGGATGCCCTTACATTTATAAGGGAGATCAGTCGTCGCCTTAGAGATAGGGGCTTAGACAATCGCTCCAGGTCTTACTTGGCGTAAAGGTTGTCCGTTGATGTACAGCGCGGAAACGCGGCCTGTCTCGTGGGCAGTTTTGCGTCGAATGAGAATCGGGTGGGACTATTTTAAAATTTGAAACAATTCATGTAGATTTGTAAATTTCCATTTAAGTTATTTTTATTTTTTTTATATAATACTATAATACTATTGAATGTTGAACTGACAGAATATTGTACATATTGTAAATTTTATTAGTACCTACTTGATGTCTTATTATTATTATTTCTCAATCAAATAATAAACTGGATTTATTTCTAGATAACATCAATTATGTAATTATTTTAAACGACGCGTCTATTATGTATCGTTAAAAATGTATTTGTTCGCACGAATACCTGATCCAGTTGAGCTGTTACAACATAAAACTGTCTAAAAGTAGACTATTATTGTCTAGGACATCTAACGGGAACTTGATTACTAGGCTAGATAAAATTTATCCAAAAGAATTGCAATTTTTATACGAATGACACACGAGAGATTTATCGATGCTGTAATCAATATTGAGACTGCCTCGTTGAACTAGAGACGTTGGTGGTGGTCCTGGGTTCAAATCCCAGATCGGACCAATTATAATTTTATTGTGATTTTCTGTCGAAATTTTCAGTAGCAGCCCGGAGTATGGAAGCTGTATGTGTGTACACTTCCGTGCCTCGGAAAGCACGTAAAGTCGTTGGTCCTGCGCCTGAACTCTTTCCGGTCGTGACGGATTGCCGTCCCATCTGGTTATGAGAGTTAGGGAATAGAGAGTGCACCTGTGTTTGCGCACGCACTTGTGCTCTGTAATCCTGTGCAGTTGGCTATCTCTCTTGAGATTAGCTGCCGTGGGCGAAATCGATCAGGTGGACCCTTGTTATAGTTATAATCAATATTGTGTTGCTTACTTATATACTATGCTACACTTACATATAGGTACTTCTTTACCTTTTCTTTTAATTCGTTTTATAATTGTAGTACTAAGATACTTTATTAAAGACCTAATGCTTGTCAATATAAAACGATAAAATATAACAAAAGCACAAACAACACGACTGTGAAGATGAATTTTTAATTTATATAGTAATATGCTTACAAATAACCAGAGATTTAAAAAAAATATAGTTTTTATAAGTTTTTATCTAAGGCAACGATTGTAACAATAAAACAATTTATTATCATTATGTTACAATTAAATATTGTGTTTCTATTAAAACATGAGCACGTGTTGGGGATAAGAACTAGCCGTATGCCGTGACGGCGAACGTCATGCCACGCGACTTTCCCGATTTCTTTTTTATTTTTATTTATTTTATTAATATTGGTAGATAGAAGTAACCCTCTACCTTAGAGCTTAGAAAAAAATATGATCGCTTTTGTTTCGTTCATAAAATACGTGTGTGTCACGTGTGCTATATACTTGGTTGCTATATTTTTTATTCAAATAATTAGAAATATATCATTTTATTTTATGAACGAAACAAAAGCGATCATATTTTTTTCTAAGCTCTAAGTTAGAGGGTTACTTCTATCTACCAATATTAATAAAAAAAAAAATCGAAACAAATCCAATTTATTATCTATTATCTTTGGTTTTTTATATTTGAAAAGATAGCGCATCCCTTGATTACTTCTCTTGTGCATTGTTAAACCTCATGCGTAGTTAGTTATTCACCCTCAATAAGAGGGGCGCCAAAGATGAAATTCGGTCAGTAGTTCAGCTGATAATCGATATGTATTTTAAGAGTCGCATTTTGTTTCAATAAAATTGGTTCGTCATTTTGTCGTTTCGCTTATTTAAAGTGATTTGGGAATCACTTTAAAATAAAAATGAAGTGTATTTAGGATTTATTATTATTTAGGTTATATATATCAAAAAGAGCTACAATCAGCAAAACTCAATTGATAAAAAAATTATCAACTATAAAACTTTTAGCTTCATATAAGGCGGTAGTTAGAAAAATATAACACCTGATTTGACTCAATTGAATCAACAAAATTTTAAGCATACAACGAAGACGTACGCTGGGATGAATTAGGCAGTTTATAACTAATTAGAACACGTATTTGTTAGGATTTGCACATTCATAATTAAACGTTTTTAATTTATTAATAATTATTTATAAGCAGTTAATAAAAACCGATGTTAAGCAAAATCCAAAGACAACGGGAGTTGACTGAGCGATTTTTTTAGGAAATACATATACCATTATATATATTCAATATAGACCTTGTAACTACTATTTTAGAGAATGAAATTTAAATCAAGGATGAAGGTCCGATAGTTCTCCCTCAAAGTGCAGGTCAAATTTCTCTCCTGGTACACTCTGGGCAGGGACGCTTAGTATCATTCAAAGCTTGGGCCGCGGCTAAGGCGGACGCCTGACGGAAGGGCCACGTTAGCGTGTTGTAAAATCACGGAAGTGCGAAATAGGGGTACGTAAGCACACAGTTGAGGCTTGTTACTGCAACGAGTAGATTTATTTATTAAAGGGACGGTAAAAACAGTAACTCAGAGCATAAAATTAAAATTCTCTAGTCTTATGAATTAACCGACCTTTGATTGCTACTTCGATGAGTGAACCTGGTTTTCAGTGACCGATTCGTAACATTGGATGGACGCTGAGGCTGATTTGTCAAAACACCCTGTTATTATTATATTATATTATTGCGTTGGTCGACCTGCAATCTTTGCTCTAGGATTCGTCTTCTTTCATCGGTTTTTTTCATAAGTGACCAGCGCACTGCTGCTATAGTCATATTATTCTAATAAGAAATACTTGACAGAAATTCCAACAACGTTGAAACAATCTAGCATTGCACCTAGTAAGATATTAAAAATATTATTTCATATTCAAAAAGAATCTTCATCGGTCACCTGTTTTCCTTTCTCAAGAAGCTCTTGTACCTCTGGTCACACTTTTGGTATTGGAGATCAGATTTCATTATTTGGATTGTTATTATATTTTCCATTAAATTGGTACCTAAGTAATGACCTTAGTGTCTGTAAATAAACTGACTGACGCACATCTCGTAACGGAATGTCAATAACGATACATTGTTGTTTAATAGCAAATTAATTGGTTTATGGGTTTTCTTCCTGCCTCATCGGAAATATATATTTACTGATTTAATTAGAAATAGAAAGGCATCCGGGTAGTCGGTTGGTCGATGCTAAATGTACTATGAGAAATAGGTATTATTTAACGTCGTCGTTGCGTCACCAATCATGGAAACGATGTTATGTCAACCGAGCCTGTAATTACATGTACCTACCAATACTAGCTCGATCGTTATTATAACACAGCGATACAAAGCATTGCTTAAGCGGTAGAATAAATAAGGAGTTCCTTCTAATCTCACGGGCTTAGCTGAAGTTCTTGTACGAGAAATGTACATCTGTGATAGGCGACAGGAAGGCTGGTTCATTTTTCAGCCAGCGAATAAGAATATCGATTTAAGCGTAGTGCCGCTAGCGTTTTTGCCATTATTACAGGCGGCCATGATTCGTTCAGTAGCTATTAATAAATTACATTTAGAAATCATAAATGTAAATATTTTTTATTTAATTATATTTTTTTAGTATCACTCACGCAGTTAGGAGCAGTCCTAATATTACTCAGTGTAACAGTTCATTATCTGCATTTGCAATGTTGTATAATATCATAGCTAAACTATCATATTATACAACATTGCTCAACTTATATTTATATATTATTATTATTTTTTAATTAATTGTAATCTCGTAAAACATTAACAGAGAAATGTAATACAATACTTTTTGGCGCTCCATTGATTACATATGTATTTCGGTGGTAGGGCTCTATGCAAGCCCGTCTAGGTAGGTACTATTGAGTCATCAAATATCCTACCATCAAAAAAACATACTTAGTATGGCTGTATTCCAATGGGAAGGGTGAGTGAGACAGTGAAACTTCAGCCGCTAGGGAAGTTTCCAAAGTTACTGCCGCATTGATATCTTACACCACAAATGTCTGTGGGTGGTGGCGACCACTTACCATCGGGTGGCCCATTTGCCCGTCCACCTAGCTATTTTATAACAAAATATATATCACAGAAAATTACGTAACGTTTATTCGTCAAAAAGAAAAGAAAATATTTCCCTTAGCAAAATTAATTGAACAAAAGCTCTCCATTATGCGAAATGCTGAGGTAAATAAAATACACCGACACGCTAAGTAAATACATACATGGACAGTTCGTCCATTCCAGCTATTTAATTAATTCGCTTTGAGCTTTGACAATGAACGAAATATAAGTGAAGTGACATGGGACTAAAATGCTGCAATTATTATGTTAAAAATATAATATATTTTACTAATATTATAGATGTATGTGATTATAGTTTATAAGTTTATAATGAATAAGAATAACGGCATGGAATATGCTCGAAACACTCGATATTACTTTTAATTAGAGCGGTGACCGTGCGTTACAGTTGGTTTTATATAAATTAGTAGAGAAGTGTTAGACGGGGTGCCTAAAACTTCCCTCTTCACTTCACGTGAAATCGTAACAAACCAACAAATAAACAAACTACTCACTTTATCATTTATAATATTCATAACGATTATAACGCTAGCAAAAGCTAATCCGACAAGAACTTTATTGAATTTAATTAATAAGCAACGCGATCGCACAGTGATCGAAATTCAACCACAATAATTTCTATCAACAGCTCTAAACGCTAACCCTGCACGATATTAAATAATTCTGCATGCATTGAGGAATTTCATTTCATACAAATATTGAACGGTGTATACATATCTTGAGGCATTGACATGATTTTACCCGTCCTCGCGCCGCTTTGGCTATCGGAATAATTGTTCACTAATGAATACCAATATGATATACCGAAATTGACAGGGATGAAGCGGTGTCGTGGAAAATATTCCGAACTAGCACATCGCCCGCGACTTCGTCAGCGAAGATTTAAACATTACTATTTATCGTAAATACATCAATTAGTATTTTTTAATAGAACAGTTTATACAAATCGTGACATTTTTCTTACTTAGAGAATACAATATACGTATAGATAACAACATTCATTATATTTCAGTCACATTTTGATATTATTAAGAACGGTAATAGAACATTATTAAACTAAGTAGAACTTTTGCATTCATTTCAAATATATTTTTAATTTAATAAACAACGATAAGTATGATAAAATGAGCAGGAAAGGCCCAGTTAGAAAATGGCATGCGATTTCTAAATATGTGCTAAATTTATTTTTAAAAACCGCTGGATATTGAAAATCTTCCGCGTTTGTAACCACCATCAAACTTCATGGAAGCAGCTAGAATCAACTCAGGGTTACTATTATCTTTTACTTTACTATAAAAAAGTACTTTAACTCACTATAACAATACGGAAAAAAGGGTTGTGCTGATTACTTTTGAATCGTCATGTTACAATATCGAATTAAATGTAAAACGACACCGGTTCAAAATGTAGATTCTACTGTAAATACACCGCCAAGAATCTCAGTTGTTACTCTTCTAATTACCAAACCAATCAAATACAATTAAATTTATACATATTTCGCTTAAAACAACAAACACTAACTCTACGCTTTTTTTATAATTTGTGTAATATTTATTTATTTACAAAACTTCTTAGAATTCATTGATTAACATTTATGTGTTATGTTTACGGTTTAATATGTAATTAAATTATTTATCTATTGGCGTTTTGCCCGCGGGTTCACGCACATATTTTCCGTTCCCGTGGGATTTCGGGGACAAAATTTAGCCTATATTAAGCGCTGTCCATTGATGAAAGAATTTTTAAAAACGGTTTATTGGCTTATTCGTTAAAGTGTAACGAACAAACAAACTCATATTCGCATTTATAATATTAGTTAAAATTAGATACAAATTATTTTAATATTGTTGTTAAAGTTTAATTTTTCATACATTATTTTATTTTTGTCAGTGAATGAGGCGAGAGTGCATTTCTTAATAGAATAATTTTCATATGCTTAATTAGTGTTTGTAATTAAGCATATGAAAATTATTCTATTAGTTCCTCGCTCATGTGAATCATTTAAAATATCGTATGATGCCAACTCAACTAGCGTATAGCATTTGTCTTATCTCTGCATAGCATTTTAGAGACGAAAATATGTAAATTCGAATGTCGTTACAATTTCGACACACAAATTCCGAATACCGTATTGATGCATCAAGTCCTATAATGAAATAACAAGATAAACTAAACTCGCGTTATTAGTTCATTGTTCTATTGGAATTTAATTTCAGGAGTTTTAGTTTTAGGTTTGAAAGCATGACACAGGCATAAACGTATTCGTGTTTGCGTAACATGTCATGCCGTGTCATTGAGGTAGTGCCTCCGCTTCCGCTGTCTCCTCTAGGCGTCTAGGTAGACCACTGTGCCCCCAGATATGTACGCTATTTATTTCTTAATTTACCAACATGAGATATATACTCAAATTAGGTCTAAGGGATAAGTTGCCATATATATATATATATCCTTATTGATTGTCAAACTGGTAACTACTATCGGTTTGGAGAAGAAACACCCAGCCCTGAAAAGAACCGGCGAATAAAACAGCGGTATAGATAGAGATAATGTATAATTTGAACAAATTTAGCAAAATTAAAGCTTGAAGTAAATTATTATTCTAAATTCTTGATAAGCCGATAAGCTGACGAAGGTTTGATGCGTAGGTTGGAAATCCTTAATCTTTCCAGTCGTTACTGCTGCCTTACACTGCATCAAAAATAGTGCAAAGTAAATTAGGTGGGCCATAACCTACCCACTTTCCAATAAACTCGTATTAACAATTGATCGTGTTAGGTTAGGTTAGGTTAGGTTAGGCGATAAGCTGGAAAAAAGGCAGTGCAAAGAACACTTGTTTTTATTTTTTTTGTTCTTATTTAAGCCTTCGATCAACAATTCTACTAGATAACGCTTCACGAACAAAAACAATATTCAAATGTGACATCGATTGACTATACCATAAAATGGAACAAAACAATGTTAAGGTTTAATAATTTCAACCTAAACTAGGCCTTGTTCCTGAGCTATAAAGTGCGGTTTCGATTGTATTAACAATTACTCATGATCTTACGTCATGAATGAAAGAGATAAGAAATTATGTACAATAACTTTTCTTCCAAATTCAACCTTATCTATTTATCAATAAAGCAGATAATGACAGACACAAAATTTTACTTACGTCATTGCTGTGGTCAATTCCACTAATTTTGACGGTTATGATTGGACCATATTAACTTGAAATAAGACCACAACCGTATTTGTGCATTAATTTTACGGGCCGTTTTTGAAGCTTTTACCGATAATCTAGTACATTATTGATCGAAGCCTCAAGCGTTACAAAATCGATGCTTTTCCTAAGCGTTATGAAAAACTTTTACTTTGAAGTGATAACTTCTTATGGGAGGGTAAACCGCTTTGTATCGTAAGGTCAACCTGAGAGTTACCAACCTAACGCCATCTAGCGCATAAACATAGTACTTAAAATAATTTAGCAACTCTCAAGTACTCATTTAAATTATAATTAATAATAAATAGATTAGTTTAAGTTATCACTTCTGTCGAGCGTCCCGAGACGTACACGTTTTTTTTATTGAACTGTAAAAAAGTAAATTTAGAAGTTATATCTACTTAACCTCACCAATTCAAAATTATAATAGAATACTAACAAACTACATCATCGAAAACGGATACCATTTCTATTATTCTTTATTCGAAGTACATAATACGGTTGACAAAACTTTTTGTTGTCATTTCCCTTTGACTGTAAAGGAATTTTCAATCAATGATTCTGAAGCGAAATTGGTAATACGTACGTACGTGCACAAATATCAATATGTCGCCTTTATTAACTTTGAAAATCAATACTTGACAAATGTGTACAGTGATGGAACAACCCATATATTCAATAGGTACATTGTACCTACATATTTAATATACTGAGGTCACCATATCGTTACTGCATGTGTAGGTAATAGTTGAAATGAATTGGTAATACGAATATACCGAAGCTAAAATAATACTAAAAAGCTTAGTCTCGTCGACATTTGAGGCTTTGCATGCCATTTTCCAGGTATACCCGTAATATGTCAAGTTGCATAATATGATATTTAAATATGATATTTTTATTTAGTTTTGGATTTAAGAAATACACAATTTAGAATACAGACAGACTATATTCTGCTCATTACAATTACAGGTAGTGTACATTTATAATACAGAGTTTGCGAAAAAAGCATACAATTCACATAAATAAAACGACTGACGGGGTATCATATATTGTTTTTTATTGTATAGGAAGCCTTTCTACGTTTGTGGTACCCACTCATCAGATTAGTTTCGTAGAATTTCACTTCTTACAGCGAATAATATAAAAATATAATTATTTGATTTATAAAATAATTCATTTATATCACTTACAGCCTTTTGATCTGTATTATTAAGCAATTTAAATTTAGAAACTTAAGTATTTAAAAAAATATATAAACGTACAAAAAAGTTGTATCAATAGAGTGATGACCATGATGATGTAGCGCCTGGAGATATTTAAATAACTCATACATGGGCTAAAAGAGTGTAAAAGTATTTGTAGTATTTTTCATTAAATTCCTTCCTTGCGAGTGAAGGCTACTTACGGTTCGTTTATAGGATGTATTTAATGTGTTGACATTTTTATGCATTTTTATTTAAAATTACAAAATAGGGTAGGGAGAGTATAGTGCATTATTCACTAACATTACATACTATTACTGTAATATTGTAAGGTAAATAACTCCAGTTTATAAAATGCTTTGTAATACACGCAGCGGCTTTACTGAAGCCGGGTTGAAAAAATTGTTTTTTATACGAAATAGACTGATTTCAGCGCTAACACTAACTTTGAGAACTCTTTCACGGCAGAAGTGAAAACTTGAATTTTAACGTTGTGCATTTTTGTTATTTTGGATTTTTTAGGGAATAATTTTACACCAATTGCTTTAATTATCAGTATAAAAGTACTATCATTTATGTGATAAAGAACAATATTCATTTATTGCGCTATGACACAAACATGACAATTTATATTACAGGACCCGTCTTACGAATTTTCAATGTCACGTGACCTGACGCGAGTTTAACATTTTTTACCTATCACAAAAAAGTGCACAACACCGCTAAAGAAAACACTTCGAAAATCCAACATGAATTTCCTGTACAGCGGCTAAAATGGTATTTATGGATTCAAACACAAAGTCGATTCAAAACAGGATGGGTGGTATTGTAATACCTTCGGGAATGTACCGGTAACAAGAGAAAACAGCGCTTCTATATGCACGCCATGGGCTGTTATATATTGAGCTGAAACATTATATCAGTTCAGCATTGATGAAAGATAAAAAGAAGCATTGAAGAAGATTAAAAGATTGAAATGGTAAATGTGAAAAAAAACAATTAACATAAGATTGTTTTCGCATTGCTTAGAACTTATTTGAATATCACACTTAATTCATTTCAGACTATTTTTATCCGATTAAGTTTCGATGAACATAAGATGTGATTGAAAGTTCGTTTCATAAACTTTGGGAACACACGGGTATCAACGTACTCACATTTCATCGAGGGACACGTCATCAAACAGGATAGAAACTGTATAACTTTCGATTCTGATATATAATAAAATAACGCAAAGTTTGTGCTATATAATATAGTAATTTCACACAATAATATTTTTATTTGTTTATTTGATATAAAATATAATGTTATTACTATTGTAATTATTTTTCAAAACCTATTCTGTTATTTATTTAAATTATATCCAACTTCAATTGCCTCCCAGCTTGTGGCAGAGGCACAGATTAAAAATTAATACGTTTCAGGTGTACAATGAGCTTATCTCTTTGCATCGTCTTCGTAACGCCAGCAACTGCCGTGGCACATAAGCTTACTGTACGCAGACTCGACGGCGCCTACACCGGTCCTTTGTCCTATGTGTTAAGGGTGACTTAATCATGAAACGGCTCTGAAACTCGACGCTTGGCTCCAAGTAATCACATTCATATTTATTTGCATATGTATCTTGTCTATATTATGACACTATTTTAATATAGTGTTAAAAAAAGTTTATGTTTACAGATGTTAACGACAGGTAGACTTAAATGCTTCGATGTTTAGTAGACTAAAATAATTGCTCTATGATAGCTTATGTTCTGGGTTGGGACAAAAAAATCTTTACAGGGATTTTCTATCAAAACGCTAAGCTAATGCTACAGTTCGGTAGTCACCGTTGAAAATAGCCACGGACGTGAGGTCGATCCTGATCCATTAGGATATATTCGTTCCCACACTAAACTTAAGCTTAATATGAGTTGAGTTTTTTTATTTTTTATTTTATATGAAACCGGACAAGCATATAGGCCACCTGATGGTAAGTGGTCACAAACGCCCTTAGACATTGGCGATGTAAGCTCTACACTATCGTTTACATCGCCAATGCGCTACCAACCTCGGGAACTAAGATGTTATGTCCCTTGTGCCTGTAATTACACTGGCTCACTCACCCTTCAAACCGGAACACAACAGTAACAAGTACTGCTGTTTTGCGGTAGAATATCTGGTGAGTGGGTGGTACCTACCCATACGAGCTTGCACAAAGCCCTGCCACCAAGTAAAGTCGTTAACATTCAGAAGTCGTTAACATTTTAGATGCTATGCTACAATAAAAATACCGCCCTATTTTTATATAAGAGTGGGTAGACGGGGAGTGGGTCGAGAGCTTATCTTCATCATCCATAGTTACGGAAAATACATTTTAGAATGAAGGTAAATTATTGGCAAATATACCTTTCGCTCGCTCTCTTTAAAAATACGTTATTGATTACCTATAAATAAAAAACATTATTGTTTTTAATAATAATTTAAACTAATATTATAAAGAGGAAAGATTAGATTTTTTGTTTTTTGTTTCGATTTAACTCACAAAAAATACTTGACCGATTGCTAGTTTACGAATAAATAAATCAATTATCATATAAAAAATATATATTAATTATATGTTTAGTTTGTTTTAACTTTAAGGTCCTCAAATATAACCCGAGTGTAATTTATGCTAGGTATTTAAAATAACCGTTGTTTAATGTTTTCTGATGATGAGCACCGTAGTTTAGTGATGGCGATTATGGGTAATATAGTTTTCCAGTTTGCCGTTAAAGGTACTGTTGTAGTACCGTTTTATAATAATTAAATTTGATATTAAAAATATACTTTCAAACCGATTTCGGCCACGGCAGCCAGTCTTATGAGAGATTAGCCAACTGCACAAATTATATTGCACAAGTGTGTGCACCAATACAGGTGCATTTTCTATTATCTCACTCTCACAATCCTATGGAATGAGAAATTGTGGCGGAAAGATTTAACAATACTGTGAACATTAGTAAACTTCTCACCTCCGATATCCGGCTATATATTATGAGAATTAAAATATCGTTTACGATTTTAAATAACAAATCCGATTGAAAATGTCCAAAATTTAGCTCCGAAGCTTTCCCCTCTCTCGAACGTGTATGTATAGTGTAAGATGCATTTCGAAATTTTCATAAGTATGACGTGTCTTGACATAAAAATTAGTATAATAAAAATATAATTTCGAAATCCCACAAAACCCACATAATTACACCCACGCACACGCACACACACACACACACACACACACACACACACACACACACACACATCCTCTATCATACGCATGATATTCTCACATTAATATTAATTAAGAATACGTTTAAATGTACATATTATTTAATCCTACTTATACTACATATGTACCATTAATTTTATGTACATTTTACGTAATTAAAAGTTGTAACCACATGTAGCCTTACTTTAGTGATAAGTTATAGCAGGACAATCATTTATGTAACGCTGTTGATTACAAGTAAATAAGTAAAATTTAAATATTAATCATTTTTCATTTATTGAGTACTTGTCTTAAATATTCTTATCCTCTGTCATACTTCTTAAACTTGCAGTACTATTAAGCCTTCTCCTCATACATTTTTTTCTTATAAATATGCTTTCCTAACCAGTTTATATCTATATAATATATATTTATATTATATATAGTCTGCCGGTTAAAACTCCGAAAATAACCTCTACACATACAATTATTTGTTCGATATTTCCAAAACTCCGAAACACATTTTATCGAAGCTTTATAGGAAGTATTTAGAGTTGTTACAGAGTAAAATGTAAGCATATTAAATATGACACGACTTTTTAATTCAGTACATATGTATGTCCATACGAGAATAGGCAAAAATACCTTATATCGTAGAACAATACGTTTTATTCACCATCACACAATTAATATGGAACCCTACTAAAATTACTACAAAAAGTACATAAATGAATTCTTTTCTCTGACATCAAAAGAACGCACACATTGATCATCACGTGTTGCAGCGCGAAAGTAAAATAATATAAGGTACGCACACATGTGTACATAATGTACACACATACATTGCCTTACACCTTACATTTGGTGCATTTCAATCCAATATCAATTAAAGTCAAAAATATTACACCGTTCTCATTGCCTCAACTGGTGACAGTAAGGCTGGTTCATTTTTCGCCCAGGGAGTCGGAATGGCGATTCAAAGGGGAAATGCTGCTAGCATTCTTGCCACCATTCCACGCGGTCACGACTTTTATAGTAATTATTTTTAATTTTTATTTGTGTTTATTTAAGGCTTTAATTAAAGGCCTAGCAAATTAATGATCAAAATAAATAATATTTTTATTGTTTTTTTTTTTTATAGAATGTACATATAAAAGAAATAAATATAATCGTTATGATTTCTGTTACCAGTATTTTTAGCCGACGGCGGCTACTTAAGTCTAAGATACAAAAAGAAACGAAACGTTAATTTATTTTTTACACTCAGTAAACAAGTGTAATGCTCCTTTTTACGGATTAGCTATTGAATATGAATTCAAAGATTATTAATTCTTCGAGTACGAATGATACGTCGCTAATCGTTTTATTAAAATAAATACCAATCAACGAAGGAATATGATCCGATACGTAAATACTGTATAGCCGACGGTTTGCCTACTAAGTGTCGGGTCGCACTATTCATCACGCAGTGGTTTAGCCAGCTAAAAGCACCATTCGTGCTGCTGAAAAACTGACGGTGCTTAAATTGCTATGCCGACACTCAACTAGGAGAACGCTTACGTTTTAGCGAAAAATTCAACAGGCGCCTAGTGATGGTCACGTTCTTTTCGTATATTAATTGATTTTTAAATTGTATAACGACATAATAATACCTTTATTCTTTTTATTAAAATTATCAATTAAGCTCTCCGCCCCGGCTTCTTACAGGTACGGATTTAATAGTTCGGGGACGGCATCCGTGTTTTTTGTTAATTATTATGATTGAATGTATTTTACTATACCTGTAAATAATTAAGATTCGTGTTCACTGGTTTGGCCATTAACTTAAACTTCACTAACAATTGTTACAGTGAAAAAGACGAACAAAACTTGCCAAAAAAATTAAAAAATACCGACTTTTATTTTTACTTTCATTATTGGTCACGTTTCATCACGATAAATATTTCACGTGGCTTACTTAATAATACAGAGGGATAATTTTGATTTTTATTTCTGCGAAAATCGTAATTTCGCCGAGACATCTATCGGTGAAAAGACTGGTAACTCAGCAGATCTATTTGCCGCTAGATGGCGCTGATTGAAATTGCAAATCTAGTCTGTTTGTTTTTTTTATGACAAAACCGTTTGTAAAATGATTGATAAATTATTATTTTACTTTCATTTAATAATGGCAGTTATGTAGTTAATATTTCGATATTACATACATAAACTAGATATATATATATATATATATATAAAAATAAAACAATATATCCTGAACAAAAAATAGTTTAAATATATTAATTAATATATTATATTAAATTATATGTTAGTAAACCAGTTCACAAAGATCAAATAAAGATGGCGTTAGTGACTATTTAAGAAAAATAGTGTTAGTATGATCGGTGTGGGGAAGCTTGAATTTATTTCGTGCGCTATATTATTACATTACGATAACTCCTAAGAATAAGATATTAATTTAAATTGGGTGCTTAAATGCTTAAAGTAAATAACGTAGGTATTTAATTTGATAATGATTAATATCATATCCGTTTTTATAGCTTTCCAATTATAACATTATTATGTTACCATTTTTTAAATATTAAAGTGGGTATAGGTATATATCCTTAAAATATAGACATATGCCATAGCGGACTTTTCTGTTGATCTATGAAAGGGGAACAATTTCACCATACATTATTTTGCTATAATTATTTTATTAAGGTATTTTCTACGACTTCTTCAACAATCATCGTCATATTTCAACAAATGTACAGAAAACATTAATAAATTATACACGTAAACCTTCTTGAATCACTTTATCCATTGGTGAAAACCGTATAAAATCCGATTAGTAGTTTTTTAGTTTATCGCGTTCATACAGACAGACAGGAACCGCGAGGGACTTTGTTTTATAATATGTAGTGATGTAGTGATTTAGATTTAGCCTTAGATTAGATTAGATTTAGAATTTAAAATTTTATTTTGTATTTTATCATGTATATCGTCACTAGCTAATTGATATCAGGGATTGTAGAGAAATAGTACTAAACTACTGTATTAATCGTCCTTTTCTGTGTTTCGTGCCTTTCGTCCTACTATCGATCACAGGACAGTACTTTTTTACCTAACTAGTTAATGTTTTCACACAATACGAGCAAATAATACCACTTTTGGACAAATGCATAAAATAATTACAATAAAGTCAAAACCTTAGTATTACACGGGACTTACAGCGGTTGTTCTAAAAAACTTAAAAATAAATATAAGATATTTTTCTATCAGCTTCTGTTTGTGTTCGTTTAATTATTTTAAAATATGATAAAAAATAACACTATTCATAAAATGATGCAATAACCTAGTGATGTTAAAAAATTCGTCAAACAACTATAAAGCCAAACTAAAAACATAGTTTACGAAGTTGTATTTTATCAATAAAAAATCACAAATACCTGTCACATATTTAATCGTTAAAACTAATATTTAAAATAAATAAATTTTGAATATTTATTATATTTTCTTTTTATATGTACCTTCTTAAGCCTACCTAAGTTTTAGTGTAACATAGCTAGGTCCTACAAATAATTAATTAATTAATTAAACTAGTTTGTGTAATAGTTTATGTCAAAAGTCAGTTATATAGTTTGTTATTAATTTAAAGTGTTTTTTCTTTGTTAATCAGTGTATACCTCAGTAAGCAACAACTTTTATTGTTATTCTAAGTTAGTGTAAAAATGGTATACATGCAATTTATTTTTACTTTTACGTAATAAAGAAAATTATTAAATTGATTCTTTAGTGGTTACAAAGATACGTACTTTCACAAATAGTCATTGAATAAAGTCATTCTTCATATGATAATGAGCTGATATTACTGTATTTATGTTGACTGTGTAAATAGGAACAAAGTAAATATTTAAAATTTGATCAATTACTTTGTTAAATCAAAATTATCATATTGAACGGTTTGTCGATTGAACGATTGTGTTTAAATATTACTAGAGATTTTTCCGCGGTTACACCTGCGTAGTTCCCGTTCCTGTGGGGATACGGTGACAAAATGTAGCCTGTTACTCGCTGAAATTAACGCTTCCCAAAGGTGAAAGAATTTTTAAAATCGATTTAGTGGTTTAGGCGTGAAAACGTAACAAATAGACTCAAATTTGCATTTATAATATTTGTATATTAAACATAAATAAAAATGGGATTTCCCGCATTTAAGTCCCGCAGTGTTCCCTTTTGTGCATTATAAAACGAGCTATAAGTATGATAAGGTGATTACGAAAAGTTTGGTTAATAATGGTGTATAAATAATCAATAAATAAATTACATTGATAATAAAATAGTTACAGATCTTATTGGTTTAGATATAGATAAGGGTCAAATTGCCACTTAAATGTAACCCACATTAAAGTAATACCCTAAATGCCTTACACGAATGATGAATGTGCTGAGGAATCAAGAAATGCTTTTAGAAGCGAACATGAACCACAAATATGACACATCGAATCTATATTACGGAAAAATGGCAACAAAGGGAGATTCTTTTTTTTTATTGGTGTTGTAACGTAAACTAAAGAAAACTAAGTTGAATTTATACAAGCTTATTTTATATTACACGATGTATGCGGATGAGAGAGATGACATTACGTACATAAAGTGTCAAAATACGTATCGGATATGTTTTTAATATTAAATAATTATAAATTATTAAATTAATAGTTATTCGAAATATGTATATTTACTTAAATGAAAATAAAAGTCAAAATGTTGCTGTTTTTCGTTTGTGGGCTTTGAAAATACTAACATATTTCATAGATTTGCGATATTAGTCTGTTAATTGTGCACAATCAATATAATCGAGGAATTAAAACGGTTAAATAATAATACTGTCATATGTGTTGCTCCTCAAGAATAGAAAATATTCTTGCCCAGCAGTAGCATTTACTACTACCATTATACACTAGCTAACCATCTCTGCTTCTCACGAGTAGAGTCACTCTACATAAAATGTTTATATTAAAAGACAAAGAAACAAACAAAAAATATATAAAGATATTAGTAAACAATTTATAAATCTTTTCCCCAATTATGGTCAGATTGAAGTCTGAAAAATGTAAGTCGATTTTAAGATTAATTTCAATTCACTTTTTATAATATTCAGCTTAGCTTTTTCTATTCGTCTTAAGAAGTTTATTGTAGAGATTGATTTCATTTTCAAATAGAACTTATGAGAGCAAATATAAATCGCTGTTAAAAATACCTGAATTCCTTGATATTTAAACTTTTATCGGAACGCAGAATTTTCCTTTGTTTGCATTTATTGTTTATCGGGGTTCATGAAAAATATTTTCGAGAGAATTCGAGCCTTTATTTACACCCGTATGCATGTGACATGTCTCTCTTGAAAAACAACAATTTGAACAAGCCGATTCGATGAAATTAAAGATAAAAGTGTAGCATCTTTTCTAACCTAAATATTTGCCAATAAATTCTTATCTCTTCTAAATTTTAGTTTTTTCATGCCTTTTATTTATTATGAGCATCTATTTTTAGTAAGACCTCTATCGGTACATCGGGGAAAACTGCTTTCAATTCCATGCAGTAGTTTTTGCTTGATGCAGGTACACACATACAAACAGATAATGTTCAAAATACTATTGTTTTTGCTGCGATTGCTTTAATAAAGACCAATATTAGTTTTGTTCCATTATTTAAATGTACAGACATCGGCCAGTTACAATTTATTATATGTATAGGCATTAACCGCTCCCAGTGACTTCGGGCGCTTTGGCGTAATGTTATATATTATAGTCTTCGATAAGATATCTTAAAACGGAAAAAGGTTTTTCAAAATTGCCTGATGGAGTTATCTCGTTCAATCAAACAAACATTATATAACCGTAGTATTTATATAAATTCTAGAAACCATTGCTTACAACATCTTGTAATAAAACATTCGAAAAGTATATTATGAACGAGTACAGAAACTGGTAATACAAATAAAAAGATATAAAATTAAAACCTTGACTCTCTTAGATAAGTTATTAGTGTGACGTGCGAATTTATTGAGAGTCATTGTAAAAAAAAATAATCGAAATAGATGTGAACGTATAGAACTTAAGCAATAATTAAAGGGACGCATGATCAAAAATAGACTGACCTCAGTCGAAGCATCACAAAGGAAACTCCAGCACGCCTGACTTACTTTTTCCAAGGTCAACCTTGTATAGTTCCTGATGTGTCGAAACATGGCCCATCGTTGCGCCAGCATGAGCTTCCACCTGCATCAGACCTTCAGAACCATGCGTTTCTGGAATCGTGTCGTTAATCACGTAGCTGACTTTACCAAACGCAAAAAATACTTGATAATAAAATAACAATGACTTCCGTGGACATTAGCATTGACATACAACGCAGCCGACGCGACTTTGCTAGAACAAATATTATTATAATATTATTATGATATCTATTAATACATTTACATATAAACTAAGAAAAGTTTTGAGTGAGCCTCTCTGTTTCTATTTGAACGACCCGTTTGACTAAGGTAATAAAATTAAAAGCAAAACAAATATGATATGTTATAAACATTTATTTTATATTATATATTTAAGTAGGAAGGCGTACATGAAAATAATCTGATGGTATGTGACCACAACCACCGAAAGTCATGAATCTGCTAGGCTAAGAACTGGTATATTATTCCGAGAGTCCCCTGTTATAACGTCAGTATCAGCGAGGTCAAACGGTACTTATTTATATAAGGCTAACATTAAAGGTCTGCATTTCTGTTAAAATTAAATTATAAAGCATATACAGGCTGTATTGATTTATTTCTAGGTCATGACATTTTGAAACCGCGGAGAGGGTGTATGAGGAGAGTGCCTCCGCTTGCCCTCCTCGCTTACCGGGGACAGGGGTGGAGGCGTCAGCGCTATGCGCTCGTTTGAAAACTAGTAATCAATAAATAAAATATAACCTGCATCGAAAAATCATAGGACGGGTGCTTTACTTTATATGAACCATAATGTTATTTTATACACACGTTGTCTTGGAAACAGAGTACTTAGGACCTCCTTCTTTCTTTCACTTCAATATCTTTCAATATCATTTGCAAAAATAATGAATATTGTGGGGGTAAGCTGTGCGATTGCAGGGAAGTCAGTACGCCCCCGTACTAAATAAATAAATCGTATTTTCAATATTTTCTTGCTGAGCTTTCTCATTTTCTTTGTTAGTAAATTGAATCCTTGCGAAGCCGGCGTGGGCGTCGCGGGTATTATAAAAAAGTCTGTTGTGAGATTTTCTAGTCTAAATATATAATGTAATAAAACAGCGTTGCGCTATATCAAGCATCGTGTCAGGTGTGGGGTTCGAACCCACGCTCCCTCTCGGGAACCAGAGCTTAAATCTGGCGCCTTAGACCGCTCGGCCAACCTGACAGTTTATATGGATGTTAAAAGTCGCATATCTACATCGGAGCATATGTCTAATCTTTTATACAATAATGCAAATGATTGCATAATAATATCGGCTCAATGTATGCCGGCTGATATGACTTCATATTATGATTTATTTATGTATTTTATGATAAAAGTTGTCTGGTACTTATAACACGAGCATTCAGTTGCCTACATTATGAACAGACGACCTTGTGTAAATATTTATATACTTGTAAATGTAGTTAGGAGGTCCTTGTATACCAACAACAGCGTTGTTAAAAAAAAGACGCGCGCTAATTTCAAGCCGCCATTTTTTTTGGTGGACAGAAAAGTAATTAATTAATTAATTATTGGCGCGACTTGTGATTTGTTGAATGTGTTTAATTGTGATATTTAGATTTTTAAGAGTAATTGAGTTATTAATTTGTATTATTTGGTGTTCTTTTTTAGAAAAAAACCTAACACGAGGATTTAAATAAAATCAGTTTCACTTCATAGATAAATTTTACACAGAACAATTATAAATAACTAACAATTTTTTTATTATATTCGTAAACTAAAATTAAAAAAGAAAACTAAACTCATTAAAATTTTAAAGAAAAATCACGCCGTCTTAAAGATTCACGGCCCACGGAAATGTTCTGGAAATAATAAATATCAATTTTTGATAATATTTATAACGTGTTTCTATTTTAACGAGTAAGCTAAGCTTTTATACACCTTTAGTTCGCGCTACCTGTGAAAGGGCTCCGCTTTCGAGCTAGTAATTACGCATACTGTCTTTACTACATGGTAGACTAGAAATCCTCAAAATTTCTGATTTGCTAAAATGACGGCTGGGGGCTCTGGGATCTTACTCTATCAGCTTTTGGGCTAAAACAGCGCCAGTAGTGCCAGCGGTCATCAGAAGTATGGAGTAGTTTCTTAGTGATTTTGTTTATAATTTTTTAGTATCAGACGACCATCGACCTAATGTTTCACTACTGGATGCTATGTGTGTTTACAATTCCCGGGGATTCCGGTATAAACGCAAATAAACAGATAACTGTTACAACGTCTTCCTATTTTATAGAAGAACTTGCATTGTAGATTGTAACGAAGACAAAACATCTTATCAACCTGTTGATGCACAGACGACAATTTATGCACTTCAAAACAAATAGACAAAATCAAGTCATTGGCAAGTTGAAACAGTAATTTCAAAATAGTTAAAAAACAAGAGTAAGAAGTAATCACCAACTTATTATTTATTTTAGTTTAATACTTTATTGCACAACATATAAAAAACACAAGAGTAAAAGGAAACAGTCAACCCAATCAACAAATGGAGCGCATAGGAGGTCTTATCGTTTATAGCGATCTCTCACCTCTGTTCAAAAGAGCTTTGTAAGAGGACATGTAGGTGCATAATATATAAAAACGAGATATTAAATATTACATAAGAACTATTTTAATAAAACATGTTATATATATATATAATTTTAAATTAAATTTAAGGATAACTCACACTATCCATTTTCATTCTTTTAAATGTTTGTCGAAAATAATGAATTTTTGAAGCTTTTTAGTATCTTAATTTTTTCATTCAGAAAATATTCGCTCTTCACACTATGTCATTTAAGTTAACGCCCAACAACTAGTTAAGGATGTCCTAATTTGCTTCCATTCCATCAAAAGTTCTATTTCCGAGGTGTATATAAATATTTATCGTTAAGACTGTACATATTTAAAAGTAGCTCCAATTGTTAAATATTTATTATTGCATGTATAACTTATGTATTTGTTTTATTTATATATTTCGGTTCCTCTTTGAACTAGAAATCCTATATTACTTATATTGAATTTGTAGTTGAAACGTTCATATTAATTTATTTGGTGTGTATTAACACTTACATATCCTCCCAACCTTTACAAAACAGTAAAATACGTCATGAGAGGTGTGGTACCTGATGGTCCGGGAAGTACACAGGTAATGACATGATATTATTATCATTGCTATTCTGGTAATGGTTGTTATATGACTGTTTGGATCATTGAACCATCACTTTTTTTTATAGCTTGAGAGATGCCTCTTCACGCCTCATTTGAACCCAGGTCATAAGATTACCTGTGCTGGTAAAGAATTCCATGTTTTGGAGGTGCGACAAAGAAAAGAGATCTACAATATGATCATATTATAATTATTGTATATTGAGAATAACACTCCTTTTGCTTTATGCAAAGCAAATTAGACGCGTAACATTCATTTATTATAAAAAAAATGTATCACCACTAAGTATAAGGTTGCCATATAATACGACATCTTAAGTTTGTGAAAATTGTTGCGGTCGGACTTGACATTGAAAAGCTAATGAACAAAAAGTATATTAAATTCCTTTGGTAGAATTGTACCATTAAAAAAAATATACAGCTATTTTAACCGACTTCAAAACGGAGGTTCTAAATTCGAGTGATTGTTTTTTTTATATCTGTTACTTTGGAACTTCGTCATTTATGAAACGATTTGGAAAAATATATTTTTTTATATGAAATGATATACTTCCAGATTGGTCTATTTTTTTATCGAAATCCAGTTCTGATCAAGGAGTCCATGACGAATTAGGGAAACTCCTCCAGTAGATCCGTAGGCTCCTCCGGAAGATTTAAGGATGTATGAATTTGTTTAGGTATGACGCCGGTTGTAGAGAGAATTAAAGGGACTATTGTTACTTTCTGCAGGTGCAGTGCACATACGTGCTATTTCTTCCAAGTTTTTGGCTCTGTCGTAGTATACTCTACCCGGTGAACACACCTTGATTATCGGCTTAGATTATAACAGTTGTTAAGAGGGAGTTAAAAATTGATTCATCTCTTTCTATCATTATTGATTTGACATTCAAAAGAAGAAGACGCGGCATTTTTTACTGTTCACCCAATAATTTCAATTCCCAGGTCGGGCCAATAAATAGTTATTAGGGTTTTCTGTCAGAAAACTCTCAGTAGCAGCCCGGAGTCTGGAAGTTGGAAGTGTGAACACTCCCGTGCCTCGGAAAGAACGTTAAGCCGTTGATCCTGCACCTGAACTCTTTCCGGTCGTGTCGGATTGCCGTCCCATGACCCATCGGATTATGAGAGTTAAGGAAAAGAGAAAGCACCTGTGTTTGCGCACATACTTGTACGCAGTATAATATCTCCTGCGCAGTTGGCTAGTCTCTCTTGAGATTGGCTGCCGTGGCCGAAATCGGTCTGGAGGACCTTATATCACCCAATAAATAAATAATAGACAATAAACAACGTTTATAAGTAAGGTAGTACGGATTTATATTGCAGTAATGAAAAATGTTCTCTGGTTTCTAATTTGTGAGCAAAGGTAAACTGACCCCGCAGAGTCCCGAGAATTATAACGAGTCTACTCGAGCCGTGGGCGGAGCCTAGCTATATATAAAAGGCATTTTTATTCCTTTACAGAATAATTTATCTGAACGAAATTCTTTTACGCGGCTTACAGTAGAGTGAAAGGTCAGGTCATATAACGAAATAGCGTTCATACTATGCCTACCAAATGCTACAAAATGTGATGCGTTTTGCGTTCGAATTTAGGAGGTCAATATAATGGAGGTTGAGGTGCTTTGAGGTGTTTGATGTGAAAAATATACAGTAATACGATCAATTAAAATCTGCAATTTAAAACATGATTTACACAATATATTGCACAGAACTTTGTTCCCAACCGCACAATTTTTAGCATTCAATTGTTTATTTTAAAACTTACTATCCCGTATTAAAAAATAGTTCAAAGATTTCTACTGGATATTTCATCTCACACATACTATTTTGCTACGTAACGTACGTTTGTACGTAATACTTATTGTAATTATGTAGGTGTGTACCTACGCTCCGGTTTTCCCTGCGACAGATTGATCCTTTTTTTACTCAGTACTACTCCATACAGTCGCTATTAATTAATTATATTGCTATCAAAATGATCGTGTCGTAATTGATTAGATAAAAAACTATACAGACCTAAAAATACTTAGATCTGGTCTTTTAGAAATATAAATTAAATAACGAACGCTATTTATCATGAAGTCTATGTATTTTTGTAAAAAAGTTATCAAACAAACTCTCTCGCTGGTTCTCTGTGGAACCAGCTTTCGCCGGCGACTTTTCCGAACCGATATGACATAAAAACCTTCAAGAAGAGAGCGTACTCTTTCCTCCAAGGCCGGCAACGCACCTGCAAGTCCTCGGATGTTGCAGGTGTCCATGGGCGGTGGTAGTCACTTTCCATCAGGTGAGCCTCCTGCTCGTTTGCCCCCTCTTACATAAAAAAAAAAAAAAAGAAAAAAAACAATTTTCTTTCTTTTAATTGTTATTTTATAAATAGATTGTTTATAGTGTGTTTCAAGTTCAAAACATATGAGTATGCTACCATAGTTTTATAATATTCATCGCTAAGCGCTTAGGTAGAGCCTTTCTCGCGCAGGTGATGCCTCTTCACTAATTTCGTGCTCCGATTGCCGTCTCATCGGATCGTTAAAATGTGCCGCTTGAATCGAATGCATATTATTATTTGATTGATACTAGTTAAATATTAATATAAAATCAGCTATACTTGAAACTGCATTTATTATATGACGAGCCGGTTGGCGTGGTTGGTAGATACCCTGCCTTTCGCGCCGCAGGTCGTGGGTTCGATTCCCACCCAGGACAAACATTTGTGTGCATGAACATGTCTGTTTGTCCTGAGTCTGGGTGTAATTATCTATATAAGTATGTATTTACAAAAGAAAAAGTAGTATATGTAAGTATATCAGTTGTCTGGTTTCCATAACACAAGCTCTGCTTAGTTTGGGATCAGATGGCCGTGTGTGAATATTGTCCCAGAATATTATTATTATATTCCCCATATTTTTGTAGTGAAAAGCTCTTTAGCATCGTTGTGATTTGAAAGTCGGTGAAACGAAAAAGCGACAGTAAAACAGACACATAAATTCATAAGATTTAACGTGGGAGAAAATGAGATAGGAAGCATTATACGGTAGATGCCAAAATTTTTGAAGGTTTCACTTCTACCACGTGTGAATTGCACACATGTTTTTAAGTATTATTGGTAATACTTGTTGGAAAATAAATAATCAAAGTTTACTAGAATTATTACTTTTATTGTAAGCATATCTAGATCTAGATTTTGATCGACCACATAAGACATTTTAACAACGATAACGTTTTATTGTAATTCATATCATTGTCGCTTTACATTGGAAGGTCATCTTAATATGAGTGGGTGTGTGTTTGTGTGCACTAGTTACGATAATAATTTTAAACGTGTTCTTTTAATTTATCTCGCGTTCCTTGGCGCGACCTTGTTATAAAGAATCTTTTTTTTAGTATGACTGTGATTGTGAATTAATTTTGTCCCAGATAAAGAAAAAAAAAACTAGCTTCACAGCAGATTTAAATAGTATTAGATTTATTTAATGTTTACTTTATAAATACATATGCAGGCTTAATTTTTTATGTCCTTGATTTATTTTTCCACAATACCTACGTATATATAAGGTAAGGTATCATAATAGCATCGTCTTTTTTTAGTGAATTTATTTCTTCTTTGATACATATAAATAATTATAGTCAGGAGAAGCAAAACATTGTTATACAAAATTATTTATATAATTCATATTGAAATCATATTAGAGGGTTAATTACGAACTATTAATTGAAAGAAAGATTAGGCTAGTAATTCTAATAATCTAAAAAAAACAACTAAACTATAGCCCTTAGTATTTAATAAAAATATATTTCATAGGATTTTTATAAGCCGGTACAATTAAGGCGTGAGAATATTTAGGGATGGATAATCACTAACCGTGTCGTTATACTTTCGATATTTTCCGTAGACTACGTAACTATTGTAGTACGAGGTGGATAATTAATTGTCTCCGATTAAGAGTGAGACTAGTGCGAACGACAACAGCCCAGAACCGATCCTAGGAATTTCACATCGCAGGTATACTTTTGACATAAGAGACTTGAAAATCGTTTAATGAGTATGTTGATTTAACTTATCATTTACAAATAAATTATGTATAAATAAATTGGTTTTACGGCTTATTATATATGTATAAATGTATAATTATTATATATGTATAATATTATCCTAAAACGTCTTATTTGAAAACGGTAGGAGGACTGAGGAACAGATTACCTGTCATTACGTGATTACCATCGCCCATGGACACTGGCGCTGTAACAAATATTGACCATTACTTGAAACCAATGAGCCACCAGCCTTATTAACTATGGCACGTGCTCTATGCCGTCTGTGGAATTACGCTGGATCACCTTTCATTATAATAAGGTAAGATAATAAATATAGGAAAGCTGGACTATTCTTCCTTTCCTCCTCTTAAGAAAACATTTTTAACGTATTACAATATTCTGAACTAGTGTGGGTTATTGGATATTGCAGTATACTAGAGGAATTACATATTCAGATTCAGATCACATCAATTGTCCAGATTTGATTTCGTGGTAGCCCGTTATAAGCCCCTCTATAGGCTTTGTCGCCTAAATACATAGAACTGAGTGTTATATAACTTTTAAAGAATTATATGAGTTTCAAGTCATTAACTTTGAATGCATCAAACATCAAACATCCTCGTAAATTCGATTCCAGCATCTGAGACGTCTGAATAATATCCGGTAAGCAATGCAGACAAACCAATATCCGCCTCATCGGAAATCAAACCCGCAAATCAGCTTTAAGGAGTTTCAATGTTATCACTTCACCATATCACTTGATGCGGACGAAATGTTCTTCTTTTTGACTAACCGTGATGTATGCAAATGCAATACTTCGAATGCACCCTGTTAAAAAGCACGATAAAATAAATAAAGTAGTTGACATTTAAGCACTTCGTAATTTACCTTCTTAATACTATAGTTAGATGTTTCGAAAAAATATTTTTTATAACATTGTTTGTGAGTTTATGATCTCCTTACCGTTTTCGGTTCCAGCAGCCAATCTCAAGAGAGACAATTGCGCAGGATTATATTGAACAAGTGTATGCTGGCAAACACAGGACCACTCTTCATTCCCCAACCTAACTTTCTTAATCCGATGTGGCAACATTTACAATAAATATAATGTATTCATTACTATTTGTACTGGAATTTTACCGTAAAATCTCTAAGAATCAATCTAAGAAGTAGTAGATTGGTTTCCTGTTTTGTTAACCCCATAGTATACATAAATATATTTAAGTGGCCATCTTGTGGTCATTGAAACATAATCACTGAAGTTGTGATGTTTTTCTTTACTACTATTGTATATATGTATATTATTTTTAAATGTAATAAATTACTAGGTGTATCTACAATCATACAATAATATATCATACAATACAAGCCGGTTGGCGTGATTTGTAAGACATTTACCTTTCACGCCGCGAGTCGTAAGTTCGATTCCCACCCAGGACAGACATTTGTGTGATGAACATGAGAGACACGTAGACACAAAGAACATGAGAACAGGAGAGGTTCTGCATTCTGTAACTTTTCCAGGACACTTTAGACAGAAAATTACACCAGTATGAAAACAGACGCATGCTAACAACAGAAATCAAAGAAAAAGAAAGAAAAATTCTCTCAGGGTCTCAATTAGTATAGGTGTCCCTCTAGGATTAATCTTTGGATCCTTTTTATTCCGCGTATTCATAAATGATTGCCCAAATACATCAATAATTTATTAGCAAATTATACACAGAAAATAAACTAATAGTTCGAAATATTTAACATTTATTTGTTTACAGAAGTGCTCAGTCTTCGCAATAGACGCAGATGTCTTCCTTGTAATTCAATTCGTAGATATATGTATATTCACAGTCGTATGCAGTCGAAACTCGCTATTATTTATGATCGATAACATATACGAAATATGTAAAAAATATAACGTATATAATAGACAACAATAAACAACAGTGACCTTCCGCGAATTCAAACTATAAAAAGCATTTTATAGATTTATTCACGGAAACAACTTGATATAATAGATACTCGACTTTACACGTATAGAAGTAAAGTCGATTTTAGTTCGCATGTCTAATAGTCATTGAACTTTCTCGAACTTTGTTTTATTTAAGAAAAAATATTACATATTTATGTTAATATTCTAGACTTTTCTTCTTGAATAGACATTTTTACCTGTTGGATGCTGTTTTTAGAATTTATCTTTCTTAAATAAAAAATCCTGTTTAAATCAAGCGATTTTTGACAAAGTACCTCTGCATTGCTTAAGTAGTCTAATTTTGAACAAAAGGAAAACAAATTTTATTTAAAATCTAGTAAAATAAAAGTGATATATAATTGAGGTCTACCAAACTAGACAAATCAATGGAAATTTTTGCCATTACTGTCCATGCAACACTACAATAATATTGCCTAGCAATGGGTTTTTGTAACGCGGAAATTGACAATTAATTATCGCAATTGAATAAGTAAAATAACTCGCTCTAGGCAGAACGGTTGATAAAACTTCGATCGACGATAGATTAACATGTATTATTTAAAAAATACAAGTATCGATTATCATTACATATTATAAAACAAAGTACCCCGCGGTCCTATCTGTCTGTATGAACGCGATAAACTAAAAAACTACTAATCGGATTTTTTTACGGTTTTCACCAATGGATAAAGTAAATCAATAGGAAGATTTACGTGTATAATTCATTAATGTTTTCTGTAATTTTGATGAAATATGACGATAATTGATAGATAAGTCTCTTGTTTCTCTTTTATAGATCTACAGAAAAGTCCACAATGGCATAATATGTCTATCTTTTAAGGGTAGCTAACTATACCCATTTCAATGTTTAAAAAATGGTTACATAATACTGTTATAATTGGAAAGCTATAAAAACGGATATGATATTAATCTTTATCAAATTAAACACGATATTTACCTTAGAAATTTAATTTATATTAAAATGGCCCTTTACACCACCCAATTTAAATTAATATCTTAGGAGTTATCGTAATTTTAAAACTATCGCGCACTAAATAAATTCAAGCGGCCACACCGATCATATTTTATTAACGCGTGATCGCCCACTGTGGCTAAAAGCTTATACAATACAACGACAGTTTTTTTTTAGGAATATTTACTCTGCTACTCAAGCGAAGCCGGGGCCCGCCCCGGTAGCGACTCGTCGCTATTATGGTATAAAGTTGGAACGACAATTATTTTCATTCTACTGTTGCTCAATGATATCGATCGGCGACAAATTGATTGGATTGGTAACAGAACGTTTATCAACTTTGACTGTACCGTTCTATCATAGAACGGGTCGGGTTAAATAGATAAGTTGTTCAAAATAATATTTAATATTAGAAAAGCATTGCTTGCACGAAATTCAACCTACGGCTTTGACCTACATAATGAGAAAGTTTATTGATTAATGTTTAAAAATAAACTCAACAAAAGAATTATCGAATATTAATACAAAGAGGCAGTTGAATAAAATTCGTAGATTTAAAAAATATTAGCAACTATTTCATTACGAATAAACCAAAAGCGGCAATAGCGTCTCTCTTACATACATAACTAATAATATGAAGATTCAATCTTAAATAGACTTCCTTATTATTTAAAAAAAAATCATTCAAAATTCCCAATAAGGTGTTTATTTTGGAAAAATAAAAATAACGATGAACAACTAAATTGTTCGCAATTAAAACTGCTTTAATTATTCGATTTATACTTATTATTCGATTGTGGTAAGGACGCTATAGAAATATTTTTTGTATGTACATAGTTCAAAACTTCGTTTCATTGGTGAGAATTTGTGCTTACTTAGCATAACAAAAAGCTATTAAGATAATTTTACTACTTCAACATTAGATAAGAAACCACAGGTCGTAGCTTCTGGATTTAAACGAGGAAATATATTAATAAAAAATAACATATTTTTTTATGTAAAGGCGCAATAATATTATCAAATTAGAATTAAACGATATGATTTTTTTTTCTACAATCTAAATGTCTGAACACTGTCTGATTTTAGGGGTATGAATAATATTAAAGTAAAAATCAAGAATAGTAAACTAATGACCGAATACTGAAACGTCATTCAAATATTAAGTGGGACTTAATTATTTGGAACGCCATTAATTTCAAATTTAGTATGTGAAATTTTAACTTAACGGTGTTACTACTAAATGACGTTTCAGTATTCGTCCGTAAATTAAAAATAAGTGTTTAGTAAAAATCTTTACGCCATCTACTTCGATCACCCATCCATCATACTTCTCACCTTATTTTTATTAGTGTACAATATGTATAAAATTGTTAATTTACCTTTATGAAAAATAAATAAATAAAATGAAATATGAACATTTCTTTCATTCTTTCGACTATCACCCTTGCATCATTCATTTCTATTTATATAAACGTCGTCTTTGTTTCTTCAATAATTAGTAAAACCAACTACGGGACTAGGTACTTCACAAAGTCGAGACCACGGTACAGTAAAGTTAGCGAATGACATCCTCTAGCAGAGTAGATCGATCGATCGACATCTAAAGAATATGGCGACTGATTGCGTACCAGAGAACCGGTCGCTTTGTCACGTCTTAGGAATAATCTACTTCCAACAGTAGACTATGATTAGCTGTAATATAATGATGACTAATTATGTTTTCCTACACCTTAGTTCCTTTTTTATCTTAAACCAATCTCATTGCTACAGCGTCTCATTAAAGCACGAACAAAATAAGTCATACCATTATAACTGTTTATAGAGAACTAATATCTATGTTTTCAATATATATTTAAACTTGTCAGTTATTTACAAATTATATTACATTTTTAACAAAGCGATCAATATTTTTTTTTAAAAAAACCTATTATTTGATGAAATAATTCGGAAATAGTATTTTTTTTAATATTGTACAGAACCAAAATGTTTCAGCTTCTAGAACTTGATGGAAATGTAAATATTTAATTATAATGTTTAGATTTTTTTAATTATGATCCCAAAATTGTATTCAATAAGGAAAATATATTTTTCCTTTAATGATCCAAAGTGCAATTCGGCCTCATATGGAATACTGCTCTTATGTTTGTCCTTATCCACTGACCGAATTGAAAGTGAATCAGCTTGATTTTTTTTTAAATAAAGTTCCAAAAGGCTTAATCAATTGGATTTGCTTAGTTATGTTGGATCGCTTACAGAATTCTAAGTACCAGACATATGTCACCACAAACCCGGGGAACCACCTGCTGTTCAGAGAGTGGCGGTAGAGAGGGGGGGGGGGGTTTACCTACACAGACACACTTTCGCAAGGCCACCACCAGCCCTTGCCTTAATCTATTGGATTTGCTTAGATATGTTGGATCACTTACAGAATTCTAAGTACCAGACATATGTCACCACAAACCCGGGGAACCACCTGCTGTTCAGAGAGTGGCGGTAGAGAGGGGGGCTTACCTACACAGACACACTTTCGCAAGGCCACCACCAGCCCTACGTGTGCACTGTGCACTCTCATAGAGTATTTATGTTGTAATCAATTTTTGAATTTCAATTTTCAACTAACCTTCTTAGTTAGCGAGAGTACAATTATTTTTTTTTATATAAAAAAATAATGTATGTATGCATATAAATATGTATATATATGTGCGTGGTTTTTGTTCGTATTGCATATATGTTGAATCAAAGTTAATTTTTCCAACGCATATCAACATAACGAAAACATTATTAAGCTGTGGATAACGAAATTCCATTCATCCATTTATATATATAATATATATATATGTTTATAACTAGCTGTGTCGTGGTTGAGGCCACGATAAATTAGAATAAGGAAAAAAAGGATTGACAGGTTCATTTCAGATGATATCTGGAATGAACCTATCAGTCCTTTATACACATTATAATTTTATAAATATTTGAAAAACTACTGAGTTCATTTCGTTGACTGAGTAAATCCGGTCCTTATATGGAAAACTAAAAGGACCACGAGGTTAAGTGACAGAACAGAAAACGTCATCAGTTTGATTGCTATATTGGATTAAGAGATTTGAATTTTCCCCCTACACCACACCACTCCTCCTGCCTCCATCGCACCCCCTTCATGCACTCGCCTACGATTGGTCGAAATTTATAGTTACTGCCCCACTTAATGGAGACCCACTTAATGGAGGCATCGTACAAATTCGAATTCGATCGATTCGTTATATAAAGTAAAATATATTCTAATGTTGAAACCAATAATAAAACAAAGCTTATCTACAATTTTTACTATAAAAATCGAAATAGTAAAAATTGTAAGTTTAAAGAAGTTAATTTCGTCATTCTTGAGATTTTTCGTTGATTGGATGATATATTTTTTTTTAATTATACCGAGATTATTTATCAATTTTTGTTCTGATTATCCAGGGGTAAATGGAAAACATATCCGTCGCTATTACATCTAAACAAAACTAGAAATTGTACGAGCAATCATTTTGATATGTTTCGGTCACAAAAAACTAAAGAGACAATCATAAATTTGCAACGTTTGATTCATAATTCTTGCATCATTTCCTGGTTCAATATTTCGTTCAAATTATTTTAGTACAATAAACGTAATTACTTCCATACAGAACCTATTTCATACATTTGAATATTAATTATGTATTCTGTGCACGTGTTCAGAGCGAATATGTCTGAAAAATATTATTTACTGTAAAGTTATTTTCGAAACAAATTTTCATTTGCTGTTATTTGATCGTATAAAAGCGTATCTTTTGAAGCGGAGATACGCTATTTAGATGAGTATGTCATATCTAAGAAATATTATTATGAAGCGTATAATTCAAGTCTTTTTAATCTTTATAAATGACATCTTAACTTTGCTTCCCATATTACTGGTTCTGGAATTTTATTAATATGTATGCTTTTCTCTATTAAAATTAGTAAATAAAACATTCAAAAATGATAAGAGGCTTTAGCCCGACAGTGGAACATTTTGAGGTTGCTCAGCTTTCAATATTTGTTAAAAAATACTTGAGGAAACATAACAATAAAGTATCCCCTTTTGTAAATCCTTAGCGTCAGCTATCAACAATGCAGTGCTACACTGGACGAAACGCGGACTTTAATCTTTCTTCTTGCATTATTGTTACTATTAATAATGTCCGCAACATGAAGAAATCTAGGAAATATGAAAAAATATTGCATCAAATAAATTATTCTTGCATGAAATAATTAGTTTGCTCGACTGCCTCGTTGGTCTAGTGGCTTGATATAAGGCCACAGACTCGGTGGTCCTGGGTTCAATTCCCAGGTCGGGCCAATAAATAGTTATTGGTTTTTTCTGTCAGAAAACTCTCAGTAGCAGCCCGGAGTCTGAAAGTTGGAAGGATGAGCACTCCCGTGCCTCGGAAAGCACGTTAAGCCGTTGGTCCTGCACCTGAACTCTTTCCGGTCGTGTCGGATAGCCGTCCCATCGGATTATGAGAGCTAAGGAAAAGAGAGTGCGCCTGTGTTTGCGCACACACTTGTGCACTATAATATCTCCAGCGCAGTTGACTAGTCTCTCTTGAGATTGGCCGCCGTGACCGAAATCGGTCAGGTGGACCTTATTAGTAGCGATGTTTATTAGAATATCACCAGAAAAGGCGCGTGCTATACAATCACAACCCAATAATTACTTCCTGCTTCAATAAAAAGACGCCGTATAATAATTACAATTATTAAATTAACAATAATTATAATTTTTCCAACAAATTTAGTTAACGAGTTCCCATTACTTATACCTGTTCTAAAAACCGGTTTAGACACTTCAAAATTGTTATCCAGTTTCTATTAATTAATAAAAATAACTGGTTAAATAAAGTGGAAATAATTATAGTTAATAAAATATTTACTTATATTACTTTAATGTAGTTATCTCGGTGACAGACCCTTAGATTAGAGAGTCAGTTGGAAATGGCAGTTATTAAGGAATTCAATTATATTATAATAACAGGTTTCTCCTCGCGACTTCCTACATATAAAATAAGAAATTTATTTAATTATTGTCTTTTTTGAGAAAGTACTGCTATCCGATCGCATTAAATCACGTCTTAATTTTTTTAATAACTAAAAACCATACCCATAAGCTGGGTATGTAGGTTTCCTCACGATGTTTTCCTTCAGCGTCGAGCTGATGAATTACACACGCATGAGGATTTACTGCTGCTTGCTTGGGTTTAAACTCGAAATTATCGGTTAATATTCTCATCTTTTAGCCACTGGGTTATCGCTGCTCAAAAATATTATTCCCTATAAATCCTTGAAGACTATTGCAATTTTCTGCGAACGCATTATTTATTTATTCATTATAATCGGAAAGACGAGGCTATCACAATTGTTCTTAATATAAAGCCCTAACAATTCTTATAAAAGATACTCAAGTTAAACTTCAGAGAAGTTTATTGCTCGGCCATATTTTTTCTATCAACATCAACAAAATTTTCAACCGATTTCGGCCACGGCACTGCACAGGACATATTATAGTGCACAAGTGTATGCGCAAACACAGGTGCACTCGCTATTCCCTTACTCTCATAACTCGATGGGACGGCAATACGACACTACCGAAAAGGGTTCAGGCGCAGGACCAAGGGCTTTACGTGCTTTCCGAGGCACGGGAGTGTACACACTTCCAACTTCCAGACTCCGGGCTGCTACTAAGAAAATCTCAATAACGTTTTATTCGCCCGACCGGGGAATTGAACCCAGGACCACCGTGTTTGCGGCCGTACATGTACCCACTAGACCAACGTGGCAGACGAGATTCCAATAGTGTAATCCATATCTTGCAATACAGCATTGTTATGCCTTTAAAAAAAATCATATTCTTATTTAGAAAAAATATTTGTTTGAAATATTTATATTATGAACGATATTCTATTGTTGATTTCTTAATAAACAGATCAAATAATAAATTTATTTTAGCAAAACAAATCAATTTGTTTTAGCAATTGAAATACATTCATTACCCGTTGCTGAATAATTTTGTATTATTCCATTCGGTCGGGTTATTGCCCTTCCTTATATTAACATCGCCAGTTCCTTGTTGATATAAATAGTATATTCTAGTATGTATTTACGTTAAGTAAGCGGAACTATTACTGTACAACTTTATAATATTATACAGGTAATGACACAAATAAATGAAAAACAAACATAGTTTTATTACGGAACTAACACTGACTCGCGTTTTCAACCGCGTCAGAATCTTCGATCAATAATGTACTAGATTCGCGGTAAGCGCTTCACAAACGGCCCAAAAATTAAGAACACAATGACGTTTGTAAAGTTATTACAAATTAGTTTGATCCAATCATAACTTAATGCTAAGGAAATAAGGTTGGATATGGAACAACCGTTATAGTACATTTCCTATGTCTTCCTGTCATTCATGGCGTAAGATCGTAAATGAATGTCAATACAATCTAAACCACACTTTATTTTTTGGGAAAAAGGCATAATTTAGGATGAAATTATTTACATTTACATCGTTTTGTTCATCTTATGGTCGGTGCCACATTTGATTATTGTTTTTGTTCGTATACACCATATCTAGTAGTATTATTGATCGAAGGTCAGAATTGAATTATATATGTTTCAAATACATGATAACGACATAGCAAGATCGTGATCATCATTAAAATAATCGTAATTATCTGTTGGACGTAGTCCTCTCTCAAAACCCGCTAATATCCCGGTTTTCCGCCTCTCGTATCCAGTCGTGTCCCGCTAAGTTTGTCGTATGTACTCCACTAAATAGAATATAATCTATTTAAGTCACTGTCACTGCACCACCCACCGCATCTACTCGTATGTCACCCGTTGCAATCGTGTTTGCATATAGTTCTCTTATTAGTTTGCTGGCCTGTTTATAACTTCTGATTATTTCTATGAAATGGTAGCTAGACTTTATATACTTTTTTCAGTAAAGATACTATATAGCCCAAAAAGTAAACTATATCGGTTAGGGACTGGATATTTGGATAGAATAATCATAAAATGAACAACGAATGATAATATAGACTAAGATTCATATTTTGAAATTATCATAATCAATGGCCAAGTATGTAACAAAGCTAAATATTTATAATATGCAGCTTTTATAAAAACAAAGATTTACGAATGGAAAAAGACTAGACAATCGTTTATTTTTAATTACCTTCTGAGATTAATTGAGGTGATTGTTAATTTTATCTATTAAACGTATTTATATTATTTTTAATATTATATAGTTTTTGCATCGTCCGCAACAAATTTAATATAAACTGTATACGGCTTAAATGTATGCAACATATGTATAACAATAAGTATGCATGCATAAGTACCTATATAAATCCTATGCCGTTTATGTTACTTTAAGATATTAATATTTCTATATCAGCTAGATGGATCGCTGTGTGCGTTAAATGGAATATTAATAGGGTGGGCAGTCCATATTACATCAGTTTTCAGAAGATTATTTGATTACGTGGGTAGTTACCGAAATAGATACCCTGTTCACAAACACCGCTATTTCAGGGCGTATTGTGGGGGTGCTAGCCAACCCACTCACCAGCCATAATTCTATAGCCGAGCATACTGCAAATAATTTGTTATGCAACGTTACATTTTGAAAGATAAGTAGCCAGCCATTACAGTTACAAGATTCTCCACCAGTTTCTGTCATGCTGAATTGAATAAAATAACTAATTTTATTTTAAATTGTAATTGGTTGATGGTAATCGACGACGCAAATTATTTTCATAATTGTATTAATTAATATCGAGTTTAATCAGAGTTTTCGAATCGTAATTCAAAGTGTACAGCCTATGGGCGAAGGCAACCACTTTAAAATTTCGTTGGTCTCTAAAAATTAAAATCATTAACTTTTTAAAAAATATACACGTTTCATATTTTATCAGAAAAAAAAATAATTATTTTGACGACGATGGAAAAGAGAAAGCAATGTAAATAGCATTGCTTTAAATTGCTTCGTATCATTTGTAAATATTAATGTCAACACTTGTAAGTTTTCAACTCCCGTTTTATTCGTTCATATCAAGAATATAACTAATGTTGCTATACGATTACTTAAACAATCTCAGTTCCCATTAAATCGCAAAAATATTATACATATACAAATACTGTTCTTCAACGTCAGCTTGGAGTTAATTATGGAAACACGGCAAAAATTTAAGACGTAAGGAAATATTATTTAAAATAATTCTCATTAGTAAAGGAAAACATAAAAAAACAAGCTCATGTCATTGTTCGTTTTTCACACAGTGAAAATGTTTACTGCATACTACCTATTATTTCAAGGATCATGATTTGTTTAATAGCTATTTTGAATGTTTAAGTCTAAATATGTTGCAAGTATATATATTATTAAAATGTTAAAGAAATCTGAATGCGCAGTATATACTTAAATGTAATCGGTATTTAACAAAAACAAAACTGTAATTGTAAAATATTAATTGTTATGTTTAATTATTGTTTATTTATTTTACATTAAAACCTTAAATAAATATAATTAAAAATAATTACTATATAATACTTTTTTATTAATATAATATAATAATATCTTGGGACATTATTCACACACGGCCATCTGATCCCAAACTAAGCAGAGCTTGTACTATGGAAACCAGACAACTGATATACTACATATACTATATTTTCTTTTGTAAATACATACTTATATAGATAATTACACCCAGACTCAGGACAAACAGTCATGTTCATGCACACAAATGTCTGTCCTGGGTGGGAATCGAACCCACGACCTGCGGCGTGAAAAGCAAGTGTCTTACCAACCACGCCAACGGGCTCGTCGTTATTACTTTTGGGAATATAGTTTTACTTATTACACATATCTTATATTTAAATTTCTTCAATTGAATATGAAAAGAATTTGTTATAAGAGTGAATGAGCTTTGTAGTAATCAATTTAGAAAAATAAATTATTTAAACGTTATAATTACTTAACTCGTATTATAAATGCCAGAGTAACATTTTTTATCTCTTTCTTACCTAATCATGAGAATTCATGGAACCGATCGTAATGAAAGATGAAACTGCTTACGAGAAACATGAAACACGAGAGATCGTTGAAAACAAGTAAATAATTCCATGTGACGTATTCATTAAACACAAATAATATTAATAGTCTGGTATTTCACGAAAAAATATATAAATTAAAAATTTCTGTATATTCATAAGCGAATAAAATATCAACTACATTTTCGATGGCATAATTGTATTTACTATGCGCCTTATTATTTTTCTCATTTAAGGTATTCTTTTATATTTTTAATATATTCTTTTATAATAACACGAAAGCAGTTATCATTATCATTAATTAGATAGTATAAGTAGAACAAATCGCGGTAACGGAGGAACAAACAGTAATTTATGTCAATGTAATTATTAAATGCCTTCCTTCATAATGTGGTGAAAAGAAATGATGAAAATTTTCGGTGAAAATTATATATTTCGAAAAGAACAATTATAATTTCTACAAAACACAAAGGCAAAAGGGCAAAGAAACGCTAACATAACCACATTATTAAAAAAAAATTGGTCATTCTACTTCCAATTAATTATCTTGAACGACTTCACTTCACTTTGGAAATAATAGTGTTGAAATTGCGAATCGCTAAACTTTGGGGCGCTACCAAAAATTTTTTGGACAGAAAAATACGCTAACATTGTATTTGGCGCGACTCTGGTTTTGAACCCTAGACTTCGAGAACTGCCGCCTTCTTAGCTAACAAACAAACCATATGAATCGTGATGACCGAGGAGTGATCACAACGGTATCCCTTCTTATTTTCTTGTTTTATCTGTCGGCTCAAAGTTGCTAAAAGTAATATTTGATATCGATTTTAAGTATGTATAAACTTTGAAGTTTGTATTTCTCCGAACGTTTGACATTGAATATCTGAGTATAGATTGTCGAATGTGTTATGACGTCCGCCTAATCAATATTCCTCTGTGGCTATTCTCCCTTGTAAATAGCCACCGTGGACATTTTAAAGCGAGACTAGCCCTTCTAACATGACATTATAGAGCATGTTTCGGATGCAAGGGAGAGGCATTAACTGCTAACTTCCAGACTCGACCGAAAAACCGTACAAATTTTTAAATATCTAATCCAGGCTTTGAAATCAGGAACAGCGGCTCTATAAAATAGTTTCGAGGACAAAGAAGTAGTCAAAAGTTACATAAGTCACTTAATTAGATAAATACACCATTAAACTGGAATTATCCTAAGTAATATTTATCGGTTAATCTTTTTTAAACTCGCGTGCCGATCGCACAATGTGGGTTAAGATAATAAAAATACTCGACTACACGAAACAGCCATTTACGTAGGCGAGAAAAAAGTTAGGTAAACTATGACTGGCTTGAAATGGTCAGAGCTACTTTTTTCCATCAACAAAGATTCTGCGAAGTAGTCGTTAATAATTAGACGTGAAGTTATTGACTTGGAGTTCCCCACTGAGTTCGTTTAGTACTTGCAAATTACATTTAACTAGTATCCGACATCGTACACAAACCAGTTTCGTAATTAAAAAGAAAAAAAAAATGTCTCTAGGTCTATTTATATACCTTGTGTATGAAGGTGTTTTAGTATCACTTTTGATAGTCATTTGATTTAAGGCGTTGACTAGATAATTCATTATGAGGATCAACTTTGTAATGAGCTATTTATGATGATGGTTTTGTAACTATCTAAAACACAATAACCGTTTTTGACAGTAGACTGACCAACAATTATCATCTCTCGCCTGCGAAAGAGGCGAATCAAAACCAAACAGCTAATCAGGAGCATAGTAATAATATTGTTTGAAGTATGTATACTAAAAAAGCATTTACAATTATACATTTTTTAAAATTAATATTTTTCATAAAAATAACCTAATCGGAGTTTATCTAAGTTTTATGAATAAAATATTAAAAAAGATTAAGCTTACGCCTAACTTGTATCAGAACAGATTAAGAAATACACAGTTATTTATATTGTGATGATATGAAAGATTAAATAAAGTAGAAAATAATTGATATACGGTTCTTGCAGATTTGTGGCTCGAGTCACCAATAATTGCAATTATTGATGATACCATCTTGACAGATGTCGACTGTCGTGGCTGATATCTTGGCTTGTTACTAAGTGAGGATTGTAATAGACCTCAATTGTGTGACCGAACACAGGTGCAATATCGATTCACTAACTCCAATTTCCATATGACAGTAATTCAACCTGATCTGAGGGACGACATGTTTTACCAAGTGAGGGTAATACAGCTTGATAAAAGCTTGTTTAAAATAATATAATAATTAGGATAACAAGTAACACAAATTTATAAAAATATGGTCTGAAACTGGCGTTTGTAATTTTAATTTAGGTAACCGAGTTTATATTGTTTAGATTGGGGATTAGTTAAACAATGAAATATCATCTTCTTTTTAATAAGAAATCTGTGATGACAAAGAGAGAGAAAGTTTTTAACTAAACAGAAGTTTTTATTTCAAAACTAAAAAACGGTTATAAGTAAAGTCGTAATAAAGCGTAACGGAAACACAAAACTTCCTACGTAGTTGACGTCTATTTATTCCGTCACGAATTAACATTATCATTTGGGCATCGCAGCTGACATTGTGTAATCGTAAGAACATGGGATTCACAACCGAAGATTGCTGGTTCGATCTCAGGTACAGCTGACTCTGTTATATGTGCTTAATTTGAGTTTACAATCAAATTCGTACAGAATGAGGCAAAAAAACACGTAAGAAAATTTTGTAATAATAGCAGATTGGCTCCTCGAGAGACTTTTATTAAATTATAAGACTACCTATATGTTTGTTAACTTATTTTTTAGGACACAAGCTATATATAAAATAACGTTTTACATACATTAAAACCTTAACTAAATACAAATAACATTTATAATTATTGTACAAGTCGTGACCGCATGGAATGGTAGCAAGAATGCTAGCAGCATTTCCCCTTTGAATCGCAATTCCGATTCTCTGGGCGAAAAATGCCCTCCTGTTACCAGTGGAGGCAATAAGGCGGGGAGTAATATTTTGGATGCTTTACATAATACTGATTAGGACATAGTAATGAGTATGAGATACAGCTCGCGTGAATTTCTGTTCTCTTAATTTAATTTACTCGACTTGTGTCTGAACCTGTAAGTTCTCAAGAAATATACGAATATGACGTACATACTACATACTTGTCCAAAAAATCAGGTAAAAACTTGTAATTTTTCACATGCGCCTCTGATATTACTAAACTGTTGAATGTATACTATAACAAGTCTTATGTTCATAGATATAAAGACAATATTTCCACATTATAAATATAATTACATCACACGTCATGAATATATGAATATAGCCAATATTGGAATTTTAAAGAATCTTTAATGTCAAAAATGACAACGACACTTACATGTGAATAACATGACCAAAAGTGAAATATAGGTCTGCTAATGAAATATATAATGTGAGAGCTGATATTTTAATTCGTTAGTGGAGCTTACGTTTTTATAGTAGGTAATCACTCTCCTCTTTTTGAGGAGAAGGCTTGGAGCTTATTCCATCACGTTGCTCCAATCCGGGTTGGTGGAATACATATGTGACAGAATTTCAGTGAAATTTGACACATGCAGGTTTCCTCACGATGTTACCCTTCACCGTTAAGCACGAGATGAATTATAATCACAAGTTAAGCACATAAAATTCAGCGGTGCTTGCCCGGGTTTGAACCCACGATCATCTCACGTGGTCTTACCTCTAGGCCATCTCGTCTCTTCTTACACGTCTTATACTATGATATGTTCCTTACTTAACATTAGTCACTCAATCTATACTCTATACTTTACTACTATATAAATCTATTGGTTCTGTCTGTACATTTTTTTCACCTAACTTTGTGATAAGTAATCGTTTTATGATGCAGTGATTCACATCATATTATTTTTTTCTGTCTGTTTGTCTGTCTGTCTGTCGGTCTCTCTGTATGTCTTCTTATAACTCAAGAACAGCCTGACCAACGGCTATATTTATATGCTAGTAAAATATTTTATTATAATTTTATAAATTATACGCGGGTGAAGCTGCGAGGCACAGGTAGTAATTATTAATCGGGACAATTAATGGATACACATATATAACTTGCACACATATATTTCCTTTACCGATGGCTTTGACTAAATGCGTTGTTTTCTAAGAATGTTGTAGTTAGTCGTTTTAAGTGTATCGGTCATTTTACATAGCGCACTGTATTAGGAATATCAACATATTAATTAACACACTAGCGGTGGCCCGCTGTTTGTTCCGCGTTTAATTTTATCATGTTATATGCAATTATATATCCTTATCCAGGAGCCATCCTGGTCCACGGTTGTGCGGAGGGGAAAGAAGAAGGCGTCCCCTCCGGTCGGCGTTGGCTCTGCGCCGGCTCAGGCTAAGCCGAAGCAACAAGCGGCCAAGCCGAAGTTGGCCGCGCCCTGCTCGGCTGCATTGGTGATATCGCTGCAGCCGGAGGCAGAGAAAAAGGGCGTAACATACGCCCAGGTCTTGGAGCGGGCGGAGCAAATTTTGAAGCTCCAAGACCTGGGAATAAACGGCGGTCTTAGGATTCGCCGCTCGGCGACCGGGGCCAGGGTCCTCGAGCTTCCGAGGGCCCACAAAAATCAGGCGGCGCAATTGGCCGACAAGCTGCGTTCCGTCCTCGACGGGGTTGCAAACGTGGCGCAGCCCGTCAGCAGGGCGGAGATAAAGGTGACGGGTCTCGACGACTCCGTCACCAAGGAGCGGCTTGTCGCAGCGGTCGCGCGCGAGGGAGACTGCTCCCCTGAGGACGTCAGGTGCGGAGCGGTGCAGTGCAGGCTGGACTATATGGGAATGGCCCGTGTCACCTGTCCCATCGCGGCAGCCAAGAAGTTGGCCAACGCCGGCCGCCTTCTCGTCGGGTGGAGTGCTGCTTCAAGTGTATGTGCCTCGGCCACACGAAGGTGCTCTTCCTGTCGGCGAAGGGGCAGCCTCTGCTACCGTTGCGGCTCAGACGGCACAAATCGTCAAGCTGCACGGGCAAGCTGCGCTGCGCGGTCTGCGCAGAGGCCGGCAAACCCTCTGGGCATGTGATAGGGGCTCGGGATTGCAACCCCCCCATCAGGAAGGGAGAGGTGGTCCCCGGCACCAGGACCACTCCCACGTCACCCGATGGGAGGAGGACCTCGGGTCCCCCACGGCGGGCCTGGCGACAGTGGAGGCGGTACGTCTCCACTTGAGTCGCTGGGTCAATAGAAAGCTAGGCACGCTCTCGTACTCGTCTGGGCTCTCGTCTCGTACTTACCGGACACGGATGTTTCGGTAAGTACCTGCACGAGATTGCGCGGCGGGAGGTTTCTCCCTCCTGCCACGAGTGTGGTGCGCCATGTGACACGGCGCATCACACCCTGAGAAAAAGAACTATTAATTTAATTTCTCGCTTGAACTTCCTTTTTTTCACGTATAGAGTTATGTACGAAGTCGTAGAACAAAAGTTGTTGCTTATGATGTTAGCTATCTAATCTTGCGTGGTTTCTGGGTCGTTACAAATAACCCTGTATATATACTTCTCACTTTAGATGATTACAACTGAGAATCATGCAGACAATCAAAATAGTATAATAACCTATATAATAAAAGTTGTTTTGAAATCACAGAATCACTTCAGCTTTATTTATTTGTACATATTTGTTAAGGTAAGTGAAATAGATCACTTACACCTTATGCTAATGACTTTGCTATAAAGAGTTAATTAACCTAGAGCATTTAATTGCACAAGAACATGTTTCATTATTTACATTCCTTCATCTTAAAGTAATATTAGAATGCATATATAGACAAATCGAATTGCTTTGAACAGATGTGTTCAGACATTGATATAATAAAAAAATCTAGTGCGTAGAAGCGAATTTTCATTAACATGAAGTACGCAATGTAATTGAGCGGAGATAAGTGTGTAACATCCATAAGTTCTTTAGTAATATGAAAGTGAAAATAATGATATAAACTGCCAGTATAGAGAATTAAAGTTTGTAAAAATGGGTTTGTTTGGTGGAATAAATTCCATGATGACTCCGTGACGGCATCAGTATCACAGTTGGTAACGTCTGGAGACAACTTATACTGAGTTTCTTACACAATATACTTACTCAAGTGTGAATTCGAGACTCAATTATTTTTAAATTAAAATTACTTACTATCCTCTATCTTTAGTATGCCTGGAGAAGATCCCTGATTTAACAGAAGGCAATCATGTCAATATTCTTATTCTATGTTTAGAATTTATTGCTATAAATTTTTTTTTTAGCAATGGCTTTTCAATTTATCTTCAACTCAAGAATGACATATCAGTCTAGTATATAATTTATTCGTTTACAATTATACGTTGATTCGAATTACTCTTCATTGATTGTTCATATAATTAACATAACAATAAATTAATTGTATTATATTTATCTGACAGACTTAAAGCACGATATTAATAATATGTAGTAACAAGTAATAAGTGTCACAGATTAGCAGTCGTTAAGATGTTCAATAGTAATAATGCAATCAAATAATAATTATTAAGCAAATAAGACAGAGACATTGACTATTGTCCGTGTGTTTATATACATGAAATGACAAGTTGATTGTGCTTAATTTAAAAAAAAACAACCCACATACACACAATCACACACACACACAAACGCACGCACACACAGGCACGCATACACAGACACGAGTTTGTTTTTTATTTCATTGGAAGGCGGACTAGCAAATGGGCCACAAGCCACCAGCAAAGAAATTTTATAGAATACTTGCAACCACTTGGGGCTGGCACGGTAAGAATAAGAGTCTACATTGAAAGTTTATAATATTTAAAGACAAACATACTTCGTATTTTTTGGACCAGAACTTTTACATTGAACAACACTGAGACACTAAGAATAATTTACAGACAATAATTGTACGTAGATAATATTAAAATATGTTGTAAAAATAGAACTGTGAGATCTTAATCTCTGAGTTAGCTGTTTATATACCACCGTTTTACTTGTATAGTTACATAGTATTTCATTGTATTTACCAGATTTCATTATTTAATGTCTAATGAGATGTAATGAGAATGTAAACTTTACTTAAGTTACTTGGAGGTAAAGCCTTGTCCAAGCCTGGGTACATACTACTCTCTTCAATTTTTCTACCGCCAAATACCAATACTTAGTATTGTTGGGTTCCATTTTGATGGGTGAGCGAGTGTAAATACAGGCACAAGCGACGTAAAATCTAGTATGGTTAATAATAATTACTGTCAGAGAGGGTCCGTGTGCTCGCGTTCTTACATATTTTATTATAAAAATGTTGAGACAATGAAACAATTTTGAGGGAAGTAAATAATTTCCTTGAATTGCAGCAAAAATATTTATGAATATTTTGTTGGAGACAAAAACGAAAGGTGATTTTAATGCAACCTTTTTGTAGTGTTGCTTTGTCTTAATAGACGAACTTTGATTCAATTAAGATAAGCGTATGATTTTAAGGACGTTTAAATTAATTTTTATAGTTGAGAAATTAATTCAAATACAATAAAATAATTATAAGTTCTGCAGGCAGTAAGGCAGGGTTAGCCTTTATTCTGCACCTATAGTCCATAGATTAATATTTAATGTATCCTTGTTACGGTTTGTTCGGTGAGTGAGCCAATATTATTGACGTAACATCTTAGATCTTTGGTGCTAGAGTAGTGGTGAAGTCAGGTGGTATATATCTCTTGGGCGAAGGCACTTACCACCAACGGAAAATAACTCGTCAAATTTTCCTATTGGTAGGGCTTTGTATAGGGCCAATGTGGAATGGTTACAATTTCTTATAGCGCCAATGTAAATCTACGGGCGATGGCAACCATTGAACATCAGGTCTATTTGCCCGCTCAACTTAACTTACAACATGTTTAAGATAATGAGCAGATCCTGTGTTAAAATCGATTTGAAATAATATCAAATAAGTTTCACTAATCGCAAGGCGAATTTCAGTCGCTTTTGGATACCTAAAGTAATGCCGTGTCATTGACGACAACTGTCCACGATTTTTATTGAAAAGTTGAAGAAGGCAGAGATATTAAGTAAAAAACAATTCGCCCTTAAATTCAATATCGTGGCAAACGTACTTGCGCCATTTGGTCGCCATTTCAATATTTAAAGAGTATTACGTTGTTTTCCTGCCTAATGATATTAAACAGTGTTTGTGCTGGTACTGCCATTAAGGAAACGACATATAATGGGTGGTTACACTAGTAATGCTTGGGAATGACGAATGCTTATTGCCAATGTAACTGACCAGAGGTGAGTCATCATCACGTCCACCATTTGTTTGCTTTGTACTTTTCCCGCACAATTTCTTTTCCATTCGATGCCCTTATAATGGCGTTTAAATTATAGCTGTCAAAAGGAAGGAAGTTATCAATACACTTGTTGTTGTTACGTGTATTATATAAACGGTTTCCACGCCGATTGCCTATGTTTTTTTTTTATATATATTTTATATAATGATTTTTTTCACCTCATATACCTTTTTTACAGTGATATACAATTTTAATTTATCTACTAATGATGGAAAACTTGAGAAATTTCAATTAAATTTAAATTAAGTTAGAAAAATAGATGATTTATTAATAATTGTTATTGGTCTTTCAACAAATCTTAATTAAACAAAGACATGCACTGTATAATATAGTTCTTGAATAAATGTGAGTCGCAATAAGTAGAATGATGATGGCGGCTATACGCACCAGTGCGTTTTTGTAATAGCTCTTGGATAATACCAAGTGGAGATGCACTTACATGGGCATTATAATAATATTTTACCTTACGTTCAAAACTGTGTTTGACAAACTATATTTTTTTTTTTATTTAAATTTTATGTTGCTATTATCCTTTAAAACCTATTAACTATAATATGTCTTACTGAATTAAGGATATTTTCAATTGTGTTTTCAATTAAATTTATGTTTTCAATTAAATTTTCTAAAACTTCAGACATTTAGTGCCTCAATCGATTTATTACAACATACAATTTAAACTAAATATTCTCTTTGAATAATATTGCATTTTTCATTTGGATTTTTACCATGATCTAACATTTCGTACTATTAATGTCAGATCCTCAATGTAAAAGCTCTACAAACTTATAAAAATGTGCGAACAGGAATGCGGTAAAAAATAGAATAGAATGAAGGTTATAGACTACATTCGTCAATTTTGTTCCAGATTAATGACGCTGGGCGTTTTTTCCCGATTGACGCTTCTAGTTTATCTATTTATGTGAACACCATTACAGATTATGGGTCTTGTCTTTACCCAAAATTATAATATAAAACAAATGGCTTACAAGTAAATCTCATATATACACTATTGGCAAGTAATATTTACTATTGGCAATTCCTGAGCCATAATCAACAGTACTAAAGATTTTTATAATTGTTTTATGTTCCGTAGTCATTCTGAATGGTATGTAAAGGTTAACAAGATACCAGGCATAGCGGGTTCTTGAATAAGTATTAATCTTAATTTCAGTTCAAAAGTTTATAATTCTTTACTTTATTTTAACATAGTAACACCTAAAATTCGTTTGATTCTCTAGGTAATAATGAAGATTATTTTGCATTATCTTTTATTTTGACAAAAATATATATGCTTTGCATTTATCAGGCTCTATCTGGAGTAGTTGCAATAAAAGCGAATTTTTTACAATAAAAAATTGCTATTCTAATTTTAAATTTGGGAAAAGTGGTTTTACTAGTTTTAATACAATGTCAAGAAAGGCTTAACTTTGCAAAAACTCCCGTCAGTAATTGTATAACTAACCGTTAGAGAGAAGAGGATCATTGTGAGACTAAATTTAAAAATAGGAGATACTTAAGTTGTTATCAGGACAATAGTTCTAACAATTTTTATCGTGCGATTTATATTGTTTATTTATTAACTTTAGCATATACATGTATAGGAAAAAAATTGTAAATAATTAGAATTCCTACAATTTTATAGTACAACTAATTTGATATAACCAATATTGAATACTTATAAAAATACAAAGCAACAAATTGTATTAGGCGAACTCCAGCCTTTTTGCACCACCACAGCTTCAGGTGCACTTTTTCCCGTTTCCCCGCTTGTAAGTTTTTGATTCCGCTGTCTTATAAGTGTTTGAAGATTATTATTTGTTGCATGCATGAAAATTTCAATCGATGCTTTTCTTTCTTTCTTTCCTTATAAGCTTAAAATATTCAGAACTTATCATTTAAGATGTTCGACTATATTCCTGCCAAATCAACATAATTTCCTCTTGTCAGATCTGCGAAGAGGAAACGTGGTCCCTGACGTGTAATTATGATTTATGTTGATTGGGCTGTCAATCAGCATCGAAGTCTATATCGATGATAATATCATCAATGTGCTCGATATCAATCTGAATATAGCTTACAGTTACATTATAATTAATAATATATATAAATCCTCAAATACAAAAAGTCAAACAACGATATAATACAAAAATAAAAATTCATAATACTTTATTCAATATTGAAGTATTACACTTACTTATTGATTGTCAAGCTGGAAACTACTACCGGTTCGGAAAAGAAACACCCAGCCCTGAGAAGAATCGGCGAAAGAAACTCAGCGGGTTTTTTTGAGGAGAAGGTTTGGAGCTTATTCCACCTCGCTGCTGGATACACAATATACAATATACGCTGTGGAATACACACGTGATAAAGTTTTAGTGAAATTTGACATATGCAGGTTTCCTTACGATGTTTTCCTTCACCGTCAAGCACTAGGTGAATTATAAGCAAAATTAAGAACATAAATTCAGTGGTGCTTGCTTGGGTTTGAACCCACTATCATCGGTTAAGATTCACGCTTTCTTACCCCAGTGGCCATCTCATTCGCCATAGGTATAGGTAATGAAAATTATTTCTTAAAACAAAAAAAATATTAGCGGGAGTAAGCCTTATAATTAGTAAGATTATTTAATAGGAAACCTTAAAGAATACTGATTAATTATTAAGGATTTGATACGTCACTGAATACAAATATTGCCTAAAGTAAGACGATCGGAAACGCTTCCTGCGTCTTTCTACCAAATTGAAAGAACTTGTCCAAGCTAAGATAGAATCTATCTTTGTGATTTTGAAATCACAAAGATAGATTCAGAATCACTTCATAATCATACCAGTTCAGATAGAAAACATCGTTTTTATTGACTATTCAGTTAATATTTATAAAAATATATCTTAAATATAATTTTGTCAAGAACACCATTCATGAAAGATCATAAATATAACACGATTGAAGAAGGGTTTAAATTAAGTTAGTCAAAATGACCTTGGCATTATTATTATAATCATCACTGGCGTATAATTAATGATTTAATTGATTATAAAAATAAATGGGTTTTGGTTATCTCAAAGGATCGTTATTCTTTTTATTATTTTATTAGTAGCATATTTTATTGTGCCGTCAACCGTAAAGTTATGATTACGAAACATGTCTGTCTTTATAATAAGAGCTCCATGTTACTATAAATACGAATTTATATAAGTAATACGTATATGTAGTTTGTTTTTTTGCCGAAAAAACGATCTATCCTATAATTTAATATACGATGCTGCAATTTTTATAGTTGATTCAAATCGAAAAGACTCGGTATACTAAAAACTTAAAAGCTATACATACACAACACATTCACAACAGATCCAGTAATTACGCTGGCTTAGACAACCTTGGGCGATCAATGCAATGAATTACTACAGTAGCAGCCTGTGAATGTCCCACTACTGGACTGGGGTCTCTTTTCCCCTTTTTGAGTAGAAGGTTTTGGTCTGCTCCAATGCGGGATAGTGGACAAATACACATGTGACAGACTTTCAGTGAAATTTACCACTTCCAGATTTCCTCACGATGTTTTCCTTCACCGTCAAGCACGAGATGAATTATAAATCACAAATTAAGCACGTGAAATTCAGTGGTGCTTGCCCCGTGTTTGAACTCGCGATCATCGGTTAAGATTCACGCGTTATTACCACTGGGCCATCTCGGCTTCACTTACCCGCCACCACTCGGACCAAAATAAGCCGCAACAAACAGAAATAATGGCGTCACAGCTTTTATTTTAACGTCTTAATTACTTAACCGATCATCGTAAAACTTTATCTAAGTACACATGTACAAAGTAAAAGCCTTTTTATAAATCGTTTCTTAAATTTTTCCATAGTTTCCAGTGTTTTAAGTTTGAATGTTATCATAGAAACGCAAAATAAACATTGCACATCATCTAGTAATAATTATATAACAATGTATTCATTTTTTATATCGCAACATTCTTAAATAATGAATTGTATTAATCATATGTTTGATTAGTTCGTCTGTCTAGCCTTTTTCATCATCAAATAACCCTCAAACATGTATCAGAAAACTTTTTAAAAACAAGTAAAACTTTATAAAAATTAAGTAACCTATTAAGTAACTGTCAATGTTCTCAGAATATATTTTTTTATTATCTGTCAAAGATTTTTGCTTATTGTTTTTGTTTATAAAACGTAAGCGCGATTATAAACTGCCACAGTTGAAAGCGTCCCATCGGCGACATTGACATTTAACGTTCCGTTCCAAGCAACTAACTATGATTTGAATAAAATCAAGTTACATAAATCGTAATAAAAATCATAAAATGGAACTAAGCATTGTAATATGACGTGTATGTATATAATAAAAAATAATGTATAATATGTAAAAAAATAATTACGTGCTAAATATTAAATTTTATTAATTAATAAAGTCACTTTTTGTGTTACAAGCTTACAATAATTATTATTTTATTTAAAACTAGCAATAATAAATCGAAAATTAAGGAAAATTAATTAGCCTCTCCGTTTTATATGGATATTGTTGTTTTTGTTATAAATCTCTTGATTTTACACAAATTATCATACAAGTAGATACCTAATTAAAAAACAAAACGTATAAAGGACTTAGTATAATATGTAACATAAAAAATTTACAACCTTAAACAAAATATAAAATCATCTCAAAAGACGATTATTCTTAAAATAAAATAAACCCACTTAAACGGTGCCACGTATATACTTAAAGTTTTTTTCGTTCGTAATCTGTTCGTAAGAGCTCCATACTTATTTAGACGACCATAATTTTCTTCTACCTGTGCTGTTAAAAAGGATAGCTAGTAATTTTCTAACGTCTTATTAGTTCACTTAAGAGATTGCTAACAAAAAAAATGGGCCTAAATGCTGACATAAGTAGAAAGAATCGTATGTAAAAATCCAGATCCAATTTTAAACGACTTTTACTTTTACTTCTTCACTTTCGGCAATCTCATACATCCTTACGCACCAAAATATAAAATTCACTGTATAGTTTCTATATTGTACCAACAACTTAAATATAATTTACTTAATATTAATAAGACTATGTATTTTCTGCCAAGTCCTAAACTCACGAAGGCTACTGAGAATTATTTGACAGAAACGTTTATTGGCCCAACGAGTGTACCGAAACTTCGGAATCACCAACTTATTAGCTATTCAAAGGGCAAATAGCGGTTTGCTTTCAAATAGAGCCAAATAAACCATTGTTTTACGTATTTCTATACTGCTCATTCGTTCATTCATTCGTTCATTTAATATTCATATCGCATTCGTATTCATACAACATCAAAACAAGAGGCTGCAGATTGCTAGTGAAATTTTGCATATCAGTTATTTAAAGCAATGCATTGAATTCTGTGGTAATAATTAAAAGGAATGATATAATCAAAACTAAATAATTAAAAGTTATTATTCGATTACATATTCGACCAATTATTTACATATTGATTTGAAATCAAGGGAACACTGAATCAGTCACGGATAAGGATTGTGTCTCGTAAAATATTGAATCGCTTACACACAGACTACATAACAATTACCGTAGTGGATCTAATCCGAGACCTTAGCCCGAATGCTCATCAGTATGCGCATGACTTTTTATGTAAAACCTCGCTCCAATAATGCCCCCGCGCGTCCTACGGAACTCGTGCGCTACTCACGACCACGCCCTTGATAATGAATTTTCGAAAACGGTGGCGTAATACTTTGTTTTTATGTATACTAATGTTATTACGTGAGTGTTTTGTAATACAATAATAATTATTAATCAACGCCAATAAAACTTAAATAAGGAATACAAACTAGAATGCTTTATGGCTAAGATTATATAAGAACACTATATAAATACATTATAACGGAACAACACTAGCTTGAGATTGAGAATAAAAACACTTTTGAGATTTTACATAATCTAAGTATTTTAGAAGTGTGTATACTCCCGTGCCTCGGAAATCTGGTAAAGCCGTTGGGCCTGCGCCTGAACTGTTTCCGGTCGTGTCCGACACGACACTGCCGTCCTATAGGGTTATAAGAGTTAGGGAATAGAGAGTGCACCTTTGTTTGCACACACTTGTGCAAAAAAAATATATCCTGTACAGTTAGCTAATCTCTCTTGAGGTTGGCCGCCGTGGTCGATAACGGACTGGAGGACTATTAATCTAATTAAATACATAACATGAAATACAAAATTAGAAAGCAAGATGGCTGAGCAATTCATAATCAGTCGATCTAAAAAACTAAAATCAAGCTGATTGTATAGCAAAGATGCAAACGTTTATTAATAATTGAGATAATCATTTAATCGTGTTGCAGAATGTAATGTCATACACCAAGACAAAAGGGTAATAAGGAACTTCCAAAGTCACGGACACAAGTCTGTAGAGAAAGAAATATATATAAAATAAAAACATATTCCAGATTCCAAATCAACATCGTGACAGAAGCCGACAGTGTATCATAATTTCTTTAAAAAAATTGTTACCGTTCATGATCATAACACCATGGAAATGGTAGAGGTAACTAATTCCTTAAATTCATTTAATTGCATTGAATACCATAATTGAAGATTGTTCTAGTTTGTCATATCTAATCGAAATATATTGAAATATATTATATTGAAACGTTAAAGAGATCATAGATAAACATATCTTAAGAGAGTAGACATTTCATAGAGTACTAATAATTGTTCAATGGATTTTTTTTATTCTCTCAAAATTAAAAATTAAACTAAATTGATAAGCAGACATACTTGTTCTGAGGTCAGATTATTTCACAGACTGTCGTGATGACGGATGCCGTGTTGTTTCTGCACAAACAGTCGCCTTGATCCGTTTGCCCTGACTCAAAGCGGACAAGGCTACTTTTCAGTTTGTCGATAGCAATCTGAATTTGTAGCGGCCGTGTAATTAGGCGCGCGATGCAATTATACGATCGCAACTTTAATGAAATTAAAAACAATCATCAATATTACTGATTGTTATTACTAAGAATGATTGATTTACTTCATCTCGTGTCTGTTGCTAGCCGAAATCACCCAGTGGCTAGAACGCGTGAATCTTAATTGAAGATTATGCGTATAAACTCGATCATGCATCACTGACATCCGTGTGCCTAATTGGTGTGTATAATTCCTGTAGTACTCGCCAATTAAGTTAACCATGAATTTGGAATATATCTAGTGAAAATCCGTTCCAGTTCTAAAGGCACTTATTTTAACTTTTTTCATAGCTGTCGGTAATGATAATGAGCTACCGTTCAATTTGGATGTATATTGTTTGAAATATAATACGGTCATTGTAAAAAAGAACCAAAATATATTTTATCTGAACTTTATGTGTCCTTATTTCAATTTAAATTCAGTATTCAGATCCCTACTACTATCTTTAATTTTGTATCAGCTAACTTTAATAGAATTGCAATCACAATCATATTATTGATACAACAAATTACAAAATATTAAAAAAGAAATTTAAATGTATGGACAAATTATTTGTAATTCAATAGCAATAAGTTCTTTACGCTGAAATAAAAAAAAATCATGCTTACATCAAAGTTTAAATAAAATCTATTTAAGGATGCAAATTATCTTAATTACATTCCCTGAGTCAAGGAATCCCCTCGTGATGAATGAACGGAATTCTAAGATTTACGTAATTATTTCTAAGAAAACTATCTATAAATGGTTGTATATTAATATTAGTTAAGCGCTTCAAGGAAACTTGATATATTATTATTTCGTATAACACGAGGAAAGACATGGTATTTATAGCTTGTAACCTCTTTGGAGAATTAATAATAATTAACGAATGTCGTTATTAGTCTCCACAGTGAACAGGTACATTATGTATATAATTATACAAGATACAGTACGAACATTTAGAATATCAAAAACAGAATATTATTTAGCTACGCCTAAAAGTTTTCACGTATTAACTCTTGAATGTTTTCAAGCTTTGAAAGAATTTATTTTAGTTTCTTTAGGGAAACAACAGAAAATGTATAACGCAAGAAATATTAATAATTTTGTACATAAACCATTCAAATTTCCACTGTAATCTAATTCATATTTGATAAAATATGCAATTCAATACATTATAAATATGTTTATAAATGTTAAAAATGTTAATATTGAAGAAAATAAAGTAATTACTAAATCAACTTTATATTTAATGGCTTTAGGTACGATGTTTAAAAATGTGTTTGCATTTACATTAGTACTTAAATGTAAACAGTTTTTCCTTTACGATAGATTAGAGTTTCAATTGAAATACTAAAATAAACACTTCACCTATACTTATAATACGCCCAGCGAAGCGTGCAAGTCGGCTACTAAACGATAGCTAGTTCAATTTATTTGTCACAACGTATTAATCCTTGTCAAAATACCACCGTTTTCAATGAAATATAAATTACCTTTCGGCCAAGAAATTGAGGGCGACATATGGACATTAATATGTACAATTGTACACATATTAATAATAATTTCTTAAAACATCATGGGGTAGTATATGCTTAGTATGTTATTAATCTTTAAGATTACAATATAACCTCATTATAATATTTTTACTGCAAAATCTTCCCACATAGGTAACACGTTTTAATCTAGAAATAAAAAAACGACATCACCATTGTTTCTCTAATCTACAATTTCTAAAACGCGGATAAACTAATATTGGTTTAATCTGGATGATCATTGGTCGATGTTGTCGAATGATGTAATAAGTATCCAATCAACGTTCACCATTAGGATTACAAAATCTGTTATTAATAAAAAGAGGTTTTTGTACCCACTTGAAATTAAGGTTGTGATATGCCTAATATTAATTTGTATCCTTTTCAATGCCAGTGTGTGATTTAGTTCGTAATTGTTTTATTTTATTATTTGAGCTTGAGATTATATTAATTTCATTCAATTCATTTATATGAGTAGGTAGTAGATACATCATATGAAAATGGTTAATTTCCATCGTTTGAGGTCACCAGGAGGATGCATAATAGATTTTACATTTATATTTACGTTTGTTAATCTTACTTCGCTTCTAATATCATAAAAAATGAAGAATAATGTTTCAAAATACCATAAAGAAAACCTATTCGAGTGTTTTTGTTGATGTAGTAATTAATTAAAAGAGATATAAAATACATATTAGTAATTTTTAAGAGTAAAGGAGACCAAATAGAACTACTAAAATATATTATATTTTTTAATTATTATAATATCTGCTGTATTTTTTCTGTTCGACTCATGTATAAAAACCTCACAAACAATTTCGGAGGCAAAGTTGAAATGCCTGCCTTTTTGAAAAAAGGGCATTTTCAAGGTCTTTGAAAAAGAAACTTTTTTTTAAACAAGTCAACTGACTTACTCGTTACTCAAACGATAAATATACCAGAACAATTCATCTTCATATTGATGGTCCTACCTCAGTGAAGTGTTGGGATGTAATCGCATTGTTAATGAGTCTAATATACAAGCCAAGTTCGAACAGAAAAGACCTTTAAAGCGTTACATAACAATTCATGTATTGTATAACAATCAACGCAGGCGTAGTTACATCATGCATGGTGTGGAAGCGGCCTTGACTTTCACCGGCATTGGTACGCTTTAGGACGTTACGTGAGCCTTGACTTTAACCCTCACTGTCTTAGGCATGCAAATTTTTAGTCGATTTATAAGCGTAAACGTTTATTCGAGTATCGAATTGTTACTTCATACTGTTAACCATAGATTTAAGAGTTTTTTAGAAATGACATCAGAATATATTATAACTGTAACTCTTTATATAGTAATGACGTAAAGCTAGTCTTATTTCATTTTAGAAGAGCATATTTTTAAAGGAATTATATTTTGTCTCTTTTACACACTGTAATCACTTACTTGTAATCACAAAAAGTTATGTTTGTATCGTAGCTATTTATTAAATTCATTTTTACAATAGAGCCAATAGAGGAAATAGGAATAGACAGGCGAATTCGAGAAAATAAACAGTAAATTTTCTAAGGACATCTTAAAAGCTTTTACTTAGTTTTACTTGTAAATATAAGATAAAGCTCGTTATTGAACTTAGAATCTCTTAAAGGATTTATTTAACACTTAATACAAGTGACTAGTGCCTTGAATGCAATATCAACGTTGCTTAAAAACTTCATTGGACATATTATTTATCTTAATAATAGTAATTATATAATATGATCATCGACATATAACATGAGGTTCACGATTGCCACGACAATAGACTAAATAAACTTCTAACTAGTTATAAAACACTAGCTGTTATTAAATATACGCGGGTGAAACCAAGAGGTGGTTAAAACCTTCCTCGATGAAAGGACTATACAAAAAAATAATTTATAAATTCGAACCGGTAGTCCCCGAGATTAGCCGGATCAAACAAGCAAACTCTTCAGCTTTATATATTACGACGATGTGCGAAAAATTATGAGCTCGTCTCGTTTTCCCGAGGTGACGCGGGGAGGGCTAGTCTGTCACCAGCTTGGGGTAGTGCATAGTCAAAGGTCGTAACGCCTCACATTATTAGCAAACTGTTTGCAATTTTATTATGAGGGATGAGAGATGCTTTTTACTTGCTGTGATTTAAATAAACAAAATAATTTGTCGACACGTCTGCCCTGCACGCTTATTAGATTATTTCCGTTATTGCCTATTATGCAATCAATGGAATTAGATAATTAGATGAAGGATTAGATATTCGTTTCATGGTATATATGCAACTTTTTAACTGAAAGTTTACTGTCAGGTTGGTCTAGTGGTATGACGCCAGTGCCTATCGGGCCCTGGAGACGTGGGTTCGAACCCTGCACCTGACACATCATGATAGGTATCCTTGAATTTTGTGCTTTTTTATTATGTTTTTTTTTTTAAATAAATTATACTTGAGACTCACGCCGGCTTCGTATGGATTCAATTTACAAACAACATAGAAAATGGGCCTAGCAAGCATATATTACATGGTAGAGCTTTGTGCAACTTCGTTTAGGTAGGTACCACCCACTCATCAGATATTCTACCGCAAAACAGCAGTACTTGGTATTGTTGTGCGCCGGTTTGAAGGGTGAGTGAGCCAATGTAATTACAGGCATAAGGGAAATAACACCTTAGTTACCGAGGTTGGTAGCTCATTGGCGATGTTTTTCCTAAAGAAATATACAATGCCACTGTCTATGTTGGTGACCACTTACCAGGTGCAAATATGGTCATCCGCCTACCTATAGTATAAAAAAAAATGCTAACTTTTATTAATGTTCATGTAAGTTAGTAAAACCGCGAAATACATGTTTCTTTATTGCTAAACAGAAGCTACGTTATAAAATTTCACGCTTCTTACTTCAAAAATTACGGAGTCCCCATACAAACTTTCAACCTCTATTTGACCCCCTTGGGGGGTAAATATTGAAAATCTTGAATTAGATATTTATTTATTTCGAACTAAAAGCTTGTATATAAACTTTCAACCCCATTTCATCCTCTTAGGTGGTGAGTTTTGAAAAAATCTGGTTTGCGTCCTTATTTATTTCTAACCAGGAGCTTGTATATGAAATATCATACTTTGAAAATGATGGATTTCCATATCCAAAAATCCTTTCTTAGTACGCGTTTAAATTATAAAATTTCTAACCACAGTGGTTTAGGCTTGCTTTGATGAGTCAGTCAGGACAAGTCTTTATATATATATAGATTAATAAAAAATATCTCACATACATATTAAATCACTAACAAATCTTACGCTGAAGTCATTTGACGCTCCAAATCTTTCAATGACGTTGGAACTCTGTTCGACCCTAACAAAAATCGAGGGCTAATATTTTTTCGATTAAACAAGTTTGCACATTTTATTAGTATATACTAATAATATATATATATATATATATATATATATATATATATATATATATATGTATATGTGTGTGTGTATCTCACGAGTCACTTCTAACTTTATTATATCTTCTAAGGCGTAAACAGACTGCGTGTCGCGGAAGGAATTGCGAAATATGAATACAGCTTTTATCAGCGCTGACTTAAGACCCTGGCTGTCTGAATATCAAACAAGTAATCTCATGCCTATTTCACAATTTATTATTAGACTAACTTATAAAATACAACTTGATTAAATTAAATGTTTACAAATTTTAATGATTTTAAATGTCTGGTCTACCAGTTAATTATGTTGCCAGATATAATTGCTATTTCTGTGTTACTCTATATTTAAATTATCTAAAAACTTGATCAATTAAATTTTAACAAATTTCAAATTCTTGTCTCTTCAAGAATAAGTACAACAATGTTTATAATAAAAAGTAAAAAGGAGGTACATAACACCCTGTAATATCCTCTGCTGGGTAAAAGCACCCCCTTCTCCTATACTATCGGACGGGATATTTTGAATCGGGATATCTTATTCACTGAATCATTACGGTGATTTCACCGTATATGATTGCATTAGTTGTCTCTCCTACATGGTAAAATCATATATTTGACTCACCTTGTCTCAAATTTATAAATATATAGGAAGCAACTGGTTTTTAAGACGTATATAGTTAAGGGTCTGCGTAAAGACCATAGATACCGTAGACAACTTTAGAACGGCAAAATAAAGTCTTTTAGCGATCTATCATGGTTGAGTTTGATACATTTCCTTTCCCTCAGTCAGAGCCTGTCAAGGTTACAGTAGCAATAGAAGAAAAAGGCATTTCTAAAAAGAAAACAATTAACATGCTTTGTATAAATAGTAAAGTTAAGCTATGAATCAAATAGAAATGTAAGCAGTTATTACGTTTTAATTTTAATGATACTTATCAACGCGACAACGACAACACAAATAACGGAATGAATATAAATGCGTACTGTCAGCAAACTAATAAAATTATACTATTGGTTATGAAATTGCTAGTTTAGATGTTTTAGTTATTTGAGTAAATAACCAGTCATTTCCATATTCATTTCTACAAATTGTTAACGATATTGAAGAGAAATAACAAATTTTCTTTGAATTTAGTAACGTCAACAGAACACAGTACTGTTCCAAGTTAGCATCTATGGTACCACGCTAGTGGAATTTTTGAAATGTGGAGGTGTGGTTCTTAACTTAAAAGGTCTTTCTATTAATGGAAATTATACCTCAACCATGAATGACGTGTCAATAACTTAAATAGACAATTTAAAATAATTGATATTTAAGATACTTGCCTATTTTCTTGATTGTGCTTATTTATTTATTTTTGTTAAACTTACAACTTGGCGTTATGCGAGATAGTTTAAAGGGTGAGTAAGACATTGTAAATACAGGCACAAGGGATATAAAGTCTTAATTCCCAAGATTAGCGCATTGGCGATGTAGGAGATGGTTAATGTTTCTCATGATGCTATTGTACACTTATAAGTGGCCCACGTGCCAGTCTGCCTACCGAATTCAATAAATAAAACATAGAAAGGGTATTTTTATTTATAATTTCACGGCTTAAGTTCAAGAACGGAAAATATATACTTTCATAAAAAAAATCATATTTTAAACACGTTATCTTTTAAGTAAATAACTGCCCGTCAAAAAATATTTTTTTTGATTTCTAATTTAAAAATGAGCCTTGAACATTGCATATGCAATTAATAAAGTGGTAGATAACGATCCAGTCGCGTAGGGGAAGTTTATAGAGGAGGCTATTGTAAAATGACATAAATATAAATCTTACCTTATTATAATAAGATGGTTTTGACAATTTAAATAAATTGTTCCATGATAACATTCGTTGCTTCGACAAATCATAAGACGTCATTGTCACATCGTCACGATGTTAATTATAGAATTTTTATTCGAAATTCAAAATGCATCATTCATAATAACAACAACAATTAAATACTAGCAGTCAATAATTAAGAAATAAATACAATGTATAATTAAATCACAGTAACAAAGTAACAATAATAACATGTCTGTTGGTTGTTTCGTGTGATTTTAACAATAATTTAGTTATTATTTTATAAGATTCCAAGTTCAAAAGGTGTCTAAAAATGTTATTGAACTCAGTTCCGATATTTACTAGTAAGTTTTTAAAATTGGTTTTCACATGCCTTTGTAAGCACATTGGTCGTGTATTTCTCTGATCGTGATTAGCGCTCCATCCGTGTCAGAACGAGGGACAATAGAGTGCATATCTGTTTGTCGACATATGTGCAGTGTAATATGTTCTATAAAGGCTTAGGCTCCGTTGAAATTAATTGCCTAACTAGACAAAGGACTCATTGAAGATTAAATTTTCGCAAACGATAATACAAACGTACATATAATTATGTGCAGTTTAAATCCTTCTACCATTAAGTATAAATAAAGATAACTAATGACTCGATGATAAAAATATGTTTTTTTTTAAATCCATCAAAAGATATATTCCAAAACCGCCTTACGTTTTTATTTGAGTCTGTTAAAAGGCCTAAATTGTTATATATTTAAAGAATGGTTATTATTTCTTACATCGTCATTGTCTATGGGCAGTGGTGAACACTTACTATCAGGTGTCTCACATGCACGTCCGCCTGCCACATTAAAAAAAAAAGAATTTCGTAAGCGAATTGTTTTGACGTGACAACGTCTTATAAATTGGTTTGCCGGGTGACACTTCAAGAAACTGCGTTACGCTCCGCTCACGTTATGCGCTCACAATGAGAGCGAGTGAGAGGCACGCGTCCCTTCCACTCGGGCATGGTTAGCCCGCCTAAGAGCGAGAGAGACAGACATAAAAAGTGAAATTCAGTGCGAGATTCTTTGTATAAATTAATGTTTTAAATATAATTCTTTGTATAAATAAATGTTTTAAATTGTTACTATTATTTCATCCTTCTTCCTACTATACGAATGAATATTCACATTAAAATTATTTTACCACTCAAAGTCGTTGTCACGTAAAACTTTCGCCCGTATACCGACTTTACAGGCAACCAATTTTTTTAAAATAAAGCGGTTATTCTCACAAATATATATAATTATTTGCAATCCTATAATGTATGATTTATAATTAAAAAGACAATTTAAAGTTAGAAAAATAATAATAATCCAAATAATAGTATCAAAGCTTTAGATTTGCAAATCTTCGCTAAAACTTGTAACTTCAAAATAGTTATCTTAACCATACATTTTGCTCGTGCGAATGTTATAGATAGCAAGTCAACTTCGCGTAGGTGTTTCCAATCCTTTAAATTATATTCTCTTTGTTTTGTTTATAGGCCTATACACAATTAGTTATGCGCGTTTAGGTCTCTGCTGTAGAAGGAAATTACTTCGTTGGGTTCCGCATTTCTACACCAGGTGGCTAGATAAGAGAATAAATAAGGAAATCCACAATAACTATTATCTTAATAACGTTAAGAACGTATCGCTTAATCTAGTTGTTTATATATTTTTAATAATTTTATTATCCATTTATAATTATCATTTCAATTTAACACATAGGTGTATTAATATTTCGAATAATTTATCTAGTTCATCGTGGATATATATTTTTAAAGGCTGTTTTTTTTAATAACTGCCTGGCAGGCAAATGACTCTATTCTTACCTTAACCTTAGGGTAAGTGGTAGTAGAGTCCAAACGCAATGACGGTCAGTAAAGTCGGGTGTATAGACATTCAGTACAGAAGAGTGTTCTATATTTTTATGTTCGATTATTTGATGAGGTTAACCACGAATTACCGACGATGATTTTCTAACACTGAATTTACATAATTGTCTTCAAAATAAATAACTAGTTATTCTGATCAGAATTGTCAAAGTATGCTGAAAAAGTAAGTTCAGACGGCAGATAAGTTGATATCCAACAACGAATCATGCACCAAGATGGCCCAGTTGATAAAACTATGCATTTTTAAACAAAGATCCAGGAATCCAACATCGGTCAAAAACAACAGGAAATGAAAAAAAAATGAATTAAAATTTTATATAATTATATTAATACATATGTATTAGAATATATACTATAATTAGCTCAGACATATATTTAGTAACAGAGTAATTACTAATAAAATATTTTTTTATAACTCATTGAAGCCTAATTTGCGGTAACTCAAGTATAGACTGCGGAATTTTATTAAGAATACCTAGCCCCAAAAACGTTTGATTAACTATAGTAAGACTGAAGCTTAGAATAATTATTTTATTTTTGTTTCTAGTGCTAAATGCTCCAGCTGAGTTTCTTTCGCCGGTTCTTCTCGGCGCTGGGTTTCTTTTCCGAACCGGTAGTAGTTTCCAGTTAGACAATCAATAGAAAGTGTAATAGTTCAATATTGAATAAAGTAATTTGAATTTAAAAAATCTGGTATTACTTTTCTTTTTGTACTGATTAATATGTTTACATATATAAAATATTTGCATAAATGTACTGTTTGTATTTTATATATTTATAACCATCGTCGGTTGTCGTTGGGACTCGTCAGTATGTAACACAAAATAGTATTACTACAATATAAGGTGTTTATAAAGTGTGCTCCATCAACTCACGTCCGCCGTGTTGGGTCAAGGGAAGACATGCTATTGTAAAATTGCTGCAATTTATCTCATTATTTTTACATTTTTTACAATGCAGCCATTATATAAGCTTGAAAACAATTGCCTTCTCCTTGATATTGTCGATTGAAATTGCTTTACTGAACAAGAACAGACTTTGTCAAATTCAATTTGCAACTATTACAAAAAAAACGTGAAAAGACTACTTACAATTAGTATAATGTATGCTTATCGTTTGAATATGTTTTTATTTATTTATTTTTTATTTCACACAAACATTAAATATCAAATATTACATAGTATAGTACGAAAAGGCGGCCTTATCACTAACAGTGATATCTTCCAGGGAACCCTTATAATAAAAAACATATTTTTGCTTTAGCTTTTAGTTTTATTAGCGAATAATTTAAACATATTTATTTTGAATATTTATAAACGAAATAAAATATATAACATAACGACATACATACTCTTATATAATAACTATGTAATCGACTCTTAAAAATTTGTGTGGATTCAGCTTGACGAATTTCTCAAGGCAACGAATTCCATAGATTGACAGCTGTAACTGTAAAAGAATTACTATATATTTTAGTACAATTTGGAGGCATCAGCAATATATTACACACCTCAAAACATGTAATTCTTTACAGTGTTCCCCTCCTCCTCCTGTTATGACCTGGGTTCCGTCAAACGAGGCGTGAAGAGGCATCTTGCGGGCCGGCTAGTGCAGATCACTCTTCCCGACTGCACTAGCCGTCGTCGCGTTTGGACTCTACTATCACTTACCATCAGGTGGAGTAGAGTCACTTGCCCTCTTGGGATATAAAAATGAAAAAATGATCTTGCTCAGAGCGCAAATTGATTGTTTCCTATCCGATAGATTCTTCTGGAAAGAATGAAAAAAAAAAAAAAAAAATATTGAATATTTGTAATATTGATGTATTTGGTCAGTCTCACTGACCTTAATTAAGAAAACTATTTGTACACTTTTTTTGTAATTTAAACATAATATATAATATGAAGCTCTTTGTTGCGAAATTTTCACACTGATTTCGATGTTTGGTTTGTTGGTAGCCTTTTAAATGAATATTGGAAAATAACTTTTAAAGTGTTATTTTGTATGTGTTGTTGCTTACATTATATACTTCAAACTTACAGTACAAAAAAAAACAAAATAACAAAAAATGGAGGTTATAATTAACGAATCCATAAAGACCTTTATCGATTTTTTATTTATAATAAATACCAACATCTGTCGGAAACAAGATCGAGCCGTGACCGGAAACGACCAGCTCTTGTCACTAATGTCAGATTATGAGAATAAAACTTATGAGATTTAATATTTATTGCATAATAATTAAATCTATAAATTTCAATTGGACATTGTTGATGTTATTGATATATATTATCCATATTCTACAAATAGCGGAGTGGGATGGAATTCATCAGTTCAAAGATAAAACAAGCTCCAAACAGGAATACAGTTTGGAGCTTGCTTTATCTTGCTTAATTAGTGTTTATAATTCATGTCGTGCGCGACTGTGAGGGTAAACATTTGTATACAGACCCGTCGTGCCAAATCTCGCTGAGAGCAGGGGAAGGCTTTTGTCCAGTGAATCATTTATTAGATGGTATTGAAACTAGTACTAATCATAGCGTTTGATTTGAATGCTAATATACGGTTTGGTATTTGTGGTATTTCTGGTTGTGTTTATATTGGCTATCTAAATATGTTCATATATATACATAGTTTTTCAGATAGTGTTATGGAACTTAAGATATTATTAAAATTAGTCTGCATGCAACACATTTAAATACAGTATAATATATTTTTATGAACTATGTTTCAAAACAACAACTACAATAAAAGATTAAAACAAATACACATCATCTCAATCGTTGGATGTCGTAAGAGCCGAAGGGAAATTTAATTGAAATGTGAAATAATACATTCCTCATATCGCCAACGTGCTACCCATCTTGAGAATTAAGCACCCTTATGCCTGTAATTACTCGAAGTCCTATTACCACGAATAAGCTCCAAAACCTTCTCCTCACAAAGATGAGAAGAGGCCTTAGCCCAGCAGTAGGACATTCACAGGCTATTACTACTATTACCACGAAACCAAGTAATAAAGTGATTAGAAATTGATAACACCCCCTTCAAACCATTTCAAATCGTTTCTATGTATTAGTTTTGTATATCAGATATTGTATCGTCAGATACTAATTAATGGTATCAGATTTTGTTCGTTAAAATTAATTTCCTCTTTTTAAACAACAAATATGACTTTCAGAGTTTTACCAAATTACTTTTTTTGTATTTGCCAAATTTCATGGTTCCCGGCTTCGATCAACAACACTACTAGATAACGCGTCACGAACAAAAACAATACTCAAATGTGGCACCGACCATAAAATTAAGAAAACGACGTGAAGGTTTAATCATTTCAACCTAAACTATGCCTTATTCCCGATTAATAAAGTGCAGTTTAGATTGTATCGACATTCACCTACGATCTTACGCCATGGATGACAGAAAGACATAGGAAATGTACAATAATGTACATTTATGTATTTGATATTCATTTTAATTTACTCATTCCTAAAAAAGGGTCTTGATGGTCGGTTTTAATACATCGGACTGTTTTATTACAATATTGTAGTTTTATACGTTGAAAAAAATCGACATATCGGCTTTATTAAATAAAAAACCAATTGTAAGTCAGCGTACAAGTGATGTACAAAGTTTTTCGTTTAATTAAACCTTGTCGTTTTGCGAATTGACATTTACAAAGAAATCGAATATCAATATCAACTATCCGAATTTAGAGAAACTTCGATAGCAGGGTATTAAATTTAGTACCATTATATAGTTATTGTATCCAAAAATGATTCAGTTATAAACACATTAATTAAGTACACTAGATATTATATTGATTACGTGAAGTATAAAATTAGATTAAACATAATTTAATAAGCAATAATAGTAGACATTAAAGACATCGAGTGCAATAAGTTCCGGACAATTGAAAAATTAAACAACCTTTGCTATTATATCCAAACAATAATGTAACGTTAAAATTGACTTCACAATACATTATTCAAGTCAATGTATCCAAGTAATATATTATTAAGGTGGGCTTGTCATGAAACCAATTACAGCACATAAATAATTATTTGTTGAATAATTCAATAAATATTATATAGAATGGTTAAATACTATGGAAGTTTGTATAACTGTGCCGTACGATGTAATGAGAGCATTTCAACTTCATGATATCGAAACTTTAGGTTTTAGTTTAGGTAATTGTCAGAAATTGGTTTGAAATTACCTTAATCGCCTTGATAATAAACGTAATATTGTACGCTAGGGTGCGCCGATGTCTGCGAAACGTGGATTTGACAAAATAAAGTATTTAAAAAAAGAACACAAACGTTTAACGAACAAACTTATTATTATCAATTAATTTAAAATATTGATTGTAACGTTTTGCCTTCAGAATGTTACAATATTCGCAACAATTACAAAGTTTTATTTATCGGTTTCTCATTATTGATTTATGTGTCTATTTTATTTTGATGCGTAACATTTAAGTTATCTTAACATTACATTATTTATATGAAATGAGTTATTCGGTTTTCAATTTTCGTGTAAAAATGTATCATATTCATTTCTGAATGTAAAATGTTAAAAGGCATCATCTCCCCTTTGAGCGGATATTAATCCGTCATAGATTCGTTTGAACACAAGTGACATATTATGCATTACCTTTTGATGTATTTCACCGACGTGCACTAAATGATTTACAAAACAAATTTCCCTCTCAAAAACGGTCAATACGGACGTCCTCTGTCCCATATTATAATCAGCTTTCAAGGCAGCTGCAAATTATTAAAGAACGTCTCTCAGTACTGTTCTGTTCTATTTTAAAACCTATTTACATTGTAATAAGATACAGTTTTGACTAGATATTTGTTTAATAAAACATTCTAACGTTCATATAACATGGCAAATCGAGATTGTATGATAATATGAACTTATAACAATTAAAAAAATCGCTTAAGATCTATTTATACTTGCTACAAAAAAAATAACAATAATTTTAATGTAAACAAAAAAAAATACTTAGGCAACAGATATTATGTAAATTAATTTCTTATAAAAATGATTAATATAATACAACTGATATAATCCGTTCGATCGAAATTTACATACAGTTAAAAAAAATGTATACTTAAATATATTTAAGGTGCTTGAAATTTTTATTATCACGCTTACAACATACTATCATTTATATTCATAATATATTAAACTTAAAATATATAAAATAGATATTTTAAAAAGGATATATTATTAGTCTGTTGTTAGTCTATATAAGTCATAAGGCTATATATGGCTAGTTCCCGGCTTCGAATCTCGTGGTTCGCTTACGTCAATTGTGCCGTTGCGCACAATACCTCTCGCACTTTGGCTAGTAGCTTTAGCTAGAGTTGACAATGATTTTTGTACCCATGCACATATATAAGCAGTTTCGAATTTTACTTATGACTCCCTAAATTTGCAAAACTCCTGATTAATCACAATAAGTAATGATTAATTTAAGACACGAATAACAACAACTATACAATAACAAAAATTTAGTATGTGTTTTTCCTAAATATATTTATTAATCTAAACAAAAATATCATATTTAAAAACAAAATGATTTAAAAACAATGACTGCAGTCGTCGTGCGTCGAAATAGGTGTCTATTCACCTTTGAAGTTGGCTTCCAAAACTCACCATTGTTTTTCAATTGCACCCTTTGTAGATACGACTGTCATGATGTATTTGTATATATAATATGTTTATAACAGCGTAAGATAAACAAACATATAATAATACTAGAAATGATAAAGATTAATATTAAACATGTTTGAGTTTTTATGTGTGGTGGTTTTGAAACTATATTATAACGATTCCAATATTTTTTTAATGGAATTGCAAAAGCTACTAAAAATCTCATAGATAATTATATAATCTATACTTATAAATGATACCTTTTGAGACTGCAGAATCTATGTATAGCAGAACGCTATGTATAGCTAAGCTTTGTAGATTCACCAGCTTTTTAATTAGACTGATTGATTTTACAAATTCCAAATGTCTATCCAACAAAATAATATTTTTTTTAATGTATATTTTAATGCATACGTACATAATATTATTATTGTTATTGTGTTTATAACTGTGTAATGACTTATTCCAATAAATTCTATAACATTTCAGCATGGATAGTACCTACTTATGTCAGCGCAATTCTATTTAGGCACGGTGACATTTAGCGGCAGAGGTTTATTAATAGAATTGATGTGGACCTCACTCCACACCTAGCACCTTTCCGCCCCGTGAACCTCCCAACCACCCCGCTGGCCTCAGTTCAGGGTGAGATGCGCCCACAAATTAATTCAATATTTCATTGAGGATTCAGTTTATAAATCAAAGATGGATAAAATTATATAAGTATTGATACATTATACAATAATAATAATGAATAATTTAATTAAAATGAACTTTATGGGGCTATAAACAAACTTGTGATAACAACCTAAAATGAAACGAATATGATTTACTAATAATTTTATATCCGTAATTAAAAATATAAACTAAATGTTTTATTTTACTCCTTTTATTTATTTAGGATCACCAACATGTACAATAACAGTTACAAAATAAAAGTTTACAAGTAAGTGGGTCTAAGGGTAAGAGTTGCCAAACTTGAAGGTGACCACGGCATGCAAAAACGACACTGTTACCACATTGTCGTTACCATGCTTTAGTATATTCATATTTATAATAATAATGGATCGAACATGTTTGTTGAACATAAGACATGTTTTAAGTTAATATAATTATATATTGATATGAGTATATACGGCGAGTCTGAAAAAAATACATGACGCCACTCGTTTTAAGTTATATACGAGTAATAGGTAGCCATATTTATAATATGTTTATAACATTCATATAGGATATCTATTTATAATAGAATATAAAATCTAAATATTCAATTATATTATTCGAATTTCAATAATTCAACTATGGTATAAAAATCTCGCTATGAAAATATTCATATAATGCAATATTGATTAGATATGTATTTATTTGCATAAGCCGTTAGAAAATGTTTATAAGTATTTTTTTTTGTTTGAAAGCTAGATCGAGCCTCGAGGAGGAGGGGAGGTCGCGTCGGTTTAAATAAATAAAAGTTAATCGATACTTAAATGAACTGGATGTACAAACATGAATCGTAATACTTTTTAGTGTTTGATTGACATTCCAAATTATATTAATATATTCATACAAACAATACGATTTGTAGATTTTTATTTTCTACCAAAATCCACAATATATATATTTTTACTCCTAGCATTATAAATGATTAATTGGATATGTCATCATGCCGTGCTTTTTACATTTTACTCATATACGAATCATCATAGGTGAAACCAGCAAGAACGTACAATACGTTGAATTATCCGTAGGTATACTTTTTATAAGTACGTTTTAGTTATCAGGTCAAGGATTCAACTGCAGGTGTTAAGCCGCATATAATTGTCATATAAATAATCATCGATTATGTAAAAAGCGAATATATACGTATTTGGGCAAATTTTGAAATTAGGTCACATAACATGCAAACACGAATAAATAAAATAAAAATAAAATAAAAATAGCCTTTATTTACTTACTACTTACATTTACATTTAGGACTTAACTATTTCACTTATACAACTTTTAAAAACTAATAAAATAAATAAAAATCTACACAATAACACACGTTTATATATATCTATATGATTTTATCTATGTACATATATATATTTAACTAACAGATCTTAATTTCTCTATTTATTATATCTCTATTTATGTATATAAAAATGACGTAATGCAAAATAAAATAATGTTAGTAAATGCTAGTAGAAGTCGCCTCTGCGGCGTAGGCCTCTCCTAAACCTTTCCACCTATCTCTTTCACGAGCCATTTGCATCCAGTGGCTACCACACCTTTGGCTGAAAATGTCTCTCGATCGTTTACCTGGTCTCCCTTTACTCCTTTTCATGTCCCTTGGTACCCACTCCGTTAAACGTTTTGTCCATCTATTATTCATCCTGCAAACATGTCCTGCCCAGTTCCATTTTAGTAATCTAATTCTTTTTCTTACATCTATTATTTTAGTTTTACTTCGAATGTCAGTATTGCGAATTTTGTCAGATAATTTGACTCCCAACATACTCCTTTCCATTTTTCTTTGGCATATAGCAATTCTTTCTTCATCTTCCTTTCTTATCGACCACGACTGACAACCGTATGTTAGACATGGTAATACAGTTGTTTCATAGATTCTCTTTTTAATATTTAAACACATTGAGTTATTCTTCATTATTTCTCTCAATCCCCAATATTTTTTCCATGCTAGAGTTATCCTACGTTGTATTTCTTTCGCAGTGTTGTTTTGGAATGAAATTAATTGTCCCAGATAAATGTATTCTGTGACATATTCGATTTTTTCGTTTTGTACAACAATGTCTTGCGGATGTCCATTAGTTAGGATCTTGGTCTTCGTTGTGTTAAGTGACAATCCTACTTTACTACTTTCTAACGCTATTTCCTTAACCATAGTCTCAAGTTCTGTCGCGCTCTCGGCAATTACCACGATGTCGTCCGCGAAGCGCAGGTGGTTCAGTATTTCTCCGTTTATGTTTACTCCTTTCGTTTCCCAATCCATACACCTGAATACCGATTCTAGAACGGCTGAAAAGATTTTTGGTGAGAGCGGGTCTCCCTGTCTCACTCCTCTTGTTATGGGAAACTCTGCACCTTCACGTTCCAACCGCACTTTTGCGTAACATTTGGAGTAAATACTTTTTATTATATTAATATATGTTGTGTTAACGCCTTGTTGTGTCAATGATGTCCATATTGCCTCAAAGTATAAAGAATCGAAGGCTTTTGTGTAATCTATAAAACACATATACAAAGTTTTCCTGTACTCTTTGGCTTTTTCAATTAATTGCGTTATGACTTGTATATGGTCTATAGTCGAGTATCCCTTGCGAAAGCCCGCCTGTTCCCGCGGTTGGTTTTCATCTAAAATATTTGTTAACCTGTTTAAAATTATTTTTGAGATAACTTTATATATATTTGTCATGAGACTGATCGGTCTATAATTTCCGAGAACGTTTCTGTCTCCTTTCTTGTGGAGCAATATAATTGTAGATTTTGACCACTGTTCCGGCGTTGTTTCTGTTTTTAGAATATTGTTGAATAATATCTGCAGTGGTTTTTGAAGTGAATTTGTTAGCAATTTGAGCACTTCATTGGTAATGTTGTCACTGCCTGGGGTCTTGTCGTTCTTTTGAGTGCTTATAGCCTGTTCAATTTCTGATGTGAGGATCTTTGGTGTCTCTGCCTCTTTATTTCTTATGTTGTGGTCACTTGATTTCTTGAGATGGATTTTTGACGGATTGGAGATGGATTGACTGTAAAGCTCTGCGTAGAAGGTAGTTGCTTCGTTTATTATGTCGGGACGTCTATATTGCATAATTCCTTGTCTATTTTTCATGCTCACTGTCCACTGTGTCTTGTCACTCAACTCTTTATAAGCTTTGCGTAAAGCCCCTGATTTAGTTACGAATTTTTCAAAAGTTTGTTTACGTATAATTTTTTTCTCTAGGCTAATGTTTCTTTTAATCTGTTTGCTAATTTTGATTATCTCGGACTCGGAATTTTCTCTGTTCTAACAATTCTTTCGTTTCTTCGTTGATATAGTTCTTAGACTGTTTCTTTATACGTGGCAACTGCTTTAGAAACTCTTGTAATTCTTTTTCTAATTTATCATATTGATTTTGAACTTCAGTTGACGCACTAACGGCTTTCATAAATCTTTCTTCCCAGAAACTGACTTCATCTTTCGGTAAAATTGGTAATTTTCTGATATAATTAATAGATTTTATTTTCCTTCTTTTTGTTTTCAAACCTAAAGATAACACGCAACGTATCATCCTGTGATCAGTATTAAAATTGCATGCAAACACGAATAAGCGTCCCCTTAATTCGTGTAACACCCAGTTCAGTAATTTGTATTGATAAGCTTCAGAGTGAATTTTGAGGCACAGTGTATATGGAATGAAAGTAATGCTTCTCATGCATTCACTTTGGTATGGACGGTTTTGGCCTCTTACCATCAGCCGGTTAAGGTTAATTAACGTCTGGTGACTTATTAGCCTATGGTGACTCAGAATACACGCTTAGGGAGTTTGACTCGCAAAGGGAGCTCCTCCATTATCGGCTTAGTCTCTGTATTCGCCCCCACAAGGGGTGCCGATGGGATGGTCAGTTGAAAATACACGTAATTCAGAAATATAGCTCTACATGCGTACGTTCTGTGCTTCTTTCTATTAGATATAATTAACGAGTAGTTAAATAAAAAAGAAGAGAAATTAAGAAATAATCTTGAAAATAAAACGCTTTCGTATGAAGATAATTCGTCACACCGCACTTGAATAATATAATTTCTGGCAAAATAAACCTTACTTTTTTGTTTAGTAGTCTGATTATTAGCATTGTGCTTAGTATTTGCGACTACTTAATGCTACAATTTATATATTACTAGCGACACGCCCCTGCTTCGCCCGAGTAGCAGAGTAAATATTCCTAAAAAAAACTGTCGTAGTATTGTATCAGCTTTTAGCACAGTAGGCGACAGCGGGGTCGGGGGGCGCGCGGGCGGATGCATCACGCGTGAATTTTATTATTGGAAACAAACAACTAACAAAATGCGCAAAATCTCCAGCTGGATTCGGAAGGCGGAAATTCTTCAATGCATATTCTATATTTTGCCTATAAATAATCAATTGCTTTTTGTTGATTTACTATTTTTGCAAATAACTGCAAGGTATTTTGCTTCTATACTTATTTTATACATTATATAGCAAAATCAGAACACATGGAAACTACTCTCAAAGCTTATTTATAAACTCGCTAGTAGTGTCGCAATTAAATATCACCTTCTTGCAGTGCGTTAAATATTCAATAGCATGCCAATTGAGATTCAATAAAAATTAATATATGTGAATCATGAACAATACATATGCTAAGATCTGACTTTAACGTAATTTAAACAATAAGATCAATTTCATAGTGCTGCAAAAATAGGTACAAAATAATAACCAACCTAAAATAGTCCATTAGTGTAGTAGATAAAAATTTAGTATTAGCGCGTGTATTTATAGAGATTGCGAAGAGAGTAAGCCATATGTTTTCTCACAAAAAAAAGTATCTCTCTCCGAACTATTTGGAAAACTGCATTTTCCCCACATGAAGTGGGGTGTGTGGTACACGCAATATGTATGCAATATTAGTTTTCATGCAAAAACTACACACAAAACCACTGAAAACATGAAATTGTTAACAACACTTTTTGATTTTGACAACTGCGTCTAAAGAAAACTGCGTTTACAGAGATTAAAAATTATAGCATAAACCATAAGCAACAGAGCAATATTACATATAATATTTAATCTCGTCACAGTTTGACCATAACCATTACCACTTTAAAAAATGTCCATCGTGGTTATTTAAATTCCCATATTTTTATTATTTATGAACCGATAGAAATAAAACAAACACTAAATGTTAAGTGAAGTTAGCCACAATAAATTTGTGAAACCCGCATTCAAATCCGTTAAGCCATGTTTAAGATTAGCGTGCACAAACACACAAACAAACAGATAATAAGACAAAATTTTAAAAATCATTGTTTTGGGTTCTGTTGCGTTTATAAAAATTCCCCGATAATAGTTTTACTCAAATATCTTTCGTGTACAGACAGCGACCAGTAACAGATTTATATTATTTAGATTTATATAGATATATTATGGTTAGGTTTCTTATATGTAAAGATAATAGGTAATTTACCTCGTTCGTCTTATTCGTCAATTTATAAGGCCGCAGACAATGACTTTTTTTCAAAAAAGTTGTTGCTTATGGTGTTAGCTATCTAGTCCTACGAGGTTGCTGGGTCGTTATAAATAACACTGTATACATTTGGAAGTGACAAGCATCATATTTATTTATTCAAGATATTTAGGCCAACTTAATAAACTTTCATTTAAACAAAGTTGCAACATAAATCAATAGTATTTTTTTGTTTTTCACGTAAAATAGTATTTTATTAAATAGAGAAATGGACCCAGAATAGATTCCTGTTGAAATCTACACTTACATAAATAGCCCTAAGGCTATCCTAAAGGGATAATCTAGATTATCCCTAGGATAATCCCTTTATTCTGACATTAACCCACGAAATTGTGTGAAAGGCATTGTGTGAACAAGCTGAAATATAATTATCTAATGATTTATTTATTAGTTATCATAAAGGACATAACATCTTAGTTCCCAAGGTTGGTGGCGAATTGGCGATGTGTGAGATCGTAACATCTCTTACAACTTCAATGTCAATGGGCGTTGGTGACCACTTACCATCACGTGGCCCAAATGCTCATCCGCCTTCCTATGTAATTAAAAAAAATATCTTGTTTTAAGCCATTATATTTATAATTTAGATTGGTTCCCATTGTGGTAAAATGTATCCGTTATATTAACGTAGGCTATCAATGCGCAACAGTTGAATCCTGTATTCAAACATCAGTCAATACAAGATATTGTAAAGCTGGATCTATAGAAATCGTGCTTTGAGTGACAGACCTAATTAATTAATATCTGTGTATTTACTCGTAACGTTATATAATGTTTTGAACTCCATTAATTTATATTCATTACGTGAATAAATGTAAGCATAATTTTAAATAAAATTATAAGTGATAATATCGGTTACTTCACCACTATTACGAAATGTAATTTTATGACTGTTAAATTTAACATTTACTAAACATCGTGTATTAAATTACATCACATTGTGTAATTATTTAGTTCAATCACACAAACTTCAAGAATATATATTTTGAATATATATTTTTAAACTTTGTTAACATTAATTTATCATATTACTACATGACTGAGAACGTTGGTTCTAGAAAAATCGTAAATGTTGAAAACATAATTAAAAAATTGCAATTGTCAACTATTTATAGTTGACAATTGCAATTTTTTAGTGCATATTGTCCTGCGAATGACATCTGTTCCTTCGCCTATTATAATTATATACATAATTATGTGATAAGTGTGTAGTTTGCGCTATTGTATAGCGATACAATACGCTTAGCGATGCATCAAAATGATCGACATGGTCAAGACAACAGTTTCCATTGTCATGAATCGAATTGATACAAGCGTTACACACTCCGATTAACTCTTAAAATTTATTGATATTTAAAGTGAACTTCATCTGATTAATTCCTTTCTTCAGATGCACAAAGAATTAGGGAATATTTTCTTTTTATATCAGCTGAAAAAACTCTTTTTAAAATACATTTACTATAATTATAACAAAATCCTGATCTTTGACGTCAGAAATATGAAAGTGATATTTTTCTACATTTCTGAATTGATATAAATAAAAAATAATTCATTTGCAAAGAATGAAGACCGAATTAAAAGAATAACACTATTTCAATTATTACAATAACAAAGATTCGGTCTATTTATTTGTAAGTTACCTAATCCTGAAGGTTGATTGTAAAGCGATAACTTTAATCTATGAATATTCTTAAATATTTTAGAGCAAGTTTTTCTTTTCTTATATGAATAATTATATACATTTCTTTTTATTTCGTATCTTGTGATGGAACAAAGAGACCAACTGCAGCATACTAAGAGAAAAACGTAATTTCTGAGGTAATATAAAATGTGAAGGTCTCGCGTAGGTCATTCGAACGTTCGCAATTAACTGGACGCGTTAACTTTATATTGAAGTTAAGCCACAAAATTGTTTAGTCCGAACCTTGGAATAGATATTAAAAGGATTACAATGCAGTTTAAGTCATACTTATACAACAGATAGACATTTTTTGTATGTCTGTTGTATTTACTGGAATTACACTTGAACTAGTCAACATATTATTAAAGAATACTTTTAGTTTCATTTATTTTTAACTAAGTATCTTTTTTGTTATAGGTAGGTGTACGACGGCTTTATAGGCCACCTGATAAAATACTGGCTTATGAAATCATGTATCAATATATTTTTTTAATATTTTATACCATCGTATATATAAATGTATTTAAAATACGTTTTCTCATTAGCACGCTTTTAGATGCTTTTTTCCAATTGCCAATAAAATAAAATAATATTTCAATTGCACCTTTTCAACATACAGAGTTTCAAATAATATAATATTTTGCTTAAAGGTATTTAAAAAAATGTATTGCATGTATAAATAAAAGACAAAGTTATAATCAATTCAATAAATAACATACTTCAACTTGTGTCTACATAATTAAAAATGCATGCGTGGTTTATGTCGCTAAGCGAGATTAAAATGTAATTAATTGAAACCGGTTTTTGCGACACGCGCTCAAGGTATTAATTTTAAGCTGTTTTTAATAATGTCTATGCATAAATAAGAAAAAATTAAACAACGATAATGTGTTAGTAACGAAAAATATCATTAATAGAACGTTTGTTAATACCGACTTTGTAGATTTTAAGTATGGAATTATAATAAAGGATAGGAGATCTTGATCAAAGCAGCCATTTACAGAATTAGCCATGTAGGCAGAATAAACAAACAAATATCATAAATAAAAAGGACATTAGTGTACACAAATTTACTCCCAATACCTAGGCAATAACATAACCTACTTCGTCAATTCACGTATTGATTATGAGAATGAGGGAACAGAGAGTGATTTGTGTGCACACATGCACTAACTTCTATGACGCCGTGATCGAAAGTGGTATCTTCATCTATCTAATCATTTTGTTAAAACTCGGTCTGTTACCTCTGTAGAATGCAGATTTATATTTAAAAAATTAAAGCACATCTCACGGCGCGTTTTACGCCCGCCTTGTGCGCGGTTGTTTGCGATTCTCGCTGCACCGCCGGGCTACTTGTAGAATCGCGCGGGCCGCGGTCACCCGCAGCTTCGGCGGGTTGTGCCCGCGCGCTCTGCGATCGCTTAGCGGGCGACCGCAGGAGCCGGCGGTACGCGGGGGGTACAGAAATCGACGCCATCATCATCGCCCGCTAAGTTTGCGGGCGATGATCTCAACCGCGACGGCTGCGGGATCGCGCAAATCACCGGTCTCGTGAGTTTAGAAATAAAAACGCAAATCCACAACCGCGGCGGGCACGGGACAAAACCGCTCCGTGAGTTATAAATTCAAATTCAAATTCAAATATCTTTATTCAATGTAGAAGTGTTACACTTACTTATTGATTGTCATAAGTCTACCACCGGTTCGGAAATAAACACCTCAGACCTGAGAAGAACCGGCGAAAGAAACTCAGCGGGATTTTTTTTTTTTCATCTCATTTTTTACAATATTTATATAATATATAATAACAATACAATAATAATATTCTTCTTTAATTGAAAAATAAGCCTTAGAGATACAAGATATTTTAATAGCCGCATCTGAAGAAAAAACGCTGAGGCGTAAGTTTGGAGTTATCAGAGCAGACATATATATTTGATATAATTTAGTGCGTTTATATAAATATTATTACTTTTAAATCGATCACGAGAAAAACCGTCATTATATCCGTTCAAGTTTACCCTGATAATTACAATACATCAACATAATGTCAGAAACATTTTCCGGACACAACCGAAAAACCCACAAATTATGTTAATTAATGCGAATGCGTCTATGACATTAAAACTTTGTGACACTAACGGACAAATTATTGACGTAAAATCACATCTTACGACATGTTTTAAATGACATGCCGAATTAACATTCAATATGTTAAATGTGAACTATTTACATCGGCGACTTAAATAAGTGTATTCTAATTAAAATTATAAATAGCTACTTTAAAGTCATGACCGCGTGGAATATTGGCGAGATTGATCGCAGAATTTCCCGTTTCAATCGCAATTCATTGAACGCATTATAGCCCAGCAGCGTCAATGAGACGGCGTGTATGTTTTCAGAAACAATTTTGCAGTATTACCTTTAAGTACTAAAGCGTTTCAACTGCAAACTGCTCAATTCTGTTGAATACATGTTATGTCGTATTTTTTTACATTTACTGCAATCTATACGAGAATTTTTGGCGAAGGGACTTGATGAAATTTGCAAATTAATACATAAATATTACTATTTATTTGCGTCAGAAAATTTCAAAGGCTTACTTTATTAACATGCAATCTAACAATACATACACCTTATGAAACAATACTTGCTTATTTCCAGAATTAATTAGAACTGTTAATGCAATTGATTAGCTTGAATTCAAAGCGAAGTTGTGACAGCCAAAATCAACCCACACGTTAAACCAACCGCAGCCACGCGTCGTGTTGTGACGTCAAAGCAAATACTCAGTTCACTAATTCAATAATTATGTAGTTTGTAATCATCAATAATGAGCTCATAGTGGAAGTTTACCTAGTAAACTGAGTTCCATTATACATTTGGTTCCATTTTTAAATGTCATTTTTTATAATTTTTAATTATGTTGATAATGATGAAACTAGAAGACAACAATACAAAGTGTTGCTGTTTATCGGCAGAATGAGTGACGAACTATGGGCTTAATCACGATTGGAACTCACGCTTTTTAAATATTTTGCTCAACTTTAATGTGGGACTAATTTTGTAGTAAGTTTACGTTTCAATGGAAACGTAAACTTTATACTTTTTTATCTTGTTATTTTACAATTTTTTTTTTGAAAAATGTAACAAACTTTTAAAAAGTCATTACAATTATAATAGTTAATATAACTCTTCCTTGAAATTCACCATGACTTGAGACTTTCTGAAGTTGATTCGCAATCGCTATCTTATTACTGGACAAAGGGAAGAGGTAGATTATACGCGTATGGAATCTACTACCACTTACCATGGAATAGAGTCATTTGCCCTCCCGGATAATAAAAATAAATAAATCCTCCTTCGACTGTCTATGCATTGTAATTCACAAAAAAATATATTATTTCAATACTACGTGGTCAAGTTATCAGAGCTTTACAACTGTTTCCTGCTCTGTCTTTATGAGATTAATCTCATTTTGCACTCAACTTTTGTTCTCGGTAAAAGATATTGTTTTGAAGAGTATGTCCGTGGTCTACCCGCTAGTTGGCGAAAGTACAGCAAATATAAATAACAATTAATTTATTACATAATTAGTATTTGAAATATATTGTATGTACAGAAAATATTTTTGACAGCCTTCTAGATAGTTAAATTGTAGTTCGTTGTATTGTTTGAACCCTGAGTTAAATAAGTTATTGTTTAAAAACTAATAAACACGCGGCACGACCTCGGTCCGGCTGCACTATAAGTACTATAACACACTTATATGTTGTCACAGGGTGAGGAACAGTTAAATTTTTGTAGTGTCATAGGTATTTAATACGTATGCAAATTTTCAAATCAATTGGACTTCTTGAAGTGGTTGAATATTGCATCGAAAGATTCCGTTACACAGCGTGTTAAATAGATTTATTTCAAGGATAATATTGTATTTTTAGCAAAACTGAAATTACATAAATAAAAATAAGTATACACCAATTATTTAAACCACAATAATAAATTTACATTTTTACTAAATTTATATCCACATAGTTTTCAAATCATATTTCCTGGTTAGTAACATTTGAAACGTTCAAAAATTTTAAATAAACTAAACAAAAGAAAAATACAAGGTAAAGTAATAATTTATTTCTACCTTTATACTGTACCTGCAAAAAAACCCGGCTGACGTTGTCCTGTTTGTACGCTAATAATGATAGCGCTGTATAAACTGTGATGCAGGGAAAATATTGAAATAAAAATCAAATGAAATATTTACCTATATTTCAAACGTTTTGTCTGTGCCTTTGTTGTATTATCAATCGGTTTTTTGTTTAGTATTTCGTGTGCCTACAATTCAATGCAATTCCAGGCAATAAAATTTATTGGTATGCGATTTTTTTTATGTTGTTGATATTCAGGATTCCTGAAATAGTCTGGGTGGCGTTCGACTAGCTACTGGACGATTGATTCGGCTATATTACCCGGAATACCTTTCTTTCTTTTGTCTTCTGTAGTTGTTCTTTGTGTCACATTCAAAAGACCGCCCGGCACCACCTCTTTAAATAAAAAATGCTAATTTTATGCGTCAACGTTGATTATCAAACGGTGTCGAAAATTTATTTAACTAACATAATATTATTATTTAACTAAATTAATATTAAATATGTTTATTTAACTAACACAATATTTTAATATATAAGTTATTATATGAACATTAAGATATACATTATCATGATTAGATTATCTTACATCATAAAGCACCGTTATTCAATTGACCGAAGTTATCAATATAATAATAAATAAGATAAATATTTTGCAATGTTTGTAATAATGTATTTTCGATTTAAGTTTAACGTTTTAAAATTAAAACGTATTTCTTAGAACTTTCGTAAATAACGTTAATGGTTATTTTAAATATAATATTAAGTTGACCTACATAAAGATCTTTTTTTCATAGTATAGGTAGGCGAACGAGCATATGGGCGACCTGATGGTAAGTGGTCACCAACGCCCATCGACATTGATATGTTAACCATCCCTTACATAACAAACGCGCCACCAACCTTGGGAACTAAGATGTTATATCCCTTGTACCTTTAATTACACTGGCTCATTCACCCTTCAAACCGGAATACAACAGTACGAAGTACTGCTGTTTTGCGGTAGAATATCTAATGAGTGGGTGGTACCTACCCATAAGAGCTTGCCAGAGCTCTACCACCAATAATAACTATTTAGATGGAATGCTAGTGCTGTCTTTAACGCTTTATTATAACTATTAATAATGGTTGATAATATTTATACGATAATGTTAATAAAATAATAAAACAGATATTCCTAGAAAATAACATAAGAACGTGTTGTATACTAAAATATATATATTTATATTTATGATGATTTTATGTATATGGCCCATTTGTAATTTTTCCTACGCAACGCGCCGGTGTTTTGTTTTTGGGATTTTACGACGAAGTGACCTTTAATTAAACAAGTCTCATTTGATAATGAAAATACCCGTATTTAGTCAGCAAAACCCATAGGCTTAATCACGAATGATATTGACATGGCTTTTTCCTTGACTTTAATGAATGGTAATACTTCTGGTAAGCACATAAATTATAAACTTTACATGCTTATATTTATTAATAGATTTTATAGTGCTCCTCGAGAAGTTTTACCAATGAACAATTAATAAGTAGACACATTTTATTCTTTCTGTAGTATGAATTAAATTCATTTAATACTATCACCACTAATATATTATAACACATTATAAAAAAGCAACATTTTTTTAAATATACCATTTAATATAATAGGTATATATTTTTCACACGAAAAGTGAAAATGACGCAGTCAGAATATCATATACCTACCTAATTCTAACGAAACTAGGAAACTACGAAAAATCGTGTAATCAAGGAAATATCACAATCGTTGTCAATCAGAATATCAACGGGCACGTTTTGAATTGCAGATCACATTGAATGATTGCATCAGATTTGACACGGGACGCGTTTTGAATGCAACACGTGACGTTACGGTTATCGCTCGGTTGGGATGCACAATCAAATGATCCGTTTATACCCGTAGGACTATTACCACGGAGTATATTTTACGTGTGGATTCCGTATACACGGACAAAAATTTCACCATCTGACCTGGGGCCGTAGACAAGTGGCAATGTATGAGATTGACATTCGCTTTCGCAACATGTCGAACGCGATGCAATCTCGCACGTTGATTATTTATTATTTTCTATTCTATTAACGTAAAACTAGGGCCTCACTTGTCTAGGGCCCCAAGTTCGTAAAATTCGTGATCGCGACGTATTATAACATCTATCACGATCACCAGAACGGTGATATTCACAGGGTCTACTAACAAAACGATTACAATTCTAAGATTTGCCGGTCATTATATTATAATTAAACATAACATTCACCTGATGGTAACACACCTACTTATTAATTTCAAATGTTTTAGAGCTAGAGAGCTTGTCATCCTTCTGTTCTTAAGAGAATATTACTTTTTAAAAAGAATACACAAATAATTGTATGAAGCGTCCAAACTTCGCGCTGAAAGTAATATTCATCTTATGTGACTGCCGATGACGTGCGTTTCCTTATTTATACATTCCGGCACAAGGAATTGATACATTCAACCTAAATAATTAAGAATCATATACATATATATATATATATATATATATATATATATATACATTATATAGTATATATATTATTTATTACAAGAACAACAAATTCGCACATGTCACAGTGAAAAATTCAAATTAAATTCTAAGCGGGCAAAACTACGAAGCGCTTATATTATATTATATGTTATGAAATAATTATAGTATATATTAAATACCCACACCCTTTTTATACCCACTGCATCTTCTAATATATTTTTATGCATATTGGATAAAAATCCAAAGGCCGCAACATTCATTTCATTTATTACATCTCCCTACACAGAAATGTTAGATGATATGTTACAGAACAAAAAAAATATCTATGGTATAAAATATTCCACTGCTTCAAATATCGAGCCCTTAGTAGCAACATAAGAAGATCAAAGATTTAAAAAAAAATTAAATAAAGTATAATATATGTCAGTAAACATAATTTTTTATTGATTAAAAAAATTGCCGTTAACTCATGTAGCAGCGGTCTGCTCCATCATACCGGGACATTTTGGAGTTTTAGATGACAGAGCTTAAAACTGGGACTATCCCAATAAGAACGTGACGTATGACGTTAATAGCAACTAAATGTTTCTTTATTATCTTATTTCCGCATTAAAGTAAGTTTAAATCAAGTTATACTAAAATTAATCCACTCGCACACGAATATCTTGTTTTTGTTCATTTTGTTATAACTTTTAATAATTATTTTAAACCGGTTTACGATTTGAACGCAAATGCTAAAACGATAAATCTATATTGAACGTGTCGCAAGCGGTCAGATTTAAGAAACGAATATAATTGTTTATGTTCGTAACTAGTTACCGTCCCGACTTTGTCCCCGTTAAATATATTTTTTTTTTAATAAATATTATTTGATAGTATAAACATTCGTCCGTCGATATATTCGCCCGTAATACGTCATTGCATCGTACAACGCGTCCGGCGTAATTTATTCGTGCATTTATTTGAATATCTCGTAATACTTCTACTACGCTCTTAATTGTTGTATTTACATACAACGCTTTAAATCAATATTTTATTTATTTTTAAACGTTAGATTAGAAGGACGAGTCTTAGTCCCCAAGGTTGTTGACGCATTGGTAATGTAAAGAATAGTTCATATTACTTACACCGCTAATTTCTATGGGCCGTGATCACTTGCCATTTGGTTGTGGCCCATATACCAGAGCACTTTTTCACCACTATTGACCACTATTTCAAAATAAGTATTAGTTCTCTGCGACTCTTAAGCTAAACTACAATTGTCGTTATTGTTAAAATGTTTATTATGAGTTACCTAAAAAAATAATCTGTTACAAGTTTTTTCTACAGACATTTTTAATACACAATATATGTACAAGCTCTAGTTTTTTTTGTATCTGTTATAGTTTCGGCGGCGTTCGAATTCTAAAGCGAACGGACGCTAATTCTTACATATTGAATGAATATTTTATTTAAGTACATTTTTATATAATATTTTTATAAGTTAAGTCTTGTTTTGTCATAGTTATACTAACATTCACTAGTTAATGTTGTAGTTAAGGTTGAAATCAGTATATTTTAATAAGATATATTTTGTTACATTTATTTTATATACGCCTTAACGAAATGTGTTTTTTTTTTAATTAAACTAAATTAAATTCCTAAACAAATATGTCATCCGCTTTTACAGCGTACCCAATGAGAGTACAAAACTAATATTCGATAGCGCAGACAATAGCTCCAATTTCTATAGAATTCCGATTACTGTTAGTAGCGCTGTTTTCATCCGATATGAATCGTATTAAATGTGAACGCTATGCAATAAATAAAAAAATCTCGCAATAAAAAATAAAACTAAAAAAATCTCAAATATTATGTCTATTATAATGTTTCCTTTTCTGATGTTTTAATGATTTTTAATGACATTTAAATGACTATTAAAAATGAAGAAAACGTCTATATATGGCATTCTATATACCTATGACATAAAATAATATTTAGGTTCTAGTATATTTTGATATATAATATTGAACATAATACGTATTATTATTAAATATTACTGAAGATTGTCTGTCATTATTCATATTAAACAACAATTTTCTACATTTTTTTTTATCTGTAAGCAAGAACAATGACCGATTCCCTTTTTGACGGGAAACGAATTCAGTTATAATATATGTTACGAGCATCGCGCGCCAAATTAAATATAAGGATTTTATGATAGCAAATAATATATTAATTTCATTGAAGTCCAGTTTTATTTCTGAGTATAAGCTACTTCTTTCAGTATATAGTGCAAAATTAATGTTCCGAGTTAAAGGGTGAATGTGCCCGTGATTTCAGGCACAAGAGACGTAACATCTTAGTTCCCAAGGTTGGTAGGGCATTGGCGATGTAAGCGATGGTTAACATTCCTTACAATGTCAATGTCTATGGGCGTTAGTGACTACATACGATCAGGTGGGCCATATGCTCATACGCCTAATTATGATATATAAAAAAAATCGGACTTGCCCGGCGAGGGTTCCATTCATATTTGTAGGTACATATTTAGGGTTGTGTTTAATTTTGAAAATTTTAAATAAGCAGGTATGCGTAACGGTGCAAGCTGTTAGATACTACATACACTAAAATTATTAGGTACCTACCTATACCTAAAAAAAGAGAAAAGGTTTTTTTATTCCTAGTCATAAAGCGAAAACTATACCAACATCACAAAAATAATTAAAAATCTGTTTAAGCTTGTGCCAATGAAGCCCTTTCATACGATACCCCACATGACACGGTTAACTCAATTCAAAATTTGGACCGCCGATCCTTGGATAAAGACCCTGTTTTTTATGATTTAATTACAAATGTATAGTTTTCAGATTTTTCCCTATACTTGTAGTATATGATGATATTACTTGCCAGAATTCTTAGTTCTAGGTTAACGGGAAATGCCCTATGAGTTTTGATTTCCTTGAGTGTCGAAATATACGTTTTTTGAGGCATAAACGGACGTTTCTTTTTTTTGTTTACGTTAACTTAGAAGTTTGAAATTTTCACAGCTTCAAGAGACCGTAGACTTGAGTATATCGTTTTAATTTAAACTCCATATCTCAACGCGTTCCCGAGATAAAGGGTCTTGACAGACAGATTCCTATAAGGCTTCCGTTTTTACCTTTTGAGGTACCCTAGTAATATACAAATATCAGAATTAATTTAATACATTCATACTTACCTGGATAAGAGCTCATGTCCTTTAATTATGATCCAAGTTGATAACTATAATATTTATATGATGTTATTTTATTAAACATGTGTGTGTGAGCAACTCATAAAATAATAGTTACTTCATTTCCTACAATTAACATATCGTAAAATTAAAATTGAATTTAAACAAACACTTCATTATTGTTAACTTTCATCATAAGTGCTAAGTCGACTTGCCGTGATTTGAACGTAGCCTTAAAAGAGGGAGGTCAGGCGAGTGGCCTTGCTTTTAGCGATTCAGGCTTATGTCCCCTTTTGCCTAACTATTGACGGTAATGTCCATACGGAATTATTTAAATTTATAATAAGAGACTTCTAATAAAGTTAGATACAGTGTCAAATCATTTCAAGCAATTATAATATTTTTTATCGATATCGATAATATCATGGATTGATACTTAATCGATCTTATATTATATAGAGATACAATTTTAATCGATATTTAATTATGCAATGATATATTTTAAAATATGTTTACGTAAGAATTGAATACGCAGTGAATTATAAATATGCATTATTTACGAACAAAAAGCGTATATTTATAAAAGATGCAAATACATGTAGATATAATATATAATGTATAAATTAGACGTATGTTAATTAAACTTCTTAAATTCGCAAGATTGAAAATAAATAAATATTTTTACACAAAATATTACGGATAAATACAGACATTTAATAGAACAATATCTTTTTTTTTCTCTTTAATTTTTACTTTGTACTTTGTTATGTAAACATGAGAGCGAATATTTATATTGCTATACACATATACTTTGAAACTGCACGGTAATAAAAAAATATGAAATATCAATCGTATAATTGTTTGAAAAGGATTTTTTTAAATGTATATACCAGTTCGTATAATTTAATTTACATATAGTTAATTACAATGCCTTACGATCGCGCTAATTAAAACGCCTACGTGGTCAAAAGCATGTGCTTGAGCGTAGCAGTAAATCCAATTCTAATATGGCGGAATATTGATGAGTTGCGAAAATATGTTTTTTTTTGCCTACACCTGACTTAGACTAGAAGTGTTGTTGAGTATTTGACAATCTATTTATTATTAATTCAAAAGTTTTATTTCATAATTATTCAAAAAAATGTATTTAATTAAGATATTAATTATTTATTTAAGAAAATATTAGCTAAGAGTAAATAAGTAGGACTAAAAGTATATCGATCGTAATTTTTTTTAAGAAATAATTTTAGTAGGTTGTCATTCTTTTTTATGTACAAATACGTTTTTCAATAAATCGCTATTGAAGTAGAGACTAGAACGCAAAAAATTGTGTTATCTAATTTGCATGAATGACATGGCTCCGATTTTAAATGCAGTTTCGTCGTAACTTTTGATCGAATTGCCTGGACAATACATCAGTTTCCGCCGCTCTATCAACCTAACTTTTCAGTTCAATATACAATATTACCAACAATGGGTATATAGGCCTAAAATAAATAACACTAGACCTGCTTAAATTCTTCAAGTGTTGGTGCTGAATACCAACCAGCCTAGGAATACACAAAGAATACAATACAGTAAAATTGCCATGCTGTCTGAAAATAATAATATGCAAGCCCATCATATTACTAAGCATAATTAATCAAATAATAGAAAGGTACACGAAAAGCACCTAAAACACAGATGTGGAATTTTAAAAAATTAATGAAAAAAAATGGTTGTCTGTAAAGTCGGTCTACGGACGATAGTTTAACGTGACAACGTCATAACAAAAGATTGATGAAATGACTACAATCGAGTGATAGAGAGATAGATGCGGCGCAAGCGTACAATCAGCGTAACGGGACAATGAGCGTAACGGGACAATTTTTCGTGCATGCAGCCATCGTTCATCGATTTATTAGACGTTTTCACGTCAAAAATCTTCAAATGCTTGAAAATTTTGTGTTCTCGATAGAGTATTGAATAAAATATGTATGAGATATTTTAATAAAGACAACGAGCGTATTACGCCAAACTGTCTCAAAGGCCGGAGCTGTTTGACGGCTTTTAGAATGTCCTTTCCAATGTTCACGTGCTTTTAACATTAATAAGTAACAACAAAGCAATCCGAAATTTTAATAATAAAACGTAATATAAAATATTTTATTGATGTTGGGAAGCCAAGTGTAATATCTCTTCCCTTCAAACCTGCGTGGTCATCATCATCCTCATCAGGTCACTGACCTACCCTTTTTCGGGGCATTTTAATAACAATCAATCTTTTCACCCGTGTCAAAAATATTTTTTTTAATTATTAGTTCCGTTACAATGTTTTTTGTCTTTGTCATATAAAACGATTGATATGATAAGAATATGGGTACAAAAGTTGGTAAAATCCCAAGTACATTAGCGTAAATTATTATTTATTTTAAATTTTATTATATGATCCAGTTTTTTTAATAATAACAGAGTACGTTATTAGTGGCTCCTTTCGCTTGAACTAGGTGAAATTTACTATTTGCCCTTTAGTCATTTCGCTCAGTGGTCAAAATTGAAGCATAGCTATTGTTGAAAATTTAAATAAAACATATGAATTTTGAAGATTGACACACTTTTTTCTACCTTTATCTCCTATTCTTTTTTGAAAAGTCTAAGCCTCGTCAATAAAGCCACACAAAAATAAATCGATTGTCAATCAGAGAAGAAACAGATAACAAATTGTTTCCTATATAAAATATTTCAACAAATTTAATTTAACCAAGAATGAGACTTGTAACCTCAAATTTTATTGTCTGTGTTTTTTTTTAATAATATATTTTTTAATACTTTATATTATTATTGTTATAGTCAGACATGGACCTCCTTTATTAGGTATGTATCGAATATTTTCCGATCTTTTTATCTTACGTTGATCAAACTAACCGAATGGTATCGATCCGGTCAATGTCAGTCCGACACAATTTGCAAAATTGCGTTGTTACCTTTGAGCAGAGAGTCCATTAGATATGGCATTTCTTTCTTTGTGTAATCAGTAAATGGCCTTTTGAAAATAATAGAGAATGCATTTTGTATCTGCAACACTGCTTTACTTAGAATCAATTGTGTTTGTTATTATAACGTAATGATTTGCACAATATACACAAACTAGCTTTTATAAGCATAACGTGGATGTGAATTTTTTTTAACGGAATTGACAATTAGTTTCGATATGATGACGTCACTCTTTCCCTCTCAAACGGTAACGATCTTAATTTAAGAAAAGGACATTCGTTTGTTTCACATAATAATTACGATTTATATATATTTTTAGTTTTTACCTATATTAATCGTAGTATTAATTGCAGGGATTCATAAGCCGAGTAGGTCAAGGTCTGGGGCGGCAAAATTTTCTAGGCAGAATACTTGACTTTTACTTCTTAAGTAGTCAAGCCCTCAACGTCAACGTTAAAAAACTGAAAAATGGCACCTCGTAAAATACATTTTCTAATTTTATTCTTATGCATCATTCGATTCGCCCTTCAATCGACAATATTCTATAGCTCTAGGACAGTCAAAGTATCAACTCCACTTCCGTTCGTAATTATGGAAAAATATTTGAATTTTAACACATACGTACAGAAATAAAAAATACCAGACTTAACGGCTTAAGAAAGATATTTTATTGTGAATACTAAATGAATTGCTCATGTCACTTCTAGTTTGTAATATTCATGATAAGTATCACGATAAGTATGATCGAAGCCTGCGGGCACAATCAGAGGTCAACGACAATGTATACGATTATACGCCCTAGGGAGGTCAGGTTCACTAAATGATTAAACATAAATGATAGTAATATTCTAGTACAAAGTGTGGGTGATAATTATAAAATATTTATTACAAGCAATCTCGGTTTATTGTGTGTGGGTTTTTTAAATCGTTGTATGTGTGCATGTCGCGTGCTACATACATCCTTTATACAAATGAAGCATGACTAAGTAATTAATTATGATACTAAGATTTTTTGTTTTGCTTTTGTTCACTGGATCCGGCTACAATTGATTCTACAATATGCATACGAAATATCGAGATAAGGTATAAATTGTGAAAAAAATCTCGACTGAATAACTTCCAAAGGAAACTGCCTCTTTGTCCAACAGTGGGACATTTTGATCTGAAACAACTCGCACTGATTCGATTTGTTTATTCATACTAATTTGCGACTTATGCCAATTATTTCACTACCTAAGTTTATTGTCAGTTATACGACTAACAGGTGGTTGTAAATTTTTGTCGTCTAACTAAAGCTATAATCAAACAATTCCAGCCAACATTCTCTTCATTCCAGACCAAGAAACTAAGACAGGACATACTATTAACTCAGAACATATTTTATCCATTTACCACAGTCGGATATAATCATGCATGTCAGAATACTGATAATCAATTACAGGTATTAGCAATCAATGACATCGGTTATGTAAAGCTATAATCTATCGCATTTACAGCGCTTTATAGCGCTATAGATTTTATTACTATGAAATTAATATAGATTCAAGGTATGGCACTTTTGTGTGCACAATAACAAATGGGCCCCCTGCTGGTAAATGTGGTGACTACCTCTACCCGTCTACTACCACACACTACTATAGTTGCTATAAGCTATCAAAGATTACTTATAACGCCAATACACAACAAAAATTGTGAACAAAAATGTTATATCTCTTGTGCCTGTAGTTATACTTGCTCGTTCGCTTCTAATACCAAAAACACAACAATACTGAGTGGGAGGTTAAGTACCTCCCACTCGCAAGTTTAGTCAACTACGCAGGACATATTATAGTGAACAAATGTGTGCGCAAACTGCGAATGGCGTCCCGAGACGACAGGAAAGAGTACTAATCATCACATAATCGTGGCTCTGCTATTCTACAGTGTCTTTCAATATATGGGATAATGTAAAAATATTTTTCAAAGCGGTCTCGGAGATTTGACGACTAACAGCGCTCGGACTTACGAACTGAAGAGTTCTAGCTATGACTATTAGTAAATATATCGCGCTATATTTTCATTGCGCTACTGGATTTAAACTTGCGTTTGACACCAAATGTGCTCGACTGAACAAGGTCAGGGATTGTCAAAAACCACCTACTAAAATTGCCTAATAGAATTGATAATTTTTGTCTAATAATTTAATAGATTTTAAACGACATGTTTGATAAAATTTTACTAATCAAGCTGTAAAATTGATAGAGCAGTATTGATATATTTGTATATTTGCATTGGCTAAGGTTTTATAAAGTGAAAATTCTTATGCAACAACTAGATAATAATCGATGGGTAGAATAGAATAAAAGAAAAATAAATAAAGCAAAAGAAAGCACGGTACGTTTTTGGTTTCAACGTTTTCTTTCTGGAAATTTCGACCTTCAGAACCAACCCCGTAGACGGCTGGAGACTAAAGTAGAAAATGAAGAATTAAAGACTATTGTGGTAGTGGAGTCTTCACAAAGTACTTCAGAGATAGCTGCAGACTTCGGGGTAAGTGATAAAACTGTATTAATTCAGTTGAAGCAAATCGGGAAAGTAAATAAAAATTAACGATGGTACCTCATGAATTGAGTAAAACGAACTTGCAAACACGCGTCGACTGCTGTGTTACTTTGCTCAACCGACACAATAATTAAGGGATTATAAATTGAATCATTACTTGTGATGAAAATTGGATAGTGTACGATAATCGGAAGCGCTCGTCGCCATGGCTGAACCCTGGAGACCCAGCCAAATCCTGCTCTAAGCGGAAATTAACTCAGAAAAAGTTACTTGTGAGTATTTGATGGAGTAGCCCCGGTGTCGTTCATTACAGCTTTCTTAAATCTGGCCAAACTATTAAGGCAGATATATATTATCAGCAACTGCATACCATGAAGGAAGAACTAGCTGCTAAACAACCGAGATGGGTCAATCGCTATAGGCCACTGCTGCTTCACGACAACGCAAGACCACACACTGTACAACAAACAACCACTAAGTTAGATGAGCTTGGAATGTCTGTGACGTCCACCGTACTCCCCGAACCTTGCTCCAACAGATTACCATTTTTTCCAGAATTTGGACAACTTCTAACAAGGAAAAATGCAACTCCGATGCGGCAGTCCAAACCGCCTTCAAAGGCTTTATTGATTCTCGCCCCCATGGTTTTTTAGTATCGATGTGATGATTATGTGATGATTAGATGATAGTGATCGATGAACTACCTATGAGATGGCAAAAGTACATAGATAACAACGGTGCATACTTTGATTAATTAAATATATTTTACAAAAAAAAGATTTTATATTCCTCCCGTACAAAACGCCAATTTCATATGTAAGGACCTAATATTATAAAGACAGACGCCAATATGGTTGGACAACCAAATATACAAATAACTTTTATTCATTGTAAAACTGCTCATATAAATATATTCAATATTATAAGTTCAGATCAGACCTAACTTTTAACGCTAGAGTTGGCATAACATAGGCGATATCAATAATGACTAATGCGTTTTGGAAACTCGAGAGTCAGTGTCGACCATTACAAATTGACCTATTTTGTTTATCCGCATTCCTGCTTTTTGTATAAAATGCTATTCGAAAAAGAAATAAAACATATCCCCGAATAAAATGTGCGACGCTAATGTTAACAAAAAACAAGTATTATTTTAATCATTTAGATTTATCTGTGACTGTGATTTCGTATAATATGGTGCAGTATAATAAAACAAAATTACATAATTCATAATGCTTCATATTAAAGCAAAAATAATGTCATAATTAAGAAGATATACGATTAATTTGAATAATACGTTACATTACTTAAATACATAAAAAATAAAGACTATATAATTAAATAAGAATTCATTAGTTTATATTATGATATTAAATGTGTCCATTTTAGTGACAAAACGTAGCATTGAAAATCAAAAATCCAATGAATAAAATATTAGGAACATGTCGAATTCCCTTGTCAAAAGCCTTTATCTAGTTTGTAATGGAAAACTGTCGACAGAATGTCAGTTTTAATCCCCTCTTTTATGCGATATTGATTGTCAGCACAGCACACTTTTTTTATATGAAACAAACGGTCATTACGTCAGGTAAAAGAAAAAATCCCTCATAAAGAGATAGTTTCATGGAAATTCAATTTAAGCTATTGACAGTAAATACTATTATGTTTCTATTCACCAGCGAATACGAGATGAATTAAAAACTAATAAGTTCATTATAACTTAGTTATGTTTGCTCAGATTTGAATTTGATGATTTGAACCTTTGATGGAAGAGTTCTTTTCATCCAACATTCTGGAGTGTTCCAAAAAATGTAATTCTTTACCCGGTTGGTTCCTTCAACCGGGTTCCGAGGCGTGAATAGGCATCTTGCGGCCCGGCAAATAGGTGGCGGCTATTGCAGACCATTCTTCCCGACAGTACTGACCACTTACCATCAGGTGGAGTAGGGCGATTTGCCTTCCTGGCAAATATAAAAAAATAAAAAAAACATATGCATTCTATGTGTTTTTTACGAAATAATCTGTATTCGTTTGTTTCAAGTATTTAAAATTACACGCAGTAGAGATAACGTAAAAATATAATGCATTAAATCTCTTCGCTCATTATCTGATACAAGTACCAATTGTTTAAATTCATAAATTAGATCGAATCTTAAATAGTGAGATTTAATATTTAGATAAGAACTATTCTCACGAGAATTGAACAGTTGTTTCAAGTGAATTTATTAAATATTTATTTTATCTTCATAAATATATTAAGAGTTTATTTACATTAAAACCTTACTAAATACAAATAAAAAACAAAAATAATTATTATACAAGTCGTGACCGCGTGGAATGGTGGCAAGAATGATTCTCTGGACGAAAAATGAACCAGCCCTACTGGCACCAGTGGAGGCAATAGGGCGGGGAGTAATATTTTGGATGAATTTTTTGGCACTATTAATCCAAAAACTATTCAATCGAGAAATATATAATTAAAATGCGAAATCATTGAATGCCTTTACTAAAAAAAATTGGATTAAAATCATAATAAAAATGTCATACATAAGTAATCGATACCAACGATACAATTGCGCACTCACTGACAGCATTCTCTCCGAATATACATATGTTTATATAAATTCTCTTAACAAACGCATTGACCGAATTAAATTTCTGTAGTTAACTAAATGAGATAATACATGAGATTTCGTTTCGCAATAGTATACGTGTACTGATCAGAAATGATACGTTTTACAAAACGAGTAAACGTGATATCGCATAGATTAAAATTTTATGATTCAATATTTTTTTTTTTTTTTTTTTTTTTTTTTTTTTTTTTTTTTTCGTACGTACAATTGATTTTATTTACATTAAAACCTTAACTAAATACAAATAATATTTAAAAATAATTATTATACAAGTCGTGACCGCGTGGAATGGTGGCAAGAATGCTAGCAGCATTTCCCCTTTGAATCGCAATTCCGATTCTCTGGGCGAAAAATGAACCAGCCCTCCTGTCACCGGTGGAGGCAATAAGGCGAGGAGTAATATTTTGGATGAATTTTTTGGCACTATTACTCCAAGGTCCAAGCGTTTCAACTAAATTAGTAAATAATTATATTTCGGCCTTAGATTCATGGTAACGAGTACATAAAGTATAAAGATAAAAGTAACCCTGGGCTCGTGATAAATGAAACAGTCGTTGAGTGAATAGAAACGGAACATGAAAATAATGCAATTTTGTGACGTCTACCGGCACTCCGGTACAATTACTTCAGCTTAGTCACTCCAAGGTACAAGCTTTTAAGAAACTATATACTTTATATAGTATATTATTTTATCATGTATCTTTTATTAGAACGTTGCAACAGTGGCTGAGATCATTAAGGCCTTTTAGGGAGCGTTTTGTCCAATGTCAATTGTTAGTTGTATACTTTCTTCTAAATATACACTTTAGAAGAATAATTTTATGAAACTCAATATAACCTTTGGATATATTGTTAAGTCAGATATAGACTTTATTTCATTCGTTATATGATATTAGTTTTCAGCAGCGGCTTCGCGCACGTGTCCCGTGTACACGTGTTAGACTCCCTTTGGCCTTTTATGTACCCCTGATAACGAATGCAAAATTGCATCGATCGTTCGAGTAGTTGAGACGTGAAGGCATAACAAAACGTTATTCACATCTACTACAAAAAGTACTATCGCGTTAAAACTAAATATTACTTAAATTTGCAACAAAACAAAAGATAAACGTAATTGTTGATGCGATCGATTGCCGCGTGAGTCATAATTTTAATTTCATTTTAATATTCTTGTAAGCAATTAATATCCAAAAATATACTTTATTAAAGTAGGTATGTTTATAATACATAGGAAAAGCAATCAATGATTTACATTTCATATCAATGATTCCGGTCCAAATAGATGAAAAATAAAAAAATAATATTGCTAAATTCATAATAATTAGCATACCGCCGAAAATTAATATCGGTCTTACGTCCGAATACTACGTCAAACGTCATTCAAATATTGAGTGCAACTTAATTATTTGAGACGCCGTTAATTTAAGATTTCGAATACTAAATTTTAAATTAACGGTGTCTTAAATAGTTAAGTTGCGCTTAATATTTGAATGACGTTTCAGTGTCATTTTCTTGTATTTTTTTCGTAAATGGTGAGTTAATTATATTCTCGTAAATTATATAAATAGGTAACAAGATTGTAGACCTAGTAATTATCTATAAAAAATGCTTTTCCCCTTTTTATAATTTGATATTGATTTTTTTGAATTCATCGATGGTATAAATATTAAAGTATGTATAGGTGGCCGTATATCCAGGTGTCAGGTAAATAATAGGTAATCAGGCGTGTACTTGTAGGCACTGCTAACACAGACTGATGAAAAATCAATTAATTTTATTCTTTTAAAAGTACTTTACTATAATTGCCCATCAATTATGCACATTATAAGTCATTGCTCTCTTTCATCTCGCTCTCTCTCAATTTATGATATATCGAAAATGGTCCTTAAACTCATTTTTTTGATTCTATAATAAGATATTATTTCAATTTAGTAAATTAGGCATTTAAAAATCAAGAAACCATGAATAATGATAATGAACTTCAAATTCACACTAGAAGCATTGTGATGAATTTATATAACAGATAATTAATGTTATAATAACAGAATATTCATTATAAAGTTAATAAAAATAACTCAATAATGATAGTGAACATGTTTTATAAATTCTACAGAGATGTATATAAATAAAATTTTATAGGTCTGCAGTTGTGCGCGCATCACGGAAAAACTACTGGATAGATTTCAATGCAATTTTCTAAATTTTATTTCTTAAACACTTTTGGCCCTTATAAAAAAAAAACAATTATTGCGATATCTTATTTGTATATGGACTGCGTGTTCAGTGATGTATGTTTTTGATATTTTTTTCAGAAAACTTTGTTAATATATCAAGTAACGCGAACGAAGTCGCGGGTATCGCTAGTTTTTAAATAAAATAGGTAGTTTCTGTTTACCGATGTCAAACACAATATAGTCAATAAAGTTCATTATTAAATGATTTGTGACAATTCACTGGGATTACTTTCTTATTGTCATACCGACCATGTGTTGCCAACTATAATTGAAAAATTCGTAGAAGAAAAATTTATTTGAAGCAATAAATTACCGTCTAATTTCGATCACTGCGTATCATTTAGATATAATGAATTTTCATCGTACAAATCAGTGTTTTGTTTCGTGAAATTGATAAGTCTATATAGTAATATATAAAGTTGAAACAGTTTTTCGTCAAAAAGGCACTTGTTGACTAGACTATGCAGTATTATAAATTCTGCAGATTACCAAAGTAACTCATTTTCGGCTGAAATATATAGAATATTTAAAGTTTATCTCATGAGAGCTACTCTAGTTCTATTTTATAATAAGAAGAACCCTGACCTTTTATGTCCCCAATACAATATGCTTATAAAAGTTCATGATGACCGGTTAAGTAGTTAAGACGTAACAAACAAATAAATAAGAAACTCACATTCGAGTTTATAATATTAGTGATGATTGTATGATGAATATATTTATGTAATGAAGAAAAAAATTTATAATTTAAATTAAAAAAAAACACAGATCCATTTAAGTCAAAAAAAAAAAAATATATGCTAAAAACAATTAATAACGGATGTGAATAATTGTCGATGTCAGAATGGTATTTTGTTTTACGCTTAACGGTTAAAGAAGTCTTTGCCCAGCTTCGGGAGATTTATCTTGTTGTTAATATTTATAATAAAAATATATTAAACAGCAGGTGAATAGTCAATTCAAGGTGAAACACGTATTACTGCAGTCTCGCTTATTTTAGTTTCAACTCGTTTACTGGACGACCTGCAAATTTGCAAGGTATTTGTGTAATTCGGGCTCGTTTTAGTCGAAACAAATGCAATAAGACTGGTTAAAATTAAATAATAATATTATTCGGACGTCAATAAACATACTTGTATTTATCTCACATCTTTATCTATATATATATAATAACTGATAACTGAATATCTAACTGACTGACTAACATATCAACGCACATCTCACCTAGCTTGTGTTATCTATTATTACTACCGAAAACAACGAAAGAAAAATAAAAAAAGATACTGGATATCTATTCTTATAGACTGCTCCTTCACAATTCCAAATAACTTCTCGCTGTTTAATTTCAACAACGAATTTCTCTGTGTCGAAGTCCATGGCTGCGCATCTGGATTCTTACGCAACTTCTTGCACGATCGAAGCCGCGGCCGAAAGAAGTACAAATTCATCGGCTGCTCGCCGCAATCTCAACCGCCAGTGCATATAAACAAGACGGCGGCCAACACTTAATACAAGTGACTAGTGCCTTGAATGCAATAACAGCGTTGCTTGAAAACTTCATAAGACATTTTATTTATCTTAATAATAGTGATTTTATATGATCGTCGACATATAACATGAGGTGATGCTAACTAGTTTTAAAATACTAGCTGTTATTAAATATACGCGGGTGAAACCAAGGGGTGGTTAAAACCTTCCTCGATTAAAGAACTATACAAAACAAAAATAATTTATAATTCGAACCGGTAGTCCCCGAGATTAGCCGGAACAAGCAAACTCTTCAGCTGTATATATTACGACGATGTGCGTCTCGCTTTCCCGAGGTGACGCGGGGAGGGATAGTCTGTCACCAGCTTGGGGTAGTGCATAGTCAAAGGTCGTAACGCCTCACATTATTAGCAAACTGTTTGCAATTTTATTATGAGGGATGAGAGATGCTTTTCACTTGCTGAGTGATTTAAATAATCAAAATAATTGATGTCTGCCCTGCACGCTTATTAGATTTTATTTCCGTTATTGTCTATTATGCAATCACTGGAATTAGATAATTAGATGAAGGATTAGATATTCTTTTCAAGCTATATATGCAACTTTTTAACTGATAGAATACTGTCAGGTTGGTCTAGTGGTATGACACCAGTGCCTATCGGATCCTGGAGACGTGGGTTCGAACCCTGCATCTGAAACATCATGACAGGTATCTTTTTGTATTTTGTCCTTTATGTATTTTTTTAAATAAATTATAATTGCGTGTGAGTCGCAATTTACAAACAACAAAGAAAATGGGAAGTGTTACACTGGCTCACTCACCCTTCAAATCGGAACACAATACCAAGTACAGCTGTTTTGCGGTAGAATATCTAATGAGTGGATGTTACCTACCCAGACGAGCTTGCACACAGCCCTACCTACCACCAAGTAAAATTTATCTGTAACTTGCACTAAGTCAAAAGAATATAATTACGTTTCTCAGCGCTTCGCGTTTTTTAAGACCATTAACGTAGGTCATGTTTTTTATGTACTAAACAGAATGAACCTTCGTATTGGTTGATTACATGAACTTGAGGAAGGGAGGTCCGCCCCCTCTCTGAATCAAAAATTCGCAATTTTGTTAAGAGTAGTCATTTCGTAACAAAGGACTTCAAATGTGAACCTTATGATTTAATTTGGTAAAATACTGTATGGATTAATTTGTTAAAATCCTCAGTCAAACAGGTCTTTGTCATTTATACCAATTTCAAAATTGAGTTTGGATTGAAAATTAATCTCTCGAGTGCATTTTTAATTTATAAACGAACTTTGAAGATTAATTTCGCGTTGGGTTCATGAAAGCTCCGAGGTAGTCCGCGTCGATTTAATCAGCAATGAACATCGTCCAGTTTGTATTCAATGCGTACATTTATAGTTTATAACTTTATATTATTCGGTTATCATATTGAGATTCAAAATCCTTGAATTATACATAATTGACAACATTTTTGTGTACATTTATATATCAACGACTAATTAAAGCAGCGCACGCGACAATTTTACACAAGTAAATAAACACGACTTAACGAAATTAATGATTAACATTTTTAACATATTTTTTTCATTTCACAAGATTTATCAACTCGTTGCTTGTTCGTTTACTTAGCGTCTTACATAATTTAAATTGTATTGTATTGTGAGACTGCTATTAGTTATATTATGCTATTATGGAGTCACACGTGTTGGAGTGTAGACCATGCTTAGGCAAACGTAAAGTAGGACGCCTTTCTCCTTCTGCTGAGGTAGACCGACGATTTAAAAAAGGTTTACGGGATGGATGTAGGCTGCCCAAGATCGGGATGGTTGGCGTTTTATAGGGGAAGCTTTCGTCCAGCAGTGGATGGTAAAAGGATGAAAAATAAACTTAAATATACGCTGTTTCATATGTTTATGAATCAGTTACCTTGTGATTTCTAGCTGAAAAATATAAAACACATACCACAAAAATAACATTTTGGGTTAATTTACTCCTAGATCTTGTAATTATTATTTTAACTAATAGTTGGATTCTAAATTAACAAGTTATATTAACGCGGAATGGCTCGCAGAGTATCATCTATAGACACAATCACATTTTTACAAACACAATGATTGAGATCATAATTTATATATGTTTTGATAACTATATTTCATATCAGAATTATCCTCATCTTCGTATAATTTATTTGGTGATTTTCCCTGTTATTCATGTACAGTAAGAATTGGTCAAGTAATTGCTGGATTTAGATTGAATTATTTTGCTTGAATTAATTTTTATTAATCTTGTTAATTATTTGCCGACTGCCTCGTTGGTTTAGTGGCTTGATATAAGGCCACAGACTCGGTGGTCCTGGGTTCAATTCCCAGGTCGGGCCAATAATCGTCCAATCGGATTATGAAAGCAAAGAAAAAGAGAGTGCACCTGTGTCTGTGCACTATAATATCTCCTGCGCAGTTGGCTAGTCTATCTTGAGATTGACCGCCGTGGCCGTAATCGGTCTGAAGGACCTTATAATTACTTGTATACGTTCGAGTTACGTGAGAGCTTTCTTATTCATGATGCTTATTATTAATTTTATTTAAGCGCACTCCTACAGTAAAAGCCTGTTAATATCCCACTGCTGGGCTAAGGCCTCATCTCCTCTTTCTGAGGAAAAGGTTGCAGCTTAGCTAAGCCCCATTGCTTCAAAGCGGATTGGTAAAAGACACATGTGACAGAATTTCAGTGAAATTAACACATGCAGGTAAATACTCACGATGTTTTCCTTCGCCGTCAAGCGTGAGATGAGTTATAATCACAAATTAAGCACATGAAATTCAGTTGCCCGGGTTTGAACCCACGATCATCGGTTAAAATTCAAGCATTCCTACCAATGGGAACCTCGGCTCCTATCACAATCTATATTTATAACATGCCTACTCCTCGTCATCTTAAAAAAATGTTGATTGTTTGTATCCATTTTTTAAATACTAAAGGATACCATTCCACACGTTTAAAAAAAACGTTTACTTATGTACGCGCGGGAGAAGTTATACTTCTTTAGAATCATTACGAAATTATTATTATTATTCTTTCTATTCCCCCTCCTCAGGAGCGTTGAACGTTTAACAGTGCTTTCATACCCCCTCCATGGTAACGTTAAACGCTTAACGCAACCTTTTTGGAAGTCGCATTAGAAGTATAACTTTAAAAATTTGAATGGAGATGTTAAAAGCCTTTTGATACAACAATATTATATACTAGTCGGTAGGGGGCGAGTGTCCCATATAAAAACGAATATACTTATCATAGTTGTTTGATTAGAAGTCCCAAAATTTCTAGAGCAATATTAATGTATCATTGTCTACGAAACTTCTTCCTCAGCCGTTAAAGAAGTTCAACCAAATTCTGCTAAATTTTGTCTAAAAAATTATCTTGTACTTAGAAAGAAGTAAATCAACGAACGCGCACGCGAGAAAAGACTATTTCAAACTAATAATGGAGTCGTTTTATATAATTTATAACAATATATTAAGTTCACTTTACTTTATTAAGGATAAAATGCCTTATTTACTGTACATATAACATTTTTTTATGCAGCGTATTTATCATCCGTTTGTTACTATGTAATTTTGCTTAGTTTCAATCAATTATTACCGAAGCGCTTTGACGCTTGGCTTTATCGCTAACGAATACATGTTACGACGCGGAATAATGTCTTAAAACAATCATCTTCTAATATACAATATAGTATTTACCTACATACTTTTAAAACTTAAATCATACAAACATAAGGTTTAAATTATTGTTATTTATATACCACGATATCGATAATATATTGTCTAAAAAGGAATCATAGAATGACGACTTTAGTAATGAAGTGATAATTATTATTAAGCACTTTAAGAAAATCTTGTTCTATAAAGCATACTTTACATTCGTTGAACGGAAGCTATTCGCGGTTAATAATGCAATAACACTAATTAAGATACAAAATTATGTGTTAATTGTTTTTTTTTTATGACAATGACCTTCTATTGTTTTTTAAAATATTTGTTCAATTATTAAATTGTATTATGAACGATATAGTGTGGCCGCGGTTTTATAAAAATTGGCACTACTTTTAGTTTAAGAAAACTGTACATTTTTGTATTCCGGAACGCTGTTATTGGTCTAAAGTAGAATTTCGGTACAATTCTGAGTCTATTCAACTACACATAAGTATTAGACTCTAGTCTATCAAATATACTGGCGGGATGTTAATTCGAAAAGAACAACATATTTTTTCTGCTTGTCGTTGCTCTTGTCTACTGTCATACTGGGTTTTAATAGAGCGAACTAATAGTCTACGTCTTTTTGAGCTCCTCTGCGTATAGGACTAGGTTTAACATCATGTCCGTTTGCGCCATCACATACTAGGTATTACCGAATACTTCCTATCTTTGGGATTCCAATGAAATTGTTTAAAGGTCGAGCGATAGAATATCTGATGAGTTATAAATATCATGTTTAAGAACAGTGTTCTAACTTTTATTATAAATACGAAGGTGTTTGTTAATGTGAAGGGGGTTCGTCAGGGGCACAAAGTAGGACGTGAGTTAACATCTGTATACTTGGTGGTAGAGCTTTGTGCAAGCTCGTCTGGGTAGGTACCACCCACTCATCAGATATTCTATCGCAAAACAGCAGTACTTGATACTGTTGTGTTCCGGTTTGAAGGGTGAGTGAGCCAGTGTAATTACAGGCACAACATCTTAGTTCTCAAGGTTGGTGGCGCATTGGCAATGTAAGCGATGGTTAACATCTCTTACAATGCCAATGTCTATGGGCATTGGTGACCACTTACCATCAGATGGCCCACATGCTCGTCCGCCTTCCTTAGCAATAAAAAAAAAAATCTGTATCTCACACTTTATAAATTTAAATATATATTATTTTATTAACTTTGATAGCTTTGAGTAAATATATTCCATTTCTGTTTATTAATTATGCACAAGGGTCACAACAACCTTAAGTACCATTGTCGGCAATGCACCGATAATGTACTGTATTAGTTATACTTATTGCCAATGTCAGAACCGACTCGACCACGAGGCCTATCTTGACTATTATATATTCAAAAGTTTGTATTTATTATATATAGTTAAACGTTAAGGAATTTGTTCTTTTGACTCGATATGTATCAGTAATGATTGAAAAAATATTTTTACTTTACATAGGTCATTTATTGGGATAGGCTAAGAATATATAACGTGAGTCGTGACGCTATAAACAGTATTGGACAGGTAGTATGCAGCACAGTTGGAGAGTTTATATGTTCGTAAGCGCATTTCTGAAACTTGAAGTCCTACCATTGAGAAATATGAGGCATACTAATTAACCCTGGGAACTAAAATGTCACTCGTGTGTTTAGTAGCGCTGGAGCACCCTTGTCGTCAATTACTGAAATTTCATGTCTCTTTTACAACAAGCTTTATTTGCTTCAGCAAGTCTGATAATAGAGGAAGGTATAATTAATGAAGGGACTGTCAAATAGCCCACAAAACGCTATACACTGCGAGAAGTATTAAATATTCTTTACATACAATATGTTAAATCCCTTTTGCTTGTAGTTACATTAGCTTCCTCACCCTTCAAACCAGAACGCGGCATTTCGAAATATTGCTGTTTGGCAATGGAATATGCGATGAGGGGATGATACTCGATAGTGGGCTTTATTTACACTATTCCACTGGATATTCCTACTGATCTTCACTCTATTCCTATGGATCTTAAATGTTAACCAAAGTTGTCACTTGGCGTACTATTCTGAAATAACTCACTTGTGAAATGTTGATACACGCTATTTTAATGAGTTTATCCTTTAAATTTTATGCTTATTATAATTAATACGGTATATCATTTTCAGGTATTATTCTCGATCGTACTCTGCGATGAACTTCGAGTTTCTACAAATATAATATACAGTTTTACGATTTGGTGTCCTATTAATAGAAACATATAACGACATCATTTTAAGCAAACTAAACGCAATTGTATCCGAATCACAGGTAGTATATATTTTTAATATTTTTACCATTTATGACTGTTTCTATAGTAATAAATTATGCTAATATTAATCATTAAAATCGTGAACTCTTATATAATTATGCATAAGTTGGCTTCACGAGAATTGTTATAAATTATAACCAATAAAAAATAGTATATTAAATTTAATGCGCAATATGTTAAATACAATAAAATAAAAAAATAAAATAAATAATAATTATGAACGTTGTCTATTTTTATTTGAATATTGTTGTAAATAAATATCTATATACATGTTATCGCCGAGATGCCGAGTGAATCAAAACCGATGATTGTGAGCTTAAACCCATGTAAGCAACATATATAATTCATCAAATTACATACTGAACGGTGAAGATAAACACATTTCATTTCCTCGCGATGTTTTTATGCCCGGACAACCACCACTTAATCGTCAAGACAAATTTTTTTACTTACCGCCTAATTATTTTTCCAAAAGCATCAATTCAAGCTTATAATCCTAATTCATATTATAAATGTGAATGTTAGTTTGTTTGTTTGTTACGTTTTCACGCCTAAATCACTAAACCGATTTCAAAAAATTTTTCACCAATGGAAAGCTACATTATCAGCGAGCAACATAGTACTGGTTACTAATGAAACCGGGGGCAAAACGCTAGTAATAAATACTCGTACGTTTAAAAAGAATAATATTATCAGACGTTAAAAATAATTAAGAACAATGACATTCTAGATTATCATGACACGTCATAAATAGGCATAATAATACTGGCCTATATCATAGTTCTCTTTTTTTGTATAACGTTTCATATGTTTATAATATATCAACCTTTCACCCTTATCGAGCAAATGTAACCTTCAAACAATATCATAAATAAAATAAAAATTCACACGGTCTGTCAGTGTTTTTATTTTGTATTTTACAACAATGTTTTACGTAGAAACTTATTGGTATTAAGTACTAATACCAATAAGTTATTTATAGTGAATATATTAAGAAACTATCTAGGTTCCATATTCGAAAAATAATCCATACTAATCTATATAAATAAAATGATAGAGGTCTGCAGTTGTGCGCGCATCACGGAAAAACTACTGGATAGATTTCAATGAAATTTTCTAAATTTAATTTTATTCTTAGACACTTGGCCCTTATCAAAAAAAAAGTTATTGCGATATCTTCATTTAATAAAAAGTTATTAAAGTAACATGAAACAACGATTTGTATATGCACTGCTTGTTCAGTGATGTATGTTTAAACAAAGTATATTTTTGCTTGCGATCTTTTTGGGGTTTTTTCCTTCGTAAATAAGAAAACTTTGTTAATATATCAAGCAACGCGGACGAAGTCGCGGGTATCAGCTAGTATTATATAAAGCTGACGGAGTTTGTTTGATCCGGCTAATCTCAAGCTAACTACTGGTTCGAATTCAAAAATTATTTTTGTGATGGAATGTCTTTTAATCGAGGAAGTTCCTAGGCTTATTTTTATTAATTACACGCGGTAACCGCGTGGTACAGGTAGTGTTAAGATATTCTTTAAGGATAGCCAATCAGTGGTTTATAAGAGAATCATATGTGTTTGCTTCGTAAAACATTTGTGTTAGAAAATGTATTCAAATTTAAGAACGAATTAAAAGGAAGAAACGGACCTTACTTGAAAACGTTTTAATGAGATTGTTTAATTAACAGTGATTCATATCTTTTATCATTGATTTAATTTTCGAAAAAAGAATACACATCATTGTTTACATACTAGGTGAACATTCCATTCGATTTAGCAAATAGTGAATAGCAAACTTGATAAGCGAATAGTAACAATTTCGCGCCTTAAACATGTGTATAAAATTAAAACCATTCCATACGCCGTCCTAACGTCGCCAGCCATGGGAACTAAAACGTTATGTGCCTCGTGTATATAATTACACTAGCCAACTTACCGTTCAAACTGTTATATAATACAGTAGCACACAGGGGTTTATGTTCGGCGATACCTAGAATACGTTTTAATTTGGGTTTTACCCACCCGAGCGAGAATCACAAAGTAATTATTAGAAATTAGACGAACACAGTATTTGAACGTGTCAATTAATGTGACTTTACTATTGCAGGCGCATGAGATTTAAAAACTTCCGTACGAGTTTCGCCGACGGAAATTTTATCCAATTTACGCAAATATTTTGCGTCAATTGAATGTAATGATGATTGTTAAAGATGTCGAAAAAAGATATGGTCACTAGGAGTAGGAGTAAGACTGGCATGCGCCACGTAACCCAATAGAGTTATGTTATTACGATATTGACGATGGATAGCTAGATCCAAATAAAGTAAATTAATTATATAATAAAATATATCCAAAACTACGTATACTATACTAATTACTAATAATAGTAATAACTGTTAAATAATTAATCACAACTTGTAGTTATATAATTTTTGTAAAATTACACATATTCAACAAAAAGAGTACTATAATTAGAATTACTTCAGTATTTATTATTAAGTCATGAAATTCAAGTTATACGATAAATCAATTATTTTCAAGTTGACGTATCAACAATGTTCAATAAAATCTGAAAATATCGAACATGAAATCAAGTAATAAAACTAAAGGACATTCCATTCTTATTTATAAAGAGTTCATAAAAATTAATTCAAACAATATATCCGTTAAAATGTAACAGTAGGTCCGTGTTAAGTTATGCGAATATGTAACTGTCAAGTTCACAGATTCTTGTTATTGATTACATTGTAAAGCAAGACTTTCAATATATTTTAATCGAATAAATCATATCATATTTATATTAAGTAGGCGTTTGTGTCGTTATTATTTAGTAAAAAAATTTTTGCATTCCGGTCAAGGCCACGAGTAACGTACTTGATGTTAGGAAAGTTTTAACTGCTAGCCGTATTGATGATATGGCGCCCATTTTTAAAATAGTCAAATGCTTATACATAATTTATACTCATGAAATCCTGAGTATTAACTTACAGTACCTACTGTGGAATAGGTTGCATCAATTGTACGCGTACGATGCTTTGACAGCTAGTATAGTGCAGTAGTGTGGTTGCCAACATTGTTAACGTCATCTTCCTTAATCTGGGCTGCTTCTGAAAATTCCCTAACAGAAAAACTCAATAAAGACGCACCCGAGTTTTGTTTTGGAATATGATCAGCCGTTCAACCTAGTCTTTAGAAAGGTACAAAGGTCGTAGACAAACGAGAGATTGTCTCTGATGAGCTATGCTTTGTTGATTGATGAATAATATAAAAGGAATGATAAATACTAATCGAAAAAACTAATACCTATTATATGCCATCATTTATATTCTGACAACAGCATATTGCTGTAATTTCATGCTTGTATTCAAATGACAAATAAGTAAGGCCTACCACAGCCTGTAAGTGCCAGGGTAGTCAACATTTATAACGTTTCTGTGTAACGTTGTGGCAAAATTATTGTGATTGCTATATTATGCCTTAATGGCACACTTCCAATTCTACATCTTATACCAGACACACTACAGAGTACTATGTCTTGCATATTAATTGAGATATTATAGCTTTGCCTTTGCGTAATAGATTTATTTCAAAATGACTATTCCATAATATATAATATCTGTGTATATCAGTCTCAACAGCGTCACAGGACATGTGAGACTTAAAGTACACAGCCAGATTTTCTGAGAATCAGGGCTCAGAATACGCGGTTGAATGACGTATGCACTGTCCGCCGACAAACGCCTAGGCGTCGTCGGGTCGTATCTAATAAGTCGACCTAATCATTTATCATTAATCATAGCCATTTATCATAATCATTTATTAAAATGTTAAGGCTTTATGATGTATGCAGAAAATAGAATTGACCAGTAGCCGTGGTAGCTAGTCATTTTACTTTAACTTAATCTATATTATTATCTTATTATTTAATAATATAAAACCTTACCTATTTAATTAATAATTATTTACAATGAACATAAATAAATCAATATTAAAAATAACTCCTGTACAAATTATGACCGGTGTGGAATGGTGGTATGAATGCTAGCGGCATTTTTGCGTTGAATCTCAATGCTGATTTTATCTGGCGAAAAATGAACCGGTCCTACGGTCGCCCGTGGGCAATAATGTGATTTAATTACGTTTTAGAAATGTTTTTAGTCTATTACTCCAAGGTCTCCAACTCCATTGAAAACTGAAATATTTTATACTTACACGGAGAAAAACTATCTCAGTGTGAAGTTAACAGATGGCAAATATTTTGACGTGACAACGTCTTATAAATTGGTTTGCCGGGTGACACTTCAAGAAACTGCGTTACGCTCCACTCACGTTATGCGCTCACAATGAGAGCGAGTGAGAGGCACGCGTCCCTTCCACTCGGGCATGGTTAGCCCGCCTAAGAGCGAGAGAGACAGACATAAAAAGTGAAATTCAGTGCGAGATTCTTTGTATAAATTAATGTTTTAAATATAATTCTTTGTATAAATAAATGTTTTAAATTGTTACTATTATTTCATCCTTCTTCCTACTATACGAATGAATATTCACATTAAAATTATTTTACCACTCAAAGTCGTTGTCACGTAAAACTTTCGCCCGTATACCGACTTTACAGGCAACCAATTTTTTATAATAATTTTAATTTTTACTCACACAAGCCTCTGAAATACTTTAAACGCCTAACCGCTTAGAAGTTTTCGAAGGCTATAATGTTATAATTAACGAACAATTTGTATAACAAATTAATTAATTAGTTTAATTTATCGTAATTGTATCTTCAAAACTTTTTTACTATAATGTAGTATTTGTTTTTATAAACCGCTAACATGTATTTTCCGGAATAAGATTTTTAATTTTTTTTTCTACGAAATATACAACCAATATTTTATTAAATCCAGACAACAAAAAAAAGTATTTATATAAAGGCATAACAAAGCGCAACATATATGAAAACAATGATATATAAAAAAAAAAACTATTAAAATAACCCTAAAAAAATGTCATTATTATTATAATCTACATACATTTATGTGTGTCATATTACATTACATTTACTTTCATAGTAAATGTAACGAGAATTCGGAAACGGTTAATATCTATACATCTATACATATAAATAAAATTCAAATGTCTGTTTGTAATATTGAAATAACAGCTTTTTACTACATGCATATTTTTGTCTGTCTGTCTGTCTGTCTGTCTGTTTGTTCCGGCTAATCTCTGAAATGGCTGGACCGATTTTGACGGGACTTTTATTAGCAGGTAGCTGATGTAATAAGGAGTAACTTAGGCTACTTTTATTTTAGAAAAAAAAACATAATTAAAATAAAAATGCAAATACCAAAAAGAAACTAAATAAACTAATTAACTTTTTTGTTAAACTCCAGGCGGACGAAGCCGCGGGTACAGCTAGTTATAACTACATTGTAACATATATTATATTACGTTAAAATGTATATTTTAAAGGAGCATTACTATAACCGCATTCAATTGCACACATATATCTGATATTCACTTTGAAGATTTATAATGTATTCCATTCGTTCACACCCCACGTCACTCCAACTAAACTTAACTTCGTATGTACGTCAAAGTTTCCGCTCCTCCGCCTTCCGTATCCTGTCTGGCTCTAACATGTTCAACAGGTTCCCCTGACGAAATTTACATTCTTCAACCAATGGATCGTCTATTACCACGGACATCGTTTCTTCGTAACGTGAACAACCCACAACCCACCACAGATTATTCCTGATTCCATATTTTGAAGACACTTTGAGCAAGGCATAAATAAATCATATTAAAAGTAAATTATATAGAAGTATTTTATCATCTTGTCTTCGAAAATTTGAAATTCCGATTCAATTGTTTATTTTCCGTTGTTCTGCTTAATTTACTTTATAATTACTTGTTTTTCTAGGTCGATAAATTGCTTTGCTTCTAAGAAACCTCCGAGGTTTGCTTATAGCTTGCGACCTTTAAAACGTCTTGGCGACATAGCCATGTCTGTCACGGTAACCGATTAATTGTTGATTTTTAATTTATGGAAGATTTTTTTTTACACAAGGTTATATATTTCATACATATTTCAATGTATCTATACAGAAAAACATATTTGAATATTTTCTAATTAAATCTATATAAAATTCATATTTATTCATAAGAAAATGAATAAAGATTCTATGAATAAGAGGCCGCAGACATTGTTACATTTGCTGCTCAATAAAATTACGGCTTATTTAAAAAAAAAATAAAGGCCAGATGTAATTATTCGATGAAAGCTGACCAATTAAACTGTTCGGTGACAGTCACGCACATTATTAAAAATGTTATTGTAAATAATGAATATAACTTCGTAACAATATTACCCGTTTAAAAATATAGTACGTAACCTGCTTTCAACTTATTTTGATAAAATATGCATTCCGATAAGGTAGCTTATCTTTTAATCAATATAAAGTAAAAATGTAAATGTTCGATTTACTTTAACAAAACAAATAAAACCTTATTGCATGTATCTTCAAATGCTAGTATTTCTTGTAAAATTTTATTACTTGTTCTTACTAAGATATCATATCCGTCTTAGTTAAGTTTTAAATTGATATCGTATTCCCTTCAAGAATATAAAGAATGCGGAAACGCCCTGCAGTGGTATTATGCAATATCTAATTCGGTCGAATATTGTAACACTAGTTATCCCGAGCTTATGCTTTCAAGTGAATGTATGACTGTGACAATAAATGACAATGGCATTGTAAGAAATGTTAACCATAGCTTCAGATGTTATGTCTCTTGTGCCTGTAATTACACTGGCTCACTCACCCGTCAAACCGGAACACAAAAATGCAAAGTACTGCTGTTTTGTGGCAGAATATCTGATGAATGGGTGGTACCAAAAGCAAATCTGCTTCCATGCAACGTCTTTATGTATGTGCGGCGGTTAGTTCAAGTTATATATATATATTATGTATATACTCAGCTAGCCAATCGGACATGTAAAGAACATTATCTTAGTATAGTCTTTTGTATATCTATAACTCATCTTATTTCGTAAAATGTTTTAAATTTAATTAGAAAACCTAATGGAGGATTAATTTACGGTAATAACTTAAGATTTAAATACATTTCCTATTATTCAGTAACGCGTAATTTTTTTTTTATTGCATAGGAAGGCGGACGGGCATGTGGGTCACCTGATGGTAAGTGGTCACCAACGCCCATAGACAATCGCATTGTAAGAGATGTTAACCATCGCTTACATCGCCAATGCGACAGCAACCTTGGGAACTAAGATGTTATGTCCCTTGTGCCTGTAATTAAACTTGCTCAGTCACCCTTTAAACCGGAACACAACAGTACCAAGTACTGCTGTTTTGCGATAGAATATCTGATGAGTGGGTGATACCTAACCAGACGTGCCTGCACAGCTCTACCACGAATATTAATATTATTAGTAATATTTCAATTTAACGAGTTTTTAATAAGTATGTACACGCTGGTATTTTGTTCATCTCTATTTAATTTATTTAATATACATAATACGTTCAATCATAAAATCTACATGTATATTTTTATTACTTGATAAAATACGATATAGAAATATTCCTATGTTTATGTTGCATAATATTTATTGGTTATTTATATCTTAATAGAACAAAACTAGTAATCAATGAATTCTCTTTGCAGTCATTTGTCATCTGTATTATTCCATTCATCGTTTATTTAATACAGGAAAAAACTTAAACCGCAATCTATCGAAATTAGTACTAGGAAAAAAATGGCCGTCAATAATATGAGTCATCGTCGTAAGAAATTTCCCTGTAAACTTCCCGTTGTCATTCTACCATAACTAATATGGTCACAGTGATTTGACAAAAACTAAACCAATATTTTAACATTTTTAATTTCGTCATAAAACAATATAAAAGCAACGTCATTTTATAGTCTGTTGTATTTTTAACTTTTAAGCGTCGTTTATTTGATTATATTTAAAAAATATATATATTTATATTCAAAAATGTTAATTAATATGTACATATATTGAAGTTTATATATTTTTCTTTTAAATAAGATACCTGTCATGATAATGTCTTTCTTATTGATTTCGGCATTAGAGACCATTCTTAACGGAGTCCCAACTGCACTAAATATTGGAATATATACGGGTGCACTCTATAATTTTTCATTTTCACAATTCGATGATATCGGAAATGAACCGGAGACGGCAGTTTAACGCTGACAAACTAACTCCGAGCCGAATCTGACAGTTTCAGACCAAAAGAACCTTCAAATTTTATTGACTAATGCTTCTAAATTCAGAGCCACATAATTAGTAGCCTTATACGCCTAGCTACTAAACTATACTCATAAAGTTTGTTGAATAAAACATATCGACTATTACACACAAAAACAAGAGAAATATTTAAGTAATTTGTTTTTAAAGCTGTGAATTTTGAATATATGAATGTTTGATGTTGTTCGTACTTGAATATTTAGTATTCGAGTGCTTTTCTAGATTAATATTACGAATATAATTTTGTGTTTCATGTCATATTTCTTCGTTTAGGCCGCAAGTAACGTAATATCGATTTTTGATGTAAACTAACAAGCTGGGTAATAAAAATGTACTAACCTAAATTTGTAAGAAAATATAATACACATTGGTACAAGGTACTAAGATAATCTAATGACTTACTCGACTGCAAAGGCAGTATTTCACTTGCGCCCATGTTTGTGTTACGCAATAAGTGAATTCATAGATGATAGCGGATATTTGAAATAAAATAATCGCCTCAGTCCTATTACTTAATTTATATAAATATTATAAACATAAATTGCAGTATCAAATTAAGAAGAAAAATAAAAGGTTTGAATGAAACTTTTTTTTCGTCTAAATTTGATTTAAAGTCGCGTCAGTGTATTATTCTATAACTATCAATATAAAAGTACGTGATGATTCTATGTGTTATCAGCAAATTGAATTTAGAATCGTTATTAGACGAATAACATGTCTATGGAATCATAAGTTGTAGGGACGACGAGGTACCATAGATTTATAATTGCTAGTAAACTCGGCCAGGACTAAACACTTTCTCAAGTCTAAATCAGGGAAATGTTTAAAATTTTCAATCAATACAAAAAGATTAGACAACAGTTGAATGTGAGGTGAGGTGAATATCAATTCACCTTTAAAACTTAAAGGGAGAATCTTATACATAAACATAAAAATATGACCATATTAAATTACTAGGTTAAAATATTTATGATGCGATATTGACAATATTAATAATATTATGATTTATACTTACTTATTTAATTAAAATAAAAAAAATATATTTTATAAAAGGTTTTATTATAAATCTGTGTCCTCACGTATCGCTACATAATTGAAACTATTGATTTATTCAAACATGGCCGTCGCGGGTGGCGTGTCATACGCGAAACATCGAAAATAAAAATAAATATCGAGTAAAATAAATAAAAACATCGTTTCCTTAATAAAATAAATATATATTTCTTAATTATATAACAATAAACACATACACAAGACAGTATAGAGCAGCGATTGGGAGTGTTTACGGTATAAGAAAGCGTAATTTCGTTCGCAGTCACAACATACGAGTCGGTCTTACCAAGTCAAATATACAAAAATACATATTGCGACGTATACCGGGTATTAAGTATAATTTGATAGGTAAAATACAACTAATAATTCTTAAGTGACGCACATATGAGTTGTCAAGCGGGGGGAATACCTGAATTCAGAAACATAGCTACCATACCAACATATCGTAATGTAGGAAATTGTTTAGCAAAACCTTATACAATAATTTTCCACAATGAGATGCGCATATAGATTTCAATTACGTTTAAATATATTTTTAAATTAAATATTATCCTTAATGTTATGTTGTTATATATTTTTTATTTAATTACATTTATTATTACAATGACAAAACTTATACAAATAAATTAGATAATATGAAAGATTTTCAAAATTTTAAGCGCATTATAAACTAAAGTCGAAATGGACTAGAACCGATAATATCTGATGTGAATACGTGCAGTTCAATCTGTGCTCTTCGAACTCACTAGCTATCTCACTCCTGTAAGCTATGTAAAAGCAAGTTCGAAACTCACTGAAATGTTAGAATGATTTGTGACATTGTATAATATTTCAAGAATACACACATCAAATATATCATCTGAAGCAGTAGAATGTATTAGTTGTTGATAGTTAGTGTTTATTTCCTTTTTGTAATTGTATAAATGAGTTCTGTTACTTGAATAAATAAATAAGTAGATTGTCAATATTTCACGGGTAATTAATTAAGTGAGTTTCTGTTCAGTAAGGACTGATATATTGAAAATGGACTGACGGTGATAATTCCACTTCTTTTTTCATTTTAAAACATTCATTCATTTTTCAGGTAACTTTACATAACAAAAAAATTGTATCCGTTATAGTTCGACAGGGTCGACAATATTATTTTCGACTAAATTGCCATAATGAGCTAAATCTCAGAAATTATGTATGAACATATCAGATACCCTATACGTTAACTAAACCCTATGCGTTCCTAAACCCTATGCGTTCAGAAACTGATTTATAATAGCGTGAAACGGAAAGAAAAGAACAAAACATACCCGTTTTCAATATCGATTTGATTGGATGCATTCCGATATGACAAAGGGCGTACGTATTCGATAGCGTTGACGTTGTATAATTGAGATTTGTATCGAATTCCTCGTTATAAAGTACCTACTATAGTATTATAAAATGCTTCCCATTTCAGCGGATACTTACATATCTTAATGTTAGTTCATCATAATATACTTCTAAAATAACCGTTTTATATAACGATACTGATACCGCTCAGAAAAATGTCGCACTAATGTCACATTGATATCGAGTATCGTTTCAAATAGAATAAAATTATTCGTTATTTTAATAATAAATTAATAGTGCTATTGTTAATGAGTCTTATTGTTCGACCTCGTCGGCATGGTCGTCACGATATTCTTTGCAATTTACATTGAAAATTGGTTTAAAACAGAATATAAGCTAAGATTAGATAAGAATAATACTTAATAATACAAATAGTCATAGTATAATAATACGATCCAACACATTATACAAAGGATTCTTATATTCTTATTATAATTTTAGTTTAATATAAATATTATATTAATTATAATTATCTTACTATACTATACTAGAAGTCACCCGCAACTTAAAACGTATTTGATCATTCAAATAATGATCGGTTGAGTTACTACTTACGTCATGAAATAAACAAATAATCCCACTTTCACACTTATAATATAAAAATAAATCTATATTTTTATATATAAAATAAGGTAAATTAATATAATATAATAAAATTGCAAATTTAGATTGTATGATATTAGCGATATTTAAGATGTTATCAGATTATACTTTAATCTGATTCATATATTGTTCGCCTGCATGTTTGGTAAGAGAGATGTCGGTGTTTAGTAAGGGGTTGATATAAAAATTAGCGTATGTCCTTCCGGAGTACAAGCTTCATATCAAAATTCATCAAAATCGATTCAGTGTTCTAGCCGTAACAAGGGTAACAGACAGACAGAGTTACTTTAGCATATATAATGTTAATATAGATATTGCAGCGCCACTTCCAGGGTCCAATCTAAACAACTACTCAAACACACCGTTCAGCCCTTTACGATGAGTATAGTGGCATATGTACGGAACTATCAACATAAATAAGAATCTATATGTTTTCACCTCCAAATAACCGCGTGCGTCTCTCATTTCAATAGTTAGAACCATTTCTAATAAACAATAAAATATACTGTATTGACAAGTATAAAATATCGCCAGATGACAGAGAAACAGAATCAGGCCAAGAAAATATCAGATGTATTTGATTTTATTTCGATATTTGTTATTGTTTTGTGTAGACTTTATTGCAAATATCGAACTTAACACATTTTACCTGCTAACATCGCACAAACAAATTTACCTAATAAATAATAATAACATTATAAAAATAGTAATATTTCTTGTCTCTTCAGTCGGACACCAATGCTCTGAGTGAGGAATAAAAGATGACCTAGATATGTTACATATTGATTATTTTTTTTTAAGAAAATCGGTAGACTGACTGCCAAATGTTGCCTGATGAACTTTGTGGTCACCACATCCATTACACACACATTGACACTGAAAGAATTTCTATCGCTTACATCGTCAACACGCCACAACCAATGGGAATCAAGATGTAATGTCCTTTATGTCCGCAGTTTCAACTATAAGTTATATTACTAAGTCCCCATTGCTACTGACTTAGGCGTTCCTTTGTAGAAATCAGCAAAATAAAACAAAAAGCAAAAATGAAAAACAATATTTTCTTTTTTCGTTGTGTTCTCAAGTCCGCGAACTAATTTATCGTCAACAGATTACAATCTGTTATCAGATTACAAGCGTGGTGGAATAAGCTCAAAACCTTCTCCTCAAAAAAGAAGAAGAGGCTTTAGCTCAGCAGTGGGACATTCACAGGCTGTTACTTTTCTTACTTTAGATTACAATCACAATCACGAGGCAGATAAAGCGATTTCAGTAGATCAACATATTTCGATCTTATTCCATTTTCAAACTGATCAAATCTTTTTGGATAGCTGCATATAAGATAAAAATAATAACTGTATTTTCGGATACATATAATCATAATTAACAATTTGTTTTTGTATAATTTTTACAAGAACATGAAAGTCACGTCATTATTATAAATTTAAAGCAAATGAAACTGTTACTTATATAAAAATATTATGTGCAAAATCCTTCTCCGAAAGGCGCTGCGTGTTTTGGTCAATGTTTATTTTCACTTGGTGGTAGAGCTGTGTGCAAGCTCGTCTGAGTAGGTACGAACCTCTCATCAGATATTCTACCGCAAAATAACAGTACTTTTGTATTGTTGTGTTCCGGTTTGAAGGTTGAGTGAGCCAGTGTAATTACAGGCATAAGGGGCTTAAGTCTTAACATCTTCGTTCCCTGAGTTGGTGGCGTGGCGGTGGTGGCCTTGGCGATGTAAGCGATGATTAACATTTCTTACAATGCCATTGGCTATGGGCGATGGTGACCACTTACCATCCGGTGGCCCATATACTAGTCCGCCTACCTATTCAATAAAAAAAAACTAGTTTTAGTAACATTTTCAGTATAGAATTTGTACGTTATTTGTGTTTGTATAAACGTATTTACATTAAATAAACTTTTATGTTTTTAATGAAACAATTTGTGTTGGATAAGCTTGTTATTATCACAGACGTTTTAATAACTAGACATAATTGAACTAGGAATCGATACAAACCTGACATTTCCGGCTCGCGACATTTCCGCGATATATATTATAATGTGTGTACGCTTTATTTGCATTAAAACATCTTAAAGCGATAAAAATTTTCGAAAATTTAACCTTCGCGTATGTTAATTTTGTACTTTGGCATTTTTTGTAATACACTTATGTATATGTTTTCAAAAAATGTATTCGATAAGAATTCGTAGCCTCTAGCAAGGTCAACGTGGTCTTCAATCGGTTTTATTTCGAATTTTGCTTGATATTTCATATATCAAATATACTTTAGACACATTTGCATAAAAATAACACTAAATGGGCCATATAATTGAGCTTTTTTAAATGAAGCCATCAAAATAGAAAAATTTATGTGATCCAGTCGTACATTGTCAGGTTTTAATTAATTAGATACACGCAGATTTCGTTTAATTACTATATCTGTAAATGATAAGTATTTATAGAGATAATAACTAAGCTAAAATGCTGAGGAATTAACATTCATACGAGGAATAGTCAAATAGTTATATAATAATAACATCCTGGACATTATTCACACGCGGCCATCTGATCCCAAACTAAACAGAGCTTGTACTATGGAAACCAGACAACTGATATACTACATATACTAGTTTTCTTTTGTAAATACATACTTATATAGATAACTACACCCAGACTCAGAACAAATTTACACGTTCATGCACACAAATGTTTGTTTTTTGCATGGTAAGTGGTCACCAACGGCCATACATTGGTATTCTGAGAAATGTTAATCATAGCTTACATTGCCAATGCGCCACCAACCTTGGGAACTAAGACGTTATGTCCCTTGTGCCTGTAATTACACTGGCTCACTCACCCTTCAAACCGGAACAATACAAGGTATTTTTGTTTTACGGTAGAAATTCTGATGAGTGGGTGGTACCTACCCAGTCGAGCTTGCACAAAGCTCTACCACCAAGTAGAATGTCCTGAGTGGGAATTGAATCCACGATCTGCGGCGCGAAAGGCAAATGTAAGATGGTCAGTTGAATTAGATATAAACCTAATATTTCCACAGAAACAATTAATTAACTAAATCTAGACATCAAATTGTCAAAATAAACAAGGCTGATGAAAAGATACCTTAAAATCTATGTTATTTATTTAACTGAATATAACGATTAATTACTAAGCATTTTTATCAATCGAATGTGTTGAATGTAGTCTATACCTTTCTCAATAAACGGGATATCAAACTTTTTTTTTGTTGATGGTGTGTTTAGTACTTAAAAACAAATAAACAAACTCTTCAGCTGTATAGTATAGATATAATTTACAAAATATTATCAGTACAATGTCTAACAAGGCGAGACATACCTAACAAAACATTGCTATACACAATTTTTTTATATACTTTTGTTGCTCCAATTACGGTCATTCATATTAAAGCGAAAGTAAATACGTCTGTCGAGTCGTTTGTTTGTTTTGAAGTACTCACGCTTTCGGTCATTGAAAAGACTCTGTTTCTTGGTTGTCAGGTTATTGACCTAGGTGTAAGGCCTACTTGTTACACAATGATAGACAAATCATTTCACAATAGTTGCATATAGATTTGGGTTAAATTCACAAACATCTGTGATTTCGTTTCGTTCATTATATGGCCATCAAACATTTAATACTTCACCGATCATAACAATCTTCAAAAACGTGTTTTATAAATGATTTCAATTTAATTTTGAATTGTATGGATAACTCGATTAATATTGACGGTAATTGTTTGGTGAATTCTTATAATTTAATCAGAACATTGATTGTAATGTGTTTTTGTAATGAGAAATAGTTCCGTGACAATTTTTACTAACAAAAGATTTAAATAAACTCTACTGAACTGAACTAGGTTACATTTACATACTTTTTAATAAGAAAAATGTGACTTGGCTGTAAGTGAGTTCTGTCAAAGTGATGCTTGCTTTACTAAATGTTACGGGTTTTAAAACATGTAGTGGCTTCCACCTACATTTTTTCCATAAAAAACGGATTATTTTATTCTTGGCAACATTGATAATTATCTTCGTAAACATAGACAAAGAATGATAATATATTTTATGTGATGCATATTTCTGTTGTTATGAATAATTGATCATTCCTACAGTTAATTGACCTTGACGAGCTTACTGCGTTTAGATATCAATCTAATTTTATAAAGAAGTAAGTTTTGTTTGTTTGTATGTCCCAGTTCCTCCTCCAACATCTATAAGCAGAATTGGATACCATAGTTTTAGATTTTTTGTTTTTTAAATAGGATAAACATGTGAATCTAAATAGAGTGCGGTATCAAACCCGAGCAAGCAATCCTGAATTTAAATTAATTTATGTTAATATAAAAACTGGGCTGTTGTATCTAACAATCCGAATTGGTAAAATACGTTCCAAACATTCTTCACAAGTGGGGAGTCCTAACCGAACAGGACATTTACTGCTACTTACATAAATACAATATCAGGTTTTATCTTAAAGCAGTCCAAGTATACTATCGTATATATAAAAAGTTATATAACATTACAGACCTTGATAATGGACAAATTCGCGCCGAAAACAGTAAGTGCTTTTGATTGAAGAAAATTATTAACAGAAGCTTCAGTTGATTTGTTATCAAAGTGATATAATCTTAGTAAATTTATAAACAGTATTTATAAATACAAGACTTACAACAGAAATAAACAATACGAAAGGTAAACCCACAATATTGAATATACTACGTATATTTCTCGTGTCCGGGTTGTACATATTTCCGGACCCCCGATACAGGATATCCAAATGGAGGCCGTTGAATGTCAGATGCAATTATTGTCAGATTCAATATTTCACTAACCTCATACTTCAATTTTATTCGGATACGTATTTATCTGAAGAAATACATTTAACTAGTATTAGGCCTCGTACACACATTGGTGTTATACGAATTTTTACCGAAATTAAATTTGCCAAATGGAACTGAACGACTCATTAAGAGCATTAACGGATAAAGTAGGGCACAGGTAAGCGTTTATACTTGCGTGTGCGCTGCTATGCGTGGCGCTGGCTTGGTTGAATCGATGCGCAGGTCCCACAATCGAGCGCTGGCTTTGCTAGTTGGCACTATTGTAATAGAATCAAAACGTAGTTCAGGAATTCATCCACACGTTCAAAATCTGCTGACTAATATTTGTCCTACTGCAAGTCTTTCGCGGTTTTCGTCAAAACAAACTTCTTTTATTATCTAACCTATCAAATGTTTTTGTAAGCATTTCATGTCCTATTTTAACCGGATTTAAAAAAAAAGGAGGAGCTTCTCATTTCTTTTTGGTTGTTTTTTATGTTCGTTACCTCAGAACTCCGTTACACTAACCGATTTGTTATGTTTTTATTATTTTAGTATAGTTCTTGGTGGGTTACATTTAAGTTTAAAGAAAGAACAAAATATTCAAAGTGGCTAATCGCCTTGGAACCCTAAGTCCGAGTTTAATGATATGGCGAGGCGATACAAGCAATATTCAATAGCTATTAGGTAACGCCTCGAGTTTGGACTCATTTTTTTCTTTGTCTCGTTACTTGGCAAACGCATGTTTCATTTTTATTTTTATATATAAATAGAGAATTTTAACTATTTTTCATTAACATCCATACCAGCAAAATCTGGCAAACGCCATGTCACGAAGATTCTATTAAAATTTCAGTAATAAAATTAACCGACATTTCGAAATAAGCTCTATTAAATATCTTAGCTAGATAAGGTATTCAAATGTTTTTTCATCACACTTATAAATATAATGCGTGCCTAGATATAATGTATGCACATTTATTATAAAAGAACATTTAACAAGGAAATGCAATTAATGAATATATAATAAAACGTTGATATAATCCGATCGATTTTATTCGACATTTATAGCAGCTGACGTCACGCACAAGTTTTCTCATTTTTTTGGATATTTTTACATTATGTTAAATATATTAAAACATCGTAGTTGGACTTATTTCTCTAATTTACAACCGACTGCTGATCGCCTAGGTGTCGAAATTAAATCATAAAAAATATGTTTTTACGTTTCGCGCTTAGAAAGAAAGAATACTAATAATAACCTATCGATTCGAAATCAAACAAAAAAAAATATTAATTGAAACGCAGAGATAAAAAAGTACTGAAGTGATTTGTCTTTGCTTACTTACATATAGACAATTAAAAATGTTTCAGGAACAACAAAGGTTTACAAAACTCCAGTCATTCATTCAAGTTCATAACACTAGTTGTAGGTTACTCGTTTTGAATAAACATAATACTAAATAATATTTAAATTATTTGGTATTAAAAAGTATTAACGTATCTTTTAAGGGTTTTCGTTAATGAAATGCGGTATGTTTTCAGATGTCGAGTCGATTTTATTGATTATAAAGCGGCTGGTAACGCATCTTCCCATGGCAAAGTTTAGGATGCTACCTGTGTGACCTTCGCGGTCTCACATCTGGCTCACCCAACACGGACGGCTGGGGCTACTGCTGAGAGTGCGGCTGAGAGAAAGCGGGAGAAATATGCCCCACTGTGTGATAATTACTTATTGACACCACTAGCATTCGTGACTTCGAGATGTGTGGGGGTCGGGAAGTGGTCCATTGCCGTACAGCGCGGAAACGCGGTCTGTGTTGTGGGCAGCTTTGCGTCGAATGAGAATCGGGAGGGACGTCTTTAAAATTGTTGTTAATAAAATAAAGAAAGTTTATAATATTAAGAAGTGAATAAAATCTTCTAGAATAAAATAATTTATGACACAGATGTATCGCATGATTACATTGACCACTTACTACCACCGTACCACCACCTGCCTGACGAAGACGTTCACTCTGTATTCACAAAAATTGTATTAATCTAACAACACAATACAATAATGATTCTTTTTTTCGACATTTTCGTGTTAGCATTGTATTGATAGTAATCACGAAGAAAAAAAAAACAAAAGTCACGACTTATTTACATACATGATATGGATTTAGTGGATTCGTTTTGTTTTTAATATTAGAATAGACTAGTGTAGCCAAGAACGACTAATATATATCACATTTCTAAGTCATAATTTGACTTGCTGGCAAAAAATATTCCGAATCCGATATTATACTATAACAATAGTCAATATCTTAATTTTTTGCTTTGAATACCTGATAAGAACATAAAGGATCTTATATATTATCGGATTATGAAATTATGGAAATAGAGACCTCTGTATGTTTACGCACACATTCGTACAACATAATATCTCTTACAAAGTTGTCTAGTTCTTAAACCTAACCAAAATTCTGTGCGCAGGACTTCCTAATTAATGAATATTTTAGCTCATTCAGCAATACGATTGAACCGTACCATGTAACTCGGATGTAGAAAATAACTACATAATTAAATCTCAATATTTGTTTTTTATTTTTATAAATTCTTTAAACGTGTTTTCAGAAATTACTTACATGGAGTAATTAAAAATGTACCTTATTCAATTACTTTAAGGCTTAAATTGAATGTTAAAAAAATTAAATTCCGTACCTTACCGCCTTGAAAAGTAAGAAATTAATTACGTTACAGGTCACGTATTTATCAATTTTCATTGAAATTCTTGTGGTCTATATAAGGTATGATTTGTTTATCTTCGGCTATATAGTAATTATAATACTAAATATTTAAATAAAAATAATTTTATTATTATAAAGAGTTTAGGTTCCGGAGTAGAACAAAGCCAGCTAAATTATTTTATTTAGAACTTAACTTCCTGTACTTAAATGTACACCTACAGATCGAAATGTTGTCTCATCATTTTGAAGTTGATGTCAGCCAAGGAAACACTTTAATATAGGTACCACAATACTAATACGGGAATCCTTTAAAACCCAACAAAAACTTACACATTACAAATTGACTTATTCGCCTCGTTAAATTGCGCGTGCGACACAAGCACATCTCACCTATAACTATGTATATAGTTATAAGCCCACCTTGGCTGACATCGACTCCAAAAAATGACAATCAACACTCGTACCTACATATTGATGAGTGGAAAATAGTAAGCTAATTATCAAATTATAGAAGAATACGCAATTATTTTTTACTTTTTAGTGCATATTAATTTGTTTTTCCTTTGTCGGTTGTGTCGGTTTTTGTTTTGTTAAAATTTTTATTTGATATGGCAGTTCAAGTAATAACTAAATAGTGCTTTCTTTCTTGCAGTTACCAAGTAAAGACTGTTAGTCTTTACTTGCAACACGAGTGTGACTATGTGCACTCGGTGCCCTGGACGTACGGCGAGTCTCACATACCCCCCCCACTTTACCCGTGGGGGAAACGCGTCATTCATCATGAGGACTTTTTAAATTAGGTCATAATAGACGCAGAGTAAGAATGAATATGTGTAAGAGTTTTTGAAATTATTAACAAAAACATTAATAAAAAAATAGAAACAATCAAAAAGAGCTTATTCTCTCTGATGATAAGGATAAAATGCATTGTAATATGGGAAACACATTATTTGGCTATATTTGGTTATTTTTAATCTGACGTGTTTAATAATGCATAACTTCCAATGGATAAACATTTGGAACCTAATAATATAGTAGCTTTTGTTCAGCTTAATCGATAAATCTTTTATATAGTAAGTCAATGAGTTCTGCCTTACCTTTATAAAATATTTACGTAATTATTATAAAAATCACACACACACGATTTCTATTGAATTTACTTGTATGTTTACGCAAACTTTAAGTATTATATCGATTAGTAACTTTCCAAGTACCTAGTAAAATAACAAGATATTTTATTTGTATGTTTATACTTCAAATATAAATGTGTTATATCGATTCTTATTCAACCGTAAAAATTCAAAAGGGATGGCTAGTAGTTTAGTATAAAAAAACTAAACTGAATGAAAAAAAATAATGGTTGTTTTGTGCGAATGGCATTACCCATAGTTGCTAAGTTTTATCGATACGAAAGAAAGCAGTACGTTGAAATCAACTTCCAAGATTTGTTTACATAGATACTTTGTTAGTTACATACAAGTGAGGCTAATATAAAGCGTGTAAAAAACAACCTTGACTGGAACCAAACTCAACAAACTTAAAGTGTACTACTGTACTTCCTAATTCACAATTTTATTACGAATATCTTGACGACGGAAATAAAAAAAAAACTGCTGACTGAAGAACGAAAATTTAATTTAAATTTAAAAATTACATTTGGAGAATCTGTATAAAATAAAAAATACTTGATGATTGAATTTTGTCGTTTATTTTTCTTTATGAATTCCTTTAAAAGTAAATTAAATTTATATAATTAAATTGAAAATTCGATTAATCGAATCAAATAATCAATGATAATTAATATTTATGGGTGAGCCCCAACCACGGGACTTACAAGTATTTACGAAATTAATGTGCAGAATAAGCTTATTGGTTTTTCTTTTGCAGGTTTTTACTGCTCCTAGTAAAGAGAATAGGACGACAACTTAGAACAAATTAGAAAAATTACTTAAGACCTCTTGTATTTGCTTCGTATGTGATTATCAAAATATTTTGTTACAAGTAAAATTACTAGCAAATTATATAGATAATATGTGTTTAGTTAATGGTCTAAGTATGAATTTAAAGACAAATAAGCAGTCAAATAAACAAGCGATCCTATCTCGATGCATTTCGTTTTTTTAAGCCTTTTTAATATTTCCTATAGTATATAACGAGTTTTGTTTGAGCACATATTTTATTTTAATACATATTTTAATTTAATTGTTTTCCGTAATTAAACGAACGGAATTAAAAAAAGAGCGGATAACAGTAAAATTGCTTTCATTACATGCATGCGTAAATCTAGTTAAAAGTTGAAAATAAAATATTGTACGTTATATTTTCAAGGGTTGTCATAAGAGGACTATAAATTTCCTCTATAGAAAGAAAACACGAACTGTCCTCTTATCTTTATATTACATCAAACAAGCATTTATATTTGTTTCTTAAATCAGTCATTGCGGCATAATTGAGACGAAAGGACTACGAGTATTATTTTCGATAATGTTTTAATTGACATATAATAGTTAAAATAACACCACATCTGAAGAATGTGGTGTTATTTATAATATGGTTTATTTATAGCATGATATTTTTCAGAACAAATTGTAAAATATATTCAACGTGAAAAAATTTATCAATTACAAAACTGCCAGTCGTTTCATGCCATACACAAAGCATAGATGAGAACGTGTGTCGGGAACGGCGTGCGTCTGACACGCGGTTGAAATTGGAAATGTTGTATTCTCGCGTTCTTAATTTTTTCGTACGTATTACTTTGTAACAAAATTTTAAATAAGCAAAAATTATAAATGTTTCGTGTATTAGTGATATTGTAATATATTTAAATAGACATTATTTGTATTTAGTTAAGGTTTTAATGTAAATAGACATACGACAAAGTCAAAGTCAAAAATCTTTATTCAATATTCAAGCGTTACACTAACATATTGGTTGTCATAAATCTGCACCGGTTCGGAAATAAGCACTTCAGACCTGAGAAGAACCGGCGAAAGAAACTCAGCGGGTTTTTTTTATAACTCATCTTTTCAATACAGGCAATTTATACGATAACAGTTTTTTTATTTATTTGAAATAACCTGAGGGCGATCATTTCATTCCCAAGAGTTTGTTTGTTTGTTTGATCTCAGGTTCAGGAAATACAGGTTCGAATTTACCGAGAAAGGCTCTAGGTTTTTTTATTTATTATAGTTTTATTAATTATACGCGGGTGAAACCGCGGGGCACAGCTTGTATGAAATAAAACATTAAGCCTTCACTAAATTATTGCAATACCGGCAATTATTATTAGAAATATAGATATATTGAAATATAAATCATTGTTTGTTCGAGTACGTTAAAGTTAATCAATCAATCAATCATAGTAATGGACCGTCAGGATAAATATCGAAGTTAAAAAAAGCCGCGATGGCCCAGTGGTCAGAACACGGATCTTTATTTTATTACACGAATATGGTATTCAAATTCAAGGCACATCATAATTTTAAAAAGTAAGATAAAAATAGTTCAAATAATTTGAATTTAAAAAAGAACACTTTCCTTTTTAATAATACAATTTTAGCAAACTTTAAAAAAAAAAGATATCCATTTATGCAAACCAATTTGGATTATTTTTTTAATTGGGATAGTATACTGTCCATCCCAAATGTGATTTGGTCCAATTAAATATGATGGAAAAATACCATCTCTAAGGGTAAAACAATAGAGGATGAAATGTTTATCAGCACGAATTCATACAAGTCGATTTTTATCCTAAATTGATAATTCCGGTCATCGGAAATGCGATGCAACGGAGAAATGCTGCTAGTTCTTAAAGTTAATTATTAACACCATTTTTTAAGAAAAAAGCATCCAATCTAATCAAATAAATATAAACAATTCGTTCGTATTTAGTAATTGTTTACTCGGCGTTCATTTGAATGATTTGCAGACATCAAAGTGTATCCATTTCACGCCCGGGAGTCAAATAGATTTTTTTTTAATTCACTTAATAGTCTGCAGCTAAATTGAGTAGATAATACAATTAATTTATTTTCCATGACATTTTGTTTTTATTCTGTTTACAATCAATTGTAGGTTTATTAAGATTGTTTTTTTCCTTCTGTCATAACATCTTATATTTTTTATTATATATACAATTTATTAAACCGATGATAGTCAATAAGTACTTACTAAATACGATACGCTTTACATTACAAGAAAATGCTCATAAAAAGTTAATTTATAATATTCGTGTACTATACACGATTACAATATTAAGAAGAAAAAAACGTTTTCACTGCGACCGTGATTTTTTTTTGTCCCTTTCGTTTTCCCTTTCGTTTTTCGTTAGGAAAATCTATATATATATATAATAAAATTGTAACAGGTCGATGTCTGTACATTGAAGATATAGGTCTGTCTGTAACTTTGTACCCGCATCACGCAAAAACTACTGCACAGAATTGAATTTGGATTTCACCGATGTATTGCAAGAATCTAACTTAAAACATGGGCTATCTGGTTGTCAGTTTGTTTGGTTGTCTGTGCGTCTGTGCGCGCCAATCTTAGAAACGGCTTCACTGATTTGGGTGCCGTTTTTATTAATATATTGTCGCTAACTTAATCTGAAATTTAGTGTTTGATTTATTTAAATCGGTTCATAAATAAAAAAGTTATATCAATTTAAAGAAACACATTTATTCGACAAAAAATCTATAAAATCACATGATTTCGTTGAAACTATAGCTACCTATAAATGAAAGTCTATAAAATGATGAACAAAATAACATTAATAATAATATTTTAAAAAAACTAAAAAAACACGCTAAGATTATACAGCGAAACGTCGAAAAAAAAAAAAAACCTGTTATCAAATTATTGCATTGTCATCGGTCCTTGATACGTATGCAAAGTTTCAAATTAATCAGACTTCTGGAAATTGGTGAAAATTAAGTTCAAAGATTCCGTTACATACAACCCAAGCTAATAAGCTAATAAGCGTGTTAATATATTTTGTTAGAGAAGCTTATTAAAAAAGCTAAGAATGTTACGAAAAAATATATAACAAATTATGTAATATATACTACTTTTTTTCGGTACTATATATTTAACTAGCTTTTGCCCGCGGCTTCGCTGTAGTTAATAGGTAAGTGGAGGTAAAGAATAAATAGTAGTATGGAAGTCTGTGTGTTTTAAAGTTAATGACATGAAATGTTGTTCGGTATTTTTTTATGTATTGTACAAAAGAATAAATAGAAAAAGCCACTCACAGGCTGTCGTATCATTCCCAAGGTGTGCTATCCAATAAATCATTAATTGTATAATAACTTTTAGCATACAAACGATACTTTACAATTTTTTTTAATTTATTGAAGAAATAATACAATATTGAAGAAATATTAAAACCTGTTTTTTTTTAATTCAGTTCGAAAATTTTCCTCTGAATGTTCTCATAAATTGCTAAATTCGACAGATTTTTATTAACAACAGGAAGGAAATAGTAACTTATCTTTAACAAAGCATATTTTTAATTTAAAACTAAACTGCTTTTTTTACAAAATATTTTATTTTTCACAATTTAGTAAATATGAAACTTATATTAATTTCCGTGTTGTCGAATGCTTATCTCTTGTTGTCTTATTTAGCGAAATGACGCAGATGCAAGGAGACAAAGCAGAAAACATTTTCAAAATGTACAAAATATTTCAAAACGATATATTTAAAACATACTGTCAATATTTAAGTAAGCACAGTTTTAGTATCGACTATAAAACTATCAAATAGAATTGTTAGGTTCGTCAAGCAATAGCAGTTTAGTACATCATAAAATAATCTCTATAGTAAGAAAAGGCAAAGTAACAGCCTATTAATGTCCCACGGCTGGGCTAAGTAGCTACTCTCTTTGAGGAGAAGCCATATTAACTTATATTAAGTTAAAAAACCGCTATAAAATGATGTATACATGTAGTAGAAAGTAGCAGCCTGTAATAGTCTCACTGCTGGGCTAAGGCCTCTTTTCATCTTTTTGATGTATACATATCAATGGTTAATATATAGGAAGATAAATAATAGATGAGCTGGGAGTTAGTAGAGTAATCGTTGATTTTCATACAGGATATAATCGCTCTCTTAGCGATAAGACTGCCTTTTGTGCTACCGGAATATATACTTTTTTTCCATTAATGTATGTTTCCGTAACTTTGTGTGTACAATAAAGCATTTATAAAATAATAGATAAATAAATACGTAAGTATGTATGTGATTATTAAATGAAGTTTTTTGATTGTTAAAAAAAGTAGTGAGTTTTTTGCCGGTTATTTTCGGTAGAATCTAAATTCCCAACTAGTAGAAGCTTTGTATTAAAATTTTGAAATGACGTTTCATAAGTGCCTGTTATTTTATGACTTTGACTTTGGTAGCTATTGGAATAACTACCGAATTCGTAGTAGGTATATGATCTACCTATATAAACATATTAACTTTTTTTATTTTTATATACTTCATGAAATAAACGCATACTTTATATTATATTATTATTACTCATTAAAAAACCTAAATTAAACGAGTGAAATACTTAGTTGCGATCGTTTGTTTTTTTTGTCTTTTATAAACTCGTATAATTATTACAATGTTGATTTTACGATAAAAGTATTTATAACTTTATAGTTTTAATTAATAATATACCAATATAATTAGGCAGTTTAACAAACAAATTAAACGACGTAAATATTCAAATTGTTGGTGTCATGTTTTAATGGAACGTGATAATAGACTCTGCTTCGAATTCAGTATAATTTTAGAAGCGGAAAACATACGGAGACCGACGACGCGAAGTCACCTCGTACTTTACATTTGTAAAAATCTTTATATTTTCCTCATATAAGATTATATTGGGTTAATGTAATAAAAATGTAACAGTAACAACTTTAGATGAAGGAAGAGCCTTTGCCCAGCAGACCCATAGACCACCACACTGGACAAAGTCTTTTCTCATCCAGAGGGTTAGCTTATAACCCATGCGCTCGAATGCAAAACCTATGGTGCTGATTTTACAAAGTACATGAAAAGTCCGCGCCCGGATTCGAACTCCCTATATATAGGCACGCTCTAACCACGAGTTAATATCGTTGTAGCTATAAATATATTAATACATTTAGTTCTGTGTGTGGCACTAACATTACGGTATGACTAAATCGAAATTGATTGTTTTAATCATTTATTACAAAACGACATAACCTTGGTTCAAGTTAAATTACAAACTAAAACATTAAATAATTTAATGATCTCCAAGAAGTTCTATAAAAAAAGATATATAATATATCCAATAAAATTATATAATTGTTTGATATTTTTATAACGGAAAATAAATGCGCAGTTGTAGTTATACGTTCAACAAAAAGTTTAAATTATCGTCCACTAATAAAAGAAGATGTTTAAAAAAAATATATATTTTAACGAATATTGTTATATACATAATATAACGATATGATATACGAATAAAAATATAAATTTTTCTGACAACATTTAACGTTTTTGATCTTCATCACTAGGATAAATTTAGAACTTACAAGATAAATTGAATATAAATTTTAATATGATATATATAAGTTACATATGATATGCAGTTATACCTGAGGCTTATTACTATTTTTGCATTTTTATTACACGATACAGTGGCTAGCAAATGTTGAAGAGTTCCTTGATTTTAATCCCATTTCCTTATTTATTCAAAACAAACAAAGCCTAATAATAATAATAATGAAATAAATTTCGCTGAAAATCAAATCAAATCAAATCAAACCAAAATATGTAAAGAGCAAATCTAAAGTAAAGCAATGCTTACACCTGTGCCATTCAACGATCAAGCAGTCTTGTCAAGTATATTCGCTGCTTTGGCCTTACAATGGTACTCCGGGTCGCTTTGTTGATCCGCAAGAGTTCTATTCAATAAGTCTTTTTTTATTTATACAAGATACATTTAATTAAAAGTGATCAAAATATGCTAACTGTAAGGAACGTTATTGAAAATAACTATTATTATTATTACTTAAAATTTACTAGTTAAGTACGTATGTATATCATGTTAAAGAGATTATCTTCATTACATAACAATTTTTAATATTATAATATTTTCAACCGTTTTACATCTTTCGTGCGATAAGGAAATTTTGCTTTTAAATATGCATCAATATTATAAATTTCAAAACAAAGTCATTGTTAGCAAAAAATATTGACGGGCATATCACCAATTTAAATTTAAATATAGAAGCAAAACAAACGTAATTTTGTATGTTAAAATGACAGTTTAACGTAATTTCCTGTTATCGAGAACGAAGAAATTCAATCGTACACTGTGGTCAATGAGTCACTGGTCGCTAAGCGGTTGTTTTCCCCAGCGCAGGCGCAGTGACTTCCACTATGCAGGTATTCCCCGGCCATTCGCTTTCGAGGTGCAAGTTACTTGCTCCTTTTTTTAAACTGGTATGCAGGTATTTCAAACCTTATGATTAGTGTTGCCCTTTTACTGTTAAAGAAAAATATGAAGTACGATGTATATTGTTTGGGTGATATTTTTTTAAAAGAAAAATATACATTTTTTTATTACATCTTCCTAGACAACTTCTGGGATTGCCAACGGCACGGAAGATTTTATAGCACGCTATAAATTGTGTGCGCAAACACAGGTGCACAGTGTAGTCTCTGTTCCCTTACTCTCATAATTTATTTATTTGTTTATTCTTTATTGCACACACTACAACAACATAAAATAACATAGAAAGAACAAGTTTTACATAAAGAAAAAGTATGCAAAGGCAGCCTTATCACTTACAGTGATCTCTTCCAGGCAACCTCTATAACAAAATAATATTTTGCCAGGAGAATTGATCGGGTATAGTGTGCGAACTGATACATACAATATATATAAAATATTATATATAATAATGATATATAAAATATATATAACATAATTACATAAATACTTAAATAAATAATTGAAATGCGATCAAAGACGACTTTATAGAGTTCAAGTGCAAGCCTAGCGCCTTTCACGTGATTTTATATATAGTGTGAGAACACTCCACCTCTAACTACAACACTCTGGCTGCCACTGCGATGTTCTCAACAGAAAAACTTTTATTTTCTTAGCTAAGAAGCCGAAAAGTAGAACAATATATTTTATTACAATAACGATTCGGTCATACATATATATATTACAAAAAGTATATTATGCTTTGTGAGTAAATATCCGCATCCATTAGGTTTTTATCTTTCTTCGACACTTTCAAGGTCTTCTTGTTATATCTAATTTCTACAATAATTAATTAATTTAAATTATGTTATCTTATATACATAGACAATAAAATATATGTTATACACAATAAAATGTATTACCTAATAATTATTTTAGATGTTAATTTTGTATTCTATGTTAAAACTACTAACCACTATTTATAAACTTCTTGTGCTATAATTGTTGTTTTATTTCAACTATAGAAAATTTTACGGAGCCTAGTTTGAAGGTTGTCGCGCGCTATACTGTTAGAGGACGAGTTTATGATCGTAATAGGTGTTACGCTTTACAATATTTAGAAATATATAATTACAATTAAATAATTACAAATATAAATATTATAATTAAATTAATAACGATAAGACTTGAAAATGATAATTTATATTTTATATATACGATGTTTATTGACAGATGTGAGAATAAATTAGATATGTATTCGAATTCGTTTGACGTATGTTTTTAGTATGGGATCATTAATTCGACTCGTCTTCACCTTCCAACGGTAAACCCCGAGTGACGTAAATGACAACTTTTATATGCCATCAAATATTATGTGTTTATGTTATTTACCTATTATTTATTAGTAGATCAATTCATTCTGTTTGTGGTCGTATTTTATATCGCCGCTTATTAATGTTTAAATGATCGATTTATTTTATTACTGTATTGATTTCTCTTATATCATTCAATTTTAATAATATACGCTAAGTTTTAGTAGTGTATATTTTATAGATATACATACAATAACTGTCGATTGTTTATTTGTTTTTTATTCACATTTTATTAAGCAATGAAAACGTTTTATGTGTACAGTTTACTATTATGATAAATACGTCATTCATTTAATCTTTATTAAATATATTCGTACACAAAATTTATGTAACGGATATAAAATTAAAATATTTCTATTTATATTGTTGTTTTAAACTTAGAATCATATTACAGTAATAAACGTAATCCAGCCTCTTATATATTACTATAATCACTTGAAAAACAATGCAACAAGGTGCTAACTTTGTCACACAACATTTTCCATTGAAGTAAAAAATATGTCACCGGCTTCTGCGAAATAAAAAAAAGCTTTATGCGTTATTATATTGTAATAATAAAGTCATTGAAACACGCACTTTGATATATCCTGTTCCGAGTTACGATGGACTAAATTCACTTCCTCGTACAATAAGGCCAGGTTCATGTTATAACGGCCTCAGGAAAACAACCGGATCCTAATTTCAAATTAATTAAAAATATTGAAAGTCGTTATATTTAAACCATAGCAGCTGTTATGTTACTGTGCATGTGCATTATACTTGAATGAGTACTTATCCTTATTTTGATAAAAATATTTTCACCTTCAAAAAAACCTCTTTCGAAGGAAATAGTTTTAAACAAATGAAACCTCTTTTCATCGCGGGGCTGTTTTTCTTACAATATTATTTTTAAACTTGTATTTTTTAAGTTTTATTCAAACACTTCGAATATCAATAAACAATATGAATTGCAATATTTGTTTCTATTAAACATTGTTATACTTACGTAATTCGCCCAAAAACTGCAGGAACACACTATAACGAATGAAAACACACATTATTATGATAAAATAGGTATAAAAAATTAAATAAAATTCCGTGTCATATATTTATATATTTTTTTTAATTTAATAAAAGCCAAAAAGCGAAGAATTATAAAAAATATGTTCAAGATGCCATGGATCATTTGGACAGGGTGCGAAGGGCGGTTGTGGTAGCATGATGGTTTGGTTCGCCTCAGGACTTGAAGGCGCGAGCGCGCGGGGCGCAGGCCGTGACGCATGCGCACGAAAGGCACGCGGGGTGGGAGACGCGACGAACACTATTTAAACTGTTCTTGCGAACGGTCATCATGCATTGGTCTGTTTGCAATCCAAAGTTAAGTTAGCCCTCGTAATACGACAGCTCGAGTCGTAGACAGACAGGCATAAGCCCGTGGTCGAGACATAAGGCTCTCGCAGACGTACGCTAGCTAAGCGCGCAGTGAACTTCAGTTCAGGCTCTCCTTTTTCAAGTGGTGTGTCGTGAAGCAATGGCCGTAGCCGCTGCCCAGAAGAACCGCGAAATGTTCGCTATCAAGAAATCCTACAGCATTGAGGTGAGGACCCGTCACCAACCCGCTTGCTATTGCTTTCATGCTCCAAAGTTCTCGGATCGGACCTGGTTGAAACGGCACGAACCTTACGTTGCAACTACCTACAGAACCCATATTCATAAATTGCTTGCTGAATCCCAAACCCAAAGTCCATCTTAAGTTAAAGCGCTTGCTAATTAATAATTTCCCACTCATTCATTACACCTAACGACTATTACTCCGTTTAAATTTCCCTGGATTGTTAATCATATATTGTGCATGTATTCATTAAATTCATTAACTGATTGTTTTTCTTAATAACTATGTTACGTTACAATGAATAGACATGAGTTTTTACCGTAAATTAGACTTGCGTGTACTAGGATACGAATATGCAGGTACTTACGAGATGAAGTAGACAACAAACAATAAAATAATCGTTAACACTTCTAAGCTACCTTCAAACAGTTTGCGTGATTCAAAAATAATTACCCGATAATAAGAGTCGCAATATTATTATTTTTTATTATTATTTGTAATGTAAACAAAAATAGTACATCGTAGTACATCGAATCTACGATATCGATACGAGCCAAGATCGATTAAAGTAAAAAAAAATATTGCAATTAAATTTGTTTAACGGGCAACACATGCAAAACAGCTGATTTGAGGCGCGAAAATTTAAATTGGTAACGTTTAGTTAAACGCTAGTCGCCTTCAATATTACCTCTTTGACCGATAAATCATCGCTTCATAATGTTCTTAAGAATGGTAGCAAAAAAGACGGTTCCATTGATCGACTCGTAAATAAACAAAAATATTAAGTTATACTGCCGTCTCGATATTTATAATAAACACACGACATTAAAGGTAGTATGCCAAATAAATCGTGTGAAAGCGCACGAAAACGGCTCCTGTCTTTTATAAGAATAAGAATGCTCAATGGAAACTCGACATACAATTAAAAAATTACAATTTCTTTTCATGTCATTTTGATTTCCGTTCCGACGACGCACACTTACCTTAATTATTCTTTACAGCCATGTAGCTTTCCCACATTATCAGATCGAGTTACGTTATAACAATCGCGTAAGAACTTTGTTTTATCAAATACACTAAACTAAAACCTTCATTATATGAAATAGTTAAATAACTAGAAGTAATTGAACAATTATTATGATTTTGTTTCTCTTTGTATACGAAAATATACTTGTAGTTAATTAATATATAATTATCGTCAAGATTAATCACTATTGTCAATATTCAAGGCTTTTGTAACTGCAGTTACCATCTCGATGCCATCAATGAATAATGACCATAATAGTTGCTTTGTAAACAACTTGAGCTAATGCGAAGTAATATTGCGAATTTAATCGTCAGTATTGATTTTATTGTAAAATCTTAAAAATCAACTCCGTCTTGTAACTTTGTTTTGAATTGAACAGTCATTTTACCCTCGCGGTCTTACTTTCAACTGTTGTGAGCGTTGCGATGTATATTTTGTTGATTACTCGTAATAATGTGCTGTGCGAAAATCAGGTCTCACGTTAACGTATCTGACGTGTTATGATTAACGTATATTTTATAATTGGTATCTGAATGATTGTATTTCCTTGACCATCGAAGGTCGGTATACGAGTTGCGACGCTCACCAATACTGCAATCAGAAAATAACGTTAAAATTATATCGAGTGACATGAACACCGGAAAGGTAATGTCACCATACGGGTTGTCTTTTAAATGAATAGGTTAAAAGACTGTTGTCGCTTATACTTTTTAATATATATTTAATTAATGAACACGCGAAAGAGTCAGTCCAATGTTTGAAACAAATTCGAGGCTGCGATATGCCCTTGACCAAACGAGGTTGATCGTCGCGGTCAAATTAACATAAAAAATTCTAAGATGTTAGCTAGATCTGCAATCGTGCGTATCCATGGTATTATTCTCGTTTAATAGTAATGTTTTTATTAAACTACATACGCAATATTACATACATTATTTTAATGACATTCATTAAAATTTAACCCGAATTTCCGTATAAATTATGAATTCTTACATCCGATGATTTCGCGGTCAAATTCGAACGTATCGGAAATTGAATATAATTAATATATTAACTATCATAATTCATACTAAATAATACAAATTAACGCTGTATTACGTTATCAATATATATAAAAGGTTATATTAATCCGGTGAAAACTTTTAAAATATACAAAGAAAAGACACTTAATTTGCATTAATTATATAATGAGTTAAGTATAGCGAGGGTGGCAGGTCAGCTTAATTAGCCGCCGGATTGGAGCGGTGAAGTGGCCACTCGGTGACCAAGGCTATAGAACCGGATTCAGATCCCAGCCCGCTCCAGTTAGCCGGACCTTAAACAATTACATTTCCGCACTCGTTTACGATAATTTTTACAAACATGTCTATATCGCGGAAGTAAATTCTTTTACATAACTTTTGCCCTTAATACAAATATGTTACAACGTATTCGTTTTGAAATAAAGGTAAATTTAACAACATAAACAGTTGTAAAATATTTACGAATACGTAGAGTCCGCCAATTTATATTAATTAAATCGTTATTATTCAAAACGAAACGCGAACAGATATTTCATTTCGCAAAAACAATAAATCACAAAAGAATTAATGACAGTCATTGTAACCTAGATTTTCTAATAGTAAGGACAATATAGAGTTGGTATGGAATTACAGATCAATGCTTAAGAATATATTTGCATTCTCTCTGCGTTTTCGGCACAATATCGTACGAGGGACATCCTTATACAGATGAGTGAGACATGGCAAAGTTATGTCAATCGAAAAATTCCTATGTAGACAATACAAATATGTATATAAAAAATACACAGGTAGTCGATAAACGTTGATCGATTATTGATGAAAGAAAGACGATAGAACGAATTCACAACTATCAAAAATTCAGAGTCTTATCGTACGAGTATAATAAAAGATCTGATCAGAATCTGATCTTTTATTTATAAGTATTACCGCTATTGACGTTTTAGAAGTCAAACAAGTCAGACACTGAATAAGCGAAGAGCGTTATCAGTTTTTATTTTATTTAGTCACGTCATTAAAAGTATTTCTTATCGCCTTGTATCGTTTCAGGGGCTAGGTAACAAAAGCGTGTGATTAGTAACCCTTGACACACTTCGGCCTGTAGCCACTCTAGTGGAAAATGCTAGGTCTCAACGCCCGCGCACTGTTCGCTACCAACTTAACACCTCACATTAGCCTTTACTATAGATTACTATAAAGTGACGTCATTAGGACTCATCTTGAATGTGAATGTCAAATCTGATATATTACTCTGGACTCTTATTTATATTATTTTTAAATTCGACCATTCGTTCTTGATTATTTATACATTATGTTTGAGGAAAACCTGCTATATTTCTAAAACATCATGGCCATTGTAAAACTATTACAAGCCGACTATGTTGCAGGAAAATTAAGATAAGAATTAAAGCTATCTTTCCTCCGACCATCCTTCGAATTAAGTCAAAATTTCATACTTAAATCTTGACGAAAAAATTACATTCATTTCAATTTATAAATTAATCGAATAATAAAATTAATTATTATCTCTCAACAAACTACCCACTTATTGTTGCATTAACAATTTAAGTCTAACGACATACGTAGTAAAGTTCAAATTGCTTTGTCACAAAGGTGCGATGGACGATTTAACAATTAACAAGCCGTCATGAAAGCGACATGCTTTTCAACAAGTCCCTCAAGCCGCTCTTCATGTCGTCAGAACATCGTAGGAAATGATTTTGATTGGCGCACTTAGCCCAAATTCACGTAAAAAATTAATACATTATATTTTACTTTTAATTGTTATGCAATCTTATATAATTGAGGAATTTTAAAATGCTGTAATACAAGATAAATATCTATATAATATAACGTATGTTAACAAACATTTCATAACTTATTACGTAATACAAAAATTGAACGTACATGATAAGAGTTAAATGTCCAAAAAAATACCAAATAAATGTCACACAAAATTGTGGAAATGTAAATTATCAAGAGTGATATATTGATTATTATAATAACAGCGATAAAATAAATTAATATTTACAGTTAAGTGTTATTATAGACTAAAATGTAATACAGATCATAAATCGTTTCATTTAATTAACTCATAGATGATAATCTCTTTAAGTCGACGTGTCCATTGCAAAGAGCGACTTGTGAAAGGCTTTTACCATTTAAGTCACTTGTTCAAAAGTTCACTCGACATATAATTGGTTCCATCGAGACGCAGCGGTCCAGAAAGTGAGATTCCTTTGTGTGATTCCATCTCAGATCCGGCGGGGGATGGGGTGTAATGGCAGCACTTTACGCCCGACCTCAGGAAATAAGCTTAGGAACTCCGTAAAAGCAATTCGTGCTCTCACATGAAATATAATGCCTTACGACCGCTATATCATGTGGATTTAAAAGACGTATTTTTTGAATTGTCTTCTTCCCTTTGTTAGGAACCCTTTGTTAGGAATTAATCTTACTCTTTAAACTATAACTTACCTCTGAATTTTAAATTATACTTTATATTAATAAGGTCGCGTATAAAATTAGATAATTATATTTCATCAGCTCCTCTTTAATTTGCATGATTAGCTTCACTTCACTTCACTTAATACATCAACGTTGCTTCATATATTTTGCTTTTACCGTAAAACGTTATTTGAAATTGGAACACGGATAAATTTTATTTCTTTTGTTATAGAACGGCTACCCATCTCGCCGTCGCTCGCTCGTAGATGACGCCCGCTTCGAAACACTAGTTGTCAAACAGACCAAACAGAGTGTGCTTGAAGAGGCTCGTGCACGTGCCAATGGTAAGTCCAAATGTCGATTCTGATGAAAGTTTATTTCCTTTTTAATTATTATCCTTTCCGTTTGTTTTTTTTTTTAGTTGTTTTAAGTTATATTTTATTTCTTTTTTAAAATAGACTCTGGCTTGGACTCTGATTTTATCCAAGACGCCGCTCATGTAGGCGATAACGAGAAGACCATAGAAGATGCCACTCAACACGATGAAAATAAAAATGGTCACTTTGGTAATTCTTTACTTTGAGATCATTTTATTGCTCTCAGATTGTTATTATTATCTTCTTTTAAATATTGCTTTTAATTTTGTTTTATTTTATATTTCATTTATTTTTTTATTTTTTTTATTTTGAAAACAGATGCGGATAATATTGACGGTGACGCTAATGGGGACGAAGGTTTGTTTTATTTGTTTTGATGTTATTCCCAATTTTTCACAAGTTGACAACAATTGGGTTAATATAACTGAACTGTTGTCGAAAAAGTTACAAACAAAACATTTCTATTTTAGATTATACTCTTACTGAAGAGGAAGTAATTCTTCAAAATGCCGCAAGCGAGAGCCCAGAAGCTGAACAGGCGATGCAACAAGCCGCTTTGCTTCTTCGTATGCGCGAAGGCATGGGTTCACTCGCTCGTATCCTTAAAACAATCGATAACTATAAGGGCTGCGTAGAACATCTTGAAACTCGTCCCTCTCAAGCCTCCGGAACTCAATTTGATGCTCTTGTAAAAGTCAGCATGTCTCGCATAAACTTGCTGCAACTTATTAGATCACTACGCCAGTCGACTTCATTCGCTGGAGTCAATCTTATCTCCGATAACAACGTCTCCAACAAGACTCCGTGGTTCCCTCGGCATGCATCCGATCTCGACAACTGCAACCATCTCATGACTAAATACGAGCCAGAACTTGATATGAATCACCCAGGATTCGCTGACAAGGACTACAGGGAGCGCAGGAAGCAAATTGCCGAGATTGCATTTGCTTACAAGTACAGCGACCCAATTCCATCTATCACTTATTTGGAAAGTGAGAACGCTACTTGGCAACGAGTATTCAACACCGTGCTCGACTTGATGCCAAAACATGCATGCACGGAGTACAAGGCAGCTTTTGGTAAACTGCAGTCGGCGGACATCTTTGTTCCTCACCGCATTCCGCAGTTGGAAGATGTAAGCAACTTCCTCCGCAAGCATACCGGATTCACACTCCGTCCGGCTGCTGGTCTACTCACAGCTCGTGACTTCCTCGCTTCGCTCGCCTTCCGCGTTTTCCAATCTACACAATACGTACGCCACGCTAATTCGCCATTCCACACACCTGAACCGTAAGTATATTATGAAAGAATTATTGTATTTAAATTAATGCTCACGCACAATATATACCACTCTCTATATATATTAAAAATTCGTAATACTTAATTCAAATCTTAAAGAAATGCTATATTATGTATTTTCAATAACATCGTTAGTTTTTTACATGAATATAATTTATTCAACGACATGTGCTTATAGAAATATTTAATGCGGAAGTAAAACTGTAACAAACTTGTTGAGCGACCTTAACAGGTGTAGATACAATACACATTGCAAATATAAAGAATTTAACTTAATTAAACTAATAGCAACCTTGGACGATCTTTTGAAGGTAACCTTAAAAATTAGACGATGGTCATATACAAATTAAGGCCAATTATTTTGTATGAATAGTAGAAATATTATGCTTCGTTACTTTAAATAATATATGCGGCAGAACATTTTGTACATCGCATTCTAAATTAAGTCAAGGGTGGACGAGATACTGTGATGGAATCATAACATTGTTAAAGGCTCACTTTTAATTTAGTTTTGACTCTATTCGTGACGTTGTTATAAGCATCAAAGGCTACTTTCATCGAATTAAGTTAGTTTCGCTTTAAAGATATTATGTATTGAAGTCTGTTAACAACCTTGAAGTTCAACGTCGTTATGAAAAGCCATTAGTGTGAGGTATTAAAGCTGATGTCGTTTACTCTCTTTGATGTTACAGCAGGGAAATTATATTATGATATTGGTCATTACATAACTTGATTATTTTTAGTGATTGTATCCATGAGCTTCTTGGACATATTCCTCTTTTGGCTGACCCGAGCTTCGCTCAATTCTCTCAAGAGATTGGACTTGCCTCACTTGGCGCTTCCGATGCGGAAATTGAAAAGCTCTCAACTGTAAGTTATTTGTTTATTGAAAATGTCATTAAGCTGTGCGAACCATTAATATTGGGCCCAAGCATTTGCGAAAAAAACATGTTGCGTCCATTGAATTTTTTGGGTATTTTGTGAGAAATGTATGTTATGTCCAGGTATACTGGTTCACCGTTGAATTCGGCCTTTGCAAAGAAAATCAACAACTGAAGGCATATGGTGCTGCTCTTCTGTCTTCTATTGGAGAACTGCTTCACGCTCTCAGTGACAAGCCTGAACTTCGACCTTTCGAACCTGCTTCCACATCGGTACAGCCCTACCAAGATCAGGAATACCAACCCATCTATTACGTCGCCGAGAGCTTCGAAGATGCCAAAGACAAATTCAGGTAATAAGACAATCATAATAAATTAAATTTACAAGTTTTAATAAATGTCCTAATAATCTTCTTTACAGCTACTTATTAATGTTTTAACTAATTAATTATACTTTGTTCAGACGTTGGGTATCCACTATGTCACGACCATTCGAGGTGCGCTTTAACCCGCACACAGAGCGCGTCGAAGTTCTCGACTCGGTGGACAAACTGGAGACCCTCATCTGGCAATTGAACACGGAGATGCTACACCTCACCAACGCCGTTAAGAAGCTCAAGAGCTCGCACTTCGAGTGAACCCGTTACCTACATTATACAATCAGATCAGTGCACGCGGCCTTGCCGTATTTTGTATAGCTAGTGATATTATAGAAGTAAGTCTGTTGTCTTGTGGAGCGTGTGTGCGAGTGTGGAAACCATCGGATGGTACTTCGTTGAATTCCTTTTGTACCTTATTATTTATTATGCCGAGCTCATTGCCCGGGCCTCGGAATGTGCACGGAGCTCCCGATTGCCCATTTAGGGAGGCCGTGCCCGTTTGCGAGACCATAACTATTATATTAGTATTAATTTATAATTTAATGAAAAACACAAACAAATAAAAAATGGAGCACCAAAAAGTTTTAAAAAATCAAACCGAAATATATGTGTTTGAGTGGAATTTGTTGTTTTATTCGAATGATCACCCTTCAACCAGTATTGACCTTATTATACCATATACTATACGATACGATATGCTACGATTTCTTGCTACTACCTCACTCTCGAGTACATTGGGACGGCAATCCGACAAGATAGGACAGAGATAAGATCTCATCTCATACTTTATGCCAATGGATTCTCTTAGTGCGAGCTTATGAATTATTTTGTATATTAATTATTTTTATTACGAGATGATAAAAGAATGACTTATAAATAATGAAAATATGAATAGTAAATAATGAACCGTGATTGATTTGCTCATGTATTATGTTCCATCAGGCTTCACACATGCAAGCGTGCACACAAAATACAAATATATTTGATTTTTAGTATATTATATGGATGCCAAAACATGCATCTGGGAGTCTGCAATCTTGCTAAGTCTGCGAAGGGACAATCTTTTAAGAGCAATTTAAAATAAAAGAAAATTTAATATTGTAGCAATCGCGGAACATCGATTCCGTCCTACCTATAATAAGATTGAGCTCCCTGGGGTCGCTCCAATTTCATTCAATCTTATTTCAGTCTAAAAAATATATTCAATATTAATTATACGCCGAGGTAAACCTTGCCAATCGATACATATTTAATTAACGTGACATTGAAATGTGTACTTGTAAAGCGTTTATTCGTAAAACAAATGTAAACCTACATTCTCGGCTACAAGGTACTTCCTTATATAATTAAAGCAATCAGTACCGACTCAAGCAAAAAGTTCTCTTAGCAAATTATGAAACAAAGAGTTCTGATTAAAAAATGCATGCAATAGTAATGAGAGAACGTATCAGGACAGAACACGAACTCGATTGAAAAAAAATGAGAACATACATTACAAATAGTTTACCCAAAAAAAGGTTAACCGTTTGACATTAAGTCAACAAATGAGAGGTATGGCCTTAAAGTGTACAAGGGCGCGGACGATGTCGGGTTGATTTCAAATAGCATTTGTGACGTTACCGTTTATAATGCTTTATTGAGAAGCGCAGACTCGTAAACTAACTTATTTAAAAGCCAATATTTCAAAAATTATAATTATTAAATAAACCAAAATACACACTTGACAATATAATCACATGTACTCACCAAATCAAAACAAATTTATCCAAATTCAAAAGTATCACTACTGTCCACAAATGTACATCACCTCTTGGCTCTATCACATTACACAACCTCATCTCAATGGTAATACATAAATTATTTTATTATGATCTCTTAACACAATAGACGTGAAAATTTCAAAATAATACGTTTCGGGGGAGCTCTTAAAACTGTTTTTTACTTTGGTAACTAAGATATTATTTCCCTTGTGTCTATAGCTACATAGGCTCACTCAAACAGGAACGGAACATTATAAAGTATTGTTGCTTAGCGGTACAATATGTTATTTTGTTGGTACTGCCCGTCCGGGTACCAACAACTCATCAGATATTGTACTCTTTGTAGGTTATATATTATTATAAGAATCACTTGGTGGTAGAGCTTTGTGCAAGCTCGACTGGTTTGGTACCACCCACTCATCAGATATTCTGCCGCAAAACAGCAGTACTTGGTAATGTTGCGTTCCGGATTGAAGGGTGAGTGAGCCAGTGTAATTACAGGAACTAAGAATATAACATCTTAGTTCCCAAGGTTGGGGGCACATTGGCGAAAATTATTTGCGAATATATTTTTTATTAACGAAATTATTCATTAGTTTGTTTTCTTAAATTATAAAATAATTTAAATAAATTTTAATCAATTTTAATTTTATCACCTGCCTGGCACATCATATTCAAATTCAAAAATTCAAAATTAAAAATAGTTTATTCAATATTGAAGTATTACACTTACTTATTGATTGTCAAACTGGAAACTACTACCCGTTGCGAAAAGAAACACCCAGCTCTGAGAAGAACCGGCGAAAGAAACTCAGCGGGTTGATTTTTTTTGTCTTTTACAAAAAAATAACAATAAGAAATAGCCACGCTGCGATCGTCTCATTCCCAAGGTGTGCTATCCTCCATAAATTTATTTATTTATTTATTTATTACGGATCACCAACAGAAGATTCATTATTACAAGACAACACACACATTATTAAAAAATCTTCCAATTACTGGTAATCACATCATGCATAATTAAACAGTAATATTATACAGTTTTGATTTTAATTTAAGTTAAACAAGAAAAAATCAAAGTGGTAACTAAACATTGAAATCAAATACAATTATTCATTAAAATTAGGCGTTAGTTTCACAAAAATATACAGAATTACAGAATTATAAAATCTAGATTAAGATTGAATTAAGATCTGAATAAAAATAATAAATAAATTCATTAATTGTATAATAACCTTTAGCACACAAGCGATCCTTCACGATTTTTTTAAATTTGACAAACTGAAGTATTTTGAACGCTTTCTGCGACCCTGTTGTAAAAACGAACACATTTGCCCCACAAAAGAGTTACTGACTATGCAGTCGAGTAACGGGAGTAATTAATTGGTGTTTGTTCCTTGCACCAATGTTGTGAGTATCGCATTTTCTCACAAAATCAGTAATGTTTTTCCGTACATACATACGTCCGTACATACATATCCCTGATATGTGACGATATGTTGTCTTATGTATTGTCTGCGCAGGTACAAGTACCTTCGTATCACGCTATTTACACTAGGTGCACTAGATTAACCATCTCGATTAAATGTCTCGTTTATACCGCTTGACATGATAATGGCTCTAGGACACATTTGCTTGACCTTGTTTTAAAATGAATAATAAAGAGAACTCGAGCACGTATCATTATTAAACTCATTATTATTGAACTGTGAAATCGATAAAAAGCATTTTATTCTGGATCAGCATAGACTTGCAACAGAATCACATGATTTCACAGATTGAATGCTGGGTGTCGTTTGAATTAAATTATTTTTATTAAATTTATAGAATTTTCTTTTTATTCATGCATAGATACATCTTACAATATTAAATGAGCAATTCTTGTATATTGTGTATTTCGAAAACGGCTCCAACGTTTTGTCCAAAATTTTTAATTATGATAAGTTTTTGCTTTTATAGCTTATTTATGCATATAGTTGTCTAGTTGTCTCTCATGAAAATATTTATAAAAAAAATCTTAAAATCAAATGAATTATTATTAATAGAGCCGAACAAACTCGATCATCCAGATACTTCTAGGTTGAATCTTCATTCTGGACCGTTAGACGCTACAAAAGCATTTTTATTTTGTTAAGTTGTCAGGCGTGGCGTCCTAAGATATATTCACCATTACGTACCTCGTCAATGCTTCACCAACCTTGGGAACAAAGTCCCTTGTGCCAGAATTTTAATCCTCGCCCATTCCACCAGAATACAACAATACTGAGTCTTGCTATTTGGTGGTAGAATATTTGATGAGGAGTTGGTACCTACCTAAACGGGCTTGTACAAAGCAAGTGAACCTATTTGTTAAATCAAATGACTTAATGATAATGTTAAAAAATCATAATTCTCGTTCTTTATTTCCAGCAAAATAAAAGTATAAATTGAGGATTTGATTCGTCGAAAGTTAATCTGTCATTAAAATAACCCTTGTTCAAATGTTTTTTTGAAAGTTTGGTTGTCATTTTTTTTTGGTTATTTTTACCTTAATTTATTTTAGTGTAATGTATAAATTGTTCATGTTCTTACCATTGGGCCATCTCGGCAATACACTTTAAATCACTTTTTATTTGATCACACTATAAATATAATAATATAATGCAAATTAAATCTTGTTAAAATAAAAAACGATTTATAATAATTATTATAAAATTATTATAACATATTAAATCTTGTTAAAATAAATTACGATTTTGCGGCCGAAAGAGATCCAGACACAATTCTTATTACATGTAACAATATTGTAAAGCTCGTTTTAGACTAGACCAAATACAACAATTAATAGTATTTTTATTGTATTAATTCGTTAAGCTTTAAAATATAAGTCAGCCAATGTCGAAGTCCAAGAGACAGTTCAATTTAGCTTAAAAGACCTGATGAGCAACTAAAGAATCGAATGTATTTAATATATATAACTGTATCGTCAACCATTATAATGATAATCTTATAAATCAAAGAATATTTCTACAACAATTTGATAGGAATTATAACAGGAGAGTCATGGGTCCGGTATAAATAATCTGACCATAGTTATAAGCAAATGAACCATATTAACATGAACCAATGTATAAAATAGCTCGCATTACCTTAGATGTTTATTATTTTAAAATATAAATCAAGTTTTTCATATTACATTTTTATCTTTGTTTTCATTCCATATATTCCAATAATTAAAAGGAATATTCAAATATAACAAAGTCAGTTAATATTTATTGGATGTCAGTGAAACAAAAAATAAATACAGCCAAGCACAAGAGTCGTATCTTTTTCCTCATTGCTAACACAAGCAATCTTAAGACAGTAGAATAAAAATAAGAAAGATTGTTGTTCATCCGAAAAAGTTAATGAATTGTAAATGAAAAAGACTAACAAGTTCTTATATTCATAATATTTTAACAATCTAAGATCAATTCTCAAATAAATTCAAAAAAGGAGTTTCTTAATTCTTTCTCAGACTAAATTTTATCCAGCTTGATCATATATTATTTCATACAACATTCTCCGAAACGCGCTGCATGTGCAATATTAGTTTATGTGTATTTATTTAGTAGTTTTTTTTTCACGTTAGCATTACAAAAAGTCTCCTCATTTGTTACCTTATATAATTTAGATATAACCACATATTATGTGTATTTAATAATTTTATTTTAATCGTTTTCTTTAAACTCTATATGATCTTAGTTGACATTTTATAAAAATATTATACCCTGTCTTTGCTTAGACTGAAGTTAAAGCCATTTTTCATTTTGCAGTTCCTTTGAAATTCAGATGTTATTTATTATTCTTGTTTCTCCTGCTTGGGATAACTTGCTTATTAAACTTCCAGCTTAATTAAGATATGACATCTATTTTTAAATTCATCCAAACATTTCGAAACAACAAGAACTTAATTAACCAAAACAAAGAGTACAAAAAATCATAAAAAGCACAAGACCTTTAACTTAAGACGTATCGAATCGATTTACGGTCGTAATAATATAACAGCTTTGTTACTACGCTGCTAATTAAAAACAGCTATTTCTAGTTTCTTTAATATTTTTATTAAACCCGTTAAAAAATATACAATTACTAATAATATATCAAACCACGACTGTTTCTTATGTATCTTAGGTAGTTATGATTTTAGCGACGTCACAATTATCATCATCGTCAGCTAAAATTATGGCGTAGGTGTTTTTCAGTGCTGCGACTTGGTTTTGAAGCGCTCGGAGTCTTATTTCGACAACTTCGAGATTCTCTTGTAGATTATTCACTTGGATTTGCATACGTTGACGTACCTGAATAACGAGAAATCGGTAAAATATTAACTGCTGATGTTAACGGCGATGATGTTTGATGATGTTGTCCTTGTCGAATCTCTTATGCCATAAGAACACAGCGAATAAAAAAATCTATCTCTTAATTTTCTACTTTATCATTCAGTTTATCAAGGCTTAAACTTATCGATCGACATATGACACATTCGACATCGATATATGAAGATACTATGTTAATTGAATAGCGTAAAAACAACAACAAAAAATTATAATTACAATTTTGATATCATGACTTAGTGCTCGCCAAAAACAAAATGTACCCTTTTCTTCAATTACGCAGGAAATGTTGTTTTGCACAAGTGTCTAAGCAAACACAGCAGATAAATCTAGTTACTTACATTCATAGACCGATGGGACTGCAATCCGACAGGACAGGTGGTCAGAAGGAGCAAGAATCTTTACGCCCTTTAAGGGGTACCGTAGTCTAACACCACCAAAAAAAGCCACTAACTTTTATAGGAAATATAAACGGAAATTGAATCCAAGACCTCGATATCTGCAGCCTGAGAAGCTAATCAACAGTCTATGGAGACAGTTCATCGAAAAGATTGAATTAAATTCAATTACAATAATATATATGTCGAATATTATTAAAATACATATATTATAATAAGCTTTTACCTTCAACGTAATTATTTAAAAATTAAAATAAGTTATGCACAACTTTACGCCTATAGAAGTGACTTATGTATATCTTGTTAAACTACTTTTTACGCAACCTCACCATATATATCGCCATATTATTTTGCAGAGTTATGTTCATAATATTATATGAATATTTAATAACTTACAGAGTAGGTATGTCTGTAAATAGATCATGTTGTAACCCATATACGCTATACAACCTCCTTTCACACAACCTCTATTCCCATTCTTATAGAATCATTAATTTTAAAGTTTGTTAAAAAAGTATTTATAATTAAATTTTGAAATTAGAATTTGAAAAATATTATTAAAATCACATGACAGCAATATTTTGGCCCCAACATTCATCACTGGCCTGTTGTTTTTTATCGTGTTACACATGAAAATTTAATGATACAGCGGTTTTTACTATGTACTTTAACTACGTCACAACTATTAGAGGACGCTAAATGAGTTTTTTAAGCAAAGTTAACAACTTAATTCGTATAAAATGACCCGTCGTATGCTTAAACTCGTTTTATGTATTATTTGAAATAGCGTTCGCTTTGTTGTCGAACACATAAAAATATATAAATTAAAGTTTCGGTATTTTTTCTATTCTTATTTTTATTTTTAAGGTAATATTGAAGCTCATCAATGGTTAGCAAACAGAATAAATCGGTAGACAAACATTCAAGCACCTTGCCTATTTATTACACTTTGGAGCACATTCCTTTTATTATATAGCTAGTACCTGGATGACCGAGCTTTGCTCGGTATTTTTTTATTGGTAAATTGTGTGATTTTTCGAAATTATTCAACGCCATCTACTGGAGTAGCTTTAGTGTTGTTGTGTCGTTGCTCTCAATTAAAAAAATACTCGCCAATAGATGTCAGGAAGAGTTATTGATTAGTATCGATAAAGTTGATTATTGAAAATACGAAGAAAATGACATTTTCTAAAAATGAAACCTAGCTAGATCGATTTATCGCCCCCGAAACCGCCAGCATACTAAATTTCATGAAAATCCTTTGAGCCGTTTCCGAGATTCAGATTATATATATATATATACAGATTATTATTTTATATTATACAGATATATTATTATTATTATTATACTGTTATTTTACATTTCCTCTCCTACGAGGTAACAAAAATCTAAACACACGGGCCGTAGCCAAGCGCGAGTAGATGCTAGGTGATCGTGTAAGCAGATGAGATGGATGAAGTCGTGAGGAACTTGCGAGTGAGACGACATGTGTTGAGTATGATTGCCTTTTGGAGTAAATGATGAGTGTTTTGAGGAACCTGTAACATATCAAGGCTACGTTGTAGGCTTTTAGGCACGACTCCAGTTGATGATATGACAATGGGAACAATATGGATGGTGGTCGCTCGCCACTGACGCTTCAATTCGATTGCTAGATCTTGGTATTTACTGAGCTTTTCCGAAATTGTCGACTGTATGTTATGGGTGTTAGGGATAGCAATATCAATAATATAAATAGTTTTGTTAATTTTGTCATGAAATGTGATATCGGGTCTATTGAAATGTATTGTTTTATCTGTGATTATAGTTCTGTCCCAGTATATCCTGTAACTATTATTTTCTAGTATTGTGTTGGGTTTGTATTTATAATATGGAGTCTTCTTTTCTATAAAATTATGTTTATGTGCGAGATGTTGATGTATGATGGCGCTCACTTGGTCGTGTCGATGTTTATAGTCAGTTTGTGCTAGGGCTCTGCAGGCGGAAGTTATGTGTTGGATGGTTTCAGGATTAGAATGACAGTGTCGGCATGTATCTGATTGGAAATTAAGTGTGCGTGTTATGTGTTTCTGGTAGTTCCGGGTGTCGATGACTTGGTCTTGGATCGCTAACATAAAAGCTTCCGTTTCAGGAAAGAGTTCACCACGCCTCAGCCAAGCGTTTGACGCTGCTTTGTCAACATATGATTGCTGTAAGTCGTGGCAGTGTCTTCCATGAAGGGATTTCTGTTGCCACAAGGCGGTTTTTTCATTCATGTCGGTAATACGTTCATTTCTTTGTAGGTTTTCATCTTTAAGGTTTAGAGGGGTGAAGTGTTTGTCTGCGAGTGTTACTGTTTTATGCAGTGGAGAGTGTTCTGAGCATTGATGAAAATAGTGTCTAAGAGATGTGATTTGTTTGTTGTGAAGGTTGACAACATATATTAAGCCTCGTCCACCTTCACCTCTAGGAAGGGTCATTCTTTGTACACAAGATCTTGGATGGTGTTTTCGGTGGGCAGTTAGAGAAGTATTTATGATACGTTGTAGGTTAAGAAGTTCACATTGAGACCATTTAATTATACCAAAAGAATATGTAAGTACTGGGATTGCGTAACTATTTATTGCTTTAAACAAATTGCGGGAGTTGAGTTGAGACCGGAATAGAATATTTAATCGATGCCTGAATTTAGTTTTAAGGCTATCCTTTGCTTCTTTTTGGTTAATCTGTCTAGCTTGTTCAAAACCTAAGTATTTGTAGGTAGCGTATGGTTCTAGAGGTTCAATAATCGCTCCAGATTCTAAGATGTAGCTATTTGGTATGATTTTTCCATTTTTGACCGAAAATGTCTTACATTTGTCTATTCCAAACTCCATGTGGATGTCGTTTGAGAAAGTTTGGGTGATATCTGCAAGGTGATGTAGTGATGCTATTGTGTTGCTGTATAATTTTATATCATCCATGTACATGAGGTGTGTAAGAGTAGTGTTTATATTTGGTGTGGTGATAGAATAACCGTGATTTGATTTTTTCAGCAAATGGGAGAGAGGGTTTAGTGCAAGACAAAACCACAGCGGGCTTAGGGCATCTCCTTGAAAGATACCTCGGCGTATTGGAATTTCAGCCGTTTCGGTGTTAACCTGTCCTGCAATTTTAAGCTTTGTTTTCCAGTTTCGCATTGAGCTTTCAAGAAAATAAATAAGCTGTGGGTGAACTTTATAATGTTGTAGTACGTAAAGAAGCCAACTATGTGGTACGGAGTCAAAAGCTTTTCTATAATCTATATACATGGTATTAATATTTTTTTTTCTAGATGTAGCGTGTTTCATGGTTATTGTATCTATTACAAGTTGTTCCTTGCAACCTTGCCTACTTTTTCTGCATCCTTTTTGTTCTTCAGCAAGAATATTGTTAGTTGCAATGTGTTCGTGTAGGATTTCAGCAATACATCCTGTAAGTATTTTATAAATGGTTTGTAGGCAGGTAATTGGACGATATTTAGCTGGATTTTGATGGTCAGTGTCTTTTGGTATCATGTATGTGATCCCCTGTGTGACGAAATGCGGCATTATGTTAGGTGTTTGAATAAAATCGTTGATGTGGTTGTGGAGTAATGAATGGACTGATGTAAATTTTTTGTACCAATAATTGTGTATACAGTCGCTACCAGGTGCTTTCCAGTTGTGGGTCTTATTTAGTACCCGCACAAATATTTCTAAAGGTATATGGTTGAAATTCATAGGCTTGATTGAATCAATTACTTCCGAGCCTAGCCACGATGCATCTTTATTGTGATTTACTGGATCAGCCCATATACTAGACCAGAAACTATGTATTGTGTCGATAGGTGGTGATGGTAAATCTTGATTATCAGTGCGTGTGTTGCGTTGTGAGGCAGATGACAAGGTCCTATAAAACTGCTTCTCATTGTTCGAAAACTTAGTGTTTTGTGACTTTCTAAGCGTGCAATTTAAATATCTTTTCAACCTACTTGATGCGGCATTTAGTTTTTGTTTGAGGGTGTCAAGGAAATGCTCATTGTTTGTGTTAGGTTCTTCATGCTGTGAGTGTATCTTGTGTTTATTTTTTATCTTTTCAACTAGTAAGATGAGCCTATTGCTTCTATTACCATTATTAAACTCTGTGAGTCTTCCAATGTCTCTTCTAAGATCTTGTATCTTTTTCTGTAATCTTTTCTGCCATGCTGGTTCCTTTTTCTCGTGTTTATGAAGTTGGGTGGTAGTATCCTTAATATTAGTTCCATTGCAAATAGCCGCTGTATATGCTGCACAATAAATTATGGTATGGGTGGTCTGAAAATCATGTTCTGATGAAATATGTTGAGGCAAAATTTCGTTATTAATGATATTAACTATTTGGGCTAATTTTCTTGAGGTATTTTGTTTTGGTATGTAGGGACGGGTAATCGGGTTGGAGTTTTGAAATTTTTGTACTGTTATATTGTATTGTTCCTTAATTTTTTCCACGTCAGGATAAAAAGTAATTTGGTTCAGTTCAGTATTTCTAGTGGCGCCTAATAGTGCATGTGCTTGTGTTGATGAGGTGAATATATGTGTGTGATTGTTATTTTCTTCGTGGTTGTTAGGCGCTTGTACGGGTGTTATATTTTGTGATATTATTGCGTGTTGTGAACTATGTTCTAAGCGGTTACGGAGCAAACGAAGATCGTTTGATATTTCTTCACGAATTTCTGTAAGTTTTTGATCACTAATCATTTTATTATTTAGGATGACTCGTAGCTGGTCTGATATTCTCTGTTCACTTACTTCTGACAATTCTGGGTGTTCTGCAATTACTGCTTGATGAAGGGGTTGACGGTAAGCTGACCTATTTTCTTCTAACTCTGTAATTTTATAATAGTTTCTAATGATTGTTTCGTTGTACTCAGCAGTCCATCTTCTTCTCTGCCGTAACCCTAGATGACAGGTTTTGTGTGTATATATGCTTGAATCAGTTTGTGCTGTGTTCTGGTTGTTGGATTGGTGTAGGTAATCTTTAACTTCTTCTTTTATTCGGTCTAATGTATCTTGGGAGAGTAATTTATTTCTTAAAATAGCTCGGCATTGGTCACCTAATCTCTGTCTAGATGCCTGCATCTGTGGGAATTTCTTTGAAAATTCGTGGTATAAATGATCGAGGTATATTTTGCTTGTAGATAATTTTGTGGCAATGAGGTACGTGCGCCAGATGAACTTATTCATATCTATCGACCATCTTTTGCGCGCACGGTTTGTGCCTGTGGCGGGTGCAGGTTCAATGACAAGTGCCTCCTGCACAACATCCACAGACGTAGGTGAAATGGTGTTTGATGGAGTATTGTATAAAAGTGGAGATGAAATAGGCGATTCATATGAATTAAATGATGATGATGTCGATGGAATTACTTCATTAAGCATATCGGAGTCCTTTTTTTCTTCTGCTAGGGTCATATCGTGGGGGCAAGTCGAAGGGGTAGATAAAATTAGTAGATTTGTATCATCGCCCAAGGGATCGGCTGTAACTTCTACGTTGTGAGTCCGCCTGTTCAGCTCACAACGACCGGCTGTAACACTTTTACTGGCGAGTGCCCGCCTGCTCAGCTCCTCACCACCGATGGATCGCATGCTGTAGCATCCAGCATCGGCTCCAGATGCGCCCCGGCGCACCCCGGGAAGCGGCCGTAAATTGTAGATTCTTTTATTCATCTCCATTTGGGCTTGGGACCGTTAGTTGAGAAAGACGTAGCCAAGGTGTTAGTGGCTACTAAATTTTGTGTATCACCTGTTCCACTTATTTCACAGGGTAAGGTCAAGTTTAAAAGACCATTCATGTCTTCTCGTAAGCCCCCCCACCACGACAAGGTGGTCCCCTGGGGGGGTTATTATTATTATTATTATATATATACAAGAATTGCTCGTTTAAATATATAAGATATATGTATACTAGCAAAACCCAAACGATGTGATCTAGGATATAATATATTTATTTATATACTAGCAACCCGCCCCGGCTTCGCCCGAGTAGGAGAGTAAATATTCCTAAAAAAAATATCTGTCGTAGTATTATATAAGATTTTAGCCACAATCGGTGACAGCAGGACGCGAGGGCGCACAGGCGGTTGCATCGCGCTTTAGTATGATGGGTGTGGGACCGCTTGAGTTTATTTAGTGCGCGATAGTTTTAAAATATTATATTATTAGTTTTAAAAACTCGTAGGATATTAATTTAATATAATAATTGGGTGGTGTTAAGGCCAATTATAATAAACATGAAATGCTTAAAGTAAATAATGTATTTAAATTTGATAAGGATTAATATCATATCGCTTTCATATATTTATAAAGCTTTCCAATTATGACATTATTATGTAACAATTTTTTAAACATTAAAGTGGGTATAGTTAGCTATCCCTAAAAGATAGACATATGCTATCGCGGACTTTCTGTAGATCTATGAAAGGGGAACAATTTCACCATACATTATTTTGTTATAATTCTAAGTGATTTTACAGCGTTTTCGATTAATGCTCCCAATCGGCTCGTTTTTTTCCAACTTCTTCAACAGTTATTGTCATATTTCAACAAATGTACAGAAAACATTAATGCATTATACACGTATCATTAATGCATTATACATATACCTTCCTATTGAATCACTTTATCCATTGGTGAAACCCGTATGAAAAAGCGTTAAGTAGTTTTTTAGTTTATCAGACAGACAGGAATGGCGGGGGACTTTGTTTTATAATATGTAGTCATATACCAATTGTGACGACCTATTCAACGGTATAAAAATGTATTTGCTGTTATAAACGTGCGGGTCAGAACAAAGAGGATAGATTAAAAAAAACCTTTATAAAAAATATACATGAGCCTAAAAAGATTTTTACAAACGAGTTTCATTCTAATATTAATTTCAAAAGATACACCAACATTCGTTTTTATACAGTATGTCCGATTAGATCGATTTAATATGAATGATTTATGTTAATCTATACGATATACGAATCAATTATTTTGTAATATAAAAAAGTAGTCCTAATACATGTGGCACGATAAATGAGGCACATATATGTCGCAACTTATAATAACATTTTCAAACTCATTATTTTGTAACGCTGTCAATGGCATTGACCAAGTTATTAGAACAAAGAGTAAGAAAAAAAAGTCAACATTAAAATCTATTAGTTAACTAATTTAAGATTGTAACACAATTAAATTTTCTTAAATGAAAACAAAAAAGTTACGGCGCCGGGGAAGGATACAAAGTCCTCAAAATGCATGAGGCGCAGGTACTAAACTACAAAACGGACAACCTTACAATTTCATAATATACGTCGTACATGACGTCGTACGATAAGTATTAGAAATGGCGACTACCACGATGATTCTTACAATATCGATCCATAATGGAGATGCACAAACTGACCGAGTACCATCCAGACCAGTATAGAAATTTATAATCCTAGTACAAGAAAAAGATAAAACAAAAATTGTAATCCAAAAATGTTAATTGTGATTATGCCTGGAAAACAAAAACATTCAAGCGAATTAAGCTACCAAATTGTAACCGATGACAAGATACACCAAATTAACACAATTAGCATCGAGCCGAGCGACATATCCGCCGCGCTGCCGCTTTTATTCAACTGTCCTTTATATGACTAAATAAAAACTGACCATGGTTTGATCATTGTATACTATCAATGTGAAAAATGTAAACTAGTAATAGGGCCTGTCTTTTAAAAATAACAAATTGGCTATATAACCCCTTCTCCAGCTAAAATATATCAAGCTATAGAGGCAAGCGCACACAGAGCAGTCAATTCAGTATCATAACATAACATAATAAGTAATTCGTGTGTACTTACATCATCCCTTTCTTTCTGACACGCCCTGCACTGAGCCCTGCTTTGTATCAGCTGCCTCTCTAGCTCCGACACCTGGGTTTGCATGTAGCGTCTCATTGAGTCCGATCTTTCTTTACTTCTCGTTAGTGATCTGCTACTCTCGAGTCTTAGCTCGTCCAAATCTTTCAGCAATTGAGAACATTCTAGTGCCTTTTCTTTGTATCTCATCTCTAGTTGAGAAAGTTTCTCTTGCAAGCGGAGGATTGAGCATCTGTTTAGAATTATTAATCTTATCTTCTTATACAACTTATATCATCTTAATATACAACCATGTATATTAAGGATCGCGTTACAGTTTAACTAAAAACAATTTAACTAAAATATAAAATTTATGCTGTGTGCTAGCATAACAATAGGTAATAAAAAAAAAATCTTTAATTAAATTTAGGTAACTAAACTTTATGTCACCTTTTATATTATTTTATTTAAACAAATTAAAATAATATTCCTTTTAGACGTTTTTTTTTATTATTATTAAGTAAAAAAAAAGAATAATAATCCTCTGGCAACGTCATGTTACGTCTAACAATCTTCCGGTAACTATAAAGTATTTTAATACTATTAAATGTTTTGTTTGTATTATTGTTGCGGCGTGTTAAATCTGAGTTTTATGTTATAGAATATAATAATAATAATAATAATATACTTTATTTCAACCATCATGCATCATATTATATTGTTAGTAATACAAGTAACTTAAGCCTATGTGTTAGTAAATTCTAAAGACTACTTATATTAAATATACTTAGGACATATTATAGAGCTTACTTGTTATCGTCAATATTTTTCGATAACTCATCAATTTCTCTTTGCTTTTCATCAGCTTCCAATCTTAACGCTTTGTTATCTTCGATTACCTTTATCCTATCTGCCTTTTCCATATTGTAATTATTTACAGCTAACACCAGCTGTAAGTTAAGTTTAAAAAAATATATATTATTAAATCTTACTATACAATCTTAATATACAATACTATACAATCTTACTATACTATACATATACTTTCCAATATATACCAATAACAAATGACATTTAATTTCAATTTAATTTAACGCTTTAAACCGCTTTAGATAATAAATAATCCTTATCTGTATTGGTTAAATTATTACATTAATATAAACTAATTAACTAAGAATATAAATCGTGCGACAGCCCAGCTAGACGAAAAACAAACAGGATTACGTACCGACTATTTCCATCTTAAACTGAAAATTATGATTGAACACAAAATGGTTGGAAAATGGAAATCCGTTAATCCCCTAAAATCTGCTTCATGGTACGAGCCTTCCCAAGAAGCTTAAAATTTTAAGCCCCATAGCAATTATGAATTGGTCTATATTTATTATGTAATTTTAAAATCAATATAATTTGAAGATTGAATTTTATTGAAATATTCCTTTTTCAAGTTAAACGATTCTGATACACAAGGATTTTACGTGTGTAAAATGAGTGTGGCTTGTTGTTACAAGTTTAACACAAAACTTTTGAATTTGCATTACCTCATTACTATTTGAGGTCTAATAGATGGAGGCATGGTGTCATGGTATCTGTTTCTAACAAAGTCAAATTGACTATTTCCTATTTATCTATTTATTATTATTGATATCTACGTAATTACATATTAATGTATATTACAATATAAATTAATGTATAATACAATTGAAGAACTGGCAAAACGTAAAAATCATCGTTATATAATAATAATAATAATACCTTTTCCTTTACGCGATGTAGTTCATTTGAAAGCTGTTCCGAACTGTCTTCCGCCAACTTCTGCAACTGCTTCGCTTCTTGGAGCTGAATTTGCGCACCCTTCAATAGATCAGGTAAAGGGGCTAATTCTTGCAGTTTTTCTTGGAACTGCATCTAAATTTGAAGTAAATTACCTATACTGTATAGTCTGTATATGAAATTCCTACCAGCTATCCTCCTGATGGATTTCGACCACAACAGCTTTACTCAAAACACAATTAGCTTTTAGTTTATTACACAAAAACAGTTACAGAATGTATCATTCCTGCATTATCATAATACAACCGATTGAGTTTTTAAGCCTGTTATTATGAAACATTCACATATTTCACATGTTTAGAAAATATTCGCTTAAGCTCATAGGAGACAAAAAAATATCGATAAATATTTAGAAAATTAAACAAGATTCTACAGTCGAAATTATACCTTCATCTTCTGTATTTCAATTTGTATTTGATCTGATACTTGTTTATTATCAAATTCAATGACATCAATCTGTCGTTTCATTTCTTCGACTTGCTGCTGCGCCTGGAGGTACTGCAACAATATACTGAACATGACGTTCGAATACGTACAGCTTAGCAAATGGGCTGGTGATTTTACTAACTATACAAATTGTCGAAGTGATAAGTGCCGTTGAAATTGATGTGGTATGTATAATTATGCATTTATCACAAAAACAAAACCTTAGATCGTCGGCTATTCCTATAAGTTCAATCGAACAAAAGTTCAATAACTAGACTATTTGTATACCTCTACTATATAGCAAACGAGATAGATATTTTTTTTACTTAAATAGCAAATAATCTATTTGAAAAACAAATTTTGAATTGCACAAAACATCCCATCATTCATTCATTCCCATCTCCAACATTCTTAGTGTTGTTATCCAGCAAAGTATTTGTGCAAAATAAAATAGTAAACTAATAATAAACATAATATAATAAAAATACCGCATTACAAACACAAATGTATTCGAACCAATTCGCAGATATTTTTCTAAGATATAATTTAAATAGTTCATCCGTTTTACGGACATTTTGTTTAAATATTATTTCATAAAAATATATAACTCGACTAACTTTAACACGATATTCTTGAGACTCTTCTATTTTCTCGTTGAGTGACATTTTTAATTCTTCGCTTTCTTCTTTGATATCTCGAAGCTGTTTCTTCAACGCCGTAATCTCATCGTTGGGAAATTTCCGCGATTCCTATTGTTAGCGCGTATTAAAATTATTAATTGCATCATGTTATATAATCATGAGATAGTGACGGTGCATGTGAGGTAGGTCTCGATAACTTTAGGTACAAATTACAGAACATTGTATTGAATTGCCGTTGTAAATTCACACGGTCAGAGTAATTAGAAAATGTATTAAGTCGACATCGAATAATGATACTTTGTAAATGCTACGCATAAATACAGTGATTTACTTTCAAAATAGAATACGTTGAACGTTTACTTAAATGCCATGATCAATTTTGATGCGTCGCAGTTTGTGTGTAGCTTAGACAAGGACTCATGGTTCAATTTTATTAAGAATTCAACAAAGATTACCAAGCTTATAATTACTGGTTGCAAGGTCGTATTATCCACCACTAACAAAAATAATGAACCACTACTAAGATAATTAAAAAGAAGTTCGTTAGCCTATTCCAAAAACAAGAGAACTAAACCCAAATAAACAAATTTGACATCGACATCATTAAGCTAAGGAGAATAATGTTAATGAAAAATAAATAAAGGTAAATTAATCAAGATCTGTTTACAGTGCATAATATAACAGAACAATTTGAAAATAAAATTCATTTGTAAATCTACGGTTTGTTTACCTTCACCGATCGTAATAGGGTATATATTTAAATATTTTCGCATTTATTAGTTTATTTAAATCTTAAACGAAATAATAAAAACGACTTAACGGTCGCGTCGCAGGCTTTCACCGCAATGGGCGTACCTAAAAACTAACAAATGTTTAAAAAGTAACTCTTTTTGCTTAGGCTCCTTTTTTCCGCTGTATCTATTCTTCTGAGCTACAAAATGTCATGACAAGATGTCATAGTCATGAAATTGGAATCAAATTAAACAATTTAAGACACATGTGGCGAGCTTAGTGGCGTGCCATTGACTCTCCAATAACACGCCACTAAGCCCACCACTTTGTCTTTGTTCAGCAGTATACATCAACGGATGATGATTATGATGAAACACAAAAAAAAATTACACAAAGTTCTAAAGTCTTATTTATACTAATAACACGGTTATTGAAACAATGTGTTACCTCAACGAGGTAAAAAAAATATTTTTTGAATTTGAAAAGTTTGAAACCATTCTTACATTCATCATTTCAGGACTGCATATATTATTTAGCTTTAGTTCGAGATCTTTGAGTTTACGCTCATATTTTTCTCTTTCAAACCTTTCCTCATCTGCAGAATTTTTAGCTCTTATTAACTCTTCACGCAACCTGGATATCTAAAAAACATTATGTACATTTGCGTATTGCTATTTGTTTACAGTAGGCTCTGCCATAATAATATACTTATTTTAATTTAATATTTTGTATTTTTATTAGAGGCATATTCGAAAAAAATGATTGTGTATTTTGAACAAACCTGAGGGACGGCCTTAAATTCGATTTCACCGTGAGATTTCATCGAACCTTCATACAAGGCTAAATCTTTATCTGTGACAGTATCCTAAAAACAAACTAAATATATATAAAGGACAATTGAAAAAAAAAATGTAACTTGGCATTTTTAAAGAGTTAGTTAATGAAAGCTAATATAGATTTATTTCCGCAATTTTCTTGTAAAATATAATATATTATGTCTAGCTACTTATACCATTAATCGTTGTGAATGTACAACCAAAACAAGTTTTAATATTTTTTTACTTCTCACTTGCCATAATTTTAACCTATAGTTATCTGTTATGTTTCTAAAATTATGACAAAAAAAAGGGTAAAAAAAAAATATTAGAATGTATAAATTAACTAACTATTCCACAAGCTGGATTCTGATTACTCAAATATAATCTATCCCGTTTCATTGCAGCTAATTCCATCTGCATTTCCTTCATCTCGTCCTCCATAACGCCTACTTGTTTTTGCTGAAAACGTTATATTATTATTATATTATTTTAATAATTAGTTACGCCATCAGAAGCTATCTAACAGCAACGACGTATATAAGACACACGGAAATGACATTTATATAATAAATGCAAAATCATTTTATATTATAATTTTTTTTATTGAGTATTACGCTAAACAAAGTCGATTTCATTCTTATCATTATTTTTCAAGTACAATTATTATAATTAAGTATTTATAGCAAAATTAGTATGGAATATAAAATATTTATCGTTGCTTTTAATATATTTAAATAATTAATACTAAAGCATCAATTCACGCCTATGTTCCAAATAAACCTGAAGATAATAACGTTACGCATTCATCAAAAACCATTAAAACTATCACAAACAATAAAATCAATTTCATATATTTTGATTTTCTACTATATTCCATTTTCATTCGAACTTTATAATAAATATTTTCATCATAGTAAAAGAAAAAGTTTCGAAGTCAAAGAAATTCGAAAACCCACGGTTTTGATAGAACTCATTATACTAGTTACACTACACTACACCTGTAGTGAAGCAAGAGAAGCACTCGTATTTCATATCTTGTAAATATGCTCTTATACATAATATATTAAATGAATCGCCTAAGAGTTATTAGGTAAGGTTAGATAGCCGAAATGATCGTGGATAAAATAGATAACGGGTTCGAAGCACAATAAATGTATTATGTACTTTTTCGACCATCATTTATTTTCGGTAACGGATGAAACTCTGCTACATATGTAATGTTATTAAATCATCACTTGGGCCGCTGATATTTTAAGATTATATATTATATCTGTTGCGAAAGAATAGATTTTGACCGTCTCGACGGCGGCAAACTTTTTCTGTGATATTATTATCATATGACTTAACGATCATATAAAATTGATGTCACTGAATTTATTTATTTATATAATTGTACTATCTCATTTAATGATATAGCTTAGATAATACTTACTAAGAAAGAGGGTTCTCCCGTGTCATCATTGTTCTCTACAGGCTTATTAAATGGCCAGTACTCAGATTGAGGCATGTACGTAGAATTTATAGAAACCAATTTAAACAGAAATATATATTGTTCTTTAATTTATATTAAATACACTATTATAAAACAATTTGTTACTGCAAAAGATAATTGTTAAAATGTGAAGCTATAAATTAAATATATCAAGTGATTAAACCATCAACGATGACATAATTGTTTTTTTTATTGTAACCAGCCTTTACTTTATTTAAAATAAAGATTAGGTATATAAGATATAGTTCAACGCGAGGAGCTCCATCTATAAATTACAATTAATAGATAATAGAATATAATATTATAGTCACCTTATTATACTGGTACCTAGTAGCGCCATCTAGTAGCGAGTAGTTTGTGTCTAAATTTACCTTCACCGGTAAGTATTAATTTTCATGGGATTTTATAATTGTATATGGACACAAATTATGGATATAATATATTGTAATATCTAACAAGAAAGGAGCATAAAACAAATACAACGTTTCGTAGTGTTATATATTATAATCAAATCTATTACATTTTTCTTAAGATTTTATTGCGATTTATTTTGTTTTAAGAATAATGATTATTGTTATTAATTATAAATAACATAAAGCAGTATTTATTATTATTTTGTAATTATGTTATAGTGTAGCTGTATATTAGAAGCTAGGCTAAATTGGTTATCATTGTTATAACTTAAATGTCTGTTTTGAATTGACGGTCCTTTCTTAACTATTCTGTTACCTAGAACTCCAGTAAACTTGTTACAGTTGTCACATAGATGAAAATATAAATGAAATCTACACATATTGATGATTTTTTGTAGTAAAAATTACCATCACCAATAAAAATATTAATTGCAATTTTTTTTTTATTTTCATAAAACTAAGCCTGCCTAAATCACCTATTTGTATGGACACCTTTATTATGTCTGTGTATAATCTATAGTAAAGAGTAAACTCATGTGAGGCCGCCGGGCTAAGCACTATCATCAATAAATTCTCTTTGACCGCTACTGAAAATTCCATACATTCTTCGATCCCTTGTGTTTTACTAATATTTTAACGAAATGTAAGTGTATGTTCATTATAAATGTATAACAATGCAATATCCTAACGATAAAAAGCTTCAGTGAATTACAAGTCTATTAAAAATTTTGCTCCATAAAAAAAAAGTGAAATATTAAAACATAAGATGCGCTTTTCTTATTGTAGACGTGGAAGGATATGTGTGTGGGTTTAAAGTTAATTATTTCGGAAGTAACAACGAAACTGCTTTTTTAAACGTAAGTTTTTTTAAGTAACATGTTTTTACTAAATATAACCCTTTGTTAGGTTAATGAACTGTATTGGAATTCCGTCAGTTACATTTTTTACCATTTCTTATTTAATTGACTATTAATTACATTAAATATTCATTATTAGTTATGTATCATTATTGTTAATCCATTTGAAAATTTGCGTAAGACGTTAGTTAATGGCAAATTGAACCCTTGAAGTTCAAGTTTGAAAAGAATGAAATTTGTTATTTTATCATACTAATATGTATTAATAATAATTAATTCATATTAACTTCGTAATATTGATAATGTATTAAATAATGCTATGTTCTTAAAATATTTCAATGTACTAGAATATTCTATTTAAATTCAGAAAAACGGTCATAATTAACTTTTAGAGATTTTTCTCAATAAAGTAAATATTTTATTTTACTAAATAGAATGTCAATGATTTATTAAAATATGTATTTTATTATCAATTATTTAATTATTATTAGATAAATATGTTCCTTATAAGATAGTATTCCTATTCAGATATCATATTCATAGCTTCTTTTTATTTCCAGAAACTATCATGGCATTATTTATCATAAGGTAAACAAAAGACAAAAAAAATGAATTTAAAACGAGACACAAAAATTGACCTCAGTGGTCCATTGTTACCGTCAATATTTAAATCAAGTAAAATAGAAACATGGATTGATAATGGCTCAAAAGAAAATTTAGACCGACCAAATTCACATAGGAAAATAATAAGGGTAAGTAAAAGTCAAATAAAATAATACATATAATCTATGCACACTTTGAAAAAAATAACCTATTAAACCCAGCCATTTTGTTACAATACCAAGCTTTCAGCATCGAAAGCTTGCTTTAATATTATATACATATGATGCAATAAAATTCAACCTTGATTTTTTACTTTCATCTCTCACATTTTTTCTTAAATTTTTATGTGTCTATACTATTTTAAATTTACCTGACTCATACAGATGAACAATGTTTCATGTACCACCTGCAAGATTTTAATAAAGACAAGTAAAGCATTGGCTCTAGCTTAATTTAAAATCTTTACTTGTGTTGTACGACACAAAAACATGATTGCCCACATTTATGTATAATTATTAAAAAGACTATAATATGTAAATTATAGTCTTAGAGTTAATATTTGTTGTATCTACAAAATGTTCCTTGTAAGTACATGTTGTAGTGAAGAAAATGCAACTGCAATTAATATTTAATACCAAAAACACTAGGTATGTTTGATAAATTACATGACTGGGAACATCTAACTTATTATTTCTGTCAAAAGGAAATATCATGGTGCACTATAAGAAATTAAAATATGGTTGACCACACTACATTCAGGATAGAAATATATATCATTTTTATATTTTAAAAACAAATCTATAAATTTAAAAAAGATGACATATTGCAACAGATTACATAGTCATATTGAATCTGCCTTAGAGTTAGTTTAAAAACAGTTGTAGCTGTCATGACTATTTAATGTTTTAGTATATAATATAAGGGTCATGCATAAGATGCTTTAGGCTCATATTGTTACTTTCTTCTAATTAAAAACTACAAATAATAAAATACAATTTATGATAAATAAAAAGGCATGGTCATAATACATTTCAGTTACTAAATGAATCTTTAATACAAACAGCACTGACATATGACATATGTCAGTGCAAGTGCAACGGTTCAAACTTCCTCACTCCTCACCTCAGTTTGCTACTAGCATCCGCCACGATGGGTTGTTTGCTATCAACTGTGGTGTGTAATATTTTCGTATTTTTTAAAGTCTATATAAATTTTTAAAATTTTAATTTTTCTTATTTCGGTTATTATATTAAATTAAAAGATTTTAATGTTTAGTAAATTAATTAAAACCTACCAAAAGTTTTTTTTTTTCAATTTAGAACTTTAGTGAAGTGGAGTTGGAGATATGTAAATTGTAGTTAATTTTGTCAGATTAACAGTGTTAGACAAAATATTTTAAAAGTGTTAATAATTTTTTGAATAATCTAATGTGTCTTTGATTGATATTATTATAAGTTTATTTTAATTTTTTTTTCACCAACTTCGCTGGTTGGATTTTCCAGTTTTTTTTATCAAGTGGAATGACATTCATCTTACAGTTTTTAAAACTATGCTGTTGTTTCAGCACTGGAACGAGCTGTCACGACTACAAAAGTCGTTGATCTATGGATTCTTCAGTACTGTAATTGCTATAACGGTGATTATTTACCTTACAAAAGAACCTATTGATACACACATTAAAGGCCCAAGACACCCTCAGGTAATTAATTTTTTTATATAATAATAATTTATTATGAAAATAATCTAAAACCAGTGTGAAATGCCCAGTGAAAACGTACATTTAAACAAATATTGGTTTTAAAAGTGAATTCTCTGATAGAAATGTGTTCTCAGAAAAAAAAAAAAATTCAGAGAATAAAATACAGTGTACAATAAATAAAATAATTCAATTTCGCGACGTGGTAGAGTTCGTCCGGGTTGTACAATTATTTATGTATTTATTTGAAAATTAACTATTGATACGATTCAACGAGTCCCTCCCATAATTTTGTCTGATTTTATTAATTAATTTATATTTCTGTTTACGGCCCCTATGTGTGTGCTATTTTGCCACGCGATTGTTTTAATTTGTGTAAACTGCTTAATTTAAGTGATATAGCGTAAAGGACAAATATGTTCTAAATTCGCTCGTGATACATCGCAGTTTCTATAACATTGATACGGCGTTTTGAAGTTTTAAATATTTGTTATTATATATATTAAAATTACAAAAGGATAAAATACAATTGTAAATAAATACATGGATAATGTTGTGTCGTTATAATTACTTTTCTTTCACAATTTTAATCTCTACGACTTGGCGAATTTTAATTTAATCTGAACACGCATTTTTTTCTGTTGGCAATTTTCTCTTAAATTTCGCTAACGCACCGGCGGCATTTGATGCCATTCAGTCAAGCAGTGAACTTTCAGTGAAAGATGACGACAATAAAATTGCCGACGGGTTTTTTTCCAAGACTCGTATGCGTCGGACTGGGCTATAAGCGTTGCAAGTTAGATTTAGTTAAAGTTTAATGTATATTTATAACGCTATTCGCTGGTTTACAAAACATTTCAGTTACTGCTTCGTTGTTGGTAGGTGAAATGTAATATATTTGTATCAAATATATTTTAGTTGCTTACGACTGATTTAGTCTAGTGTTTAGCTTTTAAGAATGCAGAGTCCGATGTCCTATGTTCGTAACGATATGAATAAAATGTTGTTCCGTATTTCTATTAATTTTTAACATAAACATACATTGGTTAGGCTCTAATTTTCTTACGGCTTATCTAGTACTAATGAGTCAGTGTATCAGCATACTAGATTTTACCTAAACAAATTGACAAACGACCATTTTAATTTAAAAAAATAATAGGCAACGGCTGCCGTCGGGGTACACGTTAACACCTAGAATGTATTAATTCTTCAAATTGAATGAAAGCTCTCTCGACTCTTTTCTTCTCCTTTCGTAAGATGGAGGAAGGAATGAAAGTGTTTCTAATTTCGCTTACTAGATTTCTCTTAAACAAATTAACAAACGACAATTTTGATTTTAAAAAATTGTAGGCATCTGCTGCCGTCGGGGGCACACGTTAACACCTAGAATGTATTAATTCTTCAAATTGAATAAAAGTTCTCTCGACTCTTTTCTTCTCCTTTCGTAAGATGGAGGAAGGAATGTTGAAGTGTTTCTAATTTCGCTTACTAGATTTCTCCTAAACAAAATACCAATCAATCATTTTAATTTACAGGATTGTTGTAGGTAATTTAAAAAAAAATTATAGGCAACGGCCGCCGTCGGGTGATGGAAGTTCTGTTCGACCGTATTATGTTTGTTTAAATAATTATTAATCATCATTACATATTACAAAAACAAAGTGGGGAAATTTGTTTTTATAATTTCCCCACGTTTGGCTGTCTGTTTTTTTCTATGAGCGCGATAAATTCAAAAACTATAGACTGAACTTTGATACGCATTTCATAAATGAACCGCACTCAGTCACTCACCGCTCGCGGATCAGTATTCGCGACGCGACGCGAAGGACGATTATTTTGTATAAATTATTAAGGTTTTGTGTGAATAGGTTGAAATATAATGATAATTGCTGAAGATGTCTAAAAATTACTTAGAGCTTTACTCATGTGCGCCGCTTTAGTTAATAAATATATTATGTATTACAATATAAAAGTTTTATATCGACCTTTATTTGCGCCGTGCGAAGGCTTGACGTGTAGTAATTGATTAGAAGTAATATGTATTAATTCTTTAAATTGATGAAAGTTCTCTCGACTCTTTTCTTCTCCTTTCGTAAGATGGAGGAAGGAATGAGAGTGTTTCTAATTTCGCTTACTAGATTTCTCCTAAACAAATTAACAAACGACCATTTTAATTTTAAAAAATTGTAGGCATCGGCTGCCGTCGGAGGCACACGTTAACACCTAGAATGTATTAATTCTTTAAATTGATGAAAGTTCCCTCGACTCTTTTCTTCTCCTTTCGTAAGATGGAGGAAGGAATGAGAGTGTTTCTAATTTCGCTTACTAGATTTCTACTAAACAAATTAACAAACGACCATTTTAATTTACAGGATTGTTGTAGGTAATTTAAAAAAAAATTGTAGGCAACGGCCGCCGTCGGGTGATGGAAGTTCTGTTCGACCGTATTATGTTTGTTTAAATAATTATTAATCATCATTACATATTACAAAAACAAAGTGGGGAAATTTGTTTTTATAATTTCCCCACGTTTGGCTGTCTGTTTTTTTCTATGAGCGCGATAAATTCAAAAACTATAGACTGAACTTTGATACGCATTTCATAAATGAACCGCACTCAGTCACTCACCGCTCGCGGATCAGTATTCGCGACGCGACGCGAAGGACGATTATTTTGTATAAATTATTAAGGTTTTGTGTGAATAGGTTGAAATATAATGATAATTGCTGAAGATGTCTAAAAATCAAGACGACTCAGAGCTTTACTCGCGTGCGCCGCGTTAATTAATAATTATATTATGTATTACGATATAAAAGTTTTATCGACATCTATTTGAGCCGTGCGAAGGCTTGTCGGGGAGTAATTGATTAAAAGTAATGAAAATAAAAACGTTTCATCAGCGATAAACTTTACGTGTTTCCTAAATATTACTTCATACTAACTGTGCCCCGCGGTTTCACCAGCGTATTATTAATAAATATATATTAATTAAAAATCCGCCTAGTACCTTTCTCGATGAAAGGACTATACAACACAAGAATATTTTTTAAATTCTAATCAGTAGTTCCTGAGATTAGCCGGATCAAACAAACAAACTCGTTAGCTTTATATATTAGTATAGAAGTATAGATAAGGCGCCCCGCCGCGTCCGTCTGTCTATCCTAACGCGATAAATTCAAACTCAACTGGACTTTCATACGGCTTTCATCAATGAATGTAATAAATGTGATAATTTTGTTGAATTTATTAAATTTTTGGGTGAATTGGATGAAATATAACGATGAGTGTTGAAAAACTTTGAAAAAATCATGAATATAACCAATCGCCCCGGCTTCGCCCGAATAAATAAGGGAAAAAAATATATTTTGGATAGGATTTACGTAAATTCCGTTCTTAGTGAACGTCTGCATCGGAGGAGTAACTGTGAGATATTTTAAGTTAGCCGGCGCATAGTTCAGGCGATCTCGTGATCAGGGGCCCTAGACAAGTGGCTTTACGTTATTGGAATAGAATAGAAAATAATAATCAATGTATGATGATGATTGACATTCGCGTTCGACGTTTCGAGTCGAACGTGACATATATGAACGCTTACATAGGTATAAATTACCTAAAAGTTTCATTTGATCGGAGGCGGACGGGTAGTAAGTTATTCATTAGGAATAATACAAACGTTTCTATCAAATTGCAAATTAATAAAAACGTTTCACTTGCGTTAAAGGCGCCCCCGCTCATCTGTATGTTCTGAACGCGACAAACTCGAACACTATCGAATGGAATCTCATGAATGGAGTGATTCATGAGTGAGATTTTGGGGTAAAATGAATTGAGTTTTTGTGGTAATTCGCCGAAGTATAACGAAATCCTTATTCTATTCGTGCGAAATCAGGACAGGTTGATCGTACATAAAATTACTCAATTTTTTTTTCAATCCTACCGTCATATCTTGAGAAACAAAATTAGACATAGGCCGCGAAACAAACTCATTACGTTTATTAATATAGATTTCTACCAAATCGAGATAGGAACTAGTGCATAAATTACATAATTATCATTATTTATCAATGTAGTGTTTTAATAACAATGCTTTTTCTTCATGATTGCGATTGTTATCAATTAATAAGAATTCGGTATCAATTCTCCAATCAATTTATTTAATTTCTTCGTCATTTTAAAGTTTTACCTTAAATAAGGAACTATTTTATACACAAAAAAAACCGTTAACCTAATACCACCCCAGTAGTTTCTAAATAATTTGTATTATTAACTCTTTAACTGATGGCTTCCTATCCCTAGCCGTTATAGGAGTATTATTATATAATAGCAAATCATATAGGAATTTTGTTCATCAGCTAGTGTCATGTAGCAGACATTAATAAAGGCCGTAAGAAAAATAAATTGTGATCATTGGAGAGCTACAAATCAATTGACAGCTTTGTAAATTTGTAAATAAACAAAACCGACTTCAAAAGAAAAACAAATTAATATGCACTAAAAAGTAAAAAAAAATTGCGTATTATTCTATAATTTGATAATTAATTAACTTACTATTTTCTACTCATCAATATGTAGGTACGATTGTGTTGTGTGGTTGATAATGTAGTTACAATTATTGTTATTTTTGGAGTCGATGGCAAAAAAAAATACAGTTATATATTAAAATAGTGTTCTTTCGATTGCTCACAAAAAAGCCCGCGTCATGCCAACTATTATAGTTAAACCACAAAAAAAAAATCAGTGGAATCGAATAGTGGTGATATTGGTATCATTATTTTAATCCTTATCAGTTTAAATGGTTTGTTAATTAAGGTTTATTATGTACGTGTAAATTCCACTTTAAATTATTCGGATAAGACTTATGATTTAAAAGTCATAAAATTCTCTAATTAAGGAAAAACAACGGAATGAACTAACCGTTACTGTCCTACGTTTAGTCGTTTAACGGATACTAATTTACGTGAAATAATAGTTTTTAAATTTTCGCGGACGAAGTCGCGGCCGAAGTGCTAGTATATTATACATCAAACGTCAAAATACCTATTTTTATTTTTATTAATATATCAAAAATTCTGTGTATTGGAAAAAAGCGAACTCATATAAAATATTAAATTCCAACACAAATATTTTGCATTCATTCATGCATATAGCGATACATCGCCATATCGCTTAATATGGTATTCGGTGACTACGTTAAAGTAGCTTTTAACAAGGAATTTATATATTATTTATCGTTTTGTTCAATACGCTCTTTAATTCCGATCTGTACATAAAGTTAAAATTATAAATTTGTATTTGTAACATGCGATGTAAATTATACTTGGTAAGTCCTAGACGAAGTCAAAGTTCGAAACTAAATTATTATTCATTTTACATGTTTGATTATTATCTATTATAATATTCTGTACAGTTTCAAACTTAAATTGTTGCTAATTGAAGTAGGCAAGTGCTCTGAATAATTAAACAGTGATGAGTCGTATACGAAAACTTGACGATGTAGGTACATGGTGAAAATGCAATAAATATTATTTCCATAGGTACTTATATACATATGAGAATCGACTTCTAAATATTATTTCGTTTAGATTATTTTATCGGTTTTTCTCACTTCACAGTTTTTTTTATTGATTTAATTGCCTTTGACGTTTTCCAAATGGACATTGAAGTAATGTGAAGCTTAAGATAATTCGCACAGATTTGCATATTGGTACCGATCTTAGGTATTCATTCTATTACAAATGAAATGTGAAAAATACAAACGGATCCTACTTCTGCTGAAACATTCGACGGAAAAATTAACGGTTTTTTTTCCTTTTTTTTTCTCGTAAACGCTTAATGTTATCATACAAATAGGTGTCATAGATTTACTTTTAACTAAGAACATCATTCCCGAAATATCACCATTTGAAACGTCGTAATTATTATCATGCACCCCTACTACGTCCGTATATATCCGTATATGTATGTACGGACGGAGGGTCCGAAGCGTCCGAGGGGTGGTAAACAATGGATAAATTTTGTGCGTTCAGACAGACAGACGTTTCATAATATGTAGTGATTTCATTACGTCCTTAGTTGTATAACGTTGTTATTTCAGAGACCAATAAGTCTCTTTTGTGAGCTTGGTATATTTTTGCATAACTTTGCTTACAAAATCTATTTTAAGGATAAATCTTCTGGTTATTTTATTTAAGAGGTGCCGAATTATTAGTGCATTACTTTTTTTTTTAATTTTTAACATTTCACGTGGGAGGGGAACACGGCCTAAATTTTATATGGGCAAAAAGAAAAACGCATGAACGCGTTTCCCTCACATGAGGTGTTAGGGTATGTGGGACTCGGCAGCTCGACTGGTGCATAAGGCTCCGTAATACCCACTAAAAACCAGCGGTACCCACGGGATCGCTTGCGAATCATACCGTGAGGCCCTGATGGTTGTCCCAAGCGGGCCTCCATTCTGACAGGGGGGTTCCGGGGGAACGGAGAATAAAAAGTCACGATTCAATCACATTAGTCGAGTAGAGAACAAAATGATTTCGTTTCCCCCTGGCAAAGCGTATTTCTCCCTAGCTAAATCGGCTGAGGAGAACTATTGTTGCCCCTTACTGCCTCTCCTTCAGAAGGTTGACGGGAAGCTAGCTACGGGACGGGACAGCTAATGAGAAGTCAAATCTCATTACGTCTTGACGCAGGTAGCGCGTCACTTCCCACAGTTCGCGAAATGCTAAGCAGTCTTGACGTGAACAAGGCTAGCAGTCCTCATGGCATTCTAGCAATTATCTTGAGGAACTGTGCGCCTGAAATGTCTCTCATCTTGACGCGTCTGTTTCGCGTCTCTCTTGAGACTGGTTAAGTTCCGAAGTCCAGGAAACCTGCTAAAGTGCAGCCCGTGCTTAAAATCATCAGTTTTCTATCGAATGACCACCTTTTTCATTCACACTACTAAACTGTGAAATATTTCGGGCAAGATAATTGTGGCATTAAGGGTAATAAGGGTGGTATTAAGGGTATAAAATGCCGACATGAATACGGCCGGGATGGTGATTCCGGCTCTCCCCACATTAGGTAAGTGGCGGCCCAAGGCGGGAGCGGAATTGATGAGCTTCGGGCTCAGTTAAACAAAGTGTTCCCCGAAGCTCCATCTTTCGTCCAGTATCAGGTCCAATTGTTTCATCTGGGTTTTAGCGTCGCCCACGCCTTACGCCGCCTCTGGCTGGATACCATAAATCCATACTGGCATTAGAAATTGATGTTGTATACTGAACTGAGGTTTTTTGAGGAGCCAATACGTCTTTATACCGGATGCATAATTAATCGCGATACATAATTCGCTTTGAGCTTAATCTGTTGTCTATTGATGAACGTTATGTACGTACCAGGGATGTTGCGGATGCCGATTTTTTCACATCCGCGGGTGCGGATGCGGATGTTTAAGATCTCATATAGATATAGTATATGAATGAAGATTTAAAACAATGTTAAAGTCATTATTAACATTTTTATTAATGAAAACTAGTATTAAGTATAATGCTATAATTTTTATTTAAGTACTTCACTTACTTATTTTCATTAGTAAGTGAAGTTAAAAATTACACTTAATAAAAAATATAGCCGCCTTTTCTGATGTTCTTTTCTTGTCACTTGTTCTTTTTTAATATTCCATTCAGAAAGCATCGTGTTAAATTCTTCGGAAATTATGTCACCAGTGTGACGGCCGTCGAATATCTCGCATTTCAAGATAATCAATGATCTATCAAAGTTTTCTGTAATACCATGGCAAGTCGGGCTAAGCAAAGAAGCATTTGAGCTTGGATCCCACCAAATGTCAGACGTAAACGACATGTAATCAAAATTTTCGGTTAATTTTTGTCGTTGGTGGTTCGGCCCTTGCCAGAGCACTTTTATTGCATATTTTACAATCAGCCTTCTCATGGGCCTCTTTATTTGGTTAAAAATAATTCCATATATTACTTTGTGTCGGTGGTGACATTGTTAATTAACTTGTTTTTAATTTAACAAACGGGATCTTGTCCTCCTAATTTTTCGCTTCCATTGGTCATTGTCATGTCCGAACGGCACGCGCCACTCGGCGGCCCTGCCCGTTTCTTACTTGTCGCAACTTGTATTACATCCGCATCCGCATGAAAATCCGCATTGATTATTGCGGATGCGGACGCGGGTGCAGAAGTCCAAAACTATGCGGAAGCTCCGCATTTGCGGATGCGGATGCGATGATCCGCAACATCCCTAGTACGTACATCAATAGACAACATATTGGATGATAGTGTTGTTTTTTATCGTCGGAATCTACATTAATCGATTAATATTCATAAAGCTGGATATCCCATTTATTTACAATCGCATTATTAAGGGCTGATTGGATCTTCTGTTTTTATAAGCCATAAAAAAACTTAAAAATTAGCTTATTACAAATGGCCTAGATGTCTGCCTCTCTGATTCTCGGCGTTTTCCGATAGAAACTGAACTTTAGCGTCCAAATGAAGACTGCGTAGACTTGACCAAATAACTACACCCATTTTTAACTAATTCAAAGTGCTGTCAAATGGCAACGCATTTTTAATATGGTGTCAAATGCAGCTTCAATGATTCTTATGGCACTATTGTCACAATCGCAATTCGTATTGAAATGTTGTTCGCCAACTTCATAGTAATATTTAATTTAATGTTTTTTTTTTAATAAGTACATCAATTCAGTATTCGGTGTAGGCGGTGAAGTAAGGCAAGGAACGCTTAAACTTAAGTTTTTCAAGTATCGATATTGTAATAAACAGGAAAATGTTTCGTTAATTAATTTACCTATTTTTTTTTTAGGCAACCATTAAAACTAAAGGAAAAGGAAAAGAACTTACAACACAAACTGTTGAAGTGAAAAATGAAGTGAAAAATGCTATAGAAATACACGAAAGGGTACTATTTTCAGGTAACGTCTTAAAACTTATTTATTTTTAACAATGAAATATTAACGCTTATTTTTACTCTTGGCACCCATAAGCCTTGTCACCTTGAAAAACAAAGTAGAAAAAATATTTTAATTTTAGTCTGTACAGTGTACACTGTAGTAGGGGAACCCAAGCGGGGATTTCGGGATTTTACTAGAGCGCGGCAGATTAATATACAGGAGTATAAGTACTGGTACGCGGTTAAGTACCTCCACCAAATATTAGCCCCATACATATTGCCGTCAATGATAAAGGATCAGATTAGTAAAAAAAATTGATTATCAGAAATTCTCGAGCGCGTCAGAATAAGGTAGGGTGAGTTAACTACATGCTAAAAATATGTATATTCCACTAATTTGACAATTTGAGAGTAACGTGAAGATAGGGGAGGGCTACAAGGTTGTAAACAAACGTCATATTGTAATTCACGAGCGAGGCTAATTTTTTTTTATTTTTGAAATAAATTCAAGGATAACGAAAAATATATAATCTGACGATTTCCAGAAGCCGAAGTAACAAAAATTCTTCGATAATGTATAATGCGTCCACTTGCGCGATGCCTACATTCCCGCGTTTCTATTCCTCTCCCATTCTTTCTCTATCTATTACTCTCTCACTTCTTGCTCAAATTGTTTTCTATTGCCATGACGTTATCACCGTTGATCACACAGATTCGTACGTAGTATGATATTATTTACTACGTATTTCCAACGCATTGGCTTATTGTGTTATTTTAATATAAATTATGTGAATTAATTAATAATTTCGTATAAATACAAGTATTCTACTTTAAAAACATACACTTTTTTATTCCAGAGCTTTTCAATTAATTAAGTTCAATGATTTAAAAAAAGTATTTGTCAGATTAGTCGAAATCCCTCCATATAATCGTTAGAATATGAGAGCACTTCTAGGGCATAAAAATGAACCATATACATATATCAATTTCATGCGCTTGAGTATTACAAAATAGTGAATTTTTTTGCACATTCTAATAACGGCCGCGAGCTTGCGTCACCAAAATCGTCAGATTATTAAATGAGAGCTTTATTTTAGCACTTAACATCCCCTTAGAAAATCTGATGCGCTCAACTATTATTATTTTCTTTATTTTAAACTCTAACGTACGACCACCCCCATCATGTAAATGATCAGATTAACATGGGTATATTATTAAAAATACGTCGGACATGTATGCTATCAATATCGCGCTCGATATTTGAAAATCTATAGCTACCCACCGATGAAAAGGTATACATTAAATAACATTTTTTTTATCATCTAAGCTTTGCAACCAAATAGGTCTCTATAACGAGTAAATCCCCATTTAGCATCGTGAACTTTTTTGGTCAGTTTGTGTTGGTAACTCGCTTCGCTTAAACGAAGTAAAAAAATATATATTTATACTACATATATATATATATATATATATAGTCTGTTATAAGAATTCGTCGTCGAATTCTAGATTTTAGCACATTTTGTAATGTATTTATTTATCAGGAAGGTTATCATGCGATCAACTTTGTTGCAGCTAGATGGCGCACATATAAATTCCATACCGTTCAACAGACCGCCATTGCAATTCGTATATTATATATACCCTGGCAGGACAATGTATGTTGTATTGAAAACATTTGTAACATTTTTATGAACAATATTTGATAAATGATTACAGGTCCAGGCAACCCTCGACAAATCGCCGTAGTGGAGTCTTTTAAACACGCATGGAAAGGTTACAAGCAACATGCATGGGGTCACGATAACTTGAAGCCTGTATCCGGAACGTCTTCTGATTGGTTTTCGCTCGGACTTACCATTGTTGATAGCCTCGACACAGCCTACATTATGAATCTTGACGAAGGTAAGCATGGAACTATAACTGCTGTATTTTTCTAGCGGCTAGCTTATATGGTTGCGGATTAAAAGGTCCCGGATCAAGCTAGTAAAAGATTAAAATTTTCATTAGATTCTTAATACGTATTTAATAATTTATAACTAATTACTCCCGTGACTCAATAAATACGTAAATATATGTGACTAAACTCAAATAATGAGAGTGCCCGCCGTGTTCGAAATAGACCAAGAGGTTTAGGTTTCTCTTAGATTACGCGCCGTATTCGAAATAGAATGAATTTGTCGGTTAATCTCGAAACCACAAGAATTCGATAGATTAAGAACAGAACAAGAGCTTTTGCCGACTTGTAGGGAAAGATGTCTTACCTGATTTATCCTACGCAGTTACTCTACTTCATTACAGAGTTCGAGGAAGGTAAAGAGTGGATAAAAAATGAGCTTTTCTTTACAAAACACAAAGATGTCAATTTATTCGAGGTTACCATTAGAGTTCTCGGCTCTCTGCTCACGAACTTCCATTTCACGCAAGATAAAATGTTTTTGGACAAAGCCGTGAGTATTGTTTTCGGTTTTGTTACGAGGATGAATGTTGAAATAAAATAAAATATGATCATGGTAAATCAATGCTTTACCAGCTAGAAATAAAAATAGAAGCAAATATTCCAGTATGCCCAGGCCTAACTCCATGATTTCATCCTAGCATTCATCCTAATAATTACATTTTCTTTTTAAATGTAGCTCTAAAATATCTAGTGGTAAATTTTTGTACTAAAATTTTACTGCCTTTTGTACTGCCTTTAATCATTATTCTTTATTCCTTGCTTCCTTTGTATTCAGTATTTGTCTCTATTTTGATATACAATTTCAGAAAGATCTCGGCGAACGTCTCATGCCTGCATTTTCTTCGAAGTCTGGCATTCCATACTCTGATGTGAACTTGGGGACGGGAACCGCGCATTCCCCTGACTGGGCGCATTACAGTACCACCGCTGAGGTCACTACAATTCAACTCGAGTTTCGCGAACTCTCAAGGGTCACCAAAAACCCTATGTTCGAGGTAAATAATATGCTTATTTCACTTAATATTAATTCAGTACACAGAAGAAATATAAACCACCAAAAATACCAATATTTGAGTAAGTATACGTAATATGGGCATGTGACCATTTAAGCAAACTTTATGTTTTGTGCGGTACCACAAATTTTGTGGGTTAGCCCACAGACTCCTTTGTTAATCCGTCGATTTATTATACAAAAAAAAATTGTATAATTAATTATATGTGTATGATTTTAAATATAATTAAAACTAAGATAATAATATATAAAATGATATTTACACGTATAATAAGTGTATTTTTTATTATGTAAATTAAATTGTGTGTCCAAATCAAATTATCATGCGTTTACGAAATGATAGCGATAATATTATCAAAGTGTCCGTTATATTATAATTACATATATATTTATTAGCTTAACTGGTGATTTTAATTATATATTTCGTATGTGGCAACAGCGAATTGCGTGATTTTTTCTATGTGTGATTCTTCGAATGCGTCCTTAACTAAATTAGCGATTGCGAATTTTGACACTAACAGCTAAAAAAGAGCATATATATAAATATATATCTATATCTGAATTAGTCCGAAACGAGAAGTTTAAGATTTATGACTAGCTAGACTATGTCGAAACAAGCTAATATAAAAGCTTACGCGAAAGTAAAATTTGCCAACTCTTTTCCTTATTGAATTGGATTATTTTTTGTCTAATAAAGCGTATAATTTGTTAAGCTTAAACGCTTTATTATATATTTTAAATGTTATTAATAACAATCGAATGCTCGGCGTCATTAACCATCGCGAAATTGCTAAAACAACTTTGTAACACACAATAAACTCGTCAAAATCGGTCCAGCGGTTTTTAAATGACTGGTGTATAATGTTATGTTGTATGACACTTTAAATGTATTTTATTGTACACCGTGTATGTGTGTGTGTGTGTGTGAAAGAGAGAGAGAGATTTACTAAAGTGAGAAAGTCAAAACATATTAAAAATGATTATAACTATGAATAAGATAAATTGTAAAATTGTAATAAGAAAAATGCTTAACGATGCGCAGCTTTTCTGATTAAAAAGAAGATTTAAAAATAATCATAAGTAACTTTACTTTTACTACTACTTTCCGAAAGTTAGGTTCACAATTGAAATTTTCTCTTTAATTTGTATATTCGTTTTGTGCTCGACGGTGAGGGATAACTTTGTGAAGAAACCTGCAATATGTATGAATCAGCCGGACGGATGTTCTTCCCAGTAATATAGTAGCGGTAGTAAAGAAAAATAAGATATTCCGGATCAGCTCGGAACCAGTCAAAACTACCCCCATTTAATGTTGTGTTTTTGGAAATGTCAGCAATTGAGCAATGACAAAATAATCAACCTTTTTAGTTTGAAAAGAGACGCTCTAGTCGGAACTTAACGTAAACTTTATGTAACTAAAAAAAATCAACTATGTATTAAGAAAACCATTTTTTTTTTTAATTCAAACTACAATAATTGTCGGATTGATCACAACTTACTCATCGTACGAGAAGGTAACCGATACGAAACAAAGGGTTATTCGTCCTCCTCGAATGCCGGGAACAGAGTGCGCGAGAGTCGCTCGCACTTTCCACACGACTACATATACTTCACGAAGCGAATTTAGCACTGCTCGGTGCTTCGATCGTCTTCCGTTTTAGTTTATACGACGATGTATAAAGACTGAACTAACTTGACCAGACTTCTAAAATCAATAAAAATGTAATGGTTTTTAGAAAGCGATATTGAACGAATTGTTGTGATTGCGCAAAGTGCAGTAGATGCAGTAGTGCAGGTGACGCGCGAGCGACAGTGAGTTGCACTGAGTTAAGTTGAGTGTCATCAGTAGTAAATGACAATAAAACAAGTTCGTACGCTCATTTGATTATTTTATGAACTTTAATCAATAATTTCTTGGGAAGGTCAATCTTTGTAAACGCGTCACGGAATTGCTGATGAGACTTCGTTATTTTTAAAATTACAATACATAACTTGAGTTCATGGATGTTAGTATACTTTGGGAATGCTAAAAAACTCTCTGAATTTCTTTCACCGATTCTTCTCAGGTCAGGGTATTTATTTAATGAGCCAGTGGTTTTTAATTTTAATATCATCAAGTATATATTAGTATGGCGACCAATTGCCTATCGAGTATTGAATGTTTAATCTAAAGAACGAGAGAACCCAACATTTTTAGAATGGGTTTTACTTCGTAGTATTCGATTTAAAAGGTTGACTGACTTTTGAAGTGTCATTAATTTACAATTAACTTTATTTTAACAATAATATTTAAAAAAAATAAACAAAGAGCGTCAATTTTTAAACTATGAATGTTAGTACATATTTATAACAAAAGTTAAATAAAAACTAGCCGAAACAGTTTTGACATGTTCAAAGTTACACTACACTTAGTAATATGGACACGTACGAGTGCCGCCTGTCAGCGCAACGTGCAGTCAATCGACCTTGTATGAAAAACTTCGAAAGTTTTAACTAAGCCTTAATCATCTTTAAAACAGGAGGCGGCAGCGGCAGTATCAGAGAAAATTCACGTACTACCGAAGGAGGATGGACTTGTTCCTATTTACATAAACCCAAACGACGGTCAATTTATAAGTCGCTCTACAATCACGCTCGGTGCTAGAGGCGACAGCTACTACGAATATCTATTAAAACAGTGGATACAAACAGGAAAGACTAAACATTAGTAAGTATGACACGCATTACAATATTGTTTTAAAAATGTTTTATTAGAAAAAGTTTTAATTGATATTTATAAATATATATGTTGTATATGTTTAGTTTTCAAAATTACATTTAGGTGTTCAATTTTTAATATCAATTTTTGTAATTCATACTAAAACTTCGAATGTCGCTTGCTTCCCGAGACGTCTCGACGATTGTACCGTCTTCCTTACGACAAACGTCCGCACGCAACACCTCTTATAAGGACACGCTCAAATGCTTCCTCTGCCCATTATGTTCTTATTGTTGGCACCGCTTTGACCCGTACCAACTTCTGTGAGCGCAACTAGATTTCCGGGACGTGCAGTATTGTAAATCCGGCAAAAGAAAATTGTAATATTCATTTTTTTTTCAGCTTGCAACATGACTACGAGGCGGCCATAAATGGCGTTAAAAAATTATTGGCAAAGCGATCCTCACCCAACAAGCGATTATTCATTGGTGAACTGACCTCTGGCCCAGAAGTAAGTTTATATTATAAGATAAATTGTGTTTTATATATTATTTATCAATTTTATTCGATTAAAAAAACGAACTAATAATGAAAAATAGAATAAAAATTTATTACAGACATTCAACCCTAAAATGGATCATCTTACGTGCTTCCTGCCTGGAACACTGGCACTAGGCTATGCCAATGGCATGCCCGGCTGGCACATGAGTATGGCAGAAGAGCTTTTGCACACCTGCTATTTAACTTACTCAGTTCAACCCACCTTCTTAGCTCCCGAAATAACACATTTTAACATGGTAATTATGTCTTGATTTTTGTTTAAATGTATTCGAAATGTGAAATTTAGTCTGTGGTTTGTGCGTATAAGCAACTATGTGGTCCAAGAAAATCAAATTAGTAGATTGAACACGAAATAGAAGATTTGTAAATGATATAATAAAACTTAATTTAAGGCTTAAGAACTTTATATAACATGATGTTAAATTTTCTTCAATTTGTTTGTTGCGTGATTAACCAAGTGTCTCCAGCCACACCACTTTGTATTCATATTTACGTACTCCTGTGCCCTCTCCTATTATATTATATTCAATTATCTGATACAATTCGCGGTCATTTCATTGAGGGACTATACTTTTAAAAATACATACAGTGTTAAATACAGAAATAAAATGAGAATGTCTCTTTGTGAGATTTATGGCACCCTTTTTAAACATTCTTATTTCATTTCAAGGCGAGCTCAACAAGCGATATGGTGACGAAGCAAGCGGATGCTCATAATCTATTAAGGCCGGAGTTCGTCGAGAGCCTTTTCTATTTCTACCAGCTAACGGGTAACACGACCTACCAGGAATGGGGATGGGAGGTTTATCAGGTATTGATTTAAATTATATATAATCTGCATAGCGGATATGACCATCCTTTCTAGTTGTCATGTGTATCCCGGAATTTTCTTAATGTTTTCCCCCTTGTGATACTGGGAATGGAACCAGGAGGTCTTTAATGGATTAGTCGAGACATTACCTAAAATGGAAGTATATCCTAGACCGAAAACAGATATGAAGATTTAAATAACCACTTATACATAAACTTATTTATTAAACACTGATATATAAATGTTGATTATTATTTAACATGTTAAAAGTATATATTTTTTCCTTTTAAGATTGATTCCTCCACTCGTATTAGCTATCAACTTGTTTCAACTTTAAGTTTATTAATATTTTTGTTATTACTATAGCTAAGAATTATATTTCAGGCTATCGAGAAATACGCCAAAGTACCCAACGGCTATACCTCTATTGCGAACGTGAAATCGACAAAACCGGCATACCGAGACATGATGGAATCTTTCTTCACCGCGGAGACCCTAAAGTATTTATATTTACTATTCAGTGACGACAGGTACCTCTTAGATTTAAATAAATATGTCATCAATACCGAGGCCCACCCATTGCCCATCCACAAGAACTAATGCCGAAACGTACGGATGATCCCATTTGAAATATGCTGCATTTCGAGGGCAAGAGAAACATTTTATATATGATATGTAGTTAAGAATTATTGTCTGTAGTATTTACTCCATATTCTTATATTTACAAAACAAAAATATTTTATTTTTTTTGTCTACAGCTGAAATTATTTCATATCAAGTACAGATACAATTTTAATTCAATTAAATTTTTTAATAGTTGTGTTTAAAATTTAATATTTATTTTCTTATGTAACTTTTCAAATCACAATTAATCGTAATAAATATTGTGTAGGTTATTATATGTCTAATAGTTGTTGTCAGTAGTCAATGTGTACAGTATAATAGAAGTTCTGTTAGCACAATAATTGCAGTGTTGGCTGGTGTTACATTATAATTGACATAATTTACTCATACTGGATGCTCCAGAATCGAATACAGTCCATTTCTATAGAATTTATACAAATTTTAAATTGAAAATTAATAACTTTTAGACAAAATTACTTATTATGTTATTATTATTAAACTGATTGCAGACAGCGAGGCCATAGGATACATCTATGTTGGGTGACAAATACTTATCTATGTATTATTATTTTTTTTAAATTAATATTAAAATTTAGCTGAATTCAATTACGTAAAGAAACTTGTGCATATTCTATTGGAATGGATTAATATAATCGAGTCCCGTAGTGCTGAAATGTATCGAAACTTTATTTTCCTTTTATATTAACCGTCACTTAATTAAAATGCTATAATCACAAAGTTTTTAAATTACATGATGTATATATATTTTTTTTTATTTGATTCATTTTGGCGCCGGGTCGAATTATTATGCTCTTTATATTTTAGATATTTATATATTTATTTAATATTAATGATATACATAAAACATTATGTATTTAGTTACATTGACTATGCCAGTAATATTCATATTCTTTTTAGTCTAATTGGCATTTTATAAAACATAATAATGTATAAGTCTGAATAATTAAATCTAGATATGATATGAAATAAAATGTTCATATTTATTATACCACAAAATTATAGAGAAGAATTAGAGAGAAATTCTTAAAAAATTAGACGCCAAAAATAAAAGCCCCTTTTTTATTTGTATATATATGACTTATTTTTCGAATCAATCTCATTTTGTTTAGTGTAAGCGTATCACTGAATTATTTATAAATAATAAAATTATTTCTATATAAAAGAGATCCGATCTCGTATTATGCCACCCACTAATGAGCTTAGCTAATTATATATAAATATTAATATGTTAATATATGTTCCTAGTATCATAACAATGCAATATTTATTATTTAAATCGATATCACAATATATATACTTATGTTTCAGTAAGAAATGTTCCCGGTCAATAATACCTTTAATTATTTAGTTTAACAACATACGAGGGGTTCGTCCCTAAAGGCGTGTCATCTCGATAAAGATAAATTTACACTACTGGAATGGAAAAAATATTTTCAAACATGTTGCCAGTCAATGCTTGAACCCAGGAAGATTTCTAACTCTAACATCAATAACGATAAACAATAAAATATCGCTCTACGCAATTTCGCACACAGAACTAATAAGCGTTAACTATTAAATTGGTGTCTATTTATCATTAGGATATATTCATTCATTCTATATTAATATACTGATAAGACGCAATTATTGAAAATGTTCAGTTTATTATATTATGAATATGCCTGTTGATTGAGCATCGAATGTTGATAGAGAATTCCTTCTGGATCAGTTTGTTGCGCGTACGGGCTTTATGACGTCAGACGAGGCATTAGCGCAAGCAGCCTCTTACCTCCAGTGAAGTCAGGCAACAATATTGACACAAAAATATATATTTACGGAACATTTTCAGCATTTGCTAACACATATAGGGCTCTTCAAGCCGATCTCAATGTTATAATACAATTTTTCTTATATATAGAGGTGTAATAGGTGTTAATCTTATGTTATCATTTTTATTTCCTAAGTTATTGCTTAGATAGGTTATGTTAGATTTATCGATTTTGTATTTGTATATTTTGTTTGTGCAATATTTTGTATTCTGTTGCATTTTTTAATTCAAATTCAAATTCAAATTCAAATATTTTTATTCAATGTAGAAGTGTTACACTTACTTATTGATTGTCATAAATCTACCACCGCAATATTGCATTTAGTATAATATCAGACAAAATTTTCTTCTAAGTAAATTTCTTTTTTAATTAATACGTTAAGTTATACATTTACTTTTTTAAATACTGCATGATGCATTGATATTATACCAAAAAAATTGATATTTAATTATATATATACGAGTATTTTGGCCTAAGTCTGCTATTATATATATCATTTAGATAAATTATAAAAATAATAGATAAAGTAATAATAAGTTACCAAAAAAATCTAGTTTGCTTATATATTTTGTTCTTAAGTATATCTTAGTAAGTCAATTTACACTATCAGTGGTTTTCTTATTATTATTCACCGGTTGTATTCCTTAATGTGTTCAGGCTCAAGGGAATTTTCACAGGTTTTTTTAAATATCTTCGAAGGATAAGTACACGTAGACATTACACATACATAGCGCAGTTTTAAATATAATGATTGTAACACCCCTACACCATCATTTCAAAGATTGTATTAATACCCTTCGAGCCTCTGGAACTTGTACACTTATTAGTAAAATTTTATTTGTCTTGTATTTTAATTTTATCTGAGGAATTTTAAAACTATGTATTTGAAATAGGATTGACATGGAGTATACTGTATGGGACAGGGTTTGACATTGTTTATTGATGTCTTAATAGTCGTATGGTTGTATTTAAAATTGTATAAACTAACGGCGATATGTACTGCCAACAGAAGAAATAATTCATGAAGGCATTTAAATTTATTTGTTGTTAAAAATCTCCTATATATTGTCTCTGGATATTGAGTAATTTATGCTTTGTCTATGACTGGCAATTTCATTTTCCAGGATAGAACATATCCAGAGAATGAGATTTTATAACATTTGCTTCGTTTAAGCATGTCAGAACTTTTTCTATAAAAAAACAAACATTAAAACGATGTTTATTGTTGCAATATAAATATTGGATTATCCACCTGGCAACCTTGTGTTGTATGTTTTCTTATGGTTGTGTCAAATTCAGAGAAATTCATGTTTGCCAAATTAAAAAAAAATTGCTATCTCGAGTATTAAAGAACAAGCAATAAAAAATATTAGATAATTTGTAACTAAATAATTAATCTAATTATATTATTTTGTGAATAAGTAGTCACTCAAGATGGAATCTACTTCACATTTGTGATTACTTAAATACAAATAAATGATAGCATGACATGTAATTGAACACCCCTGTACTCAGTGGTTTAAAAAATGGTACGTAATTATAAAGATGATCCACTACAATATACTCTCAACTTTCCTTTTAATATCCACAAAATATATTTGTCTAAATTATTCATAGTCATGTGATTAATGAGTGTGCGTTATATGAAACGATATCTTTGTGTCTTAACTTTATGTTAGTTAATTATTTTATACTCATTTTTATCATTTACAGTTAATGATTCATATCTTTTGTAAAATAATTACTATTTTATCCTCTGTATATTTTAATCTGCGCTGAATAAAATTGTACATCTTAAAATGTTACTGATTTATTTAAAAAAAAAAACACATTTTCCATTTTCCATACATTTATTTATCAGTACAAAATGTGTACATATTTAAAAATATATAATACTTTATTCCTTACCGAGTGACAGACTCCAAAAGTGGACGGAGACTGATGAGATTCAATTGCTGTTTTGGCAAAGTTAATTTTAAAACCAAACACATCATACAATGTATGAAATATTAAAAGTAATAGAATAATCAAGTAACAAATTTATCAGCACCCAACACTGAAATGTATCAATCCAATTATGGATCGACAGTTTTAATACTAAACACTACATAAAGTTAAATACAAAAATATATAAATCTTATCACAAAGAATGAGGTTTTAGTTGGAATGTCAGTGATCAAATGCTTAATTCAAAAGTTACAATATATCTTGAACATACTCATGTTTTGGCACAAAAATAAGTATAAAAATAGAGCTTAATCTCAAAGATCATACAAATGCATAATAATGTATTATCAAAATTAATATAATTTGTTTGTGTCCTGTACTTGTTAATATGCTATGCATGATTTTATAAACAAATGGCAAATTTGAATACTAAAAACATTAAAGGCAAAAGCAGTAAGAAATTTTTTCACACTATGTTCTTACTGTCTCACCTCATCCCGTCTGTGTATTTGTCAAAACTTAAATGTAATACAATATTGAGTTAATTCTAATAACTTAATCTAAGTCACTTTATGGTCTCACTAAATGAGTAGGGTATATATGTGAAGACACATACATATATGGCCTTACATAAGGTCTACAGTAAGAAATGCGACAAATTTAAGTATTAATAAATGGATATGTACAATATAAATTGCTATGACAACCAGCTTTCTTTGAGGCAGAGTAATTCATAGCATACTATTATTAATTCTTATGGAATGTTCTTTAAAAGATTATGGATAGTACAATTGAAAGATTATCCATCTACAAAATACCCCTTACACAAATATGTGATAACTAAACTAATGGCAGCTTACATGAGCACACAATCACAACATTGCAATGTGTAATATAGGCATTTAATTCCACAGTCTTCTTCCTCAACCGTGGAGGCAGTAGAACGAGTCTTATGAGGTGGTGGGGATCTAAGGAACACGCTATCCACATTATCACCTAATTTGTCTTTTTCTGTCTTTGTGTTTGAGGAGCTTTTGTCCATTTCATTGTTTTCAAGGTAATCTTTATCTGACTTGTTCCCATTATCATATGCATCTCCAGCTGCATCCTGAAAGAAATTCATGTTTTTTATTAATGTAAAAATACTATTGTTATTTTTCTATATATAGAAATAATACATACTATATGTATTCTTGATCAATCATTAAAACATTTTTTAAGTTACTATCAAAACTTGAAAAAGCTCGATTTATTTGATTCAAAAACAAATAAATAAAGAACATATTTAAACCTTTTTGTCTTCTTGATCACTCTTAATAAATTCTTGTTTTTCTTCTGAATTTGTGCTCACAATATCAGGTGGAAGTTCTGAGGCTGCTGCAGCCCCTGCACCCGCAACAACTACCGGAATATGGCCACTGTGTTGAGGAACCAATAGGTTGGACTCTTCATCTTTCTTCTTCAAATGTGTCACCTGGCTAGACGAATCTCCCGACATGCTTTAAAAAAATACGAATAATGTAAACACAAAGTTCGCTTCTGTCGATAATATCAAATTTTCACAAATATTAGATCGAATCTTCGCTCATGACATTTCACGTATGTATCTTGAGCGATTAAATTTCGCCTCGTAAGTGACACTGGGCAATAAAAAAGTAAACAATAGCCACTGATGGCAACTGCAAAAGTAATCATATTACTGCATTGTTAGTCAATTCACCTTGCTAAGGCGACAGACTCTTTCTGTTCTATTTGCTCCACAAGTGATAAACGACGCCATTTGCTTATGATTGTTTCAAAATTGTTGTTTTCTTGCATTTTGATTTTTGACAAACATTAACTCACCAAAGAGGTTGTTTTGATTTCTAATTTATAAATTAAACAATGTATAACAAAGGGTAGATATGTTTATATATCTGAATAAATGAAAAGGAATAATGCTTAAGCAAGTAACGTAAACACGTTAATTCAATTTCGGACTCTTTTCAAAAAAATAGCAAATAAAAACTTATTTTGAAACTTTTGTATTGTACCTACTTCTTTCAATTTAGCTTTTGCCTTTCAAACAAGCTGCCAGCGAGACGTGACCTTCATCTTAGTTTAGTAGCAGTGTTACCAATTTAAAAAAAAATGTATAATTCCAATAAAGTAAATATACAATTAGAACAGTTTTTAAACATTATTTTAAATTATTATTACACGAAACATTGTTTATTTGAAAAAAAAACATAAATTTAGTATTTTCTCAATATTTAAAGAATATTTTTCTTAGATAATATTTATATTTATGAAAATATTTTTAAATTGTTATATAAAATGGTATTAATTATGATACTTATTCAATTCACATTTAAAACTGACATGTCAAATTTAAGTGCTACCAGGCAGAGAATCAAAATATAAATATACTTACAAATTGTACATAGATGGCGCTCGGTCACCAGTACGTTCGTTTTTGTGAGAATTATAAGCCAATTCCTTATGCTTGTTTCGTTTTTTACCGGGTAACCATATTATACCAAAAGTTGACGATTTATTATTTCTTGATGGCTGATAAGATGATGATCCATAACTTTTGGGAGAAGTAGTCGCAACTGTTGGTAGTTTACCACCGGAAGGTAAAGCGGAGCCCAGTTTTGGAGTGCTTTTTCCGATATGACCAGCAGTCCCACTTTTTCCAGTGGGACCAGTGCTTACTTTCTTCATTATTGGTGCCAGCTTAAGAAATTATCTAAACAATATTAAAAAATATAATTATAAGTGTAAAATAATAGTAAGAATATTAAACAAAAAGAGTAATAATAATAATAGGTAGGTTGTAAAATATACTATTATATAAAGCTGAAGAGGTTGTTTGTTTGATCCGGCTAATCTCAGAAACTACTGGTTCGAAATTATACGACTATAGTCCTTTTATCGAGGAAGGTTCTAGGCTTTAATTAATTAAATAAAAAATAAATAGGCTAGGATTTTTATTAATTATACGCGGATAAGACCGCGGATATTAATATAATCTTAATCAAGAATAATGTAAAAATGTCATAGTATATTATTTGGGTTAATTGTAAACGATCCTTAGCTGTTGAGTTAAACACTGATTTATATAATATTTTTTTTACTGACTCGACCTGGGATTTGAACCCAGCACCACCACGTCTGCGGCCTTACATCTAGCCGCTAACCAACGAAGTAGTCATAAAAGTATGTACATATTATAAATAAATAAACTCATTATTATGTAGGTAAACTAAGAATTCGTGCATGTATTGAAATAAAATATTCCCTTAATGTGTTCGGAAGAAAGTATTTCGCTCGATAAATGGCGCATGAATACAAATATTTGTACCACAAACACAAATACAGTCGTCTGACTACAGGATATTATAGAGTTAGAGAATCATGGCGATTTTCGAATCGAAAGCGGGTACAGCGCGTTCTAATATTCGAATCTTGTAAGCGTTGTTGTTAACTTTTTCTTGCAAACTTTGACAAGTCGATGCAACCCTACACTAGAGGGTGAATTTGATTTTTTTTTTCCAGTTATTAGATTTAAGAAGTATATCTACAAAGTTTCAGGAGTTTACAAGAAATACTTTTTATCGATATTAGGACTAGGACTCGATTAGGGCTTATACGGTTCTACGACATGAGCCCGGAAAGCTATATTAGGTTATGATATGTTGAAAAGATACTTTTGATTTCATTTATTAAAAACTACTTTAAAAAATAAAGAAAGTTTCGAAAAACAAAGGAAGTTTCGTTTGATATCTATACTCATATATAAAGCTGAAGAGTGTTTGTTTGATCCGGCTAATCTCAGGAACTACTGGCTCGAATTTAAAAAATATTTTTGCTGTGTAGTTATGTAGTACTATTACCGAGGAAGGCTCTAGGCTTATTTTGACGCGACAACGTCTAATAATTCGATGAACGCTGGTTGCATGCACGAAAAATTGTCCCGTTACGCTCATTGTCCCGTTACGCTCATTGTCCCGTTACGTTCATTGTACGCTTGCGCCGCATCTATCTCTCTTTCACTCGATTGCAGTCATTTCATCAAGGTTTAGTTATGACATTGTCACGCGGTTAAACTATCGTCCGTAAACCGACTTTACAGACAACCATTTTTTATTCATTATATTTTTATTAACTATACGCGGGTGAAACCGCGGGGCACAACTAGTATGAAATAAATGTCAATTTGCCTTCAAAATAACTAGATATAGCTAGAATAAATCCTAACTAATATTATAAATGCGAAAGTAAGTTAGTTTGTTACGCTTTCACGCCTAAACCACTAAGCCGATTTGAAAAATAATCATCAAATCTTTCAGCAATGTAAAGCTACATTATCAGCGATTAACATAGGCTACATTTTGTCCCCATATTCCCATGGGAACGGGAACTACGCGGGTGAAATAGCGGGAAAAACGCTAGTATTATTATATTTTCTATGTTTATAGATTCGGTAACAATAATTTTTATTACATACGCGTATTAAGCATTTTTTTTTAAGAATTTGCTAATACTTAAGGGTCACTGACCCGTGTTAATTCATTATTATATTACGCAAAATGGTGAGTTACATTTTTTTAGTTTTCTTAAGGACTCGCCCCCGCTCGGTGACGCTGTCGAGGCCATATGAGCCAGCAGTAACCAGTATACGTGAAAAAAAAAACAGTGTAAATTATACTTTAAAAAATTTGCTTTAGCGTTTCAGTTAAACGTTCTATACAAAAGGACCCTTTATCTTTCCGAAATTTAGAAATGGAAAAAAAGACATAAAAATATTTAAATAAAATAGGTGTCAGTTATTTATATAAATAATATTAATAACTCTTGAGTTAGAGACAAAATTAATATAAAAATATAATTTCCATAGGAGACAATGAATTGAATAAATATTTATTATGTTTGAATAAAAACAACTTTTCATTTCGCTTCTAAAGTAAAGGAAAGGGATATATTAAATTGGGGCTTCGAAAATATTTAAATTTAATTTTCAGGTAATGCTTATTGTTTGTTTATAATATGCAATTATTGTATGAAGGGTGACAGGTATGGATTTTCCCTCAAGCTTAAGTGAAGGCTGTTTAAGTATAGGGCTTCGTCATATATTATGGCTTCATGTAAATTTTACGAAATTTGAGTTGAGACGAAATTTGGGGTTTGAGTTGGTTGGTTTGGCTAATAAATTTTGGGCTATTTCGGTCAATAAATGACTATTGTCTAAGCAGAGATGAACTTATAAAATTCTACATTGATAAAAACAATGAATATTTTATAATAATATTTTAACAAAAAACGATTAATGTTAAAAATGAGTTTTGTATTATATTCTCAATGGTACGTCATTAGTCATGAACGTACTATCATGTTTTTGCACGAATTCATAACTTTGTGAAATTTAATGACTTGAAGAGTTTTTATACAATATGCTCTGTCGATTTATATAATTTAATACGTATAGCTTATAATTAATACTTCAAAGTGATGTTGACTTTAAAAAATATGAATACTAAATTTTTTGAGTAAATATTTCTATAGAGTAGATAGATAAATGAAGTAAATACATAATTGGTAAATATATTGACAAATATTTTATCCAAAACACAAAGAGTACTGATAATCTTTTTCTACAAATAAATATATATATACAAATTATATTTTCGAAACACTTAGTCCGTACTCCGTATCCTTTACATTGATTAAACATTTTGACATGTACAAGCCTACATGCTAAACGACATAATATATTGGCTTCAGAAACCTTCAAAATGTTTCCGTTTCGGTGGCTGGCTAGCAGGATTGATAACTCTAAAAAAAGAATCCCTTTGACATAGTTCGTCATGCACCTTGGCATAGCAAGGTAGACTTCAAAGCGAGAGCTAAGGAACTATGCGGGGAATGCACGACACTAGATACGGCGAAGTCTGGTTTCCGCCGACATACGTTTACCACGTATGAAGAGACGTTAGAAAGAAGCCCACTGTCTGAGGTTTGCAGATTTTGCATGACACTTGATGTTATTGCTGTATGTTCTTGATGACACACGAACGACTAAAAATCTCGTCTGTGCGATTCAGGCCTCAGTATAATTGAAAATAAACCATTAGTTTCTGTGCACCATAAGGGTTTATTTAAAACGAGTAAACATTTTCTAACAAAGTATATTTAATATTTACATTATATTGTTTCAATATTAAAGAGTTGGAATATGAACGAGATACTTCAACATGTAGTTCTAAGCTGTTTCGGCTTAACTCAGTAGACCCAAAATGTTAAACTTTAAAGTTAGCCTTTCGGATATAGGTCAACCTATGTCATTGGTGACATTCACCAGATAAATATGCTATGTTTAAAGTATAAACTATTCCGTGTAAGGCTAAGAATCTACCATTCATGGGACTACTGTCTGAGCTATCCCTTATAAAGTATAGCCTATATTTACACTAGCTATGTTGCTATTATTGCTTAAGTTTTTAATTATTACGGTCAATATCGCATATCACTTTATGATATATCACGACCATTTTATATCGTAAGTTTCGAGTTCATATAGAATCTTTTGTTACACGTGATACATCATGTAGTTTCCTGACTGGTGAACTAACTTCGTAGTTCACCAGTCAGGAAAGTTTAAACGCATTATAAATTGTCGCGTGTATATTAAATAGGTATTTTAATATACATATAGGCAATGTTGCATGTCACATTTTCGGTCGAATACTCAAAAATCACTTAAATATTAAATGAAACTTGATTATTTGAGACGCCGTTAATTTAAAATTTCACATACTACTTTAGGAGCCTTCAATGTTAAGTAGCATTTAACTTTGATGGTTTGTTTCAGTATTCGGCCGTTAGAAATTTCGCGATCGTAGTATGCGATGAGTTTCGAATTTTTTCTTACAGAATACCTACTATATGTTTTTTATATTGCAGATTTGAACGAGAGGCGTCGTGGTAGAGCTCTGTTATGTTGCTATAAACTATCAATATTTTGGACACCGTCAACTGTCCACACGAAATTCGTTTTCGCGAGCTATTAAAAAAATAAAATAGGTACCTATTCGTATAACGGTTCATATGTATATACCGAGACCAACATTACCAAAAACATAATAAACTCATTCCAGTCTTAAATACAAGTACTGTAAATTATAAAACGATTAATTCTCTAGTAATTAAGTAGTATTACAGGTTTAAATCATTAATTTATGTGCTGTAATGTTACAAGTGTTTAATTTCTTATTTTTAGAGGAATAGAATATGCTTTAGTACTATTTATTTGTTATTTTATTGTAAGTTAATGTAAGTTTAAGCCTACAATATTTAATTTAAGAAAGTTTTGTTGCTTTTATCAATTCTTCGTTCTCGTATTTTTTCGATCACATATTCATGTTTATATGTCGATGGTGTTGCAAATAAAGAAATTAATTCGATACACTTAACTTACCTTTGTGATTTACCTAAAATTACCAAACCAGAACGCTTGGAATGTATAACTAAACACGCGTTAAAAACGTCATGTGGTATATGTATATAAATATCACATACAATATTAAACGGGTATACGAACTTAGCGGTACAAGAATTTTCTACAAAGTATAACGGTAAATCACTAACGCGTATTTCTGTATATATGTTATCTGCACATGCGTACGCGACGGTTCGAGGTCTAACGAAAACTGGTAAACTGGCTCGTATCAAGATTCATGTATTGACCAATATAAAATATTATACAAACAAATTAATAGCTTGTTATTATCTATAATAGAGACGTTTTTAGCGTGCATGTATTACACTTGTTAAGTTTCACGTCGTGACTTTACGACTAAATTATTTGAACAGCTTGAAGGTATAGAATTGCCCATTTGAATTTGCGAATGGATTTGTAGTTATTATAAAAAATATAAAAAAATGGTTTTTCTTTTCAAAATTTGCTTTGCATTTGAATTCAATATTTAATCTGATTAAATATCATCGATTATTCTATATTTTTAAGTTTATAATAATTAACTAACGAAGTACATAAAACTGTGACTCTCGTCATCTGGTTGAAAGTGCAAGCCGGTGTTGATCGGTCATAGATTATCGATATATGTGAGTCAAGATAAGACCCTGACCTTGGAGGTACAATTTAAAAAATTTATCTTACTCCTGTGTCGTGTAGTAGTCTCTAATAGTTTAAATAAGCATTTTTAATTTTTCCCTATATATAGTTCTCGTTTTCTTGTCTTTTTGTGTTTTAAATTAGTTTTTTATTTTTAATTATTTTCTTCATTTTTGTCTTTTTCATCCCTATTTTTAATCCTAAAAATCTGGAAAAATTCCTACAATTAGATCTTATCGCTCCCTACATTTCTCTCATACAACATATTTCTGTAATATTTGTTTTTGTCTGTGTTTTTCAAGTATTTTTAGTTATTTTTTAATTATTTTTCCTTTCTTTCGTTGTTTTCATCCCCTAATCTTAACGCTAAAATTCTGAAAAAATTAGTATAAGCTTTTCTTGCCGTTCCCTACATTTTTTCCATACGCAACTTTTTTCTAAATTTTGTCCGTCTGTGTTTTTCTCAAATATTTCTTTAGTTTTTTACATTTTTCACCCCTTAAATTTCATCCCTTGTGTTTCGTCTGTTCGGCGGTCTTGTAGGACCCTCTGCCCTGCACACGCCGAGCCCTCAATCTCCCGATTCGGCCTATCCGTTCGGGAGTTATTCGATAAAAACGAAAATTTTTAGTTTCTGTGTTGTGGCTCTCTATACGGTATTGCCGTTTATAGACTAAGCTATTACGAAATAATATTTAACGAGGTACAATTTAAAAAATTTATCTTACTCCTGTGTCGTGTAGTAGTCTCTAATAGTTTAAATAAGCATTTTTAATTTTTCCCTATATATAGTTCTCGTTTTCTTGTCTTTTTGTGTTTTAAATTAGTTTTTTATTTTTAATTATTTTCTTCATTTTTGTCTTTTTCATCCCTATTTTTAATCCTAAAAATCTGGAAAAATTCCTACAATTAGATCTTATCGCTCCCTACATTTCTCTCATACAACATATTTCTGTAATATTTGTTTTTGTCTGTGTTTTTCAAGTATTTTTAGTTATTTTTTAATTATTTTTCCTTTCTTTCGTTGTTTTCATCCCCTAATCTTAACGCTAAAATTCTGAAAAAATTAGTATAAGCTTTTCTTGCCGTTCCCTACATTTTTTCCATACGCAACTTTTTTCTAAATTTTGTCCGTCTGTGTTTTTCTCAAATATTTCTTTAGTTTTTTACATTTTTCACCCCTTAAATTTCATCCCTTGTGTTTCGTCTGTTCGGCGGTCTTGTAGGACCCTCTGCCCTGCACACGCCGAGCCCTCAATCTCCCGATTCGGCCTATCCGTTCGGGAGTTATTCGATAAAAACGAAAATTTTTAGCCCGCCCACCCTCCCTATTATTATATATAAACAATAGAGGGCAAAATTTGCCCAAAAAATTTTTATTGTCCCATCTAATAGCCCCGGCTCTAAGGATCACATATGATGCCTTAGAGCCATCCTAGCCCTGGTACCTCGTCGGTTAGCTAAGTTTTAGCTTGCCATGACCGACACAGACATGGCGACGGCGTCCGATACGTCTGTGAGGCCATCTCTGGCCTCAGACGACTCCGACTCGGACGGAGAGATGACGGCGAGACCCACTGCCGACCGCCGCGGTAAAAAAGCGACGAGCGGGCTCGCCAAGGCGAAGGCCCAGCTCAAAAAGAAGGAAGACGAGGATAGGGAGGTCGCCTTTGAGAAGGCCCTCCGGAGCAGGGCCTTCAGGAAGGCGCCTGATATGACGGCCCCCGAGGCGCAGACCACCTTGGCGAACGTCACGACGGAGGACCCAGCCAGCATGGGCCCGGAGGAGTTGCGCGCGCTGGCTGGCCGCAACATAGCCACCATACTCGAGGTGGCTAAAAAGTCCTCCAATTTGAAGGGAGGCTTCATTAAAATGCTCAAGGAGTCTTCAGCCTCCCTTCAGAGCATCGTGGACGTTCTGACGTCGCGGTCGGAGGCCGAGGAGACGCGCCGGCTCCGCTCCGACTGCGCCCGTCTGCGGAAGGAGACAGACGGGCTTAAGGAGGAAAATAAGGCCCACCGTCGTGACGTCGCGGAGATGCGAGCCACGGTGGCGGCGGCGGCCAAAGAGGCACCGTCCATCACCGCACTCGAGCCCCAGGCCCTGGAGGCGCTCCAAGCCTCCATTACATCGGCAGTCGCGATGTTCAACTCGCGGCTGTCCGGCATTGAGGGGCGCCTCCCGCCTGCGGGGGAGCACCGTCCTGCCCCTGTGGCACTCGTAGGACACGAGGCGGTGCAACGGATCGCACCGTCCTCACGAGCGCGGACCGCAACCGCTCCTAAAAGGCCAGAAAAGGCAGCAGTGCCGGCCGCGATCCCCGGACCGTCCAACGCCCCCGCGCCGCCTGCTACTGGCGAGCCACCGCCGGGACAGGAGCCGTCCTGGTCCACGGTGGTGCGGAGGGGAAAGAGGGGGAAGAAGACCTCCCCCCCGACGAGCACCAACGTGGTAGCGGCTCCGGCAAAGTCGAAGCCGCAGCAAGCGGCGAAGCCGAAGCTGACGTCGCCGCGCACGGCTGCAGTGGTGATATCGCTGCAGCCGGAGGCGGAGAAGGGGGGCGTTACATACGCCCAGGTCTTGGAGCGGGCGGAGCAAGGGGTGAAGCTCCAAGACCTGGGGATAAGCGGCGGTCTAAGGATCCGCCGCTCGGCGACTGGGGCCAGGGTCCTCGAGCTCCCGAGGGCCCACAAGAATCAGGCAGCGCAGTTGGCCGACAGGCTGCGATCCGTCCTCGACGGGGTTGCAAACGTGGCGCAGCCCGTCAGCAGGGCGGAGATCAAGGTGACGGGTCTCGATGACTCCGTCACCAAAGAGCGGCTGGTCGCAGCGGTCGCGCGTGAGGGGGCCTGCTCCCCTGGGGACGTCCGGTGCGGATCAGTGCAACGCGGGCCGGGCTATATGGGTATGACCCGCGTCACCTGTCCCATCGCGGCGGCCAAAAAGCTGGCCAACGCCGGCCGACTTCTCGTCGGGTGGAGTGCGGCCAAGGTCTCGCTCCAGGAGCAGCGGCCTACGCGCTGCTTCAAGTGCATGGGCCTCGGCCACACGAAGGCACTCTGCCCGACGGATAAGGAGAGGAGCAGACTGTGCTACCGTTGCGGCTCGGACGGCCACAAATCGTCGAGCTGCTCCGGTAAGCTGCGCTGCGCGGTCTGCGCAGAGGCCGGCAAGCCCTCTGGGCATATGATGGGGGCGCGGGACTGCAACCCCCCCATCAGGAAGGGAAAGGTGGTCCCCGGCACCAGGACCACCCCCACATCGAACGACGCTAGCCGCCAGGCACGCGAGGAAGCCAATTCGAACTCAAAATGAGTGCACAATCGATTGGCTTCCTCCAAACGAACGTGAACCACTCCGCCGGAGCGCAGGACCTCTTGCTGCAGTCCATGGCGGAGTGGGAGATAGATCTGGCGGTGGCCTGCGAGCCCTACTTCGTCCCTCCCCTAGCTCATTGGGTGGGGGATGTGGACGGAACGGTGGCGGTCCTCTCGAGGAGCGGAACGGGTCCCCCCCTCTCACTCATAGAGAGGGGCCCGGGCTACGTTGTGGCGGGGTGGGGGGAGTACGCGGTCGTCGGAACGTACTTCTCCCCCAACCGCAGCCTTGCTGAGTTCGAGACGTATCTCGGCTCGGTCAGAGCTGCGGTAGCCAGGCAGTCGCCGAGACCTACCTTGGTTCTCGGCGACCTAAACGCGAAGTCGCGTGCCTGGGGCAACCCTGCCACGAATCCGCGAGGGAGGGCCGTCCAAGTGTGGGCGCTACTCTCCAGCCTGTCCCTACTCAACAGGGGGCAGGCTCACACATGCGTGCGCCACAACGGGGGGTCCGTGGTTGACGTCTCGTTCGCCACCCCGGTGGTAGCACGCAAAGTGTTAAACTGGAGAGTAGAGGAAGAGGTGGAGACTCTGTCGGATCACCGCTATATCCGATTTGAGATCTCCACCTCTCGCAGGCCGGCGGAACCCCAGAGGGTGCCGACCACGCTGCCGAGGTGGTCTCTTGGCCAGTTAGACCGCGAACTGGTCAAGGAGGCTGCCATCGTGCAGCGGTGGGGTTCCGCAGGACGGGAGGAGGAGGGTGCCAGCGTCGAGGAGCTGGCGGGCCGCATGCGCAGTGCCCTCAAGGAGGTCTGCGATGCGGCAATGCCGAGGACCCGGCGGAGAGTTCCGCGCCGGCATGTATACTGGTGGTCGCCCGAAATAGCCGAACTTCGGGCGACGTGCAGCCGGGCGCGGAGGGCCTACGTCCGCTGTCGTAGGCGCGTCGGCCTCGACGCGGACCTTGAGGGACAGCTCTTGGCCACTTACCGCCAGCTGAAAAAAGATCTGCAGCTGGCGATAAGTCAGGCCAAGGAGAAGGCGAGAGAGGAGTTGCTGGCGGGCCTCAACCGAGACCCATGGGGGCGGCCGTACCGTGGTGTTCGCGGAAAGTTCCGCACCCAAGCCGCCCCCGTGACGGAAACGCTACCGCCGGAGCTCCTCCTGCGCCTGGTGGGGGAACTGTTTCCCCACCCAGGTGAGTTTGTCCCTCCGCCTATGGCCCCCCGCTCCGTGATAGAGGACGCAGTGGATCCGCCACTGATCACGGAGCGGGAAATGGAGATGGCCCTCGATCGTTTGAGGGCCAAAAAGACGGCGCCGGGTCCGGACGGGGTTCCGGGGCGTGTTCTGTGCGACGCCCTGGAATACCTAGGTGCAAGGCTTCAGGGGCTGTTCGACGCATGTCTGAGCAGCGGGCAGTTTCCGAAGCCTTGGAAGGAAGGAAAGTTGGTGCTGTTGCCGAAGGAGGGTCGACCACCTGGCTCCTCCTCGGCATACAGGCCGATTGTGCTGCTGAGCGAGACGGGCAAGTTGTTTGAGAAGATTCTTGCGGCCCGTCTCGTTCAGCACCTCGATGAGGTTGGTCCGGGTCTGTCAGAGGCTCAGTTCGGGTTCAGGGCGGGTCGTTCGACTGTCGACGCCCTGAACGCCCTGAAGACTCGGACCACGGAAGCGGTGGCCCAGGGGCAGGTGGTCCTGGCGGTTTCGCTGGACGTAGCGAACGCCTTCAACAGTCTCCCATTCGGTACGATCAGGGAGGCACTCCGATACCATGGGGTGCCGACCTATCTGAGGAGGCTGTTGGAGGCGTACCTCCAGGACCGAGAGGTCGTCTGGGCGGGGGGCGACGGCAAATTGGTCCGGCGTCGGGTAGGCTGCGGCGTTCCACAAGGGTCGGTTCTCGGCCCAATTCTGTGGAACGTCGGCTTTGATTGGCTCCTGAGAGCCCCCGTCCTTCCCGGTATGGGGGTGTTGTGTTACGCAGACGACACCCTCGTCACCGCGACGGGGCGGGACTTTCGGGAGGCGGCCCGCCTGGCCGAGGTCGGAACGACGCTGACCGTGGACCGCATGGAAATGCTGGGCTTGAGGGTCTCCATATCCAAAACGGAGGCCCTCCTTTTCCACGGTCCACGGAGGGGCCCCCCACGAGGGGCGAGTATCACCGTCCACGGGACGGTGATCGCTGTGCAGGCCCAGATGAAGTACCTGGGCCTGACCCTGGACGGACGATGGAGCTTCGGGCAGCATTTCGTGCAGCTCGGCCCGAGGCTCATCAACGCCGCCGCCGCTTTAGGCCGCCTCCTACCCAACGTGGGAGGACCAGACTCGCTATGCCGGCGCCTCTATGCCGGCGTGGTGAGGTCGATGGCACTGTACGGTGCCCCGATTTGGGTGGACGCACTCACCGCTTCCAACCGGGCCCTCCTGCGAAAACCGCAGAGGGTCATAGCGGTGAGGGCGATAAGGGGTTATCGTACGGTGTCGTGGACAGCGGCGACCCTCCTCGCGGGCGATCCGCCCTGGGAACTCCAGGCGGAGGTGCTCGCGGAGGTGTACCGCTTCCGAGCCGAGGCGAGGGAGCGCGGCGACCGTCCAGGGACGGCGGAGGTCGGGCGGATCAGGGCTCTAGCCCGGCAGGCCCTGATCACCCGATGGGAGGAGGACCTCGGGTCCCCCACGGCGGGCCTGGCGACAGTGGAGGCGGTACGTCCCCACTTGAGTCGCTGGGTCAACAGAAAGCGAGGCACGCTCTCGTACAGGTTGACGCAGGTGCTTACCGGACACGGTTGTTTCGGTAAGTACCTGCACGAGATTGCGCGGCGGGAGGTTTCCCCCTCCTGCCACGAGTGTGGTGCGCCATTCGACACGGCGCATCACACCCTGAGAGAGTGTGCCGCGTGGGGGCCCCAGAGGCATTCCCTGGCGGCGGTCTTAGGCGGAGACCTCTCCTTGCCGAGTATCATCAACGCGATGCTCGGTAGCGAGAGGTGCTGGTCGGAGATGGCCTCCTTCTGTGAAAGTGTTATGTCGCAGAAGGAGGCCGCGGAGCGGGAGCGGGAGGAGAATGCCGCTGCAGACCCGCTCCGCCGTAGAAGACCGGGGGGAAGGAAGCGCCGCTTTGCGCACCTTCTCCCCCCGCCACAATAGGCGCCGCCGGGGCTAGGGGGGTTCCCAGTACCCTGGGACTCCTCCCTAGAGAATGGAGGCCCGCATAGGCGGGCCGAACGTCGGAGCGTCACGGTAGCATGCGCAAGCGATCCCGTGGCGCTCCACTTAAGACGAGAAGGGTACCGTGGTGGTTTTAGTCGGTAAGAGTCCGACATAACCCTCCTTCAGAGGGTACCCATGAGGGTTTCCCCACGTAAAAAAAAAAAAAAAAAAAAAAGACCCTGACCTTACGATCAAAACAATGACCTGGAATGGCCTGGTTATGATATTTCACAATGAGCCCTCCACACCTAAAGTAATGTAAGCTATTTCGAAATATAGCCTCGTCTTTGTTGGAATATTAACTAATGCGATACGGTCCTGCAATCATTTAATCGTATCATATCTACTTTCGTATTTAATTTATTTTACGCAAGATCACGTCATTCTCTAAATAACCCAATATAAGTGCACAGTTTCGAATGTAGGGGTCAATTTGTCGTGACTAACTAAAATTGATTCACCATTGAAGAACCAGTTCTTGGTGTATATATGTATATATATATATGTTTGGAATGGAAGTTGGAAGGTTTTCGTCCTAGTAAAGATAAAGATTTTATTGATTATTATCGAATTATAACATTAAGCTAAAAATATATTGTAACATTTTGATATTTAGCAGCACCTTTATTATGATTTGTTTTTTTTTTAAGAAATCTTCATCATCATCATAATAATAAAGAAAATATATATTCTCATTTGAAATAACAAATTGGATTGAAACCAATAAAAAAAATTAACTAATAAAAAGCTTTTGTTATTTTAACGTAAAAAAATCATTGTAATAATTGAAATATTATAATAAATAGCTTGATTTGGTTTTATAACACAAATGATTATATTAGGATGTACGTATTATCATCAATCCGAAAGATTACTATCACGTGAATTAAAAGGTGACCTTAATTTGCACCTATAATTAGAAATGTTATCTATCTCATTATATTTACGTAAAAAACCATATAACTATAATATTGATGCAGTTTAATATAATAAAAGTAATTTTAAATTGCTTAAGTGTCGTCTCTCGCAATTGAAGGTTCAGGAAAGAATTATATAGAAAGCGATGCTCCAACACCTTGAAATTAATCACACAGCTAGCCAATGAATTTAACTTTTTTTTTAATGTAGGAGGGGGGCAAACGACCAGGAGGCTCACCTGATGGAAAGTGACTACCACCGCCCATGGACACCAGCAACATCAGAGGACTTGCAGGAACTTACGTCAGGAACATTCGAATATAAGATAATGTTTATGGATAAGTGTATCAGAAAATCACTAAAAACGTGTAAATCGCATTTACTCTCTTTTAATTTCATAAAATAACTTAACATTTTTGGTATGCGTAATTATAATAAACTTATTCACATCAAAACATATAAATCATCAAAACAGCGGTCACAGCGTTAAAAGAAAATCACAACTTACTGCAATCGAGTAACATATGAGTTTACGAGATAAATTTAATATAAATCTTCAATTGTGATATTATCACTGCCAACTTTCAAAGACATTACAACGAATTTATTGACAGAAAAACTAAATAACTTCTTGTTCCCGCTACCCGGATCTGGAATCCAGAACCTCGTTTTCTGTAGCCTTATAAACTACTAACTAATCTAACGTAGCAATCAAATGAAATACATTTAAAACACACTTGTAATTTCCGCGGTGGATAAATGCCTTCTAATTAAGCAGTCACGATAGAAGAATTGAAACCATTGTAAAAATTGTCGTTTATTCCAAACGTATCTTTACTAACTAATTGTCAAGTGTTGTGAAGGACACGTGTAAAACTGAATTACAAGAGACGCGACACGTCTTTATTTCTGAGCGAATAGATGCTAAATTCCCTTGTCATATTATTTGCTGTCTAACGTCATTGTGCCATAAATTGTTTCATTTAGCGTCAGTGTTCATTTTTATTCTTGGAACGATATCAAAATGTCCTTCATCGCCTATTTTATAAAAGTTATTATGTAGTTAAACAGCTGTTAAGCTAAAGCAGGTTTTTTTTATAAATTGAACAGTTTAAAAAAGTATACTACATTCATTTAATAGAATTTTGTATGAATCTAGGCATGCTTATAATATAATTGTATATTGGATTTATATATTGATTATATCCTCGATGATCCAGCTACTAGACTAGTGCGTAGTTTATAAGGCTGCAAAGCATGGGTGGATCAAAACCCAGAATGGACAAACAAAATTCTTATTGACTTATACTGTTATCTGTAATAGCTGAGACTACCTCGGTAGCATCGGATATGCTTTCCCATCGGATAATGAAAATTAAGGAATTGATAGTACACAATTGACTGCACACACTTGTGCATTATCTTCTTCACAGCTCTCTAAACCTTTACATTGTTAACATATGTGTAAATAATATCTTCTAGTTTGAAATAGAATATCTTATATAAAAAAATATTGACAATATCAACGTATATTATGCAAAACATGCCTTTATCTTATATGGTACACGTTAAGAAGTATGAGGAATCATCGGTACGGCATCTTGAAATATTATATTGATTACTGCTATAGGCTTATAGAGTCATCAATAATGCAATTCTGTCACACGGGTAAATGTAAATGTATCCGTGCTGGGCTGGGAATTGGAGCTTACTCCACCAAGCTGCTCCAATAAGTTTATATAAAAACATTTATAGTTTTGCAGATTTTTAAAACTAAAATAACAAGTTTGTACACCTTTGCCCGTGTACCGGTAATGTGTGTCAAGAATGTCTACTAAAGAGCGAAGGTAGCCAACTTCCACATTCGATCATACGCGAAACTGATTATGTATCATTTGGAATCAATTTAGGTTTTTTTTTAAATCTAAATTCACCGAATTGCTATCAATTTTTTGAATATAATCTATGTAGATGATGTAATTTGCTAATGACATCAACTAAATACGTCAATTTAGTTTTATAAATTTCGTATTTGAAATTTGACTGCGTTGCTTAACAACGATGTTATTCAATTGAAATATTGTTGAAATTATACTCAACTTTTAAATAGCAATCTTTAAATCAATTCCGTAATACATTTTACTCTTAAAGTAATACGTGCAATAAATAACATTTAAAATTTAGAGTGAAAATAAATTTGAAGGAAAATAAATCCGATACCCGTTCAACTTTTGTAAATTGTATCAAGCTTCGTCTTCAAAACGGATTAGGCGGCAATTTCGTTCAAACAACGTCCCTACACAATTTGATCAGGGTGATCGATGGACTTCACTTCAGTTACGGTATTTTTGTCATTTTAAAGTAATTTGCTCTAAAAATGTTTTTGTTTATTTCAGTATACAGGGTTATTTTTAATGACCCAGCAACCTCGCAGGACTAGATAGCTAACATCATAAGCAACAACTTTTTGTCGTACTGTCGTGACATTTGTAGGTCTATATTTCATTCATACACGACAGGACAACGCGACGCATCGATTTTTGCGATGCGCGTAGGTTTATAGACGTTCAAGCGGGAAATTAAATTAATACTTATTTTTGTATGAAAATAAAATCTAACAAATTATCAAAAGTCGTAGAACAGTCGTAGGTCATTAAAAATAACCCTGTATAAATAAGCATGTTGTCTCAGTCGACTTAAAATTTGATTTCAAAGTTTGTCGTATTGGTTGACAATTATGGATAGGTACCTTTGACTTATAGTCGAACTCTTGGCAGCCATATTATTTTCTAGCTAACATTTTTTTTTTAGTAAATAAAGTAAAACGAAAAAAAAAAACATATCGTATGAGTATATAACAGTGTTTTGTGCATATAATTTTTATTATCAAGTCTATAACCTTCCTACATCTACTTAAATAAATATACATATATATAACTGATAAGATTGGAAGATTTTTATTCAAAATATATCCGTGTTTTTTGAAAGTATATAGATACGAAATATAATACGAATGTATACAGAGCTGTATTTGAATTACTTGTAATTTAAAAACAATTGTAATTAATTATTAAAATACTTCTGGGCAAATGGTCACCTGATGAAACGTGATCACTATCGCTCGCAGACATTAAAACTGTAAGAAATACTAACCATTGCTTTCATTGCCAATGTGCCACCAACCCCATTATCTCTTTTGTTCCTGTTATTCTGGCTCACTCACCCTTCATACCAGAACACAGCAATACTAACTATTGCTATTTGGCGGTAGAATATTATGTAATGCCAGGTGATTTTTAACTACCGTTTATCAACTTCCACCATAAAATTTCCATTTTCCACCGTTACGAAAATTAAGAGAAAGATCACTCATCAACCCATTTGATATTTTTTATAGCAAAATCATGATTTGTACTTATTGAAAGCAATCTGATTAAAGGATTTTATGAAAATGTTTACGTCTGGTCTGTCGTTATGCCGAGTTTTTTTATTTATAGCAGTTTAATTTGAAAATATTCACGAACACAAAACACCGCAAGTCATTGGTGTGAATTAACGTCGATACCTATGCAAGCCACCATACAGAAATCGGCAATGTCCTTTGTTGTCATACTAACTAATGCTTATAAAGCTTAAATTTAATATTACTTTGCAATGTGATAACCAGTACATTAATTTTAACAGTGAAGTAAGTTTTTTTAACAGATAAGTGGTTTTTAAAAATAGGTGGCCTAGAATTTTGTTCAGGGGCTCTTCATCACCTTCCGCGTCACGAGACTAGCCAGCTTTTGTTTTCTTAAAGAAATAAATAAAGCTGGAGCCTTTAATATTCAGTTTCAGAATATTTTTAGACACACGAAAATATATTAAAAATATTTTTTGAATTAAGAATATCTATTTCTGTCTGTTAAGATAACACAAATCGTAACAGTCTTCCAAAAACAAGTGTGTTGTTAACACACGTGTGTGTGTATGTCGAAAACGAGTTTAAAATTTCGATTACAGCCATTAGCGAAACAAAAAGATAAATATTTAGTCGCATAGTGTACGAGAGTTATGTTTTTCCATTATTACATATACAGCTTCGAGGTTATCGTCGTTTCTCAACAAGTTGACGTATCGCGATAATATATACACGATATTCGTAAACAAATGAGTTGACTACAAAGTACAAAATGCACATAGATTTTCTTCAAATAAATACGGTACGTGCAGCTTACGTTTTATTTATATAATATTTTACTATCGATTTGCAGTATCACGTAATTTTTATGCTTTGTTTTTTGAAACGAGAAAAGCAAATGTGTCATCTGACGCTGATGCTTTTATCTATAGACGTTTAGTTTCTATAGACGTCTAGTTTAGTTTCTGCTCGTGGTTTTGTCTGCTTATGAAAAGGGTGATCGTGATGTCTTTTTACCGTACCAATGACAAAGGTTAGATAAATGTCATGGTAATCGGTTGAATAGTTAAGACGTGAAAGCGTAACAAACAAAACAAAAAACCCACTTTCGCATGTATAATATTTGTAAGGATGGTACTGTATAAAGTGTAACTAAACTCACACTTCTTATACCGCCAATATATTGCCAATCGATCTAAGATGTCATTGCTCTTGGCATACATGAGTGAGTCACTTCAGTTCTTTTCTAGAATAACTACCACTCAAATGTACACGGCTCCTACAAATGTGACGTCGATGACGACGATGTCATAATATATGCGAGAAATAATTGTTATAATGAATCAAGAAAATAATAAAATAAAAATCTATGAAAAATATTTCTTCTGCAAACCGTACTTTTCAGATAACGGTTGACAGGTCGAAGTCGTTGACGTCCCTATTCTTATTTAATTACATACTTAATGACATAATATGGTTATAGTGTCAGTTTTAGGAAAATTAAAACAATCGTGTCCGAATCAATATATTTATTTCTAACGTACACTTACATGCTTCTTACATAATATTAAAGAACACAAATATCGATATAATAATAATCAGTCAAAAAAAAAAACGATCACTCAATTTAAAATAACTTAACTCAATTTTTATTTTTAATGTAGAAACAAACTTTAACTATCTGCTTTTATATTATTAAAAAGCATATTTTTTTGTGTAACATACGAATGATATGTTTCTAGCCTAGGTAGAATAAAATTACTGTGAGTGTGAATTTCAGCTTCATTGAGATCTAAGAATAGGAGAATTCTTAATTTAAATGCGAACCAATGAACAGCACATATTAATACAGCTTAAAATTATCTCTTACAAAAATTACATGTTAAATTTATTAATGGAATTGTATGTGGTCTATTACAGTAATGAGGTATAGTGTATATTTTAAATATTGCTTAGCCATAATGAAAATCAAACGTTTAAGCACCGATTGTTTAATAAAAATGAAATATGGCACTGTTTATTTAATTAATCGATCACACTTGATATATATTAAAAAATATTCTACAATATTAGTTGATTATTATTAAAAAGATTAGTAGAAAGTTTCCTAAATTGTCCGAACGTCTGTTGAACGTGAAATAATTAATAAAAGGATGACGTTTTACGGGTCTAAAAAAAGTAATAACCCATACATTTGTAAGCAAACTAAGATCGAAGCTTAATCTGCCAAGTTGCTCGAATGAGGTTTAATAGTTAAGTAATAAAATAATCTGTTTCACAATATTTGTCGAGCAGGAGATGAATTATTAATACAAACTAAGAACGTAATAAATTATGTTCCAGTAGTATTTAAAATTGCAATCTTTAGTTAGGATCTAAGTGCCAATATAGGAATTTATATCATAAAAACTTTTGCACCATAAGACTTTTGGACCATAAAAGGTTAGTATAAATATAGGACCGGAATCTTACATAGGATTATTATCCTAATTGAAGATTGCGGATAGCTTTATCCATTGGGTCATTTCGGCTTTTGGACCATAATGGGTTAGTATAAATATAGGAAGAAAATGACAGCGATTGCCAACTTCGTGGCCATCGTATTCTACGTTCACCCCTCCCTAATCTTAGGAGTAAATCATTATTAGTTGTAATTAGATTTCAAAATTTCTTTTAAAATATTTGGTCGCTGTATGCCATATATCTTAAAGTACTCTTATTATTTTAATCAGTTATATAATACTACAAATGCATTTTGTTCACATGGTCCACAAATTTGTAATGTTCATTATTCGAATATCATTATAATTAACTCATTAATAATAATTAATTTACTATTTATTTTTAAAGTAAACTTAATTTTATAATATAAAATAAAACTTATTGATATGGAATATTAAATTCAGATTTGAATAAATTTCGCAAGGAATGTTATGTTACCTTAATAATAAGTTATTGTAAATACAATACGTGCAACATGTATTATGACGTAAAATACCTATTGTAAGTAAGAAATACACACTGTACTGTGTAAGGTTTGAATAATTGTATTTATAAATTATTTGTTATTCATTACATTTACAGTTTAATTAGTTACAGATTGTTCTGATTTTTCACCTGCAATAGTCTAAGTAATCTTAATTAATATATCATTAAAATAATACTTTATTATTATACTAGTAAAAAGTATTTGTAACATTATTGCTCTAGGCCTACGTTAACTAATTTATCGAAACGTTTGACAAGTATCATAAGATACTTCTAGTTCTTTCCGTTTTGACTTTTGATCATTACACCGAAATAAGATGTGACGTCACATTAATGAGGATCATTCCGCTCTTACCATCCATGTCACCATTCCACACGGTCATCATTTGTACAGTAGCTATTTTTAATGTTTCATTTGTAATTATTTAAGGCTTTCAAATAAATTCTTACAAAATTATTAAAAATTTTACAATCGCACTTGCAATGATTTTATCATATCATCGAGTCACTGTCTGAATGCAATGTGGTCGAATATAAACGACCCAGATGTGTCCGATCGTATTAAATTATGTAAGCATTAATTCTAGAAGTTAATTTTATGACTGTGCAATTTTGATTTGATTTACGTGTATCGGTTTGTTTATAGTGTATCGCGAATTCGCTCGCATGTTTTGGTTACAAGGGTACGCGGTACAGTTTGGAGGTCTGCATGACCGGATTCCGGCCATCACGGCCGTTGCCAACGGAAACTAGCCTATACAAATCACAGGAGTAAAGTCAAATAAACAACAATGACACGATATTATTTGTCGAGATGTCGATTCCCGCCAGCCGAAGTAAACCTAGTCAAAATTTGTATAATTTTAATCTAACCGCTTTGGTTTGGGACGTAATCAAAGTGCCTAACGGACTTTCTTCTCCAAGTCTATAGCCGTTACAGCTTAGCGGACATCGGGACTTAGCGAATAAAATAAAAGTTGTTATAACTAGATAAGTGGTATAACATTGTATATATAAATAAATATATCTATAAACTGTTTGTAGTGTAAGACGTAACAAATCGAATGGAATATGTAAATCTAAGGTCTATCAGCAATCTTTACCGCTTTTTCGATTGAAATAGGGTGTATAAGACTTTACAATGGACAAGTTCGCCTGGAAACTCGGGTCCGTCCTCTTTTCAGTGGTCAAACGCAACTAACGCGCCGTCATATTAAACCACCTATTTTATATCCAGGCTTTAATGAGAATTTTTTGTTAGAACTGCAATTCGGGATTCAATCACGTGACTTCGTTTTCTGCTCCCATACAAATAGACTAACGAAGAGTTTGGATGTCATTTTTGTTTCTATCAAATCGGATTCTATCTAAATAAAATTATATTTTTTTTGTACGTTTGTTATGCTTAAGTGCCTCTGTCTATATTCTTATTGTTTATAATATTATGCTTCTGTGCCCTACGTTTAATTAAAGGGGGTTCTTGCAAATAACCATACATACGTCTCATGTCCAGTTTTCAATATTAACGTGAATAATCAGTTGTATGATAAGAATTGGATAATATTATTGGATATATTCAGAATAATAACTGATTTAATCTCGAAGTGAATATATCTGTGTCAACACTGATTGAATTATTGTTATTACATTCAAATTTATGTTAAACAGTTTCGAACGATTTCGACTCGTAAACGTTAAAGTAACGTGTGTTTATTAACTAAGATCTTTCTCCGTGTGAAGCGAGGTAATAGGCGACGTTTCTTCTTGACTCCCAGCTGCATCAGGAGGTTCTTTGCCTCAGCGAGCGCTGTTTCTGTGCAGTCTTCTACTCCGGACACGAAACCACTCTCCGGTCGGGAAAGAGTCGGCGCGATTGGCAGCAGTGAAAACCATCTGTCGATTTTTGCGCTCGAAGACAACTGTAAACATTTTAATGTCGACGATTAGTGATAAATCAATAGTGTATTACCGAATTCAAACTTCTCTGATCGCGTTAAGAGTACCTAGATCTTGAAATGTGTCTAGGTACTTTTGAAGCAACGTTTTAATTGTAACGTTAAACAAAAAGCGTCTGATGCTACTTTAATTTCAGATTTGTCAAATTTATTTTAGTTGCACGCTGTTTTTATATTTGTTCAACATACTTCGATTCGCTCGTCCTTATTTTGTTTTTAATAAAACTTTTAATTTTAATTATCTTATCTGCGTTATCATCAGTTTCTATACCATTCGAATCTCATTACATGTTCGCCCGCCAAGAAGGGATACTTAGTATTGTTGTTTTTCGTTTTAAGACTGAGCCAGTATTACTAGTACTACAACTATCTATATATAACATCTTAGTTCCCAAGGTTAGTTCCCATTGGCAATGTATGGAGTACTTAATATCTCTTAAAGTGCTCGTGTCTATGGGCGTTGACAGTCTGCCTATCTACTGATTATGTGCATGATAATTTTAATACGATAGTTCCACCATCGATGATTCATACCGGCTCATTTATTTGACGTCAAACATAAATTGAGATCAATTTATGTCAGTTACATTGACTTTATGATCTCTCACGGTCAACATTTTGATATTCGAAGAGGATTCGAGAATAAAGAAACTCCGGATAATTTGAATTTGTTCAACACCAACACAACAATATATGTGTTAAAAAAATTTATATAGATTTCTAAAAAAATTATATAGATAATTAGAAAAACGTGAAGTTTATTCTCGTGAAGTTGTATGGAAGACAAATAATAATTGCATTGTATTTTACTATGGAGTTTCTTTCTTTCTCGGTAGAATTTGCTTTAAATTATAATTAATCTTCTTAAACGACAACCTTGAATAGTGCTTGTAAGAACCTACTTGGAATACACTTTGTATTTTGATTTATTTAATTTTGAAAGAAATCTGAAGGCAATCACTTTATTCGTATTACTTGCTATAATACTAATAGGGGCTTATTTTATGTAAAACTTATAGCGCACAAATGTTCTTTAATATTTGCTGCTGTAAACTGTAACTGTAATTATGTGATCTTAAATTATATATATATATATATATATATATATATATATATATATATATTTATTAAAACTATATATAAATCCGAACTGATCTGATTGTGGGTTTCGTGCTTAATTTGTGTTTATTATTCATCTCATGCTGAGCCAAACATTATAAGAAAACCTAAAAGTGTATGAAATTCTACCACACGAACATACACCAGTATATTCATCAAACCGCATTCGAACAACGTGATGGGATAACAGGCGTTGGCCTAAATTCAATCTACATTATATACATAATAATGTACATTTAATAATATGTATCACGAAGGTGTAAAAAAAAAAGATTTTCTTAACTCTGCTTATAAGCTGTTGGTCAAAGCGATATTATATTTACTTGTTACACAGAAACATACGCACACATACAAGCGTATCCAGTGCGTATCGATATAAGCCGTTATGAGTTGTTGGCAGTTTAGATTGATGGGGTCCAGAAGGGTATCGGGGACTATGTAAAGAATTGGTGCTAATGTCAACATGTTTGAAGCTTACGTACATATTTTAAGCGGGTCTATTGCTATTCGAGGGACAAAGAACCAAAGGCGATCCACAAAGTATTACGTTTTCGTTGGCAATTTATTTCGTACACATTATTATGGATGATCTAAAATCTTAAATACGGTCTTTTGGACCTATATGTATAGTAGTGGAAGCAGAGATTCATGAAGAAGAACGTTTTGGTGAATACGGGGAACATTAATGGTGGCCACCACGGAACCTAACAGAGTTATAATATATGGTACCCGTACGAAGCCGGAGAGATGGTAGCTAGTTTAATATAAATGAAAAAGTTATTTGAATACATGTATGTATTCAAGCACATCCGTGTGTTTGTGTGTTTTTTTTTTATTTCATCGGTTGGCGGACAAGCATATGGGCCACCTGATGGTAAGTGGTAAGAGATGTCAACCATCGCTTACATCGCCAATGCGCCATCAACCCTGGGAACTAAGATTTTATGCCCCTTGTGCCTTGTGTGTAATTACACTTGCTCACTCACCCTTCAAGCCGGAACACAACAGTACCAAGTACTGCTGTTTTGCGGTAGAATAACTGATGAGTGGGTGGTACCTAACCAGACGAGCTTGCACATAACTCTACCACCAAGTATATGTGTGTATGTGTGTGTGTGTGTGTGACACGACACAGAACAGATAAAGCGAACTCATAGCCCTTTGTTTATTATAGGACTCTCTTCATCATTCAATTTTCATGTGGTTACGTCAAAATATTTTAAAATAATTCATTAATTAAATATGCTTCGAGAAGTGGAATGATGGACGATGTGCCAGCTCTGTATGAGATATTATGATATATGGCCTGTTTGTGAAGTTGTTTACCGGTTTCATGAGATAAATGCCCTTCAGTGTTGATTATTCAGGATCGGACACACCTGTGCGAAACAAAAGTGATTAAGATGCAATTATTTGTAAGGATACGTCCACATCATGTTCATTTTTCTTTAAGTACTTATAAAGGGAAGGCAATCATTTTAATAAATCTCTTTTGTTGTTTTGGTTAAACATTTTTTTTATTTTTTTTGGGTATCAATTAGTCATTAATTGTGGTTGCGGCCAAAAATCACTTCTCATTAAAAAGTGTAACTGTTAATAAAATAAAATGATAATTAATATTTTATAAGAAGCAGTTTAAGTTGACCTTATCGTAAGCAGTAAAGTATTTTTGTAGTAAAGAAAAATAAAGTAAAAGCCCGTTAACGCCCCTCTTTTGGGCTGTAACATCCTTTTCTTTTGAGGGGAACGTTTTCAGCGCATTCCATCAGGCTGCAACGATGGGGGTTGGTGGAAAGATGCATGGCAGATTTTCATCCAACACAAGCAAGTTTCCTCAAGATTTTTGCCTTCATCGCCGAGAACGAGATGAATTATTAACACAAATTAAGCACGTTATAATTGAGTGGTGATTGTCCATTGTTCGGTTCACGTGTTCGAAATACTGTATTGCTTTTATCTGTATTATCTGTAATATCTTATACAATATTTTTCAATTTTGCATTATAGAGTTCCGTTGAACGTATTCTGGGATATACCCACCCATAAAATAATTACTGATGCTGCCGAGTAACAGGAGTGAGTAACAATTTCCCACAAATTCGCTAATATTTTTCTGCACAAATGTACCATTTCATAAAATAATTATATATTGATAGGCAAAAGTTTTTTTTTTTTATCTCTTTAAATTCATTTCTTATGACTCTTTAGCTCGGAGGTTATTGATTTCTATTTCGCTGCACTTATCCGCATAACTGTCAGATAGCTTTTCAAAGAGTTATTTGATATGTCGATTTATAATAAAGTTCTTATCTGTCACTTACTGTGATTAATCTAGATAACCTGAGACCTCGAAATAAATAGGTAGAAAAAAATCACACAGATACTCAAAAATAAATGTCATTTTTAATAGGAATCGTCGTGATAGCTTTATTAATTAACATCCTATAAATGTCCGATTACTGGGTCTTGAGAATGTTTGGATTTATTGAAAAACAACCAAATTGAAAAAAGAGCATTTTGCTCTAATGCATTAGTTATGCAGGTTTTCTTACGGTGTTTTCCTTCATCGAATACGACAAGAATTATAAACACCAATTGAGAAATACATATGGATAGAAATCATAAAGACTCTATGCTAGTTTCTATGATACTTTAATAGTATTTTTTTGCTTTTGTACAAAGTCGTTGTCTAATGTGACTTATTAGATCTATTATAAAAATAAGTTTACAAGAACTATTAATTGATAATTACATATTTAATTTTTAATTCTGTTTGTAACATTTTTTAAGGCAATATGCGCATTTTTTTTAATTTAAATCTTAATAGCTTTTGTTAAAGACAGAAAAAGTTTTGTATTTTTAGCAAAAAATACATCTTAAGGGAAATTCCGAGACTTTTTATTAATTATTCACTCGACGACCTCTTGGTGATAAACTCGTTTCAGACATGCTATAAATGTGGACTTACCTTACCTACTTTACTTTTTTTTTTACTTTCATTAATTATTCTCTAACACCCCCCGACAAATTGTGAAGTAATGTAAGCTATAAAGCTTGCAAAATTCAATAAGTAATTGATTTCAAATTTCAATTTATTAGTGAAGTGAATATGTAAGTAATTTTTGAAAACATATATTTGACCTATACTAATTAGAGACTATTGTCATTTAAAATTTAGTATGCGAAATTTAAAATTAACGGCATCTCAAATAATGAAGTTGCACTTAATATTTAAATGACGTTTCAGTATTCGGCCGTATAAATGAAAACACTAGATTTTTTCTTACTAGATATAGAAAAAAATGATAGATTTGTATAGATGATTACTAAATTATTTAAATATCCGATCCTCGTATCACAGCTCAAATTACTGTTCTCAGGTATATACTAATATTTTTCACACAAAGGCAGTCCCTTATGTAGGTAAAGCTTTGTCGGTAGCGTGCTTCGCTAAAGGTTTAAATGAATCAATCTGACACACAGGTATAAAAAAATGGGTATCTTAATTAAATGAAACATGAATAAAGGTACACAGTGAACTTCACTATTCTATGTTTATTTACTTTCTAATATTCATTTATGTGTTTGCTGTGTAACATACTAAAACATTTATATTCCATTAATATGACATTTTAACATACGACTGACATATACTATAATTTTGACACGTTAATAATTATAAGAACAATGAGAGCATATAATTTAAAATTGTATATCTTTAGATATTACATAAATAGCGTGTAGTTGAGTCTACATTAACATTTTCAAATTAAATATATATAATATGTTTAAATATAAATATATAATATAATGTCTACATAATATTTTTTATATAAAATTCTATATATGTTGCCCCATTTTCCTTTACCATTCATATTTTTGTGTTAATGCATACATAACACGCGTGGAATTGTTCTGACATTTCATAGGTGGTCCGGGTACAAACCACTCAGTATTCCCCTTTTTCCTGGATTTTCACAAGCAATAAAATTGACGCATCTGTTGTTTTGGGCCATGGCTAGGATCATTCTTAACCCAGTGGCTATCAGAAGCAGCAGTCGAGGAACGAAGGTCTCTTGGATTGTACCTTAATAGGTGACACTTGCCATAATTTGATAACCAGTTTTTTTCTTATCTTTCTCCGGTCGAAGACATATACCATAACAACATTTAAAATATGAATACACACATATAAAAATATATAATATAAATATAATAGTATTAGTACAAAATATACAATTAAGTTATTTATATAAACAGTTAACTATAACAAAATATCTAAGTCCATCTAAAATTAATATTTTTTTAATTAAAAACATCAATGTAGACTTAACTTTATTTTTTTTAATTTAATAAACGTATTTCAAATGTCTCAAAGATTATATTATTATATAAGAATACCTATACACTGAAATACTGAGAAAACACCAATAATATAACTGTTATAAGTGCATATACTCGCCTGAAGTGAAGTGGTTCAAATTTTTCTAAATTTCATTACCACATTATAATGTTAACGCATTTCATATTCTCTAAGAACAAACTTGAAATTCGATGAAGTACTCAATTGCGGAATATCAAGTAGTACTATGCGATATTTGTTATAAATATTTTATTTCTTATTTGTAAGGGAATATTAATCAAAACTGCTTATCGGCTTACAACATTTCAATATCAGATCGAGTATCGAATGTCATATTTGTTTCTTAAGGAATAGCGTTTCTGAAGTAAATACAATTATTACCAATATGAGACATCGATTAAAAATTATGCTATAAGGAGAGCTCAATTCAAACCCATACCAATACTGATCGTTTTCTTTCAATAAAACTGCTTGTTCGAATTTTAAAATTCCTTTACTTTTTTTGTTTCAAATTTATTGAAAACCGAAGCCAGGATATACAATATAATTGTTCCCTTCATTTCAAGAAATATCTATCCTGATTTGAGCTGACCTTCTAGGCTAAAATTGTCAAAACATTTAATTCTATTTCTATAAATGTTATATGTAATAAATAGTTTAAACCTGACTACTCAAAGATATATTGATTAAATGTTATGGTTACACAAAATCTACACACTGATATTTGACTGATTTATAATTTGAAAGATGCAGGTTTCCAACTAGAAAGCGTAGGAGTTCTATGACCGTTTTTTGTGAAGTATAGTGTTTTCTAAAATAGTTTTTTTTTAAAACGCGTATAATTGTAAATTTTTTCTAAAACATTGGCACGTTTGCTCAAAAGTACTATGCGATACAAGTATAAGTATTCATATTTATATCCATCACTAACAAGAAAACTGTTTATGAATGTAAAATTCTCTTTGTTGCTACGTGTGAAAGTTTGCATTTCCTTTAATATTTTTGCTTTGCTGTGTTATTTATTTTTGCCGCATTTCATGCGTACGCAAGATATAAGCAATTTTGAAATATTGTCTTTTCTAAAGACACATAATATATAAAGTTATTAATAAAATATATATAGCCCGTGAATAACAATATATTTCCAATAAAACTATAAACGTTGCTCATAAAAACTAAATTAAATTTCATTTCGATATGACGAAGATATGTAATGGATACAAAGGTATTCAAATAAGATTCGGATTAAATTAAATTTGATATGTAAACTGGTTTAACATCTATTCTTCCGAACGACCATTAGTTAGGTATATTAGTACGGCATATTCGTGTCTACAAGTTTTACGAAAGAACAGGCGAATAGAGTACAAAATGAAAACGAGTGGGCCAACTTAAAATAACTTAAATTTAACGTAGGTAACTGGACTCTAGTTGGTTGAAATAGTTTTTCTATTTCGTGGTATGCCTCGTCCATTGAGATCGTAAGGCCGTCATCATTTCGCTCCTGTTTGGCACTTTCTCGCTGGTTGAGCGAGTGATCGGCGCCGCTGGTGCCAGAGACTGTTCAGCTCCAGGTACTTTAAGGGTTGCACCTAGACTACCCTTAGCTTCAGCCTGGGGTTCTCCGACTTCCGATGTACTTTCCGAAGGGCTCACGGGCACAATGAGCCTGACGCGGCCGTCATTTCCAGTAGCGGTCAAAGTACCATTATGCGACAGTGGCATTATGAATGGTATGCCGTCATCAGAGCTTATGTCGTCGGGTGAAGAATCTTTGGATGTAGTATGGCTGGTGCTGTATAAAGAATTCTGAGATTGGCCGATACTCATCGCTTGGGCAATCGCTCCAAATTCATCACTTGAACTGAACTTGTCCTTGTACGCCTGGTGATTAAACAGGTTAGCCAGATCCGAATTGCTGCAATGGTTAGCCAGAGGTGGAATATGCGGGAACGCATTACAATTCTGGTAAAACTGCTTATTAGGGCTCGTATTCGCCTCAGTGCCGTTGGTGAAATTCATCTCTTTGAATTTCGATGTCAAATAATTCTGAATCTGATCATTAGTCATGCTTCCAAAGCTTGGCGCTGAGTTAGGTCCATTTGGCTTGTCTGGCGTCGTCGGAGAGAGACAGAAAGGTGAGAAATTTATGTTGTTGTTTTCAACATTCTGAGTTACTTTGTTATTTTGAGTGAAGAAGTTGATCAGAGCATCATTATTATTCGGTTGACAGTTCCCATTACAGACGTTAGATTTCGCCGCCTCGTTGCCTCCACATTTCTGTGTGTATTTTTAGAATTAAGTTTATTGTATATTGTCTTACATTTATCAAAGAAAACAAATTTACTACAACATTTAATAAAAAAATCCATGCTAGATAAAAAGCGTAATATAACAAAGCGAAATGCGTGTTGTGAGACTGAAATCGAAAATTACTTATTAATTTTAGGGATGATTAGTTAATTTAATCCGACAATAGAAAAGCACATAAGGAGAAGCAATTAAGACCGTAAGTACACATGTCATTATTTTCATGTTTCAGTCTCCATCTTCCGAAACGTAAAATCTACGATTATGTTTGCCTGTATGACTGAAGCTAAGCCATTTTTTAAGAATTTGACTCCGTAATGTTTGGGTGGTAACGAAAATAACAAACAATAAAAGTGGACCATTATAAATTTTAACAAACAATGCACTTGCAAATTTATTACGTTAGAAACACAATGATGATGTTGTAATGTGTGAATTATATATCATAATTTTTCGTGCTTTTCCGCAGTCGATTTTTACCTTTAAACTTGAAACATGAATTATTGTGTAATATATTATATTACATATACATATTTCAATTTCAATTAAAATGAGTCGAACTTTTTAGTAGTCGAAAATTAAACTTAACAACTGAACATTTTAATATAAATTTATTAATTTAGTTCAACAACTTTATTTTTGTTAATTGTCTAGTAGACATTTATAAAGTGCATCTAAAAACTCCATTATATTTATTTTAATTATTTTAGAATTTTATTTGATAAGTTTAAGATAACAAATTTAGCCAAAACAAAATGTGTTTAAGGACATTTAAAAATTATATTTTGTTGAACATATTTGATTAATAAATTTATAATGCTGTTTTACTATAATACAAACAAAAACAATACCGTCAACGCTTTATAATATCAATAAATATTTTTTTTAATACAATTATTTTTGGAAGAATACTAAAACGTCCCTCAAACAAACAGTTGCACGCTACTTAACATTGAAATTAGTATGCGAAATTTTAAATTAACGGCGTCTCAAATAATTAAGTTGCACTAAAATTTGAATGACGTTTTAGTATTTGGCCGCATGGCTCTTTATTGGGTTACCCACAGTTGTTTACATTTATAATACGACAAAATCTAAAAGTATACTATAAGCCAACAAATGCAATATTCTTATTGTCATCGTAATCTTTTTCATATCGTGTTAAATGATGGTTTACATGGCTGTTGACGATATTATTTTGAAATAATGTAACAAAAACATAGACAATACAATAACAATACATATTACAGCATAACATAAATCAAAACAAAATGTTAAAATGAACATAAAAACGCTTATAAGCAAACACATAAAAAACAAGAAATATATCACATTCTCTTAAAAAAACGACGTGTTTAAAAAATACACATATTAATTTAACCCTTTCATTTTCTAGGATGAAATATTTGTAGAGGCAGGATATATGAAATGAAATTCATACCATTTGGAGAAGTTTCATTAAAATCTAAATATTAAAAATGATAAAACGATTAAAGATACTCGGACAGATACTACCCAAAGATACCTTTAATTGTATTATTTTAAATAAAACTCCTTGTTTATTATTTGTGAGATACACAAGTTGATAAAGCAAAAAAAAAAGACATTTTCATTTTACACTAGAACATTTTTAAATTGTAAAGGAAATAATAACATTACAGCACTAATTGTATAATAAGATAGACGTATGTAGACGACAGAACAAGAAGCTAGCTGGCTTTTCTTTTTAAGTAGTGGAGTCTTTGTTGTACACTTAACCTTTATGTAAAATGTAAATTCGTTTGTTCTATTATGGCTTTCTTTTTATATAGCATAGTTAGGTGGACGAGGATATGGGCCACCTGGTATGGTATGGTATGCTTATATCGCCAATGCGCCACCAACTATGGAACTCATATATAAAGACATGTCCCTTGTGTCTGTAACTACGAAGTGAGTTTTATACTCGAATGATGTATTCTTAGTGATATAAATGTGGGATGCAAGGAAGCACAACTACATCTAAGTGCTCCCAGCCAACCTCACCTGCACGTGGTGCATCCTGCCGATTAACAAACGAGGCTCTGGCGACCGACTAAATGGCGGTATAACCATTCACTGAAGGCGTAGCTAAATACCATAGACCGGTGACGGGCAGCAGCGTCACCTGTGCGACGAGCTACGTTCTGCGATCACCAACCCGCCTGCCCAGCGTGGTGATTATGGGCAAAAACCTTAAATGGCACACACCGATACGCGATGGCCCCTAGTTCCCGGTCGCCCCGCTGCTCCTGGCCAAGGCGGCGGCCATGGTAAGGGCGGGGCAGGGGGTGCTAAGAATCCCCGGGTTACGGTAGGCCGCCAACACCAACTGACTCTGGCTACGTACAACGGACGCACGCTACGGCTCGACGAACACCTGGCACAGCTCGAAGAAGAGCTGAGGAACATAAGGTGGCATATTTTGGGGTTATGTGAAATCCGAAGAAAGGGGGAGGATACCATAACCTTAGAATCAGGACATCTTATGTACTTCAGAGAGGGAGACCAACCATCCCTCGGTGGCGTCGGCTTTTTGGTCCATAAGGCTCTCTCTGACAACATTCTAGAAATCTCCAGTGTGTCGTCAAGGGTAGCGTATCTTGTGATCAGACTTACCAAGAGGTATTGCCTCAAGGTTATCCAAGTGTACGCACCGACTTCGACACACTGGGATGACGAAGTGGAAGAAATGTACGAAGACATTTCTAAGGCATTGCATAACACCCAAAATGCCCACTTCAATGTTGTCATGGGCGATTTTAACGCTAAAGTAGGAGTACATACTAGCAGCGAATCGGTCGTTGGACAACACGGATTTGGAACCAGAAATCATAGGGGGCAAATGCTTGTCAACTTCCTGGAGAAAGAGGGGCTGTTCTTGATGAACTCCTTCTTTAAGAAACAGCCCCAACGGAAGTGGACGTGGCGAAGCCCCGACGCGATGATTAAAAACGAGATTGACTTCATTATGACGGACAAGAGGCGAATATTTAGAGATGTCTCCGTGATTACAAGGTTCAATACGGGAAGTGATCACCGACTTGTACGAGGCACTCTAAATATTGACTACAAGCTCGAGCGCGTTCGTCTAATGAGGTCTACGCTCCGGCCAAAACTGCTCCAAGCTGTGGAGTCTAGTACGTTTCAGTTAAAACTGGAGAACCGGTTCGCTGCCTTGGAAACCAACATCGACGTTACCATGGACCAGAAACTCGACCAAGTGGTGGGTATCCTTAGGGACGAGGGGACGAAATTCTATCAAGGGCAAAACACCGACAAGAGGTCTAAGCTTTCGAAAGAGTCTCTAGAGCTAATGCGAAAACGACGTGAAAACCCAACAGTCACTTCGTCAGATCTTAATAAGCAAATATCTAAGCTGATAAGACGTGACCTCCGAAATTCCAATACGCGTTCTATAAAAGAAGCGATAGAGCGAAATCGGGGGTCAAAAGTCTTCGTTCAACAGCTAGGCCGAAGTCATCTGACGAAGTTGACCACTTCAAAGGGAAAAGTCGTCGCTTCTAAGCTCGAGATTCTTAAGGAAGTGCAGGACTTCTACGGTAAATTATACACATCAAAAGCGCCTCGTCCACAACCCGACCCTAGGGATCCTAGAGCCACTTTAACCCACTTTACAGAAGAGCTACCAGAAGTCAGCCAAGACGAAATTGTGATGGCTTTGGGGCAGCTTAAAAATGGAAAAGCCCCCGGAGAAGATGGAATTACGACGGAGCTACTAAAGGCCGCTGGGAAACCTTTGCTAGCACAGCTCCAACAGATATTTAATTCTGTTATTTTTTCGGGGAGAACTCCAAGGGCATGGAGCAAGAGTGTTGTCGTTATGTTCTTCAAAAAAGGAGACAAAACCTTGCTGAAGAACTACAGACCTATTTCTCTCTTGAGCCATGTCTATAAGCTGTTTTCCAGGGTTATTACGAATCGTCTCGAGCGTAGACTTGACGAGTTTCAGCCCCCAGAACAGGCTGGGTTTCGAAGAGGTTACGGAACCATAGACCACATTCACACAGTGCGGCAAATTATACAGAAGACCGAGGAGTATAATCAGCCCCTGTGCTTAGCATTTGTGGACTATGAGAAGGCTTTTGACTCTATTGAGACCTGGTCTGTTCTGGAGTCCTTACAACGGTGCCAAATCGATTGGCGATATATCCAAGTGCTGAAAGGTCTTCATGACGCTGCAGTTATGACCGTCCAAGTACAAAATCAGCAGTCTGACCCTATCCTCTTGCATCGAGGAGTGAGACAAGGGGATGTCATTTCCCCGAAATTGTTTACGAATGCATTAGAGGATATGTTTAAGACGCTGCACTGGGAAGGGCGGGGCATAAACATAAACGGCGAGTACCTTTCACACTTGAGATTTGCAGACGATATTGTCATCGTGGCAGAAACCGTGCAGGACATGCAGTATATGCTGAGCAGCTTGGCTGATTCTTCTGCTCGAATTGGTCTCCGGATGAACTTGGACAAAACCAAGATAATGTTCAATGAACACGTCAATCCGGAACCAATACTTCTTAACGGAGTTCCTCTCGAAGTTGTTCAGGAATATGTGTACCTTGGGCAAACTTTGCAGTTGGGTCGAAACAACTTCGAGAAGGAGGCACGCAGAAGAGTACAGCTGGGCTGGGCAGCATATAGGAAACTTGGTCAAGTCTTTTCGTCACGAATACCGCAATGCTTGAAGACAAAAGTCTTCAACGAGTGCGTCCTACCGGTTATGACCTACGGAGCCGAGACGTGGACACTGACAGTGCGTTTGGCCCACCACTTCAAAGTCGCTCAGCGAGCTATGGAGAGGGCTATGCTCGGAGTTTCTCTGAAGGATCGAATCCCAAATGTGGTGATCCGACAGAGAACCAAAGTTATCGACATAGTCCAAAGGATTAGTAAGCTGAAGTGGCAGTGGGCTGGACACACATGTCGCAGAACCGACAATCGTTGGAGTAGACGTGTTCTAGAGTGGAGACCACGCCTTGGCAAACGTAGCGTAGGACGCCCTCCGGCTAGGTGGAGTGATGATATACGCACAGTGGCTGGCAGCGGTTGGAAATCGAGAGCTGAAGATCGAGCTCAGTGGCGTGCCATTGGAGAGACCTATGTCCAACAGTGGACGAGAAAGGGTTGATAATGATGATGAATGATGATGATGATAAATGTGAAAGTGTATAAGTGTATGTTGAAGACTATGAAGTTTTATATATTTAAGTACATATACATTGTCAGGGGTATCACTTGCCCCTCTTCTCACTAGGCAGAAGCTTAGAAGATTTGAAGGAAGTTTTGAAGATTTTCTATTTCAGTTCATAAAAATCAGTGAAAATCTCTCAATTTCGGTAACTGATGCAGGTATTTTTGATTGTTATACGTCATTTTAAATTTTGATTGGGTTTCGAGTTAAGCATGATTTTTTATTTATTAATCAATCCATTTACTAAGTTTTTATCGTCAGTTGTCGTCATCAGGTAAATAAATTTTCACCCTACGGACTAAATTAAATGAAATCGTAACGACGGGCGAATTAAAAATAATAAGGTCGTTTTTGAAATTAAAATAACCTAAGCTATGTTTATTTTTTATAATTTTTATTATATTAATAAAAAATAATGCAAATAAAACAGCTACGTGCCACGTACATGCAACTAAAACGTAACAAAATCATCAGGGATGCAATTTCGGTAAAATAAATTGAAATGTTATTTGATACGCACCTGTGGCAAGAGTGTCAGTTGCTGAGCATTGATTGGCCGGCTATTGCCATTACCCTTCTCTTTCTCTTGCAAGTGTGCGACGAGTGCAGCGATATGCTCCAATAGTTCTTTATTGTGTACCAACAATTGGTGAGTACGGGCCTGAAAAAAAAACCATTTAAATTTCGAAATAAATACAAAATGTGAATCAATGTGAAGTGGGATCACTACTGGACAAAAGGGATTGCGCAAGTGAGTTTGTTTGTATGTTTGCTACGCTTTCATGTCTAAATTTTATTACTCAATTGATTAGTTGACAAAATTTTGAAAACACGTCAAGAGTACTGTAAATGATATTGGGACCTAACACCGGCCGACACGAAGGTGAAGCCTGCGAAACTAGTGAAAACTAAATGTTATTTGCCTGGATTCGAAGTCCCGATTAACGTGTTCAATGGGATGTCAGGATGTTTCGGTTAAGTGATGAAAAATAAGTCAAAAGAACATTTAGAATTTATATGTAAGTCAGAAGTAAAATATTAATACATTTATGTCCCGCAATATTTTTATTAAATATTTTTTTTACATTCAAACTCAACGTGCTGTGATTAATTTTATGTATTTTTATATACGGAACATTAAGTACATTCGGGTTCACAAACGAATTTGTAAAGCTGTCACGCAGAGCAACACTTGCGACTAATGTTGTTTCCACAGAATCCCCACTTCTTTAGAATGACCATTAATATTAAATTACTTATATAAATCGTATGTATTTCAAATTAAAAGCATTAATATTTTTGTCATTATTTCATTTTTCATAAGATTTAATCGACTACTACTAGCTTGTGATGTAAATCACTACATATTACAAGACAAAGTCCCTCTACCGCGTCTGTCTGTGTGAACGCGATAAACACAAAAACTACCGAAAGGTTTTTCATACGGTTTTCACCAATTGACGAAGTGATTTATGAGGAAGGTTTAGGTATATAATTAATTAAAGTTTTGTGTACATTGACTGGGAGCTTTAATGGAATCGCTGCGCAAATCAATTGAGTTGTATAATATGTTACGTTTTACGCAGATCCTTATTCTACCCGTGTGAAGCCAGGCTAGAACATTAATGTAATAGTATTTACTTATTCGTGTTTCTTGCGTTTTGGATTAGGATAAAAAAAATATATACGCTACGTTTTATTCAATTAGAATATAGAAACAACGAAACAAGGGCAGTGTTTTATTGAAATTCGATAAAAAACGAATGGATTCACTAATCCCGGATCATTCATAGCCCGCATAGCGTGTTCCACGCGGACTGGTCACGTAGCAAACGCTTGTATGCAATCCACGTACTAGCACGTTTGTGTTGAGCTTGTTGTATAAAATGCACGTGATTTATACGTGATGTATAACTTACTTGGGCCTCGCAACGCGCTGCTTGCTCAGCGGCAAGCTGATCACGCAACAGAAGCAGTTGCGCGACCGCTGCCTGTGTCTGTTGTGATTGCTGCTCAAGCCGCTCGCGCAGCAGTTGCAATTGATGTTGCGCGCTGAGCGGTGTGGACCCATCTCCCTCCGGCAGACTTGCCATATCTACTTTGGTCACACATTCCGGCAAATCCGGAAGATTGATGCTCGGCACAGGATTTGCGTGCTGAAACAAAATAATATTATTGACTCTTTTCTTTATTTTAAACCGGTAAGCAGACTAGCCAACAGGCCACCTGATAATAAGTGGTTAGCACCGCCCATTGACAAACGGCACTATTAAATATTACCCATCCCTAACGTTGTCAATGCGTTGTTGATACACAGGCTGATCCTTAACACCGAAAAAAAAAACAATTACTATATGAATATGAGATAAGTGGTGGTACCAATATATCTGCGCTTAATTATATTATAATTTTAATCAATTTTCGAATGAAGACTGAGATGTTACATGTTACAGTTACAAGTTACATAAAAGAGAAGATTGAACAAATTGTCTCAATGTGTCTTACACATCTCATTTAATCATTAAGGTTTTGTTGCCCTAATGCATTAATAATTTTACGAAAAAGCATTTATTTATCTCATTCTGTCATTAATGATTTGAAATTCGAAAGAAAAAGACAGCATCGTCTTACTAACTCGCAAGCAAGGTTAATAATAAGACCGTTATATTTTAATTGCTGTTGGCAGGAAAGATAGACTCTTATGTATTTAAAGTAACATTATGTACTATACTATTAGTTTTAAAAAAAATATATTTTTTTGTTATATCAATAAAATGGCAATCGCATGCGGCTTACAACATAAATAAATAAACAACATATTATTATACATATTTATACCAACACAGGTTATTTTCAGAATTGTAATCAGTTTATGATTTTATGATTTTACTTAAATTTTTCGCCATTTGCAAAATAGAAGACGCATGCTGTAAATTAATAGTTATAATAGAGAAAGAGATATAATTAATCAAATTACAGTTTCGACTGGCGTAAGAGAAGCTTAAAAATTCCGTGCTGTATTTTGAAAATGTTTAACAAATACTCAAATAATGATAAAATATGATTTTTTACGATACAAATGTATTATTTCGGTTTGAAGCGCTATTTGTTTCATTTAAATTTAATTTAATAATAATAAAAAAAGCATTTCTGTAATATTCGCTAGAAGTTGCGTAAGGTGAACATATAAAAGAGATTACTCGTAAGAAACCAATCTGTTTCATATTTTTAAGTGTTTAAAGATGATGAAGAGAAAGTATGTAATTCTACAGTAGACCGTGTTTACTTGGTAGTAGAGCTTTGTGCAAGCTCGTCTGGGTAGGTACCACCCACTCATCAGATATTCTACCGCAAAACAGCAGTACCTGCTATTGTTGTGCCGGTTTGAAGGGTGGGCGAGCCAGTGTAATTCCAACAACACAAGGGACATAATATCTTAGCTCCAAAGGTTGGTGGCGCATTGGTGATGTAAGTGATAGTCAACATCTCTTACAATGCCAATGTCTATGGGCGTTGGTGACCACTTACCATCAGGTGGCCCAAAGACATCTAGAACACGATTAAATGAATTAATATATTAAATATAAATAATATAAAACATAATAACAATTATAACGTATTTATTAAGATAAGTTTAATCATATACTTAATAAATTGAGATTAAGTCGATGTTTCATTTGCAAATGCATTAAAAGCATTAGACGTTATTCTTATTTTTCAAAGATATAACCTTACGATCAAACTCTGAGGTAGATTGTTGATGTGTTGCCAGATTTGATTAGGAATCTTCCACGTGTTTGTGAATGAGGCATTGTTAATAAATACTTCTTTGAAGCACTTTCGGGTAGAGTGGCCGTGGATAATATAGATAGAAGCTTAATAGCATTTGTTTTATTTCATAGGTAGGGGGACGAGCAAATGGGCCAACGGGTGGTAAGTTATCACCACCGCCCATAGGCATTGGAAATAAATATTAACTATTCATTACATCGCCAATGTTCCACCAACGTTGGCATCTAAGACGCTAAACATTACTAAGTACAAAATAACAATAGTAAATATTGCTTAACTTGTTACGCTAATTTGATCCGTGTTGCGTTTAATGTTATAATTATTTATAACATGTCGCATATTCTTTCATTTCAGCGGTTAATTTGGTTACAATGCACACAACAAAATTGATCATATTTGGCTGGCGGCGCATTGACAGTTTAAAAAGGGGAATAATACATTTGACGATATCACGGATATTGCAGAAGGTGACCAATTACCATAAGTGATAAAAAAAAAATAATATATATTTTTTTGTAACTGTGATAGAATATAGTAATTATTACAAATAGGTTTGTATCATTTAATTTAATTGCAATCAGGTGGGTGTACTGTACTCCTCGCTAGGTAATAAAATAATCTGTATTAAGGAGTAACATTGTAACAGTCCCGTTCGCCTTTTTAGTTGTAATAAAGTGATCAAGTACAATATATTGTCTCTTTATGAATTTCCCTAGAAATCGCTGTAATTCTTTAATATTTCCCTAGAAAACAAAAGTTTCGTAGGACATCGACTGGTTACAATATAGTTTTCAAGAACTTATTTGTGACCCTAATGATCTGCCAGCGATGAACAGTTTGTAGATATCAACGAGAACAAAGACAGAAGCTAATATATTTGTTATTTGCTGAAGATGATGTATGTACATAAATTGTTATTATTTATTTTTTATTACAGCAAATTGTAATTAATGAATAAGCTATTTAACCCTTTATATGCGGTTAAAATGAATTAAAAACAAAAACTGTTTAGGAAGTTAAATTATTTAAATATTTAACTTAAAATACAAATTTGATAAAAGAGTTTTCATACTAATTCCACTTCTATCAACGCTACAACCGTTTTAATATCATCGTATTCACTATTCTCTACAACCATACATACGTCACTAATGCGTCAAAGAGCAAGAGATCGTAGAAGTATTATTACCAGGTCGATGATATTATTATAGTTTTGATTTATCGTCACGTTTCTCGGATTCGATGTGGGTGTGAGGAGAGATCATTACGAGTATTCTATTTCTACAACCGATATTGTCTCTATTTTTATTCTATGCTATCTTTCACCCGTAGTTTTACTCGTATATAATATATGTATAATTTGAGATTCAAATTTGTGTGCAATGTTTAATTGTGTTAAAATTGACATGACGATTTCAAATGTAGTAAATCGTACTTTACGGATTTAATTAAAGTATAAAAGATTTTTTTGTTTAGAAGAAATTACTGAACACATTTAACAATAGAACCTTTTTGATTGTTTGCCATTAATTTCGCCCAACGTTTTCACGCTTTTAGGATTTGAATAATAAAATTAATTTAACCAATGTATAATAAAATCTAATGGTTACATTAAGGGATTTAACAGTCATTAAAAAGACATATAATTCATTATAATTATTATGATTTAATTAGCGGATTTGAACTGCGAATTGGATTAAAATAATATATTTTTGTATTCGGCATGTATGGGATTCACTCATTCGGATTTATTTAGCACCTACTTTGCAACAATATTTAATGTATCTCGTATTCAAAAACTGTTTTATTACACTTATTTAAAATAAACAAGTCCGCTGTCCCGACTGATTACTACGGCCTTCGTCACTGGTATGTCCAAACTTAATGGACGATTATATGAGTTCCAACAACGATTTTCAAATATAATTAATTACTATTTTAAATAAAAAAGTGTTCTTCGTTCTAGGTATGTAATCAAACCTAGAGCGAAGCTTATTTTTATTCTGGGTTAGGTTGGAGATTTCGTTAACATCGTAAATCTGTTTATTTAAAAACAGATAACATTTATTTCATATAATAGTATTGTTAATTTGTTCGAAATTTAAAATGCATTCGTTCACAAAATTTAAATTCTATCGTAAAATTAAGAAAAAAAGCTTAGCGTTCCCGTCAATGTAAAAGGAATGCTGGTATCGTAAATCATTCGTATTGATATTAGGTGTGGATATCATGAATGTTAGTACTCGATTTATTGTTTGTTTATTTTGAGCTCGCAATCGAGATTAGATTTTATTTAATTATTAAATTAATTATTATTTTTCACGTGTACGATTATTATATATGTAATTATTATTATATATATATATTATATTATATAATTATTATTATATTAAAAATTCACTGTGACTATTAATTAATTAATATTTAAATTAGGTAATTAATTTATTATTTTATATTTAAAAACAATTGATTTTATTACGACCTTTTAAATATTTATATTAAAGTGAAAACAAATCAATTCTCGGTTATCCAAGGGACGATTTGAAAATCAAATTTCTAATTCTTAAGAATAACAAAACAATAATTTAATTTAAATTGAAATATAGAGTGAAACGTATTTTCAAGAGTATCAGTGTTTCCGCAATCTCAATGCAATTTTGTGTATTTCGAAGCACTCAATCAATAAATTACACGTAATATGCTATAAATATCTCTATTCCGGGAATCTTTCAAATGTATCATTTATAACAGACTACTCAGTGCAATACATAACACTTATACCAATATTTGACTCCACCTTAAAAAAAATAACGATCTTTTATTGCGATAAGGTCACATTTAAATATTTTTAAGTAAATCGTTAGTAAGTAGACAGACGGACGGGCAAGTAGCCCACCTCATGGTAAATGAGAAATATTATTATTTCCTTACATCGCCAATGCACCATTGGATGATTTTGTGTGGTTGTGCCTGTAGTTTCACTGGCTCACTCACATTTATAACCAGAAAGAACAATGCTCTGTATTGCTGATTGGTGGCAGATTAAATGATGAGTAAGTGGTAACTACGAAGATGGGCATGCAAAGCCTTACCAACAAGGAGAAGCAATAGATAAAAACAAGCAAGCGTTACTTTTAAAAAAAATAATTACTAATCACGCTTCACAACACACCACCGCATAGTGTACTTCTATCGTATTATGCCAGAGTTCTTCTAGCACATACTCAAACCAACTATGCATATTTTTAACTAAATAACATTTAGCTCGAATAGAATGTGAACAAAAAATAGTATTTTTTAAATTTATAATAATCATTATGTGACTTGAGATTTTTTAAATCAAATTTGTAGCATCCAATTGCGAAACTCACGTTTTTAATATAATTTATTCTTTACAATAAACGCTTACGTTTAAAACTCCTATAATGGATAATCTCTGTCACGGAAAAAAAAATTAAAATGTTTCCTCAGATGAACACTATTTTATTAATATATTTTTTTATATATGATTACTTTATTGCACAGCTATAAACATTTTTATATGTATATAAATACATATATAACTATATATAATTTTTCAATTAGTCTTAGGTACATTATAGCTACAGTTAAGCTTTGTCACTTTCGAACATATATGAAACCAAGAATGTTAAAAAAGGATGAAGCTCGTAGAACAAAAAGCAACAGCATTGTATTACCTGTAACACACGTCTCCCTTCCTTCCTCGGTGGCGGCGGCAGAAGGTCCAAGTGCTTTGGTCTGTTCTGAGTTCCCTTCGGTTCCTCTTTAGACGTAGAAGCCGCACATGACTCCGAAGCACCACATTCTGAGACCGGCTCTGATGATCAGATAGCGCTCACATCGAATAAATTATGCATACATTTAGAAAAAACACATTATTTACGTTGCAGTGATAAATGCTATCATTTTTAGGTTATATTATTGAAACTTAAATTGATATGATCCGATTTTGGTCACATTCATATAGGTGATAGTGCGAGATATACCCCATTAGAATTTGACAAAGGAGTAAAGCTAAACAAACTTTAGATTAAGATATTACACGCGGTTTGCTAATAGCTCTTCTTTTTTATTTATAATACAACACTAATCCACTTAAATAGTTATAAAACCTTTAACAGAGTGGAATAATAAGCTTCAAACCTTAAAAAACTTTCAGACCTTCACAGGCTGATACTATAAATAAAAATATGAAAGTAATTAACTAATTTTGAAAACATCGTAAAAATGTACCTAAAAATAGTTTACATTGAACTATCTTGATCTTTTAAATTTAAGTGCTTATGAATATAAGGACGATTACAATGACTAAGACACCTATAGCCGTAAAACATATTAGTACCAAATGTCACAACTACGACTACAGCCAACTGTCTGTTCCTAACTTCATCTGATACAATTTAATCTCATATGATTTAATTGAGTTTTTAAAGTATACTCCGATTAATTTTATTTAGCATTACTTCCTGTTGTTACTATTCGAATAATTATGTTCAGTATAAATTTTAATTGAAGATTTCATACCGGAATTCGTATCGAGATATTTACCAATTAGATTTTTTAATCGCATAAGCATTTGGAATAGATCTGTAAACGTGGACGTGTAACAAATTTTTATACTGCACTATATGTAAACATCGTTCTCTTCGAGTTTAATTATATTGTAAGCAAAATAATATGTACTGTAATAATATAACGTATATGTATAAAGTTGGTAAATTCACTACCGGGCAATGACCTTTGCTCATCTTGAGGAAGTTTCTAGAGCATCTTTCGTACATCGGAAAAGGCAGTTTTTTATTTTTTTTATTTCATAGAAAGGTGGACGAGCATATGGGCCACCTAACGGTAAGTGGTCACCAACGCCCATAGACAATGGCATTGTAACAGTTGTAAACCATTTCTTACATCGCCAATGCGCCACCAACCTTGGGAACTAAGCTGTTATGTCCCATATGCCTGTAATTACACTGGCTTACTCACCCTTCAAACCGGAGCATAACAGTACCAAGTACTGATGTTTTGCGGTAGAATATCTGATGAGTGGGTGGTACCTACCCAGACGAGCCTGCACAAAGCTCTACCACCGAGTTACTCTCGGATTACTCAGACAAAATAACTTTTGATTCCTTTTTTTTATTTTTTATTTTTTTTTTATTGTATAGGAAGGCGGACGAGCGTATAGGCCACCTGATGGTAAGTGGTCACCAACGCCCATAGACAATGGCATTGTAAGAAATGTTAACCATCGCTTACATCGCCAATGCGCCACCAACCTTGGGAACTAAGATGTTATGTCCCTTGTGCCTGTAATTATATGCCTATATGCGATTATAGATAAAAATAGACACGTTCTACCCGCCTTGATAACCACATCACTATCAATAAAAACAGGCTTAAAGAATGAGCGAACCAGTGCAACTTCAGGCACAAGGGACATGACATCTTAGTGACAAAAGAGCTGGTGGAGCATAGGCGGTGTGAACTGTTAATAATTCTTACAGAGCATGTCTCTGAGCGTTGGTGACCGCTTACACCAAATGTGCCATTTGCGCCTCTGCATGAATTCATATAAAAAAATGTCAGATTGTGCCACTCATCATTTAAACATATCGTCATCTGTTTAGCGGTATAATAATGAGTAGTCTATACGGTTTTATATCTTCTACCAATAATAAATATATATAGTTTATGACAAAAAAAGAAGCAATATTTTCTCTTTACAGATAATCCTTTTTGATTTGTATTCTCCTTTCCAAACGAACAGAATTCAAGAGCACATTTAATATAAAGTTGCACTTCGAAATTCCTTTGACACACTAAGAAAGAATTGGCATTCCTTACGTGACCAATTTGATGTCGAGTCAATAATACGAATAAATGTTACAACAATGTTTGTTATTTTCCTTTTGAGAAATGATGAAAACTTCTCACGTTACTGAAATAATTTTAGATAGCTTCTTTCATTTAGGAAGTAAATGACACTGTGTACATTTATTTCAAAATACATTTAAAAAATAATGCTTTTTAAAATTATATATAATTACTAGATTGTGCGTACTATTTGTTTTGTTTCCTAAACTTAAAAAACATTGTTCAAGTAGTTAATAGAACTGACTTTATAGTTAAAATTTTATTTAAAGCTGTCATCGGTCCGGAATATATATTATAAAGATATTGTTTCATCTCTTTCAAACTCAACTCACTTTCGTATTTATAATATAAGTAAACATGTTTTGTTGATGTGGTTATTTTATTTTAAAGTTTCTGAATATACATAGGCTTGTGTAAGACTACTAGACGTGTGTAACATGGTAATATGTACCGGTAAGAAACTGTATAAACTCTTTTCTAAATTACATTTCGACCATCGTAATTTTCTATTATCTTTGGAGAAGCATCTGTCAGTAATACTGAATTAATTTTATCATAGTCGTAAATTAGCAAATACGAACTTTTCACCTACTATAACCAATACAAAGTGTCAAAAGTAACTTTCTGTAGATGTCCCACTGCTGGGCTAAGGACTACTGGACACTCATATGGAAAATCTTCTTCCGACATATCGAATCTCCATGAACTTTTCCATCCATAAGCACGAGATTAATTATAAAAATTTATGCACAAGATTCCGGCGTATAACTGGACAAAAATTACTACGACATAAAATATCTTGCACCTGACAGGATGCATCGACTTGTAGAATCGGAAACTTGCTATTATTGGTTGTATTACTTGATAATATTATAAAGTTCATATTAATTGCGATATTTTATAATAATAATAAGAAATATTTATAAGATTTACTCCATATTTATTTATTGGTTTTAATTAATTATAAACTCTTTCAAGCATCAATTTCAATGTTTCACGTGGCTGGGCATCAAGTGACGGCTGTGTCCGTATAATATTTAGATAATTATTTAAGTGTTGTAATATTTATACGGAGTAGAAGATAAATATTTGTAAAACGTTTTCCGCAACGCTACGATGCGCGTCGTAGCCCAAAGTTAGTCGTAGCTTATGTAAGCCATGTCGTTAATAATATATGTCCTTTTTTCCTGCACTGCAGTTGTTGATGAATAAAATTTTGCATAATACTTGTATGCGACATCAAAACATCTCTTTCGTATATAATTTTCATATAGCAACGTTAATATATGCTCGCAATTATTTGTATAATATTTTTAACTAAGATACGGGCGTGTCTGGCATGTTTACTGCTTTCTATTAAAACGTTAATTTAATAACGTACGTTTTGTATCGAAATATTTTTTGTAGTATTAAATTATTTTGAAGTTTATGTAATAATTTAATGTTACTTGGTGGTAGAGCTTTGTGCAAGCTCGTCTGTGTAGGTACCACCCACTCATCAGATATTCTACCGCAAAACAGCAGTAGTTGCTTATTGTAACTCCAGGCACAAGGGACATAACAGCTTAGTTCCCAAGGTTGGTGGCGCATTGGTGATGTAAGTGATGGTTAACATCTCATACAATGCCAATGTTTATGGGCGTTGGTGACCACTTATCATCAGGTGGCCCATACGCTCGTCCGCCTTCCTATGGAATAAAAATTAATGAAATAATAATAATAATATGATACACTGTAATGGACGTTTAAAAATATATACAACGAGTAGTCTTAGATTTTGTTCGCGAGTTAACTAATCTCTCGAATAAAACATCAAAGAACTGTGTCAAGTTTCCTTTCATGAAGTGATGTGTTTGATTCACGCAAAAACAAGATTATTTATTATCCACACATAAGCAATATTTTGTGACGTAACAAAACTTTTCAAACAAAAAGAGAATTTGGAATATCATATTGACCTGCTTAAAATAATAAATAAAAATAAAATAAACTGCACTATCGTTAAAACCTGTATGGCTTAGTGGATAAAACATATGGATCTTAAGTTGTAATTACGGGTTCGAACCAAAGCAGGGCTGAGTTTTCACATATTTTACTTATGTTTTTTCTCGCTCGTCTTAGTTATATATTTTTTTGTGAATATTGCATTTTTTCGTGAAAGACCTATATCGATAATATTAAAAAAACAAAACCTTTACTAATTACCATTTAAATTAAATCGTTGGAGCCGCTTCCAAGATGCACGAAATTAATATTCAGATAAACAAGAATTCCTCATTTAATATTAAAAGTTAAGTTAAAATTGATATTATAAATTGAGCTTGATTAAACATTACAAAGAAACCGTCATTGTGTCATCGTGTTGTATGAAATTGTACCATAATGATATATTATTCCAACGACCCCGCCAGTATTGTAGGAATAACCTGCAAAAGCCCTCTTTCACTGGATGTTGGTTGCTTGCAGCGGTAGATGTATGGGACTATTTAGATTATGCATTTATTAGTAAGCGAATAGGCGTATTAATAAACATTTAATCGTTACCTGAATAATAACGAGTACCGTGACATAGGCTGTAACGTTATGACGTTCGTTACCAGCTGTTACATACACGTCGGATGTAATAAAACGACACATAAAGCTAATTATAATACGCCCACGTGTGTAAAAGAATAGATCTTGGTTAAGATGCGGGTTTTGTGTAAACAGTTGCTCAGGTGTTGGAGATGCGATTTTTTTTCAATTTTATTTTTAGATCTTGCCGCTTCGTATTGGACGAAGACATTGAGTGATTGTTGAAGACTGTTCGTGAAACAATAGATGATCACTGGGTTCATGAAATTTTTATTATAAGGTATTATTTTATTGGCAAGTATTAAGACACGAAGACTTCTTTTGACTGGGAACTTCCAGAGATGGTTTCGCCATCTTAACAGGCCAATAATATTAAGTGACATTATTGTACTGCTGTTATGTGATCAAAGAGGTCGAATTATTTCTTATTAGTTTCTTATGGTTTGGAAAACTGTACAATAATGTGCCTAATGAAGTAATGATACTGTTATATTTCCACCCGAAAAACACGTTGAAATGTTCGTATTCTAAAGTAAAATAACAAATAACTCATTTACATATTTATTAAAAACGTCTTCATATTAAAGATAAGTAATAAATGCTGCCACCTTTCCACGCGGTCACGATTTGTACAGTAACTATTTTTTTAATTTTATTTGTATTTGTTTAAGGCTTCAATTTAAATAAATATACGTATGTATAATTCATTAAAACATAGTTATTGAATTCAAATAGATACAAAAAAATGTCCAAAAAGATTTAATAAAAGGCATGGCGTTTTATAATTTCTTAAATTTTTTCAGGGTCGAAGTTTACATTATGTTACTTAGCTTGCAACTTAGTACTTATCATTTTGTGTTAGTGCTAGTTAATGTTACACGTCCCGACCTCGCAAGGGTATAATTAAGGTTTTATTGTGATATTTTTTTCAAGAGAATAGTGTATTGCGTCTGTCTGGGTAACTAACTACTAATCTCATCTCATTTTCATCTCATATTAACTGAATACTGGTCGAAATAATAAGTCGAATTAAGTCTAATTAACATACAATAAATTGCTATTTAACATTTACAAAATAAAAACAATTTTAACCAAAAACAATAACAAAAACAAAAAGTAATGAACAACGAACTTCATAATCATCTCAAAATATGTTTAAGCGTATTAAATAGATAAAGAGTTTGTTTGTTTGTCTGTTACGCTTTCACAACTACACCACTAAACCGATTTCAAAATTATTTTACCAATGGAAAGCTTAATTATCAGCGAGTAACATAAACTATATTTAATCCCCATATTTCCACGGGAACGGAAACTACGGGGGTGAATCCGCGGCTAAACGCTATTCCTTAATAATTTTGCGTACCATATTTATGGTATGAAAAATGTAAAGATGTGGAAACATATTGTGAGCCATGACAATCAAGTGGTTGAAAGACGAGAATCTCAACCAACCATTCCGAACATGAGCCCGGAAAAAAGGGCTTGAACTTTTCATACCATTTGTAAATTTTAATGTGCTTAATGTGTTTATAATTCATCTCGTGTTCTGCGCTGAAGGAATTGTAAGATAACTGCAGTCGAAAATCTCCCAAGTGTATAAACTTGTAAGCTGCATGAAAAGTAATGGTCTAAGCTCCAAACCTTCTCCAGAGGCATTAGGCCCAGCAGTGGGAGATTTCTTTACTATATAAATATTGTCGCTGCAAGAGAAGTGAACGGCAATTTCCTTTGCAAATGTAATATGTCGGTAGGCATTAATGCAAATGCGTCATTGAATACATACACTGTAATCTACCCAGTACAATAAATCGTCAACAGACGTAGAATGTACGAAGAAAGCAATTCTTTGAATTAAATGATAGCAGTAAATGTATCAGACTGAATAAATTTTAATAATTATTCCACTAAATGTTTTATATCCGAAAATATGAAAATCTATACTCTACTTATACTAACTACTATATAAATATATTGATTCTGTCTGTCCATTTTTTTTTTCCACCTAAATTTAAACCGTTAATTACGTATTTCTTTACCAGTAGCCATACCATATTTGTGTGCGTGTGTGTGTGTGTGTTTGTGCGCGTGTGTGTGTTATTATAGTAATAAAATAATTGATTATATTTTTATTCATTATACGCATCTAGTAATAATATAAAAATCTTAACTTGTATGTAAAAATATTACATACACATAATAATATCAAACAAAATTAAAATTAATTGCCTATATCCCGATGAGAATTATTAAGTGAATTTGAATATACTTTGTTTTATTTATAATTCAGAAATATATTATAATATTTAATTGAATTGAATTAACTTTTCATCTAGTTTTTTTTTTTATATTTCATTTTCATTCCTCGAGGCATCTTTAAATATATCAGGGAGACCTTTGTCTACCAGAAGAGTAACATCAGTTATCCTTTAATTTATACACGCGTATTAATAGTTGGTATGTAAATTCAGAATATATAATATACAACTTTTATTATTTTAAATAGACAGATTAACTGCTTGCCTAGCCTATTAAATTATTTCTCTTTCAGATCAGTATGCTTGTCTTTTAACAGATTATAAAAAATCTAACTTATGAAAACTATTTTTAAAACGCGATGGTTGGAAGTAACTGTCTACCTGAACTATCTAAAACATAAATTAATAATATAATTCACGTTCAATCTGTGTATGTGTTGTAAACATGTCCGCCTGTTTTATCTCACCCTGTATGATTTTTTTAATAGAAAGATTTTATAATCGTGTAAAATTTTAACAGTAACGTACACGAAGCTTTGGCAAAGAAAATAATATTTTTTTTTAAATAAATTCGTAAACAAAGATGACCGAAATAAAATAAAACAAATATCATAAACTATTCATATGACATTGATCACTGCAACGTACAAATTTCACGAAATAATAATAAATCAAAACGAACATTGAGTAATAAATGCACGAAGAATTAAACTAACATCGCATTTGAGGATGTCTTTCCATAATTATATTCGAATACTTGGCACAAATCAGCATCGGCTTTACGACGGCACGCTCAATGACCTGCGAGAGAGCGCGATATGAAAACGCCAAAACTAAACATTACAACTTCATTTCGGTGGCCACGCTCAACACAGGCCGTAAAAACGTTACGTCAACGTCACCAAAACCGAATGTTATCTGTCTCCTACAGTCGCTCACAACCACGACACACGAATTTCAATTCAGTAAGCGAAAAATACATTCGCAACAGCATCATATATAGTAGCGGCACTGCGAACTTATAGCATTGAAATTCGCAAAGCAGATAAAAAAATTGCACATGAAATTTTATCGCAAGCTCACAAGTTGAAATGGATTAACGGTCAATAGGTCCGAATGACAGAGCAGACTGCAGACGAAATGACACGGCAGTAATTGAAGTGTCTGCTGAGAGTACTGATGTCGATATTCCGAGAGGATATATTCGGAGTTATTTCCGTTTCACCACAAAACGAGAGCTCTTAAAAATTTTGTTGCAACGTGAAACTTTGTTATAACTCTCCTTAATTGTGTTAGTTACTTGATAAACTGTAAGTATAGAATAACTTACAAAATTGATTGTGCGTTAATTTTTATACTCATGTACACGGACAGACCTTTAGGGGCTGGTACTTCAACGTTGTGTTCAACTTGCACGATTTCATCCGCAGCGGACGAAGTTGAAGGTGCGGGATGTTCAGGAGTCGTTTGCATCTTGTGGCAAACCTCGAATGCTTGGCCGACGGTGCGGACGATCCTCATTGCTTGACTCTAAAAAAAAAGAATTTTTGTTTATTTTTTTACTAATATTTTCACTTTGCCTATAACTTAAAACACTATACAATAATACATAGGTGATATACGTAGAATTAGTATTTGTTCATTTCTATAGATGACATGTTCGTAGATGACTTTTAATTTAAAATTATGACTCTTTGAATAGAACCAACAGTTCAAGCCGGTAGTAATTTTACATTCAATTGCATCTTGTAATATAGGGATTTTAAGTGCTTAGACTTGTTAGTTAGTGTTACGGCAATCTGGCTTTGCTATTGTAGGGCACAAAATCATAAAGCACTATAACTCATTAAATAATTATCAAAGCATTAAACTCCTTATGCCATTGCACCGACAGACCTAAGATGTTGACAATGTCCCTTAGCATTTAAACCGGAACTTACAAATAAAAAATAATTGTAATAGTTTGTCAGTGTGTGCTATCAATTCAGGTAGGGCCGCACAAAGCCCAAACCAGAGGCAAAATGGCAAACATTTAATAACAGCAATTTTAAAGTCAAATTTTTAAAATCGATGAGCGTCAAATATTTTTTTATGAATATCAATTTTATGAATTTGCAATTTAGTTATTTTAACTTGTTCCCTTGCACCAATTAATTTGTTGTATTTTTTTCATTATAAGCGTTGTAATGTAGAATCAAACGGATTATATTATTAGTTTTGGCATAATACTAGTGTAGGTGGATATGCAATCAGTTCCATGATTTCTAGAATGAATAATAAATACATCGGTTATGAAACACGATAATTATACAGGAGATTAAACTAAATATAGAAATGGTGTCGTACGTTTTCGTCCACTTGAATATATGAATTTGAAAACATCTGCGGATTCTGAGCGAGATGGTACTTACTTCGTTATTTGTGACAATACACTCTGGAAAATGTATGCGTCAATTTTTTTATAGAATTCTAGGTTAGTATCCGTAAATGACGCCAGTACTTCCATGGGATCAATGAACGATAATTTAATAATAAATCTGTGGACTTTTTTAATCCGGTGAATTCTGTTACTAACTGTTTTATATTTAGTTCTGTTTACAGATACTGTGCGTGTATCAGGGTAAGCGTTTTATTGCTGTATACTAATTCCGTTATTGTCGATTAATGTAAGTGGTGATTATGATGTAACCAGAAACGTTCAGAAATTACATCGTATTATAATATAGACACAATTCAAGGAAACTGTTTTTAGCGATTTAATAAAACTTTGCATTTCATACGAATGAATAATTATTGAACTATTAACGTTAATCATATCAGGATCCTTATAAATACAGCAGCTTCATTTAAACTGATTACAGCTAAAAATAAAAATAAAATATCTTTCAGAATATCGAATCTTCTTCGGAATTGAAATTTGGCACTGTCGATCATAATCTATGAATTTTAGTTAAAGGTTGAAAGCAAAGCGCCAATGCGATTTTCCAAGTAATCAATTCGTGGTTCTTATTTATATCGTAGTCAATGGAGAATCGATAGAAATCGTTATATAAAATTTTAGAGTCATCCAAAACTGATTTTTGTATACTAAGAAGTTGGCTTAGTATAATATAGTACATATGCTTCTAGCCTCTTCCTCAGCCTTTGTCCCATTCCAGTGGTTTCCACTTAGTAATATTTAGGCTTACCGATATTTACATATAATGAATTAATTTCTTACACTTTCAATCGTCACATTTATCATAAAATGTATCATACAAAACCTAAAACATTGCCATAAGTAAATATTTATCACCGATTCCACATATATCCACAACTTACCTCCTTTCTAAAACGAAAAAAAAACGATTACAGTAATTAACATGAATTAATATGCACTATTCTCTACATATCGCGAATTTGTTTATAGCAACACTAACAACAGCTATAACTTTATTTAATAATAGATCTCCAACTTCCTCTGGCATAGATTAATGTTTTATTAATTCAATTCGGTAAGGTCAACAAAATTAAGGTATTTATTTTAAAATAATTCTTTGTAAAATATTTATCGATTTGACCTTATAGTCTTATATTTGTAGATGAAATAAGTTTTTTCATATATTGATATTTAAGAAAACAATCATAAAACATGTGATTATTACTCAAATATGTTTATTTATTCAATAAGTGGAATGTATGCTCATAAACAATAGACAGACAAGTAGTTATTCTGTATTTTGTATTTTTCAAAGATTTTGATTTAAGAATACAATAAATCAATTAAAATACTTTTAAAGCAACATTAAAAAAACAACAAATTCCTATATTATTTTATCATTCAAAATAGGCATGAAAAAAGTATTTGCATAAATGGGTAATAGTGACAAATGATATTTTGGAGATCATAAGGGTGCGTACAATATAGAGGCGTTCGTTGCAAGTTCGAGGCTAACTCGCCGGCTCGGTACGAAGTCATAGCGATTCACTGTCAAATATGACAGCTCTACTTTTATATGAATTATACATTTTTTTTATGGCATGGGAAGGCCGACGATCCTATTGGCCACCTGATGATAAGTGGTCACCAACGCCCATAGACATTGGCGATGTAAGAGATGTTTAACATATCTTGGGAACTAAGATATTACTAACTCTCTTGTTTCGTAATTGCACTGGCTCACTCACCCTTCAAACCGGAACAATACTGTAGCTGTTTTGCGGTAAATAAAAAAATAAAAAAAATCACCACGTTAGTGGATGGACGTAGTGATATGAATATCTTATCTGGATTTAGTTCCATGCAATGCAAGGCACAAAGATCTGAGGACCGTCAAAAATCAATAGCCATGGACGGACCTGTATCATATCCAACCCACATCTAGAGTCGAGGTGCGTCCACATCTAAGCAAACCGTAGTGCAACGCGTGCGTCTACCCTGATTTACCTTAGGTGAGTACGCGTCTTAAGGGTTTTGGGTATGACGTGTTCAATTTATAATCCTCATTCAAACTGACGGATGGTTAACTTATTATGTAACGTAGGCTTAATTTCGACGACATCATATTTATGTAACTAATATATCAATTTTTTATTCATACGTTATTTATATTAAAAAAACATATGAATACATCGGTGATCGTTAATAAAACGTATTACGGTCTATATAATATTTATTTTAGTCCTAAAAAAATATCAATAAAAACTAGGTTTAACTAAATAAAATATCGATCATGAATGTGGCATAACATCTCTACAACTTTAATATTTATATGTTGACTGCCTCGTTGGTCTAGTGGCTAGGATTAAGGCTGCTAACTCGGGGGTTCTGGGTTCAATTCCCAGGTCGGGCCAATAAAATGTTATTTAGATTTTCTGTTGAAAATTCTCAATAGCAGCCCGAAGTCTGGAAGTTGGAAGTGTGAACACTCCCGTGCCTCGGAAAGCACGTAAAGCCGTTGGTCCTGCGCCTAAACTCTTTCCGGTCGTGTCGGATTGCCGTCCCATCGGATTATGAGAGTTAGGGAATAGAGAGTGCACCTGTGTTTGCGCACACACTTGTGCACTATAATATGTCCTGCGCAGTTGGCTGATCTCTCTTGAGATTGGCCGCCGTGGCCGAAATCGGTCAGGAGGACCATTATTATTATTTATATTTTGAACATTCGCAAAGACGTCTTACAGTGTTGGAAGGTAGAATACTATTAAATAAAAGATACTTTTTTTCTGAATTGTGTATAAGGCTCAGGAGGGTCAACAGTAATATATAACAAGGAAAAAAGGCCAGTGTTTTGACAGCGTCACTGGTTGGCGAGTCTTGTAATGAAACAGCCGAGAAAAGCAGAGCCCACGTGACGGCTCAGTTAGACGAACATCCTAAACACCCGCCCATCTCTTTTGGAAATTGGCTTAAAAAGTTGTCGAATTGGTAGAGATGGTGTGGAGAGCGTATTGCTGTTACGTCTTTTAAAGAGGAGGACCTCTTGTCCGCAGTTGGAGACCGTTGAAGTATAGTGAATGTATCGGTCACGTCCTTGCTGAAAAATCGTTTAAGAACTTTTGTATACTGAAGGACACACCTGGTGAATAAAACGATTACCTCTAGGTCATATGAATTTAAAAAAAAACTAATTATATTATTGCATAATACCCATAATAAATTAAAATATATGAAATTAAAAAAAAAACCGTTTTCTTTCTTTTGATATATAAATATCGGGTGTTGTGATCTTAAATTATTTAATTAAAGATATAATAGTTTCCTTGCTGATCTACATAATTAAAGCCTATGGATGGAGCAGCGCTTATTCACCGCGTGCCTCCGCATGATCGGACATGTCGTTGGGTTTATTTGAACTATGCCTTATGTGGGACCACGTATCGTTGTTATAATTATAAACACAACTTTAGAGATAGGATTTGACGAATGTAGAGCAACAAATGAAAATATAATATAGAAATATACAAAAGGATAATGTACTATAAAATATTATATACATTTCTTCTGATTAAAGATAAAATATAAATTTGCGAACTAAACTTTAAATATGAGATATAAATCAACAAAACGCAGTACATTGATTTATGAATGATTTACCCAAACAAACCTAAAATTTTATTTTTCACTGTTTTTTTCAACTTCTTTAAATAACCAAAAATGTTCACAGATATGTTCTCTGTGTATATAGATCGGTATTATGTCACAATACAGATCTATTATTTTGATTGAGTTTATGTTTGATGAAGTCTGCATCTTTTTACTTCAAGGCAGCTTCACAGTTTTAATAAACGAATAAGATAAGTAACCTACTTACTTATCATATTTCTTATACATTCCTTATAATGTTAGATCTTAAATAAAATTATAGGGAAAATGGCTGTTAAGACTCGAAGGAAATAATAAAAGTTGAAAATTGTCGGCTGGAGTTGCAACATTCGCCATTTTTCATTTGTCGGGTCTCGTACGACAGATGCGGCATCCAATAGAATTTTCCTTACAAACATAGTTTACAAGATCGAAGAATTTTCACATTACTTCGTTCATTCCAATGCATTTGGTTTCGAACTTATCTAAGCCAAGTTTTCAATACTGTGTACCATTTATTGAACCGTGTCGCAGCGTCATGCTTAATGTATTATTTTATACCCCGGTTTATATATAGCCTGGTTTATTTACTTAAATAACTAAAATTTTAATTATATGAATTTTATGAAAGATGGATTTAGTGTCAAATCAAGGTCCTAATATCTGTATGTTTTTACGTTACGGTGTATGTTTAAAATTGTCCTAATATCTCATTTTGTTATTCCGCAAACATTGACCTGTTGAACTGGGATATGCCTTCAACGTCACTCTTGGCAGTTGTTGGTGATTGCAGCAATATGGTCATAATATTCAAACAGACGCATCACGCAGCTGCCTGTTTTCTGCTATATATTAATTCTGGGACGACTTGTACGCTCTCAAAGATGATATTTGTCGCCATCACCACAATGTACTTTTTGGATGCGGGTAGCGCTAGACTAAGCATTGTGGAAATCTTTGAGGTATTGCCATTATTGAATTGTGGACGTTTATTCGGCTGATATAATGAAACATTGGACTGTAACGTTTCGTCACCTTTATTTAATCTTCACCGTTATCACATTTCGTAAATACTGTCTGTCGATTTGAATAGAAACAGTTAACGCGGATACAGTTGAACGGAACACTGTAATTAATTATTATACTGGTTAATTTGTAATGTCCACATAAATAATTGCTAGTTTCATTTCAAATATCTCCTTAAACGCAGCAGGTCAAATATTTGCTTTAAATATTTATGATGTATTTTTAAAATTAATCTTATTATAACAATATAGTGCAACGATTGCAAACAAAGGCGAATGGGTTCAAAGGAACCCATCATCCATAACTGATTCAATAGCCTTCCAGTAAGCACAGTGTTTTAATTGGATAAAAGCGATTGAATTCGATCAATACTATGTTATATTGACTTTTCATATTGTTGAACAAGTCACGATATTATATTAAATAAAACACGTTTAGTCAAATTGCATAAACCATTGGTGGTACCATCTACTCATCAAATATTCAACAAATCAAAAAACAATTATTTAGTATTGCTATGTTAAGGTTGAAGGATGTATAAGCAAGGAACCTACATTATTTACTCGCAAAGCTGGTGGCACATCTTTCACCACAATAATAAAATAATCATCAAAATACAATTAATTGGTATATATGTATAGTTCAAAAACAAGATAATATATCGATTGTTTGCTATTACATTTTTTATATACTCAGCAGCTCTCAATACAAAAACATGTGTTCGGTCAATAAAAATATCCATAATGGTATTAAAACCTCACCCATATTGTGTGGGTAGCTACTGTTATCGCTGTAATAATTGATTAATTATTTTTATACTGAGTGTCAATATAGTGGTGAATATATATAAGGCTGTAAACCTACCCGTGGTTCTGGATTCAAAATTATCTTTTTTTGTTAAGGATATAATATCTCTAAATGGTTACTACCATTTGACAGTTTGACAATCAATAAGTTAGTGTAATACTTTAATATTGAATAAAATATTTTGAATTTGAATGCTTCGAACGCATCTACCGATATGAGAATCGGTAATAGACGCGATAGGGATTTAGATAGCAAGATTATTTTTATAGTGGTATACGTACGTATTTTACCGTCAGACAGCAATATTTAGTATTGTTGTTATCCTATTGGAATGGTGAGTGAGCCATCGTAGTTCCTAGATTGGTGGCGAACATTTACTATCAGTAGGTTCATATTATGTCTACCTATAATATATTTATACATAGGTATAGACTAATAAAACTAGTTAACTATATATTTATTGCACATTTTTTTAAATTATTTTAGTTAATACTCATTTGAAAAGCGAAGTAGATTTAATAACGATAACTAAACTGAGCATAAATAACCAACACACACGATACAAACATAATTATGATTTTTATTTACTTCAACAGTTCTATTCTGTGAGAACTCATTTAATTACTCACCCATGAAATGTTGACAACTGACTTATGATGATATACTATTTTGATGCGGAATATTTATAACATTTCAAGGATACACTTGAGATGTTATAAATATTCCGCTGTCTCGTCTTGGCGGGAGCATTACCGTGCCCCTAGATTATGGTCACAGTCGCATATCACTTTATGACATCACACGACAATTTCTGGGGTGAGTTCTGAGTTTTTTTTTATAGCATAAGTTGGCCGACGTGCATTTGTGCTACCTGATTGTAAGTGGTCACCAATGCCCATAGACATTGGCATTGTAAGAGATGTTAATCATCGCTTAAATCGCCAATGCGCCACTAAGTATCATATCATATCATACTTAGGTAGGCTTTACGCTAGCCCGTCGGTATATACATATATTATCTTGTCATTTGTATATGAGTTATTACTGAAACCATCGATGGACGTCATACGTCGTGTATGCTCCTTGTGCCTGTAATGACACTTGTATATTCACGTACCAGAACACAGCAATACGATATAATTATGTATACAGCTAACTGGTGAGTCGTTTGACACCAAGATGACATTTTAAACGGATGAAATGTGTGTGTACGAGTTTAACCGTTTCGTCTCAATAAAGTGTAAGAACATTTTTAAGAACATATTATGACTATGGCGTCAATGTACGGATTTCGCTCGATGAATGCATGAATTTCTATGTAATTGAAGAAAATGATATATTTCAACAATTGAAATTTTGGATTTAATCAAAAATATAATATTTAATTATAATTGTCCGTTACACTCGTCTCACAATAAAATATCGATCGCTTCATATCGTACTCGTTACTGTAATTAAATCAACAGCGTCAAGCCACAACGAGCTTATTAGTAGGTGTATAAAGTCTACTAAGAATTAACTAATTATATACATGTTTATGTATAAAAAAAATAATAAAAAAAAAAAAAACTTTATTTTCTTTAACAAGTTTGTACTTAAATATAAGGTTGTTGGAGTCTCCTTTTAAGCATATGAAAAGCCTGTGCCAGGAAAAGCCTGTGCCAGGAAAATGTATATACATATGTATAATTGAATTATGTGAAGTTGACAATTAACAAAGTTTGGTTCATATAAAATATGACTGTAAAACTATATTTTATACACTGGTTATTTTATAGAAATTTTTCTAGTGAAGAACCGACATGGTTCAACTATTAGAACACGTCCATTTTAAACAAAGAGTGTAGGTTTCAATCCGGACATGCACGAAATGGATTTTCATGTGATTTATTCACTACAATACATACAATTACGTATGGTGCATGAGTCGAATAAAGATCTGCCATTTGTGTACCTAGTATCTACCAACCCGCTTTGGAACAGCGAACAGCTAGTAGAGTAAGCATTAGATATAGATTAATGACTGAGATATAATTAATTGATTAGAACCGAAATTATTATTAAAAATAAAAAAACTTATAGTTATTTTTAAGAAACGTACAAGAAACTGGCACGATGAAGCGTATTTTCGTCAATTTTTTTTTCTAAACTTCTTCTATTTTTGTCATTGAGTACATCGGGATAAAAGCATCCGTACGAAGGGGATGGTTCGATAAAATCGCAGGCGTGTTTACGATCTGCACTTCGTGTAATAAATTAAAGTACACCTAAAGGAAATAGCGGTGAAGTCTTAACATAAGATAATGTACAATATAGAGTGAGGAAAAACATTCTATGAGGAATGAGTGCAAGAAATTTCTTTTAGTGTAAACCTATATATTTTAGTATATATTTTAGTGTACCTATATTAAATATAGGTTTTCAGGTGATATTTAAATTTATGTTTAAAAATAAGTAATAATAATAATCCTTTTTCCGCGAAATATTGCACAACATAAGTGTGTACTAAACTAACGGGCCTTAAAGTCGTTTTTTTTTATTCAACTCAACATTAAGAAGGAACATAATTATATTGAATTTTATAAATAAATTACGATTGAAACGTCGTATACACATGAGAGTTTTTGCATTCGATAAAGCTTTAAATTGTACAATCGATTGGCGAAAAAAAGTGATTTCGTCAAAAGTGACACATAGGAGGTCTTAAAGTCGCAACGACGATATGAAGGTGGTGAGAATAAAAAAAACAATGCCATTTAAATAAATCTCTACTAACATTATAAATGCGAAAATAACTCTGTCTGTCAGTCATGGTTAGCCGTAAAACTGATTTCGAAGAAATTCGGTATAAAGCAAGCTTATAACCCGAGGCTACTGCCGCAAGTTATTTTTTATACTTAACACTCGGTTGAAGACGCGGGCAAACACTGTTAACTAAGAAATAGTATGGAAACTAATAATGTTTGTTTTCCTGTATCTTTTAAACAATCATACTGAATTGGACTTGACCGGTCATATTTATTATTCTAATACATTAGTAAAGTGAAGTGCTACTAAGTGTAGTCCTACTACTGGGCCTTAGTTTTTTTAAAGGAGAACGTTTCGAGGTTATTCGATCAAGTTGTTCCAATACAACCCACAGTCCCACACACCTGTGGTACATTTGCCCAAAATTTTCGTGTTTCTACACGACACTTCTTTTACCACTGATCACAAATACAAATTATGCGCATAAAAATCCAGCGGTACTTGTCTGGGTCATGCAACAATTACGCCACGTGATTGAACACTGACTTACTAAGTAAAAGCTGAACATTAATAAAATAAATACGCTAAGCAAAGCGTTACCCACTTCAGGTAGGTAGGTATCGTAGGTATGTACGTACATACATAATTCATCAAAATATTTATTATTCCTTACTAACAACGTATAAAAGACAGATTAATTCTGTTTAACGTCGAGACAATGAGTACACATCGATGTAATTGTATATTTACAGAAGTCCAGATCTGGTACGTAACAGCTGCATATTGTACGCGGATTACACAAACTTCAAATCTATAAAAGCATGTTTAATATGAATTGAAAATAAATAACACGATGATTTACGACTGTGAAGTAAAAGTGATTAAATATTTTTGTTCACGTTAAAGATCTCAATGAACATATTATATTGACTCTATAGCTATGTATTTCTAGAGTATGAAACATTTAAGGTCTTTAGAAGAGGATGAATAATGTAAGAATCATGAATAAGCGATTTAAAACTCGATCGAGTGAAGTATGAAGTATTCGAGAATAATCGCAACGAGTATCAGTTTGTTTTGTTAAAAACTCACAATAATATGTACAATTTATTAATATTTAGCAAACACATAAGTTGAATTACATTTGCGGTTTTGTGAAGTTAACGTTTAGTAACTGATAAATTAACAACCTAATAAATAATCAAGTTCTTATCAATCAGTTTAAATAAAGAGATCAGATTGGATTATATCACTGTATTATATAAAGAAGAATAACGTTTCTTGATACATTTTAATAAAAAAACAAACAGATAGACTTCCTTATACTTAGCAAAAATCCTGACTTCAACTGTTCCTTTTTTAAATATAAATAATATAATGACAACAAAAACAAAGAGGTCTTATAATCTTTGTTAGAAACTTATAAAATACAATTTTCTATTTTCATGTTTCATAGTCAGAAGTAGACATCCCTTTATTAATGTCAATTATTCATGCGTGCGCTTGTAAATATTATAAGGTATACACGTGCTTGTAATACAAGTATGTAACTTTTGTCAAGAGTGTTATGCACGGTACAAATATTTCATACGTAGTAAAGAGGCACGTGGTAACTGCGTATGTGTGAACAAAGCTTAAACACGAGTAGAATAAACATTTATCCAAGCTTTGGATTTGTCTTTGATTTGAGAATAATTTAGTAAATGAACTGTACAAATTTATATACGGCTGTGATTAAAAAAATGGACAGAAATAATAAAAAAAAAACGTATATTTTATTCGTGACAAAGTATAATATCTATAATTAATTCCTGCAGATTTTATTTTTATATATTATTATTTGTCAATTCAATATAAATTATGTTATTTTTTTTTAGTAAATAAAGCAATTGATACATGATTATGTAAATAATAAGGAAACGTGAAGCTTTGAGTGTTCGTCGAATATCATATATTACGTAATTTAAATAATTGGAAAAAAGAAACTTCCAAGTATCATGGAGAGTTTTACTTTCGGCTCATAGTAATAGTAGCAGTTTCAGTAGAATATACTTTCCGTAGCCGCTTGAATTTTATTTGTATAATGACAATTTAAAAAGACTCAGTCTTAAGTTTGTAGCTACATTCCGACTCGCGCCTAATCATACGCGGTAGAGCCAAATAGGTACGAACGTGGCTCGTCATCACGTAAACCCGTGGTCTTTATATGATCCACCGGCTAACCACGAAATCCGAGGTAAAGCTCGCTCGTCGATCAAGGCCTTAAAACTATATTTTATTTTCATTATATCATATTATGATGATATATGATACTGATCGAACTATGAATAAACTTATATCTTATGTTAAAAAAATAACATTTATCTTTATAAGTCATTTTAAACAATATCATTAATAATTCGTCGATGATAAATTGGCACGAAGTTAGTTTTCATATATTTAAAATTTTAATTTTCTTTCTATAGAATATGTATGGACTTATGTACCTTGTAGAATGTGGTCACAAGTGTCCTTCGGTATCAGATTTGTAAGAAATATTAGCCATCCCTTAGATCGCCAATACGTCACCAACCGTAAGAACTAATATGCTATGTCTCTCGTGTCTGTAGTTACACTGACCCACTTTTCAAACCGGAACACAACATTACTAAGTACTCCTGCTTAGTTTGCTTGGGTTTTTGTAGGTTTTTATCAGTATAATCTCGATTCCAAACCAGAGGTACATCAAATAGCTGTAAATTAAACTAACCCTCTAATGTGCATTACGTTCAATGGTTATAAGAAAACTAATTAGTCTAATGTGCATTACGTTCAATGGTTATAAGAACGTACTTGAAGATAATTTGGTTTAATTTATCATATAAAGCAAGATATATGACACATTTGATATATAATTCGATATAACTTTGCAACAACTTGAGAAATGTTACAATGTTATTAACTTGATTTCTAACATACCAAGAAGTTGTTAATATAATAGTTATGTTCGGTTTGGAAATTACCGTGTAGAGTATTTATTATTGAACTTAATATGTAGTGTAGTAAATTATATTTGAAAACAATTACTGCTTTCACCTATTATTAACGTTTTAACACTGTATTCTCTCTCAATCATCATTGATTTTGTATTTTAAAGAAGGAGACACAGCCTTGATTTACTAATCATCCACAAAAATCATTTTAAAGTAAATTCATTAATCTATGTACAAATTTAAAATACACGATTACAAAAAAATCATATATGCACTTTATTCCAAAATCGTATTATCCATTTGTCATATCAATATTATATTTATATGACTGCCTTCTAGGTGTAGACCAAAAAAAAATAGGTTAAGGGGCTACATGTAAGCAGACACCGCAGACACAGTGGTCCTGAGTTCAAATCCCAGGTCGGGCCAATTAAATGTTATTGTGATTTTCTGTCGAAAATTCTCAGTAGCAACCTGGAAGTTGGAAATGTGTACACTCCCGTGCCTCAGAAAGCACATGAAGCCGTCGGTCCTGTGCCTGAACCCTTTCCGGTCGTGTCTGATTGCCGTTCTATCGGGCTAGGAATAGAGAGTGCTCCTGTGTTTGCGCGCATACACTTGTGCACTACAATATGTCCTGCGCAGTTGGCTAATCTCTCTTGAGATTGGCCGCCGTGGTCCAAATCGGTCACAAGGAAGCATTTTTTCCATTATTATAATTATAAAAACATTGTACGTTTGGATGTTTCTCGTACAAAAACGCCCAAAAGACGAAACGGAATGAATGGAAATTGTTACGTATATGTGTCATTTTGTTTTATTAATATTCAATTCACATATCAATATACTTCCCAGTGCTTCGGTAGAAGTTCATTCGCAAAAAAATACAGATTCCCTACGGTGTCTTTCTTCATGGCTATTTGAATTATTATATTAAGAAGTTGGGCTTGAAGTTCTTTGGGGAACTTGAACATAAAACATTTATACGCTTACACTTTAATTACACATACACTTCTATTACACATATATTTTTTTATAAGTTTAACAAGATGGTGCCTGCGACTTCGTTTGCAATGCTAGTTTTATTACAGTCAGTTACTTATTTTATCGTTCAAACTCGTTTTTGATAAATCTATTCAGACAGACACCCTGTTTCTACTTAAAGTGAGCTTAATCTGTTGAAAATTCAAGAAAATCCGCTTAGTAGTTTCGGAGACTAGGGTAGAGAGACAAAAATTGAAAAAAAAAAAGGAATTTTCCCCATTCGTTTCTTAAATAAAATTTATTTAATGTAGACGGTATACATGGCCTTACTATATGTATAGATAACAATTATCAACACTAGCCCAAGTGATCGATGCATTGCTTATTATAATTTCTCTTTTTGCATCTGTTCGTCACACTCTGTGCTAATGCTCGAAGTCGTTAGGATAAAATAAAATTATCACTTGAATAGAAATATTGAGGTAACTATTCAAAATCAATTCTAATTAATGATATTTAGTATATAAGTACCAATTACGAATATTACTAATTGAAAATATTGTGAGACATGATTTTCTTAAATAATTAATTGACAGTCTCAAAGTACAGCCTGACAGTATCAAAGAACAGCCGAGATCGAGAACAGTTCCAATTGACGTTTTAAGCAATAGTTTTGGCCCGCGGCTGAATATCTTCAGATCAGTCTTTGAAAGAATTTGACGATTGCACTTGGTTCTCATCATTACTTATGCTACCGCGAAACTGTATTACAAAGAATTATTCTGTTACAGTTGGAATGGTGTATGAGCCAGTGTAATTACTGGAACATGGGCTATAACTTCCTATTTTCTATATAATGGTGGCGCGTTGGCTCTTTCTTGGCCAGTCTGCCTTCCTATTATAAATAAATAAAAAAATCTACTTCATGCCAAGGCTAAGCTTCGTTACAGTTTTATATATTCTCGTGGCTTGGCAAAGGTGTGATTAATTATAACCAAGACCGAAAACGGGATGTTTTCGTAAATGCGGCAACCTACTACCTACCTAGTACAGATACCTGTAACCTATTCCAATGGGAATAGAAATAAATGTAAACACACCGTAGATTTACAAATTGCATGCGATTGTCAAATCGTTCTGCATTATCCACTGTAAACAGTTCATGATTAATTTACCCTTATTCATAATACAACACTATTCCAATTATTTCAATAGATATTCTATTATATGAGTAGAATAAAATATATATACAATTGATATAATATTTATAAGTATATATATATAGACGTAATCGATAATAGTATGCTTCATTTCACTCCATTAGCACTCGTGTGTTGATCCGAAACGTAAACTAAACTCGGAGTGTATTAATGATAGCGCGTCTCAGTTTCAACGGCCATTCAGTACGTAATTCACACATTCGCCGTTCCAAAATATCTCGCAAACATTACCGGTTCTAAAGTTTTCTAAATAACAAATGGTTTCGGCGACGGAAGCATCGCCCTTGACGCAAGACTATACCGAACCCAAATAATACGTGGAAATGTCGTTCATGCTACTGATTTATAAAACGCTTCCGCGAACGCGATACTTTTGAATTAAATTAAACATAATCCAGTCGTTGACTTGTCAGACATAATAACTCTTGTCTCTTTTCTTATTCATTCGATACTGTATCAAAAGAATATCGTAAATGACATTGTTATATTTGATTAGCTTATAAATAAGACTCAAAGAAGCAGCCTCAGGTTGAATTGTCAAATCCGATATTGAGAGCTGTTCGCGATCGCAAAAGAATATAATTTTATTAATTAATAGAATTCACGAGAAAAAAATAAGGTTTAAATTTGAATATTTAAATTTAAATATGACTAAATGTCACGAAATATTTAGAATAGAGTTTGCCGACGAAACAGTTTTTAATTGTATGGATTTTCGCGGTCAAGTGTTTTCGGAACTCCGACATATTGAGGTAAACGATTAAAAATTATACTCTTGAAATATCAATTAGTCGATATGAAATTTTGGTACCGATTACTATTAACATAGAATGATTTTTTCTGTTGATTTAAATTGTGTAATTGTGTGTGTAATTTTAAATAAAAAACCATTTCATTGATCGTATTTTTAAAAATGAGCTTCAAAATCATTACAACGGTTTCTATAGTAACACATAAATCAAGCTGAGTTTACATACTCACTCGCGGCAACGTGCCAAAGACACCGATATTCTCTGTCAGCACTAATCAGTTACCAGGTGTGATATTCAAAGAAGTTCTGAAGGCGTATATATTTAAAAATCGAAAGCCTTTTCGTTTATAAATAAAACGTTGTACAAAACATTATAAGCATTGCATTTTTTCAATGGTGTGTTTGGTTATGATGTTTATTGTTTATACATAGGTATATATAGTTGGATTGAATGAGTATTTTCCTTACACAGTACGTTTCTGCTCTTTTTTATCTACGAGCTAGTTACTGGTACGAGTAAGTAGTAGATAATACCAGTATGTATCTAGTAACTATTGTCCATGTTTTAAGTCAACCGTTTCGGAGAGCAGTATGAAACCCTCATAGATATATTTTTATTTATTAATATTTTCTGTGCGATTACTATGTACAATTATTTTTGTTCTTAATTAATCCTGTGAAACCCAAGCTTAGATCTTTATAGAAAAATGTGCGATTTAAATACGTAAAATGGCTTATTGATGAATTGGTACACAATACATTTACATTTACACATTACATTTTTACACATTCTTATTCATTAAATGAGCCAAGTTGTCTCAGTGGTTCGGACACGTGAATCTTCGAAGATTGCAGGTTCCAACCTTGGTTATAACATGATGGTAGAGCTTTGTGCAAGCTCGCCTGGGTAGGAACCACCCACCCATCAGATATTCTACCGCAAAACAGCAGTACTTGGTATTGTTGTGTTCCGGTTTGAAGGGTGAGTGAGCCAGTGTAATTACAGGCATAAGGGACATAATATCTGAGTTCCCAAAGTTGCTGGCGCATCGGCGATATATGCGATGGTTAACATCTCTTACAATGCCAATGTCAATGCCAATGTTTATAATTCATGTCGTGAACGTGGTTGAGGGAACCATGTATTAGATGAAAATGCTGCCGCACTGGACCAGCGTGGTGGAATAAGCTCTTAATCTACTCCATAGTAGACAGGCTCTCTATTTTTTACTGTAATTGCAATTTTTCTCATTTTCAGTTCATTCGAGACAATTTTGACAGTAATGAGAATTAATGATTCTACGCTAGTTCATGGTTTCGACATATTTACACGTTTTTGATTTATAAGTTATTTGCAATCTTATTTATTATATAACATAATTAATACATAATATTACTTGTGAAATTTTAATAAGATTAATTCACATTTATAGCAAGAAACAGAAGACTGGCAGGTATAGAATGTTTTACAAAAAATATATTTGGATCTGTTATTTACTAAAATATAATTAGGCTTATTGCTTCTACCGACAACTAGTTAGACGTACATAAATAGAATTAACAAAGTTATAACAAATTAAAGTTAACGTTTACGTAGATATTTGTTTAATTTACCTGCTCGACCGTAATTATTAATTAGTGCTATGACGTTTTCGGGGGTAGAGCTTTGTGCAAGCTCGTCTGGGTATGTACCACCCACTCATCTGATATTCTACCGCAAAATAGCAGTACTTTGTATTGTTGTGTTCCGGTTTGTAATTGTGTAATTACAGGCACAAAGGACATGACATCTTAGTTAGTTAATCTTAGTTCCCAAGGTTGGTGGGGCATTAGCGATGTACGCGACGGTGAACTTTTCTTATAATACCAGTGTCTATGGGCGTTGGTGACTTACCATGAGGTGGTCGAATGCTCGTCCGCCTACCCATACAATAAAAATACATAACCATTATGATATCTATATAAATGAACTTATAAAAGCATAAGCTTATCTAAATACAAAATTTTGAGCCAAATCGTTGGAATTGTCTCCGAAGTACAAGAAATATACAAACATTAACGAACATTAATTAACATTATAAGGTATACATGGTACATATACACGGGTTTTTATATCCCTCTGGGAATGGATATGAAGCGTTGTTTTACATCCATTAATATTATTAGGTTGAAAGTATTTTATCATTCCATGTATAAGTAGTACAAGTTCAAAACTGATAAAGCCACAGAGAACAGCTGCGTTTCTGTTACGTACTTTTAATTTATTAAATTTTTATAGACACTGCTTTATTATTTTTTACAAAAACTTTATTTGTTATTTTTTTTTAAGTTTATAAAATATACTACTTACAATAAAATATACTACTTAAATACTTTTTAACCTAATAGCCGCGCTTCTCCCTCTAAAACGCGGACAAATACTAGTATCCAAACTAATGAAGTTAGCATCATGAAAAATTGCGAACAGGTTGCAAATAGGTATTGAGTAATTGTCATATATATATATACGAGTATAAAACATTTAATATAAAAACTTTCGGATTATTTTGTAAAATACTTGACGATATAATTAAATAACTATCTAGACTCATGAAATATGTCTAGACGCTTCTTAATTACGTTTGAATTTATATAGAAATACTTTTAAAGGAAATTTAATTGATGGTTATTTCATTGATGGTAATTTAATTGGTGGTGTAAACGCCATCTAATTATATATATATACATGTTGATTATGAGTGAATTATGTGATCAGAGGAAATAATCAACTTCTTCGATTGTCTCCTTACATAACAAGTAGATTTAATAAATTCTTAAAGTAAATTATAACACGAAAATGTTAAACTACTTTGTAAATCATATGCATTAAAGCTACCGTTTACTTGGTAAACTAGCAATCAAGATAAGCTCTGTAATTATGCAACTAGCATGTTTTCTGGAAATTATTATTTTTGAAAATTTGAAGCACGATAATTATTACGTAGAAAACCTTAATTAAAAAAAGAATATTAAATAAAAAATATCTCTTTTTAACATCATAATTCCGAATAGATTACTTTGCGCGTTTAAATTAACGTTGTTTCAGAATGAAAAATATTAAAATCGATAAAAAATATTGTATATGATTAGTATATTGCGATTGTATGTTGAATATGTTCACCGTGTAAAATGATACGCAAAGTTCAGTATAAACGTATATGTGTTTACAAAACAAAACCAGCAGTTTTTATTTTTTACCATATCCATAGTAATTGACTTGGCGGATATCGAGTTTATACAGAAAATAACAATGAAAAACATAACGATGTATAAAAGATAATAACTTTAATATTAAAAATTTTTCATTTTCATTTTCAAGCTACCGAATGCTGGTATTTAATTTAGAAAAAAAAAAAATAATTATTCTTTTCTTAACGAGATGTCAAATCCAAACACAAATTTTGTAATTAAATTCATGACGAATAATAAGGAAAAGTGGGCACATTGTATTTTATTATTTTATTAACATTGCTAAAGTTAAAATGATATTTTGTTGCAAACACTTCAACAATATAATTTCTATTCATACAAAATAATTACTCACCTCCAGATCAGAATCTAAGCCGTCCAAACTAGAATGCATATCCGACCGTAACGATATTCTGTTAGGTCTTCTTGTAAGGCTATTAACACCCATTAATTTACTAGAACGGCCCAGCGTAGCGCTGCCGCTACCAACTATTTCAGGTTCACGAAAGGAAAGTTTTTTACGCGGTCTCTCATTTACGTCTTGCATATGAACATCTTGGCCAAGTCTTTCGATAATCGGGATCACAAGTCGCGATTGTACACATACGTCATCCGTTGAATCAAATTGCCGGTTAATCGATGTGTCTTTTGGGAAACTTCCACAGTGAAATTCCACATCGTCTTCGTACCGTTTCATCGCCCCCACCGAGAGAGGTCTGGGTCTCGGGCCGACGTAATCGCGAGGGAGGTCATCGATACGGCTTCGGTGTTTTACTTTACGAATGTCCCCAAACTCTGGTTCCGATCTACAACTCTTTAATCTTTCCTGATTCTTCCTATTTTTCGTCTCCTGCTTCGGTGGTTTTGTCCTTTGAGGCTCCTGCTTAGACTTCAAAGCGCCTCCAAGTGCAAACAATGTACTTCGCGCCTTCAACAAAACTTCGGTCGGTAAACTTTTCGGTTTGTGCTTATCTTGATCCTTATTGTTAGACATTTTCGATGATTTATGGAGCACATGTGATTTATTATCCGTTAGATCGTTTCGCGTTATAAATGAAATCGGCTAATATGTGACGCGCTCTTCCGCACGGGTACCCACGAAACAACTGAAGTGGCGGCGGCATGGTCGGCGCGTGCGTCGCGCGTCGCTACAAGCACCGCAAATAAACACATTCACGTATTCCAACCAGCTCTCGTGTATTCCGACCGTGTCGTATACGCGCATGCACCGGACAAGACATAATTATTGCACAGTATATTATGAACATTCGCACACGATGAGAGTTTTCTTCTCGAGTGCAATTTGCATCTCTACAAGGTACGACTTTATTTATATACACATTCACAGATATTAATGTAAATCGTTAAGGGCTCTTAGCATTTACAGTTACGACGTGTGAGAAAGAGGCGTCAAGTGCAAGACAGAAGTCGTTACTCCTGTCGGGGGCGGCTTTTTTACGACCAAATGAATCTTCCCGTACGAAATGAAAGTCGAAATAAATTTATTCCATGATAACAATGTAGTATTAAGACACAATACATCAGTTTGCTTTGTAAGTGTTCGTAGAATTGATAACAATATAACATTCTTAAGTTACTGATCGGGCGTTGAGAGGAAATTTGAGCTCCAAGGGCTTAATTAAATAACTTGATTTCAGTCAAGATATTTTTAGCAAATAGAAGCAGAGCAGAGAGCCTACGTCTCAGTAACTTGATATGAATTAATTTTCTTTGGTAAACTTAATATTTTAATTATTACGACAACTATACGAAAATGTTTGCCTAAAAAATTAAGTAAGTTGTCCGTCGTAATGAAGAAGTCTATATATTCCAGATTATCAAAGTCGTATGTGTAAATAATCGTGAGTAAAGTATCATATATACTCTGGTTATTTATTTATCTAATTGGTGTGTGTATTTGTAAGTTTGATATAGAATAAAATTAACATGTATTTAATTTACTAACTGTAGAGCTATTCTATACGAACTCGAAACTTACCGCAGATCACGGACGTGGAAAGTCAACAAGCGATAAAAAAAAAAAAAAAAAAAAAAAAAAAAAAAAAAAAAAAAAAAAAAAACATCAACCCGCTGAGTTTCTTTCGCCGGTTCTTCTCAGGGCTGGGTGTTTCTTTTCCGAACCGGTAGTAGTTTCTAGTTTGACAATCAATAAGTAAGTGTAATACTTCAATATTGAATAAAGTATTTGAATTTGAATTTGATATGCGACATTGATTATTTTAAATATAACACTTAAAGGATACACGTATAAAAATTGTATCAAAAGCGTATCACCGTTTGTCGGCTTTTAATATTTCAAGAATGTGATACGAACTGAGTTCTTACAAAATAGCAATGCTATACTTAAATAAAGTGTAATTTATCTGTCATTTTTATTTAAAAAATCTTTAATGAATTTAAATGATACTTTCATTCATTGAAATAAATAAAAAACATTGCAAAGTAATCAAGAGTTGGTTTAATTCATTAAAATAAATAAATCTAACATTTAATTTCAGTTATAGTATATTTGTCTCGAGTCGATTTATCGTGTCGTAGTTTCAATATTATCGGTGTTTTGATTCGATCACAATCTATAATTAAGGAACAACTACAAACGAGTCAATACAAATAGAACCACTCCTCGAATATTTATACGGTTTACGAGTGATCGTAATAGTAATTGATTATAAAAGTCGAGTAAGTAGCGAAATACTAGATTTATAATGTTCGTAAACAAGGAGTGCGCCGTCCGCTCAGCCTGACAGCGGCGGCTCCAAGCTGACAGATTTAGAACAAAAATAAACAAAAATAAACCAACGCCACAAATGGATGACTTTCTATCATTTTATATCTATCGAAAGATATCTATCGCTTGTATTATTTAGGACTTTCTTCATAACCACTGTTGGCATTTTTATTGATATAAATATAATGACGGTCTAGCTATTCCCTAGGTTTTGTCAAATCATTTGTTTTTATATTCTTCATCTAAGTCCGTCATTATTTCGATTAATTTTGTCTTTTAAATAATAATTGATACAAACGAAGCATTTTTAATATAGAAGTTTTGTTTTATATTTGGATACTGATTATTTATTAGCTGTATTTTTTTATAGATGTCGTATTTATATTATAGTGTACAATATTGACTGCCTCGTTGGTCTAGTGGCTTGATATAAGGCCGCAGACGCGGTGGTCCTGGGTTCAATTCCCAGGTCGGGCCAATAAATAGTTATTGGGGTTTTCTGTCAGAAAATTCTCAGTAGCAGCCCGGAGTCTGGAAGTTGGAAGTGTGTACACTCCCGTGCCTCGGAAAGCACGTTAAGCCGTTGGTCCTGCGCCTGAACTCTTTCCGGTCGTGTCGGATTGCCGTCCCATCGGATTATGAGAGCTAAGGAAAAGAGAGTGCACCTGTGTTTGCGCACACACTTGTGCACTATAATATCTCCTGCGCAGTTGGCTAGTCTCTCTTGAGATTGGCCGCCGTGGCCGAAATCGGTCTGGAGGACCTTATCTTATAGTGTACAAGATGGATAAAGTAGAAGTAATTATATAAGTACAAATAAAAAATAATGTAATAATATTATATAGTAGATCATATTATGATATGGAGAAAACGTTTTTATCAAAACAAAAATAAATCATAGGACCACAAATTTAACGAATGTAGCGAGTTCACAGAAGGATATATACAGATGTAATTTATGTGAATCTATAAAAACGGCGTTATATATAACTGATACATAAGCAGGTGGTTCGTCGAGATGACCAATTTAAATCACGCCGTCATACGTCTTTGATCCGTACTTTATTATCTTCCACATGACTAGTAAATAAATATACTCGGACGATCCTTTCTACGTCAACGTCACCAACGTACGTTATACGGAGCGAAATTTCGGATGTGAACGACGACGATACGACACTTTAAAAAATAACAATAATGCCTTATAATACTTTTTGGAATAGAGTATGCTTGTGAAATATAGTTCATATATAAACGGTCTGTAATCTATGGATAGTGCAGTGGCTATCTTAATGAAATACTTTGTTTAAATATTGGTAACTTTACATATGGGCTAATTTTGCTTATAACTCGTATTGTGGTCGGAAGGAAACACCGGGAAATGCGCAAAAACGCAATATAATGCGCAGAACATAACAGCACCGAGGTGCAGCGTTGGATTCAATTTCTTCATGACTCTTGTTTAGTACGACGGGGGAAGAGTTTACGGATGATGAATTAAAATCTATGGATATTATCAAACAAATGAAATAGGCAGAATTCAATTATTTTGTATTTTTAAACTAAACGGTATAGTAATTATTAAAAAAATATACTCTTTCACCCGATTTGCCATTTCTATGAACACGAATTTGCAGACATTGAGTAAAATTCGAAATCTTTGTTCATTTAAAGCTGCGAATAGAGTAATCTATACGTTATTTAAATGTAATTTGAAATTGCAAACTTTTTTTGAGGATGTGGTATGGATTTGATATCAGCATCCCACAAATATGATGCGCATACGTTCAGTACTTACTCTTGTTTAATTATAATGAATACATATATATGCAAAGCTAGTTTTATTCTAATCAATATAAGTCAATAATTAAGAGTAGGAAAGGAATAAAAACGCAACGTGATTTCCAAGCGTGGCGGTCTAACTTCCACAGCTGTAATTTTTGAACACAATATGTCTAGTCTAATTTTAAAAAGCTATTTTCATTGCATGAATTACTTGATTTTTTGTTTCTTAATGTTGATTACCTGATATCGAACGTCGCTTTTATTATAGTCGACCGTGATAATTTCCGCAGTCGAGATAATTTTATTATTCTATTGTAAAAGTCAACGAACGTTTTATTTTAAAATAGACTGTATACGTTTTATCGTTGCGCAATGAAATGTTTGATGTGGATGTTGTAAAAAAGTGAAATTGTCTTTACATTTTTAAAAATTTTAGAGAAAATTTTCAAGAATATTTTTTTATATTTACATTTATTCTCCCAATAGCTTTTTTTATAGCCCGGGAGGGCAAATGACTACTCCACCTGATGGTAAGTGGTAGTTAGAGTCCAAACGCGACGACGGCTAGTGCAATCATGAAGAATGATTTGCACTAGCCGCCCCCGCCTTGCCGGCCCGCAAGATGCCTCTTCACGCCTCGTTTGAAGAAACCCAGGTCATAAGAGGAGGGGAAGACGTGTGCTTGTAAGGAATTCCATGGTTTGGAGGTGCGACAAAGAAAAGCGATGGAACTGATGTCACAGTTAGGCGGTGACATCGAGAGCCAGCACGCGTAGATTTGTGAAGGAATGGGGAAGCAGAAATGAGGGAGAATAATTCCTCTGAGCACTCGCCGTGATACAGTCGATAGAAAGCGCTCAGTGCCGCTATCTCACGACGTAATTGTAAAGGCTCGAGGGTGTTGGTGACCTTTACGTTGCCAATAATGCGAAACGCACGTCGCTGCAACTGATCCAAGGCCTCCAGTAAGTACTTGGCGGAGCCATCCCAAAAGTGCGAGCAATATTCGACGCAAGACCGCACCTGTGTCTTATATAACAGGAGCAGTTGTTGTGGCGTTAAAAAACGCCGCACCTTGTTCAGGACTCCGAGTTTTCGTGAGGCTGTTTTTATATCAGCCTAGATGTGGTCGAGGCCCTTGGATTCAGGTCGCATCGAACGTCAATTCCCTGAATGGCAACTTTAAAAAATGGTAACATTTTCGCTGTGAGAGCGCATACCTGCGTTTTCTTGGCGTTAAACTCAACAAGATTATCAGAGCCCCATTTGGCAATGAGTCCTAACGTCCTATCGAGTTCAACAACAAGATCCCTCCGTCTCCCCTCAGTTTCCGCCCGTCCTGCCACAGCGCGTCCGTGGTAGCCCCTGTGCACTGTACTGTCATCTACATAGCAATGTATGTTGCCGAGAGAGAGCATATAGTTGATATGCAAAATAAGAGTGTGGGAGATAGCACAGACCCCTGGGGGACCCCAGCATTCACTAGATGGATTTGTGAAGCGCAACCATCAACTAAAACGCGAAGGCTACGCTTGTGTAGGAAGCTGGTAATCCAGGAGGAGAGCTAAGCCGGCAGACAGTATGCCGGCATCTTGGAGAGAAAACTTCTGTGCCAGACCCTTTCGAAAGCCTTGGAAATACCGAGTTTAACAGCCAACTATTCCCCACGCTTGTCGATAGCTTCACCCCAGAGATGTGTTACGTACGCTAGAAGATCACCTGTGGACCGTTTTGGTCGAAATCCGTACTGACGATCATTAATTAGACAGTGATCTTCTAGGTAATGGATCAGTTGGTTGTTTAAGATCCGTTCCATCACCTTACAAAGAACTAAGGTGCGAGCTATTGGCCTATAATTTGCCGGGTCAGATCGATCCCCTTTTTTGGGAACCGCTTGCACATTAGCTTCTCTCCAAGAATCCGGCACACATCCTGTAGAGAGAGACAGCTGGAACAGGCGCGTCAACACAGGAGACAGCTCCGCTGCACACTTCTTCAGCACTATGGCTGGTATTCCACCGGGACCACTAGCTTTCCGTACATCGAGTAATTGCAGCTATGCGCGCACATCACGCTGCCTGATTTTGATGTCAGGCATCTTGTGGCCACATGAAGGTATTAAGGGTGGCAGCGCACTGCAATCATCGATCACAGAGTTAGTCGCGAAGAGTTTTGCCAGAAGATCGGCTTTCTCCTGCGGACTATGAGCTAGCGATCCGTCCGGATTCCTGAGCACTGGCAGCGAAGGTTGGCAGAAATTGTTATGCACAGATTTGGTCAGACGCCAGAAGCTACGGGAGCCCCTAGGGTGCGAAACAAGGTCATGGCTAATCTGTACAATGCGCTGTGCATCCGCTCTTGTGTATGCCTTCCTAAAGGACTTGGAGGTTTTATTGTAGGTTACTTTCAGTGAGTCAATGTTAGATGCCCCGCTAACGCGGCCATTGATCCACGCGCGATATGCCGCCTGCTTAGATGACACAGCATCGGCACATTCGCGACTGAATCAACGGTTACGTGTACCTTTCTGGTGAGGTCTAAGTTAGGCATGTAGTATTCCATCCCCAACAGGATCTCACCAGCAATAGCAGCGGCTCTAGCAGCAGAACTGTGACGGCAATATACGTCATAGCTATGACTTATCATATATCATATTATTACACATGATTTCTCGAAGCTGATTCAAGATATGCCACGAATAAAATAAACCTTTATAGGTTTCTATAGCAAAGTTAATTTGCCTTTAAGAAAAATGTCAACCTTTTGTCTTGACAAAGCTTTGGACCACGCCAAGCGAAAAATGTGATTAACAACAGAACACTCTCTTTGAATTCTTTTTTCTTAAAACTTGTCTTTAGCAGACGCACGTTTTTGTATTTGTGTGTGAATCTTTGTCTAACATATACCAACCGAGACATCTATTTCTCTCTTTCTTTCATAACTAATTTAATATTCTAAAAAAGAAGATAAAGCACAGTGAAACTGTTATCTCTATAAATAAAACTTGTATTAGTAAAGGGATTATTAGATATAAAAAGAATGAGTCTTTTATAATATCGTAGAGTTAATTGATGAAAATTATGTCAAAATAATTCAATCCACTTCCTAATAATAATGTCTGACGGTCTGTCTCTTATGAACAAACCGTCAACTCTTTCAATAGTCTGAAGAACTGGCACGTAGCCCTGAATATATTATCAAGATCGTCGAGACCGTGATAATATAGCCTTTTCTAGCTACATCTAGCTATATTTCTTACGCTGTAGTAGACCGTTAAGTCTGTACAACGTTTAAAAAATTTACATCGTAATACACAAACAAGGGGTATTATTTTCGAACAAGTGGACTTGGTATACGTACGATTGGCAGAACGTAACGCTAGCGCGATTTAAAATATCAGTAGTGGCATCTATCGGTGGACGTTGTAAGCTCTCGGTCTCGATGTCTCGCCATGTTCATAAGGCTGATTATGTTTAAAATTTGTATAACATAACTATTGCTTGGTTACTTTATAGAAGCAATAGCTCCTAAATAGTACAGATGAGTATGTTGTTTGACTAAACAGTATTTATCTTACTCTATATTTTTAAATTTCATACGAATGTTTTCGAATTATATTTTTCTTTTCATTGTAATTACTTTTCTTGTGAAAATACAAATTTCTTTATCATAGTAATTAGTACATATTCTTTGATTAAGAAATGTGCAACAAAAAAGTATAAATAATATGTGCTTTTTGAAACATGACATTATTATTAATTTATTTTAAGAAAATTCGTCCCCATTTCATAAAATGTAGGTGTTAAGTTTTTCCATTAGATCTGTCATGTAATTTTAAAATTTGATACACATTTATTCGTTAGCCGATAAAAAAAAATTAAATGATTACACTAATTTCTGTAACTTTGGTATCCTTACTGTCGAGTCGATATGACATGCTTTACAAAATGACAATGGGTGAAACCTCGATCACTGTTAATTAACTGTTAATATAATAAGAGGACACAAAGTTAAGGTTATGGTTATTATTAAGTAAGTGCGTGAATCTTTTTTTTAGAAGCTAATTTATAAGCGCCTACATAAGAAGCGCCTACATGTCGTGTCTACATAAAGAGAAATGTAATCATATGTTTTCATTGATTGTCATTTTGTTTTGTAGACCTATGAACATAAAATAAAATAAAAAAATAAAATCTTAATCGAAGGTCGCGGGTTCAAACCCGGGCAAGGACAATTTTGACAATTTACGGTGCTTGCATCGAGATACAGACGTTTTACCGACGCACACACGCACGCACACACATATTCACGACACAAAATTCGATTATTGTGTCGGTCAAGGGTGCGATGGCAGGGAAGTCAGCGAGGGGAGCTCAGTTACGCAGAGCAGAGGGTGTTGTCGCTCAAGGTCATTTTAAATTTGCACTTTTTGCTGCCACCTATGCGAATTTATTGTTATAGTTAGATCCGAACTTTCTTAGTTTGTGAAGTAATGGTATCAAGTTAGTTTATACCTACTCTATAAATATATATTGTATAAGCTGTATTTAAATGTCATTGCAATTCTTAAATAATATTGTTGTTTTGCGTGCTTGTTAAATACCAAAATAACTCTCCTGTCGGTATTATTTCAATACATTTTTAAATTTAAGATTCTATATTTTAAGACTTTATAATTTTATAAAACTTTATTATTTTTGCCCAATTGTTAGATATTTATTGTTCAATGCATACTTCCCACGTACTATGAAAGTCGCTCCAATTTAAATTCTCTATTGTTGTACTTATACCCTATTATATAGAGATAGTAAGTACAAAAATGTTCAATTGTGAATAATAAAAGAATCGTTTATAAATATATTAAAATTCCAATGATGAAACATACAAAAATAATGATATTTAAGATGTATATGGACCTTGGGAATAAGGTAATGATCGCCTCATAGCACAACAGACTGTTTGTTTACAACTACAACATTACAAATAAAAAATATTATTCTGTTATTGTCAGATTCGTATTTGTAATTGTGAAAAATGAGATATAAAAAAAATATGCTATTGGTCGCTACGATCCATAATTTTACGTTTAGATCCGTCATTTCATTTCAATTGTTTGTTTGCAAATCATCATATAAATCGACTAATATAAGGATCGATAAGACTATGTCAAATATGAATTTAGGTAGTATATGTAACCGTGTTTAATGGCCGAATACTGAAACGTCTTTCAAATATGAAGTGGGACTTAATTATTTGGAACGCCATAAATTTCAAATTTCGCATACAAAATTTTGAAATTAATGACGTTCCAAATAATTAAGTCCCACTTCATTTTGAATGACGTTTCAGTATTCGGCCGTATGTCACTGTAACATAATAACATGCTGAGTTAAAAATCTCCTTGGAGAAAAATATTTTCGAGTTTATTACAAATGAGCGTGAGTAAGTTATGTTCCACTGATTGAACTTGGAATCGCCATATTTATATTTCCAGATGTTAAGTATAAGAACCATCAGCTCTACCAACATTTATAATATTAGAACTCACCTTCCTGGTGCTCTTGAAAACGTTGCATTTGAAAACGTTAGTGGCGCCATCTCTAGCGATGTAAGAGAAGATCTTCAAATCGGAACTGTCGTGAGACACGTAGAAGATGCGGTAGATCGGGTGGTGCATGATCTCAATGCAGTCGTTGGTAGCATTCCTGTTGCGACTGAAGAATTTCGACGAGCCCTTCTGCAAAATAGAAACAAAAATGTTTTTACAAATTCATAGGAATGCGCCACCAACCTTGGGAACTAAGATGTTATATCCCTTTAAGGATACCTATTCCTTAGTGGTAACTTGTAGATTTTACTAAAGTTTGCATTCAATTATTTATTTTTATTATTATTTAAAGTTTAATTAGATAAGGTTTTATTAATTTTTTTCTATAAGTGCTTATCTATCTTTTATTTTTATGAAGTATCAATTTTGAGTTTTCATTTATAGTTGACTTGCATAAATTATAGTCTTTATTAATGTTTGCGTCAAATTGTTTTGTTTTAATTTTATTCATAGTTTTATTAGATTAGAAGGGTTTCATGTTTTTATCTATTACTTGCTGCTGCTTCACCGATAGGAAACTATTATGCAGCATGTTCACGTGTAAGTCATGACAATGATGTCGTCCTATCAAATGGAACAACTACACCTAAAAAAGTATGTAAAGAGGCATTACAGTAATTCATATAATCCATATTTCTTTAATTACTAGAATAATATTAATCACACTCATATATAAATAGGAAAGGTTGAATGTGTTGTGGATAATTGTTACTTTTTCATGCATTTAGAACATATAAAATATTATGACATAATTAACGTAATTTGGCCTTTACATCCCGTTTAACTGTATTTCTTATTATTTTTATTTACTATTATTTGGTTAAGATGAATCGCTAGTTTTAAATGGAGTAAAACCGAACCTTATGCAATAGCATACAATAAAATATATAAGCTATGCTTACAATTGGTATAAGCGATATTTATGTTTGTTCCTTGTTTTCTTACTATAAAACTAATATTGTAATTAAAGAAACTACCCTGATTTAATGCGTGATCACTTATTACATTTCATCTAAAATTTTCGTCACCAATTTGTCAAATAATAAGGGTTATCTTGGACAAAATGAGTTCGCGTTTCTTACCGGTCTTGAATAATGGTGGATGCGTGTCTTCCGCTCCCAACGTGCGCTTAGAACTTTAACACAAACCAGGCGCACCCAAATAGTCTTTGTTCGGAAGTACGTATGGTAATTTTCGTTACACACACAGTTGTTTGCGTTGGAACTAAAATTCAGAATAACTGGTTCGTATTTACAATCACAGCCAGTCTTGTTTATTTGGTAACGAATTTTCAATTTCAAGATAACAAATTCTTTTTTTTAATACAAATTCAATATCGTGTCAAAGCAAAAATATACAACACGTTCGGAAAATGAATACCAGAAAAATGATATTTCTGAGTAACATGTATCGAATATATCGAATGATATATTTTTATTGTATAGGAAGGTGGACGAGCATACGGGCCACCTGATGTTAAGTGGTCACAACGCCCATTGACAATGTCATTGTAAGAAATATTAACCAACGCTGACGTCGCCAATGCGCCACCAACCTTGCATCCAACAAATGCATCAACGTTGGATAGAAATTATAGGTAGGTAGTTATTGTACAGCGAATAATTATTAAACGTTTAAAATTCAATATGTAGAACGTTTTCACGTACAAATGTAACAAGCCGCAGACAAGTTTTAATCAAAGGGCAATAAATGAAACATCAGCGATATTACACGTTTGTTTAGTTGAATGAAACGGTTCGAAATCAAAATTTTACGATAATTTTTCTGATATCATGCATCGAAAATTTTAAGTTCATCGTTTTACGTTGAAAAACCTTCACGTATATGTTAACAATAATTGTACAAAGTTTTAATTAAAACATAATATTATGAAAAATAAAAAAATCATTAAAAAAATATATGTTCGATTTTTGAATTTTTAATCAGGCTGATAAAATGTTGTGTGTCCGAATTATTACACCGTTATAATTCTTACTGTGTGTAAATATAATAATATAATAAAATATAAACTGAAGCTTGGTGCTATCTTGTTAATTATAAATCTTTTATTACTAAAATGGGCGTCGAGGTTATCTGTTACAAAGGGTTAGCCGTAAATAAGGCTTCGGTTACGTCTGCCTCGGGACTGGTGATAGTTGTACATTTATTTATGAAAGTTCAAGATTAACAAGCGCTCATCAATAAGGTATATCTAAAGTATTCCATCTGACTCGAAATATAAACAATTAAACTTAAAGTATTTCATATATATATTAATATGTTTCTTTTGTTCTAGAATATGCTTTATACCAATAGAATCACTAATAAATATCCATCATGGTTACTTTAATAAAAGAGAAGACATGTCATACACACGAATTATTTATATAGATATATATTTACTTAAATATTGAATGTTTCCAATATACATATATATATCTTATTTTATAAAAATATATGAAACATTATTATCATTATTTTTGTATCTCTACAAACGTGCTGTCAGTGCCTTTGTTCTTTCTGTCTACACATTAATTTGCGTTTTTTTAATGTGCCTTAATTTTCTTAATTTTTTTATTTATTGCAAGTTATATATAACTGTCTATTTATATGTATCTAATTTTAGAATTAAAAATTGATGAAAATTCATTACTTATTCATATGCTAATAATGTTGAAGTTTGTATTTGAATGACTCACAATGCGTGTCAGTAGTCTTACGGTGGTGTTATTGGTCTCCGTGGGATTCTATAATAGATTGCGAATTTGGTTTGAATGATATCCGACCAGTGGGTCGTAAATAGTTTTATTATTTTTAGGTTTTGTTATCTCGAATCTCATTATTAAGCGCCATTTATTGCTCCTTCACCAGTTTCCTCACTATTAACTTACTGTAACGCGTCTTTTTTATTTATTTTTTTATAAAGGACCGTCAGCAGTCACTAAAATTGCAGATGTAAGAATAAAAGACATTCCATTCCGACTTAAGGCAAAGTGCGCGACTTTTAAAGATGGCTACAACACGAATTCAAGGTTCAAGGTTCATATTATATTTTTTAAAACAGATTATAGCGTAGAAAAAAACTATTATAATAAAAATTGCTAACTTCATTTCTGTAAAATAAATTTAAATAAAAATAATAAATAGTAATAAATTAAAAATTTCAATTAAATAATAATAACTAAAAACATTTTTCATTAGTTTCTACTAAGCTACGTCTTCACAATATTTTATAATGCTAAAAAGATTTAATTGATGTTATATAGTTCTTTTTAATAAAACGCCTGAAGGTATAATCAAATTTAATTTTCTTGAACAAGCATTGAATGTTTGCTATGAGCCTATGAGGCCACTCGAAGAAAATGTTAAAACCGAGCCTGAAAAGGTTAACCTTATGTATAAAATAAACAATCAGTAAACGATTTTTTCTTCTATTATGAGTATTTGCTTAACCTTTCGCCTTTATTATATTTGTGTTACAATAACTTTACTATTATTTTTTTCAATTATTTCTTAGACGTAGACTGACTGTGTAGGTTAACGCTATTTAAGCTTTTTCTTGGCGGTAAGACTTTATGCGAGCTCTGGTTGGTACTCACTCATCATATAACGGTTGCAAAGGTGATTGAGACAGAGTAACTACAGGCATTACATTTTGTTTAATGTTCAAGCACTTCTGAAATTTCATATATTTAGTTACTTAGCGCTGCTGGGACACATCCTTTGGAAGCTTACGTCGGATGATAATCTACCACATGTTTATCAGCCAAGCCACATGGAATATATATATAAAAGGTAAATGATTAATTAAAAATTAAACGAAACATGTGCCAAATCGAAACTGTTGCCTAACGGTAAGTGTATCAAGCCTAGCATTAAAATAAATCTCGCTGTGTTTTTTCCAACTCTATGTAAAATTATATTTGGGAAGACAAATCGTCGTGGATACTATTAAAGCTGTAATAACATAATCTTCGTATTATTTTTTTTTTATGTATCAGCGCACATATATTTCAAACTAGTAGTTTCACTTAGAATCTCAGCGACAAAATTCATGACGTCAGTCATCTTTAAAAAAAAATCTTAATAGGATATTTAGTATAAATAGCTCTGTTGGATTGACCTGTATCTTAAACGAAGGTCGTGGGTTCAAATCAGCGCTGATTTTGTTTGCTTAAATTGTGATTCATCGTGTATTTTTTAGTGAAGGACAAATAATGAGGAAGCATGCATGTCTAGCAATCTAGCAATTGTTAACTTTGGAGTTTTCGGCATTTGCTCGGCATTTATGAACTTAATGTAAAATTCGTAACATTTTTTTATAAGATCAACAATTATCTATATTTCATAAATGAAGTCACTGGTTCATTTTGAATTGAATAAATTAGGGAGCGTAGAAAGTTTCAGGGTTAAATTTCTTTCATTTCAAAATCTATTTTGTGGTCTATTCCTACACCTTATGAATATATATGAATTTAAAGAATTTTGTGGAACAATTTTACTACAATTTTGTAGTTTAATATACGTTATAAGTTAAATTCATACGATATAAGTGTCTGAAATAAAATTAACCCTGAAAATGACTCTCTCGTTAAAATAATGGATTTTTTTTATTTTCTGAGTTACGTTAAATTCGACATAAGTTACGAAACCATTTTCGAGATGATATTTCCGTAATTTTTGACAATCTATAAAATCTTACTTAAAAAATATCGTGGTTTGTGTATAAATGTTCATGTGTGTAGCCAATAATGTAACACAAACTAAATAGCAAATTTAAAAAGTGACTATTCAATGAGCATTGCAACAAAACTACGTGTACCTATATTTCGCTCACGTCCGCCTCGTAGCAATGCAGAATATAAAAATCTTGTGGTTTTGAGTTTTATCCTTTAGGGAATAAGGTTTAAAATAAATTTAATAGATATGTTAACACCTGCATACTTTATTCCGCTCATATGGGTTAATCCCACAGCGGATCTCATGAAACCATTCCCGATAGGACACATATTGCATACATCGATGATCGGTAAACTCTATTTGAAATTTTCCCTATAAAATGTTTTGAAAATTTAAAATAGATAACATATTTTATTCACTACTATAACTCATGTAATACTTAATAGTTTTGTAATGCCTTTACCACACAAACGGTTGTTATGACTTGTTTTAAATTTTATAAGTAAAATTGTTTCAAAATTTTCTGTTATTCGTTTGTAAAATTGGACAACCGCAATGTCCCAAAAAAGTCACTAACCTTCTGCTTTCGTGTAACAGGTGTTAACACGTAACATTTATCTATGCAGATATTGAGTACCCAAACTGTCTCTACAAATAATATCTATTTAGTTGTGAGAGACGTTTGCAAGTTCATCTAGGAACTAGTAGCCACTCAATTCTTAATTCACGCGTTAATCTTAACCGATGGTCGTGGGTTCAAACCCGAGCAAGCACCGCTGAATTACATGTGCTTAATTTGTGATTATAATTCATCGCGTGCTTGACGGCGAAGGAAAACATCGTGAGGAAGCCTGCATGTGTCAAATTTCAACGAAACTCTGTCACATGTGTATTCCACCTTCAAAAACCTGTGGGTCATTCACAGGCTTTACTTATACTATACTTTACATTTCTTATCTTATCTACGACTGTGGGGACAATTATTATATTTGTGGGGATAAATTATTCGATCGCTTAGGTATTTGAAAATATTACTCTAATAATCCGCTTACAAATGTCTTCAAAACATACCGTACATAACCTTAGCGTCCAAGGCTGGCCAAGGGTAATCGGTGCCGCGTGGGGCTTAGTCTTTATACGTCAATGTACCTGATTTCAGCCATAAAATGATACCTGGTGGGAGCTCTATAGTATATAGATAATATCTGTTTCGTTTCGGCATCAAGCTATCGCTTATACAACTATTAACTTGTTTTATTATTTTATTAGTACATACCTTCTTCTTTGCGTGTTTGGTACGTGTGGTCACACGTACACCATCTATCGACACGTCCACGGTAACTTTGCGCTTCTTTACACCTCTCGCCTTAAATTCATACTGCAACAAAATGAAAAATAGTATTTAGAAATAATGATATACTCGCATATCCATATAGCAGCGGCGTTGTGGATCAGCACCAAGCCTTATCCTCAAAAGGAGAATATATCTTAGCACATAATTAAGACATTTACGGGATTTCATTTTACTATACTTTTTAAGAACCAAAACTAGTATTATAAATGTGAAAGTTTACTATTTTTGTCTATTCTTTCACAAAGGAATGGCGTATTTTTTTTCGCAAAGAGAAGATGTATAATATTCAGGATATATAATAGGTTTTGGTAAAAAGAACTACGTATTTAGTCGGACGACTTAAAACTTCCTTCATCTTCACGTATTACGTGTTCGTTAGAGTCGTCGAGTAAATAAACGTCACTAAGACTATTTTTATAAGCTCTGAGCAAAGCTATTCATTTACATTCCGACGTTGGAGACGCATATCACCTTCATATTTCAATGTTCCAAGAACCGTAACAACACAGATCTAAGAACACAAAATTTGCTGGAAATGGCCATTATAATAATCGCAAACGTTCCGTAAAGGCAAACTCAAAACTGACTCGTAACGGTCGTCAAACATCAGAATATGATATGCGACATTGACCTTAATAATTATAGCATTTCTAGAATACCACGCATCATAATAGTATATCACCATAAGTCGGTTGTCAACATTTCACGGGTGAGTAATGTGGGTCTTGCAGTATAGCAATTATATGACTTTAGTGATTTTATTTCTGTCCGATGTAAATTCTTCTCATGAGGATGTTAACGTATATACGTACTTCTAGTTAAACGAAAGTTATGAATGTTACATTAGCAATGTATAAAAAGGTGGAATAGATACAAGAAAAGGACCCTGAAATATAAATATATATATTCTACGTATTTTATCATAATGTAATATACATTATGATAAAATACGTAGATACGATGATAAAATACGTATCATAATGTAATATACATTATGATAAAATACGTAGAATACAGATGTCAATATATGCAGATAAATAAAAAAAGTGCGGTGCACCCCCGTAAGGTACGAAGTTCTTTGCTATATTTTTTTCGAACCAAAACGTGTTATAAATTGTCAGTTAGTTAGTTTAGATATTAGTTGTGACATGGCTTTGGATCACTGACATTTCACTCTACTGTAAGCCGCCTAAAATAACTTCTTTCCAAAAAACTAAGTAATGAGTTAGTTAATTTAATAATAGTAAGTCAATAAGAAGGGAACAGAGTGTTAATCCTAAAACAGACATTTTTAGAGCAAGTTCATTTTCATTTTTGAAATATTTTGTTCTAATCCATATGTTATAGGCGATTATAGAGAAGAAATTTATAAAGGTAAGGTGTACTAATCAATTTGTGTTATGGGTCCGAAAATACAAGCATTGTAAACAAAAAACTATTTGACAAACACTAACATTTGTCATACGACGAACTATGCTAATTAACCGTTGCAATCTACTGTAGCAAACATTGCCCATTAATTAAACCAGGATCAACATCTGGATTTCAGTAAGAAAATTCTTACGTGCATCAAAATTAAAAGTATTCGATTTCTTATAAATTACAGACTTTTTGCTATTAAATGAAGTTGACTTCTTATTTTTTTGGGGGTTTAGTATAACATTAGTTTTATTAAATAAAGAATTTAGCTAGTTTTCTAATATGGAAACTCCATAAATAATATGCTATATATATAAAAAGGCTACCGAAAAAATTATATTAAGGTTTTTTTTGTAAATATGATAGTTTTCAATTTTATTTGAAATGGAACGACTATCACATACAATTTGCCGCAACGCAGAAGTTGATTGAATTTTAGTTTTAACATGTGAAACCAACTAGGATATCGCAATCAAATGAAAACAAGTTTGCGATGAATATAAATGAATATAATAATAGTAGAGGGGTTTCAGTACAAATTTTCGTGAATTTCATTTTATTCTTAGTTAAGAGTAGTAATTTGAATTAATTAACACTTGAATTTGCGTAACAATGTTTGCAGCGCCAATATAAAGCGATTAGTTTCCTGTAAATTAATCGTATTATGTTAATGCAGATGTCCGTACAATGTTGTCGAAATCGAGAGAAAATCGAATTGACGGAACCAAAGATGAAATATTGAAAATACTTTTCCGTTGTAATATTCTTCATAACATATAAATTACTTCTAAATTATCCAAATATTTTGTTTACATCTTCAAAGTATGTCCCGAATGGTAGGGCTTTCTCCGAGCCCGTCTGAGTAGGTGCCAACCACTCATCAGATATTCTACAAGCAAACAGCAATACTTGGTATCACAAATGACGTAAAATGTTTCAAGCTTGGTGGTGCATTGGCGATGAATTTTTAATATTTCTTACATCGCCAATTTCTACTTGCGTAGGTGACCACAAGGTTTGCCATATAACATAAAAAATGTGCCACAGCGTTCGAAGAACTGACTTTATTTCTTCAACAATGTTCATTATCTAGGCTAATTACAGTTTTTTGGGTACGAGTAATAATTTAAAGGGTAAAATCTAGACTATAGATGGTTCAGTGCTTCGATGTGGTGATTGTGTAGCGGCTATGACAAAATATTTCTTGTGTTGCAAAGAAGCATATCCCAAGATTCATCTTTTTATTAGTATCATAGTATCTATCTTACCGTGATATTAACATATTTTTATCCTTTATATCGCCTCAGAATCACATAAAAGCTCTAACCATAATCTTTCCAGCCTTTGCGACACTTTAAGCTTCTTTCGACGGTGATGCTTCTTTTTTTGCTGCTACATGTTTTAGAAGAGTATTTTTTTGTTTTTTCGTAGCATCAAGTTTGTACACGAAACTTTACCCGATTAAGTCATAATCCTTGTTCTCACTACATACACTCCAAAAACTCAGGCAAATATTCCTCACGCTTTTGCTTCTCAACCAATTCAGTGAGCATTCTTGACACCGATCTTACCATGATATCCGTAAATAATATTTCATATAATCGTAGAGTATGCTTCAATTAATTTTGCGATCTGCTATTTTTTAATACTATTTCATTAAAAAAGTTGCATTATATTGCCTGCATTGATTTGCTTGTATTGGATCATTATAAACTATTATCTCTCTAAGTTGAACAGGTTACCTAACCTATTTTAAAATTTTCTAGACCAAGTTTACATTTAAATGCTCATGATCATGTTATACCGTGTCATAACGATTTTTCTAAGCTTAAGCTTTTCCTTTCTTAAACTTTTAAAAAATAGTTACTTTTTTTAAGAAAATGGTTGAAATTACTGTCTCATACTTACACGAACGCGGCGCATTGCAGCAACAATTTCGACTCGGCTGCTCGGCCGCGGAACGTCCATAGTTCCAATGTACTGTAAACAAAACAATCAATAATGAGAATTTTAGAGATAAAAAATATAAATTAAAGGTAATAACGAATTACATATTTTTATTCTTAATTTGAAAAACGGGTAAATAAGCCACTTGAAGCGACTTGAACTCTCATCTCTGACGATACGATCGAATGACGACGAGATCGTAGACAAATCTAGCCAGTGATAAATCTTGTTTCCTCAAAATCGAATTAGCGACTTGCATGAATATTTTATTGCAAGTTTTTGAAGTGACAACTTCTTTAGCATCGTTGTGATTTGAAAGTCGATGAAACGAAAAAGCGACAGTAAAACGAGACAGACACATAAATTCATAAGATTTAACGCGTTTGAAGGTTTCACTTCTACCACGTTTGAATTGCACACATGTTTTTTTTTTCTGAGAGATATAAGAAAGAATGTTTCATTGTAAGATTGTCACACTGAAAAGTGAGGCAAAAGGCATTATTTATGTCATGTCATTGGAATAGTGTGCAAACACCTGTTCTTTGATAAGGTTCCTCGTTAGCTTTGTCAAGTTGAGTGTTGTATTATGAGATGTGTTCAATCACTTAGTGGTTATGTGTTCTAACGTAATTGTTTACATTGTTATCTTAATTGTCGGATTTATTAATTAAACGATTGAGTTTCACTATGAAGATTTGTTATACTTTTTATTTAGAAACGGTTCATCGGTCTAATTCATTTCAGTAGCATTTCAGTTAATCGTCTACGTTACGAATATATTAATTTACATAATGTTCGATATATTTCATAGCTAATTCCTGGGTATATTCGATGACATATTGTGACACTTCTTATCGAAGCTTGCGGATGCACTCATGTGGTACATAATTCATACACATGAATGCCTTCCGGTAACGCGATATATTCATACCTATTGAAAGTTAATCAACGAGAATGATTCGCAGGTGTTTACGTCACATGAAATGAAAATTTCATATTCACAACACATCTGAAAAGTTTAACAATTCTATGTAAAAATGGTAGGCAGACTAGCAATAAGGGGACCTGATGGTAAGTGCACTGCCCATAGACACGGTACATTGTAAACAATATTAATATATATTATAATATATTCTACCAAGATGGACTTTTTCTATGAACAATATATAATTTTTATTGTAAAATATATAGAAATTGAAATAAAAATACTTTTACACTAGTTAGTTAAACATTAATTTCTCCTTTTCTGTCATTAGAGATTTGACATTTGAAAGAAGAAGACACGGCTATATTTAACTAATTACCTGCTAAACGACGTTTAATTACAAACGTCCGTACTTGTTATATTTCTTTCCGTCTTTGTCATTATTATCTATTCTAACCATTAAATTTAATGTTCTATCTGACTTTTTTACTGAAGTGTATATTATCACATATGTTACTAATGTCATCATAATTTAATTCAATTCTCTCACGCCAGTAGATTCATTCTCAAACGTCTTATCGAGAGAGTTGAGCGTGTAATACAACATGATAATTTAATGCTCATATGATTTTAAGAAGAGACACTCTAGCAATAATAAGAGAAGTTTTAAAGTGACGACATTCAAATAAATTGAAATAACAAAATTCTGTTTCAATGTAAATTGTTTTTATTTTCATTGGTCATTGAACAAATGTTGGTGAACTAAAATGGAACAACATCCAATTATTGTTTCATTTGACTATTAAATAAAACTATGTAATCATCGTGGAAATAGTTAAATTTTATGTTTTATTTTATTACTATATTGTCTTGTAGTTTCCAAGTGTTTTTCGTGTCTTTGTTGTAACCTCCATCGGTTTATTGTTTGATTTTTTGTATGTTTATCACCATAACATTTTTAGATAACATATTTCTTGTCTTAATAATGATTGTTAATAAGGTTTTTGTTTTGTATGAAAAAGTATGATATTTTAGATTTCAAACAAACTGTAATAACGATCGGGGCTCAGTAAACTGTGACCTTTACAATAATTTGGTATCGTGGCGCTTTCGCGGTGAGTTCGATTTCAAATACATTTTGGCCTATCACGTTTCATCGTACTTTATACAGCTAACTAGTGCTAATCTGCTTGCGCGGGGACTTAAAAATAAATTCATCTATACACTAGTGTAAAGATAAATAATTTATCTACATCGTTAGATGTTAAATTGTGTATCAAATTTCTAAATTATATAATATGTCATTTCATTCAATGTGACCTGGTCACGTGACCTATTCAGGCAGGTTCAATTTTCACTGAGAGAATAGGAATCGCGATCCAAAGAACAAATACAGCTCCTATTCCACACGGTCTTGGTATATATAGTAACTGTGATCAGCTAGTGATCTTTGTTGAAATAATTTCGTTTGGAGTCTCATAAATAAAATAAGTAAAAAATTATTTGTTACTAATCTCTAGTAATGTTTGACGCGAAAGATTTACGTTCATACGAACATACATCATAGATAGATTCCTACGTGTATTAATTTAACGATTATACAACTGATATGCAAAACCTATTTCATAAATTTCGACTTGTTTGTGACGCATTACTGTAGTACATATAATATACACAGTAATTGGATTAGTTAGAAATTTAAACTTCGTTTTATGGACCAGGAGATTGTAAAACAAAAATCCAAGTCATTTGTTATAAGTACGGCGACCTCATAGCGGCGAATTAATTAATTATCGAAACAAAGATAATGGCGACAGAGCTTGTTGGGTCGTAATCGCAGGAGGATTAATCGGTCTTTTCGGTAAATTATGGAATTGTTATTCAGTTTATGTCAAATATGAAATATAGGAAAAAATTAACTTGCCTATAAGTAAACCTATTTGTGACCGAAAAACTTTAGAGTAGGGGCCACCAATTAGTTTCGCTTTAAGAAATAAAATGACCATCACCACACAACATTATATAGAAAAAAATATGTATTAAATAAATGTAATTACGAAAATAACAAAGGTATTTTTACATTTACAATGAGAAAAATGACATTTTTTGTTGCGGACTATCTGTCTGAAGTTTGGAGTAAAATTTGTGCAAACTATTGACAATAAATCCTGGAGATGTTCATCAGTCAGTTCAAGTTCATTTGGTATCGAAATTTATTCTTAATGAAGTTCATCCTCGAAAATTCTGCCTTACAAATATATGTTGACCCAAATATTGACGTCAACAAAGATAATAGACCCTTGCTGTAGAGAGTCACACACAAAACAATGTATCAAATATATTGTAATACGATTTTCTATAGTACGGCATTTCATTTATTCAAAGGATATAAAAAATTGCAATTTAAAAATGTTTGTTAAAAATATCATAATTTTGTTTTCACTTTGTATCTATTTGTAAACGTCATCATCACTCATCTCACATATTAAATTTAGGTATAACAAATTTTTTGCATTACTAAGTAAATTCGCTTCATTCTGGTTTAACGACTTTGTAGAACCATAGGAACGACATAGGATAGTTTTTTTCCGAATGACTATTTATAAATCAAAATTTAAGTAGTATGACAATAAGCCACTCTAGAAATTAGTTAATACGTAATAAACTCAAAAGTAAATCCATTTGGTATCCATAATTTATTTGACAAGTTGGGCTTTTTTATTAACGTAATCCGACCATAAATATTGCGCCATACTTGTAGCAAATAACTTGGCATATTCTGTCACAGTCTCCAGGTCTATTGGTCTCAAAGCCTTTTCAATTTATAATATAGTTCATACATTGTTCTTGTTTGAACACAGAGTCTAGAACTTAGCGATATCCTTTCAATCTTTGTTAAAGGGAAATTTTCATTTACGTAACGGAAATTATGAAGACAAAACGTTAGAACCGTTTTATTTGTTGTTGTTAACTGAAAATAATTGCATTTGAAATGATTCCCGTACCAAATAATATTTTATTTCAAAAGACAATTCTTCCATTTAATTGTATTATAAATTCGTTTACATTTTTCATTCACTATTTCATTATTTATTGATAGGGCTTTGTGCAAGGTCGTCTGGGTAGGTACCACCGACTCATCAGATATTCTACCGAAAAACAGCAGTACTTGGTATTGTTGTGTTCCGGTTTGAAGGGTGAGTAAGCCAGTGTAATTACAGGCTTACGCGACAGAACATCTTAGTTTCCGAATGACCAATACGCCATAGGCATTGGCAATGTAAGCGATGGTTAACATTTTTTACAATGCCAATGTTTATGGGCGTTGGTGACCACTTACCATCAAATGTCAAATGTCATGCGCTTGACCGCCTATTATGAAAATATTTATATATTTAATTATATTATACATTATGATGAGTTTTTTAAAACATATCAGATCTAAAACATATTTATTACTTGTATGTTGTCTATGGATCTATATGATACCCATTATTTAATATTGAGTACAGTTAAAAGCTTTAGTATTAAATTTTATGATAATAAGTAATGGTACTGCGTAGCTCCGCCGAAATTTTATTGACACTCCATTTCAACCCTTACTTTGGGGAATATTCCCTAATTAATTTACATCCTCCGAATTTAATGATATACGTCTACGAAACAAATACAATTAATTTATTATTTCTTTTTTTGTCTAATTGTACACTATAGATGAAGCGATATCAAAAACCAAAAATCTATCCCAATCACTAAACCTTAATGAATTGTACATTTCTAGAGATCATTCAAATCAATCAAATTTTTCTGATTAGTTTTTTTTTAATTATTTGTTTAATGCGGAATTATATTAAAGTAAACGCGACATTCTTTAGTGATTGTTGTTACATCCTCTTGAGATCATATGAATTTAAATATAAGCAAAAATATGATTAATTGTTATCAAACATTTAAGAAAAAGATGAGCAACTAAATCCTTGTAATTATTTCTATTCTTTGTATGTTTTTAAGAAATATATGATAATAAACCACTCGCAGCTTGGTGGACGAAAACTTGTTCCTCAGAAAATGACAAGCAATGACAAGCAAACATATGGCTGAGGATATACAAAAGTTCTCAAGTATCGTTTAGTATAAAAATGTTAACTTTTACATTACTAATACATATAAAAAAAAAATTGAAAAAGAAAAACGATCTCAAATCTCACTCAATCAAATAAAGTATATTCGATGAAATCGGTATTATTCGTGTAATATTATTATTCGTATTTATCAAGCGTACGATAAAAACTACGAATAGTATTTTTTTTATCTCAATTTGTCCAGTAACCGTAATACGTGCGAACTGCAGAATATTGCCAATTTAATTTTTTGTCCGTTCTATCCTCTATCGAGTTATAACCGTCTGAAAAAATACCGAGTATTTAAAAAAGTTACATCTGTACGGATTAAAAATATCGCTCTTCTATCATTTAGTCTTGCACGATGGTAAGAAAAAAATGTTATAGCGACGCATATATTATATATAACAATATTATTAATGATATTATATGTTAGAGATAGTTCTGCCACTATATTACTCCTTTATCTCAATAAGTCATAGGTTGACCAATAGAAATTGCTTATTAGCAATAACATCGAAGCTTTTAGATAAATAGTTAAAGCCATTTTCGAGATACACCACACATATACAAGAAATGTTCATTTAATATTCAATTTAGTTTACATAAAAATAAAAAAAAATGCAAAAGTAAGTGTGTTCATTTTACTAATATTAATCCAAGTGACCAAATATCCTCTGCGCATTTCGGTCACGGCAGTCAATATTTCAGACTAGCCAACTGCACTTATGGTGTGACTTAAAAAACAAAGGTGCACTTCTATTTCTCCAAGCATTGCTGATTGGACATAAATTGGCCAATGGAGAGACCATCACGTTCACGAAGCATTACTACTGAGACTTTCTTGACTAAATACTAACTAAAAATACTAAAATACTTTTTTTAAAACAAGTAGGATTATAGGATTAAAAAAAAAATACAGACAGTCGTCCGTTTGTTGTATGTTTTATTTTATAATATATAACCTCCTCCTTTTTTGAAATTGGTTAATAACTGTTTTGAAATGAGCTTTCATTGTTAGTATATTTTAACAAAGTTAAATAAGATTTTAATTAGACACTCATTCAGGATACCGCGAAGTATATCGACAATTTGTTTCAACGCGAGCGAAGTTTCGGAATTGAAGCCCAAGTTCTTAATTTAGCGCTACAATTTCAATGGGAACTATTTAAACTGGGACTTTCGCGGTGTTCAAAAGTTTTATTTACTGATTCACGATTTTAAAATATAAGTATTATGATAACTAATTAATTATCCGACAGTTACATAAATAAATACTGTGTACGTGTATGTTTACGAATGTGTTTAATTACTGCATTATACCCTAATAAATATTTCAGTGTTTTTTTATGAATATTTAATATAGAATCAGAGCATAATCAGCCAATTTAGCATTCAGTAGATACTCTTTTCGAAAAACAGAAAATTAAACCAACCCGCATTGGAACAGCGTGGTGGAATATGCTCCAAAAATTTACTTCAAAAAAAGGAGAAGAGGCCTAAGCTCAGAAGTAGGACATTCATAGGCTGTTACTTTAACCATATACAAAATTTATATATCCTGAATGAACGTCAATTAATACTAACTAGAAACTCTTCATCTATACATAGACTTAGCGGTGTGCATCTTCATATGCTTGGTATGTTATAATATAACTGCTTGTTGCAGGTATAAACATACAACTGTTTCATACAGTTATAATATTGGAACTTTGAAAGAAGACTTGAAACTCGTCGCAGGACAGGATCGTGAAATGTCAGAAAGCGATTTGCGATGTTGACTATAATACACTATACAATAAGAATTACTTAAACTAAAGATTTCAATAATATAAAAATAACTACAGTACAAATAATGACCACATGGTGGCAAGACTACTACTAGCAGCTTTTCCCTATTTCGCAATTCCGATAAGTGAAAAATGAACCAGCCCTTCTCTTACGAATGCAGCAAAATACAGGGTATACACCTAGACATAACAACAGTATAAAAAATAAAAAAAATAAAAACCTCTAATATACATACTTAATGCAAAGTTTTTTTAATTAAGCGTTTATATGTGTATATTAAGCATTCGAAATGTTTATTTTGTTTATCAATCGAAATAAAATGAATAACGCCTTTAAACTTCAAACGAACTTCGCTTCATGTTGTCAAATAGAGTTAAGCTCTCTTGAATAATCTTAGAACTCAGTGATGGAGTGAGCAGATGACGCCTCTGGCTGAGGTATGTCTCCCAATTCATTAAAGGAGGGAGGGATGTCTTGTTTTGACGTTTCTATCCGTCTTGTCCATTATATTATGTATACGGTTACTTAGCCTTTCGTGACGATGCAATGGCTATACTTTATTTGTGTTAAATAATGTTCTGATTTGTAGATGAGTACTAAGTAGTTTATAGTTGATTCAAAAATTCAACAACAAAATTAATAAAATGTATTGAGTTTCAGCAAAAACAATATCGATATTAACTAGAATTTGCGTTACAATGTGTTAATAGTTTTTAGACCTGTATTGAAAAACATTCAAATAAATTAAATTTACAATACGTTTAATTATACTTATATATAGATAGAATAAAAAATATGAATAGAACGGACTTCAGAACAGAAAAATAATTTATGTACAAATAATTAAAACTATAAAGATTTGTTCATCGGATAAAACTAAATAAGCTTTACTTAGGCATCGATGTCATATATATATAATAATATCTAAAAAAAATTAACGGGACAGACGAACAGAAACGTTGTATTCCAGTTCGATCTTGAAATATTACTCTCAATTAAATCAAGATGTATCTTAAAAATAATATATAATGTGTCGAATTGCAAATAACAAATGGGTAATATTGTGTATTTTTCTGAACCGGCTTGACTGTCGAGCCGAGTCAAGGACGAGTAGAATCGCAACAAAAGGCACAATGAATGTTGATTTTGTATCGTATTCAGTGTTGCCGATTGGTATTAAAATACATAATAATGAACATGTTTATTATTAATCTAAGAACTATAAATAAGGATAATAAATAAAATGCATTTATCCAAATTTGATACGAAACGTTTAAGTCGATTTTTTTATGGTAAGTGGTCACCAAGGCCCATAAACATTGTCATTGTAAGAGATGTTAACCATCGCTTTCGTTGCCAATGCGCCACCAACCTTGGAAACTAAGAAGTTATGTCCCTCGTGCATGTAATTACACTGGCTTACTCAAACACAACAATAGCAAGTGCTGCTGTTTTGCGGTGGAATATCTGATGAGTGGGTGGTACCTACCCAGACGAGCTTGCACGAAGCTCTACCACCAAGTAATCATTTTTGTATTATCATAAACAAATATTATTATATTTTTGGTACCCCTTTTTAATGCCTACAGGTGGTGTCACTTACCATTAGGTGACCCATATGGCTGTTGCATTCCTGCATAAAAATTAAAAAAAAAACTTATACGGAACAACGTACAAAACTACAGAAACTAACGAGTCTAATAAATTTCTTTCATCTGACATCGTGACCATAAATCTAAATTATTGTGCTCGTTACATAAACCGAGAGCTGACCGTGACACGGGCGCAAAATATGTACAAATTACATAAAAGTGTTAAGATTAAAATGTGACATTCCTGTCACGTTTGACCGTTATGACATTTTTGTTACTTCTCAGCCATCAAATGTCAACTTTGACAATATAGCTGCGAATTTGTTTTTTTTTTAAATTATAGACTTATAGTTATGCCAGGCCTGGATTTAATTATAATGTGCAGTAGTTATTATTACCTTCAATTGTTTATGCATTTTTATTGTGGGAACAAGTCATCCGCTTCGGATAATGTAATAAATAAAGGAAGTAATTATGTATTATGTGTAGATTATCGCTTCATATTTCGTAATCATAGTGTCACTTGTATGACCTTGTGTATGCTACAGCTTTATGTAAGGCTTTGAACATGGTAATTATATAACAATCGATATGGCACAGTGGAAAACGAGTGAATGAATGACTGGGGACATAGCAGGTTCAAACTGGGTTAATTTTTCCATTTTTTGCATGCCTCTTTTATGATTTGTATTTTTTCTTATAAATTAACATTTTAGCAGATCTCTTAAAAGCATATGGTATCTGCCGTTACATGTAGTATTTTAGTAGAGTGGTTTAAGTAATAAAATATCAAATTGAAATTTAAGTAAATACTATTACTACGTCTTAAAATCAACGACTTCGTAATTTTACCGTATTAAAAACTACGCTATTTCTATTCAATTTACACTAATCGTTTGAACGATTAGGATAAAACTTCGTGTAGTTGTTGATGACGTAAGGCGGATCGAATCATTTAAATTATATGAAACGAAAAAAAGTTAAAGACATAAGTACAATCTTAGCATCATATTTACGCTAGTACAACCTTTATAAACTAGATAAGTCATAATTGTAAATAATTAAAGTTTCCATTCGACGTTTCATGAATTTACGTCGTATTCATTTTACTCTATTCCTTTTTTCAAAATCGCTCGTCAATTAACCTTAGTTAGTTAGTGGTTTTGAAATCATGTACGGAATCGAATTGAATGAAATGAAAAATGAACGAAAATGATTTATGCAAAATGAAAACCAATTGATATTTTACCAGCTTCAGCACGCAGCCCTCGTGAGGGTGGAGGTGTTCGTTTTCCTATGCGTTAAGTCACGGTATAAAGTATCTCTATTATAAATTTTATTCAAATCCGTTCCGTAGTTTTAGCGTGAATGATTAACGATGATACATTCAACCTCACAATGTTTCGAGTTTATAATATTAGACTGAATGATAATTATGAATGGTTTATTTCTTTGGAATTTACATTTACATGATTAATTATTCAGGTTAAGGTAAAAACAAATCGGGTCGGAATATACTTCTGATAATGTATAAGAAACCAATGAATAACCTTTTGATAATTTTCTTCAACTTTAACAAATATTTATAAGTAGTATATTCCAACTAAATTATAAGCTTAATTATAATGAGCATTAGAAATCTATCATTTAAAAAAATATATAAAGGTTGGATTTAAACTAGGTAAATATAAAACACGCGATATAATTCTGTAGTGCGGCCTTAGTTAGTTCGTATTTAAATAAAATATATTTTGATGTTATAACCAATGGGTTGTAACCGTCAGCCAAATGATGGCGGAAATACAACGTCCAACACCCACATACTTCAATAAATTTCAGAGGAATCATATGAAGAAAATAACATCATCACATAATTAGATAGGATTTCCAAAAATTTATTTTAATCAACTGATTTTGAATAATATCTAGATTTAAATTAAAATAAATTAGAAGTGATTGATATTAATATCTTAAGAATAAATAAATAAAGAAGTTTAATGTAAAGTCACGAGGTACATGACGTCTTGATTCCCAATTTAGTTGGCGCATTGGTGATACAAAGAAAGTGTGAGAAGTAACCATATTAAAAAAATAAATCTGAATTTGAAATAAATGCTGAATCGAATTCTCCAAAGCCCGAGAAGAGGTATTTTGGCAGTCATTCATTTAATATGTTTTAATAGATCGTAAACATCGATGTTCAAATAAGGAAGACAAAAAGCTTTAATATTGGGAATATTAATATATCAGTTATGTAATTTTTGGTCAGTTATAAATGCTTATAAGACAGAAAATTGTAAAGAATATTGCATAAAAATCTGCATAAAAGCTGATCTAGACATTTCAAAAATCATTCACGAATTGCATTCAGAATGTAATTCAACTCGACCAGAATTTAATTTGTGCAACTGAAAAAGAAAGTGGTTTAAACTAACGAATCGATCAAACGTATTAACATCGTTTAAATTAATTTAAATCAAAATATTATTTAATCAAGTCGGCTCTTACCAAGCAGTTTTGAATAATAATAATCCTATATGTAGCTACCGGAACTACTGGTTCCGATTGTGGATCCCATCGAGAAGATCCATAAATAAACTCAGTTTTTTTTACGTAAATAAATACAATGAATATTATAAGACTATATAACATATTAAGTATAGAGTTCGTTTCTGATTTATTTACATTAATAACAAAGTAAGTTACGACACTCAACGTTTCGCATAATAAACGACCTTGTAAAGCGAAGTGACATGATCAAGGCATTAATACAACGTCCGTTAGAATCCACGAACATTTTACGACACAACTTCAGCGTGACAGATTTATGAGTACAAGCGTCACGTGTCACCGTCACAGAGTGGTGTCACGCTGAAAACATCCGAAGTAATTTCTCACAGCGAGCGTCGTACAATGGCTGACCGTTGCATTAAAAATGCTAACGTTTATCTTTGATTAAAACTTAGTCTACTCCGTCGATAAGAGCTGGTGACAAGTATATGTAATTAGCTTAAGCTGACGAATTGTAAACATCTAATGATTTGAATGAAGATTTCCTTGATCTCTTCGTTCGTTTATATTTATACAAACAGAAATTGGCGAATTTCTAAACCATTATATAAAGTTGTAAATGTAAGTTTCTATTAAATGCTAACTATCATAGTGTAAACGCAACTTAATATTTGAACACTGAGTCACTGACGAAGTGTGACACACACTTTGAAAATGTTTATAAAAAAAATTGAATGCGGTTTTATGTCTATGAATGACGATAATTCTTCTCAATGAAGTGAGCTAATATGGAATCATGACTTTAATTGGAATGTATGACTAGTTTTTTAGTGCTATTTATGCCCTTGTATTTTTACTAGAACATAAACTATTTTCAGATTGCCAAAAATATTTCTAACCAATATAAACATTTTAAATTCAAATCTTAACTACTAATATAACGAAATTAATCAAAATAAAAAGAAAAAAATATATAATAATATTAGATAAAAAAATATAAAACCAAAACTAGTACTTTACACTATGCGATCGATTAATGAGACCTTTCGAAAGTTTAACAGAATTTGATTTGTTATTAAATTAATGTATAATAGTTTTTATTTAAATAGCAATCCGTAGCATTTCAAAGCATCGTTTAGAATAAAGTGCAGTCATGTTTGTCAAACCAAATCAAAATGTGTGAAATAAGGACAACAAACAATATTTTTATTATTATTGCAGTTCAATAATAATAAAAATATAAAGTAAATGAAATGAACCGTGATGTTGATGCAATGCTAGAATCATCGTATTAAAAAATCACGTCAGATATTGTGAGTCGCGTGTATATCACTTTATTTCGATCATTTTTAACATGTAAATGACAGGTTTACGTGGCGTATCTATCTACATTCGCCGCACTATGAAATTCAAAACGACACGACACGAAACACGAAAACAAATTAAAAAAAAAAAACAAATTCCAAAATAGTTTATTCAATATTGAAGTATTACACTTACTTATTGATTGTCAAACTGGAAACTACTACCGGTTCGGAAAAGAAACACCAAGCCCTGAGAAGAACCGGTGAAAGAAACTCAGCGGGTTGATTTTTTATTTTTTTTGTCTTTTTTGAATGTGAGAAATGGGAGAAATCTCCAATTTTTAATTTCCAGAAATCTCTATTAAATATCTAACAAACTGATAAGATGTATCAGTTATAAAAATTGTGAGTTTTTTTACTTGGTAGAGCTTCGTGCAAGCTCGTCGTTTTTTTTTTTTTTTTTTATCGCCCGGGAGGGCAAATGACTCCACTCCACCTTATGGTAAGTGGTAGTAGAGTCCAAACGCGACGACGGCTAGTGCAGTCGGGAAGAATGATCTGCACTAGCCGCCCCCGCCTTGCCGGCCCGCAAGATGCCTCTTCACGCCTCGTTTGAAGGAACCCAGGTCATAAGAGGAGGGGAACACGTGTGCTGGTAAAGTATTCCATGTTTTGGAGGTGCGACAAAGAAAAGAGTTGCCAAATTTCTTCGTTCGCGATGGAATTGATGTTACAGTTAGACGGTGACATCGAGAACCAGCACGCGTAGATTTGTGAAGGAAAGGGGAAGCAGGAATGAGGGAGAATAGTTCCTCTGAGCACTCGCCGTGATACATTCGATAGAAAGCGCTGAGTGCCGCTATCTCTCGACGCAATTGTAAAGGCTCGAGGGTGTTGGTGACCTTTACGTCGCCAATAATGCGAACCGCACGTCGCTGCAACCGATCCAAGGCCTCCAGTAAGTACTTGGCGGAGCCATCCCAAAGGTGCGAGCAATATTCAACGCAAGACCGCACCTGCGTTTTATATAACAGGAGCAGTTGTTGTGGCGTGAAAAAACGCCGCACCTTGTTCAGGACTCCGAGTTTACGTGAGGCTGTTTTTATAACAGCCTCGATGTGATCCTTTGGATTGAGGTCGCACCGAACGTCGATCCCCAGTATGGCGACTTTGCTATGTACCTCCAGCGTAGTGCCACAGAGGGAAGGAGGAGGGGAAAATGGTGACTTTTTCGCTGTGAGAGCGTATACCTGCGTTTTCTTGGCGTTAAACTCAACAAGATTGTCAGAGCCCCATTTGGCGATGAGTCCTAACGTCCTATCGAGTTCAACAACAAGATCCCTCCGCCTCTCCCCAGTTTCCGCCCGCCCGGCTACTGCGCGTCCGTGGTATCCCCCATGCACTGTACTATCATCTGCATAGCAATGTATGTTCCCGAGAGAGAGCATATCATTGATATGCAAAAGAAAGAGTGTGGGAGATAGCACAGACCCCTGGGGGACCCCAGCATTCACTACATGGAATTGTGAAGCGCAACCATCGACTAAAACGCGAAGGCTACGCTTGTGTAAGAAGCTAGCAATCCAGGTGCAGAGCTGAGCTGGCAGACCGTATGCCGGCAGCTTGGAGAGAAGACTTCTGTGCCAGACCTTGTCGAAAGCCTTGGAGATATCGAGGCTGACAGCCAACGACTCCCCATGCTTGTCGATAGCTTCACCCCAGAGGTGTGTTACGTACGCTAGAAGATCACCTGTGGACCGTTTTGGTCGAAACCCGTACTGACGATCATTAATAAGACAGTGATCTTCTAGGTAATGGATCAGTTGGTTGTTTAAGATCCGTTCCATCACCTTACAGAGAACTGAGGTGATAGCTATTGGCCGATAATTTGCCGGGTCTGATCGATCGCCTTTTTTGGAAACCGCTTGCACATTAGCTTCTCTCCAAGAATCCGGCACACATCCTGTAGAGAGAGACAGTTGGAACAGGCGCGTCAACACAGGAGACAGCTCCGCTGCACACTTCATCAGCACTATGACTGGTATTCCATCGGGACCGCTAGCCTTCCGTACATCAAGTGATTGCAGCTCTGCACGCACATCACGCTGCCTGATTTTGATGTCAGGCATCGTGTGGCCACAAGAAGGGATAGTTGGTGGCAGCGCACTACAATCATTGATCACGGAGCTATCCGCAAAGAGTTTTGCCAGAAGATCGGCTTTCTCCTGCGGACTGAGAGCTAGCGATCCGTCCGGATACCGGAGCGGTGGCAGCGAAGGTTGGCAGAAATTGCTTTGCACAGATTTGGTCAGACGCTAGAAGCTACGGGAGCCCCTAGGATGTAAAGCAAGGTCATGGCCAATCTGTACAATGCGCTGTGCATCCGCTCTTGTGTATGCCTTCCTACAGGACTTGGAGGTTTTATTGTAGGTTGCTTTCAGTGAGTCAATGTTAGATGCCCCGCTAACGCGGCCATTGATCCACGCGCGATATGCCGCCTGCTTAGATGACACAGCATCGGCACATTCGCGAGTGAACCAACGGTTACGCGTACCCTTACTGGTGAGGTCTGAGTTAGGAATGTAGTATTCCATCCCCAACAGGATCTCACCAGCAATAGCAGCGGCGCTAGCTGTCGGGTCATTCTCACTGAAGCAACGTTCCTTCCAAGGGACTGACGCATAGTAATCGCGCAAACCGTCCCAATCTGCCGACTTATAGTGCCAAACGCGACGTTTGCATACCGTTGGTGACGGCAGCTTGGTCTGTGGCACTTTGGTAGAAATCAGGCAGTGATCCGAAGAACCAAGAGGAGCCCGAACCTCAACCTGATATTCCACCGGGTGGCTAGTCAGCAGAAGGTCCAGTAGAGAAGGCGCTTGCCCGTCAATGTCTGGGATCCTGGTGGGCTGATCAACCAGCTGGGTCAAGTCATGCGTGAGAGCGAAAGCATGAGCAGTCCTACCAGCATGGTCAGTTTTGAGGGACTTCAACCATGATTGGTGGTGAGCGTTAAAGTCCCCCAAAAACACCACTTCCGCGTTAGGAAACTGCTCTTGCGCAGCATCTGCCACCCGACTAAGATGGTCAAATAGCCGGCTTGTCTCCAAGTCACCATTATGGGATCTGTAGAGGCACACGTAGACTCGACTCTGACGAACCAAGTCCACACGCACCACTAACATGGAGAAGGAAGGGTCCTCCAAGCAGCGCAGACGGTGACAACAAACATCCGTCCTGACGAACAAGCATACTCCGGCTTTCGCTTTGAAGGATTCTTAAAGCATATAGCCGGGATAATTAAGGTAGCTGGTATCGACAGGACGGAGTATTTGAGTCTCCGTAAGAAACAACATTGCTGGCCGTGCTGTCTCGAGATGGTGGTGGACAGCATTGAGGTTAGCGTGGAGTCCACGGATGTTAGCGAACTCAACCTCAAACAGCGAAGGTATGGTGGGGGTGTGCACCGCTGTACGACCGTTATTCCTTATATGCACTGTCATGAAATAGGGGGGGAGAAAGAGGAAGAGACGTGAAGCGAGAGTCGCATTGCCACGATAAGGATGGTCAAAGTGTGGAGCTGTGTTTCCCCAAGAAGCTGCCAGAAGGGAAAATAAACTGATCCGCCGGACGGAAGGGCCCCCGAACCCTCCCGGTAGTGGCCGCCGGGACCCCACCGTCCGGTCACCAACCGGCACGACGGTCCACTCCGAGATTATGCGTAGCCTGGTGGGGCAGCCTCGCGAGCTGGTTAAGAACGCTTGGGCCCCTGTACTCTCGTGTACCGGTTAGAAGAGTAAACCAGTGTAACTACAAGCTTAAGGGACATAATATTTTAGTTCCCAAGGTTGGTGACGCGTTGGCAGTTTTAAATATGGCTCACATTTTAAAGCGCCAATCTCTATGGTGATTAATTACCATCAGGTGGCCCAATTGCCAATCCTCCATTCTATTTTATAATATACAAGGTTCATATGCGAATGTACGTTACTGAGTTGTACTTGGAATCCAATCCTAAATTATTATTGGTATTTCATTATTGACTAATATCAAAGGCGAATTGATTTACATATATGTCTGAAAATAATAGGAATAAAGTTCAAACAATATTTATCGTTCTCTGTTACTAATAAAAATAATACCAATACGTAAACAAAGCTAAAATTAAACTGTTTGCTATTGCGATCCTACTCTAAATAATTTATTGTAGCACACGATAGAAAATAAACAGTGCTTATAATTTACTTTGATACGTCACACGCGTCTATTTGTCACCATTTATCCTGAAAATGTTCAAATTTAGAATATTACGTACTAAAACAATTTGGGGATGTTGCAAACATTAAGCTTATTCCCGCTTAGTCCCGATTTCGTAAGGACAAAAATTCACACAAAGCGACGCCCTTCATTTTTTATTTAGGTGACAGTTAATGAAAAAATAATTTGGATAGGATAGGCGTAAAAATCGTTATTAGTACTAACTAAACAGATCAAGTAAATCGGACAGATAGGTTCAGAGAACTTTGTTGTTGTTGAGATGTGACATTTCGTATATAATTAATAGCCAGGTGAGATTTTTAAAATGTACAAGACTTACCTTAGAAAATTAAATAATAATTTTGGCTAAATATATTGATTCATTGAACTTACACGGAACTACAAACGTAAATATTGAAATGACGTCAGATCTTAATGTTAATGAAAGTTCCTCATAAATAGCTGCATGTAATTTATGAGACTGCTTATGACAGTGCCATTAAGAGAAACGAGAAATTTATATTTTACTTTGATCTGAACAGCTCAGTGAAGATGAACATAAGGTGATCAGGGCAAGTGGACCATAATCTGCTTTTTATAATAACTAACGCCTGGCATCAACTTTGTGTGGATATTATTATTGTTTTTACAGTTTTAATTTCTTATGGACCAATATATAAATCTGAAAGTAATTATTTTACTCTAATGCCTTTAAAACGTCATCTATACGAGAAATTGAAGCTAAATTTGAAACTTATTTTTTTTAATATCCCTAAGACCTACTTAAAAAAAACATGGCATAGTGATTTTCGTGAATTTATATAAAATAATAGCTACTCGACGATGATTAGCTGGGCAAAAATTTTCCTGGTACAAATGGTTCGATTGGTTTTTTTGAATTAACACGTTCTCGTCGGTATAGTGGACGTACAGTCACGCCGGAGAATTATCGCATTAGGTTACCGTCTACTTCTTCTTTCATGGACTATCGGAAAATACAAAAAAAATTGTGGACCAAATGGTTTGACACTCGTAATTTATCCGACACGTTCGATTAACGCTCAAGCGATTGGACCGCCGGTACCAGCGCTATAACCATCGTTTTCATTTTCGTCATTACGTAATTAGACCCCCGAAGAATTGCCATACTGATATAAATGACCTGAAATTTTGTATCACCATCTCTCGGTCCAATACACATACCTATATCTTTATCGAACATTTGTAATAACATTCAATTTCACTTTTCTTTTTCTTCTTAAATTGACATGATATTCCATTCCTTTCATTCGACTAAAAGAAATGAGTTTTAAACATTAATATTAATAAGTTGATAAAATCATAGAAAACACCAGATTAGTCTCTGTTTAATGGACTTAATCGAGGGTTTATTTATCGGTTCATTATTATTCCGTTGGCAGCATTTTGAGGTACGGAGCCAGAGCCATTTCTTCTAAAATAAGCGATGTAAATCGATAGGTAATGTCATTGAATAAATTTAACATTATTTGGCAAGTAATCGTGGCCGGAGATGTGATGAATTTAAATGAAGACTATACGAATGTTAGTAAAAGATTTTTCAATACCATGATAAAATTAAAAAATATATTAATTAATATATTATTTTTTTCATATTCTGGATACTTATATTATTAACTATTATTACAATGTTGTAAAGCAAAGGCAAAATAATAAGGAATTCTACCAAACCAATTCAATCGACCGAAGAAATAATTGTTGAATGTATATACATACGTGTAAACTTGTTACTATATAAAGACATAAAATAGGTAGTTTCTTAATTTCTAGTTTCATAAATATGGGAAAAAAATATATTTTTAATAGTTATATAATTCTTGCCTTGTTTATATTTCAACAAAGAATTTATTAATATTCTCTTAGTGAACATAACATTCGCTAAAATACAAAGGCATTATTGCAAAATATATAATGTGAAATTATCATTCAGTTAATCTTCACATAATTAAAGCGACAATAAATTGATGTCTCCTCCATAGTGATTGTTATAAAAATAAATATTTCATGCATAATTATGTATAAAATACATGTGTTATGGAAGCTGCGTGACAATTATGGAATATGCATGCTTTGTACAAACATAAAAGTACACTATTTTATAGTAGACGAATCTAATTAGCACTGATATACGAAAAGAGAAATATTGTGAAAAAAAACATACTACATAATATAGTCCGTTGTTTTATGCGTAGTACAAGGTGTGAGTTCAAAACCAAGCCTAATAGTATTATTAGCGAGTACGCTACTTGTTGATAGGGTTTTCTATAAGACCACCTGGTTAAGTACCACCCAGTCATCACTTATTTAACCGCCAAAGCAATACCATGTAATAATATTTACGACCTATAAAAAATATACATAAATCGCTGGAAAAACACTTCTTCTCCAGCTTTGGAGAATTCGATGTAGCATTTAATTAAAATTCAGATTTATTTTTTAAATAAAAAGCATTACCTTGTATTGTTGTGTTCGAGTTTTAATGGTGAGTAAGTGCAACAACAGGCACAAAGAACATAATATCTAATTTCCTAAGTATGGTAGCGCATTGGTGTGGAATGATTAATATTTCGTACGGTGCCAGTCAGGTTATATTAAAAAGAAAAGAAAAATAAATTAAACTGTAAAATCTATTCGAATCATTTGTGATATGCTGATATTTGGGAATGAGACGATCGCCGCATGGCTATTGTAGTTGTTTTTTTTTTGTAAGACATTAACTGCTGGCTTAAAATCTATCTTCGTCACGTTGACTAATTTGTCCCACAGTTAAAGTCCCATCTCTACCAGTAACAGTTTTCCAGTTTTCCAATGTGATCAATTTTATTTTAGAACTGAGTCTAATAAAAATTAATGTGGCGAGTTCGAAAAGGAAGTTTGACTTCGTTCGTCGAGTTCTTTGAGAAATCTTTGTGGATAGTAAGTTAGTTCGTACATGGTCCTACGGTAATTTTTAATAAAGTAAAAAATCGATAAGTTGATTTATTTATTGTTTTGGTTTTATTAAGCGAATAATAGCTATACTTATATCAATTTCATATTGCCCAATAGTTTATATCAAACTTATAGTTGAAAAGTAATGATTATTTTGACCGTATTTTTGTGTTCTACATCTGACATAGCCAGATACTACAAGTATACTGAAGGCCACATTCATGTACGAGTCGTTTCGGATAATGGGTTACAAAGAAATACTGCAAAAAATCACGCAGCGTTGATAGTGGTATAAATAGGACGCCAAACACAATATGAGATTGTACTCTAACAAGGCGATATCTCAATAGTCCATATGAAAAGGGCTAGTTCATTTTTCGCCCAAAAAATCGGAATTGCGATTCAAAGGGGAAATGCTGCTAGTATTCTTGCCACCATTCCACACGGTCACGAATTGTATAGTCATAATTAATTTATATAAGGTTTAAATTTAAATAAATAATGAAAAAAAGGCAACAATAATATAATATATGTATTAAATAAATATTTATAGTTCATTTAATAACATAATGCAGTCTTACATTTCATAATTATTGACAAGGACCCAATAAGGCCTATAGATAAAATAACATAAGAGATTTGTAATATGAGACGATGATGGTACCACGAACACACTTTGTTTATCACCAAACAATAACAATGTATATACGAAAGAAACTATTCCTATTATAAAATGACATGCAAGCTGAATTTCACTTCGACTAACAAAACCAACATCACAATAAAGTTATATTTTCGTAAGGCGCACAGCAGAGCTCATTACGCTGCAAGGCTTTGGAAAACACGTCGGACCAACAAAATAACATTTGCACGAATTAACCTGACATTCGCAAAGCTACGGGAAAAAAATGTCAGCGGTGGAAACACTAGCCGAATATAACTCTTGTTCGAATATTAAATAATTCTCATTATATATTAAAATGAAATTCGTTGGGATTTTGAACACGAACAAGACTTTATTTGAATATTTCGTATTTTAATAATGCCACGTATAATAATATTTTTTAATAGACAGAGTCGTTATAGCTTAGTGGCTCGAATATTTGAATCCTTATTCGGTTCAAAAGCGTTCCAAACCTTCTCTAAAGAAGACAAGGATATTGTCTAGAAATGAGAATTTTAGGTGCCTATTTAAAATGATAAATATATGGCATTCTCTAAGATCTTGTAGAAAATACATTATTTTAATAAAGTTATTATTAATAAAAATATAATGAATAAAAAATAAGCCTAGAACTTTTCTCGATAAAAGGACACAAAAATATTTTTTGAATTCGAACCAGTAGTTCCTAAGATTAGCCGGATCAAACAAACAAACTCTTCGCCTTAATATATTAGTATAGATTAATATCGGGTTTAGATACACACATTCGTTCAGAGTTGGAATATTATATTATATGTATTTGAATTTTACATGGTTTATCTTAGAAGGATTCTTATATCGTAGTAGATTTACTGTTTAATATAAACTTAACACTCACCACGGAACACGAACGTGAAATATCAGAAACTCTTATGCGATCTTTAATTAAATTACAAACGTTTCACTCATCTTAAAATAAACAGGCTGATAAATGATTATTGCAATATAAATAATCTGAATAAATTGTAACCATCTTCGGATTCTATAAATGCAATTGCCCAACTGTAGCAAGTTATTTGGTCTCTGGGGTAAGTTATTGCAACATTTGAGGTATGAAGTAAGTTCTTACAGACTAGCACCGCCGTATCCGCTATAGTTTTGACAGTGTTCGAAAGCGTCTGAGCCGACGATCGTATCTACGTTCACATAATAAGTTAGAACTCAAATAATAATGTCAAAACGGGTGTTTTGTAACTATAAACTATTGAAAAGCTCGTGAAACGGACGATGTATGTAAATGAAATTAATGTATACCTAATTATCTTGAAAGATAATGTACTACAGGACATTTTCAACTTGTCAAAATTACCTCAATCTCGAAAAGTTCTTACCTGAAAACAAACAAAATAAATATATTATTACATGTTGTAAAGGTAAAAATTATGAATGACAATATTGATATTCGATAGTAGGTATATAATGTCCAATCATAATTAATATAACAAAGATAAAATAATGCAATTAAATTGCATGGCGATTTATAGCTTAATTCATGCGGTAATTCAATAGCCCAGGAAGTAACGATATTACCAGTAATAAGGTCGTTGACCTGATGCTATCGGTATTTTTTTTTAAATTCACAAACGGAAGTCAGACATTATCATATTATTAAATTGCCAACTATGAGATTTCATATAATACTTATAACGACGTAAGCTTGCTTACTGCGGTAAGATTAGCTAAATAATTGTGTACTTGATGTATTCTAAACTAACTTTTAGTTTCCTTAATACAGATAAAACATGAAAAACGATTGGTGGTGCGAAAGCCTCTCACCGCCTAAATGGATTAAGAGGGTACACCCACTCGTTTAGCAAGCGTTGACTGCGGACCTAATGGCTGACAGATTCTCTCACCGCACGCAGGGCCATTGTGCTGGAATTAACCCCTTTTAACAACGACACTCCGTTCATTATTATCGATCGGAAGAAACGAAGCGATAAGGCTTAGCGGTTACAAAATTATATTGCTTAATTAGTTTGCATTGCATAAGAAAATATAATTCATATAGTTGTCTCTTTGAAACTAATACAAAATTGTGTCTATTTAGATAAGCTACTTTTAATTATTTTTTTATCTTTATCTTGACTATTCTCAGCAATAAACGCAGAGTAGATTTGTAATTTTTGCAACAAAGTTATTTTGCAGTAAAGTGAAATAGCAATACTGAACCATATAAGGACCAATAGTGTTGCGGCTTACGAGCCGCACACAAGTCCCAGGTTCGGGCACCACCTATTATCGAAATTCCCAATTGGAGGAGTAAATTACTAAAATAATATTAGTAAATTCCTTAAAATTGGGATTGGTATTATTATAAAAATTGTTAATTGAATTTAATAAATTAAATCATTTAACAAATGTGTTTGCACTAACTAATCCCGCTTTTGGGCATTCCATATCTTTACATGGGTTTGCAATAGGGGACCAAAAGCGAGTTGATTCCGGTTTCGAAATTCATGGTCTATCACGGAAGATTTGTCCGTTTAATTGTACTCAACGTTGACGCGGCAAGCCTTTACGAAGTTGATACTCATCAATCAAACAGGCAGAAAGTTTTTCAATGTATTACCAGAAACCATTAGTCATTATCCCCTCGCTGTCGAACTGAAATCAGTGAGAAAAAACTTCATCGCTCGCTCCGAGAAATCGCTCGTGAATTGTCAAATAGCTATAGGGAGTATTATACATGTTTAACAAAATGTTCACCAGTCAATAAGAAAATTATAAGTTCATCAGTTTTAAATGTTATAAAAATGGAAATTGTTGTTTAGCATTCTGTTAATAAGTTAATTACAACTGTTACATCGCTTATGAAAACGGATAACGTTGAAATTGGAGATGAAATGATGATGAGTTTGTATAGAAGTTCGCCGTTTTTGAAATAATGAAATCGATGTTAAATGATAAAAACAACTGTTGTTACAGCATATTGGTAACATTTTTTCTTAATTAAAATCACTTCAGAGATTAAAATTGAGGATAATAATTAATATAGAAGTTCGTCACCTTTATTAATAGAAATATGAAAAACTGTACGTACCGATGAAAATTAACCGTCTACTAAAAACTGCTCAAAACTTCTTAAACACTATAGTAAATCAGCTCAGTTATTAAATAAAGACAAGTTAATAAAATAAGTTCTTAAATATTGATATACTTGAAACTTTAACGTATCTTTTTGATAACCCGCATTGCCAATTGTATTGAGCTTTGGTTTGACATTTTAGTGAGTTTTTGAGGGAGTTTCCGCTAATGAATGAGGGATTGACTTCCATTTTAGGAGTATTCCATGGAATCTTCAAGTTAATTAATCTGGAAAGAAATCAGTCCATTTCTGAATAATCTTACCAATGTGATACCCCACAGTAATTTATCATTATTACAGCCGAGGAAAGCTCGGTCGCCCTGGTTTTATATGCTAACCTACACGCATGCAAGAGAATTAAAAAATTGCAATTCGTATAATTATATATTATGACAGAATCGAAATTAAAATTTTCCACATGACTTAACATTTATCACCGTATCCGGACCAATCGGAAACGTCTATCTGACTAATTCAAATGCTCAACGTCCAGGCACCCCGCATTTGAATATGTCGGCGCGCGGTCTCTGGCATTCCAATGCCCTCTATCAAGGTATGTTATATATGACGTGCTGTCTTTTGATCCTGGAAATATTTCATCTTGGAAATATTTCTTGCATATCATACCCAGTAATTGTACCACCGCTAAGCTTCGACCTTTCATCTCGAATTAATGTCAAACGTTCTCAACGTTTAGCCCTAATTTCATAATTTTCCAAAGGTTTATTGTTTATTATTTATTGTTTAAAGTTTTAATTGTGAAATTCATTGTGAAAAATCTTTTAAAATAGTTTATAAGCTCGTCGCTTCCAACAGTAACGTTCATACCCATTCACAAGAAATCGGTATCAGTTCATTAAATCTTTTGCCATCGTCACTAACATTTTTATCGAAAAATCGCTGCATATAAAAATCCTTCTTATCCATCCATATTACGAAAGCAATAAAACTTTGTTTGTCACGTTTTCACTTTTAATCCGAGGTATCGATTTTGATCGAATATATTATAAAAGGAAGCTTAAGCTTTCAAAATGAATAATAGTTTCTTTCATACCATGAAATGTTAAAAGACTTCTTAATATATTTTTAGTTCATAACGCTTTACATTGTGACTTCAAAGATACAATGCGATATGCTTCACTCATAATATGGCGGTATTTTATGCAAGCGTAGGTGACCCACACACACTCATCGCATATTATATCGCCAAACATCAATTAAAATAGTTGTGTTCCAGTTTAAAGGGCGTGTGGGCCAGAGTAACTAGAGATACAAGGGAAATTGTATCTTAATTTCCAAGGTTGGTGTCCAATGTCTAATGGCGATGGTGACCATTTATAATCAGGCCAATTTTGCCTTCCTCCTTCCCATTTTATTAAAAAAATAACAACGTAGAATTACATAAATGTAAGTATATAATATTTATGTTGCAGAATAAAAAACAATATATTAACTTAATGATGCCTATTCATATATGTATGTCCAACCATTAAAGGTGTTATGAGAGCACCGATGAATGTTCATACAGGATGCAGGTGGTCACATATCATTTAAGTATTACCTTTAATGCCGGGAGATATTTAATTAAAATATTATTGTTATATCCGTTTTGTATTAAAACTTACATTAAGTCTTTGTTACGTAAACTAAGAACTATGTTCTGTGTAACGAGAGGATTGTATTAACATCGCTAAGAGGTGACGGAAAGTCTATATAAGTTTTTCTTATACATATAATGATAATTAAGTTAGTTTGTTATATAAATGAAAATAAGAAGACTAATATTTTGATGTCTGCATGACAATGAATTTTGAAGTGAAAAATTTAAGACTTTAAATTTAACAAAATAATACGTTTCTATAAATTTTACGCCGTTAAATGAGACAGGGGGGTACGTTAGTTTTCTTATAGAATAAATAAGAAATAAAATGATTTGAAAGAGCTACAAACTACGTCAAACTTTTGTTTATCACGTAATTTCGCTCGCCTATACTTGGACAACTAAACCAAACAACAAATTCGGCTTCGCCTAACTTTGTTTTACTTGCAAAGCCTTAGCATTAGTACAAGAATCAACTCTGGCTAAATATTGAACGATGTTTAGTTTTAATTTGACCCTTAAGGCGATAATCAAGTATAATTTTGTTAAGAACATATGTTAAAAAGCCACAATATTATGTATAGATATAATGATTTCTAAGGATAACAACTTCGTCCGATGAAATCAAACGATATGTCAGATTTCAGATTACAATCTGAACAAAGTTTTCAAGTGATTCGTCTCCCGCTATAAGCGAAGGAAATGCCTCGAGAAGTCGTTTAAGTTTTGAAGTATACTTACGTACATATAAACGATTATTATTTATTATTATACTTTTTACGTAATGTAACAACCTTTAAATGCAGGCCATCTAAAATACACGCTAATATATTTGTCAGTTTATCTGTTTGATGTGCGTTTATCTCGCTAATCTTAGAAATGGCATGGCTGATTTGAGTGCGGCTTTCACTCATCTACTGTGGCAGCTTAACTTAAAATTTATTGTTTTTATTTTATATTAATCGGCCTATAAACAAAAAAGTTATGTCGAAATCACGTCGAACATTTATTCAATAAAATCTCAGCTTTAATTCTCAGTAGGGTCCACACTCTGAACCGGTGGCAGCGCTTGACGATATTGTAAAAGTGAATTTGAATAAAAATATTTTGATTTGCATATGCAAAATTCAAAAGTGTTGTACTCGTCGATGCGTCTAGTCGAGTCAACTGCATTGCTTGGGGTAAATATTGATGATAAATTGCAATGACCCCCTCCCCCCCTAATACTATTTTAACGAAATAAATAAGCTCAGCGGCTTTTCAGGTTAAGAAAATAAGGCTATTTATTCGATATTGATACGGCTCTGAACATTTTAGTTATTTTTACCGCCCCTTTAATGTTTTATTATATAATTACCAATGTCGCGTATAGCGGTGAGTTTGAACGTTGCCTAAACAATGTAAAAGTCCCGTTTAAAAATAACATAAATATCTTTAATTTTGACAAATTCACAATATGCTAACGTTATGTCGAAGTGACATTAAAGTATAAAGTTTATTTAATTACAGAACAAATCGTTTACATAATTTAAAAAACAGATAATTGCAAAACCATGTTGTTTAACTGCGTCGTAGAGGCTCGGGTTAATGAATGTCGATCCACATATAGGCTGATGTTGGCAATGTGGTACAATTCAATCCCGGATTAATTGCCAAGGTCGATCGAATGAATCGAATAATCGATTCCATGCTCCGAGAGACGGTGGTTTTGTTCAATGTTACAACTACAAGTAATCTATATGTAAACGATTATTTAAAGTACAAAATTCATCGTTTTACTTTTTATATTTTTTCTGGGACAGTATTCACACATGGCCATCTGATCCCAAGCTAAGCAGAGCTCATAATATAAAAACCAGACAACGGATATACTGCATATACTACTTTCTTTTGTAAATACATACTTAAATAGATAATTACCATACCAGGCAACAATAACAACCAGACATAAGACAAAAAGATATGTTCATGCAGACAAATGTCAGTCCTGCGTGGGAATCGAACACACGACCAGCGAAAGGCAAGTTTCTACAAACCACGCCAAACGACTTAAATAAAATAATTATTACTACTTCGTACGCGTAAAATAAGAATTTTATCCCATTACTCATTAATTATTGATAATTAGCTTTCTGTAGGTGAACGGTTTTTTTTTAAATCTGCTAGTACTAGTGCTAAGTTTATCCATTACAAACAAACATAAAAAATCCAATTTTACCTTTTAGTATTATTTATTAACATAGATGAATAATTATATGTTTTTTTAAGAAAAGCTGTTATTGAAGTATTAAGTTCATCAAATAACGTGAGGTTCGAGTAATATAAATTAAAAAACAATCGGAATAAGATATTTTCCTGCGGTGTTATTAAAAGCCTATATTTTAATTTAGACCTCTAGTATCGGCGAAAGCCGCGATTAATTCTGTGCGTTTTGGCGTGAAGTGGCTACAATCATACAGACGGACAGAGAACAATTCTCAATACTGTTATTTTGGCTTCTGTTGCTTTTATAAAAACTTAGCATAAGATATAATTTTTAGAGTTATTCCATTATCTTCTCTACAGACATTGGCCTCCATCAATTTTATTATAAGTATAGATTATATACAAGAAATACATATAAATGAAACACTCTTTTATATTTTAATGCTATGAGTGTATTATTATCAAAACAAAATACAAATACTTATAATATTCCCCCGGCACTATCACTGAAAAAGACCCTTATCAAAATGCTCCGCTCGAAGCAAAATATATAGCTCCTACAACATATATATATATTTATTATATTTAATATACCGGAGTACAACATTCTCAAAGGGTTAAACGTGACACTTATGTATGTAGTTTTCACAAAACGACAAAGGTCCTAATTAAATTTTAAAATTTAGAAATACGATAATCCTGAACGCGCCTTACGTTTCCATTTCCCAATCACAATACTGGTTTTTTATGAGTAAATATTATAAAAGTCTCGTCAGAGATCCCTCCTCACGATACATGTTTTCCTCCCGAATCCTACAAGATGAATGACCCGAATGTTAAACACTTTCAATGAGCTAAAGATTCCGTGCTGCAGCAGATCGCGTCCGAGGAAATCGTGATTCTTGGTGATTTTAACCATGTTTCGGTCGAGCCGCCTCTTGGCTCATTATATCAATGTCTCGTACAGGGGTACAGCGCCCATTGCTTGGCCTGCACGGCCTCGGTTCGCGGGCTGCCGCCGAGCCATTACAGGTCGGCAGAATGAAATGCGATGCAATCATTCTTCGGATTTCATGGGGGCGGATTTGCTTCTCGCCTATTGATCCAGATGTCGTTGCTTCGATAGGTATCGGTGGTAGATCTCAGCCTGGTTTTGCAAAACTGGCATCACGCCGAAAGCGAGAATACTGTCAAACCTGGGCCGATGCATCAGCATTTCGCGCTGTAAATAAAAGGGATCCAACTTTGCCTCTATGTCTTTCAAAACGGTTGTAGCCCAGGCTAAATCGGAGCACATTAGCAGGCTTGGTGAGAGATTGGTGCTTCGTCCTTCGGGAACACGCGCCTTTTGGTCTCTCGCTAAGGCTGTCTGAGGGATTATTTGTCAGCCCTCCCTTTGATAACTTAACTTCCAACTTTGATACATTTGCTGTAAGTTATTCTCAGAACTACTCCAAGTAATATAAGCAGTATGACGACGCCACATGACGGATAGTAGCTAATATGTATATTGCAACAATTTTTTGTAGGACTTCCGTAACTTATTGCCCATTTCTCAATGTCGTGTTCTATCTCAGAAGAAATGGCCTAGGTTCTTAACCAAAGACCATTAGTTCGAATCCAGGAATCCACTGTAATATGTATTGATAATAAATTTACTAATTGTGTAACACATGATAATCGTATTATAAATATGTTAATATAAATCAATGTGAAGTAATATTCAGTCAAAGCTCTCATATCTATACTAATATATAAAGCTGAAGAGTTTGTACGTTTGATGAAGAAGGTTCTAGGCTATTTTTATTCATTATATGTTTATTAATTATACGCGGGTGAAACCGCGGGGCTCAGCTAGTATACAATAAAATGAAAATTCTCTTCCGTCCAGACTTGACCAATATGTATACTTTACAGCAATTCGTAAAGTTTAAATAAACAGACAAGCAGACTAGCAATGGCTTTATCTTTGTCTATTTATAGATTTGTTCTAAAACCATTTACAAAAGTATATAAAATTTAAAGAATAGTATGAGCAGCGTGAATAATTGAATATTACCATAATTGATTTTATTAGGAATCGTAGCATTAAATATGGTGAACATTTATTATTATATACATTTTCATTTCATTGTGTAGCACAGTAAGTGAACATTTTAATTTAATAGAATATGAATTTAAACGTAATTGTCATGACAAAGACTCGTCATCAATTCAGAAATAAAATTACGTTCCAATTATCTTTCAAATGACAATTCATATTTTGAATTTAAGTAGGTGCTTATCTAAAAAGATAAATATTTCTCTGGTTGTTGCTGTATATTTGCAAGAGTAATTTCTAATTTGCTCTTTTGAAAAGTTCAAGTAAAAGAGCCACTTCGTATGCTGGTTCAGCAAATACACATGTTATAGTAGTCTGATCCCTGATCTAATAGTTGTGTAGTCTAAATGGCTTAGTACGATAATCTCGACAAAGAAAATGAAAATTAAATTATTCTTCATTCTTCATATTCTTTATTCAAAAACATACATTTGAATTGTGATATATCGTGAAATTAAGCATCGTAATAGTCTTTCAAACGATTGTTCTAATATATTGTTTGAATAATGAATAAATTGAATGTTGTATTTAACTTACTTTATTTGTTTAATGGTTTAAATGTCTTGTTTGGCCAAATCTGGTCAAATTAGAACAACTTCCTCTTATTTTACGGAATTGAAATTTTACTGGTGGGTTCAGTTCCAATGACAATACGTTTACATAGTAATCATGACTTTATTCTACACCCAGATTTGATTCCACACGAAAGAACTCCAAAAAATTATATTTAATATATTATAATTAATAATAAATACCTAGATTCGTTTAAGATCACTTCAGTCAGGCGTTCCGAGACGCACACAGTTTTTTTACTATTAACTTATTTTATTGATAAGTACTTAAAAATTGTTGCAATAAAATCACGTCAAACGTAGTGGCGTATCAAAACATAAACCTGCGCTGTAGGCGCTTTGCCAATTAAGTTTTGCGTCCCAGTGACGGCATCGTCTATATTCTTGATTTGACGCACGTACTCTGAAGCGAGCGTGGCGCTACGTAGAGTACCATCTTCATGTACTAAATAATCCAAAAGTATTAACTCTAATAAATCAAGTTGGTAACTATATATGAACATGTTATGATATAAATAGATGGTCGGACACATTGGCCTATTGATAAGTGATCCTCATAGACGTGCCCGTAAGAAAGATTAACCATTTCTTATATCGATAACAGGCTACCAATCTTAGGAATTAAGATGTTTGTCCCTTGCGCCTGTGGTTAAACTTGCTCAAGAAACCTTCATTCTATTGGGCCTAAAAAACTAAAGTTACATTTTAAGTCCAAAAAATCTATAGAGCCGTGGATTATTATTAATATATTTCTTTCTATGTTAAATATAAAGCTATCACCGGCTCGAAATGTGAAAACTACCTAAAAGTACTGTCATGAATCTATTAATTATTTTTTTCACCCGTCAAATTATATTTTATTAAGGCAATATTATATATAATATGAGATGTTATATCAATAATATGTATAGCAACTAAACGTTAAATATCTTACATGTTCTTATAGGAAGATTAAAGTGTTAACTCGTGATCGAGAGTTAAAAGTACCACATTCGACACTCATACTCTCGAGTCTCGAGTCGAACGATAGATCATTTAATAGAACGTCAGTTTATGGACATCGATTTTCCTAAGCTACAAGCCAACCAATACAACGCAAAATCTATGCTCTTTTATTAAATGGTCTGGTTTTGCTTACTTGCTTTATTTATTAAGAAACTAGCTGATACCCGCGACTTTGTCCGCGTTGCTTGATATATTAACAAAGTTTTCTTATGTACGAAGGAAAAAACATCACAAAGATCGCAAGCAAAAATATACTTTGTTTAAACATACATCACTGAACACGCAGTGCATATACAAATCGTTCTTTCTTGAAACTTTAATAACTTTTTATTAAATGAAGATATCGCAATCTTTTTTTTTTTGATAAGGGCCAAGTGTCTAATAAAATCTAATCCATTGAAATCTATCCAGTAGTTTTTCCGTGATGGGCGCACAACTGTAGACCTCTGTTATTTTATTTATATAGATATTCGAGGTGTTTAGGGAAGATGACGGAACGTATCATCATAGAGTAGATGATAGACAATGATTATTTAATGAATAGTGTAAGTAAAGCGTTTGTTTTTATTTTTATAATCATGATATTGCAAGTTTTAAAAATAAAATTAACAATATTACAACATTGACTGGGTTTGAGGTTATCATGGCAATAATTTAAATAAAAAATGGAAAAAGGGCTGTTTATATAATAAATATTATATGTTAAATTATTATTACCTTCTTTGAAAATCGGTGTATCTTCCGGTATAAGTTTTATTTCACTTTCGAGACATACTACGTTCGAAGATGCCTGTGTGAAAATACGAGTATACAATTTATAAAGCAATACGAGATAACAGTTATCTTCTTATGGACGTCGTATCCCTTATGGCTTTCGGGATAATATTGTTGCATACTAAGGATTCTTTAAAGTATTTTTCGTTACAAACCGGAAATTTTAAAGTATGCTTCCGTATTTTTCATTGTGAGAACGAAATCGAATTACGGAAATGGTACAATGCAATTATAAGCTTTTTTTGTACTGCTCTCTCCAAACTAAGAATTTTTCCTTTAAAATTGAACGTAGATGTTTAATGAATTTAATAAACCTGATTTCATTAGCGGCTGTGTTTAATTATTATCGGTGGTTTGTCCCGTGGCCCATTTGGCCCACACCAAATTTCGTCTACCCCTGGTATTGAGGTATACCAATGCCTTTATGGGCACAAAGGACATATTGTTATTTAATTGATGGTGACCGATCGACCAAATCGGCAACATATTGTTCATCAGAAACAATTTGTGCATCTGCCTCCTTAAAATCATAGAACAATAGAATCTACTTACTGATATTTTAATCGATTATATGCTTGTTGTACTCTAGGTAAATATGTATAAAGTGCTTTATAATTATTATCACAAGCATCTGAGTGGTCGACGCCATTTACTACATTAAACTCATCTCTGGGTACTAGGTTACAAGGTGTATAGGGTCAGTTGTCAATCGATTTATGGCATTAGTAGATGAGCCCTGCGGTTTCACCCGCGTATATTTTATGTGAATTTAATGAATAAAAATCAACCTCAAACCTTCCTCGATTAAAGGACTATACAAGACAAAAATAATTTATAAATTCGAACCAGTAGTTCCTGAGATTAGCCGCATCAAACAGACAAACTTTTCAGCTTTATATATTACGACGATGTGCGAAAACTTATGAGCTCGTCTCGTTTTCCCGAGGTGACGCGGGGAGGGCTAGTCCGTCACCAGCTTCGGGTATTGCATAGTCAAAGGTTATAACGTCTCATATTTTTCCCAAACTGATTGCAAATTTATTATGAGGGATGAGAGATGCTTTTCACTTGCTGAGTAATTTAAATAATCAAAATAATTTGTCGACACGTCTGCCTTGCACGCTATTTATTTAGTTATTGTCTATTATGCAATCACTGGAATTAGGTAATTAGAGGAAGGATTAGATATTCGTTTCAAGGAAAATATGCAACTTTTTTGACTAAAGGTTTACTGTCAGTTTGGTCTAGTGGTATGACGCCAGTGCCTATCGGGCCCTGGAGACGTGGGTTCGAACCCCGCATCTGACACATCATGATAGGTATCCTTGAATTTTGTCCTTATTCATTAAGTTTTTCTTTTTTAAATAAATTATATTTGCGACTCACACCGGCTTCGTACGGATTCAATTTACAAACAACAAAGAAAATGGGAAGTGCCCGTAGCAAGTATATATTACTTGGTAGAGCTTTGTGCAATCTCGTCTAGGTCGGCACCACCCACTCGTCAGATATTCTACCGCTAAGTTGATATATTTACTATAGAAGACACAACCGAAAAGAGTTGATTTCCGAAGCATGATGTAAAAACTACCAGTTTCTTCTACATCCAGACTGCCACTGGGAATATGTTGTCGAAAAATTCAATATTTCTATTTAGTTTATTTGGGGTATGAACCTGGAACCTACTTCTACTTAGATATAACCAAGCCATTACTAAAATACAGTCAATCTTATTGCAACGTAATACTTGCATATTTATGGGTGGGTGGGTCAGGTATTAGGTAGATGATGACCAATGTCTGCAATATTTAAGCAGACGAGGACAATGTTAGAAGCCACCCAAATAAGTCAATTAGGTTTATTTTCTAAGGTGTCGAAAATTCATACAAACCCAACATTTTATGTTAATTAACAAATAAGAAAGTTAGTTTAAAAATAGAACAACTGACTCGGAATTTAAACCACACCATTTTTGTGTTTTAGTTTTTTTATATTATACTAGCGGTTACCCCGGGGCTTTGACCGCGACATAATAATTATGAAAAAAAGAAAATGCGTTATTTATGGTCTATTTTAGCAGTGAAAATAATAAATATCAAGCAGATCAGATTATTTCCTTATGCTAATCTTTGTTACCCATTTCTCCAGTTTGGAGTTGAATTTTCAAAAATGACAAAATACGTATGAATTTATTTTTGCTCAGAAGCTTTAAAATTTCGAAAACCCTGAAGTACGTAATTTATTTATGTCTAAACAGAAGCAAGTATCTAAAATATCATGATTCTTACATGAAAAATAACGGACCCGCCATACAAACTTTCGACCCCTAATTCACCCCCTTGGGGGTAGATTTTAAAAACCCTGTCTTACGTATTTATCTATAAATAACCATAGGCTTGTATGTAAAATTTCACGATTCTTACATCAAAAGTCACGGACCCACCATACAATCTTTCAACCCCTATTTCACCCACTTGGGGAGTAGATTTCCAAAAACCGTGAAATACATGTTTCTTTATTACTAAACAGAAGCTAGTATATAAAATTTCATGCTTCTTACAACAAAAATGACGAACTCCCTATATAAACTTTCCCCATTTCACCCTCTTAGGTGGTCAATTTTGAAAATCTCTGATTTGCGACCTTATTTATTTCCAACCAGAAGCTTGTATATGAAATATCATGCATGTAACTATGAAAATGACGGATTTCCATACAATGGTTCATCCTTTATTTCACCCTGTTAGGGGTGGAATTTCCAAAAATCCTTTCTAAGTACGCCTTTTCATTATTAAATGCAACTGTCAAATTTTTAATTCTCTAACCCCAGTGGGTGCGTTGATAAGTCAGTCAGGACAAGTCTTTTTATAAATATAGATAGATTAAATAATCATTGATCTACACATTATATTGAACGATAGAGATAAGTAAGTAACGAATCTAGAAATAGATACTTGATTCAAATGAATTTAACAAAAATTATAAATCTGATTCTAATTGTTATGGACAAGACACTAGCTATGAGTGACTTTTGAAATGAGTTTTTCGTTATCACTTCGGAACAAAAGAGAATTTTCTCATTTTTTATTTGTAAGTTGTAAGAATGTTTTATGTATCTCCGGGGACTATGTTACAGTCTAGCAAAATGAGTGGACTAATCTGAGGAGAAAACATTCACTTTATTGCATTGTTATCATATAATTTTAAAAATATTTTTATAAGTAATTACCCGTCGCACGGGTAGAATATGGATCTAAACAAAAAGTTTATAACTACTTGTATTGCGTTCAGATAGATCTAATGATGATATGCGAAACACTTTTGGACGCAATTCGAAAAAAAAAAATGTCATATTATTATTTGAGTTAATTTTTTTATATGTTTTTCAATATACATTTTTTAATTATTATTAACTAGTTTAATATTTTATATATAAACAAAACCAAATAATCTTAACATAATAAAAAGTTATATTAATAATAAAGGTAACAGTCTTCACGGTATTAGTAGGATATATCTGCTTGAGCTTTACTAAAATCGCATCATAAATTTTTTTCCCCAACTTAAATAAAACTAGTACGTATAAGTAACACAACCAAGTCGGTATCTCAACAAGACTTAAAGTAACCTCCGCCCTGACAAGCGCGAACTTCACACCCAATGAGTTCGTGTTACAATATATATTCGCAAGCGTTATCTTCTTTTAAATAATCTACATCAAAATTATTTAAAAATATTCACCCGACGTATAGTTTAATAACTATTTGTATTATATTCGAATTTCAAATTTTCGTCTCCAAATAATTATAAACACAAGCCGTGTTAGATACGATTTTAGCCGAATAAGTCTGAATCAAAATTAATATATTTTAATCATGTAAACTCTTATGAACATTTTTTATCGATGTAATACGTTTCAATAAAACAAATCAAATCGTTCGTGACAAAAACACTTGGAAACTGAGATAGCACAGTATTTGGAACACGTGCAACTTAATCGAATTTTATAAAATCAAACCCCGCTAACCTCCACTGACTTTTCATGTCCTTAATTTAAGTTTATAATTCATATCGTGTTCAGCGGTGAAAGAAATTTTCGTGTGCAAAAGCTAAGATTCAAGTATTACAATAATTTAGTCATCTGGTTTCTTATTCACGTTATTTCCTAATTGCTTGAATATTAAATTCATTTTCTTTTTCATTCAAAAAGACTTAACACTCTAACAACGTCTACTGAATTGCGTCGCAGTAGAGAAAAAAAAACATAACGTAGGCCAAATGAAATTGCCAAGGATAGCTGGAGTAGTTTTTCACTTGGCATTTTGTAGAAAAGTTTTTATATTAGACGACGAGTCAACTTCGCCACAATTGTACCAATTTCTCATTCCGATTCCTTCAACATTCGCCCCTAATAGCCTCTGAAGGATCCAAATTGCCACATTTATTAAGCATTCTAATGATTTCTTTCGATTTCCTTCTTATGACTTTTGTTTTAATTACAAATTAAGGAACAAATTGTAATTGGATGGTAAAATTCATTTATTACACGACGTAAACTGTCTTTGGATTTAAGCAGGTTTAATCACGATATATTTCTCTCTTAATTATTAGACTTACACACAAACAGTAAGAGTTTTAATTAATGATCTCATTAAAGAGATATTGCAGTGTAGTTGTATTAAGTTTTATAAAATTTTCAGTCGCACAGCTAAGTAAAGATGGCTAATTTTTATTTAATTATATACATTGTAATTGCAAAGAGATCGTCACATCTTATATAATAGTCCAATTAATTTTATACTATTTATAAAATAAACGATTATCTAAGAGTAATGTGTTGAAGTTAATGGTTTTTATATTCTAGCAGCATTTTTATCACGATATCTACGAAAACATAAACAAGATAAATACGTATTACGAAAAACCATAACATACCTGGATAAATAAACGCCATAAATAAAACTTTTTAGAAACGGTTTAGAAGTTTTAAAAGGCAGCATGAAAATTATAGTGATGAAATTATTATTCATGCCTCGGTTGAAATTCTGTGAATTGTATTTCCGCCAATTCTTTAAAACCTTCTTACAAATAACGCTAAATTGATTTGTAAGAAATACGGAAAAATATACACACATGGTAGGAAACGAATGTCTTTTTCGTAGTATGTTAAAGGTAAAGATGCAGGTAACTCACTATATCACTTAACTGTAATAAAATTATGAGTGAGAGCATTAATGGTACTCGACTCGTCAGCCGTTCCCAACAGAATCCATTTCGACAAGCAATAATGGCTCTTGTAATAAAGTATTGCTCTACATAATATAAGGATTCTTATTTAGATACTAACATCTTAATCAAAACCACATTTAATCTATTTTTGTTTATTTGTTAACAATTATATATTGATAAACAAATGTTGTTTTTTTAAAACTGCTCGATTTCTATAATTTTGATAGTATAAAGGTTTGTATGGAATTTAAATATTATTTTTAAGTTATAAATATGGAAAATTTGTCTACAGGCTTTTGTAGTATTAGAAAAAAGGGAAGTTCTAATAGGTTATTTAAAAATTAATCAGCTAAGAAGGTGAAATTTAGGCTGAAGATTTGTATGAGTTTTCCTCATTTTCAAAAGTTAGAAACATAAGTAGAATTCGGTGTTTGTGCTTCCTTTTTCAAAATTCATCCCATAGAGGGAAAAAAATCGGGATCACAGTTAGTTTGGAAGTTCATTTTTGTTGAAAGAAACATGGCAATCAGCATTTATACTTGTGCATGAAGTAAAAAATATTAATAAGAGCGTTTGTTAAAATATAGCTTGTTTTTTTAAGCTGCGTAACTCAAGTTGCTGTGATAGTATAAAATGCATTTAGCATTATGAGATCGTGCCAATTAATTATAGTTGCTTAATCACAGTCAAGATTATTGGTGCAGGGTATACCAAGATTTTGAACTATGCGTATAATTTATAGAATTTCTGATATATATATATATATATATATATATATTGTATAGGAAGGCGGACGAGCATTTGGGCCACCTGATGGTAAGTGGTCACCAACGCCCATAGACAATGGCATTGTAAGAAATGTTAATCATCGCTTACATCGCCAAAGCGCCACCAACCTTGGGAACTAAGATGTTATGTCCCTTGTGCCTGTAATTACACTGACTCACTCACCCTTCAAACCGGAACGCAGCAATACAAAGTACTGCTGTTTTGCGGCAGAATTTCTGATGAGTGGGTGGTACCTACCCAGACGAGCTTGCACAAAGCTCTACCACCATATTTCAACGAAACTCTTAAATTAACCTATAATATTATTTCATACATCATTCGACCACTAGTACAGTTATAGTAATAATAACTGTGGTAAATAGGTATAAGTAAGCTCCCCCCCTTTAGCTCCCTTTGGTTTGGCATTTAGTTAGTTCTTGTGGCAGATTCCGTTAATCAATGCGGGTTGACTCCCACATCTGAAAGTTATAGGATTCATTGCAGTCAGCTTTGTTAGTAGGTTTACATAAATAGTGTGCCGTAATTGAAGTAAAATGTGGATTATAAAAAAGTAGTTTATAAAAAAATATTCTCTTATACATAAAAACAATCAGTGAGTTTTCAAATAGTGTGGGGAAACCCATCGGTAAAATGGTTTTTTTTTCACAAAAAAATATTATTAGTGCCAAGCGAAACTCGGTCTCCCAGGTACCCGTATAGTATTAAATGACCAGTTTTCTACATATATTTATTACTGTGGCTAATGGCTCAAACAATTCGTTCTATATTTTTATTTATATAAGGGTTTTGCTTTTTAATTTATCTGTTTTGTACATATTATCTATACATACAATAAAATTGTAACAGATCAATGTCTCTACATTTAAGATATTGGAAATATACTTATATGTCTATAAAGCGACATACAACAATTTTTAGAATTTTTGTTTCTCTGTTTGTACCTTTTTACCCGCATCACACAAAAACTACTGCATAGAATGGAATGCGGTTTTCATCGATGTATTGCTAGAAGTCTAACTTAGAACATAGGCTATCGGACTAACTCCACTAGAAAATTTGTCTTTGTTTCATTTCTTTCACAACAATATATTATATAGATGTTATAGATAAAATAATCGAACGATGGGGCCGTCGAGTTCGGTAATAATATTAAATAAGAAATTATTGTATACTAACTACTAATACTAAATACTAATTTTATAAATATAGAGTGCGAATTTTGTGTCACGATAATTGCATGACAGACTTAATGTAAATTTTAATACCTATATTAACAACAACGTAATACCTATCTAATATCAAATATGTAGTAAAGAAAAGAGTGTGTGCTTAAGACCGCAAGGCAGAAGTGAAAACTTCATTGGCCAATCCCAATCAATTAAAAAGTAAAAAATATTATGTATTATGTAGTATTATTAGGGGTCGTGTTCGTAGATTGAATGAGAAACAAGTCAGAAATTAAAGTTAATATTTATTAAATTCTATATAAATCAAATTATTTATTTTCGTTATCGTATTCTACAAAGGATACAATCGGTTTGTGGTAACTAAAATAAGAAATAAATACTTTCGATTGAATTTTATTTATATATCTAGAAATAATAATTATCATTACAACTTTTAATTTAATTATTAATTTAATAAAGACAATTAAGACGTAAGAATTGATCATATGAAATACAGCGATACAACTGCGAAGAGCAGCTGACTGTATCTTTCTCACTCGGGTACACTCGGCAGTCCCGAGTTCACCCGATCGAGCTTTTCACCTCAGAGCATGACGGATCAGCCTAACTTACTACCCACTTACCCAGGAAAAATCTGTGTGCGGTGCACCTAATGAAGTTTTCACTTCAAAAATTCGCTAAAATTAAATGAATGTTTGTCTCGTTTCGAAAATTCTTTCTTAAACAAAGAATATGTACTTATTATATGACAAATGAATTTATATTTAGACAAATAAAAGTAATCATAATTATATTCAAAATATAACTTGAAAATCGAAAACAATTCGTATTAAATATTGAACAAAAATGGGATAAGATTTATACTGTTAAACCGTTTACCTAATGTACATTATAACTCACAATTCTGTACTATATAGGAGTTATTGCATTTATATGGAAATTATAAAAGTAATAAATCTTAAACAGTACGAAACTGTATGAAACATCGAGAGTTTACACGTCCACCGCTAGATGCCACTACATGTCTTTTAAATCGCGCTATCGTTTAGTCCTAGTGGTTCCATAAAGGCAAACATTTTATATTGCTCCTTGCCCTCCTACTGGAAATGTGAAATTTTTGTAACGTTGTATAGACTAACTGTCTACAACAGCGTCAGTAAACTACCTACTACCTTATCTACATAAGGCTCATATTATCATGATATTGGTAATATATGCAGGATTGTATGATATTTCTTCAATTGTGAAATTAAATCCTTAAAGGGAAGAATGGGAATGGAGACAATTGAGAACATTGTAAAGGTTGTAGTACGTTGTTAATATAGAAATGTGATAACTAATTTTAATTAGTCTTTTGAATATAAATACGAGTAAATAAAATACAATAAGAACAGTGATATCGAAAAAAATTAGTGAGGCTATTATTATTCTACTAATTATACATAAATGAATATATTATATGAATTATTGTAATGCCTCCTTATAAATTCTATATTAGGAATAGTGTTTACTTTTGCTAGAACAGCGACATCTTCGGCGAAAAGTTATAGAAATAAATAAGGTATATAAAAAATAACACCCCTTCTTATCTAATAATTAAGATTAAATAAAATAAAACAAATTAATCCAAAAATATATATATCTAACATAAAAATCTTTAAAGTTCAAAACCAAAATATGAACTTAAGACTAAAAATAATTGCAATCTTAACCCACAACCTGTGGGGGTATTTATGCTATTTATAGTATTTGATACTATCAGGCATCGAAAGGACGACAGGACAACGACAACGGAAATTTGAACGAAAATCTGGCCATCGCGATTCAGAATTTTGCATATTTGGTACACCGCCATCTATGGGCGCACGACTCTAATATATTGTAACAGCAAAAAATTTAGAACTCTTGATAAACTCAACCGATTTGAAGAAATAAAGGAATGATAATGAATATTTATTATTAAGGCACTTAATAATAAATAATAAAAAGTTTATCTTCGAGAATGACGAACTTCCAACTTTTATTTCGACATTTATGCCTTTAAAGGGTATTTTATGTTCTTTACCAAGGTCTAGTCTATCTTTGTACCAAATTTTATCAAAATCGGTTTAATGGTTAAGGCGTGAAAGCGCAACAGAAAGACAGACAGCCAGCCAGATTTATTTCGCATTTGTAATACTAGTAGGGATATCTATAACCTATTTATTAGACAATTCCAGTTAGCTCAAGAAATCTGATGGAAATTGGTGAGAAGTGTCGTATTCTGCTGATTCCAGATAATAATGCAGCATCATGCATTTATATCATCGAAGTCACTAAGTAAGTAGAAGTAACTTATACTAAATTTCTAATCGATCAATAGACCAGTAGAAGTGGCTCACATACCTTTAATAATTAGAAAATGGCCGAAGATCTTTAAAGAGCTGAATAGATTATCTAATATAAATTACTGGATCAAATAAAAGATAAGGGTAAATCTAATTAGCTCCTTCCGTTGAATACCTACAATGTCACAGCAGATACAAATAAACTTGCACGTTAATTTATTTTAAAATTAACAACATTAAAAATACTTATTGTGTATATTTTTTTATCATGACTGTTGTCAACGACCTTGTACACTAAGTACTTCAAGGCAAGCCATTCAAAAAAGACAGGGTCCTATGGCCTGTCTCGTTGTTTATAGAAAATATTGTCAAAGGGCAGCTGGTCGCCATACTACTGTAATATAGGGTTGATGATAAAGGTATAAACACGTTCTGTTTGTATTCGTTTGACCTGTAGAGCATACACTTATTAAATGATTAAATTGTCAACCACCAGTACAGTATTGAAAATAATGACAACAAAATAGTAGAAAAACATAATTATTGTAGAAAATAATTCAATATATTTACCACATGTGTTTTTGAAATAATTGAAACTGAAATTTTATTTTTAGTGAAGTGTATGCGTTTGAAGTTTATCCATATGTGTGTCTTACCTGACAAAAAGTATAATTATTCATGAAAATAATATTTGTGTATGTCCTAAGATCGGGCTTGGAGCTTACTTCAGTATGCCGCTTCCATCTAATGTACCACTCCAAGTTAAAACAATCCTCTTTTTTTTAAACCTCGCGATAAAATAGATTGTAATAATTCAATTGATTCAGAAACCAAACTATAATAATTGTCGCAAGTATCATACAAATAATATAACAACGCATACTCCGTTCAGTCCATGCATAAAGGTTATATTAACTATTTATAGATTTACGCATTCCGCAAATGTTATTGGAATCCTAGAATTATGTAGAGGTCTAATATAGAATACCATTTCAAACATTCCTCTATATATAAATATGTAATCAATTACACTTTATTTTATTTATATTGTTTTAATATGGTAACTTATTGTTACGAAGTCAAAAATTAAAAAACACTATTGACTGCCAAGAAACGGCGTAAATAAAAAAAAAATATTTCTAACTAGTGATACCCGCGACTTCGTCCGCGTTGCTTGATATATTAACAAAGTTTTCTTATGTACGAAGGAAAAAACATCAAAAAGATTGCAAGCAAAAATATACTTTGTTTGAACATACATCACTGAACACGCAGTGCATATACAAATCGTTGTTTCTTGAAACTTTAATAACTTTTTATTTAATGAAGATATCGCATTAATTTTTTTATAAGGGCCAAGTGTCTACGAAATAAAATTTAGAAAAATTCATTCTCAAATCTATCCAGTAGTTTTTCCGTGATGCGCGCACAACTGCAGACCTCTATCATTTTATTTATACAGATAATAATAATAAAAAAATGTTTTTTTACTGATAAACATAGTGCAATTCACAAGCTTAAAACTATGTTAATATATGTATATATATGTTATAATAACTATCATTTAGTATACATAAAGGGTCTACAACAACAAGTAGATACATGAAGTTGATCCCAATGTTTAACAAATGGGTTATCCATTTTCAGCATCAATGTACTCAGCATACCGTTAGAAACTCTACGCATGCTAGCCATAGACTCTGCTCTCTTTCTAATGACATAGAAGTCATCCACTTACACATTAATAATTTAATCTTTGGTAAATAAATCTACGTAAAAAAACATTTCATACAAAAACGTTTCTTACGAAATTAATTTAAAAAAATAGTGCAGCCTAGTTCACCCAAAGTTATGTCAAATATACCTAGAGCGCCTGTCTGAATTCGTTGGCAAACTACCTAGATAGGTCAATCTTGAAATATTCAAACATACTATTGACGTTTGAAAACACCTTGAATTTTGTTTATAAAACAGCTCAGAGTTTTAATAAACCCTACAGAGATATGCGGGTCTGGCTTAGACTCAAATATTCTAGCAAAATTGTTTTCCAATAGAGCTTTCAAAATTTCACACAAAAGGACAGAGGCGAATCTGTCCTTTATAGCGGGTTGAGCGCACTAAATTTACATTTTTAAAGGACTGCCGTGACCTATAATAATATTGGAAACATCTTTTATAATTTAACATTTTTTAATATCAACAAAGCTTAACGATACAAGTCTCTAGCGGTGTGAAAGGCGTTGGTTCGATTCTGACCTCTGTTATTATCACCACTACTAATTTAGACTTTACTTGGGATGGAACAAATCCAGGACTATTTGTTATTCCGTATTATAATACCGACTATGATATATCTATGTAATTGTAAATGAGAATAATTAATTATTATTCGTAATCATTAGCTTGGTTGTAAGCCTTTCTGCAAGCTCGTCTGAGTAGGTACCACTCACACGTCTGATATTCTACCGCTAAACTGCAATCTAAGCTTTGTTGCCCCGGTTACAAGGTGAGTAGCTAGTGTTATTACGTGCATAAGGGACAAACATCTTAGTTCCCAAGGTTGGTGTTGCATTGGCGATGTAAGCAAGATAGATAGATAGCGATATAGATTGGATAATACCCCCCCCCCCCCACCAGGCCTGAGAAAACAACCTGGATTGTGAATTGTTTTGTGGTTAACGATATTTTTATAACCAACACAATAAAGATAACAGGAGGTAACAAGAAAAGTTTGAGACTTATCAAGTGTGTACAGGGCTTTATTGAGAAAGAAAACGAATACAGACTTTGTAAGAAGCTTAATTATAAAGTATAAATACGTTTAATTGATAAGCCTGTTTTTTATATGTTACTATTCAAGATGTATATTTTGATTTAATTTTAATTACGATTAATCTCCCATCAAACTTACTAAACATTCACCGAATACTTAGTAATATTCTTAATTATGATTGTAACAGATTAATTATCACCTATATTGTACGACGACCGTAATAACATAATACAAGTATCTATAGTTCCCTTAAGATTACACATTTAAGTCTCCACGGGTTAATCAATCAAAGTTTATATACTCGTTAAGGATAGGAACGTCCTTGTCTATATTATTGGTGTTTAAACTTTAAAGGGATAAACTCGCAAAGCGATTAAAAAAGTGCATTATGTTACAGGCTATATAACTTCAGGCTACGACCCTAAGTGTAGCAGCTAAAACTATCAACCTCAGCCAATTTGCTAAACTGCGCGAAACAGGCAGGTACGAAATTTAACGCAGATAAAACCGCAAACTTGAATGAAACTATGTAATTTGTAAAACATAATAATATTTGAATACCTTCTTAATGATCTGTAAAAGTTAATGTATCATTGTTTTTAATATTGTAAGTTTTATTTATATTATTGACGGAAGGCCTAAGGTTTCATTCGTCATGAAGTAGACAACAGTACCATATATCTACAGATGTGTGTTTAACTTTGTTTTGTCTCCCTTAACTAGTGGATTTAAATATCTCGTTAAGCCTCCGACCAAATAAGATATTGTTTTAAGAAAATTCAAAGGCAGACAAAATTAATTTTATAAAGTAATAGAATCAAGAGATAAGGTTAAAATTAAGCATCATTATATTCATTTTTACATTGAGCTTGGACAGCTATAGCACAGAGTATGCACAAGCATACTTGTATTCACACTAAGCTTCATTGATTTTGATAAATAATATTATTCAAAAATATAATAGAATAGTGTTATATTATGTCATTTTCAAATCGAATCTATTTATGTACAAGAATCCATCCATTGATATTTGTTTCGTAGATACAATAAACAAAGTGACATTAATCAATTGCATAAAATAGACTAGTCCTTTATTGAATCATTCGTAGTGCTAGTTTCGTTCCTATCAATCTTTGAGTCCCTTACACAATATGACAGACGAACGTTTGAATGTAGAACGTGTTTACGTCAATTTCTCTTTAGAATGACTGTTCCTGATTTAATTTTAAACGATTTTCGTTATGGAATATTCCCAAAATAAGACTAGAGAAATTTCACACAGAATACAAGTTTAATTGACTAGTTTAGACGACCTCCTTAATCACCCCAGTCTAACAAGCATTCCATTTGATAAATAATAATTTTCCTATCTCTTGGTTCATTTCATGATTTGATGAAAGGTTTATCTGAGGTTAGGACAATATCGGTCAACGAGAAACCTGTTATATGACATAAAAATTCTGTCAACGAAAAAGATCAAGATCACTTTTCGTTTATGTACCATAAACACTTGGAGTATATTGATAAAGTTAACGGCTCATAATCTTACTTTCATGACATTATTTATGTCAGGACTGCTGTTTTGTTGAGTAGATTACAGATTTACAGAAGGAACAACTAATATAATTAAAACGCATACTTTTTGAATAAATGACGTACATATGCATTCTATATTTAAATAAATTTAAAGATTAGATCCACGGGGTGAGATCGTTGGATGTGCAATATCATAGATTAATACTTATAATATTATTTCAACTATAATAAAATTCTGAACAACTGGATAAATGTGAGAATTTGGGCAGGTAAGTCAAGATTCAAGTAAATGTATAAAATGTGTAAAACGAATAACATTTTCAAATTAAATTTTGTTCTACGAAACCTAATGGAATTTCACAATTGTATTATAGACCGTCTTGTTTCTAAAAGTTTTCGAACTATTCGAGGTTTATTGGATACAATTTTTATTTGATTTAACATTTATATTTTATTTCTATAGTAACACCTTTAATTTTTAAGAAATTTATTTAGTAATTTTTATGTTCTATAAATACGAAAAAGACTATTAATGATGTTTCTGATCGTGTAATATTATATGAAATGATTATTCATATTATATTAAAATTATGTCATATCATACTTCTATTAATAAATATATCACCTCGTCTTATTGCCTCTATAGTGAGAGAGTTCATTTTTCGCCCCGAGTGCTGGAATTGCGATTCAAATGCAACTAGCAGATTTACCACCATTCCATGTGTTCATGATTGTAAAGTAATAATTTTTAATTTTTATTTGTACATATATATTAGGCCCTATAATGTAAACATTTTTTTTATATTATAATGTAAGTATGTTTATCAAATAAAAATTTAGGCTGAATCACGGGTATAACGAAATAATAAGATGTTGGAAATTATAATAAGCGTATATTCAGCGTAAAAGCTCATTCGAACAAAAGGTCAGTATTTACGAGATCGCTTTAAACGGTTCGGTAGATACTTTGTGGAACCGGGATTTTTATTTACTAGACATGGAAAAGTGTTGTATATGTGATCAATGATCATGTTAATACAATTACATACGACATTGACAATAAAAAAGTATACGACGAAACGAACCGCTTTGTGAAGGAAAAAGGCTTTGGTAGGTTCCCGTATTTGCATTAATAGTTCGAAGTTCGAACATGCTGACAATTTAATGTTTGCTTGATTTACACAAATAATATGTCAAATAACGCAAACAGAATATGTGATTCAGTCTTGCCAGATTATAGACAAATATTTGCGTTGACTATAAAAACTTGGCTCGCTTACTAACATTGTAGTGCCCATATGTTCATTGTAGCAATATTTTGATATAATATTTGAATTATAAGCGAGTTCAGTGTATGTACTGAAAGCGTATTTATCATGTTTGTGAAAAAGAAAAGATTTGGTCAAAGAAAGATACATCACAACATGAAACCTCTAAGCCATGGGTAAAGCTTTATAAGTATCTTGAGTTTGAAACGTCCAAGAATTCATTATTTTATTACAACCTTAAATTGTTATTGTTATTTTTGGAGCAAATATTAAAATAATATCTAAAGATTTCCCTTATCTATTTTCATGAAAATATACAGCTCATGTTCGTACATGATAAACTGAATCCATTTCGTATTTTATTGAGTTGCATCCGTGAATCATTTATTCAAATATTGTCGCCTATTGCTCGGTACATATGACGAATTTCCAATTGAAAATAAATACGAAAACAATGCCAGCAAATATCTTCTTTACCTTTTTATATATTGAACGACAATAAAGTTAAGAAAATCACAAGCTTTTTGAGTTATGCTTAAGCTACGTAATATTTAGGCCTTTATTTGATTTAACAAAATTAATGTTAGACTTACGGCCGAATACTGAAACGTCATTCAAATATGATTAGGACTCAATTGCTTGGATTGTAATTATTTTTCAAAATTTAGTATGCGAAATTTGAAATTCGAAGACGTTTCAAATATTTGAGCACCCTTCATATTTGAAAGACGTTTCAGTATTCGGCCATTAATCAACTAAAATCACAGCCCACGTTTAGTACAGAACTGAGCAGTGGCCTTACAATATCACTATATCCATCGTAAGCTTAGGACGCTCATTTGTTAGGAAGAATCCAATCACCCGGTAATGTTACAAGGACGCAAAGTCTTCTCTTATCGAAGTGTCGACTTAAATTGATCTATTGAGGCATATATAACGTTTTACGTTCACAATGACCACGAACTAACAACCTTTACACTATTTTACTTTATTATGACATGCTCGTTTGTTTGAAATAGCTTTAAATGGTTTGTTTTACTTTAAAAATGTATAATTATTTTGTTCTCCATAGACTATAGGTCCGAGTCCTTGCTTATTTTTTTTGCTGTATTAATTTTTTATATTTGCCTACTATTTAAAAAAAGAGTAACAATGTAAGGAGTAACTATATAACAGTTTATTTATTTATTTATGATATAGTACAAAGATAGCCTATTTGCAGGTGTGCAGCAATTGGTTGTTTAACAGAGCGGTAGTGTCTTCACCGTGTGTGAATTTCATCCAGCTCAAAGGAGTTCCAAGTCGATTTATTAAAAAATATTATGTTTATGTTTCTCCCAAGGATTTTTTGTCTAACAACAAAAGGTTAGAAAGTAGAATACCGACCAAACCGGTGCCTCGCGAAGACCTTGGTCCTATATCTGATCTCTCAATGGTCTCAAATCTCAGATGTTATCGTATTGTCAACCCAGGTGTCTATGAGAGGTAGAGAATAATCCTGTATTCGCTTACACTTAACTATATAAAATTTGACTTATTTAGATATATACGGAGTTTTGCACATAAAAAATAATAGTAGGAGATTTATACATTCTGAATTGCAATTTAATTCAAACTATCTTTAAGTGGTTGTTGTTCGCGGGTTTTCTCTGTAACTGCTTAACTGCTTACCATTCTGTATTTTAATATTAGTATGAATAATTCTTTTACAATGTTAATTACAGGATAGCATTTCTTCATTTTTATATTGTTGATATTATACATATTAGCAGTTCAGTTTTGATATACTCGTAAGAGAAAGGACAGTATAACGATATAATCTCTCAAGAAATCTCAAAATAAAATTCTACTGTTGGATGAATTTCCTCTGAACTGACTGACTCAGTAACAAACAACGCACAGCCTTAACCACTATGAGATATGTTATAATATAAATACTTAATTTTTCGCGACACTTCTTATTTTCTTCAGTACTAAATTGCACTCGTGCGAAACAATGGCGTGTTGCTACCAGTAACACAACCACAGTTATATCTAACATAATATTAATAGTACATTTTTTTTATTAATAAATAATAAAAAAATAATAATATGTGATTCAATTTTAATGTATCCAACGTTGTATAAACGTTCATATGATTCAGTGAGGTTCACAGAACATGGGGTATCCCTTCCGGTGATTTACGACTTAAAATTGAATCTCTCAAAGCGTGGAAATGTTTTCATTTGCGTCAAAAGGATGGAGTCTCGTGGAAAATGTATGGAAATTACATTTATACAGTCGTGTATGAATGTTTTTATTAGATTTTATTTCATTTTGATGCTGAAAATAACTTGCAAAATGTTTATGATAGAGACTGATAGAGCTTTATGCAAACATACAATTACTTATCACCACTTAATCTACTAAAAAAAATTGTTTTGTTTTGTTTAGTTCCTAGCCTTCCGTGTCCTAGTAGTAGTGTTCCTTGTCCTGTAGTTCCTTGTCTAGTTCCATTATACCTATCTTAGTTTGAGTATTGGTTAATACTTAAAACCGATGCTAGAGGGCAGTTACTACGTACCACTTCGCTAATCCAAATTTCCATTATAAATATAAAAGAATCAAATTACTTTTCTTTCAGATTAACGAAACCTCGTAAGATACGGAATATCGAGCGACGGAATGCATGTTCGACATTGAATCTTTGGACTACGGTAATACTTATACGATTTCAAAGTTTAAGATACATGCAGACTACATAAAAATTAAATTTATATTAAAATATTTTTTTATGTATAATTATAAATGGTGGGATCTATATTTACCAAGGTGCCAATCAAAATTTACCCGCGAGTGTTTTTAATTAAAATATTATTAATTGACTTATCCCAAAAAATCACTCGCTTATGATAATTAAGTACAATCCACTCCATAGCAATGTATGTAAATAACTCGGAAGGGTATGATTGCAGCTGCAGACCCACTCGGCTGCGACTTATTCGGAGCCAGGTGTAAAGGTATACTTTCTTACATTGATACGACCATGACGTATTATATCGTTTATATATCGAATTGAAGCTATTTTTTTCCGAGCATGACAAAATATCTACCAAACGTATTTGTAAAATTACCCGCAAATAGGGGTAACTAGCAGTTAAAGATTGATTTGAGTGAAAGAGAGTTAACGCGTTACATCGGTGGTCAGACAAGGATAGCGATATTAGCTGATATTAATTATGGTACTTTTAATTTTTTTATAACATTTATTTAATCTAAAAATATTGCAGCCGGATCTCGTACTTAAAACGCATTTGTGTACATACTATATACATTGATCAGTTTGCTAGGTTTTCTTGAGAAGTGCCACTGTAGCCTAAATTGGTCAGAAAGATGATACATTTACAAAGTATTCACGGCCGGTTACTTTTTGTTATTCAACAGATAATTGTAAACGCATAAACGATATGTATGTGTTTATATTGCGACAAGGATCTCGTGGCAATCAAATGACATTGACTGGCGTAGTTGTAGTATAAGAGCTACAAGACAATAAATTTCTTTACTTGTCTAACGGATGGAAACCAGGAATACCGTCCATGTTGCTAAGCTATTAATTCCCGATGTAACAATTTTACTTGATCATGCTTCCAAATTTCTACTAAGTAAATAAAACACATAAACAACACAAAATCCATTTACTACTATAATATAAATCATACAACATTGTCATTTAGATATTTTTGATGACAATTTATTACTTCTAGTTAAATGTTATCAACTAGTCAATTGGAGTGACTATCAAAATATGACAGTTGATAAAACTTCGTTATTTATTTCGATTTTGGCCACGCGCCAATTTATCCTTTTCGGAGTGTTATTACGTCTGTTTCTACGTCTGTTTATATCATACATATTTGAATAATAATCATTCATTAATAAATTAAATTATCATAATACGATAACTAACGTTGTTTTCTTATATGTATCATACATACAAATATACAAAGCTGTTACTTCCTTCATTTATTATTAGAGTTCATATAGATGCTCGATATTGCATAAATTCCATAGCGATAAATTAAATTTAAAGCGCTGAAATAAACAAATTCACAGTAACTCAACTTTCAACATTTTATACATAAATGACACATGAAAGCAGTTTGAACATTGGCCGACTTCAATTATAGTTTTAGCTTCGATCCTTAGGGTGCTGCTGTGAGGTTACAGGAATTTATCAAATTAAACTTCTAAGATTACCTTGTTCAACTGGACAAAGTCACCCACTTTATTGTATAAATACAATATATCGAGATATGTTACTAGATATTTATAAGCTGTATCTCAAAAAGAAAACAGTGAGAGCACCTCAAATTTTATTAAACTCATATATTGCTAGCCAATTGTCGTCGGTTCTTTGTTACGAAGAATTGGCTATTTCGCGAATGGAACCCAAAATTGACTGTTCTGTCCGTGAAGGCTCCATTCACTTCAACACACAATGAGATGGCCACAAAGGAGCAATTCACGATGCTTACAATATAGCAGAACATTTATGTCATCAGACGCTAGTGCTTCCGATCTCTCTCATACGTCTTAAATAAATTGCTCATTGTTCATTCATTACAAAAAAAAACTGTCGTGCTAATATATTATACATACGGCGGTTCTGTATGACAAATTCTTTATTAAAAGTCATAATTATAGCAAAAAGACCAAAGGGCTCAGTGGTTCGAACACGAGAGTTTTAAAGGAAGAATGCCTGTTCAAACCCGAACAAGCTCTAGCAGTAGGACGAAAATTACAGGTTATTCCTTAGACTTTTAATTACATTATTAAGCTTATATTTATGTATTTTTTGATAGGCAAAAGTATCATAGGTACCGAAAATATATGTAAAAAAAATATCTACATTCAAATACAGTCCCCGTCGAGACGTTGCGTCTGTGCGTGTGGGGGTGCATTTTTGCCAACATTCCACGCGGTCACGCTATGTATAGTAATTCTTTTTAATTTTTATTTATATTTACAAAAAAAATATGACCACTGAGCTAACATGAGTAACTTAATAAAAATTGACATACATACATTGTAAGTCATAACAAATGATCCATATCCAATGTCGATATGAATGGAGCATTGGATGGCATGACTATTTGACACATACTCTACGTTACCTTCCAACATCCGCAAATAGAAGGCAAAGTATGCTGAGCAAACAACGTTGCTTCAGATGATAATATGTTACATCTGTATCTTTTGTTTATCGTGGAAGAGCGTAGTAGAACAAGCTCGGAATCTGCTCCCGCGGTGCTAAGCACTAAGACATTTCCAAGCTAATACTGTACTTATTAGATAATGAAGCTTTTAATTAATAAAAATATTGTAACAAAAGTGTAAGCACATACGAGCATGTACCATTAACCTTAATTTAAACAGGTGGTATATAAAAGATGAGCTCGTCCATCCTGTGTAACGTGAGCGACCCATGAGAAATGATTTTGTTTATGTTGTTGGACCACCGAGACTTAATACGGAGAAGAAAAAAAATTACATAATTGTAATTTATTGTATATATAATATTTTGGAATTTCTCAACTTTATTGGCTGATTTATAAGAATCCAAATCAGAGATAGATTCCAATGGAAGGAAAATTCTAAAAACCAATGGAAGGCGATCCTTCGGTTCTTCTTTCTAAGCATAAGTAAGTTTTGAGTCATGATTAAAATAATTTGATTAATGTTACCAATATAATTACGTATGCGTGCATATCATAGTGAGCGTGTTAATCTTTTCGATTTGACAACTATTTTTCTTCAATAATGAAATAAAATTTGGGGTGTAAGGAACAGGGTGTAAAGTTCCTCATCCACTATTGAAAGTGGAAGATCCTCCGACCAGACGGGTGTTTTGTCTGACTACGGCTCAATGATTGTTGTCGGGCTCTTGATTATGTTCAATTGCTCGGATAACTTCAATATGGCGATGTAGGGTACGTCAGTTTTTAGTTCGTATGTGGCGAGTTAGATGTCGCTACAAAAATGTAAGCGAAACAGACTTGGATCATTTGTTATTAATTATTTTTTTAATTTATTGATACAAATAATAAAAGCATTTTTTTTTACCTTTGGCACAATTGAAATATTCTATCGACTCATACATTATAGTCAAACGTCATAATATGTAATGTCATTGATATTTGATTTATACTTGTTAAAGTTCCTTCAGAAAGAACGATAGCGAATAAAAATTCATTTATTCGGGTCCGTTTTTATAAGGTTTCAATCTTATAAATGTGAAGGTAACGTAGAGTATGTATCAGTTAGGCTCTGTTGCCCCTAAGCCGGGATTACATTGGCTTTGACGAGTTCATCGTCTTGACTCGATAAATTCAAACCACATAAATATTAAGTGACATAATATATGAATTTCCGTCACAAGTCTACGCGTGCTGGCTCTCGATGTCACCGCCTAACTGTGACATCAATTCCATCGCGTACAAAGAAATTTGGTAACTTTTTGCTTTGTCGTACCTCCTAAAAATAAGTTCCACTTCTTTTATAACTTGGGTTTCTAAAAACGACGCTTTTTCTCTTGCGGGCCAGTAAGGCGGTGGTGGCTAGTGCAGATAATTTTTCTCTCTTACCAGATGCAGTGGAATCACTTGCCTTCCCGGCAAATATGAAAAAACATTAAGCTACTAACTCTGTTCGATATAAGAGTGATAGTAATATAATGATACTGACTCACTCGCCGTTCATCTCTAGAATACAGCAATACAGAGTATTGTTAATACCGGTATTCGACCAGTGAGCCTTGAGCCAAAGCAAGACCGGAAGTGGCTACTTATTGAATGAAAGTAATTTTAAGTCAATATTATAATTTATATATGTGTGACATAAATAGTGTTTACGTACATATACACACTGAGATACATACATCCACAAACTCACACATAATTATACATTTCTAACATAATATCGAAATGTAGGGACGTTGTTTGTAGGGACGTAGGATCTGTCAAATAGGAAGGAAATGGACCCATTACAATAATTTCCATATCCACACTTCACGTCTGGGTGGTTCTTTTCCGAACTGGTGGTAGTTTCTAGCATAACAATCATCAACAGAGTTAATGCAATATGACTTTTATATTGAATAAAGAATTTTGAATTTGACTTAATTAAATGTTTCGTTATCAAAGCGGTTCCTTTGTTTCATTTGACACGGTTATATATTTATGTTGAGAAGACGTCCATAAACATATAAAGCTCACTCTAATGCGCGGCACTCGTATACCGAGGATTGACATATATATATGGAGATTATGATGTGTTCTTCGCAGCCGAATGCGAATGAATTTAAAAACACTGTCAAGACAGACACAAAGAACACATTTTAAATATTGGGAAATTCGCTGCGTGTATCAAGTGGCGCAGTACAAAGCCAAAATATATGGACGAACGATAATACAATTAGATGGAAAGTAAACTAACACAGTTGCGTTTACTCCGATTTGAATACAAGACTCAATTCAGCCATGCTGAATAAAAACAGCTATAACTAGAACTTTTTCTTAAAATTTATTCATATAAACAATTATAGCTTTTATGCCTACGTCTAATATTAGGCAAACAATAACTGTTGAAGTAGATTCGTACACACAACTAATAAGGAATGTTTCATACGTTGAATTTCAAAAAGGGTCTTCCACTAACATAACTTGTACATGTGTACGTACAAAGTTTTTATACCTTTCGCTGATTAAGGGATTGATAAAATCCATGGTTGTAATCTGCCGGACGACTTGGGTTTCATTAAAGGAATATTTATTATTATCAAAGACATATTTGATTTTATATAAACTGTGTTTATGTATTCTTTATATGATTTATACGTCTAAAATCAATATAAATATCATACCATTTCAAGGACAGAGATAAAATATATTTTTTTTGTATTGATATATATTTAATTTTCAGTATTGTAAAAATTATAATGGTAGTAGTGTCCAAACGCGACGACGGCGACGGCTAGTTCGGTCAGGAAGAATGATTTGCACTAGCCGCCCCCGCCTTGCCGGCCCGCAAGATGCCTCTTCACGCCTCGTTTGAAGGAACCCAGGTCATAAGAGGAGAGGAACAAGTGTGCCGGTAGAGAATTCCATGTTTTGGAGGTGCGACAAAGAAAAGAGTTGCCAAATTTCTTCGTGCGCGATAAAATTGATGTTACAGTTAGGCGGCGACATCGAGAGCAAACTTCAATATATAAGCAGATATTTAAATTTTATCTTCTCCTAGTGAGAAGCAAAAGCATTTTTATATGAAAACCGCTACTGATAACATTATATAATAAGTAAAGGTATAAGTGGGAAAAAAGAATGACTCCCTTAGGTCTTGACCTTGCATTGAGAGGGCCTTGCATTGCATTGCATTGCATTGCACGTTTACTTAAAACACCTCCCTATACAAAACAAAATGCGGTATAAGAATTTAAAATACTATATTCGTGTTTAAGACTGTACAAGAACTGTTTTATACTATATCAATTTTGGGAGAGCACTTTTGGTTCATCACATTGCAGAATTGAATTTAAATGGGCCACCGTTTTGGAAATAAATACCTGAGTTATCAGAAAAACAGGCGAAAGCGAGTAAACAGTTGTGTTGCAATGAATATTAACAGTCTGGAGGCGATTGTTTCATTTTCTAAATGAGTTAATTTCAAATGTATTAGTTTTAATAAAAAATATGATACTTTTTATAAGAATATATTCCTTTCCCCTTTTTTTTTTAAATCTAACAATTGACTAGAGATCTTGTTGTACAACGTTGACATTGTCCAACTATAAATTTGTTATACAAAGCCTATGTAGTCTGGTGTTATGTCTATAGCAACATTATGCTTTTCCCCGGTACGAGCAGTATAAACCTCACAATTTCTAAAACTATTATATTATTTACGAGTATACATCAAAGATGTATCACCACATACTTTATCAATGAAGTCACTGTATTGTATTTCTACGGATCATTCGATTTTCAAAAAGTTCACTCACTCTTCAATCCGGAACACAATAATACAAAGTATAATTACTGTTTTTCGGTAGAATATCTGATGAGTGGGTGGTACCTACCCAGATGAGCTCGCACAAAGCTCTCCCATCAAGTAGATCATACATCAAAGTGTATAATTTCACCGTTAAATCTGTATTATAAAGGTTTAACCATTTAACCAGAGTGGTGGCGCAAGCTACGAAACCTCAAAAAGAAAGCGAAGTCTTTACCAAGCACCATATACAACTTAGTATAAACTTTAATTGAAACAATTATAATTTTCTTATTCACTAAAATATATTATTAATTGATGGATGAAGTAGGAACCACTCGATATATTCTATTGTCAAGCACCAATACTTTGTATAGTTGTACATAACAGTTTAGGGTTAGCGAGCCAGTACAACTATCTAGGTACAAGAGGCATAACATTCTAGTTTCGATTTTTGGTGGAGCATTTGCGGTCGTAGAAATGATTAATAGTTCTTAGATCGCTAATGTCTCTAGCTTGAGATGAACATTTACTTTATGATATTAAATAATGAATATACATACTTTCTTTTTAACATCTTAAAGATAAAGAGGGTAACGAAGAAAATGTAATAATAGAAAAATGTAATATTATACTAAAATATTTCACATAATAGGCATTATTATAGCAAAACAGGTCGCCTAATGTTGTGTAAGGTTTGTTAAATAGTTAAGATTAACATTCGCAAGTCACAAGTAGATGTTGATTAAGTTAAGAGGTCGTCGTCGACTAACTGAACCTACGTACTCGTGGTCACTTGCTTTGAATTAATTATATGCTGAATGAATAGAATCGCTTATACATTGCTTATTTACATTTCATTTCGAGTAACAACACATGCGCTTTTTTACATACTTTGCTTGGCAGCTGTTAACTAAACAGCTTTGATTTCGCTCTTTCTGAAATTAATGATTTGCCATTCGAAGGAAGAGGTCAAACAAGGCATATAAGTAAGGCCAAATATCAAGTTTCAAGATTTAAATTTCAAAACATTAAATTATCAAACATTAACTGTCTCGTGGGTCTAGTGGCTATCTTAAGATGTTATGTTCTTATGTTTGTCTGTCAATAAAAGGTTAATTAGATCTCGAAGGTTTTAAGTTAGGACTCCCATGTCCTGGAAATTACCCAAAGGTTCCGGCTGTCTTCATGTCAGATTGCCATCCCTTCGGATTGCGAGAGTGAAGGAATGTTTATTGCACATGCGTGGGTGCATACACTTGAGTATTATAATATCTCATTTCGCGATTTACTATAATATTCTCCGTCGAGAATAGCCATAGTGACCTAAATCGGTCAAGAATATATAACCATCGCATTGCCATAAATAATGTTATAAAATCATATTTATCCCATTTATGGGTAAAATTTCTTGTATCAGGTGACTACGACGTAGAAAAAACATTTCCCCAACTTTTTTTAAGGTTTCATACTATTGTAATAGTAGTTTTTGCTCAGCGTTGATGCCTTTGACAACATATTAATTTATAAAAACTCTACCATGTTTTAAACTTCGTCAAATTTTGATCACCTCGCTTACGATTACTGTTTAGCATAATAATATTAAGTTGTATAATCTAAAATCCTTCTCTAATACCGGACTAACTGAAACAACGGTAAATCGAGCTATTCAAATTAGGAAGTTCTCGAGATAATCGTTCTCATACAAACTTTCTAGCTTTAATATTACAAGTATCGAATAAACGATGTTATAGTCCGAGCTATATTCCGTTCAAGACTCTCATACAAACCGGCACATTTGTTAATAGTACTTTTGACTAAAGATAATAGGTTAAATTATTTTATCTCTGTAAGCGTGTCATCTATGAAATGGTTATGACTTACGTCGGAATCCTTACACTGGAAACTAATTTAACTATGTCGTAAATCAAAAATATTTTCGACCAATAAATGGTTTTGACTATTACATACATAATATTTATTTCATTTATAATCGCTATTTACGTGGCCGTAATAAGAATATTTCATATTTATTACACACAAATGTCTGGCGTACTAAACTTCAACCAATTAAAATGAAGACATTAATATTTATGGAACACTTCACAAATAAACTCATTTGAGGTTTGGCTGTTAATAACTTATAAATCTATTGTACATGGATAAATCAAAAAGTACATTCAAGTGCTTTTCTAAGAACATATTTATTTATACGCTAACTTTGAACAGCTGAGTCAGTAATAGTCATCCCAACATGTAAATGAGTCCAGCCGTTTAAATATAAGTACATAAACATTGGCATTTATAATTTATAAATATAGTAATTATATACAGTCTATGGTGTAAATCGGGAGATGCTATATTGCTGATTTGAACCTACATATTATGAACATCAAGAGGTAAGAAGCAGACTCAAAACATTATGCCCAATGAAATTGGATAGAGTGGCAAATAAAGGCTTTCCATTTTTTTATTGATTTTTGCATTTTTTTTCTCATTAAATTCGTCAAGTACTTTTTCAATTTACACAGTACATCTTATATTCAATTGTTTACAATGCCTCTTATGAATACCTAACCCAACCTAACCTACCTATGAATTAATATAGCTTATTTAAAACGTAATGTCAGTGACCGAACATGAATAATAAAGATAATGGTAAATTTGAATCTGTTATTGCTTATTATTAATCAATATTTATTAAAATTATAACATATATATGTTTAAAATGTGTTTATTTTTTTATATTCCATGCGTTCTGGCATCGTACATCTAGTTATTCATACGATTATTCAATTAACTTGCGAACGAAACAGTTACGGGTACTTTGAAATACATCTATTTAATTATATATAATAAGTAGCTTTATATGAAGTTGTAATTTGCTTCTAAAATAATATTACTTTTGACGATTTATTACTTTATTTAATTAAGAGCAAGAAATTGTTTCGACGACGATGAATTTTCAAACAAAACTTTGTTAGCGACCACAGTTCATAAGTTAACAAAGCTTCGTATAAATTAAAATCATTGCTATAAGCCCAAAACGGAAACAAAAGTGAACTTAAATATTTCTTAAATATATTGAATTATTTCGCAATATAAGTTTCAGTTGTCCATAAATGCTTTATTATATAAATAATATCACTATTTATTTTTACAATTATAATTATAAGTGAGACTTCTATTAGGTACCAACCTGTCCTGGGCGGTGTCATACTGCTCCGTCCCTATGTGGCGTAGCGTGATTTTATATCTATACTAAGCTACTCCCGGCTACTATAACTAAAGTCCCGGGTAATAATATATAATGGGTAGATAAAAAAATATATTTTGGATAGGATCTTTGTCATTTAACTCTCCCTCGACAACGTATATGCAAAATTTTACAATGATCGTTTGAGCAGTTAAGACGTGATTTCGTAACTAACAAAATCACTTTCGCCTTTTTATCACAAAGTGAGTTAGTATATATGATATCTCGTTTGCATTCGTATCATAATTCTCCCGATATAACTTGTTAAGAAGAGTTCGTTTTTCAGCACTTGTTATTATAAATAATGAGTTGATATGTGTATTATATGGATTTGAAACGAGACGATCAAAATGTCACCTTAGCCTTACTGATTTCCATACAGAAAAAAAATAATAAAATAACTTTAAATAATTACGAACCTTGGCATGGAAAGTGATTCCATAATTGAAAGCTTCTTCGGAATGCAGCGGTATCCTCGGATCATACTCGTCGTTCGGAACCAGATCATAGTGTCTAGTGGAAGGCATCTTTCTCCCCCACTTAAGCAACTTCATCGGCACTCGCTTCCACGCTCCCGCCCTCAGGATAACGCGAATGTAACGCGTCTTACGTCCTCTTCTAAACATTGAAGTTCATTTGTAACCCCTTGTTTTGAAAGTACTGGCGCTTCTCAACGACCTGGAAAGAAAAATAAATATTACATCGTATTTCTTAAGTAACAAAATTTCTATTAAAGTGTTTGTTTCCTTTTCATCGCACATGTTAGCAAAAAATTAGTAAACGAAACTACATTTATTTTGTTTTAAAAGCTGGTATTACGCCTAATACAATGTTTTTTTTTTAAAGAACAATTAATTCTAATTTTAAACACGTCAATCATCAATGGTCTCGATATTGGTTGATAGCCAAAACAAAATCTTGGATACTTCAGTAAAAACTCGTATAATTCGGTCATTTTGAGTTTGGCATTTTCGTATGTCAGACAAAACGTTTTACTTATTTTCGATCATATAAATTCATAATACGTTCCTCTATTTGATATTTATTTGAGCGACATCCGAAAATAAACTTTCAAGGTTTTCTCGTTTCGGTATCTTTTACCATATAAAACTTTACATATAAATGTTTTATAATGTTGTAAGAATACTGCTATATTGTTTTTTTATCAAAACACATTTTAAGAGGGTTGGAACAACATTACATATTATATAATATACATAACATAATTTTTAATTTACTTTTTAATGACATTGTATTAAAATATCGTTTAATCAATTTTCACGGGTCTTCACCCTTTATGGCTTAATGGTTAGAATAAGTCGATCTCAATCGAAGATTGCGGGTGCTAGTCGTGCAAACTCTTATGTATGTATCGCGCTAGAAGTGATGGAAGTCATCGTAAGGAAACCTGCCTGACTCGGATGAAAATCTGCCACATGTGTGCTCACGCTCAAAGGTAGAGAACACCTTTGGCCTGCAGTATTCTCTACGTTTATGGGTGACTTTGGTTTTTCTTAAATATGCGAGTACATATTTATATGTTTTACATAGAACACAAGTGTATATGTTGTAAGTTAATTCACAACGGTAGTTAAATTTATTTACAATAAATATTAGCAAAATAACAATCATATTAATTTTAATTCAGTTTGAACTCGATTGTTTGTTATTGTTTCCAATGTGTGAATCTTCAAATAAGATCTGAATATCACTTTACTATAAATAGACTTACGGCCGAATACCGAAACGTCACTCAAAGTTAAACACTACTTAACATTGAGAAGCTCCTAAATTAGTATGCAAAATTTGAATTTAACGGCGTTTCAAATAATTAAATTGCATTTAATATTTAAGTGACGTTTCAGTATTCGGCCGTTAGTGAAATAAAAACTTTTTACATCATTAAAATGCCGACAATTAAGTAGGCACTTAAATTTAGCCGGTGCATTATAATTATTCAAAGAGTTTCCGATGAATTAAGGACAATAGCATATTGCCTATCTGGTTTTACGAGAGGAAATTATTAACATTCAATATATGCAGATATGGAAACTCAGGGTTAATTAATTGTGGCAGGTGAATACATGATTTCATAGGTATATACAATAAGTTAAATATATGTGTGTGGAGAACATAATATGAGCTGACTCTGTTTCAAATTCATTTCATATTTTTTTATGAATTTCATTTTAAGATTGAACTATTAAGCTATGTAACACAATCTATAGATTTTTTTTAATGTTATAGATAGACGGTCGGGCAAATGGGCCGTAGACATTTGCGATACAAAAATATTAACTTTTCTTACATAGCTAATACGGCGCTAACCTTAGAAACTAAGACGCTATGTCCCTTGAGCTTATAGTTACACTGGCTCATCCTTCAAACCGGAACGCACTTATACTAAATATTACTGTTAAGTGTAATAAAGAATTAATAATTTAAAAAAAATGACTTTTAACTATACTAATAATTTAAGTCTTTCAATTTCTTGTAGAACTATAAAGAGAACTGTGAAAAAAGTATAATTAACTTCTAATAGGATTAAATGGCAGACTGCTCACTGCATTTGGTGCGGTTAAGTAATATTAAAGTAAATCCACCACAGGCTGTATTTAATTGTAATATAACATAATATTGTCTTCTTGTACTCATATAAGATGTTCAACGTACAGTGTGTAAGCATTGGTTTTTATTTAATATATCTATATAATATACTCGTATGTTCACACTGTAGATGAAAGTTAATTTTATAATGAGTACTTGAAATTTCAAAAACAATATTGGTGAATCGTAATGACATTTGGGAGCATTCGAACAGTTCTCTCGACCGCAAACAAGCGCCTTCGCCTAACAGCAGTCCTTTAGCTGTGTGCTAAGCATTCGAATCGAGTACTACATAAGCATACTCCAACTTAATCATCCCTCTAAACGAATTTCCCAGGAATTTATGAGATATTTCAGTAAAACAAAGATTATATCATCATTTTATTGCTTGTATTGAGTAAACACGATTAAATCATATAATTTATTTAGGTTATTCTTGGTATGGCTATATTCTAGAAGCGGAAAAGGACGCTTATTTCAAGAGTGCTACTTAGTAGCATAAATTTAACATTTGTATAAGACAATAGGGTTCTGGTGAATAGTATACATATTCATAGCCCCGTATATATTTTCGTTCTACGTAGCAAAAGTATTAAGATTTTGGTTTTATTGTAAAATATAGTAATATTAATACAGTTATTAAAAGAAATAAATTAGTGATAGTTAAAATAATTATAAACTTGACAGTTTGAGATAATGGTTGCGTTCATTATATCACAGAAGAGTTAATTAACATTAAATAAAACGACCTATAAAATAAATGTATAAAAATAATTATACATTCATGAAATATTAAAAACAATGTGGTATGCTTTCGCAGATTTTATACATTCAGATATAAATTCTGTTCAAAACTAGAATTTATTCGAAGTTACGACAAACTGCATTTGTACTCTGAAATCAAATTAGTTTCAACATTGTTGAGGTCTCAAAATCTATGCACACAATAAATCTCAACTTCAATCAAAAACTCTCGACTTTAAGTGTTAATCCCTTAGATTCAAGAGTATATTATTCTTCAGTTCAAATTTAATTATCTTTTTTTCGTAAAAGCAAGAACGCACACACACTAAAAACGACGAAAGAACAGCCAGAGATATAACGTTAAATTCACTTCTCCAGATACCTTAAAAGTTAAAAGAAGATTTTTATAAGATTGGTTCAAGCTTTTAGCGATCCAAGACCAACTCTTACCTCTTTACACGACCGCGTGTTTTCAGAGAGGCATTGGCGTCAGCATCTAGTATATAACAAAAATATATAATATTGTCATAATTTTTAAGTAAAAATGGGTTAATTGAAGTTGTTTTCATTGTTTCTATGATTAAAAACTTTCCTAATGTTTTATTAGTGGAAATCAGATGAATAAAAACGAAAGACAGACATTCGTTGGTTTTTCGACGTTTTTCTTGTAAATTCATATCATACTTGAACAAATTAGCTCTGACCTTTAGCAGGTTCAGTTCTTATAAAAAAATAATAAACACGAGATCAAAACGCTTTACCGCTAAACACAAATATGAGTAGCAAGAGAAAAAGTTTTACGTGCTCACAATGTTCTATCACAAAACTATTTATTACTTTGTGTCAACAAAACTCATGTACATATGTTCTTGTAGACTTAGAACGATAACGGCGGATAAGTCGAGTAACAACTGCGATCCCTAATGTAAAACGTGAATCAAATTTGCATATAGCAAGCCTCGTAAAGCTTCTACAATTCGAAATTAGGCAGCCGCTCGACCAACACAAGATATTGTCGGCGTAAAAATATTTATCCTTTCAGTGATGATTGTATCAAGATTGTATCAAGACTTTTATACTATTTATATAATTTTAAAAAATGTTTACCAAAATTACCTATTTAATTTTCAAAATGAAACTTGTTAAGTATAAATTCAAAGTCAAAACTGATACTGTACTGATATTGAAGCGGTTTGAATACGTATTATTGTTATAAAAAAAAAACAATTAATTTCACAGGTAAAACTATCTTTAAAATATTTTTCATGGAAGCGCCGATCTGAACTACCAGTCAATCACCGTAATGGAGATGACTCTTCCTGCTTCACGATTTCGTAGTAAATAATATTCGTAAGTAAAATATTTCTGCCATTAAAACATTACTAGATGAAGAATTTCTTTTAAAAACTAGCTTTTGCTTCTTGTCGGTTCGTCACATTGATATAATGTTTAATGATTGAATATGTATACTATTTGTATATAATTAATATAATTCTTATGTAGATAAACTATGTCATATAACAATTATATAAAATACGTCCGTAATTGTCATTCATAAATATACAAATAATTGCTATTAAATTGTATCCAAAATCGGTCATACAAAATTATTTAAATATCGCGTTATGCTTTATGAAACCGCAACCTAAAAGCTTTGTAGACCACAAATGTAATTAGAAAGGAGACTTCAAAATTAATATACCGGTACGTTTTATACAACCGCAACGCTGACTTCGAGCCAACTTCTAGGGATGTTATGGAAAGTAAAAATGATTCAAAAATATCATTCTAGATGCAATTGACATCCCTTCGTATTGCTCAATAGTGACAATGCATATGGCACCTGGGTCGGAATTGCGATTGAACGAAATTCTATCGATTCATGTGATAATTTGTGTGTAAATAGAAATGAAATAATAATAAAAAAACATGTTATAGCTAATATAATAAATACAAAATTATATATCAGTTTTAATTAGTGCATTAAGGTTTTATTTGTCACATATAGGCCATCATTTGACTGTTGACTTGGCTGATCTAAAGCATCGACACGATCTAAGATATATACTCAAATTGTATTATATAATTTAATTCATTTAGACCGTATTTCTACAATTAAATGTTATTTTCATATTTATTCATAATAATTTGTTTATAATCAATTCATTGTTGAATAATTTATATATTTCTTTATATTCAAATGTTGTGAACGGTTGATATTCATCCAGTTTTCATATTGCAAGCAACTTGAAATTGTAATTGGATGAAATGCATGAAATTGATTATGTTTTAGAAGAAGCGTTGGAATACCTGTTTTTTCGTCCCGCATGAAACGTAGTGGACTAAGCGATTTTTTAACGAGAGGACTAGCAATATAAACGTAAGACATTTTGTTACATATATACAGACATAAAATCTTTTAAATTGCACGGTATATTTCTTACCCAGTTTTAAACCCTCACCCTCAAGCATGAATACAATACAACAATACTAAGTATTACTGTTTCGCGAAAGCATATCTGACGAGTGGGTAGGTCCTACTCAGACGAGCTTGCACACAATCACAAAAGCTCTATCACTGACATTTAACAAAAATTATCAGCTGAAATCTAACCGTATAAACCTAAGCCCATACTTCGACTTCCAACAGTTTTAATACTAGTATCAAAGTAACTTTATAATAGTAGTAATAATGATTAAAACTCATGCGATATTCAAACTTATTCTAGTCTCTTACAAAGCTGAACAGCTCTTGTTAAGTCACAGGACTCTTGTTAAATAACATCCCTCGTTAGTAACATCGATCAAATGAATGCAATTGTATTGGTTTCAAATACATTTGAATATTCGCTTAACAGGCCTATTTGTGCAAATAATAGTCCGGTCACTACGTCTGTAAAAATGGAACATAAATTAACTCAAACCGAAATGGCTTAACTAGAAATTGTTAAAAAAAACAACAGCTGAATGAGTTGTTTCATATTGCTATGCAATGAATTTTCTCCGCTAAATTGAAATATATTTTTTTAACCATAACTCTGCTCTGAGCAAGAATACGGAAATTGCAATTATGTACTTTTTCGTTGCTTTTAAAACGCTGTATAATATGTATAATTTAGGACATATAAATTGTTCATTGACAATTAGAAGAGAAAGTAATAAATTAAGAGATTGAAATTTGCTTTTTCCTGTGTTTTCATAATATATCATAAATATAAAACATTTATTTTCAATTATTATTATTATGTTGTCTTGTAGTCGTTCACGAACGTATAGTTTGGTATTTCATATGCCTGCATATTTTCATTTTTAGGCAGCATTACTAACAAAATGGTTGGCCGTTGGGTATTTTGAGATATACAACTTCACTTATATCCTTTATTACTAAATTATGCAAAACAAAACTTTTTTTAAATATCAGGTTACCTTGTCAATTTGTAAAAAAATTATTATACTCCAATATTAATGAAAAATAATTGTTTATAATTACTAAGCGTTACATAGTCAGTGCATTCCTTGAAATTTGGCACCGGCTTTAGATAGTTTTGTAGTACATATAACCTTTTAATACTAAAGATTGACGACAAAAATATATTATATAATATTTTTTAAGTCTTACATATTATAATTCCATGTAACATTTCATTTTGTGTTATACAAAGGCTAACATTACAAAAACTATGTTTCAAATATGACTTATGAGGTTTAGATTATTCAAGCAAAATAAGCAAAAGTTCAACGCTAATAAGGCGCTGCGCCCAGATCGATAGTCAAGCCGTGTTATTTCCTGAAATGAGAATGGAATCTAGTTAAGTTTCCATATGCTAAATGTTCGTGACATTGTACGAAGTTGCAACAGTGAATGCCACACGTGAAATTAAATGACAGTTTTGATCAAAGCCACGTGACATAGAGCTAAAATAAGATCGAAAGAGAGTATATAAAATCTGCATATATATTAATTAATTAGTATTAATGTGATATTTTGAGTCTAATATGAAAATCAATGCGGCTGTGAATGAAGTCATCGTGAGGAGAAGCCTAAGCCCAGTAGTGGGACTTCAACCGGCTGTTACGTAACTTTTTTTAATGAAAAACAATGATCGCTATTTAAACACATTGAGTAAATTATTATAAAGATCACAAGAAAATGCTTTGTTACTAAGGTTAAATGAACATTCATAATGTCAGGGTCTTATGGAATGCTTTTGATTTTGCAAATTGCAAGATCTTAGATCAACAGAATATTCGTAACTGTGAAGGTCAGTCGCTCGATGTTCAAGTATCGAGAACGATAAGGGAAAATAAATGAAGATATAAAAACATTTCTCAAATAATTCTGAGAAATATTTTTTCTATATAGTTTATATATTAAGTTTTTATTATTACGGACGACAAAGCCATTTGTCATACACGTATTGAGATGACGAAACACATAAGAAACAATTAATACAATTCATTATTATTATAACTGTAATAATTACAATAAACAAGACAACAAAAACAAAATTAGGTACATTTAATTGATTCGTGTTGTCGCTTGGTAAGGAATATGAAAAGAAATATATATTGTCGTGTCTTGATGATAAGACCGACTCGTATGCCGTGACAGGAAACAGCATGACGCTTTATTATGCCGTCGTCGCATCACTATGTCGCTAATCTTTACTCTCTCATGGGCGTACTATTATAATAATTACTTGGACGTAGAGCTTTGTGCAAGCTCGTCTGGGTAGGTACCACCCACTCATCAGATATTCTACCGCAAAACAGCAGCACTTTGTATTGCTGTGTTCCGGTTTGAAGGGTGAGTGAGCCAGTGTAATTACAGGCACAAGGGACATAACATCTTAGTTCCCAAGGTTGGTGGCGCATTGGCGATGTAAGCGATGGTAAACATCTCTTACAATGCCCTTGTCTATGGGCTCGTCCCCCTTGCCATGAAATAAAAAAAATATATACAGACTTCATTATAATATAGGTTTTTTTTATTAATTGGTTTTCTTTCATTATAATTTCTTTAATCATTATTAAATTTCCATGTAAATTTATCAGTCGTCCTGTGACGATCACATATTTCATAACAAGTAACAGAGACACTAATTTACTTCCATTATTGGCAATACATGGCAACGATTAATAATGTTATTAACGATATTCCGGACGAATGGATTTAATATGCGCTTGCTATAATTATACTTAATTAGCTCACTATATGACTATTGGATCAGAAATATAATTCATTTGGCAAAAAAAAAGTATTCATTAAAAGTCATAATATTATATTCTTTTTTTTATTGCATAGGAAGGCGGACGTGCATATGGGCCACCTGATGATAAGTGGTCACCAACGCCCTTAGACATTGGCGTTGTAAGAGCTGTTAACCATCTCTTACATCGCCAATGCGCCACCTTGGGAACCTTGGGAACTATGATGTTTTGTCCCTTGTGCCTGTAATTACACTCGCTCACTCACCTTTCAAACCGGAACACAACAATAACAAGTACTGCTGTTTTGCAGTAGAATATCTGATGAGTGGGTGGTACCTACCCAGACGAGCTTACACAAAGCTCTACCACCAAGACAGTATATGTCGTTTCCACGTTTTTGGCGGATAGTGACCGAATTATTTTCAAAAGATTATATGTGTGAATGTTAAGATATGGTTACTTGGTTACAGTGTACAGCAACTCTTAGTAATAAATAAATAATAAATAAATATCCTGGGACATTATTCACCCACGGCCACCTGATCCCAAACTAAGCAGAGCTTGTACTATGGAAACCAGACAACTGATATACTACATATACTACTTTTTTTTTGTAAATACATACGTATATAGATAATTACACCCAGACTCAGGACAAACAGACATGTTCATGCACACAAATGTCTGTCCTGGGTGGGAATCGAACACACGACCTACGGCGTGTAAGGCAAATGTCTCACCAAACACACCAACCAGCTCGTCATAATTCTATTAAGAAACTTTATTCAATCAATCCTGATTTAGATTAACTAAACATGTTAATTTACTCGTTATTCTATATTTAACCACTCGGCTAAATTTAGTTTGTGTTAATTTAGCCGATTAAGTACAGCCGATAAACGGAAGCCATTTAGCGATTCTATTCGGGTCTTTAAGTGTCAAAGTGCCAAACTTAACTAGCTGTTGATTTGGAAGTTTCGGTTGACTTCTTAATTCATGGCTTAAGATTTCTACATGAGTTGAGATTGATGATAAAATCGATGAAATTTAAAAATTAAGACATATGACGCACAAACATAATCTATCCATGGTATATTTATGTCAATCGATTATCATGAACTTTGAGGACCATAATTTGGCTGATTTCAACCATGTGAAGTACATATATAGAAGTGTAAATACCAAAACATGTGCACTATCTTTTTATTCACTTCTCATTCACATTCTCTTAATTCAATGACGCGCAAAATACGACACGGAAAGAAACAATTAAGACGCAGGCTTAGGCAAGATACGGAGGCTGGGAGTATAGCAATGCCAACTTACAAACTCTGAGCATATACCAAGAATTTACTGACGGAAAAACTCAATAACTGTTTATTTTACCGTGTAATGAGTACCGGGATCTGAAGCCTTATGTTAATAACAAAATTATTGATGACGTCACATAATATATGATGTAATCTTGAAAATTACAATATAATGTTAATGATGGTTTTTTTTAATTTAGTAACGTTCATACTATAATGATTTCATAGTCGTTTTATCTCGTGTTACATCTCATAGTGTTGTATAATGAATTTCAGTAATGCTTCAGTCATCGTTAATTGTTTTTAAGTGTTAGTTTTAAGAACATGATGGAAATATTAAGCAAGATCTTTGTTTCGTTATAAATATAAAAAAATAGAATATTTTAAAAAGTAATTAATCCTGTTCTTTGTTTAAATTAATTAAAAATCATTTGAACAGTAATAATTTAAATCAATCAAAAATAATTATAATTCTACTTTAAAACTAAGAACTGGGCTTACGAATTCGGAGAAAACCTTACTTAACATTCACAAAATTTGTGTTTTATCTCACGTTAGTTTGTGAAGGAAAGAAGGACACCTGCTTATGTAATATTTAAATCTGACATACGTGCGAGATACTGGACCGCGATGGAAGCACTTGCTTCCCAAGTAAATATACGTATGTTGCATACACCTTTTGAAACGCTTGAAATGAACATTAATTATTCCCTTTTTTAGCAATGAAAACAAACCGTGTTTATAAAACGAGATAAATAAGAGTACAGACTCTTAGTCTCTAGAGATTCAATAAAAGTATATAATTTAAACAAAACCTCCAACGAATTCCGCAGCAGTAAAATGGTTGTATTCAATTATCTTCACAAATCTATAACATGTATTTTGGTATTCCGCCCATAGATATTGCCCCAAGAAATATTAAAAAAACGGTCAATGCGCTGCTAGCCTTTGAATCCTAGATATTATATCTCCTAAACATGACTGGCTAACCCACCATTCAAACTGGAGCGAAGCAATGCTGAGTAAATTCGTATGTAATTAGTTAACGCGCGCCAAATTTACAAAGTTTAACGCATTACTATGTTAATGCTGTATAAACAAGCTGACTGCCGATATTGTTTCCTTTGTTTTTTTCAATTGTTTGAGAATACTTGCACTTGTAAAATTATTATTATAATTTATTACACTCAAAAGAAGGAGTTTGTTTCAAAGCAGTTTATTTCCGAATAATTAACATGATAATTGAATAAAATTATTAAATCAATGTTATTATTTATCTGAATGAACTATCCTTTTTTATCTATGTGAAAGATTTTTGAATAAAATTGAATAAAAATTTCCGATCGAACTGCTATTGATTGCAAAAAACTCGCTGATTGTGTGAACAGTGAACACGCTGTATATAGAGGTACATACGTACACGTAGCTCGTTAACGTCATGTTACGTTGTGACGATTCAGACCATTTCGTTAGTTTTATAGAAACGCCAGCGCACCGTATTTATACTTTACGATAAGACTCGAATATAAAAATAAAAATATGTGTAAATCTAATATTTCATATTTTTTATTATATATCTTATTTTGAATGAGCAATTATCGTGTGTATGAATTGTGTATCTCGAAAACGATTTGACTCCAATTTTGCATTTAAATAAGGTTTTGCTTTTTAAGTGCATCTATGTAGTTTTTATCCAGAAAAAATAATTTTACCTGAAAATTAGTTTACTTTACTTTTTTGTAACAGGATGTATTCATTAAGTATCGTTAGTTCTTTAATATGTAGTAATAAGAGTATTTGTGGCCTCATTGTTTACAAAACTTTCGACCTAGAAATAGGATTACATCAAGGTTCATTCAATACTGTTTATGAAAACTTTGCCATCAGACGTGATCTCAGTTACCGAATATCAATAAACAAAATACATCTTCCATTGAATATATCGATACAAAAAGCTTCAGTGTAATTTCTGGTTGATATTAAAATTTTCATTTCATTTATTTATTTTTTACAATTCTAATATTGTAATATTTTTCAAGATTTCATCAAACACGATCCTCACGATTTTTATTTGATGAAAGAAACTTTGAACTTTGTCGCGAGCTTATTCAAGACTGAGGCTGAGGTTTAAATAAGGATAAACTTATATAATTACAAACGAAACGTTCAAACGTTCTTTGTTACATTTCTGTCTTCATTCTTTACTGTTTACATTTCATTGTACAAACGCTCTGAAGTTTGCGAGTATCACTTTCTGTAGAGGGATAATCTTTTGTCGCAAGTAACCCTTATTATGCGCCCATACAAACATATATGTAGGTTAAGTATGTTTGGAAAATGTTCGTCTGACTTGCTTTCAGTCTACCCACACCTTTGTAATGCATATATGAATGAAAAATTACTCAAGTGTCTATTATACGCGTTGGATCACTTGGTTTGGAGACTAAATTATAATAACATTAAAGGAATGATTTAACAAGAATAATGCTCATATATTATTAAAAATGCATAAATAAAGATTATATTCATAAAATGATAATTATTCTAAGTATAATTATTATTTGAAAACTCAGTGTTGCTAAATAGATAATAAAAAAAACATACAGACGAATTGATAACCTCCTCCTTTTTTTGAAAACGGTTAAAAATAACTTAAAAAAGCACTAAGTTTAATTATAAGTTATGATTATTTCATTCAATGAAACCCATTTTATAACTAGTTTGATAATAATTGTCAATCGAGAGTTTTTGTAAATAACAATATTATATATTAAAATTCAGGGATACTATTTGTATTTGTAACATTTAATCGTAATATTTAATAAGTTAAGAAGTAATCAATGTATATCAAAACATATTAGTAAAGTAGGTATTTCCATTGAACGTTGCAGTAACCGTTTTAATTGTCAGGTGACAGCGCTCCGATTCATTTTTCGCCTAAAGAATCGGTATAGCGATTCAACACGGAAACGCAGATAGCATTCTTGTTACCATTCCATATGACATGTACAACAGTGACATTTGAACAATAGATATTGTATAAGTCGCATATTTCTGTAAATCGGAACGGAGTTAAAATATCTCACTATATCTTAGCGTCTCAAAAACTCATTAAAAAAATATAAAGTGACAATTTTTTTTCTAAAAATGTGAGTAATATTCGTCTAAGATAAATTTTAGGATGTAACATCAGGCTTACTTCATACTGTTGAATAATATTCGCTTACCGATTTTGAAAGAAATATATTTTTACTATAAGAAATGAATTTTAATTTTACTAGTAATTCTCAGTCATGAATACGAAACTCTAAAACAATTAAACGTACATCTGAAAGCCTACTTTAATATTAAGGACGACGTATTATAATACTACGTACTATATTTTAATTTCGTACGCTTAGTCTTACAATAGTAATTATCTCTTGCGGTTTTATTACATACATAGTATGTATTTGTACGCTATCTTGTATAAAACATACAATATCTCCACCATATAAATGTTCGAATTTATTTCGAATTGTTCTATAAGCATCAAAACATTCACTTGGATGTTCAGACTATGTGTAAAATTAATGCGACAAACTTGCGTATTTGTCGTAAATATTTGTAATTTTATGATTTATGTAAATTCAAGTTCACAACAGTATAAAATAGTTTACAGATTAAAACGTCAAACGAACCCGATTAATATACAAGTTTAATATCAAAATTAATATTGCGTTGGTAAGCGCCGTATTGTCGTCAATAAAAACGTTGTCACAGCCAACCCGCTCCAGAGATGTATGTCTTTAATTACGGCCCCTACCAAATATACGTCTACGATTAAATGACAAACATAATGTTCACTACCCTTAATTAAATAGAAGCGCTTTTGCTTTGCACTACTGAAAATGTATTTCATTGAAAATTAGTACGGCGACAAGTAATGAGTTCGCAAATGATATATGAATTCGGATGCAAAAATACAATTGATTGAGTTAGAATCCGCATTGGTAGATTTGTTGGTGCCAACGTTTAATTAGTGAATATTTCTTTCAAATAGAGAAATATATTAAAACTTTCATAAATGGTTTTGGATTAAAGCTTGTTAATTTGTAAAACATATACAATATTAAATAAGAAAAATCTTTAATTCAAAAACAAACTGGTAGCTCTTTGTGCAAACCCGTACCTACGTTACACCCACTCATCAGATATTCTACCGGTAAACAGCAAATTCTTAGTATTGTTGAGTTCCGGGTTGAAGGATGAGTAAGCCTGTGTAACTACAGGCCCAAGGAACATAGTATCTTCATTCCCAAGGTTGGTGAAGCATTGGCGATGATAAGGAACGGTAAATATTTCTTACATCGCCAATGTCTGTGTGCGGCGGTGATCACTTAACATCATGTGGCCCATTTAGCTATAACATAACAAAAATAAATAAAGAAGCATATTTTTTAGTTATTCAGACATCAAAATAATATTGATTTTTCAGTGTTCGAAGCTCCATCAATACCCATGATCAGAATTGAATGATATTATTAAAATGCATCAAATCTCAGGTGCATAACTGTGTTAGTTACATGATATATATTCAAAATTACGCATTTAATTGAAAACACCACAGATAAAAATCATTATTGTTCTATGGAACAGTTATTATTTTTAGCAACATATTATCAAGATGAGTTAAAATTATACTTTTTATTTATTACCTCTATCTCTTAATTGGCTTCGTCGTTGGCCTGATTGGCCATCTCAAGGGTGAATACTATAGTGCACATAAATAGCCTTCATTCTCTCACTCTCATATAATCCAATATGACGTAAAGGACATGTGTGATACACAGACTGATATGGTTTCCGAGGCACGGTATTTTAAAAACTGCCGAATTCTACCCTCCCGAGAATTTTGAGATAGAAAAACCCCATACATTTTTACTGACCCGATCAGTTATATTAAACTACTCTTTATGCAGTAACTCGTTAAATGTATTATTTAAAATTATTTAAATGTCTGGTGTAACTTAATATTTTTGAACCCAGTTAATAGTCATTTAGAATAAGTTTAATGTAAATATTAATTATAACTTAAAAAAATATATTTCATATTTTAAATTTCCTGCAATTCGTTCGCCGGCCAAGTTTCTTGGCAATTCTTAACTTAATCTTCATTAATCAATTGGCCTACAAAACTTTTCAGTCTTAAATCTTCGGGTTATTTTATTCACTGGGCTACCACATTGAAAGTAAACTTTATTCTTTAAACTAGCGACCCGCCCGTCTTCGCCCGGGTAGCAGAGTTAATATTCCCAAAAAAACTGTCGTAGTATTGTATCAGCTCTTAGCCTCAGTGGGCGACAGCGGGATTGCAGCGGCGCGCGGGCGGTTGCATCACGCGTCTGTGTAGGGCCGGTTGAATTTATTTAGTGCGCGATAGTTTTCAAAATTACGATTACTCCTAAGATATAAATTTAAATTGGGTGGTGTAAAGGTTAATTGTGATAAAATGAAATGCTTAAAGAAAATAATTTGATATGGATTAATATCATATCGGTTTTTATAGCTTTCCAATTATCATATTATTATATAACCATCTTTTTAAACATTAAAGTGGGTATAGTTAGCTATCCTTAAACGATAGACATATGCTATCGCGGACTTTTATGTAGATCTATGAAACCCCTTTCAACAATTTCACCATACAATATTTTGTTATATTTCAAAGGGATTTTACAGCGTTTTTGCTGAAAGCTCCCAATCGGAGCGTTTTTTCCGCGCCAACTTCTTCAACAATTATCGTCATATTTCAACAAATTTTCAGAAAGCATTAATGAATTATACACGTAAACCTTTCTATTGAATCACTTTGTCTATTGGTGAAAGCCGTTTCCTTTCAGTAGTTTTTTAGTTTATCGCGTTCATACAGATAGACAGGAGCCGCGGGGGACTTTTTTATAATATGTAGAGATAAGCTTAAACAAACTATTTAAAATAATCGTAGTTTTGATATCAATGTCAATGTCGTTTAGCAAAAATGCTACCAGCAACTTGAAACACCATTCAACTTCAAACACCATACACACTTGAAATACCATTTTCTACCATACCGTCCTGTCGCTAGAAGGGGCAATAAAACGACACGTTATATGGTATAAAAATTATATATTTTTAATACTTTTAATATCAGTTTTTGCTCTAAACATTTGGTTGAATGTGCTTTATTGTATGTTTCTTTCTACAATTTGAACGTCTATTCGTTACTACACCCGGTATTATATAGTTGATGTGTGTTTGTCCCATATTAATTATTATGCCATTAATCTCAATAAGACAGGTAAGTTATTGTGCCCTCAAATGTTTCGGCGTAATTACAAATGTATGCTAGAAGTACGTCATAAAGAAGTAGATAATACCTTTGTCCAGGCGGTCAATTAAAAGCACTTTAATTCCTAATTTTATAAGATGAACTAAGTCTAAAGTATCCGAATTAGTACAATAAAGTAGGTTCCTAAATAGTATGGCTTATTTTATTTCTAAAACGCCATCAATGATTGAATTGTAAGTATTGAATATAAACTCGACTTTTTTTCTTTTATGTTTATCAGAAATATGATTGATAATTAAAATAAAACAAATTGGAGTCCGAGTTCTAGTTAAGCAAGAGTTCAGTGTTTGTATATAGTTACATTGAAAGTTACACAGAGCAAGGATTGTTAGGAAAAGTTTTACTGTGAGCGATGAAAGTGTTATGTAACGGATTAGTGATCGAATTTACGAAGAAGTTCGTAATTGCTGCAAGAATAACAATATTAATATTTCCTCGAATAATTTAAGTATTAAGACCACGAATAAGTAGAATTTAACAAATAAGTTTTAAAATTTGACTATTATTGAATGCATATTATATTCTGAAGTCGAAGTATCCTCACAACGTTTTCCTTCATCATCTCTTTCTAGAATCTCTTTATAGAGTTAAAGAAACCAGATGGACCTTCTCGTGGATCGCCATCCACAGTCCATCGCGCCCAAAAGTAAACGCTCGCTATTTTAAAAAAAACGTGTTGTCACGGTATTATTTAATTATGATTAGACACTATTTCTTTTGCCATATGAAATTTTAAATATTTAAGTTTGTTTTTGTTCAAGGGTCGAGTTCGAGATTATAGTACCTTGTTAAATTATCGTACAGTAATTTAAACTTTCATTCATGACAATAACTCGTATGACTAAAACCTTGAAACTTTAACAAAATGGCTCCCCAAATCGTCGAGTATAGACTAACTCTTTGTTTACATAGTGAATTTTCCAAAACTTTTAATGAGGGATACTGTAAGTATGTTGCGTTAGCACAAACATTCTTTTGCGATACTTACTTAATATAATAATAGCATATTCAGTAAATAATAATTTTTCTATTATTGTAATAAGAATTTTTAGTCTTTTTAAACAAAACAAAAGCTTAAATATTTTATTTGTAAATAACTTATTATGTTGACTGTACTTGTTTTGCTAGATACAATTTTATAATAATTTAGCGGTTAGTTGAATGACAAAACAAAATAAAGGGTTTTATGTAAAGTTAAAGCCAGTTAAATAATAATATCAGAAAATAGCGTGTTCACATTTGTTTTAATTATTCCTTTTTTTTTGTCTTAATTTCGCCAAAAAAACAATTGAGAAGAGAGATAATTGAAAATTAAATCAATCAGATCTAAGGGGTGAAAACTCAAACTTTTGTTCAATATATTTTTGTATTTTCGCTTAGATTGAAAGGTTATTAAGACGATTTATCAATTATAATATACTTAGATAATCATAGTATGTAAAGATTTTCAATGAAACAAAAAACTTAGAGCTAATCCTACCAAGCCATTCCAATGTGGATAAGTAGGATTACATGATTCTTTCGAGAATATATGTATGTTCCATCATGACATATTAAGCCATATGTCATAACTTAGTGGCACTTGCTCGGTATTGGACGTAACGTTTTCTTTCTGTATGAAATTATTTGGAAAAAATTAGCTACCCATGTTCTGCTACGAGTATGCTACATTCAAGCGTCTGATTAAAGTTGATTTTTACTTACTTAAGTTTACATAACTTATGAATTAAAGAAGACCCTAGTCCCAAAAAAAAATTTATTTACCAGTATGAAAGCAAACAATATCATTACCCCGTATAAAACAAAATACAAAACATTTATACTTAAATAAAAATATAATAAGTTGTAAAATTAATCAAAACTAACATAATATATATCTCAATAAGATATATACAATATATAACGACGCAAATTTATTTTATCTTATATCGTTCGAACAAAAACAAAAAAAAATAAACGAAAAATCATTCGAATAAAGTAAGCCAACTTAAACTAAGTCACTCTCACTAATCCCAGTCAATGAACTTACTATTGTATGTAAATATTATGTAAGACGTGGGTATTGTACACTAACTACACATAGTTAAGCTTTAATTAATGTTTTTTATTTAAATATTCGCTTTATTATTATAAAATATGTAAGCGGTCGGTAATTATACAACTATTAACCATTCCTTACATTGCCAATGCGCCATCAACTTTGGGAACTAAGATGTTATGTCTATAAAACTATTTATGTTTGGTGGTAGAGCATCTGATGTGTGTGTGGTACATATCTGTAAAGTCTTACACGAAGCTCTACTAAGTAAGAATAATATAAAATTATTAGTATTATTTAATTTTTAACATTAATGGTATTAAACGAATTACATATTCAAAGAGTAAAGTAATTATTTTAAAATGTTATATGTATGTGTAAACGTTGAAGACTTCCAAAGAATTTTAAAAGATGTATGGTTTATGTAAATGTTATAGAACTACTTGACGTTAAAAATATTTAAAATATATATATAACTGCAGTGTGGCAGCACCATTACATAAGTTTCATACAATAAGTGAAATCGTAAACAAAACCAGGAAGTTCATTTTAATATGCGTCTAATTGTATCGAAGTGAAACTAAAGCGGGTTCCTTGCGAGATCGTGTAATGTGTAATTAGGGTGATAATAACTCGGTACCATCGACCTGATTGGGAGCCAAAGTTAAAAGGTACGACTCTGCAATAACTACCAATCAATTCTTTGAGTTTCACTTGATTTATTAGATTTATATACATTTAAATTAAACTGTTTTCATACATTACAATATAAAATGGTTTTAGTTTATTTCGGTCTATTATTTTTATTATTAAAGTTTGATTAGAATTCTTACTAACCTTTAAGTTTTTTCTCAATGTCTCTACTTCATCATATACAGAAACGAAATAAAATTTACATATTATAATGTAATTATTATTACTCTAGAAAGTTATGCTCTAAACATTTCTTTTAATGCAATTTAATATAACTTAGTATTTTAAATTGGCTCGAGTTTCGAATCGAAGTTGATAAGGACTTTAGTTTAAAAAAATATTATAAGGCGTTTTATTTTTCGAATTACTCACAACATCAATCTAAGATAACTGAGAAGCTACCTTGACTCTTAACCGCGGTCACTGAACTCTATAAAGGTATTTCTGTTGACTTATTCAGTAGCATGCATCTACTAGAAACGCATAAGAGTTGCATGCCTCGCGATAATTACTATGTAATCTGAACGTGATACGTTTTGTAAATTTCTTTGGAATGTTATACATCTTAAAATGTACTTTATAAGTATTTCATATTTTAATTATTCAAAATATTACTCCCTGCCGTATTGCCTCCACTGGTGACAGGAAGGCTGGTTCATTATTCGTCCAGAGAATCAGAATTGCGATTCAAAGGGGAAATGCTAGCATTTCCACCATTCCGCGCGGTCACGACTTGTATAGTAATTATTTTTATTTGTATTTATTTAAAGTTTTAATCTAAAAATAAATATCCATTACAAGCGATAGTGCTATCACGCTTTGTGTTTACCCCTCTGAGCCTGTACGTTATTTCACTTATTCAAACGTAAAAATAAATACATGTTATTCTTGTCTCCCATACATTCGATAATATCTAAATGCTTATAACGTTGCTTAGCAGCTGTTAAGTTAAACACTGATTTCTCTCTTTCTGTCAATGGAATGGAACGTAATGAAATTTCTTATCGTGTCAATGTTTTCGTACAGGTGTTGACAAATTAATATTTGTTTTGTTATATTTGACTTTTAATATGAAAAAATCCATAAAAATAACAAATCCTTGTAATTATAAGGTAATTAATTTTATAGCAACTAGGTTAAGGATTGTATTTAATAAATACTGTTAAAACAACTTGTTTTCTTTTTAAAGGTATATTTTTAAAATGCAAGAAAATTTAGTATATGTATTGTGTATTTCGCCCAGTTGGTTCTTTGGGAACGTAACCGTAATTTGCTTACTCGAAGAGTAAGTACAATCTGACCACTAAGGCTAACCACTGATCCACTGTTTCAAAGGAATATAATATATTATATCGAACGATGCCTTTCAAATATTTACTACAAATTGAATAACGTCTCCAACTTTCAATTATATCTAAAAACCTATAAGTGAATTACAATTCACACTAGAATGGAAAATTTAATCAATCTGGCAAGCTCTCGTCAGGTCATGCAGATGGTGGGATTCCGTGCACGCAAATTACAAGCAGTAGAGTTATTTGTGTGACCTCTTTAGAAAGTATGGTTTTGTAAGATTTCATAAAGATTAAATTTGCTAACTGTAATTTATATATAATAATTTTGTGTCAAGCTTTAACGAAGAAAATAGTGGTTATGATAAATCTTATTATTTATATGCTCAAAGTTAAATAAATTATTATTAAAAATAATTACTGTAATATTATTATAGCGAGTCATCAAGGTAACCTCAAATCTTTATATCCTGAAAAAGAAAGAGACAAATGAAAAGTTACTTGGACTAGCCCAGAGCTAAAGTGGTCTAATTTTTAAAGTGATAAATTTCATCTGACTATTTTTAAACTATAAAAGCACATTTTGAACCGCGTTGCGTCTATTTTCTCGAAAAACTATTATTGTATCAAAGCTAGGTATCAAAATGTAGTTTCAGTACGGTTGTATTAACAAAAAAGTGTATTATGATATCGCATTAACGATGAAATTGTAAAAAAAGCTCAAACTGCCTACAAACATTTGGCGTGTAATATTCTCGGCAACGTATATTGAATGTCAACAACTAACTAGTACATATTTACATTAATTAATTTTATATTCAATCCTTTTAGCCTACTAAAAGTCGCTACAGACAGTTGTCGCTAATATATTCAAAACAATATTTCCGGCCACCTCGACCATGGCCTTCAACTTGTCTATTTTATATTCGTCCAGCGCCAACTTGAACTACATTATGAATACATAATTGATATTAAAATATCTGCTTCCACTTTATTTATTTTATTAATATATAAAATATAACCAGTATCGGTCTTATTAATAAACGTTGTGTAGTAAGATACTGACATCTCTTTCTGTCATCATTAATTTGACGTTTGAAAAAAGAAGACACAGCTTAACTTATCGTGCCAAAACAAAATTTATAGGTAGAGTCGGTTTTTTTTTATAACTAAGCAATTATAGTTATTCTAAATATTCTTAAAATAATTACAAGGGATATTTTAAATGAGGCAGAAAAATTTTCGATAACCTAAGCGAATTTCATGAACGACGGTAGATATCAAACATTTGCCGTTTAAGATCGATATGTTTGATGTCGCGTGAAAGATATTATAATATTCAAGTATGTCCGCAAACATTGATGCTCTCTTTAATCGCTCATGCTCATAATCCACTAGTTTTTAACACGACCGTACAGAGATCAGATGCCGTATCAACAGCTTTACAAACACAGGCAGCGGAGTGTAACACTGCAAATTTGTAAAGTCGGGTCTGAGGCTTAAAATTTCTTGACTCGACACTAAAATTAGAATATCTAAGTCGGTCACCGCGTCTAATCCCAGGTCGAACTCAGGCTTCTGCAATCGTCAGTCGAATGAAGTATTCGAAGTTAGTTTCGACTCGCAATATACCAATAAACGAGATTGCATCGAAATTGAAAATACCAAAACAAGTGACACCAGAATAAATCCAGCTTTACAGAACAGAGCTTCATTTAAATTTAGAATAAGTAATATTATAGGTATTTATACAGCTACTCTAACAAGTGAATCTTTACCGAAGATGGCAGGTTCAAACCCAAGAAAGCAGTTATACATGTAAATGTTGTTGATTTGTTTTTAATTCGTCTCGTGTTCGACGGTGAAGAAAATCATCGTGATGAAACTAAGATGAGTCTAAGAATAATTGCATAATTACTTCATCAAGTGTACATTGTAGAAGCTTAAGCAGGAGCTACATAAGAAACTTCAAAAGTGGAAAATATACCGGAAACGAGTTTTAAGTTTAACCTTTGAAGTAATTTTGCAGGTAAAGTAATTTAACATATAGATAACTATATTAAAAACATAATAAAACAACCCTGACTATTGAAGTAGATTTAATCGTGCGACAAAAGTCCTTCCAAATTTACACCTTGAGCGCCTCTGTGTGCGTTCTTGTGCCTGTGTTCGCATGCGTGCGTACGTGCCTGCGAACGTTATGCGTAATCTCAACAATTTAAAAGTCGCTGTTTAATTTCTGATAACTTAAGCTTTTCTCTAAGTCGCGGTTTTACTCTTGATTAGAAAACAAGGAATACTAATAAATACGACTTTTAAATATTATGTCAAATTAGCAAATAAGACTAATAGTTTGCGTAAAAGGCAGATTATACCATGCTCATAATCTTAATAATTTATATACTAACAATAACGGTATATTATATATAGTTTTTAACTAGAGATTTAAATATAAATAACATACATATATGTTTAGAGGATTACGCACCGGCCCATACCGAATAGATTTTAAGTGAAATCCGGCTTAGGGAGTCTTTAATATTTATGATTTACTGATAATAGTAACTATATGGTTATTTACATAATTAAATTGCCCTCGTGGGACTTGTTTTGTTATCTTTTAGTCAGATTTCTGGAAAACGGCTCAAGTATTTAAGTTTCAATTATTATCTTATACAAAAAATTATCGGCATTTCTAAATGTTATCGCTATTAAATGTTAGTTTCATCATTCACTCATCACCTTTACCGTTCATATATAACTCATTATTTTTTTAATTTCGTCCAACAATTATAAGGAAATATGTAAAATTTATTCAGTGTTTTATTGTATGGAAAACAGACATCCGTTCGTGACATGTTTTCGGCATTTCAACTTATCAATGTTAACCTAGAAACTCAGTACTAATTCTTATTCTCTAATGACATCATGTACTGTGTTACATAAAAAATAATATATCCCTATCTATCAAGTATATTATAATCTTGTATTGTGTAAAATATATTTATGTTGAAACCTTCACGTTTTCAAGTGTTATAAGTTAGGATTTGTTTCTCAGGTCTGAGGTGGAGGACAATAAGTAATTGTAAGGCTTCTATATTTAATAAAGATTTTTGACTTTTGACTTTGACGTTTGGTTACAAATAGATAATTATAAAAATAAATAATTATTTAAAGAGTTAATTTATACATTGACAGTTCTTGTATTAAAGCAAAATAATAAAATTTGTCACCAATAATTACTTTTTAGGATTAAGTGTATAACATTACAAGTGAATAAAGCTCTAGCCTTTAAGCGAGACTGTTTTTTTTATTTCTTTTTTCGTTAGTGGTAAGAGCAGGTGCTTAGAGGTTAAAAACCTTCAAGGGTCATGAGCAGGAAGCACGTCTTTCATATAAAAAGTAAAAGAAACGCAGTGGACGATACGACCGAGTTTTAATACAGATAGTAAAAGTAAATAAAAATGTTTTTATTTATTTTTGTTTTAATCAATATATAGTTTGTAATTTAATCTTAAATGTATCTACCTCTTTTATTAATGAGTATTATATACTATATACACACACACTATATATATATATATATAGTGTGTGTATATAGTATATAATATATATATATATATATATATATATATATACGCCTCCTCCCTCGTACAGGGGTGAAGCTACGGGCGGAAACTGGTTCAAAATAAATCTCAAGTAAATATTTTAAGAAACTCGACTGTCACGGGACGCTAGGCAGATGTGAAACTTCGAAATTGGTGGTCGTTAAAAATATTTGTAACTAAAGAAACAAAAATTATTATTTTTTTTTAATTTTATTATATATTGCTGTATACTATATACATCAAGAGAGATACAGATAGTAGAGAGCGGGACAAGAGAATGTCCTGCTGCTTGTCGTCCGGCAAACAATTGGGTTTGACGTCCGCCAATATATTCGTTACATGAAACAAACAAGTTGAAACATTGCAAACAAGTTGAACAGGCGCACCGATGTTAGTTGCAAACAACAATATTGTTGTTTACATAAATTACGAAACTTGGTTGATCGCATAAACTACCAACTATGTTTATATGGAACACTTGGAATATTGAAATCTGAAATGAAAACTCTTAAATTAAATCCGGACTAACCGAAGTCCAATGAAATTGTTCAAGAAAATCGCTTAAAACAAAACCATAATAAATGATTATTTTCAAATAAAATCAATGCTCTATAATATACATCGATAAACATCCAATACTACTTAACATGACATAAATATCGATATACCAGCTAATAATGCATTAAAAAATACTAATTCAAATTTTAAATATTATAAGAATATTTATAAATATCGATTTTATAGTAAAAAAATAAATAAAATGTATTCAATTAGATGTGTTTGGTTATCGCGTCACGTCTACGCGAAGACAATCACAATACGAACATCACAGAGCTAGTTCCATTACCGATGTGCTTCGAACCGTGGGACATAATGTGTTCAGTCCTTTGTGCCTGTAATTACACAAGCGCAGTCACGCTGCAAACTCTGATACAATAATGCATCCCTCCAGTGGGATAAGCTCTCGTAAGTAGATCATCTGATATGGCTTTATCGTTGGTCCAAAATTACACCAGTGTTTGTTCGTTCGTTCGACATATCATAATACTACTAAATTTTACATGAACCTAAAAAAGATTAATATAACGCCATCTATTATAATTTTTTTTACTAATTTTACCTTTGTTCTTGATGAAACCCCAAGGTAAAGTAAATAGAAGTAACCAAAGTGAATATAATTCAAATATTCGATTTGTTACGAAAATGAGTCGAAAAATACTTTAATATTTTTCTTAGATGTTTACATTACTGGTTAATTAGGTTTCATTAAAATATAAAATAACTTTAGTATATTCGCTCTTTGCGGTTGTAAAGGCGATATAATTAAAGTTAAGTGGCTTTTCAGTTTTTAATTTCATTTTCAAGAGATCGTATTTAAGTACGAGTATTACACGAAACTGGACGCTTTTGCAAGACGTTTACAAACATTATAACAGGAAACGTCACACTGATGCGACAACGCCTTCACTCCTCTTACGAAGTTTGCTGTTTATACCTCGATGGTCCAGTGTTAGAAATATGCAGGTTCTCTCATGATATTTTTTAAATACTCAATAGCAGTTGCATGGGTTTGAAGCCACCCTGTCGGACCCTATCCACTAGGCACAAGCCATATAATGTCAAACAATTATACAGTAAATGATCAATAGTTAAAGTGTAGACATAAGTTACAGCAATATAATATTAGTAATTTATTGTACTGAATTAATTTTGTTCTATGAAAATTATTCAAAACATCAAAACTCTCTTCAACTTTTATATTGATAGATTAAGAGAACGCTGAAAGCATTCACAAACCATAGCTGTTACGCAAGGCAAGGCCCATGACCTTAACGCTACAAGTTCATTTCCTATGGAGTTATGTAACTTACGCCGATAAGGCACGTGTTGATTATAATAACTTAGAACAGCTGCAATAGAAGTGGCTTGAGTTGCCTAAGTTTTGTTTAGATTCATTAAAAAATGTTTATATTTGAAGTAAAACTTCTTTGGTTAAAAACTCTTCTTCAAAACTGGTGTTCGAATTTTATAAACGTGTTAGTGAAACATTTCTGATGCATAAAGTGTTTACATCTGTCATATATATACTGAGTTGTTAATTCTATAATTTTTTTGAAAATCGAATGGGATATTAAAGACACAGTATTGTGTGACTGCCTCGTTGGTCTAGTGCCTACATGTAAGGCCGCAGACACGGTGGCCCTGGGTTCAATTCCCAGGTCGGGCCAATAAAATCATATTGATAGTTTCTATCGAAATTTCTTAGTAGCAGCCCGAAATCTGGAAGTTGGAAGTGTGTACACTCCCGTGCCTCGGAAAGCACGTAAAGCCGTTGGTCCTGCGCCTGAACTCTTTCCTGTCGTGTCGGATTTCCGTCTCATCGGGTTATGAGAGTAAGGGAATAGAGAGTGCACCTGTGTTTGCGTACAAACTTATGCACTATAATATTTCCTGCGCAGTGGGCTGATCTCTCTTGAGATTGGCCGCCGTGGCCGAAATCGGTCAGGAAACCGTAAAGGCAATTTTTATTTATTTACTACTTATATTTTATTAAAATTAAACATAATATTATTTGAACAAAATTTAATACATTTTCTATGCCACCTCTTTTGTATCTCCTATTCTGTAAAAGCTTAAACAATAGCGTTTGTACTACGGAACTACAAATAGCTTGAATGAATCATGAGCTGAATAATTTTACATAGTCTCGTATGTGAGATGTCGTTGTAATAAAAATTATATACTCTCTATAAAATAACTTGTTCAAAGTATATTCGTTATTTAATTATTTATTTTTAAAATAAATTTGTTATATTTATGTGATTCAAAAATAATATTATTTAAATGACCACGATATGGTGTGATATTTTGTAATGTAATGTAATATAAAGGCAAAAGTTTGTTTTGGGTTGTTGGGTGTTAACTTTGTGTAAACCTTGATAAATATTACATTAACTCTTATAATTAATCATAGAAAAGTTTGAATACGCTGAGCGAATCGTGCGTGTAAAAGTTAGTTTCAATTATTTTTAACTAAAAAATAATATTTTATTTAAATAAGTAGATTATTTGATAGATTGGTTATAGCCAAATATTGCCATTATTGAAATTTAACGTTGATCTCTGACATTAATGTCAATAAGGATATTTTTGAACAAACTCGCCGCAAACACGCCGCAGAAATCGGTCAGAAAGTGATATGCGACATTGACCATAATAATTATAGCATTTCAATACACGCATCAAAATAGTATATCAACATGAAGTGAATTCATACACAATAGCACTGCAGGCGTGTCATACACATGTATCGTAATTTTCGCATCGACACGTATTCCCTTTGGACCGTCAACGTTAATTTGACGTTAATTATGTAACAAGAACTGATTAATATTGCGCGTATTTCAGACGAATTGAATGCATATAAAAACCTTTGATATTTACAAAGAAATTACATAATAACTACTGTTATTTTCACTCGTGATCAAAATTTATCATTATCTTTTTATGGACGAAATTCGTTGAATTTAACTGCGATAACATATCACGAAACCTGTCGAATGATATACATAAGTTTTTCTTCTTTATAATAAACTATCCTAGCCTTTAACTGTCTTTAAATTAAAATTCTTAGAGCTTATTCCACCATACTGCTACACTGTGTCATATGCACGTTCCACTTGGTCGTCACGCTTTACCTTTTTGTAGCTAATACTAAAAAATTGAGTACAAGTTTGAGCGCTCATATATTTTTATTTAATAACGACTCATTTGTAAAAATACTTTATTTATCAGTAATGAGGTGTTATGATGTGGAAATTGTAATGGAACTGTGTTCAATTTTAATCTTCAGAAGCGAAGAAACTTTTTTTTCTATTTTTATATTTTCAATTTATCTCTCGTCGGCTTATATATTTATGTATTCATATCAAAATGCTCAAAGCTATAACATCAGAGAATATACGCTAGAAAAACGTAGCAAATGATTTTATATATAGTCTAATATATCATTTTAAAATTATATATCCTGTAATTTTTGTTTTGTTATTTGTTATAAACTTTTATTATAGATATTATTTACGTTTAAAGTTTAGACGGAAAACAGTTTCACGAAACACGCTATCGTTTTATAGGCGTCAATTAAATCAATTTTTTACCATAAAACGGAGATTTGGTAATCTTTATTATTTTCAGAATCGACTGAACTTAAGACTAATTCACGTGTAACGCATACGCAGACAGACAAGGCAATATGACCATTACGTATAAACTTAAATATATATCACAATGTCTATTTTACCTTGCAATGTTTGTTATACCTAAATATTACGAATTCATTACGATGTCGTGTTTATCTGGCTGCACTTCAGGGTAAGATTCCACTCGTGGCCTGTATGTTCTATTAGCTTGCTGGAGTAGGTAAATGAGTGTAAGGGCGTTGTTAGCTCTGTCATAAGCAAACAAACGCTTATGTAATTCGTAATACTAGTAGGAAAAATGTATCACCCGTAAGTTTAGTGACTAGTTTGTACGTCTCGATGTACTGGTTCAAATCCCCATATCAGACCGGGGTTAGGAATTTAAATGTAATTAGGTTAGTTGGTCACGTTCGTTGTTCCTGCACCTCTCACCAGTCGTGTCGGATTGCCGTCCCATCGGATTATACACCTGTATGCACACTCTATTCCCTCACACCGAGACTACTTCCGCATTATAATACCACCTCAGCATTTATTATCTACAATAACATGAAATTCACGCTTGTCGCGTAAATGGTCTTAATTCAAGGCGTGTGAAAATGCGAACCGTAGTTACTAAATACTAAAACACTACTATTATACACTAAAAACTTTCTCCGAACGCGTTCCATCGTGGTATAACTTTTACGTATATTAATTTAGTAGATTTTCAGTTTCAAATTGCTAACAAAATATCTTCTCATGTAGTATAGATTGATATTTATCACGATGGTAGAATTTCATCCGGGATTATTATAATTTAATAGACCGACGTTCATTCTGCGAGGGTTTATCACCACGCCGGCGAAATGGTGTCCGGGAACGGTTATCGTTGTTTACATGTGCTATAAATTAGAAATGCAAATATCATAAGCCCTCGTATTGAGTCGCTTTCTATTGTCCGAGAATTTAACAAGTGTACAAACTATAAAAACTTTATTGCGAACCATTTTATAGTTTACAACAACATTGAAGTATTGAGTTTACGTTAGTTAGGTTCCGTGTTTACCGGAAATTAGCCACTTTTCATTCTCTTACATCACCTTTTGTTGCCTATTGTTTAAATGTATAACAACTAAGGCTAAAATTACATACAATGATAAAAATAATTTTACTAAGTTTACAGATTATATAACTATTCACATGTCGTCTGCTAAAATATATTTGTGATGTTAATTATGCTATAATATGAATACGATTTTTATAAGTGATTAGTGCTCGCCCGTAGTCAAACTTGTTACCTTCGATTAAGATAATTGGTACAGCTTAATGTTTATGATTCATACTGGTCTAAAATACTAGTTCGTATTATTATGTTCTAGTTCGAAGGGTGAGTTGGCTGAAAATTAGTATAATTACAAGCACGTACCATCTTCGCTCCCAAGATTGGTGGCGCATTGACAATGTAAGGAATATTGCTTAAATTACCAAAACCTGTGGGCGGTGCTGAATGCCATCAGGTGGTTCTTTTGACAGTTCTTCTAACTATTATTAATAAATAAAATCTATCTGTATATTCTTAGCTCACCTTAACGAAATAGCAAGTATAAATTAGTATTATTAAATTATACATGATTTCTCAACCTTAGCAGACGTGAGAGAGTTGATCGAAGTCCGAGAAGATCGAGAAGATCGAAGTAGCTTTAATAATATCACGTTCAAAACGATTGGACTCGTCTCATGCTAGACTACTCATATCAGCTAGTGATACGATAATTGAAGATATCTCTTTGAAAATTATAGAAAGTTATAGTATTTCTTATATAAATATACATCATATAATAAGTTTGTATGTTCTTTGATATTATAGTAAGAATATTTTTAAGAAATTAATTGTGATTTTTTTCTACCTAAAGACACTTTCGACATTTAAAAAATGCCATTTAGGTTGCTATGTCTACTATTTGAAATTATTTTAAACACAACGATAGAATGATCTACAAGCATTCTACCGTCAAAATATAAGCTTCATTATATTATGTTTCCTAAATTATGAATTATGTGGTAGAGCTTTGAGCAAACCTATCTAATTACCACCCACTCACTAATTAATTTCGTCAAATAGCCAATACCTTGTATACTATTAATAGTAATGTCTATTTATGATGCCACGTATCGATTTTATATCAAAAACATTATTATATATCCTGAACAAATAAATAAAATTGAATGTACGTCTGTGATTTCTGAATAACGCCCTCTTTTTGAGTCAATTTCGCTATTTGCGAGAACAAAATCGAAATGAACATATTTTATTATTTTCTAATATTTAAATATTTTATATCTGTAATTCAAATACGCCAGTAACTGTTACGCGAGTAAAGCTGAGGTTTTTTATAATATAAAATCAAATTGCCTTGTCTAGGTTTTATTACTGAGCAGTCACTGCTGTACAGTTGAGCTTGACATTAACTACGTTACTTGTACTCGTACTGAAGTGATTATTTATTACTCCTTCACGTCCGCCACATAATTGGTGACCCCGACGTGATTTGTGTTACTACTATGTTGAAGTATTCGTTGATTTCAAGCAGGAATAGATTATTTCAAGCAGATACATTTAATAATAAGTAATCATAATAATATTTTTTCCTTTCGTTTGCTTACTTCATCCCAATCTCAAGAATGAGTGATAACGTCGTGAGTAAACTTGTATATGTTTGTAAAAGAGAACAACTGATACATCTTTATCCTTGGGAGAAGCCTTGGGTTGGTCCCAAGGCTTCTCCCTACGAGAAGAGTAAGTATAATAGTATACTAGGTAAGAATAGGTCAAACACAGACGGTTATTTACTTCTTTTCTATTTAATAAAAATATTGCTGTGACGTTTTCAAATAAATTGTTAGTTCTATATTCCGAGTATTTAATTATTAAAGGGGTTTTCCTCAGTGAGTGCCCCTAAGAAGTGTTTCCTGGGTTTGCGAAGTTTTGACACGGAAGACAAATAAATTAATTTAATTAATTTATTCAACGCAACCCGTCTATAGCTACAAAAGCAACGGAGTTTATCAAAAAAGGTATCGCTAAGACGGTCATTTTACATTTTTTGATTAAGTTTTTTTTCACTTAGAACGTCTAAATTAATTTTGTCCGTTGACAATAAACGTTCTACTGTTTCACGATTAAAACCTTTCACTTGATGGGTAGCAATGACCACTGCTATAGTCTTTGATATTTGAAAAAATATTAACCAAATAATTGTAATTTATAGTAGGATAGGGTAATGAAAGGTTTATTGGGAATTAAGACATTAAGACGCAACAATGAATATTCTTTCTTTGCGGTAGAATATATGATGGGATTGTACATAGACGGGCTTGCACAAATCCCTTCTACCAAATGAACAGGTGAAAACTTCTAGAATCTTATAAATATAAATTAATTGTAAGAATTTAACAAAAGAAAATTAAAAAAATAATATCTATTATAAAATAACTTAATTAGTGGACGGGCAATGGGCGATGGAAAATCCATTTGGTTCAGTTAATTTGAGTAGCCCTTTAATCATTTACAACAAGGCTACGAGGTTAAAATCTTTCCTTTAATGATTGAGTTGTTACAATACATTAAATATTCATAATTTTATACATGAGGGAACAATTTTGACTTTAGACGATTATAATTTATCAACTAGCTAAAAGCCCGGTGGCTAATAAAATAATATATAAGAGAATATGGCTCAGCGGCTAGAACACGCGAATCTTTACTTAAGTTTACGGATTCAAGCCAGGCCAAGCTACTGTTTTTAAGTGCTTGGTTTGTAGTATAAATCATCTCTTGCCGGCGGGGAAGGAAATGGATGGATTCCTATGGGATATATTTGATCCTGCTGAAATAAGTTCGCTAAAAGCAAGTAGAAAGCAAAAAAATCTTTAACTTTTTGGGAAATAAACTTATATATCATAACATACATATATTACATTCGTAGGTACTTTACTTTAATTTAAAAAAAATATTGTATTGTGTTAAAAAGTGCAATAAGTCTACAATTTAATACTCAAAAATATTAATTGTTAGGCAAAACAAAAACAGTTAAGTGATAGGCTGAATGTGTTATATTGGCAAGCTTAGGATTGATCTTTGATTTGACTGATTTAGTTTGTCTCACGCTACTCCAATGCGAGCTGGTGAATAAAGGAGTAGCAGAATTTCTAATAATAGGTCCACGTGAATAGCCTATTTCAATCACAAGAGCAGTAGAGACATATTATAAACAACTCTGACATTGAATGGAAGTGATATAATTGATCGAGATCTCGAGTATGAACTAACGATATTATTTATGGATTTGACGTTTTAAATGTCACTGAAGTTGGTATCAGAACTATGGGAGTAAAATTAAACTGAATATGTGTTAGTAAAAAAAGTAATAGCCTGTCCCACTGCTGAGCTAAGGCCTCTTCTCCTTTTTTTGGGGAGAAGGTTTTGGAGCTTATTCCAACACGCTACTCCAACGCGGGTTGGTGGAATACACATGTGGCAGAATTTGAATGAAATTTGACACAATCAGGTTTCCTCACGATGTTTTCCTTCACCGTCAAGCACGAGATGAATTATAAACACAAATTAAGCACATGAAAACTCAGTGGCGCCTCCCCGGGCTTGAACCAACGATCATCGGTTAAGATTCAGGTGTAGCGCTATGAAGAATCATGTATCATAACGACGACAAACTATTTATTTAGTAATTTATTGAACGCGTTTTAATATTATTGTAATTTATTGAATAAAATGTTGAATCCAGTTTAAGAAGTAATATTATTTTTATAAAGTTATAATTTTTGAGTGGCTCACTTATAAATTTTGTTTAGCGATTGTTTAGATAAAACTGCTTTATCTCTTTCTGACATTATTGATTTAACATTCGAAAGAAGACACGGTATAGTTTAACTAATCACCCACTAAAATACGTTTATATATTCCACATAATATGTTCGATATTTAAAAAATACACAGCATAAAGTTTATTTTGTAAAACAAAATATAATCGATGAACAATACGTGTCCTCTTAATTCTCAGCAATGCCGATGAACTGAAGTGAGTTTAACTACGACTCCATCTACATTTACTGCCTGTTTTATTTCGTCACAGCAAAACAATTTCCATTCTTACAGCCCACGCTTAAGGCTTGACGCAAACTTGAACGTCTACACTGAAAATTTTTCAAAGATGTTGATTATATTATTATAATTTTATAATAATAATAATTTTACGTTATTATAGACGTTATATTTCCATATAGTGTTAGCAATAACCTTTGTTACATTATACATTAGTATTTAAACCATTAGAATAACCACCAAAATAGGTTTTATTATATTAAATGTGCTTAACATATAATCATTAACGAAATGCTTTAATTAACATGTTAAAAGTTGTAAAGCAGTTGTATGGAACTCAATGTTTTGTCTTCATTTTTCGAAATTAACAAAATAGATAAACAAATGAATGACCCACAGTTCAAAGTTTATTAGTAAGGCCGCAAAATTTTCTCTCCGTAGAAAGTTTACAGGAAATGTATAATTATGAAGTACAATTTGAATATGTGGATGCATTTTTCTATTCTTCGTTCTCAATTGTTTAGAATAATTTAGCACGCTCCAGTTGCATCAATACGACTTATGACTCATACAAAGCGTATTAGGTAAAAACAACAACATGATTTAATTTTTACATTCCTGTAAAAATTTGAATCGTATTTTTATTTTAAATTCGGGCGGTAAAAAATCTAGTGATTTCGCTAGGCGCTGTCTATGGGTGGTGATTACTTACCACCAAGTGACAAATTTGTCTGTCCTCCTATTTAAAAAAATCAAGCACAACATTTTTATTCTTATATGCAGACTAATATAACAATAGTATTATACTACATAGCTTTGGTATCGTAATCGAAAGTGTAAAGCCGGCCTAAAATAGCGTTTCTTGTTTTTATACTTCAAAATTCTCGAACAAACATTTAAATAAAGTTTCAATGGATTTAAGAAGTCTTTGTCGCCTTTTCGAATACATTCGCTTTTTCTGTGTTTTACTGTGGGTTAAGTTGATAAATAATTCTAGGTTAGTTTTGTGCATATCAAAGCTTCTTTTAATATAAAAGAATATTTACCTACTTGTACTAATGAAAGTCCCAATGCATTGTGTGAAAGCAGATACAGAAATAAATCACTCGTTATTATAAAGAATAAGATAGATAGATTACCCGAAGTAAGTTAGAAAACAGTGCACTAATCCTGGTGGATATCCAGTTGATAAAAACAGGTTTTTTTTTTTAACTTTACGTATACTAAAAATATATATTAATATAATACTGCTAAATCTTACTAGGAAGTAGGTTAATAAGTATTTATTAATAAATTATATAAAATTATTATAGCTTTAAATTTTGAATGTTCTCGGAAGCACCGCTGCCGTCGTAATACATAAGCCAGGCGTTTTATAAAGTGCACTTGATTGATAGCTGCCCATAATGACAGCCACAATACGAGACAGCAGCATAACATGTATCGCTATCTCTTTCTTACAAATAACAGGCATCTGAATGAAGGGACAGTATAATGACTCGATTGGAAGATAGCTATTTACGGGGACGACCAGGTAGATAGGCGACCTAATATAATCAATAATGTATTATGTTTTCAAATATAGAACTTACTTCAAAAAATTGAAATCGAAGGAAAGAAAATAAAAATATTAGCTAGAAATACGACATCATCGTATATGGATCATACTTCTTACCTGAAACAGTATTTTATGAGCAAAGTTCATATAATACTATACTAGGTCGGAGTATAATCCTAATTAAATACATTTTTGTGATATTTAATAATAATAATGTTTCGTATTGTATGTCTATACGTGCATACATACAACATTAAATGAGCTTTGTTTTGCTTTGTTTATTGAGCGCTCGATTGTAAATTTATTTTACTTTTTTTTTATTATGTTTATGTGTGTGTTTCTTTGTTTTTATTATACATGTTAGTTTGTCTATGTTTAAGCAGCACCCACACAAGATGATAAGGTATAGGTGTTGTATTTTGTTGTATAAATGTAGAATGTTTTGTTGTAGAAATGTTGTAGAAATACATAAAGTTAAATACCAATAAACTTATTTTCTAAGACAATCAAATATTACAAATGTCATTATTATATCGACGCTTGATTGTCGAATTATGTAGTAAGCTTTGCATTGAAATCATCGATTGCGTTCCTGCGGTCCTCTACAATATTAGTAATCCCGTTACACTTGTAAGTCCCCCCCCCCGGGCTTGGAGAGCGAGCACGGAGTCCTGCAGCCAACCATCAGTACAAGTCAGAAGAAATGGAGAAAAATGGAACATCAACCAAATTAATTCAATTTTAATAATTTTGTTTGCATGTTTTTTGTTGTGCATATTTCGATTTTTTTCGAGAGACTTTGACTAGATGAATTGTTTTAACAAGCTCGAAAACTCGGAATTCTCTTTAAGTTTTTAATATTTTAATAAAACTAGATAGATAAACTAAAACTTAAATAATCCTTTAATCACTAGAAAATATTAAACTTGTTATGTCCCAATATCTCCAATGTCTTGCACCACGGGCGCACGTGTAAAAACCGGTCGACGGAGGCGGGTCCCGGCTGCCGTCCTCTGTTCGATGCGATCCTGATGACTAAGTGACTAAGGTTTAAAATATTTCCTGATTTTAAAAACGTGTGGAATTTGCCCTAATCACTGAAGGACGAATTTAATTTTAGTTATATATATAAATTATCGGATCTGCTTTTCCATGACCTAAATATTATATTTCTGAGCATTTAGTAAGGATTCAGAATGGCCAAGTGGCTAGAACACCCAAACCAAAGGCAGACAAACAACTGAGCAATGTTTTTATAATAATTTATCACGCAGATAGTGATAGAAATTGCGTTTCAAAATAGGGAAATTGTAAATCTTACATACATTTGTATATTCCTATAAGTTCTTTGAAGGCATGTTATATTTAAATTATATTTTGTAATCCATGATGAACCGGACATGTACCGAACTTCCTAATATTGAAGCCTTATATTCAAGAGAAGAGGAGATATTTGCACAACGGTGAGATACACACACGGTATTCATTTTTTACATAAAGCGAAATACAAACAGAATAGTCACTTTATAATTGCAATATTACAAATAAAATTATTTGAAGCATATAAAAGACTTCAACGCTTCATACTAATGAAATGATAGTAAGTTAAAATAACTTATAATTTGCGTAACAATAAGCACTTACAATCTATGGTTTCGGTGTGGAAAACCCAGATTTGTTTCTTACTTTTGGTATGTTTTCGTATCTTATTCTAACATATGTTTAATACTGAATCAAGAGCGGAAATAGACATATCAGCAAACAGAAATGCATTAAGTACCACGAAAATTGGTATAACTTACTTTTGTTAAAAATACAACAACAGTACATGAAAAGGATGGCAATATTCAAAGTAATATGATTTATATTGTCTCTTTCTTTAATAATTGAAGAGTGATAGAGACAGCGATATTGATATAATAAGAAGCGACATCGAACACCGGTTACATCGTTCAAGGGATTTTGATAAAAAAATAATAAATACAAAGTAAAAGTTCAAGGATCGAAACGCTGTTAAGTAACGACGTATATTGCCTCTCACTCATACATATCAATAAAAAAGTATGTGTAAGGGACCATTTTATTTGATATTGAGGCACAGGAGCGAGGGAACTTCGTATCGATGAGGCAAGTTTATCGTTCATTGTATGCAAAATAAGTCAATACTTGTATGATTACTATTGTAATTTTGGGTTCAAAATACAAAAAGGTAGAATGAAAAGAAAGATCACAAAACATTTTATAATTCTAATAATCAGGCTTTTAGAGTTTATGAAACCATTGGCAAAATATGTCATTAACGAAAATATTAAAGAATAGAGATCCCTGGGGTACTCCAGAATAGGATAGTAATGACGTTGAAGAGTAAGCATTATTATCACTCGATTATGATGGCAACTCTGTTGACGCGACGGTATTTATACTGATTTCAGTAAGAACTTCGACAAAGTTGGTCATGCTATACTGTTACACAAACTCGAGGTGGGTATATTCAATCTAGTAAATATATAATTGTTGTTAATATATAATAATATTTTATTAAGTCGCAGTGCAAAAAACGCTTATATTTTGTATTCACGTTGCATTTTTCATTCTGATCATTACAAAATGTGTAAGATTGATCACCAGTGTTATTACCGAAGGAATTCTGATAGCGGTGTCTCAATGACTTATTATACCAATATTTATAAAGATCGTACAGCACCTGCCGTCCATTGGAACTTTTAGAATAAGACAAGACGGAAGTTTAAGGATACCATGTCGTCAGGTAAACGAAAATGTTCACAAAAAAAACATACATACGAATTGATAACCTCCTCCTTTTTTAAAGTCGGTTAATAATTGAATGATTCTAAAACCGAACAAAATAAGAGCATGAAGGGCACACGCAGACTACTCTGCGCCAATATTGACTTTAACCTGTACCTACTAATATAAAAAGCTTGATGTGTAGTACAACGGAGATTAACTAACTGTTTAGTATAGAATACAATGGTATTATAAAATAAATAAATATTAAATTTATTATTTCACTGATTTGCAATTATTAAAATTTTTAAAATTTTGTAAATATTATGTTTGGTTGCCTTAAAAAAACAAAAACATAGAAATGTTTAAAATAGAACTAATTATTTTGTTAAAAATTAAAAACTGTACCGTTTTCAAAGTTCATTGACCATCATCGTCTCATGCTCGAATGCATCTCCAATCAGTGACTAATCGGTACAATGGGCGACATAAGTGTGAATATTTACATTTCAAGCAACATTGATCTTTATATATTTACAAATAGGCGTTCTTATAGTCTGATTGATTCACTTTAACGTTGTTTGTTGTATTTCTAATTAAAAATTTGTGGGCCTCCTTTTCGTATTTTATCGAAATATTTGAGCTTATCAATTGCGCAATACAATATTAATTAGTGTGTGAATACTTATGGAATTTCGAGGGTATGGAACCGTTAAAAGCTGATTAATTATTTATTTAATTAATTAAATTTTAACAATTTAATTACTCTTCATAAAAATATTTACAAAAACTCGATCGTTTTGGTAAAGATAACTAAAACTTCTCCAGTTGAATCTACTTAAGAGAAAGTACTCGTATTATAATTATGTGAATAAGTGCACAAGTTATATACTCTATGAGGAAAATTTAAACGTGTAATTTAAATGCAGATTTGATTGTTTTTTTTTCACAAGTTGGTGTCGTTATTGGCACTATTGTATCGGTTAATTAGTTTAGAATAATAAATTGAAGCCAAAATAAAAGATAGGTAATGATTTCAAAAAGGTAACGTAACCTATATATGACGATAGCAAGAAAAATTAGAGCTTTCAAGAACTTAAATGTTTCAAATCAAATCAAAATATAGTTTTGTATTTATTACACCGGGCTTAAAATTAATTGGTACGTCAAAAAAGTCGTAACATTATTTTTATAATAATAAGTTATTTCAAAAAATATTATTATCACTTTATATTATAAAACAAAGTTCACTCCCATAATTTTTTATACATTATAATTATATTGTTGTTAAAAAAATTCAAGAAGAAAAGAAAAATAAAATTTCGAATGCGCCAAGGCCTTAGAAATATGTTATGTCCCTTGTGCGTGTGGTTAGTTACACTGTCTCACTCGCCCTTCCATCTGAGCACAACCAAACTAAGTATTGCTCTTCGGTAGAATATTCTATGTATATATATAATAAAAATGTAACAGATCGATGTCTGTACTTTAAAGACACTGGAAATAGTTAATAGTCTTTACTAAAGCAACAGAATCCAACACAATAGTTTTTAGATTTTTTTGTCTATGAGTCTGTACATTTACTAACCGATCTGTACGCTAAAACTAATCGATGTATTTTTTATCGATGTTAACTTAAAATATAGGCTGTTGTTGTTGTCTGTCTGATATGGAGGAAGCCGGTCGACGCATCGGTGAAAGCATTTCAGGACAAGCACGACCATCTGTAATGAAGCACACGAGAAGAGTCTGTTTGTATGTGCGTTTGTGTGCGCTTACCTTAGAAACAGCTTCACAGCTGATTCGGGATTCGGTTTCCACTAATGTATTGTGGCCAACTTCACTTAAAATTTAGTTTTATTTTAATCGGTTTATAAATAAAAAAGTGATGTCAATTCAAAGAATCACGTCGTACATTTATTCGATAAAAATGATATAAAATACCTGTTAATCCTAGTCATCATTTTGATGATGAATAAAAAATGTAATAATGATCCATTAAATTATTAAAATGCTGAAAATAATCGTTAAAATCTAAACCATGACGAATTCCTTAAAACAGGAATTACTAATTTGCTTAACGAGCAAAGATCGAACCCGTTGCGGTCGGCGCAGATGCCAATTGCATGAACACTGCGCAATCATTATCTTATCTTTCAACTTGCCACGACACGAACAAAGAATTCGTTTAACTCATTCCTAAGTTATGTTCATGCCTTACCTAGAAATCGGAGTTAATTTTGTACAAAAAAAAAATATCTTACAAAGATATTAATTTTCAATTATACAAATAAATTTATTTAACTTCGATGAATATAAGAAAGTTGGTAAATATTTCACGACAATATGGATACGGAATGTTATCTACTTAGACAATAATACTTTAATAAATAAAAATAAACAATTTAGTAGAAATTTTTCCAAGTTCAATGTGTGTCACAGTGATCTGTCCCGAAGAGATAGCATTCAGTTTTACGATGGGTTTGAAAATGAATACTCATTTTTGATGGAATCTTTTGTGTTACAGACCATGACAAAGAACATTTCCTAGCCAGATATTTTTATTACATATGTATGTGATGTCCTTTACACAAAGGTTGCAAGATGAGTATACTACTTGAATAGATAATAAAAGTGACGTTTGTACAATTTTTTTTCTGTCTCATTCTTTCTTGTGTTTTGGTGTGCATTTAAATATGTATTTGCATATACGTAGAAACCTTAATCGAATAGTGAATATGAAAGATAAATTAAAATTAATTACATAAAAATTATTATTATTATTATTTTTTATGTTGATTTTAAAACGCCTTTCGCACCGTAACGGTAACTATTTGTTAAAAGTTACCTCTAAATCGTATTCCTTATTATTTTTTTAATGTGACCTGCATACTTTTTGCTTACTGCTTATAAAAAATACGTAAAATATGCTTTGTTCGAGTAAGCTCTTTCAAATTGTAAGCATCCTGCGATCTAGGGTTCAAATCCCGGGTCTAACCAATTAAACGGTATTGAATTTACTTTAGTATATCCAGCGCAGTTATCTAATGGCTGAAATATAATTAGTTTTACAAATGTTACAAATTATCACTTCAATAAAATAAAATATTTTTGATGTAGAAGTGAATTAACATCCATTAATTGCCTATAATGCACATATTATTGTCATTTGGGTGCGATCAATATTCGAAATTACTTTCAAAAGTCGCGTTGAAAGTCGGCTAAGAGAACGTACAAACATTTAGTTCTTTGGTTAAGTAAAAGTGATAATTATGCATCTTGGCATGTCTGGTATTAAATATTCTAGGTCATCGATGACATACTGACTTTAAGTATTAATCAGTAGTACGACAGACATTCTTAAATTCAAACAAAGAACATTATGTTCGGAACAGCCAGATGGGAATAAGGGCATTTGTTCAAATGACCAAATGATAAATAATGTGATGACGATTACGGGGAAGTCCCCCTGACTGAATTCGGTCATGCCAGTGAAAAATGGTCAACTGCGCTGAAAAATCTCTGAACTCAAGTATACATAAATTACAAGTACACTCTCTAATCATTTGTTGATCCTACATGAACTCTCTCCGGTGGACTAAAGTCTGACTGTTCAATTAAAGTGCGATATTATGTTCTTCACGCGTGGGCAAAGTTACGTGCTGAAACCAGTAACATAATTATTCATTAAACTATAATCCCCGATACTTTTGTCTGTTTCGTTGCTTAATAGTTACATATAAGACCTGATTGCCTCGTTGGTCAACTGACTACATGTAAGCTATAGACACGGTGGTCCTGGGTTCAATATAATGTTCTGCGCAGTTGGCTAATCTCTAATGAATCATCGCTAATGAAACATTTCTACATTATTATTTACACTTCATCATCAAATGATATTATAAAGCGATATTAATTAAATTTTTGGCCAGTAACAGCCAAACCTTAAAAAATATATTGAAATATTTTGTAAGAAGAAAAATATATATTTGCATATAGATTAGATTATCAAGCTTCGATGTCGAAAACAGACCAACATTAGAGACTGCTATATAGCTATGTACTCCATAGTACTTTTGCTGAAACATAATTTCTTATTATACTATACTTCACAATCGATTTGCGATTATATTATTTTGTATAATATATAAGGTAATACTTTTTTTTTATTTCATAGGAAGGCGGACGAGCATATGGGCCGCCTGATGGTATGTGGTCACCAACGCCCTTAGACAAGGGCATTGTAAGAGATATTTACCATCGCTTACATCGAAAACGCGCAACCAACCTTGGGAACTATGATGTTGTGCCTGTAATTACACTGGCTAACTCACCCTTCAAACCGGAACACAACAATACGAAGTACTGCTGTTTTGCGGTAGAATATCTGATGAGTGGGTGGTACCTACCCAGATGAGCCTGCACAAAGCTCTACCACCATAACGCTCAAACGGAAACAAAGTAATCCAAAACTTTCTCGTAAATCAAGATATTATGAAATAATAACAGAGAAACTCAAAACTGTTTCTGGTTGAACAGAATGCATTTGGCATGCAGATCAAATATTAGCTGAATCAGAAGCGATTGAGTTATTCATTTCTAATCCATATGCAACCTCAACATAAATTATTATAATAGCCTCTCATTATGGAGGGATGAATATACTGGAAATACTGGAAAATCCTAAGTATAACCATAAACAGATTAAAGGCACGACGGGGGTCGGGGTTGAAAACAAGGTGCATTATGCTTGCATTATGTGAGACAGTCAAGTCAATATATAGAGAAAGTGACAACGATAAAAATTGAGCTAGGGAGAAGGTTTTTAAATAATATACAGCACTAACCGCGAAGGAATGGGTTAGGTTAATCCTTAAATTTGAAGGAATTTTACAGTGGACATTGTGCATAGGCAACATTATTTTTATAAAAAATAATACAAATACATTTGAATGTAGTTTTACTACATTTCGAGCTATTTCTTTTCATAAATTCAACAATTCATTGATCAAAGAGTCCAGAAATAGGTTTAGCAATTTCCACCTCTCTAATATGCAACCTTCGATGAAGATAATCTTTAACACGTTTATCTGAAATCACTTTTATTTAACCTTTGAACGTGCCTAGGATTTATTATATCGCCGACGTATATTCGTTTATTGAAATAAAATAAAACACTTTAGAAATACTCAAATAGTGTCACAAGCAAAAGTTATTTGTTTATATTATTTGACTTATCAAGATTGCCAAAAAAAAAGTTTTATTAAATAGAAGTATTTATTTACTTTTAGTAAACTCTTACTATATTTTTATTTTTTATTTTTGAACATAATTTAATTGACTTAGATAAAAATATTCTTTGACCTTCAGTTCACAGATGAACGCTTACTAATGAAAACGCATGTATGGACGGCTACGAAGAAACTCCAAGGCATTCATAAATGGGGAATTAAATTGTAATGAAACTGGACATCTGGTCAGGGGAGGTTGAGTAAGATCCAGACCCAATGGTAGCTGAAGCATGCACGACAAAACAGGGGTATAATAAGTAAAAGACATTACCAAAGTTGCAGTTGCCACTTCGATACAAACGGCAAAATACTGTAAAAATTATAAGAATTATACGCAACAGTTGATATTTTAAATAGGTAGGCTATCGACGATAACCTAAATGTATATTTACATTTTTTATTTACTATATTTGCTATTCACGTTAATAGCTTGTGAAATGTTTTATGAAATTAGATTAAAGCGTATATAAATTCTTTAACCACGTCTTGATAAAGAAATCATATTGAAAAAGTTGTGTCGCATCTGAATTCATTAAAACGAAAGATTTTTCATCATTAGAGGTTTTGCTGTGTTCTGTAAACATCGTTAAAGTAAACATCGTGAATGGCATTCTAAGGTTACGTTTACACTGTGCAAGCTGATAGTGATAACAACAACTAAATCAAGAACAACTTTCATTAAGAATTTTTCATTATAACTATCCGCAACGTACTGGATACTTTTTTATCGATCGATAAACTCCTTTGTCTAAAACAATTGAGTTAAATTTGAAGTCCTTTCGAAATTATGAGTATTGTATTTAAAGTATTTATATTCATAATAAAATTTCCAGCGTATAACTAAGTAAATAAAGTTGTTAAGGATAGAAAATTTAGTGAAGGTTATATTTGCTTAAACATTTTTGACGAAGTTCGACTGATTTTCATGTCGTGCATATTTATGGCATTTATTTAATATGGTAGAACATCAACTGAAAAATTGACTTATTTAAATAATATGGCTGAATTTTGGTCGGGTAGAATAAAGGTCTTCGTAAAAAGTTATATTGCAGGTCAAACATACAAACATTAATTTTTATTTATATATACATTATATTCAAGTAATTATACTATTATTAATATTTTTACTCATATATGTGAGTACATAACAATATAACCTTGATAAGAACAATCTCACAAAAAATATTTTTTCAATTAACTTTATCAAATCTACGGAACTTAGACACCCTCTCAGGACAATATAGTGAAGAGAGAAGATAAAATAAAAAAGGAGCTAATGTATCGCAGACAATTGGGAAATTGGGCAGCATAAAAGGTCCACTCCTTTGACGAAGGGTGACAGATATCCCTTAATTTCTATGAGGTTATTTCCAAGTCAATGAAGGTCGTTTATCATGATAACAAGCGAGTTTTTTACAGAAGTAATAGTTCTGTTAAATATGTAAAACCGGTATAATTAAAAATTATCTTAATTTGAAAACATGAACACCAAAAACTTTAACACTTTAACTTTAAAATTCTAAATGTTCTAATAATAGAGATATAAATATGAATGTCTGCTTTTGAATTTGTTATACCAAATGTATAAGAACATTGTCATTTCTCTTTTATATACCAATAACAGAGCGTGGAGTGCTTCTTTCTACATGGATCTCACGTGTGCGCTTACGCTATCTAGCAAGGGTCACATAGACCAGGAGATAGTGACAACATTTTCTGATTATTTGTCACAAGCATTACGATTCAGTGGTTAGCATCATCCAATCAGCTGACACTTGCCTTCAGTTAGCAAATTCATCCACCGATTAATTATTATTATTAGTTAAATAAAACTTGTTACTTAAAAAAATTTAAATATTAAAAAAAAGTTTTTTAAAAAAAGCATTAAAATATTACGTTTTCTATTTAGCAGGGCGATAAGCCTCACGAGATATTTTATAGTATTTCTGAAGAGCTTTTGTCCACTACTGGAAAAAAAATAGAAAAAGACATGAATCTCTGTGTGATAAACCGTTTGGATCCACAATTTGACTACTGAAAAGATTCCATACTTTTAACAAATAACTTGGAATTTTCAGCTACTGTCTCCTGGTCTTAAAGTATATATCTCTATACATAAGTTGTAAGGGTCTTAATACATATACGAAACTAGATGATCTCTCGTGAAAATGCGTTGTGTTTCCTTTCTCACTTTAAACAACAACAATGATATTCGACATCTCAGTTATTATTTATCATATGTTATATATCATATGTTATTATCATTTATCATGTACTATTTATATTTAACACTGCTTTTTTTTCAAAAACGTATTATTCAGACCATTACGATTTCTAATAATTGGTATTATTTCCGAATCTTTGCGTTGCCTGTCATGTGTTCATTTAAAAAAAAACACATTCTAATTTTAAATCCATATTTTTTATAATGATGCGTGTTTGGATAAATAATTCAAATGAATATAAATAAAATAAACGATATAATGTTATAACAAACATATCATTATAAGTAAGCGTTCCTTTGAATGAGATAACTTATAGGGCTTTCGTAGACCGTTAACTTAATAATGACGAACATCTTTAAGCCCGACGTCCACATAGAACATTGCGCTAATATCGAGATATTTTGTAAGATCGCAGTCATGGCAGTCAAAATACCTTCCGTCATAACTGTCCAATTTTGAAACGCTTTACGAGTCAAGAAAAATACTTTTTAACCAATGATATAGGACAAATTTAGTTTCTTGTAAAAAGTGGGGTTTTAAATGTTTCCGAAGTTTCTATCAGAAATGGGAAAGTTAAATTAAATTGGTATGAGTAATTAAGTCTAATAGTGTTGAATTATAAATAAAGAATTACGTGTAGTACACAATAAAGCGGAACTATTAGCCAATCACATGTAACACTTCAGTAATACTCCAGACATTTTACACTTAAATATAAAAGCAGCTAGTCAACGCATTTATATTACTATATCTCAAGCTTGCTTAGTGTATTCTCAGCCTTATAGCCTTACTTCAACAACGATATATTCCAATTTGTCCCACCTATGCATTCCCTTTACGAAGACTAGTGTACATGAAAGAAACTCTATACTTCCAACATAACATGCACTAAGCTTTAAAAGATTACCTCACAACTGATCCTGGTTATAATGTTATGACCTAAATATTTATTTTATATGTATTTTATAGTATACTGATTTCAGAATAATTTTGAAATTATGATTTATTTAACATCTAATTATATGAATGCAATAATTTATATAACAGCGAATTTGTTCCGATTGAAGTTAGGTATATAACTACAGGTACATAACATATTATATACCTTTATCTAAATGTTAAAAATCCCTGATTGATTAAAAATTAATCCATAACAGTGTGCAGAAGAACAAAGCCACAGCATAAAAATATATAAGGTGAAAATTTTAAGAGAAGTGAGGAATATGGCTTCATCAAAAATTTAATATAGTGGATGACGCCCGTCATAATGCATCACCTATTCAAGCATGTACTTGTGTTATGAACATATGTTATATAGGCGTAGTATATAATATACTCCCTCGCCATTTACCACGCTGCATATTAGTACTTATTACATCGAGTTTAATGTAGTTATATAGTACGTAATTTAAATGCAGCAAAATTATCTTAACTTTATGGCAACTTAGTTAACTTTAGTTGTTAGTAGTATTTCTAACCGGAACGAACAAACATCGTAAACTCTATACATAAACAATATTATTTTAAATTATGCTCATATGATATTAGTAATCCAGAGATAAATTAGGATTTCACTGCAAGGACTTATTTTAAATATTGATATACAACTATGATATAATCATCATCAAGCTAAGATGTTTATTCGCCCATATTTTTTTAAAAGGATTTTGTAATACGTCTAAAATAACTGATTGAAAATGCAATGTGTTTTTAAAAAAAACCGCTTAAAATAAATATGTTATTTATTTTGATAAGTACTATTACAATGAGACAAATGGTCGTATACTGTTATCGTTTCTTTTTTACTCATATTTTAAAAACTAAAGTTATAGTAACTTATATATTACTACATATAAACAAAGTAATGTGTCTGTCTTTCTGTCTGAACGTGGTAAACACAAAAATGTCTTTAGCGTTAAAGCGTTTCCTTTCATGATCGTTACTCATTTATTTTTACTTTTATACTATTCAAATCTACCTAATAAACATTACACTCGTGCACACAAACTTATTAGTTACTACCTAACTACTTACCTTTTGCTTATTATCATAAAGGATAATAGTAATTCATATGATGTGTATTTTTTCTTAAATTTAGCGGGTGTACATTTCTTGTGCCGGGCAGTCTAAATTAACCAGATGGTCTTGCAGATAGCCGGTACGGCAAGTAAAAAAGTATATATATATATGCTTTTCGCACATAACAAATATAGTATAGCTTCTTCCTAATTCTCGTACAATGAAGCTTTGTAGTCACGATTCACGATTCTTGAGTTTCTCTATAATATCGTTCCGTTTTTATTGTCTGCCAGTACTTACATATCCAACTTTAAGTCGACGTATTAGTTACATGAAAAGTAAAGTAAAGTAACAACCCATGAATGTCCCACTGGTGGGCTAACGCTTCCATTCCCTTTTTTGGGGTGAAGGTTTGGAGCTTAATCCACCACGCTGCTCCGAAGCGGATTAGTGGAATACGCATGTGGTAGAATTTCATCGAAATTAGACACATATAAGTTTCCTCAAGATGTTCCCAAGCACGAGATGAATTATAAACACAAATTAAGCACATCAAAATTGGTGCTTGCCTGGGTTTGAACCCGCGATCGTCAGTTAAGCCTCACGCGTTATAACCACTGGGCCCTCTCGGCTTATCATTACTTATACGTGTTAATACTAAATATATAGAACACGAACCTATGTATCTATGGTAATCTTTAATAATACTAAAATAACTGAAAAAATTAAAACTAGTTTTCCGAAGCAGAGCTAAATCTCATTATCTATGAATAATAATGAGTATATCCTAGATAGTACCCACTATCCACTTTCTTGTTTATCAATATTATTAATTCGAGCAGTATTATTAATCTGTGTTATTATAAGATAAGATATTCTTGATTATATATTATAATAGTGCTTTCTATAATAAATATAAAACAAACCAAGTATTATAATTGTTTCCTGCTAGCTTCCGGGATTTTTACATTGATTTTACTACCAAATTAGCTAAAGTATAGTATTATGATAAATGTTCCTCATTTAATTTATCAAAAATGCTCAACATATTTAATATCAATCTATTGATTGCTCTTTATAAATTAGCTAGAAGGACTGATAAAAGTAATACTATTTCTCTTAAGTGTACATTGTTTTTAATACTTAATTTAGAATTCATTATTATAAAATATATAGGTATATTATTATTTTTTTTCTATATAAAATTTTTGTTCGAAAACAATTCTTGCTACATTAGTGACATAGACAAAAAAATCTCTATCAATTTATAAATAATTGATATTAATGATTAAATAATCTGTTTGTATTTCCAATATTAAATACTTACATGAGCTTTAATTTATTTGTTTATGTATAAGGAGGATTAAATGCGATAATGCACGATGGAATACTAAATAAATTAACACTATATCTCTAAGCCAATCGGACCCTTCCCTAATAAATCCTTGGATGGTCAAATAGGTAATTTAAAAAAATAGTACCTTTTAAATTTGTCAGAATTCTTGAAAGTTAGAAATCAATCAACATTATTAATTAATATTATTATTATTGAATCTGTAAAGTTTATGAAATATAGTATTTATGATCTAAAGGTATCAGAAAAGTGCAACGAAACAGTCTCTGTTCACGTTGTAATAGATTAATTATTTTCATTAATTATATGTAACAACCCATAAATAAAGTTATAAGGAGGTGTTTTACCTTCTCCATGAGAATATTTAGTGTTTTAAACGTCACGCTCCACTGCGGGTTGGTAGATGTTTCACCTGACTCGTGCAGCCTCACTATATTTTCCTTAATCACCGATTATATGAAAACAAATTAAGCAATTTCAAGTCCATTTCTCGGCATTATTAAAAAACCAACATAACTATAATCCTTTTTTCTAAACCAGTAGTATAATAAGTCAGAGACGTGAAAAATATATATAAATATATATTCACATCAAAAGTCCGCACGGATAAACGCACATATTCATATTATTGTAGTAATAATTTATTCCGTTGTGCTTTTATGGCTAAGCTCGAAACCGCCTTTCGATAAAATCATTCTTAATTCATGACTTGAATTTGAAATTATGTTGATGGTCGAATCGTTTCCGTGTCGCTTATAATATATTACTAGTGTATCTGAATTTTTATTTAAATAAAACACTTCCATTCATAAGTATTTTTTTATATTATAAGTCTATATCGAGAAACAAGCCCTTGTTTTAATTTATATACATGATAAGGCACGTGATTATAAATGCATCCTTATCATTTGAACTGCACCTACGCCGCTTCGATAATACCAACATTCTACCCATATTTCTCAGTATAAAAATATTTATTATTGGTATAAGCTTTCCATTCCTACACGTTGCATCATAAAATTATAATTTGCAACAAAACGTTTGGTAAATATTTTTAATATCCGCAATATAATGCACGTTGTTATTAATAACCGGCTTATAATTAATTTAAGTACTCGTGATGTTTCAAAGTATTATTTTCTAATTATATCGATAGCTATATTTAATTCATTATTTTACGTGCATAATATTATATCAAATTTCATTTTGAACTGTGTATTCTAAGTATCTTTTTATTTAAGCATGCATTAAAAAATATTATTGCTTTTATTAAGAATATTGATAGTTTTTATTGCCTCTATCAGTAAAGCAAAGTCGACTTGCTTGCGAAAAAGCATTGCAATTTTTCACGGTGGTGGAGGTGGTAGATTCAGTCACGGTGACCAATCTCGCACTAATTTTTAAGTGTCTCCACATTAAATTGCTTTTGTTGTTCGACCACTTTGTTGGTCCGGTGGCTAGTTTACAGGGGTCTGTTACAGGGGTCAGGGGGTGTAGGTCTCGGAAACCCGGATTCAAAGTATCGGTCTGGCTGCTAAAAACATATTGGATTTTTCTCAGTTGCTGCATATATTTCGAAAGAGCCATCTTTCTTTCCACTTCCGGAAAGCGTATATAACCGTTAGTTCGAGGCGCAGCAAGTGCATTTGCGTACGTTTGTGCATTATAATATTTCCGTCCATACAGACTCTTTTGAGGTAACAACATCGCTGAAGACGTTCAGGCGAACATCATCATTATAGTGCATAAATATGTACCCGAACTACTGTAAGCACAGGTGCATTGATGCATCCCTCATTGTCCGATGTCCGATGGGACGGAAATCCGAAACGACAGTATGTGTCAGGTGCCGTAACCAACTTTTTTTCATAGGCAGTGGAGTAAAACACCACTAAATTTCAAACTTTAGAGTTTAGACCAACATCGAGAATTTCTTGACATAAAAACGAATAACTTCAAATATAATCCTTTTATTTTTATGTTTTTAATCCTTCAAGTAAAGCCTCTTAAACGCAATCATTTACTTATAAAATTGTATGTCGAGGAAGCTGGATGGAGCCTGCGTAATAGACTTCAGAGGTTCATCCAATTCCTTTATGTCATTAACTAATACCGATCATTTTGTCACAAATAAAAAGAGGGCCTTATAAAGTTTATTCAATCAACTTCCCTAAAACCAAATACCGTGGCTTATGTTTCGTTTTCTCATAAAATTTTCATCGCAAAAATCGGAAGCTTATTGGTTTACTATATACACTTTGGGACATCACAAACGAAATTAAATTCAAATATTTAATTTCATTCTCTTATCTTTATGCATTACTGAAGTTTATATATATATACAATTGTTGCATCTTAATTCTGGAAACCATTGAAGTCAAATATGAATATGACATAAATTTAATGCATGAAAATACGCTACACGTAATAATTTTAGTTATTACTTTTTTTAATCGTATCTACAGCGCTAGCAAGGCGAATGCTTAGTAAGGTAATTCCAGACCTGATTTAAACAATTCCCTGTTTAACCCTAATTAATTCAGAAGTCGGCTCTTTGTTACTACAGATAAATGTTTACGATTTTATCTTATTTACTTTCTCAGAAATAAAACCAATTTTTTTTTTAATTAACTGACTCCGGATGATATACGGAACATATTATTTCTATGATTATATTTTATAAGCTTACAAATTTAAAGATGTTTTGAAGACCGTATAAAAGCTGTTTCTAGCCTTCTAGGATTTTTTTAATTACAATTACAACTTGTTTACTATATTATAATTTTGGTTTATTTCTAAAGTATAATTTGAATTCAAGTCGATCAAAATATGTATAGAGGATCATATGATTTTTATTTAAGTAACAAAAAAGTCCTTTTTTATATTATTATCAATATTTATAAATATTTGTCGATTCATATTGGATACACTTTAGATATTGTAAAACTTTTTATATGAGCCTTAACTTTATTTTTAGAACAAAAGTTTCATGTAACTTTATTGTAATTGTTTAGGTATTAATAAAGCATTGCTTAATCAGACAGTCGTGCGGCTATAATAATACAGTTATTAACACATCGACAATTTATACCCAAGAACGTTGGTTAAATCATTGGTTAGTCATGTCTTATTCACCAGATTTCTACGAAACCAGAGCCTCCTTTGTTTTTAAATTTAGCAAACACCATAATGATATAAAACGCGATTATTTCTAATGAATAACGCACTATAATCAAAGATGTTTTAGTAATGGAATGCATCATCTTTTTCTACTGAGAACACTCGAAACACGAGCCACCCAGACGAGAACAGACAATAAGGTGTTATGACACATTGGGCCGGTTCCTTGAAATTAAACATTAACAAACAGCCTGCCTCGATTGGCTAATCGGGCTTTGTCGAAGCCGCTAGGAATGCAAAGCGATATAAGACAAACGCAAGGAACCGCACAATAAATGTAACCTATCAAAACTTATGATATCTCGCCAACGGCTAACACACGCATTCAAACATTGTTATCCAGTAATGTCCGTTTCACTTACCAGTTTATTGAGAACTTCGTTCAACCATGACCGGAGCTTACACGCACGTCAAAAACTTTTTAAAGTTTCTTTCAAGTTTTCACGGTCAAGTTCGTAGGCACGATAGAACGACAATCTTATAGGGAGGTTAGAAGTGAATCTTTTAACGTATTGGATGATTTTTTTCGTTCGCGGGAACAGGTTTGTAACAAACTACAAACTCAGTTTGAACAAGTTTGGCGCGGCGCGAGCGGTCGGTACGCGGGTATCGGTCGAAGGTAGCACGCGGTGTGTGTCGACTCGCCGACTGTCGAGCCGAGTCGAGCCGCAGGCTGAAGGCGGAGGAGCGGCAACGTCGCCCGCTACCCCGCGAGGCTTGCCTGCCTGACGGCCTAGCGTTGAGCCTCCACGGGCCACCTACAAAGACGCCATCATTGTTTCATCATTTGTTATCTCGACGGCTCCCGCGGGAAGAAAATTTTTTGGAAGTCCGCGAGTGACGTTTTGTTTGGTCCAGCGGTTAATGGAAAAAGTTGTTCTATTGTATATTTGTTTTGATTACTTGTAAAGCAATACTTTGATCTTAATCAAACTACTGTTACAATGATTTCAATTGTAAAGATTCATTTTACTTAGTTTAAGTTTCATTTTTTTATGTAAAAGCTACGCTTAAGACATGAATATAAATTATAACTTTTATACTATTAGTGTATTATCCATTAAATTACAAATTCAAGATACTGGTTATATTATTATTTTCATTGTTCACATCTCTTACGGATTATCAAGTTTATTAATAAACCAGAAAAGCGACCTATTTTCTCTAACTACAAAGCTATGTCACATACATAATATATTCCCAGATATACATAATTATATGGCCTGCCCGTCCTTTAAGCTTTTATAATGTGGATTTTTGTCTGTCTGATTATTATTTCGTAGTAAATTTTAAAAAACAAAGCTACTTCGCATAAATACATATTTGTTAGAAAGTTCTAAAGAAGGTTTCGAGCTTACACCACCACGCTGCTACAAAGCGGCGTAATGGATACGCACGGAGCAGAATTTAATTGGACAAAAAATACATTCTTTGCTATGTTTTTCTGAGTAAATGAGAACTCATCGGTGCTCGCTCGAGTCCAAAGCTGCGATCATTCATGATCCACGTGTTTTATCCGATAGGCTATCTCGATTATGACATTAGTGGGATTCTATTAATTAATTTATATTAAGTTCATATTTTTTAGGAATAACAATTTACGTTTCATTTAATAATATGTATTAATTAATAAAAAGTATATAATACTCTAACTAATATAATAACTTAATTTCTAATGGTATAACAAATATGAATGCTTATAGTTACATTGATTAACTCTGCACTAAAAATACAGTTAATATGTATAATAAATATAAATTACGTTTACCATAGTAACGTTATTACGGAAACTATAAAAGCGTTAACGAAAATGACATAAATCATTATATATAATAAAATTTAATGTCCTGTCTCTTCTTTAAATATTATGAATACGGTATGTTCTTATAATATACATACGTTAATGTATGACTTGGGCTTAAGCCGCGATCTTAACATTTTATTTTCCGACGTTTCGATAAAGATGCATCTGCCGCAATCAAGAGTTGATCATCATGTTTAAATGTATAAATTGAAGAGTACGTTTGGTGGTTGTCCAACCACGGTTGCCTTCTATTTTATAAGACAGGCGCCGGGGCAAATTTGGTCACCACCCTCCAACACTGAGGCTGTAAGAAATATTAACCAATTTCTTAAATCGCCAAAGCACCACCAACCGTAGGAAATAAGGTCTACTAAGATTACCCGATTCACTTACCCTGTAAATCGAAACATAGTACTAATTGTTGCTTTTGGTAATCTTTTTTTTTTTATTTAATCAAGAGGGTCATTTTTATTTAATCAATATCTGATAAATTATTTGGCGGACTTGCATAAATCCCCACCCTCAAGTAAATTGATAATGTTTTCCCTCGCAGTCGAGTTTGGGAAGAAATTTACGCAGAATCTTCGATTTTATAGCCAATGAGCTATTTAGCTTCTTAATATGAAGTAAAAAGGTTTAAAAATCGATTTTATATTTATTGCTTGCTTTGATTGGGACGCCTAGAATAGATGGAATTAAATATAAGACCTTTGAACTACACAATTAATTTGTATTAGTCCTTACAACCTTTCTGTATATATGTGGTGTACAATAGGTTATATATGAGAAAGATTTTTAACCATTTAGGAACCACGAACTACCAATTATTTTACATCTAAACAGCAGTACTTTTTAGTGTCGTGGTGTTTAAAGGGTGAGTCAATGTAATAAAGTTTAGGTGAAGGTAGCCGCTTATCATCGGAGGCATATTTGCTCACCCATTATAGAACAAGGACATCAATAGGAAATGACGTTCGAAGGTTAATAAAAATCAACATTTGCCGACCCACGGTGGAGTTCCGTGGTGGAATAATCTCCGATTACATCCACTAAACAAAAAATGTGGCTACGACGAGTCGGTGGCCATTTATATAGCTATGTTCATTACCAGAGTTTTTTTATTTTATTTGATATTTATTTTATTATATACCTACAGTTGCAACTAAAGTTTGACGTTATACCTGGATACATTCTCCATCAGTCAAACTTTATGCTAAAAATATATTCAAGAAAGCTGTATCACAACAATAAACGGCCCATTTATAATGACAACAAATACACGCGTTATTAATAAAAAAATTATGTAATGTATTAAAAAAACTAATTTTGTAAAAAAAATGTATATAAAACCTTTTTGGAGGAATTGTCAAACCCATATTTTTTTTAAATTTTAGTATATAAAGACTTAACTAATTATTATATGTATTATATAATTCAAAAATATTATATGTACTTATATCTAATTATGCTTACAACTGTGATGACTCTAAAATGTACGATTAGAACTATATATATAAAACAACAAGTCCCGACTGACTGACTCATTCATCATCCCCGAGCGTAAACTATTAAAGTTAGGGCCATGAAATTTGGTGCGTAGGGTCGTTTTATGGAGCAGTCACCCACTAAGAAAGGAATTTTGGATTTTCTACCCCTAAAGGGGTGAAATAGGGGTTGAAAGATTGTTTGGAAGCCGTCATTTTTTAAGTTAGAAACTTGAAATTTTATATACAAGCCTCTGGTTGGAAATAAATAAATATATATTTTAGGGTTTTTGAAAATCTACCTCCGAAGAGGGCGAAATAGGGATTGAGTTTTGTATCGCGGGTTCGTCATTTTTTATGGAAGAAGCATGAAATTTTATAAATAAATAAACACGTATTTCAGAGTTTTCGAAAATCTACCCCCCCAAGAGGGTGGCATAGGGGTTGAAAGTTTGTATCGCGGTTTCGTCATTTTTCATGTAAGAAGACCTATTTATTTTATCATTTTTGACAATTCAAACGGGAGAAATGGGGTGCAAACATAATTATAAAAAAAAAAAACATACAGACGAATTGATAACCTCCTCCTTTTTTTGAAGTCGGTTAAAAAATGGTACGATCTGCTTGATCTTGCTGCTGTTTTCACGGGTTAAAATAGATCTTTACTAACATATTTTATTATTTTTTATTATGGCGCGGGCAAAGCCGCGGGTGAACCGCTAGTATAATATATAGCATCAGTAGAACACTCTCGTGTCACATCATAAAGTAATTTACTATCAATAATGAAGTTTGCCGTGAAGTTCACTCGAGTCGTCTATAGTTGTTAGATCTTTAATTTAATTCAATTTAAAATAAATGCTATCAGTGTATTTTAAGCTCGGTTTATAAATAGCGTTTTACATTATAGGCTACACAAGGTTCATAATATTAGGGCCAAACGCCTCTCCACAGTACCATTACAATTTTATGTTTTATGCCATAAGTTTGTTAACGTAACATAACGTAACGTTAACAAATATTGAGAAACTAAACTTAACAAGAATCCATAACAAAGTTCCGTAGTTAGGAATAATTACCAACCGCAACATAGTCTTATAGAATAATTGAATGGCTGATTGTCAAAAATATTATTTTATCAAGATTCATAGCATCTCATGGTATCGGCAACCGTAGAATTCAAGATGGTATTATATCTCTTATATTGTATTTTTTGTGGCACAATGGCTCACTGATAATTCGAGCCGGAACTCGTAAAAATAAATGGCAATGTGCGATAGAACAAATAGAAAGAAGGTGGTATAAACCAAAAATTACATAACCCATTAACTGATAAAATTATTATAATTTACGGATTGTAAGTTATGAAACGGACGAAATGAGCACTATCAAAACGCTCATAAAGGATCTCAAGTAAGACAACAATTTGTATTGTTTATATAATACTAGTTTTCTTGAACGCCATCGCTCCCGTTTTGGGGTGGGAGGTAGAGTATATTAGGTATAAAAAGTAACCCATATCCTTTTTTCGATGCAAGCTTGCTTTTAGCCGTGAGAGACAGGCAGAGTTGCTTCCGCTTTTATAATACAATTATAGTTTCGCTTTTAAAGTATTTACTTTCATAAAAATTTCATATTTACCTTCAGACATTCGGCTTTCTATGTTCGAACATATAAAACTGTCGCAAGTTGTTACATACATAAAATCTTTATGGACAATGTATTTCTGGTTTGAGATCTACTTAAAAGAATAAAATAACTCTACTGTAGTCTTGAATTTACTGGTCTAGGGTGAATCTTAATCGATGATAGCAGGTCAATACCAAGCAAGCACTACTGAATTTTCATGTGCTTCATTTGTGTTTAATTGCGATATTCTACCGCAAAACAGCAGTAATTGTTATTGTTGTGATCCGGTTTGAATGGTGAATGAGCCAGTATAATTACAGGCACAGGGTGGCGATTTGGCGATGAAATCGATGATTAACATTTCTTACAATACAACTTACCATCAGGTGGTCACCACCACATGCTCGTCTGCCTTCCTATAAAGTAAAATAAAAACATTGTGTTCGGTGATGAGGGGACACATCGTGAAGAATCCTTCATTAGGTTAATATCTTGTCATATGAATAAGTTATAAGCCTGTCCTGAAAACAAGTCAATCTTTATAAGTAGTATTATAAATTCGTAGAATAACATGTTCATAAAAATAATTATAATTAAAAATTTGCAGCGCATTAAAGTAAATTCAGGAAACTCGTTATGATGTCAATAAAAAATAGAACCTACGAAAAGAAGTGCAGAGCACCACTTTTTGTTATTTATCTTTTGCTTAGTAGTATTATCACATTCATTCATATACATTCGTATTTCTATGTTTGTATGTATGAGTAAATTGTTTATATAAAATTACATTTTTTGTTTCCTTCAAGCATTATATAAATTCTTCTATTTTATATAAGCGCAAATTCGACTGTTAAAATAAAAGATATAATAAAGTAGTACGAGTAAACGGATTGAGAAATACGGTAATAAAATTTAATTTACGTCAAGCAAAGCGGAGAGTACCGTTGAATTAGCCGTCCCGTCGGAGCATAAAAGTAAAGACATAAAGAGTGCACTTTCAATACAAACAATAGTGCACATAATTTATCCTCTTAGTTTATTTTGAGAATAATCGCTGTTCAAGAAATCGGTAGGGAGAACATAATCATATTGTTTTACAGTAAACCGCATACTTACCTACTATTTACAGAGTATTATTGCGAATAAATTATCTGTTTATATATATAAGCTTATCTTTGTCTGTCAGTCTGTTACACTTTCACGAATAAACCACTGAACCGATTTTTATGAAATTTAGTATGAAGCAAACTTGAACCCCGTGTAATCTCCTGACATCTCCTCCCCCTAAAATGTGGAAGAAACAGTGTTCGACAGCTAGAATAAAATAATATAAAATTATTGCACACATAACCTATTATATTGACTTACCTTATTTACCTGTTCATAACATTTTTAGACAATACAGTTAGAAACGTTAAATACGTTTATACGCAAAATAGCAGTGCTTTGTATTGTTGTGTTCCGGTTTGAAGGGTGAGTGAGTCAGTGTAATTGCAGGCACAAGGGACATAACATCTTAGTTCCCAAGGTTGGTGGCGCATTGGCGATGTAAGCGATGGTTAACATTTCTTACAATGCCATTGTCTATGGACGTTGGTGTCCACTGACCATCAGGTGGCCCATATGCTCGTCCGCCTTCCTATACAATAAAATAAAAAATCATATAAAATATTAGTTTTTGATAAAAGGTTACATCGCAGTCGCATACGTGGTAAGCAGTAGATATAACAAGGAAGATTATTTAACGATGAAATAATCATAATAATTAACTAGAAAAATATGTGAGAAATAATTGTATTTACAATCGTTTACCTTAAAAACTGACATTCTTCTTTATTGTTGTACTGAAGACGTTTTGTAACACATTTAATTTTAATAATAGACACTATTTAACGATAGAAATATTATGGTACAAGTGATAATTAATCTAAATATCCGAACATCGTAGTTAAGATTTTAAATTTATTATTTAAATTCAATAAATATAAAAAGTTACAAAAACAAAACAATTTTGAAAGTCGACGTATATCCGAGTAGTTTTTTAAGGGAAGAAGGGTCGAGAGAATAAAAGCAAAAACGTGTTGACTTCAGACGATTTCACTTTACCGAAAATTAAAGCGTAGTCCAGGATCGGCGGTGGTTGAGCGGCCTCTTTGTTGCCACATAATAAAAGCATTAAGATTTTATATAACTGAAAGGAATTCCGAAAAGGCGTCAATTATTTTCGATCTTTCAAATGCCATTCGACGATCATTTGCAATGAATCCACCAGAATCTTTATTTAGTCGTACACGGATGATTAGTTAATCATAATAATATTATAAAGACCTTTTTCTTATTCCAGTTTTACATAATGTGAGATCGTCATGAAAATTTCACATTATTATAACTTCTTATTTTGGATGGACATAAGCTGTTATTAAGCTGGGGGGTGTTGCTGCGCGCGTCCGTAGGATTTACCATCTCATCCTCTTAGAGACTCACCCTACACGTGCCCCCTGGGTGGTGCCAAACGCGTAGAAACGATCTTCTCGGGTGGTAGACAGTAGAACCTGAATCAATGTGGCTTTCAGTGGCCAAAGGAACTTTTCCTAAAAGACTGATGCGGAAGGATCTGGGAGCCCACCGCATTATTATTCCCAAGAAAACCCCGACTCGTATGACAGCACAAGAAATAGAGACACGATTGTTGGACGACCCGACTAACGCTCGGCGTCATCCGGTACCCGGGCTGGATGATGGGAAATATGCGACCGAAGCCACTGGAGAGGTGTCTCGTCAGGCCTCTCTGGATGTGAATGCTACTGGCGGCGAGAAACAAGCTTCGTGCAAGACCTCAATACGAGCCCAACACCGTATTGCCACCTGGAATGTCAGAGGTCTTCTAGGACCAGGAAAATTAAGCATCGTGGAAAAAGAAATGGAAATACACGATCTCTCTATATTAGGCGTCAGCGAAACACATATGCGCGGTCAAGGTCATTTCAGGACAGTCTCGGGAAACACCCTATACTTTTCTGGATCGGAAGACTCTAGCCACCATGGTGTTGGAATCCTACTACCTCCTAAAATTAACCAGCACGTTCTCGGATATAACCCCATATCTGATAGAGTTATATCACTTAAACTCAGTACCAGGCCATGTACCCTTAACATCATCCAGGTATATGCACCTACTTCGCAGGCTTCAGAAGAGGACATTGACAACTTCTATAACACACTTGAAACGGCACTTGACAAGATACCAAACCGTGAAATAACAGTCGTCATTGGTGATTGGAATGCGAAGGTAGGCAACACAATAGAAGACGAACATGTAAGGAAAATAGTTGGTCGATATGGTCTCGGAGTACGAAATGAAAGAGGTATGAAACTAGTAGAATTCTGTATTGGTAGAAATTTAACCATACTAAACACATGTTTCCAACACCACCCACGGCGGCTATACACTTGGAAGTCACCAGGGGACAGATTTAGAAATCAGATCGACTACATTCTAATTGATTCTAGATGGCGATCTTCTATCTCAAACACAAAGACCTACCCTGGAGCAGAGTGTGGCTCCGACCACAACCTTCTTGTGGCTGACTTTGCGCTCCGACTCAAAGCACCCAAAAAGCGAATACAACCTATAAAGCAACTCAGAACCTCGGAGCGATCATTATTCCAAAGTACTTTGGAAGATAAACTTAAAAACAATCCTCTACCTCAGTCTGATGCAAATTCACTTTGGGAAGATTTTAAAACACGTATCACATACACACTCACTGATATCTCGAAGTCAAGAAAGCCAGAACCTAAGAAACAACAATGGCTAAGTGAAGCTACCTGGAATCTGATAGATAGGAGGAAGGCAATAAAAGTGAGAGGACTGCAGGATCCAAAAGTGATGGAAGACTATGCTAGCATATGTAAGGACATCATTAACAGCTGTCGAGAAGACAAGGATAAATTCATACAAGGCATATGCAGTGAAATCGAACTTCACTCTCAAAAATTCGAGACTTCAGACCTATTCAAGAAAGTCAGACTCCTATCTAAACAGTTCAAACCGAGAACGTGGGTCATAGAGGATTCTGAAGGTAACCTCTTAAACGAGCTGGACGCTATATCTGAAAGATGGCGTGGTTACTGCGAGAACCTATATAAAAACTCCAACGAAACAAGAAACTCCGAAGTGAATTATGCCAACTTGGAACTGGAGCCTAGTATATTACGATCAGAAGTAATTACGGCTTTAAAATCTTTAAAATCGAGGAAAGCTCCAGGGCCGGATATAATAACAGCTGAAACACTAACCGCTCTGGGGGACACTGGGATCGACATAATACACAAGATCTGCAACCTTGTTTGGCGTAACGGTGTATGGCCAAAGGACTGGGCCCTTTCTGTCGTGGTCCCCTTACATAAGAAAGGGTCAACACGAAAATGTGACCATTACCGCACACTAGCGCTCATCAGCCATGCCAGCAAAATACTGCTCTATATCTTAAACAACCGGATCCGTTACTACCTGGATTGGCAGATCCCGCAGGAGCAGGCGGGTTTCGTCAAAGGAAAAGGGACTCGTGAGCAAATTTTGAACATACGGCAACTAGTGGAGAAGTCTTACGAATTCAACACGCCAATGGTCATGTGCTTCGTCGATTACAGTAAAGCTTTTGATTGTGTCGACTGGAGCTGTCTATGGAAGGTTCTTTTAGAATTGGGCGTACCACAACACCTTGTAACGCTACTCAAGACACTCTACTACAATAGTGAAGGAGTCGTAAGGATAGACGAGATAATCTCCAAACCCTTCAAGTTTGGTAAAGGTGTAAGACAAGGGTGTGTGCTTTCTCCCGTCCTGTTCAATATCTACGGGGAATACATTATGAGGCGAACGCTCGAAGACTGGGAAGGTGGCGTCAGTATCGGTGGAGTAAAACTAACGAACTTAAGATACGCTGATGACACGACACTTCTAGCAGCAACTGAGGCCGAGATGGCTTCTCTATTGAGCAGGATGGAGGAGATAAGCACTGATATGGGTCTTTCCATAAATAGGTCCAAGACGAAAGTTATGGTTGTAGATCGAACTAAAAATCTGGAACTCACTGGTTCACTAAATCTCGAAATTGTAGAGAACTTCATTTACCTGGGTTCCAACATCAGCAACACTGGGTCGTGCGAAGTCGAAATTCGAAGGCGAATCGGAATGGCTAAGAGTGCTATGTCCCAGCTGCACAAGACTTGGAGGGATAGACACATATCTATTAACACCAAAGTGCGTCTTGTCCGTGCACTTGTCTTCTCGATATTTCTGTATGCTGCTGAGACATGGACAATTAAAACAGCTGATCGGCAACGCATTGACGCCTTCGAGATGTGGTGTTGGAGAAGGATGCTCCGGATCCCATGGATAGCACACAGAACCAACGTATCGATATTGAGACAACTCAAAATAACGAAAAGGCTATCCACCATCTGCCTACAGAGGTTTCTTGAGTACTTCGGTCACATTGCCCGAAGGGAAGGTGGTAACCTGGAAAAGACTGTTATCACCGGCAAAGTGGAAGGAAAGAGACCTCGAGGACGGAACCCGACGCGTTGGTCAGATCAAATCCGCACCGCACTCGACATGAAAGTCCACGATGCACTACACGTCGCAACCCACAGAGCAACATGGCGCGACATCGTAAGAAAAATAGTCAGTGGAAGGGGTCACGACCCTCAGTAATGAGGAACACGACGCAGAGAGAGAAGCTGTTATTAATGTTGTTTAGGAATTGCATAGTTAAATAAAACTGTGTTCCTTGACATGTATGTAATTTTATTGCCAAGATTTAATTTAGTGGATATGTCTGATAGCTAGTTTAACACCATCCATTTTGAAAAGCGCTAGTTCAAGCGTTTACATTTTTGGTGGTATCTGTTCAAGCGCTTAATATTAAAACTCCTAATCATACCTCGAATGTCTTATCTTATAATATATATAATTTTGAGATTCACAGGTTGGAAATCATAAGCAATATCGCAATGGCTGAGTGGTGTAGCGATGTAATTGTCGCAGGTTCGATTCCAGCTCGCTATGTTGTTGTCCACATTAATAATAAAGTAAATTCTTAAAAATGGTTCTACTGTTATTCAATCAAACAAAAACTGCATCTTTTCTATATTCGTTTGTTAACCAGTAGATACATAGTTGATTACAAGTCATTGTCGTTTCAGTTAATTATTGACGGTCCATTGTCTTCGATAGTAATTTGCGTTGACCTTCATTCCGGGGCCATTCCTCTATTCCAGGGTCAGGACTTTTTTCGACACAAAACTATCTTTATAAAGATTTTATCATCGTGACAAAGACTTTGACTTCATCACATAGCTTGCAAAGGTTTGATTAATTTAAAAGGAATTTAAATATTACGAATACATAATCTTCTATTTTACTTTGTGTTGGAAAACCTTATTTTTTACCATACATGTAAATTATCCGATACGAAGTACTCAAGTAATCAAGTTTAATTTAATAATTACTTTATGTATATAAAAATATATGGTCTCGTATTAATTTTTTATACGTACTATTACGTACATACAATATAAATTAATTTAAAAAATATATAAAATTATTGTTTTCGGACGAAATATTATTAAGAAAATTGAAGACGATTTTTTTAATAGGTATGAAAATACTAGTTAGATTTTCAACGAAAATTTACAGACACTTTCATCGGCTACATTACATCCCTAGGTTGGTGGCGCATGGGCGATGGTGACCACTTACCATCAGGTGGCTATTCTAGTTCAATTTTCAACTATTTGGCTCACCGGGAAGATAACTTGGGAACGTATAATTTGTAATGTACAAACAAACAGAAATCCAAGGAGGCAAGTCATTATGACATTGTGACCAGTTCTATTAATTACTAGGTCATTGACTTATTACTCTCAAACCGATAAAAAAAACATGTAGTAAGCACACAAATCATGAATCGACTCGTCGATTCAGTTTTATTTAATAGAATGTGTTAAAATTATAAGAATCGACCGTTCTCATTTATATACTTGTTAATAAAATATTGATTGCTTAACAAAAGCCTTAATTGTATTACGTGTTAAATAATTATTCATATAAAAATAAGAAACGTAATAAGAACCAGAGTCGCCGACGATCTGATTTCTTCCCTAATGAATATGAAATTTAAGGCCCCAATCTTCTGGATTATCAACGCTTCATTACAGTAACCTAATCCTTTAAAAAGATTCCATAGAAAATACGTAGGCAACGGAATTGACTCAACGTAATTGGATGAAAATGTATCCACGAGGTTCCGCTGCATAAATCGTTAGACTGGGCAACAATAGTTATTTGGAACATTTATCACCTGTTGCAACATAACGCATGACTCAACGGAAGCAACGATTTATAGTCAGATAACGTATGTATGTAAAATGCTATCACCTGACCTTTGTATTATTGTAATGTAAAAATGTTGCAGCCAATCATGGTGTTGCGTTTTTTTCTTTTGATTTGTTATAGTAAATATTTGATAATAATAGTATTATTGTGTTTTTGTACAAATATTTGTGTATTTTTATAATTTTTAATTCTCACCTTTTTATTTATTAAAATTTATTAAATATGAATATTTAATAAATATTGATTTTATTATAATAAAATTAAAATAAATATTTCATAATATTAATGTCCAGCAGTGGACGGTGATAAGCTAAAAAAACACAAATTGATAACACAAACATATTTAATACTTACTAGTACCCTAGTGAGTACAGCAGTACTTATTATTGTGTTCCGGTTTGGAGGGTGATTGAGCCAATGTAACCACAGGCACAGGGACAGCTTAGTTCCCAATGTTGGTGGCATATTAATTTTAGATCGCCAATGCGTAAATTTCTTACAGGACCAATATCTATAGGCAATGGTGACCAGGTGGCCAGGTGGCCCATTTACCTTTCTACCTACCTACTTTATGAAAAGTAAACTTAATTACTAGTTATGATTTGAATAGTCTTTCCGATCGTGTCGGATTGGCGTCCCATCAGATTATGAGAGTTAGGGAATAGAGAGGTGCTCTGTGCTTGCGCACAAACTTGCCAACGTGGCCGAAATTGGTCTGGAGGACACCATTATTATAGTCTTTCTTTCACGAGAAACGCTCTGAGAAATTGTTTGGATGAATATGGGCCGTTGATTCGCAGATAGGAGGAGGACCTGAGTCCATCGGCAGGTCTTCCCTGGCGGCGATAGTTCGCACAGACCTGTACTCCGGGAACCCAACTAAGAAAGGAGGCCCGCGTAATTGGGCCAACCGTCGGGGCGTCGCGGTAGTATGCACAAGCGATCCCGTGCCGCTCCACTAAAGACCACCGCAGCTTCGCACCGGCTACACCGGCGAACCCCACATACTCCTCGACTCCATGTGGTTCCCCCACATGGAGAACGCGTAAATACGCTTTTTCCAACGAAATCAAAACAAAAAAAAACTTTTAAAATACGTTTAAAATATAAATATATTCTAATGAAGTTATTATTTTTATATTATATAATAAATACCGGAGTTCTTGTAATGTAAGGTACGCTTAAAAAGCTTGTTTGCAGTTGTATAATAAAATTAAAAAAAATCTGGAACTTTTTATTCGCTTTGTTTAGTGGGAATTCACGAGTAAGGTCAAAGTTACGGTACGGTTAACAAAAACATTCCTGACTTGAAGTGTGTACAACTAAATAAGGTGCTTTCAGAAAATATACGTAAAAAAACGTACAAATGGTATAAAGGTACCTACTAAGTATATATGCCTAGGAGCCATCTTTCAGAAAATGTTAAATAATATAATGTATCTATGACTGAGTGATCAAAATGTAAGTGGTTACTTCTGAGCCTAAGATCTTGAAGTCAAAGCTACATGACCCAGTAGCCAGAAGAAAAGCCAATGCCAATAGAAGGACTGGTTAAGTAAGAAATATGTCCACTTTTGACTTGGCTCTCACAGAATTTAATGATGATCACGTTGGACATAAAAGCGTAGCATATAAACAAACTCACGGCACTGGCCACTTTTTAGGCCAGGATCAAAAATGATTTAAAAAGCCTATGTCCTGCGTTAGAGTTCAAGCTGGCTTCATACCTAATTTTTTACTTTCGCATTTATGACATCAGCATCGGCAGACATCAACAATACTATCATAAAAACATTGAAAAAATAATATTTAGACTTTACAAATCAACGATATTATCGACAACGTCTTTTAAGTAACATTTTATAAACAGTTTGATTTTTGGATTGACAACAAAACTACTTATATGATTGATATAAAACTTTAATATTACTTTAATTCATCGTTTTAGGACAGTATGTAGGTTAAAGATAATTATAGTGTGTTGCATATTTTTTTTAACTTTGCTTAATATGCTGACGTATACGTTAGATGACGGCGCCGACGCCTTGTATTAAAAGCAACTGTCAACTACCCACCACTAAAACCCTTTAAAAAGCATCGATCATCTAAACGAGCAGTCATTCTTCGACATCAGTTGCCCGGTGCACATCTACAGGTGCATTACAATTATACAGTGCTATATAAAATATAACAGTATTATATGTCTTTTATAAGACAAATGTCTAACCCTGTGCCGACAAATACATAACCATTGAGTTAATACACTGCAATTCGAACCAGTGCCTAGTTTTAAGATAATTAAAATAAACGCGTGAAAAGCAACATGTATCTTATAAAGCATTACGAAAATACCGGCGAAGGGCGAATAGATTTTGGAACATTTTTAAATCTAATTTTCTTAGAAAATAGTACCTAGAAGATAAAATCTTTAGTTCACCCACGCGAAGACGGGCAACTAGTATATACACGTTTTGTCTGCAAATTAAAGTAAATAAGGTCTAAATTATTATTAATATAACATGGTTACATAATCAATTCAATTTAAAACATTTAGTAAATTCGCTGGCCAGAATTATGCTAGTCACCCTTTCAACGTTAAAATAATTTTAATTTAGGCAACTGATATTATCTCTACATCAAAGTGAATTCATAACAACGCTGATTTTCATTTCAAAAAGAATTTTTTGAGTACTTTCCGTTTCATTCACCAAAGTATTTTAATATAATTATATAATATTTCATTTGTATATTCAATAAAAATGAAATATAAACTTATTATTATGACACAATTTTTTTATCATTAGTTAGTTTACTAGCTTTTCCCCCATGGTTTCACCCGCGTATTTCCCGTTCCCAGGGGATTACGGGGATAAAATATAGTCTATGTTAATCTGAATCTCGTTGTTAATGTCGCATTCCATTGGCGAAAGAATTTTTGAAATCGGCTTAGTAGTTTAGGCGTGAAATCTGTTTAATTTACCTAGACATTTCCCCAAGATAAATTAATGAAAAAGTTTTGGAAGTCTTATGTTTAGACATGGTAAAAGGAAAAAATAACAATACAACTGTCTAAATGTCCTAAGGTCTCTTATTATTCATTTGCGTCACGCATTTCCATGTCGCACGTTTAACGTCACGAAATTCTTCTGAAGGCAGTTTGTAATAGAGTGTGTTACTTACGCACGATTGTCCCGCCTTCCCGGGGCAAGTTTGCGCATAAATTGTACACTCGGGACATTTTTGCCGCTTCCTATAGCACGAAGGACGCCGAAATACCAAACGAAGGAATTCGTTTCAGTACTGAAGGTTTCGACGTTTATCTTGAATATAAAATAATTAGCTGACAACTTTTAATTTAATACGTATGCTTTAAAACACTTTATTATATCAAACGCGGTATTTGAATAAATTCGAATCTTCAATTATTCACTTATACTTGATTGATAAATAATTGACTTCTATTTTTTATTTTATTTTATTATTCTTCGGACGTCATGCGCGAGCAAGCAATAATTCCTGCGGACGTCGATATCATGCAACAATTCCATATGTTACGCACCGGGAGATACTGACAGGTTTTTCGGAAACGGAGAAGTAGAAGCGTAATACCATACGCTATCTCCTACTTCTATCTTTCAACTATTCTATTCGACTGACTCTCGTAATTTATCCTACATTCGATTAACACCCACGCGATTGGGCCGCTGGTACTAGCGCTATGACCATATTTTCCTTTTCGTCATTACTTAGTTAAACCCCTTAAGAGCCGCCATACGCGTACAAATGACCTGTAATTTTGTGTTAGTATCTCCCAGTCTAACACACACAGCGGAAAACAGTTCAACCGTCATTACAAAAACTGCAATAAAGATGATTGTTCCCGATTTTCTCAAAAATGGTAAAACGTACAAATATACCGTCATACATGAATCAATAGAATAAAGTTTAAATCATCAATCATGCTAAAAACTAGATATAATAATAATAAGAGTAATCTCTTATTAATATTTAAATATATTATAAAAACAGATGAACAGTACCTAATAATTAATAAGTCCAAAAGACTGAGACTAATTCTCTGAAACGATTCTCTGTTGCGCTGGTCTTGCTCGTTAATTATTTCTAGAAGTATGTTTAATGAGCTGGAATGAAAACTACTAAAGTAGCAATAAAAACTAATGCTGGGTAGTAATATTATAAAACAGATTTGAGCTTTTCCACTACGTTTAAGCAGGTTGAGGTGTTAATTGGCAGGTCAGAATTTCTGGCATTGGTCGAATTAAGCGACTAATGTGATCATATCGACTGACGTCAATATTCCAAATACGTATTTCCGACACAGTTTTCACATTAAATTTCAAATTGAATTAGAGTATTCCGGAAATATTTTACCTATCATATCCGTATTGCGAATTGTAATAATTATTTTATTAATAATCTTGAGTAAACATTATTAAATAAGTAAATATATTTTAATAATAAATGGATATGAATAAATGAACATCTTGTTTGTGAACCTCATTATCTATATTTAATGCACCGGAAATTATCTCGTTACTATAGTGGCTATCTAGCCAAGCTCTTGGAATCTTATTCAAAAAATTTAATTGAGTTTTTCTGCCAAAAAAATCATAGTAGCAACCCATAGCTTGGAAGTTTGTAATGTTTACCCTTCCATGTAAATTATATAAAGCTAAATATGGCATTGCGTCTAAATATTTCACCCATTCGGATTACCTTATTTACTCCTGCGCAGTTAGTTCAAGGCTTTTTTGAGACTAACTGACGTCGCTGTAATAGGTTATGACTTATGAGGACATTATTATAAAAAAAAAACAGAATAAAATTAGAATTTGAGTTTATATATATACTATACTATACCATACCTGTACTATATTTGTTCTGATACAAGGAACTTTCCGCAATTTATATATTAGTTTACTTCATTTAAAATTTAAAAAGATAATGAAGAATCCATGATTCAATATAAGGTGAAATGAAACGAGACGCTTGTGCTTTTAATACTGGAAGCTCAAAGAAAATGTAAAGGCTAATTAGCCTCTGGAGTCTGGACCTCTGAAAGGAATTACCGATTCCACTTTAAAGCCTTACAAACATTTCATTACCTATTGACCTATCCAATATTATGATAGGAAAGAAAATTTAGTGGAACACGAAAAGTAAACCGTATACGTGGGGTGTTAAGTAAAATTACTAAAATTGTTTTATTAGGTTAATGTTGTAAAAAATAAGATTTATCAATAATTTTAAATAATACTACCGACCGACAATTTTAATAGGCCTGACATGTTAAGGACCTACGTAAAATGTTTGTATAAAAGGACATACAAATAAAAAATAGTTTGTTTGGTCCTGGTGTCTTCAGAAGAAAGCTGAAAAACTCACCATAATTTCTTCACAATCGGATGAAAGACTAAGGAAACGGCATAGACGACAAACATACATAATGTTTATTTATTTAGATTAAAAAAAATGTATCTTTATATGTTTGACATAAATAAATAAAAATAATATATTCAAATAAATTTATTTATTTAGACGTGTTAACTTCATGACTATCAAAAACAAAATCAAATTATTACCAAAAACAAATTTTTTTTCTTTCAATAGAGTTTTTTGTTAAAAACCATTTATTCCGAAGGTTTTGTCCACTAAATAACTTTGAAAAACCAACTTAATGTCCATCAAGTAATGGGATTTAACAAAAACACGGATAAGGCCTCAATTTCCATAACCATTAACGCTGGAAATATCTCTTGAATCGATCTTTTTATCTAAGTCCCGAGACTATTATTATTCTTTCTTTCTTAGTAAAATCCGGACATCCAGATACTATATCTAAATATTTTCGGTTTTACACGCATTATATTAATTTGCTTGTGTTTGTAAGCGATATGCGTTTTCCATCTTATAACAAAATAAAGTGACAAGCTATTTTTTTTTTAATTTGAAAACGAAATGAAACTTAGATGTTTTGTCTTGTGCGTTTAGTTACTAACGAGCTTCTAACTCAGCAAGGACTACACATCCTTTTTGGAACAGAGTATTTGCTTCTATAATAAAAACAATATGTAATTTTTTTTTTCTAATTTAAATATGGCTTTAAACAAACTTCAAGTTTTAGATCATTTAATACAGTAAAAATAATTAAATTCGCCTTACCAAATTATCGAGTTAAATACGCACATGCAACCAGTGATGGGTTCTCTATGGGGTTTTGACGCTTTAAGTAAAGTCTAAGGGAAACAAAGAATGATTTAACTGCTTTTACAAAATCAGCGAAGAAGTCATTAAGATATAAAAGAAAAATCCCTTAGGATTTTATTCTAAAAGGTGGATATTCTTGGAATTTGAATAACAGCAGCTTATAAAACAGTAAATAACCAAAAAAATAACAAAAAAAATATTCGGCTTGAATTTATATTATATATTATGTATCCATTTAAATCTTTAATTTTGGCTAATGGTGACGATTTAAACGACACGATTTGTTTCATTATGCATAATATGTAGAAACGTCAACTTTAATAGCACCATTATAATATTAGATATATAATAATATTAGAATTTAGCTACGTATGTATACGTATATTTATAGACTAATATAATTCATGAAATAGAAGAAAAAAAATAGCTCTTAGTCTGAGCCAAACTCCAATATAACGAAAGCCAACACAACACCCTTGCAGTACTAGTCTACTACTATTAAGTACCAACTCTTCACGAAATTTTAATAAAGATCAATATACAAAACTTTGACTTCAGTTAACTACATGTTAATATTAGTTAGGAAACTTTCATATAAAGACAAACTACTACTAGAACATACACCTTGCAGAATATTACTACTTATTTACTATACTTAGGTACTATACTTCTTATAAGGCGCCCCGCATATCTGTCTGTACGCGATAAACTCAAAAACTAACGAACAGATCATATGGTTTTCAGACAAGAGAAAGGTTTGGGTATATGATCCATTATGATCAACTGCTGGGCTAAGGCGGAAAAATTAAGAAGAAAGAGAGCGCTCCTGGATTTGAATATAGTCATGAAGGAACTAAAAGCCTTTTTCTGGTTTGGTGACGTACTTCTAAAATAATCATCTACATTCATACTAAATAAGTTAAATAAATCAAATATTCTAACTATAAAATTTTAATATTTTTTTTTAAGAATTTGTAAAATTCAAATTAAAAAAATGAATACCGGTTTTTCCAAAGTCAAAATTTCTGTTATTGAAAAGATGAAATCTTTTTGAAAGTTACATCATTAGCAGCATGATTTGACACCGATTCGACAGAAAATAAACTGAAAATAGCATACAGGCAAGTGTGGCTCCTACTTCAGAAACGCTTGAATTGACGGCTTGCGGTGTCTACTCGTAGCCCACTTCGAATCTACGTGTGACGCCGAGCATATATAACAATGATAATATATTTATATTATTTGAATCTTTATAGTCATCACAGTTAAACTTGCCTGTAAAACATATCATAATATTAAAATTCAATAAAAATATTGTGCGCCTTATATCAGTTCCCTAAAACCATTTTTAATTGTTTCTTACCTATAAGTGTTTATGTCATGTTGATATAACTTTTATTAAAAATAAATATATAAATGACTAGCTAACCCAATCACAGTGCAAAAAATATAACTATATTTAAAATATATAGATCAAAACACTTAAATCGATATGAAAGTTTGAAATTTGTCACCACATGAGAAGTTTTCGTAAATTTTACCGAAAAAAAACTGACTTCTAACTCAGTCTGTGACGTCACTTGCTTGAGTCGAAAATGTACACCTAGCTTAGCACTACAAATTATCATAACAGCTTTTTAAGTCATAGAAGTCTACGTAAAAAGATAGTGATAAATGCCTAGAATTAATGTATTCTAGGCATTAGTGCAGTGTTGGACAACTCAAATCCATCTTATGTTACCGTTGAAATGAAGGAGTTAAACTTTTAAAGAGCGCAAGTGCACATCAACAAATTTATAGGTACTAAACGAACACAAGCCACATCGTCTAGGTCGACTGACACACAACGGTCTAACCATCGCGTTGTATGAAACGATATTATTTTTACAAGCTAATTTTTAAATCCCATAACTTTTTAAGTTATCGAGATATTTTAATGAGACTTTCATACGTTGTCAGATTATTTATATAAAAGGAACTTCTACACTTCATTCGAGCACATTAGTTAAGGGAAAAAGGAATGAATAAAAAAGCACTATGAAAAGTCTGAAACAAAAACAAATTACGTATATTATTAATCATCTAATAAATAGACAGTATATATTTCAATTTAACACATTACTGGATATGGCGAGGATAAGAGCCGTGGTCGAATAAAATCTTGCTCTAAGGCTTGTTACATACACCTAAACTATAACAACAAAGGGTAATTGAACATCACTACACTTATTATCCTGAAATGACTGGTCTATTCGCCAGCTTATAGCCCCCTATAAGCTGGCTACAATACCCGTGTCCGATTTTCTAGCAAATAAAAGTTATCAGTTCTTCAAGAAATCTTCTGAAATAGTTTTATTTATAGTTGATAAAGTCAAAATATAAAAAACCTTCTCCTCAAAAAGGGGAGAAGAGGCCTTAGCCCAGCAGTGGGACATTCACAGGCTGTTATTATTAAGTCAGAATGCGTGTAAAACCTTTGGTCCTGCCTGATTTGTTATCCTTGGCTTATGAAAGAAAAGTAATAGAGAATAGAAGAGCACTTGTGTTGGTGCGCACAAAACGTTCACAGACAACGCACACTGCTTCTAAAAAAGAAATCTGCGAAATAAAGTCTGATTAACGATATAAGTCTGAAAATAAAATTTTGAAATACGTCAATAATATTCAACAAACTTTTAGCCGATACGAGGCACCTAAAAGTATTTTCATCTTGGCCTATTTTCCAAAATATATTGCCCTTTCTGAAATATAGAATGACCAGTTCAAAGTTATTGACGTAACGAACTATGAAAACGATAAAGGCATTAAACTTTCAAGCTCTATTCGTCTCAGAATAGTTCGGTTGAATTAGGCTTAAGCTCCACAATAAAATGAAATTGACGCTTGTTACGTCAATAATAAGCGAAAAACTGCATAGCTACTTATTATTATTATGCTGTGCAAAAAACTTCTCCGAAATGCAATATAGGCTTAGTGCTTAGCTAAGTGGTTTTTACAGTTCGTCATTACAAAAAAAAAAACATAACAAATATATAAATTTGGTAATTATAAAAAAAGTGCAATTTATTTTATATTTATAGATGACGTTGAATCTTTTCAGGCCTTCTCGATACGGGACTGTTAAAATAAAATAAAGACTGATAGATGAACTGTGTGAAGGAAGGAAGGCTATAAACAATTATAAATAACTTTCTGAACCAGGCATACCACTAATAATAGTATATATCATATAATTGATAAATGACAAGACATAGTGATGAAAATGAGGCCTAATTTGAATAAAAGGAAGTAAATTATTACAATCAGAGTGGAGATCGAACTCAGTAACGTGCCATCGAAGAGCCTTATGTCCAATTGTGGACATCAAAGGTCTGATGGTGATTAAATTACTACATTAATCACAATTTACTTGGTGGTAGAGCTTTGTGCAAGCTCGTCTGGGTAGGTACCACCCACTCATCAGATATTCTACCGCAAACCAGCATTTCTTTTTATTGTTGTGTTCCATTTTGAACTTACCATCAGGTGGCACATATGCTCGACTGCCTTCCTATACAAAAAAAAAAAAGAAGTTTTTAAATCCTGCGTAAAATCTAATTCTAATTCGTGATTCATCTTTTTAAAAAGAATATAACAACCAAATAGAAGATTATTGAAACTTGCTTTACCTTCTTCATTTTGTGTTATGGAAAATATATCTTAATCCAAAACTTTCTAACTTTTGTAATCGACTTTGGGCCGTCTTGCAACTGAATTTTAAACTAGTTCTACCCAATTTTGCGCATACTTAGCGTACTTATTTTTATTTTTTAATAGAACTAACAAGAGTACCTTTTTTTGATATTACAAAAATCCTTGCTTCACTAGATGCATGAACAGGTTTTCACATGCAAATTTATACGAATTAACGGACAATAACTTAGAATTAATATCAAGGAATATTAACCTGTCAAATATCAATTAAGATGAAGTCAATTAAGAAAAATAATACTAAAAATAATGACAACGCCTTAAATCACTTTAATGATTTACTTTATTTTTCTAGATTGTGAATAAAAAAATCAATAGACTTATTTTTTTTATGTAAGAGGGGGCAAACGAGCAGGAGGCTCACCTGATGGAAAGTGACTACCACCGCCCATGGATACCTGCAACATCCGAGGACTTGCAGGTGCGTTGCCGGCCTTGGAGGAAAGAGTACGCTCTCTTCTTGAAGGTTTTTATGGCATATGAAAGCTGGTTCCACAGAGTGATTGTGCGAGGCAGGAAATGCCTTAAGTAACGCACTTCTAAGGAACACCTTCCTATGAAATAAAAAATAAATAAAAAAAAACAATTCACTTAGGCTTTAAGGAATATCGAACAAGATTGGTGCCGTAACATTGGGCTTTAAGATTTATTTAGCTCAATATTACCTAGATATCTATGCCCATATCATGAACATGTAAAAATTACATGTCGTGGTTGTTGTCCAGTACAAAAAATTTGTTAATCGTCTTCATATGCTTTCTAATTGATCCTTTTGTATCTGGTAACCAGGATTCTTCATAATGATACCATACTCTAGTTTCTAATCAAGGGAGCACACAATAGTTTTCTACTCTTTTTTTTAGTTTGATATATCTGTGATCGAGAACGTTGCGCGCAAGTTAACAGATATTTTATAGACCAAACCTTAATTTAGCATCAATTCTAATTCTTAAATCACAGACGAATTATACCTTCTGAAGTGGGCTATTCATCATGTTTTTATTTTTTCAGCTTATCGCCGTCCACTGATCATATATTCAACTTAAAATTTTTATAGCGTACAACTTATGTAAAATGGGTTCTAACGTTTCAATTGTCGTTAATCAACATTTCCTGTTATATATAATCAACAAAGAAACAGATGCTTTCTTGAAATTTTAAAAGTTTGTTTAAATTTGCTTTAGCAGCATCAGCAGCATTAATAACGATTGTGTGAACACGGCCTAATAAGATATTCATCCCTCCATATTACATAGTTCACAGACATCATGACTGTAGTCATTCTAATTGTCGGCAGTAGTCTATTGTGAGAAGGTTGAAATGATGACAAAGGCTGTCAGCATGTGCGGGACAAACAATAATACTATGATAATGGTAGCGGTTGTAATGACATAATTATCCAGGTATTTCCGCTTCATCACATGACTGTGATGTGAGTTCTGTGCAAGAAGAAGGTGGCACAACTCTTTCACGAATTGATATCAACCAATTAAGTCTGTATGGATGATGTCATATTTTTATCTTATAAAAACAGTTATAAAAATATTCATTCTGAATCTCACGTCTCAATTTTACGCGATAGTCGCAAGCTTGCTTTAAGCACCATTGAGTTTTAATGTGACATTTTCATAATTAAATTCTTTATAAAAGAATCCATGTTTTTGTCTCTGTAATATGAGTTTAACCGCAATTTTTAATAACGTGCTTTTTAAATATTCAATGATCAGTGCGTCGTAATAATTATATAATAATGTTATCATTGTACAAGGAACTTTTTTATAGAATTATATAATGTACATATTTAATAAATTCATCTCTATATAGGGTGAAAATTCAGGCGTTTAGATTTGAATCTCGGTTCGGACCAGTGAAACTTAAAACGCTATCAATATATTTTGTATTACCATCCCTCGAAATTCACGTAAAGTGACATCGTATCATATATTACGATAAAGTCCTCTACACAGTTTAGTTTGAATTTTGTAGCCTTGGTCTATATTCTGTCGCGGTTTCATTTCTTTTCCGATCTGATCTTAAACTAAGCAGAGCTCGCACTATGGAAACCAGACAACTAATATACTACATATACTACTTTTCTTTTGTTACAATTATATTTATAATTACACCTAGACTCAGGACAAACAGTCATGTTCATGCATACAAATGTCTGTTCTGGGTGGGAGCCGAAGCCACAAAGTGTGGTGCGAAAGGCAAGTATCTACCAACCACGCCAACCGGCTAGTGATTATAGACCATATATAATTTTGTAAATATTTCACAATTTTTGTTCATATACAAATATTCACTTTGCATGAACCTCTTAATGTGACTTGATGAGAGCTGAGATATTCAAGTTGAAAATGTGTCACATTTTAATATTCTACGAATTACGTTCTATGTCAAGAATTTGTAATTAAAATTTATATGTACGAAAATAAATATAAAGTTTAAATGTCTCTTAATATGTGATCCTAATATAAAATATCTTATTTTTATTAGTTGACTCTCATATTTCCTTATAATTATTTTCTGATTTGGCCTAGTGGAGTGAATAGTTCGTTTTTATTTTGTAGGAATAATGGTGAATATAAATTCAAACCAAATATTACAGATTAAAATGAGCGAGTTAGTTTTCACATGTTTCATTTTTCTTTATAATTCATCTCATTACTGTTGATCAAAGACACGCAATCTGTTTATGTGGCCACGTACTCACTGTGCAGCTACGTGGGACATGCTTTGAGCCTTCTCTTAAACAAGATACTTTACTTGCTTTTGTAGACCTAACTGTTTTTTTTAATTTTACGGTTTGGAAAATAAACTTTGTAGAAGTAGTTTACTACATAATTAGACCTTTATCGGCCAATTCTATTTAGCAGTATGACTGAATAAACTCTTATCTCCCCTTCTTCTCTTCTTTTAAGCTCTGTCTGTTTATCTTTTTCAATAGATATACAGACATTTGTCCAGAAATGTGACATTACCGAGCTATCTATCACATGTTCGTAATTTTATTATATTAAATATTTGCAATAATTCGCTTAACCACACAGCGCCTATATGAGCATATTTAAAAGCGTTTTTGTTAATGAATAGTGTAAGCATAATATTTTAATGATATGGACTTTGTTAGTAATATATAGAATCAAAAATATCACTAGATATTGCTAGCTTAACTATTCTATAAAAGGAATTTTTACTAATCAATTCACGTGTGCAATAGGGACTGAGCTGAGTCAATATATTTATTAATGAAAAATAAGACATTTAACATGACAGTGATCATAACATTCAAGAGAAAATTTCAAAATAGATTTCCGTAAAAATCAATGAACTTCTATAATCGTTCATCGTTTGCATTCAAAATATAACGGTAAATGGACTGTAAGCGACTGAAAGGTTTCAGCGTCGTCTAAATAATGCCTCTTTGTATGTATATACTATTGTTACCTACTTGAAAATTACCTGAAGAAAAAAATTTTGTAATTTAGTGAATACTATTAAATAAATGTGGACCAAAATAAATGAAAACGGAGTTTTCACATATACACACATATTTTGTTTCTTATTATGATTATAATATATAAGAACGAATGCTTACTTGTACACACAAGGACGTAAATAGCGACGACTGAGGCGGACCACCAGAGCATAAGACAGCGTCATCCGATTCCCTTCACGGCTTAATCCCAAGGTGCACCCAAGGGGTGTTTCACCTAGAACATTCGTTCAAATTCAAGAAACACCAAACTATAACCCCGAGGTTACCGATAAGGTTACCAATATTATAATATTGTTGTATAATACAATTGGTACCATTATATATGTGGAGTGAGTTTAATGGTGCTATTGACAATGAATTAAATATTTATTTATTCAAATAAGATCTTTTCAAACATCATTTTTCCAGATAAAATCACTTAGAAAACTTAATTTTAAATTTAGATTCCAAAAAACTTCGTCAATCATATTCGTGTAATAATGATAATCATCGCATACAAAATATATATATGATAAATTTATATATGAATAACCTGAATAAAAATCAAGGAATATTGATCTTAAGCCCCAAGTTTGCATTTTAACTCCAACCTTTTTTGATTTGAATGATATAGAGTAGTACATATTTGTAGGTACCACCCACTCATCAGATATTCTACCGCAAAACAGCAGTACTTACTATTGTTGTGTTCCAGTTTGAAGAGAGCCATTTTAATTACAGGCACAAGGGACATAATATCTTAGGTCCCAAGGTTGGCGGCGCATTGGCGATGTAAAAGTTGGTTAACAGCTCTTACACTGCCAATGTCTATGGGTGTTGGTGACTACATACCATCAGGTGACCCAAATGCTCACCCGCCTTCTTTTGCCATAAATAAAAACCAGAACACAAAAACATTAAGTTGTTTGGCAGAATACCACGAGGTTTACTAGTATTAAGTAACTTTTTAAAAAATATTTCGATTCTAGACCAATAAAAAAATAACTCAATACAGAGACAAACATTATAATGAGATTTTCTTGAAGTAACAAAATACAAAATCAGGCTTGATAAATGTTCACTTGCGGAAATTAAACGTAATCCTATGTTCACGTGCTTGGAATGAAAATGACATTTGTCGATTATTTAATTCCAATCTTGTTTATAATAATGTTTATTTGTATTTCAATGTTTACCAAAAAGCTAACACAATTTGTTAGCTTTTTTTATATATCTCCATTCACTTGTAAGTTATGAAAACGGGTTCGATTTTTGAAAATATAAACTAACTAATCTTAAATGCATAGAGTTCGATTCTACATTTTTGCAGATATTTGACTGTGTATATACGGACATCTAATCGTATCTGCCTGATTGGTCTAGATCTGGAAATCCTTCAAATCCATATTCCGATTGAAAACTGTTTTCACACAATAAAAATTTAAGGATTTCAATTGGAACTCGGAGATATAATGTCGGCAATGTTAGATGTTCGTGCTGCGGAATATTCAGTCGGGTTTTCTTAACTTGCTTTAACGCTGTATTTGTATGAGTGAGGGAGTAGTTTACGTGTGTTTGTGCACACACTTGTTGCTCTATTATACAGTCTTTGTTAGTATCCGTTAAGAAAGACTGTTGTAGCCGGATTCGGTCAGAAGGACATAATAATCGGTTAGAGATCTAAGAATAAAATAATGCCAAATTCAAATGCAGTCAAATGATTCAAAACAAAGTATGTACATACAAATTATCACATACTTAATACTCTTTTTGTTGTATGTTATAATTAGGCAGACGAAAAAATGGGCCATCTATTGTTATGTTGTCACCACCGTCCATAGACATGTAAGAAATATTAACCATTTCTTACATCGCCAATGCACCGCCGATCTTTAGCACGAAGATGTTAAATCCCTTGTCCCGTACAGTTGCACTGGCTCACACACCCACGGCAAAACCGCAACGCAACAATACTAATTATTGATGTTTAACAGTAGAATATCTGATGAGTGGATGGTACCACACGGGCCTGCGCAAAGCCCTACCACCACTAGTAAACTCATTTTGTTTATTCCATTCAATACTTTTTCAATTTTCAATACCTAACACTCTATAATTTTCTGATACTTTGTAGATGACAATGACGTATGCTTACTAAAGCTATACTCTCATCTTTATAAGCCCCGTGTTTCGAGATTAACCTTTCGTTGCATATTAAAAAGCCATTTGCCTATCAAAGGATGAAAATTATATTTGAGTTCTCCTCTAGTGACTCACGTTGTGCCTCGTGTAGTGTAATTATATTTAATTGCATCCAACTGAAAATCATTTTCTCAAATATTTCTTATAGACGAACGTATCTTTACTCATCTCTTTGTGTTTATTATGTTCTCTTGGTCAGTTTCGAATTGAATGTGAGATGGATATTTTCCATAACACTGGCCATAAGTAGAAACCCGTACTACTTACAACTGGTGGTACCATCAGAAAACACTACCCTAAGAAGAGTAACATTTGTAGGATATAAAATGTAGACTACCATAACATAGTACAAGATAGAAGTATGAAATTGGTTCCTTCGTCGGTACGGTTCTCAATGCTTACATTACCATAAATGGCGCCGAGGGAAGAATACCGATGGAGGAAAGAAGTATACGTATTATTTTAAAAGCAAATACTGGATGGCATTATATAAGTGTGTCCCTTGTGAATTCTCGAGCTGTTTCCCTAATGTTTGCTCTACGATACCAATTTATGAGACATGATGTAATATGTATGGAGTAAAATGGAAAGCTAACAATGTCAAATAATTTGTTTATTATCCTAATGGAATCTTTTCGAATGGTATTGAAGGTCTGATTCGATTCGAAGTTAATATATGCGAACATTCTGAAGTTCAACAAAGTAATAATTAATGTTTTCATTTTTTACTAGAATTTATTGTAATGAAGTAAAATTATGAAAATAAGTTATTTTAATGTATATTCAGGTTTCACAGACAAAGAATATACATTTCTTTATTACTGGAAATAGAATGGCAAATGGTACATTTGATAGTAAAAAGTTATCACCCACAAAGGCAATGTCACTGGAAGCAATTTTATCCATTTCATTCCATTTTCAGAGTTAAAATGCTCATTGCCATGAGCTTTATATACAATGTACCTTGCCTATTAAACGTGCTCATCCTTCAAAGATTAGTAATTATTATAGAAGATATATAATTAGATTGTTTTATTGGTAATGAATGCTGATTGTAAGACATTTGACGATATAATTTTATTTAAAAATGCATCTCTAGGGTTACGACACTAATCTACAACTTCGAATAATACTGCATTGTTAAACCATTTCAAAGGGTATTAGGTTTTAGCAATTCCATTTTTATTTATTGATGGTATATCTAAAAGTTTAGTGGTAATAACAATAATACATTTAAAAAAAAATTACACGATTAGACTAGATACTTTACTATCTAATATATTTTTAAATGTTTGTATATATATTTGGCCTATCTGGACATAGATAAGGTAATTGCTGACTCTGCGAAGTGTGATCCAAAACATAGTATTGAAAAAGCGAAAAAAAATTAGATGATACTTATTGCATAGCTTTTTTATGTTGAGTGCGATATGATCGCTCGAGCTAAAGGCAATGCACAAGGTCGACAACTATCGAAGCTCGAGTGTAGATCTAGACAGGATGATGTAACAATATCTTATTTAAGGATAAATTATTACTAAAATAACACCCACGAATTAAATTTAAAGTGTTCGAAATGCGAAATAAAATGTCGGATGGCTTTTTTTCCATTTGACATGTAAAATTGTTAAAATGTCCTCTTGCTTGCTTGCATAATAAAACATAGAAAAAGTCAGTGGTTATGGTCCAGGTTTGAACCCGCATTATTCGGTTAACATTCACTATTGCTACTACTGTTAGCCATGAACAGACACAACAGTAGTTAAGACTTGTAAACTACTCAAAGTGTCTGAAACGCGACTTAAAAACCATTATGTTTTGCAATTTTACAGTGAACCTGTGCTACTTTGGTTGCCCCAAAACTTTGATATAGTACCTTGCAAATTCAGAATTGTCAAACGAATCGTCTTTTACAAATTTTAAACGGTTAAATCTTTATTTTTTTATTGAACATTTAAAAGTAAATCATTGATTCACTTATATATTAATTTTAAAGCAGTACCCCTATATATTTTTTTATTTATAATATTCTTTGTTTAATTATAAGATTTTAATTATTTTACTATTTTGTAATATAGTCAACGTTCAAAACTTAACCTATATTATAATCAACAACAGCTACTCTTAAATAAGATACGCTTTCAATTTCGTAAGGATTTAATGCAAAACATTATAAGTTTAGTGGCATGCACGCCGAAGAGCATAGTTGCTGTGTTGCAAACCTATTCATATTGCCGCCGCAGCCGCTATACGAGAAACCTTTGCAATGTCGAGCAGTGACGTCATAGTACCATCTAAAAATATACATAGCTTAATAAAGTTTTTCCGATATTGTTCTTTTAAGGTAATAGTAGTAACTGAGATTAATAAAAACTAATAAATATACGATCGATTGGTTAGACGGATTTTAATTACATTATATATAGAAATAAATAAAGTGTTAAAGAGTATAGGATTATTTTTAAGTATCGAATGTTAATGTCCCACTGCTGGGTACAAGCCTCTCCTCTTGATGAAAGATTTGGAAACAAAGGCTAGCTTAATTGGTTTCCAAAAATAACTTGGTTGCGGTTTGGTTAATACTTGTGTGGTCGGATTTCAACTAATATGCTTTACAACGCTGGATATAACATGTAGGTAAGCACAAATTACGCTCATGAAAATGAATGGTGCTTGCCTGAGACCCGCGATCTTCGAGCTCCACTGAGCCATCTTAACTGAACTTAAAAAAAGATACGCCACATGTAAACCTAGCAAATTGGGCGACACAAAACTAGTAAAAGATATTGAACACGTACACTACAAAAATTACAAAAACATAAAATGAGACAAAACTAAATTATTACATGTATCTAAATTTAATAAAAGGTATTGTTTAGAACTAAGTATGTATTTTTTTAATTTAATTCGCAAGAAAACAAACGGGCTAATGGGGCATGTAAATGATAAGTGGACCCATTGATATTAGCATAAAAGTAGCTGTAAACCTATGTTTACATCGTGAATGCGACGTCAACCATGGGATCTAAAATGATATTTCCTTGTATCTGAAATTACACTGGCTCACTCACCCGTTAAACTGGAAAACAGCGTTACAAAGTATTGATGGTTAACGTGTAACTACCGTGTTATTATAGTGTAAGCGCAATTACAGGCTCACTGAACATAGCATCTTACATCCCGTATTCGTAAGTAACAAGTGGTTTATATACTCTTATACCTTAGAGTTCTAGTGTATAGGTGTATATGACCTCATTTGTGATACGACGAGGAAATAAAAACATGCACTTACATCAAAAATAATCAAATTAATAATTTCTCAATCACGAATATTGAAATTATAGTAACGGACAACGCATATATTTGTTATATTTGTACATGTGATACATGCAGCATACAGCAGTACTTGTATCTATTGTTGTGTTCCGGTTTTTAGGGAAAAATAAAAATTATTGTAAAAATAATTTAATAAAGTTTATGTTCACGTAAGCGTTTCCTCGCATTTACTTATAATAACACCATCGTTGGGAGAACAGCTTGTTGGCTTAATATTATATGAAAATTTCCAAGCCTTGGCTTGGTTATATAGACTGTAAAAAGACGCCTTATAAAATTCCTTTAGCAAATTGAATGAACTAGTTTATTGCTAACTATATTAGATTATACTTAGCCAATATAACATTTTACTGGGTTATAAGAAAATAATTTAATAAAAAATAATTCGGTGTATAATTATGCTTTCATTCTATTCGTCTATCATATATTCATCCTTAATATATTCGAGTGACCATACAATGTGTTACATAGAACATACAACAGATAACTTCTCAGTAATAAAATACTTTATTCCTCGTTGCACTGTTGACTTGCATTCTACCGCAAAACAGCAGTACTTGGTACTGTTGTGTTCCGGTTTGAAGGGTGGGTGAGCCAGTGTAATTACAGGCACAAGGGACATAACACCTAAGTTCCCAGGGTTGGTTGCGCATTGGCAATGTAAACGATGGTTGACATCTCTTACAATGCCAACGTCTATGGGCGTTAATAACCACTTACCATCAGGTGGCCCCCATATGCCCGTCCGGAAACCGATGAAATAAATATATATACATTTTCGGACATAGTGTCTTTCTCTTTGCTCATTTGTCGTTGAAACTGAATAAACCTTTATTTAGTACACTACGCGGCTCGGAAAATGGTTGGTGGATGAAACAGTAAGACAGACTATTATCTTATCTCAATTTTTAGTTTATTTTATGAATACCTTATCCGATGGGTCACCTTTTTTATTTATTTTTATTTTATCAGTTTGATTTTTTTTTTCTTAACTTTACTTAACACTTATTATATTAATTTTAGTAAGGAGAACTTACTTCTGATAATATCCATTACAATGTCCAAAATCGTACTGCAACCTACAAAAAATTTTTGGTGACATCTTTTTTGGTATTCGATGCAATCCAACATCTGTATAAAAGCAAGCAAAATGATTAACGTAAAGTAATATTGCAAAAAAATTACTAGTATATATTTGTATTGTGTATAAAATATATATAGTACTTGAAATATTTTTATAGAAACCATTGGATCATTTGATTGAAGACAAATATACAATTATTTTAATACAGAAATTTTAATTATGTTTGTATCCGTATCCGTGTTGGAGGAGATATACTAAGCTATGTATAGATTATTATTATAGAGGAGATGTATTCATCCTACATATGCACGTTGCCTTATGTTTTCCTTCACCACGGATCAAGAGATGAATTATTAAGTAAACCTCATCTCAGAAAACTAATGAATCATCACTTTATCATAAAATACACCTCGACATGTCTGATGACAATCCGCTAACGTCTTGAACACATTCAAATTGTGTGGGCAATTTCCAACAAAGGCCGTCTTACAATCCTCCATCTTGAGATCAAAGTAAAATCTGTGGAAAAATATGTTTTAATTGTAATCAAATTAAGAGAACACGATACTATTAATTTATTTATTTTATAAGAAAAGAATGCAATAATAAATAGAAATTTTAATACGATTAATGTAACAACAAACTTACTTTGGTAAGTACAGGTCGCTCCCATCACAGTCATAACCGTTTGGTTGAAATTTGCAGGCAACAGCCGGATTTATATTCGTAAAATCAACAGCTGTAATTAATAAGTATTAAGGAAAACAACATTTTCAAATGAAAATTCAATTCCTTCTAAGTATAAGTGCAATCTCCCTTTTTACAGTTAGCCACATAGTAACACTGTTCAATTGTAAGTCACGTTGCAGCAATGCATCTAGACATGCATATGCTCCTCCCAACATCGCCGAGATGAGATGAGTTATTAACACAAATTAAGCACATGACAATTAAGTGACGCTGATCACATTTAAACACGCGGTCTCTCTGTTGAGGTTGAGTATTTTCTTTTAAATAAACTCAACTCACTGTATAACACGACCGACGATAAAAGTAGTATCTGAGTTTCACTATGATAATTAGAACGTTCAAAAAGATACCGCTCCCTTTAATATTTCAGGGTCAGGTTCAGATCAGAGAGACAGAATTTCATCGCAATAATCGCTTAATGTTACAGAAATATATATGTAAATGAAAACACAAACTAAATAGATGATGATCAGAACATCATCACCGTTTACTTATTTTTGTTTAAACGGGAAGTTCACTAGTACAATTTTACAAGAACAACATACATAAAAAGCTAGTTCCCACACAAGAATCGAACAAATTAAATAACATAGATGATGCGCCATTTATGTCCGTATTGAAATAGATAAGAGATGAAAACATAAAAAAACCAATGACACTTTAAAAACTATATATTTTTAAAGTAGACTTTGGTTTGGTAAAGAGCTAACCCTATCCATGAAAGGAAAAAGCTATGAAATAAAGTTTATATAACATAAGGTTTGATCAATTTACCCTCTGTGGTTGACAACATTGGTGTGAAATTTTGAAGATTAACATATTTTATACCAAAAGAAAAAACTAAAAGTATGTATATTGGATGCCGTTGAAGCATATTAATTCAAATTTACTTTCACTCCGTGAAACAACAGAAAATTTTAGTATCAATAAAACGACGATCTATTTAATTTCCACGGCCGTAACTTTTATTATTAAATGCTATTTCCATTTAATACTTTGAGTTTAGAAATTATTTATTGAATGAGTTAACTTTTTTCAAACAATGGCCACGTTTAATCTTTTAAAGATTTTTTATTTTAACTCAGACGATAACACACGGTTGCCGACAAATTAATTATATATTAAAATAACAGAAATACTTCCAACAAATAGCAAAGTAATAAAAATTGAAAATAAAAATGCTATTGTCGATCACATATTATGATTTGCTGCTAAGAGCTGCTATATCTTCTATTGCCCTTTGTAAAACTGTTTGTTGGAATTCAGGAGTTATAGATTTCTTAACATTTTGAAGTATCCACTTTATCATCCATTTTTGATGTATTCTATTCATTGAAAACTGTAGCTTTATTTGATAGTCTAAACGACCCTTAACGGCGCGGTAAACTTGCATAAATCTTTCTCGATATATCGCTTCTAATTGCATTTTTATATTTTCTTTCTTAGCATCCATCAGCAATTTTTGTCCTTCTGCTCGCCATTGAGCATCTTTCGCGGCTTTGATGGCATTTTCATAGACACATGCTTCGTCTTTCCTCGTCTTTTCTAGCGTTTCGACATATTCGTCAATAATCTTGTCGAGACTACGGCCAACGTCTGCACCAAATGTCGTTGAAGCATAGTACAGCATAACGAATATAGATAAACCGACGTAATACTCATGCTCCATAACATAAATTTCTTTGCTAAGTAAATAATTTGTTAAAACTAATCCAAACACATAAGGTCCAGTTACGCCGGTTTTCGAGTGGAAAAACAGGAACCAGTCATCTGGTATGAAGCCCATTCGTACTTTACCAGGTCTTAGTTCTCGTTTTAACGCCAATGTCGGATAGCTTGAAGTAGTGTTGCTTGAAGAACCTGGACAAACTGGGCTGGTGGTAGATTGTGTTGGACATGTTTTAGTATGTGTTAAAACTAAAGACTGTTTAAGAAATCGCTCCAAATTTCCCAATTTTGATATAGGACTCAAAAACATATTGAATGTTTTAATCTTTTTAGAATTGACAACAATTTGACATTGGTGTAAAAAAAAAACACGGAGATATATAAACTCCATGTAGTCCATAAAGTATCTAATATCTAGTATTTTTAATGATTTTCAAATTGTCAAATCTTTATACGACAGCACGTGTGAAATAAATGCGACGATCGCCAGAAATGAAAAAAAAATGCGATGATATATTCGAATATAAAAAGTTACTATAGACATACTACAGGTACGTATTAAGCTCAATATTTTAAATTCAGCGATATGAAATTGACGTCTTAAGCATAGGCTCGCATTGGCGCGAGCAGGTGCGGGCGGTGCGGCCGCGCGTTATGGAGGCGGGTATCGGTCTTGGCTCGCGCGGCTGCTGCGCGTGATGTATACGCAGCTTTATTTTAGCATTAAAAAGTGATATTTTTTTTAAATACTAGTAAGCAAAGAAAACAGTTCACCTTGACATTTTGTCATTACTAAAAAAAAATTAAGATTACTATTTTTTATTTGTGGACAATAATTATAGTCCAATATAGTTGATTATATTTTTAAAAAAAAACTCGATTTTGTGGCCAAACTACTTTATTAACGTTGTGTAATATAAAAACATGCATTCTTTTGATTTTTGTCGAATATCTTAATATAAATCTAAGGTCGAAGAACATTTATTTTGTAAAGTACCCACATTAATGCACAAACAATTTGATCATATAGTTATCAACGACCGTTTAATAATTAATTTATTTGTTTATTTGTATTATTATTGTGTACAATAAATACATTTACTGTTCAAGGCAAGCATTAATATAAAAATATGGTCATAAAACATTTTTAAAGTATTCATTTTAACACACAAACAATTGGGTCATATAGTTCATCATTATCACTAATTTTATAATTTATTTACGTTATTATCGTTATGTAATCAATACATTCACTGTTCAAAACATGCATTAATATAAAACTATGGTCATAAAACATTTGTAAAGTCCACATTAACGCACATACAATTGGTTCATATAGTTATCAATATTCCTTTATAATTAATGAACTTATTCTATTATAATTTCCATAATATAATAATTGTCAGTTCTATCTGGTTTCGAGTGGATATAAGATTATTTTTTTAAAGCAAGTAGTGTATATTATATAAGGATATGTATCATTTGGATCATGAACCGTTTTTTCTGTTTTTTTCTTTTCCTTCTATGATTATTTAAAGGCGGTATTTCGCTGCACGAAGAATGGGGTACTTGTCACCCGAGCAAAGACCACGGAAATCGTCCATGCTTAGATCGACGATGGAAACTCCTCCGAGGTTTTTGGACCTTTAACAAGCAATTAATTAAGAACTTAAAGTAAAAACAAATGCATCGAACATGTACATGATTTAAATTTGCCTATTACATTAAAAAATATTTAAAAGACAACGTGACTGGTATATAATTTTTTTAAATTAGTTAACTAACAATATTGCATTATGCGTTTTTCATCAGAATGTTGAAGTAAATATCGCATTAAAAATAGTAATTGCATTCACTTATAATTGCTTTTTCTGACATTTTTGAAGCCTTGCGAAATTATATTTGAATTACGAATTTATTATTATTAATTAGAATTTGGCAAATCGATTTAATCGAATCGCTTCCGATTAATTTATATGATGTCTCTAGAAAATTAAAAGTTACGTTTTTGTACATTTAAGATAAGCCTCTTTCATATGATTTTATGACTATTGTTGTAATTAACTAATATTTTTGATGCGCATTTTAAAATGTTGTAACCTCATTGTAAAATGAAAATAACAATGAGTTTAATATTATCCCTGAATGTGAAGTTATTAATTATGAAATATAAAATAAATCGTTATAAAACATAATTATTCTAGACTTTGATACATGCTCGTATATTACGTATAGTTAAGAAAGCAAGCATTTGAAAAGACAAAGCTTTGAATACACCGATTAATTTAAAAAAATCACATGGATCTTGTCCTGTCACTCATTTGAGGATCGTTACTCTTTCATCATTAAACTACCACCTTTTATAATATTGTGTTTATGTAAATGGTAGAAATTAATGACGTAAAACGTACTAAGCGACTTAATAAAATTTAAAGAACAAAAAAACGATTTCTGGAAAATAAAAATATAATCGATTTGATTTGAAACTCTAGATATATTGAGTCAAACCTTTTGAAGCATTCCAAAGATGATATCTACTCCGATATATTCAGCAGTATAGTACATTGAAACAGCCAAGCAATCATTTTGTATAATAATTAAAAAAATCTGTATGAATTATTAGTTTCTTAAAACTATGTATTATCGATTTGCAATTAATTATCGTACTACGTATCGTATTGACGTAAGAATTGCGCGTGCATAAAATCAATCGTTAATACAAACAATGATTTGAATTCAGTAATTTAATAATATATAATAGGAATGTTTTTGTATGAATATCATTTGACTTACTTGGCATATGTCGCCTTTTGTCCAGCTGTATCAGGATCCTCATAGCTCACCCACAAACCTCCCTCGCTGTTGTCATCGGGAAGACGGAAAGCATATAATCCTGTAAAATATATTACCGTTAAGTCAGATCCCGTTTTCCGAAACAGTTCGTGCAGAAATAGTGCGTGCTTTAAATATGTGCTGGTAGCTATATCTATATTTTATTTTAGTTTAAAGCAAAAAAACGTTTAAAAGCGCGTAACCGTGCAGGCGTAGGCAATTTTAAAAAGGTTGTAATTTCGTGTCGATTCTCTATAATTGGAGTTTAATGTTGAATAAATTGGTTATATTTTTGTCTTACAGTGTAATTCTAATTAAGAAGGCACTAAGAACCAATCTGACAAGTTTACCAATCTAGCCTTAATGCTATACTCTCCACCACAAGTGTTATCAAGACAACTCTTTCTAATTTAAATTATACACATTCACAATACCAGTCACTATTAGTTACAATAACCAGCACCACAAAGCGGGTCCTTTCCATTGAATTAGTTGGCAATTTCTATTTCTCAGAACAATTTGCAATTCTTGCGCAAGACACCAACAATTACACAACAATGTATCAATATTGGTTGCCAATTTAAGGTAGTATTTACACGACTTTTCCACACATTTGTAGTGGCAATACAAAAGCTGCCAAATTTCCATTAGTGGGGACGCAACTAAACAAAGCTATAAGCACTTATGGTGTACCAACCAAAAAAATCTCCATCCTTCGTTAAGCCCTTGTCTGAAAAGTTAAATTTAGCAGCTGATACCCCTGAATTTACAGTAAGCAAACTGCTTAAGTTATTCTTAACCATAATTAAATTAAATTTGATAAGCTTTGTGGCTTGTTAATAACTTACCAAAACGCTTGCTGGGGTCGGTGACCTTCCTTAAATGAGGACGCATACCCTTTTGATGGTTAGGGTTGATCAGTTTGGCGCAGATTTCAGGGTAACTCAACAAACCCTCTGTCTTAGTGTAGGGTCCTAAAGCAAAATAATTCCTTAAGACATTCATATTTAAAAAAAAATTATACAATCTCTATCAAATGAAAATTGATGCACTGCTATTTGTGTGTTTATTTACGGACTTTTGACTACCTCGTTGGTCTAGTGGCTAGATATAAGGCCGCAGACCCGATGGTCCTGGGTTCAATTCCCAGGTCGGCCCAGTAAGTAGTTATAGTTTTTCTGTCAGAAATTTCTCAGTAACAGCCCGGAGTATGGAAGTTGGAAGTGTGTACACCTCCGTGCCTCGGAAAGCACGTTAAGCCGTGTACGCTTCCGGTCGTGTCGGATTACCGTCCCATCGGATTATGATAGTTAAGGAAAAGAGAGTGCACCTGTGTGTTGCGCACACACTTGTGTACTATAATATGTCTTGTGCAGTTGGCTATTCGCTCTTGAAATTGGCCGCCGTGGCCGAAATCGGTCTGGAGGACCTTATTATTATTATTATTTACGGAATTTTTAAATGATAATATCACTTTCATTACTATGAAATAAAAATAGTTAACAATCTTAGACTTATTATACATATTTATAGAAGAGCTCATTACCAAATTTGAAGGTTTTAAAACGAGTCGAAATAAGATATGTGATATTTTAAACTATTTTATGTTCCCGCAATTTAAACTTCATTTTAATTTTAATAACATACCAGCTTCTCCGGGTCCATCTGCATGGATTGGCGGAACTCCAGATATTTCGCTATCGCCATCCAATTTCCATGTACGACCATAGGTGGCAACACCTATAACTATTTTGGAACTGGGAGCACCACTACTGATCCTTTAAAAAGATAAATAATATTATAAATAAAATTATTTTTTAAAAAGATAAATTAGTTGTTGAATATTGTTCAAGAATTGGAATATTTCATTATTTACGAATGATTTTTGATGGACTTTTCATCGGTAATTTTCAAAAGTAATTCATTTAATTTTTCTCCATATACGTAATTTATTTTTCTTTTTTGTAAATTAGATACATAGAAACATTATTTATAATATATAATTACCAGTAAGATACAGCAGAATCCACGTTGAGTAGTTCATTGCGGTTTTGGGGTTTGTAGATAGGTGCAGTGTAATCAGCCTCTTTAGGGTTCCTTGATGGTGTAGAATAGTCGAAAGCGTTCAAGTTCACAATGTCTACCAAGTTGATGATAGCTGGCACGTCGTAGTAAACTAAACAGATAATTCACAAATATAAAAAACATTACAAATGGCAAAACAAACAATCGCTTTATATATCTATTACTAAGTAACTACTCCACCCGTATTCCATCGTAGTAACTAAACTTTAATAGGATCATCATTCCCTTAACATACTCCCAATTTACATTGGGATGGCGCAGTATGTCCTCGTTCTCTATTCGGTCCGGTCGTCACCTACACTTACAATAAATTTATACATCTTTCACACAATCTATCCAAATTACTTTGTTCTTCCGTCCCTTTCCATCTCAAAAATCATATATATCACATTCCACATTCTTTGAGACACATGCCATTTATCCACACCATCGAACAAATATTTCAATAGAATAATAGTGGCAAATAAATTTATGAATAGTATATAAGAGATGATTATCATGTTTCACAGATACTTGTATATTATAATATATAGTCTAATGGAAAAATGAGAGTAGTGCAAGTGCTACGTACTGCTAGCGTTGACATTAGGGAGGACGGTGACAGAAAGTTGCATGTTTGGTTTAAGGTTAAGAGCCGCTTTCATTTCTCTGACCAGCGCTGTGAAACCTTCTCGGTGTTCAGCCTCCTTCTCATCAACCAGGGTAGTACCGAAGGTTTTCTTGATACCGTGCCAGATTGAACCTGTGGAAATTTCATACCAAATAACAAATCTTCAAAAAATGTGCAATCAAAATTGTATACGCTCAACTTCTAAATTTTAACTTAATTCCGTTTTAACACCAATGGTTTTCCTTACCCCAAGTGGAACGGATCTTTTTCGGCTTGATTCTCGCGAACTGCCATGCCAGATCGATTCCGTCGAAGCCATGTTGTTCAGCTAGCAGTACGCCAGAGTTGACGAATGCTGTACGGGCTTGTGGGGACTCCAGCTGTAGTCAATAATACTAATTATGTACAGTAGAACAAAGGACATGTTACTTCTTGAACTAACTCAATAATATATTAGACGATTACTCGTGACTTCCACTTATAATTGAACGATGTCACGTTCATTTATAAGTGGGTCTGTTTCGTGAAATGTTAAAACCTGATAATTCCATTAGCATTTGCAATATAATTGTTTTTTTTTGAGAACATCGGTCGTAAACTCCTACCCAAATAAAAATTATATTAATTATAAACACAATATATACACATTACGTAACTAAGAATTTACAATTAGAATAGTAATTTAAGAAATATCACGATATAATTAAAGAAACTATTGCAAAAATACGCAGAGCGTATTACACGATGCCATAGCTCTAAGGGTTGTACAGGCGCTGTACGGGTGAATAGGTCGTTTATTGAATATTTATATATAATTAATTAAAAAATAGTACTGGATTAAATTATTTTTTAACCCGTACTAAGACGGGGCTAGAAACTTTAATAAGAGATGTCTCTTATATGTTAGTTTTTTATAAGTTCAGAAGACATTGTCAGCTACGATAAGTTTTCAATTATAAAATTATATAGAAATATAATACTTATTTTATAATAATTAGTTCCTATTAAGTATAAAATTTACCAGCAAGTTGTATTTCTGTTCCTCTTCTGTGTCGGCGTCTCCGCCAACAGATAGAAGAACTTTGAGACCAGGGTATTTGGTTTTGAAGTTGGTGAGAGCTCTGTAGTTGGCATGGTTGCGATCAATATCCAGGTTCTCGTTGAGTGATACCATTTTGTAAGTGTCAGGTTGTATGCCAGCATATCCGTAGACCAAGTGGGTGCAGAACGATAGTGCCGGGTCCAAGTCCAGAGGCAGCATGCGAGCTTGAGCTGGATAAATGCATCCCTCAACTTTATTTCAATGTTATACATACTTATTATTGATGAAATTAATTTTAATAATTATTAAATCAAAATTAACACCAATACAAATCAGTAATATTGCCCGCTTACTAAGCGAGATTAATGATATTCGGATTTTTGTTCTGTATCGATCCAAATGTCAGATTGAAATAAGTATACGGGCGGATATTGGTAACAATATATTATGATATCTAGAAAATGATTTTTCAAAATATACATCAGAATTTTAATTTTATATTTTGACTGTTTTATCAAATCATTTAATATATAAAACAAAAAATATAGATAGAAAGCAAAATGTAATTAGACTGACATTTTGTCGCATAACAGAAAAAACATCCGCTTCAAAATTTTAGCAAAACGCATTCATTACAAATTTCGCTTTACATTTCAATATTTGAAAACAAAAGATAAACTCAAACGAAAACTCTTAAACGAATGTAGGTGTAAGAGTACAGCACAAGTAAACGTCGCGTTGTTTATTTCGTATTAACCACTTAAAACGTTTAACCATGACGGGATGTGATATAGGAAACTAACCCTTAAAATACGAGCAATAAGAACTTAATAAATGGTTAAAATGACGCATCAGCCACTAAGAACGAAAGATTATCCGACGCTTAAGGCCGAAAATTGCGCAAATTACTTTCATAATAACCTATTATAATAAGGATACCACACCGTCTTCGACATTGGCAAACTCAAATAGACGATATGGTGCGGCTTGCAGAAACAAAGTATGATGTTTTCTATAACATAATAATCGCAAAACATTTAAAGGATATTACATACTAAGGTACCACTAGCGTTTTGTAATCATTTCATAAACTGCGTTAAGTACCATTGAATAAGTATATTTTATGTCATTTTTATATTCATTCACAAGTACCTTTAATAAAAAGATAATTAAAATCTACTCTGATCATTTTATTAACTTAGGTAGAACATATTTTTCGTAAGGTACACCAGTTGGCGTAAAAATATATCGTGCACGATTGCATAACACATAGTATTTACACTTACATTTACCAAAAAAAAAAAACAAGTAATAAATAACCATAATAGCTTACGATACCTACGTACGTCATTTACCGCCAGACTAATAGGTAGGTCATAATAGGTGTTATCCTATTTCCATTTCCATTTAGTATTAATAAATGAATAGTTCTTAACACTATTTAGTTACCGTACCTATTTTTATAAATTTATTCATACATATAATATAAACCCCTCCTGATGGACATATTTAACTACAACACGCTGGTCAATTATCTCCATTTGCATAAATACGGCGGATTGCTTGATGCAGAAATTTATAAACACAAATAATTATCGTACAAATTTCGAACTTCACACACTTAACTACTCTCAACTAAACCAAATAACGTCAGCCACGTATACTTTTCAATCTATCCACGTAAATACAGGCTGTAATAGAAAATTAGGTAGGTATCAGCTTAAATATGATTTTACTCGACTAAAAAGCGCTGCCCAATTATTTTAAAAGGTTATGTAAGGCTTCTTAAGACATATTCCTTTTCAAGAGCAATACTCAGATAATCCGGGGGAAATAATTTAAAACATACTTTAACCGTTAATTATGTATAACAATTAATTAATAATTCGTATAATATAGTATGTAAAATAGTGTATAATATTGCAGGTCATTTAACATCTTCATTATTCTTAAAGACTTTCTCTTTTACACAACATTACATTGTTGGTTATATAACAACTCCGCGCCGTCGTAAATTATTTTTTAGTTTTGTTACAAGAATTTACAATCTACGTCTCAAGATTGTTTTTATCAAAGACATAACTTTATTTATACTTCATATGAATATTTTAACAAGTTTAAAATAAACCTACATGATATGAAAACAAGTAAAAACGTTAAATTTCTTTTTGATTTAAGTTTTTATTTATATGAACCTTCTTCGTTTTCATTTAAAATGTTATAGAAATATCATTTAATTAACTATATAGATATAAGTAATTAAGTATTAGATTCCAATGATAGAAATAAAAACATTGAGCATAAATTAATTATTAATAATGTATCTCGCATTATTTCTAAGCATACATATTTGAGTAAACCTAACATTGAGCATAAACAATTAAGATAATAGTATCTTAATACGAATTATTTCCAAATACTTCTAGAAGTTGTTCCTATTATCACAGCTCACTGACACACGATATAAAGGTCATGTTATTGTCGTGAATTTAATTATCATCAGCATTGTTACTAATTAGAAATTACGCTTATCATAAGAGGTCAAATCCTGTAAACAAGACGATGTTAAGCATGACGTAATTGATACACAAGTTCCAAGAGACTAGGGGTGTCAAACGTCAAACTCAAATGGAAAATAATGATTTAAAAACGATATTTTGAATTCCGATTTTTTACTTGATAAACAAGGTTTAACTTACATGATATTTTTTAATTTGTATTGGCTGAAAGAAATCGAAGCTTTGTAATTTTTTTTACTTTAAATTTAAATAGCATAAGGTTATTTATTTTTGGGTGATTTTCACCGAAACCTATTTTGCTATTTATATTTCATTTTAATTTATCGCGGTCCAAGAATCTCCTCAGGGTCCGTTTTTTGACAGCCCTGATAATGTATACAGTGACCGTATGTTAAAGAGGAAAATACGTAGTTGACAACAATGAAATCAGATCCTGATATAATTGTCCTTGTAATGTGGCAAAGCTTTGTCTTCCTTCGCCTACGCGGACTGTTTATTTTAATAAGTAATCGTGTACACGGTTCGGTTGCTTGGACGTTGATTATGAATGTATAAATTTTTGAATAGCACCAAAGATCCATTTAAATTCTAAAGCGAAATGATTCCTAAAGATAAACAAATAAAGAATAAAATTTCATAATGGAATTTGTGAGCTATAAATATAATTAATTGAATCGAGAATAAATTAATTCACAAAATTAGTCTCGCCGCGCTGTTTACAGTTTACCGTTTAGAAACATGGAAAACGATAACATCGTAATCGATTTAACGGAATCAGGTGACAAAATCAAAATACACATGAACTTTAATAAGAAAATTACTTCGTTTTAAGCAAAAAATCAATATATTTCGATCATTTCATAAAATCGTTTGTTCGTTTCATATAAATGTAAACAATTTGACCAAAACTCGAAAATGTATGTAAAAGAACCAACAGGATAAACAAGCAACAACCAAAATGGTAGATTATATTCGAAGGTTGTAGATTCAGATTCAAAGCAAGATATGAGAGCCAGTTTTTAAAATGCAGTTATTTGTTTTTACAATTCATCTTGTAGGTAAACAGTCAAGGAAAATAATATATAGATTATCTGTCGAAAGAAACATATTATACCTGCCTCTTATCCATATTATTTAATAATGCCAAAGTTACTCTGTCTATCTGTTACACTTTCACGACTAAACCATTGTACCTATTTTGATTATGTTTTTTATTCAGTAAGCTTATTAACCTATAGGTGGTAGAATACGAAACGAATTAGCAAAGTCTTTAAAAAAGGAACTTTAATATAATTTTATTTTATTAAATATTTTAAAATACATTAAAATAACTGAACAAGGAATTTAACAACGAACCAAAGCCGCTGTTTCAGCTGGTATTATATATTATACGAACTCCGACGATAGATTAGTAATCTATTTTTTATAGTCTAGTTAATAATCGCACAAGGCTACAAGGCTATATTGAGACCATGTAATGTATCCATATAATAAATATGTTACATAATGAATCAACTTTAATCGTCGAAGGTTCTAAACAAAGATGAGTAATAAATAGATAATGTAAATGTAACAATTACGATTTCTTGAACTAAAACTTGTTGTACACGAATTTAAACAAGATGGCGTCGGTTGACTTTGCGAATAAGAGATTTTAAATTACGGCACTTTTCGCTGTATTTTTTTACCTTATATCGTATAAGGATTTCAACTGATATTTTATTTACTTTATATTAATTAACACATATTATTTTAAAATTTCTAATAAATAGAAGGTATTTTTCTTTTAAGTTACCTATTTAATTTTAAATATACCAACCTTGACTCTTAAGCCAAAGGCCGAACAATAACCCTGGAATGCGTTCGTATAGCTTTTTAGACGTCATTTATATGTCATTATAAAATAATATTTATTTTATAATTAGAAATAATATCTTTATTGCAGTTTTAAGCAAAAATATACGTTGGACGTCGATAGTAATTAAGCAAAGCCCATAAGTGTAATCACGTTACGAAATACCCACTCTTCAAATTATCGACTCAATTAATTCTGTAAAATAAATTAAATCAAAACACAAAACGATTTGATAGCGTTATGGTTGATATGAAAACATAATATAGCGATAATTATTCTCAACGCCCGCGCCGGTTTCTTAATCTACCCTCGGGCAATAAAAAAAATACTCCAATAAATACTTTAGTATTCATATTTAAATTGAATCTTATCGCTTTTAAATCAATTGTTCCCTTTTAAATTATTCATCACAGTGGAAAGCTTTTAGAAGTTTCCGAACCTGTTTCGAATGTAAACTAAGAAAGTCGCTAATTGTATGTATAAACGCCCAGCAATATATAATTAATTTATACAATCAATTTAAATGTTTCAACGGTCTTCTACCAAATAAATATTAAGTATAATATTTTAACATTAAATAATATCGTTAAATATAGGCAAAACATTCGCAATAATTAATATGGTGGGTAACTTACATTCGCGGACATAGCTCTTGCTATCGTAGTAACAGACGACTTTGCTCGGTGAGACGGTCGGCGTAGCCACCGCCAGGGCGAACAGCCCAAGGAAGGCGACTAATAACTTCATATTGCAGGAGGAGTGATCACGTCTGATCACCACGAAGCGTGTGTGGCGAATGTGAGTTAGCCGCGAACCAACTAAGATGACCGTTTCAGTTAAAGAAGGTCAAAGATTAGTAATCGTTGAACACGTAGACTGTTTATTTTTCGATATGGCCGTGACAATCTGCTGACCGGCAGATCGCCGGGTCACGTTTCAAATTATTGAAAAAAATAAAGTCGACGAATTCGTTCGGTTAAACGTGTATTTTTTTTACCTCAAGTATACTTCATAATAAAATACCTAACTTTTTGAATTGACGTGAAATCGAAGACATCACATTTTCCGTATGAAACATTTTTACTCATCACGTAATAAGAGTATTGATTTTTATGTTACTATTACGTCGAAAGCATCTTTAATATTATTGATCTGTGGCCGTTTTGAATGATGTCATCGTGCATCAGAGGTTAGTTCGTTAGAACACAATTTTTTTAAAACACCCTCATTATTTTTCTTAAGTCGATTATAGCATTACGAAGACATATTTGTTACGATTATTATTTATCTTGATTCGTTTGTTACATAATATTTACCTTACCTTACCATTATAAGAAGTTTGCTAGTGAAAAGAAACATTTGTCGTAATTTTTAATGTATTTAAATTAGCATTTTTAGCCGTTTCAGTTGAAACGTGTTTTGGGCACATGGGCCACCTGATGGTAAAAGGTCACCACGACCTATAGGCATTGACATTATTAATATATATTACCATATCTCACATCGTTAATGCAAAACCTTGCGAAATAAGACGTTTTATACCTTATGCTTATGTAGCTACACTGGTTCCCAAAACATTGGAATATTAAGTAGGTATAGCTTTTGTTTATTGTATAGGTAGGTGGACGGGCATATGAGCCACCAATGGCATTGTTAGAAATGTTAACCATCGCTTACATCGCCAATGCGCCACCAACGTTGGGAAATAAGATGTTATGTCCCTTTACTGTGTCACCCTTCAAACCGGAACACGACAATACAAAGTACTGCTGTTTTGCGATAGAATATCTGATGAGTGAGTGGTACCTACCCAGACGAGCTTGCCTAGACAAAGCTTTATCCCCGAGTAAAGCTGTTTGTTGTTAAGGAAAAAGAAAACAAAAAATAGGAATGACAATGCATATTGGATATCAAATAGTTATTTTATGAAATGTTACAACAATTACCTATTTGAATAAAAATGACACTGATTTTATTTGGTTATTATGAATGCAATATCGAAAATCATATACATTGTGAGAACCAGCCCTAACACAAATCGAAATTTGATTTCAAATTGGAATTATATTTTTTATGTAAGACTAGCTGATAACCGCGACTTCGCCCGCGTTGTTTGATATATTAACAAAGTTTTCTTATGTACGAAGGAGAAAATATCAAAAAGATCGCAAGCAAAAGTAAACTTTGTTTAAACATACATCACTGAACACGCAGTGCATATACAAATCGTAGTTTCTTGAAACTTTAATATTTTTCTATTAAATGAAGATATCGCAATCATTTTTGTTTTTGATAAGGACCAAGTGCCTAAGAAATAAAATTTAGAAAATTTCATTGAAATCTATTCAGTAGTTTTTCCGTGATGCGCGCACAACTGCTGACCAATATCATTTTATTTATATAGATGGGCAAGTGAGGGGTGTTCTAACTTCTAAGTACCGTGTTACCTTTTCTGTAAAAACCACTTTCGCAGTTACAATATTAGTAAAGATAATAAATGTTTAATTGTAATAATACTCTTAAAGAAATCTCTAGTACTTTACATGTTGTTAAAATACAAAGTATTATTTGTATTTTCCACTTTTAATTTTTTTTTAAACTCATATTAATCGTAAAAACCACTTTAAAAACATCCATTCTATACATACATAGATTCTATTGACTTGAGTCTAACACTCAGGAATCATTAGATGTCGAATATGAGAGCAAATATTTTTTCTAGCGTCATTTTTTACAGATCATTGATCTAACGACGAATGTAAAACCAAACGGTTGGCACACATCGTTAATCCGCGTATGATTTCTTTAAATATGAACGTGCTGTATTCATTACTTCATATAGGTATACAAGCTATTATAGCTGTTAATTATTCATTATTAATAAAATCTGCTTAAATAAAAGTTTAATGTAAAACATCATACTGTAAGCTCAATGAGAAATTCCTCCTTTTAGTTTTGAAACTTATTTCATCTCGTTTTACTTCACGTGCGGCCAGAGACGCATTATCCTGTGGTCAGGGGGCACGTACCAATTATTGTTACTTCTTGATTTGACTCTTTTGAAGGAACAAGAAAACACTAACGAATCATCACACACGTTCCGTAAAACTCATCATTAATGACGAATTTTAAAATAAATAATTTAATCTAAAATCTTTTTCTTAAATTTACATTTTATTTTGTGCACGTCAATGTTCAAATACACTACTGCACGGTTTCTTTCAACATAATATATAGATTTCCATACGGCACTTGTAATCGCCAAGCACGAAGTCAATTATAAACACAAATCAAGCATGTAGGAAATTGAGTGATGCTTCCCCGAAACCAAATTCAAAACTCACACCTAAATTTTGGGCTATTTACAACGAGATCTCTATCTATCCATTGAGTCTTGCTAAATTGTCGAGAAGGAACATACCGATGCGTACAACCATTGAATTTAATTTGACATTTTATCATCTATGGCGGTAGTTTAATATGACACATATCAAAACAAGAATGTTATCCTAACACGAGGTTACTGGTTAGGATAACATTGACATTTAATATTAAGATGTACTGAATCTAATAATAACAAAAGATTTATGATATAGTAACAAGTAACAAACTGTGAATGTCCATCTGCTGGGTTAAGGCCTGTTCTCGTCTTTTTGAGGAGCTTATTCTACCACGCTGCACCCATGTGAGTTGGTGGAATACACATGAGGCAGAATTTCAGTAAAATTTGACATGCAGCTGAATTATAATCACAAATTAAGCACATGAAATTCAGTGGTGCTTGCCCGGGTTTGAATCCACGATCATCGGTTAAGATTCACATGTTCTTACCACACACACATTCTTACACTTCTCGGCTTTTTTATTTATAATATAAAAATGATTTATTACTTTTTACGCGAGGCAATAATGTGAAGTAGAGGGGCATTGTTATTTGAAAGGCGTAATCTAGAGAAATAATTTAAAATGAAATATCGCTTGAAGTCAATAAACTTAATTTTTATCATAAATTAGTTACTGGGCTCTAAGAAGTGTTTCACATTATTAAGATTAAATCGTCGAATCATATAACAAAACAGGTTTTAGATTTATTAGTTAACTAGCCATGAAATATCCCATCGTAAACATTTATCAGAAACCCATCAAAATTTTCTTAAGTTAGAGAAATTTGATGTATTTTGTTTTATCTCAAGGAAAACCAAGGTTACAGAAAATTGACTGTCAACAAAGATATTCCTTGAAACGTCTCATTTTAGTCCATATTTGAGAGCCAATAGCTGCGTCACAGGGATTTAGTCTTTAACTAATTAACATAGCCTATATACCGATATCTACGTTTCTAATATCAGAAACCTCGTTAGGAGATGAATTTCCTAAATAATAAAAATTTCATTTACAATTTAATCTTGATATATCCAGCTGTTAAAGCTGTGCGTGGTATGACAATCAGACTTTTTAAAATTTTATAAACTGGATAATAGTTTTTAATAATCATACGATGACTATAGTAGGTTGTAAAAATCGTTCTTTAAAATAACAACAAAAAAAATTTATAAAGAAAATCTTTTTCCTTATAGCGATCTATATAGCAATTCTAAGAATATGATAATGAAAACACACACGCCGTCCATAGTCGTTTTATTGAGTAAGGAATTGTATTTGTTTTCATGACATTATCGCAGTTATAACATTGGTTTAAATAACATGTTGGGAAATTGTAATGTAAATATTGTGTGTGAATATATATCTATACTAATATATAAAGCTGTGAGTTTGTGAGTTGTTTTTTGGTTCGAATTTAAAAAATATTTTTGTGTTGTACAGTCCTTTTATCGAGGAAGGCTGATTTTTATTCATTATATTTTTATTAAATATACGCGGGTGAAACCGCAAGGCACAGCTACTGTACTAATAATCATGGGCGTACCCAGGTGGGGACAGCTGCCCCCCACTGGATTCTGTATGCCTATCTACCTACTAACTAAAACTTATGAACGATATGGGCGATTCTTTCAAGAGAATAAATATGCAAATTAATTTAATTAAACAATTTAAAATACACTACTGGAAACAATTAAAGGAACAAGAAGTTTTTCTCATTTTTTCACCAAAGTTTGGAAGGCTGTATCGCAGTTAAAAATAGTCATATTGAGATAAAACAAATATCGCATCGACGATGTCAGGGGTTTTTATTATATATTATACATCATGGTTTGCGGTGGTAGTAGCTTACCATCACTTGGCCTATCATTTTTTCAGTCTATAATATATGACAATAGCTATATAGCTTGTATTATTAAAAAAAAGTTATAAAAGTGCTTATTAAAGTGTACCTAAGCAATTTATGCAAATAAATAAGATGGGTTCATTACTGAATAGGTCTAAAAGATTTCCAAACTTTTATTAGAACATGCGTAATTTAAAAAAATAACTCCGCAAAATTTATGTTATCAAATAATATGTAGCAAGCATGTGGGCTCTTTGATAAAATAAATCGATACAATAAATTACACAGCCTTGTTGTTCTGTTCAGTTACTGAATCACTAAATTTAATGTGATGTGGGTTGTTACTTATTCCTTATTTAATATATAAAAAACAACGATCCTATAACTAAACTACGATTACTAATATATTTTTTAAATCAAATATTACGATTTCTCCCGTAACCGTTAACTTATAAAAAAATCCGTGATTTTTTGCCTTTTTCCGTTTCTCATAACTTAATATTTTATATGCTAGTTTTATTTTGAATTTACAAAAACCCAGTAACTATATTCCTGGATATTATATAAAATACATCATTAATAAAAATCAAATACCAAAAAAATCATCCAAAATATTACTCCCCGCCTTATTGCCTCCTCTGGTGACAGGAGGGCTGTTTCATTTTTCGCCCAGAGAATCGGAATTGCGATTCAAAGGGGAAATGCTGCAAGCATTCTTGCCACCATTCCACGCGGTCACGACTTGTATAGTAATTATTTTTAATCTTTATTCTTGTATTTATTTAAGCGTTTAATTATAAATAAAATACCTTTTATGGCACAAACATAGTTAATATAATGACACTTTGAACTTAAGTTTTTGATAAGAAACTACGACACAAAACATGCAGAGATGTGCCGCTCGGGGATGTACTGGATTTTGTTTTGTCTTATCTAGCGTCCCATAATAAAACATAAACGTTGAATCCGAAATGTATTAAAAACATTTTAATCTGTCTTTTATAGCTAATTGTATGAAGCTCCCTTTTCATAGATTAATGTTTTCGAGTTCACACCATTCAATTTGCGGAAAACATTAGCGGCAACGTCATTTGAGGAAATGGATACTGTAGTAACCTTGTATGTTTTTCCAGTTGTATGTGCAATCATTCTTTCTTTTAAGAATAACTGTCATGGCTCATTTGCTGAAAGCTCGAGAATATTCTTGTTTTTTAAAAGTTGCCGTCACTGTAACTATGACAAAAGCGAGCTTGAAATATCAATACTTACTAAAATTGCTGTTGTGATTTTAGCCATCGTCAACTCCTTTTTTTTTGAATACTTAGATATATAATAATTAAATAGTGCATAAAAAAAAATTGGTTGCCTGTAAAGTCGGTATACGGGCGAAAGTTTTACGTGACAACGACTTTGAGTGGTAAAATAATTTTAATGTGAATATTCATTCGTATAGTAGGAAGAAGACGCGTGCCTTTCACTTTTTATGTCTGTCTCTCTCGCTCTTAGGCGGGCTAACCATGCCCGAGTGGAAGGGACGCGTGCCTCTCACTCGCTCTCATTGTGAGCGCATAACGTGAGCGGAGCGTAACGCAGTTTCTTGAAGTGTCACCCGGCAAACCAATTTATAAGACGTTGTCACGTCAAAAACATCCAAAAACAAATCATACAAACATACAAATTAGGTACCAGTTACTTCATTTCTATTAATAGTTGAATGTGTTGTCTATCAGGAAACATTCATGTCAACAATATTTGCATAATGCGTTGAATTTCCCTTAGTAAAACAAACTAGACAATTTGAACAACAATTACATCGAACCAATTGATAAGTTATGAAAGTCACAATATTTATTACGCGTTACACCTGTCTATTGAATCAAAATCTGCCACTGGTTCGGAATGAAGTACATCAGACCTTAAAAGATCCAGCATAAGATACTCAGCAGGATAATATGTTAATTTTCATCGAAAATTTGGGTTGCAAAAACAATTATTTATTTTTTTCATTACATATAAATTATTTGTATTTCAGAAGGAACAAACAAATATTAAATAAACACACTCAGATTTTACAACGAAAAACAGCATTGTGGATCTGAATCAAATTATTTCAAAGTAATTATTTAGTAAATAAGCCATTTGATATAACGGTTCAAATGGAGCATATAAACAATTATTGATAACGACTACAGCTTGTCAAGTATATTAAAATCCTTGACATCCATATATCCATATACATATATATTCATATATTAAGAAACAAGTCGTTACAACTATTTAGTAACGTTTACTTAATGACATCAAACACTAGGTAAACAAACATTGCGCAAATTTCGAAGAAATTTACTAGAAAATATATAATTTATTTGTAAACAAAGCTTATCGTATTTTATTTTATCCATAGTTTACCTTGTTAAGGTATATTTTTGAGCAATATTATACTAATGATCATGTTTATGGAAATCTTTATTTCCATAAAATTGTTGCCAAAGTACGAGTATGTCGAAAGTAAAAGAGTCTTGTTCACGTTTTCACTCGGTATATTTCTACGTATGTATGTGGATTCATAATTATATGAAGTTATGTTTATAAAAGCCAAGATAACTCAGTAGTTAGGCCACCATTAAATCCTCATATTCTGCTTATTAATAATTTGTGTTACAAAATGCCAGCCTGCATTTGTCTAATTTCATTAAAATTCTGCCACATGTGTATCCACCACCCGGCATTGGAGCAGCGCTTTGGAATAAGCTCCAATCCTTATCCTCAAAGGGAGAAAACTTGGCCTGGCATTGAAACATTTACACACTGTTGCACCACGCAGCTGCAATGCTGATGATGTAAATAAATATTTTAAATTGCTTATATGCACTATGCACTAGGGCTCATAAACATAGAATAAATCAAATAAAGACGTGTACATACATACAGACACTATTTATTTGTGTGTGTGTGTGTGTGTGTGTGTGTGTGTACATTTTATTCCTATTAAATAAAATCCTTGGCAGTTATTTCATGCATGACTAGATTTTGCCCTTGACTTGTTCGTGAATAGAGAAAAAATAAACTGGGTTTTTATACAATCAAAATTATTCGCCATTTTTATTATCGGTAGGTAGTTTTATTCGAATGGCATTCGGACAAAATATTAGGTAATCTGATCTTATTATGTTATCTTGGAAACACCAAAAAATTCATCAACAATTTATTTTCTTAAAAACAAAAAATTACTTTTTAGAATTGAAAAGAAAAAGTAAGAAAATAAACTTTGATTATTTATGAATTCATCACAGGAATACACAAATTTAAATCGACTGTCTATGATTTATTTAAATTAATATGACCAATTACAAATCACAAACAATAAAACAAACATTATTTATAATTTTGCCTGTCTGTTTGTCTGTTGTAATCTCCAAAACGTACTATGAAGAATTAAGGAAACCTCCAGGACGTGATAAAAACCGTGCTAATGCTTTGATTAAAATTTCTAAGTATCTACAATACAAATGTAACGCAGGTAAAATCGCGGCTCACCACTCGTATAGCATTTTATACATAATCAGTGTGTCGGTTTAACGACGTTCATATAAATACTCGAATTATTGCTACGACTGGTTTCACGGCTTCTGATATAAAAATAGCATCAAAAATAAGTTCTCGTATGGCAGTGGATAGCTTCACTTCGGTTTCAATACATTGGTGTATTTATTTTAAGTCAGGAAAACGACCTAATAATTAATATGACATTGAATTGTGTCACCGGTTCTTCCCCAATTTGAGATTTTTCTTACTTCTTCTATAATTTCTTCTTCTAACATTCTGACGAGCTGGTTGGCGTGGTTGATATTAAGATACTTGCCTTTCACGCTGCAGGTTTCGATTCCCAACCAGGACAGACATTTGTGTGCATGAACATGTCTGTTTGTCCCGAGTCTGGGTGTAATTAGCTATATAAGTATGTATTTACAAAAGAAAAGTAGTATGTATATCAGTTGTCTGGTTTCCATAGTACAAGCACTGCTTAGTTTGGGATCAGATGGCCTTGTGTGAATAATGTCCCAGGATTTTATCATATCATTATAATGATTTTTAGTCTGGAATTAGAAGATCATTACTTATTCGAACTAGAACTCATTAATTTTTGAATGAATTCGAATAATTAACATAAAAATAATTACGATATAGTTGCATTTCGAAAAAATCTGCGATAATTACAATTTATTGACAAGGTTAATATTTTATCCTTAACCGATGAACGTGGGTTCAAACCCGGGCAGGCACCACTGAATTTTCAAGTGCTCAATTTGAGTTCATAAATCATCTCGTGCTTGACGTTGAAGGAAAACATCGTGAGGATTTCACTTAAATTCTGCCACATGTGTATTCTGCCAACACACATTGGAGCAGCGTGGTGGAATAAGCTCTAAACCTTCTCCTCAAAAAGGAGAAGAGGCCTTAGCTCAGCAATGGGACATTCACAGGCTGTTACTTTACTACTTTATCCAGTCCTAGCTAAACTGAGTTATAACTTTTGATACAATATTTTTTGTCTATTATAAAAAGAAATTCCAATTTTAAAATGATGTCGAAGGGGTTAGGTTTAAACCAAGACTATTCAATCTCAACGCGATCCAAATACTCTCACGTTATTGCGATTTATAGATCGAATGTGGACTGTCCGATACACAAACAACACACGTGAGGTTTGAATACACAATCATTTCAATAGGTAGTAGGAGCTACTAAATATACGTACTGAAAAAATATATATGTAAATGTTTTTGTACAACGACATTTATTCGTTGCACTTCTATTCTTGGTCGACGTTTTTCAATACGATTAAATTAAGTTTTTTATTTATTTTAATTAATGATGTTTAATAATTTGATTCAGGTTTAAATATATTTGATTGTACCATTAACTCTTTGTTATCGTACGGCAGGAACGAATCACTCTTAGCATACAAAGGTTGATGTGACTCATTCAGGTGATGCAAACATATTATTATCGGTTGTTTCCTTCAGTAGACCCATTGTTGTACGCCTACAATTCTTGCCATGACGTGATAGCATATGTGTATTGTATTCAATAACCATTTTCTTCACGCGGTTTTACTCGGATTTCGATTAAATTTACTGTAGAGCTTTTCTGTAAGAACGAACTCCAAATTCACCGCTGATAACGATGGTGAATTGTCAAACAGTGATCTGCTACATTGGCTATATTTTTTTTTAAAAAAGACTGAGAAATTAAATACACATAATATATTTGTCTGTGAGATTGACCGTCGTAGCTTAAATTCGATTAGATCGATATTATTATCGCGATTCATCCGCAGTTTCCTCCGCGTCATGATCGATTTGATCGGTTTTGATGAAATAAAGACAAACGGTAGTAAAGACTAAACGGTACATCAAATTTGAAATTACAGACAGACACTTCAGTTTATATATAAATTGCTAAAGAAGATTGTTTCTTCTCATCTTTATCTCCTCTGTTTGTCAAGTGATTAATTTTGTTTGGTAGCTATTGACAAGCTTTAATTTTATCCATAAAACCTCAGACTCGAATTTGTTAGCGATTGATTAAAAATGCAGTAATAAAAACGAGCTCAATAAATATCAAAAGTTTATGATCATCAATGAAAAAATTAAACAGGTTTTATATTTAAGGAGCTAGTTCTATATAGATATCTATATATATTATGTTAGTATCACAACAGACGTGTGTCCATTTATTTGGTGTATCATAATTATCTTTTATTTATATTAATGTTATTCGAATGTTTGTATTTGGCGGCATCACAATTTAATTTTTAGGTTTATAAATTGATGGAAATATCGTTTTGAAATATTACACATTACATATTAGAAGTAGGTGACCTTCATCTTGATTTATGGCAAACAGATTTCAATATTATAACTTGTGTTTATATTACGTGACTTGAAATTAGAATTGGTACCCATGAAAAACAATTAATTCCACCAACTACAGAACAGCGTTGTGTAGTAAGCACCAAACCCAAGTAGTTAACTTTACTTTTTATTTAAAAATGGTTGAATAATATCTAATGTTATAAATAATGAAAGTGAGTTTATTTGTTTGTTTATCAGACTCCCACGTCTTAGTCCTACATCATAACATTTTGTATACGAGTTGTTACGTGAACTGACACAAACAAATTGCAAATTAGTTAATAATTAATAATTTAAATATAGTTGATATAATTTTAATTATTATACATGTATATTTTACATTCATATATTTGTTTTATATATTCGTTTATATAAAATTGTAAATTATTTTGCAGTTTCAAGGACTAAATTGATATTGACCCGTTGATTGTCAACTTAAGCCGACTGCCAACTGCGTTCCTTAAAATTTTCATCACTTTGTGTTTTTGTTTTTCATTTATATTTATTCCTCTAACTTTTAAATCAAAAGTCATACACAGAACGCAAGTACCGATTACACAGTGGAAGCCAACGGTTTCGATATATATAGTTAAATCAATGCAATAATGTTTCTTAGTGGAAACACAGGCCTTTGAATGTACTAAAGCGAGTAGATCAAAAGGATCGCCTCACTCGGCAACATAATAATGTGTTCGATAAGACACTCATGGCTTTCAATGTGTTAAATATAATTGTAAGCCTCAAATCGAGATATGTCACCAACTTTTTGGGGGAGATGAAGAATGGGCACATACTTAGGGTTCACCCCCCAACTTAATGCAATAAAAAAATGGAGTTTTATGAAGAGCGAACGCGTTTTTGGTGCTAAAAATCTTGGAATACTAAGCTCGTATCGGAATGCCGTGGGATAGGGAATAGAGAGTGAACCACACACTTTTATTTCTCCTTTACTATGTCCTCATATCTCGGAAAATATTAGTAGGTGTTAGAGAAAAAAGTTTCAAACGAAAAAAATGGGATATTCAATCCTCTACAAAAAAGGTCTTTACTATTTTTAACATAAAACTCACCGTTTCTGTCATTTTTGTCAAGAGACGTTTTTCAAGATGGCGGCTGACGCTCGTGGTCTAGGATCACAACAACTCGGTTTTATACTTAGGGGGAACCCCCTAACATAATCCAATAAAAAAAAACGAGTGTCGGGAATTTATGCAGAGCGGATGTCTAAAAATCTTGGACTATAAGCACACAATGGAAAGTAAACACTTCATTTTTGACAGAAAACCCGATATCGCTATTTATTGACCCAATCAGGGATTTGAGCCCAAGCCTGTAATCATAAAAGCTAACCTTAAGACCAATGAGGCTATTTTTAACACTACCTCATAACTAGAAGATACTATTTTCATCTCATTTTAAGCGTAATACAGCTTAGAATATATATACAATATAACTAAAGCTGAACAATCCGCCTGATTGACATGAATTTGTCCCAGTTACTCCTTCCCTGACGTAGACGATCACTATAATCGGATTTTACGTAAATCCTATGCAAAATATATTTCTTTTTTTAATCTATCCGCGTGAATGCGGGACAATTAGCTAGTTATATATATTATAACAAGGTCAATGTCAACATGATATGATATACAATTTTCTTAACAAGTATATGTAGTAGTAAAGAAAAAGGGAATTACAGAAATAATCACACATATCATAATATTATTATGAAGAAAGTCATCATCACTTCATTCATTTTTACTTAAAATATTCCAGTCATAAAAACCTGTAGTTCCGGAGTTACTACATATACATAACTGCATTACATACTAAAAACCCAGATAAAAAGTTTAAATTCTCTGGCCGACCTATTTACCTATAACAAAAAACAAATAGGTACAGTTAACACCGAATTCAGATTGGGTAGCAAGGATAACAGATTTTATCGTTATTAATTAAACATTAATCATAATTAATGTAGTTATATGTCTCTCGTTTTGATAAAAACCTGTTAAATGACACCATCTTAATACTTAATGTAATGTAAGCGCGGAAAATGAATTCAATTTGAATTATCTAGAATATTCGATTATTATTGATGTCCAAAGCAGTTTCTTGCTCGATCTCTCGGAACTAATAAATAATAAGATACGAGTCAAGAATATTCCATTATTTATTGTTATTGTTTGAATTTATGCGTTCTACTTAGATAAAAAAGAAATTAACATCAAGTTGTTTGGCTGTTATTTTTTTAATTATAAGCAAATATGTGTTTTTTTGTATCAGCCCGTAAATGTCAAACAGCTAGGAAAAAGCTACAGTCTTTAAAAAGGTGTGGTACTAATTCCATCACCATTCCATCACGCTTCAGTCTTTGGCAGAATGTCATCCAACACGTAAAGGGTTCCTCGCGAATCGCGATGTAACGGATTCGAAACCACCATCTTTAGTTATCTGATTATTATATCTTTGTCCTGTCGATTTAAATTATTTTTACAACTACTGTACTTACAAGACAACAAGATATACTTTTTTTAAATATGTTTTTTATTTCTAATAAGCTAAATATTGCTAGTAATAAAATGAATTACTAGTACTAGTACTTAGTAGAAAGGCCAAAAAACTAAGTTCTTTAAAATCCTCTCTACCTTGTAACAGATGCAATGCAAGATAGTGTTTTATTAAATATCTATACAAAGTTAGAGGTCAAATGTGATTGTCACTAAAATAATATTATAGTATTAGTTACTGGCATAACACTCTAATACGTATGCTTAAAATGTAGTAGGTAATTTTTATTTTTTTTATTGTTATTAAAAAATATATTCGTATAATATTAATATACATCATAGTCTGTGTAATATTAGTTTCCCTTGTGAATTCTGTTGTAACTTATATTTTATAGTGCATTTTTTATAAAAGACAGTTAATGTTAGTTGCTTATTTTACACTCTTTACTTTTCATTTTTAATTATTAATAATTTAAATCTCAAAATCCATCCTCACCAGTCTCACCACCTCGATGGTTGAAAATCTACAACAACGCGATTTTTAACGCATTTTCTGCCTTGCCATTCTGGAACCAGTTTTCGCCAGCGACATTTCCAAACCAAGAAAAGAGCGTATTTTTTCCTAAAAGGCCGTCAACTCACCTGCAAACTCTCCGATGTTGCAGGTGTCCATTGGCGGTGGCAGTCACTTCCATCGGGTGAGCCTCATGCTCGTTTACCCCTTCTTACAAAAAGAAAAAAAAGGGATTTTGCGTTCAGCAAATTATCTTTACTTCTCGTGCCCACGTACAGTATTTTCTTAATGATTGAGTTCTATATCTTAATATTAGGCAACAAATTAGTTTTTGTGAATGCTTTTCTATTGTCAAAAAAGAGAAACAAATAAACTGTTTTTAATCACGTATCTTACAAGCCGACACCGACAGATGGCGCTGATGCAAAACCAGATATCGTATCTCGTCGTTGTCGCGGAAAAATTCGAATAAGGAAATATCACTGTATGCTCTCATAATATGCCACTTTATCAAAGTTATTCATGTACAATGATTAATGTTTTCAGTTCTGTCCCAAGCCAAGTCAATTTACAATCAGACAGTTAATTTTTTCTTAAGAAGTATACGTAATATTCTGGAATATTGATTATACTTAAATCTTTTCTTGACATCTATCAAGTCTCTACATGAAAATTCTGTGAGTTAGTATTGGTTAGTACTTTTATTATTACGGGTTCAGTATAATATGCTGAATTTAAATAGTAAGTTTTTGGAAAACTTTATTTTATTTCAAATATAAGAGATGATTTCGTTAAATTATGATTTTACAATTCACTTTTTTCTTCGATATTAATCTTGAGCAAATAAACTGAAATTTAAGACTCCCAAAACTAAATGTTTTTAAATTTTATGAAATATGTAATGAAACACTTATTATTATACATTGACTATATAATTAAAATCTATAATCCCAATAGTATAGGCAAAAAGACAATAATTTAAATATTATTATATTAAAATGGAAACATTGCAATACAAGAAATTGGCACCATTTTAAACAGCACAATACAGCACATATTATATTAGTAAATGATTATTTATTAGTATGTAAATGAATATTGTCTAAAATCTAAAATCTCTAAACATCATTTTGTTTCTTAAATTATTATATTTTTTAAATAACAATTGATGTGAGACTTATTCAAGGTTGGTTTGAAGGCAATTTCGGAGCATTTTGAGCTTGTGCCGGCTGTGCCGGTTGTTGTGCTTGTGGGACTTGCGCAGGAACTGGAACTTGACCTGGAACATTCTGTTGTTGCTGTTGATTTTGCTGTATAGGTTGTCCCTGTGCTGGTGCCTGATATTGTCCTTGATTTTGTCCTTGAGGCTGTCCTTGAGCTACTTGCCCTTGGTACTGCCCTTGTGGCTGTCCTTGAGGTGCTTGACCTTGATATTGTCCTTGCTGTTGTCCTTGAGGTGCTTGACCTTGAAACTGTCCTTGCTGTTGTCCTTGGGGTGCTTGACCTTGATACTGTCCTTGCTGTTGTCCTTGAGGCGCTTGGCCTTGCGGTTGTCCTTGTTGTTGCCCAGGATATTGTTGGTAAGCTGGTTGTTGGTATCCCTGTGACTGCACAGGAGCATACTGAGGTTGTCCCATTGGCTGCCCTTGAGGATGGTATTGGGCTTGTGCGCCATGGTATTGAGATTGTTGGTAAGCTTGTTGCTGTTGTTGCTGTTGGTGTTGTTTAATTGCTTGATGTATTTGATGTTCAGCCCCAGGTACGGGACGACCTTGAGCATCGACCTAAAATATTTAAACCGAAATTTAATTACGATTAAGTTTTGTTTAAATAAAACTTAAGAATTTGATCTTGATTACACTATAACATAATTCCAATAAACGCTTCACTTCGGATTGAATGGTATCATGTTAAGGTTACATACCAAGCCACGTTGCTGTAAGTAGTGTAGTGTTTCAAGCCTCTTCCGTTCGTACGCTTCGTACTCCGCTTGAGTATAAATCTGATTTTCGTCTATTGGTTGCCAACCTGAAAGCACATAGTCTTTAAAATGATTGGTTAAATAAATCATTATGGTCCCCATACTAGGCAATTAGTTTATTGGTCCTTCTAAATGGAGGAGAGCCGACCGCCAGAGTCACACTAGCATGCGCGAGCGATCCTGTGGCGCTCCTCGTAAAGACAGAGATGGTACTGGTGGTTTGTTAGTGGGTATTACGATTTTAGGGCGCAATTTGACACCGCAGAATCCCACATAATTCCCATTTCCCAAAAAAAGCGTAACGTGTTTTTCCAGCGAGAAAAGGGGTCTGTGGTGTACTAGTAGTAGGGAGGCTAGTCCATAAATTCAAAATCGATTACAGCTAGTCCATAAATTCAAAATCGATTACAGTGATAAGGAGCGACCTAGGATCGAAATATACTTAAAGGACAACGTCAAAATCAGTTTATCGGAAGAGGAGCCGGATTTACCGATATAGTGATCACGTATGACAAAAGACCGGTGATCCCTAGAAAACCAAGTATCGACAAACACAGTATAGGAAGCCCTACGATCACAGGACCAGGTAGACCAGGTATTACCCGAAGGAAGTAGCGGGCTGAGCACAACTGTTTGCAGAAAGTGCTTTGGCGCACCTTGGATTGGCTAATTTGATCGATTGTTTATCCATAGATTATAAATATGCAGACCCCTTCCTCGCTATAAGCTAAAACCTAGAGTAAACCTAAGTTGTCATTTATTTCAGATTATATTTATTTATTTATTTATTTATTATGTTTTGCTATACTTATGTTATATGCTTATGCTTATGTTATACTGACCTTCGTCACGATTAAATTCAGGTTTCTGTGTCTCCATCATGAACTCGTTGTAATCTATCAAACCGTCGTGATTGCGATCGTTCTCCTTGAAGAAATGTTCCCTCATTCGTTCCATTTCCTCAGCGCGTTCGTGTAAATCGGAATTGGGACCAGTGGGACCGTACATTTTGTTTAATTCCTTGATAAATAGTGCTTTAACTTCATTAGCGTCCCAAACACCGTTACCGTCAACATCTGTTATTGCAAAGATATTTTTAGTATTCCGTTATATATCTACGATTATGATGTTAGGATTCATGTTGACATAATTTATTTTGGTTTCTTATGCAAAAAAGTTTCCATTAACAAGGCTTACAATTTGATGTTTAATATAAATAGATAAAGGGTTTTCCTTTATAAAAAAAATAAAAATCGAACTTTGGATAGAAATGAAACCGTTATTGAATAGAACAATATTTTTTTAAGGGACGTAGAAAAAAAGAAGTTGAGTTATAACGGCTGATTAGGAACTGTTATTGTCTAAACTATGTCAACCTTTATCCACATGGTACCTTATTAACTATTTCATATTAGCTAAAATAATCATGCAAAAGTGTTGAAAATAAAACTTATTGAGTAGTTAATTTGCTTATCTTAAAACAAAAACAATATAACATAATAAATTGAAAAATTTTATGCCGACTTTTCTAATACCCTCTATAATACCAATAATTTATAAAAAAGAATCTGACTATTGGCTATTCTAGTAATTATAAAATAAATAGTTAAACAAATGCATCTCTTTCTGACATCAATAATTTGACATACAAAAGAAAAGGAACAAATCATTATGTGAAAACACTATCGTACAACATTTATTAATAAAATTGTAATGGTGTAAATTTGTGAAAAAAAACGAAAAACTTACTCGAATCGATTAACAAGACGCCCAAATATTTTGTCGTACAGTAATAGTTATTGAAATAAAGTACCATAGTGACATTTGCTTTTATACGAAGATTGTTGTTTAATCAAAAATCCAAATAAATGAACTAGTGTCCATCATTTCGACATAATTAAAACAAAAAAAACATGGGTGCCTAGCATCTACAACGAACTGGAACTTGGAACTGGAGCTATAAATTAAAAAGGAATACAGAAAACACGAGTATTACTAACATATTTATACAAATGCGATATGTCTGTTAGTTTATACACATTTTTAATTTAAACAATTTGACTAATATTATATTAACCATGATTTATGTACAGATATAGAATTATATATAACGAGTTTAATGGCATTGAGATGCTTCCCCAAATTGTCGTACGAAAAATATTAAGGCGTAGAGTAACTTTTGAAGCGCTAATAGACAATAACAATAATTTAACAAAACAAAACTATATCTACCACAATAACACAAAATCAAAAATGGCGGACAGCGTCAAGTATACAAGCCGATAACTCAGGCTTCATGCTAGAAACGTACACAAAACTATATAAAATTCAACAAAACAAATGGAATAAACAAAAAAAAAACGACCACCCTACTAACAAGAACAACTAAAATACACAAATCTAAATCCTACGTCACTGACATACATCTTACCGTGCATCATGAAAAATGCTTTCGGGTCGAAATCTTTCGGGTCCATTTTGTCAGCCTTATTCCATACCTCTAACAGCTGATTTTTTGAAGCGGGACGATGGAGCTGTCACAGATAATATAATAATTAATATAGCGATATACCACTCACCGTGCATCATGAAGAATGCTTTCGCGTCAAATTGTTGGTCCATGTGGTCCTGTTTCTGCCATACTTCTTCTAATTGTTGTTTAGACCCCGGGTGATGAAGCTGTTACGAATACTTCGTATATATTTATGCATTAAAATGTAACCTCCACCTTTTTTTCGTAGAGTTGCTTATAAAGTGAAAAGAATGTTGGTAATTTCTAACAGGATTAATTTAATTTGAAACAAATAACTTGGTATCAGCTCATTAGGTATCACTATGTACGGTAATATAGATAAATAAAAATTAATTAACATCACGCTACGACCAACGTACCGTTCGTACGGTAGTTGAGTCTAAGCACGACGATGGCCAGTACATTCGGGAAGAATTATGTGCACTAGCCGTCTCCGCCTTGCCGTCCCACATGAGGCCTCTTCACGCCTCGTTTGAAGGAATCCAAGTTACAAGAAGAGGTTAAGATTTTTTTTAACGAGAAAGATTATAATTGTCTTGTTTCTTCATGCGCGATGGAATTGAAGTAACAGTTAGGCGGTGATATCGAGAGCCAGCACGCGTAGAGTTTTGGGATGTTAAGCAGTTGGGTCAAGTCATGTGTGAGAGCAGTAACATGAACAATTTTCCAGCATGATCAGTTTTGAAGGAGTTTAACCATGACTAATGGTAAGCATCAAAGTTTCGCAAAAGTACCAATTCCGCGTTAGGAACTGCTCTTGCTCAGCATTTGCCACCCGTCTGAGGTTAAACAATCGGATTGTCTCCAAGTCACCATCGTGGGATCTGTAGTGGCACATGTAGACTCGACTCTGACGAACCTTCCGTCTCTCTCTTTTGGATATCGTAAGAGGCGACTTAGGAATTTCTAAGAGACCTTCCGGACAGGAAGAACCAGAGAAACGGCTGTTCCGTTGGCAGCTTTGGTAGAGTACAGGGGCCCGAGCGAGCCACACCAGCTCACAAGGCCACCAGGCCACGCATAATCTTGGCGTGGACCATCGTGCCAGTTGGTACCGGAAGGTTGACCCAGCGGCCACTTCCGGTGGGTTCTAGAGCCCTTCCGTCTGGCGTCAGTGTATTTTCCCTTTCGGAAACTTCTTGGAGAACACTTCTCCCATCATCTTCTACCATTCGTGGCAATGCTTGCTTTTTTTTTTAAATTAACGGGAGGACAAATGACTTCTCCACCTGATGGCAAGTGGCAGGTAGCATGATTTGCACTAGCCGCCCCCGCCTTGCCGGCCCGCAAAAAGTCTCTTCACGCCTCGTTTGAAGGAGCCCAGGTCATAAGAGGAGGGGAACACGTGTGCTGGTAAAGAATTCCATGTTTTGGAGGTGCGACAAAGAAAAAAATTGTCTAATTTCTTCGTGCGCGATGGAATTGATGTCACAGTTAGGCGGTGACATCGAGAGCCAGCACGCGTAAACTTGTGAAGGAACGGGGAAGCAGGAAGAAGGAAGCAGGAATGAGGAAGAATAATTCCTCTGAGAACTCGCCGTGATACAGTCGATAGAAAGCGCTCAGTGCCGCTATCGACGCAATTGTTAAGGTTCGAGGGTGTTGGTGATCTTTACGTCGCCAATAATGCGAACGGCTCTTCGCTGTCCTCGTCGCTGTCATCCCAAAGGTACAAGCAATATTGGACGCAAGACCACACCTGTTTTTTATACAACATGTGAAGAAAAGCCGCACCTTTTTCAAGGCTCCGAGTTTCCATGAGACTTTTTTATAACAGTCTCGATCCATCGATTGAGGACGGATCGAGACCGAAAATCAATTTCCAGTATGGCGACTCTGCTTTGTATCTCCAGCGTAGTGCCACAAAGGGAAGGAGGAGGGGAAAATGGTGAATTTTCCATTCATGAATAGGTCCATTCATGGCTATCTAGACGACGACAGCAGTGTTTTTTTTCAGCTTATCGCGGTCCACTGCTGGACGAAAGGCTTCCCCAAAGAACGTCAACTATCAATCTTGGGCAGTCCGCATCCATCCCGTACCTGCCACCTTTTTTAAATCATCGTCCACCTCGCCACAGGGCGTCCTACACTACGTTTGCCTAAGCGTGGTTGGCCACTCTAACACATTTCGGCTCCATCGGCCATCAAGGCGCCAGCAGATATCCTTTCTATATGGACATCCCAGCCCTGGGGAATGTTTCAATTTGTACCCCGAGTAGTAGAGAAAAGAAATATCACCCGGACATAATATATAGGACTCCACACGGTCCTTATAAAGCCTGCTCCGGTTGACCCGAACATTGACGAGCAAAACATGCCAACTTCAAGAATACTGTACAAAATTATATACAGAATTGAAATTATATATACCTAATATGTATTATAAATGTATTATATATATATATATATATATATATATATATATATATATATATATATGAGATAATTGCATTGATACCTTTGTTTTAAGTACAGAAATGATTATGATTTAGCCAAATACAGCTTTGAAATGTAGTCTACATTTAGTAATTTGAGACGTATATCTTATTATTTACATTTAATTTTCTCACGCAAAATTGTAATATATGAAAATTCTAAATATATAACATTACCGGCTGGTGATGTTTCTTGGCTTCTTCCTTCTTTTTCGCAGCCTCCATATATTCTTTCTTTTCAGCCTCGTTCATAGATTCTATCTTTTGATGTTTCTCAAACTCTTTTTGCATTTCGTACTCCTGTAAAACAGTCGTTAATCAAAATTAACAGAGAAAAACAATTACAATTATTTTTTTTGCATTCAACTAAATATTAATACTAAATATAAAAAAGTGATAACAGATAAAGTGAATAGGTAGTACACAAATTCAAGGTAAATCTAAAACATTGAGCGAGCTATGCTAGGCTCATATTTTATGTCATCCTACAAAGACGTATGCGCCGCGAAATTTCTGTGACGCATTTTTGTAGTTACTATCTTTTGGGTATCTCTAATTCACAATACAAAATTTCAAGTTTCTAAGTCAATTCGTTCAAACGTTATATAAGCTTCAACAGTAGTACAGTCATGTAGAAAAATTTAAGCTCAGGAATGTCATCTGTCGGCTAGTTCTGTCGGCTAGTTCTGTCGGCTAGTTCTGTCGGCTAGTTCTGTCGGCTAATTTCAGCGACATTAATTTCATCCTAGAATATATTTGTAGGATGTAGAACTAAAAATTGTACAGGTAAAGGTTATTAAATTGAGTTTGTCACGTATATCAATGACGATGGTCGTAAGAGAAGAAGTAGAAGAGTTCTAGAGAAGAGATCGCGGATCGACTTCGCGGAGGACCCTCTAGCCACTTGGACTAATTATCTGAAGAAGCTGAGGCCAAGCGGAGGAACGTAGTACAGTTGACTGCGATTAGCTGAACAATAACGATAATAGCACCTTATCACCTACATTCATTATGAAATAATTATTACCTTAAATTCTTCTTTACGCTTCATGTCAGCGGCCTCCAAATCCGCTGTGGTCTTTTGTATTAATTTTCTCAAATCCTCAATTTCAAATGTATGAGGGTTCGTGTGATCCAAATGTTCGTTTGCCGGCACCTTGCTATGTACATCGAGTTCATTTGTTAATTCAAATTCCTGAAAAAACAACAGTATTTAAAACCATTATAACTCAAGACTCAAAAACATATAGATGATAAAAAAGTATTGGGTTAGTGGTCGTTCATTATCATGCAGGATATATCACATTAACATTCACATATATATCACATTTTCCAATCAGGTCACCTAAACATGCCATTTCAAAGGTACTCAGAGAAAGATATAAAAATAATAACAAGAATATACGATTGATCTACTATATATTTTCATTTTTCATTAAGAATTATAAAACAAAAATAATAGAAATCGATTTTTATAATATTATATAGTTCGAAGCGTTACAGGAAAAGTAAATGCAATAAGTGTAACGGAGGACGAACAGAAACTCGAGCTGTCGACGACGTCTGATGTCAGCTGCAACTCTGTCGAAGCGTCAGACAAAATAATAAAGAATCTAAGATCGCAATAAAAAAACTAATATAATTTATAAAATCATAACATTCATCAATTTCATCAATCAATTATTCAGCAGATAAAAAAAGCAATTATGACTCATTAGTATATCTTCTTCATAGCCATTATAGAAATAAAAATAATGCTGTCAGCAAATTAATGATTAGGATATCGTAATTTATTATCGAAACGTAGCTATACAAATGGATGTAAATCGTCATCACCGTTTCTGTATTTATATAGTTCATCATCTTCGTCGATCCGCCGCTAACCATGTGAACAAAGCTCCCACCGGTAAAACACTAGCAACACCAATCAAAATAGTAGTAAATAACATTACATTACGAATAATTTACATTTTTCTATCGAGTCCTAGAGTCGATTATGCTTATAAATCTTATACCGATCGAAAATCTAGGTATTGTTACTTTGAACGTTTGATTATAGCATCTTACTCCATAAGCAAGTAAACCTATTCGAATACAATTTGCATTCTTGTTTAATTGGGACAAATTGTATCAACTATTGTTGCTCGATGCTCATTAAATGAGTTTTATAAGCCGTCGAAAGAAAGCCATGCTCATGCAACGCTCAAGCAGCATGGTTAAAATGAAAGTTATCATTTTTATACAAATTATTTACTAGAAGATTCAAAATTATAGAGTAAAACCGCAGGTGATATAAAAATAAAATAATAGTCTGGTAAATATCCCACTAGAAAGTTTGAAACTGTTCCAGATAGCTGCTCCTGTGCGGTTTGATGGATAAACATGAAGCAGATTTTCATCCACCGATATCCAATTAAACATTTAAGATAAACGTGTTCTTCTCCACTAGATTATACAAGGGAACAAGGGATAAAAATTTTGTTAATTGTATTCTTGTGAATATAATGTCAGCAGACATACCTTTGTAGCAAGATGCCTGAGCCTTTCCAGCTCTCTACGCTTGATCTCATCTAACTTACTTCTCACGTTGTGATTGACGAAGTCCAACTGCTCCGCAATTCTACCAGACTGAAAAGTTTTAATAATAAATAATATTAAATACATTTAAAATTAATTATTTGAATATAATTATAATATGTAATGCAACATTGTTAAAAAATATTATGATGAAGAGTTTCTCTAAACTTTAATTTTGAAGTTATCTAGCTTTTCGGAGCTTGGTTCGATTTTCGAAACTTAATAACAAAAAGGTATATTAGTAATAAAATGAATTTAGTCCACATTTATATCTGGATTTCTGTAAAGATTTCTATATCAACTTATATGTACATGTTCCCAGTATTTTTCCAACCTTGGTAACAAGTTATGACATTGAAACGACACCGACTTTAAATTGAATAATGGGCACTTGCAGCTCTGTATGTAATCGACATAAAGGGGGAATAGATAAATTGGTTCTTTGAGAGCTAAACGCAGTTTAAATCTCTTACATGGAAAACTCTAGAATTGGTTTAGGTTCAGGAAGAAAATTGGATCTATATGCGTCAATTGCGACGTTAGTAATGTGGGCTGACTAAATCACAAGTCGCCCAATCATTTATATTATCTTCATTGAAATAAATAGGATATCAACGAAATGGTTCAAAAACTTATCGCACGTTGGATATTCTCAACTAAACAATTCGAAGGCAATTATAAAGGGCCGGTACTCATTGTACGTCATCGTTCCTATAAATACTACAATACACAGCCTATTCCAGCCCAAATAAACCACTTTGACAACGAATTAATGTGATATCATTGGTCGAGACTCGATATCTTGATTAATCTATGATATTCACTATGGACTCGCGAAAATATGGCATTTTCAATGTCCGCGAGGTTGTAATTGGAACTTCAAAAGTTAAATAATATGGTTATAAGCAGTTAATTGGAATGGTGTTGTTTTATAAATAAGGGGAAATTAATCAAGAACTGTTTATAGTGCATAATACAGCAGAACGATTAGAAAACCGCATGCAATTTGTAAATCTACGGTGTGTTTACCTTTATTGCCACTACGATTGGAATAAAGTATACAATATACATAACATACGATATCTTCATCCATGTCTATACGACATGATCTAGGATCTCCTTTGTATGATTGGAACAATGGTCATTGTATATCGAATTATTAACGATGACGAGATCGATAACCGAACAAATATTTGTTTAGACCATAAGTGCTACAAACTTGTACTTGTTTTTTTTTTGAGTTTACAATTTTACTTAAGATGGTATATTAGTTAGGCGTTCTTTATAACATTTTATTCAGATTTAATTTCGCTAATATGGAATCTATGTATTGTATTACTGGTATATTATTTAACGAAGACATGTATTGTTTCGATATTTTCATCATTGAATCGTTTAATGGAAAGATATCATCCGATAAAATGGCCACCGCGTTCATTTGATATGACGCTAACGAATAACGATAAATCAGGTACAAGCTCAATCATAAACTATAATCTACTCGTAAATTACATTCATATACAATTTAAGCGTATAAAGATGATCAATAACTTTCAATTATATACAATCTTAATCAAGCATTCAATTAATTGTATTATGCAAAGATTTAATAAATTAAATAAACGCCAAAGTGGTTTACGATCGTTACGGCTTCCGTCTGATATTTTATACGATGGAAACCATACTAATGCGATTAATAAGAAGTCCGATAATTTTTTAGATTAACCTCGACAGGAATATTTTCAATCAACTAGCTTTATATAAACTGATTGATCGCAAAAATATCTGAATATTAATTTACATGCGTTAGAAAGACGTAGGGTATTAAGTAGTGGTTTTTGAAAAACCTTATTTAATTATTATAATCAAAATCAAATAGTACAATGTAAATACAGAAGGGTTTGGGCATAAGACTACAAGATCTACAATAAAAAAAAATGAATTTTTAAAATTTACATTCTAAAAATAGAACAAATTCTGAAATATTATTATACTAGATATTTTAATGTGTTCGTATAGATATGTAGTGCTTAGGATAAAATAATCTATGCTTTCCTTTAATGAAAAAGAAAAGTATTAAAACCTCAATTTGACTCGTGCGAAGTCGAAACGGGTCGCTAGTAGTGTAACTTACCCGAACATCATCTTCGTCGGCTCTCTCGAGACGCTCTCTAAAGTCCGGATCGCTTTCCAACGCCTGCACCACTTCCTGCAAGTATCTATGATACTCCGTGTACTCGGCCTGTAAATAAATTTTCATATGACGGTTAAAGAGAAATCTCTTTTCGAATATTGTTTTCGTAAAACTACACACACGCAAACAATAAGAAAAAAAAAAGCAAAATTCTTAGGAATAAGCTTAGAACTCGTGTTTAAAATCGCATAATATTTATCAGTGTCGAATATAAACCGTAAAACAGATTTATACCTATTAAAGATTTGTTATCACAATCAACTTGTATTTTATAAACAAACTTATCAGAGTTAAAATTCTTATCGATTTAATTGAATTTCATGTTTAAAAGATTTTTAATAACCGTATATTTCTAAATCGATACAGATTTTTAAAAAAATAGCCTTTGATGGTCAATTTGAAATAGGGCTATCGCGTAAAGCACGGCAGATGTATAAGATCGTTATTAATAGTATTAAAATTTATACATGTATATTAAAATTATATATAGCGTAGAAGTATAAGAAATACGCGCCACGCACACTCAGGGGAATCGACAGCGGCAGCGATGAAGGTGCACGATGGAATATATCTTTTACTGTCACGGCATACGAGTCAAGAGATGTGTTTCACATCGATTGGTTCAAGCAAATTCGGTGATAATATTTTATTTAAAAAAAAAACAGCAATGCATTGCTCACGCAGAAATTTTTAATTAAAAACAACACTGTTTCTATTACAATTCAACACGATTTATGTTAATTTCCATTAAAACAACCAGTTCAAGGATGCTTGCAAATCGAACATATGCACATTCAACTAATATTTCTTTTAAGAGAATTAATAAAAACAATACAGTGATACATTTAGGTATAAAATAATGTTTATTAAGTCGACTGCTTAGATTTACGAAGTTGTTTAATTTAAAATAAATGTCATAATCATTGTCAAAGTGAAAAAATCATATAGGTTCAAGTATATAAATATTGATAAAACAAACATTCAAATTGCTATAATAGGCCTTAAGTCACTTAACAATATAAAACATTAACAAAAAAACCGTACGTGAGATTTATATATATTATATATTCTATTTAAATAAATTTGTGCTTGTTTTTGTCTTATAATCTTCCTTAATGCATTGTATATACAATTAAATATTAATCTTTCTATAGTTTTTATTCTTGTAAAATTTCTACCGCAGCACCATCCACATCAAAAGAACAAAACATTCGCAAAAAAAAAAACAAACAAGCATTGCATGTACTATAATGTCTGGCTATACCATATGTAATACATAAAATTAATGTTCGTTTTGCATACATAAAATAAAAAAATGATGTATAACGACTATATGACATATTTATAACTGAAAGATTGAATAGCTGTGCGTAGATGATTAAGGTATTCATTGAGTCTACACTTTATTGGATTTGTTATTTATAATGTTACCCATTGTGCTTACCAAATAAACAAATAAATATTTTTTTGTGGGGATATTCACCTATTACATATGAAACCATCATTATCATTTTTTTTAAAACCATCTAGAGGTTTCCTCCTTTTTATACACATATGTACATAAATAGCAAACAAAATATCTCTGGTTGACTTGAATGATTGTTGATGATACCAGTAATTTGCATACTTTTATTATTTGCTTCACTACTGTAATGGAATTACCAAGTCTTGTGTTTTGACTGTTATTACTAGTTTAAAATTTAGCTGCAAGTATTGACATCACACACTATAAAAAAAAATATGTTCAAATAAAATGTTCATAAATTTTCCGTCATATAATTTTTAATTGTATAGGTGGGCGGCCAAGCATATGGGCCACCTGATTGTAAGTGGTCACCAATAAGTTTGCATTGGAACTGTAAGAAATGTTAAACACCGCTTACATCGCCAATGCACCACCAACCTTGGGAACTAAGATGTTATGTCCCTTGTATATTAAAGTCAGGTATAATTTTGTTGATTTTACTATACTCTGGATACTCAATTTCAATTGATCCATTGTACTGTATAAACGAGTTTCAAAATTCTTTAATCAATCTTAAGAGAAGGGCTACCATTTCAACTTTCAAGGCTCACAGTAAAAGGTCAACCAATAACAGCATTACATTTTTTAAGCAGTATACTTGGTTTATTTAATACAACTAAATGGTTGTGCAAATTCGCATTGCATAAAATTCCTTTAAATAGGTACATTGTATATAATAAATAAGATTGATTCAAAGTAATAATATAAAATAATACTGTATAGTAAAGTTTTGTGTTTTTATAATAAATATACATACTCCATTATTATTCTAAAAACACTTTTTTCCCAATGAACAGTAAGCCAGCATAGCTTACAATTATTTTAAAATATTGTGTTTATCCTTAGAAATCTTTAATTAGATTATTATATTGTCAATGAAAAAGGCATAAACAGTATATATATATATTTTTTTTAAATCAGTTTGTAATAAATAAATAGATACTTACTACATCATCAATAATATCACTGTCTTGATCTTTCTTGTCTGGTGTCACAGGAGGTGCATATGAACAGTGCAGTAAAGCAACGAGAATAAAGATATGGGTATACAGCCTCATTGTGACCTAAAACAAAAAAAAAGTTATTATTATAATAATAAGTGTGATTCATGACAATATACTGTCATCTCTTAAGGAAGTCTTATTAATAAATGTGACTATTTTTGCCTTTATAGTAATGAAATCATTAAAATATGATTTAATTATACATAAAAATAATACCTTTTAGTTTATAATTAAACTAGAGAAAAATTATTAAATATATTTTATATGATCATATAAACTAAGTTGTAAGCTTTTATGTTGCAGTTGTTTTGTCTCAGTTTTTATTATTTTGACATATAAAGTAAAATGTTACTGATGTTACAATATCTCAAGCTAACTGGTCAATAAATTTATTAAATAATAATAGGATTTACCAAATTAAGCCATTACTCAATAATAGTAATTCTGGAATTATACCTATTACAGCTCTAAAATAATCCAATATAACTTACCTTTAAATTGTATCCGTTACAAAATAAATGACTTCACTATAAGATTTATTATGAAACTTGTTTTTATTAAATTTCTAAAATATCCGACTTCTTTTCAACACCATGACGTGTCGTGTTCTGATACGAAACCAACACAACAATGCTTCAAATTACAATTGTTCTATTAATAGGGCTGCCAACTAGCAAAATGTTTGAACCTTTGAGGCTTAACCATAGATTTTACACTATAAAATATAACACACACCATAGAGTTATATGTCGTGAAAAGTGCTACTGACTTTTGAGTTGCGATTAATGGTGTTAAAAAAAAAAAAATAACTTTTTATATTAATTTTTAGCCGTCATGCTCATGGATTTGCTTTAAAACGGACTAATAACTACCAACTAAAAAACATATAAATACTTCCAAAACTAAAAACGGTTCTAACTTTCAAACTTAAAATTGGGATATTTTTTAAACTAACTAGTAATTTATCTACTTCCTTTAATTTAATTAAAATCTATTAAATTAATGGTAAGAAGTTAGTTAATTTTATGGAATGCTATAGAAATTATTTTGAGCCATGTTATTTTATGTACACAGTGTATAGCGCTTAAGTTCCTTATTTTTAAATATTATATTATAAATGCGAGTGAGAATTTGTTTCGCTCTCACGCCTAAACCTTTTTAAAAACACATCACATATAGATTATCAGCGAGTAACATTAGGTTTAATAAATAATAATTTAATAGGTAACATTAAGATTTTAATGTTAATAAATCACTTATTACACATTGGGTTACATTTTGTCCACATAATTATTCCCACAGGAACGAAAACTACGCGGGTAAAACATTAGTTAATTATTATATTATACACTTCAATAAATTGTACTAAATAAATGATAAATAAAGCAGTGACACAAAGTATTTATTAATAATAAATTATAAATTACAAGAATCACAAGAAGAGAAAGAAATAAAAAAATACATGTAAATAAACATGAAATTAATCAACTATAATATTGTAAATATTTCAAATTAAAAAAAATATTTTTAACTGTCAACACATGTCAAATTTTAGACCAAATCAAAGCTTGTTGAAGTAGGTACCTAATGCTTATTGATTTTAATATGTATTGATTTTATTTTAATGGCGAAGTGAAGCGTAGTTAGTAATTGAGTCTCATAAAATTTTAAGTGATTTTCTGATATTTCAAAATGAATCGAGATAAAAATAAAAAAGTGGAGGTGATGGCAGAGTTGGAGTCACAGTTTATTCTGCGTTTGCCAGAAGAACCGTCAAAAGCTTTAAGAGAATTGCTTAGAACTGGTGATAATATTAAAAATCGTCTAACAATCCAAATTGAAAATGACATGAGACACGGTGAGGTACGATTCGACCACTGGCTCATGCATGCCAAGATTTTTGATTTACCAACCATAACTGAATCTCTTAAGACAATCGATAACAAAAGCTTTTATAAAACGGCGGACATTTGCCAGATGATGATATGCAAAGAAGAGGCTGATCAAACACCATCAGAAGAAGAGTCACCTACCAAAAATAAAAAGAAGGACCCATACAAAGTTGATAAAAAGTTTTTATGGCCACATGGAATTACTCCTCCTACTAAGAATGTGAGAAAGAGACGGTTCAGGAAGACTTTAAAGAAAAAGTATGTTGAAGCACCTGAAATTGAAAAGGAAGTGAAGAGGCTGTTACGTACTGATAATGAAGCTGTTAGTGTAACTTGGGAGGTGATTAACGAGGATGACGAGCAACTTCTGAAACAAGATACAGTTACTCCTGCACCACCACAAAAACCAGAGAAGAAGACTAAAGCTATGAAGAAAGCAGAAAAACAAGCCGCTGCTGCTGCGGCTGCTGCCGCTGCCTCAGCTGCAGCTTCAGCTGCCGCTGCAGCTGCTGCAGCGGCTGTTGCAGTTAAAACTGCACCAGTAACATCAACAATCACTTCAGGAGTCTCATCAACAACAACATCAGCCACACCAACAGAAACAGCAACAACAACTGCAGACATTTCAAATAATGAATCCTCCAATGTTGTCGATATATTTGGTGGAGCTCTTAGCGACAGCGATATTGAAGATGGTAATATCAATGTTGAGTTGGAAGATAGCCATCTGACTGCCTTTGATAGCCGACTATCTGATAACTGTTCAATGCCTGGACTTGGTGATACTCATAAGGGAGATTCTTATCCCATCGAATTTGAGTCTCAGATGTTCCAATCCTCACACAGCAGTCACAGCAAGAAGAAGTCTAACAAAAGTCGCACAACTATACCAGCAACATCAACTGTAACAAGAAGCAGTGGACTGTCATCAGAAGAAGATGGAGACTATCAGTCCCGAGATATGTCTAAAGATAACATGACCTTTAGAATTGAACAATTAAGAACTGAGCTAGAAGAGTTGAAGCAGCGTAGACAAAGAACCCAACATGAAATTGCAGGTATGGAAAACTTAGCCTTGAGGCAACGTTTCCAAGATATTTTACACACATTGAATCAAGATGTTATGTATAAGGAGATGGAATATCAAGGCCTTATAACATTGCAGAACTCTGAAGATATCTGAGGAACATATTTTATCTAAATTTAAAGAGTATACTTTTATTACTCTTTCAATTTAGATAAAATATTTGGAAGTTGTTTTTATTATTTGTGTTTATGATTTTTTATTATTTTAATAAATTATTTTGGTGAAGTGGAGAATCCTTTAAGGATTAGTTTGTTCTGAATAACAAACGAAAGACAGAGACTATACTTTTAGTAGTGTAATTTTATTACTTATTTAAAATTAAATTTAAGTTAAATACCCATATTTTATTAAACAACATATCTGAACAATTTTAAATGTTGTACTTGTCCGTATACAATATGGTTTGTACACAAGCTATAAATTTTTTTTAAAGACTTAATTGTATGAAAAATTGCACCAAAGCAGCTCTTATTCTATAACTTAAATTGAATTAAATTCTGTTTCACATCAATTTGATATGATTTTCAAATTAATGGATATATTGTGGCTTTGTATTGTATTTAAATTAAATATATTTATATTTAATTTTTAACATGGTGTAATAGTATAAGCATATTATATTTTAATATATTATTATGTATACAAAAACATTAAATCTATTTCTATCTTTGAATACTTTTTAAAATCATGTAATCAGATATTGTTACATTCAATATTTTATATAGGTTTTTGAATAAACAATTTTGTTTAAAAACAATGGATAGAATGAATTTGTTCATCAAAATTGTAATAAACACTTTTAAAGATAATATGTTATTTTTAATATGGGACTTTTATATATATTTATTATATTTCCTATATTCTTTTTTATATTGATTAATATTAATGAACTATCTTGTAGATGCATTTATTGTGTAGATTCTATTTGTGTCTATGCACACTACTTTTACTTGTATTACTAAGCATAGGACTAAATTAAGTAAGTATAAACTTGGTGGTAGGGTTTTGTGCAAGCTCCTCTAGAGGTGCCACCCGTTCATCTACTCATAATATCCTTGTTTTCATGGTCACCAGCATGTTGAGTGTAAACTACCACTAGCACTGTTCTTTATTGTAACTATTACTTATATTATAAGCTATTAACTGGTAAATATAATCTGCCTATCAGAACTGAAAATGTGCAGTCCGCCTGGTAGCGGTAGCGTTGACAAACATATTATTTTGTAGATTTATCTTGATACAATGAGCTGGCACTTATCCTCGTTTCAAAGATAACTCAGTACTAAAGTTATTACTTTCTTTAAAAAATTGCTTTAATCTTAGCTATAGTATAGTTTGGAATATATTCTATCATCTTAACATTATTGTAAACACATGTTTGTCTTATTCAAGTAAGTTACAAGGTTTCAAACCTTTTGTCGTATTTATGTCTATGATAAAATGTAGGAATCGAGATTTTTAACATTTTGTCAAAAATGTATATTTACTTTCCGTCTAAGATAAACCATATGAATTAAGAATTTAAACTTTTATCTTATATAAATGTCTAGAATGAACTAGGAATCACGATTTTAAACTTTTAATCTTTAATGTCTATGATAGCAGTGGCGTATTCACAGTTTACACATTATCCATGTATTTTTTCCGTTGAATTTGCATGTATGATTATGTACATGATTATGATTATGATGAAAAACAATGACATGGGAAGAATGAAAAACATGCCCAAGTCCTGGACATGTTTTTCATTCATCATTTTACATAAATTGATGTTTGTGCGTTACTTAAGAAATAAATAGAAAATAGAAATAATATCCTGAAATCGGTTCATGCCTACTCCGCCTGCTACATACGCCACTGATGCTAATTGTTGAATACATTTTTTTAACAATATAGGACATGTGATAAATAATTGGTTATTCTTTTATAATGCTTTACGTAAGTTCAATATAAGGTTTTTCCAATTACATTATTATTTTAAATTTTATGTATTTTTAGTTTATAGATTTATTTTATGTTTAAAGTGTAAACTGACATTGTAATGGAAAATAAAGTTTTAGATGGAACTGTACGCCTATTATTTATAGTTTTTGTGCTGGTCTGGTTACGTACCACCCACTCATCAGATATTCTACCGCAAAACAGCAGTACTTGCTATTGTTGTGTTCTGGTTTGAAGGGTGAGTGAGCCAGTGTAATTACAGGCACAAGGGACATAACATCTTAGTACCCAAGGTTGGTAGCGCATTGGCTATGTAAGCAATGGACCGATGGTTAACATATCTTACAATGCCATTGTCTACGGGCGTTAGTGACCAATTATCATCAGGTGGCCCAAATGCTCGTCCGCCTATCTATATCTTAGATTAAAAAAAAATGGTTGTCTGTAAAGTTGGTTTACGGACGATAGTTTAACGTGACAACGTCATAACAAAACATTGATGAAATGACTGCATTCTGTTATGAATAAAATTGAATCATTTTTATTGAATTATCATAATTCTGTATGTATACAAGGAAGGAGTGATATGAAATCTACAATTTAATTGATAAATTTACTTTTATTTGCACTCATTGCCAATCGAGTGAAAAAGAGATAGATGCGGCGCAAGCGTACAATCCGCGTAACGGGACAATTTCGTGCGTGCAGCCAGCGTTCATCGATTTATTAGACGTTGTCACGTCAAAAAATATATCAAAACGAACATTTTTTTTTAATCAAAATCGTCAAATTATCATCCATGGTAGATAACGATATCTATTTTATATATGCAATTGTTACAATTTATAATAATAAAGTAAAGGGAAAATTCCGATATTACTCAATGGCTAAATTTTCAAAAATCAATACGAAAATTATTTTTATGATATCCATCGAGACACCTCCTCGATCGTTTAGGTAGTACTAAATGTTTGCCTTAGTCAGGATTCAGGAAACAAAACAACCGAGACGATCCAGGTCTTTTCCTTTTGCTACTCTGTGGAAACTGGGTGGGGCGATAAAATCAGTATATAAGTACCTATTATAGTACCTACTGTACGTACCTACTCGCTCGTAATTCGTATATTATCATACCAAGTAAATGACAAATGTTACCACATATTCTTACTATTTTTTACTGTATAAAATAGAGTGATTCCGCATGTTTTTTTAGGTAGGAAATACTGTTCAGCTTTAGGCTAATTCCACACCGCGATGTCACATCGTAGACTTTTATTACTTTAGTTTGCATAGAAAATTATAAAATATTTGCAGTTTTCCAAATATTAACAGCAACCAACCGCCTCGCACCTTTTAAAATTTGTCTTTATTCACCAAAACTGGATAGTGAGGAAATTCTGCATAGATACGTGCTAGGAAACAACCAACCAACGTCGAGGAATCAACGCTTAACGCATCGTAATGTGTAGTGTATGCTTAAAAGCCTTTATACTCTTTGGTTAATAAATTATAGTGTATCTGACATCTGTGACCATAACCATAAACCAATCACTGAACTGATTACTCAACTGAATTGTCAATTGAAGTATAAATTAGTATTGCTTATGGCGATAACTGATATAGTACCTATAGAAATACTGAATATCTATATACCTACTATACTTAGAAGCAATCGATAACTAGTACGACGGATTGATAATATATTATTATATTGATTTGATACTGACCGCGTTGGAAAAACGTGTCTGTGAATATATCGGTAGATCGGAAGTATTAAAATATAGGAAATTATATTTTAACCGGCATTAAACTTCAGTGTATTTAAATTTGTTTGGGGCGTAATATATCATTAAGAATGGAATTTAAAATGCATGAATACACCCATGCTGTGGTCGGGAAAATGGTTCCTGCTCTGCGTGCCACTGATCGGGCCGATATGAACGATTCTAGGCGTCAATATGATTATTATTTGAGATTACTTAAAGAGCTGAATCTCGAAATTATCGAAATAGAGACAGATGCTTTTTACCCTGAAAACGTCGTATTTGAGGATTTAGCCATCGTTTGTCATGGTATGGTTCTCTTGCCGCGACCTGTTTCAGCCACTGAGGAGATAATTGTAAGTAAAATTTTACATACTTTACGTCTATGAGCCAAATGCTGAATGTTTGATTTCTTGCATTATTTACTGGGCACGCTTTACAAATTCGCATCTCGATTTTGGATGGGAAGTGGGTGTTACTTAAAATTTATGTACAACATAGACACACCCCTTTCCACAGCGTTACAAAAAAAAATACATTTAAGACTTAAATGTACCTTTTTTTTGTAACGCTGTTAAAACGCATTATGCGTTCATCCCACGGGAACAGTGGGGAGTATGTGTAAAAAAAATACATTTAAGACTTAAATGTACCTTTTTTTTGTAACGCTGTTAAAACGCATTACGCGTTCATCCCACGGGAACAGTGGGGAGTATGTGGGGCTCGACGTATGTCCAGGGTGCCGAATGCGCCCCGGTTATCGAAATACCCAAAAAACAAAAACCAGCTGAATACTTCCTATCTTAACGGGATCGATTGCACATGCCACTGTGACGCTCCAATGGAATGGTATAATGTAACCTAACGTAATCCATAATATGACTTAGCCTTATAATTTTAGTATATAATTTCCGCAGGGGGCAGTGGTACAGTGGGGTTGTACACCTTCACTCGCACCCAAAATCGAGTTGCAAATTTCTAGCCCATCTGTAAAATAACCCATAGACTAACATTATGTTTTCAACTTATATCATACAATTGCTATATCAGTAACTCTTTGAATACATTTAATGTAATTGTGGGTGTCACACCCACCTTTATTTTATGATGGCTAGTTCCTGAAGAGCTTAAATATATCATTTAACAATAATTTGTCAAAAATCTACATTTTTTTACACAAGTTATTTAGAGACATAATATGCTTTTTTGTTATTAATATTAATTAAACATTTAAATTGGGGATTAATTCATCAGTTTGGATAGTTTCTTTAACCACACTAGAATACAGTCTGGTAAAATTACATCAGGTTGGTTAGCCACACCTAAACTAGAAATACATAATTATGTTATAACATTATCCTCACTTCTCACTCAACTGAAGCAAAAATTATTTTATGTTATACAGAATATATTATACAAGGTTAATGGTTAATGAGCCAGCAACCTCGCAGGACAAGATAGCTAACATTATAAGCAACAACAACAACAATCTAACAAATTATCAAAAGTCATAGAACAAAAGTTGTTTCTTGTGGTGCTAGCTATCTAGTCCTGCGAGATTGCTGAGTCATTAAAAATAAATGTGTATAGTAGCTGAATTTTCAGTCAGTTTTAAATAACTTGATTTTTAGTACCAGTCTACTCATAGTGGACTCCAATTCATTGTACTCTGTCTTCTGCAACTCTTGTTTTAGGGACATCCCTGTTGTAGTCCCTTCTCTTGGGTACTATAGGTGTAATTGCTTGCTCCATATGATTATTTTACATTCAAGTAAAATGGCATTCATGACCTTATATTGCCTTAACTACTCTGACCTGACATAATTAACCTGTGTCTAATTTAATAGGTAGGTCTTGATTCCCTGGAGATGGATGACAGCAAAAATTATAGTACATGAATTACAAGACATGAAATAATATCCTAAATATGATTAATGTTCATATATAATATTTCCTTGTTAATGTTTTTACTAGTGGCAATGTCAATTATTGAATTTTAGTTTTGAAAACCATAAAATCGGAGAAACATAATATATCCAGGGCTCTGACTTACTGTAGTAACCTATTTTTGTATTATTTATGGTTTTGAAAAATATATTATTATGATGTTCACACGTTGCTTCATCTATCATCAACATTAAAAAAATTGTAAAGGAACGCTTGTGTGCTAAAGGTTACTATACAATTAATGAATTTATGGATGATAGCGCTGTTAGCAATAGCGATGATACTTTGGGAATGAGACGATCGCCGCATGGCTATTTCTTTTGTTTTTTTTTTTATGAAAAACCATTAAACATCGACAAAAATTAAAAAAAAACAACCCGCTGAGTTTCTTTCGCCGGTTCTTCTCAGGGCTGGGTGTTTCTTTTCTGAACCGGTAGTAGTTTCCAGCTTGACAATCAATAAGTAAGTGTAATACTTCAATATTGAATAAAGTATTTTGAATTTGAATTTGACATTGTGACAGATCATAGAAAAATGGTCTGCGAGTTTGTTGCTCACTCATTGTCAGCTTACAAAGCTTAAAAAACTTATTTATGTTAACTTCTTGCTTACATTTCTTATAAAAATGAAGAAAATCGAATGAAGGCCTGGGTGCCCGGCCACTTATGATTAAAAATTTACATGAGTAATCTTTGAAAAAATCAATGCATTAAGCAAAAAAAAGTTTTTCAGTTTTGTTTGTTTACACAGCAAACAGCAACCAGCAAAATATATGCCAATTCCTGTTGTTTTTCGAGGATAATTTTGACGATAATTTAATTTTACCAGTCTTAGAGGCAGACATGAGCAAATACCATTTTTAACCGACTTCAAAAAAAGGAGGAGGTTATCAATTCGTCTGTATGTTTTTTTTTTTTTTTTACACATTTAAAGCACCATAACACAATTTGCAACAAGGTTTTTTAATACACAATTGAGTGAAACTAGTAAAAGTATTGTATTTATAAAAAACTCACACAACAACAAACAATAGGGGCGAAATAGAAAACTTCATTTATAAGTTGTCTTTTTTTTTAGATGAATGCTTTGAAAGATGTCTTCATGGGCGAACTCAATCACGATGTTATTGAAATTACTGATCCAGAGGCAAAACTTGCTGGTTCTGATGTTTTGTTTACAGGTATTTCTAAAGATTTTATTACATTTTATAAATTTCTAATATTTATATCAGCTTTCAAAACATGTTGTTTAATTTACTAAATCATATGTACATATGTAGTATGATTTGTGGTTCAGATAGAAACTTATCATTTTCATCTGTAACTTGTCAGATTATAAGGTACTCTTTTTCAAAAAAATCCGTCTAAAGGATGAAATTCAATAGTCCGACACTGCACTGCAAAACATTGTTTGAATTACCGGAGATATCATTACACCCGTACACCAGTATCCATTTCTGTCTCACTATAAATCAATAATTATAATTATCTTTTTTTTAAATATATTTACTTGTTATGATTTTAGGGAGGGAGTTTTTTGTGGGTATCTCTGAAACAAGCAATGAAGTAGGCGCTTGTGCACTTGCCGAATCTTTTCCTGAGTTTCCATGCACATCCATCAAGGTAATTATCAACACAATTTAGAGTTATTTCTAACCCTAGAAAGCAACTATAAATACTTTTTGAAGAAGGTTGAAGGTATTATATAAAATAGAAAAAAAATCTAATTTTTAAAAGATGTTTGAGTTTATCATGTTGAGATAGACAAGCCCTTCGTGTTCGTGATAATGATGTGCATACATGCTAATTGTATCCATGATTTTCAGGTTGCCCGAGGTGTTCGACACCTGAAGAGATATTTCAGCATGGCTGGACCAGATATACTCTGCGTGGCTTCGTGCAAAGAGGCCAAAGAGATGCTGAAGAGAATTGAGCGAGAGGCTACATTCACTTACCAGACTCTCACTGTCCCGGAGACTGGAGCAGCCAATTGCTTATATGTGAATGGAACTCTCATACACCGTGCCATTGAAGAAATACCAGAATCTTTCAAGGTATTTATTTAATTATAAACTGTCTTATTTCTAAATGTTACATTTTTTTTTTTTTTTTTTTTTATTATATAGGAAGGCGGACGAGCATTTGGGCCACCTGATGGTAAGTGATCACCAACGCCCATAGACAATGGCTTTGTAAGAAATGTTAACCATCGCTTACATCGCCAATGTGCCACCAACCTTGGGAACTAAGATCTTATGTCCCTTGTGCCTGTAATTACACTGGCTCACTCACCCTTCAAACCGGAACACAGCAATACAAAGTACTGCTGTTTTGCGGCAGAATATCTGATGAGTAAACACAGATATATTTCTTAATATCATTATTGATTTAATATTTGCTAGAAGGAGACACAGCATTAAACAATGCTTACTTACAACTTAACAATGTTTATAAGTTTGACCCTTTACCTCAAGTAGTGACATGTTAAGAATAAACCCACAATCAGAGTTAATCTTTTTTTTAAATTTTAATGAGATTTCGGGTGAGCCGATATGTCCAGATATTATAGACTATGAAACTTAGCATGGTTTTATTTAACTTAACATAGATTTGGTTTTTAGATTTATTTATTTAAGTTAACATAGATGTGGCTATGTGACAACATTTAACCATTACATAAATAATAGAGGGTTTAAGATGTTATGATTCTTTGCGTTTGTTTTTTCTGCCTAACATTTCAAACAGTTGATATTGGATCATATATTTATGATGAGTAAGGTTGTAATGTGTAATGTAGTCTAGTGATAACCGCTAGACCGATTTCGTTCACGACATCCATTCTCACCAGAGACTTGCCAACTGTGCGGGATAACATACTGCAGTGTATACATGTACTCTCACTCTAGTAATCTGATAGGATGGCAAATTCTGGCAGGACTTGGGAAAAAAAACCTTATGCCCTAGATCAATGAGGCAGTTATTATAACATCGCCCCAAACATTCAAAGCCTACAATAATTAATATACTTGTAGATATCCATTTCTATGATAAAGATTTAAACTCGATGTGTTTAAAATTTTTCAGGTATTTTGTGAGAAGATAGACTTTGCAAGACGTTCAATTTGCTACTCTGCACTGTCTAAAGTCTCAACTGGACTTACTGCTTGCTGCCTCCTGGCGAGGAAAATATAAATTGTCATTGCCATCTGGTATTTTAGTTTATTTGATGCGATACAAAACAGCCCTTGAATAATGTGTAAATTACATGAAATAAAAAAACAAAAACATTTGATCCATTAATGGTTGGAAATTAAAGTTGTATGCTATTCTATATAATAAATAATATGCACACTAAAAAAGGTTACGTGAAATAAATCATATTTACCAATAAAACTTAAACTGTAAGTCGCTATTGCGATTTAGAATAAAAAAATTCTAAAGCCAAGGAAAGAAACGGGTAAAATTTCTACAAATGATTGGTCATAGAAACCAACTTATTAGTTGCATTTTTTGTTTATTTATAAGTAATATATGAGGGCTTATTGGCCCGACTTATAAAAGGCGCGAAAATTTTTGGTCGATTTACAGTTATTTCATGTTTTGGGCATCTGTTTTGTATCTCATCATGGCTGTATGTGTAACGAAAAGGCTAATTTTAAATTGTGTTCAATGAGAAAGTCTAATATTTGACTTCTATTAATACAAAATTTGACAACGCTTTGATTCGCAATAATTTACCTTTGTTTCCAAATTTCAATTTTGGTATTTGTAAGTTATGCTTCATTTTTAAGAGTATTCAATATTCCACTTTTAAAAATTAAATTAATTACGAGAGTATTAATTCTGAAACAAAAGGTTAGTTACAATAATTTTAAACCTTTAGATAAATCGTAATACAAAGAAGACTACATTTTACCTCATTTAAGATAGAAACACATAACACTTATATCTTATCAGTAAATGTACATTTCAAAATTGTTGCTCTTGCAATATTATCATTAATGTGTTTCTACCTTTACTATTTAGTAAATATATAACTTTCATTCCCTAAGTTCCAAGACTGATATGAAACTCACTCAAAAACTACTAGAATTATTATTAATTATTTAATTAGATACCATTAAAATTATTTCTCCATTAGAATTAATATTTCAAACATTCCCGATTTAGTTTTAACATCATCCTTATGTATCTAAACATACTATTAATAATTTAATTCTATTGTGACAAATATGTACAAAACGCATAATATCCGTGTACCTGTTTATGTACTTTTCATTTTAATGTAGTTTTTATTATATACAACATTAAACATTTACAGTCGGCGCACTCTACATTCTACAAGCACAATATCTGAAAGAAATGTTGACATGATTGACTCAGACGGCAATAAAAAAATCATGTCAATTTTCTTACTTTACAAATAATTTTACTTAGTTAAAAAAAAACGATTGAGTAAGTAAGCAAATGAAAAAGTTAATTATCGCTTGAAAATTTATAATGGTAATCAAAGATTTTATTAGCACTTATTAGTTTTATGTTTGTTTCGATTGCCATCTTGTTAGCTGTTGGCGCACAAAGCCTAATAAATAATTAGCACTATTGTGCAATACATATTAAATTAAACTGTTCAGAGCGCCTTCGTGTAAATGTATCAATAATTTTAATGTCAAATAATAAAAATAATCATATACTTTAACGTTTTAAATCGTCCCAACTGTTTTTTACAGAGGGACAGATAATTGTATTTGATTATTTAATATAACTTATAGAAGATTTAAATTTTGTTTCTATAAATTGATAAAACTGTTTAAATCAATGATTGAATGTCAATAATAACTAAGATTTTATATGTTGTAGTATCTTGTGATTACAAATTAATATATTGAATATTATTTATTAATATATTATTGTTAATTGTGTATGTTTATTAGTTTTCTTATAAACATGTTTAATTGTAAATTTTTATGAATCTGTAATTTATTTAATTTAATTAAGTGAAAATATAATTTATTTTGATTTACCCATGACAGTACTACAAGACATTGCCAGTACTTATGTTGGAAATAAAATTTCCGTTGAATGTAATATGGGCAATTTTCGAATTGTGCAAAAGTGTAAGATCTGATCGATTATTATTTATATTTGTATTTATTTATAATTTTTTATGAATATTTTGTGGTTGTAAAATTTTCACCAAGCGAATTATCACAATTATAGTTTGATGATATTATGTTATGGAACATATTTGAAAGCATCTTTTTTACTATTTTAAATAGTCTTTGACTTGCATAAATAGAGCACTTGCTAGTTTAAAAAAAAAAAAACTTGATGTGATTTATTCAATTTGATGTCTGATTGTTAATCTTTAATGTTAATAATATTACTAGATGTTTTAGATTACTTATATAAAATATTGGAATTATCATTAAAAAAGGTTCAATTTTAAATGAATAATTAAAATGAAACGAGTATTATTTAGCAGCTATAATGATTATTATTCACGTTTATCTAAATTGTCTAAACTTTAAGAATAGATTAATTATTGTGGTGACATTATCCTTTTTCTATTAAACATTTTATTCAACATTATAACAAGTTATTATAATTAAAAAAATAGCATTTATATAATCGTGTTTGGACCCAACAGTGTAGTACCAACGTAGTTAAACTACTTTTTACTAAACAATAACAAAACAATATAGATTAAAAATATTTTCCATGACAAATTTAGACAAAAAAGTAAATGTTATCGTCAGTATTCGAATTTTAAATAATAATTTTTATTTTGCACAAATCGCTTAGAGCTATCACATATTAATTACGCACTTAAAGTATTTAGTAGCATTCCTCGAAGTATTATTGTATTATTTATGTGTATTTATTGGAACGATCATATAATGTATTGTTATAGACATATAAGAAAACATAATAGTCAAGACAACTTCGAATTATGTTTAATGAACTAAGTTAAAATATAAAAAAAATGGAATGGGACGAGATTCTTTTAAGAAGGAATTATTAGTTATTTATTTAACAATCGATTTAATATCTTATGACATTAATAATAAGAAAAATATTTGCATATATCGTTTCGTGGTTGTCATGATTATTGTATAAGTTAGTCATATATCTCCCTATGAGATAATTTTCTAGTAGTCGAATGTATTGATATATAAAAATAATCTTGTCGAATGGAACTTAGTATTATGGAATGTGCATATGCTAAGCCCTCGTTTATGTGAAATCTTATTACACTTGACTTATCTGATATTAATATCGTATGTAATGTAGTATTTCCATTAAACATTATGAGTGGTACTTGTTTTTTTTTTAATTTACCAAACTTACCTATATGTATGCTATCGTGAAAGAACAATGATAGTGGAATTCGGATTTGCCAGGCATGAATTATTTTGATAACGTAAGAACTCAAACTCAACACCGAACTCAAGACCGATTTCGGTCACGGCGGCCAATCTCAAGAGAGATTAGCCAACTGGGCAGGAGATAGTACACAAGTGTGTGCGCAAACACAGGTGCACCTTCTATTCCCTAGCTCTCATAATCCGATGGGTCGGCAATCCGACATGACCGGTAAGGGTTCAGGCGCAGGACCAACGTCTTTACGTGCTTTCCGAGGCACGGGAGTGTACACACTTCCAACTTCCAGACTCTGGGATGCTACATACAATTTTGTGACAGTAAAAACCAATAACTATTTATTGGCCTGATCTCGGAATTGAACCTTTGTTCCTTCAAACGAGGCGTGAAGAGGCATCTTGCGGGCCGGCAAGGCGGGGGCGGCTAGTGCAGATCATACTTCCCGACTGCACTAGCCGTCGTCGCGTTTGGACTCTACTACCACTTACCATCAGGTGGAGTGGAGTCATTTGCCCTCCCGGACTATAAAAAAAAAAAAAAATCCAAGACCACCGGGTCTGCGGCCTTATATTTAGCCACTGGACCAACGAGGTACGTAAGAACTATAAATAATATGGTAATAATATTTTTTACTTATTGCATGGTTTCTTATGTTACTGGAAACGTACCTACTTTTTATTTCGTAAAGGTTGGTTCAAAGTTACGATGAAGTTATGGTTTTAATTTAATAAAGAATACATTTATAATTATGAAATGAAACGACATTTATTTATCAAAAAAGGAAAATTACAAGTAATTTATGTTAATCACTAATACAAATTTAAATATTGTTATTACACAGTTTTTTTATTTCTCTAAACCTTATTTCGGCGTATATCCGTTCTTTAATTTTAAATGCGGAATTATAAGGATTCTGTAAGGTAAGTGTTCATCGGCAATGTTTTAATAAAAATAGATAAAGTTCATTAATTTCATATTCCTATGACGTTTGACTTTTATGTCACCTTTTATTGTGTCTTGTATAAACGTTGTAGGTCCATAGATGGCATTAATTTTGCTGAATTTCAATTGTTGGTCCAGAAACTGGTATATTATAGTTCGGGCGATGTCCGCTTGATGGCGCTGTCAAGGTCTAACAGGAAAGCAGAAAAAAAAAACCATTTCTAACGTATTTTCTCTAAAGTTGTAGTTTTAGCTTATAAGACATTGATGCGATAATGTATTTCTTCCTGATGCCGTCTCGGCTCAGAAACATAATTTTTTTTACAAAATAGATAGAAGGGCAAAATGGACCACCTGTAAATGTTCACAATTGCCAATACACATTGGTGCTGTAAGAAATCTTACCCATTCCTTATATCGCCAATCCGCCTCCAAAATTTGGAACGATTGCATAGTATTGTTGCGTTCTGGTTTGAAGGTCTGCTAAGTGAACCATTGTAACTGCTTGCACAATGGACAAGTCATAACATCTTAGTTCCTAAGGTGTGTGGTGTATTGGCGAGTCTATGGGCGGTGGTGGCCAATATTAGAGCCGAGCGAACCTCGGTCCGTAGATACATACTATCTTATTTATATGAGATGTCTACACTGAATCCAAAAAATTGTTATTGTTTTGCTGTTGGTAAGGAACATAATAATAATAATTATTTATAATATCTAGACGTTAACCGTTTTCTAGGCGGATTCAGAATTTCCGTCTATTATTATCTTGGAACTCAAGACTTCCTTCGGAATGTTTTTGACAAAGTAGGCAAAGTTGTGCTTCATTTATGTTTCTAAAAGAAACAGCGACAGCCATTATACGAGTATAATAATATACTGTACATAAATATTTCAAAAATTTTATGTTAATAAAATTAAATGATATCTAAAAACATATTGATTAAAAAGCTTATTGGTCAATAAAATATTATATAGACGACCCGAGTTTGTATACGTGTATTTTCATATAAGATATGATGTATTTAATTGTAAATGATGACTTGTTTGTGATTAATGAAAAAAATAACCAGTCGTCTTTTTTATTCGACAATACATTCAGATCCGGTGGAAAATTTTATTACATTTTATAAGATAAATTAAATTCAATGGAACTATTTTATGTTTTTATTTAATTCGTTGTCACTTATTTGTGTTATCTCAAAAACTTTATTGTATTTATCTGAAAAGGATGACCCTTGAAATAGATCGATTAGACAAAATTGAAAATGGAGATTGACTACTTAGAAAATTAAGGTTGTTTATTAATTAAGTATCTATTATGTTGTGCTCTTTAGGCTCAAACAAATATTTTTTTATTCATTCAGTACAGGAGCATATAATTATTAAATTAAAAACAGCCATTGGCTCGAAAAATAATGTACCCAGGCCTGATAAGAACCGCGAAAGAAACTCAGCGGCTTTATTTGTCATAAATAATAATTGTTTACATCAGCTTAACAAAAAAAAAACAGTAGGTGGTCGTATCATCCGTAAACTCACTAACAGCTTAAAAACCTCTTGCACGCAATCGTTCATTTACAATTTCTTTAATTCAGCAATAGACTCATCACTGAACGTTTTCCTTGCTTTGCTTAGGAAAGCAAATGTTTTGCTCAGATAAGCAAAGCCTTATCTGAGCATAACATTGATATACAAATAAAAACAAATGATATAATTAAATTAACAAACGAAATTAAAGAAATATAAACATACTTTGTCGACGAATTTAGTAATATTAAATACCATCGTCTATAAATAATTTCTTTAGAATTTATATAAAATACGACAGAATGTCGGAACGAACTAGTTTCACAGGCAAGTTTGGAATTCAGAGAAAATGATTAAGATATTATACCTACTTTTTTCACTTTAATCAATGTAAAGTATTAACATTGTAATAATAACGTATTCTATATAAATGAAATCGTTGTGTCTTTAAGACTTTGTTTATTGTTTATAATCCTAGATTTATTTGTTTATTATACTTATTGCATTTTGAGCATAATAATGAGTATCTTTGTGCACATTTGCGTACGACTACTCACGTAGGTGCCAATCTAACCTAATATTATAAATGTAAAAGGCTGTGTATAGCGATTTTATGGCTAAACTACTAAACTGATTTTAATTAAATTTATTATGAAGGGCTAGGCAGTGCTTTAATTAAACATACTTTTTATCAGATCCCTAACGTGAGGGCAAAACTGAAGGCGAAAATTAGTTTTTTTTTATTGCATAGGAAGGCGGACGAGCATATGGGCCACCTGGTGGTAAGTGGTCACCAACGCCCATAGACATTGGCAGACAGAAGCCGTGTCGGTAATAATTCGCACATATTCGGAGAGGAGGAATTCGGGAAGGAGCCGATCGATCGCGCGATGTTTAAATAAAACGTGGATGCGTGGTGTGCTGACGACACATGTCCTGGCAGCGACGCAAGTAGAAGACGTAAATTATTAACGAATGACAGGTCAAAAAATATTTTTCCAGTATTCAATATGTGTTGTTCATCCACAAATTCGCAGATTGGTGAAGAGGAAAAGAGACCTTCCCTTAGTGGGACAACTGCAAGGAATTATTACTTTAACTAGCATCAATTTTGAAGATTTCTGTTATGTAAGAAAAGAAAGTGGCTGCCACCGCTCATGGACACCTGCAACATCGGTGGTCTTCCAGATGCGTTGCTGACATTTAAGGAATGAGTGGGCTCCTTTCTTAAGATTTTAAACGAATTCGTACTTTAAAAACTAATAATACAATTCACCCTTTGATAAACAATGTATCATTCACCTTTATCTTTAAACTTGGTGAGACGAATTTGTGCAAGCCACCATTACCAGCAGCCACTTATCAAATATAATATCGCTAAACGGAATTACTTAGCTCTGTTATGTTCCCGTTTTAAGTGCGAGTGAGGAGTGATATCTACAACATCAAGAGATGTAGCATCTTATTTCCCAAGGTTTGTTGCCATTGATGATGTATGGAATGGTTAACTTTTCGTACATCGCCAATGTCCCATCGCTATACATTTGCTCGTCCACTTACCCATAACATAAAAAAAAATCTATACATTTAGTACTATTATATTGACTGTCTGTATTTTATTCTGGGACATAAAATTGTATACCATAATCGACTCTTATTATGATATTTCGTGTAACATGAAAAAGCCATACTCTTATTTTGGTTCAATTGATCTTTATACGGATCGGTTGGTACAGAAAGCTTTTAACCGTCGTAATAGTATATTTTTCGACGAGGGGAGCCCCGCGGCCGCCTCGCCATTAACTTAATTGGATTCCTTTCGTATATACTACGTAATAGACAAAACAGACGAATATTTCAAAAGTTACCCTTACGGTGGATAATTTTAAACAATATACCATTGAAACGAATTATTTCAATTCTGGCTTTGGACGCAGCTCCATTCAGTTGTATTTGTATTACAATCGGGGTAAAGCCTGTCATGGTCCATATTTCAATATTAGTGTATTTTATAAAGTTTTGATAAAATTCGACGCAATATTTTGTGCCCGTGGTATAGTATCTTTTCAATTATATATACGTTTTATTTCCCTAGGGCATTGAAATGGAAAAAAATGTTTTTCTTTTTAACAATTTATTCACACGTTTGGTACGTTTGGATAAATAAATAAAATTAATAAAAACGACATTAATACAAAACAATAAAACCGTTATATAAATATTTGAACAAATATACTTAAATTAAAAATATCGTTAAGTTAATCTACTACTACGTTATCAATCATTGAACTTCGAAAGCATGAGTAAGTTCTATCGATTAGCTTTCGTATTTATTATTATAAAGGAATAGACATGTGTCGTTACGTGTAATAAATTGGTAAAAACTGTGTGGCTGTACATTTATCCAAAATAGAATGTAGACTCATATCGTCTACGTTCTATTTATGCGCTTTACTCCGAAACTTGATGACTTCCATGCTATTTTCACACGTAGATTGAAATATAAGCAGCATATAGGCTTTATTGTGTTAATATCAATACATATAATAAAATTGTAACGATGTCTGTACTTTGAAGATATCAGAAAAATGCTTATATGGGGGTCTTTATGAAAGCAACAGCAGCCAAAAACCATTTTTTAGAATTTTTGTCTGTCTGTCTGTACCCTTGTACCCGCATCACGTAAATACTAATGCACAGAACTGAATGCGGCTTTCACTGATGTATTGCTAGAGGTCTAACTTAAAACATAGGCTATCTGGTATATGTATAAATTGGCATTGTAAGAAATGCTAACCATCGCTTACATCGCCAATGCGCCACCAACCTTGGGAACTAAGATATTATGGCCTATGCTTGTAATTACACTGCTCACTCATCGTTTAAACCGGAACACAACAATACAAAGAACTGCTGTTTTGCGGTAGAATATCAGGTGAGTGGGTGGTACCTACCCAAACGAGCTTGCACAAAGCTCTACCATCGAGTAAACTTGGAGCGTACTTCAGTTAATACGTTGAGGGTTCAGCATAAAATTTACTAGGTAGGTACGTACCTGTAACATATCCATCAGTAGACAGGCTTTATACATGCGTTTATTTATTTATTAGTCATGGTCTTCACACAATAACATGTTTTTTACATCCGTAAAAGAGGCCGGCGTTGAATTGAAACCGAGGGATCCATTTAATTCCATAGTTAACGTAATAATCTCACCCTCGATTTTAATATCACAAAGGCAAAAAGTAGTAGTAACTAAAGTTAATTATGTGTACGTACTGGCTATGTATATATATTTAGAATAAATACGTTGAATTCTACAAGAGAAATTCAAATGACCGATAGGAAAAAATAGAATCTCAAAAGTATCGGATAAGATAAAATTGTATTTAAAAAAAAAAAAAATCCTTTCCAGATGATATATATTTTTATATTCAGTCTATATTTTTAAAATATTAGAATACGTTTGTTATATGAACATTATACTAATATGTCACCCACATATCGTGTTTGGACGACATCGCCGTTGATTTTTATAACGTTTGGATTAATCTTTAGTTTGGATTACAATATAAGATGGAATATGGATTAACCTAATGTGTCTAAATATAGGCAATACCTCTACTACGCCTATAAATATAAGACAATCGTTTAAAATTTTATGTAATGTCATTAGTCTTATGCATTTATTCTATACTTTATATAACTAGTCGAGTCATTTCAAAGTCCTAATCTTTATTCAATATTTTATTGTCTAAAGTCTATAATCGATTCGAAAAAAATACCTCAGAGTGACTCAGAAATTAGATGAACCGGCGAAAAGTTCATCACGGGATAATTTTGTATTTTTACTTGAAATAGCCCGATAAAAAAATCGATTCGTTAATTCCCGAGATATCTTGTTATGTAAAAAATATATAACATACATAAAATCCTTCAACACTCAAATATAACTTTTTTTTAAATAAAAATCGAAAATTTTCTTCTTTGGATTCCTGCTATATAACCTTGTAGAATGTCAGTCACTGATGGTAATGTTTTCGTTGAAAATAGGTGCCTTGTCTGAAATCTATCAGGACAAACCTTAATGATTGTAACCTTAATGACTATTCAATTAAAAAATTAAAATTGTATCCTTCGAATGTTTAAACCTCGAATAATAAATCTAAAAGCATGATTAAAGAATTAACATAATTTAAGAGAGTTCGTAAGTTCAACAACGTGATGTTCTTCCGAAAATCGCTTTAGCCATTAGGTCTTTGTTATTCCACGCACGAGCCTCGCCCCGATAATCGGTTATTTTATTTGACAATAGCGACGTGGCAGGTTCGCGCGTTGCAACATTTTACCACAAGCGATAATACTGCGAAAGATAAATGTTTTATGATTTGGAAAACTTAATACGAAACGAATCGAGAATAGAAAAACAGTAAAGTTGATAAAAACGAATGAAGATTTCGATTTATTTTATTTGAATTGGTAAATATTTTCATCAAAAAAATAGTAGCTACATAGGTATATATTTTACGACTACTTAAGTTGTAAATACTGACCGCGACTGACTTATCGCCACAATTCTTAAACTATAGGTCTGCTCAGTAAGATCGGATTACACCCAAATCATAAGCAAAATATTATTTTAACATCTCAAACATGAAACATAACTTAACAAGAAATAAAATATTTTGTATGCATTTTACCCGAACCATGTCGTGACGGGTAATTAGTAAGTATATGTATATACAAAAGCAATAGTTAGTATTGTTGTGTTCCAGTTTGAAGGATGAGTGAGTCAGTTGAACTACAGGCACCAGGAACATAATATCTTAATTCCCAAGGCTGGTGGCGCAATATTTCTAACAGCACCAATGTCTATGGGCGATGGTGACCGCTTAACAACTGGTGGCCCATTTGGCCGCCTTCTATAAATGAAAAATTATATCCGAATAAATTATTTAATCAATAACAAAATATAAATCTTTCGGAAAATCTTGCATTTTGTCAACTTAGGGTAAGAGTTTATTTTTTTTTAACTTTTTTTCATTTCCATAATGAAAGAGATGAAAGATATAAAAAAGCAATGAAAACTTTCCCTCAATACCTAATAAGATTTAGCGTGCGTTCGTTTAAAAATATCCCAAGCCGTAAACAGCACGAAATGCGAATTTATAAAAATATTTTTAATCAATTTACTTTAAAACGTGTTAAAAAAGAGTACAAACGAATTAATCACTTTATTTCGTTTCAAATGAAAAGAGCTCCAAATAACAAAATCCTTTTAAGACTCCCAGAAACAATGACACCGAGAATGTGTCGAAGCTTTTTCTATATTATTCTTTTTGGTGGAAGTATCCATATTAGAGTCGTGTAATGTTGTAAAAGGCACTGCACATTAGAGAAAAAAATATTTATTTTCTAACAACTAATAATCATCTCAAATTAAATCAATCCTAGCTTGTTCTAGAATCATTATTCAACCTTAGATTTCATTATTTATAAATTAATATTTTAATAACAGCCTGTTAATGTCCCACTGCTGGACTAAGGCCTCTTCTCCTCATTTTGAGGAGAAGGTTTGGAGCTTTTTCCACCACGCTGCTCCAATGCGGGTTGGTGGAATACACATGTGACAGAATTTCAGTGAAATTTGACACATGCAGGTTTCCTCACGATGTTTTACTTCACCGTTAAGCGCGAGATGAATTATAATCACAAATTAAGCACATGAAATTCAGCGGTGCCTGCCCGGGTTTGAACCCACGATCATCGGTTAAGATTCACGCGGTCTTACCACTAGGCCATCTCGGCTTTTAATATTTAACAGACTTTAATAATTAAATGTTTTTTTTAAATACTAAATACACTAGAAGAAAGTTTTCTCTCCGTTAACATTAAATTGCCTTCGTAATTTAAATATTACATATTTAAATATTTATCTTAATTCTTTACCATAATTGTGTAAAGCGTCCTTTGTTATCAGTGCTTTAATAAAAAAGTCTTAGAATGGGGTCCTTTACGCAATTAGGCAATTAGGAGTGGTTAGATCCTCTAAAATTCAATAATCATTAACCTACTATAAAAGTAACGACATTAAGAATGAAAGAATTGTTTTTTTCATAAAATAACAGATTCTTAATTATAAACTAATTGTCTTTTTATCTCAGAAAGTTGGAATTTATTTTATTTCATTTTATTTCTATTGAATATCGAATAAAACTTTACACGTATTGAAACACGAATTAGGTATAAAGAGAAATAAGATTTTATTTTGTATAAAAAATCCTCTTCCGCTGCTTTACACTAACGTAAGTACCGAAGCGTGCGATACTTCTCTTATAACAGAACTATTTATACTTTTTTTATGTCTGTCGTATCTGTACAAAACATTATTACATATTAGGTAATTATAATAAAGTTGAAGAGCAAATAATTGATTTTTAATTTTTAGAAGTATTTTAAGTGTCACCCGTGACAGAAATGACTATTTAATATAATTTTAACAATATATCATATACAATGCTATACATAGACAACATTAAAAAAATTTGGAATAAAAATAATTGTAAATATAATCTTATTAATTGAAATCAAATCATTTTCCTTAGGTATAGTGGAATTGTCTACGAGGCGTAATTAAGAAGCTAACATTGACTTGCTTTTTTACAAACCAAAAGACATATCAAAGATGGTAATAGGAAGCAAAAATTAATATTTTCGTTATTATATTAACTAGATCTTAATTGGTATGTCGAAACCATTGAGTACGTTTAATCCAAAGTGCTACGAGTGGGCTTATCAAATGCACCGATTTCGATTAATGTTTCGTTTAATTTATACAACAGAAGCTTAATGCGTTTTAATATAGAAAATTGGAATATTGCTCGTTGTATCTTAAGCCGAAATTTTGCGACCATCATATATGGATTAATTGACTAGGACTGGACTAATTATGACTTTGCTAGAGAAAACTTCAAAAGTACACATGATCGAAAATAACGCGTTAAGTGTCACGGAAATTTCATGAGCTTAATTTGATGTTTATAATTCATCTGTTGGCTTGTAACGTTGGCTGGTAACGGAAAACACTGTGGGAAAACCTGAATGTTACTGAAGCACCTGGAATAAGCTCCAAACTTTCTCCTCAAATGAAGAGGAAGCCTTAGCCCAACGATGTGGCATTTACAGACTGCGTTGGGATGATTATAAAGAAAGACATATTAATTGTTTCAAAATGACGATATCCTATCGTATTTCGGTATTCTTGATAGAGTCTAATAAGCCAAGTATGGAGTTTGTCTTAAATTCTTGACCATATTTCAGCCGAGGACGCTACGTATAATGTTCCCATAGCTACCTTTAAATATAGTTGATTAGTAAAACTACAACACAATGTTACATTATTATATATGATTAAACGCTTTGTTCCAAGCTGCCCTCTATTATTGACTTAACTAATTATATAATAATTGAACAGTAATTACAGGTGTTTGGTTACTTAATGTAATAATGTAAGCTTAACCGCAACTGGACGCCCGATAGATGAGCAATTTACGCCTGAAACATGTACCGATATTTATTAGAGAAATTATTAAAAAACAAAACAAATAAAGAAATATGAAGTAAAATAAGTAAATTAAAAAGCGCCTTGTGTTTCACCAAGGCGCGACATAGATGTTTCTTATTCAATATATAATTACATAATATGTATATTGTATATATAAGTGTATTTTTATAAATACACTGTAAAAAGTTGTTTTAAATATAAAATAAATAAACAGTATACACTTGAAACTACGATTCGGAGCAACCTCCACTTTGCAAATGGGTCGGAACTGATCGTTAGGTACTTACTTCATCCGTTATTAGTAACATACAATAAAATTTTGTGAATGGAATTGTAAAATATATTTACATTAACTTTGTAAAATGAGTATTCGATATCAGATACATTTTATATTTGATTTTATTTTAATCTTTTTGAAATACTTTACTTGTTACCTACTTATACATTGTAGCGCATCTGTAGGACATTTATTATTTATTTTATTTTATTGTATAGGAAGGCGGACGAGCATATGGGCCCCCTGATGGTAAGTGGTCACCAACGCCCATAGACATTGGCATTGTAAGAAATGTTAACCATCGCTTACATCGCCAATACGCCACCAACCTTACGGAACGGAACTAAGATATTATGTCCCTTGTGCCTGTAATTACACTGGCCCACTCACCCTTCAAACCGGAACACAGCAATACAAAGTACTGCTGTTTTGCGGCAGAATATCTGATGAGTGGGTGGTACCTACCCAGACTAGCTTGCACAAAGCTCTACCACCAAGTAAATACTCATACTCGGTGATATCCACTAAGATGGTTATTCTGGCACCAAACAATACTTTTTAGTAATGGTAGCTGAGACGAAGGAATTCATGAGAACTCATGGGGCCGCCGTGACGTTACTTCCATGATAATTTTCTCGCTGGATTTGAGCGGGTATTGCGGGTATACCCCTCTCACTATTGTGGAGAAAACTCATAAATGGGTTATATCAGCGAGCAAAAAAAACGTAATTACTGCCGCATAGGTATATTTTAGGACTTCATTACACCTCAGATATCGTACAACGTAGATTATCATTGTTAAAGCGCAAATACTTATTGACACAGTTGCTCGTCTGTCTTTCTTATTTCAAATTTCAAATACTTATTGGCACAGTTGCTCGTCTGTCTTTCTAAAATATTTATTAAAAAACGCTTTCTATCTAGCTATCAAAATAACGTACTAAATCTAACACCAAAGTCGGATTTTCTATCTATTTGCTTATGGGTTGTTGATTTAGCTGTTGCGTAAATGGTAAATGTGGAGTATGTGCCTTTGTCAGTATATTGGAGAGAACTGTATGTGTTACTGGGTGCATTGAAACGATGATATAAAACCTATGTTTATTTTGTTCTTTGTTTGTATGTAGATTCATTGTTACGCAGAGTATATGGACGTTTTTTAAATCGGATACAGCTAATTTAATTACATTACGGAGTACGGACGGCCTTACAAAGCAAGTATAGAATATTGATTAATAATAATAAAAGGAAGGTAATAAAGAATATAATATTATTAGAGGTATTTATGCAACACTCACTCATTACTCAGCATACTCCATTTGTTCGTTGCGATACAGAAAACACACTTTTGTCATTTATGATTTATTCGTAGGTTCAAATATAAGCAATTGTCTCTAAATGTCCTAGAAAAATGTTTGTTTCTAAAGATGTTTTTATATTTATTAAGCTTATCCGCGGTTTACGATTCAAATTCTTGGACATATGTGTCTCAGAACCCGCATTAGAATGTTAGATTATCTCTAAAACTTATTCTCAGGAAAAGAGCCTCATCGGTTTAGCAGTGCGATATTTGCATTTAATTTGATAGAGCAGTAAAGTTTCAAAATATTGAGAAAAACATAAGAAAACTGTACTAATAAATGACGAGACGATATTTTTTGTAATGCCACAGAAGTAAAACTACCAAAACAATATATTCAACACTTTTTACAGATGAGAATAAGAGGTTTTAGTATAGAAAATCGTTTATTTTTTATAATTAAATAACTTTTTAAAACTATGTACCATATTACAAATACTATTCGCAATCATAAAAAAAAAACAATTTTTAAGCCACACAGCAAACACTATAAAAAAGTCATATGAATTTGTTATCTGAAGTTTACACAAACGTTGATATTAAATAAAAATAATGTATTTTCATCAATAAATATCAAAGCCCAGTGTATGAAATATTTACACAAAAGACTATACACCATTTATTTGCCTTTATAGTAAGTTCATGATTGTTTGTTATTACAATTGAATGGTATAGTTTATTTTTATACGTGCTAAAGAGTCGATCGAAAGGGTCTAATGAGAAGAATACGCAATCTTTACCAATCTACGCAGATTGCGACCGTTTGTTTACATGTGTTCATAATTAATCTCATGCTCGGAATGCTCGGAAAAACAGCAAACATCGTGAAGAAAAATGCACGTTTCTTACGACAATATGCCACTTGTAAATATTGGTGTTGCAACATTACGTTACGTTATAAACGTTATTTAGCGGGTGATAGTTAAACAATAATTGTCCTCCTGACCGATTTCGACCACGGCGTAAGTCAAGAGAGATAAGCCAACTGTGCAGAAGATATTATAGTGCACAAGTTTGTGCGCAAACACAGGTGCACACTCTATTCCCTAACACTCATAACCCGATGGGACGGCAATCCGACACGACCTGAAAGAGTTCAGGCGCAGGACCAACGGCTTTACGTGCTGTCCGAGGCACGGGAGTGTATACACTTCCAACTCTCGGACTCCAGGCTGTTACTGAAAATTTTTCGATAGAAAATCCTAATAACATTTGATTGGCCCGACCTGGGATTTGAACCCAACCGTGTCTGCGGCCCTACATGTAGGCACTAGATCAACGAGGCAGTCACACAATACTGTGTCTTCTTCTTTCTAATATCACATCAATAATGAAAGAAAGAGGTAAATTGCTGCTGCTTTACTGCTGCTTTTTATTGTTTTTTGGGTACAAAAGTTGGCGTGTATGTTCTAGCCACCATGTACTTCCTGAAGGCTCTAACAACGTAAAGCTATCGGCAATTCCAAGTGTGTTCAGATACTTTAAATAAAACTGTTATAATTAATTTAGATAGTCAATAATTAAAATTTTGATTAGTTTATAAAACGTGTATACAATTTTAGTACGAAGAATTTCAATTAACAATATAAAATTAAGGTATATAATATAGAGTTGAATTAAAATTTAAATGAGAAAGAGCTTATTAAAATTGTAACTTTATATTGAATAATTATATACCAATAATAATTGGAATGAGTTCGAATTTTGAAAGTACAAAAAGCGATATTAATGACTTATTTTATATTAACCAGCGTTGTATTTTTCATTTTTTTCTTCTGTTTTTATGTATGTATAATTTTAACTGCCTCGTTGCTTAAGCGAGTGCCTTGGTTAAATAAAAGCTTAAGTGTTTTATGTGGCTCTGGAAGAACTGTAAATCGTTGGTCTAGTGTTGATCGTGGTTGATTGCCGTCAGATATGCTTTTTTAAATTAAAATGGAACCCTCTTCGATTAACAATCTAATGAATAAAAGGTGATCGAGATGTATTCACTATTTAAATTGCTTATTCACCTCACACATGCATAACTGTGACATCGAAGTCCAATAGATATACAATAGATAGACTGAGACAAAACACATACAAGTGTCTTTTTTTTCCATCAATAAGAAAAATGTTACTTGGAAAGTTTGAAGTTGATTGTTTCGTTTTATTATTGAGTTATTATTGTAATTTTGTATTCCTTAAATATCCTTTTCTATATTAAACATAAGATTACTTTTTTAAGATTTTTCTTTCAATATGAAATTTACAGTCTTACTTATAAACTTTTTACATTGATTTCACTTTTTTCTAGCATTATGGATTTGAAATTCTATAGACGACACAACATTGCATAAATAGTATATACTTAAATAATGCTGTCTTCTTCTTCTGTCAAATCAATAATGACAAACGAAATAAATCAGTATTCAAAAAGACGTTTCTAAGCGACGTTTGTGAACAAGGCCGTAAATGAGGTGGCCACAAAAGTACATTCTACGCACACATAGGTAGTGACAATATTGTATAATAAAAATTAAAAAAAGACTATGTAGTTTTAACCGCTCTGAACTTGGGAGTATTCATTTCAAAATAGTATGTAATGCAAGATGAATTTTAATACCGTTTGTCAACTTTCACCATAATGGACTACAGATAAAGAGAAATAGAATAAAAGCCGTGCAAAAGGATGCATACTATTTGCGAAGATGTGAAAAGATAAATGATACGGACGACTCAAATTAGGAGAACTCTCAAACAGAAACGCCAACTATGCAAACGCTCATACTGAAATTGTCCATGTCCTTTGTAGGTTTCGACATGCAATGGAAGTTTTAAGAAGCATAACAAAATTCGATGAACGGCTGGGAGACGTATAATTCTGGATATAGGTGAATAGATCGCTAGGTGAGGTAATATATTTTTACGAGTATATCTATTATTTATATAACTTTATATAAGCTGTACTAAGTTTTGACTCATTATGGTCTATCGCACAAAGCCGACGAGCACCACTGAATTTTCTGAAGTTGTGTTAAGTCGGCGTGCTCGACGGTGAAGAAAAACATTGTACAGAATCCCGGAAGATTTAAAGCCTTAGCCCATCAGTAGGATATGTGCAGGCTGTGCTTAATACTTCTATACTATTTTTGTTCACGGTTTTGTCAGCATCAAATTTAACTTATTTATGTTTGTTTTTCTTAGCTTATTTACAAACTGATTTTGATGAAGTTTAGTAAACAGCAAGCTTAAAGCCGCGGGCGGTTTCTAATAGTCGATAAGTTCTCTCGTTAAACAGGTTGCCTGATACTAAAATGAATATATAAATCGGCCCGCCACTTCCTGAGATCAGCTAAATAGTAATATAATATAAGTATAAATCTGTACTAATAAAACTTCTTATTTTTATTATTGTGAGAGTAAATGTATAACCTTTCTAAAAAGCATATCAGCTTATTGATATTTGTATGCAGCCCTTTAAGCGCTTTAAGGCTTACTACGGCGGGTTTAATAAACTCAAATACCCCATTCTATTTGAAAAGGCCTATAATGTAAAAATCCTTTTATATTTAATTCTGTTATACAAAATTAAATCTCCCTAAGTATAATATCGTCACTTAAACAACATTTATTATAATAATAAAGCGTACTAAGAAGTTATTTTTATTAAAAGAGTATTTTTGAAGATAAAATAGAAGAGAAAGTCTTACTACTTCGCCTCGTTGGTTTAGTGGCTACATGTCACGGTGGTCCTGGAGTCAAATCCCAGGTCGGGCCAATTAAATGTTATTGAGATTTTCTGTCGAAAATTTTCAGTGGTAGCCCAGAGTCTGCAAGTTGAAAGTATGTACATTCTGGTGCTTCGGAAAGCACGTAAAGCCGTTGTTCCTGCGCCTGAACTCTTTCCGGTGGGGTCATATGGCCGTCTACGTATTCCATAACGTAATGAGTTAAGACTAAATAAAGAGACGACACATAAACATACTAGGTATATAATCTATGTCCGGCTAAAACGTCAAACTAAATTAATATCAGATTCGTAATTTCTTACGTGAGATTGACAAAAATTAAACAACCAAAACTTATCTAGTCTTCTTCAACCCGGAACACTATAAACTAGCAGTACTAAGTAATGCTGTTTTGTAGTAGAATATCTGATGCGTGGGTGGTACCAACATCATATGATAAAACCAACTTATCATTCAAACTATTTCAACTAATTGAAATGTGAAGCCTTTATTGTTTCACTCTTAAATTTTAATGTTTTATATTTAATTTTAAGGCTTAATATGGCTTAATTGTATGCGTGCATATAGCGTGTTATGTAATTAAAATAGCAATTAATTTAGTAGTCATTTCAAATATGGAATTTTAGATTATGTAATTTACTAACGCTTTACTTGGCGCTTTGTTCGCGTCGGTTATATTTTTAAAAATCCTTCCTTAGTGCTAACCCAATGTGCAAATTCTCATGGTGCTAGCCACAGTAGTTTGATCTGTGCGTTGATTTGTCGCTCAGTCAGTCACATTATTTTTTATATATGTGTTAATTTAATACCTATTTATTTTGTTTTAATTTTAAACAAAAACTAAACGTTATCTGTAAGCAACCCTTGCGCCCTTAATTTGAATAATCTAATAAAAATGTACAAATTAAGCAAATAGGGACACATTTTAATAATATTTTCTCATCCGGCTCTCATCTCGTCTGTTTATTTTAATACCGACGGTGAAACTCGGATGTACTGTTTCAATTTGACAACTTTCTTTTTATTTTTTCACAGCTTCACATTTATATTAAACTAACTTTGTTCCATTGTTTCATATGCTTTACATTTAGATTACTGATTATGTACGCCTGTTTCTGACACATTGCTTTCGTCATTACATAGTCAAGTTAATTTCATTAGAAAAATTACCATTTGTTTTGCGGTTTGTAGCGACATCTATCTCGCCACATACGAACTATGAACAGACGTATCCTACATCGCGATATTAAAGTTACCAGAGCGATTGAACATAAATACAAGAACCCGATAACAATCGTCGGGCAGTAGCCCACCAGACACAACACCCGTCTAGTTGGAGGATCCTCCCTTTTCAATGGGGGTGTGTCCCCCAAACTGGTGACCCCGAGTATGAACGTCAGCGCAGCCTTCGCAAACCTACGTCATCGTGACGTCATCATCACTTCCTCAAACTTTCGAGAAGCGAGTCATACAGCCAGCCAGCATCCACGGCTACTACGGGTATCCTGGCTACCACCATGCAACGGACGCGCATTCCTGGTCATCACCCATAGCCTCCTCAGCGACTTTGGCACAGCACACTGCACTTCGGCCGGTCAGCAAGCAGAGACGTACTTCTCTCCTGGTCGACGCAGCAGCCAGCCACTACGCAGCACTGCACCACTCCGACTCACTGGAGCATTTGCAAAATCACCCCGACTCACTGGGGCATCACCGCAGACAGTTCCGACTCACCGTTAACTATGCGGCATCTGGTTCCGACTCACTGGAACATTCCACTGGCCCGGCAAGCATCATAAGGTATATGAACGACTCAACCTGCTATTGACCTCCGGTCTCGGAGGGGAGTGATGTAGTGACATCTATCTCGCCACATACGAACTATGAACAGACGTATCCTACATCGCGATATTAAAGTTATCAGAGCGATTGAACATAAAAACCCGACAACAATCGTAGGGCAGTAGCCCACCAGACGCAATACCCGTCTGGTCGGAGGATATCCTCCCTTTTCAATGGTGATCACCCCCAAAGGTTAATTTAATTAAGGTTAAATTAATCAATGTCTGTCTTTTTCTTTCAAATGTCATATTAATAAGGATAGAAAGAGCTAAACCTGTGTTATTTTTAGATATACATATAACACGCTTAAAAAAAAGTAAAAAGTACATTATCAAATTATTATTATTTTATTTTTGAAAAGTGCAAAATATATTTTTTTTAAAACATTAGCAATATAAAATAACATAACTATGTTTTAGTCTGGCAATATTTTCAGCTTTAAAAGAAAGTAGTAGCGAATTAAAATTGACTATGAACAATGGAATACAGCGTCTCAAGCTCTCTGACGATAAGAAGCAAAACAATACACAGTTCAAAGGTGGTTTCGAGGTGAAGACACTTCAGCGGAAATTGAGTTCTAAGTTAGTTTCATATTGACCTTCTCTAAATCTCATTATGTGGTTGTATGAAGACTGAGAAGAGCAAATTAAAAAGTAAAGTCCTTCTTTGTACAATTAATTTAATTCATGGTCTAAGATCGACTTTGGATTTCAGTTTGCTAGTTCGTTAGTTGTTATTTAGATAGTCTTACCTGGTTCGTCTACTGGCTGGCTTATATTTCCCGACGTAAACGCTCACTAAGATCGAATTTTACTAAAAGCAGGTCCACAATACATTATCTTCTTATTTATCCGTGCGAAGCCAGGACGATTAGCCAATGTACGAAATGCTGTATTGGCAATATTTAAAAAGGAAAACATATTCATTCTTCATTTTAATAGTGAATATTGCAATAGTTTATTATATTTTTATTATATTTTAATCGGCAGTACGTCCGACAATAATTATATGCGTGAATTTGTGTAAATTTGTTTTAATATAAATATAAGCTAATTAAACAGTTTATTTCCGAAATATTGGTGACATATCAAGTAGAGAGGTCCTTGAACTTAGCCTTAATTAGCCTCCTTAGCCTTAGTTTTCAATTTAACCAATTCAATTCAACCTCAATAAGACTCAAGTTTGCGAGTTATGTGCTAAAAAGACTCCTTATTTCATATCCCCTCATTTCGAGAATACTCCCATCGCTGCCACAGCCAGTATCGGGATACTTGGCGTCGAGATTTCGAACACTGTTCAGTTCCGCGGTCAATTAAAAGGAAGGAAGTTAAAGCCAAATTGGCTAAAAAGCTTGGAGTGCTCAACAAGGCGAGACAGTACTTAACGTCGGACCATCACCTAAAACTTTACAAGGCGCAAATTCGGCCCCACGTGGAGTACTGTTCTCACCTCTGGGCGGGAGCTCCTCAGTACCAGCTTCTTCCTTTTGACCGCATAAAACGTAGGACAGTTTGAATTGTCGACGATCAAGCTATTACCGACCGGCTTGATCCTTTGGATTTGCGTTGAGATGTTGGGTCACCCTCCGTCCTCTATCACATATCACGGGGAGTGTTCTGAGGAGTTGTTTGGATTAGTCCCGGCAGCTGAATTTCACCACCGGACATCGCGCAAGAACTCAAAATTCCATCCCCATCACCTCGATGTCTGGGAATCCACAACAGTGCGTTTCTTAAGGCATTTCCTGCCTGGCACAATCTGAAATCTTTGTGGAACCAGCCTTCGCCGGCGACTTTTCCGAACCGATATGACATTAAAACCTTCAAGACGAGAGCGTACTCTTTCCTCCAAGGCCGGCAACGCATCTGCAAGTCCTCGGATGTTGCAGGTGTCCATGGGCGGTGGTAGTCACTTTCTTACATAAAAAAAGAAAAAAGTTTAAGCTAAGATAGCCTTTTTGGTTACTCACTATGGTCCCACGTACTCTTCTAACTATTCTTGTTCACTATCATAGATTGAAAGTGTTTAATACGAGAACTTTGAACATTTATAACAGTATTATATTTGTCTACATAATTTAATACAGTCAGTAAAAGCAATACATAATTATACAAAAATAAAGTTAAATTACAATATTTCACAATGCGTGCACAGACACTATTCGAATTAAAAAAAAACTTTTGATCTATGACCTTTACAGTCGTGTAACTATGGTTATTTGGATTCCAAACCCACCGCTATAATATACCACCACTGTAAGCTATCGATCGATCTGCAACCACACCAGATTAAAGTGAGACTCTCAAGTATTTGCTACCAGCGTGTCTTTCGTTACTTTGATCTCATAGCAGGAAGGCAGCCCAACAGCCAGGACAAGTTGATGGTGCTTGGCAAAGTTGAGGGGAAAATACCACGTGGCTGTTGTTGACCACAAGTTGACCACAGCCCTAAGAAAAGCTGAGGACAGGACGGACTGGAGAAAATTCATAAGGAACATGACCCAGACCCTGGACCAGAGTGGACACGACCCTTAGCAATGAAGCAAATGACCGATATGAAGATAAGCTATATATATCTTACTAAATACATTCGATTTTATTTTGTATTATTAGTTGTAAATATATTTTGAAATTAATTTGTTAAAACTCTCATCACGAGATTAATTAAAAACTTGGCTATTTTAAAATTAGACTAATAAATTGCTTAAGTTGTTCTGTCTACGAGCTTTGTTAAGTAGTTATCCGTCGAATTGAAGAGGAAAATCTCAATAAAGGTAGTAATATTGAAGTTTAAGCTCTATTTAAACAGAGCGTTTTGTTCTATCGTATTAATTAGTGTTTTGTGTACATAAAGCAATTAGCTGGAGCAAAATATATAAAAATACTTATATTGAAAATTGTTTTTATTGTTCAATTACCTATATATGTATTTGAATGTAGTCAATAGCATTACGTATTTAAATATATAGTTTAAAAATATCTTGAAATAACAACGGCTCACACATGCAGTATGAATTATTTTTATATTAAATTTCTTATATGAAAAATCAACTTTTATGTATTGACTAAAATGTAGTTATAATTTTATAGTAAATGATATGTGGCGGTAGCTTTAATGTTTTTTAAATAAAAAATAGCTTAGTAGAACAGTTAAGCCGGCCACCTGATGGTAAGTGGACACCGTCACTAATAGACATTGGCAATGTAAGAAATATTAACAATTCCTGAGATCGCTAATATACAATTGACTTTGGGAACTAAGACTCACCGTACAAACCTTAACGCAACAATACTAAGTAAGGCTGTTAAGCAGTGAAATATCTGATCAAAATTTCAAAAAATTTTCATTTCTATTATGTAAGTCACTATATTACACACTTGATACAATAGCTTGATTGATGAAGGGATATCATAATTTTACTTCCGGTGACGATCTTTTTTCTCACGTAGTGGAAACCCTTAGAATTGTACCCGAGTCTTGGGGATGGGCGAGCCGGTTTTTGTGGGGTTCTTACCCACTAAAACCGTTGCGATGGCTGTCTCCAACATTGGAAATGCTGTGGGATCCTGTCGATATCATCCCAGCTTCCACCCACCTCAACAGGACGACATCCATACTAAGCAAGTTTGTATTGTTGTTACCATTTATAGAGAACATTTTTTACAACAATCAACTGAACGAAATAGTTACAACAATCTCGCAATCGATTCGGCATCAACGTTGCTCGCTCTCTTTCTCGTAGATCTGATTGCTCATTATCATCGACCAGTGCTTTTATCCAATAAGATTTATTTTATCCAATAGTGTAGTTTGTGTAATATAACATATTATATTAATGAAACATGTAGGGGAAAAAAAAGAATACGTTACGTAACCTTACCGAAAAACTTTTTTCTATAAAAGTTATTCGTTTTAAGAGAATTCAGACTTCGCACTCATCGCCCGGTCTGAAAGAACTGCACTGAACGAGATCACGCTTATCAGTATAATTAAGACTTAGACTGACTCTCCATTAACTAAATCAGTATATAGCACATAATAGCACGGCAACCAGTAAAAACCGGTGCAAACTAATTGAGTGGTACAATACTGAAAATAGACGCGACAGATTAATTTCTTAAAGTATTATATTTAAGATCAAAATAAAATACATAGAAGCTTTACAAATGTATTAGATTTAGTGATTTTTAAGCAATTTACAACGTCTCATAAATAAATATTTAAATTTGGAACGTTTTAAACTGGCCAGTATGTATACAAATATCGTTAGTTTTATATTATACAAAATATTACTATCGAAAAATAGTAACGAGTAATTTATTCTTGCATATAAGCGAATTCCATAAGCCGTAACGGCTTAAAATAAATAATTGGATACGAACTCATATTTCAGATACCACAATGTTAAGAAACAAGTTATACGCGTTAAACTAGACGTGTAATAGATAGATAATACATTCAAAATTGCTATGTTATTTAATAATTACTATAAACCAGTGCTATCCAAGGCTATTTAATGCTATACAATGCTATATATAATGTGGGCGACTAGCCTTACTCCTTTCATTGCCTTCTTTGAAAGAGGAAGTTGAGACTGTAAATTGAAAAGTTTATTCAATATCGTTAACGCTTTCAACTTGATCGGTATATTGGCATCGATTGGCTTAAGTTGATGTGATATTAACCATAAAAACACCAATAATAATTAATTATCGCATATAATTATCATTTATTATATTAAATATAGTATTATTATTGTAGAATTTATTTATTTTTTATAAATAAAATAATATAAAAATATAACTAATTTACTATTTCTTTCGTTCCGGCGAATCGCATAGCATTCACATCAACTGCTGCGATTTTTGACACAATATATTAGTATTTAAGTAAGTAATCGTACCATACCTAAGTTTCGGTACAAATATACGTAAGTAACGATAGTGGTACGTCAGACCCATTGTCCCTTTTACCAGTTTTACAACATTAAAAACTTATTGCTGTCTGGCAAAAACCAATGAGCAAAAAATAAATTTAAAAAGAAACAAGTTAAGGATTTCAATCGGATGTCGATAAATTCCATCCCTTCTCCACAACGAGAGACGACCTTTGCCCAGCTGTGGGATACTCTGTTGACACCTTTTTGACAGGGTACGTAAATATATATCGAGACGTCAATTTGGTATATTTATATGGGACTCGTGGTGTAATGCCAGATAACCCACATAAACGCACATTAACAAATCAACCCTTGCGCAAATAAGGCTACCATCACACTGCTATGTTGGATGTTAGCTATAAATGTGGTCTATCTATATTATCTCACAATATTTGTTTAATAATAAGAATAAGATAAATTGCGATAAAAATCAATTAAGAAACCGTACGTATTGGTTGAACTGTCGATCTTTTGTTAAGAAACAAATGTTTCTTAAAATCACTTACAAATAAAATAATCGTGACATAGAAATGTCATATTTAACCATTCGAGAAATCGCACATGAACGAGAACATTTGACATAGATGCTTGTCTTTTATCGTTGAATAGAAACTTGTACGAAATTTATTCCATTTTTACAATCGTTCGCGGCGAGTATCATCGTATACTATGAAGTTTTATTTTGTAGTTTAATGGCAGATCATCTGTGTCTAGCTTTATTGTGACCAATAACAGCCCCGCTCGATGCCATAACGTAAAGGCAATCCTTTTTTATTGGCGTAATCTGTGCGATTATATGTCATATAGTATCATCCAAACGTCCGATATTGCGCCTGTTTTTAGGACGGTTACCATTTATGGTCAAGTTAAATAAAATTTGTGAAAACGCCGACTAGAGCTCATTTGAATACTTTTTATTGGTAATAACGGTATCTAAATTATGAAGTATTTGATTTGTGAATCAAACGTCGTTTCACAACGAAATCAATCGGAAATGTCAATATAGTGACATATTTTTGTAACAGTCTCTTAAATATTTTAAGGAGAATTGTTGGTGCATATTCTGCCACGTGGGTGCATTAGAAGTAAATTACACATAACATTTACACACATAAAGTTCCAAAAGCGACATAATTTAACAACAACAAACAAAAGCAGCCGATGAATCTCCCACTGCTGGGCTTAAGCCTCTTCTCCTCTTTTTGAGGAGAAGTTAGGAGCTTATTTCACCACGCTGCTCCAATGCGGGTTGGTGGAATACACATGTTACAGAATTTCAGTGAAATTTGACACATGCAGGTTTCTTCACGATGTTTCGTACGAGATGAATAATCAAATTAAGCACATGAAATTCAGCAGTGCTTGCTCAGGTTTGAACCCCGACCATCGGTTAAGATTCTCGCAGTCTTACCACTAGACCATCTCGGCTAATAAAGTCAATTAAAAATATAACTATCGCCTTGTATTTTGTTTGCAAAACACCAATAACAGCCAGTGTAACTACAAGCACAAGGGCCATAATATCTTAGTTCCCAAGTTTGGTGGCGCATTGGCGATGCAATGATTAATATTTCATTCATCATTTCATATATGGTGATCACCACTTAATAAAAACAAAACCCAAAAAAAAATAGTCTTAGAACAAAAAAAAACAAACATTAACTTTTGCTAAGTGCAATTTAATCAGCTCACACTATCAACATTTCTTTTGAGTTCCTCAGAGAATGTTCACCGATTCTTTATGCGCTATTTTTTTCCAGTCATTTCAATAATTTATAGGTCAATATGGTAAATTTTGAAAGATAAACTGAATTCCACGCTGGTGTAGCCGCACGTTTTGCTAATTATATAATTTTTGACCAATTATTTAACAATAGTCAAATCAACTTGCTATAATTTTGTTACTATACAATATAATTATATTTCACACTAAATAGTAAACTTATATATACATTTCTAACATCATTTTTATTGTTCTTTACTCAGCAGGTCTTGAGCTCTCTACTCTCTCTCATACTTATAAGACAATGTATATGGTATTAAATTGTAATCTAAAAAGTATTGATTACATATTTATCAAAATATTTGATTACATTGATTTAGGTTATCATGATGTTGCTGAAATAATTTTAATTAATAAACTATACCATAACCCACTATATACTTGTACATATATTTTTTCTTTGTCTTCACAAATCTCTCACTAATCACTATTGTGCTAAAGTTAAACGCTCCTATTATATTCGTCAACGTAGATATATCCGGCCATTACCTTACCTTTTTTATTCTCTTTGACCTCTCTTGAATATTTAGGGACAAAATTCAAATTCCTGTGCGACAATCACGATTGTAGACTACGTTCGAACGATTTGCTCCCACTTTCAGTTCCTATTCATAGCTCTGGTTTCCTCCGTGATTCTCCGTTCAAGCTGTTAGATATTGGCACAACCTCTTTATAGGTAACATAACAGTTTCCGTTTAATAAGTATAGTATCCTGCTCGTTTGCCCCCTCTTACATAAAAAAATGTATGTATCTAAAATATCAATTCCATTTTTATCCATGTAATTTAATTTCCTCATTCACCGGTACCAAGTACTCGACATGTTCCGGTAATTAACTCCTAGATCTCATGTATAAAACAATATTATAAATTTTAGTTGAACGACTTTGAAGTGTATATATATGTACAAATAAGTTTTACGATTTCACTCTATAAAACCATAAATAAATCATCCTTAGGTTTTAAATTCTAATCTTATCTTGAACAATTTCCGATTAAGATTCACGTAGGGTTCTACGTAGGGTTCACTGGTTAGTGAAATACTGCCTTTAGTATATGGAGCCATTAGTAAAACAATAGATTTGTCATCCAGAAATCAGCTTGTGTGTAGCTTTGATTTCGCCTTACTATAAAAAATATCATACTACGTAGGTACTACTACTGTATCAATCGTTTATTTTAATAAACCGAAATTTTCACACGCGTTTCTTTTCAAGGAACTTTATTACAGACAAGCAGAAAACACGAATTTGACGCATAAATACAGCCTATATATAAATCGTTCAGTCAGTCCTTAATATTACGACGTAAGGTTGATAATAGAACGAAAAAAAATCCATATGAGTTACCGTCCTTTGCTGATTACTTCGTCTTGTCGACGTGACGGCCGTAAGCGATGAGTGACAATATTGACATCGTTTACAAGCCATCCAAGTATGTAAAACCTAACAAGTAACAGTTAGATCAATCTCATTTTTAATGAGGGAGATAAATGTTTACGTAACGAGGGCTTGGTTCTAGGGCCTTGTGCAAGCCTATTTAGATAGATAGATAGATAGATAGATAAAGTCTTTATTTGGATCACACCACATGAGTAAAAATAAGAAGATAAAAAAGAAATGACAAAAGTAACACAGAGTTTAAGTTAATTTAGGACGTAGAAAAAAAAAAATAAGATAAATTAACTAACTTACAAAAATATTTACAAAAATATTTTGCACCTAATTTTATTTAATCTATATCTATTAAATATAATTGGATGTAAAATGGGAATTGCAAAATTAATTTGGGTAGATACCGTCCACTCATCAGATGTTCTACGGCCATACAGCTATAAGTATTGTTGTTTTCTGTTTTGAGCAGTGAGTGAGTCAGTGTAACCAAAGACACAAGGGCCATAATAATAATAATAAGATATATATTTTTACTTACACCTAAAATATATAAACACAATATAATACCTTGGTTCCTAAGGTTGGTACGGCATTGGCTGTTTAAGAAATGGTTAATATTTCTTTTTATTATGGTACCACTGATAGCTCATTTGTGCATCCGTCTATAATATAAAAAAAACTCAATATGATAGTAGGAATTGTTTAACGAAATTTCGACTGACCGTCTCTTTACTTACCGAGCGAAAACATGTTTTCACATGAGAAAACTTGGATAACATTTAATTAATGATATTGTTGTATTTTGTATCTAATGTATACTACAAAAGATTATATTATATTAAGCGAACATTCGAGATATATGCCAATACTACGTTTGATTCATTCTAATATGCAAGGATCTATTGATCTTAATTTGACTGTAGTCAATTAAAGTGACAATAGCTTGATGTAGTCTGGTACCAATTAGAAAGCTGAATATAACATCGGTGGCCTTCCGACATCTGTTGGTTATATAACTATCATATTGAATGATGCAATTAACACACGTTAATTGCATCATACTGACTCATGGATATTGTTTACAGCAAGGTTCTCACTCTCATAATTTTGAGAACAATTTTGGTTATGAAAGTAAAACACTGTCTATAAAGTCCACTGCTGCGCTGAGGCCACCTGTACCTTTGAGGAGGTGAGGGCAGGACAAGAAGGCTTAATCATTCTCGCTGCATCAAGACTCGTGTATACAGATGTAGCAGATTTTCATTCGACGTACTTTTTTGTTATCAGGAAACAAAATAACAATCAGGCAAAAGGCCGGGAGACCATAACCCAAGTTTGTATGTGTGTATATTTTAAGATAGCCAATAAATAAAGATTATTATTATTATTATATGCTGTGATGGATTTTACATTTATGTAGTTTTCTCAAGATGTTTTCTAATATGAGCATGGTATGATTTATGAGTTCAAATTAAGCACGGGGAAATTTAATAATAATTTTCCGATTAAGATTCGCGTGCTGTAATCATTGGAACATATCTCTATAAAATCTACTTGGACCCAATTACTTATAAATTATTTCTTCATCGCAATCGAACCCCATCGCTGTAGTTGTCCTTTATATTATTTTTAATTTAATGATTATCAACCATTGAGATAAAAGTTACCATTCATTAGGGTTCCGTACCTCAAAAGGTAAAAACGGAACCCTTATATGATCACTTTGTTATCCGTCCGTCCGCCCGTCCTTCTGTCTGTCTTTCTGTCAAGAACCTTTATCTCAGGAACGCGTGGAGTCATCGAGTTGAAATTAAAACTCTTGAAGCTGTAAAAAACAATTAAAAACATTTAAGTTAAGGTAAAAAAAAGATCGTCGGTCGTTTATGCCGCAAAAAACGTATATTTAAACACTTAAGGAAATCAAAATTGATATTTCCCGTTGACCTAGAACTACGAAATTTGGCAAGTAATACCGTCTTATACTACAAGTTAAAGCGTATGCAAGGGCTTCATTGGCACAGGCCTAAACAGATTATTAATTATTTTTATGATGTATAATTTTCGATTAATGACTAAGAATAAAAAAAAACCGTTTTGCTTTTTTATAAGTATAGGTAGGTAGGTAGGTACCTAATAATTTTGGTGTATGTAGTACCTAACAGCTTACACTGTTTTGCATACCTGCTTATTTCATTTAACATTTTGTAATTAAACATAACCCTAAATATGTACCAACAAATTAGTACGGAACCCTCGGTAGGCGAGTTCGACTCGCACTTGTCCGATTTTTTTTTGTTTTGACGTAACGGTATAATGTTTTAACATCATATCGGTTCGGTTTCGATCCGAATAAATATAGAACAGTCAAAGTTGGATTGGAATTGAATTAGGTACGTATAGTAATTGTCATAGATCAGTAGAATTCGACCCCTTCATTTATATATTCCCTTTTCACCTTTATATATCGATTCCGAATTTAATAAATTTCACGTTTTTATTTTTTTACAAAATGGCGCTATAAAAAATCTATTATTTATCAGCAATTGATTACCAGTCCCTTTTACATTTAATAATACTGAATTACTTCACAGAGTTACACAATCAGACGCATTGATTAAAAGCTTTCATGTGGTATATTTACTGATGTGTGAGTGCACTTGCCCCTACAAAACCTTACCAATAGTTAGTATATTATATGTATTTATTCCGAACGATTGTTATAAACCTACCCAGTTATGTATTTATCACTTTTATAAAATAGAGTCATGGCAAGGGCTTTGCCTCTCTGAAAAAAATAACACAAAAATTACTGACCGATTTTTATACTGTTTGTTTTTGGGCGAGGTGATACAAGATTTAGTTGATACGAGGTTTAGTTGTACGAGAGGTTTTGTATAGCTAGTTAATAAAAAAACTGACTTGTTGTTTGAATTGTGTGGTCGTAGTTAGCTTGTTAGGCCGTAGTTAGACTGTTCGGGCCAAAATAACTACATATGTGTATTTCATTCAAATTGGCTGTCTGGAGTCTTGGGGTTGATAGTTTGTACACAACTGTATCTCTGAAATTTAGCTATCGCTTTAAATTCGTTTCTCAAGGAAAGCACGTCAATATTTTGATCCTGTGTCTAAACATTTTTCAGTGGTATTAAAATTGTTATGAAATGAATTTATGTTTGCGCATATACACGTATATTAACACAACCAGTCATGAGGACATTATCATAATGCCTACGCACACTTAGAATAAATCATTAATGTTCCTAATTAGACCACATCATGAGGGATGCCTGAGTGCGTTTACTGCAATACAGTCATGGGTTGAAAACTAGTGATGTGTGATATTATAATAAACGTGTAAGATATGAGAAAATAGATCGTAGCATGAGTTTGCGAAGGAAATTGTTCAACGTTGTTTTTACAGCTCAGAATTTATGTTGTTGACTGATTTCGACAGTCCTCTTAATTTGTCAGTTTTATACATACATCATTCTTTGTAGAGGGCCCTTGGCAACTGAGATCCTTTTCCCTTCGTCTCCTTCCTTTTCCTAATACTTTTAGATATAATCTATTCTCTCATTTATAGATTTTCCGGCTAATATTTACTTTCTTACATTCGGAATTTAGCTATTCGCAAAATTATTTATTATAGTTTATATTTGTGTTTGTATTGTAATATTTTTATTTAGTTTTTACATAAATATTATTTTTATATTAAATCAATATATTGTTAGCAATATCCTCCGAAGGGGTGTGGCCTAGCTCCTCGACTTGATGACTTTCTTACTGATTGAGATTGATTGAGACTTTCTAACAATATATTTTTGATAAAATAAAATATTAAATGTTTGTGAATGTAATACTAATTTCAAATGATAAGAAATGTATAATATTAACAAAATATATTTGATTAGCTACCAAGTTCATCAAAGAAACATTCACAAGTCCCAACAGCGACTTCTGACTGTGACTAATGATTCTATTATGTTACATCTCCTAATTCGACCGTCCCAAATTTCAAATGAAACTGATTCGTTCTTTTCAAGAATCACTTGGTCGGGAAAACCCTAATAATTATCGTTGACTTTTGTTTTAACACTTTTACTGTGTAAAATATCAGAATTCATTATGTTTTGCAAAATTAAATTTTAAACATTTTCAAATTTCATTACCAGTAGTTTTTAATGATATTTCAAAATTCTGATTGACTCCTAAGTACACTGGCTAGCTTATAATGCAATAAAAGGAAGGAGCTAGTTTCAATACCAGAGTAGAGCTGATAAAATGTTATTGAGTTTTTCCTTTGAAATATTCTCCGTAGCAGCCCGTAGCACGTGAAAAGGTTGGTTCTACGCCTAAACTCTTTCCTAAGAGAATAGCTATCCGATCGGATTATTAGAATCTTGTCCTTCATTAGAGAGTGTTGTGTTTGCGCACTCACTTGAGCACTGATATGTTTCCCACAGATACAGCTAGTCTTCATTGAAGATGGTCACCATGATCGAAATCAAAGGACCCGCCTAATCATAATTTAAAAGAAATTTAACTTTGACATAGCTATTTATGTATAGTATATATACATGTTGTTCGTGCCTTTGGTATATAAATTAAGAGGCCTTAGCTCAGCAGTGGGACATTCACAGGCTGTTCCTATACTAAAGTGGTTTTTAAATAATAAAAAAAATACCCAATGCATTTTGAAATCGTCATTTATAGTAAGATTTTTTAAATACTCGTGTCTTCGGCTCCGATGCCACAATTACTCATCTTTTAATGATTTTTTATATCCTATGTAGTTAATATACTACGCCACTATGTAGTTAATATTCTACCTAAATCAATTTTATTGTGATTTTATTTTTGGCAGTTGTTATAATATTTTCTTGTCCAGGGAAACAGCGAAGCTATTTGAATGTCTGTTCATGTAATATATGTAATCACGACATTATAAAATTATATTCTTTGAGTACAAACATTCATAGATTTGAAAACTGTATAGCCAGCGAATGAGATTAGGTCGTGTGTTGGCCGATGAAATCATGAAATTTGATATATTTGAACTTCCTTGTGTACATGGTTGTCACAAGTTAGAAAATATTCTTCAGTCATTATTAACAAATGTTATATATTATAGATACATATCTATATTGATGAATGTAATAAGTTTATAGTTTTAAGGTTTTGTTTAAAGAAAATATTAAATAAACAAAAAATATAACTAAAAATCAATTTTTAAATAAATTAAATATAACAAAAGTCAATGTTTTCTTAAAAGCTACGCTTGGCTCTACTCAAATCAACACTAACGTTCAATTCCTAATTTCAAGAAACGATTCGTTTAACATACGGATGGTTATTTTGTCGTTTACGAAGTCGTGTTGATATGTGTGACTGTTGTAAAAATTTTAATGGTTATTTATAGGTAAAGGTTATAACTAATATAAGGGTAAATCTACTTTCAATACAATAAACAAAAATTTTAACAAAACAAAAACCGACTTCTAAGGAAAAACAAATTAATATGCACTAAAAAGTAAAAAAACAATTGCGTATTCTTCTATAATTTGATAATTAACTTACTATTTTCTACTCATCAATATGTAGGTACGATTATGTTGTGTGGTTAATAACGTAGTTATAATTATTATTATTCTTGGAGTCGATGTCAGCCAAGGAAACACTATAATATACCTAGCAATGCATATTGGGACCAATGGGGAAGCACCAGCTTTCAAATAAAAAAAAAATCATCGAAATCGATTCATCCAGTCGAAAGTTATAAGGTAACAACGTCAAAAAAAAAAGAAAAACAAACAGACGAATTGATAACCTTTTTTGAAGTCGGTTAAAAATATATCTGCTGATATTAAATGATGAATTACGTCTGTGTTTAGTTTTGTCTCATCCCTATTCATATATACACTTTGGAGTTAGGTCCTTGATTCGGGCATTTCATCGCTGAATATAGTTATTTTATCCTTAGGTGTAAATGTCTGCTTCCTTTATATACATACGTAAACTACACATGTGTGAGTAATAGGTTATTTTATGTGTATAAGAGAGGTCAGTGTGTTCGTGAATCCGGCGATCGGATTATGTATTGTTATTGATTTTCTTCCCCCGACGACATTGAATAAATTTAAATAAATAACACGTAAAACTCGTGTATTATTATGAAATATTTATAATGTAAATAAATTAATTTGTATACATTTTACCACCATTATAGTCGAAATTATACAGTATAATTGTAATGGTGTATCGCGGTAAAAACTTTTGTTGACGACCTAGGTAGGGCGAGCTCCAATCAGCTCGTGACTCTAATAGATGTTAATCAATCGAAACGCCTTGCAGTACCATAAAAAGAACCAAATAATACATACATTTCCTTATCTAAAGCATTTAGTTTTTCCTATTAGTTGAATGTATGGTCTACGTTGGTAACTTGACTGCGTAGAAACTATTTATTCAACTATAATTCACGGAAAATCCTGTTCTATTCCAAGCAATAATTGAATCTTACGTTACTTCATTAGATTGCGTGCAAATGATTGAACGTGATTTGGTAATACATGTCTTTATACACAAACGTTAACATTGTACGATAACATTAAGCCTTAACTATGAACTAAACTATATATTCCAAGAATCTCACTTATAAATGTTGTTCATCGGATGATAAACAATACTGCGTCTTCTTCTTTCGCATGTCGAATCAACAATGATAGAGAGAGCGAAATCAGATTTAAACTTAAAGATATAAACTTCGCTTAGAAAGCAAGTAATGTTTATTATGTATTTAAAAAAATCGGCGTAGCTTGTTAGCCATCGGTTCCAAGCGCGTCGTTCATATTTATTCGCAATAAGTTATATTTTACCCCCTATTTTTGTAATGTAAAGCGGGCAGAAACTTTACTTGGTGGTAGAGCTTTGTGCAAGCTCGTCTGGGTAGGTACCACCCATTCATCAGATATTCTGCCGCAAAACAGCAGTACTTTGTATTGTTGTGTTCCATTTTGAATGGTGAGTAAGCCAGTGTAATTACAGGCACAAGGGACATAACATTTTAGTTCCCAAGGTTGTTGGCGCAATGGCGATGTAAGCGATGGTTAATATTTCTTACAATGCCATTGTCTATGGGCGTTGGTGACCACTTACCATCAGGTGGCCCATATGCTCATCCACCTTCCTAAGTAATAAAACAAAAACTGTTATTCGCGTCGTTGGATATATTTGTGCAACTGAAGTCATTTCAGGAGGTTTAATCTCAGGAGCTGATTAGTTAATACACAAATTAACATTGTCTTGAATAATCAGAATTTGATCCGTGAAAAAAATTAATGGGGTTGTGCTATATATTTTTGCAAGCTTGCAGCTTAGTGTCAAGTGGTAAACACCATCTTTCATCTTTGGCGTTGTAAGAATTAGTAACGACCCTTGCCAATGCGCCACCAACCTTGCTAACTAAGATTTTATGACCTTTGTGCTGTAGCTTTAGTTACACTTCCTCACTCACCCTTCAAACTAGAGCACAACTATACTAAGCATTGCTGATTTTTATCGGTAGAATATACATATTATGATGAGGGGTAACTTCACAGACAGTCTTGAAAAACGATCTACCACCATGTAAGTATATGTATGTGCTGTATATCAAGAACTGTTTGCAATTATTGAAGTAAAATTTTATTATGAATAAAATTTGCGTATCATTACACCACTATTGACAAACCACATGGAATATATAAATCTAAGGTATGTTTATTTCTTGGTATTCTTCTATAAAAATCTATAACATATTCTTGTTTACGTTGTATCCGTAATAATATGCCCAGATTTTGCTTATGTAGCCTAAATAAGCTTTATATAAACTTTCTAGTTTTCTATAACGCAAGCTTTGCAAATAGTACTTCAACTATCGGTTATCCGATTACGAGTACATTGGATTCCATATTTAAACTCTGTATTTTAGGTACTTATACGAAAAATGAGACATCCACTCTTCCACCCTGCATAACTATTAAACGACTGAAACAACTTTTTTCATAGCCTAAAAAACACTCGACTAAGATATCTTTTAAATAAAAACAACTAAATAAAAACCGGTACATCCGTTCAAGAGCACTTGAAACACTATTCGTTTTGCGCCCAGGATATAAAAAAATAAAATATCTATGAAAATTTGCGAGTCAGGAATATAAGAAATTGGTGCTTAGTATTTTATTTGTAAATTAAATGCATCAGTGGCTTCGGAATTTCGCCTCGTAAAAAGACAAATAAGGGTCAGAAGTGCCTATGTAAAGTGCATTTTGAAAGTTTTAATCGTGGTATTTGGTATTTTAGCTTCTGTTTGTAAAGTTATAAAGCAAGTTGTTTAAATGAGAATTATTCATTTCCTATGTAATTAAAAGGAACATGTATGTATGATGTGATGGCTTTTGCTCGATTTAGAAATTTTTGCGTTTCGTTCTTTTTAGGGAAAAATAAGGGACGGAAAGTTATTCTTATAGTTAGAAACGTAGTAGTGAAAATCTGATATTCATATTTGAATACATTTTTCGTATGCAAGTTTCTTCGTTAACAAACGAAAGATATGCAAAACGAATTATGTACATGATGGTTATATTTTTTTTGTTGTATAGGCGGACTAGCGAGATATGGGCACCTAATGATAAGTGGTCACCAACGCCCATAGACAATGGCATTGTAAGAAATGTTAACCACCGCTTACATCGCCATTGCGCCACCAACCTTGCTACTAAGATGATATGTCCCTTGTACCTGTAATTACACTAGCTCACTCACCCCTCAAACCGGAACACAAAAATACAAAGTACTGCTGTTTTGCGGTAGAAAATCTGATGAGTCGTTGGTACCTACCCAGATGAACTTGCACAAAGCTCTAACACCAAGTAAAAAAAATATTATGATTGCTTGGTTGGATTCAAAACACTTGATCGCGAAATTATCGATCGATAATAATTACCGTCGACCTTTGTTTTAACAGAAAAACAACTCAAATTTCAGAATTTATTACGTTTTGCAAAAAAATAATTTTAAATATTTACAATTTTATTGCCAATAGTGTTAATGATATCGACTGATTGTCTCGTAGGACCAGTGGCTAGCTTATAATCCCATGACAGAAAGAACTGGGTTAAAAACTAGAGTTGGGCTGATATAATGTTATTGAGTTTTTCCTTTGAAAAAATATCCGTAGCAGCCCGTAGCACGTCTACGCCTACTCTTTCCTGACAGAATAATTATCCAATCGGGTTATTAGAATCCTTCATTATAGACTGATGTGTTTGCGCACTCACTTGGTCACACAGAAATGTTTGTCACCATGATCAAAATAAGAGGACCCACCAGCTTAATCATATTATTAAAAATAAATTTAACTCTAACATATTATATGACGAATAAATAGTCCTGGTAGTGACTGATCACCTTACTACAATGTTATACGTAAACATATGTTGTATTATTTGTACGAGTAATTACATTGGGCTGGACACGCTCACCCATCAAACTCAATTACGGCTTCATGAAGCTTTGCAAATGTTCGGTCATTAATTATTTATTTAGCTTATGTTTCTGATAAACCTTTTAACTATATTTTTAATATTCCTATATTGTTCGTCTACAAAAATTATGTTAAACATAGTGAAGCCGCTTTTCCTTTTATCATAGATTATGTCTACGCTGCCGCAATAGCATAATATTCCTAATACTTGTACCTCCATAAACATGTTGTATGTACCTTTGGTGTATACAGTAACAGCCTATGAATGTCCCACTAAGCTTAGGGCTCCTCTCCTTTTTTTTTAAAGAGTAGCTTTGGAGCTTTTTCTTGAATTGGTGCCAGTGAAGTGACAGACACATGAAGGTCTCTTTGGTCGTAATTGAGATGATTTATAAAATATAACACTTATTGTTGTATGCCCTTAGCACTGTATTGTATGAGTGACTTTGGGATATTTATCGATCAACCAATGCACTGTATAAAATATATATTATATTCGTACGTACGTACGTACGTAATAAATATTTTCTTGCTAAGAGTACACAAGACAAATCTCTCTTTATTCGTAATCAGTGCGAAGCCGGTGAGAGTCAAAAGTTCTATTATCAAGTATTATAAAAGTTTGTCCGTAGATATTCTAAATTCTAAAATATAAAAAATGGAAGCCAAAGCTTCCACGACGGTGTCAGTGTGGGAATCGAACCCACGATCCCCAGTTTTCAGACTGGCGCCGGTACCGCTAGGCCAACCTGACACAGTCGTTTCAGTTGAAAAGTTGCATATATAGCGTGATACGAATACCTAATCCTTTATCCAATTATGCAAATATAAGTATTTATGAATGTATAATAATGTCGACATATATATTTCATATAAATTATATGATAAAAGTGGGCTGGTACCTAAAATACTGGCATAAGTTGCCTACCTTATGAACAGACGAAAGTGTGTTCCTTTATTCCAACTAAGCGTAGCTTAAAAAAACGCGCGTGTGATAAAACATAAATTTAAAATTAAAAATTTATTTGATGCCAAAACGACTATAAGGTAAGTATATAATATGTGTATTTGTGAGTGTTTTAAAAACATTCAAATAGGCTTAAACATAATACCTAATATATAATTTGGATAGAAGTTGGGTTTTGCTACGACAGTTGCAACAACTAAAACATTGTCTGACTGATGTTACCCGCGCGCGCCTTCCCCCGCGTCTGTCGGCCCTCTCGGCACGTGGTATCGCGTTAGGCACGGTCAGAAACATTCTTTCGAAGATTTCTCGATGCATTTGTATGAAATGACTTATTTTAGACTTCGATCATATATGCCAACCCGGACCTTATTTAGAACTTTTTAAGAGGAACAATCCCTTACTTGATTGTTGTAGATTTTAACTTTTAATTTATAAAAGGAATAATTTTTCACGTTTTTGCACCAATTTTAATTCTTAATAACATATCATGCTTCTTACTTCAAAATCATATACTTCCATACAACATTTATCCTTTATCTATTAACTAACGCGCGGGCGAAGCCGCCTGCTATAGCTAGTTAATGTTTAGTATCGAAAAACAAAAGATATGTATTTTACATATCATGTATATTGTTATATTTTTTGATTCCGTAATATGTACAGTTATTTTTATATGCCACTATATTAACATAATATATTACAAGCGCTACAGGCCGAGGTTCACCATGTCCTGTTACCGGTGAGTGCAGTGTGTTTCCGACATACATGCGTTCGTTGTACATTACATTGTACGTTTGTATATAACTAGTTCGCGGCAGTCACGACGACCGTCAGTAAGGGGTTGATCATAGTTGGGAAAACTCTCGATTACATCACTTTTAATACGAAAATAAATAAAACATAATCGGTTCATTCGTTTTGAAGCTAGGATGCCACAGACACATAGATATACAACTTAAGTTATAACACCATTCTTTTTGCATTCGCACTTTAAACAGAATTTTATACTTTTTGTTTTACGTTATGGTCACACTTTCGGCAGTATATCAAAAATTTTATGTCTTTCAAAAGCATCAAAATTTGAGAAGGGGAATCAATTTGTCTTAAACTAAAAAAACGATCAAAATGAAATTTTACATACACATTTTGAGAAGTACAGAAAGGACAATAAGTAAATCCTGAGTTCATACTTGAAGCGCCACCCTTCCCGCGCTTTCATTGAAGGCGAAAAATAGTGATGATAAACATGAAAAGTATAAAGATTAATACGATTTTATAATTTAATTTCTCGCATTCAAACCATACAAAATGTTTGATGATTTGATGTTTTCAAATGTTGAGCAATAAAGAGTTATAAAAATATAGAGACGTTCATCGGCCCAAATAGATAGAGATATGTAAATGAGTCGACATAAAAAAAAGACCTGCCAAGTTGTAATTTCCGACACGTACTGAAAATTTACCTTTTAACTGCCTCTTCATATTTTCACTACGTGTCGCATCTAAAATTTTCTTTGTTAAAATAATATAAAAGAACAGATCAAATTCTTAGTTTGGTTAGCTTTGTTGATGCAGGTCACGGCGTGAATTTATCACAGGTCTACCTGAGACTGGAAACGTAATTGACTGGAACAGGGGACGGGCTGCAGCTGAACTGTTTTGTAGCGGCTTCTCGCTCGCACATTTAATCTTTCGCCTGTGGCAATTTCTGTGATTATGATTTGAAAATAAAATTTCTCTAACCAGTTTGAGCAAATAAAGATAGCGGAGCGGCTTGAAAATTTTAAGCTTTATTTCACTTTATTAATTCAACTATAAATAAATCTTTCTCAAAAAAAAGTTTTTTTGAAAGTGGATTATTTTTGGTTAGATGATTAGGTAATAAGAATTTATTTGGAAAATTTAAAACTAAATCGTAACGAGTAATCGTGAATAAATTGTATGTGCTACATTTACATATTCATTACTTTCTATACTCACTTACATATCTACACAGTAATATATGTTACATTGTTACATACATTTCTATAACTTTACTATTTCATCATTAAATGTTTGTGTACATTCGTACATACAAATGACATAGGTTAATAAGGTACGCACGAGATTGATCGCTAGGTATCACGGAAACTATTGGCATAATTCCTAATCAATATGCAATTAATATTAGCAGTCAATGCCAGTAATTGATAGCCGTTACTCATATGCACTTCGTCGAACTGAATGTGGGAACGATGTTATGATCTGCCACTTTCAATGCATAAATAATGTGGATCAAGGGCTGGAGTTACGGAACAGAGGCTTAAAATAAAGTGATAATCTTTACGTAAACTATCATTGCAATTTTTCATAGGAATAAAACATACAAGTTGTTAGGGGTTTGTCCAAGCCCGTCTGGATGGGACACCCCACTCATGAGATATTTTACCGCCAAACAGAAATTGTTTTAATCCGGATTAGAGAATGAGTGAGCCAGTGTAACTATAAGCATATAATATCTTCGTTCCCAAGGTTGGTGGCGCATTGACGATTCGTATTTGTTCAAACAAATAATTCCGACTTTGTTCATGTGGTAATCAAAATATTTTTTAAAAATATTAAAATTCCAAACGAATGTATTCGTCCGAGGATATCAAGCAATCACTGACACACCAATACTTTGATGTACTGTGGTGCTTTACGCTAAATGAACATGCGTTATAACACCCGCATAGTACATAGTATATAAGATCCCACTATAATTAAACCATTGTCGTTAAAGTAATGGTTTGTATAATATACTAGTCATCCATCGTCGCATTGGATCACATAATTGTGACAAATACTTTTGTTTTTTTTTTATTGCACCTGATTGTAAATGGTCACCAACGCCCATAGTCATTGGCATCGTAAGAGATGTTAACCATCGCTTAAATCGCCAACGCCACCACCAACCTTGGGAACTAAGATGTTATGTCCCTTGTGCCGGAACACAACAATAGCAAGTTCTGCTGTTTTGCGGTAGAATATCTGATGAGTGGATGGTACCTACTTAGATGAGCTTGCACTAAGCCCTACCACCAAGTTTATAAATAATAAGTTTATACATAATATAACCATTGGATTACGCGGTACTATAGTAAAACGATCAGTCGCCATGATTTTTCATCATATTATATATTCAGAACCTTAATGAATTATACACGAAAATCTTTCTTCCATTTGTGGTTCGTATGAATCGCCTTTCGATAGTTTTTGATTTTATCGCATTCAGACAACCAGATAGTCAGACCCAGCGGAGTGGTCTACGTTTCATGAAAATGTAGTGATAGTGATCTAAATATACCTAGCAGTGCCTATTACCAATAACAACAATCTTTTCGTCCATTCGTTAGAAAATAATATTTCCTAAAGTAAAAAGGCATAATTTATAAATAATATTATTTATAAAATTAATAATTGTATTTCCTTTCCAAGCAAGCGTAAATCCTATGCTGTGAATAAATACATATATGGACCGAGGGGTCACAAACCTCTCAATGCACGTCACTTGTCGACCCCTATACCTTTGAGGAATAAAGTCATCGAATCAATGAAAGCTTTCAATCGACCTAATAATAGCGATACTTAAGATTGAGCGATCATTGAGTGTTATATCACTTTCATTAAAAGAGCTTAGCAATTTACATATACAGGAGGGCTGGTTCATTTTTCGCTCAGAAAATCGGAAAAGCCTCAGGGAATTAGACGTGATGATGGCGAGAGACCTGATGGACCGACATTGGTTCCCTGGGAACGGACACGGGCCCATGAGTGGGTCGCAACATGTATTGAAACACTGGCCCCGTCTCATATCAGCGAAACAATGTTAAAAGCCAGAGCTGCTGCGGATAAAGCTGAAACGAACACACGTAACAAATATTCGCTATCGCCCTCGCACGCACGCAAAATTATATCGATGGTCCGTTTGCAGTTGAAAGTTGAAACGCTTGGACCTTGGAGTAATAGTGCCAAAAAATTCATCGAAAATATTACTCCCCGCCTTATTGCCTACACTGGTGACAGGAGAGCTGGTTCATTTTTCACCCAGAGAATCGGAATTGCGATTCAAAGGCGAAATGCTGCTAGCATTCTTGCCACCATTCCACGCGTTCACGACTGTATAGTAATTATTTTTAATTGTATTTATTTAAGGTTTTAGGAAAAAACTCTCTATATCATTTCATTTAATCTCATTATACTCTTCTAAGGAAGTTATATATGATCTTGTGTTATTCCCCAATCAAACGAATCTATCTGTTACGTATTAATATTGAATACATTAATTCCAATTAATAGGAACAGTCATGCAACATATATAGTAATGACAAAGACAAATGAACAACATACTCCAACTGATCCATTGAATCGGATTGTATGGCTTCATCCACAATAACTAGATCTCAGACGGAAGCTTATCCTCCATGCATTTGCTAAAGTATTCAAGCGGTCTTTAAGATCCAAACGCACATTCATAACGGATTATATAAATAAAATATTATTCGTATATGCATAAAATCACATGTTATTAACTTGAGATTAAATTTGAAGCTTAAAGGCTTAATATCTACTTCAAGCCAACGTCTAATGTAAATCGTAGCTCGTTAATCGTTATTATTAATTAATGAAATATTGTCGTAAAATATTTCAGGATTACATTAGTAATCCTGAATATTAAACATAATAAACAAGTTAAGCGTAAAATAAAAATTTATTATTATTACATAGCAACGAATTATCTATAAACTAGCTGATATCCGCGACTTCGTCCGCGTTTCTTGATATATTAACATAGTTCTCTTATGTAAACCACTACTCCGCGAGTAGGAAACATACATCACTGAACACGCAGTACTAATACAAACCGTTGTTTCTTGAAACTTTAATAACTTTTTATTAAATGAAGATATCGTAATTTTTTGATAAGGGCCAAGTGTCTAAGAACGTCTCTATTGTACAGAACCTGAATTTCAATTCAGATCACAGAATGGTTCGTGCTACATTGACAGGCAGGCGTATACAAAAGAACAGGAGATGGCAAAGTGACAGTTCAGCCCTGATGTGTACTGGGAATAGTGAGATGCTTATAAACAACTTAAAAGCGTTAGTGGGAACATTCAGAGAAAAACCCACACCTATTGAAGAAAAATATGGAGAGATTTTAAACGTACTTAAAACAGATACTAGAAAAGCAAATAAAAAAATAACATCTATAACAACTCAACAGCTACTTGAAGAAAGGAGGAAACTGCTACAATCAAAGAAAAGTAACCGAAAAGAAAGAAACAAGATAACAGAAGTCAGTAAAAAGATAAATGAAAGCATTAGGAAAGATAGGAAAATTAAAAGACAGGAAACATTAGAAAAACATATCGAAAGAACTGGTGGAGTAAAAAAGGCTATTAAAGAATTAAATGACAAAAAAGAATGGATGCTAACAGTAAAAACAAAGAATAAAAAACCTACAAGGAAAAGACCTGAGATAATAAAGGTGGCTACAGACTATTATAAAGAATTATATAAAAGCAAGAATCCAACAATAGCTACAGAGGAACAACATCCATTAAATTTTGAACCCATACCAAAAATATTAGAAGAAGAAACTGCTAAAGCTATAAATACACAAAAAGTAGACAAAACACCTGGGTCCGATCAAATAACCAACGAATTACTCAAATCTACTTTACCAATAATTGCTCCAATATTAACAGACTTATTTAATGAAATTATAGAAACCGAAATCATTCCACAAGACTGGACAAAATCAACGATCATTCTGCTACACAAGAAAGGAGATAAAGAGGAAATTGGAAATTATCGCCCAATCAGTTTAATGTCGAACATTTATAAAGTCTTTTCAAAAATTATTCTGTCCAGAATTACCAGAGTACTCGACGAAAACCAGCCAAGAGAACAAGCGGGTTTACGAAGTAAATTTTCAACCATAGATCACATCCATGTTCTAAGACAAGTGCTACAAAAATACAACGAGTATAATAAAATTTACTTCTTAGGATTCGTAGACTATAATAAGGCTTTTGACTCCCTGGAACACGGGTACATCTGGGAAGCTCTGCGAGAGCAAAATATACAGGACGGATATATAAGAATCTTAAAGAAAATATACTCCAAAAGCACAGCACAAGTCAGATTGGAAAAATCAGGCGAGGAATTCTCTATAGAGCGAGGCGTTCGTCAAGGCGACCCTATCTCACCTAAATTATTTTCGGCAGCCCTGGAGAGGATAATCAGGAACCTAGAATGGGAAGACCAAGGGCTCAAGATTAACGGCGAAAATCTAAGTCATCTACGTTTTGCAGACGATCTTGTACTGTTCTCTGAATGTCCTAGAACATTACAACAAATGCTACAACAGCTATCAGACCAGAGTGCAATAGCAGGACTAACAATGAACATCACGAAAACAAAAATTATGACTAATTCCTCAAAGCCACAAAAGATCACGGTAAACATGCAGGAAATAGAATACGTAGATGAATATATATACCTAGGACAGCTAATATCACCTACGAAAACCATGCATAAGGAAGTAGATAGGAGGATAGCCAATACATGGAAAAGATACTGGTCATTAAGTGAAGTTATGAAGGACAGGGACATGCCAATTAAAGCAAAAAGGAAAGTCTACAATATGTGCATTCTGCCATGTTTAACATATGGCTGTCAAACTTGGGCTTTAACAGAAACCTTAACAAATAAAATAAACGTCTGCCAAAATAGTATAGAGAGGAGTGTTATTGGAGTCAAGAGAAGAGATAAAGTTAGACTAACAGAAATTAAAAACAAAACACAATTCAAGCAGGCAAATTCATTATATCGAACACTGAAGTGGCAATGGACAGGGCACATGTTAAGGGAAAAACAAGAGAAATGGACGAAAATTGTAACGGAATGGTACCCAAGAGATGGTAAAAGAAACAAAGGGCGACAAACAAAAAGATGGGAGGACGATATAAAAAAGGTGGCTGGCCCAGAATGGTTCCGAATAGCAAAAGACAGGGCGAAATGGAAATCTTTGGAGGAGGCCTATGTCGAAAGACAAGCTGTTTTTGTACCGAACGTCGATATACGAAGTTAAATATAAATAGGATAACATTTAAAAAAAAAAACAAAAAAAAAAAATTATAATTTATTTAGTTAATTAAAGTCAATGTTATGTAAGTTTAAACAGCAATAAAGGCTAATTTTATTTATTTATTTATTTTATTTAAGTGTCTAAGAAATAAAATTTAGAAAATTTCATTGAGATTTATCCAGTAGTTTTTCCGTGATGCGCGCACAACTGCAGACCTCTATCATTTTATTTATATAGATTATACGCGCCACGCACGTTTACCATCACGGTGTACAAGTCGGTCTGGACCCCTATGGCCTGCCATCAATAATAATATTTAAATATGTACATACATAACATCATCAAAAGTGAAAGGGAAATTTTTTAAACGCTTCTGTATTTTAAAGTTTAAGAAAAATACTCGATTCGATGTAAGTCGTAAATTCATTTACATTCAGACAAGAAATAAAGGGTATAGCAAAGTTTCCCTGCATTCAAATTGAGCCTCCAGCCTTTTCAATTCAACTTTTGAAAACAATTCGTGGTTGAATGAGTAAAACAGGCATGCCGTTATAACTTCTACAAAACTATATATGTAATTGTTCCGTAAAAATACCTCATAATACGATGTGTTTTTATTTTATTTAGTTTAATGTTTCGTTTTGTAAAAACTGGCTTAGCTTAGTCTCAAAAATTGTTGTTGAATTTGATAGTCTATAAGTTCACACTACGATCTTAAGGGTCGAAACAGGAAACGGAATAAATAATAATCAATATACTCAACATGTTTACAAATAAAACAGACATATAATTCAAGTATATCTATAATAAATAAGATTAAACTGCCTCGTTGGTCTAGTGGCTAGATAGAATAAGGCCGCAGACCCTTTGGTCGTGGGTTCAATACCTTCTTTCTGGTTTTTCGGGTTTTACTGTCAGAAAATTCTCAGTAGTATTTGACCGAAATCGGTCTAGAGGTCATTATTAGTAATATTAAAAAGAGGAAAGTCACTGCTGGATCAAACTGTAACTGTTTCAATTTTTGCGGACAAAGTCACGGGTGAAGTGCTAGTAAATAAATATAATAATACAATTAGTATCGCGTCTAGTAATCTGTACGCTTGTAATCCGATTAATAAATCTTACCGTAGTGCCTGCGGATTGCCAACGCCGCGACTTTTTTATGTCTTCTAACTAATGGACCGAAGCACAACTTGTCATTTAGCACAGTTTAAGAAATAAATAACTAAACATCTTATCCACTAAACTTGCAGTCTGTTCGTTCATGAGTTTGTTAATAAAACCGCGTATAATATATTACAGCTATTTGAAACTTAAACAAATTCAAGCTACATAAATAGTCGTCGATCTATTTTTGAATATTTTTACTTTTGTTGATTTTAGTGTTTATTTAAAAGCATAACATCGCTTTCAAATTGAATTGAAATTGTTAACTAGTTGGTGTCCCCGGCTTCAGCCGTGTTTCAGAGGGAGGGGGTTACAAGTATCCTTACGTGTTTTATAAAATCAAAATTTAATTTACTCTAATAGGCGTTTACAAGCATTTTTGAATTGTAAAGCGTCTGTGATTAGTTGTTGTTTTGGGTACGTCCATGAAGGCAAAAAAAGCCTTATAATATATTTGCTCTACTTTCCCTAAAAAGCCTGCACGGGTAGCTAGTATTTCTAAACAATTATTACACCTACTTTTTGGTAAAAAATGTAGCGTTTACTCAGCTTCACTGCTCAGTTTTCAATTTAATTTATAATCAATACTGAATGTTGTCGTAATATTTCGTCTGAATTGGCCTATAATTGGCAATTAATAGTGTATTCTGATCAAAGTTTCATCCAGGGTTCTCTCTAATTTTGATATTTAAGCTTGTACAGTCGGGAAGAAATTTCCGCACTAGCCTTGCCTTGCCGGCCCACAAGACGCCTCTTCACACCTCATTTGAATGAATACGTTTACAACCTGGGTATGTAAGAGGAACGTGTACTGGTAACGAACTCCATTTTTCTTAGTGGTGCGACAAAGAAAAGAGTTGCCAAATTTCTTCGTGGGTGATGGAATTGATGACACAAATAGGCGGCGACATCGACAGCCAGCACGCGTAGACTTGCTATATTTATTTTGAATTTGTTAAGCATTCCACTAGTCATGAATGTCCATTATTTAAATCAAATCAAATTTATTGGCAACGCAAATAGACCTATATCTTGTTAAATTCGGTGTTCCATGTACTGCAGTACATAAATCTACGTACATAAGGTATATATATAAAGAAAATCTACCTATATATATTATATGTATATAAATTTTCTAATTTTAACATGACCAAAATGGCAATTTACAATTTCAAATAATTAATGATTGTATACTTTTTTTAATGGTTATTTTACCTCTTTATTGTAGTATTCCTTAAGCCCTTTATTAGCTAAAGTATTTGTTATTTACATTTCGTTTTCCTCGTATCTGTAGTTTCGGCTCGACAATATATCTATCAACATATTATTTTATTTATAAAAAGTTAGATCCTTAAAATGTCCCATTGACGGATCAAGGTTTCTCTTTTGGAGGAGAAAGTAGCTTACTCCACCAAGCTGCTTCAATATGGGTTGGTAATACAGAAAAGTGATAGACCAGTGTCTATCTCGGTTTGAACTTGAGATTATCGATTAAGATTCTTGTTAACACTGTTCTTATTTTATTTATTTAAATAATAATCCTTGCAACTATTTTAACGACTGAAGATGTTGATTTAAACTAATTTAAAATTTCTATTTAATGTTAGCACAGTTTGAGTACTATCTTCAAAACAATTCAGTATCACAAATCATCACTCGTATAAAACACAGATGTGCCTCGAAAACTTTGAAGGAACTACAAAACTTTTAGACTTTACGTTGTTCAAGTTTTTGAAAGAAAAATAAATTAAAAGCATAATATTCTTTATGCCCAATTAAAACGGGTGAGCTTAGGGCTTGGATCTGGACAATGCCATGACACCGGCAGAAGTCGCGTCGGCTGTCACAGTTGTGAGACGATGTACGGCGGAGAACGTTAAGGGTAGTTAAATTGAATTCTACGATTGGCAATGCAATTGTAGTTTGTACATGTATTTTTTGCAGTGTCAATGTCTATGATCAAAGGCAGGTAAAATGTTATTTTTTAATTAGGTAGGCAGACGGGCAAATTGTGATGATATTACTACTAAGTTAACTAAGTTGTTACCTTCCATGTGCTGTCTGGTTTCCTAATGTTTTCAACTGGAACACAATAATACGAAGTATTATGTATGTGATAGCCTCCTGATCGATTTCGACCATTCTAAAAGGAAGCTACCAAACTGTAAATGATATAAAAAAGTGTTCTTCTCCATCTTATAATAAAAAAGAAGGAAATAGTTCAAGGAGGATTCCAAAATTTTGGATACTGAAAAGTTCTCGAAATGCCTAATTACATTTTTTTCCGATTCAGGGATTGAACTCGGATTTCGGAATCTACGATTTTATAAGCTAACATCTGAAACGAGACTGAAACTGAAAAGCCTTAAAGTTAAACTGGTACTTTTGAATTAGCGGCATCTTAGCTTTTGGAAAAGGAAATAATTCTATCGACTTATTTTGTTACGGTGTCAATATCTATTAACGAAAAAAAATAAAACAAAATATAATACATTTAATAACTTACGACACAAAAACAAGGTTACTTTATTATATTCTAAGCCCAAAAACCTTTTTCGGAAAACAGTATATCGAAAAAAATAATTGCATATTGAAACTGGATAAAAATTCGTTTATCGCTTTTCGTGATTCACCCTACGTACGACAAAATGAACGTGTTTGAAGCATTTTAACCGACTACAGTACGAACAATGTTATGTGTGCTTATTTCATTTGTTTGTACATTATTATATATATTATTCAAGCATCGTAATAGTGAATGAAGAAGAGAATGGACCAGTGGCTAGAACGCATGATTCTTAACCGATGATCGTGGGTTCAAACCGTGGCAAGCACTACTGAATTTTCATGTTCTTAATTTGTGTTTAGAATTCATCTCGTGCTTGACGGTGAAAGAAAACATCGTGAGGAAACCTGCATGTGTCTAATTTCACTCAAATTCTGCCATATGTGTTTTCCACCAACCTGCAATAAGCTCCAAATCTTCTCCTCAAAAAAAAGTAGAAAAAACCTTAGCTCAGCAGTGGTATATTAAGAGGCTGTTACGTTACTATCGTATTGCTGTTGTTAGTTTTGTTAGTATGCCGTCCGTGTCCTTATACTGGCTTCACGGAGGATCACGCTGCGTCATAGCTGATTGATTTTGTATTTCATTTACATTTTTATTGTTTATCACTTATTAGTTGTTGTTACTCGTACTAAGAAAGTACAAAAACGGCTACTAAAAGAGAGCTTCTTTAAAGGAAAATCTGACTCTTTAATCAGTACAGGGCTCGAATCTGGGACCGACTTGCAATGAATGCCGATTGCCGTCCTATTCTGTAATAAGTCACTTCAAATTTCATTGATAACCGATATGATTTTTTGATGATTGGATCCTTTAAATGTTATAATTGTTATTGTCAGTTTCGATCATAGCTTTCTTATATTAAAATTAGGTTATGTGACGAGTTTAGATTTTTTATTCTACAAAATAGCCAAACGGGTATTTTTGTAAATACTGAAAGATTTGTTCGGTATATTTAAGTAAATATAGAGCGTGAGAGGGAGTAATAATCGTGTTTGCTTGACAAGCGTTTGACATCTCATGTCTGGTTGCGACGTTGTGATCCGTATAGGAGACGTGCTTTCGCTTGATTTAATAAAATACATCTCCGTCGAATGATTTCCTTTTGTTTTTACGCTACAATTTTATCTATAAAGTATTGCTTTTCAAAATATTGATACATTAATACATTTTTATGATTAGGTATTTTTTTAGTCAATTAATTACGTAGGTTGTCTTATCTATAATCTATACATACAAATAAAATTGGAGTCTGTCTGTGATTTCAAAATACCTCTTTTATTTTTAAAGGTAAGTTGGCTATGTGCCGATTACCAAAACCAAAACAATATATTTTTTATTTTGTCTGTCTGTTTGTTCAGGAAAATCTTGGAAACGGCTAATAATTAAAATAACTAAATTATTATAAGAAGTTTTTCGAGGTTCCGTTAAATCTTTGTTTCATAAAAATCGGTTGAGACTATAAAAAGATACGTATTTTTGTTTGATTGCGGTGTGCTAAGCACGTCAAATTCTAAATCGCATTTTCCAGATTTTTTGGAGTTGAGTGAGGATCTAACATAAATATTATTATTTATTAGGATTTGCGTTACGTACATAATCGCGTTGTCAATCATTTTATATTAAGCACCATTAATTAATTAGGTACCACCCTCTCATCAGATTGAAGGGTGAATGGGCCAGTGTAATTACAGGCACAAGGGACATAACATCTTAGTTCCCGAGGTTGGTGGCGCATTGGCGATGTAAGCGATGGTTAACATCTCTTACGATGCCAATGTGTATGGACGTTGGTGACCATTTACAATCCATCAGGTGGCCCATATGCTCATCCGCCTTTCTATGCAATAATAAAAAAAGCTATTTAGTATTGCAGTGAATAGATGACAGTAAGTTCATGCTATTATTGAGAGTATTAATAAGAACTATTTATAACAAGCTGATACCCGCGACTTCGTCCGCGTTGCTTGATATATTAACATAGTTTTCTTATGTACGAAGGAAAAAACATCAAAAAGATCCCAAGCAAAAATATACTTTGTTTAAACATACATCACTGCACACGCAGTGCATATACAAATCGTTGTTTCTTGTAACTTTAATAACTTTTTATTACGACATCGCAATATTTTTTTTTTGATAAGGGCCAAGGGTGTCTTACAAATAAAATTTAGAAAATTTCATTGAAAACTATCTAGTAGTTTTCCCGTGATGCGCGCACAACTGCAGACCTCTATCATTTTATTTATATAGATAATAGCATACGCAGCAATGCATTTTTCTAAATTCAACATTTATTGTATAACTAACATTGAAACTGTAAGGATTAACATAATCTAACCTTAGATCGCCAATGTGTCACCAATTAATGGAACTGAGATGTTACGTCTCTTGTATTTGTACTTATACTGGTACACTTACGGCCTTATCGCGTACTAAATTTGAAATTAACGGCATCTCAAATAATTAAGTTCCACTTAATATTTGAATGACGTTTTCGGCCGTTAATTAAAATCAGATCTCAAAAATACAAAGTATTAATATGTGAGTGTCGAATATATGAATTGGTTAGTTATCCAAACCGGCTTGTACATAGCGATACAATAAAAAAAATCACCTATACCAAATATTTGCTGAACAAATTTGAATAATATTTAACTACAATGTAGTAATATAACCACAAGTATAGGCACAAGAATGCCTGCAATATTTCCCCATTGAATCGCAATTCCAATTCTCTGGGCGAAAAACAAACCAGACTTCCTGTCACTAGTGGAAGCAATAACAGTTGAAACATTCTCTCATTTCCTTCTTTAATTGTTATTTTTTATGGACCCATATTGAGTCTAATTTTAGTTGCTTGTTTTTCATATAAACATATTAAGGTCGAGCGAAACTCGGTCGGCCGGTCGTATTAGTATATGTAATTATATTACAGGGACATATTAATCACAATCTTAGATAGCCTTAAAACGTGTAAAATAGTTCATATGTCGTTGTGAGCAATAGTCCATCGTATAACGACGCAAAAATTTAAACTCAAACAGTATATATCAATATACGGATCGTCCAATAAAAATCGATATATACTAATTTCCACCAGTTACAGCAGAATTTCCAAGAATGCTATAACAGCTGTCTTTCATTCTTAAAGTATTTTTTTGACCAACGTTGTCACCAACGTGTAATAAATCGATCAACGCTGGCTGCATGCACGAAAAAGGATGACTCATTGTCCCGTTACGCTGATTGTAAGCTTGCGCCACATCTATCTCTCTTTCACTCGATTGGCCTATGCGTCCGAGGAGAAGATTGTTTTGTTATGACGTTGTCACGTTAAACTATCGTCCGTAAACCGACTTTACAGACAACCATTTTTTTATGTATAGGTAGGCGAACTAGTATTTGAGCCACCTGATGGTAAGTGGTCACCAACGCCTATAGATATTGGTATTGTATAAAAAAAGTGTCGAAGTTTCACACATACTTTCACCACATCTGAATCTGTATTTTGATTCGATTTGATTAAGACAGATTTTCTTTTTTTCTACATCGATGAAATTATATTATTTTTTTGTATTGTCCTACGTATAGCGATATTTTAACTTTCGGCAAACCAATCATTCGGGTATGGCACGAAAAAAGCGCACTTCAACGTTAGTCTAATCTCCTTTGTGATGTGTTCAATCCAAACCTAATTCGCAGTAAACATTTTTTGAAATTAGAAATGTTAGCAAAAAAAGTATTATTTAGGAAATATATAAATTAATGTAGTTAGTATATAATAATAATATAAATAATTAAAGATTCAATAACGTACCAAGGTTTTGAAATAAAAAAATATTATGAAATAAAAATGCTATATGAACATTATGAGATTAAAAGCTTTTTTTGGAAGATCGCACATCATGAAAACGTGTTATTAGGAATACATGATAATCGTAAACAATAATTGGTAACATATAGTTCCTATCCTTTCGTATGTTCTTATCTTTTTATTAATACGTACGCAAACAGAATCCAATCAGGACATAAATTCAAATTACGAAATTACACAATTTTAAGCTAGGTTATATTTCTGAACATGTGTACGCGGCATATTCATTAAAATAATATCAACACAGTCAGTTCCTCTTTATATGTAACTAGCGGTTAACCCGCGGCTTTGGCCACGACATAATTTACAAAAACGCTGAAAATACGTATATATTCATTTCTAACCAGAGGCTTTTATATAAAATTTCGCGCTTCTTATATCAAAAATGACGGACCCACCATACAAACTTTCAACCCCTATTTCACCTTTCACCTTTCAATCCTTTTTTAATACGCGTTTTCATTATAAAATGCATCAAATGTCAAAATTTCAAGACGGCTTAGATTGTATTCACATTCACTTACGATCTTATCTATCTTTCGCCATGAATGACAGAAAGAGATAAGAAATGTACAATGGTTTTTGTTGCATATTCAGCATTATTTCGTTTAAAATAAAATAGATAATTACATACATGGTATTTCCACAATTTTTTACGTCTTAACGTTGGTTATAATTTGAAATAAGCACACAATCGAATTTGTGCTTTTATTTTTCGGGTTGTTTTTGAAGCGCTTACCGATAGTCTAGTACATTATTGAGCGAAGATGACGTTACACATGTATGTATTTGTAAGTATCAAATTGAATAATTTACATATACATATATATATATATATATATATATATATATATATATATACATATACATATATATATATATATATATATATATATATATATATATATATTGACGAATAAAATAACTTGACACAAGCGATCACTTAACATAACACAATTAATGAAATCGCTAGAAGTTTTACAATAAAATGTGTACCTATGAAAACAGTTACTTATTTCATTAATAGAACTGATCACAGTGGTCGCCTCTAGCTGTTCACGGGTTTATGTTGAATGAAAAGGAAGGGAAATTTAGAGGATCGAGGGAAAGCAATCGAGATAAAAGCCTTTTAATGAAAATTTTAAGTGTGAACAACATTTTTATATCCGTCCAATAAATCATTTCAACTGCTTTAAAACTGCTTTATTAGAGTGTAAAATTTAACATTATTTACATAACTTACAAGAACTTGAAATTTAAGCTTGTGACGTCAACAGTATTAATTTAAAGAGGTTGACACTAGGCAGCTTGTATAATAGTATATTAAAACCTTCTCTGAAACGCGTTGCGTCTTATGATATAAGTATTATATATGTTTAATAAATGTTTTTTTTTCAGTCGATACCATAAATATTACGAAAGATATTAGTTTATTAGTATAGATCTATTAATGCGTTGCTAGCTAGAGCCGTGGGTGGCCTTAACCCGATCAAATACAGTATACAATATTTCGCAAACAATTAAATCATACGGAGTTTTTTATCTGAATTGTATAGGAACGCATAATGGCCAAACAACAATACTTAGTATTGTGTTCCAGTTTGTAGGTGATTGTAGGTGAGTGAGCCATTGTAACTACAGTCACAATGAACATAACATCGTAGTTCAAGGTGGATTTTCTACGCCGCCAATGTTAGAGCGGTTTTGACTTAACGTAAATTTTATATAATAATATACGATACAAATTAAAAGACAATAACCTATTCTACCTAACCTATTATCTATTTGTTACCAATTCAAAACCACAACTACCCACTTTACTGCATCTGATATTTTGTATCATAATATGTGTAAATATAACTAATTGCTATCAATGTTGAAAAGCAATACGAGCTACGAACGGGTATAGACCCACCCTTTGCCGGGTCTCGCAATAATACCCCGTTTTGGTAGTAGCTCTAATTTCGAAACTCTGTCCTATGGACAAAATAAAGTGACAACTCGGTTATTGAAATCTGTAAAATGAATTCAATATTTTGAATTTCGAATAATTTAATTTCAAATATTTAATATTATTAAGAGTTTTAAACGCGTCATTAGCGCTATTTTAATTTCAATTTCGCCAGTATTTAATATGAAACTTGAACGCGAAACGTAAATGTCTCTCAGCGCGGCCTAACTTACTGTCCACTCTATGATAAATGAAGGCATTACGGCGAGATTCGTAATTAAATGCCAAGAAATAAAATGAAGTTTTTTTATGCAATGACGTTGGCGCGGAGTTTCTCTTTACACTGGTTTTGAACGAGAATTGTAGAGATTTTAAATGAATGCGAATGTATACATGAGATATTGGTATTGCATATCTACTTAGTATTTAATGCAAACTGTCGGTATTAGAAGTTTTTAAGTCTATATATTATGTGTATTTGAACCGAATATCAAATCTGGGCTAACCATGTAACCAATTTAGTGTGTTGAATTAAATTCTATGCCTTTGATTAAATTCTATAAATTTATTTATATTCTATATATATATACCATGCATATATGTGCAAATCACAGTGGAGCGGAGTGGTAGGATAAAGGAATCCCCTTCTGAAAGGAAATTAATTTATTAAAAAGTAAAGTCTAATGTTATTTCCTTTAATGAAATATTATACATTAATATTTTAAAGTTGTAGCTTTTTATATACTTTTCATGGTAATTTTTTGTTTAATGTGTATAAATAAGTTTTTATTAGGTACTGGCGTCCTAAAAGATTACGATTCCTTGACTAAAATATCGCTAACATCGTCCAAGTGATATTCAAATTCCGTTTCATATTTTATATTTTCTGCCATTCATCTCAATAACAATATCCTTGGACATTACTCACACAAGGCCATCTAGTCTCAAACTAAGCAGAGCTCCTACTATGAAAACCAAAAAATTGATATACTACACATACTACTTTTCTTTTGTAAATACTTACTTGTATATCAAATTACACCCAGGCTCAGGACAAACAGACATAACCATGCACACAAATGTCTGTCCCAGTGGTAGTGGGAGTCCGATCGAACCCACGACATGCGAGAAATGCTAGTATTTCCCAACCACGTCAACCGGCTTGTCAATAATGATCGGAGTTACATTATATTTAAAACCAGTGGCTAGCCCGGCTTGAACAATATCTTAGTAGATATTACATAGGGTACCTATTACATGTTTATTATAAAATTTTGATATATTTTTTTTTTAATAAATAAAAATACGTTACTTGCTCATAACAAAACTCTCTAGAAACTTTCTCAAAAACTTTTAAAAAAAAAATCTGTTTAATAGTTTTTGAATTTATCCATTACAAACACATACAACAAACGTACAAAAATACAAATCTTAGCTCTATATAATATAACTATGGATAATACATCATTTATAAGAGCAATAATCGTTTATTTGAGTTGTAAACCAAATAAAAGTATAATGTGCTCAGAACGCGCAAATCCTTATCGATGATAGCGCGTCTAAGCCCTAGCAAGTCTTACTGAAATTTCGTGTGCTTTATTTATGTATATAATTGATTCGTGCTCGGCAATGAAGGTAGACATTGTGAAAAAACTTGCACGTGCCTCATTCGAGCAGCGTGATATAATGAGCTCCAACATTTCTTCTTCAAGGTGGAGGAGGCCTCAGCCTAGTATTGGGATGTTTATAAGCTTACTACTGAACTTTCCACTTTTTTTTCTTATGTATGATACGACTTACGCTAAAATATACTCCGCGCTTAAATGTATACCAATTGATGTCGATGAATTGCGGTATCATCTGTTAGAGAGATAAGTCATAGTGGATATTATAAAAAAACCTAGTTATAAATAATGTATTAATAATAATTTGTAATAAAATGATTTATAAACAGTTATATTTATAAGGCTGTTTATAAAATGATTTACAAACAGCCTTACCTATAAGGAATAGTCTTGTATTGTATTGTTAGGGCCGGATAAACCAAGTAGCAAGAGTAGCATTTGCTACGCGCAAAAAGGGGCCCCGAAGAGGCAAATTATGAGCAAAAAATTTATATTTTACTAATTGAATAATTATTTCCTTTCATCAGCTCAGGTCAGATCGAGGGTTCGCGGTAGCATGCGCGAGCGATCCTATGGGCCCCCGGACCGGATGGAGAGGATACCGCTGGTTTTAGCGGGTAATCCGGCGCCTGGACTAAAAAAAAAGGTCAACGAAAGAAATAGCTAGGGGCCCCGACTTACTTAATGCTTGCTGGCATTGATTGTATTATTATATACACAGACACACTGCTTAACTTTTTTTGTTATAATATTTATATATAAGACTTTTTTTCGTCAATATGTATTTCGTATTCGTTTTTTTTATAAATATAAAATATATTCTAAAGGATAACTTTTTAAATCATCCTACCCATGTATGGACAGAAGTTTCTCTTCGTATCTGCTTTTGAAACTAATTTTCATTTGAAATAGCGTAAACGCCGTATTTAAATCAAGTTATTAACAAGTTACGACGAATAAACACTTTTGAACTGTAATGGTGGCGGTAATCTGGGTCGAGTGGAAGTGTTTACGTTTTCGACACTACGTGAAATGTTGATGATAGCTGAAAAAGATTACATTTTCAGCTAATGTTTCAAAGTCGTTTGAAATTCTATTATTTGGTTATATATGTGTATTGACCGCATCATTGGTCCGCTAGCTAAATTGGGTATAGCTGGGTCCAAATCCCATGTCAAGCTACTAAAAAATTCCGTCGAAAACTCATCATCAATTCATCGTCAGTACCAGCCCGGTCACTGTAAGTTGCAAATATGTACAGTCACGTGCAGATAAAACCAGCCGTAACTCTTTCCGATCGCTTTAGTTAAGTTTTTGTTGTTTTCTTTGATAAAAGAACACAGTGTTTTTAGGTTAGAACTATGATGTCAGTACCTCGTAGTACACATTTAGTAGTTACATAAAATATAATATTGAAATGTGGAGTCACAAATAAATAATGGCTTAGTCCGTTTTCAGTCATTTATATGATTAACGCATTACATATGTATGATTGTATAGTTATACTTTTGCATATATTTGACAACTCTGATATAGATTGTTAAAGTGTTACTTGGTTATATATTCTTAATTTGGAGGCATTTATAATTCCTAAATAATATGGGGAAACCACAGTGAATTAATGGGATATCATTGCTCATCGATATCATTGGTCGTAAAAAGATGGTGTTTTCAATGTCCGCGAAGTTGTAATCGGTACTTCGAAAGTTAAATTATAGTGGTTAATATGCAATTGTGTCGTATTTTGTATTATAAATAACGGTAAATTAATCAAGAATTGTTTATTGTGCATAATATAGCAGAACGATTAGAAATATTGCATGCAATTTGTAAATCTACAGTGTGTTTTCTTTAATTCCTTCTCTGATTGGAATAGTATATATATATACAAGCGATTTACCACTCATCACGAGATCTGCTAAGATATCTGCCAGATTGACTTGAAATTTGTCCATCCAAAACGGATTTGTCACATGTTATCACTCACGGTGTAGGAGAGCCCATAACAAACATCTGTAATAATAGACTTAGTAACTGTTGCCATAGTAACCGATTTCACGATGATATATTATTTTGATAAACTAACTGTTGGCCGCGGCTTCGTTCGCGCGATTATATTACAAAACGGTAACATTTTTTTGTATGTTTGCTAGTATATAATAAACGTTAATTTTTAAAATGAGAATTACGTGCTTTAGCAAGTAAATGATTTAGGAAACTGCCATTATTTCAATAGGAAATGTTTAAAGGTGCTCTGAAAATCTTATTTTTATTGGAGACTTGACATTTAGCGATTGCCACTTGAAAGTGTCGCTTTGATAGCAACGGCACATTTAACAAATAAGAAATAAATAAAAGCATTTCCTGTAAAAATGATTGGAAATCTCTTAAATCGCTACGTTTTTTTAAAAGAAAAACACTTTACCAGGCAGTCGTTTCAGATGCGCTGGAATTACTTTGGTTTATTTCTCATTTAATTGAAAGAGATAGGATGAGTTTGTAATTAAATGTACTACTACGAATCTATTTATAAATCACTAGTATTTGCCCGTGTCCGCGTTTTAGGGAGAAAGGTAAAAAAAAGTAGCCTTTGTACGTTTTATGGGTTAAGTTGTACAACCTTGAAAGTGCAGCAGACATTCGCATTAGTATAGATTTATATTTCTCGTAAGCGATTAATGCTCACGACGTATTAGCGTGAGGTTGACTTTTTGTATAATAAAAGTACAGAATAAAGATTAATATATAAGCGATTATGATGCGATGCTTGAATAAATAGTATTACTATTATTTTTAAAGATTCATCTTTTATATATACTGGAATTTATAATAGTTCCAATATATACGAAAAGTCAAAGATGTTGGATGATAAATGTAGTGATTTCATTAATAGACCCTGTCGGGCCATTCATGGCGAATAGTTAAAAACATAATGTAACATATTATGTAGATCTGGAAAGCGAATTAAGCCAGCGTCCGTCGTGCCACAAACGGCACGGAACGAAAACTATGTCCAACAAAGGATTCCGGAGCTCAGCCGAAGTCACGTGAGATCACCGGATAACAAAAAGTCGTAAGAACTACATACGGTACAATATTGGCCAAAGATACGCCCTTTCTGATTAACATCTAATTTATTACAACGCTCTGAGCATGCCAGGAAATAATCAAGATAGATCGCTCTTTATAACATTGTAATTACGTGCACTGCGCAACTTTACGGTGTAATTTTGCTTTTGTAATTGAAATTTTATTCTCATCGATAATTTTAATGTTGTCGTTCGTGTAATCCGATAAATGTGTAATCCGAGCGAGGACGATAAATTTCGTTTGATTAGCCGTTTAATTGCTGATTGTTATTGCGGCGCGACCTTTAGTCGACTCAGTTTTGCATCGGATGTTATAATATCCTTTTATAGAATAAATATTGTTCAATGTATTCCGTTAGATTTCACAAAGTATTTCTTGCCAATTATTGTCTCTATAGTCTGATAATGAGTTATTTAAATATAATACAAAATCTTGCACTAGAACCAATCGGTAACAGATGCTTTAATGTATAAAAGGATACGTAGATATGTACCATTAATTTAGTACTTACAGTTAACACCCTCGCAAGATCTTACTCTAGTCCATAAATAACTTTCTAATTAGCGAAAAAAAAAATATGTAAAGGACAAGATTGGAAGACCATTGGAACAAAAGAATGCAAGTGTGACCTGGAAGTGTATAAGTATAAACTCAAAGCTGTGGCGCTAAACGACTGCATATTTGAAGTTTCGTTTGGCCACAAAGATGTCGCCAACATGTTTGGCGATAAAAGACTTCCACGTAAAAAAGTCTAAAAAACTGTTTAAACGCTTGTCAGCTTTTTTATACTAATGCAAACATTCTCGTTGTAGCAAATTTAGAACTTGTATAGTTTAACATAGTTAAACAGGCAAGCGAGAATATTTCGTAAGTATTTACTTATATGAACATCATGGAAAGTTTAATATTTGAATGTGAACATTCAAAGGGTACTTTTTAGAACAGTTTTGTTCGTTATCAAATAATATTATAATCAATGTATATTTTTTGCATTTAATAAATAGTTTAGGAATATTATAACGTTGTATTATCGTATTTTATAAATATATTTCATAAGAATATTATTTACAGTAAATCCATAAATCTTGACGGATCATCTCAATGTTTTTGTAGACCCATCTTAGAAACCGACTTCATTATCTGTAGCTTTACCAACGTGCTAGCATGCCGATCTTCGAGCCGTAGTCTATTATCTAAATAGTATAGCTAGACGCATATTTGATTGCCTCGGTGGTCTAGTGGCTAAGATTAATTCTGCTAACTCGGAGGTTCTGGGTTCAATTCCCAAGTCGGGCCAATAAAATGATATCTAGATTTTCTGTCGAAAATTCTCAGTAGCAGCCCGGAGTCTGGAAGTTGGAAGTGTGAACGCTCCCGTGCCTCAGAAAGCACGTAAATCCGTTGGTCATGCCCTTAAACTCTTTCCGGTCGTGTCGGATTGCCGTCCCATCGAGTTATGAGAGTTAGGGAACAGAGATTTCACGCACACACATGTGCACTATAATATCTCCTGCGCAGTTGGCTGATCTCTCTTCAGATTAGCCGTCGTGGCCGAAATCGGTCAGGAAGACCATTATTATTATCATTATAGCTAGAAGTTAAGAAATTTAGAAATCGAGTAATACCAACAAATCGTTAAGGCTTGTTACAGCCCTACAGTACCATAACAAACCGTTAAAAAATGTTGCGTGCCATTGGAGAGGCATAATGCGAGAAAGTGATGATGACGATGTTGCCCTTGTTGACGACAAGTTCAAATAAAAAAAATTAAACAAAACTGACTAATGCTTTAATTGTTTAGTGAATCGATACATAATAATGTTGGGTATTATCGTTTGGTATAATAATAATTATTCTGAAATTATACAGAAATTATGTAGCAATTGAAGCTACATCATAATTGATATTTGGACAAAATTCCCATCAACTTTTGCTATAACGTAAATAAAAACGTTGGGATGACATTTTTTTATATATGTACATGTTAAATTCAATTCGTGTTATTTTTTTTATTTGATAAAATGTTGACATTATTGAAAGTTTGTTTGTAAAACCCTTATGTATATTGCTCTGTATTGCTCTGTATTTGTATAAATTAGATTACGCTTCTCAACATGAAAATAAATATTTACATAATATACATATATGTAGAGATACTGGTACGAAACATTCATATAAAAATTGGATTACCTATAAAAAAAAATGATAACTTAGACTGCATGGGGTATGTTTGTTTTTATATAAAAGAAGTTTGAAATAATTCGTTCGGAAAACGAGACCGGAAAAAATATTCGTTATCGTCCCTGAAGTGTGAGTAATAATCATTCTTAGCTAGGAATAGCAATAATGGTCCAGGTCAACGCCATCTGCGACTTTCTGATTTATGACAGTGGAAAAAGCAATCCGCTTGCTTCATTTCTTGCCAAATACAAATAATCTGGGGAGATTTTAACGATAAAATAATATTGCAGCCTTGCAATTATATATATACAAATATATAAATGTATATAATAAGTTTCATTAATAATAACATTGTAAGGGAGCCATTATAGATATAATATGATTCATAGACTTATAAATCCAGAGTCGCTATCGATAAACAATTAATTAAAAGTTATTAAAAAACAGAAACTACTAAAGAGTACATGTCTTACAGTTTTGTTGTGTAAATTATTATTTATTATTCAATTTGAAACAGAGGTGTAATAGCTGTAGATTCGATTTTTTTGACAATTGGAATTTATTGTACACCAGCTTTTAATTGGGAAATAAATATTACGGTCTTATAAAAGTGTTGTGGTTGACTGGTTAAACAATGGCGTGTCTTCTTCTTTCATATGTCAAATCAGCAATGACAGAAAGGGAGAAAACAATGTTTAACAGTTACGAAGTAACGTTTACAATTGAGACCCTAACGAACGAATACTGAATCGTCAACGTTTCAGTATTCAGCCGTTAGTAATTCTTTGAAATGAGCTTAGTATCTTGTAAACAAATTAACTCATCATCATCCTGTAGAATTTCTTTGACCAGTTCTGCTCAGGTCTGTGATATATTTTTCCGAACTGGTTGTAGATTTTTGATAATCAGTAAGCATGATGAATTTTAATTTGATTTGCTAGCGGAAAAAGAGTACATTTACATCATTAAGCACAATTTCTATCTCCTGGGCGAATAATGAACTTAGACTTCCTGTCAAAATTACATAGTAGTCCATGCGGCGACTGCGTAAAAGAGTGGTCATAAAATATATTATGATATTATATTCGATAAATAATAGTCGAAACCAAACTTATTTTTTAATAATTATGTTTTAGTTGATATTTTATATAAAGGATGTTAGTTGTGGAATGGGATATGTTATATAACTTGACGCTATACTCCTAAGTAGCGGAGCAATAACCATAATCAGTAATGCCCATAAACGTCGTTAAATATGGCCAACTGTATGAAACAGGCTCATATAATAGAAATTTAATGCGGTTGAAATAGCAGCTAACAATACCAAATATTTAGCAAGAATCTATATTGACGGATAATCTTATTTTAAGATACTAAAGCACAATTGCATTTTCATATATTCTTAATTTATGTATAATAATTCATCTCATGCTCGGCTTTGAAGTAAAACATAAATAGGCTAAGTCTGCCATGTACATGTGTACCAACCAACCCGCATTGGAGCGTGGAGGCATATGCTCCAAACCTCCTTTTAAAAAGTAGCCGTGACAAAACAGGCTGTTATTAGACTTACTAGAATAATTACTTACTTTTTTTCTCATTTTTAATTATAGAGGAAGAGTCGTCGAATTATCTGAATAGCAATTCAGAAAAGCAATATTGCTAGCTTTTTGGTACATTGTCACACTGTTTTTTGGATGTCGTGTTCTTTTTATAATGACTACCTATCCTGACTTCGTAGGAGTTTAATGAATACCCATTTTGTTTTATGTTTTGTCAAAATAATATGTATTAGTAAAATAATGCAGACTGTTCTATATATGACATTATATTAATTGTCGCCATGGCGCCATGGCCATGGCGGTGAGTTGATTAATAAAAGTTACCGTGCTGCACCGAAAATAATATATAAGTGTGCCTATTTAATGATAAATAATAATCGGCCATACGTTGTCGATGTCTATTAATCTCAAATATTGTTACACCTAACCTCACGTTTCTAATTTTATTATGCGTAGATTCAATTTGTCATATGAATAGCTTGTTATATCTTTTAAAATACTTGTTAAAAACTGCAATAAGCAAGTTTTACTATTATGGTGTTCATTTTGATAAATATGAATACTTTATTAGAATTAAATTGAACTGAAGTTATCTTTAATTTTTTTACCTACATTTTTATTATAAAAGGCAACGATTTATTTGGCACTTTTACCACCAATATACAACATATAACAACATAGGTTTTTTTAGCCTTTGTCCGCTCTGATACTATAAACTATTATTTTGTCAAATATAACTTTAAGCGAATTAGTAGTATTTGTAGAAACAAAACATAATTATAACAACTTTATTCCGTGGCATGGGCTGTGATGACGACTTACCATCAGTTGGCCCATTTGCCCATCTGGTTACCGATGTTATAAACAATCGGACAACAAAAAGGTATTTAAACTTTATAAAATTTATTTAGTTTAAACAATAAGTTGGAAAATTGGTATGTTAAAAAAAAAAACAAATCGTTTGGATTTTTCAAATTTTTTATTTATCATAATAACAAACACTGATATTAGCTTTGACAATTGGTTACAATTATAATCTTAATACTATAAATAAGTTGCATTAAACACATCTATGACACATACATATTGAGTTATAGAGTATTTGATAAACCGATTACCGTGTACAGTAAACGACACTTGACTCATTAATAAACGTTAGCGCGAGCTCAAAGGGATTATATACATACATACATATGAATGTATAGTTTATACATAGTTAAATGGATTGATATATAAGAATTTGTTAAAATAACGGTTATTCACCATAATTATAATTTCAGTAGTTTATATTCAAATAAAAATCGATTTGGCGTTATTTAAAAGCGCCCCGATATCAAACTTTCACAAGTGATGGCCGAATACTGAAACGAAATATTAATTGCAACTTAATTATTTAAGACGCCGTTAATTTCATATTTAGTATGCGAAATTTTAAGTAAACAATTAAGTTGTACTAGTTAACAGCATTGTTATTCTGTAAGAAATAACTTCTCATCACTGAAATAATGACAACTGACTTGTTAGTGATATACTATTTTGATGTATTCTTAAAATGATATAATTACTATGGTCAATATCGCATATCATTTCCTGATATTTCATGACCATTTTCTGTGGTGTTTAGCGTTTGTTCCTACAGAATAGTAGTCATTACTGAGCTCTACTGAACTTTTAGGCCGTTTGAGCTGTGCGTTACGATATGTCTTAGCACTTTTATGTTTCTATTAGGCCATAAACGTTTGGTAAAGAGATACTGGTATTTGAGCGGTAGTTATTGACATGTACAGATAAAAGGATAGGTCTTTTTTATTGCATAAGAAGGCGGACGAGCTTATGGGCCACCTGATGGTAAGTGGTCACCGACGCCCATAGACATTGGCATTGTAAGAGAAGTTAACCATTTACAAATGCTTATTTTTTATGTATTTAACTGCTTTTTAGAAGGTAAGAGTAGAAAAGCAAACACATACAAAGTACTCATTCTTTCTTTCACTCACAGGCGGCTTACACGGATTTAAGCTCTACCCGGTTTTTAATCCAAGGGTCCTTGCTTTACATTGATGGTCAAGTCTTTAAACATGTTATTCGTTGTAGACGAACATAATTGATAATAATCTTACTCATTTTTAATTTCGAAACATTAAGGTCCGCTAATAGTGATCCGCCATTTTGTGACAAATACTTCCTTTATTAAGTGTTTTTATCGAATTATATTAATAAATATATATATTATAGAGCCCTTTGTTAACATTTATTAATAAGGTGATTTAAGAGAATACTCGGAACATAAAATGAAGAGTAATTTTTAATTGCGATGCCACATCGTGTCGCACTACTATATCATGTAGTGGAAATTTACGAAAATCCTTATAAAAAGTCATTTCAAATCAAAACTAACGATGCAATCATTTGACGTTTAATAGTCAAAATTGACGCACACCACTGATGTAGATCAACTAATATACTATGGAAAAGAAAAAGGGACAGAGGCCCTAGCCAAGTTGACATTCTGCAATTGTAAATGCTATAGAAAACTAAACAAATGTATGAGAATGACCACGTGACTTATCGTTGAGAGATGTTATTCTCATACATTTGTTTAGTTTTCTATTAGCGTTTACAATTGTAGAATATCAACTTGGCTACGGCCTCAGAACAGAATAATATCTTAGTAATAAACATATGAAAACAGTGGCTTGAAAAATCGTGTATCGTACCACGTTGCAGTATGGTTGCGTGATATTTTAGGACTCCCGCGATATCCCATTGCGATGTGTAGTTCAATTAATAAAATAACTATTTATGAATATGAATTCTGTTGGAATAATATTATTGAAGTGAAACGTCAAGAGGCGTACCTAAGTAAGGTAAGAACGCCGTTCTTCTTTTTCTTAATTAGTCTTATCTTTAATTAATTAGAAATCATTTTCATGACCTTCAATGTTGATGATTTACATTTCTGTCCTTTTCTCTTTAATTTTAAATTAAATATCATATGAAACATTTTCTGTTCCGAGTATAATTTTTTACGGATATCGCAAAAAAGATATCAATGTAGTCTTGAAGTGCGAAGAGAATATCAAGGTCAGAATCGAGAACAATTTTCGAAACGAATCAGATGCGAAAAAGTTTCAATTTTTGTCACGTCTACTGTGTTTCTTTTACATTTGTGCGTATAATTATGATAATTATAACTAAAACTAACAGCTAGTAGGTATGTAAATTCTGGATCCAATCTCTTCACAGCGCAGCGGCCTAAATACAGTTCACCCAATCGGGAATCAAAGATCGAAAATTATCCGTCAAAGTGCAACTGACAACTGTCCCTGATTAGAGCGTGATAGGCTTAGGCCTAATAAAATGGCCAGTAGAAGTCTTAATTGGAGAATTATCGATCAGTGATATAAATCATTTTGTAGACGACGATCGAAGATCAATATGCGGCCATAGAAAATAATCGATTCGTGGCACGAAGCGATTTTATCATCATTATAAATGATCACCTCGTCTATATGTACGTTTTGATGTTTCCCAAAAACGAATTCGACAATCGATAAGTTACTTGTCTAGGCCCGCAGGATTGTTTCGATACGACATTCACAAATACATTCACAATTTAGTTTATTAAAGAAACAAAGTAATACGTTTTGTATTGAATAGTGAGTGTGACAGAGACGCGGATACTAAGTAATATGTGTGAGTGAGATACATTGATATCTTAAAGCGAGATATCATCAAGTGCGTTTACTCGTACTGCTGTAGACTGCATTTCCGAAAAAATCTGACTTATGTTATCCTTCCCTTATTCTAACAATAGTTAACATATTAAAATATAGTATGTCTTAATGCTAAACACTAATTAATGAAACGATTATGTAAATCAGTCATTTGAAGAATAACGTTAAACTTAATAATAGATAATATTTTATATATCTAATATAATTAACTAAGTCATGAATGTAGGATTGTTATACAGCCATATGCTGTGTATTATAAGAATGTATTCGAACTAAAAATATGTTTTAAAGCATTTGAGATCAAAATTTCTTGAACGCTCGCAAAGCTGTGCGGTCGCAATATCATGTCGGTGCGCAAATTTTAACATTCCTCTTTTTTTTTATTCTAACCAACAATATTCGATATATGAAATTCGAATTTGGTTATATTCGAAAATATTCGAGCGTGGTACATTTTTTGACAGAGCGATATCCGTCACAATATTATTGACGTTAAAAGTTACAAATCTACGTAGCGGTTTTTAGATATTTTTATTTTCGTTATAAGTTAACTTTAATTTGAAACGTTATTTGAGATTCCTATCAAAATGTACCACAAAAGATTAGTCATAAAAAGTATCCAAGATTGAATGACCCAATTATCAGTAATAATTTTTTTTTTAATTTTCCACTCGTTTTTTTCAGCCTTTTTGTGACGGACGGACGCGACCGCACATATTATATTATTAATATTTACCACCTATCAATGGTGATCAATTTCATATAATTAACCACCCTCCTTAAATTTTTAAATTTGGCACTTCTTTTTCATTAAATCGATCACAGAACTCGATTTCTTATCGCCTTTTGACGTTATACGAATCAACATCCTAATGAATTTGAAGACCGAATATTCACATTGACCAACTCATCTTACGTATCTCATTTGCCAATTAATATTCATAAAAATTATAAAGCAATATCAATTTCTATCAGGCTTAGCCAAAATAATTCTAAATTTAAAAAAAATATCCTTTTTATTAATATATATGTATACAAACGATAACGCGTTTTGTCTTTTGACATACCATTAAAATATTTAGCTAATTTAAAAAGAAAAATGACATTGACAGCTAATAAATTAGAATCCGACGTATTAGAATAATAATATGTACCAATACTGTTTCGACAGAAGCTGTGTAGGACGGAAGCTTAATAATAATATCAATTAATTGCTATGAGAGGTATAGTATAGTTTGAGAACTGAGTACAACTGAATTTTTAAACAAGGACGACGAAATGAAACGGCCTGATCGTTATACAATATCAATAGTCTCTTGATATGAGTTCCTTATGTAGTGCCTTTGGCAAATTCTCTTAATAGATATTATAATATATAAATGAATAATAGAAAAAAACCTTAATTAGGCTCGCATAATGTATTATATACAACATTAGGAAGTCAATTTTAAAATAAGGCCCGAGCCATAAATATTTGATTATTATGGAAGAATACAAACAGTTACTTAAAACAAACAGCGTAATATCATACAAGTTAAAACTACATAGTTCAAATAACCTAGAACTGCTTTTAGTCCAAGATATGAATGTGCGATTACGAAAATTGTCAATGTTCTATTTAATGAAGTCATCATTCGTGTATATTATCGATTAAAGGAACATACACAAGTCAAATCTTTAACGGCCGAATACTGAAACGTCATTCAAGTATTAAGTGCAACTCAATTATTTTAGATGCCGTTAATTTGAAATTTAGTATGCGAAATTTTAAATTAACGGCGTCTGAAATAATTGAGTTGCATTTCATATTTGAATGACATTTCAGTATTCGGCTGTAAGCCTCTAAATTCAAGTGAACTAACGTTCATCTCCCGGACTATAAAGTTACATAATATATAACAACATAAATTTGAAATAGGTAATAAGGAAATAATTTTAATCTATTAGTTCTATACTACTACCAACTAACATCAACAATTAGATTTATTGAAATACAATCGACGTCTTAAGACTCTAAAGCATTAAAAGTTCTAACCTAATGATAAAATTCATTTTTTTTTTACCTATCACACAAGGAATGTATATATTTATATATATGTATTATATAATATAATGTAAAAGACAGAATAGTTCAATTTTAATAAAGTAACGCCAGCAAAAAAAACTAGGTTTTATTTGTATTATCCGGACAGACGAAGATATATATATGTAATAGAATAATGTTCTTCTAACCAATTTCGGCCACGGTGGTTAATCTCAAGAGAGATTAGCCAACTGCGCAGGAGATATTATAGTGCACAAGTGTGTGCGCAAATACAGGTGACTCTATTCCCTAGCTCTGATAATCCGATCGGAAGGCAAACGGACACGACTGGAATCAGTTCTGGACCAGGACCAACGTGCTTTTCGAGGGAGTGTACACACTTTCAACTTCCAGACTATAGGCTGCTATTGAGAATTTTCTGACAGAAAAACCCAAAAACATTTCATTGGCTTAATGTGGAAATTGAATACAGGACCTTCAGGTCTGCGGCTTTACATCTAGCCACTAGAGCAACGAGGCAGTCATATATATATTGACTGCCTTGTCAGAACAGACAGTGTATCTGTGTTTGCGCACACCCTATTCTGTGCACTATAATATCTCCTGCGCAGTTGACTAATCTCTCATGAAATTGGCCGCAATGGCCAAGGTAGGTTACTAATATAATGTATATATTATATTATTAAGATATTATAAAAAATCGAGAATCGATTAAAAATTTAAATCGATTTCGAAATATTAAAGAAGAAACGTTGCTGACGTTACCAATTAAACAAATCAAACACAAATTGTCTTGACAATTAATCTGGCTTATGGTTTACATGAATATTTACGGAAAATTACACATATATTTTGACTAATTGAAGTTAACGCTAAACACGTAATTTTAAAAGACCCTGATAACATCTACTCGGTTAGATCCGATGATTTGAAATGTAAGTGAAGAACTATTCTTAACATTCAAAGTGAGACATCGATTTAATAATGCGATTATATGTTTCCTTAAAGATAGATCCATTTTCAATCCAGTCCGGTTTCATAAATCCACGGTTCCGACAGTAATCCGTTATCAATGCCGGTGTCATTGTTAAGTTTAAATCGGTTCGAATTTAATTATTAAATCACGAGATGATAGGGTAGAATATAATAGAAATAAAATTTAATACAACAAAATAAATTAATTGTAAAAAGCAATAATAAATTTCAATTAAAAATCATAAAAATTTCAATCAAAAATAAAACAAGTAAAATCATAACAGAAGGAGATTGAATAATAACAAATTAAAATAACGCATCAACGTCAGTTTCATAATTTGGACGTTGACGATAAAATAAAATAAGAGAAATAATTAAAAAGATATATATCGTGATCAGCTGTATTTACAACTGGTACAAATCAATTGGGCTCGACATACGACGAGCTTGGGACGCGCGACGCGAGGTGCCGCCCCGGGTTGCGGATCAGACTGGTGTGAAACTGGCATGCAACGAAGTCTCTTCCTGACCTGCAGCCTGACTAGACGAGGTGTAATACTGGAGAGGATATTTCTAAGATAATTGATATGATACTTCTACTTAACATAGTTGGTCGTGTCTATAGCACCTAGTTGATGGGGGTGATAAAACAATGTATTTAAAGTCTTGTTACCTGCGAATAGGATTATGATCGGTTAGTCACTTTCCATAGAAATACGTCGCATAGATTTGAAACAACATTTATTTTATCGATACAATGTGACAGACTATCAAGAGACTAACACCACCTAACACGTTAGGTAACATCGCTTTGAACACATTGATATTAAAAAAAATGAATGAAAACTTATGTAACGGTTCAGTAGTTATATGTTAGGCCTTGATTAGTTTCAGCCGTTAAAATCGATTAAGTAGTTTTTGGTGTTATTAATGATGAAAAAAATAATAATAATAAGAAGATAATAATGAAAAATAATAGAAAGATGATTTAAATTAAATTAAATGCTTTCGAGACCTTTCTTACACAGCGTTATCCAAATCGACAAGTATTACAAATGTAAAACATTAAAAGTGCGTTGTGGCCTATCGTTATTTATATGACAGCCGCAAGATTTACAATTGAAAACTGATATAAAATTCTTGACTTGAGACTGAATAAAATAATTTCACAAGACATTTTTGTAATAAGCCTTCAATATTTCAACTAATTTGTGACAAACTGACTGTAAATCCGTTACAACCATTGGACTGGCAAGCTGCATATATTTATTTCGATCAAGTTAGACTGACAAGATTATATTATAGCTTTGTGATCAATTTAATTTAAAATAATTTATATTACAATTTTTATTTTCTAAATTATTCTCTCGTGTTGTAATTTTATGCCAACTTTTGGTATACCAGACAGACGCCATGGAGGCATGACCTTAGCAGCCGGACTTAAGCTGTCTTCAACACTATGTGTATGATATAAATGCCAATCTGCGCAACACTCTGTGAGTGGTGTTACACCAGTATCTGGCAAGCTTTTGAAGTGAAAAGACCAAGAATATATTATCTGTATATAATTTTGTTTTATTACGCGTGACTGACTGACATTTGATATTGACTATAGCGCTTAACACAATGAAATCCATTTATTTAACTATGTAGATTAGCACTAAGGAAGGGTTTTTGAAAATATAAACCATTTTAAGTTAGTATAAAAAGCGATTAGTATAAAGGAAGAAAATTTCTATGAAAATCCTTCATTTTTGAAGGAAGAGAAAATGTGAAATTGGTATTTAGCTAAGTTGAATTATGACGCGATCAAAGCCGCGAGTAAAACGCTATTACCTTATACAATTTTCATAGAACTAAAAACAAATTATTGGAAGTCCGATATAGTGATTTATTTTGAATAACGCTATGTAAGAATGGTTATTTTTATAATTAAAACATAACGGCATGTCGTAAACGTTTTAATTATAATTTAAATGTCTACTGCTTTTATTATTATGTGCATAATATAAGTCAGATATTAAATCTTGGTTCTTTTGTTTCATTGATAAAATAAAATATTGTAACGAATAGAAGAAGATATAAATTAATTTCATGAAACAGATAGAAGATAGAGAGACGGGGCGAAAAAAATATTACCAAGATTTTAATATTGCTAGGCTGTTTATTATTATATACTACCAAATATAAAATCAATTAATTACCTTTGATAAGTTTTAGAAAATACCGCACCGTATTAGATAGTGAAAACTAATTTATTTATCAAAAATATACTCCAAGTTTTACAACAAGAAAAAACAAAAAAAAATTAAGTTAATTAACATTAAATAATACTATTCCTCTTTTTGAGGTAGCAATATTAGATACTACTTATTGTGACAGATATGTTTATATTTATATCATATATTTAGCATAGAAAGGTATTTTTATTTTAGTTTTAATTCAAATGTTTTGAACAGTAAAATTTATCAGGATCTAAGAGGGTGCGAGCATTTTTTTAACTCTCTATAATATTAGCAGTATTAAATAATGAGTGCCAACAAAAATAACAAGCCATAAATATTGAGGGTGTGCAATTTATAAAATAATTCATAAGCATAATATTAAAAAATATATGATTTTAAGTGAAGTTACTTCTTAATATATTTTAAGCGATGTGTAACATTTGCAATTTTATAAGGGGGCAATTTAAATATTATATAATGTGATATCTACTTGATCGATATCAGTGAAATTGTATTTAACTATAATTCAAGATCCATGCGGCGTTTAAATTAATAATTAGCAGTTAATTGGTTTTAATCCTTACCCCAGTATAAGCAGCGCCATTCCACTCAAGTTGTTCGGGTTCAAGTAGTTCCTCGGGAGGCTCGTGTTCTGGACTTATATTATTCGCGCCACCATTACCAGTTGGCTTGGCTCGAAGGGCATTTTGCAGGATGATGTTTGCACGAGCAGCCTCATTTCTACGACGCTTGAAGAATTCCATTAAAGCCACGCCCATTGCCACGGCCAATCCTCCGATCAGAATGTAAAAAAGTCCAGCCAGTTGCGTCAATGTCAACTCCTTGCCATGAATCTGGGGATTAATATTTGTTTTTAAAAAGGAATAATCAATACGAATTAAAGTATTTCCATATGCGACCCTAATTACCTCGCCGTCGATGGAGCATTTAGCATCGATAAACCATTTCCGTACAAGTTGTTGCAGCTCACCCTGATTCTTGAGAGCCTGAAGAGCCAAATTTACTCCATCCCTAGAAAGAGATGCTTTAGAAGATACATCTATATAGTTAAGTACGCAAATGCAACCGCATAAATCGCAATGCGTCGCAACAATCACCAGCAATTTATACATATATGTCGCTCAGAACATTCGCCATGCAAATTTATAGCGAATTATGCCTACCGTAGTTTAGATCCTTTTGGAAAAGCAATAGCAAAATCCTTGACACCAGGTTTGGTTACGGAGACCAACATCTCACACGGTTTCTGATCATCACTCCCGAGAAAACCATCAGTCGATATGAATCCCATCCATAAGTCTTCCGGGGCTTGATAGGCTGATTTTGGTGGTCGTTTAACATAATCCTGTAAAATTATAGAGTAGAGCCATAGAAAGATTTTTTATACATCTTAAAGAGTAGTAAGTAGTAATCGTACCGCCGGGCATGTTGTCATTCTCGTGTAGGTGTGAAGAGGTTCGGTAATGCGATTCATAGTCAAGTAAGAAGCCATATTAGCGGTATACATTGAGACAAGGATCAATGCAAAGAAACACCAGACCGCACTAACAATCCGTCCAGATAGAGATCTAAAAAGACAACAGAAAACATAAATCAGAAAAAAAACAGTAGTACTTTAAACCCAAGTCAATAATAATAATATTTTTTTTTACAATGAAATAATAAAATATACACTGACCTCGGGGTAAATTCGCTGCCCTGTTGCATAAAGGAGCTAAGCGAAAACCATATAGAATTCCAAAAGCTGAATTCATTCACAACCGTAGTCTGAAACATCCAAGACGTTTTGAATAAGAAATCGTCAAAGGGTCTAACCTTAACGTGATTATTCAGTGAGACTTGAAACATTTAATACAAATACGTTAGTTTGAAACTTTTCGTATAAGTTTTATATATCTTTAAAATTGACTGAAAATATAGGTTGAATTTATAAAGTGGGTTTCAATAGGTCACATCTGCAACTACGAGTACAATGATCAGCGAAAAAATTAACGAGTCGATCCTCACTATGATTAGTCATTATTCGATTACGATTCAATAATTTGACGTTTAATTTTTAATATAATTGTTAAAGCATAACTTTGGTTAATAGAATACTTCTTAGTTTAAAAATATTCATTTTATAATAGTATTGTCCATCAGATATTGTTTGTTTCCTGTTTTCATTAAAACTAAGTTTTTGAACTTTCTAACTGCTCGAAAATTGTGTTTTATCTTTGAACTTATATTCAATTTAATAAATGATAAATATGTTTTTTAATTTTTATATAAAATGTATTTATGTTTTGTTGAGTTTTGCGGCGTTATAGAACTCTACCGTCTTTACAAATTTACATATAGAACGATCGAGGTATGTAAATAACAAATAAAAAAGATATTATTCACTTACTCTAGTTGTTGCAATTTCGTTGTTCTCGGTTGTACGAGAGTCAGTGTATGACATGACACGCCATTCATTCGGTGAACACTTCGACACCACGAACAGACACAGGCCAACGCTAAAAATACTGCCCACGATGGAAAGCTAAAAAAAATATAACATTAGTACAAGATACAATAGTTCCAAAAGCATTTATAAAAAAGTATTATTTTCTTGCTTTTATTGGAATTTGCACCAGGAACCGATAACGTGTAAATTGATAGCATCTACTGAATCAATATTAATTTATATTTATAATTAGCTCCGGCACACAAAGCGCCCGGACATTACAATTACATTATTTTGTTTAGAAATGATTGTTCAATTCGAATCATTTCATCGTGCAAAGAAATCTTCACGCAAGTTCTGACAATTGTTCTTAATCGTTAGAAAGTCGTTATAAGCACATCGAATAAATAATCGGATAACGTAATTGAGTATTTTATTGAATACGTAATATTTTTTTTAATCTTACCCATATGTCTTTAGATAAGGGACGAAGGAAGCTGAAAATAGTCGCAATGTCTGACACGGTACTTTTCTCGGGTTTCACATCGAATGATAAGAAGGGCTTGCTGAAGTCAACGACTCGTTCACGCTCTATGTTCACGGTCAATGGTGCTATTACCAAATCCACCTCCTAGATTGAGAAATTTATTTATTACTTGTATTTTTATTTGAAAGTTTACAGATCAATGTACGAATGGGTTATTGTAGTGTTACTTCGAAATAATATTTCCTTCGAGAACATTTCATAAGACACTGAAAGTGTGTATTTTTTTCTATCCACTCGGTACGCGTTCCTCTTGTCACATAAAGTAAACCTTAAATGTACATGTTATAATACAATTCAAACAACGTAAAACCGTGTAGACGTTGCTTTGTACTCGCTCGTATATAAAGCGAGAGGTGCTCAAATATCCTTCGAATATTAATATTTAACACGCAATAAAGGACCTTACGTCAAAGGACAATACAAGAAGTCGTTTTATCCAAATAAAAATGGCCCAAGTCCTCACAGTTACCCATTTTTGATCGATCGGAGATAGCGAAAATAGTAAATCCGGATATGCTCTTTTGGAAATATTCGTAGTGATATTCAGACACACTTCTCGTCGGTCTTTGTGGTGTATTTGACATTCGTTGGAAGACTAAACACTAGATATGTAAAACATTATGGCATAGCTCCGATATCATGTCGTGAAATTGCGAGGTCACGAGAAATATATCGTTCCGTACACGATATTATTTCACCGTTTATTATATTTATCTTCGAAAGTTTTGTAATTGTGATTGTTTACTTGTAATATTAGCTACTTTGTATGTTTCTTTAAATATTTAGTGGTTGAAGGTAATAAATGATAATATGTGCGTCTCTATTTCGTCTACAACGTACATATAACGTATTTTGGAATAAGATTTTATCTAAAACAATCAGTAAAACATAATAACATTTTTTTTTACATTTAATATAAAATATTCTTTAGTTTTTTTTATAAGAATACATTTATTTTATTTACATTAAAACCTTATTAATATTCTTTAGTTAATATTAAAGTTAATATTAACTGTTATATAATCAAGTAACGTAACGTAAAGTGAAGTTTTATTGATTACTTTTTGCAACAAATATTTGCTTAATAACTATATATAACATTAATAAATTGACAACTTAAAGAAAATAATGCACAACTCTATAACAACCGTATTTACGAAATGAATAATACAACGGACTGATTAGCTAAAAATAAAGTGCTTATGATTTAACTCTAAATATATTTCAAAAAAAAAAAAAACAATTATTAAATATATTAATGCAAAAAACATTCATATTGAATGTCAATAAACTCCGGCCACTCTTCTTTAATATACTTTTTGGCAAACATCTTTTATGTATACACTCTTTTATATTAGTTCAAAGATTATGAATAGCAGTTCCGAAGTCTTTGTGAAGTAGTTTCGTAAATTCATGCAAATTCAATTCTTGTAAAAACTTAAGCCACCGCTCTCTGTAATACTGTTTAGCATTTCAATACCAATGCATTGGAGGTCATTGCTTATGGATGGTTTTAGTGAGCTTTCGAGTTTGACATGTTCTAGAATATTCGTGATCGTGACGTTACTTTTCTTACTTTGAATCTATTTGGAAATTACTTCCGATTTTTTTAGAATACTTGATAACATATAGATTATCTTAAATTACTCAAAAATAGGCGTTACATACTGGTTTTTTGACGTGACAACGTCTTATAAATTGGTTTGCCGGGTGACACTTCAAGAAACTGCGTTACGCTCCGCTCACGTTATGCGCTCACAATGAGAGCGAGTGAGAGGCACGCGTCCCTTCCACTCGGGCATGGTTAGCCCGCCTAAGAGCGAGAGAGACAGACATAAAAAATAAAATTTTGTTAATATGAAATTCAGTGCGAGATTCTTTGTATAAATTAATATTTTAAATATAATTCTTTGTATAAATAAATGTTTTAAATTGTTACTATTATTTCATCCTTCTTCCTACTATACGAATGAATATTCACATTAAAATTATTTTACCACTCAAAGTCGTTGTCACGTAAAACTTTCGCCCGTATACCGACTTTACAGGCAACCAATATTTTTTTTTTTAGTATAAATACATATATTCGCACGCAAATACGCAAATAGGATTCTGTAATAAAGGTTTTATATGTGTCGTAAATAAAAATAAAGAAATAATAAGAAACGAAACATCCAACTGATATAACTCGATACAAAATATTTCGATAAAATCTTGGATGAAAACGCCACGAGCGCTAATAACGTAGCTGAAAGATATTTTTTCAAGAGTATTACGTATGAGGTATGTAACTTATAGATGTGAGCGATAAAGAAATGGCGGCGAAGATTTACGCTACGTGAGATCCTATAAAATGAGAACCTCTTAACGTACTCTGGTACATATATCGTGTGTTTGAGTATAAAGCGTCAACATTTAAAGGCTATATCGAAAACAGATCTGATTTTGGGAATTGTATGTATAGAAGTTTTATGTATTTATGATATTGTAAGACCTCATTGCCTTTTAATATATGTATTTCTTGTTATTTTTTACCTTCCGCACGAGCTCTCCAACCAGGCCATCCCAACCTCCAATCATCTTCGGGTTTTCGTGTCCATAATTACTGTCTTTCACAAGTCGTATTTCAACTGTGTAGCAGAATTGAAAGCATGTATTAAACATTATTATAGTGTAATGATAGTAAGAGGCCGGCTACTACAGATGTTTTATTAATGAAGATTTTATTTTTTACGTTTCTTAGAAAGCCAATTGCTTTGATGTATTGCTTAGTAATATTCTTTTTAAATTTAAAATGACTTGGTTTTTATCTTTGTATATCTGTATATTTATATATGGATAAAGAGAAAATTTAAAGCATAAACGAACATCTATTAATGTATATAACACTCATGTACAATCACGCTATGTCTTGCTATGTATCAAAGTGTTTTCTGACAGTACTAATCGAAATAAAGTTGTTACATTTTAATTGTGGAACAAACATTTAACTGGTCATACTTACACGTAATCTCCAACTTTTCCAGAACAAGGTAGGTAAGGTCAACGCAGAATCCCTTGTATTGCAAGTTTCCTTTATCATAACCGGCATTTCGTGAGGTATAAGGTTCTTCGATGATCGTAGAAACGACGTAGGTTTTATTGCGATCATAATGTCCAAGCTCCTTTAAACCGGGTAGTTTACTAGCAATCGGAATGAAACCCTTGTTGTCATACCAGGTTCCAATCTAAACAAAAACTTAATAGTTTTAAAACAGATAATAGTTACAAACACGTCGACGAGCCGGTTGGCGTGATTGGTAGATTGCCTTTCGCGCCGCAGGTCGTTGGTTCGATTCCCACCCAGGATAGACATTTGTGTGCATGAACATGTCTGTTTGTCCTGAGTCTGGTTGTAATTATCTATATAAGTATGTATTTACTAAAGAAAAAGTAGTATATGTAGTATATCAGTTGTCTGGTTTCCATAGTACAAGCTCTGCTTAGTTTGGGATCAGATGACCGTGTGTGAAAATTGTCCTAAGATATTATTATAATTATTATTATTAAACAGAACGAAAAATTAAATTATATCGTAATTTGACATTATCTAACTTGAATATTATATTAATGAAACTAAGAGAAAACTTTTATTATACAGCGATCAATTTCAATATTCATGTGAAATATAACAACGAGAAATGCTACAAGGTGTTAGTCTGAGTGCTGTGTAGAACGTTTCAGTGCAATCTGATTTGTACCGCAATCTTAGACTTATCGTTAGTGATACTGGGCTTACGGAACTAAAGTGTATAAAAGGAAATGGACATTGAGAGGTTTGTTCGTTGTTTATTTATTCAAAATTCAAAAAAATTCTTGCAATGTAAATTAAAAATGTTATTTAAGCATTAAAAGATCAGTTAAAAGTTTTATGAAGATGCTCTACAGAAGCTATCGCCATTAAGTTAATTTTGTATTATTTTATGAATGCTTGACATTTGCTAGATGCTCCGTATAAATAACACTTGACTTTAGATTGTGAGTTCAAATCTAACGTGTTGGACAAAAATCTGTCATGTGTGTATCAATCGATTCGTATTGAGCATGTTCGTATAAGAAGATCGTAGTCCAACATCGGGGCACTTACTCGATTTTACAATTTTATTCGAATCGGTGATAAATTTAATCCACTCAAATATTATAAGAAAGTAATCTTCGATCTACCTTGACCATATCTCTGTCCACAGTCATTTCCACAACTTGAAGAGTGAAGTTACGTCGGTGTCCTGCATCGTTGAATCGTATAAGACCAGTCAATCCATCCATCTCCGTCTGCAGGAAATAATACAGATTCTACATGCTTTAAATATGATCAAATGATGTTTGCTTTCAATTTTGCTAATGTTTATAGTCTTATTAAAGGCACCGTATGTGATAATTATGAGTCAATCGAGAGAAAAATTTAATGGTATTTAAGCCAATCCTTAGTGTTTCCCAGGTGGTTATACTATCGGTAATGTGATTAATAATAGTGATAGTGAAATATGTACCTTTTTAATACGAATCACCTAGTAATTGAACGTTTTCTCTTTCTGACACTTAAATAAAAATAACTTTCGATTTAACTAAAGCAAAATTAATCAAAGAGATTGAACTAACGATGATGTGATTTAGTCTAAAACTAATTACACGAGGGTGAATCTAATTAATCGTCTCGTTAAAACAACCGCGCACTCTATATAAAAAAAAATGGACCAATATCGAGCACCTGTGTAACCCTTGGTAATTTGAATCGAGTGTGAGGCTGATTGATCACTGGATACAGAAATAAACCAAAATATAGTTATGTTAAGACACGTAGCGTTTTGTTAGGTGTTTAAATTATCATTTCTATAAGTTATTATTTAATGCAAAATATGATTGACGTTTAACTTAAATGGGAAAACCCAATTTTAAGAAAGTTACTTTTATGATTTTTATATTTGGCAATATCTTTCATATTAAAATTTTCTGTAATTTTATATATTAAGAGATATCTAATAAGTTAGTTATATATCACCCAATAAGTATATGATCATAATTTTGTACGTAAATCTTTAAATCTTTGAATGTTGACATAAAGTGGTAATAATAGTAACAGGCATGTAAGTGTAAGTGAATAGGCAGCCTTTTATTGTTTCTCAAAACTAACCCTCCCGAAAGCGATTTGGAACAATTGTACCTATAATAATATATGAAACATATAGTAAAGCTTTCCACCTATTTAATGTACTGTTTTAGTTTGATTTGAATTTGGAATCATATTTCGGAAGAACGTTACTTCTTTACAAAAAAAGACGCCATTTTTTATTATAAATTGAATGTGAAGATTTAAACATGAACAACTGAACGATATTAATTTCTTTTGTTTATCTATTATACTTATTGCAAGGTACGATTTAACAGTTATTCTCTCTATTTGTAATAAACGCGTTGTGTCATAAAACAAGGAACTGACAAGGTGTGTTGCAACATGGTTGAAAGTGTTGATATATAATATGTCCCTTCGCGTTTACACGACAAAGGAAGCGGTGAATTCTAACGTTAGCGTGGCGTCATATTATGTCGACGAAGCTCACTAGCGCTTCGCAATGTCGTTTTCGATTCGAATTTCTTAGAATATCCATCCAAGTTACGATGAAATCACTAAAGTGTTGTACATTTCCGAATCGTTTTTCATAAAATATATTATGTACGCAAAACGTCGAACAATACAATACTTATATTCGAATTTTTTTGCTCTGAAATAGCACACATCGATTGGAAAGCGTAATGAAGCATTCGCTCACAGTCATTGAATATATGAATTGGCATCATTCATTCGCATAAGCAATACAGAATTTTAAATGTCTCTCGAGGATAGAATACGCAAAAATCAAATCGAATAACTTCGCAATGTAAAAAATATAAATAAAATACTGTAAATTTATTCACAGTAAGAATTGAATTATTATTTTGAATTTAATTTTCAAATCTATAAAACTTTAGAAAAAAATGGATATGATGAAATGAATTCAGTCACTGCCTTACCGATAAACGCTTTACTATTTATAAAAAAATGTTTGTTTTTAGTTTCCTTTTTTACAATTACCGTTAGCTAAAAAGATAGTATAAGGCATTATTCGTAGAAAAGGAAATCAATTATGATTTGCAAGAAATATTCTTAAATTAATTCTAGCGTATATAAATATGGCAAAAACTGTTATGCGTTCGATGATACGCACCCGTTTGATCGTCCTGGAAATCCTCTCGCCAAATTCGTAAGGAGCGACCTTATTTTTGGGGTTGCAATCGATGATTTTGCTGTTAGTCGTATTAGCGTTGCGCCTGATGGTGCCACGAAGGAAGTCGGGCCTCTTGCGGAGCATGCGAAGTATGGAATCGATGAGCACTTGGACTGCATCGTACATCAGAGCTGCTTGGGCCTGTTAAAGTTTACGATAAGCATTAGATTATTGTAATATAATACGTTATGAATTAAAATAAAAATAATAAAAGAAGTAATTGCGAAGACAGTACACAAAATTAAATCGACACATGTTACTTCATTTAATCATATTGTGTAATAAATTAAAATAATGTTTTATATGTATATGTATTTAATTATATCAATAAATGATTATCCAATTAGTGTCAGCTAAACAAGGGTTCCGATCTTACCTTTTGGCTTATGGTCTTTGTATTTGTTTCTTTGTTATATCGAGTAAAATATACATAAGTACTACTCTATTTTTAATCGAAAAAAACGCTAAAAGTTAATGTTTATTAATAATGATAAGAATTAACAATATTTGTCAAGGAATGCGTGCAAATACCATAGAATTTGGATATAACTAAAAAGCATGAACAAAAAGACGCCCTAAATTAGACGAATGGAAGGAATATTCAGTAATTAAAATAAGTTTATTCGTATTAGGAGGTTATACTCGATAATTTAAATTATCACAATACCATTACACAATATAATATCAAAATAGATATTTCATTAAAATATTCCCGAATTACCATAGAAAAGTCTATGTCAATAAACTATAATAATTGAAATTATAAGAAAACGCATATCATCACAGTCAAGAAGCGAACATTTACAAAGATCGCCAGTTGAATGTTTAATTAGAATTTCATAATGATTTGGGTACGTGCCCCCCCAGAATTATTTTCGCTTGATATTACAATCACGTAAATATGTAATGGCAACCTACACCCCTGTTTTTAGTGACCCTTGCCTTCGAGATGAATCTCAATGAACTTCTTCGCGTCTGGAAGGGATCTTAATTGAAGCCTTGGGTCTATCCGTTTGTATTGATTTTACTATCGTTCGTTGAAATCTAATATACATTTGTAAAGGATTTTGTATATCTTGAAATACTAATTGTGTTTGTTCTGTAAGACTGATAAACGTTCGAAGTAATAATATTAATTTAACTCAATAGTAAGAATGGAATGATTTAACACAAAAATATTGAAATTATTAAAATGAACTTATACATCAAAATTGATGATGGAAGGAAAGAATGATGATAATACTAATCGTCAATATTTATTTATTAAATACCACATATTTTATTTATTTAATTAAAAAATATTTCGTTAATAATATTTAATTAAATAAATAAACTTGGAACTAAAAAAATAAAATATTTGATATTTAATGAATAAATATTGACGACACGGCTTAAGAGAGCGTCATGTCGTTTGCCGTGACGGCATACGGTCCGGAATTACTTCCAAAGCAAGGCACGCTCATTAATGTTCCATATCAAAATTGAATAACCTTTATCTATAATAATTATCGTCTATCACTATTAGACTGTTATACTCCAGTAAGATTTGTATTATTAGTGTTTCTATTTGTATTTGAATTTGCTTAGGACTCAAGGTTGATATAGTCTACGTGCGGTACAATACTATACACAATACACGGTACAATATTCACATGATAAACGTCTCGATGAGCAAATGTCTTTATCATATTAAATAGCTGGAATACAGAGCAGTATTGCTTCATTGCCGCTTGCTTATATTTTATCGGTGGTAGGATTTGGTTTGGGTAAAATAATGCGTGCGAACTTTCTGTTGTTTAAATTGTAAGTCAATGTTATTGGTACTAGGGATACAATTAATTAGACCTGGCTGCGGTCATCATCATTTTTGAAGAGAAAATTTTTAAATATAATCATATTGCAAATGGAAATAATTAATTGATTGCGAGAACTTCTAAAACAGAGATATTGTACGAAAAATGTTTTAATTGAATCTCAATCACTCACCGAGACCGATGGGCGTCGCCACTGTTCAAAAAAGTTTTGAACGATCTTCCTAGAAAGGTCGAGAACTCGGAAACCGGTTATGTTAATGGCACCGAACTCTGCTACCTCTTTATCCCAATGTTCATCCATCACCTGAAACAATAATATAAATTTACTTATATGAACTTGCCGAATGCATATTGTGTTTCTTATATATACTTGTAAGACTGTATTAAAGTGGCATGGTCTAGTTTATGTTCATTTTATTGTCAACCGACGCAAAAGGAGGCGTGTTATAAGTCTGAATTTTGTGTCTGTATCTCTGTTTGGCTGTCTACATGAGGTCGTAGCTCTCGTACGGATGAACCGATTTTTATTTAGTTGCTCTTGTTTGAAAGATATAGTCAAGAGTGTTTTATGTTATGTTTGTAGAAAATTTATTCAGCCGTTTAATAGATAATGTCTCTTTTATAGCGTTATTTTTATATTATTGAAACAAACAATAAATAAATAATACTAACAATAAATAAATAATAATAATGTAATTCGATGAAGTAGTCACTGTATATCTAATGTACTTAAGTATATTTTTCTGTTGTGTCTATTCTTTCAAAGTTAGCGTAAGTATCCTCGATACTTATTATTGTCTAATAAAATATTTCTAAGCTGAAAACTACATCAAGACAGTTGCTTTAAATGTCATACTTAGTGCACTTTATTGTCATTTTATTGCTATCCGTCCGTAAGGAAAAGTCTATTTATAAAAATTTAAGTCGTACCGAGGCAGTAACAACTTCTATCTGTAGCATAATACATGGGAGCGGGCTAGCTGGTAGATACCATAGTTCGTCTTAACGATAACTGGTCGGGATACTCACCAAACCACTCAAGAGGTAATGGTAGTTCCGTCGGCCAAGTCTCACATCACGTACGTGCTGAATTACTGCATCTTTAGCTAGTTTAGCGCTGGAGTCGAGTACAACACATTTGTTGCTCCAACGATCCAACATCTCGAGCGAGCTAAGAAATGTAACCACTTCCGTGCCACTAGACACACGTTTCACGTTCGTAATGCGGAATGTCTCTTTCCCAGGTTGCAGACTCTGGTACAGTTGTTGCAGACGCAGGAGACCTGGAAACATAAATAGCATTAATATTGTTCTAGAAATATTTTATTTGTATTATACATGTATTATAAAAAAACACAAATAAATCCTAACTTCATGGACTTGTTTTGAAATTGAATAATAGATTGTCGATAGGTAAAGCTGAATAATTACTTTGTTTGTTTGAAAAGGGTAATACTCGGATCATGCTATTTAAAAAAAAAATCGTTAAATTTGACACTAATTGAGTAAGGTGAGATCAAATGAATATCTCATTAATTTAACGTAATATTTTTGTTGATACAGACTATCTATCTTATGTATAAATTACTTCATATATTTGAATAAAACTAAAATAACATTAAACAAGTAAGGCGTGGTATATTTCACGATAGAATAGCTGATGAATGAGAGTTTAATTGTATCTAGGCAAGCTTGAATAAAGGTATATTATAGAAAGTAAATAGACTATATATCTTTTTATTTTGAAATAATTTCGCAAAACAAACCTTTTTAAAGTCAGTTTGAGTCTGATTAAATGATGGGACACACTTAAAGAAGGTCCGTAGCAATTCATTTCAAAGGGTAAAAGAGAGTCCAAGTAATTAATAATGCTAATGTAAAATTCTTTAGTTTCTCACTTCACAGGAACATAAAACGATTTTAAATAAAATAAGTAACTGTGTTCCAATTGTTTTTATAAAAAAAAAACTTGCGTGCTCCTTAAAATAGATTTTTAAAATGGTTGCACTAATTGAGAAATTTTAGTAACGCGCGCAAAGCAATTCACAAAAGAAACTCATATGGGACAAACAGAGAATCTTTTTATAAGCAGGAGAGTAAGCCTACTCCAAACACAGAAGAAGTAAAGATAAATAACCAACGTTGATATTGAATTGTCACGATATAATTCGTTGAGATCTTGAATAAACTATGATATTCATTTTGAAACGACAAATTGCTTTTAAAATGTCAGCGTATTTGATTTTGGAGCTTTGAGAGTACAACTATAATTGATTTAGATAATAGCGTAATAGCGTATTTTAAATATATAAAATGATTTATAACTTTATAGTTCTTGTTTTTTTTTATTATATAAAAAGCCAACGCTGTGTGCAATTTAGTTTCTTATTTTATAGTACAATCATAAATAACATAAATATAAAAATTGCATACCTCACTTATAGGCTAACTTAATATGCATAGAAAATACATATATATATATATACCTATATATTGTAATATCTGGAAAATGTAATGTTAGTCAATGTGATGTCAATTGCAGCATCATGTACTAATTATTGAAACTAAACAGGCGTGATTAATCCAATTATGACACTGGGACAATCCTCACGCACATCACGTTCATATTTAGATTCTATGTTAGGAATAAATCATACACCCGACTATTATTTTTAACTATAATTTGTTAATTATCGGTCTACCGTCATACGCATTTGAGCAACGCAACGTGGTGAAATAAGTAAGAACTCTCACCACGAAAGAAAGGGCCACACCCAGTAGTGTCATACCTAAAGGCTTCTGATTATTTTATTGATAACATAAATGTTTAATATTCATGAAATTTAGAGGCATTTATTTATATAATACAAGTTTTAGCCACGACTTTAAACCAAGTGCTAGGAGTTTTTTTTATAGAATAGGTAGGACGAGCATATTGGCTAACTGATGGTAAGTGGTCACCAACACCCATATACTTTAGGATTGTAAGAAATGTTAACCATCGCTTAAAATGCCAATGTGCTACCAACCTTGGGAACTAAGATGTTAAGTACCTTGTGAATATCTTGTAGAACATCGGATTAATATATAATTTTTCTATATTAATTCTATTTGTAATTCTCTATCAATATAGATTAATTATACGGTAAGCAGATAGTGACTATCAAAGGTTTTTGGCACCAATTAAGTCGACATAACGTTCATAATAAAAGTCGAAAATTTGAAATTTACACTCATGTCTGAAATAGTCTGGTTCCATTCAGAATTGATTGCGGTAAGTCTACAAAAATGCGGTTAAAATTCGTCATGTAAACCAATTAGCTCGCGTCGAGTGCAAGTTAAAAAGTGTACGTCAATAAAAAAATTAAAAGGAAAAACTTAAAATTACAACTTATTATTATACAAGGAATATTAAAACAGTGCCAATGTTTATGGATGGTGACCACATACCATCTAGCAGCTGATTTTCCAATCCGCCTTTTTTAATAAATATATTTTATTTTTTGATTATAGGCATTAATTTTTAATTATTAATATGAGAAGACATTGTTACTTAGTTATGGAGTATAAAATTGATTGAAGTGTAGAGTCGAGATGACTAAATGAATTGAATACGTGAATTTTAACAAGACACGGATTCATTTCTGGTAATAACTCGCCCCAACCTATTTTTTATTTACCTGCACGATAAGCAACAAGATTTCTCCGTAATAAGAGGGGAAGGCCCAACAAAAGAACAATTATGAACTGGACTTTACTTTTCTTAATATATTAAATATTTTTATTTGAAATATATTGTAATACATTTTTGTATATATATATATATATATAGTAATTTAATTATATTGTGACATATTCGTAAAAATATTTTGGAACAATAAGGTCCTCCAGACCGATTTCGGCTACGGCGGCCAATCTCAGGAGAGACTAGCCAACTGCTCTACTGAGATATTATAGTGCACAAGTGTGTGCGCAAACATAGGTGCACTCTCTTTTCCTTAGATCTCATAATCCGATGGGACGGCAATCCGACACGACCGGAAAGAGTTCAGGCGCAGGACCAACGGCATAACGTGCTTTCCGAGGCACGGGAGTGTACACACTTCCAACTTCCAGACTACGGGCTGCTACTGAGAATTTTCTGACAGAAAACCCCAATAACTACTTTTTGGTCTGACTTGGGAATTGAACCCGGGACCACCGAGTCGGCGGCCTAGACCAACGAGGCAGTCAAACTGGAACAATAATGGACTCAAAACATAAATAACATTTTAATACAGACAATATATTATACATGCCATGTAAATTTTTGTCTTATGTCAATATTACTTTATTAACATCTAAATTAAATCAAGTAATCCCTTAACACATGTCTACAGAGATAAATGTTTAATAATATTCAATTCGATTGAATAACTTTTCGTGTTTTAATAACGCGCCACAAAAGCGATTTCTGGGTCGATTTGATGGAAATGTCAATGGAAGATGAAACACGTCATTCATCACGGAGACTCATTATGCAGCAATGGATGTAGTGATAATTTGAGTGTAATATCCGCGAAAAGATTGGAGTAGCGAAGACGACGGCCAGAAGAGGGTTGACGTGTACGTAATGGAGGCGTTATCGTTAGATTTGGGCCATCATAGTTACGTGTTGGCCAATGTTTGAACAAAATGTTATTGTAACAGAAGCTCAAAAAAAAAACCAATTAATTTAAACTTTATTCGTGTATGCTTAAGGTAGGATTTACATTCCGATATAGATTCTACTGTCATGTAATGCAGTGGTTCGAGTTATTTAAGTTTTCGAGTCCGTGAAAAATGTAAGATCGTTTAATAATATTTGACATGACAGTTTTGATATTTTAGCTTACCGTTCTTTTTATAGACGAAATTCAAACGATTTACTTTGTTATGATTGCATGATAGATGTTCCTTATGATTGGTATTCAAAGAAATATAGTGTTATAATAATCACTAAAATATTCCTTATTTCTTAACTATTAGCTTGTTCATATATAGATTAGCAAGTAATCTATTTCCCTCGAAACTGTAATGATCTTCGGCTATGTTTGTTCATTCTGAACTCGTACGTTTAAACTTGTGTGTACTAGCTACTTCGTTGCAGTAACTTAGTCCGTCTTTTACATGCTAAATTCGAATCGAAAAGTTTAGTAGGTCTAAAGGATCAGCTCAATTTAAGCCCCGGAATGTTGAACTTTTTCAGTATTTATCTGCTTCGCTGTTCTGAGTAAAAAATATTAGTGCTTAATCCAACTGTAAATATACTTTGCTTTTGTGATTGCAACGAAGGTTTAAATTGTTTGAGCTTAGACGATTTCCATCTCGCCATTAAACAGAAAAAAACATTTTCGTTAAAATTTTTTAAGAGATAGAAAGACCCAGTTGATACTCGAGCTCAAATTGCCCTGAGGTCGAACACGAGGTAATAAGCGATGTTCTTAAGCGAGGTAATTTCTATATATATTACATACATATATTTCCTATACATAAATAGGGAATTTATGCAGCGTATGGACACATGGGGTCGGGACTTGAGCTCGTCTGGTTATGCGTAGAACTTTACTCTACGTATTATATCAAAATCTTAGTGTTCTCGGTATGCTTGCGCAGTATCTTTCAATGGTGGGGTTAGGTCATATCGCGTCATGTGAAGCGTTAGTAAATCTATAAAACTGGTTCCACAGAATGGTTGCGCGAGGCAGGAAATGCTTAAAAAATCGTGCTGTTGTGGATTTCCAAACATCGAGGTGGTGAGGATGGAGTTTCGAATTCTGGTGCGATGTCCAGTGGTGAAATTCAGCAACCATATCAAATAACTCGTCAGTACATTCTCCGTGATACATGCAATAGAGGATGCAGGGTGAAGAAGCTGGTAGTGAGGAGCTTCCGCCCAGAGATGAGGGTCATATTTGCGCCTCGTAAGGTTTTAGGCAATGAGCCGACGTGAAGTATTGTTTTGCCTTGTTGAGCACACCAAGCTTTTCGGAAGCCAATTTGGCTTTACCTTCCAATTGACAGCAGAACTGAACAACCTTCGAAATCTTGACGCCAAGTATTCCAATACTGGCTGCGGCAGCGAAAAGGGAAGTATTTTAGAAATAAGGGGATGTGACAAAAGGTGACTTTTTAGACGGTTAATCCGCCCAGTAGATGTTGATAATGTCGCGTAGGTACTTTATATGGAATCTATCTTTTGTCCATATATGCTTGCGGTACGGACATACATGACATATTTCAGAGGCATAAAGGATGCGTCGTACACAGCTTGTTGCTTGTATGTTTGTATCACCCCTAGAACTCGTTTGACTCGTTTCAATTTAAACCGTTATCATTGGAAGTTGTTTATTACTAAAATAATAATAATATATTCATATAACATTACGTAATATATACAGATTTTACTAAAGCGTTTGACACTATTGCACATGATATCCTTATGTTTAAATTAAAAGCTTATGGGTTCACTGGGTCACTATTGGATTGGCTATCGTCGTACATAATAGACCGATCATTTTATGTTGTCGCGAATGGATATCAATCCCCTACTTATCGGATCGACTCAGGTGTACCTCAGGGATCACATTTAGGACCTGTATTATTTAATATCTTTATTAATGATATTACAACTTGCTTCAATCATTCATCAGTTTTTATATACGCAGATGATTTAAAATTTGCAAGAGTAATTGAGTCTCCCACAGATTGCGTCCTCTTACAGAACGATCTCAATACTTTAATATCTTGGGCTCTGGACAACAATATGACTCTCAATTCAAAAAAATGTTTCAATGTTAAATTCACCAGAAAGTTACAACCTACATGTTTTGATTATCATATTAACGAACATAAACTGCAAGAACTCGAAACAATAAAAGACCTAGGCGTCACCTTTGATAGAAAACTAACGTTTATAAATCACGTTGATAAGGTTAGCGCACAAGCTTCTAAGACGTTGGGCTTTGTGTTGAGAAATACCAAATTATTTAAAAATGTTAAGACTAAACAGTTTCTCTACAATAGTATGGTTCGTACCATTTTAGAGTATGCATCGACAGTCTGGCGACCCCATTATGCCACACATATTCTAAGATTAGAAAGAATTCAAAAAAGATTTTTATGGCATATAGCTTTTAGTGAAGGTATTGTTAAGAAAAAATCCACCTACACAGAGCGACTAACACATTATAAAATGACATCATTAAATAAACGAAGAGAACTGTTGGATCTGCTATTTTTGTACAAGATTCTCAACAATATAGTAGACTGTCCGGAATTACTTTCAAAAATCCTATTTAGAGTTCCTGCCAGATATCCTCGATCTCCTATAACACCTCTCTGCCCACCCTTACGTAGAACTGTTCTTGGTGCGAATTCCTTACTTTCGAGACTGTGTAAACTCCTTAACCAGGTGTCTTCTTTTGTTGACATCCACGCGAATTCAATACGAAATTTTAGAAAGTTTGTAGATATGTACCTAAATAGTAAATAGTTAAGAGTACCACTTTTTTTGATGTAATTGTTTTTTATTTTCATTTTTTTTTTTTTTTTTTTAATTTTTCTTTTTTATATTTACATATGAATTGTTTTTGATGTTCTTTTTTTTACTAGCATGTTGTGTTTACTTGTAATTGATTTCTACACTTAGATAATAAGTTTGTATTCATTGTTTCTGTAAATGTATTAGTGTAAGGAATTGTAAGTAAACCTAATAAATAAATAAATAAAAATAAATAAATAAATAAACATTACTATATACATTTAAATCAATTATTAAACAATTGAATATATTACTCACACGACGTATGATTATATATTCTGTTTTAATATATTATATTTGAGCAAATAAAGAACTTACATTTAAATATGGAACTCACTGTAAGTACCTAATTTCGTTTTCTTATTTTTAGAACAACACAGGGTTAAAAACATGGACGAGGAAATTCGTGTGCCTCTTTGAAACTTGATATATCAAAGCAAGTATTTAGTATAAAAGTAAAAAAAACCTTTCAAAGTAGCTGCAATTTGATCTTGCAGCTTTGAATTGCAGACCAAATTAGTGATACGGTCTTAATAAAGTAAGAAGCTTAAATATACTTAAGTTATTCATGACTTATTTAGGTGGGACAAAAAGCCAGCTTATATACATTTGTCATGTATAAATAATAATATAATAAAAGTTAACAATTTTGCCGATTGCAGTTCGCCATTATTGTATTAATATGACGTCATATTATTGATTATGAAATCTATATCTAACTAACATCTCGATATTAGCATCAAGTTGAAATGGTTATATATTATTTGTAATTGTTTTATGATTGAATAGAAAAAAAATATCGGAGGGAACATTGAGTTATAATTTACAAAGTTAGCAAGTTATTTGACCTAACTCCACTATAAGAAATGGTACCTTTTTAAGGAATTCCAAATAATAAACAGCTCTAAATATAGCTGGAGAAGTCGCATCACGATTTCGACAGGGTTGGCCCCTCGGCCGGCGGTGAGTCCATTCATCTCGTACAATATAAGAAAAGATGTAACCATTCCTGAACAGGAATCACGTCCGACGAGCTACAACGCCGGAATTCCGTCAGAGCGAACGGTCTTAGTCTTAGGTAATTTCACTTTATAAAAAGAAAGATTTCGTAACTCTTAGAAATGTGATGTATTATTCCAATTTGCGTTAAATGTTATTATTAGTTCTTAGCGCGAACATAACAATGTTAAATTTATTAGAAGTGGCTAATAAATTTAACATTGTTATGTTTTAGTTCGGTGGATGAGTGAGCCAGTGTAAGTTCCTCACATTAGTTGCGCAGCGCTGTAAAGGATGGTTACTATCTAGAGGCCCATTTGCCTGACCTGTCAACCTATTATAAATAAAATAATATTAAATATATATTTATATTTTATATTTATTATACATATATATTTTATAGCGCGGGAGGTCAAATGACTCTACTTCACCTGATGGTAAATGGTAGTTGATACCAAACGCGACGACGACGGCTAGTGCAGTCGGTAAGCCGAATCTGCTTTAGCCGTTATATAGATTTATCTTGATTTAAAATCCATTTCATAGAAAGGTATCTTGGAATTTAAAGCAAATAACAATATTATAAGTCGACTTCAAGAAGTATTATAACAAAAGTCAATGGAAACTTGTACTTAGTTAGAAAACCTGTTTTCCTTTGAGGAATCGATGAATGTCTGAGATTTTATAGTTCACTGCATTTTAATATTCACTATTGTATACTGCTAATAGTTACATAAAGGGGAGAGTAACAATGGGATAGTTTAGTTAGTAATGATACTGAGTGCTGGATAGCCGTGTCTAGAGAACACGTGTTTATTGACCGAAGTGTTGACAACTGTATTTTCATTTGCATAAAGCTATAAGTAATGTCTGTAGTTATAAAAAAACAGTTTTTTTTTCTATATTATTTAGATTTTTTATTTATTGCAATAATAATATGATACTGGTATGAATAACTGTAATAAATATACCGTTTTCTCCCTAATGGAATAATATGACGCATTGAATACCTCATCGTAAACCTGTATGCTTGGTGGGGTAATACACCTTAACAGGATAGTTGTACCTTTATCTTAAACCCTAAAGCTTACATAAAAATATAACAACAGGACATCAGAAGCGTAAATAAAACTTTGTCAGCCTTAAATCTATTACTATCGAGATTCAATTTTAACATTAACCTTTTTATTTTATCGGAATGCCGGCTTTCTGACGTCATTAATCTTCCCAAGATACCAGGATACACGTGGTTCAGCACTTCAATAAACTACAATCAAAATTATAAGGTTATTGTTATTTTAATTTTCAAAGTCGAGGAACCTAACATACAGGAGGCTAATGGACTCACATTAAAAATAAATAAAGACATCGTGATAATTGCCTTAATGCCTCAAAATCGATATATTTGACTTTAGAAGATCCTTTGAAGTATAACTAAATCCTAAAACATTTTTTGCCCAAAAACGCTATGATTTTAAAGCAGCAAGGCTTTACAATGAATTAAATATATCACACTCAATTTAAAAATTACTTAAATTCGCATGTACAACAAAAGTAACTTAGCGGCTTTCAAAACTGGACCATGAAGAACAGAAAAAATATTAATAATAAACAAACCATTGTAGTAAAAAGTAGCATGTACTTATTATGTTATATAATTTACTCATCCATATCATATATACAAATGAGCACATGACACACAAAGACACACACACGCGCATATTTACAGGTATATATTTATAACTAGAAATAATATTATAAAAGTTTTAGTCTTTCTCCTATTTACTATAAATTGCAATATTAAAGCCTTAGTACAGGGCAACCCATTGAGTTTGGTGTAAAAAAATATAGATCTAAATTAAACTGTAACGAAATATATTTTTTATAAAAACTAACAAAAATAAAATAAAAGAGAAAATGAACACCATACACCTGAGCACTTCTAACAATTCCCGCGGTACCCGTTGTCATTTCTAGAGCACTCGTAGTGATCTTTTAATCTTATCACGTAAATACCCTTCTTGATTAAAATACCCGCCTTGGTGTAAAGCGATATCTATAAATACAGTGAAATTGTAACAGGGTCTTGTCTTTTTTTTTTAAAAAGGTAAAAAACTATTTTAAGAGAAACATTATCCTTCAAATTTTATCCCCGTAGACAAGTTTTTTTTTGGAATATATCTATCTCACTAGATGTATGCGTTATATAAAAAGCTTGTATTATAATTTCAGCTTTCTAGACTCAGTACAGAAAATGACTAACAAGTATGTGTATTATTTTACACTGCATATATTCACACCAAACGTGCTCGCATTATTAGCACACACTCATACATATTGTATATGTGTATATATATGTGTATTTTTTACGAATATGCTTTTTTGCGCGCCTAAAGCCAGCAAAATTTCAATTTTCACCCGTGCCTCCCTTAACACACTTGTTTCGGTGCACGATTTCTATCTACAACGACCGCCAATCGTTATTATATTAGCTTTTTTCCTTTGTTTCAATATTCCATAGAATTACAACGATTTTTTATATAAAATATTAAGCACATATCATGTTAATGTGAAACAGTATTCTATTATTCATTAGACATTCCAAAATTTAGAACAATCTAGAGGATTACTTCAATAATAAAGAAAATAAGGAAACCCGCATGTGTCAAATTTCACTGAAATTCTGTCACATGTATATTCCGCCAACCCTCATTGGAGCAGTGTGGTGGAATAAACTCCAAACCTTCTCCTCAGAAAGAGGAGAAGAGGCCTTAGCCCAGCAGTGGGACATACACAAGCTGTTATTATTATTATAAAGAAAATAAGTAGCGAAAGAAACTCAGCGAGATTAATAATAATGGCCTGACCGATTTCGGCGACCAATCTCAAGAGAGATATTTCTGACTGGATCAACTACTATCATACCGTATGAAATAGCCTTTAATATTTACAATATTGATATACATATATATTATATATACAATATTATTTATTAAAGTGTACGTCACTTCATTTTCATTGAAGATACTTACGATCTATCATATTCGATCAAAATTAAAAACGTGTCGAATCGTCACTACACGTACGTTCTTATTTGTAGTTTCATACTTCGAACGATTGAATGAATCTTTTGTCACGGAATCTATTGGAGAAGTTCAATCGTATCAATTCACATGCTTCCGTACTTTTATAAGAATTTTTACGACGTTTCTTAGATTTAAATTTTTCGAACATAAACCTGGTGTCGTTCAAAAACCTAATATCTATGAAAGAGCGCGGTGATAAAACAGTAGCGTTTTAGTAATATATAATAAAATTGGTGTTCAAAATTTAATAAAGGAGTGGTCATATATTGGACGTCGGTAACAGTTACCACAGATCTGCATGAAACTAAATCGTGCGATAGTAACTATCTTCAACCGGTATAATGTGAATGTAATGAAATTCATTATAATTTGAGCAATGAATCCAGCTCTGAATTGTTAGGGGAAAATCCGGGGTTTTACACATTAAACTCGCTGAATAAATCGAAAGTCGATAAAACCATTCCTGTACAGAATCCGAAACCGGCTGTACTTAAATGGGTCCCGGTTAAAATTTTATTTAGCGAAAATTATCAACAGTTATTCTGGATCGAAAATAAACAGTACTCGTAAAATGTTACATTTGTTTTATTTATTACTGTGTGCGTGCGATTCGATAAAAGAACTAGTGGTTGTGTTTGAAAATAATTAATTAATTTTTTAAATAATGGTTGAATTAAAATAACGATTGTAATATTATATTTAGTATAATCAATCATCTTTCATTAGTTAATCTATTCAAATGGTATTATTAAAAGTTTCATCGATAAAATTGATCTGATGCTGCAAGTCGCATTCAAATGCTCTCATTAGAAGTTAATTTATGTGTGGGTAAATAAACAAGCGGCAGAAAGACAAACGGACATTAAGTTTTATGTATGTATATGTAGTGATGCTGCCATAATTATTATTACCTTATTGGTGTAGTGGCTATTTCCAGCTCCTCGGTTCACTTGGAGTTAATACATGTTGTTGGGTTTCCTCACAAGACGTTCAATAAAAGAGAACATGGAAGTTTTTAGACGCCTCGGAAAGTACATTATATTGGTGCTATATTTAAAATCCTTCTGGTCGTTTCAGATTTGCCGTTTCGTATTATGAGAGTGAGTTTAGTGCATTTGTGTTTGCGCTATAATATATTGCGCAGTTAGCTAACCTCCCTTGAGAATGGCCACCGTGATCGTAAGCGGGTATAACATTGTATATGTATACTAATACATATTAATATAAAATATAATATGGATAAAGTTTCGAAATATATATTGATGTATATCAAGATTATTTAATATATATTACGATTTGTAAGAACTCCATCGAAAATGTTATTTTTTGGAAAAAATAGAGATAGTCTGTGAATGTCCTATTGCTGGCCTAAGACTTCCTCTCTTTTGAAGGATTGTTTAAAGCTAAAATGATGGTTGGTGCACACACGTGACAGAGGACTTCAAAGCGATTCGGTTTTAATTAGGTATTATGTAATACATAAATGTTACATAAAACATTGTGCTAACGACTAATAAAAAACTAATAAAAAAAAACAACTGAAGTATTGAATATCAAATATGGTTGCAATATGGTTATAATAGTAATAGTTATTCGTTTCGTTACAGAACAATGTGAAATTTAAGAACATTTTCGATGTTTATAAACGTTGATGTGACTACTCGTTAAAAATTCTGGCTAAAAATTCGGTCGAATGGGCGTTTTTCAAACACCAATGTTATATGATATTTTAAATTTAGCTTCAATATTTTGACTTTTTATTTAACCAGCGCATTTTCACATATAACTAAAGTATGTAGGCGTTATAATTTTTAGTAGACACTTCATGTGCATAATTTGTGTATAATTTATCCACTGTTTGGTGGAAATTCTGCCACATTTATCCACCGAATCACATTGTAGAAGCGTGGTGGTAGAAGCCGTGTGTAGACAAGATATTTTTACTGTTGATAATGTAATCAAAATTGTATGTATATATATATATATATATAGATATACTTTTTTGTAATTAGGTTATTCCAACAATTAAGTCCTTTAAATTAATTAAATAAGTAAAAAAATATACATATTCAAAATACATTTAGACTTAGAAAGCTACAAGAGAAAATCTCAAGCTAAATGGTTACCGTCACCAGTATCAAAGATACGCGGTCCCTTTGAGCATACACTGGTACAAATACCTTTTGAAACTGAAATAACATGAAATATATTTAGCGTTGGAATAACTTACGAATGTGTTAGAGGTTTGCTTATGCATTTTATGACTTTTCCGTTCAGATATTCTCAGTAGTATACCGGATTTTGAAAGTTGATATACTCGTATTAAGCCAGACGAACTTTCGTTGCCAGTAATACTGAGTTTTGTTTATTGGCAATTTATTCGATTACTGTCATAAGTATGATTTTCTTTAAAATAAATGATTCTATACATAACAAACCAGTGGTAACTTTACATTCAATTTATTTATGTTAAATAATGTAGTTATTTACCTAAATTTACTAAACTCAAGGTGTCATCGCCTATGGGTAGCAGTGACCGCTTATCTTCATATTGCCCGTTTGTTCGTCTATTTCGTCATCACAAAAAAAATATTAAAATCATTACTGCAATAGTTAAAAGGACGTTATGATGTCGTAACGTGTGTGTGTGTGTGTGTGTGTGTGTGCGTTCACTTTAGATACTTACGTATCTGAATAATGAAATTATCTATAATCATTATGAACAAACACGCTAGTTACGCAAATGAATTGCAAATAACAAACTTAATACCGCGGTATCCAAACTTTCTTTAGTTTGGCACGAGCTCTTGCAACGTGATTACAACGGCATTTACTCGGGTTCAGTCGAGATGCCAGCTTGTTTTATTCAGAGTCTTACTAAATCCCTCTCCTTCTGTAGCGACAATACGTGGGATCAACTCCATTGTTGGCTGTATCGAGCTTGGTGATTAGGCGTTTCATGCCTCGTGATGAAATTCGTAATTTTCTAATGTTTTGTTTTTATTATCATAAATAAGTACATATAACATTATGATTATAGTAGCTTCACACACAATATAATCTCGTAAAGCTTGTAAGCTTGTTCAATTTGGCACATCCGCAGATATATTGACTTCGATATCTTGACTTCAATTATAAATATTTTTAATCAAAAAATATCAAGGTATTACGTAAATAATAAAATCGAGTATTCTAACAGAGATTGAAGTGTTATATATAAGGTAAGATACGGCATCCAAAGTTCATTAAAAAAATGTAAAAATCTAGTAAAAAAAGTAAAAATAAAAACAACACACATTCAGTTGAAAAATCATCAAAGTGGAAACCATACGTAAGCCCCACCGTGAATTTCGGTTCATTTCTAGAATTTTTAACAAAAAAGTGCCGGACACGGTCTAAAAATCACATTCACAAAAAGTAGGTGTTTGCTTTGAGAAGTGGCAAACTGTTTAAAACTCGAATTTACATATCGTAGAATTCATAGCCTAGTTTAACAATCATGAATTTAATTTATATAAATAGACGGGTCGACTGTGGTGAGCAATGTAAGCTCGCGTCGTCGGCCAACAATGCTCTCAAAAGGCAATAACAGCGCTACTTCACTGCCTCGCCTATTTATCGCGTACACTTTGCATCTCCTCAGTAATGGCGGCGAGATCGTTCCTACTCTAGGGTGAAATACACACAGTTAGAAATGGATAACGATGTTAAGACATATGAAAAATCAAAATATTGTCAAGTCGGTGTATTCAAATACGTCATCGTTCGCGATGCTGGCCATGTTTTAAATTAAATATTCGTTTGTTCAATTTATGCTGATTACGATCGTTGTGAAATTTAGTGGAAAATATCATTCACAATAGTTTGTGATTATAAAGACCGGAAATATGCGTTTTGTATTATTTTTTCTAACGAGTCCGTGGTATTTTTCATTTTTGTTTAATGACTTTTTTTATAACGGATTGTTCTTTTAAGGTTCCATTACTCACTTGTTGTTGTAAAGCTTGGATCTTATTCCACTGAAATCAACAACGGATTTGGTGGATACAAGATTTCATCCGAAAAAATACATGTTTCTTCACAATGTTTTCCTTAAACTTCGTGTATGGGATGAATTATAAATGTAAATTAAGCTTATGGAAAATATAATGACGCTAGCCTGTTTTTGAAGCCGTATTCGGAGGATCTGGTCCACACGACCGTGATACAATATTTTCTATATAAATGTAGGATAAGGTATACTTAGTAAATTTAATTCCATTAAAAACACGACGTACTATAGTCGCTAAACAAATACCAGAGAAGTGCCTTCTAAGGAGTAACAAATGAACTTTCGAATGTCAACGTAACGAGAAAAGGCAAAGTTCAAATGGAAAATTCGTGACATTCTTTGCATTTCTCACGACCATATTATCAATACGAAAGTTCTTAGTATGTTCATTGTGAAACTATAATTTATCACTAAGAAACCTCCAGATTAACCTTTAAATACCTATTGTTTAGAGAGTGATTAGTTAAATAATAGTTTATCTTCTTTTATTGTAAGTCAAATCAATTATGACAGAAAGAGAGAAATGAGTATGTAACAAAACTAGCGCTAAACAATAATTATAAGTACGCATTTACTTAGTGGTAGGGCTTTGTGCAAGTTCGTCTGGGTAAGTACCACCTACTACTAGCTCACTCATCTTCTTTGATAATATTTCGAGTTAGTATGAAATATTTAAGTTGTTTAAATATTTTTTGAAACAAAGTTACAATAAAAAATTTTATTTAATTGTTTTTATATTTTTAATAAAAACCTACGAAAATTTGACGGGTTCACTTTGAAGGTATAATAATACTAATAGAAATCCAAATAAACCAAGTACTAGCAAACAGAATTATTAAAATCGGTTCTTATGCAAAAAAGTGCCCGAATATAATGAAATGTAAATAAAACATATGTATAACAATAATATCAAGTACTGCTGTTTTGCGGTAGAATATCTGATGAGTGGTGGTACCTACCCAGACGAGCTTGCACAAAGCTCCACCACCAAGTAATTTATTCAATTGCAGCAATTTTAAGCATCAAGTTTAAAATTTATATCGTATTTTGTAGAATAAAAATAAATAAAGATACATGCATGTGTTTGAACAACTGATGGTGGTGTAGTGGATCAAGCCCCGCATCTTTTCTCTTGACTTAAGAAAGCCGTTAACTAGCAGTCGGTTATTTAAGTTCCGTCTCTAATAGAATATATAAAGAGAGCTTTCGGGTGTAAATCAAGAATACTCGTATAATATGATATGTATAAATTTATCGTTCCCGATACTTTCTTAAAGTATGCAATTCCGTTTACGATGATCTCAAATGAAAATCAGAAACGTTTCGTTAATGTTACACACAAAACTTTATTCTCAAATTTGATATTGAAATTTAACACTACATCGAAATGAGTTTGTTCATATTGACAATGTCCATTAGCAAAGTTTTTTGGGTTTCATTTTCATATTAAAATATTTTGATCTTTCAGTATTTTCATGGATATTGGCTCAATATTTGGTGTTGGCTTAACAGTTGATCTCCAATATTTCATACCTAGAGTTATAAATACAAAGTTACGTAAACTTTTCAATTTTTCTCCCATTGTTGCAAAATAAATATTTATTGTTTCATTTCCTACTTGGCGTCGCTGTATAAAAGACTGTCCGCAACTTTATCGTTAGTTCTCGCTGAAGTCACGCAGCAGACCAGAAATAATTTACGACTTTTGAAGATACAGTAGACACCCGAAAATCCTTATTACTCTGTGAATAGAGGTTATTATTCAATAAGAGCTATTTTCGTGGCTCACTGTACTTTCATGTCTCGTTCTATGAGATATGAGTATTCTTGTTACATGTAAAAATATTATGGTTATTGTTAGAAAATTTTCAATTTTAGGAGTTTTTGGGAAGCACTTTTAATTTTGTAAATGAGTGATTGTTCGTTTTTCATGTTTTTAGCACAGCAACGAAGCTATGGTAATATGTGTTTTTTTTATTTAGGACCATTTATGGACCGGAGTATGTAATAGGATTATTCTTTTTATTTTATTGAAGAATGGGCAACCTTAGGGTAATTAGTGACCACAGCCCATTGACATTAGCGATGTAAGAAATAATGACCATTAGTAACATCGCCAATGTACCACCAACATTGGGAACTAAGATTTTATGCCCCATACGCCGTTAGTTACACTGGAACACTCAGCAATCAAATTAGAACCCAACAATACTTAATATTGCTGTTTAGCGAAAGTATATATGATGAATAATATGTGGTACTTAACCAGGTGGGCTCATATAAAAACCTACTACCTAGTAAATCTCGGAAAAATATATACAGGATTAAAGTCAAGGGCTAATACCCTAAAATCTACGTTTAATAATGAAAGGAGAGATAATAAATGTGACATAGTATTTCGTACTAAATGAAAATTTAACAAATATGCTTATCGGTGGTAGGGCTTTATGCTGGTCCGTCTGGACGGTCAAAGTAATTTGTATTTATTTGTCCGATGATCCCAAAATAAACGGCATGAACATGACATCTTCGATCACATGTTTGGCTCCGTATTTATGTTAGTGCGGTTTTAGTGTAGCTTATATGCCTAACCAAATGGAAAGTGGTCCATTTGCCCTTATGAAATATAATAAAATATTATATAATCAGTGTAATATCTTGTCAATATTTAAATATCAAAGTAAAGAAACGTAACTAAGTATGTACTAGTAAAAAGCCTGTATAGTCGCACTGTTGGTTTATGTGTGTATATACTTCTCCCTTCGAAGAAGGTAGAAAGGCTTTTCCACCAGGCCGCTCCAACGAATGTTTTCCATCACGGCCGAGTATGAGCCGAATCTTAAACTCTTTAAAATTTCAATACTTCTCGCCTGGATTCGAACTCGTAATCTTCCATTAAAACTAATCACTGGGTTATCTCCGCTTTTTGAATTCTATTTATAATAGTTAATTATTAATATCAAATTAAAACCGTTTATTTATTAGAAGAGTATTTTCTACTTGAATTTTAAAGACACCTTGTCGGTTTAACCGCAAATCCATCCGGATTTATTCGAGCCCCGAATGGCTGCTCTAGTCATTGCTAAGATTGAGAATCTGATCTCAGCTTTATTTCCGTTCCCGTAGATAACGCAAGCTCAGCGTCTTATAAACTTCCCTTCAACTTAAAAAGAAAATTTGACCGCTTTTATTAATTGACCAATCGCTTACCGACGTTTTGTGGGAAATTGAATCTCTTTTAGATCGAATAAAATTGTAAGTAAAAAATATTTTGGCGTGATTCACTAGAGAAAAATGTGGCCGTCACGGGACGGGCAGCATTACATGAAACATCTTAATTGATGATTATTAAAATTATTTATAATTAAAAAAATAAACATAGACATGATGGCATTAGAGTGTCATACCGTTTATCGTGACGGCGAAAGGGTGATCTTACCTTTGAGACGCACCAATAAAAATTTACACCAAAAAGCTTAGATGATGATACCTGGTTTCCTGCATTCCAAGCAATCATAATTTCTAAACAAAAAAAACTATTCAAATATTTAGTTTAGATATAGATATAGAGTTTCTTAACAAAAGATTATTATTAAAGCGGACGTTTTTTGTGGAGATGAAATGAAAAATGATGGCGAACAAAGTGTTTTTATTGACTATTGATATTTAGTAATAATATGATTTTGTTAAAATTTACGGCTACAAATATATTTTATAGGCCGATTTGTTAAACAATGTATCTTCTTCTTACGAATGTCAAACCAATGATGAGAGAGAGAAAGCGATGTTGAACTTTTCATCCGCTAAACAATATTTATAGGTAAGGCACACACTTGAAGCAATTAAATCTTACCTTTGTTATATCAGTATGACATCTGTACGCGAAAGGTTCATTAACGTGTAATTTGATGCGTTTTAGGCGTTTAAGGATCCATTACTCTGAGTTCAATTAAGCATTGTTATTGTGAAATTGATATTATATTGAATGTTTGTAAGAATATCAGTTTGTGTGTGTGTTTGTGTATATTTTCACATACGAATGCATATTTTGTAACGCAAACGACTTTAAAATTATAAATCATTATAACTTTATAACTCTTCTCTACATTTGTAGTTCAATGAACTCGTCCTAAGCCTCTAGACGGATTTTGATGAACTTTTATGTATCCACTTGTACGCAGTCGGGATATGCATCTAGTATACTAATTTTTGTAATATGTTTTTGACGTGACAACGTTTAATAAATCGATGAACGCTGGCTGCATGCACGAATAATGAGTCATCCTCATTGTCCCGTTGCGCTGATTGTACGCTTGCGCCGCATCTATCTCTCTTTCACTCGATTGGCCTATGCGTACGAGGAGAAGAAAGACAGCGGCAGCACAAAACTTACATCTACACGTGAACTATTTCGTCGACTGTTTATAAAGTGAAGTGAAAAGTTAATGTGGTTTTCATTGCTTATTACAACAACAATTTCGGCAATAAAGGTAAATTATTCTTGCATTTCAAAAATCTGATTACTAGTATAATTTTAAGTATTTATTCTTTTATTATTAAATAAAGTAGCATCCGCTCCATATACTTCTTTGTATCCATACAGAATAAAGATAATTGAATAAAAATGATTCAATTTTATTCATAAAAGTATGCAGTAATTTCATCAATGTTTTGTTATGACGTTGTCACGTTAAACTATCGTCCGTAAACCGACTTTACAGAAAACCATTTTTTTTAAATTTGCCGGAATGAATATGATTATATTGACATAAAATAATTCACAATTTTAAACGAAGTAAATATTTATAAAAGTGAGGGAATAGGGAGTGCATCAGTGTTTGTGGACAAATTTGTGGTCCATTAATGCAAATATGTCTTCTGCAGTTGGCTAAGCTTTCTTGACAGTGTGCACCGTCGCTAAACTCGCTTTGGGCATTATCATCATCATCACTATAATATTGATATAATTTATTCAGAAAAATGTATGTCTATTTTTCTTCATTTTAGTTGTATATTATTATCAGATATTTAGTTCTATAAATTATTTCCATTGTATATTTAAATAACGTTAAATATATTCGTAATTACTCTTAATAGTTGTGCTCGTTCTGATTTGCTATAGATTAAGTTCTACGAAATGCCCACAGGGCTGGAATTAATTCCAACTTTTTTCCAACTTCGCAATTTAAACAATAATATATTATTATATAAATATATAAATAATAATTATTGTTTGTTAACGATCAGATAAAGCGATAATGTAAAAACTTGGGTGAAATTTTGATATTAAAAAAATAAGACCCATTGCAGTAAAATATGTTATGTAAATTATATTTATATAAAAAGGTAGGCAAATGGGCCACCTGATTGTAAGTGGTATTTCTGCCCATAGACAAGGCGCTGTATTCATTTTTAAGATATTATAATATTTTCTCTCTTGTGAACACAACGTTACCAGACGCCAAATTACTATTTGGCGTTGGGATATATTGCACTTGCACACAGTTTATAATTGGATAAATCATTTTGTCCTTCACACATTGACAAGATATTCAGTAATACAGTACTAATGCTACGGACGAAATGTCGGTTTCGGGTAATGCCTTTTGTCCGTGTAATTACACTGAATCACTCATCCCTGACACTGGAACATAATGGTACGTTTCCACTGAAATAGTTGGTAATTTCTGAATTTGCAACTTAACTGTCATACAATAGAAAGTAACCTATGTTGAATTTCAGTTAATGATAAGCATTATATATATAAAAAACATATACAATGTCGACTACAAGGAAATACAATAATATCCAGACAAATATGACTGATTTCCAAAATTATCCGCCTGTGAATATACCAAAAAGGTTTCAAGGGGTAGAATGCTCCATTTCGGGTTGCTGGATAAATGAGACAGTTTCAATGAAATTAGAAATATTCACGATATTCTCATTCACCGCCGAGCACAAGTTTAATTAAACACTTGAAAATTCAGTGGTGCTAACTTGGATTTGAATCCTAGATCACACGCTAGAATCACTGAGCCATGTTGGCTCTTCTAATATTATAAAATTTTTATTGGAGTATTATATTTCTCATAGTGTCTTTAGAAAGTATTAATTTAAGTAAAGTAACAACCCGTTAATGTCCCCCTGCCGCCCTGTTTAGGAGAAGGATTCGGAGCTTAATCCACTACATTGCTCCATTACGGGCTGGGAGACATAAATGTCTCAGAGTTTCTACGAAAACATACACGTTTCGTTTTCGACGTCCTTCACCGCAAAGCACGGGAAATACTAAGAAAACACAAAATACTATCATAAAAATGTCTTCCATATTTGAAATTCAAATATGTTGATATATTTACATTAATATATATTTAAAAAGAAATAACAATTGAAACTCAAAACTGGTATAGAGACTAGCTTTAATGTTGTTATCCAGGATGTTTCACTAGGTTTCCCTGAGCGGAGATATCCAATGGCACTTATCGACTGCTCTGTGAAACCTTTAACACCTGACTCTTTGTTGCTATTGTTGGCCTTTTTTTTTCTTGCAATAGATTTACAGTAGCTTTAAAATTTATTAATTTTTAATAGTTTTGGCATTATTTCGTTTCTTTTCACTTTGTTTGAACTGTTTTCAATTATAAAATAAATAAATATTAAATACATTAATATGTACTACTTGATGTAAGCTTAGTTACTTGTGACTCTTTTTTTTTATCGTGGGGAAATCCATCATGGATACCCTCCATATGTGATGTAGAATGGAGGGTTATGTCGGACTCCTACCGACTAAAACCACCACGGTACCCTTTCCGTCTTAAGGGGAGCGCCACGGGATCGCTTGCGCATGCTACCGTGAAAAGTTACTTGTGACACAAGCAACTCAACTCAACTACGAAAATTAAAAATTATTCAATAAAAATACACTAATAGAGATCCTCGAAAGATTTCAGAACATAATAAATGCCAAGGGGATTAATAATAATGTTTTGTATTTTGAAATAACCTACTGTGTATAAAATTAATAATGGAATTATCGGAGAAAAGCTCTTGTTAATACTGGTATGTTCAAGCAATAAGTAGCGTAGACAAAATTTTCATTGGCACAAATAAACATCTAAAGTAATAGCCTGTGAATATGTGTGTTTTTTTTGAGATGAAGGTTTTGGAGCTAATTCCACCACGCTGCTTCAATGCGGGTTGGTGTAAAAATAATATAAAATAAAAATTGATTGAACTGTCTGCACAGACACTTAGCCTCAACTGCTAATTATTAAAATTATGAAAATTGATTGAGCACATTCTTTAAAAAAAAGCTTGCATAAAAACACTTTTCATATTCAGTTAAAATTCAAAAGTTACTCTTTACCAATTTACATGGGTACGTTAATATGTATCAATTTATTTCATACGTTGCTTGTAAACCAACGAATATTAATTGATTAATGGATGAGATTGATAGATGAGAGAAAAAGTACTGATTTTCTTCAAGGATAAATGATAATCCAATAATTGTAGTTAATAAACATATGCATGTAAATTAATTGATGGACAAGAGTAACTAAGAATCGAAAATAGATTTAACACAATGCACACGTACTAGCTTACATTATTTTTGTTTGTTGTTTTTGTAGTGAAATATGATTTCGATTTTTAATTATTCTCATATAAGGTCAAGGCAAACGCGCCAGTCATATTTTCTTAGCAAAACGCTTCATAAAAGAAATATGAAGTGCTTACTATTGATTCTCGTACTTAATTGAAATCCCACTATATTAATTTTCCAAACGTAAATTCGTAAATACGATCTGCATGTAATCATAATATATATTATGTTTTATGTTTAAAATTTCAAGTCTCTAACTCACTTGGAATTTAGTTTATAATAGATAGTCAAATTTGTAACAAATAGACTAACAAATAAATAAACAAACAACGAAACAAATTGATACTGAATTGACATCGAATTCTGAACTATCTTTGAAGTTACAACTCTAGAAACTTGTTGAAAATTTGCTTTAAAATCGATTGTCAAGTGAAAAGACAAATAAATAAATAAGCACACACGAAATATAGTTATTAAATACGATTCTACTAATTATTCTAAGTTTTACATAATATAAATACGTACATACGAAACTAGTAATAATATGTCACACCAAAATTATATTCTTGATATAAATTATCTAAGAGACGCAGTTAAAGGCAGCGTCGTATGCAACCAACGTTCCATAACATGTCAAATATTTACCACATTGTTAACGTACATATAAGAGAGATTCGTTAGTTTAGTAGCTTAATATAGGGCTGTGGATCGACATAGGTCCTAGATTCAAAACTCAGGTTTATAAAGGATTGGGTTTTTCTGTTTAAAATTCTCTGTAACTCGGAAAGCACGCTAACCATTGGTTTTTCTGGACTCTTTCCGGTCATGGTTCGGATTGCCGTCTCACCGGATAGCAGCAGGTGCTTACCGGACATGGCTGTTTCGGTAAGTACCTTCATAAGATAGCGAGGCGGGAGGTATCACCCTCCTGCCATGAGTGTGGTGCGCCACTGGACACGGCGCACCATACCCTGACGTAGTGTGCTGCGTGGGGGTTTCAGAGGCATACCCTGGCGGCGATTATTGGCGGAGATCTCTCGCTGTCGAGTGTGATTAAAGCTATGCTCGACAGCAAGAGGTGCTGGTTGGAAATGGTCTCCTTCTGCGAGAATGTCATGTTGCAAAAAGAGGCTGCGGAGTGACAACGTGAAGAAAGTGCCTCCGCTAATTCGATCCACTGAAGAAGACCGGGGAGAAAGCGTCGGCGCTATGCGTACCTTCTTCCTCCGCCGCAATGGCCGCCGCTTGAGCTAGGTGGGTTCCCAGGTGGGTGGGTTCCTTATGCTGCATACATTTGTCATCTGACAAAACATTTTTCTTTGTTGTTTATGGGGAAGTGCTTGTCGCTACTAGGGAAAGTACTTGTAAAAGTCAATTTGAATAAAAATATCTGAAGTTAATTTTATTTGATTACGTTATTTATTTTTAAGGGTCTCTTTATAAGTTATTCTAATAATAATATAACAAGAACCGATATTTAGATATTCTTATGGTATAATAAGGTTTATCTTCTTCCTAGCATCTGCATTACTTCCGCAGCGGGGTCCGGACCGCCTGCTGTGCCATCCGCATTTTTTAAAAAGTGTTTTTCGTTTTTATTTTCTTTCGCAGTACCTATTCTTCCTCTTACGTTATGATGTTATGATGTTACTTTATGACCGTTGCTGTCATTGCCTCCGTCACGTTTTGTTTTACTATATTAAGTGACTGATGTTGTTTTAGATGTAAGCTTAAAATTCTGTAAATTTCGAGACCTTAAATTTACACCCCCGTCGGGGACATAAGAAAATATCGTGCTTATAAATAATAAAACTAGCGCTTTACCTGCAGCTTCGCTCGCGTCCTAATTTAGAATTGCGAAATATCTTTTTCTATAGCTCTATCTTTAAAAATTAATTTTCATACAAACCTTTATCCTTTTTTACAACACCTTAGGAGTTAAAATTCCATACTTCTTTAGTAATAACCTATTAGTTAGAGTTAGTCACGATTTAAAACATTTTATTGTATTGTATAACGTTTTTATGTCGATAATTTAATAATTGCAGCGGAGTCTGGAAGTTGGCAGTGTTTGAATTCTTTTCTCATCGAAGACAAAGTCGAAGTCATCATCCTTCTCAAATTTTAAACTGTTTTTATATTACAGTAAAGCATATTTAAACTCTTTCCCTCCTTCTCTTTCCTCATTATACATGTTTTGTTGAAGAAAAAACACGCACGCAAAGAATAATTAAATATTATTTTTATTATTTTGTTTTACACATAATTATCAAAAACCGAAGCTAACTTTAAAAATGTACTTTATCAAAACAAATTCCCTTGTTACATCAACCAATTAACGGATACACGCAAAAGTATACCTTGTAGATAAATAATGCAACAATCAATAGAAAATATAACTAGCAATTAAACCTACACTTTATTATTACCATGAAAAATGTATAATTAAATTTTTTTATTATTTTGTATAGATAAAAATTTATAGTGAATATTAATCAAAAAGTGATTTCAATTCGATGCTCGTTGCCACTGATTGATAAGTTTCACTAGCGGTCGCGTAAATAAAAACGTTTGTAGTACACGTAGTGACTAATGTAGTGCAATTTGTATGGAAACATGTGCGTACATGGGCAGCACAGCGTGCAATAGAAGTGGCATCACTAAGAGACTTATACATTTATGAGTATAATTCTTTTCCTTCGTTATAATATATCGTTTTATTAACCAAATAATAAAACGCGGTTTTGCCAGCCTAGAATTCTGTTTGTGGCGAATGTCCTTCAAAAATGTTTCATCTGTCTTCTTACACTGTTTTTGGTGAATACAATTCTAACAAACTTTCATTAAACATCCTTGCTGAGCACGAAATAAATTATAAGGACAGATTAAGCATATGAAAGTTTTTGGTGATTACCCGAGTATGAAGCCGTAATCTGCAGTTAAGATTCGCGTTCTAATTACTGGGCCATATCGGTTAAGCCATATGCCAGCGATAGTAATTTTTACGAAACAAATAAAGTTGGTCGTGTCGGTATGGGTATAGGTTTTCAAAAATCGAAATCAACACCGATCGTCGATTTTAATGAAATGCATTGATTATATTCCAATAAACTGTTGTGGAGTTCAAAATGCAATCACTCTTAACTAAATTCACTGACCACATTGTCACAGCTGCTAGTATATCAGTCACCAATAAATCAAACCTGACTAATGCAAAAAATATTTCAAAAATATTGTATTTTTAAAAAGAAGCCCTTTCATTCACTACCCCATTTTATTTACCTAATAGAGGGACATAGTATTTACCCAGTAAAGGGAGTCCTTTCTGATGAGGACTATTATTTGTGGACTGCCTCGTTGGTTTAGTAGCTACATTTAAGGCAGACACGGTGGTCCTGGGCTCAAATCCCAGGTCGTACCAATAAAATGTTACTGAGATTTTCTGTCGAAAATTCTCAGTAGCAGCTCGAAGTCTAGAAGTTGGAAGTGCACTCCCGTACCTTACAATGCACGTAAAGCTGTTGAACTCTTGCCAGTCGTGTCGGGATTGCCGTCCCATCGGGTTATGAGAGTTAGGGAACAGAGTGCACCTGTATACACCACATACTTGTGCACTATAATATCTCCTGCGCATGTGGCTAATCTCTCTTGAGATTAACCACCGTGGCTGAAATAGGTATATATATATTAGGTTATATATATATAACTCATCGTCTGTCTAACTCATCGGATAATACAAATAAAACTATTCTGTCATTACACTATTTTAATCTCAAGCAGAAGTAGTGCCTAATATGACGTAGACGCAATAAAAAATAATTAAATAAAAAAAAATTGTAATGAAATGGGTAAGCCACTAAATTTATTTGTACATAATTTATTTATGTTTATAACTCATCTCGTATTCAGCGTTAAAGAAAAAAATCGTTGAAAAAACCTGCATGTTTCGGATGAAATTATGTGCATCCACCAATGTATACTGAAACAGCGTGGTGGAATAAGCCACAATTTTTCTCCTCGAGACAAATGACGTCTTTGCTCGGCAAACGTACATTTACAGTTACATACAGACGATAAATCGAGTTGAATCTTTTCGAAACATCGAAGTAGTTTAAAGTGTTCAATTTATCACTTAGTAGTGATAGCCACTTAAACGCGTACTCATTTACTACGCAATAGACCATTGTGCTATTTAAAAGTAAACTTTGATGAAGTGATGCAATATAAGTAATATAGCAACAGGCTTGAGACATTAGTTTTGACGAGATAACTATGGTGTGCTTAGACAATATTAACAAAAACGGGAATGCTAATGGAGTCAATAATGACACCGGCGAAAAGTTTCATCGTACTTGTAATCGTTTTTTTAATATGATATAAGATGTAACTGGAATGTATTGAGATGTATGAAATCAAATGGGACGAGCATATGGGCCACCTGTTGGTAAGTGATCACCAACGCCTATAAACATTGGCATGGCATTGTAAGAAATGTTAACCATCGTTTACATCGCCTATGCGCCACCAACCTTGGGAACTAAGATGTTATTTCCCTGGTGCCAGTAATTACACTGGCTCACTCGCCCTTCAAACGAGAACACAACAATATAAAGTATTGATGTTTTGCGGTAGAATATTTGATGAGCTCTATCACGTAAATAAGTATGAAAATTTTGGTGATTTCATCCGTTAAGATAAAAATCCATACGAATTTACAACAAAGTTTGTTTGTTTGGTTTTTAGACCTGTCAGTCAGTGTTAAAACTTTTTAGGTCTACATAGCTCATTTATTGAGAAATACTAGACTGTAGAACATAACGGCATGACCCATGGGGGCAGAGCACTACGGTGAACGCAACTTTACCTCACAGAGCAGAATTAATTATTGAATAGTAGAAGAACATTTTCAAAAACAAGATTTTATTAAATCCCTAAAAAAATGATAAACTTTAAATTAAATCAATTTCATTTACTTTATTACATTATACAATTAACGTGATAATAAACACTTGTCGCGATTAACGTTTGTGTGTTTTGAGTTGTGAAAATAATTATTTTTGAATAACGTATATTATGAATACGAGTAATATTAGCGAATAAGCATAGAATTTCTTACTAATTTGACTATAACGCTACTCATTCATCTCAACCATGAACTCAAATATATGAATATTTTTAGAACGTAAGCGGTGAGGTATGCATTATTATATTTGTGATAGTGCTTATCACTAGAATACAAATTTCAATTATACCAATAAGTTAATTCATTCGATTACTATTAGATGCATCAACGCTTGGGTATAAATATTAAATTAGATAAATTGATTATATATACAATGCATTTGATATATGTATATAAGAAAACACTTACCATCATGGGAATCGTAGACGTAAATGATACTCTTCCAGCCATAGTGGGTCACGGTATCGATGATAGCCTTGTGGTATTCAGGTCGAAGACTAATAGCGTAGTCGACAAGTCCAGATGGGGGAATCACCTAGAACAAATACGTTGTTAATTCAGGTCGATTTCAGATTTCCATAATATTTATTAAACAAATATTTACATAGTTTATTTTTATTAAAACTTTAAATTAATACAAATAAAAATTTAAAATAATTGCTATATAAATCGTGACCGCGTTGAATGGTGGCAAGAATGCTAGCAGCATACCTCCTTTGAATCGCAATTCCGATTTTCTCGGCGAAAAAAGTTTTGGACCTTGGAGTAATAGTAGAAAAAATTCATCCAAAATATTTTTCATAGTAATTTATTAACTTTAAAGACATTGTTATTACGTTAATTAATACAAAACAGATCTACTATATATTATTTTATAGCAAACAAGAACATTAAATTCAAGCTTGTGACGTCAATAGTATAAATTTACAGCAGATGAAACTGAGAAGTACCTACAGCTGTTTAATATGAAGATAATATTATATATTAAAGCGTGTTCTTAGAACCGTGTCTTTGATATCATCAAGTGCAACTAAGTGAATTATGAAAATTTACTAACCAAGGTTGTTTAACTTTTATTTTAGGTAAAAGTCTTTACTTTAAGTACATGTAAAAAAATTTTTCCTTATTCTTCTAATCCTATTGGAGGATCTGACTTTAAATTATTCTACGAGATGCAAGAAAAATAGGCTTATACCTAAAATAACTGCTTGTTTCAAATGTGCAGGCCGCTACTTACAATCTTTACATTAAAAAACACCCCAACAACTTTTTACAGGCTCGACTCAGGATTTGAACCAAGATCTAGGGATTTGCAAACCTATAAGCTAGCTACTCAATTAATGAGGTAGTACTTTATATCTAATCTTATAAGGAGTTAGTTTTGTACTTCTCGATTAAAATCAACAAGAAAACATATACTGGCTTAGCATATTAATCTATAACTTTAGTAATTTAAATGAATAATGATATTGCATGAAGAGCTGCTCTAATCGTGTTTCATTTTGCATAACCTATGAATACCACCAATAGTATTTTATGTCATTTGGTAACGAGTTTTATATTAAAGCCCATCTAGTTCTTTTTGCATTATTTTTGTAGCCCAATATGTTTTCAGAATGTTTTTACATTAATTTTATAAGAAAGAGTTTGTAATAACTGTATTAAATGTCTTTAACTAAACTAAACATTATTGATTATATTATTTACTAGCTATGCAATAAAAATTACACTAAGACCTTCCTCCATTAAAGGACTACACAAAACAAAAATATTTTTTAAATTCGAACCAGTAGCTCCTGATATAAGCCGAATCAAAGAAACAAACTCTACAGCTTTATACGAGTATAGATTTGTATACGCCTTTCAGCTCTGAAAGTCAATACTGAGAAGGAAAGTATGAATTTGTCATAATAGATATTACCTAGTGGTAGATATTCAGGATTCCTAGATAGACCAAAATTCAATTATTCAATACCGATTCAAAAGCCAAGAGACATAAAGTTTTATTACTTCGTTAAAACCAGTGTCGTTTGCTCAAAAAAAAGTCTTTCACGATCCATTTTAATGGCATCAAGCTTTCTAAGAACTGAATCACATCTCAACAAACAATTCCAACAGAAATTCTATTGGAACTTTTAATACTAAAATTATTATAATATTTATAAGGGGTTTCATCCGTTAAAAATATAGTTATCATCGTAAGATTCAACATTTTGCGTTCCAGTTTCATACAAAGGACCGTTTCTGCGTAACGACTCCGTAACTCAATATGATGCGTATATTAAGTGGTGGTCGATGCATTGCCAATAGTTAGGTTTGAGTGCGGTCAACCATAATCACACGAAGCTGCACAAAACACGATGCTAGTGGCCACACGAGTTAAATAGTAATAAGCTTTATTATAACGTTCATGATATCAGCAAATAGGGTATTCCAAGTATATTCTACTACTCAATCTATCACTTATCAACCTTTTTGGCTTAGCAGTCACCTTATAAAACTGTGGATCCTAAAATTTAGAGTTCGCTTCTCGGGTTGGATTTTCTACGTAGCAACAGCAGGAGCTTCGATTATTCATTTTAAGTAAAGGTTTCATTGAGTCAAATAGTTTTGATTAATCTGAGTTTTTAAGAAAAAAAAATATTCGCAAGCTTGCTCATTTACAGTATTAACTATATTCAACGGCGTGGATAGATCACGAGGTATTTAAGCAACAGATTCGTACATCGGAACATAAATGTATAAAATCATGTTTATACATTTAAATAGTAGTTGACTACTATTTAAATGTATACTACTACAGGAATTCACAGTATCTTATTAAAATAATTAATTGATTAAGAATAATGAAAAAAAAACCCTTAATCTAACCGGAATGAAATATCACGCTTTTTATTTTAAAATCACAGATCAATTTAAACTCCAAACCATCATACATTTTATTTTAAACGCGAGCGAAGCCGCGTGCATCTTCTAGTATTCTATAGAATTGAAATCAAAATATAAATTAAAAACTAATAAAAAACGAGTTTTTATTTAAATACGAAAAAAAACAAAACAATCTGATGAAACGACAACGCGATAACGTGAATATGAATGTTAAAAGGTCACTGAACTCCGTAAAATCTGGACAGGGCGATTCAGAAATTGACGTGCTTAGCACACTACCTAGCACTAGTATTTATAGGCTAATGGTTGCGACATGCTTATAGCGTAACAACAAAAATAAGTACTTTTTATACCTTTTGATAGACTCAACCGATTGTGATGAAACAAAGACGAAACGGTACCTCGAAATGCTTCTTATAATAATTTAGTTATTTCCATGTAAACTTACTAACACCCATATAAACTTTAAAAGTGGCAGTTATTTTGAAATCACAGGCAGGCGGTTTAATTTGTGTGTGTTGTATATTATGTGACATGCATAATTTGAATTTGTATATATAATTGATAGTACTCAAAATAAAACCGTTACAGACAATCTAGTCTCCATCCCAACCGATATTAAATCAATAGCATTTGACATTTGAATTATGTCATTGGCGGTAGAATATATGATGAGTGCTTCCTCTGAGATGAGTCTTGGAAAGGCCTTACCACAAATAAAGTAAGCAGTATAATACCTAATTGTAAGAAAATAATTATATTTGAAATGAAATTAGACATCGTTTATAAAATAAAAGTCCCAACAATTCTATACTTGTTATAAAATAATACAGAAGTACAGGCCATTATACCAAACGGTATAATAAAAGAGAAACGAGGTTCCTTATACCGGCTTGCACAGGCCGCCCATATGACTCTTAATTTGCAAGAAATAGAGGCTAATATGGAATGGGCCCACTTGCCTATCATATCGAATAAGGAATTTTACAAAAGTATTAGGCAAGACGAGATTCCACGCGCGCCAAGTCGAAGACAATAGCAGTTATTACTTAATTTAATAATATCTTTCAAATAGATTCTAGATAACAATAACTTAACGCTTCGAAATTCGTTAACGAACTTAATATAATATTGAATAATTTTAAGGTTATCTTTTAAGTCAGATGAACGCTTTGTCACTTCTAATGAAACATTAAAAATTATCTATTAATTGATAACGACTTATCTGTTTCGAACAACAAAATTGGTATATATTATATGTTTAAATCAAATTCAATATGCGCTTTATTCGAGAGGTGTCTTATAAGCACTTTTGAATTGTCATGTTGCAGTGTTAAATTGAATGGAAAACTACAATCGGTAGTGAATATGTGTGTATTTTCTACCGAGAAGAACTGGCAAAACAAATGAAAAGTCTTAAATTACGTTTATTATCATCCATACAATCTTACATTGTTCTTTTAATTACAGAACCAATTATTTAAACCTCATTTTATTTAAATGAATCATTTGTAGATAAATTTAACGATCATGAAGAAAATCCAGTAGGATTTTGTACATCAATCGGGATGGACTCTGGGTCCGGACAAACACATCAGTAATTCAATTACCAAATGACAATTCTTTGGATATACAGGTATAATATAACGTCTTGTATTGCAATGCGCATCGCGTCAGCGCAGGTTACGAGCGATGGTTACTTTATAATCAGAGAGACCAACTTTTCGCTTTCCCTCGTTAAACAAATACGTTTCAAGATATATTGTATGAATTATAATCAAATCCATATACCTACAGCCAAATCTTAAGCAAATAAAAATTATGGTAAAAAAAATGAAACTCACATGAACCTTGAAAATAATCCAAACCTTTTTTGAACAGTCGTGTGAAAAATACGAGGCCATAAAATTTAAAATGATATGTAAGTATTAGTATATATTTTAAATTCTATTTTCTATATTTTTAATGATATTATCATATCGCCGTTACTTATAACATTGCTGATCATAGAACATCTGCTGCGTTCTGCCTATCACATCCAGTCGGGTTCGAAATAATCTTAACGTCAACAGTGTATCTTGGTGTGCACTGACATCAAAGTTAGATTAAAATTTACTTCGAAATTATTTACTTAAATTATTTAGGTACTTTTCTGAGAACTAAATCCCTTAAAATATGGAGATGCTTTTCACGTTCGTATAAAAATTGTTTGATGATAGGCAATCAAAGAGCGAGTTGCTTCCAGGGAATTTGCATGGAAAATTTAAGAGAAAAATGTCTTATTTCCGTACGAAATATTGCTCCATAAAGGTTAGAATTGCATATAATGGTTTTTAGCTCCTCGCCGCAAAGTGACAATTTCCTTGATGAGGCACTCTCCAGGATGGGACGCCAGTTTTTTTTCTTTGTTCAAAGGTAAACCGCTTTCTCTATATAATTTTATATAATGTTTATTTCCTTTCGACATGAGTTTCCTTAAGCGGAGATGTATATTTATTTAACGTGCCAGCTGCTGAGCCCGCTGCATTATTCGATATTTTAAATTTTATGGAAATTAGTTTCGGCTGTGCGATAGATGTTCCCCTATCATTCGAAGTGTAAGTTACCATGGGTCGTTAGAGAGCTCAAGAGCAATTAGTAATTGATCTTACTTTTTGGTATAGTTTTTGCAAGCTCGTCAGGGTAGGTACCAACCACTCATCAGATATTCTACCGCAAAACATCAGTACCAAATGGTATTGTTGTGTTCCGGTTTTAAGGGTGAGTGAGCCAGTGAGGCACGAGGGATATAATATCTTGGTTCCCAAGGTTGGTGGCGCCAATGTCTATGGGCGTTGGTTACTACTTACCATCAGGTGGCCCATATGCTCGTCCGCCTACCTATGTTATAGAAAAAGTTAAGTGTTAACTGATTTCTTTTATCTATGTCAATTACCTATAAACGTTGTTTTGTGTCTAAACTAAAGATCCTATTACTATTACTTAATATTATGTACTGTTACTCTTTCCGCGATGTACATGCTCGGATTTCACGCAAATCCTATCATTTTTTTTTACAAACTGAAATTTATAACAAATGCTTTCAAGTAAATTTTAAAAAAGCGGTTTATTTTTTATAAATTGTAGCCGTATGAAGTCGGAACGGGCAGCTTGTAATTTATATGAGTATAATTTTTTCTTACTTTCAAGTTGTTTAAAGTTGCGGAGTTTATTTCATTGAAATTATTGTAATAGTTTTGAACTTGTGAAGGGGTGGGGTCACTGGTGTCTCATAAATGGTAGTTTAAGGCGTGTGCAGCCCGTTTGTGGTCTCATACTATTGCAAGGCGAAACTAATTTGCGGCTAGGGTAATTTATGCACATTTCAGCTGATATTTATGTTTCTATCATTGCTTCATAAATTTTTACCTAATTTATTCATAGCTGAATCGCATCAAGCTTGTTTCATAAAATAAATACGAATTATCGTTACCAATTGACGCTTCTTACTAAATGTATTACGATACAATCATTTTTAGTATATTTTTTGTAAATAAACATAATGTGGAGATACCTTTACGAATAATGTTATATTGGTAACGGTAATCTAAAGGCTCAATTAATTGACTACAATCCTAAAATATAATTAAAGTAAAAACATATTTTAATGAAATCAAATGCTTTATTTATTATACTAGATTGAAAAAGACATTTCTAGAACTTGAAACGAAAGTGCTTAATTAGAAATTTATCCTTATTTGCTGAAGTAAACAGGATATAAAATAAGAATGAAAGCATATATAACTCTGTTCACTGATATAGCTAAAAACTATGTACTTTTACATTATTTTGCAGATACATTTAGTTTAAAGGATACGCATATTCTATCAGATGTGGATAGTTTTTTTAATTCTGCCAAACAGATGCCAAAGTTCTATATTCAAATATCAGGTTTGGCCAATAAAAAGTAGTTATTCAGTTCTGTCAAGTTCAAGTTGCAATCAAGTTGGCACTTTCATGTAGCTTCATCTGGATTCATTTTCGATTATAGGTGCTTATTTTATACTCACGATGTGATCGAAGATTGCAAGCTCAAACACGGACCGAGCACCATAATGTTTACAAAATGATCTCAGCCCAACATTGAGATATTAACACGTTATTATTTTGCTTTTATACCACTACGTCACTAGCGTGTGCCAACAGTGGAAAACTCACTATTTTTTATTAGAAACACCTATGGGCTCCTAGTGTAATATCGACTGGGACGCGGTGACGGTAAATGGCAAGACTTCATTTATATCATTATGATCTATCTCCGCTATTGCTTATATACATTATAAAAATATTATTATATTTATAAAATATAAAGAAAACTGAAGCTCTTATTATTAGTTTTCCTTAACTATTATAAAGATTTTAATAACCAATTTTGTTGTTTCATATTTGCTTCACTTAAAAGATTACTCATGCTGAAAAAAATACTCAATATTTTTACATCAAATGAAACAATACCTCAGACTTGAATAAAACCAGAGACATTTCTAAAAACGATTTTTATTATATTCTCCTACTTTGACTTTGTAAATGTAATTTGTCTGACTTCCCAGTGTAATTTAATTTTAACGAAGATGACCTTTGATCCATTACCGTTGTCGTACAAAATGAACTATGGACTAGATTTTATAGCATTTCGATATTTATAAAAATTAACAATACGGCATAAATTCGCATGATGTTATTCAAGTTTGTTTGTTAATTGTAAGGTGTAATGTAAGTAAATAATGTAATTATAAATAATGTTCGAATTAATTATTATAGCTTACAATATTGTTTTAATATTTTAACAATATTTATTTTATTTTTATTAAATGTATTTGTTCCCAAATGGTATGGTAAAATTTAAGTATGTAACTACTTGGCTTTTAGGTTTTTAGATTGGTCACCGAATTCAGTTGTTATTGTTATTTTATTATTCATATACGTTTATAATTTTTCGAAGTTATATTTTTTATTTTAAATAGCGCACTTAATTACACAATAATCTTTATTATCATTGTTTAGTACTTATTGTATTTACATATTTAGGATTGGTTTTACACTTTTAATATACGTGTTTTTCGTTATATATATTAGATGGGTTAAAATTAGTATTCTAACATTGAATTGAGGATTTAATTATTTTTTAATAAATATAGATAATTATTAATTTAAATTGCACTTCAATATTATCATTGAATTGCCCCTTTAATCTATATGTTCGTAAATTGTCTGTCTCGTTTTAATTCAACCATGTAATTATTTTATAAGGTAAGAATTATACTTATAATAGCTCTAATTTTTATGGTAATTGGCTACGACTTAAACAAAGTTAACCTATTTCTATCTACTTTTCCGTTAGAAATGTTATATTATTGTAAATTGCTTAACAGTATAATATAGCACGGCTAAAGTAAATACGAAGCGTTCTATAAAAATCACATTACTCATATTGGTGTTCCGGTTTCAAAAGATGAACTTTCTGATCAGCATTCATATATACTAGCAACTACATATTAAATTGAAAACTTATATTTCGCTTATACTTCTTATATTCTCACTTACCGTACACGTTACGCTATATTCATAAACATTCATATTTACTTGGTGGCAGAGCTTTGGGCAAGCTCGTCTGGGTAGGTACCACGCACTCATCAGATATTCTACCGCGAAACAGCAGTACTTGCCATTGTTGTGTTCCAGCTTGAAGGGTGAGCGAGCCAGTGTAATTCCAGGCTCAAGGGAAATAACATCTCAGATCCCAAGGTTGGTGGCGCAATTGGTGATGTAAGTGATGGTTAAAATCTCCAATGTCTATGGGCGTTGGTGACCACTTACCATCAGGTGGCCCATACGCTCTTCGCTTTCGTATGCAATAAAAAAAACATTATTCATAGCGTTGTTATCATCCACGGTATACAATTAAATCTGTTTTAGTATTGGGCATTTAACTTAATTCAAAATAGTCAAATGTGAAATGGCGCTGTAAGGCGCTGCAAGCGAGTCGAAATACATGTTATTTGATATTTCAACGCTTAATACTCATGTTCTCATACCGTCTAGATAGATTGTCAAAATTAACACATGTCTTGAGATGGTAATACGCTTACACATCAAGCACGAATTGCATTTCGTGAAACCATTTAATCATTTGATACAGCCACTTCTGAATTTGCTTGCGTGATATGATCTTATTTAAAGGAACAATATGAATTATATTCTGTTGTCTGTTTTAGTAACAGAATGTCTAGTTACATACAACTGCTTTGTTACTAAACTCTGATATGACGTTCTTAAAAAAGCATTTAAAATTATATACCTACCTATTTTATATTTTAAGATGTATACTTATTTTGTATTTTTAATGTCGATTTATTAGTATTCGTTCTGAAAGTCACTTAGAAATGACACTATGTATCTATAGATTGGTCTTGTGCGAATTAACTAAGAATTTATGTCCGTTTATGTATTGTGCTTGTAGTGTATTTAGTTGACACACCATTCGCAACGGAACACAAAAAACCTAAATATTGCTGTTTCTCAGAAAAAACATTCTCGAGTGGTACCTGCATAGACGGGCTTAAACATAGCAAAATTTAACTACTTATCTTTTATTAAAATATGTTTCCGGTTTTCAATGTAATGTATTCAAAAAAATTAAGTGTCTCACCTTCTCCGGGAACCATGGCGTCACGAAGGGTACTTGAAACGTGTTCGTATAAGAGTGCAGGGTATCAAATGAGTCCGGGGTAACAGCTCCAAGCATGGACACCACGCCGCGACCGAACTGGTAACAAACTGAAACAAAATTCATATATTGAGTTATTTTAAGCCGATAAGAGCAACTTATATAACATAAACATTTATTTAATACGACTCTCACGCCAACTCCTGTCCTTTTTTCGGTATTGTACCAGCAAGTACCGATAGCAACAGCACTTTAATTAGCAATTTCAAACCTCTCCAGAGACAATAAGACAAGGAGTTTGTTGTATTGTTAATGATAGTTTTTGCATTAATAAATTAAATCAATTAACAATACTAAATTAAAAGATTATATTCTGCGTAAAGTTCGATGAATACACACTCCCCTTTTTATCATCCATTTATTATATAGACGATATAATGTTTCTAAACGAATATATCTTATTTATTATTGTCTATGGGCGTTGGTGACCACTTACCATCAGGTGGACCATATGCTCGTCCGCCTTTCTATGCAATAAAGTTATATTAAAAAGTAATAAATGTTAGTTATTTGTTGCCTGATTTGATGACTCGATTACCCAAAAACTACTATTATGAATAAGAAACTTCTACATTAATTAGGTTTAGTTTTAGTAATTTGCTAGTCCTCCGCCTTAGACCTTTTCGGTTGTTTTGGTTTTGCCATCGAAATCGGTCAGTAGAACATCATTTTCTTTTTTCCTGATTTGTATAATTCATAAAAAAAAAATTTGTATGTTAAATAAAGAAATAATAATAATCAAATAAATAGCAACGTAGGTTATGAGTCTGACTTTAAAACTGTTTTATACATACATAGTTATTTATTCTAATGTAATCATGTGTTGATACGGTAATATACGTGTAAATTATGAAGGCTTACAGTTACATTTTGTTTGTGAAGGGTCTGGGTCTCCTAAAGTGATGACGTTTAAATAATCGTACCACCGATCTACTGACGAGAGGCCTGTCAGGGGTAAGGCTGTATTTAAATACAAATAAAATTAGTGTGACAATTTTGCCAACTGATCGGTACATATCAATATTCTCTTAACTATGGGATATGAGATGAAGAGTAATCCCTTTAATACTAAATGTAATTACTATTTAATTTAATCACTAATATTTTACACATAATTCGAAACGTACGATTTGATGGCAACAGAACTAGTAAGATTAACATCTCATTTGATGCAGGCGCTATATATTATCTCTGTAGTTGTAAGTATTATCTATGTTGCCTATAAAATTGTTATCTATACTCATTAAAAAAATTAAAATTATAATAAGGATAACTTATCAGCACGAGTATCACTTGTATAATGCACGCCGATAATTTAAGAGTAGAAGGGCGCGACTTCGTGTGTAAATAAACCAATACGATTATATCTATAATTATATCTAAAATGTATTTTTCTTAAGTTGCCGTTATGTATAGAAAATTTTTTTTGCAAACTCCTATTTTTTTATTATATTGATAGTTTAGTATTACTTTAGTGTTTACAATAAAAAAATATATATATTAAAGGTTCAAATTTAGTAAAGACTGTGAACTAATTTGTAAATTCAATTATTTTTATTAATAAAATCGATTACGAAATAATATTATGAGCAACATAATGGTTAGGACCAAGTTGTATTTTACACATTTAAGTCAAATTATTTATACCTGAGTTTTTAAATATTAATTTGGCGTAACTTTTGTTGTGATCGCAGCCTTAGAATAGTTTATAACTTAATCAACGGTGCCCTTATTTTGTGAACCATAGAGGTCTCCGGATTGCTTGATTCTAATTGAACCCATTCATACACAGTTTTTATGTACCTACTGAATTTACTTCCTTTTTTATATAGACAATATATTACAAATATATTAAGTAAAATATAAAAGAACCAAGTCAGTCACGTGGTTTAATATTCATCTTATGTTCAACGGTGATATATCAGGTGGAAAATGGCTACACGGATAATCACCAAACTTCATGGGAGTAGCTTTGTGGAATAAGCACTTTGTCTACAAAAAAGAGAAGGCCTTGGCCCGGCACTTTTACTTTATTTTTAATAAAATAATATATATTTCCTAAACTAAATTATCATTTTGGCTTGAAATAAGAACCCATTACATTTTAGTGGCTTGATTTCAATATATGAACCCAGGACCTTACGATCTGAAACCATACTAACTAACCAGTAGAACATCAAGATAGACGCCTTAAAAAACCATAAAAATTCTCTGTATAGTATATAAGCCATAAATGTCACTTTCATATTGATTGATTCGTAATTGGAATTGAAATGTTCTTTAATGAAAGCATTGACTCTGTTTGTAAATAATTCTACTTAGTAAATTGGTTTTTGCACATATATGCAATACACTTTCAAACAAACACAACATCGTTATTATATTGATTTCATATACATTTTCCATTCTATATCTCAAATTTGATATAGCAAATATATGAATTTGAAGCAATATATGAGAAAATCTAGTATCGAGTTATGGAAATTAATTTCTGTTATTAAAACAAATAACCATTAAACACGTATTTTGTATACATTTTAGTTTATGTATTAATTGTAGGAAGGTCAAACTGTTAGTCCCGAGACGTAAGCAACAAAATATATCAGTGTTAAGCGATGTTAGTCATTATGTTTTTCGTATTAGAGCTTGTAATATAATACAATGGAAATTATCTAGGTGTACTGTACTATCACATTAGTATGCCAGGGTGCGCTTGTTAGAATATTACGAAAATTTTAGTAATATCGTAACTGAGATTCCAGCTACATTTAAATATAACCAAAAGCTATAGAATACTTCGAGTTTAAACAAAAGATACGCAGTTAGAATTTTCCTTTTAATTTTCTCGAAGGCTTACAAATGGAAATAAAAGTATTTTTAAGATACGAAATTTTACGATTAACTATTCATAGGATATAGGTCAACTTAATAGATGATTCTAGACTAATAGTTAATTAATATTGGTAAAAAAATATTAAAAATTATTGTAGACATGAACTATTTTGAATTATGTCCAAGCTTGTCTTAAGCTTATTAGTATTAATAAATAATTAAACGGAGACCGAAATTCCGGTGCCGCTGCTGGCATGTAACGACATGCCGGACCAGTGAGACAGCGTACAGTACAATTTCATATAATTATGCGTCCCCTGGTGTCAGTGTCGGCGTCGCGTCGGGCCGGTGTCGTGTCGGGCCGGCCAATCAAGAAGCGCTCAATGACGAATCAGTTGTCAACCGTCGAACAACTGACAGATTAGATAAGATATAATTGGTAAAGTATTTTCTTAGCAACCGGAATTAAGTAAGAAATGTTTTATTCTTCTATTAATTCTACTTGGTGTTAGCGCTTGGCTTAAGTCCATCTGGGTAACGACCCACTTATCGCGCATTCTACCACCAAACTGCAAGACTTAGTGTTGCAGTTTCTGTTGGAACGGTGAGTGAATATCTAATTGTAATTTTGAAAAATAAATAATAATCGAAGTCCTATAAAAGTACGGAACTAATAAGTTACGACTCAACTTGGACTTAGTTGGTTTCACCAGACGCTAGAGTAGAGTAGAGTTAGACGCGATTCTACGCATTTTTATTTTACTAGAGCTTCATTTGTGTTTGAAAATTCCGACCGCACTAGAGAACTCTGCACTAAAGGAAAATATCGTGAGAAAAGCTGCATGTGTCGAAAGAAATTCTGATACACACATATCCACCAAGTATAATGGCAGATTAGGTTGCATACCCTATACTTAACAGAAAATTCTTTGTCCAGCAAAAGTGCAACCCGATCTATTATCTATATAAATAAAACGATAGAGGTCTGCAGTTGTGCGCGCATCACGGAAAAACTACTGGATAGAAATTTCAATGAAATTTTCTAAATTTTATTACATAGACTTTTGGCCCTTATCAAAAAAATAATATTGCGATATCTTAATTTAATAAAAAGTTATTATTAAAGTTTCTAGAAACAACAATATTTTTGATGTTTTTTTCCTTCGTACATAAGAAAGCTTTGTAAATATATCAAGCAACGCGGACGAAGTCGCGGGTATCAGCTAGTTTTCTATAAATACTTTGTTTTTATTTTTAATTCAGCACCAGACGTTAAATAATAATAAATGTAGTATATTTGGAGGTACTTATAGCAAGATGGCGTGACCTGCCGTGAAAGAAAACTTATTAATATATAGAGAAATAAATAAAAACAGTTTTGTCACTTAATAAATATATTTTATAATTTATTTACTTTCATATTATATCAAGGGAGTAGAGAGTAGCAGTGGAGAGGGGATATAACTGCATAAGAGAGCGTTAATGCCATTCACCATCACGGGCTACGAATTGATCCTTCATATGTAACCTCAAAACGCACCAAAAGGTATTTCACGTGAAAATATAGGGTAATCCTTTCTCACCGCTGTATACATTATTAAGTGATATGCTGTACCCCTTGTGTATGTAAATGTATTAGCTAAATTATAAGCTAGATACCGAGGTCATCGGTTCGAATCACTGGTCAGCCAGCAGTCTGTCGAGAAATTTTCAAAACATCGATCGAATTTTAGAAATTGGCAATTTGACACTCCCGTGCCTCTAAAACCGCATAAAGTCTTTGTTTCAACACCTACACCTATAAAAGGGGGGGAGGCAGTGTCACTATAATATTTTATGCTTAAAAAATCGGTTCTGAAATTAATCAAAATTACATTATTAATTCCACTGGCTCACTCAAACCATAAACGGGATCGCGTTAACGGAATAATATTTGCCAATGATAATATCAACTGACAGCAAACAACTTATGTAAATAGAAGAAATTCTCATTTTAGATACAGTTTCATGTTAATATTGGTTTCTGTAACTGCTTTATGTATAACATTATAATATGAAGCAGGAAATAGAGATTTTCAATTATAATTTTATATTTCTATGTTCAAAAAACCAATTGCGTAGAAAGTTCTTCCTCTTTCAATTACCTGTAGTGTTTGAGCTCAGCTTTAAAGACGCATTTGTTTAGATTGTTTGTTCGTAAACATTTTCTTATTATTCGTTTTGTTATTTTTTTCTTCATTATAATATGTTGGTTGTTTTCAATCATTAAGGTAACCATTGGATAAAGTGACCTGCTACACTGATTTTGATAAAGTAATCCTTTTTTTAATGTATTAATATGTGTATCACTGTATTATTTTTGTTGTAAGGTTTACTATAAGCAATATATTTTTATAAATATTGGCGAAGAATCCTGCATGAGTCGAATTAAATTTTTCCACATACTCATATCGCTCCAGGGCTATTTTGTAATAAGGAGCTCTAAACTCACTGCAGAAACATCATATGTCATAAAGTGATATGCGAAATGACCACTATAATAATATCTTTTCAAGATTACACGCATCAAAGTCGTATATTACCTTTAGTCGGTTGTCAACATTTCACGGATAAATAATTCAGTTTTCTTACAGAATAGCACTGCAGATAACTGAAATATTGTTCGAAACCTTTTCACGGCGGTTTTATTTGTAGGTTGGTGCAGTATGGTGGTATAAGCTCCAAACCTATAAAGCACTCAGGGAATTATAAGTTCAATAACGGGAAAATACACTTTAAATTCGATAGGTCTCATTTTGTATTTTCTATTAATAATTCACTTGAGTATAAGTTTTGCTGGGAATATTGAATAGGATCGTATCATCTTTCTCACCACGCACGCATTAGTGCTCACGGAGCTCCCAAATATTGTTGAGGGTAGTCCTGTTGAAATATGGATGCGGTAATAAAAAAAAGCAAATATAACTGGTGTGGCCGCAGCGTTAGTAATCCAGTCACGTCTGACCAGCGTCAGGGGCGACTACCTCTGATACGACTCCAAGCGGTTAGTATTTATAAATGTTATGTAACGTATTAGTTGACTCTCTTCAGGAAAGCTTTGACTTTCGACGCTCGACCCGATCGTAAAATGTTATAAGTCGACAAACGATGATACGCTTTTGATAAATATATAAATATAACATGTATTTCAATAAATTCTCATATCACTATTTATGATTCAGTTACACATCAAGGTTTTCGTCAAAACATAAATCTTTAGTTAAATGTTTAGCATGACACATTTACTAATAGAGGAAACTCAGTCTAGAAATTCACCTCAACCTATAAACTTCTTACTGTAAGGCTCTTAACTCGATACTTGATGTGTTTATATAAGCTTTCTGAAAACTTGTAAATATACACAGTTAAGTCTTTATTTTTATAAATCGATATAGTAAATATATTTTGATAGTTTTGTATTATTTTCATATGGAAATACCATTATTTATCATATTAAAAATTGTAAACAATTAAAAAACTAGCTTATTTATTTTGTTCTTTATTATCTTTACGAACCAATTGTAGTTTGTACTTTGAGAAACAATAAGTAAGTCTACAAAAATTACACTAAAATAAAATGAACGATTTTTCCATTCGTTTGAATTTTCTAAAATAGCACATTCAACATTTGTAAAGTACAAGAACACGTACACTACACCACAGAGCTACCAAATAACATACTAATTGAATGTAGGTCATAACAATGACATGTTAAAGGTTGTTCTAAAATAATATAGTCTATATAACCTCGGATGTAGTTGGCCTACATTATATGGAGTGATTTTTTTTATCATGCTGTATAATGAGCTCTTGTTTGATGCATAGCGTGAAGGATGCAAGCACAATAGAACCGGCACCGACTTCAAACATTTTAATATGATACCTAATTGTGTTATTTTTCACTTTCAAGAGACGCATTTATTTTGTTGTTTTTGAAGACAGTTTAACTGCGCTTAACTTAGATTGGGCTAAGAAATCTCTATACTAGTGATATAATCAAAGTGCAGTATTATTATAAAAAACTAAAATTAGCTTATAAGTTATGCTTATTTTTTTGACAATTGTATATTGACTTAGAACAAGGAAATTAAGCAGTCTTTTTTATTTTAAGATATAATTACAAATTAATAATAATTATTGTTGAAAGAATAAGACAGATTGACAATTAATTTGAACTAACGTTATTTGAATTGAATATCAATAAGTGAGCGTTAATATAAGGTACTCCATACTATAATTCAGCATTTTTTTTAAAATTATTTATAATTATGTTGTTTTTTATCATAAGCCGTTTACCATCTCTTTTGAGACTACAAGATTTGCAATTTTCTAAATGAATTTAATATTAGCAATATATTATTTATTGAAATATCACAAACTTTATTCCATAAACATGATTCCTTAGTAATATCAGAAGCTTTGCAAATCGAACTGCAGAATATTTTAAATCCACTTGCCTAGCGATTTTCCATAAGACTCGATTATTATCCGTAAGCCATTTACCCTCGCAATACGCTATGAAAATAGTAAAATATAACTCTATCAAAAAACTTTCTAAAAATTACAAACTCAAACAACCTTAAACATTAGCCATCTCGCATTCTGTTGAATGTACATAACAGTTGACCGATTTCATAGTAACTCAGCCTAATTGTTAAGCTCGAATACCAATCCTTACCAAGAAAACGTCTGGTCCTTGTAGAGCTCCAAAACTTATTATCATGATTTCAGATGAAATTCTTTCATCATTCAACTTGTTCATCATTTTTGTTTAAGTATATTTATTAAACAATACTTTTGCATGATACATGTACTTACGTATAACCTTTCAGTTTCTTAAAAATTAATCAAAGAAATGTTTAACTGATTTGGGTTCAATATGAACCGTCTTTGGTCCATAATTACGTCATTGGCTATCATCAACCATTTATCATTGGAATTAAAGAAAGTTATATAAATTAAAATAACATTGATTAAAAATTTAGCAGTTACTCTAAAAAAAAGTATAGCATAGTATATATATAGGTAGCAAGTTCATCATAGTTGCCAAATCTGTCGTACTCTAAAAACAGAATTAGTCTGTTCTCTCTACCTATAAAAGCGAATACACACGCTCGCAAACACACACGCGCAGTCACACATTTTGATGATTTGCTTACATTATTATATTGTTTACCATTTTATTTAAGACTAGCTGATACTCGCGACTTCGTCCGCGTTGCTTGATATATTAACAAAGTTTTCTTATGTACGAAGGCAAAAACATCAAAAAGATCGCAAACAAAAATATAATTTGTTTAAACATGCCACTGAACACGCACTGCATGTACAAATCATTGTTTCTTGAAACTTTAATAATATTTTATTGAATGAAGATATCGCAATATTTATCTTTTTGATAAGGGTCAAGTGTCTAAGAAATAAAATTTAGAAAATTTCAATGAAATCTATCCAGTAGTTGTTCCGTGATGCGCGCACAACTGCAGAACTCTATCATTATATTTATATAGATTTGACTGCCTCGTTGGTCTAGCGGTTTGATATAAGGCCGCAGACTCGGTGGTCCTGGGTTCAATTCCCAGGTCGGGCCAATAAATAGTTATTGGGGTTTTCTGTCAGAAAATTCTCAGTAGCAGCCCGGAGTCTGGAAGTTGGAAGTGTGTACACTCCCGTGCCTCGGAAAGCACGTTAAGCCGTTGGTCCTGCGCCTAAACTCTTTCCGGTAGTGTCGGATTGCCGTCCCATCGGATTATGAGAGCTAAGGAAAAGAGAGTGCACCTGTGTCTGCGCACACATTTGTGCATTATAATATCTCCTGCGCAGTTGGCTAATCTCTCTTAAGATTGGCCGCCGTGGCCGAAATCGGTCTGGAGGACCTTATTATTATAGATTTCAACTTTATTTTCTACCTTCTTTGATATGATGCATAATTATTAAATTAACCGACTAAATTTAATAGTAAATATTATCTTTACGGATCGGCGAGTGCAGTTTTTTGTTTATATAGCAATCAACGTCAAATACTAACTTAAAATTGGTGTTAATTACCTTGCTAAAAGCCTAATACATAGGGGCTTACTTAATTCCTTTTTTTGTTTGAATCCTTTTTTTCTCGTAGTAGATCATTATTATACAATTAAGTCGCATCTTATTTCCAGCAGCGCTAGCCTTATTTTGTATCTCTATAATACTACCCGTGATGTAGATAACAAAGTTACTTTGATATGATATTTTTATGCGAACCCTTTTAAATTTGTAATTATTTTAGGCAATATTGCATTTATAATTTAAATTATATACACATATAATATTATAGCATTATTTAACCCTATAATATGAATTACAATTGTTCGTTGGTTCAATCAGATTTTAATTCAAAAATATTTAATAAGTGCGAGTTGGTGGAATAACGTTTTCCTTTACTCACGATGTTTTCCTTTACCGCCAAGCATGAGATGAATTATAAATACAAATTAAGCAGATGAAAATTCAGTGGTGGCCCTGGTATGAACCCATTATCGTTGGTTCACACGGCAATCTCGTCAAATAGTATACATCATTCAATATTAATTTTAGCCTTTTTTTATCTAATCTTTATTTTATTCCATGATATAATAAACCTGATAATATATTTATTTTATTTTAACAAAACATCTAAATGTATCGCAAAGTTACATATATATGCGGAAACTTATAATAGAAATGAATACCATGCCCCGGGAAGGATGTATTGACTTTGCGGCTTCGGAAACTTCTTGTTACAAGTTTACCTTTTCTATATTGTTTATAAATGACCTTTTATTATGAATACGGGTAATATTGTTTTAAATGTAACAATTTGTTTAATATTGTGGATGAGATTTTATGTAATTTTGTTTGTTAAATAAAATTCTAGTATATAATCCTTACTAATATTATAAATGCGAATGTAGGTTTGTTTGTTACGCTTTCACGCCTAAACCACTAAACCGATTTTAAAAATTCTTTCATCAATGGAAAGCTACATTATCAGCGAGTAACATAGGCTATATTTTGTCCCCGAATTCCCACAGGAACGGGAACACCGCGAGTGAAACCGCGGGCAAAACTGTAGTATTATATAGAATGGATACCTCTTTTTAGATGAATAAAACCAGTATAAATATTTGTAACTGCAAATGTATACTCCAAAGAACCGAAAGCAAACTATTCCAGAATTATCACTTTTATAACTTTTGACAAGTGAGTGACGATAGAAGTCAGACTATAATTACCAACAAGAAATACAGTTATATACCAATTATATAATTATACAAATTATAATAAAAAAAAAAAAACTGAAAGACCATTGGTCAAAATTTAAAGTGCTGGAAACTACGAAATGTGGCTTCTTATATAATAATTTTATTACATGCAAAAACCATCTACACTAAGTGCTGGTCTAAGTTTTATGTACATATATTGGTATTATAGATTTTTTAGGTAAGCGATACGAACAATAACTTCTCTTTTATTAGTGAAGATATATTTTTTTTATAGAATAACGAGTTATATATATATAAAACGATTATAATTATACTTTTATTGTTTCTTCTGAAACAATTTAAGTATTCCATATTTACTAGTCTCCTCATTACAGGCGGGAACACTTATTTTTCGGATATGAGCACAGCAAATATTGACTTAGTGTCGAGACCCCGTGAGTTTGCTATTCCAATATTATGGTTTTTCTTTTACATTCATATTTATGTCGAACTTATTTCAATTCAGAGTAACTTATTCGCGATATCGAAATGGTCTTCGAGTTTTCCCTCTATATGCAGTTGGAGATGAAAGTTTGGGTATTTCCTCTCGGGCGCCTTCTAATAAATTCAATTCGATATTTCGTACGTAATTTGCCGAATTTTACTCACGAGGATCATGACTTCTGTTCTTTTTTTATTAACGTAAGTTTTTTTTTTTAAATAATTTATTACAATTTATAAACATATCATATATTTTAAAGGGTTTTCTTTACTTCGACTTATCGTAATTTAAAATGTTTAAATTTCAAATACCCATTTTTGTTGAAACCGTTACCAGTTGAAAATTCATATAATCTCTGTATCTGTAATTGCCACTCGATTGCAGTATAATATAAAAAGTTATAGACTCGGATTAAAATCGCAATAACCATAGAGACAGACAAATACTTTCGCACGGGAATGAAGAGCAAACCGCACCTCAGAGAGCACTTATCGATTTCAGATTACACGGGCACAAAAGTGCGGCGGATTACCGCAGAGCTACGGTAACATGCAGTCACCGTATACGGTGGATCCTTTATGATTCTGCCTCGTTGTACCATCATATAATCAGAACATCTGCAATAGCTTAGCGCGGTTTGAACAGTTGTCTTGATTAACACAAACATGAGTATGAAATGCAAACACAATATGATCATTGTTAAAATGTTTATATATTGGAATACACACACATTTAAATATGGAACATAGTCATTGCTGTAATTTTTCGAAATTAGGTTGATAAGGTAAAAAAATAAAATGTGTATGAGTGTTTTTTTTAAACAGTTCATTGACCTAAACATTAGAAATATGGTCGTAAATACATTATTGTCTACTGTCTTCCTTTTTATTGAAAATATTTCTGCACGGACACACTAAAAACCAGTGTTACTTCCACGAATTTGAAACAGAGTTCTTCAATTGAAATTTATACGTTTATTCCATTAAGCCATCTTGGCTCCTAATTAAGAACGATACGAATTCAAACTATCAAATGTATAATATTTTAGCTGAATAAGTAAATCACCGAGGGACTTGATGAATAAATCTAGTAATGTAACTTTTGAACCAACTGAGTTAAAGGTTGCAATGCATTTACTGACTACGAAACTTTTAATTGGGTCCATATTGACGTTATATTTTTATACTAAATACAATTTATAAAGCTATCATTTATAACGAAAACGTATTTAACTAAAATGTTATAAAAAGTAAGTTTTTTATCAACATTTACGGGGATAAATAAGCATAATTCTTTAAAAATATACAGACGTAATGCTCCACCCGTACTGGTTTTTTCCACAGTCGTGTTTGTTTGTGTGTGTTTGTGTGTGTTTATGTATGTTTGTTTATTTGTGAATTGAGGGTTAGATTATGTATAGATATATCCTATATTTTTTTTCTTATTATTTTTGTTAATAGTTTTTAAGGCTTGGGACAGTAAAATATCAGATTTTTCTGTAGTCTAAGATATGCTTAAATGAAATTTTTATGTAAAATATTAATAATTGGAAAAAGTTTTTTTTTTATTTCATATGAAGGCGGACGAGCATATGGGCCACCTGGTGTTAAGTGATCATCAACGCCCATAGAAAATGCCATTGTAAGAAATGTTTACCATCGCTTACATTGAAAATGCGCCAACAACCTTGGGATCTAAGATGTTATGTCCCTTATGCCTGTAATTACACTGGCTTACTCACCCTTTAAACCGGAACACAACAATACGAGAGGGTGGTACCTACCCAGACGAGCCTGCACAAATCTCTACCACCAAGTTAAGTTCTTTAAGGTACTTACCTAATGGCTTCCTATTTAAAATAATTTGATATCAGTAGATAATTATGATATGTATTATGTAACATTAATATTATGAATAATGTAAATAACATTTTAAGGAACAATATTTAATATTATTGAAGTTACAAGAATATTAAATTACTCTCTATTTATAATTAAATTTGATTACAATAATAAATGTTGTGTCAATTGGAAAATTAAATGGTAATGTATGATAATCACATGGAATATATTAAGTTGAAATTAAGAATTATATGATTCACGTGCCATCGACTTCGTTCTTTCTTTCGTTCTTTCGTTCGACTAGGACATCGAGGTAATAAGAGCAGCGCACCACTGAGTTTACGTGTGCCTAGTTTGTGTTTGTAATTAATGTCGTGTTTTTATAACATCTCTGCTTGTGTCGGTTGAATATACGCCAGAATTATATCAACCAACTCGCATTTTAACAGCGCGCTGGAATAACCTTCTCAAATGACGCCTTAAACATGCAAGGCTGATTTTTAAAATTTTAAATGAACGTGAATTACATTCGTCATGATATGATAATGAAAACTTTAGGCGTGTGAAGCCTCTGACGTACTTAAATTATCTAGTTCAATGAACTGTCGTTATATTATACTTACACGGTGCGTACTCCAATCAAAGTAGGAATCCTTACAAGTATTTAATCTGTAGAGTATTTCTGTATAGTAACTTTAGATGTTAATGTGTGGATATGTTAGTTATTGTGAAGTTATCTCGACTACATTACTCCTTGGTTACCTCAAAACATTTACGGCCGAATACTGAAACGTCATTCAAAATGAAGTGGGACTTAATTATTTGGAACGTCATTAATTTTAAAATTTTGTATGCGAAATTTGAAATTAATGGCGTTCCAAATAATTAAGTCCCGATTTATATTTGAAAGACGTTTCAGTATTTGGCCATTATATTATTAACTATACGCTTTGTTTGATAGACTTTAGAAATTTTCGTAAAACAATCCTTATTGCGTATAATTTAAGCAACAAAAATAAGTCGGCAACAATTTTAGTTGACGTTAATTTTTTCAGAGGGATTTATTGTTTGTAGGTTTTTTATAAATGTTTTTGAACAGTTTTATTTGTTTTCAGACAAGTAACTTAATAGTAAACTGCCATTCTTTTGATGTATTTATTCAGTTTTGTATTTAATGAAAAAATTTCACTCATGACATGACTCATTACTTGGTGGCATGATCTTTAACTTATTGATGAATAACTGGTGTCCCACCTAGACTTGAGTTAATATATACTATTATCAATATTATATAACCAATATGACGTGCCAATGTAATTATAAACTGTAAATAGTTTTCAATAAAAAACTTAAGCAATGTGCGTTCGAAGAGAACAAATACGTATACTTATTTAAGTTGGAATTGGTATTAGGTACATAATTATTTTAAGGCATATAGCCGCTCTTCTCCTCTCCACAATACTCATCCACTCCGCCGTCTTTGTCTCTGCTTGCATTGTATTCGAGGCCTTTGAAATGCATACGTAGCATTAGGTTTCTAGATTGATCACTTGATATAACTTTCAATCTATCAGTCAGTTGCTAGTTTCCTTAGTGCTAAGCTTCGTTTCCGCGATGTATACGATACCAAACAACACAATAATAGATTAAAGTGCTGAGGCCGGGATGCAAAACGGACAAACTTATCTTTATCAATATATATATATATATATATATATATATATATATATATAGGGATATATATATATATATTGATATCTTCAGAAACATATTACGGGCCGAGCACAGCGTGTAAGGCCGTTGTTATGGGTGTAGAGCTATTTGGGTCGCAAGGAATGTCGAAAGGCGTGATATAAAACTGAACGAGTGGCGTGATATTTCACCTTTGAACCCTTGGGGTCATTTAATATGGCACTCAAGAGTGGAACCAGTCTATATTATTATTAAATTATATATTTTTATTAAGTAAGATTTTTTAATATGTAATTTCGATCGCGTGGATATCACAAGATCTTATAAAACGAAGTTTCCCCACCCCGCTTCTGTCTGTATGTACGTAATAAACAAAAAAACTACCAAGCGGATTTTGATACAGCTATCATAAATAGATGGAGTGATTTGTGAGGAAGGTTTAGATGTATAATTTATTTAGGTCACAACATCAATTGGTTAAAATATGACGGTGATTGTCGAATATGTCGGAAAAAATCATGCCGAGCTATACTGGCTTGTCGCGTAAACCAACGTACATATTATATATTACTATGTAACCGTTTTATGTAGAACCTTATTTTACACGTGAGAAGTCGGGACGGGTAGCTAATTAGAATTACAAATTATAGTTGCTTACAAATCTCAAGGTGATAAAAGGTCTATTCACAGAAAATAATAGGTGCTTTCTATTACAAGCTGTTTTACGAGAGTTTATTACACGAGTTTTTTTACCAACGAGGTTTCATTTGAATACGTGATATTTCCATAAGATCTTAATGAAATATAAAATATAGAACGTTCAAGAAATATAAAACATTCCTTATATCGACGCACAACCACCTTTGGGAACTAAAAATGAGTTTTAGGTCCCTATCAAGGTAGCAAACCTTGTCACCAACTAACTTACTTTGTTGAAAGATATTGTTTCCAGGTGCCACCAATGCATTTGATATTCTACACCAAACAACAATACGGAGTATTCACATGTTCCGCTTTGAAGTGTGAATGAGCCAGCTAACTACAGGAACAAGGGTCATAACATCTTAGTTTCCAAGTAGTATTGACTGATGTAAGGAATGGTCAACATCTTACCCAGTGCCATCAAGGGTGGCCACCGCTCGCCGCTTATTAAATTTCACATTTTCTCGCCCCCATACATATTGTATATAAAAAGAAGTTGGTAATAAAGCTTGACTTATAACTATATCGCAACTATTTCTCTAAAAATATATTTTTTTAAATAGCGATCACTGGCTTTATCTACTGGGACGTTTCGGCTTAAAGATCGGCTCAGATCTATTATCTATCTATCTATTCTATTTTGGTTTTTTCCTTTGATATTTTATCTGATATGTTTATTTGATATGTATTCGTTCTGAGTAACTATTAGGGATTATTGGATCTAAAATTGTCTCGTGGTTACCTTTGCCTAATTCAGTACTTTGGATATCAAGCGGACTCATGATTTTTCGAGTATACAATTTATATTAGTTTATTATATTTTATTTTGGGATATATTTTTTATTGTATAATACATCATTTTATCAAAGTATTTTATAGGTACATATTAGTTACTCGTCCTTGCAATGATTGGTGGTTTTGTTTGCATAAACGAAAAATGTTAGGTTTTGAGTCGAAACAGATCTTTCAATTAATAGGAGTAAAATTTGTATGACTCAGGGACCAGGGTATATCGGAGTCATCAGAATATTATATGAATGATCATGTTTAATAATTTTCAAAATATATCATTGGAATAATAAGCCGATATAAAATTAATACTCGGTAGTAGGGCTTTGTGCAAGCTTGTCTGGGTAGGTACCACCCACTCATCAGATATTCTACCGCAAGACAGCAGAACTTGGTGCTGTTGTGTTCGAGTTTTAAGGGATAGTGAGCCCGTGTAATTTCAGGCACAAGGGACATAACATCTTAGTTTACATTGTCTATGGGCATTGGTGACCTCGACCTCTGACATGACAGAATTTAATGTTATTATCTTGTCTCTATGTTAGTATGAATATCGATATATGTCCTTAATCCATCTTCAAAGTTACTATGGATAAGGAAATATAATATTATGATCAGTAGTTAATATTAAGAATACTCTCAAATAAACTACGAATACGCAAATATTCCTTTGAAAATATAGCTTTATTTTAAAACCAATATAAAAATTATAGAAGGTAATTTAAAAATAAATAGAAGCGTTTGAAATGTATGAGCATTTTCTTTAAATTAAACTTCGGAATAAGATTTTTCCGATGTGGCGATTTCGAATGCAATTACCCAGAGTCGAGTTTGTGTCACACTTCTGACTATTTCATGGTGATATAATTTTGCAGGCGAAGAACTTCAAATATGCATCTCTTTACGATTTACATCAGCGCATTCGCATCTTCAAGAATATAATATAGTATAATACCTAATAACAAGTCACATTTATTCTCAATATTTACAATGAACGAACGAGGGCAATGAATGAATGAATAATTTATTAACTTCCTATTTGAAAGTCAGTGAAATTGATTCGAATTTCGGCAATCGAAACTTTAACAAATGTTTGGTTTATGAACTTTTATGTATGTCTTTTAGGGTTTTTTCTCAGAACATATTTATCTTACCCCATACGGTACTATCTATCGTTTCTTTTACGATATGTAGCGATATATTTTTACATCGCTCATAGCATCAGTAATTATTTTAAAATACAACATCCAATCAACATTTTTACAACAACCCGAAATATATTTTAAAATGTTCAGCATGTTTAAATATTAGAAAAGATTTTTCGACCTTCTCTTTTAAAATGAATTTAAAAATTGATATTGTTCAGACGGGAAAACGTCATCCGTATAAAATAGAATTAAACTATGTGGGAATAAATATAACTATTGAATTTCGTTAAGAAATTAACAGATTAATACAAGCAAACATTATTCTTACAATTATTCGCATTTTTTTTTTGCATTTGAAATATTTGGACTTTTTTAGTAATAGAGCAAAAACCTTTTATTTAAAATATAACACTGCTCTGCCTTATCTTACTACCTCTACAGTGACAGGAGGGTTGGTTATTTTTCGAGGATCAGAATTGCTATTCAAAAGGGAAACGCTGCTAGCATACTCGCTACTGCTCCAAGCGAGCATGATTTTTGTACAGTAGACATTTTTGATATTTTGCGGTTTTAAACAAGATAAATCAGAAAATATTTTTTCGAAATCTTTACAAAACTTTATTTCATTCGTTTAAAAATGAATTCTAATTCATTTATAGAAATAAAGAAAAAACTATCTGCTTTATGTCAATGATAACTAGTATTAGATTATAGATTTACAAAGCTAGGTTAGGGAAATATAAATGAAAAAGACATTCATTCATTCATATTTTCAACAAATGATACCACCCGTTCTTTATATATATGACAGTAATCTTATAGAAAGTACGTAAGAATTGACTACAACATTATAAAAACTGCTACCGTTAGTGCATTTATTTATTAAACGTGTATATTTGATGTAAATTATTATTATTAAATGTTAAAAAAATGTCTCGTTATAAAAGCAGACCATAAATATTTAAAATTTTAACGATTCAGTGTAGGATGTTACGTTTTTAGTGTCCGTAATTAGGCGTAAGAAGTCATTGAAGTACTTTCAGTGGTACTCAATTAAACTTAAACGAACGAACATTTCTGCTGTTAGTATTTTATTATCATGTAATATAGTTGGTGGTAGGGCCTTGTGCAACCCCATTAGGGTAGGTAATATAGGCTCATCGTATATTCTACCGCTAAATAGCGTCAATAAGAAACAATACTATGTAGTATTATAGTGGACTTGAGTGTGAGCGAGCCAGTGTAACTACATACAAGGTACATAACATCTTATTTTATATCCCAAAGTTGGTGACGCATTGATGATGTAAGTAATGGTTACATCACGGTGTCATTGTAAAGGGGAAGTGGTGACCATTTACCAACACGTGGCCAATTTTCCCGTCCACCTACGAATTTTATATAAAACAGTAAAAATGTATTCATTTTATTATTTATGTTCGAATGTATTCATACTGTAACTCGTAATTGAATTAAGAACGATGTTGCTGGCTGTAAATTACTTGAACAATAAATATTTACTCTCATTATATTGCAAGAACAAGAGTAGTCTTCCTATTACAAGTTTCGAAGTATGTTTTCAATTTGAACTACATATCATATGCATAAGAAAAGTTAACCTTACATTAAAATTAATAATATAAGATACATACAGAATAATATTAAAACATTTCTTCGTTAGTAATCAATAACACTGAAATATGGTATAAACATATAATTATATATGATTTTCGCCATACTGAAATCTAGCCTGCTATGCAGACTATGATATAAATTATTTATTCGTAATTATAATTTGATTGGAAATTATACACCATCAAACTGTCAACTTTTATACATATTTTCTCTCATGGTTGGTTGCTGGTTGTTAAATGGTTCACTCATAATTTGCCTATTGAGCTACAATGCCACTACATTATCGAGATAGAGATTAATTAATCAAATTTAAGGAACTTTCCCTGAATGGAAAGTATACAGAACCTTATTAAATTATTTATAAATTTATTTGATTTTATAATTGATTCCGTTATTTCATTTGGGATAAAGAGTAACTATTAAGTCTAAGCTGGTGACAGTTTTACATTCAATTTAATATTCCGAGATGATGATTCCATACCATCAGTGTTTGCGAACACCAATGTCAATAAATATGAAATACATTTTCATTTTGAAGGATATAATAAGAATACCCATGAAACACAGCGAGGGTATAATGGGATCGCTCAGTTTTCGGCGCTAATTTATTTAACACTAGCAGCATCTGTTCCTCATCACGAGTGTCTAAATGACAGTTTGAAGTTGTCAAATTATTGCGTACTTTGCCAAGATTGGGATTGTGCCGGGTAAAGTTTGCGGCGTAAATTAGTATTTGTCACTCGCTCTCGGGCATGCACGCCAACAAGTTTTCGAAACAGCGACTATAGAGAGTGACGTGGCAAAATCGAATGGCAACCTTTTGTTGTCGACTGTACATTATGATATTAGTGAAAGGGATAATCACTTATCAAGTACAGTGAAGTTCATATTAGCTATGTATCAGTTTATATTTAATAAAAAAGTTTTTGTTATGGGTTAATATTATTTGACATCGTCGCTTGTTAAATAACAAACCGGATCGTGTGCTAATTATATTGTTCGATTCAACTGTTTCGGTAATATGATTGAATTGTTGTTCTGAGACAACAACTATGGCAATATCAGTATTTCATATTGAATAACTGTATTAGTTATGGAATATGTGTAACACTATAAGATATGTATTAATTTGAAATTAATTATTTGGATGCCTGTATCCTATGCATGTTGTTATTTTGAATTTCTGCTTACTCATTAAGATCTTAGCTATGTTTATCCAATCGATATTATTGTACGGATATTGGTTAGGCATTATAATGTAACACTATATGTGTTTACATAATAAAATACAGCAGCGACGTTGTTATTATTTAATATTCTGGTTTTACGTACATTGTTTATGAAGGGATTTTCGCCAGTTTACAGTAAGATCGTGCATCCCAGCGAAATAGTTAAGAACATTTTGCGCGTTTCTCGACAATGAACGTAGAATAAACTATATTGTTTATGAATAATGATAGTATGAGTATTTAAAACTTAAGATTAAGAATGGATAGGATAAATTAATAGTTCATTAACTATAGAATATATATAAGATTTTCTTTCAGAAATTTTAAAACTGCCTGGAGGAAAGATCACCTAATTATATAAATAATTTTACAATTGCAGATACGAGAGATGAGATATGCAATAGTTCAGATCAGATAAAGTTTACGGCATCTGATACGCTTTGCAGCAAGTGTTTATCTGTTTCGTATTTATTTAAGAGACGACAAATCTTCACCTACTGCACTAATTGTTGTTTTTAACCGACTTCAAAAAAGGAGGAGGTTATCAATTCGTCTGTATGTTTTTGACTCCAAAAGTAACAATAATTGTAAATAAATGATCAACCACACAACACATTCGTACCTACATATTGATGAGTAGAAAATAGTAAGTTAATTATCAAATTATAGAAGAATACGCAATTATTTTTTTACTTTTTAGTGCATATTAATTTGTTTTTCCTATGAAGTCGGTTTTTTAGGGTTCCGTTCCCAAAGGGTAAAACGGGAACTCTGTTACTGAGAATCAGCTCCCAACTGTCTTCTTGTGAAGCGTATCAATCTTATGAAGCGTGATAGTTAGACAGTTGAAATTTTCACAGATGATTTATTTCTATTGCCTCTATAACATATGCGGGGCTCCCATACAAGAGACATGACTTTTTTGCCGTTTTCATTGATCGTTTTTTTTTTTTATTTACTTTATTATGTTTGTTCCTTATGCATTATGCATGTTATTATTATTATAAATAATATTGAATTAAAATATTTTGATTTGATGTTACACTAAGTAAGTCGGCACCACAATCATTCCTTACGTCGTCATGTCTCCACGAACATTGGAAACTAAAGTGATATTTCCTTTCAAACTATAACACAACAATACTTAGTCTAACTGTTTATGTATTTCTTAATAATAATACTAGCACTAACGGAAAACTAAGATGCAAATGCATTCTAGCTTTACTGTGTTCGTTTCTTGGATCGTTTGACATGCGATATCGTTGACATATATATTGACATACAAACGATATATATTGTTCTCAAGTAATCCACAAGTCGTTTATAATACGATACGGAACTACGTATGTGCATATCGTATTATTAATGACTTGGATGTGCACCGAACGGCATTGAAAAACCAAATTGGAAATATGTTTGTGCAAATATTTTTCTTAAGAAGACAACTGGTAGTATAAGACAACTGGTACTAGGTGCACTGAAATACCATCTAAAAATTCAGCGGTATCCACTCTGACTTTCCTGGGGGGTGACGACATCGTTTGAGCAATACTACCGTGGCTCAAATTCTTAGGTGGTTTCTGGGGTACAGACAGATAACGACAGATAGCCCCCTCTAGTCCTAGGCGAATATGGAATAATGGGATATTTATGGGCAGTTATTTCAACTTTTACAACATGTTAAATTAATACCATAATACCGTTTGTATTGTAAACTTTCTCTTAATAAATAAAAAAATATCAATTTGTTTATATATGTCAGATAATACCTAAAGATAAGTCCCATAAAAGTCCATCCAACTCTGATGAAACTTTGGTAAGTTATCCTAGAAACGCCCGTAAATATAGTTAATAAATTCATACGAGGCCAGCTTTTCTCATATAGACTATTAGTATATGTATTTAATTTCATGAAAACTCGACAGCCGTGAGCATGAAATGCGAAAATGGTACAGAATTGACCACAGCCCGTGGTACAAAGATTAAATTGAATCGGGCAACTTGCCAAATACACGAGAGGGCTATTATAAAATATTATATGCTGATTTTACGTCTTAAATAAGACACTCATGTTCCAGCTAGAAGTTAACAGAAACTTGCTTAGTTACAATGTTGCAAAACATGATAAAACAACACTGAATTTAATCTGTATATGCATTACTTAAAGTTATTTTCTTAATTTATTATAATACTTAAAATTATAAATAAAGGTTATTAAAAATTATTTTATAAATTACTGAGAAAAGTTTTTTGTGATTGAATTGATGAGAGATGTGAAGATATGTTTTGATGATAATCTTATAAAATTAACCAAATAGGGATGGTGTTGTATTGTCAAAACTATTTTACAAAAACAAAAACTTTTTTAATATAATTACCAGCGAAACGGAATTAAAGATTGCGGGCTTAAGGTCTGGCGAGCTTAACCGAGTTTTCATGTGTTTTATTTCTATTTAGACATCAAGACATCACGAGGACAAAAATATTGTGTCATAGAATGAAGTTCGACACAACACGTAAGATGTAGTCTTAGCATGGCAATGGTACATGATAATGCTGTAACTTTGCTTTTTTTCTTTTTAAATGGTGATTTACATGCGAAGGCTATCTGAAATTAAAGAAAAATTTCCAGAATCAGCCCTAATTGCAGTTTCAACTGTACACTCCCAAAACCATGTAACCGTTGACTTGCGCCTGATTACTCTACGATTAAGTTAAATTGCCGTCATATAATGGGAGTGGGAGTAAAAAATATTTTTATGGCATCGGTTGGCGAACGAGCAAATGGACCACCTGGTGGTAAGTGGCCACTAACGCTCATAGACATTGGAATTGTAAAAAAATATTAAACATCGCTTACATCGCCAATGTACCACCAACCTACCCAGCCGAGCTTGCACAAAGCTCTAAGTAGTCTCAGTAAATCTCTATCACCAGTAATCTGTATTTATACACACACTTTAAATTATACTATCTCCATCATATTTCACATAATCATCATTATTTTTGAATTCAAAATTAAGGTATACATAACTTTTTATTTTGAGTTTTAAAGTTTAGGATTGGAGTATTGATTATGATTAACAGTATAGTAAATCTTAAGCAAACGTTATATTATAAATATGAATATTTTTTTAACAAGTTGAATAAAATTTAAAGATGAAAATAATATTCGGTTGAAAATTTTGTTCGAAAATACTCCTCTATATACCGCGAAAATTTACAATTTAACCGATCCCAAATGGCAAAACTTCCAATAGACTCAGGGGTCACAAATATATGAGATAAAAGGCCTTTTTTATAATTTCTATACCGGAGTGGATTGAGTTGACAGAATAATGGTTATATCGAGAAATAAATACGAATAATATGTGATTCTCAAGGTGTAATGTGGAGTTGCTTTATAAATATATATTTTTGTAAGAGAGCTGGTGTAAATCAGAACGGGTAGGTTAACTAAATATTTTACGTTGTTTTAACTATCGCGTGTCACTGCTATTTGGCAGTATAATATGTTTGTAATATAATTATATGTACAACTAATAATAATCTGAATTGTTGCAATCCGATTTGAAATGCGGATCTAGTCTACACAAGGGATTTAAGCTTTGATTGTTGGATGTGGATTGACTTGCAATTTGACGCTTTCTAGGATAGATATTTTAGCACTGGTTTATTATGACTGCAAACACTCACAAATACCAACATAAATACATGCGGCTGTGGCTTCAAATATCGGCCAAATGAGGAATATTATTCCTAATTTTAATTCATTAAACTTGTTTTTCGAGGAACAGAATAAACCAAATATTATTCACACCAGAAAGTTCTAACTATAATTATTAACTTCAAATTCCACGAATTATAACAAACAAACTTAACGCAGCTTAATAATGACATCGTACCACATCGAAGCCGAAGTTAAATTCAATGTGGAGTTTTTAACTGTCAAATTCTAACTAGTCTGAATTTAGCTGCGAGTTACTACATAGTATCTTCAACTGAATTTGGTAGAATTTTAACACAGTTTTATTATTATTTGTGTGTTTTTTATATAAAATAGCGAGATGGATGGGCTAATGGGCCACCTGATGGTAAATGCTCGCCGTCGCCCATAGACATTGGCACTGGAGGAAATATTATGATGATATGAGCTACGATATAATGTTCCATGTGTCTGGTTACACTAGCTCACTCACCCTTTAAAACCGGAATACAGAATATGACCTATAACTACCCAAACGGGCTTGAACAAATTCCATCCAACAAGAACTCCCAAGAAATTGTGATTTGAAATTGTTAGTCTTTTCAACAAGTGCCTTTATGCTCAACTTTTTTCAGCAGTCTCTGAAAATTATGATTGAGGTGTCATTCGATTCGGAATGGCAGATTTGAAAACATAGTGACTGCTGAAAAAAGTTATCCAAAAAGGCACTTGTTTACTAGACTATGTATGGTAATATTTATTTCTACAAAATAATTTTATCTATTAGTTTCTTAATTAAGAAATGTGTACATAAAATAAAGGAGATAATATTTTGATAAATAATATAATCCTTGTTACAATACGTATCGAAACAAAGGTGAGATCTAATGTTAAGCCGCAAACAGTGAAGAAACAGATTATTTGCAATTCGGTTAGCATTGTGCATTAGGGCTTAGTGAGTCGATTTAAGTCGTAGGCCTCTCATGTCTATTGCTATATTTGTGTGAACATTAGTATAATCAATTGTAGAGATGTCCTATCTTTAATATTTAAATATCTTGGTATACAGAGTTCTTAGATATTTCCCTAAATTAACATTATAATATCATGCAATTTTATTTGCATTTGTTTAAGTATGCTAGTTGAAATAATAGAAAATATCTTTAAAATTAAACACTTCAGCTGTTGTGACCTAAGTCGGAAGAGATAAAGCGGAAGGTATAATCGATTCTATGTGACCTTGAATATGAAAAATACGAGAGCGTCATTAGCGAAACACGCGATATATTCGCGGCATATTTGTGCGGTTATATTTGTTTGATATTTGATTAAAATTAATTATTATTTCTTACATTTTTCTTAATTGATAATTATATTGTGATTATAACCTGACCTGACCTATTTTGGCCAAGGTAGCCAATCGCAGGTGGGGTTGGCCAACTGCGCAGAATATATAATAGTGCCAAAGTGAGTACGCAAACACACCCACTCTCAGTTCTCCCACTCTCCACGAATCATGGTTGAAGTCTCTAAAACTGACCATGCTAGAAGGAATGCTCATGCTGCACCTCTTACGCATGACTTGAACCAGGATCCCAGACATCGACGGGCAAGCGCCTTCTCTGCTGGACCTTCTGCTGACAACTCTCCCGGTGGAATATCAGGTTGTGGTTCGGGCTCCTCTTGGTTCTTCGGACAACTGCCTGATATCTATCAAAGTGCCACAGGCTAAACTGCCGTCACCAGCGATATGCAATCGTCGCGCCTGGCACTGTAAATCAGCAGATTGGGACGGTTTGCGCGATTACAATGCGTCAGTCCCTTGGAAGGAACGTTGCTTTAGTGAGAATGACCCCTGCTAGCGCCACTGCTATTGCTGGTGAGATCCTGTTGGGAATAGAATACTACATTTCTAACTCAGACCTCACCAGTAAGGGTATGCGCAACCGTTGATTCACTCGCAAATGTGCCGATGCTGTCGCGCGTGGATCAATGGCTATGTTAGCGGGGTATCTAACATTGACTCACTGAAAGCAACCTACAATAAAACCTCCAAGTCCTGTAGGAAAGTATACACAAGAGCGGAGGCACAGCGCATTGTACAGATTGGCCATGATCTTGTTACGCATCCTAGGGGCTCCCGTAGCTTCTGGCGTCTGACCAAATCTGTGCAAAGCAATTTTTGCCAACCTTCGCTGCCATCGGTCAGGAATCCGGACGGATCGCTAGCTCACAGTCCGCAGGAGAAAGCCAATCTTCTGGTTAAACTCTTTGCGGATAACTCTGTGATCGATGATTGCAGTGCGCTACCACCTTCAATACCTTCTTGTGGCCACACGATGCCTGACATCAAAATCAGGCAGCGTGATTTGCGTGCATAGCTGCAGTCACTTGATGTACGAAAAGCTAGTGGTCTCGATGGAGTACCAGCCATAGTGCTGAAGAAGTGTGCAGCGGAGCATTCTCTTGTGTTGACGCGCCTGTTCCAGCAATCTCACTCTTGTCTCGTGTGCCGGATTCTTGGAGCGAAGCTAATGTGCAAGCGGTTCCCAAAAAAGGGATCGATCTGACCCGATAAATTATTATCGGCCAAAAGCTATCACTTCAGTTATTTTAAAGTGATGGAATGGATCTTAAACAACCAAATGATCCATTACCTAGAACTAAAGTACCTAGTTAAGTTACCTAGAAGTAAGGGTTTCTACCAAAATGGTACACAGGTGATCTTATAGCGTACGTAACACACCTCTGGGGTGAAGCTATTGACAAGCGTGGGGAATTGTTGGCAGTCAGCCTCGATATATCCAAGGATTTCGGCAGGGTCTGGCAAAGAAGTTTTCTCTCTAAGCTGCCGGCATACGTTCTGCCAGCTCAGCTCTGCACCTGGATTGCCAGCTTCCTACACAAGCATAGCCTTCGCGTTTTAGTTGATGGTTGAGCTTCACAATTCCATGTAGTGAATGCTGGGGTCCCCCAGGGGTCTGTGCTTTCCCCCACACTCTTTCTTTTGCATATCAATGATATGCTCTCTCTCGGGAACATACGTTGCTATGCAGATTACAGTAACAGTGCACGTAACCACGAACGCGCAGTAGCTGGGCGGGTGGAAACTGAAGAGAGACTGAGGGATCTTGTTGTTGAACTCGATAGGACGTTGGGACTTATTGCCAAATGGGGCTCTGATAATCTTGTTGAGTTTAACGCCACGAAAACACAGGCATGCGCTCTCACAGCGAAAAAGTCACCATTTACCCTCCTCCTTCCCTCTGTGGCACTACGCTGGAGATACAGAGCAAAATCGCCATACTAGGAATTGACATTCGGTGCGACATCAATCCAATCCATCGAGGCTGTTAAAAAATAGCCTCTCGGAAACTTGGAGTCCTGAACAAGTTGCGGCGTTTTTTCATGCCACAATAACTGCTCCTGTTGTATAAAACACAGTAGATCACCATCTTTTTGGCAGATCGGAGCATCAAGGTCGTTGTCAACGGTGCATGCTCTATCTTAAAATTCGTCAATTCTGGTGTCCCACATCAGTAAGATTCACTGCTATGCGGATGACAGCAGTGTAGACGTTCTTTACACCGGCCGTAGCAATATGTCTAGGGAAAACGTCGACGAGTGTCGGAACAAACTTGTGTCTGAAGTTTTGACCGCATTCAACGTAGAGCAATTTGAATTGACGATGATCAGGCTATTTCCGACCGGCTTGATTCTTTGGATGTTGGGTCATTCTGCATCCTCTATCGCATATATCACGGGGAGTGTTCTGAAGAGTTGTTTTGGTTTAGTCCCGGCAGCTGAATTTCATCACCGGACATCGCGCCAGAACTCAAAATTCCATCCCCATCACCTCAATGTCTCGAAATCCACAACAGTGCGTTTCTTAAGGCATTTCCTGCCTGGCACAATCTGAAATATTTGTGGAACCAGCCTTCGCTGGCGACTTTTCCGAACCGATATGACATTAAAACCTTCAAGAAGAGAGCGTACTCTTTCCTCCAAGGCCGGCAACGCATCTGCAAGTCCTCGGATGTTGCAGGTGTCCATGGGTAGTCACTTTCCATCAGGTGATCCTCCTGCTCGTTTGCCCCCTCTTACATAAAAAAAACACTATCGAGCCTTTACATTTGCGTCGAGAGAAAGCGGCACTGAGCGCTTTTTATCGACTGTATCACGGCGAATGCTCAGCGGAATTTTTTCTCCCTCATTCTTGCTTCCCCATTCCTTCACAAATCTACGCGTGCTGGCTCTCGGTGTCCCCGCCTAACTTCAGGTGCACGACCACTAGCTTTATTTGGTTTCAATAGAGAAACACGTATCCAACTACCAGACCTAGTATTTCCACCTCCGGTTTATTACTACCGGCAGAAAAACCTAAAAGAAAAATATCGGTCTTTCCTTAGGATTGAAGCCAGGAATTTAGGATATCTGGCTTTATAGCTAGACTCTAGACCAACTAGGCAGTCGCGTATATTTAAACACGATCTATTACACCTATTTTAGTAAGTATGTTAGTAAGTGTAGTAGTGTCTTGGAATTCCTTGTAATTAAATAAAAAAGAATTAAGTAATGTACTATTCAGTAGTATAATTATTAAGGCTTGTGTCAGAGTAAAAGCGTTGAACGTTATTGAGATAAACCAAACATCAATAGGTCAATTTACTCAATAGAATAGAAACAGAAATATCATCGTGAAATTAAGTTTAACAAAGATAAATAAATCAAAATATAGGATTATTATCTTCACTAGCTTCTCTTTCTCTAGTGCGGCTTGACGGATACATATGGTATACATTTTTAAGCAATTTTTCCCGTCGATCACAAAATTAGAAAACTCGGTGGTTTGAATGCCTGAACTTCGATTAAAACGTATTATTATGTACCTATCTTTCTATCTATCTATCTATTATTAATAGTAAAGTATTATCACGAAAATATTTTATTAAGTGATCTCGGTTTTTAATAATGTAATTTATACTGAAAAATACACTGTCATATCGGCTGCGATGTAAACAATAATATTAGTTTTATAAATAAAATTAGCAAAATTCTGTAGGATCACACAAAATTGTTATAAAAGAAATCAACTTTGCTTTGTGATTTAAAATCGAGTCGGAGGCGGAATTTTTCACGGGTCACATTTGAAATTGCGATTCGAAGATAAAAGAGAACATCGGATCTGAATTCCCTGATCTAAACACGTCTCGGGCTAATGACGGCTTCGCGAATTTTTACTTCGCTTCCCGTTCATTGGGGACCACTGTTTGTTTACAGATCCATTGATTTTCTCACTTAAGTTGCCCGTAAAAAGCTTGTGCCCTATATTATAGGAGTATATTCTTAGCTAAATTAATTACTTTTACTCACGTGCTCGAAAGCACGAGAAGCCAATAGTCATGCGGCTCAACACTTTCCAATCCTGTCAAATTTGCCGTCATATCAAATTATTCGGCGGGAGGGAATAGACATAGGTGAAATTAAATATATAACTGATTGAATGTAGGTCATAGAATTTCTATTAGTGAATAGTAAGAATTATTTTTGTGCCCTGAAGGAACATTGTAAACTTGAATACGTCTAGGGTATTGATCAGACAAAAAAAACATTGGGCGTAGCTTAGCTTGAGTAAATACATAAATAGCATTCAAATAGCAGGTGACTTGATAGAAATTGCATCGTAAATTTCACGCGTCCAACAATTTTATTTTTTTGTCTGATCAATGCCCTAAATATTTGTTGGCAGCCATATTTATTTGTTTTTGTTTTCATAGTGAACTCTCTTTTACTAGTCAATCCCTTTCATTTGATACCCATAGTTACTTGTGAAAAATATGTAATCTACTGTTTTGTAGCGACAGCCATATTGGATTTACAATGTATAATACAAATACAAAATGTATTATTATGACTTAACGTGTGTACTAAGGAAGGGGTTCCAAATTTTAATTTCTGAAGCTGACCCAAACAAACCAGCATACAGGACAAGCTAAATAAAACCGTTTCGAAATGTGTCAAATATATTGAAGATAGTGATTTTATTGTTTAATATAAGGTCAAAATATTCGCTTTTGTTGGAACTTTTACATTGTAAAAGAATCCGTCATATAAACGTTAGATACGTGCAATGAAACAAAAGCATCGAAACAAAAGTCGTACCGGCGTAACAGTGCCCACTATGCAGCACCCACTTCGTACAGAATTTTCGAAGTCTATATTTTTCACAGATATTTTAGTTGCATAGTGATATTTAAAGATATTTAGTTTTCAAACTAACTTTCGAAAAAACGTAACTGTTACTACAGTTGCTTGTTTAAAGGTATGTTTATTAACGTTCAGGACGTTAATAAACATACCTTTGGATGCAACTATCAGATAAAAAAGTCACAATTATTGCCGTATTTTTTAGCTAGTGCACATTCGTTGATATTCATTTTTTTTGTGTTTGCGCTAGAAGATGTTCTTATTTAAGTCTTATAATAACTTTATTAGTCCTATATTGTTATATGGTATATCTTTTACGAGATTACAAAAATAGCCTAGACGTTCCAGGGGCTAGGCGGAATTAATTTTAAGCGAAGATTGCTTGGTCGCTCGGACGAGTACTGGATTTTTTCTTTTAATAAAAATAAATTTGAAACGTGGTGGAATATGCTCGATTTTTCTTTCAAATGTACAAAAGGCCTCAACCCAGCTGAGGGAATATAACAGGAATATTCCACTTTATGTAACGCCATCAATTCTCTGGAAACCTGTTACAATTAATTGTATGAACTTTGAATTAAATTTAAATATAAATTATTACAATTTAATTATGAAAGGTATTTACAATAACTGCTCAGATAAAGCATAAAATTTGTAATAAACATTAATTTTGAATAAGCTCTGTTGTGAATGGAATTTCAGAATTCGAACTTTGTGGAAATATTTAAAACAATACTTGAAATTTCCTTTAAAAACGAAAACTTTTTTGTTTTCGTTTTTAGTACAACATATCAAACAGAATATATTTATAAATTTTCATATCAATTTTGTATTTAATAAAAAGAAAAATATTGTTTGTTGAAATGAAGTTAAAATATTGTGGAGAATCGAATAACATGAGAACACAATAACGTTCCAACTCAAGTACACAACAAAATTGATATTCAAGCTTACCCAATAAGCTACCTGTATCGACTACTTGTCGAATAAAAATATCTGATGTTAAAAATATAAAGACACGTTAAATTTCAACAGACGTATTCAAAGTGTTGCAAAACGAATCCAACTATTTACGTGGCTCAGTCCAAAATTTCCGGGTATCGCCTTCAGAGAATTCCATTACACTTAACGACATAATGGTTCTCAGATCAATACTTACTTCAAGAATACCTGTTATTACATTACTTTGACCCCTAGTATCTCAAAGGAATTGGGGATCAGAGGTCTGGTTTCATATGAGTCAATAATTCGTAAAATAAATAAATATATCGTATTTTAATTAATATGCTGAAAGATCCTTTTGTATGCCGTTTAATAATATTGCAACACATTAACACCAGCAATATGACAAAGGTAATTTTTGTGAAGTTGTGAGCTACATGAGATATTTAGTATATAAAAAAAGCGTTTGTTGTAAATATCTCGCTTGGTCGCACAATTGTGGTCGTAGCATAGATTTGCGCGTCGCGGTCGTTTCCGCTCCGTTTGGTCTGTCTTAGTATGTTCGATGCCTTAATGAGAAAGCGGAAATTACTAAATCTTAGTGTGATCTGAAATCCAGTAAAATCCATTCTATATTTAAATTATTAGAATCTATATCCAAATTTTGATTCAATCTCTTGATTGTTTAAAATATAATAAAGTCGAATGAGATTCATTTGAATGTCTCCTATTTCATGTACATATTATAAATAAGTTACTAACTGAGGCTAATTAGGAGGTGAAAATTAATTTCTATCTCGTCACAATATTGTCTCGTTATCATGAAGTGTTATCACCAGTGTTTTGAATTTTATCTTCTGCGCTGTAACTATGATTTAGTCGAGTAGCGACGAAAAAGTTCCTTTAATTATTATTATTTTGTAAAATTATCTTTGTCGTTATATGTGCAATTGAAAATAATATAAAATAAATACAACGAGGATGATTTATGCTTTTTTAAATTATTTATTTATATATTTGACTAAAAATTAATATTGTATCCTATAAATTTTACCGTCCTTGAGAATTTGAAATTTTACGAAAACAGTTGGTTCATTACGAATGCGGATAGTTACTCCATTCTCGTTCTAAAGCTGTTTACATTGTATCTATTAAGTGAGCAATGTCAACAAACTAACGCCAATATCATTATGCTGGGGTCGTAAGTATTTAACAATAGTGTTGCCTACGAATAATTTCGTGACATTAAAAGATAAAAAAAACAAGCTGCATTTATCTGTAGCGAAGGAAAGCTGAAAATATTGACTCGAACATATATTTCTTGTAATAAATATTTTATTTTTGGGTTATAGCGAGCGGTCTAATTGAGTGCAATTAAAACGGGAAACATAACATATACGATGGGACGGATACGACATGAGAGAGTTCATGCGAAAACCGACAATTTGATGTGCTTTCCGGGGGGAGCTTTCGTCTGCTACAGATATCTTTATTTTCTATTATTATCTTATGAGTTCGTAACTAGATCAGCTGCTTATACAATGTAATTTTATGGTTACTTTAATTATTGTGAGAATAAGATTTAAAAAATAATATTGTAAATTCTGAGCTCACTTCTCTTTTTCCATGTTAGTTTGCTTGTTGACCTATGTGGCTATGTATAACAAATCTTATGTACAAATTACAATCGTTTCATCCTACTCGTAATAACTGATTTGCATTCATTTGATTTAGGAATTTTATTGCAAGTGTGTTTTTATTAAACATTTTTTACTAAACATTTATGCACTGGAATTTATTACTGGATTTCAATTTATTGTATGAGAATCATCAAGTTATTATTTTATCTGTTACAGTAGTTTTAACGGTTAAGATTGCATACAATTTTGATAATTTGTTCAAGGAATAATGATTAATGATAATAAATCGTATGTAATACCTATTAATCCACATTGAACCGTAATCTCTATTAGAAAGACGTTACTTGAGGTTAATGGGAATCCCCCAAATCCGTTACGATTGACTAGCAGATTTGAAAGGGAAATAACCAAATGAATTAACGGTGGCCGAACGTGATGAGATCTTGGTTTCGATTTCCTTGAGCATTAAGAGCTATTGTATGTAATTGTGACTGTTTTAATTTACAAGTTTAATTAAGGTGGGCGACTTGTTATTGTAAAATAATTGGATAATATTACATTTAACTTAATCACGCTCAATATATTATTGAAAAATATAATATTAAGTCTCGGGGTGTTCATAGATATTCATTAAGATTAACCTAACAAATGGACCGTCGATTTCTTACGAAATGTGGAAAAATATCGTTGATCGCCTAATGGTTCCAGAAAATAGACGTCGCGGTAGAAGGCTACATTTGTGGAGACGTAAAAGGTGCGGCGTCAGGCAAGCACACGGGCGGGGTGGAGAATTTGTTCAGCGTTCAAAAGTGTTTTGATCAGCCCATCGTGACTTGCCGAAATAAAAAACGAGCGACGGTCTTGCATTCAAATTAGGCAACCACGAAGTCCCGACTTAATTCGACTTGAACATAATATACGAGACAAATATTTTCTAGAAAGAATGTAGTTGCGAATTTTCTGTGCAAGACAATTAAGTTTATATCGGAACATTTGTTATTTTTACATCATATATCGATTTCATTAAAGATAAAATATCATATAATATCATTGGCAGTTAAAGTAAAAAAGTAAAAAAAATATTTTAAAATATTACTTTTTTGCTTAAGAAAGCGCGATAATATTTTAATGACAATTGTATTACTATATTCTAAGTTAAAAAAGACGATCATAGAACAATTAATTTTTAAATTAAATGTCTAAAAATTAAACAATAATAAATGAAAATTATTATATTAGTTTGTAACGAATATTTCGAAACCCGTTTAGTTACCAAATCCTTACAAAGACTTGAGAATAATTGGAATGTCTTTACAAAACGGCCTTTCTCTCGGACTTTATTATTAGTATCGATTCATGTGATCTGTTAAGGATATTGGATTGAAATGGACAATGCCTGTGGCATACTTAGATAGCAATCAATGTCATGGATCCCCAGGGTTTTCAGTTTATAGCGCACAATCACATTTACTTACAGTCATCCCCATTACTATTTAGGATAAATTGGTTCTGAATCCAACCCTTATCAACAAGGTTTTTAAAAGGTTGTCCTGTAAATCGGTTGGCTTAGGACTAATACAATTTTGTCACAGGAAAAGTTTCTTATACAATTAATATAATTTAGTTTATGTTTACTTCTAGTAACTGATGAGAAAATAACTCACGATACTTATGTTCACGTCCTGTAACTATATTAAAAGTATTTATGCAGACTTTAAAGAAGATACCGTAATATGGAGGGGGAATCCCTTCATCCGATTTTTAGAAATCTATAATTAATTTTGTATTATACATATAAATATTGATATAGTAATATAATAAAAAAAATCTACATTTTAAAATACGTTCGAGTAGAAAAAGAATCGCAAAGAACTTCGAACCTGACGGGGGTCCCCCGATCACGCAATTATTTATTATTATTTAGTAATTATATTTGATAATATTTTATGCGTTATTTAAAAGATTTGCTACCTTTTAGTGTACTTTTAGTGTACTTAAATGATACTCATTATTTTCTCTTATAGCTTTATCCTTTCCTAATAAATGAAATTATTATTATAATAAAATTTAAATGTAATTCTCATATGCATCAAAGTTAAATAATCTTGTTCGTTTTCGAATAACAATTTTATATAACAATACAACGGCAGACAATATTTCACACAGACTTCTTTTGTATGGGCCTTGACATTTGTTTTTGCATCATCTGTGTATTTGATGCCCAAAGACGCTATTCAATGTAATGTTCGTACATAAACGTAGGCACATAAAATGACTAAAGATCTATGGCATCCAAGAATATTTATTACACGTTATTAATTACAAGCAATTTGCCAAAGACACCAGTTGAATAATAGCTATTGGTATGTTGGCTTTGACGCCGTTATTGTGAAATTCTTTACGTTGCACGGTCCCCCAACTATGTGATTACTTGTTAGTGCGATTATATTAACATTAGATATTAGTGACATTCTTGGTTAACAAGCATTCCGATTATGGGATCGACGATATAATCTTAATAATAAATTATCTTTTACAAGTTTCATTATATCCAACGTTATTAAACGCAAGCCGTATTTAGAAATTTAATAAAGGTATAATTGTACTTGTAGTATCCAGAAACAATATGAATGTAAGACAAAATATAAAATATTCGTCGATTTCACGAATGAATTAACATTTAATAAGTCTTTAATAAGTCGATAGAAATCGCTTTAATAGTAATATAACGCATTTAGCATTGTAACTATTATTTTTGTTTAGCTTAGACCTTAAGCTACATATTAGTTTGTTCGGATATTGCTAAATTCTCTTTGATAATTATAATTTTCAGCGATACCTATATTATTTAGAACATGTAATAATTATTTGTATATTGGCGGTTGGTTGGCGGACAGACAAATATGAATATACTTAAAATTAAAAGTAGTCACTTATAATTTATAAAATAAATAAAAAAACTAATTTGCTCTGATCGGCTCTGATGGAGACGGATACAACTCGTGGATAGGATAGTTTCAATAAATCATAAAATATTATTTTAAAGTAAGAAATTCGACTTTCAAATCAAAGTAAATTTCAAATCAAAGTATTTTTTTTTTAAATAAACAGTTATTTTATTAAAGTAATAGACACAGTTTAAAAGTTCTATTATTTTCTACGCTTGACCACTTTTTATTTGATTAGAATTGAAATAATGAATAATCTTATAATATTCAATCAATGTCCATACATGTATATTATCTTATTTGTGTTTATATTTTAGATTTAAGACTGTTTTGGATCTGGGAAGCTGTTTTCATTATATAGTCTATTTTGAAAAATAAATTACTTTTTATTATTTTATTTTAATACATTTGATAAGCGGTGTTTTATTATTTAGTAGTTAATTAAAAAGTAGTTTATACAATCATTACATACAAATTATTTGAAATCACACGAGTTGGTACCTATATTTCATTTTTCTGAATAAAAAAAAATCAATTTTCTACTCATCCCCATTTTTTAATAAACAGTCTATTTTGATGATTCTAATTGAAGTTTTTAAAGTAAATGGCGTTGAAGATCTGTCTTATCTCTTATATTTGTCTTTAAAATGTAGAGTTTTGTACACAAAGTTCGTTATAAATAAGTCTGGATTAATTATTAAAGGTTTATTAATCCTATTCCAATACTAAAAATATTCAAAACTATTACTTTCATTTAAAATATTACTTATACATTTAAAATATTATCAATATTAATAAAAACTAAAACGAAGTGATTTATATTATATTTATTTACTTGTCTGATAGAAGTTCTTAAATTTCTATTGCTACACAGTTTTAGAATCAGAGCGTTAATTAATTGATACTCATAATGCTAGTTTAGTTTTGTATACCATTTAACTTATATATTGTGATTATTATAATGAGTATAGGATAACATACATTAAAACCGAAAAAAAAATTGATCAAAGGAAACTGATATAGCTTGCATAGGCCATGGGAGATAAGCGATCCCCGGCGAGACTGTGAGGGTTACCCAACGCACTGGACATTCTAGTACCAGCTACCCCCACATACGCCATATACTTCACACGAGGGAAATGCGTACATACGTTTTATCAGCGATTACTGTGATATTTATTATCGTTCATTATATAAAAATTTCACGATTTAAAAATGTAACATAATTATACTATAAAAAGAATACTAAATTCGAATGTAATTGTCTCTGCAAAATATTTTATAATTTAAATATTAACGTAGAATTCTGAACATAACTTTAAGTGATATTAAATATAAATACTTTTAATAATGTAATTATATAACAAACAAATAATTTTCGTTTCTTTTTATATAGGTAGTGTTTTTGGATGAATTCATCGTATATTCTTGCGATATTATACCAAAATCATAATTTAGAAATGCGTTTGTTATTTAAGAGAAGATAAATTGTTCTTAATACATATTGCGTTTAAAGAGACTTTATAAAATATGATCTTTGTTTAAGATTAACCGACAGCTGTCGTCTGACCTCAACGTTGAAACTTCTTAGTAATACTTGGGTAATATCTCATAGAGATATATTATAGCGTGTTTAGTTTTTATTATATTTAAACTCACATAGAACAATTTGCGGATAAGGTATTTAATGTAATGTTTGCAATTTTTTTTCAAAATTACCGTAATATTTGCTTAGCCTCGATTAAATAATATTATTGTTGTAATTGGTTGGAATAACAACCAAACCAAAACCAAAATAATGTTTGCTCTTCTTTACGAACCGTGATCTTATAAATTGAAACGTTTTAATGATAAATCGGAACCTCAAAAAATGTAAATCCACATTGATATTATATTTAAATGTGCTTGCTTGTGTTTTTTTATAGCATAGGTAGGCGGACGAGCATACGGGTCACCTGATGGTAAGTGGTCACCAACGCCCATAGACTTAGGCATTGTGTGAATGTGCTTGTCATTTAAATTGTCGTTTTAGATGTAACTATACCTACGCAAAACTAGTGATTCATCATGTTGTTGTTTTGTCCGTGAACAACTTGTATATAAAATAGTCCATTTCTTAACAAGTATTATCAAAACCCTATAATAATTCTTGTATTTATTTACAGTGCTAAACAAGTTAAAATGTACTCACTCAGTCTGGATAGCTTGAAAGCGTCCGCAGTGTTGATTACGTCGACGAACAGTTGAAATTCAAGACGTGTTTTGTTCATACTGTTGCCATATTGTACCATCGCAAACTTGAAAGCCTCTTGAATTTCATCGGAGTGTTGTTCGAAGACCACGCCTGTAACAAAACAGTTTTTATAAGAGTGTATTCGAGCAAACAGTATCATAATATTAAAATTGAATCTGTTATTGCGTAAAACATTTGGAAATAAAATACGATTTTACGATATATGAGCTGATATGGCTCGGTTAGAACCCGTAAATCATAACTGGAGATTGCTGGTTCAAATTTATAATTCATATCAGGCTCGACGGTGACGAAAAAATATCCTAAGGAAGCCTGAATACTTTGCGAAGAGAAGGCTGAGATATTTTAAATTCGAATGTGAGAAAAGCAAGAATCTTAGACAATTTATGTAATTATCATCATCATTCGATTCCCGCCCAGGAGAGAAATTTGTGTGCACGAACCTATCTGTTTGTCTTGTTTTCAAAGTACAAGCTCTGCTTAGTTTGGATTTAGATGGCCCTGTGTGATTAATGTTCCAGGATATTATTGTTATTATTTATCATCCGCCAATTTAAATACACGTCTAGGTATACCAAATAAGCATGTATCAAGGTACACCAAAGCGCCTGGGTATCAGCATCGTGAATTCTGTATTCCCTATATCCTCCATCATGTCCAAGTCATTTATTCCAATTTTATATATTTATTATAATATTTAAGTAGCATCTTCATTTCAATTACGAGCCTAAAATATACGTATACAATCTTAGGCATATAACACCCCGTCCTATTGCCTCTGTTCGTGACAGGACGGCTCATTGTTCACCCAAAGAATCGGGACTGCGATTCAACAGGGAAATGTTGCCAGCATCCTTGCCACCCTTCTACGCAATCATGTATTTTCAGTTGCTTTTTTTTGTTTTTTTTTTTATATTATCATTTTTAAATATTGTTGTTAGACGAGCCCGTTGGCGTGGTTGGTAAGACACTTGCTTTTCACGCCGCAGGTCGTGGATTCGATTCCCACCCAGGACAGACATTTGTGTGCATGAACATGTCTGTTTGTCCTGAGTCTGGGTGTAATTATCTATATAAGTATGTATTTACAAAAGAAAAAGTAGTATATGTAGTATATCAGTTGTCTGGTTTCCATAGTACAAGCTCTGCTTAGTTTGGGATCAGATGGCCGTGTGTGAATAATGTCCCAAGTTATTATTATTATTACTTTGACATAAAAGTTACAGATGATAGTATTAATAAGGATGTATTGGGAGATGTATAAGATTATGAATAGGATGGGAGATGTAGATTGAACCTCTAATTAATTATTGAATTTGAGCTACCGGTATTTAAAAACAGTTCTTGCACATTATATGTTTAAGTTATACATTTTCATTTTTTTTATAGTATAGGTAGGCGGACGAGCATATGGGCCACCTGATGGTAAGTGGTTACCAACGCCCATAGACATTGGCATTGTAAGAGTTGTTAACCATCGCTTACATCGCCAATGCTCCACCAACCTTGGGAACTAAGATGTTATTTCCCTTGTAACTGTAATTACACTGACTCACTCACCCTTCAAACCGGAACACAACAATACAATGTACTGTTGTTTTGCGGTAGAATATCTGATGAGTGGGTGGTACCTACCCAGACGAGCTTGCACAAAGCTCTACCATCGAGTAAAATATATATGTATAAGTTATACAACTTTCCGATACCAACTTCAAGAGCGTGGATAATACATAACCATGAATGTCAAGCAAAGGATCAAAATTATACTGGTAGTTAACTAATGAGATGCATATGGTTATGACGTTAGCATCGCGTGTATGAAACTGGGGAATATCTAGAACTTCATAATTAAGCAGCTAAGGTAATATCACTGTAATAAAATTGAAAACAAAACGGTCTTCAAAAGTTTCTTATTCAAAATACGTAGGCGGAATGCTTAATGGTATACTGGTAAGTGGTTCTAGTGATATCCCTGCCCATAGACATTAACACTATAAGAAATTGTATCCATCCTTTACATCAACAATGCGCCGCGCCATTTATCCACTTTGTCAACTATGATGTTATGTCCTATGTGCCTTTAGTTGGTTGGCTTACTCACCCCTCGAGCTGTAACATAACAATACTAAGTATTGCTGCTTGGCGGTAGAACATCTGAGTGGATTATACCCAGACGAGCCCTACCTCTAGCAGTTTAAAGACCGAAATAGTAATGATTATAATTTCAACAGGTATTGCTCTCGTGTGAGAGAGAAGGCACTAGTTACGTACGTATCCTCTTTACTGTAACCTATAAACGCGAACAAAAAATAAAGTACAGAACACCCAGGAAATCTATACTCTGGTTACAGCATCGTAAGCCTATTTGCCCTGTGACCAGGCGTCCGTGAGTGTACCAATGAGTGGTCACACTCACAGCCACACTGGGTAATAGTTTATCTATCGCGACGAGATTGTACGTAGCTACGTTCTCGTGTGGTTTTATTGTACGATTTATAGTTTTTAATCAGGCGTGCTTAACACGCCAGTGATATTTACGACGGCTCGCGGGTTACGTTGTTGATCGGCTGGATAACGTACGTATTGGTACTGTACTTAATAATCATTAGAATAGCCAAATTAACTTTCATCTCCATAATATTTATTGCCTTAACATTTTCATACTAAACACGCTGTACATCACTGACGTTTTGTGGATTCAATTAAATATAAATATACCTAAATATTAATAGAACACCTATTAGCGCCTGTTTACCGGTCATGTATTTTGCCTCACAACTGTACATAATTATATGAAAAACTTAAGAAAATAGGATAAAATAATATAAGAACATGATTCTTACAGGAAAACAATAACGGGTAATTAATAATATTTACGCTCAACAGATTAATCGTCTCTTACAGTCAACAATAATTTGACTTAAGAAAGAACAAGTTGAAGCATTTTGTAATAAATAACGATCGTTTCATTAATATAAAAGCGAAAACCTTATTATAATAAAATATAATAAGATGCCTACGTACAGATAACGAGTTAAGACACCCACTTATTATTTTAAGTATTATTACTTTCAAAGTTAAAATGAAGTTTATTGAGTAAGATCAATTAACGATGACTACAATTTATCATATTTCATGAATAATTGTATTAAAATAATACTATTATATAAAGTATTAAATAAATAAAGTAATGTAAAGTAACAGCCTGTGATTGTCCCATTGCTGAGCTAAGGCCTCTTCTCCTTTTTTGAGGAGAAGCTTTAGAGCTTATTCCACCACGCTGCTCCATTGCGGGTTGACAGAATACACATGTGGCAGAATTTATATGTAATTTGATCAAGTACAAGCTGAATTATAAACTCAAACTAAGCACTTGAAAATTCGGTGGTGCTAGCCCGGGTTTGAATCCACGGTTATCGGTAAAGATTCACGCGTTCTAGCCACTGGGCCATCTCGGCTTCAATATATTATTTAATAATATATTTCAATATATATATATATATATATTATGTAATAATATATTTCAATATATTATTACATAATATATATATATATATATTATGTAATAATTTTAATTTAACGTCTATAAATTGTCTAATATTCACTATAATTATAGTAAGATTTTAAACACGAAATAAGAAAAATTAGATGACTTTTTTTGTATATATTTATATCTTAAAGCTTAGTACTTACCTACCTAAAACTTGTACGTTGCTTTACCTAGAAACCTCATTTAACAGTAGGTTAATGAGAAAAATCTTAAATCCGGAAAATTTAATATGGCGCACCCAAAAAGGCGTGCAAAGACAAGTCTGCCACATAAAGTTTTAAGGTCACACTGACGCAAACTTTTCTTTTGTTTATTTTAAATGTGTGAAAAATATTTTTGTTTTTTTATTTGGGGACGAGTCGCCGGTGACCTATGTACTATTTTCAAAAGATGCATTGTACAATTTGATTTTATAAATAACATTGAAAGATCTCTCATTAAATAAATCAAGACAAGTTTCGTAAATATATCCTTTTTTACATTCAAACTTCAATGGTGCTTGCCCGAATTTTAACCCGTTATCATCTGTTAAGATTTATTGTTCCATCCACTTTATCATATTGGCTTATAAATTTATAAGGTAAGTAAGTAAGTAAGGTAAGTTGGTAAGTATATACTGAATGTAGGTATAAATCTCGTTGAGTATAAATAATATCGATTGGTCAATGATAGGCTACAATCGATAAAATCGAATAGGTAGAATCCAATCGAATAACTTCCATCTAAACTTTGTGAAACACGTCAATATGCACGAACGGTCCAATCGTTCGTTCGGAATAACACGAACGCTTTACCGACATACAGAAACGTCAGTCAGTCATATACCGTCAACTATACAATGCTTGATGATCAAGACTAGGACAAACACGTGCATTCGTGTAGACTTGACAGACTTATATTCAAAATTTCTTTCTAATTTCGTATTCATTCATAATAAAAAAATACACAATATGATTACTAACATGACGTAATATTCAAATGGCTTCAATAAATCGCTACAAATAAATATAACTTATCACGAAGTTTGTTACTTTTTATTGTAATTCAAGTAAAATCGTCTACAAAGACATTTTATGAAACACACTCTCGTATAAAGTAAACAAGAGGGCCCGAGGTAATTGTGAAACAATGAAATATTTTAATGCGGACCTTTTTCGCTACCATTGAAGATGTCACTACGCTCAAAAGCCAACTCTGAATGTTGATATTAATTTGAATAATACTTCGTCTGTTTGATTTAATGGAAGTCTTAATCATCGATATGGTTTCAGTAATGAATTGAGTACTGATTATATGGTAGGTCCCAGAAATATACTTCTTACATTATTAATGCGTCTCAAGTCACGAGATCTAAGATGTTTTGATGCCTGTGGTTAGACTCACTCAGTTACTATTTATGTTAATCATGATTTAACATAATATGCGTGGTCTTTAAATTTGTTCATTATGCTTCATATGGTTAAAAGACTTCTGCAAAATTCTATATATGAAATGCGTTAACCGTCACATATATTTCTTTTTGGTTGTAATTTCTTTATTTTATAGACATCAGCTATGGATGAGATGAGACTTGTAATTTTATATTCTAAACGCTTTAAGCTATATCTACATGTATACGTCAAGGTGGAAGGAGCTACGATTAAAATGATATTATTAAGTTTTGTTTTTAGTAACGAAGGGCTCGCATCTTGTGTTTCCAATCGACTAAAATCATACAGCTATCTTCGATGCGTTTATCTTATTATTGTATTTCTTTTACCGATTAACCAAAAACGACTTGAATGACTTAATAAACATATGAGGACTACTTCAGTAGAATAAAGTTGAAATCATTGTGAATTGCAATGTAACTTTTATTTTCAGAAACCTTGAAAATCGATGCTCATCAAACTGCTGTTAGTTAAATCAAGTCTTTCATTATGTTTTATATTTTAATCAAAATCACTAATATTTTATAAATCATAGTTGGTTGCAGCACGACTAAATAATAATTATTAATTTCACTGGCTTGTGTTTTTTTTTTAAATACGGCTCTCTGATCCCAAACTAAACAGAGCTTGTACTATGGAAACCAGGCAACTGATATACTACATATACTGCTTTTTTATACTACATATACATTATTATATGCACACAAATGTCTGTCCTGGGTGGGAATCGGACTCACGACCTGCGGCGTGAAAGGCAAGTGTCTTACCAACGCCGGCTCGCCAAATATTATATTCAAAGGCAGTTATGTATTTTTTAAGATTTTTATTATACTTGAATCTACCCTACCCTTGCTTTAAGTGCGTCTTGTGTGACCGCTACGATAAAAGGTCGTTAATCTTTAACTTTATTTACCGTGTATACAAGAACCTGCATCAACGTGCTATGTGCTAGTTTCATTGTTTTCGTGGTCTTGGAACTTTATATCTAATAAAGTTAAATTCCCCTGGAAAACCTTTTAATTTTTGATAAAAGTAATATTATATATTTATTACTTTATATTTATAAAGTTCTTTTTGAGATGGAAACATAAGAAAAGGAATCACATGCGACACATGCATGTTGAACATAAATGAAAACGAAATACACAGCTTATCTCTTATTATTATTTTGATGAAGTTATTCAGCAAATTCAAGTTTTAATAAAATATTTTGATGAAGGAAATATATACAAGCTGAATAAATGAAAATGATTTAAAGTGGATCATGTGATACCCCACTGATATTGGCTTTTCAAAGAGAAGGAGGAATTCCTAAAGAGGCCAATGAACTGCCTGTATTGAAAATTAAGATGGCTCCCGGCGGATTCGCACATGTCCTTCAGCGAGAATAAATAAATCGATAACACCCTTAGCGGAAAAGACCTGAAATTTAAATGAATATATTTGTATATATTTTATTATTCGAGAATGTGATATTAGTTGGCTTTTAAAGTTCCCTTATGGACTATGTTTAAAAAAACAATTAATGAAATATAGGATACATTGAGTAAAAAACATGATGCTTTTTTTTTAAACAAGAAATTATAAGATTTTTTTTTAATCTTCATCAAATAATGGGCTTAAAACCAGTTAAGTAACATTGATTTATGATGAATCAAGCAACTACAAAGTTGTTTTTAAAAAAAAATATACTATAATATGTCCAAACAGGATATTTTTGTAAACAAAAAAATATGTAATATAATATTTTTTGGTATACAAAATATTTATAATTTATATATATAGTATACGGGCAGCTAGTATATATATATATATATATATATACTAGCTGCCCGTCCCGACTTCGTACGGGTAAAATAAGGATTTAATAATCCCGTGCATTATTTAAATCAATAACGTTATATATATATAATATATAATAATATTCGCCCGTACATTACCGTGTATGTTCAGTATAGGGCATTGTAATAAAGAACTACTAAAGAAAATGTTAAGGAATCGATGATATCTTCTAGTCTTCTTTTGCCTGCTCTTATCCCACTACGTAGGGTCGGTACAATATTTATTTTTCTTTCACTTCTTTCTGTCACTCGTACTTACACCTTTCTTACAGTATCCATCCACACTTTTTTTGGCTTCCCTTATATCCATCAACTTTCATACTGATCATCCTTCTAGTAACATGTTTTTCATCCTTTCTCATGCCCATACCACGCTAATCTATTCCTCTTTAACTTTTCAGCTATCGATGTTACTTCCAGACTTCCTTTGATATACTCGTTTCTTATATTGTCTATTCTAGTAACAACATCATTATATATCAAATCATTAACAAAACGTGAACGATAATAACTGCTATAATATAAAACTGTGGTGCAGTTTGTTATTAACGCCCGCCAAAAAAACGACATTTCTCTATTTGTTAAAACGTTTGAGTTGTACAAAATAAAATAAAAGGAAGAAAAAAACACAATATCATTAAAATTGATAGATTACAAAATTGAAACATTGTGGCGCATTGGTGATATAAGCGTTAGTTAACATTTCTTACAATGCCAATGTCTATGGGCATTGGTTACCACTTACCATCAGGTGGCCCATTTGCTCGTCCGCCTAACTATACTATAAAAAAAAATTACAAACAAACATACAAAAAAAAAAAAAATTTTACCTCTTTAAAATATTTATTAGTATAGTTAAAGAACGAAGCCGCGGGCAACAGCTAGTTTATCAATAAAACATCATGAAATCGGTTACTCTTACTATGGCAACTGTTAATGATGTTCTGTATGGGCTCTCCTACATATAAAGTCAATGATAAGATATATTATGTGAAAAATCTGGACGAGAGTTGAACAAAATCAGCTTTCTTAGCTGACCTCTACTCGGCGAAAGGAATATTCCTACCAAAATTCAAGTCTCTACGCTTTATGGTTCCAGAGATATGGCGATGAGTCTATATATTGGTGGAAATCTCATATATAATTATATATATATTTATATAGATTTTCTATTTCTAAACAGAGGCTTGTATAATAAATTTCATGCTTCTAACATCAAAAATGACGGACCCGCTATACAAACTTTCAACCCCTATTTCATCCTCTTGAAGTGTAAATTCTCAAAAATCTTGAATAACATATTTATTTATTTCTAACCAAAAGCTATTATATAAAATTTCATGCTTCTTACATTAAAAATGACGGACCCGCTATACAAACTTTCAACCCCTATTTTACCCTCTTGGGGGTAGATTTTCGAAAACCTTTAAATACGTTTTTATCTATTTCTCACCAGAAGCTTGTATATAAAATCTCATGCTTCTTACATCAAAAAATGACGGACCCGCTATACAAACTTTCAACCCCTATTTCATCCTCTTGGGGGTAGATTTTCGAAAACCTTGAAATACGTATTTGTCGATTTCTCACCATAAGCTTGTATATCAAAATTTCATGCTTCTTACATGAAAAATGACGGACCCGCTACGCAAACTTTCAACCCCTATTTCACCCTGTTGGAGGGTAAATTTTCAAAAATAATGTATTACATATTTATTTATTTCTAACCAAAAGCTTGTATGTAAAGTTTCATACTTGTTACATCAAAAATGACGACCTCCGCATATAAACTTTCAACCCCTATTTCACCCTCTTAGGTGGTGAATTTTGGAAAACTCTGATTTGTGTACTTTTTTATTTCTAACCTGTAAATTGTGTATAAAATACCATTGCTCTAACTTTTAAAATTACGGAGTTACATACTACGGTTCATCCCTTGTTTCGCCCCTTTAGGGGTGGAATATCCAAAAATCCGTTCTTAGCTGACCTCTACTCGGCGAAAGGAATATTTCTACCAAATTTCAAGTCTTTTACGCCTTTTGGTTCCAGAGATATCGTGATGAGTGAGTATATACGTGGAAATCTCCTTTATATATATAGATAATAAAAAATAAATATACAAAATAAAGCGTTAATTATAATAATATATATATAATTAATTAGATTTGACGTCGTCAATCGTCATCCGTCTTCAAGATATAGCGTGTAAAAAAATAAACGCACACAAGATATTCTTCTAAAGCACAGAAGTTTGTATAAATTCAAACTTTTTAATATTGAATCCATTACAATAACTTCCAAGCTGTAAGCTGAAACTGATAAAGATTTTTCATTCATAAGATTCAGATTTGTTGGCTATTTTATGAGACACATGCAATTTTGTAACATTTTGTGGTATCCATTATCATGATGATGAATAAATCACGCGCATGTGCACATATTAAAATAGAATATAGAATTCCAAGTACATTAAATACTAAAATCGGACCAGAAATTGGATTTAATTATTACTTCGTGAATTACACGAACAAAAATCCCAAACCTCTCCATAAACTTATTTATAACTCCTCTTGAACACATTATCCTCCTTGTAAAAAACTTGAATGATATTTATTTTATAAGATTTCAAGTAAATACTTTAAATGGGAAGAGTTTTTACCTTAATGTGAAAGGAGGTATTGTTAAGTCAAGATTTTTCATTGGACTTGTAGATCCTGGATCTCAAACAAAGGTCGTACATAGTAAAGCGATAAAAAACTTGAGGAAACTTATACCTCATGTTATTTAGAAAAATTAAGAAAATGTGATTTTGAATGGATTCTAAGATTAAGTAGGATATTGTTAATATATAATACATATGGAAATAATCTTTGCCCATTAATGATTCGTTAAGTAACGTAGAAGACAAACAAGTAATTCGAAATTAGTTTTAACACGTTGACAGTCCCTGCATCACATATGATACAAATGTATCTTTCACCATACGTCCTTGCATCACATCTGATGCAAGTAGGCGTACAGACTCTACACCGTTTATTGGCGAGGACGTCTGAGTTAGGGAAATAAATATTATTAGGACGTCTAGAATAGGTATTAAGAAAAGTAAAACACCAATGAACCAACACATTTTTTTTACTGAATGAAAATATTGCTAAGACAAAAAATCAATGAAATTCGTTAAATCATGGGATACAAAATGGCTTATTACATTGCTTACACTCTGTGTGTACCTGAGGTGATTTCTTCTGAGCTTCTTTTGTGGTGCTGCCAGCATCCTTCAATTTCTTGTAGCAACTAAGACAACGTTTTCTTGGTTCACTTGGTTCGACAGGATCGTTAGTTTCCATTATAAATTGCTCAATTACCTCAATGGAATCTTCGTTTTCCAAAAGTTCTTGATCTTCCAAAGGTAACTGGATATCAATGGAATCACTGACTGCGGCATCTTCTAATTCCAAGAAAACTTCATCTTCTCCATCACTTTCTTCCAAAATACGCAGCAAATTAGCATCACTTAACGGTCGGGAACTCATTTTTGCTAACTATTTTGTGCAACAATAGATCTGCGATGCTCGATTAATTATGATTAACGTTTATAATTATTTTTATGCAACTACCGCAAGAAAACTAAAACAATTAGTTATATGAATACCCACATTTTTTGCTTCGACGTTCCCTGCATCATATGTGATACACTAAAATTAAGGACGAGACGTCCTTGTATCACATGTGATACATGCTGAAAATAACTGTAATATTACAGTGACGGAGATTTCAAGTATAAATTTATTAAATGTGAAGTATTTCCAACTACCTTCAATAAAAAAACCGCAGGACGCCACGTGAAGGTTGTTGGATTTGGCCTGGACAGTCAACGTGTTAAATATCAATAACTTTTTGTTACGAAAGAATGTGGCGATGATCAAAAATCTTACGTAAATTATGCTTCGTCCACAAATCTGTGACGTTCTATTGTGCGCAGTCTTCCTTACATTTTATTGTAACGTGAATGGGTCGGAAAGTTTCCTTATTTTTCACGTCCGAGACGACAGATGCTTCTAATGTTTTGGGTTACTTTATTCGTAATCCCCGGCTGTTTTCAAATGTTACGAGACAGTCTTACATTCTTTTTGTTTCTTAATTAAAAGGACAACGACGTTTGACTCATAAATTATTGACTGTATAGGCATGCTAAATTGCTATGTATAGCGTTTTTTGTTATTATTGTTTTTATATATTATGCATTTCTTGAGAATTATAATCCGGTTATCTTCAAGGCAAGAAAAACAATGAAGAAGACAACTATCTTCTAGACTAGTCGATATCTTCTAGGAGATTGTCGTTCCATCTTTGATCGCCTAATCACCATCATATATCTAAGAGATATTTGTGGTCAAGCGTTAACCGTTAAACGTTATACGCAAAAATATAATTGCTTGAAGATTTGCATTTTTGCATCTTTGTTGAGGAATTTAACTATGATTTTAGAACGTCAGCTGTGTAAAGATCACCCTATATTCTAATACTTAAAAGACGAAATGGTAGTAACTTTCACTGGTCTATTAATCGATTCAAAATTTAGTATTGTGATTATTACATTACATAATGCACTACGCTTGCTTCAAACCGGATCACAATAATGATAATTATTGCTGTTTGGTGGTGAAATGCGTTATGCTATAGTGACAATGACAGACTAGAGAGATATGAGAGACACAGATGGGATTGCATCAAGAAAATTAAACTATGAATATATGAATTCACGATAAAAATTCAATGAGAGTACTGATAATTATTTTTAATGATCGTTAAAAGTGAAAAACAAAAGCCGTATCAACTTTGCAAAGTTATAAGTTAAATAAATCAAAATAGACACGTGAATTGTAATGGACCATGAGGCTTTAAGGTTCGTCTCTTTGGCTCTGGCTCGGTATTTTTAATAAAAATACAGAGACTATATGAAAAAAAAACATGTGTGCAATTCACACGTGGTAGAAGTGAAACCTTCAAAAATGTTGGCTTCAACTGTATAATGCTTTTTATCTCATTTTCTCCCACGTTAAATCTTATGAATTTATGTGCCTGTCTCTTTTTACTGTCGCTTTTTCGTTTTATTGACTTTCAAATCACAACGATGCTAAAGAAGTTTTTACTTTTAAAAAAAGTTCTTTTCTCTATGTTTTAGATTAGATAATGGTACGACTAAAATCTTCTATACTTATATTCTTATACTTATTCATAAACATTCTTAATATTTTATTATAAGTGTGGTATATTTGTGAATGAAAAAAAGAAATACTACATTGAGCTTTGCGAGACTAATTATAGAATTATACTACATTATAATATCCAGACAGCGTAACGTTGTGCCAGGAACCATTTAAAACGAATGCGGAATGTGGAATGGTTTATTCAAAGACGGAAAGAGTATATATACAAAAGGTGAAATAATAATTGACCAATAGTAGTACAAGAAACATTTGTACATCTTCTCTAGCTTTTGTGTTTATAATAGTTTTGTTCTGCTGCATTATTCCGTGAAAATCTGAGCACTATAACAGCTTACAGTATTGGTGGGATGTCGTACCAGGAGACTCATAAACGATGTATCTCTAAACCAAACTAAGATCCAAAGTTCCACGATCCAAGCATCACGAATTGTTAAACTTATCGGTATTCTACAGCTTATACTTCCGGGAGTATACTCTTGATTTATATAATTTATGATAAATTAGTTATTTTAATATAAGATCACTAGAGGTCACAAGATTCGCTTGCTCTGCTTTTATCTAGAGTTAGTTGCTGTAGGGCGATTGAAATGTGGTTTTTTGATTGAAATCGCCTGTCTGGCAATTAGGCCACCTGATAGTAAATAAAGGTATATCAAGTATTTTCGTAGTAACAGCCTGTGAATGTCCCACTGCTAAGGCCTCTTCTCCTTTTTTGAGGAGAAGGTTTAGAGCTTATTCCACCACGCTGCTCCAATGCGGGTTGGCAGAATACACATGTGGCAGAATTTGAGTGAAATTTGACATATGCAGGTTTCCTCACGATGATTTCCTTCACCGTCAAGCACGAGATGAATTATAAACTCAAATTAAGCTCTTGAAAATTCAGTGGTGCCTGCCCGGGTTTGAACCCATGTTCATCGGTTAAGATTCACGCATTCTAGCCACTGGGCCATCTAGTCTTTGTACTTTGGTAGGATAGGTATTTTAAGTATCTTGTGCCTGTAATTACACTGTCTCACTCACTCTTCAAACCGGAACATAGCAGTAATAAGTATCACTGTTTAGCGGTAGAATATATGAGGAGTGGACTTTGCCAGAATGGCTAGCACAAAAGCTTACCACCAAGTAAAATGGAATGTCCTGGGATCATTGTTTTAGGATAAATAAATAATGGTTTGTTTAGAGTAAGGGTGACAATGAATCTGCTTGATTTGTTTCTTCTTCGACCGCATTACTAATTACCATCCACGTGTATCGGGGATTGCGATTAATTTCGTTGACGTGGATGGAGAGACGATGTGATTTCCTTTTCTGCTTCGTTTCTTGAGTCCAAATTAATATTTTTTTTCTAAAAGTGAAATTGGTTTTATATTATAAACCATAGCTAAAAATCAGCCAACTTGGCTGATCGAATTAAAATAGCAAGAAATGGAATATTTCTGTTTACTTAACGTCAACTCGAGGGATTAGTGAATAGCGACCAAGTGTTCCAAAATTTCGCTATACTCCCATGAGACGTATTAAACATAAGGTAAAGAAAATGCCTTAGCATCAGCTTAGATATAAATGGCGAGTTGACATTTGGGGGCGTCCGTTAGTATAAGAGATTATTTAACTAAGATGTTTTTAGATGGCTAAACCTTAGTGTGTTTTTTTTATTAAAAAAGCTGCGTTCATATTTCACCTGCCTTTTCTACGTTTAAAAAATAAATTCATTTTTATTTTATTATCAGTTAATATTAAGTACGTATACGTATAGTCTTATCTATATATTAATAAATAAAAATTTTAACAAAACAAAAACCGACTTCATAGGAAAAACAAATTAATATGCACTAAAAAGTAAACAAATAATTACGTATTCTTCTATAATTTGATAATTAACTTACTATTTTCTACTCAACAATATGTAGGACGAATGTGTAGTGTGGTTGATAATTTATTTACAATTATTGTTACTTTTGGAGTCGATGTCAGCCAAGATGGGTTTATAACTACATACATAGTTAGTTATAGGTGAGATGTGCTTGTGTCGCACGCGCAACTTAACGAGGCGAATAAAAGTCAATTTGTAATGTGTATGTTTTTGTTTATTTTTAAAAGATTCCCGTATTATTATTGCTAGGTATATTATAGTGTTTCCTTAGCTGACATCGACTCCAAAAATAACAATAATTGTAAATAAATTATCAACCACACTACACATTCGTCCTACATATTGTTGAGTAGAAAATAGTAAGTTAATTATCAAATTATAGAAGAATACGTAATTATTTGTTTACTTTTTAGTGCATATTAATTTGTTTTTCCTATGAAGTCGGTTTTTGTTTTGTTAAAATTTTTATTTATTTTTAAATTTTTAGTGAATCTGAAGTACACTCACTAATTTGTAGAATATGGGTAGACCTACTAAACGTGCAGCTCATATGAGACAGCGCCGTTTATATTATTATTTAAATATATTAATCTAAAACAGTGAAACGTAAAGAAAAATGCATTTTGGTACTGAATTAATAAATATGAGTTAATATGGTTAAATGTATGAATATAAATTAACATGTTTTGATTAAATAGATTTAGTTGGTGGGGTAATTTAGTTGGGCAGCCATAACATAATCAAATAGTTATTTCTAGTAATAATTAAATAAACTGTATGTTTATAGATGTTGCGTTATACCATTCTTCACCATAAACTATGACGGAATGTCTGTATATTAAAAAAAGGGGAAGTATCTATATTATCCTAACTAATATTATAATTGCGAAAGTAAGTTTGTTTGTGACGCTTTCACGCATGTTTATGCGTGTAGTGGTTTCACTAAGCCGATTTAAAAAATTCTTTCACCAATGGAAAGCTACATTATCAGGGAGTAACATAGGCTACATTTTGTCCCCATATTCTCACGGGACCGGGAACTACGCGGGTGAAACCGCGGGAAAAACACTAGTAATCAATATATAAATATACATAAATATAACATGTATATAAGAGTACTTATACGATATATTATATAATTTTCAAAATTGGTCTCAACTTTTAGTAGATGTTCAAATATATTTCAATTACAAACATAACATATATACTAATGCTTACATGCATAACTCATATTATAAAGAGGAAAGATTTGATTTTTGTTTGATTTTTTATTACGATTTAAATCAAAAACTACTCGACCGATTTTAAAAATTTTTTCACCCTTAGAAAGCTACGTCTTTACCAAGTAACATAGGCTATATTATATTTTCAAAAACTTATAGATCCCTTCTTAAAATGGAGCAATGTAACCCAACGTATCAAACTGTTGCCTATAAAAGTTATTATTTCGCGAGCGCTGCGAAAACTATTGACGGTATATAAAGAAGTGTTTTATACAATAGTACTTCAATTAATTGATCATAACGATGTTATGGTAGGTGAATGACAAATCTAGATAGCCTATAAAAGATTCGGCCGTGTATCGTTAATTTGCTACTAAGAATTGAAGATTTCCGTTACTTTGTCATGGATCCTATAATCAGAATCTAACCAAACTATCATCAAACAACCCTTGAAGTATACTCTTTCCAATAAAAAAAAAATCATCGAAATCCGTTGAATAGAAATCGAGTTATTCGTCCATTTGTCGCGCACATACCTCATGCAAATTTACTTTTTATATGGTTTTCTCATGGATTCCACTGTCAAAACTGGACCAAAAAAAAATGGGACCAATGGGAAAGCAAACCCTTTCAAATAAAAGAAAAATCATCGAAATCGATTCATCCAGTCGAAAGTTATGAGGTAACAACATCAAAAAAAAAAAAAAAAAAAACATACAGACGAATTGATAACCTCCTCCTTTTTTTGAAGTCGGTTAAAAATAACCTTAATAATTGGATGCCGGTAAAATGACTCATATTTCTACGATTGCTAAGTCTCTATTTTCCCCGCTTTTAATTTTAAATACAAGTTTATTAATTGCAGAGATACTACAAAACTATAATATATATATATTATATTATATCTAAGATATGATCAGTCAATATTATTTAGGGTGCATATTAGCTATAGTAAATCACAAACGGTGACAGAATATGATTTGCTCACTTCTCGTAAGCTGGATGATCATGGTATCATTGACTCGTGAGATTTTCATGTTTTCAGATTAATTAATAAATATTCTTTAAAGAATATAAAGAAATACCATCATCTTTATAAAAAAGTCGTTCAGCAATGGATGAATTTATTTAAATGTAGAAATTGTGTTTAAAAATTTTTTGCTCTCTAATATATATGTAAAAAAAATTTATGCCAAAAAGAGCGTTAGGCCTATGTTTATATTTCGTAAGCAGTTATTTGTTTTGCATACAATGGAAAAAATACAATTTTTCAATAATATTTTTATAAGCTAACAAAGTTTTAAACCTAACAATAAATATAACGGAGCGCGAAGAACAATACAATCGCGTAATAACACTAAAACGAAAAATATTTTAGCTTTTCATATAACAAATAACAATTAAAAGATTATCCTTTTAAAAAGCAACACGATTTTGATGTTTAAACGTTGAAATAATTAATAAAACACGAATATAAAAGAGAAAATGGTTTGGTATTCATTACGGAATCCAAAGCAAAGGCATAAGACACAGGCAAGTCATATTAATGTGCTATGTATTTCTTGAAATAACTGAGGGGAATAGCTTATTGGAGGATCGAATCATATTCAAGACTTGGCACTTTGGAATTGAATTTGTAACTTTTATTACTGTTCTGCTTTATAATATACACGAACTTACGGGCAGTAAACGAATAGTATATTATGGTCATGTCTTCCTGCAAAAATAACGATATATATATATATATATATATATATATATATATATATATATATATATATATCGTTATTTTTGCAGGAATATATATATATATATATATATATATATATATATATATAATATATATATTACATACACAAAACGTTTGTATTGAATGACAAACAAACAAAGAAACAATTTCTCAAAATCGAAGTGTTTTGTCAGACACAGATATTGATAAAATATGCATTATGAATAAAATTGAATGTGACCAATTCATAAATTTAAATCTTATGTGAAAAATAATTCCGTTATTACGTTATTCCAAATCCGATTATGTACAAAAAAAAACCGTAGTTATTATTAATATGAAAAGAAACGAGACATATTCTTTAAATTAATTGTATATTGCGTACAAAATATGTTTAATTTTTATTTATTTTTTTAAGGTATTTTCTGTGATATAAATAATTTCTTTTATGCGGGCTGCCCAAGATCGGGATGGTTGGCGTTCTTTGGGGGAGGCTTTCGTCCAGCAGTGGACGGCAATAAGCTGAAAAAAAAGAATCGATATGGAGACGCCGTTTTTATATAATTCAACAAGTATTTTATTAGAATATGTGGAAAGATATCAATTGCATAGTTACGATCCCAAGTCAATTGGCATACCATATTAATGACCATTATAAGAGTATTTATATATCATGAAGTTTGAATACCAAAAATATTCGTCTTGTAAATGTAATTTTGGTATGTTTTTTTCTCAACAATCCTTTGTTGTGTTCAATTGAGAATGAAGTATTCATACTTCTTTAAAAATGATATAAAATGAATTCTTATTCAAATGGCGGTCGAGCTCGAAATGAATAAGTATGGGTGAAATAAAAATACTATTGTGTTCCTGTTAAGTTTCAAACCGGCTTTCTACATGGAGATATCGTGCGCATTTATAACTTATACATAAGAATTATTAAATTTCGCTCGAGTAATTATAGCGTGAATACCTACGTTAAATATCTAACAAATAACAGAAACCTCGTAAGTTCTTTCGTATCAGAGGCCCTAGCCAAGTTGAAATTCTACAATTGTAAACGCTATAGAAAACTAAACAAATATATGAGAATGACATCTTTCAACGATAAGTCACGTGGATCTCTCAACGGAATGTCAACTTGGCTAGGGCCTCTGTGCGCTTAGTGCGAAGTTTTCTTTTAATATTGACGACGGTAACTGCAATTTGTATCGAATAAATAAATAATTATTAACAATAGGTAAACGCTATCGAAATTGAAAAAAATATTATCACTATGCACTATGTACGTACATCCCCCAAAAACTGGTGATGGCAGTTTTTTTTATTTTTCTTTAATATACTAATTATTTTAATCCCTCTGAGATAATATAAATATAAACATATAATAAGACACTTTGATATTCAGTAGAAGACAATCACATTTCTCGTTCGCCTATGTTCGGCTATATATCGTACCTGCACAACATTATCGACATTATAATGTGCCAAACAGACGAAGCTTTTTGGATCAACTAAATAATAAAACAGGAACCAAATTTTATCACCTTTACTCTTGAAAAATATTATCGCCATGACTATTATAGTGCATAATACGTGGGAGCACAAACACAATACACTCTATATTCCCTCATGCTCATAAATCCTATATGACACGACCGAAGTGAGAAAAACCCACCAATTATTCATCGGTGCGACCTGCAGATTGAACCCAGAACTTGCAGCTTAACAAGCTGACTCCTTTATAAACTAAGCAGTCAAAACGATAAACATATTATTACAGTACTCTAGGATTCTTCAGATTTGGGATGAAAAAAAGTCTATGACACAACTATGTTCAGTCGATCTACCTCTAAGTAAATCAGTACATGGACAAACAAACATACTTTTGAATTTATATTAATAATAGCAATAAAGCATCTAAAATATTAGTGCATTAACAAATTATTAGTTGTTTCATGAAACTATCTACCGCTGTTTATGATGAACCATCTTGTATGTATGCGCGGGATGGGTTGCTATTAATTTGCGTCTTGTAAATAAATGTGGTTCGTATGTCAGCTTGGCGTCAACGTGGCGTCTCAGGAAGTTCGCTCTGAGATTGGAGAGAGCAAGCCAAATATAGTTCTTTGTTACATAACCGCGATACTGACTTATGTTTAGCGGCGTTATTTTAGTTAGATAATGGAAATGTCCATAAATTATTATATTAACTTAGAAATTTGTTAGTTTATTAAATAAAGTTTTTTTTCAGTTAGTGAACCAACACGTTAAATACTTTGAATAATACTTTACTTATATATATGGTATCGAAAAATAATATAATAAGAAGTAGTAAAATAAAATAATATAATTGACTTCAGACAAATTTCATTAGAATCCTTTTAGTATGGGGTTTTATGAAGTGACAAATATTCAAACGACTTCTTTATAAGCTATATAAATTTGATCTAAAAGAAACATATTTTAGGAAGATGAACCAGGAAATAGGTACAGGTAATTTACCTTCACCCCTAATTACGAATCTTTACATAAGTACGGTGGTATGGCCTTGGTGTCTATAACAAATAACAATACATGTATAATGTATATATGCCCACCCACTTATTTCCTATAAGGACAAATTCCTACCAACAGGAATTTCATTTATGTTTACATAAATTGATAGAAGCAGCACAAGATAGTAGATAATAATATTATTTGATTAATTGAGAATTAATAGTACCTACCGGATACACTTGGCATGTTTCGAGTAGACTCGAAGTCAGGATAGTGTGATTGACTAATTAGACGTACGTTGTGATCGCTACGTTACAATGATACTGGCACACATATCTTCACTTAGTCTGAATTGCTAAGATGAAGCAGATATATAAATCTAGCAAACTTTTCATATAAATATTACGCAATCTCCAGCAACTGTTAGATTTGTAAGCTAATGTAGACAATGCTAGTAGAGCTATTTGCAATTTACATTTTATAACCAGCCATTAAGATTGATTTTTTATTAATCTTTAAAAGGTTCTTGATAAAATAAAACAAATAATGTAACACATAAACGTCAAATATGTGGGTAAGCTAATTGTTTTGATTAAAATAATATAACGCCTGATAAAATCAATCAGTTAATTGTACAAATAGAAATATTTTCCCATCAAATTTAGACTGCAATTACGTTGCGTCGAAAACGTTGATATTTTTCCAAATATGTTTGTGTATTCGCAATCACCCGTGTTTTGTATAAACATAAACTTATCTCGTAGTTAATTATCTGTAGTCTTTATCTTTAGTCTAATACGTTTCAATGTTTCAATCACTACTAAAAAAATTTCTTCCAAAACTCACTTTGGAGCGGTGTGGTGTGAATAAGGTCCAAGCCTTTGCATTATTACTTAATGTATTGTGTGAAAATAAAAACTTTAAACATTTTTGTCATATTGATTAAAATGAAAAATATATATATTGAAACGTATTTTACGTATTCCCAAAAGGAATCCTTGCTCTATTGTCAATTTAGAATATTGGAAACTAGATGCTCAAGCCTGTCTCGCACTTGGTTTTTTAATAATAATAATCAACGCAAACTTCGAGCTCCGTGTTTTAAATAATTATTTATTGCTTCAGATTCTCGGGACTGGTTCTATTAAAAGCCAGTATTGAATTTTTATTAAAAATACCTTGTTGTTATAAAAAAAATCCGGCGATATTAATATCTCTTATGTAGAAGATGGGAGTAAATCATAAATTGAAATGAACAAAAATTAAAAAATTAACTCGATGATTGGCTGTTTTGCCGGTGATATTAATTTTTATGAATATTACTTGGTGGTATATTCACTTGGTGGTAGAGCTTTGTGCAAGCTCGTCTGGGTAGGTACCACCCAATCATCAGTTATTCTACCGCAAAACAGCAGTACTCGCTATTGTTGTGTTCCAGTTTGAAGGGTGAGTGAGCCAGTGTAATTACAGGCACGAGGGACATAAAATCTTAGTTCCCAAGGTTGGTGGTGCATTGGCGATGTAAACGATGGTTAACATCTCTTACAATGCCATTGTCTATGGGCGTTGGTGACCACTTATCATCAGGCCCACACGTTCGTCCACCTTCCTATGTAACAAAAAAAATAATGTTTGTCATACTTCTACTCAGCAACACAGAAACTGATTCACTGATTTTTTGCAAACATATCATTTTGTTTCTGCACATTTTACGGTAGTGCCTTTATTGAGTTTCCATTTAATATTGCGACATGATGTTTTTAATTTGCAGTAATATTAATAGGCCAAAAGTATCTCACAGCAAAGGGCGGAGACTTTTTTCTTACCTTCTTCTTCTTAGTCGTACACTTCTGACGGAGTGGTCGTAGTCATGGATAGTCTGATGAATTGGTTGCGGCTTTTGCGAGACTTCTCCGTTTCTTTCTATTTATGGCACTGCGTGTACATTCGATAAGAGAACACTTCGTAAATAATTTAAATTGGTCTGTCCGTCTTGTGGGTAATCGGCCGCGAGAACGTTGGCCTTCTTCTCTTCCTTGTACCACCAAACGTTCCAAAGAGCTTTCATTGCGGATGATGTGTCCAAACATAGTAAGGATTCGCATTTGCACAATCGACGAAAGTCTTGTTTGATGCGAAGCTCTTTAAGGATAGAAACGTTAGTGCGGTGAGCAGTCCATTTTATTCTCAGCAGGCGTCTCCAGCACCACATCTCAAGGGCGTCAATTTTTTTACGACTTTTTTGATAGATCGTCCATGTTTCAGCTCCATACAGGAAAATAGGAAAAATTGAGCATCTCATTAAGCGAACCTTTGGTGTTTTTGGTTATGCGGTGATCTTTCCATATTTTCGTGAGCTTTTTCACGGCTGCGGCTGAGCTTTCCACGGAGCTGATCGTGTCATGGCACACCGTCTTTTAATTTCTTCTTCGCAACTTCCAGCATTTGTGATTGTGGAGCACAGATAGGTGTAGCTCTGGACAACTTATACAATTTTCTTATACAACGAGATGAACTTTTTTCAGTTCCTCAAATAGTACAGTTTGTTTGTTCTTTTCTAGTCCTATCGAGTTATTTTTTTCTCTTAAATCATTATACGTTTAGATAATTTTTTCACTTTAACGATATTGCACACACTGCGTTGGGTACGCTACCAGGAAGCCGAACGCTGTTGTTGCATGCATAATTATCATTGTTTTGTTTGTTAGCCCCTGCGTTTCGTATTTGGTTAATGTGTGTGAACCATACCTGCGACCTCAACTTGGATGACAGTTTGAGTCCAAACAGTTTTGGATGTCAAAACGGACTACTCATTTACATTTACGTTTTAGTTTTTAAAGGACACAATCTCCTGTGAAATCGTTTGCAGTCACTAAATACTATCCCACGAAAATGTTTTATATACTGAAATATTATGTCTTAGTGATTTTTTAAGTTACACGCAAGTTAAACCGCTGTCACAGCAAGTCATTGTTTTTTTTGTGTTTCACCTCCGTAGTAAAAAAAAATAGAGACTACGGACAATAATTACAATTTGGGTATATCACACGTTAATTGGGCAAAGAACTTTAAGTGCCCACTGCATCAAGCGGAATTTTATAAAATAATGTGGTCACTAATTAGCATGATGAGGTGTTTCATTTCAAATTAGTAGTAAAAGCTTTGTACGTATCCAATATCTACGTGACACGTAGAAATGATAAATTCAAAAATCGAGAGGTCATGAACCGATTGAGCAGTAAAGCGTCAGTTACCTTACCTGACATCAGTCGGAAGTGTCGGAAGTCTGCCAACACACTCCAGAATACCATGGCTTTACATTTCGCAGAATCAAATTTAAATATTAATAGAAAAATTATCTTCTGTTTTTATTTAATTTAAAATAAAAATGCAGACTAACGAATGGTATGTGGCCACTCAATATGACACTGTATAATTATAAACTAGTTCTAACACTGTCAATGGGCCGTCGCATACGGAACCTAAGAATTAATGTTAATTGTATAACAGCTAGTAAGCGAGCGACTAATCGGATGGTACAATACGAACAAGTAAATTTTCAGTTTATTTTTGCACAATTTGTTTTTATATATTATTATATTCTTTTTTTGCCTATATTTTTTGTTGGCTTAAGATTAGTTTATTAAATTAGGTAAGATGCTATCAGACCCATAAAATGATCTAAATGTCTTATTTGTGCACGTTAAAATTCACAGAGCAGTCAGTCATAATGGTACAAAACTTGCCCATTTTCTGCATAACAACAAAGTTGAAATTGATTGATTAAGCTCTTAGACGTTATAGAATGTATGTATATATATTGGTGGCGCATTCGAATTGTTTCATATTACTTACAGCACCAATGTGTTTGGGCGTTGGTGGATGGTAATAAAATATAAAAACCCGATTTGTCAGAACATTAGACATTAGGCCATTCTAATCCATAAAGTGACCAAAGTACATAGATATTAGAATCCCTCCTATTTTTTAGTTTGCTTAAATATACACACAAGTTGAACACTTGTAGATTTTTGGTTGTGAGTACCAACGCAGGTTTAACGAAGATAATATTAGCAGCTTACAATTTGAAATAGTAAAAAATTTTCTTTCAACTAATATTATAAACTACAACTAAAATAAAAATAAGAAAGAAAAATAAATAAAATATAACACACATTAAAAATTTAAAGAAAAAACATGCCGTCTAATAGATTGTTCCGTGGCATTGTACCCAAGATGCTGGCACTATTGCCACTCTGCACCGCTAGACTCAGCCTTTGGGCTAAATAAGCGCCAGCTCTTGGGTCACCAGAAGTGTGGGCCAGTTTCTTGGAGAGATCTTTTATAAATCTTTTAGTATCAGACGATCATAGACCTAACAATTCAAAACCCAGCCCCGCAAATTCATATTCATTTGATAATAGTGAATATTTGCGGCGCTTGAATATTTGAGCAGCTTCAGCAGCTGCTCTGGTTTTACGAGACGTATTTTTAATATGAGATGCTGCCAGCGTATCTACGCAAGTCGCATCCTACACAAGAACACGTCCCATCGACCATGGAACTAAAGTCGCTCCATTTGGTCTCTTGCCATCATCTCTGCTTAAACAGTTCGGTTTTAATGTAGTAGGAATCGATGCTGTGGCCGATGGAGTATGTCATTCAGGGACCCATGGCGATATGCACGACCAGCGTTTTTGCGGCAGCTGAGTCCATGGCGTCCGAAATGATCCGCACGGGTTCTACAGGGACATGTGTGAGGCTCGCACACCTTGAAAACCAAACAAAGGCATACGGCGATGCGAATCGTTGCCCGATCAAGTACTGTCCCTAGATTTTTGGAAGGAAAAGCCTGAATCCAGTGGCCTCACTCTCTTTCAGAAACAACTAAAAGTCTTGCACGGTCCGTATCTGTGGTACACTGAGAAATGGGCAAATTGTGTGTAAGCTTAATACGGGGTGAATCCCACTGGCAGTATAGCCATGAAACATGAAAACCTGTTTATATAGACGTTATGATCGACAGTAAGTCGCACAACGTCCCAAAAATTTGATGAAATTGAAAAAAATTTTTTTTGATTTCAATAACATTTTGCCGGTTACATATACTTTGAAATTGTGCAAACGATAGCGCGATCTAAATGCGGATAGTGGCATCTAGTGGCAGGCGTTGTAACCCGACAAGGGGTGTAAGGGCGGCCTCCTCCTTTTTCTCACAACAGCTGCCCGCCTCGTCCACCCCATTTTCATGTCTCCATTCAATCATCTCATGCTCCGACATTTGCATCACGCTTTTATTAAATTACACATATAAACAGACTAGCAGACAAACAATTATTGGCTTTACTTTTATTTATCTACTAGCTGTGCCCACGGTCTCACCCGCGTATAACTTACAGAAATTACTTAGTCATATATACAATATTTCAGTATATATTACATTTTTAGTCTTATTTTAACCGGATCTAGATTGGACAACAAACCATTGGCCAGGAGGAAAACAGCATTTCAAGATCTATTCCGATATACTTAAATCTTTCCCTGCGTCTTATTTTTGTGACTGAAAGTGATATTATATATGATAGCTATTTCTTGGTGGTAGAGCTTAGTGCAAGCTGAGCTGGGTAAGTACCACCCACTCGTCAGATATTTTACCGCAAAACAGCTGTACTTGGTACTATTGGTGAACTAACGATGGTTAACATCTCTTATTATGCCTATGTTTATGGTTGTGGTGACCACCTACCATCAGGTGGCCCATATGGCCCGTCCGCCTATCTATGCTATATAAAAAAAAGATATCATTATATGAAATTATGTCTTTTTAAAACTGAAAAGTAAATCTGTGTAATTAAATGAAGTACTTATGAACTAACCAATTAAGTATAAATTTAACAACACAATGAGAAAAAAATATATGACGCGACGGAACGAAATTCGTATCTAACCAATAAACTTCATCGGCGTCAACCTACTCAAGAAAGTGGGTTTGAACTCGTTTTGAGTAGAATAAACATGGCAAAGAAATTCGTTCCTGAGGGGGGGTTGACACAACACTAACTTTAAAAACACAATTCCATACAACTATTTATTCTTTAACTATACTTACCTGTTATCAACAGCGAAACCGCGGGCAATAGCTAGTTAAATATATTGTACCGAAAAACAAAAGTACGTATTACTTAATATTACATAATCTGTTATATTTTTTTCGTAATACGTAGCTTTTTTAATAAGCTACTGCTCTAACAAAATATATTACACACGAATTCAGAGTTATATACCGGGTCCCTGTTAACTGATCCAGCATAAGATGAACCCTATATTATATGATTGATCATATTGATATGAGCTCAACTTACATTGGAATTATCTAAATCTCTGAAAGTGTCCATTTTTTAACGTTGTTGTCATTTTACAGACTATCATTTATAGGTCGCACAAGTTTCAACCAATTCAACTGCTCGAGCTATTCATAGCATTTATATTGAATAAATGATCGACGTGATTGATATAACCTTTTTTATTTATAAACCGATTGAAATAAAACAAACACAATTTTTCTAGTGGAGTTCGCCGCAATACATTTGTGAAGAAGAATGAAGTCAGTGAATCCATTATATAAAATTCGGTGAAAGCCGCATTCAATTCTGTGCAGTAGTTTTTGCGGGATGTGCAGACAGACAAAAATTCTAAAAATTGTTGTTTTGGCTTCCGTTGGTTTAATAAAGACTTATTTTTCCTAAAAGAATTATTTTTCCAATATCTTTAATGTACAGACATCGACCTGTTATAATTTTATTATATGTACAGATAGATTTTTTGTAATAACTTTTACAAAATTAAATACGTAAATCATGTGAGGCCTCTTACCATGAGGACCTCCATTTGCATATCCAACTAACTGTTCATTCGCCCGTATAGTAAAGTGCTAAGTGGCTGGCTTGTTGCCCACATAAGACCGTAGACTCCGAGGTCCTGGGTTGTAAGCCCAAGTCAGGCCAATAAAAAGTAATTGGATTTTCTGTCGACAATTCTTAATATCAAGCCGGAGTCTGGTAATTGGAAGTGTGTACAATCACGGGCCTCTTAGCACGTAAAGCCGCTGATCCTGCGCCTGAACACTTTCCGATTGCGTCGGATGGTCATCCTATAAGATTATGGGAGTTAGGGTATACACAAAGCACATGGCGCACATGACTTGTGCACAATTATACACTACTGGAAACAATTAATGGAACAAGAAAATTTCCTTATTTTTTCACTAAAGTTGGGAAGGCTGTATCTGGGTGAGATTTTGTGATATCGAGATAAAAAATAGCTTTTTGAAGCATCATTCTTCTACTTTTAAGATCTTGATTCGTTTTTTTTTCTTATACATTTTGGTTTTTGAGAAAATTGATGAAACATCTCGAAGGAGAACATATTCGGATTAGGTCGCCTATGTGCAATTTTTTTGCTGAGATATCGACGGTTGAATCAAAAAAGACTATTTCCTCTTCTATCATCGAAATTTCGGTAACAGATTTCGCACAGTACTCAAATCATATTTTCCAAAACGAAATTGCTTTATGAGAAGTATACAATCACTCTTTGAATACGTAAGCGATCGTGATTGTGAGAATCACGTGATTTCGTAATTAAATAATTATATTAATGCTAAGTAGTTTTTAAACATAGAACTATTATAAGTGTATGGTTAATTGTGTATGGGCTGTTAAGTTCTTATTCCAATCATATATCCCGATTCCGCTAACTTACACTTACAATTCACATTTAAATTTACGTTTTGAATACAAAACGTTACGATAAATAAAGATATAGTAGGATGAATATATTTTTGCTACCATCAGAGTCACCGCGAGAAAATGAAAAAAGGGGGATTTTTCAGGTAAATCCATCTGTTCGAACCATAAATCATGGTAACACGTTTTAACCAAGACCTCTTCATCTTAATTAAACTTGTCCTACCTTGAACGTACTTTTCGACTGTTTTTCAGCTACTATTTCGAGAAATAAATGTTAAATTCGAATTGCTCTTTTTATTCTTTTCATTTACAAGGTAGGTAACAGTATATTATGGCTAAATGCTGGGAAAGTCTTTGTTTTAACAAACAAACATACAAAGCATAATACAGCACAGTTCGTAATTGGGTTTTATTTTCACGATGTTTCATTAAAATACGAGATGTTAGGTAACAAAAAGCCTTGCTCGTATTTGTAGCTTCGAACCGTGGTTACATTCTATCTATAATTTTAAAAACTTATCAACTTTTACATCAATTTCAAATCATAAAAATTAAAATCATTTAAGATACAAAAACAAAAGTTTTAAACTAAGGTTAATAGTAATAATTCGAGTATTTTTAACATCTTATAAAACAAGAAGAAGCCTGTAATAAAATCTGAGCTAAATAAGAAAGGAAGGAATTGTAAGGTAATTGAAAAACTTTAGCTTCTGAAACTTAGCAAACACGTCGAGCGTTTTGCTACATTTTCATACTAAAATTTTCTTCGATAAAGATGACCATGAGCTATTAATAAATTAATATGAACATAAATTAGTTGTGTTTATTTTGTTTTTTAATAATTTTATGCTATGTTCGAACAATTTAAAGATGTCTCTTCAACTCCGCGCTTTAGTAACATTTATTAATTTCGAAACACTTTATTGATGAAAATTATGCAGTTCGAATAAAAGGCGGCCTCAATGCCAGCAGGGATTCTGTACGAGATAATCTCGATCATATAATTAATGAACACAATGATATTAAAAAATATTGGAGATTTACAAAAAATATATATATAGTTAATTATACATTTTGCAATTGAGTATTTATTTATTGTTAATTTAAGTTTCAGTGAAAATATAGCATATATCCTTTTTAATAATTTTCATAATTTTCTTTATATGTATCTTCTTATTATATTTAATTTGTTAATCGATTTTCGTTTTGTTTTTGTTTGGCAGTATTGACTTTTTAGTTTCATGAATAAAAAATATCATTGGTCAGCTCGGGGCGGGCTGAAGACAATGACGAGACCATCAACCTGCACCTCAAAATTTTCCTCGACAACAACGACTAGGTGCTTCCGCAGTGCCCTGGTTGGTTAAATAAAAAAAATGGATGTCTGTAAAGTCGGTTTAGGGACGATAGTTTAACGTGACAACGTCATAACAAAAACCACATTTACTTTTCACTTCACTTTATAAACAGTCGACGAAATAGTTCACGTGTAGATGTAAGTTTTGTGCTGCCACTGTCTTTCTTCTCCTAGGACGCATAGGCCATTCGAGTGAAAGAGAGATAGATACGGCGCAAGCGTACAACCGTAACGGGACAATGAGTCATCCTTTTTCGTACACAGCTAGCCTTCTTCGATTTATTAGACGTTGCCACGTCAAAAGGTAAGACCACTGCAGCTGTATTTCTTTGGACTAATTAGCGTAGAGTTTGAATGATTTTCTAAAGTTAATTAAAAATGACATGGTCGAATTTTTGCTTCTTGACGACTATGTTTTGTTTAAATTGATTAGCTTAACAGTTACTTAATGTTGAATGACTATTGAATTTACAATTTACGAGGATGTTACCGAATAAGCCATTATCCATTTATATAAGTAATTAATTCTATTAACTGGCATTATAGCATTTCTTTAAATATATAAATAAAGTGTACGAGCTACTTAAATATATTGTATTCAGATGTAACGAAGTACAATGTTATTCTACCAATGTTAACACTAACAATGTTATTATATTTAAAGAGCAATTTTAGTTTTTTTTTTATTTCATAGGAAGTTTAAATACCTCGAGTCCGTACTACACGAGTCTGGTGCAATCGACCACGACGTCAGAGCTCGTATAAGCGCAGCTTGGGCCAAATGGCGGGAAGTCACCGGGGTTATCTTTGATCGCAGTATACCGGTGAAATTAAAGGGCCTTGTTTACAAGTGCATCATCCGACTAGTCCTATTGTACGGCAGCGAGACGTGGCCAATTCTCGTGAGACATGTCCAGCAACTTCACGTCGCGGAAATGAAGACGTTGCGGTGGATGTGTGGTGTTGCGCGACTCGATCGCATTCGTAACGAGTACATCCGTGGCAGCCTCGGCGTTTGTGATATAACGGATAAGTTGCAGGAAAATTGTCTGCGGTTTTGGCCATATTAGCCGCAGACCGCCAGACTATGTCGGAAACCGATGCCTGGACATTGTTGTAGAAGGCCCTAGATCCCGCGGCAGGCCCAAGAAGCGATGGCTCGATGTTGTAAGGAATGACATGAGCGAGCACGATCTCACTAAGGAGGATGCTTTAGATCGGGCAAATTCTGTCACATGTGTATTCCACCAACCCGCATTGAAACAGCGTGGTGGAATAAGCTCTAAACCTTCTCCTCACTAAGAGGAGAAGAGGCCTTAGCCCAGCAGTGGGACATTCACAGGCAGTTACTACTACTACTACTGCCTCGTTGGTCTAGTGGCTTGATATAAGGCCGCAGACGCGGTGGTCCTGGGTTCAATTCCCAGGTCGGGCCAATATATAGTTATTGGGGTTTTTTGTCAGAAAATTCTCAGTAGCAGCCCGGAGTCTGGAAGTTGAAAGTGTGTACACTCCCGTGCCTCGGAAAGCACGTTAAGCCGTTGGTCCTGCGCCTGAACTCTATCCGGTCGTGTCGGATTGCCGTCCCATCGGATTATGAGAGCTAAGGAAAAGAGAGTGCACCTGTGTTTGCGCACACACTTGTGCACTATAATATAAGTCCTGCGCAGTTGGCTAATCTCTCTTAAGATTGGCCGCCGTGGCCGAAATCGGTCTGGAGGACTACTACTAATACTACTACTATTGTATTGATATTTGTATAACATGTTTTTATTATTTCGTCACAAAAAAAAAACGTGTATACTTAAGAATTACTCTAAACTAAACCTACATCTCAGACGACTGAGTGGCTTCCTGAATTTCTTTTGTTCATAACTTTTCAATCATATCTATTAATCTATCCTTTCATAATGTTTACTTTATTTTACCACAAATAAGAACTATACGTACAAATTACAACTGTGACATATGTGAAAGAGAGAATTCACCAGAAATAATACAATTTTTTCCTATGCATGCTATGTTAGCCTATAAGTGAGGTATGCAAATGTTTATATTTAAGTTATTTAAGATTGTACTTTTAAATAAGAAACAATATTGTATACATCGTTGGCTTTCTATTTAATAAAATAAAATAAAATGGTAAGTATAATGAATTTTATTATTGTACAGTTATAGTTTATTTTTAATTAAATTTATGTTTTCGATTTCTTTCACACAATTATTTGACAAATTATTGAATTGTTAACTCAAATATAACTATATATTGACAGCTTATTAACGTTTAACAACGAAACTGTAACGGTTGTCGTTTTCCAGCTGTAATATACAGCTGTGTTCTTGTCGATTGCCAGTAAGTGGAATGTTCTTTGTTATGAGTACGAATTGAATTTAGAATTTTTTACTTGGTAACATTTTCAATCGTTTTACGTGACGTTGATGTACCGTTTTTCCTTGGTAACATTCGCATCTTGCATTTCGAATGAAATATTTTTACGAAGTTTATTTTTCAAATTTTATATTTGACTTTTTGTGTCTGTGTCTCTTTGTATTCATTATATGAAACAACTGGATTTAATATAAAATTGAAATAATTAGTTGTGCAATGTAAGAATAGATTCAATCGAAAAAGCAAAAACGTATTCATGAAATAATAAACAATTTATTAATTTCCGAAAGGAAATAAAAATAATTTAGTAGAATTTTACTCTCCATAGAAGCTCTTCTTTGAAATTTTTATTCTGGTTTTATTCGTATAACTGGAAATAATTTTTTAAGCGCTAAGTGAACGCATATGTAAACTAAATTTTCCTTAGTCAGCTCGTAGGACAGTTACGATTTAGATTCAGTCAAATTTACCTTGACAAAACTAAGTACATAACACTATGGTACAGTAATATTAATTTATGCATAAGAATTATAGTTTCAACAGGCTATGAAATATGGTGCGTACAGTCAATGACATAAATAATAATGGCAGGACTTGTTGATGTAAAAATTATGTTCCAATATTAAAATTTGGATCGTCGTATTCTGATCTATTATCGTTATAGGTATACATAATTTTTCTATGCATGTCAGTCACTTACTCCCAGGATACAAAATTAAAATAAAACTATTTCACTCGAACGGCGGGATGGACTTGTCTTTATAAATTAGATGATTTATTAATTACATTGTACAACTGTTGCCATGGTGCCAGCAAAGTAAATAATATGATTGTAATAATACATACAATCCTAACTAATATAAGAATTATTAATACGAAAGTGAGTTAGTTACATTTTGTAACCGTGGTACCACGGGGACGGGAACTAAGCGATTGAAACCGCAGGCAAAACGCTAGCATATATATATATATATATATATATATATATATATATATAGATTACTATCAATAATTAACCTAAAATGTATTTTATGACTTCAATTATATATAAATGTTACAATTTCGTTTTATCTAGGACAAAGTATAGCCACGGTCGCCCTCTTACGGAGCATGCACTTTAAGTTACAAAGCCGGGAGTTATATAGTGACTTCAAACTATTTCATCTTAATTCACGCTTAAGAGGCATACTTAGAAAACATTTTATACTGTACCATTTCCTATCATCGCTTTTGTTACGATAATCTTGCTTTTTGACATTATCTATATCTATATATCTTAAAAGAAATAAGATTTGATTTTTGTATGTTTTTTTTTTTGTAATGGACAAACTTAACAACTACTAAACAGATTATAAAATAAATTTTATGTACAGAAAGCCCCGTTATTTATTAGAGAGTAAAATAGGATGCATTTTATTTAACAAAACATAAGGGATGTCTATGAAAATTGCAATAATGAACTCAAGGTATCAAAAATGTTCCTATAAAATTGCTAGTAAAATAATTAAATAAATACAGGTTCGTATAAAGTAACAAAGAATGATAATTGAATTAAAGGGAAAATTTCGTCTTTCCTTCTAATTTTCACATCGCGTAGATTAAGTGGATATATTTTTGTATGATCTTAGTTTGTGTACTTTGTGTTATGTATGACAAATTTTAAAAATATTTATTCCTGTTGTACTAAAAAATCCTTTATCAACTATATATCTTAATTTTCAAATTCTCAGATAATGTATTAATTCTACGAAATTCTAAAAATATTGGTTTTAATAAAAAACTTATTATTTAACTAATATAATCCAAAGGATATATTGAAATTAACATAATTAGTTAAGTAATACTAACTGTAATTTCTATGAAGTAAAATGGCTATTTTAAATTGTTTTTGGAGCGGATAATTAAGGGCACTTAACTAAAGTAAAAACTTTGTTCGTCAAACACGCTGCACACAAATTCATCCTTGAAATTGTACTCTTGTCGCACCTAAGAAGTTTCACATCTCCAAAATCTCTGATAAGTGAAGTATATCTCTACGTCAAAGAAGCTGCTTCTTAACGTTACACTAAAATTCAACCTTGATATTCCAAGAAGTAATACTTCTCAAAAATGTCCACACTGAATTCCACTAAAGTTTTCAATGCAAGCATTTTTTGAATAAACGAAAATATTCCTTTCATATAATAAGACAACCGTTGTGACTCGAGTCTAGATGACAGATTTGTTCTTTGATATATGTATTACTTTTAAAACTTTTAATTTTAACTTTTCAGCTCGCGTGAACTATTTTTTCTCGCGTGCCACACTGTTCCTTTGTTCTCGATTCCAAGATTCTTAGGGATATATAAGAGCTTGGGACCGTCGGTCTATTTCAATTCAACAATACAAAAGATAAAATAAAACTATGAAAACAGTCACATTTCAAAATGATATTTACATATCATACATACTTAATTCTTAGAAACTCATTATTTTACGTTTCACGCTATGTAAATGCATATTAAACGACAAGGTTTCTTTTATATAAAAGACCGCGTCCAATTTTATATAGCGTCATTTGCTCGTGAATATAAGAACGCTGCGTTCAAATACGATCATAAAATACGTAATCAAAAATTTAAATCACTTAAAATAATTAACACAACATTTTCCAAAAGCCTTTTAGCTTAAAGCTTTTTATTAGCTCAGGAACATTATCTATAAATAATATACTTTTTTGTTTTCATGAAAAACGAGAAATGATATGGAAAGCGCATAATTATGATATATGTTTTTATGTTTAACTTATATTTTGGTGGTTTAATTTATAACGTCGACGGTACGAGAGTTTATATTATATGTTTAAAAAGCCCACGAATCCGACTATTGAAATGTTATCAGCTGTGCAAATCTTTAAGAACTTCGTATCTCAGTCATGGAATGGTGAAAACCGACTTTCAGTGATACGCTATATTGATACGAGTGTCAACGTTGCGACTTTCCGATACTCCACGATAGTATTATTTGGTGAGTTTCGACTTTCCTCTGACATTTTTATCGAAGTGATAAAAATAAACAAAATAAAATGTTAATTTATACCAGGCTTTTCTTAAAAAATGTCATTATATTTTTGATCAACAGATAGCATTAGACACATAATATAAATATTCAAAACACTTTTAAAAATAAATAATAATAAGTTTCATTATGTTCAGTTACAATTCTACTTTAATAATTATGCCTATTATTATTATTTATGCTTATTTGATATAAGGTTATTCGCATTGCATAGATATTCTATAGACATGTTCTATATTATCAAAGTTTACGACTTTAAAATGAGCCATGCATGTTGCATATGACGCTGTGGTCGTATCCTCTCGGGCAAAACAAGGTCCCTGCATCATAGCGGCTGTGTAGCTTAAGCAATTTCACTATAATACGATGCTCAGTATAATTTTTTTTTTAAATAATGAAGATAAAGTACTATATTATTTATTATAAGTATCATAACGTAGTACAGATTAATGAAACGTATAATGCTAATAGCTGAATTTTATTTATGAAATAACTACAAAATCTATCTATATCTTATAATATATATAAATACATTAATCTATAGCAGTTTATAACAAACAAGTAATATTAGTTTCAGGAAATGACGACAGAGTTGTGAGAACAGAAAAGGTTTGCACAATTAGGTACATTCAATAATTGTTTTGATGAAAATTTCAATTAAAAACTCTCTGAAAATTCAATTAGTTCTGTGAATAGATTTCATTTATTTGTTTTAAAAATGTTTCAATAAAAAAGAATCCAAGAAATTCAAATGGAAAATTCTCATTACTTTGTAAATTGCTTACGGTTGGAACATTAAAGGTTCAGTATACGGAAACTATTTCCGACCGCCTCTTATTTCCCGCATGCCGTCTTTGTATTCTGGTAATATCTTGATATTATGATTCTAAAGCATTTAAACTGAGATGTATTCGAGTTATTTATGCTTTATATAAGCCTCGAAGGCAAGTCATGCCAACGGCGTTCATAAAAGTGGAACGTTGAAGTGTGTGATAAAACTTATAGAAGTAAATATGGAGTAAACAAAGGAAAGGATGATCGTTTTGCTTGTTATAAGAGATGAAAATTGTTTTTGAAGAATACACTGTGAGTGTAATGGAATAAAGATGATTTTTGATTGCATCTTGTTGCTTCGTTTAATATCTGAATTGTTGCGAAGATAGAACGTTATGCAAATACTTTTTTTACGGCTAATATTGATAGGAAATTATATTTACCTACATTTAAAATATAAATCGAATATAATTTATAAAAGTTGATGTAATTAAAATAAATAATAGTATGAGACTGTAAATATTTTATAATTGGACATGATAAGGTTCCACTACTTTGGATACAAAGTTGATTGAATATATCATGTCATATATGACACGTAATGTTGCAATTGTTTCGTGTTCCAACCCAATGGTTATCTATGCTTAAATCAACATAAAAGTAGTAAAAATATTAAATATTCGAATTTATTTCAAAACTCCAAAATAAACAAAAATAATATTTGATATTAAGCGATGAATGAAAATATTTCGTAAAGTTTCGATCGAGCGATTTTTGTTCGATATCATTCATAATTTTATTATTCCGTGTTTATTATTGTAAATGTATTAAAATCGCCGAAGGGAACTACAGCTGCTAATACCAACTAATCAGATACTTATAATTTTACTTCTCTACATGAAAAGCGAGCGCTTCCAATTCAATTAAAACAAAAAAGACGTAAACTCTTAGCTCAGAGTATGTAAGTTATATACAGAATTATTTATTTCTTTATACTTAGTTTAATTATATGAGTGAAGCACTTTTTCAGTCCGCCTGTTTTTTTATTTATTTAATAATGTCCATGTATAATTATGAGAGATTAGCCAAATGCGCAGGGTGCGCGAACACAGGTGCACTCTCTATTCACTAACTCGGGTAAGTCGACGATCAGACATAACCTGGTAAAGATTAGGTGCAAATTTATTTGATTTCTGTCGCATGGGAGGTTACTCACTTCCAATTTATATGACCCTTCGCTTCTTTCTTTTCAGTAAAACTCTGTTGGCCTCAACTGGGATATGTACCCACGACCGGGTCTGCGGTCTAACACCTAACTACTAGACCTACTAGGCAGTTAGTTTATATAATAATAGTTTTTGCGATATACTTAAATAATGACAAAACTATGTTAGTATTACTTTACTAAATAAATAAATCGTATTCTACATCATCAATCCACTGCCGACAACCAGATTTACAACGACATCTACCATCGTATCTATATATGTAAACTAATTAGTCAGTCAGTGGAATGAGCATACAGAGATACCATCACCGGTTCTTAGAGTTCATAGTTGATCAAATCTTTGTGATAAAAACATGTATTGTATATTAAAAGATTTTTCAAAAAGTTGACATTTGAAAATTATATATTATAGTTGATATCTTACTATTTTCTTCTTTAAAAAAAACTTTTGTTTTCCGTTTTAAATCGTCAGTCAAATCTTAAAATTTATATAAAATCTAGTATAACATAGTTTAGATAGTTCGTTCTTCTCAAAGTTTTAAAACATTAATGTTAAAAAATACATAAAAGAGAGACATCGTCTCATCTTATATAAGACATCATTTAAGTAGCTCATGGCAAATATATATTTACATGACAAGAGAAGAAATAGCAACCTTAAGATAACTACATAAGGGTGATTTTAGTTTGCTTGCAAACAATTTTAGAATGGGTTTTAAAACATAACATTGTGCCACATAGATGACAGACGCTAGTGAAGGAAAAAAATTAAAGGTCGTTAAAATGAAAAATATTTTAAGTAAAAAAAAGTATATATTTTGAATGCGCTGCCGTTCTTGTCTCGGCTGCTTCCTCCTTCCTGTAGTGGAGCGAGGCATTCAGTTGGAAGATCTATATGCATAGGCATTCACATGTGTGCGCCTTATAGTTATTTTATGTATGCTAGTATAATATTGCATGTGTATGAAATTTGAAGACTTAATTATTAAAAATCGATATATTTTTATAATAGATTCATTCAGACAGCATTTTTCGTAATACAAATACATCCAAGACAAGTAGTTTAAACAGGAGTTATAATATTTTATCGTAACGTGGAATGGAACTCAAGCTAGTTAGTGAATTTAAAATGTATAGTCACCCTCGGTATTCGAACCTATCAATTATTAAAAAATGTAAGGTGATGATTTTAGCACTTACTATAACTATGACATTAACTGACGCTGACGGACCCGTAATAATGATCATGTGTCACTAAGAACCTTTCAGAGATAGTTTTGGCATCAAGCCAGCAGATACTAGAAAGTAATTTAGTACACAAATATGCGAGAATATTTTTGAAAATATATTTAATAATCTTTCTTTTAATTTGCTGAGAGGAAAGGAGAGAAAGAGGGAGATAGCGAGAGAAACTAAGAGACTAGTTACAGTCGAAACTTTTAAAAATGATGGTATAATATTAAACATATATGACGTATTTCAGCTACGACGACTAATCGATATACGCAGGACATGTTATAGTTCATAAGTATGCGCAAATACTAATACACACTGCATTCTTCACTATTATATGCATTAAGATGACATATTTGACACGAACGGAGACAGTTCAGGCGCTGGATCAACAGTTTTTTCACTTGATTTTCCAGACACTAGAATGTCATCATCACGTCAGCCAAAAGACGTCCAAATCTGAACAAAGGCCCAAGGATTTCTATATTGCCTGGACTTGCGTTCCCCGCATTCAACGGCTTTCCGTGACTCTTGTTATATCGGCGGTCCACCTTGTAGGGTGACTTTTATTCCATGGCCGTCAATCAAGAGAAAGTAACTTCAGGCTGTTAATGAGAATTCTTCGACAGAAAACCCATAATTTTATAACGGCTGCCTTTTAATTCGCTATTAAACGAACGAGTCTGTCAAATAAGAGTGTTTTGAGCAGCTTATCCCCACACCGTAAGTGCTTCTGGGGTATCTGTACTCTGGGAACTCCCCTGGGAGTCTTAGGGCTGCAGAGATGGTACCAATTGTCAGTGCGTCAGGGTAGGATGCGTCAGCGATCCCGTGGCGCTCCCCCAAAGGTCACAACATCTGTATAAAATGATTTTGGTAAAACCTTTATTTACGTGCGAATTCGTGTCCGTTCGCTGTTGAATTATATAAGATGTAAACTCCATCAAATAGGTAAATAATCAATCTTTTTTAAATTGTTTCCACAACTCCTTGTATTTCTTTGTAAACTTTTTCCCGTTCGTTTGATAGATTGGAAAGCGCCAAGTATTCTTTGCAAAGAAAACAATTTAAACTTACGTTTCGTGGTAAATGCTTTTTTCATTGATTTCATAAATTTTATACCGAAGGAAGGTACCTATCTTATCTGGGTTGGATTTGTAATGCACAGGAATGCATGTACTTAATCGAATTATAGTCGAAAGCGCCTTTTCAAGTGATTTGAAGCTCGCATTTCCATAACACTATAATATAATATAACGTTTGCTTAAGATCTATTATAATGTTACTCATAATCAATACTCAAATCCTCACCTTTAAAATTCAAAATATAAAGATTTTTATATTAATTTTCAATTCAAAAATAATGATGACTATGTGAAATATGATGGAGATAATATAATGAAAAGTGTGTTTATAAATACAGATTATTGGTGATAGAGATTTACTGAGACTTAGAGCTTTGTGCAAGCTCGGATGGGTAGGTTGGTTGCAGCAACATTGGCGATGTAAGCGATGGTTAATATTTCTTACAATTCCAATGTCTATGGGCCTTGGCGACCACTTACCACCAGGTGGCTCATTTGCTATAAAAAATTGCTATGCTATAAAAAATGTTTATAAATTTGAATTTGGAATTCTTAACCAAAGAAGAGATATTTCAGATCAAAGAGGTCAGTACGACAAAACGCTAACTTCATATGTAAGGAGCTAATAATTACTATTTTTATACGATTTATTTTTATTTAACCTTCTTTTTTTCAAATACCATTTTTTTTTGTATTTTTTATCATTATTGGAAATAACGTTGGCAGACTGGCAAATCGGTCTCGTGATATCTAATAGAAAATCTATCATACCTTCTACTCCGCGAGTAGCTTCTAAATCTGAAGAATAACAGGAGGCATTTGGGTGTGCTAATTTACTTTTTTTAAATTTAAATAATTTAAATTTAAATAATTTAAATTTAAATATCGAATATGCATTGTCAGTATGTGTACATCACGGGTAATGAAAAGCGGGGTCAATTAAATTCGCCTACATTAAACATGCGAGTATAATTTTGCATGTCACAGAGTTCATATGATATTCATCACGTACGCTATATTTCGTGTGTGGTTTATGATTCTTTATTGATAGTAAAGCAATAACAATGGGGTCTAGATTTTGATTGAGAACAAGTATAACAAATATTATAAATACAAAATTAAGTTTGTTTGTTACTTTATAACATATTAACTAATTGAGAAGCGTAACCCAGGCGGAATCTTGTATAGAATAACATTACCCACGAGAGCGGAACAGTACAGTTTATCGCGGGTAACACCACTGGTATTGGTAGTTTACAACTAATTTTAATTAATGTAATTTATTCCATTTTTATGAAAATATACGATACCTTAGAAATATGTCTATGATTAATAATGATAATTAATAATGATTTAATCATGATTTGGACCAAACTGTCCTAGATCTAGGAGTCTGTGTAAAAGCAATAAACTCAAAAACTGCCAAACGCATTTCCGTACGGTTTTCACCATTGAAGGGACGATATGTTTCATGAAGAACGTTTGTATACATATTAATTAAATTGCCTGAAATATAATTATAATATGCTTATACCGCATGTATTGTGAATATAATTTTTCACCGGTTTATTTCGGTTTTGACCCATAAACTTTGCGTCGTTGTCATGTCATTCAGGTGTCCTAACACTAGATCATCTCATCAATAAAAGTAGATAATATTTATATACAGCAGTCGTTTTAAATATTAATAATAAACTCAAATAGTACATAGTTATAATATTCGTCGTTATTAAAATACTTTTAGCGACTTTGAATTGAAACAGTTGTAAAGTGTAACCTGTATTTAGTTTGAAACTTTTAATGAAACCGCGAAAGATCGTTTCGAACAAGGCATAAATAAAATATCTATATATATATTCTTAAAATGTATTTCAAATATATATATATATATATATATATATATATATATATATATAAGCATTTTGATTAAAATAAAAAAATATAATATATATTTGGTATTATTTAATTATTGCTATTTATCACCTAACTCTCGAGTTGTATCTTAATAAAGTTCGCTCTGTTACCCACGAACATCCTATCCAAGTCAACCAACACACATATAAATGTTACATTCATCAAATAATTTATTAATATTTTTATTAATAAAAATCCTAATATTATGTATTACCTTTGTAGTCTTATTCTTGTCAATGAAACAATTTTGTATTATTTTTCAAATTATTTTCTTAACTCCTTATTACTTGAAGCTCTAAAATTTATTACGATACAATTAGGCAAAATATAAAAGTAAAAAGGGATGACTTTTTAGTGTTATGTCAACTTTATTTTCTCATTTATTATTTTTCTTAATTTATTATGTAACATGTTACCATGAAGTTTGCCATTACAAAAATATATAAATTCGTAATATTGTACTAGAAAAGCATAAACAATTATACAATATTCGAAATAAAATTAAATGTCCATGCTAATTGTATCGAATGACTCGACTGGGCAGCGAGCTTCGATGGGAGCAAACGTGCCAAAATTAGCTAGTGACAGAATTTATACGCCGTCATCTACATGACGATGGAAAACATTCTTCTGAAACGTGTCGAGCATACCTTTTTTTATTTAATTGGAAGGCGTACGAGCATATGGGCCACCTGATGGTAAGTGGTCACCAACGCCCATAGACAATGCCATTGTAAGAGATGTTAACCATCGCTTACATCGCCAAAGCGCCACCAACCTTGGGTACTAAGATGTTATATCCCTTGTGCCTGTAATTACACTGGCTCACTCACCCTTCAAACCGAAACACAACAATACCAAGTACTGCTGTTTTGCGGTAGAATATCTGATGAGTGGGTGGTAACTACCCAGACGAGCTCGCACAAAGCTCTATCACCAAGTAAAAACCTCGACAAACAGTTAATAATCAATAATTAAGAGTTCACATCCTCTTTCATTACATTGTGCAAATAAATTCAATGTATATTTGATGCTCTTAACATAGTATAAAATAACCTTTGGCTCATATTCACTATTACTAGGTCATGTATCTCCACAGATATATTATCCGCATCTTTGGTGTATCATATCTTTAATTTATATTAAAACCTTCTTAATGTACCAATATGATTATTAGGGAGCATCACAATTACAATTTTATGATTATTAATTTATGGAAATATGGTTTTGATAATAAGAAAATATAAATTTTAGAGTCAAGATGAATTCTTCATTGACTCGAAATGTTGACTTCCTTGATAACCTTCCCCCACCGTTTATAGACTTTAGCGTTGTAAGAAATATTAACCGTTTCTTACATTGCAAATACGCCATCAGCCATTAGAACTATGTGGTGTCACTTGCTTGTAGTTACACTGGCTCACTCACTTTTTAAGCCGTAACACAACATACTACTGTTTTATTAATGGTATAATATCTCATGTGGTTACTAAGTACTCAGAAGGACATACACCAAGCCCTAACTTCGAGTAAATATAGTTCACACGCATTACGGCACGTGTATTGTTCAAAAGTAATAAACGATTTTAAATATATGCGGAGGATGCTTGTTAATAAACCCCAATCAATTAAGAGCAAAGGTGGCCTCAGTTGTTAACGCTTTTGATTAAAACTCGTTTTATTAATGTTTTCCGCTTGCAATACCTCAATTTGATATTATGAAAAACAGTTAAGGTGTGCGTAGACCGCAGGCGTTAAGCTATCCAAGATATATTTATCGTTTCGGGAAAGTTGGCGTCCTTTAATATTTGACCATTCTCATTATAAGATTTTTTTTTCCGTCTTAACAATAGTATAGGTAGGCTGACGAGCATATGGGCTACCTTATGGTATGTGGTCACCAACGCCCATAGAAATTGGCATTGTAATAAATGTTAACCATCGCTTACATCGCCAATGCGCCACCAACCTTGGGAACTAAGATATGTTGTCCCTTGTGCCTGTACTTACCCTTCAAGCCGGAACACAACAATACAAATTACTACTGTTTTGCGGTAGAATATCTGATGTGTGTGTTGTACCTACCCAGACGAGCTAACACAAAGCTGTACTACCGAGTATATATAAACAATATAACAATCTCTTGTTAAAAATATCACTAATTACTCGTAAATATTACTAATTACTCTTCGCCCGCGGCTTCACCTGCGTGTGAGAAAAATGTCTAGTGTTAACCTTACCTTTAACCTATCTCTTCATCAGTACTCTTGACTTAAAATTTTCATATGGTCGGTTGAGTAGTTAAGACGTTAAAGCGTAACACACTAACAAACTCACGTTTGCGTTTATAATGTTAATAATAAAAAAAAGATTATATAAATGGTAAATAGCGTGGTGGTATTTGTTGATTAAATAAAAAGTGTAACTTCTACTACTTAGTGTCCTGATTTTTACGCCAATTTGCTTTTAACAGCTTGAATTTTCATAATGCAATGGTAAATCCATCAGATTCATAATATTATGTTACATAATAATAAAATATTTATATTCATATAAGATCATTTTTTATTAATATTTAAGTAAACGGGTGACCTATGATAGCAACGTCGTTAGGTCAATGTCCTAGGGCCGTATATAGTGCTTAGAATGAATATTGTATACATCTTGCATGTGTTGCCTCAAGTAACGTAATAATTCCGCTCGAATTAATGCCTCACAGCGCGCTTAGCTATTAAGCACTATGGAATACTATCGTTCAGTAGATAATTTACCTTTCATAAATCACATTTATAAAAAAATATATGTACCTTCTTCCTCCCATCCTTTCGTTCATTAATTATTCGATCGAGTTGAAACTTAATTCAGCTATTGGCACGATGGTCGTGCCAATCGTCGCTTCTGATATTGTACTTAAAGCAATGAACATCGGGTCAATCAAAAACGTTTGAGCTGTATTGGATAATTGATATCTTCTATAAATACGTTGTTTACTTACCTTACCTTCTGCAAATCGCTGCCGTTGACTGAGTCTAGAAGCTGAAAGTGCGTATTTGTGTCTCGGAAAGCAAGTAAGGCCGTTGGTCCTGCGATTGAACTAATTCCGGTGGTGGATTGCCATGCCACCCGATTATGAGAATGCATTTACGCTAGTGCTCATATGTTCACAATAATATGTCCTGTACATTTGGTTGGATCTCTCGTAAGATCGGTCGAATCGAAATCGGTCCGGAGGACATTATTATTAATCGTTTATAGATTTATGTTGATACACTTAATATGATATTCTTGTTCGTTAATTTCATTATTTAAATATAAAAAATATTACTAACTGAAAAATGTGATGTTTAATAATTTAATATAGTTGGAGTCAGTCGCCAACTTTGTCTAACCGAAACTTTAAAGGCTGCACAATGTTTACCTAGCCAAAACAAATAAACCTTATTATTTAACTTTATGAGACAAAGCAAAAGTGATGGTGAAAAGTGACGACCAAAAAGAAACGCGAGCGACGTTAAAGTTTTACTAATAAACATAGTTTGTTACTTAACAAATAAAGATATTTAAATTTTAAATAGGTCTTTCGTTTAATGATAACGTTAATTAAAAAAATATTCATAATTGTTCTGAACATAAATTAAATACCATAAAATTATCACACCATAGTTTCCATTAATGAATACAAGATTGGCATATATTAAGCGTCATGGAGTACGTTAATAGCCCAAAGCCCAAATCCTCACGCTGCCTCGGGCTATGCGAAAAGCAACCGAATTTAACCACTATTGGCTATATAGTATCTTATATTTAATAAATAACATATTGAAACAATTCCGTTAAGATCTGTACTTATACGATAAGGTAAAAAAGTATTTAGTAAATTAAGTGTTAATGACTCAGTCGTAATCTGCGTTTTTGCATAATGTCTCGCTCGCTAAAGCTGTCTCTTGTGCTACGAATTCTAATAAGGCCTCTAATGTTGGTACCATTACTTGTAGTAATTATACACATCTTTGTATAATTATCAAATAAAAAGCAAAGTACGGAAAGCTAGTAACTAATCTATGTAATTTATTAAACAAAATTGGTTCATATTATTATTTAGCTGATTTCGGTTGACGAAAATGATTGTTGTTATGTACTCAATGTCTTGTCGGTTCTACTTTGTGTACCCTATAATTTGTGTTTATGGTAGATTAAAATTAAATTTTGTCTTCTTATTTAAGCTTAGTTGAATTAAATATATTTGCAGTTAAATTAATTTTAATCGAGTATGTCAAATAGCTAATTTATTATATACGCTATATTATAGCTTCACGCGAAGCCCTAACGTAGTAGTAACAATAAACGTCAATTAAATGTGAATAAAACCACTATAATAATAATTAATACGGATGAAACCGCAGGACAGGGCCAATAGTGATAGCGATGACGTCCTCCTGACCGATGTCGGTCACTGTCATTCTCAGGGGAAACCATAAGGACATATTATAGTGGACGAACATTAGCGCACTCTTTATACCCGCACTCTTTAATGAGATGTGTAGAGATGTGCGAGATTAGAGTTCAGGTTCAGGACTAATGGCATTACGAATTTTTGTGACACAAGGGTGTGAATATAGCGTATATACTCTCAGACTCTGAGCTGCTTCCGAGAACTTATTGTAGGTTGTATTATCTAATATGTTTATCAAGCTGACCGGGGCTTGAAACCAGGACGTTGGGGTATGCAGCTTTATAAATTAAGTACTTGAACAACGACGCATTCAGTATAGTAATAAAGTATTATTAAAAAGCTCAAATGTTAGTAAAATAATTTGAGTCTGTTCCGCTTTTTGGGTTAAAATAAAATATAATTGTAAGCTTTGTAGCAAAAGTATGTACACACGTCCTTTGGGTCTCGTTAACGAAACTATCAACTATGTACGAATATTTCAGAGCTATACAACAATATTTCGTTTTATTCAAAGTTATAAAGTCAAGATAAAGTTTGTATAATAATTGTTTGTGATATAATTAACATTAACTTGTTTTATGCGTTGAGTGAATTCTGCTGCCAGTGTACTACATGCTCTGGAGCAGAGTTTCAAATTCAAATTAAAACATCTTTATTCAATGTAGAAGTGTTACACTTTCTTATTGATTGGCCCGACCTAGGAACTGAACCCAGGACCGCCGGGTCTGCGGCCTTACATGTAGCCACTAGACCAACGGGACAGTACTTATTATCGTTAGTTTGAAGGGTGAGTGATCCAGTATAACTACAGGCACGAGGGACAGAATATCTTAGTTTCTAAGGTGGGTGGCACATTGTCGATGTCGCTGTCGATGTAATTGTTGAATAATATTTCTTACAATTCTAACCCCTCATGGGTTGCCGTTATCAGTATCGAGCAAAAACGAGCAAAAAAAGTATTAATTAATTAATTAGTATTTGTTGTTATAGCGGCAACAGAAATACATCACCTGTGAAAATTTCAAAGGTAACTATCACGGCTCATGAGATATAGCCTGGTGACAGACGGTTGGACGGTCGGACGGACGGACAGCAGAGCCTTAGTAATAGGTTTCCCATTTTACCCTTTGGGTACATAACCCTAAAAAGATTCTAAACCATTAGTAATTTATATATTTCCTGCTGAAAATTTTGTAACAGATAATATCTTACAAGCAATTATTATTAGAATTAGGTTCGAGGTTGCTTACTGCTAAAGTACTCACCTAGAGCAACTTCGTGCACCTCATCATGTTTCGAATTCCGTGATCCTGCAAAAGGAAAACAATATAAGTTTGTTTAGTCGGTAAGACACATGACACGTTTTATGAATAACAATGTCGTATAAAATTAATTAACATTATAGAGACATATATTATATCTGTGAATTAGACTGACAAACAATTTTTGGTAGCTTTTCATAATAAAAATATATTTATTCAATCAAAAATATTCATATAAAAAAACCGTCAAGAGTAAGTCATATGTAATAATCTTATACAATAAAAAGTAATATTTCTTAAATCTGATCGTTGTATCATCAAGATTAGATTTAAAATAATTAAGACTGATTGTTATAAAAATACACTAAAATAAATAACGAAACCTGCATAATGAACAAGTCACCTATAAAAGCAAGAAGTACCTTTTAAATGGAAAAAACCTTACTACGCGAAAAGGGTTGCCACACGTGGCTTGAGTTGAACCCTTAAGTTCCTTACACTGCATAGATCTTATTTGCCTTATTATAAAGCTTATAATGGAACAAACACGCAATATATATATGAAGATCACGAAGTGGCCATAGAATAAAGGATGCCATAGAAGTATCAATATATCGATTCATGTTTTATCTATAATCTTTTATAAAATACACTTTGGTATATATTAACCGATGACTCAAAATATGAATGAATGAACGAATATAAAGAACACAATTAAAGCAGTTTATATTTGACGGCGCCGCCGCCTTTTTTAGCAGCACGTGCAATTTTTAACTACCCACCACTAAAACCCTATAAAAAGCAGCGCTCGACTAAGCGAGCATTCATTCTTTCGAAATCAGTTGCCCGGTGCACATCTTGCATTATAATTATAAAGTGTCATATAAGAATAATGTCTGCCCCCTGTGCCGACATATTTATATTAAGAGCTGGTCAAGTGATGACATCTATTATGTATTAATTAGTTACGTTGCTCTTCATGTTACTTGCAATGTAGCCCTGGATTCACTATTCGTGTATCGTTTACTTATATAAGCGAAGCAAATAGTTTATTCAATATAGAAGTGTTATTGTAGGTAATAATTTAATCATCCTCAAATCAATACACATAAAAATAAAACAATATATTTGGATAATCGTTTATTTGTGTCATTGTTGTCACATGACATTTCTGAAATAATTTTCTTCTGTATCTGTAACCGTATCGGCGCACTATTGAGGCGAGGACCTCGTGCGGTTGCGTTCCATTTAACTTTAGGGCGCTATCCCACCGACACCCCCATCTTTATGCCTTAACGAGGGTGCTTATGAATTTAATTAATCCTAGCGATGATTTAAGTACAAGTGAAATTATGTCTTTATTGCATTTGAGGTGCGCTGATGAAAATTTTCAGCTTCGGAATGAACAATTTACTCATAAAAAACAGTGTAGAATCATTTTATAAGTTTAATTTTAGCCGTATTAAATCGAAAAGTGTTCAACTATAACGAGGCTTAATTTCATTCAAGTTTACCTTCCTAGTTTAAAATCTATGTTTAGATGGAAGTGGTTTTAATTAGAACGGCTTAATTTAGTTTGAAATTATCAACTTCTATTCTAACTCCTGTTGTTACACGTGCTAGCTTAACAATTAAATCAGAACATAGTAATAAAGATTACTATGTTAGGCGTTTGAACCATATGTAACCATAGGTAACCATTGTTACCATACAGAAACCCTCCAAAAAGTTCATAATTAAAAAAAAAAAACAGTTTGACATATTGTCACGAAGCTAAATACAATTTCAGAGCCAACCAAGAAACGAGCCATGGAACGCCGCTGAAAGCAATAGACAAGAACTTTTAAGGATGCTTATAATTAAAAAATTGAATAAAACACGTGTTTCTCTAATATCAGTTTGTTAGTGATAACAACTAGTCTTCTACGCTGTTGAGCTAGTTAGAAAGTAATAGTATATTATATTATTTATAGACGACATAAAGAGAAAAGAGAGATTAAACAAGTATATTATAGTGCAGAAGTGTGAGACCAAACTCAAATACACTCTCTATTTCCTCACTCGCATAATCCGATACGACGGGAGAGAGTTAATGTGCAAACCCAGTCCAGATTCAGGTCTGCTACTGAGAATAAATGACAAAATATTCTAATAAGTTTATAAGCGAACTGCAGACCAAAAAGATTAGGGAGGGTAAAGGCTTTTACGTAATTTTAGTATCAGTCTGTGATTGTCTCACTGCTGGGCTAAAGCTTCCTCTCCTTTTTGAGGTGAAGGTTTTGGATCTTATTCCAGCACACTGCTGCAAGACGGTTGATGAATACACGTGTGGCATAATTTCAATGAAATTAGACAAATGCAGGTTTATACACGATGTTTTTCTTCACCGGAATTATTAATAAACTCAAATTAAGCTCATGAAAATTCAGTGGTGCTTGTCCGGATTCGAACATCGATTAAGATTCACGCGTTCCAACCACTAAGCTATCTCGGCTTCCTACCTAATTTTAAGAGTAAGTAATGTTTCATGGACTTATTTTTTAAACAAGCATGACACTATAGAGCACAGTGTTGACATAATAATTTTTATTCTTACGATAAATAACAATAGAAAGCCATTACTAGTTCATTCCACGTTATTTATATAACTCTCCAAAAATATTATTATTTGATTATTTTTGAATCAAATACGATATACATGTATATTGTTAGTTAATGCCTTCATACAGAATAGGTAAGTGGTGTTTAAGTAGGGAATCTAATAAGCTGATACGTAATAACTAAGGTATGTGGCGTGTCTCATTAACCGGACATCGCGGGTAAGGATAATGGATCTCTCTATTAATTATCACGTCTAAGATGCATTATAAATTATGCACGCGCACGCAGCCTGACACCGTGACGTCACGTGGTCACCGCTGTCACATCTGACGTCACACAGTGTAACTCAAGTATAAAGAGAGCGTTTTAGTGACAGACGTTTACTTGATGTGATTTATTAAATAACTTTGAATTCTACATTTAACGTTTATAGTCAATTTAATTATATATAACTATGTTGTTTGGATTTTCAAACGTTAAATTGTTAATAAGACTATAAGAGTAATTTTTATTTTAGAATTCAGTTCTTATAATGTTTATTTTCAGTGGAGCGACCTTATTTGACTTATACTTACATATTTTAATGTAGATATGAAATGATATCTATAAAAACTGCAAAAAATCATGTACAATCTCCCCCCCCCCTGGGGGGGGGGCTTAAATATTTGTTTTATTTAAAAAAAATATTAATTTTAAAGTGAATATATAACTAAATATTCTGTGAATATTCCTAGCCTCTACCTGTTGCCGTTATCAATATCGAGCAAAAACAAGCAAAAAAAACCACGTTTTTTGTATGGGAGGGATGAAAATATCAACTGTCTAACTATCGGTTCGGTTAACGGTTCATGAGATACAGCCTCGCGACAGACGGACGGACAGACAGACAGCGGAGACTTAGTAATAGGGTTCCCGTTTTACCCTTTGGATACGGAGCCCTAAAAATTGAGCACTTAATGCTATATCAATTTATGAAAATTATATTTATAACATTTTTAAATCGACGAGTAACTTCTGTATTATAACTTTAATAAATCCATATAAAGTGTATGTCTAAATATATTTTGTCCTTTAAAAAAAATGAAGTAAAATTTCCATTAACCAAACAATACCTTTTACAAAAGATAATATCGAATCATCTTTGTCTTCCAACACAATACTAATAAGAGCTTATGAGTAATGTATATTGTAGAATAAAGCCGTTTGTATTAAGATCTGAGTGCTTTACGTCCACTGAATCCATTACACCTATTACTGATATCTTGTGTACGCTAAAGGGCATAACAAATTATGATACATGAACTACACAATATATTAACCACGATATTATGTGTCTTGACACTTAATTTGGTAATGATTCTAATCGGATATGTATTCTCTCATTCAAGTATTCTATTGTTTTTATCTGTAATCATTTTCATTGTCTTGAATAGACGACTATCCGACCCTTTTACATCTGGACCAGGTGTAGTATCTTTACGTGTGTATCCACAAAACTAAACTAACAATTGGTAGTATGAGCACCACCAATACCTTTGATGACATATTTTGCTATTCAGTGTAATATTAACCTGTTGTTATGAGCGAGTGATAACCAGTACAGTCACTATATGCTTAGTGTCTCTTTAATTTGGGTTAGTACCTATATTTCATTCCTGATCTAATTCTACCCCGGGTTACGTACCTAAAGATCATTCGGAAATACTGCCAAGAAATTCCTAGTAACATTCCAGAGCTAGAGAAAGTTGATAATGAGACTAATTCCATAGGAAAACTCCCTCATTCCTGACAGGTATTTCGAGGACCGTCACTCCTCAAGGAGGAGGAGGATATTAAAGTCAAATTTGACTGCCTCGTTGGTCGAGTGGCTACATGTGTGGCCGTGGACACGGTGGTCCTGGGTTTTATCAAATTCCAGGTCGGTGCAATAAAATGTTATTGAGATTTTCCGTCAAAAATTCGCAGTAGCAGCTCGGGGCCTGGAAGTTGAAAGTGTTTTTTTTTATTATTGAATAAGAAGGCGGACGAGCACATGGGCTACCTGATGGTTAGTGGTCACCAACGCTCATAGACATAGGCATTGTAAGAGATGTTACCCATCGCCCACATCGTCAATGCGCCACCAACCTTGGGAACTAAGATGTTTTGTCCTTCGTGCCTGTACTTACACTGGCTCACTTACCCTTCAAACCGAAACACAACATTGCAAAGTACTGCTGTTTTGCGGTAGAATATCTGATGTTTGTGTTGTACCTACCCAGACGAGCTTGCACAAAGCTCTATCACCGAGAATATCAGAACTCTAATTAGCCGGAGCTTAGTGGTCTTTATTGCGTTACGATTTATCTATATTTACTGTAAACTTTTGCTTAAATGGACCGGTTTGCGATTAATGCAACCTCGAGTGAGCTAATGTTTGAAGCCATCGTGGTAATCATATTTTTTGTATTACTTAGATCAACTTTGTAATTATTACTAAATTATACTTTCTATAATTTGTAGAATATTTTCAATATGGTAAGTACTAAATACGAATGTAATAATCTCGTAATAGTAATTCATTATTAACCAATTAGCATAACTATGATAAAATGATTACTTTCTTATGGATCATAATTATTGAAGACTTAATTGATCATGATAGTTTTTTCTTTTTTACTGTATTTGATGTACTATAGCTTTGATAAGGGTTCCTTTTCTTTTGAAGGGATTATTGCTTAATCATTCCTCTTTATTCGCTTTAATAAATGATATTATATTTAGTGAAAAGAATAAAGTAGCATGTGACTAGATGTGACGTCACTAAAATCCTTCAAGAATCTCTAATATATTAGTGTAACTCGAATGTTAGTGAATCATATCGCGAATATCTGTTGTGAGGAATAAATGATACTGTCAAAATATGTTGTGTATCTTGAAGTGAAGAAAATGTATTGACGTATAATTTAGTATTAATGATTTCCGTATTTGAATATTCGATTACCTTTGTGTCAGTATGACTTAATTTATAATCACTTTAAAAGACGCTTCTAAATAATATTAAATTAATAGCGTTAACTACTTATTTAAAAAAATTGAGTTTAACATAATGTATTTTTTTCAGGTTTAATGGATTATTACCTTATTACCTGTTTGTGATTATATACATTTTTTTGTAATTAATTATGTTTGTTAAGTTTCATTTTAGCTCAATTTCGACATACGCAGCTATTCCCAATTGAGGCCAGCTAACTTAGCTGGAGGTCATATGTGCAAACACAGCTGCAAAATATTATCTCGCTCGCATAGTTTGTTATTACAACAATCCGAACGATAACGAAATGAGATCAGATGCAAAACCATCAGGTGTAAGCGACCTGAACACGACATTACAATTACCGACACTGAGAATTTTAGCCAAAAAATAAAAAAACATCTTTGCTCGACTATGAAACAGATATCTTGAACAGCTATATATTATACCAATAGACTGTTTAGTGAGACATTCGATGAATATTATCTTCGTCGTTTGTGTGACTAGACAACACTTGACCTTATTTTAAATTAAAAAGTTCGGGAGGGTTTAGGAAAATAATTTAATCCGTAACAAAAGTATTGGAACCTAATGCTGTACCCAGCAAAGTGAACCTCGACCTTATACATGAACCAATACCGTGCTGCATATTCATATCGCTGAAGCGACAACCAATTTAAAGTTTCATAAACGTTTATAATTAACTGTTAAAGCAAACTACCAAACATTATTTTATAAACAAAATTTTAAAATGAAATTATATATTTTTTTAAATTAACAAGGGAACGAATAATTCAGTTCAACATTTATATTTCGTGATTGAAAATTTATTACATTGTTTCATACATTTTCATTTTTAAATTACTCGATCGCGCGAAAATCAAATTCTTGCAAAGAATATTTCATTGATTCCGTCGAAACTACAAGTTGAGATTTTTTAATTTAGTTTAACAGATATAGATTCTTCAATACTTCCCGTACGACTTCTGAATTCTATCCACAGAAATATATTTTTTAAATATTTAAATTATATCATTTCGTTTATTAATTTTGCTTTTCTTTTCTTATATTATAATTTTACTAAGTTTTTGATTTTATTTTAAGTATTCTTTTATATTGGACGGCCTTTTATCTACCTTCTTTATTAATTCTCCTCCAGTATCTCAAAGATTGTCTGGAAGATATCCCTTATAAACCCGCCTTTGTAATCTTTTATTTTATGATATAGTTATGTTTCCGCCTTATAAGATTATTTTTCTACAATAGAAAGGTTTACAACAGCAATGCCAGATAAAACAGTAAAATGAAATATAATCCCAAGTATCAAAAAGTAGTACATTTTATAATCATAACTAAGTAATAATTTAATTAGATTAATATTAGTGAAAATAATCAAAAAATATAATAGTAATATGTATATATATATGTGTGTATACGTGTTCATCTAAAAAGCCATAATATGTTATCGTGTCATAATTTCGAGACGAAACAATTTAAAAGAAATTCGTGTCCCATTGAAATGAATTTACATAAAAAAAACTTGTTAGACCCTTGATTAGGTCGCGTTAAGTTAATTCCGTTGCGTCGACATCAAACGAGGTTGAAGACATTTGAATTTTTACACCGTACACGAGTATGAAATAACGTGACAACAACACGAGACAATTTTAGGTAGAACTCGTAATTTATAAGGCTTTGTGATTTTTCATCTTGTCTCCACCGTGTCATTTGTAAAGTCACAGTTCATGCGAACTATTCTTCAGTCTTGTTCCATGGAATAAAGGGAACGGTGGAAGTTGCGTGTTTTGATTTATGCTTGATACAAACACGTATCTTTGTAGCTGACATTAAAAAAAAAGATGGGCGGAAGTCATTAATTCGGCAGCTTGAATAACGGTGGATAAATAACTAATACGTCCATTATACTGTAAGTGTAAGCGATTTAAGAATCATTTTCATTTTTCTCGTTGTAATTAAAATTGATGTTATGTTGTAATTTATAATTGACCTCCACCGTTATACTTGTTAAAGTATTGTATTTCAAAGAACTAACCTGGGATGAATGTTGTCTAGAATTGGATGTGTATAGATTGAATATATAAGTTTGTGTAATTGTTTGTATTTTTCAATTAATTAAAATAAAATAACAGATATCATAAATGATATATTTTTGTCAAAGGACTTCTTTTCTCTCTCGTCTTTTAAAGTATCCAGCGCAATACACGTAGCGCTAGCAGGTTAGTGGATCCAATCAACCGACACATGCAGGTATCATTGCGATGTTTTCGTTCACACATAAGACTTAAGTTAAACTTAAGTTTATAATCGTCTTATACTCTAGCGCTTTGTATAAATATAGCTCCAGTAGTTAGCAGTTTTAAGCCGCCATTCAATTAAGCTATACATAGGCTATACACAGGGCCATCAATGTCCGTAGTTTTAAGTAATATTAAATTGTTTTCAATTTATAATTTTTATTGGTAATAAAAAAAATATTAGGAGTTCCACACAAAGCTATTTTCACTAAATATGGTGCTATGATTTTATGGTTATGGTATTATGATTGGATGTAGATGTAATCAATTACTTTGAAAAAGAAATGCTTTTTGATCTTAGACTACCAATAAAGACAATTCATACATTGAGAGTTTTCATTGAAATTGTCATTGACACAAAATATTATAATTAAATATTGAAATTGACTCAGCATAAATGCTTATATTTAGTAATAAGAAATTGGTTTTTATAATTTATTGAAAACATATTATGATTCTTAGAAAGATACCTACGCTCTTTATTTTTGATTAAATCGAGTAGGATGGACGTCTTTTCATTTATATATTCATATGTATGGGTTTAAATGAGGGATTGTTGTGCTGCCAGGCCTTAAGTACTTTATAGGAGGAAAGATCACGTACGCCATTCCTGTTTTCATAAGGCTCTTTAATTTTTTACAAACTACATAATACGCCAACTATATATTATAGCTAAGCACATGAGAAAATTTTACTGGATATATTTAATCCATGTATATGATTTCAATGCGGAAGAAAAATAAATATAAAAGTTATGATGAAATATTGACTATTAAGGGGATTCTGGATTAAACATTATAGAATGGCAATGAATTGGGATCCTAAGCTTTAATAGAGACGACCTTTTCTTGGATACGGACCAGAGAGACCAGGCTAGGAACGAAAAATCGATTGAGAACGAACCTATAACCCGATAGTAAGAAACACGAATGGCTCAGGCAACACGCCTGTCGCCACAGGACACATCTAATTTTGATTGACTTCGCTTAATTAGTTATAACGTTTTTCAGTGGAATATTAACTATATTAAATTAAAGAAAACATGAAGATAATGTCATATTTTTAATCTATAAACTTAAATGTTTAAAATTATAATTCTCACTTCTCTATCCAATAAGTTGAATTTAATTCATTGCGCCAAAGCCTATGTTGAATGTATGGCTTGTTCATATTGCGGTATTTTATTTTGTAAAACGTGTAGTATTACTTGTTAGGGTTAATTCAGAAAATATTTAATTTATACATTTATTTCATTAATATGTAAGTAATCAAAATTCAATATTATTTTTATCAATTATTCATATTTAGCATATATCAAATTATTTACAGTTGAAAACTACGTAGTGCATTGTCTCCTGTGGCTTTGTTTTATCAGGTTATATTGAAATTATTTAATTTTTACATCGATATATTGATCTGCAGTATTATTTTAAATATCTACTTATCTTGTGGATTGAGCGACAAAAATAAAATTGTATCTCCTCTGTGGCATTATTACTATATAGCGTGTTGTATAGTCAATACTTCATAGAAGCTATCGGTAAAAATACAACGTGAATTTTATACTTTGTTTTAGTTTGGTGCTGTAATGGAATAAAAATCAAATATGACGAGGCTTTATGATTTTTTTGGGGAATAGGATGACGATCAAACATGTGGCCGTTCAAACAAATTGAATTAACCGATCAAACGCTACAAGGAATATTGTGTTGTAGAGTTGCATAGCCCTTTGTAGCTCGACGTAGCGCTTTCATATCGTAAAAAATAGAAAATTGGCGGTCTCGGCGGCATACCATGAAAACAGAATAAATGAGTGTAAATTTTTCATGAGAATATTGCAGCTTAATTACCTTTTATATATATATATACGAACAAACCTTATGCTTGATGTATTTAGAGGATAAACTGTTAGTATTTAGGTATTGTATAGAGTACTTATATTAAGCAAATGGTAGAAGATTACCCTAAATTAGTATTTCATACTAAAATTCGTTTATGGAGTGAAGTAGCTGTTTGTTTTATATGAGCTGGGATAATAAGCCCGCATCGCTTTCACGCGTTAAGCCGCAAAATGGAGCTAGTATTTGTCAATATGCAATGTAAAATTCATCCAAAGGCTATTCGGGTGTCAGGCTGATTCAAACAATGGTCATTTGTTTTATTTTTGAGCTCGGACATTATATTGGTAACGATATTTCATGACGTAATTGTAGTTTGTACTGCGATTTATGATTTTGTATCAAAGTGCAATCGCTATTAATAGAATTAAAGAATTTCGATAGATTGCTGCCTGATAAGGCTACGTGTTGCATATGTTTCTGGTCTCTAGGTTTAGTTTGTGTATAATTAAAAGTATAATATATTTTAATATATTTTATCATACCTGAAGGTGACAGAAATTATAACAAGTTTGATTTTGGAACCTTCTAGTCATGTATATTCACTCTTTGTAATTCCATCATATTTCACGCTAAATATTATGTTTATACAAACATTCATACGAGGCGTTTCAGTATAGTTTTCAATTAATTAAAATATTTGATAAAATGAAGGCTGTACTAACAAGGCTGTATTAACATGAATCAAAAAATTAAAAGTGATTCCTTGTAATGTTCTATGTTTCTCAGATAGTATAAATAAACTTATACAGTTTAGTTAAGAGAAAATAATTAACTAATTATCACGTAGTGTTAACGGGTAGTAAATCTTAGTTCTCGAAAATAACATATCTTAAATTTCTCTAAATTTATAGGGGTAGAATCTGTAGTTCAAAGTGCGTAAAATATATTCGTAATTATTAAATAATGTTTTTTATTTAAGCCCTGTAAATCAAGTGCGGTAACTTTTAAATATAAATCTTGGTGGTAGTGCTTTGTGCAAATTTGTCTGGCCTACCCAGACGATATGGCACAAAGTTCTACGTTCTTTATAAAAAATATATTAAGAAACGAAATAAGAAATTATCTTAAATAACTGAGACATCTTTGGTGAACGGTAATTGTAAGACCTAGTAATTTTCTTTCGCAAACTGTCACTGTAAACAATGATCAAGGGATATCTTCACGGGATAACTTAAACCTTTATTCATTTCAAAATAATCACCTACAAATTACATACCTACAAAATGTATATATACTCTTCGGCTATTTTTTAGAATTATTTTATTTAGATATAATAGATTCGTCGGCAGTTGTATACTATATTATACCCCAAAAAACAAAAACTTTGAACTTAATATTAGTAAAATAATGTTATCATAATATTTTATCATAAATATTAATATTTTTTATAGGAATATACGAGCTTAAGGCGAGGTAAAAATTAATCTGCTTATATGAGATGCTATGTTAATAATATGCTTGTCGGGATTTGAACGCGCGACCTTCGTAAACCTAAATAAAATATGAATTTATAATAGTCTGTCTTTGTCGTTCTTCATTATTCATATTCATATAAATTTTTTTTAGCCGTCAGCGTGTCAAATTAATTTGCATTACGTAAGGACACAAACAAGCATCCAAATAGCAACATTAACACAAAATCTTTAAAAACATTGTACGAAGGGGGGCCTCTCGTCAGTAACAAACTTTGCAATATTTTTTATAACTCAAAGCTTGTTTAACGATGTAGATTTAATTTTTTTTGTATTATTGATATTTTTTCACAACAACAAGCTTCAATCAACTTCCCCATATGTAACCCTTTCATTAAAGATTTTAAAAGCCATTAACATTTTTTATAATAATAGCAATCCCCATTTAAATAGTTTAATATTTATTTATTAATAGTTTAATATTGTTTTAGTTATTCACCCTTCGACATGAACAAAGTTTATGATGGGAATAGTGACAATATCCCAAGGTGGGATTTGCGTGCGGCTCGTAAGACGTAGCGTATTTTTGTATGATATTTTTGTTTTTATATCCTTAGGAAGGAACCCGCGACCCCAGTAAGGAAGGCACGCTGATTACGCAATCGGGTCAGATAAAAGTATTTAATTATCAGCTTTCTTTCAAATGAATGCTTCAAATTTAAAACCTATTTTTTTTACAAATATAAGATTTAATGTTTAAACGTAATGTATACGTGTTTTATTACATTGCGTACTATTACTACACATATGTATGAGTCACGTGTGTACATTCCCGTGTGTTTGTATAGAGTATTGGATATTAATAGAATACACATAGAACAATTAACGGATTTCTGTCACCGTCACCTTGAGGTGTAATTCATCAAGTTAATGGTTGCAAGGCAAGGTCTCCGCAATCAATATGTCTCATCAGTTGATGTATACAACATAAGATGATATTTGTCATGCTCTTCTCACATGTATTCAGATACGTATGTGGTTAGGTCAAATATTAATGAAATACAGACTGACGGACAGAATTTAAATCTATATTTCAAATTCAAAACAGGATTTAAAATGCATCTTCAAAAGCGATCAATGCATTACCGTTAATTTATTTATTAAATGTTATCCAGTAAAAATAAAAGTTCTTTAGCTTTAATAGTTTTAAAAGATAAACAATATGCTTTCAAAATTGCATGCGACACGCTGGTTTCCTCGAGAAGTTTTCCTTTACTGTCGAGCATGAGATGAATTACAAACTTCAAGGAAATATGAAAACTTTGAGACTTGACGGGATTTGATACCGTATTTTCCCTTTAAAATCAGTGAGTTACATCCACTAAGCCGTTACGAGTCATAGCCTTCTATATAATTATGCATATAACTCATGAGAGCCAACAATAATCATAAGTGATCTTAGGTTCAAAAGTTGGTCGCAAATTGGCAATGTAAGGAATGATTAATACAGCGCCAATGTCTGTGTGGGGACCACCAGCAGGCGACCCATTTGCCCGTCCATTTACATATTTAAAAAAGACATAACTGGTTGTTATAATTAAGAAAATGTGAACATACGATAAGTAAAATGATAACCGCATTTTGATTTGGTGAAACTCTATGCTGAATACAGATTCATTCATTCACTCCTAAAGTTTAATTTCCGAACACAGTCTAGGTAGAAAATGTGTTACGTTTGTCACTGCGACAATATAATCAGGTGGAAACGATTTGTGTACTGAAATGAAACTTCATGAATATTTAATGATACTTTTTTTTGTTAAAGGTTCATTCACTTAAAATAATATTCCAATTAAACTAGTGAAGGCTAAAATATTTTAACTATAATGAGAAACGATTAATAATAATGATAATTTTGTCTTTAGTATAGTCGAAATCCATTTAAATAAAACCGTCATTGCTATCGAATCAAGATTTTCATCCTTATGTGTTTTCATAGTGATGATGGTGGTTGATGTACATTTAATTTTTTAAGCCAAATGGAGGATCACTCATATTCAGTTGCTTAAAAGAGTTTAATTTTAGTTTAGTTGTAATTTCATGTTTATCGCATTAACAATTAACAAGTTATTTCGAAAACAAAGTAATATAATACCTACTTATATAAAAAGGCATAACATCACATCCGTTCATGATAAAACCAAATGTATTGTATTCTTATATTTCCGGAACGCCATGCCGTCGTAAACATTAAAAAAACCCAACCAGGATTTTATCGATCAAAAAAAAAACTCATGATCAATGAGGCATTCACTTCCTCATACATAAATCTAACCGAGTTTCAGAATGTACGTAATTTTCGCATCAGCGGCATAGATATAAAAATTGTGCAATAGATTACTCTGACATTCTATCAACGGTAAGCCAAGTGGAAAAGATTGAAATGAACCAATACAAATCGTAATTGTATTGATACAGACCGTCCAGAAATTCGTCCGTCCGTCCTGAGTGTTGGTTTCACAAAAACAATTACGGCTAGACAATATTATATAGATTTGTATTTTATTAAGTTCCATTTAAAATATTCCATTTAAAGTAAGTTCCATTTAAAATATTGGCTTTTTATTACGATATGAAACTGGATAAATATTCATTCAAATTCACATTTCGTTGTTGTAAGTTTTTTTAATGAAAGCGAACTTATTGGTTTCAATAGTTTATACAATTTTTCATTCTAAATCTATAATCATAATATTATGGTATGATTTTTATTTATTAAATATTATGTGTATTTTTCCATTTTATTTACGCTTTATCCGTAACGACTTCCATTGTTGTTGAGGTACAAGGATGTTTAGGAAATACTCTGAATTACTCACCAGTTTGCTCCAGTCTCCTCGTCTCAGTAATGTGACAACATTTATCAGACATAGACATGGCACGATGTATATTATATTCTCTGTTAACTCTCATATTACTTCACAACTTTATGGTGAGCAATATTTTAACCAATTTTATAAATGTGAAAATATTTCTTCGTAGAACATTCGTACCGGAATTTAATATAGTTTTCATGGAAAACATTTTTTTTGTTTTTTTTTTTTAACTTTTATAACGTACATACGGCCAATTGATACGACCAATAAGGCAGATAGAAAATGGATTAATTACTATACAGAATCGAATACATCTTTTCATTACGAAAATAGTGAAATATTTAAAAAATAAAGGATGAAACGGAATCCAATTACGCATTTATTTTAAATTCCTTCCCTTCTTTAATTTTTTTATTGTATAGGTAAAGTTTACGAACATAATTATGGGCTACCAGATGGTAAGTGGTGACTAACACTCATAGATAATGGCATTGTAAGAAATGTTAACCATCGCTTACATCGCCAATGTGCCACCAACCTTGGGAAGTAAGATGTTATCTCCCTTGATCCTGTAATACAATATAATATGTTTGCTTTAGTAATTTTGTAGTTTTAGACCTCTATATCGTCAAGATAATTCTATATTAATTGTTATCAGTGTGGTAGAGGTTAGTGCGGGCTCGTCTGGGTAGGTACCAGCCACTCATCAGATATTCTACCGCAAAACAGCAGTACTCGGTACTGTTGTGTTCCAATTTGAAGGGTGAGTGTGCCAGTGTAATTACAGGCACAAGGGATAAAACGTCTTAGTTCCCAAGGTTGGTGGCACATTGGCAGTGTAAGCGATGTTTAACATCTCTTACAATGCCATTGTATATGGACGTGGGTGACCACTTACCATCAGGTGCTCATATGCTCGTCAGCCTTCCTATGAAATAAAAAAAAAGCTACCCATGACTTGAATCTTTACAATTCGAGTCCTAACGTTTAAATTTACTCTGGCTCATTAGCTGGATCATAATAAAGCAAATATTTTTATTAATCGGTTTTATTTAGCTTGCCCTGTTTGTTGGTTTAATGGGCAAATTTAGTAATTGAAATTTGACCCCCTTCCTGTTAACAGATTGATCTGATATTTGGTAGATACATTTAGTTCTAATGACGATGATAATTTAATAAATTCGGTATCATTGTAAATCCAAGATGGCTGCCAGTACAAAATCTCGGATTACACATTTTTTCACAACGCCCTCAATATGGGTATCAAATGAAAGGTCTAGACTAGTAGAATACTGTACGCTATGACAAATTTCAAATCCTAAGTATCCTAAATTCCTTGCACATTATCTGTCAGTTTAAAATCCTAGGATCTACCGAATTATTTTTTAGCTTTTTGTACATTATCTAACATCATTATTATCTTTATACAAAATAAAACCGTTTAACTTAAAATATTTTATTTTACTTAATTTTTTATTTTATTATTATATTGTGTATAACTTAGTTCTGTACATTCTGTACATTCTTTGTAAGTCCACTTATACGTTTTATTTTCAGGTAAAAAGTGAAAAGTTTGATAAGAAAACACTTGATGGAATGGTATTGAAAATGCTATGGGAAAAAGTTTACGCGCGTTACGATGCAAAGATGAAGGAATTGGCTATTACAAAATTAAGAGAATCTGGTGACTACGAACATCTTATTGTGCATTTGATGAAAGCGAAGAAAGATAAAGTGCAGAAGATTATTAATTTAGTGGGAGAGATCATGATTACTTATATGTCTTAAACTTTATATTGTATATAACTATTTATGTTTATTGTATGAATATGAAATAATAAAAAAAAAAACAAATAATGTATTCATTATTTAAGGAATTCTATTGTTCGGAGATGCAATTCTAGAAATATGAAAGTTTTTTAAAAGGGTCTTATTTCTGAATCAAGTGGGACCACAAATATTAACGATAAGGCAACTTATTAAAAAAGTGAATCCCAATTCTGGGATCTTATCCAGAATTGGGATTTACCTTTCATGGTGGATTAGGAGTGTCTTACGTGTCGACGTGTGTATTACCGAGTATTTGATTTTATTTAGATCATATCCTTAAGCCTAGCACAGTCTCGAACTCGTAATCTTCAATTGAAACCCACGTATTCCATCCGCTGTGATAGATGGACATACATAATTTGTTTGTAACTTTACACCAAATAATTAGTAGATTGTTGAACAACATACATTAGTTAATGGAGTTAGAGACACAAAGACTTACACTGAAAACAGCGGAAATAATACCACTACAATACATCAAAAATATCCCACTTAGCATGCATTTTTATGTGTCCCTTTCATAGGTTTCTTTTTTATGTATGAAGTTGCGGGCGTAAATTAATAGTTTTATCTATATAAAAAGCATATGATGTATATAAAAAATCTTTTATCTCAGGCTACTCATAAAAATATATATATTTAAATAATATTTTTAAACGTTGAATATTAAATATGACGTCATCTCGTAGCGTCCTTTATATCGAAGCGTCGAACCAAGACGAAAGTTGACTTCTTGGAGAAGCGTTATTGTCGTGTCAATGCGGCGGGAATATGAAATTTATTTGTAAAACAACACAACAACAAGGTTGACGTGATTTCCGATCCACTGAAATGTAAATAACGCTCTGACATTTTAATATCCTGCTGCGATTCAAACTCAGTATCTCGGGGTCCGCAACCATACTATTTAACTACTGGACCATCAAGGTACAGATAAGATAGCAGATAGGTAAGCTGAAATTCAAGAGTATAAAACAGTAAATTGAATGGAATGACGAGCTTGACCACGATCCTCTTACTGTAAGTGCTACCAACACTACAAAACAATTCAATCGTTACTCATATGAATGACTCCTTGTTCCAAGTGAAATTGTTCGAAATTCGAATTCAGAGATAGGCGCATTTAGATTACTGTTATCACAAATTTTAGTGATTGAATATTAAATTGCAATTCATTATGCGCTTAATTTTAATTTAAGGATAAATATTGATGTATGCCTGGTATATAGTGTATATAAATATTTAATCTATTGTGTTACGTAGAGCTGTACAAAAATTTGGTTTAAGAATAGAAATTTAAGATGTTAAAAATTAACTTATATAATTACTACTTGGGTAAACAATATTTCTGATTATATATTTTGATTTTGATTTGATTATATGATTTGCCGTATAAATTGACATATATAAGAGTCTAAGCATGAAGTTGTTCATAACATATTATCGATAATCTTTCTTTACAAATAAATTATAATTATAATACAACCTTTTTTATGTAAAGGAAGGCGGATGAGCATATGGGCCACCTGATGATAAGTGGTCACCAACGCCCATACACATTGGCGATGTAAGAGATGTTAACCATCACTTACATCGCCAATGCGCCACCAACCTTGGGAACTAAGATGTTATGTCCCTTGTGCCTGTAATTACACTGGCTCACTCAACCTTCAAACCGGAACACAACAGTACAGTACTGCTATTTTACGGTAGAATATCTGATGAGTGAGTCATACCTACCCAGACGAGCTTGCACAAAGTCGTCTGGGTAGGTACGTAAATTTTCAAGTATTTCCAATTGTATTGTCAATTTCTTGATTAGCGCGTTCAATCATACAAACTGTTCACATTTACAATATAAGTATTGACACAAATAACCAAGTTTAAATAAAAAAAATATATATTGATGTTGAAACGATAAATTATATTTATGGTTAATATCATTTGACCAATCGCAGATTATGTCGGTGATTTCGGTTTTTCCCTGGATAAACTTACTTTTGGTTTAAATTTTACACGTGATATTTAATTCGTATTCAATTTGAATAATATAATTTGTAGAGAGCCTGCGTATAATAAATTGATACCAATATTCGTGTTTGAACTAAAATAAATGTAATTAAAATTTTATACAATTTATTAATTATCTTGCATATTATGTGTCAATTTAAAATTGGTTTCGGGTGCAATGGAGTTATAAAGAGTTCTGTATTGCGTAAGTAATATGGGTGCAAATAGGTCGAGTGAGGTCAATATACTTGAGGAAGGTTTGCTAACGATAAGTACCGTAGCGATCTGGTGTACCAGTTCTATTCATATTTGTTCACTTGAGACCGCAATATTTGTCTAAATATCAGATATGCACTATAAATTACTTTGATATTAATTATTAAATTATATAGAGTAATATTATAATTATAAGTGTAGCGTGTTATTTTGTTTAATATGAATGGTTTTTTTTATATTGCAAGTAGAAAAATTTTTTTCGCAGTTAATTGTGGTATGATAAACTTGTTTAAAAGTTAAGTTTGCTTAGAAGAACTTCTTGGACACACTCTCTTAGATTCAAACTATATTGTAAAGCTACCATCGAGAGTAAGCAAACCCTTATCTTAAGGCGTTGTTTTCATTCGATCTACAATGATTCCTTTTTTTAATAATCTAATAATTTCGTCTTCCTTTCAAAATAAATTAAAAAAAAACCAGAATTCAAATGAGAAGCAATAGAAATAATTACGCAAAGTACCCTCTGATATTTTTATTATTAGCTTTATTATTTTTGCGTGTCCCTTTCAATATAGTACTATACATATAAGCTATCCGTCAATTGATATTTTTATTTCGAAATATTAAGTAACAGAAAAGTAAGACCTTGGTTTATTTTTTCAGACTATATTATTTAAAATCAATTACTAAATCAAATCACGTATCGTAATTACGTAAAAGAAATGTTGTTACCGATTCTGTCACCTAAGAAGTCAGCGCAGGACGAAACGTTTTGCTAAACAACCCTGGGATATTTATTCGCAAACACAAGCGACAAGTGGCGCTCATTCGTACAATTAGTGGTACGTGTATAAGGTAATACATTACTTTATTACCGTTTCGTTGAATTAACTAAGGATTTTTTTTCTAATTATTCTACATTGATAATCATAAACTTAAATTAAAAACCACAGCCATGTGGAGCGCTCACTCAGTGAGTACATATTAGTATATTGTCTATAAACTGGCAACTACCTATTATAGCCTCTCAAATATATAATCTTCATACAATTTAAATAAGAAAACGTAGAAAATTGGTTTTATTTAAATTAATAAATTATATTATTATATGAACATCATTCTAGCAATATATAATATTCTGTAGCCCCGTTTTTCTTGTAAATGAACATTAGCTTCAAACATGAACCAAAATTAATTTACAAGAAAAACGATTGGTGTGTCAAAAAGAAAAAATAATTTTGAAAGGAGCTAAATGTTACACAAAGGCCATACTTTTGTTTCTAAAAAATTCAACTTAAAGTGTCAACAATTAGATACAGCTTAACCTTAATAAAATATGATGATGCAACTACATTAAAATTAAAAACTCGTTGTTCTCTATTACTGACATTGTTTAAATAATTTAATAATTGACAATGCATAATAAAAAATTCAATGCGTGCTTCTTGATGCCTCACGTGAACTACACGAAACCCCAGTAAATAAGGTATGAAATGATTATAATCTTTCTCAACTTGTGTATTATACGACGAACAACGTTTTGTCTTACATTAAACGTACGCCGCATTCATTATAAGTTAATTGAACGCTAAATGTGTCCAAGAGACTCCCAAAGCGTACGCTATCTGAAAATGAAATGCTTGAATTTGTAATTTGAATTTGATATTCACAGTTTAATTTGATTTACTGCGAAATAGGATATTCTATTGAAGAACAAACTGAAAAATGTATCCGGAATATAGTCCTCTTGTCTTTTTTATGTAAGAAGTGAATTGATAATACCATAAACTTCACAAAAATAAAAATATCCCCGTGGATTAGTGCCAAGGACGTAAGAATATCGTCTGATAAAATTAAAAATTATCACAATATTTCACGCTCTAAACGAACAGGCTTAAAGTACCATTAGTCCGATACGAATAAGAGAACTCGTTTGTATTGTTTACCGCAGAGTGTAATAGGGAAATAAAATAAATTCCATCATCAACGAGAGACGAGAACGATTTATTATCATTACTTACTTACAAGAGACAGTACTCCGCTTTGCACTTTGCAGCCGGGCGCAAAATTAAGTCTGAAACAGTCCCGAAACGCTGATTAAATGAAGTGGTCCCGTGTATTTTGCACACAATATGGATGTTATTATCCATATAGACACAGGCGCATACCAATCACACCGAACTATCGAGAGTCGATCAGTTGTAGCATAAATTGTGTTTACGCGAATATACCGCTCCGTAACTCTAAACTCGGACCACGAGCCCGATGAATTTCGACTTGAGAAACTAATTCATCGTGTACAATATTGTATGGTTAACATCATTTCAGATAATTTGTTTCGAAATCTTCAATGTTTGTTTTAATCTGTTTTTGCGGAGAAGGTTTTTGGTATTGGTATATGGTATGTTTATTGAGAAATAATTATTGCAAGAATCATTCAATATATTGAAGTGGTTTTACGTGCAATATTGTATATACATTTGTATATTGTCTCAAAGAAGCTTAAGTTAAGCTTAATTTTTTTTTTTTTTTACGATTTAACCCGAGTAGCTTAACGCGTATGTCCTTTACAAGGGATGGAGTATTTAAATCCGAATCGGCATTTCATATAAAAACTCAACGTCTAAAATTTACAATTTATAAAAGGCGAGTGTAAAATATATATTTCTAAGTATGTATTAAGTGTTAGAAGAAAATTTTATATTTATTATAGAATATTTTACTTGGTGGTAGGGCTTTGTGCGAGCTCGACTGGGTAGGTATTTTTTTTTTTATACTGGGTAGGTACCACCCGCTCATCAGATATTCTACCGCAAAACAGCAGTACTTGCTATTGTTGTGTTCCGGTATGAAGGGTGAGTGAGCCAGTGTAATTACAGGCACATGGAACATAACATCTTAGGTCCCAAGGTTGGTGGCGCATTGGCGATGTAAGCGATGATAACATCTCTCACAACGCCAATATCTATGGGCTTTGGTGCCCACTTACCATCAGGTGGCCCACATGCTCGTCCACCTACCTTCCTATGTAATAAAAAAAAAAAACTAAAAGAATATTACTGTCCCAATGCTGGAATCGTACTAGGAAAGGTTTCGGTTTTCCAATGGTTAGTTTGGATATACATACATGTGTAAGAACAAGATGAATTATAAACAAGCAGTAAAAACAATATAACAGTATATAACATATTACATTAGAATAATTGTTATATTTTGGGGTGTCCTGAACCTGCACAATATTTTTTTATTATTTGATATTTTTGAGAAAAATTTAATACTAAATCTCTATAACGCTTGTATTTGCACCCGAATATTTTCTAAAGTACTATTTTTAAACTTGTAATATAACGCTAATAAATTAACTTACCTATTTACAACATACTATAGTAACGATTGACGAATACACAACAATAAATTGTATTTAAAAAATAAACATCATTTAAAATTATCCAAAGAAAACAATTATACGGGGACCAACAGACTATAACTAACATTATAACATGAACTAGCTATTCGAAGTTTAACTGAAAATGTGGTTGAATTGTTTCTACAAATGCTTATGGTTATGGTTAATGTTTAATGGTTGGTTAAGTTTTGATTATATCAAAATATATTAAGTGTCCATGCCATTTTGATTTAAAATTTGGCTCATTTCAAATGTGGTCGCAGATTATATATATATCATTATAATAATGGTGTTCTTCAAAAATAAAAAAATCGGTGTTTCGTACGTTTTCTGGATATATTTGAAGTAACAGAAGTATCTTTATTTTGTACCGATAATAATACGTAATTATACGTTTTAATTTATTTGCTCACTTTTTAGTAACGCACTGACGTTTAAATAAGTATAAGACGCATTTTACATTGTCATTAAATCGTCAAGTTTAAGATGTTACGTCCTGTATGTAATACACTCAATTTAAACCGGAACTCGTCAACACTGTGTGTGTCGGTAGATAATTTTAGAGGCGCATACAAAGCCCTTCTATTGGCTAAGAAAGTCTATTGAATTAAAAGTTTACTGTCTTTTTTCGTTTTAAGATCAATTGTAACTAGCATAATTTATTTAACAATTTCATATGTAGTCCTTGTTGGAGATCCTTTTGAATATTAAACGGCACATGTAGGTTTCCTTACGGTGTTTTTCGTATAAATTATAGTAACAATATTAAGCATAAATTATCTAAACGTTAACAATGGAAAAGTACGAAAAAAAATAGAAAATGAATAAGATCTTTGAGAGCTTCCTATTTTATTGAAATTTCCTATTTCTATGAAGTAAATTAATCGTTTTATCTGTAGGCTGTAATAAACCGTGGTTTAATTGAATCGTCATCGTATCATTGAGTGTTCCGTCGGTCTGGTCTGTGGTCTAATTTCGTTATAGAGACGGATGGTTAGTTAGTATAATTTGTAAGCACCCTTTGCTTGGTATTGGTTAACTTGGTAGCACTCAGCAAGAAAAACTAAATTGTCGTATTCCCGTTTGAAGTGAGTGTAACAAAGACACATTGACGATTAAGAGACGGTTCATATTTGTTACAGACTAACTGACACTTACGTGGCTCATAAGTTGAATAACTAATTTGGTGTATTTTATACAGAGTATAAATCCCCATATATCAATAAAAACGCGAAAATGGTATAAAATATATATATCCCACGAGTGTGTTATCAATTTATATTTTAAGGTCTACATCTTAATAGGGAACAGAAAACACGGTGATAATTTTCTTAATTTTTCGACCGAGCTTACAGCGTCAATTTTATTTTAGACTGAATTTTCAGTTGGAAGTAAATTAAGATGTTGAAGACGTAAATGTTTCTTAAAAATATGAAATAAAATAGTTCCTCTAAAGATGGGACAAATATTATATTAACTTAAAGTTTGGAAAAAGTTTTATTTTTTTAAGATATATCAAATTATTGAGAAAGTATTTTGAATTATTAAGATAATAATTTAGACTAGGTTTCGTCAAAATGCAATATAATATAAATACAATTTTGTTTTCTATAATTATAAAAGTTCAAAGCATAGATGTGATGATTGTGTTACACTTACTGCCTCGGAAAACACTTAAAGCCTTTGGCCTTATCGTCGTATCAGTTTATATCAAAAATAAGAAATTTCGATGACTAAATGAATTAATATTTACAATTATATTTGTATGAAAAATTGAAGTGAAATGTTACTGCAATTTTTAAACTCATTTAGCTCTCAACGCAAAAAAGTCTGAATGATTTTATTAAGGAATTGAATTCCTTCTCTGAGGTAGGGTTGATTTACTTTGCAGAGCCATAAACTTGATGTTATCAGTTTATTTTTATTTCTCGCAACGTCTGCCACTTTTTATATCAGTACTAGTGATCTGCCCCGGCTTCGCTTACTATTAGCCGTCTATGATTTGAAGCTGAGTCTCTTAGGGACGACCAATAAGGATTTATCTATTACATTTTTTAAGCGCCTAATAAGTCATTATCAGGCTGTACAAGATTATTCGGATGAAAATACTTTGATTTATTATTCGTCATATAATAAATATATTATACAAATGTATACGTCAATTGAATTAATATATATTCACCCTTCCCTTTTTATATTATATTCGATCTGTTTCTTATTTTAACAAAGATCTATGCCTGATCGACATTTTTTATTTAATTAAACCAATTAATAATTTATAAAGAATACGTATGGTTTCATTGCTCACAGTTAAATCATGCTCCCGGCTTAATTTTATCGGTCCGTTGCGTCTTAACAAAGCGTTCACATGACTATTTAAATAGTATGAAATAATTTTATCAAAGGCATTATTTAATTTTCGTTATGAAAACAAACGGTAACACGTTAACGGCAAGTTTGCTCTTTGCTAGATTTCGGCAACGAGTCGGTGAAGTTACAATATATCTCCATAAATGCAGACAACACCGAGAATACTGAGCGAACATAATGCATAATTATTGCTCCGAGCGTGGCTTAGGCCAGTGGCGGGAACTTTTATCAAATAGTTATATAGCCCAGGGGCGGAGTAATTTTATTTTTCATTTTCAACTTCCCTAACACCGCAGAGCGTGTATAAACTTCTCCCAGAAGACACGATAGGCTTATCTTCTCAACTTTTTAAGGTCTAGGACTTTAAGACTTTGTTTTCTTTTACGTTTTACAAACATTTTCTTGAGTTTTTTCAAAGGATTTATATTTTCATTTTGAGCTGGTTTTTATCTAGTTTATAAGGAAATAAATGTTGAGCTATGGGTTAGGATCGTGTAATGTATTTTATGGGTAAGAAAATTAAACTTAAACTTTCTTATTTAGTTTGGCGAGCGTTATTAGACAGTCATCAATTTAATATTAGATAAAGATCAACGACGAACACCACTGGTTAAAACTTTAATAAAATTAAACTAATGCTGTTGGTCTAAAACCTATTTTTATTATTTCTTGTATATGTTTTCTTTTTATCGTTATTTTATGAACTGAATATGATATTTTTATGAACATAATATATTCTTATGTTCCTAAGTTACAGAATAATCCTTATTTTTTGTACTTTTACACACTTACTCAATTACCGATAAACTTTTTTATGTACATGCATGCTCATTTGTATATTATTTTTATTTGTTCATCTTGAGCAATTAGGTATGATTTATATAAACAATAAATTTTATTTTATTTAATAACGCAACAATAAGGATTACATCTCAGACATATTTTACGATGATTTATTTAAAATAGATTAAAATAAATTTAACTAACGGCACACTTAGTGTTTGAGGCATGAATCCGCGACCTTCGCCTACGATAAACATAATATCTACGGAATCATCTCGTGTTTCAGTAACATATATAATCCAAGTTATTTATATATGTCTGGAAATCCACAACAGTGCGTTTCTTAAGGCATTTCCTGCATCGCACAAACACTCTGTGGAACCAGCTTTCGCCGGCGACTTTTCCGGACCGATATGACTTAAGAACCTTTAAGAAGAGAGCGTACTCTTTCCTAAAAGGCCGGCAACGCATCTGCATGTCCTCGGATGTTGCAGATGTCCATGGGCGGTGGTAGTCACTTTCCATCAGGTCAGCCTCCTGCTCGTTTGCCCCCTCTAACATAAAAAAAAACTTATTAATATATCGTATTGGATTATGTCCCGATAAAACATATTTGTGTTCAGAGTATTAGCGAATATTCAATTTGCAAACTAGCAAGCTATAAGACAAAGAGAGATACACGTTATGTAGAAATATATTATTTCACTTTGCAATAAATGACAGATAATTATTATGGTTATTATTATAATTAAATATTGAAATCAAAATGTCATCATATTCAGCCAACATTTTCAATCTATTATTTGTCTTAGGCCTACGTATTATTAAATATATTGTTACTGCTAATTTAAATAACTCTTATTATTTTTATTGAGCCAGGATGGTTCAGTGGTGGTTGTGGGTAAGCAACACTAAATATTCATATGCTTAATTTGTGTTTCACCGTGACACCTTGAGGTCAAATCGTGAGGAATCCTGGCTTTGTTTAATTTCACTGAAATTCTGCCACATTTGTATTTCATGAGCCCGCATTCGAGCAGCGTAGTGGAAGAAGTTCCAAACCTTCTCCACAAAAAAGAAAAGCAGGCCTTAGCCCAGCCGTGGGACATTCACAGACCGTTACTGTACTATTATTTTTATTATATGATTTCCTACACCGTATTAAAGTGATCTTGACTTTTCAAATAATGATCTTAATTTAATGTTGAGTGTTATTGCTTGCAGTGGTACTGTTAAGTGAAGTAACAACTACTTGACTTTTCCTCAGCGAATATATGTAAGGGTTGGATACATGCCAAGTCGGTGTTGCTAAATTGTATTACGTAACATAGAAATTCACCTGAGACCACTTTAAGGTGATGGGAAGAATTTATCACCAAAAATGGTTGACATTTCTTAGAAAATTTGCTAATCATATTACAAGATGGAATACACTTTAAATTCCCACATGTCTTGTCATGTCCTTTTTTGCAATGTTTATTACTAGATTTTTTAGTTGTAAATTTCTTATTCATCGGATACACCTGTGCAACAAAGCTAAGCTACGTCACCGCAATATTAGAATGGCGTCGCTGCAGATACGCCACTAAACAAGATAATTAGAATGGAGAGTACATGTGTTTGTTCCAAAGTTGATATGGAAAGGGTTGCTTAATATTTTCTTAATTGTTAGTCGAGGTTGTTTTAGTTGGTTCCATTAGAATGTTTAGAATTGATAATCTGCGTTAGTTTAATACATAAAGTTTCAATAAGATAGGGAACGGATTTCATTTTGCTGATAATTAAAACGATTTTTAAATTGATTTAGGGAAACAGTTCAGTTTGGAGAAAAAGTAATTTAAAAAGTATGATTTTTTATTTAAATAAAAATTTAAATATTTTATGTCGATGGTTGACAATAAAAAATTGAGTGTTTTAATTTAAAGAAATCCAAAATTTTAAAATATAGGACCAAGGAGAAATTTGAAAATAAATAACATTTTAATCAAATTTTCGTAAGTTGTTGTAAACTATAAAATTCTGAATCACCCTTTCATTTTCCATATATTTTGTGCAAGTGAAAACAAATTACACTTGACTTGAGCTTAAAATCGTCGTTGAACAAAATAAGTACTGGCGAGAGCTGTCTACAAAATTTGTGCACAATTTTTTAACTGTATGCGTCTATATTTTTGCTCTTTTTTTGTCTATTTCGTAGTTATTTTCTGCTTAAATTTATGTTTTAGCCAAGATTACATTATAATATTGCACATAAAGATTAAATTATATACAATTTTCAGTAAGCCTGTAAATATCCCATTGCTGGGCAAAACTCTTCTCTACTTTTGAGGATGCTTTTGACGTGACAACGTCTTATAAATTGGTTTGCCGGGTGACACTTCAAGAAACTGCGTTACGCTCCGCTCACGTTATGCGCTCACAATGAGAGCGAGTGAGAGGCACGCGTCCCTTCCACTCGGGCATGGTTAGCCCGCCTAAGAGCGAGAGAGACAGACATAAAAAGTGAAATTCAGTGCGAGATTCTTTGTATAAATTAATGTTTTAAATATAATTCTTTGTATAAATAAATGTTTTAAATTGTTACTATTATTTCATCCTTCTTCCTACTATACGAATGAATATTCACATTAAAATTATTTTACCACTCAAAGTCGTTGTCACGTAAAACTTTCGCCCGTATACCGACTTTACAGGCAACCAATTTTTTTTTTGTTTTGTTTATGTATATAAAGGATCAATGTTTTGCCACGATATATTTTCTTACCCCCGAGAACCAAATGGATTTAAAACAAAAAAGGATGTGAAATCGAATTGATGCTTTTTCAAGTTTGATCTCTTAATCTTCAACATTATTGATGAACTAAAAAATATTGATGAAGAAGTGACAACTTTTAACGAATTTTGACTTTCAATCATATATTAGTATTATATTCATCTAAAATTTAGTTGCATTTATTAACCTCCGTTTATGAAACGCTTATTTGAGCCAGATTAACTAATCTGACTACTGGACGCTTATTGGTCGTTTATATCTTCATCGGTTGCCATCGACCAAATAAGATTCAGTTTAAAGTAAAATTTGTTTGACAACAGTTTGATTAAAAGACATAAAACTCTCATAATTCAAGCACTTGCATACTAAATAATGTCACATTATTTGAGCTATAAGAATTTTAATATTGGTATTTCTTACGACTTCCATGGTCGACCCTATTAAATTCGTATAACTTTTAACTTCAATTACAGTAGTATAAGTACGTTTATAGTATAATGAAAACCTTTTTAAAATTAAGGCGATAGAAGCACTAAATTATACAAAATAATAATAAATAATGGTCCTCCTGACCGATTGCGGCCACGGCGACCAATCTCAAGAGATTAGCCAAATGCCCAGGACATAATATTATAGTGCACAAATGTGTGCCCAAACACAAGTGCACTCTCTTTTCCCTAACTCTCATAACCCAATGGGACGGCAATTCGAAACGACCGGAAAGAGTTGACGCAGGACCAACGGTTTTACGTGCTTTCCGAGGCACGGGATTGTACATGTATACTCACTTCCAACTTCCAGACTTCGGGCTTACTGACTGATAATTTTCGACAGAAAATATCAATAGCATATTTTTGGTCCGACCTGCGATTTGAACCCAGGATCACCGTGTATTGGGCCTTACATGTAGCCACTAGACCAACGAGGCAGTCACTAAATTATATCACCGCTAGAAACAAAATAATGTGTAAATAACAACTGAATCGGTTATAATATAATAGAGACATTGGTTAAAAGGTTATTTGACATCATTAAAAATATATATAATTAAATAAAAGCTTGTACAAGTCACTTGTCAGAGCAATTATATTAAAAGACAGCGTCAGTAGACAACGACCTGGTTGGGACAGTGGTTAGCTTGTTTGACTAGGCTCAAAATCGATTTTCTGGTCGGAACAGTAAAAATGGATTTTTCGCTCAATAAATTCTCAGTAGAAACTGGAAAATCGTCGAAGTCTTGTCGTGTCAGATCACTATCTAAAAGAACTGTGAGAATAAAGGAAAATATATTTCACTTGTGTGCACGTATACATTTGTGCAAAATTTATATGGTATCGCTTTTGGTCGAAATGGACCGTAAGGTCCTTTTTATCATTTTTCTATTTTTTTTATAAATATAAAAATATATATCAACGCTATCTTTGAAAAAAAAAATCAATATTCATTACTTTAAATGAAAAGCCATATATTGCGTGGATTCAATATTATGTTGTCAACGCATAACCCTCAAAACGCCTGAAGGGTACGATCTTTATAAACTACGTTGTAACCGCCGCCGGTCAGAATTTATGATCCTCGGTCGATAGGACCCAGACCCCTTGCATGTTAGTGTTTAACTCGTATTGTTCAGTCATATCAATACATATATTTTTGATAGCAAGTAATTTTCTGGAATTTAAGTTGCCATGACATTTGGGTTTAAATCAATTGGCTCATTCACTTTTCAAATCCCCATTCGAGATACAAATAATTGTTTGATACTCGGCATGACATACGAAGATACATCTACACCAATTATCAAGAAATGGTTTAGAAATTAAGTTCAAATTGGATATTCTTCGAAGTTGTAGCTCAGCATAATTTTATCGCTGGTTCCGGTCCCTTAGTGTTCTAAAGACACTTAATACGAACATTGGTTCTTTTAAGACGATCACACTCCATTAGTTTTACGCCATCGCTCGGACCACAATTTCGATCGTGGATAATGCGAACTAGCTTTTAGACCAAGAGCTATTTAAAGTTGTGAAATATCCTCTTGGATTCCATCCCCACAAGCACACAATAACGAAAATGGAAGTTAATGTTGCAAGTTTGCTTCAATATTATCAAGTCTTAAATTTTTTTACAAAACTTCTCTTTCAATATTATATAATAGTGGATATATCTCGTAAATTAAAATATAATTTAGGAATTCACTTTTAAATTCATCAATGGGTACAATCCAGTCTATTTGACTTAAAAATCCGGATTATTTGGCAAATAATCTTGAAATCAATAGTTTTATTTGATTTACTAAAATTAATTAATTTCATGATTATGTTGAGCGAGACAAAAAATATTGTACGAAAGAGCCGTATTGAGTCAAATCACATTGGTACAGATAAATCTAAAAGATTTATCAGACATCTGTATTGTACCGTGTATTGTAGCAGAGATCGGTTTGCGGCGCAGAAATCTCGTCGATTCATCAAATAAATCAGCACGTGTCAGCATTTAGATGTGTGTATCGATACATTATGTTTCGTTTCGCTGCAATGGCATTGGTTATTGTGTGTACTGATCGTTGATTGTCACATTGATTTTGATTGAATCCAGTCGCATGTGTTTGGTCCTCAGCAGCACAGATTATATAAGGTTCATCGTTTTTGAAATACTTTGTAGTAACCTAAATATTATGTGTATAAAAATATGTAACAAATTTTTTCGATATAAATGTGAAAAGCTACATTTTTTGTTCTTACTTTAGATAAAACTGTATTATTTTATAACGATGGCCTATATCCTCGGGCGTCGGACATTTATTTTTATTCCAAAAAAAATTCTACTCTATGCGAAATAAGACGCGCTAGTAAATACCCTTTCGTATGTGTATTTGTTTAAGTACTCCAGTAATGAAAAATTTCGTGAAATAAAGTAATAGCCTGTCAATGTCCCACTACTGGGCTAAGGCCTTCTCCTCTTTTTGAGGAGAAGGTTTTGGAGCTTATTCCACCAAGCTGCTACAATGCGGGTTGACACATGCAGGTTTCTTCACGATGTTTTCCTTCATCGTCAAGCGCGAAATTATAATCACAAATTAAGCACATGAAATTCAGTTGTGCTTGCCCGGGTTTGAACCCACGACCATCGGTTTGATTTCATGAAACACATTGGAATTGGGAAATTCCACTTTTTTTTTTAAAACATGTTATTCAATATTTTGAAGAAAACTCTTATTTCTTGAATTAAGTTGAAAAATAATTATATTATTACAATGCCTTGGTCGAAAAATATTCTTAAATAGCACTCGTGAATATAATTTATCGTGTCTAAAATAAGTTGTGTCTGAATCAGTCTCTTAATTGAATCAAGCCTTATCATAGCCAAAATTGAATTCGGCTTTTTATTTAGAAGTTCTTCATTAGTTTTCGTTTTTTGTTTGGCCTCCGTTATTTTCCTCTCGATTTACATCCGCAGTTATCTCTAAGCGTGCAAAAATCTTTTCGGCATTGTTTAGTCTAGGTTCATTCATTTCGTTGATTAACTTTTTTTCTCAACCACTCTTAATTTTGTTGTTATATCAGGAGCGACGCGATTCTGGCTGATACTAAACCGAGTTTTCACTTGAAGATGTTTTTAATTTTTTCATGAGTCGTATTTATTTTTACTTTATAATTTTTCGTTTAACCTTTTTTTGTTTATTTTGTGAAGTAGTAACTCTAATATAACTAATTGCCTTATTTGTCTCATGGCTAGCTTATAGAGCCTTACTTAAGACCTTAATGTTTGTAAACTAAGGTTCAAGGTTCGAGCCTCAAAGAATTTATTGCGTTTACAATCGAGGAGCTGTTAGTAGTTATCAAGTTGGTAATACTAATACATAATTTTTATATCATGATTTTAAATATTTTCCAAGACCAGCACATTTAAAATGAATAAAAAATATATTTGCATTTAATACTATACAAATAACGTCAAAATATAAAAAATAATATCGCTTGAAGGTTGTTAACAAGGTATCCGGGTTATGGATTTCTATTTGACATCTATTTTGTTCGCGCCTTCAATTCAGGTTAATTAGAAAAGTAATTGACACCAGCTGAATGGAGTTGGTTCATTAAATGCACTCTCCCTCGAAGGCCTTCGTATATCGTGTAAACCTGATGTGACCTTGTGTACAAGTATTTTGTTGTATATTTCATAATTCATACGTGAAATGCCTACTAATTGGCATATTATTAATTTATACTAAATTGAATGCATTTCAATTGAATAGTATATCATATATTACCTATATATTTGAAACTTAATCGAATATTGCAGGCTAATTTCCAGGAAAACAGCAATTAGTTTCCATTTGTTTATTTAATGTTTACAAATTACTTTGTGGTAGAAGAAAATGCCAATTTCTGTTCAACAAGAATGTTCATTCTTAAAACAAATTTTGTTATTATATTAAAAGTTTAAATTTGGATTTAATAGTTTTGTTTAATATTTGACAGATATGTTGAAAATCTTCCGTCATCGTTATATGATGATTAGATAAATAAGAAGGCGTGTGGTACTTTTTTAACCGACTTCAAAAAAGGTTGGAGGTTATTAATTCTTCTGTATGTTTTTTTTTGTGACAGTATAAATCAAATTAAATATTTCTTTATTCAAGTACATAAAGGTATTTTACTAAAAATATACGCAATTGTACATTATTTTATTAGCAACAACTGAAAACTAGAATATTATACACATTGTATATTTTAGCCTTTTCATGAAAAATCAAGAACATTTTTTGCGATTAATGAAAAAAGTTCTGAACAATTCCCAGGATGTTCGTAATATTTTATGCAAAATCGATTTTCTACTTTTTACAGCCTGTCCTTAGAACAAAAAGTATTATAATATATATGTATTGTTTGTGCCTGGTTAGTATTGGTATTCTTAAGAACGAAGATGGTCCACTAGTAAGTTCGAGTAAATTTTAAGCGACGATCGTGAATCTTAACCCACGCACTTATGCTACGAACTAATATGCTATGGCCCTAGTAATGGCTCACTCATCATTCTTACCAGAACACAACAATACTAAGGTTGCTGTTTGGCTATAGTCAGTGGCGTAACTATAGGGTGGCAGGGCTGGCAAGATGCCACGGGCCCCGACCCGACGGGGGCCCAGTCTGAGAGGCCACAAGCCTTATATTTTTTACAGGCGCACTGGCCCCTCATTGCGCACTTTCCAATTTTTGCGCAATGGGGGGCCAGTCCTTCACCGTCAGTAACTTTAACTCCCTATTCAAATTTATTTTTCGTCCCTGTACCTAGGGGGCCCCATGCAATGAATTTGCCACGGGCCTCAGTTTGTATAGTTACGCCACTGGCTATAGTATATCTCTGATGAGTGGGTGGTACCTACGCAGACTTGCCTTGTGCAAAGTCCTACTAACATAATCGACATTTATTTTTCGACGTAAGTAAAGAGAATTTTTTTCGTATGACTACGTTAGTGTATTCACAATTATTATTGACTACCTGTTAAAAACAATCCTTCAATTCTTGTAAAGTTGTACTTATGCAGATGAATTTGCCATTAATATGAACATAAGAAGTGATTGTAAAATTTAATTTTAAATGCGCATAGAAAATTTATTTGTTCATTTTTAATGTAGATATGTTATTCTGTTACCACCTCTAATATTTTATTATTCTGCGCCATCCAGACCAAATTGAGAGCAAAAGGAGGCGTGAGGATTCATTCGCGGGCCAAAGCGTTTCTTTAATTAAGCAGGCTTCTTTTTTGTCGGCCAAAAGTGTCCAATGGTTGTAATTAATGCCTCGGCGCGACGCTTCAGAACACTCTTTTGGCAATTGATATTTTATTGAGTCTAGTTTTGGTCAGTTTACTTTCGGTTAGGTTAGGTTAGTTATTCTGGTGATGGTTTTTATTAATACAGTAGCATTTAATTGCACACCGATATGTGTACATATAAATTTGCACACTTATGTAACGATATGTTATTATCCACTCGCACTTCCGTATCTTAGGTATTTATAAAATAATTTTAGAAACTTAGGTATCTTCTATAAAATCTATAAAATATTCGAGTAGGTTCTTACAAGCACGTTGAATGTTACATGATTAAATCGAATGTTAAGAAAGGAGTGGTCCATTTAAAATGTTCATTCTACGGAGAAGGAGCAGCATTAGAATTTTTAATGACGCTTTGCAAATAATTTACTTTGTCGTAGGGTTTCTTTCTTCTTTGCAAGCGCGTTTGGGTATGTATCACCTATTCATCATAATATTGTATTACCACGCAGCAGTGCTTAGTCTAATTGCTGTGTTTCGGTTCGAATGGTAAGTAAGATAGATTAAATACAGGTTCAAGTATATATAACTAAAATTCTTCAGAATTAGAATTTAAAAACGTTTTCTAGTTTGTCACGTGACCCAAGGTGTCATTAAAGAAGAGGAACTAACTTGTCGTCATTTTTTTAAGCTTGAAGGGGCCATACATCATTTGTAATACCTCATAGATCATCGTCTAGATATTTGTTATTAACATAAGCCTTCTATTTTTACTGATTAGATATTGTTATAAAGTAACTTGCTGATAAAATTGTAAGTTATATCCAAAGTTCTTAGCTTAAATCTTAATACCAAATACCTAAGGCAGTTTCTTGAGTGAGCCTCCAGCATATGACTAAGGATATCCTGAAACTTATAAGCTTGGTTTCGTCTTTATTAAATTTCAATAGATCGATATTCTGTTATCCAACGCTATGATAGAAGAGATTTTGTAACATAACTTTAGAAATTAACGCTCAAGCCTTCGTAAGTTAAGGCTTAGAAGATAAGTTAGAATGAAATGTGTGTACTGTAAAATAGGCGAATGAAGAATTTATCACATAAAATACTTATAATAACTGGATACTTTATTATATTTGACTTGATAAAACTTAATCATAATGTAGCATTTTTAATATAAAAAATATTTTGATTTACTACGATCGTTGTAAAAAAAAACAATTCATCATAATTTAAATAATATATTGTATCTTATACAACATTATGTCTAGTATTAATTGATAAGCCGGTTGGCGTGGTTGGTAGAAATCTGCCTTTCGCGCCGCAGTGTCTGTTTGTCTGTGAGTCTAGGTGTAATTATCTATATAAGTATGTATTTACAAAAGAAAAGTGGTATATGTAGAATATCAGTTGTCTCTTTTCCATATTATTATTATTTCTATTAGTATATAATTAAGAAAACTGTACGCTTAAGTCTGCAGTCTCTTGGAGCTGTGAAAAAATCAAACATCTAAGTTAAGGAAAAAAATTGATACGGCCGTTTATGCCTCAAAAAACTTACGATTCGACACTCAAGAAATTCAAAATTGATAGGGTATTTCCCGTTGACCTAGAATTACGAAATTTGGCAAGTAATACCGTCTTTTACTACAAATATAGGGAAAAATCTGAAAACTATATATTTTTAATTAAATCATAGAGGGTCTTTATGCAAGAAACGGCGGTCCAAATTTTGAATTGAGTTAACCTTGTCATGTGGGCTTATTAATTATTTAAGTGTTGGTTAAAATTTTGGTGTATGTACCTAACAGCTTACACTGTTATGCATACCTGCTTATTTAATTTAAAATGTTGTAATTAAACATAACCCTAAATATGTACCTACAAATATGTATGGAACACTCGGTGGGCGAGTCCGAATCGCAATTGTCCGGCTTTTTTTAAGTTCCGGGAGGGCAAATGACTTTACTCTACCTGATGTTATGTTGTAGTCGAGTCCAAACGCAAAGACGGCTAGTGCAGATAATAAAAAAGCAAAGTAAGTTACCATTACCTTAATATCGGATTAGTTGTATTTAGCTTACAAGATATCACAAAATTCAGGAAATTAGATCTGAGAAATATAGAAAGTAATATTGGATATAAAGTACTATCCAGCAGTAACTTATAGTGGACCATAAGAAGTGCAATGTAGTGAATAGTCGCAATACACCACGACTGTTTCCTAATACTTAAGAGTAGCATAAAAGCCAATTGTTTGAATCCAGACTTACGACAGGACTTTTGTTTTTGGCAGTGTGCCCACGCCGTATTTATTGTGCATCGTTAATCAATTATCTAGAAGCGTCGAAATGCCGTAAATACGTAAAGTTTTGATATATACGAGGGGCTTATCGATGGTATTACTTTTTTTTCTACTATTACATCTATGTAGGTTATTATGGATTTTTACTATATGCTTTGCGTCATTATTTCACATTGCTTCTCAATATGCTTCATAATTACTGCATGTGATTTCTACAGGATACTTATGAATCTAACGAAAAAACTTTGATATAGGTTAACCTTTCATGTCGTAAATTGAATCTTCCAAAATTAAATATGAAATTCGCGATATCATAATGATTTACAAAAAACAAAGTAAACTTTGACCAACCTGACCAGGACCTGGTCACTATAAAAACAAATGATTTTTCATATTCTTAAACATCTTTAGGTTGGTTAACCTTGATAAAGCATTCGATCTATAAACAAGTAATGACCTGTTTTGCTTACGGAGCGGAAATGTCTAAGAGACGTGATTTTAAAGCGTTCTGAATAATGTTGTGCAAGTTTCGCAGTCGCATCTATGTGACGTAAAAACTTTTGAGAACGATTTTAATGGCTAGTTTTGATTTATTAAATATAGAAACCGGGCATGAGACACCTCGTCTTACACATAAAAGCAAACTTTTTGTTGAAATTCTTCCCTGATTTATTTGTTTGATTAAGGGTATAGGTATTATTTTATAACATATAGTAGCTCAGTGTTGCGCATAAAATTGTATATTCTTTGTTTTAATCGAGTGGCTTTTTTCACTTAAATTGATTTTTATATAATATATAAAAATCAATTTAAGTGAAAAAAGCCACTTCTTCTTATAGTTAATACATATTATGTATGAAAGTAATTTCAGGTTACGTCTTTCAAGTTTAAATGGAACCAGATATTGTAGTTTGAACGAGAATAAGCTTTAAGAAAATAAGTTGTAGCTTCTGCGATATCGGTATTGTTGTGTTCCGGTTTGAACGGTGAGTGAGCCAGTGTAACCACAGGCACAGAACGTAACATCTTCGTTCTTAATGTTGGTAACGCATTGATGATAATATAATATTTCCTACAACGCGAATGTCTATGATGGTAGTGACGACTTACCATGAAGTGGTCAATTTGCGAAACTTTACGCATATATAAAGCTGAAGAGTTTGTTTGTTTGATCCTGCTAATCTCAGGAACTACTGGTTCGAATTTAAAAAAATATTTTTGTGTTGTATAGTCCTTTTATCGAGGAAGGTTCTAGGCTTATTTTTATTCATTATATCTATTAATTATATGCGGGTGAAAAAGCGGAGCACAGCTAGTTTTAAATAAAATCAAAGTTAATATACTATTTATATTCATAAGTAAGTTAAAATAAATTTGATATTTATCACTTTAGATAATTTAGTTTCTCATTTACGTATTAGTTGAAAGTATTAAAACATGGTAATAAAGTTGGCGATAACTCTCATTTTCTATCGCGCTCGAAGTATCACGTAAATTAGATTTCAGATGATGAATAAAGGGTCCGGTATAAATATTTAAGCCCACCAAAAGATGTCTCACACAAGAATACAGTTAATTTGCACATGTTTGTATGCGGCAATATTTATACATACTACTTACGTGTGCAGTAGTAAATATTTCAAAGGCATAAATTGTACATTCATTAAGGTCTAACTCTGTATAATACAATAAACTGAATCTCCTTTTGTACCCCTATTATTAAGACTTCAATCAAAAGTTTGACTATTAAATTTAAATACATTAAAATAGCGATGCTTCGTTGATTATTATTACATCTATACAAATATATACACACAAAATTAAAGTTTCTCTATGATTTCAAAAATAACTATTATTTTTTTAAGTTGATACTATATATGTAATAAATTCAGCGCCTTAACGTGTGATTAGTTAATCAATTACTTGTCTTTATCTTTCGAATGACGAATCATTAATGTTAGAAAGAGATTTAAAATAAATAAATTCATTATTGTTATTGTTTAACTAAAAAGCCGTTAACCAACGATTATAATTTGATTTATGTATGAGTATTTTGTCTTGCAGCTTGTCTGTAAATTCGCATTTATTTATATTAGTATTTTAAAAACTATGACGATTTTAGTTTCTTAATATTTTACTATATTTAAAAATAGGTCCTTATGTGGTTCCATATTTATTTATTTTTTTATTGTATAGGAAGGCGGACGAGCATATGGGCCACCTGATGGTAAGTGGTCACCAACGCCCATAGACATTGGCATTGTAAGAAATCGCTTACATCGCCAATGCGCCACCAACCTTGAACTAAGATGTTATGTCCCTTGTGCCTGTAATTACACTGGCTCACTCACCATTCAAACCGGAACACAGCAATACAAAGTACTGCTGTTTTGCGGCAGAATATCTGATGAGTGGGTGGTACCTACCCAGACGAGCTTGCACAAAGCTCTACCACCAAGTAAATATGTTTTCATAATTTATCGTCTAATAATCCTTTTTCAGAATATCTGAAGAATATCGGATCAAAGCCAAGTTTATTAGTTTGTCATCAATATTCATAATGTGCTTTGCGGCAGAGTAAACATCGTGAGTAATCTTGTATATGACAGAGGTGTATCCACCAATTTGCATTAAAGGACCGTGGCGGAATAAGCTCTAAGCCTATTTAGAGGATGCCTTAGCTTCACACTGGAACATTTACAATTACTTACTTTTGCTTCTTTGTTTGTCATGAAGTGATTTTTGCACTTTATATTCGATAACATCATACAGCGTAACATGCTATGTATCGGTATATATAGTTGAGCAGTCAGAATCCTTTGTATAATGATCGAAAACTATTAATGTGAACGGATGACAATAGACTATTCGATGAAGCGATGAAAAGCGTCCCCCATTCTGTTATCCTCAGGTAGATGGTCGAAAGATCGGATCAACGAAACATTGTATAGTGAACTCTATGTCAAGTGTAATAAGGCCACGCACAGCTATGGCTCGCCCATCGGTCTTTATACGTGATGGAAGTTATTTAGCTCGGTAACAATAAATGTTACATATAACGGCTCTTGTATAGAAGTTGCACAATTTTCGATCATCGGATATTAGTTTCAAAATTATATTTCGAGCAGTCGATATCGCGATTACATATTTTTCATTCATAATTCTATTATGTAAATTTTTCGTAAATATCTTAGGTTTGTATGAATTTGCAATATATTGAGCAATGTTTAATTTATTTATACAGGGCATATTATAACGGCATTGTTAGTATTGATGCGGAGTGTTGTGGTGGGTGGGGAATTTGTCAAAGGTTTTAAGAGTAGGTACTCAGCGAGACAGAATTGGTTTAAAATTAAAAATAATATAATTTATTATCAATAGAACTGAAATGGCCTCGTGATAAGATAGCGTGGAACCTGCCTTATGATCTTGGGTTCCAATCTAAGATTTACTGTGTTTTCACGTGATGCTTTTTATTTATAATATTATGATCACGATCGATTCATTTACATAATATTCTTTGTAAATACTATCTGATCTTATTTGAAACTTAAATATCAATCAACAAATATAGGTACATAGTAATTTCTTTAGTTAAGCCCTTTTTATAATCACATTTCTTAAAACATCTACCGTCAACATTTTGAATGCTTATTATTTTACAAATCCTTACATAATACTTATATCTTTATAAAGATGCATTTTAAAACTTACTAAGTATATTGTTTACGATGGTATAAACATAAATCATATGAAATACACGTTATTTACTAAAATTCCGCCCTTAACATATTTTGTAACTTCGAAACGGAGATAATATTTTCTACATGCAAAAGTAGCGAGGCTAATATGAACGATGAAACCAGCGGACGAGAGTTCAAGTAGTCGGCCACTTGCTAAAAAAATATGGTTACATTTCTGCATTCGAGTGTACACGCCAGCATGGTTTGTGAATACTCGTTATGTAAATAATTGGCTTTATTAGTGTTTTATGCGCTTGATGTTACAATTAATGTTTTCGATGTTTGTGTTTGAGAATTTAATAACTTTATAAATGTTTTATTAAAATTTTATATTTAATTTTATTGTTATGATATAAGTAATTGAATTTTTATTCTTTGTTATATTTAACAAAACTGAAAAAAAATTGGCTACATAAATTATTTTAATACATTTTACAAGATAATTATTTAATTTTTAGATCGTTTGGAAGCAAACATTATATACTTATCTTAGCTTGTAAATATAAGACACGAGCGTAATTTGTTCTCAAAATAAGACTTATACCCACCAAATATTACAATATTCACACAAAGATACATTTGCAACTCTCGATTTATTGAATTACTAGAAAATTTACGACTACACACACACAAAGAAACTCAAAGTCGCTTGATCACCCATATGTATACATAGCTTAAAGATGAACGTCGACATTTAACCGGGCAAATAATATGTTCGAGCCTTAAATATGTTTATTGCAACCATCATCATTATTTCTTGTTTTATGATAATGGCGTCGTTCATTGAAATAAGAAAATATTGCATTACTATATACTCGTACAAGTGCCAATAAAGCTCGTTCTCAATAACGATTATAAAATAAATGCATTGTAATAATAATTCACACAATATATAATTGTTATTTATCTACGCAAATTATTTTTCATACATTTTATATAATATGGTTATAGTTGGTTCTATCCAATAATAACTTTTGGAATACACGTTATTATAATACAATATTTTGAAGATATTAGATTATTATATAGATATAAGACTATTTTCGCCTTTTGTGTCAACCTTTACTTGAATATTCTTATTAAAATCTAAACGAACGATGTATGCCTTTTTTCTTAAATAATCTAATAAACACCTTAACATAAAACTTTGAAGCCACGGTGCGAATGGATGGTTTATACAATTTTTTACTTTACTGAATATAATCGCTGTACGCTGGTTTTTTAGTGGGTATTCCGGAGCCTTCAGCACCGGCGAGCCCCACATACCCCCCACCTCACGTGGGGCGCGTAACGCGTGGGGGAAACGCGTAAAGGCGTTTTTCCAGCGATAAAAAAAAGGATCACTTTGTTGTCCGTCCGTCTGTCTGTCTGTTTGTCTGTCACGCTTTATCTCTGGAATGCGTAAAGGTATCGAGTTGAAATTAAAACTATGTACTTGAGTCTGCAGTCTCTTGAAGCTGTGAAAAAATCAAACATCTGAGTTAACGTAAAAAAAGATACGGCCGTTTATGCCGCAAAAAAAAAAACGTATATTTCGACACTCAAGGAAATTGATATACTACAAGTATAGGGAAAAATCTAAAAATTATAGATTTGTAATTAAATCACAAAAAACAGGGTCTTTATGTCTGAAACGGCGGTCCAAATTTTGAATCGTGTCATGTGGGGTATCGTATGAAAGGGCTTCATTGGCACACGCTTAACAGATTATTAATTATTTTTACGATTTGAATTTTCGATTTATGACTAAGAATTAAAAAAAAACCCTTTTTATAAGTATAGGTAGGTACGTATTAATTTTTGTGTATGTTGTAGCTACAAGTTTCACTATTATGCATACCTGCTTATTTAATTAAAAATGTTGTAATTAAACATAACCCTAAATATGTACCTACAAATTTGTACGGAACCCTCGGTGGGCGAGTCCGGTTTTTTTTAAACTGAATACATGTTATAATTATAGTATTTCCATATACGCATGGTATGTTAGAGACAAAGAGACGGATAAGATTTAAATATAATGCATCAACAAAATGCAATTTAGAAGAATTATTGGCGCATAGACATGGCCGTCACAATTTAAGTTCCATTTTATGTATGCATGTCCTGTCTATATATTATGTAATGCAAAATTTTATTCGATATATTACTCTCTAGACGCAATCTTCGGGTATAGACGATTTTATGGCTTCAATGCTGGCTAACAGCGATAAAGTCAATAAAATAGGTTCAAGGCAAAAGTGCATATAGTTTGCAATTGTAAAATGGCTGGCAAGACTTCTTGGCGACTGAAATATGATTACGGCTTACCGTTGATCGGATTTGCGGACTTCGTACTACTTTGATAAATTGCGCGTTAATAAAGTCAACTTTGTGAAGAATATTAACGGTAATGTAATAGTTGTAGTAATGGTTGTATTGTTATAGACCTTTATCGTCTAGTCTAGTGTTATTAAAGTGAACTGTTGGTATGTTTGATCAAAATATACTCATTAATAGTCCAACATTTTACTTGGTTGTGCGTGCCCAAGCGTGGATTGGTACCATCCCGTCATCAGATATTCAACCGTCAAACAACAATACTTAGTATTGTTGTCTTCGGTTTTGAAGTGTGAGTGAGCCAGTGTAATTGCAACATTAGTCTTAGTTCTTGAGGTCAGTGGCGCATTGTGTTTGGAATGGTTTAAATTTCTAACGGTGCCAAAAATTGGCAAAATTGTGCCTTAGATAACTTTTGTATTTTTTAAGAAAGTTTAACTATAAAACATCGTATAACGATCAATTGAATTATAAGTTCCATCTAATCGATTGGACTGAATTGTGAAAAACTAATTTGTTTCACATATTATGTTCTCTGTATATCACCTAATATGAGTACACGATTTTTAACACAAATTATAAACTTTTAGTGTTGGGCCAAGTAAATTGAAAGACAAAATTACATCCAACAAGATCCAATCCAATCGGCACTATTTAATGAAAGAGCTTAATTAGAAATACTTATATTACTACCTCGATGGTCCTGGTTTCTAAGCGTGAGTCATTAAAAAGTTATTGGGTATATCACTCTAGAAATTATCAGCCTTGAGTCTGAAAATAGGTTGTGCTTACACTCACATATCTCGGAAAACACTTTCCTTTTTTTATATTTAAAAAATGTACATCATTTTGCAGAAATTGAAATAAAAAATAACGATACTAATTTACTTGTGTTAAAAATAGTATTCTAGTAAAGGCTATGTTTTTAGAAGTTTATTGATACTTAACCAAGAAATCCTATTTTTCATACTAAATTTATTAACAATATGAACTAATTATGAAGTTATCTTTCAAATGTCGTTGAGTAGTACGAGCACAAAATATAGCGTATATAATATTAGTAAAGTACTCTCAATTTTTAAAATAATCACTTGTATTGAGATTTTAAAGGTCAATCAATAACTACGTATATTTATATAAGGGAAAAAACTTCATAAAAACTGTTAAAAAACGTTTTGTACTACACGACATAAATTTATTCATCAATTAAAATCTGAAAACGCTTAATTTTCCAATAGTTTTTCACACACATTTATATTTAACAATGGATCAGCTTAAATGGTAAATATGCGGTGATTTATTCGGTCGTTGCTTTTAAAAATGCATTTTGTTAAATTCTATATCTAAAACTAAAATCGCCGCAAACAATAAAATAGTTGGCAGATGTAAATATTTTGACGTTTCGACGTCAAAAATCTCTTTTTAACGAGCCACTGCTCGGTTCGTTTGATCGTTAGCTATCACGGCAAATAATTTTGTGATTTTTTTATTTTAATCTGTTTTTAAGTAAATATAATTTTAAAAAGAGAATAAAATATTCAAGTTTTTAGTTTTACTCCACTTATTACAACTCTAAACTGTGAACTAGCAATTTTCGGTTTTTCGGCTCATACAATATTAAACCATACTATTTAGCATATTCTCTGTGTTATATATATAGTTAAAATAGAAAAGGATGAATAGTTTATAATAGAAAATTTAGACAAAAATATTTTCTTGTTCCAGACTGAGCGCAATACAACTCGTAATACGTTTTTACCTCTTTAGTAGCTCCATCTGGATAACAACTTACAATAATCAAAAATTCTACTACCATTAAATGAGCCGGTGTAAATACAACGGATATTAGTGTTAAATGTATTGACGGTGTAATATTGAATTTGAATTTACAACTTAACTCATTAGTGTATATATACATTATCATTATTATTATATTATTTACATTAAAAATATCGTTTCTGGTAACAGATAAAAATATAGAATGTTTTGATCAGTGTGAGTGTCTGCCCTAAAAACACAGTTTTACAGTTTTTTCTTTACGTAATCACTGCTTTGCAAAACAAACTCATTCTAAGTGCTTTTAAACCATACGTGAAGCACAACGAGCGTTAACGGCAAGCGCAAATGTGTATTTGTTCTGATTAAATCCAGCTTAAAGCGGATTTTTAAGCTAGAAATAACATGACAGCGCTGTATTTAATTTTATTCAGACCTATTCTTTATTACTGCATTTCTTAGCTGACATAGAAACGAATGTCGCTTTATGTGAAATTGTAAGATACTTTCACATCTAATGCATGTACTTTATTTATAAGGTTGTGTGCATACTGCATTTAGCTTTACGAATATACTAATATTTTTTTTGCTATGTGCGTACAGTGTACGTTGGTTGTACTTTGTTATACAAACATTAACAAAAGCGTTTTAATGCTGTAAATGAAAAATGGAAAACAAACAATATGGTCGTACCAATAATACTAATACTAAAACTACTATGGAGTCATAATGGATCCCTCTCGAGTCCGTCATTAAACAAGCTCAATATGATTGTATTGACAACAAAGTTGCATACCTGTGTGATATAAATGATATGATAAAAATATATCCTTAAAACATTATATACGAAACGGCAAGTATCCTATATCACAGTTTAATGATATAATGTAAGTTAATGACAAAGGCCATTGTTTATTGTGAGATACATAAACTAATCTTGACTCAACCTAAATTGTTGGTAGCAATCAAAATTTGACACCTTATAACACTTAACCCACTTAATGTGTTTGAGCCTCAACTTGCTCTTAAGCGGAGAACAAAAGGGGGTACCGGATTGGGTCTGCAATACCATAATCTGCGGGTCGGACAGACCCGTATGCCATTATTGTGATTTAGAATGCGGCTGTACTGAGAATGTGGACCAATAAATTTGATCTCAATCAGCATGGAACCGCCATTAGTTATTGGCAATTCACGTATACCCGCGTAGGTCTTTAGCTGTATCAGGTGTTAAGATAACTTGGAATGTATGAAACTAATTGATTAATGTTTGTTGATATACTAGAAATAACTAAGTTACAGTCTAATTATTATTAATAAAAAAAATGGTTGTCTGTAAAGTCGGTTTACGGACGATAGTTTAACATTGATGAAATGACTGCATACTTTTACAAATAAAATTGAAACATTTTTATTGAATTATCATTATTCTGTATCGATACAAAGTAGGAGTGAAATGTAATCTACAATTTAATTGATAAATTTACTTTTACTTGCACTCATAGGCCAATCGAGTGAAAGAGAGATGTATGCGGCGCAAGCGTACAATCAGCGTAAAGGGACAATGAGCGTAACGGGACAATTTCGTACATGCAGCCAGCATTCATAGATTTATTAGATGTCGTCACGTCAATATTAATACTAACATTTCTTAATCAGTTTTGGAAGTATGGAGCAATTCTGTAACGAATGATTAGATAAATCTAAATAATATATGAACAATAAAATAAAAAAGTTATTTTTTTATACATACGTAACACTATTCTTAATGTATTTTTCTCTTCTCTCGTGGTTGTAATTAGATATTTTAGTTTTCCGTAATAAATACAGAAAAAAATAATTCAATTTATGCACGACAAAGGATTCACTCTGAGATTCAGGCTTAAGTGAAATGAAATAAATGAATAGCTATTAAAAAACAATTAGTATCGCGCTAAACGATCCCTCAGCCTGTAACCGTGTTAATATAATTATCATACATTACGCGTAACAATTTCTTGTAATACTGTCTTTCAAAAAATTTCTAAATATCTTCGAAAGATTCTGTGAAAATACCAAGAGAATTTAACACAACAAAATATACTAATCATTATGTAATTTCTAGGGTGTTTTTGTAAACATTTTAATCATATGATAAGCTTGTTGAACAATCGTCCGATTCAACCACATCATCTCCAATGAATTTGACAAAGACTGATTTTAATTAATGGTCAATATATAAGAATATAATTAATTATCAATGAAAAGCAACGAAAACTATTATCACTGCAAGAGTAATTAGACATCATTGAATTAATTAAAATAAATATATTATACGTGATTAATCGAATGGTTTTTATCTTTTGTACAAAACGAATTGAAGGCAAATATGATGGCAACAAATCAAATTAATAGAACAGACTCAATGTACTCTTGATTTATCACAATGATATTATCCTTACAATATATCTTTAATAACCTGAAACATAACGTAAACGATGAAACGAATAATAACAGGAGTTATATTAAGTATCACAAATGCCTACATAATGTTATTATTTTTCTAATATATTTCTTTTACAGACTTACGTGATAAACGAAATAAAAAAACACGTACCTATTTTATGTTTAGGTAATTGTTTTGTTTCTTTGTGTTTTCTTGATTCATACTCTAATTCAATTAAAATATACTCTAGTATTATTATTGTTTATAGATTTCACATCCCTTAATTAACCCCTTTGTTCATCTAATACTATATTTTAGGGCGTTTTTATTTAAGGTATGTATTGAAAGGACCTTATGTTGTAGGTGGCGATATATTTAATTTAATGTTATGTTTCTACGACTTTTGATAATAATTTGTTAGATTTTAATTTCATACAAAAATATTTAATTTCCGCTTGAACGTTTATAAATCTACGCGCATCGCAAAGATCGACGTGTCGCATCGTCCTTTCCTTAAGAATAAAATATATACCTACAAATGTCACGACAGTACGACAAAAGCTTGTAAAACCATTTTTTTTCATATATTGAGTTATGTCCGAAGTCGTAAAACAAAAGTTGTTGCTTATGATGTTACCTATCTAGTCAAAGTTACAAACGACCCTGTATATATGTGTGTGCGTATTCGTAAAAAAACATACAATTCCGATTACTTTGATTATTTATCTATAAATAAATTCTCCGAACCATTAATCCGGATCGTTTGTAGTTTGCAATGAAATTATCGCAATTAAATAATTGTTACAAAAAAGTAAAAATAACGGTTAAGCTGTTACGACCATGTGTTTTCATCGAAACAGCTTCAAAACATCAATAAGCAATTAAAATAAAACAATCGATGTGTAGTGTGTGAAACAATATGCAAATAAAAAGTGCATCAGTTAACAAACTGCCGATAAAATATTTTCAATCGCATTTCATAGATTTAATTATTCTTTGTTTAAATGTTTCTGGTTGAATGTAATATAAATAAATTGTTTTTATGATATGATGAAAATAAATCGTTTTTAATTGTGAAATTAATAATGTAACGTTTGTACAAAGTCGAAACTAATTAAGACAATATTAATAATATATTAATATGTTTTGTGCAATGTTATTATACAAAACGTTTATGAATCTTTTGTTTACATATCGAGTACAAACATGATTATAATATTATTGTAATAAGTTATAATAAGATCACTTCATTGGAAACAAATTGATCACTAAATAACGACTTTATTTCATATTATTTAATTTAAAATTGATTACAGAAATACATGGAAAATATTATTGAAACATAAACCAATAATACCGGCAGTCAACGTCAATCCTATTCAATTTTAATAGCCGGTGTCAATAATTTGTGGTGAACTAGCTCATGCACTGTCACCCCAATCGCACATGGCATGTCATAATATCGAATTAATAATGGATTGTATTATTATATATGCTTACCCACTTATATATAATACGACGAAGAAAATAGGAGACGTATTGTTGACAAAAGATTTCAAATTCAATCCCATAATAATTCCGTCTTTTAATCGAAGGATAAGACAAAGCAATGTGAGTAATTACCAGCGTGAATCGGAGCTGCATGGTAGACTAATCTCCGAGTTTGTGTTGTTGTTATGTAATGGTGTATCATTATTATCGTAATTTTTTGTTGTTAATTTTGGGAATATTCTTATGTTTTTTGATTATTAATTAATAAATAAGTTTACTCACCTCTAGTATATATTCTTACTTTATACAATCATAATAATATTATACAATCAAAGTAAACTCAAATTTAAATCGTATATGTTGGCATGGTATAAAGTAAATGAGATTCATTCGATGTTTCAAGTTATTGGCTAAGCAACTACGTTCAAGAGAACGCATTGAGTCGGCTGGATGGGCAAACCGCATCAAGCGTTGAAGGGACTCGCTGAATGCAACCGGAACAACGTTGGAACAACATTGTTCCTAATTGAAATCCCTTGGTAGACTAATGGCCAGTTACCGTACGTACGTTGTGATAATATTTTTATGCAATATCAATCAAGCGCCATTATTATGCCAAAATCAAAATTAATTTTATTAAAGCTAAATTGATTGACCATATTGGTTAAGCGGCTAGATCACCAGAACTTTCAGTGAAACGTACATTTACGCGTTATTGATGATAATAAGATGCATTTTAATCTTCAAAAAGACGTATCTATTTTCTCAATACGTTTTAAGTTCTATTATTAATAATAAACGATTAATACATGTTTTAAATAATATTTTTCTTCTATAATAAAATCTCGTAAAAAGTTCATATGAAACTTTTAAATCTCTATTATATAAAATAACTTATGATAAGAAAAACCCCAACGCAAATCATAAAAATGTAACCTAGTTATGGAAAAAAAAAACTTCGACTCGAATAAAAAGATTAATGTCACAGTAACCAGGGCGACTATTCTTATGACTTGTAACTGTTACAAAAAAAATTAGCAACGCAGTAAATCAGCGCACATGTTGCAAAGACGGCCGACCGAGGAAAAAGTTGACAAGTTGAAAATGACCCTATTCCGTAGATTTGCTTTTGGCCATATGTCCGTTTGCCCGTTTGACCTCGTATACGAATTGCTTGACTGTAGAGCTATCTACTGCACACACTTTGGTTTCTTTAATATTTATAATAATGTTTTAAAAAAAATTACCATTACAGTCTCCAATATATTGTATCAAAATGAGAATACCGAAGCTCGATAATGTGTTGCATCCTGATTGGACAAAGAAACGGTTGATGTCCGAATGTTTCCATATTTTTGCGCTTTCAGCTTGTGGGTACTTGTTAATGTGAGACATTGAGTTTTCCTTGTTGCGAGAATGATTGAGAAGAGAATCGTAACAACAAATACATTCTTAGTATTTATTTATGAAAAAAAAAACTAGTTTATCATCCCTGAACTAAATAATTTTGATTAAAAATTCGTTTGACAATACAAATTCATTATATAGAATTAACACTTTGGTTGGCTGTGTTATAATTAGATAATTGACACAATTATCTGTTCATTTTACAATTAATAATCTTGAATCTTCGGAATTTTCATAATATTAAAACTATGTAACAGTTTTTACATTATTTTTCAGATTCAGCAAAAGTCTAAAACATTGCTGACAATATGAAAAAAACAATAAAATTGTTCGCATCCATCGTTTTTTAAATACAATAAAATTACGCATGTATTATTAAAACATTTAGATTAATGACAATATTTTTATTTTATTTTGTAATTCATTTAAAAAAATATGTCTAACATGTACTAAGAATATTGCTTTTACAATAAACATAAAATAGAAAAAATCTTTATTAAATTGAAAATGTGAAAGTAACATTTTCAGTTCAAATAGTTAGTGTTTTTTTATTTTTTTAAATGTATGTAAAATTGAACCTTTTTTTATTTTTGCCTGATGTAATGTCTACCGTTGGCCCAGAACAGTCATTTATTGTAAAGATAGAGAGACGAATTGAATCTCGAGGAAACTCATTAAGTTCGCCTAGGTTTAAACTTACGATCCTTTGTTCAGATTTACTGTGATTTGTACACCGTGTCATCTTGGGAGTTTTATCACATATAAAAATTTAATAATGCCGGGATATATAGAGATAATATATATGTGTAATAGATAGAAATGGTGCGAGAATTAAAGCAATATTTTACAACCACAAACAACATTTTTATAATACATTTCCGTACTGTGATGTGTTTCTTACACGTGATAAGGGAATGAAATGAATTAAAATCGTTTATTCTTTCAGATATATAACATATAGTAAAAAGTATGAGAATAGAGTGGGGAAATCGAGACTGTCCGGGGAAATCGTGACTAGAACGTGTGACCACCGACCCGCGTTGAAATAGCGGGGTAGCATAAGTTCTGTGGAGTAAAGACCCAGTAGGACATAAACTGGCTTCGGCTCTTTTTTTATTTTAATTGAAGAAATTAGGACGAAGTTTTAATATGATTAAGTATTCGCATAATTTTATTATAGAGTAAGAAAATACATCATAACAAGGAAGTTTGAAAGTGTTAATATATTTTTGACGCATTCGTATATTGTGATGAATATTCGATTCAGTGCCAATTTTAACACATATAAATTAGTTTTCACAACATATTAATTAGTTATGTACTTATGGCTTATATTAATTAATTTTGAAATAATAAAAATACATTATTACAAGCTTATTAGGTACTTAATAATATAAAGTACGCGACTCACCAAGATGGCCACAACAAGCTTTTTCAAGGGAGTATCAATACTTTTTTTTGGAATACATATTTTTTATATTAATTAAAATATAGTATTAGATTATAAAATAGACTAATAAATAATTTAATAACTAAAAATTGTAACCTTTGTTTTTATTAACAAAAAATATTGATAACATTAAAAATAATGTAATAAATTAAAATTGTAATGAAACAATAAAAAAATATAATTATTAATATTATAATATTATATAGACCAACGAGGCATGTTAAATTGTTAACATTTCTTACGGTGCCAAAGTATATTAATATAAAGCGACCCATTTGTCCATCCACCTAACTATTTAAAAAAATAACAATTCGTAATAAAAACATATTTTTATTGAAGTAAGTTTATATTTGCTTAACTGTGTATTTATCGATAAGTTGTTTTACATTTCAACATTCTTTTAAAACTTGCATTTGATTAGAAAATTAAAATGTACGCACGCTTATTTAATACAGTCTGATTTTACAAATGAATAAGTTGAATAAATTGTTTTTATTTAATTAACTTACGCAAACACAATTTACGGCATATAAAACTTATAGTAGAATTTTATGTATTTCGAGGCTTAATTTGATCCAAATTAGCTTTATATCTTATCGGCCAGATGGGTAACTGGGCTATAATATGCTTCAAAGTTGAAAGTGGAATCGTCCCTAACGCCTTCAATTCGCTATCAAGGAAAAGATCTTGTTACGAGTATGTCCATGTAATAACACTCGCTTACTCAACCCTCAAACCGGAATACAGCAATACAGATTGATGATGTTCGGTGGAATGATGAGAGATTAATAATAATCACCCAGATGGGCTAAGTCAGTGTTATTTTAAATGAACTCACTTCTTTACTCACTTCGAAATATTGACAAGCGATTTATGATTACATACTATATTAATGCGCGTATTCTTGAAATCTTATAATTTATTAAGGTCAATGTCGCATACATCTTTTTAACAATTTACGACCGTTTTCTTCGGAGAATTTTGCGTTTATTCTTAGAGAATAGCCCTACAGTATAGTACTATTCCCGGTAACATTGTAACACAGCATCAAAAAATGTTTTCAGAATGTTTTTACTGCTGGGCTTAATTATCTTCTCCTCTTAAAGAGAAAGCTAAGAGCCAACTCAACGAGAGTGTGGCAAATTTAAAATTTATAGTTTTCCTCATGATAATTTCCTTATCCAAGCACGAGTAGATGCATAATAAATACAAATCAAGCACATGACTGTACATGATGTTTAATTGGAACGAATAGGTTACTACCCCATTGGTTCCAAATGTTCCAGTCGCTGGGCAATCGCAGTTTGAAAATTTCACAGTCTTAATTATTAGTCCATATCAACTTAAGAGATACTCATTAAGGTTCCTATTATAATTTTGAAAGCTTATATGCTTCGATGATTGTTATTTAATCGAGTGTTTACGAATGATTGGATTCGCCTTTGTATTGAGCGCAGATGGGTCCCATTTTATTATTGTAGCTGTTTTTATTGATAGGAAGGACCTTTTCTTTCTTTACAAGCCCTAGCTCAGCTGTGGTTTTTCAGACCCTTATGCAATTACTATTTTTATAAATAATGTTTTATAAAGTATGTTAATCGCTATAAAATAAAATCTACAGTTTTATATATTTATTAGTTGTTTGTGTTAATTTCAGAAATTGTTGTTCACTTTTTCATTTTGTACTCAATATTCGAGAAAAGTTAAATATATTGAGCAGTCTCAATATTATCTTATAAATCAATAGCGTTTAATGAAATAATATAATTTTACGGAATTCTATATCAAAAAAAAGAAAACTATAGAAAAATTCAGCCTACTCGGTCTAATATTGCCAGTATCGGTGGGTGACTTAATAAATGCGATTATAAGTTAAGTAAAAAATAAGATTGCCAAGCTATAATTATATATTGTGGAAATAAAGATTCTTTACTTTGATAAGGTCTCTTTAATTTTTTGGAATTAGGTGGAAAATAATTTATAACAAAGTTGTTTTATAGGCGCTTCCTTAAATCCTATTTCTATACTCTTTCATGTCTTAACTAATGTAATGATCAGGAAGACATTTTGTATAAACATTGTCAAGGTTACAAAAAAGATATGAGGTTCCTAATACCTCACATGAGAAGTGGGTGCAAAATTGTTTTAAATAAAATAACTGAATTTGTTTCATATGTGACTAGTTTCTAACGGCCTTGCCTGCTTCTGTGAAGTAGGAAGAAGTATTAGGTACCGTGCATTAAAATTTGACTGTAATTACCATTTTTTTAACTAAGCAGGTATTTAGTTAATTATGTAATATGATTCTCTATATCTAAGATAACTTGTTCTATGACTATATCGGCGCAAAGCAACTGATATTTGAAGTTATGGATAGCTATAATAAATACACAGTTGATTTATCGTACCTGTGTGGACATAACCTTACAAATGATTTAATATGAAGTCCCATTTCGATTCGATTGTTCACTCAGATGCGTTCAAATTTTAATGCATGTCCTGTTACGTATCTCACTGACAAAAAAACTTCACTTTAGACTAACTCTAAAATGAAATATGTTAATGTGTTTAAGAATATTTGCATAAGTCGGATTTGAATCGAGCTCAAACTGATTTACGGTTTCAAACCCAACCGTTGTCCTTTACATCTCAACGTGGACTAAAGTAATGATTGTCCACAGCTTAGCAAACTTTGAGTTTCGAAGTATGAGAATTGTTATTTAACCTTTAGAAGTTGTTAAGTTGATCTATCCTCGGCGCACAACTTAATCCAATTAACAAGCAATATCATTGTTCCTGTTAGAAACTCTATCAATTATTTTAACTTCCTTTTAAAATGAACTTTATTTTTCAATTGACATTATATAAATGTTCTATATAATATATTTACTTTATATATTTTAAATTACTTACGGCGCCTGACTTCGATACCGTTTTGTATTTTTTTTTTATTTCAAAAACGTGCGCTCAAGTTGAAGTTGAAGTTCTTAAGTTAAAGTTTTAGTTCTCAAGTTAATAAATATTTTTTTAATTTCCTTCCATTATGCATCTCTTACAATGTTTCTTGGAAATAAAAAGTGTTCTGTTTTCTTGAAAATAAGGTGTTAATAATGAACTTCAAATTGATTAGTAACAATAATATAATATCAGTTACTGTGTGTGTTTCTATCTATGCGTGTAACAGATAATACAAGTTTGGAAATATTAAATCATTTTATGATATATATTTATCAGTCGTGATGACTCCGTGATTAAATATGTGAGTGAGATTGAAAGTCTAGACCGAGCAAGCACCTCTGAATTTTTATGTGCTTTATTTGTGGTGGTAAAGGAATAAATCCTGAGATAGCCGCATGTGGCGGATGAAAATCTGCAACGTGTTTCCATATTGTAGCAGCGTGGCGGTATAAGGTTCAAACTTTCGCCTCAAAAGGCCTTAGCCCAGGTATGGGACTTTACATGATGTTAATTCGTATGATATAATAAAAAAAAATGAAAATGTTTTTTATCGGAGGTTACTAATCGGTCAATATTTTACCGCAAACATATATGTGACGTAATTTAACGCGGTTTTTTACAACCAAAAGAGACATTGGTTTTTATAAAAGCGATTAATTTTATTTTGCTTACATTAAAATTTAAGTTATTTTATACCTATCATATAAGCTCAAAAATTCTGTGTGTAGTCAATATAATATTTAGTTATGTAATCTTTTTTTATTTTTAATAGGTAGAAAGAGTGAATTGGCGTGATGGTAAGTACAAGGGACGGGAAACTACAAGTCATGTAAGAAATAATAATCATCACTTACATCGCCAATAACCAAACTTGGAAACTATGACGTAATATCCCATGTACCAGTAGTCACTCTGTCTCGTCATCTCTGATTTTATTTCCTATTAGTTTTTATCTGCGGATTTGCCACCATGCTTTTTGTATAGAATCAAAGTGGCCCGTGTCCCTCTCCGTCGCATAAACTACCTTTACGCAAATACATATTTATAAAAAGTTCAAACCAATCTGTATTTCATATAAAACCTTTTGATAAAATACCCGTGAGGTTGTTTTGAACTTTTTTGTGTATTCCGACATAGATTTGACGTCGCGTTCAATTCATTAAAAAAAAAACGATTTCGTGTAAGTATCGATCTGAACTCAAAAAGCAAAAATATCAGAAACATACCGCAATTTTTTTATTTAAAGTTGGTAGGTTAACGGAAAAATGTCCAACTAACCCTATATGCTTTGGCATTGTAAGAAATGTTAACCATCGCTAACATAGCGATGCACCACCAACCTAACCTTGGGACTACTTGTGTTTATAGTTTCACTGACTCTCTCGCACTACAAACCGGAACACGTCATTACTAAATTGAGCTGTTTGGCGGTATAATATTTGATGATGGGCCCATATGCGATTGCTCAAAGCCTTAACACGAATTGAAAATAATAATAATAATATATGAATCTTATTCGGTACCAAGTCAAACGTTCGGTGATACATCTTAACAAACGCCCCACGTCTTTATTACACATATATTATTCAAATGTCTGGTTACATTTCTCTTCAAACTGGTGCTATAAATTGCTAAATGTATAAACCATGTGAATAAACAAATGAGGCTTTATGATTCTTCACAACATTTTTTTTAACATTTTATTCCGACATTTTATAATATTTGATAAAACGTTCATGGGTTAATCGCTGTAAGCAATACTAGCGACTTAAAAGCTCCTTTTAGCGGCTTGATTACAAAGGTATTAATTAATATCGACTTGAATTTACTTAATATAATCTTCTAATTTATATACATATACGTCTTGCGTGAAAACAAGCAAAAATCGACTTTGTTTTCTACTATTCAAATATAACAGTCCCTCTCATAGTTTCATAGTTCAGTGCTTTTGCAAAAATAAGTTCTAGGGTTCATTCCATTCGATAATCCGTGAAGTTTGTCGTAACTTTGATTTTACTTCGTGTCCAAGTTCATATTTTAAGTCAACGAAAAGCGGAAAGCATACAAAGATCCGAATTTTATATTATTCCTATCATCAATTTTATTAGCAAAAGTATTTTAAGTACAGAGATAAGTATAAATATTTGTTAAAAAAAGTTAATATGTATTAGTTTTCATAATGCTATATTAAATATTTTATTTATTTTTAGTTACATTAATTAAATTTTTCAATAGCATTTATTAACTTGGGAATTTGTCCTAAGTTAGTAAGTGCTATTTATACTTAGCAGTAATCGCTGTACTTCTTAATTCATGAGGCTAATACTAATTTGTGGATAGCACGTGAAGTACCTCTTCCCACGCTTTGAATACCCATTTCGCAAGTGATTAATTTGTGATCACAATTCTTCTCCCGTTTTGGAGCTTAGTAAAGACAAAAATTAAGAACATGTTGTGGTTGCATGTGTAAAATGTTTACTTTTTGATTAATTTGAATCGTCTTTAAAACAGCTTGCCCAACATTTAGACTTTAACTGACAATTAAAAGTATTGTGTTTTTTAAAGTAAAAATCTACTTGACACTTGATGAAACGAAGCAAAACGCCATCTTACATCGCATAGCTTTTTGAGTGAAGCTCCAATTTTCTTTAAATTAATATAGCAGTACTACTTACTTTGTGGTAGAGCTTTGTGCAGGCTCGTCTGGGTAGGTACCACCCACTCATCAGATATTCTACCGCAAAACAGCAGTACTTGGTATTATTGTGTTCCGATTTGAAGGGTGAGTCAGCCAGTGTAATTTCAGGCACAAGGGACATAACATCTTAGATCCCAAAGTTGTTGGCGCATTGGCGATGTAAGCAATGGTAAACATCTCTTACAATGCCTTTGTCTATAGGCGTTGGTGATCACTTAACATCAGGTGGCCCATATGCTCGTCCGCTTTCATATGAAAAAAAAAACAACTTTTCTTCGCTTATGAATATAAAATTTACTTTCTTTTTTCTATAAATTTTACATTATAAGAATTCACAAACCGTATGTGAATTAATATAATGTAAGTTTACATACACTTCAAATTTTAGACCTTGTCTAATATTACGATAATAATTACTTCAATGATTTTGATCCTATACAGGTTCTAATATGAAAGGTTCATTCAACTCGTTAATCCACCTTAGCATGAAATGTTCCATTTTGGTTTAACGTCAGAATTCGAATGTATAAAGTCACTGCAATACTAATATTCCTTTATATTGGTTATGATGAAAATTTCTTAAACTCGCCTTTCATTTTAGTTTGTAAAATTAAAAAATATATATTCATATTTATTTTAATAAATAGAGCTAATAAAGATTATTGTTTTGTTTAAACAAATTCGATTGTTATTGTTATTGTAAAGCATACATTTACTCTATGTTGATTATACATGAAACTTTTTTAAGAATCTGCATCCGTCGTTGAATATTAATTTCACGTATTAAAATAACCACAATCCTTTTATAAATTTACCAATTCCATTATATTCTTGCGCGTTTAAAACTCGAGTATAAATTCTGGAAACAAAATAAAACCTAAATTTTTAAATCGGCTTTTACCACGACGTCAGAGAGTTATGAGTTGATTTATGATTTGTGACGCGTTCATGGTCCAGGATGAAAGGCACATAGCGTCGGCTTTAGCTAAACGTGCGATAGATCCTTAGGAAGACTCAATACATAGCTCTGTGTAAATAGAAGTTTTATGGCCATTTAGTTGGCTATTTCAAATAACAAAATGTCGTTGCTCCGAATGGTCGAGATTATATTTCATTAGTTGCGATTCTTGTGTTAAGGAGACAGTCTCTCCTCGCCTCTTTTTGACAAATAAGTCAGTTATTTTTAACGAGATCGATATCTTCTAGTAAATTTTTATATAAAAACAAGCTCTTATTTACCAGAAATTTTAACAAATTGCTACATTTGGTATAATAGATTCTATTGTCTAAAGAACAAAACGGGTGTGGAAATTTTCAGTTCATTCGGTAGTGTGAACATACGAATGTTCAGTTGCAAGATTTGACACACACTAAAGGGGAAATAAAATGAAGGTGGTACAGATTGGATTTTACAAGAAATTTTGTACACCATTCAACGTGTAATGGGAAAGATGAATTATAGAGATGAATGTAAACAATGATTTTCCGATATATTAATTTTGCACTCACTAATTTACTTTTTCCATGCCATAATAAAATACCAATTTGACTATGATAAAATTGTTCCGTTCACGGATAATTGTATGTTTGTCTCTCCAAAGTGAGTTCGAGATAGAGGGACTTCCAACGGGAATTCAAAGCAACTCGCTTACTATAATTAAAAAAAAGAACTAAAAGGTTTTTAATTTGACTCAAGAATAGATTAAGTCTTTACTAGAAATTTTATGATTTCATACTAAATCATTATTATGTTATGTAATGAAGTTTAATAAATCGATGTTAAAAACTATAAAGTACTTAAAAGAACTTAAAAAATGTTTGACTCGGTGGTGAGAACAGATCATTCTAAACAGAAGATTCAATCAATTTCATGTGCATGGATTTGTGTGTTATAATGTACGTCCTCCTCGGCGATGAGGTAAATCATTGTGAGAAAAACTGCACGTGTCGGCTGGAATTCTGTGAGAATTACATTTTTTCTTATGTAATAGAAAGGCGGACGAGCATATGGGTCACCTGATGGTAGGTGGTCACCAACGACATTACCATAGACATTGGCATTTGAAGACATGTTAACCATCTCTTACATCGATAATGCGCAAACCAACCTTGGTTAACAAGATGTTATGTCCCTTGCGCCTGTAATTACACTGGCTCACTCATCCTTCAAACCGGAACACAACAATAGCAGTAGGAAATTTACAGGTGGACAAATATGAATTAACGGAATTTCTATTATTTAGTTATTTCCTTCATTCTCTAACTTTAAATTAGGTATGTGAGTAGATATCAATAATTCGGGAAACTTCGTGCCAGGCCACCCGATGGCAAAGTTCTGTAGTCATGCAAATTGTTCGAACAAAATTATTGGTGCGGTCGTCATGTACGTACATGGTATAAGCACAGCTGTACGATAACTTTGTATAGCCATATCTCTCGAAGTTGTTGATGTCGAAATAATTATGATTTACAGTCTATATTATATAATGTCAGGGTCTTAATTATATTAAGATGTTTGTTAAAGTATAGAAACTTATTTTGATAAAGGGAAACAAAATATAATTATAATATTACATTACATGTAATATGCTGTATTTTTACGCTAGATTTGTATACGAGGTAAATAGAAGGTACAGATTTTGAAGCTGAGACAAAGAAAATTAATACTGTCGCATATACAGACAAAGAAACAGTACAGTCTATACAACGTCGTATGTCGCAAGCTCGTAGCATTGTGTGTAATACACGTCTCCTTTTGAAGACGTAGAAACGGACGATTTAATTGAAGTCTGAGGAACGCATTATGCATCGCTTAACTTCAAAAGTTGACGGTCAGAATTCAACCGGTTATCACAGCACGTGTAATACGCGATAACTGTATTGTATCTATTATAGAGACGTCGTCTTGATTGAATAGAGGGTTTTTTTTTTGACATACAAGCATCTGTTTATTATCATAATATGTTGTTACTTGATGGAAGCCTTATGGACTGGATGTTCTATACGGGCACCTCCTACTAATATCCATACTTCGCCTTGAAGAGTGAGCGTAATAGAAGAATGGCTCAAGGAAGATAACATCTTAGTTCTCATAGATTTTGGCCCAATTATAGTGAAATATATTGTGTTATTCTTTAAAATAAAAGTTTACTAATGGTTTAATTTTTCTCCGACCAATGAATAAATTTAAAAAACACGTGGATCAAAGTAAATATTTGTATGACCAATATACAATGTCAGTATCAACTTGAATCAATACCAGCTCTTGATGTATAAAACAATAAGTCAATACAATTTTAAATTAAAAAGAGTCCATTTCTTGAGCTTATTTTCAGGTAAATGCAGATTTTTTTACTGGATTAAATAATTACAAGCTGAATGTTTTTACAAAAGTATTTTATGTTAATAAATTATTTAGTAAAAGCAAGTATATACGTGGTATATATAAAGCAATATCCTTCTGTATCTAAACAATTCATTACATAATCACACAGTGTAATATGACACAGATATTTTTTAAGTGACTAACTGGATTCTTTAATATATTTTCGTCATTTGGAACTTATAACATAAAACCTCAATTACGAACATAAGGGGGTTTAGAAAAAACGATACAATCGAATGACATTACACTCATATAATTAACAATTTAACTATAATGCTAACACTACACTCAACATAAAATAGTGACGGTAAAAAGGAATAACAAGAACATAACATGAAACAAATGAAAATTTAATACTGCTGCTAATTCAGTGATTTCGTTAAAATTATTGAGGCTCTGACTAAGGTTGTCGGTCGTGGGATTGTTATTTCAATATCTGAAATAACTGTAAGTATCTGCCTATATTTTATATTTTTAAGTATTTCGCTCGAAATAATAAACCATAGATTTAGAATAAATTTAGCTTTAGTTGCTTTTTTCATTTTGACTTATTTTAAAGCTTCACAAAGCTTCTCAAATGACTCTTATATTGGATTTTAGAATATACATATAATATATGAGTTAGTGGTTCATACGCGAGTCTTAACTGAAGATCGCTTGAAACACGGGAATAACAATGCATTTTTATGTGCTAAATAATTTTATCAGATATGTGTCGGACATTTTAATGATAACATAACTTTATGAAATGAAATACACTCGCTGATGAAATGAAACATTATAATATATGGAGATCTTTCCCAGTACATCTAAATGATTTTCGATCAAAGTCTTTGTCAAATGAAATTGGCTTGTGTTGAATATATTATAGGCTACAAGTATGTGCACAAACACAGCTACGTCGTTTATTCATTTATTCATATAATCCGATGGATTGGCAATTCGACGTGACTGGAGGTAATGCTGAACTAACCATGCTTATATGAAAACCTTAACACTGATCGACTCAACCTAGGTTTTGTTCCGAGACCTCAGGGTTAATTTTATAAGCGACCAACTAAGCCAACAGCATAGTATCATATATAATAACAAATATTGGTTTAGTAAATAAACTAAAAGTTTTAAAAGAATAGGTATATTTATAAATTTATGGCTTGATTTCACTGCAGAATTTTTGTATAGAATTCTGTGCTAACACTTAAACTGGTGTCGTAAACGTCAAACGCAATGGCCCTTTTTCAAACAAAAACTCGGTCTGTTTCAAACTGACACTTCAGATGAAATAAAACTTACAGTCGAGACCAGCTGTGATCCTAATGTATCACGAATTAAAATATGCCATCGATTATATTGTACGTAAATAAATAGTGATTTCAGAATAGCTGCATACATTTAATAATTCAATTTGATGCTTGTCGCAAACGTAATGACAAATTCTTTAAATTCGAATTCATGGAACAAAAATTCGGCTTGTTTCAAACTGATATTTCAAATGAAATAAGACTTAAAGTCGGTACTGTCTCTGACACTAATGGATGAAGAAATGAAAGATGCTATTGATGATAATATACATTGATTTATGTAAAAATGGCACATTTCACTTAGTGGTAAAGCTTTGTGCAAGCTCGTCTGGGTAGGTACAACCCACACATCAGATATTCTACCGCAAAACAGCAATACTTAGTATGGTTGTGTTACGGTTTGAAGGGCGAGTGAGCCAGTATAATTACAGGCACAAGGGACATAACATCTTAGTTCCCAAGGTGTCGCATTGGCGATGTAAGCGATGGTTAACATCTCTTACAATGACAATGTCTATGGGCGTTGGACCATTTACCATCAGGTAGCCCATATTATGCTCTTCCGACTATGCCGTAAAAATCATGCGTACTAGCTTAATTTCATTAGCTTTATTTTCGAATTAGAAAATTATAAGTCTCAAGTTTTGTTTTAGAATTAAAAAAAACAGCTTTTTCAGTTTACGACAATAAAATTACATTGTTACATCTCAGATAAACAAAAGATTTGATGTTGACCGAACCAGTTCTGTAAGTCCCGAACTATATTTAGTTTTGCTTGTAACATACTAAGTGGCTGAATTTCTAATCGATCTTCACTGATTAAATTATAATGCGATTTGCAGCTTATGTTAACATTTACTTAATTTATGTATACATGCTCAGTAATTAGACGTTTATTTAAATCTATATTATAAGGTGATTGTTGAAATATTGTGTATCATTTTTTTATTGTATATGTACGTAGGTGGACGAGCATATGGGCCACCTGATGGTAAGTGGTCACCAACGTTGATAGACATTGGCATTTAAAAGATATTAACCATCGCTTACATCGCCAATGCGGCACCAACCTTGAAAACTACGATGTTTATTTATTTATTTATTTGTAAGTAAGTGAAACAAACAGCATATTTTATGTTACATAAAACTTATAAACCTTAAATAACACACATGCCAATACAGTTTCCACAAATAATTAATCTGGAAGTGAACATATATGTAAAAGAGATAAAACGGTAAAATTAAATGTATGGTAATTAAAAAAAAAAAAAACTAACAAGTGTAAAAATGTAAATAAACCAAACTTATATCATGTGAAATATGAAAAAGGAAAAAAAAATTAATAACAAATCTTAATCTAATTATTTTTAAGTATCGAGTTAAACTTACTGAGACCGCTGCTGAACAAGTCTATGTGGTTATATTTATCGTTATAGTTGATACACGATCTTACTATAAAACTATTTTTGTAATAATTTGTTTTATGATTTGGAGTTGCGAAAGTGGCTTTGTACCGAGCACTTAAGCGAGGACAGTTAAATAATATTTTATTTAGGAGATAAGGCGAATCTATAAGGCTGTTAATAATTTTAAATAGAAACAATTGGTCTCTATGTTCTCGTCTAGTTTTCAAGGACAGTAGAGTAGGCAAATCGTGACCAAATTTATATTTTAATTTTTTAAGAAATTTATTTTGAATTGTTTCGATTGCTTGAATATACTTAGCATAACATGGATTCCATACAGTCGATGCATATTCCAAGTGTGACCGAACGTAAGCATTATAAAGTATAATGTGTGTATTAGGGTTCCTAAAGTCAGTACCTTGCCTTGAGATGAAGCCCAACATTTGGTAAGATTTTAAAGTAATTTTTTCAATATGCTTATCGAACACGAGTTGGCTATCAAGGTGTACACCAAGATCCCGTACCTCAGTTACCCTTCGCAATTTAACACCAAACATTGAATAACTGAAAGCATGTTGCATTTTTTTTCTTGAAAATGTTATAATACAACATTTAGCCAAATTTAGTTGTAAACCATTAGATTTGCAGTACTGTCCTAACCTATTTAGATCATTTTGGAGTTCGATACAATCCTGGTTATCTCTTATAACTTTGAAAATTTTTGTATCATCGGCATAGAGTAAAAACTGTGAGTTTAAGAAGCAGCATGTTAAGTCATTGATAAAGACGTTAAATAATAAGGGACCAAGGTGGGAACCCTGAGGCACACCGGATGTTATAGGTACAAAAGTAGAAGTAAACCCCTTAACTGCGACAGCTTGAGTACGATCACGAAGGTAGGATGTCAACCATCGCAAAAGATCGCCGTGTACACCGATGTTTTCTAGTTTTTTTTGCAACAGATTATGAGAAATTTTATCAAAAGCTTTCGAATAATCGGTGTACACGGCATCCACCTGGTGACCATCTTCCATAGCTTTCAATACTATATCAAGAAATTCGCAAAGATTTGACTCAGTTGAGCGTTTATTGATGAATCCATGTTGATTTGGTATAAGTAAAGGCCTTAATAACGGAAACAAGGTATCAAAAATAATTTTTTCAAACATCTTAGGAATCACAGACAATTTTGAAATGCCACGGTAGTTTTTAACATTATTTTTATCGCCTTGTTTAAAAATAGGTGTGATTAAAGATTTCTTCCACTCCTGTGGCATACAACCCGTGTTCAAGGACTTTTTAAAGAGAATAGTTAAAGGAGTGCAAAGTGCCTTGCTGCAATTTTTTAGAAAAATAGGATGTAGGCCATCTGGGCCGCTACCCTTAGATATATTCAGCTTTGAAAGATAATGCTCTACTTTGTTATTAGTAATCTCAATTGAATTTATTATTGTCTGATTGCAAGAGTTGTTAGACGATATGATCGACATGGACCCTGAATCCAATTCAAAAACAGAATTAAAAAAGTGATTAAACATATTCGATATTTGTTGTCCATCAGAACTGAATTCATTATTATAATATAAAGTATCCGGCAGACTGTTATGACCTTTCTTAGATTTTATGAAAGTCCAGAAATGCTTAGAATTAAAATATATATTCTGAGGCCCTAGCCAAGTTGACATTCTACAATCGTAAACGCTATAGAAAACTAAACAAATATATGAGAATGACATGAGTCAACGATAAGTCACGTGGTCATTTTCATACATTTGTTTAGTTTTCTATAGCGTTTACAATTGTAGAATGTCAACTTGGCTAGGGCATCTGTTCTGCTCTCTCTACGAATAAATTGTAACAATCAGTTTCAATATTTTTTGTTTGAGCCCGAAGGTCCGAAAATTTATTGTAATCATATATTCGTCCATAAATTTTCCACTTCCTATGCCATTTTAATTTTTTATTTATTAAGGTAATTAGTGTCCGAGAGTACCAACAAGGATATTTATTGTTTTCAGTTATTACTTTTGATGGAATAAAATGTTGTACGATCTGGTCCACGATTTGATAAAACATATCAACTGCTTCGGTTATATTTTTATTATTTAACTGAAGCTCCCAATTAACTTTGTTTAATTCAGCACTAACAACCTCATAGTCAGCCTTATGATATAAACGAACAATACGCCTATTAGGTCTTAAATTCCTTTCAATTGAACAAATATCTATCATAAGACAGAGAGCAGGGTGGTGGGCATCCTCTGGTTCAGATAAAGGGGCGGTACGAGATACATGACAGTGTAAATTTGAAAGAATTAAATCCAATAACCTACCGTTTACATTAAGAACGTGATTAAACTGACGCAAGCTTGTAAAATTTATAAATGCCGATAACTGATATGTTATATCATCCACAGAAGGATTTGAAATATTAAGAGAGCTGTTATCATCACTATATAACCAAACCGATTTACTTATGTTAAAATCACCCACCATCACAATGTCTTGACATGGATGATGAATAATTAAGTCAGAAACAAACTCGAAAAATTCCAATTGTGACTCAGCCTGGTAACAATTTTGTGGAAAATAGCAGCAGAAAAGAAATATTGACTTATGTGGTAAATTGTGCCGCAATATAATTTTTAAGTATGTAATATCGACATGAGGATGAGTTGGTGAAAATTCTTTAATACACATGTCTACAGAAAATTCCTTACGAATAGCTATTAATGTTCCACCCCCTCTCTCCATATCAAGACAGGCATATTTACGGTCATTACGATATACAGTATATCGGGTATAAAATAATTCCTCGTCAAAAATACCTTCCAAAAGCCACGTTTCTGTTAGGCAGATAATGTCATAGTTATGATTTAATACATTAAGATAAAATTGTTTTGTCTTGGTACGTAAACCACGAACGTTGTGGTAAAAAATATTCAAAATCATGGCGGATATAGAAAAATATACAAATATGCATTCTGTTTATTACGAATTATCCAATTAAAGTTTTCGAATAACATTATCCAATACTTAAGTAGAGTACTAATATCTGAGCAATTACCCCTAGGCTTATTCTTATTAAATAGAAGAAGTAAAATTAACTTATCACAAGATTTAAACTCATAACCACCGACAAGCATAGCAATTTCATCAAATTTAATTCGATTATAAGGTATAAAGTATGATATAATGCAAAGAATTACATAAAAAATATAAGAATATAAAAAATATAACGATTGCCTATAATAAATTAAGTAAGTAAAAAAAATATTAAATAACGAGTTAACGCTTATGAAATTTTTTTTAAAGATTCCTCAGATGTAATGTGGAGTACCGGCGAGTTGTCTGTTCTTCGTACCATAATCGTGCAATTCCGGACCCAACAATAGACATAACCTTTTTCCTTAGAAAGACGTTTGGCTTCTCTCAATAATGCTTTATTACGCGTGGATAGGTGATCATTAACATATATTTGATTTGGCACCCCTGGAAATCCAATGTCAGACGCCTTGATGCTTCCTAATTTGCGAAGTGATGACAAGAAATCATCCTTTTTATATCGAGCCTGCATCTTCACAATAATAGGTTTAGGCTTTTTAATGTCTAAATCATTTTTGGTGGCTACTCGAGTAACAAAGTCAATGTCAGTATCAGGGCACAATTTAAAGTTTGATCTTTCAGCAAGTAATTTAACTATATTTATTAAATTCTCACCCTTTTTTTGAGGTATGCCATTAATCTGTATATTGGAGCGCCGAACCCATTGCTCATTCTTACTGTGGCTTTCCTTTAAGTCCTTGATCAATGTCTTTAAGTTATTTAATTCCGCTTGCAAACTATGGATTTTAGATAATTCGACCTCAAAATTATCTATTCTTTCATTAACACTTTTTACAGATGACTCGATGTTTACAATTCTTTCAGTCCACTTCTTGACCGTATCAGTAACTTTTTTCAATTCCTCAGTTATAAAAGTTTTGAATGACTCGATAGTTGAGCTTAATCTATTAAAACGCTCATCGAAATGAGACATTAAAGAGTTTGCATCAACGTTTAAAATAGAATGCGGTTGAGACGCGGTCAGTTCCTGGGGACTGCTTTGACCAATCTTTTTAGTAATTTTACAATTAGGACACCTCCATTTGGCCTTATTCATTGGCAACATTTTCTTAAAATCACCTTCTGATAATCCTATACATTCGTGATGGAAGTTACCTTGACATCTAACGCATTTAATAGATACTTCAGGTTTTAACATATCCATACATTGTTTACAATCCATTTTGTTTTATAATGTGAGGCAGGTAAACAAAAAGAAACACTGCATAAGTATTACTTTGCTTTATAAAAAATGTCACGTCCAAAACGTCGTAAGCGCCGTGTATTCTGTGTCGCTTACGCGTTTTATACAACACACTGGCCACTCCACTAGTTTACACCAATTATTTCGATATTTTCGTTAATTTTAAGTTTTAATGTTTATTATTTTAGTTTTTATCAAGCACATTTAAACTTGAGTATCTAATACACATTAAAATAGTTGTTCACTTCAAAAATATATCTTTTAATTTGTTATAATTAATTAATTAGTACGAATGGGTAGACGACGTGACGTGACATGTTATGTCCCTTGTGCCTGTAATTACACTGGCTCACTTACCCTTCAAACAGGAACATAACAGTACCGAGTACTGCTGTTTTGCGGTAGAATATCTGATGTGTGGGTGGTATCTACCCAGACGAGCTTGCTCAAAGCTCTACCACCAACTAACATTTGAAACATAGTATTATTAAAAAAATATTATTGATTTAATTGAATTTTTGATGAGATCGACATAAATAAGATACGTGGATGTTAAATTTAACTTCGTGGTACAAGCACATAACATCTTAGTTCCAAGGTTGGAGGCGTATTGACGTAAATGTAATGGTTAATATTTCACCAACAGATGCCCAATTTTTTGTACTTGCGCCTACCTGATACAATAGAAAAATATATAGGTAAAATTAATGACAAGCGTCATTTAATTGTCATGGGAGCATTTTTGTTTATGAAACATCTTGTGCACAACGCTAATGGAAAATATAATAAATCTGCTTGCCTGGGATGAATCGATGTCCATTTGTAAGTGTAAATATAAAACGATATACATGTATACGTGTAGTGTAGCCTGGCGGATTTACCCTTTAAAAGAATAATAGGCCAGGATATTTTTTTACAATTATATAATCCAATAACACTTAAATCATTAAGAAAAATGTTAAAAAATAATAATATAAGATATACAATAATTTAAAGGTAATACTGTTACAATTAATCAAAGTAAAAAAGTAACCGAAATAAAATTCGTTAGTATAGTCAATCTTACAAAAATGCAAGTAAAAATAAAAGAGTATGTCGGTAATATTCCTGAACATTTATTAGTCCAATTATAAATTGTGGTGCATTTACACGAGGCCAATACAAAAAGCTAAGAAAATAATAAAATCGGAAAAAGATGCAATTTAATTTACACGTAGGCCTTTATACGAGGCTTTCTTCTTTTTTCTTCTAGAAATCGTTCTATTTCAATGGATGGGCTTGATCAATTGCTTGAGGGCAATCCAATGTAGTGGATTGTCTCTATTTAGACCAAGCCAATATTGGATTGGTTAGTGGATTGGCTCGGCTATTGGCCTCGTGTAAATGCACCATTATAGTGTGAACAAAAGCCACTGGCTCTCGGAAACATACGAAGACCGAACTTTTTCCGCCTCATTTATCTAAGCATTCATTTACGGCGTGTGCAGTGGAAATCTTAGCACAATATTTACCTAACGACTTTATTCCCTCTGGAGTGACCGCCCACCATGTTTAATGTCCCTAACATTAAACGACGCCAACGTAACTAAAATTAAAAAATTAATAGCGTCACTAACTTTTATAAATGTTATTCATTAAATGAAATCATTCGATTATTAGTCCATTGATTTTATAGGCCAGACCGCATTATGTTTAGTTAATAAGTTGTGCAATGATTTTTTATTTATTTATACATGATTAATTGCACTGTATATGATTTTATTAAAAAATCACATTATTGTATTCGGTTTTTAAATTTACTTTAATGTAATTCTTTTATAAATTATGTCTTATGTCTACGCCATATTAATATCTTATTCAAGGATTGCATTTACATACATTTGCGATTCATAATAATTAAAAAAAACATATTTTATTTTTTTATCATCTGCGATATTAATTATAGTTTTTATAATGTATAATATTACGGGTAGAATAATTTTACATAGGATTTTGTTTTAAAAGTAGAGCACGGCTATATTTTTTTGGATAATGCATTAATGTAAACACTACATCACTGAATGTAAGAATTGCTAAAGGCTATGTATGTGCCATAAATCTTGCAACACTACCAACATAAAATAATGTATTTTCATCTTGCAGTTTGGCATTACTCCAATATTTATTTATTTAGATAAAATACGAACTATTACAATATACTGCCCGCTCGTTAAGAAATCGAAATATTTTCTCAATTATATTAGTAAGTCACATTTTATATATTATTATATCTATCGTCATATTACACATATAAGATTACCGGTTATATAGATTTACTCATTATTTTGTAACTTTTTTTAATCTATTAATATACTATTAAATATATTATATTTAAATATTTTTTTATGAACTTCATTGATGATTACAAACATATCGTAATCAAGCGGAATAACAATTGAAGCGCTCTTGATATTTGTAAAATTTGTGTACCGACAGAAATATAATTACATTTTTTGCATAAAAGTTTTATTCGAATAATTATAAAGTTATATTTAAGTAACAAGATTCCTTATAGAATGAATATTTGTGTTAATGTCACTTTTAAATTTTACATATATTAAACACATTAAAGAAGCACTTAGTTGGAATTGAAACGACGATCGTTTTGATAAAAGATAACTTATAACCAGACGAGCCGATTGACGTAGTTGGTAGAATGCCTGCCTTTCGCGCCACAGGTCGTGGGCTCGATCCCCACCGAGGACAAACATCTGTGAACATGTCTGTTTGTCGAGAGTCAGAATGTAATTATCTATATAAGTAATTATCTATATATTAAGAAAGAAAAAAGAAAAGTAGTATATATAGTGTAAATGATCTGGTTTCCATAGTACAAGCTCTGCTTAGTTTGGGATCAGATGGCCGTGTGTGAATAATGTCCCAGGATATTGTTATTATTAATAATAATATTATATCCACTGAACACAATTTCATATAAGTCAATGAATAATAAAATCGTGTATCAAATCTTGTACTATACAACATATCTTTATTGAGAAGATATATACATCTCGATATATACATATGGCTAGTTTCAGAGAATTATCAGTCAGCCATATTCGAACCAATATTGAAACGAAAATAAGTATAAATTAACGATTTAACATTCGAAAACGAGCAACATTGAATTGTAATGAACGCTTTTGAAAACAAAAGGTCAATTTGTTATTAATGGTTAATACCAGGAGATGCCATTCCAATTATTGCAGAGTCCGATATTGTTTGACCAAAATAAGTTAATCATGGCACAAATATTTAATAATGATTAATATTTAAAAACTTTGTTATAAATATAATACTGAAAATAAAATATAATGCACTTTTAATAGTATATCCCGGCTTTACACGAGTAAAATAAAATAATAGTACATAGAAATTTAAAATATAGATTAAAAACATGTTGATTTTCCTACTGATTCTCATACTAAATCAGTAGATTTGATTACAATCCTTTAATATTATGTAAGTAAGTAACAACCCATAAATATCCCGTTGATGGTCTAAGGCCTCCTCTTTTTATTTAGAGGAGCAGCTTTGGAGCTTAATCCACTGCAAGTAAGCAGCGTGCTTCAATGCGGGTTGGTAGAGTACACATATGGCTGATTTTCTATAAAATAAGACACATACAGGTTTCGTCACGTTGTTTTCCTAAACCGTCTAGCACGGCTGTAAATTATTAACAGGTCAATCAGTACCTACTTAGTATTGATATGTTTATTTATATAAACTATTTTAAAATTGATTAAGTAGAAGCTCATATTATATTATATAATAATAAAAGCCCGTGAATGTCCCACTGCTGGGGTAAGGCCTCTTCTCCTATTTTTGAGGAGAAGGTTTGGTGCTTATTCCACCACGCTGCTCCAATGCGGGTTGTTGGAATACACATATTGTGACGGAATTTCAATGAAATTTGACACATGCTGGTTTCCTCACGATGTTTTCCTTCACCGTTAAGCACGAGATGAATTATAATCACAAATTAAGCACATGAAGTTCAGCGGTGTTTGCCCGGGTTTGAGCCCACGATCATCGGTTAAGATTCACGTGGTCTTACCACTAGGCCATCTCGGCTATTATATTATATTAATTAGATTTGAAAAAGCCTACGTTGTGAGTAATAAAAAGAAATTAAATATAATTAATAGTGTTTAAGATAACACTATTGAGCATAAATTAAGCCATATTTGCTAGCGTTCGTATAATGAACAAAATTTTCAAGTATCCTTGGTCTATACAAGTGACGTCACGGCCAATTGCTTGTCAGTCATTCCCTTTAGACGGTTTTCCCAAACACGAACTAATTGCATTGGATGTCGAAAACCGTGTACATTTTGAACATGGAAAAGCATTCACAGAGATTGCTTGGTGTTGTGTCGAATACATTTCTGAACTAGTAACTAATATCAGCGTTTATGCAACGATGACCAAGAGCATAACCTATCAAACGGTCTCACAATGTAAACGAAGCCTGAACCACCTCAGAATGAAGAGGATAGAAGAAGTCCATCGCCGAGATTGATTGAGTTCACATGAATAATTTATTCAATTGAAGGAATAAACTTGCGTTATATTTTGCGACATTGCATATTGGACATTCACAAAGGATTTTTTTTGGTAGTTAAGCAATACTCTTTTTTTACTGTTCATTATATTTATAAGAAATAGCTTTAAGGTTTTACCTGTGGCAGGTTTGTCTGATTCGCTACCAACAGCTTATTCCACTTCTTATTCTACCACCAAACAATACTTTATATTGCTGTATTTCCGTTTGCAGGAAGAGTTTAGTGCCAGTAGAATTATAATGACCAAAACTTCTTAGATTCCGTCACACTAACATTCACATAAAGCTCTTTATATTTCTTACTATGCCAGTGTAAAGCGGTAAAGGATGCGCACCATAAGGTAATATTGTTTCTTCGACTATATATATATATATATTTGAATATAGTTGCACTAATAAAACCAATCGCTGAAATTAACTTAAGTGCTCCAATAATTTATATTGATCGTTGGCTTAGTAAAAAAAAACCAATTCAATTTCAATGTTTCCATCAGGATTGCTTTCAATTTGATTGTTATTGATTGTTATTACGAATACATTTGACAAATAATGTACACTCTCGTAGCACGAGATATGAGATTCATATTCTTAAATGAAGTCTCGCGGTACGTGTTATTAATGTTATTTAATAACTTATTTTTCTTTAATTATTTTTAATTATGTGACCCGTGTTGATCCAAGACAAAGAACACGTGAATTTTAACTCAAGATAACGAGGGCAAGCTTGGTCAAATACCACTATAATACCACAATATTTTTTGCCACAATGCTTTTTTCTAATGATAAATTTAATTTATTTGACTAATTATTTTATAAGTACATGTATATTACGAACATCCCGCAAACATGTATAATTTTATAAAAACAATAAAAACCGAAACCGAAAGTGTAATCATTGTTATCTCATCTACTTACTGAAGAAGGACTACATCACCCCTATGAGCCAAAAGAGCGGAACGGTAACTATATAAACCAAGAAGTGTATAATCAGATGTGTAAAACAATTATAATCTAAATATAGTGCGTGTCAAACTAAAAATCCACTTCAAACTTTTTTTAAAAAACTTATCAATGAAATTGAAAAGGGACCACAAACGGACAATAATCAACAAGTTCGATCCATAGGTAAAAACAAATATCCCGAACGTACTTAAATTATATAAAGATTAATTTTCTTTTGTTTAATTTGGCTAAAAATATATAATAATCAATTTTACAAAAATATTAAATTTATTGTCTTTTCTTACTTTAAAATGATTTTAAGTTCAATATATCCATAGAGAAATAACAAAATAGTTCATTCAAACTTTTGCTCAATATATTAATTTTACTTGTACCAAGTTTATTAAACTTGTAGAGCGAACAGGCAGTAATAATTTTATTTTAAAAAACAAAGCAGTTTTCAAAAGGAAAATCTTGAGCTCAAGTGACATAATAATTATTTTTAATTAAAAGCAACTTGTATTCGTTTTTTTTTAAATATATAATAAATCGTAAATTTGTTAAGAATTAAAATTATTTATTAAATAAAAATATAGTAAAAAATATTTTAGGCTTCGTTTTATTAGCTCCACATTTATTCTATTTTTCTTAAATACAAAAAGTTAAATTCTAAATGACGGTGTTGTCTTTATTAAGGGCAAGAAAATTTCAAAAGAAATCTTTACGAACGAGATCTTTGTACGTATACCGACACAGCGCTCTCTTACGCGAGTGTCGCTGTACTCAGATCAGCAAACATTTTTGAAATGCCCTCTTTAAAAAAAAACTCCCTACAATCTAAGAAATAAAAATTATGCAAATTAAATAATTGTTGATGAAATCGAATCAATGAAACGCATAATATACAAATTTGATAAATATTAAAACAAAAATAACAGTCTTGACGTACGAACCTGACATTATAGAAACAAGGAGAATATATATTTATTAATAAATAAGTGAAATGAAGGAATGTTTTGAAATATGAACCATTCTTAATATAAAATATATGCTACCTAAGTATAGGACTTAAGATGCTGTGTCCTTTGTGGCGATAATTAAATTGGTCCATGGACTCTCGGAACTGGAAGATAACAATAAAAATATAGCGAGAAATTTGTGATGATTCTGTGGTACCTACTAAAATTGGCCTGCACAAAAGAAATGTGTAATGCCAAGGAATAATTTTATTAATCAAACTTTATTTTGACAAAGCATCAAGTTGCGGAAATGAATTTATTTCTAAAAACAGAAACTTTATCATGAAAATAGTTTTTTACAATCTTAACCAATGATTATGGAGACAAACCTGGGCAAGAACCAAATATTTTTAAGTGCTTAATTTGTTTTTATAATTCATATCGTGCTTAGTGGTGAAGGTAAATATCGCGAGGAAACCTACATATCTCTATTTATACTGAAATACAGCAACGTGTGTATTTCACTAAGTCGCATTAGAGCATCGTGAGGGAATAAATTCCAAGCCTTCTCCTGAAAAAATATTAGAGGAGCCTTTAGACAAGTAGTAGGACAATCACAAGCTGATACCATTTGGACTTTTGTTTAAATATGACTCATTTTAGTATCATTAACACAGTTAGTAAAAACTCCAAAATTGGCAACAATGAACGAAGATTACGTATAAAAGTGAAATGATTTTGAAATTAATTTAAATACATTGTCTTCAACGCATTTCATTTCTAGTGAATTCTCTTGTCTTAGATATTTTACTTTGTCCTACATTTGTCGAATACGAATACTGTCGAAACGTATGTGTTTATGTTAAGTTGTATTTGTTTTACTTCAAGGAATCTATGTTATCAACTTTTATTTTGCAGGTATAGAGCAAAATAAGCGATCTTACTTATGACATGACAAGTATACCGATTCTAAAATACATGTAAATATTAGCCTTGCCCTTGTGATATTAAATTAGGTTAAAAACTATACAGTTTTGTCGTAGACGTTAAACAAACATTGCTATATATATTATACCGGTTAACTACTGAGTTTTAGTGCGCGTATTAAAAAGCTACATTCATTGACTATAATACACAATACATATTTGAATTTGGAATATATTCTTGTTTTTCGAAAAAAAACGCTTCAATTTTTTTTTGTCTTGGAATTCTATATTATTACAAATAAGCAATTCACAATATTTCGCAATTAAATTTGAATATTAATATATTATATATAAATTATTATATACGGCATGTTAACTTCGTCTTTGAATAGAGTCACAATCGTGTTCCAATCTTGATCACTAAATAATGGAAACAATAAAATTGTATACGTATTGATGAACCAACCTGATGGAAGCTAATGCTTCGAGAAGTTATTTTTGTACCGTTATTCTAATGAATATTGTATAAATAACATATTTTTTGTTTTTAAAAAAGTGAGTATGTTTTGTTTAAGAAAAAAATTATGGACACCTAATTTTTTATAATTATTTATCTTATTGTTATTTATAATTAATAAATTAGATTTTCACACATAAATTGTTGGCGCTTTCCACTTCTGAGTCTACGTATTTAATAAATTAATAAATATTGTTCATTCTATATAAAATGGCAGGTAACTTATACTATGTGATGTCTCCTAAGTCTAAAAGGTAGGAAAAATTAAATAAAAATTACCGATATTATAAACAGCGATATGGAATAATATACAAGCAAAAATTATTTCCAAAGCCAAAATAATCTCTGGACTAAAATATGTTTAAAATGATTTTTCCGTATATTCAGTTCAAGTAGCTAAAAAAAGGAGCGAAGAAAAGAGTCAAGCATTTTCTACATCAAGAAAATAGCTTGTGTTATCCCTAGAGGGAACAGGGTAAAGATCTTGATTCTCGAATTTCACGTAGAAAGAAATCGAAAAAGCGTTAATAATTTTTTACATAAAAACCGTTAAATTTATCTGAATTAAATCATGCATTATTTTTATATTTCAAAAGTATTAAAAGATGAAAGGAATTAATTAATATACGATTTTCTATATCATCTATCTCTTAACAATATTCTTTATCATTTTTTTAAGACGATCTAATCTTATAAAACTATCATAAAATGAAAATTATTATTTTTATATTTTATAATATCGCGATAGGCACTATCATACAATTAATAGTTATTAATACTAAAAAAAATGTCGCATCTACGCCCTAAGGAAATTTATCTCAAGCATATTTTAAATGCTATTTAAATTTAATTTTAGTGTGATAAAATCATCATAACTCCTAAATGAAACCCAAATTACATTTGTTTTAAAAATAACGAATGAGAAAATCAAATTAATAAACTATTAAGTAAGAAAAAAAATTAAAAATTAAAATACAACGTTTAAAATAATATCAACAATGAAATTAAATTAAAAACTCTTATCAAACTAAACTTACCGATTTGAACTCTTTGCCCGTTAACTTGCGTCATGATTATCGAATTAAAGTACATAATAATCAAAATTAAAATCACAATCTGTATCAGTCTCACAAACATTTTAAAGGGAATCATTGTCCTGGATTTCTTAAAACTCGTAACAGTTCAAAAAATCACATATTTCGCGTCACCAGTTCATTCGTACACTTACAACTCGTGATAAGTTTACTAGAGTCTGGATCAAGCGACCAGCCTCGATAGGAGTCGACCGTCGACTGCGCCATTAAACCCTCTATCCCTTACCAGCCCTCCTCTCCCCCACCTACACGATACGCACGACTTGTTTTATTACATTTATTTTTCTTTAATAATCCTGTTTAATGGTTTATTCTATTTCGATGGAAACTTCTCCAAATTTCCCTTTTCTAGTGTCACGCCTCGCGACGATTCGCACGTTTCTTTAACGCGCGTGAAGTGTCCATATAAACATATAAGCTCAACTTTTCTTATTGAAAACTCCCTGTATTTATATATTAAAGTGTAAAGTAAAATTCGATGCACGTTTCGGAAGAATTTGTAGCTCTATTTGTATGTTTGTTCCTTTGAAACATTTTAAAGTATTTCGACCTCTACTGACATCATACACTTAAAATATATTAAAAATGCAGTAATATTATTTAGTAGGAATTTATCAAAGAATTTCTATTTAGTAACCTTGTGGTAAGAAATTGGAAAATGTAAGAAATTCTATATATTTTCTATGAAATATTTGAAAAACTTTCTTTTTATTTTACATTGCAGGACTGTATGATATAATTTAAAATTAAAGCTCGAAGTTGCTTTAAACATAAAATGAAATACATAAATAGAATTTAGCTTTGACTTCTTTTCGATCGTATGATGGTAATTATATGATAGAAATTATATGATAAATAAACATTATTTATTTCTCTATTATATCGTATACTAATTAATTACTTCACCATAAGATAAATAGATGTCCATATTATGAATAATAATTTACTTTTAAATCAGAACACGGAACTTTTATATTAGCTGCAACGGCACTTCAGTAACAGTCTGTGAATGTCCCACTGCTGGGCTTAGATCCAAACCTTCTCATATTTTGAGCTTAGTCCGCCACGCTGCTCCAATGTGAGTTGGTGGAATACACATGTGACGATGTTTTCCTCAACCGTCAATATAATCAAAAATTAAACCCTTGTAATTCAGTGCTGCTTGCCCGGGTTTGAACCCACGATCATTAGATTCACGCGTTCTTACCCTTAGGCCATCTTGGCTTTTTTAAATTAGCTACAATAGTATTATAAATATTAATAATTTGTAGCAAATATTTCAAGATTTTTTTAAAATAAAAGAAAATCTGTGATAATTATATATGTATATATATATATATATATATATATATATATATATATATATAATAATAATCTGTGATAATTATATATGTATATATATATATATATATATATATATATACATATATAATTATCACAGATTTTCTTTTATTTTAAAAAAATCTTGAAATATTTGCTCTCTTTTATACACAATTCACGCTTCTTTAAGATTGGTGAAACTCGTAAGTTATCTACTACATTTTAGAACAACGTACGTCTGACTGTAATGTTCATCGATAACACAAATTTTATTTTTAAAATAAATTCACCTTGGGAATGATACGATCCCTACAGTGCTATTATAAATTAAAATATGTAGTATGTATTAATGTGATTTATTATATTTTTTATATTTGTTATATATAATATGTAGTAATAATAAAACGGCAGAGGTTACTATGCCAGTTATCTCCAATGCTTCTATGTTGCAATAAATATTTTGTCTTTGACTCTTGCAGGAAGCTGATATATTTATTTGTGTTTTTATTAAGGTTATTTGATTGTCTGCCTTTAATTGACCAACGAATAGCAATACTTTATGTTGCCATGTTTCATTTCAAAGGGTGGAAAGAAAATAATAATTAAAATTTTCATTATAGTTGCTTTCAATTGGATGCTACGAAATGTTGCACACATTGTTTTATTAATTGAATTTTGACGTGTGAATTTCAAAAGGTTGCAACCATTTTTTATTTAACCTTTGATGTTCAAAAAATTATCCGTACAAAAGTTGACGTGAGTATTTTATATCCAGCAGTGGATGGATGCGGGCTGCCCAGGATCGGGATGGTTGGCGTTCTATGGGGGAGGCTTTCGTCCAGCAGTGGATGGCAAAAGGCTGAGAGCAGTGGACTATGATCGGTTGAACTATGAAAATAGGTAGTCAGGCTAATAATTGTGCCACCGGGTGGTAAGTAGTCACCACCGTTTATTGACATCGAGTCTGTAAGAAATTATCACCATATTTTATATAAATACATATGTCTTCAAACATGTAAACGAATCAAAGTATTTTTTAAAGAGATAGTTATTTAGAACTTCATAAGTGTAACCTCGGGAGTAATGGGTCGATCGAACACTTCCACAATAATACAGCGAGCCGAGAATTACTGCGAAATGCAATTGTCGTTATACTATTTGGCCTCAGAGGTCTGGTGATCAGCTAATAGCTCCAAGATCCAGGATTCAGATCAAGTGAATAAAAAATTGTTTCTGTCAACAAATTCAGTCTTGTAGCTTCGTGCTACGACTCGTAGTACAGACAAGTCCTTTTGGCTCAATATTAATACATTTTTGTTTTTTTAAAGATTACATCTTACTTCACCAATTCGTTGCCAATCGTGGGAAGGAAGACGTTACGTCCTGTCTTTAAGCCAGAACGCAACAATATTAAGTATTGCTGTTTAACGGTGTAATATCCAAGTGGGCATCCGACCCAGACTGGCTTGCACAAAGCTCTACCACCAAGTAAAGTAGTTAATAGATTTTTTTCATCAGCATCATTTCAGCCGGAAAACATCCAATGCTCAAAGGCTTTCCCCAATGATCTCCACGATAGCCGGTCTTGCGCTACCCGTATCCAACGGCTTCTCGCGACCCCCTCGATATCGTCAGTCCACCCTGTAGGCCTTTGTGCCCCAACAGACGTCAGTTCTGTTAGTAAATTCTCAGTTATTAAAGTTTCAAGAAACAATGATTTGTATATGCACTGCGTGTTCAGTGAGGTATGTTTAAACGAAGTATATTTTTGCTTGCGATCTTTTTTATGTTTTTTCCTTCGTAAATAAGAAAACTTTGTTAATATATCAAGCAACGCGGACAAAATCGCGGGTATCAGCTAGTTATAAATTAAGTCAGTCAGTCTCATTGTCAAAATTGATGTGGTAAAACATTATGATTGGTTATAATAATATAAATAAAATAACGACGGATCCAGAATGGACGAAATACAGAATAAGGAATATAAAAATGTGTTATATCAATAACGTGTTTATGACTTGTATTCTTCACGATAAAACACTCCCGCTTGAATTATCAAGTATATGCCAGCGTCCAGTGCTTGCCAAACATCCGATAATAAATTACTGCTGTTTGACGCATTACGGAATCTATTACGTCGGTATGAGCACAGTGTCACAGATTTCCCAGCGGACCCCATCTATGACCGAAAACTGTTTCGTATAATTCTGATATTTTAAGCTCTATATTTATATGACATTATTTAGAACTGTAAAAGTCTTACGTACCTGTTTTTCTGATGGTAAAATATAAAATCTGATGGCAACGAATCCTGAGTATAAATTTCCCCATCACAGGCAGTAACTACGATTTCTGTTGAAAATAAAATTTTACTACATATACAGTAAAGAATAATTTACATTGTTAAGTGGGTATCATGCCGTCACATATATACGCAGAAATGTTATAAATGTATTAATTTTATGTAATTGATAATAAAATTGTAGTGCTCCATTCTCAAAACGTTGTAATTTAGTTATACTATCTAATATATGTATATATATATACATAATATGATGATATGTATTAAGCATGAAATTTAAAAATTATCCTCTAAATAAAGAGATCATAAGGTACAGCTTTGTGCAAGTTGGCCTGGGTAGTTATCACCCACTCTTCATACATTGTATCGCAAAACAGCAGTACTTTGTACTGTTGTGTTTCGGTTTGGAGGGTGAGTGAGCCACTGTAATTACAGGCACAAGGGACATAATGTCTTTGTTCCCAAGGTTGGTGGCGCATTGGCGATGTAAGCAATGGTTAACATCTTTTACAATGCCAATGTCTATTAGCGTTGGTGACAACTTACCATCAGGTGGCCCATAAATTCGTCTGGCGACCTATGCAAGGTAAACATATATGTGTGTATGTTATGTGTACCTATACACATGCATTAATAAAAACAAGTATAATTAAATACATAAGCCTATACCTTTAAAATATTTACATGAAAACATACATAGTAAAGTAAAGTAAAGTAAAATCTATAATATTCCGGAAGTAGATGTGCACCTACACATGTGGCGGTTATCCAGTCGACAATCTCTGATACCTTAACTCTATTTCCTTCCACTATCGAATATGAGCTGAGAGCAAAAAGAGGACACGGCACTTACTAAGCTACCCACTAAACATATTTTATAGGTAAAGTCGTGTTCACTTGCTCTATGAAAAATATATATGAGGATAGTAAGTCACTGAGGCGTTGATAAAAGCCTATTCGTACCTGTATTTCCTATATACATTATGTTTGCCATAGCTCCCTTTTTGCGTCAATTTATATATCCTTTTTCCGGATATTTGCCTTATAGATATTCATATTCATAATCCCAGATCTGGCATAGAGGATAGAAGGCTAGAATGATTACGGAAGATTCAATTTCGACCAGTACCTCCGAGTTATTTAGGTTCGATACTGTAAGACGTACACATTACTAACTATTTCATAGTTATTAAGACAGTGGTAGAATAACCTTCTAATCTTTCTCTTAATAAGACAAATATGGCAGAGACTCAGCAGTGGGATTACTAATTAGTCGATAAGCAGATTTAGCTCACACCATGATCACTTGGTGGTAGAGCTTTGTGAAAGCTCGTCTGGGTAGGTACCACCCACTCATCAGATATTCTACCGCAAAACAACAGTACTTTGTATTGTTGTGTTCCGGTTTGAAGGGTGAGTGCGCCAGTGTAATTACAGGCACAAAGGACATAACATCTTAGTTCCCAAGGTTGGTGGCGCATTGGCGATGAAGGCGATGGTTGACATCTCTTGCAATGCTGTTGCCTATGGACGTTGGTGACCACTTACCATCAGGTGGCCCACATGCTCGTCCTCCTTCCTATACAATAAAAAATAAAAAACCAGCGCACCAACCACACAACAGAATAAGGTCTTTCAGACAGGTGCACTCTCTTTTCCTTAGCTCTCATAATCTGATGGGACGGCAATCCGACACGACCGGAAAGAGTTCAGGCGCAGGACCAACGGCTTAACGTGTTTTCCGAGGCACGGGAGTGTACACACTTCCAACTTCCAGACTCCGGGCTGCTACTGAGAGTTTTCTGACAGAAAACATTAATTAGTATTTATTGGCCCGACCTGGGAATTAAATCTAGGATTACTGAGTCTGCAGCCTTATATCAAGCCACTACACCAACGAGGCAGACACAACAGAATATTCTGCTGCCAAACAATACTTGTTGTGTTCCGGTTTGAAGGGAGAGTGGACCAGTGTAACTACAGGAGCAAGGGACATTCATCTTAGTCTCCAAGGTTCGTGGAACATTACAACACTAATGACTATGGACAGTGGTGATCATTAACTATCAGGTGTCCCAATTTCTTTACCAAATTTCTCATAAAAATAGACACACAAACTTATTAAATAACCATTAAAAGTTTTGCAATGAACAGTAGCGTATAAATAAAGATTAAAACTCAGACGACCTAACTATGAATTCATTGCTTTTATGATTTCATTCTACAAATATTTTCCCTTTTCAATTAGTAAGATTTACGCTTGAACGTCGACAATAGTTACATGAAATAGTTAATACATTAATTAATTTATCCATACATTCAATGCAACTGTAACTCGCAACGTGAAATTATACAAATAATTTAACAAAACATATGCACTTATTAATGTATTTATTGTATTAAAAATTACTATCCACATTTACTATAGTATATCGTGTACTTGTTACAAAACCAAAAAACAAAAAAATGTTCTTATCGTATCGGATTTTTCTTAAGTACCATTCCCTTCTAGAGTAAATGTATAAATGAGACAGTTACTAACATTTCAATTATAAACAAGATGATGAATTATAAATAAAATCAAACAAATTCTACTATTCGAATAATAGACAATTCTACTATTCGAAAAAAAAGAACTAAAAGTGTTTTAAAAAAGTAATTTTAAAAAATGCACACTTTTCGTTTCAACTTCAGAAAATTACTTAACAGACAAATAAAAATCTGCAAATTCGTAATAATATCGTACCTCTTTTCCCATCTCATCTTTTTGTCTCTAAAAATATAACGTTGTGTCAAAAACAATGCAAGCGATATTTTGCCTGCACCGTCCTGTCTACATTTAAATATCTGAAATTCAATCTTTTGGTAATAGAAACACACAATGTACGCTGTATACTAAAAAATAAGGTTAAGGTTTAAAGAATTTATTTTCTCTTAAGAATATTACACTATTCACTTAACGAGAAAATACAAAATGTGTTACAAAATAAGTCGAGACAGGCTTAAAAAATTATAAACTATTATAAACTAAAGATTTTACATTATATTTAAATTATGCCATAATCTTGTGTCTTATATTCTTATTATAACATATCTTAGAATAGGTACATTTATTTAATACATTAACCATTGGATATTGCAACAAATTAACATTTTAACTTTTAACTTTTTAACTTGAGGGTAGTCTATATTCGAGTCAACGAAACAGACAATTCTTGTTTACTAACGCCGAAGACACGTTAAGAAGCTTAAGCGGATTTTGCAATGATTAGTGTATAAATATACTGTTTTAGTAACTTAATTACGATTTTTTGTTTTTATTATTTTATTTTTATCATTATTATACTCATAGTATGTTATTTATTTATATTTAATCAAATGTATATAATATGTATGTGTTATGGAATATTAATTTTTGCGCTTTTGGTTTTTTTGAGGTTTCATGTTTATCTACATTCATTTAGATGTTTCTTTTTTTAGTTATTTGATATATCATTGTTAACGTTTTCGTTGTTATACTATTACAATCAACATCTCTCGTGGGCTTTTATCACAATTATTTCATAGAATTGATGGATTTAGGAAGTATAGTGGAGTAGGATATTAATATCAAGACTTTTTTTGTTATGTGTATCAAAAGTTAATTATAATAAATATTATATTATATGATATAAATTATGGATTATACAAGACTTAGATATGCAAAGAGTCTTAGGAGTGTTGCGTACCGACGTAAGTCGTTTTACAACAATTTTGGAGTAGGATTCAAAGAGATTTGCTAGTGACTAGCTCTGCTGTTTTTATTTTGGTTAGACCCTCTATATGAATAAAGTGCAAGTAATTTATTAGTTTATCTTCCGTAACGACTGATTAACTTATAATTGTATAAGCATTCACGACACACATTAGACGTCACGAGTGACAGTGTCAGCTGATTATCTCTCTAAGTTTATTATAGTGAATAATTATTAATACATAGTTTTACGTGACAATAAGTGAATTATAATACTTATAATAACAACTATTATTCGTGGAAGTGTTATCGTGGAGCAAAAATTTATACTTATTAATTAAAAACAGAAAAAATTCATACAGTGTACGGACGATCAGCTGTTTTCTTAACATACCCACCAGTACATGTTAATATAAAACTTTATGGCTATAAGTAAAAAACTTTTTATATAAAGAAAAACATTTATTAAAAACACAAGTGAACAGTGCTACATAAAAAATATAATTATTACTATCTGAACTTTGGAATAGTACATAAAACATTTAAAATACAATTTCAATAGTTAGTGTTAAGTGCAATTTAGTAAACAATCTGAGTGTTTTCATTTAAAAAGTAGTTGTAATTGAATATTTTTTACAATGACAAATAAATGCAATCTGTGTGGTAAATTCATAGCAGCGGTAGATAGGGCTAAATGTTCTCGTTGTACAAGCACGTACCATCGAGCCTGCGTTAACATAAGCCCGAAAGGTTTGGCGCCGACAAAATGGCAATGTCGTGACTGCAAGGGGAAGACTAAACCTCTTAATAACTCCCCAGACCCCCCCGTGCCAGAAATGAGTGAGGATACTTTTGTTGACGCTAGCATGACGACGGACGGCTCACGGATTCTCGTCAATGAAATTAGATTGCTGCGAACCGAACTTTCAACGTTTGGGCGAGAGATGGCGCAATGTAGGCAAGAGCTTACGCACATCAATACCGCAATAAATGACTTCAACACACGGGTTGATAAGATAGAGGAGAGACTTTCAACGCTAGAATTACGTATTGCCGATTGTCCGAATGCCTCTGTGGTTTCCGCGGACCAAGATATAATAACGCAACTACGACAAGAACTAAACGAAAAAGAGCAAGAAAATCTTTTAAATGACGTTGTTATACAGGGCCTAGCAGAAAAGCCAGCGGAAAATACAGTTCAGATTGTCAGCTTGGTGGCGTCCAAAATCGGTATCACGGTGGATGACAGGGATATAGTCTCAGCTGAGCGAGCGGGGCCCCGCCGCGGTCTCAATGAAGGCGAGGAGCGACCGCACCCCCGGCCGCTCATTGTGCGCCTCACTAGACGTGCGGTGCGCGATCAGCTACTACGGGCGGCACGAGTGCGTCGTACTGTGGACTCGACGGGTATTATTGAAGGACAGCCGCGACGTTTTTATATTAATGAACATCTGACAAGAACGAACGCCCAGCTATTCTTTAAGGCTCGCGAAGAAGGTCGACGCAAGGCGTGGAAGTTCATCTGGACAAATGCAGGTCGTATCTTTGTCCGAAAAGATGCCAACTCCATGTCTCATCGCATACGGTCTGAAAATGATATTATGAAATTTTTTGGAGTCGATTAAATTGGAAACTCATGTATACTGGCACTCATAATGTATTCTTAATTTTAATTTTTACATTAGCTAAATGTTATACTTCATATTTCGTCTTTCTTAGCAAGTATGTACAACTTAGTCAACATCTTGCAAAAATCTGTAGAAACGTTATAATAATATTTGTTATTATTTTAGAAAATTATATTATATTCTTTTGTTATTTTTATATCTCAATACTGTGTCGAATAGGAGTGTGCAACTATGGTATAATGATAAGGTACTGTTTTGTTGCTATATATCTGTTTTTAACTCATATATTTTTAATAACTTATACAACTACAATTTATAAATATACATATATACTCATTATATAAAAATATTACAATTCTATTAAAACTTACAATTTTACTAATGTTTATAAGTATAGTATACTTTTATTTTAGAACATGTAAATTATATGACATCTACCCTATCTTTACAATATATATAAAAACTAAAAAGTATAATTGGTTGTATATTAAAATTTTTAAAAAATCTCTTAAATGTTGCAATGTTGAATAATAAGAAATTAAAAATTGGCTTCCTAAATAAGGGTTCATTAAGAACTAGGCATGAGGAGTTTAGTTGATACTGTCATTGCGTGGCTACAAGGGAGACAGCTGAAAATCAGCAGAGGGATAAAAATCCCTCATAGCCTGAGCTGTCTCCTTTTGACTGCACACAAGTTTTCTTTTATTATATCTTTCTTTGTTTATGTTGTTTTTATATCCATTTTTGTATATATTCTTTTTTTTTTTTTTTTTTTATCTTTATATGTGTGTATGTCAATAAATGTTTTCTTTCTTTCTTTCTTTCTTTCATTTAGTATAAACATAAAATTATTTATTTTACAAATGAATATAATATCGTTGTATAATTTGAACATCCAAAAAATATAACATTAAATCACCGTCATCATTCTACGGTATAACACTTGACGTATCAAGTTATAAAACTTAATATGTCAAACGCCATGTCTCTGAGGCCATTTGAGTTGGAAACGTGATGACGGTCCTGTGAAAGATATTACTGCGAGAAAAAGTTAATGCGATGTGCTTATCTCTGGTTGGTCGGTTATATAGGAAACATCATGTTATATAAGCGAGGGATTATTGCAGACATCAATACTATGATGATGGTATTTATAAAATATTTTTTTAGGATGAATTTGAAGATGAACAATTTTGATCAATAGATTAAATATTTTAAGTTTGTACATGTCCACCTGTTGTCGTAGTTATCAAATCAGATAAAATATAGTTAAATAATGAAGTCATGGTGATCTTGTCTTTTTCTTGTTGTTGATCCACATTATAAAATACCAATCAGGCGCGCGCACACAAACACACAAACGCGCGTGCATGCACGCACGCACATACTGAATCTTATTAGGTTCCCTGATAAAAACTGAAACATTTTAGATAATTTATACTTTTTTAAATATTTAACATTTACACGTTGGTTAACACTATATATTTAATACATAAGTAGAAAAAATCTCAACAAGCCATACAAAATTATGTATAAACAACCAACTCTATTCTATCACCGAATAGCATGATTTTGATAATTACTGTGTTCAGGTTTGAATGCTCGAAATGCGTGCTCTTTATTATAAGTTATTATATAACCATCACATTATGGTTATATAGCATATAAGCATTCTTTTTCATTATCAATATCGCAAACCAGGACACATAAAATAAGGTGTTTGAGGCATAGCTTCGGTAGCTTATATGCAAAGTCTTAGGTAGCCGATAAGCTATCTTCATTCCATATATCGCCCAAATCCATCTAGCCATTATTGCGTAATTAAGTTGTAAACTTAAAAACTCACAATTAATATATTATAAGGATTTCATTGCATGTTTTACAAACACATAACATAAGAGTAACAGAATAAAGAAATAGTGCGACAATACGGTCTCATTATCAAGTTCTCACGGACCACCTTTGCTGAATGAAATTCGGTAAGTGCAATCAAACTAAACATAACCTGTTATCCACCTGTATAAACTCATTCTTATTTAGAATATAACATAATATAGTTTTCATATTTATTGTTTGAATTACACATGAATGGAATGAATGCATACTCAGATTAATTTCACAACTAACCAACACCAGGACCCTAATAGAACAACCGAATTGGAAATGATTGCAGAAGCCGTACATAACATATCTCTTTGTAATACTGACTACACTATTTTGTTTGATTTTAATATCACAACAATGTTATAAAAGGGATAATCTAATCCATTGTTCAATTTTCGAATTCCATACAAATATACGATCCTCTTAGTTAAATAATACATTTAAACTGATATACGTTTTCAATTATATTAAATATTTCAATTTATATTTTACATTAATTAATCTATATTTCATTTTGCGGGGAGTTTGTATTGAATTTCATAACGCGATAATATCACACAAAAGTGCTTATGAACTTAAAAAATCGAAATTATGATAGCCGAATGCCGGCATAACTCGTTATATAGGCTTGAGACTTCGAGCTATGATTATACATACTAGTACGAGATCTTTTACGCGGCATTAAGTTTATATAATTTCTCTGTGGAAACAATAAAAATGTCGTAAGTGACTTATAGTATAAAAGCTTCTTGCTACGAGCTGCAATGCCAGATTACTGGGACAGCCTACTTTTAACATTTTAAAAGTCGATAGTTTAAAAAAATATACCTATATAACGTATTGTAGTTTAATATTGTATGTACTTACATTAATTCCTATATTTGTTTAATACATTTTAATAAGTGATAATGTATCTGAAGACTGTTATTGTTCAAGTTATTGATACCTAATGATGATCAATAATTTGTGCAGCTGTGGGACTTTTTATAGGCTGTAACATCCCCTTCACTTTGTCAACAAAGTCTAAAGGCTTTACCACCACGCTAATTCCATGAGTTTTCATTTCATTTCACAAGACGATCACTCGTTGTTCTTTTTTACTACGGAATATGAGATATATTATTAACACAAATCAAGAACATGAAAACATAGTCGTGTTATCCGGGGTATATATATTAAATCTTCGGTTACGTTATTTGCAATTTTAGTTATTAAATTATCTGACTAAATACGAGATATTATAAAATAAATTACAAAATTATGTATTTATTATTTTATAAGATGTATGAAAAACGATGTGAGAAAAAATGAATTTTAAATTCGTATATCGTGGTCTCTTTATATCCATTGCTTTTTAATGACATGACATTATAAATTAATGTAAAACTTGAATACAATTTTTATAAAGGTCGGAATGGAACTATAATTACTATTTAAGTAATGTTAAAGGGGGGTGTTGCTGCGCGCGTCCGTAGGATTTACCATCTCATCCTCTTAGAGACTCACCCTACACGTGCCCCCTGGGTGGTGCCAAACGCGCAGAAACGATCTTCTCGGGTGGTAGACAGTAGAACCTGAATCAATGTGGTTTTCAGTGGCCAAAGGAACTTTTCCTAAAAGACTGATGCGGAAGGATCTGGAAGCCCACCGCATTATTATTCCCAAGAAAACCCCACCTCGTATGACAGCACAAGAAATAGAGATACGATTGTTGGACGACCCGACTAACGCTCGGCGTCATCCGGTACCCGGGTTGGATGATGGGAAATATGCGACCGAAGCCACTGGAGAGGTGTCTCGTCAGGCCTCTCTGGATGTGAATGCTACTGGCGGCGAGAAACAAGCTTCGTGCAAGACCTCAATACGAGCCCAACACCGTATTGCCACCTGGAATGTCAGAGGTCTTCTAGGACCAGGAAAATTAAGCATCGTGGAAAAAGAAATGGAAATACACAATCTCTCTATATTAGGCGTCAGCGAAACACATATGCGCGGTCAAGGTCATTTCAGGACAGTCTCGGGAAACACTCTATACTTCTCTGGATCGGAAGACTCTAGCCACCATGGCGTTGGAATCCTACTACCTCCTAAAATTAACCAGCACCAGTGAATAAAATGAATTTTGTAAATTTATTAAGTGCACTGTACTTATAATGTGAGCTACTTACATAACATGGAATTAATTTCAAATATTTAAATAAGAAATAATGAAATAAATCATAGTGTATAGTATTTAGCTACTTATGTTATAAGGTAAATAGTTAATAATATGTATGCTTACATACAAATGCATATCATGATCATCTAATAAATGCATGTACTAATTTAATCATGCATCATAGCGTGTAACTTTAAAAGTAACCTCAATTCTAAGGCATTCGATAGAAGAGTTGATAGAATGTTTCGACGTAAAGTTTTGAGTCGATTTTTTCAGTCTCAAAGCTTTACGCTGAAAGGACTCATTTCAAAATTAAAATATATTTAGCATCCAAAAGTCACACTGAATTTGAAAAAAAGTTTCGAATTGGTCTTTTTAAAAGCCGAACACCAAACATATAATTTGATGTAACGAACTCAAATAAAAAACACATTTATACACATAAAACAAATTACGAGTTGCGCCAATGATGATTTTAGTTACCTTATCTTTCTATCCACTAACAAAAAAGAAGTTTTAAATAATTGATCAAGATATCTTCTAATTATATTCTATCATTTTAAATATCTTTGAAGATATAAAAATATCATTATTCTGGCCGGAATTTTTACAATATGACAAGTTAAAAAACTATAGAGTTTTATTATCCGACATGAATCAGTAGAACAAGGGAATCTTTAGTCTGATTTTGTATGTTTGAATTAAGGTTACCGAAGCTGAGTTATATAATTTTCATTTATTATTATCGTGCTTGACTGCTAAAATTGTGAGGAAACCGATGTGTTGGATGAAAATCTGACATGTGTGTAAGTGTACTATGAACTCGCATTGGCGAAGCCTAGTGGAATAAGTTTCAACCATTATCTTTAAATATAAGATACGTATTAAATGATATATAATATTTATTAATTTGACATATATTCAATTTCTTTATTATATTAACACTTGGGATACACATAATGTATTGATTTAATATTCACTTCATATACTGGCAACGACAACGACGAACTGACAAATTTTCTGCCTGTATTGATATTTCGTATTGTTTCTGACTGAAAAACAATCAAATTAAGATAAATTGAAGGATTATATCCGTACTCGTATCGTCCTTTGTTTGCTTGAAAGCTCTGTTGCACAAAATAAATATATAAATAAACAGTACAGTATAAATAACATTTTAAAAGCACGTATTTAAGACTGCATTATATAAAAACTCTTCCAGACAACCTTTGTGTCAGAAGTTTAATTAATGCAATTAAAAATAGGATAATGAAAGATAGGATGAAAAAGTTATCTAGTGTATAAAACTTGTTTATTTGAACGCATAATACACCAGTTTGCTGTTAATTAATCTTTTTGCGTTATTCGCTTATTTATTGAGAAAATTTATAGACATCACGCTATGGTTCACAAATATTTCACAAGAATGCGAGTAAAGCTGTGCGCAGCAGCTAGTATTTTATATAAATTTAGTGCCTGTATGTTTGAACGTTTCAATATCAGATATTACTAATTCGATTAAAATAATATTTAATAATTCATACTGAACTCTTGTGGTCTTGTCTGATTGCTGTCACATCAGATTATAAGAATGAGGAAATAGTTGACTTCATTTTCCGCACATAAAGTCCTTTATATTTTATTTAGCTTAGTCGGGTATTGTATGTTAATAATTATAATAGTCTTTTCATTATTTGCCTTTTGGATATTACGTCTGTCAACTTATTAAATAGAAGAAGCCCTAATATTTCAGAATCAATTATCAAAATAACTTGTGTAGATATGAAAAATGGAGGAATAAATTAAACCTTTGGGGAAATTATTATTATTTAATAATTATAAACGTTTGTAATACTATTGTTTCAAAAATCGGTCCAATAATTTTACTTTAACCATTGCTATGATAAAAGCTTAACGGTTATGTGAATCTACTATGTTTTGTCTTTTTCTTCCTAATACTATTTAATCTTTGCATAGAAAGAGAAAAAATGTCATTGTACAAACTATTTACTCTTATATACCGTTTATTAGTCGTTATATAAATAATATGTAATAAAAAAAACTAGGAAGTTTGTGTGTTTGAGTATACTAATATCAGGAACGACCAGTGTGTTTTGTGTTATTTGCTTAAGATAGGAACGTTTAAGGCTATATAACTTCATCCTACGAATCTAAGGTTCAGAGCAGATTAAAAATCCTCAACCAATATAATATTAAACTGACCGTAATATGTGTAATGATTTATATTTACCATATATTTGTCACAAAAACTGTGATAGATTTAAATTTTGAAAGATTTTTAATGGTGATAACGAAAAGTCCAATTAAATATCAATGCTGAAATAATTATTTTATAAATAAGGTGACATTTGAGACTGAGAATATTAATTTTAAAAAGTATGAAGAAGTGTTGTTGCTTTTGATTTTGATGTATGATGTTTGAATTTTGAATTTTAATAAAAGTTTATTATCGTATTCATTTGTAGTTACAATTAATTCAAGTTAAGCGGTAGAGATACATGAATATGCTGAGAAAACCTAAACGATTACGATTCTGTTACATGTGCGTGTTTTTATCAGATAAGCGGACTGGCAAGCAGGCAAACTTACATATGGTAAATAATCACCACTGTCTACATATATTTGTATTGTTTCAACCACCCCTTGCATTCACCATCCGAAGTCATCCCAATTAAAGGACGGCAACGCACCAGCTGCCCTCGGATATTGTATGTTCAGGGGCGGTGGTAATAACATTCCAACAGATGAGATCCTGCGCGTTTTCCCCCCTAATGTGTAAAAATAAAAAAGGAGGTACATCCCCATTGCGTCACCAACCTTCGAAGATAGAAGCTATATCGTAATACCTTTAAATGCACTTACTTACTAATTTAGTTATATAATTGAAATATTCCTAAATGTATAGTGTTAGTACAGGTCCTTGTACCGTTAATGTAATATGTTTTTCAATATTCATAACATTATACTGGCGCCCAATTTGTAACGTGTAATTTGTGACCAGTATATCGAGTTCGTAATTAGCTCGGTATAAAAGTAATTTACCCAATGAAGTGTGCACATGACAGGTAAAAATGAGATTTTATTTTATATGAAATATTGTCAATGATTTTATCGAATATAATTGGGCGAGTGCGTCCATTAGGAATCTGAAAGACGTCTTAATATGTAACATTAAACATTTTTAATGTCGAAAGAACTACGTCATTCATCTTATAGATATTATTTATAATACTAAACAAAAAATATATATGTAATTATGTTTTATTATTTTATAAAATTAATATAAAGACTCTAAATAGCTTTTTAGATATTGAAAAATCAAGAATTTCTAGGAAAAACCTACTGGTATCAATATAATTAATAGATTTCACATCGGAATCTATCGTAACCTCATATTATCCTATCGATCTTTATTTTTCCGACATATAAACATTAAAAACAAGCTAACAAGACTCCTCGTTTTTTTTTTATTTTTTATTGTATAGGAAGGCGGACGAGCATATGGGCCACCGATGGTAAGTGGTCACCAACGCCCATAGACAATGGCATTGTAAGTAATGTCAACCATCGCCTACATTGCCAATGCGCCACCAACCTCGGGAACTAAGATGTTATGTCCCTTGTGCCTGTAATTGACTCACTCACCCTTCAAACCGGAACACAACAATAACAAGTACTGCTGTTATAGCGAAATCACTGGTACGTATTTGCATTAGGCTGTTATTGCAATTCTTTTGGGCAGTAATGTAATTGTTATGGTACGTATAAATGTTCAAAATCTTTTTAGTTCAATATATATATATATATATATATATATAAATATATATATACTGTTGAAGCAGTGGACTGTCCCGTTGTTGTAGTAGTTATTCTATAGTCAGGGCTGCAAATCTCGAGGATCAGAAAACTATTGGGTTTTTTGTCGAAAATTCTGTGCTCGGGACGCATTTGCTTTGCATTCAGCTTCAACCTTGGAGTACTCCATCATGATTACGAAAGTCAGGGGTAATATAGCGAACAGCGATAGTGCATACATTTTTGCACTATAACACCTTCTGTGCAGTTAATTATTCTATGTTGAGAAGACCAACCTTGATCGGAATCTATAGATAAAATAATCTCCGTCCTTAAATTGATTAAAAATAGACCTTTATTACGAAGCTGAATTAAAAACATAGTAAAAAAAGCATAATAAAAAAACATAAATAAATAATTATAATTATTGTGGTTTATATAACAGTAACAATTTAATAAGAACTTAAGTTTTAATTTTTGTTAGGTTCACTGTAAGTTCCAAAAATTAAAACTAATCATTTTCTAGTTAATAACAATGCCTTTATATAAAAATGATAAATATGAATAGTATCGATATTTATATAACTCACAGACTTTGGGTTTGTGTATTATCAGTTTGGCTGTATATATTTTTATCAAGTCCGGGTGTAACTTTTTTGAACACCTGAATATATGAAAGGTTGTTGATTTTGTAATTGCTTAAAATAAAAAAAAATAGCCAATACACGATCGTTTTATACCCAAGGTGTGCCATTGTTAAATTTCGATGAACTTACTTGTATAACTTTTTGCATTCCTTAAAATTTTATTTTATTTCGCAACAAAGGCATTTTGATGATTGCTGGGACCCTGTTGTAAAACCGTATACATCATACAAAATAATCACTGAATCTGCATTCGAGTTAAGAGTTAAGTTAAGAGTCAGGAGTAATTAGTTTATGTTTGTCCCTTATACCAATGTTATGTATTAATTTCGTTTCACAAGATCAAAATTATTTTTCCGTACATATAATACAATAATAATATCCGCGTGACCGATTTCGGTCTCGGCGGTCCATCTCAAGCAACATTGGCCAACAGCGGAGGAGATATTATAGTGCGCAAACACAGGTGCACTCTCTTTTCCTTAGCTCTCATAATCTGATGGGATGGCAATCCGACACGATCGGAAATAGTTCAGGCGCAGGACCAACAGCTTAATGTGTTTTCTGAAGCTTCCAGGACTCGGGCTGCTACTGAGATTTTCCTGACAGAAAAACCCAATAACTATTTATTGGCCCGACCTCGGAATTGAACCTAGGACCACCGAGTCTGCAGCCTTATATCTAGCTACTAGACCAACGAATCAGTCCTATATTATATAAGGATTGTGACGAATTCGTTGTATGGCAATAATGAAAATGGTTCCAAAATTGCTAAGTTGATTTTACCTTTGCACGTTTAACGTATATAAGAATACGCGAAACAACCTCGATTCCGTTAAAGTTGTGTTTTGCCGACGTTTCTGTGTAATTTTCAGAGCTTCTAAATCAAGTATTTTATGACACTGTAATCATTCGAGTTTGTGACTCTCGGTCGTGGAATACAAATGTGCTGGGGAAAAGAAAAACGATACGTTTGTGCTTCAATATTAGTTTTTTTTATCAAGTATAAAAAATATTACTGTTCATATTACGTATGTAGTAGTAGATGTCATCTTTAATAATATCATAATACTAAAGAGTGCATATTTAAACGCGCTGATCTCAGAATTAATGAAAACTATTTAAAATCTTAATTATTATAATAGCTAATTTAATTAAAATGTCTATAAACTATACTGAAAGATCATACTACAAAAAATACTGGTGAAGCATTATTTAAAGCAGGTGAAACGGCAGACAAGCTAGACTGCGTGACCCAACATGTCTACGCAAGTCCAAAAGATCAAACCGGTCGGTAATAGTTTGATCGTCGACAATTCGAACTGCTCTACAATGAATGCGATCAAAAGGAAGACGCTGGTACTAGGAAGTTCTCAACCAAAGGTAAGAGCAGTACTCCATGTGGGGCTGAATTTTCGTCGTGTAAAGTTATAGGCGGAGGCCGACGTGAAGCCTGTCTTGCCTTGTTGAGCACTACAAGCTTTTGAGAAGCCAATTTAGATTTAACTTCCAATTAACCGCGGAAATCAGTCTATTATACCAATTTGTATTTATTTTCGTATGTGTATTAAAATATATTATTAACTCGTTTCTTAATTACTCTTACTATAAAAAGAAAAACACTACAGAAATATTTTACAAACTTTATAGGTATTATTTATTAGATATTATTTAGGTATTTCAATAATTGGATATTTATTATTTAATACAACATGGACTACACCCACAAGATATTGTATTATTCCCATTCTCATCTCTTAAAATAATGTCTAAATAAATTAATTTTGAGATGAACTTGATAGTACTTTTATAACTTAAACGTAACATACTTGGAAAGTGCGATTCAAGTTAAGTGTTACGACATTACGCGACCCATTTGAGAATACTATTAGGGCTTTTAATATCAATGAAAATTATGGTTTTATAACTGAATCAATGTATTATGAAAGGTTTAATTATATTGTTATTGAATCGTTTGATATGGCGTTGATAAATTTTTTTAATGATTAATATTTAGAAATCGAAATGTATACAAATAAATGAAATTGAAATTTCTGTCTATGACTTCAAAATAATTGCCTCTTAACGGCTATTTGAGAGATAGATAAACCAAAACAATCATTTATTTTTATTTCTGTCTGCCAGTCTGTCTATTTGTCCGGGCTAGACTTATCAACTTCTTACTCTCTCATACTGTTCAATTTTATTTAATTGGACAGATAAGGCGTGAGCGAAGCAACGGCCCAAGCGCTGGTTAAATTATATTTACGTAATGAAACTTGAGTTTCACATCTGATGTAGAAATCCTCACAGTGTGGCTATTACGAGTCTTTCTACTTATTTATTAGTTTAGTGCCTCGTGCTTCGAATAAAAAAGAATACTATTATTGTATTGTTATTCTATAAATCTATAATAGTAAAAAAATAACTGAAAAAAATAATCCCGCTGATTTTCTTTCGCCGGTTCTTCTCAGGTTTGAGGTGTTTATTTCCGAACCGGTGACACCGATTTATGACAATCAATAAGAAAGTGTAAACACTTCAACATTGAATAAAGATATTTGAATTTCAATTTGTTGACTTTAATAAACAGCGCCGTCTAATGATAATATCGAAATTAACCTGAGCACTATCGTGAATGTAAAGAAGTTCGTACTGGGCGTACTGATTACGAGTTGAAATTATTTAAACGACACACTGTACAACGACATACCGACATAAAACATCATAGTATCGTTTGTGTTTTTACGCTTTGATCGTAAAGAGTGAGTAAGCCAGTGGTAATTACAGATACAAAGCCATCTCATTTAAGTTCTCGCGGTTGACATTTCATGCATTTCTAATAACCCTTTCAATAACAGTGCAATAGCCTATCTATGGTATGCTGTTAGTTGTCCTCTGCTTAGCCTATTGTTCGTTAATCATCTAGCTGTAAAGAGTTTAATTACTGCTTCTCCTATTTTTAAAAGAAAACAGCAAGGTCAAACAGCACACAGTATAATTAGCTAAGCGTTCAAGTGACTTTTTGAAAAGGAAATTTTTGAGAGAGTGATATCAATATCTTTTTAAGAATAGAGGTCCCAACGAGACGGTCGCCGCAGCTGCGTCATTCTTGAAATTTGATTTCAATTAAGGAAACAAAAGCCAGGACTTTTATTAAAAGGGAATATCTCTTGCGGTTCCACGACGTTTAATATTTAAGAATACATTCGCAGAAGTCCAAAGATAAATTGAATTCAACGTTTTTTTTTTTGTGTTAAACAATCTGCTGGACTGATAGCCGTTACGTTAAATTATGCTAATTAATACCGAATATTGATAATTTGTTCTCTTTGTCAGTTTTATGTCATAGCGATTTTATGTCATTGTGATTGCTCATGAAAATATTCTTATTGTGTTATTTCAGGATGGATACAAAAAGTGCAAGATCATTATCTCATTCCCTAAAAATCTCAAAGTATCGATCGAGCATTACAGAAGATATTATGTCGAAATTTTGCGCGAAGAAATTTTCAAATGAACGAACTTCAAGAATAAAAATAAATTGCCCGTGAAATTTTAAAGGTGACTAGATTTCGAGTGAAAGGAGACTGTATTTTAATTCCTTCCGTATTGTGAATTCGGGCACAGACATAAGCTGTGGAAATTTTGAACGAATACAGGTCGGTTTAAACATTTCAACTTGTCTTCGTCGTTTATAAAATTTACTTAAAACCACAAATATTTAAAAATATTATTTTTAACTTGAAAGGAGTTAACATACGTTAATAAGTTATATAAAAACGAGGTTACATGTAAAAATAAAAGCAAAAACAAGTTTTGCAATATTTAAATATCTTGTTTCGTTTTATCGTATGGGTAGCAATAAATAGTCTTTTGTACAATGACGTATGGATTTTATTAAACTGCCGTTCATGTGTTGGAATTTTCGTAAAATAAAAGACATTTTATCGACTACGACTGTACTACCATCGGTTTGTATAACTGGATTAAATAGTTACAGTTTAAATTATTTGTCGGAACATAAACCAAAAAATGTTTCTATTAAAATGTTAAAGAAAAAAATATTATTATGTATAAGTTTATAATATACTATTATTGAGATGATGTCTCATATCAAGTATCTAAATCTGATGTCAGTATCGTGGAACTTTTTTCTTTGATCCAGAATCAAATATTTGTGAACAACTGAATAATCTGAAAATATCTCTTTAGACAGTAAATAAAACTGTAATACTCAATTTATAGCTGGTAGTAATGTTGTATAATATTAACACACGTATATGACGATTTTGCTACAAATTTAATAAATGCACAATAACTTTCTTGGAATAACTTAATGCTGCCCGCTGTTTTGTTGACATAATAATGTCCTCCTGACCGATTTTGATCTCAAGAGAGATTAGTTAACTACGTAGGATATTATAGTGCACTAGTGTGTACGCAAATACAGAATATGCACTCTGTATTCCCTAACTCACAATATAATCATATGGGCCAGCAATTCGGCATGATCGCTTTTTTTATAGGTGCGGACGAGTATAATGGTCACCTGATGGTAAGTGGTCACCAACGCCCATAGACAATGGTATTATAAGAATTTTGACTATCGCTTACATCGTCAGTGCAATAGCCTATCCAACCTTGGGAACTAAGATATTATGTCCCTGATGAGTGAGTGGTTCCTACCCAGACGAGCTTGCACAAAGCTGCACCACCGAGTAAAACGTGCTTTCCGAGGCAAAAGCAAATTTATTATATTTATTTATATCTAATTTTTTATTTCATAGAAAAGTTAAATATTTCCTGCACTTAATGTGTGCCCAAAACACAAAACATAGTTGTGTTGTCAGAAGGGTCAGTGAGCCAGGGTAACTACAGTAACAAGCAACCTAATATCTAACTCTCTTTGATTGGTAATATAAGGGATTGTTATTACTTCTTACAGTTCCAATATTTATATTGATCTAAATGTAATAATGTATATCAGAAAACAATCGCGATGAAATATTTTTATACCAGCACGAGGACGGTACGGTGCAGTATGTGACGAAAGGACAACAACTACACTAGTATGTTGCTATTAACAACTCACAGTGAAAATACGGCACTGCATGGAAAACATTCGCAAAATACGGTTTCTCCGCAAAAAGGTCGAATAAAAATGTCACCTGTGTATTGATTGTTACACAAAAATATGTACCACTAACTTTGATGTGCTTCCATCACAAAGTCATCATATATATATATATATTATAAATGCGGAAGTGAGTTTGTTTGTTACGCCTTAACGTCTTACCAACTAAACCGATAGTCTTGATATTTTGCCTAAAATTTGCCAGAATGAGGTGCTTAGAAGTGTATACCTAATACCTACCCCACATACGAGCGAAGCCGCGAGAGACAACTAGATTAAATCATACAGTACAAAAAAATACTTAATGCGGCCGTGGTATTAGTAATGTGTCAATATTTAATTCAATATCAATATTTGACAAAAAATAATTAAGTCTTTGAGATAATAATGGTCCTCCTAACCGATTTCGGCCACGGCTGCCAATCTCAAGAGAGATTAGACAACTGTGCAGGACATATTATAGTGCACAAGGGTGTGCGCAAAAACAGGTGCACTCTCTATTCACTTACTCTCATAACCCGATGGGACGGCAATCTGACACGACCGGAAAGAGTTTAGGCGCAGGACCAACGGCTTTACGTGCTCTCCGAGGCACGGGAGTGTACACACTTCCAACTTCCAGACTTCGGACAGCTACTGAGAATTTTCGACAGAAAATCTCAATAACATTTTATTGGCCCAACCTGGTAATTGAACCCAGGACCACCGTGTCGGTGGCCTTGCATGTAGCCACTAGACCAACGAAGCAGTCAAATCTTTAAAATACTCATTAATAGACATATCTTGTCTGCCTTGTCTAACAATGATTTTTAGATTGTAATTTGTAGCTCTGAAAAACGGAGAAGATCGACAGATTAAGGTTGAAACTGATAAACGATTATTTTTTTATATTTACTTCTCACTAACTTCACCCCAGACTGGTTGAAAGTACCGTAGAAGACGATCTACAAATTACATTTACAAAAATATAACCAACGTTATCTATTGCCTAATGCAACATCAAAGTGCTTCAAATATATATTTTCGCACAAAAATTTATCCGTTATAAAAATTTCCATCACCGTAAAGTTTGAATACAAAATATTTTTCTGACAAAGGACTTTTAATCCAGAATATCTGTGAGGTACAACATTGACTGCTGCACTATTGAAATCGTTTTTCATTTCAATTTTCGTATTGATTTCAAGGCTTTAGTATCTTTTGAATGCTTATATTTTGTTAAATGCTATTATAATATTCCATGTTCCATTCAATTTTAAAAATATAGATTCAAAGTTTGTTGTTGTCTTTTTCACACCTAAAATACTAAGCAACGTAGCAGTGCATTATAATTGCCACTTAATAAGTTTCGCCATTTGCTCAGCTTTGTTTATATTTTGTAGTGGGACGAGAGACTATTAATTTCTTACTTTTTATTTTATTTTACACAACCAGACGTTAATAAACATTTCAGATACTTCATAATTGTTCTCCAAATAATCCTTATTGCAGATATATAATTTCTAATATTACTCCCGAACATTATATTATAAAATTTCTTATAAAATTTTATATGCTAACATTACCTCTAGACGAGTGAACTAAGAATATATAAATGTCTCAAGAGAAATTTTTGTAAAGTGTTCGACAAAGGCCGACGTACATACTCGATAAAATAGGTCTTTTCTTTATTCCTGCTCTTTCTTGGTTGAAAAATTGTTGTATTTACAGTCAAAGTATGAAAATATTGAGAAATATATATAACCTATATGAGCGACTACCATTATTACAATAATAGTGTTTTTTCGACTAGATCACTTCGTGGCTAACTTATAGTGCTTTAGATGTTAAGGTCTTGAGTTCAAATTTCCTGTTCTATTATTTTTTGAAATGAAAGGCTCCTAAGATTTAGTCCTTCGATTGAGTTACTCATTGTTCTCGTATTGCCGCCATTGGATTATGAGAGTGAGAACATACGTTTGTTTGCGCACACACTGGTGTGCACTTATTTGTCTCTGTTAAGGTTGGCCAACATGATTTCAAATACTTGGTAGTAGAGCTCTGTGCAACCTGTCTGTGTAGGTACAACTAATCACATATTTTACTGCCACAGCAATATTTAGTATTTTTGCGTTCCAGTTTTGAGGGTGACCAAGCCAGTGCAACTACAAGCGCAAGGAAAATAACGTTTTCCCAAGGTTGGTGGCACATTGTCGATTCCCTTCAAATGAATGGGTAAAATTTCTTATATTCTATGATAATATAATATTATTGATCACATAGCATCAGGCAATCTGCCAGTCTAAATAATTTAAAAAAAGCGCCATTTGATTCCGTGATTTGTGTTCTTTGGTTATTAAATAATATGAATCTTTACATGATCCTATTCAATAATTGTTCATTTCATATAGTGTTACTAAATTAAGAGAAAGCATACTTCTTACTATTCTTTTAACATAACATATCTTACTTTATCGTACCTTAAATATATCAGAATTGTAATAGTCATTAAAATATGTTCGATAGGAGTTTGATCATAAGTTAGCCCACATTCCATTTCGTAGCTATTTCCTAATCAAATATTATAATATAATAAAATATCCATTTATTAATGATCTATTGTTTCGTTATTTTATTCAGGTAAAATATAAATATAACGTTTAGAGGAATGTTTGCATCGATCCAATTTAGTGTGGAATAAAAAAATATGTTAATGGAAACCACTTCTACAAATAATTCGTTTTATTTTTCTGCGTTTAAACCACTGGCTACTTGAAGGGAAGCCATAACTATAACAATACAATATTATAATTTTGTGTGGGAAGAACGCAAAAAAGACATGATAAATATGTTTTTCGTCCGACAAATGAAGTACAGTGGCATTTAATTAAAATACATAAGAACTGGTGCTATCACTCTGGATATAATGCATCATCAGCATTATTATTAATATATATATTTTAATTTGAATAGGAATTCGTGAGATAGTTTCTCGGATTGAAGCAGCATATTCTAGTACAATCAACTTCAACGACTAATTCAGTTTCTCTCGTCAAAAGATCACAGGGTCTATTGTCATCAGTGGAAGATAAGACGAAGTGCTATATCAAACGACTCACTTTGAAAAAGGCTATTAAAACGTGTCCGTTCAGTACACAGTGTTGCCTTCAAGTTATTGCGATTCGTGATGAAAATTCAGCTTTTGAGCTATATGAAATTAATATTAAAATTTATTAGTTGTAATACATTGTTTATTCTAATAAGTGACATATTCAATATATTCAAACCTTCCAAGCTAATTAGAAAGCGTGGGTGAAATAAAAAAACAAATTATTGAGAGGATAATATAAGCTGTACAGTGTACAACTGTGTAATAATAGCTTTTTAATACTTACATTACTATAACTTTTCTTCGAAATCATTATTATGCCATGATTGCCCAGTCTATTATTAAGCAACGATTTACTGTTTTTACTGAAACAAATAACATTATTTAACTTTCACTCGCCTTACTTTTAGACTAAACAAAGTATATTTTATCGATAATTTTATGTCCTGTGTGACTATTTTTACACTAGCTGCTAACCCTTTAAGCTATTACACAACAATTGTAAGTATTCAATTTACCGATATCATAAGTGAAGAGTTGGTAGTAAACTTAAATATGAATCAGGACGATAATATAATTAAATCAGTATAAAGTTATAGAATTAACCACATACATACTAGGGTACGAAAACGGCACCAAACACATGCGTCTCAAATCTCAGTGTTTAAATGTGATAATGAAGTGGCGAAAGGCAAAGTGGCTACAAGCTCCTGAGATGCCGCGCATGACGTTGAATAAGTAATGAATAATGGTACAAGTGCCATGAAGCTGATGCGAAAGCGGACGCGGTTTCATTCACACATTAATGATGGAATAATGTTTTTATTGGAAACACGATGGAAACGTGTTATTATGTAATATTGGAGTAAAGTATCTATGATAATACATATACATGTTCCAGTAGTGAACATATAGTGAAATATGATTTTTTTGTATAAATTAAGTCGGTAGACTGGCATATTAGCTACTAGGTAGTAAGTGGTCACATTCACCCAAAGACATTGGCGCTGTGAGAAATATAAAACCTTCCATAAATCGCCAATGCGCCACCAAGCTTGGGAACTAAGATTAACATCTTTTCCAGACAGACTTGCATAAAGTCCATGAAGTAAGAAATTATATTATATATATTATCAAAAACTTTATTACAATTTTATGATAAACAATATTTTTTCTTAAATATCGGTGGGCTCTAGTGACCACTTACCACCATGTACCAGTCCTCTACTCGTGCCGAAGCGTTAAACTAAATTTAATTATGTTTAACTAAAATTTCATGCATATTTTTAAAAAAAACTCAAAAGTGATCTTTACAAGCTTAAGGAGTATTATCTACTTTTATACTCTTAAATAATAAAAGCAAAATGTGATCGCCTCTTTCGTGACCCAACCTAAGAAGTCACGTCAAAGTTTAAACGAAACCAACTTTGTATTGCGTGTAAATAAAAAGAAAATTAGCCGAGACACAGTTTAGTGTGGGGTAGGTGGACAATTTATGACATTTCAACTATGATATTTTGAAAATTAGTGTAAAACTAATTTAACTAAGAATTAAGCAACAACTAAAAAAAATGACCCGCTCTTGGGCAAGAGCTCCCAAATCATTTGAAATGGATTTTAATGAAAATTTACATGGCTTTTACATCAGAATAACACATAGGCTACAATTTATAAAGATAGTGTGTGAATCGTCAAAATATGACGATAAGTGTCAAGTAAGTAGGAAAAAATCTATCATCTGCGAGCTATTCTGGCGTGCGCTGCCAAAACCGCTAGATTTATACATATGTAATATATGATGGAAATGTTCATCTTAAATAGTCCTACAAAAAAGCCCGTCATAGTATATATCTATATCTTATGTGTAAGCCATTATAGCCAAAATAGTGAACCATAACTACAATAAAAATTGTTAATTTATTTCAAGTGCACATTTGGTAGTAATAAATTGATTCTAAAATGAAAATAGACACTTTTATCGCTTCTGGTATTTAAAGTAGATAAAAAATTATTATGTCTTTCACTTAATTGATATAACACTTTAGTTCCCAAGATCAAGGAATGGTAATATTTCTTACGTCGCCAATGTCTATGGGATTTTTACGGTTACCTATATTAATAATGTAAGAAAAAATATGTAACTTACATTTACAAAATAAAACAAATCTATACTAATATATAAAGCTGAAGAGTTTGTTTGTTTGACCCTGCTCTCAGGAACTACTGGTTCTTCAAATTAAAAAAATATTATCGTGTTGTATAGTTCTTTTATCGAGGAAGGCTCTAGGCTGATTTTTATTCATTATATTTTTATTAATTATACGCGGGTGAAACCGCGGGGCACAGCCAGTTATCTATAAACACTAATTAAGCATTTGGAAAAATCAATGTTGCTTGCCCGAGTTTAATTTCACTTCAGCTAATATTTACATTTTTGCAATAATCACAGGTCGATACCAACTATATCAGAAATTAATTCATTTGAAATTATAATTAACGCTGTCTGTATATGTATGCAAAAATATTATCATTGCAAAGCATGAATCCTAACCGATGATCGTGGGTTCAATCCCGAGCAAGCACCACTTTAATTATAATGTGCTTAATTTGTGTTTAAAATTCATCTCTTGCTTGACTGTAATTTCCTACACATCGTGAGGAAACCTGCATGTATCTTATTTCATTGATATTCTGCCCTAAGTGTGGAATACTTGTATTGGAGTAGCGTGGTGGAATAAGCTCCAAATCTTCTCCTCAAAAAAAGAGAGGACGCCTTAGCCTAGTAGTGGAAAATTCATAGGATGTTACACTACTCTAATAAAAATTATGCACTCTTAATACTAGATATTCGAGGGAAATACAAGTAAATTTTCTTGTATTTGATACATATTATTTTCTTAGATTCATATACGAACATACTATGTTCATGCAAACAAACAAACTAAACCAGACTAATTCATTAATACATATATTTATAACTGTGGCTTAAATTATTTATTAACTTTTAAAACGGAATTTAAAGAAAAAAAACAATGCTACAAACATTGAAACAAAAATACACATTAATCGTCTTTATGCTCTTAGAAGAACGATACAATGCTAACCAGCGTTCAGTGTAACATCATTATCGTTTAACAAGGGTAGGCTATACGGGGCGACTCACCATCTCAACAAAGACGGCTCCTTGGAAAATTCTGCCTTTACAAAAGTTATCATCGGCTCTTTAGAGCCAGCGACGTCCCAGCGCCTTATACGTAAACGAACGTAATAACGTCTTTACCAAAGCTTACCGCCACATCGTCCTGGCTATTTTATACCGAATAAAATCTAAGCCTACGATCAGAATTGGTCCCGATGGAGACTGTAAGTTATCCAAAAATCCGAGGTGATTTAATGTGGCGAGGAAGGTTTTAAAAGATCTCACCGAACGTAGCTACCAAATGGTACTCTAGAGGATATCTCTTTATTCCTTTTAATGCGACTTCCGAATTAGATTAGGCGCGAAGATACGGAAACGTGTTATAATAAAGTTGGATTGGTTCCCCGTTCCGTTCGGTGTTATACAATTCTTTACGTTTTTTAGGCGACTTTACACGAGTCATTCAAACGGTTGTGAATTTTCAATGCGCATTAAAATGTTACAAAAAGCTTTTTCGATGGCAATAGCCCATTCATTTCGGGCATTAAAGAAATTTCATGTAAAATAATTTTGAATACACTCGAAAATGAATATTGATGGCAATTATTGCTGAATAAATATATCTCAATAGGCTTAATACAGCTTTTTGTCCATATTTACGGATAACGAATATTTTGTACTTGACAATATATTTATTGAAATTTAATTTTACATTCAAATATTGCAAGAACACTAAATAACATTTTGTTGTTTAACATCGCATTTAGAACTAACGTGATTTTACTAAAACGTTATACACTACTTTTATTGATGCTATTATAAATATTTCGAGCAATGGCAATTCATCAAAACAAATGATTTTTTATGCATCATTTATTGGTAAAACATTTAAAACATCTAGTAATAATCTTATTATTCAAAAAAAGAAAAATTTCGAATTTCGAATATTTAAATAAAGAACGTGAGTTATATTTTTTATTATTCAGCGAAATTCTCTTTCGTATTTTAACTGGTTGAGACCGTAAAGCTACCAACAAGTCTCTTTACGACAGCACTCATCGTAACTGAATGATTGCGCTCTGAGTAAGCTGTGAAATACAATAAGTTGAAAAAGGAACGTGTCACGAATGACGTGTGTATTACAGGGGAATGTACGTGTCGTGAAGATTGATATCGAATTATGATTAAGGTCAGCTGAAACCTATCTATTACTTGATTGAAGGCTTTTGTTCAAGTCCGCCTGGGTAAGTACCACCAGTTCGTAACATATTCTACCAGCAAATTATCGTTGTAGGGTTGGAAGGATGATTTGGTTGGTTGATGGTTTGGTTGAATTGGACTTCAGGCACTAGGGACATAACGTCTTAGTTAAGGAATGTTTAATGTATCTTACTGGGCCATTATCTATGGGTGGTGTATTACTATCAGGTGGAGTTTCAGCATCCAATAATAAAGGTATAATTCATTTTAATATCAAACAGTGGTTCTTTAGTGGTTTTATAGATCATGTATTTCTTCTGTCATACAAAAGTTGCCTTATGAACATACAAATGAATCGTTTCCACACGACACTTAAAAAATAAACAATCTGTTTATACAAAATATAAAACTGCTATGTTCGTTGCGATGCATGTTTTCTATTCACTGGGCAATCTTGGCATACGACTGTTAACTTAAAATAAATTATTTTGACCATAAATATATTTTATTTTTATAACAATAATTGTTTTAAATATCGATTGTCTTTTAAAAACAAGAATGATTCTGACGAGTTTAAATAGGCACTTCGAAAAAAATAATAGTGCAGGAATAAAATCAGAAGCTATTTCTAAAATGTTAACTTTGATTCTTTGATCTTATAGAAATATGTAGAGGAAAAATTGTAAAGATAAGTTCGAAATAGTTCACTTTCATACCTATGAAATAGGAATGTGAAATATCGCAATTTTCCCCGTCCGACATTTTTATGCTATATCATAGACGTATATTAATAGAACATACAAAGAATACACCGCTCCCTATCCCATAAAAATAAATAAGATCTCTTCCCGCCCGTTTCGATATTTTATTCAAACACCAACTTTGAAGTAACTATTAAAGTCGTGATATTGCCACTCGAATCAATCTTAAAGTGTAACTTTTCCTGACGGAGGTAGTCGCCTAGTCGTTGGCACAAATAATGGGGAGCCGGAATGTCTAATGAACTTCTGCACCTCCTCGCTAGAATCAAAAAGGTTTACAATCCATAGAATTTAAAGCGCTGTACGCTGCAATACGTTCGAATATTGTCGCCTTCGAATCAAATGTGCCGACTGTTGACGCGATGTGTTTCTTCCAGCGCTACATAATCCTAAAACTTGTTGTGACTTGAAGTAATAATAGTGACAAGAGTTATTCAGATTCGATCAGCTCTTCCTCATGCTATGCGTGGTGGAATGTAAGAACTATTTCTACATCTGAAATAATTTAAGCGAGTCGTGGTCCGCGACGGGTTCTCTCGCTCAATTAAGTGTTTCGGCTTTCATTGCTGGAAACTTGAAATCACTTTTGAATTCGCCTCAAATTCGTATATCAACTATATTGGAATAGAATGTAATTTCAAATTATACTTGAAAAGTGCCAGCTTTTGGCAATGATTTAAAAACACAAACTCTTTGAAATACTCGTATGCTAATAACTGTTTGCTTTTATTATCAAACGTTTATATATTATGAAAAATATGGATTCGATGAAATAAATTATCTACCATTAGGTAAATTGTTATCTGATTTTTTAAAAACGAAAAGTTTTGTAGAAATTATATTTTGTCAGCATATAATGTTTTAGGCCATAGAATATAATTTAATCTATATTTGCTAGTAATATTTATATCACTTTCTTAATAAAGGGCGTGAAGAATAGTAGGTGATAATTCCTTTAAAATGTACTTGATAATTAAGTAGATGAATTTCACGTCCCATGAAGCGATGTCCTACATCGTTGCTAATTAGATATTAAATCTAATAAATTTTTGATTAGAATAGTTATTGCACAAATGGACTGCATTTGTGCAATAACTTTACTATTTAGCCCACTTCTATACACACACTCATAACTACATCAAAACGCATACTGACACATCTAAATGCAGTGTTTGAATACTATTATATAAACAATATAATATTTTATATTATAATATATAAATATTACATGTCATTTAAGGTCCTCTTCATATAAATTATTTGCAAATTCATATTTATAAAGATATCAACGGAAACAAGTTTGGTCACAAGATGTACTTTAGTAATCATAAATAAAATATTGATACAGTACCGAGAGGGAATGATGACCTCAAACACTTGACCGAGCACTTTTTTTTCTAAAAAATTTTTGACCAAAACTTAAATTTACCGGTGTGTCTGGAGTGTGGGTGGAGTCCTCGTAATTTATACGTTTATTGATGCTGCGTTATGTTTGATGGTGAAAAATGTCGGATGACGGTTAGTTCCGCAACTCAATTATCTCGCAATAGAAAGCTTTAAAGTGCAAACGTGAGGAGGGTGTCATAACAGAACTGCTCCGCTAAAAAGGGGAAAAGAAGATTGCATTACGCTTCATCATAAAGGTTATCTGTATCCAGAGAAACCATAAAAGCATTAGGGATCTACTCAGCTAGACAAGAGAGTCAGGATAATGCAAATCCCGTGGCGTTACAAAAAACAAAAGCATTTAATGTCGATCAAAATTAAAACTGAGTCGTAGCTAAATTGAGCGAAAAGTAACTTTATCGTGTTTATTGAGTATTCAGATGGTGTTTGTTTCTTTCTAAGTCAACAACAAGTAAGTGAAAGTATCGAAGCATTTAAAATTGTGGAAATAAAGTTGTGAAAGTTGAAATGTACATCGAATCCACGTTTCGCTGGCCACTAAACAATATCATAGAAAAATGCTGAATAGCCACTCGGCCCTGTCTCGGCGGTCTTAGCCGCTCACAAACTTTTATGTTGTGAAACTTGGCTGTTTGCGCTTGACATTTATTGCTTTTATATTTTACGATCCCTTGGAAAACTCGCTAAATGTTATTATACATTGTAGGTAAGGAAATGAAATGGATCTTTTCAATCAAAAGTTGGTGGCGTTGAAAATCTTGTAAGGTGTTTCGTTTTCCGTGTTTTTCCATTTCACTTCAATTATTTCTAAAGTATGTTAATAATAATATATTTCTCATATGAATTCAGTATATTCTTACATAATATATTAGTAAAATTATCTTAAATAATTTTAGTAATATATTATAAATAATAAGTAAGTGTGTGGCAATCTATATAAATAAATGAAAGAACGCTTGTAGTTTCAAAATAGTTCCCTTTACTGTGTGTATACTATGTATCTGTTTACCCCTATTTTAGGCATATTATTAAAATTCATAAAAACTAAAGCAATTTTTAATCAATGTGTAACATTTGTTGCCGCTAAAAATAAATTTTATTATCTAAACTAGCAAAACTCACATGACGTTGATACTGATACAACCGGAGTTGTATCCGTAGCAAAAATCCGAGCATGTTCATTGAACCCGAGACAGAAGCCGTTTCAAAAAAAAGCACCGACAAAAAATCGTGAAACTCGTCGTTGGTCGACTTTTAACATAGACTAGTACATACTGTACTCGTTACACGTTACTGTGTCTGTGACTGTTTCGTTACAAACGAGATGAGACGAGATTGCTCAGTGGTTAGAACACATCAATACTTAACCGTTGGTCAATGGTTCAAATCAGGGCGACCTCTGAATTTACATGTGCTTAATATTTGTATATATGTAATTCATCTCAATCATCATCAAGCAAATTTTGGTGTATTCCTAGGTTTATTAGTCATATTATTTTTAATTTTACCCCTTGACTTCTTTATATGATTCAATCTTAGGCCATATATTGGTAAATTACTATAAACCATTCCGATTAATCCAAGGATTCACTTGATTATTATATTTATAATGTTATACATTTAGAAATATCAATAATATTTAAATTAAAATTATTTGAAATAAAACGAAAAACTGCTGATGTTCTCTCGCCAGTGCGTCTCAATTTTTGAAATATTTATATCCGAACTGGTGGTATATTATTGACGATTCGTAAGCAATTTTGATTTAACTTAGATAATTTTAAAATTTACGGTTAATAAATAATAAAATTCAATCATTTGTGTAGTAAGAGTGTATAAATGAGATACTGAATTATTGATGAATCAATTACAAAATTTCTTTATGTTTTCTCGTTATATAATTACAATCCAGCCTCTTTGTTGTAATAATGAACACGATTTTCAAATCGCTAACAAATACTTCAGAACAGTAATTAAAAAAAATTCCTTTTTTTTTAAATCAATTGGCAATTTTATCATCCTTGTCCGTTTGTGTTTGCATTTGATCTTAAGCTCAGGAGCGAAATAAAACATCTTAAAGAATTTGCAATTTGTCAATTTGCAATTTATTTATGTCAAAATACTGGTGCGCGATTTGTAAAACGTGTAAGTTTTTAGTGATTTTCTAATTTATTTTACACTTATCCATAAGCATTATCTTGAATTCGAATGTTTCAGCGCAAGTTACATTCATTGGCTAACTGTGTGATTTATTTCAAGGTTGTGGAGCATCACTTCTATATAATTTCTTACCAAATCCCGACCTTCAATTGCGAGAGACGATCCTTATCGAGTGAATCCACCAGCTATGCTTGGCTTAAATATAACATATTACTAATTATCGAGTACATATCACAGTCTAGGCTCTCAGAGATAAAAATAATGTTCCTTTTAATTGTTCCCATTAACAAAACCTTCCTTTTAATTATAAAATTACTAACTATAAATCTTAGTTGAAAAAATACGACAACAGCAAATAAAATAGCACCATCACTCAAAAAGGCATACACAATTGATAAGATCATTGACTTTACAGCTTATCTGTCTTAATCTCTTAGCCCAACGATGTCCCTAAATGAATCCGGTTGAGATAGTTCTAAAGTCAAGTCAAGGTGTAAAGCAACAGTGCAAATTTACAGCTACTGAAGGAAAGTTTTCTTATCCTCTTATCTATTCTGGTTTGTATATATCTGACCAATATGTAAAAAAAAAAACGCGTCAAATATCCTTTTTTGGAAGATACAATTTACGTAGCAGTCAGTCTTAATGCTTGTAAAACCACATGGAATAGCCAGATTTACTTTAACTATTGTAAAATGTTTTTTCTTATACTATTCATATACTGATTTATTTCACACGAATCTGTGAATCGGAGTGGAATGTCCTTTTGCGGTACAAAACTTGCGCATTATATATTATCAGAACGTTGAAAATGATTGATTAAGCTCTTAACGTTATAGAATGTATCTGAAAGTGTTTACTGAATGAAGCAAATATTCTGTTCGATCGAAATGCATGGTGATATTTTAACCGACGATCTAATATTTAAAGGAGACAATGTTTTTGTATAAATAAATTAAAATCCAAAGAAGTGTTTTTTTTTTGTTTTTGTATAGGAAGGCGGACGAGCATATGGGCCACCTGATGGTAAGTGGTCACCAACGCCCATAGACAATGGCATTGTAAGTAATGTTAACCATCGCTTACATCGCCAATGCGCCACCAACCTTGGGAACTAAGATTTTATGTCCCTTGTGCCTGTAATTACACTGGCTCACTCACCCTTGAAACCGGAACACAGCAATACAAAGTACTGCTGTTTTGCGGCAGAATATGTGATGAGTGGGTGGTACCTACCCAGACGAGCTTTCACAAAGCTCTACCACCAAGTGTGTTTTGTCAAGCACCTAATCATATAACCATGAACAGCTTACATAGAAGTTGTGAGCGACAGTAAGTCGGACAACGACCCAAAAACGAGATCCATGGGATATTATTCCAAATTTTTTTCAAAGTTACAACTATTTTCCAAACGATAGCGAGATCTAAATTCAGTTAGTGGCCACATGTGCCGGAAGCTATAAATTGTCGAGGTTGGTCTTCTTATTCGGCTCACAGCAGCTGCCCACCTCGTCTAGTGGCTAAATATAAGGCCACAGATGGTCACCGGTGGTCCTGGGTTCAATTCCCAGGTCGGGCCAATAAATAGTTATTGGGTTTTTTTGTCAGAAAATTCTCAGTAGCAGCCCCGAGTCTGGAACTTGTCCGCTCGGATGATGAGAACTAAAGGTAAGAGAGTGCACCTGTGTTGTGCACTGTAATATCTCCTGCGCAGTTGGTTTAATCTCTCATGAGATTGGCCGCCGTGGCCGAAATCGGTCTGGAGGACCTTACTTACTTACTTAGGGCAATTTGAAGGGGATCGCATAAAAATTGAGGTGAAATAGTTTTCGGTACTCATGCGCCGATTCCTCTAGAGTAATTGTGAATTTCAAAATAATTTGTGAACATCTTCATGCCAGTTAATTTTATAAACTTCGATGTCAAAAGAAAATTAGTGAAAATCGTAATTAGATAACAACACCAATTTTAAAAATCATTATTTTACTATTATTTTTTAGATGAATGTCTTTTCAGGTTATGGTACTGTAAAAAATACGAACTATTTTTAAACCGGAATTACACATGCGGGGTGCATGTGTACTTCCGGTACACAGGTACTTATACGTTACCTCCCTAAGATAGTGGTTATAATTGCAATAACTAAATAAATAAATAAACTCACACTTCAAGCTGCAGCAATAAAAAGTATCGCTGTTTGGTGGATGAATAAAAGGCCTTTTGTCTTTGGATAAAACAAAGTTTTAACGGTGAATATGTCAGTTCTCAATCTGCTATTTCATTTGTAAGATTAGAAAAATATGTTCATTCTTCCAACAAAAGAATAAAATTGAAGAGCACAACTTTACGGGGACTCGTTAGGAGAACCGTAGCGAAGTATAGTATAAAACAAATACTTGATAGCTAGCGATGTCGACTAAGATCCGATTTCTTTTTATTTTTCTTGCCCAAACGGTTATAATCAGATTGTTTTACTGGATGCATTTCCCGTCTTTTCATATATTTTATTCTCATCGCTAACTAAATATTGTTCAAATTCTCGATATTGTATCAATTTTAAAATATACCTACACTTATTTGGTTCTGACGTCGAATTTGTAGATTTTGATTTTACTTTTATTATTGCATTGCATACTTCGTCATACTTCGGCATACTTTTTATAAAAGTGAGATACTTGTGTTTTAATTAATACATTAGTTGTCGTTCTATGAATGTTTTAAAATGTAAAGACAAGAGTCACTATTGGAATCATAAGTGTAGATAAATATATCATAATGATGTGCAAATATAAATAAATCTTTAAATTTTTCTTTAATTTAAAAATATAACATATTAAAACATATAACATCAAATGACTAAAATAAGTCTAGACAATTACCTTATTTATTATTTATTCATTGGCTTCTTTCTTATTTATTTCAATTTAAAAATATCTTATTCGCATATATTTATTAATGTAGATACATATATAATACAGCTTATTGAGTTAATGAGTCGAAGAGAGAAGTTGGTTAAGTCTATCAAATTGTAAAACAATACAGAACGCGTGAAAGATCAAAAACTGAAATGTACCATTGACGATAATAACTATAACGTTTGAATGATACACGCATCATAATATGTTACGCAAAATCCTATAGAGAAATTATCATATATATAACTTTAACTTAATTTCAGATTGATTTATTCGCCATTCCTCACGCGATAGCGCTGTAGCCTTTTTATATTTCACACAATCCAAAGGCTTAAGATAAGTTGCAAAGTATCCATATCGCAATCCGTGGCTAATCTGCGATTCGAATAAATTTTAATGGGTACAAATAATAATTATTTACTAAGAATTATATATGGAACAATTTACATTTTACTACGTTAGAATTTTTAGATAAAATATTTTAAAACATCTTAACACTGATTTAAATAAATAATAGGTGTATTTTGAAAATGTGCTTTATTTATGCTTGTTAAGAACAGAAAATCGCTTGTACTCATCTTACCTGAAGGGAATTAATGAAGACCGATGAGCTTAAGTGCATTGAATTAATCGTACATTTGTGGTGAATCTAAGGCTTTATCTCGCTGATTCGCCCTCAAATCGCCTTAACTATTTATATATATATATAGAATAAGTAATAATATAATATATATAAACACAATATAATATATAGATTAGTCGTCAAATATGTCACCGTTATTATAAGAACTAAAGTCCTCCAGTTGTGTGTGTGAGTCCTTCCTCGTGAAGATAAGGTGCTTCAAAACATTCTGAGCATAACATGAAAAACATAAATTAAGCTCTCGAAAGCCCCGTGGTGCTTTCCCAGGCTTTAGCCACTGGATCCTTTCAGTTAGTTTTATGTAAATTTTAAAGTTAATAAAACTCACAATCGAAACAAAACTTAAGAAGGCAATAGATATATTGAGAAGTTAAATTTTCTTGTTTATTATTTTTGTGTGACATTTCGTAGTTTCAACTTGCTTTAATAATTTCGGATCTCAACACCTTAAGTCAGGAAGCTTAACACAGTAAAGCGATTGAAGATCGGTTCTTTAATCCTTAGGAGCTCAAAAAGAAAATAAAAGATATTTCCATTGCAAATTTTGGCAAGTTTGATTTTGATCGCCACTTTGGGGAGGCCAATGAGGAACAAGATTGGCTAAACTTGTAGTTTGAAGTGAGTAAAATGCAAATTCGTTTGTGTCTTAAAGAGGAAATTAGACAAAGTTACAGCTGCGCTACTTTAATCTTAAAATTGATTTAGACTGTGCCTTTTAAAATTTGTTACGTAATACTACGAACGTAATTATTACAATATCACTAGATTTAAAATATTTCAATTTCATTAATTTATTATACTATATCATACTCTTATATCCATTATATTTATTGCTAATACATATTAAAACACTAAATTATTAATTCATAGTGTTTGTTAATCATATCATAACTTATAGTTTTGGTGATTGATTCTGGATAGAGTATTGAGTGAGCCAATGTGAGAACAGGTTATATACATGGGCAACAGTAATGGCACTTTTATATAGGCGAGAAAATTGTATATTATTTTATAGCCCGGGTAATGTTAAGGGTCATTGACCCTAATAATAATACATCATCATAGTGTATAAAGGATACATCCTTTTGAAATTCGTCTTATAGACTAGGGAAAGGTATGATATTATAGTGTACAAGTGTATGTATGTACATAATACAGCCACTTGTATGCTATTTCTTTTCATTCGATCTCATGCGACGCTAGATCCTTATCGAGCTTATGTGCGATGTCATAGCATCACCAGTATTAATTTCTGTGACTTTTTTTTACAAATCAACTAATGATGTATATTAAAGCATGAGCTGTAATAATGTAAGCTATCCACCGTCAAAATTATAATAAAATACTGAATTCCTTAATTATGTTTAAAATATAAATGTAATTTTAAGTGATAACTCCTATTTCTTACAATATTTTAAATGTATCTTTTAATATATTATTCCGAAAATAACAATTTAATTTTCTTTCAAGAATTCACCAGGCACAATAACTTGTATATATTATTGTTCGTCTTCACTTCTCCTCCTTCGAGCTTCTATTCAGCCATGTACAAAAGAAACTTTACGTTGTAATACTCTTGATATTGTGATTCCTTAGCACTTACACACAATAACGTCGGATCATTATAAATATTTATCTGTAAATATTATTTTGAATATCGAATGTAGTTAGTTTTATAAATACTGTTTAGTTGCGTTTAGAAAAAGTCATCGTTAAAAGTTAAATCATTTTCAAAATTGCTCTTAGTGATAATAATTATTTTTGTCCAACTGTGTCTTAAATTATAAAAATTATGTATCACTTATAATGTAAATGAAATAGTATAAAAAACTATAAATAATATAATGAGATATATTCAAAGGTCTCATCAAACACCATGTTTTTAATAATAAAATTTAAGTCATCAATTTCAAAAAGGTAAAATTCAAAATAACTTGTATTGCTGAAAAGAACATTTTATATGCGTCATAATTTTAAAATTGTATTATATAAAACACTTTTAAGAGCAATATCAGAAATAAGAATACATTTTAACATCGTTATAATTAAATAAATTGCGGATTATAAATTCTGAAAAATGAAACGTTAAAAGTTTTCAATGTAAAAGTTTTGCATCAGATTCCTAGAACAATTACTCTATAGAGTGTTGTTGCTTATTTCAATGACTCAAGTTAATTAATATTGTTATTATATCAATTTTAGTGTCAGTGTTAAGAATAAACTATAGGAGGCGTTTGTGAGTTTCCAACGAGTGGGAGAGAGGCAGCAGGGTCGCGTCCCCCGCGTCCCATGCTACGGCCGCCCCGCCTAGCCATCAGTCGCCCCTAAGTCACAGGTTCGTACGCAGCATCCGATTTCGAAAGAATTTTCGCACAGATTCTTTCGTAAGCGTGATATGCAAGCTAGTTGAGTATGTGATATAGCGGTTATAAACTTGTACTTTAAAAGATGTCCGTTATAACTTCAAATAAGATGCGGAAAATGTGTATTTTACACGCTGTCGGTTTATTATTTCCTCTTCTCGGGGTGTTGTCGGCGCAGTCCTTTCCCGTTGAAAAGATCGCTGTTGGTAAGTTTCTGAACACGTGATACTTATTTTTTTTTAAAATACTTTTGATTCTTTTTCTATTTCTTTAATTTATTGTATTTTGGTGTTCAATTACTTTTATTATGTATGATTATGATTTTTACTTAAAGATTTTATTTTTTTTAATTATTTCTTAGTGTTTTGTTGCTGTCTCGCTCACACAAAATGTCTTTGCGGTTGGATAGCGATATCGATTTTCTCTTTCTCTCTCGTCGCATTCGTCTCGCTCTTTCGTGAAATCATGTGGGATAGCAGCTATGAGAGCGCGTTTCAAAATATTTGCAATTCTACACCATTGTCTTTGCGGCTGCTCTTTAAAATATTTCGCTTACAAATACAGAGTACGATAAATTTTTATTTATTATCGGAATCTCATTGATAGAATTAGTGTTATCATTATTAATTGAGTGCACTTAAAATGCTTTTCTGTATTTTTAACAATTAATAAATGAGCGTTTGCTTCTTTTTAAATTAAATTCACAATTTAAAAAAAGAGAATGATTTCGACTTGCAATATAAATAAATACGTCACCTGGGCCCAGTAGATGATGGGGTCCTGGGATCGAGATCTGGGTAATCTGATCTGGTAAATAACATCAATTGAAGTCTTGAAGTTTTTACATTGAAACTTGGAAAGCCCGTAAAGCTGTTGGACCCGCGCTTAAATTTTCTCCCGTCGTAGCAGATTTGCCGTCGCATCGCTACTATTATCAGAACAATGTGTACTTGTGTTTGCGCATGCACTTGCGCATTATAATAATATTTACTGCGCAGTGGACAAGGTCTTGAGATTAGTTACCGCGACGATGCTGTACTATATATACTATAAATATATTGTACATTCATTTCACATTTGATGTGTTTTTAAGAAATTAAGTGAGAGGGCAAAGGTAGACCACTTAATGATGAACATTGAAGATGTTCATACTTGATCCGTCAAACTGACGATGGCGGTAGGTAAACTGTGATTACCACGGTACGACTGACTGAAGTGAAACATAGACGGTTATTAAAAAAGAAAAAAAAATAAACATAGCAGAGTAGTTAGTATCAATGTTACGCACAAACAAGTAAAGCTAAGCTTTTAGACACTTGTATGACATAATATTAGAATTAAGTCTATAAATTAGATGAATAAAAAATACATAAACTGATATTACCTATTTCAAAATAGAATAATTAAAAACACGCATATTTCGCGTTGAAATGCTTAAAGTAAATAACGTATTTAATTTGATAAGGATTAATATCATATCCGTTTTTATAGCTTTCCAATTATCAAATAGTTATGTAATCATTTTTTGAACATTAAAGTGGATATAGTTAGTTATCCTTAAAAGATAAACATGCCATCGCAGACTTTTCTATAGATCTATGAAAGGGGAAGAATTTCGCCATTTATTATTTTGTTATATTTAAAGGGGTTTTTACAGCGTTTTCGATGAAAGCTCCCAACCTGCTCGTTTTTTTCCGACTTCTTCAATAATTATCGTCATATTTTAAAAAAATTACTTTGTGGTAGAGCTTTGTGCAAGCTCGTCTGGGTAGGTACCACCCACTCATCAGATATTCTTCAGCAAAACAGCAGTACTTTGTATTGCTGTTTTGCTGAAGAGTAATTATGTCAGTGTAATTACAGGCACAAGGGACATAACATTTTAGTTCCCAAGTTTGGTGGCACATTGGCACTTTGTCCATTGGTGAAAACCGTATGAAAATCCGTTTAGCAGTTTTTTAGATTATTGCGTTCATACAGACAGACAGGAATCGTGGGGGACTTGTTTTATAATATGTAGTGATATAAATATATAAATATACCTATTATAAATTATAATCTGTGACGATGACATTAATATCAATATTAATAAATTGTAACTCGTCGAGTCAAGCTGCTACAGATTTTTTACACGTTTCCCAGCTCGCTATTTAAAATACCTTTTTGATTTTTTTAAATCCGCTAGCAATGTTGGAACTATTCTGCATTAATCATTCTACGTCATTCGATATACCAATATTTTCGATACTTATTTGCTTTATTTCATTTACGTTTTTATTAAATATTCAGAAATTTTGAGGTGTTTTTAATAACTACATTAATCAGTTATTTTATTTGAATACCATTGTTAATCGAATTTAATTTTTATTTTTTCCTTTTTTGTACCCAAGAGAATATATATTTTTAAGTATTTTAACAATTATAACACCTACAAAACTACTTAACCGACACAATTCTCGAATAATTTCATAGAACAAGAATCTTACACTTAAAACTTTATGCTTATTTGTATATTTATCTTTGCTAATATGTAAGGTTTCAGTTTCATTATAAAAATATTTTACCGCATAATGCGTCGGGTAATGTTTTTATCTCACGGTATAATGCGCAAGCGATCCCGTGACGTCTCCCGATGAGACCTGAGTAGTTTATTGGGTAAATCGGTTCATGATCGTTGCCGACGAAATCCACATACTTCTTGGGTACGTGGGCGCCATGTGGGCCATGTTTTTTCAGCGAGAAAAAGAACGATTATTCTCTTGACAAGGCTAAGAATGTTATAAATGTGGCCTAATTATTTTTACAAACAGACACTTATATTATAAATACATTCCTTGATCCAATCTTTGATTCTGATGAGTATCCACAAGAGTGTGCGTAAAAACAAATGCATGCTCTATTACGTCACTGTACTTTGCCGATGAGATGAAATCTGACTTAATCGGAAAGAGTTTGCAGATGCGCAAGACCTAAGCTTTATATGGTTTTCGAGGTACAAAAGTGGAAGCAGTTCAATTCTCTAATAATATCTCGAGAAAAAACATGAGCCTGAGTTTGTCCCAAGTATTGTAACAGAAAAGAATATAAATATAAGCTATATAATATGCCCCTCTGCCTCTCTTACTCACGCGAGTGATGAGATGAGTCCGCGGGTAGGAACCAGTACCATATAATATATAACTATATAATCACGTACATACATGAAAGCTTAAAATGTACTAATTCGTAGCTTTCCGAAAATAAATACTCCTTTCATAGTTGTTTCAAATTCATGCAAAAAATATTTTATGTACTTTAACAATACACAGTTAATTTTACTAACGCTCTTTTATCTCCATCAAAAATTTCGAATACAGCAAAATCAGGCTTATAGATCTTTGAGTACCTTTCAAAATATTTTTAAGCGCTGCTCTGTACATGAAAAAGTTTAACGTTGGATTATGGATGGCGTTGTTTGAAGTCCGTCTATTTTCAACACGGCTATCCATAAAATAATAATGGGTATGTAAAACGTTGTTCTTTCTGATTTCATATTTACGAAATTATATTATTATTTTTTATTTTTATAATACCATACTATTGAATACATATTCTGCATTAAAACCTTAACTAAATACAAATAACATTTAAAAATAATTATTATACAAGTCGTGACCGCGTGGAATGATGGCAAGAATGCTAGCAGCATTTCCCCTTTGAATCGCAATTCCGATTCTCTGGGCGAAAAATGAACCAGCCCTCATGTCACCAGTGGAGGCAATAAGGCGGGGAGTAATATTTTGGATGAATTTTTTGCCACTATTACTCCAAGGTCCAAGCGTTTCAACTGCAAATGGAACAAAAATATAATTTGGAATAAGAGACGAATATTTGTTACGTTTGTTCGTTTCAGCTTTTTCCGCGGCAGCTCCGGCTTTTAACATTGTTATAATATAGATGTCGCACGGGAACATGTGCATTACTGATGTAAAAATGAAATAATAACAATTCATTACATCGCCATTGCCCCCCAACCTTGAGAAATAGGGTTTTATGACCCTTATGCCTATGGTTACGCCTGCTCTTAAAATCGGAACAGAAAACTATTTATTGGTGGTGCCTACCTTGCTTGCACGTGATCCTACCTTAGTTCGCAAAATTGGCGGATATGCACATTTCTTTAAGTGCTGATTTCTATGGGGCATGGTGATCATTTACTATTGTTTAATATCATAATAGAACTAAACTATTTATATTGAAACAAAAGCTTATAGATGTTTTTGTGGTACTTTTAAAAAAACACGTTATGAAAATGCACGGCAGTATTCAGCTAAACTGAATGAGACCACACACAGGGTTTCAATAGTAGCCATTGAAAGCCATTATAATCCACCCCTCTGGACCTATTCAAATTTTTTCAACCAAATGACAAATATATTTGAAAAGATACAAATCGAATTGATAATAATTAGTACTTGGTTAAAATGCTCTCTAGATTTATAAACATGTTGATTTCAGTAGTTCCAAGCAAGTAACGTTAATATTATATAACAGTACAAATGTCCACGTCGAAATGTCATACATAATTACTAGAAAATACATTTTATCGAAGCTTGGATATTTTTATTTTATAGTTCCCGAGAAGACAAATAACTACTTCACCTGATGGTAAGTCGAAACGCGACAACGGCTAATACAGTTAGGAAGAACGAAATGCACTAGCCGCCCCGCCTTGCAGGCGCGCAAGATGCCTTTTTATGCCTTGTTTGAAGGAACCCAGGTCATAAAAGGAGGGAAACACTTGTTCTGGTAAAGAATTCCATGTTTTAGAGATGCAAGCAAGAAAAGAGTAGTCAAATTTCTACATGCGCTACGAAATTTGGCAAATTTTAGTTCGGCGGTGATATCGTGGGCCAGCACGCGTAGACTTGTCAAGGAAAGCACTCGCCGTGGTACAGTGAATATAAAGCACTCAACACCCGTGCCTTTCGACGCAACTGTAGAGGCTCGAGGTTGGTTGTGGAACTTAGTCGTCCCAAAAGTATGATCAATATTCACGAACGACCGCACCTCTGTTATGTATAATAGGCGTTTTGGCGTTATTCGTTATGGCGTAAAAAAACGCAGCACCTTCTTCTTCAGAAGTAGTTTTCATGTTATAAAAACAGCCTCGATATGATCCCTTGGATTAAGGTCGCACCGAATGTCAATCCACAACATGTCGACTATGCTATGTACCTGCAGCGTCGGCTGCTTTGCATCTGTAGTATAGTGCCACAAAGGAAAGGAAGAGACATTGAGGGTAGGCATTAAACTCAACAAGATTATCAGAGCCCCGTGTGGCAATAAGTCCTAACGTCAGTTTCAGTCCGGCCGGCTACTGCGCATCCGTGGTATCCCCCGTGTACTGTACTATCATCTACATAGCAATGTATGTACCCAACAGAGAGCATATCCTTGTTAGGCAGATGAAAGAGTGTGGGGGATAGCACAGACCCCCAATCATTCCTTACATAGAATTGTGAAGTGCAAACATCAACTAAAACGCGAATGATACTCTTGTGTAGGAAGCTAGCAATCCGGATGAAGAGCTGAGCTGGCAGACCGTATGCCGGCAGCTTGTGAGTGAAAACTTCTGTGCCAGACCCTGTCGAAAGCCTTGGAGATATCGAGGCTGATAGACAACGATTCCCCACGTTTGTCGACAGCTTCACCCCAGAGGTGTGTTATTTACGCTAGAAGATCACCTGTGGACCGTTTTGGTCGAAATCCGTAATGATCATTAATCAGAGAGTGATCTTCTAGGTAATGGATCAGTTGGTTATTTAAGATCCGTTCCATCACCTTACGAGCTTAGCTTTTCTCCAAGAATCCTGCACAAATTCTGTAGAGTGAGTTAGCTGGAATAGGCACGTCAAGACAGGAGACGGCTCGGTTGTTCACTTTTTGAGCACTATGGCTAGTATTCCATCAGAAACACTAGCTTTCCGTACATCGAACGATTGCAGCTCTGCACGCACATCACACTGCCTGATTTGGATGTCAGGCATCGTGTTGACACATGAAGGTATTTCCGTCCGCAGTCCTTTCTGCATGTTCTGGTTTGGGAGATTTCAACCACGATTTGTGGTGAGCATTAAAATCCACCAAAAACACCAGTTCCGCGTTAGGAAAGTGCTCTGGCGCAGCATCTGCCACCCGACCAAGATGGTAAAAGAGTCGGCTTGTCTCCAAGTCGCCATTGTGAGATCTGTAGTGGAACGCGTAGAATCAACTTTGACGAACCAGGTCCACACGTACTACTAATATGGAGATAGAAGAGTCCTCTAAGCAGGGCAGATGGTGATAAAAAGCATCTATCCTGACGAACAAGCACATTCTTTTCCCAAAGCATGAGATTCCTAAAGTATGTAGCCGGGATATTTAAGGTAGCTGGTATCATAAAGCCGGAGCACTTGAGTTTCCGTAAGAAACAACATTGCTGCCTGCTGCCGTACTGTCTTGAGATGGTGGTGGACAGCGTTGAGGTTAGCTAGGAGTTCACGAATGTTAGCGAACTCAACTTCAAACAGCGAAAGTATGGTCGGGGTGTGCACAGCTGATTGACCATTTTTTCTTTTATGCGCTGTTATGTCATTGGAAAAACAAGGAATAGACGTGAAGCGAGTGACGTATTGCCACGGTAGAGCTTGGTCAAAGTGTGAAGCTGTGTTTCCCCAAGCAGTTGCCAGAAGGGAAAACTCGTTTCGCGGCTATATCGTTACGCGACATTTCCTACCACTTAACTCTACTATAAGCCCCGTTAAAGAACTTCGTTCCAAAAAGGACATAACAAATGCCAAGTTAATGCCAGACCAAAATCTCGGCAGACTGAAATGAAAAGAGTCATCTGTTACGTTATTGAGCACGTTTCTTCGTGATCTTCATCATAATTATATCATCTGATATATACCTAGTCTTGCCATAAATACTGAAACGAAGGAAAAAAAATATTTTTTCTAGTGCAAATAACATTTATTCCTTTTACAGTGGGTTAGTTTAATACATAAATATAAAACAATTTAAAATATAAAAAGCATATTCGGAGTGGTCTCCATTGGCTGTAATACAGTCCTTTAAACGTTGAGGCCAGTAATCAATAGAAGCACGCACTCTTTTCATGGGAAAGTTCTTCACTACCAATCGTACGGATTGTTTTAGGGACTCCAAGTTATCATGGCGTTTAGAGCAAGCCGTACTCTCTAAAACTGACCATAAATCATAATCCAGCGGAATAAGATCGGGACTAGACGATGGCCAGCCTTCGGCTCTGATGAAGTCCGAAAAGTTCCTTCCCAACCAAGACTGCGTAGACCGAGCTTTATGACCCGGCGCTGAGTCTAGCTGGAAGGACCATTCTTGGTCATTGAACATGGTGTTGTTAAGGGGCTTCACTACCTTCTCAACAATGGTATCTTGATACATTTGTGCCGATGTTTTGATACCTTTTTCACAAAAGTATGGCTCAGTCACTCCTTCATAGCTAATACCCCACCAAACCATCACTGAAGTCGGATAGAGCCCACGTTGCACTCTGTCGACGAATTGGAAAGCTTCCTTAGAGCTTTGAGCATAAATACGGTCATTTTGTTTCTTAAAATGTTGCTCAATTGTAAAAAAATTCTCATCCGTAAACAAAAATTTTCTGTGACCTCCATTTGCGTACCGCTTCAGTAGTTGTTTCAATTTTACCACCCTTTTCTTTTTTAAATTATCAGTTAAGAAATGACCAGTACGTCTCTTATAGGCTACAAGTCCTAAGTTATCTTTTAAAATACACGACATGGTTCTAGGTGCTATCTTCATCTCCCGAGATAAAATCTTTTGCTTTCGGACAGGATTTCTCCGAATTCTTTCCCTTACTGCTTTGACCACCTTTTTCGTACGAACCTTACGTGGACGGCCAGATTTTTTTCTGTCACAAGCAGAGGAGGTCTCACTGTACCTATTAATAGCCCGGTACACAAAAATTTTACTAATACCAAGCGTTTGGAGAGTTTTAAAAATTGCATTTGGCTCCATACCTACTTTGTGTAATGCAATCACAGCGATTCGATTCTCTTTATCACCCCACTCCATTTTAATATCGCAAAATATTGTACAATGTATTGGCGCCAAAATGAGACAACTCAATGAACAATCATATAAAAATTACAGATTCCAAATTCAAATGTAATATTTTGGTTATTTTTAATTGTAACAGTATTTATGGCCAGACTAAGTATATAAAAATTTATTCATTTTAAGCACCAAAAAATTTTTCTTTTTTTATACTGGATGATCACACCTACAAAACATATTAAGCAGTTTTAAAATCATTTAGCGAGGCGTGGAAAGAAACGAATTAACTCATTTGTAAACAGTACTGGACTTCATGTTGACCCAAAAAGTTACGTGTTCACTAAAGAACAACATTATTATATGTAGTAAAATAAGATAATCATCACAATGTCAATTAAGTGTGATAATTTATAACGGTAAATGAAAATACACCAACCGTGTTATTTACACTACAATACACTGCATCGATCGGTGCTCGCGTAATAAACGAACGCTTATGAAGTATATGACGTAAATAAATTGTCTGACCACAGATTAAAATTATCAGTAAAGACTTTTATCCCATCAACGTCAAAAATATTACAATATTTAATTTTCGTGTTTAATAGTATATATTTTATTCAATTAAGTCTTAACGAGCACTTGGAAACCTTTAATAAAATATATTGTGACAGGTTTAATATAAAAGCCTGATCGATGAGTTAATAATATAATCTAATGTTTTTTGTTTTTTTTTTATCGGTAGGTAGGTATAAGGTGTATTACAGCGCTAATGAATATAGACGGTGGTAGTCATTTACCATCGAATGGTTCACATAGCAGGCTACTTACGTATAATAAATTAAAAAATATTAAACAAAAACATATACCATAATATGATAAAATGTTGCTACAAAACCGATGAGAAATTACTTCTAACAAAACTGATAAACTGATTAAATTATATTATTAAAATCAATAGCGATTTCATGAAACACTATGAACCCAGATAGAAATAATGACTAGCCCTTGAAGTTTGTACAATAAGTTTAAGCGACATTTGATTTCTATCGAAGTTCTCGTTCAATTAAAAGCTAACGAATAAAGGCTAATTGACCTCAAAATGTTTCGTGGTTAAAGGCTAGTTCCGATATATACAATGGATGCCTTAAAATGTTCTCCAATCCTTTGTAATCTATCGTAACAATAGTATGGCTGTTTAATATATGCAATCAATAAAGGCTTAATATTATATTGTTGTATATTTACTGTAATGAACTCACCATTTCCAAATTATTCACAGATTTCATCGAAACTTAACTAAATTTTCCATTGAATATCAATTTGAGTTTGATTCCTTCTATTAAAAAAATCGCTTAGTTATTATATGTTATTGAAAGAATCAATAACTAAATCAATACGAAAAACTTACACTAGACAAACTCAAGCACTTAGACCACGGCCAATGGAATTTGTCTAGATGTTGTTAAATATCCAGTATGGATGAAATTCTGCGACAAGTGTATTTAAAATCTCGCATTGGAGTAACTTGGTTCTATAAGCATCAAGCGATCTTTTCGAGAGACCAAAAACTCTTGGCATAGAACTGAGATAATAGGGTGTAACTTTAATATGACTTACGAGTATATATATGTTTGTCGCGTGCAAGATCGAACCCATTACAAATGACAGACAATAGAGTTTTGACGCAACTATAATGGACTGCTGAAATATTAAATAGACTTTGAATAAATTCTCTGCAAAACTCATATTAATACGACAACATGTTAACATAATAGGAAAACAATTAGCAAAATTAATGATTGAGTATCAGATGTTTGACGTCATATAATAATGATAGGTTTAAATTGATTTAGAAATTACACACGTGATAATGGTATACATAAAAAGTATTTATTCATTAAATATTAAAATTAATTTAAATATTCTTTAATAAGTTTTTTGAATAAGAGTTCATCGATTCGACAATTCTTATTCAATCATTTAATCTCTAAGGTAATTTTAAAAAACAAGCGAATCGTCCCAGACTCTTGTCATCGTCTTCTTTTCTTAGAATTAAATTACTTTTTTTCTCAATTTGTCTGGACTCACCCGTTCTCTTAAGAAACATTTTTTTACAAAAGGTTGTCTGTGAGAAATCGCTTTTAGCGATGAGACCGTCTTTGCGGTCCCTTCTGATATCAAACACGTATTGGTGTACTTAGGGACTAAGACTCGTAACGTTGCCGACTCTTATGACGTTAAGGGAAACGGCATGCGGCTATCTTATGCCATCTTTTACTTGGTGGTAGACCTTTGTGCAAGCTCGTCTGGGTAGATACCACCCATTCATCAGATATTCTACTGCAAAACAGCAGTACTTGGTACTGCTGTGTTCAAGGCACAAGGGACATAACATCTTAGTTCCCAAGGTTGGTGGCTCATTGGCGATGTAAGCGATGGTTAACATTTCATACAGTGCCAATGTCTATGCTCGTCCATCTTACTTTACAATAAAAAAAAACATGCTTAACTCCACTCTTTTACTCCATTTTGCTTTTAATGTATACTTAAGTTGCTTTACGTTATATTCTCAATGTTTATTCAGGCTTAATTATACTCTTTCAATAACCATCTATTTTAAATGTATAACATCTGACAGGCGGTGATATGACGGCCATTTTTTTCTATCTCTTATATGTCATCTGCCCTCTATATGTTGAGCAATAAGCCACATAATATATTGGATACGGAAATATTTTTAAATTGCTATCGCCGACTTCACTTATTTGAGGTAGCAATTTTCTACATGAATATCAATTTATTGGCGAAGCCATATATGTATGTATGTGAATTGCTTAGGAATACGTATTATTAGCTGCTCTATTTGAGACTAGCATCAATGTAGTCATGTAGTTCCATCAATTTCAAACTGATTAATCTTGACTAATCTCATGCCACATGGTCCGTCTTACGTTCGCTTGATTGTCACCTTAGATTCTGTGTTATTTATTATCATCTCAAAATGTCATGCTATTCATAAAATTAGATCTGTTTGTTCAACACAAATCGATTTTAGATAAGTTATTAATATTTTCATAATAATAATAATATTTTATGCATCAAATGAGTTCCAGTAATTTCCGTCTTTCCATAGAATTACATACGTTTCCAAATTAATTTATTATGAAATATTATCCAGAATGAAATAAATAATCAAGAGATTATCAACGGACATATCATAAATGAGATTTTAAACTGCTCTCATAATATATTTATTTAACCGGTCATAAAGCTTGGGCTTCAGAAGCTGGTATTCGATAAAAACATAATCGTAAATATTAAACAGAAAAGCGGGGATGTCCATTGTTGAGCGCTTGGCAGTTGTATTGTTTTGCTAAGTGTGAACGAAATCAACTTTATGCCTTTATGGCATGCGATAAATCCGGATGATATCGGCATAATGGTTGTTATTGATATCTATTTTGTTCCGTTATCCGAATGTATATCAGGCGATCTCATTATATTATTATCTTTTCCTTATAAGAAACATTTTTTATATTTTAATAGTTGTCAGCTAGAAATGGGAGTCTTAATTGAGGATTGTGGGTTCAAATCAAGCCTAGCCTTTTATGTGTTTAAGTTGTGTATATAAGCTATCTCGTTGTTAGCAGAAAAGGAAAATTAAAGAGTTCTAAAGATAACAGATTAGGTTTTTTTTACATTTCTTACATAGAAATGAATACGCCTTTGCAGATAAGACTACTTGCCTATATGAAGCATAATATAATATTCAGCAATCAAGAGGGAAAGTAAAAGCCAACTAAATGTTGTGGCCAAAACGTACATTCTACGCACACGTAGATAGTAAATATATATTATACTTAAAAATCAAGCCATTTGATATTTTTTATAGCAAATCACTCAATCAATTTTTTATAGGAAATTGACCATGTTATTTTTCATTTTTACGTTAAGCGTTATTAAATGCAACACATTAGTGCCAAACTACCACATTCAGCTAGCAAGTGCTATGCATTCAGCTGACATGATGTTAGATGATTTTTTTATTATTTGTAAATACAAAAAATAGGATACGAGAAAGCTAATAATTGTGATAATACATCACTTCGATTTGATTAATATTGATTGTACTGCTGTAATAATAGTATACTTAGTTGGTTGACATTTGCTCAATTTAGCCTTTGATTACTTACCATAAGTGGTATTAATTGGTATTCAAGCTATTGTCTTTGGAAGTTATGCGTAATTAATCAAATGATTATTATTCGATATGATTGTCGTATGTTCCTAGTTCGGTCAAGATAATCAACATTTCCCTATTCATTGGTTGACTGGGACAGTGATTGGATATCAGTCCTCGTCCTTGATAAGGCTGTTATCGATCCAAATAATATATTGCTGATATTTTTAAAAGCGATCGAAATACAGATTCTAGATATTGGCGATTTAGAGATAATCTGATTTATATTACTATATTAGTAATTATAATCTAATGATTGATGAAGTGAAGTGATGTGATTCTTTATTTTCCAGCACAAGTATTCGGTTAGAATAGAGGTAAGATTCGGTTAGAGAACGAAAGGTTTGAAAACCGGAATTATATTTCAATTTTTTTAATGTGCCACTTGGTGGTAGAGCTTTTTTACCCTGGGTAGGTTTTTTACCCAGACGAGCTTGAAAAAAGCTTCACCCACTCATCAAATATTCTACTGCAAAACAGCAGTGCTTTGTATTGTTGTGTCCCAGTTTGAATGGTGAGTGAGCCAGTGTAATTACAGGCACAAAGGACATAATATCTTAGTGCCTAAGGTTGGTGGCGGATGGGCGATGTAAGCGATAGCTAACATTTCTTACAATTTCTAAGGGCGTTGTTGACCACTTATCATCAGGTAGCCCATAATATGCTCGTCCGCCTACTTATGATATAAAAAAATAAAAAAAATATAGCAATATGATGACGGGGAGCTACGTCATCAAAACAATTCTTGAGAATATTTTCCTTAAAAATATGTCCAAAAGCTTGCTACTTTAAGTTTCTTGTCTCAAGGGCGTTCTTTATATTTAGTAGGCATCTTATTCACGTTACATCTGTAAACTTCATCCAAGAACAAGTGTAATAAAAACTATACCTTCTATTGTTAGACTTTGAGTATTATTTAACTTGAACGGAATAATGGGATCGAAAAAATGTATTTTTATTAAATTGTGAAAGTTACATAATGAAACTTTATGAAATAAATATTACATTTATACTTATCGGAATTTCATACTATAAAATAAACTTTTGTATAGCACAAATTTGTGCTTTTTGTAACTAAAGAACCAGAATGAGCCATGCAACAGCACAATTTAAACTATCGAGTGCTTTTTGTTTTCTATATAAATATTTCGCTTTGAAATCCAGCTAGGCGAGACAATGGCATTTATTGGTATAAAAATAAACTATTACAATGTGTCATCGGAGCAAAGCTACGAAGTAGTGAAAAGGTTTTTCCTTTTTATTCGATTGTAAAAAGTAATACTTCTGGTTAAATTAGCTTTGTGACATACAAAGAAAATTAAAACTGAAATACGATATTATACTAAGGATCTACTACTATATACTATTTAATTAGTGGGATAATATGATACTAAAGATTTTTACTTCATCCGTTCTAAAACATCATATTATTATTATTATCTTCGATATAGAAGTGTACACTCATGTGCCTAAAAGCACGTAAAGCCGTTGTTCCTGCACCTGAACTCTTTCCGGTCGTGTTGGATTGCCGTCCCATCGGGTTATGAGAGTTAGGGAATAGAGAGTGCACCTTTGTTTGTGCACACACTTTTTTTGTTTTTATGTTTTCATCTGCAATCAGGCCTTGGACTATAAGCTTGGACTAAAATAGTTGTTGCGATGGTTAGTGTGATGAGTGAGCTCTCCATCGAGAGCACTTCTCATGTTATGAGGGTGCTACACCCTCTCGTGCCTCACGCCTCTTTGGGCGCCTACGATATTTTTGGGTTTTAAGCTAGTTTGTCAATTGATTAGGGTGTAAGGCAAGCCGTTGTTGATATATTTTTGTAGCAGCTCTAATTTCTTCCTTCTTCCTGACATCCACATTGGTTTTAGGAGCATTTTGTATATTAGGAGTTTATTGTCCATTGACAATTTGCTGTTTCATCCTAGCAGCTAGAGCATGGTTTTATATTCAATGTTAAAGCTCATCTCTTTTGGATTCAACATGATTTTTCCAGCTTAGTCTGCGGTACAAATGGAGGCCAACGTATTTCACTGTGTCTGAGTGGGGAAGTATGTTATCTCCATGGTGTACAGGAGGACAGTCTGCGTTTTTCAAAGTGAATATTACGTGAGTCGATTTACATGCGCTTGCTCTAATTTTCCATTTATTCAACCACTTATTTATTTCATTTAGCCCTCTTTGAAGCGTGTGAGATGCAATAGCCGAATTTTTGCTGCTTGTTAATAGTAAGGTATTATCAGCAAAAGTAGCAGTGGTGACTCCCGTTACTACTGGCAGACCTGCCTTGAAGAGCGCACACACTTGTGCACTATAATATCTCCTGTGTAGTTACCTTATCTTTTTTGAGATTGTCCGCCGTGGCCAAAATCGGTCAGGAGGACCATTATATCACGAATATCTATATAAATTCCAGGTAGGCAAATGATCCACTACACCAGATGGTAAGTGATAGTAGAGTTCAAAAGCGACGACGGCTAGTACAGTCGTCTTGAAGAATGAATTGCACTGGCCATCTTGCTATGCCAGCCCGTAAGATGCTCCTTCAAGCCTCGTTTATTGTAACCCACATTTTGTGAGAAAGGGGACATGTGTGCTAATAGAGAAAACCATCTTTGACTGCGATCACATGCTTTTTTATTATTTTTCATAATGTATTGACATAGTTGCGTCTGACCTTATGAGCTGAATGTTACGGATAGATGTAAGAGGGGGCAAACGAGCAGGAGGCTCACCTGATGGAAAGTCACTACCACCGCCCATGGACATCTGCAACATCCGAGGACTTGCAGGTGCATTGCCGGCCTTTGAGGAAAAAGAATGCTCTCTTCTTGTAGACTTTTATGTCGTATCAGTTCGGAAAAGTCGCCGGCAAAAGCTGGTTCCATAGAGTGATTGTACGAGGCAGGAAATGCCTAAGAAAACGCAATGTCGTGGACTTCCAGGCATCGTGGTGGTGAGGATGGAATTCTGTCGCGATGTCCGGTGGTGAAATTCAGCGGCCGGGACTAATCCAAACAACTCCTCGCCGTGATATATGCGATAGAGGATGCAGAGTGATCCAACATCTCTACGCAAATCCAAAGAATCAATCTGGTCGGTAATAGTTTGATCGTCGATATTTCAAACTGTTCTACGTTGAATGTGGTCAAAAAGAAGAACCTGGTACTGGGGAGCTTCCGCCCAGAGGTGAGAGCAGTACTCGATGTGGAGCCGAATTTGTGCCTTGTAAAGTTTTAGGTGATGGGCCGACGTGAAGTACTGTCTCGCTTTGTTGAGCACTCCAAGCTTTTGTGAAGCCAATTTGGCTTTAACATGAAACATACATGTTTATATATAATTATAACATTTCAACGCCTTTACAGACTTTATATTAAAATAGATTTTTTTTTCTGTTTTTAAATATGAGTGATTTGTTTACAATTAAACCTAACAATATAACCATATAGATGTTCTCTCAACAAGATTCTGTGAGACACTGCGTAATGACATTAGCTCTGACACATATCAGGAAAACAATGTAAAGCGGTCTTTAGTCGCATCGGATAATGTCGACACTTGTTCCATCTTTGTAGCGTCTGCAGTTGAAACATTTGAACCTTGAAATGATAGTTCAAAAACATAATTATAAAAGGCCATGTTAATTACTCTACCGGTGATATGAGTGGTTACTTTTACGCCCTGAATCAGAATTCCGATTACACACACTTGACACCATTGTACGCGGTCATGATGTATACAGTTGCTATTTACAATTTTATTTTGTATTATACATTTTTAATGTAATTAATTATTCCGTGAATGACTGTTTTTTCAGGTTCTAATTTATTCTTTTACAAAGTAGTATTATCGAAGTAAGCTTTATCGAATGCAAAAGAGAAAACTCGAAAAGAGAGAGTCGAAGCATTCGTGCCGCGGTTCTTGAGTTCAAGAGCTCAGAATCGATTAAAGTATAGAGTTATATTGTAATCTCAACTTAAAACATATTTAGGAATGTAAATATCAATTTTATTAATATTCTGTACATATGCATTGTTAATAATATTATCACGTGATAGAGATAGCAAACGAATTACTACGAATATAAAAAAATTAGATAAAATATTAATATTGTGAATCTTGAAAAATATTTATTTATAATTTGATATTATTTTCTTAAGCGATACGTCCATATAATATTTCTAACGATGTATTTTACTTTTAAATGGCTTGGAGTGTTATTAAATGAAAACGACTGCCAAAGTGTTGCCATATGTAAAAGTACTTTGCAGATGATGCTGTATTTTTTATATAAAATATTTGTTCTCAATTAGTAAAACTACTCACGAATTAAAATCAAGCACTCACATATCTTAAAGATCCTTGAAATTAAAAATAAATAAATTTAAACAATGACAAAAAGTTTAACCTTCTCCTTAAACCTAAAAGCCTTCTCCTCAAAAAAAAGGAAAAGATGCCTTAGCTCAGCAGTGGGACGTTCACAGGCTGTTACTACTTACAATTACTACTAATCACAAGAAATAACTAACAATAAATTTTTCTATTGATGCCACGCAAATAACTTAGCCGCGTAATAGAATTTCGTTCCAAAAAATATATAGCTGAAGTTTGTATTTATTCCAATAATTAACATTTCACATAGCCGAGTCCAAGTCCAGCGTACTACGTAACTTCATGCTACAATTCTACGAAACAGAGCGACGACCTTGAACGTTAACTAGTCTCGCTAACTGCAACCAATTACAAAGAACAATGTTTTGTAAGAATTGTTTCTTTTGTTCTACAACTTCTTAAAGGCGTTTTGAGTTTATATAGTAAGAGGTACATGTTCAGTTATAAGTTTCATTTTTTTTTATTTCAGTGATTAAACTTATACAGCTAAGGATAAGTAATGAAATAACGTATTTTATCATCTTCAAGTGGATATAAAACATTATAATAAAATAAGACAAATTCGATCATTACTATTATCGTTAACATCAATTTTAAAAATTGCACATAAAATTAAAATGCATTGAAAAATATTTCAAATGTACTGATTTAGACCTTATAGTTGACCTCACTGACTTTTATATTAACTCTTCAATCGTTTTTATTTGTAAAATGTGTAAGTGATTGCGATTGATTAAATAGAAATATATCAACGGAAGCTTATATACATATTGTGTATACATATGTAAAATGAATATTGGTATATTTGTTTTAGATTAATAGACTCCAACTCCGTTTGACCGACAACCATGAATATTGGCATACACGATATCTATTTTTTCATAGAAAATGTTTTTATATTCCACTTTGTTGAACTTTCCACTAAATGGCACTGAAATTCATCAATTTCTACACCAATCAATCGACAGCCACGTTATATTGACATTTATGTAAAGGTAGAACAACACCAGCCGGATTAAGCTAGAAAGAATTTAAAAATATAATGAAAACGAAAATCAGCAAAAGTATTTGAAAGTACAGTCTTGCTATTTTCCTTTGAAATATTTTTACTGACCCAAACAGGAGTGTGAATATAGGATCTTGGGATCTGTTATATCTAGCAACTAAAGATCTCAAGGCAGTTGAGTCAAAACGTGTAGACAACATAGCTTACTAATTATATTCTCTTTGTATGGAAAAAAATGCACATCAAGCGAAAAAAGTTGATAATTTCTCATCCGTAAGGAGCTAAACAATTTATCTCACTCCGTCAAGTATCGTCAAATAAACTCGAAGCGAGGTGACACGTCAATAATTTACATGGAACGAGTGGGAACATCTCGTTTACTGTAGATAATATTTTGTTTCAGAGAAATTTCCTTCCATATTGAGTTTGCGAAACAATGGCGCTAAGTTTTAACAATATTTCGTTGGAGTTCACCTTACCGGTAGATGCTATATCGATGGTTCTTTAGGGAACTTTTTATATAAGACAAGCAAATTATATCACTACTTCGTAAGGTAAAGTGGAAGACATTTTAAATTTGTATAAAGTTAGTTATAATAAGCGCAGTCTTTTTATATGATATTTTAATAAATGCATATAAAAACACACAGGGCGTGTTATTAATTGAGCTCGTGACGTGCGAATATTTCGGCGATTGGCGAATGTTTCGCCTTTAAAAATAGCACGCAATAAAATCGTTTTTTTACCCGTACAAAGTCGGGACGGGCAGCTACTACATTAAAAATTGAAGTCATGTGCCTCAGTACGTACGCGCTAATCTCGAATTGCACTCACGTGAACTACTGTGTTCATATATCAATATGTTATTATAAATAGAAATATTTATACAAAATGATATTTTAGACACTTATATAATTTTGTGACTACCTATCATTATTATGTTAATAGAAGATTCAGATATAATAATCGTGCTAACTTGAGAACTTCATATTATTATGTAATGTAAATGACTAACCATTGCTGTTTCATTTTTATTTATTAAAAAAATGTAATTTGTCTTTTATTCTATTCTGCTAAACCGGAGGTTTATGCAAATTTGGCAACAATTATAAACCCTTTACAACTTTACCGCAAAGATTTAAGATACCAAAATCTTCAATTAGTGTATAGGCCCGAGTTACATCTGGCAAGGATCGCTTTAAGGAGCACTGGTTTATCGTACATTATTGTACACGCTTGTACGCAATGTAAGAAAAATTGTTGTGCTGAGTGCCTACCGTATGCAAAAGTATTGTAGCTGAAAAGCTACAAAAAGATGCTACAGTTTTACATGCTGTACTTGCAGCATATATTATACTCAAAGATACATATACATCCGTTCATTAAATTGAGTAGCCATTCATAACCGTTGATTAAAATTTATAATTTACAGTAAGTATTCCAGGCTTAAATTTTCCATACAATGCGAAAGACAAAGGAATGAACCAATTGTGAGACTGGTTAGCCCATAAACTTCAGCTCAATCAACGTGCTATGGTCTAAGCATTATTGAAGGTGAAGAGATTAAATGGAGAAGAAAAGATGATGTGATAGGCTTACAATTTATATTATGCATTTTGATTCGATTAATTTTCATTCTAACAAAAATATTTCTACGAAACCTAATGAATTTTCCATATTCAATACAAAATATATAAATAAATATTATATCATTTTCATATTAATTGTTTGTCGGTGAATATACAATTGTAATTAATAAATGATTTATATAATATTAAATTGGAAATGATTGATGGACAGATTTACAATTCGCAATAGTTTCTGTTACAAGTACGGTTCATTGTTGATATTGATTTTCAGCGCTAATTATTTTATGTACAACAATGCGGGGAAGTGCGTCCTAACTTCGAACGTGTATAGTTAGTGTATAGCCGGGTTATATATTATTAAATACGTAATTCAACCCGTATAAGCCTACGTGATTCACCCCCTAATATAGATTTCACTCCACGCACGAACAAAATATTTTAGTACGTTGTTTTAATGAAATGAATCCGTATCTCTAAACCAACTAGTCTTAATTTCAATATGTACTTCTCAACTGTAATAGGCGTCGTCGAGTTTGGACTCTACTACCTCTTAGCATCAGGTGGAGTAGTCGTTTGCCCTCACGGGTAATATAAAAAATACTGTGGTTAAATTAATAAGAAATATAACTTGTCGTTATATTTCTTATTAATTTAACCATATAAATTGTTGCTATACGCTATCTAGGTATTAAATTTTATACCAGTGCAGACTTTCCAGTAGAAATTTGGAGTCCTTCGAAACTCTCATAGAAATATTTTTTATATTTTTTGGGCAACATTATTTATCTGTTGACATATTAACATACTACTCTATGAGCGAAAGCAAAACGAAACTCAAATAAGTTAGACATCCCATATAAATCGGATTAGTAGAGTTTGCATGAAACGAAAAAATAATAATAATTAAGCAAATTAAACTTCCCACACTATACTACCTAATATATACCACTAAAATTAACACAAAATCAGTTTACTGCTGTATACATATTTATAAATGTAAGCTGTAAAATATATAATCCTTATATCCTTATACGACATATAACGACAATACAAATATTTAATTGAACCCATCTCCAAACAGTCCCATTTCGAAACTTTAAATTGCGAGAATTGTTCAATTGCAAAATTAATTCATATAAGGAGTTCATAATAACGTAGCATATATCCCATCAGATACGTTCTAAGGACACTACTACAATCTAAATTAGTTGGACAATCTGTTCTGTCCATGTTCTTTTTTTAATCTGTGGTTGAGTTTGAGTTTGTTCATGCGAGGAATTCGTTTCGGATAAACAAATGAAAACTAAAGAGACCACGGAACCATGTTGTTAACTACAAAAATGAAAAACTTCCTGTACAAACTTTTGCCCTCTTTTTGTCCCTTGGGGTGTGGTTTTCCGAAAACACTGATACAAATGGCTTTTATTTATTAAAGAGTTTTCTAATTTTCATATTTGTAATATTCAATATGAATATCTTTCATACAATCATTCTCAGTTCAAATGCAATATAAATATGATATGCAATGCAATATAAAGAGAAGCCATAGAAAAATAATTTATAATTAATTTGAAATCTAATACAGACAACTTTTTCGTTATCATACAAAAAATCAACTAAAATACTTTCTCAAAAGATAACCATGAGTAATTTCAATACAAACAATCGCCACATCAACAATAATAATTGCATATACGGACACAATGATTTAATTTGGCTTGTAATATCTTATCTGGACTTAAAATGAACAGTAAATTGAACGATACGAGCGTAGTATGAATATAATACGATTAAAATGCGGATGAAACCGAGCTACTGAATAATTTAAAAATAATAAAGCCTGTCGTCAGAACAGAACATCTTATAATGCTTTTAATATTTTAACTTCAACTTATTTATGCGACGTAAAATGTAATTACATGAAGAATACGCATATATGCCTCTGGCTTTACGCCAAAAATGCACCGCGGTGTAAATTGTATGTAATGTTTTAAATTATCTTCAGAATAATCGTGCCGTCGTCTGTAATTTATTACAATTTTCCACTTCCTTGAAGTTCTGTTTATGAACTAACTATTACAAAACTTAATTTGTCTCGCAGTGAATCGCCTCTCTAGGCTTTGTTGATTAAATACAAAGTTTAATGAAAGCTACTTGAGTTTTTTATCATTTATTACTTAAGTTGGCGATAATTTATTTTCATAGAAGTTGTGCTCACTCGGGAATATTTTACAGTATAAAATATAAGTGTATCTCTTTAACGAGTATGTGTATTCGAGCGTGGTACCTCTCGCAAACGTTGCAAAGATTACGTATTGTTTCATACATACATTTAAGACGTCATTATTTTAATATGAATAATTATGTCATTCTATAATTATAATAATAGCCGACATCGCAAAATTTTGTAATTTGAAATGATTAATTAAGATTATTTAATAATTAATATTTTTAACCACGCATTTGTGATAATTAGAATCAAAAACATAAACATAGTAGTCACGCATTAATTTAGACGTGTTTTTCTAGCTGAAATTATATTACAATTATTGTTATATAGGTTTTTTTTATTCTAAAATACATATAAATTTGTTTGTAAAGATTAGCTCATATTAGCTATATAAATCGACTCAATTTATGTAATCATGTTTGTAGACAATAACGTAATTGTTTTAGATAACTTATTAGTATCATTAGAAATTTAAAAATCATTGTTTTGTAATTGAAACAATTCAACGATTGAATTCAATGTAATTTTAAAATTTCAAAGTATATTCGCCCTTGTGTATTTCGTTTATTTTAGAATAATTTTAGTTGTATTCTAAAATTATATTATTATATTTATAGTAAACAATTAAAGTTTTTTTAAATGCGAGTACATCGAACTTTGTTCTTAATTTCATTAAGAACTATTTTTTTTCCAAATCAAATTTGAATAAATCACATTCAAATTAAATCAAGATAGGTTTGTAATTGTAAAATATCTATTATGATAACAAACATTCGAGTTAATAACTGCTACTTCCTGAACACGGCTAATTAAGTTCGTTTCATTTTCAAGCTTTCACGCGGGGAGTGTGGAGACGTACTCCCATTTATTCTGTTTAACAAAGAGTCATGGATAAAGGGATCACCTAATATTGAAAGATCAACTTCGCCCACAAACACTGCCGTTGTAAGAAGTATTAGCTATTATTTACGTTGTCACTGAGTCGCCAGCTAAATCACTCATCAATCACGTGGTGAGACTTTTTGTAAGCCCGTTTGGTAGTTACCACCCACTCATCGAAAATTCTATCGCCAAACAGCAATAGTTATAGTATTTTGTTTTTCAGTTTAATAGATGAGACTTAATATTTCGATGGCAAGTGGCACATCGGTAATGAAAGGAGCGGTTAATATTTCATACAGCGCTAATATGAATCGGCAGTGGTGACCACTTACCATCAGATAAGCCCCATTTGATTGTCTACCTATGAATTTCAATTAAAAAAAATGTTTTAATTTAACGATTTTGTTTAAGAGATTTTGTTATTTGTTTGATTGTAAACGTTTAACTAAAACTTTAAGACATTAAATTGTTTTTCATATTACAATTCGCTTAACGAGCAACAAAGGAATACAATAGCCGTACTCAAAGCTGTACATAAACATGTACAATGTATTATATGTGTACGTATAACGTAGTGTATGCAATCAACATGATAGCTCTCAACTTAACTGCAATGAACTGCGCTGTTCTATGTTACGAAGAACGTGATGAAATTCTCTTTTGATTTTGATTTCACTGAAATAAACGAGATACGATTTAGTTCTTTTTTTATGATAGATGCTGGTATCTTGATGTGAATGATTTATTGAACATTTGAGTAAAGCTTTGATAGACCGAGTTATTTCTTTTGTTTATGAATCAGAATGGCTCAGTGACCAGAATGCATTGGTCTTAACCGGTGGTTGTTGGCTTACTGCTTGATACTCAATCAAAGAACACACTTTTTCCCCGTAGAAGAACATGTAACAAAATGTTAACCCAAATCGAAACGAATAAGTATTTCTAAAAGAAGAAGTGAGTAAAGAGAACAGCCAGTGCAGTTTTCTTGGTTTTTTTAGTAGGAATTATTATTTAATTCCGTCTGTATCTTTTTTTAATAATAGCTTACTTACCCGTCCCAGTTTTACATGAGTAGAATGAGGGTCTTGATAAAACGTTTATATATTAATTTACATTACTCATTGGTTTACGCACACGCCAGTAAAGTCGAGTCAGTATGATTTTTTCCGACGTCATTTTCAGCCAAATCACTTAAAGAAAGTAATGAATATAATATCTAAGTTTTAGGCTCACGAATAACTCCGACCATTGCTGAGAGCCGCATGAAAATACATTCGATACTTTTTTGTTTATTGCGTACAAACAGATACACGCAGCGGGGACTTTGTATAATAATATGTAGTTTCAAATGTTTACAATTGTATCGTATAAAATACTGGAAGCAGGTTTTTCTTATTACTTTTATTTGATTATTCATAATTCGCTTGTTATCGATCATACAAGACAATGCATTACATAATTAAATTGGATATACATACGGCGTATAGTATTGCATATTATATGATAAAACTTCAACGACAACGTAGTTGGAAGTAAAAATCTTCAATTGTCTAATTTACATAATTAAAAGAGTACAAACATTTTCCTAGCTATAAAATTTAACAGTGCATTAGCATCACGGTCTATTTCATGAAAGGCATCCGTTCGTGAATTATCCAAAACATTAAACGGAACGACTATTAAAGTGGCTGAAAAAGAACTAGCGAAAATAAATATAAACTGAACGTCCCTAGTAATATTGCAACTTTGTATTATTGTCTCATAAAATTCAAGGCACTACGACGCCGAGGTTTTAAATACTTTCGTAGCGTTGAAAAAGTTACTTTTAATCTTCTTTTAATGAAGTTACACCAGTCTTGCAGTCAGGTAAGACAGTTTAACGCCGACAAATCCTCTACGTAACAAAAATCTTTAATATCCCGACTGAAATAGTGGCTTATGAATGAGGTTTTTGCGGTTAAAGTGCAATATTTTATTTTTATTTTTTTTAATACTGGTGAGATATAAAATTAAAATCGTTCTATTCCAAACATAAATTTAAAATTCTCAATCTGAATTATTACAATAACACATTTGTTCTACGTAATTACTACATATTAACGTGATTCCACAAAAATATAACCTCGACGATATGATGCTTGCATACGTAGCAAAATTAGACATAAATAAAGCCTAGGATCCTTTCACAAAGCGATGTATGCCAGTAAACAGTATGCAAGTCAGTCACGATACCTCTCCAATTACAAAAAAAACAGAAATTTACCCTCTAACTACGAAGTTAACTCTTGACTTAAAAGACATTGAATCTATATTGTTATTTATCAATTAACAATTCTAGTTACATTACGTCTTAGCTGGTTGACTCTGCTTCACTAGTAATATATAAATATTTAAACACATACCAATTAATATCCCATCTCGTGAAAATCTATATCTGGAACGAGTATGTACCAAACTACTATAATTAAAAGGTGGTTTCAACCTCAACGATCTTGTAAGATCTGCTAATTTATTTAATATTTATCAAATTTTATGGTCGTCTATTATTTGTATTATGAACCAGTTTCATTGTCTTATATTATCGACTTTTTACAAATTAACGCTTGATTTAATCGTATGACATTTAGCGACTCGTTTGTCATATTGAAAACGTTATGTTAATTATGAAATTGGTTGAAACCGAAACGGGAAATGGAAACAGAGCAAAGTTGGTTGGTTGCAATTAAAAAAATTAAGTTCGTTTATTACGTTTGCATTATTTTGACGAGAACAACATTTTGTTCCGTATCAAATGTTCGTGATTTAATTAATTTTTACCATATTTATTTAATAATTATGTGAACGAGTCAATGTTTATGTTTACAATTATTGACTTACATATTTAATTAATTTTAATATTATGCTGTAATATAAAGTGACAGTGGTAAGAACGCGTAAATTTTAAACGATGATGGTGGGTTCAATTCCAGGCAAGCAGCACTGAATTTCACGTGCTTCATCTGTGATTATAATTCATCTTGTGCTAGAATGTGAAGGAAAGCATCGTAAGGAATCCTATGTGTGTCAAATTTTACTGAAATTCTGTCACACGTGTATTCCACCAACCCGTATTGGAGCAGCGTTTATCAGAACAGGCCTTATCCCAGCATTCACAGGCTATTATTGTACTGTACTGTAATATTTTGTCTCATATTATCCTAAATAATAACATTTTTAAATTTATAATAATAATATTATATATTTAGTCATAGTTATGTATTATTACCAAATTGAATTTAGACTTAAAACAGTGTTGAAACACTTAAATATTTCGAGTATTTTTTTTTCTCAAAAATTATCAATAGTTAGGTAGGGAATAATGTAAATGTGTTTTTAATAAATACCAATTATAAGGTAAGTCCAACAACACGCAGAATACCTGACTGACATAGCCTGATCTGTATTTCGGGAAAAAATTGCAATCTGGTGTAGGATCGATCATTTTTGATCCGAAGTCGTATGAAAAATTATATGTATATTAGGGATGATTCTTAATATACATTCAAATTTCGCCTTTTAACTGATTAGCGAGATAGCTTAACACGAAAATAGACGCAAATCTTTTGAAAAGCCGAAAAATATAAAAGGGTATCTCTGTTTTAAGTTTAATATAATCTATAACAAAAATTCAATTCAATTTTACTTGAGAATCACATATTAAGTAGGACATTAAGAACGCAGACGAGACTCGCAAAGAAATAAAAATACACGAAAACAAAACGGCGCCAATAAAACAATCGACTCTGGCAAGAAAACCATTTAGTTCGTTCAAAGGTCATTAGCGTTTTTCCTTCACTAAACGCTCCGTTGCGAAACAATTACCGAAATCAGTTAAGAATGTGGTAACATTGGAAGTTGAATTCCTATAAACCGGAATGATACTTCGACGTGATATAGAAAGAAATGACGTAGCAAATGGAAGAAATATTACACAGAATGGAGCTTCGGAATGGCTCTTACGGTATAATGTTCAAACGGGAATAAAAAAAGACATAAGGATAGTGTGACCACGTGAAGAAGTCACCAGTACGGAAATAAATTAGGGTCTGCACATACTAACGGGCTCTGATTTTAGAAAAATATTAGAAATGTCATTCTATGTTTTGTCCGAGATCACCTCGCAACTTCCTATTAAAATTTATTTAAAGTCAATTTTGTCTCGGAACAGGACCTGAAGTACTTTTTTACTGTTGATAAAACAAATACAAAAATTTTAATATCCACTGAGAAAAGTAAAAAGAAGCACTACTGGATAACAAAAGTACTTAAGAGCATCTCTTAAGAATGTAAAACTTTAGACTTCAATCGCGTACCCTTTACACGCTCCTTTCACGACGCGACATATTTCTATGTTTTTTCGATACGACCACCAATATTAATATTTTTTATTTTCTATCTTAATAGCGCCCACTGACTTATTTAAGGTAATATATTTATATAACATTTCAATTGAACAAAACTCATTTTGATTTATTTTAACAACGAATTCCTGATTTATACATATCATAAATGACTATGCCATTTTCCGAAATGTTGCTTGATTTCCATAATGACATACGTTTTTAAGACTTTATTTCTTTTTACTCATATTTATGTTAATATTCTAAGTCTAACATTTCTACTTCTTATTTATATAATTGAAAAATATTGTTAAATCATAAATCGTGCACAGGCTTCCTTAGGAACTAGCGAACTATGGTCGAGCGATTCAGATAAAAGTTTCGGTCAGCGATCGTATATTAGCCGATGACACCCAAGAATACGGGCTGGCTCTCTCAGACCGATAAAGATGTCCAATGAAGTGTTTTACGTGGTAACGCGATTTCTCCACCAAATTGTTTCATTTGAACACGTTCTATGAAATCTCGGTATTAAATTTAATACTTATCGCACGGTATCGTCTATTTTCAAATAAAGAAACTAGTAGAGGTTTTGTCGCTTAGTGAAACTTTAAATCAAGACAATGCTTTCAAAATTTAAACTGAGACTGATATGCTTATCAAAATATAATCGTTAACAAACACGATAATTACGCACACTCACAAACAGGCGCGCGCGCTTCCATACATAATGATTGATGATATATAATATGTTGTAATATATATTTGATTACTTTCATACTATATTTTTTCAATTATTTTAACCTTCTCATAAAAGCAGAGGAAGCCCAGCAGTGAGATATTCACAGGCTGGTACAGGTATTCTTTTTAATGTTAGGAAAATGTCTTCAAGTTTCTTTGTCTGTAAAAACAAATGCACTATAGATCCTATTAAATCAAGCACTTCAACTCAACATGAAAACTTGGGGCTTAGGACCAACAGTTATACGTACTTTCTGTTTCATGTGTGTGAGTAACACTGCGAAGTTTCTAACTTAGCTAAAATCTCATTGCGAAATCTGTAATTAAATACCAATTGCAGATACATATAGAATATTAAAAATGATTGTAATAAATTCTATAAATCATTCTTATATATGTGAAGATCAATGACCCTTTCTCTCATACAATGCAAAGAAAGAATTAACCTTGAAACTAACAGGCCATGACATATACATACTTAGTTTTTGGAATTTCTTCTGACGTTAAGCATAAATAAGTCTTATGTTACTGATATTATTATATAATTAAGAAGTATGTTTGAATGTCTGTTCTTATAATTCAAGTCAATTATTAGGTGGTAAAATGCGACTTAAATTGCCGTTTACGTTTCAAATCGTAATTTCTTTGACTGCTAGTATAGTACAATTTCGATCTCATATATAAAAACTCGCAGACACATCAACATAGAGCGAAAAATATAAAAGTCAAACTTAAGGCACGGACGTCGTGTTTCTGCAAATCAATTTTAATTCAAGAAAATAAATTTACAAAAGTTGTTGCAAAGTTTTACACAAAAACATTACATTTTGTTTCTATTTCATTACTTGCAATAAAATTGAGTAAGAGCGAAATTAAATTATCCATGACACCAAGGTTGACTGCTGTAACACCCTTTATAAATTGCTCATTGGTATGCTTGAATGTGCACAAAATGTTAATTGGAAAGGTTTTATTCTGTTATTCTGCTATAAGTTTTATACGATCAATTTAAATATACCATATTATTTATAAAAATATTAATATTATTTAGATATTTCTTTATTGGTAATCTAACAGCGTTATTAAAATCAATGTATTGATATTAATGAATTAATTAATAAGAATGTAAGCAAAAAGTAACGTTTATACATATAAAAGTTAAAGATAATTGGGATATTTTAAGAGTTTAATGAAATCATTATATATTCTTGCAAAGCGTGGTATTGTAACGTAAAATGGATCTTTATATATAAGACTAGCTGTGCCCCGCGGTTTCACCCGCGCATAATTAATAAAAATATAATGAATAAAAATCCTAGACCTAGCCTAGATTCTTCCTTGATAGGACTATACAACACAAAAATATTTTTTAAATTCGAACCAGTAGTTCCTGTGATTAGCCGGATCAAACAAACAAACTCTTCAGCTTTATATATTAGTATATTAACAAACAGTTATTAGTTACTAGATAATCTTATAATATCTACTAATTCACTATTATTTTGTTCACAGGTGCAATATTCGACCAAAACACGGATGAAATACAGAATGTATTCAAATACGCCATGACAGTTCATAATCAGAATATTAGCAGCCGTCGGTTGGAACTTCAGGCTTACGTCGATGTTATTAACACCGCCGACGCTTTCAAACTATCACGCTTGAGTGAGTATTACACCACAATAGGCAAGCTATCTCATCAACACATTGTAGCACACCAAATATTTGCACTCATACATTACTGTCAAAAGTCTACTATCGGTACGAAATAAAGTACCTCGGGCCTGCAAAGAGCCAACGATGTAAACTCAGCGTGATTTCTTTTTATTATTTATATTTGTATTCGACGGCCTTGTGGCAATTATAACAGGCGTATCATCTGAAAAATTATTAGTTTTATAATATCCTTTACAAACACTATGTCATGGGAGTGAATAAATAAACAAAGCGAGCCGATCAGTCAACAGTATAATTTTCTTAACCGCAAATGCTGGAGAGCAGTCTATTGTCATTAATATGAACTCGATTGCAGCTTAGCATTTACAGTGATACAAGGAAATGTAATAGTCGAAGATAAAATTAAAATATACTTTATTCAAGTTGGCTATTACGATTACAAGCGCCTTTGCATACTTCTTTATATAAGCCTGATTTATTAAAAATATTTAATACTTTAATGTAGTTCATATCTTACAAAATTAACTTCATAAGTAAAAAAAAATAATACGTTTAATCAACAGGCTGCCCAATAGTTTTGTTTCTGTATAATATGTATCATCTAATATAGAGCGTAGATCATTTATTTTAAAGTGAATTGTTAATAAAGCTTTTGCTATATTGCGCTATGTTCAGTGAAATTATAACTTGTACTAATTTAATGCGAGAATTGTGCTATGATCATAGAGTGCTGGCAATAGAGGCACGTGTGTGAATATCGTTTTGTGTTAAAGAGAACTGTAGTTTGTAATACATGTCATAATGTTGTATCTGTTCCTAGAATTATAATTCACTTCGTATGTTTGTGTTGTTGAAACCATTAAGATACTATTTTTTATCACAATCGTATTTGAATTAGTTATGATTTTACTTTAGTAGAATATATAGTATATAATACCAAATATATTCAAATGAATAATATTATGATGAGGCTATTTTTGTATTCTTATGCAATTCGTTCTAGTTTTTAGGAAATTTGTAGCATATATTGTAGTATGTTATAATCCACGAGCCGGTTGGCGTAGTTGGTAGATACCCTGCCTTTCGCGCCGCAGGTCGTGGGTTCGATTCCCACCCAGGACAAACATTTGTGTGCATGAACATGTCTGTTTGTCCTGAGTCTGGGTGTAATTATCTATATAAGTATGTATTTACAAAAGAAAAAGTAGTATATGTAGTATATCAGTTGTCTGGTTTCCATAACACAAGCTCTGCTTAGTTTGGGATCAGATGGCCGTGTGTGAATAATGACCCAGATTATTATTATTATTATTATTATCCATATTTTTAGATTTATCCTATTACTAGCTGTTATGACATCGTAAGAGTAGAATTTATACAGTTACTTAAATATGAGCAAACCAATTCTATTACTACTACTATGTAAAGTTTAAATTTCGATAAATCATTTTAGCGGATGCTTACGTTATAAAATAAACCGATGTTTTACTTTACAGCTTTATAAAAGCAGTAGTTTTAGTTGTGCGTTGATATAATTATACATAAGTATAAATAATACGGACAGTTAAAAACTTCGTACCAATCAACGTTTGACTACTTGACTCATCCATAATTATTTTCTGCATAGTTAAATTACCATAACATTATTATGGTAATGCAGTGAAACCAATTTGCATCCAGTATTAAGAACTTTAAACTTATTTCACCTCTGGCTACCATAATCATACTGGTACTCATAATTGACTGCGAAACGATTTAATCTAGATATGAACATCAAACTTTCATCTCATAAGTTCTCACTTCTCACCTATAGAAATACTATGACGTCAAAAATAATTGTTTTCGTGAAATAGAAATGAAACTTTTTAGTAATAAATAATGCTGCCGTATTTGCATAAAATTCCATTTAAATGACCGCCTGTGAATATTTACCAGCTGGGCTTATCTCATTATATCGTTTTAGAGTATATTCCTCCATGCTGCTCCAATCCGCGTTGGTGAATATAAATTTGAAAATTTCATCTTTCATCATTTTTACCACTGGGCCATCCCGATTGCTGTACTAGGCGCAAGCCCGTGTGAGATGGGCATCCCGCTCATCAACAAGATACAATCATGTTAATCAAAAAGTAAAAAAAAATGAGGCATACAGAAATTAAATATATTTTTAATCTATAAAACAAGTTTTAACAAATATCATATATTCATAAATACGTAAATATATGTGTTTGTTAAGCTATCATTACTATAGTTGAAACTTTGTACAGTCGAGACTTACCTGAAAGTTTCCAGAGTACCATCGACGTCCTTAGTGGGTGACTACGTCATAATTGAAATCTACTCAAAATTAGAAGTATGAACTCGTAACTTCTGTAGTTTAGCTAAATAACCTTTAATGAAGATGTTCTTCAGTAGATATATAAATCAGCTAGGCAAATATAGATTGTACGTGAATAAGCTCTAAATCTTCTCCTCAAAAATAGGAGAAGAGGCGTTAGCCCAGCATTGGGACATTTACAGGCTGTTACTGTACTATGTACTGTAAATAATGCTTTTGAAAGTCAAATATAAATGTACATTAATTCTAAATGTGATAATAAAATCTGATAAAATAAGGGATGCTATATTATTTTGTTATTCAATAGGTAAATGTAACGCTTCAATGTGAGTATAAAGAGTTTGACTCCCCAGGATACAAATTCTGCAATAAACGCTATAGATTTGCATAGAAGTTCTTATTGCCTAGCTTGTCTTAGAAACAGGAATTTGTAATATTTTTTCGTTATATATCAAGCAGGTTCAGTACTTTTCTATGTATAATGACTTACAAGTCATCCCGATGTATTTAAATGTCCAACATTTTTAAGGTTTGCTTAAGGAGTGTTACGAACCCCTAATATAATTTCATTGTATTATTTTCTTGGTTTCCACTCGAGACCCAGAAGGCAAGGTTGATTTGATGAATGAGACGTCAAAAGTTTCAAATTTCCTCCGACTTTCCTTGATTAGTTGAAAAGCCTTAGAAGTCATAACTTATTTTCGTATGTATTTTTGTTTATGAGCCTTATTCCAAAGCTACACATATTATGATATATAATTTTTTTAACCTTAATTGGTATCTTTACTTATATACTATATAGTTGTTTCGGTATCGCACGAATAGTTATAATATTTTGTATATTATAAGTATTTTGTTTAGTATTTTTCGTATTAAGTAAGGCGTTTAAGGCATTCCAATCAATCTATTCGTTCGCACTATCAATGTATGCATTGCTACAGTAATAATGTCCTGCATTAATATAAGCCGAACCAATGTTGAAAAGGGTAATTTTATACATATATATATATATATATATATATAATATTTCAAATTTATAATTAATTTATTTTGATTAAATCTAAGGTTTATTAACGGTTTAATGTTAAATAAACTGTTTTCTCATAGGTTTTTTTTACTATCATTTATAAACTGTTATCATATACAATGATATAAGCTGTGTAACACACATTTCTGTAGACATTTTATAGATCTGCATATCTCTTAAATCAAGTTTTTTGTATCTGCTACAGTTTTTGGCAGCATTCTCTTTGAGTCATTGCGCTGGCAAAATAAACAATATTTATAATATATATACTATCATTTCACATGCATATTATATATACTCTATCCGTCCTGAAACAATAAATTAAACAAAATAATCAATGAAAATTGCTATGAGTTCAAAATTGATTTTTACTCGTAGTTACATTTTCACCCCAAGGTCTAAATATCAAAATAATTACTTGATAGGCTTACGGCCAAGTTTTCAAACGCTGCAAATATTAAGTATTAAAGCAACAGTGATAGCGCGAGTTTAAACAGAAACTTAAAATTGAGTAGAGCTTAATAACTTGGCTGTTGTTTTATAAAAAAATATAATGAAAGCTTTTGTTTCACCAATACGTTTAGCCTTTGTCTGTATAGGGCAGTTTCACTCCACTACATAATCAATCTAAATTGTTTTTAAATAAAATTAAACTAAATATACATTACAGACAACGTTTCATAAGTTTTTATTAAATGTGAAAATTATTAAAATCGGTTCCAGAAAGCTCTGAGCATACAATATGGGCTAAATAATGTATAGATGAACCAGTTGTAACAGGAAACCATTGCAAGTTTTTTTGTCCGTCACTTTTACATTTTGACCAAAAATGTATGAATCGTGAATGTATTGTCCTTTCATTTAATCTTACAATTTAAGATTATTTTTTATTATTGTGGCGTTTTTAAAAAAATGTGCTTGTAAGTATACTTGTATGTAATGTATAAAAAACAATTTGTCAATCAAGCAATATCAAATTTTCAACCTTCGCTTATACCTTGTACTACAAATATGTATAATGATTATACGATTTATTATTTCTATATCTTGTATTTAATATCCTCGTGAAATTATTATAACTACACAATATATGGTTGATATTCTGATACTTGACCCGAAACCAGTTAACCATTGTTATGGCATTTGAGACACGCAATTACAGTTTGATATTCAATACCATGAAATAGACGTGATATAAGCAATGTCAGGGTCGGTGTTGTAAATATATATTGGAAAGCTTTAGTTATTATATTAATATATATTTTGTAACATCTTAACAATTGCAGGTTAAAATGAAAATACAAAATATAAAAATCACACTTGTCATCATAAAATGATGATATATTGTGTTCAATTACAATACAACTAAAATTTGATATCCGATATGTTAAAATTTTGAGATTATCTGTCACAAAAGAATTTAACCCACGTAAATAAAAAAAATTGTAAACATACTCGGTATACCTATCTATTAATTTTTATCCTTATATAATTATGAATCAAATTTTTGGCTGTTATACTTAAATTTCTATTTATTTAAGGCTTAAACGAAAATCATAGTAATAGCTGAACTGTTTCAATCCATTGGTTTCCTTAGAAAGGCTTAGTACCAAAAAATTACCGCCTGTGATTTAGATACCACGTTATGTATTGTTTAATATATTTATAACAAATATTATAAAAGCCAAAATAGATAGAAGTGGAACACTTGAATTTATACTGAAGATCGCAGGCCTGGAATAGTGTAATGTAGTGGTTATATACTAGATTTTCATGTTTAATCTATATTTATAAATCATCCCTGTACAATAAGTTCTTTACCTTCGGAGATAAGCAAAGCTCTTAGCAGTGGTAGACACCGTTTGTTACTTTTTTTTTTTTACTTTACAAAATGGCGTGCTAAGCTGACTCAATTCATTCCTTTATTGCAACGTCAGTTTATAAAAGTAATACCATCTAATTTCGCAAAATTTTACATCGTTCCGTGCATTTCGCGTGATGAGATGGTTTTGAATGTGATCCAAATGCTACCACGAATGAATTTCGTAACGTTTATACTCTGGCTTTTTAAATAATTACATCCATTAGAACAATTATAAACCGTTTACTTTAATATAATTCATTTTAAATATAAGTGTTTTTCGTTATTCATATTAACTAACTATACTACTATTACATTTTTTATTCATAATTATAATTTATTCGTAGCTTTCCTTTAAATAGTTGGCAATTACTTCGTTAAGAGTTTTAGGTTAACATGAATTGCAAAAACATATTAAACAAGCAAGCTCAGTTTCAAGATTTATCGATAGTTCTCAAATTTAGTAATCTATGACAAAATGACTCTATCCTGACAAATCTGTAGTGTTGCTAGAATTAAGTACCAAAGTCCCTTGACATATGGGGCGTCCACACCAGCCTTCCAGCTCGGTGGATTGAATGCATTTAAGTTCGTCGTTTACTCATATTGTGGTTGATGATATATATGAAGTTGGATGGGAGCCAAATAAATTAAGTTTTTCAAGAGAAAATCGATACTAAACTTTATTTAATTTGACGGATATTTCAAGAGTATAACTTTATTTACGGCATTGAATTTTATGACGTACTAATTGATTTCACTCGAGTTAAACCTTTCAGCTCCGCCTGAACTCCGCTACAATATAGGCAGTATCGTCGTCTGATGATAGAGCTCCTATTATTGTAGCCTATAACAAGTAATAGTAATATTTAAATATCAATTCATGATATATATAAGGCAAACAGTTTATTTTAAAATGATCTGGTATTCCTGTAAGTAGTGCTAACAAACAATTGAACAAACAAACTCTTCAAATTTGAAACACTTTGTTCAATATTATTCTATTAATTTCATTATATTAATAATAATTTAAGTAAGTAAGTAACAGCCTGTGAATGTCCCACTGCTGGGCTAAGGCCTCTTCTCCTCTTTGTAAGGAGAAGTTTTAGAGTTTATTCCACCACGCTGCTCCAATGCGGGTTGGTGGAATACACGTGACAGAATTTCAATTAAATTTGACACATGCAGGTTTCCTCACGATGTTTTCCTTCACCGTCAAGCACAAGATTTTTTGATTAGAATTATAATCACAAATTGAGCACATGAAAATTCAGTGGTACTTGCCCGGGCTTGAACCCACAATCATCGGTTAAGAATCACGCGTTCTTACCACTGGGCCATCTCGGCTTATAATAATTTACTTTATAATAATAATCTACTATCAAATTAAACATTTTTTTTATTATCAGAAAACGTTGAATAAATTCTATTTATAATAATTATTTATAATTAATAATAGATGAAGATATTTTATACGTAGTGATCTATCTCATATCGGTATCCCGAAAAGAAATATATATCGTATCTATTTACGATACTACTTATGTATTATTAAAACAAAGTTTTAGCAAAAATTTAAGTAAAAAACATAGTTCTCGCTCGGTCCTAATTAATAAACAGTTTTAATTTGAGACTTGACAGCAAGTCGGCAAACAGCAGCTCGGTAACAAATAATAATATAAAATTTTCTCATCCTCAGAGTACGGTTATGTAAATTATTAATCTAAAACACGGTATTACCACTGGAAATCATATATGTTATTAGATCATATTCACTTATGAAATTAATATGACATTTAGAAGTAGAATCAAAATAGACTGAATTTTATTTTACATTTCTTGTCCAAGTTGAAACAAATATAACGATTGATTAATGTTCTCACTAATATCAAATTCTGTCAATCTTTCAATTACCATAGAACCAACCACTCTAATATGCAAAGTATCAAAGTAGATAGATAATTCAATTTCATCTCCATTCGAATAGTGATAGAATGAAATAAACTCAAGATTGGTTTTGGTTTGGCTTGAATTCAGAACGTCGTTTATGATTTAAGTATCAAATAAAATATATTCCTAAATACTGCAAAAGTAATTATAAATATTGATACTTGATAAAACCAATACTAACTCAAACATTACTACTAATAATTTTAATTATAATGTTAAAAGATTCAAAAGAGCTTGCAGGAGTCGTTTTGGATGAAGTAAATATAGTGTTTTTTTTAATATAATCATTAATATCACTATTATTTTGTAGTCACAGATAATTTCAAATAATACATTTTATATAAAACTAACTAACTTAAACGTAACTAACAGTATATAATGTCAAAGAAGTTCGTTAGTGAAATGATGTTCGAAATTTGAATAAAATCCTTAGCGAATTTTATACAATTTATTATGTATGAGTAATTCGGTCGTAGCACACCAAATCCTAAGGGAATAGTGAGTGAAGTTACTATTTATTAAATCTAACATTGACTCATTCAGTCATGTTCCAAGTCTACGATTACACACGGTCTTGCATGAATCACGAATCAAGGTGCTCAATGTAACAAAGGCTTGCATCTGTTTCGATTATGTTCTCTCAATTTCGAACTAAGTTTGATTGCATTTGGTTGTGAAAAAAATAAATTATCTAAGTGATATCATATTAAAAAAATATTTATTATGGGAAGTAACTTATACAAATTGATTCCTTAAAATCATATTCTATATTTAAGAAAATAAAGAGTCCTTTACTTATTTGCGCATTATATTATGGAATGGATTTGCAATAATAAAAAAATAACAGCTGTTGAAATTAATAAAAATTTGCTCCAACTAGTTCTGCATGCATACATTTGTTATTTAATAAATATGTCTTGCTTATGTTTAATTAATTAACAGTTATACAATTATCAGGGAATTAATTATAAACTATGCTAATATTAATATTGCGAAACTGTCTAGCTGTTACGCTTTTAAGATAATGAAAATAGGTTTCGATCACCGAATACCTGCCGTTCTCCCCCTAAAACGCGGGCAAAGCCACAGGCAAATACTAGTTGACTATATAATAAAATTACATGTGCCCACTGCCAAATGCTACACAAATGAGGTAAGAGTTTCGTTTTATATTTGAAACTTTTAGTTGCACATAGTTTTTCTTTTCAAAGATTTTTATCACCGACACCTTCAACGTGTGGAATTTTTTCCGCAGAGTTTCTAACACATCCACAAATCGATTTCTGAAAGCAAATATTTGTTGTTACACAGTTCGCCACCCTTTCATGACTTTTGTTACCTTATTCAATTCAGGCGTATGTAAATAGTTGAATTCATACTTTTTGTTTTGGAACACTGTTTCAATGTGTTTATTTGGCTGATCCGGTCTTATTATATTAACATAGGTTGTTCAAATATTAGAAGTTTAAAAAGCTTTTTTAAGCAGGTTGATCAGATGGATGGATGTTCTCAATAAATTTGGTTAGTATCGATAGTGGTCAGCAAGTTTTACTTTGCTTTATTCAATTATTAATAAATTCGTCCGTTTTTTGTACTATAAATATAATATAAATTAAATAAATTTTGCTTGCAGAAACCGAAACAGAACTTTTAGAAGAAGTAATTAGGAAATCCAATTTTCATGGTAAACTTAAATGTGTATGTGTATTTTTTTGTACTTATTGTACTTATTGTTTTGTACTTTTGTACTATAAAGGTATGTGTATTTTTTTTATAAAATACCCTCGTTGTGTTGCCTCTATTAATGACAGTCTGGCTGGCTTAATTAGAAAAATAAAAATAAACTCAAATATGGCATTGATTGTAAGTTATGTTGTTATTTAACATTGTCATTATAGAAATGGAAAACAAACTAACATACGAATTGTAATATACAATAACGTATTAAGTGTATGCAAAATTAAAAATACATAAAGATGAGTAGGTGGTACCTACGGCTAAGGAGCAATCGTTAGTATTGCCTTTCGGTTTAAGGGGCATTATATCTTAGTTGCCAATTTTAACAGCGCGTTGACGATGTTGGAAGATAATAATTATGCGCGCCAATGTCTTTGGGTGATGGTGACCATTTACTATCAGGTCGTCACCGCGTCCACCTTCCTTCCTTCCAGGAACTGACCTTACTTTTTTATAAAAGCAACCGTCCAAATCATCACCACTTGGAATTTTGGAAATTGGCGTTTCACCTCAATTCCGGTGATATTAGCGAACTGGAACTAACCCTGTCATCGGGACAATAAAATCGTAACAAAAAAGTTTTTATATGTTTTAGAAATGTATTTATATTTAAATACTATTCTTATAACGTTGGTACGAAATATATTATCACGTATGTTTCGGATGTTTGGTGAGCGAGTTATATTTTTTACCTGTGAATATTCTTGTGCATCTGTAGACTAAAACTGTGAGATAAAAAGCGGCTTTACATACACACACCATAAAGCTTTTATGACTAGGTGAGGATGATACGATATGGGATGAGGGCTTCTTTGAATTTTAACGCGAAGGAGTATCCGAGCCTTTTTGTTTTTATAACTTTTTCTTATAAAAATATAGAAGTAACATTTATGTTACTGTAATTCACTCTTTATTTTTATTTATTATTATAACATGTTCATGAGTAAATTTATCATTGTATTATTAACGTAATTTGCATAAAAATTATGTTACTTTTTCTAAAAAAAAAAAGTACATTAACTAATTCGTGTATTACAATTAATTATTATTTAAAATAAAACACACTTCTAGATAAACTTTATTTTTTATTAAATAAATTAAATAACAAATAAAGAACATCTTATTTGTTTATATACAATTAGAAAACTAGTATTTTATTAATCAAACTTACCAAAAGTTTATTATCCGTTGCGCTATTAGTGGTTTCAATATTCCAAATATTTCTACCGCAGTTTATTTTCGGAATAATTTATGATTTTTAATATACAATTAATTACAAGACAATGGACAGCAACTTGTTCTTAAATTTGTTTGATTGATGTTTCTTATTTTAAATGGGAATGATAATGACTAAATAATTAAAAGGATATAATGAGGATTATAAATTTGTTTAAAAGAATGAAGAAATTATTCCGGATATTGCAGTGAAAATTAAATCCAGTTTCAACGTTCCTACCAAAAAGAAAACACGAGCACTGTCCACTCCATAGCCAACGAAATTGGTGTTGCCACTAAAATGAAAACAAAAATGTTTGTTCGAGTGTTGAGTGCGATATTTAACATTTCTTATTCATGTATTTTATAGGCCATCGTACTAATAATAAATTGAAGTATTTTTTAATAAAAGTAACTGAATTATCGGAAACTACATCATTAGATAAGTTTAGCTCATAAAGTCAACAACAGAGACAAAGATGGTGCCGTCACGCTAGTATATAATCAGATTATACAAAAACATATCAGTCAGTTAGTTTTTTAAATCATAAGTCACATTAACTATTGAAAATAAAAGGAGGCAAAAAATAATGAGATAATGTACTAGTTTACTGCTTTATCCTCGCGAGATGCTAGCTTTTTTTCTAATTAGACTACTGGTCTAATCTTGTGTCATGAGATCTTGTGTTGAGTAATCAAATTAAAAAAAAATTAGTTTTATATATAATTAATGTAAATAATTCAAATTTAGAAAATTTATTGAGATCGACGATCATTATAAACTAGCAGATTTCCTCTAGTATTTTACAGGGGAATTTTGGTTGAAATTCGAATTCAATATTCTTAAAATTATTATTAATTATGCCTTTAAGAACATACTTGAATTACATATAATTAGATTTACTTATATCACATAAGTAAATAAACTGTTGTATGGAGTGTTATTAATAAGAAAATAGATAACAACTTCTCCAGACTAAAACGCGAGCACACCATAAACGTATAACGAAGTTAACGTATGCCTTGAAGTACATGAACGTTATGATTGTGAAGACACGGTTTTAACAACTCCCTCGTTACCTTACCATTAAGAAACTTTCATGAAAAATACAGAACCTTAATGATACATTCCAGCAATAACAAATTCATATACCTTTTAAAGCTGCCAACTTATACTTGGTAATACATTTTTGGTTGTTCTTATATATTTTTCTTTTAAATAATTATTAACTTAGTTCAGAAGTTTAAAAATATTTTATTAGATTTTTCATTATTCATTTCAGAGATAATATTTCTTATAACTTTGTGGGTAATTTTCGTTACTTTTTTGTATAGAAAAATGTAGCAATATTTTTTACGTCGATTCGCCGACTTATAACTTTAAATGAACATTTTTCGAATGGCAATTCTGTTTTTTTTTTCTTATAACAAAAGACAAATCCCTATCGGCATTTCTTGAAAGCAAGCATAAAACTTATCGTGGTAATACTAGCGGTCATTGCTCCGAGATACCATGAAAGGAGGCCGGGTGGAAAAAAAGTAGAGAACATATTTCGTATCTCTCGGAAAAATGAGAACAATACGTAAATACTGACACGGAAATTAAAAGCAGAAACAAAAGCAAATTACCCGTAAGAGGATGAACGGGGACCGCGGAGGCGCCTATTTTCTCTAATGAGAAGCACTTTGTAGACCTCTGCGGTCCTCCGAACTGCCTGCTACTTTTTCTGGTATCTGGTCCTTCAAATGGTGCTGTGAAAGTTTTTATTGGGTTATTAGCTTGTCGCTCGAAATTTAACTGCTTCCTTGATTTTTTTTCTGTAAACTAGTAGCGCTTCGCAATTTAGCTCGACTGTGGTGGACATTCCGCCTTTTATTCTATGTATTAGTGGTTCACTTTTGTATACATTGAACCAAAGTAAATGTAATTTAATTTATAAAATTTATATTATTCATGTATCACTATTAATAAGGAGTCATTGTTATATGTTCACTAATTTGGTTGTTTAAATGGATTTTGATACATATATTAACATAACTTATAATGTTTTCATTTATCTTTTTCTCTAACATCTAAACTTAGGTTATTCATGCACATTGTTAATACATTTTTTTTCTGACTTCTTTTGAATACAACCAATCATTTACCAAGTCGTGTTTCATTATAATTTTATTCAAATAACATTTTTACAAAAAAGGAGTTATTTTTTTATTAATATTTATATTTCCAAAGACCTTGGCTACGAGTACATTCTGCATACATTAATTATTATTCTCATTTTTTTTAATAACGTGTAATTAGTTTTAGTTAAATACTTCGGGTTTTACGTAGTTTGCATAATATAAGAAATTAATCATTAAATTTCTTGTATCATATTTCGATAGTTCTGAATATTCTGGTACACATTTGTCTTCCAGAGAAATGGCTTATGTCTCCATTCCAATCTATGATAATACCTCTGATATATGACGATTGCATGTACAGCAGACACATTAATTTATATGTACATAATAATATGTCTTATTGGACATATGATTATGTAATTGTTACTAGATACACTTTGATATAATGATATGATTTATAATAAATCTATCACATATAATTCATTACCAGCTGATTCTTTTTTATATTTTAAAACTATATATTTTTCGAAGATGAAGATAAGATAAGTATTCGTAAAATGTAAATTAGCGTTTAAATGTAGGGTATTTTGTAGCTCTCAAATTTCAAGTTTAAATAAATTCCAACCAACACAAAAGACAGTATTTTGGTTTCACGGCAAATACTTGAGACTGGTTTTAAATCATTATTTTTCGGACATAACGCGTTATCAGCAATGATCGAAGTATTAGCTCTTAGTTCAAGTGGTTATCGAAACAACGAACAGAAAGGGTTACACGGTCGTTAAAACTGCGCCTTGATCATTTTTATCATCGCTGCCATTATTAATATTTATTCCAAAAATATGATAGCAGTCATAAATGATAATTATATGACTATTAATTAGTGATAATGTTCGCAAAGTGATCACATCGGTGATAAGTTAATAAATATCGTACAACATACTCTAAACGAGCAAATATTGCAGAATTTGTAATCAACCGCAAAATGATTATTCGATGAAATTTCATGCAGTAAAATCTGCAACACGCAACTAGTATACAACAATAATAATCATACAGTCATGTAAAAGGAAACCACGAGCGCTAATGCTTAATCATAAACGTAAATGATAATACGGTTTTCGGATAATGAAGTATATATTTACCGAAATTGAATTTTCATTTCATCACGGTGTGTAATTTATTTAGGTTTTTCCTTTATGTTTGATTCGATTATTCGGTTACATGAAAATTCAATTTAATCAGCGGTGCTAAGGACTAATGACTGCCTGAGGCGGCGATAGATTCAATACATGTTGGAATGAATACCTCCCTTTTTGTACGTATTATGCGATGTCGTTCACTCATATAAAAAAGTAAGGTTTTGTTTGTTTTGTTTTTTACAGTTTCATGCGAACATTTGCAGGTGATATTTAAATTTTTCATTACAATTATTCAAAGATTTCTGAACACTAGGCTGAATGTTTCGTACGCATTAAGACATGTTTAGTTTTGAATAAAAATATTTTTCTGAAGTGTTTCGTGTTTTTCAATGTTGTCTCTGATTAAGCACACACTGTACGGAAACAATAAATATTAACATGAAATTGTAAATAGGAAAAGTAAGTTTTAGTACTTTAAAATTGTTGAGCCATAGCATGGATCTTATGTGTTCGAATCCTGACAATCTTAGAGCTTACTAATTAATCCTACGTTTGGCGGACGAGAAAAAAAAATCATGTCACAATTTTTCTACATATATAGTCACCAATCAACAAGAAAACAGCACGATCAAATGAACACCAAACGTTTTTTTTTATCTGACGTTATGTTAACTTATTGTAACATTGGTCAGTTATGTTATGAATACTTGTATAGTACAAATTTAATTTTCTAGTTAATAAGCTTTAAAATATTATGAGATTGATTTAGATTGAAAATTAAATAATAAAAAAAGTATCGTGTGGTGATCATGACCTCCAGGTTAATTTCAGCCACATCAACCGTTTTTAAAAGCTATATTATAACGTACAAGTGTGTGCATGTGCAACTGCATGGTAGTGGAAGTCCACTTCCAAAAACCTACAGATGGTTAGTATAAAACAGTAGTAGCAGCTCCGTAGCAGCGTGCCAATTGCTGTTTATTTTACTGCTATAAGATACATACGCACACACTGTGTTGATATCAAACTTATATTGTGAATAAAAACAAGATAATGATAGCAAAAACAAAAACAGAACACTTGATAATACAGTAATCAATGTTCAAATTCGATAATTAATCTATCAATCAGACTGGCATACCTCTCAAGCATTGAGTCATTTATCACCACAACTACAACTATGCGACTTAAGATTTAAGCGTATCCACTTCAGTACATCACGACTCACAAACCTCTCTGGTCCAGATGCAATACGACGTGTATGACATAATAAATTTAAATACCTTAAAATATTGTGTACTAACATGTTCGTTATTATTCTTCAATTTCTTTGACACGAAGAAATATGGATAAACATTAGTTATAACCTTCGTTATTAATCTTGAAATAAAAATAAACATTTGTAGATAAGATTACTTTAATAATTAAAATTAAGTAATAGTTTAATAACCATAAAAGCTAAATTAAGTGTATGCATTAGGAATGAAAAAAAAATCCACTTTCGTCACAAAAAATAGAGGTAGATTAAATTTAAGACAATTCACTCTATTACCGAGTTCATTAAATTTCTCTCCAGCGACAGGCTTTTAAGATAATTGTGTTAGAGTGTAATTACGGTGAACGGAGGTGCTGTCGGTTGGGAAATAACGAAATATCGATAGCCAGTTTGGAATTCTCATGACGGGTTCATTAAGAAAATAATGCTCAAGAAATATATTAAAAGTATATATTATCAATTAGTTTTTGAGCATATTTTTGTTATATAATTACTTGAAAACACAAGGAGACATTTTAAGCTGGCGACTGACTACTTGTATATAATAATTATATGAATATGATATTCGCAACGACCGACCTCGGGCGTCTGCTAGAAATTTACATAATTGTGCATTGTGATCGAAACATTTAGTCATGCTCCGCTTTACGTCATAGTTAAGAAATCAAGTGGTAGTAAATATATAAGAAACAATTTTTTATATTTAATTTTTTCTTACATTAGCTAAATTAGTTGATAGCGTGAAATTTACTTGGTGGTAGCTATGGGCAAGCTGGTCTGGGTAGGTACCACCCACTCATCAAATATTCTACCGCAAAACAACAGTACTTTGTGTTAGTGTTGTCCGGTTTGTAGGGTGAGTAAGCCGGTGGAATTATAGGCACAAGGGACATCTTAGTTCCCAAGTAGTAGGTTGGTGCCGCATTGGCGATGTAACCGATGGTTAACATCTCTTAGAATGCCAATGTATATGGGCATTGGTGACCACTTACCATCAGGTGGCTCATATGTTTATCCGCCTACCTATACTATAAAAAAATCACAGTGATTTATTAGGCTTTCACAATTGCTAACGTGCTACGTACTCGTAAGGTCCAAATTAATAAAGGTCGCAACTTTTACTTATTAACGTAAGTATCCTTAATATTATTTTTATTAATAAATCCATTTATGTTATTCCAGTTAAATACCAGTTCCATGTTAATGGAAACAGTAGTCTCAACAAAACATCTGGAACATTCCGATAAATAACGCGAGATTATATATGTAAACATTTTATAACAACAAATTTGTTTTTTTTTGACGTGACAACGTCTTATAAATTGGTTTGCCGGGTGACACTTCAAGAAACTGCGTTACGCTCCGCTCACGTTATGCGCTCACAATGAGAGCGAGTGAGAGGCACGCGTCCCTTCCACTCGGGCATGGTAAGCCCGCCTAAGAGCGAGAGAGACAGACATAAAAAGTGAAATTCAGTGCGAGATTCTTTGTATAAATTAATGTTTTAAATATAATTCTTTGTATAAATAAATGTTTTAAATTGTTACTATTATTTCATCCTTCTTCCTACTATACGAATGAATATTCACATTAAAATGATTTTACCACTCAAAGTCGTTGTCACGTAAAACTTTCGCCCGTATACCGACTTTACAGGCAACCAATTTTTTTTTGTTATAATTATATAAGAGAATAAAATATTGCAATTATCAGTATCAAAAATGAAATAAGTAGTTATAAAGACGACAGAGTAAAATGATATATTAGCTTAATATGTAAGATTAGACATAACAAAAAAAATGAACGAAATCTTTTAAATTTGTCTAATAAATAATCGTAACTCTAGCCTATTTGTGTGTTTACACAAATACTTTTTGTTCAATTATTTTGAATCCTATATACAACTGGTATCGTAGCGTACCCTTATTAGTTTATATAGATCGTATAATATTAGATCCACATACATCCTTAATAACGCTCTCACGCGAATTAAGCCTTTCATCTTATTAGTACTAAATTGCAAGTATAGCTTGCAATAATTACTTTATTACGATAGGTGCCTTTAAATTAGTCTATATATATTTGTGAGGAAACCTGCATGTGTCAAATTTCATTGAAATTCTGTCACATGTATATTCCACCAAACCGCATTATAACAGCGTGGTGGAATAAGCTTTGGAGCTTTGAGCCTTCTTACAAAGAGGAGAAGAGGCCTTAGCCCAGCAGTGGGACATTCACAGGCTCTTACTTTATATGGTTAAATTTAATATTTGCATGTCAGCTTACATAACAGTATCGTAACTTAATGCAAAGGTGTAAGATCAGGTTTGAATTAAATATCTTGTGAGTGACAACATTGTGAAGAAATCTTTATGTATCTACTGAACCATGCCAGAGCAGCGTCAGGTATAAAACATTTTTCATACGAGGCGAGAAAGCCTTTGCTCCAGATATTTGAAGACTTAACTTACTTATGTAATAATATATATTTACCAAAAAAAATTTTTAAGCTTTAAAAATTTCTAAACAAGATTAAGACGGACTCAGACTCGTACAACTTAGTTTATATTCAAAAAGGAGTTTCTTTGATATAAATAGCCTTAATATTCCGAGTTTACGCTTCTCGGTTTCGTTTGACGAAATGTTTTCCTTGAATTTCTAACTAACCACCGTTTAGCTTAGTGTATTAATAAAAACACTTATCAAAATAAATTTGTTTTTTGGAACTTAGATTGTTTTAGAGCTGAAAAACATAGCCATCGTAAATTACATGTATATTTTGTATTGTTTTTCACCCAACCACTCAATAAGTTGTTATTACATTATCACTGATTACTAAAATACAAATAATTAAATTGGAACACCGATCAGAGAAATGAGACGGATTTTTTAAAAAGTTTTAATTTATTTTGACATAAAATTTAGGTCAACATAATTTAAAAATTGAATTAATGTTCTCATAGTCCAAACCTATTCGAGCTATTTCTTATTAATCACAGCTATCAATCTATACTTTATTACAATTTTATGTTTATTTATGTAAAAATGTTAAGGATTAACAAAAACAATGTTTTACATCGATTTGCGTTACATTGTGGTTCAATTATTAAAATTGCACTATTAAAGGCCCTCTCGGAAGCGATAAGATTTCGCATACTAAATTTGAAATTAATGGCGTTCCAAATAATTAAGTCTCACTTAATATTTGAATGACGTTTCAGTATTCGGCCATTAGACATTTGAGCCAACATTCCTAAACACATACGTGTATCTTACAATATATAGTTGACAAAGATATATAGATAATTATAAAATAGAAAACAATAATAAGTAAAATTATACATAATGCGAATATTTTATAATTTTTTTACGGTGATTATTTAATCGCTTCTCTTTTCCGTGTGCAGCAAGTTAATTATTCTTTAAGATATTTATATGTGGATTTTGAGACAGTTTTTACTTAATTACTTTCCTTGACCTCACAAGCTGTTAGAAAATTAAACGTAAAATCTAAGTTAATTCCATCACGGCATGTTACAGGTTTCCCTGTGAGCTCAGATTCCAGTTCATTTTATATACCGTGTACGATGTTACAATGAATATTTTTCTTTATTCACAGTTTGCAATCAATTCGCTCGCGGTGTATTCGCGATGTTGGGCGCCGTGACACCTGAATCATTTGACACTCTGCACTCTTATACGAATACCTTCCAAATGCCGTTTGTCACTCCGTGGTTCCCCGAGAAGGTAAGTCTTATCACATTTCAACTTCACACTTAACGTACAACGTGAATAATAAAATATAAGAAAGGTTTCGTTTGTTTCGAAGTGAGTTTTATGATTCAAGACGTGCATTGGATTTGCAAATTGGCATAAAGTAGCAGCCTGTGAATGTCCCACCGCTGGGCTAAGGCCTCCTCCTCTTTGTGAGGAGAAGGTTTTGGAGCTTATTCCACCACGCTGCTTCAATGCGGGTTGGTGGAATACACATGTGATAGAATTTCAATGAAATTTGACACATGCAGGTTTCCTCACGATGTTTTCCTTCACCGTCAAGCACGAGATGAATTATAATCACAAATAAAGCACATGAAATTCAGCGGTGCTTGCCCGGGTTTGAACCCACGATCATCGGTTAATTCACGATTCACGCGTTCTTACCACTGGGCCATCTCGGCTTGTTGTTAAATTGGCATCGCCTTATGATTTTATCTTTACATTTTATCTGTCACTGATATCCTTTATACTACTTAAGAATATATATCTTTTCTTAACATAATAGCTGCCCGTCTCGGTGATGGTGAAATAACAATACTTGGTGGTAGGGCTTAGTGCAAGCTCGTCTGGGTAGGTACCACCCACTCACCAATTATTCTACCGAAAATCAGAAACACTTGATATTGTTGTGTTGTGGTCTGAAGGGTGAGTGAGCCAGTGTAATTACAGGCACAAGGGAAATATCATCTTAGTTCCCAAGGTTGGTGGCACATTGGCGATGTAAGCGATGGTTAAAATCTCTTACAATGCCAATGTCTATAGGCGTTGGTGACCACTTACCATTAGGTGGCCCATATGCTCGTCCGCCTTCCTATGCAATAAAAAAAAATACGAATTTAATAAGTCTTTGTTAAAACGTAGTTTGGTTGAGTATTTACCCAATCGCAGCATACACAAACATAATATGTATATAACAATCATCGGTATAACTGCCAAAGCACAATACTAAGTATTGTTGTATTCAAGTTCAAAGGGTGAGTGAGCCAGTGAAACTTCAGGCACAAGGGAGATAACGTAGTAGTTCCCAAGATCGGTGGCGCAATATTTTTTGTGGCATAGGAAGGCGACGAGCCTATATGTCCCTGTTTTGCACTATAATATCTGATGAGTAGGTGGTAGGTACCCAGACTTGCTCGCACAAAGCCCTACCACCAAGTTATGTAAGGAATGGTTAATATTTCTTTCGCCGCCAATTTTTATGAACCACTAACCATTATGCTCTAACTATTATATAAAGAAAGAAGAGAAATAATCTTGTTACAAGAACTCATGCGATGTAGGGCGTAAAAAAGCATTCCGCTTAATGAATACCTATGAATCTTTTCGATAAAAAGTCACACTAAAATGTCGTCCGATTTCTGCTGACAATCATTCTTCTCTTAATTTCATTGCTCAGCGACAGATCGGAGTCTATCTATCGGATTAAATACATGGATACTTCTGTGAATTATTCTTTTTATATATATTTAAATTCAGCATGATTTACGTATGTAATATAAAGTTTCTTTAGCAAGGCAGTGTACACTTATATCATAAATGCTAAAAACACACTTTTACGGCTAAGCCCTGAACCGATTGTGATGAAATTTATTATTAAGCAAGAATTAGCTTTAAGGAATGATATAATATGATACTGACTCCGCCCATTCCAATACACCGAAAACTATTATATATGAATCAATCTTTTCTGCTACTGCTATTAACTTTAGTACTTCTGTATCCGTTTTAGGCTAATGCGTTTTATAACTAATAGAAAATCGATAGAATAGTTAAAAGCTTTAACAAATTATTTGCTTATTAATTTCAATGACTCATGTTCACTATGTGACGGTTACTGGTAGAAATAAAAAAAAATACAAAATTCTCACCTCATAGGTAGCGCTCTGGTAAAGTTATTAATTTAACAACTCGACCGCAGCCTCGACATGGGTAATTAGTATGTAGAAGTTTCTTATTTTAATAAAGTTTAGCTTGTTAGTTTAGCCAGGGTAAAAATATTGGATAATAAACGTTTACTAGCACTTAAGATGGAAAAAAGTGTTAAAGGTCTTAACTAGCACCTGTTTTTATCTAGATCTTCCTACTGTTAATTGCACTAAATATCTAGGGCGAGTTTATACCTATATTGATGGAGCTAGAATGTCAAATTAAATTCAACGTGCAGGTTACCTGACGATATTTTTTCCACCTTCACTACACAAATAAAAAAATCGTATAGATAATAAGTAAATGGTATTTGTCCGAACTTAACCTCTGATCAAGGCTTTCGATCATTTTAAGTACTAACAAATTGCTAATAAAACATTGCGATAACTGTGAATTTGTTGTAATATTGAAAAAAAAACTCTATAATCATTATTTCACCAGGTAATACCGCCGTCATCTGGGCTGATAGATCACGCGGTCAGCATGCGCCCTGACTATCATAAGGCGATCGTCGATACAATAGTGCACTACGGGTGGAGGGATGTGATTTACATCTACGACTCTCATGACGGTGAGTACTCACAATAAAATTTAGCCTCTAGATTTATTTTATCCGTATAATATTACGGAATCGGAAACGGAATCTACTACACCTTACTATACGAAATGATTACCCGACCAATTATAAAATATACAATGTTCTAACGTATTCGAATTTAAAATATGACTACGTTGTAAGGTATAATCTTTTTGACCAATTTCGATCACTGCGGTCTTTCTAAACTGTATGTGTGAGGCGTAGGTACAATTTGTTTTTTTCTTGAGACTCATTTTTTTTTTTGAGACAGCAATCCGACAAAATTAGAGCGGTCATGGGCAGGATTAACTGAGTTTTGTGCTGCCCGAGCTACGAGTGTGCTATCATTGCTTACTTATAGACAGATACTGAAAATGAATGAGAACCATAGATATCGGAGCTCGGCGTGGGACTGAAACCCAGAACTCACTACCCACTATACTAACGAAACAATAGTCACGTCAATGAACATTCACAAGACTGAAGAATAATAACAATAAAACGGATAATATTTCGTTCTATTGACTGCTATTTCCATAAAAGTATTCATAAGTACAGTTTGTAAACAATGAGTCGCCGAGAGACTCTCTAAACTTTCCCCATTCTCACTCACACGCTTCAAACAGATTTTAGTCTGACACCGAAATGCAAGTTGCACATTTTGAACGAGCCCTTACAAATTGTCTATTTTGAACATCACGGAAAAGCTATGCTGGCTTAATCCTGGTATTTCTTTGTACGAATACACTTTATGCAAATTGTAATTAACGTTTTGAATTGGTATGGAAACAACACTGTTTAAATCACGAGTAGTTTTAACTACTACTACAGTATAAATTAAGGAGTTAATTGTTTGTTTCAAGCTATTTAGTACTGTGAATTAGCTTTTATTTTATCAACGTTCGTTATGATAATTTGTAAAACAAGAATTTAATTTTATTGTATTTAAATGTACTATGTTTTAATTGAAATTTATTTACAAGTGATTATTTAAATATTCAATATTCAGATTTGACAAAAAAATACTCCTCATAGAATTATTCGTAAAAGCTGTACAAAATATAAAATAATGTTTCAAGTAAAATATCAGAAATCAACACAAATTAACGTATAACAACTTAGATCGGTTTAATCATCACGTTACTGTGATATACGTAATGAGTTCTTAGAGAATAGCACTTCATAATACAGGCACCGCTGTGGTAGACGATTTGTGACGTCCATTCATGGCACAGCCAATAGCTGCCTGTGAACTCTGAGCCTTTGAAAATGATTACATTTTACGTTTTGAATGTTAATCAACACATAAGATTTTTATGTACGTGGACTTTTGATTTGGGCTTAGATATGAGTATATAATGTTGTTTTATTACCTATATATTTCTATGGAAATCAGAAAATAATTATAATGTTATCTACTACCTTTTAAATTGACGGACATGAAAACTGTGATGCTTTTCCGTAATATTATTAAATTTCGCTCCTAGTTGTAATAAATAAAATATAGTAAGTATAGCAACACCATGTGAATGTCCCACTGCTGAGCTATGGCCTCTTCTTCTTTTTTGTGAGGAGAAGGTTTGGAGTTTATTCTACCACGCTCATCCAATGCGGTTTGGTGGAATACTCATGTGACAGAATTTCAATGAAATTGGACTCATGCAGGTTTCCTCGCGATGTTTTTCTTCACCGTCAAGCACTAGATGAATAATAATCACAAATTAAGCACATTAAATTCAGTAGTGCTTGTCCCCGGACAAGCACTACTGACAAGATTTGAACCCATGATCATCGGTCAACATTTACGCGTCATTACTACTGGACCATCTCGGTTTTTATAATATTTATAAAGATAATGTTTATTTAAATATACAGATTTTAATTAATTAATTAATTTAGTTAATATTGCATCTTTGATAGTAGATTACTTGACCGCATGTAGAGCTGCAGTTTTATTACTTCAAACAGAGTAACAATGCACAATTTGCTGCACCGTATAGCTCTTGGGATTACACGGAAGCTGACTCGTTCGATAATAAAACGTCGACACGAAAGAGATTGCGGTTGAAACGGGAATTGACGCTAATAGTCACAGCCGAGCCTTAATGGTGTGCCTATCACCAATGGAACAACGCCAAGTTATTTAATTTGGTCCAATATTGGCGACGCGTAAGGACACTGGCTTAGTTGGTGGACATTTCTATCACAATTTTTGTATTGTTATTTTTATATATTGGAGCGATAGAACAGTAGAGCAATACATATCGGTATTTGAAAATATGTTGACGTACATAATAATCTATTAGATTTAAGCTGTTAATCTTTTCCCTTGTTCTAATACTGACTCACTCATCTACGGCGTAGTACGGCGTAGTACGTCTCGCGTTACATTATTAACAAAACAATACACGGAGTTACTAACAGAATAACTGGTTTGAACTGGTTTTAACAACGGGTCTTTACTGAAATGGGTGGTAATTATATAAGGGATTGAACAATGGGGAGCACAACCGGCACGATATTCAAGTTAATATTTGTAATAGAAATGTGAAAACTTTTTAGTGGTTTCAAGTAATTTAATCAAACTTTTATCGCCTTATTTGATTAAAATAACAAAAAAGTTATATTAATTGCTGTATTTTAACCCTTGTGATATATTTTATTCGTTATTTGACTAGGTCTTCAACATCTCAATAAAACCACAAATAAATACTTGAATCCTGAACCTTCATTATCTCTTGTTTTATTTGAAGTTAAGTAATCATATTATTAAAACCATTTAAGACTTTTAAAAAAATATTTTGTATAAATAAGATTGTAATAAAAAAATTACATCACAAATCTTACAGAGCTTACTAAGAATTTTGTGTAATCTTAAGTTATTGACCGTACATATATTTTTTTCATATTATAGCAGAATCTTTGCGAAAAAATGATGTAATATTCGTAAAATTGTGGGTGTTTTAAGAATATTTATACGCTTCGTTACTTATTTTCTCAACAACTTTTAAAAATGTACATCTCAGTTTATTTTCTTATAAAGAATACTCGCTCCACCTTTATTCGAGCTCGCCGGGACTTCTCACTGAGCATAAATAATATTAATAGTATAGGAGCTGAACACCTCATTTGGGACCGCCCCACTCAACTGCAGTTCAAGTTATGAAGTCTGGATTTATAGTCCAAGAGTCAGCTAACACTAACATATGTATATGAAAACTATCAACTTTAACAGTGTATAGGTCCGTAACTTTGTGTCCGAATTCCCTATTCAGCAAAACTTGTATTAATTTAAGTTTCAGTATTATATAGATCATATTTACACTTTCAAATTATTTGCCATACATCACTTTAATTTAAATGAATTCAGTAGGAAGGTAAGAATAAGCTTCAGATTAACCACAGAATTAAATTTGCGTCAAAACAAACTTCCCAATTGGTAATATTTAAAGAATGCACGCATCACAATAGCGTACCGCCGTAAGATCATTTTTAAGCATTTCAAAGTGAGGTACGAATCAATATCTTATTCAAAAAATTGTTATAACTTCTTCAATTTAATAATATAGCCCTTAACAACTTAATTATAACTTGGTATAACCTCAAGTTAAATTGTCAATACTGTAGTATTGGGTACTTTTTATTTCGCAGTAAGGTATAAAAAATTATATTCTAAGTCGAGTCGATTTTAGATATATATTTTTTTATAATTGTATAAAATATTCGAGATCGACGAATATTAATTAGTCGTTCCGTCGTTCAAAACAAGTCAAATAAATATTTTCGTCATTCAAGTAAACTTGCCGGACAAGGATTTTGAATCAATTTACAATATTAAGCGAAATACGAACAACGGCTACCCCGTTTAGATTCTACCAAAAGGAGCGGGCGACTCTATTTCTTAATTATATTTTTATCGTGTATAATATAATAATATAAAAAGTCCTTATTAATCATAATTTATATGTTAATAACAAGATAATTACTTATTATTATACGAATATTTTAATTATAAGTGAGCAAGTGATGAATACAATTTGACATGTAATTGTATCATGATAAAGATATAATAATTGGATGAATTTTGTTACGCAAATATGCATATATATAAATTAGTTTCTTTATATATAATAGTGTATATATATATATATATATATAGTAAGTAATATATAATTATGTTAAAATTAATATAATATTTATATGAATAAATAGAGTAGAATTGTGTTGGGATAAGTTCGTAGGTATCAATTAAGAAATGAAATTTGATCACTGGTTTGATATTTATATTACTAGGTGGTAGAGCTTTGTGCAGGCTCGTCTGGATAGGTACCACCCACTCATCAGATATTCTACCGCTAAACAGCAGGACTTTGTATAATTGTTGTGTTCCGATTTAAAGGGCGAGTGTGCCAGTGTAATTACAGGCACAAGGGACATAACATCTCAGTTCTCAAGGTTGGTGGTGCATTGGCGATGTAAGCGATGGTTAACATTTCTTACAATGCCATTGTCTATGGGCGTTGGTGACGACTAACCATCAGTAAAAAAAAATAACGTGCTCGTAATATGATTGGATTATGCATTAAGCCAATTTTTAGTTCAGTTCTAATCCTACTTAATAATATATCGTCAATCTTAAAAGTTATGTGTTAATGAGATATGCACTCCAATTCTCAAAAAAAGGAAAGGTTTTTTGACCCAGGAATGGAATATTACAAGTCGATTCTTTGTAAAAGCCTAATGCAGTATTTAAAGCGCTAAAATTAACCAGGTTTTAGAGGCAATAATTAACAATGACCGCGATACTTAAATTTTAGACGAAATACATTTAATTATATCAAATAGCATATCCTTGAAATAATGTCACGTTCGTATTGAGTGGTTAGTGGTACCTACGTTCAACTTTATCGTTAAGTTTAATAGTCAGCGCACGGATTGTGACCACGGTACTAAAGCTATCTTAATGATATTAGGTCAGTCTTTCACTGCGCTCTTTATACTTTTCTATTATAGGAAACGATGAATACGAATGAATTGGTTAAAACTAAAAGAACCAAAAAATAATTAACTTAATAAGTTTTAAAATTTAAATTACTTTGGACGTAATGAGAAATATATTTTTTTAGGTTAAATATGAATGCAAAGATTTTAGAAGAAAATCAAAAAATAAAAAATATATATATATTTTGAACTTGGAGTAATTAATAAAAATCTGATTTCGACTAGATAATCAAATTTATTATTAAACATCGAAATCCGTCATTACTCCGCGCAATTAAGACGTACCGTTAATATTCAGTCAGTTTGATAAATATGTTTTAAAGTAGTAACAAAGACGTTAGTTTTTAAGGGATTTTTCCAATTTCAATCATTACGCTAAGGTAGGCTTGGACTTCGACTGTAAATTATTGACAACTGACTTAGTGATATGCTATTTTGTTACTGGTATACTTTAAATATTATAACTATTGTAGTCAATGTCGCATATCATCCTGGTGTATGACGATTTAGTTCTACGACGTGTTCCGCGTTTATTCTTGCAGAGAAGCACGGTTGACCCATTTGCAAGTTTGTTGCTATAAATATCATATCGATAATGCCATGCCATTGGTAGTGCCATTAACATATTCGATTAAATTTCAACATTATAAATTCGTTAATGATTGCTGGAGTTTTCAACAAAATGATTAAGTATATTATGTTGATAATTTCATTTGTTTTGCCATGTTAGATATAACGAAGACTTATATCACAGACAAGTATGAGATACGCTAGATAAACTAAATAGTATATTTCTCTTTCGCTGAAGACAATATAATTACTAGATATATAACCAAGTAGTACTAACTATATTAATAGTACTAACTATGTCCAGTAGTATGATAAAAGTCTTATTTTACTTAAATAGTAGTCTTACTGTCTTATAAAAGTTGCTTAAGAGGTTTTAATTAAAGACTGATTTCTGTCATTATTGATTTGACCTACCAAGGGAGAAAACAGAATTGTATTTGCAAATGAAAAATTTTAATACATTTTTTTACTAAGAATTAAGCTGATTTGTTTTGATTTTAATTTCAATATTCAGAAAAAAAAAAAACAAAATTCTACGGTCTCCCTCATAGCCGTTATATTTTAAGTGACGATATTATGATTTTCTACTGTTTTCTGAGAAATTATAATATATCACATACAACCAATATACATCATTAGTATGGGGATTAAATGAAATAAAGTTCAATTTGGCTGTTTACATGTTTCTGCAAACATTTCAACATCGTTTTATATATTATTTGCACGCACGTTTTATGTCAATGTCAATATGCAGACCTATTAGCATCAAATTAAAAATTTCAGTAAATAGCTGAATCATTGCAAAACAAAAAAACTAAAAAAGGAAAGTAATATTACGAATTTAAAATTTAAATAATAAACAACAAACTTGCATGAGACTTTCTTATAAAATATTTTCATTAAGTAAATTAAAGTTGGCATCGAAAATTCACTTGTTGGTAGACTTCTCTAATTAATTACGCAGTCTTAAAATACTACCTAACTTCGCCCATGAAAACGTCTTTGACCATCTTCAAAAAAATTCGTACTACATTTGAGTTGTGGTTCTTTTTAATTACATTTATAAATTAATAATTAAAGCGTGCGATGGCAGTGTAACTTAAAACCTTACAAATATAAAAGTTGCATCAAAATAAAGGCTCCAATCAATAACTAAATACTCCACAACGAATATTTGATAAGGGTACAGATATGGTCATACTAAAACGTCTTAAGGGATTTTCCTAAAATTTGTTAGGAAAGGCTCTTATATCATAGAATAACATAATTACGAGATATTTTTCTATAATTTTACTTTTGATTACAACTTCACACTAAAAGAGTTAAAAGGTTACGTTGAAACCCCGTTTGAAATCGCGAAAATGAATTCCATTTCTAAATTCTTAAAAATAAACTTGTATTTAGGGATCTAAAATGAAATTCGGAGGTGTCAGAAACTGAGGTGAGGTACCTTGTGCTGCTTTAATTCTTAAAGTGATTGTAAGTTAATTGGTAGCAGGGCTCTGTGCAACCTCGTCTGGGTAGGTACCACCCACTCATCAGATTTTCTACCGCAAAACAGCAGTACTTGCTATTGTTGTGTTCCGGTTGGAAGGGTGTAACATAACATCTTAGTTCCTTCTTAGTACTCAAGGTAACGCAAGGTGGCGCATTGACGATGGAAGCGATGGTTAACGTCTTTCACAATGACAATGTCCATGGGCTTTGGTGACCACTTACCATCAGGCGGCCCTTATGCTCGTCCGGATTCATATGCCATAAAATAAAATAAAAGTTAGAATATAAAGTTTTCAGAATTTGTTTTTTTTTGCAAATTCATAAATTGAATATCTAAGTGTTAGTAACATATTGATTTGGATATATGTATGAATGCGCATGTACGTACGTTATTGGTCTAATTTTGTTGTGAACCGAAGGGTTACACACACCCAAATACATGTATGTACATGTCATGTGAAACAAGACATAGGACCGCTTTTCGTGATTGCCGAGCCTCGAGAGTGTAACATCGCGGACTTTCCAGCTTATTCAAATATTAAAGAGGATTAACTTGTTAATAAAATGAATGTCCACAAAAGAAATATCAGTTCACATATTGTTACTGAAGGTTTAGTGTAAGTTTTTAAAAACCGTTGCAACTAACTTCAACGAACTCTGTAAGCTGAACTTTTTAGTCGACTATACAAGAAAAACTAAAACTCCATCCTTCCGGTTATCCGAGGGATTTTTCCGGGAAAATGAAAGGCTTCCTCTACAACGTTAAAAGTTTCGACTTTTATAGTTTTCAAACCATCGAAAAATGTAATTGTTGCAATCATCTAGAAAAAGAATAGTTATCGTCAATTGTTTACATTAACCTTGTAAGTTTGGTTCCAAAATTATATCTATTTTTTTTACAATAAATCCTTTATTTTCTGTGGTTGCTTAAGATTGATATTGAATTTATATAATATTCAACCTTTATTCGTCTAAAATCATAAAAAAAATTATTATTATTTACTTTATATGGTGGGATTGTACTGATGGCCCTACATGCCTAGCTTTATCCGCAAGTAGAAGTTAAAGAAAGATGTTGGGAGTCCACTTAAAGGCTCAAAATACGCACGTCTTAAGGATCACCTTTGAGGCCGACCCTTGGCTTTGCACGTCGTTGTCGCTAAAACGCTTAACATTAAGCACTTGTTTGGAACAAAGTCAGTATCTGAATGCACCCACGAACTAAATTACATCTTTTCGTAATTATCGTGCTTTTTTCAAACTTTGAATGTATACATATAATATGTAAATCAGATGATAAAATAATAATTTTTTACTAACGAGACAAACTGATCATAGAACTAGGAGTTGTTTGGGATTGAAACTCAAACGATAGTAGTGATTCAATAATCATTGAGTGAACTCAAGTTTTGGCTCAATGAATTGGCGTGCCTAGACTTATTGACTACAGGCAGAGTTATTCATTATAAGTGAATGAATATCAACCATCTTACATTGCCAATATGCCGCCAACTTGGGAACTACGATGTTATGTACCTTGTGGTTGTTGTTACACTGGCATTTATCTTTAAACTAAAACACAACAATACTAAGTATTGTTGTTTGGCGGTAGAATATTTGATGAGTGGTTGGTACCTACCTGGGTTTGCGTAAAAGCCTACCAACAAGTAAAAATTGTATGCTCTGCTTTGAATTAGTGTTTTAAAATTTAGTTGTAACATTAGAGTCATACGCAAAGTAAAGTTAAATAATAGCTCGTAATAAAAAGTCTTATATCGCGTCCGACTACTACATGGAACACAAGTGAAACCTTTTGTATCAAAAAAGTTTTATTAAACTTTGAAATATTTAACTTTCAAAGCGAGTTAGCGTAAATTAATTATCAAAGCGCGGTTATATTTCCAACTTTTTTCTGTATCAGTTGCATAAAGTTAACACTTGTAGAATGCTTTAATGTTTTACAATTATTCTCACACTTTCACTCATTTGTTATAAATGTTTGCAACATGACTTTATAAATATTATTCTTATCAGTATATTGTTTTCAAGGATATTAAGAAGATTAATTAGATATTGAATAGGATAAGTAGTTCACAAATAGTTGGTTTTTATCTATACTTCAAATTCGGGAATTAAGTTAATTAGTGGTTGATATTATTCATTTTGTGCTTGCAAGTGAAAAAAACACCATGAAGAAGTAATTTACTTCTACGACACGACCATTATGAGTTCTACTGCCAATCACGAACTCTATTTTTTATTGCATAGGAAGGCGGACGAGCATATGGGCCACCTGATGGTAAGTGGTCACCAACGCCCATAGACATTGGCATTGTATGAGATGTTAACCATCACTTACATCACCAATGCGCCACCAACCTTGGGAACTAAGATATTATGTCCCTTGTACCTGGAATTACACTGGATCACTCACCCTTCAAACCGGAACACAACAATAGAAAGTACTGCTGTTTTGCGGTAGAATATCTGATGAGTAGGTGGTACCTACCCAAACGAGCTTGCACAAAGCTCTACCACCAAGTAATTTTAAAATAATATTTTAAATATTAAAACCAAAATTTATTGTCAAATTTGCGTGTATCATTGCTCACAAATCATGAAAAACTATATCTAAGTCTGCTTACACTAAACCAAAACATCTATAAAATGTAAAATGTTCATACAAAATATATAAAAATTTGTTATTATCTGATTGTAGCTACATTCGTAAGCTATTGCATCTTATCATAGCTATGGCTTTTACCTGACATCCCCATTTGATTTCATTACACGATAAGTCGGAGATAAAACATTAGATATTCAAATAGACGAGGTAGAATGTTATCGTAGCCATAGATAAGTAAGCTTCAGAAGTGCCATGAGCAGAAAGAATAATCTTTTTTCTTTAAAATAATTTTGCCGTACACAATAATATGATGGTCGATTTTTACATTTAGTTACGAACCCTTCAGAAGAGTAATTGTGTTTTTTTACAAGTAGTATTTAGAAACAAGACTGCTTATATGCGAATAATAACAATTTATTCAGAATAGATAAGATATATGTATCATTGTTAGAATTTGTATATTTTTCTTTGCACCTAGAATCTAAGATTTAAAGGTAATAATGTGTACTTCTAATAATAAAATATTAATTTAGTTATAATATTAAGTTGCTAATAAAATTGAAACGGTAATAATAATAATAATAATAATAATATCCTCCTGAACAAATCGGCCACAGTGGCCAATCTCAAGAGAGATTAGCCAACTCCGTAGGATATTATAGTGGCCAAGTGTGTGCTTAAACACAAGTGCACTCTCTCTTCCTCATAATCTGATGGGGCGGCAATCCGACACGACCGGAAAGAGTTCAGGCGTAGGACCAACGGCTTAACGTGCTTTCTGAGGTACTGGAGTGTATAGACTTCTAACTTCCAGACTTCGGGGCTGCTATTGAGAATTTTATGACAGAAAACCCGATTACTATTTATTAGCCCGACATGGGAATTGAACCCAGGACCACTTGGACTGCGGCCTTTTATCTAGCAACTCAACCAACGAGCCAGCCAATGCGGATAATAATAATGGATATACTATAAAATTGGTACAATCTATAGTCAATTCCTTATTGACTATTAATGTCACTGATATGAGTTTGATCTCATGGGGTGTCTTTTAGCGAGTTGTACAACACTAACAAAATATAATAGTATTAATTATAATATAAAAATCATTTTATAAAATATCTCTTATGATATATATACTTTCTCGATTATACTTATCAAATCAAAATTGGTTAATTAAAAATCAAATCAATGTTACGCAAGTTGATGATTGAATCATTTAAACATCTTGTTTACCACTTCTATAGTATTTTGTTCCGAGGACAAGTAAATGCAATACACAGAGATCATATCAATATTCAATTTATTCCAACTCCATTGGTAACAAGCAATAGTAGAAATCGAGGACGTAAAGTATTTTCATATGCAAAATTATTCGTGATGTTTATCATGTTTACTTTGAAGAAATTTATTTATTGAATAGTTTTAACAATGCTTATACGGCAGGTGCTTCTTCCCAAGCTTTAACTTCATCTTTCATAAGAGGAATATTATTACAATTTATTTTGTACAATTTAATTTAACTCCATTGAATTTCAAGAGGGTGTATTACTGTACTCTGCGTTAGGTTTTAAAATACTCTGAATTAAGGAATTAGAGAATACATCAGAATCTATTCAAGCTGATTTTCGATATATGATATTTCTTGGCGGTATGGTTTTGTGCAAGCCCGTTTCGGTAGGTACCATCACATAATGGTGAGTGAGCATCAAATTTCCCCATGTCTGAGACTCATTGACGATATAAGGATTGGTTAATATTTCTTACTGCATCAATGTCTTAACAATAATTATGAGTGAGGTGCCATTCCAGCTTTGATAATGAAGACTCTAAATATCAGGAATACCAGAATTTGACGCGAAATACCATCGTATGCCTTATGTGTAATCTACACAATACGCCTTCATATTCTCAATCATTACAACAAATTAATAAAGGGGATATGTCAATGGACTAACTGCCCTCGAAGACTAGAAACACTTATAACCGTTTGCTGAATGTTAAAAAGATAACAGATTGCAATAATACATAATATGTAGAAAAAAATATATTCTCAATCTTCTTTACCAAACCAGAAAAATCAAAAAGAGACGGGAAATGTTGCCTGATATAAATGTAACAAAACAATTTAAAAAAAAAAACACTTTTTGTTTCCTGTACTGTAAAATTTCTAATAAGTAATAATATTGAACATTATATTGTCAATAGTTCACTGTACTACAATTTTTTTCCTCTATTTTGTGGATTAAAGTATATGCAGTCATTTAACCGCCTACCGTCTTTATAGGTAGCTAACTTTTCCGTCTTTCTAATGTTAATATAAAAATATGTTAACATAGTATTCTTATACACAATTCAATACTCAAATTCATATTCATAATACTTTATTTAATATTAAAGTATTACAATTTCTTATTCATTGTCAAAGTAGAAACTACTACCGGTTTGGAAAAGAAACACCCAGCTCTGAGAAGAACCGGCGAAAGAAACTCAGCGAGTTGATATTGTATTTATCTTTTTTCATGTATGTATATCTTACGGCGGCGAACGTCCTAATTCGTTAGATCTATAATATAATATTATTCTAATAAAATATGTTTTCAAGTAAAGTATACAGTAATCGTTATTAGTGTTTACGTAAAGATTGGTCCGCCGCTTCTTTCAGAGAAAGGATAAAGGTTAAAGGTCGTACAAGGAATGCTTAAGAAAAAAGTAGGGTGCGCGCAAATGGTATTAGCTAGTATGGCACGTTGGTTAGATAAGGGCGGATATGGTGTTATTGTATTAAACAGAGAGAATTATTTAATGGATACATACACTTGTTGAGTCATTTGAAGCGTTTGTGAAAACGCTAGGTCCATCTGGGTAGATACCAACCACTCATCCTGATCAGTCTGCAAATTGCTTATATATTTAAAATCATACGAGAATTCAAAACGCGATTCATCTATTAATAATCCAATGCAGTAATTTCAGTCACAAATAATATATTATAATATAAAAATTTCCATCAAATAATATTCGAACATTCTATATGCCTGTATGAATATATAAAAAATTGTAATGAATGAATTTCTATTTCTTTTCATTATTTATACTGAGAATTATATACTTGGAGCGTGTTTCAGTTTCAAAATGTGAATTTATCGAAAATAACCTCTCCATTGATATTTATGTACAGATTTAAGACAAGGACCATGAATCTCATCTTCCTTAAAGTAAATAAGGGGAGCGAAGTCTTGACTGGCTTAAGCAACACTCTCTTTTTATTACGTTACAGTATATTGTTTTAAAGGTAAATTGGCATATTTACTATGTCATTGTTTTTTCATGAATTTCAGGGGGAAAAAACAACATTTAAGTTGATCTTACTTAGTAACCAACCTACAATCTAAAATGATTTATGTTATAAGCTTGTAATCGTTATTATAATCCGATGGAACGGATAATTCTATACGACTCAAATGAGCTTAGATGCAGGACAATACAACAACACTAAACTGTTAGTGTTCTTTTCCGTACACTATCAACAACCTTCCTCTGTTATTGAGTATATCTTAATTGAAAAAGCCAATATATTTTTAAAGAAACCCGATTCGATTCTTAAATCCAGAACATTGAGTCTGTTTCTTAAAATATAGCATCTAGAACATCGAGAGAAATAACGGAAAAATTACATTATTAGACTCAGTTAAAGCTTCTTCAAACGTATCATATTATGTGTCTGAAAGAGTCCTTATTGAGCTTACCTAAGTACATATTGCAGCGATAAGTTATTGAGTAGTGAAAATATAACTAGGAAAGCTTTTCAAATTTAATCTCGCTTTTAAAAAAAAAAACAAGCGAAGCGTATGATAGCGATGGTGATACTTCACATTGCATAAGTTTTATATCCAGAATACAGTATATTATACTCATTAGAGATACTAATTAGAATACTCGTTATATTCTTTTAGAGATAAAATTACTTTTTACATAAAAATAACCTTCAAGCGATCGCAAGGCATCGGATAGACCGTTCTTGATGCCTTTTCATTTATAATTTTGATTACTAATTCCAGAAGCATTTCTCGTCTCAAGTAGCCTCTTCTAAGTTCACTACAAAATCAAACAACTATATAACGCTCTTATCTTGCCATTTTATATAAAAATGGTTCGTAGACCAATTAGTAATCCAAAGATAATTTGCAGTACACAAGAAGAATGTTTAGAGAGTGAATGAGTGCTCATAGAACGATTGGTCGGAAAAGTATAAGACTTTTCACCTCACTTCACCTTTATGTATTACATTAAAGTGATATTGTAGAGTATAAAAAAACAACAAAATTGATAATGATTAAGAATCAAGCAGCTCCTGTTCAAACAAAGATTTTCACTTATAAGAGATAAGGTTTTACAAACACGGGGTGAGATTTAAAATTCACAATATTCCTTTAGAAGTTTCCGACGCTTGTACAAATGACGTCAGAGCAACAACGATTGTAAAGGCTTAAAAATTCCCATTAGTAAAAATTTTATACAGGATTCTACGCGAATGTAATATTCATTTTAAAAAACATATTGAAAATATGTTTATTTTAATGCGAGAGGTTTATTTATATTGAAGATTATTTCAGACTCGATGTACGAACATAAGCTTCTCCTCGTGGACTAAGTTGAACCAATAATATATTTTTTATATACATTGAATGAGGACTGCTATCAAGTTCATTGTTTATCTATTCAGTGCCATATAGGATATAGTGATTATTTATAAAATAAAATTCTAATGAATACAGTATTTAAATGTAAACGATGTTTTATTTTTTACTGGTTAACAATCGGATGATACGTATCAGATAAGTAAAAGCGACATACATCGACATACATCGAAAAGAATGACAAATTTCTAGCATAGGGATAATTGCGAATCGTATTTCTAGGGTAAAATATTTAACCCAATTTTTTAAACTTGTAACACTATAAATTGGTCCTTCGAGCCGGGTTTTATATTCCAATTATTATCATCGAATTACATGTGATAATTTATTTATAGGTAATCCTCATCATTTTATTCATAATCAGATGATTACTTTAATCTTAATAAGAATCTTTGAATTAAAACGCAATAATAATTCTTATTATATTTACATCTTCATCAAAAGATACGAACTTTCTGAACTATACTCAAGGACTATCGAAGAAGTTGTATTAGTTTTAAACTTATAAACTATAATGAATATTTATTAATCAAGTTTAATTTTCAGAGAATATGAATACACTTCAAAATTTCGTTACCACCGAAAACATGAACTTCTGATCATTAAATCATTAGCACGGATCGGTGGTTAATTGATGTATTGAACTTTTCCATCGACTTTTATAACAAATTTATATTTCCCGAGTCTGTACTAATTATGGTTCTTAAGGAGTAGCTGTCACTTCTCACGGTTTGAATTCGCGAAAGCCCTTACCACAAATACACGAACTATCTTTCGTTTATTTGACTGTTTTATTTACAGAATAACATCACTTAACGCTTTTAAGCTATCTAGTATTCTTTGAATAAGTTAGTACCCATCAATGATGGAAAATTTCCCGTTTGGATCTCTTCAAAATTTACTAAATAATAGCAAAAAAAAAAATACTTTCAATCGCCTCGTTGGTCTAGTGGCTACATGCAAGGCCACAGACACGGTAAATAAAATATAGTCTAATATTATAATGAAATCCACAACATTTTCCTTTATGATGTGATATTATCGAGAATTGTTTGAAATTTCAATAGATTTATATCTCGTATGATAATACAAAGTGTTGCACAATTGTAAACTATAATTTGCTTTCATGAGTTTATTCGCTCTTTTAATCTAATCGACACAATTATTGAGGTTATTTATAGATATGTTAAATCTGTACTAAGAAAGCCTTACGCACGTTGCAAGCATTAGTTAGTCGTTAAGTAGCAATAAATAAATAAAATAAATGTGAAAAGGAATGACATCGAGAATAGACTCTTATGTATAAGTTATGTATCTGTTCAGGCGCTTGAAGATCATCAGCTCATTTCCTACTTGACAAAAGCGACTTACGAACTTTCACAGATTCAGTGTCTCCGGTATCGTTATTGCTTTGCGAGTGATGCTTTAATAAAGTCAAATAAATACATTTAATATTTTTTTCTTTTTAGAGGGCTAGTTTCTTGAGGGCTAATTGCATTTTTAATTTAATATGAATCAACCATCCCGGGTTGGCGTTCTTTGGGGGAAGCTTCTGCTTGACGAAAGCTTCCCCCAAAGAACGCGTTATTTATTTAAAAAAGGAGTATTTTATTTAAAAAAAAATCATACAACTTAAAAAAATCATAATATGATTCCGTCTTGTATTATACAGACGATATAATAATATTTGTTATACAAAAACTACTTGTTCCATTGTAATTGAACTATTTATGTTACGGTCTTGATTTAACTCCTTTAATTTTTAGCTTTAGTACCTAAGCTATATTCGAGAAACGCGCTGTTGTGGACTTCCAGACATCGAGGTGATGAGGATAGAAAATTGAATTCTGGCGCGAGGTCCGTTGGTTAAATCAAATGATATGATTGTTTGTTTCAATATTTTATTTTTCTTTTTTTTTATTGCATAGTAAGACGGACAAGTATATAGGTCACCTGATGGTAAGTGATTACCAACGATTACCAATGTCTATGACATTGGCATTGTAGGAGATGTCTCTTACATCACCAATGTGCCACCAATCTTGGGAACTAAGATATTACGTCTCTTGTGCCTGTAATTACACTGGCTCACTCACCTTTCAAACCGGAACACAACAATACCAAGTACTACTGTTTTGCGGTAGAATATCTGATATGTGGGTGGTACCTAACCAGACGAGCTCGCACAAAGCTCTACCACCAAGTTTTTATGTTATGATTTTCAATATGTTTGTAGTCTATTTTGATTTAAAACTTGCCTTTCAGCGTTTAATTGCGAAAGGATGCGAATCAGTTTATAAAGACCCTAACTCGTTGATTGATGTCGATTCGATTTTCCGCTGACTAGTTTGCAAAGTTGGACAGTTTCACACATTATTGTGTCCAATAAAAAAAGACGAATTGTATTGATGGCACGTCGATGAACAAATTTGCATTTCGTGAAGCGGCAAAATCGATAACGTCATGAGTCTGTTCGTCAATAATACGTGAACGCGTTTTAGGTTTTAAATTAACGTGATTTTTACTGTTAATTTTTTATTGCGCTCATTTTAATCAAACCTACATTTTAGCCATTGGCAATAAAAAACCTTTGTGACATTTTACAGTGACGTCTTTCATCGTGTCGTCGTAAAGTGATAATATTGACCGTAATATTCAAAAATCTTGGTCATTGGTCAAACGATGTCAAAGTCTATTAGTCTGAATCAGATATCCGAATCTTAAATAATATTCACATTTATTACCTTATTATTGTCACGTGTTTGTTTTGAAGCATCTTATATTAATTAATTTAAAGCATACTTTTTTTCTAATATACATGATTATTAAAAATATCGATATTCAAAAATCTTTAAGAGTAAATACTAAAGGATTGCATACAGTTGGAAATTTACCTTTTTGCTATAAAAAATACTTAAAAGGCCATCGCGTAGACTGATTCTATTTATTAACTTTTCATTGCTGTTCGCGTTAAACGTTACTACGTTACTGCTCCACTCCCTAAAGTCTCTCTTAGTATAGATATTGCATATCTATATAATCGTGAACTTTTTAAATAAAAAAAGTCGTAGCGTGATTCAATATAAATAATATTAATAATTTAAATAAATGCTGACTTTAATGCGTTTAAACAAACAAACAACATACTTACAGACTATCATATACATTTGTTTAATTAGTTGTTAGCTTATACTTATATTTATGATTGAAAATTTACACACGGCGTTTGTGCACAGCCATTGTTTAATAATGGCAACAATGCTACAATCCATTGCGATTGGTGAACATTTTAAAATAATGTTTTCATAGAAATTTGTGAATGTGGTTAAGGTTTTTTTTTATTCAAACGTTTACGTCTTTCTACAAACTTACAGAGGTTAATAGAGTTTTCAAACAATAAACTCAGTAGCTGAAATACAACGCAAAAACAGATTTTTTGGCGTTGTACTTCAGCTTAGTATATAAAAATCAAATTTCATAATAATTACTAATTTTTTTTCAGCTTATCGCCGTCCTCTGCTTGACGAAAGCTTCCCCCAAAGAACGCCAACCATCCCGTTCTTAAATGAATTACTATAGACGATTCATATTAAATTAAAAATGTAATTAACCCTCAAGAAACTAGCCCTCTAAAAAGAAAAAATATTAAATGTATTTATTTGACTTTATTAAAGCATCACTCGCAAAGCAATAACGATACCGGAGACACTGAATCTGTGAAAGTTCGTAAGTCGCTTTTGTCAAGTAGGAAATGAGCTGATGATCTTCAAGCGCCTGAACAGATACATAACTTATACATAAGAGTCTATTCTCGATGTCATTCCTTTTCACATTTATTTATTTATTTATTGCTGCTTAACGACTAACTAATGCTTGCAACGTGCGGCTTTCTTAGTACAGATTTGACATGTCTATAAATAACCTCAATAATTGTGTCGATTACATTAAAAGAGCGAATAAACTCATGAAAGCAAATTATAGTTTACAATTGTGCAACACTTTGTATTATCATAGGAGATATAAATCTCTTGAAATTATCCCGACAATTCTCGATAATATCAAATCATAAAGGAAAATGTTGTTGAATGTTGAATGTGAATGTTGGAACAAGTAGTTTTTGTATAACAAATATTATTATATCGTCTGTATAATACAAGACGGAATCATATTATGATTTTTTTAAGTTGTATGAATTTTATTTTAAAAAATTCAAAGAAATATATTATAATTAACTTTATTCCTAGGGCTCATACAAAAGCCCTTTAAAACACTCTCAAGTTAGCGGCAACTTCACAGCAGGGGGTTGGTCTTACGTCATAATTAGCTGACATTTAAATAACAGCACTTCACATTTCACACTTTTTAATTTATTTTTCCATAATCACCTGATGATCAGTTGTCACCATCGCTTATAGACATTCACTTTGGTAAAAAAGGTATTAGCATTTTATTTGATCGAATGATTACATTAATCTCAACATCAATGCGCTGCCAAACTTGAGAATGAATCTTATATGTATATAAAAGAGGATGTTTGTATATATGACATATATACTCAGAAACTATTTGACAAAAATTTAAAACTAGTATGTCATATGTTTATTATTATTATAATCATACTGCGATTATTCCCATATATAACAACAATATATATATAATCTTAGTTTTGATTTAATTGAATAATGATTTATATTTTTTAATATAATTTTATATCGATTCCTATTCTCGTGATTTTCTTTATTTAGTGGATTATAAGACTATAGAATAGTTAAATATTTCTGAAAGTTTATCTATTTAATTCGTTTTGTTAGAAAAAATTGTAAAAAAATATTTGCTAGATACCGATATCCCATTAAATCTTTAAATAGTGATCTCAATTTCCACATGAATAAATCACTAAGATAGATCATATCTTAATGGGTTATGCAGCAATAGCAACTACAATAATAAAAATAAGGAACAATTTCATAGCGCAATCAGTCATAGCTAAACAAAGCCGAAGTCAAAGGAACACGCCCCGGCCTATAATGATAGAGTTAAATCAATGATTCTCATACGAGCTTAAACGCACAACCGCCCGGCTTAATTCAAACAAAGCGTCTCGTGCTTATATCCCCAGGAATGATTTATCAGTAGGTAATAATGCCAATCATACTGGAATTTTATTTAATCAAATAAACTGTGACGCGTGTAAAAATCATAAATAAGACAGAAATTGTACAAGCCATGACCAAGCCATGAATATAATATGATAATCATTTTATTAATTCTGATGTCGAATTTCGTCAGATCATTGTACTGGTTTTGTTGTTGAAATGTCAAGGTGGTATTAAAATAATTTTAATTAATGAATTTCATAATAGTCTTCCAGTTACGACAGGTCTTTGTAAACGTTTCCAACAGTTTATAATCCAATAATAAGTTGAGGTCTTTCAAATGAATCGGTTCCTTTTCTCTTCTCTCACCAAAATTTTGTTATTACAATGAAAATTTAATGATTGTTTCTAATACACCTCTGATTTCTTTTGTAACATCGTGGATATTGAACTTTTGGCTTATTTTGTTCCAAACTATTGCAGTTGTAATCAAACAGTCATTTAAATGAATAATTAATTAAATAAAGATTTATATTTTTAATTGAAGCTATAAAAATTTGACTGCCTCGTTGGTCTAGTCGCTAGATATAAGGCCGCAGACCTGGTGGTCCTGGGTTCAATTCACAGATTGGGCCAATAAAATGAGTTATTGGGTTTTTCTGTCAGAAAATTTTCAAAAGCCCAGAGTCTGGAAGTTGGAAGTGTGTACAGTCCGCCTCGCAAAGCGGTTAAGCCGTTGGTGATGCACCTGAACTCTTTCCGGTCGTGTCGGATTGCCGTCACATTATGAGAGCTAAGGAAAAGAGAGTGGACCTGTGTTTGTGCACACACTTATGCACGTAGTAGCAATATCTCCTACGTAGTTGGCTAATCTCTCTTGAGATTGGCCGCCGTCGCGGAAATCGGTCTTATAACAAAATAAATAATTAAAGTCACTCTATGCCGATGGTATTTCCTTTTTTAAAATAAATCACTTAATGTGATAGATAATAGTAATCATAAAAAAAGAAATGAAATTTCGTATAAAATATATAATAAAATAAAATATAATAAAATTGTAACAGGTCAATGTTTGTACATTAAAGATATTGGAAAAATAATTATGGGGGTCTTTATCAAAGCAACAGAAGCCAAAACACGGCTTTACTGATTTGGGTGTGGTTTTCATTAATATATTTTGGCTAACTTAACTTTAAATTAAGTGTTTGTTTTATTTAAATCGGTTCATAAATAAAAAAAATATATTAGTTTAAAGAATCACGTTTATTATATAAAAATGCTATAAAATGACTTGAATTGATTGAATTTTAGCTTCTTATAAATGATAGTCTGTAAAATGATATTTTGTTAAATTTATACTTAGTCAGTTGGTATATGAAGATATCGCTTGCAGTCACAAAAATAAAACACAGGGAAAGATATTTAAGTATATCGGAATAGATCTTGGAAATGCTGTTTTTCTTCTGGCCAATGGTTCATTGCCCAATGTAGATCCGGGTTAAAATAAATCTTAAAATGTACTGAAAGACTAGATATAAGTCTGCTCTTAGTAATTTCTATAAGTAATACGTGGGTATAGCTAGTATTAAATAGAATACAATTGATCAGTTAAGGTTTATTACTTTTTTTTCCCATAATTATACTTTTTAAATATCACTGCAAATAAAGAAAAATATACTTTTTAAAATATTTGAAACGTGTAATAGAATGCACAAAAAACTACATTTCTATTAAAATACGTTAATTAATGGTAAGGTATTTTTTATATACACTAAATGTGACCAAACTCAATAGGGCCCATAAAATTATAAGGTCCTTCACTGGACACTGGGAATATGTAGTGTAACTGCCAACTTCAATGCTTTGCAAATCAAATAATCTATAATACTACGTCTCTTTTCTCTCTTATTACATTGCCTCACTACATACATACATTATTCATATCCTTAATAACAATATGCATTTCTATTTTTAAAATAACTTAAAACTTATGTAAAACTTAGATTAACTTTTTAACTGAAATAAAAAAAGGACTCTCACGGCGAGCGAAATAATAAAACTACGGAAACAAAATGTATCGAGCGAATGTAAAAACAAATCAATAAATATTAAAACAACTTTTCAATTATCGCTTTAAATATTCACTACTTAAATAAAAGCATTAAGATCCTTTAACAAGCCTAAGTAGGATGGCTGATCTTGTACATTCTTAATTCTTTAATAGAATTTAAACTTTAGCAACGTCCATTTTGAACAAAATAATTGAATTCAAAGAGTTATGAGTTGCTGGAAATTTAATAATGACTGAAAGAAAATTAATTCTTTGTGGTGACGACGGTACTGGTTGGGACAGGTATTGTCTTGTCCACAGTCCTGACGCCCGAGGCTTAAAAGATAGGGCGTAACCCTGGGGCTTTAGATGTGAGAGATGGGTGTGCCTTACGTGTTCTTTTTCAAACGGCTGTGAGGAAGAACGCAGCCAGCCTCGCGCTTTTGTACGCACTAGCGAGTGTGGAATAGTGTGGATAGGGTGGGGGCGAGATTACCTTCGCCCCCTTAGGAGAGCTCCGCCGAGCCACAAGCGGAGCACAGCACGGGAGGGGTTGAGTTATATCAACACGATCCCGCGGCCTCTGCCAATGCGTGCCGAGAACAGCCATGACTGATGTCGCATGATTTCGTGGATATGAATCCCACATAACCTGATTTTGTTGGGTAAGAATTCTCCAAAGGAGCCTGGTACCTTTCTAAAGGTTTACGCTGCGTGCAAAAAAATAAAGGTATTGTGTTGTTCATGGAATGTGTATATTGAATGAACAAAAAAAGAAATGTTTTTAATAACGACATTTGTAAATTTTAAATAGGTATCATATTTTCGTAGAAGTTCAATAATATCAAGATATTCCAGTGAGGATATGTGTGTTCAAATACATATGTTTATATGTACATAGGTATCATGTTAGTATCATGTTAATACTCTGAGGAACGTGAAAATTATACTGTAATCAAGTACTACAACAAGCTTGCAAGTTTGTTGAAATTCAATGAATATAAAGTTCACAGTCCATAAAATCAATCCTTTGATAATTTATTCGAAAAACATTATTAAGTAAGCGAAATCTTACGCGTGAACGCTTTACGCATACGCTTTTTAACTGGCACTAATTAAATGAAAAAGTGTTGCGTAGTTCGCATTTTTTTTTGTTAAAATACTTTTATATTGATATATGTAAAATTGTTGCACATAAAATGTAAATACGTTCTTAATTTATACTAATATCTTAAATATAAAAAAATGTTTAATTGTTTGTTACTTTTTCAGGGCTTAACTACTTAACCCATTATTATGGTAAGGAATCCTGCAATGTCGACTATGATAATGACAATGACTAACCACAGTCCAGGAATTTTAGCACCAAAAATGCGTTTGCTCTGCATAAAATCACTATTATTAGATAGGATATGTTAGGGGGCATCCCCGAAGTATAAAATCGAATTTTTGTCGACATATATAATACATATATATAAGTATATCTTGTCGAAGTGAACATTTTACCATAACATATACAGACAATTAGACCTTAACTATATGTAAAGATAACAGCTTTTCGAGCTTTTTACGAAACGAACAAACCACATGACGACTTCAACGAAAAGTCATTGGTTCCACTGTTTTTACGAGCCTTTAATTACAGGCTTTTAATAATTTTCCAATTTAATAAAACTTTGCGTTCACCGGAGAGCCAATTATAATATCAATTTACATTACTTTATGAAACACCATTGTGGGTTATCGGTGATTTTAATATGTAGATGGTCATTTGAGACGGTGGTAGATGGTAACGGTTCTACTATAGGAGCCATTTTATCAATACATATTTTAGAACCATTTGGTTTAGTGTTTTCAATGTGGAGAAGGAATTATGAATTATTACAAATGAAAGTATTTTTTCCGACACCGTTTTCTCAGAATAATATATTAAATACGATGTGAATTACAAATGCGAATTAAGTAGTTCAAAACCCCTGAAGTATGCTCAGATTTGAAACTGTGGCGGTTATTGTTTAAAATTTTCATGATAAATGTTTCTCTAATTAAAAAACTTCGAAGTCAGTATTCTAGTCAGTTTCATAAATATCCATTGTTATGCTTCACTACTCTGACTAAAAATAACTGATGTTTGGTATGTGTTGCAATATTTTTAAAATATGCATAAACCTGAGATTTGTTTTTATAGATATTGGTTTTATATATGTTAGTATCACTGATTGAGACCACAATCAGAGTATACTTTAGCATGTTCAACATTGGGCGATGGACCTCAAATATGAAGTAACATACCAAACACTAATCCCCTACCCTTCCGATCTTAATTTATAAACGTAAAATCATACAAATTTGGAAAAGTATCGCCGTATTCTTATAATTGATGTCTACCAGACGTTACACGCCATTAGTCGAGTGGCTTAACCTCAAGGGTTATGGGTTCAAATGCGTCACATGTTGCAAATAGTACGGCCGAAACTTTCACTGGCCGCACATTTGTCTCTTAACATTGAAACTGTTTTGGATAAAGGGATTAAGGACGATGTCATTCGATTTATACAGAGAAAATCAACTCCATACGTCGAGAGTATGTAATAGATTTTGTTTGTAAAGTAATAATTTTAATTCAACGAATTTTAATTGATTGAAGAAATTTTATTATTAATTTACACTGTACTTCTTCAAGAGTTTTTTAATAAAATTTGTTAATGTATTTTCCTTTTACAAGTTTATTCGCTTTCTGCGAATTATATAATAAATCCATCTTATATTGTAATCCAAACTAAATTATAATTCATATGTAATTAAAATTATCGGTGATCCGTCGATGAAATCCAACCATATATGGCTGTTCGTTTGACGTTGCGCCAGAGTAATATAATAAAAAGTCTGCTATCATTCTTGCCTCAAATTCGATATTCAAATAAATAACTGTACCACATTTTCAACGACAAAATATGTGTATCCTTGTTTATATCAGGATAAATAGCACTAATAATAATAGATACCACCCACTCATCTTATATTCTACCGTACGCAGTACTATCAGCAGTGCTTTGTATTGTTGTTACGGTTTGAAGGGTAAGTGAGCCAGTGTAATTACAGGCACAAGGGATACAACATCTTAGCTCCCAAGGTTGGTGGCGCATTGGCGATGCCATTGTCTATGGTTTACCATCAGGTGGCCCATATGCTCGTCCGCCTTCCTATACAATAAAAAAATCAATATATTCAATTAAAGTACTTATGCAAATTTAAAATAAATAAAACCTACTGATTTTCTTGCCTACATGAATAATCAATAGTTTGGTGTACTCGATTTTGATGATTGTACACAAGGGACACCATAATATGTAATAAACGTTGATTAGCGGTTGATTAGTTAAACACTGATTTCTCACTTTCCGCAAAAGAAGAAGACATAAAGCTATTAAACTAAATATCCGCTTAAGAACGTTTATAAGGAAGGCGGTTCCATTGTTCACAAAAATGGAATACATAATGTTGCTTATCTATAGATGGTATTGATCACTTCATTCTTAAGCTCATTAATTACCTATTCACGAAATTTTTCTATTAATGTTGATTTGTTAGCAAATAATCAGTGAAGCGAAATAGGTACAGTACAATAAAATGTGATTGTAAATCGTTTTTGAGAATTGCGTCACAATCGAAATGCTCAACGAATCGAAGTAGGTCTGCACACTGCATTACCAACCGCAGTACGATATCATATATTATTAGATATATACATTTGGCATACCCATGTGTTAAACAGATAAAGAGGTGTATAAATTATGGTCACAATGACAAAGTAACAAGAGTCAAGTTACATAAAATAATTAGCAACCGTTTGCATTTCTTTAGGATAAAAAAGTCATATCGAATGTGTTTATTTATACTTGATTATATTCGAAAATTGGTAATAACTTTTTCATATCAAGACGATACTCGTTGTTGAAAGACAACCTTCCTCTTTCAACATTATGTTATTAAATTAACAAATAACAAGTACTAATTTTTTTATATACAAAATATACGACTATTTAACTATTAGAAGTCGCAAGGTTTGAGTTAGAAGTTCGATCTGGTTATAGTTAGCTGATCGTTCTGTGATAAACTAAAGCGACAATATTTTTTATATATAGATTTAAATAAAAATTTTACCGCAATACGAAAACAATTTCAGTTGAAAAAAACCGTCGATTGGAGTTCACATAAGAAAATACGTAATATCGACTCAAGGTTTTCCCTCAGAGAAAAAAAAAACGTATTCCATTTTTTGCCTCTCTGCAGCACGCTTTGTCCTTTTTTCGTATCGCTTATTTTATATGGAGCGTTTAATTCGATGAAATTCGCGTAGATTCGAATTGGTTTAGAAATACTGGCAGATAGACCGAGACAAAATGCCTTCGGCTTTGCGAATGTTTTTATATTTGAGTCATCTTAACGCGAACGTTGAATAATCATTGTCTTATTATTACCATCATCCCCTGGGTTGTAATTTTAAAATATTAATAGCATTTTATAGCAACGGCATCAAGATTTTATTACTTTTAAGCTACGATTAGTCACGGTTGACATATATTAGCAAAGAGTTATTTGTTGAACAATAAAATTCGTATCTAATATTATATTCAAATATAAGTTTTGAACTAAGTTAAAAGCATGGTAAGAAGGCGAGGTACTTGAAAGAAATTCGTGAAACTAAACCGTTGATCAAATGATGCTTCCATTAAATTTTCATGTTAAATTAAAATTTGCGTGTATGGATTGTAATTCTGGTACATGTATATCCAATTAACTTTGGAGCACTGTGGTGAGAACCTTCAAACTTCCTCTTTAAGATAATTGTAAGACACCAGGGGAACATTTACTGGCTGTTATTATTATTTATTTTTTTAAATAACTGAAATAAACGTAAACTGCTTATATGTGTTCGTAAAAAAAACAAAGTCAATTTAAGCCAAAAGGCTTCGGATTCATTATTAACATATTTAAAATTATGTACATTTTTTTATGCGAATGGTAATTTAATGTTGCCTTTTCTACATTTCTCGACTTTTAACAATATGACCAAAATAAAACCGACCATGTTATACGATACGCAATTCCAATTGTTGAAATTCATTCGAACGAAAAAATATAGGTAGCTTAGTTGGATTTCCCCGAGTTTTATTCGAGAGAATGTCACTAAAAAGAGGAGAAAAGTTTGTTCTCTATCTTTCATCTAATTCAGAGTTTGCAACTACTTGTAGTTACGTGAAACTGTAAACCGATGCTCGGATCACCTTTGAAGTAAAGTTCAAACTATCGACTCGAGTCTATCTGGATTTAGAATTGACTACAGATAATTTCAGCTTTTTTTGTGTAATTTATGATTTTATTAATTGTTGGATGTGATCAGCAGAGCAATCAGGTTTTTAATCAAGAAAAAAACTATTTCCTTTACTTTAATTCCTTTTTTCATCGTCTATTATTCCTAACTAGTTTCTTAAATCACTTAGTTCTTAGTAAATCAAGTAAAAATAAAATTTATAGATTTACAAGTGTCAGTACCGTACTAAGAAAATGTCGTGTTATAAATATTAATTATTATCATTAATACGTATAATCTAATTTAACTACAACTTATTTTAAAAAATAACGTAAAGCGAATCACAAATACTTTAACTCCACTATCTTTTACAGGATTGCTTCGCCTCCAACAACTATATCAAACTATGCAACCTGGCAAAACGGCTTTCAAAATATCTCTCGTGAAACGCATTTACAACGCATCTGATGCAATGGAGTTCCTGATCGCGCTCGAACATCACGATCGATGGAGTAACAAACGAATTGTACTGGATTGTAACGCAAGAAATGCGAAGAGCATTTTAGTTGAACACGTTAGAAAAGTGCAGCTGGGTCGAAGAACGTATCACTACATGCTGAGTGGTCTGGTAGGATTGCAATTTTTTTTTTCTTTAATATTTTTCATGGAATTTATAATGATGTTTATTTGGAAAAGGTATAGATGCAAATACTCAAACGATCACCGAGAATGATAAAGGACAAGTCAATCATGTCTATATACAACATATTTATAACTACATTCTCAATTTGCTATAAAAGTCGATAGCTTAGTTTTTACATGGAGCAATTTGCCAAATTATTATTCCAAAAGCAACTATCGGAAAATCGGCTTTTCTCAACTTTATCGATTAAAATCATTTTCCTAGCTAGATTTAACAAAAGTTATTTGTGATAGCAGCCGGGAACGATGGCTTAACGTATTCTCTGAGGCATGATAGAGACTATTCCAGACAAAAAAATGTAGAGCGAATATTTGACTCGAGTAGTTATCGATTTCGCGTTACGGTTATCGATTTCGGTTTGAAGTCTGTCTTAAATGAAAAATTTAATTTTCATGATGAAAACCAAAATTATATACCATTATTTACCAAAGGTGTAGATGGCACTTAATAAAAAATATTTATTTGCTAAGTCATACTAAAATTTATTAATTATGCATTAAAACTTAATAGCTTTATAAGTGATTCTAAATTGTTAAACTTTTAAAAAAATGATTTTTCTTATAAACTGTTTTTGTATTTCTTCATTATATCTTAATGTTTGTATTTAATCATTGAAGGTCTACAGATAATAATCTTTAATTATTTTAACGTTCCCTCCATTCATCAAAGCATACAATATATTTTTTAATTATTTTTCTGTTTCCATTAAGTTGTATTTATTTATTTTAAGAAATTAAATAGAGTATACAAGACGAACGAACTATGAATGCAGTCGATGCCATAGTTGAGTCACGTCTTTGCTGGAACTTATGGAATTCCCATTTGCAGGTTATGGACGACCACTGGGAGAACGAGGTAACTGAGTACGGAGCGGTGAACATTACCGGGTTCCGTATCGTGGATCATTCAAGAAGGACCGTGCGCGATTTCATGGAAGGCCTGCGTAGAATGGATTCACGTTTCAAGGGAACTGTTTCGGTGAGTTTAGAGAAATATGTAAAATATTGTAAATTATTACAAAGTACATAAACAAATATCGATTTACTATGGGTTTGAGTTCTGAATTCCTGACATTCTAAAAGAGACTCGAATTTCGAAACATTCTCAAGCGGCGTAGTTTAGGAAAATTTATTTGATGAGTTATAGAATATATATTTAGACATTATCGTTAGAGGTGATTAATATAACGTTATTTTTTTGCTTTTATGGTGGGTCGAAAACTTAAAGATGGGCTTGTCACAAGGTACTTAGTTAATAATTCAATATATTATAAAATGACGCTACAAAAGTGCCTTTTGATTTTAATTGATAGGTACATTGACATTTCTTTTCTTTTAACAAGTTTTAGGTGTTTCTTTGTCTGATAAATGCCTGATTTTAATTAATTGCCTTTATTTGAAACTGATTTTCGTTGATACGCTACTTTGTCTTACGTTTGTAATATTTTTAATGTAGTCAATGTTGTTTCGCATTCTTAAATTTCACGATACATAAAACACTATGATCTGTTTTTACTTCGAACATTATTACATGTTATAAAATGAAAAAAATCCAGGTTTTGTAATTCATGTAATCGTATTTATACATCGTTTTAACAAAAACAAAAAACTGCCACATATGTATTAAACGTCTGAAGTTTAATAGTGAAACACACACAACTTATTATTTGCCATTGATAAATTGTTCGTGCAAGCTCGTCTGGGTAGGTACCACCCACTCATCAGATATTCTACCGCAAAACAGCAGTACTTGCTATTGTTGTGTTCCGGTTTGAAGGGTGAGTGAGCCAGTGTAATTCCAGGTACCTACATTGGTGATGTAAGTGATGGTTAACATCTCTTACAATGCCGATGTCTATGGGCGTTGGTGACCACTTACCATCAGGTGGCACATACGCTCGTCTGCCTACCTATGCAATAAAAAAAAATTATGGGTTTATTGGGCCGATCTGCTACTTGAACCCATAAGCTCTGGATGCAGTCATTAAACAAACGAGCCATTCACCAAATTAGTATGTCGTGATGCTACGAGTAAGTTTGCGTTTTGCATAATATATAATGTTCGTATAACGTTATATAACATTGGATAATCTTGATCGAAGGATTATTATGTTTACGTTCGATATACTCACATCGCTTGCACTGAACTCCGTGTTTGATATAAAATCCTATAGAATTTTAAATCAAACTTTATTTTACAGATCATAACGCTACTGCTAACGTTTGAGTTTTTTAAATATATTTATTGATTGCGTTTACGTTTTAATTATTTAAATTTATTGACGTAGTTCGCTTTTTTAACTATATTTATTATTATAGAATCATTGGTCTTAAGTAATAAAAATTATTTTGAGTGTAATTTTTCAAGTAACGTCGAACGTTCCTTTCGCAATAATAATTCTCTTTTGTCAAGCGTGTTGAGTTGTTAGTCCTTTTTCTCTAATAGATTGTGTATTATGTTAAGCTAAATACTAAATGTTTTGTATTAACATTCGTAATTTACAAGATAATTAAGTAAATACTGGAGTCAATTTAATCGTCACATACAAAACTATAATTAAAGTTAAATGAACTGATAAATTCGTTAATATATTTAGAAAATTGGAACTTAATGTCATTTTCAACTCATCAAATTACAAATACATACGAAACTTTATCTGTTATAGTCAAACAAATTACGAAATTAGTTCCAAATCACAATTTTCCACGCTGCGGGTACTAATTGACTTACTAATCATGACTTTAGTACGCAATCGTTTTTAAGCGACATGAGTGATCAACCCATAATCAGCTGATTCAATAACCAATGACGTATTTAGATAATTATTTTATAAGACCCTTTAAAACATTTCTATTGAAGGACAATTATTGGACAAAGGTTTTTTAAACGTCTTTCATTTTGGTCTTTGGTTTGGGTGGGGTGAGTCACTTGCAAAAGCCAAATGTTACGATATGTTTTACCACAAGAAGAACCGGCAGTATTTTAGTGCATATTTTGTTGGTGTAAATGGCTATAATCACGTGTTTTGGATACTAATTATGGGGCCTAAAGTATCCTGATGAAAGTATACCAACTTACCAAATTTTGATCATAATCTTATCAATAGTTTAGGAACACATCAAACAGAAACACACAGATATTCATATGTATTTATATTGTGAATAAAATTATTTATAATAATCCCATTTGGAACGCGTACGCCAATATATCCCAAGAAACATCTTGACGATTTGTAAAGTGTGTATTAAACAAAAATGTGTTTTTGTCATTTCATAAATTGTCTCTAAGATAACGGTAGGTATAGGTATTGTATATACAAGTAAAAGTGTCAGCCTGTGAATGTCCCACTGCTGGGCTAAGGTATCTTCTCCTCTTTGTGAGGAGAACGTTTGAAGCTTATTCCACCACGCTCCTCCGATGCGGGTTGGTGGAATAAGCACAGAATTTCAATGAAATTTGACATATGCAGGTTTCCTCACGATGTTTACCTTCACCGTCAAAGGTTAAGATTCACGCGTTCTTACAACTGGGCCATCTCATTCATGTAATGGTGATGTATATATGCAGCCCGTTATTATCCGTATGATCAGTTAAATTTCCTATTAGCTAATGTTCCGCTACTACAGTGCGTTATTGTTGCGTTTTGGTTTGAAGGGTGAGTGAGCCAGTGCAACTGGCACAAGGAACATGACATCAGGTCGTTGGTGCATTGACTTCTCCAATCTATGGGCGATGGTGACTACTTACAATGAGCTGGGAATTTTGCCCATCCTACCTATAACATTATAAAAACTTATGAAGCATTATGACTAGCTAATTTTCTACCTGCCTACAGATAATTTATCTTCTATCATTACTGTACCACCATGCAATCAAATATATTTGTACAAAGGCTAGCTCACCCTCTAATCGGATCATAAAAATGAACAGAATATGTATTCATTTTTGTAAATTGATCTTATAATTTCCAAAGCCAAATCAAAGTAATTGAGAACATATCCGAGTAAACACGACTAAGTTTTTTCACCGCTCATTTTATAACGAAGTTATTTGCAGTTCTTAGATTTTACAAATTATTGAGATTAGGGTCAAACATCCAACGATTCTCCGTACAAGCTAAAATAAATTATACGTCTGATAATGATCAGAGACAAAAAAACTAATCAAATAGAATATCTCTTTGTCTTTATGCAGATAAAAATTAAGTAAAAATACGCTTTCCAAAGCCATGCAATTAGCATTCAAAGCAAACGAGTTCATTAGAGCCATCGGACGCGCTTAATTCCTTTTTTGATTGCATGCGAATGATTACTTGTTGGTCGGCATTTTGAATTTTATTAAAAAAATTCTGTAAAAAATTGTCTTTTAAAATCTATAATTTATAAATCGTAAATTACTAATCGCAATCTACGTTGCAAATTATTCGTTATCAAATTTCAATCATACTTCTTCTTAATAAATAATCTTATCATTTACTCACTTAGGCAATAACGATTTTTAGTTATGAATCTATAAATATAATAAATTTACATATTTAATTTAATTCACTGCACATTATAGATATTGGAATAAAACTAATGTCATATAATAATATTCCCAAAAATTCATCACATTAAAAAAGCCCTATTCATTTCCTGTTTATATTTTACCAGTAACAAACGTGCAATATTAATATAAAACAATTACATATTAAGCGCATAATATATTATTATAAATGTGTTTACCATTGCTGGAAGTGAAGGATATTTGCGTGAGAAAACTGATGTGACAAATGAAAATCTAAAGAAAGAATAACATACACAAAAATAAGAAAATAAGACGATAGCAATGAGTCTATTCTAAAGTTATGTTTGTACTTAATCATTGATGCATGTATAAGTATAAACGTCAAACTATTATACGAGCAAGTGGTACACATATTTGACTCTTATCTCAAATTAAAGCCATTGAATAACTTGAATTATTAACGCAAACTTAAAATGGTTATTCTGCTATGACGATTACGATGTGTCGGTTTCTGGCAGGCAGGTAGCCTCGGGATGTTTTCTTTCCCGCCGAGCTAGATATGAAGTGAAAACAACAATTAAGCACTTAGTAATAGAATTCGATCTAGGATACCTCGTGTTAAATAGACATTTATCACGTGTTAGAACCGGACAAGCATTAGGAGTAACTTTTTGCATAATACGTTATCAGCGGAGAAATATATCGTGTGATAGCCAGCATGTGTATTCCATCCACCACCAGGAATTGGGTTAACGTAGTAGAATAAGATTTGTACCCTCTTAATAAGAATGGAAACATTGCCTATCAACATTTGTGACACAGTCGGCTATGGCATACTTTCCATATTTTTATGCCATTTTTTTGTATTAAAAATTAAATTGATACATTTATTTGTTGAAAATAAATACACCAGACTTAAAAAGATTGATTTCTAATGTGTCATAAATAATAAAAAAGGATTTCAAAATTTAAACCTTACGACGAGGACGATATTAGGAAAATACATTATCAAATATATTTTCTATATTGGTTAATATTGAAAAAAATATATAACAAATAAGTCTTTATAAAGGTTTGAGGTATATTCTAGTATGTTCTATTATTTATAAAATAATAACATAAAGTTGTCCCACAGCTGTATTAAGATATACTGCAGAGTGATAATAATAAACAACAATAACTTAAACTCACCACTGAAATAAGGATCAAAATGCAACATAATTATATTTAGACTCATTAGCAGGACAAAGTGAACCTTCCTGATTAAGTTATAAGGCTTAAATTAGAATCAAATCTTGAAGAAATTTGTATACAAAGACAGGGTAACTGGACCAGTCAACACATACTTATGCTAAAATAATAGCTTATCCTTACTGAAAATAGAATCAATAATAAAGGCTAACTAGATAATTAAAAATATAATCTGTGTTATTAGTAAACGTGTAGTAATGATAATAATCAAATAAACCAAAACCTATAGGTGAATAATGAACACATATTTGTGTACGGTATAAGACGTCAAAGAGATTTACGGCCGAATACTGAAACGTCATTCAAATAATGTGCAACTCAATTATTTGAGACACCGTTCATTTAAAATTTTAGTTAGACAAACATATAATATTATAACTATAACTAAAATTCAACTAAAATAATATATGGTTTGCATTCGCTCGAATGTTATTTATTAACTCGCGGCTAGTTTACTATACACACACATTAGTTCATTCCATTTTTGTTTTAGTTAGCTTTGACAAAAAAACAAATATTTACTTATTTTTTAGGGATTATCTGCAACTAGCTTTAACGTCACTAAAAATGGCTCGTAACTTTTATAAAAACTATTTTTTTAAAGCCAAAGGGTATTTTAATACAATATTTATATTACGTACACAAATACTAATACCAAATACAATATTTGTTTACATAATTATACACACATTATAAGTCACACGTACAAATTTCGTTTTCTTTTTTGTTAATTATTTATCTATAATTTATTAATATTTCAATTACGTACCCTTTTTTTTATTTATACAATAAAATTCGATTGAATTTATATTAAACCAAGAATTGTTTATCTGGATTATTAATTTGTTAATAAATTTAAGGGTGTGTCAGCTAGTGAAACTTTAAACTTCACGAGAGACCTAACATCTAAGTTCCCAAGGCATTGACGATGTAACGAATGGTCAATATTTCTTACGGTGCCAAAATTTGGTGACCACTTACGACCGATGATGTTTACGACCACTTACTATAAGGTGGTCCAGTTGCCCGCCTACATATACTAAAGTAATAAAAACTTTCTAACAATTCACAATCGTGTTTTTCTCATATTATCTCTTCTGCTAATGAGCGTGAAAATAAAAGTCGATACATAAAAAAATGTCCACATCGTACTCTACGGGTATATTTATAAATCTCCTTTATTACACAGTAACAACAAAATTTTACGACAAAGCCAGGGTACACGATAAAATGAGCCCCGAGGTGTTAAAATCAGCTTCCGAAGAAAATTTTGACGTGGAATAATAACGCATTTATGTAGATTTCACTAACTTACGTTCATTCTAATGAAACCATAAGAGGGTATGCGGAATAAATTATCATCTTGCGTTATGTTATCCGAAACCCGCCGCTTTTTAGCCTTAGAGTTACTTCGGAGATTGCTGTTCTTAATACATTCGATGAAAAACGACTGTTTTATAGTAAAAGTTGTCGTGATGTTTCGTTTTTGTTTTATTGCACGATAAAATCGTCTTTGAAATGTTTTCTGTTCATATATTTTTGGCTACAACATTACTAGTTTTATAAATTATTTATTTTATTTTTTTATAATTTACAATTGATTTCAGCTACTAAATTAAACTAAAAAATGAAAAGCTAAATTATTGCCTAATATTTTTTTTTGACAAATCAACATCAATCAACCTATAATATTCTAAATATTTATTTTCATGCAGGCAGTCTTTTATTAATCTTTAGGTATAAGCTTTTCATATAAGCCTAATAATAGCTTAAAATTCTAAATGGTACTATATTTTTGCCAACAGGCCCAAACAGCACTAATGTACGATGGAGTGCAAGTCTTAATGGATGCTCTGGGTCGACTCTGGAAAAAGAAACCAGATGCTTTTAGGAGTGCGCTCCGACGTGCGGCCGCTCAGGCTAACTCGACCAAGGTCATTGACTGCAACCCTGGCAAAAGCTGGGTGGTGCCTTTCGAACATGGAGATAAGATATCAAGGTTGATCAAAAAGGTATGTGTCATCTATATAATATAACATTTACGTTAAATTGTTATACGACTTTTTGTATTAAGTTTACACATTTTAAACGTAACACATGTTGTGCAAATATACTACTGAAAAAAAATATTGTAAGGACCCCGAGAGCATAAAAACATATTTACGATTCGCTGTAACAATTCACATAAGTTACAAGAAAGGGTCCTTGCTACTCGATAAAAAGTGATTTCCGATCTACTACATCCAAACTTGGTAACATTACTTAGGACATCTGTTCCGACCACCTTTATTTTATATTCCCCTGGTACTTAATCAAACACTCGATATATTTCTGCTAAATTCTTTTTAGACGGATATAGAAGGCCTCACTGGGAATATATCTTTTAACGAAGAGGGCCATCGGTGTAATTTCACTCTGCATGTCGTTGAGATGACCGTCCAGAGTGCGATGGTGAAGGTGAGTATTTTTATAAGGTTATAAAAAATAAGAGTACTAAGAAGCGAAGCGAAACAATAAACTTTCTTAACAACTTGGATTGGGACCTATTTGACTACAAACTGTCATCTCGCATTTTTTTTAATTCTTCATTTTAATTATAATTGTTCATAAGAAAAAAGTTTTTATTTTGCTTCCATATTTGTCTTTCATAATTTTTGTTTTTATAAACTCAATGACCATATATATATATAGTTTTTACATAGATAATCATTTAAATTATTAATCCATCTCACAAAGATTGCGTATTGATTTAAAAAAAAATATTACTGGCTTAGAAAGAAACCTTCCTTAGATCTCGGTATTTACAGATAAAATCAAACAGTATATTAGATCGTATTGAAAATCCTATAAACTTGTTACTTTTATAACATCCTCAACTAATAATCCTTCACAATACCATCCTGGGATCCTACTATATAAGTTCATACAAAAGTTCCACAAAAGAGTTACTAACCAAGTTCAGTTCAGCTAAAATATAAGTCAATGTTTATTCCTGGTATTGAAAGTTGTGACGTAGGTACGTCACTACTTTGAGTATAAACTTTTATGATTTTTTAACTGATATCAAATAATATTAGAGATATTTGTTGCGAACATCAGCCTTCCGCCAGCCAACTTTAATTAATTTATGTAATAATTTAATATTTTTTTAATTTTTAGTATATAAACCGTCGTTTCAGGGTAAATCTATGAAAATACATCAGCTATATTGTATTGTCGTTTGAACTCTACAATTTGAGTCGAAACTTTTCGCATCACTTAGAGGCACCTTTCGTAAAGGCTAATTTCAACTTCATTTTACCAACTCGGCTACAACTCAGTAATGATTTCTCAAAGTCCATAAATCAATGTTTTAAACTAAGTTAACGGGTGCTTAGATCGTCGTAAGGAATTTAATTGTTAAATTAAATATTGTAAAATCTTTCGCATAAATATATAACTTAGTTACTTTTATCTTACGTCATATTTATCTTTTTATCTTACATCAAATTTAAAAAGAATAACGGTATTAATTAATTTTTTATAACAAAATATTTATTTTAAACGCATGTAGGCAAATATTTGAAGTGATTTTATTTTGTAATTTCATTTTTTGTCCATAACATAGCTATTTAAATTGTGTTCATAATAATAATAATAACACTTTTTATAATATTGTTTTAAATATAATAATTTACTCAATGAATTAAATGTATTTCATATAATTAAATAATATTTTCATGACAAAAAAAAATGCATAAATTCCGCAACATCTCTCGAACTCGATTTCCACTTATTACGTTGTTAATTACATAAAACATATAAATATTAAATAAATTATTGGAAAGTATAAATAAAACGCTAATAGTGGTGGCAGGGTTTCATAATGAGCGTTTGTGATATAAAATTAATGAATTAAAGTATTTCATTGATGTACTCGTATGACAATTACATTTTGATAATCATCAGTCATTACATTTCACATTTCGAATATTGATTTAATTATTACGCAAAATATTAATAATTAAATATAATATTTGTTTTACGTAATTCTAACCTAACGGACATCGTTAATGTAGAAGATCAAAGTTTGACTTCGGAGATTGCTACGATCCAGGCTTTCAGACATTGGATTAGACTCATCAATTTTAACGGATGTATATCAACTTCGCTGTAGGTATAACCGGAGATAATATTCAGAACTTTGATGACTCCCCCGCACTAAATGATGCAGAGTGAATTCATTTCTAAATTGTTTTTGATCGCGTATTTTACAATGTAGTAATAATATTCACTTTTATAAATTAATAATATATATCCTAAGACAATCGAATATCCTATGTATGTATATAAGTTTCTTTATACCATAACTTTTAAGTACCTAAATAGATTTGGGTTTATAGTTGTAATCCAAACATAATCCCGATTGTGGATGCAAATTTATTCACAGATGCTGTTTTTTTTTCAATTGTTTACACATACTATTAATATAACATGAAATTAAAAGTTACCCCAAATCTTAAGAGGATGTAATTCAAGCTTTTTCTTAATTGCTTTATTATTTCGCAGGTGGCAACTTGGACGGATAAGCAAGGACTGAAACTTTTGACACCAAAGTATATTCAGCTACACTCTCCGATCTCTTTCGATACTAACAAGACGTACGTCATTACAACCATTCTCCAAGAACCTTTCATGATGTTGAAACCAACAGAGTATGGTAAGCGGAAGGAACAGTATCAAGGATTTTGTAAGGATCTTGCCGATTTGGTTGCAGCTAAACTTGGAATTAAATGTAAGTAACTATTTATTTGCACCAAGCATTTACTTTTTTAACAATTACAAACAAATTTTTCAAAAAAACTATCATATTATATCAATACGTTTGTAACTATGCATTAGTATTGAACTCATTTCGAAATGAAGACTCTAATTTGCCAAGCATAGGACCAATTAGCTTTATCAAACAAAACTCGTTGCAAAGTAATAAAAAATTGAAAATTAAGAATAAAATCCTCTATAAGACTATTATATATGCCGTTATGAATCAATAAACACTCACCGATTGTATAAACTCATAATACAAATTTATTATATGTAGCTCTGTACGTTAAATTGGTACCTCGATATTTTATATATTTAGTACATTTTATATATTATCAAAAGTATATTATAATTCCCACAAGTAATATAACCTGTATATGATATAAGCGATGGTTAACATATCTTCATTGCCAATGTCTATATCAGGCGTTCCATATGCTCGCTCGCCTACCTATGCTATAAAACTTTCATTTCAGTATACAATCTATATATGTAGATCGGGTAAATTATTTATAATAATGATATCATCAATCACTAGGGTTGTGTCAAAAATCGCTTGCGTAACGCACGAAGGCAATCGAGAACTTAAATTTTCTGAAATAGGCTGAAAAAATTAATCATGGCGATGAATATATCACTTATTATTTACCTAAAATAGTTTAACTTTATCCCCTTTATCTATACCCTATAACCTTTAATCGGTAATCTAAAAAGCTCGAAAAGATTTTTTAAATTTTTTAATGTTCATTGTTGGCTCAAATTTCGATCCCCTTAGGTAGGATCATAAATGCTAATTTTACATGTGAGGGTAATCCGATATTGATACCGCTGAGTTGGAATGAAAATATCTTTATATACTCTGAATTAATTAAATTTTGAAAGCAATTTAACAAAAAATAAATATTTTGGACCAAAACAACTCTTGTATATTATATTTATAGCTTTATTTTTATCTTAAATTATGTATATGACTGTTATAAACGTTATTGAAACGAGTATTTCTGTAATCAAAGACTTTTTCTTTGTGTAGATAAGCGTACTCACTTCTGAAAAAGTGCTGTCTATAACCGAATAAAGCTTAAATTCTTTCCAATGGCTTTTCTGTAGGATTTCTGACCTGATCCTTGTTTTCGATGTACATTTTAAATTATGTAGGCTTGTATTTTTATTGTGATTTTTACTGTAGATGACATTCGTATCGTGAGAGATGGAAAGTTCGGAAGTGAAATATCACCTAATGCTTGGAGTGGGATCGTCGGGGAAGTATTCAGAAAGGTTAGTGCCCTTTTTAAATATTCGGATTTACCGTTTTGTCGAACCCGTCTAGGTTAACATTAATTATTCTAATGCCAAACATAATCTATGCCATGTTTCAATTTGAAGGGCAAGTAACCCAGAAATATTATTGTAACAAAGAATATACATTTAAAAAACAAATGATTTTATTGTAACAATAAATTTCAGCAAAACCTTTCGGAAACTAGGCAAAAATAAATTAAATTTATTTTTAGTTAAAACTAACTTCAAGTTTTATGACATCATTTTTTAAGAATATTATCATTATGAATATTATACTTGTCATATTATAGTGCATCATATTAAATCTATTCTTTATTCTTATAAATGATAAATACGAAAGTTACTCTGTCTGAGTGTTACACCTTCACGGCTAAACCACTGAACTGATTTTGATGAAATTTGGTATGAACAAATTCGAAACCCAAGAAAAGTCTGTTTTAGCCTAAAACGTAGGCTATTTATTTATATAAATCTTTTATAAAATAATAAATATTTGCAAATTCGCCGAAAGACATCATAAGTATTGATTAAGCTAAAAATTGTGAGATAATACACCAATAATCCATGAATAGATAAAAAATGCCGGATTAAATTTGTTTTTGAAATGAAAACACGCGCAGTAAGAATAAATCTCTATTCTATTAACTGTTGCAACGAAGACTGAAGTTTGCTTAAAGTTCAGCGCAGATTCTAGACAAGACAATTTAAATGTAAGTAAAACAATCAAACGAAATACCTTTCCTGAATTTGATGAAATACTTTATAGCGTGTTTTGAATGAACACTATTGAATTATTATAAAAAATAATAATATAATATATAACTTGTTTAATATATAATAACCTTTGTTTGAGATTATAGCAGCACAATTTATTGCAAAATAATAATATTGTAAAATGTATATAATATAGTCTATTTTAAAAATGTAAATGTTTAAAGATTTGAATAAAACTGTAACTTTCGGAAGCCGCAGTTCACAGGATGAATAGTTTTTATTTTTTAATATAGCAACACAATTCTCGTCATAGAATTGTCATCGAAATAGAATGCGCCATTGCGAATCTCTGGTCAGACGACATTGAAATATTTGAAATATTTTTTTAATAAAACGTCTAGACACTAGTGTGCGCTGACTCCAAGGGGATTTATCCTCGACGATAAAATAATGCTGTTTATTGCATCTTCGATGTATCCCGGTCTCGTGTTCTTTCGCTGCCTTTTTGTCCGAAAGCAATTTTGTATAAAGTTTTGCAAACATTGCTTCGCCGAACGATGTTTGATAACCGTCTACTATTTATTGGTTTTTATTTTCCGTCTAGATATGGGCCAGTTAAAGTAACATTTTCATTCATATATATCCTATTCGTTTACCGATATTCGAGTTTCCATATCTATTAGCATGTCAGAATGTATGTATATTTCAGTATAAACTGTTTATTTAATTTAAATTTAAATAGATAAATTTAAAAGAAACTTAAACCGAAAAAGATATTAAATATAAAATAATATAAATAAACATTAAATTAAGCTACAATTGTAGCTAATAAGATTAATTATTACTTGTTATATTAATATCGGAATTGCGATTCAAAGGGAAAATGCTGCTAGCATTCTTGCCAACATTCTACGCGGTCACGATTTATATAGTAATTATTTTTAATATTTATTTGTGTTTATTTAAGGTTTTAATCTAAATAAACATTGTTACATATTGAATAGCAACAGTTTACAGTATATTGATATTCAACATACTCAGAACATGCTCAGAGTACCGTATTAATTTCTCAAACAAAGTTTACTTGTCATTGATTGTGTCCCATTGAGAATCATGATTATATTATATAAAGTTTACCTTAATGTAAAATTGAATACATTGGAAGTAAATCTTAAGGTAAATAAGGATACTTATTTAAAAATAGTCTAATAAATACATCCAATCAGACAGAAGTGTACGTCCAATGTTTATAGCGTCTCTAATTTTAAATTTCTAATGTAATTGAAACAAAAATAAATGTGTTTTCTGGCTCATGTTGGTTGGTTGTTGTGGTGTACGTTACAATAATATAAAATGAACAGTATATAATTTTAATAAAATATCAAACTGCCTATTTTAATATGATGATGTTAATGCAAATAACAGCTTATTACATTTTCAGAGTTTTTATTATTCTTATAACCTATTCATAATTAACTTGTTTGTGTTTGTAATACACAAAGTTTCGGCAGTTAAATACTAATGCTAAAATATTTGTCACTTCAAATATGAAATCCACATCAAAGTATCATTTTTTTATTTTTTTCTTTATATACCTAGTAGTGTTTGAATACCGGTGACATCATTTCCAAATCTTTCAAATCGATGGGACCTATGAAAATTGTTAATTATGAAATTCATTGATAGTCTTCACACGCTCAGGCCTTAAGATAAATCTTTATAATTTATGGCTTTTTACCGTTTCGATCACATCAAGTTTCATACTGGAAAAATCGTTCTATCCGTTTGGACCTACTTTTTTATTTTTTATTATATAGGTAGGAGGACGCGGGACCTCCTCCTCGGGAACCTCGGGAACTAAGATGTTATGTCCCTTGTGCCTGGTTGGTAGCGCATTGGCGATATAAGCGATGGTTAACATTTCTTTCAATGCCAATGTCTATGGGCGTTGGTGACCACTTACCATCAGGTGGCCCATACGCTCGTCCGCCTTCCTATACAATAAAAAAAAACAACCTTGGGAACTAAGATGTTATGTACCTTGTGCCTGTAATTAGACTGGCTCACCCACCCTTCACACCGGAACACAACAGTACCAAGTACTGCAGTTTTGCGGTAGAATATCTGATGAGTGGGTGGTACCTACCCAGACGAGCTTACACAAAGCTCTACCACCAAGTAAACTACGATGCCATAGCGTTAAGCTTATAATACTGATTTACGTTGTTCATGATTTTATAAAATAAATTAGTTTCGACCTATTTTAATTTCAAAATAAATTCCTTGTTAACACTATAGCTCGGCAAACAAAAGAAAATCAAGTAACAAACAGACGAAGAAACTACTGCCTTGCCTTATCTTTCAGATTTTAATATGTGATAAATCGTAATTACTCTAAATTGTTAATTAAATTGAAATAAAAAATAATAATAATAAAAGTTTTTACAAACATACGTGCAATCACTTTGTGAACGGCGAAGGTTGTTTTACCATTGAATAAAAGAAACTCTTTTGTTTTGGGCGTTCTCCAAGCTATTTTTGTATGTACATACAGTTTTACAAAAAAAAAACTGAGTAAGCCATAGTGTATTTAAAATAAGGTCTAAAATGCAAGAAGCTGCATGCTCTAAAAAGTTTGTCTCTTTACTGGAGCGACCATATTACACAGCTGTAGTTGAGAATAAAGATCTAATTAAAGGAGTATAAAGTGACATCAGCTGTCCAGGAACATACAACAGTTACAAAAGATAAAACATTTTGCTCATGTTTAGGCAGTTTATTTTTTTACTTTTATTTGAATGACCTACAATATTATTTTTTATTTATTATACTTTGGCAAAGTACGTCCGATATTTTGTGGCGTAAATGTGTAATCTGTAAGTGATAAAGTGTACCGTATACATTTATAATTTTAGCAATCTCCTTTTTAAAGGAATTACTATTATTCCTATTTAGCCCTCTTATTAAGTGTACCCCTTGTTGTTTTCGTCCCTACTCCGAAAACAAGGTGTGTTCGGAGTAGGGACGAATGAAGAAAGGGGTCAGAAGCGAACCAGCGATTTTATATCGCTAGGTGACCTTTGGACAGTTAAATATTAAATAGTCCACCCGCCATGTGTTGCAATACCTTTTAATTTTTATTTGTAATTTTTTCCGGATAAAAATTGCGTAAAATATTTCAGTGTTGAAATTTATGCCAATTGAAGAGATGGCAATTAATTAAAATGTTTAGAGGTTTATGTGCTGTACTATCTAGCGGCGAGTTATAATGAAATGAGTGTACAATAATACAGTTTGTAAACAATGTTCCTGTACAAATAACAAATATGTGCCAACTATCATGCTGTCAACCCGTGTCGGAGTCGGACAGTCTTGATGATAGACCAATAGTCCTCAAGATAGTCGGTCTTAGCCCCGAGGTGCGCTCAAAGAATTTCACATCGAAAGGTAGCAAAAATAACCTACTACTGATATATACCAACTTCCAGTCTAGAGAGAAGATTTCAAGCTGATTCACTATCCACAAATGTGGACGTACAACTGTAATGTAAGTAGAGCATACATGTGGCACCGTTTTATCCACTACATTAAAATAATATATTATTTTTTACCGCTAGCAACGAGTCTTAGCACTTATTAGTAACAAGCTTTAGATCCTTTGAAACTCTTTAACTAAGATTATAAAACCGTTCGCTAAATAATCGAGTAAAACTTGTTTACGATATAAAATCAATAGCGTTGAAAGTTCTAGATATCTACGACTATGTATATGTCTTAAAAATATTGAAAATCTATAAAAACACTTTACAGTGTATATTGTAATGAAATACGAGTAATGTTACATTGCCAATACAAAAGTTGCTTTCAACTGAATTGAAAAAAAATAGCTATTTAGTTTATTCTTACTTATCTATATCATAATATAATCAATTATATAAAAATAAAATACAAGTCTATTCCACTGCAAAGTAAAAGTCTTCTCTATTCCATAAAAGGTTTAAGGCAATAATTTCTATCACGCTGCTTTCGTGCATTTAAAGAATGAATACGTAGTGTAATTTAATCCAACGAACAGGTTAATTACCTTACGATTAATTTTACTGCCGAGCTCAAGATCAATTTTAAAAACAAATTAAACTCCTAAGTTTCAATATTTTTTAATTTGAAACCGAATTTCTTGTACTTACATTTTATTTATAACTTTACTCAGACTTATGGTTACTTCCTGGAGGGAAACATCTTGGCGGAATAAGCCTTTATGCCCTTATGTTCAATGAGAAAAGGGTTTGGTGAAATAAATGAAATATTTACTGTTACATTACTTTAAAACAAGATTTCAATAAATTGAAACTGACGACGAAGCCAAATAAAAAAAAGTACAGCCTTCGTTTAAACTTCTAACCATAGAAACCGTTTATAACTATTTAATCAAATTTTTCAAGACGTAGTTGTCGACTCGTTTATTGTATGCAAGTCAAAGAGTATCGCGTCTTTGAGCCTCGGCTAACCGTTTGTTTTAACTCGTACCGAGGATTTAATATCCGGCCAAGCTAAAACTTTACCCCTTTCTAAAGCATATCGTGTGTTCGTTGCTTTGTAGTCGTATGGTTGATAAGATATGGTGTAACCTTTGATACGTTCGCATCTTCACGTATTCGAAATTAAATAACTTTCCCTCTTTAAATATCAATTCAGTTGCCTTAAGATTATAAAGACACTAGTTTCCGCCTACCTCATCTATGCCTTAGGTGGTAAGGAACATTTATTAGGTAGACTAGGACATACCTTTTCTTTACCCGTGGCAATGTTAGTGCATAATTTAATGATATTTAATTGAGTACTTATGAACTGAAAGCGTAACAAATAAACAAACTCACTTTCACATTTATAAATATTACCGGATTTATTAAAGCTTATGTAACTTAGGCAACGTTTAAAGGTAATGTTCGGTTCAAAGGTACACACACTTTCATACAAAACGTCGGAATATCATGGGCATGATTTGAGAAAAGCTGTTTTTTATTATAAGGCTTCCGTTCTATTTAAGTAAAGTTTAATATGCGCAGGCATAGGATTTCATCTTTTAGCTATTAACATTCATTTTTAAGCTAACATAATATCTTTATCAAATCAAAAGTTATGAAGTCAAATACCTAATTGTTTATTCAAATAGGCATATAAGAGCACTTTTGACTCGTCGGGTTACAGTATAAAATCAAATGTAGTTATATAGTAGAGTTGGCTCACAATAAATTATCCTTACGAAATATTTTGATTCAGTTTGTTATATTGATATAACTGATCAGATTGTTTGTATAAACCACAATCTACTTATAACAAGGCTAACCGCAAAACAAATTCCTTATCGCCGCAACGAGAACGACATAACCCAAAGTCTAGACTAATTAATAGCCTTAGTGTTAACAGCTATCATTGGTCATTAGAGATGATAAATTAACACGGGTAATAATGCTGCTGCTGTGTATAACACATTATAATAAATGTATACATCGCATTAACAAAAATAATTAATCTGTTAAGAAACAGCTTTTGTTGGATTATATAATATTAAAGTGAAACGTCAGAGCGATTAAAACTCGTGAATGTTAATTGAATATTACGAGTTCAAATCTAGACAAGCAACACTACATTTTAATGAACTTAATTTTTGTATACGCGACATGTAGAGAAAAACATCGGATTAATAGATATTAATCTGCAGATGCTACAGTTTTGTGTGTAATAACAACCAAAATATTATTATGTTTTATTGTAAAGTCGTATTTTTGTATTAATTTACTATCATTTTAAAATTTGATTACATTAACCCTCGAACAGGCGCACTTTTGAGTTTTTGGGTACCTGCTTATATCGTACTTGCAGGATAGGTTTATTTGATGTGCTATTCCAAGAAAAACATGCGTTGAGGGTCCACTTGCAATTTGGTTGAATTTGGATTGCGCATTTAACATATTAGTGACAAGACTGTTCATCATAAATTTTAGGATGCGCGCCTGATCACGTTAGTATTCTGCTTTATTTTCTTGGTAATTTTATTGCTTAATCATTTGATACGATATATTTACCGGTAATATTGTGTAGTTTGATAAAATGAAAGAAGAAAACAAGAAAATATTAACCCGAAGTGAAATTCTAATTAGTTACGTAATTATAACACTCATATTATACAATGATACATTGCCTTTTTTTAATTTTTGGTAAATAAAAATTTATAAATAAATATAATTTTATTGAAATATGCATACATAATTATAATTACTTATTTCGTCAATTTCCTGGTTACATTGGTCAGTAAAACAACAATTGAGGCAATATTTATTGAAAAATTAGGGCGCGCCCGTTGGAAGGTTATAATAATGTAACTAATAAAGTAAAGATTAGAATTATTATTATATTAAAATATAATTTATAATTTTATTGCACATCGAATTATTTACGCAATTAATGACGGATTTTTTTAGTAAATTGCTCATTTGACTTTCTATTAATTTACAGATATACTAGAAATAAACTTATTTAAGAAAAACCACAATTAAATAACTACATATAATAATTAATTTTATGAATATTTATTAACAAGTGCGAGTCGGACTCGCGCACAAAGGATTCCGTAACATTAGATAATGTTACGGAATTTATAGATATAAAAATGGCAAAAAATCATGTCTGTTGTATGGGAGCTCCACTTTTTTTTTTTATTTTTTTTTAGTATTTGTTGTTAAAGGGGTAACAGAAATAAATCATTTGTAAAAAATTCATTCTGTCTAACTATCACGGTTCATGAGATACAGCCTAGTGACAGACGGACAGAAGGACGGACGGACGGACAGTGAAGTCTTAGTAATACGGCCCCGTTTTACCTTTTGGGTACGGTACCCTAAAAATGAAGTACATATTACCTTAGTCCGTTGCTTTTTTATTCCACTCTATGAATATTTAATTAAAATAATAATAGTTAAAATGTTTTACTTCCTAAATTTTAAAAAACATTCAAAATCTAATGTTTAACAAGAGCTTAACGCATAAATATTTCTACGCTATGTTAATAACATAAGCGTAATATAAAAATAAGTACAAAATACACATCTAAATCTGTTTTTATTTTTTAAATTCCAACCGTGGAATTGAGCAAAGCAAGTTTGCGTTGAACAATGCCGTTTAAAACCATAATGCAATGCTCAGTTGTAAGCGCTTAAATACCTATCACTTGACATGATTTAATTGATAGTAAACACCTTCATCGCAGCGCAATTTTTTAAGGGTAAATATAATTATATTGGAAAGATTGAAAAATATTAATAAATCTTATACGATCAAACATAATTTAAGTAAACTTAAAAGAGTTTAACGTTACCTCTCCTACTATAAAAATAAAATAAAATAAGACGTAACAGAGTTTAACGAATTATATCATATTATGCAAATATATGATAAATATCAACGATTAAAAAACGAAAAAAAAATTAACTAAGTTAAGTTAACTACTAATAATCGTATCCATGAAAGCAAAATAGGTAAACGAGTAATGCCGAAACTGACTGACTCCTTGAGGACATCCAACCAGATACAGATTCTGTGCTGCAGCAGATCTCATCCACAGAGATCGTTATTCTTGGTAACATTGTGCCCCTATGAATAGTCTTGCATATTTTTGTATTAAATAAAAAAATGAAATATTTAAGTTTTATCACACCGATGAACTATAACTTGCAGGAAAATCTTGGCAAATGTTAGGCAAGGTATTCGCAAGGATTTTTCCGAAATGTATTCGCTTTTTCCTTATGTATGTATATGCCTCGATAGCATCATCAGGCGGTAAGATTATGTCGACAACATTAGTTATGCCGTGAAGGTAAAGTCGAGAACACTGTAGTTCCGACAAGACAATGGTCCGACGAGCCAAGAGAAGACTCGACGAAAATTTGATATTTGACTGGATGAAAGGTCCAACGGGAAACTGATTTGATGTGCTCAACCAATGATATGGAGTTATATCATTATGAGTAGATCCCTAAGACTCATTTGACGTTATTCTTAACTTTACTGTAATTGTAATTTTCGTCGGATTTTTTCTTTATTAGAACAATATATTTTTTAAATCTAACGAGAGCTTTATTTTAGTAATCAATAAGAAAGTAAAATGTTTCTACAATTCGAATTTTAAATATCGCAAATTATTTTCGAATATAAATACATAGTACATTTATAATAATTAACAATTTTTCGTAAATGATATCTTCTTTCACAGGAAGCAGATATAGCTATTGCTCCACTAGCTATAACGCCGGAAAGGGAGAAAGTCATCGATTTCAGTGAACCTTACCTATCCATCGAAACACCGATCAAGAACACGAAACAGCCGAAGCGGTTGGCTGGGACATTTAGTTTTCTACGTCCACTTTCCAAAGAGATATGGGTGAGTTCAAATATTTATAATCTTAGTTTTCCGAGCTTACATTTATCTCCCAATTAATAATTATGAAGTAACTCGATGTAAAATAATGATTTCAACATTATGCGTTTTCATAAACGTCAACCAAATATTTCGACTACAGTAACCGTTCTTAACGGAGACTAGCGAAGTGCTTTGGGAATTGAAGATAGTACACACGTTTATGACTAAACACAGTCGCACTCTCCATACCCTCATTATTTTGGTATAATGACACTACAAGAGAGAGATCTTGCGGAGCACTAACATGAAGAAGCGAATCAATCGCAAAAAATAGATAAGGCAGGCGTATTCATAGAAGTAATAGTGTTTAGTGTTAATTTTTTATTTTAAAAAGGAACTAAAATCTTAGAAACCGTTGCGAGCTGTGCATTTACGGTGTAAGAAATACTTTATATTTAGTGTTATTTTTGCAATGAATTATACGCCGTGTACGTAGGCTGCTTCTTACTTATATTGAAAATTGTTAACAACGATACACATTGAAAAGAAACGCTACTGACTTTATTTCGCCAATTCCACTCAGGACTAGACTATTTTTTATCCTCTTTTGCTTCTTCTATCGCATAGAGTTTTTAATTTAATGAACAAAAACAACTATTTTGTAAATGTAAGAGTACGGTATTTAGTTTTTAAATCAAACGATGACTAAGCAAAAGTTACATCTCCATTTACATAACGACTACCCCGAAGCGTATCCAAACATTTTCCGATAAAAGCGTGTTCGTATTATGTTTATGACAGTTCTTGGGCAACTGAACTGCGCTGTTTAGTTGTTTGCTCTGATTTATGATTCGAAACTGCAGCTCGATCGTGTTAGAAGGTCCGTACTGTGGACAGACGGACGTTGGTATACCGGTCACGTTAATTAAACTGGATATTTTAAATCTTTTTAATCGAATTAACTTAAATTTGATGTAAAAAATTAGTATTGGGTGGATATAAACGTTAACTAAATTATCCCTATTAGTGTCTGCAATTCTTAATTACAAGTTTTAGTTCTTATGAATAGGATAATTGTATAAGGAATCTTTAAAAATCAAATTAAATTTAGAATAAAAATCAGCTTAATTTTACTAAAGAAAAAAACGTCATTATAATTGTATGTATCTAATCGTATGTTCCATACGAAATAGTATTTTATAAATGATTTGCTATTAAGTTAATCGTTTTAAATTTCGAACATGATACATTGTTTTGTTCAAGGATTTAACGCAGAAGAAGAAACAATGTTGCCTGAAGGTAGCTCCTGTCTATCATCGTTAAAATTAATTTGAGTTAAACCACGTGTGTATTCATTAATACTGATTATATGTTATCTAATATATATTTCGTCAAGTGGTTAGCTTGTACGGCTGCTGAAATTTATTTAATTTAATGATATACAAAAATAAAAAAAATCGGGTTTCACAAAATCGGATACATCACAAAATTGTCCCAGTGGCAAGTTTAACAATTTTAACAGATCCAAAAGACTTTATTACAATGACACAAACAAATTTGGATAATAACTGCAGCACCCATAATGTAGCAATAAAGTTGTAAAGGTATTAATTCCATTATTGGTGACAAATATCACTTTATAACATCTAGTCTATGTTTTAGCTCTGCGTACTCTTCAGTTTCTTCGCAGTGAGCATTGTTCTATTCTTGGTATCGCGATTTTCACCACACGAGTGGCGGTCAGTGTCCATCACGGATTCACATTTGGAGCAACCAATCAGCAATACGAATGAGGTAATTTTAACATTGACCGATTTTTAAATTGTTTTATTTTTTAACCATTACAATAATTGATTCAAGGGAAGATGTTACAATAGCATCTTGTGACTCAAATTAGCTTCTTACAATGAAATGCGAATGCTTCTTAAAAAGCGAATGGGGCAATTTACTTCGAGGTCTAATTTGCCGATCAATTTGAAAAGCAAAAAAATAATTTTATATAATTTGTTATCTCTGCTACTAAGATATCATTATGTATTGTTTAGTACTGTATTACCTACTCGCGATGCTCACTACGACATCAAGCACAAGATTTGAAAAAAACATTTAGAAATTAAGATCTTTTGACGCACGCAAAATGTAGAATAGCTTCTATCATGTATTGAGGAGCTTTTACATTTTTCTACTAATCTAATATTTCCAGATAATCTTACACAACGAGTTCAGTATCTGGAATTCATTCTGGTTTTCGCTCGGATCATTCATGCAGCAAGGCAGTGATGTTGTCCCAAGGTGAGATATGCGTTTGAATTTATTCCACTTCATAGCTTCCGCCGCTGGTTTTACTTCAAATACATTTAGTTGAAGATAAATCGAAGAACACTCATTTCTTGCATACTCACTTCTCTGATATTTGGAAACCAAATTTTTTATAGTTTTATATGTACGAATATTCGATAAACCGTAAGTTGAAGCTCACGATGTTTACGCAAGCCTTTGTGACTCAATATTAAAAAGAAAACTCAGGGAATATTTATTGGTTATATTCATTTATTAATTGTTGATATGCATTTATATACATAATAAAATGCCAATAACTTTATTAAGAGCTGCGGCTAATGTAGTCAAATGAAATTCTATATTCTGGGATTACTCATGAAATGTGTTCTAAGTATCAATTACTTTTAGATTTACGTTTGGTTTGCCTATATGTTCAGTTCTTTTAAGAGTAATTATTCGACCAGTATCTATGGTACGATTAATAATATTGTTTCATATCTTTGATGGGTATTTGCCTGTAGTTTACTAGAGGTTGACGTTTATGGTTATTGCTCTATCCTTAAGGGTAGCGTAAAGTTATATATCTTATCTTATATAAACCTTCTTCAATAAATTGACTACCTAACAAAAAATATTCAAATATGATATACAGTTTTGAGGTTAGTGCGTTCAATCATACAAAGGCTATCATAATATAAAATATCTCAAAATCAATTTGTAGAGAAGGGAGGTTATCGTCGTACTTGTTTGAAAAAAATGTTGGATGAAAAAAATAAACATGTAAATTTAAAAATGTAAAATATTAAAGTATATTTTAGTAAGTGTCTAAACATGCAATTGTAAGGAATGTCAACGTTAAATTCATTCATGTTTGTGGACATTTTTAACTCATTTTTTATGTATATGATCGAATATGAGTTGCCGTACCCATACTCCTCTTGGTAGTCAATTTTAAATGATTGTAAGATTATTTTGATTTAATATTTGAGTAATACGAAGTTAGTTACGTTTTTTGGGAGATCAGAGTTTATTTATATAAAAACAAAAGAGCACGTAAGTAAGTAACATTTTTGATACTTTTAGGTCTTTATCCGGTAGAATTGTGGGCACAGTCTGGTGGTTCTTTGCTCTTGTGCTAGTGTGTTCGTATACCGCGAACCTGGCCGCCTATCTCATTGTCGAGAGAATCGCAGTGCCGCCTCTTCACTACGAGACGAGAGTACAAATTGAAGTAAGAATAACAATTTAATGATACAGGTAAAACTGCGAGCATAAATTAGCGAAGCGATGCCAAGGCGATTGTGAGAAAATTTTCAATGTCAAATTGTTTATACCATCTTTTGAATTATAGTGTGGAATTCAGTAATAATTTGAAATATAACGTTTGGTTTATAAGATTAATGACAAATGAAACAAAAAAAAGTTTATTTAATGTTAATTATTCATGTGTAGTATTCACTAAACATTATTTCACATATATCGCACCTCGCTAAATTATTATTGCTGTAATCTATATAATAATAAAATAAATAATTTTAAAACTTTGTTCAATCAAACAATTAGCATTTTTTTCTGAAGGAGCAACACTATAATCGAAACCCTTAAAATAAATGGAACTTATTTTCACTGCGCTAACTCGATGCTTATAATAAATTACATAACATAACTATTTTAGTCCACATTATATAACTTTCTTACATTTCACAATCGAGTAAGTGTATCAAGTTCTTACGGTACAAATTTATTACATTATAGCCTATCATCTCCGTAGGTATTGTTTCGTTACTATTAAGAGGTTAAAATTTTCAGAATCTACGCTCGAACAACATGGTGAGGGACATCGAGGTTTCTGATGGTTCGTATGTGCAGAACGCGGACAACGATTGTTCAGTCTCAAGAGCCTGTAAATACAAACTCGTCAATTTTGGCATAGCTACTACTAAGGGATCTGCATTGAGGTAAAGTAAATAATTTACTTTATGTAGTCACTTACGCTAAGCCCTTTTATTTATTTATTTATTTGTAAAAAAATACTTACAACATACATATAAAGCATTAAAAAAAAAGAATTTATAAAACAATAACAGTGTATCTAATAATATGCATGTCAATTATAAGTGTCCATAGATCTTTCAGACTCATTCTAATCAAATCAAATTCAAATTAAAAGTTAAAAATGTTTAAAAATGTCTAAATTAGGTAAGAAATTAATGTTATTGCGAATAATAAAACAAAACATTAAAAATTAATCAATTAGCGAAATCATAAAAAATATTAATTAAAATTTATAAATAACCATGCAATCCTTAAACATAACTGTCCAATTTAATAGTCCCTTTTTATTATTAACTACACAGTTTCCACCCTCTGTTTTGCACACCCGTGGGGGTGGGGTGTTAGGGGTCTTATGTCCTATTCTGTGTCTCTTGAAAACGTGTTTGCAGTCACAATGATCGGTTGAGTTAAGCGTAACTAATTCACTTTTACTTTTATATTATTAGATTGAATAAAAAAAATAATGTTAACATTTTACATAAAATAAAAATATAAAATAAAAAAAGAACGACGCAAAGGTTAAAGATTACTACGGCTGTTTTTTCATAAAAAAATATTCTTTTTTGTAAATCACCTTTCAATACAAGACAATAAGTTAAATTATATATCATGCCGTAAGAAAAACAATATATATATTCTATTAAAACCTAACGCCTACATTAATGACCTCATGTAGCTTAAGGTATCTTAGATAAATTTGGTTATTGAGGCAGAACAATTCATTTTAAAATTATTACAAAATACGTCTCATTGTTCTCCAACATCACATTTGATCAATATAGCCGATTAGATTTCGAATCAAATGATTGAACAAACCTCCACAGCGAAACGTTCTAATTGGTTACGTAATAGAAAATAATACAATATGTACATATTAGTATATTATAAAAATTATATTATATTATTGGCATTATTTCAATAAATATAAAATATAAGAAAAATATTCAATTTCTTTGTGTGTTTGCATCCGATGTTACAAATAATATATTTGCACTCATTGTAGTACCACGATAGCTCCGAACCCTTCCAAACGTGATTTCATCAACAGTCGCTGGCTTAATATCCGTAGCTCCATCGGTTCGAAAGCTGAGAGTTTTTGAACCCGTGGCTTATCTAGTGGACTCTCATAGCCAATATTCTTCGGGCGAACGGTCAAAGCGAACTTTGTCACCGAGGGCTTACATTTTTTCACCGGCTACTGTTTTAAAACGATTGAACCATTGAAACTTCCATTAACATGCAGTGGCTACAGCAATTTTTTTCAAACGATTTCTTTTCGGTTAAAAAATGTTGTAGTCATTTACAAAATCCAATATTACGCGTTTTAGACTATTACATAGTAAATACAATATAGTAACTCTCGTGTATTTTGTTTTATAAAATCACATAAGTTGTTTAAACATTAAAGCGTAACAAACAAACAAACTCACCTTCGCATAATCTTGTTTGTATAATGTAATTGATATTATAGTTATATATGAATCAAATAATGGAAGCATTTATATGGCTTGCGAAGGAATAACATCAATATCGGCGGATGAATTGATTGATATAAGATTTGTAAAAAAAAACATATAATATCGAAAATGAAAACGACTTGAGTAATTAATTGAACATTACTTTTCGAAAACTAAATTTTGAGTTGTTATAGTAAATTTATTTGAACAAACAAACTGCTAAGCCTTTTCTCAGATTTCAAGTCGAAGAAAGCGTAAATGTAAAGAAAAAAAAAGTACTCCGTTCTTTCTCTTTTCTCAGCAACAGCGTAAAACTAAGTTCATCTGAAACAAAGTAAAAATAAGTTTCGAATAACATTTTGTTTGATACAAACTTATTTCGGAAGTAATAACCTTAGCTGTGCCGAGAGTAGATAAAACGCATGCCTTGAGATTCAGTTATTTGAATGTAACAAATTAAAAATATTTTTAGTTTTATAAGGTTTATTAAATAATTTGATAAAGTTACTAGAATATTCGCTTCCACAATAACATTTAAATAAATTGTAATACCTATTTCCTGTGTTGAAACATTTTAAGTTTTTTCGAGTAAATTTTGGTCACTCCATTTGTACCAATTGATCTGAACCAAGCAATTTACTTACTGGCAGCGATTCCTGTGGGTAATTTGAACAAAAAAATAAAATCTAACTACTTCCACTCTTTGAAATCGCTTGCACAAAAATAAAACAAAATTCAATAATGGAACATTAAGAGCGAGCTAGTGAACGATTTCATTGATTTTTAATCCATAGAAAACCTCAAATGGGTATAAAACAAGCACTGATTTTTGCTCCACGCTAGCGGCTTAGCCGTTTATAACGTGTCTTCGAGCAGAAAACTGAATTATGGCTCCGTTCACTGAAATAGCTTCGAAAATATTACCGGAAGGAGTGTACAAATCGTATAAGGATCAAATTGGAAAAACTCAATGGTTGGTAAAAGTCCATTTCTAGAGGCACGGCGGCACGAGGAAAATAAAAGAGCCGCAATAATACGTATATCGGGGGACGCGCACACTCGCGCGTACTAGCTGCTATACAGGGTGTTCCCGTTATCTAGCTTAAATCTCGCCTCTGTGCGGTAATTCCCAGTTGAGTACTGAATAGTCGTAAATTTACATGGGGTACGTCAGTGGGGAAGTGGGTGCTCTGCATTTCGAATTTATACCACCCCATTTTTATGGTACACGATTTGCGAACGTGATTTTTAACAACAAGTTAAAATTTACATTTTATAACGTACAGCTGTGATTTTATGATGGCTCGGTTCACGAGGGACTTTATTGGATGCAGTGAATTTGCGTGATTCCTCTCCCAGCTGGGCGAGAGACAGCTTTTTCTTACTATCATTGACTTCTTAAAATCATTAATTGTGACTTTATGGGACACATTTCATTAAATATTATATTAAGTGATATTAAATACAATTTGGACATACATATTTTATACATTGAAATATTCAAAATATTTCCAGTTTATTAATATAAATATAAAATAAAATATTTAATAATATATATAATATAAATATAAAATATTTGAAAATATAATAAACTAGCTGATACCCGCGACTTCGTCCGCGTTGCTTGGTATATTAACAAAGTTTTCTTATGTACGAAGGAAAAAAACATCAAAAAGATCGCAAGCAAAAATATACGTTGTACATCACTGAACACGCAGTGCATATACAAATTGTTGTTTCTTGAAACTTTAATAACTTTTTATTAAATGAAGATATCGCAATATTTTTTGTTGATAAGGGCAAGTCTAAGAAATAAAATTTAGAAAATTTCATTAAAATCTATTCAGTTGTTTTTTCGTGATGCGCACACAACTGCAGACCTCTATCATTTTATTTATATAAATAAAATAATAAATTCTGGCACGTAATTAACGTAAGCGTAAGTTAATAATATCACCTTACATCGTATTTTACAAAGCAATTATTGTATATAAATCATGTATTATGTGTATCTCCGAAACTTTAACGTTTAAACGTCCGAAACTTTAATAATTTTGATTTTTAGTAGATCTATGTAGGAACACTTTCTCTTTAGTATAAAACCGTATATTTTCGTTAAATGTTTACGAATATATCAGATATATATCAGAACCGAGGGAAGCTCGGTCGCCTACATGCCGACATTAAATTAAAATATTTACGAATGTTAAAGTTTATACTTAAGAAGACATTTTCATTAAAAATTAATAAATAATACGTTTTTTTCATTCCAGAGAGAGCATAAACATAGCAATCGTCAGCTTGAAGAGTGATGGCGCTTTATCCAAGTTGTGGAAGAAATGGTTGTTGACTACAAATAAACCCGATTGCGACTTGGTCAAAGATGAGGTATGTATTTTATCTTACTCACATATTAACTATACGATTTATATCAGATTTTGAGATTAACACTGCCGAAATCCAAAATCTAGTGAGTTGCGTTTGCTAACTTTCATCTTATGATCGGTGATCAAGAAAATAACGATACGAATTGATCGTGTTGAAATAAAATTGCCCAAAATTCTATGTATGACATGTATGTATGACAGGCTTAAGACACTTACGGGTACCAATGTAATACCAATTGTATTCATAAGAAAGAAGAAAGGGGCGCTACGCACACCTTCTCCCCCCGCTACAATAGGCACCGCCGGTTCTAGAGAGATTCTCAGTACACCTGGGATAGCCTCCGTTCTCTAGGGGGGCTCGATGCATATCTGACGTTAAGTTATAACTCACAAACAACAATGATAAGTATTGCTACCCTACCCAGACGGGCATGAATGAAATTAAATGACGGAATATTTAATAACTCGATAACCATTTTCATTCCAGGAGACAATAATTGCGGAAATGACTCTATCACAAGTTTCGGGCATATTTTACGTCCTAGTCGCCGGACTGGCATTAGCTCTGGCTGTGGCTTTATTAGAATTCTGCCAACATGGACGCGCTGAAGCGGCAAGAGCCAACGTCCCACTAAGAGCCGCGTTGCGAGCGAAGGCAAGACTCGCGTCGCATGAGAGAAAAACACCACAACGCACACCGCAACGCGATCAGGACAGACTGGGTTGGAATGGAGCTGCTTTCGCTGGGGTCAGTTTAAATGATTTACTATATTAAGTTATCTTGTTATGTATATTGTTAAATTATTATACACAATCTCTAAATTAACCGAACTTTTTTTTTATTACATGAAAAGACAGTAGTATTAGTGAAACAAAAATACTTAAAACTATAGATTATGTATCGTAGGTTACCAAAGCAGCCTTGTGGAGCACTTGATAAGTTTTAAGTAAGTGCATACCTTGCACAACAACCCTGATGTTCCGATCTGTCAATAAGCTGGTGATCCAGTTTCCCAGGAAGCCATTCTCTCGCCAATCCTGACAACGTGCTCCGACTTTGCCTTGGCAATATTGTTTTCGACCTAGATGCATAGATTGTTTTCCCTTTTTAAATGTGCTGGTATTGGGGGAACTTCCCAGTAACAGCTACATCCCTTTGACCACATTCAACGTTGAGCGTTTCGAATCGGCGACGATCGTATCGACGTAACATTCAGATGTCCATGGGCGTCGGTAGTCACCTTCTATCAGGTGAGCCTGCTACTCGTTTGCCCCCACTAAAAAAAACTTGAATTCGCGTTAGCGTGGTAACGAGTTGTTGCAGATCATAATATGCCAAGGCGAAATCGAAAACAGATCTCCCCGCATGTGCAGTGCTACGTTATCCAAGGCATTCGACGTTAACGTTACCAAGAATTACGTTCTCCGAGGATGGAATATTCTGCACCACGAGATTTGTGGCTAGATGGATGTGCTTAACGAGAAGATCAGTTTCGGCATCTATCATTTAGCTATTTTGCTTTGGATATAGTTCGTAATCATTTAGTACAAGAACTATTTCAGTAGGTACTGAATAAAATATGAATCTCAAATAATATTTACTTATAGTTATGCAATGATTTGATTTTGATGAATTTTATAAATAAAATTTGTAAAAAATATAAAATGTTGTTCGTGTTTGTTTAAAATTAAAATAATCTAACTGTAAAATATTTTTATAATCTTAGTACAATGACTTCCTCCTAGGAAGAGAGTTGTTGGACACTAGGCATCGGAAGATGTTTTAAGCGTATACATCGTAATAGTAAGTTTTAATATTAGCCCTCTTTCACTTCCATTGTGGATGATAAATGTGGCGTTTTATGTGTAACATGTGACCGTAATAATTGATTGTTTTATGTATAGATCCCATCGGCGTAACGTAACGTATATTGGCTCGCTGTCGCATTCTGCATCGTACACCTCCGACCCCCGCACTTCCACTCCTCACCTCAACACCCTCAATTGCTTAACAAATCAAAAACATATTTTGAAATACATTGATTTTTTAAATTGACTACATATAAAAATACGGTATGTGATAATGTATGATCCTAATCCATTACGTGGTGCAAAGTCATTACGTATTTTCCTATAATTGTGGGGGGTGTTCACCTGGTTAGGCAAGTGAATTCATTGATTCATTTTTTCATTTTTACTCTCTCTGACAAGCCTAGCCTGCAGTCTGTTAGATAATCTAACAAGCATAAGATATTACATATTTCATATAAAAAGCCAATTTAAAACACATTTGGCTTTAAGAATAATAAATTTTTATACATTAATACTATAATCTTACAATATAACCCAATTGCGGTTCCCAAGATTTTATTGGAGAAGGGAAGATCTTGTCTAATGAAGAATGGATTGACTTGCCGAAACGATTACTTGGTTTCTATTATATATAAGTTTCTATTTACACTCTCGTTATTATTATATTCCAATATTAATTTGGAAAAAGATAAACATATACCTACCATATTATGTATATTATGTCTATCTTCTTATTAACATTTACCGTTGAGCTGTGTTTCCCTTTTAAATATCAAATCAGAAAGACAGTGAAAAATCGTGTTTATGTATTAAGGAACATAAATGTTTTATAAATAAATTATGTTTTTTTTATAAAAGAACATTTTTATTATTTCAGTATTTCCCCGCGGGAACCCAAATCTCCCAAGAGGACACGGTTCACGCCAGTTTTACTCACGTGTGATCCGCGGAGAAGAGCGGCCTCAACATACGCCGTTCTTCGGTCTGCAAATCAAATAATGTTGATCTATATCAACTCTAAGTAATAATAATTCGCAACTTTAACCGCACATAGCAGATTAACGGCCGAATACTGAAACGTCATTCAAATATGATTGGGACTTAATTATTTGGAACGTCATTAATGTCAAAATTTAGTATGCGAAATTTTGAAATTAATGACGTTCCAAATAATTAAGTCCCACTTCATTTTGAATGACGTTTCAGTATTCGGCCGTAAGTAATCTATGATATCAGTTTAGTACAATATTAAATCTTAGTTAAATTGAAGATATAATTCCATAATAACAAATCTGCTATGTGCGTCATATTAAGTAACTTTTCTCGATTTAATTTTGTTATGTCTAATGATATTTTCATTTAATTTATATAATCATTAATCTAACGTATAATACGTACGTCTTGATAAAATGTTAAAATCTGTTACGTGTACGTGTGTGTGTTATGTTTCATTGAATTAAATTCATGAATATTTTTCAATATATCTACATATATTTTGGAAATAGGTGGTAGAGCTTTGTGCAAGCTCGTCTGGGTAGGTACCACCCACTCATCAGTTATTCTACCGCTAAACAGCAGTACTTGGTATTGTTGTGTTCCGGTTTGAAGGGTGAGTGAGCCAGTGTTCAAGCACAAGGGACATAAAATCTCAGTTCTCAAGGTTGGTGGCGCATTGGCGATGTAAGCGATGGTTGATATTTCTTACACTGCTAATGTCTAAGGGCGTTGGTGACCACTTCCCATCATGTATGTGGCCCAAATGCTCGTCCGCCCACATATCCTATAAACTATAAATACTTATCTGTATTACTTATCAGAACTACTATCTCTTTAAAAGGATAGTAGTTCTGACAATAATTACAATAATTTTAATGAAATTTTATATTTAATCTGATTTGCGTTTTTGCTTAGGCAAACGCTTATACACAGTTAAACGCGCGCGGTACTTGATTATGATTAGTGCTATATACGAGTAGCCACACATACGCGTGCGTTAAACAACGCATACTTGCTTTATTCTAACCACGTTTTGAATTTAAAAAATTATGCTTATGTTAAAATTTAATTGATTTTATTTCGAGTTGATCTGTAAAAGATAAGGAAATCAAATAAGCAATATTTAAAAAAGAAATCCTTATAATTGTGGAAATAATTCGACGTGCAATAAAATCGTAATTTATAATTAAATATTACAGTTTCGACTAAAAACTTGTAACTTTTAATAAAATTTATATTTAGAACATGAAAAATTTAGATCTTTACAAGTTAGTTTATGATTACATTTTAGTGTAATCAAATATTAATGTAAAAGTTAAAAAAAAGCTTTATAATGAAACACAAAGCGTCGTCAAAAACTTACATATAATATTAATAATATAGCGCTATAAATAATAATGGAGATATAATATATTTAAATATACTCTTGCGCGAAATAACGATAGAAAGTTCGTTGGAAGGCAATTTTTCAATTTAATTATCATATACTTGTATTGTGTAAAGAAAACAAAAACGACGCAAGCCAAAAGCCAAGTGAATACCAAAAGGAACTATTATATAATATAAATAAATTATTATACAATAATATCGCTTTATTATTGTGTCATCCGTTTCGTTCGCGGAAAATTAATATGTCTATAATATATTTTGTCAAATTCAAAAATTTAAAAACAAATTTACATTTATAAATACCATTTATTATAATATTGACATCACTTTAAACAATAATAAAAAGACTAAGCCACTATTCATTTTCAATTAAATAAAAAAGTAATCTTCTCAAATAATAAGTAGTACCTTCTATTTTAAGCAGTATTTAATACCTTTAGATAAATATGACTAAAAATTCGATTACCTTGCTAATATTAATATGATTAATAATTGTAGTAACAAGTGTATTAGTAATAATAACATAATAATAAAATTTTGAAATTCTTAATAAAATAGATATATAAACGTAGTTGTTTTCTCCGTAGTAATTTTAAATAATAATTAAACAATATACTTAGTTATAAGTCTTATCCTATGCTATATTATTTAAAATTTTTGTAAAGATTCGTATTGTAGCTTGTACTAAAATAAATGTTATGTTACAAATGCCAGCAATAATATATGCGATGGTCATTTTGAAGAAATTACTAAATGTATTAATATTAAGTGTTCTAGATTGTATTGTTAGTTCATATATGTCTGCTATGTTTGAGCGCAAGCTAATAGGTTGAGCTTGCTTAAAATATAATTGCATGATTTGACTCGCGAATACGAAAAGGTGACATTTAGTAAAAGCTATTGATACATTACAAGTATCAGGTTTTTTTAGGTATGTAATATGAAAACCAAACAAACGTAATTTTGGAAGGTTTATTTTTTCTAAGGCACAAATAGCAATCAACGCAATTGATTAGAAGTGCTTAGTATAAGAGTTATTATTATTGTATAACGAGGCGCTGCTCTGATAGCCATATCTACTTTGAGCATTACAATCGTGTGTAAGGGTGAGTATCACTGGTCAGTGTCATTTTAATTTATAAAAATTCTACCCGAGCAGCTAAAAAAAAATCCACTTTGTCTTCGTGTCGGGTTTTTTTACGAATTCCTTTGATTGTTATAATATGAGTCAGTACCATGTCGATTCGTCGTTCTCGTATAACACATCCATCTCTAAATAAAGTGGTGTACTTAGAGCAGATACGGTGCTCGCATTGAGATTGCTCACATGGTTTCTAAACCGCCATAAGGCAGCACACCCCGCGACTGTTACGTTGCGATAACATTATTGATCTGGCGTCAACATCATTTTGGTTTAAATTTTGTTTAAACTTAAATTTGGTTTGCAATATTCACTTTAATGCTTGTCTCTAAGCTGTTTTATAACAAGTGGATTGGTGTGATACGTAAAGTATTTAAATTATTGCATAAAAGTGGTAGCTTGAAATAAAAATGATGGTTGTTTTGGCTTTTACAAAAAACAATGTAAAGATACGTAAATATTTATTAAGTTGATGAAAATAATCTCACAAAGAGAAATTCTTAACAGATAATGCCATATACAACTGTTTTAAATACTGAATTCTCTTAATATGTGTCCAATACGCATATCGCTGATTGAATTTATGATATTATGTAAAAAATAACTTTAATTGATTTATAAAATGTTTATCTTATTGTTAACTTTATTTACATAAATTTCTTTAATATTGTAACACAACTTTAGTAATATATAACATGCTTCTATATATATGTATACATTATTTTGCAATCACCAAGAACATAATTATTATGTTATAAATTGAGTTTTATTTTCAATTTCAACCATTTAAAATGTATTTAGAATCTTAGTCTGGTAAGTGTGTTAGCTAAACTACAATCCTATTCGTGAATTGTATCTTTAAAAAACTTATGAAATAAATTGTATAAGTATTACGTAGATGTGTACAACTGCAGGCCAAGACAAGTGGCTTTTACTTTAATAGATTAGAATAGGAAATAATAATCAATGTATGAGATTGATATTTGCGTTCGACATGTAATTCGACATGTATCTATTGACGTAAAAGCCACTTGTCTACAGGGTTTCTCAGAAACATTTCAATATTATTAAAATACCTTTTGTTCTGCCATGGTTTTGGTTTATTGCGTTTCAATTACTATTCATTATCTTCTGTTTATTTTTATCTGAAAAATAGATTTTAATTATATGCGTGTGTCTTTTTTTATTACTTTAAGATTAAGATTATCACAATTTTAAGATTAAATTAAAGTTATGTATACTTATTCTAATATTTATGAAATAAACTTCATTAAGAAAAATGTATGTGTTGAAAGCTGAATTGTCCAAAATTTACATTTATCCTAACGATGTATTTGATGAAATATTGTCATTTTATTTATCAAAACATTGCGTAGCTTTCATATTGATGTTTTTCCATTCTCCTTATAAAATAAGAAGTAGTTTTTTATATTTAATTAACAGTATCAAAATTGTCACTGCCATTATTAATGTTTATGATTCGACGCACACTTTTTTCAATAATTCATTAATAAATGTATGTTACTATTAACGGTTAAATAAAATTTTTGATGTTGTGTGATATGCTGTTTTCATACTACCCCTTGATCCTCTTAAATAGCAAAAAAACATAAATAATGTGATAATTAATTTTAACCGCTTTAACTAAGAAAAAATTTAAATTGACTTATAAGTTACCATTAAGTACCTTGGCTTTAAACTATTTCTATTTTCGAATATAAAAAAAATATATTTTAAAGAAAAAACACGCCGTCTAAAAGATTGTCCTGTGGCATTGTACCCAAGACGCTGGCACTATTGCCTCTCTGCACTGCTAGACTCAGCCTTTGAGCTAAATAAGCGCCAGCTCTTGGGTAATATTAAAAAGACAATTTTCATTTCAATGCACTAAAGTTCATAATACTAATTAAATTTAGATTTCAACGAATAAAATTTTAATTCTAGCGGAAATAAAGAAATTCAAAATCTTGCTATGCATATTTTTAATAAAAAAAATTATGTTTAAATATTTTTCAAACAGAAAACGAAATCAATGTTTTGTCGTTTACTTTAGGAAACCAATAAAAGGAATTTGAATTTATATAGTTTGACTGTTCATCATTTATCATCGTCATCATTGTCATTTTGTAAATAGTAAAGCTAAGATGTAAAGTAACGACGACATTTACTGTAATTAGTGTATTTACAGTGGTAATCAGTTTTATTATTTAATATAAATATTAAAATAACAGATTTAATATAAACACTAATTACCTATAATAACAATAACTTAATACATACATAACTCTAAAGGTAACGATTTCGTTAATATTAAAAAGGTAATTTTTCTAAAAGCACTTATCATAATGAAGGGAAAAATATTGTTTTAAATTCGAAAACCATTCGTATCAAATATTTAAATAAAATGGAGTAAGATTAATACTGTTAAATCATTTATCTGGTGCACATTACAACACATAGTTTTGTACTATAGTTTCGGAGTTACTGCTTTTATAATGTCCATAAAAAAAGAAATAACTCCTAAACAGTAAATAAATAGAGTGAGACATTGAGAGCTTACACGTCCACCGCTAGATGCCACTACAAGTCTTTTAAATCGCGCTAGCGTTTACATCTCCGTGTTTCATATAAGTCGATACAATTTTTATAGGGTACACACATGAGGCGCAGTTAAATTGTTTCAAAATAAGGTTAACTTATCGAATTTTTTAAACGTTGAATAGACTAAATGTCTATTTCAGCGTAAGTAAAGAATACTATCTACTTAAGACTATATTAAGACGATGTTAATAATATAAGCAAGTTTGTTTATCTACCGGCTTCCACGGTAGGATGCTTAAGCAATCCCAGGCACTTCTCACGGACGTACGGAACGGGTACCGTAGACCACTAGTTGTTTAACGGTGCACTCGGCTTCTTGGACACCGGCAAGTGGCCGTCACTGCTTCGTTCTTTATACTGTTATTTTTTATTTATATTTTACTAGCTGCCCGTCTCGAAATCGTACGGGTGATATAAGTATTTCCATTATACAATTTTTATGCATGACAATCTATTCGTCCTAAAAAGTACCTACAATGTTAAGGGCGTATTACAATTTTCATATTATGTACACATTATATGCGTAAAGCATAGCTTAAAGCGCTCCGCGCTTTATACATGCGTTTATTTAAAAACTTCGTAATAATTGTAAAATGGATCGAACAGTTACAGTCTTAGGTTTATTAATATTTATCAATATGCTATTTATTTATATTGTGCAAGCTCGTCTGGGTAGGTACCACCCACTCATCAGATATTCTACCGGAAAAACAACAGTTCTGTGCATTGTTGTGTTCCGGTTTGAAGGGTGAGTGAGCCAGTGTAAGTACAGGCACAAGGGACGTAACATTTTAGGTTCCCAGGTTTGTGGCGCGTTGGCAATGTAAGCGATAACATTTCCTACAATGCCATTTTCTATGGGCGATTGTGTCCACTTACCATGAGGAGGCCCGTATGCTCGTCCGCCTACCTATACAATAAAAAAATCCTCAGCTACGCGTCCGTGTAGCTGACCGTGACAATAATAATCTTAATAATGTTATGAATGCGGAAGTTTGGATGAATACTTCGCTGGTTTGCGAGAATAGTGACGGAACTAAAAATTATTGATTTTAGAGAATGGCATTTTTATATTCCTTAATATAATGTTATGTGCCTATCGCAAAATTTAAGTGATTTGTTAAGGGCTTGACTTTAGCGATTAAGGGTAAATTTATCGTAGTATCAAAAGATTACATAAAAATATTTTAAAACTTTTATTAAAATTATAAAAAAACATCGTCATCCAAAGGAGGTTTCAGACATCAGTCTTTATTCACGAGAATAAAAATTATTAAATTCAACTTATGACATTTATTTAACTTTAAAGCCTCTTAAAAAAACTTGAAACAGTCAAAATTTGACACATCTCCCCTTTTTTTAACGCTGAAAAAAAATGCGTTTCCCCCACGGGACCAGTGTGGGGGAGGGGGTATATGGGGCTCATCGTATGTTCAGGGCACCGAGTGCACACTGGTCATCGGAATACCCACTGCAAAAACCAGCGGTACCGTTCCCGTCTTAACGGGAGCGCCACGGGATCGCTTGTGCATGCTACCGTGACGTTCCGACGGCCGGCCCGCCTATGCTGGCCTCCATTCACTAGGGAGAAATCCCAGGGTACAGGGAACCCCCTAGTCCCGCCGGCGCCTATTGTGGTGGGAAGAGAAGTTGCGCAAAATGCCGCTTCCTTCTCCCCAGTATTCTACGGGGGAACGAATGTACAGCAGCATCCTCCTCCCACTCCCGTTCCACGGCCACCTTCTGCGACATCACGCTTTCACAGAAGGAGCCTCCTAGGCATCACAGCTTGTAAGTCATAAACTGCTCTACAGGTGATACTTTAACTTCTGCTTCTTTCTTGTCCTTTACCTTCTCTTTTCTTGAAAGCTCTTTTTCGTTTAGATGGTTCTCATATTAGGCGTGACTAGGCTAGGTTTTCATATTTATTTAGACGTGTTCCTTTTTTAAATTGATACGTCTACATAATTATTGATTACTACAAAAGTTTTTTACTTTGCAAATTAGGTAATTTATAATATGCATCAAAATTATGGCGTCGAATCTCATCATCAAACTTTGTATTACACTAACTTACACTTTTCTGGAAATATTATTTTCCTTTATTTTTGTTTGTTTATTCTACTATTTCACTGGAATCTGATGATAAATATTTATTTTCAATGTGATAATTAGGATCTGCGATACTATAATCCGGTGAGAAATCTTTTTCTTCTTTACTTTCTTCACTTTCAGCACTCATATTCGTCAGTTCAATAGATTTTAGTTCATTTTCTATTTGTAAACTTTTCGTAAATTCTACTGCAGTCTCATCTTTCGTGTTATTATTTATCGACTCTATACTCACCTTATTTCCTTTGGTTTTATTTTCTACGCTATGGCCGTTGAGATCTTCTTCATTTAAACTTACTATGTTATCGGGTTCTTTATTACTCGTCTGATTCTCTATTTTTGGGGTTTCTTAAATTACGTTTTATACAGGAAGACGAGTAGGAAGATTAACTAAAATACGAGGATGACGATCAGTATAAAATACGATATAATAAGGAATTTATTCAAGAATATAGGCGTAAATAAAAATAAGACATGAAAAGACACTTACTTTTATCAAAAACAACGACTATATATGTCACTATTCCTGAAAAAAATGAAACAATATTGTAACCGAAATCTAAATACGTCGGTATTTACGAGAATCGACCGTGGGCTTACTCTGTTGTCATCGACTCAACTAAAAATGAGCCTTTATTTGTGATTAACACTAAAGAGTTTTATCTCAAATGAATAACGACGTTGTCTCTTTTTGACGAACGTTGGCGCGAAATCGGCGTTACGGCTCTGTTCACGATAAAATATCAAAGATTTATGATCGTTTGGCAAACAGAACTCAATAAATGGGATCAAATAGGGATTTTAAGTTTGTGTGGGGACTCCGTATTATTTGAAGTAAGAAGCATGAAATTTTATATACTAGCATCTGTTTAGCAATAATGAAACGGTATTTTAAAATCTACCCCCCCCCCCAAGCGTAAATAGGGGTTGAAAATTTGTATGGCTGGTCCGTGATTTTTTATGTAAGAATTGTTAAATTTTATATACAAGCCTCTGGTTAAATATAGATAAATAGGTATTTCAGGGTTTTTTAAAATCAACCTTAAGGAGGGTGAAATAGGGATTGAAAGTTTGTTTCGCGGAAGTATCATTTTTCATATGAGAATCATAACATTTTATGTACTAGCCTCTGTTTAGAATAAATAAATACGTATTTTAGGGTTTTTAAAAACTACTCCGCATGATGGTAAAATACGGGGTTGAAAGTTTGCATTTGGGTTTGATGTAAGAAGCATAAAATTTTATATACTAGCTTCTGTTTAGAAATTAATAAATACGTATTTCAGGGTTTTCGAAATTTTAAAGCTTCTGAGCGAAAATAAATTCATACGTATTTTATCATTTTTGAAAATTCAACCCCAAATTGGGGAAATGGGTAACAAACATTAGCATAAGAAAATAGTCTGATCTGCTTGAAGTTTATTATTTTTACTGCTAAAATAAACCATAATTAACGTATTTTCCTTTTCTAATCTTTATTTGGTCGCGGGGTAATCGCTAGTATAATATAAAAAACTAAAACACAAAAATGGGTTATATATGGGTTAATTTTCCTTTTTTTTTTAATTAACATAGAAAGTTAGATTGGTATGAATTTTCGTCACCTTAGAAAATATATCTAATTGACTTATTTGGGTGCTTCTAACAGTGCCTCAACATTGTCTCATCATTGACAATTTATTGCTCATTATCTACCTAATATCTGACCCACCCACCCATAAAAATACCCATTACACTGCAATAAGATTGACTGTATTTTTAGTAATGATGTACGAAACCGGTATGAGTCGCCATTATAATTTATTTAAAAAAAAACACAAAAGCTTATAGAAACTATACGTGATGTGTCAGATGCAGGGTTCGAACCTACGTCTCCAGGGCCTGATAGGCACCGGCGTCATGCCACTAGACCAACCTGACAGTTTACTTTCAGTTAAAAAGTTGCATATATACCTTGAAACGAATATCTAATCCTTCATTTAATTATCTAATTCTAGTGATTGCATAATAGATAGTAACGGAAATAACCTAAATAGCGTGCAGGGCACGTGTTGACAAATTATTTTGATTATTTAAATCATTCAGCAAGCTAAAAGCAACTCTAATCCCACTTAATAAAATTACAAACAGTTTGCGAATAATGTGAGGCGTTACGACCTTTGACTATGCAATACCCTAAGCTGGTAACGGACTAGCCCTTCCCGCTTCACCTCGGGAAAACGAGACGAGCTCATAAGTTTTCGCACATCGTCGTAATAATTATTATTATAAAAAGCTGAAGAGTTTGTTTGTTTGATCTGGCTAATCTTAGGAACTACTGGTTCGAATTTATAAATTATTTTTGTTTGTATAGTCCTTTCAACGAGGAAGGTTTTAGGCTGATTTTTATTCATTATATTCTTATTAAATATACGCGGGTGAAACCGCGGGGCACAGCTTTAGATTAATACATATTTTATAACTCTGGTAACGATTTCGCTAACATTAAGAACAAGTATTGTTTCGAAAAGCTGTTATTTCATACTTATTAGTTGCAGTTTTAAGAAAAATAATATGTACTAATATTATGACAAAATAATTTGAAATGAAGGGAAAATTTATTTTGAAATTCGACAACCATTCGTATCAAATTTTTAAATATAAAATGGATTAAGATTAATACTATTAAATCATTTATCTGGTGCACATTACAACACACAGTTTTGTACTATAATTTAGGAGAATTTTCATAAAAAATTAACTCCTTAACAGTAAATAAATAGTGAGACATTGAGAGTTTACACGTCCACCGCTAGATGTCACTACAAGTCTTTTAAATCGCGCTATCGTTTAGTTCAATTTGTTGTTCATATAAGGAGGCAACATTTTTGTCGGTACAATATTACAGTGAGGTAGGGTTCCTAACCAGAATCCCATCAGTCTTGAATAAATTTTTGGAGCGTTGTATAGACAATGTCTAATACAATGCCAATAAATAATGCTACCTACATACTACTACATAAGGCTATATGATATACGATTTTAATAATATTGATAATATATGTGGGGTTGACCAGGCGATACTATTTACTCAATTGTGAAATTAAAACGTACACATGGGAATGTAGATACATTATTAAAAGATGATGCAAGATAAGATTATAAGGGACAGTAATAAGAAATCAATAATGTAGGACCACAGATCGTTAGACTTTGTGAAGATTAAAAGTGAATACTAACACTAATTTAGCTAACCTCTACAAATAATAAGCAATGATATCGAGGTGTTTCGAGGAATGAAGTACAATAAAATAAAAAAGATTCGAAATGGCAAAAGTTGCCGGGTTGGAAAGTCATTTTTTATTGTTTAAATGCAGTAATGCTGTCGTTAGTTTCAACAAAACTTTGGATGGCCAATCTCAAGAGAGATATCATAGTACAGAACTGTGCGCTATATTGTACATTGTAAATTGTTTTAGAAGAAGTTTTAGTTTTATTTTATAAATAGAAAAGAGGTTTATAGATCATGGAATCATTAAGTAAAGCTGAGACAAGAATTAAAACCGACCACTATAATTTCCCTTTACTCATGCTGTGGCTGATGAATGGTACTGAACGTATTTAAATCGCACTAATGTACAACAAGAATGTAGATTGTACTATTATGTTTCGCAAATAATCGAATAATAACATTTGTAATTCGATTTCTTTTTATTATTTTTTTTTTAAATCAACGAAATAATGTAATTGTTTTTAAAAGTTTATAATATAGCGAATGCGTTATTTGCCACTTTACGAGTCATTTGTGTGGAATATAATATTTATTTGAAATTGATCTAGCGTAACCACCCACAGTCATTGTTATATTGACATATTGTCTATAATTACACGTTTAGAACGAATCTAGTGCGCGATATGTACTGTTGATGGTCGATTTCAGATAGACACCGAAAACATGGCTATGTTTGTTATTTGCTTCAAATATAATATCTATATAATAATTTTATAAAACTCACTAGGAATCAAATAATTATCTGCTATTGAATTTATTAATAAAAAGTTATGTCAAAACTATAAAAAGCATTGAAACGTTCCTCAAAGTTAAGCGCTACTTAACATTGAGAAGCTCCTAAATAAGTATGCGTTCTTTGAATTTAACGGCTTCTGAAATAATTAAGTTGCATTTAATATTTAAGTGACGTTTCAGTATTCGGCCGTAATAGCCTTATCTCAACATCTTTCATATATCATATTTATAAAAACGACTTTGCAAGCAATGCATTATTTTAGAACTTATTTGATTTATAATTATATTACTTAGTGTCTTCATATTTTACGTTATCTCAGGTATTTTAAATATGAATTAACATAGGATGAAACAACAAATATCTATCGATGAAAAGAAAAAATAACAATCAGAATTCCAAAAATTTAAATTCCATGATTATTGCTATTAACTCAGTGATGATTTTTAAATCCTTTGATCTCAGATATTTTTGCACTGTTTTTGTTTTGTTGCAAATATAAATAAATGTGTGCTATTCGAGTACATGCAAACGATAAATCTTCTCCTATCCAGTCAAGGACGCTAGACTATTTTTAAAATAGCTTGAACTTCACGAAAACCTTTCTCAAAAATTCATGCCGTCTGTAGATCCGGTTAAAAGAAAACTTAAAAATGTTATACGTACTGAAATGTTATATAGCAGTCTGCCCTTAGTAATTTCTATACATTAGTAATTTGTAAGTTACTCCTTTCTCAACGTAGATGATCACTAAGAATGGATTTTACGACACCCCTATCAATATCTGGTATGATTAGCTAGTAATTTTTATAGTCACATCCCTTGATACATTCTGATATTTCTAAGCCGTTTGTAATTTTTCTTACAAAAAAGCCCTAGAGATGACTAACTTAACATTTTTATAAGCGTCCATTTTATCGGCGTTGCAAAGAATTGAAGTGTTGAAACACAATAATACCATTAACGAATGAATTAAATAGAAGGGATTGAAGTTCGAGATAAGATCCCTGGGGTACACCTGAAGTAACCGACACAAAAAGTAGAGCATTGACCTTTAACTGTAACGGTTTCGCTTCAATTTCAAAGGAATGGCGTGAGCCAATGCAGGAAGGCGCCATGTATATCGAGTTTTACAATTATACAGATGATATTTTTTACTATTTTACTCTAGTATACATACTTTTATTTATAGATTTTAAAAAGTATTTATTAAAAGTTAGCTTACTGAATCGCTTACTCGATCTTCGAATTGGAAATTACAAAAAAATGCGATACGTTTTCTTATTTTGTGTGGAATAATTGTAATAAATGTTCTATAGGTCTACAGGTTCTACAGGTCGATGTCTGTACATTAAAGATATTTGAAAAATACTTATAAGGATACTACTTATAATATAATCTTCATTAAAGAACAGAAGGCGAAACAATAATTTTTAAATTTTTTGTCGGTCTGTCTGTACAATTGTACCCACATCACGTAAAAACTACTGCACATAATTAAATGAAGTTTTCACCGATCTGACAAATACTTCGAAAACGGAAAAATACTTCCATTGTTCTTTTAAATAAACAGAAGCCAAAACAACAATTTTTAGAGTTTTTGTCTGTCTGTCCGTACCTTTGTACCTGCAAAACTACTGCATAGAATTGAATGCAGTTTTCACCGATGTGTTGCTAGAGGTCTAACTTAAAACATGGGCTATCTGTTTGTCTTTGTGCTTGTGCGCGCTAAACTTAGACCTTTTCTAAGATTGATTTTAATTCTGTTTTCAATGATGTATTGTGGCAAACTTCACTAGAAATTAAATGTTTGGTTTATTTCAATCGGCTTATAATATTGCTTTTAACATTTTCAACTAATTTCACTATTGTTAACTCAATGACAGTAACTCATACTCTCTGTCTCTGTACACTCATACTGTAAGCTGCGTAAAAGAACTTTGTTCTAAAAACGCCGTACTTACGTTTTTATAAGCATATCATTAATTATTTCCTTAATTATTTATTGAGTATTTACTGTTACTGTAATTTCTTTAGTTTTGACATATTTTAACAGGTAGTTCAGTAGGTTGACAAGCGCCGGTGTGGTACGCTCCATGGCACTGTACGGTGCACCCATGGGTCTGGGTGGACGACAGCGAGGCGGAAGGTATCACCCTTCTGTCACGAGTGTGCTACGTAGAGGCATCAGAGGCATACCCTGACGATGATAGTCGGCGGAGATCTCTCAGTGCCGAACGTGATTAACGCCATTCTCAACAGCGAGAGTTGCTAGTTGGAAATGATCTACTTCTTCGTGAGTGTCATGTCACCGTCTGACGGGGCGCCGGCGCTATGCGCACCTTATCCTCCCGCCTTAATAACCGCCGGGGCTAGATGGGTTCCTTGTATCCAAGAACCCCGCCATGAAACGGAGGCCTGCACATGTAGGCTGACTGTGGAGGCGTCACAGTTGCATGCGCAGGTGATCCCGATCAGACAGAGAGGATACCGCTGGGTTTCAGTGGCTGTTTTGTTTGAAAATACTCGTACTTAAGTATTTGTTTTCGGTTTGTAAAGATCTTTGTAAGTTAAAGTATATAGGTTGGATAAAAAGCTAATACGTAGTAATATTTTTTTTGTTTTCAGCTTATTGCCGTCCACTGCTGGACGAAAGCCTCCCCCAAAGAACGCCAACCATCCTGATCTTGGGCAGCCCGCATCCATCCCGTACCTGCCACCTTTTTCAAATCGTCGGTCCACCTTGCTGCAGGGCGTCCTACACTATGTTTGCCTAAGCGTGGTCTCCACTCTAACACGTGTCGGCTCCATCGGCCATCAATGCGTCTGGAGACATGACCAGTCCACTTCCACTTCAAAATAATTTGTATTTTGACGAATAGAAGTAATCATAATGAAGGGAATAATATATAAATTTTGAAATTCGAAAACCATTCGAGTGAGACATTGAAAGGTTACACGTCCACCGCTAGATGCCACTACAAGTCTTTTAAATCGCGCTAGCGTTTACATCTCCGTGTTTCGTATAAGGCGATACATTTTGCTTCAGATTCATTCTGATACCAACGGTAGTGTTTCCACACCGAATTTTTGAAGCGTTGTATAGACTGAATGTCTTATACAGCGTAAAGAAATAATACTATCTACATAAGGCTATATTTAAACTAGTTCTTTAATTGTGAAATTAAAACGAACAAATGGGAATGTAGGCAATTTAAAATATTAACAAAATAAGATTACAAAGTTGAACCGTTGGTTGGTGGCGAGTTATTCATTATTTTGTCTTCTTTATTTGAATGTCAAATTAGTAATGAAAGAAAGGGATACAACGATGTTTAACAATACAGGGTTCATTTGTGACACCGATGATTTTATTAAATTAAAGATCATGAAATTCATCGGAATGTTATTAAAACTTAGTTACTATTTAACTTTTAACTTAGTACAATATGTCGGTATATTAAGCTTTAATAACGATCTAGGTAAAGTGCTCACGAGAAAATTACCAAACTAATTTATTTTTACTTTGTTTAAGGTATGTATATATAATCTGCATCTTATTCATTTTTCTAGGTTAACGGCTGATTCATTTGTGGTCTCTATACGGAACGACAAGCCTGATGTTAATAGGAGTGTGCCCACCTGGAGTAGCTTGGAGCTTGGCTAACGCATAATTTAGTATAATAGTTAATAGTATGCATCTTTTATATTATGTATACTAGCTTTTCTTCACGGTTTTACCCGCGTAGTTCTCGTTTCGTAACAAACAGACTCACATTCGTTTTTTTCTTTACATAGCCCGGGAGGGCAAATGACTCTACTCCCTACCTGATGTTAGTGGTAGTAGAGTCGAAACGCGACGACGGCTAGTGCAGTCGAATTTATAATATTAGTACGGATTACGACATAATATACAACAATTACATTAATACGATTGATATTGTATACATATTGTAGACTGTGAATGCATAAACACCTCGTGTGAATTTCACTTTTATACAATAGTATAATATTATTATAAGTAACAAAATATCACAATACAACCACAAAAATGCGATTAAAATACACAAACATATTATCATATAATATCGCTCGCACTTCAATGTGGTACAGAAATGAATGGCTACAAAGCAAATTATGCAATTCAGCCATTTGCATTGTGCTCTACAGACTAGCAATAAACAGAGAAATAATAATTTTACCATTGAATAGCCTTCCATGACAAATGAATTATTGAGGCATAATTTTTAATATATGAAAGGGGTTCTGTAAATTTATATTTATGATCGTGATTATAATATCAATACTTGAACAAGTAAATTATTATTAATTATTTTGATTAAGTAGTATTTACTTGGTGGTAGAGCTTTGTGCAAGCTCGTCTGGGTAGGTACCACCCACTCATCAGATATTCTACCGCAAAACAGCAGTAGTTATTGCTGTGTTCCGGTTTGAAGGGTGAGTGAGCCAGTGTAATTACAGGCACAAGGGACATAACATCTTAGTTCCCAAGGTTGGTGGCGCGTTGGCGATGTAAGAGATGGTTAACAGCTCTTACAACGCCAATGTCTATGGGCGTTGGTGACCACTTACCATCAGGTGGACCATATGCTCGTCCGCCTTCCTATGCAATAAAAAAAAAAAAAAAAAGTACACGAAACATATCGATTTAAGTCGTGATGCAATAAATAAAATTTACAGTCTTAAGGTGTTTACTTAAATTCTTTGAAGATAATTGTATACAGAAATGAAACAGTTACTTTTAATTATTTATGGAATGTCAAACTATTAAGACGTATCTTCTGGTTGCAGTATAATCTAAAACCATCTCATATTAATAGTCCGTATGTGTCGCAGTAGCACTATATTATATACTATGAAAAGGAAGTCACACCGGCGCGTCTTTTTGTCTGGATGGATTCAACTCAAAAACAACAGAAAGGATTTTCATACAGTTTTATCAGTGAACGAAGTGATTCATGAGAAGGATGAGACGAATTAAATTGGCTGAAATATGACGATGATTATTGAAAATGCATTAACATTAATAATTTATATAGCCTTATTCCGCTACTAATATTATAAATACGAAAGTAACTATAACGTTTTCAAAGCAAAAACAAACGTTTTTAAAAAAAAATGGTAAGAAGCAAGATTGTACCCCAAGGACGGGTATACTTTCTTAACTTATTTATTAACTTATATACATATAATCTTTGTAAGTTAAAGTATATAGGTTGGATAAGAAGCTAATATGTAGTAATATTTTTTTTGTTTTCAGCTTATTGCCGTCCACAGCTGGACGAAAGCCTCCCCCAAAGAACGCTAACCATCCTGATCTTGGGCAGCCCGCATCCATCCCGTACCTGCCACCTTTTTCAAATCGTCGGTCCACCTTGCTGCAGGGCGTCCTACACTATGTTTGCCTAAGCGTGGTCTCCACTCTAACACGTGTCGGCTCCATCGGCCATAAATGCGTCTGGAGACATGACCAGCCCACTTCCACTTCAAAATAATTTGTATTTTGACGAATAGAAGTAATCATAATGAAGGGAATAATATATACATTTTGAAATTCGAAAACCATTCGAGTGAGACATTGAAAGGTTACACGTCCACCGCTAGATGCCACTACAAGTCTTTTAAATCGCGCTAGCGTTTACATCTCCGTGTTTCGTATAAGGCGATACATTTTGCTTCAGATTCATTCTGATACCAACGGTAGTGTTTCCACACCGAATTTTTGAAGCGTTGTATAGACTGAATGTCTTATACAGCGTAAAGAAATAATACTATCTACATAAGGCTATATTTAAACTAGTTCTTTAATTGTGAAATTAAAACGAACAAATGGGAATGTAGGCAATTTAAAATATTAACAAAATAAGATTACAAAGTTGAACCGTTGGTTGGTGGCGAGTTATTCATTATTTTGTCTTCTTTATTTGAATGTCAAATTAGTAATGAAAGAAAGGGATACAACGATGTTTAACAATACAGGGTTCATTTGTGACACCGATGATTTTATTAAATTAAAGATCATGAAATTCATCGGAATGTTATTAAAACTTAGTTACTATTTAACTTTTAACTTAGTACAATATGTCGGTATATTAAGCTTTAATAACGATCAAGGTAAAGTGCTCACGAGAAAATTACCAAACTAATTTATTTTTACTTTGTTTAAGGTATGTATATATAATCTGCATCTTATTCATTTTTCTAGGTTAACGGCTGATTCATTTGTGGTCTCTATACGGAACGACAAGCCTGATGTTAATAGGAGTGTGCTCACCTGGAGTAGCTTGGAGCTTGGCTAACGCATAATTTAGTATAATAGTTAATAGTATGCATCTTTTATATTATGTATACTAGCTTTTCTTCACGGTTTTACCCGCGTAGTTCTCGTTTCGTAACAAACAGACTCACATTCGTTTTTTCTTTACATAGCCCGGGAGGGCAAATGACTCTACTCCCTACCTGATGTTAGTGGTAGTAGAGTCGAAACGCGACGACGGCTAGTGCAGTCGAATTTATAATATTAGTACGGATTACGACATAATATACAACAATTACATTAATACGATTGATATTGTATACATATTGTAGACTGTGAATGTTTAAACACCTCGTGTGAATTTCACTTTTATACAATAGTATAATATTATTATAAGTAACAAAATATCACAATACAACCACAAAAATGCGATTAAAATACACAAACATATTATCATATAATATCGCTCGCACTTCAATGTGGTACAGAAATGAATGGCTACAAAGCAAATTATGCAATTCAGCCATTTGCATTGTGCTCTACAGACTAGCAATAAACAGAGAAATAATAATTTTACCATTGAATAGACTTCCATGACAAATGAATTATTGAGGCATAATTTTTAATATATGAAAGGGGTTCTGTAAATTTATATTTATGATCGTGATTATAATATCAATACTTGAACAAGTAAATTATTATTAATTATTTTGATTAAGTACACGAAACATATCGATTTAAGTCGTGATGCAATAAATAAAATTTACAGTCTTAAGGTGTTTACTTAAATTCTTTGAAGATAATTGTATACAGAAATGAAACAGTTACTTTTAATTATTTATGGAATGTCAAACTATTAAGACGTATCTTCTGGTTGCAGTATAATCTAAAACCATCTCATATTAATAGTCCGTATGTGTCGCAGTAGCACTATATTATATACTATGAAAAGGAAGTCACACCGGCGCGTCTTTTTGTCTGGATGGATTCAACTCAAAAACAACAGAAAGGATTTTCATACAGTTTTATCAGTGAACGAAGTGATTCATGAGAAGGATGAGACGAATTAAATTGGCTGAAATATGACGATGATTATTGAAAATGCATTAACATTAATAATTTATATAGCCTTATTCCGCTACTAATATTATAAATACGAAAGTAACTATAACGTTTTCAAAGCAAAAACAAACGTTTTTAAAAAAAAATGGTAAGAAGCAAGATTGTACCCCAAGGACGGGTATACTTTCTTAACTTATTTATTAACTTATATACATATAATCTTTGTAAGTTAAAGTATATAGGTTGGATAAGAAGCTAATATGTAGTAATATTTTTTTTGTTTTCAGCTTATTGCCGTCCACAGCTGGACGAAAGCCTCCCCCAAAGAACGCTAACCATCCTGATCTTGGGCAGCCCGCATCCATCCCGTACCTGCCACCTTTTTCAAATCGTCGGTCCACCTTGCTGCAGGGCGTCCTACACTATGTTTGCCTAAGCGTGGTCTCCACTCTAACACGTGTCGGCTCCATCGGCCATAAATGCGTCTGGAGACATGACCAGCCCACTTCCACTTCAAAATAATTTGTATTTTGACGAATAGAAGTAATCATAATGAAGGGAATAATATATACATTTTGAAATTCGAAAACCATTCGAGTGAGACATTGAAAGGTTACACGTCCACCGCTAGATGCCACTACAAGTCTTTTAAATCGCGCTAGCGTTTACATCTCCGTGTTTCGTATAAGGCGATACATTTTGCTTCAGATTCATTCTGATACCAACGGTAGTGTTTCCACACCGAATTTTTGAAGCGTTGTATAGACTGAATGTCTTATACAGCGTAAAGAAATAATACTATCTACATAAGGCTATATTTAAACTAGTTCTTTAATTGTGAAATTAAAACGAACAAATGGGAATGTAGGCAATTTAAAATATTAACAAAATAAGATTACAAAGTTGAACCGTTGGTTGGTGGCGAGTTATTCATTATTTTGTCTTCTTTATTTGAATGTCAAATTAGTAATGAAAGAAAGGGATACAACGATGTTTAACAATACAGGGTTCATTTGTGACACCGATGATTTTATTAAATTAAAGATCATGAAATTCATCGGAATGTTATTAAAACTTAGTTACTATTTAACTTTTAACTTAGTACAATATGTCGGTATATTAAGCTTTAATAACGATCAAGGTAAAGTGCTCACGAGAAAATTACCAAACTAATTTATTTTTACTTTGTTTAAGGTATGTATATATAATCTGCATCTTATTCATTTTTCTAGGTTAACGGCTGATTCATTTGTGGTCTCTATACGGAACGACAAGCCTGATGTTAATAGGAGTGTGCTCACCTGGAGTAGCTTGGAGCTTGGCTAACGCATAATTTAGTATAATAGTTAATAGTATGCATCTTTTATATTATGTATACTAGCTTTTCTTCACGGTTTTACCCGCGTAGTTCTCGTTTCGTAACAAACAGACTCACATTCGTTTTTTCTTTACATAGCCCGGGAGGGCAAATGACTCTACTCCCTACCTGATGTTAGTGGTAGTAGAGTCGAAACGCGACGACGGCTAGTGCAGTCGAATTTATAATATTAGTACGGATTACGACATAATATACAACAATTACATTAATACGATTGATATTGTATACATATTGTAGACTGTGAATGCATAAACACCTCGTGTGAATTTCACTTTTATACAATAGTATAATATTATTATAAGTAACAAAATATCACAATACAACCACAAAAATGCGATTAAAATACACAAACATATTATCATATAATATCGCTCGCACTTCAATGTGGTACAGAAATGAATGGCTACAAAGCAAATTATGCAATTCAGCCATTTGCATTGTGCTCTACAGACTAGCAATAAACAGAGAAATAATAATTTTACCATTGAATAGACTTCCATGACAAATGAATTATTGAGGCATAATTTTTAATATATGAAAGGGGTTCTGTAAATTTATATTTATGATCGTGATTATAATATCAATACTTGAACAAGTAAATTATTATTAATTATTTTGATTAAGTACACGAAACATATCGATTTAAGTCGTGATGCAATAAATAAAATTTACAGTCTTAAGGTGTTTACTTAAATTCTTTGAAGATAATTGTATACAGAAATGAAACAGTTACTTTTAATTATTTATGGAATGTCAAACTATTAAGACGTATCTTCTGGTTGCAGTATAATCTAAAACCATCTCATATTAATAGTCCGTATGTGTCGCAGTAGCACTATATTATATACTATGAAAGGAAGTCACACCGGCGCGTCTTTTTGTCTGGATGGATTCAACTCAAAAACAACAGAAAGGATTTTCATACAGTTTTATCAGTGAACGAAATGATTCATGAGAAGGATGAGACGAATTAAATTGGCTGAAATATGGCGATGATTATTGAAAATGCATTAACATTAATAATTTATATAGCCTTATTCCGCTACTAATATTATAAATACGAAAGTAACTATAACGTTTTCAAAGCAAAAACAAACGTTTTTAAAAAAAATTGGTAAGAAGCAAGATTGTACCCCAAGGACGGGTATACTTTCTTAACTTATTTATTAACTTATATACATATAATCTTTGTAAGTTAAAGTATATAGGTTGGATAAGAAGCTAATATGTAGTTATATTTTTTTTGTTTTCAGCTTATTGACGTCCACTGCTGGACGAAAGCCTCCCCCAAAGAACGCCAACCATCCTGATCTTGGGCAGCCCGCATCCATCCCGTACCTGCCACCTTTTTCAAATCGTCGGTCCACCTTGCTGCAGGGCGTCCTACACTATGTTTGCCTAAGCGTGGTCTCCACTCGAACACGTGTCGGCTCCATCGGCCATCATTGCGTCTGGAGACATGACCAGCCCACTTCCACTTCAAAATAATTTGTATTTTGACGAATAGAAGTAATCATAATGAAGGGAATAATATATACATTTTGAAATTCGAAAACCATTCGAGTGAGACATTGAAAGGTTACACGTCCACCGCTAGATGCCACTACAAGTCTTTTAAATCGCGCTAGCGTTTACATCTCCGTGTTTCGTATAAGGCGATACATTTTTTTTCAGATTCATTCTGATACCAACGGTAGTGTTTCAACACCGAATTTTTGAAGCGTTGTATAGACTGAATGTCTTATACAGCGTAAAGAAATAATACTATCTACATAAGGCTATATTTAAACTAGTTCTTTAATTGTGAAATTAAAACGAACAAATGGGAATGTAGGCAATTTAAAATATTAACAAAATAAGATTACAAAGTTGAACCGTTGGTTGGTGGCGAGTTATTCAATATTTTGTCTTCTTTATTTGAATGTCAAATTAGTAATGAAAGAAAGGGATACAACGATGTTTAACAATACAGGGTTCATTTGTGACACCGATGATTTTATTAAACTTATTTTATTAAATTAAAGATCATGAAATTCATCGGAATGTTATTAAAACTTAGTTACTATTTATGTTTTAACTTAGTACAATATGTCCCTCTAGTATATATAATCCCTCTCTTAACACGTGGGTAAAGCCGCAGCAAAATTTTTATATAATTGAGTTTCACAAGTTCCATGTGAGCGCTCTATTTTTTATTCTTTTATTTTCACACCAGTGTTCTCAAAGGCGAAGCCATTTAACAGTAGAGTATGAAACTTGAAAATAGAAGCCATCTCGAGGGATTAAAGAAGTCAGTGTGAGTACTAAACAAAGGACGCGCGGCATTAAAATTGCTTGACGTAATGTGAATCGTATTTTACGGCCACTTATACAGTTATATACTTATGCTTCTTTTCTTTTCTTTTATGTTAGAGGGGGCAAACGAGTAGGAGGCTCACGTGATGGTAGTGACTACCGCCGCCCATGGACACCTGCAACATGGGAGGACTTACAGGTGCGTTGCCCGCCTTGGAGGAAAGTGTACGCTCTCTTCTTGAAGGTTTTTATGTCATATCGGTTCGGAAAAGTCGCTGGTGAAAGCTGGTTCCACAAGTGTCATAAGAAACGCACCGTTGTGGATTTCCAGACATCGAGGTGATGGGGATGGAATTTGGAGTTCTGGTGCGATGTCCGGTGGTGAAATTCAGCTGCCGGGACTAATCCAAACTATTCCTCAGAACACTCTCCGTGATATATGCGATAGAGGTTGCAGAGAGACCTAAAAGTATCGCGCACTAAATAAATTCAAGCGGTCGCGATGCAACCACCTGCGCGCCTCCGCGTCCCGCTGTCTTTTTTAGGAATATTTACTCTGCTACTCGAACGAAGCCGGGGCGGGTCGCTAGTTACAAATAAACGTTATTTTGTAGATTATTACTTAAACAATACCGTCTTCTTCATTCGTGTAAAATTAGTAAAGAAAGAGATAAATCATTGTTTAACTCAACAGACAACGCCTTACAATCTAAGGCCGTAAGGTATACTATTTGAATCGATGGTTATAATTGCGTTTTCCACTTCCGACACAGTAATGTCACAGTAATATACTAAAAGTTAAAGGAAGACAGTAAGGCTTTGGAGTTTTTTAGTGCTGGACTAAGGCCTTCTTTTGATGAGAAAGTTATACAAATATGGGTTGGTGAATTCAAATGTAGACAAAATTTAAGATAAATAAAATAAAAACAATCCTAACAAAGTTTTTCTTTACCGTCGATCACGAAATTAATTATAGACACAATTAGTGGTACTTTTCTGGGCTTAAACCCGTGATCATACTTTTAGATTTACACCTTCTCACTACTGGGCCCACCTTGGCTCCTAATATACTAATATATATTTATTTTTTGACGTTCGTTATTCTTGTTTTCATTAATCGAGTTTGAAAACTATAACATATACATATAATATAAAAGAGTATTTCAGTTGACTGTAGTTTGGTTTTTAATAAACGTGATGTTTCAAATAGATTTTATTCGATAATGGTAAACGTAAACAATAAATCGGATTTGACACTGTCGTTTTTATTTTTCGGGTACATTATTCACAATCACATTCGAAACAAAACACATTCATCGAGAACGCGCTGGCTACTGCAGAGCGCATATTTTCATTGATTTAATATTTATTGTTTTAAGTCTGTTTGAATTTCAAATCGCTTTGAATTCAACCAACCTACAAAAAATTATTCGTGCTTACCTGTTATTACCGATTTTATAATTTACGATAGTGGATTGGCTAAATGGTCTATTGAACTAAGTCCAACAGCTGTTACTGTAGATTAATCATCCATGATTCCCTTTGTGCTAATGGAATTCAGAACGTTAGTTACGTTTTGAGTCTGAAAATTGAGTTTTCGTTTAGCTTTTTTAGTTGCCCTGAATTTTAGAGTCAGACTTATGGCTCAAAATGCCAACGGTTTGTTTAAAAAAAGTAATAAGGTTTTAAAAAATACAGCGGTATATTAACAGACTGTAATTAAATGCACGATGCATTAAGCAATTCAACTTAATTAGTATTGGCCTGAAGTAAATAAAAGAAAATATTCAAATATAGAACGACAGACGTAGCCTTGCATCTCCGGGACAAACTACGCCACGTTGGATAACAATGTTGGCTGCAAATTTTTATTAGGTATTATTATAAAAATTATTTACTCGGTGTTAGGACTTTGGGCAAGCTCGTTTGGGTACCACTCACTCATCAGATTTTCCACCGCAAGACAGCAGTACTTTATATTGGGTAACTATAGGAATATTAACCATTTCTTACATCAAAGTGTCACTAATCTTGGGAACTAAGAAATTACGTACCTTGTATCTGTAATGTAATTACACTGGCTCACTCACACTTAAAAACTGAAAAACAACAAAACTAAGTATTGCTGTTTGGCAGTTGAATATGTGATATATGGGCATGTGTATACAAGGCCCTTCCCCTAAGTATCCATGATCACTCCAATTTTTTGGACCGGCTACTTTGCCATCGCACCGTTGACCACTACCGTAATCATATTTATTTCGCTCGAATTTTCATATTGCGATCACTCGGAAAATGCTTATTTATATATAATATATATAGAAAATTTTTAATAGAATGTTTTAAATGGTTCTAATTTCCAAAATATAAAATGTATAGTCCCGATAACCTAGGTGCACTCACAACGCGGCATTTTTTCTTAATTTTAGCATTTTATATTCGTATATTAACTTCCTAACGAAAAGTCTGATGTGAATAATTTTAAGAAGCATTTACATGTATGCTTATAATCCACCACTAATATGAAACTATTTAGTTGCGAACTTATTATCATGATACGATTGTCATCATCTCTCGGTTCTACCCGTGCTTTGACTGACTAATTTATAGATTGGATTTTGTGTTTATCAATTGCAAACAAACATATAAAAAATCAAATATTATCTCTTTCTAACATAACAATAGTAAATATTAACATTAATTATATAACATTATACATTTGTAAGTCCATTGACAATCGCCTCGAGGCGGGGTAAAATATTAATTAAACATGGCAGCAGTTCCTAATCCGTTAATTATTATTCAGCGAGCTGCGCTGTAATTACGCATTCATTAAGAATTTAAAATATATTAATACTTTTTCATTTAAAACATTAATAACATTTGGTTTATATTAGGTATTAGAAATTCCGGCAGAAGACGCAAAGCTTAGCTTTACATTCGGTAACGCATGCATTTTGCATGCATTTCTTCATACACTTCTAATAGATTTTTATGGTCATTACTGTATTTTTTTATCTGATTGCCAGGTAGCCATGCACAGAAATAAGTAGACAAGCCTACTTAGGCATACTCTGTGTTTTAATAACTATCATTTGAGATAACTCATTCGGTTATCAAAAGTGTGAAAGTGATGAAAGAAAATTGATTAAAATTAATGAAATTAAAAATAGCTGTGAACATTTTTCGATAGGCAAGAAGAAGAAGAAGCAATGCAGAGATACAATTTCTACAACATCCCAAATATCATATTAGCTTAAAATTATATTATATTATATAATATATTTATGAATTTACCATATATTTGCATGCGTATATATGCTGTAAACATCCGAATCTGATGCATATTTATAAATAATAAATGATCTAGTTTATAACCTCTGCGACGCCATCATATGTATAATCTAAGTGGCAAATATCAGCTTTGGTTTAGTCACCTGCAAAACGACGTTTTGGGAAATGGGGATGCTACCAAGCGTGGGTTGAAAATTCGGGGTCTTGAAATATAAAGACCAGTGATTTTAAAAATAATACAACTCCACCACTAGGTCCTTTAAAAACGTTATTGCTAAGGCAAAGTCAGAGAACATCGGCAGAATTGGTGAGAAATTGGTGCGACTTTCTTTCGGAAAACAGCTTCTCGTGGTCTAAAGTAATTTCAGTCAATTTTCTTTTCCATTTCTTTACAACGCGAAGGAGAAAACAGATCTTTATGCAGTCTCTTCGCATCTACCTCGACTCTGAATGACCGACAAAATTAACCAACGGCAATCTTGCAATTTTCTTGATTTATAAGTAATGACCAATTATTTTAATTTTAATTGTACCGTAGACACTGATTAAGCTGAATGACTAGGTGTGCCCTGCGATTTTCACCGCGATAATTAATAAAAAATATAATTAATAAAAATCAGCCTAGAACGCCCCACTACTGAACTAAGGCCGCCTTCTCATTTAGACAGCCTTAATTCACTAGTGGGACAACCACAATCAGTTAATTTATCAACACAAGAGTTGACGATAAGAAATTGGGTACCTTGCGTATGTATTAATTCAGTTGCAAGTGTAAGAATTGTAATTTATGTCTGAAGTATTATATATTGCTTTATTTAAGAAATTAGTTTTATTTTTGAAATGACTGAAGCCATTAAAGGACTAAGCGTGGATAATAATATGATGCGTGGTCAAGTATATAAAATTCAACATCGCGGACTGCGTAGAACGCGAACACCGATCGATGAGGAGGCGCGTTATCGTGACAAAACGACACGCCCAATGACAGATTCTTACGACATTTCTTTAATCGTTCCGCGTAATTTTGGAATTAAATTATCTGAGACTATAAATTTTTCACCTCAAAACTCTCCACGGACTAGAAGGATATTCACATCTTTTAAACTCACCCTATTAAACGGCTGTATATTTAAGTTAAGCATCATTTTCTAATGTCTGCTGATTTGTAAAAGACTGAATAATTTGTGGAAACTTTATCTCATCACTATGTGTAGTCTTTTAGTAACTTGCTATTTCCCCATGATTTTTTTAACAAAACGTGTGCAAGAGGTTTTGTTTATACACTTTATTTAAATAATTTCTATGTAATATCTTAATCGTCAAACTTCTAAATAAATCCCAAACTACCCCGAAAAGAGGTTATTATACAACAAATATAGCATACTTTTATTGTTTGTTGCCAATAAAAAAAAAAACATTCGTTGTGCGATAAAGCAAAATGGATGATACATGGATGTTACTTTGATAAGCTAGATGTGTGTTATGTAATAACAAATCATTTTCTTACAAAATTTCCATTTCGAATATATGAAGTGATCGTATTTTTAAAATTGTTTTTTTTTTCATGATTAATGTCGCGTTACTACATGTACTGTTTTTACGTAAATTCGTGAATGTTTCCTTTGTCTCGCATTCACTGAACACGAATGACGATATCGACTCTGACCCATTTCCATTCAACCCTGTATATCACGATGAATCAAAAGTAATTTTTCAATATGATTTATTCCCAAATCAATTAGCAATTGTTTGTTTTATAAAAAATGCAAGCAAAGTAGATACCTATTCTAAAATTATTTATTATATAGGAATTTGAGTTTGAGAACCATGTCGCCATCAGACTAATTATTTATTTAATGTAATTTCATGATTCAGGATTACAAGCAGTGATAATAAGTGGAAATTTTATATATTATGATTGCCTCCAAATCTATATCTATTATGTTAAGACTAATTCTATTGCAAATATATTAAATATTTGCCTTTACTTATAAACGTTGTTTAGGGGTGATTAGTTTATCAATAATAATTATTATAAAAAGAGAAAATTTATTGTTTAATTACTCAGTCAGTTAACTATTTACATTAGTTAATGTAAAGTGTTATATTTATTAATGAATTAAATTTTAACAAAACTGATTGTTACTCATATTTTAAGTCTATCTGAAGCATTCGAAGCTATTCTTTCAGTGGCTAGGCTTGTCGGAATATTTATTTTAAATTTAATTTCAAAATATGTATCAATTAAATTAATAAAAAAACAAATACTTCGATCACAAATTTAGTGTAAATGGTTCAATAAAAATAGTAAAAATGGATCAATAATAAAAAAGCTACATGAAACATCTATTTTCAGATGTAAAACGTAACTAACGTTCTGATTCCTATTAGCGCAATATACAATAAACATATTTCTTAATTATTCATATTTTTCTCATTATCTATATAAAAAATCTACAAAACATATACTCCCTTCAAAATACTTATAAGAAATATCGCCTTTATTCTGAAGTTAGGGCTTTTTATTGTAGTAAATTTAAAGGTTAAAAATCCCTGATTGGTAATCGTGCCCTTCCAGACTAGAAAAACGAACATACTAGCACAAAAGGCTTTTATTGTGTAATTAAGGCTTTTCAGATTAAAAAACCAGAATTTATGACGTAGTTAAGGCTAAAATCCTTATGATATCTTTAATCTCATATTAGTTACAGCTTTGTGTGTAAGTGTATAAGATTTTCTTGGCTGATTCTGAAGATGTTAATAACTCATTTTTGACAAAACTGTCAGTTACGGCCTTTTTCTTATGACGGCAGAATCGTACTCGGTACGTGACGTCTATCTATTGACAATGGTGACATAATACTGAGATAAAGGGTGGCTTACTAGCCAGATTTCGAACTAGTGCTCACGGAGTGCTTGTAACCTATCTACACCTTTTTACTTATAATATAATTGGGTAAGAGTGGATGCAAACGTTTTTTTTTTCAATTAGCTGCATAGCCTTATATGCCGACGTAATCAAAGAAAATATTGTCGGTCTAGGCAGATACATACATAGCGAACGCGAAAGATGTTAAAAATACCTATAACTCTCTGAAGTTTCGAAATCTCGAAAATGTTTACAAATCCGTCAATGATAGCAAAAACTTATTTTTTATTGATAAGTCACTATAACTACTGCAATTATTTTTAAATAAAAGTAATGACTAGACGAGATGACGAGGAACCGAGAACAGCAGCTTAAAAAACTAATAAGTTGTGACACAAGACGAGCGAATATCTGGAATATTGACGATGCTATAGAATTCAATATGGACTCTAAGGTTTTTACCTGACACAACTCAGAACTACACAAGGCACAACCATCACCTCAAAATGGAACGGATTGGAACAGATGTGGCATTAATAATTATGGCCTAACATATGCGATTTGCCGACGACATTTTCATTATGGCGGAGACTCTGCTGGAAAACCGTTATATCCGAGACCACCAGTTGTAAATGGCTCTCCACTCGAAGTTATGCAAGAATACATCTAACTGGGACCAACTATTACATCTAATAATGTGGTCCGGCACAACTTTAAAAAGGAGCCTAAAATAAGAATACCGTTGCGTCGGACAGCTTCAGAAGGTTAAGTTATATTTTTACAATCGTCGATGCCGCAGTCGCTTAAGACTAGGATCTTTCATCAGTACGTCTTACCTGTAATGACTTACGGTATCAAAACGTGGACACTCACCAGTAGGCCTGGTCCGCAAATTTAAGGGCGCTCAGCCAATAATGGGTAGTACGACGTTTGGGGTTTCTCTAGCAGATAATTCTATCTGGCAGAGGAACCCCAAGCTTCGCGCTGAACCGTCGAAATGAGAACATTCGCCAGAGAGCTAAAGTAACCGGCATCGCGCGTACAATTGACTCAATTTGAAGTGCGCTCGTAATGTCTCCAGGCGACGTGATGGCCGATGGACCCGACACGTGCTAAAGTGGAGGTCACGCTTAGGAGGTAATAGGCAAAGGAGGTAGACCGACGATTTAAAATTCCGTCCAGCAGTGGAGAGCAAAAAACTGAATAAAATGGAGGGTCACTTGTAAAGGCATTATAATCCGCGTTTACAGACATTGATATAAAGAAGAATAAGAAATATACTACAATTCAATACAAACGTGGTTGAGATGAATTATAAAACAAAAATTATCACATAAAAACAAACTGTTGTTTTTGACTGGATTTGAAAAAGGAATTTGTAGAACATATTTTCTATTTAATCGGCCATTTGGGATTGAAATTGAAATAAAAGAAATATCTGTGTTCATATTTCTGGCCGTTTATTTAAAAGTCGCATTGCAGGTAGCATTATTTGTCACACCCATGTGTGACAAAAACAATAATAAAATATCATATATGTTGTTATGAATGTTTGTATTTTACAAGAAGAAACCGTTAACGATGCATTTTTTTATTCATCGACATTTTTTATTTTGATTATTACTATTAACAACGAAAATGTAGAGAAATGATATCAATCATTTCTTATCCAAACAGATTTGTACATGTACTTTTAAATTGTCAAGAGCTACTACTACTCTAGTACACTAGTACTCTTTTGTTAACAGCACAAATTTGTAACGATTGCATACACTTACTTGCTGCATGAGATCGAGCAGTCATTCAGTGATACAGGTTTTACTACTAATATTATTTTTTTACTATTTGAAGCCTGCTTTGTGGCAACTCCAATAAATATTGCGTATTTTTATGAAAATTGCGAATAGCTAGACCTAAAATCAATAGGTTAACTTTATTAAGACGGAAGCTTGGAATTATTGTTTTATTTTTATTTCTAGTATTAAATTGATGTGTAACAAGACATCATTATTGAATATACTTTAATCATATAAATAACATTCTCATAACATTACAATGTCTGCTTTAATAATAATAATAATAATATACTTTATTTCAACCAACATGGATCATATATTGTTAGTAATACAAGTAACTTAAGCCTATGTGTTAGTAGATTCTAAAGACTACTTTAACCTAAGACAGGATCGATTTGTCAGCACATGAATCCTACAACAGTGGTTCAAGTACAAACAATCGAACCTGTCAACGAATACCCTTAGGACGCCACTGGAGCTAGCCCGAACCCTACGCAACAGGGATGTGCACCGTTTTCGCATAGTTGTGTAAAAACAGTCTACATGCGCCTCGGCAAACATCCCCGACGCACTACAGAATCGGGGCAGACCCATTAGCATCCTGAAGGCATTGTTATATTGTACACGCAGGGCATTATACTGTTTTTGCGTGTAGTTAGCCCACAGGCTGCTCGTGTAGAATGAAGTACAGTAAGCTCTGAAGAGAGTGATTTTGACTGGCATAGAGCAACGAGCAAACCTGCGGACAATCATGTTCGCCCTAACAGACAAAGCCCTGCGTTCTCTCTCAATATCCGCGTCGTCTTTCAGGTCATAGGATACCACATGCCCAAGATATTTATACCGTTCGGTTATTTTTAATGTAATCCCGTTTAATTTAATAGGAGGTACAATTGAAGGCATCGGTTTTCCCTTGGCCTGAAAGACCATGCATTCGCTTTTCTTACAATTGTAGATTAAACCATGATTATAGGCATAGTTTTCACAAATGCTCAACATCTTCGATAACCCACAGACAGATGCACTCAGCAGCACCATGTCGTCCGCGTAACTAATGTTATTAAGACAGACTCCGTCTATATGACACCCGACACGCGTACTACTGAGCTCATCTATCAGCGCATTTACATATAGGTTGAACAGCTTAGGTGAGGTCAAGCCGCCCTGCCTCACCCCACACTCTAACCTGTACGACCTTGAGTAGCTCTCTGACCACCGCACAACATTGACCTGGTTATTATACCAAAATTTAAAGATCCTGTTGATTTCATCGGGCATACCAGTAAGTTTTAATTTCTGCCACAGGATATCATAATTAACCAGGTCAAATGCCTTCGATAAATCGAGAAAACAGGCATAAACAGGTGTACATCGATCGGAATAGTACTTGACAGTTTGTTTTAAGCACAGTATAGCAGATTCTGTCGAAAGACCCGGTCTGAAACCAAATTGATTATCATGTGGGTGTATATATCTATCAAGTTGACTATTAAGCAAGCCGTCAAACACCTTAGCAATGACAGTGGCAAGAGAAATCGGCCTGTAGTTGGATTTGTCACAGATGTCCCCTGTTTTATTTTTAATTATAGGTACCACCACAGTTTTCATCAGTGCCGCAGGCAAGTACGAATGTCTAATACATAGATTATATAAAAACGCTAGCACCCTGGCAAGATGAGGACCGGCATGTTTTAAATGTTCTATACTAAGCCCGTCATGACCAGGAGACTTACCCCGTGACATTGAGGCGATGACCTTGTTAACGTCATCCGCTGTGAATTGGACGCTAACCTCCTGACCACACGCTTTGTTATTTCCTCCAGACCGGGATGGCCCTAAAGGTGACTTCACCGTGAAATGTTCCTTAAACAATTCAGCTATAAGGCTGTGATCACTAATGCCCTCAACACTCACAGGAAGGACCGACTTACTATTCGATTTATTTGTGGCTTTCCAAAAATTTCGGAAATCACTCTTCGCGTGGTGTGAAGCCAAAATGTCCATTTTTATTTGTTCACTATTACTTTGACACCACCTAAGACGCGACTTAAAAATATTCCTACTTCTCTTCATTTCCTCATAGAGAGGACCTCGGTCTGGCTTACCACTCCCTAGCCACATTAAAAATGCAGACCTGGCCTCCCTATGAGCATCATGTACATATCTGTTCCATCCCACCACAGGACGCCTCCCATTACACCTACTCACGCTGTTTGATTCAATAGCGGCCCCCGTCAAGATATCAACAATATCATTATACAGGTTATCGATAAATGTTGAATAATTCGAAGGTTCACAGACATTAGAATAACGGTCTTCATTACATATATCGATAAGACTCAGTCTCTCATCACATAACTTAATATACAGGTCTATCTGTTCCGATGTTCTATCCCCCCATAATATTTTATTAATAGATAATTTGTTACAAGGTACTTTCTGCTTTATACAATTTAAATTACACTCTATTATTAGGGGATAGTGATCTGACCAATATACATCATATTTTATTGAAATATTTACAATAGACGACAAAGCGGACTTGGTAGTTATACAATGGTCCAGCCAGCGTCTCGACCCGTGAGCTTCACTTACAAAACTGAACGTTCCTGACATTAAACCTAACAGCTGTACATCCGCACAGGTCCACTCTAAGTCGTTACAAAAACATATTAGTTCATTATAAAAATCCTCGTTCGGGTGTGCGTTAAAGTCCCCGAGTATATATACAGATTCAATATTTTCGTTAGTAATTATAGCACTCACCGAACTGAGACAATCCGTGAATTCCGGGAGATTTAGCACACTGTCTGTGGGCATGTATACACTAAACACTAAAATTGACCTATGACCTAACACTATTTTAATGGCACACAGCCGTGGGTTGTCACATTGCACTACGGACACATTGGGAAAAACACTTTTCTTCCAAAGCAGCGCCACTCCTCCATACGGTCGGCCACGCAGCATGCCAGCAGCCGTGTCCACCGCTGTCGTACCCGTGCAACCAAATTGTTCGTGAATAATATTAAGAAAAGTTATGTCGTGCGGAAGTAGCCAAGTTTCTTGCAAGGCTATTATATCTGAAGTCGCACATAGCTGTCTCACATTATCGAGCGAGCGCTTTAAACCTTTACAATTAAAACTGATTAGATTAATGTTTATCATCTTCGGTAGGTAAACAAAGTTAAAATTTAAATACAATCACTAATCTCTTTTTATTTATACTCGCAGTTCAAACGTTAACAAATCTTAAAGAATTGAAGTCGTATTATGTCGAGTATTTATTTTTTAGTCCCACAGTATGGAAATCTGTTCGTGTATATAAAATATGATTAATAAGGGATCATATTTAGAACGCAACTACTTACCGAACACAGGATTGTCGCTGTGGTGCCGTCATCAATTAAGACTATTAAATTTGTGACGAGAGTGAAAGTAAACTTTTTGTTGCTATATCACTTATCGCCGTCTATTTTAATTGCGTTCGAATTATAATATGTAGATTTACCTAATATCTTTACTGATACGCCAATTCCAAAAGTGGGATGTAACCCAAATGAATATAGCGATGTTTACAATTCAAAATGGCTCTAACTTATGAAACATCAGAATTTTAATTTTTTGACTTTGATCGAGGCAACGAATGCACCGCCTGCTAGCAATCTGGACAAAAACAATGTAGACGCTCACGCATGTGTTACAACATCGGACATGTGCATATCCCGACTTGCAAGTTTTTCTCATGTCGGTCTTGAGTTGTGCGCTTAGGCTTCGGCGTGGCTGCCACATGATCATATTGAAGTGCTTTATATGTTGTAAAGTGGACCTTAATGCAATCCAAAGTCGCTCATAAATTGGTTTGAATAATCAGAATACCCCCCATGAACAGCGACACTAATTCACGGCCCCCAATTCCCGGTAATCGCACTATTCCTGACCACGGTACCGGCCATGGTAACGGTGCGATAGGGGGTTCTAAGAATCCCCGGGCTACGGCAGGGTTCCACAAACGGCGAATGTTTCTAGCCACGTACAATGGACGCACTCTAAGGCTGGACGAACATCTAACAGAATTGGAAGTAGAGTTAAGTCGTATTAACTTGGATATAGTAGGTTTATCGGAAATCCGAAGACAGGGCGAGGATACGATGACACTAGATTCCGGTCACTTATTCTACTTCCGAGAAGGACACCAACCATCCCAAGGTGGCGTCGGCTTTTTGATCCACAAGTCACTCAGAAGCAATGTTGTAGAGGTTGGCGGTGTGTCGGCGAGGGTGACGTACCTTGTCTTAAAGATAACCGAGAAGTATGCCTTGAAGATGCCCCAACGTCTACATACACTGACGAAGACGTCGAAGTCACGAGTCAAAGTACGAAGACATAGTGAAAGCTATGTCTCGTACCAGTTGTTATGGGTGACTTCAATGCGAAAGTGGATGATGACGATGCTATAGCACTCAATAGTGGCTTAAAGGTTCTTGAAAAGTCACTGACCTCCTGTTGTTGGTATACACCTGGAGTGTTGAAGTGTTTGTACGAAGCCGCAACCATGACCGTCCAAGTATAAGATCAGAGCACAAGACCAATCCAACTGCATCGCGGAGTAAGACAGGGAGATGTAATCTCACTGAATTTTTTTACCAATGCATTGGAGGACGTCTTCAAGACGCTCGATTGGAACGGACGCGGCATTTATATAAATGGCCAACACATAACACATCTGCGATTTGCCGATGACATTGTCATCATGGCGGAGACTCTGCAGGATTTGGAAGATATGCTAAACAGCCTGAGCGATTCTTCTAGACGAGTAGGTCTCGGGATAAACATTGAAAAGACTAATATTATGATCAATCATACATCTACCTGGGCCAAACTATATAATTGGGCCGGCACAACTTTGAGAAGGAAGCCAAAAGAAGAAAACGTTTGGATTGGGTGGCATTCGGGAGGTTGCGTCATATATTTGAATCGTCGATCCCACAGTCGCTAAAGACCAGGGCGTCCTACCTGTAATGACTTACGGTGCCGAAACGGGGGCACTCACCGTAGGGGACTAGTCCACAAGTTTAAGCTAGAATTAGCTCGCTGAAGTGGAAGTGGGCTGGTCATGTCTCCAGGCGCCTTGATGGCCGATGGAGCCGACACGTGCTAGAGTGGAGACCACGCTTAGGCAAACGTTGTGTAGGACGCCCTGTGGCGAGGTGGACTGACGATTTAAAAAAGGTGGCAGGTACGGGATGGATGCGGGCTGCCCAGGATCGGGATGGTTGGCGTTCTATGGGGGAGGCTATCGTCCAGCAGTGGATGGCAAAAGGCTAAAAAAAAAACAAAAAAGAAGAAAAAAAACCAGAATACGAGACTGAAGCCAACAATTACTGACGTCACACCTAAGAAGACTTCAGTTGCAATGCCACGAAATACAATATGAAAAACTGTAAACAACAGAGCAAGAGGTGGGACACCAGCAACGAGAACGGACTTTCACAACAGAAGCGTGTCAAAGTCTGCATATATGTTTTCTCATTGTTTTTTTTTAATTTTACTTAGTAGATTAGTTGATAATAGGTTATATTTTTTTAAATCATTATTTTTTGTCAATTTTTATAAGGACGCAATAACATTCGCAACGCAATAGCTTGCAGTCACAATAAATAAAGCATAAAGAAAGACATTTAAGTATATCGGAGCAGATTGAAGGGAATTCTGTTTTTCTCATGGCCAATGGTTTGCTGCCATATCTAGATTGAGACCAATAAACAACCCATGAAAATAAAACTAAAAATGTTGTATATGTTGAAATATTATATCTGCTCTTATAATATTTCAGCTTTTCTTCTTTAACTTATCCGCAGAAGCACAGCTAGTTAATTATTTTTTCGCAGATATGTTGCAAAATATATTTTGATTCGATTCTTTGCGAAATAAAAATAGTAAATTCAATAAGTTCATGCTGTACACATGCGGATACAATGTATATCATCTCATTTTCGATCTATTTACTAACTGACTCATTCAGTATATTCGTTATGAGTATGTGAAGTTTCTTAAGTTTCTGAACGGGTGACTGTATCACCCGCTTTCAAAAATTGAATACGAAATGCATCTCCCTGCACCTGCGAAAGAGGAGTTATTAGTTGTACCTTGTGAGCACTACATTCGATGTCATGATTTCGTTAGTTCACTTGATAGCGCGATTTAAATACGATCAGCGCCATCTATGCACAGCATGAGTGAAGTGTGAAAAGAGGGGCGGGATATAGTGCCAAAGCTGTGTCCGACTTTTCCCGCGTGGCTTTCAACTGGACCCTATAGGAATATTAGTAAAGAATCGATGTGAATTGCGATAAGTTTCTTAAACTAAGTTGTTTTTTATTCTAAAACCACATAAATTTTCATTTTAATTGTTAATATTTTGTGTTTAGGTATATTATGACGGTCACATAATTTCTGTTTTGTTACTAGAATTATATTAATATACTTCTTTGAATTTTTTAATTTCTGTTGTCATGCGTGATACCCATTAAATTATCTTAGTGTCTAAGAGTTTTCTCTTTATGCTTTATGTCTGTCAATGTGATAAACCAACATTTAAGTGTCTATGGGAAAAGATAAATTAATGGTATATTTCTTTGTTATGTAATTTTATTATGGCTGATTTTTATTCGTTATATTATACCTGAGCAAAGAATAAGCTATCAAAGAACAATGGCAGATCTATGTCTGGAAGTTTTTTAACGTCCTTAGATTTCACTTATAGCAAAAAAAAAACTTATTTTTTTAAGATTTTTTAAATATATCCTCATTTTTGTTTGAGCCGACGTTATTTATTTTTATTTAAAGTATATCAACTTGTATCAACTGATGTACAAATTGCCAATAATATGTCATCCCAACAAATAGGGATGTAGAGTACAAGTATTAGTATAAGTAGTCACTGCATCGATTCAATTAAACGAAAAATCTGGTCTGGTTACTTACGTTTTGATTGAAATGTGCTGTTTTTATCTTTAATAAAAAATAAAATATACTTTATTTACATTAAAACCTTAAATATATACAAATAAAAATTACAAATAATTACTATACAAGTCATGACCCCGTGGAATAGTGGCAATTTATTTTTAATGAAAATGGTGGTCAAATGTTGACATAATTAAAGCCAAGCTTCCCGTATCAAATTCGTAATTGATTAAAATTTAAAATAGCTAAGAATCATTACGATATTGTATCGATATTAAACAAAGTCGGATCCGACCATGTTAGCACACTGTCAGCTCTATTTTGGTACTTGAAATTGACAATTGACGTTTTTTCTTTCTCTATATGTTACCTATCAGTTTCCATTTGATTTTATGTGCATGAAGTATAAGTATTTACTATAATGGGCTATTTTCAGATACTTTCAAAAAATTAAACTCGATTATCTTTTGTTTCCGGCTTTCCCAAATAAAAATGGACCTATTTATAGACTCTGGAACTAACGCCGAATCTTAGACAATTTTTTCATAACGGGATGCTGCGATTTTCTCCCAGACATTTTTTAGTATGGAGACCTGCCATTGTCCTTTATAAATATGTTACTTCCCTACATAGCATCCAGTTTTTTGGTGTAAAATATCCTTTTTAACCGACTTCAAAAAAAGGAGGAGGTTATCAATTTTTTTTTTGGTGTTGTTACCTCATATCTTTCGACTGGATGAATCGATTTCGATGATTTTTTTTTATTTGAAAGGTGGTGCTTTCCCATTGGTCCCATTTTTTTTTGTCGTTAATTCAGTGTTATTCTACAAATTGAAAATATATAACATTATATTGACATTATTTACATGTTTGACATTGTTTAATTTTATTTTTATTTTGTTTACTTTATTTTTTGACATTAATTACATTATTGACATTCTTTAATTTTAATTTTATGTGATTTAATTTAATAATTTAATTTAATTTTATTGATTCAATTTAATCTAATTCAATTTGATTTAATTAAAATATATCTCATTTAATTGGGTTTTGTTATTTTAATTGAATTGATTTGATCTAATTGGTAATATTTTTATTGTAATTTTTGTCTAACTATATTATGATCCTTGTTGGTCGAAAATAAATGTTTGTTTTTTTTTTATTATTATAACTATATTTTAATCAGTCTTTGTTTATTGAATTTAGAAGATATCATTTTAATATTAATACAAATGGGTAGGGTATGGGGCGGAAATATTACATTATAAAAATGAAAAAATAATATGGTCTGATCTATTTGTAATTTATCGGTTCTTTATTATGTTAAATTGGTCCACATGCCTTACAGACTTTTTGAATATCGGAAATCTAAAGCGTTAAAATAAGGGATGAACATTTTTTTGAAAACACGTTTTTTTTTAAGTTAGGTGGGCGACACCCTCATCACGGCGACGGGAAGGAATTTCGAAGTGGTGGCCCTCCTGGCCGAAGTCGGAGCGTCGCTCACGATGGACCGTATAGAAATGTTTCTATAACTCAACATATCTCTAGCCCGAAGCTCGAGGTGCTCGCGGAAGTGCACCGATTCCGGATGGAAGCCAGGGTGAATAGCGACCGTCCAGATTAAGCGGAGGTGGGGCGAATCAGGTATTTAGCTCAAAAAACCCTGATTCGCATATGTGAGGAGGACCTGGTGTTTTCATCAGCAGGTCTGCCGATAGTGGAGACCATCCGGCCCTACTTGAGTCACTGAGCATTAAGAAGAAGCGGCAAACTCATGTTTAGGTTGACGCAGGTGCTTACCGTATGGTTGTTTCGATAAGTACCTTTATAGGATAGCGAGGCGGAAGGTATCATCTTCCTTCCACGGAGTGTGCGTGGGGGCCCCAGGATCATTTCCTTACGGTGATAGTTGACACAGACCTCTCGCTGCTGAGCGTGATTATAACCATGCTTTGCAGCGAGAAATGCTGGATGGAGATGGCCTCTTTCTGCGTGAGTGTCATATCGCAGAAAGCATGAGGGGACTGCCTCCGCTGACCCGTTAAACAGAAGAAGACCGGGGAGGAAGTGTCGGCGCTATGGGCACCTTCTCGCCTCGCCATAAGAGGGCTAGTTGCGTTCTCTGTATGCCGGTAACCCAACTAAGAAAGGAGGCCTGCGTAATCAAGCCAACCGTCGGGCCATCGTGATAGTATGAATAAGCGATCCCGTGCGGCTCTACCAAGGAGATGATGAAGGTACGCTGATTTATTTTGTGGGTATTACGTCCCCTTCAGCAGGTGATTCCCGGTACGTCACGGTAGCATGCGCAAGCAATCCCTTGGCACCCCCGACAAGACGGAGAGGATACCGCTGGTTTTTTAGTGCGTATTCCGGCGCCTTCAGTACCGGTGAGCCCCACATACCCACTTTAGGTGGGGGAAACGCGTAAGGGCCTTTGTGCAAAAAGTCTGCGTAGTTCTAACCGAATTATGACAATATCATGTTCTACCGTCGAATGGCAACACACTGTTTTGTTCCAGTGTGAAGTATGAGTGACACAAGGCTAGGATACAATGAACATAATATCATAGATCCCAAACCTTGAAGCATAGTAAGGTATAGTTCGTAGCATAGGGATATTTCTTACAACGTGAATCACTATTGGCGTTGGTCATAATAGTTACCATTGCTCGTAATAGGAAAAATCTAATAAAAAAATAACACATTTCCATATACTCCACTGTTTTCTACTTGTTTGTGTACACCATACAAACCGTAGAATAGTTATGATGCATTGCATAATTTAACGGTTAGTATTGTAAATATTGATAACAAACACTCCTTACTATATCAAACAAAATTAACGAACAAACTCGATGTAGGGATTCATTAGTTCGATTTAAATATATTTGTTTGTGCAAATATATGTATTTTATTATAAGCGAAAATTTTAGTTTATAGGCGATAGAACATTTTAAATTTAAATACCTATAACTAAATTTAAAACTCAAGTTCTTTTTTGATAACTAAGTCTTAATATAGCGTACAGATTTATATGATTATTCCTTATATCATATCATATGCTTATGAGAGAAAATAATGTTAAGAAAAATAATTATATACAAATTTGTATTATAATGTAGAGGTAATATTTTTTTCTTAAATTTTTCATTTCTTATTGCTACCACCTTGAGCGGCCTCCTACGCTACGTAGTATGGCTGAAAAAGCGTAAATTTTTGAATTGATTACTTCTGCAATATGCTCCATGGTACTGAACCCGTATGGATTGACGCTCTTTCCATTTAGAACAAGGTCCTTCTGCGGAGATTCGTAAGATCCGTCGATCGTCACTCGTTTCGAGAGTAAGTCAGGTGTAGCGGCGATCGTCCAAGGTAGTAGAAGCCATTTACCCCCATTTGAATCTCTGGATAGTCAGAAGATACACACACGTAAAGGCTACAGTCGATGTTTTACACGTAGGCAACGTGCCATGCGCGCGAATAAATTTTACTTGCGTTATCATATTAACGTTCTTATTTTATTAATTTTTTTTGACTGCCTTTGCCATCGTGCCTACGCCGCTGACACGATTGTCCTGGGCTTATATCCCAAGACGGGCCAATAAAATGTTATAGAGATTTTCTGTCGAAAATTCTCAGTAGTACAGTTTTTCCGTGATGCGCACACAACAGCAGACATTTATTTATATAGATAGTTTAAAATAGATTCCCAAGAGATCCCTTTAACGATAACTATGATATTCCCATAGGTGATAGCGTCATGGAGTTCGTCATTGTTTGCATTCCCATCTTGTCATTAAAAACTATTGTCAATTTTTACTCTTCGCTTGACATTCATGGGCAAAGATTATACTTCGAGTATAGAGTTTAGACTAAGGGTTTAAAAGTAATACCAAAAAAATACTTGGTTGTATGAAATTATATTTATATAAAAAATCACTACATTACTGGACCGATTACTGGCAAACTATGTAATTTAAAAGTAACCTAACACAACCTAACCTACATGACTTACCTAAATTTTACTTTAAATAAAAATAATAAATAAAAATAATATTCATTTATTACTCATACACATAATTTATTACCCCAAAACAACAAAATATTATCGCATGATTGAATTATCGATGATATTTTTTATCTATGTTGTTGTTTACAGTAAATGACAGTAATTTTTTTTTTACATATTTTACCGATTGCGAGGTTAAAAAATATGTTTTTCTTATTTTTTTTTCAAAAAATGTGCATCACCATGCAATGTGAGTATTATTTCTATTACCAGGGACCAAAGCTCTGCCAGATACAACAATTTTTCACCTAAAATTCCTGCTTTATGCATCGCAACGGTCAAATGAAATGTATTATTGTCTATATTGTATTAAATTTATTTTAATGTTTAGTGCTGTTACAATACTATCCTAGATATTAAAAAAGTAAATAAATACTTTGTATGGTACATTCAATAAATACTCTGTACATAACTATGTAACACTTTTCATTTTTCAGGAAGAGTTTGCATTGAAGATCGTAACGAAGTCACAACTTTTTCATCATATTACAGTGGGTAATTTAAAGATTATCACTAACACCTTTAACTAAATTGCAAATAATATTCAGAACCTTAGAAAAATGGCACAAGTATCAAATTGACAATAATAAGTCGATTCCGGCCATCAATTACATTTCGTTATGTAACATGGAATTTTGGAAAAAATATAATTAGGAAACTCTTTGGTCCATACAACAGCGTCATTAAAAAAAAAAGAAGCGCGCTAATTTTAATCGTCGCCATCTTGTTAGTGCATATAAAGGTAACGTAATTAATTATTAGCGTGACTTATGATTTGTAATGAGTTAAATGTGTTATTTGGATTTATAAAGTAATTGAGTGAGTAATTAACATTAATTTATATGATTTGGTGTTCTATTTATAAATAAATCAATTCGAGGTCCTTATAAAATGAATTTTCACTTCTGGATGCTAAATATATAGATATTAAGACAAAACAAAATTATTTACAACTGTCCTGTATAAATCTTTATTTCTGATATTATACTAAAGGTATACATATATTATTAGGAAAAAAATTCTTTCGTTTCGGCTTGTACCTAGAAATGCGATAAGCTCTTGTATTGATAAGCCATCATGTGTTCGGCGATGAAGCAAAACTTTATAATTATTGCTATTAATAGTTTGCTATTCGTGTCTAAACGCAATATTTTGCACGTTATTTTAACGAGCTTAGCTCAGGTTTAGGTACGAATATTTGATATTGTTTTTAAGTTAACATAATTCAGCATCTCAACTGTCTAAAATTATTATGCGATGATAAATAACTAATGGATAATTTTATCCACGATAAACTATGTCATTGACATACAAGAAAATTATAATCCTCATAATTACCAAAAACCAATAATGTCGAATATATTTACGTTACTTAAAATATATTAACTAAATAATTAAATTAATGATCATAATATATCGGAATTTCATTCCAACCGGAATCGGAATCGGAATTACATTTCAATACCACCTGTATTCCCCGTTTTGCGAGTTTTTTGCTACTTGCAATGTTTATTAGCTTGTTTAGATTAAAAATTGCAAGCTGAATAAAAACCAAATCATCTTATGCAAGACTAAAAAAGGTAGGCGTGACCTGATTCTACATTCAATATTGTCGCCAGGTTAAGGAACTTCTCAAAACTCAAAAGCATTGAAACGCTTTTTTGTACACAAATGGTTTTTTTAACTGCACTGCTTCCAGAAAAATCCTAGAATAGGGGCGAAGAATAAACCTTCAACCTTCTTCTTCAGTAGTATTATCACTGTTTGGTGATAAAGGTAAAGGCCCAGATGCGGTACCTGCACCTGATACCGGATGGAATTTGTAGCTTCGGGCAGCACTTTGTTCAACTATGCAGTTATGCACGTATCTCATCAACGCTGCTACTACCTTGAATCACTTTGAGGCTTGGATTTACCACGCTGACGCCTCTACGCCGGACTTTATTCTTATTATTACATTTTTTTTATTGTACACAACGTCGATAAGTCGGTCCATTAATATATATATCATGGCCAAATACTGAAACGTCTTTCAAATATGAAGTGGGGCTTAATTATTTGGAACGCCATTAATTTCAAATTTCGCATACTAAATTTTGAAATTAATGACGTTACAAATAATTAAGTCCCACTTCATTTTGAATGACGTTTCAGTATTCGGCCGTTAGAGTGTTAGTTTTATTTAATTATATAAGAAGACGCTGAATGCTAATAAAAAAAAACATTATTTTTATTAATAATAACAGACGCCGTCGGTACAAATTACTTACTGGACAGAATTTAATGACTTGGATATATCAACATATCGAACGGACGGCGATGACGTCAATATAACATCAAAGTAATTAAATAAAATTGCAGAGGCAATTATTTTAATATCAAACGATTAATAAGCAAGTCCAGAAAACGGTCTTCATAGTTTAATAGAAAACTAAAATTGTTAACTTACTTTTGTTCTATTTTATCAAGGTAAAATAGTTAAATATGCAATTACGTGTTTTTGTCATGTTTGCTACAATTTGTAATATTATGTTGTGTTGTAATTATAACGTTATTTTTTATTATGTTATACTAATTGTACGTAATAAATGATATCTATTATTTTTACTCTGATCATTTTAGAAGAAATATACGAATTGTAATCAATTTTTTTCATGTTTTGTATTTCATTTCAAATGATCAATATGCCTTATATATTATGAAAAATTGTGATTGAAAGTCAATCAAAATAATGTATGGAAAATACGTAAAATATACAGCTTTGTCATAATATGTATAGCACTGTAATTTATTTACTTTCAATTAGTAGTTTGAAGCGTAAAAGTATAATTATGTCATAACAAGCTCGGAAATACAGTTTATGCGGTTGCATATGATAATTGCATATGCTCTGGTCTGCATGACAATAGCATCTAGACCTAGTTTTTCGTTTGCCGGTAGTTGACCCGTGAAACAAAAAAAATACTAGTCAGTACTAACAAGATGGGCTCCATCTCAAAGAATAAGATTATGGTTTTGTAGGTAAATTAAGAGAAAAACTTAGGATTGAGCAAGATAGTAATGTAGTATGGAAATGAAACACATTATGCATTACATAATGTAATAAAATGTAAATATATAGTTAGGAAACTACTTGATCCATACAACAGCGTTATTAAAAAAAAGAAGCGCGGCATTTCGCGCGCTAATTTAAATCGCCGCCATCTTGTTAGTGCATATAAAAATTTAACGTAATTAACTAATTATTGGCGCGACTTATGATTTGTAATATCTTCAAATATGTTATTTGGATTTATAAAGTAATTGAGTGAGTAATTAACATTAATTTATATGCGACTTAGCGGCACTGTCTCCGACATGGCGATGGCGTTCCGTGAGTGCAGCTGCGAACCACGATGCTGGTGTGACCGATTGTATCATTGATGCGATACGATCTATCAATACTACGGTAAGATCAAACCAATATTTTTAATCGCCATTTAACTTTAAAAGTCAATGGAATGATAATGTTTGTCTCGCATTTGTACTTGTTTGAAGTGATGCCCTGGCGCAATGAGTGGTATCTTTAAGCATGTACTGCGCTCTTTGATTGAAAGTAAAATACTGTTCTGGCCCTACTAGTAGTTAGTCTTTAGCGTTGACGGTTTGTCAAGTCAATGTTACTGCAAAATATGAATGAGCCATTACTAACGAATGCGTTGATATTGTGTCCCAAGTCGCTCCAGACTTTGATAGATGCGGGTTTGTCTATTAATTTAAAGATGTGGTTTATATCAACCAATATACAACTCTTAGGTTGCACTATCAGTCAGTGACATTTTCGAAAGAAAAACCAAATAACTTTTTATTGGCCTGAATTGTGATTTCAACGCAGGACCTCGGGAGATGGTTTATATCTAGCCACTGCAGCAACGAGGTAGTCACTTAGCACTTTGCTGTACGGACGAATCGAACATATGGCGAATGTTTTTAAAAAAAATAATAAAAAAAGACAAAAGTGCCAACTATGAAATATTATGTCAGGTGCAGGGTTCGAACCCACGTCTCCAGGGCCTGATAGGCACCGGCGTCATGCCACTAGACCAACCTGACAGTTTACTTTCAGTTGAAAAGTTGCATATATACCTTGAAACGAATATCTAATCCTTCATCTAATTATCTAATTCTAGTGATTGCATAACAGACAATAACGGAAATAATCTAAATAGCGTGCAGGGCAGACATGTCGACAAATTATTTTGATTATTTAAATCACTCAACAAGTTAAAAGCATCTCTCATCCCACTTAATAAAATTGCAAACAGTTTGCGAATAATGTGAGGCGTTACGACCTTTGAATATGCAATACCCTAAGCTGGTAACGGACTAGCCCTCCCCGCTTCACCTCGGGAAAACGAGACGAGCTCATAAGTTTTCGCACATCGTCGTAATATATAAAGCTGAACAGTTTGTTCGTTTGATCCGACTAATCTCAGGAACTACTGGTTCGAATTTATAAATTATTTTTGATTGTATAGTCCTTTCATCGAGAAAGGTTTTAGGCTGATTTTTATTCATTATCGTCTTATTAAATATAACAAAACAAAACAACGCGGGTGAAACCGCGGGGCACAGCTTTGTAAGTAATTGTTGAAGTTATACTTCTTTAGGCGCGTTATGAAAAAATGATGAGAGTGAAATTTTAAGATGCGCGCGCATCTGTGACACAAAATTAACACTATGAAGTTGTCTGCTTAACCGCAAAGCTACCAACAAAATAGAAATTGAACCTCGATATTAGTCGCGCATGTTGGTACGCTCGTCACCTCTGATCACTGTTTTCATATTTATAATATTTATCAACATGTTTCTAGTTTATACATTCACAACACGTGTTTTAGTTTCATACAAGTGCGAATTATATATGTGCTAATAAATTATATTCAGTAGTGATTTAAATTGAATATTTTGATTGATATTACTTACTATTTGTGAATATTAGTGAAAAAAATTGTGCTTATATACTTTTTATTTAAATAAAATATTTTTTATCAATTTTAATATTTATCGTTAATCACTACTGCATTTTAGTTATTTTTTTTTCCATACGCCAAAGAAGTATAACTTCTAACGCGTGTACATAAGTACACACACTCTTTTTTATTATAGGTAACTCTATAAGAACAATAACTTATTAATACATATATAATGCTTAAGGTAACGATTTCGCTAATATTAAGAAAAAGTAATGTTACATATTAGTTGCAGTTCTTAGAAAAATAAAATGTACTAATATTAAGACAAAAGAATTTGTATTTTGACAAATATAAATCAAAATTAAATAAAAAAAAAAATACGGGAAAATATATTTTGAAAATCGACAACCATTCGTATACAATTTTAAAATAAAATGGAGTAAGATTAATATTATTAAATGATTTATCTGGTGTACATTACAACACACAGTTTTGTACTATAATTTAGGAGAATTTTCATAAAAAATAAACTCCTAAACAGTAAATAAATAGTGAGACATTGAGAGTTTACACGTCCACCGCTAGATGTCACTACAAGTCTTTTAAATCGCGCTATCGTTTAGTTCAATTTGTTGTTCAAATAAGGAGGCAACATTTTTATCGGTACAATATTACAGTGAGGTAGGGTTCCTAACCAGAATCCCATCAGTCTTGAATCAATTTTTGGAGCGTTGTATAGACAATGTCTAATACAATGCCAATAAATAATGCTACCTACATACTACTACATAAGGCTATAATATGATATACGATTTTAATAATATTGATAATATATGTGGGGTTGACCAGGCGATACTATTTATTCAATTGTGAAATTAAAACGTACACATGGGAATGTACATACATTATTAAAAGATGATGCATGATACGATTATAAGGGACAGTAATAAGAAATCAATAATGTAGGACCGCAGATCGTTAGACTTTGTGAAGATTAAAAGTGAATAATACTAGTTCTTCAATTGTGAAAAAACTTACACATGAGAATGTACCCTATTAAAAGATGATGCAAGAAACAATTATAAGGGGCAGTACCGCAGTAATAAGAAATAAATAATGTTCGACCGTAAATTGTTACTCTGCGAAGATTAAATGTGAATACTAAAATGAATTTAGCGTATCAGTACAAATAACAAGCAATTATATCAAGGTGTTTCGCAATTAGGCCCCAATATGGAGTTAAACAGGGAATGAAGTACAATAAGTTGATAGAAAACTAAAATTCTTAACTTACTTTTTTTCTATTTTATCAAGGTAAAATAGTTAAGCTGATATGCAAATACGTGTTTTTGTCATAATTGGTAAATTATTATGTTATACCAATTGTAATTAATAAATAATATATTTTATTTTTACTCTGATAATTTTAGAAGAAATATACGAATTCTACTTAAGTTTATTCAAGTTTTGTATTTCAAAAAATGTGATTAAAAGTCAATCAAAATAATGTATCGAAAATACGTGGAACGTACAACTTTGACATATGTATAGCCTTATCCATGGAACTGTTATTTATTTACTTTCAATCATTAGTATGAAGCTTAAAAGTATAATGATGTCATAAGAACCTCGGAAATAGAGTTTATACGGTTGCCAGTTATCATATGCACTGGTCCGCATGACAATAGCATCTGGATCTAGTTATTCATTTGCCGGTAGTTAACCCGTCAAAACAAAAATTACTGGTCTGTAGTAACAAGATGGGATCCATCTCAAAGACAAAGATTATGGTTTTGTAGGTAAGTCAAGATAAAAACTTAAGGTTAAGCAAGATAGTAATATATTATGGAAATAAATCACAATATGCATTACATAAAGTAATAAAATGTAAATATATTATTATTATTTTTAAAATTAAACGTGTTGGAAATATATCAAAGCTCAGCGGAAATTAAGTTGTGTGTGATGATCGATGACGTTGTAGCATCATAGGTTTCGAAAAACAAAAACCGTAAATATAAATCCTAAAGAAGTTTGTAGAGTTCCTTTATATTTTGTCTTTTTTAAGAAGCAGCTTATCTTTTAATTTAATAGTTAGCCGAGATCCGATTGAGTAAGGTAAATTATACGACATTTTGTAGGTGAAGTCACTAATGCTCATAACTTATAGTTACTTAGTTACATAAGATGGATGCTGTGGTTTCCTGTAACTGAGGGAGCACATAGTTATTTAACTAGCATAATTTATTTAAGCATGTCATGTGTATTCCTTGTTGGAGATCCTCTTAAATAAAAATACGAATTGATGTAGTTAATCAGGTGTCGTCGTAGCGTTGGCAATTGTTCATCTTTATCTTCTCCTTATTTATGTTTACTCACACTTTTTCGATTGATTTTTGTTTGTTATGTTTAGGTAAGACGGATATATTAAAATAATAATTTCGTCCCTCTCATGCGGTGAGTTTCATAATCTCGCAGCTTTAAATTAATCATATAGCCCGGGAGGTAGCGTTGCATTTACTAAAGTCATAGCAAGCCAGCTGATATTGACACAGATAGTAATTCTTATATAGCTAATAAGCGAACCGACCGTCAGCTATCAAAGTACTAGTGGCTTTGGCTGTGGGAGGGTGCAAAAGTTGGAATTTAAAGAGAGTAAAAAAAAGTAATAGTACACCGGCAGAAACCTTTTTTCATGAATATATAATATAATATCCTGGAACATTATTCATACATGTCCCATCACCCCAAATTAAGCAGAGCTTGTAATGTGCAAACCAGACAACTAGTATACTTACATATACTACTTTCTATCTTTTCTAAATACATACATATATAAATAATGACACCCACAGGACAAACAGACAGAGTTCATGCACACAAATGTCTGTCCTGTGTGGGAATCGAGCCCACGACTTGCGGCGCGAAAGGCAGGTGTCTACCAACCACACCAACTCGGTCGTCAAATAGTTAACATCTTAGTGAGCTGGAAAATAACCGTCAGCTTCATAGTGGATTGTGGATTAAGCATCAGCCCGCGGCATGCACTTTTAAAATACAGTGAAAATAAAGAAATAGTAAGCGGGATGAAGTTTAACTATATCGTTGCTTAGATTTTCGAAAATCAGAAAACAATCGTCAGCTGCCTTGGTAGCGAAGGAAAGACCGTCAGCCGACGCAGTAAAGATTCGGCCAAGAGTAACACATCCCCATGGGCAAAATGTGCCAATTTTTGACCAAGAGAACTTCACTTACAGACAAGTTCCCAGAGATCAATTGCTAGAGAGATATGACAATAGTTTTTTCTTTCCTAAGCATATTGTGCCTAGCACTAATAACTTCCTAACTGCACTATCACTGTTTATTAAATGACAGACAAACTCAATAACATTTTATTAGCCTCACTCAAGTTTTAAACCAAGAACCTCATCATAGAGGTAGAATAAAATAAAGAAAGGTTATTTCAAGGTGAAGTTTTGTTATTTTTATGGACGTATGTTATGAAAATATTTAACAGAAAAAAGGGTGGCGTGTGCAAAGGTAAGTTGTCGTTATTGTTGATAATAAAATTTATTTAGGTCAGAACTGCATGATGGAATACAATATTTTTCGCACGCAACTCAACATTTAAAATCGATCGCTCTATGACATAGTTTGCTTTGCGTGTATTGGTATAGCTTTTGTTAATTCTGATATATCACAATCTATTTGTGTATTTATATATATGTGTGAAAAAAACATATCAGATTCCAGTCCTATCATTGACTTTTACAATCCTTACCATGAACCATTGACCAAAACAGTATATATCATAGAACGTATTGTCATTAGCTGTATTTTCATAATTAACGAGGGAGTGAGTTTGTTGGCTTATCCTTCTTTGAGGCTTCAACAGAACAACGGATTAATTTGTAATTTTTTTTTCATTAATGTATATTTCTATCTACATTATTCTAAAAATAAAAATATGCATGATCGATCGTTTAAAATTATTAAGTTAATTATTTTATTACAGGAATTAATTTATATCATCATTTCATCAAGTTTACGTGTACAACTTTAAATATTTCTTTCTCTTGTGATTTAATACTTTCATAACGAATTCATAAAATGTAAGTAAATATTTTAACTAATGTTTGAATGTATTGCTTACACATTATTATATTAGAAAAAGCTTTTTATTACATTTTTAAAGTGGTAATTTTTCGCAATATATGAAATCCGATCAAGAAAAAAAGCGTCGAAGGTGTCAATGGCAAAACTATTTAATGACGACACTTAGACCCCACTTTTAAATTTAATAAAAATTAAATTCGGAATTTTTAAATGTTCCTTATACTTTTGGTAATTGTAAACTGAGGGATATGTAAGAAAAACTGTTTGAATATTAATTCAATTTCGGTAATGTAAAAAATGCATGCCGAAGCGGAGATGGCCCAGTGGTAAGAACGCGTGAATCTTAACCGATGATTGTGGGTTCAATCCCGGGCAAGCACCACTGTATTTCACGCTGCCTGCGTCTACACATTTGTAATTTCACTTCTTTATTAAATTCGTTTTTTAACTATTTAATATATTTTCATTATTTTAATAAATCTTAATAATGCTATTGCTGATGCAATCTCGTAATCGTTATAAATATAAGAAGCTTTATATTAGGTTCAGATGTTGATGTGTTTTCTTTTTGTGCATGCTGTGTTCTTCTTGAAATCAAATCAAATATCTTTATTCAATGTTGAAGTGTTACACTTTCTTATTGATTGTCATAAATCAACCACCGGCTCGGAAATAAACCTCACACCTGAGGAGAACCGGCGAAAGAAACTCAGCGGGATTTTTTTTTATCTCATATTTTACAATGTTTATATAATATGATATAATAGCAATAAAATAATAATATTCTTCTTTATTTGAAACAACCTGGAGGCGATCTTTTCATTCCCAAGGTGTGCAATCATTTAAAAAGTCATTGATTGTATAATATTCTTTAGCACTCTTCACAAGGGTTCCTTAACACTCCTTTTAAATTTCGCAATTGAATATTTTTGAACGCTTTCTGGGAACCTGTTGTAAAATCATATACATTGTCCCATAAAAGACTTACTAACCCTGTGTAATCTCTAAATAAAATTTACTTTTGTTATATTATGCTAAGTTAATCATTGTACACATTATTGATGAACCAAATAACAAATACATCAATACAAGTGATACATTTTACTATTTGTTAATTTTAATATCATTAAACATATTCTGAGTTCTTTGAAGATCGTTAATTCGATAACAGTTGTTCCGTTTTATGTCTTATAAAAGACGCGGGAACACTATGAATATATGAAATCAGAGAAATTATAAAAAATCTAATGTATTTACTAATTATTAAATATATTAACCGAAGTACATAAATTAGTATTTCTTTTTTTACACGTATAACTTCCGAACGACCACCCAATTAGATATTTTTCTTTGTGTTTGGTAATTATTGTCAGCGTAAGAATTGTAAAAAAACTAAAGAAAATCCAATAGTTTTTTTTAATCACACAATACGAAAATTGAGAGTTAGAACTCATTCACTGAATAACGATCATCATGATTCATCATGATTGGCGATATCCCAACCATTTCATTCAATTCTATTCCTTAATATTCCATTCTCATTGTTTAATTTTTTTTTTTCGTGCCGTCTATGAGTCATGGTGAACCACTTTAATAAAAAAGTAAAGGGCCACCGTTTTCAAGGGGTGTGTCTTATAATGTGTACATTGACATATGTACGACGAGCCACCACTCACATCCATAAAAATAACCTAATAATAAATAAACGCACAAAAAATACGCAGGGCGTGTGCTTTACGCGTATATATATTATTATATAGTGACAATTTTCGAAAGAAAAACCAAATAACTTTTAATTGGCCTGAATTGTGATTTCAACGCAGGACCTCGGGAGATGGTTTATATCTAGCCACTGCAGCAACGAGGTAGTCACTTAGCACTTTGCTGTTCGGCCGAATCGAACATATGGCAAATGTTTTTTAAAAAAAATAAAAAAAGACAAAAGTGCGAATTACGAAATCTTATGTCAGGTGCAGGGTTCGAACCCACGTCTCCAGGGCCTGATAGGCACCGGCGTCATGCCACTAGACCAACCTGACAGTTTACTTTCAGTTAAAAAGTTGCATATATACCTTGAAACGAATATCTAATCCTTCATCTAATTATCTAATTCTAGTGATTGCATAACAGACAATAACGGAAATAATCTAAATAGCGTGCGGGGCATGACGACAAATTATTTTCATTTTATTTAAACCACTCAACAAGTTAAAAGCATCTCTCATCCCACTTAATAAAATTGCAAACAGTTTGCGAATAATGTGAGGCGTTACGACCTTTGAATATGCAATACCCTAAGCTGGTGACGGACTAGCCCTCCCCGCTTCACCTCGGGAAAACGAGACGGTATTATAACACTTAAACAAAAAAATGGTAATCTTAAATAATTTTAATTTATATCGCATGAGCGCTACGACGATCAATATTATTATAATTAGTACAACAATTTATATTAAATGTAATGTAAAAAAAACAACACCTAAATGAATCTACATTTAGGTGTTGTATCGTGAATACAAATCAACTACCACTTAGTGGTAAAACTTTCTGACCTAATTCTTACCTATTATTGGGTAGGTATTTCTTTTCAACTTATGCTTGCATGCTACGTGGCTAGCATGTTAGGAACAAATAGGTAACACAAGACATTTTTAATGCCTAGCCCTTTTTGAATGGTTTGTGAACGCAATTTTCTGTAGGTCACCCCTTATCGTGTAAGAGATCGTTAAATTATGAATGTATATTTAAAAGCTCATTACCTTACTTTCAATTCTATGAATTTTATATAACTTTTTTTTGTATATATTTTTGTTTTTAATTAAAGTTGTGAAACGTTTAATTAAAAAACATTTTAATACTAACGCCGTTTTATAAGTTATGTTTGGCTATTAAGCAAAGTTACATCTTTTCTGTTCTTGCGTACATGCATAACATTATCAAACATATATTGAGAAGCGACAGTCATTATTTTGATTTCTGTAAACTTACATCTGTGAAACTTTTGGGACCAGGTTATAAATTGCATGAATAGCCCTCGTCTGTGACATTTTACTGTGGAAATAACTTAAATATACTAGACGAGCCGTATCTACATCAGTAAAATTATTTTTTTCCGCGAATGCTGCAGAGGTGGGTCTATTCGACAATTTATTAATATGAGGACCCCATTGAAGCTTATAATCTATGGTGATACCAAGAAATTATGTTGCTTCTATCGAATCTCCAAGTAAGGTTGAATTTCAATATTTTTAAAATGAGTAAGTAATATTATTTCTTAGTTGTTTTAAATAATGAAGTACGTGCACATCAATCTACTCAATACCATACAGGAGCTAAATCACTCCTACAACAAAAGCAATCACATAAAGGGTACACGTTTTACAAGGCACGTAAACGTTGCTAAATTTTCCTGCAGCTTGCACTCCAAAACAAATGAATACGGGGCTGGGAAGCAAGATACTACTTTTTATGTTCACATTGAGTTATCGTTATTTTTGCTTTTAAGATTAAATTGCTTTTTACAATGAAGTTCATCAGAGTACCTAAAATGGCGTCTAATAATAATTGACATCGTATATATGAAATAAAACATATTTAATATTTAATGTTTTTTAAAGATAACATTATTTAAAGATAAACACAACCTCGTTTCAAAATCAAAAGTTTTCTCTTACTATTGAGTTATCTTTTGTTTTTATTTAAGCTCAGAAAAAGCGGAAATACAATATATTTTACTGAGAAATACATTTTATTTCTAGTAACTATTTTCTTACTTTCTGCATCAAACAAAGGAAAGCTATTGTAATTCCATTGTTTTACTCTGTTTATAAATATTATTGTAACATTTTATTTAGTGTGGTGATGTTAAATACGTTTTGCTACAATTCTTTGTATTATATTTTATCGTTAAGTATAATTTTCATTATTTTATCTCTAGTCACTATAATGTTGAGTACCAATTAAATATATTAATAAAGGAATTAAAACTGCAACGTCTAAAATCAATGCGACCAGTGAATAATTATTGGAGGTGGGCTTGAATTGATTTACCGTCATGACAACCAAAGAGTAATAAATCGATTTGATATTCCTTATTATATAAAAAACATTGGATGAAAGATTACTTATTGTTATCCCGATAAATTTCGCGGTAACAAGGTCTCGCGTATAAACCTATTTATGTGTAAATAGCCTTATGCTATACTATTTGAATTTTGGTATTAAAATTTTTACGCGGCTTAGAGAAAAGTGAAATGATAGTGGTCCAAAGTCACGTCATTTATAATAAAATAGCGTTCATACTCTGCCTACCTAAAGCGTTGGACGTTCGAATTTAGGAAATCGATATCTAAGAGGTTGAACATTCGTCTAGTTTTTCGCAACTTTCCAAATGAATATAAAATAAAAAATAAGTATATAACTATATTCTTCTTTGAAAGATAAAAAACAGATTCACTTTAAAATTACAATGAAAAAGTTACATTACAATTATAAACTTATTTTTTTGCCACGTATGAGTTTGTCGACAAAAACGAACAAACGATGTAGCATTCATAATATTGCGTAGCTTTGCTACGTTGCCAACGCGCTACGTCAATACTTAATTAAATTTTATCATCTCCATAACAATATTAGCTACGTTAGTAACGAACGATTGCATGTGATACGAAGGCCGTTGCACGAGTAACTATTACGAAAGTTGTACGATGTCAAATATTTAAGTTAAAGATCTTTGAAACTAGTAATTTAATCCTATTTTAAAATTCGCAGAAAAAATCTAACTAGTTATTCCGACTTTTTTTTTTTTTTTTTATTTAGTCCACAAAACTGACTACAATTATACAGGCAACATATACAGTAATACAAATAAATGAAAATATTTACAATTGTGTCTTCTCGATGTGGACATTACATGCTTAAATGAGAGTTAACAAAATTTATATATATGTAGGTATATGTTAAAAATAGTATCTACAGCGTAATCTTATAATTAACTTTAGAAAAGAAAAAACATAAATCTTTTACAAACTTTCACCTATAAAATATAAATAAATAAATTACAGAACAAAATTAAAACTAAACAAAATACAAATGAAATAACCTAAACTTAAAATTTAAAAATAAAATAAAATTTAAAATTCAGCTCTTTGTATAGACATTTTCTTTTTAATGGTCCTGATATTATCGTTGAAGATATCTAAAGTATCTCTAAAACAATTAGCAAAAGATAGCATTCTATAAAGCGGACCATGTTGACCAAGATTGCTTCTTGTATGAGGCAAACAAAACGTCTTGCGATTCTATAAGCGGCTACCGGCACGAGGCACTGCGAAACTTAAACGATTGAGCAGTTCAGAAGCATCAATTTGCGAATTTATCAGTTTAGACAGAAAAATGATGTCTGCAACCTTTCTACGTTCTTGGAGTGACTTCATATTATAATGGGTAAGACGAGATTCATATGTGAATAGCTGACGACATTTAAAGTCGGTGTATGATAGGTGGTACAGAAATCGTTTCTGGATTCGTTCTATCCTGTCCGAGTGAACTTGGTACCCAGGATTCCAGGCAGTGCTACAATATTCAAGGATGCTACGCACAATACTATTAAAAACAAGAATTGACAAAGCATGGTCCTTAAATACTTTCATTTGCCTAAAAACTAAACCTGATATCTTAGACGCCTTCGATGTAATATGCTCAATATGTTGTCGAAAGCTTAAAGCTGAATCTATGATTACTCCCAGATCTTTAACACTGGAAACTTCTTTTAAGTTAATATTGTTTATTTTATAACTACAGCCCAACGGCAACTTCTTCCTAGTGAATTTTATGTAAAAACACTTTTCGATATTCAGAGACATAGCATTTTTTGTGCACCACGAATAAACAGTATCGATGTCATGTTGTAAAGCTTCGACATCAGCTTGGCTTTTAATGGTTCTGTAAATTTTCAAGTCGTCTGCGAACATTTTGAATTTAGATTTTATATCAAATGCCAAATCATTTATAAATATTAAGAAGAATGTCGGACCTAGGTGTGATCCTTGAGGTACTCCTGAGGGTACGTTGCTCTCGAAGGATTTAAAACCATTAAAAGCGACGAGTTGCGATCTGTTTTCTATATATGATTCACACCAACGTAAAAGTGACCCATGAATTCCCATGCATTTCACTTTATTTAATAAAATTTTATGGTTGACCAGATCGAAAGCTTTACGAAAGTCTGTGTAAATTGCATGTACTTCACCTGAGGCGTCAACTGATTCAGTGATATCCGAAACGTAACAGACCAAATTGGGAACTGTAGATTTATGAGGGCGAAATCCATGTTGATTTGAAACTAGGGAAGGTGCTATATGATAATAGATTTTTTTTTGTACAAGGCTTTCCAAAATCTTTCCACAGATAGATAAAATAGATATAGGTCTATAGTTTGTAATATTTTTTGAATTGCCAGACTTATGAATCGGAGTTACATGAGCAATTTTCCATTTAGCTGGAAATATACCTGTTTGCAGAGAACAATTATAAATAAGGGTAAGTGGTGTGACCAGTTGTTTAGCACATTTTTTTAAGAATATCGGAGCTAGATAATCTGGACCGGGTCCCTTAAGTGGATCTAAGGTAGAAAGCTGTTTAAAAACTTCATCTTCAGTTAGTTTACAATTATTAAATGGTGCACCCGAAGTGCGAGATTGCGTTCGATTGCTTGATGTCGAAAAATTATTTTCTACCTCATAATTTAAGTTTTCTACAAACTTTAAACAAGTATAAGATATATGTAATAAGGCTTTTTTGTATATACAGAAAACAAATTCAAATTAAAAATATATGAAACATATTTAAAAAAAAATTGTATGTGGGATTAACGCATTTCACGTGTTAATGTTTTGTCGGTTTTGTCGATTGTAGAGTAGATTTAATCTACGTAAGATTTTTCGGATAACTCAATACATATTTAATCATTGTGTTGTCACAAAATAGTTTTTTTTTTAAATTACTACATTTTTATATTACACACATACTATTTATTTTGCAATAATTATGAAAAGTATCAATTATCTTGAAAGACAGTTATTATTATGTAAATTTTTTATGGTATTTTAAAGATAATATTCAATTAAAGTAACAATCAAAAGTTTCAGATTTTAATACAGCAGTCGCGAAAACAACCCTAAAGAGTTATTTTCTTTATGTTAAAAGCACGCCACAGAACTTGACAAATGAAACGCAATAGCGGTAGGCTTCTTGCCAACTACACTATACCATTAGAAATAGTAGCATATGCGGTTAGGTTGGTTTTAGACGGTAAGCGTTAATATATACGATGATAGCAACTCTGAATGATATTGGAATTACTAATTAATCTATTTCCTTCACCGATCTACCGTTAAGGTAATTACTTGCATTGCAGCTTGTCTAAAAGCGCTATTACTGGGAAATATAGATGATATTTCGAAATGAATACGGATTTAATATTAAAACGAGAGTTATACTATAAAACTACGGATAGAAATATAGAAACAGAGTCGAATGTAATGAATGACAATTATGATTGATGTGTATTATTTTTAAATATAATTTATATTTCTATATTACGTGAGCCATGACCGCTTGCTTGCTGACCGCTATAATAAAGCTCACATGAGTCAGGTTATCATTATACAGTAAGGTTAATCTCAGAATTTATTTATATATTATCTCATAAACATTGTTAAGTAAGTCTATTAAAAATTATATTTATTGGAAAAAAATATATTTCAAGTAGTTATATATAAATAACATGAAATTGTGTAAATTATAAGACTTTATGATACCAGAAACTCACATCAATATTTCATAATTATTTATATAATATACAAATAAAAATAAAATAAGCACTTTATGCTAATAGACTTAAATCGAATACAAGAAATAGCGATATTTCTAAAACTACACCATTTTTGATGATAAGAGGAAAAACAATTAAAAGTAAAGCATGCAATAAATGATGAGCATTATGCACGAAATAAATGATGAAATATCGCCATAATATACTTCAAGGAAATAAGTTCGTAAATATAAATATAGCTGCAGTTTTTCTTATTTACGACGGCATCCTATAAATTAATATATGATCTAATCGATTATGTCAATAATATGCATCTGTCATATATCACCAAAACCATATGAAGCCGGCTTAATACAAATGTATAGTAAATACGTTCACGTGCCAAGAACGGAGAACCAGAAATTTGGCACAGAAACTGAAAACGTAAATTACGATACTAACAGGAAAATTTCATGAACATTTTATAATTAAAATCAGTCAAACATGAGAGTATGAGATAACAATTGTTATTATTTGACAGATCCAAAATTCTATACAAAGCAACTGATATTTGCGTGTCTTTAAATTTGAATATATATATTTTAAAAACCCCTGAAACACGTATTTATTTATTACTAACCAGCGGCTTCAACTCCTATTTCACCCTCTTGGGGGTAGTTTTTCCGAAACTCTTAAATACGTAGTTTTATTTTTGTAATCAATGGTTTATATATAACATTTCATTCTTCTTACATAAAAAATGACGAAGCCGCGATGCAAACTTTCAACACCTATTTCACCCTCTTGGAGGGTAAATTTTCGAAAACCTTGGATTACATATTCATTTATTACAAAAAGCTTATTTATAAAATGATAAAAAAATGAACTCTCCATATAACTTTCAACCTCTATTTCCCATTATTAGGTGGTGGCTTTTGGGAAACTCATTTTATTTCTAAGTAGAAGCTTGTGTACGAAATATCATGCTTCTAACTTTGAAAATTACAGATTTCCATAAATTCAAATTCAAAATACTTTATTCAATATTGAAGTATTACACTTACTTATTGATTGTCAAACTGGAAACTACCACCGGTTCGGAAAAGAAACACCCAGCCCTGAGAAGAACCGGCGAAAGAAACTCAGCATACATATTATTACAACCTTTTAGGGGTGGAATTTCCAAAAATCCTTTCTTATTTTTTATTATAAAATTTTTGCGTTTTTATTATAAAATGAATCAACTGTCAAAATTTGAAGTCTGTTACCCTAGTGGTTTAGGCTCTGCGTTGAATCACTGTTTTTTGTATATAATCATATTATGTTACAATAATAATTTTAAGTTATTTTTTTTATATGATTGCTTTATTTTTATTTACAACTTACAAATGATATATTTGAAGTTTTATGACAATCGGTTGAACGGCGCAAAAGTCGATACTCTACAGCACCGCCTGGTGGCAAGTTACATCAACGGGCATAGCATATAAACCTTCTCCGTGGCAAAATACATAGACATACCAATTTTCATAACGATCGGTTAAATTGTTTCTGAGTTTATCGATGTCATATATACAAACATCCTCTTTTATATATATTATTGATTAGCTTGAAAATGTCGATATGAATCGCATTTTATTCTTCTTCTAGGTCAACTAGGCCGACTTATTTGATACGTATTTAAAAAAAAACAAAGCTAAAAAAATTTCGTTTAACATTTTAATTTTTTTGCATTGATAAATATTATATAATGTTCCGCGAATTCGCAAAGGGGTGATTGTAATTATGTAGTTCAAAACTACAAACGTGCGTCGACGTGAACCATCAATAAGCGAAGTTAAGGACGAAGTCTCACTGTTTTGCGCAAGTGTGTACTATGCCTAACTATATTATGTATGAAACTGGGTCATAGGATTAAACTTATTGAAACAAGCACCGATATTGATAACTCGCATTTTATAACGCGAACTGCATTAGACAATAATATAATAATAATATAAAATCACATATTTAGATTTATTATTTGATGGATGTAAAACAATAGGTATATAACATAATATATAAGAGTATTTTGATGTCAACAGTCACAAATAACAAATGGACACAACCTTTAATAGTTGTAGGCCTTACATAGAAAAAAGTTTTGTATAGCACAGTCAGAATAACTATTTTTATCAATCAAATTGATATAACAAATTAGAAAATTACAGTGAACCCGGTTCACTTAAACCAAATTATTAAATTACTGCTTCAAAATTCGAGTTTTACTGTTAATAATATTTATAAACATGAAGCGTTTAAAATTCATAAGTTATTTATTTTAATAATGATTTAAACTTTTTGTCAATTAAACTAATCTACATGTGTCATTATATATTTATTTTCTTTTAAAAATATAATTAAGACAATAAGTACAGTGGTTACAGCGGGTAAATGTATCTTTTTATGCTTTTATAGATACGATATTGATGCACATGTTTTGCTTTTCCCTTAATATTGTAGCGTATGGGCGAATAGAGCGATAATGCAAGTTAGTATCTCATTGATTAAAAATGCACGGGATATTTTTTTTTAAATTTTAAGAGATTCTAAAACTTTAAAAGGGTTTCAACCAAAATAACATTATTTAACACTATGATAAGAAGCCAACTTGAATATTCTTCGGTCGCATGGAGGTCGCACTATCAAGTACATAAAAATAGAATTGAAAGAATACTAAAGAAATTTTTACGTCATCTGGTTTATAAATACAATGTTTTTAAACAGAATTTACGTTATAAAGATCACCCTAAATTATATAAAACTCTATAACTATCTAATCGTAGAGACTTAATGGATTTATGTTTTTTGCACAATATTGTAAATGGAAGTATTGATTGTCCAAATTTATTGAGCAGAGTAAAATTGGGAGTACCAAGGTATAACGCTAGAAGTCTTATTAAAAATAAGCAAACTTTTAGTCAACGATTCGCAAAATGGCAGGCTGCACTGCCCAGGAATTTTGCCCATTTACAGAATGGTCGCCTGTGTAGGTACCACCCACTCATAAGATATTCTATCGCAAAACAGCAGTACTTGGTATTGAAGTGTTCCAGTTTGTAGGGTGAGTGACCGGAGTATTTACAGGCCCAAGGGGCATAACATCTTAGTTCCCAAAGCTGGAGGCGCATTGGTGATATAAGCGATGGTTAACATCTCTAATAATGCCAATGCCTGTGGGGCGTTAGTGCCCACTTACCACCAAATGCTCGTACGCCTACCTGTACAATAAAATAAATAAATAATACTGCTAAACAAAATAGCTCGTTGATTTAATTATTCTTCACATCGTCGTTGTTTCGGCTGTAAGAAACCATTGTTTTATTTTAAACATTGGTATCGCAAGTCATTTTTTTTTCATGGTTTCAAACCAATAAACAAAATCAGTAATTTTGTGGTATTTATGGAGTTGTATGTCTAACTAATTCTTTATTTAACCTTAAATAAATTATGATCCTCCTGAACTAGCTCACGTCTGTGGCTGGACGCTGTTGAAGCGACGTATTAAAAGTTTTTAAATCTGTCAAATATACTGAATAAGCTTACTGGCTAAATAAGTTGTTAAATTCAAATCGTGCTCCACGCTAAAGTAAGGCTTCGTACGAAAACCTGCATCTGTCAGATAAAAAATCTGCTATATGTACACCGTACGACACGACAGCGCGGATTAAGCTCAAAACCATTTTCTCGAAAGAAGTTTTGCTTTCTGCATTGCTTAAGTCTCCTTATTAATTAATTTTCACTAGTTAAATAGATAGAGGTGTCCAAGTATGGCTACATAAATAATAAGTAGTCATCATAGAAGACATTACAACCAGCTGACCTATTTCTTCGTACGCATTATCTGTATACAATAAAATGTATACATCACGAAAATTTCCTCTCCTCCTCTCCTCTTTTGAGGAGATTTTGGACGTTTTTCCACCACGCTGTTCCAATGCAGGTTAATGGTATTCACGTGTGACAGAACTTCAGTGAATTTAGACACATACAGGTTTCCCCACGATGTTTTCCTGCACCGTCAAGCACGAGATGCATTATAATCTCAAACTATGAAATCAGCGGTGCTTGCCCGGGTTTGAACCCACGATCATCGGTTAAGAGTCATTCGTTCTTACCACGGGCCATCTCGGCTTTATTCCTTACAATAAGTGTTTTTTGACGCTATACCGAAATTAAATTCTTTATGCGTATATTGTTTTACAAAGGGAATTTTAGCAAATTCTGTACTGGAATCTTACTTTAACCATGCCCAACGGGACTTTATTTGAAAATATTTTATTTATAGATGGGCTTGTTTAATATTGAGATGATATGTATTTAGTAGATTACGGGATAATATGAAATTTCGCTATAAATTTATGCATTAAAAGGGATAGAAAATTCGAGACAATAAATCTATTTGAATTTAATTACGTCTCAATTTATCGTATTTTGTAAAGATTTTGCCATGCCAAAAACCATTTAATAAGTTTTCCATCATTACGATACATAATATAATTTGTAAAGGCATAATAGTATTTACCATTTACTTAATACAATACAATACTATACTATACCTATTGCCGCGTTTGTACGAATGGTTATTTTTTTGTTAAAACATCATGGATTCTATTTACAGCGCCAGCTCAAGCTTCCTGAGTCCAATATAATCCACTAAAACAAGATATCAACATCAAACACTGTCCGATTTAATTTTCTATTGAATTTAACTTCAATGTAACTTCACTCAGAAATTTGAGAACGACACAATAATAATATTTCTTGTTGACTATTATTAGTTCTGAAAATCTGAGATGGTCTGAGCGTTAACCGATGATCTTGGGTTCAAACCAGGGTAATCACCACTTAATTTGCGCTCAAACTCATTTTGTGCTTAATTTAAGAAAAATGTCATGAGGGTACCTGCATGTATGTAATTTTACTGAAATTCTGTATTCACTATTCACATGTATATTCCACCGAACCACATTGGACTAGCGAGGTGAAATAAGTTTCAAAAAAAGGAGAGAAGGCCTTAGCCAAGCAGTAGGACATTCATCGGCTGTTACTATATTGTAAGCAAAATGAATTACACAAATCATGTACAAATGACATTAGTGGCATTATTTGACAAATCTTACTTATCATTATAATTGTTATCATATTATTTCCATATTATAATAATTCCCGCGTCATCGAGCTTTTGGGTCCGCAGTTTCAACCCAAATTAAATATTAGTCATGTCATTTAGATCCCAAACGGGTTTACTTTATGAAGACTGTCTAGGTAGGGAACATCCCCTCGAATCAAATCATCCTTCAAACCAGAACAAACAATACTGAACATTGCTTTGTTCCGATTTGAAGGATATGAGTGAGTGAGACAGCGTATTACATATTACAACAATCATAAGTCGAATTTAAAATTTCCTAGGGAATGAGTCAATATGATACAAAGATATTCGTATTTATTTGACATATTATTAAGAAAACGTGTACATAACCTTAAGTACAAAATAAATAATGTAAAATATCTAAAAGTAGAAAAGTCTTGTTACTCTATTTTTAAATATTATGCACGCTACTAAGTCTAATCTTTGTCTATTTGACTTTTACCGTAGCCCGAGGATGTACCGTCTTTTCCACTGTCACCAAAGCTGTCATTGAGGCCACGAGAAACCAGACAGCTGGAAAATAGGGGCCGCGGTATAAGTTTACGTGCTGCGGAGGTTTTGTTCCTAATTGCTATTATATTTGATTTTTATAAAAAATCTACAAATATAACTAAATAACAAATATATCTTATCCATAAAAAGATGAAAGCCAAGATGGCTCAGCGCTTAGAATACTGAAAACGAAGTGCAAAGTACAAGTCACCGCTCAATTTTCATGTGCTTTATGTTTAGCCGAGATGGCCCAATGGTAAGAACGCGTGGAAGTTGAACATGGGTTCAAGTTCATGGGGCAAGCGCCACTGAATTTCATGTGCTTAATTTGTGATTATATTTCATATCGTGTTTGACGGTACAGGAAAACATCGTGAAGACACCTGCATGTGTCAAATTTCACTGAAATTTTGTCACATGTGTATTTCACCAACCTGTATTGGAGCAGCGTCGTGGAATAGCCATCACCTTCTTCTAAAAAACATGAGAGGAGGCTTCATCCCAGAAGTGGGACAATCACAGGCTGTTAATTTGTGTAAATAATTCGTCACGTGGTCGGCGTTGAAAGAAAATATATTTATGAAACTTTCATCAGTTAGATGAAAATACGCCACGTGGTGTATGTAGTAATCTGCATGGGAACAGCCTACTTTAATAAGCTCCTAATCTCCTTCTTAAACGAATTTGCCATAAAAGTATATCAGACTGAGTTGCTTTTGCATTTATAACTTTAGTATAGACTAGCGAAGCAGCAGGCCTGTGCTTTCCAGCGCCAGCGCCAGCGTCATCGACAATCCTGCTAAAACAGATAACATGGCCAAAACACTTTAATTATATTATATTTCAGCTGTGATAAAAAGAAGTAAAGAAGGAACAAACATTCACAATTAAAACAACCTATCGTATTTATGGTATTGGTGCGGTTATTTTATTCTAGTGATTTATAATAATTGTATATTATACAGAATTATACTATGTTAGGTGTGATATTTCTATTTACTAGGATAACGATATCTTCGTCATGATGTACACGTGAAAATTATGTATATACTCATAGTTGTCTATGGGTATAGCAGTAAGTAATAGATATATCGATAAAACTATAAATAGGGATAAAAAAGAACAATTTATTGCAAACTTTATTAGGACTGAGAAATACTTTGAAGTCAAAGAAATCTATGTAAAAAAAATTGAAATGTCTAGGAAATCTGGACACCGCGATTCAGAAAAAGGCGTGTTTAGGACACCGCCATCTATAGGCTAATGGGCACAACATATATTATAACAACGAAAATTCTTAAAGTTTTCATAGATTCGACAGAATTTGATGAAATAAAGACTATTTAGACTAAATTATTATATTATTATAAATATTATAATAATTATTTGAAATACTTTCGGTTATTTCAATTTGTATTTTTAACCGTTTCAAATATTAACCCCGTCAAACAGACAGACAAAGAAAAATATTGTTTTGTTAACTCTAAAATTGTCGTATTGGGTTTAAAAGAGGCAGTTATTTTGAAATCACAGGTTGTCACTACAATTTTATTTATTTATATAGACAAAAGACAGAAATCAAATTTAAGTTAATACAAATAATTCCGAGTCGAGTCTCATGACAAATAAGTCGAAGTTAACTATTATATAGGAGGCACGTTCCGTCAACAGACTGCCTCTCAACTCCGTAGATTCAATCAATTATGTATTAGAGATTTATATTTGAACAATACACCTTTGAGCCTTTGTGAGAATTCTAGTGACATTTCTTATTTAACTTCTCTTCGGAATAGTATCTAAATAATTTGGTTATTGGTAGATAACATTGCCTTTAAATAATCATCATCATCACCACCAACAAAGGCAGCCACAGAATTACAGGCACAGGTGTGCCTTAATCTCGTCGAGTTAATTTTTCTAGCTGGAGTTTTCTTAGGATTTCTTCCTCAATTTCTTCACACCAATTTTCCATAAGCCAATTAAGCTTAGACCGACTTTGAGTTCTACGACAGACCGAATCATAAGGGCTCTTTAAAAAAATGAAGAACCCAATACTTCGGTGTTTATTGCGCGCTGCCAACCATGGGACAACATTTATGTTATGCCCCTTGTGCTTGTAATTAGTCTAGCTTACTCACCTTTTAAACCGTTCTGTTTCGAGTTCTGGTTCTGATACAAAAATACATTAAAGCGGTTTAGTAACTAGTTTCAGGCCGGTTCAAAGCACTATCATCATGTAATATTTATTGTAAACAATGACTTAGAGTACCTATATATATTATCTCAGTCTCATTGATTCACTAAGGGTTTCTTCCTTTGATGAGATGATTTGGGGCTTATTCCACCACGCTGCCCCGATGCATGTTGAGTACAAGTTTTTTTTTTTTTAATTTCAGTAAAATTTGCCACATGCAGGTTTACTCGTCCACTTACCGTCAGGAGGAATAGAGTAATTTACCTTCCCGGGAAATATATAAAAACAATAGATAATTACAAATTAAACTGCTGTAACTCAAGATCATCGATTTTATTTCACGCATTCTGACCATCTCAACTTGATCCACACATATATATATAAATGAATGTTTGTTTGTATGTAGTTTATAGAATCGTAAATTTTGCATTAGGCCATGTCATCTTCAGCAAAGTGTTTTGCATGAGCCCACAAAGTTTTCTGAGTTGGTACGACCAATATTTGACAGATGGCGCCACTATCATTCCAATGAATTTCTGATAGAATTAATACGTAGCGTAGCAACGCGCACAGGGTACAGCAGTTATTTATATAATGACCTATGTCAATTGCAAACATAGACTAATCCTTAATTTATTAGACCAATATAGCTGCCGTTTCAATATAAATGCTCAATATTTCTGTATTTCTATACAATACAAATATTTCAAAACGTCAAACAATTCTAAATATGAATTATAAAAGTGTTTATAGTTTTCAATTTGTTCCAATAAGATATGATAGCCTTTTTGGATTTTGCACGTTGCAAGTTATACTTTTTATTCAAGCACCAACCTAGATCATACTTTTTATCCTTTTGTTCTTATTTTAAAATAGTATGAAAAGCATTAATAAACATTAAATCCAGGCTACGCTTTGCTTCGCAGTGGAGTGCAGTTAGAACTAAGCTACCTTAATCGCTCCACGATTTACGACATTTCTAGCACTGAATTGCACATTTTTTAACATATTACTTAACATAAAAGCTTCTACGTAAGTAAAGAGACCTATGAATAACAAATAAATATTCCTAGTAAGAGTAATTTATATTATTTTATGATATAATTTTTAATTAAGTAATGATTCTGTCTAAACAATTCGTCCTTTTATAGAAAAATACACCCACACCGTACACATTTGTATACATTATTGCCTGTACGAGTATAATATTCTCTCTAATCCAACAGTATGATATTCCGATCCCACGGCAATCAGACACGTCTAGAAAGATGTTTTTAAGTAGTAAAAAAAGACTTCTCTACATTGTTTAAAAACAAAACAATTTTTTTTTTGTTTAGTCAACTGACGAAACCCTCAGGCGAATGATACACCAGCCGACGTTTCAAGTATGTTTGATCAACAATTGGTAAATATTAATTTATTTATAGTTATTAAGTTACGCAGTTCAACTTTCATTATTTAATTTACAAGTTCTTACTTTCCGATGTTAACAGCTGTTTATTTTTCTCAATTGAATATTTTTTACCGCAATTTAATTCCAGCAAATTGTATTTGCTTTTAAATGATTTTGCATTACTCTGTATAAGTTTTAATTTTATTTATTATATACTGTACAATAAAATTCTGTGAATGTCCCACTACTGGGCTTAGGCCTTATTTCTCAACAAGATCTTTAGATAAGTTACATATTGCGTGAAACTTAAACACCAACATATATAACAAAGTTTAGGCTTCATAACATAGAAAAAATATTTTTTTGATTATACATAATATTATATCAAATATTGAGTTAAGCTATCTAAAAATACATGACTATAAAGCTCTTAAAATCATATTTTTCCTAAAATATTTTATTCTACGTATATTTATAGTTATATTTTTTTCTTAATCTTGTATGATGTTTGCGAATTTTGAGTCAAATTCGTATTAGAGTATCTTGTTGATAAAAGCTTAAAGTCTATACCCAGGAGTGGGAATATACAGAATTTATTTTACGCACAGACGTGTTTATGAGTATATTATAATTATTATAAGCGCGATGTACCGAAATAATATCTACAATAATAACAAAATGTTACTATTTTTTTTAATCATGTAAAGCCATTCGATCTTCATTATATTTAGCAACAGATAACCTTCTATCGTTATCGATTGTTTTTTTTTAAATATTAAATTCGAAACTTTAAATTGCATCCACGTCTTGTTTAAGAGCATAAATGTTCGTTGTACGTGCTTGCTGTGTCTGTAAATATTTTCTGAACGATTTCTTGAAAATTCGTAGCTCGAACTCCGTAGTTTCGTCTTCGATTTCTCTTTACAGTTCAACCAGACTCTTTGTTGCAGAAAATAAAAATGTTTTACCTCCACAATTCGCTTTGTAGTTTCATATAAATTTCACACTGAATATTTCCTGATATGTTCTTTTATTATGAAACGAGATACAAAGATTTTTTTTAATTATTATAAATCTCGTAATAGGATGCTAATAATTATGATAAGGATTTAAGGGAAACAAAAATACATAAGTTCTTAATATAATTATATAAACTATCTGTATATAAATAAAACATTAATAAATGCTATTAAATTGTGTCCAGTAGTAGGCGCTGTGATCGGACACCGGAATAAAAAAAAGCTTTTTGCACTCGTACAAAGTCGGAACGCACTAGTAATTGGGTAAATGATATATTCAGAGAATGGTGTTTAATTAAAATCGTATGTATATTTCTGCATATTTCTATTCACTCCTTGATATTTTATTCTTTTGTACACAAAGAAAACAGTGCAATTAAGAAATTATTAAATATTATATTCAGAGGATGGTGTTTAATTAAAACCGTATGTATATTTCTAAAAATTTCTATCCGCCCCTTGATATTCTATTCTTTTGTACACAAAGAAAACAGTGCAATTAAGAAATTATCTTTAATTTGCTGCCTTACATTCAATAAACGAAGCTATAAAATAATTGCACGGTCGAGAAAGATATGTATACAAATTATTATCAACAAAAATTAATAGAAAAGGCGTATGTATACATGTATTGGTTGAAATTTGATTGTCATAATATTGTGACATATTACATAGATGAGTGAAAACTAACAAAAAAGCATTTGTTATAATCTAGAGATAATTTTATTTAAAAGACGCATTGCAGTGTATAATGTACCCAAGAGGCATGCCAGGACTGACTTCGTAAAAACCGCTTAAGGTATAATCCACGACTTTTAAAACCCGAGCAACTTTTCAAACGAGACCTCCTGTATAAATATCCTTATACCTATAAAATAACTCTACGAAGTGGTTTCTATGGGATTAAAGCCCCTCTTGATCGCACTGTAGCGTACATAATGTTGCTATACTTGCTGATATCACATTTGCTCAAAGAAGATCTGGAATTTATTTTCGCATTTCATTATTTCAGGAAATGTGAAGTAACATAGAAATGAGAATTTCTGCTAGAACCTCTCCTTTTCGAGAAGGCTTGAAATCGATTGTATTACTCTGCGTCTGCTTGAATGATTTAAATAGGAAACCTTCGATTAAAAATAACTATTAGAGCCGAATAGCCTATAATACGTCATTGTGTACAGATATGTAATACGGGATTTTGTATTTTAACTATTTATCGTTTATGTTCTTTTTCAAAGACAATTAAACTAAAAAGAAAGAAAATTCCTCTTCTTTTACAAAAGAAATATTCGCCCTATCTGCTATTTAGATTAAAAATAAGAATTCCCTCAAAACGGTACTGTATACTTTAAGATTGATAAGAAATTTATAAAATGTGTTACATTCCATCAAGATCTCAATATGACTAACATAATTATAGCTTAATCGAAATCCATATTATACAGTTTTAAGTAAGTATTTTAAAAACATGAATAATGTATTAGATGCGGTTCCATTACAGTTTTATTTTGGCGAACATACTGAAAAGTGGCCTGCCCGTCTGATACTCGTTATTTTAAAACTATGATTGAGTAAAAATACTCATACAAAAGATAGTATATACGAACTCTACATTTTCGCATAAATTGTATGCTCATCAAAGTCTCCAAGTCCAACATAAACGTAAGCTTAATTTGATAGAACGGCCTAAATTTCCTCTTGATTACGTGTAAGAAGAAATTAAAAGGATCTAATTGGTGCTTAAATTTAATACTTTATCACAAAATCTGATGAAATCTTATTCCTTACACTTTTAATGCGTCTCACAATCATGACACATACGATTCCTCTTGTTACAGTAATTACTTTAGCGCTCACAAAATGCATCAACTTTATACTTCCCATGTAGTGCTAATTTCGTCTCTCGGTGGAGCTCGCCACAAATAAAAAGAGGAGTGATAATGCCTCCTATTCAATGCCACGTTTGCAAGGAGATAATATACCATTAATGTATTTTTATTTAAAAATTAATTCCAAGCTAGTTTTTCATTGATACGTCTATTTTTGTTTCATAAATATTATCAGTTTTACATTTAAGCTGGTATGGTATATTTCTATGGAATTTATTATTATAACAGTGGTTTTATTATTTTTCAAAGTAGCCTGTAAATACCCTTCCAATTAAAAAACCACACAACAGCTAATAGGTAGCGTAATAACAGAATATTAGATGGAATCTCGGATTTACATATTATTACCCTATCCTAGTTTCAAAATTTCAAATCCATGTACATATTTATGCAACAAACATACATTGTTCTTTTTTTAACTATGATTCATTAAAAAAAATATTGAAAAATAAAACAACCAGCCTTTAAGAAAGCCGTTTAAAAAATGATTCATAGTTGTAAGCAATTTTATAAAATATGCGGCCGATCGTTTTATTAAAATAATAATTTCTTTAATTGCTTGCAATTTTACATATACAAATGTTCTTCTAGCCGACGTTCGTTTGACGTTCTCGTAACTAGCAGGGCAATAACTTAATAAGTAAGAAAATTTAATTAGCGTGCTTTAGAAGTATAACAGGTTGACTCATCGTCCAACTTCTAACAACAAAGGCTTTTGCTGGAAATCACAGTTTGAATATAAAATTAATAGGTATGAAATTTATCAGGAAAATAGAATAAGAAAGAATCGAACATATAACTTTAAATAATAACATAATTTTATTACATTAAAAATGATAATTTAGTAGTGCAATCTTACTTTGTAGAGTCTAAATTTCCCAGTGGTTACAATTCCAATCTTAGCCCATGATTACGGGTTCAAATCCAGATCATTCAGTTTTTATTTGTTTTTTTGTATCCATCTAGTAGTTGGAAGTGCAAGAAAAATCATGAAGAAACTGCGCGTATCACATGAAATTCTGTCTCATTTGTATCCCTCATTAGAATAGCGTGGTGGAATGAACTCCAAAAGTTGTTCTCAAAAGTATAAGCGAGCTTTAGACCAGCAGTTCTCATTGTAATCTTTGCGTAACAAATACAATTCATGAGTACATTAAAGCCTTTAAATAAAAAGAAATAAAAATTAAATAGATACTCTACAAATCGTGACTGCGTCGTGTGGAATATTAGTAATGAAGTACATTATTTAATAAGTGAATAAAGAATGACGACTGAAATGGCTTTAGTTTATTGCGTGAACCCACACAGTCATAACAAAGAACTTACCTTATACGTCGTTCAATCACAGCCATTTTATTGTGAAACACGTTTGTGGTAGAGCAAAATATATTTCCACAGTCACAATTTTATTGCATTCTACATGATCTTTTTTAAGACCAAAGTGATATAAAGTTTTTCATAGTTTTTATTTGGCAAAAAAATAGTCGTCCGATTTAAATATACATTTAATTGACATAAAAACCTTCAAGAAGAGAGCGTACTCTTTCCTCAAAGGCCGGCAACGCACCTGCAAGTCCTCGGATGTTGCAGATGTCCATGGGCGGTGGTAGTCACTTTCCATCAGGTGCGCCTCCTGCTCGCTTGCCCCCTCTTTATATATATAAAAAAAAATTATAAGTGTGTTGAAGTTTTATCTTACGTACTAGCTTAACTAGAGATATTTTTTTTATCAATGTGGTTGGTCACCTGTTGGTAAGTCGATCCCACCGTTTTACCAGTCCCTTACACCGTCAGTTCATGGTTAACCTTAAAAGAACTGAGGTATTATCTCTTGTGACTAATAAAATTTGAAATTATGTTTATGTTTTTTGTCGATTTCATTATTATAAATTATTAAAATTGTCAATTATGATCAACAAAAAATTAAATTTTACGTTTTACGAAACGTAACACATGTTACGTTGCACTAAAAATGGACTTTAAAATACTACTCATAAGAAACCCAAAATATATTGAATAAAATATTTCTTTTGCAACCCTAGTTAGTAGCAAATTTAAAGTATTAAGGTACCGATATGGTTAATTTGGAATTAAAGATATTTTCTTAGCGAACTACATATGTATATGTTGAGTATGTTGTCAAGTCTTATGTGTAAAATATCATCTTTGAATATTATTTTTACTACAGCTTTGATAGTTAACTGCTTATATTTCTTGCAACTCGCTCAAGTGCTTTGTTCATATGTATATAATGCATATATTATAATTGTATGTATATGCAGTTGGACCTAAGCTTAACCTTTGCTTGTAGTCTGCGTATTAATCAATATCATCACTTCCTCTAATTGCTGCTATTCATTACAATACAATAGCCATATTATAGAATAATACTAGACGTGCAACTAGTAATTATCGCTATTCATATTAATTACCTAATAGAGGCTTTTGTCTGTTTGTAATCGATTATTGATTCACTCGGAAACATCTGAAGCGTAGCATTGAAATGTTCTGTTAATGCCTGACATGCCTGGCTCTGTAAGTTACTTTATAAATCATATCCGACATCTTAAGCCACTTTGTACGTTGTTGCCAAAAGCTTTAATCAAAGTGCCAACAATATTACAAAATTCATTCAGTTCATTGTTCATCTGAAAGTTTTCACAGAATAAGATCAATTTAAATGAATATGGTGAGAGGTAATGACGGCTAAAGAATGTCACTGGGGCTTCAAACGCCACACTTCTTCATCAAATTGCGCCATGTCCAGGGGTGTACCAAACTTGCAGCTAGAAGGCGACACCTCCTACCCGGGTAGTCCGTATAGGTACTTGTCGAAAGGGCACTGTCCGGTTAGCACTTGTGTCTATGAATATAAACGTGCCACAACTGATCTAGATGTTAGCGTTTCAGTTGGGGCGAATCGCATCCACAGCCAGGCTTTCTGAAGGGGACTAAGTGCTCCTCTCATCACTGAATCAGGGCTGGCTCAGAGCCCTTCCCCTTTGGGTAGGAGGCGGCCCAAGGCGGCAATGGCATTACAAGTTAAATATTTTTTTTAAAAGATGTTAAAATCATATACTTGTAAGTGGTTTTCAGAATCTTTTGAAAGACTATAGTCCATTTTTTGAAAAGAAAGTTCCTTTACTTGAAATGGCAGTGGCCCAAAGTCATGTCACATAACGAAATAATGTTCATTCAGTACCTACCAAATGCTATAAAATGCGAAGCGTTGGGTGTTCGAATTCAGTACTGCGAGCCAGAATTGTATAGTGTGCCAACCATTTTATTATTAAACAAGTTTAATACTTAAATATACATAACCTAACGTTCTTAAGAACAAAAACAAAAAAAAAGGTAATACAAAATCATATAAGGACCAATAGTGCTACGGCTTACGAGCCCCACACAAGTCCTAGATTCGAACCCTGGGCGATTGCCACAGCTCACATCATAATTGGAAGGGTAAATAATAAAAATAATAGTAAATTCACTAATAGGGGATTGCTCTTAGTATAAAAAATTGTATAAGAATTTAAAAATTAAAATCGTTTCCTAACCTTTGATTATAGAAATTTGCATAAAGGAGGTTGAGGTCTACATTTAAAAATACCACCCACCGTACTTTGTTTTTCAAAATAGCTTTTCTATGAATGATTAACAATCAATAGTACATAAAATTATATTAAAATTGCATTGAGTATATTTTTATGGAACGATTTTTATGATATAAAAGAGCTGTGTGGTGCATTTGTTTTTGGAATTAAGCCAATAACGAACGCGGAGTGCAGGTGAGCTTTGAATAATTACTCTTAACTTTCATAGTTTTAGTCTTCGATAAAATTTTGTCACCTACTGGCTTTAAATTTTTCAGCGAATTTTCATTCATTTCATTTCATTCATTTGCGTATTATTCGCTGAAATATCTAAAGCCAAAGCCAGTAGGTGACAAAATTAAATATCAATTTACTGAGGTATAAATAATACATTGACAATATATTAATTTATGCAGAGGTTTTTTTTTATAATGCTCAGTATTCCTTTTATTTAAATAATATTAACCAATCATTAGTACTTATATTCGGAACGTGCAAAGTGGGTGGAAGGGGTAAAGAAAACGATCGCTGCGCTTGTCGCGGCAGAAATGTGCAACAAAGGGGGCAAAAGTCAGTAAACAAACAAACTTGTCATGTTAGTTTGAAATTTTTGAAAATGAATTATTATTGATGTTGATGTTGTATCTAAAGTTTCCTGGAAATTAGATCAAAGATATAAATGGGTAGCTGCTGTAAAAAGGATAAAGAAAGTCATTAGATGTAACCTAAAATTGCAATATTAATCAAATGAAGTTTATTTGCGTTGCATTTTATGAGATATCAATTGAGTACCTAATTATTTTTTATAGTGTTGATGGATTGCCATGGTCTCCAAAACCCGACGACAAAATTTACAGTGAACATTTCATAGGAGGTAAAAAACCAGTCGCGCAAGCAGGTCCGAGTTATGTTCTCATAATTTTCCCTATAGTATATCGACAGCAGAAGATTAACAAGTCACATGCATACACGCCTATTAAAACGAAGAACCACACATGTTGCAGACACCACACAACAGTAGTCTCGGATACCACGAAAAATGAAATTATAATGGAAGAAGGAAATTAATTACATCAAACTCAACCTCTTCTTGTCAACCGAGGATGTCAAGTCAATATTTTCTCTGAAATAAATTTAAGAGAAACTACCTTCGTTTACAATACATTTATTAACACTGATCGCTGTGATCATTTGAAGACCAGTTTACTGAAACAAAAAGCCAAGAATTCGCTAGTATTTCATCAATAAAAATTGACAATGAACTACTAGATCTTGCTGGTGTGTCATTTAGTAATTTCTAATTTTTATTATCAAAATTAACTGTGACAAAATATACAGCTTCAATGAAAGAATACAATTTCACGAATATTTTATTCTATTTTAAAAAATTTAGCTTCTGTTAAATTTAATTCAATCTGTTAATTTAAACGCTTAAACTTATTTTATCTTAAATAACTATTGCCATTAGTTCTCAGTTCTTCTACATTCCTTACATTTTCTGCTAACTTCTTTATTTCCTTTTACCATAGTTTGGCGCTGGAAACTTATTGTGTGTTTTACACTCTCAAAACCAGTTTTTATAATAACGTCCATTCTTTCCATAAATAGTTTTTAACAAATTCCTCTACAAATACCATTTATTGTCTTTCTAAATATATTTTATGTACTCTAATCCATACAAAATAAACAAGCTCTTTATATAATTATTTGACATATGCCCCTAAAACTGCGTTTGAAAGATGGCGATAGAACAACTGAACTCACATACATTATATTCAAAATATGTTTATAACTGTTTATTGTAATTTTACTTTGTACAAAAAAAAATGCGTGATTTTTTTTGTTAGGGACTAATTAAACGTATATTACAAACATTAAATTATTTTTTTTTAACTTCACATGAAGTTTATGAGATTTGAGAATTTCAATAAAAATATTATTTATTACTTATATTTTGTTATTAAATATAAATTATTTTTAACATCTGGAACGTTTTGAACACTTTTCATTTATTGCTTTTACCCGTTAACTGCAATTGGAAACGTTCATTTATTTTTGATGTACGTTAGTAAAAGCGTTCATTAATTAAACAAAACGACATATGTATATATTTGAAGATTCTCAAAAATAATTCAAAGATATTACAAAATAGAACCGATTTTTCATTGTAAACATTTTCCTCGACGCGGGTAATTCAAAGAATCGTTTGAATATTAAAAAAGGTTCTAGATCGGTTGCTTCTATTTTTCCAATCAGACTCACTTGTTTGAAACATTTTGTTCACAATTTAAAGTTTCATCGTTAGTTGACGAATTACGTGATATTTTATTCCATATTTTTTTTATTACTTACTATTACACTTCAAACAAAAAAATGTTCTAAATGATGTAAATTCTGTGACGCATACACAGGGAAATACAAATTATAAAATATTTCCTAATAGTGGTTATATATTATGCTTATATAAATATAATAAATATTCGTTTATTGTATAATTATATCCATTACGTGTTTTTTGAATGATATTATGAAAATTTAATTATTTTATATAGTTTAAATGTAGCGAGACAATCCTTACAATTATAAATAAAAATTTTAACAAAACAAAAACCGACTTCATAGGAAAAACAAATTAATATGCACTAAAAAGTAAAAAAATAATTGCGTAAAATAATTCTTCTATAATTTGATAATTAACTTACTATTTTCTACTCATCAATATGTGGGTACGAATGTGTTGTGTGGCTGATAATGTATTTACAATTATTGTTATTCGTCCATTTGTCGCGCACATATTTATGCAAATTTACGACTTATATGGTTTTGTCATGGAGTCATGTAGTCAAAACTGGACTAAAAAAATGGGACTCCATGGGAAGCAAACTCTTTCAAATAAAAAAAAAAACATTAAAATCGATTCACCCCGTCGAAAGTTATGAGGTAACAAACAAAAAAAAAAACAAAAACATACGGACGAATTAATAACCTCCTCCTTTTTTTCAAATCGGTTAAAAATAAAAACTACGAAGTCTGTTCAAATTGGTGCCCCTGATTGAATAAAAATAACTTGGTTTTATCGACTAAATACATCAATGTTATAATATTTATCGATACATTTAAGATGAGCAGCTCATTATATATTTAGATATAATGAGCTGCCCGTCTGGACTTCGTACGGGTAAAGTAAGTACCTATTTAATCCCATGCATTTTTAAATCAATGAGATATAAACATTCGCTAATCAATCTTTTCGCATGAAGTAGAGAGCTAGGGCCATATAATAATATTGTTCAATAAATCATAATACGACGCGCCCTGCATATTTTTCATGTGTTTATTATATTTTAATTTCATGTGTAATGTGTAAACTATATTTAATGACCCGGAAAATTAATTGTTAATTCACTGATTCGAATTGCATAACATTAGTGTTAGCAATATTTATCAACATGAAGTATTATTATTAATTATTTAAAATGTATATGTTGTTTATTTTCATTAAGATTTATACTTTTGTGACAATTAAACTACACTGCTTCACAACTATATATAACTGCTTCCAACCAGCCACGTGTTCGTGGTGCATTGCCGATTAACAAACGAGGCTCTGGCGACTGACTAATGGTGGTATAACCATTCCATACAGGCGTCTAAGTACCTGAGACCGATGTCTAGTAGCAGCGTCACCTGTGCTAACCGACCCGCGTGCCTTGCATGGTAATTACGGACAAAACCTTGATAGCACACACCGTTTTAATAGATACTGTTAATATAATTTAATATAAAAAATATTATTAATATACATTTTATATTTGTATCACTCCGTTACAATCGAATTTAAATTCTAATATTTTATATACAATTTCATATTATATTATTCTCACTCTTTCGAATTGCCCAGATGTAGACTCCACTATGGGGAGGTAGTTCAAATTACGAAAGACAACTCTCACTTGCATAATTTAGTACAATAATAGAATGATTTATATAACGCTAGTATTTAAATCAATTACTGTTTGCGTTGTTGTTAACCCATGTAACATGTAATGTGATATCCGGCAAAATGTAAAAACGTTATTAATATTTACGACCTGAATAACTCTTGGCTGCCATCCAATTCCGTGCAGAATTGCCGTATACCTAATACAGGTGGTGCGATAAATAATAGCGCTTTGGATATACATGATATATGTTACCTGTGATAACCTTTAACCTACATTCACTGCCATCTAAAGGGTTATTTTATATTGACCCTTTTTGGGTACCATTCACTTACCATCATATAGCTATATTTCGTTTTGAATGGTGAGTGGGCCAAAGTAATAAGATATATATCTTGTATCAATATCACTAAAAAATCATTAATTAAAAGTATAAAAAAATTTATCCGGCTTAGTCTAGTGTAATCATCGTCGATTGCAAATTTGCTCGCTAAGCTTTAGCTGAATTGATCTGATATGAGAATCAAATTTTCAAATCAAGTTAATTCCTCGTGGTAATTCGAGGAATCATCTCATATTCAGTTATTTATTACAGTGCTTATTTAGTTTGGATTCACAATGTTCTATTGTGAGGGATATAAGGATTGTTTTGCCTTACTATAATGATAGCGGTCGGTGGTTTATTTATTTTATCTCGTTGAATGGTTTTTCATATCTCGTATCGCAATTAGTTGTTCGTTTGATTTCCAATTAAAATGCGTTTAATAAAAAAATAAGGTTTTGTTTTACATACATGCGGGGGTTAGGATAAGTATTTGTACAATAAGTATAAATAATCAACCTTGATACTCTAAATATTAATAACATCAAATGTATACACAAATTATTATACGAGTGTTATCTTTCAACAGGTTTACGAATGCGATTTTATTTACAGCGAATTTTATCTCAATATTTTATATAAATTTATAACTTGCACATCTCTCAATCCTTTTGTATTAAACTTTCATGATCTTTACTGTAGATATAGAAAATAATGAAAATTATTATACGTTTAATTCTTCTTCTTCTTCTTCTTCCTAGCGTTTTCCCGGCCTAGTTATGCCAGGGTCCGCTGTTCTACATCTTTGCCTCCACTTTGCCCGGTTTAAAGCGTCGTCTTTAGTGAGATCGTGCTCTCTCAAATCGTCCCTCACAACATCGAGCCAGCGCTTCTTGGGCCTGCCGCGGGATCTGGGGCCTTCGACAACATAGTCCAGGCATCGGTTCCCAACATAGTCTGGCGGTCTGCGGCTAATGTGGCCAAACCAACGGAGACGGCTTTCCTGCAACTTATCCGCTACATCGCACACGCCAAGGCTACCACGGATGTGCTCGTTACGAATACGATCTAGTCGCGTAACACCACACATCCACCGCAGCATCTTCATTTCCGCGACGTGAAGTTGCTGAACATGTCTCGCGAGAGCTGGCCACGTTTCGCTGCCGTACAATAAGACTGGTCGGATAATGCACTTGTACACAAGGCCCTTTAATTTCACCGGTATCCTGCGATCACAGATTACCCCGGTGACTTCCCGCCATTTGGCCCAAGCTGCGTTTATTCGAGCTCTGACGTCGTGGTCAATCGTACCAGACTCGTGCAGTACGGACCCGAGGTATTTAAACTTTTCCGTCTTGATAACGGATTCTCCGCCTATCTTTATGGGTTCGGGGTCCGTACTGCCACAGGCCATATACTCGGTCTTCGCAACATTTAGCATCAGACCACCCCTCGCTAGCACACCCTTCCACTGGTTCACCTTTTGCTCCAATACCTGCTTGTCCTCATCTACCAGAGCAATGTCATCAGCATACATCATGAGCCAGGGAGACGGCTCATGGGCTTTCGCTGTGACAACGTCAAGCACTACACTGAACAGAAAAGGACTCAGGGCCGAGCCTTGGTGGACACCAACTGTGATCGGGAAAGGGTGTGTGTCGCCAACGGCGGTCCTTACTATTGATTCCGAATGATGGTATATGTCTCGGATAATGTCAATATAGATTTCTGGCACATTCTTCATCTTCAAAGCCCACCAGATAATTTGGCGTGGGACGCAGTCAAATGCCTTCTGCAGGTCTAGAAACGCCATGTACAGCGGCTTCTTCTTCTCTCTGTGGGCCTCGGTCAGTATTCTTAGGGCGAAGATAGGGTCTATGGTTCCACAGCCTGGGCGAAACCCATATTGACACTCCGAGACGGCACATTCTTGCCGAAGCCTTAAATCGATTACGCGTTCGAAGAGTTTCATGGTGTGGCACATAACCTTAATACCGCGGTAGCTTTCGCAGTCCTGTACACTACCTTTGCCTTTATATACTGGAGTAATGATACTCAATCTCCAAGAGTTGGGCATCTTCCGGCTAGTAAGTATTCGGTTAAAAAGGTCAGTAAGTAGGTTCACACCATGAGAACCCATCGCTTTCCACGCTTCAATCGGCAAGTCGTCAGGGCCTACGGCTTTACGGTTCTTCATTGTACGAAGACATTTGAGTACCTCGTCAGGTGTTACCGGTGCAACAAGTCCGAGATTAGGAGGCAGTTCTGGAGGAGACACATTAGCGTGTTGTGTGTTAAGCAACACGTTAAAGTAGCCGCGCCACCTCTCCTTCACCTTAATTGCATCGCAAACCAAAGTGCCATTAGAGTCTTTGACACAGAGACATTTTGTTATGTCTTGTGTCGCTTTCTCCCGAGCCTTTGCCAAACGGAAGATAGTCTTTTGGCCCTCGTTTGTCTCGAGCGTGTCATACAGAGGTGACAGCGTCTGGTAACGGGCTTTGGCAACTGCTCGTTTGGTGGCACATTTAACTGCTTTATATGCGTCCCGGTCTTCAGGAGATTTGGTCTCTTGCCACTTCTTAAACTGTGTCTTTTTCTCTCGAACTGCCTCCTGTACTGAGCCGTTCCACCACCATGTCTCCTTGTCGATGACGCGGCCTCCCTTCGAAGTGCCAAGCACCTGTTTTCCAATGGTGTTCACTGTTGACTGGATCCTAGACCATTGACCATCGACTGATTCCTCTGTGTCTGTGCTTAACTTGGAGCTAGCTACGACTTTACAGAATTCATGCCGTTTTGGTCCATTCAACAGCCACCATTTAGTTTTAGGTCTGCTTCGTTCAGGCACTTTTTTACTTGGCACTACCAGCATGTCCATGACAAGGATGCGGTGTTGTGTTGTGAGACATTCCCCAGGAATTACTTTGCAGTTCGTTACTCTACCAATTTGGCTTCTTCTTATGAGCAAGTAGTCGATCTGGGTGGAGTGTGGCCCACTTTTATAGGTGATGAGGTGCTCGGGTTTCTTTTGGAAGAAAGTGTTAACAATGGCAAGGTCTGATAATAAGCAGGTGCTGAGAATTGACTCCCCCTCCGCATTTTCACGACCATAGCCGAAGCCGCCATGTACACGTCCATATTCACGAGACTCCTTACCAACATGGCCGTTCAAATCTCCACCAATCACGATACCCTCGGTGTTCGGAATGCGGCAGAGCATGTCTTCCAAGTCATTCCAGAAGGTTTCCTTCTCCGATGCAGAGCCACCGACCTGTGGAGTGTAGGCGCTGATAAAATGAGTAACCACTCCTTCTATCAGTAGCTTCACCCGGAGAAGTCGGTCGCTCAGTCTATCGACTTCTAGAATACCGTTCTGGAGTGCCTCAGATAGTACTATGGCCACACCGTTCTTCCCTGATGGGGAGCCGGAGTAGATCAACTTGTAACCCAGTCCAATATCACGGGACTTGTTGCCCTTCCAACGAGTTTCTTGCAAGAATGCAACGTGAACCCTGCGCTTCGTCAATACGTCAGCCAGTTCAAGAGAGCGACCTGTGAGAGAGCCGATGTTCCAGGTGGCAAAGCGGAGCTTCTTTTTAGGTACTTGCTTCATTAGCCGTGCCCGTACTTGACACGGTAGCCCTTTCCCACTTGTCGCAGGTTTAGGGCGATGTGCCTGCGCGTCGTTTTGCGGCGACGCCCTAGCCATTGTACCCAAAATTCTGCTTTCCATTTCCATAGTAAATGGCGGTTACTGGTTTTATGAGGAGCGACTGCCGTCTGACCTCCCCAACCTAGAGTAGGGAACCAGTTCAGGATAGAGGGATGTTGAGGAAATTTGGTGGGAATTCAAGGTATAAGGATACTTATGCCACGGAAGACACAGGGTGTAGCATAAGTAGCTCGGAGAAGGCGGGGTCGCGTGCCCGTATGTTTATATCACTTATACCGGACAGGTACAAAGATACAAACACCTCCCTGCCTTTGCCTCCTCCCCTCCTTGCCTGTAATTAATTATTCACAAATATAAAAAAATGTATAAAAGATATATATTTAAAAAACATTATAATCTGCGTTTGGTTTCTTAGTAGTTATATAAAATTTGTATCGAATAAAATATGCCTATCGTCAGGTATGTTTTATGTAGACAAAAAATCGAAGTCAATCATAATATAATAAATTAAATATTTAAAATCCTCATGAATATTTTGTGGATAGAAGATTACAATTTAAAAAAACAATAACATAATTACTCTGATTTAACCATTACATAAATCACCACATAAAATAATTTGATTTATGATTACTTTATTAATTGTTACTGCAGTAGTCGCTTCAATAGCGTCAGCCACCCCTAACTCTTCCCTCTGCCCCACGCCGTCATCCAATCCGGTCCACACCGTTAGATAAAAAAGTCTCGCATTGTCTTTTTGTCTCCTTTTTACCTTTCTCTTGTGTCCGTTGTGTTTTTTATTCATTTATTCTTTCTACATTTATAAAACACTGTCTTGTGAAAAAATTTACAGCAGCATTTCATCTATGATTATGTCAAGTACACATTATATTATAGGGACGCCAATAGTCCTGCCCTTTGGGTTTTATTGTATCTACTACCAGCAAAAGATTTTTGCTTAAATATGAAGCGCAAAAATGTTAATTATAAATTAAAAACATTTGTATTTTTTCGTAATTTTAGATTCGCTGCGAATTTGCCTTTATTTATCCTTCGTAACGAGATTTTTGATGTAGTTTCGTTACCGGAATGAGTTGCCATTTTTTGTAATGCTATTAGAAATAATAAGATTGTAAAAATTAGTAGTTTAATAAAAGTAAGTTCCCTTTGACAGTACCGAGTCATTTTAATCGAGTCAGTCTGTTAATTAGGAATGAGAAAATAAGTGTAGAAAACATGTTTTGTAACACAGAGAGTTGCAAATGCTGACAAATTTAATACCTTTCATTGATTGTGTGAGATAAATAGATTTCATATTGCTTTTTATGTTGACTATTGCTTAAATTCTATTTATATTGATAAACATGGCAGCATGCACCAGCATTTTTCTTTAAACCAACTTAATAATAGTTATACATTTTATTTATTCTCACAAATTGTAAATTTAACGTTGAACCCCACATTTTAAGTATGAAAATACATGAAGATAGATGCTCCATGCTCCATAACAAAAAAAAACGTAAAAATATTTTTTTTTAAAAGTTTATATATTTAGTACGAATAAGCTGAATTATTTTATATTCGCATTAAATGATACTAAAATGATTTAAGAAATTAACTCGAATTAACAAGAAAATAATCGTTAGCGTGGAGTTCACATTCCACATAAGTGATCGAACTATCGATTACTACGATCGGTCAAAAAGTTTTAGATGAACAAACGGGAATTCTCGACTGCTAAAACGAATTTTTTCACGCGGTCCGATAACGAAAATTCCATTTGAGCTCAAAATGGCAACGATTATAGAGTTTTCATTTTTTATCGCAATACAAGAAGTATTTTAAATAGAATCACATATCCTTTTTTTATAAAAGCTGAAAATGTAAAATATTTTTCAGTAATTCCAGTGAAAGGATTTTTGTTTATGATGATAGTTTTACTCAGGAATTGTTTAACTGTTTGATTGCCTAATAAATAAAATAAACATTAATATATTTCATAGAACTTGATAGGTTAAGATAATGATGTGACGTCATTGTAAATCTCAATCTCATGCTGTATGTAAATATTCAAAGTAAGCCTGTACTGGAAATATGCTGTTTTTTTATTAATCACCGTGTTTTAATACTTAACTAGCTGTACCCCGCAGTTTCACCCGTATAATTAACAAAAATAAGCCTAGAACCTTCCTCGATAAAAGGACTATACAACACAAAAATAATTTTAAAATTCGAACCAGTAGTTCCTGAGATTAGTAGGATCAAGCAAACAAACTCTTCAGCTTTATATACTAGTATAGTAATAGTATGCCCGAATGAGAAAATTAATTCTAGTTCACAATTGTTTATGATACTGGCCGCTACAATAATACTATTTATTATTCTTTATTCGGAGCAAAAACAGAGCTTTTAATATAGGATACAAGAAAGAGTTAAACAAAAAATATAACGTTTAGTTAAAAAATGTTTTTTTACAATTAGTGAATTCACGGATGATAGATAGCCTTGCGAATGAAACGAACGCGTCCGGGCGATTTTTTCGTTATTTTGTACATGACTACACAATTGTACAAAAAAAACTAGATTTTCGCAGGTCAGCATTTTTTCTTTTCCGAGCATTTGATAGGTTTTTAATTTAACCATCTATAAATGTGCAATGCTTGGAGATTGAATTAATTAATTTAAAGTTAAATTGATTTCAATGACATCGTGTAATGCTTTTTATTATTTCAGCTGAAATGACAAAGTGGAGAGAATGTAGATAGAAGACCGTGAGTTCGAATCCTGTTATTAACGTATCACGTATTTCTTTTTAAAATTTATTAGATGCTCGACGTTGAAGCAAAAGCATGATGAAATATTATAACGCAGGAACGTAGGTAAGCGAAATTAGATTTAAATCTTCTTTTCAAGTGAGGAGAGGCACCTTTTCCATGGTAAAGGGATATTTGTGGATTGTTCAAAAGTATATTTGTTTCTTTCCTTCATTATATGAAGAATTACTTAGAAAGATTAATAATTTTTTAAACTAGTTGGCATATAAATTAGTTGTAATTGCATGCACCTTAAATTGCCTGAAATAAAAGATTATTTACATGTTTATTTCTTTTATGTTTATTTGTTTATGGCTTTTTTATTGTTCTATTTTTAAAACTTCAACGAAGACTTTTCTGAATAATTTAGGTCAGCTCGCATCACATACGTCCCTTTTGTGTGCATCTAAGAATGACAGTACAGTGGCATTGTGCGACCAATGAAACGTGGAAACGAGTGACTTTTTATAATCAAAATAACCCCATTATCAAAATCGCCGTTTGCTTACATTGGTGTTAAGTCTTGGAAACGTATTATTCGTTAACTTTTCCTTCCCATCAATACAATATAGGAAGTTGTTTTGGTTCCATTCTAAGATTCCATTCAAATTGAGTGACGGAGTAACTACAGACACTAGAAACACAGCAAAGTTAGTCGTGGCTATTGCCTCGGCTACAGAATACCGATTGGTTTATATTTTCTTTAACAATCAATATTTATGCGGACTATTTTTATTTACCATTGATTAGGTGGATTAATAGCTTGCCTTTCTCAAATATTATATTTAAAATATTATTTTATTTTGTTTAGTTTAATTTTGTTCAGTAATTTATTTATTTATATTTTATAGGTGAAAGTTTGTATAAGATTTATGTTTTTTTTCTTTTCTAAAGCTAATTGTAAGATTACGCTGTAGTTACTATTTTCAACAAAATTAAAAGGTTAATAGGTAAATTTTGTTAACCCTCATTTAAGCATGTAATGTCCACATCGAGAAGACACAATTGTAAATATTTTCGGTTAATTGTATTACTGTATATCGTTGTTGCCTGTATAATTGTAGTCAGTTTTGTGGACTAAATATATATATATATATATATATATATATATATATATATATATATATATACATATATATATATATATATATATATATATATATATATATATATATATATATATATGTATATATATATATATTGTAGGAATATAGGAGGGTAGTAGTGGGAGGAAGGGTATTTAAAGGAGGGTGGACGGTAGACAGGCCTCTTTTTGCTATCGTGTGTTCGGTCGATTGGTGTCATACTGTGTTATTTTTGTAATCCATTGCGATTAAGTTTGTTAGTGTCGTGTTGCTAGGGTTAGTTTTGAATTAAATTAGGAGAATTGTTGTTACATAAATTCATTAGTAAAAATTGTCGAATAGTGATTTTGTAAAATTGATTAAATTTATTATCTAGTTTTCTGTAATTTTGTTTTTAAAAAAATCCCTTCTGATCTGGTTTCTAAGATCAGAAGTGGGATACTAACTTATTCAGCCCACTACGGCTTGGCCTAGCTCATAATATTTCTTTTTTTCTTTTTGCTTTTATTATTTATTTCTTTTTTTTTTCTTGAATTACCCTCATTTGAAGTTGTATTTTTTTCTCTTTAAAAAAAAAAAAAGCAAATTTATAATTTTCTTCATTAGTTGTTTCGCTGGATTATTTTAAATATCGTGTCGTATTGTTGTTAAGTATATTTGTTAGAGAAAATAGTTAAGATTAGGAATAGTGTGTGCTGAGATCGAGTGATTTCAAGGTGAGTCTTTTTGATCGTTATTGATATTTTTCTTTTTCTTGAAAATGTCTGAACGTGTGCTTAATCGTAGTCGCAGTGATAGTGATCCTCGTCGTGATCGTTGCGATAGTCAGGGTAATAGGTCCCGCGAAAAATCTCTTAACGAGACTGATATGTTAAGACTTGAAATTAAGGCAATGATGTCTCGACTTAAGGCGTTAGAAGGGAAAACAAGGGCTTCACCCTTGCCGGGTCCATCGTCTGGTCGTACATTAGCGTATACCCACGACCGCGAGGAGGAAAATGTGATAATCGCTAGTGCCCATGGCAGACAATCTTCACGACAATTACGTACGCCATCGCATGAGGGTGGTAGGTCCCGTGCATCCAAAAGGGCGCGACAGTTGTCTCCGTTAGGCCGCCGTTCAGCTTCACGTTCGCCTTCGCCACAACGTAATGCAACGATCCGCGACCGGGAGCCTCGCCACAATTCGCGACCGCGTTCGACTATACCGCCGTTACGATCCACAGGCCTAGGAGCAAGGGACGAGGGTATACCGCCGAACTCGATACAGGCTAGCGTTAACGATTACATTATTAATACCATGCGTTCGATTAGCGCGGCGGGCAAATCATCTCAGCATTATTACATATCAAGCTTTGATCCAAACATACATAACTTTGATGATTGGTGTCTAGAGGTAGATCGTGCAAAAGTTTTAAATAATTGGACCGATTATGAATGCCTTTCACGAATAGGGAATTGTCTACTAGGGGATGCGAAATCATGGCTCAACGAATGGGTCTCCAGCGATCGTAGTTGGACAAATTTCAAGAAAGAGTTTGTCTCTCTGTGTCCTAAAGTACCAGACTTCGCGGGCATATTGTTCGAAGTAATGACGAAAAGCTCTGATGACTACCCGACTTATGCGGAATACGTACGGCGATCGTTGCTTCGTTTGCGTATAGTACAAGGGCTTAGTGATGAGCTTGTATCAGCTATAATAATTCGCGGTATAACTGATCCGAATATTAGAGCTTCAGCAACGAACGCTAAACTTTCACCTAATAACTTAGTTGAGTTCTTTTCGATTTACGTTAAACCTACTACAAGCAATGCTTCTAAACAATCGTCCTCGCGTCCCGATTTACAAAACAATACGATAGGTAAACGCCCTATGGAATATTCACGTAAACGAAACCTCAGTGACATTAGGTGCTACTCCTGCGGTCTGTTAGGGCATAGACAGGCTTCATGTAGTAAGAGAGCCAGGCTAGAGCAACCGTCGAATAGTTCTTCAAATAGTGAAAGGGTTAGGCAGTCAACTTCCACATTTGTGCCGTCTACACCTGAGCCATGTACGTATTGTAGGAAACCAGGACACAGAGCTGAAACTTGTTTTGCTAAGCAGCGTGCAGAAGCTTCGAACAAAGAGCGAATAAATTTTTGCAGCGAGTCTGTCCAGCCAGAGATGTCATAGCGGCTACTATACAGAATCAGCCGGTTGATGTTCTCATTGATAGCGGTTCTTCTGTGTCATTAGTCTCATCATCGTTGCTAAAGTATTTCAAATGTTCCTACACACCAACATTTCGGGTTTTAAAAGGCTTGGGTAGTCAAGAAATTGAGAGTACTTTTTACGTTACCTTACCAATCAAATTCGACACTTTAACTCTTGAAGTAGATTTCTTTGTGGTGTCCTCTGAGTTTATGAACGTGTCGGTAATCATTGGGACAGATGTTTTAAACAGGGAAGGTGTTAGATACGTTCGCACAAAAAATTGCCAGTTACTGACAAGAACAAGTGACAATTTGAAAACGGTAATGAATGTTTACTCTGAGCCTTCAACACCAATTAATACACCGTTGGTAGGTAATGATTTGGACAAATTACTGGGAATTATCGGTAAATTCTCTCAGTATTTCATTACCGGGACTGCAACATCAACTGTAAATACAGGGTACATGTCGATTAAAGTTAAAACTAGTAGCCCTGTGTATTATCGACCGTATCAACTGTCACATTCAGAAACTCTTCGCGTGCGTGATATAATAAGAGACTTACTTGACAAACAGATAATAGAGGAGTCTGAGTCTGACTACGCAAGTCCAATCCTGCTCGTCAAAAAGAAAGATGGGTCGGATAGGATGTGCGTCGATTATCGGAAACTCAACGAAATTACTATCAAAGACAGATTTCCTTTGCCTCGTATAGATGATTGTTTAGACCGTTTGGGTAATAATAAATACTTTACATCCTTGGACATGGCAACCGGCTTTCACCAGATTCCTCTAGATCCTCAATCTATTCCGCTTACGGCATTCGTCACACCGGAAGGACATTATCAATATCGGAAAATGCCTTACGGTTTGGCGAATGCACCAGTCGTTTATCAGCGTATCATCTCTAAGACCCTTCGCGAGCTCATTAATTCCGGGAACATTCTCGTATACATCGACGATATTTTAATTATGAGTAAAACCATCGATCAGGGCTTGACTTTGCTTGATAGGGTACTTCATACGTTGACAAGAGCTGGCTTTTCCATCAACTTAAAGAAATGTTCATTTTTAGCTACTAGTATAGAGTACTTGGGTCGCACAATTAGCAAAGGTCAGGTTAGGCCGAGTCATGAGAAGGTGCGAGCTTTGATTGACTCAGCCGCACCGAAAAATGTAAAGCAAGTAAGGCAATTTCTGGGGTTGGCTAGTTATTTTAGGCGGTACATCGCGGGTTTTGCACAGAAGGCTTCCTGTATTGCAGCTCTTACCAGAAAGGGAGTCAACTTTCACTGGGGTGCCGACCAACAAGCCGCGCGTCAATACTTCATAGATTGCCTTACAAGTGAGCCGGTACTTGCCATCTACGACCCTTCGCTACCGATAGAAATTCATACGGATGCAAGTTCTATTGGTTACGGAGCAGTGTTAATGCAGGTACATGAAGGAAATCGTAAGCGAGTGGTATCTTACTTTAGCAGACTCACCCGGGGGGCTGAGAGCAGGTACCACTCGTACGAGCTTGAGACCTTGGCAGTAGTGAAGGCTCTTGAGTATTTCAGACACTATCTTGTGGGTGTGCACTTCACCGTGGTTACTGACTGCAACGCTTTAAAGCTAACCCAGCGTAAGAAAGACCTGTTGCCCAGGGTAGCCCGGTGGTGGGTATACCTCCAAGACTTTGATTTTAGCCTTGAGTACAGAAAAGGTTTTCTGCTGTCTCATGCGGACTACTTTAGCCGGAATCCAGTTAACATATGTACGATTCAAAAACCTTTAAACTGGGCCCAAGTTGCTCAGGCAGCTGACGAGGAGACGCAGTCTTTAAAGCAAAGGCTATCGGATGGACAGTTAGACCCTAGTCGTTATATAGTTAAAAACGATATCCTTTATGTTAAGCTGACACCTACTGGTGAGAGTCCTAAACTTTGTTGCTTTATTCCCAAAGGACATAGGCTTAGCCTTATGCGCATTTTTCATGATGAACACGATCATCTCGGGGTCGATAAAACAGTAGATTTAATTACAAAACATTTTTGGTTCCCAGGGTTGAAAAAATTTGCACAAAAGTACATTTCCCATTGTTTAATTTGTCTTTCTCACAAAAAAGTAGCCCGTGCTCCTCTTCAGCCAATTCATTCTTGGGAAAAACCAGATTTACCTTTTGAGACAGTGCATATAGATACTTTAGGCCCCCTGCCAGAAAGTGACGGGTATCGTCACGTACTCATTGTTGTAGATGCGTTTTCTAAATTTTGTTTGCTATATCCCATGTACCGACAGGACACTGATGAACTGAAACGACACTTTACGAACATGATTTCAATCTTTGGAACGCCAAAACTGATCGTCACTGACAGGGGCCGCATGTTCCAAAGCGTCGATTTTCTTAATTGGGTCAAGGATATGGGTTGTGATACTCATTTTATAACACCCGAAATGCACCAATCTAATGGACAGGTTGAACGATATTGCCGTACCGTACTCAATATGGTCCGTATTGAGTGCAACCACCGACAGAAGAAGTGGCCTGCGGTTATGTGGAAGTTACAACTGACTCTCAACATAACAAAACACAAGACGACGCGATACTCTGCCTTGAACTTGCTCATAGGCGTCGAAGCGGCTACACCGCTCATACGCAGCTTGATACGAGATGTAGCTCTTGAAGGTTCCAGTGGTAATCGGGAAGCCATTCGTGAGATGAGTCGTCAGAGAGCGTTTGAACATATATGTGACAATCAAGCCCGTCAGGACGCCTACGTTAACAGGAGACGTAAGCCAACTCAAACCTTTGAACTACACTCCTTAGTATTTGTTCGTAAGCAGGCGCAGTCAACCGGGAAGTTAGACTCGTGTATGCGAGGACCTTACCGGGTGGTGAAGATACTTCCACACGGTCGCTATGAGCTGCAGCTACTGGCTGGCTCGTATGGCAAGTCGACTCAAGCGGCTGCGGAATATATTGTTCCGTGGCTTGGAGAATGGACCCCTGATGTTTGTGCTGCTTTCTTTGATGGTGAGTGTCTGCTCTATTTTCGCTTGCAATTTAAGATCAGCTTTGAATTTACTGATGTTCTAAAATCTTTATGAGCCAATATGTTTTGTTTATTTGTTATGATTGGAATACTATCCTATAGCCTCGGGGCTAAAGTAAGGCAAATTTAACAAGTTGATACGGTGACGTTTGTCTTGGAGTGTATCGGACACGCTACTGTAGGATCCCTGAGCTGAGGATAACCATTTGTCTTGGAGTGCATCGGACTGTGGTTATCCTCGGGAGGCTGGGCGGGGATAACCAGTTGTCTTGGAGTGCATCGGACTGTGGTTATCCCGCGGATAATAGCGGGCCTGTGATAACTGTTGTCTTGGAGTGCATCGGACGCGTTATCACAGGAGTGACTTTGGCCTGGGATAATTGATATCTTGGAGTGTATCGGATTCATTATCCCAGGTAATTGAGTGCTTCGTTTTGAATATATCTTAGAGAGCATCAGACATACTATCCTTGTGTGTTCGACAGCTTGACTTTGTGGGTCAGTTGTCTTGAAGCAGGTTTCATGTAAAATAAAAAGAGAGCTTAGCTTATGATAGCTATCAGCGTCGACAGCATTGTTGATTCGCAATATGCAGAAAAATCTGTGGTTTTATTTTCATGTTACAGACGCAGATACTGAAGAAGAGGAATTAACTGCCAGTGTCGACTTGCGTCCCGGTGTTGTACAGCCTGTGGAAGAGATCGAGCCGCAACAAGGACCCTCAGGAATACAGAGACTCTCAGAACTAGCTGTCTCCACTGTGAACGAAGAAAACCCCCTGCTCTCCGTCCCAATCGTGGAAACGGATCGTGACAGTTGAAAATAAAGAAGCCCGGGGACGGTCTTCTGTCAGGAAAGGCCGTGTAGGAATATAGGAGGGTAGTAGTGGGAGGAAGGGTATTTAAAGGAGGGTGGACGGTAGACAGGCCTCTTTTTGCTATCGTGTGTTCGGTCGATTGGTGTCATACTGTGTTATTTTTGTAATCCATTGCGATTAAGTTTGTTAGTGTCGTGTTGCTAGGGTTAGTTTTGAATTAAATTAGGAGAATTGTTGTTACATAAATTCATTAGTAAAAATTGTCGAATAGTGATTTTGTAAAATTGATTAAATTTATTATCTAGTTTTCTGTAATTTTGTTTTTAAAAAAATCCCTTCTGATCTGGTTTCTAAGATCAGAAGTGGGATACTAACTTATTCAGCCCACTACGGCTTGGCCTAGCTCATAATATTTCTTTTTTTCTTTTTGCTTTTATTATTTATTTCTTTTTTTTTTCTTGAATTACCCTCATTTGAAGTTGTATTTTTTTCTCTTTAAAAAAAAAAAAAGCAAATTTATAATTTTCTTCATTAGTTGTTTCGCTGGATTATTTTAAATATCGTGTCGTATTGTTGTTAAGTATATTTGTTAGAGAAAATAGTTAAGATTAGGAATAGTGTGTGCTGAGATCGAGTGATTTCAAGGTGAGTCTTTTTGATCGTTATTGATATTTTTCTTTTTCTTGAAAATGTCTGAACGTGTGCTTAATCGTAGTCGCAGTGATAGTGATCCTCGTCGTGATCGTTGCGATAGTCAGGGTAATAGGTCCCGCGAAAAATCTCTTAACGAGACTGATATGTTAAGACTTGAAATTAAGGCAATGATGTCTCGACTTAAGGCGTTAGAAGGGAAAACAAGGGCTTCACCCTTGCCGGGTCCATCGTCTGGTCGTACATTAGCGTATACCCACGACCGCGAGGAGGAAAATGTGATAATCGCTAGTGCCCATGGCAGACAATCTTCACGACAATTACGTACGCCATCGCATGAGGGTGGTAGGTCCCGTGCATCCAAAAGGGCGCGACAGTTGTCTCCGTTAGGCCGCCGTTCAGCTTCACGTTCGCCTTCGCCACAACGTAATGCAACGATCCGCGACCGGGAGCCTCGCCACAATTCGCGACCGCGTTCGACTATACCGCCGTTACGATCCACAGGCCTAGGAGCAAGGGACGAGGGTATACCGCCGAACTCGATACAGGCTAGCGTTAACGATTACATTATTAATACCATGCGTTCGATTAGCGCGGCGGGCAAATCATCTCAGCATTATTACATATCAAGCTTTGATCCAAACATACATAACTTTGATGATTGGTGTCTAGAGGTAGATCGTGCAAAAGTTTTAAATAATTGGACCGATTATGAATGCCTTTCACGAATAGGGAATTGTCTACTAGGGGATGCGAAATCATGGCTCAACGAATGGGTCTCCAGCGATCGTAGTTGGACAAATTTCAAGAAAGAGTTTGTCTCTCTGTGTCCTAAAGTACCAGACTTCGCGGGCATATTGTTCGAAGTAATGACGAAAAGCTCTGATGACTACCCGACTTATGCGGAATACGTACGGCGATCGTTGCTTCGTTTGCGTATAGTACAAGGGCTTAGTGATGAGCTTGTATCAGCTATAATAATTCGCGGTATAACTGATCCGAATATTAGAGCTTCAGCAACGAACGCTAAACTTTCACCTAATAACTTAGTTGAGTTCTTTTCGATTTACGTTAAACCTACTACAAGCAATGCTTCTAAACAATCGTCCTCGCGTCCCGATTTACAAAACAATACGATAGGTAAACGCCCTATGGAATATTCACGTAAACGAAACCTCAGTGACATTAGGTGCTACTCCTGCGGTCTGTTAGGGCATAGACAGGCTTCATGTAGTAAGAGAGCCAGGCTAGAGCAACCGTCGAATAGTTCTTCAAATAGTGAAAGGGTTAGGCAGTCAACTTCCACATTTGTGCCGTCTACACCTGAGCCATGTACGTATTGTAGGAAACCAGGACACAGAGCTGAAACTTGTTTTGCTAAGCAGCGTGCAGAAGCTTCGAACAAAGAGCGAATAAATTTTTGCAGCGAGTCTGTCCAGCCAGAGATGTCATAGCGGCTACTATACAGAATCAGCCGGTTGATGTTCTCATTGATAGCGGTTCTTCTGTGTCATTAGTCTCATCATCGTTGCTAAAGTATTTCAAATGTTCCTACACACCAACATTTCGGGTTTTAAAAGGCTTGGGTAGTCAAGAAATTGAGAGTACTTTTTACGTTACCTTACCAATCAAATTCGACACTTTAACTCTTGAAGTAGATTTCTTTGTGGTGTCCTCTGAGTTTATGAACGTGTCGGTAATCATTGGGACAGATGTTTTAAACAGGGAAGGTGTTAGATACGTTCGCACAAAAAATTGCCAGTTACTGACAAGAACAAGTGACAATTTGAAAACGGTAATGAATGTTTACTCTGAGCCTTCAACACCAATTAATACACCGTTGGTAGGTAATGATTTGGACAAATTACTGGGAATTATCGGTAAATTCTCTCAGTATTTCATTACCGGGACTGCAACATCAACTGTAAATACAGGGTACATGTCGATTAAAGTTAAAACTAGTAGCCCTGTGTATTATCGACCGTATCAACTGTCACATTCAGAAACTCTTCGCGTGCGTGATATAATAAGAGACTTACTTGACAAACAGATAATAGAGGAGTCTGAGTCTGACTACGCAAGTCCAATCCTGCTCGTCAAAAAGAAAGATGGGTCGGATAGGATGTGCGTCGATTATCGGAAACTCAACGAAATTACTATCAAAGACAGATTTCCTTTGCCTCGTATAGATGATTGTTTAGACCGTTTGGGTAATAATAAATACTTTACATCCTTGGACATGGCAACCGGCTTTCACCAGATTCCTCTAGATCCTCAATCTATTCCGCTTACGGCATTCGTCACACCGGAAGGACATTATCAATATCGGAAAATGCCTTACGGTTTGGCGAATGCACCAGTCGTTTATCAGCGTATCATCTCTAAGACCCTTCGCGAGCTCATTAATTCCGGGAACATTCTCGTATACATCGACGATATTTTAATTATGAGTAAAACCATCGATCAGGGCTTGACTTTGCTTGATAGGGTACTTCATACGTTGACAAGAGCTGGCTTTTCCATCAACTTAAAGAAATGTTCATTTTTAGCTACTAGTATAGAGTACTTGGGTCGCACAATTAGCAAAGGTCAGGTTAGGCCGAGTCATGAGAAGGTGCGAGCTTTGATTGACTCAGCCGCACCGAAAAATGTAAAGCAAGTAAGGCAATTTCTGGGGTTGGCTAGTTATTTTAGGCGGTACATCGCGGGTTTTGCACAGAAGGCTTCCTGTATTGCAGCTCTTACCAGAAAGGGAGTCAACTTTCACTGGGGTGCCGACCAACAAGCCGCGCGTCAATACTTCATAGATTGCCTTACAAGTGAGCCGGTACTTGCCATCTACGACCCTTCGCTACCGATAGAAATTCATACGGATGCAAGTTCTATTGGTTACGGAGCAGTGTTAATGCAGGTACATGAAGGAAATCGTAAGCGAGTGGTATCTTACTTTAGCAGACTCACCCGGGGGGCTGAGAGCAGGTACCACTCGTACGAGCTTGAGACCTTGGCAGTAGTGAAGGCTCTTGAGTATTTCAGACACTATCTTGTGGGTGTGCACTTCACCGTGGTTACTGACTGCAACGCTTTAAAGCTAACCCAGCGTAAGAAAGACCTGTTGCCCAGGGTAGCCCGGTGGTGGGTATACCTCCAAGACTTTGATTTTAGCCTTGAGTACAGAAAAGGTTTTCTGCTGTCTCATGCGGACTACTTTAGCCGGAATCCAGTTAACATATGTACGATTCAAAAACCTTTAAACTGGGCCCAAGTTGCTCAGGCAGCTGACGAGGAGACGCAGTCTTTAAAGCAAAGGCTATCGGATGGACAGTTAGACCCTAGTCGTTATATAGTTAAAAACGATATCCTTTATGTTAAGCTGACACCTACTGGTGAGAGTCCTAAACTTTGTTGCTTTATTCCCAAAGGACATAGGCTTAGCCTTATGCGCATTTTTCATGATGAACACGATCATCTCGGGGTCGATAAAACAGTAGATTTAATTACAAAACATTTTTGGTTCCCAGGGTTGAAAAAATTTGCACAAAAGTACATTTCCCATTGTTTAATTTGTCTTTCTCACAAAAAAGTAGCCCGTGCTCCTCTTCAGCCAATTCATTCTTGGGAAAAACCAGATTTACCTTTTGAGACAGTGCATATAGATACTTTAGGCCCCCTGCCAGAAAGTGACGGGTATCGTCACGTACTCATTGTTGTAGATGCGTTTTCTAAATTTTGTTTGCTATATCCCATGTACCGACAGGACACTGATGAACTGAAACGACACTTTACGAACATGATTTCAATCTTTGGAACGCCAAAACTGATCGTCACTGACAGGGGCCGCATGTTCCAAAGCGTCGATTTTCTTAATTGGGTCAAGGATATGGGTTGTGATACTCATTTTATAACACCCGAAATGCACCAATCTAATGGACAGGTTGAACGATATTGCCGTACCGTACTCAATATGGTCCGTATTGAGTGCAACCACCGACAGAAGAAGTGGCCTGCGGTTATGTGGAAGTTACAACTGACTCTCAACATAACAAAACACAAGACGACGCGATACTCTGCCTTGAACTTGCTCATAGGCGTCGAAGCGGCTACACCGCTCATACGCAGCTTGATACGAGATGTAGCTCTTGAAGGTTCCAGTGGTAATCGGGAAGCCATTCGTGAGATGAGTCGTCAGAGAGCGTTTGAACATATATGTGACAATCAAGCCCGTCAGGACGCCTACGTTAACAGGAGACGTAAGCCAACTCAAACCTTTGAACTACACTCCTTAGTATTTGTTCGTAAGCAGGCGCAGTCAACCGGGAAGTTAGACTCGTGTATGCGAGGACCTTACCGGGTGGTGAAGATACTTCCACACGGTCGCTATGAGCTGCAGCTACTGGCTGGCTCGTATGGCAAGTCGACTCAAGCGGCTGCGGAATATATTGTTCCGTGGCTTGGAGAATGGACCCCTGATGTTTGTGCTGCTTTCTTTGATGGTGAGTGTCTGCTCTATTTTCGCTTGCAATTTAAGATCAGCTTTGAATTTACTGATGTTCTAAAATCTTTATGAGCCAATATGTTTTGTTTATTTGTTATGATTGGAATACTATCCTATAGCCTCGGGGCTAAAGTAAGGCAAATTTAACAAGTTGATACGGTGACGTTTGTCTTGGAGTGTATCGGACACGCTACTGTAGGATCCCTGAGCTGAGGATAACCATTTGTCTTGGAGTGCATCGGACTGTGGTTATCCTCGGGAGGCTGGGCGGGGATAACCAGTTGTCTTGGAGTGCATCGGACTGTGGTTATCCCGCGGATAATAGCGGGCCTGTGATAACTGTTGTCTTGGAGTGCATCGGACGCGTTATCACAGGAGTGACTTTGGCCTGGGATAATTGATATCTTGGAGTGTATCGGATTCATTATCCCAGGTAATTGAGTGCTTCGTTTTGAATATATCTTAGAGAGCATCAGACATACTATCCTTGTGTGTTCGACAGCTTGACTTTGTGGGTCAGTTGTCTTGAAGCAGGTTTCATGTAAAATAAAAAGAGAGCTTAGCTTATGATAGCTATCAGCGTCGACAGCATTGTTGATTCGCAATATGCAGAAAAATCTGTGGTTTTATTTTCATGTTACAGACGCAGATACTGAAGAAGAGGAATTAACTGCCAGTGTCGACTTGCGTCCCGGTGTTGTACAGCCTGTGGAAGAGATCGAGCCGCAACAAGGACCCTCAGGAATACAGAGACTCTCAGAACTAGCTGTCTCCACTGTGAACGAAGAAAACCCCCTGCTCTCCGTCCCAATCGTGGAAACGGATCGTGACAGTTGAAAATAAAGAAGCCCGGGGACGGTCTTCTGTCAGGAAAGGCCGTGTAGGAATATAGGAGGGTAGTAGTGGGAGGAAGGGTATTTAAAGGAGGGTGGACGGTAGACAGGCCTCTTTTTGCTATCGTGTGTTCGGTCGATTGGTGTCATACTGTGTTATTTTTGTAATCCATTGCGATTAAGTTTGTTAGTGTCGTGTTGCTAGGGTTAGTTTTGAATTAAATTAGGAGAATTGTTGTTACATAAATTCATTAGTAAAAATTGTCGAATAGTGATTTTGTAAAATTGATTAAATTTATTATCTAGTTTTCTGTAATTTTGTTTTTAAAAAAATCCCTTCTGATCTGGTTTCTAAGATCAGAAGTGGGATACTAACTTATTCAGCCCACTACGGCTTGGCCTAGCTCATAATATTTCTTTTTTTCTTTTTGCTTTTATTATTTATTTCTTTTTTTTTTCTTGAATTACCCTCATTTGAAGTTGTATTTTTTTCTCTTTAAAAAAAAAAAAAGCAAATTTATAATTTTCTTCATTAGTTGTTTCGCTGGATTATTTTAAATATCGTGTCGTATTGTTGTTAAGTATATTTGTTAGAGAAAATAGTTAAGATTAGGAATAGTGTGTGCTGAGATCGAGTGATTTCAAGGTGAGTCTTTTTGATCGTTATTGATATTTTTCTTTTTCTTGAAAATGTCTGAACGTGTGCTTAATCGTAGTCGCAGTGATAGTGATCCTCGTCGTGATCGTTGCGATAGTCAGGGTAATAGGTCCCGCGAAAAATCTCTTAACGAGACTGATATGTTAAGACTTGAAATTAAGGCAATGATGTCTCGACTTAAGGCGTTAGAAGGGAAAACAAGGGCTTCACCCTTGCCGGGTCCATCGTCTGGTCGTACATTAGCGTATACCCACGACCGCGAGGAGGAAAATGTGATAATCGCTAGTGCCCATGGCAGACAATCTTCACGACAATTACGTACGCCATCGCATGAGGGTGGTAGGTCCCGTGCATCCAAAAGGGCGCGACAGTTGTCTCCGTTAGGCCGCCGTTCAGCTTCACGTTCGCCTTCGCCACAACGTAATGCAACGATCCGCGACCGGGAGCCTCGCCACAATTCGCGACCGCGTTCGACTATACCGCCGTTACGATCCACAGGCCTAGGAGCAAGGGACGAGGGTATACCGCCGAACTCGATACAGGCTAGCGTTAACGATTACATTATTAATACCATGCGTTCGATTAGCGCGGCGGGCAAATCATCTCAGCATTATTACATATCAAGCTTTGATCCAAACATACATAACTTTGATGATTGGTGTCTAGAGGTAGATCGTGCAAAAGTTTTAAATAATTGGACCGATTATGAATGCCTTTCACGAATAGGGAATTGTCTACTAGGGGATGCGAAATCATGGCTCAACGAATGGGTCTCCAGCGATCGTAGTTGGACAAATTTCAAGAAAGAGTTTGTCTCTCTGTGTCCTAAAGTACCAGACTTCGCGGGCATATTGTTCGAAGTAATGACGAAAAGCTCTGATGACTACCCGACTTATGCGGAATACGTACGGCGATCGTTGCTTCGTTTGCGTATAGTACAAGGGCTTAGTGATGAGCTTGTATCAGCTATAATAATTCGCGGTATAACTGATCCGAATATTAGAGCTTCAGCAACGAACGCTAAACTTTCACCTAATAACTTAGTTGAGTTCTTTTCGATTTACGTTAAACCTACTACAAGCAATGCTTCTAAACAATCGTCCTCGCGTCCCGATTTACAAAACAATACGATAGGTAAACGCCCTATGGAATATTCACGTAAACGAAACCTCAGTGACATTAGGTGCTACTCCTGCGGTCTGTTAGGGCATAGACAGGCTTCATGTAGTAAGAGAGCCAGGCTAGAGCAACCGTCGAATAGTTCTTCAAATAGTGAAAGGGTTAGGCAGTCAACTTCCACATTTGTGCCGTCTACACCTGAGCCATGTACGTATTGTAGGAAACCAGGACACAGAGCTGAAACTTGTTTTGCTAAGCAGCGTGCAGAAGCTTCGAACAAAGAGCGAATAAATTTTTGCAGCGAGTCTGTCCAGCCAGAGATGTCATAGCGGCTACTATACAGAATCAGCCGGTTGATGTTCTCATTGATAGCGGTTCTTCTGTGTCATTAGTCTCATCATCGTTGCTAAAGTATTTCAAATGTTCCTACACACCAACATTTCGGGTTTTAAAAGGCTTGGGTAGTCAAGAAATTGAGAGTACTTTTTACGTTACCTTACCAATCAAATTCGACACTTTAACTCTTGAAGTAGATTTCTTTGTGGTGTCCTCTGAGTTTATGAACGTGTCGGTAATCATTGGGACAGATGTTTTAAACAGGGAAGGTGTTAGATACGTTCGCACAAAAAATTGCCAGTTACTGACAAGAACAAGTGACAATTTGAAAACGGTAATGAATGTATTGACCATCGACTGATTCCTCTGTGTCTGTGCTTAACTTGGAGCTAGCTACGACTTTACAGAATTCATGCCGTTTTGGTCCATTCAACAGCCACCATTTAGTTTTAGGTCTGCTTCGTTCAGGCACTTTTTTACTTGGCACTACCAGCATGTCCATGACAAGGATGCGGTGTTGTGTTGTGAGACATTCCCCAGGAATTACTTTGCAGTTCGTTACTCTACCAATTTGGCTTCTTCTTATGAGCAAGTAGTCGATCTGGGTGGAGTGTGGCCCACTTTTATAGGTGATGAGGTGCTCGGGTTTCTTTTGGAAGAAAGTGTTAACAATGGCAAGGTCTGATAATAAGCAGGTGCTGAGAATTGACTCCCCCTCCGCATTTTCACGACCATAGCCGAAGCCGCCATGTACACGTCCATATTCACGAGACTCCTTACCAACATGGCCGTTCAAATCTCCACCAATCACGATACCCTCGGTGTTCGGAATGCGGCAGAGCATGTCTTCCAAGTCATTCCAGAAGGTTTCCTTCTCCGATGCAGAGCCACCGACCTGTGGAGTGTAGGCGCTGATAAAATGAGTAACCACTCCTTCTATCAGTAGCTTCACCCGGAGAAGTCGGTCGCTCAGTCTATCGACTTCTAGAATACCGTTCTGGAGTGCCTCAGATAGTACTATGGCCACACCGTTCTTCCCTGATGGGGAGCCGGAGTAGATCAACTTGTAACCCAGTCCAATATCACGGGACTTGTTGCCCTTCCAACGAGTTTCTTGCAAGAATGCAACGTGAACCCTGCGCTTCGTCAATACGTCAGCCAGTTCAAGAGAGCGACCTGTGAGAGAGCCGATGTTCCAGGTGGCAAAGCGGAGCTTCTTTTTAGGTACTTGCTTCATTAGCCGTGCCCGTACTTGACACGGTAGCCCTTTCCCACTTGTCGCAGGTTTAGGGCGATGTGCCTGCGCGTCGTTTTGCGGCGACGCCCTAGCCATTGTACCCAAAATTCTGCTTTCCATTTCCATAGTAAATGGCGGTTACTGGTTTTATGAGGAGCGACTGCCGTCTGACCTCCCCAACCTAGAGTAGGGAACCAGTTCAGGATAGAGGGATGTTGAGGAAATTTGGTGGGAATTCAAGGTATAAGGATACTTATGCCACGGAAGACACAGGGTGTAGCATAAGTAGCTCGGAGAAGGCGGGGTCGCGTGCCCGTATGTTTATATCACTTATACCGGACAGGTACAAAGATACAAACACCTCCCTGCCTTTGCCTCCTCCCCTCCTTGCCTGTAATTAATTATTCACAAATATAAAAAAATGTATAAAAGATATATATTTAAAAAACATTATAATCTGCGTTTGGTTTCTTAGTAGTTATATAAAATTTGTATCGAATAAAATATGCCTATCGTCAGGTATGTTTTATGTAGACAAAAAATCGAAGTCAATCATAATATAATAAATTAAATATTTAAAATCCTCATGAATATTTTGTGGATAGAAGATTACAATTTAAAAAAACAATAACATAATTACTCTGATTTAACCATTACATAAATCACCACATAAAATAATTTGATTTATGATTACTTTATTAATTGTTACTGCAGTAGTCGCTTCAATAGCGTCAGCCACCCCTAACTCTTCCCTCTGCCCCACGCCGTCATCCAATCCGGTCCACACCGTTAGATAAAAAAGTCTCGCATTGTCTTTTTGTCTCCTTTTTACCTTTCTCTTGTGTCCGTTGTGTTTTTTATTCATTTATTCTTTCTACATTTATAAAACACTGTCTTGTGAAAAAATTTACAGCAGCATTTCATCTATGATTATGTCAAGTACACATTATATTATAGGGACGCCAATAGTCCTGCCCTTTGGGTTTTATTGTATCTACTACCAGCAAAAGATTTTTGCTTAAATATGAAGCGCAAAAATGTTAATTATAAATTAAAAACATTTGTATTTTTTCGTAATTTTAGATTCGCTGCGAATTTGCCTTTATTTATCCTTCGTAACGAGATTTTTGATGTAGTTTCGTTACCGGAATGAGTTGCCATTTTTTGTAATGCTATTAGAAATAATAAGATTGTAAAAATTAGTAGTTTAATAAAAGTAAGTTCCCTTTGACAGTACCGAGTCATTTTAATCGAGTCAGTCTGTTAATTAGGAATGAGAAAATAAGTGTAGAAAACATGTTTTGTAACACAGAGAGTTGCAAATGCTGACAAATTTAATACCTTTCATTGATTGTGTGAGATAAATAGATTTCATATTGCTTTTTATGTTGACTATTGCTTAAATTCTATTTATATTGATAAACATGGCAGCATGCACCAGCATTTTTCTTTAAACCAACTTAATAATAGTTATACATTTTATTTATTCTCACAAATTGTAAATTTAACGTTGAACCCCACATTTTAAGTATGAAAATACATGAAGATAGATGCTCCATGCTCCATAACAAAAAAAAACGTAAAAATATTTTTTTTTAAAAGTTTATATATTTAGTACGAATAAGCTGAATTATTTTATATTCGCATTAAATGATACTAAAATGATTTAAGAAATTAACTCGAATTAACAAGAAAATAATCGTTAGCGTGGAGTTCACATTCCACATAAGTGATCGAACTATCGATTACTACGATCGGTCAAAAAGTTTTAGATGAACAAACGGGAATTCTCGACTGCTAAAACGAATTTTTTCACGCGGTCCGATAACGAAAATTCCATTTGAGCTCAAAATGGCAACGATTATAGAGTTTTCATTTTTTATCGCAATACAAGAAGTATTTTAAATAGAATCACATATCCTTTTTTTATAAAAGCTGAAAATGTAAAATATTTTTCAGTAATTCCAGTGAAAGGATTTTTGTTTATGATGATAGTTTTACTCAGGAATTGTTTAACTGTTTGATTGCCTAATAAATAAAATAAACATTAATATATTTCATAGAACTTGATAGGTTAAGATAATGATGTGACGTCATTGTAAATCTCAATCTCATGCTGTATGTAAATATTCAAAGTAAGCCTGTACTGGAAATATGCTGTTTTTTTATTAATCACCGTGTTTTAATACTTAACTAGCTGTACCCCGCAGTTTCACCCGTATAATTAACAAAAATAAGCCTAGAACCTTCCTCGATAAAAGGACTATACAACACAAAAATAATTTTAAAATTCGAACCAGTAGTTCCTGAGATTAGTAGGATCAAGCAAACAAACTCTTCAGCTTTATATACTAGTATAGTAATAGTATGCCCGAATGAGAAAATTAATTCTAGTTCACAATTGTTTATGATACTGGCCGCTACAATAATACTATTTATTATTCTTTATTCGGAGCAAAAACAGAGCTTTTAATATAGGATACAAGAAAGAGTTAAACAAAAAATATAACGTTTAGTTAAAAAATGTTTTTTTACAATTAGTGAATTCACGGATGATAGATAGCCTTGCGAATGAAACGAACGCGTCCGGGCGATTTTTTCGTTATTTTGTACATGACTACACAATTGTACAAAAAAAACTAGATTTTCGCAGGTCAGCATTTTTTCTTTTCCGAGCATTTGATAGGTTTTTAATTTAACCATCTATAAATGTGCAATGCTTGGAGATTGAATTAATTAATTTAAAGTTAAATTGATTTCAATGACATCGTGTAATGCTTTTTATTATTTCAGCTGAAATGACAAAGTGGAGAGAATGTAGATAGAAGACCGTGAGTTCGAATCCTGTTATTAACGTATCACGTATTTCTTTTTAAAATTTATTAGATGCTCGACGTTGAAGCAAAAGCATGATGAAATATTATAACGCAGGAACGTAGGTAAGCGAAATTAGATTTAAATCTTCTTTTCAAGTGAGGAGAGGCACCTTTTCCATGGTAAAGGGATATTTGTGGATTGTTCAAAAGTATATTTGTTTCTTTCCTTCATTATATGAAGAATTACTTAGAAAGATTAATAATTTTTTAAACTAGTTGGCATATAAATTAGTTGTAATTGCATGCACCTTAAATTGCCTGAAATAAAAGATTATTTACATGTTTATTTCTTTTATGTTTATTTGTTTATGGCTTTTTTATTGTTCTATTTTTAAAACTTCAACGAAGACTTTTCTGAATAATTTAGGTCAGCTCGCATCACATACGTCCCTTTTGTGTGCATCTAAGAATGACAGTACAGTGGCATTGTGCGACCAATGAAACGTGGAAACGAGTGACTTTTTATAATCAAAATAACCCCATTATCAAAATCGCCGTTTGCTTACATTGGTGTTAAGTCTTGGAAACGTATTATTCGTTAACTTTTCCTTCCCATCAATACAATATAGGAAGTTGTTTTGGTTCCATTCTAAGATTCCATTCAAATTGAGTGACGGAGTAACTACAGACACTAGAAACACAGCAAAGTTAGTCGTGGCTATTGCCTCGGCTACAGAATACCGATTGGTTTATATTTTCTTTAACAATCAATATTTATGCGGACTATTTTTATTTACCATTGATTAGGTGGATTAATAGCTTGCCTTTCTCAAATATTATATTTAAAATATTATTTTATTTTGTTTAGTTTAATTTTGTTCAGTAATTTATTTATTTATATTTTATAGGTGAAAGTTTGTATAAGATTTATGTTTTTTTTCTTTTCTAAAGCTAATTGTAAGATTACGCTGTAGTTACTATTTTCAACAAAATTAAAAGGTTAATAGGTAAATTTTGTTAACCCTCATTTAAGCATGTAATGTCCACATCGAGAAGACACAATTGTAAATATTTTCGGTTAATTGTATTACTGTATATCGTTGTTGCCTGTATAATTGTAGTCAGTTTTGTGGACTAAATATATATATATATATATATATATATATATATATATATATATATATATATATATATACATATATATATATATATATATATATATATATATATATATATATATATATATATATATATACACATAAATGTACGCCTAAATGTGTTATTTAATTATTTAATAATTGATGTGGCCACAAAAGCTAATAATTTAAACACATATTATTAAATCGACTCGAAATTCCTCAATTATAAATAAACACATTATAATAGCAACGAAATTTCAACTCACATATACACGAATATTCACACAAGAATTCCTACCCAATCATAACAATCAATGGTCTGGTATTTTAAAACGAAACCATTTAGAAACGATCACAGTACTCAATTGGAGCTGAATCAATTTATTTAAAACGATTAAGGTGCGCATAAAAACGAACAAAAAATACCAATTTGCAGTTAACAACCGCAAGTAATTAATCAATTGAAGGTATTTCACTGCTTGCCTGTGTAAAGTGTGCCCCTAAAATGCACTTTAACAGTGAAATTCTTGCTCTGCTAATATTTAACAAACGAATTACTGTAAATCTACGAAATTAAAGTAAATTAACAAAATATATTGTTTCAAATATTTTAAGAGTTTAAAAAAATACCTTATACAAAGCTCCTTCGGGTGTATATCACAAATTGCAGATTAAAATAAGAGCGAAATATATTTCCTTCCACGAATTATATTTTTTGCTTATTTTTTAATCAGCTGTATAATAGAGAATTCTAGATACACAAGGTTAGTTTAAATAACATTTATGCAAACTATTTGTGCTTAAATTTCGTTAAACAATGGCCAGATTAACGAAAGTGTTAAAACAAATGTAACTATAATTTTTTGAATTTGTAAAATAGACAAGTTGGTAAGTGGTTGCCATCGCTCATAGAATAATAAGAAATATTAACTTTTATTTGCATCACACATGCCCTACCAACATTGGGAACTAAGATGCGCATTATGCGTGTAGCAACACTGGTTTACTTACCCTCAAAACTGGAACAGAACAATACAATTACTCTTTAGTGGTAGAATGATGCTGATGATTAGAGTGGTACATAACCAGACGGGCTTGTACGAAGCCCTACCACCAAATAAGTATGATGGCCCGAGTGCCAGTAAATGACACATATTCTTCTAACATCACAATTAATTCCTAAGTGAGTAGTCTCGCTCACTTGGTTACAGTAGACAGAATAAATGTTAGCTTTCGCTATATAAAATTAACGAAGAGAGATAACTTCACATTTGTTGTTGTAAAACAATGTCGCTACACACTGCAATTAGTTACAAACACAACAACAGAAATGAGGGCAAAATTGTAACAATAAAATGGTGTTGAGTTAACGACTTCACATAAAACAATTTAAATTGAAAAACGGATAAAAAAAGATATATACAGTCGAAACGTCGAATTGAAACAAATCGAACCTGCGCAAGTTAAATTTCGATTGACAAAATCCTAGCAACATAACTCAAATAATTTAATAATAACCTTATATTATTAAATAATCAAATAATTTATGCATTTTTTTGCTTAATTATTATGATATACTATCAATTTATGTAGGGGACATTAGCGCAAAGTTTGTGCGCAAGCACTTTATATTACCACCCAAAAATTAAGAAAACTGAAACCAAGACAATGTCAGCTATTATTTTATTCTCCGGGGAAGGCGACATATGTCTCTATTTCCTTAACCTAGGGCGATGCGAATGCATTTATATATTAATATATACCGTCGAAGTATATAGTAGGTATACGAGCCACGTACTCACCCACAAGAGAAGAGAGCGACGGTGCAGATGGGACACGTAGGCATACAAGAGCGTCATGATGTTTGCTGTCATGGCATTTAAATCGACCAAATACTTAATAAGCATCAAATAATAATTAACCAAATAAAAAGAATTTTTAACCCATGATAATAATAGGTCATTTTTCTGACTTCATTTTAAAGGCAATTGAATAGATGCACATCGGCCTAGATTTCGGAGTTCTTAGCCATTCGTGAAATTAGTTCAACCGAATGCCGCCGGTCAGCTGCTAGATATCACTTACACATGTAACCTTTCTTCACAATGTAACGGTGTCAAGTACGAAAGGCAACACACACATATAAATTAATACTTTTTGTTATGTTTAGTCTGTCCAATTTCATTGAAAAAATCTATAAGGTTAATTAAAATGATGTTTTTTAAAGTATTCGATTTTTGTCGTTTTTCCTGATGTATCAAAGCGGTGATATGGTTAATACTTCCTCTAGACCCAATGTCTGTGGGTGGTTGTAAATACTTACTATAATGTGGCCCATACGCTAGTCTGCCTATTTATTATAATTTAAAAAAAAACGAAGAAACCTTAAAAACTATTAAGCAATGGCACAAGACAATTGGAATGGATCAATCATCACCCAGCACACGTTGGAAGTGTGCCCAGTTTAGAGCGTGGAGAGGCAGATCCCGGTCTGTGAAATTGGACAAGACCTGTCCTTGCGAGCAATCGTGTCGGCGATGCTCCGCAAGGAAACAGCGTGGAGGCTGTAGCCTCCTTCTGTGAGTTTGATGACGTCGGTGTCGTCTCGGCCATTCCACAGCCCCGACGCCCGGGTTTTTAAAGTAGGGCGTACCACTGGGGGCGTAAATGCCCTGGCCGGGATGATCTCAGGCTCCGTAGGCACTAGTGAGGAGTACAGGCGGGGCAGCCTCAACGAGCCGCAAGTGGAGCAGAGCACGGGAAAGGCCGCGGATGTGTTATATCAACACAATCCGCAGTCTCTCCGATCCGCGCCGACGGCCATCGCAGTTGTTTTAGTGGAATCCCTAGCCCGGTTCCTACCCCTAAGGGAGCCAGGTATATTTTTGTAGGTTTTCACTGCGTGAAAAAAAAGGATCAATCATCAGTTTACGGTGACATATACAGCAATGAACAAGTGTAGCTAGGCAGCATGAATTCAAAGCATATTTTAAATTAATTATCATTGCGGTCTTGCGTGACACACGACATTCACGTGTGCCTCATTGTTATTGTTATCTAATTATAGTAATTAGTTCAGATGTATGAAAGAGGAATTAGCTTAAATTTTTAATGAGGAATTTCAATCATGCACTTATATTATCACCGTTGAAACAAATGAATATAATGTCATTTAATTTATCATAGCGAGGTTAGAATGTCTAATATATTATTTTCTGAACATCATAATCATATAAATTTCGTAATTAGAGTAAAATTTTATAATAAACACCACAGGGTATTTTTAGATATTGGGTAGTAGAAAAGTTATTATTTTTTATTTCGTGTTGTACGTATCGAATGAAAAGTTCCCATCTGTGTATTCATTGACCCAGGATATCGGAGCAGCTTGGTTGATTTAGCCATTTCAGCCATCTTCTCAAATGGATAGCCCTTAACCTAGCAGTGGGATCTTAACACGCTTTTCACTTGTAAATCTTAATTTCTAAATTGCAACACCTCTATTGATTTATTCCATGTAATATTGATTGACTAAGTTAGATTGAAAATCTTAGTGTTTTATTTTGTTACCGTCCCATTGTTTTTTGGCATGTTCTTTTTCTATATTAGTATCCACAGATTGTCACAAGAATGCTAGCAGCATTACCCCTTTTTTTTTGTTGGTTTTTTTTTTTTTTTACATTAAAACCTTAACTAAATACAAATAACATTTAAAAATAATAAATTACAAAGATAATATTATCCACCAACCAGTAAAACTAGTTACATTTTTTATTGTTTTACATGTTAGGCAGGCGGAAGAGAACATGACACTCCTGATGGTAATAATTATATGTTAGCACCGCTCATAGGCACTTGGGATGGAAGAAATAATAACCATTTCTTAGTTTTTGTGGTTACTTATATTTTTAATAAAATGGATTACTACTTGAATTTTCTTAAACATGATTATTTAGTATAAAAGGGAAGAAATCCATTAAATTCAGTTGATAGTCGTCTTGGTCATTTTTCATACATTATTCATCATCACGATCCATTTTTCATCCGTATTCCGTCACGGTAAAATATTCCCGAGTAATAAATATAAAGGTCTTACCTTCCCATCGGACTCTATAGGAAATCAAATTTATTTGATTTCATCTATCGAACAGACTGATACTTTACAAAGACTAGATTAATTTGATTAAACAAAGAGTATCTATTTTCATTCGAAGTATTCGGGAAATCATGGTATTATGACGATTGAACTTTAGAAATATTTTCCATCTTTAATGTAACCTTAATAAATTTGATCAGTATTCAATCTCTCGCATGTTGTTCTCATCTATATGATATACCCAGCAATAAATAACCTGCGCGAACCTGAAACGTTAAATATTTAATTAGTGGCTCAAACTGAATTCATTCGTTTTGGAAAAGGTTATATTCTAAGCCAGTGAAATAAATAGAGCTTTTTGTCAATTTTTCAATTGCTTACAATTTTCAATGTAACAAAGATTGTGCGAATATTATATCGGATCGCAAAGAAACGTTCCTCTACATAATATATTTATTAACACAGCTACAGAGGCAGTTTGAACACTTTCTGTGTTCCTATTGTAAAATCGTATACATTGCCTGCCCCACAAATAAGCTAATGACTCTAGTCATTAGCTAATGCTTCGAGTAACAGGAGTAATAAGTACGAGTCCTTGTATCAATTTTATAAATATCAAATTTTGACCATAAAAAAAATAAACATTTTCCACAAAAACATGTTTAGCATTACAGAGTAAGTATTGCTTCGAGTTATCTCGCAGTAAGGAGTTACCATCAAACATTACGGAATGCACTCCAATACTAACTGATATTATGGATGACGAAAGTTTTATTTACGTTTTTATTCATTACTCAACTCATCACCATTAAGTTTTGTTATATACAAAATGGGGCTCCTAACACATCAGATGCAGCCGCAGTCGTCAGCGCAGACTAGTGGTTTCTTGATTTACCTAAAATTCATAAACCATCAGACACTACTTTGATTAATAAAACAATATATTCATCTGAGTAAAGTTAACTTAGTAGCTATATTGTTGCATTCTGAACTTTAATTTAACGAAACAGCAATTGCATTTAATGGCTTCATCGTGTTTCTCGATTTATTACAGAAACGACTTTGTAAAGATTTTTCGTTCGATTAACGTTTTCATTTATTTCATTGAAACTGCAAATCTGAAAGCTACCTACTATAAGTGATAAATAAAAATAATATTATGAATTGAAAAATGTGTTCGCTATCTCTTTCACACAAGTGGTGCTACGAACAGGTGTGATTTTTCTTATATACAAATGTTTAACGTTTAATGTAAGTAAAATTTATATTTCATACTTTAATGCGACAGCTTAAATTGTAATAAAGAATATTTTTTCGTTTTGTAAAAGTCATCACAAGGGGATTCTAGAGCGTTAACCTGGCTTACGATAACTACATTTTAAAAGGAATATTAAAAGTATATATGATGAAACCGTAGCTTTTAAAATATAATATTAAGAAGTCCGCAAAAACACATAATTATATTATAAACTAGATGTGTCCCGTGGTTTCACCCACGTATAATGAATAAAAATATATTGAATAAAAATCAGCCTAGAGCCTTCCTCGATAAAAGGAGTATACAACACAAAAATAATTTTTAAATTCGAACTAGTAGTTCCTGAGATTAACCGGCTTTTATTCTTTTAAACAAACATTGCTGATGAGGTAACTTTTAGACCATATCACATTGATTATACAAGATTAATTTGTGTTGATTACTTCAGATGGTCCAAGTACTACATAACGTACGTGGTCACAGTTTCAAACTATAATCATAGCATTTTGTATTTTTCCAGATACAACTTTATATTTAATTTAATTTAATTTTACATTATTTAAAGTGAGTGAACGAACTTGAGCGAAATTGGGCGAGTGGCCGAGATCTAAGAGGTTTTAATTAGCTATAAAACACGCGCATATTGCAATGCAACGTTGTATGAAATTTTCAAATTAATCGACCGACTAGATGTTGAGTTTTGTTTATATATATCTTATAATTTTTCTACACGGAATTAGGTCAAATGTCTCCTATGATATAATAAAACGACATTATCAACAAAACATTACAGCCTGTCTGCTTTATTAGAACAAACATTCAAAGTTTACAGATTATGAAAAATATTATACACGTGGCACAATGAGTGAATTCACTATTTTAAAATTCACTGAGAGCTTTCCGTCCGGAAGATTTAGGGCAAACAAACAAAGCTATATAATGATGTGCGCCACAGAATATACAAGTACTGAGCTTCAGTGAGGTTTAGTTATGTGAATTTTAGAGCTGAGCTCTTACACTAAGCATCAGTATCAAACTAATCACATAAAATGTTTATGAAATGTCAGAGAGTGATATGCAAAATTGATTATAACAATCATATAATTTCTGGGATATACGAATCAAAATACCTCATCAATGTTATTCACTTCCAACAATTGACGAGTGAAACACGAATTGTTCCAGAATAGGAATATAGAACTGCATATAGTTGATTCACTTTTCCATTTAGTTGATTCACTTTTTCATATGTTTACGTGATATATGTTATTATTCATATTTAAAGGAGCACTTCACTTAGCAAAGTAGTAATTTAAATAAGTACTTTTTATCGACTAACCGACTAAGTATAAATTTAACAAAACAATGAGAAATTTATACGCGGTGACGAAACGAAATACGTACCTATAAACTTCAACTTCTAAGTTAAAGTTTAAAGTTCTTTACAAAATGAAGACAAAAACTTAAGTATGAGTAATTTCAAATTACATACTCAACTACCTTTTAAAATGTGTCAAATGATAGTACTGTAAAAGTAAAAAACTATAAAAATTCTCAAAAATTCAAATGATTGCTTATTTAAATAAAATTATATAGGATACGATGGCATATCACAAAAACATATAAAAAAGCTGTTCGTTGAACACAACTGTTCCGTAGGGAGCCGATTATGCTACCTCGCAGAGCTACTCGTAGTAACCGACCTCGCTACCACGCCCAAAATTATTTCGATACTGTGATATCTCCTAAGAGATTCATTGAAAACAAATGTTGCAAGGGCATTTTTCTATCAAAATTAAGTACTTGTGATGAATAACTTATTTATTTAGTTAAGAGTTTAGGCTATGTTTATAAAATCATCTTCGAAAATAATGCATTACTTTCGAAATCATTTGATTACCATAAAAAAGTTAAAGAGAGTCAACCTTCAAGGATAGAGAATTTTGTAGAGGCATAATTCCGTCATATATTGTTATGTAACTTTAACCATATGTGCAATGTATGTAACTGAAGCTCTCGAAATGTAACAATTTTCCCGTTTTTGTAACATTTTTTATTAATGCTTCGTTTTTATTGGTCGTAGCGTAATGGTTATCCTTCCTCAATAATTGGGCTATCGAACACAAAAAAACAGAATCAATTCGAATCTCTAGTTCCTGAGATTAATGGGATTAAACAAACAATTTACCTTTATATAATAATATAATATATTATATTAAATATAGAATATAAAGAAGGTGAGCCACACGACTATCTCGCTTTAAATAACAGTAATGATTAATAATGGAATAAAAAATCCTTGTCGTTCTGAATTTAAAATGTCAATGTAATGTAAGGGAGAAGCGTAAAGAAAGAGTCTAAAGATAGCGCGTCTGATGTTAGTTCCGTCGTCGGTTACGGCACAGTGGCCCTAGTCATGTTGACATTCTACAATCGTAAACGCTAATAGAAAACTAAACAAATGTATGAGAATGACATCTCTCAACGATAAGTCACGTGGTCATTCTCATACATTTGTTAAGTTTTCTATTAGCGTTTACGATTGTAGAATGTCAACATGGCTAGGGCCTCAGCTTATTTTACGCTCAAATAATCGGCATTGCGATTCAACCGGTGATACTGAAGTCAAGGCACTATTTCGTTCGCTTTATTTTTAATAGTAAAAATGTAGAAAACGTTTTTAAAATATCTTATACACATTTTTCATACATGTATGCAAAATTTCTTAAAGACGTATCTAACAAACAATTACTTACTTGTGTGTAATTTGGGTGGTGTAATGTTTTTGTATGTGAAACATGTAATAGCGCGTCTAGGGAACAAGGCTGACTCGAAAGCCGGTACGGCAAACGGCATGACAGTACTTTATGATACTCTATACTTCCTTGTGTGTGAGAAGTGCAGTGAATATAGTTGATTTATATTGTAATATAATAGGTAAGAAAATATTATATTTTACTCATATTCATTGATTGCTTTTATTTCGATGCGATTTAATATATCAATATATTTGTAATAAATAATAACCGTTCCTTACATATCAAATGCGCCACAAAACTATTACTAGTAGAATGTATGATGAGCGGGTGGTACGGACTTACACATAGCCCTAACTCCAAGCAAATTGCTTTCAATCTATGCACCAAGATGTATAAATTGATTAAATAAAGGATTTTTGTAATAAAACAAAATATACATACAACTACGTACGTATGAATTTAATCATGTACATAGACCAGAGAGAAACACTTATTTATTTTTCAGTGTACATTTATTTGTGAACAGTGAATATAACTTTAAATATGTATTGAATATTCTGGATGCTTAAATATTGATATGTTTTGAGCATTGCGGTGCATAACACAAGGTTTCTCGTTCGAAGTCAACTTTGTTTACGTGAATACAAGACGTAAAGACGAAGCTCGCGTGATGACGGTTTTCAGACTTGTCTATTGTTGAACGTAGCGAAGTTATAAATTGCATTTCATACTATTTTTTAAAATGTAAACTTGTTTTATCTTTTAGCTATTGGGAATACGTTTTTTTTTCATCACTTGTTATTAATATTTAACTTTTAACTCATTTGTAATAAACCGTAAAGCAAAAAAGAAACTTTTAATCTCGTTTACTAATATTCTTAGCGTAATTTTGAGTTTGCGCCATGCAATAAGACAAAGATAATAATTTCAAAGAAATATAATCAAAACAAAAATAGCTCTAAATCCATTGTGACATTTCGTCACGACAAACAATATGATATGTGATACAGTTATATTCTTCTTCATATCAACGAACATGTCAAATTCCGAATCATCCATACTTCCCTTTCCCATAGTTCCTCGTTTTAAGTAGCTTTTGTTTCCAATAGGTGAGCATCAAATATCACATAGAAAATAAGATATTTTTTTTCATTTCAGTAGAACAAAACTTATCCTAATTTCGAGTTATCTTTGTGGTTAATTTATTATTGTGTGCAAGCACAAGTGCACTCTCTATCACCCACTCTCATAGTCTGATGGGACGACAAATGCGACGCGATCAGACGTCTTCTAGTTCAAGCTAAGGAGCAATAACGTTACATTCTAAGGCCCAGGCGTTCACATGCTAGCAACTCTTAGACTCCAGGCTGCTATTGAGAAATTTTCGGCAGACAAACCCAACAATCCCAATCCCATATAATCATATTAACTAATATTTATTAATTAAGTACCAAAATGCACTTTTCTTTACGTTTCACTGTTTTAGATTAATATATATATATCATAGAGCAATAAGGCACACTTATGTTCTAAGGCACTAAAAATCTGACTTCGTTTGTTTCATTTAAACGACGCTGTCTCATATGAGCAGCACGTTTAGTAGGTCTACCCTACGATTGTGTTGTGTGGTTGATAATGTAGTTACAATTAATTGATATTTTTGGAGTCGACCTCAGCCAAAAAACATACAGACGAATTGATAACCTCCTCCTTTTTTGAAGTCGGTTAAAAAATTAAATACGTTTATTGCAAACAAGGTTCTAAATTTATCTGTCTTTTTGTACAGTACAATTAGAGAATAAGTAATGATTGATATATTATGTCCGTACGGTGCTGGTTAAACCCAAGACTAATAACACTAGAGCGCAGCTTTGTCATCTGATATAAGGAATCCTAAAACATTAAAGCAAGCGAATATTAATGCAAGTGAAATATGCTTTCATTAAATAGAAACATTTCCAGTGAAAGCGGCGTAGCCTAGGACGGTATTTAATTTACATTGACGTATGATATATTATGTATGTCATGATGTTAAAATTTTTGAGCCGCTTTAGATAAATTCAGTCTGGCTTAATTTTGCTGATAGTTTATCCATACTATCATATTATTCAATATTATAAATTCAATAATTACGAAAATATTGGATGAATACAAAACGTCATTCAAAATCTTTTGTAACATTTTTTTTTCCATGCTGGATATGACAGCGCTTTCTTACGTTATCACCGTAACGTTAATAATATGATTAAATATGTTATAAAATACTGCACGTTTTAATGGTTATTTAAGGATGAGTGAGCCAGTGTAGTTACGGGCACAAGGAACTTATCATCTTAGTGATGAAGATTGGTGGCACATTGGCAACATAACGGATTGTTAAAATCCGTAAAAATAAATGTTCTAAAGTTCGTGAGCACTCGCGGCCCCTCTATTAGTGATAGATGATTTTTAACTATTTAATAATAAAAATAATAACAAAACAATTATTCTAATTTTCAAAATAATATGATAAATAGCTTATAAAAATAAAATGTGGACGTAAATAATAAACGACGCGTAGTACCGTGCGCTGACACAGTGGTCTTTTTTCTTGTTTTAAGCATTTTTATACTCCTCGTAACTTCCACGAAACGAAAGAAAAAACACGAACGAAAACTGAAGCTCCGATTCGAATAATTTAAACAGGAATTCTCAAGTACATTTTATATTATAAAATTCTTTTGTTGGTTAAGGATAAATATAGTATGGGTTAAAAATGCTATCATCTTTCTATTGTACCGGTTATTTGATTAAATATTTTGAACAAATACCGGCCCTTGTGATTTTACTATAATAGCTAGACATAATAATAGTGTTACAAACTTATTTAAAGGTAGCTACGAGTAATATTAACAAGTCATACATAACTTTTGGTATAATACATAGTCGTCGCAGGCCAAATGAAAATCATAATTTTATAGGTAAAATTTTGATAAATTTCGCACGAAAATTCAATAACGTATAAATATTTAGATAATGATTTTTTTAAATCGTTCGATTAGTTTTCAGTTTATCCATTAAAAACAAAAACATATCAAATCTTGTTCCCTTATAATGAATTTTAGTATAGAAATAGATATGTCATTTTATTAAATTAAATATGTGTATTAAATTATGTGCTCACTATTAAAATTTAATTTTCGTTTAGATGTTATTCGACTTTCATAAAAAAAAACTAATTCGAGCAAGGCTGATTTAACCGAGGGCGTGGTCGATACAAAGAGTGGCGGTTGTCATAACGAAAGTTGGAATTTTAATAATTTAAGCAGATGGTAATGGGGTATTGACGATTCTGGATACTATGCTAGTGCCAAACCGCTGTGCTTCGTGTTTATTTGAAGAAAGCAAGAAGAATAAATTCGAATAAATACTTGACATATTTAAGGTAAACTTCCTACCTAACACTATATAATATAATCTTGTTAAAAGATGCGCAGTTGCATCCTAGGACCTGTCATAGTATATCTACTACGTAGGAATAAAAAATATTAAAAGATAAGAATAGATTTTTACATCATGCCTTAAATAATACTTTATTTTCATTGTGAGTAAACATGCCATCAAAACGGGAGACACGCGGTGAATATTTAAAAAGAGATCGTAGAATTAAGAGTGACGGTTTTAAAATACATTTGGTATTTTTAGTGTTCTGTACCTCTAAAGGAATAACGAAGGTCACTTCGTTATCCATCTGTCTGTCTGGAACGCTTTGAGGTATTCAGTTGAAATTAATATTTAAAATGGAAGGGGTTGCAAAATTGTACGTTATTTATAACTACATAATATTTAAAAAAGGACTCAATGCATATTGTGTTAAATCGATCAAGCACATACCAATGACTTTGTTAAATGAATAATACAAAGCAAATATGAGATTAAAAAAAGATTGTGTTTTATAGTCTTATTCTTTACAGTAAACCCTATAGTAGTTTGCTCGCCATACTACCGTAGGGTTGATGACAAAGGTAAAGCAAGCATGTAAAAGCATGTTTGGTTTATACTGGTTTGCCTTGTAGGGCACATGCTTATTAAATTCGGGGGAAAATCAGGATCAAAGTTCTTTGCGATATTTTTTCAACTCTAAACGTGTTTTAAAGTGTAGATTTTTTATTGATTATACTATTGTATTTTGGTCAAACTAAAAAGGAATGTTACATTATTTTTTATTATTTTTTCAAGGCAAAAATGTTATGAAACGATTTAAATTTATAAAATTAATTTAACATTATTTCGGAAAATAGTAATTTATTACAATATCTAGGTATATGAAATACTAAATTACCAAAATAAGACAATAGAAATACCGAATTATAAGTTTTATATATAAAAAATAACATCAACAAACTTAGTTTATCTTTTTATAACTACACAGAACCGTTATATAACAATTAATATACGCAAAAATTATTTTAACTCTGTTCTCAGGTGGCGCTGCTAACAGAATTCAAGTGTAATTACTAATTACGTTTTACTTACTGCATAAAATATTTTGAATATTATTACAGTAAAATGAATATTTAAACAATATATTAAACATCAATAATGTTTCAAAGTTGCTAATAGTCAAAACAGAGTGTTATAATGAATATACAAATTAAATATTAATAGCTTGATAAATATGGCCTAATATTTTCCAAGAATAATTGAAATATAAATTTCGTGTTCTAGACATTTATAACATAAAATCATTTAAATAAGAATAACATCGATCAGTATTATTGCTTGGAACGCCATCCAAATTTACTACTTATAGGATTAACAGTTTTTTTTTTATTTTAGTACTATAATGGTTAGTATATCATATATTTTATTAATTGCTTATAAAGACAATTTATTATATAACGGAGTCATGATAAGATTGGTCCATGGTAGAGCTTTGTGCAAGCTAGTCTGGGTAGATACCTCATCAGATATTCTATCGCAATACAGCAGTACTTTGTGTTGTTTTGTTCTGGTCTGAAGGGCTGTCTGGCTCACTCAGCTAGTTTAATTACAGGCACAAGAGACATCCAATCTATACCACCTACCAACACAATAAAAAAAAATTGCAAACCACTTCAATTGAGATCTATACTGATAATTGTTTGGCAGATAAAGAAATCAGCTGTTATATTTTTTCAAAAGTTCTTCAGTGTCAGATCAGTAGCAAATTTTTAATAATCAATAAGGAAGTATAATAAAAATTTTACTGAAAAAAATACATACTATTAACTACTATCATACAAGTCATATGTAATCGTATTACTCTTGATTAAATAAGTATCAGCAAAATTAGACGGTAGCTTTATAATATTATTATTTATTTTTTTATTTCATAGGAAGGCGGACGAGCATATGGGCCACCTGATGGTAAGGGGTCTCCAATGCCCATAAACAATGGCACTGTAAGAGATGTTAACCATCGCTTACATCAATAATGCGCCACCAACCTTGGGAACTAAGATGTTATATCCCTTGTGCCTGTAATTACACTGGCTCACTCACCCTTCAAACCGGAACACAACAGTACCAAGTACTGCTGTTTTGCGGTAGAATACCTGATGAGTGGGTGGTACCTACCCAGACGAGCCTGCACAAAAAAATATATTATAATGTTTATTCAAAGCGTTATTTTTTATCCATATAAAAAATTGGCTTCTTGTTAGGAACGCGTAACACGCGAACACATAATTTACATTAAAATGATATATACCTAATACTTAAATGTAAAAATTAAACATAAGACGAAAAGTTATTTTCTAGTTATTAATAATGTTAGGCGATCCTAAAATAGACAAACATAATTATATCAAAGTCGATGTTGTTAAAAGCATCAAAATAACAAGGAGAGCTAGCATCACATACGAAGTGCTAATAATTTCCTAGTTTCCACAGTATAACAATTTGTATACTGTAGGAAAATGAAGGATAGAGAGTTACGAGATAATTGCCTCGTTTCATGCGGGCGGAAACATTATTAACAAAACACAATTCAAAAAGTAATATCAAGCTTATCTGTACAAAATCTTTCCCTTGGCTACTTACAAGCTGATACTTATCATTATTAACTTAAACAGATTTGAACCAGAAGACTAGATATAAATAACAAATCAGCTAATATTAAGGGAATAATTACTACTATTCTATAATACATTTCTTACACAAAATACATTTTTGTCTGTAATAACAGCAAACTCGTTACCGAGTTAAAGCCTAGATACCAAGAGTTCAAGCAAAGGTCTTAGTGTAAGCCTGTCCGGGTACGTACCACCAACTCTTAATATTCTACCGCCAAACATTAACACCTAGTAATTGTGTTCCAGTTTCAAGGGTAGAGAGCCAATATAAATACCGGTACACAAGGAACGTAACATCTTAGTTCCCAAGATTGGTGGTGCATTGGCGATGTAAGGGATGGTTAATATTAATTAAAGTAACAGTATCTAAGGGTTGTGGCCTCTTACTATCAGTTGACCTATATGAAAGTCAGTCAACCTGTGTGAAATACAAAAAAAAAGCCGCACCAACAGGAAAAATAACACATTCTATAAAATATATTAAAAGAATATTTGAACGAAACAATTCCTAAGGGCAATTACTCGATTGTATGTAATTTCATTAGTATTCTAAGTAGTTTGCTTTTAAATTAAAAATTAAAACTTTGTTCGTTGAATGTTTAATCAGACAATCGATGGGAAATGCATTTGAACTTACTAGACCCAATGCAATCTACATCTATGTATTTGAATTGATTGGATCAATCAAAACGACGAATTGAGCATTCAGCTTTGACAAACAGCAAACCCAGATCAATCGAAATACTAATTTGCGAAACCACTTACCGTATTAATCGTACATTTGAACAAAATCAAAAATATTTATTTTTAAAATTAATTTATAAATTGTACAGATTATTTCATAAATTTTATAGCTTGTCTTAATACCAATATTTAAATAATGATACAAAACATTGATATTGTAAGAATTTTTCAAAAGATCTAGTAGGTTAATTAGGTATTAAGCGTATTATTTTTTTAAGTTTTGCTAAATAAATATATATATTATTCTTTGGATAGCAAACTAATTAAAATCTTTAGATGAATTAAATTCAAGATTATCCTCATCAACCCTTTGTCGCCCACTGCTGGACGTAGCTACCTCTCATCGGTCTTAACTACTAATATAAAAAAAAAATTATCGCCGAACCAAATCACGACGTTGAATTGTGATTAATGTATTAATATCAGTTTTACAGCAATTATAACTACTTTATATTACATAATTAAATACATATCTTCATATCCCGTATGGTCTAGTGGCTAGGATACCTGGCTTTCACCCAGGAGGCTCGGGTTCGATTCCCGGTACGGGAAAGATTATTTATCTACCTTTTTATATACAATTGTTTTATTTCTTAATATTTTATAATTTCCTAATATTAATAGGACCTATGTCTATATATAAGTATCGTTGTTGGTAACACGGATAGCAAACGACCCCGGGGACGGACCCCAACCAGATGAAGCGCTCAAGTAAGAGGCCCTTCTTCAATTAAGTTTTACTCGGTCGCCAGAGACGCGATGAACAGGCAACGATGGAAGCAAATATTCCAAGCCAGGTGTATACCATCCACATCCGTCGATGACCACGATCCTCAGTCATAAGGGAGCGAACACAGAGAGAGAGAGATAGAGAGTCTATATATATAATCTATATAATATATAACCATACGACCTCCCGTTATGCGGCCGATTGACTTGAAATTTGTCACAATTACTCCTTTCTCGACGTCGACGCTTACTAAGAACGGATTTTCCACAAATCAAATCCGAAATGCATTTTTCTTCTTATCTATCCATGCGAAGCGGGGACGATTAGCTAGTCTTCTATAAAAAAAACAATTAAAACTACACTGTTTACGGTTAACCGTTAAAAAATAAACATATAATTAACATAACAAGCAAAATTTTTGATGTTTAAAATAATTCAATATTTTTATTGTTATATCATCGACTACAGCCTGTAAAATTAAAATAGCGATCATAATCTAAATAGCGAATTTTTTATTTTAAAATAAGGTATTTAAAATCGTAAATTTAGTTATTTCATAGAATTTTGTACGAATAAGTATTTCAGTAGCAGTAGCTTGCCTACTTGTACAAATATATTATAAAGGAACGAGAGATGGTGCTTTGCCTTATGTATGTATATACAGGGTTATTATTTTGTAACCAACCACCAACCTCTCACGGCAAGATAGCTAACACCATAAGCAACAACTATTGTTCTACGACTTTTGATAATTTGTTACTTTTTATTTTCATACAAAAAAAAAAGTATTAATTTAATTTCCCGTCGCATCGTCCTTTCCTTTATGAATGAAATATAGACCTACAAATATCACGAAAATCCAACATAAACGTAAACATTTTTTTTATGTATTGAGCTATGTCCGAAGTCGTAGACCAAAATTTGCTTATAATTTGCTTATAATTTGTTGTATATGCTATCTAGCTCTGTGAGGTTGCAAGGTCGTTATAAATAACCATGTATAACAAATATTTAAAATAATTTTATAAATATGATAGACAAAACTTGGTGTTGTTGGAAATGAGTAACTACTGAGTTTTTTGTCTGTCCTTCACTGAAGACCCGGACCAATTGTTTTAGAAGCTTCTCGAATAAAAAATATACTAGAAGGATGTTTTACTTCACTGAATCTTAAGCCAGGTGGTCTTTAAGGTAGACCACTTAATTAAGGGGCTCGTCATACTACATAATGTGGTAGTATGTATAAAGTTAATACGTATCAAAGTCATTGTCTTATTTTATAAAACGCGTTGCTGAGATAATTTAAAGCAACAATCTATATATTCAAGATGGATAGGCGAACTGTAATCAGCCTAATGGCCCAAGTGCGACTTTTCAAGGAAATCATATCTTGAAATGAGGTACTTTGAGATTGAACAATAGATTCGATAACTGCTGATAAAAAGCTTAAAACGATCGTGGTAGTTAAAAGTAAAGCTTACGACTGTAGTAGTTGAAAAATAAAATTCATACCCAAATAAACTGGAACACTAAATTAGTGCATCATATTATTAGTATAATCATTGACATAAGTCGGTACGTTGCAGCTTAATTATATTTGATTATAGATAATATTCAGTATTCATTGTTGCTGATTGTGCATCTCAAACTAGAATTAGGTCAAAGTGTGATTTTAAAACAACTGCAGATTTGAATATTTCAGCTGTAGCTTATCTTGTCTTTACACAATTGACGAATATTTAGGTCATCTGAAAATACAGATAACTATTTTAAATAGAATTCAAAACGTGCGGCAAATAGAAATTTTAGTCTTTGCAGAACGTTATTGTTGTTGACGAATATTACTTTCGAATATATCGTTAGTTAAAAGCTATTGATGATTCTAATTAAGTGTAACTTTGATATTCTGTGTTGATGATATATTTGTCAATGAGTCTGGTTAATTAGAATTAGTAAATTTGAAAATAGGACTTTATAGCGATTGATGTAAAGTTTAAATTGGTCTGTTACTTACATCCAATTTTTGACTCAGACACAAGCAATGTTTTGCCAGACAGTATCTAATATCTATTCGCAGTTCATTTTAATTTCAATCTTTCCATAAATATCAAGCAGCTTTTGTCAGTTCTGCGAAATAGCATAGGATATTTTTGTTGGTGAGCTTTGTTTTAGATGAACAGTATTACGAGATTTGAAGGTTGCGAAATTAATCTTTGTTTAATTTATATCAGGCGATAAATGATAATACAATACGTTTTGAAGCATTCATCTTAAGAGATGCTCAATCACCATTAGGCTGAGTACAGTTCGCTTATTCATCTTGAATATATAGATGGTTCGCGAATTTCAAGTTGTATTTTGATTTGATGGTAGTATAACGCTGTAATAAAATCCTAATGGTAGTCCTATCGTATAGATTATAATTGAATATTTTATTCAATGTATCACTCAATCATTTCAACCTCGCTTAGACGGATTGTAAACTTTATACGAATTTTTACCAGATTTATTTTTATTAGTAATGAGCGGATAGTGTTATTTCCTTATTAAATTATATATAATTATATTCTTTATAATAGGTACGTCGCTTCATTCTGTTCTGTATCTGTTCTACATGATTTGTTTAGCGTTCGTTTCAGATGTAGTTCACGTTCCTACGTATATGTCTAACTATATCGTTCCAATACACATTGGGATGCAGTCATTGAACTCTCATCGACTGGATTCAATGCTGTAACATTGTTTTTATGCATTATCAAACATACATAACATAACAATAAAACATCTCCACCGTGACTGACCTTAATTGCGTTGTGTTTTTATTTTTTATTAAAATAAATGGGTAATTACTATTTCGATTTCGAAAGTTTTAACTTCGTTGCAAAATATAAGCGCAGCAAAATTTGTTTTGATCGATTTTATCAATAAAATCAGTTTTCAAATAATTGGCTAAAGTGAACAGCTTAGATATGGGTTTATAATTTCCTGTATTATGTTTATTACATTTCCATATAATAAGCTACATACCCATGTAAAGAGAAAGAAAAAAAGTAAAGAAAGGGTATCGATATACATATTGTCCAACGTAAGTCAATACGAAGTATTGATGCGGTAAAACAGATGAATGGCTATTAATATATTAAGACAGACCTGCATAGAGCCCTTCACACTGGTAAGATGAAGTTACCTTTTGATGAACCGCTCTAGAAGTTCAGTGACGTAACTAAATAAAACAAACTAAAGTATTGCATGTTTATATGAAGCCTAGTACATAAACAATCATTTTTATTGTATTATTCAGGCAGACTGGCAAGTGGATCGTCTGGTAGTAAGTTGTCTCTACCACCTATTGACATTAGCGCTACTTATATACAGTAACACTACCAATGAATTAGTTTAAGCAATATGTGCTTGAAATGGTAGATTTATTTCGTATTTTAAAATAATTTAAATATCGTATGTTTTTTGCAATAAACGTGAGTGCCTATTGTTAGTGAAATTTTAAATGAAAAAACGTGTATTTGTAGATAAACCAATTTGGTCCGACGCGCACATTTGGAAAACCAGATGAATTTCCCATTCAATTTTATAAAGTGTTGTTTTAAAATCTGTATAAAGATTTCGTAAATATTATTACAGTCTACGTTATACCCAGACCAAACGTTTTATTAAAACTTTTACATTTACTCTCCTTTTATTTTAAATTTATTTTTCGATACATAATATTTTTTTCGTCATTCGAGGCGATTTTTGTTTTAAAATAATTTATTTCCAGATTAACAAATTATAATATCATACCAAATCAAAATTGGTTTAATTAAATTTTAAGATTTATTCATTAAGAAGAACAAACACGGTTTAAATGATTAAATTCGTATTTAATCATCAATCAATATCATAATATACGGCTCCAAAGCGCTATCTCCAAATGAATTTAACCAACAACGCTTAATTAACCTCTGACTGTCTGATTAACCTCTGTAAGCGTAATTATTATATTAATGCGGCAAACGATAAGTACTGCCACTCTATTTGCATTATATGTAGATTAATTTAATATGTCTATTTGGTTAAGTAACTTATAATGGTAAATGGTACAGGCTTCTAGGTTCTGGGTTAACACCAAGACCATTAAAAAATTATTGCCTTCACATAACTTTTGTGCTTCACCTGAACTTTTTTGAGCGTGTTAGATTAGACGTCCCGTAGGATTGATACAGTATCGGAGTGCGCCTATGTTTGCTAAAGATGTGACCTATATACTGGAACAGGTTTCAAAACTACGTATTAACGTTGAAATCTAAGTCTTAATAAAAGTATAATAGACCAGTGCCGATAATTTTTGAAACGAAAAAAGATTACCATAATTAATTGTCGTCCGTAATTTATTTTTCCTTTTATTTTTGTTATATTCTCTTCCTTTTTCAATGGGTTTCATTCTACTATTATTTTTTTCACTTTTAATTATTTTTAAAGGATTCTACCCTGGTCTATAAATGCGTATCGATTATTTAGTAGTATTGCTATGTCCCGACTCGGAGACTACTAATACTCACAGAAACTTACTAATCTGTTGAATACGGATGACTCATAACTTTGCAATATGTGCATGCGCGACCGTTAATAATTAACTTACTTCTTTATATTAAAAACGAGTATTTTTTTAATATTTAATATGTAAATGACTGTCTCGCTGGTCTAGTGGCTAGATATAAGGCCGCAGACTTGATGGTCCTGGGTTCAATTCCCAGGCCGGGCCAATAAATACTTATTGAGTTTTTCTGTCAGACAATTCTCAGTAGTAGCCTGGAGTCTGGAAGTTGGAAGTGTGTACACTCCCGTGCCTCGGAAAGCACGTTAAGCCGTTGGTCCTGCGCCTAAACTCTTTCCGGTCGTGTCGGATTGCCGTCCCATCGGATTATGAGAGCTAAGGAAAATCTCTCTTGAGATTGGCCGCCGTGGCCGAAATTGGTCGTGAGGACCGTACCTTATCTTAGATGACTGTCTACATCATTTTTAATTTTCTTTTTAAAAATCCTTATCCAAACCGTTCCTTAAATAGCTCTTAAATGATTAATAGGTACTAATTTTGTTTAATATGTCAATGTCAATGTTTTTATTTTTTTCCACTTTGCAGGCGACATAACAATAATATTACCTACTATTTATATATAATATTTAAAAAAAGAACTCATGATTTGAAGAGTCCTCAGTAGTAAGTACGTAATTAAACTAGAACGTAACATCTTTAGCATTTGCGCACACACTTGTGTACTATAATATGTTTGCAGTTGTCTTGTCTCTCTAGAGAACAGCTGCCGTAAATGAAATCGATGAAAAGGACATTATCGGTTTTCACATAAATATATTAAATAACTTATTTAAATTATTTTCAACTTGACTTAACTATAAATTGTTAAACATAAATGCTCACAAAATTATTTTATTTGCGTAATTGCAATTTGTACGTCAAAAGTAAAACTTAGAAACTTTTATTGAAATACATTAATTGCGTCCGGTACGAAACTTAGCCACTGTTTTAAATAAGGTACCATTTCAGATAATCAAATTTTAGGATATACGACCATATTTCCTCTAACCAAAACGTTAAAGTTGTATACGCGTAAAAAAACTAAACGTTAGGTACAGGATACCAAAGGAATGTGGTTAATTGACAATTTCATTGTGGGCTCGTTACAGTTCCACAGATATTCCCACATAAATTTATTGTTAAGCGTCTATTATAACTATTCAAACGAAATATTTTAACTTCATTAATATATATTTTATGTTATACTAGTTTTAAGCAATGGCCCGCGTATGCGGCCTTCCTCGTCGTAGGGGGAGAGGGAGGGGGGCGTCAATAACTGTTAAAAATTTAATATCCCTGACCCTATTTCATGATGATTGGTTGTGTAATTAAGATGTAAAAGCGTACTTCATTTCCGCATCTTTAATATTAGTTAGGAAAGCCAAAGAGCTTGTTTCTTTGAATGTACTATTCACAGGGTCTACGAGTCCCATTTCAAAGAATGCGCCTGACATACCTGATAAAACTTTTAATTAAATGTATAGTATGTAAATATGTTCAAATAACATAAAGTTTTGCTTCTTATTATAGCAAACTGATCCACTTCGTAGTTGATACAGATTTGGTAGAATTTCTACCGATATTTGCAACAATGATGAGTACTAATACTCTAAACTAGCAAAAAATACTAAGAAAAAACAACATAATTATTATATATTCGGCCAAGATTTATATACGACTTCTTACCATTGGGACGTCTCAACAAAACATGTAAACTTTTAGCCATTTTGTTTCGACATTTGATGGCGACAGCAATATCTATGTGAGAAACAAGTTTCAAATGTAGTCGACTTTAATCTTGTTTAGTACGGGTCATAATATATTTGAGTATGGATTTTTAAGGTGATGTACAGGATAAATTATAGTTGTCTGGTTGTAAGGGAGTTGCACTTTGTATATAATTCCGTCGCTGAATAAATATAGGGGAGAAAATAACTAACCTTTAGAACAGCCCTTTGAGCTTCTCCAAGATACGTAAGGATGGACTGGCACAGACTTAAGTAGGTAAGTTTGATTACTTTCTCGTCTTTAACATAACATAAAATTTTAAAAATATAAATTAATTTACTATTTCTTGAAAACGAATTGAATCGAGATTAACTTCGTTAGGAAGTTCAAGCGTTGAAAGTTAAGCTATAGTCTGTTCCAATTAAACTTACACAAATATTTAATCGATGAAATTCACTATAGATTAAACTTAGGCGTATCAAAAGCTTGTGTAGGGTTGCAAAACTTTTTGTAATATGAGGAATATTAGATTACTAGTTTTAAGTCACTTAACGTATTTTCTTTGTTTAGCGAAACAAACAACACTTGACGATAATATAAGCGACTAAAATAGTTCCAGTTTTCCAGTTGATATGATGCACTCTATATAATTAGGTAGTAAATAATAAATGTTATATTTTCGTTTGGTTTTCAGTTAAAAGGCTTGGACCTGGAGTAATAGTGCAAAAAATTACATCCAAAATATTACAACCCGTCTGATTGCCTCTACAGACTGGTGACAGGAGGCCTGGTTAATTTTTCGCCCATAGAATCGGAATTGCGATTTAAAGTGGAAATGCTAGCATTCTGGCCACCATTCCACGACGTAGCGATTTGTACAGATTTTTTTAAATTTTATATTTGTATTTATTTAAAGTTTTAATTTAAATAAATAATATTGATAAAAAATGTCTATTCTAAAAATATTACCTCTTTTACCTTATCAATTTAGAAATAACTACCAATAAAATAGCGTGGTTAAAAATGTATATAAGATGTTTCTTTCTTCAGTTTTGTATATTTATTTAATTTTCAACAGTGGGACTTAATGCTGACATATTTACATAGACGTACTTGTTTCTATCCGCGTTTGAGTGGGGCATAGAGCAGGTGTTAGGCACTCTTTGTCCTTTTCTATACCCCTGAGTACAGGTACCAATAAAACTTTTAATAGTTTTCGGTTTCGGATTCGGATTTGATCACGAATCAATTTAATAAAAATATGTACTCGGACCAATTAATGTTTTATTAATATTATTATTGCGTATATTATATATTTAACCGAGCAATTCTTGTATATATATGGGAATAACTAACTAACTAACGGCTTTAACGACACTTTAAAGCCACTTCAGTAGATGGCGTTGTATAACTTCGAAAAACACAATTTACCAAAAAAAAAAAATACCGAGTGAAGCTCGGTCGTCCAGGTACTCTAAATGCTCTAATATAAATAAAATTTTTATTGTATTAAGTGGGCTGATTGACAAATGGTCACACCTATAGACGTGTCAAATATTAACCGCTTCTAACATCGCTTTGGGAACTAAGATGTTGTCTCTTGTACCTGTACTTATACTCACCCTTTAAAACCCGCACCCAACAGTCCTAAGTACTGTTGTTTGACGATAGAATAGTTGATGAGTGGGTGGTACCTACCCAGAGGGGCCTTCACAATGACCTACATTAAGTAAATTTAATATTTTATACGTTTGTCAATTCTCATTATTAATACATGTCTTGTTTCTAGATTTGAGAGCTGTATTTGTAACAAAATATTTGATTAGATTTATTTACCGGATAAAATTGGTTCTTATTTCATACTATGTAGACTAGGGTAGAAGCCTTTAAAAATAATAAAAAGTGAAAAAAATAATAGTAGGATAAAATCCATTAGAAAAGGAGGGGAATATTATAAAAATGAAAGGAAAAATAATTTACGGGCGATCTGAGGTCGGGAAGGGGGTAAGGGGGGGGTTTTAAGGGTAAAAAACGGTTTTTCTCGATTTCCGGCAAAACTAAAAGTACTATCGAAAAAAGTCAAATGGCAAAGTTGTAGGTAAGAAAAAGATCTAAAACTCTTGTATTTATACTTTTTTCACATAACCTCAAAATTTATGTGAAAAATTCAAAAAACCAAGTTTTTGGTTTTTTATTTTTATCTTTTACAAAAATTTTTTTTTTTTAACGAAATTTGGTGAAAACTTACCTTTTTATGTCTCAAATACGCTGTAATTTATTTGATTAAAAATATTTATTTTTTCACCTTATATTGAATTAACATCGAAAAAACACCCTAATTTTCAATCGAAAATTCACCCGTCAAAATATCAGCTTTTTTCAAAAACTTGGTATGTTTTTTGTTCGTTGAAACCTCTAATTTCCGATGGTGAAAAAAATATATATGTTACCGTAGTAAATCTTCTCAGAAAATGCAAAAAATCGAAAATAACTCGAATTCCATTTTTTTGCAACAAACAGCAACAGATTGGGGCTGGAAGCAATATCAACGTGGAATTATGCCCAAATCTACAAAAAAGAAATTAATTCCGGAAATATTGCTCAAAACTATTTTCTGCAGCTGTGAAACTGCATGTAATAGCTTAAAATGTGGTTGCCGAAAACATGCACAAATTTATGTTCAAATTGTCATGGTTCTGAAAATTGCTCCAATATTGAAGAAGAAACCTACGAGGAAATTAATGATTCAGAAGAAATTGTGGATGAAGAACCAACGCATTCTGGGAATAATGTTGGAGACGAAGAAGGTGGTAGTCATGTTTTGAGCAATATTTCCGGAGTTAATTTCTTTTGTGTAGATTTGGGCATAATTCCACGTTGATATTGCTTCCAGCCCCAATCTGTTGCTGTTTGTTGCAAAAAAATGGAATTCGAGTTATTTTCGATTTTTTGCATTTTCTGAGAAGATTTACTATGGTAACATATAAATTTTTTTTCATCATCGGAAAGTAGAGGTTTCAACGAACAAAAAACATACCAAGTTTTTGAAAAAAGCTGATATTTTGACGGGTGAATTTTCGATTGAAAATTATGGTGTTTTTTCGATATTAATTCAATATAAGGTGAAAAAATAAATATTTTTAATCAAATAAATTACAGCGTATTTGAGACATAAAAAGGTAAGTTTTCACCAAATTTCGTTAAAAAAAAAAAATTTTTGTAAAAGATAAAAATAAAAAACCAAAAACTTGGTTTTTTGAATTTTTCACATAAATTTTGAGGTTATGTGAAAAAAGTATAAATACAAGAGTTTTAGATCTTTTTCTTACCTACAACTTTGCCATTTGACTTTTTTCGATAGTACTTTTAGTTTTGCCGGAAATCGAGAAAAACCGTTTTTTACCCTTAAAACCCCCCCCTTACCCCCTTCCCGACCTCAGATCGCCCGTAAATTATTTTTCCTTTCATTTTTATAATATTCCCCTCCTTTTCTAATGGATTTTATCCTACTATTATTTTTTTTGGTTTTAAAAATTATCGACCCTAGTCTAATGCTGTTTAATCTACGTTACGCTACGTCTACGAAGAAAATTTTGGGTTTCGGTTCTAAATTACCGGATCTTCGAAAAATTTATGCTTTTAGAGTACAGCCTGACACCAAATATGGTGAACATGAATGGCATAATTATAATCGCAGTGTTTTATTATAAATATTAATATTTACCATTTACATTAAAATGTGAAAATCAGCTGATCGATCGTCATATTAAAACATTGTATAAAACTCTTCGTTGATAAATTATCGTCTACGTCATTAGTGTGTATTACAAAACATTACGTCAATTGATACTTTTGTTTCATAGTCATAGTGTTTGCATCATTTTATTAATATCATATGTAATTATTATGAATGTATGCACCGACTTCTTTGGCTAATCTTTGCTTGTTATACATACTTCTATTCTCGTCCAACTGCTCCCTCTCATCTCCTTGCTACCCCTATTTCCGTTGCCTTGTTTACTCGGTCTTATTAGCACACAATCTCCCCTTTACTTGTTCCACAAAGCTACGAGTAGCTACAGCATTTCAAAGGATCCCATTTTTTACAAAAAATACCCGTACAAATTAAATAGCTCAGTAAACGATACGTATTTGTAAAAAAGGCGTCATTTTCAAATTAAGCTCGGATTGAAAGTGACGCCTTATCATGATATACCACCTACAGGCAATTAATACAGCCCTCACGATGTAAATACTTTCTGGGACAGTAAGTGCCTATACATATTATATAAACTAACTACTGAGTTATTGTGTGCTGTCTCTTAAAGTGTTAAAAATGTGATCAATAGATAGATCATATCATTTGTAGGTTACGACAATGAAGAGCTTATTAAACGATTTGTCGATAAAAGACTGCAAACATACGTCTCAGTGGTCCACGCCGGAAGGAGAGTACGTTAATATAATTTTATTATATCGTCAGAAAAAGCGTTAAACAACGTTTTATTATCTATGTTCTTTTTCATTTGCAAAATTTAGCTTATTAAATGATAGGAAAATCTTTAAACGAAATACCAAAAAGTTAACACTTTAACGGCGAGTAAGTAACGTTATACATTAATATACATTTATAAAGGACGTTACATAATTACCATGGTTAAGCATACATTAATATATAATTATAAACATTTAAAATTTTATCCTGTGAAGCATGTGTCAATTTATATAAATAGATAAAATAAAAAGTAGCAATACTGATATTTTCAATATTGAATAAAACATACGTTTTGAGAGTTCAAAGTATAAAGGGGCTTATCATTTATCCTGTGTAGTGGCACTTTTATCATTTTAAAGTTAAATGCTGGTCCATTAGCTTATGTCGGATACATGGTTGGATTAAGGGATTGAGACACCTGTGTGACTAAGCGAAGCGGAAGCACATCTGTTTTATATAAATTATTTCCTCTTATAGCTAGAACAATATTGTTTTTATGAATGACCATAATAACATTAATATATTTTTAGTCACGAACACTTCCGTTTCTCTAACAACCACTTTTAACAGGTATGGTAAGTATGTATGATCATCACAGATATATTTTTATGAAAAAAAAAACTAGCTGCTAGCTACCTATAATTAATTTTTTTTTATGCCAGGGTTTTTTTTAATCAATGAGTTATAAACATTCGCAAACAGAACAATATTCATTTGAAAAAAAAAATTAGATACAACTTAAACTTCAACAATATTTTTTAATTTTTTTAAGTTAATATTATGCGCCAAATAGCGCATTTCCCTAATATAAAAATAGGTTTATCAAAATTGGCTTAAATTGTAATTTTATTATGTAACATAGATCAAACTTTATCTACGGTATAAAGATAATATAAACTGCCAATGTCTACATTTTATCAGTTTCGTAGAAAATATTTTTTGTTTACTCGCAATATGGAATCGACGATATCTTCTAAATTATTCAAACAATAAAATGTAAATGAAAATTTTAATCTTTATTAAATTCCCAAGGTAATTAACATAACATATGAATAAGTGATAACAATGAATTAGAGAAATACAAATAAATTTGCAAATAACGTGTCTACGAGTACGTACGTACAAGGTCTGTTAGTGTACCTTAGAAAATAATATATAGACATTATATATAGACATAATATATAGAAAATAATATATAAAGACACACCAATATCCCTATCATCTTCTAAATCAATACTAATAGAAACTTATGAGATTAGTTAATACTATCTACTTCTTCTGAATATCAAATTAATAACGACAGAAAGAGACAAGTAATGGTTAACTAAACAACCCAACCGCTAAGATTTTTTTAAAGTAGTGGGCGATAGTTTTTTTTATTGTACCTATGTCTTCCCCTGTACTGTCAGCCGATTTTATTTTTATAGAATAGATAGGTGAACGAGCGTATGGAGCTATGAACTACTTGATGGTATGACGTCACAACGCCTATGTACATTGGTATTGTATCCAATGTTAACCATCGCTTACATCGCCAATGCGCCACCAATTTGAATTAAGATGTTATTTCCCATGTGCCTTTAATTACGCTGGCCCACTTATCCTTTAAAAAGGAAAACAACAATACGAAATATTCCTTTTTTGTGGTAGAATATGTGGTATCGGATGGTACCAACCTACACCACCACCACCACTAAGCCCTACCACCATTGAGTTTTGTAATGGTAATCTAGGTAACTTTAACCTTAGCTTTAAAATTATAGTTGAAGACAAAAATTATTACGCAATAAGCTAGTTATATTATAATTTTATTAAAAATGGCTGCCGTGATAATATCGCTCCTCTCTTTGACTTCGCTCGGTTGTGTGTTCGATCTTTAAGCCCGCATTGGAAGGCTTATCTTTAGTAAAGAATATTCAAAAAGCAACCAATATAACTCAGTTGAATCCTATCGGCACGTAAAAGTTTATCGTAGTATAAAATGAAATAAGTGTTCATTTTTTAATGTATTAATTTATTTTACCATTAAAGAGAAAATTGATCGTGGTAACCTTTAGAAATAGTACTCATAGTGTATGAAATACAAGCTATCAATAGCACAATGACGCGGAAGGCCGCTTAGCCCGTAGGGTAATTTACCTTTCAAACAAAGCAATACAGGTTAAGTATACATTTAGGAAATTGCAATTTGTCACTAGAATAGAATAATAATTGTTGAATGATAATAATTAATGAATTATATTTATATTTTAAGGATGTAAATTTATTTCTAGTTTAAATTTTTTCAGTGTGATACCTAAAAGTAAGCCATAAAAATAAAATATATTCTTTTATCTTATATTAGTGCTAGTAGTTACTAGTAGTAGTTAGTGGTAGTTACGTTTTTAATAGAAAAGTTTCAAAACTGGAACTGTAACTTGCCTGGAACTAATTAAAAAAATCGTCGGTAGATGGCGCATTATTGAGATAAATACTACGGGCGTTTCTGCAGTAGATAAAAAATTAAGTAAAGTGCGTAAAACATAATAATTTAAGATATGGACGCCTAATAAAAAAATTAAACCATTTTTTTAATGATATTTGGTTTCAATTTCAAAGGCAATCTAATACAAAACGCGCTTCTCTAAAAGGGGTGTGATGTTAAAAAGTCGCCGATTGGAAGATATGTTTGGGTGCGCACGTGAAGTTTTAATGCGACCGCCCTGTGTCGTGATTACGAGTTGAATATGTTCGGGCGTATGATGGCGCTACGGTCGATAGCGGGGTAAGCGGTGGTCGGGGTCATAGGGATCGATACAAAAGTAAGGCGCGCGTAGAGCGAGCAGTCCGTCGACTATCTCGGCGGCAGTTTCACGCGTACCATGTCCTGGGTACATGCGACCGGTGCTCGCGCCATGAATTGCCGCATCCGCAGCTTGCCGCTGCTTCTTACAGCGCTCGTAGCAGTTACTTTTCCTCATCCTGATTATGTCGCGTAAGTATTTAAAAATTAATAAAGCAATTATATAAATACAAGTAAAACTTTTTAAATGTGAAGTTTCGGCTTTGAAACAGAAAGTTTCACTTACGAAGTATTTTAATTAAATTATGAATTAAAATTAACTTATTTTCCATTTGAATTGTATTAAAATGGTAAGTAATTAAATTTTCTATCGACCTGTGATGCAAAAATTGTGCTTAAAGCAGCTTAAGATGCTTAATAAATCATCGAAAAAAGTTTTGCCGTTTAAAAGTTTGCAGCGAAGTGAATGCAGTCGTTCGTCGAGTGCATCCGTATTTATCGTGGGAAATTTAAATTTTTATAACATTTAGTGATGGAATAAAGTGACGTAATGTCCTTATTTTAATATTTGGCTGCGGTTCGGATTTACACCTACGTAGTTTAGAAGGTCACATGCGCAAAGACGAAATATTTAAGTGTTCGTTATTAAATATAAAGAAAAAAATGGAGATACCCGTTGTAATTTCATGAAATTTACGAATACAATTGTGTTAAGTTTATTGGTTTTCTTGTGTCAATGTCTAAGAATATCTACTTTAAGTAAAAAGTGTAGCAATTGCGTTGGTGTGGAACTGAATTTATCGATTCGACTAAGATTTGGGCATACTCTTCCATTGTTTCATTGTTCCATCTCAGCGTTTCTTTCGAATCCAATTGTTTTTTGTCAAAACTACCACCACTGGATTATAAATTTAAGCGTGTTATATTTTTGATCTTATTTTAATACGTTTGTACATTTATTGTACAATAGAATATCCTGTATAATATGTGCAGTTTGTTTTTTTTTTTAAATTAAGACTGATTAAGGGATGTTATATTCAGAAAATATTTTTTTAATTTAAAAATTACCAAACATACGAGTAGCTTACTACAATTTTCCGCCCGCGGCATCGCCCTAATTTTGGGGGGGGAGGCTATAACAGTCTCTTTTTGGCTATTTTAATTTACATAAAGCATAAATTTACATATATATATAATATTTTATACAAAGTTTTTTTACCAGTAAAATATTATGGAATTCTGATAACTAAAATTTATACCGATTCCGAAAGGTTTCCGATTTCGGTAAGTTATCCAAATTGACTATTTTGCATATCGAATGAGTATTTCGTACAAAGTTAAATTAGTTTTTGTAGTGCGCTCGTGTAGAATAAATATTTAAACTACATTTGTACGCTCGTCTTTCATTTATAAAAGTAGTACTATTAACACTATCTTAGCAAATCGTATCCACATTTTTTATCCATGACAATAAATTAAGCTGAATAGTTCGATTGTCTGTTTATTTGTTTTTTTAAAGTCGTTATTCTCAGGAACTATTAGACTGATTTGAAAATCATTTTTGCATTAGATATGCCATTTATTGAGATATATAGCATAAGAGATAATTATAACATACTGTTTAATGGAATTTTTAGCATAACAAATTAAAAATTCCTGAAAACATTTTCGAATTAAATACCAACTTTAATAATTTAAAACCGTAATTGGTTCAAGCATTAATTTGAAAAAAAAAACAGATGACTTGACCTACTTGTATAGCAATCAGCTGGCTTTAACTTTTAACTGCATTTCGTGCACTCGATAATGATGCTGATACATAATGGATTAAGACAAACAAAGCTCGCTATGAAACGGTTTAAATTACCACTATGTGGTTAGTTTTAGTTCATGTGGTTAGCCTTATTTTACATATTACATGTTAAAAGGTTAATACTAAACTTGTACATATATGACAAACATGGAACTTTGAAAAAACTTTAAAAATATAATATCGACTTAATCCGAGCATAACGAAGATTTGAAATTAAAGTAAACTAATTTTAAACTACACATGTAGCAGTATTTCCTGTGATATATATATATATATATATATGTTTTTATTCAAATAAGCTTATATAAGCACTGAAAATTATGTCGAACACTGCCAACAAATATACCTGCAAAAATATTATAAGCCGTATATTGTAGAGAATTTAACGTATCTTAGGAAAAATGATTATTATGTTTTATTTTTTATTTTTCCGGAATTACTTTCGTTATCACGATATCAAATCGCCGACGGCGATGTGGCAATTCCGCTCCACGTCGATAGAACTAAAGGTTTCCGAAATATGTCGAACATTCCTCGATAGCTTAAGTGAAATCGGAACATTTCATATAAACAATATTATTAACCGTTACAGCTCACTTAGTATAATAAATATCTTAGAAAATAATGATCCATTACAACTCGGTTTTTGTAACATTTGGATATTCTTAACACAATAATATTTTAACAATTAAAAAAAAATACATTTCAATTGAATTAGTCATTTTATATTACGTTGCTTATTATACAGTAAAATTGTTAACATCGTCAATGCATTAACAGTAATGACATACGTCCGCCTTGAGTATTATACCTCGCCCTCCCGCCAGGTGACGTTGACGAGCCCATTAGGGCCAACAGCTACAAACACACAACGAACAAAAAATCATACGAACCTAGGAACTTATTGTGTTCCTTAATTCTCTAAAACAAAATATTAAATTGCAAACTTTATTTAACTTTTGCAAATCAAAGCTAAATATGTTGAGCTCTTCCTGACTTAATACCCGAGGTACCGCTTTTGTTGCGATATGGCGAATGATTCACTAAAGCCGCGACTACGGTGAGCTGTTTCTGTTGTTCCGTCCACTTTGGGCATTTTGAGCTGAAGTGTGTTATGCTAAGTGTCTTCTGCGAGACCACGTTCAACGAACTCTCGCTAAAGCTTTTGACATGTCACCTTGCATATATATTTGCCAAAAATATAAGACGAGTACAAGGTGGAAAATTAGGCCCACACATTGTCTTGGGACTCATTTAAGAAGTTTGGGTCTTGTTTTTTTTATATTTATCTCTAAAACTCTAGTCTAGAGTGGAGTCCGGTCCCAGATAATATGCACGCTATATGCGACAGTGCCTCTAATAAGTCAGATCACTGAAGCCTGCAGTCCGCAATGCACAAGCATGCTTTATCCTAGGTGGTCGGAGCGTTAACTAGTATCGGAAAGGAAAACTCATTATTCGTATCAGGCCAGCGTATAGAAGGAAAAATCATTGTTAAGACCACCTACACTAGCGTGATGGGGGCATTCCAACGAACTGCTGTAGCATTGAACGAGCTGAGCATAACCAGTGAAAGTAAACCTGCGAATTTCTTGTACAAAAACTTACTTGTCAGAAAAACAGATACATAATGAATATAGCATTAATTGTACCTTTTTAAATAATGGCCGATTAACTTAAATAAATAAATAATAATAACGGAATACTGACTTTGAGTATGGGGAAATTCAGATTTTTAATGCTTACAAATACTATAAATTTCAAAGTTTGAGTAATGGTCGACGTTTTCTGCAACCTAAATACCACTTTTAATCGTTTATATTCCATTTTGACAACTTAATGACGACAAAATGAAGAAAGGGGTGCACTTTCTTTAGGAAATGTAGAAATGTTTTCTGGACCTGATGAGACAAGCGATTAAGTTGAATTACTACTATTAATGTTCGTTTATAATTTCCAATTGAAATTATAAACAACATATTTTCTCAAGAAAATATAATTTAGCTTATTGTAAAAAATCAAAAACAGTATGTCATAATTTACGTTTGGCGTATATTTATTATAAAAAAAAACTATTCACCAGATTAGATAAATAAAAAAAACAATATTTAAAAAGACGATTAATTAAAGTATAACAATTTCAATTTTGTCATACGTTTAAACGACCTGAGATCTTGTTCAAATACCCCGGGCACACGGATGTGTGAAATTCTGTCGCTTGAAATTCTGTCATATTTTTGTCCATGAATTTGCACGGTAGTGTAAGCTCCAATCTTTTTTTTAAGAATCGAGAAGGCCTTTGTCTTGCCACAACAATTAGTAGTTTTGTTATAGTTGTTGATTTGGTATAAAAGATTTACAGATTACCAGATATCTTACATAAATTTACAACAATTGTCATCTCTTTATTTCGTAACTGCGGCTTGAATGTAACATACGGATCATTTTTCATTAAAAAAAAATATTTAATTACCAAATAATTTATAAAGAACGCGAATAATTTAAAGACATTAAAAACCCATTAAAAATATTGACACGCTAGTTTTTCATACAGTTTTAATTATTGTTTATTAAAATAAATAATTTAAGCCTATTCATAATTAAACTAAAATATAATATGTTCCTTATTTCTCTTTTTATAATTCGATAAAACAAAATAAATAAATAACCATAGATTACTTACTATAATAACAAAAGAATATCAAATTTAAAGTTTTCGATCGTTATGTTAAAATTGGAAAATCGAACAAAAATATACCATTCATTTCAATTTTAGAACTTTATTTATTTTTATTTCTAATTGTATAATATTAAACATAATACGTTTACAGAAACCGGAATCGGACAAAATTTGTATCTAAAACATTTCATGTTAAAAATATAATAAAACTTTTCAATACTTCTATATAATATTGCATTATCGTTTTACATTTAACGTTTTAAAATATACAAATAATATTATGAACAAACTATCAAAGAGTATTCACATTATAACGATGAATGCTTTGAGTTTCGAGAAGCCGCGCGTACTATTAAAATCTCTTTTAAAATATTTCATTAGAATGATGGCTTTATAAGAACTACGAGTGTGTCTTCGTACTTACTAAGAATGTCGTAAATAAAATAAATGTAGCAATGTATACATTTCAAAGAGCGCGTATAATTTTTTTATAATTACTTTTTTCAGTCATGTATGTTTCCATTTCATTGGAAAGATCTTATCAACGTTTAACGAACGGCCTTGGCTTGAAACGTGGGCTTGGAGCGGAAAGTAATTGTTAAATAACGGTGTATAATTTTAGGTTTTTATGTTTTACTAGAAACGTTTTTTTTGTGAAAAAAGATCTATAACTTTTTTAATATTCTACTATATGCCGTAAAAGTAGTTCTATAAAATAATTATGCTTTGCACAGTTCGCGAATTTAATTATCTAAATAAGTAAATGTTCGCTAGGTCTCTTTTGTCTCTTGTTCGTACTCTCTACTCCGGGTGGGTGGGTTAATAGATACACGTGTTCTGGTTAAGTTTCAAAATATTATACTGTTATTTGGTTTTATAATAATGCACCTACGGCTTCTGCCACGAGGGCCACGAGTGAGTCGGGGATGGAGGTGTTAGGTAAATTAGTCCTATGTCATTTTAAACTATCGAATAAACAAACAAACTCACTCTCTCGTTATTAATATTAATAAGAGATCATTTGTTTTTAATACGCTAATTGTAGGATCTAGTGATACGTTATGAAAAAATCTTTTTGCGTTAGTAAAGCACATTTACTGAGAAAAAATACAGACTTTATAATATGGTGCCACAAGTCATGAAAGCGATAATGAAGCAGTGACTTTTAATTCAAATAAAGCCGCATAGAGAAACGATTCAAACAAAAAAATTGAATAACATAGAGTTAAATTTGACGCAGCGCGTTTTATATTAATATGTGTACGAGTACATAGATTACGGTATCCAGTCATTCCCTTGCCAATCATTGGAAATACAAGATTCTGTTTACATGTTTTTCTAACAGGCTTATTATTGGTACCGAATGTAACATTACTGTCTAATCAATGTTATGATTAAAGAAAGATAGAAATTGTCCGTAAGAAATAAGGTAGATTACGAATTTACAGGATAATAACATGAAGGAGATGATATTGTTTATCGATATTGGACACTTTATAAGATAAACTTGGAGTTAATTATGTCGACATAATTCGGATAAATATTGACGGCACGAAATTGCTTTCACGGCAGACGCTGTAAAAATGTTATTGGATACATAACATATTTATGAAGGAGCATTGTGGAATATTTTTAATGTTTAAACTATGAAGAATATTTATAACTAACATGAATACTCATATTATATTGTTGTATACTTAAAACGTAAAATTGTAATCAAAACCATCCATTTTTATATTAATCTTCACAGATGGTTAAAATAATATGTACCCGATATTCCGTAGCGTTCCGTAGCGCTCAGCGTAGCGCGTAGGCGCAAAGCGCTTCACGGGGGAACTTGACACAATTACTTACGTTCATGTAAAATTAAAAGTATGACAACGATACTTTATTGTTATAATAAAAACAAGCTATATATAAGTACTAGCAAACTGTCCATGATATGTATTACACATTTTATATACATATTGAGTATAATTATATTATATACATCTAAAAACACAGGTAAATCGTCTTTTTTCTTACTCCACCCATACATCATACAACATATTGATGAAAATACCATATTTTTTTTAATTTAAATACATTCTATACAAACTTTAAATTCCGTATTTTTTTAGTATAATTTTTGATCTTTAAGCATTTATGCATTTTAAGCAGAGTACGTTTGTCTAATCTCACGTATGAATGTGGTCGATTTGTATTTAATTATAGTACATAATATTTATTAACTCGTTGTGCTTGGAAAAAAAAATCTCCTCTAACGGAATGATCGAGCATAGTAAATGATTAAAAGATGTGCCCCTTTTAAAATAAACAAATCTTAAATTTCAATAAACATTTCTTTGAGCTCGAATATTTTTGTAATGGTTCACGTATAATAATGTGATGAACGAAAGAAAATAATGCAATAAAGAATATTTTTTAGAAATAACTACTATACTAATACTATGAACAAATCTGGTAATCCTAATTAATTAGCTGATATAAAAGTACCAATACAATTAATGTATTCCTTTTTAATATATTAGATTCATATCTCATTATATAAAAACATTTCTCGGAATCGAAACTAAGCTATAATATATTTGTCAAGGTATGGAAATTATACTTTCATAGAAGTCACTCAAGCGATTAATACCCTATTAAACATTTTCTATCGTTAAATAGAGAACATCACGCTACATTAGTCGTCCTGGTAGCCTACAATATTATATGAATAGCTTTCACGCGTATAAAAATAGATACTAACGAAGAACGTCCCTAACACATGAGCCGTTATTTATTATCTTTACAAAAAAAAAGTACCTGTAAAATAAACCGTGCAACAAATAGCAACACAATTACATGTACAAACGTTATTGCACAAACACAAACACACGAACATACGCACACATGCAACTGCACCGTGAAATCAGTGTAAAGTACAATAATAGAGAAAACTAGATTGAAATTCACTATAACTTCCTGCGCTTAAACTGTTTTTTGCTTCAATTTCAAAGTTCACAAGCAAAATTTCGTGGCTCAGAGCGCTGCAGCCGTTTCAGAAGAACCGTTTGAATTAATCGACTTTGTATATCAAAGGGAAATTCGAAAGTAAAACGTCCTTTAATATCCAGTACGTTCACATCGTTAAAAACGTAAGCTCAGCATACAGCGTTAGATCACCCTTGAGGGACGCAATTTAATTGGTCGAGATTACATTTTTGAAAGCATTAACGTATGTATTTTGTTGAAATTGTCTGGTTATAATGAACCTATCGTAAACTTTTTTTTATGATTGGTAATAAAAGTGGTATTATTACAAGAGACAAATATTAACAACAATAATTATATTTGAAACGTGAAATTGGTAATTTGTATCAATACAGGCAAATAAACGCGAATAAATAAAACTTAGTAATTTAAACCAAAAGCTCGCATTCTATTATCCACGCACGATTCATTTAATCTACAAACACAATTCAGCTAAACAAAGAACAGTACTTTCACATCTAGCATATAAGTATCCATAGAAAACGTCCATTGGCGATAAAAAATATAATTAATAAGGATCCATTTAATATGGGTTGAGTAAAGTGTGCTTCTACCTTTATTAAAGAAACAAAAAAGAACGCTACATTTTCTATAGTAAAATTAAATATTATTAATTTTCCGCGGTCTTTATCGATGGAATTCAACTCAATTATTTATTAATTAAGCAGTCGTTATATTATATAAAGAATAATTATAATATGTTCAATGTATATGAGTATCGTAGTGTATATTATTTATTAATGATCAATTAACAAGTTAAAGTCTGAAATAAATTTATAATTAAACCAATATGTTAACGATTTAACAGAGCTTGTAATAAATACCTATTCAAATTAAGTATAATTTAATTCAATCGAAAACATTTATGGCCACTGCGGCACACATATTACCTGAAGAACATCCCAATATTGGCCAAAGGCCTAACCTTTTTTTGCTTTAAATATTTTACACGTCTAAAAATTGAGACAAACTCGTCACAAATAAATAGCTGGTACCTCCCAAAATTTCCATTACTAGCGAGCCAGTGATAAATTATAAGCAAATGATAACTCAGACACCGTTCCGGATTTAAGTCCATCTAATCTAAGATCCACTTCAGCTAACAAATTGGCAATCTCATCTCTTCAATATATTAGACAAACTAAGCCGAGAACAATATCTGCGGCAATTATATAATATATACTAATATAGTAAAAATTATATTATATAACCTAAATTTATTTGTGAAAATATATTTTAAAACATTATTTAGTGGTGTGTAGTATGTTCTGCATAAAATATTAACTAGTGAAAAATTGTTAAAGTTTATTTTACATTTTCGGTTATTTCGCAATCAATTCGTCCGAGATATGCGAAAACAAATCTGAGGTGCAAAGTAATTAAACGTGTAAACTAGACATTTGACGTTAAGTGGAAATATATTCAATGAAATATTTGGCAATAACACAGGTTTAAATAAAATTTATATTAATTTGATAGCGAGAAATAACTTTCAGATAGTTTGTGTCCGATATTTTGATAGAGACCTTGAAGTGTTTCGATGGTAAGAAACACATTTTGTCGTTAGTAAACTTTGCTTATAAGTTTAATCAAATATAGAAACATTTTTCAATGTGTTACGACCAGGCAATGATCTCGAAATTGAGGTATATTAAGGTGTTGACTATAAAAAGCGACATAATCGTATAAAGTATCAAAAGCAAGCATAATAAAATTGTAGTAAAATTATGTTGACTTGGTTTTTTTCAAGGGATCGGTCGTTCTGAATAGAGGTCAAAAACAAGGTTTATTTTCTGATTTTTCACTCTTCTAATATATATTTTTTTACTTAATTACATTTTATTTAATTTTAGCATGATGTTCCGACTTAAGCCGTATAAGTGTATATAACAGGAGTACACCCTTAAATTGTTACAACTTTTTGCTTATTGCAAGGCTTACAAGTCAAAATTTTCAATTTCACCTAATCAGGTGAATCGTAAATTTAAGCCTTTTTGGTCCATTGGCTAGATATAAGGCCGCTGATCCCAAGGTCCTGGGATTAAACCCTGGTTCGGTTAAATAAAAAGTTATTCCGCTTTTCTAAAAAAAACTCAGTACCATTCTGGAGTTGGAAATGTTTTTTGTATCTCGGAAAGCACGTAACGCCGTTAGTCCTACACCTGAACTCTTTCTGGTCGTGTCAGGTTGCCGTTCTATCGGATTATGAAAGTGGGAATAAAAAGTTAACCTGCGCACACATACTCGGACTTGTGCGCTTGGTTATGTCCAGCGAAGTTTGCTAATCTCGCTTGAGATTGGCCGCCATGGCCGAAGTCGGTCAGGAGGACGTGATAATTCGCTTGATATTTCTACGTAACATTGGCTTGCCTTTTATTATATTACAGAAAATGGAAAAATCCAAACCACGTTCAAACTCAATTCAATTGACAAGTGGAAGGTATACTAAAATTGTTAAGAAGTCTTTCGTTCGTGAAATTTTATGTCTTTATTTTTTGTAGTGTACCTTTATTTGTTCTAAATATAAAGCGTTATTCTCAATCGATTTAATACATTATTTTCTTTTTATTGCTTAAATATTTCGTATGCTTTAATCACCAACCCGCATTGGAGCAGCGTGGTGGAATAAGCTCCAAACCTTCTCCTCAAAAAGAGGAGAAGAGGCCTTAGCCCAGCAGTGGGACATTCACAGGCTGTTATTATGTTTTAATCTTGTCTAGATATATCTTCAAGGAATTTGCTTATTTTTCATACTATAATGAATACACTGGTGTATATTATATTGAGTATTTTTACACAAGCTGAAATTCTAAAGGGAAAACGAATCATATCTAACAGCTTCGCTGCCTTTTCCAAGAGCATTGACCTCGTGGCTTTCGTCGCTCGATAGGACCACGCTCGCGGCATAAATAATTTAAACTTATAGTATTTGCAAAGTTTTTAAGTCTTAAAGTTTTCAATTAAACTTTTACAACAAGTCTTTTAAGATTGAAATTCGTCGAATACTATCGACAGGTTTTTTAGCTTTCATCCACCTGAAAAGTTGGTTTACGAAAATGTATTCCCAAAATATAAAAATACTTCATATTATAAATTAAATTAACACAAATCATGTGGTTTGTAAACATGTTAGTTAGATCTACTAGGTTGTGTTCAAATATAGTTTACGGTCGATTAACAAACTACAAGTGCCGATAACACCTAAATTACCAGGAATTCAAGCAAGATTTCATCCGAAAATCTAATTCTCTGTAGCCGCTGTGAAGTGCATGTGGGCATAATCGAATTACAGAATGCAAACACCATTTAGCCACACTAAAACCAAACAGAAATACTTGTTATATATTAATTATTAAATATGATATGATTTGTTGATGATCATGCAAGATAAAATATATTTAAATTTTATGTAGCTGTGCAAAAAGCAGAAGAGCAAGTGTAGAAATTTATTTCTATGGGTTAATCTATTTTAATGTTAAAAAATATATTGTATATAAACTACCTTGTAATATTTTCAAGAGTTGTGATCAAACAAATAGTCTCGAAGTAGTATAGTATATCCTAGATTTAGTGGAGGCTAACCAGCGCCTCCTCAAGAGGAGGCTTTAGCCCAGCATGGGAATATTTAGAGGCTGTTACTTTATCATCGACGTAATATAAAAAATGTAATAATAAATTATAAAAAGAATATTAGAAAGTTTGTATGTTTGTCTTTTTTATAAACCTTATTTTTTTATTAAAAAAATCATTAGTTATTCAATTTGTTTCATAATGAAATAAATGTAATACTGATAAAATTCTTAATTATCTTTATAAAGAATATAAATATTCCAGAATACCGCTTTATTAATAAAATAAAATTATACCATAAAGCGAGTTAATTAAATCAACGGAAATAGCCGCAAGCTTTTATTTAATTTTATGATTAAAATATTTTGCAGTACGTTAACTAATAATGTTGTAACATTAACATTTTTTATTGGATCACAACAAAGTACATACAAATACATGAAAATAACAAGTTGACAAAATAAAAACAAAAAGTTATACCTCAATTATGATATGACTAGTTTTCATGGTTGCATCGAGTTGAATTATAAACACAAATAAATAAAGAACATGAAAATGTTAAAATTCATGCGATTCTGCCAAACCAGATCATCTTGACTTAGTGATGATAAGTATATGTCGCATCCGGTCATTCGTACAGACACTCAAGGGAACGGAAAAGCGCGTCTATGGTTGTGAACATGACTTCGGTTTGGTTCGGCAGAACTTCAGGGCGCTTTCGACAGAGTCGTGAAGGCATCGCTCGGGTCCGGGCAGATCACTTTCTGCAAGGCATCGGCCGGGTGAGGTCACGGAACTGTCTTACCGTTCCTTAAGTGTTTTGTGTGTTATTAGTTGTCATTATTATTACTTGGTGTGTAAGCCTAATTGTGTAGTGTATTAAAGTGTAATGTGATTATATTGACTGAGTGTTATTCATTTCACGACTACCTACTGTACGCCCACACGATGTACAACAATAATGATAGAAGATATGATGTCCCCGCTCCGACATATATTTATGTATAACTTTGAAGCAATACCAAGAGACAATTTTTAATTTAAACGTATCCATATTCTAGTACATTTATTATGTTTGAATTCGTCCTACGATCGGAACGTGATAGCATGATAACCTTTACCATATTAATAAGATTAGAGACTAGATTTTGCAATCATTTCTAGCTTGGAATTCGTATTTGTTCAGAATAGTAGAAGATATTATATTAAGTTTTCAAGTTACTTTGTATAATAATTCTCAGCGTATTATGTAATGTAATTTAACATTTAACAAATAAATAAAAAAGGAATAAAAGATAAAATAGTATAAAGCACAATTATTATATAATACGATAAAGAATATTAAAACCAAATGAAATTGATTCAATCAATTTACAAATTTACGATAGTATTTTTACTATCAAAATAAACTCTCTGGCTACATTCTAGGAACTGGATCGTAGCTAAAATAGACTTCATTCATGCTGCACTGAAAGGGAAAGTTAAATTTTATAGTAACGTTTATAAATAATATTTAACGAGGATTTAAAAGTATAGTACAAACGTTTGTTTACATTTGTAAAATACAATTACTCTTATTAAATATTGATAAATTATTACGTTTACTATTGTGTGTGTCTGTGTTTATAATTATGTTGCAATTAATCTAATGAAAGGTGTGTATTGCTTGGAGCGATATAATAAAACATTTGTGAATTGGATATCATATTTAATGATTAGTTATATACAACAAAATACTATTTGTACATTATGTTGTTCCTAAAAGTATGTCACCAAACCCACCCTTGTAGTAAAACCCACAAAGTTATGACTCATGCGAGTCTTTTCCATAAAATCTATTGTTAGTGTCCATGATGCTATTTTCATTTTATATTATATAATATATATATATATATACATATATAAAATGGATTTTGGTATGTCTGTTCGAGATGAATAGACTACGGTACAATTTTATTTATCACCGTATAATATGGCGCTTGTGTGTATTTTCACTAAGAGTGAGTGAGGATGCTTCCTGATTGACCTTAAGTCAATACGGGTACGAGCATCGGTGTTTCCCCCTCTACCCGGACAGCTCCTCACCGGCAGTCACAACTGCCGGGTCATGTCCTTTTAACATGGAAGGTCAGGGCCTAGTTAGGTCAGGTGGTTGCCTTCAAAGAGAAAGTTTTATGCTATCTATTTTGTTGCATCGCCTCTAGATGGCGCTATAGCGATCTAACAAAGTATTCATCTTCACCTTCCTAACTATTCAATGGATACATTATTTTTCGAAGTTGTTTAGAAACACTCGTAGTAAATATAATTTATTTGTCGCAGTTCATGTGACAGTAACACCAATCGAAGTAATGCGATATTCATATCGTGTTTATTTCTATATAATTAGTTTTTAGTAAATTCTATGTAGTGTAAGGATAACATTTTAACACAAAATAAAAATCCAGATTTATACGTACATGAACTTAAAACCTTTATTATTATTTATAGTCAATTATAATATTTTTTCAATTTTTTTTTATCTGTCGTCTTTACAAGAACGATGTATGTAAATTTATTGTTTTTCATCCACAGTTGGTAACTGAATATGCAACCATACATAAAATTTGATTGGTGCCTTCTTCACACCCTAATTTGTGCCATTTTCATTATAAATTTTCATATAACTTTTTTTTGAGTCTAATTTGGTTTAGTAGTCTAGAACTGAATATTTACTAACTAATATTTATCCTGGAGTTCAAAGATAATATGAAAAAAAATTTAGTTTATTACATGACCGGACTATATTAACAACGTGAATAATAGATATATTGCCAAATCAGTGATAGTAAGATTTACCAACAGAAAATATCGCAAGTAATAGTTAGATGGCGCCAAAAGGTATGGCGCATAAATGCACTCTCTATCCCCGAAATCTCATAATCCAATAGAACGGCAAACCGATACATTTGGTTCCGACCTAGTTTGAGCGCAGAACTAACGACATAACATGATTTCCAACCTACTAGGGAAGTTTTAATAATAATTAACAACATATTATTATTGATTTGATTTTTTGAGGAAAATCACCAATCAATAAATATTAGCAACCGGTAATCCCCTTAGGTTCAAACCTCCACTAACCAGCCTAAGACCTCAGACGGAACCAATTGATGGAAAGTCAATTTAATATAAATCGTACAATAAAAACTATCTTCATAGGCTGTAGACCACATATTTATTTCATTTTCTATACACAGATTAAAAGCTCAATGAATATACTGTAAAAACAAAGCTACCCAACACTGCAAACATAGCCTTACTCTTTTATATACATTCATCAGAGCTCCAATTACCATTTTGTATAAAAAATAAAGCCAACTAACAGAGTTCAAGCTATGGCATGACCAACATGCAAAAAAAATACTATTTTCCCTGTATGCGATTTAAAAGCTATGCCTGAATAGAGAGATTGGTATTTTTTGCTTACTGAAGGCTCTATCGCAATAGGGTTAATTTACATAAGCGATATATCTTTATGGAGGGCAAAAGCCCACGCGATTCTATACTTAACGTATCACTAGAACGGTATGTATTTGATAGAAAATGTTAGTTTTTTTAATACCAATACTTTAATTTAATAACTTAACGCCTTACAGTTACGTGGAAGTCTGTTAGGTGGTCCTTCTTTCGTACGGCAATGGAAACACGGATTAACTTGTTTTTTTTTTTTTTTAATAAAGGTTTTTTTTAAAGATATGTTAACGAAATGCCATTGCATCGGGATGCATTCAACCTTTTGTAATTTAATAACGGAATAAGCAGTTGCCAACCAAATGATTTATGTTGTTCTATTGCAACAAATTACCAGTACCAGCACGAAGGTTCGTGCTAAAACCGTCTACGGCTTTTTTAGACTTCAAAAATACAGTGAGGATAATTTTTACTAAAAAAAATACAGTTACTGTAGGATAGCTATTAATTACAAGATCCTAGAATTTCAGAACCTAGGGATAACCGAACACCGAAGCATAGAATTTAGTTTTGTTTTTTAACAAAGATCAACATATTTAGATAAATCTTATACAATATAAGAAGTCAAGGTTTAAAATATTACGTCCTTTGTGATTAATAAAGTAAAACAATTAATATTAACTGAATATTGGTGGCAAACCGATACAGCTCCGTAGAAAGTCTTTCAACTGGGTAAAATATTCGCGTTTATTATTGATATACTTTTTTGTAGTAGTAGTAGCTATAGAAATATGATTACAAAATTTTAGCTAAGCTATTTTAAATACATACAAACAATTTACTACGACTCGATCAAATTTAAACATAGCTTAATTATAACTTCAGCTAAGAAACTTAAGTGTCAAGTAACTACTTAGTAAAGTTTGCTCAACATTATTTCAATGTACATAAATAGAGACGCTAAGGTCTTATTTAACTTTATGGAATGGGTTATATTATTATTTAAAATATTATGTGAATGCATTAAATTACAATAGAAAAAATAAATCACATCCTAATATTAAAATAATTTTAGCTCATTAGCAGCTCTTAACAGTATATTTCTTTTTATCAATATTCATAATCACATAATACATACATACATAATCAGTAATAAAAACGTCTTAATTTGTAGTCTGTCACTTCTTAATTGTATGATCAAACCGTGATCTCGTCCAAATATTTTTATGGTCATCTACGAAACCACCCTCAACACTTTTTATATGGAAATAGGCGTCCTATTAATATGCGACATATTTAGTTATTAATGATATAAAAATTGTTGCCCTGAACCCAAATGTGATAAGAGTAATCAATTGATAAGATTTTTTTTCAATAAGTTACTATTACGTTTTAAGGGAAAAAAGTCACATCACTACGATGGAGTTCAACGCCTTATAAACGTTCACTTAAGCACTTAGGGCCTTCTTCTTTCTTTATACTACGGATCCTGAAGCTGCTTATTTTATGCGCTACAATAAAGCTTGTTTAATATTTCCTCAAGTCTCAGTTTTAATATTTAAGAGTACACTGTACTTAAGTCTACTTATCTTAAAGACCCGTTATAGTTAAGTATAACAGCACTTTTCAGTGCTTTACAGTTAAGCTTGATATTATACCAGAACGAACTTTGTGTTCTCGTTAGAACGTTAAAATGGTGCCTAGATTATGATACCTATCATAGATAAAAGTACGGCGTCTGTCCAATAAAAGTTATTGGGTTTTTTCGATCAATGAATTCTCATTTGCAGCATCGAGTTGTATGTTAAAAGTTTTACTGATGTTATCAATATATTTTAAAAATTATAAAAAGGTTGAAAGAATTGGGCTATTGATAGTAAGCGGTGACCCACGATAGACATGGGTACTGTGAGAAATATTAACCATTCCTTACATCACCAATGCCCCACCAACAACAACAACAACAAATATTGAATCCCTTATACATTAAATATTATTATAATCTATTTCATAGCCATTATATGTAACAAAATAATAGACAAAGCTAGTCAACGTTAAAACTTGAGAAATTGAATTCATTACGTTCTAGTAAGCGAATTAGAAGTCACATAAAGTTCAATGCAGTTGTTTACCAAAAGTAAATCAGCCATGGTAAATTTAACTTGAGCGAGCACTCCAGCTTAAGTAACAAGGTTTGAAACAACGTATAAAAGACAGAAGAAAGTTCATTTCATGGCGACAACAAGAATATATGGCTAGTCAGATGCATTTATATTTTATACATATTACAATTTCTAGAACTGTTAAGACTGTAAATCTTTTTAATTTCATACTTTCGTTTAATTTTATGCAAATAATATTTTATTTGAATCAAATAAAACTAAATATTATGTACTATTATATTATAAGATTCTTCTTAATATCATGTATCCGTTTAACTTGTGCAGCATTGAGATCGATGCATTGTTGTTGAACAAAAATAAAATGAACATTAAAGATTAAGTTAAAAAAATTAACGATAGTTTAAGAAATTACAACACAAAAGAAGATAAATAGTTATTGGAGCTACTTTCCATCTTGTCCAAAGAGCATAACTATATTTCCTTTAATTGATTTTATATCTTATAAATTTACCAAATATAAAATTTTACTATAAAATTATTAAAAGCTATTTAAAAATACCTCATAACATATCAGTTATTCTATTTATATTATATTAATGTTATTAACTTTAAATATGGTTTGGATTTCGTGTTAAATGTTACAAATTTTCTTATCAACAATAATATGCTGGAATGGTTGTGTAAACACACAAATTATAAATTTAACTAAAATTACTCTATTTGAATCAAAACTGCGTTAAGTGTCAAGAATGCCAGCAACATTTTAACTTTGCATCGCAATTACAATTCTATGAAAATAAACCAGCGCTGTTCTCTAAAATTTATTACAATTTTGTTTCATAATATCGTAAGTGGTTTTTATAATAAAATGGACTTTTAAAAAAATATATTTTTATATTATTTGTACCTGTTATTGTAGTGGGCAATGTATGAGCACGGATCTTAATTCAGGAACGCCGGTTCAAATCCATGTCACTAATTGTGTTTTTTAATTAATTAATGGCAGTTTAATAAATACATTACTTAAGGATATACTTGTCCAGTGAAGAAGCTTACTCGATAAGGAGCAATCAAATCGATTGACACATAATTACTTTCTTTGATAAAGTTTTTAAATCATAAACCTTATAAACAAATGACCAGGTGAAATGGAGAATATATTCCTACATAGTGAACGTTGTAATAAAAATTTGTTCTATAAAATAACTTCGTATTCCTCACGTTAGAGGCGCATTGGCGATTGCTAACGGTTATTAGTACTTAATTTGCTATAACAAAAACGTGATCTAGTGACCATAAGACCTATTTGCCAGCTTACCTCGGAATTGTTAAAAAAAACTCTTTAATTAAAAAATAATAATATGTATCATTTAAAATATTTATAGCATCTGTAATCAATTACCTTAATATCGAGATAAATCTATAAAAGTGTTACCGAGAGACAAAATAAATAAAATTGAAACAACTGGATTATGAATATTTCGGAATCATGTTTAAATAATTAATATTATCATTTTGTCGTAACTCTCTATATCCAAACAAAAGTAATTTATCTCGCTATTCATAAAACTTTATTCTACAATGTTGATTCCCACTGGAAAATAAATGCAATATTTTATATTTGTATGTTCAACGTTGGGGGTTTGTTGAGTAAATACAAAACGATTTTTCTGACTTCGTAAAGTGTAAACTTGAGATTACACTACACGATCCTATTTATATACTTCTCGTTTTAACACATTGTGATAGTATATCTTTGTCTCATTCACATTCCTTCATTGCGGTATAACCGCACGAGTGAGATGGTACATGCCTCAGATTGAGTAAGAGCGGGACAGGGTGCTTGAAACAGATCGGGTTGGCGCCATGTATTACGTGACCAGTATTCGTAAATTGTTTTATTATATCTACTAAAACTTTACCAAATGCTATTTCATGTTTCTAATACTTTTCATTCAATCAAGATGAAAAAGTTGTAAAAGAGACTTTAAAAGTTGCAGGTATGTAACAATAAATTATATGCCTCAACCAAACAACCAAACTCAACCAATACTAATATAAAAAAATAACTCCATATAGCTGTCATTTCTACTCTGTGACAGTGGAACATATTAATATTTAAAACGAGGACAGACACGTCAGAAGCAGGCCGGCTGGTCATGTTAGCATTCAAAGAAAATATTTGTATACATGCATAACATATATATATGTAAATGTAGGCATTCATTTAATCTAAATACACACACGACACTAAGAACTAAAAATTAATATTATAATCAGATTATTTTTCGATTCCTAAGTATCCATAGTATGTAAGGCTGAAAAAAAGTAAAAATATAATTAAAATCATGTTCAAAAATATTCCAGATTCTACTGAAATTTTGTAAAAAGTTACAACACCAATGAAATAAAAGGTTATAAAAAACATTTACACGGCCGAAGTACTTTATGCGTCAAAACTGTTTCAAACGTAACATAGAACGTTGCACTAAAATTTAAACTTAAAATGTTACCCTCTGCGCGATATATTTTGCTTAAAATTGAGTTTTATTACAAAAGCTCGTATATCCGAAAACTTGTAATAAAGTTGTATTTCAAAGATACAAGATAAAACTTTTATAATACGATGATATTTTTCACTTTTATCAGCGAAATATTTCATCCAAAGAACGAGCAGAACCGATATTTGTTTTAAAAATCGTACGCTATCTGCACCTAAACGGTAAAAAAAATGTCGGAAAACGTGAACAAAAAGAGACCAACTGAAATACCAGTTTGGTAATCAAATTTACTTTTTTTTTTTTTTTTATTTCATAGGAAGGCGGGCGAGCATTTGGCCACCTGATGGTAAGTGGTCACCAACGCCCATAGACAATGGCATTGTAAGAGTTGTTAACCATCTCTTACATCGCCAATGCGCCACCAACCTTGGGAACTAAGATGTTATGTCCCATGTGCCTGTAATTACACTGGCTCACTAACCCTTCAAACCGGAACACAACAGTACCAAATACTGCTGTTTTGCGGCAGAATATCTGATGAGTGGGTGGTACCTACCCAGACGAGCCTGCACAAAGCTCTACCACCAAGTAAAAAGACAAATAAAGCTCTTTTTCCATGCCTGCTTCACAATTGCCAAAACTGATATTCATATTCTGTCATATAAACATGATATATATTTTTTACTTACGAATTAACCAATAAAATGTATTTAATAACCTAAACCAGGAATCTAAATTCTGGTAAAATCTAATTACCAGTCTATCTCTTGGGAGCCTTTTACCGCTTTACTAAGGTCTACGTTGCTTTACAGTTAGTCGTACTTTATTTTATTCGTGGAGTAATTTTAAAATTTAATTTACATCTGGTTAATGAAATGGTTAATTACCCTTATGAGAAAAAATATAATTGACAGGTTACTGTTGCTACCGATTTGACATTCTGTTGTAATTTTATTTTATATTATACAAGTTACCCGGAACAGTTCTGCAGGGATAGAATAGGTGTATATTTAAAAAGTTTATATTGTACACGTGCAGTTCTATTGGTTTTTACAATTCACGTCATTAAAGCTCGTAGTCGGCATGGTAATTTCCGATATATCCAATAACCATTGTCATGCTTCAGCCAATTTGCACCAATTATTTCTATTCAAATACGATGTAGAGAAAGACAGATAATATGAATATTATAAAAAGTCCACAAGGCTTTTAATTCGTTTTTCACCAAACATTTCCATAACTTTCTTCTTTTCTTTAATCGTTGAATTGGAATTATACTTAAAATAACTTGCAAGTTATTTTTACATACTTTTGGTTTTTATAACTCTCTGTAACAGAATATTTTATTGTTCAGTCTGTTTTATTAAAATTATATTATTTAATATATAGTCCGGGAGGTATCGTTGCATTTTAGGTAGTCATTTTAAGCCTTTTGATTACCATCATTTTTTATAGAACTTGAATGACTAATAGAGCAAGAGCCCACGACGGCCAGACCTTCGTCATATTATAAAAGCTGAAAAATTTTCTATGCATATACCCTATACAGGTAAGAACGACCAGCGACTATAGAGTTTGGGTAGTGGTTACTTTGGCAGGTAACAGGTATTAAAGGTGTATAAAATAGAACCTTACTTTCGTTAAAGTATAAAGCTCAATTTTTTTATATTTTCTTCGGGATAACTTTAGAAATCTCGTCATCCATTGCCGGACACTTATGACAGTTGCTACCCCCTGCCAGACACCCCTAAACTTCGTCATAGCTAAATTTTATACATGTTACTTTTTTGTATTTTTGTTAATACTTACATAACTTTCGACTAGGTGAATAGATTTTAATGATTTTTTTATTTGAAAGCTGGTGCTTTCCATTTGGTCTCATTTTAATTTGGTCCCGTTTTGACAATGGTATCCATGAGAAAAGCATATAAGTCTAAATTTGCATTAAGCTTGTGCGCGACAAATGAACGAATAACTCAATATCACGCCAACCGATTTCGAAGATTTTTTTTTATTGGAAAGAATGTACTTCAAGTGTATTTTGATGACAGTTTGGTTAGATTCTGATTATGGAATCCATGACAAAGTAACGGAACTCCTTAATTCTTAGAAGTAAATTGACGATACTCGGCCGAATCTTTTATAGGCTATCCAGATTTTTTAGGTCACCTACCGTAACATCGTTCTGATCAAGTAATTGTAGTACTATTGTATAGAACACTTTTTTATATACCGTCAGCGCACGCTAGGTAATGACTTTAATAGGCAAAAGTTTGATACCTTGGGTTACATTGCTCCATTTTAGGTAGGGATCTATAATTTTTTTGAAATTATAATATAGCCTTTGTTACTCAGTAAAGATGTAGCTTTCTAATGGTGAAAGAATTTTTAAAATCGGTCAAAAAGTTTTTGAATAATATCGTAATATAAAAATAAACAAAAATACAAAACTTTCCTCTTTATAATATTAGTTATGCATGTAAGTATTAGTATATATGTTTGTAATTGAACATTTCCTAAAAGTTGAGACCTATTTTGAAAATTATAAATATATATAAAAAACGTATAAGTACTCGTATATACATATAATATTTATGTATATTTATAAATTGATTATAATATAGATACTTTCCCTTTTTTGTAATATACACACATTCCGTCATATTTTAGTGCACTATAGATTCACTAAAAAATAAATGAAATTTTAACAAAATAAAAACCGACTTCAAACTTTAAATATAAAGACATTATTTTACATGATGAGTATACAAAAAGTGGTTATCACCGGGAATGTTACAAAGCATTTACAGGACTTATGAAAAATACTTAACGTGAAAATTCGACAGAAAACAGTAAAAAAAAGTCAGTCAATGTACCAAAAGACAATAGCTCAACAACCTCGTCCTCCATACCTACGATGATGCCATCGGCTGGAGGGGTAGTGAAGATGAAAATGAAAATATCGACGACTATGATGAAACATAGAAAAACGATTAAATATTTTGTTTTTTTTTTTTATAATAATACTTTTTTTGTATTTTATAATAATATATATTTTTTTATTTTATATAACATGGTTATGAATGAAATAAAATTATTTTTTTATTGGAAATAGTAAAAAATCGCAATCGCCAAAGCACTTTCAATGTGTCTGGCAAGATGTAAAAACCATTAAAACTGTCCGGCTATTGGAGTAACATTTTTTTATAGGCACCCAAGTAACATATATAAAAATTAGCTTTTATACTATGACGAAAGTATAATTATAATTTATTAAGGTTTAGGGATGTCTGGCAGGGGGTAGCAACTGTCATAAGTGTCCGGCAATGGATGACGAGATTTCTAAAGTTATCCCGAAGAAAATATAAAAAAATTGAGCTTTATACTTTAACGAAAGTAAGGTTCTATTTTATACACCTTTAATACCTGTTACCTGCCAAAGTAACCACTACCCAAACTCTATAGTCGCTGGTCGTTCTTACCTGTATAGGGTATATGCATAGAAAATTTTTCAGCTTTTATAATATGACGAAGGTCTGGCCGTCGTGGGCTCTTGGGCTATAACAGGTGAACCAAGCGTCAGCTGACGCACCTGCCATGGATTTGGCTATGGTATGGTGCGAAAGTGGTTAAAAAGTAATAGTACGCCGACTGATTTTTTTTCATGAATAGTTTACGTCATACTGAGCTGGTAAGAAATCGCTATTTGGGCACTTGACGATTGGTTTGCTTCAACCTGTCGATGTCAGATCCGCCGGCTGACTATGACTTTTGTAATTGCAACGCTACCTCTCGGACCAATACAAGGAATACACGATTACTAATTGTGTTTGTTTCTTCTAGTATATTTACCTTTAACTCACTCTTTTTGTAGTATATTTACCTTTTTAATAGTAGTAATTAAGTTGCTAGGACATAAGCCGCTTGTCAAAGTCTTCTTTATTGCAAAAAAATTAAAATGTAACAGCAAAGCTAAAGCAAATGTAATAGCTCGCCTCGGTTAAATAAGTTATTTTGTTACAATATCTTAATGATTGACTATTGAATATTTGCTATTACATAAATTAAATTTGAAACTACCATCATAAATATATGTCAAAATCATTGAAAATCTATATTATATAAAAAATATTTTTCTTCTACTTCTCTGTCGTCACACTCTTGGGTGGTCGTGGTCGTCGTGACAGGGTTGGTGGCAAGCTTTACATAAATAATAATTAACAAGTCGTCATGATCGGAAAAATATTTTTAGGTATCTAAAAATACATTTTCCCGGAACCGCATCCTAAACTCAAATGCTGGAAAGGAGCCGCTTAGGGAGTTTTATAGATCCAATTTTCTTGAAATTCACTTCGCCATTCTTATACAAGGTAAAGGAGGAATATAAAAGATGATAAGTAATGTAAGAATATGTCTTAACGAGCCCGTTGGCGTGGTTGGTAATACACTTGCTTTTCACGCCTCAGGTTGTGGGTTCGATTCCCACCCAGGACAGACATTTGTGTGCATGAACATGTCTGTTTGTCCTGAGTCTGGGTGTAATTATCTATATAAGTATGTATTTACAAAAGAAAAAGTAGTATATGTAGTATATCAGTTGTCTGGTTTCCATAGTACAAGCTCTGCTTAGTTTGGGATCAGATGGCCGTGTGTGAATAATGTCCCAAGTTATTATATTATATTATAACGTGCGTCACGTTTAGAGAAGCAATTGAATGATTATTCCAATATTAGACATGAATTATTTGGAATATTAGTTGGGAAAAAATATATTAATATCTAATACATGTGATTTGTAATGGAGCAGTTAAATTTGCACTAAATCAAAGGAAATTACGAACAAATAAGCGCTTTAAAAGTTGCATTACGAGTGAATTATATCAAGAATAAGTAAATAAATAAATTGCAAGCTAATTTATCGAAAAAGAAATGAATTAATTTGTTTATGTACTAAGAATTTATAAGATTTTGTTTAATGTCACGTTTTTATTAAGAAAATTAAACTTTTAAACATAATTTACAGTGCAGCATGTATGATACTAGAATAAAGCAATGTTATATTTTATTTCCCGATGGATATGAACGTTTGATAATATTATTATATATGATTACACAAGACGTTTAAAATTATGAAGTTTATAATGTAACGTTTCAGTCAACAGAAATTATACAGAAAATTTTATACAACGATGACAGTCGCATGTAAAATGATATGTTTCTTCATTCGATTATTAAAATAATGATAGCTTAAGACAATTCAATTGTATATTATGCCGTCCATGTTTTTATTTAATAACGGTTTTAAAATGACATTGCTTGCATACGATGTCTTATTATTATGAACACATTTATGTATCTTTGTGCTTTTTAGTTATTTCATTTAGATTTTTTTATGAAATCTATAAAATATATGAATAATAATTTAATTTGTGACATTAATATTTAACGTTAACTAGTCGAATTCCAATAATAATAATAAATGTAATTTAGAACTACAATACAATCAATAAATTATATTATTTCTGAAACATGAGTTCACAATTAACATTTCGATTGTTATATTATTCCTACCCAATTTTATTACAACGAATAGTCTCTATGAAAGCGAGCAGAATACCAATTTTCAACCGCAAAAGCGTATTCAAATATACTGTTTTCAAATCGTTCAATTTATTAAAGCCTTATGTGTGCTTAAATCAAGACTAATAAGGTATTATCATGCATGTTGATTACGAACAGGCGTCAGTAATGCATTTAGCAAACATGTATTTAACAATACTGTTAGCGAATTGTGCAGTAAAATAGAAGCAATTCTTGTTTTTGTTTATGTAAAACAAACCTTTATTGCGTTCGGAGTGGTTGAGACAGTATTATTACAATCAATGGACATAATATCAGTTTTCATGCTCGGTAACACATTGAGTATGCAAGCAATGATTAACCGTAAAGTCCCATTATACGAAAGATACGCAATTAACTATAACTATTACTACTGTATTACTAATTTTATTACTTTAGAATTTAGATAGTTATATCGTTTAAGAAAAACATGCCAGGTCATTTAATAAATATATGATCGAGTATCGTAATATATATTTTAATATTTGCACACTTACTTAGCCTATAAATCAACAAATTTATTGATGTAAAATATTGTTGTACTTAAGCGAAATTCAGTTATGGTAGCTTCAAACCGATTGTAAATACGAATTTTCGCTCAATTATTTCAACGTCAGTTTCTAAAGGGAATTTCGTCCAATCGTTTACTATTTGACACAAACTATTGATAAAATTTAACCACAATTTGAAATTCCATTTAAGACAATTTATTGCTTATTCAACGGTAAATGTGAGCGGTAAATTAGTGTTAAATTTTGAATTTTGAATTGAAAGTAAATTTGAATTTCATTGGGTAACTAAATGTACATATTTAATACACTTTTCACATTAATATTATCTAACTGACAATATACAAGGAAAAATAGAGGTAATATTCATATTACCTCTGTTTTGTGACGACTAGATAGGTTAGGGAGGTTTTCAGAAATTATAATTTATATTTCTGATTAAAACCATAAAAGTTAAATATATTTTTTAATTATAATCATATGTTTTTAAGAATACTTTCGATGGCGAGTTTTTTTTTAATTATTGTTGTATATTGGTGAAATACTTATACTCAACAAGAATGTATTTGATTTTTTTTACCTATGTAACTAAATCGTATTTGTTTTCGATTAGAACATTAATCGTTTCTTCATAACACAGTTTGCCTGAAAATTAACTAGAAAGCTTTGGTATTAATTTCTCATTCATTAGAAAATGGGTAAATATTTTTTACAAGAAATGATGACAATCTAATATTAGAAATAAAAACAAATAGTATTCATTATTTTCGTAGCTTAGTTTAATTTTGTATCATTTATTAATTAAGGTCTAACTTTATGCAAACAGATTTATCAAATATTAAAGTAAACAGCGAACTGACTTCCAACTTTACCAAGTAAGTGACTGAAATTGCTTTTGTATAATAAATCATGTTAAAGTGAGTATTATAAATTTACTGCTAGTGATATTAAAGTTATTCTACAATATATTTATAGAGTTTGTATCTTTTTTGTATTTAAAGGTTTCCCAATATTGAAATTGAGAAGTTCGTAGTATTTAATAGAAAGGAGTTATGATCTCTCTAACTTTGGACTCATTAGGTATCATTAGGATCACACTAACAAAAAACAAAGGCGTATTATTTGGCTTCTTAAATTAAAGTAAATGTTTTCATTCACAAAAGTCTTCTCCCATCGAGTTACTTGACATATATTAGGCTACAACACGTCGCTCGCTTCCTTTATACGAACAGTGCTACAGATTCCTTGAGCTATTACAATTCTCACTTTCACCACAAGCTTTCACTAAATGAAACAGAATTATAATATTATAGTGTTTATTTATTTGTATCCACATAATCCATTGTTAGTATTATTTTCAAATAAATGAAACAATGATGGAGATTGAATACGAAAACATTGGTCGAAATCAATGCAAATTTTAAATTATTCCAGCGACTATTGTATTTAACGAATAAAATTTTAAAACAAATCGTTTAAAAATAATAACCTTATTCACGACTTCTAGCGGCTATAACACCGTATATCACGTGCGTTCAAAAAAACCTTTCAGTGTTTTAATATTATTACATTATTTATTCATATATAATTATTACAAAATTAACAAAGCTGATTATGCATATTTTAATTACGATATTCATTAACCATCAATAATTAATTCATGTGAGTTCGGGACTACAAACGAGCTCGTTTACATATAAGGCACCTATGCCTGGATAAGCTTAAAATGAATAATATTGCAAGTATTTATCACATATTTTCTTTTATATCTAAATTCCATAAATGATCACGACTGTACTTTAGACTTTATACAAGACAAATTGAAGGAAAATGAATATCGGAACTCAAAGCGCATTGTTGTCGAAGTTTGTCAGGGTTGTTACCAAACTTAACGGATGCTTAGGCAATCGAGCAACGTAGAATTATATCGGTAGACAAAGTGCAGAATCTATTAAGCATTCGCTACTCATTTAAGGTATTCCAATTACCTCAAAACTGAACGTCAAATGCATTTCGAAACTAGATGAAATATCTAAAGTTTCAACGAATTAATTTATTAAGTTTAATGTTAAATGTTTTTAATAGTTTTTAGTTCATAGAGTGAATATTATATTTTATGTAAGATCATAATATATTTATTTCTTTTTTTTGTTACTTTGATTTACGATATTTTAATATGTAATGTGCTACAGAACGTTAATCTTAAGATCAATAATGGTGACGACAAAATAATTTTATAACGTTCAAGCTCGCTATGAACAACATTTCTAGGAATGCTGTGAGTTCTTTTCCTTGTTTTATTGGTTGTCACGGGGATTTGGAATGTTAGTATAAATGATATTCCAGTATATTCGAATTTTTGTTTTTATAAATAGCCATTGTGTTCTGGGGTCAAATGTATCAAAATCTTAGGGGTGACAAGTTAGGAGAAGGACAGCCACGAACAGATCGAACTGGAGAGTTTTACTGGACCAGGCTAAGGTCCACCCGCGGCTGTAACGCCTCAGATGATGAATCATCATCAACGTCAATCATCAGATTGTGTTCTGTTGTCCTCAAAATGATTCGCTAATTGATTTACTGCACGGTATCATGCAATTTTACCTTTTTCATCATTATTTTAATGAGAATAATAATCTAATCGGCGCAGTGTGCTTGGGGTTTGATTTTCTAACAAAGGGAGACTGGGGATTTACATTTTAAATTAGTCGAACTCATTTGTTTTTAATTTTGATGGACTGGAAATAAAGTTTCAGTATACCCTTTTTATAGCTTCGAAAATCTGTTGTCGATTGACACTAAGGCTAAGAATAAAAATGAGACAAGGCAACCGTTTAACTTAAGACAGTATTCGTGCATTTAAAAAAAAACATTTTGGGACATTTATAGTATATGAGCATTTATCTGGACGGCTCTAGCCTCAAGTCTAGTTAAGACAAAGCGTTTTGTTGTTCTTTACAATATTTTGCTCAAATGTAGTCGACGATGATATTTGCCGCGTATGAATCTGAGTCAACCTCGATCTTTTGCCCACTTTCTTTGTGTATAAAATATAACAACTGGAAGAGATTTGTATTTTAGATATTTGACAACCCAAAAAAAGTCGTATTTATAGTAACTGAAAAGTTTTGTTAATTAATGTTCTTTTTTCAGTGCTGCCGGGGGAGGTGGAATGTTTGGTGACGTCAATATATCTGCTATCTTGGATTCATTCAGTATCAGTTACGACAAAAGAGTAAGACCAAACTATGGAGGTTAGTAACTAGGAGATAACTGATAAAAAAAACACAGTAATAAGTTGGATAATTACAAACGTAAATTCTCTAATATTCTTATTAATATTTTATAAATACTCGAGAAGATATAATTTTTTAAAACGAATTCTTGTGATTTCATCAAACAAGAAAATACATTGTTATAAAAGAATTTAAATTTACATAAATAGCATTTCAAAAATATCCAGAATTTTATTGAAAAACAATAACTCAATTAATTTTAAATAAGATTTATTATGGTGGATTTAATCTCTCATACTATTTTATTGCAATTTACTTCAAAATTACTTCAAAAGTAAGTTTGTGAAAAATACAGACGCCTAAAATTATGTCACTTGTTTTGTCACCATATTATATTATGGTGAACACAATTATCTATATGTGTCGATTGTCTACTTCGACCTTTCTAATATTAAATATGTGTAGGTAAATTCATTATATCTGATAATAAGCTAGATAACATTTGTTAAAAATAATAATAGGTAGGGACTGTCTCCGTACTGAGAGTGACAATGCATTTAAAATTTAAAAAAAGAAATATTTATTCTCATCGCACAAACAGATTAATATGAGTATTGATTGCTTGATATATCATTTCTTATTTAAATTTTGATTCATTTATTTCATTGAATGATTAAAATTTAAAAGCATATAATTTTATTAACAATAATAATTGAAAAATTATTATTTTCTTCTATGTATTTATTTATGTTTGAAGTAACACAACACGGATCTTGAAGGTATGTATATTTCAATAATTTAGGTACGAAACCTTGCCACATATAAATATTATTCTTTAAAAATAAACAATGTTTCACAAAATTATTTATTTCGAATATATTCTAAATTTAAAAATCTTTACTTCACTAGGCCGTTAACGCTATTTCTTATTTGATCGGATTAATTTAAGCCAATCATGCAAAGCCGATATTGTTTGTTAAACGGCGCCAGAAGCAATAATACAAGTAGCAATAAACGATCGTTAATAAAACACATAATCCAAATAAATCCAAACGATTCAACATTCTATTATCTTGATTCATCTCTAGCCATTTAGTTCTGGTTATAAAATTTCGTTTACATTACGTATTCTTGTTTGTGTACTATAATATTATTGACCAGTTATTAAGTAATACATTTTAATTTGTTGTTGGATTCCAGAGATCATTAAGTCAAGATTTTGAAAATTATCATTGGGATTTTTCATTCAGCTTAGAGTTGTTGTTATTATACGCATGTATTGCGTTAAAATATGGTATAAATATTGTATTTAATCATACTTAATCGATCATTGACGTTATTGCCCAGCCAGCCTTGTGGGAATATACGATACTAAAATATTATAACTATAATATATTTTATTTAATGAGAACTAATCTCTTAAGCAGTTGATTATCATAGTACTACGTCATTTCAATAAAATTCTAGGAAAACGTTAATTTTAATATCTCTTGATGTTTCATTTGCATCGCTATGAAAACGCCTACACTTGCAATTAAGGCCCCAACTTATCTCATAAATCATTTTGAATAGTGAAATGACGTACATTATTTTCTAAGTTATTCTCTAAGATTGAGAAATAAAGTCACAAATACTGTTTTTATCTTTTAAAATCTGGTTATATGATATGAACCTTGAACATTTGGAAAACATTTTATGTAACGCACGCCATGAAAATTTCGTTATATGGATTTGTTTGAAATGCGATTAATATCTTGCGAATTTATTTTGTTATCTTACCTCCGTTTGTTTTTCGCTTTTCATATTCTTATTTATTTTAAATACGTTTGTTACAACATTTTCTTCTTACACAACAATATAACATAACTCTTTAATTCGATAGGATATCCGAAAGATACTATTAACCTGTAAAATGAAAAAGCCGCTTAAAAAGTAATTTACATAACTTTTAAGTGGCTTTTTTTTCTTCCTCTTATATATATGGCTTTAGTGCAGCCTAACGTTGTTAATTGAATAATAATAATACTATCGGTTCAGGCTTTTTGGTAACATTGTCAAGTTTTTTTACAAAATAAAGTATTTATATTACTCTTTTCGTTGATACGTCATATATTAGTTAGTATAGTTGGTAATGTATATAAAAAAATAAATAATCATTTGTATTAATTTGCAATAAGAGAAAATCTGGTTTCATTACGATTTGCCTATATTCTCGATGGAACAGACATCGTTTTATTAATTTGAATCAAATGAACAAAATTCATTGTCAGAAATCATCTAACAATTTACTCTGAATCATCTGAAAATATAATTGGTATTAATAATAAACTAATTTTAATATAAGCTGCTCTCGAATTATTGCTTAAAAGTAAGATAACATTTCATACTTCTTCTTTCTTTTTTTTACTTCAATAACTTTACTATCTATCAGAAACTACACAATAAAATACCATAACATCTAGTTTCTTCGTCCTAGTCACTGAATTAAAAGCGCCGTTCACGCGACAGAACCACTTGTCATGTGTGTATTGTGTCGTTTTCAGGACCACCCGTGGAAGTGGGAGTTACCATGTACGTGCTCTCCATCAGCTCTCTATCTGAAGTGAAAATGGTATCTCACAATCAAAGCAATAATAAAGACACAGCGCATACATAGCAAAATTTGTCCTTTAGTACAATCACCAGCATTACCGTTCATCGTAGCACCCGTGTCCACGGTTCGATCGCTTTAGGCGCGGTACGATGCGATCACGACCAGTTTGTGGTCGCATCGATGCGATATCGTCGCGTTCTTTTTCGCACGCACCCCGCGCCTCTCGCCCCGCTCCGGCAATGGGGCACGTCATTGTCCTCTGGTTTGGTTTTCACGGCGCGAGGCGCGCGCGCGACTCACAATTGGGCTTGATTGCAGGTCCGCCAGTGGAGGTGGGCGTCACCATGTATGTGCTCTCTATCAGCTCCGTCTCCGAAGTGCTCATGGTACTCGCCACTGTCAGCTCACGCTTGACTCGGTCTCTCCGGCCACGGCCGCTGCGACCGAGCAGCCCCAGATACGAGGCTGCGAGCATGTCCGCGTTTCGTGGAGCAAACGCCCTTTGTCAGCCAACCTGCTTTCTTATTATGTGTCCTCAGACCGTATAACTTGTACTAAGCAAAAAATGCTTTATGACGTCATAATAAGAATAGCAATCCGTTTTAACTTTACAAGTTATCAGGTTGTGTGTCCAGCAGTATTCGTAATTCCAAAGAAAAATCTATCTATTTAACGCGAAGTGGTGATGGCCGTCGTCTGATTATTATTTATATATTAAGCTTAAGGTTATTACGTTAAGAATCTACCTTAAAGTTATTACTTTGAGCTAGATTCTTAAGCAAGCTTTAGGTACGGAACGCTTAAGGTAACGATTTATCAGTTTATAACGCGTGATAATAAATTAAAAGTAATAATTTTAAAGTAACATCAACACTTCGTTTGTAAATAGTTTTCTGTATCAACTGCATCAATAACTAACTAATACAAAAAAGGTGCAAACGAAAGATACTCTATGGATTTGCGACGACTGTTTAATACTTCGTAACTCATTTCGTAGTTTGATGTGTATGTACGTATGTGTGTATCTAATGAAATTGCCTAAATATTCGTTACCTTTCACGCTCTCAAGTAATTTGGAACACCGGTTGATATAATTCTGATTTTTATATTCGCTTAAATATTTTATATATTAGTGTAATGTAGAAATACTAACAATAATACTCTTAAGCCCACTTTACCCGGTCTTCCAAAATATGGAATTTTACGAGCTGCTAGGCGTTTGGGTAAAGACCCCGAAGTGGAAACCAAATCAAAGCTCAGAAGGTCACAGTAAGACGTGACCCATGGCATGGAGAGGTTGTCTATTTTGTAACATAAGTCTCAATAAGCCGAAATCACCAAATAAATAAATTTTATTCTTCAAACATTAACCAAATATTTACACGTGGCAATTTGTGTATTTATCGGCTTGTTAGCTACGATTAAGAGATAGCCTTTATCGAGCCGTGGGTGCCTGCGCCACCGCCCACTCACCTCGCCCTATCCCACCACCAAGCACCCATTTCATTATTAGACCACACCAATTTAACTTAGGCTTCGTGTCACACAAAACACTGCACTTTTTTTTATCGTTTCTAGCTTCGCTCAATTTGTCCATTCAATGTAGTGAAACTATGCGAGGTGCGTGTTTTGTATTGATTGTATATAATATCTACTAAATTTCCAACACTAGCATCGGATTTATTTTTAGATCTGACGGTATTAGGCCACCCTCGAACGCTCCTTACTGGTTCACGTAGGGTATCAGCTATTAAATCAAAGCATGCAAGTGTTAGATGTTTTTATATTCTATAATAATTTTCTATTATTCGAATCATTATACATCTCTATTGCTACTAAATTCATAGTTCTCACATCGGATAATTTAACTTTATAAAATCATATCATTGAAATTTCCATTTTTAATTAAATACATTTATCAGTGAGATCTGTGTTTTAATCGCTATAATAACAATTTATACTCTCATTATTATTGTTATTTTTAATAATTTATTTTACGTCTATTTATTTTTCCTCCAGGATTTCACGTTGGACTTTTACTTCAGACAATTTTGGACTGACCCTAGATTGGCATACAAAAAGAGACCAGGGGTGGAAACGTTATCCGTCGGCTCAGAATTTATAAAGAACATATGGGTACCCGATACGTTCTTTGTAAACGAAAAACAATCTTATTTCCACATCGCGACCACCAGCAACGAATTTATTCGTATTCACTATTCGGGCTCCATAACTCGAAGTATCAGGTAATAATATCGTACTATAAAAAATTAAATATCGTAAAAAATATATTTTATTCGAAACTACATTGCTAATTGGCATTGGAATTTTGACTAAAATATATTTTAAGTTATATCTCTGTTTGTAATAAAATTAAATATATCATACACAAACAGGCGTGCATATACTCGACGTTGTCACAGAGTGTACTATCAAAACAGATCAATGGATTTCATTAAATCTATACTACTATATAAATCTATTGGTGCTGTCTGTACATTTTTTTCACCGAATTTTGTGATAAATAATCGTTTTATAATACAGTGATTCACATTATACTATTTTTTTCATTGTTGTCTGTCTGTCTGTCTGTATGTCTTCTTATAACTCAAGAACGGTTTGACCAATCTTAATGAAAATTGGTAGGTACACACAATGAACATGTGATGGCGCAAATGTTGGGCTATAATTATATAAGATAATAAAAAGATAATAATTTATTATATTTAATTATATTTTATTAATTATACGCGGGTAAAGCCTCGGGGCACAGCTAGTATATTGTTGTTTATTGTTTATTGTTTTCATATTAATATAACTGATAATAATACGTAAAAATATAATAACAAGTAAAGTTCGTTAAGTAAATTCGTGGCATGTTGGTTTGTATTCGCTATTAAAATCAACTACAAAACTGAAAAATAAAAACAACGACAAGCTAGCATACATCGGACCGGTCAGTCAGTGCGCTAAATATTTATTTAGTGCACGCCGCGTACACGATTCTTTGGAATCCGCTATGATCCTGTTCCGTCATTCGATTTTTTATGATCTTTAAATATATTCTAGTAAAATTTAATAGTAAATAATCGTGGTTGGTAAATTCTTCTGAAATCTTTAGTGATTTTTTTATCTTAAATATCCTTTTGTTATTATTGTATTTGCTGAACCTTATTCAATATATTGATATATATTTTTACATGTATTGTAATTAATGTTTCAGATTAACTATTACCGCATCATGCCCTATGAACCTACAATATTTCCCAATGGATCGGCAGCTATGCCATATCGAAATCGAGAGTTGTAAGTATCTGGACAATAGTTTGAATAAATCTGAAATTGTATATTATGCAACAAAAACCAATGTTAATTATATAAATAACACAATATTTATTGAATTTAATAATTATCGTGATGTTTCAATGTTTTTATCGTTATTTATATGTATTTATGCTGTTAAATAAAAGTGATTAATAACACGCTTAATATAATATGTATTGTGTAAATGTTTAATATGTATTTAATGTAAGGCAGTGGAGTCTCCGTCCGGTGTTCAATAACATAACAGAATATTTTTATAATATTTGAAAACTCGTTCGAAATGCGAGGCTAAAGAGAAATGATGATGATAGAAAAATAATAATTAATTATATTTAAGAGATGCGTGTGTGTTCACTTAAAGCAATCATTGATTTGATTCTTACCACAATGCAAATTATCACTAGGCTTACGATATTGTGTTGTGACCACTTTCTTGTATCACAGATGCTACTCAGGGATACCCTGTGAGCACAAGCGTACAACCTAATCGTCGACACGTGCTGTGATTACCCTCGTGTTCTCATAAATTGGAATGTCTCCTTCTCGCATACAGCACCCGCAGAAGGCAGACTCGTATAATAGTACGCCTTTGTCCTCACGTGCATTAAGCGAAAGAACTGATATCAAGACATCGACGCTGCGATAGCTGAGCGGGCCGAAGGAGGCGGGGTACGGCGACCGCGGGGTCTGCTCAACCACCGACAGCCGTGCCGCAGACGCGGAACGCACGCGACCGACCCACACATTACCCACGCACCCGTGCACCCCCGCACTCCTCACCACCCGCACCCACCAGTCTCCCTCCACGCAATACGTGACACGCACCACAATACATCGCTATTCGCACGCTTTTTATCATATTGACACTGACCGATATTCCTTGCATGCCTTACACCTCTGACTGCTTTATTTTCTCGATATTATATTTTTTAAATTTAGCACCTATTTGTATATTAGATTTTTTTGTGTTATGACACCTATTAGATAGAACTAGTAGATTTATATTTTTCTATCATCCATACCAAGCCGATTCGAGTTTGGAAACTATATTTTAAATCCAACTCGGTTCAGCTTAATAAGTCTCGCCCTATGATCCCGCGAGTCTCACCGACACCAGCCGCGTGAGGGTACGCGATGCTTCTCAGCGTAAGTGATAGCGTTTTGTGTGTTTGGCATGTCTCCGGAGTCGGATACACAATGAGAGACATTCGGTATCACTGGAAGGACGGGCTATTGAGTGTCGGCATGAGCAATGAGGTGCAACTACCCCAATTTCGAGTGCTGGGACACCGCCAGAGCGCAACCGTTGTAACTCTCACTACAGGTAAATAATTTGCAATGCCTGCTGTCCAAGCATTGTCCATCCATGCTCTGCATCCGACCCCGCCTCCCTCAGCCCGTGTGCAGACGTTCGACCCGCGACACTAGCACACACGCTAAATACGACATGACAACCGCACGACAAGACGCGCGAAGCCGAGCTCGCGACTCCCCGCTCTTACCCCGACCGAATAACGACTCGAGTTACAAAACCCATTGCGATGGGCCTGGGGTTTTTTTCATTTATGTATCCGCTGCGCACAGTCGGCTACACCATGCGGGACATCAGATACAAATGGAACGAGGGGCCCAATTCTGTTGGTGTATCGAGCGAGGTGTCGCTACCACAGTTCAAGGTGCTCGGCCATCGTCAACGAGCCATGGAGATCTCACTCACAACAGGTACAATAAACGGGGAAGTCAAAAAGTAGGCGACTGAAAAACTTAATACAAATTTACAAAACGTGAAACACTGAACATAAACAGCCACGATTCTTTTCACGTCCTGCTTTTGTATTTTTGCACTAACAACACTGAGTTGTTTGATTTAGTGATGTAAATTTATTATAAGTGATTCCCTTTTAATAATTGATAATAAAAAAATCCTATCACGAGTAAAATTTAAAGTTGTTGTCCTACACGTATTCAGTTGTTTAGAAGTATTAGTTAAAGAATTCACTTAAATATTTAAAATTGTATGTAAGTAAGTTGTAATTTTGCCTTTTACAGTAAATTAAACAAAAAATGATAATTTTACAGGGAATTACTCGCGACTCGCATGTGAAATACAATTCGTTCGATCTATGGGATACTATCTAATCCAAATATATATACCATCTGGTTTGATTGTCATTATATCCTGGGTGTCTTTCTGGTTGAATCGGAATGCGACTCCTGCTCGAGTCGCTCTTGGTGTTACGACTGTACTGACCATGACGACTTTAATGTCGTCAACAAACGCAGCGTTACCAAAGATATCCTACGTGAAATCGATCGATGTTTACCTCGGCACATGCTTCGTGATGGTCTTCGCCAGCCTACTTGGTAATTAATTATTTTAATAAATACTTTTTCGAAGCGATTGTTGATATGTATTTAACGGTTATTTTAATATAGAAGTGTGTAATGTGTATAAAATGTACCAATATATGTGTGCTATTTCTTAATAGCAAAGCGAATTTACTTTCGCAATCGAATCAAATAAAGAATTTACAAAGCGAAGTAAAATTAATAATGGAATTCTTTAATATGAACTTAGTTCTACATTCTTACAGAATATGCAACGGTTGGATATATGGCAAAGAGGATTCAGATGAGAAAACAAAGATTTGTAGCAATTCAGAAAATTGCTTCAGAGAATAAGAAGATGCCCATTGATTGTCCCTCAGTTGGTGATTCTCATACTCTATCTAAGATGGGAACGTTGGGAAGATGTCCTCCACCTAGGCCATCGGTAAATCTAAATAAATTTGTCTTAATTATATTTGTCTCACATTATCCAAAGCTATACTCGATTTAGTGTAAATGTCATTGTTTAGAGACCAATTTCTTTTTTTAATTTTACAGGAAGTTCGATTTAAGGTCCATGACCCAAAAGCTCACTCAAAGGGAGGAATTCTAGAAAATACCATTAATGGTGGCAGAGGCTCTGAGGAAGATAATCCCGGACCCTCTCCTCATCTTATCCACCCCGGAAAGGTAAAATTTTTCTTACTTATTAAGTAATTTACTAGGTGATTATTTACGCTTGCGTTTGTGTAAGCCTCTGCGAATTAACTATTGCGTGCTGTTGCCGATAAAATATATAATTTTATTAATATTTTTTACATGTAATATATTCACGCGAAAGTTTCGAACTACTTTACTACTAAATGGTAATAGGACTTACTTGTTACTATGGCACAGGTTACTTCTATAATTGGTCTCGTGTTTAAAATAGCTGATGTTATCAAGTTATTTATGAAAGCGAATATACTTATTTATGAAAAATTCCCCTTTTTGTTTATGAGTAAATCGTTACGTGTTAAATTTCAGGACATAAGCAAGCTGTTGGGTATGACTCCATCGGATATCGACAAATACTCGCGCATAGTGTTTCCCGTCTGCTTCGTCTGCTTTAATCTTATGTATTGGATCATATATCTTCATGTATCTGACGTCGTTGCTGACGATCTGGTGCTTCTGGAAGAGGATAAATAGAGGGGGCTTTTCAAAGCCCACTTGTTTGAACTGTCTTTGAGGCCTTTATAACAAAATTTGAAACGAATAATGATTTAATGCAAATCAATGTTAACTTATACGTCATAAGATACTATCTTGCTGTGGAAAGTCATCTTGTTTTAAAATACAAATACTGAGCAACGTTTTACTCACATAGGTCTAAAAAGACAATTGAAATATGTGAGTAGATTATAAATTAAAAATATTTAGATCATAAAATATCGAAACTCTAAATAACCTCAACTTTTGTTAATAGTAAAAAAATATTACATTAACATCAATTCGCTTGCAAAAATATATTAGAGATTATATTGATTATTGATTATTTAAAATGATTTCAAAATGAATATTTTGAAGGTTGACAGACGTACCTGAAGTAAGTACTTAAGCATGCTTTTGCTTTTAATTATTCCAAAATTTAAAATTCCAGCTGTTTCAATCAAATAAATCTCAAATAAAATTAAATATTTTAACTCGCGTCTCTAATCAAGCGTAAAGCTTATGTAATCGTAAGTAGAGGAGAGAACAACTACAGCCCAAGGTATTAAATCTACGACATTCAAAACACAGATGAAATAGTTCTTATGACGTTATAAATAACATGTTTCAAATTATTATACATGCGGTAAAAACAAGTGGAGCTTGAGTTTTATTAATTATAAGTCTGATGCTCAACATTTTTGCTTAAATAAGGTATTATAAATTAGTAGAAAGACATGGACTTTTATTAAATAAGTAGATAATTGTTTATTGTTTTGCAAATTCTATATTCTATATTGTTATTATGTCATGGAATTTTATTTACAATTATTATCGCAAATCATCTCAAAAACATTTATTTAATAATTACTTATAGTGGCTTCATTACGAATATGTTACTTGTATGATATAAATTTAATGTCTTGTTTAAGCGATCGATACTGCTTGTCATTGTAAATATGCATGACGATTTCATACTATAATTCAACTATCCAAACTTGCTTACATCCTATTCTGAGCAGCATGATCCATAAATTTATAATAAAACTTCGAATTGCCAATGATCTTGCAAAAAAGCACTGCTTATCATTTGAGATAAATACGACAAATCTGTTCATGAATAGGATATTTGCGAGAAATTTTAGATTTAACAAAGATTGCATCTTTATTATCATATGCATTCAATAAGTTAATGATAATGTTAGATATATCCATATGAAGATACGTAAACTGTCGATTGTAAATACTTGGTATTCACTTTATACTTTAGCATGCATGAGCGAAGACCGAATGCAAAGCCTATAAGCATGTACAATTTGTTTTTATTACACTTCATAATAAAAACACATTGTATAATCCGATGTATATATTATTATTAAAAAAAACTTATAAAAAAATTTGCGGTCGGGGAACCCCCGTCAGGAACGAAGTTCTTTGCGATATTCCTTCGACTAAACGTATTTTAAAATGTAGATTTTATTTGATTTATATTTCTATATTTTTGTTGAACCAAAAAGCGCCACAGCCTCACTTATGCCACTCTCTAATCAAAGATTAAGAAACGATTAATTTTTTTAAATTAATTTAACGATTTTTAATAACAGCGATCCGCATTTTAAGGAATTTACTAATATTGTTATATTATTTTAATAAGTTATCCAATTAAATATAATTTATGACGGGAATTGTGATAATATCCCTTTAATGTGATATAGCCAAAGGTTCGAACCTGGCACTTGTTGTTTGTTAGAAAAGTATTTTAAATAAAATTGAGACTTTTGTTTGAGTTTGAGATATTTAAGCATTTAACTTAATTAATGATAAAATTATAGGTACATTATACAGCATATACTGTATCACTTGGCGTGTGTGAATAGGTCCTAATAGGTGAGATTAATTCGTACGCCCCTCATTATGAATGCTATTTCGTTTCTAACGTGACCTTGTGCCACTGCCTGACGAGACCTTGTGTCACTGCCTGACGTGACCTTGTGTCACTAGTGTAAGCCACGTAAAAGAACTTCGTTCCAAAAAAACTCTTCTTTCTCCAAATGTCTGATCGTTATTAATGAACGTAGTAACGTATTTAAAAAAAAAATAAAAAAATACAAAAAAAAATAATAGCACTAGAAATCATTCGAACCGACATCCATTCATTCTAAAATTATTTTTAATTTCAATTCTATTAGTTTCTTATTTCCTTGCTTATTCTAGTCCAAATATTATTTTGCAAATATATTGAAAATATTTAGATAGAAAGTTATTCATAAATATTTACATATAAATGATGCAATTGTGCAGTAGATTATAATATCTTACTATTTACTGATTAAGAAGTTAATTATTTGAATAGAATAGTACTTACTGCACAGTTACGTACATAGATCATGCAAGGCTTCTCAAGTTAGACAAATAAGCTTGTTTGTTGGCCCTACTTACAAATGCTCTAGTAGTTACTCCGCAATTTGAGCATTAGATCTTTAGTTGTTAATATGGGGAGCAAATTACATAAGGTTGGTATCAAACGACAATGGCCATCGCAGCCGTTTGCTCTATTGCGGCTTACAACCGTAAGAAGGCTGGCTGTATATTCTACACATACCTTGTTGTTGCATAATGTGTGGGTAATGGCAATATAATTAACGTTGTCGGGTGATATCGATCAAGGTTTATTATTTTGAATTATTCAAAATATTAAAACTGTGAATTACACTCCCTATCTGAACAACTCTTCTTCAAATCCCTCGATTATCTGAGATGCAGAACTCCTGTCTTCAGCTACGATAATGTCAACAATACATTGAATAAAAAATGGGTTCCGTAAGGAGTGTAGAGAATTGTAGAAACACAACGCAATATTTTGAACAATTCTATTGATGAACTGTGCGGATATTATTAAAAGTGAATTAGGTAAGCATTAGTATTTAATATAATGTGTATTTAAATGTGTTATAGTCTTAAGTATATATGTAACCTTACGGAACCCGAAGGAAGGGTAGCGGTTTTGTTAAAAATTAAATATATTTATAGGAATTTATAAATTTGTTTAAAGATTTATTGTTTATCAGAACTAATCGATATTTATAAATGTAATTATGTTAATTCTTTAAATGTCTGAAAAGGTCTTTCATTAAATGCAAAATACAAATTGAAATTAAAAATAAAAAAACTAGCGAAATTAAAGACCTAAAACTTGTAATGTAAAGTAACTCAATATGGATATATAAAAACAGGCTAATCGCGTAACACGTAATATATAATGTATTTTGATAATGTTTTATATCAAAATTGATATCCAATAAGTTTGAGTCGACATAAATTGTTTTAAGTGAAACACATTCTATGAAATCGTTGCATTATTAAATTATTAATACGAAAATGTTGTCATTATAATATTATAAAGCAATTTTTGCCGGTTGACATGTATAAGCGATTGATTTCGCTTAAAGATGCTGAAGTTGCGTACGAATCGCAATTCGAAATCGTTTAATAAGTTATTTAGTCACGCGGAGGTGACATAAAAAATGATTAACAGGTCGTTATTCATAAATCAAAAAGGACTGCTAACTGACATGATTGTACTAACGATTCGTTAATTATACAAATCGGACATTAAGTAACATTTATATTTAAATGTTACATCGATAGTGTTATAATTAATATGTTTAATGATATTATCTGAAACGAAATTCTAAAATACATTTTTAGTGATTAGTTATTAAGTGAACGCTAGACATGAATTTTAATATATAGAGGGTAATTATGTAATATACTATAAGATTCCATTATGTTTAAATTTTTCACTTTATCATCATCTTATTGATTCATTCGTTCATTATTTCATTCATTCATTCATTCATGTTGATCTCGTTCAGGTGTTAACGACGTTCGTTTGATCCCTATGTTCATTAAGAACATGGTTCGATTCGAATTTCAAAATTCAAAAATGTGAGGAATATTAGTTTAAAGTGGTCAAACGATGACAACTTTTAAGGTCACTCAAGTATTTTATATTATGTTAGTGTTACAACAACAACAAGTACATATAACAGCTACTTACTCACTCCACTAATATTGACTACTTGCAAGCAATGATATTTAAAAGAAAACCTGATTTAGAAAAATATTGACTATGTATTTTGAAATTATAATTAACTATTTATATTATAAATAATAATATACTTATAACAAGAAAGTAGTATATATATAGCTCTTATTTATAAAGGTTATGTAGACTGTAGTGGATGTATTCAGAAACAGATTTATCTCTGTCTGTCATCATTTGTATTTACTTTGAAAAAATGGGACAGGAGATTTCTTAACTAATACCTAAATAATATTAATGAGTCAAGCCAATTCGTTCATTTTCTTGCTAATATCACACTTAAAGACTTCATTAAATAGTGGCACTAATATAATATACTGTCAGTTACATTAGTAGCTATACATATTTTAATATAGACCATACATACAAATATAATTTAAAAAAAGTAGGTATCTTAATTTCAATCCGATTGGATAATTTAGCAGTGAAAAGATATAGTCCACATCTTTATGAGTAGAAATAATATACAACCCTATCATTTTTAACTACAACACCAATTATTAGATATATCACTAGCCTTTTTAATAAGTAATGCGCACTATAGGTTCCTGATGTGATTCTTCTATTCGAACAGGCGATTCTCGCACATGTAGTTGTTTGCGTTTGGAATCTAAGATCAGCAGTCGGGCGCTAGAACCAATTCTGAAGAGTGAAGTTATAGCGATTCGCCAGGAAGTACAGCCTGTTAATTTAATCGTACTAATAGAATCGCGTGCTTGTAGCGCAGGAATGTTTTGAGCGGAATTGGGCCCTTCGTGATTGCAAGCGCATCAATAAATCACCCGAATCGAATCGAATATTAAAATTTGGCGATGTTAAGGGATAATGAACTCTGTAAACTATGATAAAAAATTGGAAAAAAGTCTACTGCTTCGTATTAATAAGTGGTGGAAATTAAAAAATAAATAGGAATTACTTATAGGTTAATATGAGATAAGAAAAGAATATGCCGAGTAACGCACAAATGACAAAGTAGAAAGATATTGTAACGCGTAAGCGACAATATCTACTAGAAATATTACATCATAATTGAAAAAAAAGAACAAAAAAATACATAAAAATAAATAAAAAACAAAAAAATCTAGATTCTTTTCTCTTAATGCGTAATCGTTAAATACAAAAAAAATCAAATAAAAATATTATTTACGAGAAAGAGATCTTGGAACACTCGAAAGTCGAAACGGTCTTTGATAATATTATATACCTGGATCAATGGTTAAGATTTCAGTCAAACGAAAAAAATCTAAGACTAAGAATAGATATTTAGTCGAAATTTAGACCAAAAAGAAACAAAAATTCTATTCTTAATGAATAAACCATATAAAAAATATTTAATAAATAAAAGCACTGATTTTGTAAAATAGTACTATTATTTGGATAGCTTAGTTTAAAAAATCGATTAAATAGTATAATTAATGATCATTGCCAATTTACATTTAAATAAATTTAAAAAAAAAATTGTCGTCTATCGTTCAAATGTGCATGCGGTAAGCAAATGATGGTATATTTATGATGATCGAATTTTCAATGTTCAAAAAATTTCAAATTCAATCATAATAATAACTACTAATTTTTCATTTTCATTTATAAATACTTACAATCATCATTCGTACACTACATCACATTCTTTCTTAATTATTCTGTCACTAATAAGCTTCTATTTTCATTTCACTATTTATAAATTGTCTAAATATTTAAATTTCATTAGCTGTAAACCTAAATATACCTAAATGTATATATATCATTAATCTACGTCCCTATATAATCTAAGAATAATTTATCCATTTCGTATTAGTATCACGTCTAGCTTAAAACTCTTTAACATTAATTACTTAAAAAGATTAATTTATTTAATTAATTTGATCACATTCTGATTTTAGTAAGATTTTACTAAACTGTAATTTGTATTGACTACTAGGTAGTCATCATATTTTATTATAATTTAATAATAAAGTAAATAATATTTATTATTCTTGTTTTACAAATAATATTATATGGAATAGAATCAAAACCGACTTCGAAAATTTACTTGAATGTACGCTTCAAACAAAAAATTAACAATGTCCAATACCAATACAATTAAAACCTTGGAATTGTACTGAACCCAATGCAAAAATAAACATCAAACTGGGTTCAAAAAACAAAAAAAAAACGTCATATAATAAATTATTTACATAATAAATTGTGAACATAATTATGTACCTCCTTTTGAAGTCGGTTAAAAGGCACAAATTTTAGACTTGTTTTTAATACATTTGTTGTCAATATTATATTTGAAAATTTATAAAAACATTTATATATTATATAATTATGGATTGTAGCACATATTATTGCATTTAATATTTGTAGGTTGATAGAATTTACTCGTACAATTATACTCAATATTAAATTTGTAGTATTCATAGTTAGTATTAAAATATATCATAGAAATAGGTTTATTTGCTGCGGTCGTATGTCAAGATTATCATAACAGACATACCAAGAATGCTCGCTTGAGATACTATGAGGTAGCTTAAGATCTGGCGTGTCGAAATTGTTGTTAAAACAGATAGAATCTCTTAAATGTGAAAGTGAGAGCATTTATTTTTTAAATTTGGTGGAATCATCCGTTCGAGTTGAATGAAAGTTATTTTAAGGACGAAATTGATACGAAATGTAGTAATCGTCTAATTAACTACCTAATGAACACAGCGAGCAATAATGAGAATTTTTCTAAATTATAAAAATAAAAAAGTGAAAAAAATTATTTAACGGATAACGTTGATATGAAATGCAGGAGTCGTCTAACGAACATTCGTTCAGGTTGAAAGTGTTTCAATGGATGGTGTTGATGTCAAATGTAGGATTCGTCTATTTAACCACTTAGTAAAGACATCGCGTTAATAGTGCTTCGAATTTACTTCAGCGATAATAAAGCCTAAGTTAGCGCTATAACTGTCAACACTTCAATCTTTGTACGCTTTATGATATTTATTACGTATTTCTTTACTTTGTTTAAACAAATTTAAGCTATCCAATATTTTTGTGCTAATATTTTCCGATGTTTGTGTAATTAAAATATAATGCAATTTTATTTGTATACATAATATTTCATGTATGTTTTTTTCTGCGCAATTTGCAACTTACCATTTGAGTAATAAATGAATTCTAAATGTGAAAAAAACAAAAAATAAATGTAACTCCGTTTTTCATTTCATAACCCTCTTATGATGAAATGGAATAGTGATTGGAATACGTAACGAAGACACAAAACTACATAATTTTTGGAGTCCACTCATTCTTAAAAGAGTTCAACTCAAGGTAAGTCATAAAACAAGAATATATATTTGCTGCTCAATGGCATATGAAAAATAGCAATATATCTGGAACATCTTCATAAATAGTCTATGGCTATATATCAATTTTGAATACTAAATGCATTATATAAATGGATAGCGTAAAGTATTAAAAGCTCTTATCACACAAATCGTAATCGTGTCTAATTATATAACATTAGTTTTTAATTGTTGTAAAATATTATTATAATTTGGAATTAGGATAGTTTAAGAAATAAGAATCAGTAATATTGTAGTTTTAATAACCCATTTAAGCGCCATCTGTCGTATAAATGTCCGTGTGATAGAGCTCTTATATCTGTTTGTATATTTATAATGATTGTAGTTAATACATAAAAGAATTAAAACAAGAATGTCATAAATATTAATTTATTAGTTTTTGATTCTCCATTCGAATAACAAAAAAAATACGATTAACAATCCCCGACTTATATATTATAAATATTTGTTTTCACAATATTTTTTGGATATTAAAAAAAGGTAAGTTGAATCGAAAATAATCTTGAAAGTTTATTTTATAATGTAACATTTTCAAACATAAACATCACAATTACTGTTGTTTAATAATCGAATAAATTTGCACTCCTTATTTTAGTTGCCGAACGAAGAAAATTTTCAAAATTCCTTTTGTATGAAAAACGCACGTTTGTGTATCTGTAAGAAGAAATAGACGAATTAAAGAATACATTTAATATTTTCTAAACAGTAAATGGTTGTCTGTAATGTCAGTTTACGGACGATAATTTTATTTTTATACTAGGACGCATCGGCCGAAGTGGAAGAGAAGTAAATGGTTCAACAGCCGAGCACTTACGCCGATCGTGCCTCACTATCGCTTGTTCCGTGCTCATGCTTGCTCGGCTCAGTCGGAACGTTACTATGAGTCATGCTTTTTCGTACGTGCAGCCGGCGTTGATCGATTTATAAAACGTTATCACGTCAAAACATGAACCAAAACAAAATCATAAATATATTTACTAATTATCAAATATTGTTAATAAACAAAACATGTATTAAAAAAGTAATTAACGCTATATCATTATAAGTTAAATTATTATTAGATTTAAATGCATTAAGTAACTTGCCAAACAAAATCATACAACATTTAATGAGATAATAATATATATATATATATTTATTAAACCTTTATTTGGCACATTTATTTATTCAATACTTTGTTGCACAACATACAAATATCATATAACATAAAAGTAACCAAAAACAATCAAACAACAAATGATGCTCAAAGGCGTGTCATTTATAAAATCTTTCTTGAACGATGTTGTGTATGAGAACAGGTAAGTGCATTTTAATATGAAATACGATTACAACTTTAATCACATTTTGATGTTCTTAATTTAATTATTCAACTCCAGCGTTGAATGAAAACATATTGAGAAATTCGTAATTTATCAGATGCTATTCTAACTTACCTATATTTGTTTACCAAAGCCAAATATCCACATCTCCGTATCTCCAGAAGAAATTAGGACATTTAACTGTAGATAGTAAAAAATACATTTCTAAAAATTTAGTTATAATATTATTACTTACCATAAAAACGAAATGTTTTCCATCAAAACGATTAAAACGCTTTTATATGATCCGGGGGCATTTCAGCTTGATAACGATCCCACATTTGAGCGTAAAGATTCTCCAACGCATGTGTGTAGTGATTGCAATCAAATAACGTGCTACTTAAACGTGCTTTCGAGACTTTTGCTCGAATATATTTACGGCTAGAATAATAAAAAAAAAATATTATTTTTAAAAACACAGGAAAGTCCCGATACTAGAGAATCGATTAAAATTTTTCATTTAAAATAAAAGACTAACGGCCGAATACTGAAACGTCAGTCATATATTAAGTGGAACTTAAGTATTTGAAATTTAACTTTAACGTTAATTTAAAATTTAGTATGCGAAATTAGAAGATTAAAATATGCGTAAGTATAATTTATGAATATATGCCTGTATCAAAAGCCACCAAGCGCCATCTATTAGAATTTCTAGTTACTGCGTTCTTTTAGATACATATTGCACATTTTACAATATAGATTTATTATATATATATTGCTGTTGCATAGAATATACAAGCTCCCGTTTTGAAAGCGGAAAAGAACGCTGGTAGTTACTGGAATTTATACTAGATGGCGCTGAACGATATTAGATCGCGCTAACGGAGGAATACGCGCCAACTTAATTACTCCGTTTTATCTAATTAACTACCTATCGTACAAAATCATTTTTCAAAAAGGGTGAAGCTTAAAGTAGCCCATAAACATGTAACATTTACTTTATTAGTTTCTTAAAAATACTAAAATGCTGTATAATGCGCCAATGAATAAAATATAACAATAATACAGATATTATTTTTATACAAACAATTACTTTAATATTTTTTGAAATTTACAATAATTACGTCATCCTAAAGCATAGGTAAGGAGCACAAGGACAGGAGTCAGACAAAACAAAGTTTATACGGAACATAATAAATCTCTGTCCGAGCATGAATTGGATGTTGGAGTACATTCGCATTCATTTGTTTGTCAAGTCATAATCTTAACACAATAAAGTTCTTGAACCAACAATATTCTTTTATATCTTTGTATACGACAATAATTTCATAAAGAAATCCCTGTTTAAAACTTATAGACTTAATTTATGATTCATTGATTGGAAACTTTGTTTACATACATTGATCTTGGCTCGTCGTCGTTTATCGATGAGATGTAAACACTACAAATCTTTATCAAATATTTTAACATAATTATAACAAATATGTATAAACTATAACCTGATATTTACGGACTAGTTACTTTTAATCCTATGAAATCAAATCAAAGTACTCTTCTTTGACAATATCATCGTCACCTTACACAAAATATTTTTAAACTAATCAAACTGCTTTAAAGTTGAATTATTTGGAACAAATAATCAGTATTCTTGTACCTACAAAACCATTTAAACTGTTACGATATATAATCAAATATTGATTTATTATCAACGTAGTATTTAACCTTTACGGTAAATGAATACTTTAATAGTTACATGGAGTTTTGTTTCGATTTAACAACGCTGAGGTTTAGTACCTACATTTTGCTTAAATTTCAAATTGAAGACAAATAAACCTAAAAAATAGATTTAATAGATAAATAGATTAATCTCTTCTAGATAGATCTAGAAGAGATTAATTGAAAACCTACTGTTTACTATTACAAACATTAAATCACCGATAAATAGCAAATGTATATATGTAATTTTATTACGAAAATGTCTCCTATACACGAAATACCGAAAAAAATGATTATTTACGATGTACCAAAACAAAATAAAGCTAGAACTCACAGGTACTGAAATGTAATTTTGAAATAATTATAGGAATGATTTTTGAATAAACGATTTAGAAGTACCGTCACACCGACAGAATTACTTGATAAAGCTTATATTGCATTTGTACAAAGCGACGTGTTTTCAACATTAATACGTTAATTATTAAATTCGTTTCACTTTTGCGATATAAATAGATGAAGGAATAAATACTGCATCAAATATTTCAAGAACACCATAAAAAAGATTTGAATACAAAAATATATATGATAAAAAATATATTTCTTAAAAAAAAAAAGTCATGTTAGCGACGTAATTAGCGGTTAAAGTAAGTCGAATGTTATCAACGCCCACTTCTGCTCGTTAAATTTCGATTTCTCAACAAACAAAAATTTTGTAGATACGATTATCTGATTCTTAACCATCGAAATAGAAACATACACGATCACATATTGTACTTTCAATGTTTCGCCTTGTCATGTAATAAAATTACGTATAATGATAGGTGTTAATGAGGATCTGAAGTCTCATTATTATTCATAAACATATCATGTGGAAGTCATCAAAGTTAAAAACAATATAACAACGCTTCTGTTCGAACAGATAATATTGGATAAAATATACGAGTGACTTAATTGCATCGTTACAATTCAATTAATTGAAGTATCAGACGCATCGATGAATATTCTGAGCGATATCCATTGTTTTGTGTATTATAATGGCTAATTGTTATATTTATTTTAATTTCCAATTTATAAATTAAAATCACATTTTGTACGTAAATTTTACATTTTTAACCTTTATTTAAGTATTAAATAAATATAAACATATTACTTTATTAATTACTAAAATATTACTTACTATTGATTATTCGTCCCTAATTTTACGGCTATTTGTTCGTAGTGCTTCATACTTTTAGCAATAAGTTCCGGACAATCCAATGCTTTGAGTTGCGATGCTGCCACTCTATAAATATTATCATATTTATTTATATTTTCATACATTTATTTAAATAATGAACAGTATGTCTATCATATTTATAGAATAATGGACTAATAATACCTTGAAGCTAATGTATCTCCTGGTAGTGTAATTACAGGCGTACCAGCCCACAAAACATCCATTGTTGTCGTGTGACCATTGCAAAGTGATGTATCTAAGCATATATCAGCCAATTGTCCTCGCCGTATGTGTTCCTCTTTGCAAGCTATTCTAGAAAAAATAACACGTTCCGGTGATATACCTGCAAAAAGCATTAACAATTGGATATCTGACAAGCCCATGAATAATATAAATTAATTTCAAATATTAATACAATATGTATCTACCTAATCCTTCAACAAATTTTAGCATATTTGGTTCCCCTGCAACTGGAAAACTTAAGAGCCAAAGAACACTATTTGGTACTTTTTTTAAGATATTAACCCAAGTTGTAACAATACTTGGATCCATTTTATATAATTGATTAAAATTGCAGAAAACTACGGCGTCATCAGGAAGTCCATACTGCCTTCTCGAAGTAAATATAATATTGTCATATCTTTTTTCCCCTGATGCAATTTTCTTGTCCAAATAGTGTATGGAAACACCATTATCTATTGGTATTTTATTAATATACAACTGTAAAATATAATTTAATTAATAAAATAACAGCAAAAACGTGGAAAATAAACATTCTTATACTGTTATTATTTACCTGTTCCTGCTTAGAACTAATTGTCGATTCAAGTACCCATCTAGGAATGTCTACTTCACTTACAATTACATTTATCGGTTCCAAATTTTCAAACGATATAGTTTCTTCGTAATATTTAACGTTTATATATTCTTTTACATTTATTTCTTCTGCTGCATTTAAAACCGCTATATTATCACCTTCATTCTCTTCATCTTCTATTTTAACATTATATCGAGTTTTTAAATGAGAAAACATTTGCTTATGATCTCCAATAAAGTAGGTATGTGGCATGAAGGCAAACTTTTCACTGAAATCCGCAGTTGTTGACAATGGACTTGATACCTCATCTGTGATAAAATAATCTATATATTCTGCGCCACTAGTCCCTGGATACCCAAGCCACATTACTTGAATTGGTGCTGGTTTTAAAGCAAATATCTCATTTCTTGCACCTTTAGTATAACCATTCATATTTATTAAAATATTTATATCATCACTTTTTATTCTTCTAGCAGCTTCAAGATTACAAGTTATATAAGATAAGTCGATAAAATGTTCTGATTCTTTAACTATTTTACTACGGAATGTGGTTCCATCATCTCGATTCAGAGCATAACAAAAAATTTCTACGTTTAAACGATTATGCGATCCTGGTATCGACTGCATTAAATGGGATGTCGGATGGTTACCAAAGTCACTACTAACGTAACCGATCCGTAAACGTCCCTTATATGTTTTACTATGCTTGAATGTGATTGGAGCAAGCATATTTACTTTTTCTAAATACAAATTAGCATGTCGTGCCGCTATTTCTTTCCTCGCTCTGTTCGATAATGGATATAAGATGGAATGATGTGGGTGTATTGAGGTTAATTTATCACTATTATACAATTGATCTTCAACTATCGCAACGATTATTCGCATTCGTTCTTCATAGTTGTCCCAAATACAAATTATTTGTAAACAGTGTGCTAAGTTACAATAAGCATCGGGAAAATTTGGTTTTATTTCCAAGGCAATTTTGTACGATGCAATCGCTTCAGTTATATTACCCATGTCTTTCAAAATACTGGCCAGATTGCAATGTGCATCAGCAAATTGCGGGTTTATTTCTATAGCTTTTTTGAAACACAGTAACGCTCCTTTGCTGTCTTGTATTTCCCGTAACGTGTTTCCCATGTTACTATAGGCATCAGCGAATTTCGGTTGTATATTTATCGCGTGTCTATAATGTAACAATGCTTCGCGAAATTTACCTGCAGCATTGTAAAAAAAATACATTATAGTATAAATAATATTAAAATGAATTTTAATCATTTTTAGTCTGCAATATTTGTGGAATTATATTCAACTTGTCAATTAATTTAATTAACAATATTGAGTTTATCTAATATTAATTGCCTTTATATGTATCTGGTTTCGTTAATTGATTCACGCAACCTTCTTATTAATAAAATATGATACAATTTCCAGTGAACACAAAATTGTATTCACGCTATATTATTAATTTAGCATAAAAGTTCCCAAAATAAATGATATATTTTACATAAGAGGTATTTAAGCTTATTACAAAAAAGATTGATGACTAACTCTTAAGGGCCTTGTTAGCAATCAAATATATTCAGCAAAATTGTTTGTCAAACCCCACGTATTCATCAAACAAAAACGGAAACGGTCAATTATGATGAGCCAAACTAGATTTACTAATCGGACTATCTATTGACTGCCTATCATTGGTCATATTGCTTCATCGGGTGCCATCGACCATTCAAATTAGTTAATACGATTTTGATCAGCGTTTCAAAAACTGATAATTAGGGTTGCATTTCAACGTGGTTGGAAATAAACCGTCAATCAAAATTTCTTTCAAACTTGTCAAACATTTAGTTTGTATGAAAAACACGCAAAGACAAAGCTACATACTCTTAACAACATTTCCCATGTTTAACATGTAACCCTTTACGTTTAACATGATTTCTAGATATGATATTATAACTATGTTCCAAATCTTTCTCTAACATATGATTTTCAACAAAACAATATAAAAGCGGAAAATACTCGTATATTAAATACCTTGTTGCTGTAATAGAGATGCCAAATTGCTATGAGTGGCTGCGAAATTAGGAAATACTTCCAACGCTCTCAGATACAATTTTGTTGCTTCTTTAATTTTTCCCTGTTCCCGTTTAACATTGCCGAGATTGTTGAGTGTATCAACATGCGTAGGACAAAGATATAAGGCTTTATTGTAACATTCTTCTGCTTCGTGAACGAGACCTTTCTCTTTGAGCGCATTTGCGAGATTGCAATAGGCGTCTGGAAAATTTGGTTGCAGTTCTATAGCTTCTTTGTACGTATCAATTGCGAGATCTATCAATCCTTGTTTGTAATATAGACAAGCCAAGTTTCCATGTATTATTCCACTGTTGGGCGTTACCTTCAGTGATTGAAGATACACTGCTACCGCTCTGAAATAATAAACAATCTTTAATACTTATTCCTCGATGATTGAACGCCTTTGTTATTATAATCTTACGTAAACACTGTTTGAAGTAGCTGAGTTTGTTTTATATTAAAACTGAGTTGTTTTAAATATCAATGATTTTTACAATTAACATTTTTGACGAGCCATTTTAGTATATGACATGTCTTGTTTGTGATCAGATGGCCTGTGGCGGATGGTATGTGTGAATAACGTCCCAGGATATTATTATTATTATTTTTAAAAGACACAATGAATATAATTATTTAGCTAAATAAAATAACGAGAAAGATTAAAATCAAATATTAGTACTTTTATTATTCATCAAGTAACAGAAATCACATTATAAAAACCATTATTTAACATTGTACTTATCGAAAGTTTTGATGATATAGTTTACGGGTGTAAAGATAAACATCTAGACGCCAGACAGCACGGAAACGACTACGACACGGAAATGTGCTTAACGCTTCGGTTAATTTCATACAACAAAGTGACTTCAATACACTCCTTCAATACAATACACTTCTGAATGTATACCGTAAGAAAATTCAATACTAAATTGCATGTCACGTTCGTTTTGACTTGGCTTAATTGTGTAGTTTTTTTCGGTCTTATCAATAAAAAAGTGAAAGTCATAACTGCCTGTAAGCCTGTTGAATTAATAAATTTTGTCGGACGAAATGATATAATCTCTCCGTTAATTGAAAACAAAACTCTAAATTCGTTTAATATTTTAAACGGTGTCAGTGTAATATCGTACAGAAATATGTATTTCAATCCTTTATAAGTTGCATGTTGTATTATATTGTTATACATTATATTGCATAGTTAACATGGAAATCGTAAAGGGAAAATATGACTATTTTATACGCTAAATATAGAAGTATACTGTGAAGTATACAATATTCACATGCGACCTATTTAATTTGCACTAAGAGCGCAATTAAGATAAAATGAATTATTTTCAATTACTAAACATGTTGTGTGAATTGTAAAACAATCTCTAAGATTGTAAATAATATTCAAAGGAACAGCGTAGAATTGTGAGATCTCTGTTGTCGTCATAATAAATTCTTGATTATTTCGTAGAAAACGACGAATAGATATTATTAAAAACAAATATACTATTTCTCAACTTGATAAAATTAATTAAAACGTACTGAACGATACCCGCAACTCTGTTTCAATTATTAAATTACTCCTTTCTTACATTCAAATTTATTCAATGGATTTTTTTATATACAATAGAAAGGCGGACGGGCTGATGGACCACTTTATGGTAAATGCGCACCATCGCCCTTAAACATTGGCGCCCTAGAAAATATTAAACAATTCTTACATCGCCAATACGCCACAAACATTGGGAACTAAGTTATGTCTATTGTATCTCTCATAACACTGGTTAGCTACTAACACTGAATAAAAATTGATCCTCCATATCAAGTCGAGCCCCGGAAGATCTCTTTCCATTTTCATCAACCCTCTGAATCCGATTACTCAAATACGAAATCAGAAGGTTGAGTGCTTTGTGTCTAATGCCATAGTGACTTAGTTTCCTGATCAACGTTTCATGTTGCACACAATCAAAAGCCTTAGATAAATCACAAAATATCCCTAAGGCATCCTGTGACTCTTCCCAGGCTCTATAAATATTTTTAACCAGCTCGACACCAGCATCGGTTGTCGAGCGACCCCTTGTAAAGCCAAATTGTTTACTTATATGTATCAAAATGTACTAACATTTGATTAAGCATTTATTTTTCAAAAATCTTATTAGGCGTTGGTAGTACAGAAATGGGTCTATAATTGTTGGGGTCAGAAGTAACTGGCTTATTATCTAAAGGCAGAAGGAAGTCAGTGGTGTTATTTTTGACTTTTCCAGTTCCCTTATTAATAATTTTCCAAGTCATTTTTATTTTATTTTGTGCGTCTACAATTTTTTTATATATGCAAAGACATGGCTATGGAACACACTCGTTTGAATAGTTTAGAGTAAGCACTAACATAAATAATGAAAGAAAGAGACCGGTTGTAAGTTATTTCATTATAAAATTCATATAACCTTTGCCTAATCTCATGTATTCCTACCATCGCCCAATCATTAAATGTGAGAAAACTCCTTGAATTGACTGTCTTAGAAGTAAATATGGCATTGAATTCATTTTTTATTAATTTAAAAAAGTTGTTATAAAGCACATTGGAGTTTTCGTGAAATGGTAAATATGAGAGCTTTGCCATAATATTACCTCTGAACTTCTCCATCCGATTCTTATTAATTGGAAAAAATGTTCGTTTATTTCTTTATTATATTTTTTATTTGTGAATTAAATAAGGCCAACTGTCCACAATGATCAGAACTTAACATGTTTATAATACATTTATGGTGTGGTACACAATTAGTAAATATGTTATCAATACATGTTGCAGTGGATACCGTGATTCTAGTTGGCTCTAAGAAAAAGTAAGCAAGATTATATGAATTTAATAGAGATTTAAATCCTATACTTGTACTACAGTTTTCTAATAAATTTGTATTGAGGTCACCACAAACAAAGATACATTTATTAGAACTAGTTAATTTTAACAGTACATTTCCAATATTTTCTCAAATAATTCATATAACCCATTGGGTGGTCTGTAGTTGATTTTGTAAGAATACAATACGAGAGCAGGCTTGCTATCTGTCTTCTATGAAACGTCGATTGGTTATATCTATTACTGGTCAAAGAGCATGAATTATAATTAATTATGTTATTAATGTCAATAAATGTCTTTTAAGTGAGCTGTATTCCAAAAGGTCTATAGTAAGTCTGACTTTGTTAGTAATAATAATAACAGAACGATCTAGTAACATAGATAATAATTTGTTTTTAAAGCAAATCTGCGAATGACTTTGTTGTTTGCCTCGCTGTAAATACAACTCGAGATCATTATCTTAATACTAATGATCCTAATTGTAAGCCATATTATTTTATATTTCAATATGTTTTACGAGGAATGTTTTAGAAGTTCTAGAAATATACTACAAATATCTAGTTAACTACATAACATTTATTATAAGAATAAATCAAATAATAATATACACTTACAATAATATACATATGCATATGAATGTACTATAATACTAATAACTAATAAATAATGAAATTTGTGTACACTGTTCATTGTAAAGTGAAGTACTACGGCATTTGAGAATTCGATTCTGAGTCCATAATGGTTTTATGTAGAACTGAAAGTGGACTGTTATTACATTATTAAGTTTAGATTGTGATACTAAGAGCTAATAAAACCATCAAGTACAATAAAACAACTTAAATCCAAATCGATCTAGAGAACATTATTATTATTTTGTAAACATGTATACACACATATATTACTGACCAATAAAATAATAGTATGTGATGCTAATATATATATATATATATATATATATATATATATATATATATATATATATATATATATACCTATATATAGGTAATAAGTTTAACATCGTGTGGATAGTTACCACTTACAACTACTAGCAGAAGTGTCAATCTTTAAATCAGAAATGGCGACATTTTTTTGCAGACATATTATTTAATTCCTATATCTGAGCTAGCCAAAGATCAAACAACAAAATTAAGGATATATTTTCAAACAAGGCATTTAGAAGAAATACAACTGTCAAAAACTGTACAATTTAAAGATTTTGGTACCTACCTATATTGAATATTTTTAAACATAAGTATGATAACTAGCGAGTTAAAAGTCGACGCGAAATAACGGGCGTCGTTCTAATATTAAATTAATTATTAAAATTTAATTTACGTTAAGAGCATAATATTCGCTACGTTCGCTTTGATGCGATTAGGTTGTAGAATCAAAACATTTTATATTACGCCGTCGGCGTAAAGGTCTGGACTTCATTCGGTTTTATCTCGACTTTATTTTTGTGTTATAATACATATTAAAACAGTAAAAAAGCTGCGATAAGCACTTTCCTTTAGAGTTTAGACCTATTGTCAAAATTGGTAATTAAGTAACTATATGACTAAAACAGATAACCAATGTTTAACTTTATAATTTTATCTCAACAATACTTAATGGATTGGTGATAATAGATTTTATAAGAAAACAGATCTTAGAGTAAACCAGCTTTCATTGTCGATGCAACATACGTTACAATATCAGGTCACTAAATAATAAATATATTAAATTATTTGCCAAAAACCAGTAAATGTGATATTAAAATACATGATAAAGAGTATTACACGCAAAGCATTCTCAGAAATTAATTCACCGCGCTAATGATTAAAGGACTTACGTACTCTATTCTATTCTAGATAAAATTTAGTTAATATCAAATTTGTATACCGTATATGCAAATTCTATGTTAAACAGACGTCGCGCTTAGCAAAATTGATTTAAGTTTTACTTAAACATACACACACACACAGCTATTATAACATATTAAATTTCATTTCACAATTTCGGACCCTATTTTTACTTATATTATTTATAAATGGAACCGATTTTTGCTGTTATGATTTTCTAGAAATGTCTTGTATCTATGTTGGGATTAAAGCAGAGTTAATTAAACACAAAGGAAGCCACAAAAGTGAGCTTTCCATTAGATATTATATGTATACAACTATACACTGTGATTCTCAATTGTTTTGTAATTCAAATAAAGAACGCGTTCTATAAATTTAGTAACTAAAATCAATGTTATAAACAAAAACAATAATCTTTTCTTAATAAAAAGAACAATAATATAATATCTTAATAATTTTCAGATATAAAAATTAATAGATTCTTTCGCCTGATGTGATTAATATGAATTAATGTTTGAGCACGCTTATAACTTACCCTGTTAAGGACATAGTATGATAGAATAACTATATGAGATATATATTTTTTCTTCTTAACTATGTTTTAGAAAAAGGCTTGAATGTTATTTTTAAATATTGTTATGAATATTGTTGTATTAAACAAACATTTCAAATTAATTTTAGATTATTGTTAAATATTTCTAAGGTGTATATTCAGTGATATCGCAATGTCATATTTTTTATTAGGGAAGATGAAATATTTTTTGTAAAACAAAATTACATAAGATTTTTAAATAGGTACTTAAAAAAACATTAAAATAATATTAGTAACAAACATAAAAAATAAATTATGAAATACCCAAAAAACTACATATATTTCGCTAGCACGCAAAAAAAAATACTTGCCTTTTGATTTTATTTTTAATCCAATCAACACAGCCGTTCGGTATATCAGTTTGCGTTAGCCGAGGCGGTGCGATGTTGATGACCGTGTACACGACCACGCATTGGTAATCCATATCGCGGACATGTCCCGACGAGCCCGCGTCGCTACTGACGGGACGATCGGGACGCGCCCGCGCCGCTGCCAACGGCTACGCAAGCCGTGACCTTCGCACGTTTATCGCACGGCGGGAATATTTCACGCAATCTATTCACGACATACGGTGACATTTAATTTTTAACAAGTACATTTGAAAAAAATGGGCTCTGTTAATTTTTTTTTACAATTAATTTCAATTCGTTTAAGCTGTTGTCATGTATTACAAATAATGTATGATGAGAATAATAAAAGTTTTAAACAGTCGTAAAATGTTTACGTGTTTTAATAAAGTGTCCATTGACGGCGGGTTGCGATAATATCGATTCGTCAAGACGACGCGAGGTTATAGCGCGGCGGGCGATACGCGACTGCGGCCGGTCGCTGGCGGCTGGGCTTTCCCGCGTGTAGCTGCCGTACAGTCAAAGTCAAAAACAACTTCGCTTCTCCATGTCTGCTCATCGGGCTGCAGCTTTCTTTTGACTCTAGTTGAGTTTTAAAACGTTCAAAGCAGACATATTTAAAATATTATTGAGGTTGACTGTACTTGCTTTTACTGTAACTGGAACTTTTTGACCCTTGCCGCCCTAAAAAATAGGTAGAACGAAAATAAGCAACCTTGCATTTTTAACAGCTATATACATTTATAATGGCATTCGAAGAGGACTACATTTTTGTTTATGGAATATGTAATTTTAGTGATGCTTCACCATTATTTTTTGGTACAAATGTTAAAACTCGTGATTCTTTATCGTTTTTTTATTATTTATATGTGTTTATAATACATTTAGAACCCTGCATGTGTCTATTTACATTGAAAATCTGCCACATACTTATCCACCGGCCAGCAAAAGCAGCGTCGTGGTGGAATAAGCTCCAAGTCTGTCAAAGAGAGGAGGTCTTAGCCCAGCAGTGGGACTTTCATAGGGGTACAGTTTTTTACCATCACATTTGATCACCTGATAATTGTCTGTTTCCTGGAAAAACTCCAAGTATTTCTATTTCAATATTTTTATTTATAAAAGTCATAACAGTCCATTTAAATTAACATAACAAATTATGAAAAAAATACGTTTCTTTGACTGTAGCAGGTCTTTAAATATAACTTCTTAAATCATTTTTCTTTATACTTTTATTTTTTGCTAAAAATGTTTTCGAAGCTGTGTATATTAATTTACAGATGTATGTCAAGGTTAGTCTACTGGCCATGTAATTATGATTTAATTGAACACAATAATAAATGTAATAAAATATTTAGAAAACAATACATTAAAAGCAATTCTTCTTGATCGTAATTAGTTTAAATTATAAATATCAGAATGCGAAATTGTATTTACTTAAATACATGAAGGTTTGATTGCTAACGTTATTGACTGCCTCGTTGGTATTGTGGCTAGATGTAAGGCCGCAGACTCGGAGGTCCTAGGTTGAAATCCCAGGTCGGGTCAACAAAAAAATATTGGGTTTTTCATCAAAAATTCGCAATAGCCTGATCCCGGAGTCTGGAAGTTGAAAGTGTGAACACTCCCGTATTTCGGAAAGCAAGTAAAGCTGCTGATCCTGAGCCTGAACTCTTTCGGTCGTGTTGGTTTGCCGTCCCATCTGATCATTTATATATAGAGAGTGCACCTGTGTTTGCAGACACCCTTCTGTACTATAATATCTCTTGAGCAGTTGGTTAACCTCTCTGGCGATTGGCCGCCGAAATTGGTTTAAATTGTAGTATTTATTAGATTTGCTTGTTGAGGCTGATGCCTTTAATGTTCATACATGTTAGTGATCAGTTGCCTTTTTGGCCGTTTACAAAGCGAGCTTGGCGAGAATATTTTAAATTAAAAGGTAAAAGTAGGAAATCAGTAAGTACATGTTTGACAAAGATAACAGGTAACTTTTTTAAGTTAAGGTAACATTTGTAAGGAAATAAATACAAACTTAGTAAGATTAAAATAATTTATATAACATGGACTTGTAAAATAAAAGGTTCTATATATTATTTTGGCCAATTTGGCATAAATTGAATGGTTTCAGCATAAACGTTAGGCATGTATATATATATAATCAAAGTTATATTTTGCATTGATTTTATAAATTACTTTCTATTTACCCATAATAATTATATTACTCACTTTTATTTTATTTTACATAAAAAAACTTAAGATATCGACATAATTTTTTTTTATTGCATAGGAAGGCGGACGAGCATATGGGCCACCTGATGGTAAGTGGTCACCAACGCCCATAGACATTGGCGTTGTAAGAGCTGTTAACCATCTCTTACATCGCCAATGCGCCACCAACCTTGGGAACTAAGATGTTATGTCCCTTGTGCCTGTAAGTACACTGGCTCACTCACCCTTCAAACCGGAACACAGCAATAACAAGTACTGCTGTTTTGCGGTAGAATATCTGAGCGAATAATGACCTTGCACAAAGCTCTACCACCAAGTAAAATATATTTTTACTCCTCTTTTTTATAAAATATAAAGGCGTGCAGATGTCCGGGTAGTAATTGGCCGGCCTTGTCAAATCTCCATCACCAAAATATAGTCGACCTGAAGATTATATGTCTTAATTTTTCATTGATTTACTGTGATAAGTTAATGCAACCAAGGTTGCATGAAAACCATTATAAAACCTAAAGTGTCATTCTTGTAGACTTCATAGTAACTCATGTAACTCTTATCTTTCTTAATTACATAATATTTTTGTGTGTGTTTCTTATTATTTTTAGTATGTCTTCAAAAGTTAATTTTAATTTATTTTATATTTATAAGAATAACATTTCGATAGAATTTCCGTCATATTTCTTTTATCTCTAATATCTTAAATGACGTCAATAGAAATATCCAGTGAACAGTTCACAACCATATTAAAAAAGCAATATACAAAAATTACGGGAATAGCACACATAATGACCTAGTCAACGTTAACAACAGTTATTAATATATTATTTGTATCGGATATACGAAGACAGACATGTAACACTGTCACTTGATAGGAAATGATCATCACTGCCAAGACATTGACATCACTAGACTTGTCCGACACTGACATTGTCGATGTACTTCTAACCGTGACAGCGAAAATATTACGTCTCATTCTAATTATATACGTAATACTGGCTAACTCACGTCTCGTGCTGAAACACAACAATACAAAATGTGGTTGCAATTTTGGTAAACACTGTTGTATTCTTGGTAAACGTTACAAGAATCGTTTATTATTTAAATTTAGAATTAAGAATGTAATAATATTTTTTCTTTTAACTATGCATATTTTTTATTGATATCAGTAGGTGCCACATTAATTTCTGTATTATCAATATCTGAAATTTTAGATTTTTTTGTGTACAATAAATATTATCAAACGAACATTTGAATCTCAAAAAAATACAAAATAGAAATATTTTGTTATGTATACTGAAATTTTCTGTCAACGTGATATTAAAACTCAAATACATAAAACGGGCTTCACAAAAACGAGGAAAAGGTGTACACCTTCCTTCAGGCTATTAAAAGGAAATGTGAACGGAAAATTTTCTGTCGTCGTAAATAATCCATTGATATACATAATATATCTCTGTCATGCTTATTATATTATACAAGACTTTGTTTGTTAATTTATTACAAAAATATATTAAGCCGTGGCAATTCATTTATAATTAGCGAAAACTAATCAAAATTCAGTAGTGACTAAGTGCTGTGAATAATCTAGCACATCTCAAAAATACATCAACAGTACAGTTCACAAATGAAATAATAATGAGATTTCCGTCCCGAATTTTAAATGAAGAAGTATTATTTATAGTGTTCATTAAATAAAGAGGCTACGTAACAGATTCTGGCCTACAATCTAAAAATGGCAATCCATGATAGACGTGATTTCGACTAGACTCGGAATTCAGTACACAACAAAGATCGATAACACCCGTTTCTAAATACAGAAGCCAATTAAAATGAAAATAAAAACATGCAGACATAAAAATAAACTCAATCAAATTAATTGACGAATACCGCAAGGGCACGGTCAACCCACGTGTGTAGTAAAATCAAAAAAACCGCAATTTTTTTTTTGTTAGGCTATGTATATCGATGTGTTTTTTATTTTTAAATTTTTCATGCACAAACAAAATTAAAATGTTCGAAGTCGTACTGCATTAAGCAAAATGAGAGTAAGCCACTCTCTGTCCTTTTCTCACTTACATTACTATATTATTCTACGATCTTTTTCTTTATTTTCCTGCTGGATATAAAGTATTATAAGAAGTTTTCGTTTAAGTACATAAATATGCAACAGCAAAATAGTAGAAAAAAATGCTATAACGACGCAAGTTCATTCATGAGCTTAATTTGAATTATTATTTTAGTTGATTTTTGGAAACGAATCAAACACGGGTAAGTACAATCTTTGCACCATGAATATGAAGGAACTGCCTCGTTGGTCTAGTGGCTTGATATAAGGCCGCAGACTCGATGGTCCTGGGTTCAATTCCCAGGTCGGGCCAATAAATAGTTATTGGGGTTTTCCGTCAGAAAATTCTCAGTAGCAGCCCGGAGTTTGGAAGTTGGAAGTGTGTACACTCCCGTGCCTCGGAAAGCACGTTAAGCCGTTGGTCCTGCGCCTGAACTCTTTCCGGTCGTGTCGGATTGCCGTCCCATCGGATTATGAGAGCTAAGGAAAAGAGAGTGCACCTGTGTTTGCGCACACACTTGTGCACTATAATATCTCCTGCGTAGTTGGCTAATCTCTCTTGAGATTGGCCGCCGTGGCCGAAATCGGTCTGGAGGACCTTATACTTATTCTTATATGAAGGAATATCTGATCTAGATATTGACAAAACAACGAACTAAGCTAAGAGAAAATGTTTTTATTTGTTCCACGATGTATTGGAAAATGAAAAGTTTGCGATATTCTTCAGAGAATGCCCCGAAGAAATTAATTTAAAACGTTACAGCAGTTAATTTAATTATTTCAACGGAAAATTTCAACGAAGATGTAAAGGAAAATTTTCATGATTAGATATGATATTATAGTATCATTTAGTTTCCCTTTCTTGTTTCGGCGATCATTAAATAAAAGCACATTTTGACATAATCAGTACATAATATATTCATATTTTAAGAGATATAAACTTTACTTTACAAGCAGTTAAGATCAGTTGAATGGAAGGAATGGAAAGTACCAACAAGTGTATGATATAAGTATCTGGTATAAGAAATCGTGTCGCCTCGAATCGTCTGCAGTTGACTAAACATTTCAATCGATGCATTAATTTAATGAAGTCCTAGTGTTTTCTATTACTTGTAGGCCAGTATTAGTAAAATAATGTATGAAATGTCATATTATTAATAATATTCACTCGTTGACAGGGCTTTGTGCAAGGCCATATGGGTATATACCAACCATTTTTCAGATATTCTAACGCCGAAAATCAATATTTAGTATTGTTGTGGTCCGGTTTGAAGGGTTAAATAGCCAGTGTGACAGACACAAGAGACATAACATAAGACACACTGTAAGTAATAGTCAATATTTATTTAAGCGCCCACGTCTATGTGGTGTGACCAATTCTCAAAAGTTTGCCCATTTGCCTGAAAACGACCCATACATGAACGCGTACCCACACAATTTTATTGTTATCAGACATCATATTATGTCTATGATAGAGGTCGAAGATATAACACCTACGCGACACCTACACAAACACACGAGCAAAAACAGCCTCAAGGCAATTGAATGTTAATAATTTAAAAAAAAACTTATCATAAAAACTCCGAAAATGCCAATTTCTCTAAATTCAAGAGCCTTTTGTTGAGCGTGTAATTAATATCCCTGAGGTTAAAACTTTTCGAATAATTTCGAAAGTCGACTTTTTTTTAATCGAACGATTTAACTTTACAAATAATAAATAACGAAGATCTTGTCTTTTAAAAATGGAAATGTATCATATATTCGTAATTTATGGTTTATTCGCTAAAGGGAGAATGTTAAAAAAGTGCATCTGAGAAATGTTGATATATTTGTACTTAAACGACTCTGAAAGCTTTTATCCTTTGTAGCGTTTGCCATCTTAGGTTTCATTTATTAATACATAGTTCAAAGGGGACGGAATTAACCAAGAATTAAATTCTTAAAAATGTTGTTTGACTTTAACTTCAATGAAGAATAGTTTTTAATATCTATTCAGTTTTATTTAAATAACTCCTATAAAATAAAGTTCCTAAATTCCTCGTTCTGTATATCAGCTAATTCCTAATAAACCACGCAACGGATTTGCTAATAGAAAAAAGAACATTAAATGTAGACGTACATCCTGAGTAAATTTTGTGAAAATGTATTTTGCTGTTTCTTGTCTCGTTAAATGCACACTTTTTTATTAGTTATTTTATTATTATATTAAAAATATAATATCATATAACGGCGTCATATTCACAAGTCAAAGAGGCAGAAATGTATCGCTTATTACATGAGCAACATCATAAAGAATGTCAGAAATTAAATAGCGAATCCAAAAACAAACTTTTAAAATGTAATTTTCAAAATGATGTAGATGACTGTGATTTTATTGCAGCACCACGAGAAAATCCCTTGGATAGTGAATCATAGACTGATGGAGCGGCAAATTCCGATACGACAAGAAAGAGATCAAATGAAGGCTCGACATCTTAACATGATCTCCATGAGTGAAACACCGCCATGTTTCAAACTCTAAGCCAGCGATAAGAATTTATTGATAAAAACATTTGATAGATTACTAAAAATATTATAACGAAAAAAATTATAATGTTAGACTATTATAACATTATTCTTATAAAACAGACTGAATAAAATAAATAGATATCAAAAAATATTTTTAAAGAATTAATAATAAAGGGATGGGGTAGAAGGGAAATATAGGGTAGGTCAATGTTATATTTAACGTTTAAGTAATGACTGTGTCATCATATCCTAAATTAAAAAGCCAGTTGCTGATTTTAATTTTACATCGGGAAGTCATAAGTGGCTATATTGATCTTCTTATTGACTCTGTTATATAGAATCAAGTAATTATATTTTTTACTTGTTAAAGCCGATGTCCATGGAATGGTCTGACAAACCCATTCAGTTTTGCGTTTGTCAATTGCTAGCTTATAATTATAAAGAATGTTTTTATGCTTCCGAAGAATTGTTTGAAGTATATACAGTTAAAGCACTGTAAGAACTTTACAGGAATTTCAAAGTTCAGCTGTAGGGAAACGAATAAAATTAGGGATAATATTTTTTAACAAATGTCTTTGCGCTCTCTCTAATCGAAGTCCATTGATCTTACCAGCACCTCGTGCTGTGATGCTGTAAGAGATTAGACTGCAGAAGTGGAAAATGTACAGTTATATAAGTCTGCAAGCAAACAGATGTCCTAAGATATGTAAATACATACATTATTAATATTATTTATAATAAGTTTCCTTATACGAGAAATTAAAGATATCTATCGTTACTCCGAGATACTTAATGGTCTTAGTGGGAGAGATTTTATTAATTATTATGGGCGAATATAGTAAATGACGTGAACGATGCAGTATATATATAATAACAAAGATAATATCTGCGTTTTATCTATATTAAAAGTATAAAGTTACAGGGCAGACAAATCATTACAATAACAAATTATTACAAAATATTAATAATAGGAACATACTAATATTAAGCAAGTCAGAATTATAAATATCCCTAACACACTTTGTAATTTGAACCAAATTTTTGTAAATAATCTCATGAAAAAATATTCTCGTTCTGTAATATGGTTTTTTAATACCGGCTTTATTACCACAGTACTACAGTAAACGCTATAAAGTAAATAAACATACTTAATACTTTCTTGGTAAGGGCACTTCTCATTTATTATTAAAAAATATATATAATGTATAAAAAAAAAGCAGACTTCAGTCTTAAACCATGTGTCAGGTGTGGGGTTCGAACCCACCTCTCCGGTGTCTCTAACGCGGGCGCTTAACCGCTAGACCAACCTGACAGTTTAAAATCAGTTAAAAAGTTGTATATATACCTCGAAACGAATACCACCCACAATGAATACATAATAGAAAAAAATGATGTCAGAATGAATTTAACTAAATATAATTTAAATCGCACGTTTATTTCAATCCCGTCACTATAATGAAAAAGCAAATTTTACAGAAGATTTTAGGTAACATTATTTAATATAATAAAGCTAATAATTATTAAAATTATTAAAGTAACAATTATAATTGTTACTTTTCTGGAAATAATACTTTTTTAAATTAATAACGTCTATTATTCTTAAGAAACATATTATTTTTTAATTTTCTGCTTTTAGTAAATTATTAATTATTCAGTTTTTAAACTAACAAGTGTTACTATTTAGTTAGTTATCTAGTTCAATATGTGATTAGTGGGTGGGACTAATGCAGGTAGCCTTGCGCAAATCTGTAACACCAAGTAAATTAATATTAAAAAAGATACATTTAGTTTATTAAAATAACATTTGAAAATTTGCAATAAATTACATATATGGGTCTATTCTTTTATAACTTACCTTTCATATCACAAGAATTGTATTTGTCAACAACGTTCGTTATTTATGACAACTTACAAACATAAGTCATATTTGCGCCCAACTATGTATGTAAATATATAATAAGTTTGACTTCGATACTTTGTAAGCACTTTATATCGACTATCGACTTTATACAAGCGACGTCTCTGTTATAGACTAATATTCAGTCAGGTATACAGTCGCACAATCGATTTTAATTTTAAACAAACTTTGCAAATCTTTACCAGAAATAATACTATTACAGTATTTACTTGGTGGTAGAGCTGTAGGTACCACTCACTTATCAGATATTCTGCGGCAAAACAGCAGTACTATTACTACCGAAATACAAGAGTGGTATTGTTGTATTTTGGTTTAATGGGTGAGTAAGCCAGTGTAATTACAGGAACAAGGGTGAACAAGGGATAACATTTTAGTTCACAAGGTTGAGGCACATTGGCGATGTAAGCATTGTTTAACTTTTCTTATCCTGCCATTGTCTGAGGACGTGGTGACCACTTGCCACCTGCTCGTCCGCCTACCTATCCTATAAAAATATATTAAAGATAAGACAAATTCATTGAATTCATTTATTTGTAACAAGATCATTAAATTCCCGCTTGTCACGTCAATTGTCTAAAGCGGGCGAAACTGCAAAGTTACTTATGTAATAACACTGTATACTAAATTCGCCGAATCGCGCTGCAGCTTCTGGCATGTTAATATGCGGTAAACTTATTGTATATGATTGTTTAATGTTTTTTTTAGTAAGGAATTGGTAAAAAATAATTTTATTTTTAAATTCGTGTCTTCAATAATCATACTAAAATTGTAGTCATCACATCTAAAGATGTGAGTCAGTCTGTCAGCAATAAGAGGCCTGACATCAAACAGATAAAGCCTTCGCAAATAAAACTTACGCTATAATAATCGCCACTTGCATCGTTACGATTAGATACATGTGTTACTCAATTATCGTTATTTGTTAGCTAAAAGCTTTAGATTACGTATATTGTTTTTCACGTCAATCAAGCACACTGATGAAATACATAAAAATACTGAATTATATTGCGAATCTGACTTTACATGTTTTTCAATTATAATAACATTCTTTGTTCAATTTTGTTTTATTGTTATAATAAGTTAATAATAATCCATCGACAAAAGCTAATCAAATATCATTGATCATGCTTTGGATTATCGAGTATCGCGCTTAAAAAATATAGAGCGAGTTCATAGTGAAAGCCACTTTAAAGCTTTGTTACTAAAAGTGGAAGCTTTCAATGAAAAATGGGCAAACTTCAATATGATTTCAAAAGATTTTTCACCAAAGCATCGTTTTTATCGCTAAAATGTAATAGTTGCATAACATAATTTTTACAAAAATATTAAAACATTTGTATTAACTAAAATGTGTACAAAGTAATGTCTCGCGATAAAATAATAAGTCTCAATAATAACATGTTATTATGTGATAATTTGAGTTTAAACTGCTCTGAGCCTTAATTACATACAAATTAAAGTCAAAACACGAACGAGGTTATCACAAACACATAAAACTAGGTCACGTTGTACTGCACTTTTTTAATTCGTTCAAAGTGGTTTCCGTTTTACATAGGATATAAGATGACTACCGTTTGGAGGACCAAATTTACTCACACATAAAGGACATTCATTTGAAATTAAACTACGATTTCTAGTCTCAATTGTTGAAAATGAATCCACTTTTCAGAAAGGCGAGTGTTTTATGTAATGACTTATTTTTTCTGCAACGGGATGAGCTGATGTGCCAGTAACTTTGATACGATTTGAAAACTTATTTAATCATCATATTTTGCCAGTCTTTATCATAATTGGCAAAAAAATATTTGTATGTAAAACAAGTGACAAACAACCATCGAGTTTCTTAACAATGCCGCTAGCGCATTCTCGAAAATTATTTCGAAGGTTACGTGCTGTGTTCTCGTCGGTTACCTAGAATAGCATAGAATTTGGTTTACAACATCTTATAATATATAAAAGATGTTATAAAACCAAATTCTCTGGTAATGCGAATGCGGTATTTTGAATTTATTCTCAATTTTAAAATAAGATTGATTCGCTTTGAAATGCGTCGCAAGTATAAGTAGTTATATATTTCGATCAGTGTACTACTCTTGTGATGAGCTCCACAGGAAACGTTCATCAGGAGAAAAGGTAATGCTTCGCTATGACAAAATAGTCAACATCAAATATAAAGAACAACAAAACAATTTGTCAAGGAAAACTTCATCAAGTAAAGTATTTCTATTGGAGTCTCCCGAAGCTACAAACAACGATAAACCGTCAAATAAAGGTAATCAAACCGACGTCCCCAAAGAGACCACGTCTGTTAAAAGATTTTTATCGGAATCTCCCGAAGATAAAAATAACGAAAAACCGTCGTATAAAGTAGAACAGACGAAGCAAGTACCCAAGAGAAATAAATCGCAAAACATAACGAACTTCCTGCGTCCTTCACAGCTGACTCCTGCGTCTAAAGCCTCTACAAGTCAAAATCACGAAGAACCTCCAAAAAACTAAGTTACACCCCTCTCTCTCCACCTCTCCCAACACGGCTGGTCCCCGTGGGAGACGTAGACCGAAACCCTCTAGGGAAAATAAATATAGGTAGCAATTTCGAGAAAAATCACCTTTATGTGGCAACATATAATGTTAAAACGTTATCATCTTACTTTCACCTCTTGGAACTAAAGGAAGCCCTGAAGAATATCAAATACGATGTCATAGGCCTAGCTGAAACTAGGCGTTTTGGTAACTCTATAGAAGAACATGAAAACTTCATATTGTACTATAAGGGACAAACGCCGGGATTATTTGGAGTAGGTTTCATTGTGAATAAACGTCTTAAGAAGAACATTATATCTTTTAAAGGGTTATCAGAAAGGGTGGCCCTACTCGAGCTAAACATCGATAACATCGAATTAACAATAATACAATGTTACGCTCCAACTACATCAGCAAGTGACGAAGATACCGAATTGTTTTATACTACTGTAAATAATGCACTAGAAATGTCTAGAAAAAATGTAATGGTCATCGGCGATTTTAACGCTAAAATTGGCCAACCAAAACAAGAAGAAAAATTTATAATGAAAAGTCATGGCTATGGAAATAGAAACAGTAGAGGCAGTAGGCTTATACAATTTGCATGTGAAAACAAGCTTTCAATTCTAAACACATTTTTTAAAAAGAAAAATAATAAAAGATGGACCTGGAGATCACCAGATGGCAAGGTAAAAAATGAAGTGGACTACATACTAACAAATCTTAAAAAATATGCTCACAACTTAGAAGTAATCAACGTACAATACCCGAGCGACCATAGACTAATAAGAGCTACTTTTAAGCTGCAACATTTGAAGAAAAATAGAAAATGTTACGAAAAAAACACAAATAGCACCTTAAAAAACGAAGCAGAGGTGAAAATATACATAGAATCCGTTAACAAAAATTTAGAAAACAGTAATTCCTGGCAACAAAGTCACACAACGCAAGAACTTCACGATAAAATCGTTGTTGCAATAGAAAACGGTCTCAAAGAGGCACATAACTCTTCGAAACATACACACATGCACTCTGTTTTATCAGACAAAACAAAAAAACTAATGTTAAGACGGCAACTGCTCCAAAAAACAAAACCTAAAACTAGAAGTATGAAAAACGAGCTTAAAGCTCTCTACAAACTCATAAGTAAGTATATCCGGAACGACTACAACATCCATCGTAAGAAGACCATTGAAAAACATGTACTACAGTCTGGAAGCTTAAAGAGGGCTAATAAAGAGCTTAGACTTCATAAAACATGGATAGAAGGACTTAAATCTTCAAATAAATCTACATGTAATAGAAATGAAATACTTCAAACTGCAACAGAGTTCTATAAAACTCTGTACAGGCGTGAACACAGTAGAGACCCAGCTTCAGGCCCAACTCTACCAAAAGAAACTTCATCCGATATTCTAGAAATAGAGGAGGCTGAAGTGTTGAAGGGAATATCTAAATTGAAATTTGAAAAAAGCCCAGGACGTGATAAAATTACCAACGAAGCCCTGAAGCTAGGAGCTCCGTATTTAGTAAGCCCTCTCACACTGCTCTTTAACCTCGTGCTGAAAACCGCAACTACACCAAAGCAATGGACCGAGTCGGACATCATTTTATTGTATAAAAAAGGAGACCCAAATGATATAAATAACTATCGACCAATAAGCCTACTGTCTTCAATATACAAACTATTCTCATCACTTCTAGAAAAGAGAATCAGAGACACTATAGAAAACCATCAGCCCGTAGAGCAAGCAGGATTTAGAAGAGGATTCTCTACTGTGGATCATATCCACACTATTGATACGATTATAGATAAATATCAAGAGTTTCAAAGGCCGCTCTACATTGGATTTATCGATTATCGAAAAGCGTTTGATACTTTGGATCATCGGTCAATATGGGAGTCTCTAGAAACGCAAAATATTGAAACAGGATATTTGAATGTGATAAAATATCTATATGAGAACTGTAGCAGTAGAATTAGACTGGAGACGACCGGACCTTCAATACCCATAAAAAGAGGAGTAAGACAGGGCGATCCCATATCTCCCACTATATTCATAGCAGTGTTACAAGGAGTCATTGGACAACTAAAATGGGAAAGGGTCGGTCTAAACATAAACAATAAATACATAAGTCATTTGAGATTTGCCGACGACATCGTGCTGCTGTCTGAGAGTAGAATGGAGCTACAGTCGATGTTAAACGATCTTCACGTCGCAAGTCAACAGGTAGGACTAGAAATTAACCGCAGTAAAACCAATATTATGACAAACTATCTGAAGTCCCCTGTATTCTTAAACAATGAAGAGCTGGAGTACGTCGACGCTTATGTATACTTGGGTAAACAATTATCATTTGAGAAGCGAAGAAATGAGATAGAAATAGAAAGGAGAGTTTCGAATGCTTGGAAAAAATTTTGGAGCTTAAAAGAAATCATGAAAAGTGACATGCCGACCAAATTGAAGCAAAAAGTTATGGATACCTGCATACTGCCAACGTTGACATACGCTAGCCAAACTTGGAAGTTCACACATCAAGCGAAAGCAAAAATCAGGACATGTCAAAGAGGAATGGAAAGGAGTATGTTAAAAATCAAAAGAATTCAAAAAATACCCCATAGTATAATTCGAAAGAGAACAAAAGTTACAGACGCTCTGATTCAATGTAAAAGGCTTAAGTGGCGTTGGGCTGGGCACATAGCCAGACTAACAGATAATAGATGGACCGCCAGGATAACATCCTGGAAGGGCCCATCAGGCACCAGAAAGAGAGGCAGACCAGCTGCCCGGTGGACAGACGATATTATACAAGCGGCTGGCAAACAATGGATGGAGACAGCGAAGAACAGGGATACTTGGAAATCTCTAGAGGAGGCCTTCACCTTCGAACGAGGGGTTCTTACATAAATAGTAAAATATAATGTATAAGTTTAAATTTAAATAGAATAAATATTTGCAGAAGAATATTAGAAATAAGTTTATTTTTGTATTTTTAGTAAGAAATATAAGGCTTTTTTATTTTTATTTTTTATTTATTTATTTACTACTCTTGTGGGGCTTTCCAACGTCAACTAATGAATATACTTCTCGAACATTCCAGATTCCAATTTATTGTATTTTATTCTACATCATTGCTGTGTAATAAAATTGGTTGTATATTTACAAATGAAATGCATAAGGATTCTTTTAGCTCGTGTAATAGGTACCTATCATGGAAACTGAGGTGTTATGAACATATTTTAATGCCATTAATTTCACTGACTTACGTAGTCTCTTTGAACATGGAACTACAAAGTATTAGTTTTAACGGTATATAACTGAATTTTATGTAGGACTAAATTTTAATTGAGGTACGGAAATATCGACATATCACACCCTGGCTTTGCAGGTACGTCCACACATTTATACGGGATTACAAGCTATCCGTTCTTGACGTGGATCAGTTAGACCAGCCCGCAAGATTATTTTATCGTACGGAGCCGCTGCCCGACCATCACTATTCCATCGTTCTCTTTCTGTTCATATCAAAGAAAGAGAGCATGATCTTCCGTTTGATATAACGATTTAAACCTTGACTTTTGCTGGAGAACGCCTTCGTCACTTAAGGCGAACAGGTCCTTCTCTGCTCGATCTTTGCTATTTCTTTTTGGATCTCGACAGTTTATGGGGATAACACAGATTTACGCCAATTTCATGTAAACCCAGATCTGCCTCGCTTTGTGTCAAAAACTTAATACATTATCAATTTTCGAATGTTCTGGCCGTTTTCAGTTGTTACGGAAAATGTAAAATAAATCTCGAAAAAGTTTAAATAATACAACACACAACTAAATTCATCACATTACTACAATTTTATTGAAAATTGAAGATGTATCAAAACGTCATGCGAGCCGATAAAGTTTTCACCGAATAATTTGTATGAATTGTGTCGTAAATAAGAATATAAAAACATTTTGATGAACGGAAATGAAATGATTCATCATAATTGTAAACAAAAAACACTTTCCGAACGTAATATTTCACAATTTCGACAGCTGCTGACGAGGAGTTATTTCGATTTTCCGTTGGCTTATATTAAAGGTATTAAATTACAATGAAAGCCATTTCAAAACATAAATCGACAGCAATGACGCTTAAATTGGTCATCAATTAATTAATGAAAAATACGATTTAAATCAGATCGAATATTATGTCGAATTTATAATAAAACTCTTAGAATAAAGAAATTACATGAAATATTTTTCATTTAACATTATAGCTTCGTATCTTAACTAATATTATTATATTACATTGTAATATAAGACAAAGTTTCTGCGATTCTCCATAATATTTTATTCACTAACTTTTTCTATTTTGATACAATTTGTGACATCATTCGTTTACTTTTTTGCAAGCTGACCAAATAGTTTGAGAGATGTTATAATATAAATTTTGAAAAATGTATGAAAATAAAAACCTTTAATATTTGCGTTTTCGGTTTTTAAATAATTTTATTTTATAAGTGAACTATAATTTTTTCGTACGAAGTCGGGATGTCCAGAAAGTAATATTGTGTTAATGTAAATTATTATTTATTTTTTTGTATGCGTTCCTAAGCCAGTATTAAACTTCTCGTTCACACTAGCGAGAACATTTCTAGCATCGTATCGTCAACAATCGAACGACTGTGAATTGCATACAAAACTTTTTAAAGACGCATTGCGATGCATCCCGCTTTCAAAGCGACGGATTTTATTGAAAATCCGACAGAATTCTAATTTGACATCGCCTAATATTTCATTATTTGCTATTTGGGCTATTTGGTTTTCAGATTCGTTAGTTGAATTTGCTTCGTAAAATAAAAACTAAAACATAATAAATTAATCTAAAAGATAGTCTCAATTTACATTTTTCGGACTTTGAATTATTACAACATGTAGTTGATTAGATCATCAATTAAATATCATTTTTTTGCTAAAAAATCTTATAATATTTTAACCTATTTTCGTACTGGATGCTAGCCAAAATGTGTTTCTTTGTTCATAACATACCTTACCTAGTAAATACGACATTGAGTTACGGGGATGGGCATCTGAAATGTTTTATCGTATCGATATTGTATATGCTTTAGTTGTCTCTCGATAACATAGAAAACAAGGTTTTCAACAAACAACCTTCTCTTGTAGGTTGAATTTATGTTTTCCTTCACCTTGATTAATTATAAATCACGTTTGTAGGTACTCACGATCATCGGTTAAAATTCAAAGGCTTTTTTAATTTCTAATTACCATTTATTTACAATAAGTCTAGAGAGAGTAAGTAAACTGTGCAGAAATTGGGAATTCTTCATTTCATTGGAAGTCACTATATTCAATTTAATTGGACTTTTATCAGAAAGAAAAAAAGTTCTCTTTCAAATACGAGCTACTTTTTTATATGTCGGTAGACTGTCCCCAAAAATTATTGTTTTAATAAGGCAAAGTCAAAAAAAGACTTCAACTCAATAATCCTTACAACATAACAATCAATCACTACATTTTTTTAAAGAGTAAAAAAAAAAAACATTTTTTAAAAGAATATTTTTTTTTTGTATGATTCAATATAGTTATTTCAATTGTTGTTGCACAAGTCACTGTTATTGGAAAATGATCTGCAATGCGTCAAGGCGTCTTAATTACAAGAATTGCCTGAAATAGACATTTCTAAGTACTAAGGTAAATTTAGTGTTGATAAATATTCTACTATTTGTATTATTGGATTTAATACGACAACCAGCTAGATACATGGTATGCGTTGCTCTGATGTTATAATTTTATTTAAAAAAAATATTCGTTATAACTCTCGCGCATCCATTGGAACATTTTGGTAGAAAATAAAACATAAAAACGCACATGACACTAACAAGTAAACATATACCCAAATTCATTAGTATTTTTTTTTAGTATTAAATTTGACTTTTTAGCATTAGTATTAAAACGTCAAAAACAAGTTTCGGGACGCCTAGCTTAATAATATAAAAGTCGCAGGTCGATTCTGAGCTCTTGGACTATTGTCGTCCCCACCCCTGTCCAAGCTTTGCGCCTTTGAGGGATAAATGAGAACATTAATTGGTGTAATGTATTAATAATCAGCAATAGTTTACTTATCTTTTACATCAATTACTCACAAAATGTTATTTGAGGGATATCAATAAGGACAATTACTGTAAATATAGGTCTTGTCGTATACCGTTATTTGCCTTCCGTACAAGAGAAATGACCGCGGATAATCGAGCGAGGAAAAAAGGTGCGAGAGCAAATTCATCAAAAAGTCTATTTGAAAAATATTGTATTGTATTTTTACAACTTGTGTGTTATTGATAGTTAATTTTTATCTCAATTTAGTTATAGGTACATTCCTTTATTATTAATAAAGCATTTCGTACAATTTTATTCGATTCCACTCAGTTTCACGTCATTTAAATATATAATGAAAGTGTATTAAACAATTCTATTTGACACGTAATTTGTAATCAAATATTGTCTATACACTTCGAAATTCAAATCGGTAGTTTTAAAAATATACTGAGATTATAATAAACGCATGAAATAAATAAAAATTTTAACAAAACAAAAACCGACTTCATAAAAAAAACATATTAATATGCACTAAAAAGTAAAAAAATAATTGCGTATTCTTCTATAATTTGATAATAAACTTACTATTTTCTACTCATCAATATGTAGGTACGAATGTGTTGTGTGCTTGATAATTTATTTACAATTATTGTTACTTTTGGAGTCGATGTCAGCCAAGGTGGGCTTATAACTACATACATAGTTGTAGGTGAGATGTGCTTGTGTCGCACGCGCAACTTAACGAAGCGAATAAAAGTCAATTTGTAATGTGTATGTTTTTAAAATATTCCCGTATTATTATTGCTAGGTATATTATAGTGTTTCCTTAGCTGATATCGACTCCAAAAATAACAATAATTGTAAATAAATTATCAAGCACACAACACATTCGTACCTACATATTGATGAGTAGAAAATAGTAAGTTTATTATCAAATTATAGAAGAATACGCAATTATTTTTTTACTTTTTAGTGCATATTAATATGTTTTTTTATGAAGTCGGTTTTTGTTTTGTTAAAATTTTTATTTATTTTTCGATTTTTAGTGAATCTGAAGTACACTCACTAATTTGTAGAATATGGGTAGACCTACTAAACGTGCAGCTCATATGAGACAGCGCCATTTATATTATTATTTAAATATATTAAACTAAAACAGTGAAACATAAAGAAAAATGCATTTTGGTACTTAATTAATAAATATTAGTTAATATGGTTAAATGTATGAATATAAATTAACATGTTTTGATTAAATAGATTTAGTTGGTGGGGTAATTTAGTTGGGCAGCCATAACATAACCAAATAGTTATTTCTAGTAATAATGAAATAAACTGTATGTTTATAGATGTTGTGTTATACCATTCTTCACCATAAAATATGACGGAATGTCTGTATATTAAACAAGGGGAAGTATCTATATTATCCTAACTAATATTATAAATGCGAAAGTAAGCTTGTTTGTGACGCTTTCACGCCTAAACCACTAAGCCGATTTAAAAAATTCTTTCACCAATGGAAAGCTACATTATCAGAGAGTAATTTAGGCTACATTTTGTCCCCATATTCCCACGGGAACAGGAACTACGCGGGTGAAACCGCGGGAAAAACACTAGTAATCAATATATAAATATACATAAATATAACATGTATATAAGAGTACTTATACGATTCTATATATACATATATGTATAATTTTCAAAATTGGTCTCAACTTTTAGGAGATGTTCAAATATGTTTCAATTACAAACATATACATATATACTAATGCTTACATGCATAACTCATATTATAAAGAGGAAAGATTTGATTTTTGTTTGATTTTTTATTACGATTTAAATCAAAAACTACTCGACCGATTTTAAAAATTCTTTCACCCTTAGAAAGCTACGGTTTTACCGAATAACATAGGCTATATTATTATTTCAAAAAATTATAGATCCCTACTTAAAATGGAGCAATGTAACCCAACGTATCAAACTGTTGCCTATAAAAGTTATTATTTCGCGTGCGCTGCGAAAACTATTGACGGTATATAAAGAAGTGTTTTTTACAATAGTACTATAATTACTTGACCATAACGATGTTATGGTAGGTGAATGATAAATCTAGATAGCCTATAAAAGATTCGGCCGTGTATCGTTAATTTGCTACTAAGAATTGAAGATTTCCGTTACTTTGTCATGGATCCTATAATCAGAATCTAACCAAACTATCATCAAACAACCCTTGAAGTATACTCTTTCTAATAAAAAAAAAATCATCGAAATCGGTTGGCGTGATATTGAGTTATTCGTCCATTTGTCGCGCACATACCTCATGCAAATTTACGACTTATATGGTTTTCTCATGGATTCCATTGTCAAACCTGGACTAAAAAAAAATGGGACCCCATGGGAAGCAACCCCTTTCAAATAAAACAAAAATCATCAAAATCGATTCACCCAGTCGATAGTTATGAGGTAACAAACACAAAAAAAAAAAAAAACATACAGACGAATTGATAACCTCCTCCTTTTTTTGAAGTCGGTTAAAAATAATTGGGGCATGTCGTAAGATGCATTAGCGCAGTACGGGTAAATAGATCGGTTTGAGAATATGTATATGTCATTCGTTAAAAACATATATTAGGATAGAATTTCGATCAACAATACTAACCGATAACGCTTCACGAACAAAGACAATACTCAAAAAAAACATACAGACGAATTGATAACCTCCTTCTTTTTTTGAAGTCGGTTAAAAATGGCACCGACGGACTATACCGTCAAATGGAGATAACGATGTAAAGTTTTTATAATGTGAACCTTAACTATGCCTTCAGCGATAAAGTGCGGTTTAGATTGTACTAGCGACCCACCCCGGCTCCGCCCGAGTATCAGAGTAAATATTCCTATAAAATCTGTCGTAGTATTGTATCAGCTTTTAGCCACAGTAGGCGACAGCGGGGTCGCGGGGGCGGGCGGTAGCATCACGCGTTAGTATGAATCGGTAGAACCACTTGAATTTATTTAGTGCGCGATAGATAGAAAAAATACGATAACTCCTAAGATATTAATTTAAATGGGATGGTGTACAGGGCAATTATAATATACATGAAAATATGCTTAAAGTAAATAACATATTTAATTTAATAAGGATTAATATCATATCCGTTTTTATAGCTTTCCAATTATCACATTATTTTGTAACTATTTTTTAAACATTAAAGTAAGTACAGTTAGCTGTCCTTAAAAGATAGATATGCCATCGCGGACTTTTCTGTAGATCTATGAAAGGGGAACAATTTCACCATATATTAATCTGTTATAATTCAAAAGGATTTACAGCGTTTTCGATACATCAATTTCAACTTTAGCCACATAATAATATTTATTTATTTAAAAAATAATATTCTTTATACTAGTTGACTTCATAAATGGATATAGGTTTTGTAGTTTTATGAGGGTTTTGTAGTTTTCTGTAGATCTATGAAAGGGGAACAATTTCACCATACATTATTTTGTTATAATTCAAAGGAATTTTACAGCGTTTTCGATGAAAGCTCCCAATCGAATCGTTTTTTTCCTTCTTCAACAGTTATCGTCATATTTCAACAAATTTACAGAAAACATTATTGAACTATACGCGTAAACCTTTCTGTTAAATCACTTTAACCATTGGTGAAAACCGTATGAAAATCCGTTCAATCGTTTTTTAGTTTATCGCGTTTATACAGACAGACAGGAACCGCAAGGGACTTTGTTTTATAATATGTAGTGATAGTGATTAACATTCACTTACGATCTTACGCCATGAATAACAGAGAGAAAAGAAATGTACAATAACTTTTATTCGAAATTCAAGCTTATTTCGTTAGCAATAAAGCAGATAGTTACAGACACAACATTTTCCTTACGCCTTTGCTTTTGCTTTACGTTGGTTATAATTGGACCATACTAATTTAAAATAAAACCACAATCGAATTCGTGCTGTTATTTTTCGGGTAGCTTTTGAAGTGCTTACCGGTAATCTAGTACATTGTTTATCAAAGGGATTTAATCGCTTGATAAGATATTGGATAGATCAAGCTCGGTTTTCTTCTTCTTTTTATATATTGATAAAATAACGAGGAAGTTTTCATTTTATTTATGGAATATTACATATGCATTATATCCATTAAATTTATAAGTACAAATAAAAAATAAAAATAGCTACTGTACAAATCGTGAGCGCGTGAAATGGTGGCAAGAATGCAAGCATAAAAGTGATTATATTTTAATAGAACAAAAACGATTCCTATAATTTATTATTAAGTAGTGTATTTGCAGTTTCAAATAGATACGAGAAGCAGAAGTAGGTTAAAGTTGTCTTCCAAGATTTAGTTTACTAACTGGCTTAAATAAATTCAGCACGTAAACAAAATCGTATACGTTATGTTACCCTACGTTAAGCGTGCAATATAAATTATTTCTTGGTTACGGATATTTATGCAAGCTAATTGTTGTTAAAGTCTTATTAAAAGGTTAGGAACGTTCTTACTATATGTGATCTTAGGAAACAGTGCCTTGCCTTGCCTTGCCAGCGCCCTTGTAACTGGCACTTGTCAGTCTCTTAGGGTTAGTCGGAACTATTGAGCCATTATGAGACGAAAATGGAATCAATAATTGACAATCCAAAATTACACGACGAAATATTACTGTAATAAATTTTCATCATATTTGGCCTTCATGATGTTATTTTATATTTAAAACTATTACTATGCCTTGTTTCCCTGAATGCGTCCAATGTTTGTACATTATTTTCAGGTCTCATGAGAACTGCTGGCGCAATACATTACGAATATTGCATTAGATTCTTGGAAAAGTAACAATGGAAAATTCTAAACCATACTTCGGTCTAGCAGTTTTTGTTTAACAAGATATGCAATACTTGTTTTGCAAATAAAATATCGTTTGTTTTACCAAAATGAAAAGTCAATACATTGAGAACGGTAAAGATGTAAACAAAAAGAATGCTACAAATTCAATCGTTCCAGATTCAACGGGGAAATGCTGCTTACATTCTTGCAACTATTCGACATAGTTGATTTGTACAGTAGATATCTTTTATTTATGTTTGTCTATACTTATAAGGCTTTAGTATAGGTATAAAAAGTATAAAATAAAGTAAGCGTATTAATAACCTACATTTTCGTCGATGAAGTGCTATAATATAATATACGACGTTAACACTGACCTCTCAAGTAATTTTTTTTAATTGTAAAAGAAGGCGGACGATTATATAGGCCACCTGATGGTAAGTGGTCACCAACGCCCATAGACAATAGCATTGTAAAAAATATAAACCATCGCTTACAACGACGACGCGCCGGGTACTTACGGGATTACACTCGTTCCTAGTAGGCATTCCTCTAGTATTAATTATGTATATTAGAAATCGATTTAAGCTATTTTATTTTTCCAATATTAACAAACCTTTATTAAAATTAAATTGGAAATAAATTCAATCTTGTTATTAAATCAATAGAAACCTATTATATGGCTAGCTCATTTCTATTCTATTTTGTTCTATTTCATTGAAAATAGATAATACGATTGAAAGCTCTTATTAATAGTTTTTTGTTAAAAAATAATAACAATTTTGGTTTACCTATTATGGCACATATAGAATGGAAAACTTGGCTAACAAGATTGTAAAGATTGTGCTCATATTATAACGTTAGATGTTAAACAGTAATTATTAATATTGTATTAAAATTATTTAATTATACACAACGATCCAAAAATATTTTCTAATTTCACATTTTTTTTGTAAGCATATCTTACCAAAGAAATGGAGCTTTTATGTGTAGGTATATACGAACGCGCCGAGGGTGGTATTTAAAAGACTATTAGTGCCATCTAGCGGTGAACTTTGGAAGCTCTTGATGATTCACCGTGTCCCTAAGACTGATTATGTATATAATTATTTTATGATTAAAAAAATACTGTGTATATATATTACGTATGAACTACTGCATTTTTTTCACATTTTACTATTGAGCGTATTCTGTACTATTCTAATTCATCATGCTTACTTTTATTAGTCAAAATACAAAATAATTTGTATTTTTAGTTATGCATAATAGATACATATATATTTTTTACAAAAGCTGCAATTACTGTGCACCCTTTAAAGCACCATGACTTAAATATTAATTTAATTTTTCCGAATTAGTTAACATTCAAATAAATATCGTAACTTTCATCACTCAGCTTTCCCAAAACCACATATCTCTCTCTGTTCTTTAGAGTATTATGACCTTGTCACTCGGAAGAGTCCTTTAAATAACTCTGTATATATGAGATTACATTGTACGTGTATGATGACAGCGGTAATCCCAATGGATGTAAGCTTTTTAAATTATATTCGTAGCTCGCAAAGAAATCGTGATATTCATTGATCCATGTCTAACAGATTGTCGTCTACTGAAAATCTTATTTTCATAAAAAGTGACCAAAACCAGACTTTAAGAATAAAATATCAATGTGATAAAACAATTATGTATCTGCTCTTAGAGAAAAATCGATTTGAATGAATAACATCATTAACTAATCGTAATCAAATTTATTATAATTGATGATTATTGATGCGGGTAATCGGTTGGATTCGATTAAATCTCATTCTCTTTTTTTTCTTCTAAACGCACCCGGTCGACTGTTCCAAAGATTGACTTAATACCCGTGTTTTAGGTAACATCCGAGTAGAGGTATCCGAGCCGATTCGATATCCTTATTTATATATTTATTTTTGGATAAATATATAAAATAAAATAATAATAAAAACATACTTATATACACAACACAACCAAACTCGTGACATAAATCGAAACCGACACCTGTCAATAATGACTTCAGTAAAGAGTTTCAGTTTATCACCTACCCTAGCTATGTTACATAAAGTTTTCTTAACCCGAAAAGCAGCAAGCTTTCTAGTGGTCCTATATAATTTAATTTATTTATTTAATAGAAAGCCAATATTGCATACAATGTTGGCATAAGTAATTTATAGTATACAAATAAAAAGAAAGAATAAAGAAGTATTGTATGCCACACTTAAAGGCTAACTCATCATGCATATTCTCGTAGACGAGCTTTGTGACATTTACTTATTAAAATTACACAACAAAAAAGTAGAAAAATCCCCACTTATTAAACACCAAAAACAATAACAATACAAAACAAATAACGAAATAAGAAAGATTGAATAAATGACTTCGAAAAAAATATATATAAATTACAAAAAATGTGTCTATAATAAGGTCTAGCTGGATTAAGGCATCCTTCCTCATGAAGAAGACGGTCTGGAGCTCATTCCACCAATTCTCCGATTCGGGTATGTGAATTCGCATAATATGTTTGATTTGCATATGATACACGCAGGTGTCCTCATTTCATCTCATGTAATGCACATATCAAAGTAGACAGACTCAACAATAGATAATAATGAAACTTCATCTATTGTGAAGGCATTACTGCTAAGCTTAGTTCAGAGTGTGACCTTACATACTAATGATTTGTATTGCTCTTTATGAAATTTTAACACGTACACTATAACAGCCCCAATTCAATGACACATTGGCAATATAATGAATATATTTATATCTTTTAAAATATCTATAATATATCTTTTAAATGAGCCACCCTTATATTTATGCATAAACGTGTATATTTTTTATTTTCTGTAGATATTTGTACAAGCCTATCAAGGTGGCACCTATTCATCAAATATTTTATCACCAAACAGCAATAAATAATATTTTTGGGTTCCGGTGAAGGGTGAGTGAGCCAGTATAACTACAGGTACAAGGGACGTAACTTCTAAGTTCCCAAGGTAGATAGCGTAGCGAAGGGAAGCTCTTTTTGGCGGTCAACGTGAAAACTTATCATTAAAATCATTAAAAATATAGAATACATAAATAATAAAGAATTTAAATAATTGTAGTACATTTTAATTACTACAATATTTTAAAAACAAAATGATTTTTTTGTTCGCGGCATATGTCATATATTAATGTTCATAAATTACGTGAAGGATTTTGGCATTGTACCATGAACGTACAGATGGCGCGTGAGTTATGTCGTATAATTATTACTTACATTCAAACAAATAAAACTACGTAGCTGTAGCCTTTACGTACGTACGTACGTTTGAACTTAGCTATTAAATAACGTTAAGTTTATACCACCCATTATTGTGAAAGACAGCTGCAGTAACAGTCCTACTAAAACCGAAAAGAGAAACCGACCAGTCAGAGGCTTTGCTAGACTTTGGCAGACGATATCATCAAGGTGTTCTTAGAAGATACAATCTAAGAAATAATGCAAAAATCATTTATGAATAATTATGGTGTCAAAAGTACACTAACACTATTTTAAGAAATTTTACTCAGATAAGCGGCAAAAAATAAAGACGCACAATAATATAACTAAAACATAAAATATTTATACCACACCGAACGAATAAGGGTAAAACTCCTTACAAAAAGAAAGAAGTTGTTAAAAATATATATCGCTATGCATTTTTATAGGAAACAGCATGATGGTGCCATACAGACACTGATGCAAATAAATAGTTACTATTTCATGAAAAATTAAAGTATAATAAAACCTATAAAACTACAAACCTATATCCATTTACGAAGTCAACTAGTATAAAGAATATTATTTTTTGTATGTGGTTTATATGTGGCTAAAGTTGAAATTGATGTATCGAAAGCGGTGTAAATCCTTTTGAATTATAACAAAATAATATATGGTGAAATTGTTCCCCTTTTATAGATCTACAGAAAAGTCCGCGATGGCATCTATCTTTTAAGGATAGCTAACTATACCCACTTTAATGTTTAAAAAATGTTGACATAATAATGTGATAATTGGAAAGCTATAAAAACGGATATGATATTAATCCTTATTAAATTAAATACGTTATTTACTTTAAACATATATATAATTGCCCTTTACACCACCCAATTTAAATTAATATCTTAGGAGTTATCGTAATTTTACCTGCGCGCCCCCCGCGTCACTATCTTTTTTAACCGACTTCAAAAAAAGGAGGAGGTTATCAATTCGTCTGTATGTTTTTTTTTTTTTGACGTTGTTACCTCATATCTTTCGACTGGATGAATCGATTTCGATGATTTTGTTTTATTTGAAAGCTAGTGCTTTCCCATTGGTCCCTAAGGCTAAGGAAACACTATAATATACCTAGCAATAATAATACGGGAATCTTTTAAAAACAAACAAAAACATACACATTACAAATCGACTTTTATTCGCCTCGTAAAGTTGCGCGTGTGACACAATCCCATCTCACCTATAACTAACTATGTATGTAGTTATAAACCCACCTTGGCTGACATCGACTCCAAAAGTAACAGTAATTGTAAATACATTATCAACCACTTAACACATTCGTACCTACATATTGATGAGTAGAAAATAGTAAGTTAATTATCAAATTATAGAAGAATACGCAATTATTTTTTTACTTTTTAGTGCATATTAATTTGTTTTTCCTATGAAGTCGGTTTTTGTTTTGTTAAAATTTTTATTTATTTTTATTCATTATATTCTACAGCTGGTATGATAAAAAAACAAAAGCACGAAAATAGTACGATTTAAATTCCGTGTCACTTGTTCTATTTTTAAACGAACTTTCTTATTTGTTAATTAACATAAAACGTTGGATTTGTATGAATTTTCGACACCTTAGAAAATAAACGAGTGATAATTGCGAGTTATGTTTAAGCGTACGTTATGGTACGTACTTATAAGCGCAGACTAGAGTATATAGTTTTTATACCTCCACGCGTTCGAGATACGGGTTCCTTTTTTGTGGTACGGAACCCTAAAATATACAGCCATAGTAAAGTTAAAATAACAAAAAATATAAATCCTGATCAAAATAAAGGGGCGCGCAGTTAGTACTTACTTACATAAACTTATAAATACATGTTATAAATTAAAAAAACATACATATTATTACTCTGCTAAGGGAACTCCCATTTTCTTTGTTTGTGAATTGAATCCGAGCGAAGCCGGCGTGAGTCACAAGCATAATTTATTAAAAAAAAAAAAAATGAAAAAAAAAGACAAAAACAGGTCAGTGGTTCTATATTGTCAGGTGCAGGGTTCGAACCCGCGTCTCCAGGGCCCGATAGGCACCGGTGTCATGCCACTAGACCAACCTGACAGTATACTTTCAGTTAAAAAGTTGCATATATACCTTGAATCGAACATCTAATTATCTAATTCCAGTGATTGCATATTAGACAATAACGTAAATAATCCAAATAGCGTGCAGGGCAGACTAGTCGACAAATTATTTTGATTATTTAAATCACTCAGCAAGTTAAAAGTAACTCTCATCCCACTTAATAAAATTGCAAACAGTTTGCGAATAATGTGAAGCGTTACGACCTTTGACTATGCAATACCCTAAGCTGGTGACGGACTAGCCCTCCCCGCTTCACCACGGGAAAATGAGACGAGCTCATAATTTTTCGCACATCGTCGTTATATATAAAACTGAAGAGTTTGTCGGTTTGATCTGGCTAATCACAAGAACTACTGGTTCGAATTTATAAAGTATTTTTGCGATTTATAGTCCTTTTATCGAGGAAGGTTCTAGGCTGTTTTTTATTCATTATATTTTTATTAAATATAGGCGGGTAAAGTCGCGGGGCATAGTCAGTATAATAGAAAAAACTAAACTAACTAAAAAAACTAAACTTTTTTAGGAATATTTACTCTGCTACTCGAGCGAAGCCGGGGTGGGTCGGTAGTATTTGATGAAAATGCTCCAATAAGCTTTAAAAGAATTCAAGTAAAACAAGTTCCACAACGTTTCTTGTTTATTACTTTAAGTTGAAATTTGGTTTTAAGCTAAAGAACAGAGAGTCTTTGAAATTCTTCTTAGTTTATAAAGTCAATACTTGAAAAAGGACTTTTATACAGTTTATATCCAAATATTTAAATATGTAAAACACCTTTCAACAATTTCCTTACAATGTTTATTTTCACCGCACGCAATTAATTAATGAACACCAAACAAACCTGCGAAACTCATGGAACTTCTAACCTTCTGTTTAAATTTTCGTTTGATCCCACTTAGCCATCTAGGCTCTTATTTACTTAGCTAATATTTGAATATTTTCAATATCAAAACATTTATATATAATTCTAATTGGTGATAATCAAAGCAGAAAAGGGCAAAACTGTTAAAATCATATAACCACCCCTAATCCCATACATCAACAATGCGCCATCAACTTTGAGAACTAATAAACTATGCCTGTGATTACTAGGTTGAAGTTATTTACTAATTTACCATGAAGGTCTGGGTAAATAAGGCTAATTTTTATATTGAGTTTACAGTTTTCAACCCGAAAATTATTTTAGATATATCCTATTTAATGGAAAAAGCATTAAATTCGCTATCAGAAAAAATGTCGCAAGTATATCAGAAATCAAAAGGATCTTCTTTTTCAGGAAGTTGCTTTAAAGCTATCAATCAATAAGTCAATGCAAGGTAACTTGTTAATAAATCTTACTGTACGATCCACGCCTTATAAGCTTTTTCTGAGATTTAATTCAAATCACAAAGTTTTACGAAAAGGCGAAGACTTATATAAAATATTTTCTTGATGGTAAGGTTTTGTATGAGTCTGCACCAGACAGAAATACTTTGTATTGTTGTGTTCCGGTTTGAAAGGCAAGTGCCAGGGTAACTACATACATAGAGGACAAGGCATCATAGCTTAAAATGTTGGTGACGGAATAAGAATGTAAGAGATTAAAATTACTGACAGGTTTATGAGTAGTAATAACCATTGGCAAGCTTTCTAAAGCTAAAATAGGAATTTTACTTTTTTTAGAATTAAAACTAACGAAATTAAATACTGAAAATACAAAAAATTTAATTATTAAATACAAAAAAAGTCTTACACAAATTTATATCATTCACAAATTAATGTCCATTTATATAAATAAAAAAACATGGACAAAATGATTCTTAATCATTAAAACAATATTGCTTCGTGGCACGAACTCTGTAATGCGATAATAACGAACTCTGCAACCTGATGAATGTTTTAGTACAATGTACGACATGTGAACGTCGATGGCTGACATAAGCGCTTAAAAATGTATAGCGTTCCATCGATTTTATGAATGTGTTTGTTTTTTTAGTATAATTGTTTTAATAATTTTAGTTAATAGTATTCAAATGAACTTAGATAATAGCATCTTAAATAAATTAATGGATTCATAATCGTTAAGATTAGATTGAAGATTTATGTAAGCCGTACATTGATCATTAATGGTTTCAGATTGAAATTCGAAACTAGAATTGAAAAAAATAAATCGACATTTTAATATCACATATTTATAACTGTTTATAGTACAACAATCATCATGTTAGAAGATTTTCGAGTATTTCAAAATAAAATGCTTTTTTTAATTGAGCCTTATTTTTTTTACGCCAAAACAGAGAACTGCAAACTGCAAACTTACGTTATATCCCTCGATAATATAATATACGCTTAAATGTAAGTTAGGTAGCGTATATTGACATTTTGGGTATCTGTTCATCCTAACTTATGCTGTTGATAACGATACTTCAATAATGCAGAAAGCTATAACTAGCTATATATATATATATATATATATATATATATATATATATATATATATATTATATCTTGTGCTTAATCTATATTTATACATTTACCATAAAGCAGACAAAGCTATGGAGTTTGGGGTCGACTAATATTGACTTTACATTCTGCCACTACTGATCTTTCAACTATTTTGTTATTAATATAAAAGAATAAAGATAATGCTGGTGATATATTGACGCTCATCTGCAACTTTGGTAAAGTCATTCTAATGCACACATTGTAATATGCATTTCACTGTATATAAACGAAATTGTAATGATTGGCTATATCGTATTTCGATCATCATTATCATCATCATCATCACCATCCTGTCAGCCGATAGACGTCAAGGCCAAATTATTGAATTAAAATTAATTTAATTATTATTAAATTCATTAAGTGGTACTTCAATAGTCTTGGTTAATAATAATAGTAACCTTTGTCTTATTGTATGATACAAAATATTTCTAGACGACTATTATTAGAATCTGGAAAGTCGTTTCAGTATGAACTTGTAATAAATATCCAGCTACAAAAGCTCTTACATTAATATTATTGTGACTTGATAAAGGAGTCTTTTTCATTTCATTGCTTATCGAGAACAGTTGTTGTCAGTTGTGACCTCAACGTTTATAGTTTACGATCGATTTTCGATTCGTGGATTTGTAATGAGGGCTGTTAAACACAATTATGCTGAAATGACGTCAACTGAATTCCTTAGTAAATTATTAAATAATTCTAATGGCGTATTCGCGTGGATTTCTATTTTTATTTATATACGTACCTGTAATATATATGAATAATAATAATAAATCCATGCTTTATTTAGTTTGATATGAATCAGTCAACGCAATTATAAAACACGAATAATTAATAAAAAAAACTGCCGCGATATTAAATTGTGTTTAAAAAGTCATCGTTACTCAGAATGTTGGTATTGTAACTATATCTCTTACATCCAAATCTGTTTAGATATTCAAACGTTGTGTGAAAATTAAGAATCATAAACATAAATAATTAATATACCCTGAAAACATTACCTACACTTCATTTTTGGGCATTAATGTATATATAAAGCTTCATAATTTTTTAGAATATTGTTCGTTTAAATAATCTATTTATTAAATATATATATAAAATACTAAGAGTAAGTTTTTTAATATTATATATATTTTGGCATAATTTAATTTCATTAGAATCAAATCAAATCAAAATACTTTATTCAATATTGAAGTATTACACTTACTTATTGATTGTCAAACTGGAAACTACTACAGATTCTTATACCTTTGAATAAATGTAATTAAAAAAAATAAAATAAACAATAACGCAATAAAATAATGTATGACTATTAATTTCGAAGTTTTATCATTATTTTCGATGTTGGAAATTGTTATTTTATTAAATAAATTATACTGTTTTATTTATTTGGACCTTTTTGGACTTTTGGTTTGGATTATGGATTTAGAAAAATATTTATTATAAGCCACATCGGCACAGTTGGAGAAAAAATGTCTTAATATAGCTTTGTAGCGTGATTTAAAAACGTTAGCGCCATCTGTAATTGTACACAAGGGTATTTAATTCTTTAATTTACATGTTTGATGTTTCCAGTCAGAAATATCATTCTTCATAAAAAAAATACTTTAAACTTTCTGTTTTTTTTTTTCTTTTTATCTCATCTCCTATTGATTTACAATTAACTAAGTCCAGTCCTATAATAAATATTGTCATGTTTGATGTAAATAATTCTAAGCATAATTTTATGGCGCGATTTAAAAAGGTTCAGCGCCATCTACTAGTTATCGAGGGAGTATTTAATTTATTGAATACGGTAAAACAGGAAGGTCTAATTTCACAGAAAAATATACTACAACCATTTTTGGTATTTTTACTGAATCCATTTTTGAATTCCATTTATGTCACCTAATGATTTAAAAATAGCTAAGTCCAGTAGGATATAAGTATTAACCCTTTAGTGGAAATAATCCTACACCAAAGCTTATTTTAACGATTTACAAACGCCATATAGTAACACGCAAGGGAATATAGGACAAGGACAAACTTAAATTATTCTATAAATTATTTCAAAGTTTTCGTTTAAGATTTCTTGGGCTTAGCACGTGGTATTGCTGCCTTCCCTTTATTCAACCATTACAAAGGACGTACAACAAGGACAACGTACTATTATCAAACAAGATCCACTTTTCATCACAAGTGACAAGTCTATTCAGAATCCCCTCATTTGTGTGTCCCCACATTCAACACATTAAGGTAAGCATCGATTCGCTTTTGTTGATGTTAAGTGAGTTCATACGGTACTTAATTTTTGAATACCTACTCGACTTAATACGGTACCCAACTTTTATCATGCTAATCTCATGTAAATGAATCTGTATAGCTTTTTGTTAAGATCAAAATTTCGAGGACTTAAGCGTTCAAGCCTAAAACGCACCATGTATTCATTTGTAGCAAATGGTTAACGTTGCGTTTTATTAGCGTCCAAATTTACCATTTATATATTTTATTTTTTTAAGTTTCACATGTAAATAGCCCACTTACAAACCTATGGGTGATATAGAGAGCCTTAATTTTCTAAGGTCGATTATTGTTTTTTTTTTTAAATAAATAAATAACGTGTACGTATTTAACAAGATTTTTCTGTTAAATTGCAATTCCGATCCTTTATATAGAAAGGCCCTTACTCACTAGTGGAGACAATGAGACGTCCGAGTATTGTCTTTGGAGAATTTATTTGTACAATGCCAACGCCCGGTGGTTCGCGCACAAAGGAATATAGATTTAATTCAAAAGAGACGAATAATATGCGACATCAAAATTGAAAAAATTGCCGTCTATAATAATTATGGGAAAAGTAATTTGGTTCAAGTGGATCGATAAACATTAATGAAAAAAAAACCGGACAAGTGCGAGTCGGTCACGAACACGGAGGGTTCAAGAGGATTAATTATTCGTATACTATTGCCCAAAAACGTTTTATATAGCATACGGATGCTAGCCAAAAGTGGTGGTTACAAATTTGATTTGTTATTAGTATTAATAGTATGTGCATCAGCTTTTATGGAATATTTTTGTGCATTCTTCCGTAAAAATAGTGTATAACAATAAATAATTATATAGTATGCTAGTACATCTAATTCACATAATGACATCCACTTTCAAACCGGAACTCAACATTACTTAGTATTGAAATAAAAAATGTGATGAACTCATCACCTACCCAGACAGATTTGCACAAAGCACATAACAGTAAGTTCACAAATTGTAAAAATAATTCTCATGGTTTTTTTAAGTGAGTGTGACCAAACTGTCTAGAAGCGGTGTCTAAAATCATGCTCTGATAACAGTCTAATAAACACGTTGATTTATTTATTTAGGCTGTATGGTCTTTGCAGCTGCAGACGCCGCTGCCCAATCAATGGTCCTAATCCTTTACTAGTCTGTTACTTCACCCCAGAGACAAGAAGCGCTATTTTTTTTAAACACGATGAAAATATTTAAAAGGTATCCTTACTAAAACCGGTTATTGCGTGATTGCTGACTTCTTTTTCAAAATGCTTGCTTATGTATAAAGCAACATAAGGATGTTCCAGATGCAGTTCTCCTCAGGGCCACGTGCAACCCTTTCCTTTTCCAATTCGTATCTTTTAGGATCTAATCGTCTGGTCTTAGGAAATGTCGAGACTGTACGTTCTGATCCTCCATCCGGCAGAATGAGTTCTTGCCATTCTCACTCCAACTTCTCCTTCTTAGCTTATGAAATTGTAACTACTACTACAATTACGAACTATAATATTATAAGTAACGTAAGTCTGTGTCAAATCGTGATGTCATTAATAAATAATATACTTTAAATACTAAGTTCCTTATCTCAAATAATTCTGTATAGAGACAACAATATTAAACTATCTCGGTAGTACGAGGCACCATCGTTATCAATAGTGGATTCCGATGAAGGAGGTGGTCTTACATTATCGTCATCAAGTTATTGTCACGGTATTAGAAGATGTTAATATAATATCGATTGGAAAGCTATGCTTTGGTTTTTGAATAATTACACTTAATAATAGTAGATTTTGATTATACATTATAGGTATATATTGAAGTAACTTTTCATATTGATCGTTTAAATACAACACTCCTATCATATACATATTCACCTCAAATAGAAAATGAAATACCTCACTCACTACGTTTTGTAGCTATATCTTTAGTTCAAATATTAAACATTTGCGATGTCATTTGTATTATCTTTACTGTTTAATGTAGCATCGTCGCGCGTTTGCCAACATTCATATGGATTTGACAGATACGTAGGTTGTTATAATTAAATTAGGGAAGCATTGCCAAGGACCCAATTTTAGCGTAACAGTCGATGATGGACGATCGTTTGTAAATTTTCGAACAACGTACTTTTTAATTTGGCGAATCGTCGACCAATCTCTGCCAGCATTGTTATGACTCTTGAATAATAGTTATCATAACAAATATAAGGTGTAAGAAATATTTCGCGAAACAATGTAATCATCAATCACTCCCTGCATTTTTTTTTGTAGTTTAATCTATAAAATTAAAGTTGAGAACATAGCGAATAAAATTCGAGGTCAAATCTAGAGTGAAAATAGTTTAACCTCTTTGACGTATATTATGATTACGTAGATACAGTTGTACGACAACTATACAGTTGTACGTATTTTATGTATTTATTTAACGACACAGAAAGAAATGACCATATTTTGAGATAATATCTCGTTTACTGTATATATCTCGTAAAGACTGTCCAAGCTAAATTGATTTTCAGTTGACATCAAAATAAGGTACTTTAAAACCAGTTTATATAAAAAAAATCATTCAAAAGTTTTGTAATTTTTATGTTATTATTCTACTTAAATATGATCTAGGTGGATATTCAGTATGAACAAAGTATGTCTCAAAGATTACAAGCGTAAACCTGTGAATGAATTTGGTACGTGTTCTTACTGATTGTGAACGGTTTTGCTGATATAATTTGATCCTAAAACTATAATCTATTAGAAAGCCCAATGACTAGAAACATTTAAAATTAAGTCGGATAGCTACTTTATTATTATATTATTGTAATAGGAAATAGCCGCTTTAAAAGAAGGAATTTTAAACTCACACAACTTACACTTTAAAATAGCCGATTGAGTACTGTGTCAGATCCTATTTTGTATTATTGTCGTTAACCCACACATCTGTAACGATTTAAATAAATGGTCGTTTTCCTTTAATTTGTCACAAAATTTAACTTAATTTAGACTGACTGCCTGCAGTGTGTAATCTCAAGTAATGTTATCAATCTTGTCTTGTTTTAGTGTTGAAATTACTTTAAAAAAAAACTCTTTCGAACTTCTTTATTCTCCATATCAAAAACTAAATTAAAGTTATATTTTAATTTGTCATTTAAAACATTATATTTAATGCTATACAATATATATGTATATATATATATACAACTATAAAATCTATATTAGTTTATCGAAAGAAATAAATAAAAAAATTGTAGTCATTTTTTTATCAATAATATACATATCAAAATCAAAAAGTGTTAACTATATTATTGGATAAATGTATTATTAAAGAAATTCACGAAGTTCTGATATATTGGGATTTTTTTTGTCATTCATTTCATGACCTCATTTACTTGAATCAGCTCACATTTGAAAAATTAATCGCTTTGATATTTTGGCGCCTATCCAAAACAATTTTGGACACAGATGTCCAATATCAATGAAAGTTTTAAATAACAAAACTGGTTTTATTTTTAATATTATAACAGTTGATAAAAAACTAACTGGGACAACAGTTATTTTGATATTCATCTTTCCTTGGTAACATAATAACGTGATGCAATAAAGGTGAACTAAATATTTTGATTTATTAGTTGTCATATTATGTAATAGATTCTGACAAAAGACCTCTTTCGCCATAAAGTCGGCCAATATCTGGCCCCGAGGGTTGCGGTCTCCAATTCCATGTGATCCCACCTTTAGCTCATCACCGAATCTTTTACCAAGCTTCGCGTTAAAGTCTCCCATGACAACGGTGAAATGAGTCTTCTGGGTATGTATGGCTCTAGAAATATCCTCATACATGACCTCAACGTCAGAGTGTGATGACGTCTGTGCGTATACCTGTATGACCTTCAACGAATACCGCTTGGTGATTCTGAGTATAAGGCATGCCACCCTGGTCGACACACTCTCGATTTTCACAACGTTGTTTACAAGGGACTTGTGGACTATGAACCCGACACCACCGTGGGACAGTTGATCGCCCTCTCGGAAGTAGAGAAGGTTACCGGATATCAGGATTATCGTATCCAGTGTAACCTGCTCAATTCTTCCTCCAGTTCGATAATCTTCTCATCGGTCCGCAGTGTACGCGTGTTATATGTTGCCAGGGCCAGAGGTCGTCGGTGTTGGTAACACGAAATCTGCCGGGGATTCTTAGCACCGCTTGCCCCGCCGTTACCATAGCTGTTACCGAGACTAGGAATAGCAGGGCTGCCGGGGACTAGGGGCCGTTGTTTGGTTGTACCAATCATTGGGGGGATATGCCATAATCGCCACGCTTGGCAGACGGGTTGGCGATCGCAGTAAGATGGTCATAGTACTCGGAGAGACGCTGCTGCCTGTTCTCCGATATATATTCCCTCGGGTCGACTTCTACGCCCTTCACGGGATGAAATGGGGTGGTGATATTCTACGCCGTCACCACGCGGTGTAGAATATCACCACGTGTGGTTGATAATGTAGTTACAATTATTGTTATTTTTGGATTCGATGTCAGCCAAGGTAGGTTTGTAACTACATACATAGTTATAGGTGAGATGTGCTTGTGTCGCACGCGCAACTTAACGACGCGTATAAAAGTCAATTTGTAATGTGTAAGTTTTTGTTTTTTTTAAAGGGTTCCCGTACTATTGCTATGTATATTAAAGTGTCCTAGGCTGACATCGACTCCAAAAATAACAATAATTGTAACTACATTAACAACCACACAACACAATCGTACCTACATATTGATGAAAGGAAAATAGAAAGTTAATTATCAAATTATAGAAGAATACGCAATTATTTTTTTACTTTTTAGTGCATATTAATTTGTTTTCCCTTGAAGTCGGTTTTTGTTTTGTTATTAGATGACTGCACACCTTGGGAATGAAACGATCTCCTCCAGGGTATTTCAAATAAAAAAATATATCTGTTATTGTATACATTTCCTGTATTGTAAAGATATATATAAAAAAAAACCCGCTGAGTTTTTTTCGCCGTTCTTCTCAGGTCTGAAGTGCTTATTTCCGAACCGGTGGTAGATTTATGACAATCAATAAGTAAGTGTAACGCTTGAATATTGAATAAAGGTTTTGACTTTGACTTTGACTATTCATAACAATTGGTATAAAATAATAAAAAAAAAACTTTATTGTTACAAATTGAAGCGAATATGACAAAAACATAATGTTGCGTTGCATATCGGCTTAACTATTTTACCTTGATAAAATAGCACAAAAGTAAGTTAACAATTTTAGTTTTCTATTAACTTATTGCACTTCATTCCCTTTTTGACTCCATATTGGGGCCTAATTGCGAAACACCTTGATATAATTGCTTGTTATTTGTACTGATACGCTAAATTCATGTTAGTATTCACATTTAATCTTCGCAGAGTAACAATTTACGGTCGAACATTATTTATTTCTTATTACTGCGGTAATGCCCCTTATAATTGTATCTTGCATTATCTTTTAATAGTGTATATTCTCATGTGTAAGTTTTAATTTCACAATTGAACAACTAGTATCGCTTGGTCAACCCTACATATATTATTATGATCGTATATCATATAGCCTTATGTAGTAGTATGTAGGTAGCATTATTTATTGGCATTGTATTAGACATTAAGTCTATACAACGCTCCAAAAATTTATTCAAGACTGTTGGGATTCTGGTTAGGAACCCTACCTCACTGTAATATTGTACCGATAAAAATGTTGCCTCCATATTTGAACAACAAATTGAACTAAACGATAGCGCGATTTAAAAGACTAGTAGTGACATCTAGCGGTGGACGTGTAAACTCTCAATGTCTCACACTATTTACTTACTGTGTAGGAGCTATTTGTTTTTTTTTTTAAGAAAATTCTAATAGCATTCACTCCTAAACTATAGTACAAAACTGTGTTTTGTAATGTACATCAGATAAATCATTTAATAGCATTAATCTTACTCCATTTTATTTTAATATTTGATACGAATGGTTGTCGAATTTAAAAATACATTTTCCCTTCATTATGATTTCTATTTGTCAAAATACAAATTATTTTGTCTTAATATTAGTGCATATTATTTTTCTAAGAACAACAACTAATAAGTATGAAATAAGTGTTTTTCGAAACATTGTTTTTTCTTAATATAAGCGAAATCGTTACCTTAAGCGTTATGAAAGTATTAATTAGTTATTGTTATTATAGGTAACTAGCTGTGCCCCGCGCTTACACCCACGTATATTTAATAGGAATATAATAAATAAAAATTAGCCTTTTTAGGCTAATCTTCCCTTCCTCGATGAAAGGATTATACAAACAAAAATAATTTATAAATTCGAACCAGTAGTTCCTGAGATTAGCAGGATCAAACGAACAAACTGTTCAGTTTTATATATTACGACGATTTACGAACACTTATGAGCTCGTCTCGTTTTCCCGGGGTGAAGCGGGGAGGGCTAGTCCGTCACCAGCTTAGGGCACAGTAAAAGGTCGTAACGCCTCACATTATTCGCAAACTGTTTGCAATTTTATTAAATGGGATAAGAGATGCTTTTAACTTGTTGAGTGATTTAAATAAAATCAAAATAATTTGTCGACACGTCTGCCCTGCACGCTATTATTTCCGTTATTGTCTGTTATGCAATCACTAGAATTAGATAATTAGATGAAGGATTAGATATTCGTTTCAAGGTATATATGCAACTTTTTAACTGAAAGTAAACTGTCAGGTTGGTCTAGTGGCATGACGCCGGTGCCTATCAGGCCCTGGAGACGTGGGTTCGAACCCTGCACCTGACATAAGATTTCGTAATTCGCACTTTTGTCTTTTTTTATTTTTTTTAAAAAACATTCGCCATATGTTCGATTCGTCCGTACAGCAAAGTGCTAAGTGACTACCTCGTTGCTGCAGTGGCTAGATATACACCATCTCCCGAGGTCCTGCATTGAAATCACAATTCAGGCCAATAAAAAGTTATTTGGTTTTTCTTTCGAAAATTGTCACTATATAATAAGATGTATACGCGTAAAGCACACGCCCTGCGTATTTTTTGTGCGTTTATTTATTTTTAGGTTATTTTTATGGATGTGAGTGGTGGCTCGTCGTACATATGTCAATGTACACATTCTAAGACACATCCCTTGAAAACAGTGGACCTTTACTTTTTTATTAAAGTGGTTCACCATGACTCATAGACGGCACGAAAAAAATATTAAACATTGATTGGAATTGAATGAAATGGATGTTATGTACGAATACTGCAAAACCAACCCCCAAAAAATGTTTTTAAATGTTTCTCGAGATGTTAATCGTCGTAATAAATGGTTTCAAGTAGTGCGACGACCTAATCTATGACATTGAACGTCTTGAACTTTTTTAATCTTTCGTTAATAGTTAAAGTAATTGACAAAACATATATGTTTCCATTTATCACATTTTTTTTCTAACACCCAATTCTTTAAAACAAGAATGAATATATATTTACACAATGACGTTATAAGTAAAAGGCTTAGATAGATTACATACACAACATTCAATCTACGAAAATGACACTGTTACGCACACATAAATAACTTTACATTGCAATATACTGCTAAAATAGGGTGGCATGTCGCATTAACTAAATATTGTAGTCGACATATGAGTTTAAAATACGATTATTTATAAAGCCAATTTCTTCAATTCTCGTCAAGTAGGTGAAGCCCATATTCTTATATGTGAGACTGCAAAACATTAAGTAATATTATGTAATTAATAATTTAATATTCTTTTTAATTTATGCCAACATTACAAAGATAAAAATGTCGATTTTATAAATAATGTCCAATGTTTAATATAATTTTACCCTATGATTAGTACTCTCGTCTATCTCTATTGCACTCGCTCATTGGTATAATACTACTATTATTGCTTGAATAGTTTGTGCAATATATCATAACACACGAAGGCATTTTCGGGTATTATGGGTCACTTTTAATTTTAACTGGACTCGGTACGTGACGTCTATCCATTGACAACGGCGACATAATATTGAGGTGAAGTGAGGTTAACAAGCCGTATTTCAAATAAATGCTCACGGAACGCTTGTAACCTATCTACACCTTTTTAACCGACTCCAAAAATTCGTCTGTACTTTTTTTTAATGTTTTTTCTTATGTTTGTTACCTCATAACTTTGAACTGGGTGAATCGATTTTGACGATTTTTTTTATTTGAAAGCTAATGCTTCCCATTTGGTCCTATTGTAATTTGGTCCAGTTTTGACAATGGTATTTTTTTTTATATAATTTCAAACGACAACACATTTAAAAGTGTTCTCTAATAGTCTTATTATTAAAATCGTTACCATATTTTATTCTTTGTTATTCATTTAAACAAGACGAGGAAATAATTTGGAAACTTTATTCTTGTTACTTTACGTGCCAATTTCCTGTCTTTTAATTGCGGCTCGGTCGTTTCATGGTTCAAAATACTGGGATACATTTAACGTATTTGAAGTTTGATATTTCACAAGTGGCGCTGACTAATGGTAGATCAAACAGTAATTTTAACTCAATAGTTACCTTGAGTTGTGGGATGAGATAGACAGCTCGTCTCTAAAACTACATTAGATTGGTGTTATGAAAATATCGTTAGGATTTTATTTGATTTGCTTACGGCCGAATACTGAAACGTCACTCAAAGTTAAACACTACTTAGCATTGAGAAGCTCCTAAATTACTATGCGAAATTGGAATTTAACGGCGTCTCAAATAATTAAGTTGCATTTAATATTTAAGTGACGTTTCAGTATTCGGCCGTTAGACATTGAAACTGATTTTTGTTATGAAAATGTCATTTTTAGAACTTTAGCTCGAGTTTCTGGCCTCTTAAGTGCTACACGCTGCTGAATACATTACAATGACCCAGATAAATGAGCAAAAAAAATGAGCAAGGTAATAACGTAAGTTAAATAATAGGTCTCTCTCTTGTTACATTATTATAATTATGTAATTCGGGACATCCTTCAAAATGTTTTTTTAACCGACTTCAAAAAAAGGAGGAGGTTATCAATTCGTCTGTATGTTTTTAAGGCTAAGGAAACACTATAATATACCTAGCAATAATAATACGGGAATCTTTTAAAAACAAACAAAAACATACACATTACAAATTGACTTTTATTCGCCTCGTTAAGTTGCGCGTGCGACACAAGCACATCTCACCTATAACTAACTATGTATGTAGTTATTAACCCACCTTGGCTGACATCGACTCCAAAAGTAACAATAATTGTAAATACATTATTATCAACCACACAACACATTCGTACCTACATATTGATGAGTAGAAAATAGTAAGTTAATTATCAAATTATAGAAGAATACGCAATTATTTTTTTACTTTTTAGTGCATATTAATTTGTTTTCCTATGAAGTCGGTTTTTGTTTTGTTAAAATTTTTATTTATAGTAATATGTATACTTACAGTGACAACGGTTTCACAATATATTTACATCAATATAATGCATATTCACATAGATCTTTATGAAAGAAGCAGTAACAATCATTTTATAACGAGAAATAATAATGAAAACTTAATTATCGTCATTGAAGTTTCAATAAATCCTTCCTGGGACATGGTATTTGTTTTTATAGTAGAATTGTGCTGTTTTTCGACTTGGTCTATTATATAAACTTAAATCACATGTCAAGTGTTTAGCCCACTGCGTAATTTAAAAAGAACTATACCAACATATCTACCTACTACTATTACATACTACTATTTTTTCTGGCCGGTGGTAGATTTACATTTAATTCAATACTGAAAGATGGCATTTCAAAAGTACTTATATGCACCTATTTCAATAAATTATTTTGATTTTGATATCGTAACGCAAAATAAAATGTTGAAGTAAATAAATTGTTTATTTTTTTATAACTCCCGGGAGGCCAAATGACTACTCCACCTGATGGTAAGTGGTAGTAGAGTCCAAACGCGAAGACAGCTAGTGCAGTCGGGAAGAAGAATTTGATAATGTGTTGTATGGTTACTAAAATATGCAAAATAACAACAGGCGTGTATTTTTTGTAATAAACGATTTACATTTATCATAATAAAATATTGTAAACATTGATGAATAGCTTCAGCTAGGAACACAGATGAGTCATCTATCGTTAAGATAAGATCATTAAATCATATCTATTTTAACCAGAAATTGTTTATAGATTAAATCCTGTAGTTTGTTTTATCGCTGACTTGTTTACATTTGTGGTTTATTTGCTATAAAAGAAGATGCTAACCAAGATTTTAGTGTTCGTAAAATTCTGTATGGATTGAAGTTAAAAGATTCAATTTAGATTAGAATCGTACAAGTAAATGAATGAAATAAATGAAAAATATTGTTTAGAGATTGCGCGTGAGATGGTTATGCATTATTTATTTAACCACAAATCAAACGAACTCTGTACTGTTTCGTTTTAATTTCAAGGGACCTAGCAAGTATACAAATAAATAAAATAGAGGCGACTGTCTGTCGTTTCTAAATAACTGCCTCATATGAAATAAAAATAGCTATTATTACCAAAACCAAAACAAACATTTAATGGATTCTATCGCTGCTAATTAGTAATTTCAATATTTTATAATTGATTTACATGTATAAATATTTTATAATTCAAATATGCATTAGTACGTTAAAATGAAAGGTTTGAAAGTATTTTCGCTAGTGCAAACGATTGAACTAACGGTGTGTATTAATGAATATACGGTAAGGAATATATTTCTTACAGTTTAGTTCAGTTACAGTTTTACATTGACATGAATATTAGTGGTTGTGAAGAGAAACACAATGATCATACTCTTGTTTATAAAATAACAATAAAGGTCTTTGCTGCCGTCGAAGATTGTTTCTCAATAATTGCTCTGAAATTAGTTTTAATATAGGGATGAGACCAGATGGGCTGGCGCTAGTAACTTGGCAACGACAACGGCGTATTGTACGACAGTGACCTCGGTTAAATCGGGAAAATAACGTAAAAGTTAAATAGATGCATCCAAGATCAAAACATTGGCACCTTATGAACGATGTAATTTATCGACAGCAAAAATATATCGCTTAAGTGCGTGAGACGCGCGTCAAGTGTAATGTTAAAGCGATCTGATTCCTTAGACCACCGACGTGTCATATTCACTTCTGTATCATTATTTATTATCCGTAGTTTAACATCTGCAGCTATTTTACACTCAATGGACTTGGATGGGTAGAATTTGCCTTCAATGCTACAATGAGCCACTTCGTTTTTTGTTGTAAAGCACTCGTTTCAAAAATGTTTGTCATGTCACTCGCAACGTTTTGTTTAAGAACATGTGGGAAAGGAATCGCCGTGAGTGGTCGTCCTATTAAGAATGTTGAAGAGTAAGTGTAGTGTCACTTGGTGGTAGAGCTTTGTGCAGGCTCGTCTCGGTAAGTATCACTCATCAGATATTCTACCGCAAAACAGCTGTACTTTGTATTGTTGTGTCACGGTTTTAAGGTTGAGTGAGCCAGTGTAATCACAGGCACAAGGGACATATCATCTTAGTTCCCAAGGTTGGTGGCGCATTGGCGATGTAAGCGATGGTAAACATTTCTTACAATGCCATTGTCTATGGGCGTTGGTGACCACTTACCATCAGGTAGCCCATATGCTCGTCCGCCTACCTATACAATAAAAAAAATGTAATCGAGAGGATCAGTTGATAAGTGAATGAGTGAGCGAGAGTTTAAAATAGCCTCAATTTGAGCTAGACATGAAGTCTCTCCGTATGTAAAATTAACTAAATGTAACAGTCGCTGAACGTGATGTTTAATCGAGCGGAGAACTGATTCCGCCATGCCATAGTAAGGACTAGTAAATTTAAAATCTATATCTTCTTGAGCCATGTTGGACTGAATATTGGACTCGGCTAAAAATGTATTCAAATCATTGCATGCACGAACAAAATAAGTGCCATTGTCAGACCTGATGCTTTGTTGTTTCCTTACCGTGCCAACAAAGTCGTTCAAGGCAGCTATCGGCAGCCTCAAAGCCTAACTATAAAAGGTGACTTAATCGCACCTTCAAAAGTTTTCTCAAATAGTATAGTAGAAAAACCTTATTAAATTATTATTTTGATTTAAAAAGCAATAAAATATCAAACCATATGAATGTCTAATACAACAAAATATAGGCCTTGAATATAATAATATAGTATTTTCGTAATATTTGGTCAAACTATCAATTTTAAAAATAATATAAACGATTTTGTTTATCTGATTACTCATAGTGCGTAAAACCTTTTTAACTGAACTAGGAGCACAGTCTGAATTATTGATTTAATAAAGCCAATAACCAACATTAACTATTTTATTTCACTAGTTTATTTTAATTTTATTCATTAGGTTACTTACAATCATAATTTTACACACACAACTTATAGGCATAAGTATAAAACGAGCTACATAATTATATGCGTGTATAAGATTGGGCACTTCATAAGCTTTCATTTACAAGCCGGTTGTAAAAGTATGGCTTAATTTAGGATTTAGGTCAATGCAAATATACTGTGGAAACAATGAGTCCATGCAATGACTACAATTAGTACCAGCTACCTCTGGCTTGTAAGACAGATCTTCGCTCATTTAATGATTTTGGTTTGATTTTCCTTCTGGTGTTTCGTTTTTACCAAATTGTTGACGATAAATGACATATTCATAGAGTTTAGCCCTAATGAAAAGGAAAAACTAGATTTTTTGTAAAAACTGATTACGATTAGACGTCAGTAAAATTATAAGGTAGACCTAATTAATAATAAAATATATTAGTAGAAAAAAAACAAATCTTCACTTGAGCAGTACAATGCTACAAAAATTACCAAAAGCATAAAGGTTTATTTTAATAGTTTTGTCATGAGCTGGCAGCTTCAAGTCTGAAATGATTTTAAGAATATGTCTCGTCCCGATAGACTGTTCACTTACATATTAACGTGATTTCAGATCAAATTATATGATGAGATGAAATAACTTTAAAAGCGCCTTGCGTCTAGGTTAGTAAGGGAGATGCGTTTGCACTTCTCATTGACCGGACCTGGCGGTACTTCCCCTTCGAATAGGGTCAACTGGCATTCGTGGTACCTAACTTGTGTTTCTTTATTCCTAAGCCTTTCTGGAATATGGTGTATTACGATAATACTATATCAATGTGGTGGTCACTCTTGCGGCCTTTATTTTGTTTTATTTTTCACTGACAGGCTCACCTGCTCACCTGATGGAAAGTGACTACCACCGCCCATGGATGCAACATCCGAGGACTTGCAGGTGCGTTGCCGCCCTTGGAGAAAAGAGTACGCTCTCTTCTTGAAGGTTTTTAAGTCGGAAAAGTCGCCGGCGTAAGCTTGTTCCACAGAGTGCGAGACAGATTGTGCGAGGCAGGGAATGCCTTAAGAAACGCACTGTTATGGATTTCCAGACATCGAGGTGATGGGGATGGAATTTGGAGTTCTGGCGCGATGTCCGGTGGTGAAATTCACTGCCGGGACTAATCCAAACAACTCCTCAGAACACCCCGTGATATATGCGATAGAGGATGCAGAGTGACCCAACATCTCTACGCAAAGCCAAAGGATCAAGCCGGTCGGTAATAGCCTGATCGTCGACAATTCGAACTGCTCTACGTTGAATGCGGTCAAAAGGAAGAAGCTGGTACTGGGGAGCTCCCGCCCAGAGGTGAGAGCAGTACTCCATGTGGGGCCGAATTGGCGCCTTGTAAAGTTTTAGGCGATGGTCCGACGTGAAGTATTGTCTCGTCTTGTTGAGCACTTCAAGCTTTTTAGAAGCCAATTTGGCTTTAACTTCCAATTAACCGCGGAACTGAACAGTGTTCGAAATCTCGACGCCAAGTATCCCGATACTGGCTGTGGCAGCGAGGGGAGTATTCTCGAAATGAGGGGATATGACAAAAGGAGTCTTTTTAGCGGTTAACGCGCAAACTTGAGTGAGATTGGGGTTGAATTGGACCAATTTCAGTCGGCCCCAGTCCGAGACCTTGGTTAACAAGGTCTCGACTTCAGACACAAATTTATTCCGACACTCGTCGACGTGTTCCCGAGAAATATTAGCATGGCCGGTGTAAAGGACGTCTACAGTGCTGTCATCCGCATAGCAGTGAATGTTACTGATTTGTAACATATCATTGATATGCAGAAGAAACAGAGTAGGTGAAAGACCGCAGCCTTGTGGAACACCAGAATTGACGAATTTTAAGTCAGAGCGTGCACCGTTGACAACGACCTTGATGCTCCGATCTGCCAAAAAACTGGTGATCCACTTGCACAATTTCTCGGGAAGCCCGTAGGATGGAAGCTTGGAGAGTAGCGCTTTATGCCATACCCGATCGAAGGCTTTTGCTATGTCCAGACTGACTGCTAATGCCTCCCCCTTGGACTCCACCGCCGTAGCCCATCTGTGAGTAAGATAAACTAGAAGATCACCAGCTGAGCGACCCCAACGGAAGCCATACTGGTCGCTAATCAACTGATGCTCCTCCAGGTACCGCAGGAGCTGGCAGTTAATAATGGACTCCATTACCTTGGAGAACAAGGAGGTGATGAGGAGGGCTGACAGAAATTTCGTAAGACAGCCTTAGCGAGAGACCAGAATGCGCGTGTTCCCGAAGGAAGGCGCACCGATCGCTTGCCAATCCTGCCTATGTGCTCCGACTTCGCCTTGGCAATAACTCTTTTGAAAGACCTGGATCCAGAGTTGTATTCCTTTTTAGTTTGCATTAAGTCTCGATGCAGTCAGGGATACCCGTTTCGTTTTCTTGGGGCTTTGCTTACTAGATGCGCAGCCCTCCAAAAATTGTTAAGATTATTTATGATTAAGTTACAGTTACATCGAAGGTACTATTTACATATTTACATCACTAAAACGATGACAGTGATAGTTCCATTATTACATACGAAAAATTACTCCCTGTTTATATAAGGGTCCTCAACGCGTTAGCGCGATTCAATTACGTACAGATACATCTAGCGGCGGGAAGTTGTGTTAGTTGGGAGAAAATTGCTGGTTCATTTCGTATATTTCATATATTATAAAAAATTATACAAGTATCGAATGTTTAATTTCAGACGAGATAACAATATAAACTACAATGTAATATGTTAATGATGTTTAATTACATTTTAATAGTAAATAACTAGCTTATTATTTACATGATTACTAACAAAATTAGTTTAATCTATTATATCATAAGTATAAATTAATTTTATTGGTTATATGTTGTTGTTTTGATAAAATAAGAACGTGATTTATCTTAATACTTCGTGGTTCCGACCTTAAGTTCAATGTTATAATATAACTAATCAGTTTAATTAACTATGTAATACATAATATAAATAAAGTTAGATAGACAAGGATATAAAGCACTATCGAATTATTTGGTTATTTTCAAACAATATAAGTCAAAAATATTCTGTTAATTAGTTATCATCAGAATAAATTTCCGATATGTTTCTTCTAAACAATATTCCATTTTCGAAATCTTGGCAACATAACAAGACGTTTTACATACAACTGTTAAACGTGTTAAAATTGTATAAAAACTACTTAATTTGTGCAAATTGTATACCCCACGAAACGAAAGATTGTGATTTAATTATGTTACAATGATTGTGAAACCGAACTATGACCAGTGTTTTAACTACAATTTAATACATTTTTTATAAGAAGCGTTCCCTATGTCATAAAATTAATATTTTGACTTGATAATATTGCGTTATACAAGTCTCAATATAAAGCAATGCCCCATTTTCAATTGAGAAGTTGGGTTTAATCTTTTATTTAGGTTGAACATTGTTTGTTCAACCCCCAAAAATTGTGAAAAAAGTTTTTGATCCTTCTTACACTTTACACTTTACACTGAGCTCATATTTACAATTTACAATATTTACATAACTATTAGCTAACCTAAAACTATGGCAGTGTCTTGTCTCATATTCAACGATGAGAAATTTCTTCGAGCTTATATACATCGAACAGGAAATCTTGCCAGCGCGATTTAACTTTGGTGATATTTTATTGTAGTGACATCTAGCGGTAGTTTTAAAAAGCAACTGTAATTGAAATTTTATATAGCAGTATTTCAAGAAGATAATTATAATTAATTAATTACCTATGTACATTGCTTTGATTCGATAATTTAAAATAAAGTAATATAAACAAAATAAAACATCATAAATTCTTAATAAACATGCCGTAAGTATTCAAGTGTGAAATTTATTTTAATGTTTATAAGTTAAATGTGTCAGCTTTGTTTTGGGAAATGCGGTTTTTTTTCGGACGTAGTATTCTTTGTCTATAATAATAATAATAAATATCTTTATTGCACACTCACAAGAAAGAAACAAAACAAGTCAGATACAAATAAAAATTGAAAATAAAAAAATAAAAAAAAGACGCTTAGGAAGGATGATGCATGCAAGGGGCGGTCTTATCACTCAAGTAGTGATCTTTTCCAGACAACCCTGTCTATATGTCCAAATATTCTAACATAACATGAGTGACGAGATAGATACATATTATAATATGTGTACATACATGTTTTTTTTTTTCGATATTACTTTTATCTTCCACTTCGGTCTCCTTCACGCACCTGTACTTATTCTATATTACCTCTCTCTCTCTTCCTTTCCACCCATAAATAGGCATATTCAATGCTTTTTCAATCTCATGACCTTTATACTTTGTCAAATCAACGAAAATGTATAAATTTTTAACTTTTATTTTTTTTTAATTCCTTTTTTTGACTTAAAGGGGAAATGCTGCTAACATTCTTGTCACCATTCCACGCGGTCACGATTTGTACAGTAATTATTTTAATTTTTATTTGTATTTATTTAAGGTGTTAATGTGTTAATGTAATGTATATATTAAGTTTATATAATTCATAGTCTTTTCCATTGTTGAAGTTACTTTTAATCTTATCGTTAGTCTAGTGTACACATTTCTTACCTCGTTCTCTAATTACGCCTCACAACTATCTCTGATTTCAGCTTAATTTTTTCGTTTCTCAATCTTATTTATCAGATAATTAATCTCCCTATAAGAAAACGTAATAATTTTGAAAAAAGTTTAATATATTTTTGACGTGACAACGTCTTATAAATTGGTTTGCCGGGTGACACTTCAAGAAACTGCGTTACGCTCCGCTCACGTTATGCGCTCACAATGAGAGCGAGTGACAGGCACGCGTCCCTTCCACTCGGGCATGGTTAGCCCGCCTAAGAGCGAGAGAGACAGACATAAAAAGTGAAATTCAGTGCGAGATTCTTTGTATAAATTAATGTTTTAAATATAATTCTTTGTATAAATAAATGTTTTAAATTGTTACTATTATTTCATCCTTCTTCCTACTATACGAATGAATATTCACATTAAAATTATTTTACCACTCAAAGTCGTTGTCACGTAAAACTTTCGCCCGTATACCGACTTTACAGGCAACCAATTTTTATACACATACCTTGAAATATAATTTTATTATCTAGTTGTTTTAGCTTTTTGTTAGATTATTAAGATTAAGTATTACTAATATCCATCCGTTCCATAACTATTATATTTACTTTTATGATAGACGTTTATTTCTCATATTAAGTGAATTGTATTCTTTTTATATTAAATAAATATATATTTTAAGTCGTTATAGTGGACAATTCAAAACTAATAAATGATTTATTTGTATTTGTCACGGAGTCGCCATGACATATCAAACGAAGACTTTCATACTTTTGTACATCATTCATCGTTTTAAGAACCACTTATTAGAATTGTACGAGAGTTTTTTTTTATAGTTAACTAGCTGATAGTCCCGGCTATGCGCGATTAGATAAGTTGAGAAATGTATTTTGGATAGGATTCGTGTAAAATATTTTCTTAGTGAGCGTCTACTTCGGGGAAGGAGTAATTGTGTCTTTCAAGCCAATCTGGTGGGTAGTTTGGGAGATTGTTTTTTTGTTTTTTTTAGTTACAGACTTACAATTTCATTATAAATTTACCTAATGTATCTAACTTATATATCATTGTTAATAAAACAAAAACTTTTACAGATTTGTAGATATCCAAAATGTCTACAAAACAGTCGAAGATGGAATATACCTTTGTTTTATATGTAAACTCACTGTAACCACTGTGATTGTAATAATTTTTATTGAGATTAGTTTAAATGCCACAAAATATAATGCCTGATCAAAATAAATAACATTAATGTTTAACGCTTAAAGTTGACAAATATTGCTAGCACTAGATCGACAGATCGATTAGCGATTGTTAATATCCCTTTTATTGAATCTGCACGGGATAAAATACTTATTATACCCGAACAAAATTAAATTGGCTGACTTACCCTTCAAACTAGAACACAACAATACGAAGTACTGCTGTTTTGCGGTAAAATATTTGATGAGTGGCTACTACCTACCCAGACGAGCTTGCACAAAGCTGTACCAAGTAATATATACTTGCTAAGGGCACTTCCCATTTTCTTTGTTGTTTGTAAAGTGAATTTGTACGAAGCCGGTGTGAGTAGCAGATATAATTTATTTAAAAAAAAACAATGAAAGAAAAAAGACAAAAGAAGACAAAGATTCGGATGATGTCAGGTGCAGGGTTCGAACCCACGTCTCCAGGGCCCGATAGGCACCGGCGTCATGCCACTAGACCAACCTGACAATATACTTTCAGTTAAAAAGTTGCATATATACCTTGAAGCGAACATCTAATCCTTCATATAATTATCTAATTCTAGTGATTGCAGAATATAACATAGCGGAAATAATCTAAATAGCGTGCAGAGCAGACGCATCGCCATTTTTTTTAATTATTTAAATCATTCAGCAAGTAAAAGCAACTCTCATTGCACATAATAAAATTGCAAACAGTTTGCGAATATTGTGAGTCGTTACGACCTTTAACATTGCTATTATACCCCGACGGACTAGCCCTCCCCTCACCACCTCGAGGAAACGAGACGAGCTCATAATTTTTCGTCCTCTACGGATAACGTCATACGTACTAATTTACACAGAATAACATGAATGTAGTAAGATCTCCGACTGGAAGTACCACAAGCGAAGTAAGCAATGACCTGGAGGAAAATTACCGCTGTATTAGTATTATTAAAGATAGTCCCGTATTTACAGGGGCACCTTACAGGAGCACCGAAACCGAAGAAGTAAACATTCTACGACCTGACGAAAATTGAAATAGGTAGTTGAAGTCGTCGACGGTCAAGCGACGGTTATAGCGAGATGCATTTTAATGGTTACAAATTAATGGTAAAATAAAGTAGAGTAGACCTAAATGTGAGTTGGAGAAAAAAATACTGCATTTAAAAAAAATTGCCAAAACTAAAATATTGAATTCACTTAGGCAAAAATGGATAAATAGTCAAATTATAAATATAATTAATCAACCGAAGATTAAATGGCTGGTCCATTAAATAATCCTCATGAAGAAAAAACATAAATGACTTTTTATAAAAAAACCTATATGAAGTCACTTAATAAAGAACAAATAACTTCTTTTCGAATGTAGGATCGGTATTAGCTAATCAAATCCCTACACATTATCACAGTAATAATGCGATACAGAATTGTAAGCCTTCATCTAAGACAACTACGCAAACCCATCTTACACCGACTACAAAAAGCGAAGTAGTACCTACTACTAAATCTCTAAAATGTGTTTCAAACTTTGCAGTTGAAGAAATTACTATTTGTGTATCGCTCAAACCTACAATTAATTAATTGGAATACCCATAAAAAATCCACTTCCAGCTGATACTTAATCCGTGTATTTTCGATAAGACCAGTATCGATCGACAACAATGCAAATGTAATCACAGATACCCTCTTCACAACTATATATAATATCGGTGTGCATGGCGATCTACTTCGCTGGATAGAGTCATATCTAAAAAATCGTAGTCAAGCTGTTACTATAAAAGGGTACTGCTCTTCATTTATTCCGGTACCATCCGGAGTCCCCCAAGGATCCCATTTGGGTCCCTTGTTGTTTAATATTTACATAAATGATATCGATAAAGTATTTAAAAATTCTAACTTTTTATTATTTGCTGATGACAATAAAATTTTCAAAATTATACGTAATAATGAAGACTGTAAGCATCTACAATGTGACATAAACTCTTTATATAATTACTGTAAAATTAATTCTCTTTTCTTAAATATTAAAAAGTGCAACGTTATTACATTTAGTCGTAAAAAAACCATTATTAAATACAACTACTATTTAAATGGTGAGATACTTAATAGAACTACATTGGTAAAGGACTTGGGTGTTTACCTGGATTCTAAATTACTCTTTGCTGAACACATAGATAAAATTTCATCCAAAGCGTACAAAATACTTGGTTTCATATTGAGGATTTCCAAGGAGTTTAAGCATGTTTCAACGTTTGTACTACTATACCAATCACTCGTAAGACCTCTTTTAGAATATGCTTCTACTGTTTGGAGTCCTCAGTATACAGTTCATATAGATAAAATAGAAAGGATACAACAAAAATTCATAAAACATTGCAAATTTAAGTCGTGCAGTAACCCGCAAACTTTAGAGCAGTATCAATCGTGTTATAATAGACGAATCGAACGCGATCAGGTCATGTTGTATAAAATTCTTCACAATTTGGTAGACTCGAACTATCTTCTTGGTGATCTTAATTTTAATTGTCCTAGAATCAACTCAAGACACAAACCAACATTTAGCTTACCAATAACTAGAACAAAATTCGCAAGTAACCGTTTTGTCTATAGAAGCTGTAAGCAATTCAACAATTTGTTCAATGAATTTGACATATTTCATCTTTCTCTCCCCAAATATAGAAAGTCGATTGAGGCTGTATTAAGCGATAACATTGTGTAATCCTATATCTCTTAGTGTTTTGTTTTAAATATTATCTATTAGTGTGAATTATTGTGTGAATTTATTATTTTTAATTTACTATATTATTTACTGCCTTACATAATTTTTAATTATTCAATGTCAATATAATATGTCTATCTATTTTTAAAGTTCGATTTAATTTAATTTAAATTAGCTTTGAAGATTGTTAAATTTAAAATTTTAATTAAATTTTAATAATAATTATTTGCATCTATACTGTAACTGTAAAAATTGTATGAATTATTTAACATAGGAAACAATTTAGGTTTAAGTAATACTTTTTGTTTTAAAATTTTTATGTATTCAATAGTTACTGTATGTTTCCAAAATAAATAAATAAATAAATAAATAAATAAATAAATAAATAAATAAATAATTTTTTGTGGTTTATAAATGGATGAGAGCATGATTACCGTGGAGTAAAAAATTGTAATTATTACGTCATGTATCTTTAAACTCTTGCAATGCTTATATAGCTTACGCTGGTTAAATTTAAAAGATTTAAAAAAATGGTAATAGAATTTTGAAATTTATAAGCATATAAATATTTTCTAAGGTTCTTTTCAATTTTGGCTAAAATTAATAATTTTTTGTAAAGATTTTTTAGCCGGTATGCTAGTGAATAATATATACAAAAATAAACATTTATTATTATCTTTAGTATTTAATTTAGAAAAATACTTCATCCGAGAAGCCGAGATGGCCTAGTGGTAAGACCGCGTGAATCTTAACCGATGATCGTGGGTTCGAACCCGGGCAAGCACCGATGAATTTCATGTGCTTAATTTGTCATTATAATTCATCTCGTGCTTAACGGCGAAGGAAACCATCGAAGCAAACCTGCATGTGTCATATTTCACTGAAATTCTATCACATGTGTATTCCACCAACCCGCATTGGAGCAGCGTGGTGGAAAAAGCTCCAAAAACCTTCTCCTCAAAAAGAGGAGAAGAGGCCTTAGCCCAGCAGTGGGACATTAACAGGCTGTTATTAATAAAAAAATAATCATCCTTCACAATCGAAAATTTCAGAATCGATTAAGTGTACTTGTTGCTGTTCGCTCTGCCATCTTGGCCACTATAAGAAGGCCAGTCATGTGGAGCGGTGACAGCGCCGTAAACCATATCCCGTAGATGTTGGGCTTGTATCTCGGGCAACTTGGGCTCAATACACACTGACGATACTTGATCTTGTCAAACAATGTATAGCAAAATATAATTATTTATCAATACAAATAAAGGTAAAATGTGATGTTTCGCATGTTTTTTTTTGTGATGTATAAACTCGAAATTACTTAGACGATATTAAAAATCAATGAGTAACGTAATATATGTTTATTTTAACTATTATTTATTTAAATTAGGCTGTATTAATATTTTGTACCAATTAAGCGACATAATACTATAAACTAATACACAGTATTGTAAGTAATTTTGATATATATATAGCTATATATATTATAAAGAAGTAGGATGAACACGGCAATACGGAACGGACAAACTTAAAAATTCATTTAAAAAAAATTTGGGAGTGGGGAGAGTTTTTTTAGTGTATCATGAGAATTATAACCAATATTTTTATCTTACTACCCTATGCTACCCTTATGAAAGAAAATTGAGATTAAAGTCTTAAATGGATATGTGAGGGCTAAGATATTAATAAACGGATTTAAAGCAAGAAGGTTCTTTTTAAGAAAATACTGTTTTTTTTTTAATATTCTAATTAAATGATTTATGCAAATATAGAAGTTGCATGTGTGGAGCCTTTAAATATTGCATCCACGTACGTATTTAATATATAAATATTATTTATATCCGATAGTAACATTTGTTAAAGATCTAAACTGAACGGTGGATCTAACAATACAAAATTTTGCACAGAAAGTACTTGTATGACTTAAGTGAGCACTAAGAAAGGATTATTCGAAAGTCATCTATTAAGGGGATTTTTTAGGGAACGAAAGCTTGTATTACAACAATTCTTTTTGGTCAATACTTTGCAAGAAGCGACTATCAACTACACACAATTTTGTGTTTTTTCAATCGTAATATTGCGATTACATTTTCGATTAGTTATTATTATTATCCATTAACAAACGATGTCAACATAACTATAAAGCCATGCTGTTTTTTTATGTAATAGGAGGCAAACAAGCAGAAGGCTAACTTGATGGAAAATTACCATGATCAATGTTCATGAAAACTTGCAACACCCGAGGGCTTGCAGGTGCGTTGCCGGCGGAGGAGGAAATAGTACGCTCTTCTCTTGAAGGTTTTTATGTCATATCGCTTCGGAAAACTCGATAATTCGAACTGCCCTACGTTGAATGCGGTCAAAGAGGAGAAGCAGGTATAGGGGAGGTCCCGTCCAGAGATGGGCAATACTCCATGTAGGGCTGAATTGGCGCCCTGTAACGTTATAGACGATGAGCCGACTGTCTCGCCTTGATGAGCACTAAGCTTTTTAGAAGCCTTAGAAGCCAATTTGGCTTTACTTTCCAATCGAACGCGGAACCGAACAACGTTATTAAAAGTGTCAAATCGTCTTATCGTATCGTTAGTGTTACAGTGGGTCATGTCACGTCGAGTCGCCTCGAACACATTTACTTATTTTTATGAATGAAACAATTGTTTGTTATTATAACGTTCTAAAAATATTTATTTTATTCTGGATACGAATATTTCTAGTTACAAATGATACTTTTATTAAGTTATGTAATTGTTAAGCAAAAGAGCGTAGAGTATTCGATTATAATGTTAAATATTACCACAATGTCTACAAAAGAGCTACTACTAATGTGATACATGTAGTATGATTCAGAAACCAGCAATTTATTTCGCTAAATCAGGACGAGGAGACAAACCACGATCAAGGTTCGGTGAACTACCGCCGAAAGTGCTTTGTGGGCTTCTCTCATTTACCTGGAAAATACAAGTAAATATATTATTTGTATAGAAAAGTAATAATTCGTCACGATTAAGATTGACCACGATTTTCAATGGGTATGTTCCTCTATAATCATATATTTATTTCTTTATTTATTTCTCCCTGCAATCAACAGCAATTGATATTTGTGTGTCCTATAAATTGTTGGACCTTTTACTGTCCTCATATCTTATAGAGCTTAGTACATTATGCTGCTTGAACGCGGGTTGGTGGTGGATGCATATGTGCCAAGATGTTATTCAACGTCGCCGGGCTTAACATGGATTATATACACAAACCAAGACTGAAAATTTACTTTTGTTATTTTAAGGTGTTGTACCCATTAAGTCGTTTCAGCTATAAATAAATAAAAATAAAATAAATTATGATTCACGACGTTATCAAGTCGGCCATTCGTGACGATATTAGTCTGTACAATGGGCCATGGCATATATACCGTGTTCTTTGGCGTGATTCAACACGTTCTTGGATATTCATTACCAATGGAGTCCATTCAATGTACTATAGAAAACTTTGTTTGTTAAGGTATTCTAAGAATATATCATGTAAGAATATTACATTTTCTTAATTGCTTTGTTTATGTTGTTTTATACATTTTTACTTTCCATTTTTGTTTATATTAGAATATTAATAATAATATCTAATTTGTTTAAGTGACATTAGCATTTCACCTTTCCATATTAAGCTTTTAACTAAAATAGGTGTCAATGTTATCCTTAATACCTGGGTCAAGAATATCTGGAAATATAGTTTTGAAATAGTTAGTAAATAGAACAGGGGATATCGCTGTTGGCATCTTGCCATCATTGACGAAACTCAAACGGCATGAAAGCAAATTGCGGGTTCAATAGGCAAGATCACCGAAGTATGTTCCATCCAAGTTATTTACTCATAAGGCGGTTATTCACATCAATGAAATGGAATGAGCTTATAAACCTTTTTATTGCTCTCTCGTAAATGGTAATAAATTTTACTTTTGACATAAAAGCCGAACACTTTTTAATATCAGTTACTAAAGCTTCATTTTTATTTTGAATATGGTACTTAATACTAATTAGAACTGATATAGTTTCAGTAACTTACATATATAGATGTATGCTTTATGGTCTCTGGTGTGCAATTAGTAACATTGTATGCAATTGAGCATAAAATTAAAGCGTGATAAATAGAAAACAAATGTCATGCCTTGTAAACAATTTATTTTATAAATACATATTAAACTTTGTTCACACTGACATTGGTACGAAATAATACATAGGATTAGGTTAGTGTAATTTTTCTATGCGATAAAATTCATCGGATTAAGTTGAACCTTTACATAATTGTGACGAGCGTCAATATACAATTGCGAGTCGGAATCGGATAATTACAAACGCACAAAAAAATATATCTCATTCACCTACTACGACATAGACGCTCAAAAAGAACGAATATAACGCAAATCCTATACAAAATACATTTAAAATAATTAGTATATCACGATTACGTCACCTTAAATATTTCATACATTTTAGAAATGGTTACCAGAAATTCCTACAACATTGTATTTAATAGACTTCACGTACCGTCAAATTTAGTGTAAAAGCGAGCGTCATGAAATGCTACAAAGTTTCAAGAGCAATATTCAAACAGTATATTATAATATAAAGTAAGTACAGTTCTATAATGTGTAGATATATATATGCTATAATATCGCTAACGAGCGAATGAAAAAGCTTAATGTCACTAAACATAAGACTGAGATAACTCAGACTGTTTGGTTTTGTAATATAGGATTATATACTACAAAGGTTTCTTTAGAATTTGACACCGCTCGGTGAAACATGCTAAATAAAAAAAATATAAAATGATATAACCTCTATGTTTCAGGTCTGCATCACATTACCTTGATATAGTAGAAACAGCGCATCAGATATATTTCTAAGATTCTACCACAGCAAATAAATATATTTTATCTATAAGATCATCAACAAAGTTCACACAGATATATGATAGCACAGGGTTGATAAAATAAAAAAAGAAGTGGCACCTCAATTACAGGTGATAACTACATGAACGATAAAGCAGCATACACATTACACCACAAAGGAATGCAGACATTAAACTGAAACTAAATTTCACCTTTCAACTGAACTGCACCTTAAAGTTATTTGAAACCATTTTTTTACAAAATTGTTGTATGCAATTATAAACAAATACCATAAACATAGTTATTTTTAATTTTAATGAAATTATATTTACCGCTGTATTGACCCATTAAATCGAAATGATCGATTAACAGAAGAGTCGCTTATTAAAGGTGAAATACTTGAGGCGAGGCAGCTCCAATCGGCATCATAACTTAAGTGTAGTTGGCAGTGATTTCCAACTATAATTAATGTTCTATTGAACTTTAAGGAGCTCAATTAAGAGGTGACGTTTCTGTAGATTTCGACCTTAAATCCCTTGATCGAATTAAATTTAAATATAAAAACATATTTCAATTAAAGTATATAGGTGCGTGCCTCTCTTGGACTTTATTATAAGTATTAATATGTTAATTACCCTATTATGATATGATGGTATCGTCTGATGTTAATTATTAATGTTAATAAAGTTTTAAATATATTTTTTATGATAGATATTTTTTTTATACAAAAAATCCTTTTTTCTAAAAAATAACTTTACTGTATGGTCGAATAGATCGATTAACGAATGTTTATAATTCATTGATTAAAAAATAATCTCTTTACCTAATATATAAAGGTGAAGAACTTTTTGTTTGATCCGGCTAATCAAAAGAACTACTGGTTCGAAATAAAAAAATATTTTTGTGTTGTATAGTCGTTTTATCGAGGAAGGTTCTAGGCTTATTTTTTTTCATTATATTCTACAGCTGGTATAATATAAAAAAAAACACGAAAATAGTATGGTTTAAATTCCGTGTCACTTGTTCTATTTTTAAACGAACTTTCTTATTTGTTAATTAACATAAAATGTTAGATTTGTATGAATTTTCGAACCCTTAGAAAATAAACGAGTGATAAGTGCGAGTTGTATTTAAGCCTATGGTACGTATGGCATTGCAAACTGTGGTACTACGTTCGCCAAAATTAATACTTATACTGCAGACTAGAGTATATCGTTTTTATACCTCCACGCGTTCGAGATACGGGTTCCTTTTTTTGAGGTACGGAACCCTAAAAATTACAGCCATAGTAAAGTTAAAATAACAAAAAATATAAATCCTGATCAAAATAAAGGGGTGCGCAGTTAGTACTTACTTACATAAACTTATAAATACATATTATAAATTAAAAAAACATACATATTATTACTCTGCTAAGGGAACTCCCATTTTCTTTGTTTGTGAATTGAATCCGTGCGAAGCCGGCGTGAGTCGCAAGCATAATTTATTTAAAAAAAAATGAAAAATAAAGACAAAAACAGGTCAATGGTTCTATATTGTCAGGTGCAGGGTTCGAACCCGCGTCTCCGGGGGCCGATAGGCACCGGTGTCATGCCACTAGACCAACCTGACAGTATACTTTCAGTTAAAAAGTTGCATATATACCTTGAAACGAACATCTAATTAAATAATTCCAGTGATTGCATATCAGACAATAACGTAAATAATCCAAATAGCGTGCAGGGCAGACTAGTCGACAAATTATTTTGATTATTTAAATCACTCAGCAAGTTAAAAGTAACTCTCATCCCACTTAATAAAATTGCAAACAGTTTGCGAATAATGTGAAGCGTTACGACCTTTTACTATGCAATACCCAAAGCTGGTGACGGACTAGCCCTCCCCGCTTCACCTCGGGAAAACGAGACGAGCTCATAATTTTTCGTCCTCTACGGATAACGTCATACGTACTCATTTACTCAGAACAATATGAATGTAGTACGATCTTTATACTATGTATAGGATAGAAGTAAATAAATAGATACCTCTTGCAACGCTTATTTACGTGCATAGCTTACTATGTGTATTTTAACTATTATTATTTTTTTTAATATTCTAATAAATTATTTATGCAAATATAGAAGTCGCATGTGTGGAGCCTTATATTGCATCCACGTACGTATTTAATATATAAATATTATTTATATTCGATAGTAAAATTTTTAAAAGATCTAAACTGAAAGGTGGGTCTAACAATACAGAAAGTGAGCACTAAGAAAGGTTTGTCAAAAGCCTGATTGAAAATGACCATAACCAATGTCCATGAATACTTGCAACACCCGAGGGCTTGCAGGTGCGTTGCCGGCCTTTTAGGAAATAGTACGCTCTTCTCTTGAAGGTTTTTATATCATATCGCTTCGGGAAACTTGATAATTCGAACTGCCTTACGTTGAATGCGGTCAAAGAGGAGTAGCAGGTATTGGAGAGGTCCCGTCCAGAGATGGGCTATACTCCATGTAGGGCTGAATTGGCGCCCTGTAAAGTTTTAGACGATGAGCCAACTGTCTCGCCTTGATGAGCACTGAGCTTTTTAGAAGCCTATTTGGCTTTACTTTCCAATCGAACGCGGAACCGAACAACGTTATTAAAAGTGTCAAATCGTCTTATCGTATCGTTAGTGTTACAGTGGGTCATGTCACGTCGAGTCGCCTCGAACACATTTACTTAATTTTTTTAATAAATGAAACAATTGTTAGCTATAACGTTCTAGTAATATTTATTTTATTCTGGATACATATGATTACATTCAACATTTAGATAATATAATTAAAACGTTAATAATGGAATATCTAATACATAGATATGTGAATTTCTTTAACATGATTAAATATGGTATTATTATAAATAACTTTAATAAAATGTATATAAATTTGAAATATTATTAATAACAAACTACGAGCATGCCATCGTATTATTATTATTGAAACAACTTAATAATATATTTGTAATAACATTATTAATATCTACGAATATTTTTAGTTACAGATTATACTTTTATTAAGTTATGTAATTGTTAAGCAAAAGAGCGTGAAGTATTCGATTATAATGTTAAATATTACCACAATGTCTACAAAAGAGCTACTACTAATGTGATACATGTAGTATGATTCAGAAACCAGCATTTTATTTCGCTACATCAGGGCGAGGAGACAATCCACGATCAGAATTCGGTGAACTACCGCCAGAAGTGCTCTGTGGGCTTCTCTCATTTACCTGGACAATACAAGTAAATATATTATTTGTATAGAAAAGTAATAATTCGTCACGATTATGATTGACCCCGATTTTCAGAGGGTATGTTCCTCTATAATCATATTATATTTATTTCTACCTGAAATCAACAGATTATCAATCAATAATATGTAATTACTGTGTGTCCTAAAATTGTTGGACCTTGTACTGTCCTCATATCTTATAGAGCTTAGTACATTATGCTGCTTGAGATGTTATTCAACGTCGCCGGGCTTAACATGAATTATAAACAGAAACCAAGACTGAAAATTTACTTTTGTTATTTTAACGTGTTGTAACCACTGAGTCGTTTCAGCTATAAATGAGTGATGTTAGGTACAGGGTTCGAACCACGTCTCCAGGGCGCGATAGGCACTGGCGTCATGCCACTAGATCAACCTGACAGTATACTTTCAGTTAAAAAGTTGCATAATATATATCTTGACACGAATATCTTATCCTTCATCTATTTATCTAATTCCAGTGATTGCATAATAGACAATAACGGAAATAATCCAAATAGCGTGCAGGGCAGACGTGTCGACAAATTATTTTGATTATTTAAATCACTGTATTGTATGTAAATATGTGTGTTTTCATAATATCTATCTTTACAATGCCACCCAGTTCTCCAATATAAAAATAATTACATAGATAACTATTGCAGCGCATTATGACTAACGCTGGCTAGGAGATGCCTAGGAGGAACGCCGGCTGGCCTAGGGAGATATATCAATACATTGAATTAGAAAATTTTAGGCCTTATCTTGTAAGGCCTACAGATACATAAGTCGATAGCATAGATCTATTTTCCAAGGATAATTCACAATATATATTATTTTCTTTTAAATTTTGTTTAAAATAATGAATAATTTGTAAAGCTTTCTTTACCGGTATGGTGGTGAGTAATATATAAATAAATATTTTTATGATACGATTTAGATTATTATATTCCCTCTTCAAGTCTTAACGTTATTATCTAATTTAAATGAATTTCCCAGGATATAATGTAAAATAAAGAATTGGGCAGTCAGAAACGAAGTTTCAGTTCAGAAGTGATACTTTTTCACTCTCTGACTCAAAACATGTTTTAAAATGTTTGCCAAATAAGCGTAGACGGCTTAAAAGATACTATGATGTGATAAACGACAAATAAGAAGAAGAAATTGTTCGTTGGTCAAGATATCAATAGATATTTGAGTTTGACAAAATATATTGCCCATACGAAATATTAGTAAAAACAGTTATACCTGAAGCCCAGTATGCAGCATATTGGCGATGGTCTCAACATCAAGAGTTGAGTCTTGAGCGGAAATCTTCTTAATAGCGGAAGACACGATACATATATCCCCTCTCAGCTCACGGACAAGTGCGGTTATTTTCTGAGCATTACTCAATATTTCAACGCTCTGGGTATATGGGTTGTAGCGAACTCCAAAAGGTCGTTGAATACTATCTGCGTAGGCCCTGAAGAAAAAGTATAATATGGTTATTTTAGTCAACGTTGGTTTGATCAAAGAAGCTGGCAACGACAGCCAAGGTCTTTAGTTTATTCTCCACCCATGACACAACTTCGGCCGGACAAGTTGTCTTGCGAGTAGTGAATATAGATTAGATGATTTTACTTCTAACATGTTCGTGTTATATAATATTTATTAATAAAATGCTGCGAACTTATCAATAATATTGTCATAGAAAACAAAATTTTAAATATACTATTTTCCTAAGAATAATAAGTAAGTAGTAATTGTTTCTGTAAATTTTATATGTTTAACAATCACCTGTAACATCTCACCGAGATGGTCCAATAAAGTCGCGAGCCTAGCACTGGAGAATTAGTGTATATTAATAGTGTATTATTCATTAATAGTAATAGACCTGACTTAAATAATAATGTAACGCTAAGATCGGCTTCAGAGACAGGACAGGTTCATTGCCCTTGCTCCAGACAGTTCTTTGAAATCTATTATACACTTTTTCAAGTTACTCGGGATAGACATTCGATTGAAAATCATTATCAAAAAATAATAAGAGTATTTAAAGTAATAAAAAAAATGTCAACGAAAATATTTTTCGTGAAGCCGTACTCTATTTGAAAAAGTAATGTAAAAATGCGCGCCAAGCAATAAATATAATTAGGTTTTTATCGTTATGTACAAATACCCGTGGTATTTATAATTGCGCTATTGTTCAATTTAAAAAAATAGTTTATCCAATTCTAAAAACAAACTAAAACAATTCAGTTGAACATTTTTTGTCTTATTTAATTTTCAGAGCAGCGTCGTTCAGTTTTTTTTTAAACTAAGAAGTTGACAATTATTTTTAAAGTTCATCGTAAATGTAAAAACAGAGATTATGGACCTTGTCTTGTAGCAATTATTTCTTAAAAGTATGATGTATGTCAATGAACGATAGTAATTTGGTACATATTAGTAACAAACCTCATTTTCTCCTTTGCTTCTTCGAAAGAGTCCGTGTAATAATACGCATTCTGGTAGGATGTGATGATGCACTCTTCGTTGACGGTGACGTCAGGGTCGAATCTTTTAATTTTTTCAGGAGTGTTAAGGGCATGTTGCAGCTCAGCCACGGAGGAGAGCAGACCAGCACCGTACACTCGAAAGCTTCCATCGCTTTGACGGCAAAGACCGAACTCAACCGTGAAGAAATAAAGCTAAAGTATAACGTTATTAATAATAATTAATTTCTCAATATATACAGACATTTTGTGTTAAATATTTAATACTAGTAGAAACAAAGGAGTCCCTTATTTTGAAATAATAAACAGACACTTCAATTTGAATTTGATACTTATAATTTGTATAGATTGTTCTTGAAACCACGTCCATTAATAATTTAGCATAAAATATATAGTAAAACTTAATTGTCATCATTTTATTTGGTTTAAGGACTATTGCGTATAAATATAATACTTTGCTTATTAGTGTTATATCGGATAATTACACTTAATTGTGAAATAGAATGAGTTATAATTTAAATTTGAAGTGTTTTTATATCCTGTAATGTAAAATTTTGAAATTGGTTTCACCATAAAGTTTTTTTTATATACGAATAACAACCATTTTGGGTTGCAATAATTTATCACTATGAACAATTGTCACTTTGACGTAACTTAGGAAATGGGCTCAGAAGACAGAAGATTAATGGCGTCAAGGATAACATTTTCATACATTTATTTAAACAAAAATGATTTTTTGACATTTAGCGGTAATACCTAAAATAGCTGTAAATTATAGGAAGTTTTGTATTTTATAACAATATAACTGGAATAGCTTTAAAAAATCAGACCGCTTTTTGTAACCTGAGAGTATTTTAAGAGTATTTTATTATGATTGTAAACGGCTTGAAATATATATTTTTTTAACAAAATATCTAAGGATAGAATATACTACTACTACTTATGTAGTATCTTTTCCTTTTCAGAGTAGTTCACGTATATCTCATATAAAAAATAATGAACCCTTGCATGATATATTTATATTGGTATATAATTACTTATATAAATTGGTGGAAAAGTGATACAATTGAGTTTGTGCCGGTTCAAGATTACAAGAATCTACATTTACAAATGTAACCTAAGATTTAATTGAATAATAATGTATCATGTCCTAGAGTATCATATCTTTAATTTATATTAATGTCTATATATCTATCTGTTATAATGTTTATTTATCTTTCTATTATATATGCACGTTTTATAAGGTCGCATCACAATTTAAGTTTTATGATTCTGACTTCATGGAAATAGCATTTGCACTAGACGTTGTAGCCCAGCTAACTTCTTTATGAAATTAGAATTTATGTTTTTTTTTTTTTTTTTTTTTTATTGCATAGGAAGGCGGACGAGCATATGGGCCACCTGATGGTAAGTGGTCACCAACGCCCATAGACATTGGCGTTGTAAGAGCTGTTAACCATCTCTTACATCGCCAATGCGCCACCAACCTTGGGAACTAAGATGTTATGTCCCTTGTGCCTGTAATTACACTGGCTCACTCACCCTTCAAACCGGAACACAGCAATAACAAGTACTGCTGTTTTGCGGTAGAATATCTGATGAGTGGGTGGTACCTACCCAGACGAGCTTGCACAAAGCTCTACCACCAAGTATGTTGACTTCCTGGAAGAGATTGTTTTTGTGGGGTCCTTTATTCCACGGCCGGGCCGGTCTGAATCTCTCTAACATTCAGTGACATTTTATATTTAACGCTAACGTAAGTTCACAAGAAGCTAATATAAATTTTAATTAAGCCCTTAATATGAAAGTTCCATAAGCCCAGATATATAAGTTAGTACTTTAATCAGTTGATAATAAAGCAAAAGTTTACGCCGTTAACTTTCAAGGAGATATTAAAGAAGAGGTGGTTCCAGTTCGTTATAAGCGATTAAATTTCAATTAAAACTAACCGAAAGACATTACACTCAACGTTTAGTTGTATAAGAAATATTTCTCCGTAGTTTTTTATTAAGTGTATTGTAGATACGTTTTATTATTTCTATTACTTCACATAACTGACAAGAATAACTTAATGTATATGAATATATATAACACTATTATTTTTAAATTTTTAATGGATTTATTGCAAGTTTATACGCTTTATTACGGTTTTTTTATTAATTAAAAATATGACATCAGTAATTTTATCAGTTGTATTCAGAAATTTTACTCCGATGAATACTTTACCATTCCAACGGAAATGTTTTTCTAATAATTTTTACTGCCAAAAATTTTATATTTACATATTCGTATCTAGATCTTACCGTTGCCAATTTATCAATATCTTCATCTGTAGCTCCAAGTGATGCCAAGCCGAGTTCTTGAGAGAACTGTGCAAAGCTGGGATTTGCAAGCAGTGGCATGTGTCCCAAGAGCTCATGACAGCAATCACTACAAATTATTATAAGACACATAATATTATTCGGAATTTCTTAACACAGTAAAAACGGTAACAGTAACAGCCTGTGAATGTCCCCGCTGCTGCTGGGCTAAGGCCTCCTCTCCTCCTTAGGAGAAGGTTTGGAACTTATTCCACCACGCTGCTCCAATGCGTGGTGGTGGAATACATATGTGGCAAAATTTCAATGAAATTAGACGCATGAGTTTTCCTCACGATGTTTTCCTTCACCGATGAATTATAATCACAAATTAAGCACATTAAATCCGCGGTACTTGCCCGGGTTTGAACTCACGTTCATAGGTTAAGAGTCACACGTTCTTACAACTGGGCCATATCGGCTTATCTCTTTAACTTGTAGGGAATTTATTAATGTCATGAAGACTATGCAGTTATTGCTGACTGACGATTAAACTCCATACTCGTTGGGTGAAACTTTTCGCTTAAAGTTTAGCATAATAATGTTTCTGAAGTACTCGTAATTAAAATAGTTACACAAATTTTTGTATATAAAAAAAAACATAACACTAAATAAACAGTACGTATCAATAGAACCTTTAAATGTACACACCACAATATTAAAATAAAGGGCTTGAGTTAAGTAATAAATACAATAAATTCGTTTACATAAACTTCTATGTTGATATTCTATACAGATATTATTCAACTTAAAAATCAAAAAATGTTAAATCGAATATTCGTAATAAAGGAAATCTACTGCACGAATGGTAAGTTATATTTCGTTTAAATAATACTTACGGCTCCGGTGTATAGAAAGGGTCGGACGAATGACGAATATACTGAGTGCAATGGAACACCCTAAAAGCCAGACCGGATAGAAAGTCCCTCGGGGATAGATATCCAGCGACAGGACGAAGTTGGAATCCAGTCTTGCGTTTCAAGAACACACTTACATCTTCCAACTGCAATAACGAATATACATTTCATATGTATAGCTCGTTTGACGTGATAGCAGACAAACATTGTTTATTCAAAATCTTTTGATTACCCTAATTCGTATAAATTCATTCAAGTTACTAATTATATTAAACGTTAATCTACCATCGGCTCGAAGTGTAGTTGACAGTGACTTTGTGTTAAATTTATTCGGATGTAGTTATTTAATAATACTATCAGTTAATAATATAAAAATGAAATACTAAATGTTGAACGATAATTTTATTGTTGAAAATATTTGAACAATCGCAATGGAGAATATTAAAAATAGTTGATCAGCGACATCTAATGGCATTGTTCTCAAACAAAGTTGTACTAAGCCCTTAGAGCAACTTAATGTACAGCTCACGCCATCTATCATTATTTTGCGACACTTGTACTTATTACTCTCAGAAATGCAAGGTTTTTTAATAAGCAATTTTCCTTTCGGTTGTTTAATTACGGCGAAAATACAAAAATGTAGAATAAGCTACCTACATAAGTCCTCGTCAAGGGTTACCCAACAAATAATTAAGTGACATAAAAATTGATAAATATTGAAAAAATATAATATACAGAATGTAAGAAAATAATGAACCGACCCGTGAAGTGGTTATTAGGTATCGTGAGTCGGTACTATTTATGTAAACATTTTTTTGTTTTTGTTTGTTAATTGATATCGATAATTAAAATAACACATTTTGAGAACTCTTGTTACAATAAATGGATGCATTTATCTTTTGAAACAAATTAATAAAAGTACAAAATTTATTTCTTACCTGAGGTAAATTATCTTCTCTATATCCACAATATTTGACCAGCTGAGGCCAGTTCTCCAAATATTCCTCACAGGCATGTTTCTGGTAAAGTTTATGAAGTTCCCTGAACACAATGCCCCTGGAATTGAAAGAAAGAATTTCACTATGTTTGCACAATTTATAATATACTAGCTGTGCCTCGCGGTTTCACCCGCGTATGTTTAATAACAATATAATTAATAAAAATCAGGCTTAAACCTTTCTCGATGAAAGGAATATAAAAATCAAAAATAATTTATAAATTCCTAGCAGTAGTTCCTGAGATTAGCCGGATCAAACCAACAAATTCTTCAGCTTTATATATAACGACGATGTGCTAAAAATTATGAGCTCGTCTCGTTTTCCCGAGGTGACGCGGGGAGGGCTCGTCCGTCACCAGCTTGGTATATTGCATAGTCAAAGGTCGTAACGCCTCCCATTATTCGCAAACTGTTTGCAATTTTATTATGAGGGATGAGAGATGCTTTTCAATTGCTGAGTGATTTAAATGATCAAAATAATTTATCGACTAGTCTGCTCTGCACGCTATTTGGATTATTTCCGCTATTTTCTATTATGCAATCACTAGAATTAGATAAATATATGAAGGATTAGATGTTCGTTTCAAGGTATATATGCAACTTTTTAACTGAAAGTAAACTGTCAGGTTGGTCTAGTGGCATGACGCCGGTGCCTATCGGGCCCTGGAGACGTGGGTTCGAACCCTGCACCTGACATCATCCAGATCTTTGTCTTCTTTTGTCTTTTTTTTCATTGTTTTTTTTTTTTAAATAAATTATATCTGCTACTCACACCGGCTTCGTACAAATTCACTTTACAAACAACAAAGAAAATGGGAAGCGCCCTTAGCAAGTACATATTACTAGGTAGAGCTTTGTGCCAGCTCGGTAAGCACGCTAACAAGGTAGCAAGGTGTTATTTCCCTTGTGCCTGTAATTACACTGGCTCACTCACCCTTCAAACCGGAACACAACAATACAAATAACTGCTATTTTGCGGTAGACTTATTAATCACCCCTGACATCGTAACTAATAATAATAATCGTCCTTGGGGACTAAGACATCTTATATCTCGTGTCTGTAATTAGATGGCCTTGCGACTTTTTAAGCGAGAAAATAACAATAATTATTATAAATATTGCCATCCCACTGTAGGAAATGTGATCGTATGTAATCGAGTGGTACCTACCCAAATGTGGTTGCATAAATAGCTACCACAAAGAAAGTTTTTTTTTATTTAAATGGGACAATATTGTTTTGTCGATTCTGAAGGTTAATTTTAAATATTGGTGAAATAATTGAAATCGATAGAGGCTACCCTAAATCCAAACGGACAAATTATTCCTAACTATCTATAGAAATTTAATGTACATGGTAAGCTTAACGTTGTCGAGGGTACGAACTACGAACAAGGTAACGCGAGTTGAAAATAGTCCTCTATTTAAAGTATCATTCTGTCTAGACAGAACGTATATATGCTTTTAAGATGTGGCCGGAAGTTGCAAGATACACGATTGAGTGTGTTTACGAAATATTTAATGTTTTGAATAGTAATTAACGATATTATTAAATGAATATATTTTCTAAACGTTTTAAGCTATCAGTAATAAAAAAAAATGTATTTATTCGAAGTATCTGTACGGAAAATTTGTGTAATAAGTTACTTTTTAAAATACATAGAACAAACACATAACATTTTACATAATATCCATTATTGGAGTAGTTTAGGGTACATATACTCATATTTATGAATGTGAGTTTCTTTATTACAGAGTAAATTTTAAATGTCTTAACAGATTTGGAAGTATTGAGTATCGTTGCAATATTTAGTTAGTTACTTTTAATATAGATTTTTTAAACACAAAATTTCGATAGTATAAATAAATGAAATACTACATAATCGAAAACTCTTGACTAAAATAGATCTGCTAACTATACTAACACACGTATCCTAAGTTCTTGAAATTGAATTTCGTAGTGTATTGAGAACATTGCTCATCTCAGTTTACAACAAGTCTCGCCAAATGATTATAACTTTGACATGAACTTGTGTTAATAATTATCGAGTACTGTTGCTTACTGTTGTTTTATTTAGATAGTAAGAAGAGAGCTATATCATAAGGTATGCAAACACTACATGTAAAATAAAAAAATTTGCTCAATTTGTACATAAGAAAAAAAATATAAGCTTAGATGGCTTGTATATACGCTGAGATGGCCCAGTGGTAAGAACGCGTGAATCTTAACCAATGATCGTCGGTTGAAACCCGGGCAAGCACCACTGTTACTATGTAATAATTTTCTACTGTGTAATAAATGCACTTAATAATAATGAAAAAAGATATATTTACGGTTTTTACAAATAAATTACTAAATTTAGAAAAAAAATGGCTCTGCTTTTATGGAATAACAATATTCAAGTATTCAAATCGTCTTGCTACTTCAACCTGATAGTTAAATTTCATGTTATTAAACTTCTTTTGAAATTTGAAATTCACATTTTGAACTTCTTATCATCTCTCTACTGACAAAACGCCGTAACAACTGTCTTTAATTCATAATAATAAACCTAAACATCGATTTTCGTATTTCAAAGTTTAAAAAGTGACACGTTTTCATAATAAGTTTCATCTGATGGGATTTAAAAAAAAACTGTAATGACTGAGTTTACTCATAAACAGATGTCGATTTTCATATTACTAACTTAAAAAAAAAGATTTTTCGCAAGATATTTCATTCCCAATTTTACCCACTTAGGGGATGAATTAATTGAAACACTTCATGTGTCTTTAACTTGTATAAATAAATGCCTAAACACCGATTCTCATATTTCCTATAATACCTTCATCGCCTACATTTTCTTAGTCGATGAATTTTCAAAACTAAAAAGTAAAGTGTTTTCCTCATAAACAGTAATCTAAACACCGATTTCCATATTTATAACACGGTAAATGAAGAATTACCCTATACTTATTTAATCCTTTTAAATAATACATTTAAAAAAATCCTTCCTTATCATCTATGATTAGCAATGAATGTCTGTGCGATTGCATCTGTGTTATATTAGTCTCAGTGTTTAAGGCTATGCTTGGTTTGTCAGTCACCTATTTAAGAAAAATATTCAGAAGACATTTTTACGCAGTGTAAAAACCACCAAATAAGTACTCTAATCGATGCGAGCGAAAAGGGCTTACTATTTCTATTCGATTCGTCCTGATGGATTTCTATTTTTAAACGTATTCGTAGTTTCACTAATCGAGATTTTTTTCCAATAAGTGGCGACATAACCTTTTAAATGTTTTATTATACTATGTACTTGAATGAAATAGCGTATTGAGTTATTTTAATACATGATAATATTACATTTAAACTATTATAATTGTTTCTCAAAAAGTAAGAAGGGGCTTAAGCCCAGCAGTGGGACATTTACAGGCTGTTACTATACTGTACTTTATTATAATTGTATATAAATTAAGCTCATAAAAATTCAGTACTTGCTTTTGTCCCGCACTTAAGATTTACGTGTGGTTACACCACATTACCATCTCGGCCCCAGACTGTGTATATTTAACTAAAGCTTACCCTACCTTCAATTAAAATAATTGATTCTTAAGGATTGAATTTAAAACTAGTTATTCAATCCTAACTAACAATGACATGGTCCTCTCTGCTCACTATACCAAAATGAATTAAAAATGTATCTTGTAGTCATATTTTATCAATTTGTTAATTAACGGTTCGATAAAAAAACTCTTGTAGGTATAAAAAAAACGTATTTAATATTAAAAAAAATTAATAATAAAAATATTTATATTTCTTTCATCTGTAAGCATTAATAAGGAATGAATGCGTTGCAGATGATGCAAATTTTACGTTGCAGGATTGGTCCTTATGATATTTATTTCAATGATATAATGATTAGCCTTCGTCTCCTCCTAATCGCATATTGTGAGTATTGTTGAACAGTTTTTAAAATCGGATAAGTAGTTACGGATATTATCGTCTACATTAAAAGTTTACCCAGATAGCATATAATTAATAAAAGTAAGAGATTGTGAATAATTGCGTAAAATTAAATTAATTGCACTGACTGTTCAGAGCCGAACAATGACCGAAGCAATTACCATAAAGTAATAAATAATTAATTTTATATGATTAATAATCATTGCATAATTTTGCATAAGTTGTTTCTAAGTTTTAAAGTTGTCAATATGACATTCAAAAACTTAAACTTATGGTAATTTTCACCGCAAAGACATTGCTACAGCTAAAATATATCTCAAGTATTTGCATATTTATTAATTCACAAAGTTATATTGGGAAATGAGATGATTTTTGAAATATGAGAGCTTGATCTTAACTTTTTTATTTTTTAAATTCAAGTTAAATAATTGGATAAGAAACAACTTCGTGGAATCCATTTACATTTTTTAAAATGTTTTATATATACTTACTTCTGTTTTTAAAGTGCTCTTTTACGGGCTTTACCAATAAATTGATTTTGTAACTAGTTATTTATTAGCAATAAATTACGAGAGGATATTTTCAAAAACACTTTATATGGGCCACCTGGTCACCAACACCCATCGACAATGATATTTTAAGAAATGTTTACCATCGCTTACATCGCCAATGTTGTTGGCGACCTTGGGAACTAAAATGTTATGTACCATGTACCTGTAATTACACTGGCTCACTCACCTTCAAACTTGAACATTACAATACAAAGTACTGCAGTTTTATGGTAGAATATCTGATGAGTGGGTGGTACCTTCCAGACGAGCTTGCACAAAGCTTTACCATCGAGAAAATCAAATTATTGATAATCGCATTTCACTATTTACATCACAGTTCAAACTCTATTTTAAACATTCTACTAACTAACTAACTAACATACTATTTTATTAATGAACCATAAAATTTAATAAGATAATTGATCAATAATAAAAACTTATATTGAATCGCTTAAATTGTGTATAATATAATAATAATTTGTAAAGGCAAATCAAATTGCTTTCGATTTATCAGCCGAACAGATAGATTTAAATGGGATTTATTAATTATTATAAAAGCAAAGACTTTTTCTTACCATGTTTTGATCTCAGTTTCAGAATATTGCACCTTCGGGATAGGCTGCCCACTATTCAAAAGAAAATAACATTTATATTAAAATCATTGCAAATATTTTTGTTAAGAGCACGTGAACTATTTCTAAATACCAATAAAAATATTTTGTTACCATCGTTTTTTTCAAGCAATAATAATATTATAGTTGTGTATAAGAAATAAAAAATCTTTACAGATGTATTTTAGACAACATGGAAAAATATTAAGCGATGATAGTTGACACATTAAATTTAAACTTAATTAGTTTAGGAAATTATTTAATTTTTCCTATCTTTAATATAATTATTATAAATATTATAGAAATAGCTATACTATTCAATATGACCAGTCTTGTATCAAATTCTTGGTTAATGTTTGCTAGTATTTTAAGAAAATATTTAAGGTTTGAACATTTTTATTAGATCAAACACAATTTATAATAATATTGTTGACCATACTTACTATTTATAATTATTAGCAATAGCAGCGAAATGCTCCCGTCGCTTGCGATAAATTGGATCCTTGAAGCCAGGGTGGTCAGCGTCAAGCTCCGAACCGTACATAAGAACATTTTGGGCACGATCTAAATCAGAAATCTTACGGGGAAACCACGCCATTTCACCGAAATCTAAAAACAACACAACTATTATTGAAGAAAAACTATATTACCGCTTTGTAAATCGCTAGAAGTAAAGGAAAGAAGACATAATTATGGTATATATGTAATTGCGTGCTCATGAGTTCCTTATTCTTAAGCATAAAGTTTATGACGATATGCTTACATAGTATTGTAATAATTATGCACATAGTATTATAGTTCAGTCAGTTTCAATCAGTTAGAAAACCGATATTACGTTAATATGCCGATGTAATAAAGATAATTCTATTGCGTAGCAGCTATTTCACTCATTTTAGTATGCAGTGCTACAACAAATTATTGGATCATCAAAGTGCATTAAATTACCATAAATGTAAATTGCATCACGTAATTACCGTGTACTTAAAAAAAACAGCTACGGAATAGATACGATAGTATTTGGGAAATTGGTGTTTATGTGACTACGATTGGAGAATGTCTTCAGATTTTTTTACTGAAGTTACTTTATTTTGATTCTATGCTTGTCGTTATTACTTTTGGACATTGCTGTTACATTGTAGTGGGTATATTTTGTGATTTATTCATGTACAGCGTATAAAGTTTCAGTTCCAAAAGAAATAAGTTTTAATTTGTAATCGCAGGCAGAGATCGAAAATTCTAAATTCTAATTTAACTTGCTTATTCTTAATACCAAAACTAGCCGCTGCAGATAAGGGAGTTGGCGGTGGGAAGTCATCACCAGTTTGAGAAGACACCACTTCAAAATCCTGGATTTCACGTTTAAGCATTCGCTTGAGCTGTTCCATTCTACGTGGGTCACATTCGACGTCCAGCAGGATATCAGACTAAAAAACAAAACAGTAAATTTTAAATATTCGCCCATGCAACTGATGTTAACGTTTCGTCATTATCAATAAATATGAAAACATTTCAGAAACAGTTTGATTTTAAATTTAATTTATTAAACATATGAAAAGTAATGAAGCAATAAAATGCACGTATATCATCAATCAGTTAACGATCGCTGAAAAATGAAACTCACAGCTGAGATTTCCATTGCAGATTTTCTAGACTCAATATGAAGAACGTTGATACCGAGATCTTGGAAGACAGAAAGTACTCTAACCAAACCCCCAACTTGGTTCTTCACAGTGAATATTACTGAGATCCTCTCCCCTTCTTGCGGGTGATGTTGAGCTGCATGAAGTTCAGCCAACTTTGGGTGATGAGAAGACTCATTCTTGACTTGCCAATCAGAACCATTCCTGTACAGCCACAAACCTAAAAGACCTTTTCCTGATCCACTCATGTTCTCTCTTTTTTCTTAACTTCAAAACTGAATTAAAAGTTTAAGTATATCGGATCAGTGCGTCTGTCTTGTACAATAGCAATTTTTGTGTAAGTCGAAGTCACTGTGCACTGTCAGATACACACTGCGGGTTGCCCATTGCGTATCGCGCTATATAAAGAGAAGAGGCGCGGGAGATAGCCGGAGGGTGGGTATATTTGATTGGCTGAATCAACTGTTCAGTGTAACTTGGAAAATCTTCCATTCCATAAAGTCACGGACACACTCCCATCGTTCGCTTTAAACTTTTATAATAACATTAATTAGTATAAAACCTTTATATTAATATACTGTCCATTTCGATACTGTTATATATAATAGTATATATTTATTATTTATATATTTTATTCGATCAATGAATATAGAACGTGTCGTAAAATTTATAAACAAACTTATTTGGTTTTAGATAACCTAAATAAAAAAATATACAATATAAAATAAAATATAATTAAGGAAAAGTATTTTTTATATAGAAAAAAATAATTTTAATTCTATAAACTGACTAGAGAAATACGGTGTTTCTTAAAGTTATAAATAATTGGTCATATTGATTCATTCATAATATTCGTATTTAGAACAGCATCTTGGACTTTATTTTAAGAATTATTATTATTAGAAAAAAAATTACCTATGTAATAGTAACTTTTAAAAATGATCAAAAATCTTATTACTAAGAGATAGATGATACATTTATATGCGACATATTGTTAATATATAACAAGTGTGACCGCATGTTGTATTCCACCCACACCGACGTTACGGGTGTTAAACAGAACTCGCTGTATTTATTACCATTATTTAGCTGAGAGAGCATCCCTTATCATTCTTTAGCGGACATATGTGTACGGATATATACGGATTCAAGGTGTGAGTTACATTCAGTTAGTGTAACACATTGTACATCTACAAAATTTGCACAAAATCAGTATAATTTTATTATTATACTGTCTTACTGAGATAAATTCTGAAAAGCGGGTTAGCTAGTGTACTGATATAACTATTAAAATTTCAAGTAGACTTAACGGAAATTAACAGCTAGGTATTACATATAACACTTTATACCTTAGGGTATATGAATTTAAGATTTGTATACGAATTTAGATTCATATACAAATCTTATTTAATCCGTTAAACTTAGAGTAAAGTAATAGAAGTCATCTTAGGCACGGATCGGACAGGCTACGGGATCGTAGCGATATAACGCATCCGCGGCTGTGATCCACTCGTAGCTCTACGGAGTTCTCCTAATGAGGCAAAGATGATATCTTCCCGCGTACGGGGCGAGGTCACCCTGGCTGCCATCCTCTTCGGGGCCATCTGAAAACGGACACGAGAAACACGCAAGGCCCCTGCATCACACGTCCAGATTTATCCCGTAGGAACCATGCATTTGCCAGAAGTTACAGTTATACGGCCAAATAATGAAACGTCATTTAAATATTAAGTACAACTTAATTATTTGAGACGCCGTTAATTTTAAATTTCGCATACTAATTTCAATGTTAAGAAGCGTTTAACTAAGTGTCAGTATTCGGCCGATGGAGTTGCACATAGATCTTGCCAATGCTAGTGAACTCAATGTTCAAATGCATTGTAATTTGTAACCGATTTGCACTGTATACTCATTATAGTTTCGCTGTCTAGTTAGTAGCTCTGTAATTTTTTTGGCCCCGAGCTTTTTAGGTTTTTTCGGATTCTGCGAGCATTCGCCTGATTTGTTTTTTGTATAATTCAGGTCAATATCATTCAGGGCAATATCATTCAGGGCATTCATAATCGAGTGAGTTGTTTACTCATATGAGACTATAATATTTTAATTTTAATTTTTAATATACTTTGTGGTAGAGCTTTGTGCAAGCTCGTCTGGGTCACTAGCCACTTGAATTGTTATGACATAAAATCTTAGTTCCCAAGGTTGGTGGCACATTGATGATGTAAGCGATGGTAAAAATTTCTCACACTGCCATCGTCTAAGGGTGTTGGTGACCACTTACCATTAGGTAGCTCCTATGCTCGTCTGTCTACCTATCCCATAAAAAATATAATAACATCTGCACTTTTATCATCCCACTTTGGTAACTAGTAGTGCTTCGCAAGATCTTTTATTTATGTAAGAGGAGGCAAACGAGCAGGAGGCTCACCTGATGGAAAGCGACTACCACCTCCCATGGACATTCTTAGCATTCGAGAACATGCAGATGCGTTGTCGGCCTTTGAGATCTTTACAATAATAGTCAAATCAAAGTTCTAGCTAAACGCGTATTCACGATAAACTTATTTGAAAGTTAACGCAAATGCTTGTTCGAAACAATTGCTAACATGCAATAACCATAATCTGATGACATAATTTGAAAACAAATGCTGCACGATGAGCTCGTATAGACATGCTATACCAGTTGTGGGCTCAGCCTTTGTTCACGCATTATTGCTCTTGCAGTAATTCGAACCTGACGATGTTTTGTAACAAAAAGTTCGACCTGCTTCTGTCTTTTAAAAGCGAATAGACGTTTTCACTAAAACACAAGAGAAACATTTAAATAATAATTATTAATTTACGTTTCCATAATGTTAAATTTCACAAAATGAAATTTTATTTTATAAGACTGAGGTGACATTTAAAAGGGCTTTAATATATTTTAATGGTAAAGAGACGAATGAATTGATGCTTCAAATGAGAGCAGATTATTGGTAAAACGGATTTTAAAATTTACAAAATTATATCATCTTTGAATCTTACATTTATAAGACAAGAACTACTTTCTTATTTTTAGCTGATGACTTATTTATTTTAACAATAAAATAGTAATTTTCAGACAATTTTGGTGAAAATAATTTTAATAACCAACTATTATATAATTTTTATTTAATTTTCTTATTAGGTCATGCGTATAGTTTCTATTCATATGAAATTTCTAGTTAACGAGCCGTATAATGGATATGGTAATGACGTCAGAGAGATGTTTCCTTTGTTTAAGTAATCAAGAGATAGGGGTTATATCAGATTTGGAGTCAATTAGTTAAGAATTAAAATAATAATAAGAATAAGATTATTATTATCTATACTTAAAGTAAAGTAAGGTAACATCCTGTGAAAGTCCCACTGCTGAGCTAAGGCCTCTTCTCCTTTTTTGAGGAGAAGGTTTGGAGCTTGTTCCACCACGCTGCTCCAATGCGGATTGGTGGAATTCACATGTGGCAGAATTTTGAGTGAAATTTGACACATGCAGGTTTTCTCACGATCTTTTCCTTCACCGTCAAGCACAAGATGAATTATAAACACAAATTAAGCACTTGAAAATTCAGTGGTGCCTGCGCGGGCTTGAACCCACGATCATCGGTTAAGATTCACGCGTTGTAGCCACTGGGCCATCTCGGCTTTTTAACTGTACTAAAATTGAAAAAAAATTTAATCCGTAATATCCCCACATCCTTTTTTATTTTAACAAAAAAAAATCAAGTATATACAAGTTTCAACTTAATTGCTTAAAAAACAATTTTATGGAAAATTTGAAATATACCTGTATTCTACCTAAAATAATATTTCGGTATTCGTCGTTATTACTCTCGCTATTATTTATTGTACGAATGTTTGTGAATAAAGCTTAAAATTGTGCTACGTAGCAGCCTAGGTGCCATTCATTCCAGGGATCTTTTCTTCGGACATTATGGTTGTTATTCACCAGAGCAACTGTAAGGAAACCCGTTGAAGTGCTAGGAATTCTAGGGAGCTCTGAATACTGCTTGTCAGGCCATCATTGACATTGCAGGGACAGACAGAACTGTCCCCCGCATCCGCTCCCTGGGCGCAACCAACGCAAGTCTCCTCCTGAGGCCCATGAGGAGCGCCCCACACCCGGGATCCCACTTAGCTTCCCCATGGCCAACCTTACCACGGATACTGAGCCCCCCCACCACGACAAGGTGGAGATCCCACGCGGGGGGAGATCGTATGGCCCTACTATTGCGAAGTGGATCGAAATACGCGCACAGGAGACAACATCTTTTAGTTCCCGAGTTCGGTGGTAAATTGACGATGTAAGCGATGGTTAACATATCTTACAAAGCCAATGTCTATGGGCGTTATAAAAAAAAGGTTCCATAAATGTTATCCGAGTTACAGCAAAGGACGTGTTGGAAGGGACTCCTCGGTTGTTGTATTCTAAAAAGCTTGACTGTGGCCTCGTGATAACAAATATATTACGGTTTATATTTCATTTTTTTTTCTATTGATAAAGTAGAACGAATGAGAAATAATTCATTATCCTTCAATTGTTTTGAATACACAATAGGAAAATGTATTTACAATTCACTGTTAAGAAGAGATTTTAACTCAATTTCCTCAGAGACGACGAAGAGCGCTCTCTGATTGTTTCCATTCAAGGTTCGTTATTCGTTAACAGTTTGTATTTTATTTGCACATCGAAGATCGAGTTTCTTGTAAATACGTTTATTATATTACGTTTACTATATCAAATATCGACTCTAGGTATTATTTCGTTGGTATATATATGATAAATATTTTAATTATCCGTAGTATCGACGTTCATCGTCTGACCCGTTAGCATAGTTGGCAGTGACCATTCCTTTCGCCACGGCGCTTTAGCTTCTATGGAACTGGGTGCATTATATATGGAAACATAAATATAAATCAGTCGGCTGTTAACTAAAACACGGGCATTAAGTTGCTTATCTTAGGCACAGTCGAGCTCGTGTGTAAAAAACACACAATATATAAATCTATAATGCATAAATAAATAAGTAAGCCTTTATTCAGACACATTATTGCTACATTTTATATATGAATAAATTTATTATCACTGGTGAGTAGACATCGACAATTAAGTCTGTTAGCCACATTTGGGCAAGGCATCCATTCCTTTCCATTCTAATTTATCTAGTGCGCTCCTGGACCATATATTCCTTGCTGTTGCCCTTATTTCATTTTCCCACCTTTAAAACTGTCTTCCACGTTTCCTTAATGCGTTTCTGGGATAATCTATAATAGTTTAAATTAAATATTTTAATAGGTGTATTTAAGCACGCTTACATAGCTAACGCTGGCTTAAGCTTAGGAGAAACATGCAAATAATATGTATTACAAATTGAAGCTTAGTATACCCTAAGTATACCCTTGGTATACGCGTTTGAGAGGTGGTGCTGGCGAAGAATGTTACGAATACCCTGGACCGCATTCCGCAGTAATATTTCAATTCCTACTGAGCTCGGCTACAAACAGCTTCTATCCTCCATCGTTCAGGCTCGTATTCTCACATATTTCAGTCACGTGTGTAGACGCGACGATGTGTCCATTGAGTGTTTGGTGGTGCAAGGGAAGTGGAAGGCACTAGGGCACGTGGTAGGGCACCGATGAGGTGGACGGATTAAGTAAGAGCGGCTGTTGACTTCTCAATACACCAGTGTGCGAGGAAGGCTTCCGTTAGAGAGGAGTGGAGGCGAATAGTCAAGCGGGCAACAACATTCACATGCCCACGACCGGTCTGCCAAGACCGTACCGACAAAGAAGAATACTCTTAGTATCTACCTACTTCAATACTCCGTATTAATTTGGATCTTTAATTTTCAAAAGCTAAAATTAGGATAGTTTTGTACAAATAAATATCTATATTTAAGACTGCATTATTTTGAAAGTCGCTCTGATTGTTAAATATTTATTGTTGTAGATTTTTCGGTCTAGGCTGTTATACCTATAGCGAACAAGCACATTACAAAAGATATACAAAAACTTTGCACTAGATATTTGTATATCTAATAATGTCTACAAAATAGTCAATGATAACATTTAGAAAACGGTAAAGGATTTTTTTATTCATAATTCATCATAACAATAATTAAAAACCTGTTTATTTATTTATTTAATCCACCAACCCGCTTTGGAGCAGCTTGGTGGAATAAGCTCCAAGCCTTCTCCTCAAAATAGGAGAAGCAGCCTTAACTCAGCAGTGGGACATTCACAGGCTTACTGATACTTATTACTGATTAAGCTTGTACCATTGAAGCCCTTTCATACGATACCCCACATGACACGGTTAATTCGATTCAAAATTTGGGCCTCCGCTCATTGCATGCTATTTTCTTATGATTTCATTACAAATGTATAGTTTTTTAGATTTTTTCCCTATACTTGTAGTATAAGACGGTATTGCTTGCCAAGTTTCATAGTTCTAGGTCAACGAAAAATACCATATCAATTTTGATTCCCTTGAGAGTGTCGAAATTCACCTTTTTTGGGGCATAAACGGCCGTATCTTTTTTTTTACGTAAACTTAGAAGTTTGATTTTTTCGCAGCTTCAAGAGACTGCAGACCAGAGTATATCGTTTGTATACCTCCACGCGTTTTGGATACGGGTTCCTTTTTTGAGGTACGGAACCCTAAAAATTACAGCCATAGTAAAGTTAAAATAACAAAAAATATAAATCCTGAACAAAATAAAGGGGCGCGCAGTTAGTACTTACTTACATAAACTTATAAATACATGTTATAAATTAAAAAAACATACATATTATTACTCTGCTAAGGGAACTACCATTTTCTTTGTTTGTGAATTGAATCCGAGCGAAGCCGGCGTGAGTCGCAAGCATAATTTATTTAAAAAAAAAATGAATAAAAAGACAAAACAGGTCAGTGGTTCTATATTGTCAGGTGCAGGGTTCGAACCCGCGTCTCCAGGGCCCGATAGGCACCGGTGTCATGCCACTAGACCAACCTGACAGTATGCTTTAAGTTAAAAAGTTGCATATATACCTTGAAACGAACATCTAATTATCTAATTCCAGTGATTGCATATTAGGCAATAAGGGAAATAATCCAAATAGCGTGCAGGGCAGACTAGTCGATAAATTATTTTGATTATTTAAATCACTCAGCAAGTGGAAAGCATCTCTCATCCCTCATAATAAAATTGCAAACAGTTTGCGAATAATGGGACGGTTACGACCTTTGACTATGCAATATACCGAGTTGGTGACAGACGACCCCTCCCCGCGTCACCTCGGGAAAACGAGACGAGCTCATGATTTTTCGCACATCGTCGTTATATATAAAACTGAAGAGTTTGTCGGTTTGATCTGGCTAATCACAAGAACTACTGGTTCGAATTTATAAAGTATTTATGTGATGTATATTCCTTTTATCGAGGAAGGTTCTAGGCCAATTTTTATTCATTATATTCTTATTAAATATAGGCGGGTAAAATCGCGGGGCACAGTTAGTATAATAGAAAAAACTAAAAAACAAAAATGGTATGGTGTAAGTTCCGTGTCAGTTGTGTTTTTTTTAAACTAACTTTCTTATTTATTAATTAACATAAAACGTTGGATCTGTATGAATTTTCGACACCTTAGAAAATAAGTCTAATTGACTTATTTGGGTGCTTCTAACAGTGTCTTCGTCTGCATAAAAATTACAGACAATTTATTGCTCATGATCTACGTAATACCTGACCCACGGTGCGGGTGGCATACCTATAAATATAAAATAAAAAATTTAAGCATTACGCTGCGATTATAGGATTAACTGAATTTTTAGTAAATTATAATTTCATAGGGAAGCACTAAATTTACTGACTGACTGACAAAAATCTACTACCACGATAAAGTAATGGTTTTAAACTATATCATAAATTTGACACAGCATATGACACGCGTGCATCCAAGCGTATGATTGATTTTGGAGACTCCTTGGGCCACACAACAGCGTTGTTAAAAAAAGAAAGTGTTAATTTAAGACAGCCGACATCATGTTAGTGCAGATAAAATTAAAGTAAGTAATTCGTTATTGACATGATTTGTGATGTGTTCAAATGTGTTATTTGGAGTAAAAGAGTAATTAAGAGCAGCTCGTAATATAATATTATTTTTATTTAATAAATTACATGATTTGGTGTTCCATATTTGAATAGACTAATTCGAGGTTTTTATAAAATCTGTTTTCACTTCTAGATACTATATGAATTATAAAATATTGTAACCAGGTAAAAATTGTAAAAAAGCTTAGAGCTTTGTGCAAACTCGTCTGGGTAGATACCTCACTCATCAGATATTCTACCGCAAAACAGCAGTACTTTGCATTGTTGTGTTCGGTTTTGAAGTATGTGTAACATCTTAGTTCTCAAGGTTGGTGGCGCATTGGCGATGTTAGCGATGGTTAGCATTTCTTACAATGCCAATGTATATGGGCGTTGGTGACCACTTACCATCAGGTGGCCCGTTTCATATGCTCGTGCGCCTTATACAATAAAAAAACGTTGCGATTAGTATGTCGAATTTTTTGGACAGAATGATCAAGTGTTTTTATATTACTCTCCGATATATATCAATATAAGATTAAATTGTCTTATTAAATTTAAATTATCATATTTATATCAGGTCTTTTGAAATATATTGAAGTGCATATTGTAGTCTCAAACGTAGGTTGAATATATATTTGAGATTGACCTGATTAAAATGACATTTACCTGACCTTTCCTTGTATTTACTATTCTAACACTAACTTCAGTCTTAATTCGGGAGCAGTCTTGTTATTTATAAATACCCAAATACATTCGTCGTTCATATTTTTAACAAAAATCAATACCCGACTAAAGAAAATAGCTGTCAGTTATTGTGATACTTTCAAGTATTAACAAAAGGTTATGTCTTGGGACAATATACATACATTTTAAGGGGTCCTGATTAGTAATGTGTATTTTATTACAATTTTTTATATCGTATATTATATAGACATAGAATGATGTCTTGAATCCTTTACTAATTTCGACAGAATCGATTATATTAATTTAAACAGGATTATTTTTAAACGGAACTTATTACCCGGAAGACATGCTTATAGTCCAAGACATTTAGTTCAAGTATGTCCGGAGACACTCTGGCGGTCTGCGGACGGAGTGTTGACAAACCTCTCAGAACGTGCGCTGCCTCGAGTCGGCAGGATGAAGACGCATTGCAAACATTATACCGCTTTTACATTTTTAACACAAAAATTTTTTGGCACTAAATCATGTCCTCTGTCAAGTTCGTAATGAATCCTGATAAATATATTTAAAGAAAAACTTCTTTGGACTTAATAGTATATTGTTTTAATATAATTATTAATAAAGAGTAATTACTCTGTCTGAAATATTTTCTTTTGTAGTGTCACGTGTATTATTTTGAATCTGTAATCGCTGGTTGAAATTCACGCGCTAAAATCATTGTCCATCTCAACTCTCAAGTCACTTTTATAATTTTTTTTATTTGGGTAATTTTAAGGAATAATTAAAAAAAGCGTTTTGTCCTTTCAGCGTCACGTGTTTAGCCGATGTTGTAATTTATTAAACAAAATAACTAATAAACTATTTATATAATATATAATAAAACTTTTAGTCCAGGGCAAGTCACTTATTTCTATTGAATAATAGTCCAATGCTAATATTTTGACACACACTCTGGACTTTCTTCAACGCGTTCTTTGCTTTGATTACCAAAAATATTTAAGGATTATCGTAAATAAATCAAAAATGGGTGAAAATATTTTTAAAAAACATGATGAGTGAGTGAATAAAAAAATACGACTGATTTATTCATACAAAAACAATATTTAACAACGTTATTCATATTAGAATAATCTGGTGAATCCATTCAAATATAAAAAATGTGAAAGTGTTTTTGTGTGCTTGTACTACTTACACGAAACAAAGAAGTAAAAGGTCAGCATTTTTTTGGCATGAATGTAGTTTATGACCTGAGGACTGACATAATTCACTTTTCATCCATTAAAAATGACACTATTATTTTGGTATACATCTATAACTGTATTATGGAATACTAATTCCATAATACAGTTATTACTAATTCATTCTTATCGACGAAACATATTATTTTAATAAAATTTATTATTAATACCTATTAAATCTTGGACAATATCACCATACTTATTAATCCAGAAAAAAAAATACTTGGTGTGGGATAATATCCAGCAATATTTAATATTACTTTACATTAAATCTACTATTCAATTTTAATGAAATTACACTGATCTCATAGATATTGTAACGATAGTTATATTTTTTATCTAGAAAGATGCACGATCTCTCGGGAATAGATCTTAAACGTTATTATGTCATTACCACTTCATACCGGATGAACGGGGATTTATTCAATTAGTTAAGAGTAGATCTTTGATCTTGAAATAAAACGGAGTATTATTACGAATGAAATCGTTCGTATAGCCCTTTAGAATATTCTTTTATCATCTGTTTATACTAGAACGATTGAAAATTGTAAAAAGCTTTGAATTAATGATGTAAGGACTCTTACGATACCAAATAATTAAATCTGTTTAGTAGTAGTAGTAGTAGTATTTAAAAGTTTTGGTAGAATAAACAACATAAATATAATGTATGATTCTGTGCTAATGTATGTATAAATGTATGAACCGTGAAAATATTAAACTCTTTTTTTGTGCAGTCGATAATGATGTCATACTCTCGATACTTTCATATCACACTTGGAACGCTTGATTTTTCTAAAATAAGAATCACACACAGAAAATATTCATGTGTCCGTATAAAAAAAACTGTTATAAATTTATTCGTAAACGTACTTTTCCGCTGTAAAATATTATTAGTTAATAGGAACTAGCTAATCCGCTTTTACTAGAAGTGAGATTAAAACAAGAACTTAACTAAGTTAATTATTTAAGCTGCCAAGTTGGACCAAGCCATGAAATAACGTAACAATTATCTAGTACATTTTACAAGAATTAACACTTAGAGCTCTAACACTCTTCGTTTTCCGTAATTCCTGTGGCCTTGAAGTTTAAGTACATAAATAAGTTGAAGGCTTTTGAATTCTCAGACTTTAGTATTTTCAAAGCTAGCACGGGATTAATATATAAGTAAAGAAAATATACTAAGCATCCGTGCCGCTGAAGGCTTAAGAATTAATAAAAAGCTTTTTATTAAATAGGTAGCTGGATGGACAAATGGGCTACCGGGGTGGTTAGTGGTCACCATCACGCATATATTATGTACATTGGCGCAGAAAAAATATATCAACCGTTCTTTACATCGCCAATGGGCCACCAACTTTGGGAACTAAGATCGTGTGCTTTCAGTGCTGTATAGGTATACTGGCTCAATCGCTCATCAAACAAGAACACAACAATACTAAGTATTGCTAAAATATTTGTATGTTTGTGAACCCACTCACCAACCAACGCAGGCAGGCTTGCACAAAACGCATTAATTAGTTTTAATGAATTCTTGGCGGTAGTACTTAGTGTAATGTCAAATCGTTATTTTTCTAACAAACAACATGCTTTTTTTTGCTACAGTCCAGCTTAAAGGACGAGTGAGTGATTGAAATTGCAGGTACAAAAGACTTAAAATCACACTTTACATATTCGGGATCACATGATCTAAGGAATGGTTAATTTTTTTTGTAATAAAGCCGATTGTGTCGATTTGATTTTTATTTTTAAAAATCATTAAAATATCTTAATCGCTTTCATACCCTATAAAGGAAAACTATACATAACAAATTTAACTTTAAGACAAACAGCCTTGAAACTTGAGACATAATTACATTAATTCTTATGTATATTTCAAGGCTATAAAATAGTTTTAAGAGGGCGAAAAATGTGGACACTTCATTCTTATGTCTTAATTAATATATTAAGCAAAATAATATCATATTCAATAAACTATACCTTTGAACGACATACAGTTTAGTGCCCATAGTTAAGAATAACTAATATTTATTCAAGATATACAATTTCAATGTTCCTTATAATAAATAGATGATAATTCATATAATAAACCATAAAATATTATATGAATCATGTTTTAGTTAATTTTATGTTTTTAATAATCCCAAGAAGAAAATTCTAAAATTTATTTATTTTCAATTACTCTAGAGGGTTTCCCGCTGATTCACAAATTGAATTGCGTGACGTAAGCAATAGGTGTAGGGTGTCATCTCATTGCATATTGTGGGGATGAAAGATGCGCGCGCAACTATTCCGATCATGCGCAACGCTTGCACTATTCATTATTATACGACTGAACTCTGGTCGATAAACTTCACGGCGGAGCGCGTCGCGCATGCACCCCTTGTGCTCGAATATCAGGTGTAATACCGACATGGCCGACAGCGAATTTGAAGAATTTCGCCGGGTATTCGATAAGCTTCCACAACACATCAAAGCTCCAACGCCTTTTTATTCGTAAGTTAATTTATCCTAATAACTAATATTAGCCATCGATTCGCATGACGAAAATAGTTCGTATAAAAGATGTCGCCTAAAAATCGTTATCTCATTAATCAACTCTGAGAATATATTAACATATTCGAACCAAAAATTGACATTATGATATTTTGCTAATAGATTAGTGCCAAATGTTGGTTTGGAAGATGACTCCCCTTCGTCAAAGAGTGAAGGTTCGCCTGATGAAGAGGTCGGTGAAACGGAGACGGGTAACGCCGCCCAATCTGATGCATCTCCGACAAATCAATCTGATGTCACGGATGCACAACGAAGCCCGCACCATCAAACATTTGCTAATGGCGAAAGAAGAAGAAGAAAACTTCCAGAAATACCAAAAACAAGAAAATGTAAGTTTTCACTTTTTATGCTATGTTTTTTTTTTTAAATCACTGTTTAAATGGTCGGTTAAAATAAGCTGGCGAGCATATTTGGTTTTTTTTTCAGATTCACGAACTGCTTGAGCGATATATTTATTTTGCGTTGTTTGTAGCATAGCAAAAGCATTAGCGAGTTCAAAATGTATATTAAATGTTTATGTTGAAAATACTTTTTTTTGGACTGCCGTGGTTTTTTGACGGATGGTGGTTTTTGTCATTCAACAATACTTTTTACATATTTATTATTATTTATTTTTATATAAGTTTCTCATACATTTTTTGAATTATCGTAAATATCATATGTTTATAGATTAATTGGTACTAAACAAAAATGAGAATATTATTTCTACGATATAAAATACAAAAATAATAAAAAAATAAAGACACAACTCTAATCAACAAATTTTCAATAAAAAAACAATAGAATATTTAACGTTGCACTAGTTGTTAACGCTAACCGTTATGGCTACGCACAGTTCGATTAAGAATCTGCTACATAAAATATTTTTATCGATTGACAAACATAAAAACATAAATATCCGAAACGACAATTTTTTTGTCACAATCGGATAAATGGTGAAGAACGCATTGAGGAAAAACAATCAAATATTTGTTTTTATGTATATATAATATATAGACATTTTTTTGAATTACTAATATAATTTTTAGAATATCTATTCCTATTTTACTAGTACTATACACTGAATACCTATTTTTTTATGACAATGACATCAGAACACTTGAGATTTAGTCATTTACTCGGGATTGACAGTCAAATGACAGTCTGAGATTATCTTAACAGGTCTCTGTTAACGGATTTTCATGACATAAATATATAGTTTAACTTTTGACCGAAGTGGGTGGTCATAAAATATAAGTACAAGAAGTGGCAATCTGAAACTTGACCAAGATTTTTTAAAATAATATTTGTTATTTGACCAAGTTTTAACGTGCCAAACCAATTTGATTCAAAACAAAAAACAAAATTGACTTAATTTTTTTCTTATATATTATAATATAAAACAATTGCAATAAATATTTTAAGGGTTTAACATATTGTACCTTATTAAATTCAAAATGGCGACAAAAATCGACCCATGCGTTAGACGCCATCTTGATTTAAAGGTTTTACCTTTTCTCGCTAATATTTCAAATCGGTTATTTTCAACTTAACAACATAAATGATAAAAACTGAAATTGTTGTTCATGCGATTATTTATATTTTATTTTTTGAATATTTTTACGTACGAGCTATATTATCGGAATTAAGTGAAAAAGGTCAAGTCTAGTTAGCAAATAATCTCGTTTATTATCAACTTTAGAGCCTAATTACATAAAATAAAGACAGTTGTTCTAAATAAGAAGACCGCTTAAATCTTAAAATATTGATCGTAACTAAAAACGCGCAACAACAAAAATGTAGAGAATCGCAAAAATCGCAAAAATTACAGTTTAAGTCCTTATTATTTTCGTTGAAATGTTGAAAATGACAGTTATTTTATTTTATACAAAAAATGGTAATACCTTTAAATTAAGATGGCGGCTAACGCAGTGGTCGAATTTGGTCGCCACTTTTGAATTTATACTCCAACTGGCGCTTTCTAGAGGGTAGTGCAATTATATTTCTAAGATAGAATGAATGCAAATTGCAAAGTCAAATGGTAACCCGACTAGGCTAAATATGTAGTAACATTAATTAAATCTGAAACTGAAGGATGTAGAAGAAATCCTCTTTCACTTTTTAAATATGAAAAAATATAAATTTACTCATAGCTTATAGATAAAACTACGAGCATATAAAACTTTTATATCGTAATGGTTAAAAGTCGATTTTTAAGTTTACGTGGCGCACACTAGTAAAGCGCCGCTGGCTAGTATTTTTTCCAACATCCTCAATACTCATTATATTTTAGCCAACTTAAACAAAAACCTAATGAATTGTAAAACTAAATCTACCTCGTTAATTACTCCGGCTATTTGTGAAAAGCGTTTGTAAATCCGTTCAAAGACAGACTCGGCGCGGTTGTTTTTTTATAATCCGTGTTGATTATAATATTTTTAACTGACCCTAATGAAATATTCACAATTTGCAGCGGCGCTAGTTCCATCTAATCAGCCCGCGTCATTGGCTGATGAATTAGGAGCTTTAACTGGTATGCTCATACGGCCAGGGTGTCAAGGACGACAACTTCTAGTTCTGAAGTGTGGTTACCTTCTCGATGAGGATTCCAGTCCGGATTCCGAAAGATTACAGAGTCTCGGTGATGTTGACAGTGGGCACAGCACAGCGCACTCACCTATTGACACCGGTCCGAAGAGCTTATCACCAATCCCTTTGCAGCAAAATGGTAAGTACAAATAACTAAAATAAAAAATGATATAAATTATAACATTGCCTCTTAATTTTTCGATATCATATCGTTTTAATTTGTTATCAAAATGAACCGAGGTACCTCATGTGAACTATCGTTATTTTATACCATTACAATAACGTTTACATAATAATATTAAAAAAAAAATATATATATATTAAATTTTACTTACCATATAGTTAGTTATTCTTTCGTTTTGCATTAAATATATTTTAAGTGTACGTTTGACGGCTTTTATATTGGTGATTAGTTAATGAAAATGTTTTGTACAACATAAAATCGGTACGCGTAGTGTTAGAAGTGTAGGAAGGGTGTGGCACTATCTCACGTGTTTTGTTTTATTTCTCGCGTGATTGTAGCACCCATTTTGGATTGGATTTAGATTGGAGACCATATCACACGACCATTTGTCATATAATCATATTAAATCGATTAATTTATATAAAATAATATTCAGCATCGAAGTTATCAATATTATTTAAGTTTAAAAAAAAAAATCCTTACAATTTTACAATATTGAATTATGGTTTTAATTAAAAATTTAAAAAAAAAATAAAATTTTCATTTTTAAAGTTTTATTCCTTTTCTTTTTTCTTCATTTACCGCAACAACTTTTTTTCATTTGAAAATTAACTTACCCTATAACTGGTATATATTTTGTATTACTTTATGTATACAATAGATAATTAAATAAATATATTGAAGTTATTTCTGTTGCCTATAAATAGCAAAATTTGCATGTATTTTTCACCATTAAAACAACCTGTTTTACTGGACAAGAAAGCGCTAATAAGTCTCTAATATACCCAGTTCATTTTAGGTCCAACTGGGGTAACAAATCTTTCATAAATAAACTTTCGATTTCTATAACTCGGGGTACAATTTTTTAGTATTCTTAAAATGGGAATAAAAATTAAGTAATCGTCATATTCATCATATATAATAAAATATCCAATTATAAATAAAGAAAACAATGTCATTAACTATTTGTTAATTGCAGTATCTCCATCTTCAAGCTGCAGTATTAGCGGTATTAATTTTTCTGGCAACATGACTACGGTTCCACACAGTCAACTAGAAATGTTAGAAGCAACACACAGAGGCCTGCATAAATTCAATCCAAGACATCATGATGAAATCGAAGTTGAAATTGGAGATCCAATATATGTTCAGAAAGAAGCAGAAGATTTATGGTGCGAAGGTAAGGCGTTATACTGCTGCAATAATCATTTTAGTATAAATTGACTCACCTAAAGCCTCACCAGCTCAATCATATTAGTGTTCTCCATAAATTTACAACTTAATTGAAGACATATTAAGTACTTCAACACATAAGCACTTCAACCACTTATTTGATAGTGCAAACTTCTACCAACAAAAGTATTACTACGGTGGGTTGATAAAAGAACAAACCAAAAAACGATAAGTTTTGAAAATAAAAATAGTTTAAAACCTAATTATGTTCATATAAGTACACAAACTATACAGAGTAACTAAATAGACGTGTCGAAAGTCCGAATCGAAAAGATGCATCTTTACTTAGATGTGGATCCTCCCTAAGAAATGTGTTTTTACTCTCATTGTATTTTTTTCCAGGTGTTAATTTACGAACAGGTCAACAAGGTATTTTCCCTTCAGCCTACGCTGTGGATATGGATTATAACGATTTCGATCCCGCAAATGCCAAAGTTAAAAGAGAAAGATACTTATTAGGGTAAGTACAATTTGTACCTTTTTTATAAAGTCTGTATTTCAGAGTATTTTACGGTGTGGTTCAAGTTTATAATATTGTTTTTATTCCTTTATGAAAATATTAAATGACAAACAGCCGGTTATGTACCGCTGCCAGGTTAAGACCTCCTTTTGTCATTTAGAATTACGTTAATGTTAATGAATTAAATTGCAAAATAAATGTAACGTGCTTATCGAATCTTAATTTTCTAGAGGTCATTTACTTATTATTACGGGGATATTGCTAGTAAAAATATATTATGTGTCTTATGAAATATAATATTTAATAAGTCATTTACAATACAAGTTAAAATATTATATAAATAATTAGTTTAAAAACTGGTCTGTTATATTATAAAAAAGATTCAACATTTACCCCGGTAGCCCATACTTAATTCCATACCTATTATCACAGATTTTGTTCAGTTAAAACAAGTAAAACCACATAAATTAATGATAATAATATATTTTAATACAACCAACATAGATTTTACACACAATGTTTCTTTCCCAAAAGTCAGTATAAAACTGAGTTCCGGCGCTGAGCTCAAACCTTTTATTGTTTTTCGCGTCAAATGGAAAATCACAAACGACAATATAACCGCTCAGACAATTTATGTAATATAATATTCTTAAATCGAGTAGAAATTGGTTATTTGACAAATGTATATGGTTAAAATTATAAGAACTGAAGCCCTATCGTGACTTACTATACTTTTATATCTAAATTATTTTTTATTGTATAGGAAGGCGGACGATCATATGCGCTGCCTGATGGTAAGTGGTCACCAACGCCTATAGACAATGGCATTTTAAGAAATGTTAACCATCACTTACATCGCCAATGTGCTACCAACCTTGGGAACTAAGATGTAATGTAAGATTAAACATTTTTTTTTATGTTTTTATTAACTTTATATAACCATGAGGGATGTTTTTAATTTGATATAAAAAAAAATATGAATTTTCTCTTTGTTAGTGGCAAAAAGGAAAACAATGCTTTACTTTGAAACTTTTTGTTTGGTTTCTTGTTTAATACTTTGTTTTCGTTGAATAAAGGTTTTTTTTCCTAAAGCGTATACAAACATACTTACGATATATTTTCCGCGCAAACATTCATTAAGTTAGGCATGTTTAGACCTAAGATTGCATCTAAGCGCCAAGTCTATCCTTACGTTTTCCTAGTACGAGGGTAATTCTAAAGTATTGCGATTACGAGTTCATGGTTTAAAACGATATTTGGCTTTGTTAACTGGTTAAAAACCAGATAGCTATGATGCAACTCATCTTGGCTTTTAGCTTTGCACAAAAACTCATGTTTTAGTTTGAGGATAGCCTATAGCCAAAGAAGTCAGCGTTTTCACTTCATGGCATCATTGATGCTCTGGCGACTCCATTTGGAACCAGGGACACAAGCAATCTGCGTTAAGACAGCGAAGAGGAGATAGCCCGATTCGAGCTCGAATTTCATTGCCACGAATTTGAATCGATGCGGGCTTCAACTGTAATGGCGAATGAGATGTCAATCGGCACTGATAATGATTGCAAGAACTGAGGAGCACCTTCATCCAGCGAAGGTCCCCGCCTAGAAGCAGACAGATAACAAAAGAGTGTAGAATACTGCACTATTATACACAATTGGTGCGCCTGGTCAAGGCTCTTCTGGGAAAAATAGGACTTGGACTTGGGCGAAATGGGTCTAGGCAAATGACTTAAATTGCAACACTAGCACCAAATGGCACCCCTTCGGTCGACACCGTCGACATTATCATAGCAGTACAATTAATCTACCATGGGTGGTTAACGAGACGTCCTGGTCAACTATGATCAGGAGGGAAATAAGGAAAAAACACATCCTATAATCAACAACACTACCCCAGTAGCTCAAACAAAGCCAAAGGCAACCCAGGCAGTTAAACCCAAGCTGGTTGGTCACCGCGCTGCAATAGCTGTCACGCTACAAATGGTTGAGAAAGGCATAACCCTCATCCAAATCTAGATGCGAACTGAACACGCGTCACGCGCTATGTATTAGGGAGATGTGAAGTACTTTAAGTGGTCTGACGCTCGATGATCTAGGATGATGTAGGATCTTGGGCACCAGAGAGCAAAGCAATCGTCAGAACTGTCACCATCACCCAGCACTTGATGCAGGTGATTCTGAAGGTGCGACTCGAAGTAATTTAGTATCGAATTGATTGCACAAATATTAAGATTTTAAACTTATTAAAGTTAATACAATTATAATTCATACTATTATAATTTCAAAACAAAAATCACCATAAAAGTAAATTGTTGATGTTTTTTCGTACCCCATCTTATATTGTTAATTTAATACAACAAAACACAATATATATCAAAACCTAACGTTATTGCCTATAATGTCCTTTTGGAGAAAAAAAAACAGCGTTAATACTATGACGTTGGTCTGGCGACACTAACTTTAAAATTTGAAAAGATTATTAAAAAAAAGGCTGTAAATTTAAGCCTCACGTATTTAATAAAAATTAGAGCTTCTATTATCTTAACTGAATACATAGGTTTTGTTCTGTAGCGCAGCTTGATAAAATATAAGTGGTCATTGCAACGCTTTAAATACACTCTCAGGCAACAACATATACACAACAACAAATCTAGTTATTATACTTATCTAATGTTTGTATTAATAAAACGAGATTAATTATTATTTATTGGTTTAGTTATTTCAAGGGATGTGCAAAACTTAAAAAGAAACGTATATGAAGTAAATCTTAACCGAGGATTTTACGTTTACCCCGAGTTTTCACGCAATTTATTTGATACAATAATAATTCATCTCGTACTTTTCTATGTAATTTATGTGGCAATGTATCCTGTACTGCGCTGGTCCAATTCGGTTTGCATTTAGCCAGCGCAGTGGATTTTTCAAGCTGTTACATTTAAATAAATGTCAATAATGTAAAAATACGTTTTCAGTACATTTATGGCATTTAATTATGTGTGATTTTTATTTCAATGTAAATAATGTATTCATGTAATTAATCTGTGTAAAATCCTCAATCTGATTTTGTAGCTTTAATAATTAAATTAATTTAACAATGAAATTACAATTAAAAAGTTTTTGTCAGAATACACACAATAGATAAATATTTGTTATTTATAATTGAATTAAACTGAATTAAATTTAATAAATACTTAAGCACTATATTTGATGACGCAATTTATCAAAATTTGTATTGCATAATAACGTCATATATGATAACATGACTTTTAATTGTATCATGTACCTTTTTTTGGAAATGTTAGCATTTCATCATTCATCAGGCATTTCTATTTCCGGTACGGACGGTATTCAATTATAAGTATAATGAGTTGATGATTATATGTAATCTTCATAATTGGAACCGTACTTGTGATGAGAAATGTCTATTTTGTTACATTTATAACTTGTGTACACTCATTGTTTTTGGTTTAATTGTCTCGTTGATCTAGCGGCATATCAAGATGAACCAGTGAAATTTTCGAACAATATTTTAATGGTGTCAGCTCGGGGCTTCGAAATTGGGTGTTTAGTTTCCCAACTTCGAAACCTCCAGCTTCTACTGTTAAAACTAACTACGTCTTCTGTGCCTCCGTTTGGATTGCTGTGTCATCGCATCATGAGAGTAAGTGAATATAGAACTTAAGGACATTCTCGTTTTGTATATTTGTCCAGTTGGCTATTTAAACTAATAAATACATAATCACAAACTTAACACAAGTTTCAATAACGACGTTGCAAAGTTCACCTCTTTTCTTGCTACTTTTAGAATCTAAGCTGCATAACAAATCATATGAAAATAAGTAAACGTTTGTTAATGAAGATACCTAAATTTACCATTTACTTAACATCAATCTATTTGGTTGCTTGATATGATACTGATTGTTCTTTTTAAATTTGGTTCCTTTAATAAATGATACAAGAGGCAAGGCATTAGTGACATAATGATTCACAATGGATACGGGCACACAATTTGGAAGCCCACCAGTGTTAGTCACAAAATGATTACTGCAGTCTCTTACCTAGACTTGAAATGATATTTAATTCGAAACTAATATGAATAACTACGTTTACCTTGGCAATGTGTTATTTCATTATGATAGGTAGTATTTACATCCGAAATTTGAATGTAATTATCGCTTTTTCAATTGAACATCATAATATCTATTTACAATACGGAATATTAATTTAATATTGATTTGGCTAGAACATTCGTTGATATCGAAGTAGGCATAAAAGAAGCGAGAAATGTCAAAGACTTATTAAATGCCCTTGCTTAAGATGGAACTGAATTCTTAATGCCAAATTATCAACAGGCTAAGATTAACTGGTACGGAAAACCTGATGTTTTCTGGTACAAATATCAATTCTAACTCAGTTGGTTGAAACGACGTAGAACTGAAATCCGTTGAAATCGGATATACGGTAGGTATGTCTTGATATAGAGAATATGAAACGATTGATCATTAAGTATATGCTGTTATGCATCGTGACACAGCAATTGATATACGAGACATGCTTACCTAAACCACCCCGTCTTATGAAATGTGGAAGCAAATATAAGAAATTCAACTGAGTTACGTAAGGATATGGACGGCGACAAAGATACTTTTTTACGAAGTTTATAGAATCTAGAGGAATTAATGAAATTCATTGGATAATTATTTAGTATAAACCAAAAATATGATAAATCGCCATATCGCAGCATAACTAGCACTTGGGATAAAGGAACACGTCTGTCTGATATGTGGATGAACAATTTATTAATGGTGAAATATTTATTAATGGTCATGCCAGCGAAGTTATTTTCATGTTAATCCCGAAATAATAAGCTTCGGAAACTGGAGTCAACATGTGGTATAAATTTAGGCCTCTAGAAGATTTTTGATGTGTTCGGCTTTTTAAAAGTATCCATAATCTCTATTTGATTACTTTTTTCTTTTAATTTACTTTTAATTTACTAAGTTACAAGAAGACTGTTACATTTAAAAATTATGGGTATGTTCAGTTTGTATGAAACCTTCTTTGGAAATATTATGAATTTGTATGTAATTATTGTTTTTTTGCAGATATATGGGATCTGTTGAAACTTTAGCTCACAAAGGTACTGGAGTGGTCTGTCAGGCGGTTAAAAAAATTGTAGGCGAATGTAATGGAGAACCAGGTGCGCAACCGTGCATATTAGAAGTGTCAGATCAAGGTCTTCGAATGGTTGATCGATCGAAACCTGACGTAAGTTTACTACGTTTTATTTAAGGCTTTTACAAAAACAAGAGTATATCGATGATCCGAAAGTATGGAGTTAATGAAATCGGTGGTTTTTATGAATTATTTTAAAATATAATTAAAAAGTAGAACATATTATCGGATTACCTCGAAATAATATTTTTTAACAAAAGTGAAATAAAGTGCAATTTGACTTGATTGTATAGATATAATATAATTGCTTGGCAAATGTTTATTCTATGAGAAGATACAATTGTAATTTATCTTACAATAATGCTCAACATGTGATCGATTAACATAATATATTATTGAAAATGAAACGTACCTTTTTACTATAATTCTCCACGTTTTAACTGTTCTCCACTCAGTCGAACAACATTTAATAGCTACGTCTTTACAATTTGTTAACTAAATGAATGAGAAAGCATTAGAAATGAGTGCTTGCTCATAAATATTAAGTATTTACTAATTATTATACTTTGGAATCTATATTTCCTAAAAATACTTAATAATTTTAAATGTTATTTTTTCATTCCAACAGCGAAGTCGGAGTGGTCCATGTATTGACTACTTCTATTCTCTCAAGAACGTCTCCTTCTGCGCTTTTCATCCTCGTGATCATAGATACTTGGGATTTATCACAAAACACCCGACGTTGCAAAGATTTGCTTGTCACGTGTTCCGGGGGACAGAGTCTACGAGACCAGTCGCGGAAGCTGTAGGGTAAGACTAATAAGACAGTAGTATTTAGTCTTTAAATTTTGTCCAAAATACGTTAATTGAAGACCCAAATATGGTGACATGACGTTTTATTTGTTATAATGGTAAATTTTATAGTTCTATCTAGTAAATCTATAATAGCAGTTTTTTTAATGTATTTTTTTTCTTTTGTAGTAGTTAGGGTCAAGCTTACGTTAGCAACATGAACAACCATATCGGCCAATCTTGTGTTCGACCGATCTAGGTATCCTATGGTCAGGATCGGACCTGATACTTTCTGGTTATTGTATTACGAATATTATATAATTAAAGATAGGCATGTAATAATTATAAATATTACTTGTACATTGTGTTTAAAACACCTAATATGAATTTCTTGACGATGTCCAACTCAATAATTATATTATTATATTGCCTATATACATATATATCCTAGGATATTATTTACACACGGCTATCTGATCCCAAACAAAAAAGCAGAACTTGTACTATGGAAACCAGACAACTGATATACTTACATATACTACTTTTCTTTTTTAAATGCATACTTATATAGATAATTACACCCAGACTCAGGACAAACAGATAATATGTTCATGGACACAAATGTCTGTCCTGAATGGGAATCGAACCCACAACATGCGGCGTGAAAGGCAAGTATTTTACCAAACACACCAACCGGCTCGTCAAGTCATATGCTCACATAAATAATACGGAATATTAATAAATTGTATGAAATTTTATTCAAATATTGTTTTGTTTTGGAAATATTAATTACATTTCTTAGCAACCTGGTACTTGAAAATTACGCCCTTAAGGCATCAGGTTCATGTTATAATTTTCATTATATTTATTATTGTGGTTAATTTAGTTTTTATATCAATTACAGGAGAGCGTTCCAGAGGTTCTATCAGAAGTTCATTGAAACAGCTTACCCGATTGAAGATATCTACATAGAATAAAAAAAAAACAAGCAATAACTTATTCGTCTATGTTACATGCTTTCGTATTTTAAATTCACAGACTCTTAGCGTGGTTATAAACGAGTATAAGTTAGTTAAAGTTTAAGCTAAAATCTTCAATAAATAAAAAAAAACTTCCGTTTACAGATTTTGAGAAATCATAGGTTATATAATATAGCTTTATACAATTACGTAGTATTCACGTCGGTTAGCCTTCGAGCAACGTAGCTTAGATCGATTCCATTTTATACCTCAATTATATGCCTTTTTATAAAATTTCGCTCAAATCAAATCATTAATAATATAAATATATTAAGAAACGCTAAGTGACTGTGAAATATCCGAAGACTATTAACATAGTCTACAGAAAATCCAATCACCATTTAAAGGTATATAAATAATTATAAATAAAGAAAAAAAAAGTAGTTATTATGAATTCAAAAGTAAACATAAGTCTAAGAATGCAATACTATTTTTAATATAGAAAAAGACACGTGACGATGTTTTGTCACATTATTTTTAAAACTGAAGAACTCTCATAAAAAAAATAACATTTAAATTTATAATGTATTTAGCAAGGGCAGTACTCAAAAACAATAAAAAATAGACTAGGGACCTACATTATATATATTATATACATAATCAGGTTGATAATACACGTGACGTCAGTGCATTAAACGCTTATCAAAGTAAGACTAATAATTTGGCTAAATACTGAATGTTCATTGGTCGCATATTATGTCATATTCTGCAATCGACCAATCAGATTAAAGTAAAATTACTTCATAGGGCTTTGAACAGTGTTTAGCGGTGGGTGTAGTCTTAAATTTCATCTTGTAATTAATACTCGCATTCAAAATGCGTATATATATATATACAGTCGAAGAAGTTATAATGAGCATGTAATATAATAATCAGATTTAATTCATCATAGACGATTGCAATAGCTTATATACTTTAAACTGTTATAAGAAAACTTACACAAAACATTGACAATAGGTCTTATATTTATTTGGTGATATGGATTTTCTGCAGTCCAATTTACTTAACAGCTTTTCATAGACTGTACCTTGACCATTTACAAGCAATACGAAACTTTACCAAAATACTAGTATAATTTTTATCAATTATCAAACATTTACCACAAAAGCCTTACAATGCCTTGCTTGCAATAAAATAACGACTTTAATAAACAACACAATATAACTTTACCATTTATAGCCTGGTGAAACCAATACAATGTGATTTGGCGGTACTAACACCTCTATATATTAATAGAATTAATCAATTGAATGATTTTATGATGAATTTAATATTTTTTATTTTTAATAAAATTATAATATAAACCCATACATGGAGAAATATCAATTTAGATTCTCTTATAGCTGTGATATATGACAGTTCATTTCCATAGTAGTCTACGTGTATACGTTTTATCATTAATTGGTAACCTCAAATTAAGTGAGATTCGCTAATGTTTATCTTTAGCTCGTTAAGATTTATATCGATTAGGTATTGTATCGATGTTTATCGATTTTATTATTTAGATTAGTATAAAACTTAATCAAAAAAAATAACAATATGGCACCGAATCTTCTTAAAGACACAGATGTTCAACGTTCAAATACTCGACAATTATAAACTGTTCACCAATTGTTATAAAAAATTATTCACAATGTAAATAATTAATCATATTATTCATAAATGTTTGCTAAGCGTATTATAAATAAAATATGCCTTGTCTCCTTCTTTCTAATTTAATATATCATTCAAAGGAATGAGACAATCATATTTTATTTAAAATACGTTTATTTAGTATTTACTCTATGAAGAGCCAATTTGTGGTCACATGTATGATGCGATATCTTATTTAGATTTAACTTTTTATTCAATGTAGTCAGTAAATAATCAAATGAAGTACGGGATCGTGACACTCCTCCCCCCCAATTGCATTGTAGGAACAATTAGTAGAATTTACTTTATCGATTATATTTTATACAACTCAATTCATAAAACAATATTGGTATTTAGTAATAAATTTACAAAGAAGATTTCCGACTATATGAGAAAATACTTTTGATTGATTTATATTTTATTTATCAATTGTTTGTTGCAATTAGTAAAATGTCGTTTCAATAATTATGGTTGTGCATATTATCAGAAAATCTTCCATAAAACGTTTGTAAATTTTATACAATTATTAGGAACTTTGTATGCAAGGCTCTCGTTTTCTTATCACTGGCCATGACATATTTTCGCATCCTTCATTTTTGTGCAAAGTCAAAGTCAAGTGAATATGATAATATGATAAATAGTAATAATACTAATCTTAATTAATAGTTCATCAGTAATAAATATACAATTTAATTTAGTGAAAGAAAAAGTGTTTGCTTGTATTTCAATTCCCTAACTGATTTCAATTTAGTAAAAATATAATAACAGGTTTGTAATAAAATAACTGAATAAGATTCAAAACATTTATTTGTAAAATTAAATGAAGATAATGCATCATGAATGTGTTTATGTAAATATATATAATGTAATGGCGGCAAGTTTCAGTCAAGAATTGGCTACGGTTAACAAAGCTAAACGATGCTGTGACTCGAAATGAATAGAAAGAATATTATTTATTTTTCCAATGCTGTAATAGCGTAATTGACATATTGAGTAAAACATTAAAATGTATTATGTGGGACTGGTGTTCATTTGTTTTATTTTGATTATTTTTCTTTTAATTTAAGAAGATCCTTATAAATGCCCCGAGTTGGAATTTAGACACAAAGAACCATCGACTACTCAGGAATCTTTTCTTTGAAGAATACGTAATAAATTATTGAATAATGTCATGTTTAGAAATCAACGAAGACGAACTACACGTTTTTATTGTATATAAACATATTGCTATTAATTATATATGGTTTAAATGCATTTCAAAGTCAAAGTCAATTTTGTGTTATAGAAATTGGATAGCAATTGATATTATTTTCTTTAGCATTTACCAAAATAATATTTTTTATAATTTTTCTGTCTGTTTGTCTTTTTGTGCGGGCTAATCCCTGTAACAGCTGCACCGATTTTGAGGAGACTATCATTGGCAATTTGAATAAGGAGTAACTTAGGCTACTGTTACTGTAGAAAAAAAGTAGAATTTAAGTATGGGTTTGCTTTGCCAATAGACAACTATATGTGGCATGTAAGAAAATCGTACACCAAATTTTGTACGTAAAGATTTAAAAAAAAAATAGTTGTTCATTTAAATTAGTGTATGCATTTATTTACGCGGAATACAGAATGAATAAGATAACGTGAACTCTGTGAACTGGACACAAACTTTTTTATTTAAATCCCCGCGGACGAAGTCGCGTGTAACACCTACCAGCCACACACCAATTTTATTAATAAGTTTTTGACGGTTCAACTCGTGGTTTTTGCTAGCAATTTGCGTGAATATTTACGATCAAAAAATTATGCAAGTTTTACGATGAGATTTTTCTCACTAAAAAAATATCTTCGATCTTAGTTAATGTATTTTTTTAATATTAAGAAAACTACGAGCAGAAAACTGGGCAGTTCTTGGCATTGCTAACACTTGAACAATTGCCAGCGATCATTACCACAGCTACACTAACATTGATTTTGTTCGCTACGTAGGCTTTATACAAATCACTTACAATTATTATTTATCAATTCAAGTACCTACATAATATGAGCTACAATAAATTATTTGACGATTATATATCATTTCATTATTTTTTAAACTGATATTTTTAATTTCTAGTGGGTTTGAAAAATAAAACATTAATTTTTTACATATAATTTTATTGAATCACAAAACTAAATTTAGTACAACGTCAGTACTAAATACACGCTTTAAAGTTATTCAGTGAGCAACATCATTAAACACACCTCATAACATAAATTAATAATAAATTAGAAAGTATACATTAACAATAACAATAATATAACAACAAATATACCTAAAATAGATTTACAATAATACTTTAAATTAATCATCAAAGAGTTATTTCAATCAGACACTTAATCGTATTTTCGATGGAATATACCAACGGGCTTAAATAAAATCAATTGAATTTACACGTTCTAAATATTATTTAGGTTAAAATTTCGTCAATGTTACCTTAGTAGGTCCATGTCTCTTTGATAGACAAGGACCTGCTCTTAAGTTTTTAACTTATCCCAGTACGGTTTGATGGATGTCAGAATATGGAACACTTTATTTTGAGATGGAATAAAACAACTGAATCAAATAAAAACTCAGTGGGGCTTGCCTAGATTTGTAACCGTAACCTTTGACTAATATTTATATACTGAGAGAACTCGGCCACACATCAGGGATAATCATCCCTGCTCTACAGCATTATGTTAATCTGTAGTTACGTATTGATACAAGATTTGAACGAATCTATAGTTACAGATTAACGGTATAACCGTATGCACCGCAAGGATAATTATCACTATTATGATGACGTGACATTCGAAACTGAAAAGAAAATTGAAAATCTTTATACCTGTCTACGTATTTCGCATTCGTTAGTTGATGACCATACTAATAGAACACTGATATCCCCCCCCCCCACCTTTTTACATATATTATGTTCTTAATAAAATTCATTGTAACTTTATTTAAGCCCGCGGTTTGCAATATAATAAAAACAAATAGACCATTGACTCCGGTCTTTTCATCAGCACCATTTTGAGCCACAAATTCTGTACTAACTACTACGACACTAAAAGCGCAATGGTCAAATTGTTTATCGAATAAAATTGGCGATCTTTCGAATGTCTAACTGAAATTACTTTTTTGGTGATTGATTAGCTTAAAACAAAATTCACAATTTTAAATTAACAATAACATTAAAATATATTAAATTTAATTAAAAATCTTACAATAACTTATAAATAATTCATTGAATTATAAATTCGTATTTTTTTTGTAGATTTTAAAAATACAGAAGAATTTAGTTGAGATACAGCCAGCAAATCATTTATTACATGTTAGTATTTTTTTTCTAAATTATTCACGAAGCGTAGCACTGCAAACAGCACATAGAAATTTAAGGTGTAATAATTAAAAGATTAACTCTCATACGAATTAATGACATCTTAACAAAAAATCCCGGAGTGGCAGTGCGGATAGACGAGTTTTATTTGGTAGGCATTGTTAACTTGTAGTTTCGTAACCTCATGTTTTGTTTAATTTTATATAATATTTAAAATAAAATTTTTATTGTTTCAAACCTTTGGGTCCACACATATTTTAAATTGCTAATCAGTTAAAGATTTAAACTAATAACACAAACATAAATTTATATACTCGAAACCGGTACGTAGACTAAAAGAGGGATAAGACAAATTGGGTAGGCTAGGTGTATTCATAGTTTTATACTTAAAAATCTTCAATGCTATTTACGAAACTTGTCAAAACAAAACCAATGTGCCCAAACTCGAGAGGTCCACTAAGAAATTGAAGATTCTCTTCAGATCCTCTCCAGCAGATTCCATCAGATCTGATTAATGATGCCACATTATTGAATTATCATACAAATATTATATTATATTGACAAAGTATTAAGTCGACAGGATAATAATAATTATGCTAGGACCCAGATTTTATTTTTGTATTTAATTAAATGGACCAATATATAATAATTCAGCATCACCTTTACACGGGGGACTTAAGTGGTGTAAAATACTTTTGACTATGTCACCACAATATATCGCTATCTGTAATGTGCCTGAAATAACCCTGGCTTACTTTATATAATCGGTTGAATAACTAGTCTACAATCAGTAACAATTTCAACTACGAATTAATGTAGGTACCATTAATGAAATACTAAATATTTTGTTTGTATAACTTGCAGAATATTTCGTTAAAATTTGTTAAAATTTGACATGTTTGTTCAAGTGTTGTTGTCCGCACTGCCAATACTCGCGGCAATTTTAAGGTATAAGAAGTCATATCAAAGGATCATAATGTTAGACATACACACCTAGTTAAAGCTATAGGATAATAGATGACGCGTTATAAACGACGCCCGAATATTATTTAAGTATAAGCGGACGGTGTACTCTCTAACCTTGTTTTAGGATTGAATCTTACCAATGCGATATATCGCATAATAATTGAATCTACTGCTCGAATTTATAATCATACGTACAGAATTTTAAATTGCGTTCATTTGATTTGAGTTTTTATTTGAAAACGTATTTAGTTTTTGTTGGTTATTTTGATGCTTCTAAGTGTTTTTGAAATTTCGCATTAGATAAGACTCAAATCTTTGTTTTTAAAGGTCCTGCAATCAATAATAATCCATCCTGAAGAGAGTACCGAAACCTAAGACCTTTGTGTTCGTGTAACCAGATTAAAATATACTATCTCATCAAAAGATTGTATAAAAGAATTATAACTTTATCCAATAGTAAATGCGACGGAAATGTTGATATGAAATTTCTGATCGTTTTCATGATATAATTCAATATTAAAGAAATCAGTTCTATTATTCCTTGATACTGCAATATCATCGTCTTTGTTACACTCACAAGTAAAGACAGGGACAGATGTAGGACCGGATGTCCAAGAACGAAATGAATGCGGACAATCACAACCAACTGAGATGTTGGTAGATCTAGCGATGAAACTTTAAGGACATTACTCACAAACTTGCCGATCATGCATTTAACAGTAACGTCAAGTTAATAAGAATGTCTTAATTTAATGCCGCAAGGAAAGTAATACGCCATACTATAATACATCCATGCTTAGATTTCATTTGAAATTACGCTCAACCGAATCCCTTTAACATGTATGAGTTTTGAGATACAATAACGGAACATTTATCTAAACATCAAGATGCTCAAAAATATTCTAACACTAAGATGGATGTAAAACATGAATAGCCTAAATTTGGCACTAAAATGGTTAATCTGAAAACACGATGAGAACTAACAGGTGGATATAATTGATTGTAAAATTGATGGATCAAAAATCTTGTTAAACATTTGAAATACAGGTGTATATGATCTAATATGATGGTAAAGAGATAATATTAATTGATAAAATTCGTGAATAATTCTATTAATATAATGTATGAATGGGCTGTTCAGATAATTAATTTTGATCAACGTCCGTATTACCTGCTCATTCGCGAATTGTAGATCAAAACTGAACTGACAAATAACCCTCACATTCTCGATCGGTTAAGGCCGGCGCATGTCTGGCGAAGCGCAGCGCAGAACATGCTGGCAAAAGTACACGAGGCGTACAAAAGCGCATACGTTTGAGTCACTGAACGAGGAAGCGTGAGAAGGTGTTAACACGTTATTCACGCCACACCGGTGGTCTCGCGTCACGATAATGCGGACAGACGCGTGCCTGCGAGCAGATTTTGAAAATTTTATCCAACGTTATTTTGTTAATAGATGGTAAAATTCCTCTGTGCTGCGATTTGCCATATGTGCGTTCAGCCCAACAAGCGAACCCATATCTACGTGCGACTTTAGAGCTGTAGGTAATCATAGTTATGACATGATCTCAACATGAACAAAAAGATTGAATTATACATTGAGTTTTAACATTTTTTTTGTCTTTCTGCTAAATATATTAATTTTCAAAATAGATCAAAAATGATGATTTAATCAAAAGTGCTGGATACGATCATCTACTCATGAAATGGTTAATAAAATATTCTTTAAATATTTTGACAACAATTACAATGAAGATTACATGAATTACATAAACGTCTATTGAATAAATTGTTAATATATTGATTAAAATTACAACACATAACACACATTGCGTACTAGTGCAGAAATTTTAATCAATACATATCTAATAAAGGATATATTATTTAAAACTTTTACAACGATTAAAATTTCATTTAAAACTATAAACTAACATGGAATGCTTACGTATAACCTCTTTCAATTAGTATCCGTATCAAATTCAACATTCACACGGTATTTTAGTACCGGTCATCATAACCAACACCATAGCTTTATCAGCTACATCTTCCCGATTTCGGTATCCTCTTTGAAAGAATATATTACGTAAGTGCTCTCTAATATAAACAATTTTTATCTCATAAATTTAAGTAAAATGTGAGTACATAGAGCAGACTTACCATTAATTTCTGAAACGACGACCAATGTCGGATCACCTAACTTGACGTTAGCCGAATTGGTCACCGGAGAGCCATCCAGTTTACGCAACAGGCACACGTAAAGTGTTGATTTAGTCAAGTTAAGTAATCTAAGTTGGATCGAAAGTTCAGAATCTGACGATTAGTAGCTCAAGTAAAACTAACATCAAATTTTAAATTTTAAAATGTTAACACTATTCCTTCAATGAAACGACACCTTTACGAGCGTTGAAATTCAGCGGGTAGCCTTTGTGACCGCAGACATGGATCGGATCTATCAATGCACGGATTCAACAACTGCGATTTAACGAATGCACAAATAAAAAGATTTCAACATGGAAAATGCGTGTTGTCTGATCAAATGAACGTTTACATTTTATTTTCGATTTAATATGAGCGAATGATAAACCCACTCTGTTAAGGTAATAAATTAGTTATGAGTTACCAAAAATTCTATCGTGTGTCTTTGATTCCTCTGTTGTAATAATTCGATTTTAATTTAATTCTCGTGTGTGCTTTTTGCAGGCGTAAAACTTCAAAAATAATTCAACTGTCATTAAATTCAACGTTCGACGTTCAAACGTTTAAAATATTTGAATACCAAAACTTTTATAAGTCATGATGTTGCTTGTACATGTATAAGTTATAATAAATATTCTATTCGATATCTAAAAATATGTTTCCGTTCCAATACCGGTATTCAACGCTATTACTTTCAATGTTTCATTTACTTCACACATAACTTTCTACAAATCTCCTAAATAATGATAAAATACATCAATCAGATATCTAAATAGATAAATAATGGTTATAATATTAATTTTTTCTAAATTTAATTTAAGAATTTATATATAATGTAATTAATCTTTCGATTTTAGTGTAATTTAGAATTTGGTTACGCATTGGAGGTAATACGGCCGGCGTGCATTTTGATTTATACTCAATTATACGATAAATATTATCAATTATAAATTAAATAAATAAAATGACTAGACACATATTATATATAATCACTATTTTACCGAAATAAAATATACTCTGACATTTTGCGCTAATGAACATCTTTGTTTGGAAATAAAATACAACCTTAACTTAGCATGAATAATTCTTTGGTAAACATTGATATTAACAAAATAAATAAACGCGCGCCGTCGTTGTCCCCTCACGCTAAGCTACACTAACTACTTAATACTAAGTGCAAGAATAATGTATTGATTATAATCTTAATTAACATTAATTTATAAGTTATATCTTTGAATTTCTTCAAAAATTATTAATGTAAAATTATATATATACTCTGACTATGTACTCAACAGCATAACATTCCTTTATAAATACCATTTTCTAAATTACAAATTTAACTTGTTGGATAAAATGCATGTGCAAACATAAATGCTTAAATTCATCTATAACCATATAAACTCTTCTCTATATACTTCTATCAGAAATATTCATAATATTATGATACATTTATTCAAACATCCACTTTAGTATTGCTTCTCAGGTACACTTAGTATTTGCCACGGTTTGTTATTTTAAATAAAAAACGATTTTTAACCTAAACAATAATTAATTTTAAACCGATCATAGATTGCAAAGTTTGGCAAATTAATTGAATTTTATTAGTTAAAGTACTTTAGTACACTTATATATTATTATTAAGAATTTAAAACTAATAAAATTTACTTTATACATATTTAAGATTTAATTAAAATTATATAAATCTTCCAAATATTGAGCAAATTTATAACATAATTTTACTTTATTTAGATTTTTTTAGGTTTTACAGCTTTTGTATATATATATTAATGAATAAATATATATTTATAGATATATGAAAAAGCCGCAAATAATAAAGGAGTTATTAATAATAAAAAATATGTTAATGTTTGCTTGATTGTTTCTAGTTTGTTTACTTTATTATTATTTGCTCACAGCACTACGTTCCTTTTATCATAATTAATTTAATTTGCTTTATCATTTAAATACTTAACATTTCAATCCATAAGTTAAATAAGTAGACATTATTATGATTAATACTGGAAACAATTTACTTAAGGTCACAATTTAATATTTATAATGATGAGGTTAACACTACCGTCTGCTAATGTTCTCGGAGTATTTAATATGAGCTCAAGTAGCTTGAGCCGCTCTTGTTAAATACCCTTTACTATTGCCATGAACTTGAAATTGTTTTCCTATTTGTTATAGCTTTATCTAAATATGATGAATAAATGATATCACGAAACATTCATGCCCATCTGTTATCTATTTGTAGATATTATTTATAAAAATAATCCAAAATACTCTGTTCATAATGCGGTTGATATTTATTTAATCTGTGCCAATTTCATAATTGTCCAGAATAAAAAATGATCTGAAATGGAGTAAAAGTATAAATACTCTTGCGTCTTAGCGAGATACAGTCTTTGTATCCGCTATCTTTACGAGTATAAACTTTTTTTTAAACCATTTTTTCGATTGACATCCGACGTCGACGTCAAGTATCACTCAGGTTTCGTAGTACACTGTACCCGATATTTTTATCACTGATACTTTATTATGCCAATAAGGTCATTGAACCCCTTTTCAGATCATGATTTAACTAATATTGAAGAGAAGGTGGCTTTAAATATCCATACACACATACATATATATATACCAAATTTGTTTACATATTGCTCAGGGTTCCGTACGCCAAACCTACAACGGTATCTATAAAGCGTGTCTAATTTGTTTCAGTTATCCAACCGACTCACAGCCAACGATAAATCTTAATTATGCTTATGACGACAAATAAAAATTATTACTATCAAAAGAGGTTACATCAAAACCGCGAAAATTTTTCTCAAAAACTAATTTCACGTTAAAATTATTTTATTTATCCTTACAACAACACCTACGGAACCCACTCGGCAAAATTCCTCGACGGGTGTTATGTTACACAACGTTATAAGCGCTGTATATTGCATTGCTATTGTCAAAAAAGGAACAAAAATCTATACTTTAACACTCCTTAACAGACACAACATTTCAATATATACTCGTAAATATGTTTAAAAATTACTATTTATGTAGAAAAAGTGTGTCGTGCACTATATATGAATGTGTAACCGGTGTAAACTTTGATAAAATGAAATTACATTTTTATAAAACTAGATGATCATGTTTAAATATTCTATTATGTAAATATATCTATGTATAATTATTTACACATATTATTCATATACCCCACGGTGACTACCAATAATTTTCACAATCCGTCGTTGACTTCGTTATATTATTAATTATTTGATTGAAGTAAGTTGAACATTTACCTAATAAATAGTTATATTTCATAGTAATTTTCATATAAGTAATTCGCCACATTATTTAATGTTCGTTTATAAGTAAATATAACTCATCGTATTCAATTTACCGAATGCGGGTTATTCTAGATCGTTTGGAGGCCTAGTAGACCTGAATGAACCATTAACCGGCTGTTTGAAATCAATGGGCTATATGCGTCTGTACAGATTGACACACACATTATAGATAGCATACTATGTTAAAAGTTCGAACATTAAAAGTTATTAATTTTCGCAACGATATGATAAATCGTTTGTTAAAGTAATAGTTTCCTTGACATGTCCAATTAATCATTCGTACGGCTTAAATATCTAAAAATAGTTATATTTTACAATTTTATCATTCATTCGCATATCATTTATCTTTTATAAAGGATATCATGCCAAGGAAACTAGGCAAAAATTAATATATGAAGGCGAATTACCCATATTATATTCATCGATTCACTCATCAATCACTCACTCGGGACTAGACAAAAAAGAGTCATTTACCCTACTCACTGACGGATAGGTGATTTCTACGTGGGCCGTCCTCTATATAGGAAAACAGGCACTAATTGCTGACATTTGAAATTCAGTTTATTGTACCTAATTTCAGTAGATTTATCCATAGTTATAAGCTCTTAATGCGAAAGTGTGACATTAAGAACAGTAATTTTCTTACCTAAGGTTCAAGTAAGACGAAAATTTATTTTCGAATAATAGTCTAAACATACTTTGGTACAACTAATGACTACTAGTACAGTTGTCTACAGTAAAGTTAGAATTACAATTTAATTATATTTTAACGCTAAATAAGACTTCGCTTAAATAAATTACAATAAATAAAGATGAAGAGTGATATAACTATACAATAGTGAATTAGGTATTGTTCTAAGAGTAAATAAACTACAAGTGCCTGCTGCATAGGTTCAGACTATATAGATAAGTTAATATAGAATATTTTAGCTAACAGATTTAGATCCTATTAAGTACTATTAATTAGATTTATGTCTAAGATGACTAATCGTAAAATACAATTAATGTTAATTAAATGTCCTCAGCCCTTAATTTTTTTATTTTTTTTTTGGTTTTTTATTTCCCTAATCCTTCCTTGGTTATAGGGAATTTTGCAAATAGCAAGATTTAAATAATATATTTATAAAAAACTCATGTCCATTGTACTAGCGGTGGTTCGTTGGTTGGAATCCTTATCGTCGACGACACTGTACAGTACAAGTTCGATTTACAGGTGAGAATCTAATTATCCTCGCCGAGCAAAACCAGGTCGTCTGCGACCACATCGGATACGTGCAGATAAATGATCCAATACATCAGATTAAAGCAGACGAAGCAAACGGGAAAAACGATCCGCGAGTACTTATCGATGTCAGACGGTGTCGTGCCGAGTAGTTTGTTGATACCCTGGAATATTTTGACTTGGCATTTATTGTTAACAAGGTAAGCACGTAAACATAAAATGCAATCAAATAATACCTTCGCATTAATTTACAAGGACATTCGCATTGTCTTGACTTCGCAATGCAAGATGTAATAATATGTACCTTTATATACACAAAAAAAGGAAAAAATACAATCTAGGCCAACATACCTTTGACGCTTGGAGCAGGTGAGGCGGGATTTCATCATCAGCCGTTGGGACTTGTACAGTGACGGAAGGTGGTGGTGCTTGCGGCGTGGGAAGTGTCGCCTGAATTGGGACAGGCACGGGTGCTGAGACAGGCACAGTTATAGCAACTGGACCACAGGATGCAGCCCCCCCTCGTGATGATACCAATGGGGTGGTTTTGGTGTAGACTCGAGCATCTTGAACCTTGAACCGAACTTCCTGTGACTGACAATTATAAGACTACATTTAGGGTAGAAAATGTTATCTCAATATAATTTTAATTCTCTCTGAGGAAAAAAAAAGTATTTTACCGTTGATCGGGTTGGAGGTGCGGGTCGGGTATGTGGTGGAATCATCGGGTCGGCTGTGGAAGGTCCGGGGGCACTTTCCACCACTGCCACCGCCGCCGCCTGTGCATTTTTTTTCTCAGCGGCCATTTTTTGAACAGCATTAAATCGTTGTTTCCGCATCTGAATCCTTTTCGCCATGTAGCCGACAGTCGCATATTCTGCAATAGATGGCTTTCAGTAATAGAGTGAAACTTCGCAACTAACGCAGAGCCTGTTCTTAATGTTGAACATTGAAAAAAAGCGCATCGCATTTAAACACTAACAAACACATTTTAACACAAATAGGTATATGTATTAAGTAATAAAAAAAAACAATTTTCACATACTTTAAAATTTAATCTTCTTGTGTTACCTAGTAAGCTTGCGAAGACCATTACGAAGCAGGTGCCGAGGTATACGTCAATCGACTTGACATACGATATTTTTGGTAAGGCTGCATTCGTTGATGACATCAGCGTTGTCATGGTGAGGACAGTCGTTACTCCCAGCGAAACCCTAGCTGGTGTTGCATTTCGGTTCAACCAAAATGAGACCCAAGATATGATTACGATCAGGCCAGACGGAATGTAAATCTGAATAAGATAGTAGCCCATTGATCTCACGAATTGAATTTCGCACGCCAGACGAGAGTAATTTCCTGCAATAAAAATATATTTTAATAATGGATTAGGAATGATTTTACATTATTGATTTTAATATCTGAACATAATGCTCAGGATAAATCTGAGGTAGTATCAGAGATAAAGTTTTAATGAATCGCAATCAAGCGATCCAATAAAGTCGTGCAGGGATGATACTCATTAGAATCAAGAAATTAAGAATAATTAATGTTTGCAATGTAAATGGTGATGGCAAATGTGCTTTGTACCTGTTGTCAGTGAGATCTCCATTGCACGTTGTCGATGGCCGAGCACCTTGAACTGCGGTAGAGACACCTCGCTCGAAACACCCACTGAGTTAGGTCCCTCGTTCCATTTATATCGGATGTCCCGCATGGTGTAGCCAACTGTATCATACAGAGAATATATGGAACGATAAAATTAAACACCCAGCGCACTAGGTTTTCAATATAATCTTGCTAATGGATGAATTTAACTACCAAAGCTAAGTGTACAACAACTTCGATATATATCCCTCAAGCGGGCGCGGGGTCACTTGCCACGGCAGCGGTCGCGCGTAACCTAAAAGCCAACCACTGTTCAAAACCATTGTTCATTTCTAGGACATTAATTTGTCGAAAAAAATAAACTTAACTATAGATAAAAACTAACTTATAAAATCAAAAAGTACAACATAGCTTTTCTTTGGATTAAAAACCCAGTTTATGAAAAAAAAACACTTAGGTACCTGTAACTAACTATAAATATCTAGTAACTCATAGCAAAAAATAAATTTTAAATTCGTTTGACTTTATGAGATTAAATTATTAAAATTACCATCGTCAAATATTTTTTTCAAAATCGGTGTCTTTGCCTAGATAACATTAATTGCAAATGAAGGAAGTGTACTTCTACAAATATTTCTGTGACATGATGTGCATCATTAGTCTTTAATATTGCCTCCGTTTTTTTGCTGGGCATATTTTGTAGCTACCTCTGCATGTTGTGCTGGAACTAGTACTTGTTTCATTACTAGTATCCTCAATATTATGTTAATTCAAAAGTTCTCTTATGTTTCTTTTTAGTTTTATTGAAAGGTTTACTATTGAAGGTCTTCTTTGGACATACTCTTTTATTAGCTACATGCCCAATTCATGTAAATATATCCGCCTTTTCTCTATCACAACTCATTATTTGTCCGAAATATTATCATTGCTTTTATTCTAGTAATATACGACAAACAAAATAATAGTGTCTTCACTTTGTTATCTAATGTCCCGTAAAACACGAAGTTATGTGTAAAAAGGCAAATCATCTTTATCTAAATCCGAGCTGCCTGATTCTTCAGAAGATTGTGGTTCCTCTAAAACTATGTGGTCGGAAACTTCTGACCCTTGATCACTGAGATCTAATACATTCTCTTCATCTTCTCATAGTACTTCCTCGATTATGGCACTTTTTAACAGCTTCAACCGTCGATGATTCTCGATTTTAGAAATAAAACGCTTAATTTGACAATATTTTATGATATTCCAACAAAATAATACATCGCATTGAGCGTCGCGCTTAAACTTTTCGACGACAGGCGCGCGGTGGCGTTTCGGCGCCTGCGCCTATCGCCAAACAAATGCGCTCCGTGCGATAAGGGGGGCGCAGGAGTAAAACTATAACAAGCCACTTAGAACATGATATACATGCGATGATAATTATAACAGTTATTAGCGAAAATGTGTTGAATGCGGTCGAATCGAAGTCGTGCGACCGCTTGAGGGATATATGTACATGGTGTAGTATTTAGTTATTTATAGAATTACGTATTTGCTTTGTTAGTTTACTTTCCGCCTAATGAAAGCCACTGCACACTCGTTTTGCACTAGGGTTTTGATACCGTCAATTAAATATTGACGATATTAGTATTGTATCGTTAAAAATACATTATTTTTTGTCAAGCGATAAAAGAGTACAAAGGCTTGGATTCAAAAAATCTTTTATTACCTGCTTAATGAAGGATCAATTTATACCTACATATAAAGCTTAAGCAGGTATGGATACTTACAGCTTTCGATTTCGATATTGCACAGTTGGCGATCCATTGGAAAATACTGCAGGTCCATTGGGCAAGAAGCGGTGATTGTTAACCTAAAATAATACGATATGTTATAGAATGCCAAATTGCATAAAATATCTCGCGAGAATTGTTTATCTCTAGTCATCCAGTGGTCTACTGATAACTGTGACATTTTAACACTACATGGTTTGACAAGCGGTCAATAACATAAATGCACGCATTTCTCATCACTCAGACAGATTACTCGTTTTCTAGTATGTGAGTCAAGATGATTTAAAAGAAGTTAATGTTTAAAAATAACATACCTTATGCTTCGGGTAATAGATCCAGAATGATGTATCCGAATAAATTCGTTGCTAGTAGTAGCGATATGGAAGTATGATTGCTTCTCGTTGACGAAGAAGGTATCAGGCACCCATATGTTTCGAATAAATTCAGAGCCAACAGAGAGAGTTTCAACGCCGGGTCGTTTTTTATAGGCAAGTCTTGGATCAGTCCAGAATTGCCTGAAGTAGAAGTCCAGAGTAAAATCCTGCAAAATCGGTATTCTTCAGAACGACTGACTATTAAAAAGGATAAAAGCACACAATGCATGTCATCAACTATGTCGCATGATGTGAAGGAGCGAAATTTTTCAATATTTATTAATTATTAATATAATATGACAAAATTATAATTTAGTTTCAAAACGTCCATCACTGAGACATGAATTGTCTGAACATCAAAAGTGACACCAAGGCAGCGAGATGTTGGAGAAAAAACATTTATAAATAATAATTTGTACAGCATTAAACGTTTAAGGTTGCATAATTATTGTCTTTGTTTTTTTTTAATAGACAATCAAAGCATAGACAGTTACTCAGAAAAAGACACAAGAAGAATCGTGAAAAATGTTAATATATAAGTTTAGGAAATTGTGCTGCCAAGTGCCATTAAACATTTACTACGCAAATGAAGAGTTTCATTTGATGTACAACAAACTTAAAGTACACGTAAAGTAATTCAGAAAAATAGAGATAATAATGACATTTTAGTGAACATGATGCAGATTTAGAGCATTGGTTCAATAAAATTGCAGAGCGAAGAATTTAGCAGGATAGAAACACACGATATCGCGTGATGAGCCATGTGCGCTAGTGGCCATATCACGCGGTTTCGCGTTGTTGGCATTGAGCATGATAAAGTACACGTAAAATAGTACAGGAACATATAGATAACACACACTACACACGATAGTAAAATGATATTTTAATATCGTGATAATGTTATTGGTTCAACTAGATTGCAGAAAGAAGAACTTTGCAGGCAAGAATCACGTGAAATCGCGTGATAAGCCATGTGCTCTCGCGGCCGTATCAGGCGTTTCGCATGATTGATAATGAACTTGTTGAAGTATATGTATACTTTAACATGTTCAAATAGTACAGGAGTTTTATATAACGAGATACGATTTTTTTTTATATAAATAGGTTCCGATTCGTTACGTGTACTTTACTGATAATGATATAGATAGAACATCTATATTTAATTGCAGGTCACGTCTTAAAGTGACTTTACGCGTCCCTTGATTTGGTTTCCACGAGGGGTCATACACCCTAGTCTCATTCGGACTTTGTTTTTTGAAACCGTTATCAAGGGTAATTTAGCAATTCATTACAAAAATTTTAATTACCACAGGTTTATTTTTTATTCTTTTTTCTGTGGTTTATAAGCAAACGAGTTGCATTTTTGGTCTATTGTATAAAAATTAAACAATATTTTTACTTTTATTGCGCGTCGTATAAGTTACGAGTATATCGGTTTTGAATGTTAAATGACCACAATGTTCCCTCGTCCAACAGAAACTCACTGTACTGTACCGTACATTCTCAATACATTTATAGCAAGACTACGAAAAGTAAGTAAATTGCAAATGGCGAAGTTGAAGAGTTAACACTTTTCTGGGAGACAATAGTAAGAAACCCACAGTCACAACAGATACCTACTCAAGAACATAAAAAGCTTAACACAAAAAACAACAATGGAGCAAGTTTACGACAGTGTATTGCTTGCTTAGTAGCAGAGTACAATCTTATATGTCTTTAGATTTCGACAAACCCGGAAAGACACACCACCTTTGCTAAATAAAACTAAAATTATTAATTATGTACACATGAAATATTTCTATAAAAATATGATGTTGCGCCTTCCGGGCTGTCGGCTCCAATACGCCGGCATGCTCGCAGCCTCGTGTCTGGGGCTACTCATGTCTAGCTTGAGCTGACAGTGGCGAGTACCATGAGCACTTCGGAGACGGAGCTGATAGAGAGCACATACATCGTGACGCCCACCTCCACTGGCGGACCTGCAAATAAGCCCAATCGTGAGTAGGGCGCGTAAATCGCGCCGTGAAAACCAAACCAGAGGACGATGATGTGACATTACTTCCCTAGGTAGATCATGGACATATGGAGGTATTTTTTAAACTTCTTACCCCAAGCCATAAATCGACCGTGGGACATAACCTAAATTGGCCTCGTGACAGAACACACTACTTAATAATTCTCTCTTAAATACCATTTTCACTTCAGATAAGGAGCTGATGGATAGCACGTACATGGTGACTCCAACATCCACGGGCGGTCCTGAAATTTTACGTGTATTACATCTACTACTTTCAAAATTCTTTTTGCCTTTTTCATGCTGTTTCCCCCGATAGGTTCACTATAATGTGTTAATAGTTAATGTAATTGTGTTTTTTTAACAAAATTTCATTGATGGTTTTGTTGTCGATGTGCTCAAAATTGTGAGAATTGTTCACATTAGCTTTAGACTTCCATAAAATAAATGTATCTACATAAGGATTCTTTTTAATCTTGAAATAAACAAAGTTAATTTCGGGGTAAGGTTGTTTTTTAATAAAACATTTAATATAAATCTTACGAAAATTACGGAAATCCGGGCAAGCATCGTCACTTTTTAAATATGGGCTTAAAATTCGTAATAAGATGGACGGTGACTGAAAATCTCGTGAATAAATCAGCAATAAATTTTTTTTCTGTTATATAATATAACGGATAAAATTCGTCTATTAAAGGGGAGAAGAGGCTCTTGCCCAACGGTGGGATGTATGCGGGTTATGACCATTCCATGACTGATTATGAAACTGAAGTTAGTCACTTTTATATTTTAAATAAAGAAAACTTTCAACTCCGAAGTAAGTTGTTGTTTCCGTTCTCAGTTTTTAGTGTACGATGAAAAACTTCAGACTTTGAAATTGTTGGTTTCTATCTTTACCTCTACCATACCCTGCATAATTTATATTGCTTTCAACTAATTTGCAAGAAATTGCCAAGAAAATGTTTCAGTTATATTTTATTTACTATTTTTACTGGTTTTGTGACGATTGGTTATAATTACTTTACGTTTTTTTCTAACTTGTTCTTACAGTAGCCTGTTCACTTCCTGATCATGTATGTATATTTTTGTAATTTGTTTTTGTTGTTGTTGTTGTTGTTCTAATATTTGGAAAATCGCAACACAGTGTTTTTGTTCAGACTAAGTGTAAAGTGTTTATTTATTAGTCAACATTGTATAAAACCTGTTGATATTTTTTCAGCGATTTTATTTATGGTCTTACTTTGGTGACAGGGTTTTAATGTGACTTGACTTACCTTTTGACTTGTAACTATGTCCTACAACGTAGACATTATTTTAAAATCATAATTCCGAGTTAAGATAACTATGTCTAGTTAGTTTTGTATTATAAAAATATCAGAAGAATACGGTTTATTATGATGTTTTTTTTGTATTTGAATGAATTTTCTTCCTTTTAAATTTACATTAAATAATTACTTACTTCATTTGTAAATTCATTTTGAAGACTTTATGAAAAAACACTAAAAAAATAGCACATTAGTGCTATCCATTAGGAGGACATATTTAGTATGTCTACTCTTTTGATAAAATGCCTGTCAAAAAATCTCATAACAGTTTTATAATAAATTAAAAGCAATCATATTGAATGTATGTGATTTATTTAATTTTTAATAGACCATGAATCAATATTTCATGTACTTGATAGAAAGATTCTTTTGTAGTCAAAAGACTTTGACAGGTAGCTTTCTGAATGATTAATGTCCAATTACTAAATCCTAAAAACGATTCGTGTCGCCTACGAATATTAAAATTTATTAGTTTATTGTAAATGAGATTGTTAGATTGGCAAATGATCCAATGTGATGTGATGGTTAGATTTCACCACTGCTTAGCATAGGCTTTGGCTGTGTGAGAAATATTACCTATCTTAGGAACTAACATGTTAAGTACCGCCCCCCCCCCCCTCCCACTAAAATGTATAAATGTTATGTAATGAAAAGGCAAAAATAATTTTGTTTTTAACTATAAAATTGAGATATTTTTCAAATTTATACGTACGTTTAATGAAATGACCGAGACCGCATCTGTGCATATGATTCTTCGTATTTTTTTTCTGTTAATTTACATCCTAAACTAGACAAGGCCAAAATATATAAGAATGATAATCAATCGATTTTGATAACTATTTTCTTGTTCTAACAAACTGTGATATATTTACTTACTAGATAAACATTTTGTCCCAACTATATCGAATATAAAATGTCCATTTTAAGATATTAGTCGACAGCCTCTACGTAAGATCCCATAAGTACCGCATAAGTGATATGCATTTGGCTTTACTACTAGTATTGTAATCTATTGACTGCCTCGTTGGTCTAGTGGCTACATATAAGGCAACAGACACGGTGGTCCTGGGTTCAATTCCCAGGTCGGGCCAATAAAATATTATTGAGATTATCTGTCGAAAATTCTCAGTAGCAGCCCGGGGTCTGCACTGCACGCGTGCAAGCGTGTACATTTCCTTGCCTAGGAAAGCACGTAAAGCCGTTGGTCCTGCGTCCTGAATTCTTTCCGGTCGTGGCGGTTTGCTATCGGATTATGGGCGGTTTGCTATCGCACACACTTGTGCACTTTAATATCTCCTGCGCAGTTGGTTGGTCGCTAATCTCTCTTGAGATTGGCCGCCGCGGCCAAAATCGGGCAGGAGGACTATTGTTACTTTATCGAAAGATGTGTAAAGAACATAAAAATAAATTAAATATCGATGTATAAAAAAAAGTAATTAATGAATCCCAACTGCTTGTACATAAATGTGACAACATTTATAACTTCACCATGCTTACCGTATAAATTAAATATATATTTATATATAGAATATAGTGAATTCCACTTACAGTATTGTTGAAGCTATCTATGAAATTGCACCTCTTAAATAAAAAAACTAATAAATCTAGTCAAATAACTGATATATTTAAACTGGCATCCAGCTTAATTATAAAAACGCTAGTATAGTTATCCAAAATTTACATGTATTATAATATGCTTTCTTGCTTAACTTACATTTTGCAGACAATATGGGATCTAACGTAGGAACAATCGAGCTAACATTTTAAGTACATCCTCAGGTTTAGTATTGTTAATTTTAATATAATATCTTATTCTGAGTTAAATAAATTTCATACTAACCTCCATAGTTGGGTCTCACTCGTTTATCATAGCTTACGCTCAACGAGTCGAGAATCGCCGAGATGTTCACATCACCAAACATACCACCTCCTCCAGCTCCGCTAAAACAAAAGAAAACAACAAATATATAAAAACGAATGGAGAACAAAGCGACTAAGTGAATATAACATAATAGCCTTATTCACTTTTAATTTATTATAATTAAATACGAATAAATAAATATAATAATAGAAGTTCGTTAATAATTATAATATATTTTTTAGTGTTGTAATAATGTAGGGGAGAAGAGAGTGGCGGTGGATAGGGCTCATAAGAGTTAGACATCCTGTTTTCCGTCACGGCATACACGAAGATCTTAACACTTAGATGCGTCAATATAATATGTTTCACATCAATAAACCGATTGGTTAAACCAAATCAAAATTATTTTCTTTTCGATAATTTGTTTATATTAATTTGTGAAGGATTGTAGCGAATTGCAGTACGGGATAAACATTAGATATGTAATTTGAATATGAAATACATAGATGCCGCATTCTGCAATTTATTGCCAAGGAGAAGCCATACTCGTATTTAGTACAAATTAATATTGGTCTGAATTTCCGTTAAATATCATATCTTCGTTATATATTTCTTATTTGTTCTAAGAGAATCATATATGAAAAATATTTACTTAAGATCTAAATATGATCATAATCACTTTTGAAAATTTAGGGAAAACATTATAGATTTTTCTGTTACGATATTTTATACTATTAATATAGTTCTTCAAACGAAACCAAAGAAAAAACAAGACAATCAGTTGACAAACGGAGGAGCAGAACTGCTGCCTTTGATAGGAGAAAATGCACAAAAAATGTAAATGATTGAAATCTGTGCCAAGCTCTTGAATAATTTAACAAACTTTCGGTCATTCACATTAGGTTAGCCCGCCACTTGCAAACTATCATCGATTCTAACTTACGTTATCCGAAAGAAGCCAAACATCGATAAGTGTTTGGAAGAAGTATTGAACAGATTTTGTAGTATACTAATTACCAGATTTTAATTACTCGATATCTCATTATTCACATTTTATTATCACGAAAAATCAGTATTTCTATGAGTGAAATTGCAAAACAAAGTTAAGTGCTTAAGTGATGTTACCTAAAAATAAAATACACTCGAAAATTTGTTAGTGAATAGCGCTCTCGTAAAACGAAACGATACAATGCGATCCAGGAACACTCGCATACGTCTATTAAAGGTATTCAAAAATGTATTGAGGAATCAATGTTGTTTCACACTCACGTACTAAGCTGAACACGAGTTCCATTTTTAAGCTTTAACGTTTTGATGTTTTTTTATTTACTTTTAGTATCTATAGGATTTGAATACTTGTTTTTTTTTCAGAGGATTGTCGAATTGTTATGCTTTACTAGGGTATTTTAGGGCAAATATTTCTTCACAAATAATGTGAGGTGCTATAAAATAGACAGTATGATTGTCTTCAAGGTATTAGTATATTATAACTTTAAAAAAACTTCAATCGGATTTTTGCGTAGAATATATTGGACATATGACGCAATAGCAAAATTAGCAAATATTTGATAATCAAACTGTATTGTTACCAAAACGATTTTGGATATATTATATTAGCTCAAACTGCGAAATTTAACTGCAACGTGAAATAATTTTTTAAGTGTTTACCTTCTACTTAAGCGGACACATAACGATGTGTGTTCGCTTAAAATATTGCATGTAGTGCTTAACGTGAAAATTCATAAACTTATTAAAGAGAAATCAATATAATATTGCTATGTATGAATAGTGTGTTATGTTATACTTTTTACCAATTTTATTGAAGAGAAAATTTTGAAACTTTTTCCATTGCGCCGCTCCGAAACATGCTGTTAAATACAACATAAACACGGGCTATGAATTCCCATAAAGAAAAGTTTTAGTTACATTTAACAAGGAACGTAATAATTACATCATTCATTTGTAACCACTATTGAAATGAAATTAATACGAAGAGAAAATAAAAATCCAACCATAGTTCGCCTCAGCGCGAGCGAATTCGCGTAGATACATAATTGCGTTCAAGAATCAACTTTAATTCACAATCCAAGTTCGAAATACAGTTAGTCGGCTTACCCGGTGATTATATTCTTTCCTCGTTTTAAAGTTACTTTGAATTAAATTCAAAGGCGAAAACTCTCTATTCCTCAAAGATTGGACTAAGCAAATTTCCAATCCGATTTAAAACGGTACTCAAAAGAGATATACAATAAATAAACTGGCACAAACCGATAGACATGATAGCGTTCGAGTTCGTCGTAATCTCGTCTAATTTAATCTCAAGTCAGCAGTTACCACTGTACTACATAATTGGTTCAATCAAATACTGGCTGTTTAAAATTTCCCATTTTAATATTTATTTAAGGTTTTCTTTTACGACAATTAAATTTCAATTTCCCGTTGCAATATTCTAGTTTAAAATTTACAAATCTGAACTTGGATATTATAAGATTAATAATTAATGTGAAATAATATATAACATGTTTAGGCCTTAGTTCATTGATGCGTCTTTCGAGTAATGTGTATTTTTTTTAAAAACAACGAAAAATGAAGTGCTGTTTTCAGAGTGATTCAGTTTCATTACAATTAAAAGAATATCTATTATGTCTCCGATTAGTGTTGATGTCTATGGAAGCAGGCGACATCGTACAAACACGAACATGCATTTGCTTAATTGCCAATATAGCCTTAATTAAAAATGGACATTGCTTAGTTTAAAAAATTGAATTTAAGTGTTAATTTATTTAAGTCGATTAATTCAATGCCAGAATAAATTAATGTCAAACTTATAATAATAAAATATTAAAGTATATAAATTTTCGTTAATGAAGCACATTCTTTCTCTCTCTTTCTCAGCACAAGCTCAATGCACAGCATTTACTATTCCCACCTGATGGGTCTGCCTTCTTAGTCTTTTACTTCGCTCTATTCGACGTATCGTTTTCAGTAACATTGCAGTAACTAAGATCTTTTCTGAACGTTAAGCACATTCATTTAAATAAATTCAATTGAAAGTGGATTATTTCTTTTCTTTACCAAATTGTATTGGTTACATGCATAACGATTAGTATTTGATATATTAAAAGCCGAGATGGCCTAGAGCGTGGTGGAATACGCTTCAAACCTTCTCATTAAAAAGAGGAGAAGAGGCCTTAGCCCAGCAGTGGGACATTCACATGCTGTTATTATTATTATATTAAAGCAAATGTCTTTGCAATTGCATTCAATCGCTTCGCGTAATACATTGCTCGATTGGATAATTACAATCTAACTGCAGATAACTCTATTCTTGAATAGATACGGATTCCTTCGAGAACATTACTCTTACTGTACTGTTTGTTCTTTTGCCCAAGATTTTCGACAGCTTAAACATATCAATAATGCCATACAAGGATTCAATATACCTAAATGAAAACACCGCAAAACACCATTGTGAATATTAGAATGTTATCTATGACATATAACCCTATGACGAACTTTTAACGAGCAAACATACGAATTATGTTAGAAAAATATCACTACAGAGGTGCCTGCTAATGATCTGGTAATTCCTGTACAAATAATTAAATCAATTTTAATCAAATTACATTTCATCAGGACTGATGCAAGTATTATTTTTTTTATAAGCCTGTTTCTAGACTTTGATTATAAGACTTAAACTAGCCTAGACGAGACCAGCAGACATACTATAACATAATTATGCATCAAAGGCATCATTTCTATTGTTGGCTTTTGTTAGTTTTTATGACAACAACCTTGTTTGAAATATAAAATGATTTTATATTATACTAGCTGATACCCGCGACTTCGTCCGCGTTGCTTGATATATTAACAAAGCTTTCTTATTTACGAAGGAAAAAAACATCAAAAAGATCGCAAGCAAAAATATACTTTGTTTAAACATACATCACTGAACACGCAGTGCAATTATACAAATCGTTGTTTCTTGAAACTTTAATAACTTTTTATTAAATGAAGATATAGCAATATTTTTTTTTTATTTAAGAAATAAAATTTAGAAAATTTCATTGAAATCTATTCAGTAGTTTTTCCGTGATGCGCGCACAACTGCAGACCTCTATCATTTTATTTATATAGATAATTGAATGCGATTATTCAATAATGAGATGTTCCAATGAAAACAAAAGTGGCTATTCACGTCTGTCCTTTTGTTCCTTACTTATTCTCTAGTAGATACTCATTCGATTTTAATGCAACACAACAATTACGTTCGTTTTCTTCAAAAGTATACAAGGTAAAATAATATTAATATTTTTATAACAGTAGAGTTTTTTGATGTTTTGTAATAAAATTAAAGTTAAAAGGAACGGTCGGATAACGTTTAGCATAGATCTGTAAATATTGTAACAAAAATATCTTTGTCCCAACATGTAGTACGTATTGATAAATTCATTTTTGAACTCAACATTTGAATTATGTGTCGCTGTGTTAGACATATGTCATGTAACTGTAGTCAATCCAAATAAATAAATATATCTTAAGTTGCTTATCAAATTAATGTACCACAAATATCTATTTGGATTTATTTATTTATTTAGGACGACCTAATATAGTGGATACATTTTTACTATTTAAGACTTACAAACAAATAATATTTCAAGTTGAAAATTACCGGTCTTACTTATAAAGATCGCTTAGCGGCTGTTTCTTTAAAAGTTATTTAATAACTTTATTTTATTATTGATTAAAAATAAACGCATAAAACTGTGTGTTGTGTAACTATTTAATCAATTACGTAATCAATTATTTATTTTATTATAAATAAGGTCGTTATCTATGATATAACTAACAATATGTTATCAAAACGTGCATACAGATTTTATAAACAAAAAAATCAGTAACATTATTGAACAATTATTATTAACAAAAATATGAAATAAGTATTAACAAACATGATTTATTATGTATAACGTATTATATAACATTTTAAACAGAGACAGTAAGGACATCATCAAGCGTCGTTAGAATTCAGCGCAACAACTTCTCGTTTAGAAATGCAATTGTGTAAATAAGATAAACGATCCACCATTAAACTTTTCCTAACTATACTGTACATTTAAGTTTGATTACTTATCTTGAATTGATACGAGGCACATTAACTCTGGACTGTCATTCTTTATATATCTTTTAGTTATCGCCTATCATTATATTATAATTTTAGGTTTAATTTAAATCTACATGGTAATGTGGGTTTTGAAATTGTAACAATGTGAATTCAGTAGAAATATTTTAAGTACAGTAATGATTTTGTTGTTGTAAATTAAACAATTAATCCAGTGTCATCTTAGCTTCAGACATACGAATTAGAGCATATTAATGAACAATACTTAGACAGGACGAGAGAAAAACAGTGGTTGGTTTCAATAAAAACAAGAAGTAAACCTTAGTTCCTTTATTATATTTCGACTTCACATAAAAATGCTACAGAAATTAACTATTTTAACTAAATTTTGACTTGATAATTTGTGAATTACCAATTGTTAATATGTATTTGTGTGAATTTTTTTTACGAAATGGAATGAATTATGCAAAATTCTCGTATTTTAATAAAACTTTACCTAACAAAAGTTTGACATGTACTAAAATTGTGTCAGAGTTATAGGTCCCAATGGATCATGAGACACGTTTCCGACAAAATAAATTTATCTTTTATTGAATTTCGATAACTATTCCAAACTAAAGAAGCATAAGTACATATGAAAGCGACTTAAGCAATTATACGATATTAATTACAATTATTATATTATTTTAATGATGAAACACTCAAAATGGCGTAATACTACAGTCGTTTTTGAATAATTAGTACTCAAAAAGTGTTCAAGCGTGCTTGTGGTTTATATTTAAAACATCACAATTTCATATCCAAAAATAATAATAACCATACTATTAACTCGAAATATTCTAACGATCTATTTACTTTGCAATACGTAATTGTGTTAATGACCCTGTAATATTTTACTCTAACTATATTGTAGACAACAAAAGTAGTTCATTAATAAATGAACGTAAGCTCGGCAGGGAACCGCACAGCGGGAGGTAGGAATTAAGAGAAAAAGATACGACTATTCCCCTCATTATAGTCTACAGTAAAGATTTCGCAAGATATAACAATAAATTTAGTTAATTAATTTGTATTTCACCTATGAAATTCTATTGTAACATATCGAACAAAATATTTTCATTTTCGTATCCACGAAAGTGCAGCAATTCAATTGCGAATACGGATTAATTAAGTTGAAATAAAAATCAAATATTTCAAAATTTTAACTAAATAAATATTTTCGTATTTTAATTAACATGAAATTTTAAACAAAGTTGTTGAAATGTTATTATTATTTTTACAATTAAATCAAATGAAATCATTTGTTGAAATTGACTTCGACAGAAGTACTGTAAAAAACGTTTTAATTAAAGTATTTAAAATGCATGTCATAATATTGCAAGGGTTAGGTCGGGCAGTTAAGAAAAAAAAATGTAAAAAAATGCCTTTGTCTCATTTGTATTGTTTTGTACCCATAATTACAACAAGTCTATCTAAAAACTAGAATAAAGCAATAAAAAATCATTCATTCATTGTATAGGCAGGCGGACGAGCATATGGGCCACCTGATGGTAAGTGGTCACCAACGCCGATAGACAATGGCATTGTGCGAAATGTTAAGCATCGCTTACATCGCACCACCAACCTTGGGAACTAAGATGCTATGACCCTCGTGCCTGTAATTACATTGGCTCACTCGATCTTCAAACCATTACAAAGTACTGCTAATAAATCTCCGGAACAAATCAATAATTATTTATACTTCACTCGAATAACTGCAAAATAACTAAAAAAGCTGTTAAATGACTGTTAAACAATACGCCCCGACGTATTTTAACACAATTTTAATTTATCAATCTTCGTTAAGAGTGATTTCATTTTGAATCACTCCATCACAGTTAACATGTCACCAAATAGAAAGGCATGTTTCATCATGTAAATTGTTGTAAATTTAAATTGAATATGTCAGCTAACATGTAGGCAAGTATAGGCAAGTGGAGGCAACACGTAGGCAAGTTGTCAATTAAGGAATTGGTTTCACATCAGCTATCCGATGTTAATTGATATTCTGAGATATGAGTGATTGAATGCAAAATACTGTTTTGTTAAAAAAAAGTTTTTTTTTTTTAAATTTTATTCTCTTAAATTCGTTTGTCGGCTTTCGAATGAAAATTAGTTTTTAATTTAAAGGCGATAATTTAATTAATTTTAATAATTTATTGATCGTAGTCATTGCGTATCATTAACGTAATTATTGTCTCTTGTATCATTTGCTATGAAACCGAATTTAAAAATACAATCGGTAATGGCTTTTAGTAAAGTAAATGGTCAAAGTAAGTTTCTTCTTAAAAAACACATTGAATGCCACAGCTTCGATTCCAAGTGACTTAAAAGCTTAATATCAATCGTATTTATAAAAAATATATCAAAAACATTATTAATCATTATTTTTTTAAATAAAGGAATTTATGTATTTTATATTTTGTTTCCGTAAAGCCTGCATGATGTTCAATTTATGTAGATTCGAATTTTATGCCGATGTTGTTACAGACATCCATTAAAATATTGATTATTTATTTATTTTGAACAAATAATACATAAATAATTTTCTGATTAAAATATTAGCGAGTTTTATTTTTTTATTATTTTGACAAAAGTTTTAATTTACATAAGACTAAAAAAGGAAACAAAGGAAAAAACTTATTACATCTATTATAGGAAAAAATTACCTAATTCTTAGACAGAGCCGCAAATAAATGGCCATCGCATAAAAATATATCATTCTTGAAATAATAGGCTAGTCAGTTTGATGATGGTGTCCAACTGCGCACATATACAAGTAAACAAGTATGTTCTTAATCATAGAACAGCAATCCAGATGGAGGGCAATCCAGGGAGCTTCAGGAGTAATAACAGCAACAGCTCAGAATTTTGAAGTTAGGTGCATACACCCCCAACTCCAAAACTCCAAGCCACTACTGCAAAGTTCTTGATCGAAGAATGGTTCTGCTGGAACTGGTTCAGCTTTATAAGCCAGCCGCTAAACTAACAAGACAGTTCAATAAAAAAAAAACCGTTTACAAAAGTAATAAATATAACAAACTTAAACATTTCTCATCATACAAGTTATTATAACAGCAGAGCGCTTCCATTTATGAACATTACATGTAATTAACAACTTAATTAAACTTATATTTGAACAAACACAGAAATGACTGCTGACATTTCCAACCAAACAAGTTACATGCTAGAGTTTAAAGCTATCTTTAAACGATGCAAACTGTTTCATTTATTATGCAATACTAGTTTTGATAACTTGTGTCATCAAAGGCAGCGCTAATTATAATATATGAAACAACTTTCTACTTAGTTCAATCATGATCTTTAATCTAAGTGTAAATTAAAAATTCATGTGTTCTAAGAATTAACTAAGTAAAGTCTAAGATCATTTATTAATCTTAATTTCACAAATAAATCAAACCTTAAAGTACAACAATCAGATGGAGGATTTCATACATCAAATAAAATGAATATTTTTTTTTCCAATCAAATAAAAATCCCACATACATAATAGTCAAAGTAATAACAGACATTTACATCATTAATATTTTTTAGCAAATACAAATTCTTATGAGTAATTTTTTGAACTTCAACAAAAAGCACGAGATGAATAATAAGAAATCACATGCAATAGCAGGGGTGGAACCCGCAGCCTTCGATTAAGATTTTTCGACAACTGGGCCAATTGCATTTAATTCACCTCATCTTTTTATCATTTACAGCTTCGTTCATCCGATCAAGAACGAAACCATTATATATTATAATAATTAATCTTGTGCTTTCAATACGAAAATTATTAAGCAACAAATTGAAGCATGTATTTTAACTTTTTTTTTTTATTGCATAGGAAGGCGGACGAGCATATGGGCCACCTGATGGTAAGTGGTCACCAACGCCCATAGACATTGGCGTTGTAAGAGCTGTTAACCATCTCTTACATCGCCAATGCGCCACCAACCTTGGGAACTAAGATGTTATGTCCCTTGTGCCTGTAATTACACTGGCTCACTCACCCTTCAAACCGGAACACAGCAATAACAAGTACTGCTGTTTTGCGGTAGAATATCTGATGAGTGGGTGGTACCTACCCAGACGAGCTTGCACAAAGCTCTACCACCAAGTGGAACTTACTGTCTTGAATATAAGCGTCATGCGTGTATGCGTGCGGTTGTGTGTATTTCAAAAGGTAGAGTAACCTTGACAAATAAGATTTTATTAGACACTTAAAATAGCTATAATTGTTTACAAATATAATAAAAACTTCAATTAAGTAGATGATGCTAAATATACCGTTTGTAGATATTGAATGATCTTATAACATTCAAAAATCATGGGTCATCATCATGGTAATTATAAATGTTGTGTATTTTTACAGAAGCCTTAAATGATAAAATCATAAATAATTTCATCAATAATATAAGTTACATCAAATATTGCTTATTTTCTATGCTGATATTTATAGTCAAAAGGTCTCGTCACTACATTGGTTCTTATTTAAGCCCTTAATTCGGCGTTTAATATTGACTTTTCGATTAAATTGAGTTACAATGTAACATTACTAATAACTGATCGATTTTGACAAATGAGATATCAATCGATCCATCTTCATCACGCTTGTCACATATGTCTCGGTTCAAGTAACATCGAGTTTGCTATGACAAATTATATATCTATTCATATCTTCTAACTTGTATAAAATTTTAAGAAACCCACAAAGGTCGCGGTTATTTGTGTAACTAAGGGGTAAGTTTAGGGTGTAATGGTAAAATATGATTTCCACACTAAAACGAGTTTAAAGCTTTTAAGGCTAAGTTTTTTAAGTTTTTAAAGCCAAAAATATATTTTTTACAAAGAAGTATTTAATTTCAAATAACGTAACATTTTAATACCCATTAGGGTAGAAATCGGTTAATATTTGTTACCCAATAGCGGTTGGGACCACTTTTCTTCAAATGCATCATTTATCCGTCTTTCGAATTGAAAAATAAATATATACATATATGATAAAAAGATTAAAAGCAACGTCAATAATCTTATAAATACTTATTATTTAATAAGGCATAAGCGAATATTTTATAAATAAATACTATACATTGTAAAATTTCTAAACTTTTAACTCCCAGAGTCCCTGGTAAAGATGGAAAGGTATTTCCAATTGAAAAAGCAAAAATGGAGCATTCGAAGTTTGTAAACTATTTTGTTTACCCTCGAGGAATGATCTTCTACTTTCTGTCTAAACTTCACCGACACGAACTTTCATCAAAACTTTCAAAACAATGAATTCCTCCACATGGAATTCGAAACACAAAATCACAGTTATTTAATTTCAGGCACATTTATTTAGCTTGTGTTCTTAAACTTATGTGTATTTAAAACGTGTTTTATTTTTATTTTCAATTGCTGGTGTATTCTCTAGTAATTATATTACTAATTTAAACATTGCCTTGTATTTTACAAAAACATTTAAGCCCATGAACATTCCTGAACAGTTGTGCTTGCTTTGGATATAAACCCGCGATCTTGACTTAGTTTCTTTAAATACGAGGTCATCACGGAATGACATAATTAGAAAATAAGAATCACATTAAGAAAAATACACTTACACTATAGAAAACTTTATTTACTTTTCTCTCCACAAAGCTTAAAATATTTTTAAAGGAATCAGGTATCATAACTCCGTGGAATGGTGGCAAGAATTCTAATAGCATTTCCCGTTTAATCGTAATTCCGATTCTCTGCGTGAAAAATGAACCGGCTCTCGTATCATCGGCGCCAGCGGCAATAAAGAATGGTGCTAAAAATCTTTTCATATTGCTTTAGACCTAATGTCGTAGCAAAGAATCGTTGATATTTATTTTACGAAAAGTATAATCAAAAGCTTTGTTATTGACAATAATTATTAACGATATTATTGATACACACACGGGGGGTAAAATCGTATAGTAACACAGATGATCTAAAATTAAAAAACAAATACATTATTCTGCAGAATCCCGACTATCAAACACAGATGCGCTCAATTATAGTTGAAACTTTGCAACTATGCTGTCAACACTAATTTCCAGGGAGCTCTGAATTCGTGGGTTGGTTTAGAATTAGTTGGACAAATCTAAAACTAAACCGAACTCCGAGTCATTTGCACTCAGTCAATGCTATTGTATAACACAATGGACATTGTTGTAATTACTTCCACGCACTAATTACTTATGTAAGCGACATTTACGAAAAAAAAAACCAGCTATTCCTTTTATCAATAAAAATGTTGAAGGTAGCAGTAACAGCCTGAGAATGCCCCACTGCCGGGCTAAAGCCTCCTCTCCTCTTTTGAGGAGAAGGTTTTGGAGCTTTTCCACCCCGCTGCTTCAATGCCGGTTGGTGGAATACTCATATGAAAGAATTCAATGAAATTTGAAACATGCAGGTTTCCTCACAATGTTTTCCTTCAACGTCAAGCAAGAGATGAATTATAATCACTGATTAAGCATATGAAATTCAGTGGTGCTTGCCCGGGTTTGAACTTACGATCATCGGTTAAGATTCACTCGGTTCTTACCACTGGGCCATCTTGACTTTTTTGCAAGTTTTAATTATTTTTAACGTATTTATGGCAAAAGGCCAGAGTTTTTCATTCACTGGAGAGCACTTGATTGAGGAGCCCTCACCGAGTGCCATAGACACTCATCCAACGCTGAGAATCGTTAATTGACTCTCATAATAGCTTTAAAAATTCATAAGACGATGTGTATGAAAACAAAGCAGATATTTAACGCGACAACCAGAGTTGTAATGCATACATCTACAGCTATAAAATCATTTCATTTGCTTTTCCGTATCCTATTTATGTTTGGGTTGCCGATTGTGCTGACGTCATTTGGGAAGGAGTCGTTAGATTCTTAAGTAATCAAACGACCTAAATGCATTCAATCATAACAACATATTATTCAGTTCAAATCAAATTTAACAAGAATTTAAACAAATGTAACAAAATGCAATGGAATATATAAGTATATTTCCTTTCACTTTTTTTTTCTGGATGAATCAACTATTTTATTAAAATATTGAAATATTCATATTTTGCCACATTAAGAATATTGCTAGCGTGCATTGGTATTGCTAATACGATGCAAGGAAAAATGACAGTGATGTATCTTAAGATGAAACTATTATTATTCCAATTATTATTAATTAAAATTTAATCATTCTTACAAAAGATTCTTTCATTAAATACTGAACACTTTTACACTTCTTTCAAATTATACCTGCTAAATAAAATATTATAATGAATATCTTCGATATTCCCGTATTGTGTGTAATTGATTGATAAAAATCATATATCAATATCTATAAAACAATGAATAAGAAATATTTTACTATGATACTATTTAACGCTAATTGAATGTTTTTGTGTGTTTAAAAAATAATAAATAAAACACATTTCGATATTAATTTAAAATTGAACATACTATTATTACGTAAATGTAAAATCAGATAAATTCAAAACAGTCATAAAGTTCAATAATACACAGCCCCAAGTACCCATTTTGCAATTAAACTTCAGCGTTCTGTGAATGACAATGATAAAATGCATTGAATCGTCCAGGAATCAAAAGGAATAACGGAAATCGAGTGGACGTAGCACCAATAGCAAAAGAAGAGAAAAGTCTAATTAAAAATGGAAAATGGAGGTGAGGTGCCTACAGTATAAAGGGCAATACGATATGGTTTCAAAAAGGCAAATCTGCCAATTGATTGATCGTTGAATGATATTGATGATTAATTGAAACGGCAGTGTGTGCCAAGAACGTTAAAAAATAAAAATATGCTTTACTGATGTCTCTTTTGTTACAAGCGTTTTTAAATTTGTCTATTCACATGGTTTAGGAAACGTTTGATTTTCAAATTTAAATATATCGCGGCTCTGATTTCCGCAATAGCTAAGATCACTACAAACACCGTATTCATGGCAAATATTTGAATAGGTTGTCTGGATATTTACGTACGTTTTACCGATCACATACTAGTTTCTGAAGTTTCACAGCTCGGAGGACAGTTCAATGTTCAATGTTACGAGTTTATTTATTTACTAAATGCTTAACACGGTTTAGCATGTGCACAATTATAAATAAGTCAAAAATTGACTAATTGAAATAAAACTCTGAGTTTTATCGCGTTTCAGTTCGTAAACAGATTTTATGATTTACATTTAGTTAAAAAAATATATAACTTATTGATAAATTTACGAACTGAATTATAATTCTACCCGTCGGATCGAAACATACCTATTACAGTTACATAAATAGTCGATTATCGTTGCTTTATAACTAACTCGGAGCTAGCTTTAGCCTAGCTTTAGCCCGGAGCGGCAAACTTAGACTTCGCGCTTTGTCCTACTATTAATTATATTCGCCTAGATAGAAACAGTCATTGTTTTTTTTTTTTTTTTATTGCATTGGAAGGCGGACGGGCATATGGGCCACCTGATGGTACGTGGTCACCAACGCCCATAGACATTGGCGTTGTAAGAGCTGTTAACCATCTCTTACATCGCCAATGCGCCACCAACCTTGGGAACTAAGATGTTATGTCCCTTGTGCCTGTAATTACACTGGCTCACTCACCCTTCAAACCGGAACACAGCAATAACAAGTACTGCTGTTTTGCGGTAGAATATCTGATGAGTGGGTGGTACCTACCCAGACGAGCTTGCACAAAACTCTACCACCAAGTAGTTTATTTACTATAATTATTTAATAATAGTGTTTGTAAGACAAATAATGATAATATATTTCAATGGTGTTAGTTCAAGTCTGTTAAAGTTTACGTAGATATCAGCTATTCTACCAACAAACAAACTTAGCATTACTGCGTTATAGTTTGAAGGTTGAGTCAATGGAATTATAAGCAAAAAGAATATAAAATCTAAGATTTAGTTTTATTAAATTTTATTGTATTTAATTTTTTACTCCATATACTTTTAACAGTAACAATGCTTGTAGACGGAGGTAACTGATTACCGTCAGATGAAAACTACACCCATGATAACTGATATTCTCAAAGCACTTAAGAAAAATAATAAATACCAAAGTTCCTTTAAAGTCTGATCATATTATATTTCTTCATCGTTATGCAAGTAATCGTTATTAATGAATGTTGTTAGTGCAACGTCGCCTTAGAGCTGGTTCACATTAAGGCCAACATTTATCGTCCGACAAATGTTTCGGATGTATATTAGCATTTTGTATGTGAATAACGCTATTATCATTAGTTGAGTCCGATACGACTACGAAAAACTATCGGCCAGCAGATATTTAACGAATAACTTATCGCAATATAAGTATATTTATTTATGTATAATTCTATATAGCGTAATCGGGATGATGAATTCTTTTGTATAATAAAAACCCCACAGACACTTTTTGCAAGGAAGTTCTTCAGTATACTTAACGAGCGATGAAACGTTTTCAAATCGAAATAGATGCTGAGTTTCGACTATTCTTGATAAAATTTACTTTTCGAATCGATGGTAGAAACTACAAAAGTTACGACTCAAGAGTCACTTGGAATAACTTACTTATTTTATTGTCACGTATTGTAAATTTATTTAAATTGACCAGCTACAAAATGTTGGGCCAACACGGACTGACAGCTACGAAATGTCATTTAAAATAATAACTCAATATTACGTTGTTATTTTCAATACAAATACAAAATTAGTTTTGAATTCCTAATTAATTAATGGCCGTTTGCAAACACATTGATTTCGGTTACATTAACATCAAACAGAACGTTTAATTAAAATGACCAAATCAAAATAGACTTGTGATTATTACAATTTAACCCCTGACTGCGTGAGAGTGATTGATTTTAAATTGTATAACTAATTGAATTCGCAATAAATATTTTACTCAGTAATAGAATTTATTAATTTAAACTTAGTATAAAACTTAAGATAAATTTTATTGCACGATAAAAACAGATAAAATAAAGCTTTTTTTATTTAGGAATTTTATATGCTACAAGTAAATTTAATTGCATGTAGTTACATATATATTTTATTTGAACAATTAAGTAACTACAAACTCTCTTGGCTCTTTGAAATAATGTACAATCCGAAACGGTGGTCAATGAAATCTCATATAATGACGATTCTAAAGTGCTTAAGGGAAAATATATTTGGATTTCGATTTTGTGTATTTTATATTAGGTCACACCAATGGTCTTATATCAACACTTTAAGTTTGCGAGAAGTGTGACTATTCAAAAAACTAAGACAAGGAAAAACGAAACGGTTAAAAATACCTCTCAGCTAGTTAATTTTTGGCCTTTATAGTGAAAATCTTAAATCAATACACTTGTTAATACTCCGATGATTAAAAAGTAAAAAAAAGTAAGAGCCTGTGAATGTCCCACTGCTGAGCTAAGGCCTATTCTCCTTTGAGGAGAAGGTTTTTTTAGAGCTTATTCCAATGCAAAGAGCTGCTCCAATGTGGGTTAGTGGAGTTTATTCCTCCTCCGATAATCAAATAATTTTAATTTAATTTTACTTACATTAAGAAATATTCCATGTCGAACCAGTGCAATGAAAAAAACGCATCTTGTGTGAGCAACACAAGATCAAAAAGTCGTAAAGACTAAGCCCTACCAAGCCACTACCAACTTTAATATCTCCTCTGTCCGATTCATCTCTTTTAAATCTGCGAAATAAACCACATTGGGGGCAATATAAAAAAAATTACCGAAGAAGTAATTGCCCAGCCTTGGGATATAATCCCTATGTGTATGAACTGTATTTGTTAAAGTCAATCTCCATTTCCATGTCTCTGATCTGGGTGGCTTTCAAAATTATTAAAAAAACTATCTATTAGACTGTAATCAAAATACGTGACAATTATTTAATAAATAAAACTTTATTAGTTAAATATTAGAGCTTATATAAAATGAAAACTCAACACAAAATACAACCACTATTCATCAATTTACAAACAAATTTAAACAAACAATAGTGCAATGAAGCTTTACGTAGGTGTGATCGTACGTAGAATTGTTGAGAATTAAAGCTTTTATTTGATTGGACGTTTAGATTGAGAGTAAGCGAATCAATGATTTCAACCAACGTATTTGTCTATTTGCTGAAACTGAGTGAGTTATTGGGCTGGTTTATTGATATTTTGTTAGATTTAGGTATATTTGATTTACTGAAATACACGAAAGAATTTAAAAAACAAAGAGTAAACAAAGTTAAGACTGTACCATGATTTCTTATTATGAGACGAAAAACCCTCATGGATATACATGAATACAAACAGAGATATTAATGTACAATATAATTTCGTGATAAAAGGACTTCAAAACGTAGTCTGTTAAATTTAAAAATCGAACAAGCTATATATTGAAAAATAAACGCCAATAAAATAAATCCTAAATGGAAAGTTAAAAATCGAATAAACGAATGAAATCGGTTTAATATTTCGTTAGGTTTAACATTCGCGAGTGATTTTTTATTAATTGAATCGTATTTTGATGATCAAATAAATCCTAAAACTTTAAAACTATTAGAATTTCTATTTTAAAACAATGGAATTACTTTTATAACATAATACATCAAGAGTAACAAGCTTACAAATTTTATAAATAATTAAAATTCTGACATTAATGAAGCAAAATCTTGGGTCTCGCTTGACATTTGGAAGATTAAAAAACAGCGGTATGTGGCCCTGAGCGACTAATCAGGAAAATGCACCGTACCGTATAAACGGAAACACCACGAGAAATTATTCAACGTATTTGAAACCCACTTGACTGCAGTCATCTGAACTAGCATAGCGATAGCTAGGGGTTGTTGACTTGTGACCGAGGCACCAGTATAAGCATGACATAACCTATATTTAAATTTAACTGATTTGAAATATGAAAATGTATTTGCTAATTTTATATTTTGTACAACATAAAATACACAATACAATAGAATTTTTTTCTCGGTTACCATTAATTGAAAGGTCATAAAATATTTCATTAGTTTTAGCTAAGCAAAATATTGTTTAATTTAGAGTTATTTTATAAATTAACATCAGCTATATAAATATAATGATAGAGGTCTTCAGTTGTGCGCGCATCACGGAAAATGTACTGGATAGATTTCAATGAAATTTTCTAAATTTTATTTCTGACACTTGGCTCTTATCAAAAAATTATTTTATTGCGATATCTTCATTTAATAAAAAGTTATTAAAGTTTCAAGAAACAACGATTTGTATACGCACTGCGTGTTCAGTGATGTATGTTTAAACAAAGTATATTTTGCTTGCGATCTTTTTGATGTTTTTTTCCTTCGTACATAAGAAAACTCTGTCAATATATTAAGAACGCGGACGAAGTTGCGGGTATCAGCTAGTTATAAGCAAAATAAGCAAAATTTATAATTTTGATTAGAAGTGGTTAAGTCAAATAATATTGGTTTTACCTCTTGAATTTAACTTAAATCTAAGTTTCATCCGATCCCTAATAGCATATTACATAAATGACGTTTTTCTCTAAGTGCCTTGAATGTGGACTGGCGAAATAACGCCAAACTTAAGATTTTTCATCTCAATTAAAGATAACCTCAATCTTCATGGTATATGCAGGTAGTAGTTCATTTGTTCTGTATTCTGTGTTACGAGATTGCTACGATATAAATTTAACTTGACCTTTAAGTTAGAATAGTTAAGTTGATAGGAGACGTGGATTTTAATAAGTGACGAGTTCAAACTTACACAACAGCGAGTTGTGTACTAACTATAGGTTTAATATTATACTCTGAATCATTGAGTATAATTTGGTGAGGATACCTGTTTGTCCGGCATATACAGATCTCTGAATATGTAAGTTGGTAAATTTCTAATGAAATTAAATGTTTTTTTTTCAATTTTAAGTAATAATACAATAATGATTGCAGTGCGCTGCCACCTTCAATACTTTCATGTGGCCACACGATGCCTGACATCAAAATCAGGCAGCGTGATGTGCGTGCAGAGCTGCAATCACTCGATGTACGGAAAGCTAGTGGTCCCGATGGAATACCAGCCATAGTGCTTAAGAAATGTGCAGCGGAGCTGTCTCCTGTGTTGACGCGCCTGTTCTAACTGTCTCTCTCTACAGGATGTGTGCCGGATTCTTGGAGAGAAGCTAATTTGCAAGCGGTTCCCAAAAAAGGGGATCGATCAGACTCGGAAAATTATCGGCTAATAGCTTTCACCTCGATTATCTGTAAGGTGATGGAACGGATCTTAAACAATCAACTGATCCATTACCTAGAAGATCACTGTCTAATTAATGATCGACAGTACGGGTTTCTTCTAGCGTACGTAACACACCTCTGGGGTCAAGCTACCGACAAGCATGGGGAGTCGTTGGCTGTCAGCCTCGATATCTCCAAGGCTTTCGACAAGGTCTGGCACAGAAGTCTTCTCTCCAAGCTGCCGAAATACGGTCTGCCAGCTCAGCTCTGATTGCCAGCTTCCTACACAAGCGTAGCCTTCGCGTTTTAGTCGATGGTTGCGCTTCACAATTCCATGTAGTGAATGCTGGGGTCCCCCAGGGGTCTGTGCTATCTCCCATACTCTTTCTTTTGCATATCAATGATATGCTCCCTCTCGGGAACATACATTGCTATGCAGATGATAGTACAGTGCATGGGGGATACCACGGACGCACAGTAGCCGGGCGGGCGGAAATTGAGGAGAGGCGGAGGGATCTTGTTGTTGAACTGGATAGGACGTTAGGACTCATCGCCAAATGGGGCTCTGACAATTTCGTTGAGTTTAAGGCCAAGAAAACACAGGTATGCGCTCTCACAGCGAAAAAGTCACCATTTTCCCTTCCTTCTTCCCTCTGTGGCACTATGCTGGAGATACATAGCAAAGTCGCCATACTGGGGATCGACATTCGGTGCGACCTCAATCCAAAGGATCACATCGAGGCTGTTATAAAAACAGCTTCACGTAAACTCGGAGTCCTGAACAAGGTGCGGCGTTTTTTCACGCCACAACAACTGCTCCTGCTGTATAAGACACAGGTACGGTCCTGCGTCGAATATTGCTCGCACCTCTGGGATGGCTCCGCTATGGAGAGAGATAGCGGCGCTTTCTATCGACTGTATCACAGCGAATGCTCAGAGGAATTATTCTCCCTCATTCCTGCTTCCCCAGTCCTTCACAAGTCTACGCGTGCTGGCTCTCGATGACACCGTCTAACTGTGACATCAATTCCATCGCGAACTAAGAAATTTGGCAACTATTTTCTATGTCGCACCTTCAAAACATGGAATTCTTTACCAGCACACGTGTTCCCCTCCTCTTATGATCTGGGTTCCTTCAAACGAGGCGTGAAGAGGCATCTTGCGGGCCGGCAAGGCGGGGGCGGCTAGTGCAAATCATTCTTCATGATAGCACTAGCCGTCGTCGCGTTTGGACTCTACTACCACTTACTATCAGGTGGAGTAGAGTCATTTGCCCTCCCGGGCTATAAAAAAAAGTCATTTTCCCTTTTTTGACTCCTTCGCTAGTTGCGTCGATAGCTAATCGTCCCGTCTTCGTACGGGTAGATAAGAATAATATGATAGTTTAAAAGATCTCGTTATGTATTTCTCTCATATTTATATATTATATAGATGAATATAGATCCATAAAAAATTGCAGTCATAAGTTTATATTATAGCCAATGCATACAAAGTAAAATAAAAATCAACTCTCATATATATTATAATATATATTATTATGAAGATCCCTTAAATATATTCGAATTAATTGAAAAACGATAGAAAATGCAGCTTAAACAGTCAAAAGTTTAAATTTATACAATCAAAATTAATGAAGATGAATTAACGAATCCTATAATATATAAATATATATATATGTTATATTACGTAAAACGGAAATTTATAAATATACAACATAGTTTGTATATGTAGCTTAGACTTTGTACAGGTCCGCTGAGTGGGTGGTACCAATCTCGGGTGCCACCCACTTATCTGTTATTCGACTATCAAACATCAATATTCTATTTTGTATTGGTGTTTAATTTGAAAGTAGAATCGGTGATTAAAATAAACAAATATATATCCTAACTAATTATAAATGCCAAAAGGGATAAAGTATTTAGGTTTAGGCGATAAAGGCAACTGTTATAAAAAACAATGATTCTGTTACGTTAATATTATTAATTATATCTGTCGCATATCATTAATTACATGAACGGAGTAAAAATACATGAACCCAAAACTTTATAGTTATATCGATGCAAACAGACAGCTGCTTTAGCAGAACGTATTAATACATATTGCTCGTTTTAAAAAAATGATAGTCGTTTTATAGAATAAGTTATTAGTTATTTTACATTGTGATTGGTTCTAAGCGTTACCGCCACACCTGCTGTATTTATGACGCGGACCAGAAGAGGTTAGCATGTAATAGGTCATGCAGTCTATCTCTCTCACCCTTAAGTGTGTTACTCAAAGAAAAAGCGGGACAAATACACAAATAATAGCAATAGATTTTAAAACGTAAGGGCGTCGAAATAAAGTCGTGATTCCTTTGGTCGTTTAAATTATTCTTTTTCATTGTTAGCCCAGCTTCATATGTGATGGAACATCATATTTAATAATACCCTGCGCATTCACTAATGCTATTTTAGGCTCATGACGATTTCATTTTAAAACATTATTTTAAGAAAAATAATGCATAATATATTTAAAGAAAACAGAATTTATTTTCGTTTACAAATATATATGTATATGATATAATTTAAATGATATCTAATTAAATATGATATTATTAAGTAACACTATTCTGAAATAAGTAAACTCGTTAATATCGATGCACGTAGATAAAATACAAATTACACGACTTTTTACAACGACAACCAATTACTGCCGCATATTTCACTGTCGCTTATTTAATATATTATATACTATATAATATACAAGAACTGCTAATTTACTTTCTAGATTACATAATTAACGAAAATGTTAAATTTTGATAATAGGTGAAATGCTACCGAACTGAACGCACAATGTAAGAAGTCGAAAGAGCTTTACGTAGAGGCCTCTACGCGATTCTGTCCCTTTTCTTACCTTTAATATAACACAATTAAACAAATATTTTCTGTTTATAATATAATAAAGCTGTAAATTAAATTATACACATAGACATCTTATTTTTACAACGTTATTTCTCATTTCCATTCATTCATAGATTTTTTACACGTATTATCTGAATATAATAGAAACTGCATGGTGTTGTAACATAACATTTTTATAAAGAATAAAATAAATGCCTTTAAACCTGCGAGAGGAAAAAGATTACCTCTACCTTGAACTGAGCTTCTAACTTATAATTGTTGTTTTGACATTCTCGAAGCTGTAATCGTGTGTTATTCTATTAATCCGACTAAAACGTTTACATTTAGAACTAAAAATGTTTAAATATTAAGTAAGATTATGAATAGAATTTATATCTTTGAATTTAATTATCAAATAAGCAAGATAAGTTTAATTAAATGTTTTTCAAAACACATTAGTATGGAACTGAATTCATATTAGTATGATAATCTATCAGATTACTTTAAATTTTATCTTTATAATATTATAAAATGGAACTTTTTAGAAATGTATTAGTTAGGCAGAACGGAAATCCGACCCTCTAGTGATGAGTAGTCACCACTATCTATTATTGGCACTGTTGCCAATGCGAGACCAATTTGGTTATAAGACAATTATGCTAAATATTGCTGCTTGAAGATAGATATATAATATGATGAAAAGTGGTACCTACCCAGGGTTGTAAAAAGCAAATAATGATACTAAATTTCTAGCTTAAACACGCCTATCGGTGATGCTAATTAAGACATTATGGATTATGTCAATTCACCCAAATTAATACAGTGACGTATCTATTAAATTTTAAAGAAATCAAAAGTGATAAAAAAATGAGGTAAAATAATATTGTTGATCCAATTTTTATGGATGTCTTGAAAGGATTTTGATATAACACGACACGTGATGGTTGCTTATACGATGAGACGTATCACACTTTTATGTATTGAATACTGAATTATGTGATTAGTTAAAAAAGTAAGTAAAAGTAAAGTAACAGCCTGTGAATGTCCCACTGCTGAGCTAAGGCCTCTTCTCCTTTTTTGAAGAAAATGTTTAGAGCTTATTCTACCACGCTGCTCCAATGCGGGTTGGCAGAATACACATGTGGTAGAATTTGAGTGAAATTTGACACATGCAGGTTTCCTCACGATGTTTTCCTTTACCGTCAAAAGCACGAGATGAATTATAAACTCAAATGAAGCACTTGAAAATTCAGTGGTGCCTGCCCGGGTTTGAACCCATGTTCATCGGTTAAGATTAAGGTGACGCGTTCTAGCCACTGGGCCATCTCGGCTTCGTTTCTATTAGTTAAAAAATAATGTATTTTTCTTCATCTTAACTACTTTTTTTTACTAAACTGCCATGCAACGATTATATATGAGGCAATAAATCATTTCCTTATAGACATATTATGAGTTATAAGGAATTTAAACCGACTGTCTTGCTTCATTTAAGTGTAAACTTAAGGTTCGATAAATTAGAAAATCCTACCTTGTAGTCGCATATAAATTCCGTCAGGCTGTGTTCAAGCCATTTCAAGGTTAATGCATGGATTCATGAGGTAGAAGGGAAATTTTAAAGTTAAATTAACCTCGTTGTATAACCGATGCAAAAATTCATGCAAAATTTTGACTACTTAAAATGTTTACCATTTTACAAATGTTTAAACAAAAACTAGCCAAAATAAAATTAAACAAACATAACCGCATGGAATAGTGTCAATGTCAAGAATATTTTTCCCTTGAATAGCCATTTTTTTACTTGATTGAAATTGAATATAAGTTCTCGTGAAATTTTTGTAGCATAAGCCAAGCCTGTCCAAATTTTCAAGTGCAGAATGTATCAAACAGTGGTTCGAAAAAATGCTACACAATTTTCATTCATTCACGCCTATCTAAAGTCAATTATACTTTCATGTTTTCAGCAGCTTTTGACATATACTCATTTGCATGGAATTTTGCCCCGATATGAATAATTGTCAACCAAAAATTCAAGTTTTTGCATACCAGCCTGAAATTACATGCTGGAGCGGATTTCCATTATTATCACAGAGCTATCTTACAAGCATCTCCTATCTAAATGCTTACTTATGTGTGCAGTAGATGAGTTCGCTAGCTTGATGCGAGCCGTTCGTCGGTGGAGAGCGGGTTGTTCGCAGTGACCCGCTGGGTGGGATTCTTTTTTGTGAGCACAAAAGCGTTCGCTGCTAGCTCGTTGACGCTTATGCGACCAGGCGTATAGTTATTGCGACAACGTGAGTTTCAAACAAGCAAACAACCGACAACACATACTGTGGACTGACTTATGTTATTCATAAGTATAGGCTGGATAAGTAATGAAAAATGATATATTTGCTTAGAAATAGTTTAACTGATACTTACTTCGTTTTTAAGAATGTTTACTGTATTGCATCAGCGGCAATGTAGTATATAAAATGTCTGCACAGTGCAGTTATTTATTATATGTACACTTTTTAAACAAATTTATAGTCAGGCAGTTTTATTTTAGCTTGTAACAACATACTAGGACGTATTGATTACTTTAACTCACCTTACAGAACTCTACGAAGGATGAAATAAGTAGAGATAAAATAAGTAGAGATTAAATAATGTTGCATATTTGAGTAAAAATGTATGAAACTTACGTATTATGAAACTAAAACTGCCAGTAATTATAATTATGGCATGAATACTTCTCTTTTATATATGAGAAAGACTAGACATTCTTTAGAAATTGTTAGTTTCTCTATAGAGATATTTTAGATGCTGGAATTATTACAGGAACAATATGAACTTGAAGTTGTAAAACGTATTCAATTATATATAAGACAAAAACCATTGTGTTTGAGTAGGAAACATCCAGGTGGCTAGATTTTATATTAAATTTATAAGTATAATTGTGAAGCCGAGATGGCTCAGTGGCTAGAGCGCGTGGATCTTAACCGATGAACGTGGGTCAAACCCGGGCAGGCACCACTGAATTTTCAAGTGCTTAATTTGAGTTTATAATTCGTCTCGTGCTTGACGGTGAAGGAAAACATCGTGAGGAAACCTGCATGTGTCAAATTTCACTCAAATTCTGCCACATGTGTATTCTGCCAACCCGCATTGGAGCAGCGTGGTGGAATAAGCTCTAAACCTTCTCCTCATAAAATAAGGAGAAGAGACCTTAGCTCAGCAGTGGGAAATTCATAGGCTGTTACTTTACTTTAAGTATAATTTAAGTATAATAGTAGATTTTTTTATATTTAAAGTAGGAAGTTGGACTGGCAAATGGGCCAACTGATGGTAACACCACCGCAATAATCCTTTGGAGCTGTTAGAAATATTAACCGTTCCATACATCGCCAAAGCGCCATCAACTTTCGGAACCAAAATGGTATGTCTCTTGAACCTGCAGTTACACTGGCTCACTGGCCCTTCAAACCGGAACCGTACTATACTAAGTATTGTGATTTAGTGGTAGAATGTTTGCATATGCCCCACTACCAAGTAAATGATGTCCATAAAATCAATCATATTTTATTATGAATATAATCTACTCGATTATGAAGCACTTTGTATGTTATGACAATGTTCTATAGTTTGAATTGATTGTTAAGTATTATCATAAATAATTAATATAAATTATAATAGATCTCGAATGCTTAGAAATTTAATTATATAGAAGAATGCTGAAAGCGGAGAATAGGAAGCTGTGACGCTTTGGACGAGGCCTTTGTCCAGCAGAGGACTACGATTAGCTAAGTGGTAATAACGATGACAAATTCTATCTGGTTATAAAACTATGAATGTTCTTTCAAGCTTTTTGTTAACTTACTTTGTATTTTATTCAACCGTTATTAATATGTTGATGTGAGTCCGGATCCATTTGTTGGAGCACATTTACATTTTACGTATGTAAATAAAAATCGAACTAGATGTTAAATTTCCGGATTTATAACACGAACATGCGACAGTGATTTTACATATTCCTTACAAGATCGTCTTGTACTGTAGCGTTTATATTTTGTAAAGTCAATTCTTGTATAAATCGAACGTAATATAGCAAATAAAACTTTAATTGTTCTAAATTACAAGTTCGTTACAACTTATTTCTTATGACATAATAAATTCTTAAATTGAACGTTGAACCTCTTTCAATCCTTCAATCAATGTTATTAATGTTTCATTTAATAGTTTGTAAAATTGTGGTCCAAACGAATTCATTTAATCCTTTGAAAATATCTTGGATCTGAATACGATTGTCGAAGTGTAAAGTCTTAGCAAGATAAAAAGCATGGTAAATATGCGATTCTCAATAATGTACTAGTAGAAAATAAGTGTTTTTGTTGAAACGATTATAGAAATTTAACTAAGTTAGCATATTATGTATACAAAACCTTATATCGTTAATATCTTATGACCTCAACCTAGGGTATAAATAACGCTTAACATGAAACAGTTAAGTTGTTGTAACTCTAAGCGGCTAAGAAAACTTGACAGTTATTGCACAAGTTAAATTAAGCAGAAAATGTACTAACATTTATTATTTTGAGTAAAATTTATAGCAAAAAATACTTAGTTGTAATTTGTTCATAATGTAAACTATAAAATACTTTATCTTTTAACAATTGCGACATTATTATTTTAGCTCGTTTGCTCCTGTCACTTAGCGTTCATAGGAAAATAGGAAGAGAAAATTGTATCTAATTTAAAATGCACAGTGTTCACTCGAGTGTCCAAAGTCTTTTTTTTATAAATTACCTCCGTAGCTTATCTTTTGTGTAATATAATATTATTACTGTCAAGGGAAAGTTAATTTTTTAATAAAAATAAGGTAGTGTAACTTAATTTACAAGGATAATATGTATGGAACTACTAATACAACATTGTCCTTACCGTGTCCTTATAAAATGTATGTATAGATTTTCATCTTCGATTTATCTATGAATAATAGACGTAGGCTATGCCAGCTTCTTAATATTCAACGCCGCACTTGTAAAAGGTTAATTATAATTTGAATCTTTCCTGTTTAAATTTAGAAAAGCTTTATGTCTGTTTTATTAAAGGACATTTATACTTAATTGACATCATTCTTGCAGAAATAATAAAATTTGTTGGTAATACAAAGTTGGTAGATATAACAACCTAACTATACATCTAAAGTGAGAAGAGCCTCGCAAAGCAAAGCAAAGGGCATTACTTAGATGCCACCACATGGCTTAAGCCGGTTCAGATCTTAGGTGAGATGTAAGCATCGGTTCGCTAGTCAGGTCAGAGTGTCCCACATAATCATGTTCTATTTAGGCATACAATTTTATTGAACAATAAAATATATAAATAAAATGATAGAGGTCTGCAGTTGTGCGTGCATCACGGAAAAACTACTGGATAGATTTCAATGAAATTTTCTAAATTATATTTCTTAGACATTTGGCTTTTATCAAAAATAAAATGATTGCGATATCTACATTTAATAAAAAGTTATTAAAGTTTCAAGAAAATTTGTTTCAACGATTTGTATATGCACTGCGTGTTCAGTAATGTATGTTTAAACAAAGTATATTTTTGCTTGCGATCTTTTTGATGTTTTTTCTTTCGTACATAAGAAAACTTTGATAATATATCAAGCAACGCGAACGAAGTCGCGGGTATTAGCTAGTTAGCTATAAGCTCGTCGTTAATATTCAAACAGTATGCGATACTTTTTTTTCAGATATATTAATTTGAATTATTAAATGAAATCAGTTAGTAGTTGACTATTAAAATGAATAGGAGAGTTATAGAAATCGTGAAAGTGTCAGGTAAGTGTCCAATCCAACTATGACAAAAGGGACGCTATTTTTATACGAAGCAGATTTTATGATCCAAATACTAGAGCCAAGAATACAAATCTGTGAAATACACTTTATTTAATTGTTTGTATATAAATACACTGTTTTATCTTTAAAAATATTTTTCAGAGTTTTGGATCTATTTTCAAAGTTTTTATTATATCGTTTAGAGATAATTCATAAGCCCAACACTAAGTATAATATTAATAAAAATTGTATTCTTAACCTTATTTAAGAAAATTTAACAGATAAAAACTCTTCTTAAATTCTACGATGACGAGAATTTGCATCAATGAAAATTCTTTCCTTAAAAAAGAGAAAATAAATAAATATCTGGTTAGACGCAGTAACCTCAAACCGATTGCTCGAATGTAAATAAGTTCAGAGTTGCAAAAAGAATCGAAAGGATAAAGGAATGAGTCGGAAAGCTTCGCCTGTTAACCGATTATTTACAGACTATCTCAATTCGGTTTTGTTCTACTGTAAAATACTTTCGCGGAACTAAAATTTTTTAGTCACTTTTTATTTCGACTTCGGAAAGTTAGCGGTTTTTTTTTTTATTTGCATTGCTATAACGGATTCTCCAACTTTCTGTGGGAGATATGTACGAGTGTAACTATCAAAACAGTGTAAATAATATTTTCATTTTTTCATTTTTGAATTATATAACGTCGGAGGCCATCAATATGGCTGATGTTTGTTTTATATGATTATTGTTATGCATTTAATACTTCGCCCAATTAATTTAAACATATGTATTTTTTATCTTGATATCGTATATAACTTAAGACTTATAATCTTGTCAAGAAAAAGATTCATAATATGTCGTATACACATGACACTCAGGATGTATAAAATATTTAAATCTCTATGAAACCATAGCAACCAATGTCATAAAAACACTCCAGCAGATCGTATGAAATGGAATTTTGAATAAATAAAGTCGATATGGCACCAACATCGTCACTAAAGAGAATAGCAAACTAAAATTGGTTGCCTGTAAAGTCGGTATACGGGCGAAAGTTTTACGTGACAACGACTTTGAGTGGTAAAATAATTTTAATGTGAATATTCATTCGTATAGTAGGAAGAAGGATGAAATAATAGTAACAATTTAAAACATTTATTTATACAAAGAATTATATTTAAAACATTAATTTATACAAAGAATCTCGCACTGAATTTCACTTTTTATGTCTGTCTCTCTCGCTCTTAGGCGGGCTAACCATGCCCGAGTGGAAGGGACGCGTGCCTCTCACTCGCTCTCATTGTGAGCGCATAACGTGAGCGGAGCGTAACGCAGTTTCTTGAAGTGTCACCCGGCAAACCAATTTATAAGACGTTGTCACGTCAAAAAAGCTTAGTATTTTTACAGATTGCAGACGCAATAGTTCATGTTTTTATATTGACCAATGAATAAATTTGATAAGTATATCATATATATTTACTAAGTAAGACCTATAATAATTATTTACATTTATTTAACTGTACATAATTAATTGATGCATAATTAATCTCATTAGTCTGCTATCAAAGTGGTAGCTTTCAATTTAAGTTCTCTTGTAAAATAACGATGCTGCGTGTGTGAATTCCATTTGCAAAGAGATAAAAAAGACGTGCTCTATATGCTCCTACGAATTAATGAATGACGCGCTCATGTATCCAAGATAATAATTTAGTAAAAATATTAATATAATTCAAAATAATATTTCATCGAAAACATTTTCTTCACTCTTGACTTTTTATTTCGAAGTTGTTATGGATACGGTAGCGATGATAACACGCCATAATATGAACCCGTCATTTTATTACGTGTTCCGTAGTTTTGGCATATGTGAGTATCGAATACTGCATAGAGTTAACCCAGTTTTTTTTTTGTCGAATCTAAATAAAAGCGTATTGGAGTTGGATTTCGAATACCAGAAGTATTGTAATTTTTATTGGTCTTTTTATTTTACTATATTTACTTAATTTATGGTGAATATAGTAAAATGAAAAGATCTGATGTTAAATGGTCACCATCGCTCATAGACATTGGCGATGTATGAGATATTAACAACTGCTTATATCGCCAATGCATCACCAACCTTGGGATCGAAGATGTTATGTCCCATGTGCCTCACTCACGCTTCAAACCGAAACGCAACAATCTGATGAGTGGGTGGTACCTACCCAGGCGGGCTTGCACAAAGCTCTATCACCGAGTGAAATATGTATGTATCAAATGGCTCGTTTAAAAGTTTTTTTTATTGCATAGGAAGGCGGACGAGCCACCGGATGGCCACCTGATTGGAAGTGGTCACCAACGTCCATAGACATTGGCGTTGTAAGAGTTAACAGCTCTTACATCGCCAATGTGCCACCAACCTTGGAAACTAAGATGTTATGGCCCTTGTGCCTGTAATAACTATATCAAGTTATCCTGTACAACGTCATTAATGCTACTATTCGATGCAATATTACTACAGTACGCGAAGTTTTAACAAGAGCATTCCAGGTTGTTAAAACAATATTAACTTCGTTCATTTACTCCTTTTCATAACGTAACATAAAGTTGTTATGAAAGTTCGCTAAGCGTAAATTCAATAGATTATCGCTAACAAGGATTTAATAAAAAATTGTGTAGGTTTTATGAAATTGTTGTTGATTTTAAAAGTAACATCCGATTACTCATATAGTAAAAAATATTTGTCATATGTAAATTTCGAAGTTAATTTATTCTTTAAGGTATAACTCTATTTTTCAAATCATCAATAAAGGCATAACATGATGAGTTCGAATGAGACTTTTGCTCTACTCCCGAAGCTAAGGAAGCTAATGTATTCATTATTTTCTTTTTTTATGAATATTTTAATAATGAGCCGAGTTATCTATAAAAGACTTAGATCTTAAAAGTAAATCATCGGATTTAATCCGGACTTAATTAACATGATTCGTAAAGGATTCCCGGCGTTGTTTTCCTTCATCGCCGAGAAATATGATAAAAATGAATTAAGTACATGAAAATACTTGGTGTGAGTCCATGATGTTTAGTTAATACCCACTAAATCATTACAGCTGCTTAAATTTCAATTTATATTGTCATTTTGTCGTAACGTTCATTGAATAAAATGGTTTTGTATGAGATAATATAAGATGATATAAGATATTGTTACAAAATAAGCAAGCTGATTTCAAACACTCCAATCATACACACAAACATATATACACTTTAGTATCAAACGAGAATGTGAAATTAAGTAAAGTGCATGTCATAATCGTGTACAGCGTTCACAAATTCACAGGCGCAATTCGTCCAATCAACATTACTACTATGGCAATTTTGTGATAAGCGCTGACATCGTGAAATGTCTAACGAGAGTGGTTGAGTATCAGCTTTGAGGATCATGATAGAATAACTGACCATTACGTGCACTCGACTGTAAGTGATTACGTACTCAGGTATTCCTATTTGAAGACTAAAATAGACTTCAATTTGCGTTGTAAGACGCCAACATACAGGCCATTATGTATAATTAACACGTACCGCATAGTTTTAATCTGTTTTCTTTTAACGAGTCTTAGAATATCGGATGGATATTTAAGAATTAGCTCTGTATTAGGTTAAACTTACAGACATACACACACACACACAAATATATACATATAAACAGATATGTGTATATAATAGAAAATAAAAGCCAAGATGGCTCAGTGGCTAGACCTATTGAATTTTCAAGTACTTAATTTGAGTTTAACATCGTGAGGAAACCGGCATGTGTCAAATTTCACTCAAATTCTGCAACATGTGTATTCCGCCAACCCTCAATGGAGCAGCGTGGTGGAATAAGCTGTAAACCTTCTCAAAAAAAAAGGAGAAGAGGCCCTAGCTCAGCAGTGGGAAACTCACAGGCTTTTTCGTTACTTTTACTTTATGTGTATATATATGATTATATATATGTGCGTGTGTTTTTATAGGATAGGTAGGCGGACAAGCATATGGACTACTTAATTGTGAGTGGTCACCAACACACTTAGACATTGGCGGTGTAAGGAATGTGAACCATTGTTTACATCGCCATTGCCCCTCCAAATTTGGGAACTAAGATGTTATGAGCCTGTAATTACACTGGCTCACTCAAACTTTAAACCGTAACACAACAATACCAAGTATTACTGTTTTGCGGTAGAATATCTGATGAGTGGGTGGTACCTACCCAGACGAGCTTGCACAAAGCTCTACCACCAAGTAAAGTGTGTGTTTGTGTTGCTTTTGGATATGATGATGATTGATGATGTAATTTCAAACGGTTTCTATTCAATCGAGACTTAATGCAATGAAATACATACACTAAAAGATGTTTTCGAAACAAAGCTAAATTGTAAAATTAAAATTGCTGTTGCAATCATACAATTGATCGTCAATCGCAATACACTACTGGATATATAATAGTCCTCTCCCAAGTTGAGTGAGAGATCACGGCATTCTTAATAATTCTGGTCCACCTATCTCTTTCACGTCATCGGTCCACCGGGCTTGAAAGCGATTTTATTTATCGAACCGAGAACCAGACGAGACGATGACGGCTCAATTGCAACTTTAAGACGAAACTTCATCTATCGAGGATTTGATATATTTTTTGTTTTAGTTGGATAACACCTTTACGTGTTCACCCTGGTGCAGCGGGGAAGTTGTGGGCTTCGCTGGTAACGAGTGTGCCAGAATACCCAAAAACAAAACAGCGGTAACCTCTTCGTGTGTGTGTGTGTGTGTGCGTGCATGTGTGTGTGTGTGTGCGCATGTGTGTGTGTATGTGTGTGTAAGTGACCATCGCTTTCCTGCATCTCTTAGTGCTGAGAATAGCGTTTATCAAGGCTATAACTCCAGTCTTTGTAATTTAATCATTATAGTTGCATTATATGTATCTCAGGACTTCGATATTTGTATGTTTGTACTTTTTGATTTTGAGCAAACAGCATAGTTCTGGTCTACGGTGCTATAGCCTAATCAAAATCCTTTTTCGCTGAAGACTGTGACTTATCAAATTGTCTAAGAAAATAGTGTTAATATCAATACATAATATTATCATAAAATTTGAATATAATTAATAATGCACGTCTAATTTACTATCTATTAGTAATTCATGAGCTTGTTGATTAATTAATGAGAAGAGGTTTAATAAAATTGAGTGAAGACTGGAGACATTACACCAGGGACACATCGTAAGTACATGACTGCGATTATAATATTTTCACGTAACGTTTATTTTTAAACTTAAAAACCAAAAATAACTACAAAGCCTTTACGTTATGAACTGAGAACATTAACTTTCCACCAAAAATCAATTTACAGTCTTCAGTGTCTCTTATATATTATAATAAATTATATTGTAATTAATTTTGAATTTCGCGTTAACTGTATTACAAAGAAAATATAATAAACTGGCGAGTTTATCTTATTTATTTCGTGTTTGAAGTTTAACTATTTTCCCTTTTTACAACATAATCTAACATCTCGTTTCTACTGAATAAAAAAAAACACGGTTTTACGCTCAAGTATCACTTCGCGCTTGTTGGTGCAAACTAGTTTGCGCAGTTAAGCGTCTATATGACGCATAAATGGTAGTTTGCACAAACTCAAAACGGCAAGCTATGTAAAGTTTTGGAAACGCTATCAAAGGGTACTGTTTTTGTTTGTATAGTTTATTTTTAAAATTATTTTAAAAATAAGCATTTTTCTCTTATTTTAGAGCCATCTTGTATATAAAATATTGCAAGCAATTTGTGCTTTTATTTAAAACGGTAAAGCTAAAAGCGTGAGGAAATCTGAAATTCACAGATTATGTTCTGCGACAAAGTGGAATTAGCTCTTTGCAATAACTTTTAAATCGAATTCAAATGTGAATTAATTATATTTATTATTATGTCAAAACGTTTTGGATTGAATTGGCTCCATTTCGACATATTTCTTTATCTTTAAAAAAAAACTAATTTTAACATAATTGAAATTTGGAGCTTATAAAATGAGGATATCTGCAGATAAAATTCTGGTTAGAATTACTAAATTCTATTTAATAATTCACACTAGCAGCCCTGAATAAGGGCAGTCTTACAATTCCGTGCCTCGGAAAACACAAAGCCATTGTTTCTGCGCCTGATTCAATTAATCTCTGAGATTGGGCCACAGTAGCCGGATTCAGGAAGGTATTATTATAAAATATATTGCTTCATCAGCTTAAGTGCTCATACCGGACTGGTATATTCAGATAGCATTTTACATGAAATATAATATAGTAGCTGAATATGAACAGTGTTAAGAAATATGTTTATCAATAAAAAAACATTTAATAAGTTATGTTAACTGTTAAAGTTTAATAACAATTTGTCACAATCATCTACGTGCATTCTTATAAATAAATATTTTTAGCAGCTGCTTAGTTGAACACTGATTCATTTCTGTAATTTTTTATTTGACGATGCAATAGGAAAATTCAGCATTGTTTTACTAAACGTTCGCTAAATGACGTATACGAGGCAGACCAATGAGATGAATATCATAAACATGAATATATGATACTTCAGTAGTGTATTCTATGTTTAAGCGCACATGTTTTATAAAGCTTACCTGTCTAGCTGCTCACTGGCTAATGTGGAAATCCTCGGGGGACGTCTTCGTCCAGCCGACGTTGTCCGGCTGAAATGATGATGAAGCGAATGGTCATATGAACTCATAAACTATACGAAATATTTCTAATAATCATAAAGAAAAAAATATTAACGCTATCATGAAATGTATATACTGATTTAAATTATGTAACAACAAGTATGATTTCTGAATAAATCTGCAATGGTTCGACTAATGAAAAAAAACAAACCGACATGCAATTTTATTATGCTAAACTATTATTATGCTAATTAGAGTAAATTACTGTTATTATATATTATACTATAAACTATTACTTTTACTAGGTGGTAGGGTTTTGTGCAAGCCCGTCTGGGTACCAACTAATCATCAGAATAGTATTATTTTATACAGGTTTCAATGGCGAGTGAGCTAGTGGTTACCACTTGCCACCAGGTGATTTATTTAGGCCTAATTATTTAATATAAAAAATACTTGTTAAGTCAGGTATTTGGAAAACTATACCTTCTTAGAATTAACAAATTAAAAGCACTTGATGAATTGAATCGTAGTTTGTTTTTATTCTTTGCGGTAGAGTGAAATGTGTTGGGCGTTCGAATTTAGGAGGTCGATATGAAGGAATTTGAGGACTGCTTTTGGACGAAAATACAGCAATATAATCAATTAAAATCTACATTTTTAAACAAGGGTTGAGTCAAAAAAAAATATCGCACAGAACTATTTTCCTGATCGTCAACTACATGATAAGGAGCGCTAAGCGATGTAAAAGCTGCAGGTTCAATGGCAACTTCCAAGAAGCTATTGTTATCCCCACTTTTATCAGAAGCTTTAGCGCTTAATTGGGGAGAACAATTAATAGGAATATTATAAAGGAAGCTAACGCTTTCTAATAAATTTTGAATATATTTTGTACTTTTTATTAATAATCAAATATAAAACTGTTACGGTTCCAGAAGAGAACCACTACAGAAAAGAATAGAAAAGTTACCAGCAAAAAGGTCTCCGCAAGTTTTACGAAAATCTGTGCCACGAATAGGCGACGTTACTATCGTGCAAATCATCCGCATTCCGTAACTATTTCGGTTGAAACGATCGCAGCTTTAAAACTTCAGTGGAAATGGCATCGAATTCATTATTTTTTTTCATACTTAATCATACTAATGAAAAACTATCGTTATCTAGGTGCGTAGAAAAAATAATAATCGTAAAATGTGTTACGTTGGTGTTTAGTCTAGTCGACAGTATGTCGTATATTTTACTTGTAATTTGATTGATCCAAACATAGTTATCAAAATGTTTTACTCGTCCAGCACGTTTGTTAAATGGCACTGCTACCCTAATCTGTATTCTTTGAACGGAGTTATGCGTACGCTGTTTCTTCATTGTGCTCTTAGTGGGTTGCAGATAAAATGAAACGAGGTTCAAGCGTAGTGTGTCTGCATGAGGTTGGCACGAATACATACCATTGTCCCTTTCACTCTCACCACCTTAGTTTTGCGCAAGCGTAATGTTGTATCAATTCGATAAGGATCGGGTCTCGTGGGAGCCCCGCTTAGATTTGGCCAGGGTCGACAAAATTGTTTCTAAATCCATCAGCATACACAAGAATGTTCTCATTATGACATCGCTTCATTTTCATATTTAAATTTAACTCATCGTCTTTTCTGTGTTCTAATCATTATAATTGTAGCTTAAGGTATACTTATACATTTAATTTTACCGGTGCGAAATATATGAATATTTGAGTATTTTTATAACATAGCCATGAATTATATTGGTTTAATAAAAAAATGTATTTTCTAAAATTTGCATTGGAACGATAGTTTTAAAATAATTTATTTTAACGATATTATTTCTATACGTATACGTCATAGTAATCGTTGAAGACCGATCGTAACTCTTCGTGACTTGCTTAGTAGGTCAAATGATAAGCTATGTAATTTGATATCATTTTTTAAATAAAATGATAAACTAAACGAGTAGTTTTTTAAAAAATACAAAAAAAATATATTTCTTCGGAACCTTTAGTAATATAGAAATTGCATTAATCTGGTAAGTCTTCGCATTGAAATCTTTGACAACCCACAGTCTATAGTTCGAACATCCAAGCAAGTAAACGTTATAGTTACGCTATGGATAATTCGTAAAATAAGAATTAAATCTATATTGTCACAAGATACGACCACTTTTTACGTCTAATCTATTCTAACATGGTAGATCTAAGATCTAATACTATCTTTAAACAGAATCGTTAGTTCCAGTTATATTTACACTTTATGCTTAATTTTTAACTGGTGCTTAGTATTATTAAGTTACGTTAAGTATGTTAACAACAACATATTCTGCTGTAAAATGTACTAAAGCTACAAAATATGTTTACAAATTGAACGTGATTGTATTATTGCGACGTCGAAAACCTAATAATATGTTGATTATACATGAAATTAATTTCTAAACGGAATACAAAATACAGCAAATCTAGCCAAATCATTTAAACTCAACGGGAAAACATTAATTTATTCCATTCACCATTTTAATAATTCAAATAGGACTTTTATCTCATTAGTCATTTCAGCTTTATTTGCATTAAAATTTGATTAACTAGTTTACTTTTTATTTTTTACTTATTTGCAAATGAGAAGACTATAAAAAAATGGAAAGAGGCTGAGCATTGAGTAAATCCTTTATACCCAGCAACCAGCTGCCAGCAGCTCTATAGTACCACCCTGTAAAACAAAACATGACAATACAAAAGTATGATTGTCGGTGGAATGGGTGTGAATATAAATATATGCACGAGTAGAAAAGTTAAGTCATTAATAAACGCACTCACCTCTCTGTTGGTGTCAAATTTAAATTTAACAAATAAATTGTCTGTGTAAAATACATTTAGTTACAATAATTCAATTGAGACTCGAAAGCATAAGAATAAGATTTCCTTACAAGAAAATTGACTTTTCTACGCTGCTCCAGTACAGGTTACTCTAAGAATATAAATAAAAATAACTAATTAAGCATATTATCGGCATTAGAACGAATTTGACTTGATCTGATTTCACGTTCTGTTTTGAACAATATATAAAAAAAAATTTATATATTTAATAAACGAGGCAAATAGCGACTGTTAATAAACAATTTGATCACTGTAAGGTCAAACATTAATTTATAAATTAGAAAAGAAAAATTACTAAGAAAACGAATTGAGACATTTGAAATGTGGCGTTACAGGCGGATGATGGCCCTCAGTTGGACTCAAAAGATCACCACCCGGGAAGTCCTACGGCAAGTCGGCAAAGAGCAAGAAATCTTGCAAACACTAAAAAGAAGGAATGTCTCGTATCTGGGACACGTCTTAAGACATACCAGATATGAGTTATTATAACTGCAACATGAGAGATTGGACAGGGATCGTTAATGCATCGAAATTGTTCCGGCTAGCAAGAAACAGAGCGGGGTCTAGTTGGAGATGCACTGGTAGAAGAAGAAGATCAAACGATGCGATTATTATGTTTCCAAAGTTTCATAGTCAAAACATGTGTTCCCTTGCCACCGCGAGCTCTAAAAATTATAAGCACAAATTAACCTTTAGTAATGTCTATAAAATGTCTTAAAAAAGCCGAGATGGCCCAGTGGTAAGGACAAGTGAATCTCAACCGATGATCGTGGGTTCAAACCCGGGCAAGCACCGCTGAATTTCATGTGCTTAATTTGTGATTATAATTCATCTCGTGCTTGACGGTGAAGGAAAACATCGTGAGTAAACCTGCATGTGTCAAGTTTCATTGAAATTCTGTCACATGTGTATTCACACACAAAGAGGAGAAGAGGCCTTAGCCCAGCAGTGGGACATTCACAGGCTGTTACTAATGTCTATAAACCCGCAATCTATGTGTAAGCTCTAAGCATTTTATACATAAGGTCATGTTTAAAAAAACCGGACTGAAATTACTATTCACATACTAATTACCTAAACCTAAATCTGTGTGAGGAAACCCACAAAGGCCACGATCACAGTCAAATCAAACTGACATAAACGGTTATTTGCTTTGTCAATTCTCCAATCCAAACAGTTAATTGATCGATGCCTAAAGCCACAACACAATAGGGAAGCTCACACCAGTACGCGTGCAAATAAAGCATATTATTACTAACTTTCAATGATGAACCGCTATTAATATAAATAATTATATATTTCTATGAAATTTATAGGCGGACGACTATATGGACCACCTGGTGGTAAGTGGTCACCATCGGTAACATACCATTAATCTTGGTAACTAAGACATTATGTCGCTTGTCCCTGTAGTTACACTGGCTCACTCACAATTCAAACGGGAACACATTAGTAATTGCTATATAGCGGTAGTATATTCTAAAGCGGAGAAAAATCAATCTAAATATTATTTATTCTAAATAAAAAAAATATATTTATATACACGCTCAATTTTATATTAACTAGATTCATCGATACCACTATCGAACTACAACAAAGTACCCTAAACACTAGCATTTCCCCTTGTATGGCCAAGCTCAGACGTTGGCCGAACTAATGGTATGCTCTTACGTATCATCTCGACTTGATATTAGATAGTTTCGAAATAGCCTTTATACAGTTGCGTGTATACTTTGGTAATAGTTTGAAAATAGGTTTCATGTTTTGTGTGTGCTCACTATGAAATCAACGGTTCTTTGCATTTATTATTCTAAAAGTAAAACTTAAGTTGAAATATTTGGTGTATCCCAAAATAATAAAAAACATTATTGAAAAACTAGCATTGCCATGGCAAAGACACTGCTACTGAGTGAATAACGTATCGATAATTTCTTAGCCATAGTTTACTTCTTTCGTATATATTGGTCCTATACAATATTGCAACTCTATTTATTATCTATATAAATAAAATGATAGAGGTCTGCAGTTGTGCGCGCATCACTGAGAAACTACTAAACTATATTGCGATATCTTCATTTAATAAAAAGTTATTAATGTTTCTTGAAGAAACAATGATTTGTATATGCACTGCGTGTTCAGTGATGTATGTTTAAAAACAAAGTATATTTTTCCTTGCGATCTTTTTAATGTTTTTTCCTTCGTACATAAGAAAACTTTGTTAATATATCAAGCAACGCGGACGAAGTCGCGGGTATCAGCTAGTTATATATATATTCACAAAAATATACAATTATATAATAATATAAAAATCTAGACTGATAATTTCAGGTTACTTTAAATAAAGCCACTTCTAACCAACCTTGACTCGATGATGACTGAATGAAGTTTCAACCAAACCATCAACGCAAACCGCTAATCACTCTTTATTTTGAATAACAAAAGCGTAGAAACGTCGACATGTATTCATTAATGTTTCAGCAAACAAAAGTTTTAGCTGCAATGTAAGCTTTATTCCTAATGAGATACGAACTACTCTGCCCCTGAATATACTAACTGGTGGCACCTCATACATGATTTAGCACATAGCGAATGCACGCCGTAGTTCAATTAATAGTTATGTATATTTATTCCATTAATTAGAACACAAATTCCAATTAAATGACAGAGTTCGTCAGGCATGTGCTGTTATGAGTTAAATACTCTCAAAATTGTTACTTGAATTGAGTATTGTTATTGAGCGAGGCGTCTTAGTGAGGTTTCTTAGTGATAGACTTGAAGCAATTTCAAGTTAAATTTCAAAGGAAGCAAGTTCCTTTGATAATTGCCTTTTAATAGGATTTTGTAATATATTTTATGAGCTTTGCTGGCAATTAGTTACGTCATGACATCTAAGCTGAAGATCGTGGGTTCGAACCGGGGTTGTTACCACTTAGTAGGCATGTGATTCGTATGTGCTTTTATTTATTCGCATGAGTAGCGACACATAAAACGTTGTGAATCCTTCACTTATTGGATGATATTAATTAATTAATTTAACAAATCTTATAAAACAAAGTCCCCCGCGTTTCTTGTCTGTCTGTATAAACGCGATAAACAAAAAAACTACTGAACGGATTTTCATACGGTTTCCACCAATATGAAGATAATTGTTGAAGAAGTCGGAAAAAACCGAGCCGATTGGGAGCGTTCATCGAAAACGCTGTAAAATCCCTTTGAATTATAACAAAATAATGTATGGTGAAATTGGTCCCCATTTCATAGGTCTACAGAAAAGTCCGCAATGGCATAATAATGTCTATCTTTTAAAGACAGATAACTATAACCACTTAAATTTTTAAAAAATGGTTACACAATAATGTGATAATTGGAAACCTATAAAAACGGATTTGATATTAATCCTTATCAAATTAAATACCTTATTTACTTTAAGCATTTCATGTATATTATAATTGCCCTTTACACCACTCAATTTAAATGGATATCTTAGGAGTTATCGTAATTTTAAAACTATCGCGCACTAAATAAATTCAAGCGGACATACTAACGCGCGATTACTCTGCTACTCGAACGAAGCCGGGGCGGGTCGCTAGTATTAACTAATAAAAAATAATGGTAGCTGACGCTTTATTGAACAATAATGATTTGATTCATATTACTAATATTTAATATTTGTCGGAGAGAAAATTGTTCAAGCTATATTTAACCATCAAAAGAAAGATTTACAAATATAAAATCAGTTCTTAGATTCATAAGGTTTGCGTTCAAATAAAAGAAATGATACGTGATATAACGGGTATAGTTTTCTAAAAAAATAATATGAAAACAGCCAACTTGAGCACATTCATGCATCACGAGTCAGAAACTTGCATCTGAGGTTTCCTTGAACAGCGATATAACTTTAAAGATACTTTTAAATAAGAAACTGCTTCTTGAGCGAAACGTTTGACATTTCGCTAAATAAAAATATTGACCTCAAATATTGCGGTATCTTTGAAATATTGTACACATATTTTACTTTTTACTTTTTGATATGAAAACAGAAGTACTAAACGAATAAATTTAATGTGTCTTATTATTTGTCGAAATCTCTTACAATCTCGGATTATTTCTACCGAAAACAATATTTTATTGTTGTGAAACAAATAGTTAGTCATTATACTGTCCACTGGGATAATGCCTTAGAGTGACGCTTCTTTACTTAAACAATGGTCGAATCTGAAGCAAGTTATGAGCATAAAAATATTAATTACCCATTTTAATTTTTGATTACCCAAGATCGTTTGTATGCACCTCATGCAATACACGTTTATCGTAATAAAATATCGCCTTACATGTGTGAACCTCTAATGTAAAATGTCTTTTATTGGATAATAATAGTGTAGAAACTTAGAACGTCAAGTAAAATATCAAGTTATCTATCGGGAAATTATCGATATCAACCGAAGTAGAATTAGGAAATTAATAGGGTTAGCTTCCCAGGTCTAATTCATTGATAGCTCCGAAGGTTCCTGGTTAACATCCGATTATGCGTGAATGCATAGAAAGTGTGAAACTGCTTATGAACATACTAATTCGCTTTAATATAGTTCTTATTCCTAAGAGAAAGTACAAACGGTACTTAAGAATAAATGGTTTTCGTAAATCAAATTTGACCTGACTATAATTTTCTTTCAATCGCTAAATAACATCCAAAATTAAATTTGGTAATATTACTTAAGAGAAAAATATTGTTGGGCAAAGTCTTCTTGTGACGAAAAGATTTGGAGATTATTCTAACAAGCTAGTCTAATGCGGATTATGGCAGACTTTGATTCAACGCAACAACTTTTCTCAAGATGGTTTTCTTCATTGGGAGATAAATTATATACTCAAATTCCTTAGTTTGCATTAACACGACAAATAAGTAGGCTTGCTCGGGTTGGAAACCATAATCTTTGATTAAGGTTCGCGCGTTTTAACCACATTGCAATAAACCAATTCATTTTGTTAATTTTACCAATATAGGGTAATATGAGACTATGAAATTACGCAAAAACAATCACGTTTATTTCGGCGGGTAATCGGCTCGTTATAAATCGTACTAACATTATAATCTCGAATAATAAATAGCGTTATACTTCTACATAATACAACATTTTTAATATTACACGTGTTCTTGCCATGTAAGGTTTATGGTTGCAGCTTGCTTCTAAGGTATCGGATTCGAGGCTTAGCTTAGAACAAGAAAAGCGACACTGTTTTGCCTTGAAAATCATTTTAAGTGCACTTGATCTCTCTACGGTCATATCAAATAGCCGGTCCGTTGGACTCTTGAGGATGATACATGTACGTGAGTCTGTGCATACGTGCAAAATTATAATTATACCTATTTAGCGAAGAGTTATCATGAGAAAAAACCATTTAAAATTAATAATTTTCTTTAATTCATTTTCGAAATTAACTTTTAAATTGAAAAATATAAAAACGATCACTCAGTGAAAAAACATTTCAGGTCCATATTTAACTAAATAATATTTCTATTGTCATTGTCAACGATACCATTTGTTGCATCAATTTAGATAATCACATTATCTCAATTGGAAATACATTATAGCAATACAATACGTATATAATGTTATATAATTGTTGTAGCGAACTTTGAACTCAGTTCAAATGCTATAAGGATTAATTTAGCGTGCTCAGTAAACGATTCAACGAATGCTTGCGGAATTTCAGAACGCAGGAAAAAGGTAGACAAGCAATTTATAGTGTCAGTGATGTTGTAGCGGCGTTTTATTTTTCTGTAAAAAAGAAAAAATAAGATCCATTTGTTCATTGAAGATAACTGTTTTCTGTTTTTTTTATCATTAAGTATTGCACTGTATCTTTGTTTAAGCTTAGAAATCAAACCAACATTTATTTTAAATTATATGTTCCATTAAAAAAAAGAGAGAATTCATACTTATCGTAGATTCAGTTTTGGAGGCATTACAAGATGTTTGATTAAAAACATGAGAAATTATACAAGTAGAGTGCTAATTAGCACACTATAATTGATATTCATTTTATAATAATATATATTATTATTTAAACATATAATTATCTTGGCGTAAAATTATAATGATGTTAATTTCGATCAATTTAGTTATTAGATTAAATTTTAATGCGTAATTGTGGCCAATCAACAAGTTTATCCATACGGTTTTAGGGTCGCTTTGAATATAATTGCTCGCTTAATATTGCAGGACTTAATACAATATGTATGAATAATAAATATTTTAAATAAGCTTTGTGAAAGTAATGAATGACGATGTCTGTTTTGGAAGTGTCGATTCTCAATACTGATCTCGAGAGCAATGGGACTTCATTAAACTTATTGGTATAGTAATTGGTTAACTGGAAATTCAATCGACTGTCTTCTTGGCTAGTCTAGACAGGCCGCAGCTAACACAATCTTGGTATATAACTCTGGGACGGATCAATAAAAATAGAAGATTTATTAGCGGTCCAGCATGTGGTAGCTGGCAGTTGCTAATGCTCAGCATGTAATAATATGAGGAATATAAGAAGTTGTTTATATATATATATAAGCATATGCACACGCTTATGTACTAAAATGTAAGTTCTGGCAAGGGATACCTTGTGAAAAGACACCACGGTCGAAATAAATTCTTGAGGAAGTCATCTCAAATTCTACTTTTTATCTGTTTTTTTTTTTATAATATTAAGGTTGAGGGTGTTTTTAATATATAAGATCAAAATGTTAGCATTTTGAGAAGAGCTGTCCAGATATGTTCCAAGACAAGTTTTTATAAATCGCCAAAAATAATCAGGTGAATAAAATCCGAAAATAATATATATAATTAAATGTTAACAATAATTTAAAAAAATATATTCCACTGGAACATTCTAAACTTTTATTTAAAATGTACTTTATTTTATAATTTACTTCATCTCAATTAATATTCAATAACCAAGCAACATCGAGTTGATTATGCATCCAACATTTTCTTACTATAATTAGCAAAAGTAGACGAGCTCAACTAATTTATGTATAATTTCAAACACGATGGCAAATATGCAAAGTTTTTTTTTTAGTTTCCTGAAATAGGATACGCGATTGATGCCTAAAAATTATTCAAAGTGAGAAACCGTTTTAAAATTCCTTATATTCGTGTCCAAAATTCGAATACCTTTTAAGTTCAAGATCTTTTTTTTTTTTCATAAATATACTTTTTTTTATTGCGTAGGAAAGCGGACGAGCATATGGGCCTCCTAATGGTAAGTGGTCACCAATGCCCATAGACAGAGGCATTGTAAGATATGTTAACCATCGGTTACATCGCCAATGCGCCACCAACCTTGGGAACTAATATCTTATATCCTTTGTACCTGTAATTACACTGGCTCACTCACCCTTCAAACCGAAACACAACAACAGGAAATATTGCTGTTATGTGGTAGAATATCTGATTAGTGGTTGGTACCTACCCAGACAAGCTTGCACAAAGCGCTACCACCAAGTAATTATATACATATAGTTTATGGATGAAATAAGTTTAATTTCCTTCCTTTTATAATAGATACCTCTTTGTTTTTTACCGTATAAGATTACTTATTTGTTTTTAATGTTTGAGGAAAAAATAAGGCTTTTTCCTTTAACATTAAATACAGTAAAATAGCTTTAATTAACGTATATTTATAAACTAATTAGTATAAATATAAACCAAGTCATAATAAAATAATAAAAGTCATAATAAAATAAGGCCTTTTATTTATTTGTTCGAATACTCATTACAACGAAACCGTACAAATTCATCGATAAAATATATCACAGTATTGTTATTCTTTAAAATATTACTACGACGAAATCATAAACGCTTCGATATTTAAATTAAATTTATATTTACGATCGGAATTTTATATTTCATGTACAATTTTTCTGTATATTAAAAAACACGGTATTTGGTTTTAAAACTAATATTTTAAAGAGTCCGAATAAATCCGATTTTGTTCATATTTTTTGTTTGCTATGAAGAGAATCATTTTTCAATATTCGAATTATTAATAAATCCAGAAGCCGTTTGTTAAATATTTGATTTAAAGTAACATTGATATTGCTCCAAAAAAGTAATCATTGAACAGGTTATGTATTGTGTGGGTTTGGCCGAGTTGAATATTGCCATTCGATTTAAATCCGGAGATGTCGTTAGAGCTGGCTACGAGCATATTTTTTGTTAGTCACATCCATCAATTAAGGTCGTTAGCACCTCAATCACCCGTATGGTGAGCAAAAGCATTTTTAAAACGGGGTTAGCGTTAGAAATTCTTCAAACCAATAATGTTAGCAAAATATTTTTTCATAATTTTAAAACCAGCGCCGAATAATTTAATATTTTCTTTTTTATTATTTATTATAATAAAACATATACCTTTCGATTACATTATATAATTATTTATAACATTTATATTTTATTCTTGTTTTTGAAGTAAATATTAAATAAATTCGTGATCAATATTGAATTAAGAACAAGAAATTCAACTGAACAACAACTATCTATCTTTGTTAGTAGAATTGATTATTGAAATAACTAAGAAATTTAATTTCAACTTGTTAGATTGCCAGAAATTCTGGATCGAGTATTTCTCAATTGACCCGTCTATTAGTTCGACTTATGTTTTCTATTTGCGTAAATTCTTCCAATATTTTATCAGTATATTATATATACATATAGTATAATAACACATAACTACCTCACTAGTACATAAAACCGAGAGCCTGAAGTCTCGGGCCGGGCCGACAATTAGGGTTTATTGTAAGTGATCTATATTTCGTTCGTGTAATACTATTAACTATCGGCCTTCGTAATTTAAATTAATAAATATTATTTTAAATGAAACTGATTGTTTTTTTATATTAAATAACGCAGGTCAAAATTTATCCAACATAAATTCTTCATCCATATTTTAGAAACATTCCTAAAAACAAAACCGTCTATAATATAACCGATGTAGCAATTGAAATTTCCCAAATTGACGTTGTATTTAAAAGCTTATTTCATTTGTTTTTGTTTTTAAACCGACAGCATTTCCCGTCGGTGTGTTTAAAACAATAAAATTACCCTAAAGTTATCATATTTCCATTACAGAATATTTCAGCTTCTTTTTGTAAAATTCAGTTATTATATTGAAAGCTCATTTCAATTTATTTTATAAAACTGATGAAAATATTTATCAATTATCGAAAGACTCGTTATTTAATATGATTTGTATAATGTAATTTTATTCTTTATCAACACGTATTTAATAAGACCACTAAAATTCAATTTCAAATTATATTGGATTATTAATAATATTGTGTTTAAAATATTATTTCATTTAATTATTATTGGAAATTATTTGTTGGTTCCGATCACGGATGATTTCCAGTCGGGCTAAGTAAAAATGTATTTAATAATTATAACGCTTAAGTCAATTAAAAGCTTAGTTATTTTAATTAATTCGCATTGAAATTTATCTTTTATTTGTAAATATTTAAATTAAATTAAAAGTTTTAGTTTAGGTAGTTTTAAAAAACAATATTTTTTTTTAATATGCTTGATCTTAATTATGTTAATTAAACCTCTGAGTCATTTTAAATATTAGTTTAATGTTTTACGATTTAATTGGTACACCACATACCATGATCCTAACATGTTACATATTTAATACTTATTCTTAAGTATTCTAATTTTGTCTTCCTGATATCCTAAATCTTCAGTCAAAACACGAAACTAACGTTTAATATGTAACCCTTATATAATTGAAGAAAATCCGGTAGTTTAAATCAAAATATTTCCAATGTCATCCTTTGTTTTTGCCATTATTTATAAATAAAATTAATTAATAGGTTTACTATTTAATGCGCTGATTTGATGCTAATATGCACCGCGACTGCTATGCTGTGTGATTTGAAAACGGTATCGCGGTACCGCGTCGATAGCCATTACGTAGCGCCAGTTACAAGGAGCCTTATACTAAATAAAAATCCTATACCGTGACTGTTGAGCGGTCAATCAGCTTTGAAATACTAGTCAAATAGAAGTGCAAGTAAGAGTTTTCCTTAAATGATGACGTTTTGACTTAAATCTTGATGCCGCCGGCGTCTTTACCCGACGGCTACGTCCTCGTAGCGGGTCTCGTAGCACCAACCGATGGGTACAAAACCATTATCCTACTAGATCTAGACTAGGTCAGGATCAAATTATAATTATAAAAAAAATAACGGGAAAAACAAAAAGATTTATTAATTTCAATTTAAATATTTTATATATTGGCTCGTTCAAAATTATTATTTATATTTAATATCAATAAATGTTAGTCGCTTAGAAACGTTTATAAGGAAGACCGTAATTTACTCGCGAATTTTCCGAAATGATAAGTAATTATAATTTTGAGTTAAGAGATTTATGTTTAATTAATATTCTTCATTATATCGCATAAAGTATGTACTCGTAATTATATTTAACTCAGTTTCAAAAATTATGATTTTACTCTTAAAAGTTCCATTTTATTTAATAATTTCGTAACCTTAAGCTACGCGTTGAAATTAAAGAAAATGAATTTGGATATATATATTTTTAAATAATCATTTTTAGAATGGTGAAATATATTATAGCATCTAAAATAACATCATAGCCCAATTTTTAAGTTATATTTTTTTAAATATTAGTTGTCATTTTTTTTTCGTTTATAAGCTTGATCAATCCTAAATAGTGTTTTTAACTGACATTCGTCAATAACCATTGAAATAGTTAGCCGATTCATTTTTAAAAGGAAGTCCGATTTTTCCGTGTTGTAGCTGTTGGATCGTTAAACTCTAAAGTTCCGGCGAACGAGAAACGTACTACGTTTATATTGAAAGCTATATGAAACTATTATTAAAAATTAATATTTATTTTGTTATTTTGTATTGAATATATAGCAAATCAATATCTTGACCCCGATAGCCCATTGAATGAAAAGTCCGAAATATACGAGTTGAAATCCGGACAAGGTCATTCAATAATCATTATGCTAGACATTACGTTTATGAAGGTCAATGTTATGTTATTTTGTTTCAACGTGATTATTAAACATAATTAAAGGGCTTAACAACATCGCCTGCGTGTTGTCATCGTGGTGATTTTCTTAGGACAGCCTTGACCATGAAGGTACGCTTTTTATCATTGACAAAAAATAGTTACAATTTAATATGCATATTATAAATTATTATAATTATTTGTTGTAGCATGATCCTTGATTTGATTCGATTTTTTTTTAAATTATATTTAACTATTGGACGTATTTCGTTATGAAATAATATAATCGATAGATTCGTTTCAATTATATCATATAATATAATTTCATTGTCTATAAGCTTATTTCAAAAGTATTTTAATATTTTTCTATAGTTTATGTTAATTTGGAAACTTAACCGGTTTATGGTTTACATTATTTTTGTCTTTGAACATAAATTACGTCCAGTTCGTTTATTATCTAATACAATAAAATCTTTCAGAAATTCAAAACTAAAAATAATAAATACCTGTTTACATATTTTTTGCTTAAATTATCATTTGTTTTTCGATATATAAATAAAATACCTATATAAATTTTAGTTTAATATTAGGGGTTTTCCAATACCGTAATTAAGTATTGTTATACATATACGGATAATTGTAAAATTAGTAAATATTTTTTTTATTTCAATATCTTGAAGCATTGCATTATTTTATTTTATCTTATAAAAAGTGCGGATTTATTATACAATTTTAACCGCACATATCTTTTTATTGATTTATCTTAAATTAATTTCGTTTTTTCATAAAACGCGTCTAAAAATAATGTATGAAATATTATTAACATTTATTTTAACAAAAAAAAACTTTTGTAACTTTAACTTTTTCAAATTTAATAAAAAAAGTTTAAAAAAAGTTTTAATTACTGTTAGAGCTTATTTAATTATGACTTTATTTCAGATTGACAACGGGTTCGATTTTAAATTAAATAATATAAATTAAAATAAATAAAACAAAAACCGGAAAAAATAAGAAAATAATAATTTATATTTAATGTAATATACTTACGCGGCGTGATCTGCATGCGGCAACCAGGCAATCGCGAGCGACACCACAAGCGCAAAGTTGCGAACACAACGCGGTCGTTTCGATTGCATGTTTATGTCGGCACATGCAGCGGACGCCGGCAACCGTGATCGCGTGTCTACCTGACGGCGGACTATCACGGTCTCAGGGACTTGGCTCAGTGTGAAACCCGCGCTTGCGCCCTGCGACCTATCGATCGCCCGGCCCGACCCGCCCTTACCTCTCCTTCCGCTCACCGCTGATTTTCAGATCCTCAACTCTTAACGAGCGAAAAACACTAACTTTTCTCTCCACATAGGAGTTTTTTATTATTTATCTTTTTAAATCCTAGAGGGCGCCTCGTGGCTGCACTTTCGCGGATCGAGCTCATGTCACTTGGCGGTTTCTTCAAATACTTTCAAATTGCACGTTGACTCTACCATCTCATGAATTAATTGCCATATAAAAAAGTTCCCTCTACTGCCCCTGTTACTAACTTATTAAATTTAATGCATTTTGAAATATCTGATATAATCGTTTGATTTTTACCGAAAAAAAAAACAATGTCGAACAAAAGCTTAGTAATGTGTTAATTACACCTTTCGTTATTTTTAATTACCTAATAGTACCCTATTTGCCAAGAAGGGTTGAACTTGACATTGAATACCACGCGCGACGTACTTTACCAATTAAGCTTGGTGTTGCTAAGTTGCCGAGTCGAACGTTTAAATAACAGTACTTACTTAGGTAAGTACTGTTATTTAAACGTTCGACTCGGCCGAGGCGTCACAGCTTTTTTATTTTTTAACATGAATTACTTTTTTTCATGAACTATAATATTCTAATTCTTATAATTTATTTGCAAAGTTTTAAATACATTTTAATGTTACGATAGTTAAAATCCAGCCCCAACGTACGTAAGATAGTATGCATGTCATATTATAATCCTTACCTTCCTTATTTTAATTTTTTAAAGATATATTAAATGTCGTTAAAATAAAGAATTTATCTATTTATTTTACTACCCTATCCTAAATCTTCTTTTAAACTATAGACTCATGTGTTAACTAATCAATACTCTAGTTTTTTTTATTTTTGGATGTGATATCGACATTCGGCAACTTATTAAAAATAATTAAAGTTTGAAGTACATAATTAAGTTCTGATATTAGGAACTATTAATCTGTCAGGGTATCGATAGTAAAATTATTTTCCTGTACTAAGGTAGCAAATTCCCCTGAATGCATATTGTCATAATCACAAGTCAGTCAGTATTTTGAACCTTTTGATAATAGCAACTAACTAGCGAGCGAGATATAGTTTAACTTAAAAACATAACTTAAGTACAAAATTTAAGTACAATTTTTTTTTTTTTATCTTTAATAGGTAAGCGTTTGACCGTTATCTTGCCTGATGGTAAGCAACGACACGGTCTAGGGTGTAGCACGCTTGCCTAGAAGAAACCTGTTTGATTATGAATCGTTAGATCGGTTTCGTGATAAACGATATCAAAATTATTGCTTTTTTAATATTATCAAATATGTATGTATATAAAATATAAAAATGAAATAACAATAATAAAATAATTCAACATTTTCAAAAGCCAACCAAAAATATTTCTTTGTCTCTTAATTTTTATTTTATTTTATTTACTAACTTTTCAAATCATTTCGTTCAAAGGCTATAAGGCGATATTACTTTAATGCGTCGTTTCCTGCAAATAGACTGGACTCAATAACTTCGTATACAATAAGCGAGTGAGATAGAAATCGCATGCATACCTCCAGCTCAAAGTGAGCATTCGAAGTCGTTTGGACTTGACCGTTCAAAGCGCAACGCTTTCAACAACGATTTCATATAGTATCAAGTTTGCCCTTTCAAACACGGACTCACATAGATATGTGTAGATACACATTAATTCAAATATACCAATTACATAAATAAAAATTAAACTACTAAATAACTTTATACAAACATCTTAAAAATATATATCAACTACGAAAAACAAATATTTGACTACCAAAAAAACATAATATGAACATTTACTCATATATGTCATTAGTATTGGTTTTAAATGAATCCCTGTACACAAAAACATTTACTTAAGAAGTCCACTGTTTAATCCTTATTTAATACCGACCCATATTATTATTCAAATAATGAAGATATTAGCATGCTTGATGTTTAATTCAGATGCGAATCAATCGTTTCACCCAACTGTTATTGGGTGCTACGCCTGCCGCATTGCGTCACTCGACCATTCAGGTATTTAACTCTACACAGGCCAGTTAGCCGTCTCTGAAACTAATGTACACTTAAAAAGTACACAGCTAATAACCTTAACCGAATTTATTATTATTATTTATCTTGATATTAAGCATATAAGATTTAACCTTTGGTATCGTTTGCATTTAATCTTATGAAAATTACGCGTGTCATCTGCATTTTAAAACATAATATATAATTATACAAAATATTTTGGCCTGAATAATTATACCTAAAAGAATAATTTAACATAACTAAGATTGATACTTGATTAAAGTTTATTCAATGAATTTTGTACTTCACAAATCCACTTTTGTAAAATGTGCACCAGTAAGTGCCCATAAGTGCCCATAAGTGCACCACTGTTGGTCTAAGGCCGAGAAAACCCACTGTACTCTAGAGCGGGGACATAGCCTTCATTAATCCTCACCATTTTTTCACAATTATGTACACAAACTCTTGATATTTTAACTGAAAAATCATTGAAATTACGGCCAAACTAAATAATAATATATATTATGTAACTCATCATTCATTAGTATCGATAATAACAAGAAGTCATCTATTAAATTATCGCCAAGTATTGATGCTGGTGCAATTAAATTCAACGTGACGCTACTACCACCACTACAACCATTTTCTTGTACCTTCATATGCGTCGACAATAGCGTATACATAAATCTAAATTCAATTTATTTGAAGCATGCATTCATTTTAAGAAATTATCCATCCTAATAGACGCTTCCGATGATAATTGTTTCAAATCTTTACTGGGTGATTAGGTTTTGTGCAAGTCCGTCTGAGCAGCTATCAAATATTCTACCTTTAAACAACACGTCGTCGCGTTCCGTTTAAAAAGGTGATTAAGCCAGTGTAATTATAGTCACAAGGGACAAAACATCTTAGTTCCCAAGGTTGGTTGCGCATTGGCGATATAACGAATGGTTAATAATTTCATTTATCGCCAAATGAGCGGTGGTGACCACTTGCCATCAGGTCCATTTGCCCGTCCGACTACCTTTAATATCAAAAAAACTATCGGAGGGTCTTGTTTCTTCCCAATGCAGATTCGTCAAATATATGCGTATAAGCAAAATATTGATTGTACTTATGGAGACTACGTAAATTTTTGGAACGAAATTCTTTTACGGCTCACAATTGAGTGAAATGGCAGTGGTCCAAGGTCACGTGAGTAACGAAATAGTGTTCATACTGAGCCTACCAAACACTACAAAATTCGATGCGTTCGCAATTAAGACTTCGATATAATATAAAGGAAGGACGTTGAGGTATTTTTCGATATAATCAATTAAAACACGGCTTGAGTCGAAAAACTATCGCACAGAACTTCTTTCCTGACTGGGTGACCCACCACACAATTTTTATTTTCTTGGTGAAGGTGTTTACTATTTATAAGAAAGAAAGATTAAAGTTATTATATATAGTGTATTTCTCTGTTACACTTTATTCATATATGCATAATATGTACATGTTTTTTGTTAGCTGCTGTCAAGCTGGCATTCGAAAATCTCGATAAAGTAATTCTTAATCAGACCTTTAATCAGATTTGTTCTTAATATTAATATTTCTTATAGTATAAATATAGTAAATGTCTACTTTAAGGAAATTAATATCATGAACTTAATATTATATTCAAAACCTAATATCTTCATAAACGAAGTCGAAATTTGCAATCAATACCCAATGTAAATACAACTACGACTTACCTGGATCAACTGTATTCACGCTTCAACTGTATCTAAAGTCGATCCAACGATACGCTGGTTAGTTAAACTTACCTCAAAAGGGGATTAAGGAAGACTATTTGATACACACAAACAATTTGATACTATATATATTTAGCATCCAGAATTGAAAACTGATTTTATTTTCAGTAAAATAATTATATTAAAAACAAAGTTAAATAATAAAACTATCTAACGATAGTTGATTTTCTTATGACAACTTAAGATCTTAACCAAAAATTAAACCTTGACAAGTTATGATCACACAATATGACACGACATGAGCTTTATTTGTGTTTAAAATGTATTCCACGTTCAGCGTAATAGAAACCATCGTTAGGAAACCTGCAAAAACCGGATGATAATCTGTTACATGTGTACCTAATAACCCATAGAAGTGTGTACCCAATAAATCGAAGTAACGTGGAGACACATGTAAAGTAACATTTCGCACTTTTGGCTGCGCAAACCAGAGGCCAGGCAAAAAAACCATACAATGTATTACGTAACTGTTTGAAACATTGAAACAATGTCGTAACTTATTTTTTGTGATGTAACTTAGAACGCTAACACAGCCGAAGGAAAAATTGTTTTCCAACCGTTTCCAAGCGATACCTGCACAAACTATTACCGATACACGAAAACTTTTAGTCAGAAATTTGTAGGTTTCCAAAATATCTATGAAAAAGTCAGCAACAGCACGTATTTTTTTATATCACTAACATTATTCATGTATTGTCCCATATATGTATATGTACATATATACCTTTGACCTACATTATCAAAATAAATAACATTTAAATTTTAAATGTTGTGTGTTGATCTGTGGGTAAAACACTTAGCATTACTCATAATAAAACGCTGGGCGTATTATACGACGTTTGAGCGCAGTACGGGCGAATCGATTGTAATTTTAGATACAAGTGTAATAGTAGCAGTTTCACTGTTAACCCTATTACGAAAACAAAGTATGATCAACGTCCGGAAATTTCTGTGAGTAATGACATGAGATGGACCCGTTGGTCATCAATACTAATAACCAGAGGTTTCTAAAATCCTTACGAGCTGCCCATAGTCCGCCAAACATTTATTGTTTCCTTTTCTCTAGGATTGCATCAACGCTAATTGAGTGCAAAATATTCTGTCTATTCCGCATATAATAATGACGTAGGAAATCAACCTACCTGATTAAAAATTTATAAAGAGTTTCATATAAATTTCACATTTACAGTAAACTTTTTTTTCAGTAATTACAATGTAAATACGTGTATGTCGAGAAGGTAAATATGAAATAAAATAAATGACCCCCGAGCAGTATTGAATGTTAAAGTTCACATTAAGTAGTTTTAATGAAGCTATTGTTGTTTGAAATGTTTATACTTGACACGAGAATCAATTTGTCACGCATTTGAACAATTTATAATCTTGTATTCAAACGTACCGTCTATGTCTTGATATAGCTTTAATTACACACTTACAAATACTTGTTCTGACCTACATTCTGGAAATACTTTCGTAGCTATAGCCTCACGTGCAGGCTATTAAAATTCAATTTCTGATTATATAACATTATACACGCAAACTACTCAACGTGCTTTGCCCGGTTGCCTACTGCTACGTATAGTCTACCTTAAATTTTTAATAATAGTTATAAATGCCAAAGACAATTATTTGTAAGACGGTAATTTTTTTTTTTTAATTTTTTTCCTGTTTAAAAGGTGAGTGAGCCACTATAATTACATGTACGATTATTGATACAACATCTTAGATCTTAGATGATGTAAAGTCCTCCTGACGACCTTTTCCTTCTCAAGGGTGACAAGCAGTTACGACACATTGATAACAGTGCACTATTATTGCGCAAACGCAAGTGCACTCTATTCGCTCGCTTTCCTAATCCGACGGGACTGTAAATCCGACACGACCGGTAGCAGCTTAGTCGTACAACCAACGGCTTTACGTGCTTTTCAAAGTCGTGAGTATTTATATTCTCGTGCATAGTACGCTGCTTACGTGGTTAGTAAAGCCTCTACGTTGCCACTAACAGTGTCGCGACAGTAAAACCTGTTTTGCCGATCTTAACACTGAATACATATCGTAGTGATCAGCGGTCTTAACCACTAAACTAACAAGGCGGTGAATTGTATTAGCATATGTAGTAAATATTTACGAGAAAATAATAATATTTGGTATAGATATCTTTCTTAACCTGACTTTAATTATTTGTACACGTACCTATACAATTTATTTTATATAATTTCTCTCCGTATTACAACTTGTTGTATAAATTATTCACGTAGTGTGATTGAGATCAGATGTTAGACTTTTATAGCGGAAATTTCATTTAAAATTTTCAGAAATTTAAATTATTATAATGAGGTTGAAATAAGATCGATTAGTAAATATTCGCACTGAAAAAAGTCCCGATTACAAAATTACGATCAAGCGACGAGCGAGAGTAGATTCCGTGTATCAATACAAACACACCTGTTGAATTAAACAAGACAAATACACCAAACTCACTTCAAAGGTATTATTTCTAACAGGTGTGACCGTAATATTATTTTAGAGAATTTTCAGCGTAACAGTCCGCATCGCTTCACACGGTCGTGCAAGTATGTTCGATGCTTTCTTTCATCCAATTAGTGCCCTGTGCTAGATGCGGGTGATATTTAATTGTGAATAGAAGGGCTCGTATCCGCTCCTCTAATGAAGTGCCCACTTAGAAGTTTTTAAGAGAACTCAAAGATGAGTAGACTTGCGACGGAGACTTAATCGATTAATTTGCATGACAAATTAATAAATTATGTATTGGATAGGTTAAGGAAAAAAAATATACAAGTACTCAAAAACCAATAGTAGATATGTCGTTCTTATGCGTCCGCAGTATCCCGTATCGTACTAGTAGCTCGACGGTCGTGCTTTGCTTGGGAAACTAGATCGATCATAATTAAAATTTTCATTCTCGCTTTCATGTTTCATCCTCTAGTTAGACGATATTCGTCATCTTATGTTTAGTATTTATTTAAAGAAATAACCCATAGTCGCATGAGCGGATATTTAAAAATTTCTATCTTTGCTTCAAAGTTAATAAGTTGTCGTCAATCTACCTTAAACTTAAGTAGAGTCATATTTTCAGATGTCTTAATTCGCACACATGCGTGGAAGTACCAACCTTAAAGTAAGGACGCGACCGTTTAAGGTGCCAGATTCTCCGAAACATTTTCGGTATGTGAAAAAGACATTCATTAACAAAGAAACAGTACGCTGAATCATTTTAAGTTCTATTAGCAGTTGTTCACGCATTTCTTAAATCTTATCTGCATCTCATTTCATGTACACCTTAATAGACGACAATAATTATTACTTTTTAATGAACACCTACGGACGCGTCTTAGGGCGTAAGACCAATATATTGTCACAAAATTGAATAATGATACTTAGAAATAAAACGTTTGGTACGTTACATACGGCTTTTTTGGCCTTTTGTCGTTCTCGGCTGGACGAAAGCCTCCCCCATAAAACGCCAACCATCGCGATCTTGAGCGGCCCGGATGAGATGTCTTATGATTATATGCAGTGTCTTTATAAAAAGCCCTGAACAGTTGCAATGAACTGCAATAGAACGTAAAATAAAATAATAAGCAAAGATCGTTATTTAGATAAAAAATAGAAAATGAAATAAATATAATAATACATCGTCCAATGCGCGTCGTAAATCCAATCGGAATCATAAAAAAACGCAAATATAATAAGCCTTGCCTCGTCGATAGTAACCGAAAAAAACTGAAAAATCCAAGGCAGAAAGAATGCGAGAAACATGAAAGCTTCCAAAAGAAAATTAAAAAACAGAAATTTTTCCTTTGCGGGGATATGTTCGATCTACGAAATAACTCCTTCATTTAATTTATTCATTCATTCACCATGGCACGAGAATACGTAATATATCTGACTAATCCTCTCTTCGCTGCCTCGATACTCGGTTAATATTACCATCATACCGACATTGAAAGAATGACGCATATTAATAATGAAAGCTATGAGATAGGTCTGAGCGATACGACGATGACGGTGCCTGAGACCAATTAGCTACCACACACCATTGTTATATGTGATATATATTTTATCTTTATATCATTACAAAATTGATAAATTATACTTATCTCTATTGAACTAATTTATTACAGAGATTCCTAATTAAATTACACGTTAACGTGTACGAATACTTTTTATCACTATTATCTAAAATTCACTTATCTAAATTATTTAAGTTATTGTTAATTATGTGCAGTGGAGTTGTCGAACGCTTTTAACATGTTACATGGAGTAGTTAGCAACGTATTGATAATGTACAATATAATATCTAATACCTACATGATTTAAAGCGACGGGCTTGGGCAACTGAAACAGCTTATCATTTGTTTTATTCACCAGCCATTATATAATCGAAGCATCTAATACAGTTTCTTATAATCAAATTAAGAATCCATGTCATATGATGATACACAGGTAAGCTTAAATAATTAAATAGCGCCATTTAATACTATAATATACCATGATATCAAATCCTATTGAATTAAAATGATGAGAATCAGAAGTTAAAATGTTGCAAGTCCCAACGTTTAATGCATATTAATAAAACCATAAAAAGTAATAAGAAAAAAACTACTAAAGAAAGACAAACTACAAAAATTACAGTGAAAAATAGCAGTGGAAGTAACGTCTAGCAGCTCAAACGATCTTGTTGTAAACAAAAGTGTATTGCCCTGCAGCCTACGTACGAGTTGTAAATCAAAGGAATGGTGCCTTCAACGATGTCCGCAACGTGTCACAGACCACGCCGCGTTAAACATTTATAAAAAAAAAAACATCTTTATTATTATTTTGTACAGTTTTAACGAAACTTTTACAAACGTTCATAGCTATTATATAAAGAGAGCAATTTCAGAACCAGTGTTGGCTTTTCAAAACCAAATTGGAAACTGAATGGTGCATCTATTTGTTAAACAATTACTTGTTTTGTTTTTATTTTATTCATTCTCTATCAGCCTTCCATTGGTGAAAGAATTTTTAAACCCATTTTAGTGGTTTAGGCGTGAAAGAGTAACAGACAAACGAACTCAAATTCGCATTTCTAATATTAGTCACAATTTAATTAATTAATACGTTTAATGTTAAAAATAACTCATGTAGAATCGATTAAATAAAAAAAATACAAATTACATTATAGGTTAAATTTCAGAACGAAAATATAATAGTTATATTTTATTTTAACATAAAAACGAAACGATATATCTAATTCATATTCATTAAAGATACGTCTATGACACTTGAGGCTTTCTTAGGCTTCGAGGAGTCTTCGTAGATATTTGTAAGAGATGAATCTGCACTAGGTAGACTTGATATACTCCTGAATATAAGTGGAAGGTGGTTGCATTCGTATTTATCCTGGAATAATAAAAAGGTCCGAGTCATTAAAATTGATACTGATATACATTTTGTTTTAATAAACGCAAGGAAATTTATATCGTTTCCATGTATTAATTTGTGTTCATAATTAATTTCAAATACGGCGGTGTAAGACACTCATGTGCCGATTAAAAATCTATCAAACCTACATCCAACAGCCAGCAATAAAAAGTGGTTGGATATGTTCCATGCCTTCTTTGAAGTGAAGGCCCTTTATTTATTTACTTAAAAAATTAACTGTATGGCACAAACTCGAAACGAATACATAGACATAATGGGATAGACAAAATGGAATACATGGCAATTATATAGAATGTTAAATAGACGAAACTAAAATTTTCAATACGATTAAAAAAAAGATTAAACTGACGTGCCAACTAGCCTTTAGTATGGAATACAGTCAACGCTAGTGGCATTAAATAAGACGATTAAGCCAACATAAGAGCTTAAACGCTGTTGCCTTAATACTGATAATGGCTCACTCCTCGAAAATACAATGTATTGCTTGGTAGCAAATATTTCATGGCCCAGTTACCATGACTACAGAGTTTTATTCTTAACTCAACCACGAAATATGTGGAAAAGATTATTGTTTATGAATTATATAAAAATAATACAGCGATGGATTTTTAAGCTCAGCTTTCATAGTTGATTTGATTGAAATCTTTGGAGGACACTAAAGAATCCGAGCTGGTGTTCAAAAGAAACGCACAGCACTTACTTATATATTAATAAAATATATGTCATAAGCGGAAACCGAACTCACAATCAACTATGATTACACTAGGCCATATTTTTAGTATCCCTACAAATAGAACATTTTTGATTCCTACAAAATATCTCATCAGCTCACTAGCCAAGTTAATTATGAGAACCGAAAAAGATGACAAAAATGTAATAAAAAGCTATAGCGCTTACGTTGATACTTATAATCTCGTGAACAAACTAAAAATGGTTGCGTAAATTGAAATATTTTACGAATTCGATATTTAAAATTTGTAAATCATTTCCACAATATAATTACAACAACAACAACCATTATAAAAAAACGCTGTTGATTGCGAGTAAAAATAAATAAATAAATATAAACAGAAACTTTAAAAGTTATTATACTTAGAAGAGAATTTAAAAAATATAACTTCTTTGTTATATATATTTCGTTGTTGACTTTTCAATTACTGCACGTGTGTGTGACGATGGTGTCCTTTCGATCGATTTTGCTACGGCGGCTATTCTCAACTTACTAACAACGAGGTGCAATTAAGTTTCCTTTTTTATTTACACGACCCGGAGTTACTCCACGTTAATTAAGTGTCAAGAAAAGAAAAGATTCATTTTGAATTATTCCAACGTCTATTTAAATGTAATTTACTTTGTTTTGTTAGAATTTTCAACTCTCTCATAATGATAACGTATTATATGTAATATTTAATGTGTATTATTTATGTACATATTATGTATTTTAGGAATGTATACGTATGCACATTATAAGTAAAATCCAGTACTCAATAAAAATGTCGTATGCGCTGCACATATTCTAGAATTTTGTCCCAGTTTACTTTAGGTGCCATATGCATTACAATTAATAATGACAATCACACATCTTCATTCATCATTATCATCATTTCAGCCGGAAAACGTTCACTGCTGGACAAAGGCCTCCCCCGACGATAGCCGGTCTTTCGCTACCCGCAGCCAACGGCTTCCCGCAACCCTTACAGTATCGTTGGTCCACCTTGCAGGGGGCAAGCCCACGCTGCGTATTCCGGTCGCAATTAAACAAAAAAACACGCACGCGCATACATGAACTTGGGTAAGTTCGCGTGCGCGCGCGCGCGTTTGTGTGTGGGTGTGTGTGCGTGTGTGTGTGTGTGTGTGTGTGTGTGTGTGTGTGCGTGTGTGTGTGTGTGTGTGTGTGTGTGTGTGTGTGTGTGTGTGTGGACGTAGGTATAATCACTCTATTCCAACGGCAATCTGACCAAGAACTATATCTATTACACAACAAGTAAATTAGTCTTAATATAGCAATCTAAAATTACAAATAATAGATGAAGTAACACTAACTTCGAGCAATGTATAGTTTTCATTCCACGAATGAAATATAATAATGAACGAATGAACAACATAAACAATATTTTATTTACATAAGCGAATGAAGCCATAAATAGCATTTACGAGAAAAATAGCAGACGATAAAAATATACCATAAAATCTTTATCCATTTCTTGCAATTTAATCCGAGCGACAGTAGGAATTCCTCAGGGTTTGAATTGCGGCAATGCAATGATCGATTATAATAGAACGTTATTTATATAACGATTCTAAGCCGAATAGAAATATACACAGATTCATAGAATGAGTTAAATCTGTGTACTCGAATACGAGTACACAGATTAACGTGAACGTAATAACGTTACCTCAACAATATATTATCTTTGTGATTAACAGAGAAACCTAATTCAACATTAAATAATTATACATTTCGTTATAGTGAAGAGTCTCATTACCGAAACATGTTTACTTCTAGTCATATATCGTAAAATAAATAGTGCTTGTTAATAAAATATTTTGTTTCGAGTTTCAGTATGTTAAGAGCTGTCGGCTTTATAGCTGAATAATAATATTATTATTAATAACGAAATAATCATAGTCTATTACTTCATTCAATTCGATATTTTTTTAACGATAATCCAATGCTCTAACAAATACGCTAAGTAATAAAAAAAAGAGTGTGTGTACTTATGTACACGCGTTAGAAGTTATACTTCTTATGGCGTATGGAAAAAAAATAACTAAAATGCAGTAGTGATTAACGATAAATATTAAAATTGATAAATAATATTTATTTATTCACACTGTTTAATTGTACTGTTACGAAACACGTGCTCTAAATACAAAAATACTAGAATATACAACTTGAACATAGTTATCGATTTTCATGCCACCTAGAACTAACTTCACGATGTAGAATTCAGGTGTCGGTGTGCGCGCGCATCGTAAAAATTCACTCTCATCAGTTTTCTCCATCGCGCCAAAAGAAGTATAATTTCAAAAAAATTAAGAAGAGCACAGCTACTTTCACCATCTATTAATAACTAAGGTTTCATAATATAAGGGATATGTGGAGAATCTTTGGAGCTTATACCTCCACGCTGTTACAGTTTGAGTTGGTATTATACACATGTGGCAGATTTTCATCCAAATCGAATCCGAATGAATACGTACGGGTTGAATAACAAACACAAATTAAGAACATGAAAATTCAACGATGCATGCCTGGGTTTCGATCCCGAAGATTAAGATTCATGTATACTAGCCACTTCGCCTTCTCTTCACTCACTATGATTGAGTAAAATGGATCGATACGAAAATATGTCTCATTATTTTCCGCCCAAACGCACGTCGATAAATCAACTAAACGTTCATAGAAACGAGATTCAAACCTACGCTCAGATTTTTAGATAGCGACGAAATATTTTCCTAAAGTGGCTCCACAAGTTTGGCTATAAATTGGTAACAAAAAGCCAGAAAATACATTGACCTGGAGCAGTGTGTTTGACTAGGCTAAAATCCAGACTCAGCTGTAATAGAGATGATTGTATACCTCATCTCACTATAAACATTCCTACTAATTAATTAAATCCAAATTTGAAAATTTAAAAAAGGTCAATCCACCTTAAAGTACTTTGTCTAATATTCATATGTGATTAAATAATTGTGTATCTACTAATCATTGATTCATTTATAACGTTATTATATAAAACTTTTTATTTAAACTGTTATTATATAAACTATATACATGTGATCTCAAGAACTTGCACTTAAATACTTACATCCAAAATCAAACACTCGTGTCGACATTGTCTGCTCTGTGTTATCTCATCGAAGTTTCTTCTCTTCTTACGATCATCTATATCGGGAGGTCCATACTTAAAGTTACTTTTAAAAACTCCTACTATATTCTGCAAAAAAAGTACTAAATTAATACACACACATAAAGACAAACTATGATTATTAATTACAATCGATACGATAATGTAAGCCAACATCGACTTCGTTTATTTCAAAAATTCATTATTATGTGTGATAACAACAACACGTTGATCTTTCATCTTCTAAATAAGATTAGGTGGTTTTTATATTCAATGTTAAAAAATGGCCTTATGGACATTTAAAATAAATATAAAAACTTCCAGTTTGAAAAATACAACACTACCAACTTGAGAAGAACCGGCAGTGTTAGAAACTCAATGAGATTTCATATTAACATTATTCAATAATAACTTGCTACACGCACAATTATTACGTGGTGAAAATTACGTATTATTTCTGTAATAATATCTAACAAAAAATGTAATAAGAAATATTGTCTTGTAATTTGATTTGTGGGCTCGTAGAGTTTGCATATATAGTTCGAGCATTTGAGATGGCTTGTACAATTTTTAATGGGAATGTAATGTGTTGTAAGGTTAATAAAATTCTAATTTCATTCTAAGTTAATCCTAGTAATAATTTCCAAATTTTCTTCTCCAAGTTTATGATGACGTCAAACACGATTTGACTTGCACCGATACAAAAGTATTGTCTGGTTAACAAGCGTTTACGTGAATTACACAACTGAATATGTCGCAGGTCACTCAACTACATAAAAACAAAATGACGAAAAAACTATATTATTCAAAGAATTTTTGACTGCCCGTGAAAAAACCAATAAAATTTAAATCTTACATTTTTCCATGTAGAGTAGTAGTGTGTGACAAAATAATATACAAAAAGTATAAAGACGGCAGTAATATACCGCGAGTGAGAGAGGGCGTGATATGCGATGCAATATAAATTGTTCCTTTACGTTCCACGTGACATACGTGACATAAAATATTTCTACATTCAGTTATAATGAACCGTTCAAATAGAGATACGTGTAATTAATAATAGATATTAATTTTACTACAAGCTAATTTGTCATTATGAATAATTTAAACACCCCGAGTGAAAATTTAACTAATTGCGCATATCAACATACTATCATTATAAATGGCAAAAAGAGATTGTTTATTTGTTTGTGACTCTTTCACGGTTTAACTACTAAACCTTGATAGTCTTGAAATTTTGCGTACACGTAACCTGGGGTACCATCTTGTTATTAAAAACTATTGTCGATATATTGTTTTTTAATAAAGATGTTCCCCGCTCGTACTCAACTTGAATACATGTTGAGAAATTAATACTAACAACTCGAAGTCAGTAACTTACAACCAGTGCCTCTTATGTCTCTAATGGTAATGAGTTAGCGGAAACTTTACCTGTCTTGCAGTTACACAGTTGCCCAGTCTTTTGCTAAAGTGACGTTAATTGACGTAACAAAAAAACAACAAACAACAATATCGTAATATAATAAATTTGTAACAACATTTGAAATATACTTCACATAAAGTTTACTTATTACGATAGTACTCGATTTTCCGCTGGTCTTATCAGTTATCGTAAGCCTGAGCAGGAACCGGGAAATATGATATGTTTGCGTTCATATTTGGAAAATAAATAAATACTCTTGGAGCGATCTCATTTAATGTTGAATAATTGAGAACAAATATTTAAAATTTACGCGAATAATTCATTTATCAGTCAACATTAAACATAACACCTACATTAAATTTGTATAAACCCAAATTATACGAATTCCATTAAAACACATGAAGTGTTATTTTCGCGATGCATTCACAAATAAATGAATTCTCGGAATTTTTCTTTTTAACGTTTTATATTATGATACTGATATTATGTTCACTCCAAACGACGGAACCGATTCTTATGAAATTCAACACACTGTATAAACTTTAGAAACAAAGAAAACTTGTTACATTAATATTCTGTCTCTGCAATATCATATTCAATCTTCCTTGGGTAAGGTATTCGCTTCTCTAATAAAATACTTGTAAATTATTTTACCTTTGTTATTTAATATATTCAGACTTGGACAAAATGTAATCAGATTAATTATTAACGATTGCGATTACAACGTATCACGATTACAAAATAACTTTGATTGATTCTGAAGAGGTCACGCGGTGATGTTCTTACTTGACTCTTACTTATTTTATTTTTCACCTTCGTTACACTGTAGTTAATATTGATGATTACATATTGTAATCGTAATTATCAAGCACAAATCTGATTACATGTACAAGTGGGAATAAATGTAACCTCTTGTAAAAAAATATTATTAAATAATTTTCTGTATTATTTTTTTATTAAAAATATGATAAAAGATAGAACAATTATCATACCTCAAATTGTGTATAGTTAGGTGGAAAACTATTGAATTTCATATCGGTTCTTCTCAGTTGAATGATTGCACATACATTCTTAACAAGGGGTAGCTTTAAATTCAATATAATACTGTAATGACGATTCGACATTGCTTATACCTAATAATTGCAGTTTTTTACAAAAAAGGCAGATGAGCAATCCATCGGGCAGCGCTTGATGGTTAGTAGTCACCAACGTCCATAGACATTGGTGGTGTAAGAAATATTAACCACGTATTAACGTATTATTAACTTTAAGGCCAATTATCGACCAACCTTGGGAATCAAGATGCTATGTATGAAGTTACAATGGCTCACTCACATAACCTTTCCAATCGGAACACAAAAATAAGTATTGTTGTTTGACGATATAATTTATGACGAGCGGGTTCTTCCTATTCAGGCACAAAGCCCAAACACCAAGTAAATAGAGAATAAATAAATACTAAGTTATATATATTTTATTTATAAAATGGTCTTACTTCTTCTTTACTTTTATTATATCAAAATCAGCTTCTTATTTTAAATTAAATGAGAAATTATTATTATTTTTTTTTATAATTGTAATTAATTTAACACAATAGAACACTCTTAACAGTAACAGCCTACGAATGACCCACTGCTGGACTAAGGCCTCCTCTCCTGTTTTAAGGAAAAGTTTATTCCACCACGCTCTAATTCGGGTTGGTAATTAAGCACATGCAAATTCTGTCGCGCTTGCCTGTGTTTTGTTTCTAACCACGGGCCATCTCGGCTAGTTGTCTTAAGTATATTAAATATAATAGGAAAATTGAAGATATAGAAACTATAAAAACATATACACTTACATTTTGCAAAATATACTTAGCTATCACTTTTGCTTGAATAATGACAACTGTAATTAGAGTTAAGAACATCCACAACAACGCCGCAATCTTTTGCGATGCGTCCTTCAACTTGTTCATGTCTTTCAATTTATTGAATACAGTCGTCTGTGAATTAAAAGTTTCATAAATACTTGAACGATAATAAAACCTGAAATATAGAAGTTAGTTAAACTCACTTGCCCCATATTAATATGATAATAAATAAAATGGCAAAAATGCGTCGATTTTTGAAAATAAGTGCATTTTTTATATTGTTCAAAATGAATACTTTAAAAAAATTTTCAAAGCTATTTAAAGAATCCCTCCCAAGTGAAAGAAGAAATGAGTTTCAATGTACATGTTACTATGAAACCTTATTTTTTATTATCTAATTATGAACTCACTACGAAATCTTCGAAAACTTCACGATATGACCGTGTTTTAAAAATCAATAGATGGGCTATTCCATGCGAGCCGTTTTCCTTAGCGGTTGAACGAAAGCATGTGGCAAAAATATTTTACAAAACAAGACAGAAATTTTTCGATACCTTACTGAAGTACAAGTGATTTATTTGGCAAATAATAATAATTTAACTCTCTTTAACCAATGTTTCTATGTTATTTTGTTTCCATTTACATTTTACAAACTTTAATTTTATAAGTAGTTTAAATTGGAAATTATGATTTCTGCCCATGCTGTACACATATGTAATTGTTACATCAGAAAACCTCTTTTTAAACTATATGTACGAGTATATCCATAAATATTTAAGCACCTTAGCTACCGAGCTTCGCTCGGCTCTAGTAATTAGTTATAAATAAACAAGCCGTGAACCCGGTGGGATATCCCATCGGCAACATTATTCCGACCAACTATTCTATAGAAACTCAACGATTTTATATTTAGGTATTAGAATTTACTTTGATTTAGAGCCTGCATTACTCAAACGCTAATATTAGTTCGGTCACAAAAAATATGCTAAATATTGAATATTTAAGAGACACCATTGATGTTAGCGTTGTTCAGATAACTTTGGCATAGCCATTAGCTAAAGCATAAATTGACGACGGTCAGCTTCTTTTATAATGTTTTACATACAACCACAACAAACAATAAAAACTACTGAATAAATGAGCAAATTTCGACTCACTGGTGAAGTTTTAACTTTATTTTATGTTACAACCATTCAAGTTTAAAATTAATTAATTTATATAACGTAAATCGAGATGGACAAGTAGATTGAATTATAAACAAGGATCAAACCCCCACAGGCTTATGTCATTAACAATTTCGATATCACTTATGTCATATATAGAGATACTTGATGTCTCAAAGGAATGCCACAATTAATTAAGGAGCGAAAGCGTCGAAATCACGTCACCGGTTATTGAAACAAAACTATTAATATTAATAATATTGTTATTGTAGTTTCTTAAATGTATGAATTGAATGATTTCAAAAATAAACTATATGCTAGTCATATGCTAGTACATGAGCATACAAAAATAATATATTATTACTAAATAGAAGACAGGGTTATAAAAATGATGTGAGATCAAGATAATTAAAGCAGGAAGGAAAATTACAAAGACAACGCGGTAGAGATATGGAAATTATAAGTCTCGCGATCTCTTAGTAGGACACATCCACTCGTATATTCAACATTTTAACAGTAGCATCTTAAAAATAATTTAATAATAAGATGTAATAAGCACATCACTTAATTAAAAAAATACTTCAACGACATTCAGTTCTACAACAAAATATAAATTGCGAAGTAGCTTATTATGGAAGCTAACGCAACCTGAGTTTCCAGTACTCGTATGAAAGCTCCATTCAAACTGTATACAAAACAGTTTCCTACTTTAATTTCCTGTATCAAACTCCTCAGAGTCTATGATGGCCTGGTACTAGTCGGTAGCGCGTATATAAATACATTACAAAGAGAAAAAAATGTTCACCCTCTGAACTTGGTCATCGCGAGATATATTCACACAAATAATTAAAAAAAAATTATATAAAAAATAAAAACAATACGATCTTTTTTCACGAGTATGTTTCCTAACATTATTTGTTTTAAGTAATTAAAAGAAATGCAGTCAAAGAAAATGTGGTAATGAAAGTTTTTACTTCGAAATGTAACTTTATCTTTTTGAATTTTACAAATAAAATTAACCATTGTTTGTGAAATATGAGAAACATTTTGTTTAATATCATGAATTTTTATTATTTTGACACACAAAATAATGCTATGAATAGGAACGACAACAAAGGGATGTTAGTGAATGGTGGCTATTTCAGTGGTAGTCGGTAGCCTGCATGAATAGTTATCACCCACTCGTCATACTCTACTGATTAATATTAGTGTACAGTCGTATTTATGTTTGGATGATGAGTGGGCGAGTGTATTTTGAATATACAGTGTTTCAGGAGTTGGAGCTCTATATCTCATAGTTCCGACTAAGTTAATCCGGAAAAGTGAATATAAATATATTTCTATATTAAATTCTCATTATACAGTAAATACAATTTGAATACAAGAAATGTGTATTTATAATAATAATATCCTGGGATGGGATCATTATTCACACACAGGGCCATCTAATCCCAAACTAAGCAGAGCTTGTACTATGAAAACCAGATAACTGTTATACTACATATAAGACTTTTCTTTTGTAAATAGATACAATAAAGATAATTACACCCAGACTCAGGACAAACATGCATGTTCATGCACACAAATGTCTTTCCTGGGTGGGAATCGAACCCAAGACCAGCGGCGCCAAAAGCAAGTGTCTTGTATTGCGATTTGAAAAAACAGTTTAATTTTCTTACGAATTTGTTTTTAACATATTCCATGTACTTGCTACGAAACACACACACCAATATACAAAATGTCATTCAAAGCAAATAAATAGACAAATTCACATATATAATGCATAAATAATTACATTAACATTTCAGTGAATAACGTTTAATTAAATCAACACATTCTTGCATTTAATCGAATACGCTGACAATATGCTATTGTTTCATTTAGCTTTACATACAAACAAATAGTCTTGTGAGACTCACCCATATAACGATAGGCATCATCACCCAAATGCACTTCCAAAATTGCGTTGGCTTAAAACCGAGCCAGAAGTGTATATCGGTCGAATATCTTTGAACGCCGTACAGCCACATGACAATAGCAACCTTCATACCACCCAAGTATAGACTGCACGTGTTCAGCCCGTACATAATGCCCACCATTTTCTGTGTTGTCAACTGCAATAGAAACTTTAAATGAATATCTATGTTGCGTAATTGATAATTTTAGCAGCAATTTTGCATAATTATTTGTTTTTATATATCACGATCATGGTCTGCGGTAAATTAGTAAAAGGAAAATTTAGAATTTCTTCATACATATCCAATAGCTGGTTTTAATAAATACATTTACTCTTGCAATACATTTTATTTAAAAAAAAACATATGAGCAATATTTTCCGTAAGTATCATATTTACACAATGATTACTTGTTTCAGTATTTCATTTTGCGTTATACAATATTCAGTACATTATAATGAGAGCATATATTTTAATTAATAATGGGTTGAATACATCATTAATTTGAAATAATAAATACATAAATGCATTCGTTTAAAATTAAATAATATTAGTATAAATGAATCTCTTCTTCGACTAATTAGTGTGTCTGACAAACAAATGAAATATTTGTCAGAGCAGTCAATTAACGCTGGCATAGTTTTGCATTGTCGAAAATTATGAGCGTGTCTTATTAAAAGGTGAAAATGTGACATAATATAATTAACACAATTAACCAGTAGACTAATTAAGTTCACGATTCCACCAAAACGGATGTTTCAAATAATTGATGGTTGAAATCTGAGGATAAAAATATCCCATAAGCCGTATACCTCCAACCTGCAATTAATTTGGAATTTTGTGTAACCTTTTATTCTGACTAATAACGAATATCGTTAAATAAAAATATACGAAGTTTGCAAGAACCGACTTCAAAGCTGTTTCATTTCATTTTTAGTAATTATTGTATTTGATGTATAAATATACTCTCAGGCCATTTTTAAAACAAATTCGTTTAAGAAAATAATGGTAAAGAATACAAAGTATTTTTTTTCTTTGCAGGCTACAATTTTTATCGGCAATCATTTTCTAAAAGTCGAACAGATATTAAACAATTTGATTAATTATATTTAAAAATGAATTATTCAATTTTACCAGTAGTAACATTTTGCTGTTTAAAAATAAAAAAAAATAAAAAAATAAGCCTTTATTTCCAAATCCCATTTCCAATTTACATATTGTTTTCCTTTCGTCGTCAAACTATACAATATTAATAATAATCCCTTTTTTCATTAGATTAATCGAGAGTAAATATATAGCAATAGCTCAAAAATTACAACAATCCAAATAATTAGTAATTTACAGAAATGGTGAATGGGGACTCTATATTACTATTCTTGTCATGTATCAAACGATGCTGCAATGCAATCTCACGGATGCTTTGAGCTGGCGAGCTTGTTCGTTACACATTAACACCAGTCACCTTATCACATCGCTGAACAATCGCATATCTTTGTGATAGTGTAACGGATATCACCAAAATTATGCAACTTAACTAATTTAGATAAAGTTTTGTATATAACTTGGTTTGAACGTGGATAAATACTTTTTTTTTTTATTTTGGTAACATGTTCACTTTCTCTTTACTATTAAGGGCTTCATTGAGCGTAAAATAAATACCTCCATATATATCAAAGATAAACTTTTAATAAACCATACAAATGTTTCTCCAACGAACTTCAAATCATAAATAAAAGTTAAATGTGTAGGTTTTATAAAATTGAAAAACATTCTATTTATGAAATGTTACCTCCGCGTAAAATTATATTAGAAATCATGGTTTGTAAATAGTTCGAGAAATATAATCCGATGCAACCTTATCATCTGCGTAGTGGGTAGCTCTACGACGTAAACAAGATTAAAAATACTGCATTTCATAATAACCTAAGAAATTATCTAATAATATCTGGTATCAGAAATAGAAGTTGCTACCACGCATTTCGCTTGTATTACCTGATTTTATGCATTTAAGCATAAGCATCAAGTGCATTGAAAGTGAAATACAGGCAACCTTTTCGAGGAAGCTAGATAACGCAATATTATTAAACAGTATGATAGAGAAAATATCTTTATTCAAACGTTTCGTACATCACGCTCTACGTGTATTCATACTTTAGTGAATTCATAGTAAACAAAATCGTTTTAAAAACAAAACAGTTAGTTATAGTTAAATTTATTTATGATATAGTAACAGCCTGTGAATGTCCCACTGCTGGGCTAAGGTCTTCTCTCCTTTTTGAGGAGAAGGTTTTGGAACTTTTTCCACCACGCTTCTCCAGTGCGTGTTGGTGGAATTTAAGTACATGAAAATTAAATGGTGCTTGTCCGGTACCCACGATCTTCGGCTAAGATTCACGCGTTCTAACCACTGGGTCATCTCGGCTATATATATATATTAACTATGTGCATATTTATAACATAATACAATTTAAACCATTATTAAAATATATTGAATAATTTTATTTCATATACCACATATTTTACTGTACTTTTAGTGCAACGACCTTATCTTAACAACATAAACACCAAAAATAAAAAACATTTCATTAAATTTATATTAACTAGCTGCCCGTCCCGTCTTCGTAAAAGTAAATTAACAATTTTATCCCGATCCGAGAATCGATATATTTCAGCTTAGCAGATCTTAATCTGATATCTATTTTGTATTTTTTAGCAAATATTAAGGCGATTGCTTATATCAAATGTCGGTTTTACTAAATTATTATTACGATTTAAATAAAATCGTAAAGCGTATGGACACCAGTGATATATTTGAATTGCTTAAAGATTGGAAATTTATCTCAGGAACAATGTTTATTGTCTAAAGGAACCAGTCTAATATGATGTTAAACCTGTGTCAAAACCCTGTTATTCAAACGATTATTATAGAACTACAAAATCGACCTTGTGACCATCATCTTGTTCTTCTTTTCTTTGTTTTTCACTGGAAATATATTTAATTAACATTCAGTAAAATATATCATTTTCATGTCCATGCTTGGCAAATGGATCTAATCTCCTTGAGTCAAAGTTTGTAGCTTATTGCATCTCGCTTCTCCAATGCGGATTCTTGGATACAAACTTATCTGATAGAATTTCATCCGACATATGCACTTTATCTGGTTAAGTTTCCAGATTTCAAATGCAGTCACACATGTACGAGTAATTTAATTAATTAAGCGAACTCCATCACTCAATCTAATCAATATAAATGTACATATTCTCGTGATGAATAAAAGGCTATTTATTACTGTCGTCTTTTTTTACGTGGTAGTCTTACTAGATGAAGATAAAAATTGTGTAGACGTAATTAGATGTTTAATGAAATATTGGAAAAGGGGAAATAAGTTCTAAGAAATAAATAACAATTTTCCGATGAAAATGGCGAAAGACCTACGCCTCCGGTAAAGGTTCAATTTTATCCAACACTCTCTTGGGGAAGCACAGGCAACAGTTTCGTTAAATGTCATATAACATATGAAATATATATTCTCATTCTCTATATAAACATTTTGTAAAAGGTAATTTCATGTTCGTTATTATTGGTAAATAAAATATACGTTTCGATAAACATTGTGTGGTTAGTTTCCGAACAACCATTGTGAATCACAACGTGATTAGAAAGACGTGACCGAACTCACTACTACATACAGACGTTAAGAAACTCAACGTAAACAGCAGTAACTTAAAATTATTTTTTGGAAAAACTATTACGTATTGTTAAATGTCATAGAAAAAATAATCTTGATTGTGATGTTGGTATAACGGTCTATCGAGGTTATTAGTGTTTTACAATTAATCTTGTAGTTTTGTGTTATTTTTTTCTGATTTTATTTTCATTCATATTATTGAGAATCTGACATCACTGCTAATGCGGGTAAGATCTAATCAGGCATCGTATCCATTAGTTTTAGTCAGCTTCCTGATAACTACCACCACTAATGTCACTGTTCTAACATCTTATTGTTATATAAATGCAAAAAACGCATTCCTTTCTTTAATATTATATCCAATGTTTTAAAGTAATATAAAATGTTTTACGTTGCAATGCAATGCTTGATGCCTGGAGTTTTTTCTTATTAATTGCTAAACTTTATCGTTCGCAGTCAACCGTACTTTATATTTTTTTTTTTATAAGTCATCATTATTGATGCTATACTAGCTTACGTGAGCGTTTTCATCTATATGGATATCAATTTCCCATTCTAATTCATATATCTGCCACGGAGCAATTAGTATTATTGAGTTCCTGGTTTGAGCCTGGAATGAGCCAATCTTAGTCCCCAATGTTGGTGACGTACGTTGGCGACAATGTTGGCGATATATGAAGTGGTTTATATTTTTTGAGCGGTTGTGGCCACTTACTATCATGTGACTTCGTACTCCAGCAATAAACTTCTCATACTCTCATTGGTTTACGAGAGTAAATGAATATTACACATTTATATATTAATATATTATGTAGAGAACACTTGGAGAACATTTGGAGATATGGTATAGTTAAATTTGAAAACTCTCGCCCGATAAACATAATTATTGAGGTGGTCGGCAGAGCGATTACGGGGAAGTCAGCGTAACTCAGGGGCTCAGTTACGCGAAGCGATGCTTGTTGAGTCAATAAAGGTCATCTTACATTCGCTATTTTGCTGTCTGCGTGAATTTAATATAATGTTAGCGAGTTATTTCACAAATTTGCATGTATTGATATTTTCAAAAAACTTACCATATACTAAATAAAATCTGCTTAAATGGGAATCAAAGTAACTAATTATATAAACTCAATACATACCTTTTAGAACATTTCATTTCGCGAAAAATTTTGCATCGTCATAATAATTATGTTATTTAACTCTGCAACTACTACAATTGTTTTTAATCTTAAAAAAGAAAGGAAATAATGACACGTGTCGTTAATTATTACGAAGTATAAATACTCATCAAAATATATCAAATATTAATAGCACATCTACTTTAAGAACTCCATGTTGTTAAATATTGCACTTCGAAATTCGGACAAGTAGTTTTTGAAATTTTACGATATATTTATGTATATTTAACGCATGAAAAAGTAAACAGGGCACATTGTACTAGGCTGTATGCATATACATATGAATATTGTTATATACCTTTAACACTGTACTGTATGGGCGAATATAATTTGTCAGTGTAAAGTTTGAAGTCGAGAGAGGCAGTATAATTGGAGACATGGTAGGCAGCAACTTGGCGATACATATTACCTCATACATTAAGAGAGCAGTTTAAAGTAAAATAGGTAATATGAGGTATTACCCGCTTCACCCGCGTATAATTAATAAAAATATAATAAATTATTTTATTACTATAATAACTAACACGCGCGCACACAAACACACACACACACACACACACACACACACACACACACACACACATATGCTGCTGCTGGTAAGAAATACGTAATTAACGATTCGAAATTAATTTTCATAAGATACCGTAGGGTTTACCGATTTTATATATGGCCTACCATTGGTGCAATCACATGTTATTTGTGTGTATCAATATTGGTCGAGCCGGTCTTGAGTTATAAGAAGACATACAGACAGACAGACAAAAATGAAAATAATAGTATAATGTGAATCACTACATCATAAAATGATTATTTATCACAATATTAGGTAAGAAAAAAATGTACAGACAGAACCATTAGATTTATATAGTATATTACATAATTAAGTGCAAAATGAATGAGAGAAATCACTTTTAGTTCTTTAAGACATCGAATAAAATGTAGTTGCAGAAGATTAGCCTACTAAGAAGAATTCTTAAATGAAAATTCAACCATATAATTCGAAATCAAAACATCGGAAGATTTATATTTCAACCACTAAACCAATATGAACAAACGCACAATAATAAATCATTAAAACCGAGCCATGGAAACTCAAATACACCAACCTTTTACCAAATTAAGCTTCACCGAAATCACACGGCATTACATAATTAAATCAACTTAAAAATAATGGAAACGAACAGAGGCTGACGAAAATTGGCTTAAATTCTGTGACCGCATTGCGCTGATAGTAGGAAAGGTAAATACAATTTAAGTTGAGTCGCGCAAACCAACACCACACAAACCTTTGTTTGAGTTCAATGTGCATAGCCGAGTAACCTGTGAACCGTTAATACGTTTCGCCTTTGATGTGCCGCCCGCTTTAAGCCAGCGCATATTATCAATCGAGTTTCATCATTACAATGTGATACTTTTAAATATCATCCGAAAGCTTTATGAATATTAAATTATGCAGTATTTACATATACGAAAAAAATTAAACTTTAGATTTTGCAGTCATAAATTTATAATTAATAAAATATTTAATGAGCATAAGTAAACCTCGCTCAAACTAAAATAACTGCAGGTTACGTACCATATTTTTTAAGCTATCTACTATCTATGTACTGAAATACATATTACACAATATTCTTATTGTGTATTCAGTTATTCGTAAGTTTGTATTGTTTTCTAACAAGTGTTTTTTTTATTATTGAATTTAAAAATATATATTTAATTATTGATTTCGTTGTATAATTATAAACAGTAAATTAGAAATAAAAAAAAACAAAATAATCATGAGGAATACAATGGTTGACTCACACTCATTGGTGCCCGGATTAAAACTGACACTTTCCTTTAACTTACACCATAAGGACATCTAGACTTATGTAACCATTACATTAATTACCAGCATGAATAAAATCATTGAAATTATTGTAAATGTTTAATAAATCTTAATATCTAAATAATATAACCGAACATTCAAATATCTAGCCCTAAGCGAAGCGTTATTTAAACATAGCGTTAGTATTGTTCACTGTGGCGCGCAATATTGAACTTAGTGCTGAATTTGTTAGTAAATATGAAAAACATCCATAATTTCGTCTGATTGCTATGTTAATGAAACAATAAAACATTAACATTATTCGCGTTAATTTAAATGCTTACGTAAATATTATATTTACGAGCTTTTATTTAGTTTAATTTTCTGAAATGCATACATAAATTCCGAGTATTTGTCTGTTGCATCGTACCGGAACAAATCGACTCGATGTTAAATTAACATATACATTAACAGATATTTTCATTGTTTTAAAATTGTTTGTATTATCTTAACTAGAATATAATGTTCATTTCATTTTCGACACAATAGACCTTTTTATTTTGATACATATAATAAAACATTCTATATTAATAGCGGGTCTGGCCAATGTCACGTAGCCTCATAAAGTCATTTGCCTGTCATTTTGCGCGATCGGGTTCGCCGTCGAAGTAAGTTTGAATATGTTAAAACATGCCCGAAGTCCACACCAAAGCGACACGGTTTGATCGATATTAGGTTCCTGGGGAGCTACCCTTTTGTGTAGCGCTACAAGATTTGACATATTGCTCCACTCTCACAAAGGGCAGCGTTTACTGCGAAAGCCGTGTCAAAAATTGGTTGCCTGTAAAGTCGGTATACGGGCGAAAGTTTTACGTGACAACGACTTTGAGTGGTAAAATAATTTTAATGTGAATATTCATTCGTATAGTAGGAAGAAGGATGAAATAATAGTAACAATTTAAAACATTTATTTATACAAAGAATTATATTTAAAACATTAATTTATACAAAGAATCTCGCACTGAATTTCACTTTTTATGTCTGTCTCTCTCGCTCTTAGGCGGGCTAACCATGCCCGAGTGGAAGGGACGCGTGCCTCTCACTCGCTCTCATTGTGAGCGCATAACGTGAGCGGAGCGTAACGCAGTTTCTTGAAGTGTCACCCGGCAAACCAATTTATAAGACGTTGTCACGTCAAAAAATGCAGTATTGACCAACAATCCAAATGATCATCATAAAAAAAGATATAATATTGAATATTTCTAAAACTGTTATAACGTTTTTTTTTATTTCTATCAAAAATCATAAGCAATACTGATGTATATTAAACGTGGCAAATTAAAACCAAATAATTTTGAAGTTTAGTCATATTTCCCCTAATAAGTAGATTGATGAATTTATTATAAATAGATGTTACACGGATATCTATGATATATAAATAACACCTACTTAATTTATATTATTAAAATTACCGAAATACAAAAATAATGATTTTTACTTTTCATTGATTTCATTAACAGAAGGATGATGTCTTAGATGAGATAATATTTAATACGATAATGTTACTGGCATTAGAACAACCGAAAATGTATGCTATAAAATTCCAAATAAAACAAAACATGACATATATAAACATGTGTCCCGATGAATATGCCAGTAGCTTACGTTTTACAAGGCAGCGTTGCTCTGCATGTGCGATTCGATCTTAGCTTACGTTTCCCGTCCGATGAATTTTTCGGGCGAACGCTGAATTGTTTATTATCAACTTGAGTTGTTTGAGGGTAACGTCTTCGAAATAATTCGCGATGGTTGCTGTTAGGTTCACGGCGAGTTCGTTTTTCAATTCAATACAATGTTAATGTATTACTGTTCTATTCAGTACGCATTTTTTGAATTTCATTGTATTATTATAAAATTATTAAATAAAATATGTTCCTAACAATCTTTTTTGCACACACTCGCAGAAGCTTCTCGCTACCGAGCATGACATTCATCATTCAGAGGTGCTGAATGGAGATGGTCGCTAAAGGAAACCGGACTCAGGCATCAGTGTACTTCGCACTTTCTCTTCTGATCGAAGTATTGCTGGGTTTCTGTAACCCGGGAGTTCTCTAAATTGGAGACCCACTTAGAGGGACCCACAGTCGGGACATCACGGTAGCATGCGCAAGTGATCCTGTGTCGTTCCCTGAAGAGACGGAGTGGGTACAACTTATTTTTTAAATGGTAGTCTGGCACACTCGGCACCAGTGACTCCATTCATGCTTTATGCGGAAAAAAAGAAAACCATACCAATTTATTTTAACTGACACACCGTCAATAAATAAGTTAACTTAAAGTGCTCTTTGGTATAGATTTTACATGCCAAATCTGGGGGGGAGAAACATATAATGGTCACCGCGTTAACAAACCACTAACTACGATGTGGGCTCACACCAGATAATCCTCACAAGTCCATGAGCCTATATGGAGTTACAGTATGTAGAATATTTCCTCTTCGTTTTTGAAGCGGCCTTATATATTGTGTAGAGTCATTGAGATTTTTTGGGACTTATGAGCTTTAAAAAAATATCTAACAAAACTCGAAATCTGAATATCTCGTAATATGATATATGTCTCCTTAAGGAAATTATCTAGTCAAATATATTAGATTGTGGCAATTAGTCTTAAAAATGTTACGGAATAACACTTAATACACTAAAGTTCTTCCATAATATTTATTTCAAAGTACTTGAGGCTAGTAATTTCCGAACGAAAATTATTTATGTCTCCAAGGTAATTTACGACGTCCAGAACCAGGTGGACTAGCTTGACTTTGCATTTATTTAAAACTGAAAACTTTTTCAATTTATTATTCGCGATGTAGTTTTAGTAGTTGTAGGATTTCCGTCTGTGATTTTAATTGACTCGTTGAAAAGTTGACCATGTTGCGATGCGACGATAAAGTTCTTGAAATTACTATCAGTCTGTGGGCGATTCAGTCTGCCCACGGTTTAATTACTTGCCATTTGATGCTTATAAAGACAGATAATATAATAAAATAAAAATCGGAATTCAATTCGTTTAAAATTTTATGATGTATTTATTATGCTGTTACGAATGCTTTTACGTGTCGGATAAACTGTTAATTAGTTACAGCGATAATATTGTTGTCATTACACTTGTTTACAAAATTGAACTTTTTTTTATACCCTAAAATAAATGTATATAAATATGTTAACCTACCTTTCCCAAACCTAAAAGTGTTAGCAGAAATATTTTAGCACGTAACAATTTCTTCCTGCATTTAAATGTTTTTTTTTTAACTATCTAGTCGTGGTGACGACAGTTTATTGTTTAATTGTTCGCTTCAAACGACAATTATCTTGTTTCGGATTGATTCAAAATGTCGACTATTAAGTTTAAAAGAAGTTCTGATCGTTTTGTTGTTTGTGGACAGTTTATATTTTATAAAAGGGAAGACTCATTGTAGATACGTAGTGTAAGTGGGTGCCTCATGTGTTTTGCGAAAACTGTAGAATCGTCTGACTCCAGTGGTCATCAGGAGAAAACGTTCACCTTCCATTTTGTTCACCAATGCTATGGTTGTGGAAATTATTTCGGGAAATAAAAAAAGTGAAAATTACAAAGAAATTGTTACCGATTTATTGGAAAATTTTCAAAAGATGGAAGTAGACATGTCATTAAAGATTAATTTTCTGCACTCGCATCTTTGCAGTTTTTTCTTGAAAACTTAGGGAGTATGAGTGACGAACAAGGGGAACGTTTTCACCAAGATTTAAAGGTTTTAGAAGAATGACATCAAGGATTTTGGGACGAAAACATGTTAGGGCATAACTGTTGGTCCATTATAAGAGAAACTAATTGAAATAGCTATAATTTTTATAGGCAAAAATTAGTCATTTTAAAAAAAAATTAGTATTAGTACCTATGTATTTCAGTTAAGTTAATAAATATTTCTTAAATCAGACGTGACAAATTTTTTTCATTATTGTTTCTAGATAATTCTACCTAAATGAATAACAAAATAATAACTTTCAGCTGGGGTATGAAAACCCTGTGTAAACTTGTGTTACGTTTGTGATGAAACGCGAAGAGTTATTATTGTCATCTTTACACACACATATAATAATCGCACAGTAATTTAAAAAATAAATAAATTATTAACTCAGAGTGATTAATGACTTGTCCCCGTCACGACGTATGCTGTCATGATGTTTAATTGTCTTAGGCACTGGACACGTCATGTTGATGGTGCGGCACCGGCCATCGAGACCCTGCCACCGTGCACTGTATGGTACTGCTACCGGGAGAGGCGCGGCGTCTTGGCGCCGTACAGGGTGCCGTGTACGGCAAATCACACGTTAGTCACACGTACAATCACTCTGTGGAACCAGCTTTCGCCGGACTTTTCCGAACCGATACTACATAAAAACCTTCAAGAAGAGAGCGTACTCTTTCCTCAAAGGCCCACAACGCACCTGCAAGTCCTCGGATGTTGCAGGTGTCCATGGGCAGTGGTAGTCACTTTCTATCAGGTGAGCCTGCTGCTCGTTTGCCCCCTCTTCTTATAAAAAAAAAATAGTTTATATTTGGTCAGGCTCAACAGGATTTCTGAACACGTATTACTTTTATATACGAGGTGCTATTCTGCCGTCATACGAAAGAAGGCCGCAACTACCTCAACCTTGATTCCGAGATAATTGAAGTTTTATCTAAAATGAAAGCCCGCGATTTACTGAATGGTTTTACTTAGTGATTCTTATTTTATAAAACGAATAAAAAATATAGGTGTTGTTTTATGTTGTACCATAATATAATTCATAAGATATACGTATTTATTTTGTTTTGTTATTTCGCTTTTGTTTTAGAAAAAAAATATTATATATTAAGAAATGCTTATTCGAAAGGGACTTAATTTAAATTTTAATTTCGTAAAATGTAATTACGGCTTTTCATAGAAGGAATTCAATCTTCCTTAAGCTGAAACCCTTGCACATAAAGCCTTAAATATGCAGTTGCTTGCCTTCTCTTGATAGTAAACTGAAATATGAATCGTTTTTAAAGCAAGGATATAATCAAATAATAATAATTGCATTGCAGCATAAGTAGGTTTTTTGCCTATAGGAAATAAAAACCTTCGTCAGTCAATAATTGTAAACAAGACTTATTTAAAATAATCCAAACTTATTTTTACTTAAATAGTTTTTTTTTTTTTTTTATAGCATAGCAAGACGGACGAGCATATGGGCCACCTGATGGTAAGTGGTCACCAATGCCCATAGACATTGGCGTTGTAAGAGATGTTAACCATCGCTCACATCGCCAATGCGCCAGCAACCTTGGGAACTAAGATATTATGTCCCTGTGCCTGTAATTACACTGGCTCACTCACCCTTCAAACCGGAACACAACAGTACCAAGTATTGCTGTTTTGCGGTAGAATATCTGATGAGTGGGTGGTACCTACCCAGACGAGCTTGCACAAAAAAAAATAATAACTATATAACAATAGTTTCTTCATTAATGTTAAATAGTATTAATTATTAAATAGTAGGTATAAATTACATATTTTTTAATCACATTTATCTCATTATATATCTAGAAAATAAATAAAACATATTAATTCCTCCCTTCAAAATACTTATAAGAAAAGCCTTTATTGCGAAGTTAGGGTTATTTACTGAAGTAAATTTAAAGGTTAAAAATATCTGATTGGTAATTGCGGCCTTCCAGACTAGAAATAGGAAAATACTTACAAAAAGGCCGTTTTTGTGTAATTAAGGCTTTTCAGGTTAAAAAACCAGAATTTATGACGTATTTAAGGCTAAAATCCTAAGATATCTTTTATTTCATAAGAGTTACAGCTTTGTGTGTAAGTGTATAAGATAGCATATTCTTTGCTGATTCCGAATATGTTTATAACTAATTTTTGCCAAAATTGTCAGTTACGGCCTTCTTTCTTATGACGGCTGTAATAGAATATCTAAAATATTCGGAAAATTTGCATCATACATGTTTGCACCGCTTCATAATTCTTCTGAAATGGTGGTAAAATATTTTCTTTATATCTATTTTTCTTCATTCGTCATTTTATTAACAGAAATATTAGGTCTTTTGTGGTCCATGTCAAGACAAAAACGATTATTTCGGCCATAGCGGCATCGTGATGTGCGTTTTTACGACACGTAAATTAGCACGACACGTCAATGTGCGGTACATTTTACGTGTACGTTAACGTCGTCTAAACGAGATGATGAGAACAAGCCGTGAGTCGGAGACAAATATAAAAATTAAAAAATTTGAATATTTATATAACAATGTATGTAAAACTACCACCAATAAATATCTATATATAATAAGCAATTGTATTGTTATTTTACGTCACGAGATTAACTTAAAATTGATTCTCAGTAACCTGTCGATATTCTATCGGGTGTCTATAGCACGCTCATGCAAGCGTCAGTCAATTCCATCGGTTGTAAATTATAAATGACTGCTAGACATATGTACGTCGAAATTAAATATCCATTCGGGCTGGTTGTCAGTAAGCAATATCTTACAGAGAAATTTCATTCGAAATAAAAAATAAAACGTTAACGAAAGAAAATTATATTGTGATATATTGAAATTAATATGAGCGGTGGCGTTAAGTAAGTGATTCATTCTAAAACGGCATAAATGTATTAGGATAGTAAAAATTTAATGATAACATCCGAATTCGTATGGGTAAAATAATGATGACTGACATTCGCCAACGGGTCTATTGGCATTTACTGTGCTAATGGATTGTGCAATGTGCATCTTCCACAGCGTTTTTTTAAATATCTCGTAATACTTATTAAACTACTTATTCGAATTACATAGCCTAAAAGGCAATATTTATCTGGATATCACGTTTAAAGTATGTATTTTTTTACAATAAAAAAAATGTGGCAAATATTATAGTCTGTTATAGACAGATTACAGTTTTGGTTAACATTTTCCCATTTTTTAAACATTGAAATGGTTACTGTAAGTTATCTAAATGATAGATATGAATTGGCTTTTTGTAGACAGTTTTTGTGTAACTATTGTGATTTACGCAGCATTCGTTTCTAAAACGCCTGGACCGATAATTTTATCTCCGAGTACGTCACGATCGCTTACTTTGTGATTATATTTCATCTCGTGCTTAACGGAAAACATCATGAGTGCTTAACGAAGTAGGAAAACACAAATTCGGTCACATGTGTATTCCACCAATCCGCATTGGAGCAGCGTGGTGGAATAACCTCCAAACCGTCTCGTCAAAAAGAGGAGAAGAGGCTTTACCCCAACAGTGGGATATTCACAGGCTGTTACTGATTACTGACGTCACGAATCACGATTTACCTATATCAACTTATTGGCATTCTATGTAAACTATTTCAAACCTATACCAACCCATATCAATCGGACAGATAATACCAATATATATATATATATATATATATATATATATATATATATATTTATATTATATATATATTATATATATATATATATTAATAAAATTTTATAATTTTAGTATGACACGTAATTAAAAAGAGAATTACAAATAAAGATTCCTCTTTTGATAACCATTAGACTTAATGAACACTGGCTAAAAATGAATTACAGTAACGTAACGAAAAACTTAAATAAACCAAATATCAATCAATCATTTTCATGCGAACGTCCTGTAATCACATACACACATTAGACCGTACGTTACCTATCACTTACATAATGTGAGTACTCAATCAAAACTGTCACTAAAACAGTATTAATAGTCGGCTTAAAACTACATTACGAAATTGGCAGAAAGTGATTTTTGAAATACGCTATTAAAAAAAATTAATAGTTAAAAAATACGGACGGGCGGACGGATAGATAAAGGTGTTCCATTCGAGTCGAAGCGATTTCTATAGCATTTCATACATCAATATTTAATCGCGTGCCGGTCAGATACTTATATGAATATACTGTAAATTTTTTATAAGCTTTGAGTATAAACTAGATTAGAAGATTAAACCATATGATATTAGGAAGTTGGGACAATATTTTGTGAAAATAATCAATCTCAAGTACAGATCGTTAATAATATTATTGTAAACGTGAGAACGATTCAAGACAAACTTACAATAGAGGATTTTCATAAATAAATATAACATATTCAAATATAACATAATATAAAACATTATGGATATACTTATTAATTAATTTCATATTAATAACATTATAGCCAATGTTAAGAATTCGAATGTTACATTGTAATGACGTAGAAATTATGAATCAAACAATCGTGCTATTGAAGCTAAAATGTGTTGTTGTGATGTACCATCATAAGCTCAAAATGAGAAAGTCAATGACCAAAAAGACTTGGTGTTTAAATTAAATCAGTAAATATGACATTATAAAAAAATATTTTAATAGCTTAGATTTAGTTGTTTAGAAGTTATCAATTATTATGATGATGAGTACATAATACAATCAGTGACGTCGTCACGATACAGATGGAGCAGTATCGTTTAACTAATAAATTTACTTACGAGGGTCACGGCAATTGAAAAATTGAATCCCAAAAAACATAACAGTCCCACGATGTAAATACTCTTCACAGCGCGATATTCGCTGTGTAAAAGCTTCGCGATAATAGTTGTGAACATTGCCTGCAAAAGAGAACAGTGTATCAATCAAAATATAATCACAACGACTATGTAGAATACATCCTTCTCATAATTTCTCATAAATTCAGAATCCTCCTTATAAATGGAAAATTGGTTCATACAAGTTTTATTTTCATCGAGGTAAAACATTGTAACCTTAAAAAAATCCATTAAGTTGATGAATATGTAGTGATCTATAAAATTTAATCTTTCAACGACTTTTTCATTCGAAAAATGTTATGCACATCTTTAATAAACCGGTGATATATTTACGAATCTCTTTAAAATAAATAAGAGTATAGAGCTTTTATTTCATAATTTCTTGATACAAAACCAATTATTTTAAACATAAGAATTAAGTGTTCATTAAATTTCATCTTAACCGGTAGTTTAGTGAATTCAGATGCAAAACGACAAAAGTATTAAAAGCGAAATTTGATAACCACAATTTATTGTTTAAAGTTTTTATTGTAAACTACGAATACATTTTGTTATATCTAAAGATCATTGTTCGAAATAAATATGACGAGTTTCGATACAAAATAAAAAGTATCGAAATCATAAATCCTCTCTCGTTGGAAAACGATTTGGAGCTAAATCCCACACGCTTTTCCGCTATTGGCTGGCCGGATATTACGTTACAGAAGTTCTTCCGTAGTATCTAGTTACACGATGTATTCCTTCGCCGCCAAAGTTCAAATTCAATTGTTAATAAAACTTATGTAATTTCAAAATGTAATAAATTCCTACAAAGATTCGATTTTATGAAGAATAATACAAAATGTGTTAATAAAAATTGGGAAACAACATTGGAATTGATGTATTATATCAGATTTGTATGACCCGTCTTATTTTACTATTTTATACTTTTATCTAATTTCCGTTGTGGAAGGCAATTCACGCCATTTTTATGGCGTCTTACGCTTTCCATAAACAGTCCGAAATAAAAAAAAAATTAGAATAAAACTTAGATATATGTAAAATAAATGTTTTGATTGCGGATAACGCTCGATGACCAAATAGTAATTAATAAACAATATTTCCGTAATAAAATATTAACAGAGTTGTATATTCAACTTACCAAACAAGCAACTAATGCAGCCGTCAGATATGAATATATGTAAAGCACAAATATTTTATGAGCGTCCATGAATTCTGTGCTCAGCGGCAATATTGCAAATAGTAGATAATGAGGGGATTCCGAAATTTTCACATCAACGCAATTCGTTAGCATCAAATAAAGTACTCGAATAATTAATGAACGAGCGAATGAAGTTACTATGAAGACAACGGCGAATATAATTATAGCATTGTCAACCATTGTGAATGGAGACATCGTTCCAAAATCATAAACTCCGATTAATCCAACACCGAAAGGATCCGTCACTAGGTTGAGTGAGTTGTGCTGAAACAAAGAAATAGTGCAATATATCAATACAATATACCTTCGATCAATTATCTAGTAGAGTACCGGTAAGCGCTTCAAAGACGGCCCGAAAAATAAGAGCACAAATACGGCTGTTGTCTTATTTCAAATTAGTATGGTTCAATCATAACAAACGTTAAGATGTCAAAATTTGTGGAAATAACAACCGAAATGGTGTGGGTAAAAATTTGTGACTGTAATCTGCCTTATTGCTAACAAAACAAGGTTGAATTTGGAAAAAACGCTATTGTACATTTCTTATGTCCGTATGTCATTCATGGCGTAAGATCGTCAATGAATGTTAAAACAATCTAAACTGCACTTTATTGCTCGGGAACAAGGCATAGTTAAGGTTGAAATTATTTAGCCTTTACATCGTTTCCTCGATTTTATTGTTTAGTCATATGAGTATTATTTTTGTGAGTGAAGAGTTATCTAGTAGTATTGTTGATCGAAGCAATATACCGACTTGTAGTAATAATTGTATACTTTTTCTATAAATTATTTATATTAAACAGCCTCAACACAGAGCCTTATTTTAAAAAAAAAACAAATTATCATCTAAAAATGTAAACATTTTTCATATACATAATAATTATTGTCAAATTTTTTGCCCCAAAGAAAACTTTGTTAGGATCGAATATAAATGGAAACCTGAGGGTGCGATATCGGGCGAGTATGGTGGGTATCTACAGTACCTCCTATCCCAAGTCATTATTTTTTTCCAGCGTACATCTTACACAGTGTGGTCTTACATTGACATGTTGCAGATTTACGACCGTTCTTCCTGATCGAAATTAGTAAGAGAGATCAAAATTTACTTGATTCGAAGTTAGAAAACCATTTTTGGCATTTACGAGCGTCTACTGCACTTGGATAAACATAGTAAATGTTTTTGGTCGCAACTGTTGCGTAAGGGGTAGTTGTGAATCCCTTGCGAAACTCAAAAATCATACAATGCCGGACATGCTCTTGTCGAATTTGCCTGTCCATTTCACCGTAAATTGTAAAAAAAAATTAGTTTTATATTGAGTTATTTATAACTAAACAAGTCACTATTACCTTAAAATAGCTTTGGGACACATTCGAGATACACAAAGATTATGAAATAACAATTAAATATCATATGCGCAGAAATTACTTTCCGGTCCCCCTTAATATTATAATATCGAATAAATTTCCTTGTCCGCAACAATTTTAAGGTCAAATTCAAACATTAAAAAAGGTATCGTTTGAATCCAAAGTTACAGGAGCAAGAAGGTTACATATTTTCTAACACATGAAGCGACTTTCACGAGCTTTTTAATATATGGTTAACCATGCTAAGTTTAATATTTCCATCAATTAAAGTAATTGTTATGTGATGGTTAACATTTCTTACAAAGCCAAAGTCTAGCGGCGTTGGCGACCACTTACCATCAGGTGGCCCATAAGGGTGACCTTTAACCTACCCATACAATAAAAATTATGTAATTATAACGTTCATCCAAATATTAATTTTGTAAACATTTTAACTTTTACATCGCTCGTTTAATTTAGTTAAAAGCGCAGCTTATATGAGCGCTCTCGTATCGAACACTTATTCAACGTAATACCACACTATAATAAATTAATACTAATAGCGTATCAACTCTTCTGTTGCGATACAAAATGGCGACAGGCGAAAATTTTCACTAAGCATTATTTAAAGTGAAATTTATATTATATACCTTACAATATAAATTTCTCTTTATATACTTTTATATTATTTTAAATCAGTTTCGTTACAGATACAGAACAACATTTTAATTTAAGCGTGTGATTTTTGTACACTGACATCCCTTCGTGACAGTCCCGGCGCGCAAGGGAAGTCGAGCCGTCGTACCGCAGGCGACAACACCAGAAAGATGACACCGCACCCTCTTGTTGCTCAGTCAAGCGGCCGATCTAACTCACATTCAGAATTTATTTTTCGCTTTGGCAATACACTCAAAAATATTGCCATAGCTAATATGGCACTACTACCAGACTAATAGACTAGTTCAAATATAGTCTAGGAGATAGTCTTGGTGCTAGTCTATCATCAAACCCAGGATCAAGCCATTAAAAATTGCCCCCATGCTTCGAAAGCACTTTCGATCGTGAAATATCAGAAAGTAATGGGCAACATTGGCTATGATAATAATTATAATATTTAAACGATACGCCTATAGCTATAGAATATCAACGCAAGACAGTCAGTCTTCAACACTTCCGTCAGTTTTCAACATTTCATAAGGCCTTTTAAGGGAAATGAAAATAAGAAATATTTTTATTTATTTAGATAACATATCTTTATGAATATACGCAAACGAAAAAAAAGCTTGTGCAAATGAAAACTGTCATAAAAACGGAATAAATCATCAATCAAGAAGCACTTTCGATATAACTAAACCTAGTTAGTTCGGCTTAAAAATGCAAGTATCAAATACACATAAGAAAACTTAGTCATACCAAAGTCGGTTTATAAATATTATATTCTAAAGCGAGCGTGGTGACAAATGCTGTTTCAATTAATCATACTTGTATTCGAACTAACATTGGCCACCAAGATCAATATTGGTTCAACTCCTCTAATACGTATATGACGAGAATTTAACAACTGTGTTATAGAAATACAGTTCGAATAAACTGTTCTAAATATAATAACTAACATAGATCGATACGACAACATTTCTAAAATGATCAAATATAAAGCAACTGCTAGATGAAATATTTTATAGGAAATTACATTTTAATTTTTAAATATATTTTAGAAAGATTGACGAGTACATGGGCTTTCTGATCGTGACATATCATAATCACTTATATCAACCGGCACTATATGAAATACAAACAAAGCACTCCTTGCAGTTTTGCGTTTGCCAAGAGTGGAATTTGTAATTTTATATCCCTCGTGCCTGTAATTGAACTGGCAAACTTACTCATCAATCTGTAATCAAAATCAAATCTAAATCAAAAATCATTATTCAATATAGAAGTGTTACACTTATTGATTGTCATAAATCTATCACCGGTTCGGAAATAAACCTCAAACCTGAAAATAACCGGCGAAAGAAATTCAGCGGGTTTTTTTTATGTTTCATCCTTTACAATTACAAGTAATACACAATAATAGATTTCTTTTTTTCATTATTAATTTAAATGGCCTGGAGGCGATCGTTTCATGTCCAAAGTGTTCAATCATCTAAAAAGTCATATCATTTAGCACACAAGCATTCTTTAACAATTCTTTTAAATTTCACTATTGAATATTTTTGAACGCTTTCTGGCATCCTGTTGAAAAATCGTATACGTTGCCTTAAAAGATTTACTAAGAATCCCATAAAATATTTACTAACCCTGTTTAATCGGGTAACAGTAATTATAAGTTCATACTTATTCCTGGTATAAACTGTACGTCATGTGCATTATGTACGTCACAATTTCTTGGAAATACAGCAGTACATACAGTACAGCGCTAAGTCGGCGGTAAGCTCCAAAATGGTCCTGAATAAAACCCACCCACCTGCGTACTAAGATTATTAATAGAACTTCAAATCGAAGGTATATAAAATCAATATCAATGTAGACGCGATACGTTATAACTGATGCACGTATGGTTCACGTAAAATTGGTCTTCAACATGAACGAGTTTGAATGGCACGAGTATTGGAAATTTTTCAAACCTTAATCTCCATCCGATAGTGCACTTTCGGTGTTTGTTCTAGTGAAAGCTTTGAGGAGCATACTGTTGGTACAATATTTTGTGAATATCGCCTCAAGCGCATCGTCATTTATAAAGTACACAAACAACCTTACACAGACTTTGTGTGTCAGATAACGTATACTCCCAACTATAAAACATGTGGTTTCGCCTTTGATAACTTTTTAATGCTATTGATAAAGATGGGAAAATTAATATAACAGTCACTTGTCGTATAATATAATTATTTTAAAGTCACCTTCTTCAAAATTGATTGAAGTGAAGTGGCCCTTCATTTTATAGTAATTCATAAGCAGGTTTTAAGACTCATGTCCTAAAATTGAACGGGTGTTTCCATTATCAGGAACTTATCAAACATCTCCTCATAACTATCATTAAGCATGATTAAAATATTATACTCTAATCAATTAAACCCCAGCTAAAACAATTATAAGCCACTATTTAAATGAGAAAATTACTATCAATTTATAGTTTACCTTCTACGGAGAACAATTTAGTGGTAAAATCACATCATTTGTTATACAATTAAAATTTGATTCACTTATTATTATATATGACAATTAACGAACGTTTGGTTTAAAAGAAAAAATATTTGAAGCGTACTTCAGATCTCGTTAAGACAACATAAAATATTTCAATCATGGTTTTAAAATGAACGTGGGCCGAATAATTAAAAAAGTTCCGATATACATGCACAAAAGTTAAACCTTAAAATTGCTTAATTGCTTTCCTTTTAAAGCAATTTACATCACCTAACCGTATTTTTCTTTTATTATGGAAACATAAATGGAAAAATTAAATTTAAAATATGTATCAAATATTTTACGATAAAGGTTTAAAAATACTTAATTAAACTATATTATTTTAGGTAAGTGGAATGGTGCTGTAAGAAATTTTTTAAACATTAATTACCAGTACCAACTTTGGGAACTAAGAAATTATTTCTTTTGTGCTTGTTCGCCTTTCAAATCGGAATACAGAAATTCTAAGTGGTGCTTCTTACCGGTAGAATATGATGTCATGAGTTGGTGGTACCTACCAAGGTGGGCTTGCACAAAGCCAAGCCACTACGTAAAAGTAGAATAGCCGACACAAATAATATTCAATATTGAACGACCTTATAAATATAATTTAATAATTTTATTTATATTCCTTTTCAATGCAATATTCAAATTGAATTCGCATTAAAAGATCAAATGGAAAATACGTTGAAGCTTCGATCTCGCCTACGTGATTTATTTCCAAGTGCACATCTATTTTACGACAAAGTTTAGAAAATCCTTTTAAAGTAATTAGAAGCGCGCGGCTTTACAACAGTGTGACTTCATTCAATTAGAGGCCATCTGCAAAAGCATACTACAGCTATAACACATAGAGCTACAGGGACATAGAAACAAGTTCGTCTTTAACTTATTCCTAGACTATTTTGACATAGATCTAATAAATAGGACACTCCAGAATATTACTTAATTTAGAAACAACAGTTGGAAATATGACTGCAATATTTATTTATATTGAATTTATATTGATATGGAATTTGGATTGTTGAATTCATTTTAGTGAAGCTAGGTAGTGAATCCTCAAACCTAAGGTATAATTGAAACATAAACAAGCAATATTCCCAGAATATTATAGTAAAAAAAATGAGTAATATTTTCTCCAAATATATATATTCTTTTGATTTCAATATATAATTTTAGTTTGATATGTCTTTCCGCGATGGTTCCGACAGTGTTGAATAAAAGTAACGATATCTCAACATTGTTACGACACGTAAGATCTACCGAAGGGAATTTCGCTGAGCGCACCATTTATTTCAGACATCAGAGCTCGCACAAAAATACAAACATAAAGATCTTATAGTTACGCAATGAATTCTTTTAATGAATAATAAACTATAAAACAATTTGAAAACCATTGAAACGGCCATTGAATCACGAAAGTTATATATAAGTAATTAAAGTATTTAAAGTATTTGGCTTAATCATATTTATATGAAATGAGAGTAAATAAAAACGGTGCAGATTTGGGTGCCGCTGTCAGCTGTTGTCTAGTCCCCCTCGCCTTCTCGTCCTCGGACTACTGCTACTGCAGCCACATCATCCGTGTGTTCAACTGGAAGAGCGCTAGGGGGGGTACACCTTCAGATTGTACAGATACTCGAACCAGCTCAGCACCATGCCTTTCGGGTAGCGATGGTGCTGAGTGTGCAGCTGAACGACGAAGATAACGGCCTGTTTCAAGTCGAGGCGGACTTCCAGTAGTGCCGTGAGTAGTGCATAGGCCTCCGCCAACGTCTTCTCGTGCTCCAGCGCAGCCTTGTCGGGCGGAGCCTTCCCCGCCGCAGCCGCCACCGTCATGTGCTCGACCAAGAGCGCCACGATTATTACGCAAAAAATCCTCTGCATTCATTGATTGCATATGTCTTTGAGTAAACTCAGATTCCACTGTATTTTTTCTCACTGCTTCGAAGATAGTTTTCATTAGGCAACACCGACTTAAGATACTGGCATTGTAAAAAATATTAACTTTCCTTTCTGTCATTCATGCACCAACAACCCCTGGAACCAAGATGCTATGCCCCTTCTGCCTTTATGGTACACTTGCTAGTGTACTAATTATTCTTTTGTATGACTACAACAATACTTAGGACAACAAACTTCTGAACTACAAACTTCTGAACTAAAAAGATTTTCTCGACGTAAAAATCCAACAGCTCCTTATTGTCCCGACGTTCGGTTCGGTTTGAACTCATAACTTCGGGATGTGTAACCTCGAGCTTACGACTAGAGCAACGAGCCAGTAATAATAATGCAAATTACTGTTGTACAAGATTACACGTACAGAAAATGTACCGCCTTTTGCATTTTAAAAGGCAACCTACGCTTTGATCTATAAAATACGTTCCTGACTACAGTTTCGATTCCATTATCGTTGATATGATGGCACATCACTATCTCGGATTTATTCTTGTCAAAGTAACCGTACATTATCGAATTTTTTTTATTGAAAAAGCTTCGGCATTTCATTAATAATTTCATCGAACGCCGACAAAACCTAATAACCATTAGAGAAACTACAGTGTGCTCCGAGAATTGCTGTACGCTACAAATTTTAAAATTGTATTAGTTCTTTATGTAATTAGTTTGTACTCGTAGTTTCATTGTGTTATTTCATTTATCGTTTTACACTTTATTAATTATCTTTTTATAGAGAATCGACCGTGAATTTTACTGAAATATTAATGTATAAAGTACACAAGCTTTTTTTAATAATTTTATTAAACACTAGCTACCAGTCCAGGCTTCACACGCGTTAATATGTATAAACTGTTTTTATTATAAAACATTGGTGATACTCTATTCTTTTTCCGATATCTTATATTCAGTCATATAATAATCATATTTCAGTCAGTTTACACAAAACCATAATGAATTTTACATTCAAGTCTTCCTCACGAATCACTCCGGTCATTGATGAAAACTTATTTTATTATTACATAGTTAAATATTCATTGAGTTTATAGCGTTCAGACAGACGGACAGTGCGAGGGGGGGGCTTCGATGTATAATAAGTACTAATGTAAGAAGTTATGCAAAAATAAATCCTTTAAATATTTAGCTAATTTTGTTTAGTGTTTTGAGCTTGTGGGCAAAATTAATGTTGATTAGTTCAGTTGTTAAGACATGAAGGACAAATAAAAACATACCAATTATCGCATTTGTAACGTAAGTAAAGATTACGTTCATTTATTTTCAAAATAAGCCTGGTGAGTTTCTTTGCGACACCGACGCTTCTTGGTAGAACCAATTTCCCGTATCATTTGACTTTTTATTATTATTACACTCTTTGATATTTATATATATATATATATATATATATATATATATATATATATATATCATTAGGGCATGATAGGGAATTATTTAGATTTATCATAATTTTCATTTAGATTAAACGCAAATCACAGAAAACGGACGTCATATGTCACAAATCGATATTATTATGGTTAACGTGCCATGGTTGAACTTAATAATGATAATAATAACATTTTAAAAATACACGCATCAAAATAGTATCTCACAAAAACGCCGTTGTCAACATTTCACGGGTGAATTCTTATAGAATCGCACTACTGTTGCCAACTATTCTCATACAACTTATTCGAACAGATCGTCAGCAGTCCCTTGTACCATTTTATTTCATTCTTTAATGTTATATTATGCTGTATGTACGGCCACCTGTCTTACGCCAATCTTCCATGTGAATAATTTCACTTGTGGGTTGTGCTCTTACTATCGCATGTTTTGCTGTAACGCTGTATGCACTACACTGTTATGTACTGATATGGAAGGGGTCTATTCTAATTGAAAATGTTGCTAATATACTCATGAATGACTATTCAAATATATTGAAAATGTTTCATGATTTATGATAAAATATATATCGATTAACATACTCACACGAAAAACTTCTTGTACGTTCATTAAATCATAGAAAGCCTTAGACGTGTATTGCGTCGAAAATAATAAAAAAACCAATATGAAAGCTGTAGAAAACGTTCCCCACAGGAAGGAAAATTTAAAAAGCTGAAATAGAATTTTTTTATGTAACAAAATGTTTAACTTGTTGATAGAAAACGAATGTTCAGTTCAGTTCGTAGTTAAATTCAATAAGAATACTTTGACGTAAGAAATTGTCCCTATAAAGAGATCAAATATTCATAGCTTTTATTGAAAATAAACTTGCAGCAGGCAGCAATACGATTGATATATAAAACATTTTTATATTTATGTTCGTATTCGATATTTACATCTCCCGTCATAATATACACAAATAACTTTTTTTAAATTAAACTTATTAAGTCAAGCTTGCAATGGCTATGCGTGATCATAAGATTTCTCTGCTTTCAGACAGGCATTATGGGACCAATACAAATTATAATTTTTAGTGAAAACGATTTCTGGTGGCCAGTGTTATCACAAGCACAAGGTACTTAACGTCTTAGCTCTTACGAATCCAAATACGAATATTAATATAAAATATAAACAATAACCGGATGAAAAAAAATAATAAAAATATTTTTTATGAGTTTCTTTCGCCGGATCTTCTTAGGTTTTTCTGAGCGATCAAGAAAATATTTGACTATTTAATATATATGTTTAATACGTCTGAATTGACTAAGACAATGTGTTTGAATTTATTACACTACATAAATATTATTATCAACATAATAGATATATATCAAAAATTTTTTTTTGAAACAGTGTTTTTTTTTAACTAAACACTGTTCTATGATAAAAAATAAAAAAAACCACAACGTAATGTTTACAAACACATGAATAATACCAACCATTAAAAGTGCATTGTCGGTGACAGTCGCGATGAAAAAGTTACCAATCCATACAATAGCGATCACAAAGAGTCGTATCGACAAATTGTTCCTGTCGATGTTTGAAAATAACTTCCTGAAAATATTGTATAAATTTAATGCACACACTCAATGTTTTGCAATATACATTTATATTAAAACATATATGATATCATCGCTATAAATAGAGGATAAATGTCGTTTATGTAATAATATGATTGACTCGCGCCTGGTGGGGCTTCGCCCACGCTAGACTTTACTGCCCCGCCCCATTGCCCCGTGGGCTGCAACGTGATATTATGTTAACGACAGAAAAATTTCTCGTTTAATAGATTATATAACGCGATTTTTTTTAACGGTGCCTTTACTATTTAGAAACCGTAGGTTATTTCACGTATTATTAGTAATTATTAATTATCATTCAAGAAACGATTCCTTCCGCATAACAAACAAAAAAGCTGGTAGTCTGAAGTATATTCTCTTTTAAGCATTAATAACAAACGTCCCAAGTAAGACGTTTAGTAAGTTTTGAATTCGTATCTTTGTCGCGTTAAGTTTATAGAAAGGAGCTGTAACGTATCGTTTTAAAAACTATAAAATATAATATTTTTAGTAAAGACAGAAGATATAGTATTACTCTTTTACTAAATATATGTCTGACAAAATGCGTGCCTTGAATCATTGCTGGATCTCTTGGAGGAACTTAGTGTATTTAAATTATAGAAATATGTATTTAAAAAGCGAAACAACTGAGTAGAATCATTAAGAACAGGTGCAGGTGGTAGCGCTTCACGAATAATTAATACTTGTAAAAGTCTAATTGAATAAAAAATATTGATTTGATTTGACTTACTAGTAACTTACAATCAATCGCTTACCGATGCTAATACGAATTGGTGGGTGTATAACTATGCAATTTTATTTAACACATGCAGGTTGTCTCATGATATTTTTATTCGCCGATGAACACGAAATGAATATTTATAAGCATAATTTAAGCACATGAAAATTCAATAGTGCTTGGTCCGGGCTAAACTCACAACCTTCGAATAAAATTCGCAGGTTCTAAGCTATAACCACTGGTTCATGGAGGAAAAACACATAATAAAAAATCTAAATAAAAAAATCGAGTCGAAGCATTTCGGAGATTCACGAAATAAATATATGTTATACCTATAAATATTTATCATATATACAAGAATTGCTAATTATATTATAAGAGAATGATGCCGAGATGCCGAGCCGAGATGGCCCAGTGGTAAGAATGCGTGAATCTTAACCGATGATCGTGGGTTCAAACCCGGGCAAGCACTGCTGAATTTCATGTGCTTAATTTGTGATTATAATTTATCTCGTGCTTCACGGTGAAGGAAAACATCGTGAGGAAGCCTGCATGTGTCAAATTTCATTGAAATTCTGTCACATGTGTATTCCACCAACCCGCATTGGAGCAGTGTGGTGGAATAAGCTCCAAAACCTTCTCCTCACAAAGAGGAGAAGAGGCCTTAGCCCAGCAGTGGGACATTCACAGGCTGTTACTTTACTTTTACTTTTTATATTCCCGTTATTTAGATCACACCATATTAAAACTATTTATATACGTAACATAACTGCCAACTCGCACGGCTTACGTTATAGTAACTAATGTTTCACTAAAAAGTACTATGGACCTGTGTAATACGTAGGACTGGACAAGTCCAAAACCATTTTTTATTTACCATTTCCTTTGACGTATTATTATGGAAAATTTTATGTTTTCAAGAACATCGAAAATGCCAATTAAGTTTATATAAAATTTTACACAAAACCCTTATCGTAGATTTTTTATTGTTTTTACGTCTATCGAGTCGGTCTAACCATTTGAAACTCGAATGCCGAGACTGCAAGCGACATGCCGCTTTATTATACCGTCGTACTCCACCTCTCTACTCCTTCGTGTATAGAAATATATGTGTTTGTAATTATAAAGAAGATACCATATTTATTTTTCTAATCGAATTCTATGTTTTTTGTGTTGGTTAGGGTAGGTCACCAACGCCCATAGACATTGGGATTGTAAGAAATGTTAACCATCGCTTAGATCGCCAATGCGCCACGCCAATGTGTCGATTTTACAATCAAGTTGACATAATAATAAAGAGAAATGCAAAATCTGCAAAATATTACTGACATTTATAAAGCGTACGCTGTTGGTGACTTTGATCAGCGTTAGTGACGAAAGCGCCCAGAATATCAATTTTACCTTCACGTGCAATGAGAAATATATAAAAATGTATTATAAACGCCTGGCCTATGTTAGTCCAAAAATTTTACATTAAAATAAAATTAATTTAAGACGAATAAGTTGTCGACGTGAAGAAGAAAAAAAAGCTAAATTAAACTTACTTCTTTATGATTAACTGAAATGTGTATAATCTGAATAATATTGAAAACATATTTATATCTAGGCTACGATCCGCTTGTTGAATTCAATTAAATATCATCGCATGTGAAGTAACAATATTAGTGCTGGAAATAAGCACTGGGTCGTTGCCATAGCGGCGGCAATGTTAACAATAGGAGAATTATAGTAATATAATAACAATACTAATTTTTCCACGTGTTTGTTCTGTTTCTCAGGCAAGGTGATAGTACCGTTAGTAGATGACATAGGAAAATTCAAGTAAAGAGATTACTCTTTCCTTAAAGGCCGGCAACGCAACTGGAAGCCCTCGGATGTTGCAGGTGTCCATGGGCGATGGTAATCACTTTCCATCAGGTAAACCTCCTTCTCCTCTGTCTAAGCTCTGATATAAGCAGGAAAATAACTGCAGCTAACAACTGCTACGTCGACCTGCTAAGATACTTTCGCTCGAAACTTCTGTCAAGAAGCATAAAACTTCTGCTTTACAGAACCTTACTAAGGCCCATACACACATACAGTTCTGAATGTTGGGTGCTGAGCAAAAGAGATGAAAATTCCTTGTTGGTATTCAAGCGAAAACTACTAAGGCTCATCTTCGGAGCAGTGGTAGAAAATGAGAGATGGCGTACGCGTTATAACCACGAGCGATACCAAATGTACGACGAACCAAACGTCATTAGGACCATAAAGATCGAACGCCTACGGTGAGCAGGGCGCGTAGTACGAATGGACGAGGCCGGAGTACCCAAGCGCCTTCCGGAAGGCCGGCCGGAGGGCCGCAGAAGTAGAGGCAGGCCCAAGCTCAGGTAGTTAGACGGCGTCGAACGGGACACCAAAATATTAGGGATGGCAAGTTGGAGAAGGAAAGCCGCGAATAAATCGAACTGAAGAGTTTTACTGGACCAGGCTAAGGCCTACCCGCGGCTGTAACGCCCCAGATGATGATGATTACCTCTGATAGTACCGATATAAAGAAGGAAACAAAAGAAAATCCAAGTGGAAATCAGTATCGCACTTTGGACCAATTTTGGTATCACTGTCGTCATTTTATTATTTGGCTGTCACGGCATGATCGCAGCTGAAGTGATACGTATATTATGTGAATGTATTGAAAATAATTTAATTACAATTTTAATTTCATGTAATAATATTTGTTTTTTATTCTTTTACATCCGGATTTATACCTTTTAACCAAGTCAAGTCAATCGATATCACTAACGCCGGCCCTGGGGCGGAGCGAAGTGTCCCTCTCTCTATCTCTCTCTAATCGTCAGGTGATAAAGCACGCTAAAATTTTACTAACAGAAGTAATAACAGTCTGAAGCAAAAAAATTAATTCTGAAGATATAATATGTTGAGTATTACAAAACCGCATGACAGGGATAGCAATAGTAATTTGTTTATTTTTACGTAAGTTTCACGCTTTCCTGATTTAAAGTCATATGACTATGTATGATAGCATAATTACATTATATCTAGTCACGCATATAATTTAACATCTACGCGAACAAAGTCACAATGCTACATTATAGCAAAAACAGAGGTACTAGAGCTTTAAAAAAAACAACAGAATAATAAAATAATAAACTTAACTACTACGCTGTAACATGATATAGATCAAGTCTCGTTTCATAAAATTTATCTAGAAATGCAGTTTGATTTAAATATCGAATATCAAAATACAGCTAAAAGCGGATTGGAGAGCTTGCAGCGCTTTTACGTTTAGTTTTACATAATGTTTGACAGGCAGTCTAACAGAGTGCTTTATAGTTTTAAACTTTAACAATATGGAGAAAGTTTAAACATAACAACTATAACGGGAAGCACTACGAAGCGGATGAAGGTTAACTATCTTAACTTAATTTCGTAATTAAGTATGGGTATGTCAAATTAATATTATATAGTTTTATATTATAGCTAGATAGTCCCCTTTGGAGGTCCTGGGATCGTGCCCACGTATTACTAACGTAGTTTTAAGAATTGTTGTAATTAATTGCTTTGTTTTTATTTTTATATTTTTATTTATGGTTTTTTGTTTAAAATTAAATAACTGCTTGATTAAAAATTTTTATATTAAATTATAATAATAAATTATTAAATATAATGTTAAAAAACTATTTAAATTAAATTAAATTTTTAAATTGTTATTGATAAATATTATGATTTAAAAAAAAATGTAATTATTTTTATTATTGTATTGTATTTTAAAATTTGTAAAGTTTAAAAAAATATGTTTTACTAACACTATATGGGCTAGTCCTGAAATAAAAAGTTTTATTATTATTATTATTATTTAAGATCGACTCAATTTCGAAGGAACACATCAGGATAGTAATCGAAAGGCAAAATCCTAGAGCTTAGGCTTTTTAAAAACGTAAACCCGACTCGAAAGTATTTTTATCAAATCAAATGTAAAAAATGCACACGCGATAGGTGTAAACTAAGCTTTTAAAAGGGATTAGCTCGCATGAAAACCCTGAATCCATCTATGAAACCTATATCAGAGCATCGTATATAAAAAAACAAACGTTCGCCTATCGAATTGATATCCGACTGTAAAGGATTAAAAACACGACGTGTACAACTTTGTTTTAAAAAAATGTAAGTGAAAAAGCATTTATTTTAAAAATGAGATTTGCATACGACAACCGACAGATTTTCTGCATCGAGATTGGCATTGAAATAATTTATAATCAGAGAGGAGTAATAAATAAAAATGAAGTAAAATAAATAATAAGTCGACATTCGTTGGTAAAATAATATATTATATAATATTTATACATAATAATACACACGGGCTTTAGTTTATTAATTAAAATAATATTTAAGAAGGCGCTACAGTGTCTGCCACTTTTTTTTAAATAAAATATGTAGGCTGACGAGCATTGGGCCACGTGACACGGTAACCACTTTAATAAATGACAATCGATCTATTTGCCCATTTTCATACTTGAATGCATAAATCATAGTACAACACGCCGTGCGTATTTTTTCATGCGCTTACACGTGAGTATGTGAACCGGGTACCTTTCTGAAGGTTTCGATTGCGAGAAGTAAAAGTGGTTAAAGGCGCCAGGGTTGTCGCTTAAAGCGTCGGTTCGAAACCCACACGTGACACATAACCTTTAAGGTTCTTGTTTAGCAGAAATTTGCTTTTGTTTTTTTTACATTACATATTTTTTTAATAAATTTAGACTGGAGAATTTCCCGACCAACTTTTACATAATAACTGCGAACCACGCCGGCTTTGCACGGATTCAATTTAAACACAAAGAAAATGGAATGTGCCCTTTGCAAGAAAATATTAAGTATGTTTATTTATTAATGCCTATTGTAATTTTTAACGCCCTCCGTTTATATAAATACTTAGTAGTATTTTGTAAAATTACTGGTTCGAATTGCAAAGTGTTAGTGTTAGCAATATTTATCATCATGAAACGTTTAAAATTAACATGTTATTTATTTTCATAAGGATTTATACACTTTCTCAATTAACTAAACTACATAACTGCAGTTGTCATTACTTTTTTTACATAAATAATAATGTTACAATGACATACCTTTAAAAATTCAAGCGATTTTTTTCAAATGCAAGCTTACAGAAAAACTTAAACGTATATAATAATTTTAGCATTTGATTAAAAAAAAACGAGTTACAAGTATGAAAAACAAACAATGAGGTATAATTTAAAAAAATTAAGTGCGATTAAATACAGCTTTAACAAACAAGTTTTATACAATCGTATCAAAATTTTCAAGATGACCGTTAACGACTCAATAGCCTCCGGTCCGTGTAACGGATCACCCGGATTTACAACGCACGGCTAGCCGCCACAGTAATTATTATTTTTGTTGCGCGAGAATTTTTATTTTACGAGAACTCATTAGATATCGTTTTTAATTATATAGTGCGAAGGACAAACATGTTCAAAATCATGTGCTTTATTTTGTACACTTACGGTCGAATACTGTAACGTCCCTCAAAGTTAAACGCTACTTAACATTGAGAGCTCCTAAATTAATATGCGGAATTTGATATTAACGGCGTGTCAAATAATTAATTTGCATTTAATATTTAAATGACGTTTCGTATTCAGCCGTTTGTGGAAGAATATAATCATGAATTTAGCTATTTTTATAAGAATACATAAAAAAAAACAATGTCCACGTGGAAAAATTTAACTTTTCAAATGTTTTTCAAACAGGTGCCGTGGATGCGCATATAACTCGCTGCACTATTTAAATAGGTACACTTACAAAATTTGCCCTCACACCATTATGTTAGTATAATTAATATGTTTGAAGTAAAATGAAGAACCTAAACTCGGCTTAAATTAAATTTAAATTATTTTAATATAATACAATAGCATTTTTTTTTTCTTAGAAAGGCTGACGAGCGTACTGGCCACTTGATGGTTAGTGGTCCCTCGTGCCTGTAATTACACTGGCTCAGTCACCCTTCAAACCGGAACACAGTAATACAAAGTACTGCTGTTTTGCGGCAGAATATCTGATGAGTGAGTGGTACCTACCCAGACGAGCTTGCACGAAGCTCTACCACCAAGTAAACGTTCCTTACGAAATATTCCGTTCAAGAATGTAATGAAGAACGTATGAAAATCCGTTCAGTAATATTTGAATTCATCGCGTTCAGATATACGCGGGTGAAGTTTATTTTATAAAACATAGTGATGTAGTAATACTATAAATTGTACGAGTACGCATCGGATTAACAGTTAAATAATAATAATAACAATCTTTATATATATATGTATTAAACAAATACATTGAGAACATTAAGAAAACTAATAAGAAGATTAGTATTAAGCAAAACTTGGTCAACTTTAGTATCTTCAAAGTATAATAATAACAATGGTCCTCCTGACCAATTTCAGCCACGGCGGCCAATCTCAAGAGAGAATCTCAATCTCAACTGCGCAGGAAATATTATAGTGCACAAGTGTGAGCGCAAACACATCACGACATGACCGGAGAGAGTTCAGGCGCAGGACCAACGGCTTTACGTGCTTTCCGAGGCACGGGAATGTACACACTTCCAACTTCCAGACTCCGGGCTGCAACTAAGAAATTTCGACAGAAAATCGCAGTAACATTGTATTGGCTCGACCTGGGAATTGAACCCAGGACCACCGTGTCTGCGGCCTTACATGTCACATCCTAGACCATCAAGGCATGAGTATTTATCGGCTTGATAGCTCGGAAGTGATGAATACTATTTTAGTGATACATATTGATATTTGAATCAATACTACTCAAAGGCTCGAATTGTCAATATAAACCGAAGGCTGCCAGTGCATATTAGTCTAGTCAACAAGTTGAAAATGGTCTAAAATAGAGATACTGCTCTTAAAATTATGTGTGATAGCTCATTGGATCCGAAATGACGCCTAGAAAAATGTGCCAAAAGCGTGTAGTAGCACATAAAAAATTGCAAAATTATAAACAATTAAAGATGAAACAAAATGGCATTTCGTTGTTTGCCAATATTTCATAGAGATTTCAAAAAAGATTCTGAAAGAGGAGGAAATTTCCAATAAAAATCTCTATAAAAAAATCTAGCTCCCGGAACTCTATCTCCATTATTTATATTTTTAATTTAAGGCTCAAAATAGGTCTCCGCCCAAATTTTTCAAGTTGCGCGCGCGGCGTCAAACGCGACTACGACACGTTGATTAATTTATTTAAGGTATTGAATATTTGTTTTTTGATTTGAAAAAATTAAGGTGTATTCCGAACACTATAAATAATTTATTCCTGTTGGAAATTTTATTTAAATTAATTTTTCAACAAGTTAAACGATTGTTAACTAACTAAATTTTCTCGAATCGCGTCTCTATTTTAAATGAAAAAAAAATGTTTAAATAATTATCGTATAAGTTTTTCGCTTCGCAGAGCCTTTCTTATATACATACTTAATAAGATCATGCCATAAAAGTTAAAAAAATATTTATACTTTGTTTATAATAATTTATGCCAATAATTAATGCCATATTTACTTCTAAGACAGTCAATTCAAAGAGTTTTCTCACATTTAATGATTGGGCGACTGTAGGAATTCATAAGAGTAGGCAAAGGTTATATGAACTTTATAATGAAAGAACTTACAACCGGTCTCTTTCTTTCATTAATTATGTTAGTGCCTACTCTAAACTATTCAAACGAGTGTGTTCCCTAGCCAAGTCTTTGCATATTAAAAAAAAAATTGTAGACGCACCAAATAAAATAAATATTACTTGGAAAATTATTAATAGTGAAACTGGAAAAGTCAAAAATAACACTACTGACTTCCCTCTGTCTATAGATAATATGCCAGTTACTTCTGACCAGAATGTTGCTACGGTTTTTGAAAAATTTTTTGTTGATATTCCGATCTCAACAACCAAAGCACTAAATTCCTCTCCTACCGTCGCTGAATCGTTACTAAAAAATAATGTAAGTAGGTGCAACATTAGCTTTAATTTTGAAACTGTAAATGTTAAAGATATAATCAGAACTTTCAACTCATTGGATGTCAAGAAAACGGCCGATCTGTGGGGGATTTCTGTTAAGGTAGTCAAATCAGTTATTGATGTGATTGCACCTTATCTAGTTTTTATATTTAATAATTGTATCCTTAGTGGCGTGTTTCCTGACCTTATGAAACATAGTAAGGTAATTCCTATTTTTAAATCTGGTAGTACTTCAGACCCCAATAATTATAGACCCATTTCTGTACTACCAACGCTTAGTAAAATCTTTGAAAAATTAATGCTTAATCAGATGCTAGAACATTTTGATACATACAAGTTGCTACACAGTAAACAATTTGGCTTCACAAGGGGTCGCTCGACAACCGATGCTGGTGTCGAGCTCGTTAAAAATATTTATAGAGCCTGGGAAGAGTCACAGGATGCCTTAGGAATATTTTGTGACTTATCTAAGGCTTTTGATTGTGTGCAACACGAAACGTTGATCAGGAAACTACGTCACTATGGCATTAGAGATAAAGCACTCAGCCTTCTGAATTCGTATTTGAGCGATCGGATTCAGAGGGTTGATATTAATGGAAAGAGATCTCCCGGGGCTCCAGTTGGTGTGGGGGTCCCTCAAGGATCTATTCTTGGTCCATTTCTGTTCCTCATCTATATAAATGACTTGCCCCATCTTTTAAATAATAAACATGAGATAGTATTGTTTGCTGATGATACTTCTTTAATTTTTAAAATTAAAAGACGCCTATCGATATATGACGAGGTAAACAATGCTCTCTCTGAAATAGTACATTGGTTTAGTGTTAATAACTTACTGTTAAACAGTAAAAAGACAAAATGTATTAAATTCACTGTTCCCAACGTGAAATTTGTAAAAACGAATGTACTTCTAAATGAGGAACCGTTAGATTCTGTAGAAGCCACAGAATTTCTTGGTATCACCATAGATTCTAAGCTTCAATGGGGCCCTCATATTAATAAATTGGCAAATAGACTCAGCTCTGCAGCATTCGCGGTAAAAAAAATTAGAATGTTGACTGATATTGAAACGGCTCGCCTAGTGTATTTCAGCTATTTCCACAGTATAATGTCTTATGGCATTCTACTCTGGGGTAATGCAGCCGACATAAATACGATTTTTTTACTGCAGAAGAGGGCTATTCGTGCAATTTATAACCTGGGCCCGAAAGATTCATTAAGATGTAAATTTAAAGAAATTAAAATAATGACTGTCGCTTCTCAATATATATTTGATAATGTTATGTATGTCCGCAAAAACTTAAAAGATTTTCCCAGAAATTGTGACGTACATACTGTTAACACCAGGAACAAGTATAAACTTACAACCACTGTTACTAGATTACACAGGGTTAGTAGGTCTTTTATGGGACAATGTATACGTTTTTACAACAGGATCCCAGAAAGCGTTCAAAAATATTCAATTGTGAAATTTAAAAGAATTGTTAAGGAACGCTTGTGTGCTAAAGGATATTATACAATCAATGACTTTTTAGATGATTGCACACCTTGGGAATGAAACGATCGCCTCCAGGCTGTTTCAATTATAGAAGAATATTATTATTGTATTGTTATTATATATTATATAAATATTGTAAAAAACGAGATGAAAAAAAAAAAAAAAAGTCCCGCTGAGTTTCTTTCGCCGGTTCTTCTCAGGTCTGTGGTGTTTATTTCCGAACCGGTGGTAGATTTATGACAATCAATAAGTAAGTGTAACACTTCTACATTGAATAAAAATATTTGAATTTGAATATGTACTTGAAGAAAAACTGAAAAATTCAAGTAATGTTGTTAATTTTTTTTTTTCTTAATCCACATCTTTTTTTTATTAATACAAGACATTAATTGAATTGCAAAAAAAAATCCCGCCATTTTTTATAAACAAATTGATTATTTAAATATTTAAAAAAATATATATCAATTTCATTACATTATAAATATTATCAGATTCGATCTGCGAGATCGATTCAGGAATGATGAAATACGTAGGCTAACCAATGTAACCAACATAGCCCGAGGAATTGCTAAGTTGAAGTGGCAATGGGCGGGGCACATCGCTCGCAGAACTGACGGCCGCTGGGGCAGAAAAGTTCTCGAGTGGCGAGCACGAACCGGAAGATGCAGCGTGGGCAGGCCCCCTACAAGGTGGACCGACCGACCCGACCGATGTCGTAAGGATCGCGGGAGGCCGTTGGATGCGGGTAGCGCAAGACCGGCTACTGTGGAAATAGTTGGGGGAGGCCTTTGTCCAGCAGTGGACGTTTACAGGCTGTGATGATGATGATGATAAATATTATGATTTTTTTATAAAAAATATCATATTAATAACAATTTTTAATTGTTTATAACTGTTTTTTTTACATTTTAATAATTTAAATAATTAGTTAAGGAATTATTTTTTTCTAAAAATCATAATCGACAATCTCTATAAAGCAACAAAAAAAATGTTTTTATCAACAATACCATTGTTTATTAACTTACCAATTTGTTATAAACAAATTTTTAACTTTGTTATATTTTTTTTCTGAAACTTTGAAAATTTACAAAAACAACCATTTATAAAAACCATATACATAATTTTTTTTCCATTTTTTATTATCCTAGATAATAAAAAAAATATTATATATTATAAAATAAATACTTTTTTATATAATATGGTTGTTTTGTAAATTTCCAAATAAATAACGCATATATTTACAAAAGAAAAATCGTATATGTAAGTATATCAGTTGTCTGGTTTCCATAGTACAAGCTCTGCTTAGTTTGGGATCAGACGGCCTTGTGTGAATAATGTCCCAGGATATTATCATAAAAACAAACTATAAATAATTAAATAGGACTTACATATAATTCACATGCGCGGATGTTATTGTTATATCCACCATTACTTTCTGGCGGCAATGCAATAACACGTCTTGGGAGGACATACATGTAACGTTCGTGTTTATTTTTTGACACCTCGACCAAGTCGGAGTCCTGTTCATACTGACCAAAAAAAATCTTAGAGAATCCGCTAAATCTCTTGCATGCTAAAAAAGAGAGATATATATATATATATACTTAGTCTGGCCATAAATACTGTTACAATTAAAACTAAACAAAATATTACATTTGAATTTGGAATCTGTCATTTTTATATGATTGTTCATTGAGTTTTCCCATTTTGGCGCCAATATATTGTACGATATTTTGCGAAATTAAAATGGAGTGGGGTGATAAAGAGAACCAAATCGCTGTGATTGCATTACACAAAGTAGGTATGGATCCAAATGCAATTTTTAAAACTCTCCAAACGCTTGGTATTAGTAAAATTTTTGTGTACCGGGCTATTAATAGGTACAGTGAGACCTCCTCTGTTTGTGACAGAAAAAGATCTGGCCGTCCACGTAGTGTTCGTACAAAAAGGTGGTCAAAGCAGTAAGGGAAAGAACTCGAAGAAATCCTGTCCGAAAGCAAAAGATTTTATCTCGGGAGATGAAGATAGCACCTAGAACCATGTCGCGTATTTTAAAAGATGACTTAGGACTTGCAGCCTATAAGAGACGTACTGGTCATTTCTTAAATGATAATTTAAAAAAGAATAGGGTGGTAAAATCGAAACAACTACTGAAGCAGTACGCAAAGGGAGGTCATAGAAAAATTTTGCTTACGGATGAGAAATTTTTTAGAATTGAGCAACATTTTAACAAAAAAAATGGCCGTATTTATGCTCAAAGCTCTAAGGAAGCTTCCCAATTAGTCGACAAAGTGCAACGTGGGCACTATGCGACTTCAGTGATGGTTAGGTGGGGTATTAGCTATGAAGGAGTGACTGAGCCATACTTTTGTGAAAAAGGTATCAAAACATCGGCACAAGTGTATCAAGATACCATTCTTGAGAAGGTAGTGAAGCCCCTTAACAACACCATGTTCAATAATCAAGAATGTTCCTTCCAGCAAGACTCGGTGCCGGGTCATAAAGCTCGGTCTACGCAGTCTTGGTTGGAAACGAACGTTTCGGACTTCATCAGAGCTGAAGACTGGCCGTCGTCGAGTCCCGATCTTAATCCGCTGGATTATGATTTATGGTCAGTTTTAGATAGTACGGCTTGCTCTAAACGCCATGATAATTTGGAGTCCCTAGAACAGTCCATACGATTGGCAGTGAAGAATTTTCCCATGGAAAGAGTGCGTGCTTCTATTGATAACTGGCCTCAACGTTTAAAGGACTGTATTGCAGCCAATGTAGACTACTTCTAAGCTTTTTATATTTTAAATTGTTTTATATCTGATACATAATGATATATGATACTGAATCTGATATATTCTGATTTATGTATTAAACTAACACACTCTAAAATTAATAAATATTATTTGCAATAGAAAAAATATTTTTTTCCTTTGTTTCAGTATTTATGGCAAGACCATGTATATATATTTATTGTACGTGTTTTAATTGCATTCAAAAGTGATGTTATAAACATTTTTTAAACTATTTAAGTAAAGCATTAGAGGACATCGTTATTCTAGGTATTGTTAGTAATTATTATGGGTAGACACAGATAGAAGACAAAACAAATTATTACTTTATTAATTTGCCATAAAATATGGAAATAACTTTATATATATTCTGCCTGTATCGGCAAATTTTTGCTGATTGACGGCAGAATATTGGGTACAAAGTATGCACAGAGTGACAACGCAAATACCTTGTCCGTCTCTCTGTACTATTATATAAGGTATATAAGGTCCTCCAGACCGATTTCGGCCACGGCGGCCAATCTCAAGAGACATTAGCCAACTACGCAGGAGATATTATAGTGCACAAGTGTGTGCACAAACACAGGTGCACTCTCTTTTCCTTAGCTCTCATAATCCGATGGGACGGCAATCCGACATGACCGGAAAGAGTTTAGGCGCAGGACCAACGGCTTAACATGTACTATTATTGTATAACGGCTGCACTATTACTGTATATATACATATATATATATATATATGTGTGTGTGTGTGTGTGTGTGTGTGTGTGGGTGTGTGTGTTAGTGTGTGTGTATAATATAAAAATCGAAACGTAATATTAGTACATTACATAAATACCAACTACATTGCTATTAAACTCGCGTGTGAATAATATCTATAACGAACAATGCTTTAATCAACACAAATGAGCATTCCAATTCACATATCGACTTCATTTCCTATCAATTTATGCACGTACGTACATATTAATGAGAAATTCTCTTATCACAGCTTCCATTGGACAAACCGCATTTAATTCATCTCGTTCTATAAACATTTATATGGACAGCGTGCAATATAGCTGACCGTGAACGATGATCGTGTAAAACGTACAGTTACACGTGAAATATTTCGAATGTTACTTTAAGTGTGACCATGCTTACTGATCTGACGACTGGACTGGGACGACTTGTTTTATTTTATAAAAAAAAGTATAAGTGAAAAAATTTGGAATCAATGTAGACCACACATTTTATGATTTAGTGAAGTATGAGAAACAAATTATGTTTTCTTTATAATAAGCTCAACTACACAGGACAACGTGATCAAGCCTCACAAGCATCGCAAGTTGAATACTGTTGAAACAACCGTCACCATTATTATTATTAAATAGCGAAGCGAGGCTAACAGGAACAACGTATAAAGGCCTTTTTGGATAGAAATTTCAAATGGATTCGTCAGTGCACACAGCACGCCTGCCCATCCAATACGATTGTATGAATAGAGCTCGTGTGACCTTCAACTCCCAAGCTACCAATTCTTATGAAATTCAACAAATCGATTGTACGGAAAATTCAAAAGAATAAAATTGAATTTTCAAATTCAAAAAATATGAAATAGAAGTCATGGAATAAAAAGCCCGGAGTATTGAAAACAATATTCGATGTTAAAAATTCTCGCAGTTATTTTCCGTTTTCCAATTAAATGTTATTTCAATTTTACTAGAAATATATTTAATGGGACGTAACTTGAATTTTGTAGCGAAAATCATTGTTGCCAACAGTGTAATCATTAGTAAAATCATTAAAAAAGGTACTATATCGTATCAATGGAGTTTCATCGTCTGGAACCAATTTAATATGGACATGCTTAGCATTAGAACTGAATAAACATGTAGCATTTCAACTCCGTAGTATGAGAGGAAGATATTCTAATATGGAATTCGATATGTGACATGTAAATGATATGCGACTTTGAGCACAATCATTATAATACATAAAGGGTATAAACATCAAAATTGCATGTCACTATGAAACGGTTATCAATATTTTATAATATCGTGAGTATCAAATTCGAATCTCACAGAAAAACTTCACTGCACGAGTAGTATTAAAACAAATTAGAACGCTTGAGAACCCTTTTGAACAACAATTAGAACTTCCTTGTCGACATAATTAGACTTAATTAACGCGAATAATATAACAAAATTTCATCTTCAATATTCTATATAAATATTATTTATATTTAGATTTGAAAGGAATCTCGATGACATGAGAAAACGCTACTTAGATTATTTTTACTGTAAAAAATTAATTTTCAAGATATTTTAATGATCATACTAAAGCAAATTAATGTAATTCCAAATATTTTACCGACTATGAGAAACTATCTACAATATTCAGTATCGCTTTAAAAAAACCTCCACTCCGATCGATATAATATGTCATATAGGAAAGAATAATATGAAAATATCAAATAAGAAAGAAAATATTTACTCACCAATAATGTCCAAAACGCTGTCTGCAAAAGAATACCAAACGATACACCTTTCATTAGTGGATTCAAATTTTTATTCGTATCCAACCTCCTTGTATACTGTTTTATGAAGAAATCCATAAACATGTAGCTAACGCCTATAAATATTGCGTATATTATATATTCGAATAAGTGAACTGAAAATAAACGATATATTTGTATTAATTTCAAAACTACTTTTTTCATTTAAGAAGGACTTTTTGATGGTCAACAGTTTTCCTATTACTATTGGATTCTTTTGTCTGGAGTTTATTGTGAAGCATTGACTGTATTTTACATGTACTAATTTATCCTACATTTACAAAATCGATGTAAGAACTCATTTGTAAGCTTTATCACCTAAAATTCGTTAATTATAATATAAATTATTAAAATTCGTTAGTTATATTATAAATTATTGCCTTCTTATATTAAATAAGACGTTTGTGTTTTAACCGAATATATAAATAAATGAATAAAGGAGATTTACAAAAAACTAACATCAATTTCTATAAAGTCAGATATCACAAGAAATCCTGAGGAAGGCTCTTATTTCCTATTCAATAAACTCGATATAAAATTATAAGGAAACCTTCAGAGCAGGAAATTTAATATGCTCTGTTCGAAACATGACGTCTGACTTTAAATTCAAAACATAAATTTATGCGAGAAACTCCAGACGTCACTAGAGTAGGAAATACATCTCTGTGACATTCCAAGACGGAATCACGTATAACTTGTCAAACGATGTTCACGATGTTTTACCGGATATTGGATATTTATGCTGTATTTTTTTATTTACTAGCAGTACGCTACGACTTCGGACTGGGTGAATAATTATTATATTTGTTAATATAAGTATCGCCTATGTAAGTATTGTTCATTTATTTTCCAGACATTTTTTTTAATAAAAATAACAAATGCGTATTACCGCCTAAGTAAACACTTATGTTTTTTATAAAAGTGATTAAATGTACAAAGCTCCATGAAGAAGACGTCTATGAGCCGGCAAAGTAGTATCTGTACGCGTTCTTCTAAATACCCCAGGAAGTATTCGACAACAAACAAAGTTGACGTCTACCAATATTTTGCCCGAACTTATGCTGTGATAGAGTTCTACGGCTGTCTACGGCTTCTATATGTGGGAGGAGTCTTATTGTCCATTCGTCCCAAAATTTTAAATAGACCTTTCAAAAAAATTGACACAATGGCCCCTTTTTATAACGGCACATATGCAATCTACGCGCCAGCTGCCTCGCTGTTGCACTTTTGGTCACAGTAATTCCTAAGACATAAATCTAAATTATATAATTAAACGGCAAATGTTGTATGTTTATTACTGTTTTTCGGAATCTAAAAATAATTTCGGAATCTAAATTTATATTATATGCGATCGTTTCCTACTAAAGTAGTCGTCATTAATAAGGTAATTCGTTTTGAAATGACTTTTATCAGACAATAAATCATTTTTTTTTTATTTACCATTAAACAAAGTTAACTGGACGCTTTTATAAAATCGACCATAAAAGAATTACAGGCTTTATGGAGTCGAGTCGCAGCGGTAACGAGTTTATGTTTGTTGCTGGTATCCAATAGTGTGTTACAGCTTCCACAAAAACTCTGCAATTTTTCCATTCGCTTAAATCAATTCACAATAAAAAGTGCACTGGATAAAATGGACAATATAATTTTCGTAGCTGGTATTTTGCACATATTTTTGATATTTTTCTTATTGATATTCTACTAAAACCAATTATGGTGTGTTATTTCAAAAATAGAGCCATTAGTTAATTTAATCTAATCTACACGATAAAATATATGGACGAATTAAACACGTGAAAAGTGTTTCGCACTTCCTTCGTTTCATAGTCATTTCTTTTCTTGTTTAAATATACAAAATCTATCGCACTACGGTATTTGGGTTTTCTAGCTACCCATTTCGCGCGGCTTATTTTAAGAGTAACGTTACACTTTATATTAAAAAAACGCTCAACGCGCCTAAAGAAGTTTTCACTTAAAAAAAAAATATTCATGAAGGTAGGTATATTGTATTCAATGAGCATCGAGCCTTGTGACCGATTTACGCGTACTTTATGATTATATTTTTGTCTATAAAAGATATATTGTGACGCACTGTTTTCTGTAGATTTTTTTTAAATCTATAAATCTTGTATATCAAATCATATACATGTCAGTATTCCCATGTATTATATAACATTATATAACAATTAACAAGCCGATTGGCGTGGTTGATAGACTTGCCTTTCACGACGCATTTCGATTCCCACACAGGACAGACACTTGTGTGCATGAACATGTCTGTTTGTCTTTAGTCTGGGTGTAATTATCTATACAAGTGTGTATTTAGAAAAGTAGTATATGTAGTATACCAGTCTGGCTTCGATAGAACGAGCTCTGCTTTATTTGGGATCGGATGGCCTTGTGTGGATTATGACCCAGGATATTATTATAATTCTAGAATATTATATTATTACCATGAACAGCGAGTACTTTAGAAAACATGTCGAAACTGAAACTCGTCGTTGAGAACGCATGCGCCACGTATATGAATTTCTTAATACTCTGCCATCTGAAGTGACTTCGTACATAGAAATCCTAAAACATATGAATAAATAAGTAACAATTAAAAGCGTAGTTAATTCAGCATTATAAGAGATGTTAACCATCGCTTACATCGCCAATGCGCCACCAACCTTGGGAACTAAGATGTTATGTCCCTTGTGCCTGTAATTACACTGGCTCACTCACCCTTCAAACCGGAACACAACAGTACCAAGTACTGCTGTTTTGCGGAAGAATATCTGATGAGTGGGTGGTACCTACCCAGACGAGCCTTCACAAAGCTCTACCACTAAGTAAAATTGTCTGTGCCTCATTCGTTACATTGGTATTTATTTACTTCTTTATTTATTTGGATCCCCAATAGTACAACTATTGGGGATAAAAAACACATCCAAAACACGCTTTACGCTACAGCGCGTGATCTAATAAAAATATAATTATGCACATAAGTATTAAATGATTGTATAAAAATAATTACACGAAACGAACTTTGTGTGGAAATTATAAATGACCGAAATTGACGTCAAAATGACCGCCCATTTGAAAATTTATATCATTTTTAAAACTACGATGAAAAGACAAAATTAATACAATTACAAAAAAGACGTAGTCGTATTTTCTCTAATTGAATTGGTCGGTTAGGAATTCTAAAAAAAAGTAGATTAAAAGCGGTCACCTTAGACCGGAGATAAATATTATTAATATTTAGTGGCTGAAATTACGTAAATAATCAATTACTTTATTTTGTATACAATCGCAATTCTAAAACAGGGCTGACCAACTTAAATTGCGCGTATTATATATAAAATTGATTTATTATTTATATTTTCCTGAATTTAAGTTAATCCGCCAACGGCTATCCATTCCATATGTAAATAATATCAGGCGTTAATTATGCAAATAACTGTTACAAATACCGGTCGAGTCGGATGATTAAAATTATTTTAATTTAACTACAGTATTTCGTTCTCGGAAATTGCGGGAAAACATTTTACGAAGATACATAAATGCGAACTTGGAGACATGAACATGCGACAATTTGACAAAAAATAAAAATAAACAAAGAAACACAACTTTTACGTAAATGGAAAAATACGCCATGCGTCAGTCATAGTTATTACATTATACAAGGCATAAACGTGCCGGCTTTGTGCACGTTTCAACAGCCGCCCACTAGCGCCAAACAACAATACGGTGTATTTCTGTTTTCACATTTCCTACACGAACTAACAAGTGTACAAAGGGGATAGAATTATTAATTTAAGCGTATTGTTTCGTAACGTAACGAATTTTCAATCAAAAATACTATTGAAAAAACATTTATTGAAACTAGAATATGAAACGAGTATTTTGAGTAAACAATTTCATTTTTTGACAGAGCATAAAATTCACAAATATAATGGCCGCGCTTTACTTCGGTTACCTTGTAGGCGTAGCAATATAGCTTTGACCAAATATTGGCGTTTCAGAAAATATTATTAACAAATTATCAACAGGTGAACCGAATTCATAAGTAATCCAAGTAATAAAAAATATTTACGTAATGAAAAATATAATTGACAAATTAACTACATAAGATATGAATTTGCAACTGAAGTATTACAAAATATTTGGCGTATTGGAAAATAATTTTAATATATTGTTAAAAAATGACCTGAATTTACAAATAACTTAAGCACCGCAAAATATTTATTATAGCGCATTCGAAAAGCAATTACAAATGGAAGTACACAAGCTATTGAGCAAACAAAGTGTGGACTGACAAAGCAAATATTTGACATATGACTCCTTTGATGTTTAACTGGAAACCGACTAGGTGACTAAAACACGTATTTGTTATAAAGTAGTATTTAAAATAAAATCGAATAGATTGTTGTATTCGGCTAATTAGTAAAAAATAAAGTGAGGAGCCGTCCTAATACAATTAAACAAATATGACAAATGAAATTCATATTTTCGGAAAATAAAATGTAGGTAATTTATTAAAAACAAATGGAAAAAAACTGTTTTGTCAAATTGCATCAGTAACTATCGAACTGTTTTCGACAAATGCATATTTATACTATGAGGGTTAATTTATAATAATATTTTATTGTTTTATATTAATAATATCATCTGAAACGATTAATTTGACAAAGTTCCATTGTTATATGTAAGTATTATGTAATTGACTTATATTGAATTATGTAAGTATTATAATTATCGCTATGTTGTATTATAATCAAAATAAAGTAATTGCCATAAAACATACGGGTGATACTCACATTTCTGTCGTTGGATGACGAGGATGAATGACTTGCTGATAAATCAATACATCTATGTCTCATTTTAATTGATGAATTCTGTTAACTCTAAAACAATAATATGAAAATAATTTAATACTCTCCTCAGGAAACATTAATGCCAACGGGACACACGAACAGTACGACAACTACAACAACGACAACTAAACAGAAGATTATGAGATAAATTCCAGTAAGCTGAGTTTTACTCGTTTTCTGTTTGTAATTCATTTAGTTCTTGGCTATAAAGGGAAACATGTCTCCCACCCGTGCTAAAGAGCAGTAAGCTTTTAAAAGAGGCAAGTATACTTTTTCTTCCTTTTTAGAAAAAAAATAATCTGTGAGTTCAAAACTATATAAAGAAATGAACCCATTTTACAACCAAAAATAAAAAACTTATATTGGCTGAGTGAATATAATGAGTCAGCATAATCAAAGGCACGAACCGTTTTATTTAGCTTAATACTCTCATTAGCTCTGCCCTTAATAGGAGAGGTAGGCATTGCTAAACATTAGGTCATTGAGTAGCTAGTAGCACTGGGCTGCATATTGTTTAAAACGATTAAGCTCAGAAAATTATACTCTGCTTAAAACAGACGTCATCTATACGAAAACTCGCGGCATAACATACTATGGTATTAATATTAAAATTATATAAATTACGCATGGGCTTAAAAAAAATTAAAACTAATTTAAGAATTAAATTCAAGATTCCTTATTTTAATCATAATTATATTCCTCTGTTTCTAATACATTTGTCAATCCAGAGTTTATCTAGAAAATAAATACGTTTTTCGGTCTTTTTCTTCTTGCCTTACAGCCAAATTTATTCATAACAATCATCTTGTGTGACATTCATCTACGATCAGCATTACCCACATACATGAACAATGTGACTGTTACTTGCGAACTTCCTAACACTTAATCATTCCTTTCTGGTCACCCCACACATCCATTCAACATTCTCATCACAGACGAGCGCATCAAATTTTCCGATCCATACATAATAATAGGTCATATGAAAATATTAAAATGTTCCGCTTTATTTCTCAAACTCAGGGTTTATTAAAAAAAAAGGTTACTTACCCTTAAAACGCCAGAAAGTGTGTCCGTCACAAGAGTAACTTTTAAAACGTCCGCTTAAGTGCTCACTTCGTTTTCTGATTATTATATATGTAGATTAATAAATTATAAAAGACAAAATTAGGTCAAAAACGATACGAACGGTATTGGTATTTAAAATTCTACACTAATAAAGAGCGCACTAGGACTGCTCGCTGCATTCGGTCTTCAAAGTAACCCGAGAATTCGCCATCCCGAATATTTTTCTCTTAATATTCCACAGGAATTTTTTAATTTATTTCCACAATTTTTACAGCCGCTTTGATTGACCAAACTTTTGATTGGTTCTGGAAATATTGAAAATTATTTGTAAATTGAAAAACATTTTTTTTAAACTGTGTGGTGAAATTTCTTTTTATTTACGAACCTAATTTGGAACAGAAATAATGTAAAATATTGAAATTTATATACGTTTTGATTTAAAATACTTATTCAATGTTTTTGGTCAAATCTTTGGTTTGATTATTATCAATTGTCATGATTTGTCATTCGGATGTTTGACAGAATAAGGCGAGGATACTTATTTAAAAAAAAACGTTATAACAACATTTTGCGTAAAAAAAACACCAGAGATAATAAAAAAATAAGATGAAATACTGTTATATATATCAGATCTATATATAGATTAAGGATGGATACAAACTGTAAAAAAAGTCAAAGAATACATAATTATGTAAAAAAGCCAGTAAAAATAGGTTAGGTAGCTCTTTAAAATTATCATTTAAGAAAACGTAATAGAGTAAATTTTGTAAAAAAATGCATATATGCAATATCGTGGGTGCCGAAAGTAATACCCACCTTACTCGCAATTACCTTATTTAGGTGCACCATATTATCTCCACTTTGTTCTGGTATACCCAATTTTTGTATGTCATCAAGTACTATTGTTTTACGGTAGAATATTTGATGAGTGTGTTACCTACCCAGACGAGCTTGCACAGAGCTCTACCACTAAAGGTAACTTTATATTAACTTTAACAAAATGAGGAAAAATAAAAGACCGTTTTAACTACGCCAGCTTCATGAAATGTTACGCAATTTCAAATTCAAAATTATATAGAAAAAATCAAGGCAAGCTATTATAAAAAAATAATGAAAAATGAATATAACACAATGTTATTTAATCTTACCATCCAAGCTGTTAAAATTTCGTTCTCTACACGTAAAATTCTCGTTGACAATTTGATTAAAAATATTTTTCACTTTAGTTGACATATGATAAATTTCGTGAAATTATTAATTTAAATTGTTTTCGAACGGGACAACGCAAGTTTTCTTTGTATTCTTGCGTGTTGTTTACGAGAAACTCGTCACTGTATGTAGGAATTAAATGACATTAATTTCTTTAAACTTTAAAGTTTGGAAATCATAATGCAAGAAGCAAAAATAATAATATCGTGATCGTGAATGTAAAGGATTATAACTTATTATTTCCTTTAGATTCACGATCTTCCTAGAAATAAATCATTTCATATGATACCATCGATTGGTGGAAAAATCATATGATTTTTATCCAGTGAGGAATCACCCGTTTAGGGTATGATTCCTGGCTGGATAATATATTAAAAGTTTTAATTTAACGATATTTTAGTCATAATCTAAATCAGCCGTAATCTGTCATCATATTTCAAAACCTCTCATAGTTTGTAATCTTCAATATTGAACTAATCAAGCACGTGTAAAAAAATATTTAAACAAAGAATGAGTATAAACACTACATATGGCTTTTCACAATGACGGCTCACATTACTATAGTCTTACCCCTTTATATTCGAATATGTCTTTGCAACTCACTTCTTGAAGAATTAAATTAAATTTCTTACTTCGGTCCGTCGCCAGAGTAGATGAGATAACATGTAACGAAGACCTTAACATATACAAGCTCTTTTTAAAGACGTAGCAAGCTTTGTCCTTTACTAAAATGTTTTCTGCACATCATCATTCTGATATTTTTAAATATATATGTCGGAGGAAGCCATTGTCAACTGAATTACTGTTTAACGCATAGTGTGCAATGTTTAATGTTTATTGAAATTGTAAAAGCTTCTAATAACTTTTAATTTGATCTTACTTTATAAGTTACGTTTTTCACAGATTAAATAACATTATTATCGTAATTTAAGTAACGACCAATCAGAGCAGAGCACGTGGCTTGAGTGAGGTCGAGGCGTCATCTTTATATAAGACAGTTTGACAGTTGTCACAGGTTCGGGTGTGAATTGGGGACGGATCGAGTTGGATCCTTGAAGTTGATTTGTTAATGGTGTTAAAAAGTGGCGCTTTGAACTCACTGCTCGGTCTTAACAGTTAAAACTTCTCTTTCTGATTATTAATTATCGGCTTGAATGTGTAACTGTAATTTTGTGTGATTTAAACGTGCTGAAACTAAATTAAATATTGTGAAAACTATAATCATCGTGTTTTGTGCTCGCACTTTACCCTCATGACGCCCACCAAGTCCTCAACCACTATAGATGATGTCGTTGAGAAAAGTGTTTCTCCGACATCAGAAGTGGGATCGGTGCCGGCACAAAATGGAGATCTACGGACACCAGCAGAAGACGGATGGCGCGCATTATTTGATGCGCAGCAAACCAGCATGCGGCTGCTCGTGGAGGCGCTATCCAACCCACCGAGAACGGAGGACAAGACCATCACGCTGCCTAAATTTGAACCGGAAGTAGCAGACAGCGACGCACGTGCTTGGCTATCAACGGCGGACATCTGTTTATCGGACCGCAATATACAGGGAAGTCAACTAGTTCTTATACTTAGCAAAGCCATGAGAGGTTCAGCCGCAACATGGTTTTCCCAAATAGCTTTTCCTAATATGAAATGGAATGAATTTAAAGAAATTTTTCTTTCCCGCTTTGATACGCTTGAAACGTGTGCAGCGACGATACTAAACACGCTAAATAGTAAACCGCAAGAAGGTGAAAGCCTCGCTGCATATTCAAGTCGTCTGTTTACTCTGCTTATGTCACGTTGGGGTAGTTTAGGTAAAGAGGAGATAGTGGTATCGCTGATACTTGCACATATGGGGCAAATCGAGCCGCGATTACAACGTCACATATTTTCGGAAGAAATAAGTACCCGCATTAAAATGCAGCGAGAGATGATGGCCTTTTCTTACCGCAAAAGAAGCTACCAAGAGGCAGCGAAAACTGTTACAAGCGCCGCGCATGATAATAAACGCCCTAAATTAAGTTCCATATCGACCAAATGTTACTCTTGCGGAAAGTTTGGACATAAATCCTTTGAATGTTTCAGCCGACCACAAGACAAGCAGCAAACAACTCCGTTCTCCGAGCGCCCCAACACGGCCGTTGCTTCTCGGACCTCTGTCACTTGTTTCAAGTGTGGTGTTGAGGGCCACGTAGCATCACGGTGCTCCAAGGCATCGCCGGTTGCACCAGCAGCGGCACCCACGGTTGTGAAGCGAGTGGACATGTGCGGTGTGAGACCTGTCACCGGAATAATCACTCAATTTGGTGAGCGCTTCTCGTTTTGTTTTGATTCCGGTGCTGATTGTTCCTTAATTAAAGAGAGCGTCTCTCGCAAGCTTGTTGGTGTATTACAACATGCAATTGTTACCTTGACCGGTGTAGGAAAATCTAGCGTATTATGCGACTCGCAGATCTTATGTGGAGTCACTCTTAGTGGTCATGACGTAGAAATTTTATTTCACATTGTGCCTGATGATTGTCTAAATAACGACGCTCTGATCGGACGCGACCTGTTGGCTTTAGGGTTATCAGTACATATAACAAGCGATAAACTCACTATTGTTGAGAAACCCTCTCAAGTCAACATTTGTAACGTGGGTAGTGCGGTGGTTGATTTTCGTAACGTAGATACCGATATGCCGGATGATCTTAAACCAAAGTTATTAGACATCCTAAACATTTTTAAAGACTCGTTTGTCGAAGGTACGCCTACCAGTAGAATAAAGACAGGTGAACTAGAAATTAATTTAGTAGACCCTAACAAAATTGTCCAACGGCGGCCTTATCATCTCAGTCCGGAAGAGCGAACGATAGTACGTAATAAGTGTAATGAACTATTGTCTGCGGGAGTAATTAGACCAAGTAAGTCTCCTTTTGCTAGCCCGATACTTTTAGTAAAAAAGCGCGATGGCACCGACCGGATGTGCGTAGATTACCGAGAACTAAATTCCAATACGGTTCCCGACCGGTACCCCCTGCCTCTAATCGGTGATCAAGTTCAGAGGCTCACAGGCGCGCGATTTTACACGTGTCTTGACATGGCCAGTGGGTTTTATCAAGTGCCTATAAATAAAGAGTCAAATTCAATTGAAAAAACAGCATTTATTACCCCTGATGCTCATTATGAGTTTACTGCTATGCCATTTGGCTTAAGAAATGCCCCCTCTGTGTATCAGAGAGCCATTAATACAGCTCTAGGTGACCTAGCGTACTCTTACGCAATCGTTTACATGGACGATCTGATTATACCCGCGGACAGTGTAGAGCAGGGTTTAGAACGTCTACAAGTTGTGCTAAAAACCCTCACTGATGCTGGATTTTCACTCAATTTGAAAAAATGTGCCTTTTTAAAGAAACAGGTCCAGTTTTTAGGATATGAAATATCAGAGGGTGAAATCAGACCCAATCCTCGCAAAATAACCGCGTTGACTAACTCCCAACCGCCGCAAACCATTAGTCAACTAAGACAGTTTCTGGGCTTGGCATCTTATTTTAGGCAGTTTGTCAATAACTTTTCACTTAAGATGGCACCACTCTACCGTTTGCTAGCCAACAATAATACAAAAATAACTTGGACCACAGAGTGCGAAGCAGCTCGGCAGGACATAATATCAACGCTTACTTCATCCCCGGTTTTGATGCTCTTTAATCCGGAGCTGGCCATAGAGCTACATACAGATGCGAGCAGTGAAGGTTACGGCGCGATCCTCTTCCAAAGAGTAGACTCAAAATTACACCCAGTAGAGTACTATAGTAAACGCACTACGCCTGCAGAGTCTCGATACCACTCTTATGAGTTAGAGACACTAGCGGTTGTTAACTCTGTGAAGCACTTTCGTCATTATTTGTATGGCAGAACTTTTACGGTCGTTACTGACTGCAATTCGCTGAAAGCGTCAAGGGCCAAAGTAGACTTAACCCCTAGAGTGCATCGGTGGTGGGCCTTCCTCCAAGCCTTTGATTTCGACATACAATACAGGGAAGGCAGGCGAATGGCCCACGTCGACTTTTTCTCGCGAAATCATTTACCCGAGACAAACAACATCGCTGCCGGTGATACTCGTAGTTTAAATAGAGAAAATTACGTAGTAGAGAAACGCGTCAATATAGCTGAGCTATCTTCTAACTGGTTACAAGCGGAACAACGGCGAGACCCCGAATGTAATGAAATCATTAGTAAATTAGAAAGCGACGATTTGGACTTAGAGAGTTGTAAAATCTACGAAATGCGATCAAATGTTCTCTACAGAAAAATTCAAAGGAACAATCGCAATATTTGGCTTCCAATTGTACCTAGAGCGTTTCGCTGGTCGGTTATAAACCATATTCACGAATCTATTCTTCATTTAGGATGGGATAAAACGTTAGAAAAGGTATACCAACATTACTGGTTTCCAAATATGGCTAAATACGTCAGAAAATTTGTTGAAAATTGCATAACATGTAAAGTAGCTAAATCACGAAGTGGTAAACAACAGATAGAGTTACATCCTATACCGAAAACTAATATACCTTGGCACACGATCCACATCGACGCCACAGGTAAGCTCAGTGGCAAAAACGATCAAAAAGAATATGTTTTTGTCCTTGTAGACGCTTTTACTAAGTATGTGTTACTCAGGCATTCCACAAGAATTAACACCGATAGTGCGGTCAGCGCTCTTAAAACGTCCATATCTCTCTTCGGGACCCCAGTCCGTGTCATTGCGGATCAAGGCAGGTGTTTTGCCAACAAAGATTTTAAGAACTTTTGCGCAAGTCACAATATCCATTTACACCTAATAGCAACAGGCTCTTGCCGCGCGAATGGCCAAGTAGAGCGCATAATGAGTACACTCAAAAACATGCTAACAGTCGTAGAAACAAGCCCAAATAAGTCATGGCAGGACGCTTTAGACGATGTCCAACTCTCTATAAACAGCACTATTCATAGAGTGACTAAAGCAAGCCCTCTGGAATTGTTAATAGGTAGAGTAGCTAGACCATTAAATTTGGTAACAGTAGACGAGCATGAGATTGAGATAGACGTGGAAGAGATAAGAGAACAAGCCGATAGGCTTATAAAAACAAACGCATGTTTTGATAAAGCACGGTTTGATAAAAACAAGGCAAAAGTCATATCGTTTTCTGTGGGAGATTACGTTTTAATAGAAAATCACGAACGGAATCAAACAAAACTAGGTGCTAAATATAGAGGACCCTTTGAGGTAATTGAAATACTGGACGGTGACAGGTATCATCTCAAAAGTTTAAGTTGTAATCGCACTTGCAAATACGCGAGAGACCGCTTACGTCCACTTCCCCATTCTTATGTCCCAATCGAACTGGATCCGTGTCTCTCAGATGACTGTGATGGTAAGATTTTCGTATAATACCTTCTGTTCAAATGACTGATTACAAGTGTACTATCGTGTGATAAAGCGTAGTAATTTTATCTAAGGTATTTTAGTACTAAGTAGATGGTTAAAGTTTGGCATAGTTTTGTTAGAGGCGTGGTGGCCATTGAGAGTGAAACTAGTTAAGGGCGAGGTGGCCATTGAAGGTAAACTAGTAGAGATAAAGGCGAGGTGGCCGTTGAAAGAAATAAGTTTTTCAAAAGGCGAGGTGGCCATATGGATGTTATTGTTATTATTAATTAATAGTGTGATTAAACTACGCACTTGAAGTAATGTGTAGCACTAAGGTTATTAAGGTTCTGATATTTTCTTAGTCAGGAGTGGCCGAACTACACCAAAATATCTTATTTCAGATAATGATGATGCGCGGCCTTCAACATCACACGAGGACGTGTGATATGTCAGGACGGCCGTGTCGGAGGAAGCCATTGTCAACTGAATTACTGTTTAACGCATAGTGTGCAATGTTTAATGTTTATTGAAATTGTAAAAGCTTCTAATAACTTTTAATTTGATCTTACTTTATAAGTTACGTTTTTCACAGATTAAATAACATTATTATCGTAATTTAAGTAACGACCAATCAGAGCAGAGCACGTGGCTTGAGTGAGGTCGAGGCGTCATCTTTATATAAGACAGTTTGACAGTTGTCACAGGTTCGGGTGTGAATTGGGGACGGATCGAGTTGGATCCTTGAAGTTGATTTGTTAATGGTGTTAAAAAGTGGCGCTTTGAACTCACTGCTCGGTCTTAACAGTTAAAACTTCTCTTTCTGATTATTAATTATCGGCTTGAATGTGTAACTGTGATTTTGTGTGATTTAAACGTGCTGAAACTAAATTAAATATTGTGAAAACTATAATCATCGTGTTTTGTGCTCGCACTTTACCCTCATGACGCCCACCAAGTCCTCAACCACTATAGATGATGTCGTTGAGAAAAGTGTTTCTCCGACATATATATTTTATAAGTATAGTATATAATAAATATGATATAAATAGATTTACTAAGTATACATTTACATAACATAGATATAGTTATAATATTTGTGAAAAATGCAAGAAATCTTAACTTTTGAACTTAATTTTTTTTCTATCATACCTAATGCCACCGCCATTGTGAACAAATAATTTCATGTGTAAAATTACCATGTAAAATTTCTCAGTGCAATAAAGAGTATTATAATGTCTCTTTGGGTTTTTGATATTTCATTTGTAAAAGAAAATTTAAGATTGATACAGACCTATTTTCAGCATGAGGAATTTTCCACTTTAAAAATAATTAGTAGGATACTGCCCTGCCACCACACATTGGGGAAAAATCAATGGATCGGTTTTTTTCTCAAATATTCCTGAATATTGGGCCTTTTGAATAAACGTACAACGACATATTGCATCAATCGGATGAAATACCTTTTTAAAAAATAATTATATTGATAAAATATATGTTTATATTGATAAAATATATGTTTTTTGACAACAAACTAAGAAAAGGTTTAGGTTTAGCCGCACCAAATTATTCTTATTACTAAATACTTTATTAATAGGGCAGTTATAGCTTCAATGTCAATCGGGATAACGAACCATCAACATTCTTATTTCAAAAATACATAGATCAATTACTGCTTAATGTATAAATTTATGTTAATATTGTCGCCTTCGCTGAAGCAGCCGTAAAGCTTACGGCTGCGCCATATATTTAATATTAATAGATGCAGAGCGGAATATAAATGTTCGATTACTTTGTGTAAAATGTAAAAGTTCGCTTGTAAAAGGTATTTTATTCGTAAGGCCTAGATTGTAGCTAATAATTTCCTATAATAATAAATTACTTCGCGTTATCGTTCATATATTAGGATCCTTATATGTTTAACCTCGTAGAACTAATCTCCTAAGTTACTACGCCGAAGTTTACATATACCGCGAGATACAAATTAATAATTTCTCATATATATTTGAGCGATTTAATAAGTTATCAGAAAATTCGGTTCCCAGATCATTTATTCCAACACATTTCATTATGTAAATTACGCTTGTATTTTTACGGACATATTACGTAACTAACAAAAAAATGTTTACTAGACAAAATATGTTCGAGATCATAAAAACAGCAATATTTAAACTTCAGTAAGTAGACTCTGACAAGTTTTATAGTTTTGAGTAGTCATGTTGAACGAGTAAATTGAAAGGAAAACAAACACAAACAGCAAAATACTTAAAAGACATTTTCTTGTCTACTTCCGCCGATAGCAATACACTTGCTTCTACGTCTCAAGTTCAACGACAAAGTTCAAGTGCATCGCACGAGGGTTGTCAATTTATGGCATAGAAAATAATATGACGTTTATATTATTAATTATATGATTGATTTTTCGCATATGCTTTCTTATAGTTTGTCCGATTGAATTTAAACTTCGTACCCTGGCTATCTTGGTTGTAGAGTTTTGTGCAAGCTCGTCTGGGTAGGTACCACCCACTCATCAGATATTCTACCGCAAAACAGCAGTACTTGGTATTGTTGCGTTCCGGTTTGAAGGGAGAGTGAGCCAGTGCAATTACAAGCACAGGGACATAATATCTTAGTTCCCAAGGTTGGTGGCGCATTGGCGATGTAAGCGATGGTTAACATCTCTTACAATGCCAATGTCTTTGGGCGTTGGTGACCACTTACCATCAGGTGGCCCATATGCTCGCCCGCCTTCCTATGCTATAGAAAAAATCATACGCGTAAATGTTCAGGACTGTATTATCAAGGTACAATAACGTATAGCTTATAGTACGATAAAACGTATCAACGTAGGTCTATAATTGTCTAATATGTTTATATATGGTATTTTTGTATGGTATGTAATATGTTTTTATATGGTATTTTTTTCTTATTATGAATCATGTTTACATAACTAGTATATATTATTAGTACATCCCCGACTTTTTAAACATTTTTTTTACAAAGTGACTAATAAATTATTTTCTTGTTATGGTCGATCAAATGACGTCATTTTCACATTACATCGCCCCTTAATATAAAAAAAACTGTAAGTCTTATTTTTACTGATGTTTTGTGTATTTAAAGACATTCAAAATCGTACGCACACAACCCTAATTCAGCAGGTTGTAGAACGAATGTCAATTGTCTAAATAAAGGTCAAACATCATTGAAGTACAGCTTGTTAAAAAGAAAGGGACAATATTATTCAATTTATTGAAAATATCGAATATATATATATATAATATATAATAATATGTTATTTAATAATATACCGTAATTTCGTAATTTGTCATTTTTGTAAAGTTATTACTTTAAGATTTAGCGAACCTGCGGGCAATCTTTCGCATTTTATTTTCTTTTTTTTAGTTACGGATAAATGGATATAACTAATTTAAAAAATATATTAATTGCTTACGAAAACGTCAACAACACAACATTGTCTACGTAAACATAAAAGGTGTGACGCACAGGACGCACATCTAGAAGGATAACATTTTGAAAATCATATCTTGTATTAAATAAAGAAGTAACATAACAAGCTTATTTCGAAATAGAATAGAATGTCACTTTAATAACAACTCTTCGATAAACCTGATCTTATTGACAGGGTGTAAGTAGCGCCTCTGTACTGTACCTCATTTCATTTCTATTTATTTTACAACGAATGTATTTCGATTCATGATACCGTAAAATAACCGCATAGACAGCCCTGTTCACAAATCGAAAGTACAATATGAAATGTATTTGCTTTTGATCATCTAGCGAGTGAATTCTATGTGACGTATATGTCACCGTTAGTTATCTTATAAATTCAACGATTTATTGCGTTATATTATTTTGAGTTTTAACTGCAATACTTATCGCCAAACGGATATTAGGAGATATGGAGACATTTTTAAATGCTAAAACAGAAAATTACATATTTTAATAATTATTATATTTATATGTATACATATAAATAAAATTGAAGTTTATGATTTCAAAATAACTGTCTCTTTTAAACGTTTTAAAAGTTAGCTATTTGCAAATTACCAAATCCAAAATAATTTTCTATGTCTTTGGTCAGGCTAACCTTGAAAACGGCTAAAAATTACAAATTGAAATAATTAAATTATTATAAGAAGTATTTCTAGGTACCGTTTAGTCTTTGTTTCATCAAAATCGGTTGAGTCTATCGAAGGTTACGAACATATTTTCGCCCAACCCATAGATTGCGGTGTGGTAAACACGTTAATTTCTGAATCGCGCTGTCCAGATTTTTCGGAGTCTTTTGATTGTAATTATTACTTTAAATCCATAAATCAATTCAAACTCCAAACCATAATTTATCCTTTAATTATTATACTTAAGCGCGAACGAAACCGCGGGCAACTGCTAGTTATTAAATAAACATGAAACGATATGAACAAACACTAAAATATAAAATATAGATTATTTATTATTATTGAGTAAAAAATGAATACCTTCATTATTTTTGCTATTTGTATTGATGCGTTTGGAATTCAATAAATTGAAAGCCATTCCGTCCATGCACAACAAACATTCCGCACGTTGTAAAACTCAGTCTGTCGATTGCCAAAGTCAAGGCCAAACATTGTTGAAATTCAGCTTGTAAAAGTCAAATGATAAATTATTATGGAATATATTGTGTTATTATAAAAATATAATATATTACTTGCAATCGAATATATGGAATAAAGTAAATTAATCGTTTAGTTATGGGCAACAGGCACTAATCGTACAACTGCTGGGCTGGGATCTCCTCTCCGTTTGAGAAAAAGTTTCTTCCACAAGTTTGAATTTAATCCACTACGTTTCTCAAAATTTTTTTGGTATTTACACGTGTCAGATTATGGATGATAATACTAATGATTGTTTACTCACGATCAGGCCCCTCTTTCCCATTGGACAATCTGGGCACGTGCCCAAGGCCGCCATCGATTGGGGTCTCCTAATCCCTGCCAGACCACCAATCTATAAACTTTTTTATTACCGAAAAAAACATGTTTCGGCCATAGGAGTTACCCTAACGTGCCCAGGGCCTCCAATGGGTTAAAGACGGCCCTGCTCACGATGTTTACTTTACTATGAAATCACTAATTATATTTATTATCCTATCTTAAAATTAATAATTTGCACACAAAAGTTCCTCTGGATTATTAAAATTCTTTAAAATAATAAAACTATTACAATGTAATACTTTTAAATCAACGAAGCGTTAAATCGTGAAGCGATTTTTTGCCCGTTTAAAGTCATTCATTTAGAAATACAGAAACGCGTTCAAGTACAAAAGACGGCATTAGTAAATAAAAAATATAAAAAACTCGCCACCAACCCTGATTCTCTGTCGGAATACCTAAGAATAAAATACATTTAGAAATACCATCGAGTGTTAAAATAAAAACAATAATGGCGGGCGTCTCCGTCATTGCCGAAGAACATTTCATTACTCATTCGTGAAATATTGATGGCAACGTATTATGGTGTTATACTAATATGATACATGTATTTTTGAAACTCTTAAAATATTTAAGTCAAATCTGCACCCTCCAATACTGTAAAACAAATTTACCAAAGAAATGGTACTGGATTCTTGACGATACTGTCCGATAAATTGTATTAAAATAATTGACAACAGTTGTACGATTCCGTAAGAGCTCACTTCGTACTCACCCGTGAAATGTTGACAGCCGACTTATCGCGATATACTATTTTGATACGAATATTCTCAAAATGTTATTACTAGTATGTTATATATTAACAGTATGGTCAATATCGCATATCACTCACTGACGTTTCACGGCCGTTTTAAAATGTGTGTTTCGAGTTTATTCTCACAATATAGCCCTCATCATCATCATCATCATCAATAGCCAATCGTTGTCCACTGCTGAACATAGGCCTCTCCCAAGGTGCGCCAAAGCTCCCGGTCCTCCGCCTTCCGCATCCAGTCGGTCCCCGCCACCTTCATGAGGTCATCGGTCCACCTGGCTGGAGGGCGCCCTACGCTGCGTTTGCCGATTCGCGGTCTCCACTCTAGGACTCGTCTGCTCCAACGGCCATCGGTCCTACGACATACGTGACCAGCCCACTGCCACTTCAGCCTGCTAATTTTGCAAGCTATGTCGGTGACTCCGATTCTTTTCCGGATAATCTCATTTCTTATCTTATCCTTCAAAGATACTCCGAGCATAGCTCGCTCCATAGCACGCTGAGCGACTTTGAATTTGTGGACTAGTCCCGCAGTCAGTGTCCACGTTTCGGCACTGTATGTCATGGCAGGTAAGACGCATTGGTTGAAGACTTTCGTCTTCAATATAGCCCTACGGATCTAAATATAATTTAATATAATATAATCAAAGGAAACTAATAAATAAATACCTGTGTAAAGAGCAGTAAATATTTATCAACATAAATACGTTTTAAATAAATATAATTCATTAATTAAATTTAAGTATTTTAGAATACTTGCATAGGTGGACATGATGATGGTTCGTTTACTTTACCCGAAACCAAAACACTTTAGTAGATATACTTTGGTCTTCTATGGGTAAGTGACCACGGCCCCACGGTCGAAGGGACCTAGGCAAAATAACTAATTCAAGTTCCAAAGTAAGGTCCCAAGCTAAACTATAATATTATGTGTCTCGTAGTTAAAGGAAAAACTTATCGCCGTAATTAAGATTAAGGATAAACTGTAACCATTAAACAGGGCCTATCAAGGGCAAGAAACACCGCTGATAGCAAGACAAAAATTTCGAGTTTTGTATGCACAGGGGCCCCGAGAGTCTAATGTGCCCAGGTTTAAGTTGGCCCTGTGTTCTTCCAATTTTCATATGTTTATATATAACATCGAATCGATGTCGAAAGCAAGTAAACTTAAATGACGCTAATTATTATTATTAAGTTTATTATGTTGTGATTTTTATGGAACATCTAGCAATTGTTTATACATACATAAATAATACACATGACATAATAAACATGAATAGGTTAACACAGAGCTCTTTTTTCATGAAGTTTGTACGAAACACGATGTTTGTATGTCGTGAATTGAACGGTAATAAATTTAATTTACGTCGAGAGGAACACCTAGTGTGATGTCAAAACAGTTAAGTCTAAGTAAGTTCTTTAATACTTATATTATGGTATTCCTGGTATACCTGTATGGCACTTCCGGAAATATAACTGTTGTAAGTCAAAACATTGTTCTTGGTTCTACGATGTAAAACGAAGTTTGCTTTCCAATCACGCTCTGAATGTCAACCGTGGTTGTATTTAATTTTTTAATGGAGAAAATTTAATCCAACTTTCCGAAGGTTATAATTTTAGGTGCATAATCGTAAATATCAAGATAATAGCGTCCAGGCGAAGAAAACAAGTGCAGTCGACTATGGTCGGAACTCCCAGAAAGGTCATGACCACAACAAATGAAATTATATCGAAACGTCGGGAAAAATAATTATACTCGAAGAAAAATAGATGTTAAAAAACTTAGAAATCGTTCAATTCTATGCAGAACTCCATACTTGTATAAGTATAGTTGATTACGACTTTTGATTAAGAAAAAGTAACTACTAAGCTCTTCTTGACAGAATCAACTATTACCTACATTACCTATGTTAAATTTTTAATGTTACATGACAATTGACATTTGACACCTGTCAAAGCATGCGAGAGCATCCTAATTAATATTATAAATGCGTGAGTTTTTTGTTTTCTAAATCAATAAGCCGATTTTAAAAAATCTTTCAATATTTTAAGGCTACATTATCTGCGAGTAACATAGGCTACATTTTGACCTGTTTGTGAACTACGCGGGTGTAAACGCAGTTAAAACGCTAGTAAAGAATATTTTTATATTAAAAACGATCGAATTTCAGTATAATTAATAGCATAAGGACCAGCATATCTTTGATCTCATAGTTTGCTAATTTTAACTTACAAATTTATTTACAGAACGAAAATAAATATTTAAGTACCTATGAGAATTTAAAAACAACCTATTCAACTACGGTCTACTGTGGTCTTATCTCGATCTCATTTATCTAAAAAACGACTTTGCAAATAATGCGTTATTCTACAATAAATTTGATTACCATACCAAAAGGTTATATTTAACCTTCAAAGATAGACATATCTACGTGAGTTAACCGACGTATACCAGTCTACACTATTCAATATGATTGATCGTATATGTAAATCTGAGCTCAACTTACATTCGAAGTATGTATATAAATCTCTGAAACTCTCCATTTTTTTAACTTTGTTTTGTTCCTATAAGCTTTTAGTCATCCATTTTACAGGCTATCATTTATATGTAGGTGAATTTTCAGCCGATTCAACTGATCAGTCATTTTATTGGATTTTCATCGAATAAATGATCGATTTTAAATTGATACCACTTTATTCCCGCTGTCTTTTTTAGGAATATTTACTCTGCTACTCGAGCGAAGCCGGGGCGGGTCGCTAATACCTAATAAATTGAACATACAAAGTTGCGTGTCCTAGCTCCTAAACACCAATGGCGTTCGTTCTTTAGCGAAAAATCTTAAAATTTGTTTTGCATCAATAGAATGTAAACTCTTTATACCGATGAAAAAAGTTTAAATACAGAACAAATACTTCTGATCAAAACGAATTATCCCTCTATATAGTTTATTAATGTACGAGTGTAGCTCGCGACAACGAGCGACACAACCTTTCTCTGTGAGCGCTCAGCGCGGAATGCCAGTCAGTAACTCAGTACCCCTTGTCCCTTCCGTTTCAATGTTTACAGGTAATTTTGTAAAAAATAATTAAATGGTGTAAATTAAATTCGATAGTTATGCAAACGCTCATCAGAAATTGGCCATGTCCTTCATTTAAATTACTCACTCATTTACTCTTAAAACTCCAAATAACACAATTGAATACATTCAACAAATCACAAATCGTCCTAATAATAATCAGTTGATTACTTTCTGTCCACCAAGAAAATGGCAGTTTGAAATTTGCACGCATGTTTTTTAACAACGCTTTTGTTGGTATAGAAGTATCTCCAAAATATATTTATATGTACATATATACTTAAACACAGTCGTTTGTTCATAAAGTAGACAACTTCATAATTGTGCTATAGGTTAACCCAATGATATCATACACATATATTCATTATATTAAGTAAATCAGTTGGCTTTCAACAGTCGTTATTATTATCTGTTATGCAATCACCAGACTTACATAATTAGATGAACGTTAGACAATTTGTTTCAAGGTATATGTATAATGCAACTTTTTAACTGTTAGTCAGGTTGGTCAAAACCACTAGAGGTTTAAGGCGCCAGTTTTATCGCTGGAACCGTAGTTTCGAATCCCACACTCGACACTAGAGAGAAGAAAGACGATGGATTTTGTTTCTTCCATCTATTTTAAAAATATGTTCAGTTTAGAAAATCTCCCGACAAACTTTTACATAATACTTGCGACCCACGCCGGCTTCGTGCGGATTCAATATAACTACAAACGAAGAAAATGAAGTGCCCTAGCAAGTAAATAATATTTTATTTTATAACGTTAATTTATTAGTTTATGTTAAGTTTTTACTGCCCGCAACGACTTCGTATTGATTTTGATAATAATTTTTACTTTGTGATATTTTAAACTAAACTTCACTAAATTCTATTTTCTTTAATAATTTAGCGTTTGATGAAATTAAAGCAAAATGAGCGTAGCGTAGATATGTTGTGACAATTGAAGTGACTCGGTGGTACACGCGGTGGTAGAGCTTTGTGCAAGCTCGTCTGGGTAGTACCACCCACTATCATATATTCTACCAGTCAGTCAGTTCAGACAAATGACAAATTCGTATGTTGAGTCCTTGTCGAACTTAAATAAAATATTAGTATTCCTGCTCTTACAGCCTCATTACTGTTAAACTCAAAGCCACCACCAACGCGTATATAATTTAGAATAGCCTAATATTTGTTTAAGTTAAGTTGATTATTAATGTTTCAATGTTATTATATTTCGTGATATAATTTTACAACTACCTACATTAAAATGTATTGACTTTTGTATAAATAGCAATGCATTTGAAATGAACGATCATAATTATTGTTGGAACTTGATCAGGGTGGTTGCTCTGCCCGTTTAATAAATATTATTTGTAACAACTCAACTTCTTTCGCTATCCTGGCCCACCTTCTGTTTCATCACTTACGTTTTATTTGATACGTTTATAGATAGTTTTTCTTAGTTTATCGAAAATGAATTGTGGCGCGTATATTATTTGTTCTAATCAGTGACCAATCCTCAACCATATAGTTATGACAATGGTTCATATGTGGGCCACTTGACGATAGGATGCACTAACCTAGGGAACTCATACATACCTTGCGCCTGTAGTTACAATTGCTCACTTACCCTTTAAACCAGAACATAACAATACTTATTGTTACTGTTTGTCGTTAGAATGTGTGCTGAGTACTGCATACGGAAACGGACGCAGCCATGTCAAAGTTTCTCAAAACTTCGCATACTGCATTCTAAAGCTAACCGAGACCATGTCAACAATACTGGCGTACAAACTTATCGCACATTAATATTTAATGTTACCAAAAAAGTGCCATTTCAAAAACGAATATATGCAACGTTGTTATTACAATAAAATAATAACCACGGTAGTTATATTTTAAAAACAATTTATTTATCTAACAATTAACACCAAGATAATCATTCCCTTAATATAAATTCAGCGGTGAAGGGTCTCGCGCTGGAGATGAGGCCAATAATAGGATCTTCCGAAGGTAGAACGCCGTTACTGCACTCAATCCTGTACTTTTGCATAATTCCAACAAATACTATGAATATAAACGACTTGGCAAGCGAATCGCCGGGACATCGCCTGCGCCCTGCGGAGTATAATATTATTTATTTTCAAATTGCATAACAGAAATGTTAGCTGACATGAAACGTGAAAGTATTAATCGTGTATTTTTGTGTGTGTGTGCATGTGTGGGTCCGTTGCCCGTTATTGTGGTGTGCGTGCAAATTTTTCTGATTCAGTATACGTGTGTATCTGTCATCTCGTATATTTAGAAGCAAAGCTGTCAAAGCGGGTGTGAGTCAGCTCGCCATATAAATTAAAATTATACTTAACAAATTTTGGTACCAATTATATTGAAAAAAAAAAAAAAAAAACATTATTATAAATAAAATGTATCACTTAGTACTCGAATGTTTGTTAGGATACTAAATAATTAAATATACCAAATCGAACTGTTCAATGACATTGTAGAATACGATATTTTTTTTCAAGTAATGCGACTCACCGATTCCAAATGGATACATATGTTCAATATCCTTTAAATGTCCCGTCTCATCTATGAATCTCTCAGGCATAAACTTCTCCGGATCTTGCCAAATATCTCGATCGAAATGCACGTCTCCGACCGATATTAGTATCGTCGTATCTTTCGGTATAATAAAACCTTCCATATTTACATCTTCGAGCGCTCTCCGTGGTCCCGCTATTGGCACTATTGTAAAGTATCTCTGAATTTCAGACAGAAAAGCCATTGTGTAAACTAGCCTAGAAGAAAAAAAGTAATTAAACTATTAATGTATAATAGTTTTATAAATATTTATAAATTAGATGCATCGCTTTAAACGTTAAATCTTAGAGTGATCGAAACAAATATTATAAATGTGAAAGTTTATCCGTATATACAATGTATGATACTCTTTCGCGGATACATCATTCAACAGATTATGATGAAGTTCACCAAGCTAGCTTGGAAACTTAGTAATGACATAAGCTACTTTTTTACTAACATAACCGTGTTAAGCACGCTAGTGAATCCGCAAGCGAATACTAGTAGTCTATAAAACTCAATAAATGGGCATCTAACTCCTGTTTTTTAAATCCCTTTTTCAAATTGCGTAGTTCCTTGGATCAGCGCGTCCTCAATCCTTTAATAAAAAACCCAAAACACGAACCAAAAATCACAAACACCTTCACATAGACCTATGTGACTAGTCTACCTATCGACTAGACATGGTATCTTTTCTGTCTAATATGATCACCTTCACATAGTAGACAGATACTCAGTCTGAAACATTTGTGAAATCAATACTAGAGATTGAGTTAAAAAAATATCTCTATTCAATGTATAAGTGTTACACTTGCTTATTGATTATCATAAATCTGCCACCGGTTCGGAAATAAACACCTCAGAACTGCGAAGAACCGGCGAAAGAAACTCAGCGGGATTTTTTTAGTTAATTCTTTACAATTTTAGTTGATTTACATAATCATATTCTTATTTATTTCGCGGCGATAGTTTCATTCCCAAGGTGTGCAATCATCTAAAAAGTCATTGATTGTGTCTTCTAAAATTCTTTTAAATATCACAATTGAATAGTTTTGAACGTTTTCTAGGATCCTATTGTAAACGCATATACATTGTCCCATAAAAGACTTACTACTCCTGTGTAATCTAGTAACAGAGGTAGTAAGGTTATACTTGTTTCTGGTGTTACCAGTATGTACGTCACAATTTCTGGGAAAATCGTATTAATGTCGGCTGAATTACCCCAGAGTATTATCGTTAACCAGTTCCGTTACAAATATTAGTAATTCTTTTGTATTGTCATACATTTTTATACTACGTTAGAGTTACAAACTGGGAAACAGGTCCTCTGATTGCATGTGGAATGTCCTATGTTACTGTAATTACTAACCTGTCACTAACCCTTCTAATCTGTCTTAGCGTGGAGGGTAAGTACAATGAAGCAGTACAAAGTAATGATGTTTGTGCGGTGGAATAGCTAATGAGCTGATGAATAGGTAGTAGGTACTGTAGTAGGGAAGGTAGACATAGGTAAAGTCCTTGCAATAATAATAATTTAAAACATGTTAATTATGATATATAGAATGTTATGATTGAGATATCTTATAAATTCTATAAACAGCATTCGGTAAATAGGCATAGAAATTTATAATGTATTTTATCAATCCATGATGATAAATCTTTGTGCAAGCTCGTCTGGGTAGGTACCACCCACACATCAAATATTCTACTGCAAAACAACAATATTTTGTATTGTTGTGTTCCTGTCTGAAGGGTTCCTGGGGAAGTGATTCATACCATTGGTGGCCACCATTGGTGGAGCATTTGCGATATTAACCGCTTGGTTAACATTTCTTACAATGAGTTCGTATCAATCATCGAGTTTCATTTGTAATATAAACATATTTTTCTAATTCTTATAATAATACAGCAACTAAGCAGCGGGGGCTGAGGAATGACGTCATAAGAGAGTCATGCCATTTGCCAACGTGGTATCATCGTAGTTTCACCTTCAGCTTTCACTCTCACTCTCGTCTCACGAGGAGAGCCAACGCCCCACCACTGTTTCATAATTAAACCTAGTAATTAACAAACAAAACCTCAACCTTTAAAAACGACGTAGAAAAATATTTTCATTAACCTCTCAAAGCGAACCAATGTAAGTATATAATGAAAAATATTCTTATAAAGCAGTTAATTTATTAATGGATACTTTTTCTATTACTTAATTGAAGTCCAATAAAAATATAACATTTATGTGGTTTTCAATAATATAAAAGAATATTTTGAAATTAGAACGTTCCACTCAATTCTATGGAATCCTTTTGATGTACGTCAATTTTTTTAATTAGGGAAATGTGTAGGATTGTAATTTCATTTATCAATCGACTTATTTTAATTGTCAGACAGAAACGTTTACGGTTTCTTCATGATTGATAAAGAAATTCCATTAAGATATATTAAAGACGATATTAAGACTCATTTTTTTAATAAGTGAGGCGTATAAGTTCTATATAAATGATAGAAGAGCTTGGAGTTAATCTTCGTTAAAGTTCATACACATAAACGAATTTTTGATTGTTCAAAAGAGTAGGTACTACAAGAAAGTTTAATATGTAATTTTATTTCGGTAAAATACTCGTACCGAACTGGCGGTAGCCTTGTAATAAAATTATAAAATGACAATTCGAAACTGTTTTTAAGTGCTTATTTGAAATTAATTTGTATACTAACGTTCTTCTTGTATGTTCACATTTTCCTATACAAAATTATTCAAATCTAAAGTTAGAAATGTGCTTTCATTTTGATATTATACTCGTAGTTTAATTTAATACATTCTTTTACTAATGAATTGTAATATTTTTATTTTAAATAATTTACGAGTTTTGAAATGATTAGTGGTTTTGTAATCTTTAAAATAAAGTTATAAATTCTTTTTTAAGCTGTTTGGTGGTCCGTATATATAAATAAACATGCTGTAAATGTTTCACATTGGGGCCAAAGTCCTCTCCTGTTAAGGGAAGGTTTCCCTCCACACAGCTTTGGTGCGGTTTAGTGAATATGTGCAATAGGTCATATATTTGTATATTATCTTCCAAACAATGTATGTGAGAAATTATTTATTCAAATTCAAAATACTTTGTACATGTACATATATAGGCGAAGTGGCTTAATGGTTAGATCGTCTTAACTAAAAATTAAGTTGATTTTCTGGTTCTTAATTTCATTATAAGTCGTCTAGTGCTCGGCATTGAAATACGTATTTGATTGTAATCGGCCGGTATTATTGATACGATAAATATATAATTCCTAATTTTTAAATATTGCATTTAATAATGATGTTTTTAATTTCGATTCATATGAGTATACTTATTTAAGTTGTCACTGTAAATTCTTATGTTCTGTCGTAAAAGGTCAGCGTTAAGATGGTTCGTGTCGTGTCACACGTTTGAATTTATACGAGTTAAGAGCCCATTTCAGTATCGAAGACCAGCGCGCCCCTCTTATGCGCCATTACTCCAAGGAGCTCCCGGTCGTTGACCAAGGCGAGATTAGGGCGGCTCTAGAACAGCTTAAAAGCAACAAAGCTCCGGGAGATGACGGAATCACAATAGAGTTGCTTAAGGCAGGCTGGACTCCCGTCCTGAAAGAGCTAGCAACCCTTTAATTTCTTCATCCAACATGGCAAGACCTGGGAAACGTGGAGCGGGAGTGAGGTGGTACCGTTCTTCAACAAAGGTAATAAAACCCTCTTAAAAAACTGGTCTGTATTTCTCCTCCCTTCTGAGTCACGTGTATAAGCTGTTCTCAAGAGTCGTTCTCACGAACCGTCACGCCAGACGACTTGACGAGTTCCTGCCTCCAGAACAAGCCGGCTTTCGATCAGGCTACAGCACCGTAGACCAGATCCATACTGTTCGGCATATTGTGCAGAAGACCGAAGAGTAAAATGAGCCGCTGTGTATGGCTTTTGTGGATTACGAGAAAGTCCTTGACTCCATCGAAACCTGGGCAGTGTTCGACTCATTGCAGAGATGTCATATCGATTGGAGCCGCTATCATGCTACAACGCCGCTACAATAACTGTCAAGCCCTCACGTTGTCTATACCGCAATGTTGGAAGACGAAAGTCTTCAACCAATACGTCTTACCTGTCATGAAATACGGTGCCGAAACGTGGACTGCGGGACTAGTCCACAAATTCAAAGTCACTCAGCGTCCTAAGGAGCGAGCTATGCTCGGAGTATCTTTGAAGGATAAGATCAGAAATCCGACAAAGCTTGCAAAATTAGTAGGCTGAAGTGGCAGTGGGCTAGTCACGTATGTCGTAGGACCGACGGCCGTTGGAGCAGACGAGTCCTAGAGCGGAAACCGCGAATCGGGAAACGCAGCGTAGGGCTCAGCCAGGTGGACTGACTGGATGCGGAAGGCGGAGGACCAGGAGCTTTGGCGCACCTTGGGAGAGGCTTATGTTCAGCAGTGGACAACGATTGGCTGTTGATTGATTGATTGAAGAGTTTTCGGAGTCGCGCCGCGCAAAGTTTAAGTTTTTAGCGATACTCTTACAACGATCGAGGTTCGGCCACCGCACACGCACACAAGTACGTTTGCACGGACTTTGACCAATAGGACTGTTGATAAAATATCGATATATCCAAATATCGATATTATTTTTTCGAAATATCGATATTTATTGATAAGATTATTTTGGACGATATATCGATAGTTTGATATTGAAATGTAGATATCGATGGTCGATATTTATTTGAATTAATTTTTATTTTTAATTTTTTTAATCTACAAAATCATCTGTACACTTCTCCCAAATATCATTTACACTGAAAAATATTGGTATACATAATTATCTTATTTAAATAAGTAAATGATAATTATCTTATTTAAATTAATAAGAACTATAACCTAATACTTATATACATTTATAATTTAATTTGATTAATAAATATACTCGACTATAAACTGTGATATCATTTTTGAGCTGACTTAATTTTTTTTTATATAAAGCCGATATATCGGATTATCGATATGTTTTTTTGTAACGAGTACAACTCTGCACCGATTTTGTGTAAGTACTCGGTTTGATCGCGATCTGTCAATGCGGCGCAAAACAACGTACTCTCACTTCGGAGGCGCGTGGTCGACTGGTCTTGGATTGGCGTAGACTGTCCTTAATAGTAACGTTCCAGGAATTCACACATAAGTTAGTATAACATATTAATTTGTATTTATTATGTACATAAGTATTTAGTCAATATACTCGTATATTATAAACAAATATATATCGATGGAAAAACGCATTATCGCGTTTTCCACATGAAGAGGGTAAGAGGGACTCGGCGCTGATAGCGGCGGAATACCCACTAATAAACCAGCGAGACTTAGACCGTCTCGTCGGTGCGGCACAGAACTGTTTGTGCATACTACCGTGACGCCCCAACATATATGTCAGCCTTTTACCATCAGAACTTTGCGAATTTCTAGCGAATCAATCTTAATATGAATGACAAAAATTTCAAGATCGTTCTTTCGTAACGTCTTACTTAATTAAAAGTTTGCCCAACGGCCAAATATATTTTTACTTCAAAATAAAAATCGACGGCTTACCTGTTACTGTCAGCCCATGAAGGCATGCCATCGCCAAGTGTATTGACTATTTCGTTATAAATCATCTCTTGTATATTCTTTTCCCTTAACACTTTCAGGATAGCAAATTCTAGAACGTTGCTCGTCGTTTGCGAACCAGCTATGAGGATATCCAGGCAAATAACCTTGAGTTGCTCCTCTTGAAATAGAAAAAGAAAGATAATTAAAAAGTGCGCTCGATCTCGAATGCAAAAAATCTCTTTTGTAAATTTACATTTTTATAACCTTCGTCTCAGCGAAGTCTTGGAATTATTAAGAACTACTAAAACGACGTCTCAACTTCATAACGTCTCAACTTCATACTTGAATATAAAATAGGAAGTTCGCCTTTTGTTTTCGCAATGCTACAAAAGGCGAAATATTAGCGACCATTCTAGAGACACATCTATACTAACATCGTGTAATAAATTTTATACTTACATTTTAGAAACTATCATAAATATCTAATAAAATATTAGTGTGATAACGTATTGACTCATGTTTTTATGACAATGTCTTAAAAATTATTCTTGAAAAAACTTGTTATTTTTTTGTTTTTTTTTTTATTGCATAGGAAAGCGGACGATCATATCGGCCACCTGATGGTAAGTGATCACCAACGACATTGGCGTTGTAAGAGCTGTTAACCATCTCTTACATCGCCAATGCGCCACCAACCTTAGGAACTAAGATGTTATGTCCCTTGTACGTGTAATTACACTGGCTCACTCACCCTTCAAACCGGAACACAACAATAACAAGTACTGCTGTTTTGAGGTAGAATATCTGATGAGTGGGCGGTACCTACCCAGACGAGCTTGAACTACAAAGCTCTACGACCAAGTATACGAAATTGTGTACGAAACGAGATCCGTGTAATGTGTTTTTATTTAGAACAAAAAAAATGTTCATCTTATTTAATTGGAATCAAAGGCATTTATTTGACAATTAAGTTTTAAAGTTTATCGTACAAGTAACTAACACATATTCATACGTTCACGCCTTATATAACAAAACAAATAAACATACACAAAGTTTTGAATTACCAGATTACCACTTAATAATAAAAAAAATATATATATCAACTTTTTCTCAAGCTTTTTTTATTATCTATATTAACTTTTACAAAGTGTCGTCTTATTTATATTGTTATATTTAAGTATTTCGTAACCACTGTCATGATCTAATATAAAAATGTTATTTAATAAAAACGTCGTAAATATATTACACGCTTTTCAATTTCCCCCGGTTTTAATTTTAAACCGAACACGAATTAATATGCAGCGGGATAAATCTTCGGCGAAGTTAACGAATTGTAATCACAATATTGATTACATGTAGCCGCCATCTCCCATATGACGTACTCGTTACGTGACAATAATGGCATATCTCCCACTAGTTTGGAGCTTAATCAACAATTATGCTTAATTTCGCTTGTTCCGTATATGTCATGAAATATCATCTAACGCGTGCATTTGCAATGAGTTATGTGTCGCACATGATTTAAGCTCACGTTTTTTGGTGATATTCTATCTACACGTGCTACATTTTAGCACGGTAATCCTCTTACGTTCTAGGAACGCTTTGCAATAGATTGTTCGGTAGTCCTCTTGGAATTGGAATTCAATATGTATAGAAATAGATCGTGCATAATAATAATCATCATTAAACATTTGATTGAGACGAGATAGCCCAGTGGCAAGAACGCGTGAATCTTAACCGATGATCGTGGGTTCAACCCCGGGCAAGCACCACTGAATTTCATGTGTTTAATTTGTGATTATAATTCATTTTGTGCTTGACGGTGAAGGAAAACATCGTGAGGAAACCTACATGTGTCAAATTTCACCGAAGTTCTGTCACATGTGTTTTCCACAAAGCCGCATTGTTGCAGCTGAAATTATTTTATTGAAAAAAAACTAAAATGGTAACACATTAAAATGTTAATCAGAAACGCCTGATATTATATATTGAGCAAATACTCGTATAATGAAAACATCCCTACGAAAAACGAACTAGTAAAAAAGCAATTAATCAAAAGCGCATATTAAAATGTTGACAACAGTTATCTAGTGACGCAATTGCTATAGAATTTATCATCGTCAAAGCGAAGAGAATATAATAGCTAATTGAGACAGTTATTAAATGCATTTCACGGAGTACTTTGTCATTATACCTTCCACTTAAATATTGCCTCGTTTTAATATTCCTCATTCCTTTAATGTTGTAAACTTCAACGGACTCAAGTCTTAAGTTTTATGCGCATTTAAGTTAAGCCTCGTGTACGAATGGCGATTAAAATTAAAATACACTTTTGCGAAAGTTTCTAGACTAACATAAAGCCTTAGTATTGTATTCACGAGCCAGTTGGTGTGTTTGGTAGACACCTGGCTTTCTCGCCGCAGGTCGTGGGTTCGATTCCCACCCAGGACAGACATTTGTGTGCATGAACATGTCTGTTTGTCCTGAGTCTGGGTTTAATTATCTATATAAGTATGTGTTTACAAAAGAAAAGTAGTAATTGTAGTATGTCAGTCGTCTGGTTTCCATAGTACAAGCTTTGCTTGGTTTGGGATCAGATGGTCGTGTGTGAATAATGTCCCTGGATATTATTATTATTGTTGTTGTCTTCTTGTTTGAAGGGGGAGAGAGCCAGTGTACCTACATTCACACATACTAATACTCTAAAGGCGAAAGATATGATTTTTTGTTTGTTTGTTAGGATATAGCTCAAAAGCTACTGAACCGATTTTAAACATTCCATCGCCATTAGAAAGAGAGAAAAGCTACCGAGTAATATAGCCATTTTATATTTTCAAATGATTAGAGTTCCCTTCCTAAAATAAGATAACTATAAAACTCATTATCATATCATTGGAGTGCGCTGCAAAAAATATAGACGATACATAAAATAGTGTTATATATATTAATAATACTCATGATTGTTCACAAAATTATATATATTATATTATATATATAATTATATATATTCAATTAAAAAATAAATTATAATAATTATTAATTACAATAATTATTAGTAATTATATTATTTGTTAGTCGCATTGAGTAGTATTTTCGTTATTTTTTAAATGATCATCCTAATAGCCTATCAGTGTTCATTGCAATGGAAAGTTTAATTATTAGTCGTGTAATAAGTTATCGTATTCATTGAATTAAACTTTTATAACAGAATTGGGTAACATTACGATGAGTCAAATTAGTTTGGAAATTAAACAAAATGGACGCCACTGACTGAGTTATAAAATGCCGAAGTAAATGATTATAAAAGAAATAACGTTTTGTGTAAATTGCGATTACTATAACTATTTAGATTACTATTATTATTGTTACTTAGTAGCTAGTCTACTTTGTGCTAGAGCAATGTGCAAGCTCGTCTGGGTAGGTGCCACCCACTCATCACATATTCTACCGCAAAACAGCAGTACTTGGTATTTTTATGTTTCGGATTGAACGGTAAGTGGGCCAGTGTATTTACTTTCACAAGGGACATAACATCTTAGTTCCCAATGTTGGTGGCGCATTGGCGATGAAAGCGATGGTTAACATTTCTTACACTGCCAATGTCTAAGGGCGTCGGTGACCACTTACCATCATGTAACCGTCCGCCTACCTATCCTTTGAAAACAAGTTACTTTTTCTTAGGAGCCTGAATGCATAACATTATGCTTCTAGAACATTTTAATAAGAAAACTAGCAATTATTTATGTTTGATCTTGGTTCTGATACTAATCAAATACTGACTTTAACTGTATTTTTATTAAATGTCAGAGAGAAGCCGATCCAATTAATGTCGTAATCAGCTTGAGGAAGCCAACTTCAGAAAATCAAAAGCGAATCAGAAGCGAAGCGAACTTTGAACGTTATTGAAAATGATATCATACTCTCAAGTAGGCGTTATTACATTGACAATTTACTCACCTGTAAATGTATCATTATTTACTTTCATTTCTTCCAAAAACGAATATATGAAATCACTTCCTGTTGTCAATTTTTTCTTATGATTCAAAATACTTTCCTGAAACATAAGCCATTAATTAAACTTAACAAAAACAGGTATTCCATATTCATAAATAATAAATAATATGTGAGCCCTTAGCCGTATAATTCAGTGGAAATTTTTAATGAATATTCGTTTAATAAAATTTTCAAGCTCATTGAATAAGCTTTTTCCATTCAAATAATACATTAGTGTATAATCCATTGGAACATCCTTTCTATCTATTTTTAAAGAGTCCGTCGAGCGTCTGCTGAAAGCAATGGATTATTCAGGGAATACTCTCCAGGAAATGACTTGTTCGAATCCCATTCGAGTATTTGCATTAATGCATTCTACTTTAACATGTTAACTTCAGTATTTTATCCGACCACGTAATTATATGATTAGCAGTCCAAGTTATAATCTTACCTATAAAAACCTTATTTAATAATCAGAGAGCTCCAATACTAAGAAAAGTAAATAAACATGCTCCAATAAGCTCCATGTACACTTTATTTATATTAAAATATATTTTTTTATAAAATATTACCTCTATTATGTCAGATATTTGCTGGTTCATTTCTTTTATAAGCGTGTAACCGCTTGTTTCTGGTAAGAAGAACCTTATCCAGGGCCACTGGTTCAGCCATCCGCCGGCCATTGAAAACGCTTTCGAACGTGCATTTAATAAATCCAAAAGAAAATTCAGACGTTCCTCTTTTATTTGCTCACCTGCAGCGAACATTTCCTTTATTATTAAAACCGTTCGTTTGCCGTCCGCTAAAGAGACTTTAAATACCAATGATAGTGTTAATGCGGATCTAGGCTTTTTGTCCTATTCTATACAATGTTAGTTTTAAACTTAAATGAGCATTTTATTTTATGTTCCAATAAGAACTGCGGTCGAGGGTTAGTCTAGTGTTTATATGAGTATGAAAATCCGTCCAGTCGAAGGATTTGTTCGAAAACTTTTTAATAACATTGCCTTCCGCCCTGAGAGTTCTCGCATCTACCACAGAAATTCACGGACTTTCGATTGCGATCGTGCGATCTTGACCTTTAACTACCAGCTTGGTATTTGATGAAATTGATAAATATTTTTCGGTTCTGGTGTACGTTTTCCGACTACAAAAAGAAGGTTATAAATTCGGTCATTTTTTTATTATTTGTCTGTATTCTTTTTTTCTCTATTTGTCTTAAATTGATTCGAAAATAATTTATTATATTAGCGGTTATCGACTGCCATTGTGGAAATCTTTGGTGGATGCCTTTGTCCACCAGTGGACGTTTTCCGGCTGATATTATGATGATGAGTAGTTATACCACAATGTTCAACTGTAATGGGTATGGTAATGGTAATAATAGTGGATATTTCGTGTATTTGTAAACCACTTTCAATGATTAATATATATGTTTTAATTTAAATCAAATAATTAATTATTAACTCGTAACTTGCTTTTTCAGGTCACGTTTCGAATCTTCTGTGTTGCAACAAACACGAAAGATCTGTGTATATATGAGGGACAAATGAATAGTATACTTCCAATTTATCAACAGTTAAATTTATATTTTAAGGCCGTACTGATATTCCTAAGCTTGTGATAATATTGGACAAGACAGTAGATCGGGTCAAGCCACTCCTAACATACTCGTATTGCACATCATTGCTATTGAGGTTATTTTCCATTTATACTCCACTAGTTTCCCCCCGAGCGTGGGGGCGGCAGGTGTTAGATACTTAATGCCCTTTTCTGTACCCCTGACAACCTGTATGCAAAATTCAATGATTGGTTGAGTAGTTAAGGCGAATAAACAATTTCTCATACTAAATGTTAAATTGACGGCGTCTCAAATAATTAAGTTGCACTTAATATTTGAATGACGTTTCAGTTATCGGCCGTCACAGTCGTATTTATAGTGTTAGCATATCTAGGCGCAATATTGTCACATATTTAAAATAAGATTTATTTTACAACATTTTTCTGTGAAAATATTTCATTTCAAGGTGTTTTTTTTGTTAATTACTGAAATTTACGTTTAAAACTAAAACAACTTTACATTTATTAATTAAACGAACATGGACGAAATTCCTTTGTTTGTCGTATAATGATGTTTTTTTATACAAATACAATACTAACAAAAGCGAAACAAATTGGAATTGTGCGCCTAGTTAACATATTAATGTCCAATCGGCATAATTATATTCTTTGTTTTTATTTTCAACAGTACCATCATGGTCATGTTAATTGCCCAAGTTTGATAAATAAACTCTGTTGGTAAAACAAACCGAAAGCACATATGATGTAAAATATTAAGCCGCAGCCAGACTAGTGCAATTACTTTTTTTTTCATGTAGCAACATTCTATAGCGTGCGTTCATCAAATTTTTTACTGGAATAATCTCAATGTTCATGGTTTTTCGTAGCTTTATATCACATACATATTGATTTCAACCTTTTATTAATTCATACCTCGATGTTCAGGCATTGCATTTTTAAAAGGAACGTATAATTGATACTTTATGGATATTTTTTATTTCTAAAGATATCGATTTGACGACGAATTTTCAAATATATTCTTTGTTTAATTACGTAGATAAAATAAGTTATTACCGGTAAATATTCAACCGCTGTAAAAAGATCGACATCGTGAACAAGAAAAACCTGAGCTCCTCACGAGATTTTCCTTCACCGGCGACCCTGAGTTTATTAATTGCTATTAATCAAGTGCTATATAGTGTTGAGCCGAGATGGCCCAGTGGTGGCTAGAACTCTTGAATCTTAACCGATGATCGTGGGTTCAAACCCGGGCACCACTGAATTTTCATGTGCTTAATTTGTGTTTATTGTTCATCTCGTGCTTGACGGTGAAGGAAAACATCGTGAGGAAACCTACATGTGCCTAATTTCACTAAAATTCCACATGCCACATGTGCAACCCGCATTCGAGCAGCGTGGTGAAATAAGCTCCAAACCTTCTTCTCAAAAAACAAAAAAAGGAGAAAAGGCCTTAGCTCAGCAGTGGGACATTCATAGGCTGCTACTTTACTTTAAAGTGCTATATATCAGTGGTTGTAGTACGAATTCAAACCCGCGACCGTTGATTAAGATCCACGTTTTCTACGCCTACCGATATACATAAAATTATCAGCATGTAATTTGATACAGAAAAAAAAAATACATTTGTCCCTTCATAGCAATACTGACTAAAAATATTTCAATAAAAACTAAAATGGTAACAGGTTATACCCTTGATCAATATACACTATAAATTTCATCCTGGATAACGAAGGTTTCCGAGAGATAACAAATGAACACGACCTCCATATCCAAGGTCAATGCTAACAAGTCAAGGGCGCAGCAGCTCATATTAACTATAAACAAAGTTAGCAGCAGCAGCATCGTGTTTCAACCGTGTTGCCTCGCGGTTTACATACTCTGATAAATTCATAGAAATTGTTTAATTAAAACATTATTATGTTGCACTACGTCAGACTCTCATAATTAATATAATAACGTTAAATGACGTATTGTAGCGGCATTTAAATTGATTATAATTTATACCGTCGGCATAAAATTTGTGCTTTAGAGTATGTAGTCTAAAATAAAGTCGAATTCAAAATACTTTATTTAATATTGAAGTATTACACTTTCTTATTCATTGTCAAATTAGAATCTACCACCGGTTCGGAAAAGAAACACCCAGCCCTCAAAAAAACCGGCGAAAGAAACTCAGCGGGTTGATTTTTATTAACACGCTTTTATTAGCTTGGGTTGTATGTAACGGAATCTTTGAACTAAATTTTCACCAATTTCCAGAAGTCTGATTAATTTGAAACTTTGCATACGTATCAAGGACCGATGACAATGCAATAATTTGATAACAGTTTTTTTTTTTTTTTTTTCGACGTTTCGCTGGATAATCTTAGCGTGTTTTTTTAGTTTTTTTAAACTATTATTTTATGCATCATATATCGTTTACAGTTTATAAGAAAAAAATAATCGCCATGCGGCTATCGTCTCATTCCCGAGGTATCATTCATAAATTCATTAATTGTATAATAAATAAAATTTAGTCTTTTCTAGGCTTAGAATTTGAATGTTTTATAAAATATCTGAGTGAAAAACCCGGTCTTTATGTTATGTTGTTCTCTATTCAGGGCCAACGGAATGTTTATTATTCCACCACATTTTTGTTGGTTGCTACGAGAAAATGTAACTAAAACTACAAATATGAAATCTCCTTTAAAAATTGCATATGCGGTTCGATTTATGTTCAAAATTTAAAATACTTTATCATATTGAAGTATTACACTTACTTATTGATTGTCAAACTGGAAACTACTACCGGTTCGGAAAAGAAACACCCAGCCCTGAGAAGAACCGGCGAAAGAAACTCAGCGGACACGCTCAATCACGCACGGAGAGTTGACATTAATTTAACGAAATTTAACATAGACGAAGATGTAGTGGGAAATTACAATAATATGACGTAATTTTAATGGAAACTTTTACATGAATGCATTCATTTGTTTTTTTATTCACACAATTATTCTCCAGTTTCAGAATAAATAAGTTTCGTTTATTCATAAATAAAATTCATAATCGGAGTTCAATTTAACTAAATCTAGTGTAGTGCAGAATTCAGTGTGGTAAATTCAATTTGGTACTCAACAATTACCATAAAACACGAGTCACCGGTATTTTTCAATAAAAATACAGGTAGGTACTCAAGACCACTGAACGATAATTGACGATCAAGTTCCGTCGTATATTCATGTTCAAATGAGCATTAAATTTGAATAGTACAAAAACTACTAAGTTTAATTGACAGGTCTTGAATTAAGCTTTCATTACTCGTATTATCTAGGATTTGTCATCCTAGTAGACAGACAAAATTGATCGATCAATTATTTAATTGAAAGACTTTATTAGATTCAAAGATAATTTTAATTATATTCTAACTAGCTCCTGCCCGTGTATTTTCCCGCATTGTATCTTCTTGCTAGATTAAATGACGTGATAATTTTATTAGTAATGGATGTTATCATGAATAAAGAATTAACTATATTTCGCTTGACTTTGCACCAAGTCACAATCATTTGATATATTCATCCGTCAAGGCGTTCCTTTTATAATTATAAAATTTTAATTATACTTACATATGTGTGTGTGTGTTAATAAGTTCATCAACAGTTTTTGAAATAAGCTGTATTTTCATACCAAGTTATCGAATTAATCGTCTATATTGTCAACTCAGCTAACTTTCTATCTTTGAAACTGTAACGGCATATTGTAGCTAGGTTCAGTTTTTTTTTTCTCAATAAAGGCTTTATGGCTTTAAAATCGACAGTTGAATGATATCGAGAATTTGCCCTTTAAGGTAAATCGCTAAGTTATGATGAAGTGGTTTTTTTCCAAGAGGACCGGCGCGGTTTTTTTACATTTTTTCTCTTTAATAGAAATGAATAAAAACGGTGAGAAAAAGACACGGAATGATAAAAAGGTTTTATTTGTCGTTGTTATTATTTCTTGGTTTTTATTTTTTCACTTCATTTCGACTGTATCTCAAATTTAACTATTTTAGTATTATGTATTTTCACATTAATAGATCCGATCTGAGAGATCCAAAAATAGACTAAAATAATAAATAACACTATTTTTGGAGCCCCGTCAGCCGAGGAACCCCTAGGGCGGTGCTTTGTGGGCTTAGGCTTAAATCCGGCGCTCATTATCAACTTTGACAAAAATCGCAGTTAGTCAATCTCCTTCAACCTAATGATATATTATATTATATAAAGTATAATAGTTCGCATACGACCCGACTAATGAGCGATTTTTATTCAAAATACAATCATTGATTACGTTACTACTTTTACTTAACATCCAAATCATATCTATATAAATAAAATGATTGAGGTCTGCAGTTGCGCGAATCACGGAAAAACTACTGAACTACTAGATTTCATTGAAATTTTCTAAATTTTGTTTCTAAGACACATGGTCCTTATCAAAAAAAAGTGATCGCGATATCTTCATTTAATAAAAAGTTATTAATGTTTCAAGAAACAACGATTTGTATATACACTGCGTGTTCAGTCATGTACGTTTAAACAAAGTATATTTTTGCTTACGATCTTTTCGATGTTTTTTCATTCGTACATAAGAAAACTTTGTTAATATATCAAGCAACGCAGACGAAGTTGCGGGTATCAGCTAGTATATAATATAAACGTTTGTTAGTGAATATAACTTCTGAGTGATTTGACCGATTAAGGTCATAATTACAAGAACACACAATATAGGAACTGAAAGGTGTCGGATATTAACAAACTTTATTATATGTTTGCACTAAAATAAGTCGTAAACGTATTTCATTCAATTTGATGGCAAAAAAGGAAATTGCAAGTTTTTATCAATATTTTTATACCCATATAATATTTCACACAGCCTAGCCAGCATAGCCAGGCAAAATCTATTATTCAAAGATAATGAGATCGACGATACACTGTTGTACATTAACAATAGTCATTATACTAAATAACATAACACTAATTGCTATACGAGGGAGAAATTTAACCATAAATCGGCTAATCCAGCCACTCTCATCGCTTCGACTACATCGAAACATTTACACTTCGACACAAGCGAGCAATTTCTTAATGAACCTGCATTGCAAAACACCACATAGACAGCTAATTAGTGTTATACGTCCCACGCATTTTCGGTTCGTTTAATAAATTTATGATGTTGATTTATGACGTTGGTAGTATACTTTGGTATCATGACTTTGTTTAATGTGAAGGTAAATAAAACACTACTTGTTTTTAGTTAGCATCTCGATGTACTACTCAACGTGCTACTCAGGGTGCTACTAAGCATAGTACTGAGTGTTGGGTTTCCAAACTCACTCACTAATCTTAACTTGTAATCCGAAGGATAAAGCTATTTTAGTCACAGGTGCAGACATTGCATTTTATTTGTTACGATTTAATTTTTATTTAATATATAATTTGTTTATAAATGAATCTATTTCGTAAACTTCAAGTTGCAATTAACAAACGTGCTAAAACATTATTCGTGACATTTATAGACAATGTTGTAAAAGTTTTAACTGTATCGTCTATCATAAAATATATAATTAAATCCGTGTCACGATTATAATCAATTAAAATATTAAAATTCATAAGAACCGTTACACAAAAGCAAACTTTGTAGTGGAAATACTGTCATAATACATTCGAGACATAATATGAATATGTAAACATATGTTATAATTTTTTCGCAAACTAAAAATAATACATTTGAATATTAAAATATTTTTTTTTTATCAAACAATTTTTATTGAGACTCGTTTTCGATCGCAAATTTTTTTATTCATCGCATTAAAAACGAACTGACAGCCATACGGTGAACGCATGTTGTCTGCACTGTACTGTGTATAAGGCAAAAGTTTCAGGTGCAGGTTTCAGGTTAAGTCAGTTACGATGCGGCGTTGGCGATATACTTCGATTTCTCTGAACCGATTCCGTAGCGATTACGTGAAAGAGAACGAAAATCCATTTACCAATCCTCACAAACTTTAATATCAGTAGGATTTTTATGTCTTTTATTCGACCATCTGCATTCATAACACAAATCATGTAAATCTAAATATCGGTAAACGATATTCATGGAAATTAAATAAGTGGTGAATAATAAAAGCAAATGATTAAATATTTTTTGACATCTCATGTCATTTCTCGACTCAAAATTTTATAGTATGTATTAAAAAAAATAATAACAAATATTAGTTCGTATTCATTTTTACCGATAATTAAAAAAATATACGTTATCAATTATTAGTATTTAAAGAAAACAAAATCAAAAATTGGTATTTACTGGTGTTAAGGCTTTGTGCAAGCTCGTCTGGGTAGGTACCACCCACTCATCAGATATTCTACCGCAGAACAGCAGTACTTGATATTGTTGTCTTTCTTGGTTTGAAGGGTGTGAATGAGCGAGTGTAATTACAGGCATAAGGGACATAACATCTTAGTTCCCAAGGTTGGTGGCGCATTGGCGATGTAAGCGATGGTTAACATTTCTTACAATGTCCATGTACTTTGGCATTGGTAACCACTTACCATCAGGTGGTCCATTTGCTCGTCCGCTTACCTATACAATAAAACAAATTACTTCATTAAATAATAAAGAAATACTCTAGTCAGAAAAACAGCGAAGAAATTCAGCAATTAATCTACACATATAATTTTATACAGAATGGAATAAATAAATTATTTATTAATATTTTCTCATATTTACTTATTGCAACATTTATAACATTATCTGTGGGATATTATTATAGAATTGTAAGTGTTCCAGGAAGGATGTATTGACTTTACGAAGTCGGAAGCTCGCTGTTGCAAGTTTATCTTTACTTCTCGTGTTTATGTAAGGTTTGTTTGTGTTGCTATCAAAATAATCGATGCCGTTATATATCTACATTATAATGTTATAATTATATTTTGACGCTACAGTAATTATTTGTATTTTGTTACATACGGTAAAATCCTTCGGTAAGAAGGAAGTCTGTAGCAAAAATATTATAAATTGACCTAGCATACCACATATTATTTGCACATAAATTCTCAAATATTATGAATTACAGCAGCTTTATTGCGCTTTGCATCGGTGCACATAGGAAACAATTTATTTCTAACTAGCTGATACCCGAGACTTCGTCCGCGTTGATTGTATAATATTAACAAAGATTTCGTTGTTTCTTGAAACTTTAATAACTTTTTACTAAATGAAGATATCGCAATATTTTTTCCTTAGAAAATCCTAAGAAATAAAATTTAGAAATTTTCATTGAAATCTATCCAGTAGTTTTTCCGTGATGCACGCACAACTGCAGACCTCTATCTTTTTATTTATATAGATATTGTAAGCGTCAGATATTTTATGCTCAATACAAGGTTAATCCAATTCAACAAGTAAACCGATAGTAGAAGTGTTTCGATTTAAGTTCGGATAAATACGTTTAAACTGTATCGAAGTCTATAGTTATATATGTAGCTATAGTACATAATGTAATTGTTATAATTTAGGTAGTCGGAGCTGCAAATAAGCCGCCTGTGTGGTTACCACCGCCTTACCTTGGGAATTAAACTAATTTTTTCTTTAAAAAGAATAAGGGATACTATGTTTTACAAACCATAATATTTCATAAAGACATTTTTCTCACTTATTTTGAGTTGCACAGACTTAGAAGAGAGACCGAGATAAAAAGATTTGTTAGTTCCATTTCATTTTTAAACATAGAATTATTCTTAGTTTACAAATAAAATGAATTTTTAAACATATAATTAATTTCATATTGCAAAGCGGTTGAATGTCTGATTTTCGTTCATTTCACAAAAATCTGAACATTAGCCTTATCTTGGGGGTAGAGCTTTGTGCAAGCTCGTTTGGGTAGGTAACACCCATTCATCGGATATTCAACCGCAAACCAGCAGTACTTGATACAGTTGTGTTCCCGTTTAAAGATAATGGACATAACTTCTTAGTTCCTGAGATTGGGGGCGCATTAACGATGTAAGCGATGGTTAACATTTCTTATAATGCCAAAGTCTATGGGCGTTGGTGGCCTTACGATCTTACTTACGACCGGGTGGCCCATATGGTCGTCCACCTACCTTTGCTATAAAAAGCACCATACTTTTATACTAAATTTCACTTTTTTTTATTCAAAGCGCTGTCAGTCAGTCCTGAATCTTACTGATGCAACGTTGATTCATACGAGTACTTTAATTTCACTACTCGCAATAAACATTTCTCACATAGTGATATTTTCTTTAACTTTATTTAATACACGTTTTAAAGTATCATAAATAAACCTTACATCCCCCTCATACACAGACACACACAAACACACACAGCTTACAGTTGTGCTTCCATTATTTGTACCTGTCATGTCAGTGTGTAATCATATACTCAATTATTTGTTCTTATTACCCTAAAATGTAAACGTATTTTATATACATAAATTAGTTAAAATTAAATCAGTTTCAACATTCCATTAGTGAAATACGAAGCGAATTCATAGAGAATAACACCGCTGACCTTCTATCTATCGTTCAATTAAATGCAATAGTCGGATCGAGAATTCGGTATCGATTACGAGCTGTCAAAGTGTTCACAACCGACGACTATCTCGATCTCAACTTGATTACATGAAACATGACATTTGATGAAGACGGAACGATTGTAACATTCTGTTTTATATTTAAATATTTTATAGTTCCGTTACATTCCTCTTTTATATTGTTACGTAACATTTATTAACCGCACGAGGCACACGCTTTCTAACATAATTATTGGCTCTCAATCCGAGTTGATCAACCTAACCGTGTTGTATTTTGTGTAATTGTGCTGGGAAATTGAATAACAGTGTACTGAACAACTAAAGCATGTCTTTATTTCGGATATTCCGCCATTATCACGCCCCCCGTGGAGGATGGCGTCCGGGTACTAGTTTTCAACATAGATATATATTTTTATTTAACTACAACACTGTTTATTACTTGACCCAAAGATGTTCGCATTAAAATATCGATTAAAATCCGATTCCAAGATTTGGTCACCTCATGAAATAACACTGTTTATTACAATTTATTCGCGTATATTTACGGTGACTTCTCTTGGCGGCGGAATACAGAAGTGGGCGGAAATTCTATACCGCCCACCTGATTGCAGCCGCTTCTAATTTCATTATTGTATATATCATACATTATTGAATACTTGTAATAAGCGTAGTACTTTTAGCAAGCCCGGGTTTGTAGGTATCACACACTCATCAGAAATCCTATCAAGAAATAGCAGTACTTAGTATTGTTCTGTTCCGGTTTGAAGGGTGAGTCAGTAAAACTTGAATATAACACTTTAGTTCCCAAGATTAGGCGGTGGTAACCACTTACCATCGGGTGGCTTATTTGCAACTCCGACTACCTAAATTATAACAATTAAATTATGTACTATAGCTACATATATAACTATAGACTTCGATACAGTTTAACCGATTACCGTTTCTCGATATACGTATTTATTCATTCATTGATTTATTAAATGGTTTTATATAAAATTATACTACACTGATATACGGGCAGGACAACTCAATGCTTTGCTAGTAATATAAACGAATAGTTAGTGTCATTTTTCATTATAAGTACCGCGAAATATAAACATGGTCATATTATACCCTTTTTAGTTTAGAACTTTAGACAAACGCGCCCCAACGTAATTGGACAAATATAAATTCAATTACAAAATAAACGGTACCTCGTAGTAATTCAATAATTTAATTATTGGGTAATATTTACAGGTAGCAGATAGTCTAAGCAGACACCAATCACTTGAGACCAATATTTGATATACATACTAACAAAACGTCGGTAATGGGTAAAGAAATTATAAAAACATATTTAACATTTTATCCATTCGATGAAAAATTTATTTTTCACGTACTACTCACAAATTATTCTTTTTAATTAATTATCTACGTTTTTTGTGTTTTATTTTTGTTTGTTTTTTTATTAAATTTCAATACTACTTATTTCACATTGACACAAGCTTGGAGCTTCCCTATGCAAAAGATAAGACCCATAAGTGCGACAAATACGACACAATCCACACACACACGTCCTGCTCCCACGTTTTGTTACCCGGCGAACAGGAAGTCTTTAGTACATGTTTGCACTTGTTTGTGTAAGTTTTCAAATACATATAAATATAAATATTTTTTAAATTAAAATAGAACAAAGCTTCCCTTCAAAAAAGGACAAGAGGCCTTAGCTCAGCAGTGGGACATTCACAGGCTGTTACTTTTTTTATTTTACTATTTTTATATTTAAGGGACTAATTTAATATAGGAACTTTTATTTTGTTTTATCATGTTTATTCATTATACTCCGGAATTAACTCATTCCGATGTGTATATATAGATCAACTCTGCCGCCATTCCAATTAGTGTTTATGACGTTTAGATAAAGGACAATCCATATAATACTGTACTACCACTAACATTAGTTGTTGATGTTCTCAATATTATAGATCGGACTGTAGTCACGCCTGACTGAACATCCGACTGAGGTCGAGATACAATGGAATTATATTTCATATTCAATTTTATTCAACCAATATTCCTAAAATAACTTAATTAAATACTCACCGGCCGTAAATTTCCATAGAATATTTATAACAGACATTGCAAGCATATTTTTCGGATTGAAAGGTTTATTGTTTTGATTGCTGATGTAGTTTAATATTTTCTGCATCTCGTTTTGTATGTGGGCCTCCATTGTTGTTTTACCAAAGCCAACATTCTTCAAATGTTTGACCGTGAACTGTCTGTGCTCTCTCCATAACGCGCCATCGGCAAACGTTATACCTAGATTGAAATTTACTTTATTAATACAAACGAACATTTTATTCGTGTGTTTGTGTTAAAAAAAAATTATACCCATTCTCTTCCCGAGACAGCGGAGCTTAATAAAAAAAGTATCGGGTCGTCCTTCAAACTCTTTCTCCGTGAAAACTCTTCGGACGTTAGTTTCCCCAAAGACGACAACTATCGGCTCCGAGCCAAGCTTTATTCCGAGGACTTTCGTTGAATATTCTTTCGCTATTGCTGATAAACCCTTCCACTGAGATCCGTGCTTCCTGACCATATTTTGTACGAGCGCACTGCATCCGAATATTGGATACCATTTTGGACCTGTGAAAAATAAAATTATATGATTTGCATACTTGCACGTCTTTCTAAATGGGTTTAATAATAAAATGACATTATCGATTGTTTAATTTAAAATCAGAAAAAAATGCTCACTTATTGATTATCAAAAATTTACCACCGATTCGGAAAGAAATACTTCAAATCTTAGAAGATCCGGCGAAATTAATTCAGTGGGATACTTTTAATTCAGATATCACGGTAATTAAAGAGAATCAATTCAATAATTAAGAACAGATATTGTAACTAACTTACTAATTATTAACTCCATCATTATTAAAGGGAAGTTTTTAATGAAACGTTAAGTGAACAACTATGTAATAACCTAACTGCTTTATTCTAAACAAAAGGAATTGAAAAAATTCCATTTGAAAATTTATAGTTGTTCGATTTTCACAGTAAAATACGAAACGCTGAGAACTATTCCATATTAAACTGGCCCGGAGTTCCAACGTGGTTTACCCTCTCTTTGTGTCGCCCGCATTTATTAGCAGACAATTTTCCAGCAAAAATAAACTATATTCTCATCGATACAATGCAGCAACATTGTTGGTTTTAATTATTAACTGAATTGACTTAAGCAAGACGATGTATTCGATTAATTAATTTTGAAACTAGAGAAAATGTTTGCTCTGCATTGGAATTAGAGATATTTCCAGAATTATTTTACAGCGAAAGGTCAGATTATAGCAAACATATAAATAATTGCATGCAATCAAAGTCTCTTTCAATTGAAACGTGATTGTGATACTTGTTTTTAATATTTAGTTTGCAGAGAGTATGGAACGAGATATTCATAATTCATTCGCATCGGACGTGCCACAGCGAGTCATGCATTTTAATTCATTAGCTTCCTACATGCAACCCCTAATAATGTAGTAATTATGAATGATACAAATATCTCCAATCAACAGTTTCAAGCGAGCGAGCAGTTATTATTATCGACTTTTTTACTAGACGATAAGAAGGACCAACATGACAGTTACATAATGGTAAATAGTAAAAAAAATCTTCATTATCGTAAGTAATACGTTAATTTAAGAAGTTTTTACAAGTATTACGGTGATTGAAAAAATTGCTGATTTCTTTCTAGAAAATTGGAAATACAAATGATAGGAAAAATGTGGCGAACATGTCTACATTACTCTTTCACGAGCTGCAATGCAGCTTGCAATTTTAAATTATACTACGCATATATTTTTGGCATAATAATTAACGGAATTGATGATTAATTCATAATGTAAGTTAAGGAAACTCGTGTAGCCCAGACTTACACGTGGCTGGCAGATCAATATTAATATCCATTTCTAACATCATATTTGTTTAGACGTAACCTCACAATCATACCACTATTCAAAGTTAAAACGAATAGAGGCAATTAAAACGCTTAGCAAAGAGAGAAGTAGTATTATTTTATATTTTCCATATTAGTTACTTTGATTGGATATTGTTGAGGAAAGTTTTGTTAGTACAGGCTTCAATTGTATTCAATAATAGGAATGCCTTCCGCAAACGTATCGTTTTCAACATTACGTATTGTTTCAGTATTAATGTTGTGGTTTAAAGAGCAAAGTTCATAGGACGGATGGAATAACTTGACCGAGAGAACTAAATAGCTGAAGCATGGAAAGCTCAAATAAATTAAACGCAGTATCGCATGGTTGCAATTAGTAAATAGATGAATTAACTATAGCTAGTATCGATTATTATTGAGTCAAGTTTAGAAGTCTTTATTGTAATAATTACTGTGTAAATGCAATTGATATTTCGAAAAATATTCGGCATCCTGCTTCTAAAATACAATATTGTTTTATTGAATTTCAAAACGGAGCTCAATATCGGATAATAGGTCTAAAAGTAACACCTAAACTTGGAATCCTAGATTTTATGTGTTCCGATTAGAACAAACATCTTCGGTTAAGATCTACATGTTTTATCAATAAGACCATCTCTGTTACATGAGCAGTAACTCAAGTACAATACACTTGCAATGCAGACAAAAGCGTCAAGTTTGTATTCATAATCTACTTTAAAGGTTATCTCGTAATCTTTTGTTTTGACGAGTGGCCGCAGCGGTTTATGCAACTGCGTCGGCACGAATAGTTGAGGCACTATTAATCCGACGACAAATATTTAGTATAGATTTAGTGTTTGTTCTCCGACCCTTAGTTTTAGTGAAATCTAAAACAAACACTTTATTCAACTATGTTAGTTGTTGCGAGAAATTCATGTAGATTCTTGTAGTTTCGTGTAGTTGTAGATGAGGATGTCTAAATATTAACTAAATTATCAATTCAATTAGCTAGTAGACATTTTTTTCTTATTGAGTTTCTAGAATATTATATCTCCATAGGCATAGCTATGTTAACTATGGATATGAAATTTGTTTATGTTATTGGAGTACATACTTTATTTTTGCAAAACATATTGTATGATGAGAAATCAATAGTCAATGTAATATTAATTATTTAAAATATAATATATACTGCCCCATTGAATACCTACCCAAGGTACCGGCTACCTGTTTACTGGACTAAGCATCATATTTATCAATAGAAACAGCTTAGTCCAAAAGATTAGGTACACAGATCAATATTTGGCCAAAGGGCTACCTCTATATATTGCAGTACTTAATAATGGTAGCATTGCGTTATACATCGCTCTATAGAAAACAAATAAGAATCGAGAGATTGAGATTTTTCACATCGGACACACAACAGAACCACTCTGCTTAATGAAAGCAGTTGATATATGTATGCAACAACATATGTATTGTCATTGAAAACATTTAAGCGTGATTCAGGTTTGGCGTACATGAACATTTCATCACGTAAAAACTATATTATAACAAACATTTTTATTTTATAATTTTACGATGGTTAATACATTTTTGTGGTTATTACGAATATTTTATTTTTATTTTCAATGAACTATCATAAACATAAACATTAGTCTAGGTATGATAAAAAAAAACGAAATTATAAATACATATTAGCAGCACTAAGAATTGTTGTTGTAAATTGATACAAAATAAATAAGCTTTTACTGACACACATACGGGTAAAATGATGTATGTATGATGTATACGTTATACATCATACATACGTCAATTTAATAATTGCCTCCTCTTTCTTATTTCACCCGTAAGAAGTCAAGACGAGCTACCATATTTTGTCTTTTTTACCTTTTCAGATTTCCGTTCGTGCACTGATTGAACTGTTGTTATCTACTTAAGAAAATTGCTCTGATCCAAGATGCTATTCCGACCGTTAAATTGCAGTAGTTACGGTAATTACTTTCGAAATAAATCTACTGACTTATCCGCTTGGAGTAGAAAATATAAGAGAATACATAATTATATTAATGGATATGGTATTTGTATATTATGTATTACCGTGTATGCTTATTTATACAAACGTTTATTATAGTTATTGTAGTTGTTTATTATATTAGTTCTATTAGTTCTTTATAATAGTATTCATAATTATTTTGTCTCAATCGCTAGTAGCCTAATTATATAAAATGTCTTGTTGCGGTCTAAGAGTAATAAATCTATACTAATATCGAGTAAAATTGGTGCAAGCTATTGACATTAAATCCTGGAGTTATTCATCAGTAAGTCGAGATCGAAATTTATTCTTAATGAAGTTCATCTTCGGAAATGCTGCTTCCAGGTATATATGTTGACCCAAACAAAGTAAGAAGTTTCAAATCTTATATTTTATCCAGAACTCTTCACTCGAAGCTGTGTTTTATTGGAATTCGATCATTTCCAATTGCAGACTAGCCTTATCGCTCCCGAAAACAATTGCAGCTATGTTGTTCCATTCACCATCAGGATGCAGAGAGTAAATGCTGCTGAGGATTACTACAACATTCTCAATTTTATTAAAATCTGCGAACTTGTTTTTTAATTCCGATTTAAGATCCGTAATTAACGTCTTGTATTGGCTGACGTCAATCTCGATGTCACTGGTGATTATTTTCGTTAAATTGGGGATGTGTAAGCATGCATTAATAAAGAGATCGAGTTTTCGCGAAAAACTTTTTACTTCTGACATAAGATCCCATACAAGCTTTCCTTTGCCTTGAAGTTTAAGGTTCAGGTCAATGATATGTTTAAAAAAAACCTTCAAGAAAGAGAGGGCAGCAACATTTTCTTTTTCGTTTAGAAAACTTATGGAGGCGTTTACTATTGAAAAGATAATATGTTTTCATATATCTTTTTTTTTTTAAATTATATATCAATCAATATCAAAATTTAATCTTAATTAAACGGTAATCGATGGCGCTATGACCATAATGAGAGTCTATGCCTACTAATAAGTACTAAGTATTAATGTTCTATTTTATCAGGCAGGAAAGCTTTCACCGACATAGTTCAGCCATTGTGTACCAAATATTTGCAAAATTATAAGAACAATTGACACATATTACTCTCTAATCTTGAATTTTATATATTTGTTTAAACTTGAAAATTGTAATGATAATGCAAAACCATTTCTAATACAATTAGAACCTAGTTTTATTGCTTCCTTTGGCGACAGAAGAGATAGCTTTTTCATACAGAATATTGGAATTGCTATTCAAAGGGGAATAGCTGCTAGCATTCTTGCCACCATTCCACGCGGTCATGATTTGTACAGTAGGTATTTTTAATTTTGAGATTAAAGATTTAAAAACCACATTGACAACATAACTATTTTAGCTACCGACTGCCTCGTTGATCTAGTGGCTAAATATAAGGCCGCGGACTCGGTGGTCCTGGGTTCAATTCCCAGGTCGGGCCAATAAATAGTTATTGGGGTTTTCAATCAAAAAATTCTCAGTTGCAGACCGGAGTTTGGAAGTTGGAAGTGTGTATACTCCCGTGCCTCGGAAAGCACGTTAAGGCGTTGGTTCTGCACCTGAACTCTTTCCGGTCGTGTCGGATTGTCGTCCCATCGGATTATGAGAGCTAAGGAAAAGAGAGTGCACCTGTGTTGGCACTCACACTTGTGCACTATAATATTTCCTGCGCAGTTGGCTAATCTCTCTTGAGATTGACCGCTGTGGCCTAAATGAGTCTGGAGGACCTTTTTACATTACCTACATAACATGCTTACAACATAATTCAGTTGATTGTTTTAGAAAAAATGCTCCGGCTGCACTGAGAATTTTTGACAGAAATTCTCAATAACATATTAAGCAAGTGCGGGGCCCGGAGCCTACCTTTTAGGGTTCTGTACCTCAAAAGGTAAAAACGGAACCCTTTTAGGATCACTTTGTTGTCCGTCCGTCCGTCTGTCCGTCAGTAAAGACCCTTTATCTCTGGAACGCGTGGAGGTATCGAGTTGAAATTAAAACTACATACTTAAGTCTGCAGTCTCTTGATGCAGTGAAAAATCAAACATCTAAGTTAACGTAAAAAAAAGATACGGCCGTTAATGCCGCAAAAAAACGTATATTTCGACACTCAAGGAAATCAAAATTCAGAGGGTATTTCCCGTTGACCTAGAACTACGAAATTTGACAAGCAAACCCGTCTCATACTACAATTATAGGGAAAAATCTGAAAACTACACATTTGTAAATAAATCATAAAAAACAGGGTCTTTATGCAAGAAACGGCGAGCCAAATTTTGAATTACATGTAGCCACTAGACCAACGGGGCGGCCAAGTGTAATATGCATTACATATTTGTAGCGACATCTACCTCGCTATATATGAAACTAAAAACTGACGTATCCTAAAGTTATCCGAGCGGTTGAACATATATAGGTACAACAGTCCGACAACAACGGTGTGGCAGTAGCCCACCAGACACAACACCCGTCTGGTCGGAGAACACTCCCTTTTCAATGGTGATGTGCCCCCCCTGTTCCTCACAACTCCCGAACTGGGGGTCACCAGATTGGTGGTGGTAAAAGGAACACCAGATGTAGCAACATCTATTTCGCCACATTTGAAACTAAAAACTGACGTATCCTATATGTAAGGTATGTTTACTGGGTTATTTGTTTAATAGGTATTACTAAATATAATATTATACTATCATTTAAACATATGTTACAAATAGACAAAAATAAAATAAAAAAAACCTTGGTTTCTTATTCATTCTACAAACAAAAATTTACTATCATCGTATAAAAAGAATATGATGAATAAAATTTGTGAATATTTTACATAATATTAAATAAAAAAAAAATCATATGTTTATAAAATAGGAAATTATATATTATATAAACCAAATTATGTTTGTTTGAAGCGGTTGTTAGTAATGGAAATATATATTTAATTGTCTTATCATCGCTAATAAAATCAGAGATTCATTTTTTTAAATCTTCGACATCATTGAGATACTTAGTTTTAATAATTTAGAACACTACATATTGTATTTTGATCAATGGTAATTTTTTTTGGGGCATAATATGGGGATAATCAGAATTGTCAGCCCTAATGATTGATTATTTATATTATGAGAAGTGATTAATTAATTATAGGTTTGTTCCATCATATGTAATACATATTTCATGATTTACTTTCTATATAAAGCCTGGTGGTAGTGGACTTGGTTAGCCTAATGACTGTAATCTATAACATGTAAAACTTGCTATACATAATATATTTACTAAAAAAGTTTTACGAGAACAATAAACTGTTTATAAATAATAATATATATCTTCTTTGTCTTATAGATAATAGTTTTAAATTGTATATTATGATTGTTTTAAGGATGAATTGAGTATAAAGGATATATGAGCAAAATAGGTAACTGAAACTGAAACTGAAATGAGATGACAAGTGACAGAAAAATGTGGAAAGAAAAGACATGGTGCGCTGACCCCACATAGCAGGGTAAGGGCAGGTAGAAGGAGAAGATTATGAATGCTTTAAGGAGTGTTCGTACAAAAAATTATAAGAGCTAAATTCCATAATTTTTAGTGTATAGTGAATTAATGAAGTAAATATTAAAAACAGTACTGATTTTAGTAGTACTGATTTTGTATTTAATTTTATGTATAACAGTGATTATGTTTTAGTTTTCTCTTTCTCTTTTTATATATTTCATTTTCATTTTTTTTTCACTCGTAGTTTGTACTTGGTGATAGAGCTTGGTGCACACTAGTCAAGGTAGGTACGACCCACTCATCAGATATTCTACCGCAAAACAACAGTACTTTGTATTGTTGTGTTCTGGTTTGAAGGGTGAGTGAGCCAGTGTAATTACAGTTACAATTAGTTCACAAGGTTGGTGGCGCATTGGTGATGTAAGCAATGGTTAACATTTCTTACAATTCCAATGTCTGGGCGTTGGTGACCACTTACCATCAGGCGGTATATATATTCAAGGACTTTTGTTTGAATAAGAACACTAATTGCTCACATAAATTTTACAAAACCTACATATTTTATAATTTTTAAAGCTTTTAATATTTTAAAAATCTGCAATAACTCGTCCTCATGCATTTTAAGTACATATACTTATATGCATTATTTATTAATATATAGAATATTGTACTCTATTACCGACTGTTCGCGTCATAATAATGATATAGTTATAAAATGTAAGCCAAAATGAGTAAACTATATATATCTGGGGCCCTAGACAAGTGGCTTTACGCTGATGGAATAGAATAGAAAATAATAACCAATGTATGAAATTGACATTCGCGTTTGACGTTTCGAGTCGATCGTGAATGTCATGCTCATACATTGATTATTGTTTTCTATTCTATTCTATTAACGTTAAGCCACTTGTCTAGGGCCCCTGGTAACTTTAGTTTAAATGTAAGTAATCATTTGATTATACAATATTAGACCAAAATAAAGTAACAGCATAACGAATAAGTTTCTTATTTTAAAAAGAGTTCGTTACCTGCGCATTGACAGCCGTCGAAAACAAAACAAAACACAATGTTAATTTCACAACCCTATGATATAGGATTTTTCAAAAATAAAAAGCAATTCTTAATTCGGAAATATCAGTATCAGTTTAAAAGTTTAAATATGTACGTATTTATGTAGCTAATTTGAAATGATATCAAAACTATTTTTGACATCTGCAAAAATATTAGTGTTGCCACTATTTACTACTTCATAAGTAAAGCACTATTCCATCGTAAAAATAAGCGTACGTATGCATTATCCGTACGATGTTTTCCTTCACATTTGATTTGGATGCTCATCACGTTGTATCAACTAGACATCTCGTCTCATTAACGATCTCTTAAATACAAAGTTAATATTCTAATTGAATATTATTATTTAATATTCTTATTGATATAATAGTATTACATGCAGAACTGGTTTATATTAATTAATTACAATTTCTTAATAATATCGCTGGCAACACTTAAAATAATCGCCGCAAAGTTTAGAATTTATTTTTCACAATATATTGTACAGTACGATATAATTTAATAATTTAAGATACCATAAGTACCGTTACAATGGTACCTAACTAAACATAAATATATATATATATATATATATATATATATATATATATACTCGTAATAAGTACGTTGAAACAAATCATAGATACAATTAAATAAGTATCGCTTGGCAGTCTTAAACAATATATATCTGACATCGTTAGACAATTTAAAAATAAACATAAGTCTTGAACGTTCAGTATTCGTTAAGCGCATGCTAGAAATAGTCAGGTCGCTAGAACAATTGAAAAATAATACATTAAGTATACCTGGAGGGAAGTTCTTCGGTTTTGTGATAGATTTTATGATGTACCCAGTGATAACTAAAACAATCAACGCGCAAGTAATAACACACATATTAATAGTCGTTTGTGAACACGCGCACACTACTGACGACGTTCAAAGCAAGACTGTTAATGGTGTACATCAAGCACATTCTTTTTATATTTCATAACATTACGTAAAACTATAGTGTCAACTTCAATACCAATTTCACTTGACTCGTCAATGACACATTTCATTGATATCGTTGATATTGCTACTTATGAACGAATATGAAAATCAGTGCCAAATAAATCTATACGTAAATGTAATAAAATGACGCCGTACACAGCACTGGTATAATTTTTTTATTGAAAGTTTAATTAAACTTATACCGAAATCTATCTAACAACCTATTTCTAAATAATAATAGTTAACTTTCCTAGTGTGCAAACAAACCAATCATCCACAATACAAAGACAGATAATTAAAAAAAAACTCGACATAGCGATAAGTTATCTCGCTCGATATGCAGGACATTTGTTGTCCAGGAAAATTAAACCCTTCGTAAGGCATTATCAGTTTTATCTCAATTTTTAACTAATAGAGCACAAAATAAGTGAATTCATGATAGACTTTTTCCAAAGAAATCCAGAAAGATTATTATATAATGTTCGGAAATACTTCACAAATCCACTACAAAATGCTAGTCATGAAACTCAAAGAATAAATTTTCAAGTCCCTTATGTTGGATTGGTAACTATGGCAATAGAGACTATTCAAAATAGATACAATTTTTCATGTCCAATTCAAGACTTTCTCAGAATTTTCTTCAGTACTTTACTGATTATTTGAATATTCGTTCGAAAAATATATGAAGATTTTTCGCATGACTACATTATACCACGAGTTGGAACTATAATAGAACAGTAATAGTTCCTCCACTTTATAATTCATAGCATTCAGGACATCTTATAAAAACACTAAAAATTGGAGGACAAAAAATACTTCTGTCATCTGACCCTCACACAATTACATAAGTCTTATTATATAAAAGGCATAGCAACTGCAGTTCATTTTGTAATAAATGCAGATGACTTCCGTAAGTAAAAATTACATCTCATGCCAAAAACGTCGGCTGATCGTCATTGTTTGCAAGAACTGTTTTAATAGTTCGTGGATGTGATCCTACAAATAATTATATAGGCTGATTTCGGATGTGTATTTTAGGATGTACCTAGGAGAGAGATTGGAAGGTAAAAGTGATCGATACATTGGTAAAATTGTCGATAATTATACCTATTGAATTTATTGCTTGTATGATTATGCAACAAGTGGCTATATTCAGATAATAATCAAAGAAACGATCCCGAATTTGACATCGATATCTGAACAACTAAACTAAAATGTTATGCAAATTTATTTAACATTAAGCTAGTGCTTTATACGTATATAATATATATAAAATAAAATATTAAATAGTTAATATTTTTAGAACAAGTAAAAAATTATTACGAACATTACTAATTAGAATGAAACAGATGTTCATCCAGCACTATAGGCAACTGCACTCGCATTCGTACAAGACGAATTAAACATAATCAGCTACCATTTGCTAATGCACATTTTAACGAGATCTTATAGTATGTTAAATGTCAAGGCGATGCTAATAACGTTGCAGGAGTTTCCTCGTCCTTATTAGACTGGAAGTACTTTTACATTAAATAACAATCAGAATGTTGACAGTTGTTAAATTTTGAATATTTTGTTAGTAAATTGGATCCGTTGTTAGAAATGCATAACGTAATGAGCACATAATTCATACGCTACTGAGTCTTATGATAATAAATAACGTAATGAAATAAAATTTTAAGTAGTATTTTCGCTGCGTTGATTTAGCTCGATAAAATAATCGGATTATGACTGATGTGAACGGAAACCAAAGATTATATAATTTTCTTGGTAAAAAATTGTCTTTTCTAAATATATACAAAATATATTTGATAATGTTATGTCATGTTCTTTTCTTTAATAACTTTTATATAATGTGCTACATATTTTGTCTTCTTGAATAATATTTACTTCTTTACAAGACCGCATTTTGAAAATTAAACGTATGATGATAACATATTGTCTTTAAAAATATACAAGTGCATGAATATGCGTTGTTTTAAGTACATACCTTAACTTTCATATCTCATTTCTTATGAAATGCGGAATTTTCGATTTCAAAGAACTTTATTCTGAGAGTTAACAATGAGCACCATAAATTTATTATTTTTATTCTTTTCATTTAGTTTTTTTATATATTCTTACATTCAATCCATGAATCGTTTAAATATAGAAAAGTTTTATAACTAAACAAAACGAATAATCTGCTAAAAAATTACTGAATTGTTATTGATGAGCAATAACAATTCAGTAGCTTGTTTTAATAAGAAACTTTGTAACAATTTAATAACGTCCTTAAAATGTTTCCATTTCAAACGTTTTCAATGCTCAAATAAGTTTGCGACGCTTAGCTGGAAGGTCGTAGCTAATTATCTTCTGTCAAATAAGCTGTCTATCTCTGAGATTATCTTCCACGGCGAGATTCTTAATATGATAACTGCGAATGTAGAGCTGTCTTATTTCAATTTTAACTTGCGTCTCTTAGCAAATTGAGTGTTACAGTAATTGTACCTACGACTTACACTAAAAATATTTAGTTATATTATGCTGCTTATTAAAAATCTAAAAATGACTTAAAGTGACATATTTACTAAAATTTATATATAATTATTAACAACTTGGGAATGTCCCGATGCTGGGATAAGGATTTTTTGAGGTGAAGGTTTATACCATCTTTCTGTTCCAATTTGGATTGTTGGATAAAAATGTGCCCAAGTTTGAGTGACATACGAGTTCTTCACTGCCTAATACGAAATGAATTATAAATACCGCACATTTCAATTCAGCGGTGCCTTGATTAGGACCTGCAATCATCACGTCAGTTTAGATTCACGCATTCAACCCAGCGTTTACATATAACTAGACCCCATTTTACTATTAAAAATGGACAGCGATATGTAATGTTGAATTTGTTGGAAAGTAATGGGCAAATTTCGGCCACAACACATAGAATAATACGGCCATTACTAATGTCTGACGTATTTTAAAGATATTTGATGCATTATTTTTAAACTCAACAATTAGGCACAATCGATGCCGAGTTGAAATTTTAATTTGTTGTATGTAATGTAAGATCGGATTTTATAGATTTTATTTGATAAAGCTTCGTCGTTCGTTAAATTTTAATTAATAAAGCTTCGTGACCGTTAAAAAAAAACTTTATAAACGTACACTTTAAACTAGCCATATATTATAGGAGTAACACGACGACATGTTAATTGAAACTCAGTGCTGACAGTCGATATTTGGAATTGAAATAAATTGAACGATCTCAGGCCAGGAGTGGCATTACAGTCGAATATAAGCTTTATATGTTACTCTGTACGAGTCGATTTAGAATACTTTATCTTAAACAAACTAATTGTTGTCAATGGACATTGTAACATTTTAACTTTGTCTCTCGTTTTAACGAATTACTTCGCCATATAAGAGATCACAGGTCTAGATGTAGCAGATTTCAAGCGGAATATTATACCTTGAAAGTATATAGTAGATCAACTTGAAAGTATATAGCAACAAGGCCTTAGCCTGACGTCGGATAGCTAGACAATGTAATCCTCACTCACTTAAGAAGTATTTATGTAGAAGGTTAGGATTAGTTAACTTCTTCTCATGTCTAATTGATGATGATAGAAAGAGAGAAGTAAATGTATAACTAACTAAGCACATTGTTATAAGTAAGGTAGCTAAATTCTGAAGATATTATTAGTATTAAAGATATTAAAAGTATTATCTTAGATTGTCATGCTAAGTAATTAACACTTTACTATTCTACTTTATTGTTGGTTTCCTGAAAAATGAAATTTAACCATTAAGTAATTAATTATCATTAAAACCGTAAATTACAAAATTAGTATTACAATATTTACATATATTATATCAAATTTCGTATTTACTTAGTTCTGCAAGCAGTTAGCAAAACAGTGACAAACAGAAAAACTATAGTAGTTAATGTACAAGATATGTTAAAATATATAAATCTTCAAATTAATGATCGTAAACTTAGTTATTGGCACTATAAGAAATATCAAACAAACTCAATGCGCTGCGAGACTCTTCGTTTAATTTGAAGCATACAAAAGAAACGATTTTAATGAATTCTAGTATGAAGCTAGCTTCAATGAAAGGTTATAAGCTACTTTCATATTTAAACCTGGACACGATAAAAGCGGATGATAACTAGTTCTATGACAACAAAAAGTTATATATATGTTATAGTTATATTATATAATATGACATTAAAAAGTTATTATTATTCGATGCTTCTTAGTCTTCTCATTCTAGCTATCTCCAAATTATTTGGATAATATTCACACAAGGCCATCTGATCCCCAAACTAAGCAGAGCTTGTACTATGGAAACCAGACAACTTATATACTTACATATATTAGGTACTTTTCTTTTGTAAATACGGCAAAGGCTCAAAGTATCTTACCAACCACGCCAACCGGCTCGTCAGCATTAAATGATAGGATCGTCTCTTACGGAGTGACAATAAGAGGAGTCGCACTGGTGGTCATTTTGGTCTAACTTTTGTGTATCAACTTTGTACTGTCGTATTAAAATGTTAAATACTGTTGCATATTAATGTATATAATATGCAATTAGGTACATTATAATTGCGATAACAATAATGTAATCATCTGAAACAAACTTAGATGAAAATCCTTAAAGGATAGCAATGAATTCATGTGGAAGCATTTTGTAGTATCCATAAAACAAAATATTTACGGCCCGATATTTTAAAAAGTTTACGCCTAAAACGATAAGTTCAACGGAGCTTATGGCTTAAAATTCAAATAGGAAACTTACCTATTCCTTAATATTATTTAATCTACCTAATGCATAATATACATCAATAATTTCAATTTCGTGTACTGAACTTGAAATATTGTGTTTTAAAATTATATAGCGTTTACATCTAAATATTACGTTATCGATTTTAAGCAAATCTGTAAAATGATATGTGTATCAAGATGTTGAATGACTAATTTTACATATTGAATAAAAATAAATTACACTTTATTTGTCAGAAAAATGAACGAGTTACATAATATCAGGTATAACTTGATATCAATGTAACGACCCACGCGATTGCACTAACAAAGTGTATATTGTAATAATATGATGATGCCGTTCCTTTGTTTAAGCTGCGCCCTATCGTGAATATCAAAAGAAAGGTCGTGCATATAACAAGCACCAGATCAAATCCCCGAGAAACTGCGCTGGCGGATAATTTTAAAATAACGCCTACTTTGCTCTTGAAATACGTTGTCCGACTCAGTTTATTTCCTAACTAGAATAAAATGAGGTAAGAGGAGAATATAACAGGTCTTTTCAAAAATATATATTAAAAAGAATAATTTTAAATTATAAAGTGATTATTTTATAACCTTCTTGTTTTCCACGAACTAGACGTAAATTGTTCCATAAATTATGAGTATGAAGCGTAAAGTTAATAATAAAAAAGTTATTAATATATTATTGTTTAACTCATATGATATAGAAAGAAAGAATGATTTTGCGAAAAAAATAATCAATTAATCAAGTCATTTTTAAATTGATATATTTTAAATGTATGAACTTGTAATTGATTTTTTATAGGGAGTACTAGCTAATTAATACCTATTAAACTACGTACATTGAATAAATGAAGTATAAGTATTCTGCAATTTAAACAATAACGCGAAAATAATGTACATCATAAACAATTGACAGATCACGTCTTCTTACAAAGATGTTATTTTATTTTCTTTATCCCTGGCCAGGTTTCTGATAAAATTATTGCTATCCCTTTTTTACCAGAAAGAAGATCCAGTTAGTTTACCTTAGAAAGAAGGATATTTTGTTATATGTAGCATTCTCTTTTTGGCTATTAGAAGTCCATCAAATTCTGTTTTTATATATCTATGAATTTCTAATATTCTTCTGAGACACACACGGCCGAATACTAAAACGTCATTCAAATATTAAGTGCAACTTAATTATTTGAGACGCCGTTAATTTAAAATTTCACATACAAATTTCAATGTTAAGTAGCGTTTAACTAACTTTTTTTTTGAGATACGTTTCAGTATACGGCCGTCAGCCTCCGCCAGCCAAAAATAATTCTGTTATCAGTGCCTCCTGAACAGTTAAAATAATAGTCAAAAGCCGGCAAAGTTTCAAAGGCCGGCAACGCACCTGCAAGTCTTCGGATGTTGCAGATGTCCATGGGAGGTGGTAGTCACTTTCCATCAGGTGAGCCTCCTGCTCGTTTGCCCCATCTTTATATATAAAAAAAAAATAGTCTCCCGACCGCACACTATTTTTTTCTATAACTTTTCAGTACATATTTTATTTTTATCATTAGTTTTAAGGTTATCTTTAAGTTTTGTGTTATCCAAATTATATACCATGCATAAAGTTTTATTAGAATAGAAGGGTTGTAAATTTTTTCTATTACATGTATAGAGTAATTACTTTTATTGTATTTTATTGAAATAGCCGGTCGTGATACCGTATTATTATAATGTAACTGATGGAAAATTCCCTTTTAAATCCATGTCGAATGAGATTTACAAAATGTTTTATAATAAAATACCTATCGCTTTATTGCTACTCTTTTTATATAAAATATTAAAATAAAACATACGTTCTACAGTATAAAATGTAAATTAATTGTTAGCGCCTTATAATAAAATATAGCAAGCCGAGCAAAATAGGAATTGCGTTATGCATGGTTTAAGGCATTTTTATTGGATTTTAGTCTACCTCGTACCTTAGTTTAGATCATTTCGTGTTTACATTTAATCTTGTCTTTACTCCGGCAAACATTTTTGCATATAATAAGTGGTACGTGTAACGTAAATTAACAAACAATTCATAACAATTGTTCTGTACAAAATTAGCTACAAACAAGGCTAACGGACAGCCCGTACTGTCTATGTACTGGTAAAATTATGATTTTAAAGATAATTCTTAGTTAATGAGATGTTATAAATAAACATTCATCAATTCTTTAGTTTCATTTTAGTTTGCGCGTTCATTTTAACATCTAATATTAAAAAATCTTTTAGAAACTATCGATCTAACGATCTAAAAATCACTCATACACGATGAGAGATTTTTCGATCTCCAAAATGTCTATAGATAAGTGAGCAACAGGAAGGCACTAACTTAAATTAAAAAATATCTCACTAAAATTCTTAATTTACAAAAACAAAATTGTACAGAATTGGTATAAGCAAGTACGTATTGTAATTTACCATTAAAAACAAATGAAAATTAAGTCCGTTTCGAAAATGTTGCCCTTGTGTTCTGTGTTTTATACAAACGTTGAATTACCAGAGTATTTATTTAGGTAGAAAATACATACAACCAATCCAATAGCATTGAACTAACTTTGAAGAAACATACCAGTATAAACAACGAAAGAGTTTTTTTACTTTTAAAAATTCCATCTGGATGTTTTTTTTAACAATACCGTGATGGTTTGTAAAAAACGTGCAATATACAAGGCAAACAAAATGCACCTTAACATATCCCTACGATCAGCCCCATCATTCTTTGAAATATATTATTCAGGGAATTGACATAAAATATAAAAAATGGGATATTTATATTTTAATGGTATATATTTTTTATATTTCTTAACTAAGGAATTCGAACTAAATACGATGTATATTGACCTAAACATCAGCATCACAATCTATCAGCTTAGAAATATTCGAAGGATACCAGAGTCCTGCATGAAATTGGTTGGACCAGGTTATGTTAGTTTCGCAACCAATAATGGCCCAATAATGGTCACCTAGACGTGAAATTGAGAAACCGCGGTATCTCTTTGATAGGCATTCCGTGTTGTTTGTGAACCGTTCGTGGCATGGAGGAGCCCTCGTCAGCGAGAGTGATCTTCTCGTGGAATTCTTGGCGTGCCTTACTCGACAAGAGTCCAGGAATAAACAAATACGGATTGACGATGATGAAATTTAAATAACCGATTAATTTAATCAGCGTGAGGTTATCGGAATATTTATTTGATTTTATATACATACAGGGTGTAACAAAAAACGTGTCCAACCCGTGAAGTGGTTATTAGGAGTCGATTCTATTTATGTAATAATTTTTAAATTTCTAAGCAAAAATTTGACCCCGAATAATACATTGCAACACAGGCGCGGGCGTCAGCATTTCGTCAGCACTTACCTATCGGCTAGCTCGGACACGAGGTCACGACCATGAAATTTTCGTCATTTAGAATCGACTCATGATACCTAATTACCACTTCACGGGTCGGACACATATTTTGTTACATGTGAATAAAATTTTATAGCATATCCATGTGTTGAATGCGATTTATAATTCAAATTCAATAAATCATTATTTAATTTACCCTATTTATTTTTAAGTAAAATGTATTACAATATAAAATGATAAGACCGTCTGTAGGCTGTGGTCAAGCAAGATATTGTAACAGTATCGATCTGGCGGAACACGTGTAACCTTGCTTGTAAAATCTCAATAAAATGTGCTTGCAATAATAAAACAACAAACACCGAAGAAAATCGTTGATTTTTATTGTGCAACCAACGTCGAAGCTTTTTACTTGGTGGTAGAGCTCTTTTAAGCCCGTCTTCTGGGTAATTACCACCCAGTTTTTATTACGAGAAATATTTGCATTTTAAGTTTATATTTTGTAAAGGTGTCAAAAACCAACAAAAAATTGTTTATTAATATAATCAATCAATAGAGCATGAAAGTCGGTCGTGCTTTAATATTACAAGATAGTAATATGAGAAGTACACATGTGGGGCTTGCAGTGAGATGAGCTAGTTTCTGGCCCCGAAATCTAACAGGGATAAAACTGGAATAATATGGTATTAAGTTATTATTTATATAATATTATTTAGACTCTATATATTAACACTATGGCCAACCAGAACGGATCACTAATGCGAATAAAATAACGCGTTACCTACTAAAATATAAGGTTATAATTAATAAAGAGCTATTTGCCGTTATGAAATCAATCAAGCTAAAGTTTCAGATGAAACAACAAGTGGTCACCACCAGCCCTTAAACTATTGCTGTTTAACGGTAGAATATCTGATGAGTGGGTGGTACCTACGCAGACGAGCTTGCACAAAGCTCTACCACCAAGTATACAATACACTTTTAATACGAAATCAATTTTATTAGGTATATAAATATATCTATATCCAACAACAACAGTAGTATATACCTACTGTGATATGCCAGTGGTTAGAACTCGGAAATGTTAACATATGATTCATCAATCAGCATATCGTTCAACCCACAGTCAGGAACGTGGTGGAATAAACCCCAAACCTAGTCCTAAAAAAAGGAGAGAGCCTTCGCCCAGAAAGGGACATTTAAAGGCTGTTACTAATAATACATAATAAACAACTCAAACTATAATAACAATAATGCAATGGGTGCAACAACCTAAGTACCTAATTAAATATCCCAATATGAATTAAAATTATTATTTATATGAATAATCTTAATTTTAACTAATAGAGTTCACGTCTCGACAGCGAGTACACTTCGTATCTCACACGTGAAATTTTTAAAACTTGGTGTATATATATGTATGTACTTTACATACAGATATAACAGCTTTCTTACTTTAATTAAATTCAGTTTTATATTTTGATATTATAATGTTAACGCAACTACTTTCTTCGTACCTTCTTTACTAGTATAAAGATGATAGAAAATTGCATATTATAAAAATTCCGACCAGCAAAGAAAGTCGGTTAAATAAAATCGCTTAACACATTAAAACTGCAGTTAATGCTGACATTTGCGTTTGATCCGGAGTCAAGGGCGAATATTCCGTAAAAGCAGCCCGAATCTCAAGTAAGAAAAATATTCGGACAATCAGTAATACTTTTTAACTAGAGACAGAGAAAGGGAATTTATGAGATAACGAACAATACATTTACTTTCAAATAGAGCAATCATATTAATATAATGAATTGCCACGAACTCTCGATGTACGTACTCGTACCTGTATAAACGGTGCTAGAAAAAAATTGTATTATTTATGAAAAGTATTTTTATTTAATAATATATTTCGTTTTATAAAAACGGATCCTTTTCTTGTCTTTATATAAACTGCACCCCTAAATGTATATATGTATAAGTAGTGTTCCATAAAATATATGTTATTACGCAGCAATATAATAAATTAGTTACTGTAGTAATATTTAGTCACTGGCTTAATTTTCTCTTGACAAATCTTGCAGTGAACGGTGGAGGTTCTGCGAGCAACCCAATGTATGGTTCGTCGGAAGGTAACACTCCATTGCTGGATTCAATTCTGTATTTCTGTAAGATCGCTACTAACAATGTCAATAAGAATGGCTTAGCCAATGGTTCCCCGGGACAGCGTCTGTGACCTGTAGATGACAGAAAAAGTATATCATTCAAGTATGTATACATTATAGAGGAAAAAATAGCTTTTTAATATGTTTGTTTGTAATGGATAAACTCAACTACTAAATCGATTAAAAAAAACTTGTTCTTTCACCTTCAAAAAGCTTCATTAAACATAATATACTGAATTTTATTAAAAAAATACAGATAATATAACCTAAGGCATCAACATTTTCCCTATAAAATACCTACTAAGATAGACAATAGTTCAACCCGGATGAAGCAAGGTTGGGCTGCTAATAATTAATATAAATACCTAAATATACCACAACCAAAGCTTGTCAAAGGTTAAAGGTTTAAATTGATATGATGTGAATCTATTGGCACGCCTTGAAGGTGCGACCGGCTCATATGCCGCAAATGTTTTCTTTTCGAGCGTAATAATAAATACATACTACATATATGTGTGTATTTATCTCTTTAAACAAAAATAACAAGACAAAATGAAAATAGTCAGGATTTCAGCTATTAAACAATAAATCCCGAAATGGATTTATTGATAATTTAGATAACTGACAAAAAATAACCAATATGTTAATATGAATGTAAAATATAAGCTAATGTTGTTTCTTTAGAAACAATGATAATTATTATGTTGTATGTAAATCAAAAAACTGAAAGTCCACAAAATGTACACTTCAAGGCACTTGCATGGTTTTCGCAAGGTCTCAATTTATTGTCAATTTGCGTTTTTGTATTGTTTAAAAAATAAAATATCAATAAATTTCAAAAAATGTATGTAGGCTTCATTAATTAATTTTTTTTTCAATAACCCGTGCAACAATGTCTCGCGGTGCGTTCAGTTCCGCGGAGAACAAATTAACCATTCAGTGACATCTAGCGTAGAACACGGGTATCATTAAGCGAAAAATTTCGGAACTTTTATGTATTTTGTATTAACTTATTAAACTAAAAATGTTTGATTTGGTATCAATTATAATTAAAAAAAGTAGACATGTATAACAATTAATTTATTGATGTTTATATACCTATATTTTATATAGTTAACTACATCTACGTACATACATTTGGGCATGGCATTTATGTATCTACATCTAAATGTTTGTGTAAATGTGAACGATTGTATTAGGGGGTAGTGAGGAACAGGGTGTAAAGTTCCTCATCCACCACTGAAAAGGATCTTCCTTTTCCTCCGACCAGACGGGCGTTGGTCTGGTGGGCTACTGGCCCACGGTTGTAGTCTGGTTTTTGTATATAATATGTTCAATCGCTCGGATACCTTTAATATCGCGATGTAGGATACGTCAGTTTTAGTTTCGTTTGTGGCGAGAGAGATGTCACTACATGTATACTCGCCCCGTCTTCGCACGGGTGCAATTTACTAATTATACTAATAGATAAAATGAGATTTACGGTTAGCAAAATTAAAAAGTTATATAATAACGTTTTTTTATTTATTAGTTTACATAAATATACTAAAAGTGAGAATCATTAATAATAGGTATTAAAATTGTTTTGACTCGGAAATTAGTTTTGACAAAGTGGGCAAAGTTCAATATATTTATGTTTTATTGAACTTAGTGCACGGCTTATCGTTTTGGGAAATATTAAGTGGCAATATAAGTTTCACGGGGAACAATTTTTATTGTTGCTCGTCATTTCAAATTGGTGATATCTTCTTAATTTTTCATTCGATTGATACAGTATCGAAGACAATATTAATTGTACATTATTCCGATATTAATGCTAGGAAATGGTCCTATGGTGTAGACTGTAGCCGTTGTTAGCGATTTTTCTATACGTAAAGAAATATGAGCCTATGTAAGGGTAATGTATTATATACTCTTTTAAAATATAATATTTTAAAGTAGATGTTTATAAAAGTATAAAACACTTACCTAAACCAAACGGGTGTGAATGTGTCGAAGACTTAAGCGAGCCATTCGCGTCGATAAATCTCTCCGGTTCGAATTTAGTCGGTTCGTCCCATAGTTCCGGATCTGTGTGCAAATCGCCGAGCGACACGAGAATAGTGGTACCCGAGGGTATTGTATAGCCATCCACAATAACGTCAGCAAGCGTCCTTCTAGCACCAGAAAATACGGCTATTGTGTAATATCTTTGGACTTCACACACAAACGCTGTAGTGTATACCAGCCTGAAATAAAATTTTGAATTCATTTTATCATTCGAAATTAGAATTAGTTAAAATATGTATTTTTTGTTATTATATAGGTAAGCGGACGAGTATATGGGCCACCTGATGGTAAGTGGTCACCAATGCCCATAGACATTGGCATTATAAGAGAAGTTAATCATGGCTTACTTCACCAATGCGCCTCCAACCTTGGGAACTAATATGTTACGTCCCGTGTGCCTGTAATTACACTGGCTCACTCACCCTTCAAACCGGAACACAACAATACCAAGTACTGTTGTTTTGCGGTAGAATATATGATGAGTTGGTGGTACCTCTCCAGACGAGCTTGCACAAAGCTCTACCACCAAGTAAAATGTATTATAGAATAGCGTTATAGAAGCGATATTTCTTGATTTTAATAGGACTGTAAATATTGCATGCGACACTGATGGCGAAGATGTATCATTTTTATTTATTTAAAATATGAAAGCAGACTGGCCAATGAGCCACCTGATGGTAAGTGACCATCACCGTCCATACACATTGACACTGATACAAAATGTAACCATCTCTTACATCGCGAAAACAGTAAACCAAACTTCAGAATGAAGATGTTATGGTTCTTAGTTACACTGGCTCACTCAAACCGGAAAGAAACAATATAAGTATTGCTGTTTGGCGGTGATATGTGTTAAGTAGGTGGTACAAAGATCAAAGCCCTACATCAATCATCATAATATATGTGTTAAATAAAACAGACCTTTAGTTATAAACTAGGCCAAAAGTATGAGACATTGAAGAGATTCAATCGTTTTAAACATGCGATATATTGTATACAATGTCCATTAAAATTAAATATAAGTGAATCAGTTTTGTATTTGTTTAATATATTCTTTTATTGCCAAGATCATTATGCTATCAACTTGATGTTACGTCACCGTGGAGAGGCTACAGATCAACTTCTATACCGCTCTACCGGTCGTCATGACAACCAGTGGTCAAAGGTAGGATGACGTCACCCGGGTTTTTCTCTTATATTTACTTTTTTATATCAGGCCAATTATAATCTTCATCGCCAAGAACACTAATTATTTCTTGGTACATTTTTTCTTGAATGTCACCGTTACGTAATGCTGCTAATATCATAAAATCGAAGGAGCTTCCTGTCGTCTGTGCACCAGCAATCAGGAAGTCTAAGCATATACCAGTCAATTGATCCTCTGAAAGAATATATTTTTTAAATATTCATTATTTCACCCAAACTACTCAATAGACACCAACTTACATAGTACAGATGAGACCGACCTTCGAGCCTAGCCTAAACTTAATATTTTTAAGTAAAAAAAGTAAAGTAAAAGTATCAGCCTGTGTACGTCCCACTGCTGAGCTAAGGCCTCTTCTCCGTCTTTTGAGGAGGAGGTTTGGACCTTATTCCACCACGCTGCTCCAATGCGGGTTGGTAAAATACATATGGGGAAGAATTTGAGTGAAATTTGACACATGCAGGTTTCCTCACGATGTATTCCTTTACCGTCAATCACGAGATGAATTATAAAGACAAATTAAGCAAGATTCACGTGTTCTAGCCACTGGGCCATCTCGGCATTTTGAAGTAATAGTCTGTATAAGACTTGTCTGTGGGCTATTTACAGGTTTGAATGAGGTCATCTCGTCTTTTAAGGAAAATCTTTATACACCACGGCGCTCAAATTTTCGAATTCAGAACGGTGGACACATGTCAGAAAATTTCACCTGATGCATGGAGCTCTCAGGTTTTAACTATTCAATCGATATTCATAATTTTTTGCATTACTATGTCAAGTGTACAGAAAAGGTATCTTACATATGTCCCCCCCCACACACGGGGCATACACTGGTGAATTATAAATAAGCACAAATTAGCAAATGGCAAATGAATGGTCTATGCCTGGGTTTCGCAAGTCGCAAGATTATATTGATTATGTCGATACTTTATTAAAACTACATCAGTCTCTTACATTTAATCTAATTTATAATGACACTATAAACTTTCTTGTAAAAGCCTACTATTAATAATAATACTTAACAACTGCCGTATCACCCGAAAGTTTATATCATCATCCAAAGTGGATGATGATTTTTTTTTTTTTTTTTTTATTTTATAGGAAGGCGGACGAGCTTATGGGCCACCTAGTGGTAAGTGGTCACCAACGCCCATAGACATTGGCATTGTAAGAAATGTTAACCATCGCTTACATCGCCAATGCGCCACCAACCTTGGGAACTAAGATGTTATGTCCCTTGTGCCTGTAATTACACTGGCTCACTCACCCTTCAAACCGGAACACAGCAATACAAAGTACTGCTGTTTTGCGGCAGAATAATAATGATATATCGTCCACGTATTTAAAATAAGCAACACCCTTAATACTTGGCTGCAGCCCGCGTTTCAGGTTTTAACCCCTTCGAAAGAAGAGAAACTTTAAAAATTAAATGTAAATAATAATGTTGATAACAATAGGGTTCTGATTTGACAACTTTGAACTACAAATAAAAATTATGGTAGTACGCTGTCCCGGATAAGATAAAGTTGGATATTATTAGTTAGAACAGGCTATATATTACTTATGAAATTGATAAAATAAATAATCATAATAATAAATAATAATTTAATCTAAGACATTACGTAATATAAACAGATCAATATTAAATATTGCTGCTATACTAGGCATGATAGGATGGAATTATGACGAGAATTTCAGCAGCATTTCTCCGTTGAATCACTATCTCTTGTCCATTTATAGTTACACAATATTGGTTATCTTATATTAATCAATATATTCGTCTCTTATTCCAAATTATATTTTGGTTCCGTTTGCAGTTAAAACGCTTGGGCCTTGGGGTAGAATAAAGAATAGTGCAAAAAATTTCATCAAAAATACGACACCCCGTCATTGCCTCTACTTGGAATTGCGATGCAAAAGGGAAATGCTGCTAGCATTCTTGCCACCATTCTACGCGGTCATGACTTGTACAGTTATTATTTTTAAATTTTATTTGTATTAATTTAAGGTTTTAATGTAAATCAATATTAAAATAAAATAATCTAGTATATATTCATAAATTTTATATATAATGCAAAAATTATACAAATATTTTAATTCATTTTAAATAGATAATCATTTCATTTAAGGATACCTTTGACCTACAACCTAGTATTTACAATACAGTAGATGGTCTCATTCAAATGTTATATGATTAAGCATATTCGTAATATAAATTGAAAAGTTTGTCTGGTTGAACGCGCTTATGTCAAGAACTATAAAGTTGATTTGATAAATTATTTTTGTGGTTCGCCAACCGGCTTGTCAAACCTACGTCCTTTACTGTACTCCCGACAATATTATACAAATTTTCATGAAATTAAAGCATTTAAACAATTAGATTTTTTTATTATTGTATAGGAAGGCGGGCGAGTATATGGGCCACCTGATGGTATATGGGCCACCAGAAATATGTTCTATATAAAAATAAAAGCCTTAAGCCGAGATGGCCTAGTGGTAAGAACACATGAATCTTAACCGAAAATTGTGAGCGTTCAATCCTAGGCAAGCACCAATGAATTTTCATGTGCTTAAGTTGTGTTTGTAATTCATCTCGAGTTGACAAATCTACTTTAGAAAATCTACTACATTTTTATCCACCTTTGCAACAAACCTTTCCGTCAAAAACAGGGCCCTTACCTAATCAGTAGCACAATTTACAAGTTATTATTTTCTTATATATTAGGTATCTATATAAATAAAATGATAGAGGTCTGCAGTTGTGGTCAAAGACACTTGGCCCTCGGCCCCTTGCGATATCTTCATTTAACAAAAATTTATTAAAGTTTCAAGAAACAAAGATTTATATATGCACTGCGTGTTCAGTGATGTATGTTTAAACAAAGTATATTATTGCTTGCGATCTTTTTTATGTTTTTTCCTTCGTACATAAGAAAACTTTGTTAATATATCAGGTAACGCGGACGAAGTCGCGGGTATCAGCTAGTATAATATATTTTCTCACCTGTATATGTGTCTTTATTGGCATACATTTCATCAAGGAAAGCGTAAATAAAATCTTTTCCATTAACTGATTTATTTTTATGTTTAATTATTGATTCCTGAAATCAGTAACATGTTTCTTTTAAGTATATTGCAATTGTAAGTCTCGTTGGTCTTGTAGTTTGCTTATCAGTTACGCGTTTGGGTCCAGGATTTTACCCAACTTTATATTAACACGTTGCGCATTATTTTATCAGTAGTAGTAACCTCAATAATAGGAGTACTCGGTTTGTCAGTTGAAGCTTTCGATGGTGAAGTAGTATTGTGTGTAGTAACCCTGATTTAATTTAATTACGTTTTCAGTACTATGCTTTACAGTATCGTTTTTACGTTTGTGCCTGTGTGAGTGTCTGGCATTTAAGGCCATAGCTGGACTTTTAATATCAGTAATAAAATTATAATAACTTACAGTTATAATGTCACGTATTTGCTCATTCATTCTCTTAATAACGGCGTAACCGCTCCATTCGGGTGCAATAAATCTTAAGAAAGGCCACTGGTTCAGCCAGCCCCCCGCCATTGTAAATATTTTTGATCTTGCGCTTAATAATTCTATTATTTTTCTAAGCTGTGACTCCTTTATACGTTCACCTGAAATCAAATCGATTTTTTGAATAAATTCAACATTTTTATAAACAGAATTTCTTAAAAGTTTCTATAATATTAAAGAATACACATAAATTAATCTAAACACACAACAAGACTCGCCCACCGAGGGTTCCGTACAAATTTGTAGGTACATATTTAGGGTTATGTTTGATTACAATATTTTTTTATTAAATAAGCAGGTATGCATAACAGTGAAACTGTTAGGTACTACATACACCAAAATTATTAGGTGTAGGTTATACTTATAAAAAAGAAAAAAGGTTTATTTTATTCTTAGTCATATATCGAATATATAAAACTGTTTAAGCTTGTGCCAATGAAACCCTTTCATAGTCCTATCATCCCCTCACGATACGGTTAACTCAATTCAAAATTTGAACTACCATTTCTTGCATAAAGACCCTGTCTTTTTATGATTTAATTACAAAAATGTGTAGTATTCAGATTTTTCCCTATACTTGTAGTATATGACGGTTTTACTTGCCTAATTTCGTTCTTCTAGGTCAACGGGAAATACCCTGAATTTTGATTTCCTTTAGTGTCGAAATATACGTTTTTTTGCGGCATAAACGGCCGTATCCTTTTTTACGTTAACTAAAATGTTTGATGATGATAAGGAAAAAAACCCATTTTATTTTTTATTTTAAAACTCGACTACAAACTAATTTAAGATTTTTTGCTAAAAAATATCTTTCAACAAGAAACTAATTACATACTTCATAATAAGTTTACCTACTGCTCCTTGTTGTATTTAATGATGTTGGTATTAAGTGAATATTTGTGTAAACTTTGTATACACTTACTATAAGAGCAATGTAATATAAATCGTTGTAATTATTTTAATCAATTATTTAATATGTATTTGAACCTTGTATAGAGTAACTACCAAATAATAACTGTAACGAATTTTACAGTTTTTGCTTCCTTATTTAGTGTTGCAGTTATTAACTGCACTAAGTGAAGGCCAGAAAACCCAACCATTAGCGTCTCTCCACGATTAGCGTTTACCTCTCACCATTCAAATCGAAATACTATAATGGCAACAATGAGTGAGTACCAATTTTATCAACATGTAGCGCTACGCTCGTGCTACGTCAATTACAAGCTAGACAAACTTGGCGTTACGATATTATTATACAATATTATTTATCGTTGTAGCATCAAGAAGTCTTATATTATTTAGTAAAACATAGCTGGCTTGCCTTAAAACAAACTGACACATTTAACCTGACAAATTTGTTTATATATATTATATATTGTATTTAAATATATATATTTTTATAGGCCGTGACATCGTTACCGGTTTAATTGTCGTATAGTAAATTACGAGCCATTACAGGTAGAGGAAGGCGGTGTAGGAATTGTGGCTGAAACAAGGCAGGCTGAGCAGCGGTAGCCGAGTGGAAAGACGGGTCGACGACATTGTCAGGGTTCAAATCTGAACCATATTCCCACAGGACCGAAACAGCTTAACATATATGATTAACTAATAATAATGATTACCTACTATAAGGAAGAGGAAACTTGTTGATGACGACTATTGTACATCGACAAGTTTCTATTTTCGAAGTAAAAGACCACATTTTCATACCTATTGTGATATTTAAATATAATATTTTAAAACCATCTACTATACTTAGTGAGGTCTAAATAGGATACCGTCTTTGTAATATAAAACCTTACTATATTAGATACAAGAATAAAAGAATAAGGCGTTGGTAAGGTTTGCGTGGGTTGTGTACGGGCGAAGAGCACGTTTCACGCGATTTCTCTAATCGTTCAAACTCAGGTTTGTGAAACGGTGTTCAAAGTCGGATTTACTAAGTACTAACTGCACATTAAAAAAAAAAGTATTTATTTATATATATATAATTAAAGTCAATGTTATGTAACTTTAAACAACAATTAAGGCTTATTTTATTTATTTTTATTTATTTTAACTGCTCATTGGTTGCCTACTGCGATGTCGTCTACTATCGACCAATTATAATTACGATTTTTGATCTGTGATATGAGAAAGGAGTAACACCTTGTAAAACAAACTGCGTGTGACAATAATATTTCCTTCAGGCAGATAGCCTAGGAACAACTGTTATTTATAAATACCTGCTATATACTTCCATAATATATTCATAGCCGACATCGCAACTATCATTTTTATATTTATTGGATTTCCGTTGCTGTTGTCTATAACGTTTAATATATTTTTCAAATCATATTTTATGTCTTCGTGCATCAGCTCCTTTCCATAACCCATATGTTTTAAATATTTAAATGTGAACAATCTATGTTCTTTCCACAGAGGACCATCTACGAATGTTATTCCTGTAAAATGTTATATTATTAAGGAACGTGAACTTTAATTAGAAGAAGGGTAATACAATTTATGAGTAATTAGCTTGTTTTTTTTTTTAAATAATATAGGTAAGCTGATAGGCTGATGGGCTACATCACCACCGCCCATAAACATTGGCAACATAAGAAATTACTTTTTATCATTCTTTACATCCCAATGCGCCACCAACCTTGTAAACTAAGATGTTACCCCCCCTTCAAACCGGAATGCGACAAAAGTAAGTTTGTTTGTACTTACTCTTTTTCATCCATTAAATAACGTACATCAAAATAAACAAATACTATCAGTAGTTCACTAATCAGAAATGGTGGTGGTATATTAAGTAAAAATGTTAGATAATAAAATAAGAGAAGTTGGTAACTAACCACATCTTCTTCCAAACGACCTAAGTCTTAGAAAGAAGCTGTCCGGACGAGCATCAAAGGCCTTTTCATTGCTGACTTGATGGATATTTTTTTCTCCGTAAACGACCACTACCCTCTCGTTTCCCATCTTCAGTCCCAGCACATTTGTTGAATATTCTTTCGCCATTTCAGATATGGCTTTCCACTGTGACCCATATTTAGCAGTTCTTTTGTGTAAAATATTATTACAACCGAAGAACGGATACCATCTAGGACCTGAAATATGAAAAGTTATTGTTACTTATGTATTTATTTTGATTTCAATCAATGGATATATAAGATAAGGGCCGATATGGCTTAGAACGTGTGAACCTTATGATTGTTGGTTCAAACGAATTTCCATGTACGTTCATCTCGTGACGCAAAAAGTCTCTAATCTCATTAAAATTCTGCCACGTGTGTATCCACCAACCCGCATTCGACTAGCGTTGTGAAATAAGCTATAAACCTAGTCGTCAAAGGGACAGGCTTAGCCCAGCAGTCGGACATTCACGCGCTTAGTTTTACCTTACTTTTTTTATTACTATAATATATTTCTATTTTTGTCCTCGATACCTTTATGATAATTTAATGACATTACAATTGCGTACCGAATACTTGACGAAATAACAAGTTATTTCCTCAAGCAGCACAACAAGTTATGTCCTCAAGGAGCAAGCTCCAATAGCTTATCCCCCATGTTAAGAGGGCGGCATTAGGTACGCTATGTATTTTACCATACTCCGGAAAACGCGTATGAAAATTTTTATTACAAGCACAACTGCTTAGTAATTAAGACGTATAAGCGTGACAAACAGACTCACTCTTCAATTTCTATTGATAAGAAATATCCTTAGCAATATTGCAAATAAAGTAAAAAGCCGAGATGGCCCAGTGGTAAGAACGCGTGAATCTTAACCGATGATCGTGGGTTCAAACCCGGGCAAGCACCGCTGAAATTCATGTGCTTAATTTGTGATTATAATTCATCTCGTGCTTGACGGTGAAGGAAAACATCGTGAGGAAACCATTTTCATTGAAATTCTGTCACTTGTGTATTCCACCAACCCGCATTGGAGCAGTGTGGTGGAATAAGCTCCAAAACCTTCTCCTCACAAAGAGGAGAAGAGGCCTTAGCCCAGCAGTGGGACATTCACAGGCTGTTACCTAGTGAAAATAGATAAATGTACACCGTTTTCTTAGAGTTGTTATGAGAAAGAAACAAAACATTTACCGACGACACATATATATACTAATAACTAACGTAATACTTTTAACTTACCATTCTTCAACTGATTTATTTTCAAACATTATCTAGATATTTTAAAGTTTTGTCGGATTAATTGATAAAATAACTTAACAATGTTATTTCTCAGATTATAAATATAAAATATTTAAAAATAAAAAATATTATAAATATAGAAAAAAATAATAATATGATATTAAATTTAAAAAAATAATTACGAGGTTAACGACCTTTTTATGTAAGTTTTCGTCAAGGAGGATTCAACAATAAAATTAATTTGGTACTTTTAATTTCATATTATTAAAGATTTAATATTTTGAAATTGATGACTCAAGCAACTCGTGAGGATCTAAATTCTAGATAGTAGGCACTGTTTAAGCAATTTTAGTTGAGTCGAAGAATAGAAAAATTGGCAACTTTTGTGTCAACACTTGTTGACAAAATTCTATAATAAAATATACACCAATTTTGGCAACGCTGGTAAACTCAAGAAAGATAAGACAACTGCGTAGAACAAGTTATAGTGCACAATTGCGAAACACAGGTGCACTATCTATTCCCACACTTTCATAGTTCGATCTGCATTCGAACACGCCCGAAAATAATTCAGGTACAGGACTAACGAATTTACGTGCTTTCTGAGGCCCGGGATTGTACACACAACTTCTAGACTTCGGTCTGCTACTGAAAACCTTTGACAGAAAAACTCAATAACTTTTTATTGGCTCGACCTAGAGTTCGAACCCAGCACGTCGGAAACCGTAGCCTTGTGTATGATTAAATGATTACATTTTAGGAAGTATCAAAACACGAGTGAGCTGGCTCTTGACCTGATATATACGCATCCGTTAATAATGATGACTACTATTATCACCCCGAAAAATATCGAATGTCCTTCGAGAAATAATTCAAATTAAACAAGTTTAATAGACGCTGAATTTCTAAAGCTATGAAGTTCGTTGTAAGAACACAAATTGCCAATTATTTCAGCCGTGACGTAACTGTTAGTTCACTAAGAGAAAAAAAAAGAAGAGCTATAAAAGTGCAAATTATACATCCGCATTTTCCTCGAATGCAGATACCGACACCGAGTAGTCGAGAAATAAAATATAAAATATTGCTGGAAATATTACGAGGCAGATACTCGGGTAGACACGTGTAACCTTGGACGGGCGCTGAGTCTAAATGCAATGAAAGACATAATCCACTTGTACGGATGCACTGTACCAACATCTCGTTCTGTTTAATATAGGATTTTGTGATCAACTTGTTTGTAAAATTCCTAGTAACAGGACGCATACGCGCTTCGAGGAATTGTTCCCGTAAATAGCTACCGCTTTAAATGCTTCTTTAAAATATATTTAATATTATTTTTTAAACTGACGTCCGTGTTTATGGAGCCTCGTTGTATTTTTTTTTTTTTATTTTATGTTCATAGGTCTACAAAACAAAAAGTCAATCAATGAAAACATATGATTACATTTCTCTTAATGTAGACACGACATGCGCTTATAAATTAGCTTCTAGCCTATGATAGCAACAAAATAATTTTATGGACCAACACAGATTTATTATTTTCGTGTATGTACGTTTTGTGTGAATTAGGTACAACACATATAATTAGCCGCAATTACGCTTCGACTCTAATTGTTATTTAATTTTGACTAGTATCATCTGTTTTTTTTTTTTATATTATAGGAAGGCGGACGAGCATATGGGCCACCTAATGGTAAGTGGTCACCAACGCCCTTAGACAATGGCATTGTAAGAAATGTTAACCATCGCTTACATCGCCAATGCGCCACCAACCTTGGGAACTAAGATGTTAAGTCCCTTGTGCCTGTAGTTACACTGGCTCACTCACCCTTCAAACCGGAATACAACAATACAAAGTACTGCTGTTTTGCGGCAGAATATCTGATGAGTGGGTGGTACCTACCCAGACGAGCTTGCACAAAGCTCTACCACCAAGTAAATGCTAATCTAAAATCTGATTTATGCTAATCTAAAATCTAAAATTCAGTTTTAACGACCACTGTAGCGTTAAAAACTCCAAGGTAAAATAGGATAAATACTAATTTGATATGATCTAGTATAACAAGGCTAAGGAAATCCAATAGCATAAATTCTCTTGTTACTTTTCTGGCATACTGGTCTATTTAGCTAATAAGGCCAGTTGATCATATATTTGACCCGGGAAATGAATCCAGGACATTAAAAATAATAAATCGAATTCCCCTTCTTTTGCAGTAATAAAAATTGTTAGAAATAAGAGTAAAAAAATCCCCTAACTAAAAATTCATTTCTTTTTGACTTTGACACTAGTATTAGTTATTCCTTAAAAACGAGCGTCTGTAGTAATAAAATTATAGTTGTTGAAGTATTTTTTAAGATTAATAGACATTAACAGACATTAATATGATTAACAATACTATTGCAGCAACATAAAATTTTTGTTTATGTAAAAATCTGTTTAAAAATATATAATAAATTGTATGGACCTTAAAATGCATGCTGTGGCCTTCTTAAAGAGTCGCACACTTTATATTAAGTCGGAATATGTTTATAATATTACATGTGTAAGTGTAGTGACTGCTGATGGTCCTTAATAAATAAATTAATTAATTAATTAATACTATCCACTACGTTATAGGTCGCTGGCAGGGCTACACGTTAACTTGCATACTGCTCTGCTGACGTCATGACAATTGAGATACGAGATCATCAGATCACACAGGCAAGATAGCGTTTAACGGGCATTAACTTTACATAATTATCAAATTAAAATTAACAAACTTGCGAATTGACGTATGTTGCCTCGCTGTTTTATACAATTTTGCGTAACGTCATAATAAAAATGATTTATAAATGACATTTAGTATTATGTTACTAGCTATAACATTTATTCATATTTTAATTTAAAATACATCATCTTATATGTAATGAGAATAATTAGTGCCTGTTTCTAATTAACAGTATATAGAAAACTTAACGATAAAGCTAAATGTCTTAGTAATATGGTTGCTGGAAGTTTTCCTAACTTACGTGTGAGGCAACTCGCTTCGAATTTGCTCGCTTTATATATCGTACCGCTTACCCTAGGAGCTCTTTTAAGTGGTAAACTAATAAAGTAAGTCTCTATACCAGCTCATACTAACTGAAGTATTTAGTGGGCGGCATGTTCAAAGTAGCTGAGACGTCTGAAGGAGTTTTCATTTGCTTAATATGTTTGTTTGCACTATCATCTCGGTCTCGGCGGTAAAGCAAAACATCGTGAGGAAACATGCACGTACGAATAGGTATCGTATGAAAATATATCATCTATACTAATATTATAAAGAGGAAAGATATGTTTTTTTTATGTTACGGTTTAACTAAAAAACTACTAGACCTATTTTAATATTTCACCATTAGAAAGCTTCATCTCTACCGAGTAACATAGGCGTTATATATTCAAAAAAATCAGAGATCCCTACCTAAAAATGTTACCTATAAAAGTCATTATTTTGCGTGCTTTGGGTAAATTATTGACGATATTATGTAAAATTTTGTTTTTATATATAAACAGTACTCTCAACTGCTCACATAAAAGTCGCCAATGATATTCTATTATAGTTAAGCCACAATAACAATTTTGTTTAAATTATTAAATACCAATACGGATGGAATCGAATAGTGGTGATATTGGTATTATGACAATCCATTTAAATGGTTTAATAATTAAGATTGATTATGTACGTGTATATTACACTTTAAAATATTCGGATCGGACTATTGCTTTAGACATTGTGTAAAAATGTGTTTTTGTTCTGCTAGCTAGTTTTTTTATACGGTTAATTGAAATGGTCATCATGCACGGAAAAATAGCAGACGCTGAGGCGTTTTGCTAGTCGAAAGCATGGAACGGCACCTTGGAAGTGACCTTAACGTAGATAAAAATAGCTTAGTGGCATAGTGTTGTAATTAAGATACCTGTCTTTAGTTTATAATATAGCAGACCAATTATCAAATCGCAAAAAATATATAATATGTTTTATTTTGCTCTATTTCTTCCTCGATAGGATTTTTTTTTTAAGTAAATGAAAAATTCGTCACCTGATAAGTCACATAAGTCACCTGATGGTAATCTTTAAATCGCCAATACACCACCAAGCTTGGGAATTAACCATCATTTTAACTAACCAGCCTAGATTGCGCAAAGCGATAGCACGAAATATTGGCTATACATGCTAAATTAATTGATTGAAAATGCCTTAATCATATTGTAAACTATAGTTAAAATGTAAGAAACCAAAATAATAAAATTCGCAAATGATATGTTATATAAAAACAATCAATATATGTAAAAACATAATCACACACCATTCCTTTTACAATAATAAACAAATGTACTCTATAAAACACAAAACAAATCAAAATAAAATTAATAAGTAATTATTTTTGTAAATTTACTTGAATCAATAATTAAATTTAGTAATTATTTAAGTAATTAAGTACACATCACGGCAATTTATTAATATGAAATAAATTATAAACAAGTTTTCATACCATTAAATGATAGAAAGGAAAGTTACGTTTTTATTTGTTTTTAATTTAAGTAGCAAACTCCATCAAGTAATATTACAGAAAGATACTATGAAACGAGCTTGTCAGTCTAGGTGAAAATTTTCTTTTAATTAAAAAGTAATTATTAACAATTTTAATATAATTTTATAAAAAAACAAAACTATTAACGAAAATATCAATCGAAAATTTTATTGAACCTTTAAATATTAATTTTAAATCGTTGATGAATTTTTACTTATTATATGAAATAAAATATTATACATTACGTCATTTTACAGCTAATGAACGTCATTGAAAGTCAATGGGTAATAAAATATAGGACCCAAAAAATCGCATTTAGGTATAATATTATGTAGTTAAAACTCATAATTGCAATAAACATTTATTTAATGTTTGTATTCGTTCCCAAGCAACATGCCTAAAATGCATATAAGCCAATTTGCCTAATTTCTTATTAAAATTACTTTTACCACGCTTATGCTTAACGGGGAAAATAAGAAATAAAGAATGATTTAGAAGAATTTATCGGTGATTTGGGTTTTCTCTACCCATACGTAAGGGTTACAATTTTAAGTCTCTAGGTCATGTAGTTTAAGTTTTATGTTGATAGTTAATCAGGTTTAGAGAGATTGCCTTTTACAATAACTATTCCGTATTCGTACACTTCAATTTAAAACATGGGCTTAAAGAGTACTTGCAATGCCCATTTTAAAAGAATTACTAATATTCCTAGTTAGATCTCAAATTAAGCGTACAGTTTGTGTTACGAGTGGAGACGACAATAGTCCAGGTGGTCAGGATCGAACCTGAGAATACATCGCTAAGGTGGCCCGTAAGCCATTGTGCTTTTGATGCTAATAACACATTCACAGGTCGCTGATTATATCAAATTCTTTCAAATGTCGCATATCCAAGTACTCACCTGGTGGGTAATTTTTCGGCTTAACGATCGCGAAGAATGACAAAAATAACAGTATCACAATTAAGATTCCTGGTAACATCACGATAATTCTTCAACTACTAACATTAATATAACCAGCTCAGCTGGTCAGCACTGCAGCTCAACTGGTTTAGTTGTAATAATGGCTTATTTAGATATTACTATTATATTTATTTAAGTAATTATTATACAAGACTATTTTAAAAAGAAATAAAACAGACTGGACATTAATTTACAAATCGTCGCAGGATTCAAGCTAATTGATAAATGACAAAAAATTGAGGCAAACAAAAATAAACCCGAACTGTTTGAATGAAATCATTCGCGTTTGTGTTCGATCAAAGACGAACAGTTCACTACAATCAACAGTGTTGTATTTATATTTAATAAATTAAGTACTCTCTCAACAGTTAATATATTTTTTTTAAAGTACCGATTGCACCAGCTCACACTATCATTTACTGTTATTAACATTAAAAGTATATTAATAAAGCAAGTCGTTTAAGTAATACTCATTTATCTTATTAACTAATATTTGATTACAGACTTTTGCTACACAGATTATATTACACAGTAATTCACAGTATTAGTTAAATACAAGTAATTTATTTATGAACGTCAAACTATTTGGTTTTAATTAAATTTGAATTAAAAAATATTTTAAATTTAGATGATCTAAATTTTAAAAGAAGTGGGTAACACGCTTACCTGGTGGATAATTTTTCGGTTTAACGATCATATTGACGAGAAAGGAAAAAAATATAACTACCATGATCAAAATCCAGAGGAACATGTCGGTATCGTAATAACTCTTCAAATGTATAATATGTGTTTGAGACAACCAGCCTCTCGACCGTTTTAGGTTAAATGTAGTTGAACGTTTTTGCGTTATCTCTATATATACTTTTTTGGCTTGATTAACGTAATAACGTATTACGGCGAGTCACACATACCCCACACATGTGGGGAATATGTGGGCCTCGCCGGTGCAGAAGGCGCTAGATTACCCATTAAATGACCAGCGGTTCCCACTCTTCGCTCCTCGCCAACTTTGCGGGGGTTGATATAAGATCGCTTGCACATACTACCGTGCATGCATACGTCCGTACGGCTAGCTGCCTTCAGATTCTAGGAGGTTTTCGGATTGTTTTGTTATATATCACACCCAACTTTATTAAGTTTATCCATGAAGTTCGAACAACCGGTTACCTACCCTACCGTGCCTACCGTGCCTGTTATTTTTACTAACGTCCTGTCGCAAGTCGTTCCGTGACGTTCAACATAAAATTTCTAAACGACATTATTTCTTTGATAACAGAAAATAAATACTTTTCCAATTTACTTAATGTATACTTCGATTTTAGTATATAAAAATATACATATGTATTTTCATTCAAAATTACAATCGCGTTCTAGCTAGGGTAATTTTGTATAATCTGGAATCATTCAATGATCCCTGAAATTCAGACATAAGAAGTTGTTTTCTCGAAGTTATTTTTGTTTTACAATTGAGCTACGATTGAATGCATTCTAAGTACGGAAGTCGATTAAGTTCTCGTTCTTGGTCGCTAGCCCATATTCTGATACAGTTTTATTGCAGGATCATTGCACAGCTCGTCTTCGTAAAGTCGTTAAACATTTTATGCACGATTAAAATACAATTTTTTGATTTCTTGATTGATTGACTTCAAATTGCAGGCATTGAAAATCTGAAGAACTATTTTCTATCATATAATTATGTTTACATTCAAGTACACGTTTTACGTATGTCATGATGATCAGTTCCAATAAACATTAATGAACATACTATTTTTTCTTTCTATCTAAAATATGAATAGGGCAAAATTGAACCTTAGAGGTTACTAATTGAAAGAATGTTATGTCGACTGCTACTTTAATCATGTTTAATATGTCAAGGGGCTAGCATGCAAGAGTTTGACAGATTCCGATCTATTTATTTAGTCGCAGTGACAAAAATATATAATAATAGCGGTTCTCCCGCGGCTTTGCGTGCGACATAATCAAAAGTAATAAAGTATTTTAATTAAGATTTACCTGTGAAAACAGTAAATTTCAAGCAGATCAGACCATTTATATAATATTTTTTCCAACCCATTTCTCCCGTTTAGGGTTGAATTTTCATAAATGACAAAATACGTACGTTTGTCTTCTTACATAAAAACTAACGAAACCGCGCAGTTCACTAATCTTTCTTGAGGTTGGCCGCCGTGGCCGATATCGGTCTGGAGGACCTTATATATAATTTCATGCTTCTTAAATGAAAAATGACGGACCTGTCATACAAACTAGCAACCTCTAATTCTAAATATTGCTCACAAGCCTTAATATATCCAAGGTGAAAGCGTTAAAGTATAGTCATAAAGTTTACTACGATGATTGAATAATTAATTAGTCCTAGTTGAAAAAGGTCGACAGGAACAGCTGTACATTATACTCAATAACGTTTAATATTTCTTTATTCACAATAGCGCTTATTTCACTACTACTAAACCGACTTAAGAAAGAGAGATTGCCCAAAAATTAAAAATCTTAATTAAACAGCTTATTCTATGAAACACCTATTGGCGTTTCTTGGGTGTAAAGCCGACTCGTATGTATGTAACGTCATTCTTGTGTTTGCGTTTGTGATGTTGATACGGCTTTGTGCAAAAAATAAAATTAAAAATAATATTTATAAAGTTTTTGTTTATAACTAAAAAACGATTAACTGTGTCAAAGCAACAGATCAGCGTTGAAATAGTACCAGCATTTTATATCTTTAGAATTAGTTATACATTTTTTTGAATACTTGTTTCCCGAACACACCAGTTACCAAGGTCGGTGCCGCATTAGCGATTGAGAAAATTATAATAATGACGATATAAACGTTTTATGTAGACAAGCGAAGCCGGAACCCATGCAGAGATGCGATATCGGTACTGATTAGTACAGAACATTATAAGCCTCAGTTGTCAATTTGCTATAAAGGACATCACGGAGGTATCTAAGAGAGAAGTCGCCTGAGTCCTTTGAGCTAATGATATAAGATAAAGCTATGCTTCCTAAACTATAACATCGCTACGTGGGTCGTAGAGTGATGTTATATCTTGATGACTCGTACCTAGTCTATAGCCGGAGCACGAAAATAAAATCAATTATATTTATTTTATTTTATTCTGGGAATTCGATGCATATCTCTAACTGAACCTTGTGATAATGATTATTCTTTACATTGTCAATTGGCAGCCAACCATTGAATTTTATTTTCCAAACGCTTGTTATTAATTTCTTTGTGTTTTTTTTTCCAGTCAATATATCTTCAAACAAAAAAAAATAACAAAAAAACAACAATCAAAACAAATCATTGTTGTATAGTACGAGCTAATGTCTTAATATGTCTACTTATTTTCTTATAGAAATTATGTTTTATTTCCATTAACAAATTAAAACTTAACAAATAATGGAACATACTATTCAATCTCTAGTAGTGCATCTGTAAAAATTGTCTAATGCTGTAAAAGAAAAACTTTTGTTCGATTGTAGGATTGTGATCTACGAGCCATTTTAGAGATCGATCGTAATTCGTTTTTATTAAAAAGGTCTTTCGGACATATTACACATAAGCCCAAGTAACTCCAGCTAGGAGGAGCTATGACCCGAAGATGATGTTGAAGTTTTGGCGCATGTTGTGAGAGACCTATAACCTATAACAGTGGATTGCAATTGAATTATGATATTCTCGACTGACATGAATTATGATATGGTCTCTAGACTTGAACTGCCATTCCTTAAGGACTCACTTCATTACCCACCCGGGATAATGTTGACAACCGACTTATGGTGATTATCCCATTTTGATAACATGCAATCTTGAAATGTATAATTTTTGTGGTGTATGTCGCATCACTTTCTGATATATTTCGACTGTTTTTGAGCGATTAGCTTTGTGTTTGATCTTACAGAATACTAATGGTAATAGTTGGCGGGAGAGACCTTTATTAATTCATAAATTAACAAACAAAAACAAATAATAATATTTTTCGTTGTCTGATAGCTAGTTAAGCGCCCTAATATTCTGCCAATGTTATATATATAATATATATAAAACATATTTGAGTTCAATCGGTTTCAAATATCGAATTCAAAATTTAGTCAATAAAATGATTTATTATCTTATCATCTAGCTAGAGTATACTGTCTGCAGGTAAACTCAGCTTAGGGTTCCTAGTCCTAGTCAACGGTCCTACGAAAACCATGCGCTATGCGAGTAACTCCGGTTCTTTTCCGAATAACCACATTTATGCTTTATTCCACAAAGATACTCCGAGTACAGCTTAGTTCACAGCACATTGAAAATCGAACTTATACATATAATAATATCTTATTTTTAAAGCTTTTAATTTAGGTATTTGCTAATTTATAGATGAAACAGCGAAGCATTTAGTGATATCAATACATACTAAAACCTCCTAAGTTTTCTCATTTTCTGGTCTGTTTTGTGTTAAGTGTTTTCGTACTTTGTTATTACAAAAATAGAGCATACATGTTTATTAGTAAAAACTTTGTATGTTTGATTTTTCAGGCGACAAATGCGAAAAAGGTGTTGAGAGTTAGTTTTCTGACATCGCCATGGTGATTGACATGGTGATTGATTGTCGGTGACAATTTATCAAGAGAACACCCGTCAAAGGAAAAAAGTCAGAGGCCCTGAGAGTATTGCTCAGCAAATGGTGGAAAATGTGTTGACACTGTAATAGTTTAATTCATTGCAATAATTGTTGGTGGCATACAGTTTCTGTTCACATCTTAGCAATAATATTTCATGTTGTTGATTTATGAATTAATTATTATGCTTAGGTATTTGTTACGCCAATATTAAATAATGTTTTAACCTATACTAATATATAAAGCTGAAGATTTTGTTTATTAGATCCGGCTAATCTCAGGAACTACTGGTCCGAATTTAAAAATTATATTTGTGTTGTATAGTCCTTTTATCGAGGAAAGTTCTAGGCTGATTTTTTATTCATTATATTTTTATTAATTATACGCTGGTGAAACCGCGGTGCACAGCTAGTATCAAAATATATGTGAAAATAAATAGATGCTTTAGTGTTAAGCTTTAACATTTTTATGGTTAGAGAAATTATGGTAAAACAATATTAGTTATTTCATTTTCATTCACATTCATGAGTCTTCAATGGCTACACTTAGTGGTAGGTCTTTAACAAGTCCGTCTGGGTAGGTACCGCATACGCATTAGACATTCTTTAGCTAATGACCAATAGTCAGTACAGTTGTTTTCCGCTTTAAAGGATGAGTGAGCCAGTGTAACTACAGGCCCAAGGGCCATAGTACGGTTCCAAAACTAGGTAGCGTATTGGCGTTGTAAGAAATGGTTAAGATTTCATTAAGAGGCCCATTTGCCCGTCCCTCTACATATTTTTATATCATTATATAAAAATTCAATCTAATGACATAGCTAATCTGTTCAGCGTTCACATATCTCATTTGAAACTTCTATTAGCCTCTTACAGACTTACTTTTTATTTTTGTTTATTTTGTTCAATTAAAAAACGTTGTGACTTCTCAAATGTTTGATTAATAATGACAGAAAGATTGAAATCAATACTTATCTTAACAGTCGCTAAGCAACGTTTATAATTAGTATGTTTTTTTTTATATCATAGGTGTATACCTAATACAAATATATATTAAGTTGGTGGTGCCGACAAATTGAATTTCTTAAAAAACGTAGATAATGACTTAATTTACTGGAGAAACATCGCATAAGGTACATGTATATATTGTTTTTTAGGCAAAGAATAAAAGTCTTTCAGAACGACTTCGGCCACGGCGGTCAATCTCCACAGAGATTAGTCAGGACTTAATATAGTGCACAATTGTATGCGCAAATACAGGTACACTCTCTATTTCCTAACTCCCATAACCCGACGGAAATCCGACACGATCGGAAAGAGTGAAGGCGCCAGACCAACGGCTTTACATGATTTCCGAGGCACGGGCGTGTATAAACTTCCAGCTTCCAGACTCCAGGCTGGTACAAAGAATTTTCGAAAAAAAAATCTCAATAACTTTTTGATCCGACCTGAGATTTGAATCCAGGGCCTCAGGGTCTGCGGCCTAACATGCACAAACGAGGCAAACAATACTTTATGAATTTCCCTACATTATCATACCGTTTTCTGCTGTGACTTATGAGTTTGTTCCTCCACATAAGAATAGACAGACCTCTTTGTAGCTAAACTACACATGTTTACAGATTGTTTATGCGTCTTTCATCCAATTTCCAAAACGAATATGAAAATAAGTTTATATTTTTGCAGTTGCATTTTTTTCCAATCTATACTTATAAAAATAAAATGATAGAGGTCTGCAGTTGTGCGCGCATCACGGAAAAACCACTGGATAGATTTCAATGAAATTTTCTAAATTTTATTTCGTAGACACTTGGTTCTTATCAAAAACAAAAATGATTGCGATATCTTCATTTAATAAAAAGTTATTAAAGTTTCAAGAAACAACGATTTGCATATGCACTGCGTGTTCAGTGTTTAAACAAAAAATTTTGCTTGCGATCTTTTTGATGTTTTTTCCTTCGTACATAAGAAAACTTTTTAATATAATTATCAAGCAACGCCGACGAAGTCGCGGTTATCAGCTAGTTAATGATAAAATTATTTATTTAAAAACCTAAAATGTGAAGTTTTCTTTATAAAACTTATATGTAGACAATTATTTTATAAGTGACGTGAAATTTAATAAGAGGTTAATAAATAATAACAATTATACTATAAGAGAAACATCACAATAATTAATTTCATGGTTCATTTTAATAAATTACGAAATATATATTTTTGTATAATTTTATTTATGTTTGTAAATTAAAAAATATGCAAACCAAAATGATAATGATGATGATAAGTATGCTTTAATCATCATAATTATATCATCACCTAATAAATTTATATTATACATAAGCCCCGATAAGCTTGCACAAAGATCTACCACCAGTAAGATTTTTCTGATCTATATCAGTCTAGCCATGTAGGCCACTTACGTTATGAAGTGATCGACGATATGACGATAATGTTACTGTTAGTATTTTAAAATGAAGTTGTTTTGTTATGTTTGTATCATGAATTGTTGCCAAAGTCAGCCTTTTTAGTCTGGACCAAAAAATATTAGGAAATAGTAGTAAGGTTACAATAATAAGCCAGTTTATAGCTCAATTATTACAAATTAAATATTATAAACCGTCATTGATTCAGTATATTAATATTATATATACGCGCAATTACGAGTATCTAACAAAATGTGATTTACTAGCTTAAGAAAAAGAAAATGTTTACAAATTAGTCTGGGAAATATGTCACTTTTGTCACTAGAAGTACAAAATTATCGTGCATACTAGAAAAAAAATGTTTGCGATTTTTTAAGCAAAGTACTTATTTTGCAATAAATATAAACGAAATTTACATTCGGTCATAATAAACTGTCTTTTTAGTAATATGAAGTTAAGTTGCCATATAATATTATCATCTCTATTTAAGTCATTAAAAATAAATATATTTTTAAAATGACATAAGCGTACTATGAGAAAGCATAAAATTAATTTACCACAAAAATGCAGGTGTTAATGAGGAACCAAATTCAGTTGTTAATGAGGAGCTTGAATCGGTCTGGTTCCTCATTACTATAGGTATATTATTTGAAGTTATTTGACACCTTATTAAAATTTATAAAACATTCATTAAAAAAATATCTTAAAATACCGTTGCATTATACACTATAGTTTCAGAAATTTATTATAATATAATTTAAAAAAAAATAATAAGAAAAAGGGACGTGAGGCGCACAGTAAATAATTGGATTGCTTGTTAGGTTGACGTTGGTTATAATAAAATGTAGTAAGCATATTGATCGTACACAAATACTGAATTATAATTAAAGACATGTCACTATTTTGAGTGATATTACAAGATATTTTAATAAGCATATGTATAAGAAGAAAACATGTAGTCCATTAGAGTTATATCATACACAAGTTTGATACTCTAATTAAAACCTAAAGCTGCGAACTAACACGAGGACTTATCGTAGAAGACGTTATAGCTTTTCACAATAACTATTCAAACTTAGTCCCAATTTGAGCCCTAACCCCGAAATCAATAGGTCGTATGGTGCACAGTCTGGTCGTATGGTGCACTGAAAGTACGTTCGCCGAGACCTTTAAATACGTATTCGCTTTTTTTAGCTTATCCATATCTGTAGGTTAAATTTTGCGTTATGCCCTAGTACTCATTGTATACCACACATTATTCAATTCATTACAGAAATTAAATCTTTTTTTATTTTTAATGTGAACTGGAAACTAATTAAATCATGTATTTTAAGAATGAACTATATAATTATTTCGAATAATCGAATTATAATATTTGTTATGTTTACGTTAGTATCTTTATTGCTAGCTCCTTACATAAATACATCACCAGATAGTAAGTGATCCCTAAATGTGATCGAACATTTCTATGGTATAAGTAACAGCCTGTGAATGTCCCACTGCTGGGCTAAGGCCTCTTCTCTTTGTGAGGAGAAGGTTTTGGAGCTTATTCCACCACGCTGCTCCAATGCGGGTTGGTGGAATACACATGTGACAGAATTTCAATGAAATTTGACACATGCAGGTTTCCTCACGATGTTTTCCTTCACCGTCAAGCACGAGATGAATTATAATCACAAACTAAGCACATGAAATTCAGAGGTGCTTGCCCGGGTTTGAACCCTTGATCATCGATTAATTCACGATTCAGGCGTTCTTACCACTGGGCCATCTCGGCCATTTCTATGGTATGCCAGAACAAAAATAAATATATGGTAGAATACTCTTTATGAATTGCATTGGATGCTCCAATTCAAAAATTGACTATGTCCACTTTTCTCTTTTGAGCAATGAGTGAAATAAGCACAAATATATTTTTTGAAAAGAAATTACAGGGCGCTTAAAAAATAAAAATGGTATCAGATTATAGAACAAACTAAAGTTTTTATAATGACACAAAAACAAAACCTATAAAGCTATTTAACACCTGTAATTGAAAAAGTAAAGTTTTGCACTTATTCTTAAACAACTGGACTCAGGGAATTCTTTTAATTTTTTGTGGACTAAGGTATTCAACAAAATCTGTAACTGTATTCTTGTAACCCTATTAATAGAAATAGAAAATCACAATATTATTAAGTTTTGTTGCAAAACTTAAATTTATATTTACAGTTTCTTATTTCAGGTAATGTACGGTACAAAGGGTAACTTTAAAAGTTTTCTCTAATTGATAATAATAATTATGTTAGAAAAAAAACAAACAACAAGGTAAAAGGTTACCTGCAGCCATCTTGAAATTCAATCAAAGGCTTTTTGCTAAAAACGTATACTTATAGGGCAAGGGATTTAGAGGGAATATGGATTTTTCGAATTAACAATATGGTAATTTTCTTTTCCTAATTTTGAAAAACCTACTTAGAGATTAATTAAAAAATAATTGATTAAACCTATAGATATAGATAGAGAAAAAAAAACGGTCAATCAAGCTGAGGCACTAATGCGAAAAATCCCTTAGTGGACTGGGGGATTTTTCGAATTGTATCGTCCAATTTTTCAACATTCTGTCTAGTATTTGATTTTGACCACATCTTGTTCCGATGACTTGGCAACACAGGTGGTTTGTCAAGTCTATTAAAACGTCTGACGTAATGATTATGTACTCTGTGTTGATTGTCGTTCGCTGTCAATTGTCAAAGCAGCAACGACACCGTTGTTTACCAAAAGCGTAGCTAGCGAAAGTATAATTTAAAAATTTCTCTAATTAGTATTTAAGGGTGAATAATGACGTGTAATAACCAGCAAAACGGACCGATTGTTATGAAATTTTACATATACACTGTCAGAAGTACAGAAAAAGGTACCTGATATGTCCGCTTCCTCACACGTGGGCAAAACCGCGGTCGAAAGCTAGTATTTGAGAAATATGATGAACACAGACCACTGGACCAACTTATCAGCAGGCAATCTATTTTTTATTTAATTTAACATACATATAGTTTAAGCATATTTAATTTGTACCAGGATTCCACTGCATCAAGTAATAACCAAAATATAGATTTGTTTTTGGAAATCCTAATTAGGTTTCATTGAAAATGTTGTAATTAGGCAGTGTAAAACGTTCTTATACTGGACATAGTAAATGCTTTAAAAAAAATAAAAATTGGTTGCCTGTAAAGTCGGTATACGGGCGAAAGTTTTACGTGACAACGACTTTGAGTGGTAAAATAATTTTAATGTGAATATTCATTCGTATAGTAGGAAGAAGGATGAAATAATAGTAACAATTTAAAACATTTATTTATACAAAGAATTATATTTAAAACATTAATTTATACAAAGAATCTCGCACTGAATTTCATATTAACAAAATTTTATTTTTACCTTTACACATACATACGTATTTATATACAAATATACATACAATAACTTGCAATACATTTGCGTACAATGAAACAGCGTTCTGTCTCTCTCGCTCTTAGGCGGGCTAACCATGCCCGAGTGGAAGGGACGCGTGCCTCTCACTCGCTCTCATTGTGAGCGCATAACGTGAGCGGAGCGTAACGCAGTTTCTTGAAGTGTCACCCGGCAAACCAATTTATAAGACGTTGTCACGTCAAAATTGATTTGCAGTTTTGTCAATGTTTCTATTTTTCTATGCTTATCTCCTTGTAGATTACATTTATGCTTATAGGTTGTTTTTATGAAGACTATTATACACGCTAAAACCTTTTGGTATATATTAAGACATGGAAGTATTCTTTTATTTGATAATAATCTCACACCATCATCACAATTTATAACACATACAACATTTACAAAATTGTATGTACTTTCTTTCTTCACTATATTGCCTCTTATTAATGTATTTTATTTCAATAATACTTGTTATATATGACACATATGCTCAACATCATCCTATACTTCACTCAGTGGTAGAGCTTTGTGCAGGCTCGTCTGGGTAGGTTAGTCTCTCATCAAATATTCTACCGCAAAACAGCAGTACTTGGTATTGTTTTGTTCTGGTTTGAAGGGTGAGTGAGCCAGTGTAATTAAAGACACAAGGGACATAGCATCTTAGATTCTAAGGTTGGTGGCGCATTGGCGATGTAAGTGATGGTACTCATTTGATACAATGCTATTGTCTATGGGCATTGGTGACCACTTACCATCAGGTGGCCCATATACTTGAAACTGACGCCCTATGATGGTAATTAAAAAAATACAACTAACATATATATATACAATATTAACCATTTTTGTGTAACATATAACACAGTCTATTTATGCTGTGATTTTTATTTTGAAACAAAATTTGTATAATAAACATATAATAAATAATAAATAACAATATAATAAGCGAATGTGAATATGCTGGTGTATAGTTTATTTTTATATATGTACTAATGAGTTGCTCATTGACAATTTTGCACTAGTAATTTAATTATAGGGCAATACTATGAGAGATGCTGCATGTATTGCATGATATTCTGTCACACTTTGTATGTTAACAAATCTATGAATATTATTTACTTTTTGTACTTTGGGACTTTCATCAGGCTGGAGAATGCATTTACAATTAATAGTATGAAGGCTGAGCGTTATTTTTCCGACGAAATGTCAGATAAGAAACTAGTGATACAATAAAAAACATATACTAAGCTCTTAGTTCTAGTTGAATTTGTCACTTGTGCTCAGAAAAAAACTTGCTAAGTATGCATACGATTGAATACATTGTGATAATTCTTGTTTCTTCTTCAGCACATATTTTGTCCTTAAAGCGAAATTGCGTTCGCTGTGGCTGTTGTACCTATTCAAAGAGAACATGCACAAAATGCGAAATGAGCGAAATATGTTTGATTGGTTGAAACTGAATCAGTTTATGATTTTAATAAGAATATTGTATTTATGTATTGCAAATAATCGAATAATAATATTTGTAAGATTTCTGCGAAAGAATTATTAATGTATGTGTCCAAAACAACGAAACAAAATATTATTTACTATATCTATTTGTTTTTAATAGTTTGTAAATTAGTGCAAATGCAATATTAGATATGTTATGTGTTATATATTTATATGAAATTGACCTGCCATGGCATACTATGAATGTTAGTATCTTGATTGTAAGCCCCTTTAACTAATACACCATGATGACGATAGTATGTGGTCACCCACACTCATAGGCACACAGTCACTGCTTACTGTCTGTAATTACACTTTTACAACGATTCTTCAGGGCATCTTACTGCTGTTTGTTGGTTGAAAATTAATTGAGCGGTGCTAGTGAGCGGCAGTAAAAGATTATCGATATTTCATCGATAAAGTTATGTTATCCCTATATGTGACGAGAGCAACTCTTGTCTCTTCTCTCTCTCTATCTCTGCAAAATGATTGTGTTATTGTTACTAGTATTTTTATATTGATATTTATCGATATCTATTTCAATTTCAGAATGCTGTTTGACTGACAAATGAGTGATATATGAAAAATTGTCATTTTAGACATGAGAGCTGCACACTGAACAGTATATTCGTCCCACTGGCATTATCGGAGCAAGGAGTTTAAATTATGTAAGTAAATTAATTTATTATTTTATTATACAACCCAATTCCTAGTGGTAATCGAAGCCCAATGCCCGAAACTCAGAAATTTGCCCAACCCAATAAGTCGAGTTAACAAACATGTCATTTACGTGGCAGTCTTCTCAACATCATTAATTAAATCGCAAATAATAATCGCCATCGCAAACAGTAGTTTAAAAACAGTAGTAATACAATAATAAATAATATAATGTTAAACATTGTGTACAGAAAAGCTTTAAGACACTAAGATATTTGAATGTGTATCACGCATGACAACAGAAATTATAAAATTCAAAGAGCGTAATATTACCTTAATAACAAATAAACAACATCATAAAGAAAATAAAAATATATACACAAAAAGAAATCCGGTGACTTTCCCATGAAAGCCACCTTAATATAAAAAAACTTTATTTAAGTGGCTTAAGAAATTTATAATATAATTTATATTGATTTTTTACTAATATTCTTACAGGCTCAAGTTGTATTTCTCGCGGGCAAAGTCGCGGACACAGCTGCTGCACTATAAGCAAACCTTCACTTCACTCATGCTATGGCTGCTATATTTAAATCACAGACGGCCGACTACTGAAACGTCCCTCAAAGTTAAACGCTACTTAACATTGAAAAGCTCCTAAATTAGTATGCGAAATTTTAAATTAACAGTGTCTCAAATAATTAAGTTAATGCAACATAATTATTTGAGACACTGTTAATTTAAAAATTTCGAATATTTAAGTGACGTTTCAGTATTCGGCCGGGAATGTGTTTAAATCGCGCTATCAAATGCACGAATGAAACAATGACGTCTCGTAAATAAAATGTTCTAAAGGTAAGAGTCCTATTAATACACTTTATTTCAGCCGATATTCGATTTTCTGGAATTTAAATATCCCGAATAATCGAATAAGAATAATACATGTAAGATTTTTGCGAAAGCATCATAAATGTTCAAATCAAATGAAAATATGAAATAGAATATAATTTAGTACGTTTATTTGTTTTAATAGTATATAATACTGCGTTATATGTAAAGCGTTATGGGCCCGCGCGTGTCTAAACCAGCTCGCAAGGCTATCCCACCAGGCCACACATAATCTCATAGTAGCTGACAATTCGGCAAGTCCGACTTATGTCAGAAATCGATAAATCGATAATTTATCTGTTTAATAAAACTTATTCATGGTGGCAAAATTCGACATTATCTGTTTATTAAAACTTTTTATGTGACAGGTGACAATTCGCCAAAAACTTCAATTTTGCTTTAAAAAATAGAAAGTTGTCACGACATATTGACGTATTTATAGAATTATAATTATCCAACAATTCTGACAGGAGTTATCCACTGTCGCGAAATCATATTTTGAGGTGTGAAGTTGTAAGGCAGAGTTTATAAAAGGCGTATTACAAAAAATTTACGTTTTTGTGGATTTCCATTTCAAACGCTATACAAAACAAAACAAACAATCGAAATTGCTATTCATTTAATTTATATATTTTAACCACCTTTAGCTTTAATGATATTATAAGTAAACAGGTGTAGATAGGTTACATACATAGCATTCATTCTACGAAAATGACACTGTTACGCACACATAAATAACTTTATATAGCAATTTACACACTACATTACGATTTGTCGCTAAAGTAGGGTGGCATGATTTAAGTATCACGACACGAATATAGACGAATATATTTGCGAGAGTGCATCGTCTCGTGTCAAAGAAACGACAAAGAATAAATTATCAGACAATACGTTTTTTTCTTACCCGGATTTATGCCTATGAATGCGATTACTCATAAATTCATTTTGTAAAAGTTCCTAAAAATTCATTGAAAATAGGGAAATAAAAACTATCAATAATTTTATAAAAATTTACATAAACAATATCAACCCACTGGATGCATCTTTCGATGGCAATCTAGAAACAATTAATTAATTTCATGATTATACATCTAAACACTTCTTTACTACATACTGAAAAAAATATTTATTTATATTTTTATTTCAATTCAGTAATATAATATAATTAATAATTTAATATTCTTTTTCATTTATATAAATAAAACAAACATAATTATAAAATTATTATATATGTGCCAACTGCCACCACTGTTTGTGTTTTACACTATGATGAGTACCGTCGTCTATCTCTATTGCACTCGTTCATTAATATACTTTTGTTGCATTCATTCATTTCTAACGTCATATATTACGAATATAATATTTGATTTGTGAAAATATTAAGATAAATAGTAAACTTACTAATGAAATGTGATTCCTTAAGTTAAAGAAGTTTTGCTAGTATAATTTGTGCAATATCTCATAACACACGACGGCATTTCCGGTTATTATGGGTCACTTTTAATTATAATTGTACTCGCTGCGTGACGTATATCCATTGACAATGGTGACATAATACTGAGGTGAAGTGTGGATAGTAATCCTGATTGCGAACTAGTGCTCACTGAGTGCTTGTAACCTATCTACACCTTTTTTTTTTTAGAGATATTTATTTACATTAAAACCTTAACTAAATACAAATAACATTTAAAAATAATTATTATTACACCTTTTTACTTATAATATCATTGTTTAGCTTCATAAACAAAATTATTTGTGAATATTTGACATATTTTTCACTTTTATTAAACACATTTGACATATTATGTCAAATGACACATTCATGTCGGATTGTCAGATTTTATTAAACAGGGCCCGTTAGGTGTGTTATTATTACTAGTATTTTGATATATATTGATCGATAATAATTTCGATTTCAGAATGCTGTTAATCAAGAATATCGAAACTATCAGACTGACAAGTGAGTGATTACGGAGAAAATTTGCCATTTTGGACATAAGAGCTGAACCCTGAACAGTATATTCGTCGCATTGGGATTAAGGGAGCAGGGGGTTTAAATTATGTAAGTATATAATTTTATTGTTTTATTAGACATCCCAGGACCCATTCTCTAGTGGAAGTCAAAGGACAATGCCTAAAATTCTTGGGCCGGGAGATACTGACACAAATTTTCTGGTCATTTGGAGTCTTCAGGGGTCTAATTACGTAATGACGAAAAGAAAAATTATGGTCATAGCGCTGGTACCGGGGCTCACAATCGCGCTGCCGCTCCGCTGCATCCTTCTGCAACATGACATTCGCACAAAGAGTCTATTTCCAACAAGCACATGTGTTTCAAAAAACATGCACTACTAGTATTTAGGAAAATGAAACCTAAACTTAGTACATAGAGGGTTATTTGTAACGACCCAGCAACCTCGCAGGACTAGATAGCTAACATCATAAACAACTTGTGTTTTACGACGCCGGAAATAACTCCATACATGAAAAAAAAAATTGACGTGAGTAGGTCTATTTTTCATTCATAAACGATTTATAAACGTAGATTTATAAACGGTTAAGCGGGAAATTAAATTAATACATATTTTAAATGAAAACCTAGCGTCCCGCCCCGGCTTCGCCCGGGAGGCAGAACGCAAATCTGATATTGTCCTTAATTAGATGGCCAAGGAAAAAAGAGCAGCACGCAAGTACCAACGAGCGTTTGCTTGTTTTCCTTGTTGTGGGATGCTTAGAATTAATTTTGCAAATTCAAATTCAAAATACTTTATTCAATCTTGAAATATTACACTTTCTTATTGATTGTCAAACTGGAGTCCGTAATGGAATCCATAGTAACGGGAGTAATTAATTTGTGTTTGTTCCTTGTACCAATGTTATGATACTATATGTTATGTTACACAATATGTATTGAGAAGCAACAGTTAATATTTTAATTTCTTTAAACTCTTTTGTGGGGCAATGTATACGTTTCTTCAACAAAATCCCAGAAAGCGTTCAAAATGCCCCAGTGGCTAAATTTAAAAAAAAATTGTAATGGATCACTTGTGTGCTAAAGCTTATTATACAATTAATGATTTTATGGATGCACACCTGATGCACACGTTGGGAATGAGACGATCGCTGCATGGCTATTTCTATTTATTCTTTTGTACTATACATAAAAAAGACAAAAAATCCCGCTGAGGTTTTTTCGCCGGTTCTTCTCAGGGCTGGGTGTATTTTCTACTATCAATAAGCAAGTGTAATAGTTCAATCTTGAATAAAGTATTTTGAATTTAAATTATTTGGCCACGACTGTATGTGCCTTAGTGGTAAAGATCTTAAAAAACCAATACTTCAAAATTTAATTGTTGATAAAAAATTTCTTCTTTTCATTTTGTTTCTTTTTTGCTTTAACTTTGTATGCAGCATAGCTTTTCTTGTATATTTTTATTTTCTTGTTTGTTTCAGAACATGAACGAATTCAGCCATCTTCATGAGAAAATAAATAACAATTTTTCAACAACCTTCAATACTTACCATAATCTATAGTTTAAAGTAAGTTATTTTATTTTAAGTCTATTTTTTTGTAAATATTATATTCAAAAGTTATCTGTGCGTAAATATTTATATAAAAAAAAACAATGTATATAAAAATCAGTTGATGTCATCATGCATATGATACTATCTCGTAATAAAGGCAAAGTAAATAATTTGTAAATTAATATTGAATACCACTGTACTTCCAAGTTCCAACGGTTAGAAATATTTTTGAAAATCTAATAATTCACAAATTATCTAAATACACTTATTTAAGTAATAAAGATGATATAGTATTGTTTTCCGTATATGACCAAGTGAAACCCTCTGAGTTTATTTATTCGGCCCTTCTCAGGTTTCAGGTTCTGACGTTATTACCGAACCGGTGGTAGATATTTGAGAATCAATAAATATGTTTCTGAAAATCATTACAATATGTGTTTTTTGTAACCAACCTTCTTAAAAATACAAATGACTAAAGTTTGTATAAAATACATTAAAGAAGATCATTCGTAAATACTCGTATTCATCTTCATCATCATCATCATCATCATCATCATCATATCAGCCAAAAGACGTCCACTGCTGGACAAAGGCCTCCCCCAAGGATTTCCATTTTGGCCGGTCTTGCGCTGCCTATTATACTCGTATTATTCTTATTAAATCGAAAGTAAAGCATGATATGCCATTAACACAAAATTAGGAGCTTAAATGTATTTAACAATCTTGATGATCTCTGTAACTCCCAATAGAGTCCTGTGCCGAGAGCCAAGAACAGAATCCTGTGGAACGCCTCAGCCTACCCAATGCCAGACAAGTTGCCTATCGCCTTCCTCCCAGAGGACCTCCAACACCCGGAAGTATGGGGGCATACCCCCAGCAGCCTTCTAAGAAAGGGAAGTACCCCGTGGTGTTGACGTGCTGATATGAATGTCTTCAGTTTTATGGAATGACCAAGCAGTATCTTAAAGATCAAAACGTGCTGCTGTTATACTGGTAGATCGAACTGCGCTTATCACCATTTGGAACTAGCAGCAAATGAAACGGCCAAGCGGCCATTAGGCATATCCTAATTTTCTGATGAAAGTGCTTATCAGAAAATTTTACATTTGGTTTATATATTTGGAAGAATAATAACTGAACCTGGTACGTACTATTGAAAGGATTTGTAAGCGATAAATAAACTGTAATTTTTTCGAATGGATTTACACAGCGAAAGCGGAAGATTGCGATGTTCTCATACCCGAAAAATGGCCTAATGAAGATGAAAAAACATTAAGTTTGGAGAAAAAGAGATTCGTACGTTGACACACAAGTTGTAATGGTATGAACGAAATATTATCAGGGCATTTCACGATTATTTAGTAAACAAAAAGGTGCTACTTTTACGCCGCTCATCAATACTGTCTATACTGTACAGTTTCAACGAGCGAATGCGAGATAGAATTTTCGCAGACGAACTTGATAATGACTGCACAAAGAACTACTCTTTTAGTAAAAACAGTTTTATATTAGTATTCTTAGTAGCTATTGATTATCAAGTTCAACGGTCCACCACTAAATCTTTGACCGTTTGAAGTATGTGGATTCATGGTTATATAAAAATGATCATTCTGCCACGGACCAAGACTGTAAACTTCGTAAGCGCGATCAGATTTATTTTGAAAATTTGGTTAATAGTAGACTGCTTTAAAATTTAAGTACCTGCCTTGGGCTAAGTATATTGACAATGAAACTCCTTGCATCCTATCATTTTACAGTCCATTCTTATAATTATATAGCATGACTATCCTAAGATTTTGCTTTTTTTTCTTGATGCTTTTATTTGTTTTTCCTCAATGTTTTCCTCGTGACTGTGCAATATGGCGGTACTTATATAATACTAGCGACCCGCCCCGGCTTCGCTCGAGTAGCAAAGTAAATATTCCTAAAAAAGACAGCGGGACGCGGGGGCGCGCAGGTGGTTGCATCGCGCCTTAGTATGATGTGGGACCGCTTGAATTTATTTAGTGCGCGATAGTTTTAAAATTACGATAACTCCTAAGATTCATTTAAATGGTATGGTGCACAGGGCAATTATAATATACATGACATGCTTAAAGTAAATAACCTATTTAATTTGATAAGTATTAATATCATATCCGCTTTTATAGCTTTCCAATTATCACATTGTAACCATTTAAAAAAAATTAAAGTGGGTATAGTTTGTTATCCTTAAAAGATAGACATATACCATCGCGGAATTTTTTGTAGATCTATGAAAGTGGAACAATTAGGGATTTTACATAAATTATACACGTAAACCTTCCTATTGAATCACTTTATCCATTGGTGAAACCGTATGAAAATCAGTTCAGTAGTTTTTTAGTTTATCGCGTTCATACAGACAGACAAGAAACGCGGGGCACTTTGTTTTATATTATGTAGTGATTTTAATAAAAGGTCAATAAGGTATTTATAACTTTATCATTATTTTTTTATGTTTTGTAATATTGTTTAATATGTGAAACTTCTGTTGAATAAATAATTTAAATTTACTGCCTTTATTTTAAGTACCCGAGGTGTTATTCTTGCAAAAATGCAATTATATATTTAATTAAATAGCAATGTATCTAATTGTTATTGGAGAATCATTCAGAGTTGTTATTTTAAAAAAGAAATAACATACAATGCAATATAAATCAAAATGACCTTATTTGTTAACCTACTTTATTCCCCTTCCCATTAACACAACTTGCATGAATAACAATGTATATTAATATCTAGATGGTATCGATGCATACAATGAACGAACAGTCTGTAGGTATTTCGTATCCAAAATTTACAAAAGGAGAAAAGTGCATTTTCACGCATTTGGTGCTTACTTTCTCATTAACTTTGCTCATTATATTAATATACTTGGTTCATTTGTTTATTGTCGATCACCACGTCCAAGAGGTTTTTATCACTAGGAGATTCATTGCCGATAAAAATGGTAAGTAAGAAAAATGTTTCACAATTAACCATTAAATAAGTGTCAAGTCATTGTTACCAGAACTTTGGACCGATTTTAATAATAATTTTCCATCATAATAATGTAGACATTCAATTCAACTCGTCATGTCACAATTGATTTGAATGTTTCAATATTGATAATATTTTTTTTCAGTGGGGCGGAAACGATGCCAATGGTAGATAAGGTTTAAGCATAAAATGAAACGACACGTATCTAAACAGATTTAATTTGATATCGATTGATTTGAAAGTTCATGTCAGGTTTTTTATTACTGATTAAGTATCCACTTTGTTCATCTTCTAAGAGCGTCTTTATTAAAACAACAATTTTTAGAGTTTTTTTCTGTCTGTCTGTACCTTTGTACCCGCATCACGCCATAACTACTGCACATAACTGAATGCGGTTTTCACCGATGTATTGCTAGAGGTTTAACTTAAAACAGGCTATCTGGTTGTCAGTTTGTCTGTGCAAAGTGTTTGTTTTATTTCAATCGGTTATAAAAAGTTTTATTAATTTAAAGAATCATTTCGATCATTTATTCGATATAAGTGCTATAAAATAACTGTTCAGATGAATTGGTTGAAACTTGAGCTACCTATAAATGATAGTCTGTTAAATGACCATTGAAATGTAATAGGAACAAAACAACGTTAAAAAATGTGCATTTTCAGAGTTTTAGATAATTCCAATGTAAGTTGGGCTGAGATCAATATGATCGATCATATAAAATAGGGTTCAGCTTATGCTGGTACAATTAACAGGGACTGGTATAACTGTGTCTGTATTCGTTTGTAATATATTTTGTTGGAGTATTAGCTTATTAAAAAAGCTGTACATATTACGAAAAAAAAAACAGAATATGTAAAAGATTAATAACAAAAGTAATAATTATGTACTTTTGTTTTTTGGTACTATATGTATATATTTAACTAGCTATTGCCCGCGGCTTTGCTGTTGTTAATTGGTAAGTATTAATAGTTGTATGAAAATCTGTGTTGTTAAAGTAAGTGGCATGAAATGTGATTCTGGTTAAAAAAGTATATTACGGTGAATTATCGTCAGTGATGGAAAAAATTAAAAAATGGTGCAACCCCCGTCGGGAACGAATTTCTTTGCTATATTTATTCTACTCAAAACGAGTGCACCCCTACATTCTTGAGTTGGTTGACGCCGGTGTGATGTGCTCAATATCGCTGTACGGTACACACATGGGTAGACGCGCCCTCACCGCTAAAAACAAGGCCCTTCTGCGGAGACCACAGAGTGTCAAAGTGGTGAGGGAGATTCGTGGCTATCGTACGGTGTCGTGGACGGCGGTTACACCTCACGAGCGATCCGCCCTGAGACCTGCAGGTGGAGGTGCTCGCGAGCGGCGACTAGAGAGGATCCGCGAAGGTGGGGCGAGTCAGTGCTCTAGCCCCACGATTACTGATTCGCATAAGTGAGGAAGTTCTATGGTCCACATCAGCAACCCTTGCAATGAAGGCGATCCGCCCTCACTGAGTCGCTGGGTAACAAGGAGAAAAAAAAATGAACAAAAAAACCTCCTGCCACGAGTGTGGTGCACCACTGGACATAGCACCCCACCCTGTATTCGGGAACCCACTAGAAATGGAGGCCCTCAAAGCTGGGCTGATCATCAGGGCGCACGGTAAAATGCGCAAGCGACCCCCTGGCGCCCCCAATCAGAGAGGATACCACTGAGTTTTTAGTGGGTATTTCGGCGCCAAAGCCGACAGACCCTCTTTATGCGGCAAAACGCATAAAAGAGTTTTCCCAGCGCAAAAAAAATAGTTAAATAGGTTGTTTGAAAATATACTCATACTTATTTGTTTTCGGTTTGTAAAGATCTTTGTAAGTTGAAGTTTATAGATTGGATAGGAATTTCGTTCCGTCGCGTCATAAATTTTTTTTCTCATTATTTTGTTAATACGTTATCGGTTAGTTGATAATAAGCACTCCATTTAAATAATTTTCAGTTTTAAAAAGATACAGTTTCCTAAGAAATTATCGCTTGCAGTCACAAAAATAAAACGCAGAGAAATATATTTATGTACCTATATTGGAATATATCTTGAAATGCTGTTTACCTCCTGACCAATGGTTTATTTCCCAATCTAGATCCAGTTAAAATAAAAATAAAAATGTTATATATACACAAATATTATATATAAGTCTGTTCTTAGTAATTTCTATAAGATAAACGCGGGTGAAACCGCGGGCACAGCTTGTTATATATAAGTATTTCGATAAATTTGCCATTAGGTATGTATTTTATTTTAATATCGTTATTTATAAGAATGTCACGGAGTGAACGCCCTATTTTTATTCTGCAAAAGAACAGATACTAACCAATCATTTTTATTCTTATAGATTATCCCGAACTCGACACCGTACCAATAGGACAATTGTTTATAAAAGTCAGTCCTGTTATTAATATTTGTAACGTTATGTTATTGGCACCTGATTGGTCGGTAGGCCCCGGACATTGTTTAGCCATGAGATCCGACCCGGAACTATCACATTTATTATTCACTTGGAGGATTCAATATAAATATAGTAATACAGGTAAAATCTTAAGATATTAATCTACATTCCGTTTCACCGCCGCAAATTGCAATTATACGTAATAATAAGAATATTAAAATCTCCGAAATATATTTCACACGGAACTTTAGTACGTAATAATAGATCTGGTGACTACTGGTACATGACACAACGTGAATCTGGACTTGCATAACAGGATTTCGGAGACACTAACTCCGCTACTATTTACGCAGATGTTACAATCAAAAGAAGTATTGTTCATCCACATTTCAACAGGGACACGTTTGCTAATAATATTGGACTTGTACAACACGTTCCTTTTCGTGGTCAGCTGAAATATAATAGTAAGTATTTAAATATACCGTAATTATTTAAGAACTGATAAATGCTTTTTAAGCGAACAGTTGAGGGTTCGAAATAAGCTCTATGGTCATTTTTATAGGTTTTATATTTCATATAGGATGTTACCGTACCTTTTTAATGATAAATTGAATGTATCTTTGTACTTTACGTTGCTTAATCTCATAATTCCTATATGCTCATCCAAAAAAATTAATAGATTAGTGCAAAAGTTTTATTTTATATAATACTAGCTGATACCCACGACTTCGTCCGCGTTGCTTGATATATTAATCAAGTTTTCTTATGTACGAAGGAAATAACATCAAAAAGATCGCAAGCATTTTTTGATATTGGGCCAATTGTCTAATAAATTAAATTTAGAAAATTTCATTGATATCTATTCAGTAGTTTTTCCGTGATGCGCGCACAACTGCAGACCTCTATTATTTCATTTATATAGATTACCACTTCATTAGAAATATGCGACGTTTATCAAGTTATCGTTTGCATTGATTTAAAAAAAAGTTGTAGTACCTACGTATTATAGGTATTATATTTATCTAATCCTTTAGTTGAATTTATGCTCTACTGATAAATACACGTTTAAACACGTTATAATAACGAAAAAGCCATCTATTTTCAGTGAGTATTATGTTGTATATTATGGTGTAATATATATTTTTTTTATTGTATAGGTAGACGGACGAGCATATGGGCCACCTGATGGTAAGTGGTCACCAACACCCATAGACAATGGCGTTGTAAGAAGTGTTAACCATCGCTTACATCGCCAATGCGCCGCCAACCTTGGGAACTAAGATGTTATGTCCCCTGTGCCTGTAATTACACTGGCTCTTCAAACCGGAACACAACAATACAAGGTACTGCTGTTTTGCGATAGAATAATTAACTTGTGTTCATATACTTTACAATAATATCCAAATATTTTGCAATTCTAAGAATATTTAAAACCTAGATATTTAATGTTTCTTTAAAGTTTTTTAGTTGTTCCTATCGTCGTATAATAATTAGACAAAAAAAAATTGCTATGTAATACACCATCAAGCCTGCTATTTGTCATAACTATTTTTAAAGTTATTTAATAAATCATTTTAATGTGCAGTTAAGTAATAATTTACATTTAATAGTACGGTTACTTGTTTGCTAGGAATAAATTCGGATAAATATAACATATATCTATACTAATATATCCAGCTGAAGAGTTTGTTTGTTTGATCCGACTAATCTCAGAAACTACTGGTTCGAATTTAAAAAATGTTTTTGTGTTGTATAGTGCTTTTATCGAAAGGAAGGAAGTAAGGTTCTGGGCTGATTTTTATTAATTATATTTTTATTAATTATACGCGGGTGAAACCGCGTGGCACAGCTAGTTATAAATATAAACACCAACGTGCGAGACTTTCTACATGTTATATTTTATTAAAAGAGGAGGTAGGTTCTATTGAAATTATCATATCCAATCAAAAGTACGAAAACCTAAAATATCTACTTGTTTACGAAAAAACCTACGATGTAGTTTTAATTTTTTTTGTTTAATAATCTGTGGTTGATATTTCATGTAATTCCGACATGCGTTGTAATGTCTCTGTTTATTTTTTTGCAAGCCACTACCACTCGGGTGCTACTTATTGTAATTGATGGTAGGTATTACGCCTGGCACCTTCTCATAATTACTTACAACTACGGAGTCAACACAATCTGAACAAAAACAAACATTACCCTACCTACGTCCTATATACCAAGTTTTTGTTATTTTTATATTCTAAAGAAAATTAATTAGATACTTACCAAAGTAAAAAAAAATTAAAAAGCTAACCGTTTTCTACTCTATTTTTCATATTTAAATAGTAATAAAATAGGTACCAATAATAAGTACCGCGGTGTGATATTTCTGCATTGTTTTTTTATACGATCGTGTTTTTAACCGACTTAAAAGAAGAGGAGGTTATCAATTCGTCTGTATGTTTTTTTTACAAGAAACAAGTAAGCATCTACCTAGTTTAATAACCGTGTAACTAATGATAATTATCTAATTATGTAAGTTTATATTTCACTAGGGATATAACGCATTTAATTTCTTATTTAGATTTTTCTCTTACTACCAATTTGCCGGCGGTTTCACCCGCGTAGTTCCCGTTCCCGTGGGAATAAGGGGGACAAAATGTAGCCTATATTAATCGCCGATAATGCAGCTTTCCATTGGTGAAAGAATTTTTAAAATCGTCTTAGTAGTTTAGTACATAAATAAATAAACTCGCTTTCGCGTTTATAATATTAATTAGGATTGGAAAAACACGATCAAACAAATCAAAATACCTGCAGTAAAATGCATTCTTAACCGTAAAATTTTTAACTCGTATTAACAATTTAAGCTAATATTAACAATTTATACGTTAATTAAGCGATGTAAATAAAAATATAGAGCCTCAAACTATGTATTTATATAAAGGAAGGTCCTGGAGACACCACTTGTATTTTAAACCATTTCTCACCGGACACGCACTTAATACTCACAACCACAACGGAGTAAATAACATGAATGAAGCAGATGCCCTTAGTCTAGCCTAAATGCCGCCTGTGCGTGCACCCCTATTTTCAATTTATTTATTTTAACACCAACGACAATAGCACCACCTATCGGGTCCAATCGTGTTTTCGAACCATCCAAGAACCCATTGAAATATACATACAAAATTTCATCCAAATCGTTCCGGCCCTTTAGGAGAAGCTGGGTGACAAACACACGTACAGAACTTATATATAATAATGTATGTATATTGAGATATTAAAGTATATATATATATTTATATTTGAGTTCGAAAAAAGAGAAAGTATGTGGATCTTAATCAAAATATTTTTGGCTTTGTACAAGCTCGTCTGGGTAGGTACCACCCACTCATCAGATTCTACCGCAAAACAGCAGTACTTTGTATTATTGTGTACCGGTACCGGTTTGATGGTTGAGTGAGGTGAGGTTCTTCACTTAATTTTTTATGCACACATACATGATTCTCTCTAATCTCTGAATTTGAAAGTTTGTTGTACAAAATGAATAGCTAGAATACGAATATAAAATCAAAACTGTTTCTATTTATCACAAATAGGTACGTGTCACAAAAACATTTACAAACATCCTCTGCTGTAACGCGGCCTAGGGAAATTACATATTATATTGCTTTACCTTGAAGTCATTGTGATCTTGCATGCGTCTAATCACAGTTTCGCTTCTTTATAATTTTTCTTTAATTCTAGTGTCGTAACGTAGTATGTAGTAAGGTTTGTAGGCCGTAATCATCTAAATAACTTACTTAAAAAATCATATATAATGAGAATAATTATATTTTGGACCGGTATGTAATATCAAAAATAATTAAATCGAATTGAAAAATAACAAAAAAATTACTAAAAAGTAAAATCTCATGTGCTATTCATAAACGAAGTTGTTCAATATAACAGACTTTTTCATTTAAAAGACTGGTCACCGAATTAAATTTTTTAGCTATTTTTGAAGTCGATTACACCTTTTTTAACTTTGAATTTATATAATGACTTTGTTTACCTAGGATCTTTATGTTAGTTTAAAAACTTAATTACCTATTCAAAGCTTTATAATTCTTTGCAGTGGGCACTCATATCGACAATACCTTAAATAACTATGGGACTGATAATATTGTCATAATAACCTGGAATTTTGATACAATCCAGTATAAAGGTAAAACCGTTTTGTTAAAATAAATTTAGTGGGCAATTGTTTTAACTGGAAATCCTACTCGTATAATTGATAATTTATTCTCTTATTTCGTATATAATATAGGTAGGTAATATAGGTAGCCAATAGCCATGCCTTACGTTCGATTTCGAAATATACGAAACGTTTTTTATTTACACAGTTTTAAATTACACTTCGTAAATATTTTTACCATTCGTAAGAAAAAACGAATGGTTACCAACGTATGGAACGTTGCTATGATATAAATAAACAATAACTCAGATTACGAGTGTACTTTCGACCAAGGGATATGAGATGTCAATAAGCATTATACGATATACTAGTTTAAGGTTTCGGATAATCTGCAAAATTTGGTTTCCTACACCGACAAGTACGAGATATACCTATTAACCAGTTTTGTATAATCACAACCGACTATAACATGATTTATTTATCTTGTACATATGATTCACGGTCATGGTTTATTATTATATTATATCTGATATTTAGACAGATGATTTAAAGTTCGATTAGGTATGGGTTCGGTCTTTTGGTCATAGGTAAGTACGTATCAGGTCTATGGTGACACGAATTTTGTAATATTATACCTACTTTAAAAAAATCTAACACGGCTGTGTTTAATTTTATTCACCATGTAATAAATTAATAATATTTGGGAATAATTAAACTAAAAAAATAATTAGGTAATTTATGGTTATTAATTTGTTTTTATATAAGCACACATATTACGCATAACTTCTTATAAACGTGGCTACCGCGCACGCTGCACGTATACACGCATTTCATAATACATATATAGCTCTAAGCACTAGCTAAGTGTCGTGAAGGTCGGTTCCTGCACTTATGATTCTACTTCATATTATTAAGTGTCCGAATTGTAGCATTCTACAATATGCATCGACTAAAAAGGGCCCTTGTCAAATTAAACGTTATATAAACGCACTACGAAAATAGTAATTTATCAATGAAGTAATTATATAATTTACCTTGTGCATACTAATTCTTACTTCGCACCGGTCCAAACATTCTTTAAGTTTATTTGTTGTGGAATGTTTATATTTATTATTCAACTCTAGTTTTGATTTACCATATTATAAGTAAATGTTGTGGAATTTTTTACAGGTCTCTCTATCTACAATTTTTCTAAAGAAAGTTTCCACGTGTCTTTTAACGCTGTCTTCGTTTCCAAGAAACGCATTCACTCGATTCAGTTTTTTCGTAGGCTTATGTTGCAAGATTGATTTCCATAATATATACTCACCCTATGTCCATCTTGAAAGTTAATTCTAAATATTTATAAAACAAATTTTGAAAACGGATAAGTAGCTTTGAAGATATAATTGTATTTATTATTTCTATTATTGTATTGTAATGCGGTCGTAAAATCAGAAATTCGTCCGAAGAATGTTAATAACAATGTCAATGTAACATAAAATTACCCTGTCTATATAAAGGGAAATTTAATTAGATAACAATTTAATATAATTCATGATTACTATAATAAAAAATATTGTATACATACCTATTACTCCTAAAATAATTATATCAACTATCCTCTGTGATAAAGGTTCTCTGTAAAAATAATTCTTAGGAAATATTACATAAGAAATATATCTTTATTAACTAATGAAAACACATGTTTATTAAATTGCTTTATTTATTTATGCAGATATTATTAATACAATATAATTATATTATTTCAAACATTATGTAGTTTCAGATGAAAATATTGCAATACATCCTGTTCAAGTATTGAATGAAGAAAAATGTTTAAACTATATGACACCGATAATAGAATTGAGAAACTATGAATTTTGTACAACAATCGAGGATGATGTTAATACAACTTTAGGTTTGTTTAGTTCTTTTGTGCCTCTTGAGCTTGACAATTATTTCATTTCATACTTAATATTCAAGAAAAAAACAAGTACTAGTTATTGTATTTTTTGTTAATTATACTTATTGTATTTTTTTTTCCAAAACCAGTATATTATAATTATCTTTAAAATTGGGTATACCGTATGGGCCAAAAGTATATGATATAACATTCAATTGTCAGTAGTAGTATGTGCAACTAAACTAAGTAAACTAAATCTACAAAGTTTTACATTTTTTAAATTTCAATTAATATAATTTTGACACTTTTATAAAGTGCAGAAAATTGCACATGCCAGAAGGCACGGTCACTGACACCTCCTGTCACCTCTGAGAATTAAAATGATTGTAATTAATGTTTAAAATACAAACTTAAGATAATTTTCAAAACATGTAACTTCTTTAAAAATTTTTACTTGTTGAAAGTACCAGATTGAAATTAAACTTAATAAAGACTATAGCATATTGGTATTTCAGGTCATGGAGCTTTAATTGTTAATAGGAAAAGTTCACATACTTTTGGATTTTTTACATGGGGAGAGAGACAGGAAAGGTCTTTACCAATTGTTATTCTTAACTTAACCAACTTTCAAGAATGGTTAAAAACGATTATAACATTCCAACATAGTTAAAATTTTACATTTTTAAATACACATGTGTCCATCCAATTGTTTCCTTTTTATTAGTTAAAATTTATAACCTAACACAAAAAACATACTTTCCTACATCTTACTAAATTAACGATATTTTAATAAAAATATGTTATACCTACATAAAGTTATATAAGGTTTATACATTTGTTGCCTTAAATAAATACAAATAAATATTTAAAATAGTTTCTGTACAAATCCTAAAAATAAGCGAAAAATGAACCAGCCCTTCTAACACCAATAGACGCAATAAGAAAGGGTGTAATATTTTTGATGAGTTTTTGCACCATTACTCCAAGTTCCAAGCGTTCCAACTGCAAACGGAACAAACATATAATTGTGTGTATGTGGTTAGATGTTGTCCTCCCACTAGAAATTAGGTATTTTACTTAATTTAATATGCGAGTCTGCGACAAAGAAAAAGTATATGACAAAACAACAATTAACAACAAACATATGTCAAAAAATCATATGTTACTTGAAATCATATACGACAGTGCCTGACATGACGTTAGACAATTCCAACCACAGACTAAAATACAAATAAATAAAACTTATTACATTGCCAAGAGTAATAAATTAATGATTAAAACATATTTTATAAAATTTATTTCTTAGCCATTATTAGCAATGAAAGCAGAAAAAATAGTTCCTCCTAATTCATAATTCCATATATTTAATACATTGAAAAAGTAATTTATAAACATTAGCCACTTTTTTAAATGGAAGCTATAAAATAGAGAAAAAATAAATGTATGATTGATTTTTCGCTTTAGACAAAAAACAAGCACAAAATTTCAAAAAATTCTTTATATTTACAAATCCGTAAGTCAAAGTAAATTATTTTATTAACAAACTTAGAAATAAAGGAATTTGAAACAAAGTTAAATTTGTTTGTATGGCATGATCAAAGGCGCGATTATGTTGACATTCAATATGGCGGTATGTCGTCAGTGCTGTGCTGTGTCGTGGTGAGATTTGATAATTTTATGGATTGTGTTTATGTACTTCCTCTATTATTTATTTCCATTTAGCCTTAAATTACCATCAGTTAAAAATATCATACGAATTAGGTTCGATACATGTCGAGTAAAGTCAAGCGGTAGGGGACAACGTTATAATTTCTGCACATCGTCGGTCGGGTCGGAGAGCCGATACCTACCTAGATAGCAATAATAAAATGTAGAACGATATTCCGATGCGACGCTTTGGTATAATTCAGTTGTTTCATGAAGTTAAACGTGTATGAATGTGATAGTATTTACTTATAAAAGATTATTATTCGTAAAAGGGAATTCACACGGCTCGATTTTCTGATTAGCAAGACTTTGTATCGTTGTCGTATCGGATAGTATTTTTCAATTGAATCGTACTATAGGCATAAAACGTCAAGTGAGTTTGTGAGGGTATGAGTACTATCAGATGCTACTCTACTGTTGGCCAGTACGGACGCGTTTTCTGTTGAAGGTGTAATAGAAAATTTCCGGCGCGCGCAAGCAGTCTCTTAAACTACTTTGAATTTAAAATCTCTCTATTCAAGTTAGATTCCAGTAAGTGTCCCGAATTAAAAGTTTTAAATTATAATAATTGAATAGGTTGTTATTATTTCTTTTTTGTAATACTGAAGTTGAATAAAGGTGAAAAATAATGAATTATAATTTGTTGCAGTAGGTAGTGTGAGTAACCAAACCATACAAATCCCAACAAGCCTATGCACAGGAGAGCTCCGATTCAGCAAGCATTGAAGACATCTGAGGATATAGTGTAGTTTATTCTTAAGTACATATTCTTTTGCAATTAAAAGTGTTTTGGTGATTAAATTTTGTGACTTCTGTGAAGAAAGTTTGTGTTCTCTTAAACATTACAAAAAAAATGTGATTTGTTTTTTTAAATTTTTATCTGCTAGTAACTTTAACACCACAACTCCTGTGATATATTGGTACATAATACTGAGATTTTTTGACTTATATACAAGATAAGAAATACTTTCAAAAATTATGTCGAGTAATCCTCAGTGGAAAATGTTCCAGCCGCCAGATTCACACTCCTCAACTTTACAGGAAATTTTAGATCTACAGCAATCAAATATGCAGGCAAAACAGGGGTACCGTAATGGTAAGGTTTTATATTATTATTAATATATGTATAATTTATTCTATTCTACCATTGTTATAACTACTGTTTCCTTATTTTTAGGTACTTACAGCAGTGACTATCCGAGTTCACCAAGAGATAATTATCATAATATGGGCAAATCAGGTGGTAGTAATAGATTTTCTCTTGGCAATTTTAACATGGACTCATGTCCCATGGGAGATTCAGCGGGAGTGTATTCATCCAGTTCGAACAACAGCCAACCTCAATATGATTCTATGAATCACCCTCCCATCAGGGAGACGGGAATTATTGAAAAATTACTTGTAAGTTATTTTCAACACATTTATTAGATTATTACATCAGATATACAGAATTGATTTATTGAAATATAAAGAAAGCTAAAAGTTTTAATTTTTTTATTAATGTAATTTAAATCATGGCCTGTTTTTAGACCTTATTTGTGTAGAGCTAAAAAATAAAATAACATTTTCACAGTCAGATAAAAATACATTAATATAGAAATATGTTTATTCTGGATAAAGTATCTAAGTTATCTTTTTTATTGTAGCATTCCTATGGCTTTATACAATGTTGCGAAAGACAGGCACGTCTGTTCTTTCACTTTAGCCAGTTTGGTGGCAATATAGACCATTTAAAGATAGGAGATCCCGTTGAATTTGAAATGACTTACGACCGTCGTACTGGTAAACCTATAGCTTCAACTGTAACAAAGATAGCACCAGAAGTGGTGTTGAGTGAAGCCCGTGTCACAGGTGTGGTTACTACTGAAGTTAAGGGAGAGGGTTCAGGTGATAGTACAGGAAGGATTTCGTATGAGAATAGAGGGGAATGTTTTTTTTTGCCTTATACAAAAGACGATGTTGAGGGCAATGTCACTCTGAGAACCGGTGATGCTGTAAGCTTTCAAATTGCAACCAACCAAAGGTGAGAACTATGTATTGACTGATTAACACGCACGTATTGGTAACAAGGCCTTAGTAATGTTTAGAACTAATTTCGGTTTTGATGAGATAAATATTTGCAAGTAATGTTATCGATACTAATGTCAATTTTGTTTTCAGAGGTACTTTAGGTGCGTGTCATGTGCGTTTCGAAAATCCAGCTCATCCAGTGAAATATCATGGAGTGGTATGTGCCAAGAAGGAAAACTTTGGTTTCATCGAACGAGCTGATGTTGTCAAGGAGATATTCTTCCACTATTCCGAAGCCAAGATCAAGGAGGAGTTGTCCCTCGGTGATGATGTCGAATTTATTATTCAAACTAGAAATGTGAGTATTATAACTATATTCATTTAATTTGTATATTTAATTTAATATATAATTAATTAATTTTATTTACATTGTACCGAGTAATTTTTAAACATTTTAATGTGTTAACAGTAAAATAGTTTGAAACAAATACATACATGACCGTATTTTAAGATCAAGGTATATTAAAATATGTCTATATCGTGAGATGTTACGCAGCCCTCGAAATGATATCAATAGGTTGTATTAACTACAAAGGGATGCTTACAATATGTCTACTGACAATAATTATGGTAGGGTTTAAGCCGGTTTGATTGTTCCAATGTGCATTGCATTCGGGCGATGTATGTACATAATGCGAACTGCACGTTGGAGTATAATTCGGCGAGTTACGCGAATCGGATTATGGTGACTTTCATTAAACAAAACGTTCAAGCTTGAAATGGTGGTTAATTAGTATATTGACGATGTTGATTTCGATTGTATGTATAAGTCAATTTATATTATTATATATATATTATATCGTATCACAAATGTGTAACTGAACAAAAAAATGAATAAACTTTTGCTCTTTAACTGTTAAACGCAATTTTAATTTTGTTTAGTGTAATAATCACGGGCGCGTTTTCATATCGTAGTATTAAATATCAGTTCAAAATTGTTGCGTATTCAAACAATGAACGTTTAGTCTGGAATTGGTTTTCATTTCATTCCATTAAAAGCACTTGAATCGATCATAAAAAGAGGAAAAGTTCACTCCCTATACGTTAGGAGTGATTGTTTTTAGGTTTTTTTTTTGTAAGCTCAAAGTACCAGAACTATGGAAAAAGTGGAACGAACGATAAACGAGTACGCTCGCAAATATGCAAATATTTTGCATATCCCAACCCCGCTCGGATTCGCGTCCTTTAATCTAATCACGGGCGCTGGACAGCGAATAAAAAAATGAAACCTAACTTTAAAAAAAAAAAAAACTATCCAATTTGAAAGTTGGCAGTGTAATACGATCATTTATTCAAAATACGTATTTTTCAGACGTACACTTACAACATTTGTACATATAAAAATGATGTAAATCATCAATAATTTACTTATCCGTTTGAATAGTTTAATCATAAATCATAATATTCCATTTATTTAATAAAATTACACACAAAACGGGCGAAGCCGCGCAAAACACGTAGCTAAATACAACCCCTTTACGCGTCTGTCGCAGTTTAATTAAGTTAATTAGTAAATTGAATGCATCGTATAACCCTGTCTAGGGATTATTGTTCCGAGGTTTTCGATTTCCACGCGTTGTCCGCGTTCACAATTCAATGAATGGAATATATTTTACACATCTCTATCAAATTTAAACGAGCCGAATTGTAAACATTCCAGAAATACACTCGATATCGTTTATAAAGGATGAATCTCACTGTAAAGCGTTTAAAAATATCAGTCGGTCAGTTGTTCATTGTCCTTTTATAAATGAAACAAAACTTCTATTATTATTGAAGTTATATATATATTTTATATTTATTTAATAAAATTTATTTCTCGTATAAAATTATATTTATTTTATGTCATTATTGATTTGTATCATATTTGAAAACGATGATCCGGCATTGTTTAACTAATTACCCGCTATACAATTAATAAAGTCGTCGTTAACTGACATTCACGTATATAGGTCCGTGAAATGATCACAAGTTGAATATACAGTCCGTATTAGATTCCGTATATAAATCTTATTTATGTTAGTCTATTAATCTAGACGACTTTTGCCTCGTAATATCTTACATAACTAGCGATTATAATATATGATTCGTTAAATTGAGACAATATTTAAAAGGTATTTTTTTCCGTAGGGTAAGGAAGTGGCGTGCAACATAACGAAGCTACCAAGTGGTTCGGTTGTGTTCGAGGATGTCAGTCCGGAGATAATGCGAGGTCAAGTTCTGAAACCCCTCGAGCGAGGGAACATGGCTCGGGTACCGCAGAACGATCCCCTACCGGGGCGTATTAGGTATCGTGCCGCTGATCACTCTGAAGTTGAGGTGAGTTATAATTAACTATACTACTAATGTAAATATTATCTTTGTCTTTTAAAACGAATATCCGTTTAGTATAAAATAGTTTTCATATTTTCTTCTTCATTTATAGTCTATATTTTTTTAAATCATCTTATTTAAATGGTTATTTTGTTTGTTTGTACATTTGTACTAGGGGTTTCGCGTACCCGACTTTTTAATTCTAGGGTATTATTTTTTCAAATATTCGGGTAGCGACAATTTTCTAATATTCATGTTTTATTTGATTACGAAAGAGTTAAGTATGTCAATAAGTCTCCTTAACTAAACTGTTGTGCTCATTGACTAATTAGGAACCAAAATACTTTGCGACAGTAAACTCTGTTGTCTATTAGCAAAAATATAACTAAATAAATTTTCTTCTCTGTCAGAACTTCTATACTTAATATTATAAAGGGGATTTTTTTAAATTTTTGTTTGTTTGTTACGACTTCACTCCAAAACTACTCGACGCAGAAATTATCTCACCATTAGAAAGATCTTTACCGAGTTATCGACAAGGTATCAATATTTTGCCTAAACAAGATTTTTTTTTCCGTGCGCTGCGAAAACTATTGTGATATATATAGGTTGTAAGAAAAACCCTGTCCGAAGCGTGAAGTGGTTATTGGGTATCGTGAGTCGGTTCTATTTATGTTACATTATCATACATTATTAAAATATTATGCAAAAAATTACTCCAAAAAAGTAATATTAATTGTCGTTTTCAATTGTAAATACCCCCGTACCCTCGAGCTACCCCCATAGGTAAGAGCTATCGAGCGCTGACGCCCGCGCCTTCGTTGCAATGTAATTTTTGTTATTATATTTTAAAAAAATTTATGGGGTAAATTATTCCTTAGAATTTTAAAAAATATTACATAAATAGAATCGACTCAAGATACCTAATAACCACTTCAGGGATCGGACAGGGTTATTGTTACAAAAACCCTGTCCGACCTGTTGTATAAAATTGTGTTTTTTATATTAATAGTACCTACTCATGATTGTTTACAAAAAAAAATCCGCGATGCGATGCGATATGCCTTACTTTTATAGTTAAACCAGAATAACAGTTTTTGTTTAAATTATTAAGTTTTAATAAGGGTGGAGTTGAATAGTGGTGAAATTGGTTTCATGATATTAATCCGATAAGGATTCATTTCAATTGTTTGATAATTAAGTTTGCATATGTGTACGTGTAAATTCCGGTTTAAATTATTCGGTTCGAACTATTCGTTTAGAATTTATGACGGGTATAAAACGACACACGGCACAGCAAACAAAAAATGGCACGGTTTGTCACTGTCTTACGTTTAGTCTATTAGCAAATACTAATTTACGTATTTGCGTTAAATAATAGTTTTTAATTTACGCGAAGAAAGTCGCGCGGGACGTTTTCATAAACTGATTAAGAATTAAAAATACTTTTTACTAACGCTATGTATAGCCTATTCCAACCACAGCAGGAATAAACATAAATAAACAAATTTGACGCCGAATTAATGCGATATCCATTGATGCAATGTCATTGGTCAACATCTTGAATAATCTATGACATTCACTATGGATACGCGAAAAGATGGCGTCTTCGATGCGTCCGCGAAGTTGTATTCGGAACTTGGGAAGTTAAATTAATGTTATAACTAGTTAAGTGGAATAGTGTTGTATTGTGAATAAAGGTTAATTAATCGAGAACTGTGTACAGTGCATAATAATGCAGAACGATTTGACAATCGCATGCAATTTGTAAATCTACGGTGTGCTTACATTTATTTCTGTTCCCATTGGAATAGGGTATAGTAACTTAATCAATGTAATTTTCCGAAATTTTTTGATGAATTCTTTGATCAAAGTGACTGTGACCGGAACTGACATATATTGTACCCGGGTACCAAAAATTTTTATAGACCTGGGTAGAGAACCATAGTTTGTATCGTAATCACTAATTACTCGGTATAATTTTATTAATAATAAAGTAAATTTGCATACAAGTCGACTATGGGTAAATATTTACAATCGCGGCTTTTTCCATAAATGGCTCCAAATTTTTATTACGTTTTTTATCAATAATAATGAATTGATATATCATGCAATATTGAGGAGGGGGAAGACTTCAAACCTGAAAAATAAAATATAAATAATACAAAGAAGAACAATGAGAGCTAGGAGGTCTGAGCGGTCTAGGTTGTGCCTGATATGTAAACAAGCGCTTAGGTCGGGGGGTACCCATACATTGTGTATTGTATGATTACACATACATTTCTAGAACAGTCATGTAGGTTAGGTTATGTTTGGTTACTTTTAAAGCACATCGATCATGCCAGAACGGAATCAACAGGAGAGTTAGTTACGATACCTAAATTTTAAATAAAAATAAAAAATAAATAAAAAACCTACTGGTTTCTGACACTCGCCGGCCGCTCCTGCGGCACGATAGCTTCGCTCCGAATTTTGTTCATGTTTAAAGCCTTCGCCCTTCCCTCTCCTCAACATTCGGTTCGGTTTCGGTTTATAGACATTTATTTTCTCATAAAGAATACAAAAAAAAACATTTAAAATGAGAAGTATACCATTTTTTACGTTAATATAAGTTAAAAATAAAAATATTGTCTCGGATACAGTAAATTAAAGTAGTTAACAATTAAAAAAATGAAGGTAGTAAAAGAAAAGTAATAATTACGCATGCTATAAAAAGACACATTGCATGAAATATCATTAAACATTGATAAAAAACATATAAAAATTTAGAGCCATTAGAATCATAGTAACATTAGAATTTTGTTTATTCCGGTTTCATGCAAAATCGATTGATTCAAGTAGCATGAAACTTTCATATTATTTTTAGTTTACAGTTCCAAGAAGGACATGGCTGTATATTATAATTGACATACTACAAACTGTCGACTTAGGTACTTAGGATACACAATTTTTTTTAGAGTATTGTAGATCTCAAAAATATCTTACGTAAAGCCAACGATACCATCGTTCGGTAACGTTGTCGTTTTTTTTCGACAACAACACCAAAATATCAACCCTTATGAAAAAATAACATATTTATTATGTTGACTTTTATAGTTAACAGTTCGAAAAAGTATTTTTATATAAACTTGTAAAGTAATCCCCGGTGCGTGTTTTATGATGCATAATACGAGCGAATAGATCAGTTGGCGAATGTATATATTATTTTTAGTTCGGATGAAAATGAGTGGAATGAATGATTACTGGATCTCGTAAAGGAACTAAGTGTAAGCGTAATTAATGCGAAAGAGGATGCAAATTTTGGTCCCACCCTCCAATAGCTACATATAATACAACGTTGGATAGGTATTTTTAAACGACTTCAAAAAAAGGAGGAGGATTATCAATTCGTCTGTATGTTTTTTTTGTGTTCGTTACTTCATAACTTTCGACTGGGTGAATCAATTTTGATGATTTTTTTTTATTTGAAAGCTGGTACTTCCCATGTGGTGGGTTTTAATTTGGTCCAGTTTTGACAAGGCATCCATGAGAAAACCATATGTCGTAAATTTGCATTAAGCATATTTGCATAATTATGTGCGCGACAAATAGACGAATAACTCAATATCACGCCAACCGATTTCGATGATTTTTTTTTATTGGAATTTTTGGAGTCGATGACAGTCAAGGAAACACTGTAATATACCTAGCAATAATAATACGAGAATCCTTTAAAACAAACAAAAACTTACACATTACAAATTAACTTTTATTCGCCTCGCCAAGTTGCGCGTGCATGTATGTAGTTATAAACCCACCTTGGCTGACATATCTACTCCAAAAATAGCAATGATTGTAACTACATTATCAACCACACAACACAATCGTACCTACATATTTATTGATCTGAAAAAAGGTCCATGGCTCCAAGTTTTTAAATTTGAGCCCGTAGAGTTATGATATATTAAAAATGACAGCTTAGGTAATGGCCAAATAATGTTTCTTTTTTTCCGATAATATTTTTTTTTATTATTCATATTCATTTTTTGTTCATATATTTTTTGGACTCCATTAATATTTTTTCTAAATAAAATTTTGTATCAATTGTTTGGTACCAATGGTTCGCCGGGTGTGAGGGATTTTTAAGACCAGCTTTATTTTTAAATTAGGTCATAATAAACACAGAGTAGGATCAAAAATCTGTCATTTTTTTTTAATAAATTCGTTACTAAATAAATAACAGTAACCTAAAATACCTCACTTGTGTTTTTGGAACGAAGTTCTTTTACGCGGCTTATAGTAGAGTAGAAATGGCAATGGCCCAAGGTCATGTCACATAACGAAATAGCGTTACGGCTACCTCTAAAATGCTATAAAATGCGAACTGTTGGGCGTTCGATTCTGTAATGCGCCCATGTCGAATTTTTGAGCACCTAACCACGCTAAACGATAGAGCGTGAAGTGCATAGTGCGCCTATAATTTTTTTATTAAGTTAAATACTAAAATATAAGGACCAATAGCGCTACGGCTTACGAGCCACACGGAAGTCCCAGTCAACCTTGGGCTATTTGTCTAAATTCAAGGTCCCTTAGAGGGTAGATTAGTAAAATAATATTGAAATAGTATACTCCTCTAAATAAGGATTGCTATTATTATTTAAAAAAATGATTGAATTAAAAAAATTAATGTTTTTTAAATTATAACGTTTATTATTATTAATGTTTTTGATTAGTCAAAACATTTAAATAAAGACTTAATAAATCCCTTTGAATTACAACAACATGATGTATGGTGAAATTTTCCACTTTCAAAGATCTACAGAAAAGTCTGCGATTGGCAAATGTCTATCTTTTAAGGATAGCTAACTATACCCATTTTAATGTTTAAAAAATGTTTACATAATAATGTTATAATTGGAAAGCTATATAAACGGATATGAGCATTTCATGTGTATTATAATTGCCCTTTACACCACCCAATTTAAATTAATATCTTAGGAGTTATTGTAATTTTAAAGCTATCGCGCACTAAATAAATTCAAGCGGTCCAGCACCGATGATACTAACGCGCGATGCAACCGCCTGCGCGCCCCCGCGTTCCGCTGTCGCCCACTGTGGCTAAAAGCTTATACAATGCCGCGAGAGTTTTTTTTTAGAAATAGTTACTCTGCTACTCGGGCGAAGCCGGGGCGGGTCGCTAGTTACTAATAAACACGCATAACTCAACGGATTAAGATATTAACTTTTGTAAAGCCTAAAAATACCTATCCAACGATGGTATTACACGTCACTGTTGGAAGGTGGTACCAAGGTTCATACAAATTTGGAATCATCCTTTGTACTTTTGTCAAAAAAATAAGAGTAAGAATTAAGTTTCTTCTAATCCACATTCTTAACCGATGGTAGGTCTTGACGATTCATAAGTAAAAAACTATTTGAATAAAACATATTAAGGAATAGATTTCTTACTTTACAAGTACGAAGTTGTCGACGCGCGTCTAGTGAGATATGTAAGTGAATTTGTGTGCAAAGTGGCTTGCTTGAAACCAATGGAGATGTTAGATTAAATTCTGTTTTCCAGTAACAATTTTTCGCAGTCATCCATGACAGTCCCTCGCGTATCTCGGCCTAGTTAAACCTCTTATTTGTTAATTTCCATTCATTTCACATCTTGATTCACTTTAGTCTGCTTGAAGTCTGACTTATATTGCCTACAATTTTATTATGCATGCCACTGTGAATTCATTCGAAGTAACTTTATAAAGGATTTTCATATTTTGTATATTACGATTTAAATGGATCTTCTTTCCGAGCATTATTATGTATATTAGTCTGTACATAAAAGTCGTATGCTAATATTTGATATAAGTACCTACTCAAATATTTTCAAGAGTGAATATAAGAATGATAGAAATAGGTCGTATATTTTATTTTCTAAACAAAATCGTTCATTGTTAATTTAGAACACAAAAGAGATTAAACATATTATTTATTAATTGACGAAGCAAATTATTCGATATCAAACTATAAAATTGATCTTACTATTTGTTAATTATGAGTTTAGTTTGAAATAATTTATGTTGTTGAATTCTTATAGTTTTTTTTTAAATCTATACTAATGCGAAAAATTTGAATTTGGTATGAAGCATGCTTGAACCTTAAGGATAGGCTTTTTTAACTTGCTTAACAACAAACAAACGCGAGCTTTTTTTTCGCCGGAAAAACGCATTTAACTTTTCATGTGGGGGAAAAAATTAGCGGTACCGACTCCGGCTTCAAGGAGGCGTCACGGAATCGCCTCTGCATCCTACCGTGAGGCCCTGACAGGAATTAGAGATCCTTACGAAAATTGTAATGATATAACCCAAGTATTTTTTTTTCCTATAAAAGTAATTATTTGGAGTGCGCTGCAAAAATTATTAATGATATGGGTAAAATAATGTATCACATGCTTACAGCACTCATTGTAACCTACCGTCAAGTCCGCGAGGTTTTAAATCTTATTAAATAACAATAACTATATTTTTAAATTAAACAATAAAAACACGGGTAGAATTGAAAGATGATACATTCGTAGCATGATATTAATCTTTATGCAATTAAATAGCTCGATAATAAGCCGCGGCACCGCGTTATCGAACATTAAACTATGTATATGTACTATTTTAAATTATATTAATTTAAAATAGTACATATATACGGAGTTACGGAAAAAGTAAATCCTTGCGCAAGAAAAAATATTATGGGCGTGGCCAAGGGTGTGGTGGGGAAGAAGCTGGCACAAAGATTATCAAATATTTACCGCCATAATTATGGCAATATTTAGTATTGTTGTATTCTGGTTTGAAGGGCGAATGAGCCAGTGGAACTATTGGCATCAGGGCTTTTCGCATTTACTTGCTATTGCTGTTAACATCTTAGTTCCCAAGGTTGGCGGCGCATCGGTGATGTAAGTGATGGTTAACATCTTTTACAATTCGGGTCTTGGTGACCACTTACCATCAGGTGGCCCATACTCTATGCAATAAAAAAGGGGACATATTAATTTTATTCCAAGTTTATTGGCGCGGTGGCTATCTAAGAAGAGACGAATTTACCACTCACACATCGAAGCCATAGACGGGAACGCAAGAATATAAAAAAAAAAATAAACGAGTGAAAAATTAAGCAAGTCGTGCGTGCTTTATTAATATATATTGCACTTTACTGTATGGGCGAATAGATGGATTGGCGAATGTTTATACCTTATTAATTAAAAAAAGTTCACATGATAAAAATCCTTCTTTTACCAGTACGATATACGATATTTCATTTCATTTATTACCTTTGCTTCGCTGTTTAGTTAAAAACGAATTTCGCTCTTCATAATTGATTTGACATTCGAAAGAAGAAAACACAGCGTTAATGAATTGAAACTTTTATAAGTAATATTACTAAGTAAGTAAGGCTTTATAATATAAAAGAGTTACAAACTGATTTACTTGTCAGGTCTTGGCTTTGCGTGTTATTGACATCGCAATCTTGTAAAATGACATGTCATAAGACCTCGTTAAACTGAAAGACTTCATACAAAGTGAATTTTAATATAAATATCATTTTTATTTATGTTACATTATTATAAATGGTATAGATTTATTATTGTAACAAATTTGTAATATATGTAGTTTAATTACCGACAAATAAAATAGTACATTTGTATTTTTAAAAGTATAACAATTATCGCGAAGCCCAACAAACACCTATAACAAATTTAATACGATAAAATATTAACGAATTCACTATCTATCGCCTTAATCAATCTATAGACATATAAATAAAATTGGAGTGTCTGTTTGTAATATTGAAATAACCGCTTTTTCCTACATGCATATGAATATATATATAAGGTACATACACGAAAATATTTTTTTTTTACAATTTTTGTCTGTCTGTTTGTCTGTCTGTCTGTGTTTGTTCCGGCTAATCTCTGAAATGGCTGGAGCGATTTTGACGGGACTTTTATTGGCAGGTAGCTGATGTAACTTAGGCTACTTTTATTTTTAGAAAAAATGATAATTAAAATAAAAAAAAACAATAAAAACCAAAAAAAAAAACTAAATAAACTAATTAACTTTTTTGTTAAATTATATTATAAATTTATATTTTTTTTAAAAGGGAACACCTTGCGAAAGGATCGTCTCCAATTTATTTCAAATACAAATACATATTTAATTATTAAGTTTTTTGTAAAATTAAAAAGATTATATCTGAGATGAAAAAAAAACATACATATTATCTATCGCCGGCTCGTTTACTTATTCCCGAACACGATATTTACCATTGAAAAAATTACATTGCTTAAAAATGTATTTAAATAAATCATATATAAACATACAGCTTCATAGATTTAGATAGCAAAAGGAGTGGGCTGAATTTAATCCAAAACTAATGAACATAACGCCCACATGCGATACTACTTCTAAGATGCTTTTATGTAAAAATATTATTGCATTTCCTTTCTATAAATGAATCAATCCAACTTATATTTTATAGATTACAATTTATTATTCAATTAAATTCAAAGTAATATACTTTATCACAAGCACTTTTGAATCGTCGTTTGACATTTTTAAATTTTATCAAAGAGCTGCTACCGTTTCGGAATGTGGACTCGACAGAGAATAACCGGCAAGTAGCTCTGTAGTTACTCCTTAAAATTATGAAAAACATAATTATCATATACAATTATATTTTTATATCCTGTATGAACAAACAATATTTAATCCAAGCCTTTTTGTCATTTACATAATACCGACCAGTATAAGCCTTATTAATTAAAATAATTTTAACATGACTTTTAAGTTATTCGTAAATGTAAAATGAATTAGCGGCCCGCCCCGACTTCGTTTGAGTAGGGTAGTCAGTTATCGATAGCCTGTTTCAACCACAAGAGGAGTCAATAGGCAATTCTGACATCAAATTGACGCGATATCGTTGGTCGAGATCTTGAATAATCTATGGCATGATCACTATGGAATCGCGAGAAACTGGCGTTATCAATGTCCAGGAAGTTGTGATAGCTTTGGAAGTCAAATTAAAATGGTTGTAACTAGTAGTTAAGTAGAATAATGTTATATCTATACTGATATATAAAGCTGAAGAGTTTGTTTATTTGATCCGGCTAATCTCAGGAAATATTGGTTCGAATTAAAAAAAAATAGCCCTTTACAATAACCCTTTTATAGCCCTTTTATCGAGAGGTTTCTGGGCTGATTTTTATGAATTATGTGATATGAATCTTATGAGATAGATCTCCTGTTGTTGTCAAGTTGGCCCGTTGTTTGTTTTTTTTTTAGAATAGTAGGTAGGCAGGACAGACAATTGGACCTTATTGTAAGCGTTCACCACTGACTAGACATTGGCGCTGTATGAAATATTACGCATTCCTTCCCCACCGCCAATAAGCCACCAACCTTGGGAGCTAAGGGAAGCGTGGACCCATGTCCACTGTGCGACACTGGCCACGTGACTGTAGACATGGCACGTGTTGGGGCAGGACGCCGCGCCGTACCTCGGCGGCGGCACGCTTTCCCGAATTTAAACTGCGATAAAGTTCCACGTGTTGTTACTATGGAAAAATTCTTATATATTTTTTTAATACTTTTGTTGATAAGGTTGTATGTATGCATAGAATAATAATGCTTAGAAGGATAGTATCATATATAGTTTCGCTCAAAATTGAAGCCTTTAGAATTAAGGTGTGCGTAAGTGTCACGTAATTACATTCACCGTCACGCACACATCCGACCGACCGAATTATGTTGCAAGTGCATAGACATTTGCCCCATAAAGGGAAGGAAATTGATACTGTTGGTTTGTAAAAGTATTTATTGCAATATAATTTGTTAAATTTTAGCTTTTATTATTATAATGATATCTTTTTATACATTTATTTAATCATATTATTAAGTGTTGCTTTCATTTCATGTATAATCATAAAGACAATTAAAAAAATATTTATTACTATTTCAACAGTATTAATGTTTTATATGTAATTTAAAAAAGTTAAAATAATAATTTTAAATTATTATTAGATTTTTATTATTTAAAATGTTTTAAGCAATCGTGGTAAATAGGTCTTCCATAGCTGACAATCATCATCATTTTATCATATCTATTAAGTCATTTTTTAATAAATTTATCGTGATGGCTGACGTGACGTCAAATGTATTGAGCCTATTTGGATAAAATTCAATTCGCTTGGGCCTACACTCCTAAGCGTTATTATTCTATGTCTGTTGGTTGGTCTTAAAAATTGATAGATTCGAATAAAAATGCATAACTATATACATAAAAATATAAGTTTAAGCCAATGCTTTAGAATAATTTTTATTATTATATATATAAGAGAACGGGACGTTCCACTAGTGAAATTAAAAAGTAAACAAAGAAATTGTCAGCCGTTTTTATTAACACGTCCGAACTAAGCAACATCGAAACATTGCGGTGCACCGTATACACTATACACGGCACCGCGCTCTCCCGGTAGCGGCGCCGTGCCGTTACACGGTGGCGGGTGCCGCACCGTAGACATGTGGCCACGGCCTAAGTTGCTATGTCCCTTATGCTGTATTTAAAATTACTCACTCACTCTTCAAACGGGAACGCTACAATAATAAATATTCCTTGTTTGGCTGTAGAAAAAGTGATAGGTGGGTGGGTATCTCGTGGAATTTTTTTTAAACGGTTAAGTGCAATGAAACATACGAAATATCAAATTTAATGTTTATTCATGTATATTTATCTATACATTATAATTTTACATTTATATATTTGACATTTCGCCGACTCAACCCGTCATACAAACCGTATTGTCCTCTACTAGTTATTATGCGATACGCGAGATGCGCATTGAAATTTTCCCCAATTGTGTCTACGCCAACGCGTAATTTAATTTCCAAGTGCATGGAATATATACCTTTTAATAACAAATTTCACTATCGATTCTCGTGTTGAGAACCAATTTATGGTGATACGCTGCATCGTATGACTCGTATTGTTTATGGGGTCAAAAGGAAAAAGGCTTTAAAAAAACCGTCAATGCCACCCGCCAGTTTGTTTGCTGGTGGGGGTGGCTATCACGATACGGGTCGAGGCGCAAACTGCTAATGGTATGATTAATGCCTTATGTTCGTCATTTCGTTTTACGTATAGAATATTTTTAGAATAACAAGTTAGTATAATTATTATCTATGATGCGTAATTTAGATGTTACAATATTGGCTTTCTACTTGCGGAATAATGGATGGTATTATATGTATGTAGGTTTTGACACGCACTTATTGAATTGGGTATTGGGCAGGTATTTTGGTGAGTCCTTCGGCAATCATCATACAATTGCGTGTATCATTTAAATATTATATTTACTTAAATATAATCCTGAATCTTAACGGAAGATTACTTTTTTTTATTATTTAGTCCACAAAACTGACTACAATTATACAGGCAACAACGATATACAGTAATACAAATAACCGAAAATATTTACAATTGTGTCTTCTCGATGTGGACATTACATGCTTAAATGAGGGTTAACAAAATTTATATATATGTTAAAAATAGTAACTACAGCGTAATCTTACAATGAACTTTAGAAAAGAAAAACCATAAATCTTTTACAAACTTTCACCTATAAGATATAAATAAATAAATTACAGAACAAAATTAAACTAAACGAAATAAAAATGAAATAATCTAAACACAAAAAAAAATAAAATAAAATTCAGCTCTTTGTATAGACATTTTCTTTTTAATGGTCCTGATATTATCGTTGAAGATATCTAAAGTATCTCTAAAACAATTAGCAAAATATAGCATTCTATACAGCGGACCATGTTGACCAAGATTGCTTCTTGTATGAGGCAAACAAAACGTCTTGCGATTCTGTAAGCGGCTACCGTCACGAGGCGCTGCGAAACTTAAACAATTCAAGCAGCTATAAATTTTAGGTCCTTAATATGTGTTAGTAATTTTAATTGTTGCATCGAGATCCTTTCAAATATGAAAAAACTATAAAAATCGAGGAATCTTAAGTTTAGCTGTGGTTGTGTAATTTCATATACTCGCAACAACTTATGATCGAGTTCTAGTCGAGTCGAGTTCGAGTTTTTTCTTGAAAAGAGGCCCCGCCCAGGTTTAATACATAAAGTTGCTAATGTTACAATTTCGAAATAAGTTTTAATATAGCAATTCAATTTTATAAAAAATTAGTTAAATGAATATAATTTTTTAAAATATATATAAGTATTCGTTGTGAAATTAAAGCTATCGTGCAGTTCTTTAGTTTTGAAGACGAACCCCTAGAAAGCTGCATCGTATTGAATTTTATTCGAAAGTCTAGAGTTTTGAATTCGCCTTTGTCTTAACGTTTTGCCCGATGAATTACCGGTGCAAATATTATCGTTGTGAAATAAACTTCATTTATCATTAATTAATGTTTTGTTTAATTCAAATGTGAAAAATTAAATACCGAGTAGTAACATGTACTTTACGTAACCTATGTACTTTAACTTAATAGCTTTTTCAAAAGCCACAGCCACAAGTAGTCACAGTTGAGATTGTTGTAAGAGACCAATAATAATAAATGAAATGTTCTCGAACTCATAGCATCCATCGACAGATCAGCTCGATGACGTTAAATTTTAATGACATCCGAAAAACATACCCTCGATAAGTATCAAATATAACGGCTATTGATTAGGAAATAAATAAATATGTATATATTATTTAATAAACGCGTTAAAAATAAATCAACAGTCCATAAATAGGATATTGTCGGCGACTACGAGGGACAAATACTAAATACTTCGGCCGAGATTAATTGAAAGTGTATTGTGTGACGCTAACCAGCTCAATACACTGTTGATTAGCGTGGCACGTTCGCGTTGGTTGGATGTTCATGTTTAATTTTCTATCTTCTATATATAGAAATGAAAATGTTTGTTCATTTCTGATTGTGTGCAAAATTTGGTGGGTTGTATTGCGAAGCCAGAGAAAAACTTAAAAGTTCTTTTTTTTGTGCGTTTGTCCTTCAACAAACACGTTTAATGTTGAAGGACGGACGGAAGCCGAGACGGACAGCTATTTATGTTATATAATTAAGCATTCAGCAGTCTTAAGAAACGTTAGGGTTTTCACTTGGAACTGAGTTCATGATTGTTTGCCATAAACATATTTTGTAATCTCTTTTTACATGCGAGTTTTGTCACGATGATCTTGAATCGAGAATAAAATTACTTTTATTGGTTGTAGAGCTTTGAGCAAACACGTCAGAGAAAGTACCATCCTCTCATCACATACTTAGCATTATCTTTGTGATCCAGTTTTAAGGATGAGCCAGCCATTTTAATTACAGACATAAGGGACATAACTTTTTGCATTGCACTCCGGACTAATATTTCTAACCGCTGATATCTGGACGGTGTTGATCGCTTATCATAAATTAAAACACAAAAACTCCTAAAAGTCAGTGGTACCTATTCGGACGTGAACCCCATTAGGTTTACAACTACATGTTTTAACCGCTAGAACATCCCGACCTTAATTACAATCATATTAAATCAAATTAAAAAAAATACGCTCTAAAGCTGTTTAACAGACACTTTTCAATCGAAATTTTTAAAACATTAATTAATGCTCGTTTCGTAAAGTACATTACTTTAAGAGGCACCGGGGAAAAATTCAGTGGTTTTAAGAATTTTGCTCTCTAAACTTTCTTTATATTCATAATTACTTTTCAATATTTATGTCTATACGAATTATATATTATAGAACTTTCTAAGATGACTGAGATAAAGTCATAAATTACGTATTGTATTCTATATTACTACTAAACTATTTATACACGTCTATATATATTACGAAAAAATATATATTAATAAAAGTTATCATTATGCAATTGTGTATAAATATTAAATACTCGTAACTATGAACAATGAAAATTATTCCATACAATTAGACGTAAATGTTTTTAATGTACATTCACATAGTGTTGTTATTATCGTTATTGACGAAACCTATAATAATTGCTTTTGTAAAAAAAAAATTGTATCAATAGATTATGAAATATATAAATTTATAAAAATTTGTTTGTCCAGCTTTGTGCTGACAAACGTATATCGAGAGTGCAGCTTAGTGACAGTCCTTTGAAGAATACCAGATTTAAAAGCTAGACCTATGACAATTCAAAAAAAAGTAGAAAACAATGAATGTTTTTCATGTTACTTTCATGGAGCCTTTTATGTTCGAATTTCAAACTATAAAACAAGAGTGCTTTGCTGGAACATTTATTTTTTTATTCAAATTAGCATATTGCTTATACGTACCAACTTGTAAATGTGACATATTGCGTATTCTTTTTAACACGTCTTTATTAGCTTGACCTGTATATATATATTCTATGTAACGGAATCTTTCAATGCAATTTTCACCCACTTGAAGACGTCCAATTCATTACAATTTGCATACGTATTAAAGACCGATGACAATACAAAAATAACTGTAACCTCATCCTATGACAACGCCTCTCCCACCGATTTCAAGTGCATTATAGTAGGTACAGCCGGGCTATACCTACTTTATTCGGAATATTATTTAAATATTTTCGCGACGGTTTCAGCAAAAAAATATATCTAAGGATGAATCGAGGACTTGTCGCCAAGTGCAAGCGACGTCGCAATTTAAAATTTTCTACAATAGTTTGTTATTAATCGTGTGATCTCGTTTACAATTATTAGTTTTTTTTTCTCTTTCTCCTTATCTATCAATAGCACTTTCACATTATGACGTCACAAAAAATCACGTCTCGTTTTGTAATCAGCCCCCAAATTATGGGTGTTTTATATAAGAAAGGCTGTCCTTCCTTGGGGTTCAAGCTTTCTTCATACCAAATTTCACCGTATTCCTTTCAGTGGTTTAGCCGTGAAAGAATAAAACAGACAGTCAGAGTTACTTTCACATTTATAATATTAATATAGATATTAAGCGCTTAGATTCTTAATACAAATATCTTTACATAATAAAGTTTTAATTAATCTACAATATTGAATTGTATTGGCAGGTGCCTTTCGGGGACAAAGATCAGTGTGTGGAGTTTACGCTGCGACATGGCGATTGGGTCCAATTTCAAGTGGCTACAGACAGACGGGACCAGTTGAAACGTGCAACTAATATATCGCTGCTCGATGAATCATTCAATGTTTCGGGTGAAAGGTAAGAAAAATTAACTTTATGATTACTATATACTTATTTATGTACCAATCGTATGTTGACACGCGTGGTCGGATTCTTTAGATTCTGTGTTTGTTTGGATGTGATAAGGGATCGACCCGAGAGAGGTGTGTTTTTTTTATTTGATACTATCGGTATAGATTAAATTTGACTCAACCAACGACTAGAACCTTTATTCATATAAATGCTTAAAAAGATAGCAAGTTTCACGGCATTAATTTGTAAACGTTCTTTCCAATGATAAATCAAAGATGACAAAATGAATGCTATCAGTTTAACAATGATTGTAAGTATCACCCTGAGTTCAATGTTTTATTACAACAAATTTAGTAACTGCTCGTAATTTTCCAACTGCTGGGTATGGGACTTAACTGGGAGCTCTTAATGAACTCATTACGCAGTGACGCTTGACCGATACCGAATCCGCGAACTACGATTTGGACAACATTACAATTGGTAGAAAACTTAAATAATTTTTAAAATCAATTTTAAGTAGATTAAGTAAAATAAAATTATTAATTAGGTACCTATATACCGTTTTCACATTTAAAATGAAAAAGTGAACAACGCGAAATAAATAAATAGATAACCAATACTAATAACTTGTTTATAAGCGAATGTAATAAAGTTTCGTATAAAGCCTTAAACGTACGATTTAATTATCCTTTGATGAATATTTCATTGTAATGAAAGCTAATGTACGTCTACGCGAGGATTACGAAAGCGAGCCTAACCTGTTACATCTGAATGTATTTTTTATTATTATTATCATTTCCCGCTCCATTTTTACAAGCGTAACTTGTTTTTAATATTCGTTAAAAGAATACATTGGTAAAATTACACGTTTCGCATTAAAATCTTCCTCACGTGTACCCACAAACGTGCAATGGATCAGCGTGGTTAAAAAAGCTCCAAACCAAATCAATACGGCTTTAACAGTCTATTATTGCATTATTTTTTAATGAATCTTCGTATGAGTAATTCGAATATGAAGTACTAGCTGATGCCGGCGACTTCGTCCGCGTTGCTTTGATATATGTTGAACAAAGTTTTCTTATGTACGAAGGAAAAAACATCAAAAAGATCGCAAGCAAAAATATACTTTGTTTGAACATACATCACTGAACACGCAGTGCATATACAAATCGTTGTTTCTTGAAACTTTAATAACTTTTTATTAAATCAAGACATCGCAATAATTAAATAGGGGCCAAGTGTCTAAGAAATAAAATTTAGAAAATTTCATTGTAATCTATCCAGTAGTTTTTCCGTGATGCGCGCACAACTGTAGACCTCTATCATTTTATTTATATAGATTGGAAGATATAGCGATAGACAGACATATCGCACTTAACGTAATTTTTGTATAGTCTATTCCAACCACAAGACGAGTAAACATTTTTGACCTTGTATTGGCGCGACATCATTGGTCGACAATGGTTTCGCGTAAGAATGGCGTTTGAACGTCAGCGGCGTTGTAATTTTGGAAGTTGAATTAATGTGTTTGTAACAAGTTTTAGAACCGTAATTTACTATAAGGTCAATCAAGAACTGTTTTTAGTGCATAATACCGAAGATCTATTAGCAAATCGCATGAAATATGTTAATCAAATGTCTGTTTATCTTTACTCCGGAAAGGGGTGTAGTTACATTAAATGTCAACATATGTTCAGCTTGGGGTGATCAGTTTTAAATTGGAATATGATCGTAATGTTTCCGGCGCGCCTGTCTCTCTCCGATCTCTCCTGTCACCGATACTGAAATGCGCGCCCTGTAATTTTTTATTTGTGTCTGCGACCTTCCCTAAAATGTTTGCCACCGTGCGGGATTATTACGTGGTTATATTAAACGTCGATCTTTCTCTATGAGGAATTTCATTACATTGATGTATATCTTAATTACGTTAGATAATAAACATCATTAGTTGAAAAATTAAAAACAATCTTAATCTATTCGTATCCTTTGAAGGATGTATCGGTGTCGAATTTCGTTTAGAGTCGATACTGCAATATGTTTTTCTTTCTACCAGCTAATTTATAAGGCGGCGGAACCCGAGTTTCTGGGGTTACACTTTCGGTGCGAGCCTTTCAATTTTTCGGTCGAGAAATTCTCACTAGCAGTTCAAAGTCTAGAATTCTAGATGTTTTGTTTAAACTTTCGTGCCTCGAGAAGCAAGTAAAAACGTTGGACCTTGCGTCTGAATTCTAGCCGGTCGTTTCGGATTTGACATCGAATTATGAGAGTGTGAAGGGACAGAGTGTAGGTGTATTTTCACACAGCAGCATAACATGCAGTGGGCAATTTAATAGTCACCCTTAAAATGGCCGCGGGCCGAAACATGATACTGATGTGTGCACTGTGTACAATGTGCGTTTTTCTGAATAATATTTAAACTATCCTCGCTTATCCATTCATAATTAGTCACAATTTAATTTCTATAAGAAGAATAGAGTAAAGTATGACTAGATTCATCACAGGGCGATTGTTCTTTCACCTGTGAAATTGTAATGTAAATCACAGTAATTTAATTGTAATTATTCGTCTATCTCTAGATAACAATTATCTAGAGATATCAATTTGCGATAACAACCGGCTAATTGTCAATCACATCGGTAGTTGTAATGTAGTAGACGTTTAAAATGATCGTTTATAGCAATTTATAGATGATATGCGTTGTAATGGACAAAAGTTGCAAATAATTTTGTTAACAATCTTATCTACAAATCATCCGCGTATTCTTGCCAGTAATGCATACGCTAAGGGTTCATATTTTTTTGTTGATATGTTTTAATTTGAATATTGCTTATCAAATAGAAAATCGGATTAATGATCGCTATTGAATACTTCTACAATATTTTACTAATATTATAAACTGACAGTTTCTCTGTTTTGATTTTGTTTTTCATACAATTTCGGCCTAATTGAGCACCTGCTAAAAACCAAGTTTATTAATATTATATACAATATTTTTTATTATTCTAAGGCGATTATCTATAATTTATGCAAATATGCAATTTACTATATACCAGATTATTTTACATAGAAATGCAATTTTCTTTAAAAACTTTTTTATAAGAAATGTGGAAAAAATTAATTGAAGCAGATGTCGAGTCGATGGAAACGTTGTTTCACTATTATTATTATATATATTTCAAATAGCGTTGTTTATTAAATGACCACTCATCAAATATTCTTCCGCAAAACAGCAGTACTTGATATTGTTGTGTTCCGGTTTGAAGGGTGACTGGAGTCAGTGTAATTACAGGCATAAGGGACATACGCCCATTAGCTCGTCCGCCTACCTATACTTTAAAAAATATATATATTTTGTCTTTAACATATACATTATTTCATAAAAGTGTACAATGCATTGAGTTTATTTCGTTTTTGTTATAAATTTGAACGAAGGGATAAGTTCAAACTCACTAAGATTCAACTAATTTCGTAATTATTACGTCATTATTGCGTTTTAATTGTAAGTTAATTGATAGCTGGTTTATATTCAGTGATACTAAAGTAGGTACTGCATGTCCATTAACGTATTTCGAAATATCCGCGTGTCGAATTGTACTACGAACACTTTACGACGCGTACAAGATTAATGAATAACTCTTTGAAATTTCGCGTATTCAACGTGAATAATAAACGTAAAGCTAGCTAATGTTTGTGTATTGATATTTGTTTTTAATTTTATTTATATGTATTTTTTTATCACATAGGAGGGAACAGGGCGTCGTCTCTTCGCTCTCTTCGTCGTTCGGGTTTATCCGTTGCGTCGAGAGGGAGCAAACCATGTTCTTCCACTTTGCTGAGGTTCTCCGTCTCGGACAGGAGCTCAGTGTTGGCGATGAGGTAGGTACTCGTTTCTTACGCGAATGAGATTGAACTATGTGTTTCATATTCGAACCGGTCTCTCCACAAGACATATATTTAATCCTCTATATATATTTGCTACTGATAATAATAGTTATTGTAAATCTCTTTATCATGCTATTATTTTAATTACGAATAATGAACCGTAAAGTCGTCCCTATATATAATAGAATAAAGTAATGTCGTACGTCATATAGTTTACAAATGCGACTAACGCTACTGAATGATGCCTCGTAGACAATTCTGATGTTCGTAAGTAAATGTTATAGGAGATTATAAATTGTCCAACGAAATAATAACAAGGCTTGTGCACTGTTGTTGTTGTTTGATAAGACACCTTGTTTCCGTTGTGTTAGAATTTACGTTACGATTATTATTATCAGATAAATCACATGATTTTAGTATAACAGGCCTACGTTAGTCTAGTATGATATGTATTTAAAATAATATAACATTATGTAATAGGATTACTATTACCATACAAACGGTTATCTCTTTTTAATTTTAACATGTTTTTATCACGAATACTGAATGAAACGATCGCCGGTTCAAATAATAATACATAGTCGGATCGTTTGTAGGACCTTTGAAAGGAATGCACTAACAGATACACAAAATCTGTGTTAGAGATTTGTAGGTATTCAGAATGTCTAAAAAAACAATAATATCTCTGCTCTACGTATGCCAATTCATTCATGATCTTAGGTATTTTTTTTAATCAAACCGCATATCAATATGTTAAATATTTGGTACCGTTACGCAGTCACAGTAGCAAATAATAAATATATTGAGGATATTTTTTGATGTTCCATAATTAGTTTTTACAAATAATATAATATAAATAATGTTTGTCATCAGGTCGAGTTCACAGTAGACCCTGTATCGACGTTCTCCAATATGAACAACCGTCAATCTGCAATTCGTATCAAGCACTTACCACCCGGTACCGTGCAATTCGAGTCGCTCCTCGAACGCGGAGTACGCGGGATCATCGCCAAAGAAGCCCAAGCGTCTTCATCATCGTCGTCATCCTACAGCCCCACTAGACAGCCGCCTTCCGTGAGTTATTACGTTATTTGAGTAGTTTGTATAGTTTGAGTATTAAATTTACAATAGGAAGGAGGCAGACGCAAATTTTCTACTGGTGGTGAGTTAGTAAGGTTACCTTCTCTCACTCTGTCACTTCAAGAAACATGAACTAGTTACGGCAAGCCATTATTGCTCAAAATGATTTGTAAGATTTTACGTCATTTATGTCTGTGACATTGGTTCACTCACAAAATATTCATTTTGGACGGTAGGATAGCTGATGTATGGATACTACCTATTACCAAGACGAGCTTCAACAAATCTCGATCGTTAGTGGATGTGATTAGAAAATGTGCGATGTTACAGTTGATAATAAATGTTAGGACGTCCTTATTCATATACGAGTATGTACGTATGCACCTCGTCACATTAAGTTGTTAGCTTTGTGTAGTCTATATATAGAATTGGGGGAGAGATGACGAGGTCGCGACATGAAACTGTAAAATTACAAATCGATAGGTGGGCTGGTCTTTGAACAAGTCTAACCTTTGATGCGATATTAATATTTTAAATTAATTTCATATAACCTCAATTATGATATACAATATTTGCTTTCATTTTTATTTCAATAACGTAGATATGAAAATAGATTGAGAGTATATTTCAGTTTGATTAAAATGTATTTATATCAGTTTAATTTATATAAGACCAGGACTGATGCCTTATAAAAGTGAACAAAATTATATTCACCTACGCATATAATTTAAAGAAGATTGAACAACTTTCTTAAAATATTGTAGATGTCATATTAAAAATTAACTTTATTGACTTATGTGGTTGTTAATTATTAGTAAGTGAGTAATTAAAGTCTAAATTTTAATTAAAAGCAAATTGTACATAATGATTAATTGTTTCGTTTTTTTTGCATTTACTGAGAAAATTTTATAGTAATGTATATTATTTGGGACATAAAACGATAAGTTTTCACCAAACATCACATTTCACACAAATTTCATGTTTATTTTTTGTGAATATTTTTTTTAATTGGTGGTAGAGCTTTGTGCAAGCTCGTCTGGGTAGGTACCACCCAATCATCAGATATTCTACCGCAAGCAGTCCTTGGTACTGTTGTGTTCCGGTTTGAAGGGTGCCTGTGTGAGCCAGTGTAATTACAGGCACAAGGGACATAACATCTTAGTTCCCCAGGTTGGTGGCGCATTGGCGATTTAAGCAATGGTTAACATCTCTTTCCCTGCTATTGTCTATTAGCGTTGGTGACCACTTACCATCAGGTGGCCCATATGCTCGTCCGCCTAGCTATAGGCACTATTATAAAAAACCAAAAACTTGGTCATTGATTTTTTCACATAAATTTACAGGTTATGTGTTATATATTTTATTACTTACAACTTTGCCATTTAACTTTTTTCCATATGACGTAGTTAGTTTTTTAGGAAATCTAGATAAACCATTTTTGATCCTTAAAACTTCACCCCCCACTCCACTTCCCGACCTCGGATCGCCCGTAAATTTATTCTCTTCCTCTTCCAATGGGTTTCAACCTACTATTATTTTTATTGTTTACAAAAGTTATCGACACTGGTCTATATCACTTGATATATTGTCAGAAAATAATTTTACAATTGTGTTATAGCGCGTTTCAATGTGAAATAGGGTACGAACTACAAGCTACCCTGCTGTCACATGACACATCTAACTAAATTGATTTATTAAAGATTCAAAGTATTATTTTATTATAAATTATATTTTCACTTTACTAGATTATCGTAGAAAAAATATATCCAAACATTTTCCCTACTAATTTAATAACTCGGCAGACCGGCGCACCGATATTTTTCATCTTATTAGTGCCTCCTGACGTGACTGCAAATAATTCGATCAATTTTTATAATAACATCACAGTTTATTCGAAGCGTTCACACGAAAGTTCAAATGCTCCATTTTTAAACGAATAAATGTTGTTTTTGATAGCGTGCAAGCTATTTATGTACCTTATCACAATGTAATAAGGTACATAATTGTCGATAATGTCGCCCCCCTTGACGGTAGGGTACACAGCATTAATGACAGGTGATATATAAACTTATGTACCAGTTGTATGTCATTTGCTTTTTATTAAGCGGTTAGGACGAAGATTGGGATGGATTGAATGCAATTTTTGATTGTGCGCGAATCTTTGTATGGTAATTGAGAACTGAATGGTAGGTCATATTTATTTATTTATTTATCGATTGAGACGATCGTTATTATATACGTTACGAGTACGTTTTTTTTCTCAATCATCTAATGGACTTTGGTTGGACGTTATATTTGTTCAAGGTCTTGTTGGGAATTTGCTTCGAGTACTTTTATTTATTTAATATTACTTATCGAAGAGTATGAAATTTAATTTGTAACTTGTTTGCCGTTAAACAGCGATATATGATGAGAATAAAACAAAGCTTTCTGTTTTGTTTTGTTTCTAAATATTCGATTTGGTGGTGAGGACATCTGCGTTCAGGGCAAAGGAAAATTGATAGTACGAGAAGGCGGTTTTATGTTCGCGGAATGGGAGATATAGGATGAAAATAAAAAAAACAATATATTTCAATATATTCACCTGCAAGACGAACACATTTCGGATTTTTCAATTAATTTATTTATACCTTCATAAAAAAATTGTCTATCTTCAAAATACGCCGAAACTGCCTCCTTGACTTCATCATCGGTGCTAAATTTGCGTACTAGTGTTTGCAGCATTTGGTAACAAAAAAATGACCAGATTTCCGAGGAATAGCAAATAGTTGCACACTATTTACAAGTTACGCGATACTTATAGTTATATACTGTAGTTGAGCTGTAAAGTTGTAAATTTACAACTTAAAAAGTCAAATTAACTTAAAGCTCATTATTCCTAGGCGACCTCGTTGTTCCGTTCATGTCATTTCTACTTAAGAAATTATTACGAATAATTTCTCTATCTCTTGGTCAAATGGCTAATTATAAGGCGGCAGATCCCGAGGTCCTGGGTTCCCCCATGTCGGGCTGTTTAGAAAATATTGCCTTGTTTCGGTGTAAATGTAGAATGACCCAGTGTAACTACAGTCCAGTGCACATACGACTTTAGGTATTTTAGTTCCAAAGGTTGGCGTCGCATTGGCGGCTTGAACGATTTATATTTCTTACATTTTCTATTGGTAGTGATGACCACTTATCGGCAGGTGGCCTATTAGCGAGTCTGGCTTTCTGTATTTAATAAATAAACATCATTAAAGTTTAATTACAACAACTTGTTTTTTTTTTAAATTAAAATGTGTCATTTATTTTAGGAAACTGGTATCATAACATGTCAAATCAACAATATGAAGAAATCCATCTCGTATACAGCAAAGAAATGTGAATCGAAAATGCTTCCACGTGTCGGCGACAAAGTCACCTTTGACATTTATCAGGTCAGTTGTTTTATATAAAAATGCTTAACGAATAAAGCTCAGTTCTGTAGTAATTATCAGATATTTACGGAGTTTTATAGGATGTTATCTATTTCTGTACAAAGGAAATCCGATATTTATTTTCGTATTTCGAATGAATTTTCTATTTTATATCGTATTTTTCTTCACAATTATTTGTATATCTCAAAGATATAAATAATTCTTTCTATGAAATGCTTTCAACCGATATTTGCACATTTATAAGATTTTATAAATTTAATATAATATTATAATGAAATATTATGCCTAAATGGAATTAAATTAAAGAAAGTAATCTGAATGGTTTTATTTTTCAATTTCACAGGTTAAAAGAACAAAGGAGTTAATTGCGATGTCCATCCAGATACAGCACAGCCTCACGAACGGCAATTCGAACGGCGGTAACAATGCGCGTCCCATAATGCAGGGTTTCATAGCTGCGCTGAAGGACGGTTTTGGTTTCATCGAAACAGCGGACCACAACAAGGAGGTGTTCTTTCATTTCAGGTGAATTAAAAAAGGCATATACACGAATAAAAACAAGATATTTTCATTAAATATGTACTCTATCGGCTTTTAATGTGAAATTTTATTTATTATACGTGTGTATTGTGTTGGAGCGTTGCGAATAATGATCTCATATTTTAAAGCTTTAAGTGTTATCTTTGTAACCGATAAACGCATCGCCTTCTTGTCTGTTGCGCTTTGATTGTCGATGTATTTTATTTGCATTGCGGTTTTACTTTTTTCTTTTAATTACTGTATTTTCATTTCGATATCGTCGAGAAGCGAAATGCATGGCTATTTTTTTTTTAGATTTAATTTCTTTTTTTTGTTTGCTTTTTATGATTTTATATATCGTGTGCCAGGCGAATGATACGTTTGTTCTATTTCAAATGGTAATCGTAACGGTTAAAATCGATTTAAGAACATAAATAACATGATTGGTATAATAAGAAAACAACTTCAATCTACTCTGATTGTTTGATTAGTTCACTTGGAAAATTGCTCAACGTTATTGATTACTGTATGTCTAATAGATATATTATGTACAGTGTGGCTTTTTTTGTCTTGGTTTCAAAACGATTGATTGAAAAAGGTACTAACTACCAATATTATATTTATAATTAAACGAAACAAATACGAAATATTATATAAACGAGAGCGATTATTTCGTCGTTGTGTAAATATCGTCTCATTAATTTGTTATTCAAATTATTTTTTAACGCTGAGCGGATAATCTGTATTGCATGAAATGTTGTTTACCATATTACGTTCCATTTCTCCTTTAAATTATAAATTCAATTGACCTATATTTTATTATAAAATATGAATAGTTGATTTACTTGTAAAGGTTAATAATTTCATTTCATATACAATAGATGATAAATTAAAATAATATTGTTTATATTAAATAGGACATTACGGATTTATTTATGTAAATAAATGGTAATATTTAATTCGTATATTTTGATACGGGTCAGTCATCGGCTATGATGTTTATATTAGTTGATGTATCAAATTATTTTATTACAAGTTATGTTGAAATTTATATGATTAATATATATTTTTAAGTTATGATCGCATCATAAGGCTTAACCGATATACGTTGTTATAGTTGATCCTTTAAACAATGCTGTCTTCTTCTTTCAAATGTCGAATCAATGACGACCGAAAGAGATAAATAATCGTTTAACTAGATGATAAAGTTTATTTAATTGCAACGTGTACATTTAATTAATTACTGATACTAAATATTATATAGGGCCATAACGACATCTTACCGAAATTTAAAGATACGTTTAATTTATTTCTAATAGCAATCTTAGGTAAACTAACCCTTAAATACCATAAATAAAATATCGTTTCAGTAATTTGGAAGGCAGTCCCGACGGGTTAGAGTTGGGTACAGAGGTGGAGTACAGTCTCGGTCGTCTGAACGGATCCGGTGGTGGATGTGCGAGCGCCGAGTTCGTACGGGTGCTGCCGAGGGGCTCGGTCACCATCGCGAAACCATTGGACCCGACACTCAACGGAACGGTTACACGTACACTGCGCGCGTTGAATCCCGATCAGGCGAAATATTCAGGTGATTGTATATGTATAATATTTATTATTTGAACACCCCAAGGAATAGAGGTGGCACCAGATTATTACCGGTGGCACTACTTCAAATGGCAATGTCTGGTCTGTGGTTTTAATTAATACTAATTATATATTGAGTATCTAAGAGTAATTCGATTTAAACATAATTTACAGCGTTATTTAATGGAAAAGCTCTTATCTATACTCAATTACTCATATTATAAATACGAAAATAACTGTCTATATGTCATGCTTTCACGGCTAAACAATTGATGAGATTTTGATGCAATTTGTTATAGAAGCGAACTTAAAGGAAGAACATCGCGTGCTTTTCTAAAGCCAACACACACCATGCGTATAACTTGAGTCCGAACCAGTATCAACCGGATTAAATAAATATGTAATAACTAATTTTATTTTCATTAGGTCTCATTCAAATGGAGGGAGGGACATCCTATGAGTTTGGAATCATGGGTCTCGCATGCAAACGTGAAATTCTTCAAGTTGGCGACCCTGTCACCTTCCAAGCAGACGTCGAAGGCAGAGCTACCAACATTATACCCATCAGGAAGAAGAGGCGCGCTATTGTTGATGCTATAAAAGGTAATACCCGCTTGATTAAGTTGCCGACTTGTACGACTGCAGATCTTGAGGTCGCCGTCCGTCGTACCGCCCACGATTCCAGGTCGGTCCAAAAGTTATTATGTTTCTCTGACAAGGAAATGTACCGAGATTTCCTTGGTACTGACCAAGTTTGACTTAGGAAGTTGCCAGTGCGTCATTTCCTTGTCTTTCGAGTTTTGTCGGATTTGTCGTTCTAGCATACGGCGGGCTATAATAAATGTAAGGATATGAGTGGGTAATTGGATATGTTTTTTTTTAATGCACAGGAAGGCGGACGATCATTTAGGCCACCTGATGGTAAGTTGTCACTAACGCCCATAGACAATGGCATTGTCAGAAATCTTAACCATCGCTTACATCGCCAATGCCTTACCGACCTTGAGAAATAAGATGTTATGTCCCTTGTGCCTTCACTGGCGCACTCATCCTTCAAACCGGAACACAACAATACCAAGTAGAGCTGTTTTGCGACAGAATATCCGATGAGTGGGTGTTACTTACCCAGACGAGCTTGCATAAAACTTTACCACCAAGTAGTATCCTAGGGTTGTAGAATACAGTCATGAACAAAAATAAAATTGGTATATCCAAAATGTGTTGTTATCTCTGAAACGTGAGACATAATAAAACAAAAGGGATGTGTAAAGTATCGATAATGTATACAATAAAAGTAATTAATTTATTTAACTTATACATATATTCATATAGAATCCTTTTTTACATCTTCGGCGCTATGTCGAATGTATATCGAATATATCATTACATAATATAATGATGCTTTGTTTTACAAAGTTAAATTGTGATAGACGTTGAGTTCCCTCCCACAAACACTCTGTATTGCCGCCTTCCTGCTTGAAGTCGGTCCGTGTAATTACCGGCAGATGGGATATCATGGACATTGTGGTCGTCAGCGTAATGACAATACACGTACAATACAATAGCAGTTATAACAATAGAATATTCATCAATTGTAATGATCAACAGGTGTCGAGATTGGTGAATAGTCTTTGATAATTAATTAACTCTAATTGGTTGTCCGTACGTAATCCGTCCGTCGGCGGGCTTGATTGGTTACGATAATGGCATCGATCGAACCTATACGATGTGTGACAGTTATATTTACTAAACGGCGATACGGTACTTACGTTAGTACCTTAGTAAATAGTTTAGTTTATTTCTTAATCGTACCAATTGGGAGATGGACCGGGACCAGCTGTACTCAACCTGCGGCCCGCCGGGCTTTTGTTGTTGGCCCGCTTAATGTTACCTTATTATCAACTATTTCAAATTTCAGAGGTTTTTATAAAACTTGAATAATTCGAATTAAATAATTGTGGGCCACAGTAAGAAATGTTTGTAACGTCATAAAATTATAAAAAAATATGTTAAAATATACGCGATAATCCCGTTTACAGTTCAATTTATTTTGTAACAATTCCAAAACCTAAGAAATCATTAGCCAAATTTTTTTTTTTATTGCGTCCTGCGACACAATGACTGACGCGTGCTTTTGTGGCCCCTATAAAGAAATGGTTGAGTATCGCTGCTGTATAATCAATCGAGGAAAGGAGTAGCGTTAACATCCCTCGGATTTACATATTCGATGTGATTTGTTAATAGCTCTGCTTTTGCACAACAAACAGTTCTAGAATATATCTTCATTTACACTGCAAGACTATTTCATTTGACCTGTTAAATAAGTACCTATAACACGGTCGACCGATTGAAAGGGCTATTTCTTTCTTCACGAATCAGTATTGATTGACATGATTATCCAACATCTCGACGATGACATCGTGTCACTTCAATGTCAAACTTGTTAATTTGTATTTCCTCCTCCTGCGATGTGAATAGTCTGTACATGCACCTAGATGACAAGCGGACAAAAATAGATGTAAAGTAAACGTCGTATTCATCGTACGTTCAAATGACATTTAAATTTTTAAAGATCTGCACTTAAGATTGTATGAACGATCTAGTTAGTTAGTATCTATCTATATAAATAAAATGATAGAGGTCTGCAGTTGTGCGCGCATCACGGAAAATCTACTGGATAGATTTCAATGAAATTTTCTAATTTTTATTTCTTAGACACTTGGCCCTTATCACAAAAATTTATTGCGATATCTTCATATAATAAAAAATTATTAAAGTTTCAAGGAACAACGATTTGTATATGCACTGCGTGTTCAGTGATGTATGTTTAAACAAAGTATATTTTTGCTTGCGATATTTTTGATGTTTTTTCCTTCGTACATAAGAAAACTTTGTTAATATATCAAGCAACGCGGACGAAGTCGCGGGTATCAGCTATAGTGCTTAATAAAATCATTTGTAAATATTGTGACCGGTCATATTACGGCTTTAACTGTAAAATGTATACAGCACATAAGCTATATAATATTATTTGCACATAATGCTTCGAATCGATTATTTAAAGCGACATATTATCATATGCGACCTTGTCCAGGTTCATACGTGATTAGAATTTAATTAATAAATCTTCTAGATAAAATTATTGTTCAGTTAAATAACACAGAATCTTATGGATTACTTTATGAATTTATTCGTTGAACATAAATTAAACCAATTTAATATGTCACTTACCTAAGAAAATATGTTAGTATACAATGCAATAGTACTTGGAATTAGAAGACTATTGGTTATGTAGCCGTTTAAATAATATATAGTAAGTAATTGTTTCAATGTGTGCTTAGGATTCACTTTTAAAAGGCAGAAAGTTATTTGATGAAATTTTATATAGAAGTATTTTGAACGCATTTGAACGGAAAAACGCATTTACGCGTGTCCCCCACATGTGGCTGAAGGCGCTGGAATACTTGACGGTTGGCCCGATTATGCGGATCTCTTTTCTTAGTTGGGTTTCCGGAATACAGGGAACAGAGAGTAATACCTCCCGCCTCGCTAACCCGTGCAGGTACTTACCGAAGCTGCGATGTCCGGTAAGCACCTGAGTCAGACTAAACGCGAGTGTGCCGCTTCTTTTTGTTACCCAGCGACTCAACTGGGGCCGGATAGCCCTCCACTGTCGCCAGGCCTGCTGATAGAGACCCCTAGGTCCTCCTGCTATCTGTGAGTCTGGGCTTGTTGGATTAGAGCTCTAATTCGCCCACCCCCGTTGATCCTGGACGGTCTCCAACCGGAGTCTGGTTTCCAACCGGAACAGTTACACTTCCGTGAGCACCTCGGCCTAGAGTTCCCAGGGTGGAATGACTCACTGCGGACTCCGCAAAAGAGCCTTATTACGAGCAGTGAGAGCGTTCATCCACATGGGTCCCCCATGCTGTGCCATAGAACGCACCACACCAGGGTATGAATCCGATCTTCCTACGACGGGTAGGAGGTGGCAGCCAAGGTGGCAGCAGCATTGATAAGCTTTCAGGCCCAGTTGGTCAAGTGCTGCCCGAAGCATCGTCCGACCAAAATTAGGTGAAAGGGTGGGGAGGTTAGCCTATGTCCTTTTCCCTCCTTACTCCGGACTTTCGTATTTTTTATAATATTAGTAAGGATGTCATATATTTATAATTGAAATATAATTATGTTTGTGGCTAAACAATATATTAAGAATAATTGTGTTAATTACAGGTGGGTTTGGTTTCCTATCAATAGAGGGTGAAGACAACCGGCGGCTGTTCTTCCACATGTCCGAGGTGCGCGGCAACCCGTCAGATCTGCAGTCTGGTGACTCGGTCGAGTTTGTGATGTTAACGAATCCCAGGAATGGGAAGTCGTCAGCTTGTAATGTTGTTAAAATCGGGTAAGATATATATTTTTTGAATATATTTTAATGAAATAAAAATTTATATCAAAATTTTGTTTTACAATTCGCACGATATATTCTCATGTAAACGTTGCAATGTCATCATCAGCAGCAAGCCGATAACGAAAGCCCGTAGCGAGCGACCCGAGCGACTCCTAGCGAGACTGCGTACTGTCTCGCTCGAAGATTCGGCCTCGCCTCGTGTCGTGGTGGCGAGAGCGCCGCGGGGACCGGACGGGAGTCGTGGGTTCAGACCTCGGCGACCGCTGGCCGGTGAGATATTCATTTTCGGTTATTTTATCTCTGCCCTACATTTTTCCACCTTTTCATACACTTATTGAGTAATTGTCTGTGCGTCAGTTTAGTTGAATATCTGATGCGTGGGTGGTACCCACTCAGCCGAGCTTGCACATAGCCACCACCGAGTGAACGCTTGTCAAAACCGCAGCGAGGGAGTGGGTGAAGTACGGCCCAGTGTTCGACGAAGGCAAGACAGGGTTCGGTCATTCCACTATTCCATTAGCTGCTTGACTGTGTGGATGTGGTCATTAGTTGAGTAACCACTCAGGAAGCCAGCTTGCTCGACAGGTTGTTATTCGTCTAGGGAGTCGGTGGCACAAGACTTCAGCGAACTGTAGACTTTAATTAAGTATTACCAATTACATTTGGTATCATTCATCGACTAATTCCGATTTTATGATGATGATAATATCCTAGTCGCGCTATTATATAGTTTATATGATATCTACTGCCTCGTTGGTCTAGTGGCTAGATATAAGGCCGCAGTCCCGGTGGTCCTGGGTTAAATTCCCAGGCCAATAAATAGTTATTGGGTTTTTCTGTCAGAAAATTCTCAGTAGCAGCCCGGAGTCTGGAAGTGTGTACACTCCCGTGCCTCGGAAAGCACGTTAAGCCGTTGGTCCTGCGCCTGAACTCTTTCCGGTCTTGTCGGATTTTATGTATCACTTTTTAACGGTAACATTAAACCTTGACGTTGTATAGTAATGATACTTATTTATCAATTTCAGAACAATTGGCCGAGTGAGTCTAGAAGAGCGATCAGCGAGGCCTGAACAGTTATATTACTGCTACGTAGGTAAACATCCTAGGTTTGATTTTCAAATTATCAAAGGAACGGTAAACTATATCAACTACGGCACCCTCCATCATAGAAGACTTAATAAGTTTAAATAAAAACGCAAGTCCAATTACGTATAACGTTTTTTGTAATCTATTTGTAATACTAGCTGGACGTTGTCGTTGTCAGTTCGGTAGTCTGTGGAAGTGTTTTCGGTGTTCGGTAATGTGCGGGATGTTGTTTTGTAAGCAATATATTGAATTTAAACAGAGAGTGCCTTGCCGTTGTATAGTTTACCTGAACGTCATTTGTATTCACGAGAGACTGATCCTTTCTTTAGCAGCATTTAGGGAATTTTCGTTATTTTTACTAATATAATTTAGGTGAAAAAAATATATTAAAATCAAAAAATCAAATAAAATCAGCTGTTCATTAAACGAAACAATTACATCACCGATTATAGTTTGTAAACGAGCGAGGAACATATCAAAGTAAACTAATATTGGTTTTGCTTTTTAATATTTACGTTTATATGAGGTTCTTTTTCGCATAGACACGTTGTTCAAAATTCCGTTCCGTATTCCGAGTACGTAGTTCCCAACGATCGATGTCGGGCGACGCATAACATTTGCAGTTGTTCGTAGACACGGACGTCCGTGGTGTCCTTAAACCCGTTTAAATATCATATATCTTTAAATACATAGCGATTGTTGATTGAGGACGAAACGATTTAATTTCAAGATGTACGATTTCGATCTGATTGATAAATTGTCTCCTTTTAATGATTACTTGAAATTACAATCGTGATTGTTGATTTGTTGCATACGTTATGTAGTGACTTGCGTTGTTCGAATGAATAGCGATAAATATTTGCTCTATACGAGGTTAGCTGACGCTATGTTTTTTTTTTCGAAGTATAAGGGGGAATTAAGATCAACTAAATCATAAAAAAATGTATCTCATTTTTAATTTTTTTTTTATAACTATGTAAGTTCGTGACAAACCAAAGAACATGGTACTGTTATCATCACAAGATAGTTTACGTAAAAACGAACTAGATGGCATACCTATATCTAAGTTAGTATAAATTCGCTCGACTCCACTCGGATCCTTCTTCCCCTTTACCTATTCGATTTATATAAATTATCGTTGTAGAACGTAAATTGTCTCTTCCAAACTGGTTAATCGGTTTTATTATATATAATAGAATTTAGGTCAACATACCGCACCTTTAGAATTACACATACATTTTGTTCTGAAGAAAGGACGAGGAACTAATTTCTTCCTATGGTAACTTGTCATTTCAGCTTCCATATTAGCGTCTTTTAAAACTCTTTACCTATAAACGCATTATGATACCAACGCGTTTATGTAGCTTTATTAAGCTATTTAAATTATTCATATATAATCTGTCTTTTGTGGTTATACTAGGAATGTTTAAAAAATATACTTATATATGTTGTAGATATTATATTATTAAAATAATTTTAGTTACGTCACATTCTAAAGGTGCGATATAAGATTATTTTTTTAGGCAAGTATAAAGTATTTTCAGAGTTAAACTTATAAACGTCATGTCCATCATGTCTATCATTCAAAGGTTACCTACTAATATGAAATATGGCTAGTTTATGATACAAAACTATTTGCATATCGTAAAGAACGAATTCGTGGGCAAGACTGGATATATATAAAAAAATTAAAATAATCAAATTTGGACTTGAATTTATGTGAAAATTACATCACAAACTTTGAAAGAATCATAGAAGTACCTCAAAATCTGTTTATTTTTTAAAATGAGCTTATTTATTTTTGATATACATAATTTAAATTTTTTTACTCTGATCAAATTTTCAAAAAAAAAAAACAATTTATACTAGTTTTTTTTATTGATTATTGTTAAATAAATAACAAAAAAAATGAAATTTGTGATAAATTAAATGGCGTAAAGTGATAGGTATTTGATTTCGTTATCTTTAATATTTAATTACCGTAGTATTGTTTAGAATTTAAAATACTTCTTTTAGAATTTAAAAACTCTGGAACTATGACTACGAACGTATTTGTGTAAGTGAGAAATTTAATTTTTAATAACACAAGGTCAACTCAATATTGCCAAAACAAAGTATTTTCAAATATTAATTATACGACGTTTTGTTTAATGACTTCAGTTATAAAACACTTAAATAAATATTTATTTTTTATAAAAAAGGTTATAATATAAAATTTCTAATGTATTATATTTTTCGTGTACAAACTTATCCTTATTACCTCCAACAAAAACGCGTTAATTATAAACCTTATAGACTCTAATAGATCTCTATCGGAATAAACTGTGATTTTGGATAATTCATGTGCAATAAAAAAAATAACAAAAGTATTGAAGTTTTATAAGCTCCTAGGGCGTAGAAATTAGTTTTATCCCAGTTAGATGTAGAAGTCGGCACCGCTGTTGGCACCGTTCATACATACTCAGTGTATATGAATACATAGCGGGTATTCTGCGTTTTATGTGTACCGACAGTTGAAAATATAATTTAATGTTGAACAATTTACTACAAAATATCTCTCCCGCCGTAATCACAATTATAAAGATAAGCGAAACTCTTATTCATACTTAAGCCGTTGACGTTTTACATCAACCAACGAAACTAAGCGTCGTAGTAAATAATTATTACTTTGTTATAGTTGACACCAAATAGTTAAAGAACACCTAAGGGTTATGAAAAAGAGGTCTTGCTTGAAGTTTTGCACAAATTATTTTTTATCGGTTAATATTCCTGCTATCGGTACACGACGTAGCTATACGAGTGTCACACTTAACACTAGTGCCGGTGAATATAACTACACATGATATGCGTCTCCGACCGACCTCGAAATTGTAACGAACAACATTTTTATATTTAGCTAATAAAAATAATAATCGGAATGGAGCATTTAAATTAAGTACTGGAATGGAACCAAAGACTGAGAAAATATTTATTGCAATAATACTATTGGTATTAGATTATTTTATTAAGAAATATTTTGTAAACTCATGTGTTCTATGTGGAGTCATTTGAAGGGAAAAACGTCGTAACTGTTTAATTTATGTGATAACCATAAAATATAATGATGACAATAGAAATTGCAGCAATAATTCTGTTATGATCGTAAGTGATATCGAATTTTTCATGTAGTAGTTAGGATGTTTTTTCCAAAAAGAACTTCGTAGTGACGATGCAACGATGATGAGTTATTTGTAAAAATAAAATTGGTTTAATTTTTTTTTCTTTTTGATTTTTCTAACGATTGTATTTTGTTTTTTCTTTTTTCTCATATCTCTCTTGTATTGAAAAAAAAAATCAGACTGATGTTAATAGAGCAATATGAATTGTGTTCATATATGCATTCAGAGATTAATTAAATGACGTAGTTGTACCTCGAAGTGTGAATTACAATTGACAGAAGAGAACGTTGTATCTGCTCTATAGATGCTACATTCATACAATGGAATGATTGGTTTGTCCGAACGGGAAAATGTCGCGATTTAGATTAAGTTTCGAGTTTATTGTTAAATTTTAAGGTCCACTCTAGAAACTCAACGTCTTTCAGTTGTATTGTATATATATATAATAAACTTTATATCGAATAATTAATTTGACAGTGAACGTGTTTGGTTGTATCATTATGATTGTAACAAATTCAATACGATTCGATTGTAAAGTTAATTTATTATGTAATAATATTTAATTAAATGTAAATATAAATGACATTTAAAATTACTCGCGACTGTTTTCCGTTTGGATGTAAAATTGTGTGAATCATTTCTATGAAATTGTTTATGAATAATTCCAAAGAAATATATAGGAATTTTGAACAAACGTTATATGCTGTAAGCTTAAACCGCATACGATTATTTGCTTGTATCATATATGACCATGTAACCATATATAGTAATAGTGGAATAAAATAATAAATGATATAATAATCAGGATATTGATGTTGTAGTGTTGAAAAGGATACGTCCCGGATCGTTTCGGGTATAGTTATTACTGTATACTAGTCGTTAATTGACGGCCGGTGGATGAACATCGCACGTGTACCCTTGATTATATAGCCGTACAATGAGATCTGATTCATGCCGACGTCACACTGTACCGACGCGTCGATTGTGTACATCGCAGCGCAGTGTGGTGCCGTCCTAAACCGTAGCTAACTTTTTTTATAATATGTATTTAAAGCAGTGCCTAAAAGAACCTCGATTCGAGATACCAAAATGTCTAAAATGATTTTTCGCCTTTCAGAATTACAAAACTTTGGAATTATCATAAGAGTTTATTTTATTTTAGTTCTTCGATTAACGTAAGTTATTTATGCCAAATGTTAATATGTCGTGTATGTTTGAAGACAAAAATAATGTGATATGTACACGACTTCCGACTTATAGCCCTCGCAGACTACACGCTTTTGATCGGCCGACGAGTTTTGTTTTCTTTTTTTTTGACACTAACTACATGACGTATATTTTATAATTATGAACATTGAACAGTAAATAAATACATTATATTATTGTCTATTTGAACATGTGAATAAAAAGGCACTAGTTCACATTTTCATTGCTTTTTTCTATTTCACTATATCAAATTCGCTATAATTGCCTTCCAAAATGTATGCATTCGTATTAACGACGATTGGAAGTCGATTAGTGTATGCAATATGCGAGTATGTAATCTCATTAGACTGATATATCATATATATAGTCTGCGAGGGCTCTTAGACTCATCTGTCGCCACTGAGGCATGCCTTCCTAGGGTTCAAATTAATATTAACATAATCGTGTCGCTCACGAATAAGTCGAAAGTATGTGTTAAGACGGTCGGCCGACTGTTGCCATGCCAACCATTTTTAGCTATACGATTCTTGCAATAAATTTAACTAAACATATACTAATAAACGATGTCATTATATCATTGCGAGCTTTTAGTTATTTGTGTCGACAACAACACGTAGTGAACTTCATTTAATTTTACTAAAATGTATCATACATGATAAAAAATCAATTTACCCATTTGCCGCTATAGGTATTTGACGTCATTTTCTTATCTGTAAAGTATGTCTATCTAAGTTTTATCTAGTCATTTCATAAGAAATTTCTTATTTACGATATAAATTTATCGAAATTTATAAAAATAATCTTACAGGCTGTATAAAGGAAATGCAATGAAATAAAGGAAATGCAGAAATCAATAATTTTGAAATAAAATTCTAAGATATTGTATTAGAATGATAATGCAATGCGTATTACATATAGTAATAATATGTTACTTGTCGCCGAAGCTCGATCGAATCATCTCTAAAGTGTGATGAAACTTAACTTGTGATATGTCGCATATTATAAAAAACGTAGAACATAACTTCGTATTGCAAACTAGGGGTGTCCAAGAAAGTCTATTCTGTCGATACATTGCAGCCTAACCGATATGCAAAGTTTTCGGGACGTGCGAAGAAAACGATCGCTGCGCTTGTCGCGGCAGAAATGTGCAACAAAAGGGGGCAAAAGTCAGTAAACAAACAAACTTGTCAATGTTGGTTTGAAATTTTTGAAAATGGGTCATTATTTTGTTGTATTGTAGACTGCAAAAATAGTCAGTGCAAATTTTATGTTTTTCCTAAAGTTTCCTGGAAATTAGATCAAAGATAATTAAATAAAAAAAGATTAAAAACTGTTGCACTGACAAAAAATCATTTGAAGACCAGTTTACTAAAACAAAAAGCCAAGAATTTGCTAGTATTTCATCAATAAAAATTGACAATGAACCACTAGATCTTGCTGGTGTGTCATTTAGTGATTTCAAATTTTTACTATAAAAATTAACTGTGAAAAATGTACAGTTTCAATGTAAGACCGCGTTCTAATTTTTTTTAATGAAAATGTAAACTGGTTTAACGTTTTCAGCATCGAGTGTGTTATTTGGTATACACAGAACTACAATTTCATACTTTATTCTATCTTAAAAAAAATAGCTTCTGTCACTGCTAATTAAGTCGTTTTATCTGTTAATTTAAAAGTTTACACTTATTTTATATTAAATAGCTATTGCCATTAGTTCTCAGTTCTTCTACATTCCTTACCATGTTCTGCTAACATCAATTTATTTCCTTTTAGCATAGTTTGAGATTGGAAACTTATTGTGTGTTTTACACTCTCAAAACCAGTTTTTTTATAATAACGTCCATTTTTTCCATAAACAGTTTTTAACAAATTCCTTTAAAATACCATTTATTGTCTTTCTAAATATATTTTATTTACTCTAATCCATACAAAATAAACAAGCTCTTTATATTAATTTTTTGACATATGCCCCTAAAACTGCGTTTGGAAGATGGCGCTAATGTCGTGCACGCTCCGAATATTGCATACGTTTCAATCGATGCAAAATAAAGAGGACTGACGATTTTATTTTATATTTGTTGTTATAAGTTGAACAAAAGACGAGCACCTTGTTCTATAAATAATTTTGTCAATTATCTCTTGTACGAATAAAAATGTGTTTGAACACAATAATATATAATAATGTAAACACATAAATAATAAGACACACACATCAATGTTGTCGCTGATGTTTATCATCTTTTTGTTATGGTGTAATTTGAATGATAATATTATTATTAACAAAGATAAAATTTCATTAGTTTGTGATACGAGTTTAAAAACAAAATACATTGAAACGTAATGATATCCAAAATAATGGATATATCGCATCGTATCGATCATAGTTCTGTAAAAGCTATAGACATGGAGCCAGATTATTTGTATATCACACACAGGTAAGTAGTTTTATACTTATTGCTTTTTTGTGCATGATTTTTTTTACGAGCTATACGTACGGTGAACTTCATGTAGTTCTGCAACAAGCTTCTTCAATTAAGAACAATGATTATAATTCTATGAAATATAAACAAGCTATAAATTGTTGTTTATTGAAAAAAAAAGACGGCTTAATTAAAGTCTTATTTATAGTAGACAAAAAACAGTATATTCTTATTCTATAAATAAAAGTATTATAACTACTCTCTGTAGCATTGTAATTTTTATATTATAAATATCCAATGAAGTACACATTTTCTATTGTAGAGTACTCACCAAGATCATCTAATTCAAAAGGTATTATAGTAGCACTGTAGTGCTTTTCTGTAAAACTTGTTTTAGGTCAGATGTATATGTCATACATAGAGATATGTAACTTGATTACAATAAAATAAGAAACAAAATTGTATACAGCGTTGGCTTCTTATTTAATAAAATAAAACATTATATCGATACAAAGGTCAATATTATAATTTCATCGTCGACGGCGACGAAGCGATATACATTTATATTTTTATGAACCATAATGCATTTTACATAAATGTCATAGTTTATTATTAATATAGAACATATTTGAAATCTGATTCGTAGGAAACCACAACCCTAGAAACGTTTAGTGAACGATAACAGTTTATTTACAGATGAGGAGGAAACATGCACCAGTTGGTTACGAGCCGGCGAATATAAGTTTTTGGGAAATATTTCAAAACACAAACTTAATTAGAACGTAATAGTAACCGTATTCATGGAATCGTCCGATTTCAATCGCTTCAAATACGAATTATATATGTTGTGTACTTAACAAGTATATAAATACATCGCAAAAGTACGTATTCGTAAAGTATTGTTTTTGAATATAACAAAAACGTTACGTCTACGTGATAAATTTGTTCAAACGTACTAACAATGACTAAACTCAACTCATTGTTTAAATAATATCGGAAGCATAACAATCTGCTTGCAAGTCTTAGAAATGCAAATGTTATCTAAATTTTAATAGTATTATGAATTAATCGATCATTTGATAAGATATTTCGTTATTAACTTATTAGTAATTATCTAAAATATTGTCAATTATCAGATTAAGTCAACAGTATAATAATAATAATATTGAGAAGTTGATTTCGGCTTTGTTCCTAAATTTATTGTTTTTACAAGCTCTTATTCAAATAAAATTTGTTCATAGGTGAGTCATCATCTAAATGTGCGTTTGCATTGTTTTTTGCATTCACTTTTATTGCTGGTGACAATAAATTTAAATGGATGAAATAAAGAACTTGGATGAAAAAAGAAGCGTATTTTTTATTATAGCTTGCATAATTATATCATAGAATATTAGCATAGCTAATTATTGCAGTTACCCCTCTTTTATAAACAAACGAAATATACAACTTTAATATATACAGTAGAATCTCGATTATCCGAACCCACGTTTCCATTATCCGAACTAGTCTCTGTCCCAATTGGTTCGGATAATCGAGATTCTACTGTAATAACATATATTAAGGACATAAAACGTTAAGTCGAGAACTTTCTTTACAAAAGATTATGAAATGTCATATAAGTACATAATATGTTATTTAGTTATCACAGTAGTTTCTACAAAAAGATTAATTTACGTAAATGAAAATAACAAAATATTCCATAGGAGTAGTTACAACATGTTTCTGCATAAAGATTGTTATTATGAATAGTATCTGTTTTAATAATGTGAAAGATTTTATATCTCGTTCTTATTATATATTATTTTTATCGCGTGGGAAATTCTCACTCAATCAATAAATTGCCATAAATAAAAGCAATTTAGCCTTACTAAAACTTTTATAGTTCTCTTTTTACCTTTTTTTCCCCATCTAATTTTTGTTTTCCTGTAACGTAAAATAAAGTTGGAAAAATATATATTTCTTTATGGCACGTATTTTTTTAAAGTTACCTAAAAATAGTATATTATACTTATTGAGTAGCTTAAAAACGTCTTCATTACAAATACTAGTGTTACCCCTAATGTTTTTCGTATGTAGTCGACTAATATTGGTTTGCAGTACTGGATGGTCGTAAGTGAATAGTCACTTACTACTTATTTACTGACCATAGGGTCAGACCACAAATGCAAAATAAAAGCTACACCACACCTCGGTGGCTACGCATGTGTCATATTCCGAACATTGAACAACAATAATATAATAGACCCGTTATGATGTCATCAGCCTCCTTCCGCTCCGATTCTAGGTACGTAGAATTTGATCGCCATATTTTTCTTGTATCTGTGTGCAGTTCAAACCGTAAAATCTGCGTTTATGATCATAACTATCCCATGAACGTAGAGCCTCTAAGAGGTTGGATCCAGGGCTCGCTGTCTCTTGGACGTCCTTCGCGCCGACGACTAAGTAATCGGGACGAAGATATTTCATTCGTACTCCATCCTCCAGTAACATTCTTGTTCTATTTAACTGAGCTTCGGTAACTTGTGAATGAGTTGGCCTCTCTCCGCGATAATCTCCTGTGAAGATAAGTATTATAAAATAACTTTCACTTAAACTAACGCTCTGCTTTAAGCCCTAACAATTATAAAACTATGACGCCTTAGTTATAAATGAAGTTTAGTAGGTGTTTGTATACACTGATTTCTCCATTGATTTTATTTAGAGAGAAAACAAATACAGCATTGTTTAACTATATCACTCCCTAAAAATATTTATAGATAAACCCGTTAATCACTATACGTGCTAATCAGTGCGCGCATCAGAATGACAATAAAAATGTAACTGATCGATGTCTGTACATAGAAGAAGATATTTGAGTAAAACTATTAAAGGGTGTATTTATAAACGCAACAGAACCCAAAACAATGATTATTAATTTTTTGCCTGTTTGTCAATTTTGCACGATCATTTACGAAATGGCTTAACGGATTTTAGTGTGGTTTTCACTAATGTATTGTCGCTAACTTCACTTAAAATTTAGTCTTTTATTTTATTTCATAAATAATAGAGTGTTGGCTTATTAATAACTGATCGGTTGAATTGACTGAAACTTTAGCTACCTATAAATGATAGTCGGTAAAATGATGATGATTGAAAGTTTATAACTTTATAGGATCAGAACAACGGAAAAAGATGAACCGAGAGATTTTGATACTTCCGACGTAAGCTAAGCTCAGGTTGATTATGATATGAATCATATTAAATAGTATTCAGCTTATGCTGGTATTTGTTGGTTAAACCGCCCATGCGTAGATACATAAGTAGGTATATCAACGCATGGGCGGCATATAAACAAATTTGTTCTAAAATACTGCATTATTTGCAGTCACGTTTATAGAATATTAATTCTTATGAATTAAATCTTATTTAGTTTGACAAGTGAAGTGAAGCCTTAAATAAATACAAATAAAAATTAAAAAATATTACAAATGGTGACCGCGTGGAATGGTGGAACGAGTTTTCTTTCATTCAAGTATATAGAACGAATAGATTTAAACGAATGATGTGCTTATGGCCAATTGTATGCGGCTCTATCCGGGCGCGGAGAAAACTATCCCCAGACAATAAAACAAAATGTTTTATATACTAAATTATTCTGCTCTTATGATTCCTATTCTATGTACAACTTAAATAGGCGAGTGAAACCGCAGGTACATCTAGTTTTTAAATAAAATGTCATTGATAACCAAGGTACCAAATATTTAAACAAAGGTACTGATTGCTGGTAGTATTTTAAAGTGGATCTGTCACTTTATACAGTCATTCTGATGCACACCTAATTAATCAGAGCCGTCACGGCCTTGCTAATAAGCGTTACTTAGCCGCTATTTAGTTAAACATTGATTTGGTTCTTTATGTCAATATTGATTTCACATTCGAAAATAGGAGAAACGCATTGTTTTATGTACTGATTACCCGTTAAACATTTTTATAAGGGCGTAATTAAATACTAGAATCTAATTTAGCTAGAAAAGTAGGTTTGAGTACAATTCTAAATCCAAGCATCATAAGCAGTGCGTCTCAGTAGTGTTGCAATATACAATTGGTAACGTACTGCAGGCGATACTAGTGAGTATAAATAAAATTACCAACGAATGCTATTCCCAAAGAGCACCTATTATAGCCAAAAGTGTGAGCTCCTTCTTTATTCCACCCACGTCCTTCGTATACGCGACCGTCATTGCCGATAATGAAATTATATCTGAAAATATTCGATAACAATATTTGTTTATTATATTTTTAATGATACTAATTATAATTTCGTCGTGAAGCTTATTAGATATTGTCTAGGACATGGTCATATTTTATTTAGGATCTAATCGTATACATAATAATCATTATAAGTACTCTTTATCGACTTCAATGGTGTACCCAAGTAAATTATAACCTCCCTAAGTATATCCTTATATTCAATAAAATAAATTTTGAGAAAAAAGACACGCCTGGGTAAAACATCATCCCGAGGTTCACAAAGGATCACAAGAGGTCCAGAGTAGCCATCTGATTATTATTATAAGATCCATCCCTCAGTCGGTGTCAAGTCGGTGACTATCAAGGTCATTTTCGCCAACAGTAACAAGTTCAACACCGTTAATTTATTAAGTTTGGGCTACCTGGGGAACCCAACTACGAAAGGAGGAGAAAGGAGGCATATGCGGGTCAACCGTCGGGGCGGCGTCAGGAAACGCGTAAATGCGTTTCCTTCACGCAAAATAAAAAAAGATCTCATCCTATCTCTAATTAAACAATATTGACAGTCCGCCATAAGACTACGGGTGAGTGGGGTCTATGTCAGTGAAATCAGTGATAGCAACAATAATACATTATACAAAATGAAATATTAAACTTACGGAATATCATATTTCCGTGAGTTGATGTACCAGCCCTGTATGGTTCGTAGTTCAGCAGCGCATTGAGCAAACTTCGTGCACTCCCCGCTTACGGTATGTTGGACGATCACCAACATCAACGGTGTGTACTCTTCCTTTATATCTGACGAGTTGAAAGGCTGAGCTAGCCACATATCCCGGGTTATGTTCCATTCATGTGGAGCTGTTGATAAAGATTAATATAACTTAAGGCATGTAAATTAAAGGTAAAAGACTGATGCTAACTTGTCACCGCGTATAGACATTAATGACACAGAGGACCCATTGCTTCTATTGCCAATAATGTGGTATCATCGTAGGGAACTAAATAATCATGCCGTTGTATTTTTCTCAGTCGAAATATTACAGAAGTTGTTCTTATTTAGACAGGGAACTATTATTCGAATGAATTAGTCCTTTGAAGTGGATGGATAAAAACTACGGAGGTACTAGCAGTTTTTGTCATTATAATATAATCAAATGTCAAACAAATGTTTCGATCAATTATAATTTATGTTACAAAGTGAGGCAATTGTAATTTAAGTTAACCTAATAAGGTTAGTTAATTAATTTCTTCTGTAGCACGAGACATTGGCATTGTACGAAATGTTTCCTACTATGAAATCGCTTACATACCCTTATACACATAGGAAAATAAGACTTGTCTCAATGAATCATTTTTCAATATCATAATAGTTTCAATCCCCACAATTTTTTCAATTTATTTACTTTTTCGTTATTACGAATACGGTACGATAAGTTAGTTAGATTTTGCATTCTGTAAAGAAGCACTGGTCAAGTTATCTATAATAATAGTTAAAAATCGGTAATAGTTAAATTAAATTCATTGAAGATTTTCCATCTTCGAATTGTATACAAATAAGTTACGCCGTTTAAAAAAAGGGCTTTGCTTGTGAAAGAACAGTATCGTATAATATTAATGTTGTCAAAGTATTCTTTATTGTCACTACTTTTTAAGGTGAATACTTTTCTGGCACCATAACAATACACGATTTTTGTTATTTATATATTGGAACCACTTACAATACTTCTCTTAAATCAAATCAAATCAAATATCTTTATTCAATGTTGAAGTGTTACACTTTCTTATTGATTGTCATAAATCTACCACCGGTTCGGAAATAAACCTCAGACCTGAGAAGAACCGGCGAAAGAGGGATTTTTTTTTTTTTTTTACTTATAGCAACCTCACCCTATGCTTCTACAAGCATTAGATGTTCCTCAGTTGCAGATTTATTTTAATTAAAGAGATAAATCAAAAGTTCCCGCAATGCAACGATTATTCAGCTTAAAACTGGACATTTTCGCACAAAGAAAAATACTTTTCTTAATTTCGTAGTTCTGGTACAAATTAGCTAAAACTTCAAGATAACAGTATAGTGGGATGTCCGATCTTTCTGATAAGACCATTTACATTTGAACCTTAAAATGTTCAAATGTAAATGGTCTTATATAATGGTCCAAAACTTAAGAGTGGACGTGGTCTTATCAAACGGCGGAAACTTATTTTTACACCTAATAACATAATGAGTACTTGAAAATCACCTGGTTAATGAAGTGGTCCACTGCTTCAATTAATTAGTTCAAGAACAGATTAGGTACCGTATCTATAAATTTATAACATTTTCATTCGTTGTCACACTGACGTTATCGACTAAAATGACCGATAAATTAACATTGATCCATCCAATCCAATCCAATCCGATCCAATATGTTAATTGCGCAGTTTTATTTAACCCAAAATGAAGAATCATATTTAATAAGTTTTTCATAAAAACGCACAACGCGAAGCAAGTTGGAATTTATTTATTTATTTATTTATTTATTAAGATACACAAAACGGAATGTAATCAAGACTTAGAATTACAGAATTAAGTATTAAAAAATTTGCAAATTACATTCCAACACATGTGTACACGGCATGTTTTTAAAAATAAGTTAGGTTATTAATAATTTAACAACTCAAAATTATATTTACAATAATCAAATGATAAAATAAATTAAAATTAAATTTCAAATACAATAAATTAATAAAATAAGACAATAAAATTGGCAATTAACAATTAAATAGAATTCAACTAATTAATATATATATATATATGTATAAATATTGAATGTCAAAAATAAGAATCTTCGTATTATCAGTCAATCATTGGATCGTCGATATTATATGTCTCACAGTATTCTTAAATTTTGAGAAATTTGGATTGAAAATGTCTAATATCTTGCTGTGTGTTAAAAGTAAGTCGTTGTAAGTACGACAAAATCTTACAATAGGATTATAATATGATGTGTTATTAATGTGAACATTGAGCACAAAACTATTGAGATGTGGATAACGTGATCTAAATTTAATGTTGAAGTTAAGACATGATAACAAGGCAGAAGAATCAATTTTGGAGTGTAATATTTTATGTAACGTAAAGAGATCATTACATATACGTCTTTGTTTTAGTGTATACATATTAAAATATCTGATTTTTTCGTCATAAAACTTTAGCCTCCTTTGTAATCCCAATTTATGACATAGAAAATAAAAAAACTTTTTTTGGACACGTTCAATTTTATCACTATGAGTAGAATAGAAAGGAGGCCAAACAGTTGAATTATACTCCAAGGTACTACGAATTAGTGAATTATAAAGAAGAAGGAAGCTATAAGGGTTCTTGAAATGCTTGGTAATTCTATAAATAAAGCCGAGAAGACGCATGCTTTTGTCAATTATGTAATCGTAGTGACTACTAAATCTTAGTTTTTCATCAAACATAATACCCAAATCCTTAATGAGGGTCTTCCTCTCGAGACAAACACTATTCAATGTATAGTTAAACATAAATTTATTTATTTTATGAGAAAATGAAATGACATTGCATTTATTGACATTCAGCACCATATTGTTTTCTTTACACCAATTATCCACACTATTCAGATCTGATTGAAGCTTCATAGCGTCTTCAATATCACTTACCACTGTGTAAATTTTAAGATCATCTGCGTATAATAAACAAGGACATGCTAATCTGTCAATAAGGTCATTTATAAAAGTGATGAAGAGCAGGGGACCCAAATGAGATCCCTGTGGGACACCAGAGGTAACTCTAACCGGAAGAGAAACTTCTCCCTTGATAGCAACTAACTGGTTTCTATTATCAAGATACGAGACTATCCAACGCAATAGGTCACCATGGATGCCATATTGCTCTAGTTTTGTGCATAATATATTGTGATCAACTTTGTCAAACGCTTTAGAGAAGTCCGTATAGATAGAGTCTACTTGTAACCGCTTGCCAATGGCACAGCACAGGTAATTTTTGTATTCCAATAAATTCGAACATGTAGACCTACATTTAACGAATCCATGTTGCTTAGGTGATATAAATGGCTCAAGGTGGTGATACAACGCATCGTAAACAATTGATTCAAATAATTTTGCTAAGCAGGACAATATACTAATCGGTCTATAATTTTCGCATCGAGATTTATCACCAGATTTGTGTATGGGAATAATGTGCGCGGTCTTCCAGATAGATGGAAAAGTACCGGATCGAATAGATTTCTCAAAAATTATAGAAAGCGGTAGACATAATTCCTTACCACACATTTTGATAAAAAATGGTGGTAATCCATCAGGTCCGGCACCTTTATTGACATCCAGTTTATTGATTTTGACAAAGATTTCATTTTTATTTATTTGAATACTACTAAGAGCACTATTGTATTTAGTTGTTATTTTGGGTAGTGAGCCATAAGTGTGTGTCGAAGTTGTGGGTTGGTAAATGGAGGCAAAATAAGATGAATAAAGCTCACATGTACTTTTAACATCTTGAGATACAAGGTCACCGTACTTCATGGTTTGTGGACTTGATTTGTTACATTTTTTATTATTGACGAAATGCCAAAAGTGTTTTAAGCCATTATCAAGTGTTGATTCTACAGAGTTGACAAAAGTGTTGTAGTCCTGATCCATGAGGCTTTTGCATCTAGCGCGAAGCATAGAGAAGGTGTCATAGTCCCTCGGATTGCCATATATACGATGAAGATGATGGTACTTTAACTTACTTCTTAAGTTCCGCATTAAAGAAACAGAGAACCACTGTGGGTAACAAGGATCTAGACTTTTAGAGTGAGGAGTATACTGTGTAATGAGTCTTTCGAGAATACAATAAAATTCCTTCACGCATGTATCAACATCTTCCGATGACAAGATGGTATGCCAATTCACAGCGCCTAATTCATCCTTGAGCGCAGCATATTTACATTTATAAAAATTGCGTTTTTTCAGCTTAATTGATTTAAGAGTTTTAAAATTCATTGTCTGAATGCTAAAATCTATAGCTAAAGGTGGGTGATGAATATCCATTCTACTAAGCGGATCCGTTGTTGTTACAAGAAGACTATTGCATGTCGAAAGTACAAGATCAAGATAGTGGTTGTTGCCATTGGGTGTTCTGTTCAACTGGTGCAGACCACACAAAGATATTGTTTCAACAAGAAGACACGCTTTATGATCAAGGGGTTGTGACGGGGTTAAGAAAGTAGTATCCGGAGATTCTAGCCAGGTAAGAGAAGGGGTATTGAAATCACCAATTAGCATACTATCGCTAGGACTATTAAGTATTACATTTTGACAATTAATAAAAAAGTGTTCTGTTAAATTAATAGGCAGGTCAGGCGGAAGGTAACAGATACATAAATTTAATACTTTTTTGTTATTTGGAAATATTATGTTAATCCAAAGGTCCTCCACTTCAGATTCCCATGATGATTGACGGATGATACTTATATGCTTTTTAACAGCTATGAGTACACCACCTCCCTCATTTTTAGTAATGTTTGACTCATATCTGTCCCTTCTTAAAACATTATATCGATAATCAAAAAGTTCCGTATCAAATACACTATTATTTAAATTTGTCTCAGTTAAGCATATCACATCATAATCATTATTGAGTACATTCAAATAAAATTCATTCAATTTAGATCTGATTCTGTTTACATTTTGATAAAATATTAACATACTGATTAAATCATCTTAAATTTTTTTATTATTCTGAATATCATTTAATAAAAGGAAAAAAAAAGAAAAAAAAAATAAGAAAAAGGATTAAGAAAGGTGATTTAAACAGTCCATATTTTTAATACAATAACAATCAGCTCTGTCATTCTTACGAACATATATGCGAATGAATAAAGGAATGACTGATACAGGAAGTAGGTACCTACACGTTGTTTCCACTTTGTAATGGCCTCGAAATGACGCGTGACGTAGCTATGTCTTGTATGACTACAAATGTTTAAACCTTAATTAAGACGTATATTTTTAACTAGCTGATACCCGCGACTTCGTCCGCGTGGAGTTTAACAAAAAAGTTAATTACTTTTTTTTGGTTTTTGCATTTTTATTTTTTTTATCATTTTTTTCTAAAATAAAAGTAGCCTAAGTTACTCCTTATTACATCAGCTACCTGCCAATAAAAGTCCCGTCAAAATCGGTCCAGCCATTTCAGAGATTAGCCGGAACAGACAGAAAGACTGACAGATAGACAAAAATTGTAAAAAATGTTATTTTGGTGTATGTACCGTATATATATTCATATGCATGTAGTGAGAAGCGGTTATTTCAATATTAAAAACAGACACTCCAATTTTATTTATATGTATAGATTGTATCATATAACTGTCGAATAAAGGACTTGCATATTTACAATTGGGCATAATGAATTTAAAAAAAATATGTTTTTCATATAAAAGGTCGAATATTTTTCAAATTTATTTATTATAGCTTTTGACAAATCAGTTGGACCATTAATACTTATACCTTTTTTGTTTTTGTATAATAAATTAAATTTAATGTTATTGTGTTATTTTTTCAATCAATTAAATTAATTCATTAACATAAATGAATAAAATATGCCAGGTCTAACTTTATTTTACGATACAGAGGGTCTCCTCGTCCGCAGTTTTAAATTATATTGCCTGTTTAAAAAAATTAGACACCGCCCAACATACTTGTTACGAGTGCTCCGAGTTTCGTGTTCCGGTTTGAAGGCGACATGAGCCGGTGGCACTACAGCCCCAAGGGACATCTCAGCTCACAGATTTGATAGCGCATTGATGTATTCATGTAAGGGATAGTTAATATTTCTTACCAAGCCGACGTCTAAGGGCCGATCATGGTGATCTGTTAACATATATGTTACCCAAGCGAAGTTCAGTTGAAGGGTATGATTTATTATATAATAGTAAGTATTATTTTGTAAATGGAAATGTGTTACCAAAGGGTATGAAGTTCACAAAAAGTTTGGTTAATGACAATTACCTGAACACTACTTACTATACAAGTCACGTTAGAATCGACCAGACAGACACGTGTGACTACTGGAAATAATTCTTTAGCTTACTTGTAGGCGTAATCGGCTCCCGATGGTGAACTGATATAGATTCATCATAGTAATTTAGTATGTCCGCTATTACTCTACCTGATGGTAAGTGGTAGTAGTCCAAACGCAACGACGACGGCTGGTAAAAAGTCAAATAAATGTTTTCAAAGAATGAAGTCACAATCAAACGAAAAAAAAAACAAAATAGCTATATTATGTCAAAATAGCTGTATTAAGTAATATAATAATATTTATATCATATCCGTTTTTATAGCTTTCCAATTATGACATTATTATGTAACCATTTTTTTAACATTAAAGTGGGTACACTTAGCAATCCTTAAAAGATAGACATATGCCATCGCAGACTTTTCTGTAGATGTATGAAAGGGAAACAATTTCACCATACATTATTTTGTTATAATTCAAAGGGATTTTACGCGTTCATACAGACAGACAGGAAACGCGGGGGACTTTGTTTTATAATATGTAGTGATTTTAGTCACCTTAGCGAATTTCAGATCATACTAACGGGTACATTTTAGTGTAACCCGCTTTAAAAAATTCCCAGGAACCTATGTAGTTGATTATAGTAAGTTTATTAAACTTATCAACTAACATAGGCTCAAGGCTGGCTACTGTGCGTGACGAAAATATTTCCACGCTTACGTATTTTTCACTGAACAACTCGTCACCGCGATTCAACTCCGTACAATGCCATCTGTTGACAGGGGTGCGAGTATAGGGATGAAACTGGGCCTCACCCTTCCCCATTCCACCGAATTCGGTTCGATATGCCACCCCTTCCAGAGATTTACATCAACCATAAATTCAAACCTTATTGCTAATGCATTTAGGCTTTAAAATATTTAGACGAAACTGTACTGTCGTTTTAAGAACTTACGACATTATAACATGGATTTGAATCTACTTCTAAATATTATATTGGAAGTTTTTCTCCAATAAATTTTAATTTCACGATAAGTCCAATAACACCTCAATTATATTTATCAAATTAAGTACACTTTACACCATCCAATTTAAATTAATATTTTAGGAGTTATCGTAATTTTAAAACTATCGCGCACTAAATAAATTCAAGCGGTCATACTAACGCGCGGTGCAACCGCTTGCGCGCCCCCGCGTCCCGCTGTCTTTTTTAGGCATATTTACTTAGGTAACGTTAAGGCGAAACAAAAGAAGAAAGCTTGTACTACTGTAAAATTATTAAAATGCTCGTAAATTGAGTTAACGATTATTTTCAATAAATATGTTTGTGTAATAATGATTCATTTGAATTAATTGTGCATAATAAGTGAGAGATATGGCTTAATAGATATCTAACTTGATAAAAAATTAATACATTTTTTTAAATACTAATTTGTAACTGTTATCTTAAAAACTTTAATTTTTATATTTATATGAAATTAAAAAAGCATTTCTCTTTGCTTGATTAAAGTAAGGACAGACTTGAGAGAATATTATAGGTACGCGTTAAATGTTTGACATCTGATTATCGTGATTGTAAACGTAATTTACTAGTTCTTATTATTTACTCAGAATGACCAGACGAGATGATTGCGTACTTATATACCATTCTTATGTCAATCGCGAATTGCAAGAAAACTATGACGCTACAAATATATTGTGTCAGTTGCTATGTACTCTCTTCTTGTTTATTATATTAAAGGTGGACAAGCAAATCACCACCGCAAGAAATATTAATCATTCTTTACATCGCCAATGGTTGATGGACCATTGGCGATGTACCTTGTGAACGAAGATATGATGTTCCTTGTGCCTGTAGTTACACTGGCACACACACCCTTCAAACAGGAACACAACAATACTAAGTATTGCTGAAGACTGTCATTACAGGTCCTTCATAAATTGCTCGAACATTTATCAAACAAATATATCGAACTCACAGCTATCCCCACCACTGCCAGATTTCGTGCTTTGTACTGTAAAATATACGATGAGTGTAATACAGACGATAAGCACGACCAGGGCCGCAGCGCAGGACAGTCTTTCGGTTCTCGAACTGTTCTTCACCAAGTTCCAGATGTAGCTCGGTAGAGGTAATTCTGAAACATAAAGTTAAAATTTAATAAAGTATTGCTGTCTCGTTTGTTTATGCTTTTTTACAAGCAGTGCTTATGACACATTACTCCTTTGTACAACGATCAATAAAAATAAAATAACTAAATCATTCGAAGGTAAGATAGTACGTCATCACTATCACTCTGTCGGGGTAATATGCCTTAAGGCAAGGCAAGAAAAAAATATATCACAGACGGTTTCCTGCATGACGCTATTTCGTTTAACCACTTGAATCTTTCCTCTAGTGGAAAATATATAATGTAGTGGTTATTTTCCACCATTATGCGTGTTGCTGTAGTTGTCAGTCTGATGATGAAGCTACGGTATTTATAATTAATTGCTCCTTGCGACCTTGGCTAAACTTTCGACATACTTTTTGTTGTTCGGCTAAGACATTGTTTTCTTATGAGTCAATGTATACCATTTTAGAAATACATAATGTGTTAAACTTACGGTTTACAACTATACAAGGTCTGCAAGCATATTGTGATAGGGCTATATTTTGCTGGACTGGAGTAGTCACTGCAACCTTTTGGTATCATGTTAGTTGTTCCCAACGTTAAATGTAATGGTAATATTTTGAGAACTTGGATTAAGAAATTAAATTATGTAAATAATTATGAGCAGTTATAGTTTTTTGTTTAACAATATATATATATAAAACGGGATCTTTCCAATTATGTAAACGAAAAAGTATTTCTCAAAATCTTTGGGAACGACATGGAAGGACTGGCAAATGGGCCACCGCCCCTCATAGTAAGCAGTTATCATCGCTTATAGACATTGGCGCTGTAAGAAACCGTTCCTTACATCGCCAATGCGCCACCAATCCTGAGAACTAAAAAGTTTTATATCCTTTTTGCTTGTTGTTACACTTTATCACTCACCATTCAAACCGGAACAGAAAATATACCTAGTACTGGAATACCCAGTATTGCCGTATAGCGGTAAAATATTTAATGAATCGATGGAACCAATCCAGCAAGAACATTTCCTGAATGTTTGCATTGTTATTTTCTGTCTTTGTTGTATCCAATCCAATGTTAGCTTGTGCATTATGTGCTATCGATTGTTCCCATAAAGTTCGTATAGTCCGAGAATCGGACGGTTTTACCATAATATCCAGTAAGTTGATGTCTTGCGTGTGCTACGATAAAAATAGTTATTGATTATGAATAAATTGAGTATTCTGCTTTTTTCATTGTGTGCATACTTTATATTTTTTGCTGACCTGCTAACAACTGAAAGTTTAAGTTTCCACGTGCTTAATGTGTTGCTGCTCGTGTTAATATTCCCTAATTTTCAAAAAAAAAAATTCTTTAGTTCTTTCTTCTATTCAGATGTTATTACTTACTATCTATTCCGCCGGCTCTACTGGCAGTCAAATTAAACTTATATTTATCCGTTATTGGATAGTAGGAGAGTTACATCTATATAAATAAAATTATAGAGGTCTGCAGTTGTGCGCGCATCACGGAAAAATTACTGGAGACACTTGGTCCTAATTAAAAATATATGGATATCTTCATTTAATAAAAAGTTATTAAAGTTTCAAGAAACAACTATTTGTATATGCACTTTGGTTGCTATGCGTTTTCAGTGATGTATGTTTAAACAAAGTATGTTTTTGCTTGCGATCTTATTGATGTTTTTTTCCATCGTACATAAGAAAAGTTTGTTAATATATTATCAAGGAACGCGGACGAGGTCGCGGGTATCAGCTACTAATATATAAAATTAAATGTAATGTGTTAAATTAATAAACTATAAAATCAACATGTTAAAAATTTGGGAAGAAGATATTTTTAATATATTTATATTAATATATTTTGTATATTTTTATAAATCCAAAATAGGTAATCTTAACAATTCGAAATGTAAGAATAAATAAACACCATAATAGATAAAGCACATAGGTATTTTGAGGATGATCTAGGAGGTTATTACTAATATTAAATACAGGTATGCTTCTTTAAAATAAATACAATTATTACCAAATAATCTAATTATTATTATAGCCGAGCGGCGCTCAGTCGCTCAGATACGAATTATTAAGCAAAACCGTATACCCCAGCAGTATATTATTTTAAAATATTTATTAAACAAAATATTTATATTATATTTCTTTGTAACTCACACATATATTCTCATCCAAGTTATAACCAGATATTTTTTTGCAATTTTATCTTTTTTATCATTGGCACGTTTATAAGCGTACTACGAATGTATTAAATTAATAATAAAAAAATGCTTTGTCATTTATAGATAATACCTCTGATCAGATACAAATAATAAAATACCAATAAAAAGTTTAAGTGTGTATTTTGTTGACCTCATTACTGAACATTGACACATCAGACATAGTTACTTATCAGAAAATAATTTCGTTTGAAATTAGATTTAAAATTACAGCAGTATTAAAGAGTAACAATCGTATTCCCAGTCTTTATTGCACCCATTCGTTAATCATTTATTTAATATTTTTTATTGTTTAGTTAATTGTTTACTTTTATGTGAATTTTATAATTTATAATTCTTATGTGAAAGTCAATTGTTATTTAGGTATACAGTATGTTTTTTTCCACAAATAAATGAAAGTAATCCGTATCCGAAAAAGATAAATTAGTTAGTCAGACGTCGACGTCGAACCAGAAGTTCCTGAGATTAGCCGGATCAAACAAACAAACTCTTCAAAATCTATATTTGCAAGTTTGCAAAATTTGGGATGAAGATATTCTTTATTTGCAATTAGAAAAAAAACTAATTGATCAATCTTTTAAAGTATAAAACAGGCTATGTCCATTCTTGGGGTTCAACTTGCTTCATGCCAAATGTTATTAAAATCGCTTCAGTAGTTTAGGTGAAAGCCTACCAGACAGAGTTAATTTCGAATTTGTAATATTAGTTAAATTATTATTAGATGTTTTAGCTTTATTAAAGTAATCTAATTAAAAAAAAAAAAAACCTCGTTCTTAAGAACAAGTGTATCGAGTGCAGCTATTTTAATCGATGGTAGTTATAGCATTACGATAAGCAGTGATAGTAATACGATAAATAGAAAAAAAGATTAAAAAGGATTTACTGGTGATAGTCCCGACCGTTGACAAGAGTGAGTAGCCAGTCGGCGAAGGAGTGTTCAACTGATCAGAACTCTAGCGCGATGATTAATGTTAGGAAGCTAACATATTGAGAGGAAATTATAACACCTATGAGTTATAGGAATTGAAATGATGTCATATTTTGCATATAAACAATGTCTTTAAGTCTACAATTTATACCAATTTTTTTATGCATATTTGTGTTGCATTTATCAGTTGCCTGTGAATGTCCCACTGCTGAGCTAAGGCCTTCTCCTTTTTTGAGAAGTTTTATAGCTTGTTCCTTATATAAATAATATAAAATATACGATATACGATATAAAATAAAAATATAAAATAATAATAAAAATATAAAATATACGATATTAATAAAAATTTGTGTTTGTAGGTTTTTACCATAAATTACAAGAGGAGTATCGTCACCACTCTACCCTGCGGGACGCCAAAATATAGATAGCTTTTGAAAATGTCACATTTGGCACCCCTTATGCCACTACTTACTAGCTTATTGCATAATATATGGATCAAAACCACGTCGGAAGCAATATTAACTAATCTAAATCTGAACTTACTGATTTTAAGATAAAATGAAATGTTAATTTGAATTGCTCTTTTATTTAGAATTCTCAAATATTTTATATAGAGATTTTTTTGCTGTTTGGTAAGTAAAATCTGTTGTTTATGTACCGAAACCAGTTATCGGTGAAATACCAGCCCATATACTTGAAAAGTAACTCAAAGTTCGTAGTCGTGGTCAACATTTACATGAAATAATCTTTAAAAATATATGGCAAGAATTGATTGGTAACTCTTTAATACCATTTTTAAGTGTTTAATTTTATTCGAATGAAAACCAAACGCTTAAAAAATCATGCATTATAATACAGAAAGATCTGACATTCCTTTTTTAATATACAATATCATTTTCTTCTCCACTTTTATAGATAAGGCGATCTATTGAAATACAGTTTTTAAAGCATATCATTGGCGCTATTCCAATCCCTTACAAATATTTATCTCATAATAAAGATTTTAGATTGTCTTTAGGAAATGCATGAATCAATAAGGAAGCTTTTGCAATACTTAGTCTTTCGTAACTCTAAAAACCTCTATTTATGTTTATTGCGAACAATAAAGACTATTATTCAGTGTTCTTCCAATAATACACTTGTGCATAAATTTTTTTAGTTCTTCCAATAATACACTTGTACATCTTACTGATTTAAGATTATAAACTTAGTAGAACATATATTAGTTCATATTATTATTTTATTTTCGTAAATTAATAAAGTTGACCTCCAAGAGGATACGGTAACGATAAAATATTGTATCGAATAAAACATTGTTACTCGAACAGATCCGTGCACGTCACACGAGGAAAATGTGACGGTTCCTAGCAACGAATAATTAACATAATATATTAACATAATATTTATACTTATACGATATATTTTGTAAGAGGATCTTCAATATAAGTTCTTAAATATATAAGATATGGAGCCATTTAATTTTAGCCGATATTTTTTAGATGATGTTTTTACGAAATAACTCAACTGTGCGGCGATTGTATAAGAACAAACTCGAAACTAACCGCAGATAATGGTTTTAACATGTCAGAAAGTGAAATGCGAAATTGTATGGTAGTCATGGTAGTCATAACATTTTAAGAATAGACGAATCAATATAATATCACCACAAGTCGTCAACATTTCACGGGTTAGTAATGAATTGAGCACAAATTAGCACTGCTTGTCTAAATCGTTGCTGAAATTCTCATAATCCAAGGTCCATCATCTTTTTATTATTTAAATAAACAGTATAATATCAGTGTCCAAGACTTACCAAAAGTTTATAAGGCTGATAAGTTTCTTTTTTTGTTTGAATGCGGTAATCTTAGTACTAATTAAAAAGTTTATCTAACGTTTTCTATCAGCGTTACGTTAATTATACTATATCAAATCACATTACGAACAGCGGGGGTCAAGCAGTAAAGTTTTACACGCGGGTTTAAACGCATGGAACGACTAGTATGTTGTATGAATAACGTATTTTTAATATTAAAAAGTAAATTATTCGAGACGCGATCGAATCTTTAATGTATTCACGTTATTATTTTATGCTTTGGATTTCCTCAAGTAATGTTAGTATGAACCTTTAATTACCTTATTCGAATCTCTGATTGTACCATCAAAAGTTAACTTCTGATTGTTAGTCCAGCCCGTTGAAAGGTATGCGGTAGCACCGCCATTGTCTCGGAAATTTAAAGATATTGAGCCAGCGTCTGCTGTTCTTCGCTAATGTCTTATAAATTAGCAACATATTGCCGTACATCCCGAGGTCACAAGGTCAGATCTTTTTTTTGATTGAGAGATTGGCCATCGAATCCGAAATTGGTCAGTAGGACAATCACTTAGTATTGTTGTGCTTTAGTTGAAGTGTGGCAGGAAACTGGTTCACTGGTTCGGTAAAGTTACTGAACTATATATACAAGAGACAAGACATACTTTTCGTAGCAAAGTATAAAATACTTGAAATGTACAAAATATATTAAGAAAAGTTATGAAAAATTTGAAAGTCGATTCGTCAGGTTGTTTTATTACTTGTATAACATTTATTTATTTTAGTATTTTTTTTTTAAATACAACGACTAATCTACACGAAAATTGTCATTGCATACTTTTGTAGGAATATTTTCCTCTAATATAAATATGTTATTTTTTTTACTTTCTTGAAAATGAATTTTGTCATATTCGTTATCAGCGCGTTGAAATACAAGAAAATAAAATTCTGATCAATCTACAGGTGTGGGGTTTTCTGAAGGTTGTTCATTTGTTTTTATTTCCTAGTCTATATTACGATAAGTACCTTTATAATAGTAAATACTTTAGTTAATACGAAACAGGTATATTGAAATAAAATTTTCGACGATACTCAATGTCGAGGTCAATTGTTTAACAATGACACGTGAAACATAATGAAATTGTTGTTAGTGTATAGGTAATATAAATAAAAATTATACTGTGTATACAAATCTAATTTTATTTTATTAACGTTAACCTTGTATTGACTATAATTATTTCACATATCAAACTATAGTATATAGAGACTGTAATGTGCATTACATAGACTCATGTTTACTTTGAATCTAAACATGTGCAGTTATTGCTTATAAATATTGTTATATAATGTATAACTATTAACATCAAACAATTGTTTCAGTTTAACACGTATTTTTAATGTCTTGGGAACAATTTATATCTTCAATACGTACTCTATATCAAAACAAGATTTTGTTTGGCAGACATTTTATATAAATTACAATATTATTTATTATACCTACTTGATTGTATTGTCACCAATACAATAAGTATGCACGAGAGTAGCATTTAAATACAATTTAATATGTCTATGGGCTGTGGTGAGCACTTAATATCAGGTGGTTCATTAGGCCGTCCGCCTACCTATAACATAATAAGTGACCTGTAAATGAACCACTACTACTATGGCTTCTTTTGGCGTTGTAAGAAATGTTAACCACCGATTACATCTATATTCTATATACATATATATATTTAATACAAAATATTTTAAAAATCGACATGAATCAGTTAAAGTAGCATAACTGTTGAGAACTACTATTAATATGGTCCGTCGCTTTAAGTACTCGTAATGTGTGTAAAAACCATATACAGGCTATGCTATTTCGAATGCAATATATATGTTTTTTTTTTTAAATTTATACTTTGTGTATAATGTGATTTACATTATGGTTACTGATAAGAACGCTTCGTATTCATTATGTATTTAATATTTTGTCGAGACCTTGATTCAGTCTTACGATGACTTATTACTTATATATACAAGTAATTATTTTTTTAAATAATACTTATAAATAAATTGAATCATACAACTGATTCTGTGATATTAATATCTTTATTTTGCTTGTTCTAAGCAATAACAAAACCTATACCTTTCGAGACAAAGCCTTTCATAATTTATGTCTCATGACTAAAGAAAACATACAAATGATAAAAAATACACCATTCTTGTTGGTTCGAAGTCACCTTGATACCGATTTCCTACACAAACTTTTCGGTCTTTGCGACACTAAACGAAAACTTTTCAATAAAATGAATTATCAAACGTTTTTAAATATTGTTCATGTACAGCTATCACCTTGGGAGACAGCCGCTTGTATTCTCCGGATCCCAATGAGAAAAATGATGCATCTTATTCATTATTCGTGGTCCAGGGCTGACTGTTTGTGGGTTAACTTGACACTGTCCGTATAGTGTGTAATCAGGCCGGAGGACACCTTGTCTTACCAACGTTTCAAGTAAGATATTCGTATGGTTAAATTGGGCAAGATCAGGTGCGTCTGTCACATAATTCCCTACGAACATGATTGATATGCTTATTCTATTATACGAAGTAACCATCGCTCCAAAAACATTCGCACCTCTACCTTCAAATACGTATCCGTTGCCAGTGACGAGGAAGTTTGGTCCGATATCATAAAAGCCTCGTCTTAAATGATCCTGCTGAATCACTAGCATTTGTTCAATGCATCGATACCTTTGGTTACAGTAATTGGCAGCTGAATGTCCTATGATGACGTTTCCAAGTGGTAACTGGAGAAAATCGGCGCCGTACGCCGGCATCGCCTGCCAATCGTCACGACGAAGATACCAAGACTCGTTCAAACCTTTGGTAAAAAACGTATATGAGCATCCTACATGACATGAAATTAAGCAAAAAGATTTGAAGTCTTAAGTAATTTAGATGAAAGGAAACTCGATGCTTCGAACTCATAAAAAATGATTGGAAATTGAAAATACTTATTTCAGGAAAATAATAGATCCAAATTAAAATTAAGTGATTATTTATAATTGTGAAGATACTTAAAGACAAATAAAATTAATTACCTATGTCTAGCCGTGTCTGCTGGCTAGGCAGGGCAACGTAAATGAGATATACGATTAGGGCAGTAGCTACAATCAATGCCCAACATACGAAGACAGCCACGCTGCATCTCAACCTGCGGGCTTGTTGAGATGACACCAATTCGAGGCCCAGAAAGTGGCCTGAAACAATTAGAAAAAAACCATTATCGGTGAAGAATATGAATGTAAAACTTTCTTCTAATCTCTCCTAACTTTATTGTTGATTAGCGATTGACAAATTGTGATTGAAGTGGTTTATGTGCAAACAGAGTCGTTGACCTTAACGAACCAAAAGGATTTATTGTGAGCGTATGTAAAGTTAAAGTTTATAAATGGTGAATATTTAATAGATTTCTGAAATATATTTTCATAAAATACTTTTCGAACAAGTAAAACGTAAAAAAGAATAAATAAAGATTGAGATTCCGCGTAATATTTTCTTTTTTAATTCTAGGAACAACTTGTTTTGTAATTAAATGTCAGGTATACATTTTCACACGCAAATATTCCTATATATTAATCATGTGCTGGAAATACCACTTTAATAAACAGATGACCGCAAGTGAGTCTATCCATGGCAAAGATATTAGTCGGTGTTAGTAACCTAACTAACCTAAACCTTGTATTATCACGAAGACTACATTTAAAAAAATAATACGTTGAAGTATTTTTGACAAATGAAAGCATCTTTACTACATATATGACCTCAATAAAGAAGAATATTGATAACCTAATAAAAGTAGCCACGTCTCCGCTTATGTGGAGCGTAAAAGGTAATTGGAAATTATAGTTTTGTCAACGCATTTCTGATAGAAGAAACGCACTGAAACGACAAATTTTGAGAAAATCGCAACACTTTGAGTTGAATTAGAAATGTATTTATCTAATATGGTTACTGAATAGAAACATTGTAAAATAAAATATCAAAAACACGGTTTTGAAAACGTTGTGGTCTATAGACATACTGGCCGTATATTCTGAGATTTAAGCCACATTTTATGTAGATTCAGTGTTTTAACAACAACGAGATAAAATTTTACTCATGAACAGAATTGTAATTTTATCGGGACTGTTGCTATACAGTTAACATTTATAAATGTAATAAATCAAAAACATCATGAACGACCATTCATTTATCTGATTTTTTTCCAAGTACGAAACTGAGAATATACCGAAAACAAAATTATTATTGGAGAGGTAACGAAAATAGGAAAAAGTAATAATATGAAGAGGAACGAGCCAGGTATACCGAATACCTTTATATCGATTTTGCCAGGTTTTTTTAATGTATTGCTTAATAAAGAAATATATCCGTGACTGTGTAAGCAGTATTTACAAAAATAACATCCTTACTGTTACTAAATAGAAGTAGTGCTGAAAATTCTATCACCATTTACCATTTCAATGAAAACTTATTGTATTAATTTAATTATTCAAAAAGAAGATTAGGTTTTTTCAATAAATAAACGCGTTAAAAAAGCAGTGATTTGGTTGTAGGTAATGTTATGTTCTTCCGAGAGCACATATCGCTTCAAGGTCACCGTGTTAAGACGTCACCGTCTTGTAAATAATTAAAGTAAATAAAACACGCTTATATGAGTTACCTCTTATTGTAGTTTGGATTCATAAAATATTTTAAAAAATATTCATAATTAATTTATTCATAATCACAATGAGTTCTCTAATTCAATAGGTACATAAAACTTACACCAGAAAATGCTTGCATTGTACCTGAGTAGCTTCGTTTCGATTTCATTTGCTTTTAATTTAGATTATTGACGTGATAGGTGTTATTTGATGTCCTTATAAATCAAGATGCGTTAATTTAGACTATCTTTCAAAGTGTCAGCAGTGACGAGTGATGACCAAATAGACCTTCAAACCTTGGAGACCAATGGAAACGTACTCTAATTATAATGAAACGACGAATTCTTAGAAAATAATATAATTTAAATTAATTGTTGATTATATTATATTATCAAAACAGCCAAACGGGAAGAGAAAATTATAAAAATATAAGTAAAATAGTGAGAGTTATTGAAAGTTCTTGACCATTTCGTGAAGTAAGTAGTAAGTTGAAGTAGTGTGTATAAGTAGTATGTGGTACAGTAGGAGATAGACAAGACAAGGCCGAACGGTTACAACACGGAACATGAAGAGTGGGAAGACTGGGAAGAAAGCGTCGACCTCTGTTCTTCTTCACTTCTCGAAAAGTATCAGGGGCATCTTTTTAAAGGACCTCAATCGAAATTGGAGACCTTTCAGAGCTGTGCTAACCGTCGAGCGTAGAGCGTAATCGAGTGGGTACCGCTAGTGTTATACCCTCTACGGAATACCCGCAACTCCCTCTTCACGTGGGGGAAACACGAAAATGAATTTTTTCAGCGACGAATTTTTTATGGACCTTAACCGATAATTTCGGGTTTAAACCTAAAAAGCGCCTGAGTTTACATTTGATTAATACGCCAATGAATTTATTTTGTTATTCAATGTTACAACAGTACTAAGTAAGGAGTCTAAGGGATTGCCATACCTACTATATAAAGATAGCACAGATAGGTGGTAGGTATAGTCAAACTTTTGATAAAAATTTATCAAACCTTGAATTTGCTCTTGGACCTACTGCGTTTTTCTTATAAGTGAAAAGTCAGAAACATTCCTATTGCTTTTCCTAGTACTCCATTTTAAATACAATTAAATATATTGTAAACGAAATAAAATATATAAATAGTTCTTTTAAGGTTATGCTATAGAATTAAGCTTTTGTTTATATTCTGTGCGAATTATAAAAGAAAATCCTCTGATAACGTCTGCTTGGAAGGTCTAATCTAGATAGATCAGGTACAAAAGGGATGTTGATCTGTACTTACCATTGTGTTTGTGAGTAAAAATTATCGAAATTCGAACATGATTGTCATGAAATCCAATTATTACTATAGCGAACTTTTGTTATCTTAATGAGTAACATTGCATTTAAATTAAAGTAATCGTAAAATAAACACTAAAATTAGCTTTATTTAATTGTGACATGAAAACACTTCTTATCAGAAAACAGTTTAAGCGCTTTCTATTGATAAAAATTGCCCCTTGAACGTTATAATTTGAACCGCTAGACTTACAGATAGTGAACGAACGACAGATCGAGAATTGCAAGAGCATGCCGACTTCGCCGTAAGATGTCTTATCATTGGATGATACATGCTCGGACACAAGAGAGATCTCGTATCGCGAGATTAACATGATCGTAGTATTTGTATATTGTAATGATTTATAGTGAAAATCTATTCGTTACTTTGTTCGTTATACCTCCTGTCATGTGTAATGTTGATATCTTTTAAATTATTCTCTATTAACTTATATTGTACTCTCGAAATTGACACTAGTCATTTCGGTTTGCAGTAATTATAAAAAAAGTCGCTAAATGACTTTGCATTTAGACCAAGTTGATGTGAAAACGTCCTAACCGGTTATTACTACTTTAAACCGGTTATTTTATATTTATAGAAGTAATATAACACGGAGACTGTAAGATTATTACTACTATATTACTGATATTTATTAAAATATCTTAAGGGCCAGAGTAACGGCTAAGGCAGAAGGGTGGACTGTATAAGGACATGATTGGAGAAATAGATTCACGGACGATTAAAATATATTAAGCTAACCTAACATAAATGAGAAACAAGAAGACCTATGTGTCTAATAACCGAATATTTTTACGAGTAAGTAATTATAAGTTAAATTGAACCATTGTGACGACAAAACGAATAAACAGGTTCAAAGTTGTTTTGATTCGTTTTTCTTATATACTTTTTTACGCATCAATTATGACACTGTAACAAAACAACGTTATTATTTTCTTATTTTATTAGTTGATCATCTAAACCAAATTGAATTAACCGAAACAAGTGAATGGTTTCTTCATTTAATATTTTATTGTAGTTCACAGCGTTAAATACTTTTACAAATAATTAATTTAACAAGAGAAGTTATGAAAAAATAAATAGATATTTATTTATTTAATATTGAACTACCAACAAAAGTTACAATAATACATCAAACAATATACAATGTATGATAAAAAGGATTGATTGCACTTTTAATTATAGGTAATTACAGCATGCTTATTGTTGAATTTGTGTCAACTATCAACTGAGTGACCAATATATAACATTAATTATATTTACTAATTATTAATTAATAACATAATATGATAACAACACATAATAATGTATGATAATTAAATTGAATTAGATATGATTTTTTTTATAAATAGTACAAAAAATTATAAATAGAGTTGCTTGTAATTTTAATTGGAATCGAAGTAAATTAAAGTTAGTTTGAACAATTCTAAGATAAAATCTAAGGAGAGAAAAAAAGTGTTAAATTATTATTATAGTCAAGACTGCTAACACAATGGAGAAAAGCCACAACAATTTAATTACAACACAGGAGTAAGATCAAGATAGAATTCAGTTAATTGGAACTAGCTAAGTCACATTCAATCAAATTAAATTAAATTAAATCAAATCAAATTTAATTAAATCAAATTAATTTAATTAATACTTATAATATTATTTGTTAGATTTAATAAATCATCAATGTTTACTTATTGAATTATTATTATATGTAGAATTTATCTCTTGAAACTGTCCTAGAGAGAAAGAGAGATCAAGTAGAGGGAGAGGTAAGGTAGGACCTCAGATCCGAACGATAATCTGATTTTAGTGCAAAAAAACCAAATGAGATGATCAAAGAAATTGGATAACATAAAATTTCAAAGCCATGGACATTACCATCTATGATAAATTAATAAATAGTTAATATTTTAATATGATATAAATAGAAGATCTTCCTGCCGAATCTATAACTGAGAAAGAGAGAGAGAGTGTATGAGAAACAATGACGTATATATGTACATGACCCGTACACAATTGGCTAATTAAAATGCGCTAATGAAAGAAGGACTCATTTCCTCAGGGGATTTAAGAGTTTAAATATCAAGACAGAGGTATGCGTTCACCAGAACCAGTTACATACGTCAAACTAAATTTAGTATTAAAACCCTCAAGTTTTTGTAGTGTATATGTCATATCATGTATAGAACTTATACTTACAATCAAATACAATTTGAATTTTAAAACATGATTCGAGTATGTACATTGTATATCTTTCATAAAACATTTCTAATAAATTGAATAACGGTCTGAAAGAGCGACAATGTGCAACATTGAAATAATTGTTTACGCACTTAAGCCTCTAAATCACTTTGCAAATGTTTGCACTGCCTCCTTATCACTTGTAAACAACTCCGGCCATATACTTATTTATAACTGGAATATCGACTTATATTGAAATTCGCAATTCGCACCGCATTTATTCCTATTGCTGTTTATGTCATTGGCAATAGCTCTAACTATGATATTTTCACTGATAATGATTAGAAACAAAATAAAATTATTATAGGTCGCGAGCATAAACGCAAGCTTATCGATATAATTAATATGGCGCAGAACAAAGACATGCGCGTGCGTCGCTCACCTTTAACCATCTCCGCGTTTTGGACATTCTGGGTGACGGAGACGAACTTAGGGCCGATGTGAACTTTGGAAGACTTGGTGACGTTTAGGGTCGCGACATTAGGTACAGGCATCGCGGCCGCGATCGCCCTCTCGTCCATAACAACCAAATCCGAGCCATTGTTCACACGACCCCTTTCCTCGATGCTGTTCCCATCGTTCGGTGTCCACATCACAAACACAGAACTAGTATGACGTAATCAAGAGCACGTATGGAGACGACAGTTCGCGGCGTTGTCCGTTGCGCTACTAACTTCGCTACTACAGTCCACAACGCTGACTCAATCTGTAAATCCTGATAATAAATAATAATAATAGTTTCCACAGATTCGCATGCGAAATATTTTTAACGTTTCTATTTGTTTGTTTGATAAGAGAATAAACAATGTTAGACTGATAGATTCAAGAGTTCGGTTGGTTTTGTTAGTTTTATTGTACAGACTGTCTCTGACTGTCTCTATCGTATACCTATATCTGTTTCGAGTGATTGCTCGTAATGTTATCTATTTCATAAATAAAAGTGTTAATAAAGAACTGTCACAAGTAATTAGAACACTTATATTTGACTGATAAAGATACAGAATATGAGTGCGTTATTGTCTTTAGGTATTTTTATTGTAATTGATAATTCAACGTCGGCACGTGGACCGTTTCTTCTTTGAAATGAATCTGCTTCATTGTTGTAAGATATTCAGTGTTTCGCAGCAATTACTGATAATATCTAATTACAATATTGAGTTATCTTATTTCTTTTTACAATTGAAGACAAAATATAAAACTTTTCATAAATATCTTATCTCGTTAAATAATTCAATTATTTCATGATTAAATTGAAACATGAGTCAGGATGTTTTAAAAATATTTTCGACTTTATTTTAATACATCAATTATTTTTATATCTTATTACAATTATCCATATTTTTCTACTTTCTTTGGCGAAGCTGCTTTGAAGTTTTCATTTTATATATAATAAAGAAAGTATAATTTCCACAATTTCGTACCAATGTTCGTAAAAAATATACACATTCAATATTTAATAATCATGCAATAATATAGCCACTCAAATAAAAAGCTTGTTAAATGCATAAAATATAAAACATAAACAAACAAAATATAAACTTTTATTACAAAATGAGTCTTACATAATATGTAGGAGTTTATTTTCTGTTACTGGCCGGTTGGACGCCTAATTAGAAACGTTTAAAAAAAACATCCACAGCTCGTTCTTTTTTTGAAATTGGAGAATAACATTACTTTGGCGGCAATTCAAAATTTAATCTGAATTTTATTTTGTTCAAAAAAATAAAAGTTGTGACGCGTCAATTAGGCAAATAATTAATTGTTAATTTACATATAGATCATAAGTGGGCGTACAGAAAAATAGCTGAATATTTAAATTGTTCAGTTAAGAAAGTTTTTAATGCAATTGATCATTATAAAACACATGGAACTGTTGAAAATGTTCTTAGAAAGGCTCGGCCAAGAAAAACCTCTCCCAGAAAAGATACGCTTATCGTTCCTATTGCTAAAAAAGACCCAAGCAAAGTCTCCAACCAGATTAAAAATGAAGTTTTTTCGCCTGATGACCCGAGAAACACCTCGTCAAGACTGATACGCCGAAGATTATTGGAAACTAAATTGTTTGGAAGAATCTATCGATTGGTACCGCTTCTAACCAAGCAAAACCGAGAGAAGCAATTATGACTCGCTAAAAAAAATATGTTAATTGGACGGTACGAGAATAGAAAAAAGTGTTATTTTCATATGAAAAATAAATAAATATGATAAAATCCGATGGAAAGAGCTATGTTAGACTCCCTGTAAACAATGCTTTTAATAATGTACACAAGGAGTACAGTCAAGCACGGTGGCGGTAACATTATAGTATGGGGGTGTTTTTTCCGGATGTGGAGTTGGACCCGTTCGGAAGATTGAAGGTACAATGGATCAATGGCAATACAAAAATATCTTAGAGCACACAATTATTCCCTACTCGGACGATCTGTAGCCTGTTACCTGGATCTTTCAGCATGACCCTAAACACACGACCAATAGCGTCAAATGTTTCAGACTGGCCAGCAATAGTCCGGATTTAAGCCCGATAGAAAATATCTCGTATATTGTTAAAAAAAGTCTCAAACGTAACACCAGTCAAAACGAACTATATGAAGCATTTCTTGAAGCATGGAATTCAATCCCCCTAGAAAAATGTGTGAAATTGATTGAATCAATGCCACGTCGTTGTAGTGGTGTTATTGAAAATAAGGGATACGCCACTAAATAATAATAAAAAGGCTGTGGGAAGTAGCTATTTCGTAAATAACAATACTAATACTTAAAAAAATATTGTTTTTTATACTTTTTTGTTGTTGTTTCTAATTAGTTGACCATTATTATTCATACCTTAAAACTGATTTCAATGTTTGTCCGTAATGTAATATTGAAACTGCACTTGTGTAATGGGATTTATATTGTTTTTCTAATAAATGTTAAATCGTTGAACATATTGTTGTCCTATTTATTGTTTAATTTCAAAATAAAACGATTGCAGTGAATTATCTTACATAATGTCAAGGACAGTTTGTAGTGTTTCTAATTATACGACCACCACTGTATATGTATATTATTATACAATTATACATATATATGTATTTGAGTAGGAGAGTGGGTGAAAAAACAATTACAAAGAGCTCATAAAAGATACGAAGAATTAATCTAATAAAAAAAGTTTGTCCTGCTTTTATTAATACAAAAATGATAACAAATTTAATAAAACACAATCTGACCAGCTTTACCCATAGTACAAATACACAAGCATTTAAATCAAAAGAACTTAACTCCAAAAGTCTGCTTAAAAAATATACCCTATATAGTTAGTATTTAAGGTGTAAATTTATTTTACAATTATATTTCTCCTGCTTTGAAAAATTGTTTTTGACTATTTGTTTTTGATAAACACAAATATCCGTTTATTTCAATTATTTATCAAGGTGTTATAATTAACTTTCATGTATCCTGTAGATTTGATAAGTTTTTTTTTATTGCAAAAGAAGGCGGACGAGCATGTGGGCCACCTGATGGTAAGTGGTCACCAATGCCCATAGACATTGGCATTGTAAGAGATGTTAACCATCGCTTACATTGCCAATGCGCCACCAACCTTGGGAACTTAGATGTTATGTCCCTTGTGCCTGTAATTACACTGGCTCACTCACCCTTCAAACCGGAACACAACAGTACCAAGTACTGCAGTTTTGCGGTAGAATATCTGATGAGTGGGTGGTACCTACCCAGACGAGCTTGCACAAAGCTCTACCACCAAGTAAAAACTGAATGCCAATTGTGCCTCTAATTATAGGTAGTTACCTACTATGCTAGCAACGTTAATGTCGTGGACGGAGGATATGAATAATTAACTGATCGCCAATTACATTGGACTTCTAGTAAAACGACAAATATACCTATAAAATTATATTATTCGCGTATTGACTTGATCTAATTGACCATGGTCATCACGTGACGATACAATGAATTAGCGTAACAACAATATAACATATGCTTTTGTTGGTTAAATAATGGGGTTGGATATTCTTAATGACTTTGTCTAAGCTACACCTGAGGCATATACCTGCAGACTTTTCACTTCGTGAAAAAAAATGGTGATAGACACTAAGGTTGGTTGGTATCTTGGAATTTTAACGCTAGAAGATGAAGAAACCAGTGCAACCTTTGCGCAACTTATTATGGCAGTCATACAAACTGATTTATCATTCTAATATAAGCAATCTGGTGCAACGTAGAAAGTGCGCGACGATTTACCAATCCTATCTAACTCAAATCCATGTATTATTATTAGGAGGTAGAATTTTTAACAATAACAATAAAAAACAGATAACAATCATATATTAGTAATCAATAATTTTTTATTGGTGTTAAAATTACTTTGACCGATAACAGATATATTATAATACAAAATACATGCACTAATGTATCTAAAAAAAACAGCTTTATATAAACATGACGTATCGTTAAAAAATTAAATTCGATTATTCTGTCAATGATAATAATGATATCATTTGTAAAAGCCATCGTAGTTGCATAAATACAATAAATAATATTGTCTACAAAAATATCGTATAATTATATTCTTACATATCCAAACCGTGACCGAACTAACACAAAATCTTCTTTTCGATGTAGAGTAGAGTAGGCCTTTGTCCAACCGTTGGAGGGACTTTTTAAGATTAGGAATTCAGCGGCGACTCAAGTCGCATGGAACCCCCAAACGGTAAATATTCTTCCTTCAAAACCAAGTTAGACGTTTATTTATTTTCAAAAAAAATTTTCAAACAGTATACATAAAACATACAATTAACAAATATAACATATACATACACCAATCAAGTTTCCAAATATCATCAATACATTAAGAGAGCAAAAAAGCACACATTAATAAATTTAAAAAAAACTTAAAAATATTTAAATTAAAAAAACAAAATAATAATACAACAAAAACCTAAAATTGGAAATTCATATGACAATTTAAAAATTATATAACAATGGATAAATAAAAGGAAGACGCTCCAACATCGTACATGTATTTCCGTCTTACTTCGCATGTAGACAGCTAGACACTATCGAATATTCGAACAATTACTTATTTAATCTTTTTATCCAATTGTTTTTTATTTTCATTTTAAACGTTAAATTCTGTAAAGACAACTGGCTAAATGAAGCTTACAAGCGTCTATAATGTAATAATTACCAGACAAGTTATTGTCTAAATTACTGATTTCCGAAGTATTACGATTATGCGCTATTTACATATTATTATGAGAAATATGCCAATTTAAAAAGGTAGTTTTCTTTTCAGGGCAACTACGTAGTTTTTTATGTAAGAGGGTCAAACGTGTAATTCTATTTCGCTCCTTATAATAAAAAATTAGAATACAATTAAGACCAATAAAAATGAAGGGAATATTTGCTATTCCGTTTGACGAGTTCGTCAGATTTACAGTCGGACTATTTAATCGTGCTTACGTTAATGAGTATTATTTGTGTCACGAATTTGTTAGAAACAAAAAATTACTGTAAAAAGTAGCGCCTACATGTTTAATCGTCGCAATGCGGGAGAGAATTATTTGCTATGACTAAAATTATTCTAATTATTATCTTCCTTGTTACGTATAAAAATTGTTGAGCGCGTGATTTATTAAACTTTGTTGTATCTTATTCTATCATATGTCAAATCAATAATGAAAGAAAGAGATAAATGAGCATTTAACTAAACAGTCGCTAAGCAGCGTTTATAAGTAAAGCCATTTATTGATTAATGTGATCTTTTTTGCACAACTCATTTGCGAAGCAATGAGATGTGTTCTATTAAAGCTTACTCGATCCGAGCTGATTCACTCACGTAGAAAACATTTAGCACTCGTTCAAATATATTTTAAATTTAGTTATTAGTAAAAAACTTAAGTTTATAATTTATGTGAAGATTAAAATACTAATTAGAAATCAAGATATCAAACGATTTAAAAACTTTTTATTCCTATTTACATAATTAATATTATTCTATTAACAATATGCAATGACAGAATAAATATGCATCTGATTAAGGTTTTAACAAAAGAGAGTAGTATAAGAATTAATGAGGCCTATATATATAGAATTATTAGTAAGAAACTGGAATCAGTCATGGCATCAGTCAGGGTTTCGTACCGTTCGTTGTCACGACTAATACTAAGAGTTTATAAGTGAAGGACAATAATCGCACTACTTATCTTTAACAATCCTTTAAGAGTAATGGAAAGGAGAATACCACATATATCTGAATAATATATGAATAAATATATTTGTGTAAATTAATTAATACCTAGTGTGCGCTTAGTATAGCCATAAAATACATTTATAACAATGTATGACAAGATACACAAAGCTTGTAAAATAACTTTTTGTCACGTTTGAAGTGGGTTGAAGTTAAATAAGTCATCCTAATCTATCTTGAGCAAAAAAAAGCCTTGTAAATTAGGTACCCTTTTTTATCGTGGTGAAATCCATCATGGATACCCTCCATGTCTGATGACTTGATGGAGGGTTATGTCGGAATCCCAGGGTACTGGGAACCCCGCTAGTCTTGTAAATTAGGTACCAGGCTCAACCTCCCCGATTGCCCATATAACTAATAGAACTAAGATGTTATGTCCCTTGTGCCTGTAACTACATTGGCTCACTCACCGCAACTGTTACTTTTTTCAGTATGTAGTCTATCGTACACATTCAAATTAAAAACAAAGTATATAAATTCAATGATTGAATATGTTTCGTTAAATATATTTATGGATAGCTAGACAATCAAATGTATCGCAAAATGGTGTTTCAACGTGATATGTCGGTATTTTTCCCTACAAATATATAATTTTTGGGTTTTAAAATAATACAAAAATTTGACCAAACAACTTTTTTTTTATTTTCATCACAAATTCATATGACATAATATTATAACATAACCTTATTCATAAATGTTATCTGAAAAACAATGTTTAATCGATAAAATAGCCTTATAACTTACCTACTTTATAATTGTAGATTTATAATTAAATTAAAAAAAAATATATACGCTTAATTTTTTTACAGCTACAGTGTTATCACGTGGTTTTTCACCCTAAAACAAAATGTTATTTGAAAAACACACCTTTGGTATTATTGTGAATCAAAAAATAAAACAAATCGTGAAATATGTATTATTTTGTGCAATAAAACTTTATTCAATATGTGATTAGTGAAAAATGTGTTTTTCAAAACGGGTATACTTATTCAATTATGTCTAATAATATGTTTATATCTTTCCAATACTTTCAATATATATTTTAAATTATTTATAATATAAAAACACAGTATAAACTATTGATTTCAAAAATATAATTCGATATTTAGATGGCCTAACATCTGATATCGAACATTTGTCATAATTTAATTTAAATTTTCTTTTTTTAAGGAAATGTTAAAGGAGCCTCTCCTTAAATCATTGAATTTCCTTAGATACAATACTTTGAGACAAAAATTTTTCATTGTAAAATTAAATTAATTTCCCTACAACATCGCTATTTTAGATATAGCAATGGATACATTACCTTAACACTCAATATAATATTAATTGATTTGATCTATGTGCCTACAATAATTGAATATGTTACCTATTGTAAATCTCTATAGAATATTTTCGGCAACAAATTCACAATGTTTATTCAAGTATTTATCATCTAAATTAAAACGCGTTGTCGTTTTTGTGCGCGTATTTCTGGTTAGCGAAAGTTAACGTGATATTAAATAATATTTAATTGAATTTTGTTCTCCTGTTGGATTGTTAAGATCATGTCAGTATGATTATACTTTACATAATATAAGGAAGGTGAAAGAGTCAGGAAACAAAAGTTAATTAAATATATAGTAATTTAAAGATGAAATACAATGTAACAGAAAACTTTGTCAAAATTTGATAGTTTTTGGTTGGATCAATCGATTTTTTTAAAGAGATTTAAGCCAGGTATTACGAAATTTCATACGATTATTTGAAATTTCTTTCATATCACAACATTAATATTAACTAAAGCATTATTATAAAAAGTAATACAGTCACAGATTAAAAAGTATTCGAAACGTAAACGACGACCAGTCAACAAAAAATGTAGCTGCTAAATGTTGCTGCTGTATATTTCAATATATTGGAATGTTTTTTTTTATTATTAAAAAACAAAATATTACTTTTAAATCTAAGACCATATTATTCCATTTCAGTATTATATTTATTTGGAAAGACCTTTCAGGGATTCTTCGAGAGATTACTCTTTAGAGATTGTTGTTACTTTAAAACGTGTTGTTATAAATCTTACGAGAGCTAAAAAAAGGTTATATTTTATAGTTAAATAAATAAAAAAAATCCAAACACGATTATTATAGACGAGACAAAGCGAGTGATTACGATTGAAGGAAATATAAACACAGCTGTTTTACTCATTCATTGAAACAATAATAAATTAACGCGAACTTGCGCTTCATTAAATTTCTTAGAAGTCAAATACGAATCGTTATACCTAAAGTTGAAAATAATCTACAGATTATATGCAAAAAAAATTAAATTATTATTTTTCAACAGAAACCACAAGATCGTATAGAATGAATATTAAGAATATTTTATAAATAATATAATATAAAGAATGAAACAATATTAAGTTTTTTTCATCAATCAAGATCAATTGACAGTAGAAATAACTTTTGCGGAGCTCATTGAAACAATGTTACGTAAATAGTTGCCAATACGCCGTCAACCTAAATTATAATTTCGTGTCGTCTCGCGACGTGTAACTAAACGTTTGATGGAGACAAAATATTTAAACAACTCGATATATTGCACGTCCGCGGTGAGACCGATCGGACCGAAGTGTACCAGTGAGCGAACAATTTAGTAATGCGTTTGCGTGCTGTCGACGCAGATCATATCCGACAAGGAGGCCACGTTCGAATATGTGAAATGTTTGTACTTGATATATCTTTGCTTCAAATTACACTTAACTATTGGATACATACATATAAATAGAATAAATCGAGATTACATCAGCTCGTGGTTTGTACCTAATATGTGTGTATGGCAAAATAGCGCTGAAAGCGCTCGGAACGCTGGAGCTCGTCTAACTCCGCGTTTACAGATGTGTTATGATGATGTCGTCATCGATTTCGTCCTTTTCATCATCTTCTTCTGGAGGTTGCTTGGCGGCTTCAGCCGCGGCAACCGGGTTCTCAGCGATAGCCTTCAGACGGCGAGCCTGAAACGATTTTAACAATTAATATGATATATTTTTTGCATTGAAAGGTTTTATATTGATTACAAAAAATATATATAAGACATATCTAAGAATAAAATATATTTAGGAAAACCACGCGTTTTTCTCATCTGTATTACTTGAATAATCCACGTAATAAGCTATACCTAGGCCCGGTATACCTGGTATAGGCCTGTGCAATAAACATATTCAACCCAAGATTCAAAAACCTTATCCATAAATTTAGTAAAGCTCTAAAAACAATCAAATTTACCTTTCTCATGTGTAGTATCTCAACAATGATGTAACCGACGACACCAATGAGGAGAGCCACCATCATCACATATAGTTTCATCCTGGCGCAGAGATGGGTGGAATAGGCATAAGCAACAACGAAACCAGCGCTTTCCCAAAGCCTGTAGTTGGAAAACGCAGCCTCCTTGTTTCTCCGGAACAAAACACCGTAAAGACCTGGAAAAGTCAATTGTTATTCCACTTAGTCAAAACCTTAGCCTCAAGGTAATATAATAAAATGCTTAGGACTTGGCACGAGTAGACATCGACTTTATTAGAATAATACTATATTTTTAAACAATATTTAATATTTTTATACAAATAATTTAATCAATGGATAAATGTAACATTGAGAGTCAAACAAATCAAATTCCGTAGTTCTTAGAAGAAAATATTTATTGTTTAGGACGGGTTTTCTCTATTCTTTTTATACGTTAAAGGTAATTAATCGATTCAAACGTGCTTACACGGCGAGCACGTGACGGAGCCATTTCATTTTCAACCAGTGGTAATGGTCTGTAGCCATAATCTAATACGGCGTAAGTTTACGAATCGGATGACGTGCAACCGGTATAAGTCGTCCGAGTTAGAAAGTATTTTACTTTCAACTGGTTATCAGTACAAAACAGTGACATTGAAACCACAAACACTTGACAACAGTGAAAACTTTTGAGTAAACGTAACGTAACCTTACATAAAGTAAGTACTAAATATTATTGTATTTTTATTAAAAAACCAAGAATAATATATTCATAGTAGTCATAGTGTGTAATAATATTAATATCTCCATTTTTAATTGACGGACTATAATATGCATATATAAGCTATCGGCATGTAGAATGTCATTACAGAATTTTAACTTCGAGTTAATTAGCAATAAAATGATTCCTTATCAATTAAACATGAAACAACTCCATTTATTTGCATTAAATAACAAAAAAAAACGTATTTAACAATAAAACCGACTAATTATAGTAATTTATTATTTGGTAATAATATAATTCAAGTTGAAAGACGTAAACGGCATAAGTGACTGGATTAGGAAAGTCAGTCTATATTGTATTGTAATTTAAAGAGAGTCAAATCGATTTTTATTCTCAAGCTGTAAGTCGATAAGGGGCGATCAATTCCTTTGCTCATAAGCCGACGCGCTTCGAGGCGTGCTTGGCTCCACGCGATTTCAAGGAGAAACGTGGCATTTTTTAATACCCTTTAATCAAATAATGAATTTAAATACAGATATTTCCAAGTTAGATGCCATGTTGTGTAACGTAAAAAATAATACCAAGCAGATCGAAGTAAGCACGTCGCCTTACAGTTAAGCTGCCTTGAATGTGTGCCACGTGCAGGCACCTCCTATAGGTACGCAATATTATGATATAAGCTTCAAATACGAGTTTTGCATTACTTTTTCACATCTAAACTAATAAAACAATCCTTATGAAAATTTTCATTCACGTTGGCAGAAGTTCAGACATAGTACACTATGTCCTTATACTTGTGCCCTTCCCAATTATACGCGGATAAAGCCAATAGGTTAACGAGACCATATCCATATATTATAAATGTTCATGAACGAGTGGACAGATTGACAACAATTATTTTAACAATAAAAAATACTGAAGAGCTAAAAGCCATATGATATATGATAAATAGTTTATGACAGATAAAACGTTAAATTCCAATTTTTCCTTATCTCAAACCGGGTTTTGCTTTCCAGTTTTCGGGATCCGCGGCCTTATAAACTAGCCACTAGACCAGCGATACTCAACCTTTTTTTGTACCACAAACACGTGTTAATCAGAGAATCAGGGGCCGCAAATGAGAAATATTTCTTTTACAAGCACTTGTTTGATACAAGTTTTTTAGATGTTAATAAAAAACCTTTGAAAATTTTCAAACTAAAGGTTGAATCTTGCTGCACTAGACTAACGATTCGGTCATGCTTAGACACCACTTATTTCTAATTTAATTTCACTTCGGTAAATGACTATCTTACGAATGTAAATTAAAAATATTTAAACAAAATGTCATTTCGAATGCTTAGTATGATATTATAATAAAAACATCTACTTCCTGGACAAAACCGTTATAAATGAAAAAAAAACCGTTCACAACAATAACAATATTTTCAATTTAAGTTTCTTTTGGTATTTTTTATTTATCGCGGATGTAAACAAAGTTATTATATAATAAGTCTTGATGATAATATATATTATTGTTTGTTTCATAATGATTTGGAGAACACGCTAGGCCGTTCGTTCTGGTTTTTTTTTATTGTGAAGTCATTGAACTCGCAATAATACAACACCCTTAGGTTTTTAATCGTTCACCCTTAATAGGATGAAACCAAAAAATATTTGATATAATGTTTATATATAAGTAAGACAAATACGTGTTTATCGTTTTATTAAATTGTCGGAATAATATAAAGCTACGGGAAATGCGAATTGTAATGTGAAAGGGACAGGTATTTTTTTATCAATATTTTTGTACTTGATTTTTGAAAAACAACATATGACGTTTATAATATATACATAAATATATATATTATATTATAAACGTCATACATACGTCATTAATTTCATATAAATGACTTCACATGTCGGTAAAAAAATTAAGCTTTTTACTTACTTTTATATTATAGGTAATACTTATAAAGGTTTGTTCTAGTTATCGCTACAGATAAAAAAAATATGTTTTTGATTAATTAAACTCATATGTATTATTTAAACAAACTGACGGACAGATTTCTTTGCTTCAATCATGTTTCAATATAATAACTTTTACGATTCCAATTTCAATAAGATCATATGTCGTGTATTTAATTCCGAACTCAATTCCTCATTCCTGCATTGCATATTTATTGGTTACTGAGTTATGTTAGTTTTAAAATACCTTGTATGATTGGTGTGTTTATTGCATTATAATTAAAGTGGTTCATCAATAAGTTTTCGCTTTAATTTGATAAGTCGTCTTTTCGTAACTAGCTTTTTAGAGTTTAAAATAAAATATTCGCAGTAAGTAAATAACTTTTACAGTTCGATAACAATATAATTAAATGCATTAAGATGTTAGTTTTATATTTATCTTATTTAAATCGATTAATCAAAAGTTATTGAGGCGTTATTTCCTCTGAAACCGTACAATAATCCGCTACACTGACTCGTGTAGTAAGCCATGATTCTTATCTTTTTGATGATAGTTCTATCGCGGATCGCAGATCGAGTCACGCTGACGTCAGACGAGCCAATTACTGGCCGTGATGTAATTGATTTTCTTGCTTATTTTCAGATTTCCAACGCGAAAATTATAGAACCTTCTAGTTTGTTGAATTTGTTTTTTTTTTAAAAAGGATAATCTTGGCAGATTTTTTTAAGACACGTTGACTTTTATTTGAAGAATTCGTTTGTTATTTTGACAACATATTCCATTTTCAAAATTAAAAACAATTCAATATAAGATAAGTTATTAAGTAGCTATTTACTAACGTCTTTAATTATTTTAGTTTGGACCAAATTAGAATAATAGTAAAGAATGTAGTAAGTCTCATTTACTTGCAATGTGCATCATTATTTATAATAAACAATTTTACATATAAAATAATAGCATAAAAATAGCTAAATTTTTGGCCTTACATATAAGGCTAAATTTTTATAGAGGCGCAGAAATCTCACATTAAATTCATGATACACAAATAGAATACCCTAGGGCATTGAAGATACTTCTATTTATATGAAAAATTCCTGAGCAAAGCTAAAAATATCATCGCCCAGTTATGAGGTTGCTAACCTATTCCCGGAACTCGCTGTTAGCCCTATAATAAGACCTATGCGACTAGAATGCTCGCTCTACCAGCTATACTGAGGCCCCTGAGAGTATGGCCATTCGGTTACTTAAGTGTGAAATAGAATCGGTTTATATTATCTGTTGGTTGTGATCGAATTTATTATTGTTATGAAATGTGGTTTAATTGATGTTATCAATATGTAATTAAATAAGGTTGTTATGTTAAATAGTTTTTTCGATTATGTGAGACTGTATGATGTATATCCACATACATCTTAGCATGTTATTTGATAATTAAAAATCTTATAAAAACAGCTACTTGTGTAAATAACATTACTATGTACACGTATTATTTGTTATAAAGAAAACTTTGTATGAAGATTTTTTTTTTTAATATTTTAAATATTTATTACAGACAGATACCATAAAATCGTCGATACCGGTTTTTACGTTCGTAGTGTGCGTTTCTGCGCTTGCGCCTACCGAACCGTGACCAATAATCGCAAATCCCACGTCCCTAATAACAAGAACGTGTAATTTTTTTACCATTCGGTTTTTTTACTGAAGGCATCGGATCCTTTTGGTCTCGAGTTCAGGTCGTTACCTAATTATGTACATTTAGCTGCATGGAGTAATGTAATGATGATGGTATGTTTTTGCAATAACAATCTTTATTATTTTAATATTACAAATTAAATCTGTTAATTTGTTAAAGTTCCTGATCAAATTGCGAGGGCCGTTAACGACGGCCAGGAAATTGTGCATTAGATCAAGAGACAACAATCCTAGAAAAAGGCTTTATGTGCTTTCAGAGACATAGGTTTGAAGTACTAAATTTCGATACCGGTTGCTACAAAAAAGAAAGTAAGTAAATCTTATCGAACCGGGATTCTGACTTAGAATATTAAGTATCGCAGCCTTGATCCACACGGCTAACAAAACACATAAATCGAATCTGTCAGTATTAAGTGTCACACACCTAACTAATAATGAGTCGTTTATCTATTGGGATCATGCCAATACTGCTGACACTAACATATAAAGCTGAGTTTAATTTCGTTTTAAGTGAATTTATTTGTATTTGTTTTAATATTTATTTGATTTGCTTTTTGTTTGTAAGTTGTATTAATTTATGAGATTAAATAATTTATTTATGATATTAATTAATTTTTAAAGTTTCTCAGTATACTTTGTTCGTAATATGTTAAATTTGTCTATAGTATGTTAGGACAATAGAATTATCTTTATTTCTAAAATATCTCAAACGCGTCTTCAATAAATAGCACAATTTCTTCTAATTCTTATGCCTCTCTACTACTGGAGGTTGGCTCAGCGACCCTCGTCTATTCGCGTATGTTGCACCAGGACTTTTTTCTTCTTCCAACGCGTCGTTTGCCTTCTACTTTGCCCATTTTATAATTCGGAGCAGTCGGTATATATTCTGCATATATATTCATGCATATTCTGCATATTATTATGATGTATTCAAATATTTATATTCGAGTCGAATGATGTTACTAATTGTCATTTTGTTTCTGGTAACACTAAAATATATTAATCGTATGAATAAATTGTATCGGTAGTGTACTTTTTGTTTTAGTTACATAAGTTGATATGTAATGTTTGTTTGAATAATTAATCTGTCATTCATTAACATATAATGTCTACAACGATATATAAATATCGTTATAACTACACGCATCGACCTTCTTAATACTTCCTGTATCTTCAATTACAAACTGTGAACGAGATTAATTTAATATTATTTGACCGCATAATGTATTTTTATGTAACCGATTCGCATTCAAAATGAAATGATATTTCCTTAATATATTATCTACAAGCAAACCACGGCTTCGTCCCTGAAAATGTACATTTATGTATTGAACATCCAGCGTTTATAAGGCGTCAAGTATTACTTTGTGATTGTTCTTAGTTTCACTTGGACCCGGTGATACCGCCGCTGTTATGGATATTTAGATAGATATTTTATTTTATATAATAATTTTCAGTCTCCCGATGTCTCGAAATTCTTTTTAATTCAATATCTTAATACATTTTACGCGTGCAAAGTCGGGACGGATAGTTAATGAACATTGAAATCATTGAGCCACAGCTATCGGGTTCAGATTTAATGATTAACTATTGCCGGTAAAATAAATTATTATCAATTTAATATTTGGTTTATTAATTAAATGGATTGAAGCGCCCAGATATTGTATCGTCATATTTTGTGAATTTGGCTTATTCAGTCATATCGTTCACATACCCGTTACTCATTAGATGCATCGCCAATTATATATTATTCTTATATTTATTATTCGGGACTGTTTAGTTAAATACTGATTTATCTCTTTACGTCTAAAACAACGTTTATAAGTAAGGCTGTTAATGAATTTATCTATATAAATAAAATGATAGAGGTTTGCAGTTGAGCGCGCATCACGGAAAAAACAACTGAATAGATTTCTATGAAATTTTCTAAATTTTACTTCTTAGTCACTTAGCCCTTATCAAAAAAAAATTGCAATATCTTCATTTAATAAAAAGTTATTAAAGTTTCAAGAAACAACGATTTGTATATGCACTGCGTGTTCAGTGATGTATGTTTAAACAAAGTATATTTTTGCTTGCGACATTTTTTCCTTCGTACATAAGAAAACTTTGATAACATATCAATCAACGCGGACGAAGTCGCGGGTATCAGCTAGTTATATTATAAAATAATGCAAAAGTATCTCTGTATCAACTTGCTACTTCAACTCGAGTAAACCACTAAACCGATCGCAATCGCAATCGTAATATGACATGGTGTAAGCCTGGTTGTTGTACAAGGACGGAGACATAATCATTATGAGGAAATTTACCTAATACGCACGTTGAACAATTTTAAATATACATTGAAACTTACCATTAACTTGCGTTTGCCAAACAGCATCTCCAACACCCCACAGGCCGGATATAACGAAGAATACTGTCGGTGAATCAGGATTCGGTGTCCAAATAAGGAGCCAGACTATGAGACCCAAGTGAAGAGCAGCTCCCATCACCAATATTGGGAATCGTCCGATGTACTTCATAGCTGAACCAAAGAGCAGTGAGCACAGCGCGTTCACGACTCCGAAGCATATCATAACATAGCCGATGGACCGGATACCGAGAGCACAAGAGACGTAGGCCTAAAATAGATATATTTCTATGTAAGTTATATACAAATCAATTAATAATCACCATAATCATATGTATTTTTTTTCTTTTTTTGTATTAGGAAGTCAAGGGTACATTATCGGAATGTATAATGAACACAATGTCTATACACTGACCTTGCATGAAATATAAACAAATCTTAAGTCACCATTAAAGTGCCTTTGTCATGGGATTTATCACTCACTCTTCAAACCAGAATACAGTCATACAGATTACTGACGTTTGGTAGTAAAATAATTGACTTGGGTAAATGAGAACCCTGACGGGTCAAAAATAGTGACTTCAGGTAAAATTTGATTGAAAAGTGTAAAGCTGATGGTGCTTACTTGAGTGTAATCAGCGCCGATGAACGCTTGCTCCATCCCGATCCACAGCGTGATGGGGATGAGCAGTTGCTGATTAGGTTTCTTCAACTGGTAAGCTGTCGCCGACAGCAATTGAATGCCCGTCAACTTGGCTGCATCAGATGTTCTTTGCTTCTCTCCGTATCTTAATAAACATGCTATAATATTAATATACGTAAAACGTTTAAGTTTCATATAGCATAAAAAGATACTTTAGAAAAGAATTTTTAAATACCCTGGGACATTATTCACACACGACCATCCGATCCCAGACTAAGCAGAGCTTGTACTATGAAAACCAGACAACTTACTACTACATATACTGTTTTTTTTTTGTAAATACATACTTATAAAGATTATTACACCCAGACTCAGGACAAACAGACATGTTCATGCACACAAATGTCTGTCCTGGGTGGGAATCGAACCCACGACCTGCGGCGTGTAAGGCAAGTGTCTCACCAACTACGCCAACCGGCCTGTCCAACTGTCCTGTTAGAAAACGACTCTCAATTTAGATAGTAGATCTAAATTATCACATGTAACCTTTTCAATGTCAACGGATCAACGGATCTGCTTGTAATGTTCTAGACTGTGACTTCTCCGAAATCGAATAATAAGATTCTATTTGAAGGTAACTCAATTAAAATATGCAAAAAAGAACAATGATACCAAGAGGCCATTGTAACAGGCGTTTAATGAATTTTTCGAAGATAATTACCGTTTGTCTTCCTTTAGTATTTCAAAGCTTTAAACGTGACAGGATATACACATCTCATCGAATGACTAATATCGTAACAAAAATATAACGTACACAAAAAAAACGATCATTAAATTTAATTGGCAAAGGAATATTTTAGTAAGTTATTCTTTAATATACTTTAAATGTAAAATGACACATAGCGAAACTTATAAAAACCTGTGTACACACAGTACAATTATAGCGATATTACCTAATAACGTGCTTAATACTAATACTGAATAAGAACTTTTATGTTGTCAGTTTTCTAAAATTTGCTGGGTTATACATGTCTTTGATATTTTAAGATTTGTGAATATATAAACGATTACAATATGAAATAAACTGAATACTAATAAATGAAAATAAATACGTCAGACATCAGCACTCTTCCCTATGATTCACATAATTAAATATGTAATCTTTACAAGTTCTATTGTATTAAGCAGAACATTCAATTCATTATATAAAACAATTTAAATAAGACAAAAAATAAATTGTAAATATCAGAAAAATATATATTATTATAAATTAAAATCATAACTGTTGAGATGTTAAACATACCTAGAAAGAGGATCTACAAGGAAAGCCACCATCAAAACGGCTACCACCACACACGCGAGGTATATGGCACTGATCTCGTATATCTCGCTGTCTGGTGGCCGGTGCAGGTTCTGGTTGTCGTGGTGTCCTCCACCGATCATGCAGAAGTTGGCTCCACATGATAGAAGTGTGTTGCTGGTGTTCTCTTTGGATGTATTTCCGCTGTGCACCCCCGAGGAGAATACTGACCAAGAATATAGTTTATGAATAAGATGTTACGACTCCTAGGTTCGCTCTTATAAAATAATGCCATTACAAATACAATAATTGTTTGTTTTATATATTATTATATTTTATGCAGTGTCAATGACACTTTGTAAACATACGTTTTGAATTCGAATTGTATTTGTAAATGGTAGGAACTTTTAACCGTACTACTTATTTGATTTATAAGAAGACATAATTTATATGTTTACAAGAAGGCCCTAAACATAAATAAATGTATCATCAAAATTAAATTAATGCGAATCTTCAATAGTAAAAAATCCTCATTTGTATCGTCAGGGCATTGAACCCGGATGCTTGGCGAAACCCATTGTAACATCAGAAACGAGTTTAATTTATACTTCAACAGCCTTAATCGAAAACTTTCATACTTTGTATTTTGAATGATCAATATCAGTTAACTTACCTAAGCTTGAGATAAGGTTTCCCCATAATTCAGCTGTTTGCCAAGCCAAGAAGAAGAAGCCGAAAAATCTTACGATTATGCCATCAACGGCTTGGTCCGTTAGTTTTGCGTATACACTTCCAGCTTGAGTTAGATATGTAGCCTTCGAGGTCCACATAGGAGCTGCTCCCAGGCCAACAATCACTCCAGCCGGAACGAGCGTGTAGAACGCAGGAAAGAACTGGGCGCCAATGTACGGCGCATAACAGAGCATAGAGAGACATAAGGTCCATTTCACAGTTAGCCTCTTAATTAGGAACGTGGGCACAAATATGCAAGAGACAACAAGTGCCGCGTAAATAGAACTCAGAGAGACTGTTCCCAGTCCATCGGCGGCGTTGATCGAAGACTGAAGATTCGCAGTTCCTTGGAAAGCGGTGAACTGCACCATGAACGCAGCGCTTACTGCTGCCACGTTTTTCAATATCCTCCACTTCTCATTTCTCGAAAGTTTGACCTTGCCCGAGGCGTAGGAGTCATCTTCGGTAGGCAGAGGTGGTGGTTTAACGATATCGTCGTTAGAATCCCTATCGTGCTGGTAGCCATCGTTCTTAAATCCAGTTTTGATCGTATATACCGAATCCTTGTCCGGGCGGTTGTCTTCACAGCCGCCACCGTGCGTCGCAGTCATACCGTGTTCTCCGTTTGCCCTGCAAGCAAAACAAACTGTTAGATATTTTGTCAATACAACTGGAACTATTTCTGATATAATTCATAACAACGCTCCTATGTAACAATAAAATATTACATCTTGTATGGCAATGATAATTTCATTACGATCATATAAGGTTTCAGTCAATGTTTTTCGAGACGTGGAGGAAAAAAAACAATCGATGAGAGGCCATGTTTTGGCGAATCACATTCACGAGCTGCCTAGTACAATGATGGAGCGTGTTGTGATCGACAAGGAGGTAGTTTCTGTAACAATTCCGATTTGATTCGCATTCAGCGCCACAATGGACAACATCGGCTGAGTACATATTGTGCTATTGTGTTGTTCCACTTGCTCTTTCGTCATGACATAACCATCGCGCGACCACATGAAATGTATAAACTTAATGAACATCAGGCTCTTTAGATGTATTTATTTAATTTGATTTCTAAACAAATGTTTATCAACTGAGTAGAGTTTTTTTGTAATAATGTTCGTAATATTAACATTTAATATAAAATAAATATTTAATAACTCAATTTCATTACACGACTTATTTTTAATTTAAAAAGGATATTTTCGTATATTATAATCAATAATTATAAAAACATAAAATATTTATATCGCACAGTTTTTGGTACGTCTTAATTACTTTGATTAATTAATAGTTATTACCATTAAAATAAAACAACTTTTAGTTTATGTAATATTCTAGTTGGACTTTCAGCATACTGAGGCATTCACATGCGTTACTGAAATGCTATCTCGTTCTTTTTTACACATTTAATATAACATTGTCTTTCTCGGTTTAAAATATCGCGTTCAAAACATCGATATGAAAGTGTCGTTACTAGCTACAGTCAAATAGTTTTTTTTTAAAAGAATGATATTTATAATCTGACGTTACACGGCCTACATAATAAGTTAACCGCAGGCTTAAAATAAAAATAAAAATGGTTTAAATAAACTTGCAAGTGTATGCATAGAATACATTTTGTAATATTTGTATTATTTTCAGAATGAATGCTAACAATGCTATTCATTGCGGTTGTGTTCAACAATTAGCCTTTCGGTGATGAAACCTTGTATCTATAATATTCCGGACGGGTACGACCAAAACAAATACGATCGTCGAATGTTCTATTGTGTAACTTTATGCGTATGTTGTGAACGATAAATCGTTAATGTTTTCATTTGCCTTTGCCGATTACCTGTTTACGAGTCTAATTATAAACTTACACAGTTGACAAAGTTGGATTATGTTACTGACAAACAGTGTAAATTAGACGGGTAATATTTGATCGTCGAATTAAGATGAGGCAACTAATTGGTTTTTGTGACAAATTAAATGTTTTAATTTTTATATTAAATTTATATTTCGAATTATATGAATACTGGAGTAATATTCGTCAATTAAGATGACGACGCACTTAAGGCCCAAGACACACATAACATTTAAAAGTAACTATCGTTTTAATTTGTGCTTGATTTTATCAATTTTCATTGATGGCTATTTGCTTAATATACGCTTATGGCTAATGTATATATTGTGATAAAAAAACAAAGACGAGTGATAGGCAAATAAGCACGCATCCTGCGCTCAATAAGCTGGCGTCAGATTATATTGAAATATATATTTTATCAATGAAATACGCTTTTAAAGCACGTCTCAGGTGATTTTCAGCTGACCTCATACTTTTAATCGTCGGATCAATCAGGCTATATACGCTCTTAATCTTGAATACAGAAAGGTTAATATCATATGACACTAATAAAAGCAATTATTGCCATGTAGGTATTTACAATACGTGGTAGCCAGGCGCCTATGATAAGGATAATGCTATTCATATTATTATTTTTGTTTTGATTACTCATCAAAATATTTAACCAATCTACCTAATCACAAAAGGAGGGTTTTGATTACAGGTTTTGTGTGATTACATTTTTTAATTTATTCTTTTAGATTTTATTTTTAATTTAGCGTTAATTTATTAATCATTTATAAGTAAGTAAGTTTGCTATGGACAATGGTGGACACACATGTAGAGGAGTCTTATTTGACTTACGAGAAAACTCGTGCTCGTTTGGATTTAAACTTGCGATCATAGGTTAGGAGGCATGTTTTTTAACCACTGGGCTATATTAAATTATTGACATTATAATGAATTCTATAAATAATGCTGCAATAGGACAAGCGACATAAACATCAATCTCTTATTTGAAATGATATCGTCGTGTTTTATATCTTATTAATAAATAAATAGAAAACACGAAATTTAAAATTAAAGGAAGTTTAAAATTAATTATAAAAACAAATTAATTTTTATAGCGATCGCTCACTAACATCGTTTTCGTATCAATAACATAAGCAGCATTTAATAAATTATCATTTTTAAGCATCGACATACGTTACGATGATTAGGAAACAGCGGTGACACCAAAAGTACCAATAATCAACTAGCGTGTCTAAATTAAATAAATCCATTCCCACAGTATCACATACAACATTGCCTACATCATTTCCTGTCATCCCCGCCAACTTAATAAGGCTTTGGAGGTCAGGTGAATTGACAAAACGAAATGGTTGACGTAAAAACATTTTGAACAAAATTAGCCTGTATTGTTAAGCATTTATGTCAAATTGGTCGTGTCGTAAATTAACCTCTGCTTGACTGGTACCACGCGTTTCATTTTATCTCATGGGTTGCGACTTGCGCGTGCGTTAAGTGATAGGCGCTAATGCGCTACGTTATCGATTCACTGATTAATCCTTCGAGTATTTGAAAAAAAGTATTAAATTAAAGAAGCAGAAGATATACAAATTTGAATGATATTAAATTCATATGTTGAAAATGAATTAAAAATACTGTGAATTTATAAAAGTCTATTTCGATTGATACGTATATAAACCGTAAAAAAAATAGCATTAGTTATTTTGTAATACTATTTTCCGCCTGCAGCTATCAGCAGGGCGGGGAGGGGGCGGGGTGAGGGGCATGTATTAGGTAGCCTAAGTCAACTTCTGTACCCCTTTCTAGAGATCATTTATGCAAAAAATCACGATAATCGGCTGAGTATTTAAGACACAAACAAACCAACTTTACTTATTTACTTACTTTCGCATTTAAAATATTAGTTAGAATTGTATCCCGATATCCCATTTTGTATTTATTAAGGATAAGATAGGAATAAACCGATATATCTTCGAATTTTGAAATTGTAAATGTAAATGATAAGACATTTTAATGTGACATTGACGTCACAGTGTCTATTAAAGTTGTATACAGTTACAAAATACTAAGGCTTTACCCTTGTAGTTGTTTAATCAATTAGTGTTTACGTTTAATTAGCGTAATGTCTAATTGTTGTTCAAGATCGATATGCAATTAATCGCTTACTTTAAAATCAATTATTTTATCTCCGTTTCAATTTCAGAATTGTATCGAACACTATTAAGAAATTTAATATTTAATTTTCTCGAATCATTTCGTAATGAATGCATAAGTGGAAGTAAAACGGTTGCAAACGAGCACCGCAGGTTAATCCGGGCAATCACTACAGAATTTCTTGTATGTGCTTGTGTGTGATGGAATTCAGCCCATGAAAACCTGTATGTGTATGATGATAATAACTTATTTATAAGAATAAAGAAGTATTTTAGTCAGTCGTCTGCTCTATGCTATCATAATAAACTATACTAATATTGTCACGTATAAGCCACTTAATCAATTTTGATGTAATTCGGTATGATATAAACTTGAACGCAAAGGAAAGACATACGTTATGTCCTTACTTTTTTTATATATAACATCAGCCCTTCCCTCAAACCGCGGGCAAAAACGAGCAATATTATAAACACGAAATTACCTATGTAATCACAACGGGGTCACAAGCAGACACCTACGTGTTACCCAATTACGACAAAATCATATATGTAGTACAACGTACAAATTACGGGAATCACCGGATAAAAGAATGCCGGATGGATACGCGTAGAATAGCCAGTTAACCATGTGATTTATGGTAAATATTATGGTATTACCGCGAATTGTGACCTGCTCATATTTTATGTTTTTAAACAATTCAGATCTCAAGTGTTAATGTTTCTATATTTCCGTATAGTATATTATAACACTACGTAAGTCGCGTTATCGAAGGAAGACAGTTGATGAACGTTTTAATAATATTAGCGATGAACGTCTTGAAAGATAAAAATAATTCTGCACAGTTTTGATTTGTTATCATAATATCTATGAATAATAAGATAATTAATTACTTAAACGGTGTGTGATATTTTAATTATATTATAAAAACAATTATAATGATTCTTAGAACAACAGGTTCATATTCGTTTCATATGACATAGGTGCGACATTCATATATCGGCTAATCGGACTTCTATGTCACTCTTTTGCAGTAACTTGACTTTAGAATCACTCTAATATATAATCAACTAAATGCTGTGTTACAGTTTGTCAAAATATTTAAAATAGTAAAATATAATGTGATGTTCACAGACTACAAAAAATCAAGTAAGAATATAAAAGTTTATTTGTAGTTTTGCATTTGTTCATTATAAAAATATATATTAATAAGTATTTCTAATGGAATGAATATTAAGCTGCTATAGGTTATCATCGCTATCATTTTATATGTATTCCATATATTATATTAATGAAATCTAGATAAGCTGAGAGTTAAACTTACTATTAAAACATTATTAATTCTAAATCCAATATACAATCTATCACGGTTATTATTTAGTATTTATGCAAGGACTAAGCTTCAGAGACACGAGACAATTCACGAGCGTGTGCTAGTGATGAAACAAACTCGTTCCACGGTAAGGACACCCACTGTTGTGATATGCGCAGGCGCATCTTGACCGATATACACGTTGCCATAACTTTATCGGAATTTATTGTTGCCGACGTTCACTATGTTCTGATAAGATCTATATGCGACAAAAGGTTTTTATTATATAATATTGACTTGATCCAACGGTTGACAAGGATTCTTCGAATATATATTTAATTCTGTTATTTTTATTTCATGAAAATATTTAATTAACATAACTAATATTTTATAATAAATACCTACGAAGCAAAACAACCAATTTTGTTATCACTACGTACTAAAACTTGGTTAAAGGAATTAATTAAGCAGAAATAAAGATTATTATAAACATTTTAAGCTCTAAAGAAAGTTTAGTTATGTTACGTTAATAACGGAAGGTTGGCGTCACGCAGGCGCCTGACGCAAGTTTGCCAATCCCTTCCAAATAGAGTATACACTGCCACCGACAAATAAATAGTATAAGAACGTATAGTTGGTGACATATAATTTTAATAATATGCAAGAATATGAACAAAATGTCCATCTGATGGTTGATCACCTTCCAAAGCCATTGACAAAATATTAACCATAAATACGGTACGGTGGTACTACTATAATTCGCAAATACGGCAAGTAAAAGATTCGCCGTATTTCTGTGACTTCATGTCACCCGACAAAAAATACGACAAAATAAAGTATTGCTGTTTTGTAGAAATATATTAAATGTAAAATTAAATTTTATCAACACAGCACGATACACCGATCGTCTTCAATGACATAATTGCAAAATTATCTTGGAATCTCGTACCAGGTATTGTTTGAAACTAGAAATTTCAAGTCCTTGTGCGTATTATATGATTATGTATCGCAAACGCCCTTCTGTTGAGTTCGCTATCATCCCCATAACAAAGCCATGTACTTGACATTGACATGACAAAAGTCTTTCAATTAAAATCAAATGATAGAAATTTCCTTTAAGCGGAAATGAATGCATGGGTAATACTTTGAATATTACCCATTTATGAATAAACCAAGGACAGGAGACAATAGCGACGCTGACAATAAGTTCTGAAGCAAATAAAATGTTGTTACTATTCACTAATGATTCTTGGAATTGTTCTGCGAAATTAACTAATGTATAGCCTTTACACAGAATGATTAACTTAACTCATATGGAGATTATATAACTTCAAAATCCCCAAATCTGCATAAAGCATAAATAGGAAAGCTCGTGATATTTTAGCAAGACAGTTTACGGACGACGTACGTATTTATATCAAGTATTTACGTATTTATAATTATCGTCGGTAAATAATTTAAGGGGAACCTCACAGTGTCCCACTTTTAATAGGTGATAAGTGGTCCCGTCTGTCGTGACTTATGGAACTATTCGAATATGGAATGTGTATGATCTTATGCAATGCCTATCGGCAGTAACTATCGTTAGACCTAAATCGTAATCTGTTAGTTGCGTTGGTAATCTAACTCTATAGAAGACTTATGCCCTAACAAACCATCTTGTTATTTTTGTTAACCAATTGTGATCATAGCTGTATTTTTTTTATTGTATAGGTTCGCAGACGAGCATTTGGGCCACCTGATGGTAAGTGGTCACCAAAGCCCCTAGACAATGGCATTGTAAGATATATTAACCATCGCTTACATCGCCAATGCGCCACCAACCTTGGGAACTAAGATGTTATGTCCCTTGTGCTTGTAATTACACTGGCTCACTCACCCTTCAAACCGGAATACAATAGTAGTAAGTACTGCTGTTTTGCGGTAGAATATCTCATGAGTGGGTGGTACCTACCCAGACGAGCTTGCACAAAGCTCTACCATCAAGTAAAATCATAATATCTTATCATATTATCTGTGTTCGATTAAAACTCTAAAAAATATTGAAAATAACTTACATCGTAGTATTTTATGCTGTAAAAAACTGGTTATGTCATCGATAGAGGATAATGTTTGATTTTTTTAGGTATTCTTGGAATATGTATTTAACATTAAATTCATTTTCCTCCTTTCATAAAAAATAATAAAAATCTGTACACGTTCCAGAACTTGTATTTATAGTGTTTTTTTAACCAGTTCAAATGTAATTCCATGCGTGTAATAATACGTTTGGATGAAATAATTATATTTTTATGATATCCAAGCGACAAATTGGTAATTGGACAAATATGTAAGTCCCAGGTTCAAATGAAGTGTAAGATTTTTGAGTTTTATCCTATCAAGATATTCTACTGAATGCGTAGAGTAAGGGAGATATCTCTGTGTTGTCGCACACACTTGCACTATAATATCTGCGCAACTGGGTAAGTCTTTGAGCTTGGCCGTGACGTAATTTTAGTAAGTGCAAAAGCAGCATATAATAATACTAAGCATTTTTGTGTAACTAAGATACTTTCATGAATTCATTAATAACTGGTACACAATAGACAAACTACTTGATACATGTTCCATGATACAGAACTATTTTCAGGAATCGAGTAAATTATTATCTTAGCCCCAGAACTGGTTTCCGTGAACCAGTTACAAAAGGAATGGATATGAATGGAATTATCGGCAAGTAACAAAAAAAAAACTATTCGTTCGTCCGGTCGAACTACTTACTGTCATCATTATACAGTAAACCGCTTAAGGAATGCAATTCCGGGTTCAAATCCCGCGTTGGGTAAGGTCGCACTCGTTTCGCGAGTTTCTGACGATTCTTTTGTGCAACAACACAAACTGATTCCTGACAGGTAATCGTGACATTTATGCTAAGTGACTTTCCGCGACTCTTTTGTTACGAAAACGTTCATAAATGAAGAAAATTTTTAATAATAATTCATTTTGCAGAAGTTTCTTCTGACTCCTGGAAGCTCTTAATCCTTCATGTTTAATTTATGTTTTGAAATAGTTAATAGCGTTATATTAAATATATTATATTAATTCCCCTATATAATAATAACTTTATATTATTATTTTGTTTCATAAAATATTTAATAGTGCCAGTAGTTGCCACGGGTCGCAAATGAAGTCTTTCGCAGATTAAGTTAAAGAACAATTATTATGGCATTAATTGCTAACAAGTCATAAATAAAAGCGTCCACTGGATTTCAATGTAAAAATAGCAAGACAAATGTAACATTAACACATTGTAACTACCACAATTAATGCTCACGCCATCTGTCCATTGGTTAATATAAATACATAATCCTAATCGGGACTTGAGAAACTTGAGCAGACCAGAAATCATACAGACACTGAATGTTAATTATTTTCTTGTAAGCAGAAATGTTTGTTATTCTACAAAACTCTTTTTATTAAAATCTAAACTCGTGATAACATGTTAACATTTGAAAGATGGTATTTACTCGACCGATTTATTTTGCTTCAATTAGAATCAAAGTCCGTTCAGATGATTCAATTCGGGAAAGCACAACTAAATTGTTTACCTATATTATTTAAAAAAAAAATACTTTATGTAACTTAATTAAGTGATGATGATGATAATGTGAAAAAAAATATTCAGCAATGATTATCGTCACAACTGATCACAATAATTATGTAGAAATAAAGAATGGCAAGGCCTGTTAATTTCGCAGAAGACGTTATAGTTTGCAAGTGTGTCCACGAACACAAGTGTAATCTCATAGTACGATGGGACGGTAATCCGATAATACCGGAGAGAGTTTAGGCACCAACGGCTTTGAATGTTTGCTGATGCATGGGAGTCTTACATTGATAACTTTCTACTACTGAGATTTTACACATTTTTACTCTGGATCAGCATCTATATAAACCTGCCAAAGGACAAACGTACAATGATCGTTCATTAGTTAAAATTTAATTGGTCGTAGGCATCATGAATAAGCATCGTCCGCATTAATGCATAAAATAACAATACATTTTTTTAATAATAAATGTTACTTATTTTGTTGTTGTTTGTTCAGAAATGTAAAACAAAAACAAAACAAATCTTGTTTCAATAATGAGTATAATCCGATTAAATCAAAGAGGTAGTCGTAACGTCTAAATAAGAAGAGGCTAAAATACTACGCATCATAAACGTTGGAATACTAAACGTTTAAGTTTAACGCTCGCATCATCACGCTATATTATCTTTAATTCTTGTGACAATTAATCAGGCGGCTGCATCTGGTTGAAAGTGGACGGTACCACATCAATCTGACGATGTACGGTTGGTCTGGATGGAATCGGTTATATGTCGTTGCTCCCTTGTGTTTATTTTAAGACTCATTAAGAACTTGCCTGCGAACTGTCATTATGAAAGGTTGAGAATTTTCCTTGACCCAAGATCTCGTTCAGATGTTTGGTATTTGGGTGAAATTGTACGCAGGCCAGAGTAGTTTAGTTAGATATAATTTTGGATATTTAGATGTAAACAACTTGTATCCACAATTTAAAAAAAAATTAAAGTAATAACGATGTTTTAGAACACTTAATGGTTTTAAATTAAGCTTAAAACCAATGAAAGAATTGTACGTCTTTTGGTCATTAGATATATTACACTTTTTATATCGCTTTTCGATGAATAAACATAGATTGGTTCAACAATATAACGTAAAAGCTACACCTACTTACTTTCCTGGTGCATTTCAATATAAATTGTATTCTCAGGATCGAGTATGAAAAGTTAAATTTTTAATCATCTAATACGTTTTATGGTCTTGATATTTGATTTGTTGTACGTACATTGCAAAAAATTATAAGCCTATGTATTCCAATTCATCCATTCCTTATAAATAAATTTCTCTTAACTTATATTACAAATAACTATATTACAAACAATATTTTTGTGTATGTGAATGATTGAATGACAACATTAATTACATCTATAAAACGGTTTAAGACATGTCGTTTCCTTTGCGACAGTAAAGTGTTAATAATATTAAAATGCAATCCGTTCTCAATGCTCTAACATGTGTCGATGCGTGTTTTTAATCCCGTCTACGTTCATTCTAGCAATTCATTGAATGAATGGAATGACTCATGACTCACTCCGTATAGGATTTGAAAGCGACACATTACGATCAATTAATTGATGAGCCGTTGCATGCAAGATCTAACCAATCAACAAATGTTTAATTAAAAGCTTTCTAAATATTTTGCATATCAATACATGGTGAAAAATATCGTACAAATTTTTATATTTTAAAATATAAGTCTTGCAAAAATATTTATAATATATGAATGTTATTGTATTGATTAAAAATTATAATTAAATTACAATTAAAAACCAGCTTTTGGTTCATTACGATGTGGGAATTAGAAGACCGAATATATATTTGACATTTTGTTTTTTTTTTATCGAATAATTAAAATTAATCTCGTATAATTGCAGAACATAAATTTATATTTTATATCTGAACGCAGTAATTATACATCTAAATTCTATACAAGGCAGATTTAAAGGTTAGGACGTCATATTTACGCAGTGGGTACGCTGATATCGTGTTTTAAATTGACAAGATATGCGCTGAGGTATAATTAAGGTTTTTTTTCATCGGCATTACTCGTTGAAAACGTTGTTATAATAGATGTTTATGTTCTTAAAAACGACCAAAAATCTAACACCGATTCAGGTACCTACTCGTTAAAAAATATGAATCTAAATTTTATGCTTGCGTTTAGCGCAACACGTTTTCTGATCCGAAATATTTATTATAAAAAAATTATCCTCAATATTTATGCGCCATGATATATTTTAAATAATGACATTTGGAACCGGTCGATTGAACGTTTGTATTAAATATTAATGAGGTGCAGTCCTCTTTATATATAATATAGGATTTAATACGTAGCAAATAAAATATCATTTTAATAGGTTAAATATATACAAATAAGATTTCTTATTAAGCTCGTTGATGTTTATATATATATATATATATATATATATATATATATATATATATATATATATATATTTCGACCTTCACAGATTATATTTTTTTATTAGACATACACTAACCTAGTGTTAATTAGTAATGTTAAGTCATTTAAGCTAACATAGTTTTATGTGAATACGTTTTTTTAAATTTATAATAAATTATGAGTAAAAGGCCGTTCGTCAGCGTTGATACTAAATTATATACATACAAATTTAAAATTAATAATTTCTATAAGAACGTAGAAGTACCCAACAGCTTTTGTATTTGCGAATAACAAAATAACACAAAAAATGTTTTGATAATAAAAGGTTTCTCCGTTTCTTAATACAAAGTTATTCCACGCTTTGTTAGAGAGGTAAATAAAAATACAAAAAACTTGTGTTGCAGTAACAAAAAATTTAAAGAACATCCGTTCGTTAATTGTATTTTGAGGATCGTAAAATATTTTCGCTAATTTAAAAAAAATATATACTTAGTTTAAATTTTATAGTCACTTGAAAAAAAGACATATTACAAATGATAGAATTAGTTTGGATTTTACAATGGCTGAGTTTTGGAAATAATTGACATGTAAATCAATTATGTCTGGGTTTTCACTCTGATATATTGGAAATGAATTATTATATTTATAAAAAACCCTAACGGCCTGTGGGCCTGATGCATACGATCGACAAATACGTAATACAATTAGCTTGTTTTTAAAGAAAACATGTTAAACTTAAGGTATTTTTTTGTTTCTTTTTCGTTTTTCGGATAAATGGTTAATAGTGTCCAGCAGACGTAATAAATACGTAAGCGAGACGTCAACTTGCTGTTTTTTTATATACAAGTAATATATTATATCAATAGAGTTATTGTAGTAAACTTTGTTGGCTGATTCATATTATGATCTCTTAAAGTATTATTATGTTTTCCAGTTATAGTATCATATTCAAGACTGTAAGTTTATATAAAGTGTATACATATGTTAAATTAAGATCCTGTGTTGTCTTTTCTGTTATTTGTCCCATGTTTCATGCTGGTTCCTTTGTCCCATCGTAAGTCAATAGGTAGAGTAACAGTCGTTTTTGCAACAACATTTTTTACATAATCTTTACAGCACATGCCATTGATTAGCTAGTAGTTATTATAAGTGGGATGATTTATCTTTCATTATAAAATTCTTTGTCTTAAAATCATAATAAAAATAACTTTATACGTAACAATACGTTTTTAACGGTCTCTAATTAAAATTAAAATGAACCGGCCGTGAAAGAATTTATGAATAGCTCAAACCAAAAAAGCACTTGAATTGATACATAGATATTAATGACTTGTTGAAATAACGTTATGTACAAAGATTTATTTATAACTTACAAATCATGTTAAAAAATAATGCCCTATCTGTCTGTCTAACCGCGATAACTGTGATAACCAGCGAACGTTTAAATACGGTATTCGCCAATGGATAAAGAAATTTATGAGGATGGTTTGGGTATAATACGTATAATACTTGGTGGTTGGGCATTGTGCGAGTCTGCCTGAGATGGTACCACCCACCCATCAGATATTCTATGGTCAAACAGCAGTACTTCATATTGTTGAAATCGATAACATCTTTTAAATGTGTTCTGGTCATTGCGAAATTTAGTTAGTGAAATAAATAATATTAAACCATCATATTAAAGGATTTTAATTAATATTTGTATCGATAGCAGTTACGTAATTAATAAACCATTACTGTTTTATTTCCTATAACATTTGAGTTAATTCATCAAATGAACGAAGCATTTATTTTTTATGCAATTACTTACAATATACAGGTTCAATAACATCTAGGAGACTCCACTGGTTACTATATATATTTACTTTAAGCTACGTGTCAAGCCTCGAAGTTGCATCCAGTACTATTAAGAACGCACTCCGTAACTCACTCGTTAAATGTTGCGAACCTACCAGTGATACAATATTTTGATGCGTATGTCTCTAAACATTAAAATATTTGACGGTATATTTTTTTTGAATTAACTAGGCGGATTTGCAAAAAGGTGATCATTACCGTCGCCCATAAACAATGACACTGTAAGAAATATTAACCAATCTTTACATCGCCAATGCGCCACCAATCTTGTGAAGATGTTACGACCCTTGTGTCTGTAATTACATTGACGCTTAAGCTTCAATTATATTTTTTCGGAATGTCTATTGCTGTTGGCCCTAGTGGCCTCTACAGCGTCACCGGGCCGGATGGGCTCTACCGAGAGGCGCTTGCAACAAGCCTCGCTCAGAAATATAATCAATGTCGCTAGTCATTTATTTCTGATATTTCACGTTTTTGTTATTTTGTTGCGATCGCCTTATTCTTTCAGAATATCTAGCTGTGATCTGAATATTTAATATCAATTTACTTAAAATAGGATTGAATATATAGTGCAATGCAAAATATAGTGCTACTTAATAGTCTCGAAAGCTAGCTAGCCAAGCTATGTGTACATATAGTACTATATGTTAACATATTTGTCATGATCATTTATTTACTTACCTATTATGTTCTATTATGTACTGTTTCAAACGATACAGCGACCACAGTACCGTTAGATATTTAAAATTTTAAACTACAGTTTTTATTATTCTTAATTGTATTTTGCAGATTCATATATTTTAAATTGTGTTATAATAACTTGAATTATATTATAAATGTTTATTTAACAGATGTATTTGTAGATAGTATGCTAGCAACGGATTTGAATCTGTTACGACGTGAGTACAGTTAAAAGTATGAGAAAATTTGTTGAATAGGATTTATTTTTTTATTAAAAAATATTATTAATAGATTTTTTATAGGAACTTTCAAGGATTTACATACATTATTATCTAAATAAAGAACAAATACTGATAAACTAAGCGATATGTATAAATCATAAATAAATAATGTTTCCAAAAAATAAAAGTCAGGTGAATTCGAATCTGCAACCCGAGACAACATGTGATCACGGCGCGATATGGTTGTTAAGTACCTATTTATATACGCAACTTTACTATGCACCGTGAATGCGAATCCGTCTATTTTTATCTGAATTACTTTCTGTATCTTAATGCGGTCTACACTTGGATCTAGTTAATCTAGTTTCCATCAAGAGAGCGCGGCTAGACTCGCCCAGTTGGAAATTACTTTAATTTGTAGTTTATTAGCAGCTCGCCCCGGTGCCGCTCGACTTTTTTAGAATAACCAGTGAAACTATTTTTTATATGAATTTTAATCGGTTCATAAACTCTTACTTATGAACAAACGCAAAGTTTCTTTTTATCCGATTACAACGCAACAGAGGTTAATGTATTTACACTAAATGTCAACAACCTCGATTCAATGTTTTTAATCGTTTGTCAGTGTATTATGGCATTATAAAATGTCTATAATTTTTACTTTTGTTAATTTATACCTATGTTCAAAGATAAATTGTCGGTGTTAAAACATTTAACCCCACTTCTCTGTTAGTCGGTTATCAGTATTTGTTACGCTAGTATAGACTACAGTGAAAGTCTATTTGATTCAGTAGATGAAAGTTATTTGTGTTCAATCATATTATAGAGAAGATTTATATTTCTAACATACTTAAATATATATACTAATATTATAAATGCGAAAGTTAAGCTGTTTGTCTGTTAGTCTGATACACTTTTTTAATACCGAACAGCTTGGGGGACTCCATCTTAACACGCAGCGAATATTAGTTAACAGTAAATACGTTACGATGGAGTTAAAAGTTTTCAGTTAATTGTTTCATTAACAAGATTCAGTCTTTGTTGGGCGGGATATGTGAATGAACTATTAACTCTTTTTATCAAATTTTATTTAAGAATATTTTTTAGATTTAAAAAAAGAACACGAAGCTCCTTTCCGATTATATTGTAAATAAATACAATTTTTATAAAGTTTTTTTTTAAAGATCCGTAAGTTGAAATCATAAATGAAAGTACAACATATTAATCTCAGTAAGAAGTGTCACGATCATATTTTATGTACATATTATCTTAATCTACCATGCAAATGTAAATTGGCAAATATACTAAAAATGACTAAAAACCCTTTGTTTTTGTTTTGTTGTCAAAAACAACGTTTTTTTTTTCGAAACGTAACAAGGAGTGTATTTAAAACTAGCTGATACCCGCGACTTCGTCCGCGTTGCTTGATATATTAACAAAGTTTTATTAAGTACGAAGGAAAAAACATCAAAAAGATCGCAAGCAAAAATATACTTTGTTTAAACACATCACTGAACACGCAGTGCATATACAAATCGTTGTTTCTTGAAACTTTAATAACTTTTTATTAAGTGAAAATTTGATTAAAATCTATCCAGTAGTTTTTCCGTGATGCGCACACAACTGCAGACCTCTATCATTATATAAATAATATATAGATAATAATATCGACGTCATCAATCAAATTGCGATTTATGAGTCAAGTTAAGACCGTGATATAAATAATAAATAATCAAGCTCTATAATTATTATAAGCTAGCGGCCCGTCCCGACTTTGAACGAATTAAACTCATACAAAGTTACCCCCTGTCTACGTCACGAAAGGACTCATCACGAAATGACATCACGAAAGGACTGTCTACCTGTGCTAAATTTGAAGTTTACTAGATAAGGTTTCAAAGATCTTGTGATGTATTATTTCGCTTATATATATTTTAATATATGTCACATGTATTGGAATACTAAATTAATAAATAAATACTTAATATTATTTTAACAATAAAGCATTTTAATGCTTAAGTCTTTTACGACATGCGATTATATTAACTTACTAAGCAAATTTGAATCATTTAACTCATATAAATAAAGTTTAATATTGAAATACTTTTCTTTCTTTTTGCTTGGAAAAGCAGACGATATAACACTGAAAGTGCATTAATATATAGATTATATCACAGTAGTTCTTAACTGTGATTTCCGTTCGCTTTTTTTAAAAAGATCCGTCAAGTCGATCGGGCGTAATTGAGTAACAAACAACCGGAAGCCATGTTCTTCACTTAAATTATATGCTGATATTTTACATTATTGTGGATTTTGGATATGAAAGTAGTTTTTTTTTTCAATTATACTGTTACAAGTACACTTATGACTATAAAAAACGTCTGATATGAGAAGAACCGGCGAACGAAACCTTAAGGCTTTAACCATTATCATTTATTCTCAAATATTATAAAACATTTTAGGACCTTATAGGCCTAAAATGTTTAGTTTACAAATTTACTATTTTTAAACGTTATAACGTTCATTTCGTTTTAACGTTCGTATCGTAAATTATTATAATCTATGCGATTTTTTCCTTCTAAACGACCTTACACAATACCTTCAGTTAATTATAATATACATTTTTTTTTTACTAATAAAATATTAATGACCGATACGTGAAAATGTCGTCTTGAATTTTTATCGTGTCGTGATCGACAAGGTTGACTTTGAATTTTCCTTTTTAAGCGTATACGTGACGCGAATAGCAATGTGACGTTTAATTTTACACTTAACGATTTAAATATTGATAAAGAGAGAGCGCACATACTAGTCTGCACACACACACACACGTCTAGGTCATGTATTTCATTTTAACATACATCATAAACAGGAAACATACATTTGACAGAGGCTGTCGAATTACAAAAAAAAACGAGCTAATATTACCAAATAGACACAAGTTCGTTTTTATGTACTCAATTTTTTGCACAAATGGATCGTGAGTGTGACGTAATGGAAGGGTCCACTTTATATTTTTAATATTTTTTAAATAGTGCAAATAAGTTCCCTCGTATGTGTTGGTGAAGGAATACATTGTGAGGCAGCATGGACGTGTGGAATGGAATTCTGCAAAATCCAACTCCCGCGCGAAGAAGCATATCCTTCGAACTTAGTTAAAACCAAAAATGGGTTTATATGAAGAATAGTTGAATAAGAATATCAAATATATAGAACGATATAGAGGTGAGCAAGTAAACAATGATAATGTTAATTTTGGTAACGCGCAGCGCCACTGGTAAGTAGTTTATGAACTAGCGTTTTGTTCTAGGAGTTTTTGGGTCAAAAAGAAATGACTTAGAAAGCCACCTGTGACGAAAAGACTGGGTAAGGGGAGTTTCAATATCGATAGTGACGTTAGCTAGAAATATTAAGCCCCAACAAAAATGTTAACTGTAAAGAATTACTCGAGACAAAGAGATAGGCCTCGAAGCCAGTACCATCATTCAAACCGAGTATCAGGAGAAATTAATCCTGTAAATTCCTCCTCAATAGAAAATTCAATGATTGGTTATTTTTTTTACTAGAAACTACCAGTCAACTCATAATTTGATTTGTTTTCTATGATATAATGTACAATATGGCCTACGAGATGCGTATTCTAAATACAAGTATTTTGATCATTATATGGAAGTGTTTAAGTTTTTTTTCATCACAACATTATTACATAACACTCACTTAATAAATAATCATGATCTTCAATTAACATATTATAGTTTACGTCTTATAAGTAAGAATTTATCCGTTCATCCATTAAAATTCATTAGTATGCGAACACGGTACTAGTTGTAATTTTATTGAAGTCGGTGCGTCATATATCTATACATGGATTGTATATGTGTCTATTATCGTCAAAACACTCTCATACGTCATTAAGAATAAAAATAAATGCAATGACTACCATCGCACACGTCCGAGGACAGATCACAACACGGCGACTAGACAAGACCCGTACTCTCCGAGGAACGAAAATTTAACTATTGAAATTATTGACAGAAGTACCTAATAAGTTTTATACTGACTGGAATTGAAATATAAATAAACATGAATTAAGTAATTCTGTTTAAGTGTAATTTCGTAGTTAGTCTATCAATAATACGTAAGACCCTTGTGGCACGAGCCGACTGGCGTTAAACGAGTGCCAAGTTTCCGAATCACAAACATTGAATGTATACATATATATATATTTACATTTTTAATCGTGTACATAGTAATCAGCTAAATAAAAAATTGGTTGCCTGTAAAGTCGGTATACGGGCGAAAGTTTTACGTGACAACGACTTTGAGTGGTAAAATAATTTTAATGTGAATATTCATTCGTATAGTAGGAAGAAGGATGAAATAATAGTAACAATTTAAAACATTTATTTATACAAAGAATTATATTTAAAACATTAATTTATACAAAGAATCTCGCACTGAATTTCATATTAACAAAATTTTATTTTTACGTTTACACATACATACGTATTTATATACAAATATACATACAATAACTTGCAATACATTTGCGTACAATGAAACAGCGTTTACTACAACTTAACTTGTTCCTATCTGAGTGATTTTGTTGAGGATAGCACTCGCTCTGTCTCTCTCGCTCTTAGGCGGGCTAACTGTGCTCGAGTGGAAGGGACGCGTGCCTTTCACTTTTTATGTCTGTCTCTCTCGCTCTTAGGCGGGCTAACCATGCCCGAGTGGAAGGGACGCGTGCCTCTCACTCGCTCTCATTGTGAGCGCATAACGTGAGCGGAGCGTAACGCAGTTTCTTGAAGTGTCACCCGGCAAACCAATTTATAAGACGTTGTCACGTCAAAAAAATCCTATTAAATATTGATCTATCGTATCGATCTATGTTTCCTTTATATTTAACATTCTTATTTCATAGTGTAATATATTTTTAATAAACACTTATCGTAGAAATAGCGCATCGCGATATGAAAGGCATCATTTAAAGTTTATTCATCTGTTTCCAATTAGGTTACTGACGCGACTTGCGTGACGTACAACTATGACGTTGAGATCACTAATGAATATACATAAGCGAGTAAGAATAATCTTAGCCATTCGTTAAATCATAATTATACACGAGTGGTTACAAAACATCTTGTTACAGTCAAGAAAGAGGTAACAATTTTATTAAACAATTTGTTTTTAGTTAATGAAGCTGTATCGTCCGCCATCTTGAATTTTTGACGTCTACATTTTGTTGTTATATACAATTGAAATGGATTTTTAGTTATAAGCTATATAATAACTGGAAACTTTATTTAGGAAATGATTAATTAAATAATTATGTCTTCTTTCGAATATAAAATTAATGTTTATAGAATGAGAGAAAACAAATAACTTTTATAAGTAAGTAATGTCTTACGACAGTCTTGTCTCATGCGTGCACGTGACAAGTCATTGTTCTCTCGTCTGTATTGTTATTGCATACGCGTAGATGTGTTCAATAATCGTTGCATTTTCACTTTTCGCTCGGTCTGAACTAATTTACATGACCAAATTATGTGTGATGTGTCTCATTGTCTCGTTTTCACTCATTTTTATTGATATTGTTAACATTCTATTAATATATGTAAATTTATTAACTAAAAATATTCAAAGTCACGTAACGTCAGTCATTTACTTCCAATCAATTGTCTTATATTCATTCTACTAGGCTTCTGAAATTTAATTTTTTTATATGAAAATGATGTTAGTAATCGTCAAAATTAGATTAATAAAATTAGATTATTATATCGCTTTCATTTATTTATTTGTCAACAAACAATTTAGTAACAAAATCTTATAAAGTTGCGAAAGTCTGTGTGTTTTTCCTTCGTTTTACATAATATATTGTTATGGATATGAATAGTTTAGAGGTCGCACGATGACCAATAGCTTTTCAAAACGCCTTGGAATGCAATAGAATTTTGGTAAAATTTTATAAAATAATTGATTAGCTCTGAAGCGTAGGTAAATCCGCCAGTTTTTACCCAATTAATTTTATTCATATAACGTATTACTATCTCATATTATAACTGTATTAAAGCTTATCAAATAAAAATAGTAGCACTCATCTTATGGCGTTAAACTGACTTATCTAACTTCTAACCGTCACATTCTATAAAAAGGCATAAGACTAAATGATAACTCATAATTAGATTAATTTACGCGTTACTTAATCAAACGAGGATATCTAATATTAGAACATTTAAAATGATCTTCCCTTGTAAGACCTCCCGCTTAACCTATGTAGGGTGACCACAGTTTATGCCACTGAATTTAAACATATTTAAACAACCAATCGGAGCGTTTTGAAATACATATACTTTGATAATGTCATATACGTTATGTACTGAATAAATTTAATCGTTCGTGTAATTGGTATTAACGATGATAACGTTTGTTTTAATTAGTTCTGATAATGGAAATGAGCGTTTTTTAGTTCATGGTTTCATAAAGGTTTTTGCGATTGAATTGTCGTTTAATTTTTTAATTTCAGCTAAATACTTAATTGTTATTATAATATATTTGCATTTAATCAATTAAGAGGTGCACACTTTGTACAATAATATCGAGCTTTTATCTTTTGTAATATTCCATTGCAATGAAGGATAGTAAAATTAAAATGAAGTTTGATGTTTACGAATAAATCAATTATATATTTTTTTTAATTATACATGTATTTTTAATTTGACTTCATTTTACGTTTATAATTTTAATGAAACTTAACAACTCGACATTATAGTTTAATACGTGAGGTTTGATAAATAGCATAAATAACCTAATTTGTCATTATAATTAAGAGTCAACTTAATAGATTTATTAATTATCGCATGTAAATATGTTATCTTACATATGTTTACTGAAATTGAGAGATGAAAAGAGCCGAGATGGCTCAGTGGATATAACACGTGGATGATAAGCGAAGATCGCAGTATCAAATCTGACAAGAACTGCTGAATTTTCAAATCTTTCATGAAAATTAAAACATGACAATAAAAACATATGGATAAAATTAAGATGCATGTGTACACGCAGTCGAGGTATTAGCCCAGCCGTGGAATATTAAAAGGCTATTATTTATTAACCTTGTATCTTTATTACGAATGATGGACATCTTAGCGAGCAATTGAACGACCCGATGACTCTTCCATTGTTTTTTTTTAATTGTGGTAATTTCCGCAGCTCGTATCGTCGGATCACGCAAATATTACAAAATGAATGTCAATCGCCCTGTCACAAACAATAAATAGATATTTTCGAATGGGGATATGATATTAACAAAATATTGTATTATGTATTTTGTACCTTAAATTATTTAATTTCCTAAAATAATAAAGTAAAACGGGTTACAGTTTCGGATCAATGATGGACACTTTTTATATTAATAAAATTAGAACAAAGAAGGCAGTAGAGCTGTGTAAATATATTTCGAAATGTTTTCAATTCAACATTAATATGTGACGTTTGCATAAAATCATCGATTCAATAATGAGTTTTAAATTGGTAACGTGATTAATTTTCATACATACTGTTAAAGTATCATAATGTCGTATTAATTTTATTTATTAATTTAATTAAATTCTGGTTCTGTTAATAAAACATTAAACAAATGATTATTATTTTTATTAATATTTGAATGAGTCAGACGTGTATGATCCATGAAATGTATGTGTTGTGTTGTCTATTTGAACGTTTTAAATACCTAATATGTGTGTGTGTGTGTGTCAAATATAGTTGACACAGCGACATAACCTGAAAATATTAATCCTGAAAAGCTTAGCCAATGTTTCCTGCATTTTTTATATTTCCTGCAGCACCATGGTGAAAAATAAAATCCAAGCCTTATTCTCACGAGAAGAGGACCAGCAATAACATACTTAAAGTTCTTCCTTTTAGATAAAAACCTTTGAGACAATTCCTCACGAATATTGAACGCGAAGCGGAAAATTTATGAGCTCCCGGGTAAGAAGACAATCCTATAAAAAAACATACAGACGAATTGATAACCTCCTCCTTTTTTTAAGTCGGTTAACAATTATTATAGGGTAATACGTTCTTTTATAGAAATTTTATAGAAACTAAGCAAGTAAATTACTTAATAAGCAAACAAATTACTTTACAGATGTATCTGAAATACTTCTCGATTTTTGTTCATAAATATAATATAATATTTGATGAAACATTAACACTAATCTGTTGACCGTCATGTTTTATGACTGACTATCGTAATGTTAATTTATCGGGCCAATATTTAACAGACACTTGGTAACTAGATCGTTATCAGCGATCGAGTGATAACTGCTCGTGTCAAATGTTTACAAATGATAATTTTAAACCACTAACTTTATCAATTTAGTTTCATTAACTTATAATTCTTTATTTAAAAATGGAATCGTGATTGTTAAAGATAGTTTATAATGAATGTCTATTGTTATAAGTTTTGTTTTAGAAATTATCATTTATATATTACTTATTAAAGTGAAAGATGAAACAATAGCATATCCGTACGAGTTCTCATTCAAATGTGTGAGAAACGGTAAAAATTATAAATATTTTAATATTCAAATTAACGTCTCACTGTTAACAACTACAGTGTTAATGAAAACAATAAATTAGTTTTAACTAAATATTTAAAATTCAGCGATGCATGTGGTTTGACGATTAACGTTAGGTCGTATAATATGCCAATCACGATGCGAGGCGAGTGTGAACGCGACTCTCTTATATGGCTTCAAATTGCTAATACACTAACTTTAGGGTTGTTGTCCATAAGATGTGAAATTCAACGATGCGTATTTTTTACCAATAAACATCTACGGTGCTTTCAATATTTAATAATTTTTATGCTCATTATAAAATATAATAAATAAATTAATCCTTACGTCATCAATGTTATGAGCCTTGCGTCAGTTTTACCTAATCACACTAGCTCAGTCACTATTCAAACTGTAATACAACTATACCGATAGTTAACAGGAAACAGTCAAGTAATATGAATATTAGGATCATTTTGGCGTTTGATAGTTATTAGACTGTTTTGATTACTGCTTTGAACTCAGTTTGATTTGTTTTTTTATAAACATCCTCAATGAATATTTTTTAGAATAGAAGGAATTATTGAAACGGATTGCAATGTTTCAAATGTTCCACCACAATAATATTGATAAACAAATAAAACATTAAACGGAGACCGCTAGCTTACTTACTTGTAGCTCTAACTGCCCGCGGGCAGTACGGGTCCGGTACACGCCAGCGACCTGGATATCGTCGAGAACAGCATTTGGTACGCTTTATTTAAATTCACTATAATATGTCTGTTTGGTTTTGGGTTTAATATTTCTTGACTCAGTACAAAATATAATAGAGATCCCGCGTTAAGAGTATAATATAACTATTGTATTTATGTGTGCTCATCAGACACTTATAATATATTTTTTATGAATGCTTTTATATACGATTGAAACCCGTTTGGTTATAATTGTATCTGTTGTAGCTTGGTACGGAGTGATACTGTATAAAATACAGATATACGTAATATAATGCCGTCATATGATCATGAAATCCATTAAACGTAACATTGAGCTCGTATGTGTCAATGTTTATTAAGCGATGGACGTATCTATCCATCTATCAGACTATAATATTACAGTTCATTCATCTTGACCTTCTGTCGCGTTCCGTTATAAGCAATAATTACATGGGAGTATTGCTATTTGAAAGATCCAAGGCGACCCAGTGCATAAAACAAGTGGATCTTAATCGGCGATCCCATGTTTGACACGTGTGAGGTGAAAGAACATTTAGTAGATTACATTGTGCTAAGGCCTCAATTTTGAGGAGAATTTTTAGAGCTTCTTTTTTATTGTATAGGAAGGCGGACGAGCATATGGGCCAGCTAATGCTGTGGTCACCAACGCCCATAGACAATGGCATTGTAAGAAATGTTAACCATCGCGTACGTCGCCATTGCGCCACCAACCAAGGGAACTATGATGTTATGTCCCTTATACCTTGTGGAACACAACAGTACCAAGCACTGCTGTTTTGCGGTAGAATATCAGATGAGTGCTCTTTTCTAATGCGGATTAGTCGATAGACGTGGCAGGTTTTGCCGTTTTCCTAAAATAAGCCCTATTAATGTGTTTATTTTTTGTACGTAGTGGTGCTTAACTGGTTTTGAACTTGAAATCACTGGTTAAAATTCTCGTTTTCTAGCCGCTGGGCCATCATGGTTCGTGTATACAAGAAATCTATATGCGTTGTATAAAATACTGCAACATTAAAATGTTATAGCCGTGCATTTGGTGAGTGGTCTGCGTTATGTCTGTTGTGTAACTCGTTGTATGCAAAATGCGATGGTGGTCCAGTCGCAATTTTAATGAACCTTAATCTCGTCAATAACCATTAAATTTATTTTTTACCTCCTTGTGGGGTTTTTTTTTTGTTTTTTAGTGCTACAGAATACTGCATCGCAATATAAGCTGTAAACGTGATCGACCTGTTAGTTCTAACACCAAAAAGTTGGATGTTCTTTTTTTATTCGTTATTTACTAATATTTTTAAATCAATCATATATTTTTGAAACTGAGCTGAACTGAAATGCAATTTATGCAGTGAAAGCGTCTACCAAAGGGCGCTGAAAGACAATCTCGCTCTACACTGATTTACGGCCGGCACTGCATAGAACTATGCAACTTCTTCCATGTCAAATCATAATAACGGGTGTAAAGAAGAAGGGTGTGAAATTTGAATTTGGAAATGACCTGAATACACTTTCGATAAACATATCAATTGAATATATCGACGTATGTATTTCGTTTCAAGGTCGCTGTCCCCGGTGACAGCCCGGCCTTGTCTTGCGACCACTTGGCTCCAGACTACCGGTTATATGGTTTTCGTCCAGCTTAAATTTCACTAATAAATGATAACTGGTTACAAAAACCATTAACGAAACAGTTAGCGTGCGAGTTTATTTGAGACAGGTTTTGAGTGCAGTTTAAAAATAATGCTCTTAGAATTAATTTACCGTTAAAATTCAATTGTAAACCGTTTTGTACTTTTACATTCCTAAAACTTAACATAATATAATTAATATTCAAACTTAATGACAAAGTGACCACATATGTATTCACTCATTTGTTTTTTTATTCGACCTATAAAATATCCTTCGCAGCAAAAAATTTATGTCAGATATACTTTAAGGAAAAAAATCCTTTATAATTTGACATTTTATTGACATATATTAAAATCATGGTAAAGTTGATGTTATACCGTTGAATGTTATTAAAAACAGACAATACGTACTACGTTTTTGTAGTTACCGTCGCTACGTAGATTCGCCGCGGGGTTGCGGCAGGTCCGGGCGAGTGGCAGGCCAGCCCTCGCGCTACAACGAGACCAAACTATAAGTGCTACGCAACGCAGCGCAGAGCAACCGAGCGCGACGCACAACTTACACAATCGCTCGCTAATGTGACAATCGCAACGCTCAACAATACAACATGAAACATTCATTACAACATTTTAATACAATCTTTACAAATATTATTAATAATTTTTAAAACGTATACACATTTTTACCAGTCGACATTAGATAAATTTTAATATTCATAATATTTCATTAGGCTTTAAATAATACTTACTGACGTTGTTCATTATATTTTTTCCTCATTCTTACGCTCCGTTTTATTTTGCATATTAAATTGCTCTTATAGCACAGACGACGAAATAACTTTGAATTAATTAGCCTTTACCGAGCCCCGCCCGCTTTTATATAAAGATATTAAGGCGACACCACACATTCAGAACGCATTTGATAAAATAGTTTGATATTCGAACATAGAATATGCCATCGAAATATCACGTGTTTAATAAAAAAACGATAATTATTTTGTAAGAGTTACTAGCACGACAAACGTTGAATTTTTATTCTAAATAGTTTGCCTGTATCATACCTACTATAGTAAATTGCAATCTTTCGTAAATTTAATTAAAATATAACAGGTTACTTGTAAGTTCAATGCCCTTTTCGGCCCTTCATGATTAGCATAATACAAACAAATATTATTCGAATGTATGTAACATCAATTTACATACGTGACAAACCGGAAAAAAACAGTTTTATTTTTTAAATAGTCAAATGTTAAATAATTAAAAAAAAAATACATTATTCAGCATAGGTGTAATAATATTTTAATGTGAACATTTTGTGGCAACAGTGGACGCTGTCGGACTCGTGCCGCGTTATTTCAACAATCTAATCCAGTGTCTTTGCCAAGGACTTGCTTTGTGTGAACAAGTCAGTGCGTGTAAATACCATTTAATGTTGAATATTCATTGTATTGAGAATGGATCGAAACGTTATCCTATTCAATTATACGAACGTATTAAAGAGGTTAACGCAAAAAGGTTGTATTTGGTAACAACATACAATTACGTTCGACACTTACGACTTTACTTATACATTGCTACGCAGTTGATTAATTATACAGTTGTGTATCTTTTTTTTTTTTTTTTTTTTTTTTTTTATAGCCCGGGAGGGCAAATGACTCCACTCCACCTGATGGTAAGTGGTAGTAGAGTCCAAACGCGACGACGGCTAGTGTAGTCGGGAAAAATGATCTGCACTAGCCGCCCCCGCCTTGCCGGCCCGCAAGATGCCTCTTCACGCCTCGTTTGAATTGTATCTTCTTCTTTCAAATGAAAAATTAATAATGTCTGAAAGAGTCCATCTAAACAGCTGCTAAGCGGCCTATAAATAAGGTTCAACACCAAAAATAAGTTGATAATCGTTGCCATATTATAAATAATTCGTATTAATCCAGAAATATTGATCGTATGTATGCAATAGTTTACAGTGAAACTAAGTTATATATTTTGTTTTCATTTATACAGTTTATTTCAACGAAAATAGTAAATTTTATATCCGATAAATAAAATAATAATGTGAGAAATTGATCTCTATTAGGTACATAGGTGTGTATACAGTTAAACTTGCCTCGTTGTAGGTTTTTTACGTATCTACTACAACTACTCTACATTTTATATGTATCTAGTTTTACAAGTCTTGTTCATACAAAATTTTACATAATCAAACTAAATTATTTTATAGAATTATAAAATTAATATTGTTTTTCATTTTTCGCTCAGAGCCGAAATTGTGATTCAACGGAATTGCTGTGAATGCCAGCCAGTACTCTTGCCAACATTCCCATCGGTCATGTATCTATAGTTGCTACAAAATTAATAACAGCTTCTAAGCTATTATTAATATTTATTTGTATAAATTGATTGTAAATAGTTTTAATATAAACATAAACAGTATATTTTTTAATATTAATAATTAATTAGAATGCGAAGATTATAAACAAAGAATATAGTTATTGAAATTCAAGATACAAGTTTATTGAATGACCGTGGCATGTGACCGTTGAATCTGGCTAATATCCAATTTCCGATAATTTCAGTATAAATAATGGAATTAATATAAGACGTTGAATAAAAAATATATCCTAGTTTTATAAGCAAACTTTATCAAACATACTAGTTGTTTAAACACAGGAATGCATTGAAAAACTAAATGATCGTAAAAGTAAAATGCCACAAGTGCATGTGAGTTCATACCTGGGACACACTTATTACAAATAATACATAAAACGAAGCTGTTGTCAGAATTTTATTGTATTTATCGGGATGTTAGTCAACTTAGAAAACCTTATCAATAGCTTTTCTGTTTTAAAACGTAAATCACGTCTGCTTTAAATTATAAATAAAAATATTAGTCAACATTGCATTAACATTGAATATCAATCATTATTATGTAATTTTAAACGATTATTTACACATTTAGTATTTGTAATAATATAAAAATACTTTCATTTTGTATCTTTAACACGCTTTTATTTGCTTGACCTGTATGTATCTATGTAACGGAATCTTTTAACGCAATTATCACCCACTTCAAGACGTCCATATGATTTGAACATTTGGACACGTATTAAAGACCGATGACAATACAAAAATTTAACTGTGCCGCGTGTTTTTTAGTTTTTTTTAAACTATAATTTATTCTTAAATAAATATTAATCACATTTATAAATTCGCGCTTAAACTCACTTCTATGAAAGTTACCAATGGACAAAACACACGCTGCCTAAATCGATCTTGAAATTTCCAATCCGACAGTGAAATGATATACTGACGCCCTAATATACTAGTATTATTATTGCAGTGATTTAGCTTAGTAAACATAATACGTCGCGTTGTCTTCAAGATGAATGAATTTCATTTTACTGCTCGCCTTTTACTAGCTCTACTACGATATTTGGATGAGCGAGAACGTTAACATTCATTAATGAGCATGATATTGACGATGCAATAAAAAAGTTTTGGGAAGTAAATACTGGATTGAAAAGCAGTAAAGTGATTTAGTACAGATCTCTGCATGACACTCTAAATTATACAATTAATGTAACATCAAATCTTATTAATAAGGCTATAGTATTATCAAGCATCTTATTTTTTTTTAATATTTCACGCATAAATCAATTTCCTCGCCATGTTATGTATATGCAATAGTCATAGTTCATGTTATAAGCTAAATAATATAGTTTTAATATTTATACACAGTATTAATATAATTAAAACAACAAAAAACCGCCATAGTTACACGAACGAAAAAATCGCCTCAGCAAAATTACTGGCTAATAAAACTGATAAGTGTTCACGTGCTTGAAGATACATATAAAGTAGTTGTATGATATTATAATCATAGGATCGGCTGAGATGAGTTCGGTTCTTGCCTCTGCGACGTTTGTCAAGGTCGTAACCGATTTTTTTTAAAGCAATGGGAACCTAAACCGGATTCAAATGTTAATTTTCTGCATTACATCATCCATTCAGAGGATTCGTTAGATGTAACAGAGTCGAAAGCCGTCGAACACATCGATAAGCAAGGATGATATATGAATGTCATATCATATGATGAAATATTTTAGTTATAAAATTTACATTGAAGATTCTTTAATAGAAAAACATGCGCAAAATTTAGTCTAACTTGCCTTAAATTTGAGAAAATAACTTCGATGATATTAAAACAATATGGTCGTCCCGGAACACGGAGAGGAAATAACTTATAATTAATCAGTAAATAAATATGGTGTAATAAAGGCAGAGACGATTTAACAGCGATATGCCGCTTGACATCTCGGAATTCGGTATTACTCCCTGTGCACACCAGTATATGTTTCAGCTCTAAAAGGTGAAGCAAGCTGTATTAGCAATAATTGATCTGGTGTCTATCGCTATATTTCATAATCCCTTTCCATAAGCAATAAAATGTCGATTTATTTAAATTAATAGTACTCAGTATATCCTTTGGCCGTTGTGTGCTATCAGGTTTATTCTTGTATGTAACGAGTTTTTTATCAATCTGAACATTTCTCGATTTCATGTTTTAGAATGTCAGTATTTCCTCTTTTAATTGACTGTGCTATTAATTTAATGTAATATTCTTTATCTTTTTTAAAAATATTTCATAGATTGTCCTTCGAGTAATATGTAATGCACATATATATTATATGTATGTATATAGAATATATACTATACTATAATTTGATCTTGGAATGAGAACAATCAAATCAAATATATAATTTTTGAATTGGCAACATTACTAGGGTAGAGTTTGGAAAGCGACCTCTAGCGAGAAGAAACTAGTAACTAGTAACGCGTAGTTTTAGCTTTTAAAATACATAATGTTATGAATATATACAATTTTTGTTCTGGATCAGTCCTGGCCGTTGGAACCCGAACTCAAATCCAAACATATTTAAAATATTTTTTAATGCGTAATAGGATTAATTGACTAATAGTAATATATATATTACTATTATATATATATATATATATTATTATTATTATTGTTCAAATTCCAAAATCAAAAATTAAAAAATTTGAATTCAACACTAAATAATAAATAATACAAACAGTGTTTGTGTACATAAACGATGTAAACGTTGACATTTATAACTGTATGAAACTATTTACATACTAAATTAAAATAATCATATTACCAATTTTATAATCACAATGTTAGTTGGATGTATAATTTAATTACATCACGTCCAAATAACATTTCAGTATATCCCACATGAGCGGTCATATATACATGGCATTGTAAATGAAATGCAGGTTGCGAGCGCGGAAAAGGCAAGCATCATAATAGAAACATGACGCTCTGTGCATCGCTGATAAAACTTAGTCAGACGATTTATGACAGTAGTTAGTTCCGCTTCTCAGCACCAACAGAAAATACGTGATGTATGTATGTTTACGATAACTTGCCACAGCTTCCGTTAGGCCTGAACGTGTTTAAGCGACCATTGATAAACAAGTTTCTAGAATTTTTATATTTACTTCATTTACGATAAAAATAACATCATCGTCTTCTTCTGAAATGATGAATGCTTCATATTATAAATGTCTTGTGTTACGTATAACTTATGCCTTTGTCATAATCGTTCCAAGATTAACTTTTAATTTGAATATGTACCCTTTAACAAATTAATATTAATATAATAAAATAATTATTCGATTGCTTTGAAAGTTATACATATGTATGCATTTACAAATAAAAACCAAGTTGATTTACTATGCAATGTCGCTAGATAGCGCTGCAGCTCAAAAGTACACAAGAACAATTTCACTATATTGTTGTAGTGAAACTGTTGTTGTGTCCTCTGTTGAGTTTGCCGTATAGGCGTGAACGTCAAAACTATTTCCTTCGCGACAGATCAAACATTGTCTCGTTGTATGAACAATAAAAACGACAAGTTTCATATGAATCCATCCCGTAATTTTCTTATTCTGTTCTTTAGACATTTCGTGAGGAAATTACTTGACAGACTAACAATTGTGCTCAGACGTACATATGGCTGATCGCCACAATTAAACTTTTCAGTAAACATTTCATATAGTGAATTGCAAGGCCGTGTCGCAATTTTATTATATTTAAAAAAATATTACCAACAGTATTACGTATTTATTAACTGTGATTGCTTTTCATGCTCAAAGTCATAGCGATCGGTAAATACGTAAATTTTCTATCTGAGCCCATGCTCGAATATTGAAATAAATAATAAAAAATATTATTACATAATGAAAAAATAATAAGTGTACTCATATATTTCTAAACAAAAGGTGACATAAGATATATTTTATTATCGACAAAGGACTATTAGTATTGTAGAATGTGTTAGATATATAAATGACAAAATAAACAATGTTTTATTATATTGATAATAGTCAAGAGTTTATTTGCATAAGTTTTATAACGCTATTCGAAGGTAAATTGTATTTTAATGATGTAACGACAACAGTGAGATAGTAGCGTCTGTAAAGACTTTTATCTATTTGAATTTATAAAAACATATACCTACTGTTCAATAATTCCACGTAATGTTAATAGCTGTCAGTTCGATCTCGTTCTAATTATATATGTTGTAATTGTATTCGAAATACAAAAAAACTCGATTCGAATCGAAATTCAAAAAATCAAATGTGGAATATATTTTAAAACTAGATTTTGTGCGGGTAGAGTCTAATGAAGACACAACGACTATAAATATTTTATTCATCCTTAGTATTTATTATACATGTGAAAAATCACTTATATATACGAATAAATATTTAAAAGTAGATATAAAAACGAACAAAGATTTTTCTTAATCTAGTTCTTTTTTCCTAATTCTAGTTTTTTTTTTCTTTTGATTAATCTCGTCATATTTATGGTTTTAATTTGTAAATATAAAATAAAAAAAATTGTCTTTCGTAGTTCTAGATCGGTTATGTTTATTTGTTTCGCGTGCCTCGTCTCAGAGAAGTGCTGTTTATTGACGATCATGATTACTTTTTGCGCGATACACGAAACGTGTCGAGGTGAAGTTGATTATAATATAATTAGTGTATTCGCATTAAATGTACGATTACATTTGATTTCCATAGAATTATATTAATATTAAAGATTATTTACAATGTGACATTAATATGACAATTATTCAGTTAATTAAATATTCTAAATATTAATATACCAAGCTAGGGAGTTTTTTTACTTGAACGCGGTCATCTCAATAACGTAAACGCTAATCTCAGTATCATAAGTATATATTTTTTTTCTTTAAAACCCTTCTACAAAGAAGATTTACCATCTACAAACGCTTCTTAATTTGAGAGTGTGTGTGAGTTACTCGTGTTAATTGTTTTAACTATTTATTTGTATCCACTATTTTTTTCCTAGATTTATTTTCTTTGTTTTGTTAGTTGTCAGTTTGTATAGTACGGGACGTACTATAATCATTAATTGTTTATTTTTTAGTAGTACTAAGTATTTAAAAAACAATCTTTGTAGTACGATTTATATGATATTCCTCTTACATTTCATCTTACAATTAATAATTAGTTTCAATATATCTAATATATGTATTTATTTAATTACTTCAATAGTATTACGATCATTTTAATGGGACCACAGTAAAATAAAGACAATACGGCTAATCTAAAAGTACAAGTCATAAAAATATCAAGTACTTTATTTTATGATGGTGTAACGGCAAAGATAAATAGGTTTCTACCATAATTTTATTTATATATTAGCTAATAGGCATAATACATATTAATATACCTATAGAAATAAAATGCATTGAATACAAATTTTAAAACAACTCTAGTTACCAATATATAGTCACAGTGTATAAGCATATAAAATCACTTTGAAGTGCTAAGAAATTATATTTATTGCCTGAAGTATCCTGTAATTAATTATAATTAATCATATCTCGACGTGAGGTGCGAATACAAAAACAACCTGAGCGGAATTCATTTGCAATATCAAGTTATTATAATATAGGTTGTTTTGGATTATTTGCTTTTTGAGTGAGAGAATATATCGTGTGACAGAGAAACAACAAAAAACTGATTTTTCGACAATCCAGAGCAGGACCTTCGTTAAAATTTTCATAAGCTTTGAATCGTTTAAAAATAATTATAAACAATAAATTGCCCGTAAATGCTGTCCTTGTTCTTATGCTGATGTACAATAAACCTTAATTTATCGGTTGATGTCAATTGTACCCGGATTTAGGACCCGGAATAGAGCCAACCTTAACACTAGCGTCCGGTTCCCGAAACGGCCATTATAATCGAATATACAAATTTTACTATAAACTGAATTGTAATTTGTCGATAACAGCCTATGTCGCAATAGGCGGCCAATACCTACGCGTTCAGTATATTGTCAGATTAGTATGACTGACGATCGTTTCAGAAACGAAGTCAGAAATCCTAGTATTAACATAATTGTTAATTCATTGTATAAGATTATTATCATTAACTAAACAACACGTTAGGCGGGAATCCAACTCATCCAGGGAACGTTATCCCCAGTAGGATAAAAGAGGCGATCGGCTGTAACTCTCCAGCTATTTGAACGCTATTAAAATCATCCACTTATGTGTGCGATGCGATGATAAAAAAGACACAATTTTAAAATGTTTTTCATTTTCTGATGTTGAACTTCGATATGAATAGTAAGTTTGTATTTATAAGGACAATACTCTTATTTACATTTAGGTACGGGTCAAGTATATTTCGTTCTTTGTTTCCGTCTCATTCAAATAATAATAATTACAAAGTAGAAAACGATGATTCCTAACACTTATATACGTTATTTATTGGAAAACACTGCGTATATAGCTTGACCGCATGCAAAAGGCCCTTTCAATCAAAGTTTAATGATTAGTAAGGCCGTTTTTAATCCAGCTGGTATCGTCGCGACTTCTCAATGTTTTATTACGCGTTCATCTGGTAATAATTTGCGATGTCCTGCAATCAATTATGAGTTTAAGTGGTCTCCGAGGTAACGGTTCGTACGCAGCACGCAACCTAACTGTTATTGTAATTATATTTTAGTTATATAACTAACATCGGTGTTTTCTTTTAATACATAAAGTTTTTAAAAAAAATACCTATTTACTTTATAAAGGGCCTTTCATTCCGTCTTCGTCATTCTAAAAAGATGATTTTTAATATGTTAATAAAAAACAATAAGTCACATAATATACATTTATTAATTTAGTTTAATTTGTCAGAATTTACATAGAAATTTTGAAAATCGATTTTTTCCTACTTTTAGTAGTTGAATCGATTTTCAGTTAAGCTTTAAATAATATATGTAATCGAATGCAATAAAATAATTTAATACAAAGATGGCTTCTAGAAATCTCTTTAACATGGGTGCACTGCACTTCGTTTTGGGCATATTTACAACTGGGGTAATTTGGGTTTTATTATGCAAAAAGGACACGAAAACAATAACATTTGACAAAAGAATCAAATTAAGCTTACACAATTAAGCGGTGACGATAACAAATGGTCAAATCCATTAAGCATCCCGAGAAAAACAATTGACTCGCGTCACCGTCGCTTCCAGCGCTTTGATATGGATTAATTAACGAAAGATCTTACCGCTTATTAACAGCCGTGTGATCGCGAATAGATGCGGTGCCATAAAAGAAAAATAAAATGACACGTATAGGTTTAAAATAGCAAACAATGATCATTGTCCTGCGTTTCATTAACGCGGTACGATTAATATTGGACTGTCTCACTTTCTCACGATTCTCTCTTTCGTTTTAAGGATACTGTAGTGGTAAGTTTAATGAACGCAAAGATTTATTGTAGACACTATATATATATCGAAAGCTAGGGGTGGTAACTTTAAAATAAAAGGATATCTTGATTTTAGTATATGCGTATCGTATAATTTAAATCCATCTATGATTTCTGCTTGTTATGTGGATGGGCAGTGTAAACGAAAAAGTAATAATATTTTGGACTTTATTATAATGACCAAACACATATATAAATATGATGATATACATATGTATATTCACAGATAAATGAAACATTTTAATAATAAGTATCTAAATTGTATTATTTATGAAATCCTTGTTGGTGCAGATCTTCAAGTGCACCACAGATAAAATTAAATACGTGTGTCAAGTACACATTATATAGAAGTCACAATGATTTATTAAAGCTGTCTAGACAAATAACACGCCCTTGTCCTTACGTAGGACGTGAAGTTCTTTATCAGATGAGAGGAGTTTTCCTCAACTCCTCATAAAGTATGTACTACGCAAGCAAAGTCGTATTCTAGGCGAGAAGTGTAATGAATACTAAGTGATAGTGACTGTAAATTAAAAAGAATTATTAGGAAATTGCTTTTGCGCTGTTGGAAACTCCATTCATTACAACTTAAATCCACAATTTATTATTATCAATATTATTTCACTATATTTTTTGCAATTGCAGTACTACTAGTACTAATTAATAAATGTAATTATCATATTAGTTAGTTATAGGAAATAGAATAAGTAAACTTCGCTGAAGTCTTTTTAAATGTTTTATTGTGGAAATTTTTATTTGGCATTGATTTGATTCAGTGACTCTTAACATCAAATGGGTTTATATACAAATGTCTGGCCGGTGCATTATTTTTCCATTTAGCACATCAGTATTGCTTGACCGGGTTATATCTCGCGACATTTAAGATTGAAATGTTAATAAAACAAACAACCTATTCATTCAAAAAAAAAACTAAGAAGCGTATTACCAACTTTGGAATATTCTATAAGCTTAATAACTTTATACATTTCTTAATCTACACTCAGCTTAAGTATAAACCTACGTGTAATGTGCGTTAACCCGCAGATGAGCACGTGATATTGTTTATGGTTACCGGCCATTACATATACATGTAATAACTCCTAATTGTTATAATTAACTTAATTTGCTGTGTGAAATCTTACCGTGACATCTAATAGTATTATTATTAATAACTGTTTCCGTCTCACATATTTCATTATTCATAATTAAAATAGTTTTTAAATAAATGTATTTTTAATTTTTTTGTCGTCAATGTTAACTCTTTGGAACGTTATTTAAAAAAAAAGATAATTCATGTCTAATTTTAAACATTAAAAAAGGTGCTCGGTAATCTTATAATTGGCATGGCATATAATTTTACATATATATATTTTTTTAAATTTAATTCTGCGGTCAAAAATCCAAGATATTTGATCATATTAATTTGGCATTAAAAAAGCATGAAAGCTTTATATTTTCAATTAAATGAAATTCCGGGTCCGTTACATTTATTTAATAGTTATTATTATTCTCTATTATGTCGAAGAAATCGAATCGATTGCATTGTAATCACAATTCGTACGAAACATAGACAAGAAATGTCAACATAGCTTTATTTTTCCTCGTATAAAATTCTATGAAGTATTTTATACGTTTTTTTTCACTTAAACGTTTCAATTTCAGTTGAGAAATGTCATTAACTGTAATAGAGTTATGATAAAAAAATTTCATGCTCAGATAGATAATAAGAATAGCATTGTTTTCTGTACCGTATTTAAATCTACCAATCTACAAAATATGCGAACTAATTTAAGATTATCTGATATTCATATTACCTTATTATTTTATACTTATTCTTTAAAAACATTTGATGTATTCAAAAAAATTAAAAGTAAAGTGAGAGTTTGTTATAGTCCCACTGCTGGGCATGCCACCATTTTGATCCAATGCGGATTGGTCACAGATTCTGACACATGTAGTGGATCAACATTTCATCCGATCATGAAGGCTTCCGCACGAAAATTTTCCTCAACCGCCAAGCACAGCATGTATTAATTTCCACATATTAAGCAAAACAAAAATACAATGCTGCTTGCCCGGGCTTGAACCGGGGTTGACATCTCGAGCTAGGATTCTAACTTCGGAGCCACTTTATTATGACGTCTGTCTGGTAACTATAAATTAGCATAATTTGCAAAGCGTTTTTTTATGCAAAATAATGCGAATTAATGGAACTATACGACTTATTCATACTTTAAGAACAATACAGCTTGCAGGAAATCCTTTTGATTATCATTCAGATAAGAATAATACTTCCTCTTATAAAAGCTAAAAATTCTCATAGTCATAGTTATGGTGAAGAATACAGATCGAGCATTGTATGATAAAAAGCCAAAGAGAGATTATACCGAGACCACGAGAGAGATAGAAAAAAAAATATTGCACAGAAAACGAAGGTAAATTAAAAACAGAGCATTATTAGAGTTAGAGAATACAAAGACGGTGTTATTTAAGCATTCAATCGAGCTTGGTGGTGAAATGAGAAACAGATGGTAAGATTCTGTTTTATTCACCAAATTATAAAGGAATAATTGTTAGGTTTAAGTCATTGTCCTTAACGGGAGAGATCTTTACCTAGCGGTACAAACAGTTACAATTTAAGTATATGAAATAATTCCTATAGTACCTACTTATTTTAATGAAAATATCATCCGACTATATCTTTGGACTAATATTTTTATTATTACATTTATTTTATATTATACATAGATGATTATGTTTCCTTATTGTGTGTCAGTGATAGGATATCATAGCCAAAGCTCTCAGGGTGAAACGCGGACAAGCACCATTGACTTTTCACGTACATATGTGTTTATAATTCGTCTCATGTGTCGCACGGCGGTGAAGGGAATATCGTGATGAACTAGCATATTGTGTTGAATAAAATTCCCAATACTCACTTGGAGCTTATTCCACCACGCTGCAAGACTTTCCACTTAAAAGGAACCGTAGCCCAGCTGTGCAACATTAACCTTATACTTTTTATTACGTATGTTATATTAATTTAAAATATTAATGTAAAAAAAAAAACGTGAAATTTTAATGAAACGAACAAGCAACTAAGCCAAGTTGAATAAATTTAAGATAAAAACATAAGTAAAGGCTCTTTGATATAACAAATTGACAGATGCTCCAAGATTCAATCTTAATATTGAACTCGTTTATTTTTTGTTACATCTAATAAAATAATTATGCGTAACGAATTTATTGCTTAATTATTGTTTGAGACGAAACAAAAATAAGAAATATTAATTAGTTTCGAAATTATTATACCTACATATGTTAAGCCTTAATTAATAACATGAACGAGTATGTTAAGTGTTAGTAATTGTTATACAAGATATATTATGTGCATGTAGCGTAAGATGATGTAGATCCTTAACTATGTACTTTGGGAAAAAAAACATACGATTCGAATACATAATTCCTTTTTTGAACTTTACTTGTGACATGAAGCCGAGACAGGCCAGGGAACTAAAAGAAGTTACCGGATCTAATGAGTTCAAATCTGGATAAGGACTTTTAAGTGCGTAATCTGTCTCCAATTAATCTCACGTTACACACTGTCGCAGCCGCAGTCAAGTGAAATAAGCTATATTTTCCTAATAATAATTAGGAAATAAAAACATTTAATTTTTGTCTTTTTATGTAACAGATTCGTATTATTTAAAAAATAAAATAAAAGAACTGCTTCGAATTACAAAAATAATAAGAATAGTATGTTATTCCCTACACGCTCGAAAAAGAAAAAAAAATGTTTTTAACTGTCAAGCATGCCTGACAACGTTTTTAATACAATGGCTAGTTTACAAGCTTCCTTTTTTCAATTCTTGTGACGTCATGTAGTTTGTCACATTGGGGACATAAAATATGAAATTGTCACTTGTAGTCTGAAGAAATCTCAATGACATTCGTTTTTTAAAATCGATTGAGTAACGAAGAGTTTTTACACGGTAAATGTAAATAGAGCAAATATAATATAGACTGCGCGGTGTACGTTTTATAAACACCAAGCTACACAATCAAATACTTAATTCGAGTCAATTCATTGTATTACATGAGGTTTTTAATGCCTCAGAATAACACAAGTGATAACATCTAGTTGGCTCCGTAATTACTAACTTTGAAATACTCTGAATGCGATGTTCTCGTACACGGAAAATAAATGCATAATCTCTGAAACGTGTATGCGGGTTTATTTGCATTGTGCAATTCAAAGAACCTTTTAATGCCGCGTTTAAAAGATGTGCTAAAACATTTTGAATTTAGAATGCGAATGAATGAACGTAAACAGGAACGTAACGGTTTTTGAATCGAGAGTCACGATTTTAACAGTTCTTTGTAAAACAAATATTGAATAAAAAAAAATACAAATTTGAATTTTTTTTTTCAATATATAATATAAATGTTTTGAAAGAAGTATATTTGAATAGAAAACAATTTAATGGATACGTGTCTATAAAAAAATGACGGGAAATGACAAGACAGAACACCATAATAAAAAATGTGTACAATTTCAAATAAGTGACTAAATGTCGGTAATTTGAATAAAGAATCAATTAGGAACATTGAATAATGTATAATCACATGTATATAATGAATCGTTACGATCTTATAGTGTTCAATGTGATGAAAAAAAATCATTACCTCTTCAAACACAAAAAAAAAACATGTTACGTTTGAATTTACTTTTAATAATATATGTACATACATGACTTGGACGATTTCAAGATTTAATTTCAATCATAAAAAATAATATTAAACCTATTTATCTAATTTTATTTAACATATACATATATTCTGTTCTAATAAATTAATTATAAGTGTGAGACAAACGAAAATAATTTTATTATAATTATATCTACTCCATACAAATAATTATAAGCTATGATAAAATATTTTTGTATAATTACACAATCTTATTTAATTTGACTTAATTAATTATTTCATTATATATATCTGACTACTCGTAGAATAAATGTAAGGTATAAATTGATACCATTACATTTTGACAGAACTCTTTTTTTTTTTTTATTGCATAGGAAGGCGGACGAGCATATGGGCCACCTGATGGTAAGTGGTCACCAACGCCCATAGACATTAGCGTTGTAAGAGCTGTTAACCATCTCTTACATCGCCAATGCGCCACCAACCTTGGGAACTAAGATGTTATGTCCCTTGTGCCTGTAATTAATAAAACTCAATATGTTTCTATCTCTTTCACATGTATGGGTTTGAAAAGTATAGTATTTTAATGTTATCTTATTAGGTATTAGAGATTGTGTACGTCTTAATCAACATTACTAATAGTTTTAGTCACTGGCCAAAAGAAAAATTAATTTTTAAGTAAAATTAAGGTGATATATATTAATTAAATCTTATTAATGAGAAAGTTTTACTTTTTAAATTTAAATGTGTTTAATTGTTATACTAACTTCTACCGTTCTTTAGTGATTAAAAGGAAAGGTTTATTTTCATATATGTAAAAGTTTATTTTGCCATTTTGTTCTCGCTTCATTGTTGTTTTCAGTTTCTCTTTTTATAGTAAGTAACTGTGATTTAGTAATCATGTAGTTTTTACTTTCAAATGATTTTATATAATCTGTGGATGTATTCTAATTGTATTGTTGTTGTAATGTAAGAATGATGAACATGTGTAAAAATCGATAACAAACCTAATAAATAAATCATCTTCAGATATTTCTCATTATTTTATAAGAAATGTATACTGTTGATACCTGAATTCTAAAATATTCACATATATTTTATTTTCTTCGCTATAAATGAACAATTAGTGTTTTGACGTCTCTTCTAAAATAGTTTGGTTTTAGGTTAAAATAACATGTTAATTAGTTTGTTTTTAACCAACTCACAAAGGTAAAATTGTCCTATTAGCTAAGCTGAGACGAGGTCGCGACGATTTCTGACCTTCGATGTTCAAAACACTCTGGACACAGACCGTTAAATGCGTGACCAAGTATATTTAATTCATGTGTTCCAACTTTGGGTTTGACATTTCTTCTTTTTTTTTGTTTTATTTAATTTTCTACTCATGTCAAGAGCGTAAAAGTATGGGACCATACAGCCATGTCTTTAGTATTTGAAATATTATTGGTTGTAATCAGAAAAAGTAAGTTGATACTTTATTTTTTTTTATCAACGATATAACTTACGGTTTGAATTCTTACATCTGTGGTAATAAAAAAAAATATACGAAATAATTGAGACGGCTTCGTATAAAAAAAACATATAAATGTGTTAAGATATATAAATACAAGTTTTTTGCGAGGATATTGAACAGCGTCAGTTCCGCGAGAGGCCAATAAAAGAAAACAGTTCAACGGAGAAAGTAAATGTGAAATCTTTGAAACTCAGACATAAAAATATATTTGCCGTCCCAAAAGGACATTGCCATCGGCGTTTAATATAATCTGTGGCGTTTATTAAAATAAACATGTACATGTATTTTTATTATTATTATTTAAAAGTTTTTTGTTATCTATGCTAATATTGTGGCCAGAAGCCGGAGAGTTATGATTGTTTATATGGAGCCTATAACGTTAAAATCTATGTCCTGTGGATAGCGACGTTCAAAATAAAGTGGCTAAACTTTTATCTAGAAACAAATTCGATTTGCGACTTAGAACTTGACTATGAAACGTCATAAGTGACATGCGCCTATTAAGATAGATTCAAGTATCAAGTGTAACTTTCTTTCAGAATAGCTTTGCTTTTTTACGTAATATATTGCCATTATTCTACCACGCAGTCTAAGCTGATCCAATGTTAGTTGTTGGAACCTCTGTTAGGTTATGAAAGATCTTCATCCATCCGGCTTTGAATACGCAATCTTCGGTTTCAATTCACGTGTTATAACCACTGTGCCACTGCGGCTTCCAAGCATTTAAATGTTTAAAGTTATAGTTAGTTTACTGAAGAATCCGAGGCTAGTATTTATTTATCTTTTTACATTTAACATTAACTTATTTGCCTAATAAACTACGCCACAAAAACCAATAATATAACTTTCCCAGTTACCCAACTATTTATAAGGTCGAAATTTGCCGTAATGTTCGCCGTGCTGTGCGAATACTAATATACATTTGTAAAAACTTTGCGTTATTCTAATGAAATCGAAACGGGTTTTCGTTACATAATGAGAAATTCTGTCTAACACGAGGATCTATCTCGACCTGGCTCGTTTTGATATTTGCGTAAACTGTAAATATAAAAAAGAGAAAATGTAAACAACTAAAATATAATTTTGCAGAATAATTCTACAAAAGGCTGTATCATACAAATAATTACCATTCTTTTTTGAATTTCATAATGTATTACGCCTTATTTGAAATGTAACGTGAAAATTTAAAGCCGTTGAACTAAAGGTTGGCATCAAACATTTGTCAAGGCTTCGGAAAGCCTAATATGAATAATTACGCAATAAAAATACAACGTTAGCGCACATATATGAACATATATGAACACACACAAGTCTGGCGTCCCGTGTGTATTCTTAGAAAAATGATAATTGCACGAAAACCTTCAACAGAATTAAATTCAAGTAGCGCAACGTAGCGTAATCAGTGGACGGACAGGTTTATTGTAATTCACTATTTGTTTGTTGTCTCAGTAAAGTATGTAGGAAGCTTAGAAGGTTTAAAGTACGGATTTTCCCGTTATCGAAGAATCAAGTAATTAACAAGCCTAACAAGTATATAATATCTCAATACAAGACAACAATCTAAATAAATAAAATACATTAATAACCAATTGAAATCTTATTGGGTTGATAATATTTGCGTTATTTAAATAATTCTTTTTTTTACAACAATTTATGTATTGTTTTTTATTTTTAACATTGACACTACGAATTGGAAAAATACATTTAAAATACTGACACTACGAGTTGTATCGTCTCACATCGCCAATGTACAGCCAACCTTGGCGTCTAAGACCAAACGTTTCTTGTGCCGGTAAATAATTCGCTCATTCTTCAGAATACAGCATAGCTATGCTGTGAAAACAATCAACGTCATTGAATAATATAAAGATTTTAACATACAATCCAAATATCAAGACTGGTTAATTTATTTTTATCGCATGTAAATAAACTCGCAAATATCAAAATACTAAAATATCATCGATGATAAATATTTTTATATGCATATTAGGTATATAGGTTTTTATTTTCCAAAACAATATTTCGAGTTCCGGCATAAATCTGACGTCAGATCTCAAAGTTGCAATATATAAATCAACTCTGTACTTGTATACTATTATTGATTGTGTATAAAATCTTGTTGATAAGGAGAATTAAAAAAAAATATAATAAGTCGTCTTTTAAATGTATTTCGTTAATTTTATTATGACACGTTTTCTTTCTCTAGAATTTTAGTAATGCAATAGTATAACTATGTCATTTAATTTTAATTTTATAAACTAAAATTGGTTAGTAAAACAATACGGTAGAAGCAGTCTATTAATATTCGACTTTCGATTTTCCTTTAGCATTGCAACATTATTTATAGGTATTACTTAAAATCAAATCATCTGTATTCTAAATTTAAAATGTTAAGTTCTTTTATAATAATTCAGCCAAGAATAAAATAAATATTACCATAAAGCCTACAATTATATTCAAGTGTTAAAGAAAACAATTCGAGTGTTGACTTTTTGTAGAACGAGCAATATTTACAAAACTAAAAATATTTGTCAAAATTTATCTTACACAGATGACGTGAGCCAAACGTCGTCATCACGACTTAGCGATTAATGACGGTCGTTCATTCGAATTTAATACGTTATTAGAATAAAAACTTACTTTATGTTTTACAAATTAATCAATTAACTTAAAAAAATATCTGTCTATTAATTTTACTGTTACTCAATTATTTATAAAACGGTATAAAATCTTCATCAGATAATAAATTAAAATATGAAAAAGATATTTTAACAAAATACATATTTAAGTTTTTTAAACAAATGTTTAATTGTATCACAGTTTGTTACTGAGATTAGAGTAAACGTCAAAATTATAATTCTTAATTTAGGAATTCTGGACATTTAAATAGGTAGCTGCTGTTTCGTCAAGACACTGTCACGGTAAAAGTTGACATATACCTAAAATTAATCAAAACAAATACTTTGCTTGACTTCACGCATTGGTTGCTACTCGTATTTCGCAATGCAGGAGTTGAACGAAAATATTTTTAATCTGTATTCCAAAGATCAAAAATTAAACTAATTATAGCAGAATTGAATGATTGAGCCAATCATTCAATTGTTATCAATCATTCGCTGTCTTATTTCTATGCGTGGAAGTTTTATTTGAAAAAATATTCTTTATACTTCCATGAACCTTGTTTTTATTTCAATAATATGGTAATCATATTACTGGATACCAATTTTGTGGGTTGTTAAGGTAAATTGTATAGGCAGTAATTTCGTACTGTACAACGTACGTCGATAGCATTGGGCACATTATTTGAACAATGTGATATAACTGCTCATTGTTTGTCTAATGCTCCTGTCATCATTTTAGTATAACGATGCCACCTACCGCTTAGCTGTGTTGAGGTGTGATATTTCTGATGGTGAATTATAGGACAGCTTTATAAACTATTTATTTGATCAAAATATTTTGGTTCGTTCACTAAATAATATATTTTATAGATAACATTAGGTACGTTTCGAGATTATTTTTGAAAATATCTCATTACATTATTTTGTAGTTTTAGGTAGTTTTAGTTAGAGACCAGTCAAAAGCTGACAAGAATAACTTTACAAAAACCTTCTTTAACTTCATATAGTCTTTCATATAATATCGAGTAATCTTTGAAGTCTCGGCTGCTCTGATTGGCTGCTGTATTGGCTGACAGAATTTTCAAGAGAAAAAATAATTAATGTTGTAATTTGTTGGATTCAACGTATTTCTATGGATTTCGTATTAACATCATTATGAGCGAGTATAGACGAATAAGCTGGTTTTTATTCAGTTAAATATTAATAAATTTGATCCGTAAATTAGGTACCTCGCTTTATCGATACATTTATATATGAATATATCAATAGTCTATATTTAATATCTAATTTTTAAAAAGTGCTGAAAAAGTGTCCATTTTAAATAATTTTATCAACGAAAGTAATTCGTACATAAAATTAACATTACAGTTTCATTTATAAGATGATTAAGATCGTATTCTTAGAATCAAGCACCTAGTTCGAAAGTAGGTAGGGCCGAGTTTGCTTCGTATGTTTGTCAAACTTGTTTTTACCGTACGGTGGTCTTACGAACGTTTGTGTGCGTGACGGGATACGAACGACGCTGAAAACTCAGACGAACAAATAAACTTCATATATATATATACATATATTCATACATATATTCTTATACAATGAGAAGAATAAATAAACCTTAAATTAAGCATAAGTTTATATCTGCGTGAGCATATTAGATTGAAATCAACTATTTTAATGAAAAATGAAAAAAAAAATTCTTATCTTAATATAAAAGCTAATAAGTTTCATCATCAGATATATCCATTGTATCTATTATGATTACGATGTTTTTTTAGATTTAGTTTGTTTTTATTTTAAAGTCTGTTAAGTTATTCCTTCGAAACCAATCAAAGATGTACTAAAGTTCGTTAACCAAAATAGTTTTATAATAGTCTGGCTGGTCCGCCCGGCGTGACCAATCATTCAAAATATTCTGCGCTCAAATGTATACCAATTATCATGGCGATCAGTTTAACGGTTAGACATATATGTGCCAACGTTCAGTGTGATTTGTCTATCATTATAAGAGTAGATTATTTTGAATCAGATTAGTATTCTCATACAGAGATATATATATCGACCGATATTTATAGTCTCAACAAATACAGCAGCTAGATGATATTAGTGTCGTGTCAATAATGTACACACTAAGAGTTTCTAAAAACCGCACTGAAATTTCCTTATAATATATGCATACAACGTATTTTATACGGACTTTTTTATAGCATACGTAGGCGGACGAGCATTGGGCTACCTGATGGTAAGTGGTCATCAACGCCCATAGACGTTGGTATTGTAACCATCGCTTACATCGCCAATGCGCCACCAACCTTGGGAACTAAGATTTCATGCCCTTGTGCCTGTAATTAAACTGGCTCACTCACCCTTCAAACCGGAACACAACAATACCAAGTACTGCTGTTCTGCGGTAGAATGTCTGATGAGTGGGTACCTTATATATAAACGTCACTTAGCGACTGAATAGTTAAATAATTCTGTGTCGTCTTCTTTCAAATATCAAATCAATGATGACATTAAGAGATAAACCAGTGTTTAACTAAGCAGTCACTAGAAACGTTTATAAGTAAGGTTAATAGTCACATTGAGAGACCTTATCTTTAAACAAGACAATTAAATATTAAAAACGCAGTAACGAGTAAGATTGTGCTAGTATGTATCACATATGTCACTAATGAAGAATTTTTAACGAGTGTTCGTATAAAAGTATATTAAGTATCTGAAGAAGTTCCACTGCTATGCATGCTATTTGGAAGAAGGCTTAGAACTTTTTCTAGATTTGAAACAGAAATAGAAATTTACTGTATTCGATTTTTTTTATTGGCCTATATAACCTAAGTTTAAACAGTTTAAATATGTTGTTGATAAAACACCAATCGAAATGTAACGTTTTTATAAAACCAATACGTCCCTGACTCTCTTTCTTTCCATTACTACACACCGTCCTAAATATTGTATCACAATCGCACTCGTGAGTAAATAGCAATAAGTCAATGGCGGATGTACAAACAATCGTTATTTAGTCAATTTGTTTATAAATTAACCTTGCTTGTTTGATATTTACAAAAGGATAAATCGCTATCCACAATAACAAAGTTTGCCCCTTAACAATTCAATCCTTGTTAAATTTCAAGTCAATGCACTTTTAACCCGAATTATATTGTCTAATATAGAATAAGATTTTAATCCAGAAATGAATCTCAAACAGTATCAAACACATAATGAAATAGTTTAATATTACAAAACAGAATAGCGACACGGTATTAACACAACGATCAGGTCCAGTCGTTATAAATGTATCGTTGAGAATCAACACGCGGTGGATTTGCAAAATATATGTTGAGAAGAGATTGTGAGTTGCGGTATTCGTGTCGCGAGGATGGCGCCAAGCGACCGGTCGTCGGTCCAGAGAAATCATGCGCGAAACCAGCGCCGGCGCAGGCACCGTGCAACACACCGACCGTACGTTACATAAACTCAACGTAGTGTGTGCCTTTGGCCTCATTCTGAACATTTTATACGAGTTCAATAACATAATTATTTCGCATCACGCATCGTCCACCGTTGTTCGTATCTATTTGTTATCTCTCGTTTTTTAAAATGGAATTTTCGAAGACATTTGAAGGTGGCTGTTTCTAAAAAACAATATAATTATGTAGTTGCCTAATCACTTATACGCTATTAGTAGGTTAGATAGCATATACATTAATTGATGTTACGACCTCAATGTTTAGAATATTTTTATAGACCGATCGTTAGCGAACTAAAAATATACACGCTTTTTTCGATCTTATTAAAGATATAATTATATGTATGTATATAATTGTTTTTTATTGCATAACATTTTAGATATTCTGTCGTCCGTATTTTATTTATTTTCGATTTAATTAAAATTGGTATTTTTTAATTTATTTTAAATAATATGTGAAAATACAAAGAAGTACAAGTGCGTTTGGCGAGTCTTGGAAAACAGGTACAAAAGAAACGAAAGCGTTTAAACATGGACTGCATGTGAGGAGGGATTTGTAAATATTTGTCGTATGTATGTCTTCTCGCTGGATCCTTGAGCGATCCTTTGTACCGAACTTTTGAACTCGAGACAAACGTGATCCAGATCGGAAGATACATTAATGATAATTATTTCGCCGCGTATTCTGCAAGGCTATTTACTGATGCGGTGCACGCAAAACTCCGAAACAACCTTGTGGCAAGGCTTTTCTGGTAGCTCGTATGCTCGATGACCGTGTGGTAACATTTGACACACGAACTCATCACGCTGTTTGGAATAGCGTCTTCATTAATAAAACATTATATAATAAAATTGCAAGTGAACTATGTCCGCATATAAATATATTAAGGTTATACTGTAATATTTCTTTATACAAGGTTTATCATCTATGGATAAAATTAGCGATTTGTTTAAGTTTTAATCGTTTATTTCTATTATCATTAATAATCTATGAATTTAATCAGAATTCCTTGCATTTGAGGTCAGAAAATACTTCACGAGTCTACACATTAAATCCATTAACCCGAACCAAGCCAACTTTGTGTCGTATCACAAAAGACAACAATTTGGCGACCATTACGCTCAGTGTTAGTAATTTTAATGTCATTAACTGTAAATAGCGGGCAATGTAAATTGCACTCGCGATAACACTTTGAATTAGCAAATCATGAGCACAGGTAGTTAATGCGCTGATGACATTAAGGTGCGGCGACGAGCAGAAAATGTTAACAAAATAATTATCATTGTCTTGCAAAATTTATATTTTACCATAGACTGTTCTTCAAGACATTGTCGTATAATTCTTTTAAATAAAACTAATTGTATGTCGGTGCGTAATATGCGAATACGCATTTCTAGCAAAATTCTCACATGCACTCTCCAGTTATGTTCGAAACAAACTTTGCACAGATAAAGTTTGTTCTAACATGTACGAGCTTTACTATGTGGAAGTATCTTTTAAAGTAGTTTTTTTCGATAAGCCACCTAATAACACCTACGAGCCGTATCATCTTATGTTTTTTTAAGGATACTTTTTCCATATTTCTTTTTGGAAAATGTTTTCGGTTCAATTAGCGTTTAATATGTCAGACGTATCTGTATCAGGGGATGCCACAAGAATGACGTAAATACGTTCTTAATTTGAAAATGCCTTGTGAAAATTATACAGCATTGTATTATTTTTCGTTGACAATTCGAGGTAATCACGGTAAGATATTTCACAAATGCGCGTCGACCGCAAAACAATGCGAACTTTTTCGTTGTTAAGTTAAATTTAAAATTGTGAATTATTAAATTTTGTATCGTCCTAAGACGTGACTTCACTGGACAACCGATATTGGAACGTCTAAAAGTATTCACATTAATTAATTAAATCTCTGTAAGCTATTAATACAGCGTTGTAATTTACAGATTGTTATCAAGTCTCTAAATCGCGGAAGTGTATTTTGAAATCTTAGTTACAACAGTCAACCTCTGAACCTTAATAATTATCTGCTTATACGTAATGTTTGAGTAAATTAAGAATCAATAAAGCTGACTATAACTTTCAAAATTAGACGGGTTATCATTTTTGTTTAAAAAAAACTTGATAATTCAAAAGTTATCATATATGCCCGATCTTCCTCCGTGGAGCAACCTTGGGTACCTAAGCGATACTATTTGTATCTTGTCACTCCTTTTTCTTATTTTTGCACTAATGTGTGCTCTTCCCTAACCAGTCCTTGTAGCAAAACGTATAATGATACCATACTTAAGTTAAGGATACAATCTGCCAAGAAAATAAACACGCGAATGAAAAAACGGACTTATATTTTTTGCCGTATACGTACATACACGTAACTTAATAAATAAGTCTCGAATGCGACCAAGTGTTATGTTCAATTTAAAACCAGAGATGAACTTGTAATTACATCATTCATCATCTCCCCAATCTTTTTGTTTTTGCATTACAGGCCCTGATCGCTATTGTTTTGTTGAGATGTAAAAAATAAACTCGTAACAAGAACAATAATTATATTTATTCCACACATGGAAATAAATAACGTATGACTAAAGACCTAAGACGATATTCCTTTAAATAGAACAAAACGGATTTATGAATCTTTGTGGCTTGTATATCAACATAGTTACAGGTTGGCTCGGGCTTGAAACCAGTTTCTAGACAATATTCGAGGCTCAAGTTCAATTTTTATCAGAATTATTATTCATCACGATCCTGGTTACAATCATGAAATCGTTTAAACATTACAAATACAATGTTTATTTCATGAACTTGATATAAAATATTGTATCAAGTTAAGACACGATGATCTATTACATATATAATAATTAAATTGCAGGAGCGCTGTCTGTTTGTAAAATGGATTTTAATCATTAATAAACCACAACTATGTTATGGTATGCATTAGGAATTTCAATATTTAAGCACCGGATTAACATAACTATGTAGAATTAACATCTATAACTATTGTTTTTGTTCTACAACTGCTGGATCTGTACCCACTGCTGGGCAAAGACTGTTTTAAAGGAGAAGGTTCGGAGCTTATTTCGCCGCGTTCGCTTCATTGCCATTTGCTTGATTAACATAGGATACTATTATCGGAATTGAATATGTCCTTAGACATATGAAATAGTTTAGTTAATAGACTCAATTTCCATAATCAGGCTGGCATAGGTTTTTCCATTCCAATATCCATCAGTAATTCTTCCATTTTCCATAATACGAATACTGTATTTAATTTAAAGAGGAATTCCGAGCGTGTTTACAGAAAATACATTTCAATTATTCCCACGCGATCCGACTTTTTTTTTAAATTAAGTGCATAGTAATGTTGCCTAAACGCAAAATAATGCAAGATCTACACTCTCGCCTTTCAGTTTTTTTTTTGCCATTTTGTGTATGTTTATGCTGGGGTGACAGAAAAAAAAATGCTGAGGATATCTCAAACATGAGTGCAGTTTTCCATCACACGAAACGAAGACGATCTTTATCGACGACGTCGTGACTGCACAATAAAACGTACGACCTTTTTCAAAGGATAATAATGCACACACAAACGCGCATGGCCATATGTGGGTACAGTATATACGCAATATAATGAAATTCGTGCATAGCCTGTTCATAGATATGGAAAATGCCACATATTTAAAAAGTCTTTGTTCTTTAGTGGACTTCATCGTTGATTTTAAAATTTGCTGTATATACATTTTTATATTTAAACGTCTTTTTGAAGAGAAAATTTGAGCCATAAAGCTGGATATGGAAAAAAATTGTATTGTTAAGATAATGATCCTTAAATAATGTTACTTTTAAGCGGAAAAAAAGCGAATGATGTTAATGTATGACAGTAAAAGTATTAAGTAATCCCTAATTCTATAACTACATCGGCTTACTGATCTACCCGATAAGAGCACGGGAATATAGAATATTATTGTTCAGCGGTAGGTAGCAACTAAATCATGATTGGTTGACGGGTAACAAATAAGATATGTAGATAGATTTTTTGGTTGCTCCTAATGGTTGTAATTTGTAATTGAAAGATGTGTAGATGTTTTTCCTGTCAAGAATATTTTTTCCGCTTAGCGTTTAGCGTTAAATCTTGGTCATTTATCATTTACTCGTAAAGCCTTTTTTCACATTCTTACCTGATATTTCCAATAATACTTAAGACTTACACAATTACATATTTTCTTAGAATTGACTAGCGTCATTGTGCTTGCATACACGTAATGAGTACATTTTTAAGTATTTTCGTAGAGCATATTTGGTCACGCACTAATATTATGTACTGAATAGTAAAACTACGTATAAAATAGATATGGGCAGCTTGATGGATGTATTGAGTAATAGCATTCACGAAGTCTTCATGGAAGCTCCTCTAAGCAGGTAAGAAGCTCTTATTGTGTGGGCTTATAAAAAATGCTAATTAAATCAGATCAAAGGTAATCTCAAACTTATGACAGATATACCCGTCCGCATTCCAAAAAAAAATAGACAATTGCGGAACACAATTCGTACACAATGTTTTTGTGTGATAGGTCACTGATCAAATATAAACCAGCACGAAGAAACCATTTAGATCCAATGTTTGACACAACATTGCCTTATTATAGAAGCACCAACGCCAACTATGGCCAGTAATTTGTTACTCTTACAATGAAGCTGATTGTTTGTTTAAGAAAAACTGTTTGTTCGCAATTTATCTTCTCCGGTTTTTTTTTAAGTGCACAACTAACAGATAATAGAACTATAGGTGTTTCATATTTAATCGTTTTCAACCAATACCGGCTTATTAAAAACGCATCAAAAAATAATATTTAAATTGATTAATATAACATTTATTGTAATGTAATTTTAACAATAATTTTAGCAACAACTGAAAACATATTCAGATAACTTTTATTTATACTGATGTATTTTACCAGAGACGGGTTCGTCGTCATATTATATACAATAGAAAATCAAATGGATGTTTGTTATTTAATTAATCATTAAAAAAATGGTTGTCTGTAAAGTCGGTTTACGGACGATAGTTTAAGTGACAACTTCATAACAAAACATTGATGAAATGACTGCAATCGAGTGAAAGAGAGATAGATGCGGCACAAGCGTACAATCAGCGTAACGGGACAATGAGCGTAACGGAACAATGAGTCATCCTTTTTTCGTGCATGCAGCCAGCGTTTATCGATTTATTAGACGTTGTCGCGTCAAAATTATTACAAAGATTTTATATAAGATATAGTATTTGCGATTAACAAATAAGGCGTATACAACACAAGATTGTGTCGACTTTCAGGAAGGGTTGTATTGTTAAACCGTTCATTTGAGAACGTATATATCGTAACAAAATGTTTCTCTGTGCGTTTGATTGGTTTAGGGCTGTACTAGCATTTTTGTGCGCTTATTGGGATAAATGTTTCGTCAAAAAAATTTGTATTCATTAAAAACGGACGTTATGGAATCTGACCTTGACTTTTCGATCGTAGGTCAATAGTTTATTGTTAGATCAATAAAAATCGAATTTGCATATGGTTTCCTCGAGTTACAAAATGATGAGAGAAGCGAGATGGCGCAGTGGATAGAAGACGTAATTGTGACTGAAGATTGTGGTTTTCATATTCAAATTCTCAGATTTTTTTAAATTTTCTTTTGTTTTATTGTTACATTTTGTTCTGGAGGAAGACATCCTGAGAAAATTGCATGTTCACTAACAACGCAACATCGGAGTGGAATAAGGTTCACCGTTCTACTCAGGATACATTTTATTAAATTAATTCTAACATGTTAATAATTAAAATTAAACATACGATCAGTGTAAAATATATGTTTAAATTATATTTAATCTTAAGCCCATAAGCTTCAATTGACGCGATGTTTCAAATTACAAATTGACTGTAATGTTATTTTAAATGCCCTGACGGAGATTGACCTTTAATGACATTTACAAAAAAAAAAAACAAAAATATAATTTGGTTGGTATTTAAACGTCTGAAGATGATTTAGAACGCTTTAATTAAATTGTGTTATACATATAATTTCATGTTATTAAATAAATGTGTGTTCAAAAAAAATTATTAGATTATCATTGCGACAAAGGTGAATTCGACCCCGATCCTAAGTCATGGCCATAAGAGCAAAAAATAATCTAAACATCCGTTAACAATTATTTTAAATACTACTTATTTACTTGTATACACGGTTAAGGCTGCTGTAACATGACTTGAACATTATTTCAATACAAACTCAAACAACACGACAGTCTTCCCAAAAATAATTTCATACCATTATTTAACATTCATCAATCAGTATTTTTTTACTATAATTTTATATTGACGTAAGTAAACAGAATGAATGGGATTTTTTTAAATTTCCTACGGTCGTATCGCTCTTAGTGGTGTGACAGATTATTCTAGATTAAACCAGTTGCAGTGCGTCAATATGCGAATTTCATTTCAAGTACTTTTAACGTGCTTCGATAAACACGTGCATCCATACCTTAGATAATAAAGTAAATAACATTTCCGAATTAATTCCAAATTTAAATTTCAGCTGTCTAGACTCAGTAATTCTGGCTGTCAGTTGATGACAGTCGGACAAATATCGAACACAGATTCAGATCTATAGTAAGCTACAATTTTAAAGTCACGAACGTTTAACAAAACACTTTGCGTGGCCATTGTGTTAATCGCATCGTGCCAGTTAGTAATTAAATGTTTAAAATAAAGAATATGTTAATTTTAAAAATGTTTTATTTGATAAATGTTTCGGAATATAATTTAAAATATCTAGTTCATCGTTGGTTCCGATTGAAAGACATCGAGTATTCGAAATGTACAATAATATTCGATGTGACCTGTCAGGAAGCTAGCTGAATATGCTCATTCAAAAATTCTCATGAGACCCCGTTCGGCTTAAACGATGTCAGACGTTTTTATCTATGCCAACTTAACGGTCGTCTGTACCTTGAATATTTGCTTTGTCAATCTCAAAACGGATTCTCTTCATTGGAGGTCGTTAAATAAATGTGGCTATTACTAAGTAACCACTGAGTGTACATATGTATATTAAAATTTAAAAGCAACTTAAAAAAATACTGGCTATTTTTTTAACAATTACCATCACGCATTGATATGCATTTAACTAAAAAGTTTTTACGGCAATAATTATATATTTTTTCTGGCGTGTATGAACGTTGATCGATCATTGAACTGCCAAATGACAACGTCACGTATAGAAACGTAGGATTACGTTTTTACTGAGTAGATGAATGTAACACAACAATCTATTTGCAAAAACAACATAATGATAAATAGTTATTTCGTTACATTAAGCATATATCTCTTGATACCAACGACGTCGACATTGTCATCTCGCTTGCCAATAAATTCCTAGTGTATGTTATACGCAAAATAATATGTGCCAATTTTATATTAAGCGCTTCGTATCCGCTGCACCTGTGCCCATATGTAACTGACGAAAACATTGTGTAAACAAACCAAAGAGGTACCGCTATTAACGTATTTCTACTTCTCGTATCGATTAAAAAATTTGCTAGTAATATATAAACCGAGTAACTATACAATACTTAGGTACCATCCACTCGATCTGAAAATCAAGTCGGTAATGAAACTTTATATTAGATCTCTCGTATTTGGGCTCACTTGGTTCGGGTTTGTTGGGGGTGTGAGTCCTATAAATTACAGCGGTCATATAAATTATACGCTTTATTAAAAATGTACAATTTATATTCTCACTATGGTTTTTTCTTTAAATAATAAACAATAATTTAAAAAATAGACGTTATGTTCCTTCTTTGAATACGATATACGTTCGACAATTGAAAGCTTGAGAAAACGAAAGGTCAAATCAAATGTATTCAAAAAATCTAGTCGTTTTTATTCGGGTTTTACCGGCCATAGACTATAAAGAATACATTATGTTTATGTTAAATCTGATACGACCTACAATATGTTAGCGATTCATCAGGAAACGTTTATCATCGAAACGGAATATTCATTAGATATAGTCGTCGACCTCATGGAAGATCCGATTCAGGGAACATCACGCCACAAACAACAATGACATTAAACACAACATCGAAAACGGTAGAGATTTTTTTTATTACTTAAGTTTACTAGCTGTTACATCGTGTTTCTCGATAAGAGTTTTAGTTTTGCGTAACTGTAACGATGTTATGAAATACTAGAAATGAATGGTACGACTACGAGCTACGACACAGCGCTAGAAATATTTACAAAATTGCAATTTTTATTTATCCTGCATCGTATTTTAACGTTAAAAAAATATAAATACAAATGTATTACTATAAAATTTTATAACTTTGACCATCGTAAATGATTGACAATGTATTTGGACAACACATATACATATATACGTGTAATTATTATACATATGTGTTGCAATTTAGATTTGAAATGCACAACCACCGATTCGGTTATATTGTATTTTTGATAATTTTTAGAATTATTTCAATAAAGGATGTTTTAATTTTTAGTTCGATGGTTCAAGGAATGGGTTGATCTATTGTCACATAATATGTTTCACTCCTATAACAATCATTTCTCTTTGGAGGGGAAATCATGAATATTAGGTTTTCTTAAGTACGCATTACTAATCTTTTCATTTATATTTTTTTTATTGCAGTTATATGTAACGTAATTACGTAAATGTAAAATAAATACGTAACAGAGCGTTGTCTGTCCGTACATATTTTTTGTATTGTGATAATGAGATTTTAATGAAAGTCCTACTTAGTTGGTTTATATTATTTATGACATCATAGATTTTGTTACGTTCTATCATTTTTCTCATACAACATGATGACAACGGGTGGGTGTAAATTAAAAAAAAATAATGGAAAAATCTATAAAGATAATTACTTAATCAAAGTTGCGTCACACATCACAAGTTTAATGCTGGCATCAAAAACATTAAACCTGCTATCGTAATTAACCATGAAGCAAATAGTAATTGAATACAAACGCCATATATATTAGTCATACATAAAAGAAAACAAGTACATTTCGTGTATTATTTTTATTAATAGAAAGCTAATGCACCAGTTTAAATTCGGACGCATGAACTGGACCGACGATGTGCAATTAATCTGTCAAAACGTCATATACTTAAAGCATATTGACGAAACGATCATATACGAAATACCTTCTATAATCTATACTAACAGTTATATATATACAGATATTACCGTTATTCGTTCCTGTTAACAATTCAACTGACTAATACGTATTTAAGTAATTAAGGACATCACTGTACCGGATATTTGTCATATTGCAGAAATTATTGTATCTCTGTAAAATTGGTTATAATGGACAGAGTTACGATTATGGGTCTGACTGCGAATCCTCTGCCTTCAATAATATTATATGTACTAATAAAAATTAAATATAAAATAAAATTGACGCTCGTCACGTCAAATATAAATTTAAAGCCGTAAAACCATTTTATTAATATTATATACTAAAACCTTCTCCGTAACACTGCATCTTCTAGTATTTCTTCTATGTATATTGTTTAGATATTATTAGATTATTTTATATGTAACGTTTCATTTACTGTAACATCATGTTTACATCGTCAAATCAAAAAGACTATATTTTTGAGCAAAAAATATCAAATAAAAAAAACAATGTATTCGCAAACACAGCGCACTCTCTCATAATCAAATAACTCATTTCTTTTATCGTTGTTTATATAATATAAATGTGTTTCTTTTTCATTAATTGATTTTAATAGGTGAGCGATCATTACAGCCGAGATTGTACATTAATCAGGATCGTAATAATATAAGTAAATAGGTCCATATTTAAAGACATGATCATAACGTAATTGTATCAATCATTCGTTTCTTCCTTTTCCATTTATTTGAGAAAATTATACGGTTGAATATCAACCAACCAAAGTGATTAAATTTTTTTACGAAACCAAGTCTAAGTTGAAAAAGAAATAAATAAAATAAAAAATCAGTAATTCGTGTATTTATAATCGCGCGTTATTATAATCTTGCTTCTCCTTCGTATTAAACCGTTTGAAAAGTCAGCGATAACATTGTATGAATAGCACCTTGAGTATTAATATGTTTTAAATACTGCACGCTCGTTTTCGGAGGATTAGTTGTTATTTTTTTTTCCGTAAACGAAACCTTCGAGTCGTATATTTCTATATTCCAACTCGACCTTGCTAATAATATATTAAGTAGAGTTCAGTATTAGCGACTGCACTGCGTTATCTGAAGCTATAAATGTTTGACATACTTTTAACGATTAATTTGTCATGGATGTTTTGCTTCGTATATGTTTTATTTATTGTTGAATGGTTTAATGAATTCATTCATTATACGCGTTTAGTATTAATGTAAGGTCAATGAACTGCAATAACTTCATACGAATATGTCATCTACATTCGCGAAAAAAGATTTTAAAATTAAAAAATGAATATATCAATCATTCATTCTATATGACAAATTTATGAAATTGTTTCATAAAAATGACGCCATCAAAAATTTTATATGGCGGTCGTATTAAGTAATCGTTAAGTTGTTTGCCTTTTTTGCAATCACGGAATGAAAAATGTTCTGTTATCATTATTACGTGTTAACTATTGACTCGTAAATACGTGCATTGTTTAAACCTTCTTAAAGGACATATTTTAATGCTAAGTCATATATAATCCTCCTAACCGATTATGACTCTTACAGCTGTTACTTCTTCACTGACGGGACTGGGCAGCAAATGTTTTGCAAATGTTTGTGCGCAAACACTAGTGCAATGTCTATTTAAATTATTCATATTACGGTGGGACGGCTAATCCGACAGGACCGGAAAGAGCTCAGATGGAAGATCGTGCTTTCCGAGGCACGGGAGTGTAAGTCATGTCAACTTCCGCGATGAACTGACATCCACGATAAATTTATCGACAGAAGAACGTGTTTGAATGAAAAGTTATTTGTACAAAAAAGATAATGACTATAATGTACTGTATACATTAAAGGTAATCGCTTTGTTTTATTAAAATTAGAAATTCTAATTAAAATAATTATGTATCAAAATATGATAAGATTTTTATACATATTATATATACATATTTAATTACGTCATACAATTAAATCTGAACCTATTATTCTGAGTTTCAGTCCAGGCACCATTGTTGTGCCTTGTCATTATTTGTATTTGTAATCAATTTCGTGGCTGGAGGTGCACGATAACATCATGAGGAAACCTGCAAGTGGCCACTAAAAATCTTCAACATGTATCGACCAAACCGCATTGGAGCAACATAGTAAAGTAATTTCTAGGCCCTCAAAAAAGAGGACTTAGCCAAGCAGTGATATACATACAAATACCAGTTGTTACTTTATTTTAACTTCTCGCTAGCTACGGTCATGTCACTGGCTCGTTAATCTATTGGCCAGTCTAATCCCGGGGGTTCAAATTCCTTGATGGTGTTTCTCCATCTATAAATTCATATTAATACATACATAGGCACGGGCGTACATACTGGTATATAAACTCCGGACGTTTATATACCAGTATGTACGCCCGTGCCAAATAAACGCCTGACTAAAAGTTAAGATAATAGATTGACAAATTAATAAAAATATTGTATGCAAGCAATATAACATCTCTTGCGCATTTGGCTAGTCTTCGTTCAGAATCGATCATGCTATCCATTATGTATAAAATATATAAAAATATTTTGCTTCTTTAATATAAGAATACATATAAAATAAGAATTAAATTAAATTGCAAAGGACATTAAAAATTCGTGTCAAGTTATTTGACGTTCATTAATTAGTTCGACTAAGTTCAAACAATAAAAACTTATTCGTATGTTATTATCACACGCTAATACGACTCTACAATACGAAAATTCGCACGATAATTTTGAACGGTACCGCTTATTTCTTAGTATTATAGAGGAAACTATGTTTTTATAATAATAATAAGATAAAAAAAAAATTGGTTGCCTGTAAAGTCGGTATACGGGCGAAAGTTTTACGTGACAACGACTTTGAGTGGTAAAATAATTTTAATGTGAATATTCATTCGTATAGTAGGAAGAAGGATGAAATAATAGTAACAATTTAAAACATTTATTTATACAAAGAATTATATTTAAAACATTAATTTATACAAAGAATCTCGCACTGAATTTCACTTTTTATGTCTGTCTCTCTCGCTCTTAGGCGGGCTAACCATGCCCGAGTGGAAGGGACGCGTGCCTCTCACTCGCTCTCATTGTGAGCGCATAACGTGAGCGGAGCGTAACGCAGTTTCTTGAAGTGTCACCCGGCAAACCAATTTATTAGACGTTATCACGTCAAAACTTGGTTATCATTTAATAATAAATTTAAATAACATTAAACAATAAATTAACATATTCCAATATGTTTAATTTTCAATATATAAGAAAACAAATAAATATTTCACAACCAAAAGTCTAAGGCCACAGTGGTCTAAGGAATTCGTGTCGAAATAAGGAAGTCTGCAATTTGACCTACTCTCAGAAACAATTTCTAGTATCAAATCGTCAACAAAATTAATCATCATATAGCTAACAGAAATTAGCTAACGACTAAAGTAGACCATCTTAACGTTCTTATGTCTCGGTGATTAATAAACTAAACGACGGATTGTTTGTGAAACATATTTTGTATGAACAAACTAGACACTCGATTTAAAACTCAATCGTGTAATGTCATACAACATTTTAATAATACATATTATATACGTCTATATTTTATATTCCCAACATTGATATTATGATGAAGACGAATTTGTTACAGTGGATTAAGGTTGCAAAAACAAAAACTGTAACTAATAAATCTTTGTTATAAATTTAACATTTTTTTATGACTCATTTATATATATAATCCAGATCGTAAGTAACGAAGTAATTCAAATGTTTATTTGAAATAAATACAACGATAAGTTGTATAAAATAACGCGGTATAATTCAATGATTTGGTTGAGAACTAAGGTCTTACCGACTTGACACATATAAACAGCGCGTGCTGATTTAAAATAACATTAAATGAAAACAAATATTATTAATAATATAACAAACATCCCAGTGTTACAGTTTAAGCTTTCAAAACGAACGTACAAAATAACAAAGCATCATAGAATCATGTCACATTATCGTTCTTCTGATAATGTTCATAATAAAGTAAGATGTTTTTAATATGATAAAGTACTTGAGCTAATTAATGAACGTGAAATAAATAACATATCCTTAAATGGTATTGAGATTATATAATAAAAATGTTACAATCGATATACGAGATATTCAAGCTAATTATAAATAAGACAACTATTTAATAGATTATAGTTGGCACAATAATTTATTAATTGATTACGTATAAAAAATTCTTAAGGTATTGTCTCTATGTAATAGCAAAATTTGTGGTCATTACTAGCGAAGTTTATATAAAAATGTTTAATTACTGATAACATAACTTTATTACTAGAACAGTAATTAGAAGCTACTAAATAATTTACTTCAATCAAAATAATAGTATTTTTTTAATTATATATATGTATATATATAAACAACTTGTATATATGTAGGTCATCATTTAAAATAAACGGCAGGTCACGTAATCTACGTTTCATCAAAACAACAAAAACGATATCAACAAAACTATATGTCACAGAAAAAACACTACAATAAGAAATGCAAACCTATCATTCTTAGGTCACATTTTGTGCTTACAATTTAAAAATATTCTTTATATAATCCGAGATGACGGGTGATTTTAATTATATCATCGGAAACTCCAAGTAGCCCCTATGAGTTAGTCCTTGACATGAATCCCCAAAAGGGTTCGGATAAACAAAGACAAGGTTATTCGTGATAACTGTCGCTTTTCCTCACTTCAATCGTTCGGTAAAGAACCATTCGCCTTTATTGCAATGCGATACAGTATATATTGCCGTAATTAAAAACAAGTGAATCCTGTCGCCATGTAAAGATGGAAAATGAAAGTTAATGTGAATAGACTTCCTATGGCTCAGGTTGACGCCATACTTTTCCAATACAAAGTATTTCTGTTTCATATTTCATTCATTTCATATCATTTTACCTTTCTTTGTTGAATAAAGAAACAATTAGATAATTAATAAGGAAAAGAGTGCCAATTTTGAAACATTCTAATAAAAAAACTAATAACAAATCTTTTTACATAGATACGCTTTAACGAGTTAATACACGCTCATTAAGAGATGTTGGGTGTTGAAACGCACTCTTTAAATATATATATTAGTAACTAGAAAAACATATTGAATAGTTGAAATTTAAATCTTTCCAAATATTGAATATATATAATTATTAAAAGGAGGTTTCACGATAAAAAATTTAAAACTAAAAAAAATAACCTTGTATTCGCAGAACTCAAACACGTTTAAACAATGTCAAATTTGTTTTATTTGTTTTAATTATTTCCAAATAATTTATTTATCATGAGGTCGGGAGGTAAAGGACGTTGGCTGTTAACATACTTAAAACGGAAATAAAAAGAAACCTGTTTTATATGATAAATCATTACGGACGACCCAGATAATAATACCGTTGTTACTTGTTACACGGCTTATCAATTCATTTAAAATCGTCGATATAATCGTTTTATTGTCGCCAGCAAGTGAACGGGAATTTAATGAAAATTGTTTTTTTCAGTCATCGACTGAACACAGTCTCGCCAGATATTCTCGCTAGACATGAAACACTGTACACAGATGCATAATTAATAACTAAGTACAAAACATTGACCATTGCCAAATATAAGAAATGAAGTTTGGTTATAATCATAAACTATTTGATCTTATTTAACGGATCACCTTTATATTATTTAAACGTGCGTTCGTAATATTTGTCTTGAGCGACCGCAATACATTTTCTGTTACAATTTAATTGTGAAATCTTTAAAAACAATTTTTACGTTTCGACGTGTCTAGTCTACCTTTGATAAAAAAAGTCACTATATATAGAGATATTAGCAAAATCCGATAGCCGATCAGCGACAGAAGTATCAGTCCAACCCGATGCGAACCAGCTCCACATCGGATGTGTCACACGAGTAGCCGATCATTAGAAAGTGTTCTCAGGATAAACTCGAGCTTGATTGATCATGCTTTAAATAATATAGATAGCGATTTAAATTAATTTTATGTTATCTGTCAAACTAAAAGCAATAAAGCGGATGGTCGTATAGACGACGTATTCAACGTCAGAGGTGAATTTTATCCAAGCGTAATCTGAAATAGCTTTAATGTATAATTAAATATTTTCATGAGAACTAATATTAAGACCTATAATTTATGTGAAATATATTTTTATCGTAATATTTGAAAATAAAATTAATAGTACATAAATCTATAATATAAACAATTAAAATGTACTCATTAGGGAATGTATTAGATAGTTTTATCTGTTTGTGTAATTAATAAATCTTAGAACGTCCTATTGAAACCGTATTTAGAATAGAATGTAAAATTAATATTATTAGCAATTGAAATGCAATTGTATAGACGATAGACTGTTTATATATGAGAAACAAGTTGTCTCGTTGAGAAATTAGTTCAATTTAAAATCATCTTTCAGTACACCTACTTTATTTATGTTATTCATGCCCATAAATATGATTCAATTGTTAAGAATACAAATTTAATTTTTAAATTAAATCATTGACATTAAAATCTCATTAGATTATGTAATTTGTTTCATTGATTATATTATAAGACTGCTCAACACAAAAGTCAAAATAATTACTTTATAATTACCATTTATGTAAGAATATGACTCAAATATTAATTATAACATAACTCACTATACATTCAATGTGATATATTTAAATTATATTAATTTTAATCAGATAAAGTATTTATTTTACTTTCCATTCGCGACGCTTGAAATAAACTGCTCCGTTAATACGACATCAACGCGATCTCCTGGCCTTGCTCTCTTTGGATAACGCCGCATTGTATTCGCGTTACAAATATCGATCGGTTTTTATAATGATAACAAATTATTTATTATCTAAACAAATAAAGACGAAGTCTTTTTGAGTGTTTTAATAAAATGCTCATAGTAATAATAAATAAACCTTAAAGGTACCTTAAGCTTACGTGGACCTGATCACTATTAGTATTACATGAGTCTTTAAAGACTAAAATAACAAACTGTATACAGTGTCATGTTAAGTTATTCTTTGTTGTTGTTTTTTTTTTGTTGAGAACAACCAATTCAAATGCATTTTAGGTTAAAATTGTTTCCTAAAAACGCAAATGTTTACACCTAGCTGTTTCGGCTACATTGATAGATGTCATTCATTCAATCGACCAGCCATGTATACGATATAATCTGTGTAATTAATTTTGGTACAAGTAAATAAGATTTATAATGGGTTACATTTATACGTCTCAATCACTACCAAGTATAAGTACGTATGCGTTATCGCTGTATCTATGTAATTAAGTCAATGTTAGCGATAATACTAATGAACCGCGATGGTCTACCGGTCCCTATTAAATGTACATTAGCATACCTGTCTATTTTTAGAGAAAAACTTTACTTCAATACGACAAGATCTTGGTGTTTGAAATAAAAAGCTTATGAACTAATTAATTATTGTGATAAACATATACATACAAACGTTGCAAATGTAATGTAACTTTTATAATACATAATTTAAATCACTGTTTCGGACTGTTTAATCTGTTGTCTGTGCAACAATATTGACAATATTGTTTTTAAAAAGTTAAATCAATTCTTTCAGAGTAACACTTTTAAATTTGGAATACATTAAAAATATTATTACAAATGAACATTATTTATTCTGAGGTAATATTATATGTTTGTATTTGAAAATCTGGCGTAATAGTAGAATTGCTTGTTAGTATGAGTAGTTTATTTCGAATGAAATGTATACATTAAAATATATTTAGACAGAGGGTTTGAACTACCGCGTTCGTTCGTTATATTTAGTAGGTCAAATCGGAATCGCTCTAACTAGCAACAAATGACATACATATGTGTGTCTCCTAACAAGAAAACAATTACCATATTCATATCAATAAATGAGCGTAAATCTTTGTGGTAATATCTTGGAAAAATCAATTTTATCGATATTTTTAAGCGAAAAATCTTAAAAATGGCTTTGTACTTCTCATTTCGTGTTAAAAACATTTTCATGTTTATTTAATTACAAATTACCTAGTTCTTCAAAACATGAATAATATCATCGAACAAGTGTTTTTGTAAGTAACGATTAATTATTACTTTGGAACTTATCCCACCACGCTCTTCCGTCACGGGTTGGTGGATTTCCAATTATCCGACACAGGTTGCAATTCTATATAAGTTATCTTTAACCATGCCTTAGATGAATTATAAAAACATTAAAGCTTTGTGATGTCGGGATAAACGCTCGAGTAATAAAGATCTTTATTCAAGATCAATGTATTCTATCCAACGGCGTCAAACAAATTAGAAACAAACTATTATATTGTAAGTCTTGCTTATTATGCCAAAAACGCTAGGAACGCTTCGGAAAAAACATCAGACTTGAGAGGAACCAGCGTAAGATACTTGGAGGGATTACAGATGGGTTTGTATTAATTATCGTGTCTGTACGCCTCGTCCTTTAATATAAATGATTTAAAATATTATGCATACGAACACTTGTGACATTTCCGGTTCTTAAAATCGAACATTTGTTATTAATGTTGTAAATCCAAGTAATTATGTTAACGGCAATAACTAATATTATTTCGTAAGTTTTTGACGGGTTTCTATCTTAAATACGACTTAAATGTAATTAGTTATAGAGCCTTGACTATCTGTCAAGTGTCTGTTGCAAAATCCTAGTGCGTCGTGAAAACGGGAACCTGTTTTTTTGAATAAGTTTCTGTTTTATGTAGTCTTACGATAAATGTATTATAGGGGATTTTTAATTGGTGATTTCATTTGTTTTTGAGGTAAAAATCAGTCTTGGCAAAATATGTTCTAGGCTGACTTTCGGCGTAGATAGAATTAAAGATATTGTTTTCTGTTATCCTGAGCTGAAAATTGACTGAACAAGTGCAAATTCAACTTTATTCTTTCGTTCTCAAAGCACTCCGGTCCGACGGTTTAAGCTCTTCTGAGCTTACGACCAACTGCCCACCAGCTTTACATGCGTTCCGAAGAACACACACACACACACACACACGTGTGTACACAAATGAACAAAAATGTACACAAGTGAAATTTTTCGATATAAAATCCATTAGACCATCGACGCGGTCAATGTAAATTCAAGTAGTATAAAACAAGACATACATTATGTACACTTTTTTACGAACGATTACAGACTGTTATTTACAAACTTATATATTCAGCGAGTGTGTATTACTTCTATGTATGTTTGTAATTTCTGTCACAAAGACTTAATCATATGGTATTTTATTCCACGCATAATGGTTAAATCCTGAATGTACGTCGATGAATTATTCATATAATTTTGCGGATTGTATATTTTCTCCATAAATACATATGTTTGTGGATATAAATATTATTTCTCTATTGTTAAATGTTTACGGACTGATACTTTATCTGAGGCGATGTGAGATATGGAACAGAATGGGGTCTGTCATATTGCATTGTGTGTGTATTTAAATATTTCCATTGGTACTTATGATTCGCATGGTATTGTGATTAAAATTTAACAGAAGTTAAACTGTTATGTTATCGTTACAGGTCATCGTCTTCGCGGGAAGCAATGTTAAAAGATCTCACATAAAGTACCGTCAGTAAAAAAAAACCTATTGAATATTTAATGATCTTCTTAAACGTGTTCAAATCATCGTAACTTTTGCAATTGCTTCACAGTGTTATCTAAGTTGCTAGAAACTCCTTTCATAAACTTTATGAGGATGATATTTTATTCAATAAAATAAAACGTAGATGGGAAATCGGATAACTTAGAAGCCAGTAAGCATTTATTATTGTCATAAATCTTATGACGTTTTAATAGTTTAAATTCCTGCATTTTTATGTTCAAATATTTTTTTTCTATTTAATCATATCCGCTATAAGGAAAAAGAACATCCAAAATAATCAAATAATAAAGTAAAAACCAGTTACGGAACCCAAACATGAAAATGACGCATATATAGAAATTATGCATTAATACGTCGTGGTATAAAAATGTTGTTATTTGAACATTGATCGGGTAACAATCCACCAAAGACTTGACTATAAATACTGAAAAATGACATCCAACATATCATCATTTTGAAATGGCACAAATTGTCGCATTATAACCACGAGTATGCAATTTGTATTTTAGGAAAAGACAGTAATCAAGCAAAGTCACTAGTAATGCAGTTTCGTTGATATATGAAAGAATAATATAGCTATTATAGCTCAGCGTAGCGCTATATTTTGCTGGAATAATGCCTTTTACAATGTTATGCAACACGTCCACCTTCCATGTTTCCAACAGACCAATAGAACAGTTTATTTCAACCAGAATACACCGGTTCTATCCAGTTCGATTCTTTTTGAACTACGCGTTATATTACACAGGCAATAAAATAATATTTCGATTCTTTTTGAACTACGCGTTATATTACACAGGCAATAAAATAATATAATTGCTACATCTTAGAATTTTAATATTGACCGATAATAATTATAAGTCAATAGCCGTCTATTACAAACATAAACAATACATTTTAACATAATATTTAGCGAAATAGTCAGAATTTTATTTTGTTTATATAATATAATAACGATTGAGCTACGTAAATATTTATTTTCTTTTATTCATTATCACGCAACGACACATAATATGTTGTGCCTATCATAATCGCTACATAAAGGGTTAACATTATCTAAATTCTTAACCAAAAAAACATTTTAACATTAAAGCAATAAACGCTTAATGCAGTTTAAAATAATTTGATCAAGCAGCTGAAGAAAAACAGGTTAGCAAAGAAAATGAATGATGTGAGGATTGGTAATGAAGCTTTAACCCGTAACTGAGGTCTAATGACCGAATACTGATACGTCTTTCAAATATGAAGTACGCCATTAATTCAAAATTTCGCATACTAAATTTTGAAATTAATGACGTTCCAAATAATTAAGTCTCACTTAATTTTGAATGACGTTTCAGTATTCGACCGTTAGTCTCGATAATACTTACTATATAGTATTAATAATATATAGAATATTCAAGACAAATTTAGTTTCAAGTTTTATATAATATATAGAGGAGTACCAATGTTATATGTACAGTACACTACAGTACAGTACAGTTACGGCCTGCGAATGTCCCACTGCTGGGCTAAGGCTTTTTTGAGGAGAAAGTTTGCAGCTTATTCCACCACGCTGCTACAATGCGGTAGAATACACATTTAGCAGAATTTCAGTAATATTAGATACATGCAAGTTACCTCACGATGTTTTCCTTCACCGTCAAAAACGAAATGATTTATAACACAAATTAAGCGCATGAAAATTCAGTGATGCTTACCCGGGTTTGAACTCATGAGATTCACGCGTTCTTATGACTAGGCCATCTCGGCCTCGTGACTAGATCATATGCGTAAATTTAGTTTAAAACTTAAATATTTATTAATAATTAAGTGTTTAGGATTGATTTGATATGATTTGATTAAAATATATGCATCAAATAAAATATTAACACTATTTATAGCAAAAGTATGATCGTTTTTGTTTCGATTATTTACGCGACACCGCGCCTTTTTCAAACAAGTTTCCCAAAAAACAAAATAAAATATTACATTATGTTTAAATCGTCGTATTAAAATGTTTTAATTATTAAAGCTTGCAATTAAAAAAATTACCGTTAAAAATAAGTGTAACTAAAAAAACACAAAATCAATACACATTATGTAAGCAGACTTGTCCCGGGATATTATTATTATTAAACACACAAGTAGTTCGCCGAAAGTTTTAAACACTTGAGAGAAGGCAAGAAAACATAAAATACGAAGTAAGTTAAGATTCATTTGTTTTTTATCGGGTTCACAAGAGGTCATAAATTTATCGATCGATAAATTTTAAAAGCAAACACTAAAATGTAAGTATTTGGTAATACATATAATAATAAATAATATCCTGGGACATTATTCACACACGGCCATCTGATCCCAAACTAAGCAAAGCTTGTAATATGGAAACCAGACAACTGACATACTACATATACTACTTTTCTTTTTGTATACATTACACCCAGACTCAGGACAAACAGACATGTTCATGCACACAAACATGCCAACCGGCTCGTCGTGGTAAAATGAATGACTTTTTATTAATGATAATTGACTTAATGAGACATTTTAATAGATATAAACTGCTTAATTCAAATACGTTTACAAACTAGAAGTCATTAGACTTAAAGTAAAGTCTATTTGAAAACGCATTACGTACAAACTAGTTTTTCATAGATTACCGAAGATCGGCCAAGAATCTTAGAGCTTTCATGTGATTAATTTGTGTTTATAATTCATCTCAAGGGAAACCTGCATGTGTTGGATGCATATATGCCACATTTGCATCTACATATATTGGAGCTGAGCGGTGGAATAAAATACAAAAAAAAATACTTAAAAGGAGAGAAGGTCTCGCGCAGCACTGGGTCATTAACATACTATTACCACACCGTTATTTTCGTTATTGCAATTTATTTTTCTTATTATAATGTATGCATTACATTATCATAACGCTATTACATCATACACCTACGCATTGCAAAAGTCCGATGGGTTAGTTCCAGTGCACCTTGAGGACGGCAAAATTTATCGTGCAACTGTCGACAAGCTAACTGCTAAAGGACAATGCCGTTACCTTTTCCACATTACGATACGTCAAATAATTTATTTTATTATTATATAAAACCTTGTTTTGCCTGCGTGGTATGTAAATGTTGTTGTGATAAAAATATCATCGATAAAAAGATCATTCGATGCTGATAACTTTAATAAAAACCGAAGGTACCCTTATAAAATGTTTTTCCTAATTTACAGTTTAATTGGCCAATAAGATTTAAAAATGGAACAACATTGAAAATATTTTATTGAAACCATAAAAACAATCAAGTAACTTGGTAGTTACGAGATTATTTTTCACCAATTTGATTGCATGCATCAACTATCTACAGTTAAATGAATATATCTCGCAGATAATCAACGAATACTGACTAAACGCTTTTTAATCTTACAAAGATAGTTTAACGAATAATGTCTTGTTAACACTAATATTGTTTTCTTTAACGTTTAAATATTTGACAAGTGACAAAAACAAATGACTAGTGTTCGCGATTCATTAGAAATTGTCCCTGGAAGAATGTATTAACTTTATTAACGGAAACTAGGCAATAATTAACTGTACGATTTCAAGACAGCGTTATTCCAAATCGCGCTTTATACAGCATGAAATACAGTCTATATTCCAATAACTTTACACACGCTTTGAAAGCTCTGATGATACAAGCTAGGACACCGTAATTAACATTTATATAGGTTTCACATTCGAGCTATCAGATTCATTGATTAAGGAAAATTTCTTCAATAATAATATAATGGAACTCGTCAACAGACAGATAATTGATTAATTAGAAACATGCAATCTGTCTTTAGTTTTTTTTAAATACTTTTTGTACGAACATTAAAACAAATATAATTATATTTTATGTTGTATTTCAATCATTAAAATAAAACTTGAAGTTGATCATGTACATTTTTTGCCGATACTTTATTTTTGTAAAATTGTATGTATATAACTATGTATGTATTTGTAAATTACTTGAAATTTTCCGCCAATAAAATAATATGTTTTCTTCTGTATTTAAATAATGATCTAATATATAAGCTTAGTTGTAACTTATTAACATTTTACAATTAGACATCTACATAATATGTAACAAAAAATATCAATTAAATCGTGTAATGTCTTTGAAATTAAAAATAAAATAAAGGAAACCCCACCGACTTGTATACAAAGAAATAAATATTTACGTACTTGATTATATTTCGACAACGGGAAAAACTGTTGTCCCAATTTAAACAATTGATAAGCTTTATCTACCTCAAACATTCTAATAATATTTTTTTATAAGAAATACACACGAAATCAGCTAGTTATTGAATTGACAAGAATTATATTTTTCTTTTAATAACTAGCGTATTTTATAAATTTCTTTAATTATTAGAAAAGAAACAGTTCACGTATGAATTTTCGTTTTGGTTATTAGTTTGGAGACTAATACATGTTCGGTTTTCGTATTTTCAAAACTTGTCAACGTTACATTACGTAACGTTACCATTACCAACGTATTAAGCAACAGTGATGTTTATGGCTGGATTTCCACAATTTTTACTACATTTATACAAATTCAAAATACCTACTTTATTCAATATTGAAGTATTAAACTTACTTATTGATTGTCAAACTGGAAACTACTACCGGTTCGGAAAAGAAACACCCAGCCCTGAGAAGAACCGGCGAAAGAATCTCAGCGGGTTGTTTTTTTTATTTCTTTTACAAAAAAAAAACAAAAACAAATAGGCGATCGTCTCATTTATTTATTTATTTATTATTGAATACTGTATTGCACAACATATATTAAAAAAAAAAACAAAAACTCAGAGTAAAATGATACAATCAATCAAAAAATGGTGCGCAAAGGCGGTCTCATCGCTTATAGCGATCTCTCACAGACAACCTTTGGTGATAGGAACTTTTTAAGAGAACAGATAAGTGGAAATTTTAAAAGAAGCTGTTAAGATTACTTAAGAATACTACTCATTGTTCATGTCATCATCATACATTGTCAGCCATACAAGTCAAACAAGAAAATTTATTAAAAATATAATACTCATATGATCATTACATTGTATGTACTTGAAATATAATTTAAGAAATTAACATTTAAAATATGAATACACATTAAAAAAATATAAGTCATTAGGTTTCGAAGTAATGACAATTGAAATCAATAAATAAATATATATTCATATTAAACACAAATGATTGAGTTATGTGAATAATTTAACATTTAATTTCAATATATCGACGGTGTAATTATATCTGCGTAGCAATGCGATATAATGCGGTAGTTAAAATAAGATCATTGATTAGGCCTTTTAATTAATTGTTAAATCGATTACAATATAACGCGGATATGAAAGGTAATTTTGATTATAATGGCATAACTTTCAAGGAATTGTTTTTTGTTTACTAATCCAGTAAGTAACAGTTTGTCTAACAAACAATAACTATCGCTAAGTATCGTCCGAGCACGTACTAACACTCTATGTACATCGTAATCTTGAACAGTTTAATATATCATAAATATTTTCACAATTATACGGAATATTATTCCGGCGGTTAAGAGGTAACAAAGTGACGGGTACATTCGAGTTGACGCTGATAGCGCTCAGAATGTTTACTCGAGTACCTTCAATATATCTTATGAACCTATTTCATATCGCAACTGTCTATTATTTAATATATAATTATTCCCAGGACAAACTCGCCTGTTTGCAATGTTCAAATCACCCTAAAAGATACACATAAAATAAACTAGAAAAAATAAATAGTAGTGATTTTTTTTTTGGTTTGACTGTTTCGTTATCGACGTATCAGAATTGCTTAGTTTAAGTATTCTATGTTTTTCATTATTACCCAACGAGTTTACGCGAGCTAAAGGTGTTATAATGGTTTTTGTATTTCATACCTGTCGCGAGTGAATAACGCGCGAACAAAAGAATCAAACATACGCGTCGAATCGAGAGCCGCTTTTCACTGCGACATCGATACGAGATATTTAAATTTACAAATATGTCAACGCTAGGAAAACGAAAAACGTTTGCTATCGGCATTTTATGTCGTATTAAAATTTTTCGCCTCGATCATATTTACAAATACCGTCAAAGCTGTTAACCTTAGCGGAGGCGTGCCGTTCGGAGTGCAAAGAGCCCGCTAAAGGGAAGGGCCGAATGCGAAACGCCAACGCATATCTGCAAAATTATCCGCGACGACCGCGGCTCAAGGAGCGCGGGCGTTTTGGAAAGTGTCGTCGATAATCTGCAAACTCGCCAAGCGGACACTCGCTATGCTAATTGTCTAAGCACTCACCCCTTAGAATATTTCAGATGTCCGAACCGCGACGGATTCCTTTGCGCTGTATCGTGTCAAGAGAGTAGTCCGGTTTTGCATTCACGTACCGAGGCACGATCACACTGCGTGAGAGAAAGGGCGCGCGTTCACAGCGAACACTATCGCGTGTTGATGCTCGGCGTTGCAGTGCGGGAGTGGGTGTCGCGAAAGCGTGTTGGCGGTCGCGGGTCGTGGTTGGGACTGAAGGCCGCGCGGCGCGGGGGCCGTTATATGTTGCGCTCGCGCAGCGCACCCCGCAGCAGCCTGCGCCGCCGCCCGCGCCCACGCCGTGCAGTCGCCGGATCAGCCCTCGACGTTGATCACATCCCACAACTTCAGCCCACTTCATAACAACTTTGTGACTAAAAAAAGTATCGTTTAATATTACAAAATTTTCAGCAATAGTCTATAACTTAAATTTTTCAATAAACTTTTAAAATATTTCCATGCCAGTTTTTAAAACATAATATTTTTAAATGGTTTAATTTAGCTTGCCCTGTTTGTTGGTTAATTCAAATTCAAATCCTTTGCTTTAGTAAATTTAAATTCAAATGATCGCCAGAAACTAGTTCGAAGAAAAAATCTTAAAAAAATATAAAAAATAAATTTTGTTTCTCAAAACATTGTCCTTAATCATAACTATTCAAATATATTATAAACTCGTAAAACCACACAATTCAATGCAAATATCGTATGTTACTAAATTATTCAACAGTGAATTTTAAGTTCAAGTCAATTCAATAAAAAAGTTATATATATTTGTATATTCATATTTGTTATCTTTCTTTGTATTCAATTTTTTTACCGATTTTTTTTTCCAAAATAGCCCGAAAAGCTATATATACAGAATAAATCTAAAATTATTTATGGTTTTTAAAATATTTATAAATATGGGTTTATTTACTTGACTTTCATATTTATAATATTTACCAAAATGAAGCAATGAGTCCATTCTACCTAAAATAAAATTTACGTAAGTACCAAAGATTTTAGTAAATATATTTTTTAAAGAATTGTAGCAACCCTTTGTAAATAGGAACAATTAAATTGTACTTTAATTCTTCTTAAAGGAGCCGTGTTGGCTCAATAATTTTAAAGCGTGAGTCTTGACCGATTATATTACGGGTTGAAACCCGGGCAAGCACAGAACTTTCAAGTTCCTAGTTCATAAATCAACTCGTGTGTATCCATCAATCAGCATTGGAGCAGCATGATAATTTTTACATAATATTTTATACATAAATTACATTAATATAACATTTATTATTTTCCAATGAATTATATCTGGCGTTATAGCAGAAAATTTCTTTAATAAATCGAACTTCTAGTATTCTCTCGTAGTAATCTTCTAATAGTATAAAACTATAAAATAATAGTCCCACCAGTGTTCCAAATTTAAACCTTTTTCTTTTTAATAAAATATATATATATATATATGTATCAGTCTCTAAAGATGCGAGCACCTCGCTTAATATAATGACAGTAATAATAAAAAAATATTTTACCTATCTACAGTAAGGCGTATAATAACTCATTTAACTTTTAATAATAATATCATATAGTTTTCATTTTACCCTTTTACGGCCGAATACTGAAACGTCATTATTAAGTGTAACTTAATTAGTTGAGACACCGATAATTTAAAATTTCGTATACTTATTTCAATGTTAAGTAGAGTTTAACTAACTTTTTGATTTGAGGGACGATTCATTATACGGCCGTTACCTAATATACAATCTGATAGCGTGATGAGTGCGACGCATGAGGAACACAAACTATGGCGTGTCACTTAAAATTAATCCAAAGATTTATATGTTACACGTGTTTAGATATATATATAACTATAAAAGACATACTTATATATAAGTATAAATATAAGCAGGCAGGGTGCACATGCAGGTTTCATTACGATGTTTTCCTTCACCGTCAAGTACGAGATGAATTATAATCACAAATTAACAGTCGATTATTGAGTGGTGCTTGCTCGGGTCCCACTATCATCGGTTAAGATTTATGCGTTCTTACCACTTGGCCTTCACCACGGGCCACTAAATAAATCATACAAAATGAAGTCTTGTTCTGGTTTGATCTAGTTTTAGTTGGTTTCTAGATTCCTAAAAACTTAAACTACAGTACAATCAGGATAGAGCCAAGTGATCTTACCTTCCCTTCGAATATTTCTTTTTATTTAATGTTTTAATATTATTATCATATCCTATTTCCTTCGTTTGACTGCTTCGATAGTCTAGTGACTAGATACAAGACCGCAGATCACGAGGTGCTGGGCTCAAATTCCAGTTCGGGCGAAAAGTTGTTCGGTCTTTCTTGTCTCAGGGCGGAGTCTAATTGATTAAGTATCTTAGGGTACGGAAAGTAGCTAAAGCTGAGTAGCAGGTGATGTAGCTATAGGGATTATGATAAAATATGTAAAGTTATCGATTTCGCGAAGGCAATTCGACATTCTTGGTGACGTGTAGTATTTTATTTTTATTTTATTTATTTATTTATTTGAACAATAATACATAATTATCCCAAACAATTTATACGATAGCAACTACAATAGTATTTCACTGTGTCGCAGTTACTATCGCCCTCCAAATCGACAACACATTATCATTTTATAATATTTGTTCAAACATAAACTAAAATAAACAAAATATAATTTAATTAAGTGTAATATAAAATTGACAAACACATTATCTTATTATTGTTTCCTTTTTCCTTTTTAACTTTATACAAAATAAAATAAAATCCGAATTAAATACATATATAACTAAACACAATCTATAAATTATATTTAAAGGAAGGAATGGGGTAGTATATTCTATAAAATCACGTTGGCATTTTTATATTTTAATAAATAATTAGTAGATGATAATTAATATTCAAAAAATATTTTAAAATTTAATAGGTAAATAAACTATGTTAGTCTTTACATCTCTTCATATGATTCACTTATTAATTTGATAAAGTCTCTCAGACTTTGGAATTGTCACATTACGGTATAGTTTCTTACGATTCACTTACTTAATATTCTACTAAATGAATTCAGGTATATACTTTTTAAAAATGCACTTTTAATTTAAAATTACTTTTAAATAATTGTTGTAAGACTGATAAGTTAAACACTGATTGAGTCTTGTTTGTCTTTCTGTCATTATGCTCGGTGGTAGAGCTTTGTGCAAGCTCGTCTGGGTAGGTACCATCTACTCATGAGATATTCTACTGCAAAACAGCAGCACTTGCTGTTGTTGTATTCCGGTTTCAATGGTGAGCGAGTCAGTGTTATTACAGGCAAAAGTGAAATAACATCTTAGTTCTCAAGATTAATAGCGCATTGGCGATATAAGTGATGGTTAACATTTCTTACAATGCAATTGTCTATGGGCGTTGGTGACCACTCACCATCAGGTGGCCCATAGGCTCGTCCACCAGCCTATCCCTTAAAAAAATATTGATTCGAAGGAAAAAGACTCCTCATTGTTTAAATTATCACCTGTTAAACAACAATTAAAGTAATGCCGTTAATTACAGTGTGTGTACTAAACCTCCTAGAGATTTAAGTAATTTTAATAAATTAAGCTAAATATTCTTAAGTGTTATGGCGCCTTCAGAATTAACTTGTGTCATACAATAGATGCCATAGTCAAGCCTTTGTTACACGAACTGTTATTTGTATTGTTGCCATCCTGTAATCATGTTTTTTTTTAACTGGTAATGAATCGCTTACGTAAAAGCGTTTAATTCGTGTAATTAAAGTATCAACAGATTTCCAGGCTTCTGGAAAAATACAGCCAATGTATCAATTTATGAGTAAGTTAAATTGAGACAAAACATATTAGTCATGCTCTGCAAATGTCATACATCATCACCGCTTAGAAAAGGCATGGGTGCCCATTAAGCTGTCGTTTTCAGGATTGCACAATACTAATTAGGGGAAATCATAGTTTATTTGTGTTCGAGCATTTTAAACATTAGTTTACATGTTTCACCTTACTTCGTCTGTGGTGTTTGATTTGCCTTATAACTTGAAAACACTCAATTTTTAATAATAATTATAAATATATCTTTTTAATCGTGAGGAATCATATAACTATATTTTATAAAGAAAATTGGCAGCAAGCATATCACAAGAATTACCACCAAAATTATTAGAGAGGAATGAAGATATTATTGAAAACACTGAAATCAACAGAAGATTTGTTATATTGTTGAGACAACTATAGGCAATAATAAAATATATGTAATAGTTATATTAAAAATAAATTAAGTTTTTAAATAGTACAATTTTTTTTTTAAATAATTCATTTTTATGAGTGACCTTTTGTAACAGCCTGTGAATATCCCACTGCTGAGCTAAGGCCTCTTCTCCTTTTTTTTTTTGAGGAGAAGGTTTGGAGCCTATTCCACCACTGCTTCAATTCGGGTTGGTGGAAAGACCTTTATTAGGGGACAATGGTCATGGTCCTCGGGTCTACCATCTTATTCAAATACTGTTTTATATTCTATAGATTTGGAATAATAGTTAAAAGGTAACAATTCTTACATAAACAATTATTACTTGTTTTAACACATAATTTTAAACTATATATTTATTTGAATTAAAACAAATCTAAATTGAATAGCGGCTAATTTTTTTATGTGCAAGACAAAATATGTTTTTGTATGCCGGTTTTCAGTGGGATCCGTCCGGTACAGTCGAGACTCGAGACACTGATGATTAAGAATTTAATTACATGACTGTAGCATGTTAGATGATGACATGTGATTTAATATACGAGTAAATAGATGAAAATAAGGAGACGGTCACCACCTCTAAATATTAACTATGGGTTATGGCGAATGCTTGCGAACTAAGAATTATCTCCCTTGCGCATGTATTTGCAGTGACTCACTTATCAAACCGGGAAACAACAATACAAAGTATTGATACATATTTAGCGGCAGAATATCTGATGATTTGGTGGTACGTACCCAGACGGGTACTTGTGGAAGGGCTTGGTTTGTGCAAACAAAACCCTACTACCAAATCAGTAACTTGCTTAGAGTGAGATATTATAAACAAATATAAGATAGTATTGAGTTTTAAAATTTAGACATTAAGCAAATCTTCTATTTTTTTCAAATTTACATCTGACTACCGTTGCAGTAGCCTTTTCCAAATAAATACTGTTGGATTTTTTGTCGAAAATTTCCAAAAGCAGCCTAGTCTGGAAGTTAGAAATGTGTGCACTCCCGTGCCTCGGAAAGCACGTGAAGTCGTTGGTCCTACACGTGAACTCTTTTCGGTCGTTATGGATAGCCGTCCCATCGGGAGAGAAGTTAGAGTGTGCACCTGTATTTGCGAACACATTTGTGTACTATATTATCTCCTGCGCAGTTAGTTGACTAACCTCCCTAGAATTTGGCCGCCTTGGCCCAAATCGGTCTGGAGGACTTTATTATTATTATGTTAAGTCGGTTAGAAAATTTTATTAAAATAAAGGATTAAGTAAATATTTTTTGTGTGGATTGAATTAAAAATAAATCAACAATAATTAAACGCATGACAGTATAACAACAGTATATCAGACAAACAAACGAACAAATTATATGTAGTGAAGTCCGTAACGAGGGGAAGTGCGCATCATGATGTTATCAATCATTAGTATAATACCCGAGTATTATCTTGGTTATTCCGCTGCAATCAAATTTTAATTAGTGGATAGATTTATGCAAAAACAGACATACTTGAACTTGAATATTGAGTCTTTGCTATGTTGTCCAGAATGTTTTTTTTAAATATTTCTTCTCAATTCAAATTATGTGAAAATAAACTCATGTTCGTTTCGTGTGCACTGCGAGCACTCTTGTGTTACACTCGTAGCTGGATACTGGTGTTTCTTTTTACATTATAAGGGAATTAAGAAATAATACCCCTGTGCCTTCTAATAACACTGGATAACCAATTCTTTTTGATCAATATGGACCTGTCTAGATCACATTTCCCATTGTCATTTTTCTATTATTATTATTTTTTTTAATCTTAGACAGTTTGACAAAGTTCATACTCAGAAGTTCGTGCCTAAAAACAAGTTTTAAACCAAAAATTGTTTAATGAATTAATGACAGACCAATATTCTACCCGAACGAAGCTGGGTAGGGCAGCTAGCTATAAATTGTATAACGTTTATGGAACGAGGAATAATACGGACCGTACGTAGATTTCGTTCGAATTTTCGAGCGCGTGGTACAAAATATATTTTTTTATTGCATAGGAAGGCGGACGAGCTTATGGGCCACCAGATGGTAAGTGGTCACCAACGCCCATAGACATTGGCATCGTAAGAGATGTCAACCATCGCTTACATCGCCAATGCGCCACTAACCTTGGGAACCAAAATGTCATGTCCCCTGTGCCTGTAATTACACTGGCTCACTCACCCTTCAAACCGGAACACAATAGTACCAAATACTGCTGTTTTGCGGTAGAATATCTGATGAGCGTGTGGTACCTACCCAGACGAGCTTGCACTAAGCCCTACCAACAAGTAAAATATCTTATTGTTTAGAATTCATATAAATAAAAAAGAAACCCAATTGTACCACCTACCTACCTACACTCATATGAAATAGATATTTACGGTTGATCAAACAAAATACATAAACTGAACCAATACCTAACTAAAATTATAAAAACAAACAGCAGAAGTCAAATAATTAGTAACAGCCTGTAAATCACCCACTGCTGGGCTAAGGCCTCTTTCCTCTTTGTGAGAAGATTTGGAGCTTATTCCACTACGCTGCTCCAATGCGGGTTGGTGGAATACACATGTGACAGAATTTCAATGAAATTTGACACATGCAGGTTTCCTCACGATATTTTATTTCACCGTCAAGCACAAGATGAATTAAAATAAAAAATTAAGCACATATGGTGCTTGCCCGGGTTTGAATCCACGATCATCGGGTAAGATTCACGTATTGTTACCACTGGGTCATCTCGGCTTAGAATTACATAAATTTTACATGTCTCAAATTAGATACATAATAGAAGACGTGAGTGGATTGAGTTGATATGTAACATTATTTTAATTTATATCATAATTTAAGATGTACCTATTTGTTATGTACCTATTTTGTTAGTAATAAACCTCGTTTTTTAGGATTTATTAATTTTTTTTAATAATCATACAGATTACGACAACATTTACCTATCTATTACACGAAATAGTTTTTTGTATCTCAAAATAAAACATAACATCAAATATTCGCAAAATAACAATTGAATAATTGGTGCTAATTTCTATAAAATTACAGATTTGTGCCTTATGACCTTCATCAACACAATAATAGACAGCTATGTAATGATAGGATTATATATAGTACATTAACGAAACGTATATTTACCACTGTTTATGGAAGTTCTAGAAAAAATTGTAACGAGCAAATACGTAAGTCATATAGCCAGTAAATGATGCGACATGCGAAGTAGAATGACAATTTTTTTCGATAATATAAATGTTTTTATTAGGGAGCTAGATATTTTGTGTAAACCTTTTTAGTAAAGATGTTTTCGTTCATTTTAATAAGTAAAGTCAAAAGTAAATAGAAGTAGGGCTTTGTCAAGCCCGCCCGGCTACCCGCCAAACAACAATACTTAATATTGTTGTGTCCCGGCTGGAACTGTGAGTCAGCCAGAGTTCCTACAGGTACAACGGTCATATACTTTCAATTTCCAAGACAGGTGCATTGCTTATTTAAGGAAAGTTTAATCTTTGGGCGGTGGGTGGCTTACGTTTCTCACGCTACAACGCTGAACTATACATTATCATAACAGAAGTATCTTTATTTACCTAGCCTTTTTTCAATGATATTACTAAGTTTGCACTAAACTGTCCTTTCTGTAATTCACTAATGACAGATGGAACTAGTAAGTGTGTCACGGTAAGTACATTATGATAATCGATGCGACTAATCACACTATAATAATTTAATAATAATAAAAATATAATTAAGTTAATTTCACTTAAATATCTATTTATTGCAATATAAATTGTAAATATTTATTGAGTATATATTTATTAAGTATATTATAATTTTTATTTAACGAACCTAAATTTTAAAGTCTTTTTGAACCAAATGTACCAAATTAGATAGATTCTAAACAACCAACGAAACGCAAAACAACAGTCAACAACTATGTTTTACAAATAAATAAGAAGAAAACTTATACCAAATGAAAATGGTACATTTAGAAAAAGTTTTTGGTACATAATATTATCATAGCTCCCAATATTATTAAAAGCTGCTTGATCGGTTGGTCCTCGTTGGTCTAGTGGCTAGACCTCGTTGGTAAAGTGATAGATAATATAAGGCTGCAGAGTGCAGACTCTAAGGTTCTGAGTTTTTTCTAGCCCAGATTGGGGAAGCTGGAATTGTGATCACTCCCATGTCTCGGAAAGCACGTAAATCCTTTGGTCTTTGGAACTTTTTTCGGTCGTATCGGATTGCTGTCCCATCGGATTATAAAAGTTAGGGAATAGACCACTGCACTTGTACACTATAATATGCGCATTAAGCTAATCTCTCTTGAGACTGACCGCCTTGGCCGAAATCGGTCTGGAGCACAATCATTATTTATAGTGCCTATAATCCTATATTATATGTGCTTCGAAGCTGCATAACACGTGTAAATTGCATGATCTTGTTTAAATAATATGACATTAAATAAGAAAATATAATTTTATATCACTGGAATGAATGAAACGTATAATCCATGGTTACTGTAATTGTAAGTAATTCATTAAACTTAAATTACACTCGTGAAAACTCTGAACACACACAACATCGCGTGGGAAGAAGGCAATCAGCGGCATATTGTTAAACACACATCCAATTACGTTATGTAAGTGTATGTATAATCGTGTTAATACCTGAACTGCGCAAATGAATTTAAACCAATGTCATCAGTTTGTATGATACTTAATCGTTATATTGCAAGTGAAAAACCTATTTCGGATGATTTTCATACAAATTTGCACTCACGACGAACCATGAAAATAGTTGGCGATTGTTATCATTCGACTACAGGCCTCCTAGACATATTGCAAAAAAAAATTTAAAGCCTCACTACCAAGTAACTAACAAAGTATTTCCGAATCTATTAGTCAAATATTATATAAACACCGTATTAAGCTTGAGGTAATCTTATCTCAGTTAATTCAGATCATTAACTTATAATGATATTGCTATTGCATTTCTAGCTGCTTTACTCGATCTTATTACTTCTATTGGTGACAAAAATGTATATATGGTGGACTGGTGGTGGATGGTGGTATATATTTCGCACTGAACATGAACAACTGTGGAGCCTTATTTTAAGGTTATTGTTATAGCAAATAAACGTTTATTTTAGCTCAATAAATGTTTTATTATTTAAAATGATGTAACGGATAACCCATAATAACATAAAAATACATTTTATAGACTTTTAACTATTTAGTTATATGTGATCTAGTGGCTACGCTGAGCCAAGAGCGGAGCACAGCACGGGATTGTTATATCGGGAAAATCCTGCTGCTTGGATAAAAATTCCACAGAACTCCAATTGGATGACCCCAGTGGGCCAGGTACCTAAACAAGGCCTTTTGCTATCGTTACACCTATACTTGCACACTCGTTTGTGTATTTAAATATATATATTGTGTAGATGGTAAGTTTTTTAATTAGCCGTTGCAACCAAAATGAGCTACGCTTTCAGACAGACAGTATATTTATTTATCCAAATATACTGTTTTCTTGACTTAATTATTCATATAGCCATCATTTACGTAATAAAGCCATTCAGGCTGCCGTCCCGGCAGGATCAGCCCTTTTCCGTTCCCGCTCCGTCATCTCTTTCGGAACCATGACGGTCTCATAAGAGGAATCTACGGCTCTCTTCTTACAGGGAGAAGTCTTGTAAATCCTTGCGGACCAGTTCTCACTCTCCGCACACCGCGTGGGGCCTCTAAAGTATGCTGAACGGTGTTTCGGTCCACGCCACAGTGGTGGCACAACGCCGTCGATTCGAGCCTATTCTCCAAAACAACCGTTATCGGTGATTAGTTACCTGCGTAAGTCGGATTTGTCGCTTTCATCTTATCCAAGGTTTGAAGACTGCCAGTAACGCTTTGACGATGCGTTTACACGAACCGTTCTTCTCAGAGACGGTCGGACGGACGTCGCAAGTGCTTGAGGCCGAGATACATCTTCATCAATGAATGTGGGTTCAAACCCAATTTCACCAATGAGTCTTCATGTGCTTAATTTGTATAATACTCATGTATATACGCTAACATGAATTGGAGCAGTGTGGTGGAACATTCTCCTCAAGAGGAGAGGTGACCTTTGCTCAGCAGGAAATTAACAGGCTAATTGTTGTTTACTTCTACAAATCCTATAACATTATTATTTAATTAAACGTGTATTCATTTCAGGCTATCATTGTTAGACCGAACACATAAATTATTCATAATGTAACATCATATAAGCTATGTACTTTTATTCTCAAACAATAATTAAAATACAAACAAATAATGCACTTTTGTAGCAAAATGATTGTCTACGGAAAGTTACCAATTCACTATACACATAATGAATGCTCGTCGCTGTATCACGGTGTGTGATACTTAGTAAATTGCTACATTGTTATATCTTGAATTCAATAGCTGTTACTTTATTATTATTTATACAAGATACACGTCCCGTCTTCGTACATATAATTAGTTTATTTTTTAATATTGAAATTCAACTAAACATTATACAAACAAGCAATTGAGAGCTACAAATTATTTATAAATCAGGAAAACTAAATGTAATGCATTGGCCGATTTTTGAAGTAGATATTGAAGAATCGACTATCAATAATTTAGACTATGTCACTTTTCTTGCTTTGTTCAAGCCCAAGGTAGATATCACCCACTCAACAGAAATTCTACTACTGCTAAGAATCAGAATACTGTTACTTTTTTCCTATTTAAAAAGAAGTTTAGTGTAAATACAGGCACAAGGTACACAACATCTTAGTTCCCAAGGTTGGTGATGCAATGGCGGCGTAAGGAACGCTTAATATTTCTTAGCGCCAATTACTATGAATATATAAAAATACATGTAAATATATAAAAAAATTTGATCAGAAAATCGGAAATGCGATTCAAAGGAGACAATTTGTAGTTTATACTGTAGCTATTATTTATTTTTATTTGTATATATTTAGGGCTTTAGTTTAATAATATATAAAACTTACATTAAACATCATTAAAAGACGAATCACGTCAATCCGTCAAAAAAATATGCACTCCTTCCTTATTTGCTGGACAGCTAATTTATTTTTCTGCCTCGTTGGTCTAGTGGCTTGATATAAGGCCGCAGACGCGGTGGTCCTGGGTTCAACTCCCAGGTCGGGCCAATAAATATATATTGGGGTTTTCTGTCAGAAAATTCTCAGTAGCAGCCCGGAGTCTGCAAGTTGGAAGTGTGTACACTCCCGTGCCTCGGAAAGCACGTTAAGCCGTTGGTCCTGCGCCTGAACTCTTTCCGGTCGTGTAGGATTGCCGCCCCATCGGATTATGAGAGCTAAGGAAAAGAGAGTTCACCTGTGTTTGCGCACACACTTGTGCACTATAATATCTCCTGCGCAGTTGGCTAATCTCTCTTAAGATTGGCCACCGTGGCCAAAATCGGCCTGGAGGACCTTATTATTAATTTATTTTTCATCCAGAGAATTAGAACTTCTGCTCAAAAAAGAATTCTTCCCGTTATTTATATATATCTATTCATTATTTCTGTACGATTATAAGTACTATATAATCTATAATAGCTTGCTCTGAGGCTTAGCAGAGTAGGAAACTTGATGTTATAAGTAACTTCTCGTGTTTATACAAAGATTGTCACAGATAATCAATACTATTGTGAATATGTATAATATTATTGTAAATATATTGTGACGTATCTGTAACTATTCTCGGTAGAAACATCTCAGAGTCTTGAGTTTCAAGATTAATAAAATCGTTCGATCGTACGTTCAGTTCTTTTTATTATTGTGAATGATTGAAAAATAATAAATGACTGATTAACAAATATCGAATCAGTTACTTAAATTTTTACGCATTGATTCAAATCATTTGTAATATCTTGAAGCTACTCGTAATGTTTAGTCTAATTTACAAAGTGAAAGCGCTATTTTTGGTTACAAGGTATTTTTTTAAGCATGTAAATAGTTACTGAGACTTATGTTTATGGTGTTATGTTGTATACATATGGTGTTGCCGGCTGTTATATAGGCCTTTGCAGACTTACATCAATTTTATGTTATTGAAGTGAAGAGCGTAAGATTTACTTTTAACGATTTGTTTCTTTGAAATTCCCTTTTGTAATTTAAACAACAGTTAATAAAAAATACTATATCAAGAGAGACGTAAAGATCTTTATAGGAGTGTTATACTACTGAATTTACCTATATTTATTTACATAATTATTTATTATTTAAATGTGTCATATCTATAATAAAAAATACGCAATATTGTTAAAATATAATAATGAAAAAACGTTAAAATGTCACCGCGGCAGATTCTCGTTGTGCGTCAGAGCCGCGGGTTCAGTGTGTGTGTGTGTGTGTGTAAGTGGTAATATTTTAATGTTATATAATTCAACCATCCAAACAACTGTTGAGTTATAAGGTAGTAATATTTCTTTTTGTAACAAAATCTAATTTATTCTTTATTTGCTGTTGATAGAAATGGTCTGAGGCCCTAGCCAAGTTGACATTCTACAATCGTAAACGCTAATAGAAAACTAAACAAATGTATGAGAATGACATCTCTCAACGATAAGTCACGTGGTCATTTACATACAATTTTCAGTTTTCTATTAGCGTTTACAATTGTAGAATGTCAACTTGGCTAGGGCCTCTGGATCTATAACTTAGATAAGCTTGTGTTATCACGTGTTAATCGCGTTCGATTTTAGGTGAACTTCTATGAGATCGTACTTTGGTCCAGAACCTCGTCGGTAGAAGCTAAGTGCAAACGGCACTTGAAACATAATTTGAAGGAGACGATTATTGGCGCTGCCTATACGCTTCGACATTATTCGCCCTTGACACCATTGTAAATTAAAGTAATTTAAAGTTGCGTGCATGTATTAGTAATTTTATAAAGTCTCCATTTCAATGTTCTTGTTGCGGTAATTTCTTATCATAAAATCAGACAATTCCATATTTATGTTTTTTTTTGGGAATATCTAAGATATATATGGGTATGTTTGTATATGTGTGTGTATATATATATTTATATAAATATTTGCCATCTATAGGTACAAACGTATGTTTAATAATTCATGAAAATAATATACGATAAACGTCTTTCCTTCTTTTTACTAAAATTAAAGTAATTCATGAGGTCTTTAATTTATTATTATATATTAAAAAGGAATACGTAAATAAACCTTATCGAATTCGGTTAAAACGTTGTGTAGCGACTCATTCGCCATTCATTTATGGAGCTATTAAATATTATCGCTACGAAGTACATTCGTAAACCGCGAAACATCAATGAATTTATGAGCAGTAAATAAATATTGCAGAATATTGTAAAAAAAATATGTTGTTTGTTACAAGTTTAATATTCATGATATCATCCATTCACCAGTTATTTTAACTATTTGATTCCCATCAGGGTGGGTACTCCCTATCAGGGATGTTGCGAATATTCGCATCCGCATCCGCAAATGCGGAACATCCGCATATATTTGGACATCCGCATCCGCATCCGCAACAATCAATGCGGATTTTCATGCGGATGCGGATGTCATACAAGTTGCGACAAGAAAGAAAATATGCAATAAAAGCTACTCTGGCAAGGGCTGAACCACCTCGTCAAATTAACAACGACAAAAATTAATCGAAAATGTGATTACATGTCGTTTACGTCTGACATTTGGTCGATTACAAGCTCAAATGCTTCTTTGCTTAGTCTGACTTGCCATGGTATTGCAGAAAACTTTGATAGATCATCGATTATATTGAAATGCGAGATATTCGACGGCCGTCACACTGGTGACATAATTTCCGAAGAATTTAACACGATGCTTTCTGACTGGAATATTAAAAAAGAACAAGTGACAAGAAAAGAACATGAGGAAGGGCGGCAATATTACTTTTTATTAAGGATAATGCTCCTATTTTTAACTTCGTCTATTTTTAAATACTTATATAAAAATTGTAGCATTATACTTAATACTAGTTTTATTAATAAAAATGTTAATAATTGCTTTAACATTGTTTTAAATCTTCATTCATATACTATATTTACATAAGATCTTAAACATCCGCATCCGCATCCGCATCCGCGGATGTGAGCCTTCAAAAATCCGCATCCGCATCCGCATCCGCGGATGTGAAAAAAACGGCATCCGCAACATCCCTGCTCCCTATTCACAGATTATTCAATTGAAAATCAGCCTTACAAGCACAAGGTAGCGTTGCGTTTTTCGTAGTGTTTTTAAGTCGATCTATTGTCATCTAATGACTAAAAAGTAAGCCAAGCGTCAGCTGACGCACCCGCGTTGGGTTTGGCTGGGGAAGGGTGCCAAAGTGGTAAAGAATAAAAAAATAAATTAGTAGTACGCCGACTGAAACTTTTTTCATTTAACATCATAATTATGGAGCTAATACGTCAGCTACATAGTGGAGGGGGAACGCATCAGCTGGACATTTTTTAGGAATTAATTTATATATATTATTATTATTATTATTAGTAATGACGATATGTTTTTATTATTAATAAAAGCATATTTGATTTGGTTTTTCTATTCTATATAATTATAATGTCTATCTATAATGTCTATTTTTTTAAATGAAATTATAAATTTAAAAGTAATGTTACTCGAGCTGAACAAAACTCGGTCACCCAGGTACTTAAATATTAAGAGCGCAAAATGCATGACTCGCTCGGTGTGCCCAGATAGCTCAGGCCAGTCCAGATTATGTTAGAGTATAAATTAGATTACATTATTCTAAATCATTGCAAGTTATCTATTATACATTGAGGTTTTAACCGCTATCATATATTTTTTATATTAATTTGACTGACATTTCAATAGAGTTACACCACTTCACGAGCTAACAGACAAACACAGATACGTTCTAGATCTCCTGTTATGTAATTTCTCGTAGATCTGTTGATCCACAAAATTCTCACAAAGAGTGTTATAGTTTTGGCTTCATTCGCTTTGTACCGACTATTTGCTCTCCGACTAAATTAACGTAATATGCTTAAGCTTAATCTCAAAGCAATGCAACTATAACTTATCATAAGAATAAGTCTGTTTGATTAGTAGTTAAGAATCTGGAGAAAACAAACAAATTTTTCTTATTTATTATTAATTATTATAAAATATAAAAAAAGTATAAGATAAATCCTATACTAACTTCACTTTACTTCACTCCCTTTAAATACTTGAAATATTCCTTTCAATATGTTAACATTCAAATGATATTCATACCACTACAAAATTATATAAGTATGTATGGATATCTTTGTTGGTAAGAGGAAAAATATACACTCAGTTCAAGCCTAATAAAACTAGCAAAGCCAACAGATGACTATTAGAGAATAAATACAATAAATATTTATAATAAAAACAGTCTATGTAAATGCAAACGCCGGTAAAGACACTTAAAAAGAATGGTGCGCGGGCGCATAGCACTGTACGATACTTAGAAACAGTGCGCATGATTTCCGCATATTTGTAAATGACTCTCGTGTCTTGATAGTAATATAAATAATTGGATAGACCTTTAGTCTATGCTTTTTAAAAATGCAGTCCGTGTTTATGATTTGATGCTAATTCGATCAAGTAATTCTATTTTTAATAACCATATTTTTATAGTTGTCGAACCACAAAGGGATATAAAAAACCACATCAAAAATTTACCACATGATAAAATATTTCCTATACGAAGGATGAATAAATATAAACAAGCAACTATGTATTTTGATGGATTCTACGTACATATAGTTTAGCTATACTTTTTTAAAATTTATCTTATATTAAATAATTTGAAGTGTAATGGCTTATTATTATCAAAAATCTTTAAAGACAAGCTTCTATAGATAATACTAATTTCTGCCCGCGACTTCGCCCGCGTGTTGGAGGGGTGGGTCAGGTTTTAAGTACCCTATGTCCTTTTGTTACATGTATGCAAAATTTCATGATGATCGGGTAAGTAGTAAAGACGCAAAAGCGTAACAAATACTATACTTGGTGGTAGAGCTTTGTGCAAGCTCGTCTGGGTAAATAACACCCATACATCAGATATTCTACCGCAAAACAGTAGTACTTGCTATTGTTGTGTTCCAGTTTGAAGGGTGAGTGAGCCAGTGTAATTACAGGCACAAGGGATGTAACATCTTAGTTCCCAAGGTTGGTCGCGCATTGACGATGTAAGCGATGGTTAACATCGGCGTTGGTGACCATCTTACCGACGTGACGAGACGTGGTGGCCACTTAGCATCAGGTGGCCCATATGCCGTTAGACCACTGAACTAATTTTGATGAAATTTAATACGCTTTTTTCATGAATAACACCTGAAAAGTAGTTATTACCACGGTTTAAGTAGTAGCGCTTATGCGGTTGAAACGATTGAAATAGCTAGTCATTAATAAACTTCATATCGTCAGACGACGTCATGGCCAAAATTTAATTAAAATTATTAAATATATATTTTTTTAAATATCATATTGCATTCGTTCATCATTCACTTTACTTTTATAAACGTCCTTGTTCGTGACGCACTAACGTATTAAAATGTCGGATCGGGTAAATATTTCGTATTTATGTATTTTGTGTTACATTTAAACAAAATAATCTAATAATAACGTATTCATCATATTGTTTTGGATTATGTTATTGTTGTGTTTGTAATATTATGATTCAATATACCGACGGAAACTAAAAACGTAACGATTATACGTATAATACTTGGTGGTAGAGCAATATTTACTACCGTCGAACAGCAGTACTTAGAAATACTGTATTCCGGTTGGAGGGAGGCGGGTAAGTGAGCCAGTGGAAAGTACAAGGGACATAACATCTTTGTCTAACTTGGTGGCGTAATGGATTTAATGTATGTAATGTAATTGGAAGATCATTTAGAAATAATTTTGAGTATAATGTGTGTGATGTCTTGTAATAATGAATCTTCTGTTGGTGATCCGTAATAAATAAATAAATAATGTCGATATTTCTTGCAGCGGTAATATGGTGACCACATACTATGTAAGTAAATAAAAGGTTTCCATAACTTATTATTTTTTATGGATAAAGTTTCAACCTTACCTTCGCAGAATACGAATATAATTTAAAATACTGCGGGTATTGTTTCATTTTGAAAGTCGAAACTACAAATAATATTTTTTTCCGATAATTATAGAAAATATTTGTCTCGTCACTTAAAAATAGGTTTTTATCAAAACTGTGCCTCCAGCCTTCAGCACTCCGAGAAGTCTAGTCTTGCCAACCCTATGACACTAAATGCCACTAAACGTTATGCTCCTAAAACCCTATGATAAATAATACTCTAGGAGTTAGACTGATACGACAACACAGATTTTTAGGAAAATATACACATTTTGGAGAAATATTTCATTCTATCAAGATAAATATCCGACGTGTAATATGAATGGATAAAATAAATATATAATGTTATCACTTGTAGCATACAACTCTTGTAATTAACAATTTTCTTCATATCGACATTTATTGCAATAGGCGCGAAAAATACTTAACACAGAAATATTCTTTTCTAGTGTTGACATTAAGCGGACTTTTTTCCAATCAGAGTTTTTCGGAAATACACCCAATTTAATAAAAATGACTTAGTTAACGATTATTTACTATCTAAAGGTCTAATATGTAGGTACATTATAAGGTCCTCCGGACCGATTTCGGCCACGGCGGCCAATCTCAAGAGAGATTAGCCAACTGCGCAGGAGATATTATAGTGCACAAGTGTGTGCGCAAAAACAAGTGCACTGTCTTTTCCTCAGCTCTCATAATCCGATGGGATGGCAATCCGACACGACCAGAAAGAGTTCAGGTGCACGACCAACGGCTTAACCTGCTTTCCGAGGCACGGGTGTGTAGGTATATAAAACTTCTTGACACATTAAAGATTATACTCTATTTACGTAAATATAACAATTTAAAAATAAAACATTCTATTAATATAGATGACAACACTTATTAATATACATTTATAATCGATTAAGGTGTAATTTAATATTTAATTATTATTTTAAAACATATCGGTTTTACCAAGAACATGTGTAAATGCCAATCGATATCAAAACCAAATTGTTTATGAATTAAATGTAAACTATTTCGTTATATATGTTCTAGCTTCAAAAACCGAAAAGAAACTTAAAAAAAAATAAAAAAAATTTAATGATTTTGACGCTCTAGACTTTTAGCTTCAGGCACAATTGAGTTAATAATAACATCATACGTAACGTAACGACACTAATAGACGTACCCTTAATAATTTCTCAACGATTAGTGTCTGCGCCACCACGCATACTGATGTTCGCTTACACCGAAAAGGGTTTTATGGTTCATTGTTAGTTGCACTAAAGCAAATTATTTATAGCATATGCTATGGCACTAGATAATATCGAAATTTATTTCATATCATTCATATCTTTTGACAAAATTTAAATGAGCTTACGTATATTTCCGATGAAGTAATTTAACTTCAAACTAAAAATGTTCATTTAAATTGTCGATGGTAATCTATGGCACAGTAATTAATCTGAGTTTGCTAATCATTTCCGAAAATGACGGTTAAGTGCGCGACATTAATCTATGTTCAATATCGAAGAACCTCAGCTAAAGAAAATCAACGAAATTTATCAAAATCGGAGAGTGTGCTAGCAATTTTTGCGAGCTGAACCCGATATGTCAAATATTACCAGATAGGTAAAAATAATCTTGCACGTCACGTAACTGCTAAGACGGTAGCGTGCCACCAGGTTACATGTAAGTACAAGCCGGTGTTGTTAAAGTTACATACTATTGTACCTCAAGTACATGTTTAACTATAGACCTATAAAAATGTTTTTCAATGTATATTCTAGCGGCCTTGATGAAATAAAACTACTAGTACTTCTTTTATAGTGAATCGCCCGCTTGACTTCGTAATTTATAACTTAATAATTACTATCGGTCATAAAAATAAAATATACTCTTATTCAATCTTAATTCCTCTTCTTTGAAATGCATTTACTACGTACGTATTTATATTTCGTGACAATTAATCTAAATTACTCGTGTAATTATTTTTTACACTAATAAAAATAGAGATATAAATAAATTGTAGTAGTAAGAATGAGTTATCTATAAAAGATTATATTATGGATATATGGTACCGTTCTTTTTTGTAGATATTCCGTAGACCTACAAATTTGTGGAAGAAAGTTTTTACGTATCTGTTATAGTTTTGACGCTCGCAACATAAAAGCCTAGACCGACAGTTTTTCCCATGACTTCCTCCCGCCACCAAGAGATGCTGAGGGTACGCTGGTTTTTAGTGGGTATTCTGGCGCCTGTAGTGCCGGCGAGCCCCACATACACCTGTGGGGGAAACGCTTTTACGCGTTAGGGGTATGAGGGGTATTTTTCCAGCGAAAACAAAAAAAAAGCCCGACAGTTTCATCCCCGAATAATTTAGTATGGAATAAAATATGTAACATACGTCTTATGTTCTCCATTCATGTTGAGTGGAACAGAAATAAACAGAACAAACTTGAGACATAAGTAAAATTTATAACAATAAAAATTTAACAATTGGAGTTACTTACAATGCAGTCTTAACAATATATACGTACTCTAATAATTTGAATTTTTTATTAAAATTAAAATAGATTGAAGTAGGTAGATATTTAGCATGTCTATGATAGCAAACATTGGATAAATTTTCAACTGCAGTCTCAAAAATATTATATACCTAGTTATGAAGTAACAATTGAAACGACAAATGCAGTTTTAATCATCTATTTTTAGATAGTCGGCCTAAACTACCAAAATATGGGTCTAATTTAGTATGTAGGTATGTGTAATACATAATTAAAACAAATATCAAATTCACATTGGCCGCGAAAATAGCAAATTTAAGATTATCGTTAACGAAGACGAAGATGATCATAAATATATATAAAATAAAGCGTATAATAAATCATGTACTTTTCAAATGGTGAAAAAAATTTTGATATAGGTAACGTAAACTCAGTTAATTTAGTTTTTACGTTATAATAATAAAAAAATTTACAAAATTCGCGTCTTTTCTATTTATTTAATATTGATATAGATAGCTCTTCTAGGGCCTTTGTTTAACGCTGGTCTCGCCGTTTGTCCAGGGCGAAGAGTGTGCCCCGGTCATCGGAATACTCACTAAAAAACCAGGAACGGGCCCAGTACCATTCCCATCTCAACGGGAGAGTCACGGGATCGCTGGCGCATGCTACCGTGACGCTCCGACGAGATCTCCTAGAGCCTGTATTTGACTACTCATATCTCCGTTGTTATAGATGATATCAATATGGCTGCTTTCTGCATAACTAGATCTAATTACCGGTGTAAATTTCTAATACATATTAAAACGCAACGATATTCTTGCAATGTTATCTTTTATTAATTAGTACAGATTAAAGGGTTTGTTGCTTTTTCTGTTTCTTTCATGCATTGTACGACTTTTTTTAGTATTTGTTTTTTTATTTTATTTTATTGACCTAAATCTTAAGTTTTTTATCATATTATCGTTTAAAGAAGCCATTACTACATAGAATTGAATTAATACATAAATGTTTTTTAAAATAGCCTTTAACCACCTTGTTGATCTAGTTACTGTAAATTCTGCCAAAATTTTAGTTTTTTTATTATATAACATTATTACTATATTATATTTTTTTATTACTGACACTTAACCAATGTTATCAGAGATAGCATTGTTTACATCGTCATTACTGTACGTTTTCTTTTCATTTTAAAAACTAAAGAAGTATCATCAGCAAACAATACTACGTTATGTTTGTTCCTTACAAGAAAGGGCAGGTCGTTCATATAAATGAGGAATAAAAAAGGACCGAGAATTGATCCCTGAGGGACCCCATACCAACTGAAACACCAGGAGATTTTTTCCCATTAACGTCGAACTTCTGAATTCTATTCTTAAGATAAGAAGTCAAAAGCTCGAGCGCACCTTCTCTGATTCCATAGCGATTTAATTTCCTGACCAGAGTTTCATGTTGAACACAATCAAAGGCTTTGGATAAGTCACAGAAAATCCCTAAGGCGTCCTGCGACTCCTCCCATGCATCATAGATATCCTTAATAAGTTCTATGCCTGCGTCAGTTGTTGAACGACCCCTCGTGAATCCAAATTATTTTCTATGTCAAATAAAGGGCATTCGGGTTTTAACAAAAAAAAATGTAGTAGGTATTTTTAAATATATTTTCTTGTTTCTCGGGTGATATTAAGTATTTGGAGAATAAGGAAAATCAAAGGCAATTTGGAGTTGACAAAGATACGTATTTTTAAAATTCCACGAATAAATTCTTACCTGTCTCGTTTTTTACCAAAACCATACATATAATGTCACGTGTGTTCGTATGTAAACAAAAAATAATCATTTCGAATTACTCCTACCAATTTGTATATTCTTACATTACTCCTCTGGAATAATTAAACAAATATATTTAAATATATGCAAATAACCAAAGACAGTTTTTACTAATAAGCCTTATCTATTTTTTATCTTTTAATATAATGAATTAGCTAATTTTTATTATTCATTTTCACGAATTGGTACATAATTGTTACTTCTATGATGTCATTTATTCTGATCTTGATCCTTATTATATTTGCTTTTTAGAACTTGTTTAACGTTATAGTTCATTCATTAACGTGGACGAGATGGTCGAACCTATAATATTTTATATACCTGGGTAGGTACCACCCACTCATCAGATATTCTATCGCAAAACAGCAGTACTGATGTGTTCCGGTTCGAAGGGTGAGTGAGCCAGTACAATTACTGGCACAAGGGATATAACATCTTAGTACCCAAGGTAGGTGGCGCATTGGCGATGTAAGCGATGGTTAACATCTCTTAGAATGACGACGTCTATGGGCGTTGGTGACCACTTACCATCAGGTAATAGGCCCATACGCTCGTCCGCCAACCTATGCAATAAAAAAATTATCAGTAAATTTTCTTAAATAGCCTCACAGGAGGTGCCCTTAGGCCACGCGTAATCTGAGCCGTTAGGCTTTCAACATCTGGCTGCGTATTTTAAGACTCTACCCCGGCCGGTGACGCTGGTGAGGCCGTTTGGGCCAACAGCAACAATCAATTAAAAAAAACCATTATGCAACACCAGTTTTCCCGATGTTTTCCTCCGACAAAATCAAATGTATGAACGAAGTCCATAAATAAAATATTATAATATATTCGGTAATGTAATGATTTTATTTGTTTATTATAAGTAACCAGGTTACTATCATATTTTACCGTATTGCATTAAAACTTATGAATAGTAATTATTTTTGGTTATTTCATCTTAATTTATAACACATACATGTTTGCATAAACTTGTGATATTAATTTATTTAATAAATAGGTGCATATATTACATTAAAAAAAGAAAATGTTCAAAGATTTAACTGGGAATACGAATAATGTTCCCAATGAAAGGAGAATAAATCATTTCTTTCAGGGGCAAACAAAAACGACTTAAATACTCCAAATTATTCAGTCACTTTTTTGTTTGAGCGTGTAATCGTTTTAACCTAACCCGCTTAAGCCAACTGGTTTGTAAAAGTGCTGTTATATCGATCATGTAGCTGGGATTTAAGAATCTTAAATTTTGTACGGAATATGTATCATTAATTACTGTTGTTAATCAATATGAATCGTATTTCTCTTACGAAAATAATAATTGACTACGCGGTGTTCCTAGTTTATATCGTAATAAAATTTAGGTATTCATTTATTATCATCTCATATTTTTTACCTCGAAAGTTTTTCGTTTACCCGTTAAGACGTATAATATCCATTTACCTGTTTTTTATTTGGACAATATTGTCAGTATCTTTGGTTAGTAGGTGTTTTTATTCAAAAAATTCTAAGTAGCAGTAAAACGTCTAGAAGTGTCAGTCAAGTGTCCCAGAAAGTGTCAAAGTGTTGCGCGAACTTTTTTAGTGGTGTCTGATTCGTCGTCATAAAGATCATAATTCTAGTCCAGAGATATACATACACTTCAATGTTTGAATTACGCTCGACACTTTAAACTCTGAACAGAACATGATCGTGAAATTTTATAAAGTAACATTGAATAATTAGGTCATTAAAGTATTCAAGCAACAAAGTAGCTTAAGTTATTTTTCAATATTTCACAAGCGAGATCTTACAGAAAAACTGCTTGGCTGAATCCGATCGACGAATTAAACTTTCAAGTTAACATAAGCAAATAATTCTGCTGCGCCAGTTTATAAAATATTCGAAATTAGAATCATTAAATGTATACTTTTTTTAAAGGTATTACATTGTCGGTAGGCATTGCATTTGATTCAAGTAGTGAGATATATCTCGATAAATAATAACTTCTATAAGCAACCAATTACTATGTGGCACATTTCGCACAAGTCGGTCGGCCTTCCTTCCATTAATAAATTAAAACAATGCCACTCGTCAACACTCAATACAATCGTCTGATATCAGAATGAATTATATTAATTTAAACTGTGATGTTCGATAATTCCTTGATCTAACCGTTAATGGAACATGCCATCAGCCAAACCAGATGAGCTTAGATTTAACCGGTTCTAAGCCGGTTGAAACCAGCTAGGTATAAGAAAACACGCAACTTCAATTGTTTAGATTAACCGAGTACCGTACGTAGAGACTTAATAATTGTCGTCGTGGTCATTGTACAAAAGGGCGCAATTTCGATTTAATTATTAGTTAGACTTTCATATGTCCGAAATAAAAGTTTTTGAAGTCAAGGCGGAAGGTTTTTACTTATGTGTATTACGAACACACTTTTACAGTGCGGAAAAAGCCTTATGTTTTATTTTTAGTCTCTTAAATGATCACTCCGAACGATTAGCTAAAAATAAACTGGATTTGTTTTATTGCATGGATACATTTAATTCATAAGTGATTCGCATCATTATCAATTTGATTCTTTGTAAATTTAACTTTTTCTAAAACCCAAGGCGGTTTGTGTATTATATTATAATTTGTAAAACAATCTACAATGCGTATCTAAAGGTAAGGTACTTATTATATAGTGATATATTTTTTCTAATTTATGTGATAAAAATAATGTAATTACATTATTATATTCTCATATTTCGGTAAATTCTATTTAAAACGCGTGTTTACTTAATAAAAAAGTGCGTTTATTAAATGAACTAATGGTGTTTTCATAAATATTTAATGCGAAGGGATTATTAATAATATTGTTCATTGTTGGCCATAACTTAGAATTGCACCAAGAGACAATAAATTTCAATTAAACAATTGAACATAGTTAATTAGTTAATCAATTATTTTTAATTTGTAAGCTTGTTGTAGTGGCCCCATAAGTTTTATCAATTATTTTAGTTTCTTTTGAGTAACTCTCATCTTGAAACCGTTTCAGAACGTCTTCCACCACGCTGCTCCAATACGGGACGGTGAGAACATGTGAATGTGAAAAAAAAACAAAATATATAGGAACAAATAAACAATATTTTATATTTCAGGCGCGCAAAAAAACGTCTAATCTAAAATACATTATTATATGACATTCTAAGGATAACAGCTAAATGATATCGTATGTTTCGCTGCAAAATCGGTTCAGAGGTCTTTTATTTACTTAAATGCAGTTCGATACACATAGAACAATCAACTTTTATAAAAACAGTACGGCTACGATCAAGGCAACAATTGATTTGTACAGTAATATGTACATAAACGTGTGCACACTCATATATATCTTATGGCATTAACAATTTCTATAAGACTTTATATCGAATCGTTAAATCAATTCTTTTAAGTAAAAAAAAATAATTTAGTTTTCGTAATTCTTTATAAATTCATTATAAGCCACCAAGAGCATTCGTGGTAAACTTCATTGTGACCATAAATTACTTTACGGATATAATATCTATTAATATTTAACACTAAAAGGCTACGCGCGTTTGATCCTTTGAACAACATATATATCTAAGTAAACTATGTGCGTCCCTCAATTTAATAGTCAGCAATCTATCCCCATTGAAATATTTCTGACGCAAGGCAAGAAGCACTGGAATTGTAACGCTTTCGTAACTCCGCACTTCGTAAAACCGCAGTTTTATTTGGTCAAACCGCCTAGGCCCGTTGACTTCGGACCTGCAGCTTTATAAACAAGCCACTACACTACAGGCAGTTGTTACTAAGTGCGCGTTATGACAATGTTCGTTGTGACGTGTGATCCATGAAGTTCACGTTACCGAACGATATTACCCGCGAATGTTCTTGGCGACTCTTAAAACATCTAAAAATGATAATATCGTTGACAAATAACAAACTTATTAGAACGACTACCGTTAACACTTTAATGATTGGCATTATATCAATTTACGTAACATTAAATAATATGAACAAAATATTAGAATTTCATACTTGACGTATCAATAAAAACAAAATGAACACTTATTTTCGTTTCACACTGTTCACTGTAGGGGGGCACAACAAAAAAAACATATTTGTTTTTTATGTAACCGATTTTCAAATTCTATAACTGAATTCATAACAATTATTTTATCAACTTTAATTAACCATCGCTATAAAAATATTTATATAATTTAAATGTCTAATTATTCATGGAAAACGTTCATTGTATTTGATACATTATAACACAACATCAATATAGCGATACCAAAATAGTACAATTAGTGTATTTTAAAATTATATAAACAATTGTGATACAATACAGACACAAAATCACACAGTTAAAAAAAAAGTTGTCTATGGATTTTGACAGCTCCACTAAGCCTTGACGATATGTAACATACCTCTACAGAACAAACATTTTTTTTTATACTAAAATTTAATAAACGAAAAATGGACTAATTTTCGTTATTCCACAAAAAGTTTACTTTTGTGGGTTTTATAATAATAAAGCTTTTTATGAGTTATCATAAAAAAAAATATACTAAAATGATATGTATTTTGGTATTTTTAAAAATGGCACGAACGAATAAAAAGTTTGTAACAGTGTAATTGCGTCCAAAAATGTTAAATAAATCGTAAAATATCAATAACAAAATTTTATCTGCGTTTTCTTTGAGTGTTACTGTAGTCAATATTACGCACATGAGAAACAAAGTTATAAGCACGAACAAAAAACTAAAAATGTAAAGAAGGCGGTCTTATCGCTAAAAGAGCGAACCACCAACAATCGACGATGACTTTCTTTGAGATGTTCACAATAAGGCACCACATTGGCAGTGTTCTTGCAACCAATCTGCCAAAATCCATAGACTGTTACTTTTTTTTATACTCTACTGCGTTTATTTATGATACTATTTCGATTGTTCATGTCCTTAGACATTGCAGTGAAACATCACTAATACAAATGTGATAGAATAAAAACGCATTGATTGCCTGTAGAAGACTTCGTTTGTGATATTCAAATGCGTACAAATTTAGTCACAATCATCCAACATAGATGTTATACAACAATTTGTTTATATAATTTCAAAAAACACTTAATGGTCTTTGAGACCTTTATATTATTGCAATTGAACATCATGTCCCGAAATACGTCATTGTATAAAAACCAGAAAATCGTATCGCATCTTATATTCATTTGAGTACAATGTATCAGAGAGGAAACATCAACAGTCCCATTGGTTGGCAATCCTGTTCTATATAATATTTGGAGCATGATTCACTACGTAGCTATTTTAAATTCTAATGTTATGTCGAATTTCACTATATTTTGCTATAATATCTAACCTATTTTCATGAAACAATAATAAATAGCCATTTTTCTTTTAACACTAACATTCTGTAACAATAATCCAAAAATATGATATGATTATAATATAATTGATTAATCCGAAATTTATTGCTATCATTTCCTTCGTCTCCATATTATTATTATATTTCTTAAGTAAGACACATATTATTCATGTTTTTATTTTATTTGAATTAAGGTAAAATACACACAAAATGAATATGCCACGTTTAAATACCCATTTTAAAAATAGGAGAAATGCGATAAAATATTGAAAAATGCGTTGTGATTTTATTTGTGCGTTTCGAGTATAATTATTATTATATTAATGGCAACACTAGGTAATGGAATGTTTCGCGACAATTGTTACCGATACGATTTTCTGGATTTTGTAACGATCATTATAGCTGCTAGTAAGGACGCTTAACGCTAGCGTCTCGATTTCATTTTTCAGGAACGATTCTTTATTCGATGATCTGCAAAAGAAATAAAACATTATTTAAAATACTCACGGCTTTTGTTCAGTAGGAAGTACACGTGTCATCAGATCTATTATTATCAGACAGCGATAATTTGTACTCTGGTTTGAAGGTCGAGTGATGCGAAAAAATTACAAGCAAGGAACATAATATCTTAGTTCCCAAGGTTAGAGACGTCAACGAATAAAAAATTAGGATTAATGAAATTTGTTAATAAAATTAAAATAATTAATTAAAAGGACTCAAATAGTATATTTATGCTCCTCAAAGGCTTAGATATTATAAAGAAATTTTTTAGAATTTACATAATGAAATCAAAATCAATTCCTTAAAATTTCTATTAGGGATAACATGTTACATAATAGAAAATACGTTATTACGCAATACTCATTTCGAAGTCTGTATTTTTGTTTCCTTTCTACGTGTTTCAAATAACTCAACTACGTTTGAGTTCTACAAGACAATGAAGTCGGTTCCAAACCAAAAAATATACTACTATATTTTGCTTAATAACAAAAACAACTTCATGTATTGATCCGATACATTTATAGTTATGGATATAATGATAAAATGAGATATTATATTCTTGAATTATAACTGATATCTCGCGAGTCGTTGTTGATATAAACATAGAACCGAGTAGCAAAGCGAGCTAAGAAAACTGTTTAGCGTTGAAGGAAGTAAAAAAAACAGCTTATTAGTCGAGTTAATTTTTTAACAACTGCATACTGTTTTCAGTAGAGTGAATACGATAAACGATATTGCAATTTGCTGTTTAAAATGAAGAAAAATTACTTTGAAAACAATCATAATGATAGACCTGTGTACTAATACATCTCACCGAAGGCTCCACGTGTTTTCTACCTCTATATTTATAAAAAATGTCTTGTAATACAGCAATAAATTTTATTATGTATAGATATGAAACAATCATCAAATAAAATAAATATATATTATAAATTTTATTAGTCGAAATCGTTGAAAATTATTGTTAAAAATTTAAAGTTATAGCGGAGTGAGCGGTGCCCACTTACCCATATGCTCGTCCGCGTACCTATCCTATAAAAAAAACAATAAGTGAACTTTAATGAAAGTTGTATTCCTGGCTAACAAGGAGACTACTTAATTACCTATGAATTTTGTGTGTAATTTGACGCAAAAAGACTTGTTACTGTTCTGTCAGAACGTTAGTGGCGGTTTTCAGACAACGTATTTAAATTTTGCCACCGCCAAACGCTCATCGCGTGGACTCAGAAAGGATCATGCTCCATTACCCCATTTATTCCCAGTTTGTCTTCAACTGACATCCACTTGCTCCTTAGTGCCGCGACTGGGATGGTCGTATGTTCCGAGTCCCTGACATAATGTTCTTGTCGTTGACGTAAACTCGTGTGGTTCAAATATACAAATAAATATGATAAATTCGTTGTCTTCTAGACGGTATTAAGATGACATGAGTGTTCCCGATATCGACAAGAGCGTTAGTTGAGAAAATGTTAGAATTTATGTGGATAGGGAGCATCATAGCAAAATTTTCTAGTGTGGTTGATTTCACGTATCTAAACTGAGGCCCTTACCAAGTTGACATTTTACAATCGTAAACGATAGTAGAAAACTGAAAAAATGTATGAGAATGATATCTCTCAACGATAAGTCACGTGGTCAGTCTTATACAATTTTTAGTTTTCTATTAGCGTTTACAATTGTAGAATGTCAACTTGGCTCGGGCCTCTGGCATTTATAATATTTACTCCAGAGGTAAAAGTCTAGTCATATCGCATTTTAAAGGTATTTTAAGCCATTTAATATTTAATTATATTTTTAGTCATTTAAGCTATGACACGGTAAATTTACTATAAGCTATGTATTGCTACCGAAATACAAGATTTATTTGATCTACTACAAGAAGACACTACATATACAGGTTACGTCAACACTGAAAACTATAATTTTTATCTGTAAATGCACTGTAAGCCCACGTGATCTTAGGAGTTATGTCACTGGTACCTGTACTAATAACACCGGAAATCACCTATTTTAAAATTAAAAACAGATCCATGCCACGTTACAAATTACTGTGAGCCTCGAGTACTCGTTACGCGATCTGTGTTATTGTCTGTGATGATAAATTGCACAGAATTGTCGATCTAGGTAGCACTTATCATTACTACCTATAACCTGACCTTCGTGCTTCAGGGAACATGTTTCATTTATAAAAACGTGAAACATGATCACAGGGTGTCTTGGGTGATGAATTTCAGTAAACTAAAGGCGCGTACATGTCATGTGAATACAAACGCAGCAATGTATGAAGCAAATATATACATATATTGCCAGTGGGATGGTTTGGTACAAGTTCGTGTAATATCCATATCCACCAATTAGTATTACTGTAACTGAGCCAGAGTAACCACGAGAGATACAACATCTTGGATCTCAATGTTGGCCATTGCGTAGACAATATTATAAACTGTTTCAATAACGGTTTCTTACAGAGCCATTCTTCTACTAGAAATGTGCCTTGAAAGGCACACTTATAAACTTCAGTATACAAATCAAAATATCATTGATGATTAGAAAGCTACGTTGACATACGATGATGAAACTCAAAGCGACACAAAGGTACATCTATATGTAGGTAATGTTACATTTGTCCATTAAATTGTGGTGTCCAAACACTTTGGCTTGCTGTTTGCATTGTATGAACAGGAGCACAAGCTGGCTTGTGGTTGAGCTTATCCGAAGGTCTTTACTCTTCAACAAAAATGTATACATTTGAATAATTTCCGATATCCACTAGCATATGTTTGAACTTGGTAAGTATAAACATATGCTCGTACGCATATTTGTTTCAAAACCGACAAGTCGACGACATATATCTTATCAGCGCGTTAGCTGCGCTTGCGCAATTATCTCACGGAAACCCGGGTGTGTTAGATGGTTGCTACATATTGCACGAAATGTGTACGCCGCTTTATGTATAAATAATTAAATAAATTACACATATTAGATGCAACGGTTACACATGTGTAATGTAATATCACTTATTTCATAACTTGATTACCCGGGAGTTGATCGTAATGAACTTCAATTATAATGTGATCTATTACAGATTACACTGTAATGCGAATCGTTTCCGGGTTTGTGGTAAAATTGAAAGCGTATATCGCAGATTCAATTCCTTTTTATTATAATTTATTATAATGCGTGCTAAAACACATTTTAAAAGAAAATTCAGCCAATATCCGATTTAAAAATTTATATATAATATAGAAACATGAGACATATGGCCGAATACTGAAACGTCTTTCAAATATGAAGTGGGACTTAATTATTTGGAACGCCATTAATTTCAAATTTCGCATACAAAATTTTGAAATTAATGACGTTCCAAATAATTAAGTCCCACTTCATTTCGAATGACGTTTCAGTATTCGGCCGATAATGATTTTATAGGTGCAGTTTATAACTTGTTATTATGTATATTTAACTTTTAAGTCGAAAAATAGCATCTTTAAGTACTATCGCTAGGTACTCATATGACATAGTCAAATTTGATTGTAAGTGATTCGAAACACAAGGAATGCGATATTGCAAACATGCAATTGGAATATCAGTCACATAATATGTGCGATTTGATAATCCTTCTCTTAATTATTGCTTAATTTCAAAAATAAATGGACTGAATGATTGATTGATTAAGAGTATGTGTTAATAAAAAAAAAATGTTTTCGATTGATGACGTCATACTCACTATTGCGTGGAAGAATAACCGCCTGATTGTCTTCAATTGTGCAACAATGGAGGCCGTTATGATACATGTACTGGATTGTCAGATGTTTCTCGTCGCCCGCACATGGATCGTAGAAACCGGGCAGTTCATACTGAAAAAATAAAAATTGTGACATTAAAATATTACATATAGTACGGTTACTTCTTGAGGTCACGTGAGTCGTGACTTTATTCACGGGATAATTCCATAGTGCCGAACTGTGTTGCCGATATCATTGATTAGATACTTGAGATGTTTATCTGGTATAAGTTGACCCATTCATTAAAAAAAAAAACTATTCCAAGATTTTTTTCATAACATCTTACTATCTATACATATAAATAAAATTGAAGTGTCTGTTTGAAATATTGAAATAACCGCTTTTTACTACATGCATATGAATATATATACGGTACATACACCAAAATAACATTTTTTACAATTTTTGTCTGTCTGTCTGTTTGTTCCGGCTAATCTCTGAAATGGCTGGACCGATTTTGACGGGACTTTTATTGGCAGATAGCTGATGTAATAAGGAGTAACTTAGGCTACTTTTATTTTAGAAAAAAATGATAATTAAAATAAAAAAGCAAAAACCAAAAAAACTAATTAACTTTTTTGTTGATCTCCACGCGGATACAGCTAGTCTTATATAAAAATAAAATAAATAGAATACTTTTAACAAGAAATGTCTTATTTTATAGTATGTAAGATTCGAGCCAATAGTTGATTGCAAAAAAAATAGTACGTATTGTAATCACATGTCATTTTGTAATTTTTTATACATTTCAATTAATTTATAAGTAATCATAAAAGGCACAAAACAGATTATTAGGATTGAAGTAATTCACAGGCTACGAAGACTGATTACAGTACTTAAGTTATTACTCGTGAATCATTCTATTATGTGTAACATGACAATAGACGTGTGGGTGTAATTCACGTTGAATCGAGTCATCTTTTTATTTCCCATGATTAATTTTGTGCATGTCGTTTTATTAAAGTGATTTGATGATGATGATATCCATTTAAAAAATAATTGAAGATCGCCAAACGTAACGTAATTGAATTAATAACATTGCCAGCCGTCGTCATTCATTAATGTCGTTATTTGTAAATACTGGCTACATTGTTAACAGTACACCAGTCAGTATAATCAGCAAACATATTTTTTTATAGCATATGTAGGTTGAAGAGGCCATAGATATTGGCATTGTAAGAGATGTTAACCATCGCTTACAATGCCTAGAAATAAAATAAAATGCCCTAATGGCCTAAATGCCAGTACTGCTGTTTTACGGTAGAAAATCAGATGAGTGGGTGGTACCTTCCCAGACGAGCTTGAACACAGCTCTACCATATATTCTAAATTTTATCGTTTTCAAATCCAAATATAATAAAAGCATTATATAATTATATATATAAAAGAAGCAGTGTGTTTGCTAATTATAATCATAATATTATAAATCTATAATATAATTTAATGAACAGTTTAACGTAGAAATACAATACCAAGTTCCGATGCGAGTTATGCACGCAGTTATATGCAAATATTTATATTCCCAAATTTAAATTTATGCAATTTTGACTCCTTTGTCACGTATGGCACTAACGGCCGAATACTGAAACGTCTTTCAAATATGAAGGGTGCTCAAATATTTGAAACGTCTTCGAATTTCAAATTTCGCAGACTAAATTTTGAAAAATAATGACATTCCAAGCAATTGAGTCCTAATCATATTTGAATGACGTTTCAGTATTCGGCCGTAAGAAGTGTACTTTTAACACTGTTTTATGTGATACGTACCTTGCTAGCTTCCAATAGTTCTAATCTCGAATCTTTGGTGAGACATTGCACTGGTATGGTTACATCTATGACTTCTGAATATGCATTCGGCGACTCAGGGGATGCTGTGTCACCCGTTTGTTCTATGGGTATTTCGTGATCCGACGCACCTGAAAAAGATATATATTATGTTAATAAATAGATATGTTGTTTATATATATAAATATTATCTATTAGGTCTAATAATTACAAATATTGTTTGGATTACTTTGCAGTTTATGCACTTACATTTAAAGATTTTTTAAATTAAATTGCCTAGTCACCAAAGTAATTAGACGTTGGTATTTAATTAATAATAAATTAACTATAATTTAACATAACAAAAATAATATAATTATTGTAACAGATAGTTCGTCGTGTGGTGACGGCAAGTATCATCACCGTAACTATGAACCGTAACGAGGCACGTGGGTGCGTAGAAGTCGTTCCAAATTTTATATATCCACCGAAGACTGGTCAGCAGGTTATTTTTGATTACTTAGACCATTTTACTGCAATCTCCTAACCGTCATCCAAGCGTGGCGATTGTGGGACACCCCACAATGACAAACCAAACAAAGATATAGCGCCGAAACCTCCAAATATCTGCGATTAATATAGTCGAAACCGTGAGCTTTATCAGATTCATATTTTCCACTGGAAAAACGCATTAAGCGTTTCTCCCACAGGACCAGTGTGGGATACGCTTAATGCGTTTGTGGCACCATTGACGTCGGAATACCCACTAAAAAACCAGCAGTACCCTTTCCGTCTTACCGAGAAGTGCCACGGGACGCTTGCGCATGCTACCGTGACACTCTGACGGACGGTCCGCCTGTGCGGGTCTTCATTCCGTAGGGGGGATTCCCAGGATACTGAGAACTCCTCTAATTCCGGCGGCGCTTACTACGGCGGGAGGAGAAGGCGCACATAGCACCTCTTTCTTCTCTCCGGTCTTCTTCGGCGGAGCGCGTCTTCAGTGGCGTCCCCTTCCCGCTACCGCTCCTCCTTCTGCTACATAACACTTTCACAGACCATTACGACCAGCACCCCTCGCTTCCGAGTATCGCGTCGATGAGTCTCGGCAAGGAGAGGCACCGGCCCACATGTGGCAAACTCCGTCAGGGTGTGAAGCGCCGTGTCGAATGGCGTACCACACTCTGGACGTCTCGAAAAATGAAATGTGGGCTCGGTTCATCACCTTTCCACATCCAAAACCCATAACTCTTTCAACTAATAATAGCTATTGCTAATGAAAGCAAATAAGTGGACAACGAAAGGTAGATGAAACATACAGCTGCGTCTCCAGTTCCTCATCCGAAATCAAGATCCGAAAAAGTCTAAGGTTCATGAGACGAAAGTCGGAAAATTATTTTTTCATCCTTATATGGTGCTATTCTGCCTACGTTGTCTAAGCTAGACAGGTGTGAAAAGTCAATGACTCGCGATTGGCGCAATATATATATATTGATGACCTTAAATAGCCCATCGAGAGATTGAGGAGATAGATGAGATTTACGAACGTGCGTCCATCAATGCTGTCCTGTCAGTAGACATGTTTTCAGATCAATCAGCAGTTTTTTTGTCGCATGAATTATATCATTTAAAGATGCTAATTGGAGTTCGTAGGGAAAATCGGTTTAGGTGCAGCCCCAGCAGCTACTTGTGATGACGGAGCACGGCTAAGCTTCAGAATTATAATCTCGAAGGTTAGACGCCACAAGCTTAGTGCAACTGTATGTGTGCTGGTTTTTTCTTCAAAAAGATCGACAGTCATAAGTTATCTTCAAATTTCAAAACAACTGTTAAATCGAGATTATCAAGTGTAACTAAGAGAATGCCACTTTATCGGCCAGAACCAGAACTCGAATCGCAATTGCAGCGAGGCGTGAGACAAAGCAATGATATGGTCGAAACTGGAGAATCTGAGACATTTGAAGACCTCAGCAGACTCTATCGCCAAGTGGAACTACAAATGAACATATTTATCTATGACATTCCATCTAAATAGATACATAGGTTCAACTTCAAGAAAGTGGAACATCGATTCCAACTCGGCTGAGCAACGTTCTTCAACTGCAACGTTTCGTTCCAAGTACCGCAATGCCTCAGTCGAAAGTCTTTGAGCCGTGTGTCCTGCCAGTGACGACTGATGGGTCCCATAAGAAGACTCAGTGGCATCCCAAAGTGAAATAAAAAAAATATGGGCGGAGCTTTCTACGTGACATGCATGCAAATTGCAAAGAATTTGCCGAACTGAGGTAATAGAAGATGGAGTACATCACTTGTACAACTTTTTTTATGTAAGAGGGGGCAAACGAGCTCGAAATGAGCCATTCGAGTTGGGCCATCACTGGGGCAGAATGGTACTCGAGTAGCGTCTACGAACCAGGAACCCGCGTAGGCAGGCCTCACGAGGTGAACTGAAGACGATCTTGTAAAGGCCGAGAGAAGCTTCTTAATAGAGCAAGACCGGATAGAGCAACATCGACCATTAATAATATCCTTGGGGAGTCTTTCGGCTGAAATGATGATACGACCAAGAAATATACATAAAATACAATAAATATAAAATACTTGTGAATATTTATTACATATAAATATATACACACATATATGTGTGTATGTGAATGTATTGTTAAAAATTTTAATTATTAAGAAACACTTACCAGCCGGTAACTTTCCATATAACGCCTTAATTATGACCAGACCCTTTTTCTTTTCCTCGTCGCTTCTGATCCTGGAATAGGTTTCTCTCATTAGCTCGACCGTCGCTCGAGCTTGTCGCTGCATTTCTTGTAACCTGAAATATAACAAATTATATTACATATATATATATATATTTTTTTAATTAACAGTAGGTACAAATTTATATAGCTACTAATACCATAGACATTGGAATTCCTTACAACGTCAAATAGCGGCAAACGGTCAAGAGATTTACATGATGGAAAGTGACTACCACCCAAGGTTGCAAGTTCGTTGCCGAATGAGTAGGCTGTTTTTTTAAAGGTTCCTCCCCTATGGATTTAGAGAAACGGCCAGTAAAAACTGGTTATCGAGTTTTGTGCGAGGCAGAAAATGCCTTAAGAGCCCGGTTATAGATGTCAAGACATCGAATTTTTCTTGGATAAAATTTGGAATTCTGACGTGATGTCCAATGGTTAAATTCAACACCCAATAAATTTGTGTTAATATTCTCCGTAAAACTTGTTGTAGAAGATGCAGAGTGACCTAACATTTCAACGCAGAGCCAAAGGTTCGAGGCCGTCGTACAGAGCTAGATCGTAGACAATTCGAGTCGCATTACTCCGTTTGATGATTCTAGCCGTGGCAGACAGGGGTCAGCCCTCGGCCCAATCTTATGGAACATTAGCTTCGACTGGCTCCTGCCCGTCCTTCCCGAGATGGAGTTGTAGTACTGCGCGGACGCGACCCTCATAATTGCAACCGGACGTCACTTACATTGGGCCGGATGAAATGTTGGGGTTGAGGGTCTCCATCTCTAAAACGGAGACCCTCTTATTTCACGATACACGTCGGGGATGAGGTATCTGGATTTTAACTTGGACGGAAGGTGGAGCTTCGAGCAACACTGTCCAACTGAGCCCAAAGCTCATCAATGCCGCTGCCGCCTTGGGCCGACTTGAATCACCGTGCCGGCACCCATATGGTTGGACGCTCTCACTGCCCGTAATAAGGTTCTTCTGCGTAGACCGCAGAGAGTTAGTCGACAGACCGTCCAGGATCAGGTGGTGGGGTGAACCAGGTCTCTAGCTCAACAAGCCCTGATTCGAAGATGGGAGGAGGGCCTGGGGTCTCCATCACCAGGCCTGGCAACAGTGGAGGCGATCCACACCCACATGAGTCGCTGGGTAACAAGAAGCGACACACTCACGTTTAGGTTGAAGCAGCTGCGTGCTGGACTTGGCTGTTTTGGTAAGTACCTGTTAGGAATAGCAAGGCAGGAGGTATCACCATCCTGCTACGAGTGTGGTGTGCTCATGGACACGGCGCACCACACCCTGATGGAGTGTGTTGCCTGGAGGATTCAGAGGCGTTTCCTGGCAGCGATAGTTGGCGTAGACCTCTCACTGACAAGCATGGCGTTATTCACGTCTGCGCCTGATGATGAGATGAGAGATGCTGGATGGAGTCTCTTTCTGGGAGTGACATGTCGTAAAAGGAGGCCACGGAGACAGAGCGTGAGGCGTCAGCCTCCCGCTGACCCGGACCGGGGAGGAGCCGCCGTCACTAAGCGCACTAGTCAGGCCAACCGTCAGGGGTTCTCAAAATGAAAGGATATAATAATGACTTCTTAGTGGTAAAAGCGCAAACTTGAGTCTTTTTAGAGTTTAGTTGAACCAAGTTTAGGTTTATTTTGGCCCTATTCCGAAACTTTTGGTGACAAAATTTAATTTCGGCCACAAAATTGTTACAGCACTAGCAAGTCTCGACAGCACGTCGATAGAACCGGATCAAATCCCAGAATTCTTTAAGACAGCACTAGCGAGAGACCAGAAGGCACGTCTTCCTGAACATAAAAGATACCAATTTCTTACGAATTCAGCGTAAGCGGACTTTGCCTTAGCGTTAAGGTCGGTTTTTGTGAACGTAGTTCTCATCCATCCCTTCATAAGAGGTGAGCAGAAGATCCAGTAGTAGTAGTAGACGATGTTCACCTTGAGCTCGGCGGGCTCTTTGGATCAATTTTTTTCCCAAAACCGAAACGTAACTGTAAACCGATGATCGCCTGCAGGTAAAAAGCTACACGAAAGTGTAGGATTGCCTCTTTAATAGCGTCCCAGGGCAACGTGTGGAATGCGTTGACGATATCGTGCTAAAAAAACAACATATTATGATAATCCAATAAAAGCTGTCATCCGAAGATTATGTGCGATCCCATAATACCTTTGATTGACGTGGAAGATTGAACAGTAAAGATAAAGTACGCCTACAAAAAACATGCCCAAGGAGAAGAAGGCAAGACATAAAACGGCAAGGCAAGGAGTGAAACGTTTCCAAATGAGTTAACTGTATTTCAAATCAGGCTGATGTGAATTGATCTGAAACATTCCCGGATGCTTATTTAATGCCAAACGATCGTTACTAAGAAAACAAGATAGCAAAACGCCCTAAGAAAGTTGTTCGAGATCCAAACCAAGAGGGATAAAATAGGATTTTAGGGCAAGACAAACATACTAGCACTAACGAGTAGTAGTTTCCAGTTTGACAATCAATAAGTAAGTGTAATACTTCAATATTGAATAAAGTATTTTGAATTTGAATACTGTTACAACAGAATCAAACGAGACCTATCAAAAAAATACACAGAAATAAAAGCAATGCTTGATCTAAATTTGCGCTATATTTTAAATGTTGTTAGGCATATAATAGCGTCTTATATCGTATGCAAAAGGTTTAAAGATAAAACAATCACATAAAATATACACGTATTATTTTAAAAAAATATTGGCACATGAATGCTTGGCAATACACAGTATTGCTAAGCTTTCTTTATCACTAAAAAGTTTTTGTGTCTACCCATTCAAAATAAATGTATGCTTGTTCTATAAGCGTCAAACTTACCTCTCGAAATTAGCCTCCATTGACCTCTGTCGTTCCCTCTGTTGCCTCTCTCTAGCTATGGGATCCAGTACAAGTTTCTTTAATAGTAGCCAGGATATCATTGGCACGACCGTTGCATAGAATACAGGCGAAGGTATCACTTCCTCGCATAGGTGGATTGGTACTATTATGGTTTGAGACGAACAAGACCATCTAGAAATCAAATAATATTAATATAATATATTGATAAATATTAATTCGAATATATAAATATGTAACGTAAGGACACCATAAAAGTCTAGCTAGGAAACCTTTTCTCTCCTCTTAAAAAACACTAAACATCAACAAAAACAACACCTCTCTTATATCTCGTTATAAACACATGGCATAATCTCATACGACACATGTTTTCCATCCCACGATGTTTTCCTTCACCGCTGAGCACGAAACCAATTATAAACACAATCTACATAAAAACTCCACTGAGTTTGGTATCTGCCTCGTGTTGAACTCGTGATTTGTATTACTGATTGATAAAAATAAATAAAATTGAACTCAGTGTCAGTGATCAAATTACCATTGAATACCATAGTTGAAATGTAGACAATACTTAAGTAAAGGATAAAAGTTTAACTTTTGAGACTCCTGTTTTAAAATATAACTGATTTCGCATTTTTTCCAATGTAAAAAATTATGTGACTCATATCGGATAATTGTTCGTATTTGAAAGCATATTCGAATACCTTCTATAAATGCCTAGATTTGCAGGCTAGATACAACAAATCGTCCTAGTATGCGTATTCGTAAGAACCAGACTTGCGCAAAATGTTCTGTTTATATAAAGTTATATAATATATACAAAATAAGTACATGTAATTTTGATTACTTTTAATCAGATTCAATCGTTTCAATTCTTTAATATTGATTTTTTTTAATTTTCTTTGATGCATAATTTTTTGAATTATAGTTGGCTAAACCTGATCGGTATGGCAATAAAAAATTAAATCAAAAGAAAGGTCAAACAACCGTTTGACAACCAACGACGGACTATGTGTTTTATTTTAGAGAGAATTTTTTTTATAAATAATTGTTATAAATAAACAATACTATGCAATAATTTTAGCTATTTGCACATCATCTCCAGATAAACTTTAACCACGTCTAATCTAACATTTCGTGCGCATAGATTATTAAAAAAAATAACAGTTTCTTAACCGTCGATTTTAACGTTGGTTTATAATATTATAAATACTTACTTTAATTTAAGCATAACACCGCTAGGTATACCGAGCATCACCGCCGCCGAAACGCTACTATTTTGTGAAACCTTTTTTTCTGCTCCATACTCTGCTATTGCACCGAATGTACCGAATCTGAAACATTTTTAATTTTATTTAAGTAAGTTAAGATAACCGCATATTTACCCGGTGGTGGAGCTTTGAGAAAGCTCGTCTGGGTAGGTACCACACACTCATCAGATTTGGGAAAAAAATGCTGTCATGTATGAAGCTAAAGTGTGAACAAGAACTTTGAAAATAAAATTAAAGTAAATATCAATAGTTATGTGAAATAATATTGTTTTATAAATAAATATATATACAACTAAGGATAAAAACTAATATAATAGTAAAAATGAGCAAGCAAATGGCAATGAACATGTAAATTATTTATATATCAACTACTCTAAATGTCAATACACATTTGAAATGACACATAAATGGTTTTTTTTCATGCATTAGTTATAAATGATGATAATAGTATTAAATAATAAATTCGCAGAATAGATCATAACAATTTTCAGTTTGAACACCAAAAACATCATATAAATAATCTGTACTAATATATAAAGCTGAAGAGTTTGATTGTTTGATTCGGCTAATCTAAGAAACTACTGGTCCGAATTTAAAATTTATTTCGGTGTTGTATAGTCCTTTTAATCGAGGAAGGTTCTAGGCTTATTTTTATTAATTATATATTTATTAATTAAATAAAAATTTATTAAATAAAAAAATATTAAATTTAATTATGTGGGTGAAACCGCGAGGCACAGCTAATATTTAAAAATAATACTTCGCATTGCGTGATGAAGTGATATTCGTATATTTATTTCCAAGTACGAGTTCTAGTACATAAAGTCGCAAAGATCATTTTCAATTTATATCGCAATGCTTATATGCTTAAAACTAATAGGTGATATCCTGGGAGACATTATTCACACAAGTTCATCTGATCCCAAACTAAGCAGAGCTCACAATATGGAAACAAGACAACTGATGTACTACATATACAACATTTCTTTTGTAAATACATACTTATATAGATAATTATACCCAGAGTCAGGACAAACAGACAGGTTCGTACAAATAAATGTCTGACCCACGATCTGCGGCGCGAAAGGCAAGTATCTACCAACCACGCCAATCGGCTCATTTGCTCATTTGGAGATTCTAATATACGTATAAAGTAATATGATAAACCACTTACTTAAAAGCCAAGCGCAGCTTGAGATCATGCTGAGGCAGCTTTTTCATGAAATTGAACGTTATGACGGAATGAGGGTTGCCGATTTGTACTGCGGTATTAATATGATACTTCTCAGTATCTCTCACATATGTCGAAGTCATGGAAGAACCACTTTGACCACCCGCGCGGTAAGTTAAATAGCCCACTGAATGGGCATCGAGCTGTAGTGCCATTGCTGTAAAAATAATTAAATATTTGCAGAATAACTAAAACACCTTATATAAATACAAATTAAAAATAATTACTATACAAATCGTGACCGCGTGGTATAGTGGCAAGAATGCTAGCAGCATTTCCCCTTTGAAACGCAATTCCGATTCTCTGGGCGAAAAATGAACCAGCTCTCATATCACCAGTACAAACTTAAAGCCAAGCCACCTGACAAGAACTTGATTGTACATAAATTGATATACACACATCAAAACAGGGTATCAGTGTAAGTCAATCAACAGAATAACACCAATGATGATGTGATGATGTATCCTCCTGACCGCTTTCGACAGCAGCCAATCTCAAGAGAGACTAGCCAACTGCTCGAGACATATGAGTAACTCCCTTAATCGAACGGACGTTATCCGATGTCAGAAAGAGCGAAATCATTGTTTAACTAAACACTCCAAAGTAAGGCTGTTAATTTGTTTATAATCGACATCAGTCATTGTTTACATACTTATTTCCACTTACTTGAAACAAAACTTGGTACTATTCCTCTAGGTGTAAATTGTAGACCAGTCCAACAATTGACAAACATAAGCCTAGATAATGTTCTAAATATCTTGAAACCGAACACTGGTCCGTTTCCAATGCCACATTCCAATTCAGTCCACCCACGCTCTGAACTTAAGTGCCGATTTGATACAGTTAATGAACCAGTGCCTGAAAAATATAACATAAGAGATTAGCAAAGTTAGTAGTAGCTACTTGACCATTGATGAAGACTGTTCAACAAAACAAGCTTGGTATTGTTGTTCTCCAGTTTGAAGGGTGATTTAGCCACTGTTACAGATACAAGGGACATCTTAGTTCCCAAGGTTGGTGACCACTTACCATCAGGTGGTCCATATGCCTCATACACATTATTACATATAAAAAAACCTCATTTAAGTAAGTTTCACAAGGTGATATTTACTGCTTCACCCTCATGGGTTATGGTGTGATATTCCTTAGTCTCTACCTCAATGGTAGATTTATGACAATCAATAAGAAAGTGTAACACTTCAACATTGAATAAAGATATTTGATTTGATTTGATTTGATCAATAAATGAGCTAAATCAAAAATAATTTATTGAATCGATCAACTCCAGTCTATCTTGATGTTAACAATGTCGTAGCTATGACAATGCAACCAATGCATTCGCATGGGACTTCTGTACCCTTATAACAAGGCCCAATAAAATTTCCACCAATTTGATCCACTTATAATCATAATATGAGAGGGATCCACTTCCTTCCAGTTTCTGCATTGGGATCCGAAAAAGCTAGTTCCACCATTACAAGTTTGGTTATTCTAAAATTTATTATTCTACAACCAAATAGTAGATTAGATTATAGAAGTATTTGTTTTATCACCTGTCCCATTTTGAGTAGAAATATTCCCTGACAGTGTGGCAGTGTTTCTAAGCGTCACTGGGGCATCAATAGATTGTTGTATAGTCATACCAGAAACTTCAATACTTGGTATAATAGCTGCATCTTCCCTGTAAAAAGTGTAATCATTTGTGTTGTTAGAGTTACAAGATATTTCAAAGAGGTACCTATTTATATATATTAAAGGGTCACAGAGGTCAAAATTCGACCATCAGATTTATTTATTTGAATTTTAAGAAATTCGGAAATTGACAGAACCCATTCTAAACTATGTAAGTAAATGTTGTGACGTCGCTTACGAAAATAATAAAAGTACAAAGCCTCTATATGCTGATCAGTTGACAGTTGAGACTTTCTATTTAACACAGCCTTATTACGTAATGACAGGGCAACTACTTATTCATGGTGCTTAAATTAATATTATGAAAACTGAAAACTTAAATTAAATTTAAAATTTATTTTGTAATTTTATGAACTACAACTAACATATTCCAACTGATTGTTGCTTAAGCTAACTCAACTCATATTTATTATTTATCATATTTTATATTTATCAATACATTGTCTACAAATTACAAATAAATTTCTATATTAAAACTATTAATTTTATGAAATAACATTATCATTCTCTTGATACTTGAAAACAGCAATATTATTGTTCTCAAATGTATATTTAATAATTCTTATATTTATTGAAAGTCAGTTTTTATCTGTTAATAAATGTAATTTATCTTACTCACAAAATATCATATTCATCATAATACTTCATAAACAGGTCTGTTGCATTTATTGATAGTGTTATGGTACCTCTGGGGTTCGCACTTTGCTGTAGCCTCCTTTCTTCTCTCTCGCGTTTCAACCTGTACATAAGATTTATGATAATAACAAAACTTAAAACAAGCTTAATAATTTTAATAGATATAATATTTACAGTGTACAACTACAAATACAAATAATCATATTATCGTTACTTAGATACTTATGCTAACTAGAATAAAAATCTATTTCAAGTTCCTCTCTAACTATACTGCAATAGACATTTATAAATATTATTGATGTAGTATTAATTGGATAATATCATAGCTCTCTAAAGATATCTTTAATATGAATGTCCTCTAACCTCAATTATACAACTATAAAACTAAAGTTTAGATGCCAAGCTATAAGGTATAAAATTACCTTTCATATTCATCTCTTATTTCTCGAGGTGTTCTGGTCCGAAAAATAATCTCCCAACCTTCAACTTCCAAACCTCTCTTTCCTAGAAAGTTTAGTAACGATTATTATAAACTTATAATTAATAAAGCTGCCACTATGAATATCTGTTAATTTTATGTATTGGTAAATTGTATAAAAATATGGTTTAATTACTTCTAGGCAGTAATAAGTTCAGAGTTCATTATGATTTGAGGCTCATATTCAATTAATTGATTTTATATATGACTAACATAATTTATTAATATAACTATTACTAAACTAACATAACAAAATATGTAATGTAGTAAAACAATATAGTAATTTGGTTACCTTTTATAAAATAAAATATTCAACAAATTAAAACTATATAATATTGAATCTATTTAAAATAGCAGTTTAGCAGAAAAAGTGTCTGCTTATAATGCTATAGGCACTTATATAAAACATGCACTTTATTAAATATAGCAACAAAAAAATATATAAGAAAATGACAAAATAACATAAATACCCAAGGTATCATAGATAGCTCGTTTATGTGAATCTGATAGGACCTCATAGGCCTCTTTAACTTTGTTGAATATTTGTTCAGCCCATTTTTGCTTGTTCGGATCCGTGCTGTGCTTATCTGGGTGAAATATGCGGGAAAAACGACGGTATGCACTATTTATTTCCTCAGGTGTTGCCTTGAAACAGAAAAAATATTTTATTTGTGTATATGTAAAAGAATGACAAATATAGAAATGTTATCTCACATGTGAGAATATTAAAAAAACTATATATTGAAGTGGCTATTAAACATGTTTTAATCTGGTCAATTTAAATTTTAATTTTTCAATAGTTGTATAACAGTGTTTACGTATTTAATACTAAGTCATTGAAAAATAAATTAGTTTTAATATAATAATATATCAAAAATTAAATAAATAAAAAAAGTGTAGGTCAAAGTGTATTAATGCATGGCTAAAATATTAAGACATAGTTTATGTAGGTAGACTTTAAAATAGAAACAATTAAAAACTTGACACATATTTTTGTAATGAGTATACTTAGAAAAGTTTTAGTTTACTTTAGTTTTGAAAGTTAAAAGTAAGGTAATAATTAAAAATATGGTATTTGTAATTAAAAAAAATAAACAATGTTACGTAACTACTATGTCATGGTGTTTATTTTGTAAATTATAAACGCTTATGACAATAATTATAATGTTATGTATTCGATTTCATTCTGAACATAACCTATAAAAGAACTTTATAAAAGATAATCGCATCAAAAAAATAGGAACCACAATAAATACCGACCACTTGCCTGCATTTAAACCAATCAATTAATTATAATATTTATTTAGAGAAATATGATTTGAACGTTATATAATAATGCTGCAATATTATGTTAATTTGGAGAAATAAAAAAATGTGGAAAATTATTTACCGTTTTTGATACATTAAGCAACTGATAATAATTGTCTTCTAAAAGAATACTATCTCCGTCTTCGTCCATTTTTGGTAAGTTTTCCAAAATATAGTTAAAAAGTTAGACGGTCTTTTCAATTTCTTTTACCGCCGCACTGACAATTAAATGAGCATAGTGAATTATAGACACAGACTATAGTGTTGTAGAAAGTTTCGATGTTGGCCTAATAATAAATCAGTATCATTTAGTTCACCATACAAATAACAATTTGCACACTTAATACCTATTTATTTCACAAAACTTGTAATCCGATGCTTATAAATTACTACATAAATCTATTAAAATATGTGTTTTATTGGAAAAACACTAAGATAATGTTAGACATTTATTATAAACATTTTTGTCATTCAATAGAAATGTACAGTAAAATATTTTATTAATCGTGTAAGTTTAATACTGGTAAGTAAATACCTGATGGATTATATTATATATAACCAACCTAAGTATAAAATATATAGAATTATCCAAAATATGTTGTAGATACTACAATATTACAATAATGTTTATTGTAATGAAGTTCCATATTCAGTAAATACATGAAAATACACATTTACAATGCTTACTCGAAATAATAAGTTTTAAATTGTAATGATATGGGACAAAACATCATTTTGGCTTTGATAGTTATTCAAATAAGTAAATAAAATATTTACATTAGTGACAGCGTTTTTATATAATTTCACATCACTAGGGAAAAAGTTAAATTTTATGGGTACAATAGCATGTCTCCAATTATACCTGTGGATTATTAGGAAAACAACACATATTTTTATTATATTCTTATATATAATTATATTAAAGATATATAGTAAAAAAAATGATAATAGAAAAATGTATATATCCAACGACAAACTAGTGAGTCACTGACAAATGATCATAGCATCAAATAAGAAATTTTATTTTATTTATCTGTACAATGTACTGGTTGCTCTCTCCGACGTTAAAATGTGGAATAAATTTAATAATTTCTTCTTTAATGTCCCGTTAAAAATATTGTTGTAAATGTAGTTTTATCATTTGTTATTGTGATCTTTTCGTGAATGCGAATGAAAAGTGATTAATTATAAGGTAAGCTTTTATTTACTGCATGTTTTCTCCATTTATGAATTGTTTTGAAAAATATTTATTTTTTTTTACAATTATTTGTGGTATACCGTTTTAGATTGTTTATTTCGTTACAATCTTTTTTTCGAAAAAAATTAAGGCCACATGCGAAGGTTTTTGTGGAGGCTGTATTTTTGTGTAGGCGGATTAATGATTTAGCAGTTAGTAATAATCCAATATCGTTACAACAGAATAATCGGTGTTTTCGGTATTTTAGTTGAAGTTGTATATTAGTACTTGGAAATTGATTTCTCTTAGTTGCATGTCTTATGTGTCAGAGATGCACTAATAATTTCTTTAAGTATGCAATATAAGGCTTTCTCAAGATCATACATTATCCTCAAATACACTTGAGTGAAAGTTTAATGAACAGCTATGCATGCATCTAAACTAAACAGTATTAAAATATCTATTATTAATTATTCAGGCATTAGCACAAAGTATTGCTTATGTTATAATAGAGTTAAATGATACCATGAGTTTTAAAGTAGTGTATATATGGTGTACACCATTTTACTAAACATTACTTTGTTAATGTTCTATGTCTGTATTAAGTTACTCTCTAAAATCTATTTGACAAACCATAGCTAAGCTATGTAATTACTCATTTCATTATTTCAAATGTCTTAGTCCTAATAAAAAGTTAATTTAAAACAAATACTACTGCAGATTTATGTTCTAAAGATACAAATGAATTATATATTTAATGCATTTTTTGATGACACTGTAAACATATTTTGGCTTGGTATGAAATAATTCTAAACACCATTTTTATATTCGGTATAAATATGAGGAGCTCTTCGCAAAGTTAACAGTTTGTCAGATACATCATATCAGATCAGATCATACATTAATCTCATATTCTTATTGTCTTTGTTTTGTGTATGTAATCTATTGTATGGTAGTTACATAATCTATCAATAACTAACCAAATACAAATTTTGACTATAGATCAATCAGGTTTAGACACCATTTAATGATACAAAACTACTCCATTTCAATTTTTGGCACTGGATGTGTATTTATGCCAATTATTACTTACAATTAACCTGCCACCTGAAATGTTGATGGTATTATGCCAAAAACCTTCACATTAGTGCCAACAATAACTACAGTTTCTACTGAATAGGAAAAATAGTGCTGGGACACACAATATTAAAACAAATAATCGGAAAACAGTTTTTAATTCAGGTTTTTAGTTTTTTGTCAGTTAAAGATACTATATAACATGCAAAATAAGATATATACAATTTTCAAAGCAATCTAAATCTTATAATTTATTAAGCATTCTATTTCAAAACCTAAACAAGAAGGTGTTTTGGAACAAAGCTAGTTATCAATTTTGTATAAGAGATTAGCTGATCTCTGACTAAAGCCATTTAATTTTTTTTGTTCTAGATTAAGCAGGACAGCAATTATGCCGTCGACACACTTGAATCTACGTGAGGATGACGTCGTCCGTCTTGCACTGGAATTTTTACATAACCGTGACCTTCACATCACGCAGTTATCGTTGGAAAGGGAGACAGGTGTCATTAATGGGAATTATGCTGACGACGTACTATTTCTTCGTCAGCTTATTCTCGACGGCCAGTGGGATGATGTGCTAGAATTTATTCAACCGCTTAGCGCACTTAAAGCTTTTGAAGCGAATAAATTTAATTATGCTATACTTAGACATAAATATATAGAACTTTTATGCATTCGATCTGAAATTAAAGCATACAACAATGTTGAGAACATTGTGGACGAAGTCGTCAAAGTTCTTAGCGATCTAGAAAAAATAGCGCCTTCTAAAGAAGAATATTCTAATTTATGTTTACTATTGACACTTCCTAGTATAACTGATCACGCACAATTCAAGAAATGGAATCCTAGTAATGCACGCGTGCAATGCTTTCGAGAGGTGTATCCTCTTGTAGAACAATTCTTACCATGCGACAAGAAGTCTTCATCAAGCGGTTCACCAGCGAAATGTGCTAAAAACGATCGTTTGATGCAATTGCTGATTAAGGGAATCTTATATGAATCCTGCGTAAATTATTGTCAAGCGAAAGCGACGGGTTCAAAGGAGGCACAGTCGAATGAGGTGAACTTTTCCCGTCTCCTAGATGGCTCCGGGTTCGACGAGTCGGATTTAAGTTTGCTGTCATGGTTGCAGTCTATTCCGGCGGAGACTTTTAGTGTACCGTTTGAACAGAGAATGTTGAACGTGGACGTTGAAAAATTGGAACGGCCATCGTTGCACACATCATGGACGGAACATATGCTTGTAACGCCTATTAAGCCTCGTACATTTCCTCACTTGGCAATGCCGTTTAGGAGACCTAGGTCTGCGGCGGACGCTATGACGAGGTCACTTCGACCACTTCCAGACGGTGCTCCTCGACACCCAGCGGTAATGGCTCTGTCTGCTATCGACTATGGACCGTCATCGTCATATTTCGCCGGTTTTCATCTCACTGGAATTAAAGGCAGTAAATTGATGAATACGTCTGTCGATAGATTGTTCGACAATAAAAACGGCGATAGTATTTATAATGGTTTAAATGAATCGTTGAAGCCAATTGATGAGCAATTGAAACCGATTGGCGAATACACGAAGGCGAGCGAGGCGAGTAGTATCGGTGCTTCGAATGCCACAACGCCGGAACATAGGGGACAGGATTATTCAGCATCGACTTCGATATCGACGGCTCCGGTTTCTGCTGAACGTTCCTCCATAGCGGAGAGACTACCTCAGCAGCTTGAGACCATGACTCCCGGGGGTGACGGCGACTTCAGGAGGGAGCTGTTGAAGGAGTACCAGATTCAGAAACAACGCGAATGTGATGATTACATACGTAATCTCTGTTCCTCTGAAATAAGGCCACAAAAACCGTAAGTATATTTCTTATTTAAAAAAAAAACTTTTTTTTTTAAATTCTTAAAAATTTTATTCTATTTCTAATACTTATTATTTATAACAATTAAATAAATATAACTGGATATCATAAATATTCTTAAATAATAAAATATAGTCCAATGTTTTCAGGATGGAGCAAATAGGTGATGCTGCATCAGCTTTCCCGTCGGCCGTCAAGTATACTCCTCCACCGAATGCAGAACACAATCAGAAAATACACGACCATCCCCCCCATTACATGAGGTAAAGATTTTTATCAATATAATGTTCATAGCTTTTATATAAATACATATTATTGGTTAAAATGACATGTTTAATATTTAAAAATATAAAATCAAAAACTTTCTAATATGTTTTCGTTTAATTAATTTATTCTTCGCGAACTTTCTTTGACTTATAAATTAAGCTGTTTTTTGATAATAATCACACAACAATAGCTTTTTTAGAAATTTATATTGAATATTAGTTAATATATTTCTAATTCCTTTTATTTCAGACAAAATGATATCAGCGAGTCCATCGAAATACCAGATTCAGCTAATGTAAGATTTATTATTATTTATTACCTAGAAACATTACATTACACACTTACACAAACATAACTACATAAATATTATAAGAATAGATACATAAGTTTTAGGTATGATTCTGTCTCTTGGTATTTATTGTAACCAATCATAGTCTGCATCTACACTTAGATGGAAGCGAAAGAGGAATATTAGTAATGCTTCGTTAAAATAGGAATTCATAAAATCTTTACGATTAATTCGTATAAATAAGCCATATTATATTATAAAAATCATCATTAAAAAAAACTATTCCATTTATACTCATTAAGCCACATTGAAGTTTGTCCTAGGCGCTGAATGACTTTGTTATCGACCTCGTCATCTTATTACGATATACGAATATCGAAAGGCATTAATTTCTTGTTAATTAATAAATTATGAACAGATTAAAAATCTTACGAACGATCAAAGATAACCGTTGAGATATATTTACCGCGACGTATCAGAAATTTCGTTTTAAAACAGTAACAAAGTGTGAACGCACTCGTCCGTGTCGCGTTTTTTCCTCGTCTCAGTCCACTGGCCATGTTCTTCCGAATACCTATATATATCAACGCGTAAGTGTAACAATTTAATTCAGTCTTTACGATATTTTGTCACACTATGTAATAATTAACCCACTTTTATGAAATGGTTAGAAGAGAGTTTTAGTTAGTTTTTTTTTTTTAATTTGTATATGATAAGATGCAAAGTGTGTGTTTGACTCTATATTGTGTTTTCTTGGTTTTCGTTGTTGGTTTCGTTATTTATCTGTTGGCGAATTTTCTATATTTAAAGTTTTATTTTTAGCGTAGTTTATCAATATTAATTTGTTGCTAATATATTATATTTGCTATCACGAAAAAGAAAAACTTCGCTATGCATTTTGGTAAAAGTTGTTTTTTTTATATATAATTGTAATAATATTAATTACAATAAACTAATAACAGTAATGATTATTTTTGCAAAACACATTAAATATAATTGTTAACAATAATTAATAATTAATTGATCTGAATTTACTTTATGAATATATTTTGCAACTTATATATCACTATTATTTGTATATTCAGTCAGGCCTGCGATTGGTATATTAACTTCACATAATCTGTTTTTATTTGTATATAAATAGGTTATTCCTTTTATTAAATCGAAACGCTATGCGAATGATTTGCTTTGAATAAGATATTATTTGAATGTTGACAAAAAATAAATTTAACAAAGGAAAAGTTCTTGCTCACTGATTTTGCGATATTGATAAAGTATGTCTTATGATATATATTATCATTGAATTTTTAAATGAACTATTCAACAGATAGAATTTTTAATCCGAAAATGATTTTGTTTAATTGCTTATATCTCGTCTGAACTACTCAAACAATCGCCGTGATATTTTGCATACGCGTTGGCAGGGGTACAGAGAAGGGTACCTAACATATAAATATACACATATTACAACAGTATAATAGTTATATTATTTGATATTGTGTATTTATATATAATATATACTTGTTTAGGTATACAAAAGCTAATATTCATTTTTCGTGGTTTTTAATTACGTAAATATTCTTTGTTTTTGATATTTATTTTATATTTCTTATGGTCTATTGTTTCTAGTATCAATTGTGTTTAAATACAATGTATTGTTTTAAAAAAAACTTTGATTTTGACGGCGATTCGTTTAAATTTACAAATTATATAAAAAATGTAAGTATATAGCTAGCTCCACACTTGGTCCCAACTTAATTATGTTGCCACAGTAAATCCCTGTATAATTTATACTAGAAAATTTCATCACGCGTCCTCACGTTTAGTAGTTGGCTCTGGTCTCGCATCCGAAGTAGCGAGGAGTTCAAGTAGGAGTATCAGATGTCACGATTAGAGCACTACACGGAACGAGTAGCATGCATATGAAGGAACGATTCCTCAACTTATCCGATCTGTGCCAAATACATCCAATACTGATCACAATATATCATTTCCCCTGCATACATAAAGTTAAAACTACTTGATCTTTTGCTGCTTTTTCACCATACTACTTATCGAGGAGCTTGTTGCCAGATGCGCTTAAAAAATTACCTTATTTGGAATGATGATGACGACGACGAACTGTTATTTTGCTTTATAAATGCGTCAGGCGTTTTTAAAACTGTTCTTTAAAAATACTGAATAATATCCTAATATGAAATATATATTATTTCTTATTAGAATTTTCAATCGTTCCAAATACTATATTGAGTAGGTTCTGGTCTGGGATGTTTATATTATCAAAGTCTAGTGAATATGTTTACTCTTACTTGCTTTATGTAGAGCTTTGTGCAGGCTCGTCTCGGTAGGTACCACCCACTCATCAGATATCCTACCGCAAAACATCTGTACTTTGTATTGTTGTGTTCCGGTTTGAAGGGTGAGTGAGCCAGTGTAATTACAGGCACAAGGGACATAACATCTTAGTTCCCAAGGTTTGTGGCGCATTGGCGATGTAAGCGATGGTTAACATTTCTTACAATGCCATTGTCTTTGGGCGTTGGTGACCACTCACCATCAGGTGGCCCATATGCTCGTCCGCCTACCTATACAATAAAAAAAATCAGCGTTTAATACATTAAATCTTTTGTTATGGAAGCTGTAACCGAGCCCCGGACACTGGATATTTATGTACAGGTTCTAACTCTGATTGCTTATATGTAAGTATTTTAATATGAAGGTATTATTCATGCATACTTAATACGTATTTAATTAACACTAGTTAGTTAAATAACTAAAATAAACATTACGTTTCGAGGCAGTCCTTAAAAGGATTAAAAAGGTCAGATGTCAATAGTTATGCAAAAATAATCTACACTAACGAACCTTAGTAATTCAGGGTAAATGCGTACAAGGTATTAAAACTCATTTTATCTTTTCACATAAGATAAATATGTTGCCAACATTCCGTCTCATGACGAGTGTCGTCATCGTCTGCATTTTGATGATTTAAAACAATGACAAAACCACATTCTTAAAATTTATGCTAATAAGGCAAGATTTAAAAATCAATTTCAGTATCAAATATATTTAAATGAAAATTAAGAGAAAGTTTGTGTTCAAATAGTCTTTTCTTTTATTATATGCCTACCAAGGATGCTGGTCACCACCAGCTCAGGGTATAATATGAACAATTTTGTTAGCAAAAATAGATATACGCGCTATTCAATCAGCGCAGGGCCAATAGGGTTACGTGCCTTTTCAGTAATAGAGGGATTAACACTGCCAAATTCAGTCTACCAATAAGAATTGGTTGAAAGGAAAGTTCAGTGGTTTTAAATAAAAGTTAAAATCCACTATCTCGGGGTCCTTATAAGATAGTCACTCCGAAAGAGGTACTTATTTCTAATTAGCAAGTGTGCAAACCACTGTACCGTGTCTAGTAACGCGTTATGTATCTAAAATTTAAAATTATGTCATGAAATTTTACTATCAGCGCATTCAGTGAAGTTTCACCTTATAAAAAAGGGTTTGATTAAAAAAAATCACCAACCCGCACTGTCCCATAACTGGGTCATTTACATGTTGCTATTTTTAAAGTAAAATATAGTAGCCCACCTATTGAAATCACTATGATCTCAGAAATCACGTATAAATAAATAATAATATTATAGGTTTAGCGGCTAACGGCTAAATTTCATAATTGTATATTTTATCCCCGTAATTTGTTTTGTACATTAATGTTTTGTACGTTTTATATTCTATCGCCAAACAGCAACACTTGGTATTATTGTGTTCCGGTTTAAAGGGTTAGTGAGCCGGTGTAACTACATGCACAAGGAACTCAACACCTTGTTTCCAAGGTTGGTATTTCTTAAGCGATGTAAGGGTAAGGGCTGGTTAATACTAACAGTGCCGATGTCTTCGGGCGGTGGTGACCAACTGTTATCTGTTATAAGGATTTACTAATTGAACACATTGCGAGCGAAGCGACTGTGACGCGGTCTGTGTATTTTTTGACTGATGCGATAGTATTGACTTTAACTACAATGTTTGTATGTTATAACGATTACTGTATATAGAATCTAATTTAACGTCTATATCGAATGGGTAAAAAAAAATACGCTAGGCACACTGATCTTCTATACAGCTATAGAACACTTATGCCACCAAGCGAGACTGATTTGAAAAAGATTCTTGTGTGTACATTCCACGTTTAAATATAATTTTAAATTAGATAGTGCTTAGGACGTCTGTAAATAAAACAAACAAATTAAACCACTGCAACACTATACTCAAGTAATATAACAAATACAAAAAGATGAGGACAACACGGTTCCATTATCGACAACGCGTGAAATATTTCTGTTAAACATAGATATGATTTATAAATATAAATTCAAAATAAGACGCGACATAAGACGATAATGACATTTGTTCACTTACAAGTATTAATTTTATTTAAGATGAAGTCCGTTAATATCAACGGCGTTACGAAAATTAAATATATGAACTGACTCGATATGATACCTCGTTATTGCGACTTATGAATTTCAGTAAGGCTATATTGTATATAATCAAATTCGAAACACATCGCAGAAATCGCCCGTGGAACATCAAAATGTTTGACGAGTAAGCGACGTTGATTAATTGTTATTATTTTATAAAATTTACGCATCAAAGTAGTACATATCAGAAACGACCGTCTCACGGTTGTCGACAATTCACGCGTGAGTAATTGTCTCCTGTCTTGTCTTGTCTTTGTCTAAAGGTGATATCATAGAAAAAAGCACTGCTGTTTTCAATTTACTATTTTTCATAATGAGAAAATAATGAAAAAATTTAAAATAATGTCCAATATTTAAATAATAATAATTTCGTTTTTTAGATGTAAAATAATATTTTATAAAATCGTCATTCAATAATTCACAATTTTGCTTTTTAAATTTTGATAGCTCTCTTTGGGTAAATATTCTCCCTGGTTTCGGAACCAAAATTACGTTCACTTATTTGTACGCGTTTATAAATTGACCAACACACTTTCTTGTTGAGAAGACACGATTTTAAATTTTGTTAAATACATTATGATCAATAAGCCAAACATATGCTATGCTACTTCACCCATTCAATATTTACTGCACAGTTTAATAGCAATCGTAATATATCTTATATTAATGGCCGTATTATGATTTGAAGAGGGATTTAAGCGATTAAATACACGCTTATAAGATTTTCAGCACAAAGGTGCTCTAGTAGAATAATCTCACGTGTGACGTATGATGTGTGTTCACCCCCTTAACGTACGAATTTTGTTACGTATGAATTTTAATTTAACTAATTTTGTGGCTTATAGGCCTATATTTTGTGGTATTTTTTGATATCCGACGACATAGTACAATAACAGTACAGTTATTTTTAAACAGGTTATATTTTTATCATGCATTCGTGAATTTATAGCTTAAAAAACAGATGCTTTGTATTTAAATAATTAAATATTTAAGAGCATAAATTATTCATTAAAATATACATTTCGAAATTGCTACATTCTTTTTAAAATTTCAATATTCAGTACGTCATTAAATTGATATATAACAAAATACTTAATATGCCAATATGCATCTGTATGTTTATATAAATGATATGTGGCTAAATATTTGTTATGTACCATCATATTTAGAGTCATGAGTGTGTTTATTTTATTATACAAACAGAGATGTTTATTTGCGATATAAATGAATCGAGTGAGAATCATATAAGTGCGCAAATGTGATATTGACTGGATGCTACTGCGCTTTCCGGTGTGTTACTAATTAATGTATTTAAGAAAACGTTTTCGTTTTCGAATGCGATATCAAATATCTTAATTTGAATATTGAACCACTTAACATTACTATTGACAAACAGCAGTACTATGTAATGTTGTGGTCCGGTTTGAAGGGTGAGTGGGCCAGTGTAATTACAGGCATAAGAGACATAACACCTTAGTGCCCAAGGTTGGTGGCGCATCGGCGATGTAAGCGAGGGTTAACGTCTCTCATAATACCAGTAGCTATGGGCGTTGATGGCCACTTACTTATATGCTCTACTCACATGCTTTTCTATATAAAAAAACTACCACCGGTTTTGTAAAGCAATCAGTTTCATTTTCTTTATCAACTAGTCGACTAATAGCGTTTACATACACTCATAAATTAATTAAAACATGAACTGATGCAATATGAATGGTCACCTTAACCTATTTTTATCTATATACATTTAGTTTACACACGACAGTTTAACAGTTTTACTATAAAGATAACGATAACGTAATAGAGAAAAAACGCTTGATTAAATTATCAGGTGGAATTACGAAATATGTTTTTTTTTTATAACGTTCGATACGTTTTTTTTCTTACAATAAATAAGAAAGTTTTTTTTGTTAAATGTTAATATTGGCTTGGTGAAATATGGGGTTCGTGAAAAGTTTTATTTATATATATATATTAGAGATGTGCCGATTATAACTTTGGCCGACTAGCCGACTAACCGATTAATTGATTGTAAAGAGACCGACTAGTCGGCCGACTAATCGGCCAAGCCGATCATGGTTTCGGGGGTTTCCGACAATTCCCATGACGCTTCGTTTACGCCTGATTCGTGCTTAAGACGCTACCGCTGCCTGCGCAAGTCTCGGAACATACCTCAGTTAGGTTCTGTGATCAAATGTTCGACCACAGACGACTCCTCCTAGTCGCAATTCCAAGTAGAACTACCTACAATAGTGCCTATTCCGTCAACTTCAGTGACGTCAGAAGTCAGTTTATTTCAGAAAAGCTATCAAATATAGATGATAGTTTTTCTGTTCAATAGTCTCGTGAAGACCCAAAATCAAGAGACATCTCATCAGGAGATATTGCGATAAGTGAAATGATTGCACTTTGCGGGTCGGAAAGGCGGTGGCGGCTAGTGCAGTTCATTTTCCTAACTGCCGTCGTCGCGTTTTGACTCTACTACCACTTACCATCAGGTGGAGCAGATTCATGTGCCCTTCTGGGAACCATATAACAAAAAAGTTTTTTAAGTTTTACAACTCATTGGCTGGGATAGTTTCAAAAATCATCGCCCAGTATTGCAAATTAAACATTTTCCTGAAATACATACTAATAATTAAGTTTCATAAATATATATCTTTCCTAATATATAAAGCTGAAGAGTTTGTTTTTTTGATGCGGCTAATCTCACAAATTACTGTTTCGAATTGAAAAATATTTTTGTGACGGATAGCCTATTTATGGAGGAAGGCTTTATAACATCACGCTAAAACGACGAAAAAAAATGCACGGGATAAAATCCTTATTTTACCCGTATGAAGTTAGGACAAAAGCTATCCGTCCCAACTTCATAAATATTTTTCTTTACAAGTAAGTAATTTTAAAGAGTACCAAAGTTAAGGTTTGCTTCATATTTCAAAATGCATAAGACTGATTCTAAAATAAAGATTAATGTCTTTATTAATATTGTAAGTTTTCATTTTAATGTAATTCCTAAAAATAAAAGAAGCCAATTAGTCGGCAGTCTTTGCCGAATAGTCGCCGACTAGTCGCCGACTATGAATGCGGCCGGATAGTCGGCTTTACCGACTAGTCGCCGACTAGTCGGAACATCTTTAATATATATATATCTATTATTTATATTATCCGACCCGATGTCGGATCCCTTTCAATAATCTTTGACTTACTTGAGCTCACTCGCTCTCCTATATATTATAACGTATCATTGTCGTCAACTGTATGTGCATATATAATGAAAGATGAAAAACGAAACAGTGTCGCTCGTCATTATATAAAGTACGTGTTGTGTAAATAGACCATATATTGATATGTAAATATGTGTTACAAAAGTAGACAAAAATATGAGCATAATTTTTTAACTTTCACTCTGTTTCGTGTTTGTTTCGGTCTAAAACATATCTAGCCTTCAATTATCATAATTTAAATTTGAAAATAAATTGAACTAAAATTTCATTTAAAGTATAACTCTACTTTTGTACCGCCCCCACACTAATTTACAAAGCCTCTGATTAGATATTGGTGTGTCCTTACAATTGATTAAACAATCACACAGCTTGTTATATTAAAATTTAATGAAAAATAAAAACAAGGTGCTTCGATTAATTTGATTTAAACAATGTCATATAAGACACTGACAAGAAGAAGTCTGAATAAATCATAATATTTTTATTAGTACGTGAGGTTATGAAAACATGTTATAAAAACGATGCATCGTTTTATAGTACATGATCATGAATAAATTTGTCGTTTGCATTAATTATAAATTCATCAATTATATAGCAATACGTATGAATACATTTCTCCTCGCTTTCCTTACAGTCCGGATTCTATAATTTAGTGTATTTTGTATGAATGCTTTCCTTCTTTGTTGCGTAATATGAATTATACTTGTTTTATGTAATTATATAATAGTATTAAATTTCAAAATATTTTCGATGATTTAGAAGTTAATTTTTGAATGCGTATTTATGTAAGCGGTTTCATAACATATTTTGTGTTAAAAAATTATACTACATTTTCAACTCATTTATACTAATATTATAAAGAGGAAAGATTTGTGTGTAAGTATGTTTGTAACGAATTGGCTCAAAAAGTACTGGACCGATTTTAAAAATTATTTCACCATTTGAATGCTACATTATCACTGATTAATATAGGCTATTTAATTGCAAGTAAAATAAGGATCCCTACTAAAACTACAATAATGTTACCCAAGGTGTAAAAAAAATGCCTATAATATATCTTTCATCGCATGCGCTGCGAAAACTATTGATGATAGAACGAATAAATGTTCTACAGTATAATAGAACATATCAATATCTACAAAAAAGTCCGCGATACCATATATCCAACCACTGTAGTTATGCCACTATAACTACTTTTTTTACATTTTAAAAGTTGATAAAAGCGCCGATAAAAATCAAACATCCCATTAAATATAATATTTTATTAAAGACCGTTTCAATATCTGTAAAATTATTTTTAATTTATTAAATACCAATCAAAAGATATAACGAATTTAAAAATGTCAATCTAATGAAAATAATGCAATATTAAAATAATGCGGTGTGGGTGACTCCGAGCAGCGTAGCGGGTGACGATGCGGGGGTAGGAGGGAAAGGGGCATCGATATCTATACTAATATATAAAGCTGAAGAGTTTGTTTGTCTCAGGAACGACTGGTTCGTATTTAAAAAATATTTTTGTGTTGTCCTTTTAAGAAGGAAGGCTCTAGGCTAATTTTTATTCATTATATTTTTATTAACTATACGCGGGTGAAACCGCGGGGCACAGCTAGTTCTTTATATGGAAAAAAGACGTTGATGTTTGTTGCTCGAACAAAGCTTTTAAAACTTCATTGAGACGGATGACCATTTTTGATAGTTCAAAAAAAAATGATAACGATAGGAAGCGCGTATATCCACAACCATTTTACCATATGCGAAGTAACGCTGTCTGTCTGTTTGTCGGTTACGCTTTCACGGCTAAACCATTGACCCAATTTTAATGAAATTGACCCCCCAACCCCTAAACGCGGGTTTGGGGGTTAGGAGGAAAACTACTAGCAAAAGTACTAGCGAAAACTAGTAAATCATTTATATCTTAGAATCTGAATCGGTTTAAATTTAAAGTAGAATGTGCCGCTATTTTATTCCATGAAATTTAATTTTCTTTTATGCTTGATTGTTAAACAAATTTGCAGACATAACAATCTATTTAAAACATACAAATAAAACAGTTATATTATTGTTCAAGAAATCAAGCAATTTTCTATGAGTGCTAGAAAAAAGGCCGTTTGAAGTGCCCTCTTCATGTATCAAGAGGATCACTAAGTTAGTATGCTTGTAACTCCGAATTAGTTTAATAACAGTAGCTAAATTCTGTTGTTCAATTAAACGGGAACTCGCTTTTTAAGGAACCATAAAATCGCCAAGCAACAATTAGCCACTTCATTTAATTGAGATGTAATTACCTCGACGCGAGAACGAATCTACTATCATATCGACGATTTCACTAAACGGACTGTTCGCTCTGACGATACACATAATATGTTATGTCTATATTTGAATTGGAAATCGTCTGGTGTGGGTTTCTGTTATTAACGAATACATAATTTTATATCTCGTATCTCTTTAATGACTTTGTGGTAACAAAATAAATGTCGTCGCCGTTTTCCTAGCTTCGTTCGACACGGACGACCTTCGATCAAACTTGGACTAACGCCTACGTTCGACGGTCCACGATTATTATTTATATACTTGCCGCTCTACTTGTTTATTATTTACCTCCTTGTCACCGTATTTACATACATCTACGGTGTAATTGTAGGACACGTTGATAATAATTGGTATTGCTGCGCGCGCGCATGCCGCCGTGAGTCATCGTCGAGCGTTTTGCGCACAATGCCGTCCGAACAGTCCAGTCGCGTCGCGGCATACTTAGAGGACATACATATTACTTAAGTCACGCTTTTGCACTAACGAGAATCGTTGTTTGCGAAACATTGTCGATAGTTAGTTCGTGAATTAAAAAATATATTGTGACGAGCTTTTGTGTTCTACCGAGAAAATGACAGCGGTGAAGAAGGCCTTGGCGATGCGGCAGTTGGATTCGATGTTCGGAACTATGACCTTAGAGGGAGAGGGCCGTCACTCCCCATTAGTCAGCTCCACCATCGAACACGACCCACATTGCGACGTCCATGGTCGTTGTAGTACACCTTACAGGTCATCTTTATATCTGCACAGCAGGGAATCAACACCTGGTTATCATAATGAGTCTATTTCACCGACAAATGGACTCATCATAAGGTCTGTAAATTTAAAATACAAGTGTTATTCAATTTTGAATATAAAACTATTTAAAGCTTTTTAAAACTTTTTAAAGACTTTTACTATTAATGTGATGTGACAGGCGTAGGGGTTCGCTGGGTATACCATCGTCACCTGTGCGAGAGATCGAGCATCCCTCGACATTCCCGAGCATTCTCCGACGAGACCGATATAGTCCCTCTCAGACGCCGCCCCGTAGAGACACGCCGAGTCCAACGCACAGGTTCAGCTCGAAGAGGCATTCGATGGGTTCATTCCCGAACCTGTCCCGTAGCAATGTAGTGAATTACAACAGACGTGACTCGATAAACAGCGCAGGCGTAAGAGATATGAAGAGAGATTACGTCGGGTCAATGAACTCGCTGTCGAGGAAGAGTTCTATTGATACGAAGAAATCCTCCACCGATTCCTTGGATACTTGGCATACAAATTGGGATTACGATCGGCACAATTCCATATCTTCGTTGGCGCATGACGAAAGGCTCTCTTGCGGACATAATAAGGTAACTGTGTTGGACAGCGACCCACTGTTTATCTGTCAATCGTAACAGCATCTCTTTCATGATCTCCTAATATGTAAATAATGATTATATTTGTTCGCGTATCGATGGAAGAATGCAATACATAAGCGTACGAAGCATGAGGTCACGTCTCCGTTTATTTGAATATTAATATTATTTAGTCATATGTCACACTTTTTTTTTGCCTCTATGACAATAAACCGTTGAAACGGCGGAGGTGCGTTTTGAAGGTTTCTTCAATAAATCGATATTGAGTATTGTTCAAATGTTCGCATACAATACACGTTATAATTAAAGCAAGCAACACGCTGGCTTATGGATAATTATTATACGCGATTAGATTTAGAACCGTTGTAATGATCTGACTACTTTTCACCGTTATACAGTTAATGAGCGTTACGATTAAGACTTACGTATCAATGTTTTTGTTAAGAACAACGTGCTCTGTTTGCACGCGATACCTTTTATATATATATACGTAATTATTTATTGTTATATTATTAGCTGAAACGAAAAGAAGTAAGGAATACGTTTTGAAATAGTTTAATTTGTTAAGGTTATTGATTATTGGTTTATAATGGAAGTTATTGTTTTAATTGATTAAATTATAACGAAATATAGTAACAGTTGTCGCTATCTTTAGATGTGAATTAATAGATTTTGCCTGGAAAGTAAATTAATCTGTCATTGTGATTTTATAAACTCATGTATTACAATAGCAGGTATATGTGTACCAAATGTTTTAGCTCCGCGCGATTCACCCGCGTTATACGTCCCTGCTCCGCCACCGTGGGCCGTATCGTGATTCTTGATGTTATATCGTCATTAGTTTTACAATAAAAAAATGGTTGCCTGTAAAGTCGGTTTACGAACGATAGTTTAACGTGACAACCTCATAACAAAACATAAGTTTTGTGCTGCCGCTGTATTTCTTCTCCTCGGACGCATAGGCCAATCGAGTGAAAGAGAGATAGATGCGGCGTAAGCGTACAATCAGCGTAACGGGACTATGAGCGTAACGGGACAAAGAGTCATCCTTTTTCGTGCATGCAGCCAGCGTTCATCGATTTATTAGACGTTGTCACGTCAAATAGCTTAAAGTTAAAAATATTTTTTTAAACTCATACTGTAATCATCATCAGTATTAATATAAAGTTATATACCCATAAAGTAGCTAGTAGACTCCCGAGATAAAAATCGAAATGGAATGTCTCGACTAGGCCACTCTACAAGGCACCGAGTCTTGACTCGAATGCCATACATGGTTACGTCGCTAGCACGCTAAATCATGACAATATTTACATCTCAACCGTTTCGTCATATAACATGGTACTCTTTAAAGAAAATAATTAAACGATCCCAAAAAAGGTGACACAATATTTTTTTTTATACATAAGTTTAATATGGATATACCGGTTTCGATACTCTGTGTTTTCGGAGGTCGTATATCAGTTTTAATAAAGTTTCGATGGTAATATTTTACAGAAGGTTAAATGTATTAACCGTTATAATAATAATGTTATAATATTTATGAAGAATATTTTCGTGATTTTAGTTTTATCCATTTATATTATAAAAAAAGTCGGTGGTAGAGCTTTGTGCAAGTTCGTCTTGGTAGGTACCAACCACTCATCAGACGTTCTACCGCAAAAAAAGCAGTATTTTGTATTGTTGTGTTCCGGTTTGAAGAGTGAGCCAGTGTATCGATGGTTGACATTATTTCTTACAATGCCAATGTCTATGGGCGTTGGTGACCATTTATCATTACGAGGACCAAATGCTCGTCCGCCTACCTATACATTAAAAAAAGCAGAATGCATCAGTCTTACTCATAAACGGTGATTAGCGGGCGATTAGTTAAACAATACTATTTCCCTCTTTCTAATGTCAAATCAATAATGACAGAAAGAGAGAAATCAGTTAACATAACATCCGCTAAGCAACTTTATAATTAGGTCCATATAGTTTTATGTGATAAATTATGATATATATTATTTTAAAAGATATAAAAAGCGATCACTTTTAGTGTAACCATTTGATATGTTTAATTACTGAATAAACGTACTTTACGAAATGAAAAAGATTTAGAAATTATATCTTCAAATCGTACTACTATAAATACAATTAGTTTGAACTCGAGTATTTATTAAGTATTCAAAGATATATAAAAAAAGTAAAAGATATTTCAATTCCCTCCCTGTGAGATACTACCAATACGAGCGTCAGTTAACGTCTCGTCGGATATTTACTTTTTACATGTTAAAACGCGTCATCGGCTTTTCAGCGATTCACGAATCAGTAGCGCCATACACATACGCAGTGAATGTATGCAAATAAAGAGTGAGGAAACAAAGTGAAATCCTCGCACATTACGTATATAGTGTTAAACGTATAGCGAGTTCAATCCAATCATGAAATCGGTTCAAGGGATTTATTTGTAACATTGTATGTATTGCTTAAATAAAACGAAAGCAACGTAACTTACGAGGCTGTTATTTAATTTTAATTATATCGGCAACTGCATTAAAGGAGGTTTGATATTTATTATTTCGCACAGTTTGCTAATTGTGAGTCTTCAAAACGGTTTCATATTTCTCATTAGAGAATCGCGTTTAGATTGAATATTCATATTTACTACATAAACTACTAATAGTTCTATTTAAAGATGCTAAATGGAAAAAAAAAACAAAAAATTAATCAATTATAATCATTCATTATTTATTACATATTTAATTTGAAAACACCTGATAATTTACTTTTGAATTATAAATGTTACCGAGAAAACTATCAAGATAAAGCGTTATTTTTACTTAAAACTTGTTTGTTATTATGATAAAATTTTAAACGCACATTTTGTATAAATAATTCCATGTAATCTTGACCTTACAACGTTACATTCTAAATACGTAAGAATCTAATCTAATTACGCAAAGTATGTAAAATGAACATCATTGATCTTGGGGCGGGAGGGATTTTCTTTTAATAGAATCACAAATTCTGTTTAGAGAAAACTAATATTATGTAACTTAAAACTGTTTTTTAAACTGTTTATCGAGGTTAAACTTAACGCATATTAATAGAAGCATCGTGACGTAATTATTTATTGAAGCGATAAACGAACCAAAACGCGTTAGACGCAAGTTTATATAAGTCAGATTGATAAATTTGAAACGGTATAAAAAATAAATTCAGTCGTAATTACGAGCTAATTTGGTTCAAATTTAATTGACACAAATATGTAGCTTTTTTAAATTATAAAAATTGAAGATTGATAACTTTCATTAATTCGAAAATTGCGTCTTCAAATTGATCCCGATTGAAAAAACTGTTTCGAATAATCGACTCGTGTGAATGCAGTTCAAGTCAACAATTTGACCTGAGTCTGACTCCAATTTAATCAATAGGATGTAATTGATCGAAGATTCCAGACGACATTCTCAATGATTCATTTAAATTAAAACTGATGCAACTCAGTGCGAAACGGTTTACGGCTATCACAAACATTTTTGCAATAATATTATTATACTTACAACTTTTTCGTTCTTAAATAATATGTTCTTCTTTTCAAGATGACCTTATATATGTAAATAATAGTTGTTATCAGTCTGATTATTGCATGCTGTGCGTGTAAAGTAATTGTTCTTTGTATTTATTAATAGGCTTAGTAAACAGTATTGATTGACCCTTCCCGAATCAAACTTAATTATTTATGTTAATTATAAAAAATGCACCTTATTTTACTATGTCCTAGTTCGGTACATTGCCGAGTTTTGTTACAGTCTGAATTGCAAGAGTTCCAATGTCCTGGTACTAAAAAGGCTAATATCAACCCTTAATTTTTGTGATCAGAATAGAAAAAAATCGACGGATCTTTGTTGATGTAATATATGCCTTGCGCGTAATATTGTTGGTTGTATTCGTATTGTTAATCTTATGCCTAAATACATTAATACTTTTTAAATGATAGGCAAATTGCAAAATTTACATTTTACTCAAAAATGTACTTCTGCCCTATTAGCACAAGGCATTATTTAATGAACAAACATTATGTATAATGACCTACATATCTATTTTTAACTAGTTAAAATGGATAATAGTAGGTACATTATCGAGAATGTTTAGTCTTATTTATAACATTGGTAACATGATAACTTCGAATGTGATTGAGTGATGTACGTAGAAACAATAATTGAAAGCTATTTTTTAACGTGTATCGTGATAGTGCGTCTCTCCGGAAAGAATAAAATCCTAGAGAAAGTGAACCGCTTGGACACTGACTAGCCAAACGCAGTGACATAGTAAAACGTTTTCACTTTGAACCCTGACTCTATTGTCATTTCATTAAACCTCTTGTTTCTAAAACACGGTTACAAATGCATAGAAGTCCTAAGCGCAACTTTCTTCATTATCATCCGACGCATAATAAAGTTTCCTCAATAGCTCAAATAGATATATAAGCTCTATAATTTGTCATCTCATCAAATTGGACGTACAGACATACAATCGTAAATAAATATCGTTAGTGGAAAAATGATTTATCTTTCGGTATTCGCGTGCATCTGCGTCAATATTTACAACAAATTCTTTACATGGGGTTTTTCGATACGTGACTCATGTATGAAGTCATATGGTCTCTGTTATGGAGCGTTTATTTACGTAATGTAATTGATGAGGTTCGAAAATGTGATTCTATTTTTAAATGCATTATATTTTAGTCATCATTGCTTGAGTTATTTTAAAAAAAAAATGGTCTTATATTCTGTGTCTATATCGTTCGAGTTAGTTAATGTGAAAACATTAATAATAAGCATTTCCAATCATTATAAGGGTATAACATACATATGATAATGCTTCATTAAAGCTAAATAAATTGGTATTATTTTTAGAATATCGTTAATATTCTTTTACCACGAAATAAACAACGTTATTTTACGCGCAATTCGATATTTTTATTTTGCTGTACTGTACAGTTATGGCATTCTCGTCTTTTTTCTAATCACTCTCCTTTAAGTATTAATAATTATTTTCATTTTACTCATGTAGGTACAATAATATGCTTATTTACACATTTGTTATGTAAATAAAGACAACGGATAGCGGCACCTTTAGAATGTTAGGTATTTCGTCATATGGAATGTACTAGATATAAATAAACACGGTACAAACAGATATTTAATTAAATCTCTAGTCTATAAATATATAAATTTTATCAAATAAATTCGCGATATTGATAGTTTTAGTTTTTTAATGGCGAGAGTAATAAGTTTCTTTTTTTTAATGTTTACGACGGACATTCTATTTATACATCTTTATTATTGCGTGTGTCTCTGGTATATATCTAGTGTATCTCTGGTGTATGTGTGTACTTCGTACATGTAAGAGTAAAGGTTTATACTCATAGTTTATTATTGAGTCAAATACAAACTTCGTATAGAAGATGTGTGACATGTTCCATTTAAACTGTTATCATGTCAATATGTATGTATCGTTCGGAGGGATGTGTAAACTTTAGAACTTCAAACATTGTGTCGCAGTGCAATGTGTAAACTAAAGTGCCAATTTCATGTTACACTTGGAAACTTTGTTTCATATCGAAGTGAGCTGTGACAATATCATTATATAAAATCTTATATTCTTAATGAAGAATTATTACGTTCGTTGTAATATAAGGTTATTATTAATATACACACTTATAATCTTTTCATAAGAGTATACGAGGTGAGATGTTCCACATAACCATAGAAAAAGATAGAACGAAGATGATATTACTAGATAGCGAATCGAAGAATCAGAATAGTTAATAAGAAATTTATGACTGCAACAGATTTGATCTTACACAATTATACCGCCACTGAACAGAATAAAATGTATACCCAGCTATCGTGTCTTTACGGCTACATTCTGGACTAACAAAGTATACAAACATTGCATACTTTTCCTACTACCAAACGTAAATATTAGTGTTAACGAAGCAGTGTAATTAAAGTGATGAATTTTCCTTATAATATTAACGCCATTGCATATTAGATCAATAACTATTAACCCTATGGTCATTTATGCCATTTATTTCAATGGTGAATACGACTTTTTTTAAATAATTATTTTTCGGAATTATTGCGTAATAATATGCCGTTTCAGTAAATTAGTATCTATTGTTATTCGAAATTAAATCCATAGATTTCCTGTGACATGTTTTATGTCCTTGCGGTCGCCTTACGTACTAATTATTCATTCATTTTCTCGTGTAGGATGATTTAAGATGATGAGTTTCTTGTGTTATAATGTTGTTTATGTTATGATCTGTTTATGGTTCAACCTTGGGTTCCATTACAAATAAGGCGGCTAATTAAATGTTTCAAGTTTTCCAGTATAATATGCTGTTGCGTAGGCGCATCATACGCGTTACGTTTTTTTTTAAATTATGATTTATAGCTTTTGTCTCGGTGATCTGTGAAACAATTTGTTTCAATTATCCACGTATAGTACAAGATGATTGAAGTATGTTTCTTGTTTATGATTTGAATTTATTTCCTTTATTCTATCATATAATTGTGTTCAGTTTGAGATACGATCACATACAAAAAACTTATTCGATCTACACGAAACAAATAAAAGTATTGTCGTAAAATGTTTTACGAATGGATAACAGTTTATGTTAAAGTATATATTATTAAATATAAAGATCATATAATACATTACACTTATTTCATATCACGTCGGACAATTACCGCGTTGTTGTAATCGTGTTGTGATTTGTTGTAAAACTTACCTCATTAATTCGCGCACTAATTTGGCTTAAATTTCGCGTATTTCTTAGTTTTATCTTTATGTGATAATGTAGAGAGATGAATGTCATCATCGGTTGATTTATTAAGGATATGATTACAATTATAGATTAATAAAATACAATTGGATTGAATCCAAATAAGGAGAATTATAATAATTTTAGAATATTTTATAGTTAGAACATTTCATCTAATACATGTTTGTATGAACATATCGTTGACAAGAAAAATCTTTGTGCCAAACACGTGTAAATAAAAACTCATTATTAAATAAATTAAATTATTCATACTTTCGCTATGCCCAAATCGAACGAATATTTTTTTTTTGTTTTAAATTATAATAAAGACAGGTTTCGTTCAGCTATGCCTCGTACGATCGTATCGATCTTTCTTTCGTACATGTATGTAAGTATTAATTTCGAAAACGAAAAAAATAAATAAATGTAACCCATCGTAATTGAAAATAATGTATCTAATACTTCTATGATATCAAGTATTATTTTTATTAGCAATGAATGATGGTCGCATTTTATGATGACCACTAGTCATAAATAATTTTGCTCTTGCGATATTTTTATGGATGAATAATATGCTGTTACATTTTTATAACCAAACTGACTTTTAAAGAATCTCCTTCAAATTGATGAAGAACGTGCTTTGTAGGTCTCACTATGTGTTCTATCGTTGGTGTACTTGGTACAATTTATATTACGTTATTACTTTAATATAAATTTAAATATACGTTACACATAAACATACATACATGTACACATGAAGTACATACACGTACTACATACATACATATGAAGTAGAATCGACATAAAATGGCTTCGTTTTGAAGTCTATTCGATTAAAATATATTATTTTTTATAATTTTGTATTAAATTTTTAATAATATTCAAGATTTATTTCCCAAATTGTCTTATGTAATAGTTACATTTATTATGTCATAAAACAGTTAGTGAGAATGTAAGAAGTAGCGAAAGTTACTCGACCACGTGACGAATTCCAAGATATTTCGAAAACCTATAATTTAAACTGTTTCGTGCAGGAATAATCAATCGATTGCGTTCACGCAATATTCCTACTGATAAATATTGTTACGAAATATAAAACGTTAACAGGCGCATACGAATTATAGCGAGTAGCGACGAAGCGAATAATATTCTTTTGTCGCGAATAATATACTATTAAGACTTAAAACATAGTTGATTTTCGCGTTTGTCCATTTGTACATCTATCTTACATAATATTTTTAATTTATTTTTAATAAGGGTTAGCAGAGTACAAGGAGATTGCCTGAACTGGGACGTAATGTTTGTGTTATATTTGTTGAATATAGAATTATTCAAAATAAGTTAAATTTCGCACTTATGCAACTGAGTAAAGTAGCTAATATTATATATGTTTGTCTCTTCGCATATTGACGATATTATTTCAAACAAAATAAAAATTAAAACATAATTATAAAAAATATGCCACACAACCTCACCGCACTTGAGTCTTAGTTAAATATTATATTGTCATTATCATTGGTAATAAAGCTAAAAATAAAGACGCAATTATATTTTTTTTGCTAGAACATGTAAAAACTAAAATTATAGTAAAATCTGACTCATGTTTCACATAACGTGAAAGTAATAGTCTACACTAATATATATCTTATAGATAATAGATAGAAATAGATAAACACTATAGCAATATTTATAAGCAATAAATATTCAGGTTTAACGACATTAACAAAGAGATATTTGCGCGCGCGCCTCCGACGAGCACTGTTTGAGCGTGTTGACCGAGGGGCTACCCCTTTCACTTGTATTCGCGTTCAACGGATCGAGCGTAACGCGTGCGCCTTTCTCTATGTTCCTATCTCTGTCTAATTCACGGTGAACGATGCTGAGCATCAGTGGTGGGTTTGCGCGGGCCGTCCGCCATCCGCGACAACAGTAGCGCAGTCTCGTCGGCAACATCCGCACGGAACCGAACTCGTCGCGCGCGGATGGTTTATCGTGTTCCGCCATGAAGTCGAAACCGGCACATTACGTTGACGCGCCGTTCAGGCCATGGCCTCCGCTTTCCCGTCAGGTGCAGCCGAACTTTTACTTTCGTCCGCCGGACCCCGCGGATGCGAGAAATTTCAAAACGTCCTCCTCAAAGTCCACTTATTCCGATTTCTCTGGAATGAGCGCGTACAGTAATAAGTCTCGGGACTACTATTTCCTATCGCCCAGCTACAGATCGGCGGGTGCGCCGACACCGAGCAATCACGCGGATCTTTATCTTAACAGAGAGAGACAGCGACAGATCAGGAACCCGAGCGCCTCATCCCCCGCTTGCCCTTGCAGTCGCTCTCGTTCCCTCGAGGACGTCCGCACCGAGGTGGTCACCGAGTGGGAGGACGATGATGAAAACGGCAACCGCATAGTTGCTCCCGCGACTAAATTCAATCGAACAGCATACAAAGCAAACACTGCATTCGAGAAACAGAATTTTCTAACGCGACATTCCATGGAAAATCTAATCGACAGATCTCCACAAGTGCCGCCACCCAAACGCATCAGTGCCTTTCAGGTAATTGAACAACTTTCTACGGAGACAGCGGTCTCATTGTGAGGTGATTTATTTAAACAACTACATTTCATTCTATATATTAACAAGATATCGTAGTTCTCTGTTAATTTGTTTGATTACTATGCATAAGTGCTAGTTAAAATGTATTTATGCGTACTTTCTAAGCTATGGTTGTCTACTTTGCACGAAGCGAATTGATGATTTTCCAGCCGAAGTTCTGGAGTGCATGCGATCTGTTTAGTTCTACTTATTAGTTGCATCGTGTTAGGAACAAGGAGGAAGCGATGGCCTGTCAAGCGCCGTTCAGCTCCGTCGAACCGCATCGGACCTTCCTGCGCGTACGTTGTAACGGAATATGTTATGTTAATATTTGTATTTATATTTCTTATCTAAAAAGTAAACAGTGGCTCATATTTGAAAACGCCAAAATTTAATTCGAAATTCAAATATTTTTTAATCACAGTCGGATATTATTCAACATCGAGCTGTTAATTAACTGATAGACAGTACATGCTATCACACCTAAATAATATTATAATGAATCAAATGCATGCTATTTCAGGTTTCCAGGTGATTCGGACGATATATTTTATTCTACTGTTGCCTAATGTGTATTGCGTTGCGAGTGTGAATTCTATTGTGTATTCGGACCACTTGAACAAGTTTTAGTAATCGTGTTATTATGATGTAACACATAATTATTGTCTATATTCGTGTTTCGTGTGTAATCACTTTTACTTCTGCATTTGAAACATATTTTTTTAATGCATTGCGATTTATATTTTATACAATCTATATACAAACGACTTTTATATAAAATGTAATTTAATCTGTAAAAAGTAATAAGTAATAGAGTTTAAAGCATTTCGTAATGAACGAGAGGATCTAATTAAAATTTTAACAAAGATTTTTAATATAAATAAACAGTGCCCTCATCGAGTGACAAAGATGTCTTATTAATTTACTCGTCTCTTGTTTCTTAGAGTTTTCACGGTTTTTTTTTAATACAAATAATTTAATTCAGTTAATGAGAAATAAAACAAATTTTGACATTCAACGTAAACAAAGCTTTTGGGTAAATTTAAAAATTCAAATGTTTTATATTTATAATAATTGTTGTTAAATGTACAGATGTAGTAATATTTCTTCATCTCAACCTATTATGTCATATTACGAATATAAATCTATCTTAATATATAAAAGAAAGCGCCTTTGCGTAATACATATTTGAAATCTTCGTCAGTATATCAGCTTTCTACACAAAAACCGAACGTACTGCATAACATTATATGACAACCGTTACGTTTGCTCTAGCACTCGTCATATATATCGTCACATACTTATTGCCCGTATCTGTTCTTTTACGGAAATACTCGAAAAAACACCGTATTTATTTTTATTAATTCCAACGAAATAATTAACATTTACTTAAGCTTTTTCGGTTGGTTTGGGTGCATGTTTATTAAAAGTGGAAAGCTATTTCTTAATATGAATATATTAAGAAATAGCTTTCATCAATCGCAATAATTATGTTACGTAAGTATATAAACAAATAGAGTTGGTCACTACGCTTGCCATTATCAGACGTTTTTGAAATTGTCATAACTATAAACTCATGTTTATACTGACAATTTCGGCCGCGATTACGGTATATTTACCTTAATATATTCATATTAAGGTCGAATTTATGTGTATTATTTTTAGGTCGTTTAAAATACGTTTGAGGTCGGAATTATTTTTGTGAAAAATTACTCTTTTTCAGTAAAGACCTATATAGATAAAAAAAGCAAGCATCTAAATGCAAACATTGAGCCAAATCGTTAGATTCCGAGATACACAAAATAAATTAATATGTAAATATATATTCTTCAAGAATCATTTTAATAATATTATTTGTAAGTAGTGCCGGCAGTGTTTATCTGTAAGAACTCACTTGGTATATAACTCGTAAAATGTTGATTTACTTACGCTATGTATTTTGATCCGTAGGTCCTGGTCTGTTACCCATACTTGCCACCTTTGCCCTTGCCACCTTAGAGTACAAATCTACCCCATGGTGGCAAGTACGCAATTCTACAGAAGTGTGGCAAGTAAGGGTTAAGTATGTTACTATTAACGTATCATATAGTCAATGAAGCATACAAACTTCTCACACTACACGACCGTTTTCCGAGCTGAATTACGATTAAGTTCTTTAATAATATCTCTACTGTAGTAATATTCTACGAGAATAAACTCGAAACTCACGGCAAAAATCTGTCGTGAAATATAACCATGTGATACGCGACAATAATTATAACATTTCAAGAATACACGCATCAAAACTGTGTATCGGCATATATCAGTTGTCAACATTTCAATGAAGCGAGTTTTTTTTATAGAATAGCACTGATGTTATAAGGTAAAGTTATTTATTTAAAATAAGTGTTTCGTTACCGTTACAATACAATTTGTATGTAATGATTAAAAATTCATACGATTTCTTTATTTTATCTATTCCATCGAACTTACCGTGTTTTACCTTGTACATATGTATAACACCAGTCGAACAATAATTAAACTTTCTCTCATTCGTTCGCTTATTCAAATTCTCGGAGCGTGTCGGTTTCATCGCACAAAAGCTAACTTATATTTATATAAAAAAAGTATCTAATATAATTCTTTGGATATAATATAATATGTTAATAGCAACTTACTATAAACGTTGTTTAGGGGACGATTACTTAAATAATCCCATGTCTTCTTTTTACGAGTGATTTTTTGATTCGCCGGTTCTTCTCAGGGCTGGGTGTTTCTTTTCCGAACCGGTAGTAGTTTCCAGTTTGACAATCAATAAGTAAGTGTAATACTTCAATATTGAATAAAGTAGGTATTTTGAATTTGAATTTGAATTTTGTCAAAGTATCTCTTTTTTGAGGAGAAGGTTTGGAGTTTATTCCGCCGCAATCCTCCGATGCGGGTTTCTCCAATGCGGTTAATACAAAATTTACTATAAAAAGCCAATTTTTAATTTGCTAATGAATTGTTTATTATTAAAATATTAAAACTCCAATAGTTGAAATCATATTTATACAATAAACACTAATAGAACATATTATAAAAATATGAATACCTAATTCTATAATAAATTAAATTATCTTTATTACTTTTATTACTTATACAGTATTTTAGATTTATCCGTAGATATATAATAACAAGTATATTCTGTTATATAAAGCTAAAAAGTTTGTTTGCTTGATTGAGAGCGCTAATATGAAAATATGTTCGATTTGAGAAAAGTCTTTGCCCTTTTCATTTTTTAAACATTAGATATTTCGACTTTATCTTACCTTACGATGGGCACCACGTTGTAAGAAATATTAACCATTCTTTACATTGCCAATGCTTCTAACGTATCGTTATATACTGGCACCCCCCGAACCGAAAGACCACTAGGTATTGCGGTTTGGCGGTAGAATATCTGATGAGTGGGTGGTTTCTACCCCATCAGTAATAGTAAGATAGCCCATTAATTGAGGTTTATAGATTAGTAAGGATACAGATGAGTTGTAAAGGGAATCATATATGCTAAACCCAAATCAATACTGTAAGGGTGAACGAATGATGTGACGAATAGTCAGTAGGCTAAGAGCCGCGATAACCAAATCGATAGCAGAGAATCTCAACCGAAGTCTGTCAGTTCAAACGCGGGCAAGTACCGCTGGTTTGCCATGTGCTTAATTTGTGATTATGAGTTATCTCGTGTTCGCCGGTTCGGAAACATACATGCCAGATAAGAATCGTTGCCAGATAAGGCGTTGTGGAATAAGTTTCAAACATTTTTCTATTCTAATCATATTTTTTTGGGATTTACACAATCACGACTGTTCCATTATACTTTTTCCACAGACGTATACACAATACAATAGCCAAACCCTTAAAAAATGATTAATTGAAATCCAATAAAAATCATAACGCATTTTAGCAGATTCGTATATAGAATATATCACATCGATCGAATGATTTGTACTATTCCATTATCGAACTTTTTAAATTACTTAGACAAATTACTCAGACTCCCTGTCTTGACACATTCCGACAACAAGAATCTTACATTTTTACACAAATAAAAGTAGTAAAGTAAAAGCCTGTGAATGTCCCACTGCTGGGCTAAGGCCTCTTCTCCTCTTTGTGAGGAGAAGGTTTTTGGAGCTTATTCCACCACGCTGCTCCAATGCGGGTTGGTGGAATACACATGTGACAGAATTTCAATGAAATTTGACACATGCAGGTTAGGTTTCCTCACGATGTTTTCTTTCACCGTTAAGCACGAGATGAATTATAATCACAAATTAAGCACATGAAATTCAGCGGTGCTTGCCCGGGTTTGAACCCACGATCATCGGTTAAGATTCACGCGTTCGTACCACTGGGCCATCTCGGCTTACATAAATAACAATTAGGAGAATCAATTTTTTATTCAAAAGAAATCCAAAGTTTTTAATGGAATCCGTCCAGACTTAAGTCTATGAACTATTAAGTTTCAATCTTCTTGAAATGACAGCAGTGGTTTTTGACTGGCTGCTACTTTACTTTTATTACTTCATATTTAAATCTATGTAATATTTTAAGAATAAGAGAATGCACTGTTCTCTTAACTGTATTTGAAGTGATTGATGAACAAATTAATTCCCTACATTGAGACTTCACTGTGGTTTTCGAAAACTATTTACTAAACAAACAAAAAGTATAATCGTTTCAAGTTTACTTTATTACGATGACTAAAACCTTCGTAACCACGACCTTAAAATCAGTTTTTTTACTTGTTTGCCTTACCTTCTCATATAAACATCAGCTGATGTTAAAAAAGAGTAGAATAATAATTTGATCTTCGAACATAAAAATTGCTGCAATAGGTTTCTAAATTGTGACGTCAGAACACTTTCAAATTTGAAGTGACGTGCATTTAACACATTTTATCAATGTAATTTTTTTTTAATTTATGTTTTGCAGTCTATGAGCTATTGACACATACTTTTTTAAATTTCCAAATTGCTAATTTAGATATTTGTTGATAAGGCAAGACAGCTAACCTAACTTAAGCTTTTATCATGTACTAGCGAGCGAGACAAATTTGTTTGATTAGTCTGGTATTGAATATGAAAAAAGATTTTGACTCTAGTACCCTTAGATATGACACATATTATTACGCGACATTCTAAATATCTGATATATACTCTACAGTCCGAAGAGGCCGTAGAGGAGAGGATCTTGGCGCGTGGCCAAAATCGGTATCGAGGGGGTGGCTTGCACAAAGCCCTACCACCAAGTATATAATGATGATTAGGAAATATCATTTCAGGAGACTTCTATTCTAATGTTTCTATGTAACGGTGTCATTTATTGTAATTGACTACACAATTAGTGTAGCTGCTAGCTTATAAGGCAAAAGCCGATGTTTTGGTGCATGATGCCGGACGGGACGATAAAAATACTTCCATTTGGGTCGAGATATTTTCAATAATTTACTTGGTGGTAGGGATTTGTGTAAGCTCATCTGGGTAGTTATCGCCCACTCATAAGATATTTTACCGCAAAACAACAGTACTTGCTATTGTTGTGTTCCAGTTTTAAGGGTGAGTGAGCCAGGGTAATTACAGGGACAAGGGACATAACACCTTAGTTCCCAAGGTTGGTGGCGATGGTTAACATCTCTTACAATGCCAAATTCTATGGGCGTTGGTGACCACTTACCATCAAGTGGCCCATATGCTCGTCCGCCTTCCTATGCCATAAAAATAAATTAAAAAAATATATCCTGGAATTAGAAGTTCACAGTGTTTATATACTCGTGCCTCAGAAATCACGTAAAATAGTCGGTTCACATTTTTAATTTCATAAAACGGGTAACGAACACGACCGGAATCACGGCCAGTGCTTAGTAATTATCATTAGTGTTTCTGTTGCTTGTGATTCGATGCACGACTCTGTATGAAATTGAATACAAGTCAGCAACCATGTCCGTGATTACTAAGAGTAACGAATCGTTATCAACAACAGACGCTCGATCTCTATAATTATTTACAATGTATTTGATAATGGGGCTGCTTTTGTTGGTTTATATAGTTTAGGATGCTATGTATACGTACAGTTTGGTACCAGATCACACACTTATCAATTAGAAGTAATATTATAACCATATGAATCATGGAATCTTAATAATTTGTGGTCGTAGTAATAAGTAGTGTTTGAAACGAGTAATATTGTTATACTTTCCTAAAGTCAATGGATGATGAATTCCGTTAACCATCATATGGTAATAAAGAATAAGATAATTTTTAGCACTTATGACTTTACAATTGAATAAAATTACAGCTTTTATGGGAAGTTTCCCATACTATTACGACTATTAGGAATCTGACAGTAATAGTTGACATCCGTGGTCATGATAGTGACAATCAGAGGTTGAGTTGTGTCGATGAATTGGTTCCCACTATAGGGTTCGAAAACATCGCGTGACGTCGAGGTCAAAATGTCTTAAGTACGTAGGCAAACTTGGCCAATATTAATTTTATTTTTTATCTTATAGATTGTTTTATGGTAATTTTCTTTACATCAATCGTCTGACAATCTATCATTAATGATTCTACATGGATAATCTAAAGTCTAAACACTCGAAAATATTAAAGTAAGTTACTTAAGTTCAAGATTTTTATATACTAAAAATCTGACTAAAGTTGGTGCCAAACCCAATATGTCTTACTTAGCGTGTTAAAAACTTCCCTCTTGTAATTATGAAATATAATTATAATAATTAACTTACAAATTATATTACTGAATAATAACGATGATAGCTTGCGGGATGGCTAACTAAATTTGTATGTAAATTTATAAAAATATTGTTATAATTCTTCAAAGGCTTGGCAACAATTACAAGCAGTTTTGTAGTATTTAAATTAAATTTTAACATGAAATAATATTGGTCTAATTAGTTTTTACTTTACATTTTATATATACCTAGAAGTATTTAGAAGTTTGCCACTGAACTGAAGGAACCTTTTTTTATCCGTATGAAACCTAAGTGCACTAATATCAAAGCTATGTGCATTTTTTCTATATTACTAAGAAACTATTGAACACTAAAAGTATTTTATGTCACTTTCAAAATTGCATTAACATTGCATGATATTAATATCGATCGAGTATCGAGAAATCGAATCACCTATCGAGCATGATTATGCTGGATGTTGGACTATTAATTGCGGTGTAATTATATCTGAATGTTTCTTTACAAGGACAGTTACTTGACTATTAATTATGTGTAGGTCATGCAGTTTTAACGAACACAGTTGCAAGCCGGTGTTTTCCTGTTCAGTTACATTCCTACGTTTTATATTTATGCTACACTAGCCTTAGCTCTTTGTTTCATCCGCGTTCACGGAGTATTCGAGTACATGTATGTTTCACGCATTGTTGAATTGTTCGCTATATTTCTTGATTTTTAGTTATTGCTCGTCTGCTATGAGGTTCTAAGGTCATAGTATGAAATTAATGTCAATAAACAGCTGTTCTACGACTATATTAGCGAATTCTGCTGTACAAACTCGCCAGCCTAATTTATGTATAATTAGCATTGTCCTTTCGCGTCCAAGTTAAATCTGGATTATATTTTTAAATGGCAAATATTTTTCACTGATAAAATAGATGAAATCTATGTTTGTTTAATTTTCATAGACGCTAGAGATGAGAATCTTTTATTGTATTGCGAATTAGCAAAATCGATTTTGTAAAGAGTATTGTGTAGAGTTGAGTTGTAATGAGTAGATCGAGTTTGTATATAATGTTGTAAAGATTTTATTAAATTTTTGACTTAACTCTTTGTTGAGTAAAAGGAAATTACATACAGTCCCGACAGCCGTGAGTGCTTCAAGATTAACGGCGCTGCAGACTTATTTATTCTGAACCGCTACTGAGAATTTCGTGATAGAAAATTTAATTATTTTAAAATGTAAAAATGATTTTTATAGGAAGGTGATTTTCGAAGAACGTTTTTTGTATCGAAAAGTCTAAGGTTACTGTCCCGTCTCAAATTTTATTTGTGTGATCGTCTTGTGTCTCGCATGAGTAGATTATGTGAGTCTACGTCAATGATATTATAAGTAAAAAGGTGTAGATAGGTTACAAGCGCTCCGTAAGCATTTCTTTGAAATTTTGATGGTAATCCACATTTCACCTCAGTCTTATGTCACCATTGTCAATAGATAGACGTCACGTAGCGAGTACAATTTTAATAAAAACTGACCCAAGATAACCAGAAATGCCGTCGTGTGCTATGAGATATTGCACAAATTATTCTAAAAAAACTACTAAAACTCAAGGAATCACATATCATTCGTAAGTTTACTATTTATCTTAATATTTTCACAAATCAAATATTATATTCATAAAATATGACGTCAAAAATGAATGAATGCAACAAAAGTATACTAATGAACGAGTGCAATAGAGAAAGACGACAGTACTGATCAAAGAGTAAAACAAACAGTGGGGGCAGTTGGCACATATATAATAATTTCATGTTTGTTTTATTTATATATATGAAAAAGAAAATTAAATTATTAATTATGTTATATTACTAAATTTAAATCAAAATATAAATAACTTGTCAAAATATAAATAATCAGTGTAATAATCAGTGGCAATTGCATATCATTAGAAAGTATCACTATTCTGAATTGTTCTTCTGCAATCTCGAATATCAATTGGACATCAGGCAAAAGAGCATCAAATGATTACTTTGAATTAGGTTCGACAGAACCAGAAAAAAGCCCCCCTTGCAAAGTGACAAGATTTCACAAAAAAATGTTGATACATTTGCGCAAGTGCTCAACAACGTATATTTACCGGATCATTTCAAACAGATCGTGAGTTATATATCGGGCTGGATTGCAAGGAAAATGGTTAGTGTCTTGAAACGTGAAGTATGTATAAAATCTCTATTTACGCCCAAAAAACTGTGGTTTCACAAATTAATTTCCATTAAGGATATGGGTGGCTTGTACTATTCAAGTAAAAGCTTGTTTACTGTTTGTTTAAAGTCAGAAAACATTTTGAAGTCTCACATAAAACAAAATGGACTATACTTTACGAGAATCGAAAACATTTTAATTATAAAAAATCGTATATTAAAATCATTTGTCAGTTCAAAAATATTTAATGAACTAAACGAACATGCGATGCGACAAACGCCTACTTTAAACCACCGTTTGCTTTTAATAAAAGCTATTATAGAAAAGTATTTGAATGTTCGTCTCCACGCAGAAAACAAAAACAACCCCGATTTAAAAAAAATAACAAAAAGACAAATTAGAAATAAATTAAATTTATTTGAAGGCCACTGATACCATTATACACTTTATTTGATATTAAATTTTTATAAAATTATTGATAGTTTTTATTTACCTATTTTCGATGAATTTTTAGTACTTTTACAAAATGAATTTATGAGTAATCGCATTCATAGGCATAAATCCGGGTAAGAAAAACGTAGTGTCTGATAATTTATTCTATGTCGTTTCTTTGACACGAGACGATGTACTCTCGCAAATATATTCGTCTTTTTTTCACTCGTGATACTTAAATAATGCCACCCTACTTTAGTGACGAATTTTAATATAGTGTGTATTTTGCAATATAAAGTTATTTATGTGTGCGTAACAGTGTCATTTTCGTAGATTGAATGCTATGTATGTAACCTATCTACACCTTTTTACTTATAATATCATTGGTCTACGTAAATAATATTTTAAATATGATATATGAAGACGCCTATTTTCAAGTCGTCAATTATCTTTTTTAATACACAATGCATTTAACGCCAGTTAAAAAAAAATAGACGTTACATTTATTAAATAAAATTCGTGTTTATTACGTGATCAGATATTATAAATATTTGATTTATATTATATAAAACTGGGTCTAATAACTCACAGGTACGTAAACTTCGAAATAATCTTATAGAATAAACACAGGCTTACATACTCACTGATATAATGCTTATGACGTCATATAAGCGTATTTACCAAGTTTTCTCAAATGAACGAAGTCCTTGGAGACGTTCCTTTAGTCGCTTTTTAATTACCATATATGTCGGAGAAGTTTGTTATCGTAAAGTTAATTATAATGATCCACTGTTATTTACACTATACAGACACCTAACAACCCTAATTAAATCTGTTCTTATGAAGTGTTTTATTTCAGACACAGACCAGAAACGGAGGTCAGAGCGCGCCGCTGTCAACTCCAGTAGCTGTCCCCGAAGTGAACGGATCTCGTCCCACCTTCAAACCGGTCACGGTGCTGGAAGATCTGCAAGCGGTGCGATGTGCGGAGTTCCATCCGAACGGAAAGTTGTATGCTGTTGGATCTAATACGAAAACGCTGAGGATATGTACTTACCCGAAAATAGACGATGTCAAGTGAGTAACCCCGCCTTTTTTGCGCTTTTAATATTTGTGAAAGATATTAATAGTTCGCATAATTCACTTTAATTTTGTTAATACCGAGTTCCCGGTACGAATAATTCGTGGTATAAGGACAAATCAAAACAATTCAACCGCTAGAGATTATATTATATTACTGTGTTACGAGACTTAGTATGAAATATTACCGAATATTTAAGAATTACAAAAAACGAGTCTAAGTAGGTACTAGGTCTATATAAGTAAATGCGCATAGAGCGTCTAAATTTCCCATTGCTAGGCTAAAGCCTCTCCTTTTGAGGAGAATAGTTTGGAATTTATTTCACCAGGCTGCTCGAATGCTGATTACTCATCCGAAACATATTATGCAGGTTTCCTTACGAAATTTTCGTCCGTTATCCGAGACACAATTACACATTACATATGGAACATTATATATGACACATTATAAACACAATTTAAACATGTGAACAATTACGGTACCTGGGTTTGAATCCGTAATCATCGGTTCGGGTTCAGGTTTTCTAACGAAAAACATCTCGGCCTTCTATACGATACGGATTACAATCGTAAATAATTAAAATGTGCGATTTTGTATTTAAAACGAAGCGTATTATTTAGATCTAGTAATTTCTATGTCTCTTTGTCTTATAAGTTGTTTACGCAATCATGACATAATTCAAGAAAACTGACGTTTAGATTTTATATTCTATTGTAAGACTGGTTCATCTCTTCACAGTGCCTCATATATATTGTATAATACGTTTCATATCCTGTATTATATAGCTAGTGTTAAAATTTTAATTTGTATCGCTTTAAAGTGTAACTCAAGAGCTTACAGTTTAAAGCGCGATGAGCATAAAATTTCATGTGGCTATTCGTGTGGTGTCGCGTCGTTCGAGCTTGTGTCAGAGTTCCGTCAAGGAATAGAGGGTGCATCTGTGTTTGCGCACCCAATTGTGCACTATAATATATCCTTCGCGGTAGTTGATACTCCTTTGAGATTTGATTAGGTTCGGTTGGTAGGATAATAATACAAATTATTTTGTTCTCCTTGCAAGCAATATTCAAAATCAAAATAAAACTTATGAAATTTTGAATAAAGCTTTTACCATATGTACCGACGTTTAAAGTAACATCCTGTGAATAAATAAAGTTAATAATTGAATGATTAAATGAAAATAAATTAAGTTACGCCGACATGAAACCTAGTAGTTACTTTTTCTCACCTTATCTTTTTATATAATAATATAATAAACTATTAACTACTCATTATATCCGAACTCTGCAAGCTTAATTTCACGTAACATGCATAGAGTAAAAAATGCAAAGGTCACGCCACACACATAAATTATGTCCCAGTCGGGTGAAAAAGAAGTTTCGTACATTATTTTTTCCAGAATAAATTGGCAATAAAGACAATGACAGCAGCGTACAAGCTGTTCTTTTTACTAACCGAATTATTAAAAAAAAGTATTAATAAAATACAATTGAAATAAACTATAAATCCTTTAGCCTTATTAGAATCCTTTAATTTCCTATTATATGTACGTTAGTACCGGTCGGTGACGTCATCTCTGTCCCTTGGTCGTCAAGTTACCTTCATTAGACGACCCTGAAACTTGTACCTTTCTCAATTAACGATATACGGTTTCGTGGTACGATTATGACTTAGAAGGGTCCGTTATGTTTTTGTTTGTTTATTAGTCGAAATATATTCGAAACTCGTAATTTAAGTATAAAGCAATATTCGAAAAAAGAATAATGTCGACAAGAAGAGGTAACCAGTTACGGGTGCTGGATGCCCAGGCATATGATTAGACATAAAGATAGAATAAAAACAAAATGGCGCGATCTTTAATAACGAAATGGGACATGGGCAATCAACTTTTACTGGTAGAAGGTCAGGCTAGTTAACTAACTACTGGTTATTTTACTGAGAAATATCAGTTTCAGTTTAAACAGTTAATGAGCCAGTATAATAAAATCTCAGTGGTACGAAACCGGTGGCGCAAAGCGGTGGTGACCATCGGCTCTCCCATTTGTCTCGCCCGTCTTCCTCTTATCAATACTTTATTGATTGCTTTATTATATATAATTTACTTTTAATTTGACTGCCTCGTTGGTCTAGTGGCTTGATATAAGGCCGCAGACGCGATGGTCCTGGGTTCAATTCCCAGGTCGGGCCAATAAATAGTTATTGGGGTTTTCTCTCGGAAAATTCTCAATAGCAGCCCGGAGGCTGGAAGTTGGAAGTGTGTACACTCCCGTGCCTCGGAAAGCACGTTAAGCCGTTGGTCCTGCGCCTGAACTCTTTCCGGTCGTGTCGGATTGCCGTCCCATCGGATTATGAGAGCTAAGGAAAAGAGAGTGCACCTGTGTTTGCGCACACACTTGTGCACTATAATATCTCCTGCGCAGTTGGCTAATCTCTCTTAAGATTGGCCGCCGGGGCCGAAATCGGTCTGGAGGACCTTATATAATTTATTTCTTTAATCATAACCTAAATCTGTCTCGTGCAGTTTGGCTTACTCAGATCTGATTTGCTCCCAATAGGGTATCGTATTGCTTTGCCTGTAATCATTATATAAGGTCAAGGAATAAATATGAAAGTTTAAACGAATTTAGTCCAATTGTTACCTATTCTAAGCAAGCAATTTAATTCAAGAAACGTTTTCGGTATATAAATGTATTAAAAATGTTTAATGAAGTCAGTTTTTTTTAAATGCAGTGTTCCATCTGCTTTCCATAAATTTTTTTTTTGAATAGTTAATGGCAATGGTCACCATCGCTCATAGACATTGTAAAATATTAACCATCACTTACATCGCCAATGCACCACCAATCTTGAGAACTAATATGTTATTTTCCTCGTGCCAGTGGCTCACTCATCCTTCAAACTGGAACACAACAATATGTTAATAATTAGTGGGTGATACCGACCCAGACGAGCTTGTAAAAAATGCCATGTACATTTTAATTTTAAAACATAATATTCAGAACTTAAATTATGATTTATATAAGAATACAATAAGAAATTGCATCATAAGTATAGTACAATCCAAGGTCTATTATACAAAAAAAGTTTTATATCATTCGATAAAGGTCACATTTCAAGACATCAATACTTAACATCATTGAAATGCCTTAATGTAATATTTCGTCAGGTGTCATTTAATGTTAATAATACAGTCAGAAAAGGCGATTTTCGGCTTAAGATACGACGATGTTGACGTTGACGATACGACATGTCGGGCACCTGAATGATTTGATTGAAAATTTTACAGCATCCGATATTGAATATCGTATCGAAACTGTAAATATTAATACATCAATACCGCGGGGAGGTAAAGGACACTACATTATCGTATGACAGAAAGGAAATTAAAGTTTTAGATCATTATAAGTTTATTTTGCGAAGATTTTCTTTGAAATCCCGAAGTGATCTATTAATTATTATTAAAATCATATTATACAGGAAGATGAGTAAATTTAGTCATCGTGGTGTGACCTTTAAGTTTTATCCTTTGTTCTAGATCTTTAATTTTGGTCGCGTTGTTATTTGACGTTTTGCATCGTATCCCTCGGAAGGTGTTCAAGGTGCGTTTTGAATAGCTAGTAAACTAGGTGTAAGAGAAACACCGACTGTTACTTTCAGTATATTCAAATGATATATAGTTAGTTTATTATATATTTTAGATAAAAAAGTCCAAGTAAAATAAAGAGGAAACAAAGGACACAGTCTTATCATCCGCGTAACACGGAATATTTAGTAGAAGTAGAATTATATCAATCGTAGCAGTTCTTGCTATGTATATAATAATTCTACTTGAGAATTGGATTATTAAATGGAAAATACTTTTTTTAAACCTGATTGGTAGGTAGTAAGATTGACATGTTAAAATAAACTAATTCTTTAGTTTTATTTCTCGACATATAGGTCTCACTATAAAATCATTAAATCTCTACACTGCGAAAGCCTATAAGAATGCGTTTCGAGACAAAAGAAATAATTGCGGAACATATTACTATAACTCGGATTTGCTATTTTTTATTTCATTTGTATGACGTTGATAATATTGTGATTTAAAAAAAGTTGATTGGCGTTATGATTATGATTGGAGTTTCTTTGAAACATATGAATATGTGTGAAACAATGGAGTTTTCACCGTGGAGTGTTCACCTGTTCCATTTATGGTTATAATAATATATATTTACAATTGTGTTATATTGTCACATTTATATATCTAGCAACTAAATGTGGAGGATAGTAGGCCTTCGCATCATGCTTTATAAATCAGTCATTTTTATAAGTGATCTATATAGACCGATATAGATTACCCGAGGGTGACTTTGACTTATAATGGTTTTCATATTTCTTCGACTGGGAAATTAATGTGATATTAACGAAGTAAAATCGCCGCACCGACCAAGTGACTAAAGTTTATTTATGTTTGCCGTCTAACTTTCGCTTTGATTGTTTGCGTAGATCGGCTTCCGGAATGTCAAACATAATGTCGGTAATAAGTCTAAGCGATGATCATTTTTTTTTCTTGACTAAATATGTGATGTCAATGACCTAAGATTTTGTTTATGTATGAACCGTTTGTTCTTCCATATATGAACGTTCGTCGACTCATGTTACAGAAGGACAGTGTCGCCCCCGCTATACGATACGAAATGGGATATAGGATGGTGTGCAAATAGAATCGATTTAAAATAAATATTATGCTATTAATAACGTCATGAGTTAATAATCATAGTTTTTGTTGTATTAAATTCGTGTATTTTTTAAAATTTACAATATTAATTTTAAAATTAATGAACTAGGGTAATAAATAATATATCAATATTTATGATATGCAGAAAACAGTCATTATTTAGTTAAAATAAAATAGTTGATTTTAAAAGTTATAAATTGTAAATTAACTATGGAAATTTCTATTTTGTTAGTTTTTTTATTCATGAATAAAAATGTACGTTAAAAATAAAACAAAACGGTGTCACTGTAAAAGATTTTTTTTATTATTATTAAAGATGAAATAATTTATATTATTAAAAAAGCGACGTAATTCATCTGTTACAATAAAACGCTTTTCCTCGTAATTGTGTCACCTGCGTTTTATGCTCGTGGTCAACGTGTACTCTATTAATCTCATTTCACCTGACTTGTACAATATTGCTAATGTGTGATTTTAAAAACAGCGTCGTCACGAGTTGTATAAGTTAAACGTCAGTAATATTAAACATGAAGTTAGAAAGTGACTCACATTAACGCTTTATATTCTTACGAAACAATGATCGGTAATTTGATTATTTATTATACTGTAAATCCAAATTCATGTTTCCTTGGTTTTCAGAAATGAATCGATTTTATATCAGGTTTTATTTTATGCGATTAAAACTGAATCAAAATCGTTTTTCAATACAATATTAACACACTGATTGTTATTGATTGATAATTTTAAAATTTGTATCGATTCGATAAAAATATTCAGTAATTAGTAAAATAATTAGTGAAGGTAGTATAATCGTTTACATTTTAATATAATAGACTTTCTATATATATATTAACGACGAAAGCTTATATTATTTAAATTTTGTTCAATCTCATTCGATTTACTTTTTAAAAAAAAAAAAAAGATTATTTATAATTCGCAAGTCCGTAACTACGAATCTTGATAAATCATATATCGCACATAGTGATTTCAGTTCAGGAATGACTAACGCTTGATTAAAAAGCAATTATGTTAAAATCGCTCGAGGCACGTCAAGTGGTTTCTTGGATGACGACGAGCTTTCTTGTGAATAAACGAACGAATTGCGTAATCTATTTGCGTCTTTCGAATGTTGCTTTCACGTAAGATATGATGTTTTTTCGTATTATTTTCTCGTAAGATATAAATTTATTTTATACGACATAGTGCCTGGTATACGTTACAATGCCTGTTCTTGTCAACGTATACGGAACGTTGATGGTACTTTGCCAGAAACCTTCATTAAGTGTCAAGAACAACACACATATAAAGTTCTTATTCAATTGTATGAACAAAGAATGTTTGTGTCATATATGTGTTCCATAATTTATGTTCATTTCGACTTCTACAGATTTTAAGTTTAAAAAGTTTCGTTTGGCGTAAAATATTTGTTCTATTCCATAATATAATCGTTTTCGTTGAGTTGAACACAGAATATCGCATACAATGATTAGTCAATTGATGAGAATCCAACTATCATTCGAAAACAATTTGTTGATATCGTAATGGTATTTTGAAAAAAGAAATATTTATGTAGGTGCCTTAAATTTGATATCGCGACGTAAAATAACGCTAAGTCCTCTTTCAGAGACAACAGTGCCCCAACAGCACCCACAGTTCTACTCAAGAGAACGAAGCACCATAAGGGTAGCATCTACTGCCTGGCTTGGAGTCCAGCCGGCGACCTACTGGCCACCGGTTCGAACGACAAAACCGTCAAACTGATGAGGTTTAACAGTCACGCTTGCAATTTGGAAGGACAAGAGGTAGTAACAATTTTTTTAATATATTTGTATGATATTAAAACTTACAGCCCAATATTTTTCTTTTGCGTCATTTTATCCTATCGTCATAAATGTATCGCATTATAGATAATATGCATGTCCTAAATACATACAAACATCAACACTTCGACGTACTGAAGACGTGCTGTGGTGTGAGGATATAATTCTTCAAATTAATAGTACCAATATGAGATTTAAAATAAACATGACTTCATCTCCAATCAGAGTCACTTAATATAGCTTCGCGTATTATATTTGAAACTTGATCGTTAATAAAGATACGCGTATTGCATTTCCTAGACTGCAATTGTGCCATTAGACTGAAATGTGAAACTCCGAGGACATGGACGATGTGCTATTTGAATCGTGGATACAATAATTTGTTGATTACTTTACAATGATTTTCATACAATAGCTTTTTTAGGGTAGATGTTGACGAAACATTAATTAAACATGGGTTTGTTGCACATTGATTGTATTGAGAGCTACAGTGAACACAAATATTTTAACAAATATTTAAAATATTTGTTATAATTATATTCATTATAAAATATTAGTTAATAGCTTACTGATACATTATTCGTGAAACACGATGATCCAATAAAAAAAAAGCAGCTTATTGTTTTAGGAAATAGTTTTATCTTATCTGTTTTAACAGAAAATAGTTCGTATATCTATTCGTCAAGTATTAAATTACTAATAATCGTAAATGACGTTATCGTTTAAGATTTCGATGATAGCACGCGTTAAGAATTCGGTGCTCTATTTATATTATACATTAAAACAATATATGATATTTGTCATTGTGATGTTAGTTGTTGATAATTTTGCTGTTAATTCCAGGAATAGTTTATGATTTTCTAAATGTTTATTCATTTATTCTTTCTTAAGACTTAAAAGTATTTCAAACGCACTTTAATTTTAAGAACCATTTGATATAGTATAAAATGCGTTCTGAATCATGACACAATGAACTGCGCGGTATTGGTTCATTGAACATTCATCATTTGAAGGTCTCATTTTTTGCTTCGACAATTAATAAATAGATACAACATATATGTATTTATTAATAGAATATTCAGTTAAAAAAACTTACCAAGATCTGTTTACTTGTCAGTAAAGAATAATTAAAAATTTTGAACGTGTTTTATATTCCCAATCAAAAGCTACATGAAATTGACTAACACTAATTTTAATATTAAAAAGTAGGAGTCGTTACTTGTGATTCAGTGAGATAAAATTACTCAGAAGAATCACTACTAAACAAACTGAAATTAGATTGTGGCGAATCCCTTCAAAGAGCTTAATTAATTTACTTCTTGTTATATCAGTAAGTTTATAAATGTCTTCAGAAATTGAAATTGCATTCTATTTTCAAATTCAATCTAGACGATTGAATGATATGAGAGGGAAATACGAAATGTATCGGTATATAACTTATATTATTTTTCGAAATAGCCAAATTCATTAAAAAAAGAAATGTAACCTTCTCGTCTACAGATTAATAAAATATGTTTTCGGAAAGTTATATAAGAATGTTTAATCGTGTTAAAATTATACTTACTATAATATAGTTATAACAATTGTCATTTTTTTTACTTTGCATTTTTTATTGCCGACCCGGTGGTAAGTGGTCACCAAAGCCCATAGACATTGGCATTGTCAGAAATGTTAACCATCGCTAATGCTCCACTAACCTTGGGAACTAAGATGTTATGTCCCTTGTGCCTGTTATTACACTCATCCTTCAAACCGGAACACAACAAAACAAGGAACTAATGTTTTGCGGTAGAATATATCTGATGAGTGCGTGGTACCAAGACGAGCTTGCATAAAGCTCTACCACCGAATGAACCTTTGCCTTTAAATTTAATTTTATTCAATTTTAACAGGTAGAATTGTCTATGCACGATGGCACGGTTCGCGACGTCTGCTTCATAGAAGACACATCGAACAAGACGAGCCTGCTGGTTAGCGGCGGTGCCGGCGACTGCAAGATATACGTCACCGATTGCGCGACGGGCAAGACTTTCCAGGTGTGAATTACAAAAATAAATAATCATTGAAATAATATGCGTAGTTGTTCGCGACCCTCATGAGTCCGCGATAGGATATTATCCATATAACTTGATTAAAAATTTAGTATCTAAGAAATAGTTTTTTTTAAATATATAATAATTTTCAGTACTTATCACTACATATTATAAAACAAAGTCCACCGCGTTCCTATCTGTCTGTATGAACGCGATTGCGGTGAATAGGAAGGTTACGTGTAAAATTCTTGAAATATGACGATAATTGTTGAAAAAGTCGGATAAAAAACGAGCGATTGGGAGCTTTCATCGAAAACTCTGCAAAATCCCTTTGATTTATAACAAAATAATGTATGGTGAAATTGTTCCTCTTGAAATTACGGTATATGTAATGTAATATGGTGAAAATCATACAAACGCGTGATGCAACCGCCTGCGTGCCTCGCGTCCCGCTGTCGCCCAATCGCTACTCGGGCGAAGCCGGGCGAGTATACCATACCATAGGGTATACGTTACTCGGCTCCAATGGAATAGAAATAAATGTAAACACACCCTAGATTTACAAATTGCATGCGATTGTCAAACCGTTCTGCATTATTGTGCACTGTAAACAGTTCTTGATTAATTTACCCTTATTCATAATACAACACTATTCCTATTAACTAGTTATAACCACATTAATTTAACTTCCAAAGTTCCGAATACAACTTCGCGGACATTGAAAACGCCATCTTTTCGCGTATCCATAGTGAATATCATAGATTATTCAAGATGTCGACCAATGACATCGCGTCAATTGATATCGATGACCAATGATATCGCATTAATTCGGTGTCAAATTTGTTTATTTATGTGTATTCCTGTTGTGGTTGGAATAGGCTATATATATGTATATATATATATATATATATATATATATATATATATATATATATGTATGTTAATGATACACTTATTGTACTTACTTATTTGTACGAAGTTATAATAAAATTGTGGTAGTTTTATTTAATATTAAAACAGTTTTTAAATTGATATCAAATTTGTCACTGTCAAAAGATACCAATATTATTCGCATTGCTTTCATTTAATTAAGTGATAAATCCGTTGTCTCCCGTTTGATCCCGCAAACATTCCCGGTGCGGTCGAGTCATGTCATAATATCATTATAACTACAATATAAAAGAGCAAAAATTTTATTGAACAACTATGGTATGAAATTGTATTATGGATATTCCAAAAGTAATTTTATGTTTTTAAATGAATTGCAATAGTTCTACATTAATGATATTTATTAATAATTAAAAAAAAAAAACGGAAATCTTTGGAACACTCTCATATATTGTTTTGTTTACAAGACAATGCCGTCATATACATACACATACATATTCGTCACGTCGACGTCATAGCAAGTATATAAGATAATTTTGACGGTATACCAAAACACTGAAACATTAAAATGTATTCGTCCTTACCAGGCACTCAGCGGTCACTCGGGTCACGTCCTCTCTCTGTACAACTGGGGTGGCGCGATGTTCGTATCTGGGAGTCAAGATAAAACTGTACGCTTCTGGGATCTTCGTACCGGAGGCTGCGTCAATGTTATAACACCGCCCACCGGACACCCGAGCAAGGTAAAATATATAGTTTGCCTATCCGTCCTAAGATTTGATCTCATAATTTTTTAAAGCGGATATGTTTCGACGTTTTTAAAATCACGCTAAATTTAATATAGTATTCGAATTTTACAGCTATATATATAAATTAATACTTATATATAATTTTATATTATTTGTTATGGACATAAGGTTTTGTGTAAAGGTTCAGCGGAAATGATGCTTCTTTTTATTATTCGCTTTGATCGCCTCCGTCTTCGCTTTCGTCCCATCTTTAGACGTAAACTGACATAACAATATAACGTCTTTTGTGCTTTGTCTTCGATACATATAATAACAAAGACAGTATACATTCATCGTAACATTAAAATTCTTTTCAATTAAAGTTTTCTAGCTATCAAGTGAATCTTTGAAAACGAATGGTAATGATTTGCTAGCTTGGAAATGACGTAAATGACGACATTGATGAGGGAAATGAAATTATATTTCCAACGATAAATGTTTTTTTTTTATAGTGCCAAAAAGTATATGGGGGGGGGGGTTTTAACCACTCACTATAATAAGGTCACTGTTCCGTCCGCCTCGATCTTTCTAGAAAACGTTATTTTACGTTACTTTGCGGGTAAATATTTTATATAGATCGAATAACAGGCGTGTTTTACGACTGTAACTTTTGTGTTTTTCTTACGTCTATAAATGAAACTTTTGAAAGTTAATTTGTCAGCGGAAACTTTTATTGCTGCTCTTCAAATGTTTTTCATCGAAATCAATCAGAATATATACATTATATACCTGAGAGGAAGTCATTTTATTAACGATAAAATTAATAATAGGTTGTCATAGCATTCATTGCCTTTTGTTCACAATTTCAACTTTACGATAGCTATGAAATAATATGTAACTTAGAACGGTCCGTTATTATTGGCTGTAAAGGTATGTATATACTTTATTGACAGTAACTTGAAACTATTTTTCAAAGCTATCGTAAAAATATCGAACTAATAATATTGATTTTCGTGTGGGATTGTGTGCAGTTTTATATATTTTACAAATGTCATGTTTTGTTTAAGGGTTCCGCTGTAGCGTCTCTAGCGGTTGATCCGAGCGGTCGTCTCCTTGTCTGTGGTCATGACGATGGTTCGTGCGCGTTACACGATGTGCGCGGTTCTCGTGCGCTACAACGTTTCACGCCGCACTCGAGCGACGTGCGCAGCGTGCGCTTCTCGCCTGGTGCTTACTATTTACTAACCGCAGGCTACGATGGAAGAGTTGTACTCACTGATCTGCAAGGTGAGTTAATTTTTAAACGATCATTTATTTAATCCCTGTGCTAATAAATAAATAAATATCATGGGACATTCTTCACACACGGCTATCTGATCCCAAACTAAGCAGAGCTCGTACTATGGAAACCAGACAACTGATATACTACATATTATACTACTTTTCTTTTGTAAATACATACTTATATAGATAATTACACCCAGACACAGAACAAACAGACATGTTCATGCACACAAATGTTTGTCCTGGGTGGGAATCGAACCCACGACCTGCGGCGTGAAAGGCAAGTGTCTTACCAACCACGCCAACCGGCTCGTCATAATATGAATAAGGTTTAGAATTCGAGATTGTATGGTAACGAGTATCGCAAATGTGTGCGTTATTTCAGCCCAGCTAGATGGAACTGACTGTTTCAAATAGTATCCATGTAGCTTTTAGCAAATTAACAGAACAAAGTAACATATACTGGTTATAAATAAGAGATTTACAACATATTCGGTTTTCTCATTACGCTAAAATGTCCGGACGTGGTGTTCGAACTGAAACCATTAAACACACGCCTCGCTAATCTATCTCTTTTATTTATAAATTTTATCCTCATACGTATATTTGGTAATAAATGTGGTTGATTAAGTTTTTTTAGATGAAAATAAATTGTTTGATAAACATATTTGAATGTTAAAAACGTATCTGCATTCTATTTATTGTAGGTAAGAGAAAAATAAAGCGGATGATGGATCATGTTAAGTTGACAACTTCGTACAGATAGTCCGTTGATGTAAAAAAAGGAATTCAGTGGTGTTGTCCTTCGTGTTAACCCAGCCTGACCTGAGAGAGACTATGTACAAAGTTTAAAAAGTAAAAATGCCCGTTTGCTCACATAAATAAATATACATATATATATACTTTACTAATTTAGACCCGGTTTATGATTTACGTTAGTATGCGTAAGCGCTCCCGTGGCGCTCCCCGAAGCATCGGAGTGGGACCACTGTTTTTCCATTGGGTATTGCGATGCACTTTATGATGGCAAGTTCCACATACCCCTTCATGAACTGGAAGGAAACGCTTAAAGGCGTTTTCTCAGCGAAGAAAACGCCCAATTAGAATAGTTTTGTTTCAAATTTCAGACATATTTAATCGACTTAAATGTTGATTAATTAAAATCGTGCCCGCTATAAGTAAAAGAAATAGTTCACATTTGGAACTTGACATATTTTTGATGTCTTATGGACCATATTGCATATGTATTTTTAAGCAAGTCCCAAACCAATATAGCTTTAAACATTATATTGTCATAGAATCATAAATATACAAATATCTAAAGAAGTCTGAACTGATTGACATAATGATATTATAATATGATACGTAATAAGATTGCATGGTACGAGCACTACGTGACGTGTCTAAATAGCTACGTGGCTTCATTTTGAATTATTCTTCTATATGTATACTAACATTATAAATGAGCCTGTCTATCTGTTACGCTTTCGAGGCTAATCTACTGGTACGATTTTGATAAAATTCGGTATGAAGAAAGCTGAACCCAAGGACAGATAAAGGGCTACTATTTTACCTAATACCTCCTCTCCCCCTAACACGCGGGTGAATACTAAGTAATATATATTTTGAAATAAAAAAAAAAAAAATTGGTTGCCTGTAAAGTCGGTATACGGGCGAAAGTTTTACGTGACAACGACTTTGAGTGGTAAAATAATTTTAATGTGAATATTCATTCGTATAGTAGGAAGAAGGATGAAATAATAGTAACAATTTAAAACATTTATCTATACAAAGAATTATATTTAAAACATTAATTTATACAAAGAATCTCGCACTGAATTTCATATTAACAAAATTTTATTTTTACCTTTACACATACATACGTATTTATATACAAATATACATACAATAACTTGCAATACATTTGCGTACAATGAAACAGCGTTTACTACAACTTAACTTGTTCCTATCTGAGTGATTTTGTTGAGGATAGGGCGATGATTCACTTTTTATGTCTGTCTCTCTCGCTCTTAGGCGGGCTAACCATGCCCGAGTGGAAGGGACGCGTGCCTCTCACTCGCTCTCATTGTGAGCGCATAACGTGAGCGGAGCGTAACGCAGTTTCTTGAAGTGTCACCCGGCAAACCAATTTATAAGACGTTGTCACGTCAAAAAAAACATAATATTCAATCATAAGTTTGTTTACCAACAGTGTGTTTAAAGCTTTAAACCACATTTCACAATCTGACTAGTTTTATTTTCAAGTAACGTTCTTTATAATTATCCGGTAATATATGACCTTACTAATAAAGGTTGCTTAGCGGCCGCTTAGTTAAACTCTAATTTCTCTCTTTCTGTCACCATCGATTCGACATTCGGAAGAAAGAGACATAATTGTTTAATTTATCACCCGCTAAGCTTATTATCGATATATTGGTCCCGTCAATGAATATTGCACATCCACCTTTGAAAAGAGACAATCGACTAATTTCGGCTTCGTTCTGCGTTATATCTGTCGCACAAAACACTAACAGTCTGGTATCTATTAGGAGTTGTTAAAACAATTATGAGTTTATATTTAATTATATAAATGCCGTCGATTGGCTTTTTTCAAAGGTCGATGATGCAATATTTATTGACGGCCACTACACATTAATTCGTTATTAGTGATAAGAATAACAAACGGTTAGTACAATTGTATAAGTCAGTTTATTGTTTGATATTTGGGGGAGATTCAATCGCGTCCCATTTTCTAACATAAAAAAAAGCTATAAAAAATACGTTGACGCACAAAATAACGTCGAGTTTCCTCTGACGTCTACATCGATATCGTTTCCACGATTGATTAGAACATAGATCAGTTTTAATGTCGACTGTGTTAACAATCGTTGTTAAAGAGCTATATTTATACGACGTACATGTTGTTTGTGTTGTGATTATTACAAGTAGTTATTTTTCCAATTTTATTGACGGTGTAAGGAATGGTAATTATTTCTTACAATGCTAAAATCCGTGTCAGTGATTATTTAAACAATACTGTCTGTCCGTCTGTCTTCTTTCATAAGCTAAATCGCTATTGATAAGTAAAGTTTAAAAGTAAGGCCGATATTGATTGTTTTCTGCCCGTAAATTGTTTAAAATTATTTGATCGTCACTTGTTATTCTCTCGTTTCCCAATTGTAAACTGTTTTAATGCATCTACTTAAATTGAATAAATTATACTTGGTAAGTAGTCTCGCGTAAATAAGAAGAATAAATTTCATCGCTAGGAGTGGAAAACTATGTTCCTCTAAATGTTTCTGTCTCATTTGTGTGCCGAGCGTTAAGAAAATCGCGCTCGAGTTTAAAATAGAAACTATTACAATATTTTATTGATAAAATAATAATAATTCTAATTAAAAAAATATATTCATACTATAACAGATTTCAATAATTTGCTTAGCACGTATATTTTAACTTACAAATGATATTTGAATATTTTGCCATATTACTCGTTTCCGATTATAACACCTAGCTTTGTAAAATACATATGGTTTTTTTAATCATAAACGTATAGTTGGTGTTCCTTTTACCCGATTACATATGATGTCTAATTATTATTATACAGGATGATGTATACGCTGATGTTAAAAATCAATCCCGCTGAGTTTCTTTCGTTGATTCAGATTTCATACTCAGGTCGGAGGTGTTCTTTTCAAATGGATGGCCGTTTTTTATTACTCAATTACAAATAATAATATAATAATAAGTAACGGCTCTAGGTTAACAAAAGATTTTGCTTTGGGCATTCTACCAAATCTGAAACCAATTTTAAAACATCGTCGGTGTTACGAAACGTATTTAATAATACGATTATCGTTATTTAGAACACCGATGTTCAGTGTCGAAAGTGGACAACAACACACTGAGGGAACATGAACTTCTCTTAAATGTCAAGACAACGGTTTCTTTCATTGGATCGTTTCTTTGACATTATATTATATGGGTCAATTCCTTTTTTAACATGAATTATAAATGGTATATTTTATATCTTGCGAAACATGTAATATACACATTTTTTTTATATATGCGTGTATGATATTTTCTAATGAAATGTTTTCTCTTCCCAGGTGACCTGACCTGCGCTTTACCCAGCGTTCCAGTGGCTCGACATCCAGACAAAGTGATATCGGCGAGATGGCACCCCGACGACTTCTCATTCCTCTCGACGTCAGCCGACAAAACCGCAGTACTGTGGACGATACCGCCAGTCTAAGAAGCCAAAACCCACGAAATGGCCTAGTACACGAGTAAGGGGGCACTTTAAATTTTGACCCTCGAATAAATTCGAATGTTTTCGTTCAATATGTGTTTCATGCTATTTCGCTTTAATGATATTTTGTATCGTTTCGATATATCACGCATTGATAGATAGTATGATATCGGGTGCTGTTTTGTTATGCGTAAAATACCGCATTCCCGATTCGATAGTTGATAACGATTAATCTAATTCAATTAATTATTATCGTCGCTTTAAAATCGGCTTATGTAAACTAATTTATATAACTTAGCCTAATCCTTTATTTTGTCAGGTCATCACTAAAAATCGATTTTTGTTTGTTTAGATAATAATCGATTCGACGTAGTATCGATTAATCGATGTCACAAAATAATGTCTTAAAATTTCATATGTAAATGTGTCTTAATGAAAATTTGGTGATTTTCTTTTATTATTATTTTTTTTAATTAATTTAACGTCCGTACTTACGTCTTTTATTTTTTCAAGTTAGTTGGTACGTTGAACCAAGTGAAGCTTTAAAATGTTTTATTTAATAAAATGTATTATTAAAATTTTACATTCATCGTAGAATATTTTTATCAGCTGTTTTTAAAAAAATTTATAATGTAATAAACTTGAAAAGTTAATAAGTATTTAATATTTGTAACTTAAAAATTGCAAGCGTATTTAATGCCAAATTTCGTTTTTCTTTGTTTTAACGAGATCGATCGACATTGGTCGTTCATTTTGTTTTGTGACGTAAAAATATGATGCGATGGATGAATAGTGAATCAACAAGTTAAGTTACAACTAGCGTTATGTAAAAAAATGTATTATTATTTTTTGTACTTTTTTTTTTCTCTAAATGTCTTGTAATAATATTATAACAGTCGAACAGTTGCTGATATCGACGGCCTTATTTTCATAATAAACTTTATCAAACGTAATATTATAAAAATTAAATAGAACAATTGTATAATCGATAGACTGAATCATGATATTGTTTTTTTAATGTATGGAAATATTTTTGTGGTTGAATTGATGTTCCAAGATCAAACGTAATGCCGACGATCCGTATATTTCAAATCTATTATTATATTCGAGCAATTTCTCAAGGTCTCGATTTGATGGGAGCTCAATAAATCTAATAAATAACACATTTCGGTTTATACGAACAATATTCGTAATTTGTACATCATTCATTCGTTCATAAATCTTTGAACATGTTATACTTAAATACGAAAAACGATGTGTTTTTTTTTATCATCTGTATATCTTAAAGATGGTTCAATTACACGGGTCGACATGAATTTTGACTGTGACAAGAGGGTATGTAATTCTGATAGCTAGACGAAAAAATATATTATATGATCTTAAAAATTATGCTTTTGTATCTAGGAGAAAGGAGGAGTATAAGGGCAATAATTAATAGAAAAATCGTAAAATAAATTTTAGGACAAGACAAAGAAAATTTTTTGTTTTGTAGAGTTACGTTATTTATTATTTTCATTGCTTACTAAGGACTCGTTTAAGAATAGATAAATGACAATCGATGCCTTTATCCTTATCAACAGTTGTCAAATAAAGCAATGTTTTTTTTTATTACTTAATTATGCGTTGAATTTAAACATTTTTAAAGGCGTACTTTCTGCTGCCGTTGTTTCGAACTCAATGTGCTAAAAGCTCGAATAATTAACGATATGATTATCCAATATCGTTAATGATAACGGACCGAGTACTTCACAACTGATTCGTTAATGTTTCGACATATATGTTTGGGTGTACAAATCCTGTCATCACCATCAAATACTGTGAAAAAATGTAACCAAAAATGTCTGAAAAAATTAATTATAATGTTATAAGAACTACTAAGATTATGCGGCGTATATTATCGGGGGACGTTACTGTTGGCTCCTTTCAATATTGATAAACCGTCGAGGACTGTTACCTTCCTATTGATAAATCCTTGTGTGCTAATAGCGGCAACTCCAGCTAAGCCTTTGATCGATAATGTAGTATTGATTGTTGTTTATATGTCGATTTTAAGCTAAACGCTCGTACTGCTACATCTGTTCGAGTCGACCTCGCAACGGTAACATTTTTTTTTTTGACTAATTATATACTCGTAATTGATATACTGGAATACAATCATATACAAAACTGTTTGACTAAATCGAATAAATAGCATTATATATCTTATTTTCTATCTGGCCTTTTAGACTTGATATATACATAAGTAAATGTTTAGCTTAGATTTTGTGTACCGTAGAATCAGCACCATTAATAGATATTGCTAATTCACATAATATTCTTATACAGATTCATTATTATCATATCTGTAATTACATATAGAATTTCCGTATACAAACAAAATCCAATAGTTTTACGGCCGAATACTGAAACGTCCCTCAAACAAACACTTAGTTAAACTCTACTAACATTGAAATTAGTATGCGAAATTTGAAATTAACGGCGTCTCAAATAATTAAGTTGCACTCAAATATTTGAATGTCGTTTCAGTATTCGTCCGTATGTCTCGTACCTTTGATGGATTCAACCGTTTTTATAAGTAAACTAATTCAAATTTTATACATTTATATAAAACTGCACATTAATGACCTTTGGGATAGTGATTTTCGAATGTCGAATTTTCGTCTCTATGTGTAACGTATCAAGTATGTTAGCTAATTGATTGATACATGTGACGTTTCGCTTCTGTCACGTGCACTGCACGCGATTTTGTATGAAAGTTTCAACATCGACTTATTTATGCAATAATTGTATCGAATGAATAATATAACCGTATATATCGATTCCTTAACATTGTTAATATTCGAAAATAAATGAAAGAGAGAATTTTGAGGGTGAGTTTGCTGATAGGTTTCTATATATTACGCTTCGCTTTAACTAGAACAATGAAATAATGTACTAAGTAAAAAAATATATATTAAAAGTATTACACATTAGATTTCATTTGTTTAATAAATGTAACGATGTATTTAATTAATCGATAATCTTCTAAAGTTTATAGGTAGTTCTAGTTAATTCTTTATTGCTGTGTTAAATAGTTGTGCTCGAAAATAGTGCTCTATCTCTCTTACGATATAAAATACGACGTACGACACATTTAAAATTGCAAAATTAAATTTAGAATTTGGACTTTTAGCGCGATTTAAACGTAAAGGCTTTGTGTTTTTAATTTATTTATCACAATAGTTTGAAATTCACTATAATATTATTATTAATATTATTATATTATAGTGAATTTTAGATTATTAAGAATAACTCATTGATTATTATAAATGTCTGTTTAATTTCAGTTATTATTATTGGTATTATTATCAACCTGTTCCAATTCTACAATTATATTTGTTTGACTTTTTTATTGAACACGGAACACAAATTACTCTATGGTTTAAAATAATGCTATATATTTTATATATTTAATAAAATATTCTATGTATAGGTTATGTTATTGATTAAGTCTGATCTAACGCTAAATTGAACAAAAATATGTTAAACCAACTACGATAACAACCGTATCTATTGTAAGAATATAATCCCTTATTTACATGTGATTTGTTTTATTATAGACCTTAAATCCCTTATAAATAAAGCTCATTATAGAGGCCGCTCGGACTATTGTCTCAGGCGTTTATGAACGTAACAAGGTAAGTTTGATTTCCAAGACGATGTCTGATCGCATGGACAAAACGAATTAAGTAGACAAATATGGCAGTTTGTATGATTGTCTAATATAGACTAGTGAGGTTAATTTTGGAATCTTCGAAACATTTTATATTAAAACGGTTCCGGTCAAAATCTATGGTTCTAAAAATGACGTAATTTTCCATTGTCTTTGTTTGTTCTGCAACGGAAGAAAGAAGCCATCCATTTTATGTCACTGTTACCCGTCCCGTTTTCGTTCGGTTAGAATTCTACATATAACTTTGATATGGAAGAATAAATAAGTATATAACCATTTATTTATTTATTTATTTATTAGGATAACTTACAAAACACTAATATACATACATTTTATAAAAGCTTACAATAACTTGCTGAGTGTTGTTTTATTTACAAGTTGCCACGGCATGGTGGCAATAGTAATGTACAATGGAATCCATATGTTTTTCATGTAGTATTTAGTTTTTCCTGTGTTGCTATGAAGTATGAAATACTGAACGAGTTGATCGAACACTTAAAGGCATTAGCTATTTTTTTAAACTCGAACATTATTTGTCATCGGGTGGCAAAGGAGATACAGGCTTTTTCCAAAAATATTCTCTAAACATAACTTTTGGAGTGAGTTATGAAAACCATTTATTTCGAAAATTGTGTACTAAGCACAACAGATAGGTATATTTTTGTTTACGTGTTCAATTACCTCGAGGCATTTTTTAACAAAACTAAATTATATTTCTTTTGTTCTTTCTTTTTTTATATAATTAGCCCTTTTATAAAAAATATAACGAATTGAAAATAAAATCCGTTCGTTACCTTCTTATTTCTCCATTTATCGTCCTAATAATAGTCTATTGTTTTTCCTTCATTTTATAAGGTACAGGTACACGTTTCAATCTTCAAATAAAATTCTAGCTAAAATATATATATTACTTTTTATATACATAACATTATTTTTTATTAACTTTGATAGCGTTTCATCGGAATCGTCATTACAAAGATCTGTCGAGTTAACGTCTGACAAATTTAATGAAACTCATCACATCACATGGCTTAAAATAAAACAAATTATATTTTGAGATCACTTTGACCGAATCTCGCGATTCAGAAACGTGTTATATTTAATAAGCGCCATCTATCGGCGGCGGGTTGTAAAAAGTTTCTTACTCCAACTTTTTTCTTAATAACTCAATCAAGTCATGTCAAGTTCATAAAAATGATATTAGATTACTTGTCTTACAACTTCACTTATATATTTAAGTAGTAATAAAATTTAAGCCCAGTTTTGACCATAGATTGTAATCGGTCTCTCGAAGGACCAAAACATATTGGCTTATATTGGTATTGTATAAATTGACCAATTAACATGGACCTACCTTATGGAGGAGTTCACGAGGCGAAGATGAATCTCGTGCAACAACAAATCAAAATTATTAATAATATCGGGATATTAAGCACGGGATATTATTCATAATTTTGTTTTAATCGCAGAAATGGTCATGCTTAATATTTATTGAAATATTGCATTTCTAACTCATCATCTTCCCTGTATGGTTAATTTATTGAGTTGAAATTAAATGACGCTGGCCCAAATATATGTCAAACAACGATACGATACGATATTGGCATTGTAACAAATATTAACCATTCCTTACATCGCCAATGCGCCACCAACCTTGGGAACTAAGGTGTTATGTCCCTTATGTCTTTAGTTACGTTTTACTAATAAGTACTTAGCAAAGAGTTCAGCTTGCATAAAGCTCTTTCTTTCACCAAGTAATTCGTTCGAGATATTGTGAGTTTTTTCTCATCTAGCATCTAGCACATTTTTTTTAATTCAGTCGCCAAGTTAAGGTTGTATAAGGTATAAAGTAAAAATCATATTTGCATATAATCATTTATTCGAATCTAAATTGAATAATAATTGTGGATAGATAGACATTCATCAGTATTAATTTGTAGCTAATTACTCTATTACACTATAGCATTACAATCAGTAAATGGTATGCATTAAGTAATATTTAATAAAAAATAATTAATTAAAAATTATTAAATATTACGATGTGAAACATTCAGATTTATATCATTTAATCTTAATATAGTCTTTTTTTTCTAAATATCATAGTAAGTAAATTGAAAAATAAATTCAACGTATTCCGATTGCACTTCCGCACTGATAGACGCTTCCAGCCTGTCATGAGAGATGACGTAGCTGTTCTTTGCATGTATACACTTTTTTTTATTACAATGAAAACAAATTAAATGGTATTCAGTAGCGATCGTTTTTAGAAACGAAAGCTATTCGAAATAAACAATTAATTATAATTAGAATATATCTTGAAGAGAATTAGATTTTAAAAGTCTACTATTTTGTGTTATACTTTATAATATCGTCAAACAGTAGTTGCTATGCAATTATTACATATTATCTAACTAAGACTAAACCTTTGGTATACTTACTACAATATGATTCAGTATTACGTAATATATTTCTTAATTAATTAAATATTTGCCCTCTAAATGATTTCAAACAATTATTCTATTAGTTATGAATAAGAAGATCAGGAACATTGAACCTACAAGTTTAAATTGAGAACAATAAAGCGATTCTATTCAACAATGAACTAATTTATTATAAGTATTATCGATATTTGCTACACTATGCATATATTTGTATTTAAATTAGCATGCAAGAAATATAAATATATATTTGGTATCTACTTCAAACTTTTTGGTCTCAATTTCTTTTCGTTTCTACTTTAAAAAAGAATAACAAATTTTAAGTAGCTAACTTACATTAAAAAATAATTAAAAATAACAATTAATATGAAGAAAAATAATTTTATAAAACTTTTTCTCCCTTCAGATAATATATATTACATCATTCAAGTACCCTGTTCCCTCCGGCAACACAATCGCCTTAAAGATACGACAAAAAATATTGTTAACTTTACGAAAGGCAGTAACGGTCTTAAAATGAGTGCCGTTAAATAAATTGAAAGAGAAAGACATACGACCCTTATGATACGTAAATGTTTCCCGAAATAAGAAAGTACCTTTTTCGATAGTATTCAATGGCATTATTTTACAATTTTAAATGTTAATTTGCGCGGTTCATTGTATATATAGTATTGAAATATCTCGTATGTTTCATATTAAAAATTAAATAACGATAAATACTTATTTGCCTAAAATTTTTGATACAGTTAATGGGACTATTACGACCCAATGTTAATTTTAACATTCGTTTTATATTATTATAAAGCTGTTATATTATGTTATTTATCGATACAATTTTTCGAATTGTGAACAATAATTATATCCGTAGTTTACTTGTTATTGTTCTTCTTGTATTGTTGTCCTTTAATGACCAACTGGATACACACACATATTTACGTACCTAGGGTAACAGTATGAAAACGTTAAAAATAAAATTCAATATAAATAACTTTCTTTTTAGTAGTTTTTTCTTATAGAAAGATATGTATTTCGAGATAAAAAGGCTTCATCGTTTCTTTCTTGACCCCAAAACACGTCGTTAACGTACGGAATATGTTGTAACATTTTTATACCAACTTCAATCAACGGAATTCATTGAAAAAGGACAATCGGGCTATATTCATGTCACGTACATGGCGTTGGCATTTCAAACGCTGATGCAATATTTTTATAGGAAAGACTGTGATCTTCGTCGTATATTGAAAAATTACACTTTCTCCGCGTTGAAGGTTCTCCGACTTCCACGCTTCACAAGGAAATTGACTTGTTAAGCGACGTGATGTAATAACAATCGTATCCGTATTTACATGACCCACATGCCACTTTTCTTTATAGATAAAATTACAGATTAAAAAACACTTGATTGCATTCAATAATAACTTGTGCAAATTATTATGCGATTTGCGACCACAAGTATCGACTGTCAAAATACTATTGCGATCACTTCCGACAACTAATTGAAGTAAGACAGTGGAAATATGCTATTATAGAATCTAATGAAAATCATTCTTTTTTTGTCACATACCTAATGTATATTTTTTTGATATTTTTTTAATATGATTTCTTAAATTACACGGTTTATATTGAATATTGATATAATCGATTGAATTGGAATATAAATCTAACATGAAGCGTTTTAAAATGCCTTTTTAAGATTATAAACTATTATTATAGTGAAATATGTATTACAGAAAACAGTTACGTAAGTTTCTATTTCATTAGGTACTAAAACATGAATAGTGTTGCGGCGAACTTCGCTAAGAAAATAAATTGTATGTGTGTGTACAATTTGATAAAGATCACTAAAATTAAATCAATATTTTATGTATCCAAATATTTGATAATGAAGCGCCATAATATTTTAAAAATATTAAATTAAATTGAGTTTTGTGATAAGTTATATGATTTTTTGGTAAATTCATATAAGTTCAATTATTTCCTTTACATATATATAATATCTACATATTAGATATTAATTATCTCTTGGATGTAATATGTAGAGATACATACATACTACATAATATGAGTAACATATCGGTGTCCGTGATGCGCGCTGTTGAAATTTTAAATGTTTGCCGTGTCTCGTATCTTTAAAGCAATCGTTGCACCAATTCCTTACAGATACGAATCCTTCGTCTGATGCGTGGGCGGTACACCGGCTGTAGACATCTTACGCCGCTCGTTACGAGCGCGCGTTACAGGCCGGTAGTACTGCTCACTTCGACGCCGTCAGCGTTCCGGCACAGGAATCTCTGACTCCAGCTCCATCCAGAGCGAGCTGATGACGCGGGCGTCTGGAAATATAATATATTTAAGAATCTCTTGAGTGAATAATTTAAATTAAATAAATATATACATATGTATGTGGAATATGTACCCGGTAGGGCACATCCCCTATTTCATGTGTCGTTTGGTCCGTCGTGCCTCTACTAACTCACTCACCCTTCGAACCGGAATACAACAATACTAATTATTGCTTTGTGGCGGTAGCATATGTGATGTATGCTACCGCCACATAGCTAGGTGGTATTATTATTGATAAATGAAATAGTCCTACATATAATGAAATTACGGTATTTATGAAAAAGTATCTAGTTCAGTTATATGTGTTTTCCGGTAAAAATTAATGAAAAAAATTTTTGACAAGAAAAGTTGACAACATCGATTAATCAACAGAATCGATTCATCCGTTTACGTAGTTATAATTTTTGCTGCGAGAGTAAAAAAATCGTAACGTGTACTTGGGTGTTCATAGGAACAAGGTTCATAAGGTTTTCGACCCTATCTCTTAATTACACGTTAACAGAACGAAGTACTTTTGTTGCAATCCATTGAATATAAAATGATTTTGACTCTTGTTGAATCGGTTTTAAGGATGTGTGCCTGAGTATTAACTCAGGCACACACCCTTAGTAACAGTGTAATCTAAATTAATATTGTTCTTTTACAACTTACCATTACACGAGCAAATTTCGATCATAAGACATGAGTAATTTGAAAGAAAATAATTCGTCATGATTCAATGAATATAGAAAAAAATTTAGATTTTTTATAAATAAATTCTCGATCGAAAGTCCGCCGTTTAAATACAAAACCTTAAAGTTCAGAATGTAACAAAATCAGGGAACACAAGTGATTATTCTACTTCGTTACCACACACTTCGACCGCTCCATTGTGACTTATTCTGTAACTTATTTAACACACTTTGTGTTACGTTGTAAGGGCTGGTAGACACTTCAACTGACGAGTGAGGTCAAGGTTATAGTTTCGTGTATTCAATAAAACTAAGCAAAGCTTGTTCTTTTTGTCGAGCCGGTGGGCGTGGTTGGTAAGACACTTGCCTAACACGCCGCAGGTCGTGGGTTCGATTCCCATCCAGGACAGACATTTGTGTGCATGAACATGTCTGTTTGTCCTGAGTCTGGGTGTTATTATCTATATAAGTATGTATTTACAAAAAAAAGAAAGTAGTATATGTAGTACATCAGTCTGGTTTCCATAGTACAAGCTCTGCTTAGTTTCGGATCAGATGGACGTGTGTGAATAATGTCTCAGGATATTGTTCTTTCTTCTTAGATGACTCCTGTTATCCTCTCCAAACGAATACCAGCATAATTGGTGATTGGACAATAGCCAAATATTTACGTAGCAAGAATGAATCTTGAAAACTTTACATGGATATAAGACCTATATACTTTTAAGCTATTTTGTCAAATCAGTTTTATTTTTTAAATATATATGCAAGCGCTTGACTGTTATCACACCTGATGGAAAGTGATGATACAGCCTAAGGTGGAACACGCTTGCCTAGAAGGTGCCTATGCACCCTAGACTTGAAAATTGAAAAGATCATAAAGAATGAAATACTAGGAAAATAAGATTGTATTATTAGTTTCAAATCAAATGCACAAAATAGCTTAAAAAACCCACGCGTTGTTCGAGTTCCTAGCTCTTAGACTGTTGTGGACGTATCTCAACCCACTTCCCTACAGGAAAATAAAATTGTGTAGACTTGTGATTGATTTTCTTAAAGCTCTTTTCGCATTTATTAAGAGTTTGTATAGTATTTTTTAATATCACATCGCGATTGGACGCGGTCAGGTTAGGTTCTACGCTTATTTAAATATGTATATGTTTTGTATATATATATGCTACTCCTACTATTAATACTTTATCGTGATCATAACATTCTTCATGCAGCCGTAATGCGTAATGCTTATTGTTCTATGCTTATGCTTATAGTCTAGCTTAAACCTTTCATTTTATGAATTTATTTATTGTGGTGTAATGACTGTTATCTTTGCCACATTCTTTCTAGTATATAATGTATTTTTTGTACCTTTTGCCCGCGACATGGTACGCGTGTAATATAGAATCAAGTATTTCTATTTTTTCAGACAGTTGAGAATTTTATACTAATAAAAAGACTTGAAACGGGTTCGGACATAGTGTTTATTTGCGTGCATCCTATTAAAGGTTATGTTAGTAGTCTTGTTCTCTCTAAATTGACTTTGTCAGATGAACAACACATCTCCTTGGGATCTCCATGTCACTTCAAGGCTCAGAAATGAGCACATATTTCGTGTATTGAGCCAAGACGATAATCAGCATATTTTTATTCCATCCACGGGAACTCTTCGGGATCATATACCATCAAAACATCAATATCGTTAAGAGACAGCCTAAGAACTTCATAGCCAGCCGGGCTTCTAACTACCGAACGGATGTCAATGGATTGTGTTTGCCGTAATTACTGCACACGACTCACAATTTTATTATAATTATAGTTCAATCACGCACAATCAATCACGCACTATTTATATTAAATAGAGCAACCGTTTGTAAATGCCCTACAAGTGAGACCTTATTGTTGAAAGGAGAAGTTCTTGAGAAAGTCATATTTCATGCAACACGATTGGGTTATCTAAAATTATTCTTATCATGAATATTCCATGTTTCTGTGACCACTGCAATACTATTTAGTATTTCTATTTTTATTTTGAAATCTACTATATCACCAATTGTCCCTACTTGACTCCGTTTGCATTCGAAGTTATTGATATTAAATACTCGATAATATTGTTATTACATAAACATCCTCTGATTCTGGTATATATAAAATAATAACTTAACTCGTAAGGTATTCTCATATTCTTTCCCCAAACAATTGACATTGATTTAGGGGATTGGAATATTCACCTAAACGGTACTTACTCTGCCTTGACTAGTGAACATGGGTCGATTCGGTTCTGGCACTCACCGGCCGCTGCCGCGGCTCGCTTGCTTCGCTCGCTCGGCTCGTGCGTTGTGCTTTAAAAGCAACCTTCCCTAACCTACATGTCTTTGCCTTAGAATTCACATTATTATAGTCATTACACTCTTCGATCTTTGATCAAATGGCTAAACAGCATTCGGCGCTGTTTAGTAAAGAGGCTAGGCTGTTGATTGAACGGTTAATTAAGCTATTTGGTTGCGAGATATATATTGGTTAGCACCCTTGGGTAAAAGATTAGGGTTAAAACCTGGGCAAGTACCATTGAATTTTCATCTGCTTAATTTTGTGTTACACAATAAATGTAAACGTTGTTTACAGTAAGAATACTATTCAAACTCCTTAACTAAAATAGCGTTTTATCATCATACATCAATAGTAAAACTGTATTATTTTTGTACGATATTGTTAAATGAAGTATAGCAGTCTTATGTAGTTATATTATGTTCATTGCGATTGTTACGTCTTGTCTCTTTTGGATTTGACACATACATTTCTACATAGTTAAAGCAAGTAATGTAGAAAGTTATTCGGTTCAATCTCTTAAGCAATTTAAGCACATTCGCCCGAGAATATTCAGAGGTGTGTCTTAATGTCAGTTGATTTAATCTTAGCATAGTTTTCGGAGATGAGTCAATCCCTTTTCTGTCCTTTAAGGGTTAGAACCCTTTGTGAGTTTAATGTTGATTTACGATAACGTTGGGTTTAATTATTTTGAAATTTTAATACATTTTAAATTGTTTCAATTTAAGTGAACATATTAAATGTAATTGAAAATGCAGTGGTACTTGATCGGATTTTAACTCGTAATATTCAATAAAGATTCACGATTCACTGATCTATCTCGGTTCATTTTTTTTCCATATATAATTATCATACAATAATCATAATATAAAACGCTTCACAAGTAATGTAAGTAATCATGTAAGCAATTTGAAAGTAATCCAAAACTTGACATCGGCCCATTGAATGAGACGTCAAAATTAATGAGGGCGAGGAGTCGTTACACATGAGGGAATTGGTCGGAAATCATTATGTGTTTGTTAACTAGGCGAGCCTTTTTGTATCAGTTAATTGTATCGAGACATGTGTATAAATGAATGGATCGAAACTTGTAAGTTCATAAGGGATATTATAAACCTAGTGCTGATGTTCTTCGACCGATTTCGGCCACTGTGGCCAATCTTAAGGACCAACCAACCGCGCACTCTGCCTTTAGTTTTTGGCTGTGAAGAAAACATTTTGAGGGTACCTTCACGTGGCAGACAAAATTCTGCTATTTATATCTCGATACTTACCTGCAACACGGTGAATAAGGAAACCTTATCTGCAAGACGAGAGAAGACCTAAGCCCAGTCGTGGCACATTTACAGGATATAATTTTTACTTAAAATAGTTCATCGATCAAGTTCCCTTAGTTATTTGTTTAGTGCTTTCGTATTCCGATGTCCAGAGAAAACGGTATAATATAAATAACAAAAATGTTAACAATACAAATGTGTAATTACAATTGTATTACTCGAAAAATGTATATTTTATGTGTCAGTTCTAAATATTAATTAATCAATAACATATCGGCGGTGTTCGCTTGCGTTTACATCCACCTGCTCAATTCACACAGCTCAGCTCAGTAGTACAGTTTTCGATTAATTATGCGATAAAATGTTTATACATTTTATGTAAAGTCAATCATTTGAATAAGTAATTCCAATTAATTAATCATATTAATTTTATTTAACATTTTAATTATCAGATCAATATACAAATGTCTTCTTTATCATGTTCATCTTATCTTCATTTCTTACTTGCTTGCATTGTTATTAAATCGTTATAAAGTTTTTATTATTATATATTACGAAATAGTTGTTTACATTAAAATACTGCACAGCTACTCTGAAAGAACAATCAAATCTCACCGCAAACAACCGTGAAAAATGAAAGTACCTACCTACTTATAATAATTGAATATAATGGAATCCTTACGGAATAGAAATACTGATTATAGTTCAACCTTCGCTGTTTGAAAATAACTATTATTATTATTATAATGTTATTAGACATGAATTAGTTATCTTGGTTTGGCGGGAAGCCATAAGGCGAACGATGCTGCAAAGATAATATAATTTTACAGGCTATTTATTTTTATTATTGAATCGATATGGAGATATATGAATTGAATTAAGAAATAAGAAGGACAAATAATAACATTCTTACTCACCTTAGTTAGTGGCGACAAGTTGGGTTTGCAGTTAAAAATAATAGTTCGATATTTCATATCGATAACATATAATATATTTTTGAATATTCCTATGTTTTCTTTATATTTTAAGAAATTGCTGGTTAATGAGTTCTTCTGGTAATGAAAAATTCGATGTCTAATTGAAAATTTTCTTACCGTTGGAGACTATATTAAAGCTACAGAACCTTTAACTTTGGCTACTTTCGTCTTATGTAGCTAACAGCGTAACAATAATTTAATAGGCTATGGCTTGATTCACAAGACGCATATAGAAGAGTGACAGCTGTACACTATTATTAATTGTTTTTTTTTTCGCTTTTTTCTTTTCTTAGAGGGAAAAGGCAAAGGTATTACACCGTACAGCCATATTATTTATTGATTTATTAAGTAGAATGTTGTCCTTGGTTTATATTTGAAGTATTAGTAATAAGTTTTTATTAAGAATAATTTAAACCTCGGCTTCTATTCTAATCGTGAATGAAGACAGTGTTCTGTTCTGAAGTGATTTCTTAGGTGGTTTATGCATGTTGCCAACTGAAAGGAAAGTATTAAATTTGATTAATTAATTAATTTATAGATAACATTAATAGGAAGCAGTACTCATAGAGTGTAGTGAAACACTAGATAACTCTGGCATATCACTCTGACATCATCAGCATCTTCATGTTCTTAATTTGTGCTTATAACTCATCTCGTGCTTGACGGTAAAGAAAAAAAGTCGTGAGGAAACCTGCATGTGTTTCACTGAAATTCTCTAACTCTCTCACATGTTGTATTCCTTTTACACTCATTTGGCAAGGCAAAGCAGCGTGATGGAATAAGATCCAAACACTCGTAGGCTGTTACTATGAGCGTGTCAGCTTAAGATAAAATGACACGTTTTTATCTGATTAGATTGAATTGTATAATTCACCCACCAGCCACCCACAGTCTTACAGTCACAGCCCACGCACGAATGAGTCGTGATCGATTTTTACTGATAAAAAACCTGATTCGATAGAAGAAAACTGAAGTTAAGTTGAAGTGAAGATAGTTCGAAATGCTTTCCAAAAAACCATACGACATAGAATGACATCCGTTGACAAAACCACTTGCACTCTGAATACATTGCAATAATGAAAGTGGTTCTACAGCGAGTGTTAACGTTTAACATGAGATAGATGGATAACACGAACCAACTATTGGTTTACTTTATCCATTTATCTAATGGAGAGCATATGAAATTCACTTAGTACCAGGCTGAATAAACAAAACGTTACTAAAGGAACATCGAAGTAATGGCCACTTATAAATGGCCCCTGCTATTGAATTGAAGTTCAAAGCCAGTGACGTCATCCAGCTAACCGTGTCATCCATCCATATTCAAGCTCACCTAGCTCTGATACCATAAATAAATATATATATTATAAAAATAACGACTTTAAAATAACCTAAAACTTATTCTATCCTACAGAAAAAAGTAAAACGATCAGCCCAAAAAAAAATCGACCACGCGTTTATTACCGATTTGAGTTATATATGCAAATTTCATCAACAATTATTTGAATAAGTTTTATTTCTATTGAGGACTTATACATAAATCAATATTAAAAATAGCCAATGTACAAATCACGACCGCGTGGAATGGTGGCAAGAATGCTAGCAGCAATACCCCTTTGCATTGCAATTTCGATTAACTGGGTGAAAAATGCACTATCCTTACACCAGTGTAGTATCTCAAACATGTAATATTGACTTTATATGTAAATACGTAAGTAAATAAAGCTTCGTAAAAATGTCTAAGAAATGTTCGAATGTACTTATACAGAAAGCTGTGTATGTATGTGTTTTATATAATGGCCTGCTCCTGTTGAAGTATGCACGTTTTTCAAGTGAAACTTTGGGCGCTATGACAATCACATTTCTAGACGTTTCCACGTGTAATGTTTTCTGACGTATAAATAATTCATACTTGCAACTGACTGTATGGTTAACAAAATAAATACCAAGTTTTTCCTCTTGTAAAAAAGATACAATATACTTTTTTTCGGATTTGCCCAACAAAAACCTACAAAGATACTAAGCGAACAAATGAGACAGTTGCTAAGTGACGTTTAAGTTGCTTGGCTTCACAATTGCGGCCCTAGCTTTACAGATCATTACTCGTCACGGCTGCTTTCGCTTTTCTTGATCGCGTCGTTTTTTGCTAACTCTTGCGGATAATCCTACGATTTATATGATTTCATTCAGTTACTTATGTAACTGTACTAACCAACTGCTAAATGTAATGAATTATTGATTTGAATTTGATAATAATTTAGGCATAATTAAGAATTGATTTTGAATATTCATTTAGACATAATATCTGAAATAAGGATAAATAATAAGTGGATCGGTCTGACCCGGCAAATTATCGGCCAATGCCTATCACCTCAGTACTTGTAAGCTGATGGAACGGATCTTAAATAGCCAACTGATCCATTACGTAGAAGATCACTGTCTGATTAATGATCGTCAATACGGATTTCGACCAAAACGGTCCACAGGTGATCTTCTAGCGTACGTAACACACCTCTAGGGTGAAACTATCAACAAGCGTGGGGAATCGTTGGCTGTCAGCCTCGATATCTCCAAGGCTTTCGACAGGGTCTGGCATAGAAGTCTTCTCTTCGACATACGGTATGCCAGCACAGCTCTGCACCTAGATTGCCAGCTTCCTACACAAGCGTAGCCTTCGCGTTTTAGTTGATGGTTACGCTTCACAATTCCATGTAGTGAATGCTAGGGTCTCCCTGGGGTCTGTGCTATATCCCACACGCTTATATGCATATCAATGATTTGCTTTTGTCTTGGAAGCATACATTGCTATGCAGATGACAGTACAGTGCACGGGGGATACCACGGACGCGCAGTAGCAGGGTGGGCGGAAATTCAGAAGAGGCAGAGGGATCTTGTTGTTGAACTCGATAGGACGTGAGGATTCATTGCCAAATGGGGCTCTGATAAACTTGTTGAGTTTAACGCCAAGAAAACACAGGTATAGCGCATACCTGTGTTTTCTTGGCGTTACACTCACAGCGAAAAAGTTACCATTTTCCCCTCCTCATAGGGAACTATGTGGCACTACGCTGGAGATACAAAGCAGTGTCACCGGGAATTGACGTTCGGTGCGACCTCAATCCAAGGGCTGTTATAAAAAGGGTCAGTTAAGGAGTCCTGAATAAGGTGCGGCGTTTTTTCACGCCACAACAATTGCTCCTGTCGTTTAAAACACAGTTGCCGTCTTGCGTCGAATATAACTCTCATTTTCGGGATAGCTCCGCTAAGTACTTACTGGAGGCCTTGGATCATTATGTTCTCATTATTGGCGGCGTAAAGGTCACCAACACCCTCGAGCCTTTAAAATTGCGTCGAGAGAAAACGGGACTTAGCGTTTTCTTTCCACTGTTTCACGTCGAGTGCTCAGGGGAATTATTTTCCCTCATTTCTGCTTCCCCTTTCCTTCACAAATCTACACGTGCTGGCACTCGATGTCACCGCCTATGGCCACGTGTTCCCCTCCTCCTATGACCTGGGTTCCTTCAAACGAGTAGTGAAGAGGCATCTTTTGGGCCGGCAAGGCGGGGGCGGCTAGTGCAAATTATGAGTCTTGACTGTACTAGCCGTCGTCGCGTTTGGACTCTACCACTTACCATAAGATGGAGTAGTTATTTGCTCCTTCGAGTATTATAAATTAAAAAAAACAATGATTATTCACACACTTTTGTCTGTGCCTTAATTATAGCACTATCGAATAATCTTAATATATATTGTATAATGTGATAGTGCATGTTGTGGCTACCTATATTTAGTGGAACATTTACCAAGACGATTTTTAAACAGGTAATATTGCTTTTTCATGTGATATTGTGTCCTCTGTTGGTAGTCCTCTTGAATAAATAAATACTTCCGACCGTGAAATAAATTCCTATGGTAGTTTATTATAAGTGTTAAGACCATCATAACGTACCATAAGTGTTTTACTTCGCATCGCATAAATTGACTAAAATTTTACTTAGTTTTCAGTGAAGCGGTGTACTAATAAAATGACGTAAAATGTATTACAATGACTTGAATACGTTTATTAACGGTTTTAATTAGCTTGTGTCAAGTGTTGTATAATTTTTGGGTCAAATTTAGTTATTGAAATTTGACCCCCTTTATGGCGACAGATTGATATTTGGAACCTATAGTTCTGATGACAATACAATTAATAAATTCTTTATCATTGTAAATCCATGATGACCGCCAACAAAATGGCGAATTACATACATTTTCAGAACTACATCAATATGGCTATCAAATGAAAAGGCTTGTCAAGTATAGAAGAAATAGAGTTCACTATGAAAAAAATGAAAATCCAATACGGCCGCCAACAAAATGGCAGGTTAAATACTTTTTCACAACCTCCACAAAATATTATACAATTATTTTTTTTTACTTATTAATTAATCGTATAAATGTATGTAAATATAGTGACTTTTCAGTTTGCATATTGTATACTTTACCTGCTTTTTCATTACCATCCGGGGCCTCATGAGCTTCCTCTATGCAACTTTCATCGGGAAACTGGACATGCTTCTTAATGGCAGATCGGCTTGGTCTCGAGAGCACGGATGCTGGGAAGATAATACCACATGTCAATAATTATTATGAACAAAGTAGTATTACATTAAATGTTCACGTAACTTTAGAAATAAAAGGTTTTAATACAATATACAACATTATTATACTCTTTGAACTTGCCCGCCTGCCTACCTATCTAAACCTGTAATGTCGAAATTTCAATACTCTATATCAATGCAAAGTCATAATCTATTGCTTTTTTTCAACATTTATTAAAAAATGGTATGGGCTGTATCTTACATGATAGGTTCGCTAGCAAATTTATTTTATTAAAATAATCAGGTTAGAAAGTCGTTACAAATATAATATATTGTACTAGTGACTGTGTTAGTAACTGTTCAAAAAATAATGAACATCTTTATTTTTTTCTTTAAGTTATACTTCTAATGCGACTTCCAACAACGTTAACCAACGTTAACCATTTAACGTTACCATGGAGGGGGTATGAAAGCACTGTTGCGTTAAACGTTCAACGCTCCTGGGGAGGGGGAATAGAAAGAATAATAATAATAATAATAAATTCTTAATGATGCTGAAGAAGTATAACTTCTCACGTACATAAGTACACGATTTTTTTTATAACATAGGTAGGCGGACGTTCATATGGAACACCTGATGGTAAGTTGTCACCAACGCCAATGACATTGGCATTGTAAGAGATGTTAACCATCGCTTACATCGCCAATGCGCCACCAACCTTGAGAACTAAGATGTTACGTCCCTTGTGCCTGTAATTCCAGCATATAACACACATTATAAACACAGCTTTGCAACTGTTTAGTTAAACACCGATCTATCTCTTTCCGTCATTATTCCTGTCTTCTTCTTTCTAATGTGCAATCAATTCGAAAGAAAAAGACAGCATTGCTTAACTGATCATCCCAAATAACGTTTATAAGACAGGCTGTAGAGGTTCTCGTACAAATAAAAGGTCATATACAACGATATCGAATGTCGATGACATATTGTGGTTGCGCGTTGTAAAATCACAATGTTATGTAACTAATAAATCAATTCTATGCTTCTTTATATGTCTAATATTTAATGAGGTATAACATCTTAATACATCGTAAATAGTTTAATTTAATAAGATTACAGTCTGGCAATTTGTCATATAATGTCGACCTTTGACCTTTGTAAGTAATAACTTAAGATATATGTTTCATCAAAGAGAAAATTTGTAATAACAAGAATTTATGGTGCAATACTTAAGTCGTATTTTCTTATTAAGACAATTAACTTGATTACTCCTTACAATCGTCACACACGGGCTCGTTATTTTATTTTCAACTCCATTTTTCCATCTTTCATCATTCGTCTCATAACTTTTTAGGTTTACCAAGTAATAAGTTGAACAACGAACACAAATTAAATTCATTACTGTTAAAATATAATATATTTTAATATTTTAAGATATTGCTAAATATATAATATATTTATAAAATTAACAATAATTATATTATAAAAAAAAGTGAATAGCCTGTTTTTTATTCTCCTCAATAGCAATGGACCAGATTAGACTTAACACTTTTACAAAGTAAAGCCAATTTTTATAACCCATATCATTATTTTGGATTATAAGAAGTTTTGAATCGAAACCAGCGAGGTGTAACTGTCTGTAACAATTTGACATTAGAACGATAAAATGTTTAACTATAAATCCGCTAAAGTTTTTAAATAACGCTAGACTTATATTTACTAGAGTATACATTATAAGACAATTTTGGCTTTCGTTTGTCACAAAGTACAAAAAAGGCTAAATTTCGCAATATTGATATCTAATATATTAAAGATATTATCAAAAATAAAAAAAAGAACACATTTACATTGCCTTGTTATTTTAAGTTATTTTTTATAATTGTCAAATTACTTTATTATTTAAAAAAACACTCAACGATTTATCTCGGCCGATCTGAACTCAAGCATATAAGCCAATTTTACGCTCCAGTTTAATCCAGTAAAATCAAGGAAATACTTTAGACCGATCTTTTAAGTCCATGCAACACGCAAATTGGGATCAAAGCGCGCCGAGATCGCGTATGCAGTCGACTCGATCAAAATTTAATTTATAGTATTTTTTATTAAATTACATTCACAAATATTGAAGTAAGGTCAACTTTATTTAAACTATCATTATATCAATGAGCGCTCCAGTGAAAGAGTTATATAAAGGGAAGTTTCTAAAAAAATCTTCTCAGATAAACGGGGAGAGAAAATCTTCCTGTTTTGAACTCGTTTACGTTTCATCTGAGGGTGATATAAATTCCATGTTATTAGTTTTACGAGCCGTGTGCCCGATGGGTTATCACATCGGATTTATTATTCAGAAACCTCAATTTTAAACATCGAAATAAGGCGAACTTATTCATATATAAACTTTCATCCACTATTGCATCGAATTGAATGACGAATTTTTAAAAACGCTGTAACAACTATCTTATTCATAAACAGAATCCTAAACATTGATTATCGTATTTCTAACTTATAAAAATATCAATTTTTCTTAAAACTAACTTGGATGATATAATAATTAATTTATATTATTATTTTGCTAAGACTAACCTTATATGCAATTCTGTAAGAGTAATGTCTTTGTCTAACCATCATCGATTGAGAAAGAAAATATATTGTTTATTTTTAATTCTAACGGCCAAATACGTCCCTCAAATTAACATTTAAAGACTTAGTTAAACGCTACTTAAAAATGTAATTGGTATGCGAAATTTTAAATTAACGGCGTCTCAAATAATTAAGTTGAACTTAATATTTGAATGATGACGTTTCAGTATTCGGCCGTAACAATTTCATTTTCTAGTATTCAATAATTTTACCAATTATTCGTTAAAACCGATTAAATTCATTCACGAGTAAATATCCTTTAAATTTGTTCCGTTCGTTTCAGTGCTTTTGAAAAAACCGCAAACCTTGCTTATTTAATCAACATTACATTAAGGAACATTTGACTCAATATCGATATCCTTTGATTACTCTAGACGTGCGCTTTATTTGCTTTGCCTTTAGGCGTACGAATATTGGTATGATACTGTATTGACTATTTACGTAACCTAAAATATTTGTAGGGTTAAGATAATATTAGAAATGGCGTAATCGTCGTACCAATCTTACATGGAGATAAGAATTACAACATGCAGGCGCATTAATGCATTACAAAATCCCTGATACCAGAAAAAAACATTAATTTTCCATTGGCTGCCCAACGGGGGTTGAACCTATGACTTTGGGACCTTGTAGTCTTATAAGAAACAACGAGGCAGACAATACCAATCGTAAAATATATTCGCACTAAAAGTGTAACTAATATAATTGATATTGATATGAGAGACGTCGTCAGATCACTGAAAACTGTTTTATTAGAAACTAGAGTTTTGCCCACAGTTTTCACTCCCGGAGTTCCCGTTGCTGTGGGAATTCGGGGACAAAATATAGCCTATGTTACTCGCTGATAATGTAGCTTTCCATTGGTGAAAGAATTTTTAAAATCGGTTTAGTGATTTAGGCGTGAAAGCGTAACAAACAAACTTACGTTCATTTATAATAACAAGTAACTGTTTTGATGCTGTCACGTCAATAGTCTAAAGTAAAAAGCAGTGAAACCACAAAGCGCTACTACTGATATAATAAATAACCGTTTCCGAAATGCGTTACATAATCATACGTTTCATGTTTATTAGTTGAATAGTTATTTCAGTTTCATAATGACGTCTCCTCATATACGTATATAGATTAATGTATATGCCTGAAATATTCTTTACATTAATAATAATAAGACATAAAATACATTTCCGATAAATAACGTGTTTTGACTATATTTTATGATTCCAATGCCATTTCTATATCAACTTTACATGAAGTCTGTAGCTGAGTTGATATTTACTTACTTTCTCTACGGACAATGCTTATGAAACGTTGCGATTAGGTCAATATTTTACAAAATATAAGAGAGAAATAAATAGAAAGAGAACACATTATGACATTGATATTCTTACGTGATTGCCCTGGTCTCTTAGTGTAGTGACTATTTATAAAGCATATCCCGATGTTCTGAGTTTGAATAATGGATTTATTCACTGAGTCAATAAATCTTACTATCTATTTCTGTCTTTAAATTACCCAAAATCCTTTCTGCGGTTCAACACTAACTAAACGAAGGTCAGCTCTTCAACGTTTACGTTTTATGTAAAGGTGCTAATTGTTCCCAATGTTTATGGTAACTTTATATAAAATTTAATTACTTTGAATTACGTCGTGGTTAGTTAGTAAACGGGTAGAAAAGGCTTCTGTCGCATTTGTAATATTAGCCTGAATACCTATCGATTTTTAATAAAATATTTTGCAATGATTCAACCGAATATATTTTTATTGTGCAATCGAAGTCGACAGTAGAAGTATTCGAACTTTTACTCAACAATAACAGATAAACTTTTTTATCGAAATCTCCAAGTTATCCATACAAATCCCAAATGTATCTTTAAGTTTCACCGATCATGAATCATTTTTTCTCACAATTCTTCAATATATCAAATGTTTTATTTTGCGCAAAAACAGAATCCAAAGTTAATTGGCTGTTCGTTGTGATGTATTGTCGATAAACGTAGTTATTCACAAATTAACAAACAATCAATTGTTGATTACATTAAAATTAGATTTCGAACAATTGGATTGTTAATTACAAATTTTGTATATTATTAATCGAATTTAAAGTTTCTGTGTTTTTGTTGGTTTTTCATATGCAGTTTTATATGTGATAGAGTCAAATGTATCAACTTTATGTGTACTCGTAACGATATCTCTGCAATACACGGCAATGTTATATGTTATACAAATAGTATTGAACGCGGTGGAAACCAAATATAGCTAGTTTAAATCCGGGACAACAAAATAGTAAAGTGCTTCGTTTCCCACGATTTGAGCGAAATATTAGAGTATATTTAATAATATTACAGACATGGAAGTGAGTTTGTTTGTTATGCGAAATTTGTATAGAATAGTACATAGATTACCTAGTACCGGCATTTTACCTCAGTGTTGATCATTGTATTGTCAACGTAATTTAAATTTTAATTATAACTTCTAGATATTCGAATATAAATTTTGATAACTTTTCAGGTGTAGGAGAAGTGTATAAATTGTTCAAAATTAAAACTTGCCGTGGACTTTGCCTTATTTTAAAAAGACAATAACTTAAAATTGGATTTTCGACGACGGGTGGATGAAAACGGGGATTGAAGTCTTTATATACAAAACACGTTTTTGAATACGCTCTGAAAATTTGTTTAGTATATAAAAGATATCCGCTCTGAAAAAGTTTGAAAATTTTAAACCTCGATTATGTGAACGCTTTACAGTCATACGTGTGTATACTTCAAGCTCGTAGAAAATATTTAGAAGAAGAGTTTTTATCTTTGAAATTAAAATTTATTTTAGGTTTGATTTGTTAAGAATAACAATAATAATAATTTAATTGTGGCAGTTAGATAGTTAATAATATTTCATATATTACTTAAGCTTTAATGATTTGTGACGTAATAAAATTTTATTTGTACGCATGTGAATTTTATGTTAATAGCATAAATAAAAATAGTGAAAAACACACATAATAACACGTAATGGTTAAATGGTAATTTTTTATAATTTTAATTTAATCGGAACACAGGTGGCTGATTCGGGATCCGGGGAAAGGTACACAGATTTACATTTTGCATAATTATTGTATTACGACAATGTAATTTTATTTTTCGTTTAGATTAATCTTTATAAAAATAAACTCTACTCTGGCAAGAGAAAGTGGGCGCAAATAGTCCAGATGACTAAACGCAAACACCACTGATTATGATAAAAGTAATATATTTATAAAAGTTAATATGATTGAAAAATAAAATATCCTTAAAATTTTAAAAATACTAGCTCTTAGTCGATCGTCAATCATTGTATAACGGCTCGTATAATCCTGGGAGATCTTTGTGTAATAAATCACTCTCGAAGTGGCGTAACTTTCAAACAATAACCGCAACTAGACCGTGGAATGGTAATAAACTATTTTAATGTTGCCTTGTGTTAATAAGTCTACGTTGAATCAAATAGAATAGTATAAAGCACCGACGTTAATTTATCCCTTATTTAAAAATGGATTCGTTTTTACCTACTGAAAATAAAACTACTAAACGAACGACAATTACTGAACTAAATTAAGAGCCTTAATAAACAACATGAAATTGATTAACATCTGTGTGTAAAAATTTTGCGCATGTATGAGCAATAATGCTTGAGAAGTGTTGCTTGATCTATTTCAATTTCGTAGCACGACTTACGTTTACCGTAGCTCGTGTAGACCACTGCTACGGTACTACGTGAAAACGGTGCACGTTCTTGTTGCGCTCCCATCGAATCGTATCAGTCCCTGTAGTATGTTGAGAGTATTTGCTGATTGATTCTATATACAAATACTGACATGCCTAAAACCATACTCGATATAAAATTAGTTTTGTTACTTTTTTACTGTGACCTATATTTAATGTACGATCTATAGTCGTTGAAATAAGGATTATTAATAGATTAATGACAGTTGTCAACTTCTATGGTAATGTGGTTACTCATTTTAGACGTCACACCAACTTATGTATGTATTCTTAGACTTATATTACATTAATATGTTCTTAGAATTATATTACATAAATCATTACAATTAATCTTATTTACACAGACATGTGACATTATGTGTGTTTCGATAAGCATAATTGTGGTTGATTTTATCGTTATTATTGTGTAAAAGCAAATACATTTTTTGTATCTATCTATTTCTCAACGATAGATAATTATAACATTACCCTATAATTTTAACATAACTACTATGCAACATACAATACACTTTGAATATATTAGAACATTATGTTAATTTTTTTTAAACAAAAAATTACTAGCCCATTTTATGTAAGTAAAAAAAGACGCTAACCATTACGAGAGCCAGTTCGAGCAAATAAAAACGATCGGACATTAATTTGATGTATTTGTTCAAGGAACACAATGGACGGGTCGTGACAGGTCATTTTGACAGTCTTATTTACTGGGACCGGTTAACTAGATGATGTGGGTCACTATTCAACTACTAAAATAAATTTCGTAAAAAAAAGGCCTTAGAAATGAAAAACATAATTGTTGTTTTTGTTTATTTGGATAAATAAATAAATATTTTATTATTTTTACTTGGTGGAAGAGCTTTGTGCAGGCTCGTCTGGGTAGGTATCACCCACTCATCAGATATTCTACCGCAAAACAGCAGTACTTGGTACTGTTGTGTTCCGGTTTGAAGGGTGAGTGAGCCAGTGTAATTACAGGCACAAGGGACATAACACATAACATCTTAGTTCCCAAGGTTGGTGGCGCGTTGGCGATATAAGCGATGGTTAACATCTCTTACAATGCCATTGTCTATAGGCGTTGGTGAGCACTTACCATCAGGTGGCCTATAATATGCTAATAAATAATAAATTAAATATCGCCATTATAGTTAGTTTACCAATCCTAACTAATATTATAAATGCGAAAGTTTATTACACATAAAACTTACCCATCTCTTCTCACATTAACCGTGGTCAGTTACTAGTCATAACTAGTTTCCCATCGTCATCCTTTTTATATTATTTCAATATAAAGAATACAGAATTTATGTCTAAGCTAAAAGTCTTAAGTAAGTAAGTAATTTCGCATCGTATATATATATTCTTTATATAGCATAGGAAGGCATTTGGGCATATTGGCCACCTGATGGTATGTGGTCCAAAATAAACTCCATATAGAATTATTCTTTTAAACATTTTTCTATTTTACTGCAACCGTCTACTCGCACTTTAATACGGATATGATATGTTACAGATCCCAACATAGATCGATCGCAATTTTATTTTGTTATTCTCTACAGACATGACTGCCTCGTTGGTCTAGTGGCTTAATATAAGGCCGCAGACTCGGTGGTGCTGGGTTCAATTTCCAGGTCGGGCTAATAAATAGTTATTGGGGGTTTTCTTTCAGAAAAATTCTCAGAAGCAGCCCGGAGTCTGGAAGTTGGTAGTGTGTACACTCCCGTGCCTCGGAAAGCACGTTAAGCCGTTGGTCCTGCGCCTGAACTCTTTCCGGTCGTGTCGGATTGCCGTCCCATCGGATTATGAGAGATAAGGAAAAGAGAGTGCACCTGTGTTTGCGCACACACTTGTGCACTATAATATCTCCTGAGCAGTTGGCTAATCTCTCTTGAGATTGGCCGCCGTGGCCGAAATCGGTCTGGAGGACCCTTATAGTAGTAACCATTACCCAGTATCGAAGAATGTCATTATTATAATGATGACGCAAATTGTTCACGATGCAGGTTTGGTAACCTCGGCCACGCCTATCATAGTGCTGGGCAAAAACGGGTGCATTCCCCATTTAATAACTATCATAATTCGATGGTACGGCGATCCGACACCACCGAAGAGAGTACAAGTGCAGTATCAACTGTTTCTAAATTATATATGTCAAGAAAAGATCAATTAAAACTCGATAATTAGGTAGAAAGCCAATTTAAATAGTACATTTATATATAAATGTTTGCCAGAAAGATACTTTTAATCTATAAATAGAACGTAAGCTAATGTAATTATTCCAATTCAACACTTAAGTTGTTAATGGTCGTTATTCATGATTTGTCGTGATGGTCCATAAAGCACTCAACTTAAAACCAATCAGAGCTGAGTGAAAGAGATAGCATAAATGTAATCGTACATCGTAGTTGTCACGTATTCATTATTGGTGGTAGAGCTTTGTGCAAGCTCGTCTTGGAAGGTACCAACCACTCATCAGTTATAATTGAGCCAGTGTAATGACAGGCACAGGGACATAATATCTTATTCCCAAGTTTGGTGGCGCCTTGGCGATGGTTAACATCTCCTACAATGTCAATGTCTATGGGCGTTGGTTCTTATTATTCTTTATTCAAATTCAAATTCAAATATCTTTATTCAATGTAGAAGTGTTACACTTACTTATTGATTGTCATAAGTCTACCACCGGTTCGGAAATAAACACCTCAGACCTGAGAAGAACCGGCGAAAGAAACTCAGCGGGATTTTTTTTTTTACAATATTTATATAATTTATAATAACAATACAATAATAATATTCTTCTTTAATTGAAACAGCCTGGAGGCGATCGTTTCATTCCCAAGGTGTGCAATCATCTAAAAAGTCATTGATTGTATAATATCCTTTAGCACACAAGCGTTCCTTAACAACTCTTTTAAATTTCACAATAGGGGATTTTTTGAACGCTTTCTGGTATCCTGTTGTAAAAACGTATATTACATTGTCCCATAAAAGACCTACTAACCCTGTGTAATCTAGTAACAGTGGTTGTAAGTTTATACTTGTTCCTGGTGTTAACAGTATGTACGTCACAATTTCTGGGAAAATCTTTTAAGTTTTTGCGGACATACATAACATTAACATTTTAGAACCATAAAACCTAATTTTTGTTATTTGAAATACCTTCTTTCTTAGTTTTTTTTTTTTTTTTATGATTATATTATTTTTACACTTGTTCTGCTCTTATTATGCTTTTAGTTATAAGTGGAGACTTTACTGGTATGTGTGCTAACTTTATGTTATAGTTTTAAGGGTTAATTGTACTGTTTGTTTCCCAAATAAAATAAATAAATAAAATAAATAAATAAAAATATTGAGAAGCGACAGTCATTATTTTAATTTTTTATGGAGTTTATTTTGGATAAAGTAAATTGAATCTAATCTTTGACTTGATAAGGTTTTTCCTAATATAGCATGAATCTAAACAAAAGAATGCGGCTTCAAGTCATGTTCAATTGTCAAATGGGTAATTTGTGTTCATAATTTATTTAGTGCGTTGAAAGGGCCAAAATTTATTTTACTGGAGATACGGCTTTGTGCAAGCTTGTCCAAGTAGATACCACCCACTCATTAGGTATTCTACCTCAAAACAGCAGTACTTGGTATTTTTGTGTTCCGGTTAGAAGGGTGAGTGAGGCAAAGTAATTACAGGTACAGTTCATGGAATCGTTTCCAAGGTTGGTGGCGCATTTTCGATGTCAGAAATGATTAATAACAATGATCCATTGTGATCACTTACCACTGCACCGTGTCAGGTCCTGATACATAACACATGCGTGTCGGGTGAAAATTTTGCAACTTTTGAATCCCACCAACCAATATTGGAGTATGTGCAAAAAACTCCAAATCTTCTCTTCAAAGGAAGAAAAAGCCTAAGCCATACAGTAGGGCGTTTATAGCTTGTTACTATACTTTAAAATAATGTAAAAAAAATTCTAATTGATATGACTGCAAAATTAAACTAAATATTTTATTCGTAAACATGTTAGATTGCGTAAGTGTTTCATTTCGTATTCTATACGAATTGGGTTAGCGCATAAAATATTTCTAAGCCCCTTTTTACACTACCGTATAGCCGACGCGATATTCATTACATATAATTGGCAGTTTACGTTAAATTAATGAAATTTAAATTGCAAGATCGAAATTGAAGCTTACATCAGATAAGTGAGGTTTAGAAAAAAATTCTACTACTACAACTAAAATATTTCATGTATATGGGATTTGCGGGCACCCAAATTAATGTACGGTACTTTTTTTATAATATTTAAAATTAATTACAAATATACTTTTTAAGCGTAGAGAGGCATCTATAAATTAATAGTAACATTGTGTAACTCAATGTAATCTACCACGATGTTGTTTTTTTTGTAAAAAATATGTAGGAGACTTCGCAAATAGGCCACCTGATGGTAAATGGTCATCACCGCTCATAGACTTTAAGAGATATAAGTGAGTACTGTAAGGAATATAAGTAATTCTTTAAAACATAGCCGTCACCAATGCACCACCTATCTTAGGAACTAAGATACTCGATTATATATACTTTGTACCCGTAGTTTCAATAGCTCACTCGACCATCAAACCGGAACACAAAAATACTAAGTATTGCTGATTGGCCGTAGAATAGATAACGGTACCTACCAAGACGGACTTGCACCAAGCCCTACCACCGAGTAATTATTTGTAAGATTCATGTACGTACTTGTGTTAAAGTCGTTACTTTTTAGATAAAACCGCGTGCGATGGTAATGCTTCAGTGTGATTGAACCTTAAAGTTGTATATCAATAAAAGAGAGCTCGTAAACAAAATTTAAGGTAACGTAGAATACATTTTTTACTCTATACGTAATTTATTGCACTATACAGAGTGAATTTCAACGTTGTGTTGCTCTGAAAAATTTATTACTGGCCTGGATTAAGCACTTGATTTTATATACAGCTTTGTTTAAGTACAAATCTGAATAAGTGTATGTTTTGTCTCTTAAATTTAATAATCCATTATTTGGTTAGCGTTATACTTTATTTTTATGTAACTATCATCATTAATTGCGATATTATTTTACGTATATATGTAGTGTTTTTCAACGAATATAATAATTATCCTACCAATATTACAAATTTTCAATTTGTATGTTTGAATGTTTATTACTCAATCATGTAAACACATTTGGATGTATTGGTATGAAATTTGAATTAGAGATAAGTCTTAGCAGCCTCTCCCTCATACGCAAGCGAAGCGAGCGGAAGTTAAATATTTCTGATAAAAATTAACACGTTTTAATTCACTACATATTGTCTTAAATCGTTGTCATTAAATAACTAAATACATATTATATGGTGATACTATTTTTTGTAATGATGAACTGAAACTACTTAACTGAACCAATGTGCACAGACTATTGACGTGATAACAGTGATTTAATTTTATGAATAGATATTATAAACTTATATATTTGTTTTCTTTTACGTTGAAATTAATTAAAGCGATCTATATTAACTATAAGCTTTATAAATATATAAATTCTGTAGAAAGTTAATTGATTGAGAAGGTTATATACTATAACATCACGCCTCACATCGTCATAGCCTTCGTAGGACTATAACATCACCTACGAAGGCGTAGCAGTGACATTAAACGCGGTTTAACTGCGCGTAGCATCTCGTGCGTAATATTTCGTAGCATCTCGTGCGTAATATTTCGTAGCCTCACAGATTGAAATTTTGTAATTGTGAAGGTACGAGGATACTTGAAAGGATTTATTTTAAATGAAAAAGTTAATTTAATATTAAAAATATGTGAAAAAACGACGTATATTGATTTAGATGTTACCTAACGGTTTGCAATCAATTCGAACTCGAAACCGTTTATAGAAATGGAAAAAAGTTTATTCATCTTTAGTTACTTTTTTAATTTAAAGAGCATTTGGAATGGAACATATTGAATGAAAGTGTCCAGTGCCCGATCTTGCAGTAGGTAACTTCATAAAATAGTTCAAAAAATTATTTAAAAAAACATAAATTTTTGTGATATTAAAAAGCTCGAGATTGACGTACTACTAAAATTTTAAGTATGAGGGATCTGTAATAGCTTACCAATGGTGCGGGTGGGGGCTTCGGAGAAATCTTCGGGGTCACATCGGCTGGGCAATGGTCTCGGTGCTGAACGGCGACGTCCACTTGGTGCCGAGCTGGTGGTAGTTGTGTGTTGTCCGGTAGCTGTGTACTGCACAACCGCAAGCTACAAATCAATTTTAATTGAATGGTAAAATTTATCTTCAATAAAAAGAATGAAATTATGTTCAATGTATTATAATGACATTAAAAAATATAAAATATATTTTTTTAAATAAAGATTATCATAGCGTGGTTAATTTTTTTGACAATTATTTGTTTACGTGGTGTCTTTATTGTATACAATTTATAATATTATTTTAATAAGACATTATAAAAATAATGAATTTGAAGAAATATTACACCCTTTAATTATTCAATATATAATAATGTATAAATTATTATGATAGCTTCAAGCAAAACGTCATAGATAAGTTTTTCAAAACTTTCAATATAATATGACAGCTACGAGTTATCTGAAACCGTTCAAGCCTTTGATAATTATGCTGTCGATGGAATAAAATTACCTCTGCCAGCAATATAGATTTGCTTTAGGCCTAGATTCTGTGACCTCGGTGGCTAATCCGTTATATGGGCGAAATGACACGGCCATTACGCTGAAGTATAAAGTTGATTGATTAACATGTCAGCCATCAATAGGCCGGGTAGCTGATTACTGACACTGGCCAGGGTTGTATTGTTAGATGGCTAGCAATTTCGATAGCATTGTGGTGAAATAGCCTTTTTTTGAAAAGTCATGCGGGCCAATTGGCGATGATTCTTATTATGTGGAAAACGATTTGAAAAAAATTGGAATCAATCTCAATTTTATTCGGAAATAATATCTGTGCTGTTATATTGGTTGTTGTTTTTGGGATGGTCTTATGATATTTTTACAGAATATGTAGATAAAGACTTATAAAAAGATTTCGTAATCGCTACATTACACATGTGTGACCGTAGCTTAAGCTTCAATTCGTCCCAAAATATTTTGGACATACTACCTCCGGTTAATCCGAGCTATAATTAACAGATGATTGACAAATAATACGCTAATACAGTTTATTTAATACAAACGTTGATCTGTTCAAGCTATTTTTATCGATAATGTCTTTCTTGTTTTATTTATAAGGTTTTTATTAATATCTGTGGCCGAATATGAAGCGTCTACACGTCTGTTCAACTTACAGACAAACCTATATACGCAAGTGATTGGACTTTGTGCATGTCTATGTGCGTATGTTAAATTTACTCGATAACGATTTGAAATGAGTCAATATATGAACCCAAGTGATGTAATACCATCCCGTAGTTTATGATAGAAATGTAATAATAATAATTAAATACCAATCACCAATCATTTAATACCGGGATTTAGTTTTAAAATCAAATTTGAGATCAATAGAGTTATTGCTTTGATAACATTTATGATAAATAAATTGGATCACGTCTTTCTAGCTCAGTAAAGTAAATTGATAAAATTAGTATAGTAGTATAGTATGTAAGTTATACTATTATTACATTTAAGTTTAGTTCAATCGACTTTATTATTATTTACAATTGTATTGAATTCTGTTTATAGTTAAGTGAGGGAAATGAGCTAGCCTTACTATGGTAATGTAGTTAGAAAAGCATAGACTTAACACAGTGTGTAATTTCATCTAAGCTGTTATTACATTTTAAAATTTAATTTTAAAACTTTATATTTATGTTAACTGTGTCGAATTTTACAAAAAAGCTTTCCATTTCAATTTTACATACACATCGTGATTAATTTATTAGTATAATACAAACAGCTGTAGTTTGCGTGCGATATTTAAACAATAATCAACTCAGACGAATCTGCACTAAGTTCTATCAGTCAACGGTGAAAGTTACATTTAAAATCATACTCGACTTCTACTCCTATTTATACTGAAATAAAGTCAAATTTTATATGAATTATAGTCTTGTAATTAGTAGTTTATGTTACCTTATAATATTTGACTTACAACAAATACCAGAACCAACGATGCAGTGACGTCACAAATATTTTCAGTTATAGCATCAACTCAAGCAAGCAATTGTTGTGGGCGACTTTTTCGATTATTTTAACTTTAGTTGCACAAATATAACAAATAACAAAACAATATGTTTCTTTCCAATTGTCAGTTTTTATTTACGTATCAAATGAACAAGGCGCACATTTAAATTGACATTGTTCAATGTTTTGCAATTTTGCATTGCAAATGTTTGATCAAACGAAACCAATAGAAAAAGTGAATGAGAAATAAGAATATCTAAAATTTACTAATAAAATCTTGTCTGGTGTCTGCACTACAATGTGCGAACTATTAATAGAAATAGTTGGTTTTGGGCACAAGACGGGTGCTTCGTAATTAATATCATGTACACTTGTTGGGCTTAATTACATATTATGCTTTGATCTACCGACGTAAGTACTTCGCAAGTTAACATTGACATCAAATTCTTAAGTATTCACAGTTTTCTTTAATATTAAGTGATCTTCGAACGAAATTTGGATTTATAAATACTTTATTGCTTACATACAATTTTCAAATCTAAAATTACTAAATTTATATTTTCTAATTATTCGAGCCGATTTTGTTTTAAGCAATCTGTGAACCGATATAATTTTACAGGATAATAGTAATTGGTATCCCTTTTAAAGCGCATGTGTATAAAAGAGACAGGAGCGTAAAAATTGCTATTAGAAAGCTATGTTTTGTTGTATTCTTTCAAATCACTGTTATTACTTTTGTATCGCGAAATGTTTTACTAATTATAAAGTCGAAGAGATAATTATTTTCAAATATGTATTTGAGTATGTTTTTTTTTGTTTTTAGAATAAAAGTTGATCACTAGTGGGAGGTGTAATAACTTACTCTATCTGAGTAGTCGAAGGCAGCGGTGCCTCGCCCGTCCAGATACTCTTGAAACTGCGATATGACGCACACCATGGCATAGATCTAGAAAAAAATAGACAAACATAAATATAATGGTTAAACGATTAAAATATCAAATGAAATGTTTTAGATAAAATTTCCTGGCATTCGAAATTCAAAAATCTTTATTCAAAGATTAAGAACAATGCCAACTGTAGTCGCAGGAGTGTTATAATGATATATGTAACTCTGCAATAGGTCGTAGATTGATGTGTATAGGCTTTAATCTTTATCAGTAATTGATTTTCAACGCTTTATAATATATTAGTACGCTAAGCAAAGTCGCTCGCCGCGTCTGACGCTCTGAGAGTGATAAACTCAAAAAATATTCAACGAATTTTCATACGGTTCACACAAATGGACGGAGTGATACATGAGGATGTTTTGTAAAAATTGGCTGAAATATGATGATTAATGTTAAAGATGTCGGAAATAAATCATGCCGACTGACGTGCACACTGACGCGTGCCGTAAACACCATTCCAGTTATATGTAACGATTTAAACGTTTTGTGTGGACCATTATTGCGTATGACACGGGCGAGTCGATAGTATAATATATAATTGCTTAATTAAAAAGTTACAATGTTCTCGCATCTAGTTAAAATTTTATCTTGTCGTATTTCAATATAGATAATAAAAGTAGTTGGTTAACTTATTGATTCTAAAGTTGAAACTACGATGGGATCGAGATAAGAAAACAATTCAACCTGAGGTAGAATCTGAGATAGAAAGTTGTGTTTACTTTTAAAATCACTAAATATAATCATACCCCCTGTTTTCGTCTTATTGCCGAGGGGGGGGGGGGGCTTATCTTATTCCCTACTAGTGACTGGAGGGCTGGTTCATTTTATTTTTAATTGCGATTCAAAGGGGAAATCCTGGACGTTTTCTGGTATTAGTGTAAACGCTACGCTGCTATTAAATTTATTATTTTACATGTACATAATTATATTTGTTTGCGCAGCAAATCAATTATATATTATACTCAATTATTCAATTCCACTGCGTGCGGCTACACATTAGGACATGATATATTCGTTTAAGATCTATAAAATACTGGGCCTTGTCATTCCATTCTTCATGGGATCAATTAATCTTCTATCTGGCTCGGTAATACTTAATGCAGATTTCCTCTTGAAATTTAGCTGCAAGCTACGATTAATAAAAACAATTTTTATTCAACAGATAGCATTTTTTTTAATAATTGAACGTCTGCTTGGGTTGGTTGTACATTCTCACCAATCATTCTACGACCAAACAGTTATACTTTGTATAATACCGAGTATAAGATGATTTGTAACAAAGACTTTTTGACAGACTACATACGACTATACAGGTTCTTACAATGCCCGTGTAGACACATAACTAAAAACTAATTTCATGTTAATAGCTCTGTGACTGTAATTAAACGCGGTCACTTGTCTGGTATTGTACATGAACATTATAATTTAAAATAAAGGCCATTCATAAACTTGAAATTGCCATCAAGCACACAGTCGAATATTTCTATTTTTACAACTGTTCGTCGCTTCTAATTGACATCTTTGTGTAAATATTTTTCCCTTACGATATATCTACATCTTACGCCATAATATGGAGAATATAATATTGTGTTTGTTTTTTACAATTTTTTTTATTGACAATTTTCTATTGGTGTTTATTAATTATAGTTTCCATCAATCGATGCTTTCGAATATCGAACCGCTGACATTCTTAAAACCGGAACATTTTGCTTATATATTATATACGTAATAAATATGATTAAAAACGACAAGATATATAAGTTTAATCTGCATAGTTATTAATGATTCTTGATAAATAAGACATTTTGACTTTGAAGAAATTAGAGAACTAAATTAGTTTAAATAAAAAATTGTATACAAGTATGTCTACACTGAAGATAACGTGAGCGTATTTCGACAAGAAATGTACAATGTTCCGCATATTTCTTGCATAGAAAACTTTCTTTGTATAGAAAATGCACGCTCATAATATATTCATTACTTTACTTTGTTATATTCATGACTTTATCTCTAATGAGGAATGTAATTTTCAAGATGAATTTTGGAAAAAAGCAATAGTACTGCTATGTGATAAACATTATTTATATATTCTGTCTATGAAACGTTTTTCTAAAGACGAAATACATGTTGCTTTTAAAATATTCGACTAAAATGTATTCGTTGGTAAAACATATTTTAGAAAAATAAAATACTACGTGAGTGAAAAACTTTATGAAATATATATTTCATGTTTACCGAATGAAATATTTTTGATATTTTTTATTCCAGTAGGCTCTTGCAAGCGCTTTGGAATCATCATTTTACTGAGTTTTGAATTTTAATCTGCAACTGTTTGGATATCTAGTTACTAATAAATAAAACGGTAACGCTTAGACAAACGTAGTGTAGGACGGCCTGTGGCGAGGTGGACCGACGATTTTAATAAAGGTGGCAGGTACGGGATGGATGCGGGCTGCCCAAGATCGGGATGGTTGGCGTCTTATGGGGGAGGTTTTCTTCAAGCAGTGGATGGCAAAAGGCAGAAAAAAACGGTAACAAACTTGGTAGTTATTTTTGCCAATTCTAGTTAATATGCCAATGACTAACATTCTTAAAGATATAAAGTCTTAAATACTTATATTAAATTAAAGTACTTTTTTTTTACTTAACCGTTAAATATCCTACTCTATAAAATATACATCTTCCTTCAAAGAGCTTCAAAGTATTTCAGTGAATAGACATATAGCCGAAATAAATTCGACAAATGCGGATTGCAAGTGATGTTCCTTCAACTCCAACTAAAAGATAAAGGGTTATAAAGTACAAACTAAGCACATGATAAAATTAGTGATGTATCCTGATTCCTGGCCTTTTCAGTTAATATCGTCACTTGCCACAAACGATATTTCAAAAGTTAAGTTATCCCTTCGAAAAGCCATAATTTGAATCATATTACATACAATCAAGTTATTGATACCGGTGGCCCCAGAAAGTATCTGTATAAAGGGTATTATTATATATATATATATATTTTACGTAATCAATGAATGGTTATGTGAAACTTTGTAGATATTCCACTGCTGAACCAAATCCCTCTCTATTTTTGAGAAGGTTTCGAGTTTACACATATCTTAAGCTTGAGGATAGTTGAAAGCAAAAAGGTAAGCAAAAATTATAGTGACTTGCTTTGAAAAGTTACAGCCAGACCAGTGTTACCGCAATATACATATTATCTTGTTCACGTATGTGTGACCGTAGTTTAACATGTGATTCCAGGTCACGTACTCTTCACGTGCATTGTTTGATCCCTATATGAACAAAGCCTATATAGGGCCTATTGAAGATTAGGTATTGGCTCCAGTTGTAGCAAAAACTGTTGAAAACTTTATTGCATGATCGTCCCATTTTTCATTTTATTTTTAGCCACAAAGCGCTTTAATGTGCAAACTTGCGAGCATCCATAACAAGGACTTTTTGTATCCTATGAATAAAAAGCAGTAGATACGAAAAGATCATAAGTCACATCGTATTGCTTACCCAAGTTTTTGTGTGTCTTTGTCATTTATTATATGGGTTCTGAGCCACGTTGTATTGTTAACAAATAAATGGTAAACGAATGATCAATATCAAGAGGACTCTGGATTGTAAATAAAATAATGTGATTAAATAACGTCGTGCTTAGAACAACGACGGTTAAATCTCTTTTTCTTTCCAACGATTCTTTGAAATCAAAAACCTTAATTAGGTATTTCTTATAATTTTGTACATAAATGAAATAGTAGAACAATAAAATAATTACAAAGTAATATTTACATAGTAAGCTTTTCAACTTATATTGTCACACATTATGGTACGGGGCGAACGATAAACTTATGTTAGCTCATGAAAACGAAAGTGAAATGAAAGTATGTATTGTTGTCTCCTTCACACAAAAGTCGGTTAGGGGTTCAAGGTCATAGAACACGTCACGACCGACAGACTACGCTAAGCAGGTGTATATACACTTCAGTATTGTCTTTGTGCTAGCTAGCTTTAATATAATACAACGTCACAGTTGACTCTCTCACGGTTCACTTTCATTATACAAGGCAAAGTTTATCAAGAGAATCTGTTTGTTTGGATAACAGGCGACTTGTGTAGATTTAGGCAAAATTTTGAATCTGTAATATTATTTTAGCCCCAAACTGTTGAAACGCTTTCGTACATTATTTTGTAGAGTCGTTGACCAGAAGTGATGGTTAGGTATTTTGTGGGTTTGTTGTAGACAGACGAGCAAATCTACCATGTGTTAGTAACGTAACCAACAGACACTTGTATTACAATAAATATAAACCACTTCTAATGAACCATCAAAGCACAATCAGTTACGAGATACGTTGCATTAATTATACTCGCTCACTTATAATTCAAACCAGACTGCAAAGTATTTTATAGTTGTAGATAAACTGGTGAGTGGTCGGTATTCAGCTAGACGAACTTTGCGTATAAATGACATATGGAACTTGCCATAGGAATTGTAAGTTAAATGTTAGTCAAAGCAGCATCAGAAGTTATGGAAGCAGTGCTTCTATTTATTGCCATCTATTATGATATTGATTTTTATGTTACATGCTTGCTTGTAATGTGGCAATTCTATCTAGAAAATCTTATAAAGATTTTGAAAAATCCAATGGTAAAATTTTACTTAACTTTAAATTATACTTAATTAATATAGAAATTACTTATTTGAGTCAAAAAGCACGAACTATGTAATTTTTTTTTATTTCACCTATCTTATTGTACATAGTCGTCTATCTTTTCTAACGGCATATGCCGTGAAGCTAAATCTTCTTGTTAGAGAAGATAAATGAGAAAAGAGTTTTCTGTTAAAAAAAAGGAGAAGAAAGGGTATTGCAAGGAGATTAGTGTTAAAGCAACTGCCGAAGCTTCCGAGGGCCTGGGTTTGAATTTGGAAGTGTGTGCACTTATGTTAGTCGGAAACCACATTAAGCCTTTGTTTCTGCACCTCAACTCTTTTTTTCTTTTGAATGCTCGATTTTGTAATTTATGAAGTATACCTAAGGAACATACTTGATGGAACTTTGACGAATTGCAGAGTTCTTCCTACCCACAACTAGAAATATTTTCAACTTTTGGAAATTTACTTTTATGATAATTGAATTTAATAAATATTTCAAAGTCCTTCATGTGTTCCAATTTCAAATTATGTAGATAACATTAACCTCAGCTAATATATTTATTATATTACATCTTTCATCTTACCTAATCTATTCATACTTATATGTAAATATTAAAAAGGACGTATTTTAATTTTTACCATTATCATTTAGCAACTTCTTAAACCTTGTCTACTGAATGCTACATTGTTATCCATAAAATCCTACAGTTCTGAATACTACACAATGAAAAATGTAGGTTAAGTATTTCGCTCAATATACATACATAAATAGAATGATGGGTAATTAAAATATGAATGCTTTATTCATTGACATTTTCGCACGTTTCTCTTTTTCATAGTCAATTTTTACGTGAGTCACTCTCGTTGGGCTTTTAATATAACTTGATGTCCCTTTTATTACGCAGATATTTTACTAATCGAATTATTAAAAACAGACATCCAAGACGTTGAAGAGGAAAGTAAGCACTCTCCTTTGTCATCCATCAATGTTGAAAAAATACTCCTAAGATTTAGTCACCAGCAAGACTAGTAAATAGATAATTATCATTTCGTTGTTTATTGGCATTTGGTACACGCATGCGTATATAAGAAATGTAATTAAATTTTGGGTTCAAAGTCTGTGCCACCGATATATATATATGGCTTGGAAAGGAAAACAAAACATTCTACCAAATAACTATCCCAAAGGAACTGTTTATTTTTCCTGAGATAAGTGTCATATTTTTTATATATAATCTACGACTGTCTTACTTCATTTTAACAAAATCCGTTTTATTGTTTTAAGTGAAATACTGAAATAGCTTAAACAGCTCCTTCAGAAAATGTGATTTAAAATTGTCAATGATTTATTTGCCACCCCTCTCCCAAATAAATGTCAACATAATAATATTTAGTTAAGGTTTTAATGTAAATAAATATATTTGTAACATAATAATTATTACATCAAATTATTATATCAAAAGACTGATCCATACTTCCGATATGGAACGGTATCACGCTTCGATTCAAAGTATCTTTATGCCAAAATACGCCGATCGGTTGTTTTGTTGCTTGTTGAAAGAAAAGTTATAAATACACTTATTCTAATTATTTTCTATTGCTATTATAATATTAGTATATGTTTCCCAAAAATAAATTAATGGTTCATTTAATGCTGTTGCGTTATAGATTGGCGAATTACAAGACTTCATTTTGTGAAAAACAAAAATACCAATTTTACCGGTCAAAAAGTATGAACTGCAAATCGATATCGCTTGCTCAGTTTTGTTCAGCTTAGGCAATTTTTTATTCATAATATTTCATTAAATTATTATGTATAATTGTATATATATAGTACTTTTGACTACTTGTATAAAATACTCAACACAAAGTTTTGATGAGATTGGCACTAGGTTGATCTTACTTTTAAAAATGCTCAGGTACAAAAATTATTATAAGGAACAGCGTTAAACAAGCAATCTTTATTCATAACATTATAACGTCGTTAGCAATTTTCATGTTTGTTTATTTTAAAACCATCGTATCTTGTAACTCAAACGAGCTTAATCGTCAAAATATAAAGTTTTATGAAAAACATACATATCAAATTTTTTACTTTATAATTAGTTTCAATAAAAGGAGTAATTAATATGTGTTTGTTTAATGTATAAATAAATGGGAAAATATTTTTTATGGGTGGCATAGCTATTGTATCTTGATAGGTGCCATAGTTTTTCTTCTTGTAGTCAATAAGTCTACCGCGAATGAATATGATATGTATGGTGAGTGAGTCCTTATATTATATTAGTATAATAACGATACTCGTCCACACTAGATGTCGTGCTAATACATTTTATTGCATTATTCTAATAACTTGAGTTGGCTCCTCATAAACTATTATCATTCTGTGCTAGAAACATGACAATAAAAACAATATATTATATTTAAAAAAAAAAGTATTTGTTTTGGAAGTGTTGCATTGTATATCGTCAAAATGTACTATCCACCGTAATTGACTCTTCTTGGGCAGAGCGGCAATTTTAGACAGCTATGCATTCTTACGATATTATTCGTTTGTAACTTTGCCTCGCGATATTATACATCCACGGAACACGTGGAAGGTGTTCACCGTCTCTTATTTTGCACACGGTGTCCAACTGCTTGCTATTGGATATTATCTAAATATACAAACACGATTATCTTGGTTTTGATGATTAGATGATTACCACTGCGTAATTTTATATTAAGCTCTCCGAACAGTGCCCCGTGCCGATACACCTTAACAAGGTCGAGTTAAACAATAAATAAAAATATAAAAAGATTTATGATATATACAGCTGAATCAGTATATTATAACATACGTTCCGAACCCTCGTTGGCTCTAAAACACCATCTATAAACCTCCTATATTAACCGTATAATATGATAAATTGTTCCCATCGGGTCGACGTTTCCTGTGAGGGTATATTTATGTGGGGTGGTGAAAGTGAATAACTTTTGTTTTTAATACACTCTGTATATTGAGGTTGATAAGAATTTTATAGGTTAATCAAATCTTTTGTAAATTCTGATAAATATAACGATAAACATTGAGTATTGAGAGTTAATTACATAATAATCAAAAGTGAAATAGGTATACGTTGATATATGTAATATCGTTATATATAATTATAGTTCAATAGACAGTTCAAATAAGGCTTCAATTACTGGCGTACGTTACCAACTATGTTACCGTTCAGAGATTGTAGTCATTTTATTACGGTGGAGTACTAGGTTATCTTGGTGCTGTTGCATTGTGTGAAAACAATCTTATCGAATATAGACTCGAAACTCAACGAAGAGCTCTATCGTGAAATCGCAGACAGTGCGGTGGCATTTCGTGGTTGGTAGGCGGTCTACCAATGGGCAACCTGATAGATATTAACATTATTATTGACACCCATAAGCCTTGTCAGCTAGATTGAGTCCTTTTTTTTTCGAGGGGAAATGCATTTACGCATGCCGGCCGGTCGAGTGACCGGGACGGGTATGTGGGACTCACGGGGACCCCGCTACTCGGCTGCCCGTCCTACCCACTAAAACCACCTCGGTACCCTTCCCATCTTAAGGGGAGCGCCACGGGATCGCTTGCGCATGCAACCGTGACGCCCCGACGGCCGGCCTGCCTATGCGTGCCTCCATTCACTAGGGAGGAATCCCAGGGTACTGGCAGCCCCCCTAATCCCGGTGGTACCTATTGTAGCGGGGGGTGAAGGTGCGCAAAACGTCACTTCCTTCCCCCCGGTCTTCTACGACGGAGCGAGTCTACAGCGGCATTCTCCTCCCACTCCCGCTCCGCGGCCTCCTTCTGCGACATCACACTTTCACAGAAGGAGGCCATCTCCGACCAGCACCCCTCGCTTCCGAGCATCGCGTTAATGATGCTCGGCAAGGAGAGGTCTCCACCTACAACCGCCGCCAGGGAATGCCTCTGGGGCCCCCCACGCGGCACACTCCGCCAGGGTGTGATGCGCCGTATCAAATGGCGCACCACACTCGTGGCAGGAGGGAGACACCTCCCGCCGCGCAATCTTGTGCAGGTACTTACCGAAGCACCCGTGTCCGGTAAGTACCCCCTGATCGTCTCAAATGGGAGACTGTTAAAGGCGTTCGCCACATCCAAAGAGACCGCCAGGACCACCTGCCCCTGGGCCACCGCTTCCGTGGTCCGAATCTTCAGGGCGCTCAGGGCATCGACCGTCGAACGTCCCGCCCTGAACCCGAACTGGGCCTCTGAAAGACCCGGACCAACCTCGCCGAGGTGTTGAACGAGACGGGCTGCGTGAATCTTCTCAAACAACTTGCCCGTCTCGTTCAGCAGCACAATCGGCCTGTACGCCGAGGAGGAACCGGGCGGTCGACCCTCCTTCGGCAACAGCACCAACTTTCCTTCTTGCCTTGGAAGGCTTCGGAAACTGCCCGCTGCTCAGACATTCGTCGAACAGCCTCCGAAGCCTTGCGCCTAGGTATTCCAGGGCGTCGCACAGAACACGCCCTGGAACACCGTCCGGACCCGGCGTCATCCTCTTGGCCCTCAAGCGGTCGAGGGCCATCTCCATTTCCCGCTCCGTGATCAGTGGTGGATCCACTGCGTCCTCTATCATGGAGCGGGGGGCCATAGGCGGAGGGACAAACTCACCTGGGTGGGGAAACAGTTCCCCCACCAGGCGCAGGAGGAGCACCGGCGGCAGCGTTTCCGTCACGGGGGCGGATTGGGTGCGGAACTTTCCGCGCACACCTCGGTACGGCCGCCCCCATGGGTCTCGGTTGAGGCCCGCCAGCAACTCCTCTCTCGCCTTCTCCTTGGCCTGCCTTATCGCCAGCTGCAGATCTTTTTTCAGCTGGCGATAAGCGGCCAAGAGTTTTCCCTCTCTGTCCGCGTCGAAGCCGTTGCGCCTACGACAGCGGACGTAGGCCTTACGCGCCCGGCTGCACGTCGCCCGAAGTTCGACTATTTCGGGCGACCACCAGTAAACATGCCGGCACGGAACTTTACGCCGGGTCCTCGGCATGGCCGCATCGCAGACCTCTTTGAGGGCAGTGCGCATGCGGCCCGCCAGCTCCTCGAAGCTAAATTGAGTCCTGCATTATTGTAAGACATAATTTAAACATCGGTTTACGCGGCGTGGTGATTCTTTCCGACATCCTCAATCATCATCGTCATATTTCTCCTAATTTACACAAAACCTTAATGCAATCTGTCTATTGATGAAAACTTTATAAAAATCCGTTTAGTAGTTTTGTATTTTATCATATTTAAACAGACAGAAGTGGTGCTGGGACTTTGTTTTATAATATATAGTGATACAGTACTTTTTAAATATAGTCCATCCAATAGAGCCTTATCAATTTAAAAGTACGGGCTTAGAGCGGAAGCAACCAACGACGCCCTGAACCTCCTAAAGACCCGAACCATGGAAGCGGTGGCCCGCGGGGACGTTGTTTTGGTGGTTTGGCTAGACGTGGCTAACGCCTTCAACAGTCTTCCTTTCGAGAAAGTAAGAGAGGCACTCCAATATCACGGGGTGCCTTCCTATTTAAGGAAACTGTTGGGGACATACCTCCAGGATCGGGTGGTTCTTTGGGAGGGGAGTGATGGACAAATCGTTCGGCGTCAGGTAAGCTGTGGCGTTCCTCAGGGGTCGGTCCTCGGCCCAATCCTGTGGAACGTAGGCTTTGAGGAAGCAGTTCCTGCGGGCACCCGTCCCTAGCTGTTCACACGAGCGTAATTTATATCTAACCTAAAAGAGGTAAAATTAGTTTTTTTGTATGTTTGTTTCATCTTAATCATCATCATCCATCATATCCATCTGCTGCCAGCCACTTTGCGTATATCGTCACTCCGCCTAGCCGGAGGGCGTCCTACACTACGTTTGCCAAGACCTGGTCTCCACTCCAGAACACCTCTTCTCCAATGGCTGTCGGTTCTGCGACATATGTGTCCAACCCACTGCCACTTCAGCTTGCTAATCCGTTGGGCTATGTCGATAACTTTGGTTCTCGATTTGGGCCTCAATAGAGTCAAAAACCTTCTCATAGTCCAAAAATGCTAAGCACAGGGGCTGATTATACTCCTCGGTCTTTTGAAGAATAATACGACAATACTCTTACTCTTACACCATGCCTTTGGTTTTCACCCTGAAAAGATGACAGAATTGAATATGTGTTGGAGCTGCGCTAGTAAAGGTTGCCTTTAATAGCTACGTCGTAATTCCATCTTACCTAGCGGCTTTTCCATTTTTAAGCTGCCCCAAGGCCATCACGATTTCATCTTGGCTGACTTCTGGCAGCTCTTCTATGAAGTGGGTTAAGGTGGCTCTAGGATCTTTAGGGTCGGGTTGGGGACGAGGCACTTCTGATGTATACAGTTTACCGTAGAAGTCCTGCACTTCCTTAAGAATCTTGAGCTTGAAAGTGACTTTTCCCATTAAAGTAGTCAACTTTCCAGATGGCGTCGGCCTAGTTCGATCGATCTCGATCGCTTCTTTTATAAAGCGCGTATTGGAGTTCCGGAGGTCACGTCTTACCAGCTTAGATATTTGTTTAGTCAGATCTGACGAAGTGGGTTTTCACGTCGTTTACGCATTAACTCTAGAGACTCTGCCAAAAGCTTATCGTAATCGTTCGTATCGTTTAACATGCACTCTTCTCGTTTACATACGCCAATTATTTATATTTCACAAAGAACTAGAGAAAATCTTTGCCCAGCTGTAGGATATTTCCAGGCTGCTTCTTTGCTGTTTAGATGCGCAAATATCTCAAAAGTCTAACTTTAGGCCGGTCAACTTAATGAGCCTATTGTTATTAACGACTTTTCCATTATCATACGAAAGTGGATGAGTTATCTCAACAATGAGCTTTTGAAATACTTTGTATGCTTTTGACGAGCCGGTTGGCGTGATTGGTAATACACTTGCCTTTCAGGGCGCAGGTCGTGCGTTCGATTCTCATCACGGACAGACATTTGCGTGCATGTATATGTCTGTTTGTCCTGAGTCTGGGCGTAATTATCTTTATAAGTATGTGTTTACAAAAGAAAAGTAGTACAAGCTTTGCTTAGTTTGGGATCAGATGGCCTTGTGTGAATAATGTCCCAGGCTATTGTTTAAATAAATATCACTTACAGATAATAAGATTTAAACAGGTCCTACGCTTAAATTAATATTTATTTACTACGCCTCTTTTGTATTAATTGTATTAACATAGGCAATATTTACGCATATATGTAATTATCCCAAGAACTTGTACGAAATTAATCTTAACAAACAAACGTAAGTTTACGCTTACAACATAAAGTAACTTAGTATAATTACTTTGTTCTGTAAAACATTCCGCGCGGAAAACTCAAACAAAGTGAGTTAATAAATCAAATCTTCAACTGACGTATAATATTAGGTAATGCGATGTTAGCTCCAAGTGTTGCACACTAACTTACTATGTATTTCTTGCTATTGGCAGCGGTTAGCTTCATTCGATTTTTACAATATGTGTGATTTAATTTAGCTTCCAAAATAAGTCACAGGTGGATGATTGTTAATACATTAAGGCTCTCCTCCTCTTAGGTGAGCTCTATCAAATGCGGACGTAGCATTTACAAGACAGTGGTATGTCGAATCAAGAAGAAGCACGACGGAAACCTGGTATCCGTCGGGATGATACCACCAGAAGGGGCAACAGAGTAGGTGTATGATCCTTCAAATCTGAAAGTCGCATTGAAATCCAAGAATCCAAGACACCGTGGTGTCTGACACAATCTGCAGTTTGTTGGATCTGCTCGCTGATCCTGAGTTTTCTGAGTTCTCTTATGTTGCAGAAATCTACAGTGAGGTTGGAAAGGGTTGTCTTACGATGGCTGCTTCGCAATACTCCGAACGATATTAGCTTAGCTATCACTATCGCTTCATAAATATATTTTGTGGAATCGTTGGAATTCAACGAAAGTTCTTTCTAAGCAATGATTGGAGCGAAAAATGTTTTGATTTGATATAATCGTAGAAATAATAAATTAAATATTATGTACAGTTTCAATAAGTTTATACACATACAAATCGGCTTTTTCAATTTTCTCCTGTTCTCTTGAGGTGAAAGTTCGGAACTGCCATTATACCACACTGCTCCGACGCGGATTGGTGGACACATAACTTCTTGCTCTGGTTCGAACCCTCAATTTTTTATTAAGATTCACGTTTATCAGATATTGGGTTATCTGTGAGAAAACCTGCCTAGAGTAGTAGAGCAGCGTGGTTGGGTAAACTCCAAAGTCATCTTCAAAAGCAAAGAAAATGAAGCCTGTCCATAAACGATAGGACACCGGCTGTTATTTTTTTATTAATTAACGTAATCATGTATTTTTAATCATCATATCACTAATTATTAGAAATTAAATGACTCACTCTATAACATAAAAAATAGCAATCGATTGTTTCCAAGTGTCTGTAACTATTGAATTAACTCTCCGTGGTTATTATCTTTCTTAAATTACGTTATATGCTTTTTGTAGGTTCAGGATTCTCTTAACGGCTCATGTTGAATCTCTTTGAGAAACAGAGCTTGAATACTTGAAAGTCTAAGTCGACTTGTAAGAAGAGACGGACTCGTTTATAAGGTATTTCTTAACGGTGTGTTTATCATAACACAACCGCTTTGCAAAAATAGCCAAGTTTGACTGTTACTTTATGAAAACCATACACCCTAAATTATGTAAAACGTACTACTTAAAGCTAACTTAAAGCTAAGTATTGCTGTATAAGGCTTTCGTACTGAGCAATAAATTTACTCCGGTATATCATGTTTTCAATCTGACACAACGTTAGCGCGATCTAACTGCGTATAGTGACATCTAGCGGATGGGCCACCGAAACGATGGACGTTAGTGGGAGGCAAACCCCATCCCATTACAGGGCGATCGCTCCCTTGCCACCCTAGCCAATCCAACCAATCATATTTATTACACCTTGTTGCCTGTGTAGTTAAGGTTTAAAATATGAAGCAAAAATTCAATGTTTTCATTATAAATTAATAACGAACATTCGTTTCAGAACAGTTATAGTGCTGTTTATTAATCGTTAACAATACAATAGTGGTTAATCCATTGAAATAAATACGTCTATATTTTTGGGTTTACGCTCGTAATATTAGTTCTTAATATATTATAAGTTTTAACTAAATATTTTTAATAAAAACACTTGTAATTTCATCAAGTTCTAATAAAGAAATTCATGTTTTTATGCAATGACGAATGTTTAATATTAAGTACCATTATCTACAATAATATCACTCAATATTCTGTAAATATTTCAAGCGTCTACTTATTGCCGTTTTTCAATATCGAGCAAAAACGAGCAAAAAAAAATACATGTTTGTTTTATGGGAGCCCCCTTAAATATTTGTTTTATTTTAATTTAAGTATATATAACTAAAAATATTATTTAAGTATATATAAGTAAAAGTGAATATATAACTAAATATTATGTGAATCCTTCAAGCGTCTACCTCTTATCGTTATTAATATCGTGCAAAAACAAGCCAAAAAAAATTCGTTTGTTTTATGGAAGCCAAACTTAAATATATATTTTATTCTGTTTTTAGTATCTTTTGTTATAACGACCACAGAAATACATTATCTGTAAAAAAATCAATGAAATTCAACTGTCACGGTTCATGATATAAAGCCTGGTAACAGACGGACAGATGGACAGACGAACGGACGGACAGCGGAGTCTTAGCAATAGGATTCCCGTTTTACCCTTTGTCTACGGAACCCTAAAAAACAACTAATTAATTTGAAATATTTAATTAAAAATCTATTTAATTTGCGCGTCGCGTATACTGTATACTTTGTTGCTATATATTAATAAACATTTTTTTTTATATCAAAAAACAATTTTATTTTAATTCATACCCATAATAAGAAGGACTTTTTTTTACTGAGGGATAATTTCATTTTGTTTAGAAAAAACATTTTTACGAAAACATGTTAGCCAAATCAACTGAACCTACCGACATAACTGATGGCCATAAGAACAAAAACTCCTAAGACACAGATAAATTATTAACACACGCGTATATAGTCCTATATGTATCATGACAGTCCTATATGTATCATATAATTAATACATATTATATAAATATATATGTGTATAAATAGAATAAAATTAAAAATAATAAATTAATAAATATGTAACTAAGATAATAATAATAAGAAACAAGTAATTAAGTCAGTATATAAAAGTACAACAAAAATGTATTAAAAGTAATTGGCCCTTTACGTTAATTTCGTAATCAACATTACCTTAATTGACTTACTATTAAACTTGATAAAGTTTCTAGACAATCGTTGAACTTAACCCCTAATGGTCATTCGCTATTCGCTGTCCAACAGTTAAATTGTGAACGTTTCTGATAAGACATTTTTCAAGTTATACTTCTTTTGGCGCGATAGAGAAAACTGATGAGAGTGAATTTTTACGATGCGCGCGCACACCGGACACCTGAATTCTACATCGTGAAGTTAGTTCTAGATGGCATGAAAATCGATAACTATATTCAAGTTGTATATTCTAGTATTTTTTTTTCCATACGCCAAAGAAGTATAACTTCTAACGCGTGTACATAAGTACACACACTCTTTTTTTTCTGCTTGACATTTAAATTATGTAGCATGCTGCATTCAAGCTAATTAATAAATAATTAAGCTCGGGCTAGTAAAATGTTATTGGTTTTTATTTGTCAATAAATTATCAGTACTAGGAGGAAGTTGTTAATATTTTGGTGTCTCAAAAAGCACGTAAAGCCGATATTCCTAAGTCACATTTGATTACATTAAGAGACTAGTGAGTACTACTGTGTTTGCACACACAGTAATGCAGTAAAATTGGGGCAAGGCGTTGTTGAAGAAAATCGCAATTTGTTAATAATATTGTTAAATCGATGATAAATTGAATGCAGACCGCAGTATTAATATTTATTTATTCATATAAGAAAGTATGACATATATTTCATTAGAGTTACGACAGAATTTAAAGCAACTATTCCCCATTAACACTTTTCTGAAATATAACTAAAAACGTTTGTTATAGTTTCACCAATTGGTAAATAAATAGAGAATGGTGTTTTATAACAAAATAAAAATATATCGTCTCTTTTTTTCACTTGGTTGCTCAGGTGGCTGTTTGATGTGTTTCTTTCTTATTTTATCTTCAAAAATGGAGTCTATTTTTTTAAAAGAATACTATAAAAACTTTGTCCAAAGTTAACTGTTTTAAAGAAGCTGTTTTAAAGTTTGAAAGTATCAATTATAATTTAAGGTGTTTTTGAAATCATTTTATATTTCTCATGTTTTAAGTGTTTACAATATACATTTAAAAAAAAAACAAATTTTCGCCCAGTGGTTCACGGGTCAGTCGTTTTTTAGAATGATAATGATATAATCTGTTGTTTCGGGTTTTTTACTCTTAATTTCTTTTTTTTTGTTTAAAACAAAAACTTGTTAAATGTTAAATGGTAATGTCGATTTCTTAAATGGTTCCTTGCTTTTGTGTTATTCGATCTGCAAATAGCTGCAGAATCAAAGGCTATCTTACTATTATCAAGCATAAGTATGGATCAATTATTTTTCTCTCAGAAGAACCGAGACTCATTAGTACGACTTTAAAGCTCGAGTACGAGCTAACATTTTCAAAAGACAAAACTATACCTTTGTTTACTTTTTAACGATGAATATTTTATACTTTTTTTTAAACCTGGAAAAATAATATCAAGCTCTATTTTGACCAATTATTTCCTTCATTTCATTACAATATTATTATTATATAGATTCATATGTAATATTTTCAAAATGAGGTTCTAAATAGTTCTCATCTTTAGATATTTATAGTTATTGTCGGCTATATAATGCTAAATATTATTATCGTTATCACATTGCTAAATTATTTGTTTTTTCGAATGGTCTCATAACGTGAAAACATACAAGTAGAAGTTTTCAACGATGTTTTTCTCCCGGTCATAGCGGGTCATGAGATGAATTTTAAACAGAAATTAAGGATATGAAAAATACATAGGTGTTTGCCAATCTACAACATTCACAGGAACATTTCAGCGTTTATTTATTCAAGAAATAGTTAAAAAAATAACATAACTTATAATTAGATGGACGTTTAGTTAGAAAATACATGTTCCTTTGTTGTTGGAAAAGTGTCTAATTAAACACATACGATGCTGGCTGCGATAAATAGTAAATAGGTATACACTCGTAAATACGACTTTAAAATTGACAAAGTTTCAAGAGCAATATGAACGGAGTAATAGGTCTTCTATCAATAAAGCCTTGTACTGAAAGTTTCTCTTCATTATACGTTCATTATGAAAAATCTTTGTTGTACTGTTTGAATTCAACCACACTCCAATCCATAAATCCTATTATTATTGAAATTTGTACCGCCATGATTTAGAAGTTGGTAGTTGAGTTTATAGTTTTCATATTAGCATAAGCTATTAATGCGTTGTCCTCCTGACCGTTTTCGATCATGGCGGTTATTCTCTAAGGGGAAGAGCCAAATGCATACGAGCACATTCCTATCCATCACTGGCATAATCCGATATTGGCAATACGACTATCACTAAACTATTTCTTGCGATAGCAGAGGAAATGGCACCGATCATACCCTTGGTGTTCGGTACCTACTCGTATGTGTCTTGAACGGTAGGCAAAATATAAATATAGAAGGTATATATTGTATATATTATAAGGTTAAATTAAAAATTTGAGTAAAGTTCTAACAAACACTCAAGACTATTTATAATTATTTCATAACATTTGTTTTCATTTTTTTCATTTCGTTTCATACGAAGGCTATTCTACAATTTAAATTACAACACTCAGCTTTCAAGTAAATAATGTTTGAACGTTATGTGGTTGTATAATGAATAATTACAAAAAAATATCAATACCAGATTAATGTTACTTTTTAAAATAAATATTCTGGAAGCTTTGTTTGTTTTAGCTTTCAGGTCGCTAACAAAAAGCCAGCAAACATCTGAACCAGATTAGCTTAAAACTTATTAGGTCATCATGGATATATATCACTTTTAAAATAAAATAATGTTAAAATTCTATTTTAAGAATATTGATATATAATTTTTATTTTGTAAAATAACTTAGCTAATTTAAATTGTATTTATTAGTAACATTATAAACCCGAAATCCAATTTATTAGGTTTATTAAGCTATAGAGTCTGAGGATTCGATATTTGTTGCCTGTCTTTGGTTGTGACGTTTACGGGATTGCTGTTTTAACCACAACAAAATTCAATAACGCCGGTCTTGTGGCTACGTGACCGTCTTGTGGCGACATGTACATTTGTTTAAATTGAGGTTTGACATGACCAGACAATACAATTCCTTGTATGATGTAAATAGTATTTTTCATGTCAAAACTACTAATGTATAATATATATCCGTCTTTTCGTTCATCACGAACCATTACTAAGCCTGAATTTAAATTTGACTAATATGGGACACCGGTTATACGTAAAAATTCTGTTGTATACAACAGACATTAGGCAAATTCGTCCAGTAATTATGTTAGCTGGACAATCTTCCTCTTCCTTAAAGAGAAGGTTTAAAACTTATTAACGACAACATAAACGGGGTATACGAAAACTCAGTGCTTAAGATCACTTACTTTAATTTACATCGGTCATCTTCGGTTAACATTTACAATTTTTACGCGTGTAAAACGCGATTAGGGCAATCTTGTAAGATGATGATGTTGTGTTCTACCAAAACTTTACTTAACATGACTAACTCTTTAATTTTTACATGGCTGTCTCTCATATATATTTTTAAATAAAATAGAACATCCTATGTTAATAGGCATAATTATCCATAATTATTTGCGTTGTTTGATATACTAATCACTCATCGCCAATACGCCAATTAGAACTAAGAAGTAATGTGCAATATGCCTGGCTACACTGGCTAAGTCACCCTTCAGGCCTTCACACTGGAACACAACTATACTAAATAATGACTTTATACGGAATAAAAAATTAAATTAATTTAAAACTAGTACTTATCCCTTTATAATTTATTGTTATTCACATAGGATATCTAATTGGTGTTAAGTTAAAGTTATATTGACATTAAAGACTTTTCGATCGATTTTCTATTGGAATAGAAGTGTATATGTATATATCGTTTTACGTTTTTCAAATTACAAGTAGTTTATAATATCTAGAGGGATTTCCATGCACTAATAACTGTCGACAATCAGATTAAAAAATGTGTGAAAATTTTATTTTTAAATCAATAGTCAACTAATATTAACATATTCTTATTGGACTCAATTTTCATAATTTATTTACCAACCATCCATCACAATTTCATAAGGCATTTAAATAATCCCTATGTTTTATTCTTCACTCGATTTAAGATTTCAAAACGGACGGTACAAATTATACAGAATTTATGCAAATGACCAGTCTATGGTCGACCCTCCCCAAAAATAGGTAGGTATAATTCTGGCTCCAAGCCAATTACCCACAAAGTTGGAACCGTGAAACCATTTAATGGTATCATTTAATAAAACTATTTGTGTTATTTAAACAGTTCATTTAAATTGAGATAAATATCACCCGACCCGATAATACCCGACCCATTTTATACTTTATTTATGGCAGGAATTTTTAATAATTATATGAAATAATAGTATGCCATTCAAATCATAATTAAGGCTACATTAGACATATTTTTTAATGATAATTTCTATTTTATTTAAAAAGGCTGACTGACAAATGGATCGCTTGATTACTAACCACCACCCATCGACACTGGCACGGTAAGAAATGTTTTGGGAAATAAGATGCTATGTCTTTTATGAGCATGTAAATGATATATGTACTGATCGCGCTGGGCGATATTAAATATATATCAAAATGAACAAGTGCATGCACAGACACAGGTTTATCTCTCATTACCATGCCCTCAGGAGAAAGGGATTACTTTGTAGTGATGGTTTAATCAACGTTTATATCACTAATAATAATAATTGTTGATTATATAAAATACATAATTAAGCTATTCTTGCCGTATAAGTACGCGTAGCATGTTAAAGATGTTATATAGTTTTGTAATAAATTCTGAATTTTCTAAAATATATAATATATTAAAAATAATTTCAGCTACCAATTTAGTTTGTGTGTTTCTAAGATTATCGCAATACTAATTTCACTCCACGTGTGAAGGTGAGGGCATTGGGTACCTAACAGCTGCCGTATCAGTAAGCTATATATTATGTTCGATACCCCTCACAACATTTACATAATTTTCGGTTGTATTGTGTGTTCGTATCAACCAAACATATAAACAAAGTCACTTTCACATTTGTAATACGAGTAAGGATATTGTATACACCAGTCTGCTAACAGATGGCGCTGAACGTTTTTAAATCGCGCTATAAAATTTGTGAAGTATTCTTCAGACTACTATGATTGACGTTCAATTGAAATATTAGCTTGAAAGTAATAAATGAATCATAAAACCAATGTACATAATTATGAGTAATGATTGTTTTATATTTTGTTTCAAATGTATTAGAACCTATTGTTATGTCAACATATTATGCGTTATCATTATACTGCCTTAATAATACTAATATTTGCCATGGATTGTTGGTTAGTATTTTCTATTAAAAGTTTTTTATCGTACATACTTATAAACGTTTAGCAACTGTTTAGATAAACACTTTTTAAATATTTGTTTCACTATTGATTTTCTGTTCGAAAGAAAACACAGCATTGCTTAATTAATCACTCGAGAATATATAATATTATATTTATTAGCAAAATATAATTAATATACATGTATTTAGTTTTAATCAATAGTTAGACTCACGAGGCTCAGGTATATTATTTATGACCATGACGTGCAAATAAGCGTTAGCTACGTAGCGTAGCGTATGATATTTTTCGATTTTATTTATGAAAATAATTTATAATCGAAATTGATATATTAATTAGCTTTTTAAGATAAAACCGAAAACGGAGAATATATGAATGTGTAGTCATTTACATACTATAACATTATACAAACACACATACGCACAAATTTACCCTGCGAGAGACCGCGGCGCAGCTGCTAGCCGAGTGACGTCGTCGTAGCAGCGCCGTAGGGAGAGAGGGAGGTGTGCTGCGTGTTATCCCGACATACGCACCTAACTATCTACCGCTCGTAATAAACGAGGGTGTGAAGGCACGGCATCGATACTAGTATGTAAATACCCTTATATTTATTGGAGAAAGACTTGCTTTATGAAATTGTACTTCATTAAAATCTGTCACTTGACGAACGGTATTAAAAACTTTTGTTTTATCTTTTTAATTGTATATATCGTATGTTCTTTGTTCGTTAGTTCCGCGTGGTTAGTTTTTTTTATTATGTACTCTTTTTGTGTGTACTCTTTGAGGACAACGCTCTGTTACAAGTATCTTGTAAGATATTTACGTAATTATAAGAAAATTAATTTTAATATAATGCCTATTATGTATCAATAGAACGTTATTTTTGCCGATTCCTCCAGTAGCAGAGTGGCGCAGCGGGAGCGTGCTGGGCCCATAACCCAGAGGTCCGTGGATCGAAACCACGCTCTGCTAGTCGACATACCTATTTAGTAGGAATAGGTATGTCTATTTTGTTTTTATTTTTTGTTTTTTTTTTATCGGTCTTTATTTTTATTAAATTTAATAACACCCGAGTGGCGCAGTGGAATCGTGTTGGACTCATGACCTAGAAGTCCGTGGTTCGAATCAGCCCTCTGTTAGAATTAATTTAGGATTATAAATAAGAACAAAAATAAGATGATATAATGCCTTTAAATCGAACTTTTATTTATATTAAATCTAAAACGATCGTCAACTGTATTGATCATTTTTATAATATTACGATAAAATATACATGGGTTAAAGATATACATTTAATCAATATCATCGATGAAAACCGAAAACACAGCATAACGAACGAAAACATAACATAATTATATTGACCCGATGACGCGTAGCAACGCGTAGCGACGCGTAGGGCAGTTTATTTTACACGTAAAGTTAATTGATTACGTATAGTTTAAGGGAGTTGAAAGGAATTACACTTCATTTAAAACACAAACAGATTACCTTTATGGAAATTTAAAAAATAATAATATATTCATCATATTATGTTATTGAATATTGTATGACTTATACGTTATTTTTGCCAATTCCAATCAGTAGCAGAGTGGCGCAGCGGGAGCGTGCTGGGCCCATAACCCAGAGGTCCGTGGATCGAAACCACGCTCTGCTAGTCGACATACCTATTTAGTAAAATAGGTATGTCTATTTTGTTTTTATTTTTAATTGTTCTTTATTTTTACTAATTACAATAACAGTCGAGTGGCGCATCGATTCTTAGACTTCTGGGTTAGCTCTTGGACTTCTTCCGAGGATCGAAACCTGCTAGAATTAATTTAGGACTATAATTAAGAATAAGAACAAAAATATTATATGTATAATATTGCCTTTAAATTGAATAGATAGTTAGTCAAAAGTGAAATCCGAAAACATTGTCACTTGCCACTTTAGTCTCGACGGACGCGTAGCGCCGTTTATTTTACACGTAAAGTAAAATAATTACGAATAATAGAAGGGAAATATATTTTTTAAATTAAAAAGAAACCCAAACTGACTGACAAATCAAGCAATATTGTATTTATATTCATAAGTACCAAGGCTTATAGGGAGTCACAGATTATTTCTCCTAAAAGAGGGTTGAGATTTCGAGAAGTACGATACAACAGTACGTTATTTTTGCGAGATATAATCAATAGCAGAGTGGCGCAGCGGAAGCGTGCTGGGCCCATAACCCAGAGGTCCGTGGATCGAAACCACGCTCTGCTAGCAAATATTTTTTTGAATAATTATGTATTTATTTTTAGGGCCATTTTTATATTCAATATAAGGGCAGAGTGGTGCACTGTAGTTGCGATTTGCCCATAACCCAGAGATTTATTATTATTACAGGATAGAAACCACGTTCTACCATCGAAAAAAAATAAATGGTGATCTTTTATTAATATTTTAGTAATAACAAATGTATAGTTATTCATGTACAAAACATACTTTTTTGTCCTGAAGCGAAGCGCCGCTTGTTTTACACGTGAAGCTAATTAATTACATGTCGTAATTGATGAGAATTTTAATTATCTTTATCGACACACTACGGCTTCAACGAGAAAAGCTTTAAATATATTGAATTTATAAATTACAATAATATTTTAGTTAGAATGGCATTTTTATTTGAAATTTCAATACAAATATTAATTGATTAGTTAGGTTTACAGTACAGGACATTTTTGTCACCATAAGTTTGTGTAATTACACATACGCGACGCGACGCGATGTAATTGCTCTAGATCTTGAATAATCTATGGTATCATTATGGATTCGCGAAAAAATGCGTCTACAACGTTGTATATAAATAATATATAAGTAGTAAAATTGAATAATATTGTATTTTATTAATAAAATTATATTAATCAATAACGGTTTGCATTAGTAGTATTATATGAAATAGGTAAATCAAAAGCTTTTCCATCTTAACTTCGTCAATCGAAAGAGGATATAAAATATTATATTTAATCAAATAACGTATGAGAAAGTTCGACTTAAAATATTTTGTATAATAGAGTCGAGTACAATAAGTCGAATTTACAATTACAATATCTTATTTTTAGGCGGTAACATATAAAGCACTTCTTTCTTTGGACATTCATCAAGTCAAGTGGGCCCGATGGCATCCTTCCGAAATTCCGATGTAGAAATCTCACTTTATCTTCAAACTATCTCTTCCAGAAGGGAGGATGCCTTTGCCTTGTAAAGGAACTGTTTCTTAGCTTTTAATTTTTATTTAAAATTGACCTAATACATTTTAAAATAAGCCTAAGTATCGGTTTACAGTCAAATGCCACCCGCATTTGTTCTGCTATTTGTAAAATATCGAATTCCATTTACTGAATATAAGTCATCGAATTTAAACTCTTATCTATAAAATATACTGTAATGTTTTTCAGATTCGTTTGCTTAATAAATATTAAATTACTTGCCGGGCGCGGCTTTGCCTTTGCGAGAGAAGAGAGGGAGGGTATGTTAGGTATCATGTTTTTCTTTCCTGACGATGTGTATGCAGGATTATAGAAATAGAAGTATTTAGTATAAGTATTAGGATTTTTGAATACATTATAGAAATAGCAATTACTTATTTATTTATATTAGTATGTAGCTTATTTGTTATTAAGAATAAATATATGTTATGAATTGAATGTTAATTTTGTTTAGTTCACTTCTGTATACGAATGCAAGTATAATTATGTATATTGTATTGTGTTATCGTGTGTGTATAGGTTGCGCGTTTCAGTTGGAACTTTGTATATTTATTGTAATACGTGCTTGAAGGTCTGCGTTATAGTACTATGAAATTATGATAGATGGCGCGCAATTCGTTCAACGTTAAATTTAAGTGGGTTTGACTTTAAGGTCAGAATTCTATGGCATATCTTAGAGGCTCAGGTGTATTTGAACCCTAATAGCTTTCAGCTATAAGGCATAGCAAGAGCAAAAGTTATATTTTACGATGAAGTTGTTTTGTAAGCGTAAAACGATTTATACATTTTATATGCCGTCCTGAATATCTTACGGACAGGCAGATATTAAATGCCCATTACTCTCAGATTACTTATTTATCAAAGAAAAGCCAACCTCGCGGTGACGTTTAAAAAAAAAACTCAAGAGCAATCTCACTATGAAATGCGTGAACTTTGAGGTTCTTAAATCTGATTATTAGTAAGGATTAGTAATGTTATGGAAATATTGATTCGAGCCTTTGATAATAATTGATTGTCAAGTAGGTGTGTACTCAATTTAGAGAACACTAAATAAAGCCGTTGGATATACGTATAGAGGATTTATTACCTACTGTTACCTGACAAAAAAAATATTATAAAGTATGGTCATACTTTTAATTTCCATTATCGTAAGCTTTATGTAAATTTCAAAAAAAATTGTACAAATGAAAAACTTCAACAATATTAACTTTTAACAGTATGAAATAATGAAGAATGAAGCAGAAATGTATGGAATGCCCACAAGGAAAGCTACGTTTATCGAACTGAACGAAAACAGAAGATAATCATGTCAGTTGGCTAAATTAGTAACATAATCCAGAGTATAAGTTTATGTGAAAGCCAGCTGATATCATATCATTCTTTTTTTTCACTAGAAAAATGCTCAATGGACGGTACACATTACTTTTATAAAAACGTCATAAAAATAAATTGTCACCTTGTTAATATCCCACTGCTGGGCAAATCCTATTTACTCGCGGAGAAGTCAAACTGGATTAGGTTATTTTTGCCCAGACTGAAACCTGCATTCGTCGGTTAATACATATATATTACCCACTGAGATATCTCGGCTCTTACTTTCATAATATTAGTCTATGGTTGTGTGAACATTGTATATATCCGTGTAAATGATAGTGTGCCTACGTATTATCTGTGTTACGAGTTTCTAGAAAGGTCGTGCTTGCTAAGCATTATACATGACCGCAATTAATTCCAGCCCCTTTGGAAAGTTTAATTTTGTGAGCCATTTTATTCTTATGATTCTTAAACAGATAAAATATGTTATCAAGAGATGAGTTATGTTTGTTTGAAATAGACTGATGTTATTTAGATTAATATTGAAATATTCTTTTCTAGTTTATTTTAGATTTCATAAAATATGAGAGTTTTTTGTCTATAATAATTTCACGGAAACTAAAACTGGTGAACAAGTTAAATACCCTCTAAAATTGTAAGGAACGTTTGGGTCTTTGGGTTCTTTGCATATTAACCAAACATTTAATTAGCTGCAGTTATGCAGATAAATATTATATTTACGTCTAATTCAAATACGATCATAAATACTCATCGGGTAGATAAAAAAAAACATGTTTAATATATTGAACCAAACCCAGATATAAAAGGTTTTAATTGCTTACAGAGCCTGTCTCAGTTGACTCTCTTAGTCTTACCATTACTGTCCTCAATAAAGGAAAATTATATTTAAAACTTTACAAATATAAATGAATTATGCTAATGCTTTGAAACTCAAAAGAATTTCAACAATTATTAATCGTCTGCTTAATATACTGAATACAAAAATGGTTCACTTAAATAAATTATTTTAATAGAAATTTTGTACATTGTGTTAAATAAAATGGTATCTTAATTGTTTGTAAAATGTCTTTTGTTTAAATACAAATTAGTAAATTTGTGAATGTTTCCAAATGAAAAGTAATTAAAAGCGATATTCTTCAAGTTGTTGTTTGTTTTCGTCTATTCTTTTAATCGTTCGTAATATAAGTTCGTAATATAATGAATAATTATAATTACATTTAACTTTTACGTAACCAATTTTGATTTATTTAGTCGATATGGCACTTATTTATTTTTCAGCCTTTTGCCATCTACTGCTGGACGAAAGCCTCCATCCCGTACCTGCCACCATTTTTAAATCGTCAGTCCTCCTCGACACAGACCGTCCTACACGTTTGCCTAAGCGTGGTCTCCACTCTAACACGTGTCGGCTCCATCGGCCATCAAGGTGCCTGGATAATTATATTGTCTTTCCTAGATATTAAGACAACAGTTGGTTGATGTATTATCTATGACAGACGGTTTTTATTGTGTCATTTTTAATAATCCTAATTAAATACTACGAACAAGATTGACCTAACGACGATGTTAATCGACCTTGTTTTGTGTTAAAGTCTGAAACAATTATACTTTACTTAAAAATTTTAAAATAAGATCAAATTATTATATTTTATTAATACTTTTTAACATTAACTTTTTAATGTAAATAAAAAATGTGGTTTTAAGAATCTTACATTAGGGTGAAAATATATAATTAAAAAATTAGTTTTTTTTCCTTTTCCTTTATCATAGCTTGCGTTCGATATAAATCGTGTAAAGCGTTCGTAAATGGAACAATTTATGTGTCTTCATTGTAAAAAAAATCTGCTCGGATTTGCTGGGGGCCAAACTATTATATATATATATATATATATAGTCTATTTCAATGAGAATAGAAATAAATGCAAACAAACCGTACTTTTCAATATTTCAAGTGAAGTGCTAATAACTTCGCTATATGATGCACTACAAACAGTTTTTGATTAATATATCATCATGTGTAACACAACAATATTTCACTTAACTAATTGAATCCACTTAAATTTGACTTCCAAAGTTACGAAAACAGTTTTGCCGACATTCAAGACGCCATTTTTTTGATGAACGAACGAGTAAAATGGCGGTTCGAATAGGGATGTTCGCTAAACGATTGGAAAATGAATGAATTTATACAGATAAAAAATATATTATTTTAGTTCGTTTTAGATTTTTTTAAATAGATATATATTTACTTGTATATAGATCACTTTTATGCATAGCAACACTCAATTTATAGTTTTGAAAATAATACATTTAGACATTCGTCACTGATCTTTCGTATCATGTGCACGGGTGCTTATTCAGAATTATCAAAAGTTTTTTATTACGACCTGGCTTTGTTTAAACGGAGTGTGATTGAACCCGATTTTGTATTTACGACTTGAAGATTAAGTCGTTGTTATTTTTAATTATAAATATAATTATATATTTTTAAATTTGAAAACTAAGAAATATATTTCAATTTTGTTTATTTAAAGTTCATAGTGTTTTTGATTTGAGAAAAAATTAGTTTCCTTTGAATGATATTCAAAATTTGATTTTATCGAAGCCTTAGTATTATAATATTCGTAACATAATGTCTTGAAAACCCCACTTTATTATTGAACATACAATGTTTTTGTTTTTATTGTGAGAAATAGATTTTCTACTCAAATAAATAAAATTGGAGAGTGTATCTATTATTTATTACTTAAAATAACTACATCTTTATAAATTTATTGACAATCATAAGTGGTTGCGTTGCAAAGACCATATTTAAAAAAAAGAGAAGATGAAAAAATTGGATGCCATCTTAGATACCACGACTTCGGACCCTACAAAATTTACGATTTCAGTTTCTGATAACTCAGAAACTGAATTTGAATAGATTTTTGTTTTAATATTTGTTTTTTTATTTTACCTGTAATCCATATAACATATACCTATTAAAATTAATATCAAATTACGTTTAAAAGGAATTAAATATTTCATTCCATACTTTATCAATTATTCAACATCCATTCACTCAATAATTTTCTCCTCACTAAACTCATTCAAATGACATTTCAATTCAAGGTCAAAGTTGTTTGTTTACACTTATTTCTATTCTCATTGAAATAGACTATAAGTACGAAAACATTAGTTAGCGGCGTATAGTGCTTTGTTAATTCAAGTTTCCAAGCCGCAGGCAAGCATGATGTGTATTAGACATAATTTATACAAAATTGTTAAAACTTCATATATTATATGTAAGTCTGTCTGCGCAGATGCCGAGGTCTGATAAAATGATTTATCCAAACGGTTCTCGTTAGCAAACCGCATTTGTCTAGTCCTTGATATTGGCAAAACTTCGATTAGGAAAATACTTCATTATAACAATTTATTAGAAAATGAAGTAAGAGCGCAATAATATATAAGTAGTACAACGTACTATTATATATAAAAATATATTTGAGGTAAATTAAAAATAAAGTTTATCTTTGAGAGCTTCCTTCCTAACGGGAGTCCCCCGACCGTACATTTTTTTTATAAAAATAGGTCTATTTGTCTATTATAAAACTTTTTTGAATAAATATTTACATTTTCCTCTTCCATCAATAGACAAATTAATTTTCAAAGACGGAACGATTAATGTTGTTCAGTGAATGTCTTCGTTGAATATTTTTTGTTTTCTTAGCACCGTAATTTTAATAAGGCTGATGAACCATTAAACAGCCGAAAACAAAACCGAATCAGAACAAAAATCTAAATCCGTATCTATTATTATTATTATTAAATATATTCTTAATAAAATACTAACTTTTTAGTGATTTCGTAAATGTTGTGAGTAAACAGCCGTAAAAATTGAAAAGTATACATTAAAATAATATTTATATTTGCGGATATTAATATTATTTTATAATATCATATGCTTTCATTTAAGATTATAACAAAAGTTGTAAAAAAAAGCACAGCTCAAAGTAGTGTTATAAACACATAGAAGAAACTACTTATATTTAAAATTAATTTCTTTAGTTCTATAATTCAGTTGTATTGTATAGAAAACTGGCTAATCTACATGCTTCGCTGGAAGGAAAGAATAGATTTATAATGATAAAGAATATTCTTAGAAATTAATTTTAAGGACAAAAATAGTTTCAATTTACAGGTATTTGAACCGCTTTATGGCGTAGATACACGTGAGATAGCTTCAATTGATTCCTTTTTCTCAGTAATCGCTCAAAAACATACTTAAAAACATATATAGGTAAAACCTTCACTTTAATAAATATAAATAGTTAGAAAACTATAATTTATCTTCCGATTTTTTTAACTTTTATCGGTATTTTCTTAAGGTATCTATCAAAAGATTTCTATATCTACTTCGAAATTATAGTAACACCAAGGGAAAACCGATAAGGACAAACCACGATGCAATCCCTCTGTCGCTTAATAAATCAGTGCGAACGAAACGTTGTTCAACGGAACTGTGACACTCATCTCCGCAAACGCAGGGCAGCGAGCGTGTGAGGTACTGGCAACATTCCACCTCGTAATAATATGCACACGAAGGCTTAAAAGCATTCTCATTCAGGATTTAATAATAATAATTTCAAACCAATACATGACATGTTTATATAAAATAAAAAAATATCTTTATCAAGCTGTGAATGTGAATGTTGCTTAATGTGAATAACATTTTAGCTTTTTGTATAAGCTTACGGAATATCCTGTCGAATATCAAACATGTTTAATAGGGTAGATAAAAAGGGGAGCGTATTGATTATTAACACCTCCCTGACCCCCACTTGTTCGTCCCGTCGGTGATGGATTTTCGGAAATCTAATTTAAAGTTACTTTCTTTGTAATATAAAGAACGTCTTGCTTAAATGCTATTTACTAAAATTAATTTTATAAATAAAAAAGAAACAGTAGACTAAAAATGTATATGTACTCGAAGTCCTTAGAAAGTAGAGTTTAAAATAAAAGGATATTTCATTCTTAAGTTTAGTCGTAACTTAAAGTTATGGTATCAAATTTACGAGTCACGTCATAAGCTAAAAGTTTTCGGAGCAGCTCAGCAGTACGCACATTTACAGTCTTATTTCGAGGTGCGTTCGAAGTCGAACCACAAACGAATTGCTCCATCCTTGACTCCGCGCTTTTATCCTCAATATCATAGGTATATATACTTTCATAAATATACATTATATATAATTATTATTAACAAGCTGTGCCCCGCCGTTTCACCCGCGTATAATTAATAAAAATAAGCCTAGAGCCTCCTACGATAAAAGGACTATCCAACACAAAAATATTTTTTAAATTCGAAACCAGTAGTTCCTGGAATTAGCCGAATCAAACAAACAAACTCTTCAGCTTTATATATTAGTATTGATTAATTGATAAAAATTAACCAACTATTTGATTTAAATTTTGTTAACGTTGCAATCGTAAATGTCATAATTGGTCGAAATTTTATTTGTCCTTTCAATGTAAATCATTAATTTATGCATTTTACCAACAGAAGTACGTACCTTAAGTTACCAACAGAAACCATCCATTTAACAAATTTCTTAATCAAATTATTACATCGAATCGTATCGAAAAGCTTTGTTATTTTAATATGGAATGTTCTTTAACTATTTACTAATTAAGTATACAGATCTGTGCCACGAGAATCATGTATTTTTTTGAGATAAAATTAGATCTTTTTCGATATCCAAACTACAAAATATCTCCTTCAAAAAAAATCGTAGTAGTAAAGTTAAAGAAGGATAAACCAAAATTATGAATTTTCACTTTTATACATTTAAATATATTTTCATAAAGAAGATTATTAAAACCAAATCTGCATTGACATATTCTATATTCAAATTTAAGTTATAACTAAATAGGTCATAGAAAACGTGACCCAATAGTGGATTCAATCTCATTTTTCTTTACCCGCAAATAAAACGGTAAATTCTTTGAAGCGATAAAGAATACTTTTTCACGAGGTTTATTTTGATTTCAATTGACTCGAACCTTAGCGCTCAACGACGAGTAAAGATAAAAGTTTTATGACGGGTCCTTTTTTTAATTAATTAGTAGAAAACATTTTGTACTTACATTCAACACGATGATGAAAAAATCGAGGGTAAACAGGAACGACGTTATAGGGTTGAAATCAAGCTGAAACAAAAGAAAGAATTCGAATATTATTTAGTTGTATGAATCTTTTTACACGGCACGTGGCCAAGACGGCCAAAATCTTAATTAGGTAAAATGACTGGCTCAAAACAACTAATATTTCTTGTATTTATAATCTTACTCGATAGTCAAAAACATCTGGAGATAACCATCAAACCGTTGGAGCAGTGTAGTGGAATAAGCTCCAAACCTTCTTCTCAAGAAGAAACGCGCGCTCAGTAGTTGTACACCTAAAGGCTATGTACTACAGCTACTATGGTAAATAAAATATATAAAAATCATTAGAAACAATAACATAATTACGTAGTTACTGATAGTGTTTTTATCTGTAGTAAGGCTTTGTTCAGGCTAGTATCAGCTACATATATAGTAAAATACAAGCATTATTAGCACAATGGCGCCGCCTCGCGGCGTAATAGTCGCATTTCAAATCCAGACTTATTTAAGCTTTTCTATTAACTGCAGGGTTATATAGAAATATTAGAAATTCATTTTATAAAAGGGCATTGTTATTGTTCTTTGTAAAAAAAATACACACTTGATATGTCCCGGTTTGAAGTGTGAGTGAGCCAGGGCATCAAAAGAACTGTAAAGCGTGAGAAATGTTTTTCCATCTTGCAGGTGGAACTACTGTTGGTGAATCAGACTGCCGTACTACAGTACGACAGTCGTTAATGCATCTGAGTAAAAGAGTTTCTAGTCGACTTCACCCGGTAAAATAATGTTGAATTTAATCGAATCGTTCCTTGAATTAATAAAGTTTTGAAGCGGTCTAATTTGTTCGCGTGTCCTCTGAACATTAATTTAAAATAATTTCTAAACATAAGCAATCTATTTTTCGATTCAACAAATGGCTGTAAGTGAACTAGCACTTCACATAAATCGAATGTATGTTTCGTTAGATTATTTAATATTAGGTCCTTACGTATGAAATTGGCGTTTTGTATGGGAGGAATATATAGTCTTTTTTTCGTAAAATATATTTAATTAAAAGAGGACATATTTAAGACCAAAGTGGTCAGTACGACAAATCGCTAATTTCATATGTAAGTACCTAATATTAGCTACCCGCCCCGATTTCGTAACGATAAAATAAGAATATTATCAGATGGATTTATTTTCAATGATAAATAATGGATCTACTCCCTCATACAGTACAATTTTAAGGGCCTATAAACATATGTGTGGTACAACATGCGTATTTAAATACCTCGTAATGTTTGTATAATAACTGGTTCAACTTGCTAAGTGTTGGTGTTAGCAATATTTATCAACATGAATGCGATTGTTTGCGGGTCCCGATGTATGTACTTTAGTATATTGTTTTGATGTATGTCCTAATGCTGGGGCCAAACTAGCGGGAAATGACGTTTCACGTAGGTGTAGCCACGACTTAACGCGATAATTGCTATTACACAACAGGCGATAGGTCAAGTGGCGATACATCAAAGACATTAACGCGAGAATTAATGCGTTGAAGTGGCTACAATTTGTAATAAATACACAAATTATAAACGCATAAAAAAGTGGTGTTTGACGATTTTAATTAGCGAACGTCAGCTGCAATCAGCTGATGACCGTTGATTCAATAACTTTTCAACTTCGAAACGGATGAAAGAGCCAATTGCTTATGAGTGGTAGTAGTATTCAAATGTAATTCACTTTAACTCTTTTTAATTATTTTATGTACGTTCCATTTTTTTTTAATTACCAAAATGTATTTAAAAATATTTGTATTTAAAAAATATTTCAATTCAATTGAAACAATATCAAAATCAACCAATGAGAGCCATGGCCATGACAGTGTGATTTTATTATTGAATTTTAAATGGCCTGGAGCCGCGCTCGTCGAGGTAAAGGTTTATAAATATTTTGTTGATCTTATAATCGGAACAACAGTTTTGTTCATAAATTGACTTAATAAATATTTACTAACGCTTTATCGAGCACGATGAGATTTCAATAATTCAAGATCGATTAAGAATGCAACGTACCTTATTTTTTTTTTTTATTATAGAGGGGGCAAACTAGCAGGAGGCTCACCTGATGGAAAGTGACTACCAGATGCGTTGCCGGCCTTTTAATTTAACGTTTGAGGAAAATCTTATCGACGCAATCTTTTTTCCCAGTACTGGCCACTGGGGCAACAATTCTTTCCAAAGGCATATTCTTTAACTTTGGAACTTATTCTTCTACATTGTTCCAATGGTTTCGTGGAAACACACGTAGCAGAATTGCATCACATTCAGGTTTCCAGGATTGTGAGCACGAGTTATAAGACAAATTAAGCACTTAGCTGAAGTGGTTGCCCAAATTTAAAGTCAAATTTATCAGCTTAAACTCACATTCTAACTTATTCTAGTTATATCTAGTTGTAAAAGAGCTTTTACTAATTAAATGATATCAAATAACGTAGATATTAAGTAAATATAAAATCCTTGTATTAATATTATGATAAGCAGCGTTAACAGTAGTTAAGTAGTTAGTTAAATAAACAAGTGCATTATTACATAGAGTACATGCCATCAGTTTTATAATATAAATATTAGTTCTGTTTCAGAAGAGTTGAATAAATATATTATGAACATGGCAAAATGTAAGTTAGTTTTCGCTTTAGACATTTTAATCTCTATGGTCACGATACCAATATTTATATTACTTGATATAATATAATTGTATATCATCGCGTAAGTATTATTACATGTATTTTGTGATGGCTTCGTGCAAAATTACAGTAGCTACTGCCCACTCACATTTTCGACCGCTAAATAGTACTATTTAGTTTTTGTTGTTTTTAAACATTGAAAGGTGAGAGAGCAAGTGTAATTACAAGTCCAAGAGAGATGTTGGAAGAATGCCTAATATTTCTTTGTGCGCTAATGTCTTTGGGCGGTTTGTAACCATTTACCATTAGACAGATTATTTTCCAGTCTAGCTATAATAAATATTTTAATAAATACATATTAAAACCGTAGGCGAATGAACCATCATGTCAGATATTGGATAGTATTTCAATTTTCATATTCAAAATATTAAGGTTTTACGTACAAAAATAAGTTTATCGATATATCCTACGGCTTTTATGGAATATAAAAGGTTATAAAAAGTCCATTTCGAACGAAATAGAGTGCGTTAGCGCGTACAGGTTCCTAGTTTTTTTCCTTAAAATAACCGTAAAGCCAGGAGTGGTATCGACAGTAGCCCAAGGGTTCAATACACGAACAGAATTTTGACATCGCTTGCAGCTTTTTATTGGACCTCACACAGAGAACATAAAACTATTTAGAGTTCTTAAAACATAAAACTATTAAAATTCAGTGATAGGACGCACTGAATTTTAATCCCAATTATATATTGCTATTTTATTCTACTCTTATAAATAACTGATACATTATATAAAAACTATATATTTAACAATAGCTATAAAAATTTTCTTGATAAAAAATGTGGTCGTCACACATGAAACATCGAAATTTTTGATTATTGAAAAACGTAAACTAAGAATATATAATTTTTATGTGTATGCTGTACTCACACAAGGAGAAGCGACAAAGTATAAAGTATACGCACCGTGCTTATACAGGGAAGCAGCGAGCAGCGGAGAAGGGGTGTAAACGACGGGCAATTTGCCGTCACGAAATACAAAACGTCTATAACTAAAAATTCGAATTTCGAACACATACCTCATAATCTGCAACCGTATTAGCTAGTCAGATACAGCTTATCTTACTTATACTAGATTTTGCTCCCAAATCTTTTTAGGGCAAGTTACCAAGTATAACACAAAAATCTGTTCAGTAGCCTTGCCTTGACATACAGACAAGGTTAATTTGACATTTATAATCGCTTGTACTTTTTTCCTACCAATGAATAATATATTCGTGTTTGAGCACTAAATATTTAGCACAAAACGAAGCATTGGCTTTTTAAGCGAGTAAGATACCAAAGTATGGCATAAAACTCCAAGGTGACAATTGATTGGGTTGTTCTTTCGAAAAAGTTTCAGCTCGTAGTCTGAAAAATTGGATTGCATGCACTTCCAAACTCATTCCTGTCATGTCAGATTTGCTATCTAATCTGCTGGGTTATGAGGAATATAGAAAGTATATAGAATGTGCTTACTTGTGTTTGCGCATATTTGAGTGCCTTAAAATAAAATGGGCATCTAGCTAATGTACCATTCTCATGACAAAAGCATCATCAAAGAAATCATATGATAATCACTTTCATACTCTTGTCCTAGTGAGTGAAAGAAGCTTATATGTTTTTGAAAAGAGGATTGAATACAATTTCAAGATAATTTCTGAGTACATCCTTACATATGTCAATTTCTGAGGCAAATTGTTTCGTATATGTTACATTTACAATATTGCAGTATTGCAGATATTCTACTTGTTAATCTTATTATCTCTTATTATAAAACCATTCATATATATTAAGGACTCTATACAAATAACATTGATGTAATTAATTATTCATAAAAAACCTTCCAACGGATTCGTACAGAATCAAATCCACTTCATAGGGAATACTAAATGATGTCTAAATATGTCGTTATTTACTTCATCCGTCTGCAGCGTCGATAGTTGATGTTTTGTTTGTCTATTTGTTACAAGATAATTAACGCTGCAGGTTCTTCATGGTATAGGTAATATACTATGTATACACAATGCATCAGAGCCTATTGGAGTGCGTCGTGAAGGGCGCACTGCCATTCCCTGAAGGCCATCGTAGACGGAGAGCTCGCGTTAGAGAGCGTGATTGACGTCATGCTTGGTAGTGAGAGATGCTCGAAGGAGATGGTCTCTTTTTGCTAAACGCTGAAGCTAGGTTGGTTCTCTGAATCTCTAAGAGTTGGAGGTTCACAGTGGCCAGTTGGGCCAACTGTTGGGGCATCACGGTAGTATACGCAAGCGATCCCGTGTCGCGATTTCTATATACGACCCCACTGTAGGGGAAACGTGTAATTGTGTTTAACCAGCGAGAGAAAAAAAAGAAGTAACAGTATGTATCTTACTGGCCGAGTTTTGGCTGTTGCAGCCAATTTGATGCGGCTAGTAGGAGTACAGTACTTTTTGGCAGTTTCGACTTCTAACACGTAACCACCAATAAATAATTAAGACAAACGTGCACTTTCATTTTGTAACGTAACATATTGGAACGATCCACACAATTTTGTTCACGATATTTCACTGACACCTCACTCTGACGAGTTATAATTTATAAAGGGAACCGTATAATTTCATTCGTAAATGTTGATAATATCAGACTTTTTATAATTATTATTTCATTTTATTATATACACCACTACATGTGACGTTTTGGAACGTTATATATGTATATATGTATATATGTGTACTTTAAGTAAAAAATGACGCTATTGTTACCACAGATAATAATATAACTTCCTATGTTAGAATAATTTATATTATTCTTTTTATGATATGACTAGTGTTTTAAGACATTTTATGCTTAAAATGTAAAATAAAGAAAAGTATAAAATTGTAATTTTAAAAAGACTCATATTATTATTATTATATAATTAATAATTATGTATGTTCTTAATTTAAGTTTTAGGTTAGATTTAAATTTAGTATATAGCTGCCATCGTTTCGGGATATAGAATCTAACATGGTCAATCAGTGAGAACTCCTGCAGTTCAAATAGCGGCGAAGCTTTGGTCAGAAACTAATAGTAATATAAATCAATGCATACTAATTAAACGTATTTTTTATTACAAATACAATATTGTGTTCAATGCCTTATTCGAAATTTAATTTATTTAAATATTCTACCATGAATAGCTTAAAATATATTCAAGCGACCGTAAACCTATATGAAAATGTCTTTGAAGTAAGCTCTTACGATTTACATCAGTGAGCTTAGAATATATATTTGAATAGTTGTAAATATATACATACATTCAAATGTACGTTCGAAATTCCAGTGAATTTTTCAGTCAAAACCACTCATAAACGATGTTCGATAAATCATTAATAAAATTATAGAAAATATATTTGAAACTCACGAACAATTGCTTGGAAAGAAACAGAGAGTCGGGGACATAAAGACGAATGAGCTTAGTAGACCTGTGTCACTGTCATAATTTTATCCGAAACTGATTTTCTTGTGGTTCTGCTCTTAAACGCCGCGTACGAAATGTAAGCACAAAGGAAACCTAGTTGTGTCGGTATTTGAACCAGCTATTTTCTATTGTGTCAAAAGATGAAACATGTGTGTGTTAGTTTCAATTCTGCCACATTACGATACTCGTACATTCATCAACTTCAAAATAACACGAGAGGCATTGCTTTGACGTTTACCGTACTTGTTTCTATGTACGTCTATGTTTTCTGTGTGTATAATTAAACTGAGTAATAGTGGCGTTATCTTTAGAAACTTCTTCTTAACGAGATGGCTTCAAATTTCAATGCATACTTTGACTTTAGTTGAGTCTAAGACTCCGGAGGTTTAACACTTTTGTCGGCTATTACGAGCGTAACTCAATTAGTGCAGTAATTTTTAATAACCGTAGCATAAAATAATTTTCGTTATAAGTATTTTTAACATAATTGTCCTCAAAATTAAATGTTTGTTTGCTAAAAGCTAATCAGATCAAGTAATTTCGCGCTTTCTTAATAATTTATTTTTTGGCACTGACACAAAGTATGGTCTATTTATTGCACAGTCTTCAAATAAATTTGATATTCGTCTTATAGGTATGCTCCAGTTAAGCCATAGGTCCTGCGCCTGAACTCTTTCCGGTCGTGTCGGATTGCCGTCCAATCGGATTAAGAGAGCTAAGGAGTACACCTGTGGTTGCGCACACACTTGTGCACTATAATATCTCCTGCGCAGTTGACTAATCTCTTTATTTTGACCTTATTATGCTCCCGACTGCGTACAATGTACATCAATCATAATCGCTTTACTTTACGTCTTGACTGCAGTATAGTGACTAGCATATAAGTGCCTGTAGGAGTCCAGAGTCCAGCTCTGAACTTCTACAAACACTTAATGTGGCAGTGTCACATTCTCGTATTTCGGAAAGGTCCTGATTATTCTCCAGTCATGCCGTATTCTGAAGTCATCAACATTAAGAGTGAATAAATAAATATAACATTTGCCTTTGTATATTACTTTAAATACTGTCATGGCCGAAGGTTGGTTCGAAGGTTCGAATGTTGTAAATATTAAAGTCGAGTTTCAAATAATTAACCTCAAGTTAGTCCTACTGTCTAATAATAAGTTATTGCTATCTAGTAAAGATTAATTGGGTATCGAACATTTATTTGCGATAACTTTCATAAAATATGTTTTTTACGTTTTATATAAGATTGAATTTATTTTGGAAGCGTCACAATCTCAAGCATCATCGGCAAACCCAGCAAATTTTTTTATAGTTCGCACAAATGTTTGCCATGAGAGGGCACCGAGCTAAAATCATCTCTATATATCGTCATCAAAGTAATCGAAAAATACTTCTAGTTATCAGTCATCCCTCATACATTATGCGCGATCACGATTCCGTAACCTATCGCTGACCGAGCAACGACTTATAGATGATTAATGAACATCTTAATGTTACACTGAATGCAATCATTCGTGAAATTGACTTTATACATATATGTTGCGTCACGGGCGGCCGAACACGTCATCGTTTGTGCTAGTCATTCATTATATTAACGGAATCAGGCAACGAAGTCTTATATTAAATTCGGACGAACAAGCGAAAATTCGCGTTCGTTTCTAACACATAAATAACATTAATTTGATTATACTATATATACATAATAAAAGCATCAACTTTAGTATTAGAGTTTTGTTTTCTAGTTGTATTAAATTGGCTCGTAATACTTATCAATTGTTCCATCTTCAAAAATAAATACTTCGTATAAATTTTATTTACGGCGTAAGTAAATTATTTACGAGTGAAACATTATAATTACATAAACAATAATAATAATTTAGCATCTTGATGTCTGTTTTAAAATTAATGTTAAAAAAATTGTTTAAAATTAGTTTGTCCTGTTGTACGATTTTAAAATTACCATAAATAAGAGCATGTTTTAATAAATGTTGCTTAAATATATAATCACTTTCGTTACCTTATGCTTTATTATCGTTCATTACATCTATAACGGTATTCTGTAATAACAAACCCATCGCAAAACGCGATTGTGATTATTACATTAAAATGTACACGCTTCACGAGCGATAAACGAATGTTCATACAAAATATATTAACTATTATTTTCTACTTATTGATATAATATTTTTTTAATGAAAAAGATATGTTGCGACATTCCTACTATTTTATCATCTTAACTTTAAACTTTCAATACATATCAAGCTAATACAAAGAAGAAATTCATTATATGAATTCAAATCATCAATATTGTGCACGTAATTTAATAGAAATTTTATTATTGATAATTATTCTAAAATATTTATCAACTTTTAATTAAATTTCGAGTAAATTGACGAGATCTGAATATAAAATTAATGAATGGGTGTAAAAGTAATCTAAAAGTCTATTTGATTACAATAATTCTTATTCCACAACTTTTCAATTATAGAAATATCTAATAATTCAAAATGGACTAATTTCGAAATTAATGATAACTTACTTCTATGTTACAATTGTATCATAAAAGTATTCATAAATGACTAGACGTAAATGCCTCTGTTGTTAACTACTAATAACTATTTTGTATTCATTGGTCATTATAAATGAATACGTTAGATAATTATCAAGCCAAAAAAAATATATACGACAAATATAAAGACAAAATTAATTAATAATTAAATATATGAAGACATGAAATTAGCAGTAGTAATAATACGGGGAACGAGGGAATAAATTATGACCATTAATATGTCAATATCGATGACCACTTACCGAGAAGTAGCCAAAGACAGTACGTTGATGATAACTTGTGCAAATGAAACAACGAGGTATTGACTGTTCACCATCCTGATATAACCACGGAACCGATGAACCAACTAGCACATCATAGCACATTCAGGGAACGTTAAGAAAATATTGATTAGGGCGTTTATACACTACAAGAAAATCATAATATTTGTATATTGAAATATTTTATAAATGTTCGAAAACTCGGTGACAATTACGCGTTTTTCTGATAAAATGGTTGTTCATTTTTATATATTTCCCTTAACTTATGATATTTTACTCAACCACATTTCGAACCGGAAACGCTTCATAAGTAACGACGATTCATAAGTACTTTGTACAAGCCTATTTGAATAAAAATATTTTTTTATTAAGATCACCCAAATTTGAAGAAATCATTAATAAGTGACTATCAGATATTTAATTACGTTTGACTGTTAAGCAAAAGTTATTTTTTTTATTACATAGGTTGGCGGACGAGCATTTGGGCAACCTGATGGTAAGTGGTCACCAATGCCCATAGACAATGGCATTGTTAGAAATTTTAACCATCGCTTACATCGCCAATGCGCCACCAACCTTGGGAACTAAGATGTTATGTCCCTTGTGCCATTGATTACACTGGCTCACTCACCCTTCAAACCGGAACACAACAGTACAGAGTACTGCTGTTTTGCGGTAGAATATCTGATGAGTGGGTGGTACCTACCCAGACGAGCTTGCACAAAGCTCTACCACCAAGTAGAAGTATTTTCAAGCTACCATATTCTCACTGCATCACTGCACTTCACTGCACTCCCTACATTGTCACTGCTGCAGATTCAAATCGCATCACATGATCCAACTCCCCAAAATTTTAAGAAAGCAATTGACCGAACTGATCCCACTCTTATGCATAGACTACTAGAGACTATTAACACTACGAGATATGTAATTCACTCTTTACGCATTGTGTTATTTTGCATCTGCAATTAATTATACAGAAATACAAATTGTTGGAAGGCTTTAGATTTATTGCGTAGTGGGTAAAAACAATTACACTAACGTTTTGTATCGTAGCAACAATAATACGTACTCGCCACATGTAAAAGTAATCTTCAGCAGTGATAATTAGTGACCTATTTGAATGAATTGAACATCATGAGACATACGACGTATTCAAAAGATAAACAAATCTATGAATACATTAAAGTTTTTAATTATATCATTTAACTATAACCAATTCAATATACGATGTATGCCATTGAACTAGAGCACTTATGCTAATGATTTTCACTTCAAGATTTCCTCTTCAAAAGCTTAATATAATAAATTATGCGAAAAGTAAGCATTTTTTAATAATATTATGCATTCTATATTAACTAATAACAAACTTAAATTAATTTTTAGTACTACGCAGTACTTACTGCTTTTTTATCAGAATACATATCTAATCAAATGAATGATTGCTGAATATTCTGTAAATAAATACTTGCAGGTCGTTTCCGGTTACTTAAGTAACCGTAACAATCTATGTTCATTTAATATAATTTGGTTTGACTTGAACAACTGTTTTAAATATTCAATATCATCCATCAATCACCCATCAATCAAAGCTGTTGGTATCGACTGACATTTACATTTCCTTGTACCGGATTGAACCCTTTTCAATCACACGTGAAATTGACCTATTACAAACAGATGATGCTACCGCCCTTGTCTTTGTGCTCGGACTTTGAGTCCTACAAAGAGGTCCCTTGAACTATTCCTCGATTAATCTTCTATTTACGTATTATATTTATAAACCCGTGAAAACATTGGCACATATAATAACATACGAACACACGCAGACTTGTGTGTATTTGTGATTAATTTATATTCTAATTCTTCATTTCATACTAACTAATTTTTTATAAGTAGTTATTATTTATTGTTAATTGAAAGTGTAACTAAGATATTTGCTTATTTATTTTTGTTTATAGTATATATTTGGTATATATGGTGGCAGATAATAATCTTAATTGGTATTCTGTATGAGATCCCGGTTAACCTTTATATGTTCTGAATTTATATATAAATTTATTCGTAAAAGGTCTCCGCTTTACCAGATAAAGTTTTAATTACATTTTAAATGAACTTACCAGACTTATTTACTTCGAACTAAGTACTCGTTTGTCATATAAATTTAATAAGATATTTCGTCATATTTATAACAAATACGTAGTTATATTTTTATGTTTAAAAGTTGGCGGACAGGCCAAATTAACAATTGGTCATCACCCTCCATAGATATTGGCGATGTAAGAGATATTAGCCATAAAACATTTAATTCCACAAACAGTCGCAAGTTCTATTTCCATATTAAAATATGTGTTGATTACTTAATTATATAATAGACTGCCTCGTTGACTGCATCGTTGGTCTAGTGGCTTGATATGATAGCGATGGCCGAAATCGGTCTGGAGGACCTTATATTTATAATAGATAGAAAATTTCCATTATCTAATTAGTCCCATTGAAATACTATCTACTTTACTAAACACTAACTAAAGATAAATACAACTGATGTTTAAAACTCAACTAGAGAACACTTCACAAAGTTATTGTAATTAAAAGTTGAAAACTACATCAAAATCTTAATTACGCAAACTGAACGTTTTATTACTTGTTTTAATTAAATTATTAGTCGCCAATATTTTATATATCATATAAAATATTTCAACTAATTATTTTTTAAAAAAACACTTTCATAATATCTTAGTTCCCTAGGTTGGTAACGCATTGGCTAAGTAAGCGCTGATTAACATTACTTTCTTACAATGCCAATCTCTATGGGCGTTGGCAACCACTTACCATCAGGTGACCCATATACTCGTCCGCCGCGGTATAGGTAACACTATAAAATAACACTATAATATGTTAATCACCGCTTTAAAATCTCCTTAAAATATAAATTATATACCCCCCGGGCACGGTTGAGCGCAAAGGAAAGCGCCCCGAACGACAATTATTTCTTCGACTACGTTAGTAAGCTATCATAAACAAATATACAATATATTATCATATAACATAATCTATTTCAAACCTGATATAACATAAATAATATGAAAGTTATATTTTAGCCAATTATTAGATTTTGTGTAAAATAGGGAAAAAACAATACATATTATCTCAGTCATTAAGATTATATTCGAATTTAAAAACCTCTTGTCGCTATTAAAATATTATCTGAAATATATTTTGACTCCTACAGGTAATAATAACCCAATTTTATATACCTCATAGTTTTTGCGTGTTCAGTGTTCATACAAAGCTAATTACGATTTATTTTCATATAGAATTGAAAATTTAAACCACAGGTACAGACAACAAAAGAGAGTCCACGCATAGTTTTATTGAACCACAAATCTACACAAACAACTGAAATTGAAGTGGGGTCTTTTATGAGTTAAAAATAAGTGCCTATTGTTATGTTCATATTTTTATAAGCGAGTCACTAAAACCAAAGCAATCGTCTCATTTCATTTTAGACTTAATATCGCCTAATAATTTAATATCAAATTATCATTCCATGCAAGATAATTTTTTGTATAATATAAAACTTAGTTAAATATCCTTTTAATTTCAATTTGATGTTGATTTCTCGCCACCATTGGGTTTTTGAAACGTTCACTGCTGATGATATTCCTTCTTATATATATATATTCTCTTCTTCTATGGCCTAGACGTGCACTTAGAATCACACGTGAATCTTAATCGAAGACTTTAAGTCGGCTGAGTCTTTTTGTCCTTAAATTGTGTTTAAAAAGATTCGTACTTGGTGGTTAAGGATTATCCCTTCTGATGTACTATGAAAATCTTCCACATGTTCGCAACTAATCCCTTGGAACAGCATGATAGGCTAAATTAAAGCTATTATTTTTAAATAGTATTACTATTTTGCTATATTACTTTGCTTAATTTTGCGATTGTGATTGATCAATGCTGATTCTAACATTTGCAAACTACTAAGCTATTATCTGGTAACGGCTGGTAGCTTCCGTTAACGGTAATTGAGTTAATATAATTACGGACACAAGAGACATTATGTTGTTAACGGGCTACGGAATATCGCCAATATTCGAAATTTCAGCTTACGAAATACCATCGACATTGAACACGCCTATATCTAGATCACGTATATCGATCATGAATTGTTAAACATTAGTTATGTATTGAGGTCAGTATTATTTATTTATGTTTAAAAAAGCCGTGATTCTGTGAATTCAAAATTCAAATTAGTGATAGTGGTACAGTGTACAACAGCGTTGTGGAATAGGGTTATTTTTTGAGTTAAGATACAGAACAGGATAAGGTTGACTAAGAAAAATCTCTTTGAGGATTAACTTTAGCCTCCCTCCCACATGACACATAGCTTTACAAAGCGTTATTCTCTATTAAAACAAAAGCTCGATAATTTTCGATGTTTGAAGTTTACTTATTATACTTGAATTTGTGTTCAATTAAGTTTTAAGCGTCATTAATAACAGTCATTCGATTTTTCTATGCTTCATCAGCTGTTTTCGACATGATTAAACATCAAATCGCACGGTAGCTTAAGTTATATTACCGTCGAAGATCATTGGCAAACTCTCTATGTCCTCATTCTCATCATCAGATGGGATGGAAATCCCTTAGGGTGCAGGTTCAACAATTTTAAGTGCTTATCAAAGCACGGGAGATATACTACGAACGTTTATAATCCGGGCTACTACTAACGAATCCTCGATAAAACAACTCAATATTCATGAGACTTATATTCAGCCCTGGCCGAGGGGCCCCACCTATCTAAAAATAATATGTATTATATTACTCAACCACTTTGGCATGGTGGACCTCAAACGTCAAAGTGCCTATAGACCTTGGATCTGTAAGTCCAAGCTTTGCTACATTGTGTATTCCACCTTAAAGAAACAAAAAGTAAGTAGGCAATATACTGTTATCTAAATATTGTATTACATTAATAAAATAAGGTCAAAGTACTTATTTATGTATTAGTAACGCACTCATCAAAAACAATCTATCGAGGCTTCAAGAACACTTATACAGAAATACTTTAAAATTAATGTATCCTACCTACCCTTCTTGGATAAACCAAGGAATCCATAATCTGTAATCATTAAACACCTCAGTAAATACGATAACGTACAAATTGCCAAACTCGAAAATGTAATAATTCATAAAATTAAACATCATAAAAGTTTGACTATTTCGGCAGATTGACAGTCCGACATCATAAGCTCCTTGTCAAGATTGTATTTTGACTTTAAATAACTTTTTGACGTAATTGCTTTTAATAATATCTTAGATTTCCTGATAAATTTTATCATATTGATATTATATAGAACATTTATCTCGTGCGGATAATACAAGTATTCATTATTTGCACCACTTGTTTCGGATTAATAAAAATATGATTGAAAAAGTCATATAAAGTGGCATCAGACGTGTGGTTGATATATTAGCACGGGCTAATTAAAGCTTTATTATACCTCTGTGTAGCTGGAGCGGATAATGAGTACATACCACTTTTTATTATTAAAAGCTTGATCACAAAACGCTAACACTTTTAATAAATAAATAAATAAATAAATAAATAAACACTACTCATTGCAGATTGCTTGCGATTTTCAACTTTCAATTGAAATTATGAAATTGTGAAAGCCTTTCAACTTCTTCTTCAATACAAATTGAGTATCTGTGACATTACAATATTGTGGCCGTAAAAAAATGTTTACGAAGATCTGATCATGGAACCACGAGAGTTGGATGGTGAAAATTTCCAACATTTATTTTATTACTACTGTAAGTTCAAAGAAGACTAGCTTTTGATTACTTTACAGACTAAGATCTTAATTTTATACCACGGCTGATAAAAGGAATGCCAAATGCTTCGCAAGAATCTTTACAAAGATTGTTGAGTTGCTTGAATATCCCACTACGCGGCAGAACTTCATGGCATTTGTGTCCTGAATATCGAGCATATTACTAATACAATATGCAGTAATGACGGTACGCAATGTTCATTAAAGTCAACGATATAAAAAACTAATTAAATTAGTTCTAACTAAATTTCTCTACATGTATCAAGCTTTAACGTAATAGCTATCCCTTACTACGAACAGATTGTAATGGTATTAACCCATAAATAAGTTCTTTAAAGTTCTGTCTAAAATTCTCCCTTATTAAAACAATAGGTCTAGATCACTGCTACAATGTGTATTGATGTACGTACAAGATTTCTCACCGTTTTATTTCACTGCTAAGTACGTGATAAGTTATATATGTATATGAAGTTGTGAAAGGTGAGTGCACCAATGTAATTACAGGCACAAGGAACATAACATCTTAGTTCTTAAAGTTAGACGCCTTAGCCTTTCGCGGCGCAGGTCGTGGGTTCATTTCCCTCCCAGGACAAACATTTTTGTTTGCATGAACATGTCTGTTTGTCCTGAGTCTGGGTGTAATTAACTATAATATAAGTATGTATTTACAATAGAAAAGTAGTATATGTGTATCAATTGTCTGGTTTCCATAGTACAAACTCTGCTTAGTTTGGGATCAGATGGCCGTGTGTGAATAATGTCCCGAAATAGTACTTGTCTCGATTATAACATTTATAACCAATATTATGTAAAGAACCAAGTGTTTTGTCTACTGAACCATCTCGAATCTAAAGCAGACTTTTAGTATACACTAAAACAAAAAATATATATTCCCTATAAAATTACTCCATAACATTTATTTCTGTGTTAATGACCACTAAAAGTGGATATCCAAGACAATTACGCTGATCAATTCTCCAGTACAGATAGAAATCCCGATATCAAAGGTAGCTTTATTGCTACTAAAAATGTCGTAAATAGACAATAATTCACGTCAAATATTAAAGGAGACGAATGGTCTCGATCTAATGAGGTGAGTTATTAAATCTGGTAAAACTGAGAATCAATGTTATATCAAATTTCAATGAAATTTTCCTTATGATATTGTCGCTGATTACGTCATGAAAGGTTGAAAAGTTATTTCAGGACTTATCTTAAAAGAAGGAAGTCGACATAGCGTTGTTGCACTGTTTTTTTTTGTTTTCTCGAATGAAGAAAATTAAAAATGGCTGCCCCTGGTCTAGGTATATTGACGATCAGAAAAAGACAGTGTAAAACTTCATCGCATGGGGCTGTTCGAAATGACGTTAAGATATGCCTATGTCAATCCAGCTGGAGCTTTAAAATTTGTAAATAATTATCTTCATGTATTTTGAGACGTAGTTCTTTTTTATCACTTCTGTTGTAATTAAGTATGTTAACAACACCAGTTAATTGAATTTTAATCATCATTTCGAAAATTTATAGTAAGAATTATTCTTAACTTATTTTTCAGGTGTTTGTATCTGCCCTAAATCTAATTCAATATTACAAACCTCTTCCAATTTTAAAAATATTTAATGAGGTTTTACTAGAGGGTTTTGAACTAGAATAATAAATTTATTCATTTTATTAAAGTATCGACTATAATATTTTATAAGCAGAATGCTGGTCTTTTGCAGAGAACTAAAATAAAAACTCAGTACAACGTACCCTAATTAAAGATATTGGGGTATATAAGGCGAGGACAGCGGACGAGATGCGAGCGTTATTATGTAAAAAAGAATATTTAATTTTTACCGTTGTTCAGGCTTGCAATTTTTTTAAGGCTGTATTGTGACTATAGATTTTTTTACTTTAACATTTAGCGAACGTGTATAAACTGTCTTAGATTTTTTTTTGTGTTAAACTATGGGAATGGCAGAGAAACGGTGTACATAAAAGTTCGGCATTTAAATTGATTGACTTTACTTATGTCAAATAGGTATTGTTTTAATTATAAAATTGTTATTTAATTTATATTTTATATTACACACGATCCGTGCATACGTTACATAGTTTACTAATAGATTACAATTATATGAAGTCTATAGAATATGTTATAATAACGATAATCGTCGGTTCAAACCCGGACAGTTACGAATGAATTTTCTTGTGCTTCATTTGTGTTTTCAACTCAACTCGTGCTTTATGGCGATGGAAATAATCGTTAGAAAATCTGCATGTGTTTAATTAAACTTCTATTACGTATTTCTTACACATGCATTCAACGATTATTTTATCTGAAATTATCTATTTAATCGTAAAATTATAAGAACAATTGTTACAGTTTCACAATCTTTCTAAATTTATTATAAATTAACGATCCGTGCAATTTAAATGCAATATTATACATATACTATATTTTTTCTTATTACATATTTATAATCCTAAATTAATTCTAGGTTTTGATCCTCGGACTTCTGGTTCAGAGGGCGAGCACGATTCCACTGCGCCACTCGGCTATTATTGTTATTATTAAAAAAACGAACGATTAAATAGAAAATTTATATAAAAAAATATAAGAGGCATACCTAGTCTATTACCTAGGTATGCCTGACTAGCAGAGCGTGGTTTCGATCCACGGACCTCTGGGTTATGGGCCCAGCACGCTCCCGCTGCGCCACTCTGCTACTCATTGGAAATCGCAAAAATGACGTACTATTCATACAACACTTAATAATATTAAAAGATGAATATATTAATATTTCTTAAATTGACAGTCAGGTTACCTGTTTCAATTTCAAACGAAACGTATTTCCTTTTAATTACATGTAATTAATTAGTTTCACGTGTAAAATAAATGGCAATACGGATCGGCTTTTTGTATTCAAAGCTTTCATTGAAGCTATATCTACATAGATATATCTATATAAGTAGCCGTAAAATTTAAGTTACAATAATACGAATTATTTTACTGGTTCCCACCGAGTCACTGTGGTGTTACAATAATTAACAAAAATAACAAAACACTAAATAAAAATATTAACAAAAGATCACAATGATTTTCTTGTTGGCAGAGCGTGGTTTCGATCCACGGACCTCTGAGTCGTAGACCCAGCACGCTACCACTGCGCCACACCACCCGTGATTGTAAATGGCAAAAATAATGAACTATTGATACAATATTTATCAAAATAATATAAAGAATGTACATTATAACCTCTATAAATTACAAAACCTAAAAAACTCGAAAATAAGAAAAAGTTTTGTTCCCCCCTTCAGGCTCCAAAACCTCGATCGGTCGATATCTCAACTCTCTACGAGGCGAAATAATCAGTAAAAATCTTCAAGCTTTGGTACATATGAATAATACGGAATAATATTGCATGCATTGCCATGTCTAGTTATATTTCTATAATAAAAGAATATAATTCCCTTAAACTATACGTAACCAATTAATTTTACGTGTAAAATAAACTGCGCTACGCGTTGCTACGCGTTGCTACGCGTCGTCGGGTCAATATACATATTATATTGTTATGTTTTCGTTTGTTATGCTTTGTTTTTGGTTTTCAACGGTGATGCTGAACATATCTTTTACTTTTGTATATTTAATCGTAATGTTATAAGAACGATCATTGCAGTTTTACGATCTTTATAGATTTAATATAAATTAACGAAACATGCTACTTAAAGATATTATTATACATGTATATTATCATAATCATATATTTATTCTTATTGTTTATAGTCGTAAATTAATTCTAATAGAAGGTTGTTTCGATCCTCGGACTTCTGGGTTCTGAGTCCAGCACGCTTCCACTGGGCCATTCGAGTGTTAACGATTAAAAAATAAATCAAAATAAAAAAATAAAAGAAGCATACCTATTTTTACAAATAGGTATGCTGACTAGCAGAGCGTGGTTTCGATCCACGGACCTCTGGGTTATGGGCCCAGCACGCTCCCGCTGCGCCACTCTGCTACTGATTGTATTTTGCAAAAATAACGTTCTATTGATAGATATTAGTCATTATATTAAAATTAATTTTCTTTTTATTACGTTAATATCTCACAATTTACTTGTAACAGAGCGTTGTCCTCAAAAAGAGTATATACAAAGATAGTATGGACATAATAAAAAAAAACTAACCGCGCCGAACGACTAACATACCACATCGGTTTGTAATAATCTAATCAATGTAATATTATCAATATAATTAACAAAAATGTTATTATTAAAGTGCAAGTATTTAATAATATGATCAAATAACGATGTTTCGTGTTTGCGCAAGTTTCGTATCATAATTAATTTAGAAGCAAGGAAAGTGATTTACTTGCTCTAAGTCTTCTCTTGATAACAACGTGCCCCGCTTACTCCGTGCAAGTTCAGTATGAGAGTAATTTACGTCAAGAGCACAAAATTATATCAAGTGTTTTACCATGGAATTGCTTTTGCGAAGCAAATTTTGAATTGAAATTTTGAACATATCGACTCCGTGATTTAGACTCGAATCCTTTGGTAACATCAAAAATATTATATTCACATAAAGTTGGATCGAGCTGATTTTATAAGGTTTTTGTGTAAAATATTTCGCGGCAGTGATGAAAAATATATTTTATACATATAAATCTTTGTATTTTTTCTGCTTTTTTATTATTATTTATCTTGGCCGTAGATTGCGGGTTCAGGACCGGGCTCGCACTTATGAGTTCACTTGTTTGTGTTTATAATGTATCCCGTACTCAAAGGTAAAGGGAAATATGCGCACGTCGAGGCCAACTGCATTAGAGCATTGTCAAGAAGAGCCTTTGCCCAACAGTGGGAATATGCACTGTTACAAATTTAGTTTTACTTTAATTTTGTATTATTTGTACCAAATGTAAGAAGCGATGCATATCATAATAATATTTTTCATAAAATATTTATTAAAAAAGAAAACGTTTCTCGCAAATTCTGAAACACAACAAGGACACTTATTTTAGTATAGAACTTCATCTGCTGGATAAGGAACAAACACTTTACTCAATAATTTACGTTAATGGGAACGTTATTATGTATATTTTTTAATAAATCTATCCACAGTCCATTACAGTTTGTTCTGAGATGGACAATAAATTTGGTTAAATATTTATTTTTTGGGTAAAGGACGTTTGAAGTGGCCATATTTTTTTTTATATATATTTTATGTAGTAAAACTACTATTACTATCTATAACAAGCTGTGCCCTGCGGTTTCACCAGCGTTTAATTAATAAAATAATAATTAATAAAAATGAGCGTAGAGGATGGATTGGGTCTGAATAGTTGTGCTCTACATTTGGTACGTAGTCGTAGTGATGCCGGGCGGCTCAATACGGAGGGCAGCGGGATGCACAGCACGGTAATCCGATGCCCGACCGCAGATTTTAGGGGGCCCAATTAAATAAAGGCTGCCCCGCCAACTTGCGAAAAATCCTGTGATGGCTTCCATCGTGCTGGTTGGCGACCAGAGAGAGGTCCCGGCAACTACTAGGCAAGCGCGTTCCACCTTAGGGTGCGATAACAGTCAACCGCTTGCATATATATTTTAAAATAACCTTGGTCATGACGTTGGGCAAAATATAAAAATTGTACGGTCGGAGGACCCCCGTCATGAACGAAGTTCTGTGAGATATTTTTTCCGTGTCTTGAAATGTAGATTTTAATTCACCAGAAAGCGCCTCAATCTACTTTATATCGATCTCCTCAATTCGAACGCGCAACGCATCACAATATTTGGTACCACAGTATGAACGCTATTTCGTTATATGACGTGACCTTGGGCCACTGACATTTCACTCTACTGTAAGCTGCACAAAATAATTTCGTTCCAAAAGAATAATTTTGTAACGGATAATATACCAATACACTGCTAATGTATAAAGTATACAAACATATACTGGAATATACTGGAACTAGAGATTTCTTATCAGTCCCGGGTAACCTATTTATTTCCCGGTAAAAAGTGTTCTATATCTTGTCTCAGAATAAAAGCTTTCATCGTACCGAGTTTCATCGAACAAATTCAAGTGGTTTTCGCTTAGATTTCTATAGACATACTATAGAAATATATTATAACATATTATAATAATAATTTGTGTATTTAAAGATTCTACAGTTTATACAGATTTTTAGACATCAATCAAGACGTATCTGTGTTCTTAGTATCATTTATAATTGTTTGTATTGATTGAATGTATTGTTTATGTACCTTATGCAAGTTACTATTTACAAAATAATTATAATAGTAAACAAAATTCATTATTCTGTTTTGTTGAAAAAATTTCATTGGTAATCAAAATTTGTTGTTATTATTTAATATTATAAATATGGTTAAATTCTACTCCATCAAAACTAAACTAATTATTTTCTTATTTTTCCTATTTTTGGCCAGCTAATCGAATATTGGGGTGTTGAACCGGAAATGAGATAAAAAATAATTCAAATATTAATTTAATGAAAGTTCGGAACATTTTTTTTGTAACAAAGATGAATGGGGAGCTCAGTGATGGTAAGGTCATATGTTCCTTGTATCTCTATATCACTGGTTTGTACCAACCGGAGGGCAACAATACTAATAATTACTATTTCGAGGTGCTATATCTGATGAGATGGTGGTACCTATCCAGGCTGGATTGCACAAGGCCCTACCACTAAGATACTAAACTAAATAACAATACATCGTGTCGCAATTAGTATGAGATTAGACAGTCATAAGGCATTCGATATAAAAATATATTTTTTATTTTTTCATTTATATAAGCAAGCGCTTGACTGTTATCACACCTGATGGGAAGTGATGATACAGCCTAAGGTGGAACGCGCTCGCCTAGAAGGTGCCTATTCACTCTAGACTTGAAGGTACCCATATCGTAGGTGGTGGGAAATACGGAGGTCGGAAGGGTATTCCAGACTTTGGCGGTGCGTATCAGAAACGAGGAGGACGCAATAATGTATACCAATTGATATATTTGCTTGTTTTGGTTAGAACAAGCGATTTTAGTTCAAATATACATATTCCATCCACTTGATCGCCTCGGTTCCACAGAAATTAGTACAAAAAAAGAATTGTTGCTAAATTAGAAGCGTCGGTTACAAATACTCGCCATCTGTCAAGTTACAAGACTCAGACGAACGCAATTTTTAACTGCCTTAATATTTTCACTGTATTATTATAATACAGTTATATTTAGTTTTAAATACGGTCGACAAATAATATAATTTTGTATTTTGAAATGTCTATAATTTAGTCTGGGTTGGCGTTGGGCTTACTAATTACTGACTCACTCACAACTCGATGGCTGTAATAAATGACCAATAAATATAGCATGCATTCTGTATGTGTGTGTGTCTGTATGTGTGTGTGTGTGTGTATTACAGTTGGTGAAAATTAAAATTTTAATTTATTATTACGCGGTTATTAAAATCTTTTAGATATAAGGAACTTGACCTTTACGAGAACCGTCTTTGATCTCAATTTAAATTAAATTGCTCATGCAAATTATAGACTAAGTAAGCCTGATATGAGTAAAATAAAAAAAATAAAATATTTTCACTTACCGTCTGCAAGTAGAACAAGTAGACTAGATTTACAACCTCAACCAATGTCTCCAATCCCATAACAAAGATCCATGGCAGCAGCAAGAACTTTATATCCTGAAACAAAGACACAAAATTAAGTTGATTCTTAAATAAAATTCATAATTAGAACTTTTTCGCTATGTGGTTTTTAAACAAAGGATAGATTAAGGAACAAAATGACGCTACATGTACTATGTAAACGTCTTAAGTATTTTTGAAACCTTACTATAATAATTTTCATCAGTGATGGTCTAACTGCAGAATTCACGAGAACTTGACATAGAAATCGATTGTGTAATGGAAGAGACTTAAGAGTAGAATATAAATTGATGGTTATATATCTGCTTAACCCAGCCGAGATGATCGTGGGTTCAAACCCGGGCAAGCACCACTGAATGTCATGTGCTTAATTTGTGATTATAATTCATCTCGTGCTTGACGGTGAAGGACAACATCGTGAGGAAACCTGCATGTGTCAAATTTCATTGAAATTCTGTCACATGTGTATTCCACCAACCCGCTTTGGAGCAGCGTGGTAGAATAAGCTCCAAACCTTCTCCTCACAAAGAGGAGAAGAGGTCATAGCCCAGCAGTGGGACAATCACAGGCTGTTACTTTTTAGTTTTATATCTCTTTAACGGCCGAATACTGAAACGTCATTCAAAATGAAGTGGGACTTAATTATTTGGAACGTCATTAATTTCAAAATTTTGCATAATAAATAAATAATTAAGTCCCAATCATATTTGATTGACGTTTCAGTATTCAGCCGTAGGGTAATATATAGACTGCGATACCGTTTGACCGATAACTTACGCTCAATACTAAATTAAATTTAAGATTGGTCGTACCAACTCAGAAACCTTTGTGGGCTCATGCACAATACTTTGCTGAAGATCATGACATGATCAAATGCATATTTTACGGTTCTATAAAGGACATACAGACAAACATTCATTTATATATATAAAGATATACCGAATAATATTTGTGGTATTTCTAGTACTTTTTCTCTATGGACACACATTCCGTGATAGCGAACAAACGTAATCAAGTCACAGATTCATTCCGATTCGTTATACAGTTTGTTGAACTAAGCAAGCGACAATAGCCCTTACTACAGCGATCATGTGTGACATATGAATTATATTTGATTCAAGCTGTTATAGACGTTATGTTCGTAGTATAAAGATCAATATGATATACAAAAAAATGAGATATACTTTTCGACGCTATGATTTTTTCGGTTCTCAGATGTTCTGCAACATTGATTGAGCATTCAGTTTTTTATTATTTACAACTTCCTGAGAACTTTGTGCGTCGAGTATGTATTTCGTTTCAAAGTATAGTGTATGTATCCGACACTAAACATATTTATGATTTCTACGTATTTGTCTGCAACGGACGTAGCCTAGTTTTCTACTACTGAAAATAAATAGTATTACGAATACGTAAGCGAAGCTATGATCTTTAAGTTCGATTTTCTAGTCAACAACACAGACAGCAACATATTTTCTGATCACACAGAAAATACTGCCTCTTTGGTTTAGTGGTATGATGAAAGAAAAAAAAAAGGCCGCAACTTCAAGGTTTTGGATTACCCCAGGTTAGGCCAATATAAGGTATCCAGCTTTGCCTGTCGCTTATTCTCAGTAGCTGCTCTTAGTTTGGAAGAAGTGTGTTTCAGAAAGTACGTAAATAATAATAATAATAATAAAAATCTTAATTGAAATCGTTTATATACATAGATAAATTCGTCGCTAAAATGTATGGTATTTAGGCTGTATGCATGTTTTTGTATTTTTTTCCGTTGTAGGGGTACAATAAAGTATAAATAAATAAGTAAATAAAATAGATACATTGGCACCCAAAACTAGGAAAAGTTAAGGGCCAGTGCCGTTTGAAACAGTTATTATACTTACAATAAATAACTATGTATACGTATAGATGTACTTATTAAAAAAAGTTAAAAAATCGGATAAAAATAGTAATAGAAAACAATCACGAGAAAAAAAGGAAATGAAACAGTATAATAATAGTAAATTGCTTAATACATAAACATAAAATACATAGTGTGTGTGTGTGTGTGTGTGTGTGTGTGTGAACTGTTGTATATTGACTTGGTGTTGTGTTTTTTAGTAAATAAATATCCTGGGATTATTCACACACGGCCACCTGATCCCAAACTAAGAAGAGCTTGTACTATGGAAACCAGACAACTGATATACTACATATACTACGTTTTTTTTGTAAATAAATACGTATATAGATAATTACACCGAGACTCAGGACAAACAGACATGTTCATGCACACAAATGTCTGTCCTGGGTGGGACTCGAACCCACGACCTACGGCGTGTAAGGCAAATGTCTCACCAAACACACCAACCGGCTCGTCTAGTAGTTTAGTTCTTTAAGAGTATTTTTAAAGGGTATGTTAAGAGATACTTATTTAATCGAATAATATTTATTTTATTTTCCGAGCGTTTAAATAACAGTGTACCAAGATACATATATTGCCGATGGGCATATTTAGTTTTAGTGATAAATCGGTGAATTCATTGTACTGAGTGTGACGACGATTTGTAAGATTTATTGATCCTGCGTCTAAACTATTAAAAATGTTCTTAATTTATAATCGGTTTATCTAACTACCATCAGAATTACTCTGATTATTATTACTTTCTTACTTTCGAGCATAAATCCTTATATATTTAATATATCAACTAAGTCAGGATATATATATGAATAATAAACATTTTGTCATATAAATAACATAATTCATAAAAAAACGTAGTATTTTTAAAAATAACACCAAATTCTATAAAAGTATTCAATTTCAACCGCTAGATTCGACAAAACTAGCCTGTGGCAGACGGAATGACAGACACGCGAGAAGCACGCGAGTGATCCTTTTCGTATTTCAATTTTTCATCAGATGAAAGAAACACTAAATATTTAAAGTATTTATATTTATTTTAATGTCATAAGACAGTAAAACTGTTAATTTTTCTAACACATTTTTTATTATGCGATTATTTGCGCTTATACAAAAAATCTAAATCTTTGTAACTAAGAATAATAGTTTCAGTTCTTTAAAATATATTATTATGTATGCCTATACACAAACTTCCATTCCTTGTACATATAAAATGCAAATACGACGTTAATGTAGCAGGTTGCATTCTCCGTTTCCTACCAATATTACAAATCTAGAACACGGAGGAAATACTAGAAATATGACGTGATATTGAAAATGCCAAATAGCGGAGCGATTATGAATCGAAATTTGAAAATCGTTCTCGTTACTCGATTCCGATCCGATTTTCATTTGTTAATAAATTACACATTTGTATTTATGTTACACTGTGAACCTTAGATCTTACTAATATAATAAATGTGAATTGAAATTAAATCAATAACAATATTACATTACATTATTAATGGAAATAAATAAATAAAGTATGCGTATCTGTGTGTAATAGCTAGTATATTTGGCTGCGCGAGAATAGATGCAGCCGCACTTGTTCTGCAAGGCACTTCATTCGCGTGAATAGTTGATATGACAATACGGTCGTTAAACCCTGAGTAGTTGATTTTTAAAGAGAACCCTAGAAGGATGAGCGCTGTCGCCTTGCTGAGTTCCATTATGATTTGTTCATAAAAGCGCCTACGTATAGACGTAAAATATGTTTAATCTTTTTATTATTTCCTCTATATTGCCTACTTATCCACTCAATTAAGCTTATTAGTTATTGTCATAAATTAATAAATATAGAACTAGATTTCCAATCAATCAGTAATGGAATTTCAAGTACTTCATTTGTACCTACATACTACCATGTTTACTGTACTGTACTGAGTATATTCAAAATTGTTTATTTTTTGTTTTTCGAGCAGTGTTTGTTATTAGTGAAACACAGTTTTAAACGATAACATTTAATTGGCCCGGCGTTTGAACTCAGGAGCCCGCAATCCACGGACTTCCACGGTTCTACGCTTCTCCACCAAGAAAGCTGTATATAATATACCTAATTAATAGCGATATTTTGTAACCTATTTACTCATCCAATATAAGTATATAATAAAAGTGTTAAATACCTTATAAATGCCAATTATTAGAACCATACAAGCGAGGAGTCCAAGTGTGCTGCAGGCCAGCAGAGTGATGTTCAACGATACGGTAACTGTAACAAAGAAAACCCACCTTTAATAAAGAAATATATTAAAATATTACTACACTTTTATATAATATACATTTAACTTTATACAGTTGTCGATGGTTGCTTGAAGGTTTCCGGCCCACCGGCTTGAAGGTAAATAGTGTCAAGTTTTCCGGTAACAAGCGATTGCCTTTGGGACGCCTAGCAAACGCTTGACGACTATTATGAAGATAAATAGAAATATTTCTCAAATCAACGCAAAGTATTACTTTTTTTTCTTTAAAATGCCAACAAGGTATCAAAATGGCAAGGCTTAGAATGTGATGTATAACAAAAAATAAAATTATTTCGATTATTAATTATTAATTACAGTCAGTATAAAAATATTGTTACGCTAAATAATAATCAATTGTTATTAAATGACTTCTTCGTGGTAGTAAAAAATATAACATATATTTTAAAATCAAACTCAAAAATATTGGTTCAATATAGAAGCGTCACTCATGCTTATTGGGTGAGAGAAATCTACGACCAGCTAAAGACACTCAACGTGGTTTTATTTTATAGGTAGAAGAATGTGTGGGCCATCTGATAACAAGGCTTCTTACGACGGCCCATAGACATTGGCACCGTAAGAAATATTAACAACTCCTTACATCATCAACGAACCACTAAACTTCAGAATGTGTGCCGTACATAAATACTATTATTGCTTTTCGGTGGCGGAATATGAAATTTATCGTTGGTACCTTCCAGACGGCCTTGCACAAAGCTCGCCAAGTATTTTTTTATCCATAAAAATTATAGTTGTCTTACAATTATCATTTCTTTTTTATTTATCTATAGGCGATAGGCTTTTCATTCTCAACGTATGCAAACATCTAAAAAGTTGGTTTTCTGATATCGTTTAGCACACAATTTTTTACAATTTAATTTTGCTTACGATTTCTGGGATCCTGTTGTGAAAGCGTATCGACCCATAAAATAGTTACTAACCCCGTATAATTGAGTAATACTAATTATAACTTTTGGCTTGTTCCTATTGTTTAGTATGCAACTCACAATGTTTGGAAGTTGTTTTTGTGTACAGTCATCATTATCAAATATATATTTTTAAGCGATAGTCATATGTTTTTAAAAATTTAGTATAAGTGATATAGTTATTTGTAGCAAGTCTACCCAGTAGAACTATTGTGCAAGAACAAATCGATACTAAATAGAGAACAGGATATCGAAATGTCAGAGGATGGTTGTATGAACTATCATATTGTCATGATTACAATAATTATAACGTTCAAATAAAATAAACATCAAGACAGCTTATCATCGTGAATTGGAACTAGTGTCAAGTTCGGTTCGATCGTTTCATTTGTGTCCTGAGTGATTGTATGACTTCAAAATTCTTGAAAAATCATTTCCAAAAGGTTCTGTAAATTTTCACACAAGGTATTATATGAGACAGTTACAGTCAACACTCATTTCCAGTTTCTATATTAAACGAATCGTCTTTGTATATCAATACCAAACCTTCAAACCAGAACGCAGCAATACTAAGTACTTGTTTGCGGTAGTATCGTAATATCTGATGAGTTGGTTGACGTACCCAGATTACCTTGCACAAAGCTCTACCACCAAGTTAGTATATGGCTGTAAGTTATAATGTTTAATATTGGATTTTTGAGTTTCTTTGATTGCATATTTTAATCATTGCAAAATTAGCATATTCTATATTGTGTATATGTTGTAGCCAGTCACGGAGGTTTAATACAATTTAAAATAAAATAAATGATCACGTGTTATAAGTAAGTATGACTTAATATTTAATTAAGAAAATGGTACTTTGCCCTTTTAGGAAATTCCGTCATGGGTCAGTCGACCACTGGGCCACCTGGTAATACGTGAAACGCTTGATTTGTATAATTAATTCACCTCGTGCTTGACATTGATGAAAACATTGTGAGGTCGCATGTGTTGGATGAAAATCTGCTACAGGAACCAGAATTGGAACAATGTGCTAGAATAAACTCCAAACCTCCCTTAAGAGGAGTGTAGAGAGGAGTTAAGAAATAAACATTTTCTTCAAAAAGAGACGAGGACTTACATTAACAATGCAATATTTACAAGCTATTATTATATATTACTTTATACATTATTTACAAATAAATTTGCCAATTTGTATCCAACTTTGCCAGATTTTGATTAAAGGACAAACTCTAATTAGCCATCAATTTGCGAACGAATTATAAGAAGATTAAGTAAGAATGTATGAAAATTAAATTAATTATGAAATCGTTAATTTTTTAATTAATCCATCATTCTCCAGTGCGGTGTCAGACTTAAACCACAGGCAAGTAAATAATCATATTACGCTTTTGGGTCGTAACCTTTTCAGCCCTTTTTTGAGGATTAAGCAATGTTATGAATTCGTTAGTAAATTATAAATATATTAAAACAGTGCGAAGTAAGCCCTCAAGATACAACGATATCGCTTGACTTTGTTTATTTTCAAATATTCGTCTATACTCTAATATTTATTTTCGGTTATAACTTTCTTACGGTTGGATCACGCGCGATGCAACAATTGCAACTCATTGACTAAATAAAAGGTGAATTGTTACCGTAGGAAAAAACTAACTTACTCATCGCAGAATATTATCTGGAGCTTTCAAGTCGGGACTTGCTGCATGATTGTCAAAATCGTATGATAATTATGTTAGTTAAAAAATATCACAATAAATTTTAATCTGACTGTTTTTTTATGTTAGAGGGGGCAAACTAGCAGAAGGCTCACCTGATGGAAAGTGACTACCACCGCCCATGGACATCTGCAACATCCGAGGACTTGCAGATGCGTTGCCGGCCTTTTAGGAAAGAGTACGCTCTCTTCTTGAACTGATACGTACTTTATTTATTAATTGGTTTAGGTACACAAAACAGATTGTATTCAAGGCATACATCAAAATTTCAATTAGATTACACTGCAAACCTTGTGTACACAACATGCTCATAAAAATAATGTGAACACAGTTACTTTCTAGTATAATAAATAATTATTATTATGATATACTCGTATGCATATGATGATTACTAAGGCTGTTTTAGTGATAGATTATATAATTTAAATTGGATGGTTTCGTCAAATTTTACAAGTCTAACAAGTATTTTATAAAAATATTTTACTACAAAGAAGTCTGATGCCTGAAGAATTTAACATGAATTGGTTAGATCCTAATTAAAGTTTTCAAAAAATTATTTTATGTTCAATGTTGATTATGCATTATATTGTTGTTTTGTAAACACAACTAACCAAAAACGAAATTGTTATTAAGAAAAGTAACAAATTGCCGGGACGTCCCGGGACTTAAACTCTCGAGGTCCGAGACTTCTGTAACTGTAATATCCACGGCACAGCTGGCTATACTTGAGATTGGCTTAAACTCTGTCAGTAGCTTGACATGTACAGATTTTATTTAATACAAGCGTTATTTATTTTATTATATTATTCTTATATGACTATTTATAGTTGTAATATTTTTATATTTTTATTTTTAAATACATGGAAATAGTGTACAATCGCATGTCAAATCAACATGACAGATACGACGTGAGGTCTTTTTTTTATTGTCTAGGAAGGCGGACGAGCATATGGGCCACCTGATGATAAGAGGTCACCAACGCCCATAGACAATGGCATTGTAAGAAATGTTAACCATCGCTTACATCGCCAATGCGCCACCAACCTTGGGAACTAAGATGTTATGTCGCTTGTGTCTGTAATTAAACTGGCTCACTCACCCATCTTATTCACTTATTCTCACCCTTATAACTCAATAATCTCTTATCGAAATAAACTAAAGTTAAAACCTTCCTATTTTGTATGTAAAAAAAATACCACTACGCTCATTCAATATTCAAAAATACTTTTTAGATAGGTGTAAGTAGCCGTAAATTTATATCTTATAATATTATATAGGCATTTTTTGTATACATTTCGTGAATGTTGGAAACAGCTCCAACTATTTGGCTGAATATTTTGTATTTAAATAAGATTTTGCTTTTTAAGATTATTTATCAATATAGATTTACCTGAAAAAAAGCAATTAAAAAATATATAACTAATTATTATTAGAGCCGCGCGAATATCGTTCGTCCAATTATAACAACATTAAGGAAATTGGAGCTTCGGGTAGTATTTTCTCCTACCCACTGTGGCAGGGCCGTAAACAAGTTCCGTTGTTTATACGCCGTGTAGTGCGCTCCATGGCGCTGTGAACTCTAAGTCACAGTAGCATGCACAAGCGATCCTGTGACGAAATAATAGACTAAGGGAGTATCGCTGGTTTTGTAGTGGCTAGGTAAACTAAGTGCTTGTGTGTTCCACATACTTCATTTGTTCACAAAAACGTACATATTTTTATAGTAACCCATATGATATCGTTATAACATTAAGTTCTGTGAGCAAAGACTAGTTAAATATCTATATGGATGATGGATTTTTTGCAGGTCACTGGTCATCAACCCGTCGACATCGGATAAACAACGAGAGACTGACCGGCGGATCGAAACTGGGAGTTACATCCCCTATATCATTATTTATATGTTACACTAGGCCTTACTTAGCGCTACTCTTTTCTGTTACGAGAATAATTACCACAATATGACAGCTTTTCAAATACCGATAAAAAATTGTTTTTTTTTTTAAGTATATATAAAGAACGTATATATAGATATCAGCTTCTGTTTTTGAAAAATTCTTTACTGACATACCAGTTCTAACAACAAAGTCGCTCATTTCGTCTCCAATTGTTGCTGAGTCATTGATTAAAGAAAATGTAAGAGAATGTACTGTTAACTTTCATTTCTTTAGTATAAGCATTAATGATATACTAAAAACATTTAAGACTTTAGAGATTAAGAAAACAGCTGACTTATGGGGTTTATCTGTAAAGGTGATAAATTCAATTATTGATGTGATTGCGCCCCACCTTGTAATAATATTTAATAAATGTGTTCAGAGTGGTGTATTTCCTGACCTGATGAAACATAGCAAGGTAATTCCTATATTTAAATCTGGTAGTTCTTCAGACCCCAATAACTTCAGGCCAATTTCAGTACTACCAACCCTCAGCAAAATATTTGAAAAAATTATTTTAAATCAATTGCTTGCTCACTTTAACAGACACAATCTGCTTCATAGAAAACAATTTGGATTCACAAGGGGTCGTTCAACAACTGATGCTGGCATTGAACTAATTAAGAATATCTATGAAGCATGGGAGGAGTCGCAGGACGCTTTAGGGATTTTCTGTGACTTATCCAAAGCATTTGATTGTGTTCAACATGAAACTCTGGTCAGGAAATTGAATCACTATGGAATCAGAGAAGGTGCGCTCGAGCTTTTGAATTCTTATCTTAAGAATAGAATTCAGAAGGTCGACGTTAATGGAAAAAGATCTCCTGGGGTTTCAGTTGGTGTGGGGGTCCCTCAGGGATCAATACTCGGTCCTTTTCTATTCTTGATTTACATAAACGACCTGCCCTATCTTGTAGGTAATAAACATGACATAGTATTGTTTGCTGATGATACCTCTTTGGTTTTTAAAATTAAAAGAAAACAAGTACAGTATGACGATGTAAACAATGCTATCTCTGATATAGTACATTGGTTTAGTGTTAATAATCTTATGTTAAATAATACAAAAACAAAAGTTGTAAAATTTAGCGCGCCAAATGTAAAAAATGTAAAAGCTAATGTACATATCAATGGGGAGTCGATGGATCCAGTTGAGTCCGCTGTATTTCTTGGCATTACTGTTGATGCCAAGTTGCAGTGGGCCCCCCATATTGACGGATTGGCGAATAGACTAAGCTCAGCGGCTTTTGCAGTTAAAAAAATAAGATTTTTTACCGATATCGATACGGCCCGTCTCGTATATTTTAGTTATTTTCACAGTATCATGTCTTACGGCATTATGCTGTGGGGTAATGCGGCCGCTATCGATACGATATTTGTATTGCAGAAGAGGGCTATTCGCGCAATCTATAACCTAGGAGCTAGAGAATCCCTAAGACAGAAATTTAAAGAAATTAAAATATTAACTGTTGCTTCTCAATACATACTATGTAATGTTATGTATGTACGGAAACACATTAATGATTTTGTGAGAAAATGTGATACTCATAACATTGGTACAAGGAACAAACACAAATTAATTACTCCCGTTACTCGACTTCATAGAGTCAGTAACTCTTTTGTGGGGCAATGTGTACGTTTATACAACAGGATCCCAGAAAGCGTTCAAAATGTTTCAGTTACTAAATTTAAAAAAATTGTAAAGGAACGCTTGTGTGCTAAAGGTTATTATACAAATAATGAATTTATGGCACACCTTGGGAATGAGACGATCGCCGCATGGCTATTTCCTTTTGTTTTTTTTAGTAAAAGACAAAAAACAGACAAAAAAAAAAAAAAAAAAACAAAAACATCAACCCGCTGAGTTTCTTTCGCCGGTTCTTCTCAGGGCTGGGTGTTTCTTTTCCGAACCGGTAGTAGTTTCTAGTTTGACAATCAATAAGTAAGTGTAATACTTCAATATTGAATAAAGTATTTGAATTTGAATTTGAATTTGAATATATAAAGAGAGGAATCAATATATCTATAAACACACTATAACAGCATTTATAAGTAACGCCTTATATATTTTATGCGTGATGTCGCACGTTCACTGTTATTGATAACATATTAATAATATTGAAGTTGTGTATTAAGCTTATTCCATAATTTAAAATTGAGGGCTGCAATAACTAATTTAATATAATTCCGCGCATAATTCGATGGCATGGAGGCCGCGGCTGAATAATAAAGTCGAGTAGTAAATAACTTATGAATTACAGTGAAAATAGCCGTCCGTAGGCAGCCAGAGCCCTTGAAGATATTAACGTCATATCAAATTATATGAAAACATATACGAACCAACACGTACTCTACGGCATAAAGCCATCCAAATCTATTTTTTTATTTTTGGGTATTAAGCTAACCAGCCAAAAATAAAATATAACCTACTAATTTTTAAGTCAGATCGAATTTACTAAATGTTTAGATATATTGAATACGTATATTGTAAGGGGAATATACATTAAAAGATACGCGTGAGACCCATAAAATCATACATCTTTTGATGTCGATTAACCAGTTGGTAGGTTTTTGTGTACCCCTTTAATCGGTAATATGGGTATTTATCCTTTTTTTGTACAACTAAACATCAATTATATATAGTGCGTTTATGAGGTGAGGAAGTATAATCACATATATAAGGGATAAAGCATATTTAGTCAGTTTATCAATTCAGAGCCTCGCGTGCCTTAAAATTATAAAACTAAACGTATCATAAGAATTTTGATAATGTTGATGTAATTATCAAATAAACAGCCTATTCAGTGTTACAAATTTTATGGGCATTTTAGGCCCCAGTATAGAAACGATAAGATCAGTCAAAACTGCAACAATGCTGCAGAATCAAAACCCAAATAGACAACTAAGTAGTAATAAGAAACCCAGACCAGAGAATTATCTGCTCGCCTTATATTGGAGGTAAATACATCTGTTAAGCCTTCGAATAACTCTTCCGAGCGGTATTTTCCGAGACAAGCCATTATATTGAAGACTCTCGGTTCTTTCGTAATTTAGCTGGTAATTTATTGTGCCTCCACGTTGAATAATGTTTCAATTCAAAATGGCGTCGCAAACAGTTGTCCGTGATTGAAAATATAATCAAGTTAACAAGTATTTTTAATAACCAAGCATTACTAAATATCCACTAAACCGAAAAGGAGCAGCGTGGTCGAATAAGCTCCGAGAGTTCTTTTCAAAGAGAGAGCTGTTACTTTAAGTACTTTAAGCTTAATAGAATAATAGTAATACTGAAGTACTAGGGACAGCTTTTAGGTACTCAACGTCTTTGTCATATACAAAATTTAATGAGGATCAATTTATAAATTGCTTACTTATTCACTGGTGGTACCATCTTCATCAGATGTTCTAACACCAAACAGCAATAATTAGTAATATTATTACGGTTCGAAGGGTGAGTAAGCCAGTTTAACTACACGCACAAAGGATATAACATCTTAATTCCTAGGTTGTTGGTGTATTGGTGACGGCGATGTTTTAAGGAATATTTTTTTTTTAATTACAGCGTGACCTTTTACTTTTGCGCGTTTGTTTTTGGAACATTAAATCCACGTACGTCTGATACAAAAAAAAATAAGTAAGTCCTCTCTAAGAAACTGGTCCAACCTTCTAGTGACAGGACTGTTGGCGTGTTTAAAAATTTAGTGTATAGTTTGTTATTTATTTTATTTTAGTTTTAGAAAATAATAATATTAATTGTACGTCATTAAAAATGTCTTGTGTCAAACGTGTTTTGAAATTTATATTTTTATTGAGTATACTATTGTATTTTTGTCACACCAGAAGCACAGTCCTCCTTTATTCAATTCTCAAAAAGAGGAGGAGCTATTAGTCAGCAGTGGGTCATTTACAGGCTGTAACTTTTACCTTTTTACTCTAAGCGTAGGTAAAATATAGCGTAGCTAAGTTGACTTAATATGCCACGGTAATTATTCAAGACAACTTCAAAAACTCTTTGACATTGAATTTACTTGAAGTATATTTTAAAATGAGAACTGACTTTACAGTTTGTATCTGTAAAGTTCGCAACCTCGTTGAATTTCGATTAAAAGTTGTTTGTGGTAGATTCATTTCATATTTTATCATAATAAGAGGAAGGGTGATGGAAACGCGTGACATGCAAACTTATTGTACGCGGTCTCTTTTTCTGATATACACGCCAACGAATATAAACTATTCCTATTAGTTTATTATCCAGAATAACAGAATAATTGGACGAACGTCATGCAAACTTGTAACCGTAATTCTTCGTAGCCATTATGTGGTGAATAATATTCTCATAGATAGTCGAAAAATATAATAATAATAACACCCTGTGATATTATTCACACATGGCCGTCTGATTCCAAACTAAGCCGAGCTTGTACTATGGAAAACAGCTGATTTACTACATATTATACTACTTTTCATTTGTAAATACATACTCACATATTATTATAACGTGTTCATGCGCACAATTGTCTGTCCTGGGTGGAAATCAAACCCACGACCTGTGACGTGAAAGGCAAGTATTTTACCAATCACGCCAACCGTCTCCTCATTAATCGTGAGGTTAAAAGATGTTGTGATGCTGTTTCTCGTGGAATTAAATATTATAGTATTGATATTAGTTTTCGAATCAATTCTTTCAACACACTAAGGTTATATGTCATTCGGAAACTGAGTGGTTTCAAACTTCAAGGGGAGTCTAGTACCCGCCCCTCTGATACGGTTAAGGTCAGTAGTGCCAAGTTTTGACAAAGTAGTATATATATTGTAGAAAACGGAATCAGCACCACTGTATAACCGTATTTTGTCCCTTTCTTACAAACTAAATATGGCCTTGAAAAACAAGGACAAGACACATTATATCCATAATGTTTATAAACGATGTTATTTTTATTAAGTTTGTATAGAGTACGAAAAGTCACGCGTTTTGTATAGTTTCTTGAAATATTATCCGACCATTCAGCTATTACCTGTTTTATTATGCCCTCATATCAATTGCCGTAAAACTCACAATTTACCGCGCCTTCACACATTAGCAAAATTGAATAACCCTTTTTATAAATTAATAACGATTTACTTAAAATGTCATTTCCTTTTTCTTTATTTAAGGTCTAATGATGTTTTACTTCAATCTAAGCCAAGGAAAAGAAGCCATTGAAATTAATTAGAATTGAATGTGTAAATTGACGGATAACAGTAAAAACGTTCTTATGCGGTTTCTGATGTTATATTACAGGCACAAGGGACATAACGTCTTAGTTCCCAAGGTTGGTGGCGCATTGGCGATGTAAGCGATGGTTAACATTTCTTACAATGCCATTGTCTATGGGCGTTAGTGACCACTTACCATCAGCTAGTCCGCCTTCCTATACAATAAAAAAAAAACTATAAATGTAAAACGAGTATTGTTTCCATAGCAGTAAATGTCCCTTAACTATCATTTAGGAAGTGGCCACCAATACTTATTGTCAATACAATAGCTCTGCAATATGAAACATAATCTTAATATAATTGTGTAATCAATTTCAAAATAATATAATATTTAAGCAACAACTATTAATCATACGTCATACGCAGGACATGGAAGAGGTTAATTATACTGGCTTATTCACCACATTCGGTTGGTGGATGGCTACGCTTCATTAAACAATACCACCAAAATCATTATTTAACATAGATACAGGTTTAATTAAAAGTTATCTTCTCTTTCATAAATGCATAATTGTTTCAATTATTATGTTGGATAAGTTCATTCTTACTTTTTATATATTTAAGATTTTACTGTTTTAGCCCAAAGTATACTAATATAGATTTAATACTAGCAGGAATATTCCAAGTAATAGTTCTTTCCATATAGCCTTCGCTGTTCATCTACATTTTGTTCATAAGATTTAATTTTCAATCATATCTCAAAGTCTCCACACCTGCTGGCCCAAATTGCGGACCCACAATTTTTGTTAATGAAATATTTTAAGCTACTCTTTGTATATATAATTTAGATGTCGTTTCTGCAGTTCACTGGTCCATATCAGATGACCATATTTTATTCGGACAAATGGAGATTTACCTAAGATGTTTTTCTTTTTATTTTGTGTTCTACAAAAGTTTATTTTTGATAAATAAATACACTTTTAAAATATATTATATATATATATATATATATATATATATATATATATATATATATATATATATATATATATATATATGCATATATATATCAAAATAATAATCAATTAGACGTAGGAAGACGTACACGTTAAAAACGTAAGCTATGGTCTCTACGTTTTATATTTATAAGGTTTGCATTTACAGTCAGTTGCTTGCATGTCTGGCTGGAGAAACCGATATCTTTCCTTTGCTTTGATACCGTCGTCTATCTCACTGTGTTACAATCTCTTTAAGCGTCTATTAACATAAAAACAAACGAAATAAATAAATTTAGACAATATATAAAAAATCCTTATAATTTAATTAATTATTAAATGTTGATTTGAAAAGAAAAATAATTATACCAATAAATACTACCATGTTATATAATATGGGAATGGTATTGGGACGATAATAAAAAATAACTCACCTGGTGTTATCTTATTCGGTTCCAAGAAGCTTTCGGACTCAGGTTCCTTCATATCGCCGTTCAGATAGCGATGCTCCACGTCTATGAAGTGTCCCATTGTCACAATTGTGACGCAGAAGTAAATCTGTAAAACATTTTTTTCTTAAGTCAAACGGCAATACGAGCAATACAGATATTTTAACAAAATCACAAGTTTCAATACAGGCACGCGTTTGGATGTTATCAAAAAAAATATTTATTTTTTTGTAATTTATGACGATTCATGATTAAAAACTGCTGACGTACTGGGAACCAATGCGGTCTTTTTTGTATTCGACTGTCTCTTTGTCTCTTTACACCGTTGGATACAATGGAGTGGATTTTAATGAAACCGGACTTTCTAGTAAAGATTTTTTGCTGGTGTCGAAAAACACATCTCTACTTCCAAAGTAAGTTACTTGAACCACTGTATAAATTAAATTGCTTCGTTGCAGAAACAAAGTAATTCTTTGAGCTTATCTAAATCAGGAATCTGACTTCCTTTCCAATTTTTCTCCTATTTTTTCCTCCTTTAAGTACAAAAGGTGAGTCGCGCTGACATGGCTATACTCACTGAATAAATTACTTATCTGTTGAAAACAAGAATTTTCTTTCTTAGAAAGTAATCTTCGATTTCGAAATAAGTAAATCTATACTAATGTATAAAGCTGGAGAGTTTGTTTGTTTGATCCGGCTAATCTAATCTCAGATCTAAACTACTGGTCCAAATTAAAAAAAAAAAATTGTGTTGTATTGTCTTTTTATCGAAGAAGGTTTTTCTTCATTATATTTACCTAGGCTGATTTTTATTCATTATATTTTTAATATTTATACGCGAGTGAAACCGCGGGGCACAGCTAGTAATTTATAAAACTACTTAACATTCTAGTCCACATTATGAATAGTATTGATTCTTTTAACCACCTAAAATCGTTCGTTTCAAATTACAGTATATTTATAAATGAACTAGTAGTCTAATATTTAAAATTTTACCTTTATTTGTTTTGAAATTAACAAACAATTTTGAAAACAATAAAAGTCGATTCCTTGAATGATATTCGTTTTCAGCGATAACATTGAATACATATAGTATTGTTATAAAATACACATGTTCAATGTATAATCAAAGATTAACTCTCCAATTATTCTGGATTGACAATTCCTCTTAATCAATTAAGTGCAAGAGTTTAACAAACATTTCGGAAAAACCGTATATTTAAAAAAAAGGTAATATGACTAATAAAAATGAGATTCAACATCGAATACTTATTATTAAATTGTTTTATTATTTAAAAGAATGTGAATTATATTTGGTGAAACCTGGTCGTCCATATTTCATTATCCATCTTCAATACTTGGTGTGTTATGTCTATTTCTAATTATGTTTACTGTTATTTTACTTTTTGTAGCTTTGTCTGTTTGTCAGTGAATTAATCACCATGACTGTATTTATATTGGTATTTTAAGCTGTTCTGTCGGATTAGCTTAATGGATAGCTTAACTTAACAAATCTGGAGATCCTTAGATGTTACCTACAAATCCTGTCTCTTTTTGCCCAAAAAAATCTCGTAAGTCGTATTCCGTTAATCTGCCAAATCGTTTTTATGCACACTTATAAAACACTGCTATAATAAGTTGCATATGTGTGAATGATACTTACTGTATCTGTCGGTTATTTGTTTTTATCTTACTACTATAGACAGTCCATGAGGTCATCGAGAAATAAAACGTGTATTGCTTATAGCATAACATTGATTTATATCAAACATCAAGGTTGAGATATCTCGTTTTATTTTTGGTCTGTCCAATTTATCACTACAAAACCACAGCTTATATAATATTACTCTGCTGAGACCTTAAAGTTCCTTGATTTATTGGCCACAAATCATAAATTTGGGACACTCAGTCATAAATCCGCGGCAGAATCGCATCCTTATTCCACTTAAGTAGCGGTTAAAGATCAGTTTTTCCTTCTTTTTAATAAAAATATATTTAGCGACAACCTTTGTTGTAACATTTTTATGACAAGTTGGTATGTTGGCTCTCTCCAAGATATGCTTTGTACGAAATATGTCGACGTGACTTAAAATTATGCCACTTCAAACAACATAACCAACTTTCTTGATGCAGTTAGTATTACAAAAAATTACTTAATCCAATATTTTGTTCTAATAATTAGATTAGAAGGATTTTTTTAAATATAAGTGTTTTTTTTTTAATAATGCGGTTTCATATTAATTTATGCTCTATATAAGTCAAACTTGACACCACTAATCAGTTACTGCGTTTAAAAAAAACAAATACAATATTTGTCTGTAATATACGAGTATATTTGAATTTGGAATAACACGACTGATCGAACAGACAGTCAACAGATACCGCACAACAGACAAATACGAAACGGGGGAATCGAACGATTTTAAACGAATACTGCAGCTGCTACGAGCAGGATTCATTGGGTCTTTAATTTTACCTACATTGTGGTCCTTCGATTTTGTCGCTGTATTCTTAAATTACTATGAATTCTTAACTTGCTTTATTTTACATTACATATAAAGAAAGTCAACATTGATTTAAGCTGTGCTAAATGAATGTATCAATAAGAGGGTTCGTTTTTCAACTAAATAATCTGAATTGCGATTCTATAGGGAAATCTCCACTACAAGTTGTGATGCGGGCAGCGTTTATTTTAATATTTCACCCGTATACATTTCATGAATTATTTTGATTAAAAAATGAAGAGTTCGTACGCAATGAATAAACAATTACAGTCGTGCGATATTTATTAACCAATTTTGTATTTTAATTTTATAGACTTGTGATAAAAATCCTACAAGCTTTATTACCTAAGTACGAAGCATGAAGGTTATATAGGTAGCATTATAAACGGATGTTTTTATCTAGAGATGTTTAATATTCGTTACAGATGTTTCTGATTCTACATTTTTATAAAAAAAACTGCTACAAAACTTGACACAAAAAATGACGACGTAATGTGGAACTCGTACACATACATATGTTACAATGAAAATAATTTGTATTTATTCAGAAAAAAAATACGTAATCCTCATAACGAGTATTGCTTTAAGTTCAAATTAGCTTGACACGATTCTGACTGTTAGCTGCTCAGTATTAAAGATTGATTTTTTGTTTTTATAGCATAGGTAGGCGGACGAGCATTTGGGCCACCTGATGGCGAGTGACCTACAACGCCCATAGAGGATGGCTACAATGCCATCGCCAATGTGCCATCAACCTTGGGAACTAAGATGTTATGTCCCGGGTGCCTGTAATTACACTGGCTCACTCACCCTTCAAACCGAAACACAACAATACCAAATACCAGTAGAAAGTCTGATGAGCAGGTGTTACCTACCCAGACGAGTTTACACAAAGCTCTACCACCACGTAAAATTTTGTTTCAATTGTAATTATTCTAAAGACCGTGAAGGGTTTGTGCGGTCGAATGATTTATCTTACAATTAACTTCACGCATAATATGACGCAATAGTAAACGGACTGGCAACATAAAGCGGCTGACATATGATATCCGGACTAAGCCAAGTTAGTAGCAGCATGAATTAAACATGAATTAATTTAAGCTTTGTGAACGTTAATCCACCTCCATTTTGTGTAGGGTGTCCAAATTTTTTTATGATATTTTTTTTTATAGTACCCGAGATTTTATTGTGTCTTCTCCGCCTGACCGGTAGTGCAGTCGGGAATAATCATTTGCAGTAGCCGCCTCCGCCTATATGGCCCGCAAGATGCCTCTTCACGCCTCGTTTGAAGGAACCCAGGTCATGAGACGAGGTAAACACGTAAAACTGCATTACGAATTATTTCAAGGTGACCTTTAAAGGAATATTATAACTTTTCATAATGAAACGTTTCTACCTAATACATTTACATGTGTTTCTAGTTTTCTTTCTTTGCAGTTTGCTAAACAATAACATTTTAAAATCAATAAATTTTCAATGTATTATCAAATAGTAAGTAAGATATAATACTAATACCTACAATTGGATTAATGAAATTATAAATATTGATCTTTGGTAGTAGAACTATTACAAAAGAACAACATCTACACTCACCACAAAATACAAACGTCAAAAGTCAAATGCCAAAAAACTAAAATTAACTTTGACGGGAAATATAACATTAAAGGTATTCGAGCAATCGTAAGGTCAACGTGGGTCAGGCGTCTACGTTTAACTAGTGAAATTAAAAAGAAGAGAGTTCTTACAAAATAGCACAGCTGGATCATAAATATATAACATTAATGTCGTTCTTCGTTTCTATGTAAATAATTTACTATTATTAAAATTTAATATAATCTTGCTCAAAACCTACCAACGACTTAGTGGGCTGAAGATATTACAGCTATTCATAGACCGTCAAAGGTCTTCTATATTAAATTAAATTTGCTACAAATCCACCCACGAACTTATTCAAAATGAAAACGTTATTATAATCTATGTACAGCATTAGAATATAATAACAAAATTTGTGTATTAATAAAATAAAATTGCATTTTAATATTATGAGATAAGGTAAACGAGTTCCAACCACTCAAATAAAACATGTGAATCATTACTAAGGATTGCGCATTCAAGTGCAGTTGAGCTTCATCTGCTTCATTTGTTAATGATTGTGTCAATTATGTAGAAAACCTTCAAAAATAGGTAGAAAAATAGTTAAACCTTCAATAAAGTAAGTTAGTATAACGTCTATAAACTATAAGTATAAAAAAGATATTAATATAATATTAAAATATATAAAAGCTTCTCGATATACATAAATGTATTATTTAAATCGACTTTATTATTGCGTAAAAAGCCATAATCCAATGGCAGACACATAAATTTTGCCAGGGAACATTTATAAGCCGGATTGGATAAAAAACCACAAAATGTGTATTTTATGAGGACAAGCTTTTTGCATCTATAATAAAATCTAAACATGATAACATTTTCCAATTCGTAAAAAAAATATGGCTAAATTGTATTCATGAAATCGTGGTTGGTAGATGCTTGCCTTTCGCGCCGCAGGTCGTAGTATCGATTCCCACCCAGGACAGACATTTGTGTTGTGTACATCAAAATGTCTGTTTGTCGTAAGTCTAATTATTTAAATAAGTATATATTTACAAAAGATAAGTAGTGTAATATGTAGTATATCAGTTGTCTGATTTCCATAGTACAAGCTATGCTTAGTTTGGGATTAGACGGCCTTATGTGAATAATGTCCCAGGATATTATTATTATTATATAATATAAATGAATTTTCCCTATGAATATATTGCGAACTATTGTCTTAAGCACTTATTTCAATCATTAGCTGTAGAGCAAGTCGTTGCTTTAGTCGTCGTTAAAAAATCGTTAAAAAACAGATATTGGTAATAAAAACTTTAATGTATTATTTATGTATTACGTTAAATAGACGTAACGTTGGTCTTTGTGTGGGTTAATTTAATTGCATAAACCATTGATATAGTAAGTTGACTTAAAATAATAACTAACCATTGCCTGTATTGCCGGTTCTTCGCGATAAAATCAGCAATGACTTTATATAGATTATTTCAGTATTTATTTCAATACTAATTGTATTTTTACATTTATATATTTTAATTATTTTTTTATGTATTTAAACTTCTTTAATCATGATCAATTCGCAATCAATTTTTAATACGAATCTAATAAGACTAACTCCAGCAGTCAACTTCTTTATTACTCCTCCTGTGATTGGAAGAAACTGTAGGTATCAGATATCCACGATATCATAATATTCAATCACAAACTTCAATTATATTTTTAAAAAGTTGAAAAGAATGTCTCGGTAAAACCTCCTTTTGATTACATCGCCTACCTTAATGTCACTTTAATACAGAAAAAAGGATTTATCATTACGCATTTTCACCAGGAATACATCGAACGATATTGCTTTATAAAAATATATCAATGTCCTAAATAAAGCTAACGGAAAGTACCCTCGGAGCTTCAACACACTCGCTATTTTTATTGACGCGAATACTTCTAGGAATCCATGACACATATTGGGTACTTCAGGGACGTCAGTAAAGCTCTTTAGAATAATAGAAAGCATCCAAAATCACTGTCAATTATCCCCGCTACTGTCGTATAAGAGGACATTTTGAATTTAGAACACATTTACGTATCAGTCCCATGTGACACAACCAACATCCCAATACATCTAATTTCCTTGAAGTATTACGTAAGTTGTTTTAACTTAAAACCTTAAAAGAGTAAAAGTTGACGCAACTGTACATCGAATTTATAAAAAAAACATAAAGGTAATCACAAATATATAAAGACGTAAATTCTATTACATCGGTATTACAGCCACAGAGACCATTCTCAAGTCCTAGACAATTTATTAGAAGTTATTGTAGTGTATTGAGTATGTGAGTATACATAGACGAACTATCTGTTCCTTATATATCAGGGAGCCAATAATTCTAATAATGTAAAACCTTGATTCATGTGAAGCCGGACCGGTTAGTAAGTACACTCGAGGACCACTTAACACGTTCCGTGAATTTTGTAAAGTGCAATCAACCAACCTTGATCGTGGTTACAATTAACGACGAAATTACTTTAATGATGCCGGAATCTCGATAGAGGTTTTCGAAAACCATAATTGAAGTTACCAACTGTGAACGTAAATTGGAAATTTTGAACTCTCGATATATCGATTGTAATTAACATTTCATAACGTTTCAATGTTCAAATTTTGATATTTGAGTACCAGTGCCCACGACCCCATTGACGGCGAGCATATCCACTGCGAGCTTAACGACTGAACTTAATCAGACATAGAAGTAGGATGTGTGATTCCTTAATTATAAACTATCTACATTCTAAAAGATATACATTTGTTGTGATGATGCGAGTATTTCGTGAAAAAATAGTTTCCATTTAGCTTTAAGCTCACATCTTAAGTATGTGTATCATATTGTATGAATAGTACGTTATTTTTGCCATTTTCAATCAGTAGCAGAGTGGCGCAGCGGGAGCGTGCTGGGCCCATAACCCAGAGGTCCGTGGATCGAAACCACGCTCTGCTAGTCAGGCATACCTATTCAATAGAATAGGTATGCCTCTTTTTTTTTATAATCATTTTTTATTTAATCGCTCGTTAAATAAAAAATGATTATTAATTTCATTAATAGCCGAATGGCGACGTGTAGAAACAGTCCTCTGCTAGAACTCTCTCACTTGTTTATCATCCGATTATGTTCGAATCTTGAAAATTAACATAAATATGTGTTTGAATTTTGGCGATTGGCGAACACATCAATATAAATAGCTCTAATCTTACTGATATACAACAAATAAAAAATAAAAAATTATTGTACATAAATCAATCCATTTGTTAACTATTTTACGAAGCTTGGTATATCAATTATGACAATATTCTTTCTTGCATGGGTAGTTTTGCGTTTGTTCGTTATTCGTTCGAGGTGAATGGACTTTCATGGCGTTTTCAAAGAATTATTCGCTTCGTTTGAAAGATGGTCTTATTTTCATATGTATTGATATAAGATACGTCTACATTTTGTTTATAGAAATAATTTTCTCTTAGTACTCGTAAAAGCAACCAATGTGATTACTCAAAAGACGAATATCCAATTCAGTTTTTCTATTTGGAAATTGATCGTGTATACCAACGACATTGCAACGGGTAGTGGTTAGTTCGAGATGAGGATAGGACAAGACGAAAGGTTATTTCATCCATCGTTGTCATCGCTAGGTACAAGGAAATGTTAGACGAGAGAAGCCTGGACATGACTAAAAAAAACTTATATAAGCAGGGCTCGAAGGCAAAACCAAATGAAATTTCTAAAAGTCAGTAAAAATGTAGTACGCAGACAGCGATGCTAATAAATATAGCGGAATTAACACCAGATACATCACTTCAAAAGAAAAATGAAAACCAATTCCCTTTTACCGAACAGTGAAATATTCAGGGGCTATTCTTGTTAGTGATTGGATTAATTTCGTAATTGGCTCTATGAACAACATTGTGGTCATATGTTTCATAAGATAAAACATTTAAACGAATACATTGCTTTATTACAATTTAGTATGCATTCAATTAGTGTAATTATATAAGCGACTATAATTGACATGATATTTTATCGATAATCTGTAATCCTAGCTTAATTGGATTAGTAAAAGTGGATTTTGTTTATTTGTGCTTGTTACGCTTCCGTCATAGCTACTAAACTATTAAAAATACATACACGTTGTCAGAGGTAAATATAAATACATACAGTACCCAACATGTTCTGTATCCCCGCACCCTAGTGAGGAACAAGGAACTGACTAACTTCCGTATTTATTTAGGATATACACCCGTGTACCCACATATATGTATTTATTTATATACATACATGTTGTTAAAATTATATTTGAATGAGTGAATGAATTAAATTTAAAGCATTATGTTTTATGACAAAACAATAAATTTAAGCTATTGGATTGTTTACCAGCCTACACGAAACACAACTACTGCCCACGCAAAGGTTCTTAGTAGTGGTGAAAAATAAAAGTTATCCAAACAAACAGTACTCAAAATAATAACACATATCATTTATTATGTATACACATATTTCTACACATATTTGCTATATGTGTACATAAATATATTGTGTATAATATACTAAGGATATCGAGGAAGCACCTGTGCACACACATGTGCACAATAATATCTCCTGTGCAGTTGACTAATCTCTCTTGTTATTGACCGCCGTGGCCGAAATCGGTCAAATAGAATTTAATTACATTATAATATTTATAGTTTTGTATTCTAAAATGTTTTGACGTGCTGAGTGTGTAATATATCGTAGCGGACCTGCATAATAGATATCAAGACTGCAACGTTTTCTCTGAATCTCAATCTTAATCTCTCGATCTATGATAAACATTAACGTAAAAAAATACAGTAAACAGTCACAGTGACTGTTTGCTCTATTGTTTCGATCGTGAAACGAACAAAAAGTAAATTTGACTTTCACTGTAAGTAATAATCAAGTCGGCCCTTATCAATATTGTTTAGCGTGTGATTGGTTAATTAGAAAATTTTTCGGTGTGTGTCTGTATGTCACGTATAAAAGAGATGACGCATATGAGATCAATCGATTTGAAATATTAAAATGTTGAATGATTTTGTGTAAAAACTATGTACTACAGTATATCTCTAGAACAACATAATTTATAACATGAAATAATTAAATGTAACATATAAATATATTACAAGCCTAATATTAATTATGATTTTCATTTATTTCGTACAATAAATTTATTCAAATACGAACGCGTCGAAGCAATTATGACAAATAGAGCAAAACCAGTGTTTAACTTAACAGCGACTAAGCGTTTATTAGTTCTGCCGTATTACATTTAAAGGACACATGTAACAATAAAGGACCACCTTGAGTCATTTGTCAATATTTCACAAAATTAAGAAATGATTTCTCAAAGCACTGCTCGACCTCAAAATTATTACATATTTAATGAAAATATTTCGTGTATATTTATGTAATGATTTACTATTATTAAAACTGAATATCATCCTTATAGCTTAAGTTATAGTTATAGTCTAAGACTAAGTGGGCGTATATAATACCGCTATTTCTAGTTCAGCTTCAAAGGTCTTCCGATGTAATTTATATTTAATTATTTTTGCAACCAATCTACCCACTGGCTTATATCAATGGAAGCCTTTTCATAATCTATATTCAGCGCTAAGAATATGATGGAAAATTACTCTTTAATGTCATATACATCATAAGGTCAACGAGTTCAAACCAATCAGTGGTATATGGGAATTATTACTGAAGATTACGTATTGAAGCGCCAGTAATTTTCATGCGCTTAATTTGTGTTTAGAGATCATGACTGGTGAAAGTAAACACATTACCGTTGAAATCAGAATGGAAATCAATTTCAAAATTGAAGTTTATACAGAGGTATTTTTTTACACAAAAACAAATCGATACTCTGTGACATGTATAGGACGAAATTTAAGTTCAGAACCGCCTTTGAGATCAGTATGAAAAAATCTGTTAGATAACCTAAACGGACATGGAAATGTATGGACTATATAACATCAGGTATGATCCGTGGGATTAGAGCAGTAATGCTTAACCCAAAAGAAACCATGCAGAGTAGTTAGTATAACTATATACATATACAATTGTAGTTTTACGAAAAACACTGAAGTACTTATTTACTCCTCCAATAAAGTTTAGAGCTTGTGTTAGGAGAGCGCAAGCATCGAACCTGCGGCTTTTACATCGCTAGGTGGCCCGTAAACCATTGCACTGTTAACGCTTCACAATGACTCGATGTAGTCGAGTATATTCTAAACTAAATTAATTACTACTCTTACATTGCTAATACTACCAATTAGAGACTTTTTTATGTAAGAGGCAAACGAGCAAGAGGCTCGTCTAATGGAAAATTACTACCACCCTACTACCACCATACTACCCATGGACAAAGGAACGCGTAATACAAAACGTTTTGAGAAATATTAATATTACAGAGACAAAGGCACTGCTTTAATCATCAACTTCAACAAATCGTGGCAAATAAAAGTGCTTGCATATTGTTACTAATGCGAAAGTGAGTTTGTTTATTCGTTACACTGTCACCGATCGTTCTGAAATTTTGCATACACTTCATCAGGTGTACAGAAAACTATATAGTTCACCTGATTACTCGCCCCTCCTACACTACGAATATGCGTGCATTATTTATATAAAATGTTATATTCTATCCGTAATATTATATGGCATCTTCTGTTCTGTTCTGTTCATTTGTTTATTATTTTATCTTTCAAACGACACGACATTGATTTAAAATGTGAATACTGCGTAGGTACGTTGTTAATATACGTATATATTATTAAATTATATAGAGTAATCCTCTCTTTGGTAAAGATCTTTTTTTTGAGATAAGCTCGCTATTATAAAATGATATAATAAAAAACGATTGTATAATTTCGTTTATACTAATTCCTCCTACAGCTTACGTATCATAATCCCTTGAGCACTGGTTACATACATAAGTGTGATAGACATGCGAGACAGTTACAAGTTTAGACGATGTACGCATTTTACTTTCATGACCCCCGTCTGATATCTTTGTTTAAAATCTTCCGATAGTTTTTCCAACTTGAAATTTATTTATTTAAATAATTTTATTTATGTAATTAAAAATACATACAGTGAGTAATTATACACAATAAGTGTGCGTATCGCGTAACAGCAAACAGTACATAACATGATGCGTCAAATATTGTTGTTTGGAAGAATAAATGACGTACGTAAAGATAATACCTAGCACTAGGATACTTTCAACGTACAACCATATTTCCGTGCAACATTATACATTGTATGTAAATGTGTTTCAAAGCAAATACATTTCTTTTCCATCACTTTAAAGCGCTGGATAGTTTCACAGCCTTAGAGTTATTTATACCTTACTAGGGGATGGCTTTATTCGAGATTTGCATAACACCCTTTTATATGGATCACTGAAATACTCGGAAATGCCTTGTGCTTGATGCTGCTTAAATGTGCAAATGGAGAGAGGAATTTCAAAGTATAATTACAGTAGAGCTATTCTCTGAGAACAAACTCGAAACTCATCGCAGAAAACGGTCGTGAAATGTTAGAAAGTGATATTATGCGACTTTAGCCATAATAATAATATTTCTGTAAAAAAAAAGATTGATGACACTGGATTATGTTGACATAGAAAAACTCCTTTGTTAACACACACTTTTTTATATTATAATTGTGTTTTTATTTATTGTTCTTTAACGCCTTAGTGTGAAATGGCAGTGGCTCAAGGTCACGTCAAATAACGAAAAAATATTCATACGTCGTGTCTACTAAATGCTACAAAACGCGATGAATTGAGCATTCGAACATAGGAGGTCGATATAAAGAAGGTTGAGGTGCTTTCTGATGTGACAATAATACAGTAAGTTATAATCAATTAAAAACTACATTTAAAACACGATTCCAGTCGAAAAGATATCGCACAGAACTTCGTTCCCGACCGCATAATTTTTATTATTAGTATTTCTTTTGTTTTTCTTTTACTTAGTAATATAAAAACTGTATTTTTATATGTAGGGCGGCGCTATTTTTTTCTCAAAAATATTATTACAATACACGCATCAAAATAGTTTACCACTATAAGTTAGTCGTCGACTTATTCACGGGCGAGTAATAAAGTTAATTTCTATGTAATAGTACTACAGATCTACGCTTCTTGAAAGTGATAAAATGCATTTACATTGTAAATTGAATTCAAGCATAAAACAATTAATATATGAGTGCTTTTTGCTATTTTATCTATTACAAATTAAAAATAGTATTTTATTATAAATGTTAGAGGATAACGTTGTTTTATTTGTTTTATTAAATAAGTAATAACATTTATACTATTATTTTTTCTATAACTTACTTTTATATAACATAGAATGGCCCTTGGAATAAATATTGGAATAATATTTTTTTATTTCTATCTAGTTATTAAATTATCGTAATAACATATTCCACATGAGTTGAACAGTGGGATTTCCCGTTAAACAAAAATTAGTGTTCATTTTAGACAAATGTTTTATAAATAAATGGGAGTCATGATGGTACAGTGTTCTAGATACGTAAATCTTAGCTAAACATTGCGGCCACAAGCCCGCGCCTACTAAAACCTAAAGCACCTACTAAAGAACAGCAAGAAATAATCTGAATCACGGATGATTTCAGCTACAGTATCACTAACCCGCAATGAAGCAGTTTCGTATTCATTTATAAATGATGTCGTGAGTTCTACCTAATTTGTGTTCATTAAATTGTAATAATTTATTATACTTTATTTTATCTAAATAAAAAAAAAAAAAATTTACAGTAAAAAAAAAATGTGATTGAGATTTTCTGTCGAAATTTCTAAGTAGCAGCCCGGAGTCTGGAAGTTGGAAGTGTGTACACTCCCGTGCCTCGGAAGGCACGTAAAGCCGTTGGTCCTGCGCCTAAACTCTTTCCGGTCGTGTCGGATTGCCGTCCCATCGGATTATGAGAGTTAAAGGAATAGAGATCACTACAATATCTCCTGCGCAGTTGGCTAATCTCTCTTGAGATTGGCCGCCGTAGCCGAAATCGGTCAGGAGGACCATTATTATTGTTATAGATTTTAGGTTTAATAGGTTTTATTTGCAGCTTAATTTCTTCAATTACATTATTTGTACGATGAAAATATTAGGTCAATATTACAGTCTTGCATTTATACAAATGTATACAATTGAAATCTAAGAGTTTATTAACCTATTGTTTCCATAAAGAAATAACGATTTTCATGTCTTACTAATTGATTTATTTGGGCATTTTATATTCAGCCCTATTTCAATAGAGCCCAAAGTTGACTATTGTTTGAATAAGTCTGTTTTATTGACTTTTAATTTGCGTGTTTTTTACGAACAGAATACTACTAAAAGTATTGAATTTTATAAATAGGTACATTAATTAGTATAAAAAATATATATATTTTTGTTGATAATATCAGCTTTATTCCTTAATTTGTCAAATTATTTTCATAGCAGATATAATGGTTTTGTATTGTGTCAAGAAGTGTAATAACATTATAAGAATCGGAATATTACGTAGAATATATTTTGATATAGAGATAAATTGGCAAACTGACATCGCATGCTTAATCTAGTACATACGTATGTCTTTTTGATCGGCCTTCTTAGACTTATTAACTGTATTTTCATAATCTTTATTTTTCTATCTTAATAATATGCCAAGATTCTTCGTTAACATAAATGACTGATGTTTGTGTGTGTGTTCGGAGAATAAAACGAAGATTGTCGAAGATAATATAAATATATATTAGAAAGTAATACTTACCAATGTATAAACTGCTGAAGCGTAGCATCCTCGGCGGAGGCTTCGCCAGCAACAACATGAGTTCATGATAGGCATTTTGGCGCTGATGAGCTCGGCAACTGAATAGAAAACAATATATTATAATTAACAGTCCGAAGTGCCACAATAAAATTATTAGAAGGATTATCGTTTTTACTCTCATGTGACTTTAGTCGCAATTCAGCGGTACGCATAATACAATATAATGACACATGTGAACAATATAAGAAATTATGTTATTTTTTGTAATATGAAATGGAAGTACCATTTCATTAATATTATTATATTCATTATAAATATTTCATTAATTTGAATTGAGCATTAATGTAAAAAACAATATTTATAACACGTTAAAAACAGCTTCACAACTTAAAAACATCAAAGTTGCAGTAATAAAACATATGTACTATATATATTTTATCTTATTAAAAACTGACAATATATAATACAACAAAATTTTATCACAAACCTAAATACAACTCGTTTATTTCTACGGTTTATTTTAATCACGTCCATACGATAAATATTTCATACAAAAACAATATCCAAAGCTATTTATTGTTCCAGTAATACAAATGTAGCGCATATTTTTTAGCTACGATATTAATAACGATTACAGGGGTTAGCAAATGAGAGTCTGCGGCTTCACTCGCACGTATTAACGCTTATTTGTTTTATCTTTCATAAACAATATTTAGTAGTTTTACATAATTCTATTATTATTATTAATATAAGCTACGATAAAACTGAAACTTGCTCAAAAATAAAAACCTTTACGTCAATATCTATAAATTCGTTTTAATGGTAAATTTTAACAAAAAAATGTTAAATTAGTGTTGGTTTAACCTTCCTAAATGTATCTATTTACATTTGTCTACTATTCTTTGTGTCTAGCGTATCGTATCACTAGATTATTATATACTAGAGTATTTGCGAATTATAGTAATATTAATTAGCAAATACTGATTATATAAATAAAAAGAATCACAATAAAAAATATACGAAAATCTTACTGTTCATAATTATCTATCTTTTATTTTGATAATGCCATTAAACACGTAGCACTTACTACGTACGTTTGTTTATATACACGTCTTGGGATGTAATGTGTATATATAACATCCCACGATGTATTAACTTATAGCAATGTTAGCTTTAAATTTTAAATTCTTCGTTTGACGGCATCGCGCCACTAACCTTGGAAACGTCTTAATGTTATGGCTCTCTCGGCTTTAGTTATACTGGCTCTCACGCTTCAGACTTAGTATTTCTGTTTAGCGGTAGATTATACTATCCACAATCTTGTAGCTCATAATGTATGTCATACAAAATTTTGTGGGCAGTTGGCCTTTAGGATGTGCCGTCGAGGCGCGAACTATGTAATTAGAATATTATTGATTAATTATTATTTACTTGAAAAACAAGTAAATACATCATTTAACTTGAAAATGACACTTATAGTTGCATAAATAAACAAACTAGCAAAGCCGTAGCAGTTTTCAAGTGACCTATAAATAAATACAAATCGCATTTCTAGTAGGTTCCAAGTTCGATTTCCGTACTAGAATCACTGTAAAATAATTTGTTTTCGAACATCCTGTTTAAAATATTTACGAGCATTATATATAAGTACATGAGAATCGAGATGTAGATTAATATATATATCCGTATCGCTCGTTATCAAGCTGATGTACGTAAAAATATACATTTGCAGCCGTGTGTGGGCTGCTGAATAGTCTTATGGCGAGTTAGATTGAAATACATATCGTTTAATATATATCTTTAGCTGGCGTGCGTAAAGCCCTTTACGCTGATTTTTTAGACGGGTTTGTTTTAAGGAAAAGCACTCTTGTGAATTTTATGAATACGAATATTAAATTTCACGTACAAACGTTTCCATTAATTTTAGGAAATTCGGTTGTTTTCTGTTATAATATACACATAGCTTGTGCTGAAAAGTAAAGGTATCGGGTATTGTTTATTTTTGTTGTTGTCAACTGCAACTGGATTTTAAGCGAAGCGAGCTGAGCTTAGCTATTGCAACAACATCAAGCAGCTTATTGTTTATAACAAGCCTAATCCCGCTTCGTTATCACTGTATCACTCTAATGAAGCGTAACCACTATACAGTTAAAACACATAATAACGAAATTACCCTTTGAAGTTCAACCTTTAATAAACAGAACCCTTCCGAATCTGATCGAAAACTTTGAATTCCTTACAATGTATACAATCATATGCTATCAAAAGACCTCAAAGAAAATAAGCAAGATTATAATAAATTGTTTGTAAATCCTTCGCAAACGGCCTGTTACATAGAGTTAATCCACTCCTACGTATCCACTTAATATCAACATATCTTTTTTACGTTTAGCTTTTACTTGTTTTTTTTTAAAACATTATTTTTGTTTGGTTTGGTTGCTTAAACAGTGAGTCGTACATAAATATCCAAACGTTTTTATCTAGCTCTTAGTTAGATTTCATATATGTAATTTGTCGGTGGACACATAATTCATATTTTATATGATCATAAAAAAAGTTATTTGAAATTTATACGAGTATACAAATATGTATCATTGAAGTGCCATTTATAAAGCAAGGTATTAATGTATGAAGAAATTATTAAAATACGAGTCTCTTGTTCTGTATGTATTTTAAAAAATAGATCGTTGACGAATGTTTCAACTATATTGTTGGGTCAACCCGACTGGGTAAGTACCAACCACTCATCAAATATTTTACCGCTAAACAGCAATAATTGTGCGTTCCAGTTTAAGGGGATTGAGCCCGTATGGCTACAGGCACAAGGGATGTTCTATCCCTCTTCTTCTTCTTCTTCTTCGTTCCCAAGGTTGATTTTGCATTGGCGATGTATCTATATAAGTAAGTATTTACAAAATAAAAGTAGTATATTATATAGCATATGAGTTGTCTGGTTCTGTTTAGTTTGGAATCAGCTTGTAAGAATAATGTTCCAGGATATTATTGTTATATTATATATTGTTATTTTAATGGAAATGTAGCATGTGATGATGTTGTAGTTTGATAGTTAAAAAAAATATGCCTAAAATCTAAATTAGTTCTAATATAAATGAATTAAGTCGAAGGTATACATAAGAACGATATACCAGATCCATAGTTTTTATAATTTCCAAATCGAATCTAACATTTATTGTAAATTAATATACTAGATACAGCCCACGGCTCTGACGTCAGTGGGAAAATTGTGATTTAACAAAAATAAATTATATGTTGCGAATTAAATTAATTTAAGAAATTTTGGTCATAACCTTAGCTTGTTACAATAATAAATAATAATTGTACACTTAGAGGCATGTTTCCTAACGTAATGAAACTTAGCAACAAGGACCATTGATAAAGGAGCTATGTCTTGAAAGTTAATTGCTTTTTTTTGTCTAGTAATTTTAAGCTCCGACTTTCCAAACTCCAAGCTGACAGAGTTGGTGAGGCTTACACTCACAGTCCGATAAAACAACGAGCAAGATAGTGTAGTCTTCCCAGTCTTTCTGAAATAAGAGTGTACACCGCCATCTTCTTATCTATAACTACTATAAAAAACACAACCCCGGATTCAAAAAATAACAATATATATAATCAATAAATAAAAACATTTTTTTAAATGCCTGAGGAAACTATTAAATCAATTTACATCAAACCTTTATCACAAGATGCAGCGGATTTCGGCGAAGGCTTATAATATGATTATATACTTAATACTTATATAATAGATATACTTATGACGTCATAAAAAGTAGCAATGAGTAGGATATTTTCGTATTACCGTTGATAGCGTCCTTGAGTTGAATATTCAATATATTATCACATTTTCATTGTAGCCGTTTATATGGTAGGCTGTCACGTGACGACAACGAGTCGTTTACAATGCAATTTTCATGTCTAAGACTAATAAGGGATATCATATGGACGTGGGAAACATGAACGTTTATTAAACGTTGCATACAATTTATTAATTTAAACCTTTTAATCATTTTACAAAAGGGGAATATTACAACCCTTTTTATAATAATATGTATAAAGCTCCAAGATCGAATTTTAGGGCACGTTTGTAAGCGTAACGTTTTGAAATGAAACATTTCTGACGCAATATCATTTCACTTCTGATATGTGAAATGATTAAAGTGATTATATAAATTGATGACATTTTTTTTAAATTCGGCTTTATTACGGCTACGTCCAGTAATTATATTTTTTCGAATTCCAACGTGTATGTTATTGAATATTTCTTTACTGAAAAACAATCAGTTACCAACGATTCGTTCAATTCCACTTTCAATTATCTATATAAATAAAATGATAGAGTGTGCAGTTGTACGCCCATCACGAAAAAACTACTAGATAGATATCAAAGAAATTTTCTAAATTTTATTTCTTAGACACTTGGCCCTTATAATATTATCATTATAATAAAATTATTGCGATATCTTCACTTAATAAAAAGTTATTAAAGTTTCAAGAAACAACGATTTGTTTATGCACTGAGTGTTCAGTTAATGTATGTTTAAACAAAGTATATTTTTGCTTGCGATCTTTTTGATGTTTTTTCCTTCGTACGTTAGAAAACTTTGTTAATATATCAAGCAAAAGCGGACGAAGTCGCGGGTATCAGCTACTACTAAATAAACCTTTATCAGGTTATCATGGTTTTCTAAAAGAGCTTTTGTAGTACTTACCTAAAAACGAACACATGTATAAAGTAATTAAAATAAAGTTTCAAGTAACAATTAATTGAATTTAAAATCAGCCTTACTTGACAGACTTGAAGAGCTATTTTCCAAATACGAGTATATCCATTTTATAATGATTTGAGTAGCAACTCAAATCCGTAGAGATAGGGTCGGGTTTGATGAATCAGTTTGCCTATTTAACCTAATTTATATTGACCATTGTGGACGTAGCTTTCTCTGTGTGAGCAAAGTCAACATTAATAATATTACGTTTTAAGATGGGATAATTAATATTTATCAATTATATTGAGATAGCGAATTACGATATACCTTTTTATTCAATATTTTGTTCGAGAAACGTTGAATACATTAATATGTTTTCATTGATATTTATAATTAAAATGATATCCTTCAAGTTCAAAGGGATTTCTTAGGTTATATTTTTTTAATTTTGTTCCACGTCTTTCTGTGTAGGAATTAGGAATACCTAATACTCTTTTTTTTATTGTATAGGTAGATGGACTAACATAATATGGTCCACCTGATGGTAAGTGGTCACCAACGCCCATAGACAATGGCATTGTCACAATAGTTAACCATCGCTTACATCGCCAATGCGCCACCAACCTTGGGAACTAAGATGTTATGTCCCTTGTACCTATAATTACACTTACTCCATCAAACCGGAACACACAAATACAAAGTACTGCTGTTTTGCGGTAGAATATCTGATAAGTGGGTGGTACCTACCCGACGAGCTTTCACAAAGCTCTACCACCAAGTAGACTCGACCACGCTCGTAGCTATATTACCTATATTCCGTTGAAAAGGAATATAAAATAAATATAAATCCAAAGTAAAAGGACGTATCTATGAAGAACAAAGGGTTCTCGTCTCAGGTAGAACACTTCTCTATTGCGTGTTAATGGATATACAAATGGCAGAATTTTCATCGACTCATACAGGATTTCCCTAAATGTTTTCTTGCACCTTACTCTTGAGGGACTTATAAATACAAATTAAGCACAGGAAGAGTCTCTATATCACTATACGATAAAAAAAAATCTTACAAAATGTTTCGAAGTTGTCATTGTACGTTGACAAAACAACATCGTAATTTTCAGTTTTTAGTTGAGAATCAAACAACTGATATAAACTGCACTACAAGCGTAGCTTATATAGCGTGCAAACCGCTTCCTATGTTCCTATAATTATATTTTAAATTTAATGCCCAGACAGCAAGCGAGAATCAACTCAAAATTAAATTGTAATTGTTGCCCATAGATATCTAAAATATGATGATTAAAAATGCACTCTGCATATTGTACAGGAATGGCTTTTTTAATGTCATCTGTAAATCGACCATGTCGAGGTTCGTGATGATATGTATATTGTATACATATTTTATTGTCAAGTTTTTTTTTTTTTATTGAGTTATATTTTAAGTGAATTAAGCGGAAGCGATAGCTAGTAAATTATAGTTTTAACTTATGAGTTCTTGAAATGATATTTCATTACAGAATTGACGTTATAAAATCATTACTTAAATTTTGAGCTGTTTTGTTTTTTTTTAAATTATTGTATAAAATAAAATAAAAATATTTTATTGTTCATTATAATGGTATTACATCATAATTGTAGTAATTTTACATATAAAATATGTTAAAAATATATATATTTAATTTATATGTGATCACGTCATGCAAAAAACGAAACTCAAAATGGCATCGAGAGGAAGAAACGTATGACTCAATGGGTGGGTACAGCAATTATATCGGTTTTGTTTATTTACAAGTCCAGTATACACACTCTTATGTGTCATAAGCGCTGAATCAAATATCAAAATAAAATATGGTAATTTTTGAAGTTTTACTTCATTTGTAATATTATTGAACGCGTATAGTATAGTAAGACAGACACTTTGACAGACAGCGAAAGATAAAGTGTTTGAAATACAATTTACGGCGGAAATACGCCAAAGGTTTTTGTGTAATTGTTATCTTTTGTTGATTTAAAACTTAAACTTATAATTAAAATACATACGCTTAAAACCAATATAGATAGATAACCTAAACCATATCTTGCTTAATGTGTTATATTATAAGTTATTTAAATTATTTGTTATTGTGTTGATCTATTTATTATAGGTAAGTTTCTATTTTGCTTTAAACTGAAGTATTTTGAAAAACAAATAGATCCATATGTCGAAAAAAAAGTCTTTAAAAATATTCAATCATGTGAAAAATATTAATCGTTGTAGTTACTCGTATTCTTTTTTTTAATTGTAAACGAAATAATTTTAATCAAAAACCAAAGAATAACACCGTAATATTTTTACTTCAATCAATCATTACCAAAAAGAAATACATTCTAAATTTTCGTAATTAATTTATTTCCTTCAATATGTTACAAGGGTTCATCGAACTTTAAAAAGAAAAGAACGAATGAAGAACGAGTTCTAGATTTGAAATGAACAACGTAATCCAATTACAAAATCACAATGATATATTAGTGAGTATTTAAATAATGAGCCACGCTTTATAGCAAACGTTTTCGTTGAGTGCTAAAACAAATATTTTGCTTAGACAATGTTTAATATGTTTAGGGGATAAGAAGGCGAGGCGCATTGTGCGCCATGATTGAATAATAGTCAACAACGCTAGGGTTGACATTGTTGGATTAATATTTAAATTAATGGTGTTCATATTTTTATAAACATTTAGTTTTGTTAATCTTTAGCAACAGTTCTTGTTTCAGTTTTATAATGCATACATTTATAAATTCACAATTACATAATGTATATCCGATACGTATCCGATATACCTAGACGGCCCTTGTGTGCTTCATTTGAGTTTATAATTCATCTCGCGCTTGACGGCGAAGGCAAACAACTTGAGGAAACCGGCATGTATCTAATTTCACTGAAATGCTGTATTCCACCAACCCACATTGGAGCAGCAGGGTGGATTAAGCTCCTAAGTAAGGACAGGAGGCCTTAGTCCAACAGTGGGATATTCACAATCTGTTACTTTATATGTTATGTATGTCTATAAGTTTAATATATTTACATTTATAAAATAATATTAAATAAATTATTTTTGTATTCCAGAATATTCTTTATATTCTCGTTTATGTGGAGTGTGATGAAAAACTGATTAACGAACGTTTTCACGATTTAATAATTATAAATAATTGCATAAGTAATTATTTATCCTATAATAAAAAGTAATCTAAACAAATTGCGACAACCCTATTTATGGGGTATAGCTATCGTAAAGTGTTTCATAATAACCAAACGAATTGAATTATTACACAAATAGCATCGAAGCAAACATAAAATTATGTACGACCGCTTAAAACCATCAACGCACTGTTTTGATGTTACGAAAACAATCACGTTGCCAATGTAAAAATATTCTAAGCGCGACGGCGTTTTTATATAAATGAGTATTTTAGTAAAAAATACACTAATCATTTATAAATTATTGTTACCACAAGTAAATAGTTTCTGTCAATTGACAGATTATACATTAATATTATATCGAAGCTTCCTTAAATGCTGTTACAACCCAGTGGATTTAAAAACGTAACATGCGCTTTAAATGCATTGGTCGAACTTATATTACACTTACGTACTTATATATTATATGTAATAAATAACGGTCGATTAGATGAAGAATGTAGTTCCTAAAATCATAATTATCCATAAGCCTAAGTGAAGTAAATAAAATCTTTATATAGAAAGTCAATCAGTTTATTCTTTCCGTGTTTGTTATTTGTTGTTGTTGGTATTGGATAATTATTAAAACAACATTAACGGCTGAATACTGAAGCGTCACTTAAATATTAAATGCAACTTAATTACTTGAGACGCCGTTAAATTCAAATTTTGCATATTAATTTAGGAGCTTCTCAATGTTAAGTAGTGTTTAACTTTGAGTGACGTTTCAGTATTCGGCCGAATACTGATATTCGGCCGTAAATCATTCAAACGGTGTTAATGTTAATAAATAAAATACAAGCAAATGATGCTATGAGAAACGAATAATATAAGATGTTCTAATATTAATTCATTTTATATATACATATACATATAAATTACATATAAACAGTTTAGTCATATTTATTTATAGCCGTGTATTATATTTGTTTAATAGCCGTATAAATTCTCTAAGCTGGATCAAATTCAAATTGTTAAATGACCATTATTTATTCAAGCAGCATCAATATTTTCGAATTAATTATAGCAATTAATATTAAATACCGTGGCTTGATACGTTTAGGCAGCATTTGATAAAATGTAAATTGATTGTTTTTTCTGTTTTTAAATAATTGCGACAAAATCATGAATTGAAGTGAACATTACTTTAATTTATATTTTCATTAAAATACTAATTACATTTGATGTGTTTGATTAATGTCACAGTGGCTTGTGCAAGAGACGACGTGACGTGCAATAAACAGACATAGATAAAAGTTTACCTTATCATTGTCTGCTGGACTAAACCCCCCCATAGAACATTAACCATCCCGATCTTGGGAAGCCCATTCCGTATCTGTCTATTTACAAATCCTCAGTCAACTTGGCCGTAGGATGATACGTTTTTTTATTACATAGAAAGGCACACGAGCATATGGGCCACCTGATGGTGGTCACCAACGCCCATAGACATTGGTTATATAAAAAATGTTAACTATCGCTTACATAGCCAATGCGCCACTAACCTTGGGAACTAAGATGTTATGTCCCTTGTGCCTGTAATTAACACTGGCTCACTCACCTTTCAAACCGGAACACAACAGTACCAAGTACTGTTGCTTTGCGGTAGCTACCCAGACGAGCTTGCACAAAGCCTACCATCAGGTAAAAAGAAAGTATGTAAAACAAGTTGTATGTTTAATGAAATAGTGTAAGTAGGTACTGAATTTTAGTTCATTCATATAATGGTATCCTGAATATATTATACAAGTATGAAAGCTCTATATTGAATTTAGTCTCGTTATTAGTTCTTTAGTGTGTGGCAATAAGAAAGTTTCTGTACTTATTTCTTGCAAAATGACGATTCAATAAAACTTATAAGTGCCTACTTGAACATTATTTATATTTTTGACTATCAATGTTGTTTAAAACTTATGTTATGATTATTATTATTATTAAATGATAGCTTATATTAAATAGATGGCCCAGTGGTAAGAACGCGTGAATGTTAAACGATGATCATGGGTTCAAACCCAAGCAAGCACCACTGAGTTTCATGTACTTAATTTGTGATTATTATTCATATCGTGACGGTGAAGGAACACATCGCAAGGAAACCTGCATGTCTTAAATTTCACTGTCACATGTGTATTCCACCAACCCACATTCTCGCCCACCCACCCCACTTCTCAGGCAATCAAAGGCTGTTACTGGACTGTTACTGTATATTAAACGACTTACAAGGCTGCTACTAAGTTGCCCATGTCACCCTCGTAAGTGAATTGTATGTAATATACTAGCAATTTATATATTTAAAAAAAATCTATGCTATTATCATATAAAAACTATAAGTATGATAACCCTTAAAACTTACTAGATGACATCAAGAATGGTAACATTATGTTAAGATCCCAACGCGGGACAAGAAACTTCTCGTCTATCAAATATGCAATTGAGTTTTTAATCTGCTACGCTACTACGATTTGGTTAATGTTGCTACGAATTTTTGTCCACTGACTTTCTAATCACAATATTTTTTTAGAACAATAGAGCTTTTTTTTTATTCTTCATTTTTTTTAGACTTTTGTCCATTTGGATATGTTAGCCCCATCACATCTGGTACATATAAATAATAATCAATTGCTCTTTTACATTTATCCAATATCCCTTACAATAGAATTGGAGCTTCTAAAAACTGTCATGTGAAAATAAATGTAGGGGTCAATAGTCTTCAGTCCGCCTAGTTTGGTGGCCATTCTGACACTTGTTTTCGAGACTTGATTACAAAAATATTTTCTTTCGCTATCGATTATCAGTCACTCTACAAAACACATAATCCGTTGCCACTTCATCATAGTAATTAATGTCGGTTACCTTTATACTTCCACGAATTACATAATTACAATTTCGAGTAACGTAACAATATACCAGTCTTTGTTCCGTCCATAGCAGTCTGGGCGACCTCGAAATAGTACAATAACAAAATCATTAAGTCAACTTTTAATTAATTATTCGACCTTGTATTTTAAATATCGTTTTATCCATTGTCATGAATAATCTTTCCCCGAACCAATGTAAAAAATAACAATTTATATATTTACGCTACAAAGTTTATATTGACAAAGAAGTTCTTGAATAAAATTTCACTAGATTTTTGGTTTTTCGTTGACAAAATAACCTGTCAATATCTTCAATGGGGATGAGATTATTTTTAACCGAAACAAATTCAAAAACGATGGACACGCTGTCAATCATGGCATTATTTACGGATTGCGGATTTAGTATCGAACATTTGTTGTTTATCTGTGTCATTGAGCCTAAAACAATACCATACAACATTGTTATTCCAATTGACACAGACTTCAATTTTCAGCGATAGATCTTTTATAATCGAAGGTAGCAATTATGTATCACTACTACAGTGACGTAAAGTACAGGCCTGGAACGTAAGTGTGCCTGTAACAAGTTAGTCACGCGGTTAGTCACAATGTTTTATAATACGATTTAAAAAGTAATACATATTTATTTGCATTAAAAAGGTTTAAATAAGTTCCAGGGTCTAAATGTGATTATATATATATATATTTATTTGTTATGAGATACTCTCCGAACATCCATTATCACATTAGCTTTATTTTAAAATCGTAATATGTCGCCTATGTCTACGTACAATACAGTTTTGTTTCTATATATCTATCAGTACGAACAAATGAAACTTACCTCTTTACAATATCAGTATGATTTACATCGACGAGGATGAAAATTGTTTACAAAACGTGAAGCACCATCAAAATAGGCGAACGATAACATACAGTCTACGATAACTCCGTCCTGAGTTGCACGTCACTACAATGTAATCAATAGGACTCTACGGAGTTGATATCTCTACCCGAAACGACATTATCACAATTACATACAAGATATGGGCAATAAAAAATCACGACAACGACCTTGTTATAATTCGAAAATCAAAAATCGATCGTAAATTTTTTCACTTCGTTGTTTTCATGTGATTATAATAACAAAGTCTAAGCTATTCGAAATATTTAAAATACTCATCTTCTAGTTAAACTTTTACTGTTCGCAAATATTATTCAAATGACATGGTATACGATAAAAACAATTAAGACATTTATTACGATTTAAACGGTCGGGCGTCTTGGCTATATTTACGTCAAGTAGTAATCACAGAAATGATACAGAAAACATAGAAGTAAGACTGCAATTACTGCATTGATTCGTCAAATAAGGCCGTGCTTACGTAGGGTTGCCACAAGCCACATTGTAGGACATGTTTCATTTTTCTTTGATTTTGTTTATCGTTTAAATAGTATATGCATAAGTTAGTTACGCGTTTACTCCTAAGTAAGGGTATCGATAGGAAGTGGGGATGAACCGATACGATATTAGTATTTTTTTTTATTGTATAGGTAGGCGGACGAGCATATAGGCCACCTGATGGTAAGTGGTCACCAAAGCCAATAGTAACAACTACTGCTGTTTTGCGGTAGAATATCTGATGAGTGGGTGGTACCTACCCAGACGAGCTACCTACTACCAAGTGACTGCACCTCTGTTTTTCTCCTCTCCTCTTCAGTAGATTCCAAAAACATAACCAATCTAATCCTGAAAATACTTTCTGCAAGTAAGTTAAGAATAAAGAATAGTTTCAATTTTCTATGTTGATTTGTTCCGTTTGATAAATTTTTGACATGATAATCATAGGGATGCCGTTATTAAAGTTGTATCGTTAGAAAATATCTAGAACGTAACGAAAGGCTGAATTTCTGAACCGATTTAATGACGGTATCGATGTATAATTTACTCTGTAATATCGTGCAATACAGAATTCAATAGACAAAGACTAGAAGGCAATCAATTTAAAATGTCACTTTAAGTATATGTACGCTTTCTAACCAAGAAACAATGATATACCTCATGGTTTTATTTGTTTGTCATTCATGGTCATTATCCAGAGTTGAAGTAACATAAATACTTTATAAGATGATTATAGACCAGCGATTTAAATCATGAATACGTAGTAGACACATTTAGTTCCGTTTTTATATACCCATAGTATTTATATTTATACAATCATATTTTCAATAATAACTATTTTCTACCCGCGTTCATGTTCAGATTAATCCAAGTAGAGTTATCTAAGGTATCTGATTAATTATTTGTTTATTTAAATTAGATACACATTAGTACGGTAAGAAATATAAGCCACTGCTTACGTCACCAATGCGCCATTAATGTTGGCAACTAAGATGTTAATATGTCTCTTGTGCCAGTAGTTACACTGGCTCGATGAACCTTCAAATCGGAACTCAATAATGCTAACTCCTGTATAGCTACATATGTGGGTATGATGAGCGAGTGGTGACATATTATGTATCACCGCCACTCATTCAGGTCTGAGGTTTATTTTCGAACCGGTGGTAGATTTATGACAATCAATAAGAAAGTGTAACACTTCAACATTGAATAAAGATATTTGATTTGATTTGATTTTAACTTAAAATACCAAAGACAAACCACGGATCGAACACAAAACAATTAATTACCACTCGGTGACCATTTTCCTATGTTAGGTTTTCGCTGAAATAGATTTTGATGAAAGGCCTTGAAGAAAGAAAACAACACGTCTTTCGAGTACTTGGTACTATTTTAGGTAAGCTATTATTATTTTTCATATAGTCATAACCTTTTACTGGCAGCTTCTTTTTTGACACATTTAGTCCTTATACTAAAGTAAACGAAATTTAGTACACAATTTATAATATTAATTCTCAATAAAAACTTAAGATATTTTTAATGTATTTTCTGAAATAGTTTGCATACAGTAGAATTATTTACATTAAAACCTTAAATATAAACAAAAAAATAGCTATGTACAAATCGTGACCGCGTGGTATAGTGGCATGAGAGCTAGCAGCATTACCACACTCCGGGCGAAAAATAAACCAGCCCTAAGGAGAATCAATAGGTCGAGGTGTTACTTTTTCATAATTAAAGTATTTTAGGGTTATATCCAATAAAATTTATCACAATTCGTTTTTGGAATTCCATACTTACATATATATACTATCGAAAAATACGAGTATATATTTTCTAAATTCTTGAATGCTTAAAACAATATAACGTAGATGTTAAGTTAATTGTTTTTAGTTCTTTCAATCATTCAATATAATATAATCCTTAATTCTGAGTTCACAAGAGACAAAATGCTTTGACTATTTCTGCGACTCATTCACGATGGGTAACGCCTTAAAATTTAACAGTAATTTATAAATGTATGTTTTCAAGTTTAAGACTAAAATTATAATAATTATAAGTATCATCATTAAGTAAATTATTTAATTCTTTCGCTAATTAATAGATGGCGTTAGGTGCTACTTAAGCCACGCGTATATTATAATATACATATAATATACAAATAGCCAATCATATATCTCTCACTATAACTTGATAAAAGATCACCAGACAATACATCAACATACAGCTGTGAAATTTAATACATTGACAACATCATCATAAACAGCATGTCAGCATCATAACAGCATACATGATGTATTATATACTACCTAATACTAAAACTACACTTACTTTATATTTTTTCGGCTTACTTTGTTAAATTATAGGTTGAATCAATTATTTCATGTGCCCTTTTTTTGTTTTTATCTACAATATTTCGTTGAAACCAACCATTTTTTGCCTGGAGCTATTTTTCACTGATATAGATTATCCAGTTTGTCGATATTATGTTTTGTAAATCGCGAAATATTAAAATAGCTTGTTATGTTATCTTGTTCGAAGCAAAACGTTTTAGCTTCCAACACTTTTTATCGTGACTTTGCGCAAAAATATTAAAAAAAAAACTAAGCAGGAAATAATATTAAAAAAAAAAACGCATTTTATTAAAAAAAGCGACGTCTATATTTATGATAGACTTGTGCTGACAGTGACGTTGACACTTGACAGTAAACTTGAAATTTCATCAACGATCCCACAAAAGCTTCCAATCAATTTTTTTTACTCGTATTTCTAAAAGAAAAACGAAATAATGTTGGATATAACTTAATTTCTGGATATCCTCTACCATTCAGATATTCTACTGATAAACATATATAAATTGTATTGTTCCATTCCAGTTTTAAAAATGAGCGTATCAAACACGATAAATAACAAATTAGATCCTTTAGTTTACATACTATAGTTAGATCATGCATTAATAAAGGATTTTCCGTCGGAGCGTCACGGTAGCATGCGCAAGCGATCCCGTGGCGCTCCCGTTAAGACGTGACGTCACCGCTTGTTTTTTTTGTGGGTATTCCCATGACCGGAGCGCACTCGGTGCCCTGGACATACGGCGAGCCCAACACGAAATGCGTTTTTCCAGCGTTAAAAAAATGGCATTAATAAGGGATCAGGCGTTTGTGGTGGTTCACCAGTCGTGTCAATAGCGAGTAAGGTACTTGCCAAGTAAATAAAATATTAATTGTCTCAGGATTTCGCAGTCTCGTTTTGTTCCAAAGAAGACATAAATACGATTCCGACGAAGAAAATTTGTCGGAATTATGGTTTACATTTCGTATTTAATATATAAATACAGATAATTTTTTTGTGTAAATTGCATAAAATATTGGAAAAATTCAATTTTAAAAAACCATACTATGACCTAATTTATATTACCTACCATGCAAAGTCGGAGTAGTTATTAATTTTACATAAATAGGCAAACCGGAGACTTGAAATTTATATTCGTTTTTATTATTTTAATATGGCAAAGTGGCGTTTATTAAAAATTACAAAAAACCTATATTTAATCAGTAGTATAGAGGAAAGGCTCCGTACGCGAAGTTTTAAAAATATAGTAATTTTCCAGTGCGACAAATTAATGCTGATGTTTCCTCAACAAACATTCCACATTTTATTTGTTATAATTTAGCTGAAAATGCTTTGATTTTATATTTTATTAGTCACGGAATAAAAATGAAAATTGAGATTATTCAATTCGAAATCCTCCAAATTTCCTTCTAACTAAGGCCTGACTAAAAAAAGGACTTCCAAATTACAATATCCTTTGATAGTCATCAATAGTCCAGGACTTTGCGTTTTATACGAGTATGTTTAAAAAGTCAAGAAAAGATGACATCTTATCACATGCTGTCACGGTCACCTTTACAATTATTTTAATACCTCGTTGAGTTTGTAACTGAATTACACGACTATGGTGTATAATTTTATAGTAATAGCATGGCTTACTTAATAGTTCTTTGCATTTTTACTGTCGTTGTTTTTAACATGTTATTTTCATTGCGTAAAAAATATTTGCTATTATATGAATATGAAGGTAAATAAACCTTCATATTCATATAATAGCAAATATTTTTTCATCGGACTTTGAATATTTCAATTAAAAAATGATTTTGTATGTTATCGTGATTAATAATAATTTTACGTTCTAAGAACTGAAACCAATTTAATATTTTTTTTATTATTTAATTATTATTTGTCAAACTTAATAAAATATTTATTTTCTTAATACTCTTGTTATATTTTCATTTTTTAATATTATATTTTAATTTAAATCACATTTTTAACCTTAAAACAGCAAAATAAAAAAAAACGTTTTTTTTTTAATTTGACTTGTGTTAAAAAACTGTGTGTTTGTGTTTACTTGGTGGTAGAGCTTTGTGCAGGCTTGTCTGGGTAGGTACCACCCACTCATCAGATATTCTACCGCAAAATAGCAGTATTTGGTACTGTTGTGTTCCGGTTTGAAGGGTGAGTGAGCCAGTGTAATTACAGGCACAAGGGACATAACATTTTAGTTCCCAAGGTTGGTGGCGCATTGGCGATGTAAGCTATGGTTAACATCTCTTACAATGCCATTGTCTATGGGCGCTGGTGACCACATACCATCAGGTGGCCCATATGTTTATCCGGCTACCTATACTATAAAAAAAATCAACTTTAAAAATGCTTTACTACAAAACGAATTCTAAGCAAACACGCGAATAAAAACTAGAGTAATATTAAAACATAGTTTTTCATAAACAGTATTTAGGTTAAGCTGGTCGTAAGTCAAGAAATCAAATTACACTTTCCAAACGAAATAACACAAATGAATTCCGTTCAACGAACCATTGTTTTCGTTTTAAAATTTTAATTACAAACGTTAAGAAATCATTTTACAAAAATGAACCCATGGAACATTTTTAAACGAAAAAACTGTTATTTATTTTGATTATTCTGAAATAACTATGCAAAGTCTGAAACGAAAAACTCGTTAACAGTTTCAAGATAGATTCATTAAACTTTTTATCAAATAAGTATAAATATCAAAGGTTAAAAAAAAAAATTAAACACAAAACCATTGAATATTAAGAATTTGATTCATGAATATGATAATTTGATATGTTGATAAGTTGTACTTAAAGGAGATCTCAGTTACAAGTAAATTTGTATTCAACTATCATTTCTTTTGTACACACTGTCTTTCATATTATATACTTATACGAGTTTGAGAAACGTGGTAACCGGCGCAAACTGGTTAACATCAGTCTAGCCGCTATATTTATTACGACTCCAAGATGTTTTGGGTATATGCCACTACACACAAGATCTTATAGTACTCTAGTTTGTATGAAAACACAATTGCAATCGCTCATTCATATAGTCCTATGGGACGGGTATACACGATTGCGTGCTTCGAAGACACAGAATTGTAATGTTATCAATATTGAAGTCAGAGCTGTTTTTGAGGTTAATTAGAGTAAAACCGACGTTTTCCTTGGGCTTTAAAATTTGCAAATGTTCAAGCTAGCCAGTAGAAAAACGGAACAGTTATAACAGTTTAAAAATGAATTGAATTATGTTGAGGGAAAATTGTCGATCTAAGCACTTCCCAAGTGAATAGGTTCTAGGAATTCTATAACGGAAATGATACAAAATGTTAAGGTGGATGGAAAGTTTATTCAATAGAGGAATGGAATAAATTCTTTTTTAATAATACAATGCATAGAATATCGTTTCTCAGTAAGACATCTGTATGGTGTTTATATGTGTGTGTGGGGGTGGAGTGTGTGCGTGTGTGTGTCTAGGCGATCTCGTGATCCGTCATCATTGTGTTTTAGCGCTTATATTTTACTGTAAACTACGTTACGCTCGATCGTAATAATAAATAAATAAAAAAGAAAAATAAATAAAATATTAATGTGTTTTATTTTATTGATTTTTATTTTTTTATTTATTTTAGTTTTAGATTATAATATTATTTGTTATTCAATTTATTCTGTAATAAAATTGTAATATGTTTACAATACCTTTAAAAAATAAATTTTATTTCCGATTCACTATTTTAAGTTTCAGATAATATATTGGTATATTAAAAGATCAAATAAAATAATTTGAAACGAAAAATTATATCTGTGTGACGCTGACTTTTTCTTTTGAAATAAGAATTAAATTCTAATTATATTAGCCGTTTTTAACTCAAGATCGGTACACATCCAGGCAACAACTGAGTTTTCTACTGCAAAAAAATATTTATAATTAACTAGGTCGACTGATTTGTCCTGGCTAGATTTTCGTCCTGAAACATGCATGTGTAGGATGTAAATTTACTCCATGTGTCCTAAGCTGCCTTGGAGCAGCGTGAAAAAGCGTGATGAAAAAATCAAAAGAAGAAGTCTGGCAGAAAGATATTAGGTCCTTACATATGAAATTGGCATTTTGTATGGTAGGAATAAAGCCTTTTTTATTTTGGAAAATATATTTTATAAAGCAAAGTATGCACCGTTGTTATCTATGCACTCATGCCATCTCATAGGTTGTTCATTGATTCCATTTCTAAATAAACCGAGTGGAGGCGAGTATCAATAAAATCTTTGAAGCCGGTTTGGACTGCCGCATCGGAATTGAATTTTTTGCCGTGTAAGAAGTTCGGGGAGTACGGTGGATGTCGCAGACATTCCAAGTGTAGCTCATCTAATTTAGTGGTTGTTTGTTATGCAGTGTGTGGTCTTGCGTTGTCGTGAAGCAGCAGTGGCCTAGAGCGATTGACCAATCTCGGTTGTTTAGCAGCTAGTTCTTCCTTCATGGTTTGCAGTTGCTGACAATAGATATCTGCCGTAATCGTTTGGCCAGATTTTAGAAAGCTGTAGTGAATGGCACCATCGCTAGTCCACCAAACACTCACAAGTAACTTTTTCTGAGTCAATTTTCGTTTAGGGCGGGAAAAGGCTGGATCTCCAGGGTTCAGCCATTGTGACGAGCGCTCACGATTATCGTACAGTATCTACTTTTCATCACAAGTAATGATTCGATTTAAAACCCCTTCATTATTGTGTCGGTCGAGCAAAGTAACACAACAGTCGACGCGTGTTTGCAAGTTAGATTCACTCAATTCATGAGGTACCCATCGTTCAAGTTTTTTTACTTTCCCGATTTGCTTCAATTGGATTAATGCAGTTTTATCACTTACCCCGAAGTCTGCAGCTATCTCTGAAGTGCTCTGATGGATCCGCTCCTACAATAGCCTTTAATTATTCATTTTCCACGTTGGTCTCCGGCCATTCACAGGGTTGGAAGGGTTGGGTTGGGTTTCTGAAGGTCAAAATTTCCAGAACGAAAACGTTGAAACCAAAAACTTTTGCGACAACAGCGCCGTATACATCATTAATCCTGCGAGCTGTTTCTGGGGCACTGGTGCCACGGTAGGACTGGTGCTCGTAAATATACCGATATTTCGTGTTTTCCAATGTACGGTAATAAGCGACACCAAAAAAAAATTAATGAGGCAAAAACAAATGAATGACTGTTTTCAAAACTCAAATGTACCTGCTAAATGAATTTATAAATTTGAATTTGTATTCTTAACCAAAGAGGAGATATTTCAGATCAAAGTGGTCAGTACGACAAAACGCTAATTCCATTTGTATATGGACCTAATATTTACAGTCTTTTATTTAATGTAATTTCTTTTTAATTTATTAAACTAGAAACAATTCATTGATGTAATCTTAACTATTAATTTTCAATAAATACCTACATTATTCGATGATCATCAAAAATCTAATCTAGGCCGAGTGGCGAGCTTGTATCTTAGATGTTAGTTTCTTCGTGACGCAGGCGTGCTTTTTTTAAATAACATAAATTCTGTTTGATTCATAGTTTAGTATCAGAGTAGTCTTAATGTGGATTCACTTAAATAACATATCAAACTATCTTCAATATTTGAACATCGACCAATTCGAAAAGGTCAGAACCTGTTAGTCAGTCGCAAACGTATTCAAATACGAAAGCCGTTTTCGGTGAATAAGCACACCGGTTCCATCGCCTCAGGCTAACAATATTATTGCGATAACCGCAGCGTCAGATCTGCCAAGTCAACCATATTGGCGGGAATATATTTTAGAGAGATCGTGACCTTGGAATATTGGACCTTTCTCGATGCCCATACTCCGCTGCCGCACTCTAGTCCCTTCTGCTGTCGGTGGCGCATATATTATATTCAATACTTCGTTGTTATTGTTATAGTAAATATATTTTTATTATTTGAATTTTTTATTTTACTCCAAATTGATTGATTTTATTTAATTATAAATTATTTTGTGACGCCCACATTTTTCTTTTATAATTCAAATAGCCTTATATTACTCTTAAATTATATATGTCCCCGCTTTTGAATGAATTATTAATAGATAATATCTATAAAATAAAATTATTTATAAATCGGGCTCAGGTTATGGTTAATACATTCGATTCGATGCGAACAGAAACGCAAAGCTGGAACGGGTAGAGCGAAAGAGCTAGACATAAAAAATACGTTAAATACGTGACAAAGGGCTATGAACATTTTAAAATAAAGCTCGCAGTAAAAGAAATGGCGGTTTTTAAATAAGAGTTCCAGCTCGCAACCCTCCCGCATATACAACCACATTATAGGTTGTACAAAGTAAAACATCGGCCTGAACTCAAATAATAAAAAAACATAAATGTTACGTCGACTTCTTACTTTGGTTCTGTACATAAATGATGTACTTCACATTAAAAAAAATCTTCTATTATAAACCAAACCATACGCAGCCTTCTAACCGCTAGGCCCTATAAAGATTTCACAAATTCACATAACATCATGACTATAATGGTATTATCTTCATACTCGACTACAGAACCCTAAAAACTACGGAGTCCGCAAACGCTTTACAGGAGGAAAAGTTGAACATACTTTATGTTGAAACACAGCGAGTTTGAGAATTAGTTTATTTTTATAACAATAGATGGAGCTACGAGTAAAACGCGATACTTCGATAGTCGTTTGCTACTACAAAAATCAACTACGCTTGTAAACCTAACAGTATTTAATTAAGTATTAAGTTGTTATTGAAAATATATGGTGTTAAAAGTTAAGCCGTAAAGTAACAGCCAGTAAATTTCCCACTGTTGGCCTTCTGTTGGACACATGAGCTTTGTAACTTAACAATGTCGACTCATACTTGTAAGAAATTAAATCAACATACTCATAAGTACACAAGCATGTATGTAGTTAGATGTATGTTGCAAGCAATCGGATCAAAGCGATTGAGCCGCCTTCAACGTGTCCAAGAGCCCGGTTCTGCATAATGCAGTACATCTGATTCAAATTGTTACATCTCGTAATATTTTACAAATGTCTTAGAATATATAATCTTGAGAATGATATAATCTTTTGATTATTGCTTTTGAAATTCGGTATCATATTATACACTTTTCCATTATTTTATCTTACTTTATCAAAAGAACGTCTCAACTTCCCAAGTCTAACAACTGAAGGAACTTTAACCCTGCTAAACGCTGAACTGACAAAACTACAACAAAATGTATTTAAAATATTAAGAAAAGTAAATTTCGTAAATATCTCACACCTGGGTAAGAGCCTTCTATTAAGCCTATTCCACCAAGCTGCTCCAAAGTGGATTGGTGCATAAACTAAAAGCAAATTTTGTTTCGCAGAGCAAAGACATGAATTATAAATGCAAATTAAACAAATGAAAATTCAGAGATGCTTGTGTTTGAAACCGAAATCTTAGCTTAAGATTCACCACAACAAAACAAAATCTTGCACATACGTAACTTAGGTACTTTCCAAAATTTCATCCCATATATATTTAAATGACATTTATTACTAACATAAATACAAAAGACATAAGATTTATTTTCACGAAATTCATTCTGACACATCTCATTTGCTTGATAAAGGATGCCATTGTCGTGACAAGAGCAATCATTGTATTGTTTGAAGATTGGCGGATGTTGCGTCGCTAGTTAGAGGATTTGTTTTGTGTTGCACTATTAATTGTTCTACCAAAGCTAGAATATATATTTCTTATCATACATATTGTAATTTAATGATAGCAAAAATTTTGACTTTTACATTATTGAAAACTTGATGTAAAAGTTAAAGCGGTTAAGACCTTCTCGCCTTTTGAAGGAGTTTATTCCACCACGTTACTCCAATGCGGGTTGATGAAATGTGTGGAACATTTTCACCCGCCACGCATACAAGATGAGTTATGAACACAAATTAAATTATAACTTGGGTATTGTTAACCTCGTCTGGGTAGGTACCACCCACTCATCAGATATTCTATCTAAGATAAAAAGACCACTAGACCATCTCGGTCTTTTTTATTTATTTGTCAAAAATTAATCAATGAAATGTTACCGGCTTCCTCAATATGGGCGATTACTTATGTTCAAGGCACGTACAACACATTCTGCGTCTTACTCTGACGTTTTGAAAAAGAATATTTCTATCCTTGTCAATCCTCACGAGCAACCCTTCCATTATGTGGGAGACTAACAATGTGATTTACAAAAGATAAGGTTAACTTACAACAATAAGCAAAGAATTTTGTTTGATGAGAAAAGTTATATCTTGAAAATTGTACGAAAGCCATCTTTACCATCGCAAAGTATGAAATACGATTAATTCGTCCGAAAAAGGGAATTTATTTGAGGATAAAGATATTATATATTATACGACTTTGTCGAATAAAAGGATGGTATTCTATTCTTGTTTGCGTATAAAATCGATTTTTCATCAAAAAAAAATCTTACTTATAACTTAACAGTCCAACGGACGAAATTCGAAACTGTTGGATTTTACTTTTATATTTAATTCAGTGCAATTAACAAATTCAGGTACGGATATCTAAGCACACTCAGATATAAAGCATCTTCTACAGCGAAATGAAAAACCTCTAAACGGTTTTAACATGAAGTAGCCTCTGTAATTACTCCATGTAATAAGGGATGTAAGGACTTCGGCGAAACAGTTCGGTAGCATAATGACAATTTACGCTTTCCTTAACGCCTTTAACATTGACAATCCACCGGAAAATAATTACCAACGGATTACATTTACAATAGATGGCGTACATTTACAATGGCAGTAAAATGCGACTAAATCTTGCTACCTTTGTTAATACAATGACAGCGGTGAGAAACAAAAAATCTTTGGACAGTCTTTATTCTGAATGTCATGAGTTTTATATATATCTCATCTTCTACCTATATATTAAAAAAATAAAGGATTAAAAGTGTCAGAAATCAGACTTACAGTACAAGTAGGCCAAATTGCAAAGGTCGATAAAGGGACGAAGAGTTTAAATACTGACTACGGAGAAAAATAATAAATAAATAATTATTATATAAGATATATATAATGTAATAAAGTAGTAGAACATTTTAATAGTAATAGTTCATTGAGAAAATCAAAAACCGAGTGCAGGCTATATAAATTAAGTTATTAAGTAACTAAACTCGAAAAAATCATTATTTTATTATTTTGTCAGTATATACAAGGTAATCTTGAAAATTACGCACCGGATTTTCTAGCGGCTTTAACTGTTGTAAGAAGTTTGAAATTTAATAAAAATATATCGAACAAGTAAATGAAAAATTAAATGAAGCAGGTGTACAGGCGTTTTGGCTGTGAAAAAATAACATTTCTGCTATTCTCATCCTGATTTCAAAGATTTATTATTACAAATTAACTGACAGTACTGTGGAACAAGGAAAAAGTTGATTGTTTATTTTTCACTACTCCATTAATTCTAATTAAAGTTAATTAAAATAATTTAATTTAATTCGCGATTAATTAGCGGACTCGTTAATGTTGTAGTCAAATAACATTTAAAGTTTGTTAATATCAACAACTTCAAACACAGACATGATTAATTTAATAACGCAAGGTAATATTAATTTATTTACGTACTAAAAACATTTCAGAGTGACAACGTTTTGTTTGTGAAAGTTATATATTTTCATAATTATATTTATTTGCCTAACTCGCTAACTCGGTAATACGTTATTATCCTCATCGTTTATTTTACCCGTCGTGGTATTGTTGATATTATTATGAAAGTATATTTCTCATATTTCGGATTATTATTGCCATATGAAATCTCACTGGTAGTAATGTTTTGCGCAAGCTCGTCTTGATAATTCCACCCACTCATCAGATATTCTATCGCAAAACAGTAGTACTTTGTATTGTTGTGTTTCAGTTTGAAGGTTGAGTGAGCCAGTGTAATTACAGACACAAGGGATAATAAATCTGTAGGTGATGCATTGGCGATGTAAGCGATGATTAACATCTCTTTCAATGCCAATGTCTATGGGTGTTGGTGACTACACCATCAGGTGACCCATATGCACGTCCGCTTACCTATACACACACATATATATATATATATATATATAATGTGTGGTAGGTGCAAGCCCGTCTGAATAGGTACCACCCACTCGTCACTTTTACCATGATATTGTACCGCCAAAACAGTTTCGTATCGTCGTGGTTTTTTTCGTTTTCCGATTTGAAGGATGTGTGAGCCAGTGGACAAGCACAAAGGACATAACATCTTAGTTTTATAGGTTGGTGGCGCGTTGGCAATATGAGGTAAATATTTCTAACAAACATCAGATGACGGCAAGGATATACAGCGTGCTCTTTAAAAAAAAAAACTGTGGCTTTTTGGGAAAATGAAGAAATTAAATTAGACGGGACTGAACCGATGTTTCAACAAAGCATTATTAAATAAAGCAGTATACACAAGCAATGTTATATAACAAACATTCATTGTAGCAGCTTGATGGAATTAACTCTATGCATCCTTCTTATGAAGGGTCATTTGCCTTACGAAGAACAAAAAATAATTTCCCATATTAAAAAAAATCATACCAATAGTAAAATTAAAACAACATATAAAAATATTATTATGTATATTATAATAAGGATTTTTTTTATCAATAAAACTATTCTTAACATACAGCTCATATATTATATTTTTAGAGAGGTGAGTTCCGTTATGAATTATGTTTATGTGTTTTATGAGATATAGTCAATTAGGTCAACGCAGTCAGGGAGAAAATTGCCAGTCGGATGCTTTAACGGTAAACGCAGACAAAACGATAAAATACAGAAAAAAATGGGTATTTGTTTTGAATATGGAGTTATTTGTAACAGAATTATATTATTAGATATTTAACATAAATGAAATGAAGTTGCGATATATGAAACAATTAAAAATGATTCCCGCTGGGTGCTATGTTCTGTAGTGCTATAATGGGAGCCCACCCTGTGGGGTTATAATAGCAAACACAGCCGTGGCTTCGCTCGCGAAAACATAAGAATAATAATAATTTATTGATACACTTCAACTAGGCATCGGGGAACATCCAGAATACTGAAAAACACCTGTAACTTTTTTGTGATTAATGATTTATAAACAATTAAAGGTTTGGCTTAATCCGTACTAATATCACCATTATAGAAATAAGGTCGGTATCGGCATTATATATATATAAGGTGTATGTCAGGTGGGTGGGTTACACACCGAATTATCCCTTTCTTTCATAAGTTATTTCGAATTAAAAATTAAACATACCGATGTGTAGCTTCAAATGTAACCATTATTATCGTGAGTAAGGGTTTGAGTAATTTAAAAATAGCTCAAAGAGACGAGCAAATATCCATTTAACATGAACATGAACACACGAGTAAATGTGTTTTATTGTGTCTATTACTTATAGTATAACTGTATATATATAACTTCATGATTTATGTTTTTGAATTACTAAAAATGAATCGCGCGCCACCTATCACCTATTGTAACATAATCTATTTCATTCATGATGTTTTTTACAATAAAATATATTATATTGCCTTCTTACAACTTCGTAAATAATAAAACTTTATTTAGATAATATAGAGCAGAATATCCTTTTTTGAAATTTATACTCAAAAGGGTATAAGACACTTATTAGTTATTTTCTGTATATTATTGGTCAATCCCAGTGTAATTACAAAAGTCGACGTAAGGAACGAACGAGGCTTATATTTAAAGGCGGTATTAATATGTGCTGTTCGAGTTATTGGTTCTGGTTTCTGTCCGATACACCGGCAGCGTGCGAGGAGGAGAACTGTTAGATATCCTATGTCATTTTCTGTATCCCTAACAAAAAGTCAAAATAATCTTTTGAGAAAGTAAGACGTGAAAATGTAACAATAAAACGAACGATTAACGCCCCCTCAGACATACTTGTATAAGTGCTGCAACTATCTCATCTAGTATTGTTCCTCTCTAACATCTTTGTCACAACAGTCGTCCGTCACTTATTTTCAACTCACACAATTAACAAAATATATATGCATATGCAGCTGCCTTAAAAGCTCTAAATTGCGTTAGAGGCCCTCTTTATTCTTGAAAAAACTTCAATGCCGATACGATATCCTTATTAATTCTTATATCTTTGTCAAATAATTCCTTTATGACAGTCTTCGTTATTCCCATTTGGCATCACCCTACTTAGAGGCGTGTTTTGAAAGTAGGTCAATTGTTAGCGATAGGTTTTTCCCCGCGACTTCATTCAAACGAAAGTTCGATAGATAATTCATTTCTTGTCTGAGGTCAATAATTTTGGTCACTGGTATTCGTATATGAGTTTTATTTTCTGTGGTAATATTGATAGCAGTGTTATTTTTCGCATATTTAATGCATACGATTTTGAGATCCGCACCGGTTAGCTAAAAGATAAGTCGTATTAAGATAAATCTCTGACAATTTTATTTTTATTTTATTTTATTTTAACTCCTTATATGACAAAAGATGGCTCAGTGGTTAGAACGCGTGCATCTTAATCAATGATCACGGATTCAAACCCGGGCAAGCACCACAAGCAATTTTCAGGTGCTTAGTTTGTTCATCTCGTGCTTTGCGGTGAAGGAAAATATCGTGACCTGAACCGTGCATGTCTCTAATTGCACTGAAACTCTGCTACATCTGTATTCCACTAAACCCAATTGGTGGTGCTTAAGCAGCGCAATAATAATATTCGTAATATGTTGTATATTCAATTATACATTATTTTTTTATTACTAGATTGCAACGTTAACCTTAAGAGTTAAAATATTGTAAACACATTCGCCACACTATAGAGGCAGTATAGAGACGTATATCAGATATTGAGGTTTAATTATCAAAGTCAAACGAACTAATTTGGCATTCTGATTGGTCAGTGACAGCGGATGACATAGCAGGCGACCAATGATCATTCGAATTAAGTCAATTAGTTAATCTTGCTTTGACCAACGTTTCAGAAACTAGAGATTAGTAATAGTAAAGCGTTAACAATCCATAAATGTTACTCATTTTTTTATAGGATAGGTAACTAATGTCATGTTTGTGCCTTTCATTACAGTGGTTCATTCACCCTTCCCTTAAAGCTGGAACCCAAGAATACTAAGTACTGCTGTTTTGCGGTAGATTAATTGATGAGTGGGTGGTACCTACCCAGACGAGCTTGCACAAAGCTCTACCACCAAGTATTGAACCACGACCTTTTTTTACAATATATGTAGGTAGATGGAGTTGGGCCACCTGATAGGAAGTTGTGCACATTGCCATTGGCGTCGTAAGAAATATTAACTATTCCTTTCATTACTAATACGCCATCAATCTTGGGATCTATGATGTTATGTCTCCTATTCCTATAAGACCTATGATCCGATTTTTTTTAATCATTCTTTAAATAATTGCTTTAATTTAATATCTTATCCTAATATGAAAAATATCACTGTATTTGTATGGATGTGTATTAAGCATATTTTATTCTAAAAATTTAAAGCCTGAGAAACCTAAGAACCTTTATTATCATTATATTAAAAGTCCGAACGATTGCTGATTATTGCTTATTCAGATAGGCTTCAACTTGTTCGCTTTGTGAGCTTATTTCTAGTATATTGAATGGTAATTCAATTAAATTTTCTTTAAAAAAGTCCCATATTCAATACATGTTACAAAGAAAATATTTTTTATAATCTATTATATTTTAATATGATTATTGTTTTTTTTTAATATAAAATTTGATTTGTCAATGGCTATAGTTGACCAATGACCGAACATCATTGTTCAACGATTGCGACCATAAAGATTTATGATTATATTATATAAAAATTGGCGATGTGTCTTGTATTTTTTTTAACTGACAAACTTTTTTTTTATTTTGACTTATTAGTAGAAGCATATTTGAGATATGGTCAGTGTGTTTGACATTCACAATAAGTCAATTAATTGTGACTATGTGAATCCTTACACAAAGTGATAAGGGTACTGTTGGTTGCCTTTTACTCAAAAATTCTCAGGCAGCTCTTACCGACGACAACTGAGATGGGTTGATCCACTTTGCTAGAACTACACTACTTAAAATAATAATAATATCTAAACAAATAAATAAAATGTAAGTGTCTGTCTATGATTTAAAAATACCTGCCTGTTTTAAAGTTGCAATTACTATATGCGAGTTACCATGTAATAATTTCAAGGGTTGTACTTTATTTGTACACGCTATAGACAAGGGAGCTTGAGTTCGAGCCGCCATTTTGAATTTCTAATGACGTAACATAAATAATTTATTACAGATATAACTCAAAAGCCGAGGTATGTGACACATCGTTAGTATGAAATAATTTGTTTAACATTAAATCATAGAATGTTCTGAGTAATTAAGAGTTTTGTATGAATTATCATACAAAATTTGTTAATGCTATTGTTAATGACAAAGTGGATTTTTTTTATTTAAAAACACTAGCATTTTAATGACTACCAAATATTAACATGGCACTTGCCGTGGTAGCTTAGTTGGACAAAGCTGATGTATATTATATACAAATACATTTTTATATACCGTAACGCATTAAGTAGTTAATTTATCCAGGCGGAGCTTTTACATGATATGTTAGTTTCTGTAATATTGGAAGATGTTTGAAAGATATAAAAAAGTTTAGAAAAAAAAAATCGTGAAGTCTTTTTTTTTGTTGTAAGCGGACGTGCAAAGTCTAGTCGATTTCGCGTGAAAAGGGTTTTGTTCAATCACGATGGAAAATAAGAAGTGAAGAATTATATTGTAGTCCTGGGAATAATAATGAACGAATAAAATGGGAAAAGGTTAAAATATAACAAAACAAAAACCGACTTCATAGGAAAAACAAATTAATATGCACTAAAAAGTAAAAAAATAATTGCGTATTCTTCTATAATTTGATAATTAACTTACTATTTTCTACTCAACAATATGTAGGTACGAATGTGTTGTGTGGTTGATATAATTTATTTACAATTATTGTTACTTTTGGAGTCGATGTCAGCCAAGATGGGTTTATAACTACATACATAGTTAGTTATAGGTGAGATGTGCTTGTGTCGCACGCGCAACTTAACGAGGCGAATAAAAGTCAATTTGTAATGTGTATGTTTTTGTTTGTTTTTAAAAGATTCCCGTATTATTATTGCTAGGTATATTATAGTGTTTCCTTAGCTAACATCGACTCCAAAAATAACAATAATTGTAAATAAATTATCAACCACACTACACATTCGTCCTACATATTGTTGAGTAGAAAATAGTAAGTTAATTATCAAATTATAGAAGAATACGCAATTATTTTTTTACTTTTTAGTGCATATTAATTTGTTTTTCCTATGAAGTCGGTTTTTGTTTTGTTAAAATTTTTATTTATTTTTCGATTTTTAGTGAATCTGAAGTACACTCACTAATTTGTAGAATATGGGTTGACCTACTAAACGTGCAGCTCATATGAGACAGCGCCGTTTATATTATTATTTAAAAAAAAAAAATTGGTTGCCTGTAAAGTCGGTATACGGGCGAAAGTTTTACGTGACAACGACTTTGAGTGGTAAAATAATTTTAATGTGAATATTCATTCGTATAGTAGGAAGAAGGATGAAATAATAGTAACAATTTAAAACATTTATTTATACAAAGAATTATATTTAAAACATTAATTTATACAAAGAATCTCGCACTGAATTTCATATTAACAAAATTTTATTTTTACCTTTACACATACATACGTATTTATACTTAGAAGGGACGCGTGCCTTTCACTTTTTATGTCTGTCTCTCTCGCTCTTAGGCGGGCTAACCATGCCCGAGTGGAAGGGACGCGTGCCTCTCACTCGCTCTCATTGTGAGCGCATAACGTGAGCGGAGCGTAACGCAGTTTCTTGAAGTGTCACCCGGCAAACCAATTTATAAGACGTTGTCACGTCAATATATTAATCTAAAACAGTGAAACGTAAAGAAAAATGCATTTTGGTACTGAATTAATAAATATTAGTTAATATGGTTAAATGTATGAATATAAATTAACATGTTTTGATTAAATAGATTTAGTTGGTGGGGTAATTTAGTTGGGCAGCCATAACATAATCAAATAGTTATTTCTAGTAATAATTAAATAAACTGTATGTTTATAGATGTTGTGTTATACCATTCTTCACCATAAAATATGACGGAATGTCTGTATATTAAAAAAAGGGGAAGTATCTATATTATCCTAACTAATATTATAATTGCGAAAGTAAGTTTGTTTGTGACGCTTTCACGCATGTTCGTGTAGTGGTTTCACTAAGCCGATTTAAAAAATTCTTTCACCAATGGAAAGCTACATTATCAGGGAGTAACATAGGCTACATTTTGTCCCCATATTCCCACGGGACCGGGAACTACGCGGGTGAAACCGCGGGAAAAACACTAGTAATCAATATATAAATATACATAAATATAACATGTAGAGCTTTGTGCAAGCTCGTCTGGGTAGGTACCACCCACTCATCAGATATTCTACCGCAAAACAGGAGTATTTGTTATTGCTGTGTTCCGGTTTGCAGGGTGAGTGAGCCAGTGTAATTACAGGCACAAGGGACATAACATCTTAGTTCCCAAGGTTGGTGGCGCATTGGCGATGTAAGAGATGGTTAACAGCTCTTACAACGCCAATGTTTATGGGCGTTGGTGACCACTTGCCATCAGGGGGCCCATATGCTCGTCCGCCTTCCTATGCAATAAAAAAAAAAAAACATGTATATAAGAGTACTTATACGATTATATCTATATATATAAAGGAGATTTCCACGTATATACTCACTCATCACGATATCTCTGGAACCAAAAGGTGTAAAGGCTTGAAATTTGGTAGAAATATTCCTTTTGCTGTGTAGAGGTCAGCTAAGAACGGATTTTTTTAAATTCCACCCCAAAAGGGGCGAAACAAGGGATGAACCGTAGTATGTAACTCCGTCATTTTAAAAGTTAGAGCAATGATATTTTATACACAATTTACAGGTTAGAAATAAATAAGTGTACAAATCAGAGTTTTCCAAAATCCACCACCTAAGAGGGTGAATTAGGGGTTGAAAGTTTATGTGGGGATGTCGTCATTTTTGATGTACGAAGTATGAAATTTTATATACAAGCTTTTGGTTAGAAATAAATAAACATGTAATACATTATTTTTGAAAATTTACCCTCCAACAGGGTGAAATAGGGGTTGAGTTTGTATAGCGGGTCCGTCATTTTTGATGTAAGAAGCATGAGATTTTATATACAAACTTCTGGTGAGAAATAGATAAAAACGTATTTCAGGGTTTTCGAAAATCTACCCCCAAGAGGGTAAAATAGGGGTTGAAAGTTTGTATAGCGGGTCCGTCATTTTTGATGATAGAAGCATGAAATTTATTATACAAGCTTCTGGTGAGAAATAGATAAAAACGTATCCAGGGTTTTCGAAAATCTACCCCCAAGAGGGTAAAATAGGGGTTGAAAGTTTGTATAGCGGGTCCGTCATTTTTAATGTAAGAAGCATGAAATTTTATATAATAGCTTTTGGTTAGAAATAAATAAATATGTAATTCAAGATTTTAGAGAATTTACCCTTCAAGAGGATGAAATAGGGGTTGATAGTTTGTATAGCGGGTCCGTCATTTTTGATGTAAGAAGCATGAGATTTTATTTACAAGCTTCTGGTGAGAAATAGATAAAAATGTATTTCAGGGTTTTCGAAAATCTACCCCCAAGAGGGTAAAATAGGGGTTGAAAGTTTGTTTAGCAGGTCCGTCATTTTTGATGTTAGAAGCATGAAATTTATTATACAAGCCTCTGTTTAGAAATAGAAAATCTATTTATATATAATTATATATGAGATTTCCACCAATATATAGACTCATCACCATATCTCTAGAACCATACAGCGTAGAGACTTGAATTTTGGTAGGAATATTCCTTTCGCCGAGAAGAGGTTAGCTAAGAAAGCTGATTTTGTTCAACTCTCATCCTAAACAGTTTTTTCACATAATACATCTTATCATTCATTTTATATTTAGGAGAGCCCATACCAAACATCATTAACAGTTGCCATAGTAAGAGTAACCGATTTCACGATGTTTTATTGATAAACTAGCTGTTGCCCGCGGCTTCGTTCTTTAACTATACTAATACATATTATTTTAAAGAGGTAAAATGTGTGTTTTTTTTGTATGTTTGTTTGTAAATTTTTTTTATAGTATAGTTAGGCGGACGAGCAAATGGGCCACCTGATGGTAAGTGGTGACCAATGCCCATAGACATTGGCATAGTAAGAAATGTTAACTAACGCTTATATCACCAATGCGCCACCAAACAAATTTCGTTTAAAATGTTTCAATTTTGTAATCTATCAATTCTAATGATATTGTGTTTTTTTCTTCCTTTTATTTTATTTTGCACAACTCAAACGTTTTAAAAAATAGAGAAATGTCGCTTTTTTGGCGGGCGTTAATAACAGACGGCACCACAGTTTTATACTATAGCAGTTATTATCGTTCACGTTTTGTTAATGATCTGATAATTGTAACGCTTTTGAAATAAAATAATTATTTTACAATTAAAAAAGAGGTAAAATTAGTTATTTTGTATGTTTGTTTGTATCCTTTAACATTTTTGCATTGAAAATCATACAAATATACAAACTAATAAGAATGAAGTTAAATAAAGGAGGACAACGCTGTTTAGTGTGACAATAAAAATAGTAATAATGCCCTTCGGACCAATTTCGACCACGGCGGCCAATCTTAAGAAAGGTGTGCCATGAAAGGTTTATTATAATTATTAATATCTTGGCCACTTAATATGGATTAAAATTGTCTATTACACTTATTTGAATGAATACTTTAGAAGATATTATGTTCATTAAACCAGAATCGATGGTAACATTGACAGGGATGTGAGGAACCGGATAAATGTAGGGTGGATGAAATGGCGACAGGTGGACGATTTGTGAATGCCCTTGAAGATCAAAGGGAAGATTTATAAAACCGTTAAAATACCTGTCATGATGTTCTGAATGTTGGGCAGCCAAAGAAGATGATGTACAAAGAATGCATGTGGCAGAGTTGCGAATATTAAGAGGATTGTGCGTTGTAACTAGAATAGACAATATGAGAAACGAGTATATCAAAGGAAGTCTGGAAGTAACACCGATAGCTGAAAAGTTAAAGAGTAATAGATTAGCGTGGTATGGGCATGAGAAAGGATGAAAAACATGTTACTAGAAGGATGATCAGTATGAAAGTTGATGGATATAAGGGAAGCCAAAGATAGTGTGGATGGATTGTGTAAGAAAGGTGAAGTACGAGTGACAGAAAGAAGTGAAAGAAAAAGAAATATTGTACCGACCCTACGTAGTGGGATAAGGACAGGAAAAAGAAGACTAGAAGATATCGTCGATTCTTTAATATTTTCTTTAGTAGTTCTTTAGTACAATGCCCTATACTAAACATACACGGTAATGTACGGGCGAATATTATTATATATTTTATATATATAACGTTATTGATTTAAAAAATGCACAGGATTAAATCCTTATTTTACCCGTACGAAGTCGGGACGGGCAGCTAGTATATATATATAATTTTGAAAATTGCTCTCAACTTTTAGGAGATGTTCAAATATGTTCCAATTACAAACATATACATATATACTAATGCTTACATGCATAACTCATATTATAAAGAGGATTGATTGGATTTGATTTTTGTTTGATTTTTTATTACGATTTAAATCAAAAACTACTTGACCGATTTTAAAAATTCTTTCACCCTTAGAAAGCTACGTCTTTACCGAGTAACATAGGCTATATTATATTTTTAAAATCTTATAGATCCCTACTTAAAATGGAGCAATGTAACCCAACGTATCAAACTGTTGCCTATAAAAGTTATTATTTCGCGTGCGCTGCGAAAACTATTGACGTTATATAAAGAAGTGTTTTATACAATAGTACTACAAGTACTTGATTATAACGATGTTATGGTAGGTGAATGATAAATCTAGATAGCCTATAAAAGATTCGGTCGTGTATCGTTAATTTGCTACTAAGAATTGAAGATTTCCGTTACTTTGTCATGGATCCTATAATCAGAATCTAACCAAACTATCATCAAACAACCCTTGAAGTATACTCTTTCTAATAAAAAAAAAATCATCGAAATCCGTTGAATAGAAATCGAGTTATTCGTCCATTTGTCGCGCACATACCTCATGCAAATTTACGACTTATATGGTTTTCTCATGGATTCCACTGTCAAAACTGGACCAAAAAAAAATGGGACCAATGGGAAAGCAAACCCTTTCAAATAAAAAAAAATCATCGAAATCGATTCATCCAGTCGAAAGTTATGAGGTAACAACACCAAAAAAAAAAAAAAAACATACAGACGAATTGATAACCTCCTCCTTTTTTTGAAGTCGGTTAAAAAGAGGAAGTAAACATGGTACCACAGCTACGACTCGAATGCATATAAAAAGTACAAAATACAAAAAAATAATTAAAGTACAAATTTAATCTCAGTGCTCAATGCCCGATTTTAAGTAATTAGTAATAGTGCTATTTAGCCTTCTAATTAACCTTGAAAGTTTGTGTTAGGAGTGAGAACAATATCCAAAGGGCCCTTTACATCGCTAGGGGACTGTGACCCATTGCGCTATCGACGCTTAGCAACTCAGTAATATAGTTTGCGCTATCATCAGCAATTCAATATTTAAGAAAGTACCAAAAATTTATCGTTTTTATTTAAATTAAGCATGTATGAAATCGTTCTAATGCTACGTCACACTGCACTAACTTATCAATATACCGATGCTCATTTTCTTAAATATGTACCTATAGCTTATTCTACTGTACAAGATTATACAAAATATGATAGAAGAACTTAGAGTAGATGTTCGTAAACGTTAGACGATACAGAATACATAAATATAATTGTATTGATTATTACGTGTACAATTTATTATTGATAAAAAAAAAGAAAAGTTTACATTCGGAACCAATGGTACATTTATTTTAATTTAAATGGGAAAATCACGAATCAAATGTGCATAAGAGTCTGCTTGAATAAATATTTTATTTTGTTGTCAATAAATAAATAACAAATATACCTTATCGATCTAAAATCGTATTTGTGTCAAATGTGTAGACAAGACATTGTAACTAAATATCTGTCAGGAAAACAAGTTAAGGGGTCACGTTTTTTAAATCTGTCTTCAATCTGCGTTCTCGGTATATGTAACTCGTTATTTATGACTCCGACTCTAACTTAAGAGGTAACAAGTTATTAGTCAGACCAATTCCCATTGGTTCTCCTCAGCCCAATTGGGCAAACTGAACCTTATTAATATTATAAATTATTGACTGAGTCTGTCTGCCGCGTCTCATCTGCTAACGTATAAATGCTAACGTTACATAATTGGACTTGTAACATAAGAGAATCACATTTCCCTATCTCATCGAGTTTGTACATTAGATTAGCTTGTAATAATTGCCTTATACTTAATCTTTATAAATTTTCCGATAAATGTTTATTCATAAAATTTGACGTTTATTACGCTATTGCTTACTTGCAAAATTTATCTCGAAACACCATGTACCAATAAATATATAAATATCATAATACAAAATAAATAAATATTCTTTAATCAAATAATTTTATTTAAGGAAGCCTTATCACATTGTTTCTTATTTTACTAAAATAAACACATATTATAGTTTGCTTGTATGTTCATTAAATTATTTAATATAATTTATTTTAATTAAATCCATAATTTAATAATCGCAAACCTACTGAAATAAATGAAACAAAAAAAAACATTTTTAATACATTTAAATGATTTTTTCCGGTATCACACGCTGCGTCGCCACAAAAGGAATCTGCTCATTTCTATTAACAATAGTGTTGGTGACAAAAAAATCTGTCAAGCCAACAAAAAATATTATAAACAGTTCTAAGAATTTACAAACTAAGAGTGAAAACGCAACATACCCGTAACAGTTTAATATTATAGAATTTTGTGACTGTGCGACTTCGGCATATTTTGTGGATAACTTTAAAAGTGAAAATGATTATAAAAACGAATTAAAAGTAAAGCGATTTTTATTTTATTTTATTAGAAAAACACTCTGACCCATCTTCAAGTTCAGTACATTATAATTAAGATTATTTTCCATAGTGACAATCGAATTTAAATATTCCTGCAATACGCCTTACAGGTCAATTTCCATCTAAAGCTATATCTTTCTCATTCTGATAATTAAAATAGCTATAAGAGTGAAGAGCGTCGCAGATGCTTACACTAAATTCCCGGCTTGTAATGCTTTAGCTATTGTTATGAGACTACCGCAGTGGGCAGATAGTATAATGCTGTTTCGGCCATTTCACATTTTTTATGATACATAATTATTATTTTTTGCATTCTACCAGTATTTGAGAACACTCTTTGAAATCCAATATCTCAAGTTTGCAAATTGCAACTTGTGATATTGGATTTCAAAGAGGGATCAACATCGCTTGAGAAGAGAATTTTACTTTTTTACTCTCACTCTTATGATGATTCTCTCAGTTTCTTCCTCGTTAGTTCCAAACTAATCTAATCCATGTTGACCACAATCATTTAGGATAATATAAATTCTTTCAAGAAATTATCACAATACTCAATGGTTATTAACACGATTTTTTTAGCTTGACCTGTATGTATTTATGTAACGGAATGTTCAACGCAATTATAACTTTACTTCAAGACATCCGATGACAATACAAAAATTTAACTGTCTCACGACCCTGTGACAACGCTGCCGAAGCACTATCCCAACTGCTGTATCGTGCAGCTGGGTCGTGCCGCGTATTATTTAGTTTTTTAAACTTTAATTTATTATTATTATCCAAAGTCAAGATAAATCATTAAACGAAAATCAATCGATCACATAACAGTTCAGCTAATTCGATAACATCCATTTTAAACGAGGTCAAATTTTATTTCTATCTTGGCCATTATTTCAACTGTCAATTTCAATATTCAATTCAAATCGGTCCAAGCACTCCCCTATCGTCATTTATAGCCAGGCAGGCTATTTTGTCAGTTCCATATATATAAAGTGAAATATGAATTTTCAATGTATGAATATTGACGTCCGTTTGCTATTTAGTCGCCGCAGTTCAATTCTGATATTGGACACCTTTTCAAAAATGGAACAGTAAGAAACACTATTCTACCACAGATTCTACTAATTAAGAATATCAGTGAAAATCTTTTAAGTATATATGAATAAAAATATAACATGATTCTTTTTCGTGATATAATCAAAGTCTATATATTATTATAATATTTAATAATCTAAAGAATGATTTTAATAACTTTAATAGAGCAACTTACCTAGCTAAGATTGCGAGTATCTACATGATCTTTATATCTTTTGATGGTGATGTATTTATATCTATAAGAATTACGTACATTAAAGCCTAAGCCTAAATATATATGTACAAATAAAAATTAAAAATACCAACTGTCCAAACCATTATTAAATGGAATGGTGGTATGAATGCTACGAGCATTTTTACATTTGAAAAGAAAACCAAAATCAGTTTTCGCCCAAGAGGGTCGGCCTCTTGGGCGAAAACTGAACCAGTCGTACTGTCACCAATAGCAACATAGTCATAAATCATAGCAATGAGACGAGGTGTTATATTTTTAATAAAAGTTTTGTTACTGCTACTCAAAGATCCAAGTGTTTCAACTGAAAACAAAAAAGAATTTGGAATATGAGACGAATATTTGCAACGTTTGTTCGCTTCAGCTTTTTCCACGGCGGCTCTGGCTTTAAACATTGTTTTGATAATATGATACCCACCTACTGTGCAGTTTTAAGATACGTAATTGTTGAAAAGTAAAGAAACATATATACAGCTAACTTCTACATTTAACTAAAAAATATTGTAACTACATAATAAAATAAAATTGAAATAAATTCTCTCTAGTGTCTTTTACTGCCTTTTTTAAAAGTAATGCAAAGTTTACTGGAAAGCAATATTATTTAATTAAAGAAAATGCAAGCCCGTCTGGGTTGGAACTGATACTTATTACTGTTGCGTTCCGGTATGAAGGATAAGTGAGCCAGTGTAACTACAGGCAAGAAGGACATAACATCTTCATTTCCAAGGCTGGTGGCGAATTGGCGATGTAAGGAATCGTTAATAGTTCTTACATAGCTAATGTCAAAGGGCAGTGGTCATCACTAATTAATACCAGATGTCCCATTTGCCCATCTGCCTATTTATTACACAAAAGAAAAAAATATGAATTTTTCAACCAGGTAATAGAACAGTTTGAGAAATAGAAAACACCTTAACAAAGAAACTTTCCCGTATATAATGGTAAAAAGACAAGACAAATTTATTTAGCCTTTTACGGAATATATAGAAATTATTAAAAACATGATATTTAAATATGCGAATATTACGGCGCTCGTAATAATTCATTAAGCTATGTCTACGTGTAAAAGTAAAGCGCTATTTATTGTTATATTATGTGCATTGATAAAACAAAGCAAAACCCTATTATCCGTTTTATCGCCTTCTATTGTATTCTATTGAATAATTCATAAAAAAACATAAATAACTATAAAATTAACGTTTAAAAGTAAAAAGTGAAGAAGGGTTGGAGATAATTCCACCAGGCCACTCCATGCGATTACTACTTTGTCAAAATTTCGATATTAATCAGTGCCGGTGTAAGTGAAAACATTTACCTATTATAGTGCTACCTAAGCAAGTGCAATCGCATTGCATCGAGTCAGTGATTGCGTCAGACGGTCATCAGACACTTTTGTTTTTCAAGTTTCACATTACTTCGGTAATATCATAATTCAATTATTGTGATTATAACGAGTTGCAATTAACACATTGTATTATTATTTTAGTAATATCTGTTTTTTCTTTAATATAATAATAACGTCCTCCAGGCCGATTTCGGCCACGGCGGCCAATCTCAAGAGAAAACAGAAAACTTCAATAACTATTTCTAGACCCGACCTGGGAATTGAACACAGGACCACCGATTCTGCGGCTTTATATCAAGCCACTAAGCCAACGAGGCAATCAAAGTCGTTTGATATATATATTTATATATATTAAAGTAAACCTTGCTCTAAACGACTCGCTGTAATGTTCTTTTAAATTCATGAAGTTCAAAATGTGTTGTTTTATTTTTTGTAATCGGACTACTATTTCTTTCTTTATCCGTTGTATCAAAATAATTTATTCGGTCGTAATGAGTGAAATGATACATTAGTCTTTTTTAATCCAAAAAACCGCTAGCTTTAATTGGAAATTTTCAGTTGATCCAGCAAAACAAAGATTATTCTTCCATAATAATGATGACAGTTCGATTTTTTGCGGACGGGATTCGTTAATCAACAAAAAAATGGAATTAACAATAGTTGATCTAGAATATTTTTAATTAAAAGTCTGTTTAACCGGTCAAAAATGAGAACACTTAGCAGTCTATCAACTAAAATTTATTCGCGGTTTTAAATATACGTTAACATTTTTAACTGTCGGAATATAATAGTTAGAAAACAATGGCATACCTTATATTCGAATAAATCACAAACGACGTTGAAAACAAAATCGCTGGAGCCGTCTTTGTAATCATTTAAAGTGCATTTTTATACGCAATAGTTGAATAAGTATCGTGAATATATTTTTATCACAAACGTATAATTTGTTTAGCTTTATTTCTATCGGTGACAGAACTGCATAAAATATATGATATATACATATGGTTATACGTATTGCCTTTTATAAAATGTGCTCACAAAAATTCTTTATAAAAGTTTGCATGCGAGCCAGTCGTTAGGCTAAACCGCTGTAACTACTAGCTACCTGTCCCGACTTTACGCGAGTATATTAAAGTTTCACCTTCATGACCTTTTTTATGTAGTAATAAATATTATAATTTAATCTATATCAAGCCTGACTCGCCTGCCTAGATTCTAACTTATAAAACTAGATTCCAAGGTCCAGGGCTCAAATCCAGGATCGGACCAAAAGTAGAGTTTTTGGGTCGAGAACTGCTCTAGAGATAGGCTGTGTGTGGCTTTGCGCCTGTACTTTTTCCGGACAAGTGCAATTTCAGATATTGCTTTGGTTTTTTTGTACACGATTTTGACTAACAATAGTTAGTTTTCCTTGAAAATAATAATCGTGTACAACTTTTAAAGCCAATTTTTACTAAACTGTTATTTTTGTAGACATTGTGAGCAGCTAAAAATTTGATGTACAAAGTTTTTGTGTATCAGTTATTGTTTTGGAAGCATACGCTTGAAAAACCCTTGGATCGACATTTTTCTCTCCGACTACGATGATATAATAAGCGATATCCCAGATGCGTCATATTATACCATACTTTGAAGTCTATACCTTCATAAATATTTTAAATAATTACATCATTAAAATTCAATCGTTTTTGTTTGAATTTCGAAAACAAATGTATGTATAAAATATATTAGTATAGACTGGATTTTTTATTTATTGTATAGGAAGGCGGACGAGCATATGGGCCACCTGATGGTAAGTGGTCACCAACGCCCATAGACAATGGCATTGTAAGAAATGTTAACCATCGCTTACATCGCCAATGCGCCACCAACCTTGGGAACTCAGATGTTATGTCCATAAGCTTAAGAGTTTTACAAACCTGATTCGATTCGAAAAATCTTATAGCGGTAGACCATTTATTGAAAAAGGAATAAAAGCATATAGGCTATATAACATTACGCTACCACCCAAAGGGGTTGGAGAAGTTTGGAGAAGGTTGGAGAAGAAGAAGACTTTTAAAGCGATTTAAATAGTTTGAATATTAGTATATAATAAAGCGGAGCTTTTAGTGCGATTGTAACTACGCGGAGCAACTAGTCAATTATATTAACAGTGTTAAGTATTAGAAATACGCAAAGGACGAAACACGTGGAATTCATTTTTTTATTAGTGTTTTTTCATAAAATTATTAAAATATAAAAACAATTGCAAGAAAATTATAATATATTAGGTAGGTTTTCCTTGCTCTAATCGACTGACGACGACGATTAGGGGTAAAAAATCTTTGCAAAGCGAAAACAATGGAACGCGTTCAAAATTTTCGAATATTTTGTTTAAAATAACGTGAGTATAATTGTGATGTTGTGAACTAATTCCCGCTATGCGCCGCTATGTATATTTCTTTTTTTTTATTAGTATCAAACCGAAACGAGCTCTAATGTTTAGCCGACTTCAAAAAAGTAGGAAGTTCTCAATTCGTTGCTGTATGTTTTTTTTTTATAAAAGAGCTATATTTTCGATTGTAGATTTCGATTTGATTTGCATTTCAAAAAATATAAATGGAAATGAATGAACGAACTTTCTTGCATTCGAGCGTTTGTATCGAGTAAAAATGAATCAAGTGGTCTCGTTCTATGAAGATTTATGTCTGTTCAGGCAAAGTGGACTTGATAGTCTAGGGTGCATAGACGTTTACAATTTTTTTTCTATTAATATATTGCCTGAACAACTTCGCATGTAATAAACTATGCTGTGCTCCAAGTGGAAACATTGCCACAGACACAGCCTTATTTATAAATGGACGGTAGAATTTACTTAATATAAAACAAAACGTAATTATATATAAGAAAATATTAAATTAACGAAAACAACTTAAATTCCGTAATATATAACAGGAGAAATATTTAAAAGGTTTGTTAAATTGTTGAATATTTAAAATTATTTTATTATTGGATTATTATTGTTAGTATTAGTGTTAGAAAATGAGAACCAAAATTTCGCGATGCGTTTGAAAAATAAGAACCAAAAAAACAAAATTATGACATCAGCAGCATGATAAATTATTCTTAAATTACTATTTGAAAAAATATATACACATATATTGGAGATCGCGCTACAGATATTAAATAATGATATTGAAATCATGTGGGATCTAAAACTATTGTAGTAAAATCCTAAATAAAACTCGAATATTTAAAAACAAAATGTCATTTAAATTTTAAATAATCTTTATAGGAGTACTTTCCGTCCCCCAAAAAGTTTGAGACGTCTAAATCACAGTTATCAGACGCGGATTTCTGTTTTACAAACTACTCTTTGCAAAAGTACTGTAATTCGCGTTCTATTTTATTAAAGACTATAATATAATTTATATATATAATGTAATTTAAAAACAAATAATATAACGAACGTAAATTATTTTCGTTTCGCGAAAGTATTTGTAAAAGTTTTCACATTTAATTCGAACTAGTTGTAAACATTCGCAACTTTTCAATATATTTTCGCAGCGCTTAAATATAAATATTTATTAAGAATAAAGACTTACCTTTAATCGGTGATGAATGCGGTGATGGACTCTTACTGCTCGCGGATTTTCGACGTTAAACAATTTTTTAAAACAATTTTAACAATAATTTTCTGAGAATTATTTTATTTAGTCCATACCGTAGGGCGTTCGACCTTTCGGTAATGTAAGACACGGCGAAGGTATGTTTGTTTATTGATGAGCGCAAAGTTTGGGTTCGGTGAGCGTCCCGAGCCTAACGCGTTTTACCGCTGGTCGTCGCGAGTACCGACTGAACGCTCTGAGCGTTCCGCAGCTCCGTTGGCTTCAAGTAAGTACGCTTATAGTGACGTACCGAGTTTTATAGCTACGTTTACCGACACCTTACCGCCCTATGCGTATAAGCTCGTGCCGCTACGTTCTAGCCTCCCACGTAACGCACCCATAGAGGTTTTTATTTCTGTTTTATCATCCACGTTGCCTTTTAAACGCCACGTCCTTGAATAAAATCTGTGGCAGATATAGATGATTATTGAGTTTAAATGAAATTATAATACAATTATATTTTAATTGCAAACAACACACGTACTATTCAAATGTTTTATACTTTAATATATAGCTGAACGTAGCAAGTGTAACTTCACATTACAGCCGTCTGAATAAAATTAATGATCATAAATAAATTTTGTTTCAAAGTAATCCAAAAGATGTCACAAAATAAGTGAATTTTTTCATAAAAAAATTTAATATTGGACTAAAATTAATTGGAACGGTTCGAATTTACGGTCAAAGCTTGAACGCTGGTAAAAGTATAGATTTTATTAATTTACCAAAACATTAACGAGCGCTCCAAATATCGAATATCTATAATAATATTACAGCCGTCTCTATTTCTAAGCCCGGGTAGCGTCCCCTCGAAATACTTCGTCCCTTCGCCCAAAACTCCTATATACGCTATACTACTATATGTTTATATATATCTCAAATGTTTCTTGCATTGATCAATCGAAAAACAGCCTTTTGAGCGTGGGAAATTGTCCCGAATTAAAATGAGTATGAATGTCATTGACATATTCTGGCATTAGTTTTATTGAGTTTAAAAGTTTTAATGCAAATTTTAGGCGTCAGATGTGATTAGGTTACTCGCTTGCTTGAATTATGTTACACGAACAATTGTTTTCAAGAAACTATGATGTCGACGTCAACAATAAAGAAACCGGCCGAAAAATGGGCACTAAAGAAACGTTACACAAATACAAATGTCGTACATACATCATAAGTCTCATAAGTATTATCTTTCGTTCTATTTATTAGTTAGGTAATTATTTAAAATTATTACATTGAATTTTGTTTTTATCAATATATTATAATTGCATAAAAAATATATCTATAAGATTGCCATCTATTTTCTTCTGCGATTCGTCAGTCTAGTGTTTCTAGATATAAGTCCTCGTTTACCTAGCTAGTGGCAAATTTACGAAGCTACGCATTTCAAGGCCTTTGGTTCAATCCACGAAGCAGGCCAATAAATATAAGCGATACGTTATCGGTCCAATTAGTTTAAGGGTTTTTTTATGTTAAGAATTTCTAAGTAACTGGAACTTGGAAGTCGAGAATGTTCCCGTACCTCGGAAATGGAATGGAATGGCCATGCCATTGGTCCAGCACCCGAACACCTTTCGGTCGAATCAGCTTTGTTATCCCGTTAGATTATGAAAGTGAATGAAAAAAATGCTGCATTTGTCTTTGTTTACACACTTCTACACTAAAATATATCACGCGCACTAGGCTAATCTAGCTAGAGAAATAAATATATATTACAGTTCTAAACAGCATTAATATTTTTCACCAATTTATTGTTTTTTTTTCTAAAATGAAAAATCACACTTTTAGCTGTGCCGATTAATAAATTTAATTATTATATTAAGAAAACTTTGATTAATAAGACGCAAAAGTGTGGATTCCGTATTCGCTGATTTCCATAGAATAATTCAATTGTATTAAATTTTCTATGTAACTTGATTGTAAAAGAGCAACTACTAAGTTTGTTGCCCCTTTTCTCGATAGAACCATTCGAAAACATTCCGAACCGGTAGCAGCTTACATTTAATTTGATTTTGTTAAATTATGTTCTTCTAAAGTGCTCGCAAGACCCTAATTGAATGAAGTTTATTTTGATTTGATTTACTTCATTTTGTCAAGAATTATTCCGTCATAATTTTTTTTTACGTAAATTACGTATTTCTTATCCTAGGTTCCAAATTTACACTTGTGTAGAAATAGAGATGCGTTTTTGTTTTTTATTATATGTAATTATAATCAAATAGTTTTTATGTTAGTGTGATTTTAGAATGTTCTGTTTTATACGAATCTTTGTAATACAATATTTGTATAATCAAAGTATGTTTTCTTAACTTAAATTATATTGTTACTAACATACACAATATACACTTTACTACTATTTATTAATTTGTTTGTTTATTTGACGTAATGTAACACTTTTAGAATATAATAACACTAACATAAAACGACATTAATTAGTCCCTTTGCAAGGTAAGGGCTGATGTTCTTATTATAGAAAAGGGATCATTCAATAAATCAACAAATATAATACACAATGCATAAAATTAAATTTACATTATGCTTTCATAATAATATTGTTAAACAAACAATTTAAAAACAAGCAAAGTGGGACAAGATAAAACTACGAGAGACCAGATTATTGTACGGAAAAAGGAATAGATTATTCAGCCTGGGGTAACTAATGTTTAGAAAGTCGACAGTATTCCACTGCCGTGTATTGGAAACTAAGTAAATCCGTTGGTTCTGCGCCCGATGTCTCTCCGGTCGTGACGGATTTCCGTCTCATCTGACTATGTGGGTGGTGGGTATATTCAGCGCACCTGTGCACTGTAATATCTGCAGGCGTGTAGCCGCAATGGCTAGAAATTCGTTAAGAAGAACTTTATATATATCATGTATGTATTTTCGTCTCTATCGTCTTTTATTTCGAGCCCGTTGGCGTGGTTGGTAGATACTTGCCTTTCGCGCCTCTGCTCGTGGGTTCGTTTCCCACCCAGGACAGACATTTGTGTGCATGAACGTGTGTGTTTGTCCCGAGTCTGGGTATATAATTGATGTCAAACCGAAACACAATAATATAAAGTACTGCTGTTTTGCGGTAGAATATCTGATGAGTGGGTGCTACCTACCCAGACGAGCTAGCACAAAGCGTTACCACCGAATACCTTAAATTATCTCTTATATATATAGTGAGTGAACATACCTTATTTTAAATAATTTTAACACTTTTTTTTTCATATAAAACCAGTTTTTATTATGTAACGTTTTCCGCCGTGCATACAAATTATACATTTGAAAGAAATATTGATATTATTGGGTGACCCAAAATCATCGCAATCGGATCGCTGAAGATGTAATTCGTGCACGGGTGATATCGACAAACCACTTTCGATACGCAGTATATAAATTATTTTCAAACTAATTGTTTCAACTTTCAAGTAATATTTTCAAATATTTTATTAATTATTTTTATTTATCTATTTTATTTTATTAATTATTTTATTCTATACGATCGTGACAAAATAAATGATATATTCGTCTCAATAAAATATCGGTGTTCTAAATCAGAAAGGTCGATTGGATCGTCGAGGCTGTAAAAGAGAATAAACAAACTTACTTTTATATAATAGATAAAAGTCAGAGTCTTACCGTCAATTACTTTTAAACTAATCTTATAACACTAAAGAAATCGATTTTTGATTAATCCGTTTGTTTATAAATGAACATAATTTTTACATTTAAGCGTGATTACAATCTAATGCTTATGGATTATAAGTATAATTGTAGCTTATATGTAGGAATTTTTGTAAGTAAATATGATGATGATGAAACTCCTGGCCAATTTCGGATACATCAAGGGAGGCCAACTACGCAGGACATAAACCGATACGTCCGAAAAGAGTTCAAGCGATGTACATATGTCATTAACTGTTAGCCGAGTGTAAAGACTGTTAATGTAACTAACTTACTAACTTCTTACTGGCCCAACCCGGGAGTTGAACCATGACCTCGTATACAACCTTAAAGGCTAGCCACTAAACCATCGGGGCCGTTGGTAATATATACGGATATTTCTAACATTTTCTTAAAAGTAATCAAGTACAAACGTTTTGTAGCAGTGTGAAGAGCACCTCCTTTGTGGGTCTTTCATTATTCGATCCCCCCTTATTACATCGGTCGTAAACACCGCCTTTAATTAATCAGACACGGATGAGAACGAGAAGCCTAATGATCTTTGTCTATAAATAGTAAAGGCTTATTTTGTAAGGCTGCTATGCGGCCCCGAGTTCGAATCCCGGGTCGGTCTAATAAAATCAGAATTTTATTTTATTGTTATTTGTTTATAAGTTCTAGTATCGTCATATAATAGACCGACATCATTATATATGGTTATATTAATTCTCTTAGAAATATATAATGTATTTTTGTTGTAGTATATACATTGCAATGCCTGCAATGTCTTCCATATATATGTATGTGGGTTTGTGAGTTCCTAAGTATTTCATTTTATGAAGTAAGAAGACATCTGCCATATATTTAATTCGATTCATTTGTTTCATTTAAGAATAAAAGAAACTACGAAGATGATATGACTATTCAAAAAGAAGTCGATTGCAAATGAAAGTAAATTGTCAACACAAACTCATACAAATGATTATATAATAATATAATTTAATTTAAAATATATTATTATCACTTACTCAAGTTGAATAAAAATCTCAGAATATTTTAAAGTTAAATTAAGCGAGAATAACACTCCCTCTGTAAGTCCTCGTGAATCTCGGTTTAGATGAACAAACGAGAAATTGCCCGTGCAAAAAAATCTAATCATAACTTCATCTCCGCTATTTGTAAAATACGTCCGACCTGTTATTAGTTTGTTATTATGGCTTAGTACAAGCCCATATTGGTAGATACCACCCACTCATCTTATATTCCATCACTACACAGTAAAACTTTGTATTGTTGCGTTTCGGTTTGAAAGGTGAGTAAGCCAGTGTTTTCAACGTTGATGGCGCATTGTTAATGTAAAGAATGGTTAATATTTATTAAATTTCTAATGTCTATTTGAGGTGGTGACCACTTACCATCTCATCGCCCAATCACCCGTCCGCCTGCCTGTACCTATACTAGCATATAACCAAAAAAATATGTACTGACTCCGACGGTGATTGGACCAGTGAGCGCACTAATAATGTAGTCTCCTGTTGTTATTTGAACTGCTTTAGAATGAATGCGTTATTTCTAGTGTTGGACTATTGTATTACGATTGTAATGTTTTAACGCAAACCAATAAAACAATTTTTACCATCACTTGGGTACCTCACTTTTATCTTAACATTTTATTTAACTAGTAACAAAAAAAAATAAGCTAACACTTGTCAACAAATGACTATGAAAAAGTCAGTGAAGCGAAGTCGATGTTTGAGAGGCGCAATTAAATGAACCATTAGTTCAGATTTCCTCAATTTTCTCATGCTAAGTGCTTTAAGCGCGCACAATTACGAATTTTAACGCTGTTATTCCACACTGCCCCTTTTGTTCCAGCCTTTATGTTTTATTGATACGACTGGAGAAAGGGAATGCCGGATCAATACTTTTATATACTAAAAAGTATTAAAAATAATTAGATTTATTTAAAATGAACATAACGTTTTAAATTTAGAATGCCGTGACCCAGTGGTTAGAACGTGTCAAGCCTAACCGATGTCCGCGGATTTAAAGCTAGGTAGTCACCACTGCATTTATTAGTATTTAATTTGTTTTTATAATTTATCTTATGAAGGAAAACATCGTGACGAAACCCGCATGTGTGTAATTTCATTGAAATTCTGCCATATGTATATCCAACAACTTGCATTGAAGCAGCATGGTGGAATAAGCTCCATAAGGTCAAATGAGAGGAGGCCTAAGCCCACCGTGGGAAATTCACAGGTTACTTAACTTTATTTTGTTTTAAATATATTTCTTACTAGTTTCCTTTTCGTATTCGTTTTATTTCTTATTAGTTATATGTACTGATTAGACAGTGAAGAGATGGGCTTCCACTTCCACGGACCTGACCAGACAGATTGAAGTATTTTTTTTGTCAAACATATCCACTTCCTCTTCGATGGAACTCTCGGACCCAGGACAGTAAATTTCGCTATTTTTTTCTAAATAAATGTAGTCGTGGTCAGTAATTCAGTACTTAGCTCGATATTCAAGATTTCTCAAAAATAACTATAATGGTGCCATCTCAACAGTAAAATACTCTATAATAGATAAAATGATTTAAAACATTTTCCAATAGCGAGATTTATATGTCGCTCATATCCCGATCATAGTATTCGTATACATGATGTTTAGGTACACGTTAATATAATGGAACAGATGCCTTTAATATATTCATTAATGGAAAATATATGGCTCTTATTAGTATAGTTTCAAATCAACACAAATTAGCAACCTAACTTATCTATATATGTAAAAGAGGATGTTTGTATACATCGACATCGATAAACTCAGGAACTATTTGACCGATCATTATGAAAATTGGTATGTTTATGTATTTTTTCGGAGAACGGAGATATAAACGGAGAAGGTTTATATGCTATGCCCATTGATGTAATTTGCCATCATGCGGCGCTGTAAAGTATCGACTTCCACCCCGCTCAACTTATTGTCATAAAACTTCAAATATATAATTTGTTATTGTAAATAAAAATAAAGCAATAAAAAAAAACTTATAATTATTATTTTAAAATAATATTATGTACAAAAAAAGTGATTCAACGCAGAGGGGATTTTTGACGGTTTCATAATAAAAACGCGTACTAAGAAAGGATTTTTGGAAATTCCTCCCCTAAAAGGTTGTAATAAGGGATGAACCGTTGCATGGAAATCTGTAATTTTTAAAGTTAGAAGCATGATATTTCGTACACAAGCTTCTGGTTAGAAATAAATAAGAACGCAAATCAGAGTTTTCCAAAATTCACCACCTAATAGGGTGAAATAAGGGTTGAAGGTTTGTATGGAAGGTCCATCTATTTTGACAATAGGAGTATGAAATTTTACATACAAGCCTCTGGTTAGTAATAAATAAATACGTATTTCAGGGTTTTTTAAAACTACCCCGCAAGAATGTGAAATAAGGGTTGAAAGTTTGTATTGAAGGTCCATCATTTTTGATGTAAGAAGCATGACATTTAATTTTAAAGCTTCTGAGCAAAAATAAATGAATACTTATGTTGTCATTTTTGAAAATGTAACCCCAAACTCCAGAAATGGGTCGAAAACTTTAGTATAAAAAAATGGTCTGTTCTGCTTGAAACTTACTGTTTTTACAGTAAAAATAGACCATAGTTAACCTATTTTATTATTTCTTATTTTATCGCGGGCAAAGCCGCAGATAAACCGCTAGTATTATGTATAGGAATAGTTTATTGTCATGTTTTTATGAGATGTTTAAAATTTAATTTTTTATTTTGTCATATTTTTAAGTTTCCTTTGTATACCGTTTTATTTAAGTTTCTTCTGTAACTTTTGTTTATCAAGTATCTCTTACGTAACTTTTGTTAATTCTACTATGTCATTTTTAATTGGGTCCTCGCGGTAATGGCGAATCCTAGTGCGAGGACACCTGGCAATATTGTTACAAACTGTGATATCAAATGAACGAATTTGAATTTTGACGTGACAACGTCTTATAAATTGGTTTGCCGGGTGACACTTCAAGAAACTGCGTTACGCTCCGCTCACGTTATGCGCTCACAATGAGAGCGAGTGAGAGGCACGCGTCCCTTCCACTCGGGCATGGTTAGCCCGCCTAAGAGCGAGAGAGACAGACATAAAAAGTGAAAGGCACGCGTCCCTTCCACTCGAGCACAGTTAGCCCGCCTAAGAGCGAGAGAGACAGAGCGAGAGAGAGAGAGTGAGAGAGATAGGCATACACACCGGTTCATGTCTTGCGCTTCTATTTCGCTTAGGCGCCTGCATACAAGTTTACACGTTGCCAGTTAATTGTAAAACGATTGTGTAGTGATAATGTGAATTTCATATATTATTATAATTTAATATGAAATTCAGTGCGAGATTCTTTGTATAAATTAATGTTTTAAATATAATTCTTTGTATAAATAAATGTTTTAAATTGTTACTATTATTTCATCCTTCTTCCTACTATACGAATGAATATTCACATTAAAATTATTTTACCACTCAAAGTCGTTGTCACGTAAAACTTTCGCCCGTATACCGACTTTACAGGCAACCAATTTTTTTTTTAATTTGAAAAACCTTAAAAGAAATAACAATCACGTACATCGTGGACGTGGTTATATCACTTGATCAGTACAACGTAGAAGAAAACGATAAAACTTGGTATATTTGAAACCTCTAAATATGATGTGCACTCAAATTTGAATTTTAAAATTTATGCTCACGCTCTAATTCACGCTCAAAGAATTTTCCCTACAAAGAAACTTTTAAGATCAAGTATAAATATATCTTCTACATAAAAAAATCTATGCATAAAATATTTTTAAATTTCTATAAACCATTATATACATAATTCAAGATTTAATGTAATACTCAAATGGTACGGCACAAAAGTCTGTTATAGATTATAAAGCTAAATAATTGGTTTCTTGAACAGACTCAGTATCTACAAATGCAGATACATTAAGGGTATTGTAGAACAACATACTACGACATCCTACTACATAATAGGTCAAGTTGACGAGCCCGTTGGCGTGGTTGGTAAGACACTTGCTTTTCACGCCGCAGGTCGTGGGTTCGATTCCCACCCAGGACAGACATTTGTGTGCATGAACATGTCTGTTTGTCCTGAGTCTGGGTGTAATTATCTATATAAGTATGTATTTACAAAAGAAAAAGTAGTATATGTAGTATATCAGTTGTCTGGTTTCCATAGTACAAGCTCTGCTTAGTTTGGGATCAGATGGCCGTGTGTGAATAATGTCCCAAGTCCCAAGTTATAAGTGTATATGGGTATGTTTTGCATATTGCCCGTAGATTATGAAATACACTTACTAATAGACTTTAAGAAGATTAATTTGCATAAACTATACTGGTCATAACGCATCCATCAGCAGTCAACACGAATGTCACTGAGCACTTCAATAATTCATGTAAAGATGACGAGCGTTGATGTCAATACCCCGCAAGCCACCCATGTGACACCCCATACTTGAGTCCATACTCCTGAGAAAGCGTGATCACCGACATGATCTGGTTAGCATAGCGACCGTACCAATATGTGTCTTGCTCTTTTACACGATACGTTAATAAAGCTTTATTTTAATATCCATAAAAAAGCATCTCTTTCTTTTCAAAGGTGAAGAAAACTTTTAATATAATTACAATTAAAGCCAGAGATAGTCATTGTTAATAGTTTTATAAATGAAAATATTTTTAAGAAGCGACTACTAATCGACCTTAGCATCGCATAAAAATATACCTTTTAAAAAAAAACAAGGAATAACATTATTTATATAATCTCTTTTCGCAATTTGTTTAATGCTACGATCGTTCGTTACGACCGTAGCACGCTTGTAGCATACCTTTTGTATTTGCTGCAGGATCGCCGTAAGCGCCCACTTCTTGTTGATACACGCACTGGTTTTAAATATCCGTGTAGCAGTTTTGTTATGCTTTAACGTCTTTGTGTCACATTTTTCCATTCACTGATACTTTTTATTAAACTTTTAAATATTTGTCAATTTCAAAAGTTAAACCAATATTTTCATTTATCAATTATTTTATTTTAAAGTATAAATTTTGGCAAAATCTTCAGTCTGAGAACTTAGAATTTCTTGTTGTTTCTTTTAATTTCAAATACTTCTAAGACCCTTGTTTATGTGAAGGCAATATGTGAGGCAAATACGCCAAGCTTTGGTTAAGTAACCGAATATACCACCATGGCATTTTATAACAAGAGTTGCCTGTTGGTAGCACATTTACACACTTACCTGATCTGAAGCTCTATTATAACAACAAATTGAACGTTATGTACAATATATTAAACTTTAGAATGACATCACCAACCGAAATCAGGTATGACCGGTAAGCAGTCATATAATTGACTAGTAAGATATAGTGTAGTATGATGAAGAGATTTTTATGGTAATTATATGTATACTGATAAGTTTAATAGAAAAATGGTACTAACTCGGTGATTTGAGATGAACTAATTTATAAGTATGAATATGTTTTAATTGATATCGATGGTCGTTGTGTTCGAAGCTTTACGTGTAGGTTAATTATGTACGTGGACCGAAAAAAGATTGTAATTCATAATTACATATTAATTGCACTTTATCAGAAAACTCATTTATGGGTAGAATTCATAGAATACAAATATAAGCGAAGTGTTTTAAAATTGAATTGCAATACTGATTATTTATGTTAACCAAAAATACTTTCAATACAAACCTACTATTACTACAAGGCTATCCTTTTCCAGAGTATGTTTGAACGCGATAATCTCCTGATCTATTAATACTAATTATTAACAATATACTATTTATTGAGAAGGTTTATCTATACTTATATTATAAATGCGATAGTAACCAATATGTCTTTTGAGCTTTCCACTAAACCGTATTTGATGAACATTTTTATACCTATCACTTGTACTCTTACTAGTGGTTTAAGCTGCGCAAAATCTAGTTGACTATATAACATCTTGCAATAGCAGAAGCGTTCACACTTTTATACAGATATATAAAAAACGTTAATCCGAAAAATATTTAAGTATATAGTTAAAACGTTATCCCATTTATATATCAGGAGGTATAAGCGACGCCTGTTTGTCCGATGATTTGGTTGATGATGATGATGCTTCTATATTTTAACTTGACTATGTGTGCTATATATAGGTTTTAAATTACCTCGTTGGTTGGCTAGAAGTTAGCCTTTGTGGAAACGACCGAACACTACGACCCATGAGGATCGCCAGATGGGGGCTACCAGATAAACCAAGTACCGTGGAACCAGGTATCAGGAAACAAGACATATTGCAGATTCATCTGCAAAGTAATTCTGAAATTTCGAAGGTCTTTCAGTCTGTGCCTCGGAAAAGACATGAGGCCATTGTTATTGCGCATGAACACCTGAAAATGTGCCTATAATCTCTATTTTTAATTAATTATTTTCTGCCTGTAGCCCTGTCCACGTTTCAGTGGGGTAGGGCATGTGTTACATACCCTTTTATGCCCTTTTGTGTACCCATGACAGTATTTATGATTAATTTCATGACGATCAATTGAGTAGTTAAGACGTAAAATCGTAACAAAAAATCACTTTCTATACTCCTATTATTATACAATTATATGTACATACATATAAAAACCGTGAAGATAGTATAAATTTACATAATGATGTACAATTGATAATGTATTTTGAGAAATTATATTGCTTATGCAGCGGAATGTTGTCACCAACAAATATCTCTAAATTTCATAATTTTATATCTTTATCAAAAGTCGAGATGGCCCAGTGGTAAGAACGCGTGAATCTTAGCCGATGATCGTGGGTTCAAACCCAGGCAAGCACCACTGAATTTTATGTACTTAATTTGTTATTATAATTTATCTCGTGCTTAACGGTGAAGAAAAACTTCGTGAGGAAACCTGCATGTGTCAAATTTCACTGAAATTCTGTCATATGGGTATTCCACCAACCCACCCGTATTGGAGCAGCTTGTTGGAGTAAGCTCCAAACCTTCTCCTCAAAAATAGGAGAAGGTTTGTTTTTAAATTGGCCTTAGCCCAACAGTGGGACATTCACAGGCTGTTACTACTTTATATCTTTCAACCTTTAGCAGTTGAAACTCTTGGGGGTTGAAGTAATAGTTCAAAACATTTCTAAAAGATATAAAACACCTTCTGTATCCACTAATGACAGGATGGGCTGATTCATTTCACAATAAGAGAATCGGAATTGAAATTAAAGTAGTGCTGGGTAGGTTCAACCCACCAATCAGATATTCTACCGCCAAACAGCAAATACTAAGAATTGCTGTGCTCACATTTGACAACCGTGTAACTAAGCTTTACTCGGTGGTAGAGCTTTGTGCAAGTTCGTCGGGGTAGGTACCACTCACTCATCAGATATTCTACCACAAAACAGCAGTGCTTTGTATTGTTGTATTCCAGTTTCAAGGGTGAGTGAGCCAGTATAATTACAAGCACAAGTGGCATAACATCTTAGTTCCCAAGGTTGGTGGCGCAAAGGCGATATAAGCGACATTAACATTTCTTACAATGCCAATGTCCATGAGCGTTGGCGATTAATTACCATCAGGTGGCCCATATGCTCGTCCGCCTACCTATACAATAAAATTTAAAAAAAAAGGTAAAAAAACGGTTAATATTACCTATAGCGCCAATATCTATGCGCTGTGTTGACCACATACGAAAATAAGACTTATTATACTACACATTATTAATTATTATATACATTACAAAATAATTATTATATACATTAAATAATATAATATAATAATAAAAAAATTGCCATATAAAATTTAATTAGAAAAGTTTTATCAAAATATAAAAATATTTTGCCTAAATGATCACTTTTCACTTCCACCGTGGATAACCGATTAACTTTGAATGAGATGTTAGTTACGGACTTTGCTCGTTAACTCGGGAATGAAATCCGTAACGCTTTGGACGGCTAGCGTATTTAACTAATATTTTAAACATGCACTACCGATGCATAGGCTTAACGACAATTACAAAATAACGATAATCTTACCACTCTCTTTTACATGATACATGGTTATACAGACATAAGCCATATATAGAACACCAAATTATAAATATAATAATAATGTTTATTTTATAAATAATATAAAATGTTTTATATATAAATACTAATATATAGATAAGAATATGAGTTATGTCGATGTTTTGATTAAAATATACGGCTGCAAGAGCTAAATTTAGTGGATTTTGTTTTCTATTAAGATATTCTCATTTTCATTTAGACACATTTGTGATAAATAGGGTCCGTCTTCGCTGAAATTGGTCAAACGAATCAATATGTATTTTTGGGTAAGTTCAAGTTTTGTTATTATCATATAAAATAAATAATTACTTTTTTATTGCATAGAAAGGCGGACGAGCATATGGGCCAACTGATGGAAAGTGGTCACCAACGCCCATAGACATTGGCATTGTATAAGATGTTAACCACCACCAACCTTGGGAACTAAGATGTTATGTCCCTTGTGACTGTAACTGTTGCCCAAAGCTCTACTTGTACTTTACAAACATTATTTATCTTGTTTTTCTTAGAACCACCATTGCTTAGAAATCACCCTTTGAAACATCGCAAATAATAATATGCACTTTTACCTCCGATGATAATTATAGGTGGCCGTATATAAAGATGGCTGGTGAATAATTAATAATCCAGCGAGTACTCGAAAGCATTCAAGTACATACTAGATTATCCATTATCACTTAGGGTAGCTGCTCAGGAAAAAAAATTACAGTGTAGTCTGGGAAATAAGCTACTTAAAAAGATCCAAATTTTGCAAATATTATGGCAACCATACTGAGGAGAATAGATTTTTTTTTTTTAAATAACTGAATCGTTTAAATTTCTTACCATTGATTATCAAGTTGTTCATTGGCATAAAAAAAAAACAAAAACAGTTACATGTAGTAACATTAAAATTTGCATTTTACTTAAAAAAATAAACCTGTTTTCAGCCGAGTTTTACGTTTAAACACTGCTTCGAGTGTGGATTTAAGAGATTTGCATAAAAAGTCAATTCATTCTCATGTCCTTTGGGCGTGTTTATTTTTAAAGTATGTGTAGCAAGTAAGTGCCGTGTAAATGTAAATTTTTAAATACATTCTATAGCTATCGTATTTCAAACGGAGGTCGAGAACCCAAAGGGTTCGGGAATATAGGGTTAGATAACCCATAAACGAAACATCCTACTGAAATATATTAATTAAATACAAACATATAAAAGTAAGTTTCTCTCAGTTATATTAAATTTAATTTACTTTAAGCTTCTTGAGAATTGGGATAGGTTTTCCTGCCCCCATCATGAACTAATTAAACATAATTAGCCTTAAGCTTAAAATCACCATTTTTTATTGAATAGATAGGTGGACGAGCATATGGGCCACCTGATGGTAAGTGGTCACCAACGCCCATAGACATTAGCATTGTAAGAGACGTTAACCATAGCTTACATCACCAATGCGCCACCAACCTTGGAAACTAAGATCTTATGTCCCTTGTGCCTGTAATTACACTGGCTCACTCACCCTTCAAACCGGAACACAACAGTACCAAGTACTGCTATTTTGCGGTAGAATATCTGATGAGTGGGTGGTACCTACCCAGACGAGCTTGCCCAAAGCTCTACTTGCACTAAGCTCACCCAGTTAACTACCATAACGTAATAAAGAATATCATTTAAAAATCGAACACCATACGTATAAAGTAATGAATTAAAACATGTAGTGAGGTTTCCACTGTTCAACCTATTTCACAATGGATAATGCGGATAATGGGGATATGCCTTCTTTGCCTCACTTCGCGGTCACACGTATTTCCTGTAGTTTTCACAATTATTAATTAAAAGTTTAAAAATCTATTCAAATATTATTCCCTAATATTTAAATTTATCGTTGTTTAATTACGTTTTATTGAATAAATCTTAAGTGTTCTTATAAAATATTATTAATAATTATTTTAGTTTTATATTATTAATTAAGAATTTGATGTTTTAACCAACGAAACTGATGAACGGAACAGTGCTTACCGGACATGGCAGTTTCGTGAATTACCTGTTTGTTTGGTGTATGAGCTGATCACGTGTCTAACTCATATAAAACTGATAGATATTTAAAAAGTTTCATCATGTTTCACCGTATTTTGCATTGAATTTACGCGCTAATGTTACTACAATACATATTAGTTTCTTGTTTGTTACCCCATATCAACTTTCCGGTTTCTATTTATAAAATCAAATTCAAAAATACACCTCAAGCACCTTTGAATCATTAAAACAAAAATCGGTTCTCAATGCTGATTCTACTGAGAAAAACGGAAAAATTATATAGTCACTTTACTATTTCTATCGAAATACAAGTTAATTTATATGTATATAAGATGACCAACGAATATTACTACTACGCTGAGTCATCATCTACGAATATCATTTAGTATTGACTAAAAAGCCTTATACATAATGTATTATTATGTATATTAAAATATCCAAACAATATAATAAAATTATGCAAAACAATTTCGTCAGAATTCTTTGATTATTACAAGTTTGTCTAATTGTAGTCTGTCTGTCTCGTAAATATAACGTTTATTATAAAAAAAATAATGAATATCCAGCAACAAACCCACTGAGAATTCATAGATATTGATTGATTCAAAACAGATTGTAAGATTGCAACGTCGCATAGCTAAGCGTTCTCTCTGATGAAATGTATAAAGCACGTTTCATTCGATACATTTGCCACGAATATTTTATGTTAAAGGTAACATTTTATTTGTATAATGTTGGATACGTTCAGTTATTTAAATAAACAACTCTTATTCCGTTTTCTAGCTTTTATTTCCACAATAATTTCCGTCTCTGTTCGCGTCTATTTTACAATTCACTCCAATTTTATCTTAATGTCATTTTATTATGTCATTTGAAAACATAATAGCACCTCTATATGATAATAAAAACTCTTTAGTAAATTTACAACCCGTTATTATTGAATTACTGAATAATTGCGATTGCCTAATAAAAATTCATGAAACTTGTTATTCAAATATACATATTCTTACAATTAATAAAATAAATAAATCAACCGTCGCTTGATATTGATACTTGTACCTTATTGGTAACAATTAGTTAATTAACCTAACAATAGGTATGTATGAATATATCTCGGCAATAGTATTCCTTCATTTTAAGTGAAATACGAAAATAATTAAGCTATTATTTTAATAAAAGCTTTTTTATAAAAAAATTATGACCGTCTAATAAACATGACTTTCGAATTTGAAAATCGAATACGAATACGAATTTGAAAATCACATTTCAATAGGGTTGAGTTTAAATCATATAAAAGGCACTAATTGTTTACCATTATTAATATAACTTACTCTTTTTGTGAAGTTTAAAATATTCCCTTATTTTTAAATGAAATAGCTTTCGGCAAAATAAGAATAAATTTACATTTGAGAGCACCGACGCATATGTATTTCACTTCTGCCGAATAGATGTAAGTCTCTCTGTAGTGTTAGCGATATAATTTTTTTATTCGAAAAGTTTTTTGATTTCAGCTACTTATTCGAATGTAATGAAAGGCCAATGTCGATCAACGCAACTAAAGTTATTTTCGTACCGCATTTCACGCTGACCAATCGAGCCGTGAAGGCAGCACACTTACCTATTTACAAGCCTAGTAAGAAAAGGATTTTGAATATTTACTTATAATTTAATATTACTTAAACGACCATATTAAAAACGAACCGCGTGAGCCTTGTGATTAAAATACGAAGGTCATAAACAAAGACCGAAGTTTCAAATCCGAGTAAGTAATATTGCTTTCTATGTGCTTATTTTTTGTTTATAATTTATAATAACCTGTTCAATGGTAGAGTAAAATACCGTAAGGAACATGATGATTATTGAATATATCTCATACTATCGCAAATGGCACTTCAGACATTTTTATCGTATTGTTATTTTTTAAATTTATTTATATAAAAATAGCTCTGCCCCGCGGTTTCACCCGCGTATATTTAATAATAATATAATGAATAAAACTGCACGCTATTTAGATTATTTCCGTTATTGTCTGTTATGCAATCACTAGAATTAGATAATTAGATGAAGGATTAGATATTCGTTTCAAGGTATATATGCAACTTTTTAACTGAAAGCATACTGTCAGGTTGGTCTAGTGGTATGACACCGGTGCCTATCGGGCCCTGGAGACGTAGGTTCGAACCCTGCATCTGACACATCATGATATGTATCTTTGATTTTTGTGTTTTTTTCATTATGTTTTTTTTTAAATAAATTATACTTGCGAATCACACCGGTTTCGTACGTATTCAATTTACAAACAACTAAGAAAATGGGAAGTGCCCTTAGCAAGTAAATATTACTTGGTAGAGTTGTGTGCAAGCTCGTCTGGGTAGGTACCACCCACTCATTAGATATTCTACCGCAAAATTTGGTATTGTTGTGTTCCGGTTGGAAGGTTGAGTGAGCCAATGTAATTACAGGCGCAAGATATAACACCTTAGTTAACAAGGTTGGTGGCGCATTGCCGATATTTTTTCTAAAGAAATATACAATGCCACTGTCTATGGGCGTAGGTGACCACTTACCAGATGGCCCATATGGTCGTCCGCCTACCTATACTATAAAAAAAGGATAACTTTTATTTATAAGTTCATGTAAGTAGGTCTTACATCAAATGGTGGAATTTCTATAAATCCTTTCTTAGTACGCGTTTTCATTATAAAATGCATCAACTGTCAAATTTTCAAGTCTATTTATATATAAAACCTTTAACTTTCATGAATGTTAGAAGTCTATCATCAAGCACAAAATATACGCACACCGACTATAGTGTGTATATGACCTAAAGACGTTTATTGTTAGCTTAACTTAACCCATTAAAGTAGGATAAGGACTATGATGGGAATTTATATTAAAAGTTTAGATGGTACGTTTATGCTTCTAGTTCTTGTCTGCGTTTAGTAAAGGCGTAATATCAAAGCGCTTTGACTCTCTTACTAATTATATATTTACATGGCTCCTTGACTTTAACTGTTTCAAATAAAATAAAACCAGTAACAAAGTGTCGAAATCACCGATCAATAGTAATTAATTTTCTTTATTTACTACCAACGTCATAGACGGGAAAGTTTATTTGTTGGTCGACTCAATCAAAACAATCAGTGCGAGTTGTTGACCAAAGGTCGCTTTTGACGCGTGATTACATGGACCAACCCAGAAGACTTAATCGACCTTACGGCCGCAGGTACGTTCAAAGACCATGGCCCGGGAGACGCCATTGTATAAAATGCATTCAATATATTATATGCAGTTAAAAATGCATAACATCAATTAGAAGGCAGACGTGAATCATAGAAATTGATGGTCAATTAAAAAACTTATCATTAAAGATAAGCATTAAACAAATATAAGGAAAAAGTACAAGGGGAGACGACGAGCTATCCGCACAGCCACCCAGAGGGAGTAGACAGCAGCGGTGGAGAGGGGCATAACAAAAAGCCTTGACGTTTGCTGTCACGGCATATGAATATTAATTACTTTATTGAAAAAAAATATACGCATTATGCTTAGTTCAAAATTGATTTAAAATTATAAAACTACTACAATTTACTCTTCTCAACTTATCTTAAGCTAACACAATTATATAAACGTTGGATACCACACTGGAGACCTCGTGAGACACTTGGTAACACAGGGTATACACCAAACCATAAATATGACATGATGTTTAAAAGATAAATAAGTTATAATAAATAACAATAACAACAAACCTGGTGGTACGACTCGGTACAAGTCAATCTAGGTACCACTGGCTCGTCACATGTTATCCCATCGAACATCTATACATAGTATTGTATTCCGGGTGGAAGTTTGAGTGAGCCAATTTAAGCCACAGGTAGTAAATATATTTATCATTACATTCATATATCATTAAGTTTTCAGTGTCCACAGAAGCCAGTGTGTTGAGCAATGATTTCACTTTGTTCCCGGTCACCTTCAATGTGGAATACTTTGTCATAAATGTATGTTGGGACATATAGTAGAAACGTCTCGAGAAAGCTGTCATGGTAATTGGTATGTGCACTTTATATAACATTTTCCTGACAGTATTTTTAAAATAAATAATCGAGTGTTATAACTTTTGGACTTAATCTAATTCAAGTAAAAGGGTATCACCACCGCCTGTGAAGGATATACAATAATTATAGTAAGATTTTTAGCGATATCCCCTGACTTTATCATAACATTAATTATTATTTTACGAGCCCTGATTGAGAGGAATGTTGCAGAACCATACAAATATGTGAGGTTATGATCAATACCGATTCGAAGATATTTGATTACATTCTACCTTTCATTTTCCTTGCAACTGCAATTTCAAATATCAGGTATGCTATTAGGTATTTGTATTTAAGATTCTTTAATTAGAGTGAAATAACATTTAAGTGTTTTCCTTATCGACACTGAGCTTAAAAATTAAATTTTAAAATTAGCATGACATAAATTATCCATACAAATTTAGATCTCAATGAAACCCAAACTAACCATCAACTATTTTTATTATACACAATGTACGAGTTACAACTAAACATTTTAATTTGTTTATCAACGCAATGGAATTCTTTGGTCGTTTAGTTGAACTCAGCTCAAACAATCCCGCCAATGTCAAGGAATTTGTTTATTTAAACACTAAATCTATTTTATGTAGATGTTAGGAGGTTTATTATAATGGAATTGCCTTTCAAAGTTTCGCAACAAATGCGTAATCTTACGATTTATTGTAAGTGTCACTATTAATTCATATTATAAGAAATTTGCGTTTCTGTAATAGAATTTATTACTTTTATGTTATCTGAGATGAATCATTGGAAATAACATTATTTTGAGACACTTATATACATATTATAATATAACAATATTGTAATTTTTAGATTAAAATTAGACACTGTCACAGTAAGAACCATACATATATAATTCCGTCAATGGTTTTTTTTTTTTATTTATTTACATTAAAACCTTAACTAAATACAAATAACATTTAAAAATAATTATTATACAAGTCGTGACCGCGTGGAATGGTGGCAAGAATGCTAGCAGCATTTCCCCTTTGAATGGCAATTCCGATTCTCTGGGCGAAAAATGAACCAGCCCTCTTGTCACCGGTGGAGGCAATAAGGCGAGGAGTAATATTTTGGATAAATTTTTTAGTACTATTACTCCAAGGTCCAAGCGTTTCAACTGCAAACGGAACAAAAATATAATTTGGAATAAGAGACGAATATTTGTTACGTTTGTTCGTTTCAGCTTTTTCCGCGGCAGCTCCGACTTTTAACATTGTTTCCCTGATATGAGACGGGGCCAGTGTGTCAACACATATTGCGTCCCACACAAGGGCCCGTCCTCGTTCCCAGGGAACCAATGTCAGTCCATCAGGTCTCTTGCCATCATCACGACTAATTCCATGAGGCTCAATAAGAGCAGGAACGTCAATGGTGGCAAGAGCCCTTTTAATAATATCATTAAGAGAACCATGGCGGAAAAGCCTCCCTGAACTCTTTGGACAAGAAAGACCGTGTAAGCCGAAAGAGTCAACCTCTTAATTCAATGTTATCTTAGATGTTATATCCCTTGTTCTAAAATTCCTCTGGCTTACTCACCATGCTCACCATAATGTACCAATTCTTAACAATGTAACAATATTTGTTAATAAATTAATTATTTAAGTTATTAAGACATCATTATTATCATCTTCATCGTCACTATCCGTGGGAAGCCACCATAGTGGAGGATATGACTGTCATTACACTACATAATAAATTACTTGTATATAATGAAATTAATATTTTATTTCACGATTTACAATCATAATGTAAATATAAAATGTTAATATACGTTTTGAAAAATATTCTAATTCAAATTTTAATATCTTATAATTCACTTGGCCTACGCACTATAATTTTAATTTACCAAATAATCTATATACGCTTAAATTACAGTATCGATATTTGTATAAGAAATATTAATAGAAACCATTTGTACATTATACAACTATACTTTATACAACTAGGCGTTACGATATGGTAACATTTAATTCAATTGAAGACAACCATTTACTTAAGTCAAATCAATTGGAGACATTAGTAATAGTTAGTATTACTAATGTATCCAATAGATTTTCTCCCTTCTTTTGTACTTCTCCAATCGATTCCTATGCCAATTTTTATTAGAAGCCAGCAGCAGATCCAGCAGTTCAGATGTAACTAAGTAAGAAACATTCACAATTTTCGTTAACAATAATAATAAAATACAAAATAATAAGGGTAAGAAGAAATTCAAATGAATTAATATAATAAAAATTAATTAATTAATTCCCAATTTGATTTGGATAGTAATTTAATTTTTAAAATTCGAGTGGACTAATAATAAGATCAAAGCAGCGAAGCAAAACTTTGAAGGCCCCGAATATATTGATATGCCAAAGCTTCGTTTAGTGAGAGAAAACCACGTGTTCTATTGATATTTTTTCATACACGTACACAGTCGTACTTTTATCTCTGAAAAAATATCGGATATGCAGATTGAATAATATTTACATCAAAAGTCTGCACCATCGCAACATGATACAAAATGTTCCTTTAATTTCACTTTTAATTTTAAAAATACTTTTGAAATATGCGTTTTTGTAACGACAATTTGAAATTCAGAATATTATAATTTATATGTATCCAGTATTTATATATAATTCAACGGCTTGTAAAGGTAAATAAATAGAGAAGAGAATTTAAATAAGATGAAACAAATATATTTAAAAAATAAACTTCCATGATGCCTCACTTCCACTTCTCAAACTTAAGTGCCAGAAAGACATGGAAAGGAGACTCTTGGGTGTACAACTAAGTGACAGAATGACGCAGCATTATAAGATGTAACAAAAACCACTCTAGGTGTTATATAGAAACGCTTAAAGTAAAACAGAGAAAAATAATAGATTAAAAATTGGCAATAGACGTAAAATGAGACCAATTGAAGTGCTGTCTACGCCTCGTAGACAATTCTAACATCTGCAAACATAAGTAATAGTTTTTTAACATAGTATCCGAATATTGAATAAATGTGAATGTATGTATAAAAAACATAACCTACATTATAATAATTGTATGTTTAATCAATAACTTGCCTAGACCCATTTTACTGTAACAGCCTGTGAATGTCCCACTGCAGGGCTAAGGCATCTTCTCCTTTTTTTGAATTGAAGGTTTGGAGCTTATGGAGGTTGGTGGAATACACATGTGACAGAATTTCAGTTAAATTTGACACATGCAAGTTTCCTCAAGATGTTTTCCTTCACCGTCAAGCATGAAATGAAATGGTTAAGATTTACGCGTTCTTACCACTGGGCCATCTCAGCTAACCATTATTTTTTCGTAATTACGTAACATTTTTATACTATTCAACTTAAAACTTTTCTTAAATCAAATCGATTAATTACATAAACGTAGCTATTTAATGTTCTTTATCAATCAATGAGAACGCAAATATCGCCTTAAGGTAGTCTCACACTGCTAGTAAAATCGCAATTCGCGGCCCCGATAAGATCACAAAAATCACATTATTTTTTGTCACTTATTGTGTGGATATTGTGTTCCGCATAGTTTATCTAATCGTTTTTTATTTTTATCAACAACAATCAATAAAATGTGTTTTCAAGTTTAAAATTCTAAAAAAAAATATATTTTATTCTAATATTCTATACTTAATTTATAATCCTTACTATTTTTATAATGATATAAATACATTTCCATAACCATTAGGCTTACTTTCTTTTTAATATAGCCTACATGCGATATTTAAAACGCAGCGTTTGTAATATCATATGAAAGTATTTTATGTTATAACCAAAACAATTACAGGTCACGTTTAAGTCAAATAACAAACAGAAAATTGTTTCATAAACAGAAGCTTTCCTCGATAGCATTCGTTAGCAAATACCAGTTAAGTGATAAGCAACAAAGAATCGATAATGCGAAACGGAACATTGAGTATTTCTCTTTTGTTATTGTATTTCACCGCAAATATCGTAAGTAGAGTCTTATTGTTCATTAAAGTACTTAATATATCAATAGAATTGTAAGCTTTACAATTGCTTGAACCATTTATCATATCGTATTTATGATTTGACTAGCTACCCATTCCTGCTTATATTATTGTAAAGTAACAGCCTGTGAATGTCCCACTGCTGGGCTAAGGCCTCCTCTCCTCTTTGTGAGGAGAAGGTTTTGGAGCTTATTCCACCACGCTGTTCCAATGCGGGTTGGTGGAATGTATATTATTGATTTCGGCATGATTTTGTTCCCCCATCTTCAACATTTATCGTCACATTAAAACGAAAGTTTAATTAATTATACACCGAAACCATCTTCATGAATCACTACGTAAGTTGGTGAAAATCATTCGGTCGTTTTTGAGTTTATTGCGTTCAAATTTCAGACAGACGCTGCAGATTTTATAATATGTAGATATAATGTAAAAAGGGAAAAAAACTAATTTAAATGCGTAACAAACTATCAATACAAGTGGTTGCCTTAACTTATAATTATCATTTAGTGTATTTTACAATCGTCAAACTGCCAAAAAGTTGACAAGATCACTGCGTTATCGGTTTACTGATTGTACTATGTGTGTATTATTACATAATATTGTTAACTGTACTTAGGACGAAGCTCAGGAGGCATTAATTCCAATGTTAAATAGACAAAAAAAAATCTTTTGTCAATGTGTACAACTGTAATTGTATCAAGAAATTGACGAAAATGTCTTGATACATATAACATATCCGATATAAGTGTATAGGAACATAATATACTATGTCACCTACGTTAAAACGTTTGCATAAATTTTAATGAAACTGGGGATACTGATACTTGCTCCCGCTGTTAACGTATAAAATACATTTAAACTCCGCATGTGAACGGGTTCTCAGGGGAAAATCGAAAACGATATTTCGTTACGTTGATGGTTCAACGGATATTTTCGTCAACATTACAATTTATAGCTCTCTGTTTGTCATTTGACCAAGTAATAAATATTAACCCTACCTTACTTCGTGTGGACGTTACCAATATATCACCAACCCTTGAAACTAAGATATAAGTCTGCCTCACTCACCCTTCCAACAAGAAAACAATAATAGAAAAAAATACTGTTTCGTGGTAGAATATTAGATGTGTAGTGTATTGTTTGTGTTTAATAATAACTATAGTAATAGTTTTTTTCACTGTCTCATGCTCACGTTATGGTGGGGCGAACGTCATTCGAGTGAGAGCCATTGGCGAAAGCGGACGTGTCGCTTGCGCATACGGTGTGTTATCGAGCCAGTGAACCGTTTAACATAGTGAACACTACGTGTAGGAAGTACCTAGCCAGACGGGTATCACTAGTTATTAACCAGCACAAATCAATTAGTTCTCGTAAAACGAACTACCTCAAATAAATATATTTCGAGCGTTTCTTCGGATGGTATTCCTTTCCATTATAATGTTATCTCTCTGTATTTTAATTGCGTAAGAAAGTATACTTCTAATAATTTATGCAAAGATGAACAATAATGGCGCTTACATTAACAGTTATTAATAATTTTATCACACGATACAAAGGTAATTAACAACAACACATGATTTCATAATATTCGAAAATTGGCTGTCAACTTCCGAGTAATTTCATTCATCAGTGTCGTTGTATTTTCATGTGGGTGAACTTTCCCGATATACAATTGACTAAAGACCCGTTAGTGCCTTATTTAATTTAAAACGGTTTTTTAAAGTGAAACGACTAAAGCTGAGTACCTTACCTTTGAAAAAAAAATCTGATGCAAAAATATTTCATTTCAGTCATATTGTGTTAATCAGCCAACATTTTTGTTCTTATGTAGACTGTTAGAATATTATGTAATATATAAATGAGGCGTAATTTCTTTAAAAGGCGTTACACAGCGTTACTTGCTAATTAACGACTCCCTGAGGATTTATTGCGCACGTCAAGTTCAGGGCGTGTTCGCACAATATCGTTTTCAGTGTTAGTATTTTATTCAGAAATTGATTACACATTTGGTAACTGAATTCTGAATGTATATATTTACTGTTTCGTTTAAGTTTCGATTAGATTTGGTGGTGGAATTGGTGGTAGAGCTCTGTGCAAGCTCGTGTGGGTAGGTACCACCCACTCATTCTACATAGATATTCTATCGCAAAATAGCAGTACTTTCTATTGATTTGTTCCGGTTTGAAGGGTGAGTGAGCCAGTGTAATTCCCGGCACAAAGGACATAACATCTTAGGTTGGTGGCGCATTGGTGATGTAAGGTGTTGGTTAACATCTCTTACAATGCCAATGTCTATGGGCGTTGGTGACCACTTACCATCAGGCGGCCCATATGCTCGTCCGCCTTCTTATGCAATAAAAAAGAAAAAACAGTTTTCAGAATTACAACAGTAAAAAATGTGTATCGGTAAAGTAGTAGAAAAAAAGTAAAACTTTAATTATTATATTTGTTCTAGGTCACAAAAAAATGTAAGCTGTATATAAAATTACCATTTTCATTTTCATAAAAAAATATTTCCCATTAAAAACAAGTGCTACCTATAAATAAGCTATTTTGTATGCTGCGTGCACGTTTCGTCCCGCAAAACGATTGGGTTTCCATTAAAATCATGTTACGAACGGTTCATGCAAACAAACCAGGCTTTTTGAGTCTTTCGAGCACTGTTTACTTATATTTTAAGCTGATATTCGTTAAATAATCAATTTTTAGCTGATATTTATTTTTCGAAGTACATATTCTTTTTCATATTAGAGACATTACACTTTAGAGGGTTTTCAAGTAGGTATATAATAAAACTTTTTTTTTGAAACAGATACATATTAGTATTATGTTACACTATGTGTTTTAAAAAGGAGGTCTATATTGCGAAAGACATCAGCTGTTGCTTACATCAAATAATTATCAAATTCGATCTTTTCAAATTTTATTATTTGACATTAAAGCCCAAGTGGCACCTTGTTAACGGTGGTAAATCGTTAAACAGATTCGTCACCCAATAATTCTTCAACCACGAAGCAAAAATACTTTTTACTGTCGTTTTCCGGTGTGGTTTATATAATTAGCATCGTTGGAAGTATAAGCAATATCTTTAAATGTGTCCATAATTAAGCTCACTAAATACAAAAGAATTAAGATTTGACTGGATAACCGATGACTAATTGGTAGGTATCAACAAGAAATATGTAGGATTTGTAATGTTTTAATTGAAATATAGGAAAAGGAATGTGAAACTTAGGGTTCTATTCTAATTATATTACGGCGGCTGCTTACTGCGGACCGCATAATAATACATCCAATTCACCTCCAAGTCTTCAATCAGCTTGTGTTTCGTAAATTAATTTTATCTGGTACGAAATGAACTTGCCTTACAAAGTGAACTAAACAGAACCGTAATTTGTTATACTTATTATGCCCAGCGGGTTCGTCGTGTTATTTTGTTGGAGCCACAAACTTCGTGTTGACATTCTAAACATACCTTGGACTAAGGCTGCTTACGGTATAACATTTTACTATTACGTACTAAAATATTATGCTGTTCTTGAGTCCCGGCAGAGTTTGTGCTGCCTGTGTTTATTTGTCTATTTATGTATATTTAAAAATAGATCAGCTTTTATTGGAAAATCTATAATTTGAGGTAGAAGAGCCAACAATTTTTTCATTACCCACGTGATTTACAGGATATTTTCACTATATTTTCTCTATATGATTGATTAAAATTAAAATAATTTAAACTGATGCTAACATTTAGCACAATGCGTGATCGATTATATCAGTTTCATGGTATATTCACCTTCACGTCGTGTGTCGTGTTAGGGTTGCAGCAGTTCTGGAAGTAGAAGCTGGCGCTGGCAAGTTTTTAATTCCTGCGTTTCACTCTTGATAACTCGTAACGTTCCTATTCAGAACCTGTTGAAGTATACTCGTATACCTACCCTGATTTCTGTCACGTGTATCTTTAGTTGTTTCAACAGGTCTAATAGACAGTTGTTTAGTATGTATTATTTTATTAAATACATTTTAATTACTTTTCGGTAACAGATTAAATACACTATGATAATTTAGTTGTATGTGAACAATCAACACACATCGCTAGACAAAAGAAGAATGAAATGTAATACGTCTATAAACCAGCGAAAAATCGTTATAAAATATCATTCGTGCTCAAATACCGTATACCAATCTTTATGAAGATCTGTTGAACAGAAGATATAAAAATTAATGTGTTGCGCCACCTTTTAGTGGAGAGTTAACGAAAGCATTAAAACATCCATGAAAAATACATATATTGGTGTATATATATGTACTAAATTTCATGGTGATTTGCCAAACGGTATCGAGATGTAATAATATCAAACCGTAGATTTTATAAACCACCATCTATTTTTATATACACGTAGAAACATATAAATAACACTTTTTTTATCTATAATGTATTAATAGAAAATTGAAGAGTTTTAAATTTCTTATAAATAAATTCACTCACTTGGTGGTAGAGTTGGCCCATATGAGCTATGCAACAAAAAAAAAGAAAAAAATAATAAAAAAAAAATTGTATGACCCAACTAAGTTTTAACAGAGTCAAAAATATTTTTAATTATACAGTTTTGACCACATGCACTTACTTACTATATTTAATGTATTAGATTAGTATATTATTTCATATTATTAATAAAAAAGTCATCATTTTTCTCACTTTTCTTTTTTATTATAAAATATTTCTCATATCTATTAAGACAATTTATCCACCCCGTGGTTATTACAGGATGTATTTCACGTTTCTCCAAAAACCACGATCGATATCATCTTATTAGAAAGAGATAGAATCATGTGTGTGTTCTCTTTCCCAAACTGCCACTCTCGGAAAGTCAGCCCACGGTAAAATTCTTCAGGATTTCTCCGAATTTAATTTGTCTCTTGTGTTGTCTCTTTTGAAATAACTATTGTGTATGTCTCAATGTGAAAACAGACAGACAAACTGACATATAGTATTTCTTTTAAATATATCGTTCCTTTCACCTTTCATAATCGGTTAAATTTAATTTATAGTAATCATGTATTTAATCCATGAAGTTAAATGAGTTTAAAGCGATTACAAAAAATCTCAATAACAGTCGATGGTCGATAGTAACTTGATTTTAATATAATATTCGTTTCTAAATATTTTGCCATTGCAGAGGACAGCTACAACGAACGAAATATTCTAACTTATAATAAGATCCATAGAATACATATAGGTTATAGTTTTTACTATACCGTAAAGGTAGAGAGATTGAGGAAATAAATTCATTTCATGTCATAATCAATAAAATACTATTTTATAACCAACGTCAGATATTATATCGTATCGTGAAAAGTTCAAATTAATGAATACGTTATTTTTCTAGGTAACTAAGATCATCCTGCCGCACAAGTTACGATATCTTGAGAACATGTTAAACGCGGAGGTTGTCGCGAAGGCTGCGAAGATTCGTCAGAGAATGGAAGCGAATCCGAACAATCAAGATAGTGAAAAAAGTTGGCCTCTATTGCTAGCTAAATATCAGGCGGATGATAAGAAAAATATGCCTTCGTATAATAATTACGGATTTTACAGGCGACGAGTTCCTAACTTGTAACTTCGTTTTTTAAACTCACAAGAATAACTTTATTTCATGGGAAAATTGTAACATTTCTTTAAAGATTTTGCACTCCACAGTATTATTTTACTATACTATGTAATTTACTTAGTAACACAACTTTTTTTCGAAGTCTATCGGCCGAATACTGAAACGTCAAAAATTTCGCATACTAAATTTTGAAATTAATGGCGTTTCAAATAATTAAGTCCCACTTCATATTTGAATGACGTTTCAGTATTCGGCCATAAGTGTCCTAATTTGACGTCACTCCTTGGATCAGTATAGTTTAAAAATGTGTTTTGAAATAGTTGTCTTAATAACATACTATGTCTTTGATGTGATCTTAATTTTAAGTACAATAAAAAGCTATACGTATTTATTAGAACAGGGCCTGTAGACAAGTAGCTTTTACGTTAATAGAATAGAATATAAAAAATAATAATCAATGTATGAGATTGACATTCGCGTTCGACTTACCTACATGACTATTCTATTAACATAAAAACCACTTGTCTAGGCCTGCAGGTCGATTAGTTAGCGCGTTGACTATTTGCATGCAATAATAATTGGTCAACGCGGATAAGAAATAATATAAAATAAGTTGTAATAACAACAAATATGAAGATATTTCTCACGTCGTGATTGACGTGTAGTAGGTACACTCTTATTAGCCTGAGTATAGCAGTTAATAGCAATTCCGTGCAGGTTATTTGCGATTAGTGAAATCGACTATAATAATTGTGGCTTAACCGATTTTGTAGTAGTTGAAAGAACTTGTATAACAGACCGTTGAGTAAAATGGCCACAACGTTAAATGTTTATGACTTAAAGTATACTTTAGTATTACTTAACTTAAACATTATTTTAATTAAAGAATGAAGAAAATATATAATTAATTATAATGTGTTTTCAATTCTTAACTACCCAGTTTCATTCTCATTTTATTTGTTTTATTAATAATGTAATTATTTTGAAATTTTAAGGCTTCTTTCTAACAGCGTAGCCTACATATACCTACTACTTTATAGGAGAGAAATGTATTAACAATGTATGACTTTTCAACGAAGTAAAACTACTTCAGGCGAGATCAAAGTTGAATTTTAAAGTCAAATTTGTATACAATGTAAGTAAGTATGCATGAAGCGTTTCTGACGCAAAGAAATTTTACTACGTCACGTGTTTTTTTTTAATAAGTCTTGCCAAGATATTTAAGAGCGAATACAAAAATAAACAAAGAACTTAAATTTTAAAGTGAAGTACTTAAATTGGGTGTGATATTCTCTAAACAAGCGGATTATATTTTGCCGAAGACATTTCTATAAGTAAACATATTAACATAAATGTGTACCTATTTCGTTACTATGTTTCTTTTATTCGTAATTGTGGATTAATATTAATAAATGAAAAAGCAGCAACAATATAATTATAATCTTTTCTCTGTCCAATAAATTTTGTCGTTTGTTTACATCCATAAATTAGACTAGTGGACAATAGTTAAGTTGATGACGGATAATGATGATATGAGATTGTTTCTGTTTTATTTTTGTATATTGATATATGTATGTACCTACATAAGTGATACAATTACCTACTAAAACTCATCAATGATGTCTATAATGTCTTTAGAGCGCGAATGAATGGTAATTGTCATTCTTTTATCAAGAAAAGTTTTAAATTCATTGACTTTCGAAAAAAATCGTATTCACTGTTAGGTACTTACTACTAAAATAATTTGAATTTTTATAGAATTCAGCCATACCAAGTATTTTTAAATATAAAGAGGCATACAGTATTTATTTTAAAAAAATACAAGAATATGTCTCATATTAAGAACTCGATTAAAATTACTTAAGGAGGCTTTTTCAGGTTATGTAAATGTGGCCACAGCCGCACCTGTGTCAGATCCGTGGAAATGTAGCACGGCAGTACCGTGCCACAATTGAATTTAAGTACATTGACATCTAAGCACCTGATACCGCAACCATAATATCTCACTTCCTCATCCAAAACATATCATTCAAACGTTTCCGGCATGTTAAAGCAATTTCTACCCAATATCATCTTCCACGTTTGGTACTTAGCTCTCGTAGCAGTTATTAAAGATATGTTAAATTAAGCAATTAATTAAAATTAAGCAACCGAGTGTTTCTATTCTTTTATTTAATACTTTAGTTCGAAATATCCTGGAGTATTGCAGTGTAGTGTGGAGCCCTTGCTATCAGGTTCATATAAATTGAATGTGTTCAAAAGAGATTTTTATATCATCTTTCTTACACTGATAATAAATGTCACGAACTTAAATCGTATACACAGAGACTCCACTTCTACAGAGCAAGCTCACTTTACACTCGACGAAAAATAAACGACATTATCTTTCTTTATAAATTAATTCATGGACTTATAGATTCATCCGATATCTTGCAATACATACAATTTTCCATCCCTCGTCCAAATAGTCGCCTGCGGAACTGTAAGACCTTTCCTCTTCCTACCTCTAAAACAAATGTACTTAACCACTCGCCCTTATACCGCATGTGCTTCTCTTATAATAGTATTTGTTCTAATTATATTTTTGCTGACCGTTCTATAGCCTCATTAAAATTTTTATTAAAAATAATGTTTCATTAGCTTGAATTTAATTATTAAAAATTAGTTCAAAAAATAAAATAAATTGTAAGCTTGGTTTTTGTTGCTATCATAGGCTGGACGCTAATTTATTCTTAATAATAAGCGCATGTCGTGTCTACATCAAGAGAAATGTAATCATATGTATTCATTGATTGTCATTTTGTTTTGTAGACCTATGAACATAAAATAAAAAAATAAATAAATAAAAATGTGAGACATCGTCTTTGGGGTGTTGACGCATTTGGGGGCAAGGCCGACTGTACCGTGAGGGCAAACGAATGCGTTGTACATTCTATACTTCGTTGCTGATCACACGCATGCACATGCATCAATTAATATTGATACAGCTGTATTTATCAATTTTTATTTTAAATGTTGTCTTTTATTATTTATTATCTCAATAACCATCAAGTTCGACGTTTCCCTTGTGTACCCATTTTTGATGTTTAATTTGTAAAAGCCTTATGAAAATTTAATAGAGGATAAACTAGATAGAAAATGTTTTCAGTCGAGAAACAAAGAAATATAACACCGTATAGCCGACATTTAATTGTCCTAATTCACAAAGAGGGACATATTATGTAAAATCGACGAGACTCATTAGTAACTGTATTTCACTCACTCACTAATATAATATATTATATCAATTGTATCAAACTCACCTGCGTAAATTCGTACTGAAAATCCTTCAACAAATTTCCATTTAATATTAAATTTATTCCAAATACAGAAAATATAATACAATAATTTTAAAGGTTTAATCATAAAAGTCTTCAATACAAAGGGTTCTCGTAATGAAAGGACACCTGGTGATAATTAATCAAATTATTGTTTTAACATTGTTTAAGTTAATTTAATATACTTGGATTAGGTGAAACTAATTGGAATTAATTCAGGGAGTTTACTAAGTGGTGGGTGTTAGTTCTCAAGGTTGGTATCGCATTGGCGAGGTAAGTAATGATTAATCTGACTAACAGTGCTGATGTCTATGGGCGTTAGTGACCAATTAAGACCAGGTGGACCATTTGCGCATTCAACATATAAGAACAAAAAAGTGAAGAATACAATGCAGCAGAGTTCATGTTATCGAAAATTCCAACCAATCCAATCCAATTGATTATTATTATCATTTGAATTCTCTCCGGGTAGAATATATTCTCTCCGGGTAGAATATATTCTCTCCGGGTAGAATATATTCTCTCCGGGTAGAATATATTACTGGTCTTTGACAGCAGCATGATAAAACACCTGGCTCCTGATCTATTGACGAGTACTGTAATTACGGCATTTGTACGTTTTATTCAACCTTTTGTTTTAATTCTCTGATGAAATTCTACTCTCTAATCAACCTAGCTTACCTTGTATCAAAGAAAAGCGGTTGATATATTTAATTTAATAACTTTGCTTGGGACTCTCTAGGGCCCAATTTAGTAAAGCTAATCTAACCAAGCATAATTTTGTTACCTGTAAAGGTGAACATTATACATACTATTCTTAATATATGTGATTGAATCCCGGGCGGGTTTTTTTTTGGTTTGGTTTTTCTTAAGGATTTAGCAGCAGCCATGATTGAAAATGCTAAACTCCCCTGGCTTCAAAAGAACATGAAGCCGTTGATCTCGAGTCTGATCTTGTCTTAGCGGTTTGGTGTACCCTCGGACTCATCACAATTAATAGTGCGCTTGTTTGAACATATATATCCAATAGAGATATCTTGCGTATGAGATGACTAAGATTTAATGCTTTGACCGCAATTTGGTCAACGACCTCTTTTTTCTTATTATTCAACAAATGCCTAATACTTTCTTTTCTTACATAAATATAAATAATCATCAATACGTAATTCAAATTTAAACTTACCTTTGACTAAATACCAAGATATAAAAGTAACTAAAATATCATTTATGTTTACTACCGTTATTTTCTTATCTCGGCGATAAAACATAATCCGATAAATCGCCACCAACGTACCCCATTAATCGATTTTATATTCAAACAATCAGTTGATTCGATACAAGTTTTAATTGATCACTAAGTAAGGGATAACAGATGACATGGGCGTTTTATATACATTAGATACAATTTAAAAAAAAACGAAAATAATTTATTTTCAAATATCTAATCTCTCAGATATACAATTACATTATTATATATGATTATTCTTCATCAATTGAACATTCGTCGATGTAATAGCTATATGAATATAATTTAGAATTTTATTTTGATTATCAATTACACGAAAAGATCTGGACTACACGAGTGTTCCTTAAAACTTTTTTAGATTGAAATATTCTCTTATCGTTCTAAGCCTTGTAACATTGTATAATAATTTAATCGATTAGTTAATAAACTCTTACTACACAGTCCAAATCTCTCTGTGTTCAGACAAGTATATGTCTGATAGAATAATTACATTTCATTTAGATTTTTATTAAAATATTAATTTTAGTTAACGCTTTTTACACAATTAAATATGTAAATTATATCACTCTAAAGTAATGCCTTTCGAAGGATATAAGGACATAGCAATGATACTTTTATCGACCCATAGTTTTATGACTATGAAAGTTTGGATTAGTAATTTCTATTGGTCTTATGATTTTCTTTAATTTTCTGCCCAAATTTCGGCAAAACGAAGGAATGAGATGTGATGCAAACACTACACACATACACATAGACCCATTAATCTGTCACAAACAAATATTTTAGAACGAATACATCAAATTTCCGAATCAAGCTATTTCTTTACAAAGAGTTTTATCGGCTCACTTATTGTATCAGATAGAGAACATCAAAATATATTCAAACCTTTATGTTACAATACGATGACTAATTCGTCATTATTGCTATGACGCTATCTATCGAACTACTATTATAATATTTACCTCTACTCAGTTTTTAAAATCACCGACTATTCTTTGGTTAATTTTTTTACCCATGATAGAATAAACAATTTTTCATTTATTTCCAGGTAAATAGCATAAAACTATCGGCCGACTTAAAGTAGCCCGCTAATCAACTTAGGCAAGATATATCAATGCCAATCTACAAACATTCACTGCTATGACTTTGAAAGATTCATTTCATAACGTCAGAATCCTGACATTCGAAAATAGAATATAGAATCACGATATATTCTTAATCTATGATCGTAAACTTACATCATCAAGGCATTTATTTTAGGTACAATTGATACATTTTAAAAAACACATTGACATATATTCAAAAGTGGTCATACAGGCAACGTTAATGTATGTGACCGATTACATAGACCCAAGATTTTATACTAGACCCCAAGGTTGGTGGTTTATATCTGTGCTTATATCTTATATGTATTAACAATATTAGAGATTTAGTCATGTCTTACTGACACTCAATTAATCCGCGTAGACGATCGTAACCTGTCAGATTAACAGCTTCGTGTATGACCACCTTAAACAGATCCAAACATCTTATACGTTATTTATTGCATAAGATATAATCTGCCACTGGGACAGTACAATTCATAATAGCCATAGAAATATTCAATATACATGCAACTGTTGGAATGATAACAGGATAAATAAATAATTTTATTCGAATAGAATTTCCTTTTGACATAATACATATCTGGCAGCTCGTCCGGTTGCTCGACCAGGATTTACATGAAATTGATTTGCGCAACTTATTCAATGAGTATATTCTGTCGCCTAATGCAATCTCATACTCATATATCTCTTTACGATACAGCACCTTACAAAAATATAATTTATATCGTAATTAAAATATATCAGATAATACAAATATATTTATATCTACAAACAGCTAATTGTACTTTTATTTTTATTACATTGAATAAATACAAAAATAAATAATTTACCATCGTTTGGCAGTGCTTTACGCTTTTCAAAATTACAAGAAGTATTCCATCGATAATTAAAATAATATAAATCATAAACTGTACACGTGAAACGGCTATATATTAACAAGAATTAATATAAATAAAAAAAAAGGAATTCATGTCAAATTATAAAATGATACTTCTATAAAAAAAAAAAAAATATTCACCAATCTGCCAAGGCGCGCGGATACGAGACGCTAAGTTAGCTTTGCTTTGCAATAAAACGTGGTATTTATTTGTTGATAAACGTACGAGCATTTAAATATATCGTGACATTGTGGATATACGGCATAATTGTGACGAAAGTAGATTGATGTAATGCAATTAAAAAAAATGTTCCAAATTAAAATAAATATGATGTTGTGTAAATTAAAGACATTTATTTGTGAAAATATAACTTAAATATACCTAATATGTAGCGATTGGAGTCTTAGACAACGCATCTTAATACATATTTCGATGTTGATACTAAAACAAGCTGTCCACTGGATTTTTTATTATGCGTATAGTTCATTCTACGACCTGTTCATTTCACAGATGAAATAAATATTATCAACCAAGTTAAGAAAAGGATAAACAGTAATACTGGTATAGGAGGACATAACGTTCATATACTATGTAAAGTCAGTTACTTACCGTTCCATTTTATTAATCAATTTAAGAAAACTAAATTTAAGCTTGGCCTTATCGTTAGAGTTAGAAGTGTTTAGGAAAACGTACAATACGGATAATAATTAATATTTAATTAGTTCCAAACGGTTACATGGTTAATACAAAGCTACGCTACAGTTACCAATATCAAACTATTTATAGTTTAAGGGATTCGTAATTAAATTGCGTTATTACATTACGTGTTCCTATCACGGGGCGAGTTTCATGCACGTTCTAAAGTCAGCTCGAAGTCATGTCTTTATAAACGATATTTTTAAATGAATAAAGGCGTAGAAACCACTACGCAATTCAATTACGATTAATTCAACGAAAAACAAATACTATCTAATAAAAATAATCTCATAAATCCAATAAATCGGTACAAACATTTCGAAAAGAATACGTTAACTAGGGAAGGAGTATTATATTAGTATTACAATTAACTAAAATAAACATTTCATCTTAAAAATGAACAGGGGATGGTGTTACAATAATGTGAACGTAGAAGAAATGAAATAGAACATTTGGAATTCTTCTTCAAGACTCTTTGAGAATGAGGAAGCGAGAAAAAACAAGTCCCCCAGTAACTTGACTAAATAGTAATGAGATCCAAGTGGGTGCCATGATCTTTAAAACTAAAATAAAATCTATTTATCCCTAAATTAAAACATATAATAAACATTTCACTTGACTTTTACAGATTGAATAAGAAATGTCAAGTGTTAAAACATACAAAATTAATATACTACATATAATATGTATTACAAAGACAATACAATGTCCAGTTATTTAAATAAAACGTTATGTACTTTATCGCCTATCCCCATAACGGTTAAATATAATACTAAATAAATTTATAATTCAATTAATATATATCGAATGAGTTGATTAGTAAGTTTTGTTATTCTTTTTTTATATTGTTTAAAATAATTTAAACGGCAAGAATTTGATGATACCAAAATAAACATTGGCGGAAAAAAAACGAGTAAATGAACTTGACCGCCATACCGTCGGGCGCGTTACAATAACAATAAAACAACTAATCCTACGTTACAATATAAAATGTTCAAGAAAAGTTTAACGTGTATAACAAAATGCAATTCAGCATAAAGCACCGCCGGCGAACATTCGAGAATTTACAAAAACACGTACAGATAACAAAAAAAAAAGAACTATAACAGAACAAAAATATTTCGCAAGAACCAATAGCACAAAACTATTTGTAAAATGGCTCGTTTTAATCTCCACGCATAATGAGATACACAGTATTTGTCACTCGAGTAATTTATAGAAAAATATTTCACTTTAAGACATCTCTGAGAAACACCCAAATGAAAAACAATAGATTATATTATTATCGTATCAGGGTTTGGTATACTATTAATTTAAAACAGATCGTCTGTCATGGAGGAACCGTTTGTACCGTCGCCAAGAAAAGTATTTGAACACAACGGCAATAATTACTATATTCATTACTAGGACCCAAATCACTTTTAAATATAAATATAACATTAAAACGCACACATTGAAAATTTTTACTCTAATAAAATAATTCACGTTACAAATAATATGTATCTCACAGCGCACAACTAAATTACAAATAATATAACTTAAATTTCTAATATACAAGTATCTATATGATTTTAAAAAATATGACGAAATATACAATTTATTGATATGTAACATTATGTACAATACAATAAAAAAAAACAATTCGAAATTCGCGAAATAAATAAGATTATACTAGTACTAGAAAAGCGTATTGTAAATCGGTAAACTTTTCGTATATATATATATATATATATATATAACCCAGTAAATCTATAGAGAATACATATCCGTTTTTTTATTCATACTATCGCAATTTATATTTCAATTTTTAAATCTCAACTAAATTCCACAATGTTGTTCAAAAATTTAATTTGAATAGATGTCCGCTCCATTAAGTAATGAAAGATGATAAAAGGCAAATCGAATATCGAGGGAACTTGACACTAATGACTAAAGCGTTACGGATCAATTACTAACGTAATAGCTTTAAGTTTTCTGGAATTAACTTTCATTTATGAATTTCTTCGGTTTTTTCAATAATGTTGTACGAGTGGCTTCGGATCTTAAGGTTGAAAACTTTGAATTGACGACACATGTAGTCATAGTATGACTATCTGTATTTGTTCGGCATTATTAAAAATCTTTATGTATGTTAAATTACTTCGCAAAGCTTAAATTACTATATATTCGATAGTCTGAAGAAAAAATCGGAAATATATTTCACATTAAAGTATTGACATTCACAGCCCACTTTCGCTTCGGTATTTAAAAAAAAGGAATTATTTTTATAAAAGCGAATCGCGAAAAGAATGGAATAGACCCACGTATACATTTGTACGTTTTTATTATTTATTTTTAATTAGAAGAGACATTAGATGACAAAATAATTTGCAGTTTACGAATATTCCATGACATTCACTGATGGTTTAAATTACGCTGCCATTTTTGATAACGAATATAAATTATTAAAACTTTGTGTAATCAATAATATACTCGTAACTGCAAGCAACGAGAGAATATTAAATTTGATACCATTCGAAAGATTGCGACGACGCAAAAATTTACCGCCTCGAGTGTGTATACACGGTGTTTTGCAAAATCATCTATTCACGAAGTGCGTCCATTTAGTACGGAATTATCCTTAATAGAGAGAGAGTATAACTCAATTGTAAATGAATATTTATTTACAAGTTCAATGTTTTCCACGAATGTATTTATTGCATTGTGTTTATTAACGAGCCAGTGAACACTATCGTGGGCGTTTGACTTAAACATTACCAAATGCGCACTCAAGACGAAATTCTCTCACAATAGATTTTCATTTCAAACAAATAATGAAGCCGGACAGCGTATTTGTTACGATACGAAACGCTATAATTAGAAAACCTTGTAATAAAATCAAAACTTCGAAAACGAAAACGAGTTAAAATTTGTTTAGCTATGTTATATTATATCATTGAATTGAATCCACAATAAACAAACTAAGATAACTGAAAAAAAATGTTTACTAAGAGTGGATTAAGTCCATTATGATAAAATTTAGTTTTTAGTTTAGGGCTCGAAAAACGCACAAATGCATCGTTATAATGTTACAAATGGTAAGAGAACGACAAAGTCACGCGGGACAGACACCTAGTTGAAAGTAGTCCATCCTTTAGGTACGGTGGAGGTCTCCGGTGCGCTCGAGCTAGCTGTGAAATCAGACAAGCCGAATTGGCTAAAATCTAACCCGTATTCATGCAACAATGCGCTATCCGTCGATGTTTTAATTTGCTCCTTTTCGTTTTTATCTCGATATTTAAGCGGATCGAAATCTTCTAGATCCGTAGCTGGGGTATCCTCCAGTTGTATGAGATCAGAGCCAGATGACTGAAAAATACATTAATTAGTTTAATACCGAAGAGTACACAGCGCTCCTAACTATGCAACCTTCTCTCAGTACCGATTAGTATGGAGGTGCTCATTATTTTAACGCGATAAACACTATATGAGAATTATTTTGACTATCAGCAATATCATGTACATAAACTATGTATGTATGTGTATGGAAGTAAAAAGTCGATCAAATATAAGCCTTGTAAATAAATTTACTCTTGAAAATGACTTACCGCAAATGACAAAACAGGAGAAAGACGATAAAATATTATATTTTTTTTCTTAAAAGTAAATATTCTCTCCGTTTCTTATTTCCCGAGTAAAATATTTCAACAGTGTCTGAAAAAAAACGGTCAAGTGCGAAATTTCATCGCACGATTAGTGTTCCGTACTTTAATTAATTATAACTACAAAGTAATGCAGAATAGAAACGTTAATACCTCGTATTAAACATTAGGCTGCTCACATATTTCGCGTTCAAAATTACTTTAAAACACATGTTACAATACAAAATGTATATCTGTTATTCATACTGAATTATGATTGATTAAATCAATTATGTATGTATAAATCAGACTCATCGACATTTTTGGAATGACCTTAGTTCACCCCATCTACGTTAAAAAATGATGTGTGTGTCACTAGAAAATCAAAAAACCATTTAGATTTTCCAAATCAAGCATTTTAGCCTGACAACCCTATTTAAGCCCTTACTCGGTTAAGCGGGGTTAAGCTTTAGTTAATGCCAGTAAAAAGCAAATGAATTTAAATCAAATATTCCTGATATTGTTAATTTAAAATAAACATATTTTGAAGATTAATATATTCCAAAAAATTCTAATTGTTTTTCAAAACGTGTATTAAAGCGAAGAAAATCCCCGTATAATGCAATAAGTAAGAGTTAAAAAAAAACTAACACAAGTATTTGTGACAAAACATCAGACGAAAAGGAATAGTGGGTGACACACGGGAACAAAAACGGACACAGCAAAATACGGTTAGGAAAATATCAAACAAAAAACTTCAAACTAGTATTAAATGAATGGGCATCATATTGTCTCTTTTGTTTATCAACATTTTCTTATCTCGCTTTTTCGTATATACATTACTATAATTTCATTATGAATGCTTTCTATTAACAAACTCGGGTAATAATGTACGGAACCCATCGTATCGTACCTTGACCGCTTTTAAAGAAATATTGAAATTTTGCTGTCGGTACTTATGGAGAAATGTTGCAGAATTAGGAGCTTTAACATTCGTTTTATTTGTGGTGGATTTTATAAAAGAAAATTAATAAATTAAAATTTAATGTAAAATATTTATTGAGATAAAAAATAAAAAAATATAAATAAAAAAAAATACAAAAAATAAAAAAATCGTCATATCAATTAAATTGACACATCTATTTTCTAAACAGCTGTTCAGTTTTTATATAACAATATAAGAAAAAAAAAATTATAACTCAACGTCTATAATATTATCATGCGAGTTATAAAATACAGATTAAACAGCGAAGCTTCGGTACCAATATGTGAGTAAGTCGGCTCTGTCGGTCGGTCATGATTATTCATTCGTCGATGTTAAGACTATGATTAATATTTGAGGTTAATATCAAGAGTCGGGTTCGCATGTAACCTTTACCTTTCGCTCTGGACCACGGCGCTTGAACTCAACATCATTATGGCCGAATGTTCAACGGATACATAGCATCAACTAGCAAAAATGACTTATTATATATATATTAACCACGACCGTTCGTAACAATGGTAACTTTCAAGTTGAGCTTTAGCGTTTATATATAGTATATACTTTTTTGTTCAAAACAAATAACAGTTATTATTTAGTAATTTCATCATAAATTAATTAATGATGAATAAAAAATATTTTATTTTCATGTAAATTATTTATCATTGTTCAAGATCTAATCGATAAATATATTAATAGACATTAACTTTCATACATTTGCTGAAATCAAATTTCCATATTAAATTAATATAACTCAATAAACAAATTAAATAAATAAAATAAATGTTTAAAAATTATTCACCAGTAACATTATAATATAATAACAAATATAATTGTACGATTTTTAATAATAATAATAATGTTAACATATCGCTAGTTATACTGCTACGTATCATGTGAACAATCAGTCCAGTATAAATTCTAGGTCATAAAACTAAGTGCGTACATGCATTTTAAGAAACAATATGTGCGAACACCATATACAAATATATACATAATAACACACACGACATGTATTAACAAACATTTCCATTGTTTATATATTTGGATAAATTTTAAATCGTACTGCAATCGTTATTACAAATCATTATTATTTTTTTATTAATTAACTATTAATAAACGTATATAATATTATTAATAACATTGACTTATTAAGTCTGGAATGCTTATTTTTTAATTATTAAAGTACATGCAAAGCTTTGAAGTTCGTTACGGTAGTAAAACATAATAGCGTCCGAAGTGATATAAAAATTATAGTTTAAAAAACTAAAAAAACACGTGTCACGTCTTCGGTAAGGCTGCACTATATTGGGATGGAGAGAGGCATGACAACAGGGTAAAGTAACAGTTAAAATTTTGTACTGTCATCGGTTAATACGTATGCAATTTTTGGAATCAATTGGACGTCTTGAAGTGGGTGACAATTTCAATGTGGGTGGAAGATTCCTTTATATAGACACATACAGGTGAAGCTAATAAAAGCGTGTTAAAAATTAAAGGCACTTATTCAAATTGAACGTTGACATTTTACTCTAATCACGCCTTGTGTTAACTTTTACATAAATAATTAAATAAAACCGTTGAAGTTAATAACCCGTTCGTTAAGTTGAAATTATATTTAATTAACGATCGTAATCTCGAGCTAAAATACTTCGTTCCGAGTGTGCTAACTGTTTAAGACGTTTATAAAATAAGATGGTAGATAGGATACTTTCAAAATATTCTGAAATATAAGAATAAATTTTACATTTATTAACATAGTAATGAGCATTCCAAATTTGAATTTACGAGTACGGGTGAAATTGTGATTATGCAAATCACATTTAAATATCTTTAATTTTATTAAGTAAGACTGCTTTGGGTGCGATCGGAGTAAAATCTCAAGGTCGAATTCGACTGAAACGTTTCTATATATAACGTTACATAATGAAATGTTACACTTACCGACTAGCGCCGCTTAGTTCGTGAATTGAAAATGCTTTGAACGTGATTAGAGTAAAATGATAAAATCAACGCAACGAACGAAATGTCTGTGCAACGGGGTTTTATGTAACGTTTCATAAAAGGAAGGGATAACGTAAAGATTGCACTTTCGTCCCTTACAACTTATTTTTTACGTGAAAACGAGATATTTTAAGAGATTTTTTCAAACCTTCAACACAGAACCATGAGAGCAATTTTATCCAATGTTAATCATATCCCAATACTTTTTAACTCTTATTTTAACACAAATTTAGCGAATTTAATTTAAATTAAAAAAAAGCAATCTCACTTTAGTAATTATAAGCCTTTATAAATATCCCTATATTAATATGTATGTATGCAACGTTATAATTTAAATAATCGTTTAAATACATTCGTATTAAATACGTTTAAAAAAAACCGCGACAGGACGTCGTTTTTTTCTTACCAAAATCTTTATACTGTAACGCACTGTATAAATAAACATTAATCAGACTATAAAATATAACTTTACTTTTCAAACTACCAAGTTAGAATAAATATGAAAAGTCGCTGATTTTCAATTCGTTAATAATTTTAAAATTTTTAATGATAAATTTTAATTCTCATTTCATTTTTAAATAGAGTTATATAAACTTGTCGAAAAATTAATATAAGCTACGAGTAATACATTAAAAAATAATAATCTCATTATGACTAAACAGACAGGCAATTATTTATTATTTGTTCGATATGCAGTACGACAATGAGTATTATTTGGCAAATAGATAATAATAAACAATGTAATTATTTGTGAAGACGCATACAATTGACAGATCATTCCAAAACATTCCAAATAATATTATAAAAGACAATAATTTTAATAAGCGAGGTATAGGGCTGTGTGTAACTTATATTTAATGGATATGTATTTGTTATTAAGATTATGAAGTTCGTGAGTATATAACATAAATATATAGATGTGTTTAGATGACACATTCATGATACCTTTATAAGGACTTGACACTCCAATTATTTGTCTCCAATTGAAGTGTTTTCATTTAAAATATCACAATTTGCATGTACTTAACTCTTAATTCGATCCGTTTTAAAACGTATATAACGCAAAGTCCAAAGGGTTTATAACCAAAATAATAATGGGACAGTTATCAACGTTAGATATAATATATTAATAATAGTATAAACCAATAATAAATTAATATCTTCTATATAAATACATATTACTCCAACGTTAGTGCAAACATAATTCACTCGTTTCTCAAGGGATGTATGCAATGTCTCTGACTGAAAAATATATTATCGCTATGACAATAGTAACGCATATTAAAATTACCTCTTGAGTTCTGCCCTTGTTGTTTCTGGGTCTAGGCCTGTCTGGGACCGGTCTGGGCACAATAGGGGGCACCGGTCTGATCGTGGAGCCGTTACAAGGCTGGCTAGTTTGACCCTTCTTCTGATTGGACGATAGAGTCAGTTTTAATTTAGCCTTATCGTTGCCCTCGGTGAATCTAATCGTGCTAGTGTGGAAGTCTTGAGTGACGCTCGCGTCGTTCTTTGTGATGTTACTTATAAAGTGTGTCGTAGACGGCGCCTGTATCGACCTCGGGGGAGGTGCGGGCGCATCGGACAAATCTACTAGTTTCCTTGTCGATATAATTGGGTAACGGAGTGGGGGGTGGGGACGTTCCGGTAACCGGGGTGGGGGGCATGGTGACAGGGTTTTCTGCAAAATAAAATTCGAATAATGTGCCACGGTGCCCCTAGGAGCGGTCATTCGCATACATTTACACGTGATTCAAGCTTAACACGTAAAGCGACGTCCAACAATAGGCAACGCATAACGAGATGACTCTTTGAAACTTGACGCCATCAAGTATCAAAGACGCCTCATCGCGGTATACGATTTTCATAACTTTTGACACTACGAACTGATGACAGTTGAAAGAATGTGACACAATGACACTACTCAGTGATATTTACACCAAGACTTGCCCATACTAAAAGTATGTATCAAAAGCTATGATTATTTATTATAAAAGCGTTTCCGGTACGAGCATTCTAACGGTCGAGAATTTGGAGTTGCGGAACATTGGACGTACACGTTATAATATTCACTATATAAACAATGAAATATTGACATATTCGATGAATTGAAATAACAGCCTGAAATATGTACGCCAAGTTATAATACTAATTCGTGACTACTAATTCAGCGATACATATTCTGTTCAAATAACTACCAATTCTCCAAATTCACGGCCCAAATGATAGGCATTTACTATTATTAATACTCACCGCTTTGTCGGGGAGGCTGATATCAGAGTTGAGCGCGCTGGCAGGAAAGCTATCACGGCGTTTATTTGGAAAGAGAAGCTCCATCTCTGTGAGGAGATCTAGCGGTAGAGTCGGGGGCGGCTCGCGGGGTGGCATGTCATGGGAGGGGGAGGATTCGGAGGAGTCAGATGAGACCGGAGTAGCTGAGCCGCATGAAAACCTGTTGGAAAATTATTCGTAGTTTATACAACAGGGTTTCATAAACTTTGTTCAGATTATTCAAAAAAAACACGAATACCACCCCTTTTAAAATCAAACTATTATTGGAAACTCCTGTTATATAATAAAATTGATTTCTAACAAAATCAGGAATGAGGATGAGGTTGCAATATTCTAGCACGTATCTATCTATACTATCATTAGCCAAATAATTATAAGTTATAACCATAGCATAGAAAAATAGCTTTAAAAATATGAAACTTAGACACGACATCAATATTACTTACTCTTTAAAGCTGCGCTAAGAAATATAAAATTAATTAAATTTAAATAAAAAAAAGCAAAATATTTAATCGCTAACATTATAATTATCAGAGATTGTCTCTTGTATCAGACTTTACTAATAACTTCATTTTAACCGATAGGTAGGAAATTAGATCGGCCAATACACGTGTATTAATCTAATTTCATCAATGCTTTGTCAATTCAGATTGAAGAATTTTCTAGATATCCTTGAACTTATTTTAGCTAGTGACGCCATCATAAAACCAACATAAAGAGACTACTAAGCACTCCGTAGTCAAATTAATGTTCATATTTGAACTACGTAATACTGAATCGGCTGTTTTAATAGATGACATTGAATTCGCTGTAAGTGACGCCAGTGACGTCACTTCAAATCTAATATAATTAATTATTAGTAATAGTAACAGCCTGTGTATGTCCCACCGCTGGGCTAAGGCCTGTTCTCCTCTTTCGATGAATTATACTTTTCCATAATTCTTTGATACGGTAGACGTTATCTCGCAAGCAATTGTTTTTTTATGATATAACTATATGATAATTACCTGCTGTCATCTGTTGTATTAATGGAGGATGGTCTCGAACCGGTTTTAGGCATTTTGTTCTTTAAGCCGCGAACGGCTGACTTCATATTTTTACCCCCTTGCCGGACCTAGTGGGAAGATCGTCAAATTAATAAGTCGAATTGATTTTTATTGGAACAATATTATACACTGAAATATAATATAATAATTCAGATAACACATTTTATCGAAATATATAATATACATAAAATAATTTTGTACGTAAAAATATTTTTAATTTTTTTAAATATGATTGATCATAGTAAAAACGTATCAATAATTAATTTGATAGCAAACTACAACTTAAGATTGAGAACAAATTGTACAAGAATAATTACCAACAGAAGAATATGCCATCAAAATCATAGAATTTATATTAAGACGTTACCATTCCATTCGTTATATTACTAAACTTACCGCAGAAGCGTGCGAAGATGTATTATTGTAGGAAGTTAAAGAGAGACAAAAAATAATATTACACAGAAGCGTACAGTAAAGTACACGTGACGTGTTTCATTAAAACTCTATTGTTATGTGTTATATAATGTGTTTTACAAACAACGGCCCATACCGGATCAAACACTCATACATTCATGCCCGGTATGTATAACATATATACGTAGGTAGGTACCCGATATAGCGATGGTGAACGGGTAAATGTCTATCTTGTCTATCTAATGTCTTCCTGTGTAGAAAAAAATAAATCTTGTACGATATATGTATTATTATTTAAGACAAATACGCGTGCCATAGCAATACTACACAATATATATATGTAAAAAAAATATAACGAGTCATCGCAGTTCACGGACGGTGCATTCACATATATCTCTCTCTATCTCTCTCTCTGCAATCACTCACACAATAAAACTGCCGACATTCATTACAGTTTAATTACGTATATATATATATTAAATACATATTTAAAACGCATGCAATAAATACTTACACATACAATGAAACCCAGTGCAACGATAGACACAGATTTTATATAATTTTGATTATCGCATTATATTCACTAGTTTGTGGAATTTTTTATATTTCCAGTTTCCTATATATTCTAATAAGATACTTTTAATAGAAACTATAGTATATAAATATAAGTAAATAGTGTGTAGTTATCATATAAATAAATATCTATAGTATAATTATATAAATTAACTACTATTATTCCCAATTTCGAACACAATGATCAATGTTAAAATCTTCGATCAACAATACTACTAGATAACGCGTCACGAACAAAAACAATACTCAAATGTGGCACCGACCGTAAAATGAAGAAAGCGATGTAAACGTTTAATAATTTCAACAACAACAACTATACCTTGTTCCCGAGCAATGAAGTGTGGTTTAGATTGTATTGACATTCACTTACGATCTTACGCCACGAATGACAGAAAGACATAGGAAACGTTCAATAACGGTTGTGCCATATTCAACCTTATTTCCTTAGCAATATGTTATGATTGGATCATACTAATTTGAAATAACCTCACAAATGTCATTGTGTTCTTACTTTTCTTACTTTTTGAAACGCTTACCGCTAATCTAGTACATTATTGATCGAAGGTTAAAAATAACTAATTTAGTTTTATCTGAATGGCCATTGGTCGATGGCAACCGATGACGCAATGAGCTTGATTTACTTTGATCAACGTTGCAGAAACTGGAGGTAAATTGATTGATTAAGCTATTATGATATATAGTAATACTATAATTTATACAATTAATATATACAAAACAATATTAAATAAATAAACATGCTACGATAATAGACATACGTAAAAGCTTAAATCAAAATAAAATATACTCGCAATTTTATAAAAATAAATTTAATAATGCTACTATATAATAATACACTACATATCAGATGTAATTATACAAAATACAATATTTATATACTTTGATAAATTAAAAAAAAATGTTTTAAGATGTTATTATAACTACAGCTTTTATTAAGGTGTTGTTTATACAGGATAAACAACACCTTAATAAAAGCAGATTAAGTATCGTTTTAAAATTAATTTATACAAAATGTAAACATACAGCCGAGAATATAATTATGTCAGATAATAAATAATATGATTAAATAAAATTTCTCATCGACAAAACCGATACTAATTTAATTTTTTTTGTTTTGTACTTCGTTCTAAATATTTAAAAGCAATTAATGTGAAAACATTTTTAACATAATATTGGCACTAATGGCTATTTTTGAGTTATTAGAAAGATGCTTTCCGTTAATAGGAAGCTATTACGATAGCCATAAAGATCATATTCGATCGCACTTCCATCCTACACCGTCTACCGGTAAACTGAGTTACAGACTGAAAGGTGACTATATAAAAAGTGCAAGCGTTTAAATTAATTCTCATAACGGAATAAATTTCTATAACATTTTCGCATATGTCTACATAACATACAAATTGATTAAACAAACGATAACAACAATAAAAACATTCCACTAATTAGTGAATAAAATGACGATATCTTACGAACATTCATGGTTCACTCACCGTTTTCACAGCCGATTGTACCGCGGGGTTCGCCTGCAAATATTAACAATTTAAAGCGTATAAAAAACCCACGTACTTACAGCATGCAAAATAATAACCGACAACACAAAACGCATTAACCATAGCGACAATTATACATTCAACGATTTTTCATTATCCATAACAATAGAATTTGTACATTTCCAGAGGAAGCTGTGGAGGTCGGCTGTAGCGTTGTTATTAAAGTTACACTTGGTAATTAAAACTCCATAATTAGCAACGTTGGGTATGTAATACCAGACAATCCATATTTCTTTGCTGCCATTACATTACAAGTCACAGATTCAAAATACGTTACATTAGCCGGAATGTACGATAACATGAAATGTTTTTTGTGACATTATTGACATACAAGGCCATCTGATCCCAAACTAAGCAGAGCTTATGGAAACCAAACAATTGATAATATTGATATACTTACATATACTACTTCTCTTTTGTATATACATACTTATACTCTATAGATAATTACACCCATACTCAGGACAAACTGACATGTTCACGCACACAAATGTCTATCCTGGGTGGGAATCGAACCCACGACCTGTGGCGTGAAAGGCAAGACCTCGAAGTCATAAATAATTATTTCAATTATTCGAATATCGATGCCCGTACTAATCGAACAAGCAAAAGAGATCAACATTTACAATTACATATTACATTAACCTCTCGTATACTCTATGCACAACAAACAATTCAATATCAAAGTTGTTTTTTGTTTCTTTTTCTTTCAATCGATTTATTATGTGATATGGTAACACTGTGAGGTTCACACAAGTTCTTTCAATTGAAAATGGTGACTTCAGTGACTTCAGATATTCTATCACAAAACATCAGTAATTGCTACTGTTGTGTTTCGGTTTGAAGGGTGAGTGAGCCAGTGTGATTACAGTTCACAAGTGACATAACATCTTAGTTCTCAAGGTTGGTGGCGCATGGGCGATGTAAGCGATGGTAAACATTTATTACAATGCTATTGTCTATGTGAGTTGGTGACCACTTACCATCAGGTGGCTCATGTGCAAAAAACCTACATCTGTAATAAATATAATGCACTTTTGATGTGATGATTCGGTTGCGCAAAACGTCTCTGAGGCGCGTTCACTTCTGTCACATAAAATGAGCGCCCGCGCCATTTTGTATTTTATATAATTAAGAATTATGTCATTGTAGTTATATTATTATTGACATTTCACGATTAATTAAACTATTTTATGACGTTGTTCCCCCAAAGCTTCTGTGAGTTTACTTACTTTTAGAAATTCTTTAAAAATATAAAAGTCTTTATTTTATTTTTTGTACAAATTCTATCGAAATGAATAAAAGTTAAAATAATGTTAAATTAGCACTAAAAGACTGGCTTAGGCGCTTTTATTTTTATCTTTAGCAGGTTTTAATAGCATACCCGCGTTGTTAAGCTGATTAATGGCCCAACGCTCAACTCTCAATAATTACAAATATTTTTTGTCCAAAAGAAACACTTGTGAGATAGGGTACTTATAAATTTAACCGTTTTTTTAAATAATTCAATTAAATTATAGAATATTCTAAGCAGCATAAAACAGCACCACAATCTATCTCACACAACTAAGTCTCAAAACGTACCGTATGTTCTTTAATTTGATTTCCTTTATTTATGGATACACATATATTATGTATGGAGTTTTAATATAGCAACGAGTTAGTTTACATTTTTTTTAAATTAACATGCATAAATTAAAATAAATAATAATAATATATATTATTAGCTATCTCGCTCACTCAACGTGTTAATTACACGGCGCGAGTGAGACACTGTCTATTTATCACTAGCGTTAATATTGTAATTATTATTAGCAATAATATTATTTATAAGTATATTTTAATATGTTTGTTATAAACAACGCTAAGCCTTTTAGTGACAAACTAATACAAATCAAAGCTTATATCACAGTTCAGGGTTGCCAAGTTTAATGTGCGTACATTTATACCGAATATTATTTAAAATTAATGAAAGCGAACGATAAATATAAAACGACAAATAGGAAACACGATATTAATATAAATCATTTTCATAAATATTCTTCTATATATTTAAAGAGCAATACCAAGAATTTAAGAAATTATTTTTAAAAAAACCATTTGTTTTGTATTCGGACAGTTCTAATTCACGTTTACACCTTTTGAAACTAGTAAGTAGCTACTGTATCACGTCTTAGACAATATATTATCCATATGTGTATAAACATACAAGATAACACATTCATAATATAATATTAAGTTTAGTTTTTTTTATTTTTTATTCTGAGTTAATTAAATTAAGCTTTTAACTTGGCAACCCTGACAATTTGCATTTCACATACCATTTAATTAAAAACTCACATATCACATAACGATGCAAATAATAATTATAAAGCGGGAAATTAATATTTCAGACAATTTTGCTTTTATATATTATGTATAAGATATATGAAAAGGTTTGTTTTTTATTCTTAAATTTTCATACTTATGTTTGTAAATGACTTATGTTTTGTTCCAAGTTAGGTGAAAATCAATCTTAAGTCATGCACTATGAAGGTTCAAATTGGAAACAAAGACAAAGTCAATATTTATATGAAAACGCAACGAACTTAATGTTTAATATGATTATTTTGTTTTCTTTAAAAAGCATGACATTATTAGCTTTGTTCTTATCTACATACCTTTACATAAGACGGCGATGCACGTTGATTACTCATTATATAAAATAATTCCCAGAGTTTTTAGGAGAAGGTATTATTTATAGTACTTGACAAATTTATTTTAATATTACCCATTTAAAAAAAAAACAATTAATGACGTTAATTTAATATCAAAAATATGACACGGGTTTCAATTTCATATGAATTTATAAGAAATTAGAAACTATATTATTTGGGTAACCAGTTAAATTTGGAGTAGCGGTTAAAAAGTTAAGTAACGGCATGCAAATGTCCCCACTGCTACAAAAACTCTACTTTTTAATATATTTTTGAGCTGCCTCACCGCGCTGTTCCATGTTAGTTGGATATTAATAGTTAATGCATTACCATATTAACTTTGAATTAATTTACGAATAATATTATCCCGGGTAATTGGTTGGTATACGTTGAACAGTGTTTATATTTATTTTCATATCAAAAAGAATTAATGTTTCTCTTTGCTGGATCAAGTTGTCATATCCGTTACATATTAAGCAACGTTTTAATTTAAAATTTGAATTAAATAAACCTATATAAATAGACAAAGCAATAAAATAAAATATATAAAGAATAATTAAAAGATAAAATTCATGCTAATATAACCCAAAGTAAATAAATAATATATACATATTTCATTCAGTTTATATAAAAGTTAATAAATCATATTTGACATAAAAGCGAGTGAGAGTAAACGGTGAGTTCCTTGTCGGTTGTTCTTGGTTGAATCTTAATTGCGAAACGAAGATTAACATTTCATTCGTCTTACAATAAAAAGACGATACAAAACGATAATACAAAATAAAAAAAAAAAAAAAATGTTGTTTCGCTTAAAACGATCGCGTGTTCGAAGTCGAACAAAACAATAACAACCAATTCTAATAACTACTAAATGAATCAACTGCTTTTGTTACGACGAAACGAATACGAAACAGTAACCATCGTATAAATCACCTTATCCTTGACGTTTTTGAAGAAGGCACCTCCCTCCTTCTTGACGGTCTTCGCCCAGTCCCGGTATTGCTGTTTCAGCTTCTGACCGCTCCCGGTGCTAACCTTCTCCGCATAGTTATTGCATTCGACTTCGAATTCGTCGTTGAAACCGCGCCCAGAGTTCAGCAACTCGAGCCTTTCGTCTATGAACTGTCGATGAAAATAACACATAGATTATTATTATTTTAATTAGTATTCGAAATAATTATGTTTAAATTAGTAAATGTTATACAGTAAACAAATATATTATATTTAAATATGATCTCTCAAGACACGATGGCCTAAAGGCCTCACAATCGTAGTGATTGCGTTAAAATAACATAAATCCAAATAATAATAATTGATCAATAGTTTCATTTGCACGAAAATATTAACAATCGTCCTTTTTTTAAATTATTATTTAAGTCTTGTCGAATAGAAAATAATCTTGTCGAACTGAACAGTCAATTTAGCAGATAAAATACATTAAACATTTTTACAACAATAAATTAATATTATATTTATAGTCTCACAGATGGGCAAAGATCTTTCCTCATAATTTACCTTCAATACGACTCGACGGATACGATAAATTATTATCTTCATCTATTATTATATTATTATCTTCATTCCTTTTATTTTCTTTACCATAATAAAGAAATATCGCACGATTACAAATAACAGAAATTTAAAAATAGAATATTTCTCGCTATAAAGCTATCTCGATGGGAAATTACTACGAATATCGGAACTGGAATACTTCGTTATATTAAAATCCGTACCGTTGATAATGTATCCATGACACGATGATAGATAAACAATATTGTCGGAAGTAAATTTAACAACACGTAAATAACCCACAGCTGGGCATCGGCCTCCTCTCGGAACTGTTTCAGCGCGGATTAATCGACTTGTAGTAATTCTACTACACTCACTTTCATTTATAAACACAAATAAGCACACAATTACATATAATCGTAAAGCGATTCATTAATTTTTTTAGTGAGCTCAGTAGAGCACACCCTTCGGTATTATCCATCGGCCAACAACGAGTCGATGTTTTGTTAGGTACATATATGCATATGACTTCTATAAACCTTTATATGAATGGAATCGTCTTAATCCACTTATCTTAAGTGGGAAATAGGCATTCGTATCGACTGCTGCATCGCAACTACATTCACAAATGTATGTAACGTCACGTTTGTAGACATACACACATGCAAAAACAAACGATTCAATGCGCTTTAAAAATAAACAGTTATTTCCGTAGTATTTAAGTGTAGCGAGTGTTGTGTAACAACAACAAACTAAATAAACATTTTTAGTTTAGTTAACACGTGGTTTCATGCACTTTAGTAATAATACGATTTTATGCCTCGTTTTTTAATTTTAAAAAGAAAGGCCAATGGTAAATGTAAGATATTTCTTGCAATAATTTACGTAAGTATATACGTCGTATATAAGGAGTTTTGTTCCCAGCGCCAGCAATTACGCCAGCTATCTCACCCTTCAAACCGGATACAATGCATTACCCGTTTGTCGGTATAATAATAATAGTAGAGAAAAGCCTTGCATTTTAAATCATTGATTTGTTTCTTTATTTACGCTCAGTAGACAATCTAGGCACCTAATAAAGCCCCTTTATTAGGTTACCTATATTTTTATGAGCACAAATTTGTATAAATATTTTGCGGTATAGAGGTTTAGGTTAAGGACTCAATGTAATTATTTAGTAATAACGATTGACAATAGGCATTCTATGAAATGAGGTATTAAAAGCTTTTTTTGAATAGGTAATCGGACGAGCATATGGGCCACCATAAGGTAAGTGGTCACAAACGCTCATAGATATTGACATTGTAAGAGATATTAACCATCGCTTACATGGCCACCAAGCTTGGGAACTAAGATGTTATGTCCCTTGTGCTTGTATTAGTGTAATTGCACTTGCTCACTCATCTCTCAAACCGGAACATAGCAATACAAAGTACTGCTTTTTTGCAGTAGAATATCTGATGTGTGAGTGGTACCTACACATAAAGCCCTACCACCCGTAAAACGTATTAAAAAATATCAATCCAATGATAATTTCATACACATATAATAATACAACAAATGAAAAGTGGGCGATAAAAAAGAGTACGAGATTTAATTAGTCTGTAGGTACACGCAATATGCACAAGTGGCTGGCAGCGGATGGATATTGTGAGCTGAAGATCGAGCTCAGTGGCGTGCCATTGTAGAGTGCTATGTCCAACAGTGGACGACGAAAGGTAACTACTGAACCGATTTTCTTTCGGTTTTCATAGATAGGTTAAACTTAGATGGAAACAACATTAAGGTTTTGTTTCATTGAAATCGGATGAAAGTGAATAAGTTTACGTCAATTAAAAATAACTCATTCGTACCTTACGGAATCATTATTTATAAGTCGAAAACTGTCGAAGCCGTGTTTTGTATGATAATGATAGCTGACTATATAAAAACGAGTAACATAATACGAAAATGCATTTTACTTATTATATCGTAATAAAATCGCAGATACTAGCTAGTCGTTTTAATAATAGTTATCATAATACGCGAGTTTTAAACGAAGATCGCCATCTTCACAGCAGATTCAAGCCCCGTTGAACATCACCAAAATTAATATGCCTAATTTGTGTCTACAATTAATTTCGTAATCGAAGATAAAAGAAAACATTCTCATTTCGAATGAATATCTACCAAATATGTATGTATGAATAAATACTGAACCGTATTACAGGATAGGGTTTTTAGCCGGGCTGTGGTTTAGTTACAGGCTGTGACTTTACAATGAAACTTTACATCAAGAAGAACTGTAAGAATTAATTACGCAGTTACGTTTGAAAAGTTGCTACTATCAGAAGTCTATTGATTATACAGATATGGGGATAACCGGATACATTACAATTATCAAACAATATTATAAATTAGAAATATAAAAACCGTTTTCAATAAATTCGCTGATATATATTATAAATCGCTATTGCCATCGTACGATAATTTGCCAAGCCCTGAGAGTACATTATACATACATATCTTGCAATTATCTCACCTGCTGGAATATCTGCGATTGGAGTATCTTCCGCAGAAACGGCTGCATATTTTTTCTCGTCCGCACAAACGCTTCTGGATTGAAAGTTATCAATTGACCCTTCTCGATCCTGAAACAGAAATTAATAATAAAAAAATCTTTATATATTTTCTCAAGTCTCTCTATGTTTTGTTTATAATTGTATTTTATATATTTCGTTACTCGATTGAATCGTACAAAAGTTTTAACTAAAAGCTATCCCTTAACGGTGCACGTCGATCGCTCGTCCGGTACGTAGTGGCAGGTCGAGTTATCACGAAGCAATTGATACAATTCCCAGTACTGCAAGGGGTTAAATAGACTAAGCACTCAGGACTTATTTGTTCATAACGCGATTGAATAACGATCGCGGTAATTTTAAAAAACGATCTTGCGTTGCATCGCGTTTACACTGCGGGAAGTTTTGTATTTTTTTAATATATTGATTACATATAAAATTATTACAATAAACGTAAGCTTACAACCAGTTCATAATTTTAATTCCAATACGAAGGGTCTCAACGATTAATATATTTCGTTAATTATGCACAATTACTATATAATGTTAATAAAATAAGATAGCCAGTGTTAAAACTAAATATAACCTTTTTAATTAAAGATAATATATATAAAAAAAAAACTTAGATTTCGCCCGCGTCTCCGCGTGCATGGAAATGACATATGCATTTTTCTGTATCCCGGACAACTTGCATGAAAAATTTCATGATGATCGTTTGAAAAGTTAACAACGTAAAAGCACTAAGAAGTAAAGAAACAACTTACTATCGCATTTATAATATTATTAACGATGTATCAAGAACCCAAACTTAGTCGTGGTCAAGTTCGCGGTCACGTCAGTTGCAGACTAAACAAATGATTGATGATTCAGAAACTTTATCGCATATTATTTTAATATCGATGTAGAAACGTCACAGTGACATATCTATACTAGACGTATTCATGTTAGAAGTCTTATGGCCGAATACTGAAACGTCTTTCAAATATGAAGTGTGACTTAATTATTTGGAACGCCATTAATTTAAAATTTCGCATACTAAATTTTGAAATTAATGACGTTCCAAATAATTAAGTCCCAATCATATTTGAATAAGGTTTCAGTATTCGGCCGTTAAGATTTGTAAACAACGATTCAATTATGGTTTTTTTTTAAGTAATTCAATACTTACTGTGTCTTAATTAAAAAAATATTGCATGAGTGATAAATTAAAAAATATATACTTTCTATCCCGGTAAATTCCCTCGGCGATAGTGTTATTCCCCTGAGAATTATTAAAACACTATCACAGTGTAATACACCCCTAATAATAATGACATCGACAAGTGTTAATTTACAAACATCGATAACCAATAAGTTTAATGATATTTTTTCTTCGACACAAAATAAAGTATATAGTCACTATAAAATCTCTCGAATAGAATTTGCGTATCGATTTGACTTGATTAGCGTACGTCGCCTGTCAATGTCAAAGTCATCACCTTGATGGTACTTACTACTTATCGTATTGTCATTCGTATAACATACAGGGTGTAACAAAATTCGTGTCCAACCCGCGAAATGGTTATTAGGTATCGTGAGTCGGTTATATTTATGTAATCATTTTTAAAATTTTAAGCAAAAATTTTACTCAAATAAAATTAAATTTAACTAAATAACGACGATTACGATGCAAAACAGGCGCGGGCGTCAGCGCTCGATAGCTCTTACCTATCGGGTAGCTCGGACACGAGGTCATGAGCTCAGTTTTCCATGAAATTTTCGTCATATACAATTGAAAATGTCTATAAAAAAAATTATGGGTAATTTTTTTGCATAATATTTTAAAAATGTTTACATAAATAGAACCGACTCTCGATACCTAATAACCACTTCACGGGTCGGACACGAATTTTGTTACACTCTGTATACATACTTGCAACGAGGCTTTGTGCAAGCTGGCCTAGATAGGGACCACCCACTCATCAATTATTCTACCGCTAAACAATACTTAGTTCAGGTTTGTTGGGTGAGCGAGCAAGTCTAATTTAATTAATGTTCAAAAATAATCTTAAATAAAGTTGACTATTTTTGTTTGATTTAATGTACGTGCTAGTTGTGCAGTAACGGCCTGTGAATGTCCCACTGCTGGGCTAAGGCCTCCTCTCCTCTTTTGAGGGGAAGGTTTGGATCTTATTCCACCACACTGTTCCAGTGCTAATATTAATGTCTGTCAATAAAAATGTTTTTATTATTATCAAAATCTTTTATGTTCATGTACCATCCAACTTCATGTGGGAGAAACGCGTAAATGCATTTTTCCAGTGACAAAAAAGAAAAAAGAATTGCTCCTTACTTTTTTTACTTTATATAAAATATTTTATTAGTGTTTGTAATTCGGATAATAATTCAACAATAATCTTTAATAAGTTTTTGTACAATAAAAAATAAACATGTTATATATATATAAAACTAATAATAAAATAGCTAACTAATTGACACAGATTAAGAAATTCGCACTATGACACCTATCATCTCACATTATTTCGACAGTGAAAACGTAAAAATGTATAAATACGTATATGTAGTATGTACATTGTACGTGGCATATAAAAATAGATACATGCATTATTACCAGTGGTAACAAGTACTTGAGTCAATAAGGGAACTATTTTATGCAATCAAAACATTAAGCGAGCTGTTTGTTTCCTGTTTGATGAACACTTCGAACAGTTATATAATACGATTGGTTTATAAAACCTAAATAAACATCTTGGTTGGGTATTTTAAAATTCGAATTTCAAAATACCCAACCACGATGTTTTTAAGAAGACTTCAAAGAACCTACTCGAATAAAGTCTACCCAAGTACTCTTCGATTAAAAAATATTCGGAGTTTACATTTTAACGAGAATAACCGAGAAATAAGTCGGTAATCACTCATTTCTAACAACTAAATATACATAAATAGGTAGTTATATTAAAGAAATAGGACGAGGGTAAGTTATGCGGTTTTTATTGTTTCTTTATTATTATAGGATTATTCCATATTTAAACATATAACTGAATTTTATTATTATTATTATATTTAATTACCAGTCCTGTTTTGTCATATTCGTCATAACATTTACCGATTTTCGTAACTATCGTATTTCGTATGGATACTGATGGGTTTGAAACACTTTACTAATTTAAGAAACGTCCGCTTTTATATTAAAATGTATATACATTTTAGTATTTATTTGGGACAAAAATATTTAGATACGAATTTGAAAAGCAGGACGTGAATAGCTTTACAATAATAAGTCTACTTTTATGAAATTTTGAGACTTAATTATTATTCCATATTATTTCTCTAAAATAACTGTTGATTGAATTTAATATGTAATTTAACATATCTTATTTATTAAACAATTATAATGAAGGTGGTATAAACAAATATCGATATCTTGTCAATTGAAGGTTAAACTTGTTTTTTGTCTTTACTCCTCTTGTGTTTGGAATCTATATTTTTGTCGGTATGCAATAATATTTAAATCGTAACTATAACTGATAATCATAATAGCCAATTATAATTTTAAGAACATAACTCTTTAGTTTTAGCACTTTAATTGTGTGCTTTTTTTAACAGTTAAAGTTAAAAATATTTATTCAATTTAGAAGCGTAGCACTGCTTATTTACTATTATCAAAAATCTACCACCGGTTCGGAAATAAACACCTCAGAACTGAAAACAAAACCGACGTGAAAAACTCAGGGGGTTGTTTATCTCATATCTTAGCATTACAAAAGATATATAGGTAATTGCATTATATTATTTTGTTTGATCGGTCTGGTGGCCATTGGCAATATGTGCAAGTAATTGTCAATAGCACTTACATTATTATGCCTAATGTTAATTGTATGACAAATGACAATTTCTGTAAATATATGTATGCTTATATGAATATCATTATCAATATTGAGTAGATCAGAGAATCATTATTAAACTTTCTTTAAATTTACATATTAGTGATTTTTTTTGAGCTCATGTTATAAATTGTAGGACTAGCTCTTCTGAAAATCGTATTAAAATCGGTTGCGTCACACCAGAGTAGAATGATATTAAACATTATAATATGAAAATAACTAAAATATACTTGGCGAGCCGAGGCTACATCAGTCAACATTCATTTTTTTTTTACCGCGAAAACTACAGGGCTAAATCTATTAATATGGACTGGAGAACCTTTGAAGCTTAGAACTTAAGGAGTTCTGTTATTTCTAAAACATCTAAAGCTTCCACGTGTAAAAGTACGAAGTGCCTGAATCACGCTATCAATATTTTCCAACACAATTGCTAATTGACTGTTTCTTACAAAGTGGAGTTATCTGTTTACTCAATATAATATGTATATAGTTCTACTATTCTCATGTACCGTCACAATCGTTACTTGTATGGATTGAAAACATTTGTAACATTAATTGTCTTTCGAAATGTATTAAGATGTAAATCTATTAATAACGTGTCCATAGCCATTCGTCTGATTGAGCTGAATTTGGTGAACCAACCGAAAGTATCAAATCACAAAACAGCATACATATATTTCGTTTCCGAAAAACAATTTAATTGTTTGATTCAGTTGTGTTATGTGACAAGCCGAGATGGCCCAGTGGCTAGAACGCGTGAATCTTAACCGATGAACGTGGGTTCAAACCCGAGCAGGCACCACTGAATTTTCAAGTGCTTAATTTGAGTTTATAATTCATCTCGTGCTTGACGGTGAAGGAAAACATCGTGAGGAAACCTGCATGTGTCAAAATTCACTCAAATTCTGCCACATGTGTATTCTGCCAACCCGCATTGGAGCAGCGTGGTAGAATAAGCTCTAAACCTTCTCCTCAAAAAAGGGGAAGAGGCCTTAGCTCAGCAGTGTAAAGTAAAGTAACAGCATTCACAGGCTGTTACTTTACTTTACTTACTTTACTATGTAGTTGATAAGACATTATACTCGTCTGGGTAAGTTACACACTGATCTAATATTCTATCGCAACACCACAATACTTGGTTAATTTTATTACTTAATTATTCTTGTGATCTGGTTTGCAGGTTGATTAAGACAGCGTAACTACAGGCACAAGGGCAAGCTTCTTAGTCCCCAATGTTGGCGGATTTGTGGTGTAAGATTCATATTTCTTAGCGTGTTCAATTGTTCATGTCTATGGGCGATGATGATCACTTACCATCAAGTGGCACGTTTACCATTCTGACGATATTTTCCTTCACCGCCAAGCACGAGACGAATTAAAAACACAAATTGAGCACATGATAATTCAGTGTTTACAAGTTTTACAAATACGATACAAGTTTTAATTCGTTTTAATAAAAAAAGTTAATTATTTTGCATTTAATTTGAATGTGAGACGTAGTGTCTTAACTAATTATATACGATATGTGTACACGTTCCGTTAGCAGTAGTAGTATGTAACATTTATAGCCTACTTGCTTCTCCTCGCGGCTTCGTCTGTCTGAAGCGCAGGGCAAGCGTTGTTTTATTTTTCATTGTATACGTAGGCGGACGAGAATATGGGCCACCTGGTGGTAAGTGGTTACTAACGCCAATTGACAATGGCTTTGTAAGAAATGTAAGCCATCGTTACTCGCCAATGCGCCACCAATCTTGGAAACGATGATGTTATGTCACTTGTGCCTGTAACTGGCTCAATCACCCCTCAAACGGGAACAAAACAATTCAAAGTACTCAAAGTATTCAAAGTGCTGTTTTGCGATAGAATATCTGATGAGTGGGTGGTACCTACCCAGACGAGCTGGTACTAATTGTTTCCTAATGCGTTATTTACCATAATTATTTACTTTTAAGTACCCCTGACCACGTGACGTGTATGCAGAAATTCATGATGATGGGGTGTGTAATTACGTAATGATAATGTAACAAACAAACTCACTTTCATATTTATATCATTAGTAAGTATTGACTGATACTAACTTATGATGGTGATGATATACTATTTTGATGCGTAATGTTATTATTATAATGATCAATATCACATATCACATTCTGACAAGCGGAGAGTCGAGTTCTTACAGGATACCCCTACAATATCGGAGTTTTATTTATCGCTTTTTGTTTGTTTTACTTTAATTCGTGTATATTGAGTGTATCAGTCTACTATTGTAGTAATTTTCCATCGTTTAAATATATAAATAATAATATTCGTAGAAATGTAATTACCTGATGGCATCTCTGTAACCGCCGATCAAGCAAACCAGCGCGCGTAGAAACGCCCTCGACACAGCGTCACCGAGTGCATTTTTATCACTTAAAGCCTTTTTTAAACTCGCTACCTAAAACAGAAATATTTTATTATTATCCAAAAAAAAATTAAGTAAATCATATCCTCCTTCCATAACACAAAGTCCTTAATACATCACTAATATTTTTTTCTTTACATAAAATTATTAAACCGGAGAATTGGCCAATTAACGTTAAATGGTCACAGCCCATGTGTAACGGCAGAGTCGATGCGCCACCGAGTTTGGAAACAAAGATCCTCACTCGCCTTTCAAACCAGAACCCAACAATACTAAGTGAATAACAGCAATCTATTTGGCATGACTTTTAAAGAATATGTCTATAAATAATGCAATTGTATCAGCGTTTTGATAAAATCCAACCCTAAGCGAGATAAACAAGTTAGGATAAAGTTGTTGGTATATAATATTGTAGTTTTTATCAAAGTTACTTAAAAAAGTTCTTTAGGCTTCAGTTTAAAATGAAAGACAGTTATGTCTATTTATAGAAATTCCCCTCTCAAGAGAGTTTTAAATAGGGGAATGAACGTTTGTACGCAAGTTCATCATTATTGTATTTAAATTGTATAATAAGTGAAATTTTTATTTCCCTTGTATGTAAATACATCTCAACCACTATACTCGAGAAAAGCTGGATGGTTTCTTATACAACACGGCTATAACTATAGATTATATATCACTAATAAGAATGTTATCGAAATGATATTCTAGAAGTTTCTTATAAATAAGTTCCATTCGTTCGTTCGTATCGTAATCATTCGTTAATTGGGAACGATAGAAATATTATTATTGTGAAATTCCTCGCCAATTAATTGTCACATCTTAAATTTGACTAGGACTCGTCAGATACGCACCCTCACAACGTTTGAAATTGCATTAGGTCTTTGTGTCAAGTGCGAGTTTCCTTACTTATGCGATAGCGTTGTCATTAAATGTGATTTGTATCAAATTCTAATTGTTGTTGCTAGACGACGCTATTTTAATTTCATAAATTTTGATATATTTCAATCATACAACGGGACGGAGACAATCAATAAAAACTTACCATATCTTGGGGGAGACTGTCCAGGTCGTGAAATGGAGATTTCAGTTCATTTGCGTCTACGTCTAGTACAACAACGTCGCCCACTTCGGACATCCGCACTGTCTGCAATTGAAACGAATAATTTTACACATAAACATTATTTGTAAATAAATATTAAATATTTTTAAAGTGAATAAAATATGAATAAGCTTAAAAATAGTAAACTATTAATTAACTAAAAATAATTATTTTTTTATATATAGATTAGATAATGTTTTATAGATTAAATTAATACAAACACACCTCCATCACACATCTAGGAACACCGATAAGAAACGGCATAGGAGCCAGCAGATAATCCACCAAATGCTTCGGCAGTATCGGTATGAATATATGTTGCCAGGACATAGGGAAGAGCGTCGCGTTCGCGGCTTGCACGCACGCTGAGAGGCGTGACGGCTTCGACGCGACTATCGCTATCCTCCGCTCGTGCAGCAGCGCCGCCCAGAGTCCCGCCATGCATTTTGTATCCATAGCACTGAAGTACTCGGTGAGATTGCACTTCGAAAATATTAAAAATAACATAATTCATTCTATTATATATAATATTAATAATAATGATTTTACACAGATATATTTACGTTATATATGGCGGAACTTGGAACTAATTATTCACATGTTCGATGGTTATAATTAAGAAACTGTAACCAAGTCTATACTATAGTTAAATATTACCGTGTAATTTTATAATCAGTCGTTTTATCTATACTAAAATGACACAAAAATCGTCTATCAATGTCTTTAAAGCAAGTTAAATATATAAAATATATAAATATGTCAGGTATGCCATGTGAACATACTCTGTGGTAGAGCTCTGTGCAAGGTCGTCTGGGTAGGTACCATCTCATCAGATATTCTACCGCAAAACAGCAGGACTTTGTAATGTTGTGTTCCAGTTTGAAGAGGGAGTGAGCCAGTGTAATTACAGGCACAAGGGACATAATAATTCCCAAGGTAGGTGGCGCATTTGGATGTAAGCGATGGTTAACATTTCTTACAATGCCAATATCTATGGGCGTTAGCATCAGGTGGCCCATTTTCTCATTCACCTACCTATACAATAAAAAAAAAAACAAAAAAAAGAACAAAATTAGGAACATGGGATTTGACTATTGACTGCTAAATTTGTGAATCCACACTATAAAATTAAATCACGAAGGGATTCAGAGTTAACTGGAAATTTGCTCTACCACCGATTTTATTTATATAGAAATATTATATTCTAATCAAAAACTTATTTTTAAATGCAATTACAAATTAAAAATAACGAGTGTGTCACACATAAAATAAATGACAATGATGATTTACACCATTTTTAGCATGCAGTATCATGTCATCCTCGAATATTTATAATATTGGACAGTAACAAGAAAAAATACATATAAGTCTGAATAGACAGTTCAGAAATAGTTGATTCAAAGCCCGATGAAGCATTTTTAGTACAAATGCGTTGGTTATTTTTTCAGGAAAATTATTTCGAGCTTCTATTTTCGTGAAATCGAATGTTGCCTATAACAAATCAATTTCATTGTCATTCTAAATTCGAGATAACCAAGTAAATAACATAAATAAAAGTTCATACTATATTCTTCCAGGCTTTTAAGAACAATATATATGACATTATAAAAATAATGTAAGTAAGATATGTATTTAATAAAAATAATACAGGTAGAGCTAATTTCCCGGTGACTCAAGATCCGCGGCAACGTGAACATAACCAGTCGTGTATACAGAGCCGTGGCCGACTCGAGACTGACACGCGCTCCCTGACCGTTCAAACAGGAAGACGATATAATGTACTCAAGTTTATCGATATAATCATCGGTGAGGGGATTGTCTCAACCCAGATGGGCCCGCACAAAAACCTACCACCGATAGAACGCACTATACGTACTGTATTATAAAATTATATTATCAAATACTAGCGACCCGCCCCGGCTTCGCTCGAGTAGCAGAATAAATATTCCTAAAAAAGACAGCGGGACGCGGGGACGCGCAGGCGGTTGCATCGCGCGTTAGTATGATGTGGGACCGCTTGAATTTATTTAGTGCACGATAGTTTTAAAATTACGATAACTCCTAAGATATTCATTTAAATTGGCTGGTGTAAATGGCAATTATAATATACATGAAATGCTTAAAGTAAATAACGTATTTAATTTGATAAGGATTAATATCATATCTGTTTTTATAGCTTTCCAATTATCACATTATTATGTAACAGATTTAAAAAATTAAAGTGGGTATAGTTAGCTATCCTTAAAAGATACTACTTTTCTGTAGATCTATGAAAGGGGAACAAATTATACACGTAAGCCTTCCTATTGAATCACTTTATCCATTGGTGAAACCGTATGAAAATCCTTTTAGTAGTTTTTTAGTTTAACGCGTTCATACAGACAGACAGGAAACGCGGGGGACTTTGTTTTATAATATTTAGTGATAATAAACTTTTACTCACATTGTCCGGTATACTGGGTAATCTGTTATCTGGGCTTTGACAAGAAAAAACACTATGACCAGCATTGTATGTGACTTTGAGTGTGTGCCCCGGCATAGGAGGCCGTATACGACATGCCTCTAGGAACGATGACAACTCTCCCCTCTCATTACTGTTTAGTAAATTCGCTATGCTATTTAGTAACCTGTAATTTGTATACAAATTTAGATAGTTAGTTACAGTTTAGATCACATTAGATGCACAAGAATATATTTTAAAATATATATTATATTGTTGATATAATAATTATATTTAATATCTACAACATGTTTCCACGCCATATAAATATAAAAAATATACATTATTAAAGTACACTTCTACAAGAAATTTTGATTCGCCGTTTCACTTAAGGCCATTGAGGCCAGCTAAAGGCAAAGAAAAAGCAAGTTAAGGGCTAAATTTAACGTTAAGCAAAGCAGTTACCCAATGTAAATTCTACCAAGAGAAACCAGCAAGCAAATCATGTTACATTCGCATTTATAATAATAGCTGTACCCTCGGTATCACCCGCGTGTAACTTAATTCTTCTTAAAATATTTCAATATATATAACATTTTTAGTTTTATTTTTAATAGGGTAGTAGTACGTAGTGGCTTTCGTCGCAACCCGCATTTAGATAAGGCAAAATACAATTGGCTATGAGAAATTCAGCATACCGAAAACAAATGTTTATAAAAATGACTTCGCAAATAATGCATTATTTTAGAACAAAATTGATTAATATAAAAAGGGTAAGGCCAATCAACGTTTAAAGATAAACATAAATGCTATCGCAGGCGTTTTTAAAAAACTGTTTTAAAAGGATCAATTCCGTTTTACGTCCTTGTTGCGTAACTTTATCCGTTTAGGCAGCGCACGCAACGCAACATTCTCTTAATGAAATATATATCCCAGTTTTTCGCTCCTATTGCTCGTAGAATATATGTACCCTATAGCCTTCCCATATAAATGGGACACTATCCAACACTAAAATACTTTTTCAATTCGAAACAGTAGTTCCTGAGATTAGAGCATTCAACTAAACAAACTCTTCAGTTTTATAATATCAGTATACATTAGAATAGATAAATATGTTATAACACACCTATATATCCAACAGATTTCATTTAATATACATAAAAAGGGTTCAATAATATACTCAAAATTTTGTTATGTAATTAACCATTAGAGATACAGGGTATTAAAATCAAACGGAAAAACCCTCAACTTTTCTCAAACAGCTGAGGAAACATTGGACTAAGAATTTAAGTTTTCCTGGCTGTAACTTACACGAAATCAAAATAGAAGTATATTTTGATTCAAGTAGGCTCTTGGGGGCACTTCTTTATTGTCGTTTTACAAGATTAAATTAAATTTAGAGTCACAGATAGTTCAGGATTCATTCTGAAAACTCATCTCCAACAACATACAGGTTACATACAATTGTATTATACACTCATAGTGAATGCCGCAATTATAGTTTAATAACAAAATTAGACAAAGCGGATACAATGAAAAAATACTGAAATATCTTTGAACAATGTTTTGATTACAAAACATTTGTTTTTAAATTCAAATTATGAAATATATCAACTTTTTGCATTAATTAAAATTATGAACAGCCATCGCTTTGCAAGAATAGAGTACTGGTAAACAAAAATATTGCAATGCCCACTAAAGGAAAGAATGCTTTTATATAGTAAGATATTTGGAAGCTATTATCATAAGCGCATAACATATTATGTATAGTTTAAATACATAATATATGAATGAAACAAAGTTATACAATCACATTGCAATAAAAAAAATTTATAATAATTCAATTAAATACTATAATTTGAAGGAAGAATTTATTTAATATGTATAAAATAAAAGCTTAGCAAATTGTTATCTATTATTTGTTACATTTCTGATATGTATTATGGCTGTGTTCTATAAATTAATTTTTTTAGAAATATCTACAAAATTTAAGTCGTGAAAATTAATATGAACAGTAAAAAGAACTATATATATTTACACAAAAAATTAAAATTTTTGTACATAAATATTCGCAATACTTACTTGTAAAATATGTCATGCCATGGCAAATGGGATAACAGTACTAGTGCCGTATTTGCTTTTGGATCATAACGACAAAAACAAAATGTATATTTTGAATCCACAGATGTCAATACAAAAGAGTAATGTTGAACAAAAGTACTGAAAAGAATAAATACACAACTTTATAAAAACTGTTATAGGCGAAAGCTGAATACAATCTAGTTTCATTCTACATACTACATACATTTGTATTAAATACATAAACATAACTAGCATTTATACTTCATGAATATAAAAAATATATGAAAATGAAACCAGATTTATATTAATTACTATGAAATCTATATTTAATGAAAGTTGCCCTTTAATTTGAATTATACAAAAATAATACTCTGCTTGCTTTACTTTACTTTTTTATTTAGTTCATACTGTACAGGAAGTACAGTATTTGAATATCACACAAACAAAACATTGAAACACAACAAACAGTACCAGTACATTATAATATGATTCAATTGACACTTGACATTGTACCATATACGAATTGATCAAGAGAAACTTCTTATGTATATTTATATAACGAAACTAGCTGATACCCGCGACTTCGTCCGCGTGGAGTTTAACAAAAAATTAATTTAGTTAATTTAGTTTTTTTTTGGTTTTTACATTTTTTTTTTTTTTTCTAGAATAAAAGTAGCCTAAGTTACTCCTTATTACATCAGCTACCTGCCAATAAACGTCCCGTCAAAATCGGTCCAGCCATTTCAGAGATTAGCCGAAACAAACAGACAGACAGACAGACATATAGACAAAAATTGTAAAAAATGGTATTTTGGTTTATGTACCGTATATATATTCATATGCATGTAGTAAAAAGCGGTTATTTCAATATTAAAAACAGACACTCCAATTTTATTTATATAACGAAATAATATCATATAGTAATAGTATTTATATCGTTTTAAATATTTATTAATTTATAAAAAAAATTCTTTGCTTTTGATGTCAATTATAATTTATAATTGAAAGTAGTAAAAATTATACATTTATAAAATAAGCCTATATAGGTATATGTTACAGCTCTGTCAAAGTTTGTGAGGCCAGCTGTTTTACCCTCGGAACTAAATATGCTTTTAACTTACTTCTCCAACTGACATGGAAATGTGAATTTGGGTACATTCTTCAATTCTTCTTCATTTTTGTAATTCTCTGGGTATTTTCGTACTACATATGGATCTCTTACATGATCACCGGGGGATACTTCACAGAATAATTCAAATAGGAAGCGAACGGTATCTCTGCAAATAATAATATTACTTAGTCATAAATGGATGGTTATAATTCATATCTAATTATAAATACACTTGTATTAAGGCAACAATAAATTGCAGTTTACTTTCAATTCAAATTGGAATTTATTAATATAAAAGAAAATAACCAAGCATTTGAAAATGTCTATATATTTACAATTATGTATAACATAGTTCCTAGAAATGATAGGATTATTAAGAATCGATACAAAGTTATGAAAGAATTATTAACTCACAAAGTATAAATTTGTACAACAAATTCATTTTAAATGACACATAATAAGCTGTTATTTAACAAATATATTTTTTTTATGTCTCAGGTTCCAATAATATATTGCCACCTAATTTTACAAAGTGGGAGACAGTTAGACTTATCAATTCCATGCTGAACACAATGACGTTTATGATTAGGCGCAGGAAATATGTGTCAGAACAAAACTAAAAGATCTATTAAAACTGAAGTGATAACGAAGGAATTACAAACAAACAATAAAATAATAATACAAATTCAATGGCACTATATATTAGGTTAAATGATTTGGCAGTGAATATAATTAGATCGATTATTAATTAAGAAGTTACTATGTGTCACGAATTATTTACAGGATCATTATTTCTTTACCGTAATCTGGAACCCATGTCTTGATGTGGACCTTCTAAAATTTTGATTACATCTTACTATGACTATTTTTTGGCAAATATCAGAAGATTTCGCATATTATGAGACATCACAAGCCATAGATATCACTTTCGTTTCATGACAAACATTTATAAATTTTTCCTTTGATTCATTCCAACTATTATGAAAGACGATGTTATTGAGTCAATCTTTACTCTTTTTTTTTATTAGTAGACTTATTTCAGTTATTGCCTGTTTCACTTTGCACTGCACTTCATTTTGAGCCGAGAACGTCTCGAAATGATACAGATTAAAAATGTCCCTAGTTTTGTATTTTAAGCACAGACTGACATAATTCACCACAGACAACAGTTCGTTCACATCAGCGATCCATCATATTGACTCAGCCAAGTGAATGATTCTTTATATCAACACAAGATGACATAATTATTTGGCTTGGTCGTACTTAACAATCTGCCCTTTTTTTACAGCGTTGTCTGTAAAAATTTGCTTTGTGACGCAACAAATCAAATACATATACCAATCGGAAATAATAAATTATAAGTTTGCTTTAAAAAGTTAACCTTGCATTTTTTTATACAAGCATAGAATTATTGCATTAAATTACTGCTAATTGCATTTTGTGTTATTATAGTTTTATAGTTTTTCCTTCATTTTTTTCTTATTTCAACACCAAAATGTACATCGAGCGAAATTACTTTCACCCGTAGACAGTTAGTTTCTCTGATTCGCTCTCGAGACGTGCTTTACTGAGTCACAATTTGAGCTTGGCATGGAAGGAACAGCGACGTCTATCTAAAAATTATACCAAAGCCTCTCTTTATTTGATTTATTTATTTATTTCCAACCAGAGGCTTGTATATAAAATTTCATGTTACTAACTTAAAAAATGACGGACTTCCATTCAAACTTTCAACACCTATTTCATCCCCTTATAGGCAGAAAATCCAAAATTCCTTCCTTGATGGGTGTCTACTCAATAAAATGACTCTACTCACCAAACTTCATGGCCCTAACTTTAAAAGCTTACGCTCGGCGATGATGAATCAGTCAGTTAATCAGGACTTGTTATTTTATATATATATAGATTTTGAAACCCTGGGTTACATTGTTCCATTTTGGGTAGAGATCTCATTTTTTTTAAATAATATAATACAGCCTATGTTATTCGGTAAGTATTTAGCTTTCTAATGGTGAAAGAATTTTTAAAACCTAATATAAAGATTTTTAGTTAAATCGTAATAAATAAACAACCAAATAATCAAATATTTCATCTTAGTTCATAATCATCATTGCACTACTTTATAAGATTAGTAAGTATACATGCAATTTATAAGGGCTATTATAACAGCCTTTACAAGATAATCCAAAGCATGAACTCAGTTTCAAATTAATATTACATAACGAAGTAGAAAATTAGTAGTATATATGAAACTCATTTATACAATACTAGTTGTCACATGCGGCTTCAGTCGCGCGCGTGCTCGTCTGCGCCTGCTTGTTTGTGTGGGAGGGAGGTTATTAATTACCACGTATATATGCAAAATTTCAAATACATAATCAAAGAAATTCCACATTTATAATATTATTAATAATTATTTAAGGCCGCAGACCGACCGACCGACTCCTAAGATATTAATTTAAATTGGATGGTGTACAGGGCAATTATAATATACATGAAATGCATAAAGTAAATAGCGTATTTAATTTGATAAGGATTAATATCATATCCGTTTTTATAGCTTTCCAATTATCACATTATAATGAAACCATTTATCCGCCACCGCGAACTTTTATGTAGATCTATAAAAGGGGAACAATTTCACCATACATTATTTCGTGATAATTCAAAGGGATTTTATACCGTTTTCGATGCTCCTAATCAACTCGTTTTTTTCCGACTTCTTCAAAAAATATCGTCATATTTTCAACTAATTTACAGAAAACATTAATGAATTATACACGGAAACCTTCCTCTTGAATCACTTTATCCATTGGTGAAAACCGTATGAAAATCCGTTTAGTAGTTTTTTAGTTTATCGCGTTCATACAGACAGACAGGAACCGCGCGGAACTTTGTTTTATATGTATGTAGTTATGTAGTGATGTAGTGATGATAGTGATTACAAAATATTAATAAATGACATATGACACAATAACTGTGCCTCGCGACTTAACCCGCGTATAATTAATAAAAATATAAAAAAATACTATAATAGCACACACTTACACACACACTCCCTCACATACCCACATGCTCACACACACACACACACACACACACACACACACACACACACATTTATATGGCTACCAGTAAAGAAATACGTAATTAACGATTTGAAATTAATTTTCATAGGGCTTACCCATCTTACATTTGCGCCATTACATGTTCTTTGTTTGTACCAAATTTCCTCAAGATTGGTCAAGCCGTTCTCGAGTTATAAGAAGACAGACAGACAGACGGACAGACAGACAAAAATGAAAAAAAAATAGTATAATGTGACTTCACCATAAAACTATTGTTTATCACAAAATAAGGTAAAAAAAATATATGCACAGACGGAACCAATAGATTTATATAGTAGTACCTATAGAGTATAGATAGATAGGTATAGAAGAGTCATAAGAGGGGATGTCAGTTTTCAATTTAAAATTACATCGGCGTAGGGGTGTGATTTATGACGTATTGATTATTTGTTTACTAGCGTCGAGTGCAACGAGGGCGGAGTGAGTGCGTACTAGGTACAGGTAAGACTTGTAATATTTTATTTTAAAATATTTAAGATGTCTTTTTTGATTTGCTTTTATTAAGGAATACTTGGTTAATAACGATTGATTTAATTAATTTTTGTGACTGTTTTATTTAATCGATATAGGCCTATTAATAAAACTTAGATATTTGGAATTAATGGAGATATTAAATAAATATTTCAATATAATATTATAACATCCCATTAATTTCTAAAAGTGCAATATAAAAAATTACAATGTCTTGAATTTTTCATTTTTAATTATGATTTAGTTTTAATTTAGAAATCACATATAGTATTTTATTATTTTTTTAAATTTTATTGTATAGGTAGGCGGACAAGTATATGTTCCACCTGAGGGTAAGTGGACACCAATGAACATAAACAATGGCTTTGTAAGAAATGTTAACCATCACTTACATCGCCAATGTGCCTCCAACTTTGGGAACTAAGATGTTATGTCCCTTGTGCCTGTAATTACACTGGCTCACTCACCCTTCAAACCGGAATACAACTACACAAAACTGCTGTTTTGCAGTAGAATATCTGATGAGAGGGTCCGTACCTATTTAGGCAGATTTATGTTATGAACCTAAAGAGTTATGAACATAAATTTCACAAGATACGAAGAAAAATATTATAATAAAATGCCAATAATTATCTACTCTTAGAATATGTTTGCATAAATCATGATTCTTCTTCATAGTTGATAAGCCTATGGAATATTTAATGGATTAATCAATATTAAAAGTACTTTTAGAACTGGTTTTAAGCAAAGTAATTTTGGTGAGTGTTAAACAGTTTATGTAAAGAAGAAAATAATTATGGCATTATTTTTACAAGAGCAATTTATGTAATTAAATAAAAAGATATACTGTTAACTTTAAGCAATATGAATGATCTTTTTCAAACTAACAGAATAAATCATACTTAATGAATATATAAATTAATAAAAATAAAGTATTGCTTTATTAAAAAACAAAATTAGAGGACCCCAGTTTACTTCTCAAATATTTATTGTTAAATAATTTTATTTATATTAGCCACCCTTTTTAACTATACATACATTTTCTATTAGTAATATTGATGGAATTAAAATGGGTATGTTATCTTTGCGTTTATTTTATTTTATGTTCATAGGTCTACAAAACAAATTGACAATCAATGAAAACATATGATTACATTTCTCTTGATGTAGACACGACATGTGCTTATAAATTAGCTTCTAGCTTATGATAGCAACAAAAACCAAGCTTACAATTTATTTTATTTTTTAACTAATTTTTAATGAAATGATAACTAAGTTAATGAAATAGTATTTTTAATAAAAATTTTAATGAGGCTATAAAACGGTCCGTAAAAATATCATAATTAGAACAAATACTATTATAAGAGAAGCACATGCGGTATAAGGGCGAGTAGCTAAGTACATTTGTTTTAAAGGTAGGAAGAGAAAAGATCTTACAGTTTCGCAGGCGACTATTTGGATGAGGGATGGAAAATTGTATGTATTGCAAGATATCGGATGAATCAATAATAATAATAATAATAATTGAGATAACAATGGGATAGTTCATTTAATTATGTATACATTATTATAAATTAATTAAAGCAATGAATCCTATCGATGAATAATATCTTACAAAATAAATTTATTCATATTATTCAATGATATCTTATATGTTCAGATTCTGTAAAAAGTGTTCTAAAAATTGAAATCCATTATCCCAGAGTTATTAATTCCATGACACACAGCAAAGGTAGTTAAGCTTTAAAAGCCAAAGTGGCCGAGTGATAAGCACAAAATAATCTAAATCAAAGTTTACTTAAGAGCTTGGGCTATGGAGCTCCACCCAAATTTTTTTTTAATAAGAGTTGACACGTTAGTCTTTGTGCATTGGGACAATAACGGGCTGTTATTTTACCGTTTTTTATTAACAATATGATTTTAATGAAAGATTTTAATCATAGGTCTTATTCTTCTTACTGCAAAATGGAAAATGACAATATGGAGACCAACAATATAAAACAAGATATGGAAGAATATATATCAAGTAAGTTTTACTTTTTGATATTCGTTATAATGCATGCATGCTATACCTACATTACTTGTAAAAAAAAATGTAATGTGAGGACTGGAATAGATATTGTGTCAAGTGATTTAGTGAATAATCTAAAAACAATAATTAAAATCTAAATATACATGGTATGTTAATAGTGTTTTTTTTTACTGAATGTTGAATTTTTTTTACTGAATTGTGAAATTCGAAATTTACGTGGCTGACTGTTGCTGCATTCGATCAATCAATTGTATACATATTACATTGAGACTAAAAATGTAAATTTTAAAACTTATAACGCGGGCGCTGGCTTTTGGTACCCGCTTAGAACGTTTCTAAGGACTTGAGGAGGCAAAGTTACAAAGTATTGTTTATAGAGCTATTCTATATAATGTTTTCGTATAGGCCAAATTCCCTGATTAGTGATTACATTTACAATACCGTTCGCGTCACTGTCAATGTCATAATATGTCAAATACATAATAATTTTAGAAACCAAAAGTGGATTCTAATTTCTAATAAAATAACGGAAGTGACGATATAAAACAAAGATAACCATTCAAATAACTAAAATTAGCGGTAAAACCGAAATATATCACTCAGACAGCTTTGACATTTGACGTTTTCATGTTGACGGATGATCTTCAGGCGCTAAAAGATGCCCAACATGGCGGCAGGCGTCGTTTTATAGTCTTCGGTGTCCGAGTGTTGCCAGTCTTCTTGGTTGACAATAAAACCTGTTCCATCTTACAGATAATAGATTTATACATTCAGGTACCTACACAAGATTTGCTAATTTTAACTATTAGATTATGCTGTCTTGTTTAGTAGAAAGATGAGCTTAATTTTTTTTATGGAATTTTTAAACACACGAGTTCCTAAACCTTAAACCCTTTTCTGGATCGACCGATTGACGAGTGACGCCATTGTATGAGCCAGTATTTTCGCGTTATTTCTGATTTTATTTATATTTCGGTTAATACACTTATAAACAAAAAAATCATATATTTATTTTACAGTACCATAGCATACTTTTAATTCAACAAATATAATTCAGGAAAAATACTTTTTCCATATAAATATTATCAACAAAAACAAGTAGATATTTTGCTTTAATTTGAGTTTAGTTTGGTTTAAGTTGAGTTTGATATTTAACTTTATAGCAGAACATTTTATTTTAATGATATTAGTGATCTTATAGTTTACCTGACCGAAAGGCTGAAGCAGTTGAGTCCAAGAGGCCACCTTTTGGTGAATTAGCAGTTTACAAACTAGCACAACAAAAATAGTACTTACAACAAAATTAGCAGTTATTCTGGAAAGAGAAAAAGCCTTTGACTGGGTTTAAAGCGCTTCTCGAAGTTTACTTCCTATGGTATTCAAAAATCAATTAAATGACTTATATTTTTTCACGTATTAAATAAAAACTTAATGAAAAATACTGATTTCGCAGATGTAGGGGCGGCCAAAAGAAGGAGTCAGGCCGAAAATAATTGTCCCAGTTGCAGCAATGCCTCGGGTAATTCATTGTCTGCTTTGAATGTTTTATTGTAAATTAAGGCAATTATAAGTGGACTATTATTTTAGTGTAATTATCTTTGAAATTGTGTTATTTAATTATCTGCAACAACTTTGCGTGTGCTTAAACTAAACCTTACATTGAAAATTGATTCCACTTTTAAATCGACGTTTTACAAAATCAATTAAAGTACGTATAGTTTATCACGTATTAAAAAAAGCTTAATGAAAAATATTGGTTTCGCAGATGTAGGGGCGGCCAAAAGAAGGAGTCAGGCCGAAAATAATTGTCCAAGTTTCAGCAATGTCTCGGGTAATTCATTGCCTACTTTAACTGTTTTATTGTAAATTAAGGCATTTATAAGTGCACTATTATTTTAGTGTAATTATCTTTATTATTACACGAATGATTCGATCAAGAATATCAAGTAATATTATTATCCCCTTAGGTGCGTCAAGTAGACTCGTGTTTGAAGATAGCCCCGAGGCCAGCCCAGCTAGGCCAGTGACGTCAGTGGAAGAAGGTAAATTTACTTTTATCAGTTTTTTAGTTTTGACCGTAAGCGTAATGCGTGATATACTAACGAATTCATTCGATATTTCGCTAACATTTATATTCGTATCGAGTAATAAAATTAACATACAGGGTGTAACAAAATTCGTGTCCGACCCGTGAAGTGGTTATTAGGTATCGTTAGTCGGTTCTATTTTTGTAATAAATTTTAAAATTTTAAGCAAAATTATACCCCGAAAAAAAAAAAATTGACTAAATAACGACAATTATATTGCAACACAGGCGCGGGCGTCAGCGCTCGATAGTTTTTACCTATCGGGTAGGTCGGAGACGAGGTCATTACCTCAGTTGTCCATGAAATTTTCGTCATTTACAATTGAAAATGAAAAAAAAAAAATTTTTATGTGTAATTTTTTTGCATAATATTTAATTTTTTTTTACATAAATAGAACCTACTCACGATACCTAATAACCACTTCACGGGTCGGACACGAATTTTGTTACACTCTGTATACCTATAAAATCATTTTTATCATTATTAAAATCTAACAAATTATCAAAAGTCGTAGAACAAAAGTTGTTGCTTATGGTGTTAGGTATCTAATCCTGCGAGGTTGCTGGGTCATTACAAATAATCCTGTATAATGGATTCTGCACTGCCCTCATCAAAATATCTGTTAAACTATCCGCCAGATTGACTTGAAATTTGTCACAGACATTCCTTACTCGACGTTAAAGCTCACTAAGAACAGAATTTGTTAATTTCCAATACACAAGGGAGCTATCACATATTTAATTATTTATGCTACACCATAACCATATAATGAGCCAACTTTTTCAAGAGGTCTATTATATTTCATTTGTCAATTTATAGTTAATGATGTGTACCATAAACATGTTGTACATTATTTATTTTATTTATTTTTTATTTATATATTTTTTGGGAAAAAAACAGTTCAGCTATACATATACAATAAAAAACAATAAAATAACACATAAACCAATCAAGTTTCCACAAATATACAATACAAATAAGAAGCAGAGAGCAAATTATTACAACAAAGACAAAAATTATTATAAATAGAAACAAACATATTTACTAGTTTCTTATAAACAAAAAAATTATATAAATATTTCAATTTCAAATTTCAATAAAAGTAATATTAAAAATAAACAAGTAAAAACAAAACAAAAAATAGACAGACTGACATTCACTGATTGAGTACTTCAATAATATTATTTTTATAACTTAATGGGAACATGAAAATATATCAATATCTCTAAATTTTTCATTATACATTTTACACGATCGATGAATTATATTATTTTTGGCATATTTAGATTTCGTACAGGGTAAATCAAAAAGAGCATGTTTTATTATTATTATTTTAAGTATATTCGCAAATAGTTTTCGCAGCGCTCGCCAAATAATTTATTTTGTAGATAAAAATACATTTGGTAACATTTTTGTAATTTTTGTAGGTATCTCCAATTTTTATATATTTTTTTTTGTATTCTCTGTTTTAGTGTTAAAACATTTTATATTTATTTTCAACTCCATTTACAAAAAACAACTTTTAGCTCTTTATAATATTAGTATACTGATACGCTCAGAAGGAATTTAGAAATAATACTATAAATATAATTCACTTATGACATTTATTATAACTTTAAAGTTATAATACAAAGCACACGTCCGACCTCACCAAAGGGTGACTCTCGAATGGCTGACTGTCAAGTCGTCTCTTTAAATATAAGCATTTGATATTACTTTGTGAGGGTAGTGTGAATGAGCGAATGACAGCTGTGAGGGTAGTGCAAATGAGCGAATGATAGCTGTATATATGAATGATTGTAACAGTCGGCCATCCGTCACAGTAACGAGTCCCTTCGTTTTGTTGGGCAAATACACAATTTTTCACCATTATTAAAAAATAGATACTTCAATTAATCAGTTATTTATAAAATCTTATACTAATCAATAAATCTGAAATATTGCTCAATAATTAGATTTTATCCAAATCGAAATAAACGCTTAATTAAGTAAATACAAGAGGAGTTACTTCTATTCTTTCACTACCATCTTGCTTTACAGTATCTCACCAATACCATCACTTCAGTTACGGATCCCCGTATCCAAACAAGAAGATAGTTACTTCTATTCTTTCACTATCAACTTGAATCGGCTTGTCAGACATAACACTCATGCTCGGCTCACATCTGCTCGAGCTCTGTGTTATGCAGACAGCATCCCTGTTCACTTATGATTCACTAATTGTTCCATTACCAACGATAGCTACTTCTATTCTTTCACTATCAACTTCATTCGGCCTGTCACACATAACACTCATGCTCGGCTCACATCTGCTCGAGCTCTGTGTTGTGTAGACAGCATCTCTGTTCACTTATGATTCACTAATTGTTCTATTACCACTGATAATCGTAAAATTAATCACCCTAATAAGAATCTCTACTGAGTTGATATATAAATACATTGTAATTATGAAAGGGGTTCTCATTAACTTTTAGATTAGTTATTTTAATCACTCATCATTTGAAGAATAAGCAGGAGTATCAAAATACATTTACGAATATAGTTTGTCAACTGAAGGAGTCAATATGTCATCCATATAAACAATTATATAAGAAACCTTACACACAGAATTTTATGAAATTCCACTAGTACTGGCCTTGTTTGGACAACTATTAGAATTGTGACCCAGAAAATTACAATCAGTACATTTATTTATTGGCTTGCGACATTGCCAGCTCATATGGCCAGGATCACTACAGTTAAAACAAACTGTATTACCCCTGGGACGATTTTTCGTTAAGTCAGGTGATTTTTGAGAAACAGCAGCGGACGGTATGTCATTAGTTAAAGGATGCGTAAACCTCGATTGAACATCTTTTCTAAGTTCATAGTTTTCTCGTGGTTGATTTTTAACAATTTTAAAAAAATCTAGCGTTTCCTCAGGTTAATCAAATTTTCCGGCTTGCGCACTTAAACGAACCCCTTTGTCTTCTATGCCAAATATAATACAGTCCACTGCTTGTTTCCCAAATATCTTACAACGGTTAAGAAGATTTATTTTCGAAAAGTAATATAGTTCAAGTGACTCACCAGGACGTGCCTTTCTGTTGAGCATCTCTGTTAATAATTCTGCGTAGTTTTCAGTTGATGGAAAAGATTCTTGTAACAGGCTCTTCCATTCTATCCACGAATGCTTAATAGAAGGTAAGCCCTGATACCAAGTCTTAGCATGTCCAGTCAGTTTAGACAGGGCGTAGTGGACAGTTTGCTTACTGTTCCAGTTATAAATCTCTGCACATTCATCTACTTTGTTTATCCACATATCAATTGCCTGTTCTTTTGAAAGCGGGTCAAAGTCCGGGATAACGTTGGTTAATAAAGGAAACGATTCACGGTCTCTGCCTCTGAAAAACTTAAAAAAGTCATCAAAAATTTCTGATGGATCAAAATACCTTGATTTCTTATGCTCCGGGCTCGTCGAGTCTCTTCCAGGAGGTGTGAACACTTCCCTTGCTCGCCTTGATGGATGTTCTTTTCCGGGGACCTCTTTATAATACTTTCGCCGTTCGCGCCGTTTTGATAATTGATTTTCCAGTAAACGCAATCTGTGGTATAAGTCTTCGTTTTCACTTGATTTTTCTGGACCGAAATAATCTGTACTTCGTCGGGTGAAACTGTTATCTCGTTGATTGCCTCTTTTATCATCCCTTCCGCAATGACTGTCACTTCGTACGTATTGGACACCTCCACGTCGACTTTCACATCTGGTGTGGCTGCGGCTACGATGTTCATCATTGCAAGCTCTTTGACTCCGCTCAACAGGTTGAGCGGAATCTCTTGAGTGCGTATCTCGTCTTCGTTGCCCAGTCTCAACACGCTCACTTCGTTCCATCTTCACTCAACAATTATGTGGGCGTTGCAAAAACAGTGTATTTTTGCTGTAATCCCACTTCTGAGCTGATACGCTCAGAAGGAATTTAGAAATAATACTATAAATATAATTCACTTATGACATTTATTATAACTTTAAAGTTATAATACAAAGCACACGTCCGACCTCACCAAAGGGTGACTCTCGAATGGCTGACTGTCAAGTCGTCTCTTTAAATATAAGCATTTGATATTACTTTGTGAGGGTAGTGTGAATGAGCGAATGACAGCTGTGAGGGTAGTGCAAATGAGCGAATGATAGCTGTATATATGAATGATTGTAACAATACAGATAGATTATGCGCGAGCGAAGCCACGGGCAACAGCTAGTATTATGTAAAACACATTTTGAAGTGTCTGGAAGCGGATGAATATTAGGAGCTGAAGATCAATATCAGTGGCGTGGCATTGGAGAGACCTATGCCCAACAGTGGACGTAAAATGGTAGATGGTGATAATGACGATCATAGAGATGAATTCATTTGTAATTGAATATCATGTATCACGTATTTCTTTTTTTTTTATAGCCAGGAGGAGCAAATGACTCGACTCCACCTGATGGTAAATGGTTGTAGAGTCCAAATGCGACGACGGCTAGTGCAATCACGAATAATGACTTGCACTAGCCAGCCCGCAAGATGCCTCTTCACGCCTCGTTTGAAGGAACCCAGGTCATAAGAGGAGGGGAACACGTGTGCTGGTAAAGAATTCTAAGTTTTGGAGATGCGACAAAGAAAAGAGTTGTCAAATTTCTTCGCGCGCGATGGAATTGATGTCACAGTTAGGCGGTGACATCGAGAGCCAGACGCGTAGACTTGTAAAGGAATGGGGAAGCAGGAATGAGGGAGAATAATTCCTCTGAGAACTCGCCGTGATACAGCCGTGATAGAAAGCGCTCAGTGCCGCTATCTCTCGTCGCAATTTTGAAGGATCGAGGGTGTTGGTAACCTTTACGTCGCCAATAATGCGAACCGCACGCCGCTGCAACCGATCCTAGGCCTTACTGGAGTAAGTACTTAGTGGAGCCATCCCAGAGGTGCGAGCAATATTCGACGCAGGACCGCACCTGTGTTTTATAAAACAGGAGCAGTTGTTGTGGCGTGAAAAAACGCCGTACCTTGTTCAGGACACCGAGTTTTTTTGAGGCTGTTTTTATAACAAATGTCCTGTAACTGACCAATATGGCGACTTTGCTTTGTATCTCCAGCGTAGGGCCACAGAGAGAAGGAGGAGGGGAAAATGGCGACTTTTTCGCTGTGGGAGCGCATACCTGTGTTTTCTTGGCGTTAAACTCGACAAGATTATCAGAGCCCCATTTGCCAATGAGTCCTAACGTCCTATAAAGTTCAACAACAAGATCCCTCCGTCTCTCCTCAGTTTCCGCCCGCCCAACTACTACGCGTCCGTGGAATCCCCCGTGCACTGTACTGTCATATGCATAGCAATGTATGTTCCCGAGAGTGAGCATATCATTGATATGCAAAAGAAAGAGTGTGGGGGATAGCACAGACCCCAGGGGGACCCCAGCATTCACTACATGGAATTGTGAAGCGCAACCATCTACTAAAACGCGAAGGCTACGCTTGTGTAGGAAGCTGGCAATCCGGGTGCAGAGCTGAGCTGGCAGACCGTATGCCGGCAGCTTGGAGCGAAGACTTCTGTGCCAGACCTTTTTTTTTTTTTTTTTAAATACTTTATTGACCAACAACATAAGTTGTGACAAAAGGCGGACTTAATGCCTGAAGGCATTCTCTGCCAGTCAACCTTTAGGCCAAACAGAAAGTCATGAAGGCGGTAACAATAAATACGATAGTAATAATAATAAAACAAAAACATAGATAAAATATACATATAAATATAATAAAAATAAATACATATAAAATATACAAAAAAATAAATATATATATATATATATATATACATATATGATATAAAATAACAGAGTCGTAATAGAAATTATAAAAACACAGCGTAGTGAGAAAAAAAGGAGAAACTTAAGAGAGGTTTTTAATAAGATGATCCTGTAAACGACGCTTGAAAAATGCCTTAGTAGGAGCCTTTCTAATCTCTACCGGAAGTTTATTCCACAATCTGACAGCTTGGACAGAGAAAGCGTTAGTTACGAAACCAGAGAAGTGACAGGGAAAAGAGAGAAGGAGAGAATCAATAGAGCGTAGCTGTCGATCGTGATTGTCAGAAAGAAATTTGAATTTATCCTTTAAGTAATCAGGGGAAAGAGGGTCAAAAAGAATAGAAAAAAGAGAACACAGTAGCCGTAAATCTCTGCGACGGCGGATAGGGAGCCATTTGAGTTCGGCTCGACAGTGGGAAATGTGGTCGAATTTTCGAAGGCAGAAGATGAAACGCAGGGAATTATTTATGAGGCGATCGAGTTTGTTTAAAAAAATTTCATTGAGATCGACATAACACACATCAGCGTAATCGATGATCGGATATATAAGGGCTTGCACTAGCAAAACTTTGGTTTTAATAGGGAGAAAATTTCTAAATCTATTGAGACACCTTAAGGTGGCGGTGACCGAGCGACTAACTTCATTAATGTGCACCTTCCAGCTCAAAGTTGAATCAATGTGCAGTCCGAGATCTTTAACATTTTGAGAGTAAGGTATGATATTGTTATTAAACACGATATTTGGCAAAGAAGAAATATCGCACTTGGAAATGATACGCGAACTACCAACAATGATCGCCTGACACTTAGCTGGATTTACCATGATACCATATTTATTAGACCAGTTATATATATAAGTAAGGTTTCGATTAATTTTATTTACAGCTGAATCGATATCCTCCAACTTAGTATGAATATAGAGTTGCAGATCATCGGCGTAGAAATGGTAAGAACAGTCGATGTTATAAGTAAGAAAATTTATAAAAATAGAAAAAATAATAGGAGAAAGGATGCCACCTTGAATGACCAAAGGATGACCTTGTCGAAAGCCTTGGAGATATCGAGGCTGACAGCCAACGACTCCCCACGCTTGTCGATAGCTTCACCCCAGAGGTGTGTTACGTACGATAGAAGATCACCTGTGGACAGATTTGGCCGAAACCCGTACTGACGATCATTAATTAGACAGTGATCTTCTAGGTAATGGATCAGTTGGTTGTTTAAGATCCGTTCCATCACCATACAAAGAACTGAAGTGATAGTTATTGGCAGATAATTTGCCGGGTCAGATCGATCCCCTTTTTTGGGAACCGCTTGCACATTAGCTTCTCTCCAAGAATCCGGCATCCTGTAGAGAGAGACATGAGAGAGGAACAGGCGTGTCAACTCAGGAGAAAATAGTTTTTTGTGACGAATAAACATAAAACATACGAAAGATTTAGGGTCAAGTAAGCTTGCACGAGAAATAAAAATAACGCACTTATAAGCCTTGTAATTATACAACTTGTATACACACAAAAATAACGCACTTATCAGCTATATGATATACTAGCTGTTGCCAGTAGATTCATATAAGTAAGAGATAATAGATTCTTTGGACGTTTGTGATTTTAAAGAAAGAACCATAAAATGTTATGTAGGTAATATATTTCGTTAATGACATTTCAGGAATTTTAATTCCAAACAATAATTTCTACTTTAATTAGGTAGCGCGAGCAAAGCCGAAATGACAGGCAATTTAACCTTTTTTTTTATCGTGGGGAAATCCATCATGGATACCCTCCATATCTGATTGATGGAGGGTTATGTCGGACTCCTACCGACTAAAACCACCACGGTACCCTTACCGTCTTAAGGGGAGCGTCACGGGATCGCTTGCGCATCCTACCGTGACAAAGGCAATTTAACCTCAATTAAGTATTGATTATGTTTACTTGATGTTTATTTTTCACTCGATTGTAGAGCTTTGTACAAGCTCGTCTGCACAAAACAGCAATACATTTTTGTGTTCCGGTTTGATGGTTGAGTGAGCCAGTGTAAATATAGACACAAGGGATAAAGCATCTTAGGACCCCCAAGGTTGGTGGCGAATTGGCGACGTACGCAATGTTTAACATTTCTTACAATTGTCTATGGGAATTGGCGACCACTTACCACCAGGTGGCCTATATACTCGTCCTACCTATACCATAAAAAATACAATACGAATGATTCGATCAAGAATAACAGGTCATAAATATTATTGTCCCCTTAGGTGCGTTAAGTAGACTCGTGTTTGAAGATAGCCCCGAGGCCAGCCCAGCTAGGCCAGTGACTTCAGTGGAAGAAGGTAAATTTACTTTTATCAGTTTTTTAGTTTTGACCGTAAGCAGTTGTGATGCGTGATAGACTAAAGATATCGTTCGATATTTCGCTAACATTTATATTCGTATCGAATAATAATATTAACATATACCTATAAAATCACAATATCACAATATGATTCGATCAAGAATAACAGGTAATATTATTGTCCCCTTAGGTGCGTCAACTGTAATCGTTGTTGAAGACAGCCCCGAGGCCAGCCCAGCTAGGCCAGTGACGTCAGTCGAAGAAGGTAAATTTACTTTTATCAGTTTTTCAGTTTTGGCCGTAAGCAGTGGTGATGCGTGATAGACTAACGATATCATTCGATATTTCACTACACATAAATACATATATACGGCTTAGTCATACCACTTGATTAATTTTGCTTTAATTTGGTTTAAGTTGAGTTTGATATTTAACTTTATAGCAGAACAAAAATTTGTATTTATAAGTTCTTAGTGAAAGGACATTCGATTAAAATTTAACACATTTAATTTAATGATATTGGTGATCTTATAGTTTACCTGACCGAAAGGCTGAAGCAGTTGATACTTGGTGGTAGAGCTTTGTGCAAGCTCGTCTGGGTAGGTACCACCCACTCATCAGATATTCTACCGCAAAACAGCAGTACTTGTTATTGTTACGTTCCGGTTTGAAGGGTGAGTGAGCCAGTGTAATTACAGGCACAAGAGACATAACATCTTAGTTAGCAGTTATTCTGGAAAGAGAAAAAACCTTTGACTGGGTTTAAATCGCTTCTTTCGAAGTTTACTTGCTATGGTATTCAAAAATCAATTAAAGTACTTATATTTTTTCACGAATTTATAAAAGAAACTTAATGAAATATACTGATTTCGCAGTTGTAGGGGCAGCCAAAAGAAGTCAGGCCGAAAATAATTGTCCAAGTTTCAGCAATGCCTCGGGTAATTCATTGCCTGCTTTGAATGTTTTATTGTAAATTAAGGCATATAACATAAGTGCACTATTATTTTAGTGTATTTATCTTTGAAATTGTGTTAATTAATTATCTGCAACAACTTTGCGTGTGCTTAAACTAAACCTTACATTAAAAATCGAATCCACTTTTAAATCGACGTTTTACAAAATCAATTAAAGTACATATAGTTTATCAAGTATTAAAAAAAAACTTAATGAAAAATATTGATTTCGCAGATGAGGAGGCGGCGAAAGAAGGATTTCGGAATACTATCTGACAACAAGCTTCAGAGAATGAGTTCTCTGAAACTATTATAAAAAAACGTATTCATTCTTAAAATAATTCATTCACGTAAATTGTTTAATAAGGATTTATAAATTAACAGTTAAAAAATGAATATAACTTATAGCTCATGTATTACCTACTGCTAATGCTAGTTTAAAATAAAGATGCATAGAAGAACTTACAAAAAAATAGAACTTATCACTTAAAAAACCATTTATTTTGCAGCTCGAGCCGCGTGTATAAAAGCAGATAAAGCTATTCAAACAGAATACCATGAGGCATTAGCCAGATACGACCGAGAACAAGGTGTTAAAGATTTTTGAAAATCGATTCCATATTTAACTACCTTCTACTAGTATTGATTCATAGACCAACTTATGTGTTCACTTTAATTATGCAGCTCGAGCCGCGTGTATAAAAGCAGATAAAGCTATTCAAACAGAATACCATGAGGCATTAGCCAGATACGACCGAGAACAAGGTATTGAAGATTTTTGAAAATCGATTCCATTTTAACTACCTACTACTAGTATTGATTCATAGACCAACTTATGTGTTCACTTTAATTTTGCAGCTCGAGTCGCGTGTATAAAAGCCAATAAATTCACCCAAACTGGAGTCGAGCCGTCAACCAGCAACGAACGAGAACGAGGTATATTTTTATTTATAAATGGTGCTTAAACCTTTGAAATACAGGTAAGTAACGAATAATAGTAACGGCGACAGATAAAAAGTATATGATACATACATATATATATATATATATATATATATATATATATATATATATATATATATATGTATACCATTATGTTCTACGTACTTTTGATATTTTTTTAGATTTTTTTATACAAAAATAAGTATTATTTTAATTTCCCGCTTGAACGTTTATAAATCTACGAAAAGATCGACGCGTTGCATCTTTTCGTGTATGAATAAAATTTATTTAGACCATTAAATATATACCTAAAAATGTCACGACATACGAAAAAAACTTGTAAATTCATTTTTATTTCATGTATTGTGTTACGTCTGAAGTCGTAGAATAAAAGTTGTTACTTATGATGTCAGTTGTCTAGTCCTGCGAGGTTGCTAGGTCATTACAAATAACGCATTACAAATAATATATATATATATGAATATATAATTACACGAATGATTCGATCAAGAATAACAAGTAATATTATTATCCCCTTAGGTGCGTTAAGTAGACTCGTGTTTGAAGATAGCCCCGAGGCCAGCCCAGCTAGGCCAGTGACGTCAGTGGAAGAAGGTAAATTTACTTTTATCAGTTTTTTAGTTTTGACCGTAAGCAGTTGTGATGCGTGATAGACTAAAGATATCGTTCGATATTTCGCTAACATTTATATTCGTATCGAATAATAATATTAACATATACCTATAAAATCACAATATCACAATATGATTCGATCAAGAATAACAGGTAATATTATTGTCCCCTTAGGTGCGTCAACTGTAATCGTTGTTGAAGACAGCCCCGAGGCCAGCCCAGCTAGGCCAGTGACGTCAGTCGAAGAAGGTAAATTTACTTTTATCTTTTTTAGTTTTTTAGTTTTGACCGTAAGCAGTGGTGATGCGTGGTAGACTAACGATATCATTCGATATTTCACTACACATAAATACATATATGCGGCTCAGTCATACCACTTGAGTAATTCTAACGTCAGTTACGATATTAGAAATGATATGTCTATGTTTATTTTTACGTAGCGCTGTGCTTGTTCACATGTTACAACATTTAGTCGGTCAGTCGAAAAAACATTTAAAATTTTAAATAATATACAATGTGATTAATACTTCTTTATTTTTTATCAGCGAATAGTTCACGCGATGCGCCTTCATCGGATGACGAAGTATGTGAAGCCAATTCGACAATGACCAGTAGCAGCAGCAGCAGCAGCAGCAGCAGCAGCACCAGCAGCAGCAGTAACGTTTATCTGAAAACTTTATTTTATATTGTAGAGAGGATAGGCCTTAGCCCAAAAGTGGGACATTTATAGTTATTGTGTTCTGCACTCATCACAAGATCTTTTAAACTGCCCGCCAGATTGATCAATCAATCGATTGATCGTAATCAATATCTACACTGAGATTATAAAGAAGTAAAATTAGATTGTTTGTATGTTTTGTTTTTTATTTTTTATTTGTGTGCACATTTAAAAGTGAATGACTCCCTGCATTGCATGCGTTGTTTATCTAACTATCACTATTTAATCGTCAATATGTCAGAAAACTTTTACAAAGTTAACACCCGAGTTTAAAAGTGAATAGCCTGGCACGTAAAACAACATATCTCACTAACACGGTTTCTTTAAATGTCGTTCGACAAAATAATACTAATCTTGTGTCTTACGTTGTGGATCTATGTGAATCGATTGATGCAAAAGTGCCAGTCCATGTCATATATACTGATTTTAGTAAGGCGTTCGACCGAGTTGACCATAAAATATTTTTGGCAAAGCTTTCTAACCACGGTATATCCGGTCTTCTTTTAAAATGGTGTGCCTCATATCTAAGCGAGCGATCAATGGTGGCGGTTAAAGGGTACCTTTCTGAATCATTTCATGTATTATCTGGCGTTCCACAAGGATCTCACCTGGGTCCCTTATTTTTTAATATATTTATTAATTACCTTACATTGTGTTTTTCGAACTCTCGCTGCTATTTATTTGCCTACGACTTAAAATTACTAAAACCGATTCATTCTCTTGATGATGCAAAGGTGATACAAAATGATTTATGCAAATTAATAGACTGGTGTGATTACAATAAAATGTCACTCAATATAGACAAATGCCACTTTATTCGATTTCCAGAAATAAGTCAGATTTAGGTTATTATTATACTTTTAGAAATAAAATTTTAAATGAAGTCACCAGTGTTCGGGATTTAGGAGTAATCTTCGATACGAAGCTGAATTTTCATCTTCATATAGATCATATAGCGAATAAAAGCTTTAGAATGTTAGGCTTCGCAATATGAAGTAACACCAGAAATTTCAAAAATGTATCTAGTAAAATAATTCTTTATAGTACATTCGTGCGTAGCATCCTCGAATACTGTAGTGCTGTTTGGAATCCGCATTATGAAGTATATACAAAAAGAATTGAACGAAAGCAAAAAGATTCCTGTGGCATTTGGCTTATGGTTGTAACATAACTAAATCTCATACCCACTATAGCGACCGACTAAAATATTTCAAGTTGGATTCACTCCAATCTAGAAGAGAAGTACTTGACCATACTTTTCTTTTTAAAATTATTAATAATGGTATAGAATGCCCTCAATTAGTTTCCCGGATATGTTTCAACGCCCCTAGTAAAATATCTAGGAAATCGTAATTTTCTTTATTTTATAGTAAACTTTGTAATAGCAATCTTGGCCATAAATAAATTCAACTCTGTTTTAAGAAAAAAAGTAATATCAAAATATTTAGTAATAAGCCTCGTAATTTTAAAAAATCTTTACATACTTATTGAAGTATATAACCATGTATCTCTTGTGACATTTCTGTATTACTAATTAAGTAAATTGTTTTTTATGTTTTCTACATATACACTCATGTGCTGTTGTTGTTTTCTATTAGCATGTAGTGATTGCCTATCATTAAAGTAGCACTTAGTCATTTTATTTATAAGTTAGTATTAGAATTTTCTGTGTATACTTTGTTGCCCTACGGTGCGGTAGCGCAGTAGCCGACGCAAATATTTCGTACACTCATTGTTTAGTACCATTGATGTCATGTGTGACAATTTTTGCCAAACACGTCTGGAAAAAAATAGTATAATCGTGTCTACATACCTTTTATAATTAAAAAACCATATAACGGGCCAACTTTTTCAAGAGGTCTATCATATTTCATTTGTTAATTTATGGTTAATGATGTGTACCTATCATAAACATGTAGTACATTATTTTAAGTATCTTCGCAAAAAGTTTTCGCAGCGCTCGCCAATAATTTATTTTATAGAAAAAAATGATACATTCGGTTACATTTTTGTAATTTTTGTAGGTATCTCCAATTTTTATTTTTTTTGTATTCTCTGTTTTAATGTTGAAACATTCTATATTTATTTTCAACGTCCATTTACAAAAAAAAACCTCTATAATATTAGTATACATATAGATTATGCGCAAGCGAAGCCGCGGGCGACAGCTTGTATATTGTAAAACTCATTTTAGAGTTTGTTGTTTGTTGTAGAGCTTTGTGCAAGCTCGTCTGCACAAAACAGCAATACGTGGTATTTTTGTGTTCCGGTTTGATGGTTGAGTGAGCCAGTGTAAATATAGGCACAAGGGAAAAAAGCATCTTAGAACCCCCAAGGTTGGTGGCGCATTGGCGGCGTACGCAATGGTTAATATTTCTTACAATTGTCTATGGGCATTGGCGACCACTTACCACCAGGTGGCCTATATACTCGTCCAACCTATACCATAAAAAATAGAATACGAATGATTCGATCAAGAATAACAGGTAATATTATTGTCCCCTTAGGTACGTCAAGTGTAACCGCTGTTGAAGACAGCTCCGAGGCCAGCCCAGCTAGCTCAGTGACTTCAGTGGAAGAAGGTAAATTTACTTTTATCAGTTTTTTAGTTTTGACCGTAAGCAGTTGTGATGCGTGATAGACTAAAGATATCATTCGATATTCACTACACATAAATACATTATATACGGCTTAGTAATATTACTTGAGTAATTCTAATATTCAATTTAAGGTCAGTTACGATATTAGAAATGATATGTCTATGTTTATTTTTACGTAGCGCTGTGCTTGTTCACATGTTACGACATATAGTCGGTCAGTCGAAAAATCATTTAAAATTTTAAATAATATACAATGTGATTAATACTTCTTAATTTTTTTATCAGCGAATAGTTCACGTGATGCGCCTTCATCGAATGACAAAGTATGTGAAGCCAATTCGACAATGACCAGTAGCAGCAGCAGCAGCAGCAGCAGCAGCAGCAGCGGTAACGTTTATCTGAAAACTTTATTTCATATTGTAGAGAGGATAGGCTTTAGCCCAAAAGTGGGACATTTATAGTTATTGTGTTCATATATTATATGTATAAACTATTGACCAACCACTATAATTATACACTAAACATTTTTACTATCAATATTAGTAACTAAGAAAAATGGTATAGTCAAGGTTGGATAATTAACTATATCTCAGAAAATATTAATAATAGAGAAAAATATTTTAAATAAAAAAGATTGGTAATTTTATCATCTATAAAAGAGGATTTTGCTATTTAAATTTAAAGTAAAAGTCACCGTTTCTGTGATATTTGCAAAAAAGACGTTTTTAAAGACGGCGGCTAATGCTCGCGGTCTGGGATGACAAAAACTTGGTTTTATACTTAGGCGGTACCCCCTAACAAAATCCAATCGAAAAAGCGTACATCGGAATTTTATGCAGAGCGAATGTCAAATTATGGACTAATGTCATTTCAGAATAAATGAACGCGGAGTCAAGACAGGTCCTCAAGTTCGTCACGGTTGAATGCGCAAGCGATCCCGTGGCGCTCCCCTTAAGCTGGTTTTTTAGTGGGTATTCCGATGTTCAGGGTGCACTCGGTGCCTTGGACATACGGCGAGTCGATTTCACCAACGACAGCAACACCTGCCGAGGGACCCCCTGGTCCCAGACACAGAACGACCGAGTAGTTCTCGTGCCCGGGACTGCTACTTCTTAAATAGAAATTAATGTGTTACTTTTGATTACCTACTACATTTATTTTGATCGTGACGTCATCTTAACGCTTATTTAAGAAGTTCATCACGTTTAAGCGTTTCGAATGAGGTACACGAAATCAGTTGATGAATGTTATTATGATGCTCCGTATAGACCCCTCTGTGTTGTCAACGACTCATTAGTCTGTTGGTGTGTTGGTTTTATAGATTTGAAAGGCAAGAGAACTAGTCTCTGTGTAGTATTCGTTTCAATTATATAATATATAATTGTACGAAATACATTTGTATATTTTACAAAAGCGTGTACTTAATTTAAATTTTTAAATTGATTTAATTTATATCTAGTAGTGTAAATATTTGTATATCAAAATGTTCTTCTTATATTGTATAGAATATTGTATTAAAAATTGAAAGAGTATTATCAGAAAAAGTAACTTCTGAATAATTTATCAAACAAAAACTTTTATATATATTTTTAAAAATGTACATTATTTATCTATACCCTATTCCAAGCGAACTTAATATAATTTTCAAAGCTGTTCCAATTATTTATAGACAACCGTCCTTTGGAATGTATGGACTGATTTTATTTCCGTTCGATTACGCTTATTACTTATGTACACCTATATGTAAATAAATGTAAATAATGGTGTAGTACTATTCTATTAGAAATTATAACATGAATACACTACAAGTGTCATCTGTATCAATATTGGATGAAAAATTTACGATTACAAATCATAGTAACTATTAATTAGCGCTTATTAAGATATACCTAATCTATACTAAATAAGTTTGACTTAAATACTTCTAATGAATTAATATATTAAAATAAATTATATTAAAATAACATGAATTTACTATAAGATTTTAATCTGATGTACTAGTCATTGTTTATTGAAATAATTAAAATAAATTGTTGTGAATGTATTAGAGATACAGTAGTACTGATATTATAAAATAATGTGACGACATTCATCTATACTAATAAATATATTAAACTTATAAAGCTGTAAGTTTCGTTTGATTGATCCCGCTATTTTTAGGAACTACTGCTTCAATTGGAAAAATATGGTGTATTAATCCTTATTGCATAATCATACGAATCAATGTCTATAAATTATTGTAATTTTATATCTTAAGAAAAAAAAATGTAATCGAATACAATAAAGTATATTAAAAGTAATGATTTTGTGTTATTATTGTTTAAATCTACAAAAAAATTATAATAAAATATTCTTAATTAATTAATACAACAAATATTTAATTAATAATTACAATATTATAATTATACGTGTTTTTAGACGTATTTATCGTATATATTATTTAAAAATGAAATTTTATTATATATGCTGACAACACTGACAACAAAAAATAGTGGCTCAATATTTGCGGGTAGTAGCAAAACTATTAATTTGAAAAAACATAAGCTTTAAAACTATTACATCAGTTTAATTATTATAATATATTAAATAGTATTGAAATAACGGAACCAGGAGGAGCTGAGTGGGATCAGACCAATATTGAGGACTGAGGTAGGTATATAAATATTAAAAATACGATAATATCTTAATTAGAACCGGTTATTGAAGGACAATTCGTTTTATGTTCATAGTTTTATATATTACGACAATTTTGTCGGTGATACGTACTTGTACATAATAATGCGTTGCTTGATATACAGTTATCTTATGTACGAAGGAAAAAACATCAAAAATACATACATCACTGAACACGCAGTGCATATTATACTAATCGTTGTTTCTTGAAAATTTATAACTTTTTATTAAATGAAGATATCGCAATATTTTTTTTGATAAGGGGCAAGTGTCTAAGAAATAATATTTAGAAAATATCATTGAAATCTACCCAGTAGTTTTTCGATGATGCGCGCACAGCTGCAGACTTCTATCATTTTATGTATATTGATTATACCTATACTCATTCATGTATACTTTTAAAGTTACTTACGGCCGAATACTGAAACGTCATTTAAAATGAAGTGGGACTTAATTATTTGGAACGTCATTAATTTCAAAATTTCGCATACTAAATTTTGAAATTAATGACGTTCCAAATAATTAAGTCCCAATCATATTTGAATGACGTTTCAGTATTCGGCCGTTAGTTTCTAATGAAGCAGATCATAATTTTTTTCTACATTTGTTTTGGTACTTACAAACTTTTAATGAATTTTTATAAGTTACGGGAAATGTGACGGAACACCTTTTTATACTTTTGAGTAAATTAAATGATTTTAATTAATACATACCTATAATAAAGGTTATATTTTTGCAAACAATCAATGATATTATAAGTAAAAAGGTGTAGATAGGTTACAAGCACTCCGTTTACTATTTATCTTAATATTATATTCGTAAAATATGACGTTAGAAATGAATGAATGCAACAAAAGTATATTAATGAACGAGTGCAATAGAGATTTTATTTATAAATAACGTAAATAACATAAATATAAAAATTGCATAGCTCACTTATAGGCTAACTTAACATGCATAGGAAAAACAAAAAATAGTATTATTTAAAAGTAGTTACTGATCATAGAGTAAAACACAAACAGGGGTGGCAGTTGGCACATATATAATAATTTTATATGATTGTATAATTTATATAAATGAAAAAGAATATTAAATTATTAATTATATTATATTACCAAATATAAATAAAAAAAAAAAATATTATTTTCAGTAGTATCGTAAATAAGATGTTTATTTTGATGTATAAATAGTGTTTAGACGTATGATCATGAAATTTATTAATTGTTTCTAGATTTCCATCGAAAGGTGCATCCAGTGGGTTGATATTGTTTATTTGATATTAATTTTTTATAACATTATTGATAGTTTTTATTTGCCTGTTTTCAATGAATTTTTAGTACTTTTACAAAATGAATTTATGAGTAATCGCATTTATAGCCATAAATCCTATGTGTAAAATTTTGCTTAAAATTTTAAAATTTATTACAAAAATAGAACCGACTAACGAGTGTGACGGGGGTGATTAAAAGATACACCCTCAGTCAACATAAAATTTATTGGGCGTGGTTCGGAAAGGCCTGTCAATTTTAAATTCCGAGAAGGCGGCCGTGCTGGTACTGCCCTGCTTGTTCCGCAGCTGGTCGTTCGGGAGGAATCCAGGAGTCGCGCAGGTGAGACACGTCGTCAGGGCGTGGCGACGAAATCCGCTACAGCCGCTGGTACTCCTGATGGTCCCAGGATGACGGGCTCCAGTCGTGACCTCCAGAGGGGATGGTGGAGAACTTGCGACACGCCGAAATTCCCAGTATGACGTAGCAGCCAAGTATGACGTAGCAGCCAAGTATGACGTAGCAGCCAAGTATGACGTAGCAGCCAAATATGACGTAGCAGCCAAATATGACGTAGCAGCCCGAAACGGGGTTCAAACGTATATATACTTTACAACAAAATTGCAACACAAAAAACGTTGCGTGCAATAGTCGAGTATGCGGAAGGGCTCGTACGAAGATACGTTGTCGCGGGAGGCAGGACAGCGTAAACGTGCTCCTTCCTTCGAAGCTGATCGTGTCTGACGGCCGGCGCGGCGGCGCGAGCGCAGCCGCCACCGAGAGGGGTACGGGAGTAGGGGGGAACGGTCGAGGATGATTCATTGAAGCGAGCTATTAGCCGTGAGCATTACGAACGTTAATATTTTAAAACTAAATATGTTGCCATGATATATGTATGTAGGTACTTAATTATTTAAAATGTAGATAGTGCCGTTTTATTGTATGTTTATTTAATTTTTTATATATTTATTTTTTCCGTATAATTATGTATTTTTCTTTTTTTTTTTTTTTATATAAAAAAATAACTGTACATCGTTACACGAGACCTAATAACCACTTCACGGGTCGGACACGAATTTTGTTACACCCTGTATATATATATTAATATAAATTATTTTTTCTTATAATATCATTGGGTCATGAATGACATAGTATTGACGTGAAGTGAGCTAATTAGCCACATTTAAAAGTACTGCTGACAGAGCGCTTGTAACATATCTACACATTTTCCTTATAATACCATTGTTTTAGCTAATAGATTATTTATAATTTTTGATATTTTGATATTTAAGGATTCACTTTCCTTCCCATTTTTGAGTCGTAATAGTTTTAAATGAAGTTCCGAGGTTTTATTCTGTTTAAAATTCGTAATATTGTTTATGTTTTGTTTTCATGAACAATGATTAGTTCAGATAGTAGACCACTGCTACCAATAAGAAATGACATAGCTAAGTTTGATCCGGCGTACCTACTACTTATATACTTTATTTTTAATATTTAAAAAAATAAACATACTGTAATTTTACACTACTTATAAGTAATACCTTTTTTTTATAAATCAATCGATCTTTCACGACTTATTAAAACATATCGGACACATCAATAAAACACATTACAGGGCTACAAATAATTCAGTTCCTTACTAATATAACCAAATGGAGGTGGTAACTCGGTGGTAGAGATTTGTGCATGCTCGCCTGGGTAGGTACCACCCACTCATCAGATATTCTACTGCAAAGCAGCAATACTTGCTATTGTTGTGTTCCGGTTTGAAGGGTGAGTGAGCCAATGTAATCAAAGGCACAAGGGACATAGGATCTTGGTCCCCAGGGTGGTGGCGCATTGGCGATGTGGACGATGGTTGACATCTCGTACAATGCTAATGTCTATGGACGTAGGTGACCACTTAAAATCAGGTGGCCCATATGCTCGCCCACCTTCCTATGCAATAAAAAAAATGACCTCATGTCCTTGCTACTAGATAGGTAATCACTAGCAAACAGTGTTACCATATGATTTTTGTCATTTAATTAATTAAATTTTAATTTACTTCGGGGTATTTTTATTTGCCTATTATTTAAAACAATATAACATAATTGCATAAATAGAACCGATTTACGATACCTAATATAAACCTCTTCACGTGTCAGACAGGGTTTATACATACTATATATAGGTATTTGTCTTGAAAGTATCTTTCTGTTTGCTGTCAGCGATAACATCACTGTACTTGCTTATTTTGTGTTCGATTATAAGGTTATAAATATAATATTTGTAACTTTTACTGTTCAGGCTAAAGCTGTAACAAAAAATCCAGATTTAAATAAGAAATATAACTACCTACCTAATATTAGTCAGCCAACGTGAAGAAAATCCAACAGTATCAAATAATTCTTTATCTAGCATATTATTATCTGCAACATAATATGCATTTATTTGGTCACGCGACATTATCTAAACATTAATCAAATGTACCAAACATCAATTGCATACCCAGCAGCCAATGTGGATCAAATTACACAAACATCTAATCCGGATACAGATACATTAGTCCACGCATGAGCCATTCCCTTATCCCAACGTTTTGCTCTACTTAAAAACAATAATATCAGTTTGGAACTTAATACTAATATAAATCATGTTTTCAGTCGTGCGATTTCGATTGTCGAAATCATCGAAAAATTGGTGGAATACACAAATGTTTAATTCAAATAAATACAACCAAACAGAAAGGACAAAAACGATAAAAAGAAATCTCAATGATAATCTTGTGTTAAAAGAGCCACGACTGCCGGTCAGACATTGTAAAGATGAACTTTCATTCATTCGACTCAATTGAAAACACAATCCTAAGAACTCAAAATAAGGTTGAAAATGCTATAACAAATCCCGGACTGGATGGTTCTAATCAAGAATTGGACCAGAGTGGTTTACGATTTTATTTATCAATGAAAAGGCAAAAATCAGAACATATTGTTATCTCTAATGAAAATAAAATGCGAGGTATATATTTTTTCATTATAAGTACCATTTTATGAAATGTATATTAGTAGGTACACTTTTAAGTACTAAGTATTACATAGCTAGGATGTTTCAAATTTAAACCTATGTCATTCCGTTTGTGTTGAGGCATAGTCCCTAACAATGTCCTGTTTGTTTAATTTGTAAAGTAGGAGAAACCTTGCTGGATAACTATATTACTAAGACGACAAATAACGAAAAATATTTTATTTCACTTTCCACTCATCACCTATTTTACCGCTAAATAGACGTGAATACTACTCAATGTACTGTTGACCAATTCCCATTAGGTGATCGATTTGTACGTCTAGCATTTTATTTAATAAAGAAATAGATATGAATTAGGCAGCCTGCAAGGCACAGCTGACATAACATCTTACACCTTGTTGTGTCTCTTTGACGGCGTGTTTCTTACATCGCCAATTTACCACAAACTTTGGGAATTAAGATGTAATTAATTTCCCTTGTTCATGAACACTAGCTCACTCACACTTCGAACCATAACACAACAATATTAAGAATTGGGTTTTTGAAAAAGAATTGTTTGTGATAAATGGAAAGATCATATGTAAGTTTTATGACAAAACTATTATTTTTTTGGTTTTTTTTTATCCGCTATAATTAAAAGTTATATCAAATTAAAAATATATTTTTTTTTCCAGTACCGAAAACACGCCGACAGTTTCCGAGCAAACCCGAGCGCGTGTGACGTCACAATGTTAATTTCTACTCATTGTAGCACACAGCTGATACAGTGTTTTGACGTTTAACCGATAATATCTCGTTAATATCGTCAATATATCGATAAATTCTTTTAACATTGTGACCTCACAAACATGGCGACCAATCGTGGCGCGATCTTAGTCACGTGGTTATTTTTAAAATTTTATCAACTTTTAATTGCTTATAATTAATTGAAAAAAAATAAAATTAAATGTTTTTCGCATCAATTATAAATACAATTTATTTTATATCATATAATTTTATATTATATTTATATATATAATAAAATAATCGATATTTTTTTTTTCAAAAACCCAATTGGTCATTGGCGCTAAATATGAGATGAGTCGGTGGTACTTATCCAAGGCGATTTTGCACTGTGCCTGACCACCAAGTAAGACGTCTAAGCAGGAATACAATAATACGAAGTAATACTGTTTAATGTTTTGTCTCATTTTGTCAGAGAACAGTTTTTTGAAAGAGACGCCGAAGGAAGGATCGACTTTTAATCTTGATGATAATAATGACGATTATTCATTACACTTAGCTGATGCTCGTAAGGTGACTAAACTTTCACTGTATATACATAATTATATATAAATATTTGTAATGACCCAGCAACCTCGCAGGACTAGATAGCTAACACCATAAGCAACAACTTTTGTTCTACGACTTTTGATCATTTGAATTTAGAATTTATTTTAATACAAAAATAAGTATTAATTTAATTTCCCGCTTGAACGTATATAAATCTACGCGCAACTCAAAGGTCGACGCTTTGTTTATATATGAAATATAGACCTACAAATGTCACGACAGTACGACAAAAATAAAATATTTTTTTTCATGTATTGAGTTATGTCCGAAGATAGATATAAAGGATTAGAACAAAAGTTGTTAGTGGTTGTTAGGTATCGTGAGTCGGTTCTATTTATGTAATCGTTTTTTTAAATTTTAAGCAAAAATATTTCTCAAATAAAATTTAATTTAATTTAATAACGACAATAACGATGCAAAAAAGGCGCGGGCGTCAGCGCTCAATAGCTCTTACCTATCGGGTAGCTCGGACACGAGGTCATGACCTCGAGGTCATGAATCGACTCACGATACTTAATAACCACTTCACGGGTCGGACACGAATTTTGTTACATCCTGTATATATATGTATAATCATTATATATATATTCTAATTTGTTTTTATATTATCACCATTCGCCTGCCTAAACAATATTGGTAAAGCTGTAAAATGTTAGTAATAGATTAAATTTTAAGCTCTATTTTAGGAGAGATTCAAAACATCAATACCAATTAAATCATTAAAAGCGTTAAACAAAGATGTTAATGGGATATGGTTCCTTATTGTGGATGAAGATATACTGATGAATTACTTCAACTTTATATATTATTATATGAATAGAGGTGAGGTATTTTAAACTTCTTAAGATAGTTATATAGTAGTCTGTTCTTAAGGTAGGCAAGTTAATGCATGATTTTATCATTGAACTGGCGAGTTATAATTGGTCGAGATAGTATATAATCTATGATATTCATTATGGATTCGCAAAAAAGATATATATATATATATATATATATATATATATATTTAAACACGGATATTTGCATCGATCGGATTCATGGATATTACTTAACGTCATTTCAAAACTTCTTACAGTACAAATAGTTGATATAAAGGGCGGTTTCTCACTTATGGATGATATAGTCAAATGCTGTTTGCAGGTTATGGATGAAGGCATGGAAATTGTAAGTAAATATAATGATATAACTCAAAAACCATATACATACATCAATTAACCAATGTTAGTAACGCATGGTAGGTGGTAGGTAAGGCGGGGATGAAATGTTATAAATAAATTTTATAAATAAAATAAAATAGGTAAATAAACTTTTCCTTTAAAAACTTTTTACTATCAACTGGCGTGGCGTGATTACACAATTTATATAATCTACAAACTTGCTACTTAAAAAAAAATTAAAATGAAAATCAATCAGATCTATTTATTAATTTACGTATTTCCTTCTTCGGGGTTCAAGCTTGCTTTATACCAAATTAAATTATAGAAGTAAAGGCGTAACAGACAGATATACGGAGAGTCTCTCCGTCTATCATTATCATAACTGCAGATTTCATAACAAGTAACGATAAAAAAACATGGTTGTCTGTAAAGTCGGTTTACGGACGATAGTTTAACGTGACAACGTCATAACAAAACATTGATGAAATGACTGCAATCGAGTGAAAGAGAGATAGATGCGGCGCAAGCGTATAATCAGCGTAACGGGACAATGAGTCATCCTTTTTTGTGCATGCAGCCAGCGTTCATCCATTTATTAGATATTGTCACGCCAAAAAGCTTACATTTACGTATTCCATGAGATTTCCTAACAGCTCGGCTACATCATAAGACATTGTTTGTAGTGTACGTACTATTATGATAAAGGTAATAACACTATTATTATATAAATTTAAAATACTAGATATTCCATCTACTACTATATATACGAATGTAATAAATTAATGTTTTGTCTATTTCTGCGAAGAAAATCTGTTGAAGTTTTATTAAGTTACCTTTACCTACAGGATTAGATTCCAGTTTGACAATCAAAAAGAAAATGTAATACTTTAATAATGAGTAAAGTATTACATTATTAATAAAAATTTTGAATTTCAATTAAAAGTTATTGTCTTTATAAATCTATAGTAAAAAATGAGACGACGTTTTTTTTGTAATGCCTAACTGAAAAAACTACTAAACCTTAATTTAATTATCTTGTTGATATAATATCGGTACGATTATCTTTCAGGTACTTATAACGCAAAATATAGGCTTAATAAATAAAGCGAAGTTGTATGGCGTCCATAACTATTCAATGGACTATTTAAAGAAATATTTAACAAATCCAAATGAAAGGGAATCGACACTTCGCAGCAAGACTAATCCTGAATGGTTACACCAGCGTTCAATGTCTACAGATAATGGGATGAATTTAAGAATATATAACCGGGCAGTTGAACCAGTAAAAAATAAAATAGAAGATGAACACTTAATTGATGAAGACATTAAAAATAATATTATTTTGAGATATGATGAGTGGATTTGCTGTTTCGTGCAGATCATGGAAGACTTCATTCATAATGTCTTGCATGTAGGTATTAGTGTCCTCATCACCAATTTCGGTCAAAGCGGTCAAGTCTGAAGAGAGACTAGCCTACTGCGCAGGATGCACAGGTGCAATCTATATTTTTTCACGGTCATATTCCGATGGGACAACTATTTTTAACTGTCCCATGGGGACCATGGGGTGTCTGATAGGAAATGCCAAATCGGTCTTGTGGCCCGAGAAGACTCAATATAATAATAATAATTTACTTGGTGGTAGAGCTTTGTGCAAGCTCGTCTGGGTAGGTACCACCCACTCATCAGATATTCTACCGCAAAACAGCAGTACTTGTTATTGCTGTGTTCCGGTTTGAAGGGTGAGTGAGCCAGTGTAATTACAGGCACAAGGGACATAACATCTTAGTTCCCAAGGTTGGTGGCGCATTGGCGATGTAAGAGATGATTAACAGCTCTTACAACGCCAATGTCTATGGGCGTTGGTGACCACTTACCATCTGGTGGCCCATATGCTCGTCCGCCTTCCTATGCGATAAAAAAAAAAAAAAAAATAGATTGTGAAAATAAATAATACAAAATATATATTAGGTACTATTTTCTTACTAATTATCTCGTAAATGGGAGAATTTAAACAATACAAGCGTTCTTTTAAGTCATTTCAATAAAATAAAGTTTCTCTTTATTTTATTACAGATACATTTCAAGGAGGAAACTGATATGCCGTATTTTTTAAATGAAGGTTTAGAATTGTTAAAGAAAATGTATTCTAACAGTAAAGCGATTGAACCAATAATTAAATTGATGACATTTGAACAACTTTTTACAAAGAGAGGTTAGATGTTCAAAAAACGATTAGTTTTTTTTACTGATAGATTTGATTGTCTATTGTTTGGCGCGTTGGCTATGTAAGGAAGGGTCCATATTTCTATGTATATGGGTGGAGTGGAGACTACTTTCACGCGACCTTTTGCCCGTTCGTCTTTATTATAAAAACTGCTTTAATAATACTTTAATATATTTTTTTTCTATTTTTTATTTTAAGATATTACCAAAACATATGCAGAGCCGAATGATTTTCTGAAAATGTTAGATTGTGGTTTTTTGTTGGTTGAAGCTTTCAAGGTAAGGTTTCAAGGATAGCCTTGTCACATGTAGCCCGCAAGGTAGCGTTGCTAATACAAAATCCATGGTAAGCCGGCTGATGTTGATATCAAGTAGCGGTGGGTGTGCTGTGGAGAGGTTACGATGTAGTAAAATAAAAAATAATAATAGTACGCCAGCTGAAATTATTTCATAATTAGTTAGCCGCATATTGTTGTAAAAAAATACTATAAGTTTAGCTTACATATTTTTCCTACCAGTTCACGTGAGCAGCTGACGCACCTCCAAGATGCAGCTGACGGACTTTTTATGAAAAAAGTTTCAGTCGGCATACTTTTACTTTTTTTTGTTTACCACCTCCGCAACCTTTCAAGCGGATGTGGCACCACGGGTGCGTCAGCTGACGCTTGGTTCTCTTTTTAAGTTTTTAGTCAAAGATCTATTGGAAATAAAAGCCTTCGGTGGCCGTAAAAACACAACCTAAACGCAACGCTACCTCCCGGGCTAATACGTTAATAGTTAAAGTCACTAAAAAAACACCTTATTTTTCTAGACAATACTTTCAGAAGATTTCTCAGAAATAGAAGATTTGTTAGTAAACATTTTTGAAAGTATCATGAATTCCAAGAATATTGAAGAATTCGAAACAGTTGAAGTAATCATAATTTAAGATTAATATGTGTGTTCGTAATTAATTAATGTCAATAAATACACCGAATATAAAATTAATATTATTACAATGAAATGAAGAAAATGAGCAGCACAGGCTTAACAACAATTTGGGTCGACTAGGGTTTTTTATAATTAATTTCAATTACATTTTTCCAATTGTTATAATATATTTTCATTCATAATAAATATTGAATTACACAATTTGGTTTGTACAAATCCTATCCTACTTCTTTTAATCCTTACTAATATTATAAATGCGCATGTAAGTTTGTTTGTCACTCTTTCACGCAAAAACTACTGAATGGATTTTAATGAACTTTTACAATAATATAGCTCTTACATCAGAATATCGTATAAGCTATAATTTATAAAGTTATTGAGTAGATTGGCCAAAACATAACAAGAAGTGTAACGTAAGTCGGATGATGTGCTACAAAATCGTAAGTTACACGAATATCAAGTATGGTAGAAATGCATCCCTTACATAGTTCTACAACTCTAAAAATCCGCCACGACGACGAAGAGGTTGTTGTTACCGACTGTGGTGAAAGCCATGTCTACAAGTAGGGTTTGGGATTTCCCGACAACTTCAAAGTCCCGGGACACAAGACAGCCTACAATCAAAGTCCCGGGAATTCCTGGGACTTCGAGACTTAAGAATTGTTTTTTGTATTTTTTTAAGAGGGGTAAGCCTTTTTTGTAAAGTTTTAATTGAGTTAATTTTTGGTAAAACATATTAAAAAAGGTATTTATAAAAAAAAAACATTTAAACAGAAAATTAATTCTTAATAACTAACGTTAATTTCAGTCTCAATAATTGCTGTTTTTATTTCCTTTAATCACATACAGATTTACTTTTAAGCAGTTCAATCTAATAGTTTTAGTCTGTCAGTCAGTCTTTTAAATAATTAACTAACTCGTTAAATTACGAAAATTCCCGGGACTTCGAGACACTAGACGTCCCGGGACCCAAACCTTATCTACAAGTGCGAGTTCATTGAAGGGGGTGGCTCAGTTTGGTGAGAACGTAATGGGACTAAAAGAGGAGCAGAAGAACGCGAAGCGGAAGACCACCGTGGTGGTTTTAGTCGGAAGGAGTCCCACATAACCATCCATCATTTCCGAGCCATCCAGGCCGATTTAAACAAGAAAAATAAGGTTAGATCTCGCCGATTCTATTAGGTTATTAATGAGGTAAAATACAGTTCAGTTTGGTTACATGATAAAATCTTCTGCAAAGTAGTCGGTTCTCGGTGTGAACTTTTTAAAATTCATCATCATATACGTATATCACAAAGTAAATAATCTATGAAAAAAAATATGATCATATAGATGCAGCCTGCATTAATACATTGAAACGACCAGGTGATAAATTAAGTACTTTATTAGGTAGTTGTCATAAATAATAAAGAAATACAATTATTGAAAATATCACAAAGGTATCAGTAGGAAAATTGAAATATAAATTATTCCATATTATGAAGAACTTAATGTTTAAACATAAGATTGGATTGTGCGTAATATTGTCGATAGTATCCGATGACCCTCATGTACCCAAGACAACACTCCATTATTATATTGGAATGTGCAAGACTTAGTATAGTCAAGTCAAAATGCTAATACCAAATATAATCGTTTTAACTTAAAATAAAAACGATGCAGCTGTTAATCCTCGCAACCTATAATGTAATATAAAACAATTAATTACAACTAAATTAATATAATAGACTAAATGTATAATTTTGATTTTTGAGCAATAATTCTCTAACAAGACCAAAAACGCTAAGCCACAGCGACGCACGGACCTTAGAGATTAAATAAGAGATTATAGAGGAACGCAAAAAAATTAAAAATATATATAAAAAATTGTACGCGAAGATATTTTCGCTTGAAACTATATCTCACAGAGTTTACAGTATAAAGATTCGCAAGAGAAATGGTGAGAGAACTTAATATAACAAATTTACTTACATAAGTCTGCGCGTTGCACACTTTTTTTGATCTGATATTTGAACTTGCAGGTGCGCGTGCGCCACAATGGATTAACATTATATTCATTTACATGTTTTTATTAAAAAATATACTTAACTAGCGTAATATAATAACTTAATAAAAAGCTTAACATAAAATCCGACATGTGTTCAGAGATGCTATATAGCTTACTGAACATATACATATATGTATAACTCGCTACCCTTTTGACTCCATCATGAAATAATACTTAAATAATAGTATAACGATTTAAGATTAATTTTGAATTAATACTTTCACAGTTTAAACAAATGTAAATAACACGAAATAATTAAAAACATCTTAGTAGGTCTTAATTGGCATAGTGGCAATTGTTGCCACAAACAATAAAATAGCTTTAATAATTACTATAGTAATAGGATGTGTTTTGAATTTATATCTTAATAAAATTTTTGTTTATCTTTATCTGGTGCTAAATTGAGCCTAAATACCTGTTTTCTTTTTTTTTAAATATATAATTACTTTAAATATTTCAGCAACATTTTCCTGTATACCGGTTTACATTTCTATAAAATAGTTTTGATTATGCCATAGTTTCTTACACCGAAGTTGACGGAACTGTTGCTTAAATAGTAATAGACATACGTATTACGCACTATAAATAATTATTAATATTAAATAAAATTAATACTAGGTATATTTCAAAATGTAAACTTCTTTGGAATAATTTAGAGAAAATATTTCAGTTCATAAATAGTTGAATAAAAATCTGTAAATAGGATTGATTGTAATACTCTGTCGAGTTCTAGAGTTTTAAAACCATTTTACTAATAATATCGATTGGACTTGTCATGATATAATGAGATTATATCCTGTGTTATTAATAATTAAATTTTTATATTCATCTGATAACTTTACTATATAATAAATTTTGATATATAATTATTATATATATATATTGAAGTTAAACTTCTTTGGCCACAATAAATACCAATCGTTAAAATATCAAACGTGAAACGTTTTCACATATAACGTTCGATTAAAACGCATCGCAAAAACTTGACACGTAGGACGTTCGTTAATAATTTCACGAACATCCCATGTTTTATATAAGCTCACGGAGACAACCATATGAGCACCCATTTTAAATACCACAATATATATTAGCAGGCAAGATGAAACCCGTATTATAAGTAAGATAAGTATACATGTTATGATAAGTAGTAACTATAACGGTGTACATAACATTACAGAACTACCTTTCAATAAACTACTCAAGATATTTCATTAATATTAAAATGGTTAACCATTTCCGGTTAAACCGTTCCGTTTTCCATATAACGGTTCAGAGGGTGGCTCACACTACTTAAATCGCCAATCGCGCTCTTCCGTCGGAAAAGGAATCGTCTACACTAACTACTGATTATAATATATTTATTTAATTTAAATGCAACTACGGAACATCCCTACGAAGCTGTAATCTGGTTAAATATCGTCATACAATAAATTTCGGCTAAACACACATATAACTGTTAATAATAAGCGATCAAAACGCTTCTGTCATACTAATTGCAATTATTTGCGCGATTAGTTCATATGTTTGAAACCGAAACATATGTTGACGTGCATATTAATATATTCAATTAACTAATACCTAATATCGGTATGCCATAGCAATGCCATTGTTATTATTCAATCATTATCTCCGTTAATCTGGCGTAAGTCGACGTATTACTGCACCACAGCGAGGCCGGGTTGTTCTTCGGCGATATCAGCTAGTATATGCACCGAGGCTCCGTCCGTACCCTCGCTGTATCGCACGGCGTTGGTAAATCCTGCAATGAGGCAGAACTCGCAGTACTATAACGCCAATACGACTAACATTATTATTAATTATATAATAATTCAAACAAAACGTAAACATACACATAGAATAGTCTTAAATCAATTGTTCCGTGGTATTTAACACATTCAAATTAACATATAACATCAATTAACATCAATACAATAAACAAATTCGAGCATACAAATAAAGACGTACGTCTGTTTACATTTTGTACAAATTGTGATATCAATCAGTCGCCCATACGCTGATTTAAACATTTATAGCAACATCAAGCACAGTAACATTGAAATAAATAAAAAACATTTAGATACATTTTACAAAAGATTGGAATGTACTTGCTTATTATTCCCTGATTTGTAACGCATCGCTGAAAGAGATTCCCGTGTGAAGCCACCTTAAGATAAGAACAGTATAGCATACGATTTATATTACCGTGAGTTGCGAGTATTTTATTAAAAGGATAAACTAAAAATCAAACAATAATTTTGTAATTGTTAATAAAATATATTTATCAAATAAAAAACCGTTAAAATAATACTGAATGAGGAACAAAGAGCACAATTTCCGCGAAATAATTTTAAACAATAAACAAATTAAACATAAAAAAATAATAGTATTAAGTAAAAAATAAGCTCAATAATCTATTTGTTTTTTTTAATGCAGATATTTTAATAATATTTTGGTTAAAAAAAATTAAACTCTAGGATGTCTATGGATTTACTGTTTGTTGAAAATAAAAGTAAAAAATTGACTATTCCATACTCAATGGCAGTGACCGAAACTAAATGGGATTTTTGATTGATTGATTATTCAGTCTCTATTAATTCAAGCAAGATATTAAATTAAGTACAATAATTGAGTTGTTTCCAATATTAGTAAAGCTATATATATATATGTCTGTAGACAATTCTACAGAAAAAATATTTGATCTTTATAAATCCGTGAGCAACGCGAATAGTGTTTTGAATATTACATTGTAACCGGATATTGGGGCTTCTTTTATATTTGACTGATATTAGAAAATGTAAAAATAAAAAATAGGAACGACTGGACTGATTCTCGAAATATCGAAGTCAATATATTTCTGAATCGACATAAGATATTTTGTTTTTCTTATAGATTGGTGTACTGGAAAATGGGCCACATGTTGGTAAGTGGTCACCATCGATTTTAATAAATGCGTTACAATCTTAGTGTATTAAAAAGTTAGGTCATCAAACCGAAACACAAAGATACGAAGTAGTTCTGTTTAGCGGTAGAATAATTGATTTCCGTGTTGCCTACGGATTTGCCAAAGGATGTCATATTTATTGCACTTTCACTATTCAGCACCTTGGGCTACAACTAGTACAAAATATTTATTTTATGCGTAGGAAACAACTCAAAATTTCTAAGAAATAGGTCAGACTAATGGAGTAGCAATATTTTTTTTTAAACTAATTAATTTGCAAATTTCAGCGATTTTTATTTATGAGGTTTGTTAATTGGTCGTCGCATGCAAAGTAAATTCCAAGCTTTTATGAAAGTTAAAAATAATGGTCAACTACCTAGATCCGTACGAAGAGGTGTGCCTCTCGCTATCGCGTTGCTCAGTAATAGTGTGATCGTACCGCTATGACAGCGCATTCCACTTGTTGGCAATTTATGTGCTTTCAACTGTTTACAATTCCACTCACTGTTACTTACTTCTGTTAGTGACTCCGAGAAGTCACTAACAATTACATTGTATCAACTGCTGATGACACTTCATTGTCAGATGTGTCCGGAACATGCATTGAGATATTATGAAAATCGATTGGTGTTAATATTAACGTCGGAGTTATATCATGATATTAGTATGACACCCTTTAAAAACATTTGTAAGGGAACTAGTGAAAATATCCACATATGGATATATTTCAATACCATTCTGTGTTTTAATGTAGCTGTGAAAATTTCATTATTATAATTACAATTCCAGTTTTGTTTCGTTATTAATATTCGTCTCCCTACACACTATATTTAGTTAAGTTTATTTGCTTATATTCAGTTAAAAAAAAACTATTATAGCGCTTGCATGCTTGCAGACATTAACATTTATAAGTTTTTTACGACAGTATTGTTCCATTTTACTAACATGCACATGCATATACAACATCAAGTAATACACGACAATAACACTTACTTTTAATTGTACATTGTAGATATTTTATTATGTTTTATACGGTAAACAAAAATGATGCCTCTTAAAACTAAATATTTTAAAGCTTAAGTGTTATTGACATGTACATACATGTTATATTCACATTGTTTTTTTTACAATACTCATCAAATTTTAAAAAATTGGTACTACGTATTATAATATTTTACGTATTTCATCTTAAATACAACTATATCTTTAAGTATAATATCGTCTTATTATTACATTAATTCAAAATATAATTGAAATAATAAAAACATTGCAAAGAGTATCCACCATCAATTTTATCATTTAATAAGTCCAATATTAAGATATTAATAATTTATATGAAATACAATTTGAATTCGTTTAAAAAAATATATGTACTCTTTTTCAATTAAAAAAGTATTAGAGCTTAAGTTTTTACATATATATCATGTATATAACATATAAGGGAATGATTTTACTTTGGACGTATTAAAAATATAATTAATCTTACGCTATAGTTAGTATTTTAACTACTTACAAGGATCATCTTCTTAATAAGTTACGACCCAGCAATATGATTTTACAAACTGGTTGTAACCGGATTTGATGATTAAAACTTATTATGGCAAATAATCTTATATTTATTATTAATTTTATTTTAATCGACCAATAGCATTATTTTTTTTCATACTAAGAATTGATTATTCGATACATCAATTAAATCATCCATTTATTCGGATTTTTATTGAGAGACAGATAATTATTGGAAGCATTACTATGAATATGGGATTAAAATAACTCAAAAATGTAGAACAATTATGTACGAGTTGCGACACCAAAAAAAAACAATATAACTATTATATTAATGAACGTGTCATTATTAATATTATAAAATAATTGTCAAACCATGAGTATGTTTATACATATTTATTGACGTGACAACGTCTAATAAATCGATGAACGCTGGCTGCATTTACGAAAAAATGTCCCGTTACGCTGATTGTACGCTTGCGCCGCATCTCTCTCTCTTTCACTCGATTGCAGTCATTTCATCAATGTTTTGTTATGACGTTGTCACGTTAAACTATCGTCCGTCTTTACATACAACCATTTGTTTTAACAGATTACTTTGCTGTCACTCAATGAATTATATTTTTTATTTGCTTCCGTCCTCGTATTTTCAATCTCTACCAAACTCCACTATTGTTACTACTGGTCGATTAGAATTTACATGTTATATAAATTATGATATTTCTTCGTTAAATCTTAACGTCAATACCATAAATGGTATGAAAATAATAAACTAAGATTGAACTTAAATGTATAAAATATAAACACAGCCAAATATTGTATTTAACGTCAAACTATCCTTAGTGCCTATATTTATATTCGAAATTTAAATGTTTTAAAAAAAAAGTAATCTCAGATGGTGCTGCCAGTTATCACTTCATTAAATTCTAATATACGTACGTATATATTTAGACTATCAGAACAGATAGTGCTCTGAAAAAAAAACTAACATCTCAAATTGAGCCAGTTATATACAACGACATATTCAAATTTATGTTTTGTATTTATAGGAACCAAGTTTGTTCTTAGATTAATTTGTAAAATTGAAAACGCAGTGTGATACCATAATAAAAATATTAAGTAATAAAAATATTAAATCTTAGTATAACTATTTTGTTCTTTAAAATCTCTTTTTATAAGAAAATAAGGCAAACCGATTATATACTTAAACATTTATGGTGCAATTTTTATATGGCAAGAATTTCACTATCCAACCGAGCTTAATTAATTTTAAACATAGTGTTACGAGTGTAAAAAATACGATGCTTAATCATTTCAAATAGCATAAATACGGTGATGTTTAACTTATATTTTATTCTGAAATAATAATGCATCAGAAATATTATAAATTTTACACTAATTGGCGAGTGAAACAGAATGGTAGCCCTTTGAAGACTGACACACTAAAAGCTTAGTATTATAATTGTACCGAGTTATTTGGTGATTTTAAAACTGTTAAAATGTAATTCAAATGTGTGTTCGAAGCTTCTGGCAAAAGTAAGAAATCTCCATGGCTAAAAAAGGAGTTTTAAAAGAGTGAATTGATTGTGAATATGTAATATAATAATATTTTATTTATTACCTATATTACAGGTAAAATCAATTACTTCATAATTGTAAATTTTTAATATATATTTTTTTTCTTTATTAGAACTTCAAATGCAAAGCGCCACCGTATTCATGCTATGTGAAGAATATTATAACATCCATTAATATATATAAGAAATATTTTTGAATGACAATATTAAACGTACATACGTCTTTGTGGATTGATATTTTAATAATCTTATTAAGCTTTGCAAAATGTATAAATAATATAATAGTTTTGGTATGTGTGTTTACACAGTGTGTAATGAAAACCCTGTCCGACCCGTGAAGTGGTTATTGGGTATCGTGACCAGGTTGTATTTATGTAAACATTTTTAAAATATTATGCAAAAACATACCCATAATAAAAAAAAATTGTCATTTTCAATTGTAAATGACGACTGAGGTCATGACCTCGTGTCCGAGCTACCTGATAGGTAAGAGCTATCGAGCGCTGACGCCCGCGCCTGTGTTGCAATGTAATTGTCGTTATTTAATTAAATTAAATTCGGAGTAAACTTTTTGCTTAGAATTTAAAAAAAAATTACACCGACTCACGATACCTAATAACCAGTTCAAGGGTCGGACAGGATTTTTGTTACATTTTTATATAAAATATTTAAAGCACCTTTGTTCGTTATAATCTAACAATACTGGTAAACATGATGCTTAATTGTAACATTAAATGTTTCAATAATAACATTAAATTCGTACATTTACTAAATACAAATAATATACATTTACTTTTATAAAGATGCGTTACCTTGTGTCATTCTACCGTGAAGTTGCTTGCTGATGAAGAAGTAATGGAATACGACATGAATGGCGCATGCGACGAAAGCCCCGTATCCAAACCAGCGGAAAGTTTGCCAGCCTCCGTAATTCTCGTACAGAAGACCTCCGATCAAGCTACCGAATGACGAACCGATACCTTCGAATATAGCTCCCACGATCCCCTAAAATATATAATATCATGACTAACGGTCTAGTAACGACTTCGTATGCAATTAGAATCAATGCAAATGGAAAATTTTGAGTTGAATTAAATCTATTGTATAAGAACAAGTGATTTTACTATTTAGCTTTGGTAGAAAGATGAAATATATCATGCATTAACGAGGCTGATGTAAATTTTTAGACATAAGTTCTAACCGGCCAAAAATAATCTATTCCGACCACAGGAAGAGTAAATATAATAAACAACTATGTCATTGTATTGATCGAGATCTTGAATCATCCATAACATTCATTATGGATTTTGTTTTCGAATTTTTTTTATATTTTCGTCGAATAAGTAAATCTGATGTTTAGTAACCAATAAAAATCATAATGCATTAATTAAACAGCATAATATAATAAACTCGTAAATTAGAATCCGTATTACCTGTACAGTAGTCTCAGTTCCGGAAGGTGAAACGACGTTCGCGTATGAAGTCATAGTGGGATAAAACATTCCAAACGTGATGCCTTGTAACATTTCTATCGGTAGAATCCACCATGGATTAGTCAAGAACGAGTACAAGACGAAACGGCATCCGAAAGCGAAAAGAACAAGTGTCATTGTGTTAACGTGACCGATCTTCTTGAGGATGTATCCTGGGAAATAATTTTAAAATTATATTCCTATTATATTTTACTTTTATTTATATACATACACACACATGTATAAAGTATGGGATGTATGATGGATGATGTATGAGTAAGTTGAAAAATACATCAAAAGAATCACTTACCGGAAAGCATAAGGAACGGTATTTCACCACCAAACGTCTGGATGGCGCTAACTAAGCCTTGTAATGTCTTGACATAGTCCGAGTTGTCGCATATTTGGCCGGCAATGTCCTCAATATGCCAAAACAGGAATTGCCACAGTAGTCCGGTGCATAAGCCTACTGCGATTGTCCAAAGCAGAAATGCACACATCGTAGGCGATAACAAAAGAGCTCCGACGTCAGCTAATATATTAACCGACATTTTGGTTACATCGACCTAAAAATAATACAAAATCAATAACTATATCATATAAGAACACACGTGCTCGACACCCCGGCACAGCACGTGTACAATAATGCTTAACATAAAAAGTTTGTATCTAAATGTGATACATATAACTATTACTTCCCCAAGATTCACTACGCCAGTCGGTGAAAACGTTTAGTAATTTGGTATTCGTTTAATAGCTTTTGATTTCATCACATTCAGAAAGACTGATGCGGAATTTTGTTTTAACATAATTATGTAGTTATGGTGTTTAATTTAAATTCAACATACCCGTGTATAGCATGAAACGATGACGTCACCGAACATAAAGATGAACATGAGTACGAACGCCACGGTGTAGTCCTTGGACGGGCCCCCGCTGAACAAATCAATTAGAGTTCCGGTCAATAGGGAAAATATACCCCATCCCACTGAGCCCCAAAGCCTTTGTTTCCCATACGACGCCACTTTTGTGCCTGAAATATATATTATTTTTATCTTTACGTTTCCTCACTGGCATCTCTTGATCTCATAAACAAAGATCTATGTGGAAATAAAATTTATAGTATTTTATTAATTTTTCAATACAGTTAAAGAATAGGATGTATTGGCTGATATTAGAACCATTTAAGAATGACTAATGATTGTAATTATCTTACCGAGTACGTTAAAACATATGGCATCAGCAAATGTCACCACTACTGCTTGCCCAATCCAGCTGATGATCATCAGAACGAAGAACATCCAATATGTTTTTGTAAACGGATTTCTAGTCCTACGACTTTCTGAGCTGGATCTTAATAACTCATTTACCTGAAGAAAATATATATATAAATTAGTTTGCTTTAATGGCAGGACAAAAAACAAATAATATATAACTAAACCAAACAACAAACTTATATAGTTTGTTGTCTATGCAATTAAAATTAATAAGTAGTCTATGCTCATTAATATTTTCATAAAAATATCAGTTACTAGCGCTTTATGGCTCGCATCATAATTCAAAATTGCTAAATCAGAACAATTTCACAGGCTCTTTCTTCATAAATATTTCCTTAGTGCTGACCTACTGTGTCTAAACTAACTGACATATCGAGGTAGAGGATGGTGACATGTCAGTCAGTCAATCAGTTCACTTAGTGGTAGAGCTTCGTGCAAGCTATTCTGGTACCACACCCACTCATCAGATATTCAACCGCCAAACAGTAGTAGTTTGCGGATAACAGCAGGTTGGAAGGTCGAGTGAGCCAGTGTAATTACAGGCACAAGGGGCTTAACATCTTAGTTCCCAAGGTTGGTGAGGCATTGGTGATGTAAGCCATGGTTAACAGCTTTTAAATGCCAATGTCTATGGGCGTTGGTGACCATTTACCATCAGGTGGCTCAAATGCTCATCCGCCTACTTATGTTATAAAAAAAGTCAGTTATTCTTTAATATCAGTTATACATACTATGTGATTATCGCAGTCTATCGTACAGAACGAGTGAAATGCATGTGGTATCGGCTCAGAGCCATGTTTGTATACACAGTATGGGTAATGTATGGAACCTGAAAATATAATTAAATTATACATTTGCTAATTTCTTTTTATTGTCATTATTGTACACTAGATGCTAGTCTCAGCTTCATACGAGTAAATCTTAGGACCAAGGATTTCATAAAAATTATTAATTATTGTTTAAATTAATTAAGTTTTATATAAATGAGTGGTTGTTTTTGTTTGTATTCACACATATGTATAACATTCATATTGAATTGCATATTTACAGTTATTGTTAGCCGGAATGGACTTGCCGTTGAGGTTACATAGTACTGTTAAAGTCCAATAGATGGCGTCCTGAGTCCTATCGATACAGCTGCGGCGCATGCGTAAAACACCTAGTATTGATTAAATATACACCCATTTTTCATTTTACTTATGCGCTGTTACGATTATTAAGTTTAATCATTTTGAAGCTGTTGAAATCTATTTATTGTTACAAATCTATTTACATATTAGGTATACTTTGTCCTTTTCTGTTCTTCTAACAACATGTATGCAAAATTTTACTACAATCGATTGAGATATGAAAGCGTGAGAATTAAATATACACTCATATGTACTTACAATATTAATAAGATTAGAATTATTTCATAAGAGCCGTAAATGATATTTTATATTTGTTTTTTTCTTTATCTTACTTAAGAAAATGTGAAATTAATAACATATTTGTACATATTTCGAGTTTGTCATGAGGATTGAATGTGCCACACCTACCAGTACCGGTTTAATGTACTACTTCCCTAACTTCATTTGCATAACACAAATTATGCTGGATGTACAGAAAGCTGGAACAGATGCATTATTTTTCATTTTATTTTATTGCTTTAATTAAAGGCTTATGTCCATCTGCAATTTCTTTTACGATTTTCATGAAAATGTATTTTTGTGGATCTATTATTTTGTTCATTTTTCTATTCGTGAATTTAACTGATAACACGTATAACTGAAAACTGATAACGCATATTTTTTTCACGCTCATTTTTCTTCATGATTACTATAAAATTACAAATTTGTCACTTATCGCTTTCATTAAATCGTCTTAAATTTACATTAAATTTAATGACTGTCATTTTGGAACGTCACAAAAAATGCTACTAGCATTCTTACTTGTACAGGAACCATTTTCAAATTCGATTTATCTATGTGTAGTATAACAATCTACTCACCGTCCGATACTTGTATGTGTTCGACCTCCATGTAAAGGCAATTGTGATCCGTTATCGTCTTGTGTACTTTAAATGAAGCATCGAAGCTCAGCTCCAATGGTAATCTTAACGAGATTTGAGCTTGACACAACTTAGAATCATCAGCATTCCATGTTTCACACATGTCCGCTACCATCATCGGGGAGTCTACGTCGCATGTCACCTGTAAACATTCATATTATATTTACACGGTAAGGTCTTTTTGCTAGTCTGGCTAGGTACCACCCACAGCCGCCAAACAGCAATTATTACAAGTATTGATGTTTTCCTGTTTGAAGTCTTTGGGCGGTGGTCGCCACTTACCAATAGACGGTCCATTAGCTCGTAGGCCTACCTGTACTATAAAAAATAAAAAAGGAATAATCTTATATTAAAATATCCCCAATCTATCTATACATGAATTGCAATGTTTGCAACGCATAAGATAAGGCCTATCGTCATACACACCTCGCATTCACCAATCGGTTCGATTTCCCTCGTCACGTTGAGCATGGCGTCGACATTGTATGAGCAGAGACGGAAGTTCAACATTCCTTCTTCACAGGACATATTCACTTTAGAATTGTTGATGAGAACTGACAGACTCATGTCCTTGCAGTCCAAGGAGCAGGGCCCGCTATGATTGAGGTAGCCGTAACCGTCTTCCACACACGCCGGTTGGTACGTGAATCCTGAAACAAATAATAATAAATAATCGATAATATTTCGTGACGGACCTGTCATTGCGTTATGACAGGCAGCGAATCTCAACGGCCGGACAGTGCGATATTACATATACTTAGATAATAATAAAATATTTGATTTGAAGAAAATAAGTATTTAGCGACATCTATCTCGCCACATACGAAACTAAAAACTGACGTATCTTACATCGCGTTATTAAAGTTATCCGAGCGATTGAACATAAATAAAGGAACCCGACAACAACCGTCGGGCAGTAGCCCACGAGACCAACATCCGTCTGGTCAAAGGATCCTCCCATTTCAATGGTGGTGTGTTCCTGTTCCTTACCACCAACAAAATGATAATGTAATTTTACTTGGTGGTAGTGCCTCGTGAAAGCTCGCCTGGGTCGGTACCGTCCACTCAAAATATATTCTACCGCAAAAAAGCAATACCTACTGTTGTTGTGTTCCAGTTTAAAGTGTGAGCTAGTGTAACAACAGGCACAAAGTACATAACATCTTAGTTCCCAAGTTTGGTGATGCATTGACGATGTCAAGAATAGTTAATATTACTTACAATGCCAATGTAAGTGGTCGTAACCATTTACCGTCAGGTGGTCCCTTTGCACGCCATGGCTAGACAAGTTCCACACTGAAAATGGTAAAAGTACCCATGCCCAAACAACAATTGTATAATAACACAAAAAGATATTACCGTCAAGCGTGACGGTTCCAGGTGACAAGTCCACACAATCCTCGATCTCGTTGATTTGACTAATGTTGACCTCGTATTTTATGGTTTTGACGTCGTTGTAACAGAACTGAGGAAGATGCCAATGCTCGCACACCGTCTGCCACATCGCATAGCTGACCATGTCACAATTCATCTGTTGATAGAATTGCATTCATAAAATTTGAAACTTATTCACATCATCACATAACAACAGTTACATTTATGAAGATTGGGTTTAAACTGGATCCCGAAATGTGAATCTAATCGAGATTGGGAGTTTTACTTCAATGAAATATTATGCAAGGTATCTCTTAGAGAGTAATTAAACTAATAAAAAAAGTATGTAAAGTCGGCTTACGGACGATAGTTTAACGTGTCAACGTCATAACAGATAGATGCGGCGCAAGCGTACAATCAGCGTAACGGGACAATGAGTCATCCTTTTTCGTGCATGCAGCCAGCGTTCATCGATTTATTAGACGTTGTCACGTCAAAAACATTAAAACTTTCCAATTTATATTGAGATCAAAGCAGATTCATTTCAATAAACGAATATGTAAAATATTGATAATAATATATCAAAGTATTTAAGCCAGTACGTACGTGACAAACAGCTGTCGAGTTGTCCTCGCCAAGAGTTATCACCTTACAGTAGTCTATCAATGAGGCGTCTTTATAACAACTCCTAATGGTCGAAGCGCTACTACCACAGTCCAGATCAACCGCTGCTGTAGGGGTATCCTCCGGGACAAAGTAGATAGCTGATAAACTGCAGATCGTTACTATTTGGAATAGTATGAAGAGAGTTTTTTGGATCTTATACCTGAAATTATAAATATATATCTAATAAAATTATTACTATAATAAACTAATAATAATAAAAAATCATTAATGTTTAAATTCATGTATTTAAATATGTATGAATTATGAGAATCGCACATCATCACTAATTAATATCATCATCACAGGCCTCGATCAATCAATTTTGTTGGTCTGACCTATAACGTTCATCTCGTGGAAATAGTTCCTGTCAACCCCGTCTTTACGTCATTAGTTAAAAATCTGAATAATACATGAAATATTAACCTGACAATCTGCCTACGTCAATACAATGTTATCCTTTATCTTAAACACTGCAATCAAATAACAAGTATCGCAATACAATTATATTGCTTAATAGTTAGCGACTGTTTGTGTTATCAACAATTTATCTTAATCTTTAGAGGATGGTTTAAAACTTTGTGTTCTGTATGTGACATCAGATGATAGTACTATCAATGCTTCATATCTCGAGTAGATTTCGTGGCTATTCTATTGTTGTTGCATTTATATATAGGTAATATTACCTTACTTCACTTATATAGGGTAATATAATATATAACAAAGTTAGATTAGTTAATAACAAAAAATATCTTAATAATTTATTTTTCAATACGTATTTTTTTGTTTTGATTATCTTTATTTTTTATGTTAAGTTTTATTCGTATTAAATAAGGTATTATTCTTTTTTTTTAAGTTTTGTTACTATTATTTAATTTTCGTTATTTAAATTTTATTACAATTTATATACGTTTTATAATTTGTTTTGTAATATGTACTTTAATCACATCTGCATAGCATGGTATTAATAACCATTGTTTACCTTCTTATAGTTCCTAGGATAATTTATTGAGTACCACATTTTTATATTTCTTTAATTCTGTTTAGGCATTGGTTTATGTGCTTGATGTGGTCTCCTGTAATTGAAGGAGCACATATGTTTTACAATTATTCAATTGAATGTACTTGTAAGTGTGTATCTTTTGTTGGAGATCCTTGATTAAGATGTATAAATAAATTAATGAATGTTTATCTCAAAACACTTTACGCCGAATGAAGATTTTAAAGTTTACCCTTGAAGTTTTAAGCGTTATCTAAACCGAGGTACAGCATTATCATGTAACAGTGAAAGAGTTTACTTTTGTGCGCAAATTTTTATCAAATTGACGAATAAAGAAATGTAATAAATACTAATCGTAAAGTCAATTGGACGACTTTAGATAATTAACGTTTATATCGAATAATTTATTAGTTTAGCACTTGTCTTTATTAATTTATTGTTTCGTTATTATAGTTTTATCATAACTTAAGAAGTTACATTTATTAATGATTTATCAGACTATACCCGATCTTTTAATTTAAAACCGTTATCTTCATTTTCACCCGCGGCTTAGAAGGTGTAATATTTACATAAAGGAGGTGATATATAGAGAAATGGTTTGCTCATTATCCATATAAGAACTACTACCTGTGTCGATATCGGTCGGCTTACTATGACTTTTGTAAATGCAACGCTACCTCCCGGGCCATTAGCTATTACAACTTTATAAGTAATTTTATAGTTAAGTCACTAATGTGTGTCCTAATTTAAATGTCTCTTGTAATTGTAATTTCATTTATGTTTATTGCCCAAATAAAATATTTTAAAACTGAGAAAATACCACTATTTTTTTATTTTATGTCCAGCCTAACAAGACTCTGTGTATATAATGAGAATATCACAGTGATATGGAGTTTGCCATTCTCGGTATTGAATTTGTCGCGTATTGTAGAGTTGTGAACGAACGCAAGTGAAAAATATATAGAAATAAACAGGAGCTTAGCGGAACACCTGATTCCGAGAAATAACGACAAATGAATACGATATTAATTAGAATTTCCGGGAACTCGACACAAAAAGGTATAAGCTTTATATACCTCATTCCGTTCGTAGAAGGAAATATGATAAACAAATTCCACTTAACTAGTTATGTTATATAAAAAAAATGTTAACCATCGCTTACATCGCCAATGCGCCACCAAACTTGGGAACTAAGATATTATGTCCATTGTGCCTATAATTACACTGACTCACTCACCCTTCAAACCGGAACACACCAATACATAGTACTGTTGTTTTGCGGTAGAATATCTGATGAGTGGGTGATACCTACCCAGACGACCTTGCACAAAGCCCTACCACCGAGTAATGATAATTTTTTCGCGACTCCATAATTACAATTAGATTATTCAAGATCTCGATTCTCGACCAATGATATCGCGTTAATTCTATGTCAAAGTTGCTTACGACTATAATTTCTCTCTGTTACTCTTGTAGTTGGAGTAGGCAATAATTTATTTTATAAATTCAATTTCCCACATTATTATTCTCATTATATATTTTCTATATTGATTGAAATGTAAATTATACAATATTAAAATGTTATTTCTATCATAGTTAAAGTTAAACTTTTATATTTCTGCATGCGTTATTATTATATGTTGTGATAAACTGGATACAATAGGTATCCAGTTTTGCGATTGATTTAAATAAGTAAAATAAAATCAGGGAGATCGGCAGTACGTGATGAACATCGTTAAGTCTAACACGGGACGGTGAGGAGAGGCGCAACACCACCGGACTTTATTATATGTAACTGGATACGATTATAATGACAAAAAACTTGCTGCTCTATCTATATATATATCTATCGCTAGCTGATGGTCTTTGTTCTCGCCACACACGCTCAAAATTGATACCTAGATATCGAGTCGCTGCTTTCTGTAAGCGCGCTCAAATATCAATCAAAAGTATGTAAATATTTCTACGAACGCCAATGTTTATTAGCGATGGTGAACGTTTACCATTATGTGGCCCATCGGTCTCTCTATTTTAATATTTTATTTAAAAAAATATAAGACTCGAGTAACGGATTATTATAATAGCTTATGTTAAGAACACCCCACGAGTGTCACCCACGTTATCTATTAGATGTCTATTGTCTATACATCGCCCGCGCACTCTTTAAGCTCCGATCAATACTCGTGTAGGTAATTCGATCCCTCCCAACATTGATGTTTGTGTAAAAATAAATATATACAGATTCTGCAGTTTGATTTAAGGCGCACATAATATATTATATATCTTTATGTTTTCTTATGTTAAAATATTTAAGAATACTTATTAGGTATCTCCGAAACAACAAATATTAATATCTATTTTTAAAAGCCCTGGAATAAAAGAGGCTGCGATCTGAATCTTAAAATTAATTCGTCTGGCCATATCAATCGATTTATTGATTTGAACTTTAACAGCGATCAATATGAAACATTAACAAATCAGACAACAAAATGTTTGAAAGCGAAGCTTGGAACAATATTAGTGAATTTATAATTTTTAAGCAATTAGAGAAATTATATATCTAAAGATATAGAAATATATTAAAAATGTGCGGTTTTAGCCTTTTTATTGTATACTTAACACGGCACGATCCAAATATATATTTTTTATAGATGAACATGCGTCGTTTAGAGGGTAACATATTAAATTTAGCGTGACGTCACAAATACATTAAAATTTGTTATATATGACATTTAGACGATATGTGAGAACAAAGGAACATGAACTGTAATATAGGTACATAAATAGCTGCGTAAAAGTTTTGAAAGCATATAATCCCTGCTTCGACTTCGCCGTAGTCGAGTCAGAGTTCTCTCTGGTTTATTGAAATTCTTCCCTAGATTCAATAATAAATGAAATGCAACGCGCTGAAGTCGGCTCTATATTAAAGCGATATATCGTAAATTCGTTTCTGAGGAATATTTTAATAATGCAAATAAATTCATACTGCGGAATTATTACAAAGTATATTTACCGATATTATATCGAATATCGGACTATCAAAGACCGACTTTAAAATATAAATACACCGAGTGATTTGTCTGAATGTACTCCAAATGACAACTTAAAATATAAAGTAATCTTAAATACGTTACACACTCCTTAAATTAGATTAAAATAGAAACTTAAAAATGTCCAATAGTAATGAAATTAACCTTGAAGCTATACTGAACATAACGAGTAACGAATCGACAGAAACAGTTTGATACATAATACAAGTAATTTCGTCGGTAAGTGGCAAAAAAAAAGAATAATAATATATGGGACATTATTCACACAATGCCATCTGCTCCCAAACTAAGCACAGCTCGTACTATGGAAACTAGATAACTGATATACTTACATATACTACTTTTTATTTGTAAGTAAATACTTATAGAGATAATTACGCCCAGACTCAGGACAAACAGACATGTTCGTGCACACAAATGTCTGTCCTGGTTGGGAATCGAGCCCACGACCTGCGGCATGAAAGGCAAGTATCTAACCACGCCAACCGGCCCGTCATCGAATCAATCGAAAGTCGAATAAAAAGTTAAAAATTTCTTAAATAACGAGCTGTGCCCCACGCGTATAATTAATAAAAATATAATGAATAAAAATCAACCTAGAACTTTCCTCGATAAAAGGACTATACGACACAAATTTTTATACATTCGAACCTAGTAGTTCCTGAGATTAGCCGGATCAAACAAACAATTTCTTCAGCTTTATATATAAGTATAGATTAACAACATTTCAATTTCGTATCAACAACTTTTAATACTGCCACTCATTATGTACAATATTACATACATATCAAATATGTATTCATTTATCTACGATAATGCTCACTCTTCAGTACGCTTTCACCTGTATTGTCAGAAATACGATAAAAATACAATTTTCCAGACATACCTACGTTTTTAAATAATACCTCTCGACCTTTCGCGTTCTGCGTAGGCGTATAATTATAAGCGTTACATCAATAAAAAAATTAAAATAAGTGTTTACTCGTCTCATTATCCTGGACCCTTATTACAAAACCTACTTAGTATAAAATGTGTATTTATTATTAGTTTGGTAATTTTATTAAATTAATAAAATTAGAACAAGGGAGATTAGATGTTAGGGGAGTAAAAAGTAACCTGTGTCCTTCCTCGGTGTTCATACTAAATTTCATCAAAATAGGTTCAGCGTAATAGCCGTGGAAACGTAACTAAGAGAAAAAAGTTACTTTCGAATTTATTATATTATTACCGATTATAAGCAATCTCTAAAATAATAATTTAACTTTTCGAATTACTATATATCGAAGAATATAAACCACTGACAAAAATAATTGTCATTTAAATTCGCCTTACCCGTGCCAGACAGGTTCCGGGGCAAATTTCATAAAACTTCAAAAGAATTTATTTAAAAAATATACTTCTTTTAAAAAATAACAAATTAGTGTAATATATGAAAAAGAAAATTTATTATGCAACCAAATCTCGAAATATCAATTTTGAGATTAGGTGATTGTTGAAGATGCTAGTTGTATGTTATACAAATATCAAATCGTCAAAACTCATAATTTGATATTCCGAATCTTGTTAAAGCACGACAAAAATAATTTACATCTACGTAGGTGCAACATAGTAAAAACTGAAACGTGAAATTGTTGTGCATCTCGCTCCAGGTCACGTGCCCCACCCATTACCGTGCTCTAGTTGCAGGTATTGATTTTATTAGCTTTTCCCGGGAGTCAAGGCGTGGCCTGATAAATCACAAAATAATAAAAACTATGTAAAGTAGATGACGCTATATACAGTGCCGGCGTTAGGGGGGAGGGGGGGAGGCCGACGGCCCAGGGCGATAAATTTGCGGGGGCGCCGGGTTTGGAAGAAAAATCTTCAACTTCAATTTTAGAAAATTATTCAAAAATCAAAAAAAAGTTCAATAAAAAAAGCCATTGAAAATAGGAAATGTTCATCATAAAAATAAAAATAGGAATAAAAATATTATGTTCTAATTACAACCAAATAAAAAAGATTTGAAAAAAAAAAAAAAAAAAAATTTAAGTGGGGCCGCACATGATTTCAGCCCGGGGTGTCAGTGGCCCTAACGCCGGCACTGGTTTATAGTTCTTCTGTACGTGACTACATTATATGACTTAACTTTTGAAAGGCTCGATTGATTGATGATTTTTTTGTGTTCTTAGGCTCCCTGGATGGTTTAAATTGGATGCTGTAAGGCTATCGGCTTCTAGGCTTATTATTTTTTTAAACAAAAACCGTCACTTTTACAATTCGAGTCAAATCGCTATTATTTAACGAAATAATTTCTTAACAATTTTTTTACAGGAGTGTAATACTATATTTATTTAACTTTATGGCTAAATTTGACTTAACAACCGAAACCCACGGCGACAGGTCGTGCCTACATATTATACTAATATAAATGCTCAACATTTTGTTGTCCTCCTGATTGATTTCGACCACGGCGGCCATTTTGAAGGAAGACTAGTCAAATGCGCACGACATTTTATTGTGTACAATGATGCCCGTTAAAACACATGCACTATTCCTTCACTCCAATAATCCGATAGGACCTCAAATAAGTTGCTGTATACTAGTTTCTCCGAGTGAGAGGGTGGGGAACCCTTAGTCTTTTCCTGTAACCTGGACAACTTGCATGCAAAATTTGGATACGGTTAAAACTGCTAAAACGTGAAAGCGTAACAAACAGACGAACTCACTTTCGCATTTATAATATTGGCTGGTTTTGATATTTTTTGGTGGAATAATTTAAACAACACGATGTTAGACTTAATCTTGGCTGATAACTACGTCAATAAAAAAATGTAATAAAAAATATAATTACCTGTCCGCAATAACGCCAAACAGTGGTTTAGCGATTAGGCCGAATATAGGCAGGACGGTGTAAATCAGTCCCACTGTTGCAGATGTGAAGCCGAGCTGTCGAGCATATGACGACAGATACGGCACAAGAGGACCAGTTCCTGTAAAAGTTTAACATTTAATAAAAATGACCAAACAATTCTTTATCAAAAGGTCTATTCGGGACCTATTTGAAGGATGACCTAATTATATTAAGTAGAGCAGTTTTTGACCCAGTGATAAACAAAGATATTGGTATTATCAATCAATTTTTTTTGTTTCGTCTGATAAACTAATCATTAATGAATATATAATTTCAAATGAAAATGTATATAAACTATCTTTGTTTATATATAAGAAAATAAATCAATATAGATGTGTTCATTGTATTCAAGGACCTTGAACAATGATTTGTTTTCGCTGAGCTAAAATATTTAAAAAAAAAATCTTTCAGCAGGGATAAAAGTGTGTATGCAAAAGGTCATCATGATCGGTAATGATTAAGATGTGAAAGCATAACAAACACACCCACATTCGCATTCATATTTGTAAGGATTAGGTAATTAAGTTTGCGACTTTGCCTTTATCAGTAATGCTAGCTCAAAATATTTGAAAATATGTTCATGATCTATATGTTTAAAAAGATCAACACAAATGCAATATGATTATGTTGCAAAAGGGCTCTGTCATAATGTCTATGATGTTGATTATAATCCCTAATATGCTGTGATACATACATTATAAAATTTGTTATAGAATATGTTATATAGTTATAAGGCAATCGCTTTGCTTTTAAATTCAACATATAAATACAAATTTTATTCTATTTTAGCTTAACCGAATAAGTTCTTTGTCTTTGTATGAGAACTTGTACGGTATAAGATTACAAAGTGCAATTAAAAAGGATATAGTATAATAAGAGCCGAGCAGCACCATATAGGGCATATTGTAAAACATTACATAAATTAAATTAAATTGTTTTGTATTCAAGCAAGAATGGGTGATATGTTTGGTCGTCGCCTTACAAGTTAATATTTTTTAGTGCAAATAATGAGTATAAGGTTAATGTTGGATGCTAGATGATGTGAACGTGTAAATTTTGAATTAAGACGCTAATGATGCTAGATTATAGAATGTATTTTGTATTATACAGTATTAATAATGAAAAATATGTATTTACCTGCATTGAACAGGAAAAAGTGGCCTTTTATGGGCAAGAGTTTTTTATTAATGTTCATTTTCCGTTCAGCTTTAACTCTGAAATAAATGATTACATTTTATTCAATAGTTACACCAAGGGCATACTAGTTATACATTAATTTTGGCAAGATAAACAATTCGCCATCGTCTGTAAGATTATTTTAGCCTTGTGAATATTAACCCATAAACTTTGAACAACTTGCCTAACAACAATTATTATTAGATTTTTTAAATTTATAATTATAAAAAATTGCAATTGTTTTCAGATCGATCTGATGAAACAATTGTTTGGTTTGCTTTTATAATAACTTTAATCAAGTTTCTTGTATTAAACCTTTACTATAACTTTTATAATTAGAAATATGTTCATGGTACAGCCGTTTGAAAAAGGACAAATACATCACGCGGTTGCAGTTCAACGATTCAAAATAAAATTTCTGAGAATTGCTTTCGCCGAAAGCTAATACTTGTTTTGAGCAAAAGTAAAAAAAAAAAACAAACATTGCAGAATTTTTTCGAGTGCTTCTTTCGCTTGCTATTATTTTATTAAGAAATATTTAGTTTGGAACTAAGCCACACTATTATTAAGAAATCTATTACCTTAGTAAGCCCAATTTCCAATAAGAGAACTTTAATATAACTATTTTATTGAATGAAATAAAAAAGTTTTGACCTTTTTAAACGAAGTATTTAAGTGTTGTTCATGTTTTATTCTTAAATTAATTAACACAGTTAAAAAAACCACATGTTAAAAGACATAAATTCACTCACGGATTTAAGCACGAGCAGTAGCGGCTGCAATCCAGATTTCACTGGGCGAAATGCTATTTGAGTTGTGATTGTGAACTCGATGAAATAAAATTTCGTTCTTGCCAGGTAGCGCCATAATTTTCCCTAAAACAATGATGAAATAAGAATTCCCTTTATTATTAATTTTAAGATAAAATTAATTATATTTAAAAACCTAAGTTAATATTTAATGTATTTTCAATATGATTATAAAAACTATTACTTTTTTTTAACTTTATAACATTGTTTTAAACATTTTTTACTTTTTAATCTTAAATCACAAAACTTGCTTAATTTAATTTAATCAATAGTTTTTTCTTTGAATTTATTAATATTACTAAAAAAGCTATCAGTCCATTTTTTAAATACAAAACTTTTTTTTTTTTTTTTTAATGAATACGAGGAATTTATACAGGGTTATTTGTAATGACCCAGCAACCTCGCAGGTCTAGATAGCTCACTAAATAAGCAACAACTTTTGTTCTACGACTTTTGATAAATTGTTAGTTTTTATTTTTAACCGACTTCAAAAAAAGGAGGAGGTTATCAATTCGTCTGTATGTTTTTTTCATACAAAAATAAGTATTAATTTAATTTCACGCTTGAAAATGATTACATAAATAGAACCGACTCACGATACCTAATAACCACTTCACGGGTCGGACAGGTATTTTGTTACACCCTGCATTATGTGTATTTTTCTTATTTATATTTTCTGATGTTGGGAAGTTGCTTATTAATAATTTATTGTTAATGTTGAGTACGTCTGTACCTAGTGTCACTCATATTTTTAAAAATATAATTAAATTACTGATGTAGTTTCAGTGGATATACCACATAGCAGAAACCTCATCAGCCAGTCATTTAATTTCGTCGTATGGAGTAGTGAAATACTCTAAAACATTGGTTTTACCAAGATCGTTGCCAAAAATTGTTTGCTATCATGGACAACTCCTAATAGAAATGGACATCCGCTTCGCATTTCGCTTTTGCCATGAGACGCGGGATTTCATCATCTCATGGACTCTTTTTCATCATCTCTCTATGCATCGGGGCTGCCTTATTTGTCTCGAAGTAATTTGTGAGTTTAGGTACTTGACTAGGCTTAGTTTAGGCTTTTGACCATGGATGGTTTTATGAGTATAGAATATCTGAACGCTTCACTTTTGAGGGATATGCCTCCAATTTTAAAGATATTTTCGGGTAGTGCATTTCATCGAAAGACATAGTTTAGCGGAGTTTTTTTTTAACTACACAATATATTTTTTGCAGCTCATCGACCCTTAAGAGCTACAAATTAGCTATCTAGTCCTGCGAGGTTGCCGGGTCATTAAAAATAACCCTTTATATATACAGGCTGTAACAAAATACCTGTCCGACCCGTGAAGTGGTTATTAGGTATCGTAAGTCGGTTCTATTTATACATATCTGGCATTATACAATCTGCCAGAATTTCAAAAGGGTAGCTAAACGCTCCAGGAAGTGGATAAGTTTAAACGGTTATGCTCGGACAACATGCAATATATTATCATTTCCTCATATCTTTAACAGAGGGACCTTGGGGTCCGTTCTTCAAGAATCCTTGGTGATTGCATGCAACTGTAAACGTTTTCATAACCATACAAATTGGTTTTGTCTATCTGCAGTGTAGGTTATTCAAGGCTTAGTAATGAAACTAAGGAAATTTTTTCTTTAGCCTTACAATTTTATTAATTAACAAATTTTATCTATCAACAGTAACAAAAACAATTGATTAATCTTTTTAAATAATTCTCCTTTCTTATTTTCTAACATCCATTTTTTTATAGTATGTACTAGCGACCCGCGCCGGCTTCGCTCGAGTAGCAAAGTAAATATTCATAAAAAAGACAGCGAGATGCGGGGCCAGGGCGCGCAGGCAGTTGCATCGCGCGTTAGTATGACCACTTAAATTTATTTAGTGCGCGAAAGTTTTAAAGTTACGATAACTCCAAAAATATTTATTTAAATTGGGTGGTGTAACGTCCTATTATAATATACATGAAATGCTTAAAGTAAATAACGTATTTAATTTGATAAGGATTAATATCATATCCTAAAAACGGATATAGCTTTTTTTTTCTTTTTTATTATGACATTATTATGTAACCATTTTTAAAAATTAATGTGTGTATAGTTAGTTATCCTTAAAAGATAGACATAATTATGTCATCGAAGATTTTTCTGTAGATCTATGAAAGGGGAATAATTTCACCATACATTATTTTGTTATAATTCAAAGGGTTTTCGATGAAAGCTCCCAAGCAGCTCGTTTTTTTTCGACTACTTCAATAATCATTGTCATATTTCAACAAATTTACAGAAAATATTAATGAATTATACACGTAAACCTTCCTATTCAATCACTTTATTGATGAAAACCGTATGAAAATCCGTTTAATAGTTTTTTAGTTTATCGCGTTCATACAGACAGACAGGAAACGCGGGGGACGTTTGTTTTATAATATGTAGTGATGTATACAATAAATTCAGGTAAAAGTATGCGGCTGGCAGCACTTGTTTTACCTGTCAAATCAATAATTATTACCAACATAAACAACATATAAAACTGCAGTGTAGCCAACTTGTAAATAAATAATATTTATATTATGTAATAATTATGTATTTTATATAAAAAATATTTTTTTTAATTTTTGTCGAGGATTCTAATTGTTCTTCTATAATTTGTAATTCTAAGTGTTATTTTTTGCAATTTACCGATTTTGAAGAAACTTTTATATAGATAGACAGGATTTTCGGTTTGAGGATGATTATTTATTATTTAGAAGAATTCGCGGAATTAAAGTTGCCAATGAGTACAGGATGGCGTGCTCTCGTAAATATATTAAAAATAACTGAGATATGTAACGTATCTTTCTCAAATTTATATTTCTTGCTCAAATAATATGTAGGTATGTATCTTTTGACTAAGTTTCAAAAATATAAAACTTGATAGCAGAAATCAATCTTACGACTTACCTATTTGGTCTTTGTATAAAACAAAATAGTTTTTAATGGCGGCTTAAATATTATTACATTCATAAATACGTTTTTTACTATGCGATGACTCCACTCCTTTCGGTTTTATTAGAAGCTTCACAAGGATATTAGTAATTATTAATTTAAAATCCGGTCATTACTATATAGGTATGTATACAGTTTTATATTCGTTCTTAGCGATTTCTTCCTGACAACTTTAAGTGTTACTTGTAACCTAAGAATAGGCTGGTGGGGGTGGTGGGCGTGTATTTAAAAGTAGGTATACTTACACTGTAACCAATGTATATATTTAAATCAATGGTATACAATAAACTGTTTTTAAATAATTTTAACAAGGCAATCCATTGATAAGTACAGTTTACACGATGTTAAATGAAGAACGCGAACAGCGAACAGATTTTATTAATTTTATAATTATGTACAGATTTTGCTTTGTTTTTCGATACTACATATTAAACTAGCTTTAGCCTGCGGCTTTGCTCGCGCTCAAATATAGGTAAAGGATAAATGGTTGTACGGAAATCTGTGGTTTTAAAGTAAGAAACATTAAATGTGATTTTGGTTAGAAATAAAGCGCATATTTTCATCAGTAAATTTACAACGTTGCCTGTAGTTTGACTTACCTAGTGACCTAAACGGGTCGAAGCAAATTTTACAATATGTATTCCGATCTTCGTTGCTGTAGCTCATATGCCCGTCATCCCGACGAACGATTTTTTTTTTATACTAAAATATTCGGATTAAACGAAGCTTTATTTTATTGCATAGGAAGGCGGGCGAGCATATGGGCCACCTGACGGTAAGTGGTCATCAACGCCTGACAGATGTTAACCTTCAGTTACATCGCCAATGCCCCACCAACCTTAGGAACTAAGATCTTATGTCCTTTGCGCCTGTAATTACACTGGCTCACTCACCCTTCAAACTGGAACACAACAATAGCAAGTATTGATGTTTTGCGGTAAAATATCTGATGAGTGGGTGGTACCTACCCAGACGAGCTTGTACAAAGCCCTGCCACCAAGTAAAATTTAATACACTATGTATTTAATACACGGGAAAAATTTATTCCTTTTGAAAGTTTCTGATGCGTGGGGCAGCGTTGGTTAAAGACTTAAGTTAAACAATAATCATGTATTGTTCCTCTTGAAAAGTACTCAAAAAATGATGTATATACTGAAGTATTATGTCTGATTTAAGTTTGTTTCTTTAAGACACAGTTAATATTATAATAATTGTTTGAAGATGTATGCCATTGGACAATTATCATAACTGGTTGAATCGTTTAAATGAAATTTTGTGTGTGTTTAAGTGCGTCCCAGGATAGCCTAGATTAAATCCGGTAGATGGCACTGCGATCTGAAATTTAGGGTTACCTTTTAGTGTTTTAATTGCATGGTTTATGTAATTTCAAATTTGAATTTTACCATCTCGTTCTGTCAGTGTGTTTAAATGTTAAATGTTTAAAGTGCTTAAATAATTTTAATCTCATTAATATACAATTAATCAGTGTACTTACAATATATACAATAACTTTATAATTTCACTTCATTACCGAACATTCTAGAAAACATATTTTTTTCTAATTAGTGTTGTAACTTGTACTTTAATTTTAAAATAGTTGCAGTTCGTATTTTGGGATTATCGGTTGAAGTTTGAAAGAGTTTAAGCGTAAAAGAGTAAAAATAATCAAATATTGCGTTTATTTACACGGTAATTTTTAATATAATAATTATATTAATATAATAATTGAATATAATATTTCGAATGTACCTATACTAGTTAATGCCCGCGGCTACACACTCGCGTTTGGTTCAGGTATTCAATGGAAGTAGTCTAATATGTGCTTCCTTTGAGCTTAAGTTTGCTACATACGAAATTTCAACAAAATAATTTCAGTGGTTAGCTTCGCATTTATTATATTAGTACAGATTCAGAAAGTATAATTATATTTTTTTCTTTCCGTTTAAAAAGTAGTAATTTTAATTGTAACTGTGACAATTCATTATTATAGTTAGTAGATGATAACCAGGTAGAATTTTATAGACATAAAAGTGCACCTCCTATTTAAGAGCATTAATACCCCAGTAAGCAAAATTGCTATTTTTTTTAATGTTTTTATTTTGTTTTTCTTCAAAGTTAAAATTAAATTATTGTATGACAGCTATCTTATATTTTTAGGAGTTGTGTCATCTAAAACATAAACACTTAAAAATCCCGATGGAAAAGTTCACAAAACGTTCTGTAATGTAATTACTTACTTAAAACATTTACGCCGCACGGGACATACGGGTTGAAATCTGTAAATTGGCTGGACTTAGGCGCAGTCTTAAGGCGAATATACTTTTTTACTAATGTGTATATATTTTTACTAGTGGCTTCAGCTGCGTGTTTATTTGTTCGTGTTATAATTTTTTTCGTTATTTCATTAAACAGATTTTACAATTATTTAATAACAGTAACATTAAATTAAGTAGTTACCCACTTGGTAGTAGAGCTTTGCCCAGGCTCGTCTGGGTAGGTATCACCCACTCATCAGATATTCTACCGCAAAACAGTACTTGGTACTGTTGTGTTTCGGTTTGATGGGTGAGTGAGCCAGTGTAATTACAGAAAAAAGGGACATAACATCTTGGTTCCCAAGGTTGGTGGCGCATTGGCGATGTAAGCGATGGTTAACATCTCTTACAATGTCATTGTCTATGGGCGTTGGTGACCACTTACCATCAGGTGTCCCATATGCTCGTCCGCCTTCCTATGAAAAAAAAAGTACGATATCAAATGCATTGTTTTATATTACGTATATTAATTATCTCGTATACAAAATTCGTGTACATCTGTTTGCGACTAATAGACTTCGATACGTTTTCATCGATCACCATGAAAGTCGGCACGTGTTCGTACATAATAAGCTTTTTCATGTAGAATGCTTTTATAATAGTACTTTTATTTTTTCTCGTTCGCTTTGTTATGTAACTTACGGGCTTTGTTACTTTTTTCTACAAGAACAAGCACAGGACAAGTCTTTGTAGAATATTCTTATTTATATATTCTTATTCTTATTGATATCGAATAATTAAGCGTTAATTGTTAATGAAATAAGAGAGAGATAATATATGTATATATATATATAATTATATTTATAATGTGACTGGTAAGTCGCTGAAGAAATGTCTAGAGTTTCGTCGCGGCCGGTTCGGATACCTACTTAGCTTAATTGGTACCTTAGGCATGATACACAGGGGTGCAGGGTGTTGAAAAATAGGATCAATTTTCGTTATAATTAACCCTCTTACCGTGGAAGAACGAATTGTCAGTACGACCCTTCGTTTAAATAATGCAAATATATTTGAAATAAAATTTTAAACACGAAATAGATTAAGGTGGGTTTTTTTTATTTATGGGATCGTTATTATGGGATATTTTTTTTTTTTTACCCGTTATAAGCTTGCGTTTGACAGTAGTCTTGCCTGATGGTAAGCATCGGTCTACGATGTAGCACGCTTGCCCAGAAGAAACCTGTTAACTCTTGATTTGAAGACACCCACGTTGTACCTATCGGGAAATACAGTCGCAGGCAAAGTATTCCACAATTTTGCAGTGCGAATGAAAAATGTGGATTCGAAGCGCTTCGTACGTAGGCGGGGTATTTCCACTGTGTACCTGTGGCGCTTCGGTCGCGTTTGCCTGGATGTCCTACCGTCATACAGTTCACCTAGTACGGAGGGTAATATGAATCGAACTCGGGTTGCTTAGCATTGTTATACCCTTTATTCTTGTATATTTGTATGAGAAATAAGCTAAGTTGTAATAAACAAATTATATGATGATCTCTAAAACATCACTAAGTCCGACATTGTTACGATGAGTATTATATTGGCAGTTTACGTTTATAGCCTTTGAAGGAAATTGAAAGCGTTCCGCTACTTGCTACATGCCAATGAAATGCTGCGAACTTCAATTTTACTTTCGCAATAATAATGATAATAAATAAATAATAAAACAATATTTTTCTTTTTCTTTAGACACGTTGTGCTGGGTTATCGTTAGTGTTATAAACTCGTGGTGTCGCATCACAGTTGCTTTTTTTACTGTATAGGTAGGCGGACGAGCATATGGGCCACCTGATGGTAAGTGGTCATTGACGCCCATAGACATTGGGATTGTAAGAGATGTTAACCATCGCTTACATCGCCAATGCACCACCAACCTTGAGAATCAAGACGTTATGTCCCTTGTGCCTGTTATTACAGTGCCTGGTGTTACACAAAGTACTGCTGTTTTGCGTAGAATATATGATGAGTGGGCGGTACCTACTGGTTTGTCTGTTTGTCGAGGTTAATCCAAGATTATCATCTAAAAATTACAAATTGAAATATTATGAGAAGGTTCCGTTTACTCTTTATTTCGTCAAAATCGATTGATTCAGCCATAATGGCGGTGTGCTAAATACGAAACAATACATTTATTGTATTAACAAAATTCTACATTTTTAATTATTTTACTACACATTTATTATTTTTTAATTTTTTTCTAAGAACCAACCAATATGGTTTGTTAATGGTTTAAAGTAAATATTCGCTTTCATGAAGAAAACGTCTCACAATTTAAATATGAAAGCTCTATATTTAAATCCTATATAGCTAATTAAACCTAAAACAATATGTAAACGTCAATAGCAGTGTAGCATAAGTATTAAAGATACAAAGTCAATGGCATTAAATTCTCAATCGGTTTAACTACGCTAATTACATAAATGGCCTAGGGATAGGTCTGATCAGGGCTGATATTTTGAACATCCTGTTACTTCAATAGGTGTAATAGCAGACGAGTCCTAGAGTGGAGACCGCGAATCGGCAAACGCAGCGTAGGGCGCCCTCCAGCCAGGTGGACCGATGACCTCATGAAGGTGGCGGGGACCAACTGGATGCGGAAGGCGGAGGACCGGGAGCTTATGCGCACCTTGGGAGAGGCCTATGTTCAGCAGTGGACAACGATTGGCTATTGATGATGATGATGATGATGAAACATACGATCAAAGTAATTTTGTCCAAACAATGTTATATTATAATCTGATATTTCGTTTGAATTGATCTTGGAAGTTAAAAACACTTCAATTATGAAGTTTGCCAAAATTGAAAAGCATTATTTGGAAAAAAAAAATGTTTATATTAATAAATTTAAATAACCAGGTGCACCCACGGTCCGATGGTACTTAGATTTAAGCGGCTTATGCTAACGTCTTGAATCCAATCTGTTAATGATCTTGATGGCAACACCCGATGATTTTACACCAGACTACGGCAAAGTAACATTGATTAATAATATTTTTATGATACAGTTAGATTATAAATTTTTACAAATTCTATCATTAGTAAAACGCAGGGATTAGGGAACTTCTTACAAATTGTGAAATTGTTTTTCCTCAACTGGTAAGCGGTCTTAGTTTAAAGATACCAATCAATTGTCCACGTAAACTTATAACACCTCTTTGTCATCTTTGTCCGCCTTTACGTAAAACTGTACTTTGTGTAAAACCGCCTTTACGTAAAACTGTACTTTGTGCGATTTCCACGTATAAAAATATGATATAACTCTCAATAATTAAGTAAATGTTGATATTTACAGCGACTCATCATGATATGTTTTGTAAAAGTTATGCAAGGCGTGGATTTTTTGTAAACCCTTTATGTGGAAGTTCGTATCAATTTTATTTTTCTCGTGTAGTCAGAGAGTGAATAAAATTACAATTTATTTTATTATTGAAGTGAAAACTTCTTTAGCATCGTTGTGATTTGAAAGTCGATGAAACAAAACAGAAACAGAAAAAAAGAGACAGACACATAAATTCGTAAGATTTTACGTGGGAGAAAATGAGATAGACAGCATTATAGAGTTGAAGCCAAAATTTTGAAGGTTTCACTTTTACCACGTGTGAATAGCACACGTTTTATTTTTTTTATTAACAATTATCTTTTTTCTTATTTCTTATTATTTTCCAGTTTGTCGTTTATGTTTTAGTGTTTGTGGTTACATATAAATAATCACTACATTTAAATATTTGATATTGAACTGAGCTATTTTTTCATATTTATGTTTTAAGGTAAGCGATTGTTTGTGAAACAAATAAATAAATATCGAAACTTTAGATTGAAAACGAGATAAGTTTACTGGCCCTATCCGATAACTCGCGTTGCTGTATCCCACGCTAACTTCTTGTTGCTCTAGAAGCGTGGGATGGTATGGGAAAGCAGAAAAATGCGAATTGAATTTCGCCGATAAAAAACGGCAATGCATTTTTTCTAAGGAATACATAAGAATGATTGGTTGATACATATGTAGCTCCGCGTTCGTTGTACTATATATACGATAAGAGTTATATTATTCACAACAATAAATACGCATTTATTTATCTAATAATTAAGTCACGATATCTGCCAGATAAAAGTCGAGAAGGGAATTTTTCTTTGATTGTTCGTTTTATTAACAGCCGCCATGTATGCTCACTTTGTCTTTACTCCGTTTGCACGTTTTTTTTACTGAAGGAAGTTTATTTATATTTTATATTTTTTTGTGAGCAATCATGAGTGCTATTTATATATAGAAAGCTTTTTGTTTCCGTTAATAAATTTCGTAATATAATAAGCAAAAATTTAACACCTTGGGTTACATTGTTTCATTTTAGGTAGGGATCTCTAATTTAAAATATTATAATATAACCTATGTTACTAGGTAAAGAAGTAGCTTTCAACTGGTGAAAGATTTTTTAAAATCGATAATATACTAGTTTTTGAGTTCAATCGTAACAAACAAACAATACTTTTCTTTCACTAACTTCAACAATCTCTTTATAATATTAGTACCTATAGATATTCCTAAGCAAATATTTTTTTATTTAATATAGCCTTATCACCTACTAGGGCTAGGGCATCGTGTAAGGCCATCTGGGAAGGTACCACCCCCTTATCAGATATTCTACCGGCAACCAGCAATACTCAATATTTTTGTGTTGCGGTTTGAATGGTGAATGACGAAGTAATATACAGGTATCTATAGGCACATGGGACATAAAACCTTTATTCGAAAGATAGTTTGGTGGTTTTTTTTATTGTATGGGTAGGCGGATAAGCATATGGGCCACCTGATGATAAGTGCGCCATCAACCTTGGGGACTAAGATGTTATGTTCCCTGTGCCTGTAATAACACTGGCTCACTCACCCTTCAAACCGGACCACAACAATACAAAGTACGGAATATCTGATGAGTGGATAGTACCTACCCAGACGAGCTTGCATAATTATTTTTTACAGCAAATATATCTATGCGCAAAGGTGACCGAACCTCAGTTGGCGAATTTGCCCCCCCCCCCGCCTACCGATTTTATAAAAAAAGAAATATTTCATTTTGTAGAGCGAGATACATTTTAACTACAGGTACAAAGTATACAACATTACAGACCATGCATTTGGCAGCGCTGGGAACGTTTTATAAATCTTAGGAGTACCCATACATGAAAGGTGTATCTTATCGCTAATCATATGATCATTTATCGTCTAAATTTCTCAAATAAATAAAAAACGTTATGAAACACGATGACTTAGTATATATCCTCTGATATATCTTCTTGAAATTGAAAAGTGTTATGTATACTAATATAAAAAGCTAATCCGGCTAATCTCAGGAACTACTTCGAATAGGTTCGAATTTAAAAAATATTTTTGTGTTGTATAGTACTTTTATCGAGGAAGGTTCTAGGCTGATTGTTATCCATCATATCTTTATTAATTATACGCGGATGAAACCGCGGGGCACAGCTAGTATAGTATATTAGAACTTAGTTGGTAGACTTATGTTGTTTCCAGGGGTGCAATTATGTAAGAACTAACTTCGAATCGAATCTCATTCGTATTATTTAGAAAAATTGTGTTTCGGTGATACGCAATTATGTTTTAGGTATCAAGTCTTACATTATACGGTCTTTCCAAAAAATTTGTTTGTTCAAATCTTCATAAACAAAACATTGAAATGATTAAAACTTCATAAAATTAAACAAAGGGTTCCAAATCTATTGTTTTCTGTCTTTGTAAATAATTTTCGTTATCATTTGTAAATTTTATTTTTTCTCGAAAAGTACAAAACTTCTCGACAAAAAAATTCCACGTTTATTTTTCAGGCTTCAGTCATACACTGAATTGTTACAAGTTACAGTGATATTTTAAAACAAAGCAACAATCGCTTTTTTAATTCTTGACTAAAGTCGACGGTTACGTCAACTCTTGACTAACCACTTCCGTTAGTCAAATTTTTATACAAACTGGTACATATCATGTACATTTGAGACTCGTCTTGCCCCATCGTGTCTCCAAAAACCGACTCCGTTTTTAAGAAAAGATTTGAAAGATTAGACTAAGGGAGGCGATTTGTCTTAACGAATTTCGTCGCGATCCATAGCGACTCCACCTTTAAACGCCATTGGCTTTGGGCGCTTCAATCTAACCAATGAGACCACGTCCTTCCCCACTCGACGAAACTTACTAAGATTACATTTTCCTTAAACATGAAAACGCACCATTTCCAACCCATGACTATTAGTCAAGACGTTCAAATAGTGTACAATGGTAAAGTTAAAGGTGTTTTTATAAAAGTTTTTGCGATCAGTCAAACAGCTTGGTATTTTGCCGCCTACGCGGCAAACTTACGTTGCTTGCAGAACAGTAGCGCGGGCTACGCCACAGTCAGTGCACGTTGGCAGCGACGTACGTCAGCGGCACCGTGACCGACCTGCCTTGCTTTACCGTACAAGCGTCCGACGCGTCTGCACGTCCGCCCGCCTTAGCGCTCGCGTTCAAACGTGCGTTATAGTTTCAAAGTGTTAAAACTTCTAGGACTGGACTATTTCGAATTAATTGAGTGTATAATTGTGATTAACAATGAACTTTAAAAGTTTTTTGAAAATACTTTCGCCTGGAGTTTGAGCTGTCTGAACTTTGGAAAATAAATTAAAAAGTGGGTAGGTGGTAATGTTTTGTAGTTAGTTTTTTTTTTAAATGTATCGTTTTGATTTTGATTATTTTTTTAATTTAGTTTATAAATATGTGCCTGCTATTCGTCTTGATTAAACTGTTTAAAAAAACATAGAAAACTTTTCTTTTTGTAAGCAAGTGTGCTATTACATTTTTATTTATTCGATTCTAATTTTATAAATGTATTATATTCATTATTGTGATTTTTTTAATATCGAAGACAAATTATTAGAGGTCGCATACGCCAATCTGAAAGGTTATGAACTCTTAATAACTTATCTTGAATTATAAAAAATAACGAACGAATTTTGATATTAAGTTAATAATTATTATTTCAACTATTGTAGAAATTGAGATTTATCAATTTGAAATAGATAAATAATTATATGCATTTAATTACTTATAAAATAGATGTCGCGTGTCAGATTTTTTTAAAATAAATATTTATTAGGATATTTTAATAAATAATTATAATTAATTAGGTAGATAATTCAATATTGTGCAGCAAAAATAAATATGCGGTCGTCCTCCGTCAGGAACAAACACCAACCCCTTCACTCTCAAGCGCCGACACTATACAAAGTTTATTTTTTTCAGAATTATTTAGAACAGTAATATAACAATCGATATACGCAAACATCTGTTCATAGAAGGCGCTGTTAGCAGAATTCAAATGGAATTAAATTTTAATTACAGCATAAATTAATTAAAATTGATTCAGAATAATGATATTTGAATATTGGAATATATTTATGTGTGTATATTGTGTTTTAGAAATTTATAAAAGAAAATTATATAAATGATAACTTAGAACAAAGTAATTACTATTCTACGTGTGAATCAGGAAAGATAGTTTCTTAAAATGTCAACTATTTGCATTAATCTAAGAAAGCATTATAATTATATTATATATAAATATTAACCTACAAAAAAAGAGGCAATCTCTTTTAGTATCTTGTCTATTTATTTAGTCTCTTGGAAGTTTAGATTTACTTTATATATTTATTTTCTATTAATTAATTTCGTTCGAAATACATGAAAAAAGGGAGCTCCATCTATGACATACGATATACATATGTGTTTACACATCAACCGTATATAATAGAAAGAGACAGTAATAAAACAGAAAGAAACATAACGGTAGGCATAACGCTATTTCGTTATGCGACAATTTGTGCCATTTCAGTCTTTTGCAAGCCGAGTTAAAAGAAATTCGTTCGAAAAATATACCTAATATAAAAAAATCGTATCCAAAATATACTTGGCTCAATGCAGACAGGTCTTAATAGCTAATTAGACATTTATAAGAATTTTTATCAAAGTATTTTTTTAATTAGTCAAGTTAAATATTATGTTACTTTTATTTTAATTGCAATGCGTAAATCTTTTTTCTTCTTTTATATGCTTGCATTTTAATCTACGCTTAGCACATTTAACTATATAATAAGTAGCCTCAAGAATAAAATAATATTTTTCTACTAAACACTCCTACCAAGTATTTATTTGAAGTAAATTATTGTAAAGACCGAAAAACTTTTTTCTGTCTAAGAAATAAGGTAACATTTGGAAAAGGCGATAGTTACATCCATAGACGGTTATTTTTTAAAGACGCAACGGACTTATAATTATTTATTAATGTTACTGGTTACCTTCGCTCATAGTCTACAAACTATCTTATACTAAGGGGGTTACGCAATCCGCGGTGCTCCTCGTTAAGAAGGAAAGGGTACCGCTGGTTTTTACTGGGCATTCCTTTGTTCGCACTCGGCTCTTTGGACACCGGCGAGTCCCACATAACCCTCCCTCTATCGTTTACGTGAGGAAAACACGTAATGCATTTTTCCCAGCATAAAAAGAGACCTGATGGGTTTCCACAAAGCCCTGCCGCACGAATTTTGTGAGTTATTTCGTAACAAAGTGAAAAATACATTACAGGTAGACCGATGGTACTTTAGTGTCAGTTTTCAAACTTGGAATGTCGCGATTAATAATAGTTTTAGTTCTACATACATACATTAATTCAGATATAGAGCCGAGACGGCTCAGCGGCTACACATGTAAATCTTAACCAAAGGTCGCGGGTTCCAGTTTGGATTATATTATTTTGTTTGGTAAAATGATATCTGACAAGCATAGATGAATTTATAGTAACGTTATGGAAGAGGCAATGTCAATAACTAGTAATTAGTACAAATTAACCTAATGAATACTTAATTAATAATTCTTGCAATATTATATATTTTGAGAAAACAATATTTTTTTTCAACTAGTTATGAGAAATGTTTGTATCAAGTAATTTTATTATGAAATGCGAGTTACTTGGAATTGGTATAAAATTTAATCTGATAACTTCAATATAATATTTTAAATCATTGTTTTTTCTGTCTAGTTCAATGTACCGCCGGTTCTCTGTAGTTTTATATTAAAATTACTTAATATATTTTTTATCTTTAATAACTAAATCGTTCGACGACTGACTGAGTTTATAAGGCTACAAATCCAGAGGCTTTGCGTTTGTATATCCGGTTCATACATATACGCATATGTATTATATGCATGTTTTATTTGATACATTTTCATTTAGTTCCTTTTCCTTATATTTCCCCTTCCCTGATTAAACTAATTAAAACATTAACTTTCGATTTGTAAACCGGTATCCCCATCACCACATAACATGTGAAATACTTTATGTGAATTGAATAAAAAAACAATCTCAAATATATAATATATGGATAATAATAATTAATGTAATACATTATCAATTTATTTACATCTTATTTTACGATTATTTATATGATATTTATTTCTTCGTTGCATTAGTTACCGTTTTATTGATACCCTCGGACCTACGTCAATATAAATTGCATAATATGTTTACTATTAAGATTGACATCTACTTGAAGTTCAGTTTGTTAGATAATTGTGGTAGGGCTTAGTGAGATAGCGGCAGCAACAGGTACAAGGAATAGACCTTGGTTGGTGGAGCATGGGCGAGTGGTTGATATTTCATGGGTTATTTGTCAATTCGTCTACCATTTTACAAAAAAAAAAACTCCTTATAACACTGTCGCGTTAAAAACTTAATATTACCAAATGGTAAAATGTATGTATACATTTTAATATACCTTTATTAACGTTTTAACTTTATAACGAGCGTTCCAAGAGACCATCTTCCTGAATACTACTTATTCTGTCAGAAAAATCGAAATATCTAAAAATCTAATCTATATATATGTTTTCCAATTCGGGATGATCTGCAGCTATACAAGTTAGATTTTAATTTTTTATCATCATCATAATCTCAGCCGAAATACTTGCAAACATAAAGACCGCGCCCGCCCCAAAGGATCTGCACGACGGCCAGCGGCATCGCCCGACCATAATGAACGTACTTTGCAAATTAACGACATCTTTACACAAATATACACTAATAAAAAACAAAAAAAAAAATGCATTAATAGTATCTACATAGTAATTGATATTTAAATAATAATAAACAAAGAATTAATTTACAAAATCCTAAATCAATATTCACAATGAGAATGTAGTCATTACAAGTTTAAAAATACATCCACACCCACAATTAAATCGTATAATAAATTAAATAGGGCTACCTAGTATCGATATCATGTTTAGCAGGATCCATTTCTTAGACTAAACATTTCTAAGTTGGTATTGAACTCATTCGCTATTAACTACGTAACAGCCCTTGTTTTACTTCCAGGATTGATTTCATGTGAAAAGGAGCTCTCAAGTCGATTGTTTTTTTTAAATGTCTCGATGGGTAGCTGCAGATTACGAGGTCCTCGGTTCAAGACCGGGTTGGGTCAAAAATACCGATTGGATTATTTCTGTCGAGACACTCCGTAGAGGGTTTAGCAAGTTCGCAGTGATACACTCCCGCGCCTCGGAAAGCACGCAAGCAGTTAGTCCTGCGCTTAAAATCTTTACGATCGTTTGATATTTGCCGTCCCGTATTATGATGAGTGTGAGAATAGAAATGCAGTTTACAAATATCTTCATGAATAGGGAACATTTTACGTATTGAGTAGGTCGAATTTCAATATCATTTATTGAAATCTATTTATATTTCCTTGTGTGGGCGTTTGTTTTTTTAATTTCTCTTTGTTTTAAAATGAACATTTCAAATAGTATGGGCGTTTAAAAATATCGTATTGATGTTTTCGTGTTGTTTTGTTTTTTGAAATAAAATAAAAAACTATCGGCTCCAGAAAGGTAACACCACAACCATTACGTTGCACAAATAAACGCACACACACATAATTATACACTTCCAAAAAATATATTACAATTACATTTTTAGTTTTACTAACGCCGATACAGACTAGTGCAGTGGTTAGGACACGTACGTTTTAAGCGAAGGTTGCGGATTCAAACCTTGGCAAGTAGAATTTGAAATTTGTTTCAAATTCATCTCATGCTCTGCGGTCATGCATCGCGAAGAAAAGTATTAGAATAAAGTTTGAATCGTAGTTTTACAAAATAAGAATAAATTCACTAGTACCACCGCTTCGAAATGTAGATAAAATGGAGTTGTCCCGGAAACTAACTCATGAGTTACTATTTCACACCAATTATATTAGATTAGTAGCTAAGCGTCTCGGCTTCGCACGGGTAGATAAGAATAAAAAAGGTTTTAAGGATAGGATTTGCGTAAAATCTTAAGTGAGTGTCTACGTCGTGGATGGACTGTGACGAATTTAAACTTAATCGGGCGGGTGGGCTGGCAGAACTCATGAGTGGTATTTCACTTAGATATTTAATCAATCAAGTCAATTAAATACCATTAAATTATTGTATACATTGCTACATAGGAATCGACATACTCAACGGTTTTATACTAATATTATAATATTTTTAGTGGGTACAGTAACAGCCTGTGAATGTCCCACTGCTGGACTATGGCCTCTTCTCCTCTTTTCGAGAAGAAGGTTTAGAGCTTATTCCACCACGCTGATCCAATGCGGGTTGGTGGAATACTCATGTGTCAGAATTTCAGTTAACTTAGACACATTCCTTTCCTTGACCGTCAAGCACGAAGCAAGCAGATGAATTATAATCACAAATTAAGCACATGAAATTCAGAGTTGCTTGCCCGGATTTGAACCCAATATCATAGGTTACGATTCACGCGTTCTTACCACTGGGCCATCTTGGCTTCTTCTTTTATTGGGTGTTACGCCTTTTTTATTTAATTTAAATAGGTAATCATGAGGTTCAATTTTATTTTCATCTTTCACCGCTGTATGGAACCGGAAATGATAGGAATTCGATCCCTAAAATAGCCTTTTTTATATAAAAACGAAATAGGCAAGTTTCATTAATTACTAGTTGTGTTAGGTATATGATGCACGGATACTGTTTCATATGCAACTGCCGAATATTTTATATACAAAAATAAAATGCTGAAGTTCATTTTAGTTTTCTACTGTACCGTCAGAAATTAGTATACAAGTACTGTTCTGTGACATTGTTATAGTACAAAATATTAGTTGAAAAATTAACATCAATTTGAATAGTAAATAATATATTGTAATAAATATCCTTTTATTTATGTTTTTTTTTAAATATAAAATTGTATACGTTTCTATTTATGCATAATCATTTTTTTCTTTGTTCTAATAATTTGCTCTCTGCTTCTTATTTGTGTTGTATATTAGTGGAAACTTGACTGGTTTATTGGGTTATTTTATAATTTTTTACTGTATCTGTCTCGCTAAACTGTTTGTTTCCTGAAAATTAAATAAATAAATTATAGATACCTATTTACTTTTTCAAAGCGGTTGAAGTACGCCACTATAACTGATTTATATTTTTTAAAATTAAGTAGCTACTATTGTGATAGATTTTAATCAGTGATAGGTCTGTTAGTTATAATTGTTTTTAGAAAATCGCTACCGTCCATATTAGATATCTCGTAGCACATACTTTAATATAAATATACGACATTTATTTTGGTGAAAAAGCAAGCGTAATACATGTTATTAATGACTATGGAATGAAGTCAGGGACAATTATTGATGCACTGTCTCTTTCTTAGTCATCTGTCATCGTGTAAGTGAGACAGTAACAAAACGTGCAGCTAAAGTGTGAACGCATTTAATAACAAGATCAATTATATCCGTGAAGGTAAAGGCTCTAACACACGCGACGTAAATATTTTGTAAAGCTACATCAACACTTTTGCTGTGTAAAAAGTTTACAAAGAAATTACATCGTTTTGATTACATCTTTCACTTTTTCGCTTAATTGCAATTTTACATTTAAATAATAGCGATAATATTTGTTATAACATTATTAATACGTCAGATCCTTAATAGCTCTCAATTTTGTTGAGTATATTTGAGTTATTGAAGTTCATACTTATGTAACAATTGTTTGTTTTATTCCAATGTATTTGAATATTGCATTTATGATTTTATAAATTATTCGAAATTCGAAACTATGTTTGTATTTGTTTAATTTAAAATACAAAAATTTATACTTGTAAATTGAAAATTGAAATGTTTATATTATGATAATATTAGTTACAGCCCGCGTTTGAGGGGAGGGGGTGGCAAGGCGGCCTTTGGTATCGTAAAGCCTTTTCTATACCGAATGCAAAATTACATGACGATTGCTTAAGAATTTAAGGCATAAATAAAAGCATAACGAACAAACAAACACGTAAAAACATTTAAGATATAAGTATTTGTTTGATGCAAACATATTTTGAAATTGTTTTTAGTTTCAAATTTTTGATGTACATAACAAAAATTTATTAATTTTTCACCACATGAAGTGGGGAGGGGGGCATGTATATATGACGTCGAATATTATTATATATATCTTGAAATTACGAAATATATTATTATATATAAGCGAAAAACAAACAAATAAGTAAAACAAAAATTATCATTATTATAAATCATTATTGTTCTGAATTATTATCTAAAAAATATGTTATATTTCATTAAAATCATATTATTTTATTAAAGCGCAGCTCTTTTAAAGCAAAATCGATAATAATATTTTTTTTTAACACTAGTTGCTTCACTACGTGTATCTTTCAGGATTTAAATTACTTAAGGCTCATCGGCCTATAGACTAACTCTGTTCGAAAAATCAAATCTATCAGCTCCTCCGGTAACCGGAGTACGGTAATAAAAAAAACCTATCTCTATTATAATGAAAGCGACCCGGTTATAATTGAGAGACGATTGCGTTGCTTTGCGACTTGACGAGTTTAATTTATGAATTATTAAAGTTCTATAGGCTTATGTCATTTTATCATAATGTTTACTATTATTATAAATGTTAGTTTATTTTTTTGTTATACTTTCACATCTAACTACTCAACCGATTACCATTGTCAGGGGTAAAGTACACAGGGTATCTAACATCACCTCCCTCACATGCAAGCCGCGTGCGGAAACTAGTCATCTGTAAGTACTGATATAATTTCGACGACAGCGGGTGAAATCATGTGGAGTAGCTAGTATGATAAACTAACACTGAACCACTTCGACCATAACACCGGGTTAAATATTCACATTGCCGTATTCCGGTTCGAAGGTTTGGTAACCTTCCGAGACATTAGAACTAGCAGCGTATTAACAGTGGTTAAAGTTCGTCCAGCTTTGCAGATATTTAAAGCTATGGGACAGTATTGCAATATATAAAATGTAAGTCAGGTTTTATTCAAATGTGAAATTACAATGAAGTTGATATTCCCAGTGGCCCGCGCCGATGGCGCACGGCAGGGCGGCGACGCTCAGCGCTTGACTCCAGACGCGCTGCCGTTCGACATGAACGATATTCCTGCAAACGTGTACGACGCGCGTCGAATGATATACAACTTGCCTCAAGTTCATCACACTGTAAGTACTATAATATTATTTTATTTAAACTTTACCCGACTTAATACAGTTAAATCTATACAAAGTAATAATTTGTCTATATAAATAAAACGATAGAGATCTGCAGTTATGCGCGCATCACGGAAAAACTACTGGATACATTTCGATGAAATTTTCTAAATTATATTTCATAGACACTTGGCCCTTATCAAAAATAAAATTATTGCGATATCTTAATTTAATAAAAAGTTATTAAAGTTTCAAGAAACAACGATACATAAGAAAACTTTGTTAATATATCAAGCAACGCGGACGAAGTCGCGGGTATCAGCTAGTCACAAATAAAAATCGAACTCCAATTCTTTTTAATCGTTGCAATATTTATATACAGACCTATATTTACATATTGATGTTGTATATATGCGTGTAAGTGTTAGAAACATCGCCAAATCAATCTTACTACTGAAGTAATGAAATGCCATGAAGTAAGCCGAATAATACAGTAACGAATGAGAGAAAACGCTTCGCAGATTTCGAATGACGTTGCATATTTAAATACTAAATACCATTTATTAAACTTTTGTGATTTGGTCATAAGCCGAGTTTATTAATTTGTCAAATTTAAACATATAATAAATCTTTTGAATTTTTGATCGGTACTTGGCACTGTTCTGAGTGGACACGCGTCGTAAATAATGCTGACGTTTTAAACAAGCGGAAGAACCGTAGCCATTTGGAATATGTAGTCATAAATACAAATCACATATTTAATTATATATATATAAAAAAACGATAAACTCAAATTAACAATTTTAACTGAAACTGAGAACGTGCTAATGTGTCAAGGCTATAAAATATTGAAAACAAATGTGCATTAAACAATAAATCTTTTTTGTGACAAAAACAATAAACACTGAAAAAAAAACTTATGTGAGAAAGAAAATAAATGATTTAATGTCGGCGTTGGGTTTCGTACGCAAGTGACCATTCGACTCGGTTGCGTTTGTGACGGAATTGAATCATTCTGATATTATTTATTGCTGGTTTATACCCTCGACTTTTGTTGTTACATTATTTGAAAGCAATATCTGCAAAGCTGGACGAATAAACAAATATTAACGTAATGTGGCATTAAGATGGGGAACATGATTTAAAAACAATGTGTCTATCTAAGCTTTGTCCTTGATTTCGTACTTAAAGCGAGAATTCTTAAATTCAAACGGCTTGGCAAAGAAATGCCTAAAGCTTATTTTACAACGTGCTAACAACAAAGCGGGTTAGTTCTTATAAAGATATAAATAATAATATATTTTGACACATGTGTCAAAATTTCATCCGAATCGACTTTTCATGCAAGTTTCTAGAAAAACCCTTTATCGCAGATCACGGGATCTTAAATTATAAGCCACAAATTAAACACATAATAACACAGTGGTGCTTACCCAGGTTTGTATTTGTGGTGTTCGGTTAAGTTATTATCCAAATGGACCGTTTGGACTCGAAGAAAGGAAGAAGGATGAAATTAAAGCTAAAATTAAAAAGATGATTCAAAAGTAACAGCTTGAATTAAAATAAATACATTTTGATTATAATTATATACAAGGACATATGTCTGTTTAAGAATAGACAAAGAAATGAAATTAAAGAAAATTATAACAGTAATAATATATATATATATATCGAAATGGAACGCTCATACTTGATTAAAAATGAATACATAAAAGTATTGACTCATAAAAATTGGTATGTATTTACAAATATTCAGGGCCATTTTATGTGGACGAGGCTTATAATTTTGTAAAGATTCTATTTAAATTGTAAGTTTTTATCATTGTTGCTTGTTTTAATATTAATTAGCTATAAAATATATGTTATTGACAAATAATCTTCATAGTTTTGATTAGTAAAATAAATATAGGTTGTTGCCGACTAAGCTGGGGGGCACTGTATTTGTAAATATTACAATGTTTTCCGGTAATTAATTTATCAATACCAATTATAAAGCCGTTAACATATTCATTACATTCTTGTTTTCATAAGTTATTTCTTAATGAAAAGACCTTAACAAATTGCAAGCACTTGATAGAAGTGACACTTAAATATATATTTTTAGCTCTCTTTTTCTTTCTCTCTACGTCATATCTTTCTTCTCTCTCTTATGTTACGAAATATATGGTTAAACGTGAGGTCCATAAAAATACTCTAAATTTTCGTCTACTTATCGATTATAGAGTTACCGTCTAAGTTATTACAGTTCAAAAAAAGCACACGGGTATTAAATTAGGTGTTTTTTGACACTATTCAAATTGAGAAAAAATAACCGCCTGTAATAAGTTGTGATCGTGTGAACCTGTGCCATGTTTGATGTTCAGTGACGTCACGAACAAGATAGCTTCGTGAAGTCTACGATTTCGTATTTGTTGTAATGTGAAAATAATGTGTGTATAATATATTTTGAATCGAATATAATAATTCAATAATAGCGCGACGGTGACGTTCTCTCAGCTAGCGGCTATCAATGTGAACCGTGTTATCTGTTCTCCCGTCATCACCAGTTACATCACCGACCTTGTTTGTTTGACATTTATTCTTGCAAAATACGAAAAATTATTTGTAATCTCAAAGACGTTCAGCTAAATGTTGAGATTGTATTATTTATTTATGAAAATTTAGCTACTGTATTATTTATTTGTTTTTTTTTTTATTTTTCCAGATTTTTCTATTTAGTTTAAACTTTACCTCTCCGGTTCAGGTTTCCTTATTGGGAAGACTAATCAGTTTTATTACATTTTGATAAATTAGGTAGATATTTCAAAAAATATTTATAAATACGTGTATGTTGCATACTGGTTGTCAAAATCAATCTTCTCTCCATAATTAAACTTTAAGAGTAAAATTTCATCAGTTTTGTTGTAAGTACATATATAAGTACCTACGCGTCTGAGTAAATTGTTTTAAATTTTTACTTTTTTACGTTTCGTTTGATTTTGCCTGCGGTTTTCAATGAAATATTTCTTTTTATAATTTGTAAGTGCTATAAAGGCGTTTTGTAGATTACATATTTTGAATGTCATTTCGGCGATAACTAGTTACGCAATGCTGTCTTCTTCTTTCAACTGCCAAATATATAGTGAGAGAAAGAGATATCAGTGTTTATCTGTAAGAGTATATACATTTTTACACATCCATTAAAGAACGTTTATATGTAAACCGGTAATATATAAAGCTTGGTGATTACGTTTCGCTACCCTTATCGCATTTGTTTAGGGAAAATGTAAAAAGAATCGAAATATCTGGGGCTATAATACCCTGTGCAAGGTAAGGTCACCTCCAATACTCTTGTCCGTGAGTTGGTACTCCATGCCAGATGTTGAGGTGACACTTGCTGTTCAATCAATCAATCAATCATCTTTAGTGGCTATATTCAACTCTGTAACTGCACGGAAACTTCTCAAAATTAAGATATTAATATTTTTGATATTTGTTTGAAATGTGGCATGTTTTAATTGTTATTATGATTATTTTGAATACACAAAATTATTGTCAAATAATTAATGAAAGACCGTAATGAATACAATAGTAAGTATTTTTTTCAATTTAAGGTTATTTTTCGTGTTATTAACAACTTGCATTTATTATTGATAAAGATTTGGTACTACATTTGAAAATTGGACCGACATTTTTTTAACATACGATTGACTAGTTTTTTGGTGGCAAGTATTTTTTACTTTTATTAAATGTAAGAATTGGTGGATTCATGTAAAATGGCTTTATAAAGACCTACGTTAACTTGCTTATTAGCCTATTATGTTAATGAAGGCCTTAATGCGTTGCTGGTTTTTTGATTAAGCTAACTACATTGGCTACGATGTCAAATCTTCGAATGAGGTCTCGGTCTAAATAATTATTGTGTATTTTGTGAATCCTATAAGCATTTGTATCATTCTTGTTTATTTTGCGGACTTTTTCAACAGCATAGTTGCGTTATTTTTCTCAGCCTCTACTTAAAAATCAGATTGTATTCGTTAGTTTTGGATTATAACGACTTCGTACAATCTGAGCGTGTCATTAAAAGACTAAATAAGTTTGTTTTCGCATCGATTCTGATTTCGATATGAAGTTTATTTGAATAATTTAAATAAAAATTGTAATCAATTTATAAAAAAACGTCAAATTTATCGTTCACTTGATGATTGTAACAGTCAAAATCCACGCCCATTGTAGATAATTCTCTAGGCATATAATCTTGGCGATCGAAGTAAACATCTCGTGCGTAATAAATACGTAAAGTCAGGGTAATAATATTATTCCGTAGGCATTAACCTAGGTAGGAGATCAATCGAGAACATCTTTATTTATCGTATATTATTCTTGAAATGAAACTTCTTGAGCACGCTGTAAGTAAAGTTTCAAGGTCTATTTCGACTGCACCATAATGTTTGAATGAAACGTCTAACGGAGTAGTTTTAATTTTTTTTATTATTCTATTTAATTAATTGTTTTTAAATACAATGATATCTACTACTAAAAACTAATAACCTTTTTGTTAGTGTAACTTTGTAAAAGTAAATTGAGATAACTATATACCTTAATAAGTCTGTATTCAACTTCACTAGCTATTAAATTAAGAAAGCATGTAAACAAAACTTTGATTTTTTTTTATTGCATAGGAAGGCGGACGAGCACATGGGCCACCTGATCTTAACTGGTCACCTACGCCCATAAACATTAGCATTGTAGGAGATGTTGACTATCGTTTACATCGCCAATGCGCCACCAACCTTGGGAACTAAGATCTTATGTCCCTTGTGCCTGTAATTACACTGGCTCACTCACCCTTCAAACCGGAACACAACAATAGCAAGTATTGCTGGTTTGCGGTAGAATATCTGATGAGTGGGTGGTACCTACCCAGACGAAAACAAAATTAAAAATAAATCAAATTGCGATATGAATTTAAATCGTGAGAATATAAAAAGTAAGTCCGGTGAGAATATAAATGCTTCCTGTGAGTATAGTGGGCTTACGTGCAATGGATATTAGAAAACATCGTGGCTTTTGCCTCATTTAGTTTGTTATGACGAGTCGTACTGATCGTATATCGTGTTACGTTTTTTTACGTTGAATTTTTTTATTTATTTATCTGTATTTCCTTTTATTATTGTTGCCTTTATATTTTCACTATTATGATATAAATCAGATCAATGTCTATTCCATGAAAGACTATTTTAACAAAGCTTCGATTCGTGTTATTTTTGTTTCCAGGATTTTTGTTGCGTATATGCGTATCAACTACATACATTGTTTTTCTATTAGATATAACAATTATATTAAATAAAATTCTATTGAAATATAAAAGTAAATAAAATTTAATATAAAATCTATATTAAATCACAATTAAAAAATACTTAATATTCATAGATGCACTATTAATTCTCTTACACTTATAGTCCTTTGGGACAGAAACGACTGAAATGAGATCAAGGAAAGGCCCAGCGGATTAATGTGCTCTCTGACACACGGGATTGTCTCTGCCAACATCCTAAATCCGGCTGCTTTTGATACAACAGCCTTACAATATGTCTTCTTGATAAAAATTATTTCCTTAATCTACTCCGTGCTTTATGCTCGACGGTAGATACTAGATACCTACCACTCAGCATAATATAATTATAATATTCTACAAAACAAATACAATACTTGGTATTGTTGTGGTCCTGTTTGAAGATTGAGTTAGTCAATGTGACTACAGACACGAGTGACATAACATCACCAAGGTTAGTGCAACGGTGATGCAAGGTGATCACTTATTATCAGTTGGCCCGTCTGCATACCTTTTCTATAAAAAAATGATGTTAATATGTTCATAATATTTCATCATTTAATTTTTAAATCGCATGTCAGATATAATTAGTATCTAACCGATCATCACTCGTCACATGAACTTGTGTCAGGGACGACAGATAAACAAAACAAGCGGCTTGCATTACTCTGTTTTTACGCTTGACAATACGTATAATATTAATTGAAGAAAAAAAACTCAATGAAGAGTTTTTCCTGAACAGATAACATAAGACTTGAAGGACATATATAATTATTGATAGCATTATATTTATTTACAGCATAAATATTGGTTATTTGATGTTGAATGTTGATCAAAATGTCAATCGTTTTTCTAATTGGATTTTATAATCGTGATAGTGTCAGATTTCCGTCTTTTCGGATTGTGAGAGTGAGGGGATTACGGCCAAATACTGATACGTCATTAAAATATTAAGTGCAACTTAATTATTTGAGATGCCGTTAATTTAAAATTTCGCATACTGATTTCGATGTTAAGTAGTGTTTAACTAAGTGTTTGTTGGGACGTTTCAGTATTTTGCCGTTTGTGTTATATCTCGGTTTTCTTTAAGGCTAGTTGTATTGTAGCTTAATATTGTGTGGGTTTTCGTAATTAATACATTCATCAGCCGAGTGAATTCTCATTACTCAGATTAATATGCATTATTTCTGTTAAATAAGGCTAAGATCACATTTCACTACGACGAATGATAACAGTTTTAATAGAAAAACTATTTTTGACGTGTACTAAAATATTTTTTTATTTTGTCTCAGTAACATTTACATTTAGTGGTCAAAAAGAAAATTCTTAGTCTTCTTCATAATATCTAATGATCGCTCTTAGGATGAGAGAAATAAAAAAACAATCTATTATACAAATACAGCGTTTATTCATAAGGCTATAATTTTTTGGCGCTGTGTTTGTTTAGAAAAAAAATGGAAAAACTGAATGGAAGCTAATGAAGGTGGTTGGATTAAGTGGAAGTCTGGGTTGTTATCACTCACTAATCATATATTATACCGCCAAGCAGCAAGACATATTGCTGCGTTCAGGTTTAAGGGGTTAGTGAGCCATTGTATAGGAACAAGGAACATAACAACGTAGTTACTACGGTGAGGTATCGTTGACGTAGGTTTCATTACAATGCCAATGACTATGTGTCCACTTACAATCAGTTGATCCTCTTGTCTGTCTGTCTGCCTTTTACAATAAAAAAGTTACTTCAAACTATCAACCTCGACCCAATAATAAGATAAACTGAACGGCAATATATCTATTGAGATTAAAATGATTGAATATAGAAACATGTATATAATTTAAAAAAAAAACAAAATTAACAACCAACAAGTGGACAGAAGCACGTATTTGCTTATTGCGCGATTTGCTATATTTCTGCAAATGATGCAAAAATAATTAAATAGGTCTAAATTTTGTCGTGTACGGACAATTGATGCTTGACGATGCGCCAATTGAAATTAAATCATTAAACTCGTACAATATAGACGTGACTTCTTTGGAATTAAAATTAAACATATATCGCATGTTCTACGTTACTATTATATATATTTAATTGATTACAACCTGTTCAAAAATACAACTTTTTAAAATAGTATGCCATAACTGTGCAATATAGAATCCGCCTCATAATAATAAATCAATGAGGACGAACGACGAGCCGGTTCGCGTGGTTGGTAGACAACTGCCTTTCGCGCCGCAGGTCGTGGGTTCGATTCCCACCCAGGACAGACATTTGTGTGCATGAACATGTCTGTTTGAACCTGAGTCTCGGTGTAATTATCTATTTTATTTGTAAATATCCCAGGATATTATTAACTAATATCGATTCAATAACGTTTGTGTTAATGATAACTTCATTTCTTTCTATAAATATCTACAAATGTCCCGCTACTTAACTAAGGTTATTCCTTTGGAGAAGAAGGCTTTGTGTATTTATTTAACGCAAACTAACAAAAATGTGTATACGAGTTTTTTTTTTTGCGAGTTATAAATGCTTTTATGTAAACTGCTTGCACTTATGTTTCTCTGCATCTCTCTTTTGTGATGTCCTGAAGTTATCTGTGCCCGATTAACATAACGTAAAAGTAATAACTGAAAAATATTTGTAATCTGTGGAGCGTGCCATTCTATATATCACAATTAAAAGTCAAAAATGGTTGACTGGTTAATAAATAAATCATACGTACATACACGGCTCTCTCACAAATTCGTTGGAAGTATAGATTATTTATAGTTAAAAGAGCTGTCAAATTATTATCGTAAACAATCGGGCTTTTTAAAATGTATGGGTGTGTGTAAAGTTAACATAACAGAGTGAAGCTAATCAAAAGAACTCTTTGTTCCGGCATCGAGCATCGACGCGTCGATTTGATGAAATATTGTTCGCCAAAGAAATTGAATCTGTTTATCGTGTTTCCACTTAAAGCGTCGAGGGTTCCGTATGGGTTTTCAGAATTGTTTTATTGCTTAAAATTGTCATCATAAACTATATCATAATAAACTTCAACATGAAGATATAATCTAAATAAATTGTTTTTTAACCCACGATGATATTAGATACCACTAAACTATTGGTCGGTAAATAATTATGGATATTTCTATCAATTTTATAGTTCACCGACCATTCCGCATTCTCCCCCAGGGTAATAGGTACGCATAATTTGAGCTCCAGTCATAATGTAATGTAAATTATTTTAGAACTAGTGATCGCTATTGATTTTGTCAGTAATTTAATTCAATGTAAAGTTTTTTTATTTCTAGTTACTATAGCCTAGTTACTACCAGCTTAGTATGACTCGCCGGTATACAAAGCGCCAAATATGCCCCGAACATCGGGATACCCGCTAAAAAACCAGCGGTACCCTTTCCGTTTAAAAAGGAACGCCACGGGATTACTTGCGCATGCTAAACCGACGTTCTGGGAGTTTTAATTGATTATTATAGACGATGGGGTTTTGTATTAAAATTCTGTTTCAGGCCAATAAAAATTATAATTATTGTGAGTTTTCAGTCGAGAAATTTTAAGTAACAGCGTCCGCTTGGTAAAGCTAACTTTAGACATTTCGACACCAACCTTCACCACAAATAATATTTTAGGGTATGAAACATGCAGTAGCTTTTCTGTCTATCTTGTAAGTTTGTATGTCTGTTCAAATCTAATTAATTAAAAGTTAAATTTTTTACATTAATTATTTGCACGAATTTAAATAAAAATATTATGTAACTAAATATATATTATAGGACCAAATGCAAATAAAATTATCCTTACTATCTGGAGCTTTAAGATATTTTTAAAGTAATCATATAAGCTTCATATAAATAATTATGTAAGACAAATATTTTTTTCAACTTATTTTATTTAATCACTCGGTTTCTTCTGCATATCAATGTCATGCTACAAATCAGCAACATTCACTGCTATTTAGATGACAGCACTGTACGACTTGGACACCGGTGGATGCTAATTTGACGTTGCATCCTGCAGCATTCTGCTCATTTACTCCCTTTTACAGTTTTTAGTATATTTTCTTTTGTTTGAAATTATACACGGAGTAACCTTAAAAATTGAGGTACATTTTACAAGTCATACCGCACCGAAATAGTTACTACCCGGTGACGGGATGTCAGGGCTACCAACTATTTATTGAAACGTATTTAAAAATAAAAATGTACCGATTTATTTGGTCATTAATTTGAACCTTTCCTTTTTCGTTTATTTGAAATATATAATATGTCCATAATATAACAATTACAATAAACAACATATTATAAATAAATAATAGTTTAAAAAAACTAAAAAAACACGCTAAGATTATCCAGCGAAACGTCGAAAAAAAAAAAAAACTGTTATCAAATTATTGCATTGTCATCGGTCCTTGATACGTATGCAAAGTTTCAAATTAATCAGACTTCTGGAAATTGGTGAAAATTAAGTTCAAAGATTCCGTTACATACAACCCAAGCTAATAAAAGCGTGTTAAAAATGGTTGTCTGTAGAGTCGTTTTACGGACGATAGTTTAACGTGACAACATCATAACAAAACATTGATGAAATGGCTGCATACTTTTATGAATAAAATTGATTCATTTTTATTGAATTATCATTATTCTGTATGGATAAAAAGAAGGAGAAATCTACAATTTAATTGTAATTTTTTTTTAATTTGCAATCATAGGCCAATCGAGTGAAAGAGAGATAGATGATATATAGATCAGCGTAACGGGACAATGAGCGTAACGGGACAATGAGTCATCCTTTTTCGTGCATGCAGCCAGCGTTCATCGATTTATAAGACGTTGTCACGTCAAAATATATATTCCCGGTAATAATGTAGTTAATTAAATGGAAACTATCAAAATAATAATTTTTGTATCGTCTGAAAATCCTCGAATCAAATTTAATAAATTAGTGATCAACACATACAGATTTTCCATTCAATAGTGTTCCGATCTGCCTAGATTGCAGATGCCGTCAAAATAAAGTTTCTTTAAAAGCCTCCGTGTCAAAGCGTGTGATAGGTATTATTGATTAAAATATTTATAGTTACATCAATTTCATTTCATAATGTTTTCTAGTAAATATTATTCAATTGGTTTAAATTATAAATCATTTAATGTAACAGATTAATTAGTTCTATGCATTTGTATGAGTAGTAACTCAACCCAAATACACGTGGCCTTATAATAGCTGCCGCTTAGTTTAAGGGCCGGCTTCGGCAATCGAAGGTCGGGAATGTAAGAGAATTAGATAGAAAATTGTGCTCCACAACCTTGAAATAAATCACGCAGCTAGTGCGATTTACACATTTGTATTGATTTTCTGATTTTTTTTACACCTATCCATAAGTATTATCTTAAATTCAAATGTTTCAGGAGCATTCATTCATTGGCTAACTGTGTGATTTATTTCAAGTGTGTATATATTTATATAATTTCTTACCAAATCCCGACCTTCGATTGCAAGAGACGACCCTTAACACTCATTTGTTTCTTTTACTACTGATTTGACATTCACAGGAAAATATATGGAGTGGTTTAATAATATAACTTGTTACCCGCTAAGCAGCGATTAAAGTAAGGCCAAACATCATTACTTCATAAAAGTCCTGCATATTATACGCAGTGTCTAGGCATTACGCTTTATGAAAATTAAAATTAAAATATTTAACATTTGTTTACAGTGGTGACATTGGCTCGTTAATTTTTCACCCAGAGAAACGTAATTACGATTCACCTTAGAATTACTAATAGTGGACTGCCACGTTGGCCTAGTTGCTAGTTTTAAGGCCGCGGATCCCGATATCAATCACAATGACTTCATTTTAAATTTTATTTTTAAATAAATTATTGTAAGAAATAAATGTTGTCATATTTTCTATCGAAATATATTTATTTAAATCCTCGATGTAAATCACTCTTACGTAACGATTAGGTTAATTCGTTTTATTTTAAAATAAAAGAGCCGTCTAGACGATGGTTGCTGAAGTCTAAGCTAAGTAAAATAGAATTCAGTAACAATTTATTCACTATTCAATGTTGAGCGAGGCGTTTAAGTAAATGTTACGACATTATCGCATTTCAAGTAACACTTGGTTTTTATACGAGTGTTATCAGTTTATAGAATTAGTTAGATGTTGATGATGATTCATATTAAAACGAATGAGATGTTACTTATATAATAATATCCAATCACTCACATATTTATTTAAAAATGAAATGAAATGATTATTTATTTCTCATCAAAAGGAAAGTACAGGTAGTTTGATTAATCAGTAGAGTTATAATATACCATTAACAATGTTCACATTCCTTTGTGAGAGACTGGTATCCATACTAGTGATAACTGTTTTACAGATTACCAGGCCCTCGCACCTCCCTCCTGCCTCCCTCGCACAATATAAAATGTACAAAATGATTACTATATTTTAAAAGTAAAGAAACTTTTATATGTAATTATATTTTAGTTCAAATATAATAACGAATATTAATATCAATATGATTCCCAAATATAAATAAAATTTAATAATCCTCACATGGTAGGTACGAAACAATAGAGCTTTCACCTATTGTAATAATATGAAAGCCTTGCAAATTTTTGGTTAATATCTTTAGTCGTGGTATGGGCTTTGACATAATAAATAAATGATAATTGTAATTGTTAAAACCCTCTGTATGACTTTGGTTTCACGTGTAAAAGCTTAAACAAAAGTTCATGTATATTAATACCCATTTATTCTATATTATAAAGATAAAATATATTAAACAAATAAAAACCGAAACATATTTATTATATTCGATGCAAAACATCGCAATTATTGCAAGTAAGATCGCGTATGTCTTTGTTGATAAAAATATTTTTCTATTTATTTTATTAACGAAACTATGTATTTCTTACCCGTCCCATAAATGCCACAAATTTTTACACAATAATTAGAGATACATTAACCAGATCGTAATAAATTGAATTGTAAGGAATCGACTAATAAGGCTATAATTATATAAAATCAAAATTTGAACGACGGAAAAATTGTAAAACTTTAATATAATATATAAGATTCCACAATGGCAGCCCTCGTTATCGTATTGGTCAGCTGGCTGGCACGCGGTCGACTCGAATGACTCTGTAATTTGACCAGCCCTGTGACAAATGTATGAGGCATTGCGTTTTAAAGTGTGCCATTTCATGACTCCCGATTGTATTCGGTTATCGTTCTCTCGTTACGAATACGAATCGTAATTGAAAGATTTCCAATATATAAGGCTTGTTATATATTAAATATTTGTACAAAACTGTTTCATACTTCAACTGTTCGATATGTAACTCCTGGTGCAGTATTGCGTGCGAGACCTTGCAATTTCTTTATTATTATATTACTATTATTAGTTCATTGAAATGTTACATCAGCTTTACATTTTTTAAAGGACGCAATTTTATTTTCAGGACATGTGTCCTTTAGGGGGGTCAATAGAAGCTTAACCCTAAGTTTGTGGGGTTGCCGCCGTTGCCCCCGGCCGCCATCTTGAAAAAAGTGGTGCTAATACCTTTTTCGCGATATCTCAGAAACTATGCGTCCTACAAAAAAATCGTAAAAACATAATTAGTAGCAAATTGCTTTGCCTTAAATTAAAAATTAAAGAAGTTATAAACAAAATGTTAGAAATTTTCTATATAAATTTTCTTTTTTGCTTTATAACTTATTTTATACATTTTACAAAAAAAATACCTCAAACCAGCTCGTAGATGGTTTTATGAGAATTTTTTTTCTCTACAATTTTTTTTAAATTTCATTCATTTAAACGCTGTTACAGCGCTCCAAAGTAGACCGGGTTCGTCAATGCGCATGAGAATCCGGTCAAAACGAAATGTTTAGCTTAATTTTATGATCTTTTTATTTAATTGTCATTTAAATTTAAATACATTCTTAAACAATTTTTGTTTAATCTGTACAACTTTACTTATTCATTACTTTCAAGATGGCGGCCGGGGGACATGGGCAACAACCCCACAAACTTATACTGTTATTTTTATTATTTACAGGATGTGTCAGGTCAAATATGATCTAAAATAATCTCGTTAGAAGATTCCGTTGAATAAAGAGTATATTTATTTGATTGTTAAATATATAACAATGAAATTCGCTTCAAAAATACATTTTTAATCCCTGTAACAATTGTGACATGTTTCATATTAATGTGATGCTAGGATGCCGATAAATTATATACTAATTGATTGTGGTTATTGCGGCAAATAATTCAGAATAAACATACCTCACTGCCGATCGGTAACATTAGTGGCATAGGTCGATTAATTTCCAGTATTTTTTATGCAATTAATTATATGAGTAATTATTCAATATGTAACATGTATTACGGAGAGTTCTATATAAATGATTATTTCCATATATTTTATTCATGATAGCAAATCAATATGATACGAACCCGGATAAGTATCGCAGATATCTTGTTCGTGAAGAATATCCTGCCAAATGTTTATTAATTATCCCGCATTAGAACAGCGTGGTGGAAATGAATCCTAACCTAATCTTCAAAAGTATTGCAGGCATAATCAAGCAGTTATACTTTAGTTTCTATAATTTAATATTCACTTATTTCTTTCAGCTGTATATTTGGCAAATATTGTACAGCGTTATTTATGTATACTCGTAGCATTAAATTTGGAAATAAAATGTAATTAAAAAAGCAATAAATGAATATGAAGTAAAATAAACAAAAAGCTGTTACGTTTGTCGAAAAATAAATATATTTTTAATATACTTAATGCTATATTCATACGTACTAACGAAATATTCGCCACGCGCACACAGGCCAGTATAGAGCGGCTGCCGGCACGCCGTTTGCCGTCACGCTACACGGGTCGGTTTTACCCCCAATTCGTTATGTCCCTTTTGTCTGTAATTAAACTGGATTTCAAACCGGAAAACAAGAACATCAAGTACTGCTGTTTTGCGGTAGAATATCTGAAGAGTTGGTGGTACCTACTCAGATGAGCTTGCACAAAGCTCTACCACCAATATTACATAAATAAACTTTATACTCGGTGGTAGGATTTTGTGCAATCCCATCTGGGTGGATACCACTCAACTGATATTCCATCGCTGAAGAGCAATACTTGATATTGTTGTGTTCCGGTTTGAATGGTGAGTGAGCCAGTGTAATTGTAGGCAAAGGACAATTTAGTTTCCAATGTTGGTGGCGCATTGGCGATGTAATGTCTTTGGGCGGTGGTAACTACTTAACACCAGGTGGCCCGCCCACCTACCTAGTCTAAGACAATTTTGATAATAATAAACTTTATTTAATATTCAAACTAAACTATGTTTCATTCGTAAGTTTTTCAATATTATTATATTTTCAATACGATCGGGCTAATTCTACGATCACCGTACCATACCATGTCCTCTTCACTCTGCTCTATGTAAGTCATTTGTTTATTTATCAATTTATTAACATTATCCAGACTGATCGAATTATTTCTGTCTTCCTCGTTGATATTAGACACTACTGTATGAATGTGTAAACACGTCATAGTAATAGTGTAAATGTCTTACAGCTCGGCTAGTCTCTTGTTGAGATGATTTTGTTGGAGCTTATTCTACCACGTTGCTTCGATATGGGCTCGTGGATACACGTATGCACATGAGGCAGATTTAGATCTGAAATATGCAAGATGCCAGGAGGTTTTCATTCATCGACATAAATTTAGTATATGAAAATTTAGTGGTCCTTGCCTGCATTAATCCGTTACGATTACGTGTTCACACTACTGAGACCTCTCCCTCGCCGCACGAAGCTCAGAAGACGATATTCATTATTCTTAATAAAATTCGTAGCTTCAAAAACCGTGCCCTTGAATACACGACGAACAGTGACCTACAAACATAGATTCAAATTTTATTAAAACGCGTACATATAATTATGAGTGTCGCAATTCCTGACCCCGTTTGAAAGTGTAGTGTTGATTAAATTGTGCTAACGTTAACTTTTATGTGACCGTACTTTTCTAGCTACGTAAGCGGCTATGCGCTTGCGCAGCGAATTGCAAAAATGTATTAAATCGTCATCACGTATGTATAAATAAATTAAACGATATAATGTAATTTTAATTATCATTGGTTGATTTAAGTTTGTTTGTGTTTTGTAATTTGTTAATATAATATCTATGAATGGTAAATAATAAATATGAGTGTTAAAATGATACGGAATAAACCTTTTTTTAAAAAATTTTAAACCACCACTCGCTTTATGCATTCTATAGGCTTTAGTTTAACTTTGCATAGTAATAACCGGGGTAAGACGTATATACGTAAAAGTAGTTATTATAGTAAAAAGAGAAATAAAGTTCTATTCCAATTTTTAAAGGCCACGAGAACAAAGTTGGGAGTCTCGTTTGTTTATTAATAAATTTAAAAAAAATGTCACAATTAAACTGAATATCCCTTGAAAGCATTGTTAGCTGATCCATGCACGTGAAGGATATTGCATGTTTGTGCATTTGTTCATTACGTTCGCTGTTCGTGGGTGGCCCTCTGGTACATTTTTACATACGTATAACTCCTGTACTCTCGGGTCCTCGGCCAGCGTTCAAACGATATTCGACCTTAAAGGGTTGACTGTAAGGTCAATAGGGCGTGAAATCTCCTTATCGGTGGCATTGGTGCCAATGCTAATTCGGTCTCAAGTGCGTAACAATGGACCTATTTCACGAGCGGGTGACTTTGTTGCGTTTTTTTTTAATTGTTAAACTTACGAACATGCTACTAGACGTTTTCTAGTACGTTACAAGAAAAACTTATTTATTTTTTAAAAAAGGTGTATCACAATTTATTATTATTAATTTGAAAGCTGATCTGCCTTAATCTAATATACCTATATTCTTATTAAATATAAGAATAAGATTTCATTACGAATATTCTTACATTGTAGATGTGTGTGTGTGAGTGGAAGTATACAAAGCTTTTAATTGTCCCTCCTTTTAGTTCTATTATGAACAACTACGATATTCAAGCACCTATTAATTTTGGTTACGTTTGGTAGCATTTTCTACGAGGTCAGAAGTGCTATTGGCTACAAACACTTTAGAAGGCTACGAACAACATATATAAATGTAATAAAATGTAAATCAATAGAACATGTAATCAGTTCGACAATTCTACTGCCGTATTCGTATGCCTTTTCTATAATATAGTAATTATCGTTAAGCTATAACCGTCAAATATAATACTTGTTAGGGGTTTTTTTATTTTTTACCAAATTTCAAAGCCCCCTCAATTTTGTTTATTTTGGGTTAACTTTTTACCATTATGCAAATTTTCATGCGTTGATATGTCAGTTAGTCGGTTATCCTTTTATAAAAGGTAGTTATTTTTCCTTATGTCGGATGTTTTGAATTAATAAATAAATTCATTCTGCCTGAAAGAGTATTGCCCGAAGATAACCTTCGCAAAGAATTAATAAGGTGGGATGCGCTTCCAAGTATTTAGTAAAGTTATATTTCTTATAATGATTTTTTTTACACAGTACTAATAAAGAAATTAAATTATTATCTCTACCTTAATACAAGGGTTCTACTTGAAATCCAAAGGAAAATATTCTTTATTGACGAAGACTTTTATAAACAGTTTTGAATTATTTTATAGGAATCAATTGAATGTAAAATTACAATAAGGAGTCAGATAAAATGATAGAATATTTTTATAAAAAATATTGTATTATAGTTTAGTTCAGTTTTGGTAATAGTGGTATTATAATACGTTCCCCCAAAAAAAGGAAAAAAGATTTTTGTATACGTTGGTAGACTTGCCACCTAATGTTAAGTGGTTACCACCGGCTACATACACTAAAAAAAATATAAACCATCTCGTACATCGCCAATGCACCACACAACACAGGAACTAAGGTATTATATACCTTGTGCATGTAGTTACACTGACTCACTCAACCTTCAAATGGAAACACATCAATACATAAAGATTGCAGTTTGGCGATAGAGTAAGTAATGAGTGGGTGGTACCATTTGATCCAATTGGTAAAACAATCTGAACCTTGTAGCAACTATAGCTTGATGAAGAAAATGATTTGACTGTGACTTCAAAAACTTTATTTGATATAACTGCATCCTTTAACTTGGACTGTTATCTGCCTGCAATCACAGTCTGTGATTTGAGAGGATTAATTAACGGGCCATATGACATAGTCATCCAATCAACTAATAACAGCTAAGTTACCATTAATCGGCTCAACTAAGTTACTCAAATTAGAAAATGATGCAGCAGTGTAAATCTATAGCAAAAAGTGGATAAGATGTTGTAACGAGAACAGAATTTATTGTAAAAGAGGAAAAAATAATCTATCTAGTGTACCAGACCATACAATTTAGAGTAGAGAATCTTTGGTAAAAAAATATTGATTTTTTTCGTACATTCTTTATAATGGAAAGCATCTGAAACTTCAATAAGAGCTAGTGCAGATATGCGTTTATTGCTCAATTGATGATATAATTAGAATAATGAGAGTAGAATACATGTACGTTATTTTAAAAATAAATAAATTAAACAATACGAAGCTTATAATAAAATCAGTTTCGACCCGCGGCGACACGAGCGCCTGTGAGTGCGGTAGGTGTTAGGTAAACGATGTCCTTGTCTGTATCCCTGAAATCAAGTATGGAAAATTTCACGATGTACAAAGTAAGTTTTTTATATTAACTAGGTAACCAAGTAAGCTTTTTATATTAACTGGTTAAATACCAGTTAATATAAAAAGCTTACTTTCGCGTTAATATATGTTAGTAAGGATAACAATGGAACCTAACGCTGCTTAGTTAAGTTCCATTGTTGTTTAAATACTATTGTGTGTATAAAATACGATAATTGAAGTGCCTTGAAAATTTACAATTCACAAGTAGCCTAGCATTCGGCGGTAGGGCTTTGTACAAGCCCGTCTGTATAGGTATAAGAAAAGGATCAGAAATTCTACCACAAAACAGCAATATTTAGTATTGTTGCGTTCTAGTTTGAAGAGTGGTTGCGTTGAAAGTGTACGAGTAGCTTCATGCACAAATGACTTTTCATCTTAGTTTCCAAGGCTGGTGGCGCATTGGCGATGGAAGTGTTTAATATTTCTAAGATCGCCAATGTCTATGGGCGTTGTTGATTATCAGGTAGCTCATGTGAGCACATTGGCTACCTGAATTCTGCCACCCATTACGTTATAAAGAGTTATATTTATACGTTTATATATATATATTATTTATTTATAAGTATAGTATCATAATTTGTATCATTATTACAAATAATATTGCTATTTGCTATCATAAAGATAAGTGATAGTAGAGTCCAAACGCGAAGACGGCAAGTGCAGTCGGAAAGAATGATTTGCACTAGCCACCCCCGCCTTCCCGCGGGATGCCTCTTCACGCCTGAAGAACCCGACCAGGGTTTACCGATAAGAGGAGGGTAACTCATGTGCTGGTAAATAATTCTATGTTTTGGAAGTGCAACATAGACAAGCCAAATTTCTGCGTGATCGATGGAATTGATGTCATAGTTAGTCCTTGACAAGTTCAAAGGGGCCCTTGAAGAACCTATCGGCACTTGAAATTGTCTTAGCATCTAACAATAATTTAATTAGAGCACATTCCACGTTTGAACTCCCTGACAAAGCATAATGCTAATGAATATGATATGATATGAATATGATAATGAATATGAATGAATAATATATATATATATATATTTGTGTCAACACATGTTGCGTCCCACACAAGGGCCCGTCCCCGTTCTCAGGGAACCAATGTCAGTCCATCAGGCTCAATAAGAGCAGGAACGTCAATGGTGGCAAGAGCCCTTTTAATAATATCATTAAGAGTGATATATTATAATATAATAATATATTATAGTGCGAATCAAATATAAGTATCATTAAGTAATTTTATTGTGTTGGTTATCCAGGATATTCTCAACCGAATTTTATTAAAAGTATATTTAATTAATATTTTTAATTTAATTTATTTATTCGTATATAGATAATAATATCGTGTTCTGAAAAGTTGCCATTGTAACAGGCATACCACAATACGACCTACCTATGAGTTGTCGCTTGAAAATGTCAATATGTCTGGTACAATGCACACCTTCGTATCAATTGATGTTATATCTGAAATTCTTATAAAAAGTAATCTCTTAATTCAAATTTAATTACTTAATCGTGTCGTATGAAATAAGTTTTATGTCATCTAATTATTAAACATTTTTAAACAAACATATACTGTATATATAATACTTACTTATTATGCTCGCTAGCTTAGCAAATATATATATTATATTAATATAAAAAAGAGCCTTGATATCCCAGTCTTAAGAACGCGTTAATCTTGAACGATTACCGTAGGTTGAAACCCGGCCATGCACCACTGAATTGCATGTATTTATTTATTTATTTATAAATGTACTTAATTTGTGATTATAATTCCACTAGTGCTTGACGGCGAAGGAAAACTTGCATATATTAAATTTCACTGAAATTCTGTTCACTTGTGTCTACCAACCTGCATTGTAGTAGCGTGGTGGAATAATCTTCAAACACTCTCCTCAAAAGAGAAGAAGAGGCCTTTGCACAGCAGTGGGATATTCACAGGCTGATGATTGTTCGGAATTTAAATTATTTGTCTGTGGTATTAAAGTAAGAAACATGAAATTATTCTGGTTAGGTTCTTTTTATATGAAAATAAAATCTAACAAATTATCAAAAGTCGCAGACAAAAAGTTGTTGCTTATGGTGTTAGCTATCAAGTCCTGCGAAGTGGCTGGGTAATTACAAATAACCCTGTATAAAGGGATTTTTTTTCCAATATTCTTTATTAAACTAATAATCATCTGTCCACTTATCGTGAATTCCTGTAGTTTGACTTCATTGAATTGCAAATAACCATATAAACTTTAATAGAGGTAGTTAATTTGAAATCATTCACATACACATGAATTTTATTTATATGTATAGGTGTTATATTTTTGCTTTGTGTGGAGTGCCGACAGGACGTACGACTCATCTTATCTCCAACTCACACCAATATGTGTTGGAAACATTGTGAAAAATGTGTTCTTCTATTAACATACAAATGAAATAAAAAATATATATATCTTATTTCTTATATAAAAGTTGCCATCAATGAATAACACATTATAATAAATAAAGTTAAAATTTTTATTTTATTTTATTTCGCTAGTGAGTTAATTCTTTAATATTTTTGTATGCTCTGTTTGCATCTAGTACGATATCATTAATTACTTTATTCCTATTTATTGTATTGATGTTTGTTCTACCTAATTTATTATAATTATTATGTTTTGCGACCGAAATAAATAATTTTGAATCAAAAATGGTAAATTTTATAGTTTCCAAACGAGTGTATAATTTTTTTTTCATTAAATGGCATTGAAATATCTAAGAGCATTTCGTACTAAATTTCAGCTACAGAAGTTAATCTTAAACGCTAGCCATTGCGTACTATATAATATTATACAGTGCAATTGTGTTCGCAGAAAAACAAGTGCACTTCCTATCACTCATAATAATCGGATGTGATGGCATATCTGATGAATACTGAGAGATACCACGAGCCGAACCTAAAAGGCATTCCAGACAGATAGCAAAGAAAATTAATAACTTTTTAATGATTCAATAATAATCAGTTATTTGTAAATATTATAACGATTATAAAATCAATTTAGAAATTATACTGCATTGTAGCGCTGTAAACAAAAACTTGATTTTCAATTTTAATATGTATACCTTATTATATAAATAAAAAATAATCATATACATATATAGGACAGCACTAAGATGCAGTTTTTTTTGTAAATAATTCCATTCGCGACAAAAAAACGGCGCGTGAGTCGATCTCGAGTATAGTACGCACCGATCGGGTCACAACATAAAATAAGAAAAGGAAAACAAGTGCTATCATCATTTAGAGAAAAAACGAAACCAAATAATAGTGAAACCGTTGTCAGTAGTCTATGAAAAATTATGTATTCATATTTTATAGAAGTATGAAACAGTTTTACGAAAAAAAAAGTTTTACAAATATATCGGAGCGCTAACATCGTCGACTACATTCAAATCATTTAAATGATAACAAGCAAAGCATCCAAAGTATGTGAAAATAATATGTAAAACACAATAAAAGAGCAAACAATTAAATATATATTCATTTTACTATCATGCAATAATGTTATAAGCTTGGAGCGATTATATTTTTATTAGGTTATAATTCATTAAAAAAAAATTACCTTCACGGACATTTTAATAAAAAGCATAATTACGGTAATATGAACTTGTCTTTATTGTAATCGTTTAAATGATAATCTCGAATTCTCGCTATAAGATTGTGGGCTCAAGCGCCCATTAATTACAAATCTATTTTCGTTTAATCCTACCCCGCAGTCTGCTGTCTTCGTCACTACGTACACGTTGTGGATATTTTTTGTACTGAAATATTTCTTTTTAACACTTTTGATATTGATTGTACAGAACTAGTTCTTGAGCTTATTATGAGCATCGCGTACAGTTGAGTTATAATTAGTTCATTTGTTTTGTAGTAGGTATTATTATTATTTATTTTCACACATGTAAAATATAATGCGCAGAGTGCTTGACTCTGTTGAGAATGAAATTACACGCACAGGTGACGTAACATCTCAGTTCCCCTACGCCTACTAATGTTATAAAAATGACTGCCGTGACACGGTCAGAATAAAGCAAAAATGAACTCATGTCATGGTTATATTTAAATAAAATCATACTTCGAGTAAAATATATGGATGTGGATAATTGGACTAACTGAGTGCAAGGTGTCACCTTCGCCCATAGTAACACTGGCGTCGCCAGTAGAATCAAAGGCACGACTTAGATAACTCGGTTAGATGCGCTTTGTATATGTATGTTTTGTCATAATTAGTCAGAAACTCAACTAACGGATACGAAGGGTGTAGCAAATTGGATACCATTCATGGTGGAGTAGAGAGCCGTGATGACCCTGTGGTACTTTATCGTGAATCATAGGATTGTGGGTTCAAACTTGGGCAAGCACTACTGAGTTTTTAAATTGCTGGATTTCCGAATATATTAATCATTGTTTGTCTATTAGTTCCCCTCTTTATAATACATACATCCCAAACTGGTGGTAATGCTAGACTATTCAAAATAGCATGTAAAAGTTTTGTACAAAAATACGATAAAACTTTTGATACGAAATATTAATATTTATAGTACACGGGGCTATATATAAGTTCGAAAGATCAAATATCAATTTATAAATTCTGTCGATACGGCTGCCCTTATTTCTTAATAAATTTCTATTTTTATTTTAGTATACTACCCTACTGACCTACCCTCGGCGAGGCCTAATTTATTTTCTCTTTTAGTCTTTTTTTATTGATAGAGACTTATTTTGGGTGCGATAAATGTCAAATTGGGATGTCGAAATTAAATGCAACATTTCTATTTTCTTCGTACTATAACATTCTATTGAAACAGTTTTAACGTTTATAATATGTTTTTGTGTAAATAAAAATAAAATTTATACCAATAACAAAAATAAGTATAAAAAACAAATTATGAATCCAGCGTCGATACATTTGCACATTGGTGTTTTGATTAATTCGTAAATGTTTTTCCTTTTTACTATATAGAGCCTCGATGGTCTAGTAGTTTAACGCGTGAATCTTTACCGATGGTCGTCGGTTCAAATACAAGCGAGCACCTTTAAACTTTCATGTGCTTGATTTTTGTTTATAACTCATCTCACTGTCGGCGGTGAAGGAAAACATCGCGTGGAAACCTGAATGAGTCTAATTTCACTGAAAATCTACCACATATGTATCCACAAACCCGCATTCGGCCAAAATTGTGGGATACACTCTAAAAAAAAATCACAAAGGGAGCTGGCCGTAGCCCAGCAGTGGGACACCACATACTCTATATTATTATTAGATTAACGGCTTAATCTCTTCAATTAAGGGATTTATTATTACATCATTAATGGAATAATGATACATTCAAAATTATTCGTCGCATTGTATTAGACTCATTGTCTATATTTATATTATATAGTTGAACAGTTTGTATGTGCGTTTGATTTCATTGATTTCAGAAATTGACATTTTATCTAAATAATTATTTTTGCGTTAATTAAGCTCGTATTGAGGTAGGTTAGCATTTAAACCTTCTTAAAATGATGACAAAATGTATAAAACAAAATAGATACAAATTATATATGAAATATTATTAAAATAATAAGTGATCATAACAATGTGATGCACTATTGGCCGAATAGTGAAACGTCATTCAAATATTAAGTGGGACTTAATTATTTAGAACCATTAATTTCAAATTTAGTATGCGAAATTTTAAATTTACGGCATCTCAAATACAAATTATAATAAATAAATATTATATATACATACGGCCGAATACTGAATTCGGCCGTATGTATTGTAAAGAGACTACTTACGAACGTATGAACGGGGTCTGATTTGTATTAAGATGTAAAATTAAATGGATCGTTCGAAATTCAAAAAAAAAAAAAAAAGATAATGACCGTTCCTTGACCAATATAACTTTATATAGATAAGAGAAATTGTCTGCCAACGTCGTTTATATAAACCAGTTTGAATTTTTCACAGGAATATTTTCTGGAGTGTCATGATGCAGCAAATAAATATTGTCGAATCGGAGAAGTGAATCGATCTCGCTCACATATAAATGATTCTTAAATTTTATCTCTTTCTCCCTAATAGCCGCCTGACAAACATGTATCAGCGGTTAATAGGTGCGCACGCGCAGCTGTTGCGTACAAATCAGCTCCGATATAGCTGACTCTGTCAAAAAGCTAAAACTTCGGCGTATGAGGGAAGCGACGGGCGGATTCATATACCCGATTCTCTTCATGTGTTCGGTGTTATCTCAAAAACGTTTGGTATATCTGATAAAATCGTTTAACTATGTATTACATTCTGTATAGGTATACACATTATATAAGTAAGTTAACACGAATACATTTTCAACATGGTTTTAGCAAAAATATATTCATACGTGATTTTTTTAATCAATTGTAAGTGTAATCAATTTTAATTATAGTGTGTTTACCACCGATCATAGACATTGGCTTCGTAAGAAATATTAACAAATCATTACATCACCAATGCGCCACCAACCTTCAAAAGTAAGATGATATGTCCCTTGTGCCTGTAGTTACTCGGGCTAACCCGAACACAACAATACTGTTAAATATTGTTGTTTGCCGTTAGACGTTCGAGTATATTGTCCCAGGCACAAAGCCCTACCACCAATTAAATACCTCAAATTTATTAAATCTCTTTCTTAAGAGATTAAATTATTTATTATAATTATTTCAAATAATTCAGACTAACAAAGTTTTAATTTAAAATGATAAAAACAGTAAATAATAAATATAAATTGAAATCTATAGTTCCTCATGCAACCCAATTTATTTTAGTATCGTTAATATAAACAATAGTTATAAATAAACTCGAACCTTTCAAATGAGCTTTTACAAAAATATCACCTGATATTACACCCTATTGTTCGTTTATGACGTACGTATAAAGCATTTTTCTTCAGGAGACAATAGAATTTACCCTCTCAATTACGATATAATTAATTTATAGAGATAAGTTATTTAATTATATTAATCTCTATTTTAAGTTTTAATTTGATTGGCGAGACGGTTGGTGTTGGCTTGCTTTTCGCGCCGCAGGTCGTGGACTCGATTCCCACCCAGTACAGACATTTGTGTAAATGAACATGTCTGTTTGCCCTGAGTCTGGGTGTAATTATCTATATAAGTATATATTTACAAAAAAAAGTATATGTAGTATATCAGTTGTGTATCTGTTTCCATCGCACTCTGCTTATTTTATATCTGGATTAGATGGCTTTGTATGAATAATGTCCCAAGATATTTTTTATTAAATTTTAGGTATTTCATATTTTAAAATTGGAACCTCTTTTAAGGTCAAGCCGTATATTCTTAAAGCTGAATTATTTGTAATAATTTTTTTCAAGGAAATTATATTGTATTATCAAACGCCAATTTGTGTTCATATACTTTTATTTGTGATTTAAGCATACCTGCTTGCATTATTGTTGAAAGTATTTATTAATATTTAAGTTTTAATCGGCTTAAATGAAAACTACTATGAAATTGCTAAAAACAATAGCACTCATATTGATTATTACTTTAATAAAGAGATCCGATATAAAAACAATATTACGTAAATATTACATATATACCAACACAATGTGAAAATGTGAAATATATTGTTATATTATATAAACACGTCCTGTATTTTTAATCTGTTAAAAACACTTCCACGTAAAATACTGCATATTATTATTAAAATATATATAAAATAAATTCCTGTTTGCTTTTCAATATAATACCAAGTATTAGATTCTCTCGGAGCATAAAGCTATGACCTTTTAAGAGTTATGTACAACTTATGTAGTCATGATATCCGATCTAGTCTTCAAAGAAACGACTCATATTTATCTCAAAGAATTGATTTTGCATTAAGGCAATTTCATACCGTTGTTAGCGTTTAGTACTTGTATTCCGATTTGAAATTTGATTTGATTTGAGTGGTATTACGACGATACGAGTGGTTATTAAGTTTGAAATAAATAATTGCATTTATTTATACAAGAATCCTATTAGAAAGCCAAGTGACTATCGATAGATCTTCTGTTACAATTCAATTCAATTATATATTGCATCTTGAAATTATACACAGTGGCTTTCGATTATCTAACCTTCAGCCTTTAATTAATTAAGATACCTATTTGTATTAAATTAAACTGTCATACCATATACATACATATATATATATATATATATATATATATAGGTATGCGAGACACACAGCCATTTCAGTCCATGTGTATGCTTTTTGTTGAGCGGTCAGTTTCCATGGGTGCCATATAATAAAATTTTATCACCAACTGAATCTTTTCTCATAAGATTACTAATATAGTTTCTAATCGTAAAAGAAGAAAATAACAACAAACTTTAAATTTTAATATGCCATGAGGTTTTCTATAAGGTCTGCCTTATTATGTGCTACAAACATTTTTTAATTATATTAAATAATTCTAAACTCACTTGTATCCTTATTGTTAGTATATTATTTCCTCCGATATTAATTTTGTAAATTTTCATAGATTATTTAGGATTGCGACTAACGACTTAGGAGCTAAGAGCCTTTGGTTGGAGTAGAATATAATAATTATACAAAAGAACGATAGCCTCGATGGTCTAGTGTCCGGTTAATGCGGCAGGCCTCATCCCACGTTCAAACCCCAGGTCAGGCAATATTCTAGTTGATGGATTATTATCAATGATCACATTAAACTATAGGCTATATAATTATGAAATTATAAATTAACATTTGCTCCTGAATTTATAGGGAGCTCTATTAAAAACGTTTTGTAAAATGTTGCAGAGTAAGTGGTCTCTCTGTCTTTAATAGATGATTGAGGGTAGAATAAATGATGAGACACAAACAAACGTTACAACAAACTCTTCAGCTTTACAATTATAGAGAGAGTATAGGTATAGATTTTTTATTAGTGTATTCTTTCGAATATTTTTCAATTTTAATTTTCGAACGTATACTATAAAATAAGTTTATTTTGTTCTACTCTTAACCGAGTTATTTATTGAGCGATAATTTTGTAATACGAAACTTGACTTTTGTTTTTAAACAGTAAAGTTACAATACGTACAGCCAATGATCGTAACGCGCTTACACAGTGACGAATGAAGTGTTTTAGTTTCTTAGAACTGTTCTCAATGTCATACAATATCCATGACGTCACCAGAAATTGATTACAGATAACGATACGAGATCGACATTTTGTAAAGACTTTTGAGTTATTTGTTTTTCTTGATGGTGTAATTTCGTTTATTCAGATTATATAGTATTATACTGGAATAATAATTTAATACTACTAATTATATAATATACAACACAAAAATAATTTATAAATTCTAACCAGTAGTTCCTGAGATTAGCCGGATCAAACAAACAAACTCTTCAACTTTATATATTAGTATTGATTTACTAGCTACTTTTGTTATTGAAAAGGTAAATAAGTAGGAAATTGGTCTGTATACGTTTTGTTCTATCCATTTACGCCCAATATAATAACATATAACCTTCTATCTATGTTGTGTATTAGAATAGCTGAAACTTACTTTGAGACGTAATATATTCAGGTGTTCAATCATTTTTAAGATGTGGAATGCGAGGTGGAACATTCACGGACATACTAACATTTGAGTGTGTGCGTGTCTATAGTATGAAATACACACACGAGCAGTGAAGTCATTCTAAAAACCACAAAATTGATCTCTATAGAATGCGGACAGCCGCTAATTTCATTTCGATTTTCAAAAATCGTACTCATTTTAAAAATGAATAATTTCAAATATTATATATAATTATATATTTTAATGTTGTCTTCGTTTTTTGTAAATCTTAAAGTCGCTGGTCTTTTCCCAATTGGACGGTGTTACAAGCACATAACACAGAGGGTCGACTGTCGTTCATTCAAGATTGGAGAAAGCATCCCACGTATTCAAAAATAGATATTCCTGTTTATTTATTAGCTATTCAACATTCGATTTAATATTAACATTAGAAAAATATAGACGGAATGTTTGTTTTTGATGCCTAAGGATCTAGCCTGTATAACATCTAAAACTCGTCAGTCAATTGTAAAAATATGACTACTAGAGATACACATGGTACAATAATAAAGGTGCCGCGACACGTTACCGTATTGCCTAATTGATGGGGATACAGGCAGCATGAATTTTAGACCTGACCTAATTGTTGGCTCATCGTATTTAGATATAGAGACACAGTGGATTCCGCATTTTTATCTGTATGATAATTCATTGTGTTGTTTCATTGTTAAAAATAATATTATATTTACTTGGTGGTAGAGCTTTGTGCAAGCTCGTCTGGGTAGGTACCACCCACTCATCAGATATTCTACCGCAAAACAGCAGTACCTGGTACTGTTGTGTTCCGGTTTGAAGGGTGGGTGAGCCAGTGTAATTACAGGCACAGGGACATAATATCTTAGTTCCCAAGGTTGGTGGCGCATTGGCGATGTGAGCGAAGAGGTTAACATCTCTTACAACGCCAATGTCTATGGGCATTGGTGACCACTTACCATCAGGTGGCCCATATGCACGTCCGCCTTCCTATGCAATAAAAAAAAAAAAAATATTAAGTTATTTATCAGTTTTTAATTTAGTAAAAATTATAATATAATTTGTGAAAAAGTTTAGAGTTGTAACGTTCGTGCAATGCGCGAATTAATTTGTGGTTTATAGCGCCAATAAACAAATGCTTGTAACGTCGGTCAGTTGTGGGGGAACGTAATTGATGGTCATTGAAACAATTTATAATTGAAGAAAATCAATCAATAATTTTAGATTAAAACTAATAAATTAATAAAAAAAAAATGTAGTTTCATTAACAAAATATTACATTAATAGCAAAAAAATATATAATAAAGCAACGAAGTTTAATACGGTATACGTGGCACGCACACAAGGGTGTATAGAGCGGCGGCGGAGAGGAATGACGCGATAAGAGTGTCATGGCGTTTGTCGTCCCGGCAAACGTGTCCATCATACCCGCACGGCGTGTCATTATCATTTCCAAATAAACTATATTTGCTACTTAGCACCCTTGCAACATTTTGTCATATGTGATACTTTTTATATAAATTGTCATTTTCCAATAATATAAATCAATTCTTACACGATCTGTGTGCCGTAAACCCTTCATTCCCTTCCCTTTTGATTTTAATAACACTAGCTCACTCACTCTGCCAATTCAGATATACATCGGTTTACCGTTCTATTGTTTGGTTGAATATTTTGTGAGTTGATATCTGCCCTGAGCTTAGAAATATTATTTAAAACAAAACAACGCGTATATTTGATATTATGTTCGTTCGCAATTACCAAAAAATATTTAAAAGCAATGTGTTCGTGTAATAATTTAAATTACTGCTATATCATCAATGTATATTAAATATTATAGGCAACTTTAATTAATGTAATGGTAATTGATACTAACAACCAAAACATTTATGTAAATATGACTTTATGTTATGATTTTGATACCGATTGAAAGGTATTGCTGCAGCTTTATATAATGATAGTTTTTCAAAATTATAAAATATCGTCTATAATTCAAGTGACTTATTAGGTCAAGCTTGACGGTTTCCTATATATATATATAATATGTTTATATATTTCAGCGTTACGTTCACAAATTGAGGAAGAATTGACGCTGACTGGATTTGTCAGGACATGTTCTTATAAAATCTCTTCATTGTCTGCATTTATCCCTCTATCTTAATCAAAGGTCGAGACTCGAAAGCCAATGACAAAATTAGGCTTAACTGGCTGTAGCGCAGCGTAGTCGAATAACGTCTATGGTCTTGGTATTCACTTAGGTTCTTTTACAACTAATAAAATACAATATAATACGCAAGTGTTATTAGAACTTAACTATACTCAATATTTTTATTTATAATAGAGAAGCAGATACAGCTGTAAAATTTTTATTACAATTTCTCTCTTATGTTATTTTTTATTATATTGTATTTGTATTTTTTCGTTCCATTAACGTTAGATTTTATTTCAAAAAGCTTCCTAGAAAATAACAGAAACATTGATATGAAATACATATTATATGGTTATATGCATGCGTATCGATATCAGTGTTTCAGTGTTCAATCAGTGTGCACGCTAATGAGTGTCCCTTTAGTTGAAAATATCCTGAAGTATCGATACATAAATTAAATTATTATTTTGAGAATGCATTTCAAATAAAAATATTATCTCTATTTAATGGTTATCATATTACTTCATAGCTTGAGCCTATAAATATGAACATTTCGGTGTAGGTCAGATCTAAAAAGCTTAAGGAGTATAATCCTCACTAATGTTACTATCGCGAAAGTCAGCTTGTTTTTTTATTTTATTTAAGCTTGTTTCGCTTAAATGAAAAAACAAGTCTAATGAAAACCTAAACTGATCATGAAATTTTGCATACACGTTTTCAGGGGTACAGGAAAGGTAATAAGATAAAAGGTCGGGCATACGTTGGCGGAAATTAGTCCATTAGACATTCTGTAGAAGCCTACAAAAATTGAATCACTTCAGGTCATTGAACTTTTCGAATTAGCTTTTAAAATTTCCCACCAATTTTTTTAGTTGTATTCATTTCTTTAATGAATCAGCTGTTAAATATATATAGAGGGTTTCAAGCAATCGTTTTTATTGTGATTTTAAAACATCGATGGAAGAAAATGTTAATACTTAGTATCATTGTATTCCAGTATATGGATAAGTGAGCCAGTGTAACTCTATGCAAAAGAAACGTTATATTTTATCTCCCCAAGTTGGCGGCGCATTGGCGTTGTAGAGTTGGTTAATACTTCGTGAAGCGCATAGGCATAATGAGAATCCGCATACCGAATAAAAAAAAAACTATAATATAGATGATAAAAACGCATTAGTAATTGTTGATGTTTTAGCAGGATTTAAAAATGTAATAAGTATTTAATTAACAAAACAATTTAATATAACTGTTGGATAAGAATAACAACTGTCTCATGCTGGTTCTTTTTGTGGTATATTCCGGTCCGGACGTAGCTTTATATTTATTCATTTACTTTTATACAAACAGGAAAATTATTCTTAGAAATAGTAAAAATATAACATCCGATAAAATTCGCAGTAATTAAATTACACGTACAAAGTAAACTCATAAATGGTACAAGCTAAGGGAAACAATATTTAATTGGACAAATATGGAGCTTCTCTATTTAAATGTCTGACAAAAGATTTTGCCGACGATATTTTCTATTTTTATAATTAGTATATATCTCGTACACGCACTGGAAAAACGTTGTTAGCATATTTTGACAACTGATGATATGTAAATTTAATTTTAATTAAAAGTAACAGAAAAACAATGTAAATATAAGTTTCATATAGTCCTGTAAAAAGAAGAAATCTAAATAACAAAATAAAGACAATTTCGATTAATTAATTGTTTGAAATAAAATTGCTACGTTTTATAGTTTCTCTTAGACCTATTTCACTTGGTGGTAGGGCTTTGTGCAAGCTCGTCTGGGTAGGTACGACCCACTCATCAGTTATTCTACCGCAAAACAGCAGTACTTGCTATTGTTGTGTTCCAGTTTGAAGGGTGAGTGAGCCAGTGTAATTACAGGCACAAGGGACATAAGATCTTAGTTCCCAAGGTTGGTGGCGCATTGGCGATGTAACCGATGGTTAACATCTCTTACAATGCCAATGTCTATGGGCGTTGGTGACCACTTACCATCAGGTGGCCCATATACTCGTCCGCCTTCCTATGCAATAAAAAAACATATTTATAATAAATAAAGGATCTGATATTATCTGAACTTGTCATGTTAATTAAAAATAAATAAAAGGAGTTTTATTTATTTTACCGAATTCTATGTTGTCATTTTAATTACCTTTCTGTGTTAAGTAATTTTGTAACTAAGAGTACCGTATCTTTTTAATTGAATTTTTCATTTAGCTACAAAAGTGCAGGGATTAACATCGTATGTACTTTAAACGTTTTACGCGCGATCGTACCTTTTTTATATACCTTTTAAGCCACCGCTTCGATAGTGTCGACCTGGTCACGAGCTGATTCTAGTTTGATTAAAACCTTGAACATGTCATCTATCATATATTGTTTTTATTTTCATTTCCAAAAAAGTATTGAAGTATATTTTTTCAATTTGTGATTGTTTTAATATTTAATTGAAATATTTTCTTCAAACAGGAGCTGTCTATTCACGCCGTGTCAACGCATGAGCTGTTGAAACCAAAAGATGAGCCGTCGTACAGCTTAGCGAACAACAACATGTGCACCATCACCCTGCCTCATACAGGTATGTCTTAGCAATATTAACTACTAGCTTCTCCCCGCGTATTCACCCCGAACTTCCTGTCCCTCGGGAATACTGGTATAAACTATATGTTACTCGCTGGTAATATAGCTTACCATTGATGAAAAATTTTTTAAAATCAGTTTAGTGGTTTAGGCGTGAAAGCGTAAAAACAAACAAACAAATTGGAATGCCCATTTATGATATTAGATATAATATTAGTTAGGATTAAGAGAAGGAAGTTTTAATTATTGAATGTTCGGACATTCCAAAACCAATACGACTATACATTTTCAACGATTCTCCATTTTTTAATAATTTATTTTATACTCACGATAAAAACCAAGAAGAAGTTAATTTGATATAAAATAAGAAAATGTGTCTATTTTTAATATTTCTCAAAGGTCTGAGTTGATTATCCATTTATAAGGGCGCATTATTTTAAACATGAACAGCAAATCAAAAATAGCCTCCACCCGTCTTGACCTAAATATGGATTCCGTTCTGGGCTAACGATACTATCAGCTACCTGGGTACCTCCATATACACACTCATAGGTACATGAACTCATTATATTAAATTATTATTCGTCGGAAACGTTTTATGGAATAACGTTTTAATCAATTCATAAGTGTTTTATATATCAAGTGTAAACATAATTTAGGGTCGGAAATCTCGTGCAGCCGGCAGCCATAAGTAACGATATAAGTCGGGTAACGTATCGTGTTACAATATAGTAAGCGTCTAATTATGTTCCACTAGCTTTAGCCCGCGGTTATACTTTACGATCGATTTATTACCGTCGAATTTAAGAACTCTTAATACACGCTAGCGCGTACTGATTTACTTGGAGTACATTTTTGTGTTAGGAGATCAGGTTATTTTTGCAATTAAGAATCAATGATTCGTTTTCATTCAGAAATTGTTTTGATGTAAATGTCATTTTTAGGTCTTCTGAGTTTCATAAATTTTCATTAGAGAAAAAATACGCGATATATTCTATTATTTCGTTCCTTTGACACTAAACAGAAAAGTGGTATCGCTTGCAACAAGTACTTCTAACTCGCAGACTAGCAAATTGAAATCCAAAATTCTAGAGCTGTATTGAAATATGAAATATTTTATGTACTTTATTAATTCAAAAACTTTTTTGATCGCTACGGTTAAGGATCAAATGCAAGCGAATATAAAAACTGTAGTTATGTTAAAAGTATTTTATTTGAAAATACATAATATGGTTAAATAGTAAATTGTAACACAATTGACCTTATCATACTTACCGATATCTTAGTCTGTTGGTTTATTCAGGTCAATATACCGTATCGGATTTCGTACAAGTACTAACAAAATAGGTCAAAGTAACAGGATTGAAGAAAGAAGCCTGAATAAAAGGAAAGCGCTTTACAAGAGATAATATTGGTAGTTGAGAACTTCTAACAAATAAGAATAAGACTAAAGAATATCGTAATAAAAGTTCGGTGACTTAATAGTTATCGATGATGGAAATGCATTCAGTTTCCTCAGTACTTAATTCGCATTCCTTGCGTTTGATAAATGACAAACAATAAATTTGCATTTTATAAACAACTTTCGGCCAAGTTATATAACCTGGTAGAGTTTGGGCAACCTAACTCCCATATTACAAACTCTATCCCAAACACTTATTGTTGTAACCAGGTTTGTTGTCTAAGTTAGCCGTTGTAAATAAAAGCACAATATACATAATATTTTAGTTTCTAAGGTTAGTGGCATATGGACTAAGTAAGGGATGTAATATTTCATACAGTTCCACTTTCTGTGTTCAACAGGCGGCACATTTGCGTTTGTCTACACAATTATGAAAATGAAATATATATTTATACAAACCGCTGAACCTATAAATAATTCACATGAAGTTCAAGTACCAATCTCAAAAATATTTTGTTTTCATAAAAAAAACAAATGATTTCACGCAATTGATTTAATAAAATTATATTGGTACAAAAACATTAAGGATAATAATAATCAATTATTCATAATAATAACTTTTACATTTCATTTATTTTCTTAGATCATTTAAATTATGACAAATATAAAAAAACACTACCCCCAAAATTCAGTTCAAAATATTTGTGGTGTATACAGCGATAGCCGTACAACGCTGAATAGCCCGGGAATGTCTCTCGCACCGCCAGTTAATCAAATAAAAATGCAGGCGGTATTCATCGCTTGTTTGTAATTGAGCATTCCATAACATCAGGTCTATTATGTTGAATTAAAATTAAATCTGGTTCCAAATTAACACCCGTATTATTAATACATACCATATCCATCATGTTATTTAGTGCAGTTTTTTGTGACTACATATTTCATTACAACAAAAATTGATTTTATTATAACTGGTATTTCAAAATATGCGAGGTGAATGTTTACATAAGATATACATAATGTCCCGGTAAAAAAGGACCAGTTGTTAATCTTTTTAACGCTTGTCAAGTGCGATTGAAATTGCAAAGGTCAGCTCCTTATGTTACAATATTATATAATAATAGTAATAATAACAGCCTGTGATTGTCTCACTGCTGGATTAAGAACTTTTCTCCTCTTTTGTGGAGAAGGCTTTCGAGCTTATTCCACCACACTGCTCCAACCCGCATTGGAATACACATGTGACAGAATTTCAGCGAAATTTCGACACATGCAGGTCTCCTCACGATGTTTTCCTTCACCGTTAAGCACGAGATGAATTAATAATATTATATACTAAATGGTATAAATTTTAGGTGTAATTTATATGTAAGTAGATTTTTTCAGTTAGGTATTACTTAAAAATCCCTCTCCTCATTTATAAGTTTGGAATAGATTTCGCATACTATATAAACGCGAAAATTTTCTTTTGTATTAATTTTAGCAGCTACTCGCGGATAAGTAACTTTACAGTTTTCATTTAAGGAGTTTTATATGTATGTGATAAATCGTGATAACAAACTAGATTTAAGCTGTCCTTTTTTTAGTTGCTACTTGATTATATGTCCTATTATTTAACTTAGCTGTTTTATTATTTAGTTCCAATGAGACTACTAGAGAGATGGTGTGAGTGATGATTCGACGACGAATATGCGTTTTCTTGTATGAACTCGACTGATAGCCGTACAGAATCGACACACAATAGATGAAATGACAGAAAGTAATAAGTTATAGATATATATTTAGTTAGTAATAATAATAATGACATTCTAGCCGAATTAACTATGGCGTCTAATCCCACAATATTCGCGATTCCGTCGGTAATTAATACTATTACACACCATAAATGTATAAGTATATATTTTAATAGGTGGGTAGTCAAATAGGCAGCCTCCACTGACTATATGCATTGGCATTCATGTACAAGGTAACATTTTGTTATGAGACTGTACGGAATCCAGTACGTGATGGTGAAATAATTTTCCCGTCTGGCGATTGATTGAACTAGCTATATAAATAAGCCGAAAACTGAAACAAGGAAGGGGAAGGAGAAACTTGAATTTAATTATTTTTTCAATTTCGGCTTAGTATACTAGCAACGCAATTTTTACAGTTAAAAACTATAATTCGAGATGCAGTTTATTTTTTTTATGTAATGTCGGCGGCCAGATTCGGGAAGAGTGATCTGCACTAGACGCCCCTACCTTGCCTTTTCACGCCAGACCGTACGTCAGAATTAGGCGGTGACATCGAAAGCCAGCAAGCGTAGACTTGTGAAAGAAAGAGGAAGCAGGAATGAGGAAGAATAATTCCTCAGAGCACTCGCCGTAATAGTAGGTACTTAATGGAGCCATCCCAAAGGTGCGAGCTATACTCAACGCAAGATCGCGCCTGTGTTTTGTATATCAGGAGCAATTATTGCGGCATGAAAAAATGTCGCAGTTTGTTCAGAACCCCTAGTTTCCGTGAGATTATTTTGATAGAAGCCTCGATATAATCCCTTGGATTGAGGTCGCACCGAATATAAATTCTCAGCATGGCACTACTAGTGTTACAAAGCAGAGCTTTGCAAATGGAAGGTACAGGGAAAAAGGGTGACTATTTCGCTATGAAAGTGCATACCTGTATTATACCTGTGTATACCATGGCGTTGGACTGAAAAGATTATCAGAACCCCACTTAGCAATCAGTCTAACGTCCTCCTATTGAGCTCAACAACCTTCCTTCCGCCTCTCCTTAATTTTTGCACTTAAATAAGACACGAAGGCCACGCTTGTACAAGAATTATACAACAACTAGCGTTTTTCCCGCGGTTTCACCCGCGTAGTTCCCGTTCCCGTGGGAATATGGGGATAAAATATAGCCTATGTTACTCCCTGATAATGTAGCTTTCCATTGGTGAAAGAATTTTTAAAATCAGCCTAGTGTTTAAGGCTTGAAAGCGTCACAAACAAACTTACTTTCGCATTTATAATATTAGTTAGGATGTTTTTTATATTACTTATAATAGAATTAACCTTTTCTTTTTTTTTTTTTTTTTTTTCGCTGTGGAAATGCATTTACGCATACCCCCCGCAAGGTGAAAAGCGGGGGGTTATGTGGGACTCGACGGCTGAAGTGCAAGGCCGTAATACCCACTAAAACCACAGCGTATACTTCACCGCCTTTATGAGGGGTGCCAAGGGATCGCGTGAGCATTCCACCCTGACACCCCGACGGATAGCCCGAAGGCCACAAGCTCCTTGGCGACGGATGAAGGTGTTGGGCTCCGCCGCCAAAAAACACCCTGACGGCCGCAGAGGATAGGGAGGACGGCAACCTGACAACACCGCATCTCCTCTTCCTCTGCGGCCCCACCGCAACGCAACACATGGTGCGCCCCCATTCGGTCGCGGGAGATAGGGCGCGCGGCAACGCAACACCGACACGCCTCTCCTCCCGCGACCGCTCCCGGCTACAGGGGATGGACAGAACCGTCCCCCACAGCGACACACCCAGCGGCCGCAGAGGACAGGGAGGACGGCAAACTGACAACACCGCATCTCCTCTTCCTCTGCGGCCCCACCGCAACGCACAAATGGTGCGCCCCCATTTGGTCGCGGGAGATAGGGCGCGCGGCAACGCAACACCGACACGCCTCTCCTCCCGCGATCACTCCCGACTGCGAGGGACAGACAGAACTGTCCCCCGCACCCGCCCCCTGGGCGCATCCAACGCAAGCCTCCTCCTGAGGCCCACGAGGAGCGCCCCACGTCCGGGATCCCTCTTAGCTTCCCCGTGGCCGACCTTACCACGGGTACTGAGCCCCCCCACCACGACAAGGTGGAGATCCCACGCGGGGGGGATAATAGAATTAACCTGTTATTATGTGACGGTTACGTTTGCTGCATGTAGACGACTTCCAACCGCTGCAATTATCTTATCAACATTTAAGAGGAATTTTAATTATAAATAGAAATGTTCAATGTACGCTCCATTGTTTACTTTCATACTTTTTGACCGAAATTATTTTTTGTTTCACTTTAACCATTTTTATAGAAGATGTATTCGAGACATATAATATAAGTAATATCCGATTATTCCAGGGATTAGACCAAAGTCGGCCGCAATTGTTGTTTTATCATTAATAAGCCAGCGCTTGACCGCTGTTGAGCAACGACACGGTCTAGAGTGTAGCACTAAAAGGAACCTGTTTATTCTGAATTTGAAGACACCAAATTAACGATTTCATAATACACAAATCAAATAATAGGAAGCGGAATTCAAAATGAGGAGAGTCGGCTGAGTCATCAGGCAGAAATTTCAAGTCCTAAATTAAATGTGTGCGTAAACACTCATTATATTCCCTCACTTAAATGATATGTTGGAAAGACGAGCGAGACTTCAGTGGCAGCACCTAATGTGTTTCAGAGGAACGGGAGTGCACTGTGAATTTAGAAACCCCAAGGTGCTACTGAGAATCTCATATGATACTAGACAAGCAGGCAGGTTTTCGTCAACCAATCGCTGCCACCGTTCGTAAAGGAAATTTACACAACATAAAATATGAAATCTGACGAACTCAGGGAAACCTCTGCTCTGAGAAAAAATTAAATTCACAAATCAAGTCTCTAGTACTCCGAAAATAGTAATTAAGTGCAAGCCAGACCGGACGGCATTAATGACCGCGCAATTTACTCCGGGTATCAAACCCACTATTTCTGACGTTAAACCTATCAATGAGTTTCCGGCAGTTGACACATATTGGCAATCAAATTCGAACTCAATGAACAATACACAGTCGTAAATAATGTTTCAAGTTCGCTTTACGTAGCGCTTTATTGCTTGAGATTAATACTAGTTTTTAACGCGGTATTGTTTATAACTTAATATTTTACTATTAAAATAAGTACCGTTCGGATCGATTTATGCGGAACTGTAAACTTACAACAAAATACAAATTGTTTATAACATTAATCTCGTGGTATATCTCGGTAAGGGAAAGAAATATATAAATAATCAAGAGAAGGTTTGAAGTGAGCTAGTGTAGTTACATTCGCAACAGGGACATAACATTTTAGTTTCCAAGTTCGGTGGCGTATTGGCGATGTAAGTGACATTTCTTACAATGCCAGTGTCTAAGGGCGTTGGTGACCCCTTACCATCAGGCGCATATGCTTCGTCGTCCGTCTTCCTATTCTCTAAAATAATAATAATAAATATTAGAAAAGGTATGTTTTATAATCCTTCAAAACCTTCAATAACTAATGCAATAGCTGCAAATACTAAAGAAAAAAAACGACCAAGTGCGAGTCGGACTCGCGCACGAAGGGCTCCATACTATTATCTATAAAAACAGCAAAAAATCATGTCTGTTGTATGGGAGCTCCACTTAAATATGTATTTTATTCTGTTTTTAGTATTTATTGTTATAGTGGGAACAGAAGTACATCATCTGTGAAAATTTCGACTGTCCAACTATCACGCTTAATGAGACAGCCTGGTGATAGACGGACGGACGGACGGACAGCGGAGTCTTAGTAATAGAGTTCTGTTTTACCCTTTGGGTACGGAACCCTAAAAATAATAAAGAATTAACCCTCTGAGTTTCTTCTAGATTCTAGTTTGAAAATCAATAAGAAAGTGAATATTGAATAAAGTATTTTGAATTTGAACTATTTATAAATAATTTTCAAAAACGTACAAGAGTAGTACATATATATTAATATATTGATTCCCGGATCTAACTTGATTCAGGTCAAGTAAATATGTAAATCTATACTAATATACAAAGCTGAAGAGTTTGTTTGTTTGATCTGGCTAATCTCGGGAACTACTGGTTCGAATTTAAAAACTATTTTTGCGTTGTAGAGAGGAAGGTTTTAGGCTTATTTTGTAGTGAGAGTTAGAGTTAGAGCGCTTTTTGTAGTGTGGTATTAATATTTTTTTTTTCGGTACAATTGCCGAATACTGAATATCAATATATTAGATCCTATCGTGTATAGCATGCTAATAATTATGGGTTTTAAAATAATGTTTATATTTTATAATATTCTTAGATTTCGTTCCATCGTGCTGCGTTTTTTGGGTTTAAATAAAAATATTTTTCATAATATATATACGCGTTCAACCACGAGCTAATTTATTCACGAAATTTTAGATCTAAGTTTAGAAACAGACTGTTTATATCCTGTATAACATCATTCATCCACCACATGTACGTTTCCTCACAATATACTCTTGAGTAAAGACATAATTTATTCTTCGGTTAAGATTAACGCATTCTAGTTGGACAATCTCGGTTAGTTTTCGACATAGGTATAATAAATTACAACGTATATATTACATGACAAAAGCGCATATAAGTACAAAGTACCTCATTGTTTATGTTAACTAGAACCATCTAAGGTGTGATGACATCACCATACAAGTCATACCTTTGCGTTGACGTGCTCAATCCGATAGAATTTTTATATAATGCTAGCTAATGGACGGCATGTCAAATTCAAATTCAAATTCAAATACTTTATTCAATATTGAAGTATTACACTTACTTATTGATTGTCAAACTAGAAACTACTACCGGTTCGGAAAAGAAACACCCAGCCCTGAGAAGAACCGGCGAAAGAAACTCAGCGGGTTGATGTTTTTGTTTTTTTTTTTTTGTCTGTTTTTTGTCTTTTACAAAAAAAAAACAAAAGGAAATAGCCATGCGGCGATCGTCTCATTCCCAAGGTGTGCTATCATCCATAAATTCATTAATTGTATAATAACCTTTAGCACACAAGCGTTCCTTTACAATTTTTTTAAATTTAGTAACTGAAACATTTTGAACGCTTTCTGGGATCCTGTTGTATAAACGTACACATTGCCCCACAAAAGAGTTACTGACTCTATGAAGTCGAGTAACGGGAGTAATTAATTTGTGTTTGTTCCTTGTACCAATGTTATGAGTATCACATTTTCTCACAAAATCATTAATGTGTTTCCGTACATACATAACATTACATAGTATGTATTGAGAAGCAACAGTTAATATTTTAATTTCTTTAAATTTCTGTCTTAGGGATTCTCTAGCTCCTAGGATATAGATTGCGCGAATAGCCCTCTTCTGCAATACAAATATCGTATTGATAGCGGCCGCATTACCCCACAGCATAATGCCGTAAGACATGATACTGTGAAAATAACTAAAATATACGAGACGGGCCGTATCGATATCGGTAAAAATCTTATTTTTTTAACTGCAAAAGCCGCAGAGCTTAGTCTATTCGCCAATCCGTCAATATGGGGGGCCCACTGCAACTTGGCATCAACAGTAATGCCAAGAAATACAGCGGACTCAACTGGATCCATCGACTCCCCATTGATATGTACATTAGCTTTTACATTTTTTACATTTGGCGCGCTAAATTTTACAACTTTTGTTTTTTTATTATTTAACATAAGATTATTAACACTAAACCAATGTACTATATCAGAGATAGCATTGTTTACATCGTCATACTGTACTTGTTTTCTTTTAATTTTAAAAACCAAAGAGGTATCATCAGCAAACAATACTATGTCATGTTTATTACCTACAAGATAGGGCAGGTCGTTTATGTAAATCAAGAATAGAAAAGGACCGAGTATTGATCCCTGAGGGACCCCCACACCAACTGAAACCCCAGGAGATCTTTTTCCATTAACGTCGACCTTCTGAATTCTATTCTTAAGATAAGAATTCAAAAGCTCGAGCGCACCTTCTCTGATTCCATAGTGATTCAATTTCCTGACCAGAGTTTCATGTTGAACACAATCAAATGCTTTGGATAAGTCACAGAAAATCCCTAAAGCGTCCTGCGACTCCTCCCATGCTTCATAGATATTCTTAATAAGTTCAATGCCAGCATCAGTTGTTGAACGACCCCTTGTGAATCCAAATTGTTTTCTATGAAGCAGATTGTGTCTGTTAAAGTGAGCAAGCAATTGATTTAAAATATTTTTTTCAAATATTTTGCTGAGGGTTGGTAGTACTGAAATTGGCCTGAAGTTATTGGGGTCTGAAGAACTACCAGATTTAAATATAGGAATTACCTTGCTATGTTTCATCAGGTCAGGAAATACACCACTCTGAACACATTTATTAAATATTATTACAAGGTGGGGCGCAATCACATCAATAATTGAATTTATCACCTTTACAGATAAACCCCATAAGTCAGCTGTTTTCTTAATCTCTAAAGTCTTAAATGTTTTTAATATATCATTAATGCTTATACTAGAGAAATTAAAGTTAACAGTACATTCTCTTACATTTTCTTTAATCAATGACTCAGCAACAATTGGAGACGAAATGAGCGACTTTGTTGTTAGAACTGGTATGTCAGTAAAGAATTTTTCAAAAACAGAAGCAACCTCCCGATCGTTACAAATCACTTTATTGTTACTAATAACAGACATTTCGGAGCTGCGGAAATTAGTTCTACCAGTTTCACAATTAATAATGTTCCATGTCATTTTTATTTTATCATGTGCATTTTTTATTTTATTTTTAATATGTAATGATTTTGCCAAAGAACATACATTTTTAAACAATTTAGAATAGTTAAACAATGTAACATGTATTTCAATACCTATTTTTTAGTAACAATGAAATTTATAAAATACGGTAGATCCACTGTTAAAACATAGGGCTGGATGCAAGAGAAACTGGGTGAGGTGGTGGCTTTGCGTTTCACATTTCAGACGGGCCTGAGGAGGACGAAAGCCTCGTGGCAGCCTCGCCAGGGATGGCCCGGCGCTGTCGTATGCATTAGCGAAAAGTGAGTGGGCTTACCTTCGCCCCCTAAGTTGAGTGATGAGTGCCGAAGACGGCCATCACAGACGTTTAAGTGGTTAAGAATATGCCCGCCGACCCGGGTACCTCCTAAAGGTTTCAATCCACTCATCACTGAATATAAGACTAAACAGCAATACTTAGTTTTGTTTTGTCCCGGTTAGATGGGTGAGTGAACCAATGTAACTATAGGGACACCGTAGCACCGATATCTTAATCGCAAAAAACAGCCCATCGAACTTTTCAAACTCCCTTGACAGCCCAAAGTAGGTACAACGGATATTATAAGAATATAACGTATCTACATTACATTCTTATAAAAAACCACACAACGCAAAATAATAAATAGATGGACAAAATCGCCGACCATCAGGTTGGTTGAGATTCTGCGGACCACTTGCAAATCGCAAGGAGTTATTAAACAAACTACACACACAAGGTTACACCTAATTCACATGGTTGTCGTCGCATAAGTAATGTAAGAAATGAATAATATTTCGTATGCCGCGAATACCGACTCTACGGTGGTGCCTGTCTATCGACCTTTATTATAAAATAATCCCCTTCAGAACAACTTAAATATCTCAGGATCTACTATAGAGCAATTTCATTGGTAAAGTACCCAGCATAAGAGTGTGCAATTAGGGAGTTAGCAGTGTAGCAGCCTCGAATGTCGTTGATCTTCTACCTGGTCACTTTCCTATCGTGTCGGTATCGTGTCTGTGATGACAATCAGATTAATCATGTTGTAAACATTTCAAACACTTTCATGAAATATGAGGAGGTCATAATATAGGTCATTGAATACAATAATTACAACGTTTAAATATAATTATCCATCAGAATTGCATATGACCGTAGGTCTGTTTCCATCATTTCACGAGTGAGACTGTAGCAACTGATACTGTAGCAACTTTCGCTCAGTTAGCTGTCGCAGTAACATCCTTAAGACGTTCTTCTTACTGAGCTCTCGCAAGGGCTTCGATTATTTCGACTGAGTCTCAGTTCTCAGCTCCCCAACCGACACTGGTAAAGTCAGCAGGTCCACCAGCAACAAAATACCGAAAACACAATCCTTGAGTTTGGCCACTGATAAAAAATCAACCGGTATCATTCATTCAAAAAAGAATCCTTACTCATAAGCTGCAATATTGAAATATTTAAATCACTTTTAAATAGAAAACTAGTATTTTTTTCCCTTTATACCAACAAATTACATAGCCGTCATTCTCATTTAAAATAAAATTAAATGTTAAACAAATAATTGTAACGTATCTTAAATTTAAATAAAAGTACATTATACTTTGACTGTCGTTTCTTAAAATAACTTCGGGGCGGGGCTAAATTAAAAATTAAATATTAAATACTGATTTATTTATATTATTATTGATTTGACATCTATCATAACACTAATCACCAGCTAAATAATATAAATAAGGCCGTTAGTTTTAAAATAACTAATTGCCGTAATTTGCAAGTGTATCATAAAGAGAGATTAAATGAAATAGTTCATTTATAAATTTTAATACCTTTCATTAATATTACCACGGAGCTTTCACAGTTTTATATCTACGTATTGAGCTACAGCTTATAAGCTGCTGGGCGACGGTGACTACTCGTCTGTTAAATAAAATAAATTTCTACTCAATTATACGGTATTATCATTTCGTCATTTTTCGGTCTGACGTACAAAGATTTTGTACCAAACACTTTTAATGACATAATTAACGATCTGTTAGCGCTTTCGTTTTAATGAATGTATATGGGGCTTTTATTAATCATCATAATATGACAAAATTGATTTTATCTGTAGTTCATGACGTAATAAGTTGATGTACCGATTTTAATTAGTGTCCAGTCGTCTACCCTCTTTGAGTAACACTAACGATCATAACTGGCAAAGAGGTTTTATTATCTCTGATTTTAAGTAAAATGGATAATTGACTGTGTACAGGTTTCATGTAATAATTATAAATATATTAATCATAATACTTCTATTATGGTTTTTATAACGCGTGCTGTATAAACAACTAATAAGTTTATTCGCATTTATTTTTAAATAAATAAAATCGAATAAGTGACGATATCTATTTTATAATTGCTGCATAAAACGTTGAAACTAAATATTAGTATTATTCGTGAAGGCTCATAAAATAACTTTAGAATTTGAAATTGCACATGATTGAATTAAATATCCAGAATGTTGATTCTATCGAGGAGAACCTGCAAAAAAAATCATAATCATATTTATAGTATATTAATTAAATTATATTATATTATAACTTTAATAAAAAAAACTATCTTACACCTTTCGCTTTTTAATTACCAATATTTGAATGGATATTCAAAAGGCGTGTGTAAACACTTTCGATTCACAATCAACAAAATCAATCGAACCTACAGGATCGTAAACTAGCCCGTGCCTAATCAGATACAAATGAGAATTGTGAAACGTACGCCGTTTAATGCGTACTTACCTTTTTACACTTTTTTTTACAACACGAAAGCGTCTTTGTCAAATGTAATTGTTTTTACAAAGTCTTATTCAACTTCACCTGTTTGTGTGAATCGAATCTGAATGCTACACAAACTGAATTTTAAACCACCTCAACGCATGCAATTGTGTAGAACATTCTGTACTACACAATCGCTTTTGTCGCTGGTTTACCGACTTTTGTCGATGATCAGACTTGAATACTATAATATGTCGTATTTTATTCTGCCTATCAAGCGTTGTGTAAATTGTTTTTGTGTTGTCGTACCGTCGAAGAGGATTAGGAAGAGGTACAAATGTTTGACATGAGGATGCGTGCTTTAAGCATGCGTGAATCTTAACCTATGATCGTGGATTCAAATCCGGGCAAGCACCATTGAATTTGCATGTCCTTAATTTGTATTTATAATTCATCTCGTGCTTGGCAGTGAAGGAAAACATCGTGAGGAAACCTGAATGTGTCTTATTTCACTGAAATTCTGTCACATGTGTATTCCACCAACCCGTATTGGAGCAGCGTGGTGGAATAAGCTTCAAACCTCCTCAAAAAGGAGAGGGGGCCTTAGCCCAGTAGTGGGACAGGCTGTTACGTTACGTTTACGTATTTATTAGGTGATAGCTCTTAACGACATAAGTCAAGAGATTAGATAAAACTGTAAACATTTTATGTAGATCTAAACTAAAAATTCAAATGTCTCCTTTGTATTGGTTATTTCAACATCTGAAATTTCGAACGAAATTATTAAATTAAATAGAAAAATTAAAGTTACTTTACGAAGTTAGGACTGGAAGCTAGTTATTATATGTAGTCAGTATCGTAGTGAGTTTCGAGTGTGTGCTTACAAAATAGTTACCGTAAACGTTTATGTCGAGTCGTGTTTTCAGCGAGTATTTTGCACGATACCTGGATTCCAATTAATTGTAGTTGTGTTCCGCTGCAAGGCAGGAGGCTGAATTTATATTACAATAGACAAGGACGGATCGTTTATACGTATACATTAAATTTTATAAAACCGGATTCTAGACAGAAATATTTCATATAATTAAATGAAATGAAATAAGTATATTTTTAATCAATGAAATATTTTCATTTTATATTATTTGAAATTATTAGACATATTCTCCTTATAAGGCTATTCAATAAAATAATCAAACCTTATTTTTTTATATACTACATTAATCTCGAGATGAGATTTTTATTTTAAAACGTTTATAATGAGAATTCAATTTATCCAAAAATACTCTTAGTTTTAAAAAATAATATCTTAAGTCTAAAGAATGTTAAGAAAAAATAATATACTTCTATCACTAAATATGTTTTGTTTAATTACGCTATGTGAAGCAATTATAGTATTAACGTTATATTGTAAATCTAACATACTGTATAATAAAAATAAAATTAGACACAAGATGCAGAGAAAATATTTCTAAAAAATATCTGTCGAGGTATTGTCAGCTTTTAGCCACAGTGGGCGACAACGGGGTCACGAGGGCGCGCTTGTCTCACTTTGTCCATTGGTGAAAACCGTAAGAAAATCCGTTCAGTAGTTTTTAGATTATCGCGTTCATACAGACAGACAGGAACCGCGGGGGACTTTGTTTTATAATATGTTGTGATGTAGTGATACAAGTAAGATTCCATATTTTAACTTTATAATTCCTCTAACGTGAATCTATCTCAAATTCGGAATGCTTCCATTTCTTATGGAACCTTTCCGGAATTCCGGAAAAGATCCCACTGATAAGAAACGGCAAGCAATTATTAACACTTTTTTTATCCTCCTTGAAAATTAAAGAAAATGAACTTCACGCTTTTTTATCGTCTGTATAATATTGTATCGAATATTAAGGCGCATGTACACGCAAATTATTGTTTTGTATAATCGTGCAAAACGTTTGCATAATTATGTTAGTTGTACGTAGGTGTTGATATTGCGTGCAATATAGGGCAGAGCTTACCGCAGTTTACACATTAATTGATTTGACATCGAATGTAATCGATTAAACGCGTGGCGATAATTCATTTACGATGCCTTTATCATCATTTGTTTAGTTTAATATGAATAAATGCACATATAACCGGAAATAATATTTAATATTCAACAAATATTTTATAGTAATTTAGATAAAAATAAAATTAAAAATATATAGTTTTTGATAAATTTATCTTCATGAAAACTTCAATTATTATTACTTCCCTGAATAAGTTAATGTATATTATATATAACAATTATTTATGATAACACAAATTCATGTAAGAACAGATTTAAATTGCGTACTATTTCGATTAAATCATAGTACCTTAAAAAAAGTAAATTTACAATCCTTGGTAGCTTTTATATGGCTTGTAAGAGCGTCTTGGACACGATTCCGAAAGCGTTCTAATTTAATTTTCTTAGAAATCAAATACCGGGTTACTTATTTTTTATAAAGGAAAGGTGTGATTTTTGTTTGTTTGTTTGCTACGGTTAAATATGGGCGGATTCGAATAGTGGTAGTGTTGTAGTGGTTTGAAAATTAAGGTTTATTATGAACGTGTAAATTCCACTTTAAATTATTCGGATCCGACTTTTGGTTTAGAAGTTACGACGGGTACTCTAAGTAAAAAATGTCACTGTTTGAACAAACTGTAACTGTCCTACGTTTAGTCTATAAACAAATGAAGTCGCGGGCGAAGTGCGAGTAACTAATAAAAAAGTTATAGAGTAACTTTTACACTTTTAGAAAATCATTGCCGTAGGGAAATAAGACTATATAATTATATTATTATTTCTTTTATATCTTATATAATTGTTGACTGCCTCGTTGGTCTAGTGGCTAGGATTAAGGCTGCTAACTCGGGGGTTCTGGGTTCAATTCCCAGGTCGGGCCAATAAAATGTTATTTAGATTTTCTGTCGAAAATTCTCAATAGCAGCCCGAAGTCTGGAAGTTGGAAGTATGAACACTCCCGTGCCTCGGAAAGCACGTAAAGCCGTTGGTCCTGCGCCTAAACTCTTTCCGGTCGTGTCGGATTGCCATCCCATCGGATTATGAGAGTTAAGGAATAGAGAGTGCACCTGTGTTTGCGCACACACTTGTGCACTATAATATGTCCTGCGCAGTTGGCTGATCTCTCTTGAGATTGGCCGCCGTGGCCGAAATCGGTTAGGAGGACCACCACTAATTATAGAAAAGGTCATATTACATAATTATAATATGACCTTTTCTTAAATCATTTTCCGAATGTTTTAATAACTTTTTTTAATTCGATTGCTAATCATATATATCATTAAGATTTAGCGCTAATCTTCAGTACAGGATATACCTTGAATAATAACAGAATAGAAACAGTAAATAAAATAAATAGTACAAAAGGCAGTTTTTTCGCTGAGAGAACGATCTCTAAAAGACAATCTTTGGATAAAGTACATAAGATTAATAAAGCGGTAAGGAGGTGTATAGTTTAAGTTTGTATTCCGACGCACACTCGACTCAGTGAGTCCCACAAATACACGACCCCCATCTTGTGGGGTAACGAGTAAATGCGTTATTCCAGCGACAAAAAAACAAAAGGAGTACGGCCATTTAAGAAATAATTTTATATATATTGTATGAAAAAAAATAATCATGTAGTATTTCAAATTTTATTAAAACGATTTTGTATAGTGTATACAGTTGTGGACATTAAATAGCTCGCATGATGTTACGTCGCTCGTTGGTCTGAAATAGGGGTCGGCTTTCATCTATTTCATGAATATATGGTTTAAAGGCTACTGCAAATCTGTGTGGATTGATATTTTTTAAACAAGGAGTAAAAACAAGAAGCGCTAGCGGTGATCGTTTTATTTTCAAGGCTTCCTAATATTTATAAACTCTTTGATTGGAACTTTTATCGTTAGATTTCAAACATGCATTATAATATATATTTTAACAGTCAAACTCCGGTTGTACTTGATAGAGCTATAGAATGCGTTAATGTGACTTAGCAAGACGATTGATTTAGACTTACATTCGATTTTGATAATAATTTTTCTCATATTTTGTGATATTATTGTATTGTGCGCTCGGACTTCGGGGAGCTATCTAGGTAGGTACTACCCACCAGCTATTCTACCGCAAACAGATCGCAGCGCTAATTGAGATCAAACATACTGTGCAATTTGGACCAGTAGTTGATGGATAGATAGATAAGATATTCCAAATAATCGCGCATGTGTATTGAGCTATTTTGTTAGATTCGAACACTAATTGTAATTGGGACAAAAAAACATTAAAAAAAAATTAGGTCATCGTGTTATGGCAATATGTAAAGTTTGTGTTAAACTTTTCTTTAGCAATGACTTTTGAAAAGCACATGTCCACGTGATTGTATATGATCACAAGAGCAAAAGCTCATAATTAGTTATCTACGTAGTATTAATTACTAATACAAATTTATAGTAAATCATTTAATGCTTCTTAAATTTAAAGAGGCATATTTATGAATGGCGTGCCAATTTTTTAAAATACACAACTTATCCTTGTGTGTGTGCAAGTCTATAGTGTCCTTATAGTGAAAGCCAACGTTTAATGAATTAAGCTAAACCTTGTTTTCAATAAACTTATTTTATCGTTTTAAAAATATCGATGCATGGTAAAAATATATCCGGTTAAAAGCCGTAGGCGCTTTATCCACTATCACAAATTAATCTCTTAAAATGATAATTCATATGTGCTCGTAAAATCTTGATTTGTTGGGATATTCGTGTTGTTGAAAAAAATGCATTAAGAGGGATGATAGGAATTGAAGATTAATTTGTCATGTTGCTTCGGCACTGGTTATATGTACTTATTTTACTTGGTATTGATACCTAAGATATTACGCGTCAGCTGAAATGGATATGGTCTCCTATAAACGTCATCGGCTGGTTACGGCGCCATACTGGTTGCCACGTCACGAGCTTATTAGAGAAATATACTTTTTTGACCCCTTTTAACGTAGATGTCGGCGTATTGACGTCATCACCACCAGCAAGTTATATAAAATGAAAAAAATAACCAGTGGCACCCTCACCTTCTCTTCGGTGCGTCACGAGATCGCTTGCGCATATTACTGTATTGTAAAGACGGTTGGGCCGCTGTAGGCTTCTAATCCATCATACAGATAACCCAACTAGTCCCAGTGAAGCTTACGGGGGCACATAACACTCTTGCATAAGGAGACCTTTATTATCCAGCACCTTTCGCTGCCAAGCATGGCGTTGATCACCCTCGAGATCTCCGCCGAGTCCTCCTAATCTAAGTGGCATTTGTTCTGAACAAACTAGTGTTGCAGTGTCTGTTCAGCTTCACAAGCTTGTCAACTTACTACCGCACATTAATCTACTTATCTCACGAAATGATATCTAACATATTCATATTAAAAAGCTGTTGAATTTCGTATCGGGGATCTACGAGTCCGATTCGAGAGAAAATATTTTTGCATTTTTGTTAATATTGGTAAGATTATATGAACATCTATTTGGATATATTATAAAAATTATCAATGCTCTTCAAACTTCTCTAACACTGAAAACGTTCACACGTTTGAAGCGTGCCATGTGACATGCTCATCATTGAACACTTTTGTGATAACAAACACAAAGTGGTGCTTAGTGTGTTTGAGGACGCGAATGTGGTTGTTTAGTGAATAGTTTTTCTGTAATAGGCTCGTTAATAAAGTCGTTCGAAAAATATTTAGATCTTAGCGAGTTGCAACGAAATAATAGAGTGCCTTGGCTTCTTGTACTATTGTATAGTTTCAACTATATTTTTCTTCATTTGAATTCCGAAATCAATGTAGAATGTATGTTTGTTTAATACTTTCTGATAAAAATGATAAATACGCGGGTTTCTTGATTGACGTAAATTAATAAACGTATATATAAAGTAAGTCTACACTCTGGATCCTTCACACAATTATAAAAAAGCCTGCTACTGCTACTAATACATGAGGTATTGAGTGAGGCAGATGTGACTGAATCAGGTCGTAACGCTTAACTTAAGGACTACACACCTATTTTGACACCTATTTGGACTCTCATTGCGCAAATATTTTTTTCGTCTATAATCTTTCTCTCACGATTATCGTAAAAAATATTCATATAAGTATATAAAGCATCTTTGAATATCCATAAATGACAGTTTGTTTTTTAAGCTATCTGGAAATGAAGCAATTAGCTTTGTGTCCAATTAAAATTGTAACCTTTCTGTTTATAGTAATTGATATACATGAGTAAATTATAGATCATAATTATGTTGTAGTATTTCGTGGAAATTGATACAACGTCGACGTTGTATCGAACTATTATTGTATAACTCAATTTGGCATTTACATCAAAGTAATTATTTTTTAACATAAATTATAAAAGAAAACCAAACAAATTCAAGCCGAATTTATATCGGTGTCCTGTGCAAAAGGGATATCGATAATCCTTTAAATTTATTAATTTAGGATTACCATCATGGCATGGCAATAGAATAAGAATTACAAATTAAAAGTGTACAATTTAATGGGTCTAACGGTAAGAGTTGCCATATTTAAATGTGACCACGATATTATATAATCAGAATAGAAACGATGAACATCTGTTAGTTGTTTCATATAACATATGTCTTTTTGTGTAATATATTGTCGTTATTAGTAATATCCAATCCGCATTGGAGCGGCGTGGTGGAATAAGCTCCAAAACATTCTCCTTAAAAGAGGATTAGTGACCTTAGCCCAGTAGTGGGACATTCACAGGCTGTAACTGTTACTGGACTGTTACTGTAGTAATATCAAGCTTATGCCGTTGGTTTTTAAATCGATTTAACGAATGAAATAATTGATATTTATACTAACATACATGAGAAATTACACAAACATTAGACCATTTGATGTTACATACAAAGTATTACGTTTGGTATAAGTTACCAAATAATCACACGAATAAAGGGAAAATAACATTATTATTGAAAATCGTGGACTAATATTGGTTGTGACAAATAATATAAAAGCGACGGTTTCGTCAATACCGCAATCGTGTTATATATACTTGTACATTATATGGCGTCTAACCAAATTACTTTTCTAATACTGTTTTATCAACAAAAGGTTAATACATTTTTTTTTATTGTATAGGAAGGCGGACGAGCATATGGGCCACCTGATGGTAAGTGGTCACCAACGCCCATAGACATTGGCATTGTAAGAAATGTTAACCATCGCTTACATCGCCTATGCGCCACCAACCTTGGTAACTAAGATGTTATGTTCCTTGTGCCTGTAATTACACTGGCTCACTCACCCTTCAAACCGGAACACAGCAATACAAAGTACTGCTGTTTTGCGCCAGAATATCTGATGAGTGGGTGGTACCTACCCAGACGAGCTTGCACAAAGCTCTACCACATAAACGTAGTTTGTTTTGTCAATATTATATTATATATTTACTCAGTATTGAGAGATTTACCGGCTATTTACTTTAATTTAATTTTTTTCTTAAATTTTTGAAACAAAATTTTGTATATTATCAAAAAATTTAAAAAATAGTAATATTTGGAGAGAAATTAAAAAAAAAAGAAATATTGTATAGATGTATAATTATTTGTTGTAATGGCAGTCATGTAGACTTGGACTTATTCCACTAATAGTCCACTGTTCCACTAATAATCCACTTGTTTTCTTATTTCTACCTGAAAATGGTGGGAAAATAATGAATTGAATATAAAATGAATGTAAAATTTAGGCAAAGAGAGAACTCGTTGAATTACTAGTTGATTTTTTTTCTATTCCAGTCATCCGACTGGAGAATGAAGAAGTGTGAACATCACAGTTGGTCTTTGGTGAACAACAATAATAATCATACATTAGTTTGCTTTAATTATTTTCGATCGTTTAATCCTCAAACGTCGTGAGGAAACTCGCAAGTAAAATATTTTGACATTCCGGTTTGAAGGGTGAGTGAGCCAGTGTAATTACAGACACAAGGGACGTTACATCTTAGATCCCAAGGTTGGGGTCGCATTGGCGATGTATGTGATGGTTAACATATTTTACAAAGCCAATGTCTATGGGCGTTGGTGACCACTTATCCTTCAAGTGGCCCATATGCTCGTCCGCCTATATGTACTATAAAAATAATATATATTACATAGCACTGGAGTCGCAAGGAGAAATCATCTTCAAGTCTATTACTTTACTTTTTACTTTATCGTCAAATGGTGAATCAGGCAGAAGCTTCGTCGTTTTTGAAATATAATAGATATTATTTTATAAAAGCAACAAACTTATCAATAGAAATAAGAAAAAATAAACCCTTATACAAAGCTACTAATGCGGCTTGACCTCACTTCTTTGTATCATAACTTGTCTATTCTCATCGATAAATTATAGTAGTGTTTATATTACATATAAAATAACACAATATTTTTAATTAGATGGATACTCGGAATTTCATCGTTTCAATTTCATTGTTACAATAAATGACCAATTTGCTGACAAAGGACTGATTTGCACCCCCAGTGACTCGTGATAATTTGAAAAAGTGTGAACTTTTTTGTACTTCGTTGATTTGTATTACTCTTATAATGTAAACATTATTAATTTATTTATTAATTCATTAAACTTTTTCGTATCAGTCTCAATCGAACAGACCTTTCCTATTAAAAGTGAAGTTTGTGATAATTTTAATTTTCTCGAAATGATTATAACATTATTATAGTGATTAGGATTATTTCGAACATTCGTTACCGCATTAAACGATTTTGCTTGGGAGCACAACGATTTGGTTAATATTTAGCAATCGGCTTAAGCTCCCTTAGGGTTTCCACAACATTTCTTTAGCGACGTATCAGATGTATAACAACGTTCAACGTTTAACAATTAAACGAACAAACATGTTTATCAGAGGTAGTTCGATAGATTCGCTAGTTTCGCATCAGTATAATCAAATTTGTATTTTAGGAAGCCCAAAGAAAGCCCAAACTAAATAACATGCTTAATTAATAATTATAATACAATCAATCAATTTGTATAATTATTAAATTTATATTCGTCTTTAAATGGCGTATATATGTATAAATATTGCAGATAGAAGAGTCTTTTTTCCTGGCGATGGAAGTGCTTACACTGCTATCTTCTAAATTTCGGAATGCCGCCTTTGTTCCACACGTGATTTGAACTCGGTATCTTCGGAACTAAAGTCATAAAAATTTAGCTGCTAGACCACTAGGCACGTAAATAAAAATGTTGAGCTAACGTTCGAAATAATCTCATTTAAACATAATAATGATTATTGTGAATTTTCTAAGCTATATTCTATATAATAGGTGAACTTTAGACTTCAATATTTTCCATTCCATTTTGTTTATTTTGAATTCAGTGAAAAGCATAATATTAATATTAATTTTGCTTTCCATGCAAATTCTTTGAAGTAATACCATTTGTTTTTAAAATAAATAAATAAGGTTTATTTCACAATACAAGATTTATAATATACCTATGATAAAAGACATGAAGTTGTTTTTTTTTATTCTCATTGTATTTTGTTGACTATGTATTGCATTTGATAAAATTAATATGTACTGAGTTTCCGAGCCGTTTTTTTATTACATAATCAGAATTTTTAAATAGTATTTGGATTGGAACTTTATGTTGATTAAATATTATCAAAATTGTATTTTTATTAGCATCGCTATGAATTGTAAATATAATAAAGTTAAAGAGATTACCCAAATCTCGCTAAATAGTCCAATATTCGGCCATATATCGCTCAAGGTCACAATAAGATATTAGTATTAGTACTTAATAAAAACAATTATTTTAATTTAATAGTTTTTTAGAGAAAAATCTTATAGTTTATAACATTAATCAAAAAATTAATTCGAATTTCGAAATAAAGTAGAGCTGGAATCTCTAGTTTTTATAATTTAGAAAAATAAAAGTCACACCGAATGAAAAGTGAAAAAGGTGTTTTTTCTTCACGTAATTTTTATCACTTATTATCTAACGCCTATCGTAACCTTACCTAGAACTTTGCATTATGAAGCTTTATTGTTTAAAAGAACAATTGCCCTTTGTATTGCTATCGGTATTAAACTCAGGTTAATACATACGTAATCGTAAAAATGTGTCAAAGTCTGATTTAATTGTCCGACAATTAGTTTTTTCTACATCTCAACTACATGCATTAAATTATCATAAAGATTTGTTTATTTTCAAAGGAGTTTTAATTGTTTTTTTTTTTAATTATTTCCATTATATACTTTTGCATTTATGTTTTGATCTTTTACGATTCCGTTACAAATCTTATAAATAAATTAATTACATATATACAAGAAAAGATAAAGTTTATGAAAAAATATAAGAAAACAATAACGTTTGTTTTATATATAATTTGTTTATGTTTCCATAATTATAATAATGTTGTTGAATGAAATAGTTTTTTCCCAATACAGAACAATATCGCATTTCTAAACAAGTATCAATCTTTTATACAGATGAGCTATATTAATCCACAGATAACTCTTAATACAATTTTCTAGGTGAATAATTATGCCCTACGGGTCACCCCCTCGAATGTCGCTAATTGGAGATTGTATATCTTACCCAGGGGCAGTGAGGTTTGCATTCATAGACGTTTAATAAAATATTTTAACATATTATCTTAATTTACGGCCGTCAGTTATCATCGCTTTTTATTTTATGAATAATAAAATTCATTCCTTCATAGTTTTTCATTTTTTTTTAATTTAAATGAGCTCGATGAAAATGCCACCTGACGGTAAGTGGTCACCACCACACACGCCACATGGTTGTTAGTCATCAAAAGGTTTATGAGCTATTATGAGAATTTCTGAAGCATTCTAATTTACACGTTTTTACCACAATATGTGAGGAGAAGGAGTATTGGGACTTACAAGCGCTGAAGGCGCCGAAATATCCAATAAAAACCCGGTACCCACTCCGTCTCTTCGAGGAACGTCAAGGGATCGCTACCGTGACGTCACTTTTCAGTCAAGTCAGAAAATTGTATGTAAATGACCACGTGACTTTTCGTTGAGAGATGTCATTCTCATACATTTTTTTAGTTTTCTATTAGCGTTTACGATTGTAGAATGTCAACTTGGCTAGGGCCTCTGAAAACAATTTCCACCCATATTTCTTTCTTTAAGATTTTACAAACTGGAACATTTTTAAAAGTAAAACAGTAAATATCTTGATCTAAAAACAATTAACGTAGTTGAAAGAGGTCGTAACATTGTAAATTACATTGTTAAGCAAAAATCCACAAACTGTGTATCCATAAATAAACCTTATACAATATCTTACAATAATCTTGTAACCTAATCGCGTTCTATAATTACATCTAATATATTTGTAAACGATGAAATGAGAGGAATTTACAAAAGAAAAATACATACGTCTGCTATTGTAAGCATCACGCGCGGTATTACTGGATAATTTATATTAAGACTCGAAGTAGAAAATTGCTTGTAGATCAATATCTATATAAATAAAATGATAAAGGTCTGCAGTTGGGCGCGCATCATGGAAAAACTACTGAATAGATTTCAATAAAATTTTCTAAATTTTATTTAGCTCTTATCAAAAACAAAAATGATTGCGATATCTTCATTTAATAAAAAGTTATTAAAGTTTCACGAAACAACTATTTGTATATGCACTGCGTGTTCAGTGATGTATGTTTAAACAAAGTATATTTTTGCTTGCGATCTTTTGATGTTTTTTCCTTCGTACATAAAAAATCTTTGTTAATATATCTAGCAACGCGGACGAAGTCGCAGGTATCAGCTAGTTTGACATAAAATAGTTCCTAAACTCTATTATGTCACCCTAAAATTGCAAATACGGTTTAGATTCTAAGTTTACATTGTAGGCACGGAACAAAAACGTTATACTGTAAACTGTCCATAGACTGTGAACCGTACCATACTGCTTACAATTTCACGAATTATATTCAGGTAGATTATAATCTATCGCTACACTTTATTATATAAAATCAATAAGGATTTATTTTGATATTATCCGTGGTAGAGCTTTGTGCAAGCTCGTCTGGGCTGTTACAACCCACTCATCAGATATTCTTTATAGCAGCAGTGCTTTATATTGTTATGTTCCGGTTTGAAGGGTGAGTCGGCCAGTGTAACAACAGGCACAAGGGTCATAACATAACGTCTTGGTTCCCAAGGTTGGTGGTGCATTGACGATGTAAGGGATGGTTAACATTTCTTACAATGTCATTGTCTATGTGCGTTAATGACCGCTTACCATAAGGTCCATATTCTCGCCTAACTATACAATAAAAAAAAGTTTAATAGACCTTAATAATATAACGTTAAGAATCTTTGAGAATCGATACTACTTCCGATCGTAAATTAAATGATGAAAAGCGTCTTGCGGCTTCAGGTATCTGTATATTCTTTTAATATTAAAATTACGACGTCTTTTTAATATTTCATGATTAGTTCAACGTCGAGTTTTAACTTATTTCATTCATTATTGCGCTCTTGACGAGGATGATGATAATTATGTAGAAGTTAAATTGAATTCTTATGAACAGCTACTGAAATGCATTCTTGTTTTATGAATTTTATTAAATGCTTTTAAATGTAATGTACATTACTGCTATATACATCTGAAAGTAAGTATGTTTCAATGTTTATCTGTCAACTGTATTGATTGGATAGTTAAAAAAAATGTATGTTGTAGTAATTGCGAACAAGTAGTTATAATATAATATATAAATAACGTTTCAAAACATTGGAAGGTTAATTTATATTCGTTATTAAATGTTTCTACTATCAACAAGCAATACTTAGTATAATTGGGTTCCAGTTTGAATTGTGAGTGAGCCAGTTTAATTACAGGCAAAATGGACATATCATCTCAGTTCCCAAAGTTGGTGGTGCATTGGGGATATCCATCCATTTATAACATAAAAAATACAATTAATGTTACAGTCTGTTTATGTACATATATAAATGGACTAGGCGTAGACCTCTTCTCATAAGGAGAAGGTTTTGAGCCCTTGCCTCCGCTCCTCCGATGCGGGACAGTGCATATACTTGTTCCACGAGTTTATTCCCAACATCCAGATTCCATGTGATGTTTCCCTTCACCACCGGATACGGGATCAATCATTTACATTTTTTTATCCTGGGACATTATTCACACAAGGACTTCTGATTCCAAATTAAGCAGAGCTTGCACTTTGGAAACCAGATAACTAATATACTACACATACAACTTTTCTAAATACATTCTTATATATATTTTAAATTATATGGACGTTTGTATATTATGTGTGGTTTATTTAACTCTTTGTCTCAAAAACTAAGTATTACTTACATCGATTGAGGACAGGTTGGCTTAGTTTAAAAAAAAAGGACTAAGTTTTTTTATTTAAACATTATATTATTCGCTCGAAAACGATTATACATCGAAAATATACCTTAATATATATATTTAAAAAAACATAAAATGTATATTGATATTGAAAACCAAGTAGATAAAATAAAATGCGTGGAATGCTGGTATCATTTTCTGTATAACCGCCATTCCGATTTCCATAGCAGTACATGAGGCAACCCTCACCAGCGGTGGAATTTAGACGTTGAGTTAATGATTAAAAAAAAAGTTATACAATAAAAGCAAACGTTACGTCAGAGGGAAAATTACAGGTTGTTATATGTCTTTACTTTTCTAAATTACACGAACAGCCTTGAACTTTAGAACAAAGACAAAGACGTATAGGATCGATCGTTTGTATTACCGCAAAGTAAAATGCCATAAGTAATACGTTATGCGATGGACGTAATTAAAATGTGCAAAGCGATCAGTGTTAATATCAATAACTTTTGCTAAATATTTCAGATTACACAGCAACCTAAAGTAAAACACCATAGGATAATGATTTATTGTCTCAAATCTAATATGATAATTTTCACATAATAGCCGTAACATACTTCAACAAATCTTAAAGTCCATATTACAAAAGCCTGGGTAATTCTCGCCGAACTAACGTTTCACAATTGTTATTTGTTATTAATTTCGCGAACGATACGGCTGTAATGTTTTATAAATACGCATTGTTCATAGCATACAATGCCCTGGCGGCGTTCGAACATGATACGGACCCTATACTGTCTGACGCATTCTTTGAGTGGAAAGTGTTCGCATTTTTACATAGAACATATATATGTTACCGGATAATTGGAAATACCGTTATATTCTAAAAAAATCTAGATATTTTAAACTGTCGACCAATTTCTTCCTGCTTCTTTATGCAAGCCTGTCTGGCCAAGCCCACCCGACAGTTTCTACGCCGTATTTAGCATGTCTATTTATAAATAGACAAAGATAATTTCGTTCTATTTCTTTAGCTTATATATTTGTTGACCGTTATTTTTTTCGGCAGTTCTTGACGAACTTTAGTTATATCAGTAAAAATAAGAAGAGAAAAATATCATAAAAAAATATGTTCCTGAAATATGCTATAGTGTAAGAGCCATTTGTAAGAGCAAACTTGAAATTCATTGCAGAAATCGATTGTAATATATCAACTATTTCATACGCATAATAATAGTATATCACCAATTACGGTTGTCAACATTTCAGGGGTGAGTAATAAAGAAAGGTTATGTAAGATTACAGCTGAGAAGAAATCGAAAAATATTCACCGAGTTTATAATTCTTATTCAATAATTCTTTTAAATATTATACACATCACACGGAATTATTATCAGAAAACATAAATCAAATAATTTCATTATTATTATTCCCAGAAATCTAGTATTCATATAAATATTCACTACCCCACACTCAACAGGGTATGTTATTTGTAAGTTTTTCTTCGGAAATGCTGTTTATATTTTTTAAATGAAGTTGAAACTACAACGAGCAGGTAATTACATTATTATGTACGACGCTCAATAACTCTGATAATTAATTTACCCACATACAACAATGTATGTCTTATCTTAAACACATCTTATTACATAAATGTGTAACTTTTATAAGATATTTAAGAAAAAATTGTAATTATAAATACGGAATTCTAATTTTGAATGTCTACTACTCTTGAATCGGTTTCAAATTAAGTTAAGAGGAATATTTACTTCGATGAATATTCGACGATGAGAATGAATATTTCTTATACGGATAGCATGTTGCAGTCGAAACGTCAGTGCGTCAGTCAAGCTCGTTAGGACGAACCTGATATTCATTGAATATTGTATACAAAGTTTATAGACACATCTAGGGGTTTAGAATATTCGGCTTCTCAGTTCAAAGCCCTATTGACCCTCTAAGCAGTTAAAGTTTTTCCATCATGATATTCCTGAAATTATATCACACTTCCCTATCGTTTTAAGACGTGTCGTTCCTTAACATGCGTGCCTAGTGAAGTCATCGAAATTAATCAATTGCATCAATTATCTGTGATTTCATAATAACTGACTCTTTGGCTATTTACGTTATTTTGGCTATTTACGAGTTACCAAACGATTTAACATTTTAAATAACCTATTCCTTAGTTTTTTTTTATAATACCCGGGAAGGCAAAATACTCTACTGCACTTGATGGTAAGTGGTATTAGAGTCCAAACGCGACGACGGCTAGTGCAGTTAGGAAGAATGATTTGCACTAGCCGCCTCCGCAAGATGCTTCTTCACTCCTTGTTTGAAGGAACTCATGTCATAAGAGGAGGAGAACACACACATGTGTGTGTGTGTGTGTGTGTGTGTGTGTGTGTGTGTGTGTTTATGTGTGTGTGTGTGTATGTGTGTGTGTTATAGGGTTCAGTTTCATTACTTAGTTTGCCAATATCTATGGGCGTTGATGACCTCTCAGGTGGCCTATATGCTCGTCCGCCTACGTATGATATATAAAAAAAGAATATTTGTTACTTCTTCACGCTTTATAACAGGAAAAATATGACATAATAAATATATTTTTGCCTAATAAATTTATAATAAGGTTTTTGATTACGACGCGAGCGAAATGCACTAGTTTTGATCGTAATTTTTTTTACAAATGTATTTAAGTACTTGCCGCCAGTTTTTGGAGATTATGAGCAACGTCAGATTTACTCATATAATAGATAAATATTGGACGCACTACGATAAAAATTGGAGTCCTGGGTCCAAACCACAGTTCAGACCTCTAAAAAGTTTTTGCTTCTTTTTGTCGAAAAATAGCTGAAAGATGGATATGCGACACTCCCGGGTCTAGGAAAATATTTAAAGCCGTTGTTCCTGTACCTGAACTCTCTCCGGTCGTATTAGATTATGAGAAGAAGCTAATAAAGCGTCCACCTGTGTTTGCGCACACACTCGGGCACTATATGTCCTGCGCAATTGACTTATCTGTTTTGAAATTTCGCCGTGGCTACAGTCGGTTAGGTGGACATCTTTAGAGCAAATAACAGTAAAATATTGGTCATTAGAGATGGATAAATATATCTAATTATAAAGACGCATTACATGCATAGATTGTATATTTACAATGATAAGTATTGTAGTTACCATGGGCAATAATGTTTAGGTTTATGCGGCTACCAATACTAAGCCACGATTCCAAGAAAACCGTATTCGGAGGCACGTGCGCGCAGGATCGGCTAAATCTTGCGTACAATTGTTAACATTGCAATAACACAATGTTCTATAGTCTAGAACTCTAGAATTCTTTGGTGAATTTCTGGTTAATAATGATATCACTTCAAGTGCCAATCAACCAAATGAAATATAAATTATAGAAGTAAAAGTATATGTTTTAGAAAAAGAAGTCAAATAAATTTTATAGGTTTATAAACTTTAATAACATCGTTAAATTTCTGGCGGAATGAGTAGGTACTACTTTGTAATGGCTTGATTTTTCTTAATAACTATATGTCTTATTTTAATAACCATATATATTTTTATTTGCATTTTGGTACTTTGCAGAAATTCAAACTATATAATGTAACCAAATTGTTTTTACTTATTAATTTATAAAATTATAGCTAAAATCTTTGTTCATGACTGGGATCTCCCCGACCGCACTTTTTATTAAATATGTCTTATTACTGGAGCTGTTTATAAAGTAACTTATTGAAACTCTCTTATGATATATGAATATGATGATAATAGTTCAACTAATGAATTATTACTGAAATTAGTAATGTAGCGAAAAGTGATCGGAAATCATTGAATCATATACATATGAACGAGTTTTCGAATATTTTTATAGACCGTTTGATTTTTGATTAATCGTAACGACTCAAAAAGTATTTTAAACATATGGAATTTCGTACTTTTTGTAACATGATATTATTCTCCAGGGACATCGGCGTACGACGGTCGTCTTTGTCTCCAAGACGGCCCTGACACTTCTGAAAACCCAATACTCAAGGGCGATGAGGAGCTGTCGAGAGTATATCAAACTCTATCATTGCCACCGCTATCACGGGAGGAGGCAACTAACTCCAACAGGTAATGTAAATTGACTGTATGCAATATTTTAAACCAATATGTAATAATATTTTCTATAATAACTGCGAATGTTGTATTGTGTAATTATTTGCCCATTTATTTCCCAATAATATTAATGCAGTCGCGAAGTTATAATGATTATTCCGAAAAGTGCAAATTGCTTTAAGATTGAGTACTTGGAAGAGACAATATGTAAAAGGAATGAATAAATGATCGGGTATTATTTGCAGCACCGATACAAAGAATAAGCCAAACACTCCGGCTCCAACTAGTCCAGGAAGTGCGTCTGAAATGAAGCCCCAATCTACGACGCCAACTTCGCAGGTTCTTACCAAGCCACCATATTCCTATGTGGCTTTGATAACAATGGCTATACAGAACAGCCAGACCAAGCGCGCAACCTTGAGTGAAATATATTCTTACATCACCAAAGAATTCCCATTCTTTGAAAGGAATAAGAAGGGCTGGCAGAACTCCATCAGGCACAACTTAAGCTTAAACGAGTGCTTCATCAAAGTACCGAGAGAGGGTGGTGGTGAAAGGAAAGGGAACTATTGGACTCTTGGTGAGTTTATATTTATTCACAGTTCGTGGAAGTGCATTAGAGTAGTCATACTCTAATGCACGATGCGCGAGTTACTGTCATTAGCCGCAAGTATTACGTATCAAAGAATCCTTACATCGATATCGCAAAGCTCATGCTGTAATATTATGTAAGTTAATATCAATTAAAATCTTGATACGAAATATTTTTTTATACACTATTTTTTAATATAAGTGACGTGTTAGTTGTAAGGTACATACAATATTACCAATTTTGGTTGCGAGTGTATATACAACTTCCATTCTATGTGCTATGCGAATAACGTAGCTCGCAAAACCATGCCACGCAAAAATGCTCGCGAACACAAATGGAATTTACCAGTTTAAAATCATATTATCAAATTTTCATAAGCTCTATTGATTCAACATTTGTTGAAATATTCTTTATAAAAAAATACCACAGCAATTATGTAATGTCCGTGCTGCAGCTGCAATATTTGGACTTTTTGCTATGCCTTAGATTAAAATACGGATCCAGTCGCATGGGTAGTTTAATTTTTACTTATATTTTGGGATCAGTTTTTGTGAATATAGAATTATTTTAGATCCCCAATGCGTCGATATGTTCGAGAACGGAAATTATAAGAGGAGGCGTAGGATGAAGAGGCCGTTCCGTGCAACGCCCTATCCCAAGACTTTATTCGGAGAGGGCTACGTGACGCATGTGGGCCAGCACCCGCACATGCAGTCCATCTCGCTGGGCCACAGAAACTACTTCGGGTCCACTTCTCCATATCCGCCGTCGTATCCGCGCTATGATACGTAAGTTTAAATTTCAGATTATGTAAATAATGTCTTTGCATGAGTAATGTTTGTGTTGATTTTATTTATGGGATCATTTAAGTTGATCATGCGTTTAACTGAAATACATCTCTCATTGTAAGTTATTTAACTCGGTATAAGATTCGATAAATTCCTATCACAAACCGTGATCCGTGTCGTCAGTGTAAGTACAAATTATCTTATGTAAAAAAAGTGTCAATTTAAAAAAAAATAGTATATCAATTTTATATACGAATTAATTGCATTCGAAGCAGAAGTTTTTTTTTTAATAAAGAAGTTATGTTATAACTTCAGTTGAAAGATGCGTAACGGGAGTGATAATGACAAATTTCAACTTTTAAATTTTAAATTAAAGATATCCTTATAAATCGAATTATTATTATTATTTGTAATTTAAAATAGATAAACTAATGGTTAGTTCTGGCGTTGGCTATCGTTATCTAACAAACAGTGGCTGCGATTAGTTACACGAGAATTTTAGGCATAATTTTTTTAACGAACTTTGGTACAAATGCAATAGCAGACAAATAATTTTGACCAGCCGGTATTACACGTGTAGCTTTCCATATCTGAACGGCCTTAAGCGAAATTCAGAGGCTTTTTTTTTACTTGTTCGTGTAATAAAAAAGATATAGAAAATTTTAGCCGGATTTAGGATGAGTAATCCTATCATGGGTGGTTTTAACTGCAGTTACAATTTTTATTTGCCCTGACATTATTATACTTTATTTATTAATTTCTATGTGTTACTCTGGCACGCCGACTCTTATGCCGTGACAGCAACCGGCAAGATGCTCTCTAATACCGTTATCCTCTCACCCGTCTCTATTCGAATAAAATTAAAAATATATTAGTTTTTTAATGACATTATATATTTGTATTGGCTTAACTCGATATTTATTTAGGAAGTAAACGTTTTTTTCTTCAGTTATAGCTTATTTCAGTAACGTCCAATTCCGACGTTTCACTTCTGCCGGGCATCTCGTGTTTCATTTTACATACACCTACCACTGCAGCTATTTTAGTGACAGGCCTCGCTTTACTTGAATTATAAACCTTATTGGAACTCAAATAGCATAATTACTTTGAAATTTCATGAGAGGCTGATAACGGTAATAATTAATATAGAATTTAAAGAAATTAGTTTAAAGATAAATTTCTGCAGAATAAAGCAATAAAATAAAAACAAATTAATTTTATAGTGACATTATTGTATAGATCACTTCCGGCAAAAACATGAATAAATTATCATATTATAAAAATAAAATTGGGTGAATTTACATTACGTATTTTTATATGTCAGTCGATTACATGTTTACCAGTATAACTGGATCCTTGTTGGTCTTATTTGACCTTTTAGCTGAGCTTATCATAATCTGGTGTTATAAGTATTGAAGGTTAGTTCAATAGCAATATAGAACTTTTTTCAAGTTTTTTTTTAGAAAAGGGATGTTGGTATTTTTTAATATCAGGTCTTTTGACTAACTTTATGGCCGGTTGTCATTATCAAAGACATGCTGTATTAGATATTACAGTGAAAAGTTTCTGGAACCTCTTACTCTCATAATCCAATGAGACAATCATCAATAACAGCTTTATGTGTTTTTCTTGACAAAGTGTCGAATTGTCGAACTCCGGGCTGCTCCTGATACAGGACTTTAACTTAGGTCCTCTTTGAATGAATTATATATGAAACAGGTTGCTGGAAAATTTTATTTATGAAAGTAAATCATTCAGTTGTAATACTAAATAACTTTCATAGAACAGATGTTCGTAATTTTTTTGGTATCTTTTATGGGTATTTCCCATAAAAGATACCAACAACATTACCATATATGTGTTTCTCTAATTAGTGCGAAAATATATTAATCCGTTCCAAAACTTCAACAAAACTCTTGGTGTTTATTTAATTGTAAAACGCAAATCATAATTTCCTTTGATGTGGTTTTCATTTAATAAAACAGTCATTTAAATGGAATGCATTAAAATTAGAATTTAATCATAATCTAATTCATTACTCATTTTTCATGCAATCATTAGAATTATTGATATTGACTGCCTCGTTGGTCTAGTGGCTAGATGAAAGGTCGGAGACTCAGACCTAGGTTTAAATTCCAGGTCAGAATAATAACATTTATTGCGTTTTATGTCGAATGCTCTCCTGTGCCTCGGAAAGCACGTAAAGCTGTTGATTCTGCGCCTGAACTCTATCCGTTCACGTCGAATTGCCGTCTCATCGGGGCTTTGAAATGATTTATTGTCCATGTAGATATTTGAACAATAAGTCATTTCAAAATTTAGAACCAAACCGCTCGTCTGCTACTCTAATATAAATTAAAAAACCCTCTTCATTGATGTATACAAGATTATGACATAATGTAACAAAATAAATTGCGTGATCATCTGTGTAAATTATGTGCAAATGCAGTTTCGCCCAGCAAATATTGATAAACGCCTCGGCTCGGATTTTCAACCCTCTCTAAAATTTGTATTATCCGCGTCTGTTTCGAGCATATGATGAGTATGGTGAATTTGCCTGCAGTATACCCGCTCTGGGCCATGTTTATGGTTATACTACGAACTTCGTGGGTTCCGAGAATAGCGAATTTAAGCATAGAAACATCCCTCAGAGTATTAAGTCTAGTTCGAACTAATCCAATTTCAAGAAATAATCGATAGATATTAGGTATATTTAAGGCGTAGTTTACAGAATTATGACCATGCATATAGTTCGTGATACAGTTCATAAATTAGTTTCCTAGAGATATTTGGGAAAATAGGTTTGACGAAATTTGGGAGGATTCTCAGGGATATCTATGACTGATTCAAGGCATTCTTGGGAATTAAAATTGTTTGACCCTTGTAGTTACACTGGCACACTTAAAAAAAGTCAGAGGTCAAAAATCTTTAACATAGAAGCGTTATACGTATTCTTGATTGTCATAAATCTACCGCTGAGCCGGATATAAATACCTCAGATACCTAAGAGAGCTGCCGAAAGAAACTCAGCGAATATTTATTGTTGTCTCATTTTTTACAATTATTGATATTACAATGAATGTTTTTTTTTTAATTGGAGGCATTTGTTTCATTCCCGAAAACTCAACATTCAAACCGGAACACAATCGTGCTAAATGTTGCTCTTTAGTGAAATATCTGATGTTTGTATAAAGTTCTTCCATCAAGTAATAGCCAGAAATAATACAATGTTAATTATGATTATACAATATTTTTTAATATTTAATTATACCCAGTTTCTTACTGATGAACCATGGACAACCATATTATACTCGTAATAAGTACTCCAATTGTTAATCACGTTGTGATTTCATGCAATGGAAATAATACGATTATCAGCGGATGACTTTGTTGACTTTTAAAATTGGTTTCCTGTACAGCGCAACGTCAATTAAACACAGCTTAATAGCAAATCCACGATGATAATGAAGCCCAGATTGCGATGATACAAAACAAGTATATTTCTTTTAAATTGATAGATTATTATCCATAGTTTTTATTTCAATTTGTGAATTTCATATTTCATTACTTGTTTGTACAAACAAAGTATATATTCGTAGAATCCATTTTGAAGAACATAAAAATATTTATTTAATAAAGAAAATGATCAGATTATTTTGAAATTCGTATTCAAAACAAAAATATACTTTAAAAAACAAAATATAAATACCCGAGTATCGTTTTATTATAATTAAAATAATTAGGGTAACAAAAAATATTTAAAAAAAAGTCTATTCCTTTACCAGATTATAAAATAATATTCAAAAATCGCAATTTTTCTATCGTAAAACAACAGTTTGTATTGTTGTGTTCCGGTATGAACGGTGAGTGAGCCAGTGTAATTACAGGTACAAGGGGACATAATATCTTAGTTCCCAAGGTTGATGCGTGATCTAAACGATGATTAACATTTCTTACAACGCCATTGTCTATGGGCGTTGGTGACCACTTACCATCAGGTGACCCATATGCTCGTCCGCCTACTTATACAATGAAAAAAAATCAATAGATAGAGCTATTTTCGGAATACTGAAAAAATACTAAACCTATTACTGAGAAGTCACTTTATCTGTCGAATGACTATATAGGACACAGTCGACTCCGATATTCAGTTTTCCAGAATAGAATGAGGATATTTTTTTAATTTCCTTTGTCAATTTAAAAATAGCTTACTTAGAAATTACTCATTACAAATTTTATACAAATCATTGTGTAATATCATATCGATATCAATTTAATATTGATGCATAAATATTTTTATTGAAACGAAAAGATTGACTCTGTCCAATTCACGCATCAAATAATATTATTTTACGTGCCTTGCTTATAAACGTAGTACAGTAAACGATTAGTTCAAAAGTGATTTCTCTCTTTCTATCAATAGTGATATGACAATCGAATGAAGTAGTCGCGACATTGTTTAACTAATCAGATATTAGCGGCAACGCACCTCCAAGTCTTCGGATCGTGCAGGTGTCCATGGGCGGTGGCAGTCACTTTCCATCAGGTGAGCCTCCTGCTCGTTTGGGGGCAAAATAACTTATCTTACATAAAAAAAGCAAAGTTTATAAGTAAGAAAGTCAAAAGTTGAAGTATAAGTTGTAGTGTAGTGTGTAGTTGTACTTTAGAGTATAACTTTAAAATCACTCGCGGAATTACAAACCATTTAATTTTTCTGTATAGTCTATACGTATTGTACAATTTAGAACATATTATATCCCTCACCTTTATAACTTATTATACTGTTATTAAGTTATTATACTCGTAGAAGATTGCAGTGACATTAAATAGAATACAGCGATTGTCGCGGTAATTGCAATAATTTCATTTGTAACATGACATTTGGTTAATGTCGTGCTGCATGAATCATCTTTATAATTTATACAATATTTTTTTTATTTAAAAAATATATTATAATTATAATGAAACTCGGCATGAAAACTTAAAAGATATAGCGTTAATTGAATAAGAGAAACGCGATTAATGAAATAAGGCAAGGAATGATGATGAGACTCTCTGGATAAACATATAGTCTTTTTCTTATAGCATAGCAAGGCGGACGAGCATATGGGCCACCTGATGGTAAGTGGTCACCAATACCCATAGATATTTGTATTGGAAAAGATGCTAACCATCGCTTACATCACCAATGCACCACCAACCTTGAGAACTAAGATCGTATGTCCCTTGTGCCTGTAATTGGCTCACCCTTCAAACCGGAACACAACAATATCAAGTACTGCTGTTTTGCGGTAGAATATTTGATGAGTGGGTCGTACCTACTCAGACGAGCTTGCACAAAACTCTACCACCAATATAGTGCTGTCAGTGCTTTTTTATGGAATGCAAGTGTGCGTTTGGCAGGTCGATTGTGAATTAACAAAATTATGTTTATATATAAAAAAAATTGTACTGCTTCCAAAAATATAACTAACTTAATACTTTTAAATAGCGCTGCTATAATCCGGGTTGATATGTAGTATGTACACAGAAATTCGTGCGATGCGATGCGTGCAAATGCAGGTTGCCCTACGGTGTTTTCGCAGAACACTTGATGTGTTATAAAAACAAATGTAGTTAAAGAAAGCTCAGTGAGATTTAAATCCGTGAATTTTCTGTTACGATCAAATTACTTGTAAGTACTCGGGAATCTCAAGTTATCGTTTTCTAAAACTTTTCTTATTGTTTTATATAACATTGGCTCTCAAATATTGAGTTTGAAATATAATTAAACTTCGTCGATAGCGATTTCTATTTTTGTAGATAAATAATCTTTTACTACATAAAACAAAACACATGATTAATTTTTATATATAATTTATAAATCAAAAATATATTATTTGGACGATGGGTTTTTCACATGTATCGCAAAAAATTGACACAAAGGTCAATTGAGACTGATAAAAAACTCCGAATATTATCGGTAATATTAAGTCAATAAGTGTTTATATTGTTATCGTAGAAGTTAAAGTTGTGTTATCGATAGTTTCATTGTAATTATCAAATTTATCATTTAGGTTTAACTGAAGATTTTTGTTTTTTTATTTCATAGGAAGGCGGGCGAGCATTTGGCCACCTGATGGTAAGTGGTCACCAACGCCCATAGACAATGGCATTGTAAGAGTTGTTAACCATCTCTTACATCGCCAATGCGCCACCAACCTTGGGAACTAAGATGTTATGTCCCATGTGCTTGTAATTACACTGACTCACTCACCCTTCAAACCGGAATACAACAGTACCAAGTACTGCTGTTTTGCGGTAGAATATCTGATGAGTGGGTGGTACCTACCCAGACGAGCCTGCACAAAGCTCTACCACCAAGTAAATAAAAGATGTATATAATATCCAAGTACTAGTACTAAGTACTAAGTATAATCAAAGATGTATATAATATCCAAGTACTGCCAATTCCGAGTAAAACTTCCAAAAATTTATTGGGTTGGCTGAATTTTTAGACGAATTACATTCTTCATCCCATTGGATAATGAGAGTTCAATAGTTATCATGCAGTGTACATTATAATATATAAAGTTTTGTCACTCTTTCGACTGAATGAAACATGACTGCTTTCGCCGAAATCAGTCATCCTATTTAAAGCGAGTTAGAAGGGACCATACCAACTAGAAATACCAACTTAGGTCTTTCAAAACAACCACAAGTTTTCCGATTATTGCAAAATATCAAATTGATAATTATTATGTATAACAATTGCCATGAGAAAGTTTATTACAATTCATAGATCAGCTATTCGTTACTAGTTTCAGTTATAACATTGATATTTCTGTTATTTCGAAACTATTTTAACTAACCATCGATTTACGTTATTATTGGTATCTAAACCATTTCCATTTTGTGCATTGTACGAGCGCAAAATTAATACTTATTTCTTGTGTGTGTTTTGTTGTTATATATATTTTGCTGTTATATATTTTTAATATCTTATCAGTTTCAACTTACATAAGAAGTACAATACTTAATTATGATAAAACATTACCGATTGGAATAATAGTAAGAATGCTAGTAGCCGTTGAATATCGCTTGCAGGGAAATATAAATCACCCCTTATGCTATCAGTAGAGGAAATAACATAGGGTGTTAGTATTATATCTATTAATTAACATTAGCAATTACAACTTTCAATTTGTAAGTTTTTAAAGAATTAGTAATTTTTCTATTTTATAAAACCGAGGTAATCCATAGGTTGCTGACCATGACTTTTAAGCGGCAATTGTTGAGTTCAAAGCCGACTAGACACCGCTGCATTATCATTTGCTAAATAAACATCGCGTGCTTAGCAGTGAAGAAAACCTGCATACATATTTTAAATATTATTAAAATATGTCACATGTGTATCCATCGAACCACGTTAGAGCATGTTGGCGGAATTAGGTCTTAACCTCCTCCTCGCCTAGCAGTGGGACAATTACAGTCTATTTACTTTACTCAACAATTTTTCCTTTATGACGGAATCACAGTTCTACGATCATACCAGTGATTTTTATATCGCTATGCTAAAATTATAATTATTTACCAAAAGTTGTTTTTCACTTTATTATATAATTATAAGAGATACTATAATCGATCAGGTATATGACCTTATTTTTTATAAGGTCGTTTGGACGCTTGGCAACAGATTGCATACACGTGACTGATATTCCCTGATAACCGATGCAAGGAGGTCAAATAGCGCAGCAGTACTATGATTTCGTTATCAGCTTCTGCTGACTTTTTTATTGAGCGATATTCTTTGTTTCGTTATCAAATTATTCATTATTGTTTTTTTCAAAGAGCAAGTAAAATTTTTCTGTACTCTCGTAATCGGTGGTAGCGCTTTGTGCGAATTTATACGGGATACCATCACACATATAACATTAATTCAAACTCCATTAAACACTATTTTTTATCGATTTCTTATGGTTTTATTAGTGTACGATCTGATGTAATGATAGGTCGAAGGAAATAATACATTAGCTTGTGTAAGTACCTACTTGGTAGCGCATTCACTTTGCGACTTATATTTCATAGAGTTCAAGCGTCTGTAAGCGAAGGTGGTCACCCACGTGGTTGAACCCACTGCCGCCGTTAAAATGAAATGTTTATTTTACAGGGCACAACTTTGTTTGTATGTATGGATGCAATCTCTATTCCAAATAATTCTTCATCATCATAATTTTGTAGACCTAATGTAAAAACGGAGAATCCGTAATGACCGGCACAATATTTAAGTTAAAAAACGTTTTTTTTTTTATAATAAGCTTGAAATATAAGGTCTAATATAGAGTAGTATATAAGAGCCATAGGTTTGCTTCTTATAAAAGTAAATTGAAATAATTATAATGGAATATTTTAAAACAAAACTATTGATTTTCCTCTAGCTTGTATTAGTTGTACCCAACAATGGATAACATGGGAAGCAAAGTCTGTAATTTTTTTTAGTGTACTTTTTATATTCTTCTCTGTCGTCACACTCTTGGCAGAGTGGTCGTGGTCGTCATGACAGGGGTACTTTTTATATATTAGTTTGGTATTTCACTCCTTTTTATTTAGTTCATATGCTACGTTTTTATTATTTACGTTTGTGTAGGCCACCTATATACATCGAAGAAATTTAACTGGTGATACTATAGGGAAGTTGAATTTAAGGAGTGTATATGATTTTTTTTAAAATAAATAATTGCATATACAAAACGGCTTAATGTTATGATATTTCTGTATGACTTATTGCTAGAAATATCTATTTCGAACGAACTAGAAGTAATAAAAATATTTAATGTACATTATATATATATATATATATATATACATATATATATATAATGTACATATATATATATATATATATATATATATATATATATATATATATATATATATATATATATATATATATATATATATTTATAAATTAAAAATCGTTTAAAGCCGAGATGGCCCAGTGATAAAAACGCGTGAATCTTAACCGGATCGTGGGTTCAAACCCAGGCAAGCACCAATAAATTTCATGTGCTTAATTTGTAATTCATCTCGTGCTTAGCGTTGAAAAAAAACATCGAGAGGAAATTTACATGTGTCAAATTTCACTGAAATTCTGTCACATGTGTATTCTACCAACCCACATTGAAGCAGCGTGATGGAATAAGCTCCAAAAGTTCTCCTCAAAATAAAGGAGAAGAGGCCTTAGCCCAGCAGTGGGACATTCACAGACTGTTACTCTTACTCTATAGTCCACCATTATCCACCACCCATCGACATTTGACGATGGCAGAAGTTTGCTTACGTAGGCTTCACGCGTCTTCGAGAGTTCTGAAACGTGTCTCTCAAAGTTTACGGAAACGCTCATGCAAACTTTTCATTCACCGATATATTCTTATACTTTGTTTTGTAAGTTAGAGATACCTGCCCTTGGATCAAACTTTTGTGTTACGGTCCAACGGACCGATGCTAGACTATTGTTGCTTCTTTATAATTTTAATATACGATACCTATAATTTAAAAAAATAAAATAACTTTTACATTTGCCTTGGTCACAGGTTCTCCTTGTATTATATACCTCCTTTTAGTATGTCTTAGAGTAAAATTTTATAGATAAACAATATAGATAAATAGTAATGGAAAAACAAAGAATCATATAACATCTTTTAAAATCTGTGTTTATACGTGAAGAGAAAACTGTATATCCCTTTTTTACATTGCGCGCACGGATATCTTGGGTTTGGGATGGTTAAAGCAGAGCATGAAACTAAAATTTATACATAATATTTGTTACATATATTAATATTTTATTAAAATTAACAAAATCTTTATGGTTTCATAACTACTACTTAGCTGAATACTGATCTCACTAATTGTTTATGGATTTGACTTTAAAAAGAAGAAGACTCAGCATTGTTTAACTTATCCCACTCTAAATAACTTTTCCTAGTGGGCTTTGTGCAAGCTCGCCTTGGTAGGTATCACCCACTCAAGATTTTACCGCCAAAGAGCAATATTTAGTATTGTTTAGTAACGGTTTGAAGAATTACTCATTCTTTTTCAACCACTGTAACTACTGTTACATGTCGATTACTTACCGGTAGGTATTACCGGCCCATTTGCATGTCCGCCCACCTAATACAATAAAAAGGCAATAATAATGCGATTGTTCATATTTCATTTTTTATAATAAATATAATATCTTCAAGCGACGGATTCGCCAAGGTTATCCTCTTTCGATTTGAGTGTCACGGTATACAAAGCAAGCGAACCAGTGGAGGTCCTCGTTAAAACAGAGAGGGTGTCGCTGGATTTTTTAAGTTGGTATTCCGATGTTTGCGGCACATTCGGCGCCTTGGCGAGTCCCAAATATCCCCACCCATTGTTCTCGAGGGGGAAACGCAAAACCGCGCTTTTCCAGCGATAAGAAAAGGTATTTTGAATTATTAAATAGAAAAAAAAACGACCTAACATAGGTCGTGGGAGATCATTTTGTACCTTAACCTTATTAAAAATTGCCTCATAAATGCATTATTGTCTGCATTGTAAACTTTTTGACTCATAAACGTTATACTAAGACTTGTTTTTGGCTACCTCGTGTAATATTGTAAATCTTGTTGTAATAATGATACTATATTATTGGACAATAGTCGGCTACTATAACGTGTTCTTATTGGTCGAGAATTGTAGTAGGCGGGGTTACGTCACCGTTTCTTACGTTAATCTAGTGTAAACCCACATTTTACGTTGCGGTATTCATCCGTAACGAGCCGTTGCCTGCGGCTTAGAAATAAATGCGCTATTTACATGGACACGTTACGGACACGATACTTGAATGTGTGTGTGAGTTACTTCAATACAATATAGGTATTATTAAGTACAAAATGGCCTATTGTGGTGGGGGTCTCGAAATCTTAAGAAATAAATTAATGAACAAATGATGTCTTTAACAATATTGCATTAATTTATAATATTCACTTGTTTTCGTAAATTTAAAATCCAATGCTTTTTAGGGTTCCGTACCTCAAAAGGTAAAAACGGAACCCTTATAGGATCACTTGTTGTCCGTACTTGCATCCGTCTGTCTGTCGTCTGTCAAGTCCTTTATCTCGGGAACGCGTGGACGTATCGAGTTGAAATTAAAATGATATACTTAAGTTTGCAGTCTCTTGAAGCTGTGAAAAACTCAAACATCTAAGTTTACGAAAAAAAAAGATACAGCCGTTTATGCCGCAAGAAAACGTATATTTCGACACTCAAGGAAATCAAAATTGATAGGGTATTTCCCGTTGACTTACAACTACGAAATTTAGCAAGTAATACCGTCTAAACTACAAATATAGGGAAAAATCTGAAAACTATACATTTGTAATTATATCATAAAAAACAGGATCTTTATGCAAGAAACGGCGGTCTAAATTTTTAATTGAGTCAAACGTATCATGTGTGGTATCGTATGAAAGTCATTAATTTTATTAAACAAAGTTTTTGTTATAGTTTGTTATGCTGGGTATAGTCGATGCCCCATATACATAAAGACTTATGTACATGTAATAATCGGCGTAAGCTGATCAGCTTTTTTAACAAAAATATTAAATTATCCATAAATATTATCCATATTGCTTAAGGGGGAATATAGAACAAGTATGCTATCATTTTACTTAATTTAGCGCGAGTAATCCAGTTCAACGTTGAAAATAAAAAATGGTGGTAAAGTCGGTTTACGGAGGATAGTTTAACGTCAACATCATAAAACATTGATGAAATGACTGCATACTTTTATGAATAAAATTGAATCATTTTTATTGAATTATCATTATTCTGTATGGAATCAAGGAAGGAGTGAAATGAAATCTACAATTTAATTGATAAATTTACTTTTATTTGCACTCATCCTTTTTCATGCATGCAGCCAGCGTTCATCGATTTATTAGACGTGGTCACGTCAAAATATACATAACTACATTATAATTTCATTCAATAAAATTATTACATATTAATGATTCATCACGTTGTGGTAGAGCTTTATGCAAGCCCATATCCGAAATCACATCCGATATCACACTTATATCCCTTACTCTACCACTAACAGTACTATTGTATTGTTTTTCCAGTTCCATGAATGAGCCAGTCTAACTACAGGCACAATGAAAATAACTTTTTAGTTCCTAAGGCCAACCTTGCGTGATACCAGTGAAGTATTGGTATTGTAAGCAACGGTTTATAATTCTTACGCCGCCTATGTCTAGATGAGGTGGTCACCACTTACAATTAGGTGGCCTACATATAATAATTATACGAATTAGGGTTGGGAATTTCTTTTATCTTTGGTGCTCTTATATTAGGTCAATACTAATGTGATATGATTTATATAAACTTAACTTAAGTTTAAAACAATACACGATCGTCATCACAATTAGTTTGAAAAGACTAGAGTGAAGACAGTTACATTTTTTTGGGAAAATAAAGCCAAAGGTCCTAAACGCCTCGAGATTAATTAAGACTTGCTTGATAAAGTAGTATCATAATTGACTGAAATACCATTTATAAAATCAAATCCTAAAATTTGAAACATAAAGTGTATTTAAAGCAGTACTGTTTAATCCTAAAATCCCAGATAGATTACTTTAGGTTAAGTTTTTATAATAGTAAAACGGAAAAGTCATTCATATAAAATATATAAACGGTGAAGGCTTTTTTTTATTTAGACGTACAGCATGTCTCAAGTGTCGACTTGAAGAGATACAAGAATATTAAATCAAGAATAAGTCCCGGGACTTTGAGAAAATACTCGAACCAAGGCAGGGTCGAAACTTACTTAATTTTATTTTCAAGAAATAGTTCATTTTTAAACGAGTTTTATTATATACTCTTTAGTGATATAACAACCTTACATAAATATTACTTATCTCAATAAAATATTGGTGAAGATCACTTGATAAGGTTTCTTATCGTCAATTTTTGGTTATCTAAAATAAATGAAATTTAAATATACTTGACGCATACATTCTGATTTGCAGAATAAAAAAAATGTACTGTTTAAATATAAAAAAAACCCTTGACATGACAGCCTGTACTTAATTTTGCATCAGTGAGCTCATTTTGAGTAGAAGTTTTAGAACTTACTCACATTATGTTGTAATGTGCGTTGGTGGAAGTATAGCAGAATTTCAGTCGGAACCTCGGTGTTTGTATCCGTGGTATCAGTGGACTGTGGTTAATAATGCTAGTATGTATTATAATGAGCACTGAAATATTCCAATGCACGTATAATCTTGGTTATTAAACTATTGTTTGTCAAATAACCATTATTTAAAACAAAGCTCACTTACAATAAGTAAATATTAAAACATAATTTATTTAAAAAACTCAGATATTTGCTATTATATAATTGGATTGTGATCCTTGTCACAAAGCCAATCAAGAAAGCTGAAATTTTGATCACATTTCGAATACGTTACGTGTATATTTTACGACCGTGGTATCTTATAAATTCTGTATACACCGAGTAACAGGCATTTGGGAGAAGTGCTATGGTTTGACTATAATCGACGAAGAATAATCTGCAATCTAACTATTTGAGTTCACCGTGCAGTTCGAAAAAGTTCAATGACCATTAGTCATGCGAACCGAAATTGATCTTATTGTGTAAACATAAAATCGAGTTTCGGTTGTTCACATATTTCGTATTAAGTCGTGTTTAAGGTGTGTTATACATTTCGAACTCACGGAAGGTCAATATTATTGTTATGTTTCTACATATTTTAAGATTGTTCTCGATTGAAAATAACATTTGTATAGAATAAAAAGTACCGCAAAATCGTAGTCATCTTACATTCGGCAGAGATAATGAATGTAACATGTACTTATTCATTATTATTACCGACTGTATTTTATCACCAAAAAGATCGTAATATTGCTCGATAAATTTCAGATGAATTGCTAGATTACAGAGCAAAACTATCGTCTATAAGCTATTTATTAAAAATAAAATCGATCATAAAATAAAATAAAAATTACGAAATTCTATTCACCTATTGCTTAGATACAAACCTTGGCAAGCCCCGTGGACGAAACACGTGGATCTTGAACGTGTTATTAAATCATGTTATTTAAAGCAAAACTCCAAGACTGACACGTGTCGGCAGAATTCTGTAATATGTTTGTTTGCCAAACATAAGGAATAAGTTTCAAAACATTCTTCTTGAGAAGATTTTTGCCAAGTCGATACATAATGGTATGATAATTATGGAGAAATTTTCGACTACCATGAATAGCTTCATTAAATTAATTAATTAATAAAATTCCAAATAATAATCAAATAATCAAATAATGTTAAATATATAGTAAGTTCAATAATTAGGTTTATGTTAAAAATATATGGCTTATTATAAAAAACAAGAATATATCGTACACTAATATGAAAATTTGTCGATGACCTTCGAGGTTCAAATTTGCTTCACACCAAATTTCGTCAAAATCAGTTCAGCTGTCCATCTATGAAAACGTAACAGACAGATTCCCTTCCGCTTTTATATAGATAAGAATCGGGGAAATCGTATACTTTGATTTCAATACATATATGAATTAAATACACACATAAATTTAATTGTATATTGTTGACGTGTATTTTACTGGCTAATAATACTAAAATGAAAATCATAATAATCGAAGTTGAATAATACTAAAAAAATAACAAACTTACGACCGAATACTGAAACGTCAATCAAAATGAAGTGGGACTTAATTATTTGGAACGTCATTAATGTCAAAATTTTAGTATGGGAAATTTGAATTTAATGGCGTTCCAAATAATTAAGTCCCACTTCATATTTGAAAGACGTTTCAGTATTCGGCCATTAGCATAACAAGTAATGTAAATGTAAAGAGCTATTCGGTAAAATCGGAACTCAAGGCGGAATACGAAATCGTATAAGTTGATAATTACGGTTGAGGCGGATTTATCGTCAAAGATAAAAAATACTAGTTATATATAACAATAAAAGGAAGTAGCAGTCTGTGACACTTACACCAAATACCGTTAGTCACTGTTTTAGTCCTTGAAAAAAAAAAATGTTCATTTTTGTGTCACATATACCTAATGAATAACTAAGAAATAGATGCAATTAATTTTTTCAAAAACCATGGAAAGTATATTAAATAAATAAAATAACGTGCCCTTTACCTAGTATTTATTCCTGGTATGTCTAAGTCAAAATTACTGTGACACCTAGTATAATTACGTTGGTAGTATAATGTAATTTAATTTAATTTGTTGTTTATATTTACAGAATAGTTATATTATTTACCTTTTACTCAACTGATTTAAATTAACACAATAATGCTATTCACTAATATTTATATCAGAATTGACTTCTTTTTTTTTTGGTTTCTTTAGGATAAAGATATGTTTTGTTTCTCGTCAATTTAGGTACTTTTTAATTTTTTAAATGTTATGTTAGCCTTTAATTGTTTATATATTTTGTTACAATATTTTTATACATGACAAATGTTTTTCTTAATATATAACGTTGGCTTCCTATGAAATAAATAAATAAATGTCTGACATATGTTAGTGTAACATTCTTTAGCTTCCGGAGCGAGGCTTCTACGAGTATTGCTAGTCATTCATAGCCGTCATTGAATGAATGATGATAAAATGATCTATGCCTTAAAAAGTCATGGCTGTGATAAAAATGAATTAAAGTTGCAGGTTTAACTCTTAGCTTGAAGATATACAAGGAACATCAGTATTCCATAAGAAAAAACAATCATAATAATATTACCTATTAACAAAAAAAAAACGGAAAAATGTTGCAAAAACACAATTGATCTTTTCGGATAACAGTTATAGTTGACTTCTGTGGTTTTGTTGTGACTTCTTTATTGTTGTGGGGTAACTTTCTCGCGTTTATTTTTAATATTAGTGGAATTCTGGAAATCTAGGCAAGTACTAACGGGATTCGGTCAGCCAATTCATTATGATGTCATCTCTATTATGGATGGCAGTTTTTAGGTTTAGATATCAGGATCACCTTCTCATCGCAGTCTTTAGATAAAATATTGCCATCTTCGTTCGTCTTTTTAAAAAAAAAAATTGTTGCCTGTAAAGTCGGTATACGGGCGAAAGTTTTACGTGACAACGACTTTGAGTGGTAAAATAATTTTAATGAATATTCATTCGTATAGTAGGAAGAAGGATGAAATAATAGTAACAATTTAAAACATTTATTTATACAAAGAATTATATTTAAAACATTAATTTATACAAAGAATCTCGCACTGAATTTCACTTTTTATGTTTGTCTCTCTCGCTCTTAGGCGGGCTAACCATGCCCGAGTGGAAGGGACGCGTGCCTCTCACTCGCTCTCATTGTGAGCGCATAACGTGAGCGGAGCGTAACGCAGTTTCTTGAAGTGTCACCCGGCAAACCAATTTATAAGACGTTGTCACGTCAAAAGTGAAGATACGTTATCAGAAGCAAAATTTTGCATAAAAATTGGTTGCCTGTAAAGTCGGTATACGGGCGAAAGTTTTACGTGACAACGACTTTGAGTGGTAAAATAATTTTAATGTGAATATTCATTCGTATAGTAGGAAGAAGGATGAAATAATAGTAACAATTTAAAACATTTATTTATACAAAGAATTATATTTAAAACATTAATTTATACAAAGAATCTCGCACTGAATTTCACTTTTTATGTCTGTCTCTCTCGCTCTTAGGCGGGCTAACCATGCCCGAGTGGAAGGGACGCGTGCCTCTCACTCGCTCTCATTGTGAGCGCATAACGTGAGCGGAGCGTAACGCAGTTTCTTGAAGTGTCACCCGGCAAACCAATTTATAAGACGTTGTCACGTCAAAATCGTAATAATTATCAAAAAATATCTCTTAAACAGGTGGCTGGCTCAACCCACTAGCGGACTGGGGTATAGCAGCGGATGCACGATGGGTCGGAGCCCTCCTGGCTGCTCTCCACATAGCGCGCTGTCTCACCAGTCACCATCAGTCAATCCTTTTGCCACACACCAGATACAGGGACAGGTAAGATATAATAATGAATCAAACGTTAGGGCCGCTGAGAAAATGCATGTTAGTGCAACAGTAGGAAAATAAATAGTTGACACACATAGTAATAACGAATATGGATTAAAAAAAAGGTTTTATTGTATATTAATGGTTAAAACTAGTCGGGTACAAGATAGCATATACCATCGGTAAATACTGCATTCATAAAGCCACCGATTTTTATTAAGTAATAGAGTTTTTTTACACCTGCATTGCCCATAGGCTTCATTTTATCTCTTCCTCGGTATAATATCGGTGTCATACAAAAAAATGTCAGCAATTAATCAACAAACATTATCAAATTTGATGTCAGGTTGAAATATGATGGGGTATGGTATTCGTAAGGAAAACAATTCGCGATCCACATTTCCTGAGTGATACTGCGAGAATAATCCTTTCGTGCAAATGCCATCAGCTAAATTTGACAACCACTATCAATTTGACAGCCGATCTGGACGCCAGTAGCTAGATTGCCTAGACATTAATCAGGATGAACCGGGACAAACTTAACGAAGTTTCAACACCATGCGCCATGTGCAAACCAATAACAAGTACGAACAAAAACAAGCATGATTTTAATATTTAAAATTGAAGCAACAAATTAAAAAATCACCGCGACGCAATAAATCATTTTCATTATTATGTCGGAAATAATGATTTTTTTTCTATAATACTAATATTATGTTAATACCATTCTTAAGTACATTGAAGAGGCCCTATAGATTTTCATTAAATTTTCATAAAAAATACGCCAATTAATAGTTCAATTAAAAAGGACGACACTGTAACAGGTCCATTTGCTTAGAGCTAAGCACAAATTTATATATTTATTTATTTAGCTAAGGGTCTCCAACCAAGGATACACATTTACAAGTACATTGATTCGTTGAATAATACAATAACATAATTCAACAACATGTAACATTTGTGTGCTCCTTCAATTACGGGATCTACTATACCTACTAAAGATAATTAAAAAATATTGTTCAATTCTATAAATATGTATATCAGAAAGAAATGTGGAAATAAATTATACTCAGAATTATTTTTAATAGCTACAGTGCTTTGTAATTAAAAAGCGTTAACGGATGTTTTAAATTAACTCTTCTTTAATCTGATCATTAACTTCAATTCTCAGAGTATTTGGGTGTGCGAATATAGCTTGCTAATTAAATGGAGGAATTTTAATTGTCAACAAGTCCTGGACTGTAGACAGGCTGTAGGTAGCTTGTTAATGCTGGCTTTTCCAACGTTTTATACGATACACATTCAAAAAACATTTTGATACTGACTAATTTGACAAAAATGTTTTTAATAGTTCTCTAATTGACATCCTAGTGATAGTATAGTAAAAATGTCTTCCTGACCTAGGTTTTATAGCGACGATGATTTAGACAAGTGTGTATGTGTGTGTGTGTGTATCTTGATATGGTAACCAGAACTTTTCATAATAATTGTTTAATAAACGCAGCCGTATTCGCTTTAGATTAACTATGTGTTTAGAAAAAGTAGAGACATCAGAATAAAATATTAAGTAGATATTTATTTGTGGCACAGACCGGTGTGAGAATACGAATTGACCTTCTTTATCCGCTTTCTCAGAAGATCAATTATTAAACACAACAATTTGAATTTTATAATACAAAGCCATCGTTTAATGTTATTACGATTGAAATTAGAAGAAATCTTTCAACAGTTTTTAAAGGTAGGATATGCGATATCATTCGAATAATATACGTTTCTTATTCCTAATAATTATTTCTTATACATACTTAAAATATACTTTAATTTTTGATGATAACGCAATCATATTTAGATTTAATTGAAAATCTGTGAAGTATAATAGAATTCTTTCGATGTTTTTTTTATAGAATAGATAGGTGAACGAACATATGGGCCACTTGATGGTGAGTGGTCCAACGCCCATAGACAATGGCATTGTAAGAAATGTTAACCAGCTCTTACATCGCCCATGCACCACCAGCCTTGGGAACAAATATGTTAGGTCCTAACCACTTGGGAACTGAAATATTATTTCCATAGCGTTTAATTTCATTTTATATAAGACAATTTGAGCGTTATAATGGTAGGGCTGGGTGTTAGATTGCCTTTATTCGTGTGTCTATGACTCCGTAGCTAACGAACTCTTTTCAGTCTTTTTACAATTTGCGCAGCTTCAAAGCCAATTTTTTGTCGTCAATACGTTAAGGGTGCGCTGGTGTGATCTGAATATTTAGTTAAGAGTACCTAAATACAACAAATACATTAATTTAAATAAAGCTACCATTTTTTTATTTGAATAATATTAATTTTATTATATATCACATATTATAAAACAAAGTTCCCCACGTTTCCTGTCTGTCTGTAAGAACGCGATAAACTAAAAAACTACTGAAGGGATTTTCATACAGTTTTCACCAATGGATACAATGATTCAAGGCGAAGGTTTACGTGTATAATACAATAATGTTTTCTGTGAATTTGTTGAAATATGACGATAATTCTTGAAGAAGTCGGAAAAAAACGAGCCGATTGGGAGCTTTTATCGAAAACGCCGTAAAATCCCTTTGAATTAGAACAAAATAAAATAAAGTGAAAATTTTCCCCTTTCATAGAACTACAGAAAAGTCCGCGATGGCATATGTCTATCTTTTAAGGAAAGCTAACTATACCCACTTAATTATTAAAAAAATGGTTACATGATAATGTTATAATTGGAAGGCTATAAAAATGGATGTAATATTAATCCTTATCAAATCAAATACGTTATTTACTTTAAGCATTTCATGTATATTATAATTGCTCTTACACCACCCAATTTAAATTAATATCTTAGGAGTTATCGTAATTTTAAAACTATCGCGCACTAAATAAATTCAAGCGATCCCACGCTTATGAGCGCTCTGCAGACAAACTTTCTGCGACCCAAAATGCCGCTTGGCAGCGTGGCAGTCGTTCTTATCCAGCGTATCTTAACTTTGCGAGAGCAAAAGAGACGGAGAGTGTCGCCAGAGCCGACAAGCTATAAACTAAGCTGGGGCCAGACCCCACTTGGAATCGGCACACGAAATCTTTAATAACTACGCTTCTATATAACGTCTGTATTCATTGACAATACTAAGACCATTTTTTTAGGAATATTTACTCTGCTACTCGGGCGAAGTCGGGGCGGGTCGCTAGTATAATATAAAACATAATTTATTAAAAAATAAATGTTGGTGGATTTTTATTAATTTACTTCACTTTCGTAATTAAATTATTAGCGAGCTCATTCAAATAATTATAAGCAATATCAATTAGGGTATTTATTTCAAATATTTTTTGCATATCATTAACCGAACTAATTTCAATATTGGATAAGGAAGACCGGATAATTTCCCTAATGATGCTTGTGCTAATTTTTAAAAGCAGCTAATATAATTTTATTGGTAAACGCTTATTATTTCAGAATTTAATTTAAATTAAATTTTCCGTAACTGACTGGTTTTACCCCGGCTTGAAATTGAAGGTAGCCAATGTAATTTGCACAAAGAATAAACTACCTTAGACCCTTAGTTTTGCGGTCCATTTTTCATGCACGGTTTATATTTCTTGCATTATTTATACATCTATGCATTCACTTCGTGGCGTGGCGTAGGTGGCCCATTTGACATATCTTTAATCTCCAGTAACAGCCCGTGAATGTCCCACTGCTGGACAAAGGTCTGTTCCTATTTGAGGAGAAGGTTTGAAGCTTATTCCACCGCTGCGATTAACATTAGGTTTACGATGTTCCAATAATATGTGACAGAATTTCAGTGAAATTTGGCACATGCAGGTTTCCTTACGATGTTTTCCTTCACAGTTAAGCACGAGATTAAGCACATGAAATTCGGCACACACATTACTCTCTTCTAGCTTATAAGCTAGACTTCCAGGGTTAAAATTCTGGGAAGAATCAATAAAATAATATTAAGTCTTATTTTATCGCACATGTGACGGACGTATTGGCGAATATCGGATGCCGATCTGATGATGAAAGTGAGAGTAAATAATGTGTTTGCTTCCTTGAGAGAGTTATACTTCGTTGAGAATTATTGCTATGATCGAAAAAATTCAAAAGGGTAACAGCATCAATGTAGTACAAAAATAGTTTTTTGTAGGTAATTTCTCCAGATTCTTTCGCCAATCCTAGACAAAATGTAAATCTAATGCGCTGTACGATATCATGTAACAAACGCTTATTATTTTTATGGCCGTAATCAAAGTGAGATTAAAATTTTATTTGCGTATCAACACGCCATAAAACTGAAGTGCTTGCAAATTGGCACGATGACTGTTTCGATAAATTCTTAATCCTGCAACGGTTGCATTAGTTTCAGATTACAGCTTAGAATAAAATTTATTGGAAATTATATCAATCTTATGTTACAAATGAGATAGTATTTTATTATATTATTATTTAGTAGTATTAGTTAGTTTAGTTAAGTTGTTATTTTTTATTAACTCAAAAAATTATAAATGTTTTTGTTGACGTTAGAGTTTAAGTGTTGAAGCATAGATATTCTATTAAAAGTCGTAGGTTTTTTATTATGCTGAATAGTAGTAGGAGTTACGCCCTCGACTAATTTTTAATTGGAGTTTTAACATGAACATTTTATGCGAAACATGCTGTCTATATCAAATAAAAAAGTATTATAATAAAAAATATTTGAAACTAAAAATGATTTTAAGTTTTTTTTTTATTTGATAGTAAAATTTTATCAGACTTATATCATAAATTCAAACGTAAATGTGTCCACATAATCTTGACTAAACGCCAAAATTGATTGTAATTTAATTTAACTTAATGCTAATCTACATCTGGAGAACGATACATGACAAAGGAACATAAATAAATAAATAAATATTATAATATATGATCATTACTTTTCCCAGACTTAAGATTATTTTTTAGATTTTATACAGAGCAAGAGATCGACTTGATGGTTTACATAGTAGTAATTTAGGTTTATTAAGGAATTCTACTGCTAATCCCAAAATTTTGTACGGTTCTAATGATTAGTTTGTGTTTTCACAGAGCCCCATGCTCCGTCAACATGATTGTGTGCAAAGTGGTAGTTGAGTTTCATCAAGGAATGGTAGTCAATCAAGAAGTGTCTATAAATCTCAAATACAAAGATACATTTAAAAAAATCCGCTCTTAAAGATAATTGTTGACGTTTCTGGGTTTATTAAGTTCCGGGTAAGTTAAGTTTATAAATACAATCTCTCAAACTCATTAAAAGAGTTGTTTAGTGAATATTTTCTCAGTAGTATCTACATTCCGAACCGGTGGTAGTACTGCAAAATGAGGATTCAAAAGTTCTCTTAGAAGACTACTTGAATAAACAATTATTTAATTGTATTTGATAATTCTAGAATAATAATGGCTTAATAATTACTATCGTTGCTGTGTATAATTTAAAATTAAACTCCAAATTTAAAAAATATTTTTAATATAAAAGTTAGTGCAAAAATAAAAAAATTAAATGCGATTGAAATTTCTATTTGATCGCTCGTTCACATGTTTCCGGGAAAATAATATTGAAAATGTCAATCTTTGTATAAACTGTGTACTCAGTAAATTAGTTCATTAAACGTAAATAAATTGTGGTCCTCTCGATTTCACTCGGGTTTATTTAAATTATAACTACTTATTAAAATATTATTACTTTTCATGGAATGATAAACGCTGCCGCCACAACAAAAACCTTGTTACCTGTGGAACGTAATAGATGATTCGCGTATTTGGCATTACTTAGTCAGATTCATTCAAATTCATTATTACTGCTCCACTCTTAAGCTGACAGCGTATTGTTATACAAGCTTAATTATATCTCATAGAAAAAACAAATTTTAATATCATGGCAATCACAAACTTAATAAACATCATTGATACTAATCTCAATTACTTTATCCAACCTAATCATTAGCGCAAACATACTACATACACCGCGTGCAACAATTTACAAATTGATATACGTTACTTTATTGAATAAAAATGCTATATACTACAAAAAATGAACATTTTGGATACTGACTAGACTAAATCTCACAGACTTTTCCACCAAAGAAATAAAATAACTTACAGAGATAAAAATGAAGACGATATTGAAGAACCTTATTCAATATCGTTGACTGTACTCAAAGTTATAAAAAAGACAGACACAATTCTCCTATTTATACTAATATATAAAGCTGAAGAATTTGTTTGATCCGGCTAATCTCTGGAAATACTAGTTCGAAATTAAAAAATATTTTTGTGTTGGATAGTCCTTTTATTGAGGAAGGCTCTTGGTTTATTTTTATCTATATAAATAAAATGATAGAGGTCAGCAGTTGTCATCACGGAAAAATTACTGGATAGATTTCAATCTAATTTTCTAAATTTTATTTCTTAGACACTTGGCCCTTATAAAAAAATATTGCGATATCTTCATTTAATAAAAAGTTATTAAAATTTCAAGAAACAACGATTTGTATATGCACTGCGTGTTCAGTGATGTATGTTTAAACAAAGTTTTAAATATTTTTGCTTGCGATCTTTTTGATGTTTTTTCCTTCGTACATAAGAAAACTTTTTTATTATATCTAGCATTGCGGGCGAAATCGCGGGTATCAGCTAGTTCAGTTAATACGTGATAAATATAATTACGTTCACAAATAAATAGATTATTCTGAAAAGAAAATTAAACTCAGATGTGACGACATAGAGTCCACTTTATTACAATCAGTTATTGTACCACGAATTACATTGTTTTCTTGAACAAAGACGCATAATAAACTGCATTTTCTCATTTTAGCAGCAGGAATTTTAGGGTATAAACAATAGCGCTAAGCACCAGTATCCCAAAATGTTTAAAATACACACGGAACATAGATATAATTGGGAATAATGAAACAATTGGATATTATGAAACGTGCTAGAACTGAAAATGGCGTTGTATTGTAGTGTTTACAATACCTTTTTGAAGTAATTAACATACATTTTCAAATGTTTATCTCTATGCCAAATATTTGAACTATTGACCGTCTGTAATATGGTAGTTATTCAGTAATGGGGCTGTTCATCATTGTCAAGCTAACAAGCGTTCTACTCCTGTCATTGAAATTACTAACTGCAAATAATATGTATTATTAATTTCGTGGTAGGGCTTTGTGCAAGCCCGCCTGAGTAAGTACCACAGATCAATCATATTGTATCGCTAAAGAGGTATATTTAATATTGTTATGGTCTAGTTTAAAGGGTGAGAATCCGGTATAACTACAGGAATAAATAAGTTCCTCCAGACCGATTTCGGCCACGGTGGCCAATCTCAAGAGAGATTAGCCAACTGCGCAGGAGATATTATACAAGTGTGTGCGCAAACACAGGTGCACTCTCTTTTCCTTAGCTCTCATAATCCGATGGGACGGCAATCAGACACGACCGGAAAGAGTTCAAGCGCAGGATCAAAGTGCTTTCCGAGGCAAGGGAGTGTACACACTTCCAACTTCCGGGCTGCTACTGAGAATTTTCTGACAGAGTACCCCACTAACTATTTATTGGCCCGACCTGGGAATTGAACCCAGGACGACCGAGTCTGCGGCCGTATATCAAGCTATATCTTATGTTGGTGGCACATTTATGATGTGAAGGATGGTTAATATATTATACTACGTCAATGTTTATAGACAGTAATTAACTTAGCATTAGATGACCCATTCGCCAAATAATTTTAATTACTAACAATATTTAATGAAATTCAATTCATAAAGCGTTTTATTGAAAACAAATATTGTAAAATAAAAATATTATTTATTCAAGCTTAAAAGCAATTTCGAATCGTTAAATTACAATATTAATTATATATGAAGCTACTACTCGTTTTTACTCTCTTCCACTATTTCAATAAACAAACAAATACAAATTAAATTTATGCAAATATACCCAATATGGATAAAAAACAACAAATAATAAATCCACACTCTTTTATCTTTTATATAATCTTGTGTTGAGCGTTGTCTTGTTCATCGATGTCATTTGACATGGAAATAAATTGGTTGGTAGAAGATTATTAGGCAAAATTTAAAAATAACTGTGAATTTTAGTAGTTTTTTTTATATTGGATAAGAAAGATATTATAGATATACCGTATACGAATATAGGAAGGATGCATTGACTTAATTTGACTGCCTCGTTGGTCCAGTGGCTAGATATAGGCCCGCATATCTCGTGGTGGTCGCTTCATGCTCAGGTCGGGTCGATAACAAAATTGTTGATTTTTTTTATTAAAGATTTACGAAGCATTATATGCTTGTTGGTTGGACCTGTTTTTTTCCAGTCGTGTCGAATCTGTTATTTAATTAGATTGCGAGAGTAACGGAACAGAGAGTGCATCTGTCTTTGTACTTTGCACTATTAAATATCATGCGCTTTTGAATATCCTCCCCTGAGATTGGTTAGGACATTCGAGTCAGAACATCACTGAGTTTACAAAGCCTGAAACTAGATGTTATACGTTGAACTCAGTATATCAGTTGTCTGGTTTGCGGTCTGCGAGCTCTGCTTAGTTTGGGATCAGATGACCTTGTGTGAATAATGTCCCAGGATATTTATATTTATTTATAGTTTCAATATTAAAAATAAATTTCCGCTAAGTTGTAGGTACGTTTTTGTTAAAAAAATGGGTTAATGTTCCGCCACAACAACTATAAAATGTTATGCAAATGTCATATAAACAACAAAAAAATACCCACAGTATCAGATAACCGAGAATTATTGTAATTTATTAAAATGACATAAAATAAGAAAATCAAGAAAATTTACATTTATGAATAATATTTTTTATAATTTCAATCATTTAGAATAAATTTCATTGTTTAAGAATTTAAATATTTATTGTACTACCATATTTTAAATATTCTTTTAAATTATAGTAATATGCGTTATTCAAAAAGAATACCAAAGGAGCACTATCGGCATCAGCTAATTGATTTTATTTTCTAGCCGCGTATGCCGCGGAGCTCGGTCAGGTCACGATAAATAATATAAGGCTTCCGTCGAAGTTTTGATTGTAAAGTAATTTCTAATAATATTGCAGTATCAGTTACAAAGATATCACTTTTATTAACGGTTATCTAACAGGACTTTATTGACAAAAATTTTAAGGAATAGTAATATTTATTGTTTTAAGTTTAAGTACATTTGTTATAGTTAGATAAGTTTCATATTAAACTGTAAAACGGTGATTGCTGTAATTTTAAAGTAATTTGACCGTAATTACCATTCGTTTTATATATATTAAAATTACTCAGATAAAGCCTTAAACAGATACATCGGTAAAGTAGTATGATATTTTTTTTGCATAATTACTGATATTATCAAGTAATCTTTCGCTATAAAATTTACAATTAATTTTATAATACAGCATTTTTTTAAGTAAATTAATAGAAACAATGTTTAATTTCATTTCAAGTTTGATTGTTTCAGAATATTATAAATAAACGTGTATTAAAATATCATGTATCATCAAATAGTCACCAGCTTTTTAACTTACTACCACATTTCAGACCTACTACTTACTACCACATTTAGACATACTACTTACTACCAATTCAATTGTTAGAGTAAATAGTGTTTTTTACTTCTAGTCTATATAGCGTAATTCATTAGATCTGGACTTTTTTATGCTATAGAGTATGCTTGCCCCAGTATGTCCTAAGACCTCTTGAATACGATAATAAATAAATGTGTGATTCTTATTTGTCCTTGCAATGGAAATGATATAAAGTTATTACTGTTATTAACAATAAATTAAAAACAAGAAACTAAAACAGATTGTTATATTATTTTGTAAACAAAGGTCGAACTGCTTTCATTATAATAAATAAATATATATTTAGTTATATACAGGTCTTATGTTTCAGCTCCAGAACCAGCTGCAGTCGATGCAGCCGATGGCCATGAATAGTTACAACACCATCAATGTTCCACCTCTTGGTAAGTTGTTGAAAATTACACTAGACTAAAAATAATGTTACTGCGATTTTAAGACATATTTATATTAAGTAAACGTTTCACTATGCCGAGATGGCCCAGTGGTAAGAACGCGTTAATCTTAATCGATAATCGTGGGTTCAAACCCGGGCAAGCACCACTGAATGTCATGTTAATTTGTGATTATAATTCATCTCGTGTTTGACGGTGAAGGAAAACATCGTGAGGAAACCTGCATGTCTCAAATTTAATTGAATGTCTGTCATATGCTTATTCCACCAACCCGCATTGGAGCAGCGTGGTGGAATAAGATCCAAGCCTCACAAAGATGAGAAGAGGCCTTAGCCCAGCAGGTGGACATTCATAGGCTGTTACTTTACTTTTTACTTTACTAAACGTTTCACCGCCTGTACGTGTATTTGAAATTAATTTAAGTTAAATGTTACAAACAATACCTATTAACCAACCTCCAGTTTGACAACGCTTGTCAAAGCCAGATTTACTTACCTGTCGATTAGAAACAGCCAATGAGAGTTCAGATCGGAAATGCGAAATTTAAATTCAGTTGAAATTACAATTAGCTAATTCGATATTATTCTGTTTAGTAATAGGAATTCAACTAATATATTTTTATATAGGTAACTAGTAATTACTTTTTTAAATTATAACGACCACCACAATAAGTAGATGGAAAAAACTTACGAACGGAATCAATGCCTGAAGACATTCTCTATCAGTCAACGTTTAGGTCGAACACAAATCAACGAGGGCGGCAATTACTACTCAACAGAACACAACATTAAGTAATAATTTTAATAAGCATCATTTATCATTCACCATTAATCCTATTGCTTATTAAAATTCGTATATTGGATTATATTGATACTAAACCACATTGAAAGATAAGCGGCGTTTAAATAAAAAAAAAATCTATTACGATGAACAACCCTAAAAAAGTTTACATTTAATTTGAACTGAGATGGCTCAGTCGGCTCAGTGTTTCGATTCATACAATACGTGATAAATCAGAGTACTAATTATTTACATTTGTATAAAATCAAACAAACATTCAACCCATGCATTTTTGACAGTTATATGTATATTCCGAAAAAGAGTAATAGGCTTCACTAAAAAGATTTTTTTTATAACATATAGAAACCTGCTGCATTAAATCAATTCAAAACTGCGGTATTTTATTAAAAAAACCTTTACCAAATTTAATAATAACACTTCTAGTTATCGAAACATAATTGAGTAACATACATTCAAACATACGTAACTTCCTTACTTATAGTATTATTAGCATTTGTTTGAATCATTAACTTTCAGTTCAGTTACTAACGTTATATATTTTTTTCATTACAGATGGATCATCTAGTCCAGGATCTGGTTATGCGGCCACCGGCGGCTTCTCACCAAACCGCCATCACGACATCGTGACATCATCTGACGCTGTTTCACGCTTCTCTTTCTGGCCGGAAGGTATGAATATAACCTTTACATCAACTAATACTCATGAATACGTTTTTATTCAATACAATAAAAACTCCGATTTTATTGATACAGCAATATTAATATTGAAATGAAACAAGTGTTTATTTAATAAATATAATGTAGGTAACAAAAAGTTAAAGTTTTTTTTAAAACAATTCTATTTACTATGAAATGAAAATAACGTAAAGTAATTAAATAAATTAATGATATTTGAGTGATTTTTTACGAGTATGCGTAAAATAAAGACTGTATTTCTTTAGTGTATTTGTAGACCTTTTTTATGTAATAAGCAATTTTATCATAGTATATTATTATGTGAATAGTGAGTAGTAGTTGTAGTGACTAGCGGCCCTATTTACAAATATATATTAGCGGTGGGTTAGTTAAACAATAGTGTGTCTTCTTCTTTCGAATATAAAAGCAATAATTTAAATATCCAGTCACTAAGAAACGTTTATAAGTAAGGCTGTAGTTTATAGCGTTGCAGATGCCATGTATGGTAAAAATACTACTATTTGCTCATGTCTGATTATCACATGACTGCCTTTGACATTCAAGCGCCAGAGCACTGACATTCGTACTAAGAAATATTAACCATCCCTTACGTTGGTAATGAGCCAGCGAGCTTGGAAACTAAGATATTATGTCGCTTGTGCCCGTAGTTACATTTGAAAGGACTAGCTTATACTCAGAAATAAGACGGGACTTCAATGAAATTAATATATTATTTGCTATAATATATATGATTTGGCGCGCAACGCTCGTAAGATATTTTATAAGTGAATTCGTTTCCCGCCAAAAGGGAATCTGTCATTGTTCTTGCTTACAGATTAAAAATGTGGAATATTGTTGTTTAATATGAAAAATGACACACTTCAGTAATATGTAATAATAATACGTATTATGTTCAATATTATATAGGTATCAAAATATTATTGACGCTTACAGCTCGGCCATCCTTTGATGAGTGAGACCTCTCACTCAACCCATGAAAAATAAAAAAACATGTGTGCAATTCACACAAGGTAGAAGTGAAACCTTCAAAAATTTTGACTTCAACTGTATGATACTTTCTATCTCATTTTCTCCCACGTTAAATCTTATGAATTTATGTGTCTGTCTCTTACCGTCGTTTTTTTTCCGTTGCATCCGGTTTGAAATCACAACGATTCTAAAGAAGTTTCACTTCAAAACAAATACAATAATAAAACCCTCAGAATACTATACTAAGAAAACAACATTTTTTTGTGTTACATGAAATTTCTATAAAGATAGTCAATTAAACTATATACATATATGCTTAATGATACTTATTATTATAACTATATTACATCTTGACACAGTCTGCTACGATCTACAATCATCTATGCTACAGTAATAACGTCATACTTTTCATTTTCTGCACTGATTGCTCATAGCCTGTGTTCGCATTAAACCTACGTAAGCAAATATCTCACACAGTCTGCTACGATCTACAATCATCTATGCTATAGTAGTAAAGTAGTATTTTCATTTTCTGCACTGATTGCTCATAGCCTGTGTTCGCATTAAACCCACGAAAGCAAATATCTCACACAGTCTGCTACGATCTACAATCATCTATGCTATAGTAGTAACGTAGTATTTTCATTTTCTGCACTGATTGCTCATAGCCTGTGTTCGCATTAAACTTACGTAAATAAATATCTTACACAGTCTGCTACGATCTACAATCATCTATGCTATAGTAGTAACGTTATACTTTTCATTTTCTGCACTGATTGCTCGTAGCCTGTGATCGCACTTAAAATATAGGAACTTATAATTATCTCGTACAGTCTGCTATAATCTACAATCATCTGTGCGATATCAATTAATTGATACCATTCGTTTCTGCACTGACTGCTTATAGCCTGCACATATCTAATTCACATCTACTCTACCATCAATTGCTAACGCACATCGAGATGTGCAAAATCATGTTAAAATTTCATTCTTAATCTAATTTAACATATCATTTCAAAAACATCAAATAACTTTTCTTTATAACAATCAAATCATGTTTACATTATTATTTCAACATATAATATATCGTACTTCTTCTAAACATTTATCTCTTTCAAATTCAAATATTATTTATTTCGACACTAATCATCTAATAAATAATATATATATAAAAGTAATAATCAAAGTCTATTTATTCATCATCACTATCGCTAAGCTCATTGTCATTTTCACCGTCACTTGAATAATCATTAAAATTAAGCTATGGGTGAATTTTATCAATTGCTACTACATTCTCATATTATCTTTTATGTCATTCCCGCTAAACTGCTATTTATTTAAATTATTGTTTGATGTATAAGTATCTAGGATGATCATAGACCTATCATTATCGCAACTCTGTTGTTTGATCGATTGAAAATAGCTTAGTACTTGTTCCGGTTCTTGACACTTTGCTGCTTTAGCTCCTAACCGTAATGAACGGTCGTCGATTCCATAAAGTAAACATTCGACAGCCCGCTTCCCGAAAATTTCACAACGATTTAACAAGTTTAATTTCTCGTAATAATAAAATTCCAAAGATTCATTATATATTACTCGTTTCGACAGCATGTCGGTCAATAACTCAGCATAATCATCACTACTGGGAAAGGATTCTATTAATTTATTTTTCCATACAGACCATGAAAATGACATTGAAGGCAAAGACTGATACCATGTGCGAGCAACACCTGACAGCTTAGGCAACGCGTAATGAATAATCTGATCATCTCCCCAATGATACAGCTTCGCACATTCATCTACCTTTTTAAGCCAAATTTGAATTGTTTGTCCTTTCATCATTGGAACAAACTCAGGAATGACATTGCCTAACATCGGAAACTTATTGCCTTCTGGCTCAACATTTGACAACGATTTTACTAACTCAGTTAAAAACAAATGGGTTTCACTATTTGCAAAAATAGGTTTTCTTACCTGCTTAGTTTCTTTATTCACTGCGCCACTTACTGTACTCAATGTGCTACTCCGATCAGATGACCTGCGTCGTCGTTTGAAATGACGCTTGTCGTTCCGCTTACTTTCTGTGCTGCAGCTCACCCGATGCTCATGCTCACGCCCGCGGCTCACCCGATGCTCGTGTTCATGCCCGCGGCTCACTCGACGCTCATGCTCACGCCCGCGGCTCACCCGATGTTCGTGTTCACGCCCGCGGCTCACTCGACGCTCATGCTCACGCCCGCGGCTCACCCGATGTTCGTGTTCACGCCCGCGGCTCACTCGACGCTCATGCTCACGCCCGCGGCTCACCCGATGCTCGTGTTCACGCCCGCGGCTCACTCGACGCTCATGCTCACGCCCGCGGCTCACCCGATGTTCGTGTTCACGCCCGCGGCTCACTCGACGCTCATGCTCACGCCCGCGGCTCACCCGATGCTCGTGTTCACGCCCGCGGCTCACTCGACGCTCATGCTCACGCCCGCGGCTCACCCGATGTTCGTGTTCACGCCCGCGGCTCACTCGACGCTCATGCTCACGCCCGCGGCTCACCCGATGCTCGTGTTCACGCCCGCGGCTCACTCGATGCCCACTGAGTTTCCGACTTCCTCGACGTTGCTTTTCAGTTCGGGTTTTATGGTTATTCATCAGCTCGCCTCGATCCTTGGACTCATTACGCATGCTTCGGCCTCGTTTATGTTGTTTCTCTTTATTCGTACAGTTTTCGTTTAATCCGTAATCACGTCGATGATGTTTATCAATAAACTCAACGTCTGGAGTAAAGCGAGACCGGCTCCGTCGAAAACGACTTTCATTAAAATTTTCGATTTCCATATTTTATTTTATTCCAATTGAATGTGGGTGTGTAGTATTTATCCCACTTCTGAGTTGAAAGGACTAGCTTATACTCAGAAATAAGACGGGACTTCAATGAAATTAATATATTATTTGCTATAATATATATGATTTGGCGCGCAACGCTCGTAAGATATTTTATAAGTGAATTCGTTTCCCGCCAAAAGGGAATCTGTCATTGTTCTTGCTTACAGATTAAAAATGTGGAATATTGTTGTTTAATATGAAAAATGACACACTTCAGTAATATGTAATAATAATACGTATTATGTTCAATATTATATAGGTATCAAAATATTATTGACGCTTACACATTAGAGTCACCCATCAAACTGGAACAAAAAAATCATAAGTATTGTTATTTGGCGGTAGAATGTCTCATATTTATTATGTAGTACCCTGACGTTCTTAAATAAATCCATAGAACTTACCTAGGTAAATTATAATACAATACTTTTTATATCCACTTTAATTATACTTCCAAAGTTCCCATTAAAATTTCGCTGATAATCAAAACTTCATTTCATAACAAATCCCATAGAAATGACATGAATCCATAGATTATTTGTTCAAGATCACGAACTGTGACATAACGTCAATTCAATGTCAAAGTTGTTTATTTTTACTTCTCCTGTATAATAGCGCAGTAACAATAGGCTATTGTTACATTTAATGTAAAACATATTTGGCAACTTCTAGCGCCATCTATAATTTTTCCATGTCGCATTTTATGCTAACCTTTCGATGCGAACCAGCCATACACTTGTTGGTGAAAATTTCAATAGATGGCGTTGAATCAGTTACATCGAAGCTATGAATTACTCTACATGTTGTTATATATTTACACCCAACAGTCAAATAAATTTTTCAAATAAATGAAAAAATACATAATTTGTAAGATGCATTATCAATTAATACTGATACTATTGATTTAAATACTTTTCATACGATAATAAAGTTTTATGAACCGTTTCTTTCAGGAGGCTCTCCAAGCCCCAACCCTGGATATGTGTCTACAAGCAGTTTCTCCCCAAGGCGTCATGATGCAGTCACATCATCGGACACAGCTGGTCGATTTACTTTCTGGCCAGAAGGTACTGAACTTTTAAACAAAACCTATGAATATTTAATATAATCTATTTTTTCAATTCCGAGTGACTAAAATACCTAAATCTTACCATCATATTTCTACCGTCACCGACACCAAAACATTATACAAATATCAGACCAAATCGTTTGGTAGAACCGGTTAAAAATCAGTTTATTTATTAATTAATTCATCAAACAGCTTAAAAAAGCTTATTAAATAGGCTTGCATTACAATATACTCTGGATTTTTTCAATTTTCTCTAAAATAAATTGATGGATACTGAATTCTGAAATTAAGACCAGATCTTAGTAATTACGGCACAGTCTGTACTTAGTTAAACCAATTTGGCTTTAAATACTACTCCTTTTTAGATATCACATTCGTTTATTTTTAAATTAATATAAATTATAATAGTGTTTTATTCAGTCTAATGTGAAAATTTTAATTTTAAGATAGATTTGACTGGCATATGAGAGTCCTTGATACTCGCATTCACAAGAAGTTATAGCTATTCCAAGGTTGGTAGCGCATTGGCGATGTGACTACAATGCGCCACCAACCTTAGGAACTAAGATGTTATATCCCTTGTGCCTGTAATTATACTGGCTCATTTATAATTCAATCTAGAACACAAAAATAACAAATACTGCTGTTTTGTGGTAGAATATATTCTGATGAGTGGGTGTTATCTACCCAGACGAGCTTGCACAAAACCCTGTAAACCTGTAAAGTCTACCATCTATTATAGACATGACAGAACTTATATAATCATAATCAAAAAAATGCTTTAGATGTAGATGAATTCGTGATTTTCGTATAGGCGAATAAGTAGGTTAATTATGTAATAATATTTTAGACTTATACTCAATTCGATTGTTATCAAATTTCAGTTGGAGTCAAGGAGGAGTCTTCATCCAGCATTCTCTCCAACGCGACATCATATTCCAAATGCTTCATGTAAAGCCAACGAAATTGTACCCAAGAACGAGGCTTTTTAACTTAATCAATCTATTGCATTAATATTGTTATTAGACAGCTTATAATATTATTTTATGTGGTCGGTGTTTAGGTATAAGGTAGTTTTAACGTTGATGACGAGAGCTAGCTTTAAAAAACCTGGCTTACTGTTTAGGTAAATTCTGAATTAAAATTAAAATATATTTTAAATAATTGTAATATTTACGGTGAATATTTAAGAATATTTAAAATTTTGTTTTTGCGTTTCCAAAAACGTGTCCACGATAGTGGTCTTTCCATACGACCACATACTAAATCGATGGAATAAGATTAATTTCTGTTAAAGCCAGCCATTTTCATAGTCAGTCATTTTTAAAGCTAGCTCTAAAACAGAGTTGACCCTTATGGAATGTAAAAGTGTAAAATTATAAAAAAAAACGTTCAAGATATCCCACCGATAAAAATAATATTATCGAGGGGCATCATCCAAATCATGTTAAGGATATTTCATGGCAAAAATATTTTCGTAGAAAGGCGGATACAGGGTCGCTCTTAAGAGAATTGTAGCGGTTTAAATATTTTTGAATCTCTTTGTCTAATAGTGCAAATACATATTCAATCCATATTAGCGTATTTATTATTAAATTATTTATTTTCAGCATTTTTCATCTAGTTCGTACAAATGTAAGCGAACTGTGAAAAGGAACCATTGTTGGTCCATTAGTTTACACTGGATTCAAAGTAAAATTTGCTAAAAGTTTACAAACGTTAAGAAAAATTCTATAATTCCTTAAAAGTAAAAAGTAATTTTATTCGGAAAATTAACGTTTCAATTTGTACGAGTGAATACAAAAAGAAGAATTCGAAACGTTATTTACACTGAACGTGATATATAATACTCTATGGGACCCCCTTCTGACTTATGAGCTTTGTCTATGTCATAACTATTTATTGATAACATATTAACGTATATATATTTTGAATCTGTATACATAAACCTCTGTCGCTGTTTCGGACGATCTCTCACAAACAAAATGATCAAGCATTCCTCAATTTTTTTTTGCTGAATTATGTTTCTTTACTGATAAGAGTAATATTTAGTTAATTTTGTGAATTATTATAATGCTTTCGTAGTTCACGTCAATATCTAGATGTCGAAGTTATAAATGTATGTAGTAGATGTTTGTAATTTATAATTATTAAGTAAATTAATATTTCGATTATAGGTGGTTATTTTTTTTTATGATATACTTTGTATAGATATGTTTGTCTTATCCAGTTTCTATTGTTTTAATATTTGAGAATACAGTTGTATTTTTTTATTTATATCCATGTTTTAATACAAGTGTGATTGTCATCTTTACGCAATCACACTTTTTAATAATGACAAATTCGATTTTTTTTGTTTTTTTTTTTTATATATATTATTATTATATGATTATATTATAACTTTTTGGACTTAGTCCATTAATTTACTTAAACCTGTTCAAATTGATGTTAGTGTTAGTTCAGTCAATGTGTAAGATTTTTGAATTCTTGATGTTATTACCGTTTAGTCATATCTTGACAATAATTCTTGATGTATCGGCGTTCTCGGTGCAATAGATTTATTAGTGATTGTAATTCAATGTGATTTTTGTTGTTCTGTCAAGATTTTTTTTTATTGTAAGTCTGTTGATCAGCTTAATTATAAAATTATTGTGCGCTAATATAATTCAAGATCTTAATAAAGTGAATTAAAAAAATAATGTTGTATAATTATTAAGGATTAAGTTTTTATGAGAGCCAATATATTCTGAAGTAGTGACCATGAAAATATAAAACTTACTATCGTTTTCTCAACCTAAACTTAAATGTACCTACATAACGAGCCATCTAAGGCGAAGTACCTACCGTCGCACCAAGGTAAAATATTGTCACAGCAAGAAATTTTACATACCATTCTATACATCGCGCAGCCGACTGCGGAAACTAAACACTTTTATATCTTTAGTTTCCCTTTCTCACTTACATTTCAAACCGGAACACAACAGAACTAGGTATTGTTATGTTGTAGCCAATTAAGCTAGCACGATTATACCATGCCTCAGACAATATTGAATTTAACCTAATTGAGATTCGTCTACTCCATTCCACCTCCATTCTCCATTTTACCTTTTTTTCCAGGTGAAACCGTCAAGGATACCTCCCATCTCGGAGATGATGGAGGTGCAGTTTGGCTTACTGATCAAAACCACCACGGTGTTCCTTCGCTCGAAAGTTGTAAGGTTACGCTTTTGAATTCAGCCGCGCCCCGCTGTGATTACTTTGTACGGGGGCACGAGACACGCGATTCCATCTCGAGAAACTTACGAAAAGAATTAACCGTATTCATTGTCCAAATATTCGTATTATAACATACTATTTAATATATTACTGTGGATGTGTATGCACTACACTAAAATATTTATTTTATTTTATTATTATTATTTATTTTATTCAGTAAATGAACTTGACAAGCTTATATCGGATTATCGGCAGTAAAATCGGATATTCAGCGGCAAATTATGTATTCTGCGCCTTCAAATTTTACCCCCTCTCTTGCACGTCACTCTTGGTACGCGATTTTATTTTTATGCTTTTTCTGTTATTAATAACTTCTTTTTTTCTTTGAAAATATAATCAACTTGATACAATATTTTATTTTGACGTGACAACGTCTTATAAATTGGTTTGCCGGGTGACACTTCAAGAAACTGCGTTACGCTCCGCTCACGTTATGCGCTCACAATGAGAGCGAGTGAGAGGCACGCGTCCCTTCCACTCGGGCATGGTTAGCCCGCCTAAGAGCGAGAGAGACAGACATAAAAAGTGAAAGGCACGCGTCTTCTTCCTACTATACGAATGAATATTCACATTAAAATTATTTTACCACTCAAAGTCGTTGTCACGTAAAACTTTCGCCCGTATACCGACTTTACAGGCAACCAATTTTTTAACTTTGAACTTAATTTACGTTTATCCAGTGATTGGCTGATAATTATAAGTTAAGAAACAAATATCTTATAAGCTAGCACAATCCGATGGATGATTGGTAAAAGTTCAGGTCTTACGGAACTTTGGTGTAACAATGTTAACTTCCTACTTTGAACTGCTACTGAAAATACTGGAAACCCGTTGTTCGAGATGAACGATGTAACGTGTGGTGCGACGCGAAGCGAAAGTTTCAATTGAACCTTGTCTGAATTTGTGGCCTGTGATGTCGTCTTAATTAGTCTGCGACGAGACACGACGAATGTTTCTTCAGTTATTTCGCTATTAATATATATATATATTTCTTATCTTGGAAGAAGTTTTTGTACTTGATTTAAAATTTTGAATTTTCGAGTAACGCGGCGTTGATTAAACCCGTATTGAACTGAAATCGCTTTTGTCGCTTATGGACGACTACAGAACACAAGTTGCATAAATATTGGTGCGGGATTTAATAGCAAGATTTTGTTAATCCTAATAAGTCAGCCACTGAACCACCGTAGTAGTTATTATCCTGAAATTATTGTTAGAAGGTAGCATTAGCTTTTAGCTCATAATTTAAAAGAGAACTAGGAAACCTAATGTTGCACATAGACGATAGAATGTTCAATAGATGTGTATGCGAATAATCCGTGTATACTATGACAGTTCAATGTGTTTAATGAATATAATTTGTATAGATTGTTGAGACTAGGCTCAATACAGGTATCAATTGTATTCGAATAATTGAAACATCTATACTGAATTTACAGTATTGTTTGCAATATATTGAACTACTCCGGTTATCATACTCAGTACTCGGAGTCCATATTTAAACAATGATTTATTGTTTGTATAAGAACCTGTATAGCCTAATCTGCATAAAATAGTTGTTTATTTTTATTAAAATACAATTAAAACATTTGAATACATTCAATTTGGACTCTACTACCACTTACCATCAGGTGGAGTAGAGTCATTTGCCATCCCAGGCTATAAAAAAAAAACTTATTACAAGTCGTATTAATTCTCTGGTATAATAATACTTTGCCGTAATTGCTTTACAGTACAGTTGCTATACAGTTTATTAGTCCATTGAAATGTTACATGAGCTTTACATTTTTTAGACGACGCAATTTTATTTTTGCCCTAAATTTAAAATTAAAGAATTTATAAGCAAAAAAGTGAGAAAATTTATATAAAAATTTTATTTTTGCTCTATAACTTTTATTTTATACATTTTACAAAAAAATAACGACAGACCAATCTTGTAGAAGGTCTTTTGAGGATTTTTTTTCTCTATACGTTTTTTTAATTTCATGTCCCAAAAATTAAATTGCGTCCTCTAAAAATGCAATATTAGGTCCTTAAATTGTAACATTTGAATGGACTATATGTTCACGTAATTCTTTTTGGCTAATTTGTTTTGGCATAATTTTCATATTGTTACTAGGTATAATACTTTGCCTAGTAAATACTGTCTTAATATTAAAAAGAATGCCTAAATAAGCATACAATTAATAGGATTATGTTTTACATATGTACTTTTGCCAATATGTTTCAAAAAATACAAAACTTACCTTTTCTCTAAGTGCATGTGGTTAATGATTGTGCTTTTGCATATGTTTTGATAATATTTCGTGTTTTAGGAGTTTATATGTGTCCATGGTAATTATATTTATAGTTAATTACATCTAAATATTTATAATATTGTTTTAATATCAACTGAAAATTATGCTTTAGAATGTTATGTTTAAACATTATAACAATTATGTTAATTATGGTTAAAAAAACCGGACAAGTGCGAGTCGGACTCGCCCACTGAGGATTCCGTACAAATTTGTAGGTACATGTCTAAATCTGCTTAAGCTTGTGCTAATGAAGCTCTTTCATACGATACTCAATTCAAATATTTGGACCGCCGTTTCTTGCATAAAGACCCTGTCTTTTTATGATTTAATAACAAATGTATAGTTTTCAATTTTTTCCCTATATTTGTATTTTGTACTCCAAGACGGTACTACTTACAAATTTTAATAGTTCTAGATCAACAGGAAATACCCTTTTAATTTTGATTCCCTTGAGTGTCGTTTTTTGCGCAATAAACCAGCGGCTGTATTTTTTTTACGTTAAGTTTAGAAGTTTGATTTTTTTTCACAGTTTCATGATACTGTGGACCTGAGCGTTTTGATTTCAACTCGATTCTTCCACGCGTTCCCGAGATAAAGGGTCTTGACAGATAGACAGACCGAAGGACGGACGGACGGACAACAAAGTGATCCTATAATAATTAAGGTACTAAAAATATGCATAAGCTGTTATGCATTAGTTTTTTTTTATGTAAGAGGGGTCAAACGAGCAGGAGGCTCACCTGATGGAAAGTGACTACCACCGCCCATGGACACCTGCAACATCCGAGGACTTGCAGGTGCGTTGCCGGCCTTGGAGGAAAGAGTACGCTCTCTTCTTGAAGGTTTTTATGTCATATCGGTTCGGAAAAGTCGCCGGCGAAAGCTGGTTCCACAGAGTGATTGTGCGAGGCAGGAAATGCCTTAAGAAACGCACTGTTGTGGATTTCCAGACATCGAGGTGATGGGGATGGAATTTGGAGTTCTGGCGCGTTGTCCGGTGATGAAATTCAGCTGCCGGGACTAATCCAAACAACTCCTCAGAACACTCCCCGTGATATATGCGATAGAGGATGCTGAGTGACCCAACATCTCTACGCAAGGCCAAAGGATCAAGCCGGTCGGTAATAGCCTGATCGTCGACAATTCGAACCGCTCTACGTTGAATGCGGTCAAAAGGAAGAAGCTGGTACTGGGGAGCTCCCGCCCAGAGGTGAGAACAGTACTCCATGTGGGGCCGAATTTGCGCCTAATAGTATAATGAAGACATTTATATTGTTTTAATGTATCCTCCAAGCTTTAGCCAGCATTAGCTATGTAATCGTACTGTTGCCGTACATAAAAAAAAAATTGACAAAATACTAATATAGTTCAGTCACTTTGCAAAAAATATATACAAATTACATCCCATCATCTTTTAATTATCTCACTATTAATTAAAACCCTACCAAAATTCGTTGTAAGGTTTTAAAAAAAGGTAGAGGAGATACAGAAAGACGAACGAAGTGACTTTGTTTTGTACTATAGATCTAGATAATAAATAAAAATTTTAACAAAACAAAAACCGACTTCATAAAAAAACAAATTAATATGCACTAAAAAGTAAAAAAATAATTGCGTATTCTTCTATAATTTGATAATTAACTTACTATTTTCTACTCATCAATATGTAGGTACGAATGTGTTGTGTGGTTGATAATTTATTTACAATTATTGTTACTTTTGGAGTCGATGTCAGCCAAGGTGGGCTTATAACGTTATATAGTTGTAGTAATTGTAGTAGTATAGTATATATAGTTGTAGGTGAGATGTGCTCGTGTCGCACGCGCAACTTAACGAAGCGAATAAAAGTCAATTTGTAATGTGTATGTTTTTAAAAGATTCCCGTATTATTATTGCTAGGTATATTATAGTGTTTCCTTAGCTGACATCGACTCCAAAAATAACAATAATTGTAAATAAATTATCAACCACACAACACATTCGTACCTACATATTGATGAGTAGAAAATAGTAAGTTAATTATCAAATTATAGAAGAATACGCAATTATTTTTTTACTTTTTAGTGCATATTAATTTGTTTTTTTATGAAGTCGGTTTTTATTTTGTTAAAATTTTTATTTATTTTTCGATTTTTAGTGAATCTGAAGTACACTCACTAATTTGTAGAATATGGATAGACCTACTAAACGTGCAGCTCATATGAGACAGCGCCGTTTATATTATTATTTAAATATATTAATCTAAAACAGTGAAACGTAAAGAAAAATGCATTTTGGTACTTAATTAATAAATATTAGTTAATATGGTTAAATGTATGAATATAAATTAACATGTTTTGATTAAATAGATTTAGTTGGTGGGCTGTTGGGCAGCCATAACATAATCAAATAATTATTTCTAGTAATAATTAAATAAACTGTATGTTTATAGATGTTGTGTTATACCATTCTTCACCATAAAATATGACGGAATATCTGTATATTAAAAAAAGGGGAAGTATCTATATTATCCTAACTAATATTATAAATGCGAAAGTAAGCTTGTTTGTGACGCTTTCACGCCTAAAACACTAAGCCGATTTAAAAAATTTTCTTTCACCAATGGAAAGCTACATTATCAGGGAGTAATATAGGCTACATTTTGTCCCCATATTCCCACGGGAACAGGAACTACGCGGGTGAAACCGCGGGAAAATGGTCCTCCTGACCGATTTCGGCCACGGCGGCCAATCTCAAGAGAGATCAGCCAACTGCGCAGGACATATTATAGTGCACAAGTGTGTGCGCAAACACAGGTGCACTCTCTATTCCCTAACTCTCATAATCCGATGGGACGGCAATCCAACACGACCGGAAAGAGTTTAGGCGCAGGACCAACGGCTTTACGTGCTTTCCGAGGCACAGGAGTGTTCACACTTCCAACTTCCAGACTTCGGGCTGCTATTGAGAATTTTCAACAGAAAATCTAAATAACATTTTATTGGCCCGACCTGGGAATTGAACCCAGAACCCCCGAGTTAGCAGCCTTAATCCTAGCCACTAGACCAATGAGGCAGTCAAACCGCGGGAAAAACACTAGTAATCAATATATAAATATACATAAATATAACATGTATATAAGAGTACTTATACGATTCTATATATATATATGTATAATTTTCAAAATTGGTCTCAACTGTTAGGAGATGTTCAAATATGTTTCAATTACAAACATATAAATATATACTAATGCTTACATGCATATTATAAACTCATATTATAAAGAGGAAAAATTTGATTTTTGTTTGATTTTTTATTACGATTTAAATCAAAAACTACTCGACCGATTTTAAAAATTCTTTCACCCTTAGAAAGCTACTTCTTTACCAAGTAACATAAGCTATATTATATTTTCAAAAACTTATAGATCCCTTATTAAAATGGAGCAATGTAACCCAACGTATTTAACTGTTGCCTATAAAAGTTATTATTTCGCGTGCGCTGCAAAAACTATTGACGGTATATAAAGAAGTGTTTTATACAATAGTACTACAATTACTTGATCATAACGATGTTATGGTAGGTGAATGACAAATCTAGATAGCCTATAAAAGATTCGGCCGTGTATCGTTAATTTGCTACTAAGAATTGAAGATTTCCGTTACTTTGTCATGGATCCTATAATCAGAATCTAACCAAACTATCATCAAACAACCCTTGAAGTATACTCTTTCAAATAAAAAAAAAATCAAAAACTTATATGGTTTTCTCATGGATTCCACTGTCAAACCTGGACTAAAAAAAAATGGGACCCCATGGGAAGCAACTCCTTTCAAATAAAAAAAAAATCATCAAAATCGATTCACCCAGTCGAAAGTTATGAGGTAACAAACACAAAAAAAAAAAAAAAAAAAACATACAGACGAATTGATAACCTCCTCCTTTTTTTGAAGTCGGTTAAAAAGACTAAGCAAACAGTTGACAAGCGGCGCCTATTCTCTTATAATGTACATTCGTATCCGATATATTTTTAAATAAGTCTTTTCTTGTAATAAGGATTCACGCGCGGCTATTCTCGCGTCATTATTTAGAATACAAATTTCAATAGCACTCTTGTTAAAAAAAGGGATTTTAATACAAAAAATAAAGTTAGTAACGAAGTTCATAATTAGAGATAATATTTTCGAAAATCCTTCATTAATGCTACCCTACTGTGAAATAAGAACAAGTATACAAATTTTCGTATTTTTTTATTTTTTTTTATTTAGTAATTTTCTTTATTCTGAAAAATTGTGTATTTCTCATTACTCTCATAACATAGTTATTTTCATATTTATGTGTATGATATTTCTCATGATTAGAAAAGTCCCTAGCGAGTGTAAGCTTATTTTACAACATTTATATCAAAGAGAATGCAATCTACCACATATCTGCTTGTGCATGGGACTTCAAAATTATTATATATATTTCCTGCAAGCTTTATAACAAATTATTTTTGAATAATAATGTATAATTATATAATAATCTTAAAAATACTTTAGTATTATTATAATTATTAATCCAAATAACTAAAGTTGAAACGCTTGGACCTTGGAGTAATAGTGCCAAAAAATTCATTCAAAATATTACTCCCCGCCTTATTGCCTCCACTGGTGACAGGAGTGCTGGTTCATTTTTCGCCCAGAGAATCGAAATTGCGATTCAAAGGGGAAATGCTGCTAGCATTCTTGCCACCATTCCACGCGGTCACGACTTGTATAATAATTATTTTTAAATGTTATTTGTATTTAGTTAAGGTTTTAATGTAAGTTATTTTTTATTGGATTGCATTAAGTACTATACGATAGTTGATTTTAATTATAAAAAAATATATAAATGAATAATGATTGGTATCAGGATTCAGGAACGTATTCCACGTATGTGAACTGCACGGTTGCTTTGAACAAACTTCGAACTGTGTATTTAAGTATCAAGTAACTTTGAAGGTTGAAGGTAAAGTTTTGCAAACTTAAATTTTGTTGGACGAAAGTTTGAGATTCATGTTTATATTACACGAACTATCAGTGTCGATATTTCATCAACAAAAATAATATTTTACCCAAAGGCCAAAGTTTAATCGATATTAACAAACGTTTTAATATAAATTCACTATCGAACCATGCAAACGGTCATCGTGTGGAAGACGCCGTATCAAATTTCAAGTAAATTTCAAATTTCAAGTACAATTGCGATCACAAGTTAGTCATCGGCTATGCAGATAATGTGTGAAAGATTTATAATTTGTCTTTAACACTTTTCGGCTTATTTACAATATCACGGGTGTAAGTGTGTATAGGGAGCGCACCTGTCCTTGCGCTTAGATACAAATAAATAATCTCGAAATTTCAGTTTGTGATTTCTAAATTACTGCCACAAAGTCAACCACAAAGATATAATTTATACTATGTGTAAATATAATAGGTACACAACTTATATATTTCAATTCAAATCATTCCTGAAGTATCACAAAATAATGACATGCATGTCTGATGATTGAGCTTCGGATTTACATGATATCCGGTGTAAATTTTCCTCCATGTTCACATTGGAAACCGCTACTACGGACTGAATTACTATATCTTTGTGTTGAAATGAAATAAAATTACTTGGTAGAACTTTGTGCAAGCTCGTCTGGGTAAGTACCACTCACTAATCATATATTTTATTCCTTCATTTTCTGCTTTATATAATACTAGCGACCCACCCCGGATTCGCCCGAGTCGCAGAGTGAATATTCCTAAAAAAAATCTGTCGTTGTATTGTATATGTATTAGCCATAATGGGCGACAGCGGGACGCGAGGGCGCACAGGCGGTTGCATCACGCATTATTATGATCGGCGTGGGACCGGACCGCTTGAATTTATTTAGTGCGCGATAGTTTAAAATTATATTGAGTGGTATAGCAATTATAATTTATATGAAATGCTTAAATTAAATAACGTATTTAATTTGATAAGGATTAATATCATATCCGTTTTTATAGCTTTCATTTTTTAAACATTAAAGTGGGTATAGTTAGCTATCCTTAAAATATAGACATATGCCATCGCGGACTTTTTTGTAGATCTATTAAAGGGGAACAATTTCATGCTACAATATTTTGTTATAATTTAAAGGGATTTTGCAGCGTTTTCGATGAAATTCCTAATCGGCTCGTTTTTTCCGACTTATTCAACAATTATCTTCATATTTCAACAAATTTACAGAAAACATCAATCATCAATTATACACGTAAACCTTCCCATTAAATCACTTTTCCATTAGTGAAAACCGTATGAAAATCCGTTCAGTAGTTTTTTAGTTTATCGCGTTCATACAGACAGACAGGAAACGCGGGGGACTTTGTTTTATAATATGTAGTGATAGTGATAATAATCGTGCGTAACAACATCATCAATAATTTTCCTAAAACGAAAAATATATATTTTGAAAAAATAGCGACGACAAAAAATTAATCTTCTACTTAGACCAGAAATAGCTAAAATAAAATAATACTTAATATCTTATTATTCATTTAAATCACTTTTAAACGCTATCTTATAACTATATTGTACATAATATAAGCAATTACTTAGTGATACAATGGTACTAGACTATCATCTACTATCAAAACTAACAATCTGCGATAAAATGAAGCCCATTTCTATTGTATAAACGTTTACAAGACTAATTCCGAACACTAATTTGCATTAATGGAATATCTCTCGACAGATAAACAGCTCTGTTTTTCTAATTGAAGACACGTGGACTTTTAACCAAAGGTCGCTTGTTAAATAAATACATACCTATTTATTAGACAAACATAAACGCCGTGAGGGCATCCCGTCTGTCTATCTATATGAACGTGAAAAATACCTAACGGATTCATATTCGGTTTTTATGAATTAAAGATGACTGATTCACGAGAAAGATTTAGATGTAATTGATAATAATAGAAATTTGAAGTCGTTTGTTGAAGATGGCAGAAATAATTACGCCAAATGGAAGCTTTACTGTTTTGCGTCGCGAAAACCTTTGTAATTTATATGTATTACGATGGAGATAATTTATAAAGATGCTTATTGAACTATAAATATTTATATTTTGAATAAGAGTAATCAAAACCACTATTTTAATAATTACAACTTTAAAACGGAGTCGAACACTTGAGAAAGTTGTTTTAAAAGATTAGGGGCATTCATTTTGTGCATTGTGGCTTGGAAGAAACTTAAAGTTTAGATATTTTACATAATAATAATTATTATTCACTGCTCTGTTACGTTAATAGCTAGAAACTTTTTCTTAAAATAATGTGAACATAATATTTTATTTTAAAAGAAAAGTAGGTGAGGAAAAATAATTTCTTAGAAAATTTTCTTAACAATTCCTATAAATATTTATTATCCTGTCTACCAGGTATTTGTAGCTTTACCTTTATTTCCATCGATTGAAGCCGAGTTCAATGGAAGCGAGAGCTCTGACTATAGGTATACAAGGACAGGATACTAAAATGGTTGTTGGTATATCTGTTTAAATAAATAAAATAAAATAAACTTTATTTCGGATAAGTAGCATCCATAGTGGGTTAATAAAAATAATTAAAAGCTTACAGTCTATGTTAGTAAATATTTATTATTAAGATTTGGTCACAAGTTCGTTGCCAGTTATACATGTACGAACAATATGACGCACAATTGGAGAAACATATCTCTCAGCTATTGTCTTTAGGATGGAGTTGGAGCTGGTTCGTACTCTGTAGAGCAACGAGGCAGATTTACGTCTAATAATGCCAGAGAAATTAGAAACATTAGCCGTCGCGAACATACCTAACGCACTACAGAAACGCGGCAGCCCCATCACCATCCTAAATCCATTATTATATTGGATCCGCAGGGCACTGAGAGCTTGCCGAGTGTAATTTACCCAAAGGCTGCACGTGTAGAACACTTGACAATAAGTTTTAAAAAGCGTCGTTTTAACATCCGCGCTACAACGTGCGAACCTAAGCAATTATATAGAGATTACCACATAATTTTTTCTTGGAGAAGATTTTGATGGAAAATATATAATCTTCATTCCTTAATAAACATATTCTTATTTTGTGTAAAAAAATTACAAACTTGCCCATGATTTTTGCACAAAATCATATGAATTTTATAAAAAAAAACTATAAAGAAGCGGCAGAAATCTTCATTTCTAATAAACATTTATTCTTATTTTATGTAAAAAAAAATTACAAACTTGCCCAAGCGGTCGACTCAGTTGTCAAAATACGGGAGTTGTCAAATTGCGATTTACACGATTTTAGTGATTTTCCGTTTTTTTTTACACTTATCCATAAGCATTATCTTAAATTCGAATATTTTAGCTGCAAGTTACATTCATTAGCTAACTGTGTAATTTATTTCAAGGTTGTGGAGCATTGTTTTCTATATAATTACAAAATCTCGACCTTCGATTAGGATAGACTTTTCTTAAGGCTGATGTCTGTCGTGATGGCAACCGGCGTGATGCTCTCATATGCCGTCATCCCACTTTCAGAGCTGAGGCCCTAGCCAAGTTGATATTCTACAATTGTAAACGCTAATAGAAAACTAAAAATTGTATGAGAATGACCACGTGACTTATCACTGAGAGATGTCATTCTCAAACATTTGTTTAGTTTTCTATTAGCGTTTACGATTGTAGAATGTCATCTTGGCTAGGGCCTCTGGTCTGTACATTATTTTGTGTCTGTAGTGCGTATTGTTCGTTGCTACTTCGTGGGAGTGAGAGAACCTGAAGTATACGAATACAGTAAACTTTACTCTTTGGCCACATTGTTCGTTACATACAAATTAATTTATTTATTGGTTTTCTTTTATTGTAAATACTTTTATTAACTATAAATTTCAACATTCTGTGACTTAGTATTAGTGCTTTATGGAAATACGTCTGAGTAGGTATCATCAACTCATCCTATATTCTACTGCCAAACAAGGATAGTTAGTGTTGTTTACCGGCCTGAAGGATGATTACACAATGTAACTACAGTTACAGGGCCATAAAATCTTAATTCCGAAGGTTGGTAGTAAAACATGGTATTTTTAAAGCAACAATACTTTTGAGCAGTGATGACCACTAACCATATGGTGAACCATTTGTCAGTTACCATTTTGACCGTCATCCAGTTCCGCAGATAACTTGAAGGTAAAGTCAAATTGGCAATTGGCAAGCTTTATAAGGCGGCCTTAAATCGCCACATATGGTGGGTGCACTGCTCTCATTGCTGATAGCTCCCCAGTACCCGCTTCTCCCATTTGACCGCATTAAAAATAGTGTGGCTTGAATTGTCGAATATAATACTTTTCGATCAAGTAATTCTGTTCCATTTCACTTTGTGCGACAGCCCTTATAAAAAAAATTAACTCTGATTTGCTGTATGCACTTTGATACGACTTTTATTCAACAATGAAATACTTACTGTTAACTTGTGAAGGTTGTTCTTATATTTTATGTATCTTTCAATAACTAATCATAATTTCGCAGCCGTATGTCTGTTCACGTGTTCAAAATTTTATCAGAATCAAGTTATAAGAAGTTGACAAATAACAAAGACTGGGGAACAAGTATGTAAGTCATTTTATTTCCGAACGAGTGATTTTAAGCTACGTATGTTATATTATTGTGCTCCGTGACTTTGCTTTGCCTAGTTATGGGAGTAAAATAAATAAATACATTTGAATTATAATGATGTCTCTATACATTCATTTCAATTCTACTTTCATATCGGTCTTAATATTTTTATTTGTGATATAATGAAAAGCTTTATAGATATGGAAAGGTCGTGGGTTATTCTTATTATAGACGTTCCGAATATTGATATATTTTGCTGAAATTTCATCTAGACCGAATATCCACTTTAAAGGCCTGGGAGTAGTATACATAAGTATACACTTATGATAATTTTATAATGTCGGGTTGTCATTTAAAATTTACCTATAAAAAACAACAGGACAACAATCATATCAATATCGAGTACAACACCCCAAAAAGAAATTTAGACTTTGTAATGTAGAAGTAACGATTATTATTATTATATATGGATATTCTAGACGAATCATCCATATCGGTTGACATTTTTTAAAATAGATTTATTTACATTAAAACCTTAACTAAATACTGTTGCTTTTTTTAGAGATTTTACAAAGCGATGTGAACTCAATAAAGCTTTAATATGAGTGCCCAATTAGGAAAGCTTACATCTACATATTCCATGAAAAAATGTAGCGCAATACAAATAATTGCAATGTATATTTTTAGGACAGAAGTGAATTTTTACTTGGTGTTAGAGCTTTGTGCCAGCTCGTCTATAGGTAATAACCACCCACTCATCAGATATTCTACCGCAAAACAGCAGTACTTGGTACTGTTGTGTTCCGGTTTGAAGGGTGAGTGAGCCAGTGTTATTACAGGCACAAGACACATAACATCTTAGTTCACTAGTTTGATTGCGCATTGGCGATATAAGCGATGGTTAACATCTCTTTCAATGCCAGTGTCTATGGCCGTTGGTGACCACTTACCATAAGGTAGCCCATATGCTCGTCCGCCTAACTATGCAATAAAAAAAATAGTCAGGTTTGTGCTTTAATAGTTTGCCATACTTGTAATTAAGTTTGGTGTAATGCTAAAAATAAACGAGCTATTATATTGTAGAAGCGAACACTTTGCCAAGGATGGGTGAATTGAATTAGCGGAGATGGCAGCACGGCTTAATGTTTCCATCAAAATAATCAGTATTACTATGGTTATACAAAATATTATATACTCATATAAATATATATTGTTAGAATCGAACCTACTTGGTTGAGTTGCATTTTGCAAACGTCACACGCCACTATAAAAAAACGGCCGAGTTTGATGGCTGACACATTGGCTCGTTGGACTCGGTCGCGAGAGATTCTGGTTTGTGACTGTTGCAATCTGCAGTAAGCGTTATTATTTCCATTTTAATTGTTTTTGTACTGATTATGTTTTTATATTTGTAGAATGGAGTATTGATAACTTGATTAGATTGAATAGAATTATTGTAATTTAAAGTAAATTTATGTTCATCCTGACATCTGTCTTTTATTAAATATAAAATTCCACTTTTGACGTTAAAATCAGAAGTGGGATTCGCCTGTGCTCACAAATAGGTTTATTAGTTTTATTTGATTCGATTTTATTTTTGTATCTTACCTCCATTTTACAAATCATTTGTTTTTCAATATTTAATTTGTTGTTCAAAGATTTTATTTTTTTCGCATCTATCTTCATCTTGTAAATCATTTTTTTATTCGATTAATTTATTTGTTGTTCAAAATTCCACGACCATCACGGTTCCGTGAAAAGTCTTTTGATTCGCCTCGTCGGAAGGCGAAGTATAGCAGATCGCAGCAACACAACCACAGGTCTCGTTCGCGATCTCGTGAGGATATTACTAATGATCGCTCTTGGTCAAACTTCGTAAAAGAATTCAAGTCCCTCTGCCCGCAAAAGACGGATTACGCCGAAATACTTCGTGAGGTGCGGGCAGCGGCGACTAATGTTAACCTTACCATAGAACTTGGTCTTCTTTTTGGCAACATATGCGAAGCCTGCTCGTTTCAAAAATGATTCCCGAACGCCGAAGCAACGAGGGAGCTGGGCAGGAATCGTGCGAGATGTCTGCTAAAGCAGAATCAAGACCAACAAGACGCCCGTGTCAATCGTCAGCGACACCTCCCAAAGTTTTCCAAGTGGATGACCGAGCTTTTGTGATAAAGTATTCAATCTACGGTGAGCTTGATGCGGGTATGAGAGGCCCGTATCGTGTGACGAAAGTTTTGCCCAACGACCGCTACGAGTTGAAATTGATCACCGGTGCTCGTGGAAAGACCACGCAGGCGGAGGCGAAATTTATGGTCCCATGGAAGGGAGAGTGGTGTCCTGAGAGTTGCTTTGCATTTTTTCAAAGTAAAGTTTGTGAATTAATTTGTTTCTTTTGTGTGTTACAGATCCGTGGCTGCTGATTATGTATGCCTGTGCGCAAGATGAAATAGCAAGCCACGCGTTTCAAGTGCACGTTGTGCGCTCTGTCACATATCTGTGCCCGATCTGGAGATGTTGGGTTTGATTGGTCGACCCTATTGAGTCCTCAGACATGTGGGTGGTTAACTTAGGTTCCCCCTTAAAGATGTCTTTGGCACTCGTGGCGATCCATCGAGCCTGGCTCTCACACGTCTGGGCGTTGGACAGCGATGCTGGGTCATGGACATCGAGTGGGCAAACAGCCCGGCTGCAGCAGTTTTTGTGTTCATACGTATGTTGACGGACGGGCGGTGCATTGCTAGTTCTTGGATCATGTGAGCTGGTCTTAAGGTATGTGGGTGTCGGGCGAACGCCCTCCCCTTGAAGATACCTTCCGCACTGGCGGCGCAGTCTAGGAGTGTACCCGCTGGTGAGGTCCCGTGTTGATCGTGCTTCCACTAAATATCAATGTTGTGGTACCAAACGCATCGGGCATTAACTTGCCTGTATGCCGTGATACTCGAGTGGGGGATAGTTTGTAATTATCTTGTGCACAAGTAGGTAAAGTCAGTATCTATGAGATGCGTGTATTGACAATGAGAGTGACGAATGTTTGCTACAGACTCATTGTAGGACAAATAGTTTTGAGCGAAAGAGTTGATCTACTTCTTTTTTTTGGTCATGAATGAGGGCCTTGAATGTGTGAAGAATGAGAGAACAGGAGTTGTAACAACACATGGCAATTCTGTTCGTTTAAAAATCGTGTTATACGGGCAGAACTGCTGTATCTCCCTGTGATGGCCTGGGCATCCTCAAATGAATTTTGACGGTAAGCCCCGGGCCTAGCGAAAGTGTTTCTATGGTTATTTAAACTTATGTTGATGTTTAACAGATTCTGACAATGATGGCGAGGACTCTACAGAGCAGTTGCTTGGCCCATCATCCGCACGTCCTGCTGAAGACGTTGACGAGTACACCGAGGACGGCGCACGGTCAGGAGAAGCCGTGTTAGAATCGAACCTACTTGGTTGAGTTGCATTTTGCAAACGTCACACGCCACTATAAAAAAACGGCCGAGTTTGATGGCTGACACATTGGCTCGTTGGACTCGGTCGCGAGAGATTCTGGTTTGTGACTGTTGCAATCTGCAGTAAGCGTTATTATTTCCATTTTAATTGTTTTTGTACTGATTATGTTTTTATATTTGTAGAATGGAGTATTGATAACTTGATTAGATTGAATAGAATTATTGTAATTTAAAGTAAATTTATGTTCATCCTGACATCTGTCTTTTTTTAAATATAAAATTCCACTTTTGACGTTAAAAATATATAGTAAAATATGTAACAAAAACCCTGTCCGACCCGTGAACTGGTTATTAGGTATCGTGAGTTGGTTCTATTTATGTAATAATTTTTAAAGATCTAGTAGAGTCGTATGCTCTAATTTCATAGGCTTAATGCTGTTGCAAATACTGCGCTCTTTGTGCCATCATAGTATAGAATTTGAGCTTTCAAGAAAAGAGCGTACTCTTTTCTTAAGCGCCGGCAACTTACCTGCAAGTCCTCGGTTTTTTCAGGTATCCATCGGCGGTGGTTGTCACCTTCCATGAGGTGGTCCTCCTACTCGTTTGCTCTCTCTCTCTCTTACATAAAAAAATACTTCGCTCACCATACAGTGGTCCTTAATAGAGTCTAATTAATTTCTTTTCTCGCTGAATCTGCCCTGTATTTCCTTACGTGCATACCACATGATGCCTAAGCGCTGTCATTTACCCTTAATTTTTTCAAAATATTTTATTGATTTGGTATTATCATTATTCTAAATGTCAACAACCACACTTGTTTTTGTTGTCTTACGTTACCAAAATGTATGAGCGATGCTGACCGCCTACCTATTTTATAAGCATATATCATTGTTGGTGGGTGTGTTTGGTGAATATAATTGTAGCTCTTGCTACAATTATATTTTTTTGCTACAATTAAATTTTATTCGACATTGTACAATGGCAAGTTTATTAATGAATTGTACGAAGTGTTTAACCAAAAGAATATCATTTGCAACACTGACATACGTCAATTTCGAAGCACCCTCTACGCCTATAAAGCTAATTTATTATTAGAAAAATAAAACTAGTATAACTTCGTCTTGGTTTCAAATCCCGGATCAGTCAATGAGTTTTTCTCTTACGATAATATTAGGATTAGAATTGGATTCACCGTGACTGCTATCTCTAGCTGTTGCATCAGCTACTGCCTACACTCGCCAACACTCGAAGTCTGGAAGACATAATCACATCTACCGGGATATCGGATTTCAGTATTATTTAATAAATAAAATGAACAGTTAACGTCAACTTTTTACTAAAAGACTTAAAGATATGCTCTTGTTTGATTGTCAAAAAATCTACCACAGATACCTCAGATCTACAAATGAACGATTACGCAAAAGGTAAGTGAATTATTCTTATTTTCTTAAATAAATTTAAAAATTATTCATTTTAATATTTTTTACGCAACAAATTCAATTTGTTGAGTTTAATATGGATATGTTTAATATATCACCACACCACTTATATACGTTTTTATGTGAGGTTCCACTGCTTAATTATAAATCTATAACCATCTACAACCAAATATATCAATAACCATTCATTTCGTCGGTTCACATTTTTTTATAGCAAAGGTGGATGAGCATATGGGCCATCTGATGGTAAATGGTCACCATAGACATTGGCATTGTTAGAAATGTTAACGATGGTCATCCCTCCAAACAGGACCACAACAGTATAAAGTACTGCTGTTTTGCGGTAGAATATCTGATGAGTGAGTGGTACCTACCCTGACGAGCGTGCATAAAGCCCTACTACCAATTATATCTACCCACATCTACCGAACACAGCTAAGCATTGTTCAATTCAGCAGAAAAGAGTTATTGGTATTGTTGTATTCCGATTTGAAAGGTGCGAGCCAGTGTAATTACATATACAAGGGACATAAAATGTCATTGACGGTATAAGCGATATTTAACATCTCTCACAATGCCATTGTATATGGGTGTTGGTGACCACTTACTATCGGGTGGCTCATATTATGCTCGTCTGCCTATCTACGCTATAGAAATACTATTACTATTGCTATTTTAAACTGGTTTTGTCTTAAAAATCAAGAGCATTTCGAACATTTTTTGACAAAAAGTAGGCATTGCAAACACATGCCGATCACTTACTGAATTGATAAAGTATAAAGGTGATGATAATATAGGCATATTTTTTCTTCCAAGATTAAAAAATGATTCAAGTATTCTTATCGTAATATAACTATAATTGGCAAATAATTGAAGAATATTATGTCAAGTCTGTGTATCTGAAGTTATATTATTTCATTCTTACTTTGTGGAATCGGAATCAGAAATGAAAGCCATATTGCTATCTCACATATATTTAAGAAAAAACAGACGTCAAATTCTACTTCTACTGTCACTACAAGAGAGTCATAATTTATAACATTAAATATCTATAAACTTTTTAAGATTAAATACACTTAATGTTTCACATAGTCATTGTCACTGTAATTTATATAATATAAATTATTTATTTACAGTTTCACCTGTCGGCTATAATTATTTAAATATATTAAAGTGCAATACTATGCGACGCCGACTATTTCACGTCGGACATCTTTTACGGGTTCTACTTGAACTACAAACATCTATACACTACACCTACTGGAACGACAATTTATGTCATAGAATACAGGAATATAATACTAGATTGATTAATTTATATGATACGTCATACATTGTATTAAATTTATAAACATAATTATCTAAGAAATGCTAACACGTAATCGGTAACAAATCGTTTTTTTAAGAGAATTAAATTAAATAAGGTTTAAATTTAAGATTTACTGAATTAAAGTAAAATTGTCACAAATTTAAAGCAATCTTGTTAAACTTTTATTTTATAATTTATTCAAATACAGAAAAATTTGGTAATATATTTGGCAAAAGAGACCACTTACATAGTTTATTAGAAGATTTTAAATTTTATTTCTAATGCGTAAACTTACATAGAAGCATATAAATACACATTTATATAATATTTATGCATTATATAAGTGTATATAAGACTAATGTCCTCCAGATGGATTTCAGCCACACTCGAGAGAGATTAGCCAGCTGCGCAGGACGTAATATTACAATGCACAAGTGTGCGCGCAAATACAGGTGCGGTTTTTATTCCCTTCTTCTCATAATCATATTATGTGGCGGCCAATCTCTCTAGAGATTGGCCGCAATGGCCAAAACCAACTTGGGGAACATTTTTATTTTTATCATTTATTATAAGAGTAGGAATTATTATGTCAGGTACATACATACAACATTAAAGCCACGCCACCTGTTTTGACTGTAACATGTAACATATATTTATATCCAAAATACGTGTATGAATAGATTTATAATAAATATTTGATACTATGAGCAAAAATCAATTTGCTTAAAATACTTGTAATATCTTTATAAATAGACTCTATAGTAGTAAGTTTTTAAATATCTCTCGAAAGAAAACGATAGATTGAAACGATTTAAAAATAACTGTCAGACAATTATCTTCATTTCATAAATTTTATTTGATACGAAAACAATATAACATTTCAAAATACGTTTCTAACTTTTTCATACAGCACCAACTTACGCAATGTTCCCTCCAATAAGAAAATTTTCAAAGCTCTTTTCTATATCAACAATAACATTTCTAAATAAATCTAACAATATGCTTCTGCGAATTAAATTTACACTATCAGCTTGAATCTATTTTTTACGAGAGAATCTGTTCCTTGGTGCGGAAGAAGGTTTCGGGAGACTTGGTTTACGCTCGCCACTTTGTGAGTTTCCTCCTTGACTAGCTTGAGTGTTTTTGGATGTACTTGGTTGTGCTGGGTTATATGTTTCTTCGCGCTTAGAGGACTTGGCAGTCTTGTGATTTAATGCCACCGAAGCATGAGAATTCGTTTTTGCTTGATGCTTATCGGCTTCGTCCCTGAAATACGCTCACATAAAATAGCTCATCGGCTTAAAAAAAATATTATAATTCGCAATGCCAAGCGATGTCGCAATATTTTGTTCGCTTTGCATAAGACTTAAATGTAACAGATTTAATATAAGGCTTACCTTTCTTTTAGTTTACAATTTAACTTATAAATCATTCGATCTTTGTGAACAGAGCGCGCTGCCTCCATGGCTCTGACGTCTAGCAATTCAAAATACCGTTCAATTATCTCTTGTTTGGTTTCAGAAGAATCATTTTGATTATTTAGTTGGTTCGTCTGAGCATTCTCAAAGAGCGGGACATGGAAGAGTTCGTCCTATAAAAATTAATTAATATTGGTCAAAATTGCTTAAAATCGTATGTAGATTACTTCGTCAAAAGATAGGGCTAGATTAAACAATGTGATAAATCAACGGTAATAAAATATAAACAACAACTACTACTGCAAACACTACTACTACTATTACTACTACTATAATTCTAAATTGTACGACCCACTACAAACAAAAAAGAACTGCATAAAAATACTCATGCTGCTAATTCCTGAAATAAAATCTTTCAGTATAATATTAGATTAAAAGTCAAATATTTTATAAAAAATACTATTATCACACTAAAACAATTAATTTAATATGTAAAACTTACATAATTTTAAATATCATGATCAAAACGATGTATGCACAAGATAATTAAATTGTACGATGTCAATTTTATAATTGCATTATACGAAGTGTTGAACCTAAAGAGTAGCATTTTAATAAAAATGCACTGACATTAGTGACTTTCGTAGCGCCCTCTACGCCTATAAGGTTAACTTTTTTTAGAAAAATTAAACTATACGAGGTACCGGTACCTCATATGAAAACGTAAGGGTAAAGTTTTATTTTTAATTAAAAAATCTATCAATAACCATTAATTTCGTCGGCTTATATCTGCCGAACAAAGCTAAGCATTGTTCATTTGCTATTTCAGATATTCTACAGCAGAACAACAGTTCTTGGTATTGTTGTGTTCAGATTTGAAGGGTGCGAGCCAGTGTAATTACATATACAAGGGACATAAAATGTCATTGACGATATAAGCGATATTTAACATCTCTCACAATGCCATTGTATATGGGTGTTGGTGACCACTTACTATCGGGTGGCTCATATTATGCTCGTCTGCCTATCTACGCTATAGAAATACTATTACTATTGCTATTACTATATATTTTTTATTATTATATTTACTGGTTTTCTCTTAAAAATCAAGAGCATTTCGAATATTTTTTGACAAAAAGTAGGCATTGCAAACACATGCCGATCACTTACTGAATTGATAAAGTATAAAGGTGATGATATAGGCATATTTTATCATCCAGGATTAAAAGATGATTCTAGTTTTCTTATCGTAATATAACTATAATTGGCAAATAATTGAAGAATATTATGTTAAGTTTGTGTATCTGAAGTTATATTATTTCATTCTTACTTTGTGGAATCGGAATTGGAAATGAAAGCCATATTGCTATCTCACATATATTTAAGAAAATCCAGACATCAAATTCTACTTCTACTGTCACTACAAGAGAGTCAAAACTTATAACATTAAATATCTATAAACTTTTTAAGATTAAATACACTTAATGTTTCACATAGTCATTGTAACTGTAATTTATATAATATAAATTATTTATTTTCAGTTCACCTGTCGGCTATAATTATTTAAATATATTAAAGTGCAATACTATGCGACGCCGACTATTTCACGTCGGACATCTTTTACGGGTTCTACTTGAACTACAAACATCTATACACTACACCTACTGGAACGACAATTTATGTCATAGAATACAGGAATATAATACTAGATTGATTAATTTATATGATACGTCATACATTTCATTAAATTTATAAACATAATTATCTAAGAAATGCTAAGACGTAATCGGTAACAAATCGTTTTTTAAGAGAATTAAATAAAATAAGGTTTTAATTTAAGTTTTACTGAATAAAAGTAAAATTGTCACAAATTTGAAGAATTCTTGTTAAACTTTTATTTTATCATTTATTCAAATACAGAAAAATTTGGCAAAAGAGACCACTTACATAGTTTATTAGAAGATTTGAAATTTTATTTCTAATGCGTAAACTTACATAGAAGCATATAAATACACATTTATATAATATTTATGCATTATATAAGTGTATATAAGACTAATGTCCTACAGATGGATTTCAGCTATACTCGAGAGAGATTAGCCAGCTGCGCAGGACGTAATATTACAATGCACAAGTGCGAGCGCAAATACAGGTGCGGTTACTATTCCCTTATTCTCATAATCATATTATGTGGCGGCCAATCTCTCTAGAGAAAATACGTGTGTGAACAGATTTATAATAAATATTTGATACTATGAGCAAAAATGAATTTGCTTAAAATACTTGTAATATCATTATAAATAGACTCTATAGTAGTAAGTTTTTAAATATATCTCGAAAGGAAACGATAGATTGAAACGATTTAAAAATAACTGTCAGACAATTATCTTCATTTCATAAATTTTCATTGATACGAAAACAATATAACATTTCAAAATACGTTTCTAACTTTTCCATACAGCACCAACTTACGCAATGTTCCCTCCAATATGTTAATTTTCAAAGCTCTTTTCTATAACAATAATAAAATTTCGAAATATATTTAACAATATGCTTCTGGGATTTAAAATTTACACCATTAGTTTGAATCTATTTATTACGAGAGAATCTGTTCCTTGGTGCAGAAGAAGGTTTCGGTGGACTTGGTTTACGGTCGACACTTTGTGAGTTTCCTCGTTGCCTAGCTCGAGCGTTTTTGGATGTACTTGCTTGTGTCTGGTTATTTGTTTCTTCGCATTTAGAGGACTTGGCACTCTTGTAATTGAATCCCTCCCACGCACGAGCATTCCTTTTTGCGGCGTCGTCCCTGAAATAAACTCACATAAAATAGTTCATCGGTTTATAAAAATATTGTAATTCGCAATGCCAAGCGATGTCGCAATATTTTGTTCGCTTTGCATAAGACTTAAATGTAACAGATTTAATATAAGGCTTACCTTGCCACTAACATACACATTAACTTAAATATCTCTTTATCTTTTTCGTTACAGCGCTCTTTCAGCGTGTTAATGTCGTTTTCCAAATCGATACACGTGGCTTTTAATGCGTCTTTGGTTTCAATATCAATATTTAGATTATTTTGATGAGTTATTAGATCATCAAAGAGCGGGTCATCGAAGAGTTCGTCCTATAAAATTTGTTTCATATTAGTCAAAATTACTTAAAGTCGTATGTAGATTACTTCGTCGAAAAATAGGGATAGATTAAACAATGTGATAAATCAACAGTATAATAATAATAATATCAATTACTACTACTTCAAACACTACTACTACTACTACTCGAATTTGTACTACCTACTATAATCAATTGGACGTCTTGAAGTGTGTGATAATTGCGTTGAAAGGGTCCGTTACATAGATACATACAGGTCAAGCTAATAAAAGCGTGGTACAAACAAAAAGTCACTCATGCTGACAATTCTTGAAATAAATTCTTTCAATATAATATTAGATTAAAAGTAAAATATTTTATAAAGATTACTATTATCACACTACAACTATTAATTTATAAATATGTAAAACTTACAATATTTTAAAACAATACGATGTATGCACAAGATAAATTGTACGATGTCAGCTTTATAATTGCATTGTACGAAGTGCTAAACCTAAAGAGTAGCATTTTAATAAAAATTCACGGACGTTCGTGCCATTCGTAGCGCCCTCTACGCCTATAAGGCTAATTTATTTTTAGATAAATAAAACTATTCACTTACGTACGATGAAAAAAACGCCTTTACGCGTTTCCCCCTACTTGACGTAGGGACTATGTAGGGCTCGCTGGCACTGAAGGCGCAGAAGTATCCACTAAAAAACCAGCGGTGTCCTCTCCGTCTGGTCAAGGAGCGCCACGGGATGACGTACGCATGCTACCGTGACGCCCCGACGGTCGGCCCGCCTATGCCATGGGCCTACATGTTTAAGGGGTTCCCGGATACTGGGTACTCTCTTAGCCCCAGCGGATATTAAGGCGGGGGGAGAAGGTGCGTATATTGCCGACAACTTTTCCCCGGTCTTCTTTGACGTATCGAATCAGCGGAGTTATATTTACTAATTGTGTACTATAAATAATATCATAATCATAAATGTATTATAAATATGTTAAGTTCCGATAATAGTGGAGTTGGCTTCATTTAATTCACAAATTAAAAATAATAATAAAGAATTAAAACAAACGTTTGTTCCAATCAATATGTATTGAATAGACATTTTCATGAAAGTTCTAATATGTTTTATAACATTTTTTTTTACTAATTAAAAATGAATTCTGGTATTGAATTCATATTTACTTTAAAGACAGTCAATTTAAGGAGTTTTCTCACATTTTCAGTCGCCCACTGAAGGAATTCATAAGAGTAGGCAAAGGTTGTAAGAACTTTATAATGGAGAACTTACAACCGGTTTCCTTCTTTCATTAATCTTGTTAGTGCTTACTCTAAATTCAAACGAATATGTATCATGACCAAGTCATTCTATATAAGAAAAAAAAATGTAGACGCACCGAATAAAATTAAAATAACTTGGAAAATTAATAATTGCAAAACAGGAATAATCAAAAGTAGGACCACTGATTACCATCTGGCAATCGATAATAAGCCAATTACTTCCGACCAGGATGTTGCTACTATTTTTGAAAAATTCTTTGCTGACATTCTAGTTTCAAAACTAAATCACTCAATTTCTCTCCTAACGTTGCACTATCGTATGCACTTCGAGACCTTTAAGATTTTTTTTTGGTTTTTTTTTAAAGAGGAGTTGGCCTTTTTGTAGAATTTTAATTAAGTTAATTTCTGGTGTAAACTAATAAAAAATGGCAATTTCTTAATCCACATTTATTAAACAGAAAATAGTAATAATAAATTTCAGTCTTAATAACTGTTTTGTTTATTTCTTTTAATCACACACATATTCACTTTTAAGCAGTTAAATCTTTTAGTTATAAACGAACTTAGTTAAAAATCATACTAATTCTTAATAACTCTACTATTATCTAGTAATTCTTGTATCTAATCAATTCAATAATTTATTCTCTAAATTTGTTGAAATATGACGATAATTGTTGCAGAAGTCGTAAAAAACGATACGATTAAAATGCTGCAAAATCTCTTTGAATTATAACAACATAATTTATAGTAAAATTGTTCCTCTTTCATAGACCTACAAAAAATCCGCAATGGCACATGTCTATCTTTTAAGGATAGCTAACTATACCCACTTTAATGTTACAAAATGGTTACATAATAATGTGAAAATTGGAAAGCTATAAAAACGGATATAATATTAATCCTTATCAAAACAAATAGTTTATTTACTTTAAGCATTTCATGTATATATAATTGCCCTTTACACAACCCAATTTAAATCTATGTATAATATCTTAGGAGTTATCGTAGTTTTAAAATTATCGCGCACTAAATAAATTCAAGCGGTCCGACACCGATTATACTAACGCGTGATGCAACCGCCTGCGCGCCCCGCGTCCCGCTGTTGCCCACTCGCTACTCGGGCGAAGCCAGGCGGGTCGCTAGTAAATAATTTAGGGCTTGGGTCCTGGGACCAAAATTGCACCTTATCTTGTTATTATAATTAATAATTGTATTCTTAGTGGCGTATTTCTTGACCTTATGAAACATAGTAAGGTAATTTCTATTTTTAAATCTGGAAGTACTGAAGACCCCCAGAATTATAGACCCACTTCTATTCTACCAACGCTTACTAACATCTTTAAAAAAATAATTCTTAATCAGATGTTAGTACATTTTGACACATACAAGTTGCTACACAGTAAAGAATTTGGTTTAATGGTTTTACAAGGGGTCGCTCGACAACCGATGCTGGTGTCGAGCTCGGTAAAAATATTTATAGAGTCTGGGAAGAGTCCAAGGATGGCTTTTGATTGTGTGCAACATGAAACGTTGTTCAGGAAACTACGTCACTATGACATTAGAGATAAAGCACTCAGCCTACTGAATTCGTATTTGAGCGATCGGATTCAGAGGCTTGATATTAATGGAAAGAGATCTCCCAGGGCTCCAGTTGGAGTGGGGGTCCCTCAAGGATCTATTCTTGGTCCATTTCTGTTCCTCGTCTATATAAATGACTTGCACCATATTTTAAATAATAAACATGAGATGGTATTATTGAACCTTCCTTAATTTTTAAATTTGAAAGACGCCTGTCAATGTATGAAGAGGTAAACAATGCTATCTATATCAGAAATAGTACATTGGTTTAATATTAATAATTTACTGTTAAACACTTTAGATCTTCAGCTTTCGCGGTAAAAAGAAAATTTGAATGTTGACTGATGTTGATACGGTTTGTTTAGTGTATTTCAGATATTTCCACAGTATAATGCATTCTACTCTGGGGTATGCAGCCGACAAAAATACGATTTTAGTACTGCAGAAGAGGGCTATTCGTGCAATTTATAACCAGTAGATTCATTATGATGTAAATTTAAAGAAATTAAAGTAATAACTGTCGCTTCTCAGTATATATATATGATAATGTTATGTATGTACGCAAAAACATACAAGATTTTCCCCGAAATTGTGACGTACATACTGTTAACACTAGGAACAAGTATAAACTTACAACTACTGTTACTAGATTACAAAGGGTTAGTAAGTCTTTTATGGGACAATGTATACGTCTTTACAACGCGATCCCAGAAAGCGTTCAAAAATATTCACTTGTGAAATTTAAAAGGATTGTTAAGGAACGCTTGTGTGGATATTAAATCCGAACCGATGCTAGATTCATGACAATCAATAAGAAAGTGTAAACACTTCAACATTGAATAAAGATATTTGCATTTAAATTTGGAGGACATCTACCGAACATAGCTATGCATTGTTCTTTTGCTATTTCAGATATTCTACAGCAAAAAACACTACTTGGCATTGTTGTGTTCCGGTTTGAAGGATGCGTGAGCCAGTGTAATTACATGTACAACGGACATAACGTCTCATTGGCGATATAAGCTATAGTCTCTCACAATGCCATTGTATATGGGTGTTGGCGACCACTTACTATCAGGTGGCTCATATTATGCTCGTCTGCCTATCTACGCTATACAAATACTATTACTATTGCTATTTTAAACTGGTTTTGTCTTAAAAATAAAGAGCATTTCAATTTTTTTTTGACAAAAAGTAGGCATTGCAAACACATGCCGATCGCTTACTGAACTGATAAAGTATAAAGGTGATGATATAAAGATATTTTATCTTCCAAGATTAAAAGATGATTCAAGTATTCTAATAGTAATATTTCGTTAAAGATATTGTGACTACCGCCGTGCCATTTCAAGACGGCTTGCATATAATTATAATTTGCAAATAATTAATTGAAGAATATTATGTTCAGTTTGTGTATCTGAAGTTATATTATTTCATTCTTACATTGTGGAATCGGAATCAGAAATGAAAGCCATATTGCTATCTCACATATATTTAAGAAAAAACAGACATCAAATTCTACTTCTACTGTCACTACAAGAGAGTCAAAATTTATAACATTAAATATCTATAAACTTTTTAAGATTAAATACACTTAATGTTTCACATAGTCATTGTCACTGTAATTTATATAATATAAATTATTTATTTGCAGTTCACCTGTCGGCTATAATTATTTAAATATATTAAAGTAGCAATACTATGCGACGCCGACTATTTCACGTCGGACATCTTTTACGGGTTCTACTTGAACTACAAACATCTATACACTACACCTACTGGAACGACAATTTATGTCATAGAATACAGGAATACAATACTAGATTGATTAATTTATATGATACATTGCATTAAATTTATAAACAGTATTATTTAATAAATGATAACACATAATCGGTAACAAATTTTTATAAATATATTTAAATCAAAAAATTTAATTCAAGTTTTATTGAATATAAAGTCAAATTACGTGATAAATGAGAATGTAATTTGTGTTGATAAAATATTAGTAGGTACGGTATCATTGGAAGAAGATTATTTATATTATTTGAAAATAAGTATATTATACAAACTCATAAAAGCTATAAAAATCTGGATGAAGGAAAAGGGAACGAGGAATCAATTAATACTAACTTAAAGATATTTCTCAAATTTGAGGAATATAATTCGAGTAATATATAGTCGGATATAATCAATAAAAAATAAATAAAATTGAGATCAATTTACTAATTCATAATGAAATAAAAATCTGGCATAATATATTTTAATTACAACGACTTCTAAACAAAAATAAAATGTAAAAAATGACCTAAAAATATTTTCGATGGTATAATGTCGATAGCGCAGGATTGTCGGTGTCACAAACAAAGCATTCTTGTTTAGTTGTTACTTTACCATTTATTCAATACTTAAACTTTTGGTAATATATTTTACTAGAAGATGTGAAATAATTTTTCTAACTCGTAATCTGAAATAGTTGCATTTAAATAAATAGTCTATATATAGATATAAATCTAATTTTATGAGTCTAATTTTTACATTATATGAGTGTAATGACCTCCAGATAAGTCATACTCAGGAGAGATTAGCCAGCTGCGCAGGACATATTATAGTGCACAAGTGTGCGCGCAAATACAGGTACGGTTTCTATTCCCTTATTCTCATAATAATCTAACTATGTGGCGGCTAATCTCTCTTGTGATTGGCCGCAGTGACCAAAATCAGCCTGGAGAATATTATTAATATTACTATTATCTATTATAAGTGTATAGGAATTATTATGTCAGCTACATTCTTACAACATTAAAGCCACGTACCATTGACTGTAATATATAACATATGTTATATATGTAAGAGTCAATTATATTTTGATATATAATATTGAACATAATACGTATTATTATTAAATATTACTATAGTGTCTGTCATTTTTCATATTGAACAACAATATTCTACATTTTTTATCTGTAAGCAAGAACAATACAGGTCTGATTTTTTGGCGGGAAACGAATTCACTTATAAAATATCTTACGACCGTCGCGTGCCAAATTAAATATAAGGATTTGATGTTTGCAAATAATATATTAATTTCATTGAAGATGAAGTATAATGTAGTTCTTTCATATATTATATATATATATCCAAAATACTGTTCAAATTTAAAATAGACTATATAGCAGTGAGTTTTTAAAAATCTCTCGATGAAAAGATAGATTAAAGCAATTTAAAAATAACTGTGTGACAGATAGCTCTGAAAATTATTTTCATACCATAAGGCGATGATATTATAAGTAAAAAGGTGTAGATAGGTTACAAGCGCTCCGTGAGCACTAGTTCGAAATCAGGCTAGTAATCCACACTTCACCTCAGTATTATGTCACCATTGTCACTGGATAGACGTCACGTAGCGAGTACAATTATAATTAAAAGTGATCCAAAATAACCGGAAATGCCGTCGTGTGTTATGAGATATTGCACAAATTATACTAGCAAAACTTCTAAAACTCAAGAAATCGCATATCATTCGTAAGTTTACTATTTATCTTAATATTTTCATAAATCAACTATTATATTCGTAAAATATGACATTAGAAATGAGTGAATGCAACAAAAGTATACTAATGAACGAGTGCAATAAAGATAGACGACAGTTACTGATCATAGAGTAAAACACAAACAGTGGTGGCAGTTGGCACATATATAATAATTTTATATGTTTGTTTTATTTTTATTAATGAAAAATATATATTAAATTATAAATTATATTATATTACTAAATTGAAATCAAAATATAAATAATTTATTATTCTAACTATTCTCATACCACTTGCCCAATACAGATACGGATGTGGCAGAGTGCTATGGAAAAATCTCCTTACATATTTATACGCGGCTGGTTAAGTAAAAATTTTCGCTGTATTGATTATTGTATATTGTACATTTTAACAAAAAGACAAATAATAAATAAATTAAATTTATTTAAAAGCCACTGATACCATTATAACAAATTAATTATACAACTTTATTTGATATTATTTTTTTATAAAATTATTGATAGTTTTTATTCACCTATTTTCAATTAATTTTAGTACTTTTACAAAATGATTTTTTGAGTAATCGCATTCATAGGCATAAATCCGGGTAATAAAAAACGTATTGTCTGATAACGATAAATATTCTATGTCATTTCTTTGACACGAGACGATGCACTCTTGTAAATATATCCGTCTCTTTTTCACTCGTGATGCTTAAATCATGCCACCCTACTTTAGTGACGAATTATAATGTAGTGTGGATTATTGCAAAATAAAGTTATTTATGTGTAACAGTGTCATTTTCGTAGATTGAATGTCGTGTATATAACCTATCTACACCTTTTTACTTATAATATCATTGCCATAAAGTTTATTTGATATGAAAACAATATTAAATTCCAAAATACGTTTCTAACATTTTCATACCGCACCAACAGACGCCATGTTTCCTCACGATTCGCAATTTCCTATAATTTTTTATGTCCAATCTTCATGTAAACCCTTATCCAGGTATCAAAAATACACAATAACTATTTACAAATATGTATATTTTCAAAGCTCTTTTTTCAAGACCAACAATAACATGTCAAAATAAGTCTTCTACGAATTTAATTTGAATTGCTGCGAGTTACATTCGTAATGATCTGCTCCTTGGCGCTGAAGAAGCTTTCAATAGACCTTGGCTACGCTCAGCACTAAGGGAATTTCCTCGTTCCCTAGCTTGAGAGTTTTCGGATGTACTTGCTTGTACTGGACCATTTTTTTCTTCGTCTTCAGCTGACTTGGCAATCTCGTGATGTAATGTATGAGAGTTGGATTTTACTTGATGATGATCGGCTACTTGCCTGAAATACGCTCAAATAAAATGATTCATCGGTTTGAAAAAAAATAAACAATTCGCAATGCCAAGCGATGCCGCAATTATTATATTCGCTTTGCATTCGACTTACATGTAACAAATTTAATGTAAGGATTACCTTGCTTCGAATTTACACAATCTCTTCTCCATCAATTCGTACTTTTCATCATAATCTGTTATCGTCATTTTTATGGTGTTTTCCAAGTCGATTAGTCTAGCTTCTATGTTGCGAATGGATTCAAACATATTTTGATTGGACGTCTGAGCATTCTCAAAAAGAACTTCATCGAGAAGTCCATCCTATAAAATTTGTTTCATATAAGTCAAAATAACTTAACATGTACATTACTTCGTCGAAGAATAGGGATAGATATAAGAATGTGATAAATAATTATATATATGTTACCGGCCAAACCCGATTTCAGGACAAACTAGTTTTGCCTAGGATAATTTAGTTCTTCGTATACGCGATAGGATTAACTAGTATAGCCTAGTCCAAACTAATTTGTCCTAAGACCGATAGGATAAACCAGTTTAGGCTAGGCTAGGGTAACTAGACGATCCTGATATTAATACGCACACTCTAGGATAAACTGCAATGCCCTAGTCTAAATATTATAGTATAACTAGAAAGTCAAAATAAATAGATAAATTGAATAAAATACTTGGAATAATAATCATTTTTATTAAAACCATAATGTTTCGTCGTTAAAAGTTATGGATAATTGGTAATACGAACAATCATATAACAAATAATAAGTGTTATTTTAATAGAAACAATAATCATATCTCAATTATTAAAATTGTTATTTATTTTTACATGGTTTGCTTTGGTTGCCACCATAGAATTGCACAGTATCATGTCTTCTTGCACTGGCATCTGTTAGTGGAACAGTTTTTGTTGCAGCTGCATCTCACAAAACTATCGGTTTATCCTATCGGTCTTAGGACAAATTAGTTTGGACTAGGCTATACTAGTTAATCCTATCACGAATAGGAAGAACTAATTTAGCCTAGGCAAAACTAGTTTGTCCTGAAATCGGATTTGGCCGGTAACATATATATATATATCATAAAAAGTAACATTATCAACAACGACTACTACTACTACTATTACTCAAATTTGTTCTACCTGCTACAAACAAACAAGAACTGTCTAAAAAAATTAAAAGAATACTCATGCTGAAAATTCATTATTTTTGCATTATAATATTAAAAAGTAAAATATTTTATAAAAAATAATATTATCATACTTGACTATTATTTGATTTATATGAAAAACTTACATCATTTAAGAAATCATAGTCAATACGACCGGATTATTTAGGTGAGATCGACTTACTTACCTTACGCAATAATTGACAACCGCGTGCAATTAAAGTAGCCCTGGCATCTGGATAATCTGCGAGAGCTTCCCACAAATCCTTCTTAGCCAGACAGAATAAATCGGAATACCCTAATGACCTTACATTAGCCGTGCGTCTGTTCCCAGTTCGGTTACCAGCAATATCCAAAACACTGACTTCTCCGAAAACTGATCCTGCACTCAGAGTGGCAAGGACGGTTGTACCATCATCAGCTACCACTTGAAGCCTACCCCTCTTGACTATATACATTTCCTTGCCAACGTCACCTTTTCGGCATATGTAGTCTCCTGGACTAAAAACTTGGAGCTTCAATTTCAACACCAAAGCTTCAAGTAAACCGGGCTCGCAATCTTGAAAAATTCTTACTTTACGCAGTGTATCGAGATGAACCCGGATAGCAATTTCTGCTTTCAGTTTGTCTGGTAAAGATGATAATACGTTTTCTTCGTCTAAAGCTCCACTCTCCGCCCATGTATAGGAAAACCAACGAATCACTCTTGCTTCTAATTCGCCAGTGATTTTTCGAAAAGCCATATATTGTTTTACACTGTCCATCTTGTTTTGAAATGCCACTCTTGCCAAATTCATGTTCGATATCATCGATCCTATATTGCCTACTATAGTTGCAAAAATTAAAACACCTGCCAGAAAGTCAGCAACTACGAATATATACTCTACATCAATCTCGGGTTGGGGAGTCTCGCCTATCGTTGTTAAGGTCAACGTAGACCAATAGAAGCTGTAAATGTATTGGTGTGCTAACGTCTCATTAAGAACCCCGGTAATGTTATAAACCCAATTGTCGGTGCCAAATCCTATAGCGTAGCTGATCGCGAAGTAAAGGCAAGCGTTCCAGTGAATCAGAACTAAAATTGCCATTACGACCTAGAATAACAAAATATTGTTTATATGTTGTTTAAATTAGTGATAAATAATTAATTCTTTTGGATTTACTAATTTTAGTTGACCTTGCAAATTCTAAAAGCGTTCGGATAACTAGTGCCGGTCTCGGTACGGTCGAACCACTCCCACATTCGAGGAAGGCGCAATAGTCGATTAAGTCGTACAATAACAGGGCACGGCAAACGATCCTGGAACACAACCAATATTGACTCTTTCTGTAATAACAAAGCTAAAGAATGTGTTTGGCTGGAATGTTTATAGAAGTACGATTCATCTCACTTTATAGCTACTCTGAACTTGTTTACCAAATGTTAAATACGACTATTAGATAAGACGATTTTAATTGTAATTATTGTTTTGTAAAGCACAAAGCCGTGATGATTTATGTTGATTCTAATCTTTCGAATTTCTAAACGAATCGGAGAAGTTGAAGTCGAAGTCACAAAAATTGAATTAGAGATAATATTAATTAAAAGTGTTTATATTTTTATTTAGTTAATGTTTTAATGTAAATGCATAGATAAATTATTAAAAAAAAAAGTGTTGGCACGTGATTTAGCTTGTTACACTCTTGCGATTTATGTACAATTAATGTACATAATATATTTTGTCTAACACATTACCTTTTTAATCAGCAAATAACATGTGAGGCTATATTTTTCTAATAATATCGTAGATCGTACCAAAAAAAGGGAATAATAATATAGTTTTAAATATAATTACTTAAAAATAAAGTGTATTATTTTTGATCTAAATAATAAAGTGCATTATTTTTTATCAACTCACGTAGTTGCAAGATCCTGGTGTCCACCAAATGTATGCTATGTCCGTCGGTATTAGAGAAAGAATATCGTAGGGCCATACGTCAGATTTAAAATAATTTAGCCTAAGGTAGTGAGAATCCCTCACCATGAGGCCTTGTTCTAAATAACCTGAAATAAATATCTTACATTTTTCAATATGAGACTTCGAAGCCCATATAGTCCCATAAAAATAAAACAAAAAATTTTAATCGAGTGCGTTTTGAATATTTTTTTAACCATCAGTTATAACGCAATAAATAGAAAAAATGTTTGTAATAGTCTCTCGATAAACGTCTAGGCGTATTCGTATCTAGAGTCGAGTGTTGAATACTTAGATTACTGATTAGCATTTGTAAAACAATAAACATAATATCTGTTTTCATTGAAGCAGATAAGAGATGCGAAACGATAACTGTTAAGTGAGTAGTGACATTAGTGACTGTCATTCAATATTTACAATTTAATTTTACATCCACGGTAGTAGGGCCAATTTAATTTGTATTATAAAATTATTTGCGACACACGTCTTCTAAGCTTTATATTTTTTTTCAATTAAATAATAATTGTAACTATTCATCTACATCAAATAACCGATTAAGTTGATTGAAGACATTATATTGTTTTTTTTTTCTTATTATCGAATAGTAAGAAGATCATTCAATTCAGAGTATTTGTGCGGAAAGGGAGGGCTAGGTGAATTGTTTGTCCACGCGTTAGCTAAATTTGATGACGCAAGGCGCGGCCCGATGTATGTGGGTGTCAAATTGTTGATTTTCAACCTTATTTCGAATACAACACTCGATTTAATTATTTTTGTTAAATCATCAACGTAGCAGACGTTCCATTCGCTTGCTTAATCAAAATTATTTATATACTCATTCGCATGGAGTCGCAAAGCTTGCTTCAATAATATACAACATAAACAAGTTAATACTATAATTAGTTTAGTTGAGGTTCGCAACTTATTGATTTAATACCGTTCTCGAAATTATCATCATTAGTTACAAGATAATAAACGTACCTTCATGCGCATGTATCACCGTATCGATGGCGTAAATTATGTCACACGTGTAATCAAGTGTGAACCACATCCTGGTCATGGTGCCCAACTCCCAAAAAACCGCTCGTCCAATTACGACAATGACGTTATACAGTATGGCCAGGGAGACGACAGTGAGCCACTACCAGGAATATAATAAAAAAGTTAAATAATACGAAACATAATTAGTTTCTTCTTATCTTACTGGTTATATTTTAGTTGGACGGTCAGAAAATTGTGTCGAATTTGCATATTTAGTTTTATTTTTATTCTATTTTTTTATTTAATTTATGTTAGGATAATTAAGTAAATTGTTCGAAGCCGTGTTAACGCGTATTGTAAATTATTATTCTTAATAAGCAGTATTAATCTTAATAAGCAATTAGTTGAGTATTTAAGCGGCTTAGACCATGTTTCAAATTAATTGTTATATAAATAAAATTAAAATAAATAATAAGCTGTTTAGAATAAAATCGCGTCTACATACCCGATAATATGATTGTTCGGTTGGATCGAATGCCAGTTTAAGTCCACAAAGGAACTTGGACTTCTTTGCCTTATACAGTGGTTCTTCGGGGTCGGTAATGCTCTGATTCGAAAATTTATCGAGGAACCAGTCGGGTGGTCTCGATCGAGCTTCACCGCTAATCCGCTGACGGACGTTACGCGTTATCCGTTCAAACTGACGTCTTAAAATTCCTGGCTCCTCTTCTCTAGGTGGCTGTTATGAAATAATTTGCCTTGTCAGGGTCGGAAAAAATTGTGGAACGATAGTTTAAAGTATTAACGTTACTACTATAAACTAACGTTCCACAAATTTTTCCAATACTTAGTAATTATAATTCTGATTAAAAACAATATTAATTTCAGACACACGGACTCTTGAGACTAAATAATTGTGAAAGAAGAAAATAATGCCCATCTCCTTCATCAAGTAATTGTTGCGCATTAAATATTTGCTACAACAATATTACATAATTTATAAAACATATTACTTATAAATTTAACTTTGAATTTGTTAATAAATGCTTCGCTTTTAATATTTTCGAAATTGTGAGGGATATAATGCTTTCCTCGTTATTTGCTATTGACGGGTACACATTCTTCAGCTTCGTAAATACCATAAAGGCTTAATAACTCAAAGGTCACGATAGCTTAAAAACGTTACTATACGTTCTAGTATTGAGCATCTAGCCATCGAGGGAGTTTTATGACGATCATAAAAATATAAGCTATTTAATCATCTAACAATCATGAAACGTTTAACTATATACATATTATTTTGTATACAATACATATACCTAGAATAGATTGAAAACCGAGATGTTATAGTTTCTATATGAGCACTGGTTAACACTGGTTCAGAATGTAGATAGGAAGGGAGGAACTAGTAAAGAACTCAGTAATTAATTCAATTCATTCAAGGAAAATATTTTGAGCATTAAATATTTCTAATAATCCTTTGTAATCAAACATGTTATAGCTTGCTTGCGAGATCAAATTTAATTAGTGATTTCTTTTTATGGAAATGAAATGAAGATGCATCCCAATTGAGAGTCGGGATGAAATTACAACTCCTCCAGAACAATCTATTAGTTTAAAACTTGATGAATGAAAAGCGAAATTCAATTGCTTTGTATTGTTTTAATTTGTATTGTAAATTCAGACTTACACAAAAGCACAATTCACTATTGTAAGAATTAATTTGAAACTCACTGCTGAACAATATATTTAACTATCATTAAGGAACATATTTTATTATTTTACTCTTACAACATTTTTATATGAAATACTGTTTATAATAACGTATCTCTGTAAGATGGTCCACCTGATATTAAGTTATCATTACCGCACAGAAATATTGGACCTGTAAGGATTATCAACCTTGGGAAAAAAGATGTTCTATCCTTATGCCTTTAGTTATACTGGCTGACTCACCCTTGAAACTAGTACGCAACAATAGCATTGTTGTATGACGGCAGGATATATGAGCAGGTGGTACCTACCCAGACGGCACAAAGTTACCGACAAAAAGCGTTATATAGGTAATAATCAATTTTAATTTCAAAACAATTGATTTTGGTAATAATCTCCTATTCCAGAAAAAATAATTATTTGTTATATTAAATATCTTTAATTATTAATACTCTTTATGAGCATCATATTCGATGCTTGACACTAGCCTCGCTTTCTTATAATGGTGTTTTCTTTTAACAATATAATATTTACGTGATAAAACTTCATATATAAAATGCAACCATCGTATCTGAACCTTGACACTTTTAAAGTATAATAGAGATTCGATACACGCGCTATTTAAAAATAACTTCCTCGAACGAAATATGTTATGTAAGTTTCCTTGATGTTTTGAAACTATTCCCCATTGTCATCGAGACCATGGCGGTGTCATGGCGATGGGTATGCTCTTTGAATATAAATAAGCGTTAACATTTGCACGTGTACGAGCTAAGCGAGTAATTTATTGTGTTTCAAGAAATTGACAATTTTAAATTCATTTGTGGCAAACCAACCATTAGCTAATGGTTCTATAGTCAATTAGTCAATAGTCTGAATAGCTCCGGGCGCAGCGGATAAGCGGGATATTGTAAAAGGGACACAAGAGCTAAGCTCTACGGATGGACGCGCCTTAACGATATCAAGTATGGCAAATACCTTTTTCAACACAATCTAATGCTATCCTTATTAATTCCGACAGTCTATTTTCTCGACCGGTGGTGTATTTTATTTAAATTTTCATAGATAATTTAATTTTATGCAAATAAATTAGTTCGGGTGGGTAATTGTATTTTTTTTAAATAATTAATTACCCATTAGACTTGTAATGCACGCAAATGTTATCTATCCAAAAATAATTTCTCTTCCAATCTACCCGTGCGATGCCGGGACGATTAGCTAGTTAAACATAACTTATATTTGGGTTCACATTACTATCCGAACCGTTGAAATAAAAGCCCTTCAGGGTGAATTGACGGAAATATAATGTGCTGTCAAAATACAAAACGTGTAGTTCAAAGAAATATTAGAAATATTATTTCGAAATTGAAATAAACAGTTTTAGCCAATGTTTATGTAAAACCGCTTATATTAATTGATAAATATATTAAATATATGAATTAAAAATCGGATTAAAAACGACCCTCGAAGAAGACACGACATATAAAATTACTAATATTTGCATGTTCAACACAATTGACTTGTAATTTTTAATTTATCTTTTGTTACGATTATTTTAAAATTATAAAATCGAATAAGAGCGTAACGTTGCTATGTGTAAAGTTTAAGTGTTACGTTTTTGAAATAAGATTTTATTCGTGACAAGTGTAATGGGTCGAAAGATACTTTGATATTTTGCATTCGTCTTACAGGCATGAAAATATTATATGATTTTTATAAATTAAATAAGACACAACGCTTATTATAATTATATTATAATATGTTATGACGACGAGAAATAATTAAATGTATAAAGTTTTTTATCACGTACTTTAATGCTAAATGAGACACCTGAAAGTTCTATCTACGATACTAATATTGTCAGTATGATAATATAATCCCTTAATGATGAATGAATGAATGAAAAAACTACGCGGAAAATTATTATTGTGCCCAAATCTAAGAGCAAGCAAATGCGTATTCCTTGACTGTGGCTAACACTGACATTCACACTGCTATCGATATTTTATCTATATAAATCTGGCCCAAAATGAGATTTTGAATTCAAGTTTGGCAACGGTGACCACAAAAACTGGCCACTATATCGAGGTAATCAAAAACAATTATAAACCTACTTGCTCGTAGTACTTTTATATCCTGACTATAAACTATTACTGCCTCGTTGGTCTAGTGGCTTGATATAAGGCCGCAGACTCGATGGTCCTGGGTTCAATTCCCAGGTCGGGCCAATAAATAGTTATTGGGGTTTTCCGTCAGAAAATTCTCAGTAGCAGCCCGGAGTCTGGAAGTTGGAAGTGTGTACACTCCCGTGCCTCGGAAAGCACGTTAAGCCGTTGCCCCTACGCCTGAACTCTTTCCGGTCGTGTCGGATTGCCGTCCCATCGGATTATGAGAGCTAAGGAAAAGAGAGTGCACCTGTGTCTGCGCACACACTTGTGCACTATAATATCTCCTGCGTAGTTGGCTAATCTCTCTTGAGATTGGCCGCCGTGGCCGAAATCGGTCTGGAGGACCTTATAAACTATTATAATTTATCTTTAACCCATGCTTTAGAAAGTTTTTACATTTTATATACACAACTCAACTTGAATTTAATTTATAATATTTAACAAAAGTCAATACAAAACTGATCTCGCGTAAGTAATAAAAATGCAAATACATATATTATGACATCAGAACAAGTACGAGGTGTATATTATTAACGTCGTATACCGATCGTAATAACGCCTTGTGATTGACAATTGCCTCATTACCAAAGAGCAATGAATCGTGACGGAGACAGCCACGGACGGACAGACAGTCAGATTCAATAATTTAAATTGTCTGTTGTTCAAAGTGAATCGAATAAAAATTTATATTAATTAAAAGTGTGCAGCCTTTGTCGATGTCAAAGCAATTATATTCTCATACGTTCCGTTGCAATTTCCTTTTATTTTATGCTATTTTATTATTAACGCTCTCTTCAAAGTAATATCAAAAGGTAAATTATTTTTAAAGTCAAAAGTCTCTTCATTGTTAAACTGCAATAAAATTGTCGGACGTGTGCCTTCACGAGTATTATATTTAAATTAATTTAAAATATATAATTTAGTTATATATTATCAATTTATGAATGATGAAGCGTTTTAAATAAGAGAAATATACATTGTAGTATTATAGTTTCCTTGGTCATTTTTATAGAAATACAGAACAATGCTGTGTCTTCTTTTTTCGAATGTCAAATCAATAATGTTAGAAAGAGCGAAATTAATGTTAACTAAACTGATCTATTTTTTAAATTTTAAACTGCAATATTTAAATGTTATAATATGGAGCCCTTATGTACCTACATCAGTGTCTGGTTTGATCCAGAATTGAAAATGAACGTGAATATAAGTATATTAATATATATTATTAAAACCTGAGGTAAGGCTCTGCTTGCACGGATGGAGCGAATTTAATCGTTACTCGATACACTAGTTATAAACTTCAATTTTGTAATAATGTTATTAGGTGACGTACGCCGGAGGAAAATTTTAATGCAATTTTAAAATAACCGCAAAGTTTAGAAATGTGACCATATTTTTCATGTATCGTAAAATGTTTTAGCTCCCTACAATGATTAATACCTGGTAGAAGTCAAGTTAATATATAAATAAAATAAAATATTAACCACTGAGTTTCATGCTGGTTCTTCCCAATAGAATTGACATTCCGAACCGATGGCAGAGCTTAACGATTCATTAGTATTTGTAAAAATATTTAATAAAAATATTTTGATTTATTTCGCAATATAAAATTCGGAATAACTACGTTAAAATAATCATAAACCAACAAAAATTGATTTCATTATATTTCAATCATTCATCTTTAACAGCGGGAGATGGACATTATTACGAAACAGTTTCTGCAAATCGAGATTCTTCAAATCTATATGTTATAACACGAAGATTTTATCGGACGTTTTAAAATCTTTGCGAGAACCATAGAGTTTTAACATATTAAATTCATGTTTGTAATTAATTCATCTCGTGTTCACCGGTTAAGGACAACAGCTCGAGGAGACCTGCATATGGCAGTTTAATATCTATCAAATGTGTATCGACCAACCCGCATTGATGCGAGGAACATGTCCAAACCTCAGAGAGGTCAAGCAATTACACATGGGTGTTAATATTAACGATTTCTTGAAACAAAACAATTACATAGGTCGTTTTAGATAGCACAGTACGATAAGCTATAACGATCAAATTACATTTAAAGGTGCCACAACGATTGTACAAAACAATTTACTTGGACAATGTACAAAGCTTTGCTTGACCACTGTACTAATAGACATTCACATCTAAAGGTGTTCTTAAGCACATAACATTAATCTGGTAATCTATACGTGTAAGGCAGTGAGTGCTCGTGTCTATACATTAAATAATTTGTGGAAGTTTTTCTTTGACTGACAATCTTTTGTTTTTCTTTGTTACAATGAAATGGATCACGTGACCATCACCATCACCCTTAAAAAATTCCACTGTAAGATATAGCAACTAATCCATATCTAATGGGATCAAATATGTCTTTGTGTGTGTAATTAAACTGGCTCTAATATTTCACATACTGAAAAATAAACTATAAAATTAAAGAAAAAAATTGAAATTGATTGGTTGAATGAATAAATGGGCTATTGAAAAAGTAAAAAGTTTTATGGGTTAGACGTAAATACCGTTTCAATAATTGACCGAAGTCGTATACAGAGGAACTTGTGGAGAAATAAACTATCTCATTTCTAGCCGAGCAATTCCTGCGCAATACATTTCAATTGTTATTTCAACTCGTTTATATGAACGGCAGACACGAACCTTCATTTGCTCAGCTATTAAACCGGGCGATTAGTTGCGCACTTTCCTTAGTCGCTTGAGGTTACTGATTGTCAAGTACTATCGATTTTCGAAACATATACATCTGATGGTTTTGCAAACACCGTTTTCATCCGGTAGTAAAAAAATACTTGGCCGCATGTATTTTGCATAACTTTTCATAACAAAAAACAAAACTATATCATCATGCTCTTGCGCTTTTTTTTATAATACTGTACAAGAAAGACTGGCACCTTTTTACGTTTATCCGTTTGCGTTAGACAATAGTTTTAGAATACATTTTCGATGTTGGCTTTTCTAAGTCGACTGCTACGTGAGCTACGATTAAGTATCAAGTTGAATGTATTGGAGGCAATATTAATCGAACATATATATTCATTACAACTGTTTTACTTTAATGACTTCCTGGCATCATCAAAAACTATATATTATGTATTAAGTGTTAAAAGACTTATAATAATAATAATATATAATCATGTCTGTGCATAATCCAGCTAAAGCTACGCGAGACAATTATTCAGCATTTACATTCAATTAAGCTATAATAACGAAGCGATAATTTTTAAAAATACACAAAACAGATAACAGTAATTAAATTATAATAATTAGTAATAAAAAAGTTACTTACCTGCCCCGTAGACATTCCGAGTCCAATTTTCTGTATAGTGAAAACTGGACTCATATTGCTAAACTAACTTACTCACTCCATTAATTCACATTCACATTGTATTTATTATAAGATATTGAGTAATTAAAACCTTCGTGAAATGAAAGATCGTTTATCTGTAATTGGTAGAAGGTTTGGTCACGACACCGCCCCACCACTAACTTCAATTAAAAGAAATTTAGTTAGCACTACTAATTACTGATGCGATGGTGACGGGCAATTCTTTTTTTGACCAGAACGGCCTTATGTCACCGCGTGCGTAGCTGGAGTACCGGAGACGACCGCTCTCACGAGCGAAGTGAGCATCAACTTTAAAGATTAACAAAGTCTATGCGTGTTCAAGGTAGTCGAACAATAGGCCATGATGTGTACCGACTTCCCTGTCGGTTTATGATGCGTTCGCCACCCGTTGTAAATTGTTGTGATGGCGCGCTGTAAGCTACCGGGAGTGTAATTGCCCTTTAAACCTGAATACATTTAGCTGATCAGATTTCTATGTAATCGGACTATTTGGTAAATTAATTGAATTTCAAAACATCGAAATTACATTAATTGATATAAAATCAGCACTTACATTTTAAATGCATTTATAATTATACTTTATTTTTTTATGTAATGGTGTAACTCATAAATATAATTTTATTCGCTATAAATTATAACATTCTCGAAAGACGAAGTTAACTTGCAACAAACTTGTAGTATTGGCGATAATTCTCCGTTCCTAAGTCACAGTTTAAATCCTTCGAAGCTCGAATTTGAGATTGTTCAATCGATAGGATGTAACCGTATTGGCCTTAAGCGTCTGTTCCTGTCTATTGCTCAGTTTAATGTAATTTCGCTTGAAGTATTGAAGCGCTTAAATAGATTTCAATCATATAATTATTTTCAAGGATTTTCTTTTCTACTTCTATCTAACGCCCTTTAGATCTAACGATTAAAAGCTAAATAAAATTAATTATATCTGTGAATTATTTTGACACATAAAGGTAGATAGTTTAATTAATATTTTTGTTTCTTGGCAATATTATGAATGACATATTCACCATTTTTAACATGACGTCATGGCCCATGGACATAATTAATATACGAAGCCAACGATGCCTCATTTGTCATCGTATGATAGCTGCGCGGGAACATACATACATCGGCTACGGTGATGGAAAAATATCCACATAATTGTGTGAATATTTTTATTATGCTCACTAATATGTTAAATTTATAAAAAAACTTTTATAAAATGTTAAACTAAACTAAATAATTCATATCGAACACAAATTTCAATTTATTTATTTATTAATAAGTCATTAATAAATTACTTTTTTTAAGAAATAATAACCGTAAGTCTTTTAATTTAAATTAATCTAGAATTCCATGTCGGACGGTTTAGCGCACGCTCATCAAATAACAATTTGTCATTATTGTGTCGTAAGGCTAATATCATAATATTGAGAACAGGGTTTTATTTATTTATTAGGCTTGCTAACGATTGATATTCAATTAATTGGTCATTTTTACATACACACAAATATAATATACTCACAGATTATGTAAAATTATTTAAAAGCAAACACTATATGCTATTTAAACAATTAATTACTATTTATATTGCTACGAAAAGAATAGTAAAAAGCACCTCAAGTTGAGCTTACAAGGGACTTGCCCTTATAAGCTCAACTTCTTTGAGCATATTACCATTTAAAATATATTGTGTTGGTATAATATTTGTCTTTCGTGTAAATTTTATGTGCAAACATTTATTACAATACTTTCTAATGGAATTTTCTAATGGAATTTTAAATTTTCTAATGCATTCTATTAGAAAGACTTGTTACTCTATTTAAATCGCTCTGTAGTGAACTTGAATCATGTGAGATCTAATGAATCTACTGAATATTATGTCATCAAACATTATTGAGTTGTCAACTAATGAAAGTTTTTTTTTTTCATTAATATGTATAATTTCTAGTATTCTCCAAATATTAAGACTAGGGTTGTCGGTTATTTGAATTAGATGATTGAGATTTGCACGAGTGGAATGGTTCATATTTATAAAAAATGTTTAAGGAACTCACTAATAAATGGTTTAATATTTGTGCATCTTTCTGCCTGTGAAATCTCCCTGTTATTTACCAATTTAATGTTTTTTTAATAAACTTGAATTGTCAACAATTATAAAAACAATTGAAGTGTGCTTACATAAAAATAATCTACTATTCTCATTATTTCGAAATAAAATGTATACGGTGCAAATTTATATAATCGGTGCTGTTCATCATTACAAAGGTAACTTTTGTTGTCATTTTATATCTGCTTTAATGTATGACAAGAAAATCACAGCCCTGTTACAGAATGGAAAAGTTTTTCGTTAAATTTCATAAAGTATTAAGTACACTTGCGTGATAAGGGAGGGATTTTGGTTTGTAATGCTGGATAGTGAAATACAAACCGTAATTGTGTATGCATTTGAGATATATCGAGGACTCATTGTAACATATTGATGGCATGCGATCCCAAAGGGGGACTCGCTAACAGCGCAAAACACATTCTTGTTGACAAGGGTTTTCGCAGACATTGTACTTTCTACACTTATTCAGTTGCAGGACCAGGCTTAACCACTGTCAAATTCCGATTCCCTGATTGATGATGCTAATTTCTTATCCGAGAAAACTAATAATTTTGAATATCCGAATATTATTACATTGAATATTATATTATAATTTACTATTATAAATATTATGATCGAGATCTGTATCCGTATCTTTATGTATCGTATCGTATCTTTGGGAAAAGCTTTCGTTTCGCTTTGTCGTGCAGGTATATTCGTTTCCTAAAACACAATATTGTATAGAGCAATATCTCTGACGCATAATGTTGTATGCATACGAAATTATTAATCTAATCTAAATTCTAACTCAATCGATGCAATATGGTTTTCATGTATCACAAATTTAAATATACAACTTTGTTGTTGCGTATTACAATTAATACTTTTATAATATAATATAAGATAAGTGGCAATGTTAAAAAATATGAAATTTAGAACGAAACTCGTTTAGAAAGTACAAGATGGAAAACATTTAATGCAGAAACAAATTAAGACTGTAAGCGTTAAATCTACCAACTACAATTCCTCCAGTGCGACGCAAGAAGAGGCCTCGTTATGATAATTACATTATTACCTTCTTAAGTTAAATATCTTACGCGACCAACGCCAACTGCACCTCAGGAATATTATAGAATTTTTCTATAATATTCCTATTAAACTTAGTTTAAATACAGAGAAAATTAGGAAACACAATTTGTAGCTAGAAACTTAATTGCATTATTAGGCAAACCCTCCACTCCTGTATTTATCAATCTCTTTTTTTTGTTAAGTAGATTTTGCTTTTATCATTAATATACTTAGAAATGATAGCGTTTTTTTATTAAAAACATTATAACAACAGGACTATATGTTTTGTATAAAATTATCAATAATAATTTTGCCCTGATCGCCGATATTCGACACCGATTTTCATCGACTGTTAACCACAGTCTTCATTAGCAAAATCGCAATCATGACGTGAGCGTAGTTAAATTTAAACGATTTATATTTCATTTAGTCTAATCGAGAGCAATAATAGTTTCAGTTGAAGCAGTGGCCTATACTTTGGTAGTTCAAAGCCTACATAATATAATTTATTTCCTGAGCGTTAAATGAGAATGTTCGTTTCATAAGTATATAGGTATAGTATTTTAAATACGTACTCAACTATTACGATATCCATGATATCCATAAGAGTAATATACAGATAAATAAATTACCGCTACGGATTTCTGATTGGCAGCGCGAGTGATTTTATGTTTTTTCAAGATGAAGTCGGCTGTAGCGGATGCGGATCCGACGGCGCTTAGCACGCCCCTTCCGAAAAACACTAAATGTTTTTTCCCTTTTTTTATTTATTTGCAGGGAAGGCAAGTGACTACTCCACCTGATAGTTAATGATTTAATACACGAAGAAATTAAATATCAAACAGTCTCAATTTTACGGATGAGTTCAGCGATCAGAAAATAAATATTTTATTAAAAATAAGTTGCTTAGAATACTGCAAATATCAAGATCCCGGAAGAAAAAGTAGTTAGTAGTTTATTTTTACGATCCTGTCCGGATCATAACAATAAACTGCTAAGTTTTTTATCAAAAAGTTCGTGGTAGCTTAAGTAGCGTGGTAGTTTTAATATTTAGGTCTCAATATTTGACAGTAGTTGGTGCCTTGGTCACTACAGATTCATTATATTTTTAAATACTACACAGACAGGTAGATTACATTCTTGGCAACATGCTATAGCATATATTCTCTATGGAAAACATGTTATCTCACTTTGACCGAGGCTAACTTAAGCTTTTTCACTTTTTTATGGTATAGGTGCCTACCTATGGGCGAGCATATGAGCCACGATTGTACATTTCTTTAAAAAAACATGGCCAATGCGCCACCAACCTCAGGAACTAAGATGTTATGTCCCTTGTGTCTGTAATTGGCTGGCACTGGCTCACTCATACTTCAAACCGGAACACAACAATATCAAGTACGTTAATTTAAGTTTAAGTTTTGCGGTAGAATATCTGATGAGTAGGTGGTACCTACCCAGACGAGCTTGCACAAAACTACCACCGAGTAGATATATACAGTAGAAGTAACTGGTATAAAATGCCAACGATACACTTCACCACTAATCTGAACTAGATATAACTCAATTTCGTCTCGATATTTTACTAAGCACAAATTAAGCACATGAAAGCACACGAAAACTCAGTTATTGTCATGTTGGCATTATTATACCAACTACTAAGAAGCGTCAATTTTGCCTATTGATACTTTATGTTGTTCAAAGAACACGTTTCATTTTATGTACATTTTTCTATATTATTATGTTAAAATTAAAATAAAAAAAGGCAGAATTGAACAAACGTGAAGCATCAAATACGATATCTAAAGCGGTCACAGATAGGATACTAGTTGATAACATCATTCACAATTAGTGTTGCAAACGTTATGATCAATTTTTCGTCCATCGAAATGTAATTAAAAAAGTCCTATTACTTATTTAACCATTCAAATTCCATCGTATATTAGAGTTTAAGCGACATATAGTTTGACCGGATTTCGTTGTTGCATAGAATCCAACGTTTTCGAGTATTTTAATACAAGTTCGAAAATATTTTGTTCATTTTGTAATATACCTACCAAATGAACGAACCAGATCGAGTTAGTTTTCACTTAAGTAGTTCGTGTGCGTGTAATCTATCGCGTAGTTATTTAGTTCGGAGATTCAAATGTCAAAAAGGAACTTATTCTATTTTTGTTTTCTTTTTTCGAATGCTTTCCTTAAGACAATCCCATATTTGAAATTTGTAACATACGTCACGTTACTTATTTTGAATGCACTAAACAAAACGAACCTTTGAACTTCTTGTAATTATGTAGAGGTGTTTTTGTTATAATGCGCTAATATTTTATATATTAACATTAACAGTCCAATTTGAATGCATACAAGCTTTATAATTATAAACTTTTACCATCGACTTCATAAAGATCAGACACTTAAATTATAAGCACTGAAATTTGCATACATACACGATATTTGAAGTCTACAGAGGATTAAATGTGTAATTAGTGCAGTTGTATTTTTTAACTGAACGTTTTAAAGATGTTGATTTAACATTACAATATTTTATCTTGGAGACAGTAAATTATCTTACAAGTATTTAATTAGCACAAGAGAAAGGGCCTGTTCTTAGCATAGCAAATGCTAATTAAAATAAAGCGTTCTTTAAAACATTTTTATTCAACTGAGAAACTCTAAATAAATATATCATACCAACTACCAGTCAGATTCTTACAGCCGTTATCTCTAAAGTCTTATTATATAATCCATTAAAAATAATGATTTTCTAAGCCGAGTTTATTTTTATTAATCCTGTATAATATCGATCATTATAAGTGTTTTTTTTTAAATCCTTAACATATTTTGTTATGCTATCGATACGTTAATTCGGTCAAGAAACACAAATATTAAATTTCAGGCGAATCGAACACTTTTTTTATAATTTGCCCATTTCTCCCTTTGGGGGTTGAACTTCTAAAGACGACGATACAAGTGTGCATTTGATTTTTTTAGAATATTTAATCGTAAATAAGCTTGTATATGAAATTTCATGCTTCTAACTATGAAAATGACGGGTATTTATGCAACTGGGTTGCTGACATCGTAAAATTTATCAATGGCTTGGGCTTGGTCTTGATGCATCATTCAAGACAAATTATTATTTATTTATAGATATTATAAATCTAACCGAAAATTATAGTATTTAAATAACCCACATTATAGCAATGTCGTGCAAATGTGGCATCATAGGAGACTAAGAGTGTTCCTGTCTGTTGGAGAATTATAGAATATTACTGTACAGTGGTGGTCATATAATTAGAAACACTTCTTGTAAATAAAGAAAGCATAACTTCAACGTACAAATGTTCGTAAAAAATATACACATTTAATAATTAATAATCATGCAATAATATAGCCACTCAAATAAAAAACTCATTTAATGCATAAAATATAAAACATATCTTACTTTTAATTACAAAATGAGTTACATGTGGAGTCTTCTCCTACATGTGGACTTTATTTTCTGTTACTGACCGCTTGGACGCCTAATTAGAAACATTTTAAAAAAGCATCCATAGCTAGTTCTTTTTTTGAAATTGGAGAATAATATTTCTTTCTTGGCTTTTTCTATTATTTTGGCGGCAATTAAAATTTAGTCTGAATTTTATTTTGTTCAAAATAGGCAAAAATAAAAGTTGTGATCCAGAAGTAGGCAAATAATTGTTAATTTACATAAAGGTCATAAGTGGGCGTACAGAGGAATAGCTGAGCATTTCTGTTAAGAAAGTTTTTAATACAATTGATCATTATAAAACACATGGACCTGTTGAAAATGTTCTTGCTCGGCCAAGAAAAACCTCTCCCAGAGAAGATACGCTAATCGTTCGTGTTGCTAAAAAAGACCCAAGTAAAGACTCCAACCAGATTAAAAATGAATTTTTTCGCCTGATGACCCGAGAAACATCTCGTCAAGACTGATACGCCGAAGATTAGTGGAAGTTAAATTGTTTAGAATAATCTCTCTATAGGTACCGCTTCTTACCAAGGATTAGGAGCGATTATTACTCGCTAAAAAATATGTTAATTGGTCGGTCCGAGAATGGAAAAAAGTGTTATTTTCAGATGAAACAAAAATAAATACGGTAAATGGAAAGCGCTATGTTAGATGTTCTGTAAACAATGCTTTTAATTAAAAAAATTAAATTCACAAGGAGTATAGTCAAGCACGGTTGCGGTAACATTAAAGTTTGGGGGTGTTTTTCCAGATGTGGAGTTGGACCCGTTCGGAAGATTGAAGGTACAATGGATCAATGGCAATACAAAAATATCTTAGAGCACACAATGATTGCCTACTCGGACGATCATTTGCCTGTAACCTGGACGTTTCAGCATTGCTTTTGATACTTTTTTGTTGTTTCTAATTAATTAGTTGACCATTATTGTTCACACGTTAAAACTGATTTAAATGCTTGTCCGTAATGTAATATTGAAACTGCACTTGTGGATTTATATTGTTTGTCTAATAAATGATAAATCGTTGAACGTATTGTTGTCCTATTTATTGATTAATTTCAAAATAAAAACGATTGCGGTGAAGTATTTTACATAGTGTCCGTTGGTAGTGTTTCTAATTATACGACCACCACTATATATGCCATTGCTTATATAAAAAAGCGTGATGCCCTAAAGAAAAAATAGCTTAGCGTTTATACGGTCATCAATAGGTACTTACGTGTTGAGATAAGGTGGTTCCAGTTTGCTGACACAACATTGACTTAATTATAAAATGTCATAATAAATTAAAATGTTCACTTACATGAAATACGACTGAAGGATCAGCCACGGGGTCGATGCGCTCTCGCTGACTGACGTTCACGCTGCTGCTGCTCCGACTGCTATGTGCTCTTTTAGAGAAAAAATGCCGGCACAGTCGACACAAGCAACCTTTCGGCGTACTAGATCCAGAAGACTCCTCGTCAGCCGTAAACACTTTGGTATCATTGCGGAGACTGTAACAAAAAAATATATTTTATAAGGTGTCTTTTCACCACATGAAACCGTTTTTTATTATAATACGGGTAAATTAAATGCAAAATGAAACATTTAACAGTGTGTTATTTCCATCCTACTGTTTTTTAACAAATTAAATTGAAACTTTTATTTTTTATAAAAATTAAAATCATATTAGTTTTAATTACATATCGCTGCATGTTATAGAACAAACTCCCCCGCGGCGTCTGCCTATCTGTATGAACGCGATAATCTTAAAAATTACTGAACGGATTTTCATACGGTTTCACATGAATCAAGATGAAGGTTTACGTGTATAATTCATTAACGTTTTCTGTAAATTTGTTGAAATATGACGATAATTGTGTAAGAAGTCGGAAAAAAGGTACCGATTGGGAGCTTTCATCGAAAACGCTGTAAATTCCCCAATACCCCCCCATCCCAAATTGACATATAACAAAATAATGTATGGTGAAATTGTTCCCCTTTCATAGCTTAACCTAGCCCTTTTATATTTAGCTTAGACCTATAGTTTGCGAGTAGTGTTACTTTCAATAAGCTTTAGGCGGTTGCAGTCTATCACCCCGCGGTGACTAACCGTATTGGGGATCTGGTTGTTTCTTATTTGGGTGTTTTTTGTGTTATTTACATTCTTCGCGTTTCCGGTGTCCGTTAATTCCTATGCCTTATTCTGTTTGTACGATATGTAAAAGATCTGGCCTTCACATATGCAAACGCATCGGTTTTGTACATTTTAGAAGGAGCTGTAATACTATATTTCTCCGGAGTGGGGGGTAATATGTTATTATGGACATAGAAGAATCCCTCTTCCGTTTTTCAGCTTCTGATTTTTCTAAGTTTATTACTTTTAATAGACATATTATAGTGCACAAGTGTGTGTGCAAACACAGGTGCACTCTCTATTCCCTTAGTCTCATAACCCGATGGGACGGCCACGACCGCAGAGAGTTCAGGCGCAGGACCACAAAATTTTCGCTCGGGCTCGGGAGTATACACACTCCCAATTTCCAGACTCTGGGCTGCTACTAAGAAATTTCGACAGAAAATCTCAATAACATTTCATTAGCCCGACCTGTGAATTGAACCCAAGATCACCGCGGCTACGGCCTTACATGTAGCCACTAGACCAACGAGGCAGTCAGCATTATCTTAAATTCGAATGTTTCAGACGACCCTTAAACAAATACAAATAAAAATTAAAAATTCTCCCTTGAATCGCAGTTCCGATTCTCTGGGCGAAAAATGAACCAGCCCTCCTGTCGCCAGTGGAGGCAATAAGGCGAGTAGTAATATAATTATTTGGCACTATTACCCCGAGGTCTAACCGTTTCAACTGCAAACAGAACTAAAATAAAATTTGAATAAGACAAATATTTCTATATAATATATAGAATTAACCTTTAATATTTCAACAAAAACGTTATTCACATGGTATTATAAAATATATTAATGCGAAATTAATTTGTAACGTGTTTTTGCTTTTATCTATATATAGTGCATTTAAATTATGTATTGACCGTTGCAAATAAATTAATAAATGCATAATATACTTCGATATTATTCACACACGGCCATCTCATCTCAAGCTAAGCAGAACTCATACTATGTACTATACTTACATATACTACTTTTTTTGTAAATAAATACTTATATGTATAAATACACCCACACTCAGGATAAACAGACATGTTTATGCACACAAATATCTGTCCTGGGTGGGAATCGAACACGACCTGCGGCGTGAAAGGCGTGAAAATCTTACCAACCAGCTCGTCATTGTCGTCATTTAATAAAAAAAATCATTCCATAGACGAGGAAGAACGGAACGTGAAAGTTGTTTAAGGTGTATATATTTAACTAATTATTTTATTGATTGCATCATAAGAGTAAATAGACCAGATGTTCAGATAACGGTAAGTGGTCCTCAACACCGATAAACATTACCATTGCAAAAATACAAATGATTCGTTGCTGTGTATTATAACTACTAATCTAGAGATGATTAGTAAAGCTGATCTCTGTTCCTCTTTGTGATGAGAAGGCTTGGAACTTATTCTACCACGCTGCACCAATGCGGGTTGGTGGAATTTGAAATGAAATTTGACACATGCATGTTTCCTCACGATGTTTTCCTTCACCTTCAAGCACAATTTGAACTATAATCACAAATTAAGCACATTAAATCCAGTGGTGCTTGTCCGGGTTTGATCCCACGATCACCGGTTAAGATTTCTTACCACTCGTAGGCTCTCAAGATGATTATTTATAATAAATCAGGCTCATCGTTTAACTCGGAACACAGCAATGTAAGGTATTGATTTAATTTTTCACCTAATAGTTAATTATAATCTTGTAGCGACATCTATCTCGCCATACATACGAACTATGAACAGACGTATCCTACATCGCGATATTAAAGTTATCAGAGCGATTGAACATAAATACAAGAACCCGACAACAATCGTCGGGGCAGTAGCCCACCAGATACAACACCCGTTTGGTCGGAGGATCCTCCCTTTTCAATAGTGGCCATCCCCAAAATCTCAACGTGGAGATAGCACATTCGAGCTCTGGCATGGCTCACTAAGTTTTGCGCGTGCTTTATTTGTGTGATATAAATTCGGCGGTGAAGAAACATTGTATGGAAATCTACATGTGCCAAATGATATCAACCCCGATAAAAGCCGTGTGGTGTTTCTAACTCCAAACCTTCTCCTCGAGGGTTTGCCCAGCTGTAGGACGTTTACAGGTGATACTTTCGTTTTTTATAATAAATAATTGTATGTGGCTAATAACCACAATAATACTTGTTATATTTTATAATAAATTAACTTTTAGTTTTAAATGAAGTTAGTTAGAAATGAAAGGTACCGAAGATAATTTTTCATCCAGGTAACTTGTAAGAACTTGTAACAGCCTGCAAATATCTCACGTCTGATGAAAGCTCCACTTCTCCTCATAAAAGTTAGTTCTCGGAAAGCACGAAATGAATTATACACAAAAATGAAGCACATGAAATATCAACAAATCGCAATAACAGGAAATATAGTTATGAAAATATAAAAGCAATATATTTACTAGGTTAACTCCGACGGCGACGATCCTGATCGTCGCGGCAGCGGTGGCTTTGGTGGTAAGCGGGGATCTCGTGGTGGTGGCACCACGTAAGTATATCCTTGTTTCATAATTTCTACGTTTCCTGTGAACAAAATATATATTTAGCATGTTACTCAGCCATACACATACCTTAATGCAAAATACTGCAGGAAACTTGGCTCCAATCAAAGCGCTATAATATGAATAACACGTGAATAAAAAAGGTTTCACAAGTCATAGTCAAAAATTTCTCGTCGCGTCTCCAAAGTTAACGCAAGCAAATTTACTCTCCGATAACTTTCATAGAATGAAAGTAGTTTTATCCTACGCCTGGGATATTTAAATTTTTAAACTCATTCACCATACCCATATTATTAGGCGCATTGAAATTGAAAATTTTTGATGTTGAATTATATTTTTTTTCCTTTCAAAGTTGAGTATAATAATCAAATCAAAATTATAAAAATCAATAAAAGCATATTGGTTCCTTAACTTGAAATGATTCAATATACAATTGAAAATTTTATTGAAGACCATCCAATTATAATAAGAACTTGCTATTATCACAATGGTAAACTTTGTTTACCATGGGAATTGTGAAATGCGTCCAACACGCTTTTTAGTGAGACAAAAATACAGCAATATAATAAAATAAAATCTACTAAAATGTAGACGAAACAGGTTTTGATTCGAAAAATGAACTGACGGCAGTTCCCCGACCGCACACCTTTTTTATATTAGTGATCTATAAATGCATTAAGTAGTACTCAAAATGTTGCTGACATTACGATTTGTATTACAGATGACATGAGCCGTCAATTAAGATTTTCCACCTATGATTTGTTGGTCCGCATATTGCCTCATCTTATATTTCTACCTAGACTGTCATTATGTGTAAAAGAAATTAAATTATATTTATCATATCATATTTTTATCATAATTTATTATTAATTATTGGACTTTTTTATGTTTTTTTCTGCACACGTCCGAATAGTCGCCTAGCCGGTTAAATTGTTATTCTTTGTCCGTTAATATAAACTATAACCAGTGCGAAGCCAGGACGGTAGCTTGTAAATAAATAATAATGAGTATCCTTGCGAAATAATTAAAGTTCAGCAAAGCATTTTATTGGAGTTGCTGCGAATTTTTAATATATCTTGGAAGTATATGTGACGTACTTATAATTTCGATTACGATAAATTTTCCGGTTCAATAGGCAAATATTGGAATATTTTGTATATGAATATTAATTTTAACGTAACCTATCATATTTTCCTTTCCTATAATATTTACCTTCATATTATATTGAATTATAATTTGTATAATATAAATTAAATATTTAAAATTAACATGTGCATCTGGCTACCAAAAATCACAGTTAATACTTCATATTAACATATTACATAACTGTTGAATATGGAAATATACTGAGTTTATGAATATAGGTAAAATTAATTAATTCATATTTGAGATATTTTCATAGAATTCGTATTATACATGTTGGGCGCGCGACAGTGCAGCGTTGAGTTCTGTGAATTTTAATAAGTATGTAATATGTCACAAATATGTTTTGCGTTAACGTTAACTTCGGAGGCCCTAGCCAAGTTGACATTCTACAATTGTAAATGCTAATAAAAATTAATCAAATGTATGAGAATGACCACGTGACTTATCGTTGAGAGATGTCATTCTCATACCTTTGTTTAGTTGTCTATTAGCGTTTACGATCGTAGAACGTCAACTTGGCTAGAGCCTCTGGACTTTCAATATACCCGTGTAAATTGATCATCATTAAACAGCACAACAAATATCATAGACGAAATAATAGTTGCTGTTTTGTCTTGTTAATTGTGTTATTTATTTTAATATTCCGTAATGGATTATATTTTATATGTTGCATTAATAAAATCACAAATGATTTATACAAAGGATGCCATCCATATTACCTGATATATTTAACGAATAGAAAATGTAGTAGTCATAATTATTTTTGAATGATTCGCGACAACAAATTGAAAATGAGAATAAATTCTTTATTTCTTGTTTGTATTTTACAGACAAAAACATCATAGTGCGTCAAATTTTCCGACACCACTAGCGCTCCATAAGCAGCTGTACAATAATAACGATGACCGCCGATAATAAGAACAAAAACAGGCATTTTTTTGTAAATACCATATTAATGTCATCCACTGCAAAACAAGATAATATTTATTCATTTTTAATTTACCTACTACTTTATTTACCGGCTTTAAAAATTTTTTAGTTTTAATAAATATTTCTTATTTTTATCATCATTTTCCTGTATCTCGAAGATGTATAATATTTAAATCGCTATTGATTTGTAAATCCCCATTCAGTGTTATGAAAACGACTCTCAAAGGGATTTAGCCAACGGAGTAGAGAGGGGCTTACAAACGACTTAAGAGGCCTTAAGTGCATCTGCAATTAGGTGAAGCAAAATGCATGCTAATATCATAATGAAATACATTTTGTTTTAATTGTTATTTCCTGATAAAAGTGAACTATTTTGATCCGATTGTTATGACTTCAAAATTAAATTAGTTTTAGCATGAATACAGGGTAAAAATATATGCTTATGGTTTTTGATATACTAACAAAAATTCTAATCTTATATTCAAAAAACCTGGGAAAAAAATTGCGACAACTTTGTACTTAATTAAATATGCATATATGATATTAGTATTAATATAGTACCGAATGAATTGAAAATTGAAAAGATAGATGTACTTCATATAATAGTAAGTAGTAAAAGAACTCACGGAGATTCTTAATCTTAAGATGTGAAATAATAATAATCATTTATTCATTTTATAAAACTTGGCCTTTCTTCAAAACGATAATCCAACAAAACTATTAACTGTAAATTGTATAATTAAAGAACAATGATGCATTGTATAATATTCGGAAATTCAATCAACCATAATAATTATGCTTGGATATTGTGCACAAAATTCTATGCATCATTAAAACAGACTTCTATTTATTTTAGACAATGAAGTAGTGCGCTATTCTATAATGTACCTTATAATGACTACGCATATAACTGAATTTGCTATGATTATGTATAATTGTCCTTTTTGGATTAAATTAATACTTTAATAGCATTACTAATGGTCAATTATTATGCCAATAATACATATATTCAGACAATAAGCTTACTATGCATACTAATATTTTTTTGGAGAAGCCTCGAGTTTATCGGGGCAGAGCGGTAAATATAATTATGTGCCAGATATGTCCATCACGAGATAAGTACACAAATTAAGAAAGTGAGAACTTAGTGCTTGCCTGGATTTGGTTGGATTGTGTTGTTTCCTTTTTTTACGCGTTCTATTAGTTAAGACAAAATCAAATAACTACACGAATCTTTATTCAATATGAAAGTGATAATTTTTGAGTGACATAAATCTACCACTGGTTCGGAAATTTCGATTTGCCCCCAAAATTTTAATAAATGAACGTATAAATGCAGAAACAATAATATACTTCTTATTTTTAGTCGGTTTATTAGAATAACATCAATAATCAATTTGAGAAATTACTTTGTTCTCTGCTCGCTAACGTAAGTATAAAGAAAATTCAAGACAAAAGGCGTTGCACGGAAAATGAGAACGAACAATAATACTAATTGTATTATAATATTTATTATAATTACTTTATATACAAACATTATTATTGATATAATTAATCATATATCAAATATCAAATCATAAAGTAAATAGTCTATTATGTACTGTATGTAAGCTGAGGATTAATTACAAGTATGTAATTGAGTTGAGCTAACATTTCATATTGATTGAAGAAGCCATTCCAATGCAGCAAATACCTTCAATTTGCGTTGCGCTTTGATTATGTTCATATGAATTTATCTGATGCTATGGGTATGAATTTACGAATCCTTTCAAAGACCTTTTATATTGAATTGCTGAAAGCTTATTGAAATTTGAATATTTTTATTGTGAGGCTACCTTGAAATAAAAATAAAACATATTAAAGGAGCACGCTCAAAAATGTATAGAAAGAAGACAATAAAATCTGTCTGTGGAAATAAGAATATTTGTAAACTTATTTAAATATCAATTGAAACCAATTTTGACCTACTGGTCTCTAACTGATTGTCATTCGCTGTCTTAATAATAAAATATCCGTTATGTATTTACGATTCAGAGAATTTTTAGATTTTGGTACAGAGTTTGACATTTGATATTTTATGCAAAGCTTTGTTAGAAGCAAGACGATGATCCGTATTTGTCAAAATTTTTACGCCTAATCGTCTATTAGTAAGTATACTAACAAATGGTTGAAAGCTTAATTTATTATTGAAATATTTACTTAAATTGTAAATTGGACTTAAAACAAAATTATTCTTTATAAAATTATGTAATTGTTAATTCATTAAGTTATGGCAAAGGTGACTCCTTCCGGGGTGTCTTTTTGCCATAGTAGGTTTGAATGCTCACGTGAACCCTTGGAAACCCCCTAAAGGCGTGGAAGTATACGCTGTGGTTTTAGTGGGTATCACGGCCTTGCACTCTAGCCGTCGAGTCCCACATATCCCCGCGCTTTTCATCTTGCGGGGGTATGCGTAAGTGCATTTCCACAGCGAAAAAGAAAGGTGACTCCATAGCAAGCTTTTTTCAAATTAATTGATATATAATATCAATTAATATATATTATTTATCGTTTCAAGTGTGATATTCATAACTGATAAAATTGTCTGATTATCGTAGCGTATATCTTACAATTTGACTAAGCTATATTAAAAGCATAATTGATTATTTAGTTTTATATAATTTAAACTCAATCCTAGCTACTGCGTGTTAGTAGTACTGTTAAACTTATTTGCAAACTAAAAACGCCATTAATTTTTTTTATAAACTTCGGTAGGTTTTCGTAACATGCGATATAAATGTTTCTAGCATTTGATTGCAAGCGCCGATTGCAGTTTTTGGAACAATGCAACGGGCAGGTTCTCTAAACAAAGTTCCCTTTCACGAAATCGAATTTTTAAATTAAAAACTGGTCTCTGGTCTATTCGCGTTTTCTGGGATCTACCCAAGATACCATGCTTCCATTTGATACCCTTTGTTACAACTTTCATCTATTTAGAGATTTTCGTTTGATTTTGGGTGACGAAAATATTGATCTTATTTTATAAAGCTTAATATACACCAAGTATGACTCATTTTTAGAAAAAGTTAGCCTAATGGAATTCTTATTATAAGCAGTTTTCCAAACAATGTAATTGACGGCCCCGCCACCTGGTCTCTAAAGCAACAAGTACAACAATCAATCCCCACCAATGAAACCATATAAAAAGCAGCGCTCGACTAAGCGAGCATTCATTTTTTCGACATCAGTTGCCCGGCAATTTTATATTTTTGTTCAATAATATTGTATTTGTTATTGTTTTTTTATTTTCTTATGAATACATAACATAAAATATACTTTTAAAATAAATACAAATAAAATTAAAAATAATTACTGTAGAAATCGGGAAAGCGCGGAGCTGTGGCAAGAATAATAGCAGCATTTCTCCTTTGAATCGCAATTCCGATTCTCTGAGCGAAAAATATTGTTTACATTGAATAGCTTATAACTGAATATGGTATCGAATGTGAGGGCGTTCGTAGCTACGACACAGCTTAATACTACGTATATATAATATATTAATACGTATTCATTATTCGAATAAATAAATATAAAATAATGCTTGGAATAAATTGAAATTGCTAGTATATTTTGTTAAAAATATAAATTATATCATTATAAATATATTCGAAAACTTTTACATAATCGATTATTAAAAAGTTCATTCCAAATTGTTCAAAACTGGTTCATATTGGGCTCGTAGTATTTGAAAGGCACGTACGTTGACAATTTTGTCGCTATATTCATAGCTGTATTGTCTTTGAAGATTTGATTATTTTGCTTGGGAGCCTATCTTGTAGCTTAATTCCTTGTCTCTGATTTCAGGAAGCAACGTGCCTTGAATTTCAGCGTAGCGAACTATTATGTGTTCTATCAAATTATTGGGCACTGACTGATTGGCTTCTGTGTCAGATTTCTTAGGCATACACTTTGATTTATGTATGTCTCCAGTATTCGGATATATATGTATTGTTTTTTAAGTAATCATTTTATCACTAGGTCAATTTCATGTCTGCCAATTATTTAAAATATGGTTTTTGGTTTATAGTTTAAAATGATCAGTACAAGCTGTAGACATTTAAATCTACTAGAGAAAATAGTCGAAGTCAATAACTTATTCATAAACTAAAGAAGAGTCTGGAGATAATCAATTTAGATAATTCTTCAGAGGTAACAGACAAGGTAGCCCAAACAATATTTGCCGAAAGTTTATTTTCTTTGAGTATTATACAAACACTTATTCACACAATTGTTAATTAATTAATTATATTTTATGTTGTTTATAATATGAGGCAAATTTCTTAATCATTTGATGATGAATCTTTCCAAAATATACTATGTTGTAATTGGACCGAGGTCGTCCAATAACTAAAACACGTGAATCTTAAGCGAAGATTTCCAGTTAAAACAAGCACACCCCCCTAAATTTCAAATGCGCTGAATGCAACTTGTACTCAACGTTGAAGGAAGACAACAGAATTAGTGGCCACTATAACAACGAGACGGTGAAAAAACCGTCCATAATATACATATTATGACGTAATGGCTGCGATGTAATATTTTATTGGCACTTTATTGTCGTGTGATCGCATGCTTCGATATTATTATTTTTTTATTTATGAGTAATAAAAATAAAATGAAATGAAATGAAAAAAATCTATCAATTTTTTTTTCTTTTTAATTGTTTATATTTATAAGTTTTTTAAGATTTTTCGTCGTCCTTTCATATTTCAGTGTATTTGCGGTATTAAGATTGTATTGGTGTTCTGTTGCTTTATAAAATTATATATCACAGTGCACTATATATTGATGAACAAACTTTATAATTTTATTTGAATTGTTAAAAAAAATCAGTTAATGAAAGCTTACAAATGGAGAAAGAAGTGTCTTAAAATATTTAAAAATCGTGATAAGTCCAAGTATTCATTTATTAGTGTCGCTAACAAATAACCGCTCGTTGAAGATGAGTATTGATTATAACGTAAACACAGTTTTAGTACTGCATTATGGGAGTGCCTTTTTTCGGACATCTATCATTTGTCGAGGAAGGAATTATTTTGTATAGTTCGGTATATTTTACACATATTTCAATTCTAACTTCAATCATTTGATATTTTTTACATTATAACAAATGAAACTGTATAACTTTGTATTTTTAATACAAAGATTGAAACATAAAAGATATTTTTCCGAGGAATGAAGATTTGAATATAATTGAATATAAGCAATACTGACAGTTTAATGTACTATCCGGACGCCGGATGCAGCGATGGGAGACAGATTGCAATTAGGCTTATCGTTACGTACACGTAAGCCTGAAAAATCCTGGTCTAAACCACTTTTCAATAAAGCATGTCTGTACATTTTTCACGCGAATTTAAACTTATCTGTATTTTTTCAAATACCTGGTATAATATTATATGCATTTATCATAGATTTAGTTTAAGAAAAAAATTGCCATGATATATACTTACTTATTAAGTTTAAAAAAATAATTAGCAAAAATCTTTTCTTCTGTAGATAAGACGATTTGGAACTTATTACAATACGCTGCTCCTATGCGATCTTGTGATAAATATATGAAAGTTTTTCATCTAACTCATACAGGTTTATTTGCGATGGTTTCCTTCACCACCGAGAATTGAACTATAAACATTAATTAAGTGCGCCCTGGCAATGGCTGTTACACTCAATTAATCCGAAGACTATATTCCTTTAATAATAATAAAACCCAATAAGTACTCAAATGAATTAGAATAAAACTGTGACTATATACAAAAACGAAACATAATATTATCATTTGTGATATCAGGCAACAATTTCAGCATACACATATTTCAGCTTAGGTAACATCGATCAAACCTATTAGCAAATGCCTGCAGGATGCCGTCGACGCTGCCCCCCTGTAGCAGCGATTTATAAAGATAAGCAAATAACTTTTCGCCTTTCTTAAAAAAATAATCGATAGTAATTACTGAGTCGACCGTAAAATTTATTGAACACGCTCAAGACTTCAATTTCAATTTCAATTTCAACTTCAAAACAAGCTTAAAAAGCTAATACGCCACGAATAAAGCTAAGCATCGCGGTAAAAACGAAATAAAGTTATTAACGTGACGGGTAAAAAATTTAACAAGCAAATGTATTTAAGAATGTTTTTATTCATGTCAATCAAAATCGCATTTTTTAACTGGGATGCGTTTATTTTTATTCGAGTTAAAAACCATTGAGTACTGTAACATTTTTAATGATAGGCAAAATAAAATTTCAATAAATCTTAATTTTTTTATTTTATTTTATCAACTAGATTAAATTCAGTAGTATCCTCTTTCATTAAATAAAATATAAATTAAATTTTAAATAAATCAATTCCATCCATAAGTTTAATGGTAGTTAGTACTTGTGAGTTAGATAGTATAGATAATGCCTTTAAGTTAATAGTTCTTTTGGTCGCTGTACTTGAAATGGTTAATCGATGTCAAGATCAAAGTTAAACAGTAACTTGAAAGTGGACCTCCGATGAAGTTAAGTTGAACGAGTCCATTTTCTTACTTAAAGATTAATAAACCTTTAAGAAAATACCAAGCAACCTTTAAGATTGAAGAAGATTGTGTAAATAGGAGATGCTTTTACATAAGACTGAACTATGAATTACATTAAATATCAAAATGAATGGTTTTATTTACTTTTGGTATTTTCCATCGCCTCGTCTCGTTTATCAAGACCAAAGATTGCATTGTGATTTGTGTCTTTAGTACATCTGTAACAAGATTACTAAGTTTTATGAAGAAAAATAATGACTTCATTAGAACTCTGGTTAAAAACACGACCGAGTTTTTTTATTATATGTAAAGAATTATGATTTAAAAAAAAACAAACAAACATGGAGGTCAAAGATGTTGTTTACCTCATTTTTGTAATTACATCTGCTAGCTCTCCTCCTAGGGCTAGAACATAGCAATACATAGTATGTTGATGTTTTGCGGTAGAATAATAAATGAATTAGTGGCACCAACCCTGACATGCTAGAACGTACTAACCATTGAAATTAGATTAAATCATTGATTTCAAGCAAAAGTCGAGATGGCCAAGTGGCTAGAACGCTTGAATCTTAACCGATGATCGTGGGTTCAAACCCGGGCAGACACCACTGAATTTTCATGATCTTAATTTGTGTTTAAAATCATCTCGTGCTTGACGATGAAGGAAAACATCGTGAGGAAACCTGCATGTGTCAAATTTCACTGAAATCTGCCACATGTGTATTTCACCAACCATTGGAGCAGCGTGGTGGAATAAGCTCCAAACCTTCTCGTCAAAAAAGGAGAAAAGGCCTTAGCTCAGCAGTGGGACATTCACAGGCTGTTACTTTACTTTACTTTAAGCAAAAGCCAGGGTATACACATAGGAAAGGCTTATTAAAACATTTCCATGAAATTAGTACGAAAAAATGTTGGTACAGTCATGACGAATTTTTTGATCGAAGGGAAAAAGGTGGACGAAATTAAGTTAGCAGTGAGTGATATGAACTGTAATGTTATCCACGGATCAACCTTAAAATCTTTTTGTACCGGCGGGCTTTTGCTGGTAAAAGGCTCGGCTTTTTTGTCAAAATGTTTTAAAATTTTCGTTACACCTTTATATATTTTTTCTAATTATCATGAGCTAGCTTATCTTTTGACTATCATCAATACAACAAAATATAATTATTTAACACGATGATAAGAAGCCGACTTGACTTCAGTCGCATGGAGTCCTCACTATCTCAATATATATTTAAGTTATTCTAATATGCATGAAAATACTCATTTCCCTCTCATTTATGAGTGGCAATCGTTAGATATATACAGGGTTATTTGTAACGACCCAGCAACCTGACAGTACTAGATAGCTAGCACCATAAGTAACAACTTTTGTTCTACTACTTTTAATAATTTGTTAGTTTTTATTTTCATACAAAAATAAGTATTAATTTAATTATCCGCTTGAACGTTTATGCTATGCTATGCTATGCGCATCGCAAGCATTGACATGTCGCGTGGTCTATTCGCTTATGCATGAAACGTAGACCTACAAATGTCAAGATAGTACGACAAAAACTTGGAAAAACATTTTTATTTCATGTATGAGCTATGTCCGAAGCCGTAGAACAAAAGTTGTTGCTTATGATGTCAGCTATCTAGTCCTGCAAGGTTACTAATAACCCTGTATATAAAATTAAGCCCATAATTTTGTTTATTTACATTATATTCTAAAGTAAAAAACTAAATTAAATACAGCGTTAGCTTCCTATTTAATAAAAAAAGAAATCAAGATTTAACATCCAGCTCTAAGATAAATTAAGTTATACCTAACTTGAAAGTCAAGAATCTGTATCACAAGGAATTAAATTTAAATATTTTTTTAAGTACTTTTATTCATTTCATTAATTCCTATTTACATACAGAAATATTATTAATGAGATTAATCATTAAATAAATGTATGTATTCATCGTGTTTAATAAATATCATGTGGGATTTTGAATATGATAATGAACTATCGTATATAGTAATAAATAAATGAGATAATCCAAAGTGAGTATTGATACGACTGATTGATTTCGACAACAGTAGCTGATAAGATACAATTTTGATAAAACTTCGTCGCGTATATCAACATTATATTTTGTATCATTCCCTGTTTCTTTTTATTTTTTATTAACTTTATCCCTCGTACGGTATAACGTTACAATATCAATTATTTCTATTAACAAATGTAACGACGTCTCAAGAGTACACAAATCCCTACGAGCCTCTACGAGTTTCTCTTTACGTATAATAAGAATGATAAGTGGTCACTTATCATTCTTATTAAAATGTAAAGCTCTTTGTTTTTTTACAACTTATACAAATTAAAGTATGTAGTTGGATGTTTAAGCCTTGCTGTATTCATTTATTTATTTCATAATACAACTTGCATCAACTTGATTCAAAATAAATAGTTAATACCATAAAATATATTGTAAACATCAAATATGCTGAAAATAAATTAAAACCAAGCACAAAGCTTTTAGCCTTCGTCATTAATGGAGATAATTACATTGATGCTTTTATAATGTACTCTTTCAATATCTTTTTAGTATTTGCGTTTATTCGACTATTAGTAATTTGAAATTACGATGCGATAGTTTAATTATCGTTTATGAGATGGGTTGTGTGTAAATCTATACATTAATTAATTTCAATACTTGTTTGCTTATGTTGTTATAAATAACAATCTAAAATTTATCGTAAAACTATATTATTTTTCTTTAAGGCTTTAAGAAATGAAACTAAACTAATTGCACACCGGCAATTTTAATTTTTAAAAGTAATTGCCTGAGTAATGAAACACGAAGCCTGTACCCGGACTGGCTAAAGACAGTCAGAGAAGATCATAAATCTCGAAAACATTTATATAACTGCAAAGATTTCCATTGAAAAACATTTCTCGACAGACCACGACGTTAATTAAGAAAACAAAAGGATATAAGTTTTATAATTTTTAATTAATCGCGAATGCAAAAATATTTTCTGCGTCATATTACATAATGCAACTCAATACTGCTTAGTATTTTCGTGATATATATATATATTGCCAGCATGTATACTATTGATCCCTCATAAGCTGTCGTTCATTAAATCAGGATAAGAGAATGATCGAATGTTAAAAAATTACCATAAATATTCCCCTTTAATATTACCTTAATGCACAAGTTTTCAAATTAAAATTTATACTGATGAAAAAAATATTAATCTCACCGGTTTCGCTTTAAACTAGAATAAATCCGGACTAAACTCAAACGGATGACATTCCTATCATCTAAAGTTGAAACTTTAATACAAAAATGAGTTACGAATTTCAGAATTCTTAAGTTCAGCTAAATTAATTTTAATAAGTTATTATCTTCATTAACATGCGGTGCAAAGGTTCCAATGCTGGAGCAGTTTGCTCTTGTTAAAGATAATCTTTAAAGCTTCATCGAAGTTCTTAGTCGGACAGCTAACAAGCAAGACTATTGAAATGCTTAATTTGTGTTTCGAGCCGTGCTCGTGTAAGCGAACACATCTCAAGCCCCTGCATGTACCATCAGTCTGTAATCGTCCATTGTTGTCAAGAACTCTCAGATTACACCACTCAGCACGATGTTCGGATTTTCTTCTCCGTCTATTGCTTATACCTATTATTTTTTTAAAGCCACGCCATTTATGAAGTAAATTTAAATAAAAATAGAGTAGCCATACACGTTTTGCAGAAACGTCGAATAGTTTATTTTCTCTCTCTTCAAATATAAACGCTGACCTTAATAAACGCTATTCCTGGATTTTAGAAAATATGATATCATTGGAAAACCGACAAAGGCTTTGACGTTGCCCAAAATCAACATTTGTGTTGATGATTTTAATAGTAGTTAATATGAAATATATTCATTTTATAACATCGAACGAGTTGATACTATCCAATGTCAATCACGCGTATTTGTTATTAATTTAATATTCACGGAAATCAAACACAAAAAGATACATACGTTTCGAAAAACCACATAAATGTATTGATTTCATATCATGCCGCCCGCCATATTTGACTACTGACTATGTCCGATTACTTTATTCAAAAAACGATTCACATTTAACTGCTGGACGAAAGCCTCTACCGTAGAACGCCAACTATCCTGAATACGATTAGTTTAGATTGCTACTTGTAATTAAGACATAAATAAATGTAAGTTAATGTAAAACCACGTAAATGCGATTAATCTAGCATCGATCCTGTCGATTTGTCGGAGTATGAGAGTGATGGATAAGAGACTCCAACTTTGCATGCGCTCACACAAGTCTACTGTTATATCTTCTACACAGATGTAGTACTGTAGTAGTAGTGTATTCGATCCACATTTTTCTTTTTTTTTCTAAATTATGTAATTCATATAATATATTGTTTGTTGATATTGTGATGTTTGCACGTCGATTTTTTTATCAATTGCCATACCATTTTATGAATTTAGGCTGCTATTTATATTCCACAAGTTAAAGTTAAGTTCAGCTCAAATTAACATAATTAAAATTTAATTATTTTACTGATCCTAGATGGCCTAGTGGTAAGGACGCGTGAATCTTAACTGATGATCGTGGGTTCAAACCCGGGCAAGCACCACTGAATGTCATGTGCTTAATTTGTGATTATAATTCATCTCGTGTTTGACGGTGAAGGAAAACATCGTAAGGAAACCTGCATGTGTGTCAAATTTCATTGAAATTCTATCACATGTGTATTCCACCAGCCCGCATTGGAGCAGCGTGGTGGAGTAAGCTCCAAAACCTTCTCCTCACAAAGAGGAGAAGAGGCTTTAGCCCAGAAGTGGGACATTCCCAGGCTGTTACTTTTTCTGAACCGTTGACTCATTGGTTCCATAATCCATGCGCGGTATAATTACTCAAGTTTCGTTAAATATCTTCTGTCGTTTGCCGATATATCGTATATTAAAATTAATATTAGCCAGTCGCAGTATCGGCCAAAATATCAATTATAAGACAGACGAACTTTAAATATAATATGTAAATATTGTTGTTGTGAAATGTTAGTTACTGCAAAGTTTATAATACGTACTTCATAAACGTAATGAAATTTAAAGCAAGTACCAACAATATTAAATTTGTTGTGAAGAACGCAATGCGCTGCCCGATGCGAGATTGCAATAAGTCAAGATACCATACATTTTTCAAAACTAATCCATGTTTATGATGAATTCTTTGTAGGTCTGAGATAGAATGCACTTTGAGATATTTAGTGGTTTTTTTTCTACTTTATATTATTGTAAATAGAAAAGAATTGTTTAATATACACGTCACGCACTCACAAAAAGACACAATACAGTGTCAGACCGTTTACCGTCACGGCATACGAATCGCAATAGTCGATCGGTCCAAATTATCTAAAATGTAAAAAGTGTACCATATGTGGTTTTCTAAGTTTAACTACGTTATACAAAATTAACTAAGCTTCATTATAAACTTATAAGCTTCATTATTACTTATGTCTTGTGAGCAGTGTTGTGCAATCCATCATTATTTTGGCCTTTGTATTCTGATACTTCGGTTTATGCGAGAATTTACAGAAATGTTACAGCTTTAATGGTGCATTCTCCAAATTCCAGATATGTTATGTATGCAACTGAGTGAGACTGAATATATGCTAATATATAATTTAAATAAACATCGTTTAAAAAAACTTTATTAATTGACGTTAATTAAGTGGTTTATTAAAAGAAAGGATTATTTCAGCAAATGTGTATTGATTCATTTATAGCGAAAATACCATTCAGAATTTAAACTTGGTTTTCGTTTCTTGCTATCCGTAATTAATTAAAGAACTTAATAGTGATGCACAAATAGTGAAACACATTTAAATAACCTCTTTTTTGGATAAATAAGATGTTTCTCTTTATTTGCAACAGGTATCTTGAATCTCCGTTATGGAACTAGTAAATCGATAAAAGTGAACAATAATTTTCTAATACCGATTTAATCTATATTAAGTAATATCAAGGTCCTTTAAGTATTTTAAAATATAAGCGCTCTTATTGAGAGCACAAGCCTGAATCTTCGAGTTGAATATTAAACAGCTCTTAGACCTGGCGGAGAGTCGCATTACAATTCGAATCTGGTTCCATATTCCATGTTGAATCGTAAATCCAGATGTCACGTTTTGAATACCTACCTGTTCTTTCCCTTGATTTTTTTTATTGTTTTTTATAAAGAATGCACCTTAAGCTCACAACTTTTCAGATTGCTCAAGCGCATCCTTCACGGCGTAAAATACGCTTCCTCTGACGTCACGATCTTATTTTAATGTTTTTAATCTAATAATCTATAAGGACCGGGAGTATTGTTTTTAATGATGAATCTTGTTACATCGGATTGTCATTGAATCGGATTATTAGAGCGAGAGAATAGTGTGCAGCTTGTCCATACACTTGTGAAGTTGAAGACATCGTCATTATTATCATATTAAAAAACACCAAACTTCAATTATATACTATTCTAATACAATAGTATCCTTTCACTAAGAATGTTTGTTCTACTATAAATAATATATTTGTTCTTTTATAAAACTTCAGCTACCATCATAGAGGGCTTAGAAAAATAACAAGTATCTCGGAAACAAAGTAATGCACTTTAGCAAAGAAGAGACAGATTAAAGGTATCCTTTGTTCTATTGATCTCATAAGGTGCTCAAAAGCTATGTATTTCAATATAAGATATAAGATTTTAAAAATATTTCCGTTACTTAACAAAATTTAACCAATAGCATAGAAGTTTCGCAACGTTTTCCTCAACGCAATCCGAGCATACTAAATAAACACTTGAAAAATCTCAAATATGTCCACCCTGATACGTGTTAAAGAACCCTTGGTGCTGTAATAGTTTCTTGGAACTGTCTGTTTCAAAATTATATTTCAAGGTTTAAAAAAAATCCAATGAATTTGTACGCATATTCTAATTGACTGCCTCGTTGGTCTAGTGGCCTGATATAAGGCCGCAGACTCGGTGGTCCTGGGTTCAATTCCCAGGTCGGACCAATAAACCCGATAATTATCGGGATTTCCTGTCAAAAAAATTTCAGTAGCAGCCCGAAGTCTGGAAGTTGAAAGTGTGTACACTCCCGTGCGTCGGAAAGCACGTTAAGCCGTTAGTCCTGAACTCTTTCCGCTCGTGTCGAATTGCCGTCCCATTGGATTATGAGAGCTAAAGAAAAGAGAAAGCATCTGTGTTTGCGCACACACTTGTGCACTATAATATCTCCTGCGCAGTTGGCTAATCACTCTTGAGATTGGCCGCCTTGGCCGAAATTGATCTGGAGGACCTTATATTCTAATAATTGGGGTTAGGTTCTAGATGACGTTGAAAAATAAATAAACAATTAATGAATGTACTAAATCTTAGAATTCTGAAAATTCTAATGTAAAACATCTAATGGGGGCAAGATGGATTCGTATACCGTGACGGCAAGGACATGATGACGTCCTCTTAGGATGTACTTGTTGTGACTTTATTAAATTTATAATTTAAATTCGATGTATGAAATCTGCTGTCCCGTCCCGCAACGACCACATTTCTTTCTTGATATTGTTTTTTTATTACAAATGTTTGAAATATTAAAAGCCGAGAGATGAATGGAGCTTAAATTAAGCACAAAGTTTTCACCGCTTAGCACGACATCGATCTTAATTATGCGCATTAAAATCAGTGTTCCTTGCCAGAATTAAAAACTGTTATCTTAAATTTGTAGTATTCTGTCCTCGGAGTCATCTCGGCAAGTTTCCTTTTTCAAACTCTAACTCTTATTTATTTACTCTTTATTATATTTCCATATTATTAACGATCAAGATTTTGAGCTGAATATATGCTTCCATTGAATGTTGTTACATGTCTCAAAATAACCTAATAATAAAAAGAATGTCCTCCAGACTACGAGGGCCAATCGCAAGAGTAATTAGCCAACTGCGCAGGAGATATTATTAAGCACAAGTATGTGTATGTCCGAACAAAGGTGCACTCTCTATTCCCTAGCTCTCATAATCCGACGGAACGGTAATCCGACACAAAAAGAGTGTGCCTGAGCACAGGACTAACAACTTTACGTGCTTTCCGAGGCACGGGAGTGTAGACACTTCCAACTTCTAGACTCCGGGCTGGTACTCAGAATTTTTTCTATTGTTTCTGTTTCCTCACGATGTTTTCCTTCACCGCTAAGCACGAGATGAATTATAATCACAAATTAAGCACATGAAATTCAGTGGTGCTTGCCCGGGTTTGAACCCACGATCATTGGTTAAGATTCACGCGTTCATACCATTTTGTCATCGCGGCTTATTATATTTACTATTGTTGAAAATAAACGCTTATTCCAAGAAAAATATCCGTGAAGAAATCAAATTGGAATAATTATATCGTCTAATTGGTATAAGTACGTATTATGTATTTTGAATTTGGAACGTGTATGACTTACGGAAAAATTATGTTTCAATAAATTGGCCAATTTCAGCTTATGGGTTATTATTTATTCCTATAAACGATAGAAAAATATAATAATTTTGAATTGTAATTCTTACAGAAGTAATATTAATGTATTTATTAGCTTAATGAACTCCTTCATGGGAGTTGATATTTTTAAAACTATGCTTATGTAACGTATATTAAATGAAAGAGTTACCATTTTGACCCCTAAAAGTGTGATATTCCGAATATATAAAAAAATAGCAAATAACATTTTGAATCATAAAGACTTGTTTTAAAACGGAATTTTTATTTTTTGAATACTCCCACAATCCCTCACTGGCAGTAGGTACTATCTTCTCGGACGGTCTAAGGAGTTGTTGACTTAATACGATGGCAATATAATAATAATTTACAATCGATTAATATTAGGTTGGCTTACAGCAGAAATGTGAGATATAAAAGTACGATACTTGAGTTTTTTGATCAACCCATATGTGAATATGAATGGACGTCAACGTTACGCTTCCATCATAAAGGACGTCGTCGATACTATGGAAACTATAGGCGCTATCATAAAAACGCATTTATTTTTAAAGTTTTATCCCCAATGCACTAGTAGGAGTTGATTTGAAAATAGCAGTTAGGCCATTTGTTCATATACGCAACAATACCGACGCTGGACTGCACAATATTATAATTATAAAAATCCAGTTGATGACACAACGGATCCGCATTGAAATCGTATTGAAATTGAGATGTTCTTCGACTTTATTTGAAAAAAAATTAGAGAAATCCTATCCTAATCCTTTAATAATTTAATTTAATTTGATCAAGATACCTATTTAATTTAATTGATTGAAAAGACTAACAACTGCCTTTCTTGTGGGTTTACTCGGTAGAACATTATTTCCGAACCAGCGCGGCGGTAACTTGAAGTTTATTTTAATCTTGCAAAATGACAAAGTATCTTTAATCGAGTTTTTCATACATTAAAGCGTATATTGCTTGACTGATTATTGTTTTATTTGAGTGCGTCCGGTGCCGTCCCGTCGGCGGCTTCCGGTACAATAGCCCTAGCGGATATTTATCCCTACAATGATAAGAATCCCAACGATTGAAAGATTATAAGTGATATGATTCGAAAAATGGTCGTATTTCAATATCCGAGCCATACTAATAAGCGAAAAAAAAACCGAAACCGAAAAAAATAATACCGAGGACATACTTCTTTTTAAGCCGCGACTTCTACTTAACTAAAGGGATATGAACGTTGAATTTAAAATATATATATCTTATTTTCAGTGACAATTGTAAAAAGAGCTTCTTGAGTATTTATTTTGATGTCCGTCGGAACAAAAACGTTTTTTTTTGTTTTAATTTATGTTTGTAGTTTTTAAAATGATTATTTCGCATCAGGAAAATAGGTAAGCATTCTAAAAAATAAATGATTGCGAACTTATGTCTAATAAGTTCGACGGTCGACTAAATTGGAAACTCATTGGCCGCAACTGAACCCCCCAACTGAGGTAATTTTCATTAATTACGGGTTCAATTCTTTCCCAGCGAGCGAGAGATAGAATTGTGGCAATTAAGTAAGTACACTCGGGTACATTTTTGATACTTAATAGCTGTTTTATAGAAATTAACGGACACATGAAAAACTGCAAACAAGAATGATCCCATTCACGCGTTGCGCGATTAATATGAACGTATTAATTTTACGCTTCGGCGTTAAATTTGAAATCTTAAATTTTAATTTCATTATTATTAACATTATTTTAAAAATTTATATTTAAATTAATTTTAATATTTTTATTTCGTTTATTCCTCAGCAAAAACTAATTGTATTTAAATACCATTCATTTCATACATAAACTAGATACGTTATGCTATTTTCAAAAAATCGCGTGATTTCTAAAGGATGTCCGACGGACTTTTTTTTTACTCTTTTTCATTAGAAATGAGAATATTTATGTATTTTTTAGCTTTAAAACGTTTCGCTTATCTTTTTTTTGACAATAATCAAGTTTTTTGTATTTTGTCGAAATTTAGGCCAATGGGAATAGTGATAGGTACTGCCTATATTTCAAAAAATCGTACGCAATCGAATTGTCGTTACAGACTTTGGCGCGCTCCTTTCTCCTCAAAAAGTTTTGCGAACTCGAACTTCTGAAAAATGCAACCGGAGATTAGTATACTTACAATCCTCAGATCTGTACTGCAAGACTCTGCTCGTCTGGATCTCAAATACCGATACGAAACTGCTCGACCGAACGCCGCAATTAAAAATAAGAATCTAACACTGAAACACTGAGTTAAGTTTTAAAGTGGCTGGTCAAGAGCACGCGTCGAACTTTCACCAAGAGCGGTCTTCATCTGAGGCGGATGGAGGTGGACGGAGGCTTTTATACCTCACCCTGCCCCGCGTAGCACTAACGGGGGTGCACGGGGGCGTACATCGTCGACGTTTATTTAATTTTTTTTTGTAATTCATTAAATTTGTTCATTTAATTCTTATATAATATTGATATATGATATTTTAATTTTAACTGAGGTATAAACAGCATATCATTTGACATTAAAACTTAGTCTGCGATGTACGGTTTTATTATCATTCTCCTGTGTTTTCGAGTGTCAGTACAACTCAATTACAACCTTCCCAAACATCAATACCTTTTAATGAAGTCCGTATATTTTTGCATGGTTCTAAATGCTAATTATTATTACTATAACATATAAACACGTTTTTAGTATTTAGATGTAGTCATTGTTTAGCTAAATACTGTTTTTTTTTTTTTTTTAAATAAATGTACATGTTTATATAAAAAAGTGGCTTTTGTAGGACTGCTGGCAAATGTGTAGCATCGAAATTGATAGTTGTCGCAAGAAATTATAATAAATGAAAACGAAAACAAATCGATTATAATTTAAAAAAAAAATCAAAGAAAATGGTACACACGTCGTTTTTCGCTTACTTAGCCCAAAGACTGAGTCTAGTGGTTCGGACAGGAAATAGTGCGAGCATCTTGGTTTTAATGCCACAGCACTATATTTAGGACGGCGTGTTTGTATAAATTGATAGTTTATTTTTATTTTAGTTTTAGCTTACTGTCATATTGTCTTTTCTTGGGTGTCAATAAAAGTATACATACATTTATAATGACGTCCTAAAAAATAACATTAAAATAGTATATTATATTATTATAATAATGTATACCAATTATTCACTTTATCTCAGTCACAGCCACAATCAAATCAGCGTGAGGATCAAATCCAACTTAAAATATGAATAGTACACCTGTTCAGGATTCATCACTTTTGCAGATATCGCAACAAGATAAGATTGTGTTTGTATATAAATTTGTTGTTTAATTTTTTAGTAATTTTAGTATTCTTTTTTTGTTTTCTAGTATGCATAAGTTAATATTTAATTACCTTTTGTTTCATTTCTTATTATATAGATTTTACCATAAATTGTAACCTTATATCTGCAATGTTTGTTTGCCCTGAATACATTTTTTATTATTATTTAGTATTTGATTTATACACCACGCAAATATCGTACAAAATATTATGGATAAATAGATATCAAGATATATCTTTGTAATTAAATGATTTCGACAACAATATCATTATCCATGGACTTTGTATAACTAACCAATACATGCGTAGTCCCACCTATTCAATTCATCCGGCAATCGATTTCTATATCGCCCCACGGATCACGATGACAACTGTATACATTCAACAAGGATAGTTCAACGCTATTCATGTCGGATTTTACAAGCTCGATTGAAAAAGGCATTGCAGTGAACTTTAATGGAATATGGCATAATTGTTATAGACACCTTTCGTCGGTTACTACCAAAATTGAGCCAAATAAAAAAGAAACATGGTAGAGGTGTTTGTTACACACTTTATTGTAGATCATAGCAAGTGGCGTTCCACATTAAAAGTTCACCACTATAATGATTATGTATAGGTATTTCAGCATTCTCTATAATTCGTTGGTCCTGTCCAATTTCTGTACAACACTGTTTATAGGCGAATGAGATTGTTCTTTTATTTAAATACAGCTTATTTTGTTCACCCACAACTAAACTATTAATACCACAATGTTTAAGTTATATTTCATGCGATTGAGTTATATAACTATGTACATGTATTTGTGACATATGTTTTAGAACGTCTTGAATTACTATCGACTTATAATGATGTTCTCCTGGCTAACCAAGAGCGCGTCATGTTATAAGGGACACGTATTCATTCAACAAACTGTGTACTCTATTATCTCTCTCCAAATTCCGATAGATGAAGATACAACGGCGTCACGAGCCGTCCATAAACATTATTATATAAACTAGTCTGATGGTGTTGCAAGGTATTAGTTATTGAGATATTAAAATTATGTCCATATATTTTTAAAAGATTTAAACTTTAACTAGAGTGTTAAATTATTGTTATTGTTAATTAAATATGTTTTAACTTTTAATAGGTAATGTCATATTCTGAATGCTTAAGAGGGAGTCGCCTACCAATTTCCAATGAATCGTTTTGCATGTAGAGTTTTCTTCCCATCTCATGACCGGTCATCGTCTCTTAGTCTTTTTATTTAATACTTAAATATTATATATATGTCGGCGCATTGAATACGAGAGTAGACGATCTGGCACGAATGGTAACCTAGCAACTGTTATCTGCCAGTCTCGTTTACTCTAACGCAACACTAAGCGCTAGTACAACAGATCTGACAGGACCGCCATAACCGACGGATGTCAAGAATAACGTGCTACGTGTTTGGTGGAGCGTTATCCAACTGGTTGTTGAAGTATTCTCCTCACCCGAATACCCACGTCTACTGAAGATCAAGCATGAAGTCAATAGATAAAGAATATACCATCGACATCCCTTTATCAGAAGTGGGATACGAAGGGCCATTACTAGGAGAAACAAAAACCGATCGAGAAAAAAAAGCATGTCATAATTTATTGCATAATATGGAAGCATTGTAATCGGGAATCCTGAAGATTCGTAATTACCTCAAGCATCGGAAAATACGACACGTCATCTATGAAGAACAATAAACTAACTAATGACACCGAAAAGAAAAATAGTCAGTTCAACGAATAAAGCTTCCTATGGACATGCCACGATGTGATCTACAGAGTCATCGCAATTATTGTCACGGACATCGAGAAGACTTCGATACAACTTGTGGAGCCACCCAACTCTTTGCAGCCTACGCTCTGTTTCGTGTGTGACCGACAGGCTACGTGGCGTCTACGTGTCCAGAGCGCTAAGGATTCAACGAGTAGCCGGGAGTCAACGAAGTCCTATGCTAACGAAGACCTGCTACCGATATCTTGATTACCTACTTCATCCGGTGAGCTCGTTTCTTACGTATTTGAGGTGATGTCTATGCCTGAGTATATTTTCATGACGTATATTGATGCCAAATATTACTACCATGTGTGTGCGGACGCGAGGCGGTTCGGGCCATGTCACCGCACAAGGTGGTGAGCTTGGTCGTCAGAGCACCTCGTTCCGCGGGTGTGTGTGCAGCCGCGAGGCTGTCCGGGCCTTGTCGTCGCTAAAGGTGGTGAGCTTGGTCGTCAGGGCACCTCGGGCCACGAAAGTGTGTACGGACGCGAGGCGGCTCGGGCCTTGTCATCACACGAGATGGTGAGCTTGGTCGTCAGGGCACCTCGGTCCGTGGGTGTGTGAGGGGCTGCGAGGCGGTCCGGGCCTTGTCATCGCATGAGGTAGTGAGCTTGGTCGCCAGGGCACCTCGGTCCGCCAGTGTGTGCGGACGCGAGGCGGTTCGGGCCTTGTCATTGCATAAGGTGATGAGTTTGGTCGTCAGGGCACCTCGGGTCACGAAAGTGTGTGCGGACGCGAGGCGGTTCGGGCCTTGTCATCGCACGAGGTGGTGAGCTTGGTCGTCAGGGCACCTCGGTCCGCGAGTATATTTGCAAGATGGCAATTATTACTGCGATGTGCGTGCGAACGCGTTTGTTTTTGTGTATGTGTGTATGTACGTTCGAAACAGTACCCAAAATGTCAGGAAAGGCCGAGCGAAATAAGAATGATGATTTCAGCTGTTCTTTCTTTTTCTAGATTATGCGAATATCAATGAATAGAGAGAGACGCACGAGGACGTGCGAATGTCAGAATGGCCGTGTCGGCGCATTGAATACGAGAGTAGACGATCTGGCACGAATGGTAACCTAGCAACTGTTATCTGCCAGTCTCGTTTACTCTAACGCAACACTAAGCGCTAGTACAACAGATCTGACAGGACCGCCATAACCGACGGATGTCAAGAATAACGTGCTACGTGTTTGGTGGAGCGTTATCCAACTGGTTGTTGAAGTATTCTCCTCACCCGAATACCCACGTCTACTGAAGATCAAGCATGGAATCAATAGATAAAGAAGATACCATCGACATCCCTTTATATATTTTAATTAATTTTCGTATCATTCACATATCAATTTTATTGCTTCCGATTTTTATTATTCAAAAAATATAAATTGTCATAAAAGGTGAACTGTCACACCAGGTAGCATTTATGAGCAAATTGAGTTTTAGAGAATTCTATCGTATGATCTTTATACGGTATTTTATTCATTCTTTAAGTTACATCTTTTATTTTAAATCTTAAACGACCGAATACTGAAACGTCAATCAAAATGAAGTGGGACTTAATTATTTGGAACGTCATTAATGTCATAATTTTAGTATGGGAAATTTGAATTTAATGGCGTTCCAAATAATTAAGTCCCACTTCATATTTGAAAGACGTTTCAGTATTTGGCCAAAAGATTTTCAATTTGACTTGACTAGTTTTCTGTTGTTTATAGAAATACTATTACATTAATCGTGATATAATGATAAAGTGTTCAACTCTACTAACATCCCCGTCACAGAGTTTGAGAATTTTCCACTATATAAAATTCATCAAATGAAATTTGCAAACGTTACTCTGTGGTGTGGCTTTATGCAAGTTCGTCTGAGTAGATACCACAGTGCCTACTCCTCCAGTTATTCATGCGTAAAATAGGAATCATTTGTATTGGTGTGTTTCAGTTTGAAGCTTGAGTGAGCCAGTGTAATTACAAGCACAAGGGACTGCATTTACGGCGAATGAGTAAATCACATTGCCAATATATATGGGTGGTGGTTAGCAATTGCTATCCTTTGAGTACGTTGGTCCATCATCCCTATTTATCTATTAAATAAGTAATAGATATCTTGATCATCTAATTTTCTAATTATTTCATTGTATATATTTTATATGATTGTAAAATTAATATATTAACTTCGTTTTTTTTTTATATTGGTTACACTATTTGAAAATTCACCTGAGAAGGCACCATTGATTATGTTGTTCCCGAGAGATGATAAGAAGATTACAATAATTGGTTCCTTTCAAGTAATCGTAATCATATACAATTCACTTGAATTCATAGGTTTTAGTAGAGATCGGTACAAATAATTGTTCATTTATCCCTATATTTTGTCATATTTCTAATTATTTTGTACATTTTCCCTGCATTTACATGTCAAATGATACGATTATTATTCCAACTTCATTACATACACTTTTTATAAAAATAGAACCATCGATAAAAATCATTAAAATTTATGAAGCTAGAAATGAAATTTTGGTAAGCTAAAAGCGTAGAGTCTTGTAGTAATCGTTTTGCTTGCACTAATGTGACCGTAGCTTTGCGGTTGATCGCTACGCGATATTTTTCACTTCGAATAAAGACGGATATATTCTATTTACGAACTGCTACGTGAGTGATAAGTCATTTCTTAAGTTTCCTACGTTTTCTTAGCAGATTTTTGTTGGTTTGTTTATTGTTCGGTACAAATTTTGCAATCAATGCAAATAACACGAAGGTTATGTTATGGGACAATAAATATCGAGTTATTATCCCAATTCGTTAAAAAGATTAGACTTGTTGAAAAGTTGGTCTTAAATTTAATTTTTCAAAATTAGACAACGTCGACAGACTGGTCATTTTAATTTGTCATAATGTTTATACTGTTTTGAAGCACTGTCTTTTTGTTCCAAAATTAATGTACATTGTACGCGCGAGCCTTGTTTGGAAATTTCCTGGCCTTACCAATAAAATCGATTCCATCCTTAAAGATTCCTTAGATAAATTTCTAAATTTGTCTCTTGATGAGTATTACTGGACCCAAGCTGCACTCCCGATTAGGCAGGGTGGCATCAGTGTGAGGAAAATTTCAAGTGTTGCCCTTCCAGCCTTTCTCTCTTCTGTACATAGCATTTCAGACCTTTGTTCACATATTTTAAAATAAATACACTGAAAGGTAAAATGTTCTAATGACGTTATCCCTAAGGAAGTTAACAAACCAAAACTTTGGGATTCGCCACTATTTCATGTTACAAAATAAAGCTTGAATCAAAATTTAACAAGTGCCAAAAATCGTGCACGGCTTCTAGCTTTATCAAATAAAGAGTCAGGTCACTGGTTGCATGGAATGAATGTTTTTTGCATAACAATAGGTCTCGGAACTGGAACGTATCGGAACACAGTTGTGTATTGAGCACAGGTGCCCGTGTGAAAAAAGAGGTTGTCTATTTTGGTTTACACGGTCTTTCTTGTCCAAGGAGTTCAGGGAGTCTTTTCCGCCACGGTTCTCTTAATTATACTATTAAAAAGGCTCTTGCCACCGTTGACGTTCCTGCTTTTATTGATCCTCATGGAATTAGTCGTGATGGTAAGAGACCTAATGGACTGACATTGTTCCCTGGGAACGGGGCAGGACCTTGTGTGGGACGCAACATGTGTTGACACACTGGCCCCGTCTCATATCAGGGAAGCAATGATAAAAGCCGGAGCTGCCGCGGAAAAAGCTGAAACGAACAAACGTAACAAAAATTCGCCTCTTATTCCAAATTATATTTTTGTTCCGATTGCAGTTGAAACGCTTGGACCTTAGAATAATAGTGCCAAAAACTTCATCCAAAATATTACTCCCCGCCTTATTGCCTCCACTAGTGACAGGAGGGCTGGTTCATTTTTCGCCCAGAGAATCGGAATTGCGATTCGAAGGGGAAATGCTGCTAGCATTCTTGCCACCATTCCACGCGGTCACGACTTGTATAGTAATTATTTTTAATTTTTCTTTGTATTTAGTTAAAGTTTTAATGTAAATATATATGTTTTTAAATGCAGAGGAATGTTTGATGTTCCTTTATTTTGTTGTAATTACATAAGGCAAGGCCGCCAGACGAGCAGCACCACAAAAGTTTTGTATCTATAATTCATGTCGTATGCGGTGTTAGAGGAAAACTATGCGAGCCTGTAGTATGTGAGGACCTGTATGTGTCGGATGAAAATGGGTATCCACTAAGCTGCCGTATTGACATAATCTGCATTGAGCATGGTGAAATAAGCTCCTGGCTTAGTCGGACATAATGTGGCTGTTGAACAGAATTGGTTGCTCAACAAAATTTTTAATTTATTTTAAAATTCAATGAATACGATGAGCTATATGTCGTAAAAGAAAATTATTCTTTTTTAAAATATAAAAAAATAAAAAAAATGAAATTGATAGAAATTATGTAAAAACTTCTCTTAGATGAATAAATACATAAATATGGGTAGTTTATTTTTCAAGATTTTTCCTTATGATTTATCCATTTCCGATTCGTCGGCAGCGGGCGCTTTCCTGGCGAACGCTATGCAGCTGTTAGAGTGGTAATATGAAATCTAAATGAAGTTATCTTTATTTTTAGATCTCTAAAATGTACAGAGAATTTAACGACGCCATATTTTAAGTGGATTATTATGTATCTTCGTCAATATTTTTCCACCTAACGCAAATATACATTTTCTGATTCTTATATAAATATTTATTTTACAATTCACGCGTATGAACATTATATTTGAAAACGAAAAATAACCAAATAATAATTGGGTCAATTACAGCATTGTGATCTGTTCTGTAATCAATGCTATTTATAATAATTGAACATCATTGAAGTGCATCCTGTCTCTTTCGCGGTTCATCAGCCATACATTTTGAAAGTTGTCTAAACTATATTTCAAAGTCTTGATGTGTTGGATGTCATTTCAAATAATTTCTAATACTTCATTTTTGCCTTAATTATAGTTTAGCTGTGAGTATTAATCGCATATAATTGTAAAAATTAAATGTTATTCGTTCGTTCTTAGTATGTTTACATATACATTATCCATGTATGGAAGAATTTTCATAGCAAAAATTGGATAGTATGTAGCATTTACCCATGAATAAGTCCACAAACGGATGAGCCAATTTGATGGTGACTGATCAAACTGTGTCAAAGTCTATTAATCTTAACCCAATATCCAGTTATGTATAAATGATAACTCACGTGGCAATAGTTCAATTTAGACCAACAATTTCTAAAAATGTACTCGTACAGTAAGACATATATATATATATATATATATATATATATAATAACATATATAGCATATGGCATGGATATATATATATATTTATTTATTGCATAGGAGCCTATGGGCCACCTGATGGTAAGTGGTCACCAACGCCCATTGACATTGGCATTGTAAGAGATGTCACCATCGCTTACATTGCTAATGCGCTACCAACTTTGGGAACTAAGATGATATGTCTCTTGTGCCTGTAATTACACTGGCTCACTTAACCTTCCTATCGGAACACAACACAGCGATAGAATATCTTTTGAGTGGGTGGTAACCTACCCAGCCGAGCTTGCACAAAGCCCTACCACCTAGTAATATAATTGTGTTAACTAGAATTGTACGAAATTATAATTTAGAGTTTCTCTTATATTTAACATTTACATAATTACTTCTATATAAGAAAAAAAAAGTATCGTGGATAATGTTTTAAAACAATATGGGAGAGACGATAATATAACATTCCAGCCATTAACGTCACCCTTAGACTTTCATGTCGGAGGTTCTAACACATATTGTTAGTTATTGTAAATCTCTAAACAAAACAAAAGAGCTTTTCTTCAAATAATAGCGTTTATACAAAACAAGTATTCATTAATGTTCTTGAAATAATGGAATATCCTCTGATCCTACGCTGTAATCCATACACACCATATCTATCAGTGTTCACGTTAAGCACCACGTAGCTTGCACAATAGACAGACAGACAGTGTCCATTCTGATATTTATATCATAATAGTGGACAAGGTAAGGCTTAATGGATGGAGGATTCAATTCAGATATAGATTAAATAATTCCAGAAAATATCAATTTTAATTATGAAAATTATAATCTTAAAATAAATATAGGTTCATAACTAGGAACTCGTCTTAATAGTACGAGGTCTGTGTCAAGTACAAATCGTGGACTAAATTAAGAGTTTTGTAAAATTTAATATTTATAGTATTAAGCATATATTTGTGTAAGTGTATGAGACGATAATTCAGTATTTAAAGTTTTGAGTGTTTCCAAAGCGTCTCGTCCCAATACTGTGATTGCTCGTTTCTTTATTGAAATAATTATGATTACATTTTGTATCTTTTCCTCAAGAGGAAAGGAGGACTTTTAATCCCAGACTATAATTAACCGCCTAGTCAACTTCATAGTCTTTGACTTTTATGTAGACTATATAAAATTATTCGTATGTAGATGTATTTTTATTTAAGACTAGCTGATACCCGCGACTTCGTCCGCGTTGGTTGATTATTAATATATTAACAATGTTTTCTTATGTACGAAGGAAAAACAAACGAAAAGATAACAAGCAATAATATACTTTGTTTAAACATACATCACTGAACACGCAGTGCATATACAAATCGTTGTTTCTTGAAACTTTAATAACTTTTTATTAAATGAAGATATCGCAATATTTTTTTTATAAGAACCAAGTGTCTGAGAAATAAAATTTAGAAAATTACATTTAAATTTATCCAGTAGTTTTTCCGTGATGTGCGCACAACTGCAGAACTCTATAATAATATCTTGGGACATTTTTCACACACGGTCATCTGATCCCAAACTAAGCAGAGCTCGTACTATGGAAACCAGACAACTGATATACTACATATTATACTACTTTTTCTTTTGTAAATACATATTTATATAGATAATTACAACCAGACTCAGGACAAACAGACATGTTCATGCACACAAATGTCTGTCCTGGGTGGGAATCGAACCCACGACCTGCGGCGCGAAAGGCAGGGTATCTACCAATCACGCCAACCGGCTGAAATGAAAAATCAAAACTATGGCAGCTTTTATCTATTGATGATTTGAATTATATGTTGATTTTAAATGGTTACAAGAGCCGCCTTAAATAATAAATAATTTATAGACCTCATAATTAATCTAAAAATCGCAGTACTACGCATTAACTAATGTTGTAATCAAGATTTTAATGAAATTTTGTTGCAAATATTGTTTAATAATTTAATGTTTTTATGATTAAGAAATCATGCCAATTTTTTAATAACAGTAAGTAGTTGGTGATGACGCAATTTAAAAATAAAGAACAATACTATTTAAGTTTTTACACGTTTCAAACATTTATTCGAGTACTTCGCTTGGAGGTAAATACTTCTCGCTTGATAAACTCAGTGATGCTTGAATTTCCGATCTTCCGTTAATATGTGCCTCGTATATTCCTTGAAACTTCGTTCTTCGATTTAATAGGAAAATTTATAAGTACCGACGTCCAGCGTCTTAGAGCGTGTTGTTTGAATATTATTAACGAGAAGAATCTCACGAGAAAGGAAACTAGCTATAAGATGAAATAAATACAAGAACCAACGTTAAAGATCTTATTTCTTTTCAATACAGCGGGCATATTCCGAGTACAGTATGAAATTTTTAAAAAGTTTTATCACGATTGAATGTTTCAATGCATTCTTTGTTACACGTATAATATTCGCTGGATATTTTGCTCGATATTTCTCATTCTTGTCCAGCTACCATTCCTCTCTGTATTTTGAGATATATGCATATAATTTTTCATACTAAACAGAGATTTTCTCGATAAATATAAGGACAAACTGTTAACTGCTTAGATATTTATTTCTAATCTGGAGACGCATGAACTTATACGTTATTATATAATATATGAAATATATTATACGTTATCCTAGAGGACCAATGAGTTTCTAAGAGAAATAAACTATATTTCTTTTAGTTAAGCAGGTGAGACCGTCAAAAATTTGAGTTATTTTTTTTATTGATTTTCGTGCACACAGAAGCACATAAGAGAAAGCCTAACCAACAATATATATTACGAATATTTTTTCATCGTTCTGTTAATATATTTTCAATAACTTCAAATCAAAAACTTGTTTCTAAGCGTCGAAAGCTCCAAACAAATTTTGTTCATAAAACATTTATCATGTGCCAAAGAAATCTGATAAAATCTGTTTGGTGAAACTTACACACATGACACTTAGTCGCACGTCCGAGACGTATACAGCGCTGACGACTTTTCAGCTCATTTTCCGGCTTACTGCCTTAGAAGTTTTATTCAAATGTGGTTCATAACATATGTAGTACCAAGTTGTAATACAGTTCGAAGCACGCAAGATACATACAAAGTTACATAGCTTTGTTTTATGTCAACAAGAAAACTAACTGTAATCTTGCAAATGTTACGCAAGTAGTTGAATATTGGATTTATTGCCTGACTGCTGAATTGAATTCAATTCTAAAGTCACTCTTGATAGAAGTAAATAAGTTTCAGATAATAAATTCCTTCATAGTCTAACCTTGTTTCTGCGCTCAGGGCTTTTTAATTTCCGTCGGAATATGTCAACTCCAAACAAGTATAGCATCGCTGCACTTTATAAACTCCATAGTTTGTGAGGCGACATCTTGATGCGACTGTCACTTGTTGTGCGAATCGTGAAGGATTCGAAAGGAAAATTCAATTTCGTGTTAATTTCCTTTTTACGAATCGTGACTTTTCTACGTTTCTTAGGCTATGTACACACTGTTGTAATTATTACATTTTTAAAATAATTAAAATCGCGTACATTGTTTTGAACACTTGTCCATAGTGTAAATACGAACTGATTGTTTGTTGTTTTAATTGAACGTGATTTTCTCTTACACGACGGGATTGAACGTGAAATAACTAATAAAAACAAGGCATTTTCATTTACCATTGCTCGGGCACGTGTAGACAAAGCGGAACAAATTTTAGTTCTGCATCGCTTTCGCTTTGTTTAGTCTCTTAAGGGTTTTCAATCTTAAGCTTTGCACTTGTAACTATTTGCAAAATTTGGTGTCTTTGATGTTTACTAAAAAATCACCTACAAATGACCGAAATGATGATATTTTAAGTTTTTTTTTTTTTTTTTTTACTTAACTAAAATCAAAAAGACAAAAGATTTGCTGCCGGTTCGTAAAGAAAAACCTCCAAACAATTACCAGCAAAAGATAGACAACAGAAATTTATAAACGAATACAATAAAAATGTGATTTCAGCCACGCTCAATTTATTTACCTCGCAGATCCCCTACATGCTTATGACATAACGAGCCGGTTGGCGTGGATTCGATTCCCACCCAGGACATACATTTGTGTGCATAGACATGTCTGTTTGTCCTGAGGCTGGGTGTAATTATCTATATAAGTCTGGTTTCCATAGTATGAGCTCTGCTTATTTTGGGACCAAAATGACCGAGTGTGAATTATGTCCCAGGGAATTATTATTATTAATATGTTATTATATTCTCTTTATGTAAATTTCATTTCAATCGGCTTATAGGTTTACTCGTGGTGAGGTAAAAGAGAGACAGGGTCAATTTCGAATTTCATAAGCGAAAGGGTAATAAACATCTGCTTTATATATTACTATATATAAATTTATTGAGTAACATTAAAGCTATTTAGATATTAATTCAAAAGTTTGTGTTTTTAGTTAGAAGTTTGTTTCCATAATGTAGTAATTTCTCGTGAAAAAAAAACATGTCTAGTAATTACACTGGCTTACCCTTCCTACTTTGATGGTAGACGAACAACTTATATGTTATGTACGTATATAGAAAGTTAGAGTTAATCTAATTTCAAAAACAAATTATAAAAATATCGATTCCATTTTAATAGAGGGCATTTTTAATAGCGAAATATTTTTTTACAAATGACAGGATGTAGTTTATTACACGCTCCTCTGAACTGAAATCGGAATTGCGATTCAAAGGGGAAATGCTCCTAGCATTTTCGTCACCATTCGACGCGGTCAGTATTTATAAAGTAGATGTATGTAATTTGGATTCGTTATATGATATTATATATAACTACAATATTGTATTTGTTTGAAATTAAAATTTTAATTTAGTTTCAATGTTAGGAATTTTTATATTGTATATGAATTACAATGATTTTGATGTCGTTTTGTGAACGGCTATTCATTATTTTAGGTTTTACATTTATGTATATGCCAATATAAGATTTATTATTAAGAAAAATTCATCAATTTCAATCATATTATGTGAATCATAATTCTGGCTTCATATGATATTATGATAAGAGAAATAATGAATCAGATATAGATATAAGAATGTAAAATATTATCATATGATATTAGATGATTACAAAATAATATATTAATTTACAAATGAATTATAATATTACTTTTTTAGTAAAGACGTCACGTCCCCGTATCGTTGCACTAAAACGGGTTGCGCCAAGTAAATGGCAGCCAGGAATTTGACGGTCAATAAGAAAAGCAAAATTAGGATATATATATTTTTTACATAAAGCAAGTTTACTTTTATAAAAGTAATTGTTAACAGCTTTATTAATCAAACTTACATTAGTTATACTGCGTCGCAGCCCATCAGAAAGGAGCCAACCTTCCAACATTAAGTATACTTTTCGCTTACTTCATTCAAATATTCCTTTCTTTAATAATAAAAAAAACAATCCAAACTAAAAACATATTATATAATTATTATTAAGATAGATTATGTTATTATAAGACGAGCTGCATGTATCATCCATTAAAATCTTAGTTTAATTATAAACTTATGTTACCGTGTTTTGTTATGATTTAACTTTACTGGTCTTGATTGATTCACCAGGCGGGAGAGCGATTACTTAGACTCAGACGAGATTTTGAGAGTCCATTTAACGGTTCAGAACACACACATCCTATGGCCGATGCTTTTAAGGCCGATTCTCGTCTAATCGTGCGACAATTCAAGCATTCATGGTATTCAAGCATTTACTGTAAAAGTTGTTAATTTATAAATCCTAAAACTTGGATCAATTCATTAACGAAAAATAAAGTGGCAAGGATATCTAGGCTACGAATATATTGAAATTGTAATATTTTATACATTTCATGGAATACCTTGAAGAACACCAACTCGTATGCCGTGACTGCAAACGGCATGACGCTTTCTTATTCCGTCGTGCTTCTCAGCCTCTGCTCTGAACGTGTGGGGAGGGTGTACTATAGAGTACACCCTCCCCACACGTTCTTTTTCTATTTATAATTTATTAATATATTTTTTAAGAACGAAACAATGATGTTAATGTAAATAATTAATATCATTTCACATCGGCCGGTCGTCACGTGTATCGTTAATGTTTTATTTACTAATTATATACAATACTAATATATAAGAGTATCAAATTTGTTACATTAATAATTCGAAATTAATTATTATTTATTTCGAAATGAATATTAATAATTATTATTTTATATTCTCTATTTCCCTAAAATCAAATAATAATTACGTTGTACGTCCGCATGTAGGTATCCCTTTGAGCAACTTCGTCTGAAGTTCTACCTGTAGTTTCTGAAACATTGATCAAAGTTAAATTAACTAGTTTCGCTTTGGTTGATTGGTCATTGGCAATTGGCAGCTGATGACGTAATTGGCGACCAGTCAGATAATCATGCAAGTTCGTTATTATATATAATCTACAGTGATTCTATTGCACGGGCCTACTTGGGCTGATGTGCACCACCTGGCAGATAATGGACTTTCTGCTGTTACCGCTTGGCTGGAGGACAACCTATTGACACTAAACACTAGTAAAACGAAATATATCTGTTTCAGTAAGGCTAAGGTATCAGTAACAAAAGGCTATAGGTTGTACACTCACACATATCCGTGTAATAGAATAGACAACGTAACACGCTCGCATTGTACAAAATTCCCACTTACATTGGGACAAAAGTCCCACTCTTACACAGAACTCATTTCAGAAAAAGAGATCGGCTTCCATACAATAAAGTTAAAACTAAATTTGCACAGCAACAAAATAAGTCTTGTTCCTAGATTTTATAAAAAAATAAATTAATTTTCAAATGATTATGAAGACGTTGAGAAACTATTAACTACCTGAAAAGAAAATAATATGTAAATCTAAAATATAGCAAGCATGCGCACACACACACAAACACACACGAACACACACACACACACACACACACACACACACACAAGCACACACATACACAAACACACACACACAAACACGCGTAAACACAAGGTTTGACATAACGTAAAATAATAATTAGTAATTAGGCACTTTGTATTGCACTTTTTTTATTGTAATACTTTGTAATAATTGAATGGGAAGGAACTGACTTCTGACGCACGGGTGACACCAGTTCAAGAAAATATGTATGTAATGGATAACAATAAAGTATTATTAATATTCTTATTAATCTCAACTTAATTTCCTTAAAAATATATAAACTTACCCACTTATACATATATTACACAATAAAAATAAAAATATATACCGGGAGACGGATTGCCCCCAGGCAAATGGAGGCAATAGGGGTCGGGATGATAGGTTGAGAAACCGGAGGTCTATTCTAATCTACTTTTCTAGTGTAAGGGCTTTGTGCAAGCTCGTCTGGGAAGGCTATCCACCCACCTCATAAGATATTCTACCGCAAAACAGCAGTACTTGATCTTGTTGTGCCATTCGAGATATTACGAAGGGGAAAATTTCAGTGGACTTCACATGCGACTGGCGGAAATTTTATCGAATGTTTTTTTGTTTTTCTTCGACTCTGACGTGGTTTTCCTTAAACGTAATAGTAAACCCACCAAACACTCCTGGACGTATTATTATCATAACAATTAATGAACGTGTTATTATAAGGTAAAAGAGTTAATTCTTTTTTTTTTTTTTTTTTTTTTATAGCCCGGGAGGGCAAATGACTGTACTCCACCTGATGGTAAGTGGTAGCAGAGTCCAAACGCGACGACGGCTAGTGCAGTCGGGAAAAATGATCTGCACTAGCCGCCCCCGCCTTGCCGGCCCGCAAGATGCCTCTTCACGCCTCGTTTGAAGGAACCCAGGTCATAAGAGGAGGGGAAGACGTGTGCTGGTAAAGAATTCCATGTTTTGGAGGTGCGACAAAGAAAAGAGTTGCCAAATTTCTTCGTTCGCGATGGAATTGATGTCACAGTTAGGCGGTGACATCGAGAACCAGCACGCGTAGACTTGTGAAGGAAAGGGGAAGCAGGAATTAGGGAGAATAGTTCCTCTGAGCACTCGCCGTGGTACATTCGATAGAAAGCGCTGAGTGCCGCTATCTCTCGACGCAATTGTAAAGGCTCGAGGGTGTTGGTGGCCTTTACGTCGCCAATAATGCGAACCGCACGTCGCTGCAACCGATCCAAGGCCTCCAGTAAGTACTTGGCGGAGCCATCCCAAAGGTGCGAGCAATATTCAACGCAGGACCGCACCTGTGTTTTATACAACAGGAGCAGTTGTTGTGGCGTGAAGAAACGCCGCACCTTGTTCAGGACTCCGAGTTTACGTGAGGCTGTTTTTATAACAGCCTCGATGTGATCCTTTGGATTGAGGTCGCACCGAACGTCGATCCCCAGTATGGCGACCTTGCTTTGTATCTCCAGCGTAGTGCCACAGAGGGAAGGAGGAGGGGAAAATGGTGACTTTTTCGCTGTGAGAGCGCATACCTGAGTTTTCTTGGCGTTAAACTCAACAAGGTTGTCAGAGCCCCATTTGGCGATGAGTCCTAACGTCCTATCGAGTTCAACAACAAGATCCCTCCGCCTCTCCTCAGTTTCCGCCCGCCCGGCTACTGCGCGTCCGTGGTATCCCCCATGCACTGTACTATCATCTGCATAGCAATGTATGTTCCCGAGAGAGAGCATATCATTGATATGCAAAAGAAACAGTGTGGGAGATAGCACAGACCCCTGGGGGACCCCAGCATTCACTACATGGAATTGTGAAGCGCAACCATCGACTAAAACGCGAAGGCTACGCTTGTGTAGGAAGCTAGCAATCCAGGTGCAGAGCTGAGCTGGCAGACCGTATGCCGGCAGCTTGGAGAGAAGACTTCTGTGCCAGACCTTGTCGAAAGCCTTGGAGATATCGAGGCTGACAGCCAACGACTCCCCATGCTTGTCGATAGCTTCACCCCAGAGGTGTGTTACGTACGCTAGAAGATCACCTGTGGACCGTTTTGGTCGAAACCCATACTGCCGATCATTGATTAGACAGTGATCTTCTAGGTAATGGATCAGTTGGTTGTTTAAGATCCGTTCCATCACCTTACAGAGAACTGAGGTGATAGCTATTGGCCGATAATTTGCCGGGTCTGAGCGATCCCCTTTTTTGGGAACCGCTTGCACATTAGCTTCTCTCCAAGAATCCGGCACACATCCTGTAGAGAGAGACAGTTGGAACAGGCGCGTCAACACAGGAGACAGCTCCGCTGCACACTTCATCAGCACTATGGCTGGTATTCCATCGGGACCGCTGGCTTTCCGTATATCAAGTGACTGCAGCTCTGCACGCACATCACGCTGCCTGATTTTAATGTCAGGCATCGTGTGGCCACAAGAAGGGATAGTTGGTGGCAGCGCACTACAGTCATTGATCACGGAGCTATCCGCAAAGAGTTTTGCCAGAAGATCGGCTTTCTCCTGCGGACTGTGAGCTAGCGATCCGTCCGGATACCGGAGCGGTGGCAGCGAAGGTTGGCAGAAATTGCTTTGCACAGATTTGGTCAGACGCCAGAAGCTACGGGAGCCTCTAGGATGTGAAGCAAGGTCATGGCCAACCTGTACAATGCGCTGTGCATCCGCTCTTGTGTATGCCTTCCTACAGGACTTGGAGGTTTTATTGTAGGTTGCTTTCAGTGAGTCAATGTTAGATGCCCCGCTAACGCGGCCATTGATCCACGCGCGATATGCCGCCTGCTTAGATGACACAGCATTGGCACATTCGCGAGTGAACCAACGGTTACGCGTACCCTTACTGGTGAGGTCTGAGTTAGGAATGTAGTATTCCATCCCCAACAGGATCTCACCAGCAATAGCAGCGGCGCTAGCTGTCGGGTCAAATCAATTCAGTAGAGGGAAGGTAAGACAGGGTTATATAGTCGAGATTTCTTTAAGAATTGATTATATAAAGTTTTAACGCATATGCAAGCATAGCTATGGATATAGGAGGTGCCCTTATAGCGATTTGTTTGTTGCGTTCTAAGGATTAGTCGCGTAATTATAAGATAAACAACGTTTCTTGAGAATAAAATGTATTTATTTTCTCCTTAAGTAAGAAGTGCTACTTAAGATTATTTTCTTAAAGTAGTTATTTAGTTTACATTTGGATTTGTAATGTCTTAATTCTCTTTTTACAATTTATTATTTAAGCTTGTATCAACCATATTACGCATTTTTATTTACTTAAGTAAAACAAAATATACTTTGTACGTGTTTAGTGTTTACTGAGTTTTTGATTCGTGACGTTACAGGCGTGAATTAAGAGGTAATTTGGGTATAAAACAAAATTGCTAATATTTTATTTGATTTTGTAAGGCTATATGTAATTCAAAATGTATGTAAATTACATTGTATTTTCAAGGGTCTTTGTGCCTGTTAAAAAAAAAATTAAAGTAAAGAACAAAAATATCAGGATATATCTTCTTATTGTTGCATTTTTCTTATTTATACTATTAAAAATAGATTATTTATTAGTAAAATAATAGATTTGAACGACATCCCGCTATATACTAGCACTATTCTCCGCATGCGGCTTCCCCCTTTTTTAAGGTGTTAGGTACTTACTCTTTCCTTCTCTGTATCTCTGAAAAAATGTGAAAAATTCGAAAATGACGAAAATATTCGGTTGACTCATTAAATAAAAGACCAACATACAAATTCATACAAATACAAACTTGAATTGTTAGTAAGGTTTAGCTTGTATATTATAAATACTTGATATTAAAATGAAATTATTATTTACAAAAGTAATATTTACATTGATATGTTAACGATTAAAAAGAATATATTGAAGTATAGTTTTAATTAATCCCGACTGACTCCCGAATCCCGATGAATCCCGAAAACTGAAAGCTATTATCGTGCATTTACACATTCATTAAATTTAAAATAAACCTTTAAATATATAATATAATACAATACTACGCTTGCATAGAAACATTATTTACAGTCAGAAACAAATGTTTAATTTTTGATTATAAAAAATATATCACGGGTTCAGTATTCATTAAATCACGAAGATCAGATGTACCACCTAATAGTAAATGGTCACCATAACCCATAGAATATCTATGGTGCTGTTTGAGATATTAATCATTCCTTACATCGTCAATCACCAACCCTGGAAATTGAAAAGTTATATTCCTTGAGCCTGTTGTTATACTGGCTCACTCACCCTTCAAGCCGGAACACAATAATGAAAAGTATTTCTGTTTGAAGGTAGAGCATGTGATGAGTGGGTGGTTTCCAACCAGACGGGCTTGCAGTAAGCACTTTCACCAACCAGCGAAGGAATATAGAACTATTACAAGTAAAACTGCAGCATTAATAAAGCATTTGTTATAATATCAAACGTTATTAGATTCTTGGTCGTTGTCAACGTCAGCTATATCGTTAATACGTTGACCCATTCGCTTTAGATCGCTACACTTTTATAACATCTCATTAAACTTTCCTTAAGCTTAACTCGTTTAGTTAAACACTTAAATTGCGGTCGAGTGGAACGATGTCTTATATTATATACATTCATACTTAAACTGCATCGTATGCTTCCCCAAATAACCATTTTTCGAATAATTTTAATCTTTGATAATTTATTAATATCATAAGACACTAATACCATAAGACAAGAATACGCAGTATTAGATTATTGTTAAACATATTCGGCCTTATTTATAGGCCTTGATCAGCGACTGCTTAGTTAAACAGAGGTTTATCTCTTTCTGTCATTATTGATTTGACAGTCTAAAGAAGAAGACACACATTTTTAAAAAAAACAACACTTATAAGTAAAGCCAATTCACAGACATTGTAAGAAATATTAACATTGGGAACTAAGATGTTATGACACTTATGCCTGTAATTATACTGGCCCACACATTCCAACAGGTACACAATATTACTAAGCATTGCTGTTTGGCCGAAATATTTTATATAAATTCTAGTGTTGTGTAAATTTGATCGATTTTTTTTATCACATATTAATATGAGTATGTACAAACGAAATATATTGTAGCAAATTCTGGAAATAAACTAGCATCATAGTGTCCGTGGTAACCTTTTAGAGTATTTCTATTTGTTTAACCATTTGTAAAAGCGTGGTATGTGATGTGGATGAAAATATGAAACGCACACATTTCAAATTATAAACTCAAACATTACATTCGTTATTCAAATAAATGATCTGTGTCCAATTAATAAAGTAACGTAATTGACTGTTATGAAGAGTGAAAAATTAAATGTTACTATTGGAAAAAATTGAAATGATAATTTATAATACTGGATGAGAGTTTTTTAGCTCGGAGGTTCGCAGAATGTGTTGTAAACTACGTTGCCCGTTTCATTGTATTCTCTGGTTGTTACTACCACTACCAGTTTTTCTTACTTAAAAAACGCAATTTTCTATTTATTCCTTTTACCTACCAAGTTAGCTAGTAAAGATTTTCTTTTAACTAGAACTTCTTCTAGTGTTCTGTTACATCCTCCAATCTCAGCCTCATCTTGTTCGAGATTGGTCATGTTAATCTCGGTGGCTTTATATAACAGTTATATTAATGTTCGGACTCAAAGGGGAAGTTGAATCAATGGTTAGGCACTGCGACATATCAACTAATAATTGCGATTCTCCAATCGAAAACAAATTCAATCTTCTAACCTCAGGTTTGAAATGCAGCTACCATTGCTTCGAAATGATATCATGGCGTGGTGACGTATGCGTATTGCGACTGAATAGCCATACACCTGTATTTTGCACATACAGAATGAACTGAGGGAAATTAATCTTCCTTATGCATTTGTAAAGTAAACTCAGGTGGAAAAGTGAGAAAGAGACGAAGCGTTCGCACGACTCATAATTGTCGGTTAGTTAATCGATTTCTAGATTTCTGATTATTTTGATTTTTTCAATTGAAATTATTGTTTACGTGTTGTAGTGATGCTAGCAATATTTTAAATTCTGATTTTCGATGGTTTGCTTTTTAGAAATAAAAACATGGAGGCGCATAAATAGTAAACTCAATCAAAGATTTGGTGTATCCTTCAATGACTTCATCTTTATAGTTTTAAGAAAAAAATATTATAAATATTGTTAGCGGTCTCTTCCCCACCAGAGTACTAAGCCACCATAGTCGACATATTTGTCAACATAGTCGAGAGTAAATAAAAGCACGGCAATCACTTCACTTCGCCTTCGTCGCTCGACTCCGTTTCCGATCCTGCGTTTACCTTATTACTTTAAAAGAAAACTAAAACACTAACAATATAATACAAAAGCTAGCACACACTTTCATTAGTTGATTTAAAGAGAAAATGATTTATAATACATAAACTTGGCGCAAGTAAAAGTAACCGTTCTTAGAATTACATCACAAACCTACATTATGGACCTATGACAGCTCTTGAGGAATCAAAATTACTTATAATTTGGTTTCTATAAGAACAATATTTTGATTTCAGTTGATATATACGATACATATATCCCGATATCGTTTAATTTCGTAAGTCCATTGTTTCATTTCATTCCCTTTGACAGGGCTTTAACCACTGATGACATTTATCGTAATTGTTTGTCAAGCGCATCAATTGCCGCCTGACCGAGATCACGATTAGTGGTCAGCAGGGTGTATGTAGATTGTTCATGTTCAATTATTTGAATCATAAATATTACTCGCATTGTTTTACCAGCTATGGATATACTTTTTTGATAGAATTATGCTTTTCTTTCATATTAATTGCTTATTAATATATTTATATTTCAATTTACATTGATTTAATCATATTATATATATATATATTATTATTATAAAATAAGACCATTTTGATAAAGACGAACATCGTCTGACAACGTTAGTAAGTTGGATGATCCTGTCCGTATATAACAAACCGAGGTTGGATGGAGAAATTAGCTCATTACTAAAACTCGCGAACACAAAGGCCTTTGCACTGCTTTGAGACCTAGGGACTGTTGCTTTTCTTATTCTTTCTTTTAGAATTAACAATACAAATATCGATATTTCAGTCAGTTGACTATACAAGAATATATAAAATATATATAAGAGATTTGTACCCGAGACCGAGAGTTAATACCCCTGGATGGATCTATAAAATTCATTGGATTTTTTTTGTGTTGAAATATCTCAGTAGCGCGGAGTTCAGATATTAAAAGTGTGTACACGACCGTACTTCGGAAACCACGTTTCGTATTGGTCCTACGCTTGAAATCCTTCCAGTAGAGTGAGAGTATAGAGAGTACATCTGTGTTTGCGTACACACAACTGCACTATAATAGTATGTCCTGAGCAGTTTGCTAAGCTCCCTTGACATTGGCCGCCGTGAACGAAATAGGTTAGGAGAACATCATAATCGATATATTGATAGAATGATACGAATCGATAACTAAGACAAACACAACGGAGAATATGTGCTTTTTCATTTACGATTTTAAGAATGTACTGAAAATATGTGTTTTGTTAATTTTTAATTGCCATTAAAATAACATTAACTAAGATGATTTTTTAACGATTTATTATATGGGGCGTATGCAATAGGTCACACAGGCTGACATGATATTTCAGAAAAAACACACATTCTCTTTTTCTAACTGTGCGACTTCTTGTGAAAAAACCTAATAGTTGCAACAAAGACACGGTTAGTGTCACGGCGATACATATAGAACAAGCCGGTACAGTAACTTTGATTAGAAAATGTATGCTAAGATTAAATAATTTTATTGAAAAAAAGGGTTAGCGTTTTACTTTCGATATTTATAAAATATTATAAATTATAAATATTATTAATGATTTCTGGTTGAACGAAATGTCTTCAAGAAAGTGTCAAAATAATGTGAAGACTATAATATATATATATATGACTATAGTAATAACGCGTGACTCTTAACTGGGTCCTCTCGAAAACTATAATAATTTAATTTATCAACGAAACATTGTGTTTTTATTTATTTTACTCTATTTTTATTGATTTTGTTTTAACCTCTAACTTCGATTCTACACTACTGAGCTTTTAGAGATGGCCATATTGATGTTTTATTTTAACAGTAAGCGGACTTACCGATTGACCAATTGATGGTAAATGTCACGACTGCCTTTAACGAATGGTTAATATTTCTTACTGTTTAGCATATTAACCTTTTCTTAGAAAAACGAAAACAATTTTGCAATATTAATAAAAAAATAAATATTTTTTTATTGATATTGCAAAATATACGATGATCCGAAATTTCCATTTTATTCAGGACTGTCAGGTACAATATCAAAATCATTCGAGCAAATATCTCAAATTATTCACTTTACAGAAAATTATATTGCTGCCAAACAAAATCAACAATTATAATGAAATTGCCACGTATCGTTCATTTTCCCGTGTCCTTTGAATTTCCAAATTAAACCAGTCAGCTCCCATATTTAATTCAAAGTTCCGTTGCGCGTACTGCTATCTGTCAACTACACTGCACGTCCCAACGTATTATAATTAAAATATAAAACAAGCTTAAGACTTAAATTCAAAACAAGATTTATACTTTATTATTTTAAAGATCGAAATAATTTAATTTGATTACTGTCTATTTTCTAGGTTACCATTAACAATGAATGTAAAAACTAATGGCCTAACCTATAAACATTGCCTATCTATTATTTATTAACATGAACAATCGCTTCGCATTTTTAATTTGAAAAAAAAAAACGTAACTGTTCAACTAATCGCTCGCTAAAAGGTTTCTAAGTATGGCCGTTTGTATGTTACTAATAAAAAAAACAACGGTTGCACTCTGGGCCGACAGAAGTGAAAACTTAAATGTTAACATTGTGCATTTTTGATAATTTGGAATGGTTATGGAAAAAAATTGCACGAAATGCTTTAATTATCGGTATAAGAGTACTATATTTTATGTGATAATATACAATATTCATTTATTGCACTGTTGTATACGAACATGACAATTTTGATTACATTAATAATTTAACACTTCAGAATCCATTCTACGATTTTTCAATCAGGGTCAACGCGAGTTTAACATTTTTAACCCATCACAAAAAAGTGCACAACGCCGCTAAAGAAGTTTTCACTTCAAAATTTTAAAAAATAGCTACTCATTCTGACTTCGCACGTGTGGAATATTATTGTAAGTCATTCAAAAATATTTTTGTAAGTCATTCAAAAATATTTTTTCCATAGATTGATTAAAATATTTGGTACCTATATTAATAGAAATAAATTTTATTTAAGTATGGCCAGTTATATCTAGATGCCATTGACGAGGCGGAAATAATATAATTAAAAAGAAAGTCTTCTATTTCCAAATTGTATATATTCAAATCCTATGTAGGTATATTTCCGTTGTTATATAGACGTCCGCTAGGGATGAGTTTTGAAACTATTAAATCCAAAGTTGCGAAAGCTCTGAAGTTATAAATGTGATGTATAACGTTAAAGCTTTTCGGATATATGTTCAGCATAGCAGTGTTTTATCCATGATATCCAGGAATTCATTCATGTGAAATGAAAGTACTGGATAGTAATGTAGTTAGATTCTTTTGTGCAGCCACGCGAACGGGCTAATCAATATCATTCAGAATACGTCGGCTCGCAAAAAGATTGATGACATTTATACCTTTTACATAACGTTATCTTTCATGGACGAAACATGCTAATAAGGTTATATACATATCTAATAATAAAAAATATGGCTTTAAAAATAAATATAAAATTTCAAATGATGTTGAAATCCTCCTCGCTTAAATAAAATTACTTAAAATAAGAGAAATACAAGTACAATTGAAAATTTAAGGAAAACTTATATATCTAAATAACATGCATGTTTTGTGCGTCGTTTTTATTGTAATTACATTTTTTTTATTGATAATACTAAAAATCGTCAATATCAACGAATAAATCTTGTATTTAATTGTTTTGTGTTTGCCTAGAAACCTATTTCGTCGAGTTCATAATTGCATTTCAATAAGAAAATCTTCTAGCATTCTTGTCTACATTCACACGCATGGCCAAAATTACAGTACGGTATTTTTAATTTATACCTTAATATACTAAACAAAAAGCTAATGGCCAACTTCGTACAACTATAATTATTTATATAAAATATAATTATAAATTTAACACATAGAATTTTTTAAATAATGTATATCCATTATAATAATTATCAAAAAAGGTCAATCTCAAGAGATATTAGACAAATGAGCAGGACATAATTATTGTAATGAACAGGTGCCCAAACACAGGTGCAGAGTGACTATTCGCTAACTCTCATAATCAATGGGTCAATGATGCAATCCCGACAAGACCGGATAAAGTTCAGGCGCAGGACCTTGGCCAATTCATTCAAAATTCCCACCATATACTTTGTTTTATTAGCTGGGTAAATAACTAAATATTAAAATCATATTAAAATATTAGAAAATTACTGAAAATGGGGATTGGGCTATTATCATAAATAAATTGGTAATTGAATTACTTTTTAAAAAAACGTTATGTACCGACTGACTATGACTGACTGCACTTTGTTTTTTATTTTCCCAGCCTGAGATTTGAACTCAGGACCTCAGATCTACGGTCTAGGCACTAGACCAGAGGTTCCCAGATATTTTTTTTTGTCGTAGACCACTCTCAAAATTTAGCTGGTTCCGGTATGCCCATACAGCTACATTTAAACCATATTCCCATTCCTAAAACTTGTGTGTGACAGTTACTTGTACCTACTGTCGCTGACCTTTTTTTTTCAATAAATATTCTCCCTACATTGATAGGTGAAGTAAGGCAACTTTTTAGTTCTTCAGTATCGAAAGCAAACGAATTATCGTGGACCCCTGCTTATGACTGGTGGACCCCCATTTCATTGTTAAGACAACGTAGTCTCCCGTGGACCCCTGGGGGTCCAGCTGGAACACATTGGGAACCGAAACAGACCAACGAGGCAGTCATTCAGGCAGCCATCAAGGCATCTCTTTAAATAATATGTTACAATAACAATACATTGCAATCGGTATTGAGTATCGGAATAGATTTTGTATCTGAACGCACTAATAAATACAAACTGACGTAATATGCTAATGGTAGATCTTACACACGCCAGTGGGCGCCGACAGGATTACATTCAGGGAGGTGTATCGGCATCTTTATATTGTACCAATAAATCAACTAATTAAATAAATCTATAAAACTGTATCCATATAATTTTAGATATATGACATTAACGTAACGTCAATTAAAGTTAAATTTGAAATCACGTGGGTAGTTGGATATGTGTATCCGAAACGCCAGCGACCGTCACTGATCGCCTATTAGGCGTTAACCGAGTATCTGATAATGCTGTTATCTAGTATGCGAGATTCGCCTAACTATTCCAGCAGAAAACGGGGAATCAGTCAGCGATGGAAAATGTGACACTAATTGCCTAACGTTAAATAGTGTTTCCAGGAAATATGTAGATTGTACCTTGTTGCATTAATCCGTACAAAAAAACGCCTTAAAAGATAAACAAAAGACGTTTCTCTTCCATGTATTATTTCTGTTTCATTTCATGGTAGGGAGGTGTAAGTGCACCCCGATGCACCTTCTACCCCCGCGCCCGTGCACCGCAAGTATGTTTTATTCATGCGTTAATTCAAATATATTGTAATTTATCTAAAACTACTGTACTGTAATCATATTAATGACGACATCCGTACATCAAAATAACTGTTTCAAAATTGCATAACATACATACTAAATTATTTATTTATTATTAATTTATTATTTATTGCACACACTACAGAAAGTTAACAAATACAAAGAACAAGATTTACATAGTATGCAAAGGCGACCTTATCACTTACCTTAGCTAATGATCTCTTCACTTACCTAGTGATCTCTTCAAGGCAACCTCTATAATAAAATAATATTTTGTTGTTAGCCAGGAGAATTGATCGGGCATAGTGTAAACAATTTATACATACCATTTATATAACATAATGACATAATTACTTTTATTTATATATATATAATCATACCTATACACTTATACATACAAACATATATATTTACATAAATATATATGTAATTTGATAAATTTTATTAAAACGACTTAAAAATGTAGACGGATTCAGTACAGTAATTATACTTCTTATACTATAGAATATAGATTGATGGATGGTTAAAAAGGCCATCTGATGGAAAATAGTCAGTGAACGCAATTATACCATTCCATTCATCACCAATACGCCACTAGCCTTGTTAAGTAAGATGTTATGTATATTGTACGAATAGTTATATTGGCTCACACACTTTTACAACTTGAACATAACAATACTATGTATTGCTGTATGGCGGTAAAATTTGTGACGAGGGGGGGTACCAACCAGACGGGCGCAAAAAACAACCAAGTCAATGTCATTTGATCAAATTATTGGATAAAATATTGTTGAGCGACAGTTCTTGTAGCGTTCGCTTGCGTTCAAACCGACAAATTTATATGCGACTACGTTTATATAATAAGTAATATCTCAAAAGGTACTACCTTCGATCAATAATGTAATAGATTAGCGGTAAGCACTTCAAATACGGCCCGGAAAGTAAGAACACAATGACGTTTGTGAGGTTATTTCAAATTAGTATGGTCCAATCATAACTTATTGCTAAGGAAATTAGGTTAAATATGGAACAATCGTTATTGTACATTTCCTATGTCTTATTGTCATTCATAGTGTAAGACCGTAAGTAAATGTCAATACAATCTAAATCGGACTTTATTGCTCGGGAACAAGGCATAGTTTAGGTTAAAATTATTAAACCGTTTTACATCGTTTTCTTCAATATATGGTCGGTGCCACATTTGAGTATTGTTTTTGTCCGTGACGCGATTCTAGTAGTATTATTGAACGAAGGGTACAGCATAAAGTAATCAATTCAAAAATGAGTTTGTTATTTAGTTACGATATCACGTCTTAACTACTCCACCGATTCTCATGATATTATGCATACCCATTATCAGGCATAAAATGGACATAAGATACTTGACTCCTGCGCCTACCCCCTTCTCTTCCCACGTGGTTGAGGCTACGAGCGGAAACTAGTACGAAAATATTTTACAACCAACTTTATAGCCTTGACCTAAAACTTGAACCACTTTTTTGATAATATCTTCCAGATTAGTTCTTGTTGCATTCAATGAGTTAAGGACAAAAGACCAACCTTCAAAGTGTTCTATGATTATGAATATGTTTGTATCTCGATGTAATAAAACGCTTTTCTATTTCCAGTATATTACAACAGTTACTAAAGCCCTTTTAAACATTGCGACATATGTAGATTCGACGCTCTCGGGTATGGGGTACTCTGTTAATTAATCTAACCGCCCGAGTGTCCGCGATGGCGAATATTTTCACAGCATGTCCCTATTTACTCTGATGCGAATATATTACGTCTGACAAATTCTAATTTCAAAATCTAGTCATGCCATCTTTTTAATTTTATTTCGCTTTTAAATTTTAATGACTATTTAATATGAACATACTACATACATTTAAAACTTTTGTAGTATTTAGTAATTACATAGTTTTTGATCGCGTGTTAGGGGCAGAGCTGAATATTTTTTTTATAGCCCGGAAGTGCGAATTACTCTACTCCACCTGATGGAAAGTGGTAGTAGAGTCCAAACGCGACGACGGCTAGTGCTATCATGAAGAATGATTTGCACTAGCCGCCCCCGCCTTGCCGGCCCGCAAGATGCCTCTTCACGCCTCGTTTGAAGGAACCCAGAAAAATATATAATTTTTATAGATAAGACATGAAGACATCTATAAAAAGTCCCTCCTTAATATTCAAATATCTTCATCAAAATCAGATCAGATCAGTTCAGATGCTTATCCGTGAAAACACAACAGATAAACAGAGTTACTTCCACTTTTATAATTTTAATATTGATTACACTATTTTAAAATGAGTCATAAGAACAGCCTTAGATTTTTTTAGAGCATCAATACTATCTGCATTAAAAAAAGCATGTGTACTTATATATTTCAGTCTAACATAATATTATAATTATCACGTGTGAGATGGCTGGATAACTGGATATAATTAATAATTATAAGATTTGCTCATGTTTCATATCATTAGCAATTAAACTGCAGATCAATAAACATCGAATCCAATTATTCAAGGATACGTCGCTGCGTTTTCGAATTACCGTGTTGCAATTATAGACCTGGGCGGCAGCGTCGCTCGGCTAATAATTAGCTATTATTTTAAACTGTACATATATTATTTGTTTCACAATTTAAATAGTACATTAAAAGTATAGTATATTAAATAGTATTTGATTCTGATTTGTATTTTGCGTCTCAACATCTTTTATGTTTGAGGAGCTCATCAGTAGAAGCTCTCCGAGAGAGGTACTCAGGAACGCAGCTGGTCGTATTAGTCTGGCAATTCCTTATATCTAGCCACAATACCAACGAGGCATTCAATCGCTGTACAAGTCCGTTAATATATATGTAAATAATATATACCTATAGAAGAAAATATACTTTATACATAAGAAAACGAAAACTATATAAATAAGAAGAAGAACAATACTTTACTTAGCTGTTGATTTTTACCGATTCCGTTGTTCCCTGAATTAAACTAATTAAATGAATATTGTCCTCATTTTCATGTCTTGTATTTTACATTTTGATCCTTAGTACATTATAAATAAAGCTGAATTTAAATATGCAGGTATCTGATAGTTTCACTATCATTAAAGAAATAGAATTTCCATCTACTAGATTCTTGTAACAAAATCCATGGCAAGATATGTCTTCCCTATTTCTAATCGTACTGTAGCTGGGTGATCCGGTAATGTATTTTAATTAGCGATAAGAGTTCCTATTGTTTCTTTTCGTCGTTTATTCTCGGTATACATTACGATGCGACGCGGCGCGTTGGTTGCTTGGAATTTATTAAATCTCTAAAATATCCGTTCTTATTACCTAAAACATAAAGTACATTTCATTATTTTATTTTGACAATCGAAATAAAGTAATAATATTAATATCGGATCGGTTAAATTATGATAATATATAAATAATACTTCTTAAGTTCAATAGTCACATTAGGATTTTAATATTGAATTGTCTGTTATAAAAGCTCTTTTGAATGTCTCATCACTTATTTTTGAAGGCTTTGAGCTTATTTCACCGAGCTACCCCGTTGCGGGATGTAGGCTTCACGGTGAATTACAGCTACTAATTACATACATACGCGTACATAGAATAGAAAAATATCATTGTTTGAGTCACAAGACCATCGATGTTTCTATGGTGTTTACACATACTATATATTTTATCAATTTACAACACATTTAATTGTGTTTAATGTATAGTTAATTATTTATTATTTATCTTACAAGAAACTCAACGAATCTTGCACACACTCCACGCTTTTTATCATCTACTTATTCAATAATGAATTGAGAAATTAACCTAAATAAATGTTTTTTAACATGAGATTTGAATTTCACTGACAAATTATAAACTCAAATAAATGTAAAACATATTATATATTTGAGTTTTGCAAAACCTCAAATAGTTCTCTAATCTATTGTACGGTGTACTAACTGGACGAGGACATGAAGCAATTCGTTTTTAGAATTTCGAATAGTTCCCCAGCAAGTCTGATGTTCTATTGACGAGGTAATACGGCGAAGTAATCAAGTTCACCAATGCCGACGGAACTAGCTCGATGCGCTACAATACTTTGGCATATTTTATTAAATACGTTGGACAGTATTGTATTGAACTACGAGTTTTCATGCATCCTTTTTAATATATTCCTCTAGACGAAACATATGTTAAAGATTTTATAAAATGAAAATTTATATCGTCAGAACAACGAGAATGTTATTGCCAGCACTCGACGTTCCATATTTAAACCATCGCTCTGATCGTATCAATTTATGTCAATATAACCGTATCTGTTGAGCTATTCTGTCAATGTAATGAAATTCACCACAGATTCCAATCATGAATGCAGAAAATATTATGCGAAATTGACTTTAAAGGATATTAAATTTTAGAGAACAATAATCAAATTAGCATGTCAGCATAATTTAATTTGAAAATTTCACGATTGAAGTACAAAGTGAATTCTTATTGAATTATCATTGCTATGCTGACGTCTATTTTATCAAATAATAATTTGTTGCGCTCGTAACGTAAATGTTAGCATTGAAGTTTAATATAAAAGAATTGTGTTCACTGATTTTATTTAGAAAATATGTCGAGAAGAAAGAAATTAACGTGGGAGACGATGTCGATACATCTTGTTTTGACCTGACGGGAAAACAAAGATGACTGTTGTGACTCGTTGAAGACTAGATATTACGAAGATATAGATTATGTATAAAATGAGATGACATTTTATATTTACAAGTGAACGATATTTTTTTTTCTCATGACATGTACAATACATATACTTGGTGGTAGGGCTTTAAGCAAGCTCGTCTGGGTAGATACCACCCACTCATCAGATACCGCAAAACAGCAATACTTGCTATTGTTGTGTTCCGGTTTGAAGGATGAGTGAGGGGTAATAACAGGCACAAGGGACATAACATCTTAGTTCCCAAGGTTGGTGGCGCATTGGCGATGTAAGCGATGGTTAACATTTCTTACAATGCCATGTTGGTGACCACTTACCGTCAGGTATTAATATGGGCCATATTAAGCTAAAAATAAAAATAAATCGTCAACTTAAATTTTGTCAATACTAATTACTATCTCTGCATCGGTCCCAGCGAGTGGGAGCCTGGTAATCTGTACAACAGTTAAACTAATATGAATAGCAGTCAACACACAATAATGTTTATTTTGTAAAACGGTTTTATATCAATTAATTAACTTACCTGTAAATTTTTGCTTTGTGTTGAGAGAGATAAATATCATTTAATTTCATTCTACGAAATATTTTTGATTTAATATCTACGATTAATTATTTATGAATTTTAATAAAATGTTCATGAGTTGAACTAAAGTATCATGTTGTTACGAGTCAATTATTGCTTTATATTAATAACTTAATTAAGATAAAATCAATATTCAATTATAATCCTATTACGTATATGAAGCCGAAATGGCCCAGTGGTAAGAACGCGTGACTCTTAACCGATGATAGTGGGTTCAAACCTGGGCAAGCACCGCTGATTTCGTGTGCTTAATTTGTGATTATAATTCATCTCGTGCATGACGGTGAAGAAAAATATCGCGAGGGAACCTGAATGTGTCTAATTTTACTGAAATTCTGCCACGTGTGTATTACACCAACCCGCATTGGACGAAGCAGCGTGGTGGAATAAGTTCCAAAACCTTCTCCTCAAAAGAGGTGAGGAGGCCTTAGCCCAGCAGTGGGACATTCACATGCTGTTACTGTAAGTATATTGGCACTTAATTTTCTAAAGATTAGAAAATGCCCTTGTCTAGCAGTGCATTTACAGGCTGTTACATAATGATGATCTTCTGACTATTTCCAGCGACGGCGGCCATTTTTAAGGATGGCCAATTAAAACGTATTTAGTGCAGTTGTGTTTGTGCTACATAGAATAATGAAAGTAACGAAATAGAGAGTGAGCTAACACTAGCCAACACTCGCTCACTCTATTTCTGTACTTCCATTATTCTAAAGGATTGCAAATCCGATTCGACCGGACTTAATGCATAAAAGTTTTAGTAAATATGGAATTAACTGTCAGAGGTTAACGATTGAAATAATATGCCTCAAGTTTATAATATATCAATATATTATTATTATTAGATATATATATCAATATTTTTATGAGAGGCTTATCCAGCAAATTCTAATCAGTCTAAACATGTCAGCTCCTCTTGTATGAATCTCTTCACGGTGTCTTATTACAAATAACAATACAACTTCAATGTTTATTGTCTCTTTGTTGTGTTATAATGTGAATCTTAAAATTATGATCAAATAAAATATTTCCATAGATTCATACGATAGGTTAATGCAATATTTTGTAGGAATTATATATCTGACACTAGCGATCCGCCCCGGCTTCGCCCGACTAGCGGAGTAACTATTCGTAAAAAAATTATGTCGTAGTATTGTATAACCTTTTAGCCACAGTGGGCGACAGCGGGACTCGGGGGCGCGCAGGCGGTTGCATCACGCGTTAGTATCGGTACCGTTAGATCGGTGTGGGACCACTTGAATTTATTTAGTGCGCGATAGTGTTAAAATTACGATAGCTCCTAAGATATTGATTTAAATTGGGTGTAAAGGGCAATTATAACAGTAGTAAGTATTTAATTTGATAAGGATTAATATGATATTCGTTTTTATAGCTTTCCAATTATAACATTGTTATGTCACCATTTTTTAAACATTAAAGTGGGTATAGTTGGCTATTTTTAAAAGACATATCCTATCGTGGACTTTTCTGTAGATCTATGAAAGGGGAACAATTTCATCATACATTATTTTGTTATAATTCAAAGGGATTTTACAGCGTTTTCGATGAAAGCTCCCATTCGGCTCGTTTTTTTCCGACTTCTTCAAGAATTATCGTATATTTCAATAAATTTACAGAATGAATTATACACGTAAACCTTCCTCTTGAATCACTTTATCCATTGGTGAACCGTATGAAAATCTGTTCAGTATTTTTTTAGTTTATCGCGTTCATACAGACAGACAGGAACCGCGGGGTATTTCGTTTTATAATATGTAGTGATATAAAGCTGAAGAGTTTGTTTGTTTGATCCGGCTAATCTCAGGAACTACTGGTTCTATTTAAAAAAAAAGTGTTGTATAGTCCTTTTATCGAGGAAGGTTCTAGGCTGATTTTTATTTATTATATTTTTATTAATTATACGCGAGTGAAACTGCGTGGAACAGTTAGCTATAAATATATTGCTAGTCGTACGGCCAAATAGATATTACTTATTACTATTATTAGAGAGATAGATCGACATATCGCATTAGGTTTGTGTGTCATTGTGTGAGCTAATTGATAAGCATAGTGATGCGCTCATTTGGTATATCAATTACTTAAGTAATTATATTAATGTACGCTAAATACGTCACACTGATATACGCATTATATCTCTAAAGCCAATATTCAATACCTGGAAAGCTTTTGCATGAGTGACTACGCCTGAATACGATAAGACGAAAGATGCAATGCATCATGAAATCGGAGTAAATGTTGATCAGGTAATTATAATCAAATAAATGAGATATTCATTTTCATTAATAATTAAATTATACAGTGTGTTCACACTTACAACAATACAACCTGATACTGTTGGAAAGGGAATAAAATAACCTTCCATTTATTTTAACCGGCGAAAGAAACTCAGTTGGGTTTTTTTCCGCTCATTTTTTACAATTATATATGAACACAATAACAATACAATAATAATATTCTTCTTTATTTTATTATATATTAACGTACCTCATACTTATACTTCTACCTACGCCAGCGTTTGACGAATTCATTTTACTAATACTAAGTTTGTTTATTTAATATGTAACGTTCAATTATTAGTTTTTTTAATAAATGGCCCGTCCCTACTTTGTTCAGATATAAAAAGTATTTTATTCTGTGGAATTTTTAATCAACAAGGCTTAAACATTCGCCAATCGATCTATTCGCCCATACAGTAAAGTACTAAACGTATAAAACAAAACATGCATAAAGCTTAGTACAACACGCCCTGTGTATTTTTCATGCGTTGGGGATCGTATTATTTGCAAAAGAACTAACTGTGTCAAATTGCAAAATGTTAGCGCTTGCAATATTTATCAACATGAAGAGTTTAAAATTAGTATGTAATTTGTTTTGATAAGAATTTATAAAACTAACTGGTATCGATTTTTTTAACAATCAATACTTAAGAGAGATACATATTTATTTAGGTATATAAACAAACACCATATCGGTTAAAAAAGAGCTTCAATATTTTTAAAAAACATTTAAAACAAAAGAATATAATCCGTTTATCTAGGTATGCGCGATTTTTTTTAAGAACTTTTCGCGGGGAACATTACCGCCATACATTAGTTTCGTGTAACTTTAACTATGTGCACGCCGTGTAAGCTGTCAACATGCAGCGTCTTTTGGACTTATTTCAGCTTATTTACATAATATGTTTATACAAAATAAAGCCTATATAAATTTGGTGTATGTGTGATTTAAAAAACATGTTTTTTTTTAAATTGTGCCGTATTTCCGAAGTTTTCTTTCCGCGTTATATGAAGAATCATGCAATATTCTCGCTTTGTTTATTTAATAATAATATAGATATAATATTACAATAATACTTATGAAAGAAAATTAAAAAAAAAAAACAAAAATGCAATGTAAGCTCAACTGATTACTCAATTAAAAGAAATTAATACAAATTAAAATAATCGTAATAAACCGAAAGCCGTAGAACAGAGCTTTTCTTTATATACTTGCTTAACTTCAAATAAACATATTCACAAATGCCATAGCACCGTAACATTATGTGATGTGTATATCAATGAAATGCTTTCATACTATTTTATAACAACATATTAAAAAAATCATATGGATGATACGAGTATGTCATATGGACCTCAAGCTCCGGTTGGTTATACGGCTGTCTATTAGAAATAGGTCCTCCAGACCGATTTCGGCCATGGCGGCCAATCTCAAGAGAGATTAGCCAACTGCGCAGGAGATATTATAGTGCACAAGTGTGTGCGCAAACACAGGTGCACTCTCTTTTCCTTAGCTCTTATAATCCGATGGGACGGCAATCCGACACGACTGAAAAGAGTTCAGGCGCAGGACCAACGGCTTAACGTGCTTTCCGAGGCACGGGAGTGTACACACTTCCAACTTCCAGACTCCGGGCTGCTACTGAGAACTTTCGGACAGAAAACCCCAATAACTATTTATTGGCCCGATCTGGGAATTGAACCCAGAACCACCGAGGCTGCGGCCTTATATCAAGCCACTAGACCAACGAGGCAGTAAAATATTACACACTATTAGAAATACCACTACCATCAAAAGCAAGATCTATAAAAGATCCGCTGTAAACTTTCTAAGCGCTAGGAATGTACACAATAGTACGGATTCCATAAGAGACTGACATCTTCAAGAGAGAACAAAGACTATATGTAATACTAGCGCTTATCCCGCGACTTCACCAGCGTTATCATCAAAAATTCAGTTAAACGTTATAATGAGGCCAAAATGTTTATTTATAATGACACCGCGGACACCGCGTTTCGAAATTGACGTACTTAGCAAATTTCCATCTTTGGCCGCATTATGAAAACGTTTTTATAACTTTTGATAGACAAACAATTTTGATAAAATAGAAACTTATAATAATTGAGTTACATATTTAATATGTAATTTTTGCCCTTTCAAAGATTAGCCCGGACAAACAGACAGATAGACAGACAAAAATAAAATAATGTTTTGGTTTTGGAAACTCGCAAATACCTATATTAACTTCAAAAGTTATTTTGAAATCACAGACAGATAATTCAATTTTATTTATTTGTATAGATATAGATAAAAAGCTATAATTTATATTCTGTGAAATATTTCTTGCGTTTCTATTGATAAATCCAAGTCTGAGCGGGTTCTCTGATGATATTTGATATAGTGATATTAATGTTAATATATTTTTAATTAACTGCCTTCCCCATAAACGTCGCTTGGCGACTAATTACACTGAATTACACTGGAACACTGTTGTCTCATTTCTATCATATCGATTTGCCATTCGACAAGCATTCGATAGAAAACAAGTTATTGTTTATTATCTACAGGTAGACATCGAGACTTCTTAAGATCATTTTATTGTTACTACATGAAAATTATTTCTTACAAATGTTTTTGTAAAAAAATATTATTTGTTATAATTGAGCCGGTTGGTGTGGTTGTTAGATGATTGCCTTTCGCACCGCAGGCCGTGGGTTCGATTCCCACCGAGGACAGACATTTCACCTAAGGCTAAGTGTAAATATATATATAATGGATGTAAATATTTACAAAATAAATGTAGTACATCAGATGTCTGATTTCCGTAGTACAAGCTCTTAGTTTGGCATCAGTTTCCGAGATACACATTATACATTAAAGACTGACTAAGTGACATCAAGGCACAACTCAAACCTGGAGCTATCGCTATAAAAATTTACATAAAAGTTCTTTTTACACAATAGATTCGCACTTCGACAGAATTGTTTATATTTAGACCCACAAAGTATTGATAAAGATAAAATGGAATGAAAGTTCATTTTTGAAGAAGAAGCTAAGGAAATTTGTATTCTGCAATTCTGAATTATGACGCAAGCGTAACCGCGGGCCAGGTGCTAGTATATATGTACAATAATTGTTCATTTTAATTATATAAGATACGGAACTCATAAATATTTGCAATTACATTTTATACAAACTAAATATTACTTGAACATAAAAACCACACTGGATAACAGCTCAAAGAGCTTTAATCTAATATGAAAACAAAAATGCATTCCGAGAGATAGTAAATTTCCCTTTCATAATTCTAAAGCGACATGTTCTATAAACCTTATATTCTTATATGGTTTTATTTGCTCACTTAATATTATTAGATATGATATCAAGAAATTGTGACATCCATATGCAATAGATTTTCTTTCTAATTTGCCAACCTTGGTAAGGTTGTAAATCAATATATATACATCTAAAATATATCATATAAAGAAAAGTTAAGTAAGCCTATAAATGTCCCACTGCTGGGCTAAGGCCCAGTTTCCTCATGATGATTTGCTTCACCACTGATCACGAAATGAATTATAAACACAAATTAAGTACATGCTAACTCAGGTGCGTACGCGGGTTTGAACCCGTAATTCTCGGTTAAAATCGTACTCTGACCACTAACCATCATGGCTCGTATAAACTAATAGGTATTCCTGTGTACACAATTTATCGATCGCACTCGAATCGCGGGCTCGGAACATAAGGATTACAATTGTGTTGCTTGATTGCATTTTCTTCTCTATAAACGGCCGAATACTGAAACGTCATTCAAAATGAAGTGGGACTTAATTATTTGGAACGTCATTAATTTCAAAATGTAGTATGCGAAATTTGAAATTAATGGCGTTCCAAATAATTAAGTCCCACTTCATATTTGAAAGACGTTTCAGTATTCGGCCATTCCTAATGTATTGTTGGGTAGTTCCTACCCAGATGTGACATAAATAAATGATAACTTCTTCTTTATGTTATATCTTTATTGTAAAACTTTTGGACTAATATTGATTAAATTTAAAATGGATTTGGGTATAGTTATGAGGACTAAAATAGTAATTATTATTAAACATCGCGTTCACCTCGTCGGAAATAATCCGTCTATCATTAAATACGAAACATTGGTATATTCGACATTTTTTCAATTTGATACTTATGTTTATGCACATTACCATTCGTAAATATCGTTTTGGATTTGTAACGCTTAACCGATACTTAGTGTCACAGTAGTTTTAAACAGTTTATGGCATTAAAAATACGGCTAGACACGTGCCTACGTCAATACGATTGGGTGTGGCGGGCTATGAGTTATTGTGTGACTTATGCTCGCCTACACTACCGGAAAATAAAATGCTTGAATAGTTTGTGTTAGTCAAAGATAACTTGGTAAAGAAGGGTCGAGGAGACAAGAAAGGATTTTTGTTTTTCCAGATTGACACTTCCAATGTTAAATGGAAATAAATATTTATAATAAAAAATAAAATAATAACAGCCTGTGAATGTCCCACTGCTGGGCTAAGGCCTCTTCTCCTCTTTTTGATGAGAAGGTTTGGAGCTTATTCCACCACGCTGCTCCAGTGCGGGTTGGTGGAATACACATGTGACAGAATTTCAGTGAAATTTGACACATGCAGGTTTCCTCACGATGTTCACCGTTAAGCACGAGATGAATTATATTCACAAATTAAGCACGTGAAATTCAGCGGTGCTCGCCCGGGTTTGAACCCACGATCATCGGTTTAGATTCACGCGGTCTTACCACTGGGCCATCTCGGCTTTTTTAAATATTTATTCGATATCAATTCATTAATCTTGCTTATTTATTGTCAAAAATCTAACACATTGTCGAAAATACTACCTAAGATATTAAAAAAAATCAGCGAGAGACATTTATCATTTTTATTTAATTTGTTGTTTACTGTAAATGAATTTAAATTTTTATTCGACCCGACGTAAGGGCGACCGTTTAATTCCCAACGTGTATTATAATCTATAAAGTCGCAAGTTTTCCTTTAGCAAACAAACGATAATGGAACTCATTATTCTTCGTAACATGGTAGATGTTTAAAAAGGGATTAAGAGACCCTTAATGGCGCCTACGTATATCATTCTTCAAATAACGTGAAAAATTTTATTTCTGTAATAAATAGCCTTAAATGTGTTATTGATAAATTTTAGAAAATTAATATGTTTTTTGCATTTTTTGGTCGTAGATCGGTAAAGGAAGGGGAGTTCGTTCTTACAACTATGTAATTATAATTATAAGGTGATCAGAGATGGCAAAGCGGTTGGGGCGTTCGGACATTATCCGAACGTCGTGGGTTCAAATTCAAGCAATCGTCATTCAGTGTACTCAAATGTGTAATATCAGAGTAAAAGTAACAGCCTGTGAATGTCTCACTGCTGAGCTTTTTGAGGAGAAGGTTTAGAGCTTATTCCACCACGCTGCTCCAATGCGGGTTGGCGGAATACACATGTGGCAGAATTTGACACATACAGGTTTCCTCACGATGGTTTTCTTCACCGTCGAGCACGAGATGAATTATAAACTCAAATGAAGCACTTGAAAATTCAGTGGTGCCTGTCCGGGTTTGAACCCTCGATCATCGGTTAAGACGTTAACGCGTGAAGCGTTCTAGCTACTGGGCCATCTCGGCTAGATTATTACGTACTTGAGTGTAAAGAAAAACATTGTGAGAAAATATGCACGTGACGCATTATATTCTGCTTTATCTGTTCTCATAAAGCAGCGTTCAATAATATCTAAGTCACACATACGCATAGTTTTACATGAAATGTAACATTCACTACATTGCCAGGTCGCGTGAAAGAGATGGCGTATTTAAGCTAGTACGTTAAAGAAAGATAGCTAGTGTTTGTCGCTATCCTTTACCTATGACGCACGAAGCAAACCAACCAATCAGTGTACTTTGACAGTGTGCTATAGACCAGAACAAAAAAATAAGGGACAAGGATTTTACAGTAAGTACTATGTTATTTTTAGAAGCAAACAAAACATTATTTGAAAACTAGCTGTCCGACCCGACTTCGTACGGGATAAAAAAATAATGCCGAGCTTTTATTTAATTAATGGGTGGGTACATTCGCTACCTTACCATCTGCCGTACAGTGCTTCTTGAACTTTTCCCTGAATATTTTTTCATGCGTTTCCTTAAATATCTCGCTTTTCTAATATTGAGTACCTAGACAATATTTGTCCACACGGAGACGTTATTAAGAGAATTAATATGTTATTAATTTTAATAAGGATTTAATTTTGTGAAGATACTACAGTTGTAATATTGCTTCCCATTTATTGCAATAAAAAAAAATTGCTAATTAACTTATTTCTAGGACGAGTAACAATACAGCCTTAGGCTTTCGGGATGAACGATTTTTCCAACTCATTAAAGGAGTAACATCACGACTTTCGGATGTAATATAGCGAATATGTCGTTCCGAAGATTACTTTCCGCATGTATGACTCATATTGTAGTATAACTGTCTGTCTGAACAAACTAGCGAAGTAGTTAAGAGCGAGTTATTATTTCCAGCATTCGTGTTTATTCATATTTGAATTTATCAAATCTGAGTGATATTTCCATGTACAAGTTATCGATTTGGTCGCGCCGTTGGGCTCGACTAGTGCCATGTATATTTGTCAAATATTTTGCGGCATCTGAACGAATGAGACCTTGACAAAGTGCCATTAATTAATTTATTAACAATAGAGGCATTTGCTTAGCTGTGTCAATTTAATTTTATTTTGAATAAGGTTCGTTAAATGATTGTGATTGTAAAATAATTTAATAGCCATGAATGTACTTGAAGTATTTTTACATAGATATTTATATTTAAAACTAAAAAGGTAGGCGTTGTATACTAGAATTAATTTTAGCACTAAAAAACGTATCAACTGAGTTTCTCAATTGAAATTTGGACAACGGCGAGACTCTGAAGGCCTCCTATGGGGTTCAGTAGGGGATGGGAGGTTGTACGTAAATTAACACACTTGTCGACTTATAACAAAAAAATTTAATTTCATTAAACAAAGTCACACTTCATTACAAATATAAAATTGGTCCATTGTGGAATGTTAATACATTTTTATCATTTTTTGTAATTAAAAATAGTTTACATAATTAATTTTATCTATAAAAAATACTGAATGTGTAAAAAGAAAATATTTGCATGCCGTCAGTACCGGTAAAAGCGAAACCTTTTTGTGTCAGAAAAGCGTCAAGCGTTACATATAAAAACTCAAATTTTACTCTTTTTTAATTGTTCAAACGTTTCTTCAATATTATTTATTCAAAACAATTGAGTAACGATTAAATGGAATGTTTAATTCATTTATTTTGCTAACCATACACATTGTATATAATCCAATCGTTTTTGAGCTTGATTGTACTACACTTTACAAATGTATAAAACAATTGATATTAAAACTTACATACTAATGCAAATTATCACATTTGGAGTGATTATATTCTTAATACATATAAATATCTTAAATAGTCTTGAAGGAAATAGGTATTAAAATTCATTATCGTTTCTATCATTTGAACGCAAATATTGGTAGTTTCCTAATAGACTCTATCTAAGGCATCTAAGACATATCTTAACAAACGAAACAAATCTTTACAACTAATAATATGATTTAGAATAAAAATGGTGACATTCAGTAACGATATTATCAAAACAAAACTTAACACAGCAAAAATAGGCTTTAATGCTATCGGTATAAAAATGTAAATTCATTAACAACATTCATTCATAAACAATTTTGATTTAAAAATAGAACAGTGTTTTTTTAATTCAATTTAATACAATTATAACTAATCCTTATAAATATTGGAATAAGAATATATCGATAATTACTAGCTATAATGCGAATTGATAGTGTGTAACAATATACTTAAAAAAGGGCAAAAATAATCTCTATTGTGATTGTGATAAAGTCTAATATTAATTAACATTACAAGCATAATTTCCTTATAGTTGGTTTAAAAACGAGACCAATATAATTTTATTGTTATTTTGATTAAGACAAAAAAAACTTTGACAATTATTATAAACTAACTTTGTGACCCTCTTGGTTGCCTCCAGGCCGCATGAAAGCCAGCCGCAGAATCGGAGTCCGAATCGCCTTCTTCACTTACGCCCATTTGAGCTCGTGGCTGAAAATAATAGTATTTTTCATTAAAGGATAGAAATAAATGAAGCAAATTAAATATGTTTGAAAATAATCGCGATACATATGCGTCAAATTTTATATTTTAATGATAATAAGTATAAATTAAAGAAGGGACTTTCAACGAGTGAGAATTAGTCATTAATCGAGTCTAACTAACTAACTACATCTACGTTTACTAACGAACTAACATTAACTTTGAATAGTTGGTGACGTTGGTGACCTTATTTTGATACAACAATAATGGAAGTGTATAATAATGGAAAGGTGAATGACAAATTTTTTGGCATGAACAGAATTTATGATCTTGCTAGATTTATGACAAGATTTTACATTTTTTTTTACTTTGACTTTTGACAAAGTCTTTAGTTAATATAGAAGCGTTGCTTTATTAATTGACTCTCAAAAGATCTACCGCCGAATCGAATATAAACACCTCGGACCTGAGAAGAACCGGCGAAGGAACTCAGTGGGTTGTTTTTTATTTGATATTATAAGGTAGAAGGTGAAATAAGATTAACAGACAATGATTACCTGATCTGGAGTTGACGGCGTACTTCGGCTGTGAGATCCGACTCCTCGTCTCCCACTAGCACCACGTCTTCTGATTTTGCTGCTCATCGGGGGAGGCATCAACTTATCATCTTTCTGTAATATGCGATAACACATAACTACAACAAATGTATTTCGTCAATTTACAAAACTTAACTATTACTTACTTTTATTTTAGGAACTTATCATTTAAAATAAACAGTCATTATATGTGGCAGACGTACCTATATGCGATCAGAAAAGTTTTACTCAAACGTATATTAATCTATATTAATATTTTTAATAATATTATAAATAATAATATGTATTTGTTGTAAAAAAAAACAAAAGTATTAATAAAAAAAAACATGTGTGCAATTCACACGTGGTAGAAGTGAAACCTTCAAAAAATTTGGCTTCAACTGTATAATGCTTCCTATCTCATTTTCTCCCACGTTAAATCTTATGAATTTATGTATCTGTATCTTTTTACTGTCGCTTTTTCGTTTCATCGACTTTCAAATCACAACGATGCTAAAGAAGTTTTCTCAAAATATATGTATATAAATCGCATTGTTACATCTAGTCGATATTTAGGTATGTTTCAATATTAGTTATCGCTCGTCATACTTATCCAAATGTAAAAGGACATTCAACCATTCAGGTGACACCTAAATAAGCGGTGCGGTTTTCGATAATAACTAATTTTTAAATTAGGACTTGTCTAATTAACATTATTGAATTTATTAAATTTTAATTCAGTAACGATTCATTTACCTGTATATTATCAGCTGAACCCCATGATTTGTGGAGTTGCTCACCATCATCAGACCGTCTGTCGAGATCTCTGTCGCGGGCTGATTTGGGTACATACGCGGACGACCTTGTAGCTCCAACGCCTAGGAAATTACTGAACGCTTCTGTTGTCTTCTTCACGCGAACGTTTAGGGACCCTATACGAAGGAAGCCTTCTTTTTCTGGAAAATTAAATTCTCAATTAGTTTACATATTAACATATTAACCATCCATACACAAATATAGACCCGGCTAGATAACCAAACACCGTTTCCTATTTGTAGAGGTGATATCATTATGATGAAAAATGTAATTACTAAATATAAAAAATACACTAAACATAAATTTAGCTAACACGTTATTGAATTGAATGATTGAGTCTAAAAAATAATATTGCGACATGTTGATTACTAATAAATAAAATATAAAGAAGTTTTTAACTGTCAACAATCAATTATTTACAGATAATAAGCTAAAATGGAAAATTAAGACCGTCACCCATTAACGAAAAATATTTCGTTACGCAAATTTCATTAGGAACTTGGTACGGGCGCACATCGAACGAAGAGCGGCTTAGAGCATGCTCGCAAGATCGGACGAGTCTGAAACTATGGTTGATCAATCCCGCACAGCCTCAGACTCGCAAAGATCAAGCGCTTTACTTTTTCAATTATTAGTCTGTTTATAATTTTTGATTATTTCCTTGGCAGTAATAAATAATGCGGTCTGCATTTCGCCCGTGTGCGCTCGGCCAAAAGGTTACGAAGGTGAATCAAAAAACAAGATATATTTTGCGGATACTTAGATATTTGTTTTGAAGAATAACATTATATTGAGGCACAGTTATTTTATCATATTGTTCATGTAAATGGTTGTTAAAGAGGTAAAATATAGATTAAATCGACGACATGCCTAATAAAATATAATATAAGTAATACAGAATAAGAAAATTATACCAAAATTGAATATTTTTATTGCATCTTTTTTCATATATTTACATTGATTTCAACAACTTTTTGTTTCACCCTCGAACACTAAGGACACATAGTAAAATTGTTATATATAGGGTACGTCAGACATACAATTTATTTGATGCCCAATTCCTAGAAACATTAAGACCTTAAACATTAAAACCTGTATGTATCATAAATGATCAATTGGATTAATGTGAGAAATGAACACAAGGACCAAAGTCACAAACAAAGGAAATCAAACCTAGTAAGCGTACATATAGAGATCATATTATTAAATCCCCATTTGGCTGAAGTAACAAATAACGTACACAGAAACGATAGTTACAAAAAAGTTAGACACACATACGAAAATAAGGCCATTTTAATAATCCCTTAGAGGTAATTCTATTAAATCTGTGTATACCATTCTTAATCAGCTCAAGTTGGGTTTGTGGTACCCTTATAGAGGGCGCAGACGTAACTGTACGGCGTAAATTATTATTGGTAGTTGGTTCTGTGAAACAGGTTTGATTAAATTTGGTAAATTTTGATGCCCATCGATCGAAAACTTACATATTTTATATAACACACAGTTTGAAACTAAATAATTTTTTAACACAAACGCAAGCAGCCTCTATGTCCTTTCTCAATGTTTCACTACAGGGCAAAGGAATGCATATGGGCCCCTCGACGGTAAGTGGTTACCAATGCCCAATGCGCCAACAACCTAGGGAACTAAGATGTTATGTCCCTTGTGCCTGTAAATAAACTGGCTCACAAATCCTTCAAACCGGAACACAACAATACCAAGTACTGCTGTTGTGCGGCAGCATATCTGATGAGTGGGTGGTACCTACCCAGACGAGCTTGCACAAAGTTCTACCCCCGAGTAGAATTCCACTAAGGTGTTGAATTGTGGTCTGGCGAACATACATACAGACACATGCAGGTTCCCTTACGATGTCTCTCTTCACCGTGGAGCATAAAATTAATCATAAACTACAAATCACTAATCTATTTCATAAGATTATTTTGTAACGGTGTAGACCCACATGTTTTATTACTTGGACTATTATTATTGAAAAAAAAAACAGAAAGGTACCTTTTCATTTTTATACATACCACTGTAATGAGATATAAACAAAATATTACTATTAATTAATTTTAAATTAACGGCGTCTCAAATAATTAAGTTGCGCTTAATATTTGAATGACGTTTCAGTGTTCGGCCGTAATCTAGTCACTTATTTGTCTGTATAGGTTGTGATATGAGATTAATCGTCAAAAACTTTTCCATCACGGCTATTGTTCGTTATCCGCTGATAGATTTTGATATATGTTGCTCTTAAATATATATGTAAAAAAATATATAAATAGATTTATAGCAAAATAATACAATGTAATTTTAAATTCTAGAGTCCCGCTTTGTCGTATGAATAACATACAGATATCGAGTGGTATTTTGTCGCTATAATATATGTATAGACTCACTGCGATAAGACCCTGGCGACAATGACGTGTCCATGTGCACCAAGTATTGTCGAGGCTTTTTCCCAGACCAGTCTCTTACATTAGGATCGGCATCTGTAAAATAAATTTGTTATAAAATAATATTTGTTTTAAGTGATTGGTGGGATTTGTTTAAATGACTAATCAAAAATGCTATCTAAAGTAAATGAAAACATCTGAAAAATTATATCTGAATGTAGAAAGTACCATAATAAAAGGTGACCTATATACTAAGTACTAATATTTGAGAATAGTCGACCGGCATATCCAGGACAGGCAAGGGAGTTGAGACTTTGAAGATCTTTAATTTAAAGCGCCATCTTGGATAGAACGTGAAACTACGTACTACGACATAAGCTGATACATTGTTTGTTTTCATGAGTTTTCGTTAGATGGCGCTGACATTAATGTGCCTTAATAATCGCTAGATGTCGCTTTTTACTTCATGTTGAGAATGTAACGCAATTGTAAATGAAGTTTTCTTATAAAAAAATAAAATAAACTTATAATGTAGACGAAGAATTATTATTATATAGATATTAATTTATCTTACCGTATACTTCTACTAGAAGTCTGTAGACATTTTCGTGGCGAAACCTCATTGCAATATGTAATGGTGTGTATCCCTGTAATAAATATAGATTATGTATTATTATACATTGAATACGATTAATTAAATAAGAATAATAATAATTTCACATAGTCTAAAACACTACGTAAATAATTTATTTCAAATTATCGCTATTTAGAATTGCATAAACGCTCTCTATTTATCATTCGATTGTTATTATTTTGTAGTTGTTGTAAGTTGACCAGTGATCAGAAAAAGTAAAATCACGGGTTCAAATCTCGCCACACCACTTAATTTATATATGCTTAATTAGTGTTTATAATTAAAGTCGTGTCGGTGGTGAAGGAGAACATTGTGAGGATACAAGTGTCGGATGAAAAACTGCCATGAGTGTATGCATTCAACTTGCTTTCGAGCCATCAAACCTTCTCCCAGGAGGCCTAAGCTACTCTACCTAAGCCTAAGCTACCTAAGGACATACACAAGCCGATATTTTATCTTTTATTCGATTAACATCGGGCTTCAATTCGATTTCCTCCCCTAGTTCCGTTACGCAGGTTTTTTAATATAATATTATGTAGCAAATATTAAATCACACTCCCTTAATATTACGACAGCGACAGGTGTAATGTTAAGAAAAGGGAATCCGATAAACGTAATATCGTATCTAACTACATATGATAATATAAACGATTTGAACGTTTGTGAACTTTATTCTTGGCGACACAATCTATTTAATAGCACATCAAAATGGCGGACGAGGAGTGTAATTTTACCGCGCTTTTCACACAATCTACAAGTAGCGATAATAAAATCAACTTACCCCATTCTAGGATGTGACGTTGTCAGCACATGAAAAGAAAGTAATGTCTGTTTAACGATACCGTAAAAGGTGTTAAATGGTTTTGCGACGAGTGAGTTTGATTGAACATTAAGATTCGGGTGAAGTATTCTAAATACGTGTTAACAGCGTTCGGCAGTTAGCACATGATGAAATTACGGGCGATTAAGGCGATACCTCGCCGAGATATCGTGTAGCGTCTGCTCATGATGTTTCATTTTCTGCTCCGAATTAAGTATTACATGTGTTTTGATTACGATGATAAATATTAGGTTTGAAGTATATTTCGAACTTTTTTACATCTATAATTGAAATATATATATAAAAATGTATTCTATAATTTAGTCATAATAATATCATCGTCATTGTTTCCTTTTAAATTTCTGTTCCTCAAAAAGAAAAAAATAACTAAGATTTATATCACGAATCACAGAAGTCAGAATCAAATGTTTTTAAAAAAAAGGAAAACTTTGCCATTAATTTCAATATTCAATATAAATACCCAGAGGCAATTACTTTTATCCCGACGAGGCGTGTCGTTCGTTAATTTTCATACACGAGATAAAAAATGTAAGCAGTTATATAATTATAATGAATGTTTCATCTGTATGAAATAATAAAATCGCTCTCAGCTAATTGTATATTTTACAGCCTATTTCAACCGCAAGTGGAGCAAATACAAATAAGCGACATTGGCATTGAATTGACGAGAAATAATCAAGATCTTGAATTATCGATGATTTTGGAAATTTGTAATTAAAATTAAAGTGAGTAGTTACAATGTATAGTGTTGTAGTTGGAGTTGTATATAATAAACTACAACTAATGGTTGTTTATTTTTATTCCGTCTTAGATTGGAATAGGCTTTATAGCCCGATTTATAGTCGGTGGTAGATTTAAGTTTAATAATTTTTTTGCTTGAAAGACTTACTTAAAAAAAACTTGCTTTTTGGATTCAATTTTGAATACATAAAGGTTAATAGCTAAATCCACAATTAAATCCGAATTCACAATTATAAAAAAAATAAACATACAACATTTATTAAGATATTATGAAAAAAGCAAAAGATTATGTGTCAATTATTTTTAAACTAAAAAAAATACATACTAACGCTGAAAATAAATGCAAATAATAATTATTAAAGGACAGTATTTAATTGTTACAAGAAAATGACAAACGAGTAACTCACAGAGCGTTCGTTGACGATGTGTCGATGGATGCCTGCCAGCAGTTTTACTAAGTTTTCGTCACCACGTTTACAAGCCCAGTGCATTGCAGTCTGAAATTATGTGAACAAGGATTTACGTTACATAGCTGTAAATAAATTATTTAAACAATTAACAAGTTACCATCAAATCACATTTAACATACAACTGTCTATAACAATCAAAGTAAATAACACAATTTTAAAAACTACATCATCTTACATTGTTTCTAAATATTAAGAGGCGAATCAAACAGAACAATAAGGAAAAAATCTCATTATGTCGTCATCGATGACGTCAACGATAAGACGAACGAAGTTGGAAGATTATCTGTCTGAATGTCTGAATACTATCGTAGGAATAAAAATATAAAATAAGTAAAATTAAAGTCATAAAATTAAATGAATCTGACAATACATAATATAATCCAATTATAATAATCATTTTTGTACAATTCGACCGTCAATAAAATACGTTGTATACAAAACATATAAATCGCACGGAAGCATAAGAGATTTTTTTTTGCCATGATTGTAGCCAAAATAACAGCAAATTATCAGGATAAATATCTAAGCCTAACTTCAAAACACGAACGAATTTAGTAGGTTGGGAAACAAATGACTTGATTGCTCGCCTTTTATTTTTATGTATGTAAAACACTGACGGACAATATAATGCCGAAATTATAGCTCATGATAATAGGAACGTATTAGGATGATTTGCATCCAGATTAAAGATTATATTTTGTTGAAGGTGGGTGCTATTAGCATAGTTATATGAATTAACTTGGCCATCATCTGTGGTCGTTTTAATTTAAAAATCGTCGGGACCGGGAAATTTCGGATCGAAGTCGATACTTGTTATCTTTAATGCGACCGTTTAGATTGAGACTTTCTTTTCATCGTCAGTTTTTGTTATCTGTACGACGAGAGATATAACATTATTTTAAGTAACGTTACGTTTTTATATTATTACATTATACAACATATGTTTGGTTTAAATTTAGCCGTGCGTTCTCTGCTTTAAGAAATAATTTCAAAACGTTATCGTGTGATCTGTGAAGAAACATTGTGAGAAAACCTATACGCCTCCGAATAAATTCTAAAATGTATATTCATCTGCTACCCGCGGAGAAGCAGCGGGACAGGTTAATTTAATAAAGGCCCACAAATAATTTTAGTATTCAATATAATTATTGAATGAAAGGGCACACGCTAAAGGTTTTTGTATATTACCCTCAATCCTCATGAATATTTACTCTCATTTTTATTATACGATTTTAGTCTTAATAAACCTTTAAACATTAAATGGATAAATGCAATGATGAATTTAAAGGTCCGCTAAAAAGGTGTGATCGTTCTTTTTTGGTTGAAAAAAAAAACAAGTTTGAAGATCGATATCTCTAAAATCTTTAAAATCTTTCCAAAGGAACTCGATTCCGTCCGGCCGCATACCGGTTTTCAGAGTAAACAGAGCGTCGCTTTATCGAGGGGTTACCAATCGTACGTACAAGGTGTAGGCGTGATCGTAGCTGATTCAGTGGAATAGTGGCCTGTACCTAGGTTCGGCGTCGGGAGAAATATGGGACTCGAGGGAGGTGGTGTTAATTTCCAGCGGCCGGTACGATTTCGAAACGTCGACCGAAATTGGCGGTGCCATTTTCGTGTATTAGCTTTCTCTCCGATATTCTGTTGCGGGCAATTTCGGTATTGGACGTTTTTGGTCTATAGACGCCGAGGGTCTAGTGGCACTATTAAAAATTAGAAAAGCTTTCAACTGTAACGTCAATGAGTGCAGACATTTCGTAAGTGAATAGTTCGTCAGTACTGGATTCGTCTTCGAATCAATCGATTACGTAAAAATGGACCAACAGAGAAATATATATATATATATATATATATATATATATATATATATATATATATATATATATATTATGAAACGATTTAACTGAATTAATATTACAAATGCAAAGTGCAGAGCAAACGAAACTATTTTAAAAAGGAGACCATTTTCGCATTGCCATCAACAACTTTGGCGATATAAAAACTATTGCTTAAAACCACTTTAGACATCATCATTTTTGCAAATGACTATTTTTATATAAAATAATTAAGTTAAATGAATTTGTTAACGTTCAAAGAGACAGAACAAACAATCCCTGTATTTGTTTTGAAGACGGAATTAAATGCGGATCGTTTGGGGGTGTGGCTTCATTTACATTGAAATACAAGGTTACCCAGATATACATATATCGATTGTTACAAATTATTGTGTGATATGGAAAGCGGGTATCTAAGCAACGATTGAACTTAGTCATTGACTAGTCATTAACAAGCACTTTGTTTAAGAAAAATCAATAATTATTAATCAATAATTTGCATTCCAATTTTAAAAAAGGCATAAAGAATTTGGTAATTTTAAAAATAAATTCAATATAATTTATGATTAATGACAGTTTAATGACAATAACAAAAACTTGCTGTCATATACGGATTTAATAATTAACTGGCAATTTTGTTCAAATTTATAGTTATCCTAATCCTGAGTTACATAGCACGAGTTAATATGAATGATTTTATATATCATTGGAACAAAGGCATGTTTTCCATTTATTTGAGAATATGTTAATTTAAGCCAATGAGTTGGTTGGCTACCTTGATACATAGTAATGAATATGGTTGAGCGGCTGACAATTAATTCTCTAGCTCCAGTAATCTAGTACTATCTAAAACTACTGATAATAGAAATCGGTGTAAGGAAAACTATTCAGCAATGAACAAACGAGTTTTCGCAATTACAAATTGATAGTTAATTTTTATTAACTATTATTTTACAATAGCTATATATTAATGTTAAAGTATAAAAGTGATGCGATAACTTGCAATCATACAATAATTGCTAATTCCGCGAGGGCAAACAGCTGATTTATGCACTTTATATATACGGCTTCAACATGCATATTACGTTATGAGCATTATAATCTTACGTAGAAACCTCTCTCCAGCCTAGTGGAACATCATAAATGATCAGCTAATTTTAAACGAAGGAGTATTTTGTTGACAGTTTTTAAAATTTTAGTTTATAATCATCAATATTCTTAAGAATCAAACTAAGCAAAAAATCTAACTAAGCAATTGAACTCAAATGTATTAGCTTAGATCTTACTGGTGGTTCCGTTAACAATTTCAATACCTTACGCGTTATTAAATTTAAAAAATTCTAGTTCGACATAAAAGCTTTCTTATTATGGTGGCAAATACCACCTATGAAGTCCACTTCCAGATGAGTTTAACTTTTGGTCACTATTCAGCCAGACAATTCAACTAATAAGCGATAAAAAATCATCTATAAGCGTGACCAAACATGAATAAAATTTTTCATTGTCAGTTTAATTAGACAGGCCGATCAGCCTCACGTGTTTTCGTGTAGATTGTTATGATCGCCATCGGAATTGTAGTGAAAATTTCTTAATATACTTTACCTCACGAACACAGCAGTTACACAAACATCAAACCAACACTAAAAGTTTATATTATAGTATTATCAAAGCTATAAAACTTACAGCGTGATTTTTTAAAATATATTTTCTTACTATACAACATCGCAACCCGATTATGTCAGAGGAATTAACGACATATTAAAAAAAGAAAGACATTCATGAGTTACTTTAAACAAATAAACTTTATAACGGACTATTAAAATCTATTCCGACACCTTCGAGATCACGAATCGAGATAAAATATGAGTTATAATTATTCTGGTTTTGAATTAGTTTTTTTTTTTACAACGATGACGATGAAATATAGATGCCATTCGAATTTGATGTTAATTACATACGAGTTATTTATAAGATAAAACAGTACCACTTTATTATTTTTTTGTTTAAGTGCTAATAAGAAATTGTCAAGGAATTTAATCCGCATAATCTAAGATTGATGTTAAAAATGTAGGTATTTATCTAATATATTTAATATAGTTTGTCGAAAACTCGATATTTGAAATTTGAATTTGAATTGATATTTAGAAATTTTTATGAGTTGATAGCTGATGAGGATGCAGTCTTCAAATGGAGACCAGGACACGGAAAATGGATCATGGGAGCTCCGAGAGCGACTGGACTGACGATCACTAGACTAGGAAACCGTTAATTTCAAATGACACAGGACGGTCATTGTTGCACCAATAAGGGGGTTCTTTACGGATGTTCCACGACAACAATTGTAGGTATAGATAGGTGTCATCGATTGACTCTCGGACAAACTATAATAAGTACAAACATAGTAGGTACCTCTACTGTCGCAGTAGTGTTGCATTTCCAAATTAGACCAGACTGACATATTGATCATCATCACAATTGAGCATTTGGAAAAACATATGTTGTATTCGATAACCTACCGGCCACGACGCATTTTCTGGACTTTCTGTCACTATATCACTACTCATAAAATTGAGTGCCAAATTATGTTATGTGCTTGCAGACTCATAACAGCAGTGAAGAATCCGAACAAAACCTAATATGAAAGCAGTTCAAGCTAATATGAACCTTAATGTCGTTATGATTAAACGGTTTATAATTTAATTTATTTTTATTGTATTTAAATCTCAACGGGCGCGTTGTCCGTGCTTTTTTTTTGTTGATGTGTCTCAACTTTAATTTATTTTAACGTTATTTTAATGTACCTGTATGTTTATACCCAGACAGCATTACAATATAGGTTTCAGAAAATAATTTATTTTATTAATTTAATTAGGAAAATAAATTACACTGCCAAATATCAATTTCTTATGAATGTCTATAAAACCTTTCCTATGAAATTACCCTATTTTATTTTTATTATATTGAAATATAAATAAAAAAAATATATAAATTTTTCACAACAATTATATGCCTCCTATGTATATATGTGCAGACTCTGTTGCTCTTAGATAAGATACTTAGCTTGAAGAGATAGAGATGAAGAGCAGTAGAACAGTAGACAAGGCTAAATAACTGAATACATTTACAAATCAGAAAGAGACAACAATATTTGTTATACTTGAACTAGTTAATGACAAATTGATAATTTCTGTGTTCAAATATATATAATAGAGCATACACATAATGTGTTCTTATAAAAAAGTAACCACTACAGAATTAAAAAGTATACTTACGTACTGTTGAGTTCGGCAACGGGATGCAATATAGCGCGACATGCAGATAATAAAAACAGTATTAGTTCATGAACACGTTAACATTCGTGTTTATTTAAATTTTTTACAAAAATAACAGAATTCTGAATACACTTCGTTACATGTGTTAACATATTACTATCCATTAAACTGATTTTAATCATTCCTTATCTGTTGTTACACTTTTTTAAAATAATACTAATACTGTCGTCAACCGACACTTTTTTTTATTGTACAAAAAGGCGGACGATGGTAATTGGTCACCAACGCCATTAGACATTGGCATTGTAAGAGATGTTACCATCGCTTACATCGCCAATGCGTCACCAACCTTAGGAACTAAGATGTTATGTCCCTTATGCCTGTAATTATATTGGCTCTCGCCCTTCATACCGGAACACTTCAATAGCAAGCACTGCTGTTTTGCGGTACAATATGTGGTGAGTGGGTAGTACCAACCCAGACGAGCTTGCATAAAACCCTACCACCAAGTATTCGCTTGGAGCTACTACTATAAATATGATGAATATGATTGCTATTATTTTATTATTTAAACTTAATTAATTATAAAACATAACATCCTATTTTTGAAGAGTAAAGAACAAACTATTCTTTAATTTAAATATACCATGGATATATATATTAAGAATTATAAATATTATAATCGTTTAGCTTCTTATTTCTCGCTTAAGAAAATTGACATTAATCTTTGGAAATTTTCAAGTCACCAGTAAGCCAAAATGACCGCGAGTTCGAACCCGCTTGTTTACATTGCCTATTTTTTTAATTGAAATAAACGTTATTATATAACGTATCAATACCTGCCTCCACTATTTACTAGAAAATTATTTATTGCTATGCATAGAATTTGTTTGTGTAACTACACAGAAAATAATAACGAGGAGAAAATAATAAGAAAAATTGTACTGCTATTATACATGCGAATTTGTGTGATCTATGATAGGGCATTTTTTACATTACATTACACCCACCAGCTGCCCACCACCCAGTGCGCGGGCAAAAATTATTCTGCAATAAAGGAACATACGCAGTACTGTTCGGTGATAGAATACGAACGTAGAAGCCAAACTTATAAGCTTTATTTGGGATATCGATAAAATATGTTCAAAACCAAAAAAAAACAAAAGATTTTTAGACTATAGCGTGACTTGGAAAATAAACTTTCGCTTCCTAATTCCGAATACATACTATATTTGTATTCATAGTATCTAAAAACAAATAATCACGCGCAGAAATTATTTTAATATGAAATTAAAATAAAAACAGTTATGATATTACTCGTACAAAACAAATAGGTAATACGTACAATATTAATAATAATACGACGTTTACAAAATAATAGTGGACTAATACTTATGTTTTTTGCTCACATTAATGCATCATGAGACAAATCGAACTATTTGTCTAACAGAACTATTTAAAGGTTAACATTGCAAGACTTAAGACGGAAGCACCATATTAAAGTTTACTAAATTCACTCTAAATCCTAAACACATTCGCATTTTATCGTTAGACGTGTCAAGTATCGAACACCTGCCTACAAGTTCACCCCAATAAAGATAGGTATCTTTTCAACCTAAACTTTAACGCCTTGTAAACTAGTCTAGAGAGTATTTTATTTATATATATAATGCTTATAACCAAATGTTTTTGACATCTGCTATTAAAATATCTACCAGTTTTTAATTAGTCGAATATGCTAAGAATAATTAATAGGGCGGATGAAATATTACTTTCACTGTATGACGGAGTTCAATCTATATTTAATATACATTTTGTATTAACTTATATTATCGGAAATAAATTAAAATAATACAATGAGTTCATTTACTTTATAATATTGAAGCCGGTCTAACTCAGCAGATGAAACAGATGTTTATCAGTATCACGGGTTCGAATTAGGATTAATGCAATTAAAACTGCCAATTGATTTTTTATCTCTTACATGTGTACATACACACATTACATTACATTATATTAGGTATGTGTTAAGTTTCATCTCGACTAATTAAGTAGTTCGACTTGACAATGAGATAGATAAAAGTTTGTCAAACAATCTTGTAATTTTTTTTATAAAGAAAACCTTAGATGTTAGGAAAGAATGTGTTACCCGTTTGTAAACCTTAAAATACTTCAAAACGAAAATCTTGGACAACGTTTCCGGGTCAGACGGCAGCCGAATTCACTAATTTATCGCCCGCTAAGCTAATAAATTTACTGCGGGATTACATGGCTTTTGCACAAAGCAAGCTTTATAATTTGTACGATATAAATCTTTACTTTTAAATATAACGCTTAGACAAATTTCAAAGAGGCCTACTCTGGGATGCTTGTTACGAGATAAGATATCTACTGCTGGCTATATGTGTAAAGAAGAGGATAGTTAAACCCTGTATATAAGATGTCGATATGGTTTAAATAGATGAGTTTTTATTTTCTAGGTATGCTTCTGAGTAAATTAAAATGTGTCTGCATTGAAACTACAAATGTTCTCCTTAAAGAAGTTTCTGTGTGACGACCCAATATTGGGACATCTAAGAGTGTTACTGTAATAATATAATACTGTAATATCACATTTATTATTTTAATACATACTAAAAATCACCACGAGCCTACCAAAAATATTAAACCTTTGTACATCTCATAGAATATTGTACTTCATTTTTTAAACTAACATTCAACAATAGTCAAGTGAAAACTCACTATAGATACAAAATCACTAATATCAAAGAACGAGTTTGTAGAGTCAATAAAACTATCCGACTTCCGTCCCACATATCCCATAAAGTGTAAATTTTGTACAGGTTATTTTATTTTAGGTTCTTAAAGAGCAATGTTGTGTTCAGACAGGATGCGAGTTCAATGTTAACTCGATCCGATGCCGAAGCGTTTTTGGAAATTCGTTAGGAATTCAGTTACGGCGACGATTTGGCTTTTGTGGTTCCTTTGTTGGTCAGTTAATTGTTTTCGCTTTGATGCTAATTTCTGCACGGACGTACCTACATGAAACAAATCTGCCACCCGATATTCGACCTAATTGTTTACTATAATTGTAAAATAAATTGTAAGCTAGTGTGGTTAAATAAAATATTAATAATGACATGTTACCTAAACAAAATTTTATAGCTTTTATGTTACAGCTTCGAATTGGTTTTAGTAGACTCAATTATTTTCTGTAGAATCTACATTCTACATTGGTGCTCGTGAATAAAGCATATTGTTTTGATTTTGATTTCTGTAGTTAATATTGAGATAAATTATTTTTTATAACTAGATTTACGTACATATAAAGTTGTATATATTGTGTTAAAATGATGAAACTAGTTACATAACACTTATTAGTAGGCAAGTGCTGCCACCTTATTAGGTATACATGGATCTTTTTATAAGTTCGTAGTAATTAAGAATTAGGTTGTTCATCGGTAATTATGGACGACTTGGTTATATTATTATTTCCAAATTTAGTTCAATTTCCTTTCTTACTTAATGCCATTAATCAATAAAACGATTTGTTTAATATTTCAGTCGAAAATATTCATTAGTTTCAATCATTCAAATAAAAATAAATTATAAATTATGTAAACATTTGTAAGGAATCTAGCTGCGAATCCATTATTTCTATAGCTCGAATAGCTATGTATAATATATCAAAGTTATTGATGATTCTATTTTTTATTTCACGTTTTAAAAATCAACCAAATTTTTCATTTTTCGAGAACCGTCTTTAGCCGGTCATCACCTAACGCGTACTCGTATTTGATACATTTTTTCTCAATTCTAGTTGAATATTAGTAAGTGCTTAGACGCATTAAATGTTGGTGTTATTTATCTACAACATTAAGTTTAATAAGACCGGACTTCCTCTACATTAAGAATGTATTTTAAACAAACACGTCGCCCTATAGAATACCTTCAGACTTTTTCTGCGCAATTACGCGACAGTGTGACCAGGTGTCGTGGAGTAATTTGTTCCGGTGTGAACAACTTCCTAACTCGGCATATTGATTGCGTTTGCTTGTATGTCAATTAGTATAACCGGGACGATGCGTCTTCAGAGCTAATTATCATCTTGTCATTATATAGTTATGTCAGAGTGACAGGAAATTGATATGCGTATCGGATTTGATCGCGATTAAAATGAGACGACATAAGCCCTGATGTATGAGGATAGATCACTATTTCGCTTAAGTGAAACTAATAGATAACTCTTTATAATTTGTATCATTTTAATATATGTGTTTATAATTCATCTACAAACGTCATAAGGAAACTTGCTATTGTGTCACATGGGTTTAAACCAATTCGAGGTCCCGGAATAAGTTCTAAAGTTTATACTAAAAAGAACTGAAGGAATTTGTCCAAAAGTACGAATTAACGAGTTTAATTATACTTTTCTTCACGAGAGATTATTAGACGGTGACGATTAATGGTCGACCCTGATTAAACTGTTTTGATCTTCAAAATAAATGTTCAAAATATTGATTTATGTATATTAGGTACTTTTTAGGTAATTACCTAAAAAGTGTAAATGTGTAAATCTTGAAGCACTTATAGTCTCAAATTATATCATTGTACAAAGTAATGAAACTTGACACGTTCTTAACGGTCACACTTCGCTTTGTTTCCTCCATTGGTAACGGAAGAGCTGATTAATTCTCTGACCGGAAAATTGGAATTGCGATACAAAAGATATATGCTATTTTGAACGGTCATGATTCGAACTGAAGCCATTTTTAAGCTGTTATTTCATCAATGTAAATTGTCCTTACAAAATAACACTTTGTGGGACTTTGATTTAGAGCTTATTCTATCACACAACTTCAATAGTGGTACACATACACAAATAAACCAAATGAAAATGTAGTGGTTATTGCAATTTGAATCATAGTATAAGATTTACATCTAACCGTTGCGCCATCCCTGCTCAATTCTTATGTCAATAATATAGACTATAAATAGCACTAGGTCTGTCTGAGTACATTCACTGATCCTACAGTCGACCAGTTCGCTGCTATGTTCCGGTATGAAGGCTGTATGAGCAACTGTAATTATACGCACGAGTGACAAAACGTCTTCGATCCCACGGCCTGTACAGCTAACGCCATTAGTGTCTATGTGTGCAGATGTTCCTAAAGAACAGGTGATAGTTTAATCTAATTTTTACAAAATTACAAAAATAAAGGTACTTACACCCTAGACACCACGATAAACCCGCATTTGATGATGCATGAAAGAAAAAAAAGTCATAATATATAAAAATATAATATTAAAATGATTCTAGAAGAAATTACGAAATGAAACCTTGAAACCTACGAAATGTTTTAACATCACATATATACAATAATAAAGATTATCCAAATGTTTGAAATGTATAATTGTCAATATAAGTTCGCAATCTTCTTGTTCTGCCCTTAAAATCCAATTAAGCTTTTTAGCGCAACTTTCACTAAGAACAATCTAGTAAATATTCCGGTTATCCAATCGAGATAATCGGTTGGACATTTGAAGCATTAATTATGATGAGATAAAGACTGAACTTAAACAAAAAACATTCAGCGCTGGATACATTTTAAAGCGCTATCTATATTCATATTACATCGCTTGACAGTTTACATTCATAAACGCTAGTCTATTGGAAGAATTACATATAAGAGTCTCAAGATCCTGGGTTCGAATCTGTGTAGACAATAAAAAGAGATTAAGTTTTTCTGTCGAATAATTGTCAGTGTTTATTATGTCTCGTTAGTACGTTCAGTCGTTGGACCTGCGCCTGAACTTTTTAGATCGTGACGATTTGCCGTCTCATCGGTTTATAGGAATGAGTACTTTATCACCATAATGTTAGCAATTGGCTCCTTTGAGAAAGGCCGCCGTTGCCAAATTCGGCTTGGTAGTCACCATCGTTGTCGAATGCGCTAATCGGACTACCAGTACGATTTGTATTTTTTTGCGTTTGATAGTCCGTTTATTGGTGTAGGCTGTAAAGCGATATAACTTCGCTACGGCCATAAGGAGCAGTAACCATAAACGTCAACTAATATGGTAAACTGCATTATATCGTATGAGTAAAGTAACTACGTACATTTATATTTTGAAGTAAAATTTTATATTTCAAGCGGTTTTATACATTTAGTATTTATTCATTGCGGGATTAAACCTAAAGTCTTGACAAATACCGGTTTCTTACCCGTATGAACTATGAAGTTGAGACTATATTTACTTGAAGTAATAAAATAATTTATAATTACCCATCTTCCTTGCGTTTTAGTTTATAATGCCTTACCGTGAAGGGATCCTGAAACAAAAAATAAATATATATGTAAAAATGAAGTTTTAGTCATCAAATGGGTTTTAACCAAAAAATAATCGTCAGACGTAGAGACATTACGATGTTTACAAGAGTTGTAATAATACATACGGCTTTATTTAAACTTAAGCAGGTTTTTTTTTTAAATTAATAATCATAATGTTCCTGTTTAACGTCATAATATATAAACGTATATGTTTAATCAAAATCTTATCAGCGAGCGATATTGAATAACACGGACACAAATTGTTGCATTAAAAATATTAGTAAGTATTTAAGTTTTCATTACATTCATCTTATAAAAGATTTATTTTAAGTAGCACGAGTAACATGTCGACATTGAACATTTCTTTTATAAATTAATTTTATATACATATATTAATGAAATAGTGCAAGACATTTTCAAAACATATAAAAACTCGTCTGAATGCTTCCTATTGACTGTCGGTTGGCTCAAATTTCGCATAGAGAGTCTCACGGCCGAATACTGAAACGTCATTCTAATATTAAGTGCAACTTAATTAATTTAAGACCTTTCGCATACTAATTTCAATGTTAAGTAGTATTTAACTAAGTGTTTGTTTGAGGGAAGTTTCAGTATACGACCGTAAATTGTTCAACCTTAACTGGGAAATGCATACATTCTTATTACCTGTACATGATCATTATCGTTACTCTAATTAGTTTTAATTATGTTATATATGTTTTATTAGTAAAAGATACAATATACTATAGTACACTTATGTCTTATAGGCTTTCCACTTATTTAATTCCAACTTTATAAGTAAATACACAAACTTAACTTTCTTCAAATATTTGTTATTAATACTGCGTATCGCAATGTGTTTAAATAAATATTACAATTTTACACCTCGCAACAGCTAAAATATATTTGTAAATAGGTGTTAGTTTATATAATATCAAACGAACTTGTACAAAATAAACGTAGCGAAGTAATTAAACCTTAACACTTTTATGTTTGAATAATTTAAAAACATAAAAAGCATTTTTAGTAACCAAAGCTATTTAAAACGTCCTACTCGACTCAACTCTTCCAACAGTAAAACGACCAATGAGAGCGAATAGAGAAACACAAAAAAATAGGGACATTAGCACTTTACCTTTCCCCCTTCGAAATAAAAACAAAACGTGTATGACCATTAAACTCTGAGCATCCCCATAACGTACCGAGCTCTCACTGAATCGCGTACTAAACTGGAAAAAAAAATTGACAAAAAGTAAAGACTCATTCCCATGGACAGACCGTTCGACTACGTTTTAATACACCCATAATCTTCGATCGATGGATATGAAATATGTAATGCGGCTAATAGGCTTCGGCGTAGCTTCCTCAGCGGTCGAACCAATTTCGCCGATGGTAATACCTTTAATAATCCTATCATCACCGTGCCGCATGCATGCGATGTAATGACCGCTATTGACGCCAATAATGCCAGTAATGCACCTTAATTCAATAAATCTATTTGAGTTCCGGTCGTGATCGTTTTAATTTAAAAATTAAAATACGCGAATTACTGGCAATTTTCGAGCGATGCTTTAAAATGTATATTACACTTTTTAAATAGGTCGAATAGCAGTCAGTATGAGAATCGTCGTCTAAACTCGTTAAGAAACTTAATTCGAACTCAAATAAATAAACGAATAGGAAATCCGAGCGATTAATCTCAATCATAAAACCGCGGAACAGTAAATAATTAGTCATCGAATGTCGTTACGAGTAATGCGTGTCGCCCGTGTAAATGATACTTTCGTATGAATATGAGCGTGGTGAATGAGGATTTCTAAAATAAGAGGTAATTTATTATAGAGAGCAGTGCAGGCAGTGACGCAAACACTCGTCGACAGTTATTAAGCGTTAGAACACTGCATCAAAATGAAGCGAACTCGATACACTCGGAGATATCGTCTCTTTTGCGTGTGGCGTCCATTCGAAACTAGTTCATACATCAACCCGTTGACAAATAACTTCTCATTATTCTTTCTCTCGCTCTAGCTCCGTTAATATTAATACACTCGATTTTTGCCGTTCCATCGATGTGTTACAGATCGATAATTTTAATATCGATTTTGATAGATCGTTCGCGCGTTAACCTATAAAAAAACGTCGTCAGTTCGATGTTTTAATCTCGCATTAAAGGCTCATAATTACGTCGTGTACAGATCGGGTAGATAATTGTTTTTTTCGTGCCGCGACTAAACATTGTGAATTTAATTGCGGGCCTGTTAGCGCGCACCCCGAGGACGTGTCGTTAATAGTGCGTTGTCTCTTCATTTTGTTTGAACGTTCACTGACTCTGTTATTTCGGAGCGACTAATAAATTGCGCGATGACAGGTGTCAGCTGCTCAAACGCCTCTGCACTCTTGCGTCCATGTCTCATTCCTCACGCTCTACTCCTAAATTCTCTTATTTTATCAACGCTACGTTCAATTTTCGTTTCGTTCTCTCGCAATTCTATTTGTTTGCGTTAACGCTATAGTTGCAATCCGGTGATTCTGGTTCGCAAGTTTTTGCCTCACGATTCCTATATTACATGTTTTCTAAAAAAATAACTCAACGACACAAAGTGAAGTTTATTATTTCAATATATTTATGTCGCCGTTGGCATTTTAGTAGTCTATCGTATGTTTACAATAAATCGATTTTATTACTTGTTTTACATTTGAAAAATTAATGATCTTACAATTGATTAGCAGGTGCTCGTTCGGTATAATTTATATTACGAGCGGACGTTTATTATGTTCTGTTACGCAAAGTCATGTTTCGCCAGTATGCCTCCGGTAGATCTGTGTGAAACTACTTTGAAAAGAATTCAAGTATTTCATTGAAATTGCTGTAAGACAAGAGACATGAAATGCATTGGATAGTTTATGTGGTTATAAATAAAATGTCGGTACGGGTAGGACCGAAAGAAGATTTATACGGCTCGAAGTCGGAAAGCGCTTGACAATTGGCTCGGCATAACTACTATTTGATTGACGCTCTCGACTCACTCCTCTGTCATTGAAGTCGTAAATATTTATGCAATTAGGTCCAACTCAAACACAACTAGTTAATTAGATGCGACATATAATTTATGCAATCCTACATATGTACACAGCTATAGCAAAGTAAACTTGCTCGGACATGTTAATACGTAATATTCCACACATCGAGTTCAACAACCTGGTAGATTACAATCCGAAATATAATCTTAACAAGCACAAATATAAAGGATATAAGCGGTTAAACATCCGACTTACAAACCAATAATGAACGCATTCGATTCGATAAAGCTAAAGATAACCAATCTGTTTCCTTAAAAAAGGACAAAGAGGTGCGATATAAATCAGAGATATACGTATTTCTTTTTACTATCGTTAATTACAGAAGGGTATATATAAATAAAGGACGCGCCCATTGACGCGGCTCGAGGCGATCGCTGCGGCGCGCCGTGTCGCTACAAGAAAATGCACTTATGTGCCGGCCTGTGAAAAACTGTTTTCGACCGCTGTCGTCGGTTAGTTGCGCCGAGATCTGAGCTTAGAGTCATCGCCTTGGAGGTTACGAATGTAACCGATGTACCTGATTTAATAAATACAGCTCGGTGCAACATTCAGTTTTCCGGCATTAGTTGTTTATACAGTCTGACGTCATCGTGACATTTCTTTTACGTTTGTTTTAGGTTTAAGTGTCGCTATAAATACTATGTTGGTAACATGTGGTTCGCGGTGGTCTGATCTTGAGTGTGACATATGACGGTTATACCATTGTTTCGATAAAATCACACAATCACAAATGTATAAACTTATAGCTGATTCATAGACTTTAAACCGGTTTTTTTTTAATATTAAAATCTATTTGATTTATAGTCAACTACGTCGATATTTATATTGTTTACAAGTTAAATAAAAATGTCCTTGAAAAAACCTTGGCGAGTATTATCAATCTTCCATTAAGATTCGCGTGTCCAAATAACTGGGCTATCACGGCTCGAAAACAGATTAAGTATTTTTACTATCAATGAAAACAACATATTTAAATATCACTATTGTATACTAATATATTATAGTCTAATTACATCGCGTGTGATTTCAATCTTCTAGATAATCAAGATACCGGTACAATTATTAAATATATCTAAAATAAAATTAATCCAACAATTCGATTCTTCCGAATACTACGAAGGACGTACCTCATATATTCGATCAAAAATTCGACCCATAAACCCGTCAGCGGGAGCATAAAAACAAACAGAAGTCAGTTTATTAATACAAATAAATTGTCTGAGCAGGAATGAATATCGATAAATTGAAAAGGTAAAACATATCATCGATTATAAGCAGCTGGCGGGCATTATGCAAAACGGAACAATTCAATGGCGGTAGCGGGCCGGGTAATTGAAAACTATGCTACTATGCTTCGATACTTCGATACTACGCGTCCCTTTCGCGTTCCGTTAACCCTTTTTTTTCTCGATTTTGTCCCGTAATTGTTTTTGTTAAATGTATATTTTGACAGTTTTAATGCGTTCGTTTTGGTTTATAAAAATAAATGATTAACATTTTCTTTTAGGTTCGGATCAAGAACTTAAGATGTATTTAAAAAAAAACGGATTTAATTTTATAAGTTAGTTTTTTTATTATTGAATCTTTTATTCGCATTGATTTTATTAATAAAACTAAAAAACTTGTTATCACAGATACTAAGGTTAATTATTATAATCATAAACCAACAATAACCTACCTGTTTGTTCAAGCAAATTTCCCATACACAATACACGAGTTGAGCCAAAGTTAGCGACTTGGCCGAAACTTGGCAATTTACATAAATCTAAAACTTCTTGACAAAGGCCTTATTAAAATCTCCGAAAGAACTTTAATTTGACTTGGCAGCATCATCATTAATCTTCGGGGCACAACTTCTAACTTATAATACTAACAATATCTCGAGTTAATATTCCGATGATAAATCTTATGATATGTAGAAAGAAAAATTAATTAATTAATGTTCAAATTTAATTATATAAAGTAATATAATTAATATCAGTTGAACTGCCTTTTATTGTTAGTTAAATAATTATATTAGCGATATAATTATATATATTTCTAATTGCCTCGTTGGTTTAGCGGCCAGATATAACGCCGCAGAACCCGAGGCCATGGGTTCAACTTCCAGGTCGGGGGTATATTCACGAATAAACAACTCTTTAATTTAGCGGGTTAATAGCCAAATATGTCGATCCAGAATATATACATTTTTATTACGTCAGATAACTAAGATATTCCAATTTCAAACAAGTCAAATAATTCTTTATTCAAGTAGGCTTATATTAATTGCACTTTTAAATCGTCATTATACATTATTGTATATACTAGATCGGTATGTAGATTCTACGGAGAAGAACCGGTAAGTAACTCGGTGATTACTTTTCACTCTTTTAATTAACGAATCAATTATTTGAATATCCTGCTTAGAAATCAACAAATAGTAACTGCACGCTTTTTTATTACTTATTTATATAATCGAAATCAAAATGAAAGTCCTAATCGTTGAAACTATTAATGTATAATTAACTGTGTGATTTGTGGAGTGATGGATTGATGAGACGTACCATAAAATCTCTATATATATATATATATATATATATCTTGCATCGTTTGGATGACATTGACACTACGGAGTATGTAACAGCGATCCTGATAAAGATAATAATTATATCAAATATGAATTATAAATAAAAATTATAAGCAAAATCAATTCAAAACTTAACAGAACACTGTTACATGTACAAGTGAAAGAAATTAATCTTAAATAAAATTATTAAAACACTTAAGGGAGTACTATTAAAAGTTTTAAATACATATTAGGCACATAAAATGTTAAACTTGCCCGAAACCCGCAATCTTCGATTGGAATACACATCGTCTATCCACTGAGTCACCTCGGTTCCGTTAACCGCACGTATTTATAAAATTTATTATAAAAACGTAAAATTAACTTCAGATGTAATTAATGCAAATTTACCACGTATCGAAATAGATGAGACAATTGTTCGCCTGTTTACCCCATCTGTAGTTAATTTTATGTAATCAATTGATTGTCGCACTTAACCCGTCCCACAGTGGTTGGACGTAAATCTTTCTAAAGGGGCGTGTTCAAGACTAGATAAAACCGCTGCGTTGTTTAATAAGGACGCGTTTTGTTTAACGAAAAGGAATTACATTTTTTTTTAATGTAATTAATTTTATTTTAAAACATTACGTATGTTTATGTTAGTTCAGTAATTTTTTTTTTTGTAAATTTTGCCACATACGCACAATATATACTTATAAGAAAACCGTTGCCGTGTAATTAATTGCCATTGTGAACATAAAGTATATTAATATAATTATGAAAAGTAGTTTTAAAACTTAGGACATTCATACTGAATGTTGACTCCGCATTATTAAAGTTTCTTAGTTATGTGATGAAAATAGTCCAATGAATATCAAAAAAGATAATTATAAATATTTAATAACAAACATTTTTTTCGTAATATAAACATTAACTAACTTTAAATATTAATTTACGAAAATTCACAAAAAGCGTTTCAGTCGCGGTCATAATAACTTAGCTGTACATAACATAATCTTTTATTGGACCGACCGTTTCGCAAATAAAAGTCCGAATCGAGTTTTCGTGATAGCGTTTATCTTTCATCTCGCTTGTCTTTGCATTTGCTTAAACAAATAGAGGCCTCGTCGGGTAGGCAGGTCCTAATTAAAAACTATATTCAACCGTCGTATATTACACAGATGGTGGCCTCGAGCCCTTACTCACTCAGCCCGGCCACCTCCCAGTCGTTTAGTGTTTATAGCTTCACTGGGCTACGGTTCCTTAGAAGCATTTTACGCGACCGCATAATGAATCAACCGCTTTTTTTTATTTTTGTTTATTTTCATAGATTGCCATCCGCATTCCGTATAATTAATATGTACCTACAACGCGTTACAAAAGTCGCTTTTTATATTCATCATAGATGCTAAACTTTCTCCGCTCCGAACTTAATACAATACAGGTTATTAAAACACTCGACATACTAACGAGATAACAGCCCCGTGATATTTCATTCATAATCAGAAGCCAATTAAAGAACAAATTACAAATAGAATCAAACAACATAAAAATAATTACAAACAATATCGAATTGAATGTCCGATCGGTGGGTAATTAGAAACAATTGGAGATGCTGAAATATTGATGGGAGATGGCATCCGAGTCTTGTTTATACTGCCCGGCCCACCTCGTACTAAAAATGCGATCATATCTTTTATATTATAATGGGTTTCCGTGGCGGCACCTCAACCGATAATTGTATAGAATATCGACGATGATTCCAGTCTTTGCTTGTCTGAAACGAAACTTGGTATACACTACACGAATAAACCTTTCTAATTGAGAAATAATTTGCAGTTTCGTTAGATTTGCTTCGAAAATATTATTATAACACTTTATATCTCTCTTTGGTACTATTGCATACTAAAAAGATAAGTTTTTTAAATTAAGAGTTTAATATAATTTTCTTAAAAAGACACCGAAACGAAGTGAAGAATTACGATTTGTATCGAACTGATATTGGATAAAGGACGAAGTCAATATTTTTTTCTATACAAACAAAACCCCGATAACAATTTAATTATTAGTATGTATAGATGTATGGATAAAACTCATATTGAATCGGGCCGTGGTACCCCCGGCCCCGCCCGGCTTGATAAAGCTTAAATCAACACTCGAAGGAATTACAGCCGAGACACACTTCATCACCGATGCGACTTGTGATTAACTATCGCCGCCCTCTGGATCCGCTCCGCGGGACCAGCTCGACACACCCAGCCATTCCCCGATTGTAATGACACGAAATGTTGGAATCCCGATTTAATTATGCCATGCGATTTTTCGATTCAGCTTTACCAACATTATTTTATTCATAAGGTTTTTTTTTTATTTCAGTCAAAAGAAACAGTAAGCTCTGCATACTCCTTTTATAATAATTACTCAAAATCAATTAATCAATCACTTTCGATAATTATTATAAAAGAGGCTGATGCAGGTCGTGTGTTCTTATCATATAATCAATATGGCGGTCACTTGAAACAATGTTTGATTTTTATTATAAAATTTACCTTTACAAAAGATTTTAGCAGTTACTTATTATTTATGAATAACTGTGTTATTTATGTAGTTCTTATGTTTTTAAAAGCCTACTTTCTACGAAACATTGCTATTAAGACTCATGTATTGTACTTTAAAGATATTATTTTCGAGATAATAACTCACGCATTTAAAAATATTTATACTGAATAATACTAACTTGGTTGAATAAATAGTGACGGACTGTGATACGTGTTAACGAGTGACGCCTCTAGTCTGGGCAATTGTTCTAGTTCATATTGAACTGTATCAATTAATGACACAATCGACATGATGCCTAGGTCAATTAGTTGATAGACACTTGACATATATGACTATTTAGCCACATTTAACGTTTCCAAAATCAAACGATTCAACCGTGAGGCAAAATTTAAAGATTAAATATTTTCTGATGACGCAATAAAAGTAAATAAAGACAACGGCTTGGAGCTTATTCCACCGCGTGGCTTATATTTACGGATTGCGGAAACAAATGGGAATTGTTTTCATCCGAATCGTTCTGGTTTCTTCGCGTTTACCTTTACCAGTGAAATACTTCACAAGTTAACCTCATGAAAATTCTTACGAAGGTTTTAACCTACAATCTTCGGTAAAAATTGACGTGTTCTAGCCATTGGACTGTCTCGATATTAACGAAATAAGAAAGAGGACAAGTACAATAAAAAATAGACACTGTTTTCAACTCATTCTTCGATCGAAAACTTCGATACTGGAACACCTCGGAGTTCCGATCCATTGTTACTGATGAATTGACGAGACGACATTTGAATTGATATTTGTCAAGAAATGACAGACGCATGTCAAATATTGTGACAAAGAATATAACATTTGTAGAAGTACCGTATATTGTTGGAAATTATCAAAGATTAATTTCATATTTGAACTTATTTAGAGATTTTATTTATTATAGTATTTAATCTGTTGCATAGGAACTTAAGCCACATCTCTTACAATACAAAGGAATTTCTTCGTAACATGTTTTAAAAAAAATAATGTGATCTTTTCTTCTTCAATCTATAGCAGATGATACAGAGTATACTACTAAAAGAAATAGTATTTTATGTATGCAAAGCTTTTGCATATTTTATATCGAAAATGATAATACTTAGAGAATTATTTATTTCATATTTCCAGCAATTTAAAAAGCAATACCACTCGCCCAAAATATGCCTATTGGTGTTCTCGTAAACTTTTGAACAAGACAATTCGTTTTAAAATTTGATTAATTAAAAGTTTCTGCAAAAATAAAGATATTAAAGCAAGGGTTGCGTATTTCTTTTGTATCTTATAAAGCGAAGTTTTTCACTGAAACAACGTTCAAAATTCTGCGGTGAAAGTTCCACGATAACGTATACGCCGCAGGCGCGGAGATCATCAACGAGGCCTCTTATAAACTTAAATCTTTTCAGTAAATAGATAAAAGGGTATAACCCTGAAATATTGGAAAAGTATTTGAAAATACTGAGATGATTTTTTTCGTAGAATTTATAATTTCGTTTTCAAAATTACAAACGAAGATTTAAAGAGACGGAACTTTTCAAACAATATCATTGATTTGAGTTTATTCATCAACGGTTTATACTTTTTTTTTCTTAAATATTGAATATGATTAAGTGTCTGGATAATTATTTTATGTAGCCATTTCATAATAATGACAGATAATGTATGAAACGACATGATTATTTTACTTAGCCGCTTAATTATTTTGTAATTAAGTCAATAATCTAAATTTATAGAGAAAAACTTCGAAGCGCAGGTGCTACTTTTATAATAATTTTATATACTAAAACCTTTTCTTTTTTACTAGTTTTTTTCAGCTCGGAATTACAAAACACGTCGCCTCATTTATATAGATATTTAAACGTAACTTTTTGACGATTGTGTTTTAGATGCTTTTAGTTAGAAAATAAGACATACTTTGAAGCTACAGTATAATTATCCAGTATAATGATAAATAACTTTATTATTATAATAACCCTATAGATTAATTAAGTTTCAAGCGAACAGTGTTATACTGCGAGATAAAAATAAGTCTATATTTTAAGCTCAAGGATACTATTCATGTGTTTCGTCATAAACGATTTCGTTTTCGACGGACGTGCCCAGATACATTAATAATATTTAATAAATTCGAGAGCTTCGTTGGCTAGTTTATAAGACCGAAGGCCCCAAGATTCATACTCCGGATTACGGCAATGTAAAGTTTTTTTTGATATTTCTGTCAACAAATTCTCAGTAGCAAGCCGGAATCCGGAAATGGCACTGGTGACACTCCCGTGCTTCTAAAAGCACGTGAAGGCTTTGGTCCTGCAACTCTTTCCGTTCATATCGGACTTCATCGAATCATAAGAGCGAGGATATAGGCTATAGAGAGTTCACTTGTGTTTGTGCATAAACCTGTGTGCTATAATATGCTATAATCTCTTGAAAATCGCCGCTGTAGTAGAATTGGTGAAGTGGACATCATATTGTAACACTAACACTGCTTACATGTATTACATACACAATGTACGGGTAAGCAGTTTGTTTTTATTGTATAGGAAGGCAGACGAGTATATGGGACACCTGATGGTAAGTGGTCACCAACGCCCATAGACAATGGCATTGAAAGAAATGTTAACCATCGCTTAAATCGCCAATGCACCACCAACCTTGGAAACTAAGATGTTATTTCCCTTGTGCCTGTAATTACACTGGCTCACTCACCCTTCAAACCGGAATACAACAGTACTAAGTACTGTTGTTTGTGCTAGAATATCTGATGAGTGGGTGGTACCTACCCAGATAAGCTTGCACAAAGCTCTACCACCAAGTTGTAAATAATGTCACCTACAGCCTTATTAAAGTATGTCACGTACATATGCGGATAACATATATTAATCGCATTATTAACTTTGTTCTTTAACAAAATATAATTATTCAGGTATCGTTTTTTAAAATTTTGATAAACAAAGTTACAATTTTAAAAAGTTACATACGTTCGGACTCTGTATATTAACTTAGGTACGTACTTACTGATTTCGTTTAAGATTACAATACGTTACTTGAAAACAGACTAATTATTGTTAAATACCAGTTGGGTTATATGTATATCGTATTGTAAATAGCTTTTCCAAAAATTAGTCATAATTTTCATAACCGACTCCTACCCTCCTATCCCAATTTCAAAACGTAAGATAATGAGTTCGTTACAAAATAATATTTGAACTAAAATAGCTACAGCAATCTTCAGAGCCGGAACCTCAAGAGATTATCCGCCGTCGGATGAAACAATGGGTTTACATGGCATAACAATGGACTGTCTTGTTCGAAAATTATTAAAATTTAATTTGATACAAATATAGTGAATTAATTAAATCCATAATACGTATGATCCTAACATTGTTTTGTCGGCTTACAAATATAATTTGCTATTATTTTTTTAGTCAAAGTAGTATTGAAAAATAAAACGAATACCTACAATAAACCTTAGCGTATATATTAAACAGCTGGACCTCAAAGAAACACAGACAAATGGGTTTTCGTAACGCAAAATTCAAAGCAAACACAACCTACTAAACACAATAAAATAAACTATGAGTAGAAAAAAAGAAACAGTTCAACTTAACACAGCAAAATAAATGCGCAATATATTATTATTAATAATATATAATATAATTAATTATAAATTATTATTATATATTACAAAATAAATGGCACTCATAGTACACGATATATTATTAAAAATATTTCTATTCACGCGGTTCACCAGTCCATTTATCGCTCTATGATAACGAAAATCTTATCAAGGAGATCACAATCAGAGACTTAGATATCTCACGCGTATATTTACTCATATAACATACAATATACGAGCCGTTAACACTTATATACGATACACTAAGTACATGTACTTGTGCTTAATGCAGAAACGCTGTCTATACATATATACGTATTTATATAATTTGAATATTGAGATTATCCTAAATGGCATCAAACTTTATTGTTACTGATTCATTTTTTGACATCTGAGTCACAGGATTGTGAGTTGTCATGATTGTGGTCGATTTTACAATACACAACAAGCTATAGGATGGAAAACGTTGTGTCTCTTGTGTCTGAACTGATACTATAATCTGGATCAACGGTGGTAGATTAACTTACCAGTGGGCGGTATTTACTTATGTAAATTGTTTGGAAAGTGTATGTAGTATGTACTAACCATTCGTCTTAAGCAGATAGCACCAGCTATTTTAATTCATTACTTTTAAAATCAACCAAAGTGACGAAATATTTACAAATTCTAATCGATCAATTATATACATGTTGAATGATCCTTCAACGCGTATATTTCGTTGGAGCATGCTCGCTAACAGATACCAATTCGACGATACCCTGTTCCGTGCCCGCGCCGTAATGAGGCCGCCGTACCGCGAATTCGGTACCGCCGTGGGCAAATTCCCGATGCTCGCACCTACCGCTGCAAGCGGCCTTTGCCAATTAGCCTTAAAATAATGTACTTGTTTTATATTTCCACCAGAGTGCGGCGTGTTCATCCCCGTACGCCCGGGGAGGTCATGCCGCTGCCCTCTCGTTTAAACACAGAAGTACCACGAGTACGTAATATAATTACAAAGGGACACGCTTGAACTTCGGTTACCGGTGTGCAACGTTTTGTGTGTAAAATGATCCCCATAATAATCTAGTGGAAGCGCGTTCATTAGTGTGTAGTATTGTCCCGGGTCGCGGCTATTGTTTGCTTAACGATGTCGGGACTTTAATTTACATTGTTATTAACTTATTGTATAAACATCTTAGCTAATCTAAGTGGCTTGTTTATCGAGAAAGTTTAGTATTCTTGTTATATTATATTATGTTAAATATGATTACGAGTCACCGTACAAAGAAATGTAGGCTAACGTTTTTATCGTCCGATAAATTACTCCAATCATAAAACACTCTTAATGATTATCAAACGGCAAACACGACGCAGTGTGTGCATACTTTTAATACGCATTAAGCGACACCAGCCTATTTAAACTACAAATAACACAACCGCTCTGAAGATTTAAGTAAGCCTGAATAAATAATCAATTTAGCCCGGGCCGCGTGGCTTCTGATAGATAGCCACAATAGCGAGCGGATGATATATACGGCGTGGCGCGACGATAAATATTCCGAGACAAATGCTTAGAGCGTCTCCGGAGAGTTGCGGTGACACTAAATTTAAAAGCTTCAATTGTACAGAAATAACCGAAACACGGTTAAGATCTTTCGAAAACAAATCGTGTATCGGGCGTTCGACGACAATCGTGATTGACTGCGCAAGTGAACGTCACTAATATAAACAAATTAATAGGGTGCCAGTCTACCCGCGGTGGCGGATATTATTTAGACCGCTTTGACGCACGAGAGCGGCGAATGAGCGACAGCATCGCGTTCGAGCGCTCGCATCTTTACAGGCTTTGAGAAAAAAATATTTGACGAGCTAGCTGTAAATCAGAGCCGCCTTACGCTTACTTTCGATTTTATAACATACGTATCCTGTCTCGCTGTGGTGTCACGTTTATTATGAAGGAAATATAACTCTTGCGTGATAATTTTTATGAATCCGAGTCATATTTTATTACACTAGATAGTTTTATTGTTTTATGAAATCGAATAACGTTTTGTGTTATTTTTATGCAACCGACTTTTAGCCTCCATTATCTACGCCCATTAACATGTTACATGTGTTTAGGGGCGCCTTATCAGGACGGGGGCAATTTTAAGAATGAGTGTGCCTATAAATAAAGGAGTCTTTACATTAATTATGAGCTTAATTATGTTTGAATCCCTTTGATTTACAAGCCGCTCATTGCCGCCGCAAACGAATTGTACTGGCTTAACCGAGTCTCGCGCTGCCTACGCTTCGTGGTTATAATTATTTTTGTCTTGACTGTACCGAACAACGGATATAGACAGAGATGAAAGTGAATTCAGACGTGTCGACGCCTGTACCATTTGCAAGGATTAGCTCAGAGCGTTCGAAAAAACACGTGTCGTATACTGCTTTCAGTAACGCATACACGTGCACAACATTTTAAATGACAATATAAAAATATTCCATTTTTAAATTACTGACATTCTACATTCGCGTGCTTAATTCGAAATGACAGATGTTTCGAAAGAATTATTTTCTAATACGAGTAATATTTATATCTATTTCAATAACATGATAATGTTTTACGAATTCCAGACAGTAAAATATATGGGAAACATATCCAAAACGCGAGCTGTTCGCGGATTGCCCGGGGCGGGCGCGTGTACGCCGCAAGTGCCACGTACAAATATGATACACCCTCGTACGCCACATTTCAATATAAAATTCACTTTGGATCTATAATTTTCACTATTTTACATTGGAATAAAAAAGAAATCATTTACAATGGTAGCAAATATTTTAGGTAAGTAGGTATATAAAATAAATATAATTGCAATGTACTAGAAAAAAAAGTAAGTATATCATCATTTTAGTAAATACTAATATTAGTATTTTAATTAAATCGTTCAAGAAAACTTTAGTAATTTATTAATTATAAGCTATAGCTATTGGTCAGTAGCATGTTAAGCCAAAATTTTATCTATTGATCCCAAGCCAAGCCCATTCACCATCTACGAAATAGACCGTTGGTAGCAACACGCCATCGATCATGGAGAGATGGGCGCAATCCTGAATGCGCTAAGGACAATCGGGCGGCCGGCCTAGCTGTGCCAGTATTTAGAAACAATAGCTGCGCACTGCAATTAGTTTATCGGATAGATGCTGGTCGAATGTGTCGTAAATCTACCCTCGCCACCAGGCGCTGTACGGGACGCCGTATGGAACCCGCTCGGTTAATTAATGTGCCGCGGTGAACTGGGGATTCGGTATTCCCCAGCCGGCTTGCGTAAATTTTGCACCCATCTCCCTGATGTACGATAGCTCGATTCAGCCAAATTAAAACTCGACGCCTAAACACGCTGTCGGAGTATTTCGGGTCGGGTTAATTGGGTATCCTTTACGATTTCTGCCACTTTATGTAAATTTGTTTGTAAAATTGAAATTCAGTACTGTTTAAAATATTCTTGAGTCTATTTTTTTTGTACCGGTCACTTTTTAGATCAACTATAACCAGTAAAGGAACGTTGGTCTTGCGCCAATCTTTTTGAACTTTTTCGATTTATTATTAGACACGGAAACAAACCAATTAAAATATATACAGGGTGTAACAAAATTCGTGTCCGACCCGTGAAGTGGTTATTAGGTATCGTTAGTCGGTTCTATTTATGTACTGAATTTTAAAATTTTAAGCAAAATTTTCCCCGAAAAAAAATTTATTTGACTAAATAACGACAATTATATTGCAACACAGGCGCGGGCGTTAGCGCTCGATAGCTCTTACCTATCGGGTAGGTCGGAGCCGAGGTCATGACCTCAGTTGTCCATGAAATTTTCGCCATTTACAATTGAAAATGAAAAAAAAAAAATTTTTTTGAGTAATTTTTTTGCATAATACTTTATTTTTTTTTACATAAATAGAACCGACTCACGATACCTAATAACCACTTCACGGGTCGGACACGAATTTTGTTACACTCTGTATTTACTCACAAATCAAAATAGCAATTGCTACATAAGTTAACGATTATTAATATTCTAGAAAAAAAAATCGTATTATCTCTTAGTATTGCATGAATTGAATACATCAGCTGGATACGGCTCAGTAGACTGTGATATGTAGGTATGTATGTACCTGAACATCAAATATGTAAATGAATATTACTGTTTCTAACATGACAACGCTCAGTCGCTATTTAAATTATCATAAGATTGTAATCATTTGAAGTATTCAATAAGGATTCAATAAATGGATTTCTGGATATAAAACGCCATCATATTTTAGACTAATCTTAGTTCATTCCGAAGTTTTTTGCATATTAAGTTTTATGGTCAGTTATTATGACCCAAATTCGAGCTAGGTTGAGGTTAGCATGTATTTAGTCGACGGTAGTTTGTCATGCGATCACAAATCGTTTGAGTGACGGCTCGTCCGCCCTCATTATCCCTTTCTTGGTGTATATAAAGCAGCTTGCTTTCATGTTTCGCAATAACATACCCAGCTTTATATCAATATCTACTTGGTGTAAAATTTCCTTGGTTGTTTCTTTATACAACTGTTTATTTAATACTATTTATGCTAATTTTAAATTGAATAAAATTTTCTATATGTATATTTAACTAATGATAATAAATCAATATTATCATCGATTAAATAACAATTGAGTTATTATCAAATAAAAGATACTAATGATTTAGAACAATTCAAGTTAAAAAAAGATGTTTCTAGAATTTTAACGGCCGACGCTAATTTGCACGAAACACAAATCCAAAGTCGACTCGAACTGTATTTATCCCCCATTCCGAAGTGACAACCAAGCACCGAAGGCCGGAGTTACACCCACATGAAAATCCTTTCGGAAAGAACATAAATCGGACACTACAAGCGTACTCCTTTTTTTATCCTGGAAAAAAAATCGTTGGAAATTCAAACATTTAGAACAGGTTTCTTGCCACCTTTAACTGCATAAAATCTTATGGACATTATAAAATGATGAGGTCGCTACGAAGGAATTGTTCAGTTCAAAACTTTGACAGTCATGTTTACGAAACCACCTAAGCTTGTAAGTTGTAAGGTTATAAAGATGCACTCTCCTAATTCTCGTGTCAAAGCGCGCTAAAAATACTGACGTTTGTTGTTTATTTTATACGTTTCTATATGTCTATTCACTTAAATATGTTTTTCAATTTGAAATAAAAACATTTTTTCATTCAAAATATTCTTATTTAAAATATAAAATTATAATTATAAATCAATTATTTAAAAATAAAAGTGTCATCACTGAAGTTGAAAAAATAAATAAATCTAAGGCGACAAAATTAAAGGAAATCACAAATCGTATTCAGAACGGAACCTCTAAACAAATACATGGGCCGGTGACTATTAAACGGTCATAATAAAAGCAACAATAGCTTCAAATAAATAAGTTTCAATCGGGCACTGCCAACACCTCGACGTTGGCGCCAGAAACTAAATTACGAAGGCAATGAGAACGCTAACCTGTCTATTTTCAAATTTGATTGTAGCTAACATAACACACCCATGAACTCTTTAATAAAACGTCGGTATAAAAACAAAACTCGGCATATATGATTAGGTCGATACACGGGTAAGGTAGAGCCACTAAACAAACAACTATTACAATATTGCATCGTCACCGTGTTGGAAATCACTTATTGTGGCAATGACTTGCACTCACGCGCAAGTGCCTTATGCTACGCGCCTAGATCGTGTCCGAGACCCCCCGTTTAAACGGATACGTAATCTAGTTTCATTGTTTTACAATTTGTTTTTTTTTTCTTGTCAATGTTTAAGTGATAGCCACTTTGTTTTAAATGTACACACGAATATTAACTTTGTGTTTAATATTTAAACTCGATCGATATATATGTAAAAGATAACCAAAAAACAGTATATTTTGTTCAACGCATATTTCAATCCTAAGTTAAATAACATTGACTTAATAAAGTGTGTTGTTCAATAGGTAAGAAATACAAATCTCAACTTCTTAATAGCCCATTTTTTTCGGGCTATGTCAAACACATAAACATCCAGAGCCGAGTCAAATGAGGCGCGTAAATCTCATGTTGCATCGACTTGGCGCCGGCAATATTCGAAGAGTTAGCACAGCCATTGTAAACGACAAAAAATCTACAACAATACAACTAAGTTCGGGTCGTGCTCGACTACCCGGGGTAACAGGCGAGCGGAACAAAAGGGCTCAGCATCGGAATCAAATTTTAAATGGGCGTTTTTATGTATTTTCATGGAACTTTGATGAGAGATCTATGGCGTTATAAGTGTTAATATTTCTGTCACTGCAATTATTCAAATATAACTTTCTAATCCCTAATATTATAAATCCAAACAGCCCATTCATTATCTTATTATGGTAAAAACAGATAAAATAATAAATCTTCAAGTTGGCAATGTTTATAATAAATAATCCTAGGATATCAATAACAATAATAATGTGGAAATCGTCTATTGCCGACATAAAACGAGTACGGTAATTGGTCATCTTAGCACTAAAAGATATAAATCAGTAAGGAAAATGACTGTCTTAATTAGAGCAAAAGATGTCAGCGGTGTGGATGCGTGCAGCGTGCAGAAATAAATCACTGTATAAACTGCTTACCGCGACGATACTCCCACAGTCGACTGGGCGTTAATAGCGCGTGCAGCCGAAATATTAGACGAATGTTTGGAAATAATTTTTTACTTTGAAATCGTATCCCGGCGTCTAAGCGAGGCCACGTGTGTAAAAATGGCCAAATTGTTATTCATATTAACACGGACTGTGGGTGAGACTAATTGGGTTGTAATATTGGGGAGATTTAATGTCGGCTAGACTTCGTTGTGGACTAGCGTTTAGATATTTTTATAACATTCTTCCAGTTAAAATATAATCAATTCTCTTTTTTCGCATTTTACAACAAGTCCAATCTTTTGCTTACTAATTTCTTAAGCGCAACTGTATATATATTTACGGCTCGTCTATAAAACACGATCCGCATAGCCTTAACAAAATTAACAAATAATTATTTTATTAAATTAAATTTTATTTTACGTATATAAATAATTCTGTTATGATTTAATAAGGAAAACAAAACAATGGGCTATCGTTTGATCGTAAAACTTAGAAGCGCTGTTTCGTTTAGCATATAAATATTAGTTTTAATTACAATCTATGTTCATAATTAATTCAAATTTTTCCTGATTACTTGAATGTCTGTACTTATTCCGAACATAAATTTTCATTGTTATGCTTAGTACATTTAGGAATTATTTTTTAATGATTACGTTCGCGTTAATTGAATTTTTTAACTTATATGCAATTTGATGATCAGTATTCTTATAGGGTTGTCAATGGCTTTAGAAAGTTAATTATATTTTTAATTAACTGCTTATTTATCGTATTTTACCTACTAACAACATTGTATTTTTAAGGAAAAATGTACCAGTTAAATTTTACAGGTATATCTTGTATAATTTTTAGGTTTAATATTGATACACAAAATTTAATATCGCGCAGAACATTCCTACGGATTATTAGTTGCTTATTTAGTAGTTCCTAAACAAGTAACATTGATCTACTATCAAGTAGGGCAAATACGAATTCAATTTCTGTCACATTAACTATAATATGTTTTTTTTTTTTTAATTTAGAATAAGCAGCCGGAAAAGGGGCATATTTATCCCATTATTTTTTTTGTTAGTATATTAAAAACACACAAGCATACCCACTATTACAAATTTTGATGCAACAGCCATGCAAAATCGTTCAACAGACACAGCTGATATAGTAGTAAATAAAATGCTGAGATAATACTAATAAATAAAAACCAAATTAATTCATGAGCATTTATTACATGTTGATAAAATATATCATTCGTTTATAATGGTAGCCCTAGTCTAACCCTAAACGGACAGTCGTAAATCACAAATAATAACAAGAGGCTCTCCAACGGTTTATTGACTGAACAAACCTTCATCAACACAATTACATGCCCGTTAAGGAATAATTAAATAAATCCGATTCATCCTTTAAAACATCGACAAATCAAATACGAACTTTTTTTTGAAAGAATTGCCGTCTATAAAAACGACCATGGTCATTACCACTGACTCAGACGCAGCAAAAAGATTTTATCTCGTATCGTGTTATCTTATTTGTAATATGAGAGTATTTTGTTTCAAGGGTTCGGTTAAAAAAAAATCGCAATATATCCTTATCTAGAATGGATTAATTTCACATTCCTGGGAATTTTTCTATTTTACCTGTTTCACGTATTTTTTGTCACAGCAACACGGATGCACGATCATTAAACAAGATGTGCTGGTGAAAAATATGTTCATTTACTAAAATGTTTTTAGTGAAAAGAGAAAATGATAATTTTATTATTAACGACATCGTGAAGCGTAATTTACGCTTTTGGACCAAATGTAAAATTTGTTACGAACGTACATACGTTGTCAATTAATATGATGTTGGTAATGAAAGAGCGTACAATAAATATTTATAAATATTTTGCCACTACGACGTATATTGCCGAGAAGTAGCGGCTTTGTTTGTCAACACCAAAATTATTTTCATAAAGCAATTTTTTCATGTTCTTTTCATTTTATACAAATTCATTTTTACCAACAAATGTCATATATATTCAAAAATAAAATGCAAGTCAACGGACTATAAACAGTTTTAAATATTAAATTCGAATAGAAAACTATTGGATAAAAATGATAATAATCGATCAATTCAAAAAGTCGAACATCGATAATTTAAGGAATTCCAAAGACTCGGAAACGGAGCTGGGCGTCCCCGCGGGCGGTCTTTAGTCAATTAATAAATATCAGAGCTCTTTAGATAGGAAGCAACGATGACATATTTAAGTGTCTCATTTCTAAGAGATACAAGCGGATCATATAATAAAAAATGTAGTAGAGACACGCACACAAAGACATTTCCACAAATCGATAATTCTATCATCGAGTAGGGCAAATACGAAAATAATCATCAAAGTGTTTTTTATTGGTGAGACGACAAATGTCAACCATCGTGCCTTAGTAGCAAACACGTGTTACATACTGTCTGACAATATTTACTGTTGCTTTATTAGTCGGATAAGAGAAAATGAAAACAACCGCACGAAATTTCAAAGCAGATGTTATAACCGATAGACTCGGTGACGGACTAATTGGAGACAAATTCGAAATAATACACTGAATAATAATTAACTGGTCCGAGTTGCTCTAACATAAAGGTGAAGCTGAAACAAATATTTTAAGAGTTATATATAAGGCAAAAATTCTTACTTTTCGACGAAGAAATTGCTTTAGATACTTAAACAAATTTCGAATAAACAATGTGTTCTTGAATACAGATTAAATTTACAACACTTTATCACTTAACTTTTGCTTTTTCCACCGCTTCGCGTTACTTCCTTCGAGTTTAATGACTTTTAAAATACTAGTTTTATAATCACTCGTATTAAGTCAGACGTAGAAACCTTTAAATTAATCTTTAAAGCTATTTACGGTGAAATAGATTTATTTGCAGATACTAAACTTTTAATAAAAATAAAAACAATAACAAAAAATACAGATACCACGATAGCAATCGCAGGAAGAGATATTTATAAATCAACTTCAGTCAAACAGCAAGTGCACTAAGAGACAATCTCGGATCACTCTCATTAACTTTACTTAAAAACAATTCACATATCCTCGAGGATGCCAATAAAATTTAAATCCAATTGCTCTGGGACTTGATTTACAACGAATCAATAAAAGAGAACGCTATCATTACAGATTTTATTGCGTATACAATAAAAGTAATGCACTCGAACCCTGGCCTAAATGCTCAAATGAAGGCCTTAAGCAAACGTAAATTATAATGGATAATGGATGTATCTGATAAACGGTCATAAATACTCTATTTAATAAAGAAGTTCTATAAGAAAGATAGTTATACTAAATATATTTATCGTACTGTTGTATTTGATATATCTAATAAAAAAAAACAAATAGAAAAAAAATATATATTAATAATATCGAAGATAATGAACGAGGAAGTAACGATAAATAATTTCGAGAAAACTAAACCCCTGTGGTTACAGTTGAAACAATTGTAAATCAAGCCATCGATCAGCAAGGAATTAGCGATACTCAAGTTATATGACATCTATATATCAAGTGCGCATAAGCATAAACAATAGTTGAAAAAAAGGGACTTGAGATATGGCTCGTAAAATAAAACAAGGGACGTCCGGAGATACGTCAAGATAGCATGCGGGGGGCGCGGGCCGGCGCCGAGACCTTCCCAATTAGACGCACACCTTTTGGACACATGCTCTGGTTCGGCGCTAACTAACGCCTAACAACTCAGGATGAGACCACTACATCCGTTAACGTTTATCACCTTTTTTCTGGAAATCTCTCCCGTTTTTTTTTTTGTTTGTTTGCACGGCATTGACGCAAACTTTAAGTGGTTACTTGGCAATGTTTAATTTTCGGGTTCTTATAATATGCAAAAGATTGGATTAATGTTTTAAAAAGTACCGTAACTTTTTTACATTGCTAATTAAATATACTACTTACGGTTATTGTTTCTTTTTATAATAATTTATCATTGTCAAAGAATAATTTTGGACGATGTGTTTTCTACGTTACTTAAGAGTATAAATTAAAAAAAAGTAATTCATAAACCACTCGTAACAAGTAGGTATAATTTTATTAATGCTGTAGATTCCACTGTTTAGTTAAATATACGAGCTTACCTTAGTACGAACAAGTTTAGAGTTTTCTTTGCACATCTTGGCGAGGGTGTGGTACTCGCCCCTCGCTGCGCAAAGTATCCATTGCTTTTGCTTCGAATCTAATGGTCCCGTTTCTTTGTGTTCCAGCTGTAACAAAATGAACATCATATTCTGCTAGTTTAGTAAATCATTTTCGACGTTTATAACTGAAAGTGTATATAATTATCTATAATAAAAAAAATCCACCGCAGATTGAAAATTAAAAACAAATTAATTCACTAACAAATTCTTTAAAACATTCTCTAAAATCCCTATTAATTTTTGTGACGTATAATAAATCTGTATCAGTTTTTATAACGAATTAAAATATTTTCTTATTACTTAAACCGTAATATATTTTCACAAGTATAATAGTTTAGCTTACTATTACTATTATAATATAATTATATTATTTAAATAGATTCAACTCTATAAAACCGTATTTCAGGATGTCAAGAGCGCTCAGATTTAATTTGTAAACATTTTCAAGTGTAAATATTCACTCTATGTTAGTAGCGTGAGTGAATGTTATTAATACTATTTGTTTGTTTGTTCTGTTACTGAAATGAAAGAACATTTTTACACGAATGTAACACTAATGTTCGCTATTTATTTTAACGCTAAAGAAACATGTTTTAAACAATCTTTTCTTTTTGTAATAATTAGGTGAACAGAGAAAATTAAGTTATTAATATCACTTTTAAACTAAATTGTTGTTTTTTTTTCTGGTAAGCAATAACTATTACACGTGATGACAAATTAATATGACATGTATTTAGAGTTGGATGAAAATTTTAAACGATATTTTTGGCCTTTCTAATCCGTGTAGGTATGTATATATAAATATGCTGACCGACAATCAACGAAGAGCTTAGACTAGACTTAGAAACTTAATCTTTGGAAAACACTAAGAAAGGCTTTTGCAAAATTCCTTTTTTTTATTGTACCTATAGGCAGGCGGACGGCGGGCATATGGGCCACCTGATGGTAAGTGATCACCAATGCCCATAGACGTTGGCATTGTAAAAAATGTTAACCATCGCTTACATCGCCAATGCGCCACCAACCTTGAGAACCAAGATGTTATGTCCCTTGTGCCTGCAACTATCTCCCCCTTGAGCCACTCAACTTTTTTTTTAATTTTGAGGAAATGGTTAAGCGTTGCTCCCTAATAAACCTACTTCTATTATTTTTCATTCGAATACTTTGGGTAAACGTAATACCTTTCCGTCGGCCAATTCGCGATTTTTAATGCTAGTTATTATATAAATATATTCATTAGTTACTTACCGACGCTCTATCATCTTCGTCGACATTCTGAAAAAAAAAACTGATTATTCTAAAATCTAATTCAAAAAGAAAATAAACAAAGAATAGAAAAGAAAATATTTAGATAAACTTATTCAAACGTTGAAATAATTTGGAAACATAAATTCTTTCCAAAATATTTATACCTATATCTTCAAATACGAAATATTTTAAACTTTTCGCATATTATTTTCACTAAATACTCGAAGACAATCAAATAAATGAAATAAACTTACTGCGCTGAAAACAAAAGATTAGGATTATAAATAAAGACGATATTTACATACATAATAAATATCTTAAAGACACATATAAATTAATCGGAACCTAATATTTCAAAATTAATAAATGAGTACTTATATTGTGAAAATAATATTTTGAATTAATGGTCAATAAATTCGAATTCTCCCGTCTTCAGGCTTGCGTTGCGATTGAAGGAGAGGACGGAGTGCAATAAAGACCTTAACCTGAGAAATTTGACTATAGATTCTATTGTTATTGCCTTAGAGTACAAATTTAAACGTGAGTTGATTGATATAGCTACATTTGGTTATGCGAGTCCGGGCGTGCGTTGCTCAGCATGACCACTTTACCACCTGTCGTTACATATTTATGTCTACACTATTGCCCTCACTGTTAGGGACTTCAATATTGACAAGATAACATCCTTAATGTGATGTGTTTGATTTAATAAGAAGATTAAGTTTGTACGTTGCCGGTTTTTTGGGTTCCGCGATAACGACAATTAACGACGAAGTAATACTGTCAATTCTCTTTGAGACTACTATCAATAATGATAGTATTTTCAATTTGTGACATGAATTTTTAATATAATTTACGAACAAAAATAATCATTCACTACTATAGGTGTAATATAATTAATTACGTTTCAAATTTACTCGCGGACTAGAATAGTTTTGATCCTATTGGTCTTACTTGAGAAATTTTATGAGCGTGCGTAAACTGAAATTGCTTCAATAAATGGTTACAAGACTGATTTGTAGCGCCTACATAACAGCTCACTACATACCGTGCTATCATACAACAAATCTAGCCGATTAACGAATAAATCAGGATTATACAACGTTGCAATTAAACGCTACTATTAATTTATATACAATAAATTACATACAAAAACCTGTAAATTAAATACGCTGTATAATGTAAAATGACTCTCAATATGCAACAGATCTACATAACAAAAAGTTTATTTAAAAATAAACTGTTTCATTTCATTAAATTAATTGAAAAATATTCAAGAATAATGATCAACATCATTTTATAAGGTGGGAATTAGAGTTGAATTGTAAATATAGAACTACATACATAATGTAAAAGACAAAGTGTGGTGACTTAAAATTTACGAGAGAAAGAAACTCGAATGTATTGAAAGGAGTCAAGAGACGCCAGTGCGTCGCCGTAGGGACCCGGCGTGCGTGCCTCGCCGCAGGACGTCGGCCGCATCAGGGTGTGCGAAGCCACATTATGGTGGCGACGGCACGGTACGATCGATACACATCATGCCATCCAGCGTTGCTCATTATACTAGCTGACTTGTCGCCGCTGGAAATTTGTTTATCGGGATTTATTGGCAATACGTTACCGAAATTTTATGTTATTGTGATAGACTTCGTGAAGTGTTTGTAATTGAATATCCACAGGCGAAATACTACTTATTATTATTTAAAAGTGACTGGTAAAATAAAATCGATAAAGTTAATATATTTACAACTTTTACAACACAACATATTTCATTAAAAAGGTTTTAGGCGCTCAGTAAGAATGAGTAATGAATAATATAATTAATAATTTTAATAAGATTTTAACTTTAAAAATAAATCGAAAATGTACTCATCAGATAAACGCTTAAAATAAGAAACAATCTAATGCATTACCGCAATTATCATCATTGTAATGTCGCCTATAAAAACAAGATAAGCTGAGACGACAACATTCATATGACTAATCACAAACAAGGCATCATAAGATTGATTTTGTTGAACATGGCTCATTATAGATAAAAAGAGTCCAAATCCTTGCAAAAGATAAGCCCATGAAAAGGTTTGCGGCAGCAAAAAATATTTAGTTCAAAAAAAGACAAACTTTCCAATTTCTTGTGCGTTACTTTGCATCAATCATCGTGCGATTGTGGCGAAACATTTTTTCGTTTCACCCGATGCGAAAAGATCGATGTTAGAATTCAATTGTATTTCACGCGAAGCATATTACATCTTTTATCTTTCAATAGCAGCTAATTCGCCTGTTCCTATTTCCATCGCATCGACAAGGCTCGTTGATTGTGGCATCCGCGTTGTTGATGGCTGCAAGTGATTCTCAGAGCCGAATAGCAGAGAGAGAACAATGAAATCGGACATATTTTCCTGCCAGCTCGCAGCGGACCGTGATCGCTTATCTCTCGCATCGTGCATAACAACTATCATGAGTTTGTTCAAAACGATGACGGCGTTACTTAAAACGATGCTTATTTTCGCCAACCTCTTAGTGGTTTTAGTAATACACTTAGCTAATTAATCGAACAATGGACCAAAATATACATATAGAAATTACGAGTTGAGCATATTCAAAAGAGTCCTTACACCATAAGAAAGTTTTGGGTTTACTATAATATTATTACATTTTTGGCATATTTGATTACTATTACTATTTACAATTGTTTAGAACATATTTATTCCCACTAGTAAAAAGAGTCGCTGCTACAAAGAACCAGATTATGTTAAATAAAATCAATATGATAAAAAAAAAACATACAGACGAATTGATAACCTCCTCCTTTTTTTGAAGTCGGTTAAAAAAGTCCGATTGAAATTAAGTCATTTTAAGTCGTTTTTTGTTGTCATCAAGCTTGCTCGGATTCCTCAAAAAGAGGATAAAATCTTCAAACATTTAATCGTATTAACTGAGTCAAAATTAAACATGAGATGTGATGACGGAGGTAATAAAAAGGTCCACTAAGTGCTGAGATACTAAAAACAAATTGATTTTCGCGTTTAGCACTCGCTTAGCAGAAGCTTTAAAACCGTAAGATTAAACTAGCTACTTTTGTTTTTAACGATCAAAGTTTCCGATTAGATAGTCAATACTGGAAACGATATCTAGAGTAGTGAAGTGTTAATTTTAAATGATGTCAGTGTGGGATCGCTTCACTGACGAACGTGAATGAATGAGGAATGTAAGTTAGGAAAGAGCATCGAGTTCGAATTCGTTGATTTTTAAATAAGACATAAAAATTTACCAATTTATCATTTCTGAAAAAAGTAACTACCGAGGTCATTGTCCGTTCTTCTCGATATAATCTATATACCAGTACTAACTTTACATTAAATATGATTCTTCAACATGACGATTTAAAAGTGCTAGAGTACTTGAATATAGAATATTTTTATCTTGGATCGCAGTGTATCGCAAAATATCGCCTGAGTGGGTTATTAACTACACATCAATTAATCTAACGCCAAACAGTAGTACTCTGTACTGCGGTTTCAATGATGATTGAGCTGGACTAATTACAGGCAAAGAGTATATAACATCTCAGCGTCCATGGTTGACGGTGCAATGACAATGTATTCAACGGTTAATATATTTTGAAATGTCTGTGTAAAGTCGGGACCACTTACCATCAGGTGGCCAATTTGCCCGTCTGCCTTCCTATTTTAAATTTAAAAAAAAACAGCAATATATTTTCCTAACGTTCAAAAACCCTAAACACCGATGTGGTCAATATGCATGACCTTTTCGAAACACTAATGGGACACGTGCGTGAGGAGTCACACGACAATAACTGTGTTCAGACAATTTACCAGTCACGAGCCGCTATTCAATACACTATGCATCATGAATAATGATTGTAATATTGACTTTAAACAGTTGTATTGATAGCGCAATATTCATTTGGGACGTTACTCCAGGCGTGCAATTTCATTAAACTAAATTGTTATCCCTATCAATGTTCAAATCAAACCAAAGTGCATTGACAAACACTGTACCGTATCAATCACTATTAGAAAAAAAGCAGTATAAATATTAATTCATTGGTATTTAATTACCCTTTATGCGATAATGATAATGTAGTTGATATTGTAATTGACTTTACTCAAAGGAAGCAGATTAAAGCTTTAAGTTTAACTCTCAGATCTTAAAGTATCCTTTTATAGCAGAGTGAAAAAAGACTGCACTTTCATAAAATCTTTGTGGATTAATTTTTCTAAAGTATTCCAATTGAAGAGCGGAAGCGACCGTCGACGGTCTATTTTAGTTTTGATTTATGTGTCAGGATCTCGCTCGGCCGGGTGGCAATGTGGCATATTAGTGAGAATTGTTTATAATTTATTAGCTTCCGCGTCAAACGTAAGTGAATATCGATATACCGAAACTCGTGTCGATCTTGTTTGAACATTTGTAAGTGCTGCACTAATTGTTAGAAAGCCTGATTATTATTAACGTTGATTTATTATTGTGTGACGGATATACTGATTATATATCGCTATTGGAACCATTTCTGATATGATGGAAAGGTTAAAATAGTTTAGATTTAACATCGGCATGTTGAGGCAAACAAAAATGTGTATTTACAGCGGGTTAATGCATGCTCTCATCCTCTTAATAGGCAACATCGTGGCGTACGTTGTATAAAGCAATTGTAAAGTCCATTAGGTGCTGGAGGCGTACGCGACGCGGCCTAATATTTGTCATTAGGAGCTTTTGTTGTTTGCATTGTAAGCTACCCTCACAGGGGGTGTTCCATTCGTGCGAGCGAAAATTATTTATTATATAAAATTTTTGTTTTCGCAATAAACATCCCTCTTCGGTTATTTTTAAATGTGCCCTTTGGGTGTAGTGATGTATTATTTAGCGCTCTATGGGCTAGCTTAATGTTTATGATATTGTAAAGCCACAATTTGTCACGTTTTTAATAGAATATCTTATCAACAAAATAATGGGCTCGTTTCCGGAGTGCTTTTCGAATATCGTTCGAGGCGTGTATTTAGCAATTTAGTTCACCTTTTCGATATCCCGGCGCGATCACGAAAAATGAACTGTCGATAATAATCAAATTCACGTCATTTTGACCGCCAAAGGGTCATGACGAAGGTTTTACAATTCAATTAGCTGCGCCAGGTGTCGACGGAGAGGCAACGTTTACTACAACGCAACATTTTATTATTCAAAAGAGTTTTATTAGAACAGATAACGATATTCATAGTTTTATTTTAATAATTTACAGTTGCCCTTTGCAGTTGCTCAAAGCCGGAATATTATTTAATATTTATAAGGGGCCATCTTGATAATGGAATGTTTATAGACGGCTAATAGTGAAACAACAGTGTCATCGAGTACAAATTATGATGTAGTTTATAATAATAATGGAATTATCCACGTAATTATAGATTCCACGCGACTCGAAACACAAGTTAATTTTAAAATACCTGAACGCGTTAAATTATAAATGCTTGAAATAAATAGTGAACCAAACGCGAATAAAGATCGATGCATTTAGATTTTTTTAATGAGACCAAATTATACAACGATAAATGAGTTATAACATGCCAGACATAGGGCATTTAATGAAGAATTTGAAAAATACATAATATTCCCATAACACTACCGCTACCTTTGTTCAAAACAATTCCGACTCTGCATTGAATACGAAGAACAAGTAACGACGTTGAATCATAAAACCAACAAAGTTTATCGCGAACACAATGTCACTTATCACGTTGTTATGCCTTAAATTATTCGACCACAGCCGGCCAACAGGTGTTTTGACCCTCGATTGAAGTCCCCAAAATATCTATAATTACCTCACTCCGGTAATAATTAGGTAAGTAAATAGTATAGTATAAGTAACAAGGTGTCCAATTTTACTGACGATTAGTGACTTTGAGTTGGAAACATCTTGACTTTTGGATCACGGAAGGGTTTTTATTCTTCAGCTACAGATGTTAGGAGACTAATCATTTCGTTATGTTACACTATTATGATGTTTTATGATAACAAGGATTGTGTATATCGCTGAGTTTTTTTATTTTATTATTGTATAGGAAGGCGGGCAAGCATATTGGCCACCTGATGGTAAGTGGTCACCAACGCCCATAGACAATGGCATTGTAAGAAATGTTAACCATCGCTTACATCGCCAATGCGCCACCAACCTTAGGAACTAAGATGTTATGTCCCTTGTGCCTGTAATTACACTGGCTCAAACACCCTTCAAACCGGAACACAACAATAACAAGTACTGCTGTTTTGCGGCAGAATATCTGATGAGTGGGTGGTACCTACCCAGACGAGCTTGCACAAACCTCTACCACCAAGTAAAGTGAGTTTTCGTAAATGTTCTCGTCACAATTTAAATTACGAACTTTACATTTATTATCCTCTGAGACGATGAATAAAATAAAAAAAAGTTGATTTAGGTATTTATCGATTAAAGTAATCTATCAAAAAAACCCGGTAATTAAGTAGGTATATTATGATATTAGATTTCGTATAATTATTATGTTACGATAAATTACACAAATTGCAAAATTAATTACCTACTTTTAAATTACTATTGAACAAATCATAAAAAAACGTGCAGGGATTTGAAAGTACAAATAAATGTCTCAGGACATGATGTAATATCTGGAACCGGTCTTCCAGAAATTACATCACGTCCTGTACTTAACTAATGATGAAAAAAAAATCTACGATGTACATTGTGCATCGTGATGTTCACTCTTTTTTTTCTAGATCTTCAGGAATATTATAAAGGGTTTAAAAACAACTATTATTTACATTGACTCCTAAAGGAAAATAGCTTAGGACTCGAACCTGCGAATATTTCATCGCCGTGAGCCGTGGCACCGGTGAAGCTAACAACAATAGCTAGCTGAGTTCAATAAGCCAATTTTAAAATACTAATGTACCTAGAGCTACTAAATATTTATATTAGTAAAATACTTAAAGTATTATGTAGCTTCCGTAATACCTTTAAAATTTTATTGTGTGCTTCAAAAAGAATCGCAACTCAGAAATTGAAACAATTACTTTAATAATAATAGGTCATTTATTTTAGCCGATACCTAGTAGGATGTTATTTTCAAAAGTATATTATTAAGCAACTTGATTGAACATAATTAAGGTATTATAACTTATGTATTTTTCAGTGGAAAGGCAAATTAATAATATATTGTAAATAGTAAACTAGCTGTACCACGTGGTTTCACCCGCGTATATTAACAAATTAGCCTAGAACCTTCCCCGATAAAAGGGCTATACAACAAAAAAATATTTTTAAATTCGAGCCAGTAATTCCTGAGATTAGCCGGACAAATCAAACAAACTCTTTAGCTTAATATATTAGTATAAATTGAAATAAACTATTATTTATTAAACAGAAATGACTGTACAATAATATTATGTTAAGGATTGACAACAGCTTGATAGGCAACATGCACCTGTGATTTGCATGCTTGAATTTTAACTGGATCTTTCTGGTTACAACCCGGGCAAACCCCACTGAATTTATATGTATTTATAATCCATCTAGAGATTGATGCTATAGGACAAATATAAACTATAATCTAAGCTGACTTTAAAAATGTTATTAATAAAATATTTCTTTAGCATACAGCAACTAATTTACCCATCCATTACCAAATTCTGTGAACTATTTACATATTATGATAAGGATTTTTTTTAATTGAAGGTATAATCAAGGGACTATAATTTTATTTTATGTTTTCCTTTAACTAATTTACTAAATTTAATTAGAATATTGACCGTATTATTTGAATTAATATTGCCTATATCTACTGAACTCAATACAAGATTATGGACGATAAGAAAGTGTAGAGTTGGTTTTTATTAAAATTATATAATTAAAATTTTGTATGGTTAATGAGATGTAATATCATTTTATTAAAAGATTACTTATTCCTCAGTACAATCTACATTCATTTCTTCTAATATTCTTATAATCATTTTTATTTAAAGGGTGAGTGAGCCAGTGTAATTACAGGCACAAGGGACATAAGATCGTAATCCCTTGGTTGAAGGCGCATTGGCGATGTAAGTGATGGTTAACATCTCTTACAATGCCAATGTCTATGGGCGTTGGTGACCTAGCTTGCAATCATTTGGGCCATATGCTAGTCCACCTACCTATGCTATAAAAAAAATTACATTTTTATGTACTTAATATCTCTCTTGATATATTTTTAATTTTATATTAATGAATGTACATCCATTATTACTTTGAGCTTGAAGGATAGAGTATAGATGTTATAAATTAAAGTTTAACTCTGGTCGGAGATTTTATGATATATGAGTGTATACGGTAAAATTCAAATGAGTGAACATCCTTTAATAAATTTTATAAAAAGTTAAAATATTGAGATTAAAATATGTATAACTAAATCAAACAACATTATTACTTTAGATCAAATTTCCCAAGCAAGTAATAATTTCATATAAGATTATATATAGGTAGGTAATTGTCATAATTTATGATGAAAGCAATCATTGAATGTTATGGTCATTGTGTTAAAAGAAATTAATATGTAAACTTGGTACAGATGAGCCATGTTGTATGCTCTTCATATTTTGTTTATAATAGTGTTTTTGTAGTTTATATTATCACTATTCTACCTAGAAGAATCTTAATTCTCTGTATGAGAGAGGAATTATTAATAAAATCATAATGAATATTTGTATGAATATTATTAACTTACTCTTACTTCTGACTATGAAAAGTACCTCAGTATTTTTATGTTGATTTATGTTTCCATTTAAAAAAAATCTTTTTTCAACTAATAATTATATAAATTAATATTCAAATTATAATATTTATCAAATTGTTCCAAGCTATGACATATTCACATACTAAATAACTGTTATTTGGTATAAGTCTACAACTTACCGAGTTATTAAAGCTGAGTTTTTGAGACTTGATCACATCACTTTCCGATGCCATTCTGTTAAACATTTGCTTTCGCTCCTTAACTGATATTTTCTGTTCACTCTCAACGAGCATGCTTTCGCTTCGAGATGCGGTCAATGTAGATGTCTCACTGATATCTGAGATGTCCTCATTCGGAATTGACATACGTTGTTCCGAGTTCAAGCTTGGTATACTTGTCCTCTTCTCCATAATTGTTCTTTCAGAAGACTTTCTTCTCGGATGAACTTTTGGAGGAATCTCATCGGTTAATGTGAGGCTTTCTTTACTCTCGCTTAGGGGTATATCTATCGGAGGTTTGGGAGTATGCATTGTTGATGTGTCTTGTATGATATTCGCCAGTACACTAAAATCTTGGTTGAGTTGCAGAGGTGGTGGTGGACGATAGGGTGGTTGACTATTATTATCTTCTAATTCTACATTTTCGTTTGAAGACACAACTGGTGGCTCTGACATCTTATTTTCAACAATCTCTTCATTTTCTTTAGGACTATTATTCATATATTTCTTTTTCAATATTAACCATTTTTCGTTATTTTGATTTTTGATAATTGCCAGTGCATTGACATGTTTTTTGAATGTATTTCTGGCTTCATCTACAAAGATATTTAGAATGAACTATTTCATATATCAAGGTTTAGATTTAGATAGACAAGGATAGAATTTACATAACAAATATGCTTTTGTTGACCAAGGTCAAGCAAGATATACTGTATTTCTATTATAATAAGTATGAAGTTTGCATAACCTAACTGAAAGTTCAACGTACAGTGTTATCAAATTATTTTCACTCACCTCGCATGTCAGGATTCATTAAAAACACTTTGAAATGTTTAACTAATTCATGGTTTGTGACTTTACCGTTATGAGCCAACATAAACTTTAGTATTTCGTCAAAACTTAATTCAGCCGGAGGCGACATTCTGATATCAATTCACATGAATCACAGTAAAATGTATCAAAACTTTGTGGGCAAAACTGTAAACGTCAAAACAATGTAGGAGTTTCGTAAACTAGCTGCGTTTCGTTATACGTTTAACGCGTTACAAGAAATCTTTTAATAGACAATTGTATGACCAGTAAGTATAAAGGAAAATAAAAATATATGGCAATAAAATACTTTGATGAAAATTGAAATTATCGTTTTTATAAATATTTCAATATAACTATGTACTTTTCAAGTTTTGTTTGTAATGGAACGCATTAGATTTAACGGTACAATTCTGAATAGTTTTGTTGTTGTATTTTTAAGATATTTTATAAATAATTACAAATTTATTTTATTGTAAACAATTACAATATCATTTTATTTATTACATATTTTTAACATTACATTATCAATGAAAAGTTTTTTAGGTATATTTAAGTAGGTACAGTAAACTATTTTCTTAATTTATAATGTATTATATAAAAAAATATTTGTGTAGAAAATTTAACGCCAGTTATTTTTAATTTTAGGTAGTTGAAGTGTTAGTACTTCATGAATATTTCGAGAAGTGCCACATACCGTCTAATGTTAAGGTATACCTACTCGCCGCCCGCATTGAATTTTTAATGAAATTCCCAGTAAAACAATATCTTACATGGACACGAATTATCGTGATGAAACGATTTCAATGTACGCACGTTGTTTATGTGATAGTCTTTGTGACATTAAAAATATTTTAATTTTAATTTGCGACTATAAATTATTCAAGTCGTTTTTATTACAAATAAATAAACCGACACAGTTTGTTTTTAGAACATTGTACAAAAAGAAAGTACGTAAAAACTTTTCGGGCAGATTTCTTTTTGCCAAATGCTAGTTGATTAATGTTTCCCGCCATAAGGGTTTATGAAATGCTAATCATTGTTATATATTGAAAATAATAAAGACAAAAAGAAAAACACCATATAAAAAATAGCAACTTAACCACAATTCCGATTATCTAGGTAATTTTTTTTTATATCATTGGTAGGCAGACTCGTCGAGCATATGAGACACCTTATGGTAAGTGGTCACCAAAGCCCATAGACATTAGCGTTGTAAGAGATGTTAACTATCGCTTACATCGCCAATGCGCCACCAAGCTTGGGGACTAAGACTCACCCCTCAAACTGGAACACAACAATACCAGGTACTGCTGTTTTGTGGTTGAATATCTGACGAGTGAGTGATGATCACATACGAGCTTGCACAAAGCTCTACCACCAAGTCAGCCGTTCTAATTTATCAGCCGTTCTGTCAGCAATGGCACCATTGCGACGTCCTCGGCACGGATCGGAGAGGCTGCGTGTAGATATCATCCGTGGCTGGCGTGCTGTGCTCCAAACGTGGCTCGGCGGAACTCATCTCAGGGGGCAAAGGTAGTCCCCCCCGCACCCCTCACTAGTGCGTACGGCAGAGACGGCATAGCCATCTGAAATAAGACACATGCGGCCTCAAACAACGAAACAACAACAAACAAACAAACTCTTCAGCTTTATATTTTAGTATAGATACAAAAATATACTTAACGTACGTTTATTCAACGTACGTATATTTTACGTATATCCAATTTCATTTTACTTCCATAGAACAAATAGCTTCATAAATTTAATCTATATTATCTATACTAATATATAAAGGTGAAGACTTTGTTTGTTTGATCCGGCTAATCTCAGGAACTACTAGTTCGAATTGAAAAAATATTTTTGTGTTGTATAGTCCTTTTATCCAGGAAGGTTCTAGGCTGATTATTATTCTATTATATTTTTATTAATTATACGCCGGTGAAACCGCGGGGCATAGCTAGTATACTATAAATTAGTATTAGTTTTAGTATAGTTAATAGTTTCAGGCTGGATATAGGGTACATAGAATATTGTTATATCGCTTTTTTTTTGAATTTTCATTAAGATGACAATGATATACTTACTTAGTTGGAGATAAAATTGTCGGTCTTGGCATTTTTGAAGCTAACGCAGCCACAATTGCAATAGATACAAAAACTTTTTCTACGTGTTCAAAATGTCTACAAAAAGTCACTGACAATAAATATTTCCCTTTACATTTTGCATTTCGAAACATTACTATTAGAAATATTACGATATCTTTCAAAAATCCTTATTTAATTCATAAAGTAACAATAACTCCAAAATCTATATTATACTGATACACGATTATTATTCTAATTAAATGTAAAACTGGAAGATATCCAACTTATAGAAAAAAACTTTTGCAATTATACTTAAGTGGGTACCTATTTAAAAATAAATTTAACGATGCCATCATTATCCAGATAAAAGATAAAAACTTCCTCTCAATAAATAAAGACATGTTTTTAAAACCTACTTAATTGCCCACTTTCTTTAAAATATTACAATATAATTATTATCAAGACCGCGAGTCTTGTGAACAATATTATAATAATAATTCTACTTGTGATATCAATTAACAAACTAAGTAATTAGCCGCTTTTGCATGTTTGCTTTGCTCGTGACCCGCGATACTTCTGGGAAAAGTAAACTTTTTTGATTTCTTGCCGGTCGTGTATTTGTCAGTTACGGTTTAGTGGTTTTTGCCACAAATACATGATGTATTTGGTAAAATGTTTAGTATGTATGTTACGTGTAATGAATATGTTATAGGCCTGCCTCGTTGGCCTAGTGGCTGGATATAAGGCCGCAGACCCGGTGGTCCTGGCTTCAATTCTCAGGACAGGCCAAAAAATAGTTATTTTCTGTCAGAAAATTTTCAATAGCAGCCTGGAGTCTGGAAGTTGGAAGTTTTTACACTCCCTTGCCTCGGAAAGCACGTTATGCCATTGGTCCTGCGCCTGAACTCTTTCATCGGATTATGAGAGCTAGAGAATAGTGAGTACACCTGTGTTTGCGCACACACTTGTGCACTATAATATCTCCTACGAAGTTAGCTAATTTCTCTTGAGATTGGCTGCCGTGGCCGAAATCGGTCTGCAGGACCTTACTTACTTATGTTATAAGCAGGACCGTATTTTTACACAATTGGTAATGCTGTTATTGTCTGAACCGGAATGACCTAGACATCCGCTAAAACTTAACTGAAGATTGCGAGTTCAATCCTAGACAATCATACAGCCACGATTGAATTTTCTTGTGCTTGTATTTCACTCTGCTCAAATGAAATTCTGACACAAACCAACTTGAATATCCAACCAACCCGCGGAAGGGAAGCGTGGTGAACGCACCAAGCAATTTTCGAGATGGCCCAGTGTTTAGAGCGCTTGAATCTTAACCGATGATTGCGGGATCATGCCTGCCTAGGCATCTGCCTAGATCCATTCAATTTTCATTTGTTTAATTTGTATTTATAATTGAATTTTATTAAAATTTTGCCACATGTGTATCCACAAGCTAAGCATTGGAGCACGCTGTTGGAAATAGTCGGAACCTTCTCCTTAAAGGAAGGGCTTAGCCCAACAGTAGAAATTTAACAAGTGTACTGTCCGTCTATTTGACCGACCGTGTACGAATATCGAGTCACTGGATGTGTAATTATGTAGCTCGACGGGTCTGCAATATTAAATAACGGGATATAACATATGAAACATTTTGGCCAGGTCAAAGACCTCTATCTAAAACCAATAATACATACGTTTATATGTGAATGTGATTTCGTTTATTTCTATGTTTATTATTGTTTGTTACGCTTCCACGTCTCAATTACTCAACGCATCATTATGAAATTTCGCATACACGTTTTTGAGGAAACATTAAAGGGGCATACGTAATTTTCCCCCTTCCTGTTCATCGCGGATGAAGCCGCGAAACCGTTTGGAAACTAGCACTATATTTTTACACGTCTTTAAGTTGCCTACATAATGTTTTAGGTTTTAGGAAATAATTACCGACTATTTAAATACTTACAAAATATAAGTTATATTTATATATAAATTAACATTTTAAAAGTTATTTATTATTACGAAATTATTGCAAATTCATACTGACAGTTTATAATCGCATTGGAGGTGCGCGTCATATAGTTTGAACAGGAAATAGAACTTTGTCTACATTTTAATACGATTTAAATTTCACTGATCCGAATAGTGTTGATGTTTTTGATCTCAGGTCGCTCGGATTCTATAAATACAGGTTCAAACAAATTGTAACATTATGAATAATATAAATAAGGTCCAATATCGATGTTATATAAACTTTTCCTTCAAATAGTTTTTTTTTTCACTAGTTTCAATTTATGTCGTGTTTAAAAGATTTCAAAGTAGATGTTTTGTTTTTAAAGTAATAAAATATATATTATTACATCACCATTATTGTTATAACGAGTAGAAAGAATTGTGAGTGATCTTATTTCTGCAAATACTAAGCCAAACCAGCTAAGTTTCGGTATTTCATATGGGCATTCGTATTCGTATCAGAATATTCTCGGTAGAAAAGAGCCTATGTACTCTTTTGGAATCGATACATGTAAATACAATATATAAATATAATTATGTAAATAGATATACTTTGCATTGGTTTTGATCTAAGACTAATATTAAAAATTTCAAGTATAATATTTTTTTGACGTGGCAACATCTAATAAATCGATGAACGCTGGTCGCATGCACGAAATTGTCCCGTTACGCTGATTGTACGCTTGCGCCGCATCTATCTCTTTCACTCGATTGGCCTATGAGTGCAAATAAAAGTAAATTTATCAATTAAATTGTAGAATTCATTTCACTCCTTCTTTGTATCCATACATAATAATGATAATTCAATAAAAATGATTCAAGTCATGACATAAAAGTATGCAGTAGTTTCATCAATGTTTTGTTATGACGTTGTCACGTTAAACTATCGTCCGTAAACCGACTTTACAGACAAACATTTTTTATTTTTGTCATTTTGTATTCAAACTTATTTATATTTGTATTATGTTGTAAGTTGCAGTTGAGTCGTTAGAGGAAAACTTTGTATGCGCTTTTAAATATTTTTTTTATTTTAAAAGAAGAATATTAATAATTAAATCGCAGTATACAATTATGTTTATCTCTACTAATTTATTTATTTAAGGATCTCCAACAAAATATACACACTTACAAGTACATTGAATTGAATAATAATATAAAACATGTGTGCTCCTTCAATTACAGGAGACCACATCAAGCACATAAAGCAATGACTAAACAGAATGTGGTAATCAATAAATTAACTCAGGAACTATAAAAAGCTAAACAATGGTAAAGAATACTATGTTATGTAAATGTGAATTAAAAGAATAAGTACATATAAGAAAACAAATTATAAAATTTATTGACAAACTTAAAGAGGAATAATACCTTTTTTAATACTAATAAAACTTAAAACATAAAAAATAGAAGTAAAATTACAAAAAACAAAAAAAAATACTTTAAAAAAAATGAATAAAGATAATCAAAACAAAAAGTTAAAAAATTACGTATTGAAAAAATTATAATTGATTATTGATCGTATTATAAAGCTGAAGAGTTTGTTTGTTTGATCCGGCTAATATCAGGAACTACTGGTTCGAATTTAAAAAATATTTTTATGTTGGATAGTCCTTTTATCCATAGTCCATACCTAGACGACTTACAGAAGTCAATCACACGTTATTAACTTCACTCGCACGGATAATTTAATGACGATTTATCAAAAAACAACAAGATCCTGATTTTGTAAAATATATAAATCGTTCCTGAGTCCAGATATTTGTTTATAGTCAAGTTCAGCAGATATTTTATAATTTGCAAATTATTAAATTAATTTAATACGTTTACGTTTATAGACATTTATTAATTCTCATAAAGACATCCAGTCACTTACATGAGAACACAATTACAAAGTAAAAACAATACAACACTTCATTCGTCACCAATCAGGCACTCACTCAACACTTTAGCTTATTTTCCTTTTGTTTTCTTTTTTTTCTCTCTTATTATTTTTGTCCCCACTAAAGTGAACGCTCCCTTATATGGTCAGCTAGTTGGATTTGAAATCATAGAATGATTGTTCATTTTAATGTATGCAGGTATTTATATAGTCGCGCTCCTTTTTGCAACGAATGACGTCCTAGTTTTCGGCAAGACAAGAAAGCTAGCTCGTCGGCTGCTACGCTTACGATGTTCTTTTATTTTTATGAAGCTGAAGCTGAAGATGGATGGTTTTCTTGACAATTTTTCTGATTAAGATACATGTACTATATATATATAAAGCTGCCGAATATTCATTATTTTGGTTTAGTTGTAAATTTTTGTAGAAGATGTTCGAAAGGGATAACGGATGAGAATTTTTATCATTTTATTTTGTGCTATTTCTAGGTTATCTAGACTCGTTTTAGTGGCACTTCCCCAAACTTCAATGAGGTATAGTAAGTTGGGTTTGACTCTAGTCAACACTCTAGTGTTATAGATGGTATAACGTAGTTCACGCGGAATACATCGGGCTAGGTTTAGAATTGAGCCAGTAATTGAAGTTAGTTTTTTTCATATATGTTCAATATGAGTATGCCAGGTTAAATTACTGTCCATCCTTAATCCAAGATATTTTTCACTATGTTTTTGTTGTAGTTGTTCGTTATTAATTTTAAGGGGTGTTGTCTGTCTAGCGGCAATATAGGCTTGTTTTTAGCTTTACAAATAATGTAGCATGTTTTTGAAGTATTTATAGTGAGGAGATTACTTTGAAACCATGCAGATGAAGTATTTAAATCTTCTTGAGCTTGAACGATAAGATTGTGTATATATCCAATGTAGAAGACACATGTATCGTCTGCATACAAAGTTATATGTCCAAGGTCTTGGATGCTATTTATATAAATCAGAAAAAGCAGTGGGCCTAATATTGATCCTTGTGGAACGCCTATGTGTAACGCGTATGTTATAGGTAATGGCTTACTTCGATGGGCCCGATTTTGTGTTTTAAAAAATATAATACAATATAATTAGGATGATGTTAAAGCGTTTGTAGTTTTTCATGTGGGTAAATTGGCAGAAAATAATATTTTTAAATAATTGTATAATTGTTTAATTGTCAACTCAGGCAAGTTTTGCTTTCTAAAATTTCTTAGAATATCTATTTTCAACATATAATTATCATTATAGTTATGTACTAGAATATAATATATTTTTATTTGAATAAAGTAGGATACAGCTTCAAGTATCAAGATTGATTGGTATTTGTTTTGTGCAAGCGCCTGTAGCGACATTTGCGCTGATTTGTTTCTATACATCTAGTGATCTGGTGTGGTATAATCTTGACGGTTAACATTGAGAGGGAGTACCTCACTTTGTGTATGTAACACGCATCACCATATAGATTGCCTCATACTCTTGTTGATTCTCACTTTAGTTAGTTAAATAGTAATAGACACAGTGAAGTTGCATAGAACGTACACAAGTCACGTTCGAATTGTGTCACTTTTATATTATAAGGATTCGTTATTAAATCTCACGCGAGTCTGCTACTAATTTAATTTTCAATTACACGACAATCGTTCGCGTCTAATTTAATTGTATGACTTAAAACCATGTTTTCAATTACGCTTAGTTTTTAGAAATCTATAAAAAAATAGTTTTCGGACTTAACTACTTGACGTCTATCTGTGGTCATCCTTACGCGTTTCATCATTACTTTGAGAGGAACGTCACTCGGTAGCTACTACCGATAATAGAATCATTATGTATTTGTATATAATATATATATATATTATATACTTAGTAGCGTATATGTTGTTTCTATTAAATCTCGTTATTTAATATATCCATATCCAGAGGCCCTAGCCAAGTTGACATTCTACAATCGTAAATTTACGCTAATAGAAAACTAAACAAATGTATGAGAATGACATCTCTCAACGAAAAGTCACGTGGTCATTCTCATACAATTTTCAGTTTTCTATTAGCGTTTACAATTGTAGAATGTCAACTTGGCTAGGGCCTCAGGTTCCAAATTCAATCTTAAATTTCATCATCGCTCCAATGATTAAAGATGAGACACAAGAAAGAATTTATTTCCTATTTATAATATAGTTTCGTATTCGCCAGTGTTTTAAAATAAGTAATTATTATATTACTTTTATATAATACTAATATAATAATACGAGACACACAACTCGTCACGTGACCGAAATAAAACCTTTTTGTATCAAACGTTCCGCTCCAGAGATAAGTACCTATGCACCTACATAATAATATCAGAAAAACACGGTTCACTTCAACATTTTATTTTGTATTAAAGTTGTATTTAAATTTTTATAACAGGAAATTAATAATATAATATACTAGTATAATTAATGTATATTAATTATTACAACAAAAGCATAAAACAAAATGTTCGCAACTTAAAGACGTACTCAATGTCTGTTTATGGTAATAACACTTTTATTTGAATACTATCTGTGCCCCGCGGTTTAATTTCGTTAATAAAAATATAATGAATAAAAATCAGCCTAGAGCCTTAAAATGACTATAAACCAAAAATAATGTTTAAATTCGAACCCGTTGTTCCTGAGATTAGCCGGATCAAACAAACTCTTCAGCTTCATATATTAGTATAGATTAAGAATTACAACTATAAATTAAAAGGTAGGGTAGGTAGGGGACGAGGAAGGTTCAAGATCAGCTATGTCCTTTTTTTTTGTACCTTTGACAACGTATATGCAAAATTTCATTATGAAAAGTTAAGGCAAGTAAGCGTAACGAACAAACTTACTTTTGCATCTATAATATTAGTAAGGATTCCAATATATGCACTCGTATAATGTTCAGTGGATGACCGAGCTTTGCTCGGTATTTTTTTATTGGTAAATTGTGTTATTTCGAAATTATACAACGCGATCTACTGGAGTAGCTTTAGTGTTGTTGTGTCGTTAAAGCAGTTAGTTGCTCGCCATTAAAAAAATACTCGCCAATAGGTGTCAGGAAGAGTTATTGATTATTATCGATAAAGTTGATTATTGAAAATACGAAAAAACGACATTTTCTAAAAATGAAACCTAGCTAAATCGATTTATCGCCCCCGAAACCGCCAGCATACTAAATTTCATGAAAATAGTTGGAGCCGTTTCCGAGATTCAGATTATATATATATATACAAGAATTGCTCGTTTAAATATATAAGATATTGATGACATCACATACTCTATCTGGAAAATTGTCTACGATTCAAACGATTGTACTGCAGGTTTCGTTATAGAAGAACATAATTGTATACATCACAATCTTATTCAATCGTCGGCGAAATAGAATACGATAACTATTTGGAATTTACAATAAAAAAAAAAACAATATTTACCAAACTAGGCAGTACTTAATATCGCTACCGTGAAAGGTGTGCAAAATACGATCCAATCGAAAAATGGCAACATGCAACATACTAACAGCTAATAGGTAATGTTATAAGTATAAAGCGTTGTATGAAGCGAGATCTCGCAATCGTAATTTTTATTAATAATACATATATTATTACTAGTACTGCTGTTTTGCGGTAGATATTCTACAGCAAAACAGCAGTACTTGGTACTGTTGTGTTCCGGTTTGAAGGGTGAGTGAGCCAGTGTAATTACAGGCACAAGGGACATAACATCTTAATTCCCAAGGTTGGTGGCGCATTGGCAATGTAAGCGATGGTTAACATCTCTTACAATGCCAATGTCTATGGGCATTGGTGACCACTTACCATCAGGTGGCCCACATGCTCGTCCGCCTCCCTTTGCAATAAAAAAAAAAAACATATTTGCTTATTTCCTTTTGAGATCCTAATTTACCAGATAGATCTTATAACACATTAAGGCTGAGATAGAATCTAATATCATATATATGTAAACGGAACCACGAGGAATCGATAGTCTGTGTATAAACCTTGGCGGTACGTTGGCTCTCAGGAAATTTTCAATAATAGCTTGCGGCTTTTTACATTAGGATGCGGTTTTGAAATACATTCCATTATGGCCGCATCGTAGTTCATTATTCTTATATAAAAAGTACCCCTTACTCGAACAGGGATGTAATTGGTATCTTTAAAAAATATATTTATTATAATTTATATGATATTAATTGGACCTATCCTCCGGCGCCTGCTAATAAAATTAAAGCACGGTATTGTAATGATCTATTATTAGTTTAATTAGTGCCTTTGTTTAGTATCACAATACAAATTAACGACTTATGTTATTCATAAATAAGTTATTTAATATATATATATAAATATATATGTATATAAAAGAATTATTGACTGCCTAACTGACATATCATCGCAGAGCCAAAGCAACTGGGTTCCTTTTTCTCAGTAGGTTAGACCCAGGATGGATTTTTGAATTTTTAATCCTTTAGGTATGAACATTTTTCATTTTTGGAGTTAAAGTAATGGAAATTGGTATTGTATGCCGAGTTGGTATGCTACTTTAAAAGTTTATAAAATTTTCGCGGACAACGTCGCGGGCGAAGTGCTAGTGTTTTTATAAACTAATTAAAAACTAAAAATACTTATCTAACTCTACTTAGTAACAATTTTTCGATGAATTATTCGATGAAAGTGGGTACCCGGTTTGACACTGAAATAGTATCCGGGTACTAAAAATTTCTATCCGGGTTTATCCGGATCCGGGTAACCGGGTAGGAAACACTAGTATACACGATATAAGATTTATTACAAAATAATACTTGGTAGAAGTATTATAGATGATATTATTTATGCAAATGTACCACTAACTATTCTCACCTCGTGACAGGCAATGGCAACAGATTCCATAAATTTTATCTAACTGCTTAGTTTTTTTATGTATAAACACTTAACTAATTTTGAATAAGGAATTAATATTTTCGTTAATAGACATATTTTCCGTATTTTCTGCTATGAATACCTACGCTAAAGCATTTCTCTGACGGTGTCGTCATTCCATTAGCCCATACTATGAGGCCAGGGGAAAGGTATAATGTGGTATGTCGCACGTGGAGTCTTACTAGCGTCAGGTCACTGGGTTCTGAGCATCATCGTTGACGGTATGAGCCATTTTCGAATGCCTTATTAAGAACACATATTAATTATATTATTTATTATCAGTGGCAGGTAGCTACCATTTCTGTATTATGTTAAAGGAGTAATTTAATTAAAAGTAATTTTAATAATATTAATGTAACAACCTGTGATGAATCCCACATCTGGGTTACGGACTATTTGTGGTTTCTTCTCAAGTTTTGTGATGATTCCACCACGTTGCTCAAATGCGGTTCGGTGGATAAAGTTGTGGCAGATTTTTTTTGTCATATTCCCCTAACTTTGATGATCACAACACGTTGCTTGTAATGTGAATCACTTTGAAATGTTACCAAAAAATGTACTTTCGAAAATACGACACCAAACAATAACCATATATGCTATCTTCTTCAAACATCGACTGGAACTAAACGATTGAGATATGTTCTCTTTTATGTTTACAAACAACGGATTGTTGTTTGTTCCCGAGATATCACTTGAATTTCAAAATGTATATACCACACATCGTACTTACCTGATTACCGAATTGGGGCGAAGCAAGTAGAAGGAGCTTCGTCTTAAGAAAATGAGCTATTATATCATGGCGAATATGACGTTCATTATAAGTCAAGTAACAAAAATAAACAAATGTCAAACCCGATTTTCAAGTTTTGAAATCGATTACGTAGTATACGATACACAGTATTACGAAGCACAACAGCTAGTAACAATCAGTACTACTAAGAAAATAAAAAATTCAACTATTATTGGTGGTATGGGATTATTAAAAGTACCTTTTCATTAATATTATAAAAAAATATTAAAAAATAAATCAACATAACATAAGTAAGCAGACTTTGATTCTGTACGCTGTGTTCAAGTACGCAGTGATTTATAATCTATATAAATAAAATGATAGAAGTCTGCAGTTGTGCACGCATCGCGCGAAATTTTCTAAATTTAATTTAAGACACTTGGCCCTTATCAAAAAAAAAACTGTGACAGTTTCTTTTTTCGTAATATTGTCAATATGTGAGAACATACCATTAGGTGACAAATTCGTTAGTCGTCGTTTATATAATAATCTGGCTAGGCTTAGGCTATCTAATTATAAAGTAATGTTTAAATTCGTATTGTATTTATTCTTATATAAAAATTAGTAATTTCACCTATTTATAAGGGATTACGCTCGCATCTTCTGATACGTTTATTTCGTACTATTGTACTTACTTTAAGATGCATACACATGTATATTATAATATATATATTAATATGCTATTTCCTAAAGATAAAGAAAATTAGCATTCTGTTAATATACAAAACGACGTTGGTGAAGAGTTGAAAATAAGACATTTATTAGTATAAACTATACCTAGTTAAGAATCTGTTGCTAACGAAAACGTATAAAACAACAGTAGGTATATATTGACCGATACAAATGTGACAATATTTCGTTCGACAGGTGTTAGTTTATAAAAATAATAATCACATAACGTAATTATAAATATATTACCTAAACATATAAAAATGTAACGGTGATCATATTTGAACACGTGGTCTTCGCCATGGATCTTCGTGATAAGTGGATAGGATTTTGGTAAACAATTATTAAAAAAAAAGTCTGTGTCAACAATTTATTAATAGCTAAATAATTATCTATTGATCCTAACGAAGTTATTAGTAATTAAATGTATTATTTAATCTTTACTAATATATAGGCTGATGATAGTTTCTTTGATCCGCCTAATCTCATGAACTACTAGTTCAAATTTAAAAAATATTTTTGTGTTGTATAGTCCTTTTATCGAGGAAGGCTTTAGGGTTATTGTTATTCATTATATTTTTATTAATTAACCGCGGGATACCGGTGGGCAGAGCTAGTAAAATATAAAAATAGACACTTAGTAAGGTAATTTATAACAACACTTTGAGTTTACTTCTTATTAGTTCTACAAGTTTGGGTAGTAGTATGTCATACCTTTAGAAACTAAGGAGTAGTTACTAAGTTCTGGTACAAGAATCAGACATTTAACTTTTAATTGGCAGCTTGTAAGATCTTCCGAACCGAACTTCTAAGTGTTTAACTATGTCATGCGCTTCGCCTTTAATTATCAACGGTTTATCAACGTTTGACTAAGAATTGATAAATCTTACAAATAACCATAGGTATATGATAATATATAGATGATAAATTGTTCGTAAATCATATGCTATTTTTTAACCATATCGTTTTTATCGTTATAATATTAATTTTTATTATTTCAAATAAATATAAAGAGTTCATAATCTTTGCAAACTGTTTAATATATTAAAACGTGAACCTTGCACACATTCGTCGTTGTTACTTCTAAATTTAAAATAACTCATCAATGATTCTAATATTTTTAATAGTTCAGTAACAGTTATGTTAAATAATTCGATTATTCGCTTATTAAGAACACTTATGTCTTTATATAAGTGTAATTTCTAATAACAGGTTAGAACGATAATTCTTTGATATATTTAAATTAATTGTATATTTTTGTATTAGATGCAAGTGATCAAATTCATATATTTGTATTGTTTTAAGACATTTTTGTTGCTTTGTAAGTTAGTCTATTTGTAATTTAGCAAATACTGAGCTTTAAGTTAGAAGCGGTTATGGCATTCTGTTGTAGTTTGAATAGTTTTCAATAATTTTCTTTTAAAAATTTATATTAAAATTTGTGAAGTTGGTGTTAATATAAGAATTTTAATTAATTAATGCAATAAAAAATGAAGTGTAATATTAGTTGAAACTCAAGCCTAAATTTCATTTTATTTCAGTCGAACGAATTCTGTTTTTAAGCAGCAGTCAGGTAAAGTTAAGTTAAATTAGAATTAATTCATCTTGTTATGATCTGATTCTAGTTTATTAAAGTCTAATAAAAAAAAGTTTAAATATTTTTTTAGTAGATGAAGTTAAATTTTGTTCAAACATGATACTTATACTTTTATAATATAAAGCAAAGTAATGAAAAACTTTTTTCGAGTTGGACAACGACAACCTGTGTTTCACATCTGAATTCTGAACGGAGAGACCTAATTTATTTCCTAGCTGGGTGGTTAAAATTGAGACCGGCCTAGACATGGTCGAGGATGGTCATGTTAGGTGGTGAATGGTCTACGTCGCTACGGCCATGTTGCGGACGGCGGGAAAACGCGGCCGCCCATGGGAGGCGTGAAGCGCTGAAGCGGGAGAGAGGGACAGCGAAATGGTGTATTCGGTGGAGTGAGAGGGACGGGCGCGAGGCGGCGCGACGCAGAGGGCGTACGGCCTCGCGGACCGCCGCACACTCCTGTTCCGGTCGCGTCGACGGGCGGCCGGGAACCCGCTCCTCGCCGTACTGACGCTGACGCTCGGACACTGTTTACGCCGGCTTTTCCTAGTTTCTGAATGCGCGCCGCAACCACCGGGCCGATTTTTCTCTCTCACTCGTATCTGACAGCTGTCGCGCGCGAATTTCCCGCCGAGAGAGTCAGGTCGAAAGTTTTTGGCGCGAAAAGCGTAGTGGTAGACGATGTCTCTCTGTGAACTCTGAGCTGTGGTTCGCGTTGCTAGATGAGTTACCCCATAATGGATGATTGGGAGCGGCATGTGACTCCCCTGCTCCAAGACATGGGGTGTCCGAATGAGGAGGCCCAAGATGACTTCTTTAACCAGCAGGACGTAAGTCTTAGTCACTCGAACCATTGATTTTGAACCCAAATACTTGTAAATAAGGTCCCATAAAGACTTCGATTAGATACCACGATCGCATTGATTACCACTACAATTAGATCATAAAACATTTACAACATCGAAGTTGAATCTAATGTGTATTTCGTACAATTATACCAATGTTCTCGGCTAAATTTATCCGCACAATCTCTTTAACGGACTATCGAGTGTCGTAACGCGGTAAAAGTAAGTTAGCGAAGGATTTATCTCGGCACGAGTGTAACAAGCTTTACCTATCTATAGACAAGGTATTTAGACACGAAGGCATAATATAATAGACTATTAACATGCCCTGAAACGTGTAACGCTGAGCAAGATCGTTTTATGCGAATTATTGCAGTAAAAAACGTATAAGACTTGGATTGATGATGTACATTCGTTTTTGCGTGTAATAGAATAAGTAATTGAAATGTTTTCATAACGCTAATTTTATTACTTTCGATTATTATCAGTTATAATCTCTGATAAGAGAATCACTTTTATAATATTTATAAGTCGTACTTATGTAGCGAAGCCAAAGCGCAACTAGAAATACTGAACTTAATGAATGCATTGTTAAAAAGTGTTTGAAAAAAATAAATAACTTCTTAATAAGTTGTGGCGTAGAACAGAACAATCAAAAACTATAAATACTTTTACTTAACAAAAGATCGGAGTGCCGTTTTATTTTTCTTCACATTTTCAATCACAGTTTTTTAATTAACAAAAATACTTGAAACCAATTACTACATTTTGCATCGAAATTAATTTGAAATAATCAGTTATATTTACAACTGTAAATTGCCATTAGACGAAGATCAACTAGCAATGATAGTAAGTACATTCGGTTACTTAACGGTTTTTACAAAAAAAAAGTTAAGCAATCGAGCAACTTTATACACAAGTTCTAAGTAAATACAAGTAGCTAATTAATAAACACGCAATTTTTTAATATTTAATCCGATTCATTTAAAAAATAAGAACGGACATAGAAACTGCTATCTGATACATTAATTTTAATGTAATCGATTTTTATTTCGAATAATTCGATTACATCGGTTTTTATATTCGAATTATTTGTTCTGATAAATGATAATTACTTAAGTATATATAATTTATACGTTATAAATGAGTATGATATATAATTGAAGGCTGTATAATGTTTGTTAATATTACTGTTTATTATATATGGTGTTTCTGTTTTGATCCGATATCATTCAGAGTTTTCTGGTGGAGTATCAAATATAAATTTTTGTAATATTGCCGAAAAATCACTAGATATGTTCCGCCAGCTGTATGTAAATACCTTTTCCTTATATATGTTAATTGGGTTTTTCTTGACATTTTATTATAAACCTTTTTCGAGTTATCGATACTAAAATATCAAGAATTTAAAGCTATCACTATCACTAAATAATTTACACGATATAAATAAATCTGAATATTTTTAATCGTTTTTGTAGCGAGTAATACTCTGCTGTATTTGTCATTAAGATGTTGTTTTTTCTATTTTTGAACTTGTTCTACCACATTTGATCTGATCAACTTTTTTTCGTATACATATTTAAGTAATATAAATAGAAATAGAACAATATTTTAACCAAATCTCTGCTTAGATTAAATCAATGATTACTCAAAACGAATACTTTTGAACTTCGTGCAATTTAAGGCTAAAATGTTGCAAGCTAAAGTAATGCAATAACTTGTAAGCCGCTGTCCACAAGGCCGTTACTAATATTCCAATATCATATCCTGGTATAAAATGGGCGGCATGGCATGTTGCCCACGATACAGTTGTGGGTTATGGCTTAATTGTCCAAGGCGTAGGAAGAGTCATGGTGTCAATTTGTCTTTACTTGGCCAATGTTTTTGGATAGAGACTTGGCAACATGTAGACAGCCTCACTTGTACTTGAGCCAGAAATTTTAAGTTGTTTAATATAAATAGTTCTTAATATTTATAGATATATATAACACATGACAATATCTAATAATAATCATTGTGACATCGCAAGTACCAACTTTAGATATTAAACAATATCGCTCAATAAAAGTACGTACATATAAGAAGTTTTAATCTCGCACCTAACTAGTAAAATTTTTACTTACTGCGGTGCCTATATTTGATCAGGGCCTACTTTTTACCAATTATTTTATCGCTAAAATAGTTTTCGCACATATATAACTAACAAAGTGGTAAATATTTACAAAAAAAAAACACCACCCGCTGAGTTTCTTTCGCTGGTTCTTCGCTAAACTAGGTGTTATTTTTTCCGATCCGATGATACTTTCTAGTCTGACAATCAATAAAAAAGTGTAATACTTCAATATTGAATAAATTACTTTGAATTTGAATTTCTTACCTTGCCGTGCATATAAGGAGACTATTATACTTACTATCAAGTGAAGAGATTCCTCGCTTGCTATTTAAGAAAAAAACTATCTATATAGCGAGAACAAGAGGGTTTTCAAAAGGCTTCATTTATCGTTGAAGCAAACTTGCCACAGCTAAAGTCTTAACTACTATTTACAAATGTTGATCAAATGCTAATACAATAATAATTATAAACGATATAATTCCCTCCGTTAATGATTCTCGTTAATCGACAGCGACTAGAATGGAAACACTATTATTAAGTATACAGTTTCGATCGAACATAAGATAACTCAACCCTATGCGCGTACGATGTCTAGTTGCTTGAAACATTCGAATGTAGACCTTACGTAGACGAATTAAGAGTCATAAAACAAACTAAAGGCTATGTGTACATAATTACAGAATATAACATGTCATTTCAGACTGTAAATAATAGACTATAACGTGACACTCGCACGGTGCGGCCTAATTTAAAATAAATCGTTTCTGTTTCATATAAAACTAACATCATGTATCGATAGACGATGTTTTTTTTTTGTTTTTCGCTGATATAAAAGTGCAATAGACATCATTACTTATTTTAGTATTTTACCTAACGTTAATTCTCATAGTACTTCGTAGTTCATGTGACGTACGTATATTAGCTGTATACCTTGTAATATTGATCTAATATGAAAGGTAACGTCCATAGTTCTACTTATAGCTTATAAGTATATTGACAAAGAATATCTTATGATAATATTAATTGTTGTTGTTTGCTTTAGATTTTTTATACATTTATTATCTTATGTATTCAAATAACTAAATTCGATAAGATGTTTATATAAATATTAGCCATCAATGTTGTTATTATAGAAATGGACGCTGGTGGTGATTTTTATATAAAATAAAAAGTACCTAACAATATTTATTTTAATGGAAATTGTCTCTGTATTGAATTCGAAGAATCTCTGTGTTTTCATAACCAAGGGCGACGCAAGTATAGAAATGAATAAACTATAGTGGCATTATTATGTTAAAACAAATACCTGCAAAAACCACTACGAAGTAGTTGAAGTACTTTCGTAAAACTCTTATATAGTTTCATTGTCAAACTGTTAAAACATAATGAAATAAACTTATTTGTAACATAGTGATCGACTCAATCGTAAAATGTTGTATCTGACCTGGAGAGTTTACGCTATTTTGATTCACATATTCATTAAATATTACAAAGACTGTAGTCAATATTCTTTATAACTTTCAAGCGATTCACTTTCTTGTTCTAAATTGAATTAACTGTTTTTTTATATAAAATAGCTTCATGCAAGGAAAAAGTAATGTTATAATTGTTTGGAGGAACTAATTTGATACAAGTATTACCTATAAGCGAAACAGTTGCTGTCGTAGTATTTACACATAGAAAATTATATTACGTCGAATAGCACAATTTTAGTGCTACATAAATATTAAATTTAAATAATTCTCCTTGCCCTCAATAGTAATCTATGATAGTTATCGTCACACGACAAAGTTGAATCGCGTTATTGGGGTTAAACCATATTCACTAAAATCGTCTATATTTGGGATAACAATTAAATAATCTCGTAATTATAAAATCAAAACTGAATTATCCCAGTGTCTGAAAAACATGTTTGTTAATCTTCAGTGCAAGTTCAGATTCGAGTAGGAATGTGTCTTAGGATAAGAAACTAAACACAAAGCAGATTTTTTTACAAACATAAAGAAAGATAAATTATTATTAAAACGAAAAATATATAAGGTAAGTTATTTAAAACACGGTTCGCTTTACCAGTGTTCTACAACATCATCCAACTAAACTGTCTGGTGTTCATCAGCCTTTCTTTTTTTTTCATTCGATAAGTACGTTACCTATCAATGAATCACTAAATAACTAATATGATCGAAGGTTATCGCCAAATATATTAGATTTCTTAAATTAACTTTCAACTGTTTCTCATTAGCGTTAAAAGAACCTTGTTATAAAAACATCACATTGAAAACTTAAGATAAGTTGTGTATGAAGATGAACTGAATGAAATTGTATATACGCATATTTATAATTTCCCAAAGCATCCCAAGAATCGAACTACTGTCGACAAATATATTTTTATTCCGGGTGTATTTAAGCGATTATCTGTGTAGTGTGAAGAGACTTAGTTTGAACTAGAATCGTAATGGAATTTGCATGCGTTGATCTATTCCGTAGGTTAGATACATGTACACTAATCGCCATAATCTCCTGAGATCGGATCAAGCCGAACTTCATAGAATGATGAATAAATAATAATTATCCGCTTCACGCCCGGTGTTTTGTTAAATATCTTTTATTATACTAAGATCATTAATTATTACGTCATGTTAAAATTACACTAACTAATATAGAAACATTAATTATTTATATTGAGGACTTAAATAAACATACCTTTGTTCGTCTCTTTCCTACACGGGTTTCTGTAATAGCGTTCAGAGTCGAAACTAACGTTATGGAAAAACATTCACTGTCTTAAGTCCCAATATTTTTAGAGGCTATTGAATGTAACCAGCACCCTAAAATTTTAGTTCGTATAGCAAGAAGCACTTAAAATACGAGTTTTGTATGAGATTTGTACTGAATTTGATTTTTGTAATTTGTGGAAATTCATAAACAGATATAATATACAGATCTATGCCATCTATGGCTAGTAGATAAGGCCAGAAAATGTTTAAGATGGATTCGGTGATACATTAATTTAATTTCGTAATAAAAAGACACTTATGCTATGCGCTGCCTGACCCTCTTTAAAATTGTGGATAAAAATGTTTTTATCATCAATTTTAATGCAAATTATAGTTATTAAACAATGCGTTTGCAAATGCCAAATATAAAATCTAAATAAATTGTAAAATATTCATAAAAATTGCGCTTCCGATGTTATTGGATAATACAGCTATTTTGTCGATGACGAGCGATTTTTTGGACTAATATTTTACACGTAAAATTGTGTATAACAATTAATAGATTATTTCAAGTTACTATTAGAAGAAAGTTTTGAGTTAGATAGGCTACAGCTAACTAGAGACCTATCGTCGTTTCGATATAGTCTGTTTATAATATAGATGATTTGCTTATTTTGCCAATAAGTTTTCAAATTGAATTGAATTTAACTCGCTGTCTGCATAAACAGGTACATTAGAAATAATAGCGGTTGAACGTCCCAACGGAAGGCTGAGAAAATGGGTAGCAAGGTGGCAAGAATGCTACCGCATTTCCCGTTTGAATAGCAATTCCGATTCTCTGGGCGAAAAATGAACCATCCCGTCACCAGCTGAGGCAAAAAGACGGGGTAAAATCTTGGATGAATAATAATATTAAGCCGAGTAAAATAAATTACCTCAATTAGCAATCTTGGAACTGGTGTCTAACAAAATTCAAGCTGAACTTCAAAGGCTACAAAAGGCACATAAGTTAGAAGACTTTAGAAGTCCACACTAAAAAGCACTCATGTTCCGATGGAACGACATTTCGACAAGACTGGAGAGATATTAGGCGCAGGACTGGCAGCGGCACGAGCATTCCTCGCGGGAGTTTGACACTTGCAATTTCCTAACTCCAGCCCAATAGATCTGGTGTGCCCAATAGTCTGGTGTGTGAATTGTATCGTGAGATATTCGGCGTACAAGATTCTAAATTTGAATTAATTGAAGTTTTGAAGGAATAAATTGCTTTTAATAACATAAATTAAATTCATTGTTCAGAAATCCCACGTGACGTAGCGTGATAGTTTAAACTATTTTGTATTATGATAGAAAATGCATTAACGGTGTGTAATTTTGCACAGGCTAAGTAGTAATATCATAAAAGAAATCGATAAAAACTCCATATTTTAATGTTAATTAATGAATAGTTATCAATAATAAATAAAGTATTAATGCAAAAGTCTGCATTACATATGCGTAAACTTCATTGCTTAATAAAAAAGAATTCAAGAATTCAAAGAATAGAAGGACAAGTTTGCATCAAGATGCTTTTATAGTAGGGTTCCGTAGTGATAATTACACAGTGAGCTGATTGTGCGATCGACAAGTATGTATTATGCATGATAGCTCCATAATATAATCAAAATTATTGATCGCTGTATATCGTATTATTTGTCTGACAGATGTGTAAACCTTAACTATTAAAGATTCAATCATACGATTAAGCCTAATTATTATAATGTGTAAATTTAAAATGTTTCAAGTTTTTGCTTCCACTTTGTTTGATAATAATAGATTTGACTTTTGGCGTTTTCTTTAAATCATTTCGGTATCTAAGCAAAGATAAATATTTATTATGAATATTTTACTAACCATTTGATGGTGGAACTCTAATAGATAAAAACGTAAACCGTTTTTTTTTTGTAATCGTAAATTGCAATTTATTTTTTCAATCAATATTTAATTATGAATGTTTTTATAATATTTATGTCCGTTGTTACCATTCGCTTTGTTGTTTGCAATTTTGCTTTAATTATAACATTTATTTAAATGACTACTTATTGCATTTTTACTTTCTATTACTTAGATATTGAACCAAACAAAAATTTTAATAATTAGTAATAATCGTTTGACGATTATACTGTATTCAAAACAAAAAGGTATTTTATTTAATTAAAAATTAAATCTTTAAAATTAAATATTAAATCTCTTCATAAGCTATTATTTAACAATGAAACGGAAACATCAAAACAAATTTCACGTAATAATACCGATGATTGCAATCGATTACAAATGGAAATCTACAATCGCCCCTTTGCAAGACGTTCAAAAATTACGACAACAATACACGCATGTTGTTTATCGTAAAACACTTGTCAACTTTTTTGCTGCGCGTGCGCAACGAGCCTTAAAGATCGCGTGATCCAAATGTCCGTTAACGAGTGCGTATGCGCTTGAGACTCCTGAAAAAAAGAGATATGAAACATTCGCTGTCATATCAAAACAAATGAACATATACTTTTTTACCGCGCTCATAGAGCATATCGATTAACAACGCACGAACCCGGCTTAAGTATGTTTTTGGGCAACACTGTACCTCCTTCTGGGTTATACGATTCCGCATATTTTCACACAACCAGAAAGCCATTCTATCGTAATAGAAGCGAGTCCACAATGTAGCTCGATTAATGCTTCTATTTTTTTCGTATGGTCAATATTTCCGTACTAATTACAGTTCAATTATCATGTCTGGAAAAATGGCATGTGAACCGAGAAAGCTGTTTCTTGTACCTACATTGTTTATAAAGTTTCACTTGAAATTGTTAAAAGCTTTCTTTACTGTATTGAAAAAAGAGTTAATTTTGTATCCAAAAATCAGCCTATCTTGATCCACATTTATTTTTGAATTATCTGCATTCCATGGAAGTATCAAGTCGTTTTTGTTCTTAGGAGAGTGTAAGCAGGGCTGGATTTACTACATCGAGCAGGCAAGGCAATCACGTCTCGGTTCTCTTTTCTAATTTCTTGAAATAAATATTTTCTACCACAATACAATTTCATTCATAGTTAAAATAATTTATTACCATATTATGATGGAATGAAATTTCAAACAACAATGCGTTTACCATATGCCTAGAAGTCCCGTATCAGCTTAGAGCCCTAAAGCAGAAATAGGCAAATAAGGCGTCAAAATAGCTCCTTAATGGAATAATCTGGCCCTAAATGTAAGATGTTAAGCATATAAGACGTTATATAATCGATTGGTAGGTAGAACAAAAACAGCTACCTGTTCTGAAGGTTAAAATGACAATTAACTAGATTCCCTCTTAATATTGACGAGTTTTTTTTTAATGTACATCTCGAATTGCATTTTAGTACGTATCTGGATTTCAATATAACGTATATATGTGACTAACAACAATAATTGCAGTCGCCAAAAAAGGCAACACGATGTGAATGAATTATTAATTCTCTTGATTAAGTTGACGGAATTGATGTCAATATTAGCTGTGTCATTTGCCAAGCTTGTTATTATTTATTAATTTTAAACATCGATTTAAAAATATGAAACGCCTTGTAATTCTATTTATAGCGTTAAATTTCTTTACAATTCAAAACTTTATAACGAAACAAGTCAGGTCAGACTTCTATCATATAGATATTGTTTCGCTTATAGTACATTACACTCTTCTTATACACTGCCAAATAAGAAATAATGATGCATAGGTTCAAAAATTTGAAAAAACTTATAAGGATCCTGTAGCTTGTTTTAGCTTTATCTTGAGGGACATCACTACTATTACATTTTTATATGAAACAACTCTGTGCACCATTAATTACATGTTAAAATTAGCTTTGGCATCATCTAGCCACTTCTATGTACAGAATATTGTTACATTGAACAGTTGAAGTTATCCGTTTGTTTTTTACTATTATTGTAGATATCGTGAATGCAGCACCGTTCTATACAAAAGCAGTATGTATTTATAACTAGATAGGAGTTAAGAACCACTTGCTGCATAACCGACAAAATACCGAATTGGTAATAGCGTTCTAAGGCGTATTATTTCTCATAAGAATGTACATTTTCTCGATGTCTTTCGACTTGGTAGCGTTGAACAATTATTACCATTCCTTGAACTATAAAAGACGGGTTTGAGGAACGTTGTAATACTGTAAAATTAACACGTAAAAGCCATCATCTGCTGTAGGAACACGGAAAAAACTTTTGTAACTGGGAGTATAACAATGATTTGTGATCCTTTAGTTGGTCATTACGAGGCTTTTAATTGAAAAAGATGGCTTTAAAATTGTACGTAACCGACTTCGTGTCTTACTCGTATGTGGTCAGAAAGCAAACGCTTTAAACAGATACTTATGTCTAAGGGACCTTGTGCAATGCACTTTGTCGGTAAAAACAAATTACGAAATTTGAAAGTATGTCTGTCTGTTACGTTTTTACGGCTAAAATATAATGATTTTGATGTAATTTGGTACGTATCAAGTTTGAACCGAAAGGACGGACGTAGCTTACACATGAGGGGAGTCCTCAATCGCGAGTAAAGCTGTTGGCGGAAACTTGTCAAATAATTACAAGTTATTTAGTACCTCTTTTGATTACGCACAATTCAAATTGATTTTAGTATTATTAATATTTTAAATTTCGAAATCCAATCACATGTTTTCTTGAAATATTAATCGCTGTTTTAAGTTGATGGTGTCTTTTTTAATGTGAAGCTATGAGTTTATTGTTTACTTAAGTCTTACTAACCTTACACTAAGTTAATTAACTTATAATGTCTTAGGATTATTGAAGCCTACAATGACTTGACGTTTTCCTTAGAAGAACATAAATGTGTTCAGCTAAGTAAGGCATCTTTATCGAGTTCAGCTGTGCTATTTAAGAACTCACTTCATTACTCACCCGTGAAAAGTTGAAAACCGACTTATGGTGTACTATTTTGATGCGTAATGTTATAGTTATTAAGGATAATGTCGCATATCACTCTCTGACATTACAAAACGATTATCTGCGGCGAGTGTCTAGAATGTATCAGTATAGCTCGACAGTTCAGTTAAAATTATCTAGTATTTAATTTCATGTTACATAACTTGATTTTAACTTTAACACAAATACATATTTTCTTATATTTAAGTACAGTATGAATATACGTAAAAGCGGTGATGACCTAGTGGTTAGAAGGCGAGAATCTTAATCTATGATTTCGAGTTTAAATACGGGAGAGCACTGCTCAATTTCCACTTTCTTATTTTGTGTTCATAATTCATGTCGTGCATCATCATCTTCATATTTTGTGTGAACAATTGAAGTGAAGATAATATATAAAAATGGTATAAACTTCAGTCTTATAATGCTTCGAAATGAAATTAGGCTTGCACTTCATCTCTTTTCGGACGTGTCGGATTGCTGTTTCATTGGTCATGGTAACTGGAAAGAGACAATGTATCTGTGTACACACACTTGTACATCTCTTGTACTGTTCGCTAATTTTTCAGATTGACTTCCATAGCCAAAATAGCCGGTTAGGATATATTCATTCACATGATAAATTCTTCGGATTGATTTTCATAGCCGAAATTCGGTTAGGATATATTCATTCACATGAGAAATGAAAGTTATAATATATAATAAATAATAGGCTAGATCACCACTTTTTTATCAAGAAAAAGGACCCCCCGTCTATGATGGTTACGACATACACATATATATGATTACGATACGTTACAAAATATGTCTTCGCGCTACATTTGGTGATTTGTGATTTGCGATTATATGATATTATATTTTCGGATTATAATTCGAATTCATGTTTTTATTTCCGTTAACAAATAAAATGATACATTATTTATTTACAAATATTTAATTTTTTAATTAGGTATTTAAAATTTCGATTCAAAATAATCTCAGTGTACAAGCACCTTAATATCTACGCTTTAGTAACCATTATCCGCGGACCATTTAAATTCATTGTTTTCACATTTTTTATTCGTTTTTATATTAATTAAATTCCCCTCACCTTGTCCTTTGAAAGTTTTTCAATGAATCGAATGAAACATTGTTTTGTTAAACTTGTTTTGTTTTTAAAAATATATGTATATTTATATAGCGAAGTGTTAATAATGTATTAGTCGTGTTAATGATAGATATTATATTATATAAAAAGCGTTAATTAATATGGACTTGCGGTATGAGCATAACAGTTTTATAAAACGCTTTCTTATTTACCCGTAAGTATAAATATATTATACTTTTTTATGATATTAGTTTACGTTCTATTTATTTATTTAAAGCGTCAGTATGCTATAACTATTATAAACGATCAATTAAAAAAACAACTTGAGTTTCTATTTTTAAAATATGATGTTTATGTATATCATTGCCGTTACATTGACAAAATATCTACTACAAGATGAGTTCACTCGTTACGACTCGTTATTGCATAATGCTTCATTATACATTGCATAATTATCATCCCATTCAAATCCATCGGCTTTTACTATAAAGGAAATGAAATATTAATATCATGCGCAGACCATTTTTTCTATCACACAAGAAACTATTGTAAGTTTATTTATGAGGAATAAAAGATTTCAAAGACAAGACCCGTAATATGCCCATATTACGGGTCTTGTCTGTAATAAATTATTATAATTTTTTAGATTAGTCGAGACGATATTGCTCAGTTGTCAGAATACTTATATCTTAACTAAAAACAGGCTTCACAGAACCAGCTTGGTGGTGAAGTTAAGTGTCGTGTGGACTTGCATGTGTGGGATGGAAACCCCAGCAGTGGGGCATTTACGTTTACTTTATTAGCGAGATTAGTCTAAACATATTAATAGATTCAAATAAATTCAAACGATCATTTTCCTCAAGTCCCTATGTAAGCAAGCCGCCTCAATAAATTACATACAAATATGGAAATGTTGTATTTTTAATATGGAACTACAGCAAATCGTTGAGTGGAAAGTCTCACCGTGGAATGTACCCGTTGAAACTTTACGATTCGTTAATTTGTTACACCACCTTTGTTTTAATTGTTAGCTGTAACTTTAATAGCTTTTGTTATTATTGTTAGTTTATTATCTACATTGGAGCATACGAAATTATATTCACATTATTCAATCAACATATACTTTCTATCGTCTATGTGAATATTTCACATGAAAAACACGTATTAAAACTTTGTCAGAAATCATTGTTTTCTTTGCCTTTCGACACTACCTCTGTTACTTTTATTATACATATACGACGACACAACTGCATATATTTAACCTATATTTAACTTAACATCGTGAATGTTATCAAGCTTCAGAATTATAATACAATATATACCTTGTACTATGACCACACTGACAGACGTGGAATCAGTTGGTTCTTCTGTTTTTCTTCCATTTCTTTTTCAGTGCTTCGAATAACCAACTTAAATGAAGAACCAAATTTTCGTCCCTTTTTATATATGATCGAAATAAACTGTCTGTTTCTTATGCAATTTTGTTGAATGCTATCACACCAATTCCACTCGTACAGTGTTTAACATGAAAGTCACTTCAAAAGTTTCGGAAACTTACCTCCCTGGGATTCGTGCCATGAATTCTCCATTGAGTAAAGTGTATTCGTGTGATCTTGTCACCAGACTTTGGAGCATGTAAAATGTTTATAATATTTAGGTTTTAAAATTACATTATAAATAACTAACTACATAGTCGATTCCAAAGTAAACAACGAATACTTTCAATAAAATTAAACGGGAAATTGGCTGAGAAACTGTTCTTCAATTGGGAATGGCCACCTGTCTAGCGGGATCCGTACTTTGAATACAATACTTCTTGCAACGTCAAAGTTTATGAGCAAGGGTCTTCAGGTGCGTACCTACATACTTAACATAAAACGGACTTTAATACCATTTCCTTACAAGGCAGAAGCCTTATTGCATTAAAATAACAAAAAACGGAAAGTTCGCCGTCCGCTTTTTGAAAAACATTCGATTTTTAAAATTCATGCATTTTTTTAAATTTATTTAAATTAGCGTCGATAGCGTTAAACTAAATTAATATTACCATGATTGTTATTTTCGTATTTACGTTTAATACGAGACCTTTTAAGTCTTATTAAGTAATTTTTATTGTTCACCCGACGTGTCAAGTAAAAAACAATTTTCACCGTTCACTAAGAAAGTGTTCGGCCGCGCCTCGTCGATGCAACGTAGTCGCTTTAGACATGCGCATTTAAAATTACTTACAAAGTACGGGATAATTAAGAATGTATAATGTAACAAAGTTTTTAAAGACTTCATTACGATCGCATTTATAAGTTGCGTATAAAACACTACGTGAGAAGGTATAATTGTTTTTTCCTTGTCTAGTTTCATATCGGTATTTATTATGTTGAAGATGTTTAAGACGGTATAAAAATTAGTCTGTATTATTTTAAAATTTTTTGCAACACTTGCGGCTGAACCGAGTGACTGAATTTAGACTTTCGTGTTGATATTATTTGTCATTTATGTTATGTATAATTACATAGTCGAAGAGTTAAATGTAACACCTTGAAGTTGAGACAACTGTCTCAGTACTCAGTTAATCAATGTTTTATAAATTGATGTGAAAATCAGCACGGTATTTGAAGTACTACAAACAAGTTACAAACAAGCTTGAAGCTTGCATCTTTTATTGCATTATTTAGCCGACTTAAATCGATAAAGGTTAATGTCGTTCTTTATTCAAAGCTATAATAATTATGACGAAAACTAACCAATTGATATCATTTTTTTTTTACAGAATACATACACGATACGTCTGTTACTTATCATGCTGGGTGGAAGACAGTCCCAACCCAAAGAGTTGTTGCACTTGCGTGAATGTGTATGGTGTAATATCATCAATTAACAATAACTATTGTGTCTTGTGGAAGGATTATGAGGCAGCAAATTTCGATACTGTGATAAAAACCCGCTTCGGGCCTACATAAAAGCTTTTTAGTCTTTTTCTTAAGCCGTAGACTGGAAGGTAAAAGTATTTTAACTACTCCTTACCTTGGTAGTCATGTAAATCTGATCGTCCAAGGCCTGAACTTTCCCGTCTTGACAATGTACTAAAAGGTCATGAGAGTGAGAGAACAAGTGCACTTGTATTTGTGTGACGTATGAACTATATGTGAGTATTGACCAAAATAGGAAATCACATTTTTTTTCTATAAATCTTCGATATGGATCTAGTACCCATTAAGCAATAAGTAGACGATCGTCTGTTTTACTTTATTTTCTTAGTAAGCCGATTAATGAAAAAATATAATTGAGGCGGCAAAATATGTTACGAGTCTATTTGTCCAGGAACATCTGCACGAAGCCATACATATAAACTGAAAGAAATTGTGAGAATAATTAGCTATAAAATATCGAGTGCAGTTCTAAGTGTTGTTGTTGGTGAACATGACAAATTAATAGAGCAGTCTCTGACAGGACACATTAATATACAAAAACGCATATTAAATAGCTAATTACGTTAGTATTTTCCTTTCCATCTAATGGTTAGTCTAGCACGTGTGTCCAGCGCTTGGGCACCCGCATTTTCAAGAACCGGTAATTTAACGATATCCTATACCGTAGTGCAGCTGCGATACACTCCAATGAGTGTACGCTAAGGCTGAATAAATTTCTTGTCCATCGAAATGCGTAATTTTTAAAATTTTTATTATAAAGTTAGTGATGTATCGTGTTACCTACAAGCGTCTTACACTTGCCTCGATGCGTTTTAATGACTAACATTTGGACTTAATTGAAGTATAGATAAAAAAAATTGGAGGACATTTTTAAAGGTTTTTAATCACAGAAATATGACCTAGTTTAAAATTACAAATATCAATGATTTCATTTCCTGAGACTAGTTTATTTAACAAGTCCGGTCCGTTTATGTATGTATACGTAATATTTTTGTAAATAATAAATAATTAAACTATTTTTTTAGTCAGTCAGTTTCTTTTTTGGCTGTAACTATTGTTGGATCGAGGAATCTATTTAATCAAATTTGTATTATAAATTTTTGTGGTGTATTATGTTGAATTATCAAATTCGTGTGAGCTATCCCGAACGCACTATCATATAAAATAAACTTAAATCTGTAACAGTTATATAATAATATCAAATCAAAGTGTTCAAATTGTCATTCAATAGAGCTTAGTATCTACAGTTTAGCAGACCTTTTCTTTGGAATATCAGACGATGTTTTAAAAAACTAAATAGTTAAAGGCAAATTGTGGTTTTAGTACAGGTGATTGTTGTCCACCTGACGAATATCGATCGATGCGGTTCTAATACGGCCGGTGAGAGAATAGTCGCAGGATAGACTTGACGTGTTTTTCGTGGTACGATGCACTGCCAATTTCCCGACTCGGTTGCTACTGTAAATTTACCGATAAAATAACGTATTCATTGGTCCGACTAGGAATTCTATTTCGGGACCTTATGGTTAGCAGAGCAGCTTATGCGAAATGACTGTATTATATACCTATGTGTATGTACACTAGTTTGCCCCGGTGTTACACCCGCTTATAATGAATAAAAAGACTAGAGCTTTCTTCGATAAAAGGATACATCACAAAAATATTTTTTAAATTCGAACCAGTAGTTCCTGAGATTAGCCCGATCAAATATATATATTAGTAATAGATAGCTCAGCAATAACGAGTGTATTATATGGTCTATTTTCACATTTATTTAAATTATATCCAAGTTTAACATAAGACAGGAAGTAAGGTTACTTGTATGCAATACGGTGTTCTCGAGTGCGTTTGACAATTACCTTGGTCACTCGACGATAATATCTAAAGACAAACACTTGACGAAATATATTTTAAAATGTCAAATTAAATGAGGTAAATACATGCTCTTGTAGAACACCTGTTTAATAGCATGATAGTTTGTTATTCATGACACAATATATTTGTTTTTCATGACACATCGAGTTGTCGGGGAATAAAATTATTCGTCATGTAAATACATACACGGGGACACGTTTGGGTAAATATTTGACATTTAGTATCGTTAAATCGTTACATGCATGTCGATTTTCATATACATGACGACGAAGATATTTCCTTCTGACAAAATGTTTTTAACTTATCATTCAGTTTTTTAAGGATTTGAATGAAGTAGTTTAATTTATAAATATATTAATAGAATGTCATTCGATTAAGGTTTTACATGACGGACGTTGTAGGTTTTCTTAGATTCATATATGAAGAGGCATGTCTGTCTATAATATCACAGATTAGTTCTGACGCTATGACGTATCGAAACTGCACTCTGACCTCGCTTCAACCTTCCTTCAGCTTAGTCGATGACGTCATTGTTATGTCGTAAAGAAATTCTATTAATACACGACCGAGCTGTATCCCTGTCTTCGTTGATTGCGATTATTAAGTATTACATACAGTTGTACATACTTATGCCATACAGTTGTATTTATCTAGTCAGTGTTATAGACTACGTGGATCTTAGTCCCAAGTCATGGGTTCAAATCCGAGCAATAGCCCTTAAGTTTTCAAGTGCATAATTAACACTTATTATTCACCTCATACTCATATGTACAGCTGAGAAAAAATATCTTGAAGAGACAAGTGGTGAAATAAGATCGTTAACATGCAGAGACTTTAGCAAAGTTACATTAAATGACTGTTACTTTACTTACTCGACTGCCTCGTTGGTCTAGTGGCTTGATATAAGGCCGCAGACGCGGTGGTCCTGGGTTCAATTCCCAGGTCGGGCCAATATATAGTTATTGGGGTTTTCTCTCAGAAAATTCTCAGTAGCAGCCCGGAGTCTGGAAGTTGGAAGTGTGTACACTCCCGTGCCTCGGAAAGCACGTTAAGCCGTTGGTCCTGCACCTGAACTCTTGATTATGAGAGCTAAGGAAAAGAGAGTGCACCTGTGTTTGCGCACACACTTGTGCACTATAATATCTCCTGCGCAGTTGGCTAATCTCTCTTAAGATTGGCCGCCGTGGCCGAAATCGGTCTGGAGGACCTTATATATACTTTACTTATTATAGTTAATAAGTAAGTTAATTATGAACTAAGTAGAACCGACGGAGGAAAATCAAGCATTTCATAATACATGTTTGAAATATGATCGGTTTATATTGTATCGTTTCCATGATGTATGAAATACAAGACAATCAAGGAAGATATTTAGAACATAAAATATAAAAATGATTTATAAAAGTACTAAGCTACAATATTATATGACTCATTCAAATCGGCCAAACTGTTTTCGAGCATTCGATAAAATATATTGTGTTGATTAAATATTTGCAAAATAAAAACAACAAAAATATTTCAAAGATTTTTTTTAACAGACAAACAAATACACGCGTTAACTTTATATTATTATTATAAACTAACTTTGTAGGTACAGACTGTTTTTTTAAATATTGTAAATAAATTATCAAGTCAATGTAATTATTTGTCTTGTATTGATTAAAAGGATTTATTATTTATTCACTTTATTAACCCGTATTAATTAACAGTTGATAAATTGATCGTTGGTTATAGTGATTATAATTTCAAAACGGATTTGAAATACAATTTAGCTAATTGATATTATGGTATCTGATCGGAACAGCTTATTTGAAATATCGAATGTTTTAAGTCATAGATTTTTTACAGTTTTAAAAGCAGGTGATTGTAATTTAAACAAGTCGTTTAATGGCTTTGAATGTTACTAAATTATCGTCCTAGTAACAAACATGTTTGTAAACTACAGTACTTATATCATCGAGTTACTTTTGAGTATAAACGTTAGAATGCTTAAACATACGAGTTTGTAATTATTGTTAAGTAAATAATATATGTATTATGCTCTTCAGTAGAGAAAATATCGCACTGTTTTTAAACACAAAACAAGATAAAATCGATTTTTTTAACTTTATTACTTTTTGTTATTAGTAAATTATCCGCCCGAGTGTGAGGTACCTAACGTCCTTTTAAGAGTTTTAAGTAAGTATATGTGTTACTAACTTCTACTAAGCATACATTTTAATGAAGGAGAAATAATATATAATTATATACAAAACCAAGCTTTTGTTCAGCTGCGAAAATTTCAGCTCAATCGGTTGAATGGAACCGGTTTGATGATGTTATCCATCATCATCATCAGCTTCAACGATCAACGAACCTCATTGGTTGGATTCTGGCGTGCACAATATCTCAATTAATTTTATAGCACAATCAGATTTTCTGTCTTTTTCTACCTTCAACTTCAGAAGGAGATACAATATTGTGAACAACGCATTTGGCAATATTGGCATTGGCAACTATTTAAGGCAACAACCATTTGTGCCAACATTAAAAAATTAAAAAATTCGGATTAATACTCGCTAAATATGTAACACAATAAAATAATAATTGGGTTGTTTAACGCATTTTTATTTTGTTCGATTGTATAATAAAACGGAACATGTCCCGAATTAAACAACAAGCGTTTAATAAAATACCCTCCACGAATACTGTTGATCATAAGTGTAGACAAAGACGACAAATTGTTGAAAAAGAATATACATTGCGTGCAAATTACCTTACGGACGGTAAAAGTATTAACATGCGGTAACTTGTTACATTGTATTATATTAGTATAGGAGTTATAATTCACCCTTAACTCCCGTTTCTGATACACTTATAAGATATAATATTTTTATATTGGCCGTTAAAAGAAGGACGAAGTGAAGGAGAATATTTTTATAGCGTCAATGTTTTGCGAACCGTACACTTTAGTTTGACAGAATATATAAAATCAAAAACATTTTCACGTTAAGTGACGACAAGATACATATTGCTTTCACTGTAAAAATATATTAGATGTATCTCTACAGGCCTTAACATAACAAACATATTCCTAGTTAAACGCTACTTAATATTGAAATTAGTATGCGGAATTTTAAATTAACGGTGTCTCAAATAATTAAGTTGCACTTAAAATTTGAATGACGTTTCAGTATTCGGCCGTCTGACTCTTATTATAGCGTATAGCGGTCCCCGTGAATCCTTGTCTTAAGTTCACTACAAAACCTACATCTTAGTCAAAATGTGCGGCTTAGCCATTACTTTGGTCATGGACTAAAGAAACGGCCAAGTTATCTTGGTGGTAGAGCTTTGTGCAAGCTCGTCTGGGTAGGTACCACCCACTCATAACAGCCGCAAAACAGCAGTACTTGTTATTGTTGTGTTCCAGTTTGAAGGGTGAGTGTGCCAGTGTAATTACAGGCACAAGGGACATAACATCTTAGCTCCCAAGATTGGTGGCGCATTGGCGATGTAAGCGATGGTTAACATTTCTTACAATGCCATTGTCTGTGGGCGTTGGTGCCCCACATGCTGGACCTCCTTCCTATACAATAAAAAAATATATACAAACCTGACAATTTATATAACATTAAAAATTTAACACTTCAGAATCCGTCTTACGAATTTTCAATCATGGTCACCTGACGTGAGTTTAATTTTTTTTACCCATTACAAAAAAGTGTACAACGCCGCTAATGAAATTTTCACTTCAAAAAAACAAATCAAATGATAGTAATTTTATACTGATAATTAAAGCAATTCGTGCAAAATTTTTGCCTAACCATTCCAAAATATCAAAAATGCACAACGTCAAAATTAAAATTTTCACTTCTGCAGGCACTCCAGGAGTGGAACCCGCTGTTTTTTTTTTGTTTATGTCATAATGATCGACCGCAGACCATAAATTTATCGATATATGAAGTCTATGTTTAACTCTAGCCGAGTATTATTGACTTGTAATACGTCATTAATAGGTACTTATTTGTCGACTAAATTGACCGATCACATTTATATTTCGTTGATGAGAAATATGGTATAGTATTGATGTTTTTATCCGTTCCATAAGAGAATCATCAATGCAGAATGTTATCTAAGCCTACATAAATCTCATAAAACTATGTCAGCAATTCTGCGATTGAACCGTTACTTTGTATGAATAGCCGTCAATTATCTCTGTCTTTCATTATGGATTTGACATCAGACAGACGAAGACAAAGCATTGTTAAACTGTCCCGCTAAACGAAGTTTACAATTAACGACGTATATTCTTAAGAGATAAAAATTTGACTAAACAAGTGTAATTGATTGCCACGCGGAATACATTCTAAAGCATTGAACTCACATGTGCGACCGAGTGTAATATATTATATAATGAATACAACGAAAAGATTACAGAGTCTAACGCTTGGTCGCACAAGTGTAGGTATAGGCTTTATATTCAAAGCGTCGCATACGCCGTTTTGCTCGGTTGTGCAGGTGTGTTCGACGCTTTAATGCTCGCACTGTTCAAATTATCGAAGTGACGACACTGTTTAGTAAAAATGTTGCCTATTGATATCAAGAACGATTTCAATGAGTCCCTTAAATTATTTATCGATGTTATAAGAGGGTAGATTGATTAAAATTTACTATCGTTTGATCATCAGTATTCGAATGAAAAAAAGTTTAAATATGGAACGAAAATTAATTAGAGCGTCTATAGATCATCATATGGGTAAAACTGTAACATTGAATAGGAAATTGATATGTAGTAATTTATTCTAGCTAATGAAAAGTTCAAATATAGAACGATAAAATTAACGGATTTATAAAATCTCTTTCGGCCGAATCTGTAATGATGAATATTAAATCGATATGTAGAGTTAGTTACCTGTTTTTTTTTAATATATATAAAAACCTTTAGTCAACTAATCTATTTTCAGTTAATAATAATTCGAGAACAACAGTGACTATAAAATATGTTAGTCAATAAAGATGATTCTGTCTTATTCATAGTCAGTGCGTATTTCATTATAACCTTTCCAAGCCGTTATTATAACATTTAATACAAACGATAATAAGCCTGGTGTATGATAATTACGAAGGCATAAATAATTCAAGGGCAGGGTACACACACGCGACCACTTCCGGAGGCTCGTCCTAATTAATGCGTCTGAGACTCGTATATAATAAAAAAATATATTTATTATAATTATTTTTTTAACGATAAACGTTCTTTAACGTAATATGAAATTTTGTGAATAATTTAAACCGATACTATTTATGTGACCATAAAATTTAATGTAATATATACCTAGCACTATATACTACCTAGTACTATGTAGTCTATATAGTCCTATATAGAACTATATTGTCTTGGCTTTGAATGGGTATCATAATGGTCCACGTAAAACGCTTGTAATAAGTAAACATAATATTAGATAAAGCGGGCCAAGCCCTCAGTCAGCATTATTATTTCCGACATCTTTAACAATCTTCTTCATAGTTCATCTTCAAATCTTTCATTACTTAAACCTCCTACATGAATGGTGAAAATAGCTTCCAATGACTACTTCACTAGTTTTTTACATATGTGTGTGGAATTATTTATTATATTATAATCAAACTTGATCGTTTGTTTTTATAAAATTTTGTATATGATGATTAAGCCAAAGTTGTTAGTAACAAAATACCAATTAATTAAACACGTAATACTGCAAAAGATAACTGTATAATAACATGCTACTAATATCACATTATAACGATAATATATAGGCAAAATTATAATATATAATTACGTAATATTTTACATACATATAGATAAAACAGCGAATGAATTATAAAAAAGTATTTTTCTCTGATAACGTATAAATATTTGACATGAGACCTTTAAGGTATACATCGTACCTGATCGTACTTAAACACCTACGCTTGATTTGAAGATTTATTTTGTAAGGTCACAAGGTTTAACGACCGAACGCAGAGCCTCCATCGTGCAGCGATATCGCGCTATATACTATACCGTGCAGCGATAAAGCGCACGCTTGTTGGACATTGTGCGTCTCTTATCCATGAATTAGTTGAATAAAGACTGATGAGATATAAGCACATTGCAATAATTTGTGACGTAGTAGATATTATTATTGGTTAATCTATCCCCCTATCTAAGCTAATGAGATGATTACACGATAACAAAAAATGAATCGTATTTATTAGAATTTGTTATGAATTATATTGATAAATCGTGTCAGTTGATTTAATTTGTAAGAATTATATTTATCTTGTTGTTAAACAGAATTAATGTATCGATAATATTTTTGATATCTTTGATAGTTGAATGGATCTTATTTGTGTCAGTTTTACGTTGAATTTAATCTTGTAATATAAAAATACAAATACACATGTATGAGCCTGCCTGAATGAACTATACATATATATATTATATTAAAGTTACTTAAACAGCGGTAAAAATCCTAGCGTTGTGATTGCGTAGAACAAAACAAAGATTAAAACATGTTTTAAATAATCGATTGACTTAACTATTTGTGAGAAACCCAGAAACTTTCGAAGTAAAAAAATATCTTTAGCACTGCATAGCACGATATGGTACACTCTTATAAGCTATCAGCTTTACATTATAGTCGCTAACGTCTTGTCCAGTCGACCATTCGAAAACTAATTGTGACACCTTTGTCCGTCTTTGTTACTTTTTATTCTTCACTCAGAAACTTTAAATAAAATGTAAAGTTCAATTTGTATTTATGCGTTGAATAATAAACATCGTATTTGGTTCGTTTAGCGTGACAGTCGTGTATTTTATCGTTGCTGTGTGAAAACGTCTCAGCGCTAATACATTGAATCAATTATAATACTGTGTCACATTAAGAAGCCTGTAAATGTCCCATACTTGGGCAAAAAGCTGGGGTACAATTCTAATAATTCCAATCTAACTTAGTCAATTCTAAATTTATTCTGATCGGTACCGAATATGATGTTAACCTACCGTAACTTTAATCCAAAAGTCGATAATTTAATTAGAGAATAGGAAAACAGATAAGCCGCAACGATTACGCTTTGGTTCGATTACGGTGGAATGACAATTTGTTAGTAGAATTGGCCCCACGATTTCCTTTTAAGGAAGGTTCGGTGTATTTTTCAACGCTATTTCAATGCGAGCTGGTCACAATTGTGTCAGAATTTTAACAACGATGTTTTACAATAATGTTCCGATTATGTATGTCAATACTCAGCACCAGGTTTGGAAACGGCGATCAACTGACTCAACTCATAAGGCATTTTTTTTTTTTTTACGTATTCATAAGAAACTTTCGTTCGAAAATATTACTAACCTACCTTTGATTTTTGCCAAGTTCACCAATTTTGTTTTAATTCGGTTATTTATTGATCAGTAGGAGCCGATGACGTCATAGGCCACCAATCAGCGGTCAGATTAAAGACAAAGTTAACCTGACTTACATCATTCTTTCATTTTCTTTTTTATAATTCAATTATAAGAAACATCACTTGCACTAGTTAATATACAGAATTATTTGAAGTGAAAATTGAAAACAAAAGCATATAAATATTATAAATGCCAAAGTGAGTTTGTTTATTTGTTTGTTTGTTACGCTTTCACGACTTAACTACTCAACCGATTATCATGAAGTTTAGCTTGTACGTACAAGGGGTACAAAAAATGATATAGGACACCTAACACTTCCCCTTCACGCAAGCTGCTGACGGATACTAGTTTACTTACAAGGTATGTATTTGGAGACTTGTCGACAAATATTTATTAAAATTTTTGTTTCGTCAACTTGTTGAAAAAGTACAGTTTAATTGTTTACATAAAATTATCAATTATCGTTAATTTTAATTATCAAACACCTATTGTACTTGCATAGAAAGAAACTCGTTGAATGAAATTTATTTTTATTTAAGTTTTAAGCATTAATTTCAAATAAATTTCGTAAAGTGTTACGTAGCGGTTTTCTGTCGATTGTACCTAATTGCAAGTTTGTCTTTCAATTATTCTGATATCTTGGAATTCGAATTTGAAGTAACAATAATATGTCATAAATGTTATCGAAGTGAGAATCAACGAAACACTGACAGGAAAATAAAAACACAAGATGTTTAGTAATTGTAACCATACTTTGAGTACAGACAAATATGGGTTGAAATCGAAATTTAACATAGCTAACACAGACTGAAAATAATATTGTTAAATACAGATAAGCTAATAAAAAATAAAAAAATCTATAGTTTTGAAACTGGACGAAAACGTTTAGAAATGATAATTGTTTATAATTAAATAAATTAAATAACGTGGTTTTTTGTAATATTTATAATATTTTTTGGATGTCACAAACTAAGTTCAAAGTCAAATATTCAATCAGCTAAATCAAATCAATATAAATGCTCGTTTGAAAATACTATTGCCAACTTAAATTAAACTTTAACTATTAAAATTATTCTAAATTTTTATTATAGTATATGATCGATTCATTAGTTAATACCTTTTACATACTATCAATTCATAAAATACAACAAGCGAAACGTCGATTAAATTAAAACAAAGTGGCCGTCAGAATCAAATATCTCCCGTCTAATAAAACATTCAATATTAACAATTTATTACGGAATGAGAAACAATTAACAGTCCGGATATTTGTTTTCTAATCAATATAAAAATCGATAATTTTATAATTAAATGCGACGATGGTGTGAATGCTTGATATACAAATTCATATTTTAAATATGACTGACTGATAGCCCCGACAAGATAAGGCCAATTAAAACAATTCCATCAAAATATTTTGTGTTAGGTCATCCACCTGCCATGGTGTAATTTATTCATAAGCCGACGGCGCGCCGTGCGTTTTTGGAGCGAGTTGAATTTTGTCAGTTTCTCGATAAACGTTATCTAAGCGTTATCGGTTTTAATTCGAAAAGATTATAATTTTTTTAAACGCTGTATATACGACTTTTGAAATTAACATATTTAAATAACATTTTTGCTTGTGTCGATTTAATAAGTGCATTATAATTCTAAAAACGATTATGCCCTTAGTTTTATAATTATACAAAAGCAATACCACACGCCGAAAAATCTATACAAATTAAATAATTATAACATAAGTAAATTATATCTAGCTATAGTATACTATCAAAACTTATCTCAAAAAATGAATAAGTTTAAATGTCAAGTAAATTAGTTTTTTTTCGTAGAAAAGTCAATGCTTCAAATATTATAGTCATAGTGTAAAAAACGCGCGTGTACACGCCTCAAACTCGCCGTGTATATAAGCAGCCTTACAAACTTTCGGAACTGCCTATCAAGTATTTAATTCATAGCGCATAGAAGTTTTTATCGATCACTTGATAATAATTTACGACCGACGATTTATAAAAGGTTTCGTGAATATTAAATTCGAATAATTAGATTCAAACGATCATTTTAATATTTGATACAATTTTTTTTTTCAATACGTAAATAGCTTATTCTTAACACTTGTTTGATGTTTTATTAATTCAAATTTCTCTTGTAAACATTTTTAAGTACGTTTTAAATTGAAATAAGTCTCTTTATTAATTACCGTGTATACTTTAAAGAATAACGTATGTTTAATATATGACCGTAATAAAATACATACATTGTCATAAGTTATATTGAAATTCAAATTAATTTAATAAAATTTAATAATTGGACACGCCACGTTATAAGGGGTGATGCAAACGATTTTATTTTCGTTAATTATGTATGTTTTATGCACATTAATTCTATTTGTAATGTTATTTTAGTCAAATCCTATATACTTATTTATATTAGAGTGTCCTTGTTTGCATATTTTTTAAGAAACTAGTTGCTAAAGATCACCAAAATTCTTCTCTTCTTCGTCGTTCCCTCACTAATGAGGATCGTGACCATATACGATTTGCCTCCACTTCTGTCCTGCGCCAGTTCAATGGATCTTTGTAGTTTCTCCTATTGCCTCTACAGTGGCCCCTGGGACACTTCCCCTGCATCCGTCCTACGATCAACTGCTTCTCGAGCTCATGCATATGTGAACGCATTATATGTCCAAAGAAGTAGTACTAAAATTCTAGAACATAATAATTCCGTCATAGGCGAACAATGTAGGACAATAAACTTTATCATTTGTATATTATTCTGAGTAATACTAAAAAGCGTTAAAGTAATTTTGAAATATAAATAATATGTTTCTGTCTCGAACGGAGAAGAGACGAAAAGATTTGCACATCCTCGGTTTCTGAAACGGTGATCAAAGATATATTCACCACGAGTAATATGATGTCGATCGGTCATTGGTTGTTGGCAGTCGATGACGTAATTGACGACCAATGAGCGCTTAGATTAAAGCTGAGTTCATCTGCCTTTGACAATGGTTTCAAAAACCGGAGTTTAATATAAAATACAAGTGAGTTAGTTTGTTTTAGTTTAACGAAAATAAACACGCGAACAAAGCTAGTAGCAAAACTGAGTAGTTGAATTCACAAATATAATCATTACCTTAATATTAACATATCATATTAGTTTTTTCTTGATAAAATTATTTACAATTCGTGGTATTTTTACGCAGTAGGGTCGTCTGCTTCTAATATGAACTATTTATGGTTTATATATTTAAAACTGCCACATAAATAAACGAATTCAGCTTTTGATTAAGTTAACCGTGGTTTAACTCTTTATAATATGTATTCGAATTTGATCTGTAACTCGAAGGTTACTGCTCAAAGTCAAGTGTTTAATATATTAATAAAAATTAACGGCATCTCTTAAAAATATAATCAAGGATGTGCTAATAAAAATAATACTGTGTCCTTTTCTGTTGAATGTTAAATCAATAATGACAAATAGTGCTTAATCGGCGTTTAATTAAACGGCCGCTAAGTAACGTTTAGGTCGTTGGACTCCTAGCACAAGCTAGTATGACATATCATAAATAGTAGAACTGATTCTTTTCCGTAGCCAAATTCTAATCCTAGTTCACACAGATAAGCTAAACTTAATTAACTACTAATAGGTGAGTATTTATCTGGAGCTTTTTAAAACATTAATGCTTATTATGAAGACAGATAAACAAATACAGCAATATTTGCAAGCTCGTCTGGGTAGGTACCACTCACTCATCAGAATTTCTACCGTAAAATGGCAGTATTTTGTATTGTTGTGTTCCAGTTTGAAGGATAAGTGAACAAGGGACATAACATCTCAGTTCCAAGGTTGGTGGCGCATTGGCGATGTAAGCGATGGTTAACATTTCTTACACTGCCAATGTCTGTGGGTGTTGATAACCGCTTACCATCAAGAGGGCCATTTGTTCGCCTACCTACACTATAAAAAAGCTAAATTGAATGTCACCTTCGCTAATACATTGGACCGTCTATACTCTATACCCAACGTGGGAAAGAAGATCTTCGGTATCTTTAGTTACATACACTCATCCTGGAATAAAAACCGATAAAAATTTACATTAAATTTACATTTTATTTCTTTACTTATTCGATTATTACAAGTAATATTTCGATGATAATATTTTCTAGTTCAATATTTATCATGAAAGTTTAAGCTGGTCACTGGCCTGTTCAGATTGATATCGCTAACTTATAACGATGGTCAACAGCGCGTACACACGCAACGAAAAATGTTAACACGATATTAAATACATAATAGCAATATATTTTAAACAAGTCGTTGTGTCCGCAACTTTGTACCTTTTACAACCCTTTATTAAAACTAGCATATATTTTGACTGAGCTATCAACAAGCAGATTCATTAATCAATCTGTTCATTAGTTTCCGCATCGTGAACAAACGGCAGTTATATTAAAATAAGTTTTTTTTATATTTGAATTTCGAATGCTTAAGTATGTCATTTACAGCTGGTATTATGATATGTAATGAATGAAATCACTTCAGATAATTCACTCAAAATCAAAGTATTTTTTTTCCGAGGTCAGTTTGAATCATTTTACACGCTTAATTTATTTATTTTTATTTTCCATCTCATAAGATATACACACAGCAATACTTACTTTTGTTTTGGTCAGGTTTTAAGGGGGAGTGAGCTACAGGTGTAAGAGAAATAACACCTTAGTTCCTTAAGTTGGTGGAGCGTTGGCGATGTGAAGTAGGCTTAATATATAGCACCTATTTCTATGGGCGGTCATGATCAGTTACCATCAGGTAGCCCATTTACTTTCTAAATATGTTTTATGTATAAAGAAATGACACATAAATTAAACATATAATCGAATACAATTATATAATTATTAATTATCCCGCATTAGGGAAGTTAATTAATGAACCACCTTAGTCCCGTTCCTTAATATAAATGATTTTTATATTATATATAATTATCAGAAGCAGAATCGTTTCCTTGAGAAACAAAAGAGCAAATACATAAAATTAGCATTTATAATACTACTGTGATATCTGACAAGCCTTTATTATACGGAGTTCGTGTATTTTAAATATGTTTTTGAGGCAATTGCTTTTTCAAATAACTCGAAAGCTATATATATATATAGTATATTAATGTATCTATAATGAGTCAGTGTGTGAAGTAATATGGCTTTTATTATGTTTTATTACAAAATATCAAGAAATTCAATCCAGTGGTGTCCATTTATGTGATCCGTGTCGGTCTCGCTTTTCTGACTATAAAAATAGGTATGTTTATAGCAAAAACGTAATGCCCATAGTAATCTGCGCTGTGTGAAATATAAATCACGATGTACAATTATGCTTTATAAGTCGTGGTTATCAATAAATAATAAATCGTTAAAGAAAATACAAGACTTATGGAGATTTAAAAAATTAAATTAATTGGAACTAAGCGAAATAATTTGCTGCAAATATTTATTTATCAGTAAGTTTAAATGAGTGTACTTGTATGTATGTATGGCGTACGTCTGTATGGCTGAGTGAATAATGTTGCCGTAAAATATTATGCGTTTCTAACGAAGTCACCGTGAATCCTAAACTGAGATCGCAGCTTCAAATTCGGGCTAACCTGACATATATGCTAAATTTGAGTATGTTATTCATTTCGTGCACGGCGGTGAAAATCTTGAGAACTTTGTTCGGCACAGGAAGGTATCCCGTGCCGACCACAATTTTACCACAATATATGTTTATTCCAAAACATTGGTGTTCACCAATAAAAGAGTTTTGGAATAAACTAGAAAAACCTAATTGACACGAGAAATCTTTATATATGAGATGTGCTTATCGTTAATAATAATAATATTATTTTTATAATGATTTCAATTAGATTACAATTAGCAAAACAATTTAATTTTCATTACAATCCGCGTTGATAGAGATAAGACAATCGCCAGTTTATCTGAAACATAAACTATTACTAATTGGATTTGAAAAGATAAATAGTCTTATAATACTAAATAACAGTTAATAACCAACGGGGAATTAAATAACTAAATGTTTTATTGTTTATTTCAATTTTGTTTTATATTATAATCCTGATGCTTTGTTGTCACCATTGACGCCAGAAATAATAAAATGTTAATGTTCCTTACATCATTAATGCACCTTTGAAAGTCAAAAAATATTTATTCTTATACAAGCGTTACGCTTGCTTATTGATTGTCAAACATTTACCACCCGCTCACTCACCCTTCCAACCGGAACACAACAATACCACGTATTACTGTTTTGCTGTAGAATATGTGATGAGTGGATGGTACCTACCCGAACCAGTTGGCACAAAACCCTACCAAGAAAAGCTGGCGATAAAAAATCTTTTAGTAAAGATTACAAATGAATAAATGATAAACCATATAAATTAATATTTAAATACAAACTGTAAACGTTTCCAATAATAAAGAAACACTCAGTTTGGTCAAACACAAAATGAAATATCAACAATCTAAAATTCCATAACTCGACGAAGACCGATATAAATCTTCAAAACACGAGACCACTAATTAGGCGCGTTTAAAAAAAAACCGTTCTAAAATAATTAAAGAAGACATTGTGCCAGCGAGTGAATTGTAAACATATTTTAAAAACTGTTACCCTATACGTAGTGGTTCGCTAATTATATAGTATTATAGTACATAATGTAATTAACTAGAATATAATTAAAGCAGACGCTAAAAAGTGTTATAACGTCGAAACAAACGATAGCATTACAATTGTTTGTTCTTAAGTTCGAAGGTTTCAAGTTTCATTCATTATTCATGGTTTTTAATTAGAGAACAGACGTTACTGCGTTATTATAATTATCTCGCCTGTTATTATCAGCATTAAAAAACTTGTTGCATCGTTATTAAGACGGCCAGTAATAGTATATTGATTGCTGTTCATTCGATGATTGTTTTTTTTTTGTTTATAAATTTCACTTTGAATTCGTTTATTATAGTTTAGGACGTGAGTTGGTATGCAAATGAAGTGTGTAGTTTGTGTGTTTTGTAATAACAATGTTTCTCGAATGTACGTTTTTATAACGTCTTGTTTTTATTTTAGTGTTATGTTATATGAATGAATTTGCCAGAAGTTATAGTTTTAAATTACTGTAACGGAAAACTTATCTTTAGTTATATTATAAATGCAAAAGTTACTCTGTCTATCTCTCTGTTACGCACGGCTGACTGAATCGATTTTTATGAAATTTAGTATGAAGTTTTTTATAAGTGACACCTGCCTCTCCCTCATCCCTCCTAACACACGGACACGGACGGACGGAGTCGCAAGCGAAATCTAGTCTATATATAATATACATAATATATATTAAGAAACATATGAGTACCATGTGAACATTATCATGTACACACATATATTATATTAACCTAGTAAAGTAAAGTAGTAGATAATTAACATAAGTAAACCAGTTCTACCACAATTTAAAGACTTTTTATATAATATTCTACACCAAAGTAGTATCTAGATTTTACCGCTTATAAACAGATTTTTTATATAATATATAATACGTAAGTTTTGAAGTATTTTGAGTTGACTGTAATTTATGATAAAAAGTAAATCTGATATAGATATTAATTTCGATAATAAAGAAAAATTTTAACAAAACAAAAACCGACTTCAAAGGAAAAACAAATTAATATGCACTAAAAAGTAAAAAAAATAATTGCGTATTCTTCTATAATTTGATAATTAACTTACTTTTTTCTACTCATCAATATGTAGTTACAATTATTGTTATTTTTGGAATCGATGTCAGCCAAGGAAACACTATAATATAACCTAGCAATAATAATACGAGAATCCTTTAAAAACCTCCTCCTTTTTTTGAAGTCGATTAATAAAATATAGTAGGTACGTATTTTTTGAAGTATTTTGAGTTGACTGTAATTTATGATTAAAAGTAAATCTGATATAGATATTAATTTCGATAAAAATATTCGATATAATTATCGATACTATTATAATAATGTATATCGATAATCAATATCGTTCGCACTTTCTTTATCTATCTCGAATATGGTAAGTGTTTCAGACTATTACTTCTAAAATATCGAGTTAATATCCCACGGCTGGGCAAAGGACTTTTCCCCTTTAAGGAGGCCTTGCTAACTTAACCACGCTGCTCCTTTTAAGAGATTTAAATATCACAAATTAGCGGATTCGGATAAATTTCTCGGATTTGTGCACGTGCACTGCCGTTCCTGCTTGCAGGTAAACAATTTCTAAACAGTTGATAATAATTTACCATAAATTACTTGGTGGTAGAGTTTTGTGCAAGCTCGTCTGGGTAGGTACCAACCCACTCATCAGATATTCTACCGCAAACAGCAGTACTTGTTATTGTTGTGTTCCGGTTTGAAGGGTGAGTGAGCCAGTGTAATTACAGGCACAAGGGACATAACATCTTTGTTCCCAAGGTTGGTGGCGCATTGACAATGTAAGCTATGGTTAACATTTCTCACAATACCAATGTCTATAGGCGTTGGTGACCACTTACCATCAGGTGGCCCATAACCCCGTCCATCTTCCTATGCTATAAAAATAATATTGACTGGCCCAGTAACATAAGGTCTATCACAAGCACAATTTCAGTCGGTGTTATTCAAATATAATAACTATTGCTATGACTACAAACATTTAGACGCAATTATTTAGTAAGTGATTTATTTTCTATATTAAATATCAACATAAATATCAGGAAAACGTCCTGTCGTGTCTGTGTTACAAAGGACCAAAAACATACGTTTTTTTTAAATTATCCTCAGACTATCTGTACTTATACAAGCGACGCATACATACATCGATTGATATTACGGTTATATATACATAACTTATAGCCCAAAGACTATTTCTCCTTAAAGGTATAAAAAATGTTAATAAAAACCTAATACACCATATTTTAGAAGTATTTCTATATATAATGTAACTTCCAAAAAATCGTTCTTGGTCGATTCACGCGTATCCTTCCCACGCGCGACGTAAGCGTACATTAAATAAACTCGTTTATCGGCAAGGCCACGACATTAAACGCATTAACTAAGCATCCTTAAACACGCCAGCTAATTACTGTTATTATAAATCGATATCGACAACACAGGAGCCAATAGAGCTTGACTCGTTCCATTATACTTGCCCCGGGGCGAAGTCGCCGAAGACAATCCGACCAAGTCGCCCGGGGCAGATTTTATTTGAGAATATTTTCCTAACTAATTAAAAGCTGAAATAAGAAAAAAACCCTGTTATCGAAGTCATCGACCCGCTTTGTGTAGCGGCCACCGGAGGAGCTTAGTTCTCAGTAATTAACTAAAATCCAAGCATCGACGCCGGCGCAGACGAACAACAAAGGCTGAAAAATGCATGATTAAATTGTGCTTAAAACTCGGCCCGTCTAAACCTTGCCTTTTGTAATGAAATATGTTTATTTTTTTATTTCATTGTAATTTTATTTATAAATAAAATACGTTAAGGGCTATTAGCCATTGTTGGCGTTTTCGACGACAGATTTATTTGGAACAGTAATTCTCATCTATAATTAATTATTCTAACAGTTATTATTATCGACACGACGAATACAATATTATTTTATTGACATCGATGGTTTCAACAGATTTATTAAATACAAAATACAAATGTTTAAAAAATTATTCCATTTATATTTCTACTTTCCAGATAAATAAACCGTTATCGCGTAATGCAAATAAATTCATTCCTCATTCATTCACTAAAATCCTAATATTTATATACCATTGTTTCGAAGACCGATCGATCAAAAGTTTCGTAAAATGTTCTTAGCGGGTAATATCTTTACCGATACCAGTTTTTATCTCATCCTTTATCACGATATAAATTCAGATAATTAAGTGATGTGACAAAAAATGGAGGCGTGATGTTTTTTCGGTCCGTCGATTTTTATAAAACTAGATGGTAATGAATGAACAGAGATAAGAAGGGATACTGCGACATATAGGCCTGGTGAATGAATAATATTGGTGTGTGGGTTAACTGAGAGTTGTTTCTTTTCTTTTTTTTTAAACTAGATGTCTTCGAGTTTCGAATTTTACGTTTTAAATTGAATTACTATTTCTTAAACAAAGAATTATGGAATGAGCTTTATCTGTATATAAATCTTTTAGAACAAAAACTAATTGAAACATTTAACATTGAAAATTGGTTTGTATTTGTTCGTTTAAAAATCATGACTTTTAATAAGTTGAAAGTACACACTTAACTATTTGAATATGAATATTCTAAATTTGAATATGGAAATTCGAAATCGAATGAATTGATAATTGTTTTTAAATAAAGTAAATACAAACTGCCAGTACGTAGGTACTAAAGAGGTTTTATAGCAGTAAGTGCACGTGATCTATGAAAGTTACCTTGAGGTTAAGGATTATCTGTTTGTATACTTCTGAATCACATTTAAATATCTCGTGTTGATAATATCTACTTATTTGAAATTCATTTAACTTGCGTTAACAATTTGCAACTCGAACCATTACTATTTTGTATTTTGATGTTGTGATATAAAATAATAACTGTTTATTTTAGAAAACTTGAAATCGAAGAGTTAAATATTCTTTAAGTGGCTTTATCAGATTTGATATAATAATGAAAGACATAGATTAGAGTAATCTTTTAAGTTATTATTGTATTTCAGTTTACACGGTAAGAGACACATTTTATCACAGACACAAGGGATAATTTCTTATTTCCCAAATATATTGGTGCTGTAATTCTTACATAAAATATTTGAAATTAGTGGCCAGTTTATATAAGTTAATGTTACCTACAATTGTGTATTGGTATTAACAGTAACCGTGTACGCTCACCACCAGATTATCTGTCTTCTTGACAGAATAACACAACTATAGACTATCCATTCTTTTGAAATTTTAGTCGTTTTGATGAAAATATTATAATTGTGATATTTTCCGTAATAAAATGAATAATATTTCATTGCTTAAAATGTGCTTATCTCCGTTAATAGATTAGAATAGGCTTTGTTTGTAAAGTTTATTATAAATATAGAATAACTCTTGGTGGTGCAAGCTCGTCTGGGTTAGTACCACCCATTCATCAGATATTCAACTGAAAAACAGCAGTACTTTGTACCCAAGTTTGGTGGCGCATTGGCGATGTTAGCGATGGTTAACATTTCTTACAATGCCATTGCTTATGGGCGATATTAAGTGGTAACCCTAGATAATATAAGGTGGCCCAAATGTACGTCCACCTACCTATACAATACAATATATAATAGATTTGTTTACGTTTATTATTATTTATCAAATTGTATATAATTCATAAGAACAATACCAGATGGCAACCTAAATTATTTCACCTGCTAAACAAATCTTACGGATTTCCAATTATAATTCTTGGAATAGTAACGCGTCTTCTAAATATTATAATATTATTCTAAACACAGAATATATTAAGGGGCTGTTGTTCTGCAGAATGTTGCCGAGTTTGAGAGTTCAAGATTATGCTCCGGTTTAGAATAGACTATGGGGTAGGATATGGGGTTGCACGAACTGTAAACATGGAGGTTTTAGATGAATTGGGATTTGTTTAAGCATTTTTAGTAGTAAAATTTCTGTCATCGACATCAGCAATCTTCAGGGTATAAACAACACGATCGTATGGAACTTCTGGGTATGAAACGTACTCGTGCCATATCTCAAAACCCTGCCCAAGCCTTTTGTTTAGGCCTGTCTGTGACTTTTGACGTATCATCCCATTTTGCTGCCAGACAACCTATGTTCACATCTTGGTTTGGCTATCACATGTTGACTTCGCCATTCAATTACCGCCTTACTCGACCCATCGTTATTTCTGAGCCCTGTGTCCGGCTCAGATTACTTATTACATTATTATACTACCCCTTCACTACCCCATCTTATCTTTAATACATACATAATACATAATTTACATTTTGAATGATTGTTTATTATTATAACGGAGTAATATACAGCACACTGTGTACTCCCTCCTGACGTCGACCGCGGCGTAAGCCTCACAGGAGATGCCCTAAAGACACACGTATTCTGAACCCTTGAGTGAGCTATCAACATCCGGCTGATTATTTTAATAGTCTCTCCCAGCCCAGTGACGCTGTCGAGGCCAATTAGGACAAAAATTATATTCGAGTGTGTATTTCGTATAAAATATAAATTTTATTGACTCGACCTGGGACTCGAACCCAAGACAACGTGTCTTGACTTTAACGACGTTACTATTAAACATTGAAAAACGCTTAAATGCACAAAAATCTTTCTTCTTCATTCGAATTTTAAATGAACGTTGACAAAGCACTTTTTCTCTACAAGTCAATATGTTGTTCATTTACTATATTAAATAGTAACACAACTGTTTTATCAGACAAGGTACGATTAATATATGTTATTGTCTCTAGCTAATTTCTCACAAAGTAATTATTGCGATTTAAATAAACAATTAATCAATTCCTTCAACGCGTTCAGAATTAATGTAACAGTTTCGATTCTATTGGATGCGAGCTCGGCACAACACAAATACACGCAGACAGCGGATTACTTCGTAAGTATGTTTGCTATAACCCGTCTTAGTGCAGGTACGAGTTAAACAAATACGCGAGTAATAATCCCTCGAAATATAAACGGGTATATAATTATACACACTTATCTGTTCTGTTATTAAATTGTCACGTTTTTGCTTTCGACTTGCGTTTTTTGTTGAATGTTGAACGTGTTTTTTGTCACTGTTTGTGTTGTTAACGTGTGAAAGAGAAACAAACACATTAAGTATAAGTAATAAACAATAGCATCTAGTAAAGACGATACTTTATATTAAAATATGTAATTACATGTTCAGGTTTCTATAAATAGGTTGTAGGTATGAACTTAACACGGGAACCTTTCTTTCTTGATTGATTTTTAATTGTTCTTAAAGATTCAATCTTTAGATTCAACACGCAAACAAATTCTTCAGTACATTTAGTTAATCTTATCAAGATTATAATAGACGGTACGAAAATTACTAGTAATAACGCGATGAGGACAAATTAACTGAATCACTTGGACGTTTTCCGATCGTAAGCGGATACGTGTGTTCGTACCCACAAATCGATTCCCTATATAGCTATCACTACACATCACGGTAGTACAAATACTAGAATACAGGTATACTGAAATGAATCTCGCACCGATCGTAATAACGTACATAGCACAGTAGGGGCGACACGGAGCAATCGCGTCACATGTAGAAGCTCCCACGTAAAGATGTAAATGCATTCTCATCTTAGAAAGCTTTGTGCGACTACCTATGTTCTATATAGAATTTTTTGTTTTCAGTAAGTGCATGCGGTGGGGCGTCTTTGATTTTTTTTCCTTAGCATTTTATTTTTGTGTGAAATGATCCCGGAATAGATGGTGTTATCGCATCGGAAATAATATGAAAAATATGTTTTTAAGTATATCTTTAATTATTTAGACTCTTATTTTAAACAAATGCATATATTTGTTAATGTTGTCCTTAAATTTAAACGTTCTTTATCGTTCTTCGGGTTAAGTTTTCCATAAGTTAGTATTTGACTGTCAATAATTTAATAATTTATTAACATATTTTTTATATATATATATAAAATAACCTAGGCATTTGCCTATATAATTTTTCAGTATTCGTCCATAAGAGTTGATAAAATTAAGATCTAATCATATTACTTTTTATTGTCTTTTTAAATGCACTAAAATTTGTTGTTATAAAATTCAAAATTGTAAACAATTTTTGCATGCACATTGTTATTGAAGCTTTATTACGGAAAGCAAGAAATAAAAGGCTTTTTTATTTTTATTTTATTTACATCGCCGATGCCCCGACCAACTTTGGGAACTAATCGTTACATAACCTAACTCTACACTCACCCTACAAATGGGCACGTAACCCTATCACCAAGTGTTAATAAACTTTAAGCTACAATTTATAGTATACATAATCGGATTAAAATAGAGAAATAATTAAAAGTTACACATGTCGGTTTGTATAATTACATCGTTTAAAACATTTTAGTATCGTTATTTCTTGAGTAATATTACATAATGCAACAAAATATAACATATTCTAGTGTTTTAAACACGATAATAACTGTTGTAAACATAACAGACACGTGTAAAGCGATATCAGGAGTGGCGTCATTTCCGCCGCATCCGGTTGAGTTGAGCGGTTTTTTTTATTAAGAGGATTGTTACTGTTAAGGAAAGCTTAGGAACGTTTCGTACTGTGCGAATCGAGCTCTCTAGTTTCCGTTTAACATTTTGATTTTAATTTAATAAAGCTAACGGTTACGACAAACGAATATACAATAAATTATATGGATATATTAGTTGTGAAAGTTATTTAGCGAATGTTTAGTTAAACATCGATTCCTCTCTTTCTGTCGTAATTGATTGGATATGCAAAAGAAGAAGACAGACTATTGCTTAAGTAACCAATCTTTAACGTATATTGGTATCATTGTTCATAATTAGGATACGATTTGCCATTGTTGTCTAAATGTCCCTGTTATAGAGTAATCGAATCCCACATAAGATTGTTTTTATAGCCCCCCCCCCCCTTTATAGCCTTCTTATACCGTCTAATTTTAAAGCATCTAATCAAAAATGTTATGGCTGAACTCTGATTTCCATCGAGATTTGATAAGTTAATATGAAAGATGCTCAGTGTGAAACGGACTTTATAGACAGATGCTGATAGTTTTTGTTCGCTTTCAACTGATGCGGCTACTTGACCCTCCCATTTTCACAAGCAAGCAAGTCTTGGTCCATATACTTCCGATTCGAGGACCCTCATATTACGCGTTACAAAAAACTGATTTTTTGTTCTTAATATTTATTATTTGGCTTACAAACATTTTGAGGACAAGAATCTCCTTGATAAAAATATGGAACACTTTTGATGTTATACATTAAGTGAATTAAGTGAGTATTTTTTAGGTATAGTTTTCTTGCTTAATTATTGTATTGTATTTACCAAAATGTCATTTAAAGGATATAAATATAGTTAATATTTTTGTAGATTTACCTGCCTGTACTTCCAAGTCCAATGTCAGTCATCAACCCGTATTTGTTTTTAGTAGTAGCTCAACTTAAAAACGTTAATAAAGTTTAGTAAAAAAAAAAATATTATGACATTATAAATTTCTTGTATCTAGAATTGTATTCTTATATTACGTAAAGTAACGAACAGACTTACGCAGTTGTGCGTATCGTCGAGGCAAATGAGTTACCTCGGATGAAAAAACTGAAAACTCGACGTAAAACTCGATCGTGATATGTCAGAATGTTACAAGCGACATTTATTATAATAATTATAATATTTAAAAGATACATACACGCATCGAAATAGCGTGTCAATGCGAGTCGGTAGAATTTATTTCCAACAAAATACCTTCGCTGTGAAGCTACGGCCACACGTGTTCGATCAACCGATTGCAAAGTGTTTTTAAAGTAATTAGCTCCTTTGTTATGCAATATTGTAATGGTGTTTACTTGTTTTAAAATGTGTTAACGGATGTCGGGTCGCATCTTGTCTAATGTTTCCTTCCATTGTATGGTGGGAGTCGCACTCTAACGATACTTGGCCACTCGGCCTTGCATTATCCGGGAGAAACCGTCATTTGTGAACATGGTTTTGTCACACTTACATAAAGCTCATTAACTATTCATACTAGAGACGCGACGCGGTTGTGTTCCATTGGAACTTCCACATTATGTAGCCAAGATGCAAATGGTCGGTAAGATTCTATTTTAGAACCAAGGATGCACATACATGCGTCATTCAAAATGTATATTTTGTGAAAGGCAAATTTAGACTATTTATAGTAGGCATGATCATTGATCGCAGTCTGGTTGCCTTTATCGACCATCTACTGTTCTTATAATGACCGTAGGTGGAGCGGCAAATAGACTATCTGAAGGCAATTGGTCACCACCGCTGTAGATATTGGCTTGGAGGACCTTGGGAACTAAGATGTTTCCTGTGCCTGAAATTTAACATAATGTGCTTAACAAAATGCCCCTTAATCAGCTCTCACGAGTGGGACACAAGATGGGGTTTTGTCCGTCCTTCTGTGACGTCTGCCTTGGCGGAATTGGAAAACGCTGATAATATGATTTTTTCACTTTTTTATAGCCTCAGTATATTTATACCGGCTCACACAATTTATAAATGTAAACACACTACATAATGTGCCTATCTATGTTGGTCACTGGAATATGACTGATAGGTGGTAGTACCCTAGAGATTATACCAAATTAATTTGTAATAATAAAGTATCTATGAGCGCAATAAAAAATAGTTAGAACCCAACGTGTGACGTTCGAGTGAATCGCATCTGACGAAAAAGTTTTCACTTCTGTTACGTGTTTATTGCGAACACTATGTTAATAAAGTTTACATTGTATGTGTTTGTTAACAATTGTTAAATGATTGATATGTTAATTAATGTTAGTGTGTTTTGTTTAGAAATAATGAGCGCTGACTTCATACACAACTTAGTATAATTAATGACTTCGATCTAAAGATAAAGTATAGCATAACCGATATTAGGGTTAAGTTACATTATCTGTCGTTAGGAGTAAAGGCTGGTTCACACTAAAACGCACGCAGTTTTTTAAAAATTTGTGTTTTGAACTGTAGCTTAATTAAACTTTAAAATAATAATGTGAATAAATTAAATGTTGTGAAAATGAGGACAAAAGATGTGAAATATAGTTTTTTTTTTATAAAATAGGTCGGCAGAATTTATGTGGTAGGTAGGCAAATTGGTCACCAGATGCTAATTGTTCACCATCTACTATGGAGATAGCGCTTTAAGAAATAATAAATATCCATACATCGCCAATACGCCTGCAGTACACCGGCTCACAAAATGTTCAAACTGGAACACAACAACACTAAGTATGTACTTTTGACAGTAGAATATGTGATGAGTTGGTAGTACCTACCCAAACAAACTAAGACACATCATAATACAATTTATATTAATAAAGTTGATCACATTAAAAATTAAAAGAAAATACATTTTTTTTGTTAAGCTACAAGTACGCGCCAAGCCTTATGCTATTAAATGTACTGGTTTTATATAATTAGATTAGAGCTTTGCCTTTAAATTTTCTGTTAATTAAATACCGGTTTAAATGGGACGGTCCAGAATTGTCTCGAGACAATCTAAAGTGAATTGCTCTTCAATATTTCTAGTTCCTATAACAATGTACTTTGTGACTCTATACATTTTCAAGGATGAGTGAGCCAGTGTATTTACAATTGTACAATGGATATAACATCTTGTGGTCTTACTTATAAACTTTGGTTAGCGGCTAAGTTAAACACTGATTTCGCTCTTTCTCTCTGCTGGATGGATTTGCTATTTGAAAGAAGATGACACAGCATTGTTTAATTAATCACTCGCTAAATGTTTGTCAGCCGTTGGATTATCGGCTAATAGAAAGAAAGATATTTTTAGTGTCGTGACTTATTGTTTCTCAAATACTAATTGGTAATTCTAATAATAATAGTAGAAAGAAATCAGTGCTCTACATTTTCCCATATATTTTTCAATCTTTCAATTTATTTTTGTATTTATTCCATTAGATTTTTGAAAAGTGGCAAATTAATAATAATAGGACAGTATTCGATTTTTTTTATAATTGAATGAAATGACTAAACTTGAAAGATAAGTTTAATTTCAATAAAAAAAATGAAACCTAACAGAAAATGATGTTTAAATGTTACAATCGATTGCTGTATTTTGATTTTTTTTTTTTATATTGTAACTTCTGTCAGATGAATGTCACTAAAATATAATATTATAAAATATGTAAAGGATTCGAACCAAAATCGAAATCATATTTGAATTCATACGAAACATAGCCGACAAAAACGTTTTGAAGACACGAAGTACAACGAGCCCGCGCCTATTCTACAGGCGAATTCAATTAACTGTACAAGGCACAGGGGCAATAAATTCTCTAAACAATCAGAATTCGAGCGGTAATATGTCCGTCCGTGCATACGCACTGCGGCCAACTGTTTAATCAACGAATAAACAAGACAATATATACCCCACGGCCGTGTATCTATGTGTGCTGAAAAACTGTAACCCTTGTTACGCCAGCCATGTGAGGTGGAATTGTAATTTTGATTTGAATATTTTCATGTTTCGTTAAAGTATATTTTGTTTTGTTACCATGTTTTTATATGGAAAGGTTTAGGTTGCGAACTCGATGCTTTTTTTGTACATAAATGAGCTGTATACAAAGTATCGTAGCTTTACATAAAGACACATGGAAATAAGAAAAGTCTTTTGTGTCCTTAAAATAATTACAAAGGTACATAGTTTTGAATAAAGTAACTACGTATATTACGTACTTTTAATTTTGACGTAGAGTACGTCGAGTGGCGAATGTAAATCAGCCCCTCTAGACAAGTGGCTTATCGTTAATAGAATAGAATAGAAAATAATAATCAATGTATGAAATTGACATTCGCTTTCGACGCTTCGAGACCTTTCGAGTCGAGCCTGCTGTTGCTTACTTCAATTCCAAGCATCTCTGGCGACGATGGAAAATAAAAAAACTCATTTTCGCTATCACGCTGTCATATTAAACCAAATTGTAGCTGCTGAGAGAGCTTCAAGTATTCTTATCATTTATCATCCAAATGATACATTTATAGACAGGTATAATTTTATCACATATTAAGTTCAAGCTTCGATTTTTATATATTACTTTAGGCCTTGGTTGGTTTATTGCTAAAAAAATGTCTAACGCAAAATATGTTCTTTAATTTTCAATACTGGATATCTAAGTGGTGGTTCAGTGCAATACATCAATAAAACACTCAACATTAGTGCAACTCCGTAATAACAAAATCGAACTCCGAAAAAAGGTTTGTGAATTGTCAGAAATTGATATGCGAACTTGGCCGTAACACTTATATCATTTCAAAAATACACGCCTCAAAATAGTATATCACCGGTAATAATTCGGTTGTCAACTTTATCACGGGTGAGTAATGAAGTGTGTTCTTAGAGAATATCCGTGAAGTTCTTAAATTAAATAATTCAGTTATTTCAAATAACGTTAATAAATATCATCAATTTTCCATACCCCAAGTCAAATCGCCTTTTGTATAGGTATCACCTACACTAGCGAATACTAGTTAATACATTACCCAAATCAAATGTTGGGATATTGGTTTATCTGTTTATAATTAATAGTCTTTGACATCGCAGCACCAACAAAGTGACACACTCTGTTGGTACTGCTATAATTCCTTAATACCATTCAAACGTTTGCTTTAAATTGTTATTCATATATATTTGAGTCTGGAGATTTAATCCCAAAGATTTTTTGTTCGTATACAGTTTATATTGTTTAACAAACAATTATACTAGTAATGAACGTCTCTTCCTTCACCAAATCTGCTATTATATATAGAGAAGTCTAAGTAATGAATGTTCATAGACCTGCTGACATTATCAGCAAGATTTTGCAAGCTAACCCACTCATCGCAAATTGAACCGCAAAACAGTAATACTAATAGTATTGCTGTGTTCCGGTTTGAAAGGTGAGTGAGCCAGTTACTGCATTCCCAAGGTTGGTGGCGCATTGGTGATGTAAAGAATCGTCAATATTTGTTCCAACGCCAATACCTATGGGATTATTGGTAGTGTTAAACACTTACTATGAGGTGGCCCATTTCAGTCCGACTAACTATCTCATAAAAAAATGTATAAAACAATTTGTTTTGCATATTTTATTTAGAAACAAAAAACGTTTCACTTATTTACTGTCGGACAAGACAGCGTTTATTATTACAAAACATCAATTCTTTATAATAAGTTACATTTATTTTAAGTGAGTGAATTAGCTTAATTACACAGGAGTCATGACAAATTACGTACTGCGGTTGGAAACGCGTCAGCAATCAATAATAGAGCCTTTCTGTTGTCCATAAAAAATAACGCAAAACTTCTCGCAGACATTTCATAAATTTTAGTTATTAATTATTACCAATTTTCGTTTAAACTTGTCATATTTATTACGAGGATATTATAATTCGTTTATTTTCAAAAATACGTGACAAGTCCTCATAATTGAAAATTCACTGCTGAACAGAAGCAGAGTTGCTTATGGTAGCGTTCCCAGTTTTGCCTCCTGGCAGGGAGCGTCCTATATTTGTTAATCAGCCTATGCCTTACCTAACAGTGACTAACGTTTAATGTTATAATCAGACACACTCCGTTCTAGTTTTATTAAATCACGTTTATATCATTGCATACAAGGCCCCTCACGTTCAATATAATCTAACAAGCCATCCTACTTTTCGCAAATACATTTTAAATCCTAAAGAAAATACTAAACATAAACAATGTTTACACGTCAGCGGTATTGTGAGACACGGCCATTGTTCAGTCACAAGGCACGGCCTGACGCAGAACAGCTAACAACTTGGCAATGGCATCTAAATTAAACTGGAAGAATTGTAGCTTTGTTTTCATTTTAACTCGTTCATTTCTAGTAAACTAAATGTAGAACTAATTTATTTATTGCATGAATTCGCTTTTAGCTATTTACTGATTAGCTATTTCTAAATATGTTATGTGAAGCTATGTTAGCTAATATACTTTTGAAAATTTAGTTTTATTTGTATCTAATTTCGTGTTCAGACCACTGCGGGCGCTATGACGTAAAAACTTTAACGTCCAATTTGCGAACAACGTTTTTTATGTAACGTTTGCGTGCAACGTTTTTCAGTAAGTGTTCTCAGTTACATACCCTTTACTGCATGAACTTAGCCATGAACTACTCGATATTACTTCTGAGCATGCCGTTCGTTGAACGTTAGAAAAATCTATACATGGCCAATTAACCCCGAGGCACACTGAACGCTAAGACAGCGTATCGCTCCTCCGATCCTGTTATCTGATCCGTCGTAAAAATTAATTGTATACACATGTTAGTAAACATCTTAACGTTTAGGGAGTCCGTTGGCGCGACGCACGCGAACATACGCACGTCAAGTAATTAATAAGGCTTTTGAACACAGCAACGCTGTCGATGCTATTGCAGAGCGATAATATTGTATGCGTTAAATGAATAAACAGAACTAGACCCGTCTTATATGACTCTAGAGCTGATTTTTAACTACGTATATTATGTAACAACTTGTATTATGTAAAAAGTTATGTTACCTCACTAATGACTAACTTAACAATGGAGCTAAAATTACATGGTATCAGAAAATGACATATGGCGGATAATTTATTGATAGCGACGTGATTTTATTTATGAGATGTTCTATTTTCTTCATGAATACGAATCTAAAGTGGGCTTAAGCGTAAATATATCTGGGACGAAAATGAGCGTCGAATACGAATGACTATCTGTCTGTGCAATTATTATAACGCACAGGTATCAATTAGACGAGTTTGGCGTGGTTGGTAGATACCTTACGCGCCGCATGTCATAGGTTCAATTCCCACGCAGGATAGACATTTGTGTGCATGAACATATTGTCGGTTCGTCCTGAGTCTGGTTGTAAATTTCTATATAAGTATGTATTTACAAATGAAAAGTAGTATTTATGTAGTATATCACTTGTCTGGATTCCATAGTATGAGCTCTTTTTAGCTTGGGATCAGATGTGTGAATAATGTCCCAGATATTATAATACAAGTATGTTAACAAGAACAGTTGCAGAGATTGCAGAGATGGGAAAGATCAGGTGCAAGACCAATGACGTTAAATTCTTCCAGAAGTAGGTTGTCTAATATCAACATCATGATACCAGAACATGTTGTACGACAGTGATTAATAATATCTATAATTAATAAATTCGAGCCAATTAAGTATACAAACAAATATGAAATCTAGTTAGCAATTAATTAGTAGTTTATCTCCATATGCAATCTTTGTCAGTCTACTCGAAGGATGCTTATCATCCTAAAATAAAAAGGCATGATAATTAAACCGTAAATGATTTATTAATTAATGATACGGTACTGTAACGGCATAGGAAAGTCCCACTGCTGGGCTAAGTCTTCTTCTCATTTTTTGAGGAGAATGTTTGGACCTTCCACCACGCTGTTCCAATGCGGTTTGGTGGAATAAAAATGTGGCAACGTTTCAGTGAAATTAGACACAGTCATGTAGGTTCCTCACGATGTTTTCCTTTGCCGTTGAGCACGAGATGAATTATAATTACAAATTAAGTTTACTTCAATTAACTCTTTTTATCTGTTAGGCTTTCACGAATAAACCACTAAATCGATTTAAAAGAAATTTGTTAAAGTGCAAGTTTGATCCCCAGGGAAGGATATAGGCTATTTTTTATCTAATTCCTTCCTTCCACCCCCAATCACAAATCAAATCATATACATGCAGCTAATCGTCTGCTAAGGCTTAATAGGCCCTATAAATAGGCCCTAGTTATAAAATAATTTGATATATTTTTTATTTATTTGTAAGAAAAATGTGTCGTGTCATGTGATTGAAGGACAAATATCAAACACATCTATACCAATATACAAAGCTGAAGAGTTTGTTTGTTTGATCCGGCTAATCTCAGGAACTACTGGTTACTACTGGTACCTTTTATTGAGGAAGGTTCTAGGCTACTTTTTACTCATTATATTGTTTTAATTATACGCGGGTGAACCTGCGGGGCACATCTTGCTTATAATATTAGGAGATGAGTACAGCGTGTATAAATACACGCGTATTATTATGGAAATTTAACTTATACGGTCTAATTATAAAAAGTGTCCGAATGCAGGATTCATTCGCCATTTGAGAAGGTTTGTTGTTTAATCCACCATGCTGATTTTATGCGGGTGGGAGACATGTGGCCGATTTTTATCAGACTCATGCAGGTTTCCTTTACGTTTAGTTTGATATGAATTAGAAACACAAACTAAGCACATGGAAATTTTGTGGTGCTTGTTTAAGTTTGAACCTATTGACTGTTAATCTTTTAGTGGATTTTTATTACTCTATAGTATATGCAAAGCGAATGTATACTAATTAAACTATTTACGTGTGTTTTATTGTATGTTCTTTTTTTCAAAAATATTTATAAAGATACATATTTATTTAATACTAGCTGTGCCCCACGGTTTCACCCGCGTATAATTAATAAAAAATATACTGAATTAAAATCAACCTAGAACCTTCCTCGATAAAAGAACTATACAACACGAAAATAATTTTTAAATTCGAACCAGTAGTTCCTGGGATTAGCCGGATCAAACAAACAAACTCTTCAGCTTTACATATTAGTATAGATTTAATTTCATTTATATATCGATAACAATTCTAATTCAATTATAAATATTATATATAAGTACATAAGTCGTTTGTTGATCCTGTAGATGTCGCATTAGTCCATTTTTAACCGAAAACAGTTAATTTGGCTTCCTCTAGTAAGAGGGCGCCTAATTTTGTATCCAAAAAAATTAACAGCTACTTAACATGGTATTAGTTTTTGCGTTTCCTGCAAGAGTGTCGCCTGAACGCCGTCATATATTCCAAAAATGCGAAATTGTCTCAAATTGCTTTTTATTAACGATGACAGATGTGTTGGCGCCAGCCCTGGTTTCTGTACACGCAATAATATACCCTAACTACACGAGGTGAAGTTCAATTTCATTTGTCTATAATGTGAAGATTGGATGAATTGATTTGTATGGATGTGCAATTAGTGACAGTTTTTTATGTTTGTGATATGTTACCCATGTAACTTGATCATTATTGTTTTATGCAGTTGTAGGTATACGACATACATATACATAAACTGTACACACATTTATGTTTATCATATATATCTAAAGCTATAAAAAATAGTTCATATATTTGTTGAAAATACATAAATATTAATATTTTGTAATTTAACCAAGGGCGCGTGCAAATCTCAAAAAGTACTGTAAGTTTCCTTCTAAAGGCTTAATTAGCATTTCCTGTTGATCTATGTTCAATGACTGACAGTTTCTATTGTCATGAATATACCGACCATCTAAATCCAAAATCTTCTAATCAAGGTAACATACCTTTTACCTATTAATAGATATTTTTAATTTTATAACTACTTATTGGTTATAACTAGTAAAATTCTGTATTAACCGGTAATAATCATAAAACGATATTTTATTATTTAAATTCTGTTACGGTTTTAATATAATATGTATATTTATAATTGTGTTATATTCGAACATATGGGATACGTCGTTCTGTGGGTTAAACTAATATAAAATATTGCCCTTCTGTGCGTCTATAATGTCAAGTAGCGCCACGGGCGGTCGTTGTGCTTTAAGCATAGGGTACATATAGGATTATTTTTTGTACGTTAATATATATTGTTAAATATATTTCACTTATTTCGTCGAATTTATATAAATGTTTTAAATTATTTAATTGTAATATGAATTATTTTAAAAAATAAAACGGTATTTCAGTATTAGTATTCTTTCCAATAACTTAAATCAATTAAAAATATTTTAACCTTAACTTGTAAGCACTTCTGAAATATTAACTTAAAGTTAGCGTTGTTTTTAGCATATACTATTTTACCGAGAACATCCGACGGGAAACTTGGAGTTCCTATCGCTACTTAACTTATTAAAGTTAAAATACAATCACATATATAATATTCTTTACCAAAATTTAATGAATAGTAACGAAAATGTACCACTGCTAGGCTCCGATTTACTCTCGATTTTAGAAGGTTTTAATATTATTCTGCCACGCAGTTCCAAGGACGGAATGTGGCAGATCTTCATCCGCAACATTTCCTTACAATTACCTTCATCTGAGAGCACATGATTCATTGGTACTTAAGATCTGAACCCGCAATCTATGGATAAGCTTCACGTGTTCTAACCACTGGCCTATCACGGCTCTTATAACGATCCTTATCGATTAAGTAACAGCCTGTGAATGTCCCACTGCTGGGCTAAGTCCTCCTCTCCTCTTTAGAAGAGAAGCATTTTGGAGCTTATTCCACCACGCTGCTCCAATGCACGTTGGTGGAATACACATGTGGCAGAATTTCAGTGAAATTAGGCACATGCAGGTTTCCTCACGATGATTTCCTTCGCTGTCAAGCACGAGATGAATTATAATCACAAATTAAGCACTTCATGTGCTTCATCAGCGGTACTTGCCCAGGTTTGAATCCACGATCATCAATTAAGAGACACGCGTTCTTACCACTGGGCCATCTCGGCTTCGGCTTATCGATTAGTGATCGTTTAATATATAACTAAGCGTAAACTTAAATACATCTGCGGTTTTTTTTTCATAGAATCGTATACCTTGCTACAGGAAAGATGTCCGGCAAGGTCGTTGGACGGATTCCGAAACTTGATATTATTAGTTTATCTTTGCATTTCGTGTTTAAATGATAACACTCCATTTCTGTTAAGATAATATACGAACAAACTTCACAAGCGAAGTTCAATCATTATATGTAGCATGAGCTGTTTCATTCGAAGATAATAAATAATAAATTATATCTGAATAATTAACAATTCAAGTGACTGTACATAATATTATTGCTTATGTATAATGACGCACATATATGCTTTACCGTTGACCATTTATATGATAAATGTACGTATATACTCATCCCGATGAATTTCTTTCGCCGGTTCTTACCATTTGCAGTATTTTTTTCCGAATTGGTAGTATATTTTTGAAAGTAAATAATCATATGTAATCCTTTCTATATTTGATAAATTATTTGAATTTTGATACAAGTAAGATTACAGTTAGAATTTATTATGTAAATTTATAGTAAATGTAATTTGTTTCTGCTTTATTATTTTGAACTTCTATTGGTTTTCATTTCATTCTATATCAGTTAATCAAGGATAAGTACCTTTGTCGAGTAACAGTAACAAACAAACTATTATACAGATTTATTTATTAGTAGGTATTTGTCGGTTGTCCCTAATTAATGGTGGAATATTTAAACGTCTTATCATTCGCGATGTTCGATCAGATAACGAGATTTATTACACATGTGTTTTCACATAATTATAAATAACATTAGTTGTTATTTTAACGGCAATAATAATTTTATTGTATTTTTTATATTTTGGATGAATATTTTGCGGATAAAGAGTGAAGACGCATAAAACATGGTAATAATAAATGATGAATAAAAGTAATATTGATTTATTTATTAGAGCCGAAATGGCCCAGTGGTCAGAACGCGTGAATCCTTACCGATTAACGTGGGTTCGATAACGGGCAAGCACCACTGAAACCATCTCGTGCTTAACGGTGAAGAAAAACATCGAGAGGAAACCTGCATGTGGCAAATTTACCAACCTGCATTGGAGCAGTGTGGTGGTATAAACTTCAATCCTTCTCCTCACAAAGATTAGAACTTAGCCCAGCAGTGGGACATTCTCATGCTGTTACTTTACTTTACTTTTGATTTATTTAAAAGGTTTTGTTCGAAAGTCGAAACTAGATTCCGCGACACCTATAGTATCTGCTAAATTTCAGCTTGAACTGGTCGGAACCGGTTTGGATTTGACACATTAATTCTAACAGGTGAAGTACAATATAAGTTTTAAAAATCGACATTAACTGTTGCAATGCTTTCCTCCCATGTCATTAATTTCAACCACAAAATAAGTGATCAATTAGTCTCCTACGAGTCTTTTCCGTAATGATTGACATCAGTAGTATATTATGACATGATATGATGAATGAATTAAAAATTTAATAGCAAAGGAGAGCTCTTTTAGAAATAATTGACGCGATACGTTCGAGTATGTTTAGTCTTACCAATTTTGTCGCCGATATCAAATTTCTTTCCTCGTTAAATAAACCTGTTTTGTTTTTTTATTGTATTAGATACATACAGGAATACAAACGTACAAATTGGATCATATTATAGTTAATATTTAACTGTTGTTTATTAGACTTATTTCTACTTTTTTAGACTTTGTGAGTTCAACACGGTAGCAACGTTTTCTATGCTGATCATGTGTTGAAGTTTAACATAATGTATGTATGTCTGATTAAGATCTGATCAACCAAACGATTTTTATAATTAAAATCTTAACAACAAACAGTCTAACTTGTAAAAGTGCTGTGTCTTCTTCTTTCGAATGACAAATCAATAATGATAGAACGAGACAAATCGGAAGTTAAATATCTGTATTATTAACAATAACAATATTATCAATATTGCGTTGGTTGTATTTGTAAACTCTTGCTTAATAATATACCTACACTTAGAAATGAAATAATTCTAAAATTGTAATAAGTTTTTAAACATGTAATTCTCGGTTACCAAATGCAATGTTTTATTGCACTGTCGAATTAAAACTTATAATTAGTAGTACTCTATTAATTAATTGTAAACGTAAATTAAAGCACTCATGTTTACAACAATAATTGTTGAAAGTGCTTGCTCAATAACTGCAAACTAAATCGGAATCATCGTTTACATGAAACACGACTTGTTTATTATTATGTAGATACATACCTACATAGGTAGGTATATGACGCATGCATACATGCTACATGTTTGCAAAATTCATTGTAATAGAATAAAAATATTTCAACGCATTTTCATGGCCGTATGATTATATTTTAATAAGCGATCTTGCTTAATAAGCCTCGTTTAGTGCACTGATTTTTCTATTTCTATCAAGATTTATTGACCTGGTGGGATTTTTGCAAGCCTTCTGGATTGATATCTCAGTATTGTTCTGTTCTTGCTTGAAAGGTGAGTGAGCCTTATACTGGCTCTGAGCGAGATATAAATTCTTAGTTCCCAAGGTTGGTTATGCATTGGCGATAATAGGAATTATAATTTTTTTACAGCACTAATCTATTAGAAGCGCTGGTGACTTACTATCTAGAGGCCAATTAAGATAATAAATTTAAAGAAAATTAAAAAAGATAAACGGCAATACTTAAATAAACACACCCTAAACAATAATTATTGTTAAACCCTTTATCTTAATTATTTAATTGCTTTGTCACTTTGCTTACGGTTCATAGACGAAAGATCTTATTGGACCATTTAATTGTATTCGAACCTTCTATATCGATAACCTGATTTCCACTGAACTATCGAGGGTTCAACATTAATCAAATTAATAATTTGTATATTTAATATTTGTATAATAAGTAATAAATGAATCCATCTTTACGTTATAATAACATAGCACTCAAGAATTTACTTAAAAAAAACATACTTATTAAATAAACGTATTTAAGCCCTTATTAAGGCCTTATTGTATCATCTAGTAAATAAGTACTGGTAACAAGGAGCGCGGACTGTTATCCCCCGAGGCAAAGGGTGTGCACGCGAATTCGTCCAATCGAATAATAAACGCGAAATACATTATAATACGCGACGGTGTAATTGAGGCCGTATGTTATTAACTGTTTATTTATATAATTATGTTTAACAGGACTATTTGTGTGTTAATTAATCTTATTCGGTATCTTTATAAATTATCTCACGTTAAGATATTTAATTGAGGTTTTATCAACGCTACATAGAGATCGGTAGCATTTATATCTTATAAATCCAAATAGCAGTTTTAATTTGATTAAATAATAAACCAGTGTTACTTAAGTCTTTTCTAAAATAAATTTATATAAATCGAATCGAATCTTATTCTAAAACTCAATCGAGCTACTCAGTTTATTCTATACCTATAGTACGTTATTTAGTCCAATCATACAGAATGGTATGTATGTATGATTTGATGTACATGCAGTCAGTACCGAGATTGTTAACAATTTTATATCAATCTGTTGAGCCATTTATTGGTTGCAAGATTTACTCCACACACACAGCTGATCCCAAAGTGATGATTTCTAAATGTGCTCCACCCGGAGCAGATAGATTTTATATTAGCTTGAAATGGCTATTTGCAAGTTTGTTTCACAAATGTAACCTATTATAACTAGTCTATTTTTATTATTTTATATAACTTTTATAATCTATAGATTCGCATTTAATGCTAGGCACGTTTAGTAGCTATAACAGAACTAGTCCCTAAACTACGTTTTGATTTCCAAACACACGTATTTTACGAGTTACAAGGAACCAATAAGGATTTAATCGTATCAAGGGAAGTCTATTGTGTTGTGACGTCAAAATGGCCATTGTCGTCGGTGACGTCAGAGGTCCCATTGTTGTCAGATGTGCTATCGACAATCGAGTAACCGATTACCGATTACGAGTAACAGGAGACCTTTGAGAGTTTCACGGGATTTTGTATCATAAACTTTAGTAATAAGGATACATTTTGCGTGACACTTTTGTGGCTTTATAATTGTGTTGTGAAGATTTTGAGTTGAATTATTTTTACCGAACAGGTGGTTTTATTGAAGTAAGAATGATTTGATATAAGAGAAATGTTCATAAAATCTGAATATACTTTATTCGAAAACACTATCTAAATACTTTGAATCGTTATTTCATAAAATAAAACTGCTTTTCGATCGAAATGTATAGTCTGCCCAGAGGGACCGCCAAAAAATGTATTAAATAGGAATTATTTTCACAACCATATTACATGTATACCTACAATTCAATTTATATGTCCTCCATTAAAATCAGCGTATAATAATTGTATACGCTATGATATCTTCTATATAATCTTGATCATAATAAAATAGGTACTTTAATTTATTAATGTTTTATAACGTACACTTCTTTATGAATTGGTCAATGTTAGAAACATTATAAAAGACTTGTATTCCTTTACCCTTTATTTTGGCTACTAGGCAAATATAAAATAGACTTCAAAAGTGAAAATTAACTTAACTGTTATGTGAAAAACGATAAAATAACGATAATAGTCGACTAGTTCAGTGTGATACGCCATTACAGGCATTTACAGTAATAATAATGACACTACTCTCAACTCTCATTAATGAATATAGAAAGACATCACTAAAAGACAATAGAACAAATAAAACTATATTATTTCTAAATTACAGTTTCATAAAATTTTCCCTAAAGCTATTTAGGTTCTGTAAATTTCTATATACTGTAGACGAACAACTCTATCTTTTTTAAATTAATAAAAGACAAATATATATTATTCATCCCTTACGTCGGCTATTGCACCAAAACTTTGGAAGCTACGAGTAAGATGTTATATCCCTTGTTACCCTTCAAATCATTTATAAAAAATACTAAATACTGCTGTTCCAAGACAGTCTTGCACAAAGCCCTACCACCAAGTGGTACTCGCATATAAGTGTACCAATTTTAAATATTAATTAACCATTTAAATAGAATATTCCATGTACCATCCGATATAAATCTATTAATTGTTTTGTTTTATTAAATATTTCTTTCTGTCTAAACTTTTTTGTACAAGTTTTTATTCAGAGTAAAACACAAACTGAATATTATTTACTACTATATAGGTATATATAAGTACACATATATCAAGTTTATTGCCCTCGCCTTCGACCTTCGTGACATTACGAACTTGTATATTAAATATAAATGTATATAATAATGTATATTCTATGCACATTAAGTACATAAATAAAATAGAAAAATGTAGAAAACGTGCCATACTATCTTTTACATACGAAATAATTATGTACATATGTAAATTAATTTGCATACTATGTAATGTAATCAAAATAAAATTAATTCCCATTAATCTAGATTATAATACACATAGGTAATATATTTTTAAGCTTTATAAAAACGTTGTCGAAAAAAAAACACATTAACAGCGAGGCCCGTATTTTCTGTTCCCATTTTGGTCTCCAGTGGTCAGCTGTCCTGCCCGCATCTGTAACACTGTTTTTAGGGTTCCACAAGCTAATTAATATACATCACATCTAGCTCCGGAATTATGCTCAGGCCCACAAGGTACCGGCCTAGGGGGCCCGCCAGCCGAGGGCCCCACCAAGCCGAATATTATATAATTTTAGATTTTACTATAACAGCTAGTTTGGATCTCTAAGTCCGGGCCTGGTTATATCCGAGTTTAGATTACCTTAAAATTCAAAATAAGTATAATTATTTTTAACATTTGAGTACCTACGACAAACTAAATAGGTACTTACTAATTTGCGATATTTTTTTTCTGTTGGTGAAATGTTTCTTAATTAATATTCTATGCTTAATTTAAAAATACAATTAATTTGATTTTAGTTGCCTACTGAATTGAATTGAAACTGAATTAAACAATGAAAATTAAATCAAATTTCATTTAGCACATTTCATGAGAGGCCTTAATATATGGGTCGATAATGGCACAGTGGATGAATCTGCACCTTAAACAAAGCTGGTTCAAAAACGGTCAACCATTGAATTTTAATGTGTTTATTTTTTTATAACTCCACCAACCCGCATAAGTGGAGCGTGTTGGAAAAAGATCTAAAACCGTTTCCTTATGAGGAGTACAACTGTAGTTTTTGTAATGATTTCCAATAGGTATACCTACTTAATCAATATAAAATGTATTGGTACTTAATTGATGTGGAGGTTACATTTATTTCCATATTTAATTGGCGTACGTATTTCTTATGGGAATCGATAATTCCTGCCGCTTGATTGATTAATTATCGTTCTTCATAGTATTTTTTTTTTACAAATTAACTTTATGCCTTATAGGAGCAAATTATTTAGTATCGAGGTACGCTGTAATTATAAAATTACATATATTGCCTATACGTAATAGGCGTTCGTAATAATGGTACAAAAAATATATGAATTAATTTAGGAATTATATTTAATTAATATTTATTTAAAACTGATCACGATATTCACGATTGTCGCATTAAAAATAACACTGACTTATATAATAGTAGGTACAAACTAAATCATTTACCGCAACGCGTTATTAAATAATATCTATAATTTTTATGTTTATTGGTTTAGTAGATTTTTCAGTGGTGCATAGCAAATAGTCATCAAAGGTTTCAAGTCGGTACAAGTAGGTAGTATTTATATTGATAAATACGTCATACATTTTTATAACAATCAACTGATTATAACCCGTTAAATAAATTTAATTTAAATGAACCGCGCATGAAAAAAAAAACATGTACCTATTTATTATATTTGTTTTTATGTATTAACAAAATATCCAACAGCTGATTAAAAGATAACGACGTGAATTTTATTCTTGAACTGTATGTATTTGATTATATTCGGCTAAATCTATACCTATTAAGTTTAAAAATAAAATCTTATACATAAATAATTTACGTATGTGTGTGTAGTTACGTTGTTTGAACCTATATAGGTATAACTTTTCATTTTGAAAACAAACATATGAAATGCGTTTGTCTCGTTATTTTGTCGAGAATAGGGGTCTCTACCAATAACAGCGTCAGTCGAGCACTGATCATTCATCCCTGTTTATCAATCATAAATAAGATATGGCACAGTGGATAAAACACGTTGATTTTGAATTTACATCGCGGGTTTGAATCTGCCACTTGTTGTTTTTATAATTTATCGCATGCCGGGCGTTATAAACATTATAAGGAAGCTTGTACCGGAAGCCCAGCAGTGGGATACTTACAGGACTTTTTACTCTTTTTTGAATTACCTAAATAGAAAATGTCGATATCATAAATATAAATAATATATATATTATATGTATGTTGTATAAATCCCCAATAACTTATTTATAATACTAGATACCTACTTACTTATAATACTGACCACACTAAATAGGTATTTTTAATTGCTATTATTTAGTTGAAGTAATATTCAATTTATATATAAAAGTTATGAAATAACTTAAATCAATATGGAAAACCAATTAATACTTACATATATTATGTTATATATAGCTACGACAGATTGTCATATCTAATTATTTTTCAGGCTATGTACCTACTTATCTTAAATTTAATTTAGCTATATTTAAGTTATATCTATAAAATAATAAATATATTGACATACGTACTTGAATGAACTGAGTCTGCATGTAGATATAGAATAATAGAACATAATTATGTATTTAAATAATTTAAATTTGTATTTAGTAATTGTAACAGGGTATCTGATCATTATTTGGATTACCGATACCTAATTAAGGAGGTATTGATACCATATTCGAAGTATTGTTTGTCCTGATTAGTATAACTTAGATTACCTACTATGCATAGGTAATTAAAATTATACATTACATCGATTACTAATATGTATATTTATACAGTACACGTAAACCTGCAGCTGGTAAGTTAATACTTTTAAATAATTTTACTGTAGGTTTCAGAATAAGAGCTAATATTAAATGATAAGAACTAATATTAAAGATCGAAACCATGTTGAGGAGTTTAGGTATTATTTCATTTAATAACATTCATACTGACTTTGCGTTGAAAATAACGACGAATATAAACACAGGTAAAAAATAAAATTGATATTCGACTCGACGGCGCTCCGTAAATCTGACAACGTGAAACAACTTGTCCTCGGCCGAACCATTTTTTGCCTATAAAGATTTGTTTGCTCGTACGCCTCGCGACTGTCTCGCCGAAAACCCATAAACATGGACAAGTCAGATCGACTCTGCCGCTTTTTCCCCCACCCGAACATAGGCGGCGACGTTTGACGGGGCGTGGTCGGATCGTGGTGGGGACGCGACTGCCAATACGCGGCCTCCTTTCTAGTCTGCGTTTCGAGAAGGACAGGAAAGTCGTTTTTCGATTGGTAGGAACCGGTCGGCTCCGCCTTTTGGGTGGGGCTAAAATCGCTCAGTCCTACGGCGGAGGGGCGTTTGATTTCTGGCGCGCGCCAGTCTGTGTCGAGAATCGTTAGCGTGAAGGTGTCGTGCCGACGAGTTGCCCGGCATGCTAGCGCGCAGCTCGGCTCCCTGACGCGCAGGATGGCAGCGCGCCGCGCAGCCGCCGCGCACATAAACAACTGTGATAAATTAACTTAATTTTTTTCATAGACGTAGTATAGATAACCCGTCCTTGACTAGACTTTGAGAGACAGTGTTGTGTGAAGCCGCCCATATGATCGTCCCAATGGCAGCGTACGCACAATTCGGCTATTCGTACCCATCCGCCTCGCAGGTTAGTAATATTACTTTTATAATAAGCCCCAACTAAGCCGAACTTATATATAATGTATAAATTAGACGTTCTATCCGTTAATCAGTAACACAAGTAAGTGTGGATAAAAAATAACGTAGTTAGTCGTTACTTTAGATATTAATAATTTACTATAAAACTTTGACAGTACTTTTATTTAATAATGACTATTATAACTTATTAATAATATTATCTATATATGTAGGTACCTACAGCTATTATAATAATATATAAGAGTTTACTTTTGTCTCTACGTTAGTTTATGCAACAGGCATTATAGTTTTACATTCCCCGACGGTCTTTATGAAGTTTGTAAAGAATAGTTTATAGCAATAATATAGCAAAATTTATTGTATATACTTATACAATAAATTATTTATATATAAATAATAGAATATATGAAATGTGTGAGTAGTGTAAATAAAATGTAGATATATTTGTGGTGGTCCACATTTACACCTCCATCAACTAATATAATGTTATTAATTTAGTTGCATTTATTATATTTACGTATAGCCCATAAATGTTACCTACTTTTTTATAAATTAATAATCTATAATTTTTTAATGAATTTAACAAACCGTGTTACGAACCATATTATAATATAAAAAACTAATTATAAATTTGAAGTTAAAATTAGGTACCTTAGCTCTTGACGTAAAACAAAATATATTCATTATGTAAAAATAAAATATAGGTAGGTACCTACAATTTAATCTGAAAATGAAATATCTAATTATAATAAAATTAACATCAACCTAATATATACATTTGTTATTTTCATTTAAATTTGTAAATTAAATGTAATTGCTGATATTATTATATGTAGGTACATAATTACATATACAAATATAATATTATTCATATAAAATATAAAGTTTAGTAAGATTACATATCTAGTTATTTATTTAAATATTTTATTTAACAACTACTTATCAATTTCATTATTTATAACTAACTATTGAACTGTATAATTTATAAAGAATAATTAATATGTTCATTATATTATAATTTGAATATTTTAATAGAAAAATCGGACAAAATACTTTTTAACTCAACATATGTATAACTAGATGAACTTTAATTTAAATAATTTTAAAATCAATTAACAGTTTAAACTTACCCCATATATACCTAGGTATATAAGAAGCTATGACCCTAAATGGCTAGCTTTCATAACTATCTAATATTAGGTATAAAACAATAAGTACCTAGTATAAATGCTACCATCAAGTCTTATTGGTATTTATTCCAGTTGAATAACTCCAATTTACAAAGAAAAAGCATAATAATTCCAATAAACACTATTGTAAGTTATAGTAAATTTTTGATTGTAAATTAGCTATATTCAATTTTTATTTATATATATTTATAGTATTTTATTTTTATTTATATGTATTTGAAATAAATATTATATTTAAATGAAAATTTGTTTTTAAAGAATATACAAATATAATGTATATTTCCGAACGATCACTGTTTTCTATAATACTTTTTTTTTAAATGTAAACGTGAACAAGTATTACAACTTAGAGCTTAGTGTAAATCTAATTGGAATAATTTCTAATTTTAAATTACTATTTTGGTAGTAGATAACGATTGTATTGTATTAATCCAGGGTATATCCTCTTATATCTACATTTTAAATCTTACAACTTAGTACCAATCTAAGCCCTTAATCTAACTCAATATTATGTCTAATCCATTTTTGTTAGAAAATTAATTAATATTTAAAACATTTTTGTTGTTATTTATATTGTTTGTACTGTTTCAAATTTGTCAAAAATAGATATGAAATTAATGAAATAATACTTTTATGTTTTACTGATTAATGGTTATCGTACTTATTCCAACTTGTTAGATTGCAATAATATAATATTTGTATTTTAATCTGAGACTTAGATAATGTACATATTTAATTTAAAACTGAAGGTTGTTTTTTAATTGAATTGTAAAAGAAACGTCTAAGAGAAATAAATTTTATCCTTATTTATTGAACTGGGCATAAAGACTTCAACGCGATTTGTATAAACATAACCAGTTTCAGGTATACAATAATTAGTCATATAGCCGTACGTACATACAGCCTTACTTATACTATAATATGTAGTTCAGCATTAGTTAAACATGATTTCTCTCTGTCTGTCACTATGAATTTAACATTTGATTGAAGAAGACACAGCATGGTTTAACTAAACAAAGTTACTACTACAGTACTAAGTATACTATGAGCACCTACGGTCTTGCTATTTTAGAATACCGCCGATCACTGTTATCAACTTTTAATCATTCATTTTAATTAATTTTTATAGTAAGTAATTGTCAGTAGCCGTTGGGACGTTGTTCTAATGTTAGCCGTGTCATGGAAAACCGTTGGCTGCATCTGAGCCTTCATGTAAACCATTGTTCCTGCGTCTAAACTCACTCAATCGTGTAAGATTGCTGTCCCATCGGATTATAAGAGTGACGGAATGGTGCACCTGTGTACACACGCCTGTACTATACCTAACATCTACTTTGTAATTGGCTAGCCGTTGATGTCCTTCGTGGAGTTACATAGGTATCGCTCAAGATATAAAATTTATTACAAGAACTAATCCTGTTATAACTTAATATAAGCATTAAGTAATCGTTATATTTTTAATAAATAACTGTCGTTGTAATCTATTAAATAATATAAGCTTACGCAGAATTAGTTAATCTATTAAAAAGTAAAGTTACACCCTGTTAATGACCCACAGTTGGGCAAAGATTTATCCTATTAGTAGGATTAGGAGATTAGTTCACCATGCTCCTTCATTGAGGGTCGGTGGATGGAAATAAATCAAGCCTCTCTTAGTGGCACGGTTATTTTGTTCTACATAAAATTACTTTTTACGAAATATTCGTATAATTGATATAATTTTTAATGTTTTTAGTATTTATAAAATTGTTTCTTGTTGACTATAAAAGCCTCTAAAGATAATTGTATATTATGAATATAAGTTCAATACAAAAATCTTGTAGCAATATATTTGTTTTATCATATTTATGACTTAATAAAAAGTATTTTACGTTGAGCTTATTAAATTAAATTTTATGCACGTCCTTCAAAGTTCAAAGTGACCGCTTTGCTCTTTGGATTTAGATGACAATTTAGATGTTTTGATATTACACTGACATGAATGATAGGAATTAAATAATATGTACATATATATAACAACGTACTAATCACAATACATATGATGACTTTATAAATTAAATTATTTAATAATATTTTTAAAACAGCTTAAATAAAATTCAAATTACCTTAATATACCTACTATATAACTAGACTATATACCTACTGTAGAAATACTACACTTAATCATTTATGGTCGAAGTTATATCACCGCTTTGGGTAAGAAAACATGAAACTGAAAAGGAATGTGACAAATAAAAAGTGTGTTAATTTTGTATTGTTTGTTAATTTTTTTTTTTAATATAAAATATCATGAGCAAAAATAGACAAGTTTTCATTATGTAAATGTATTAATTATACAGTAGCAGATTTTCTAAATTGTATTAATCTTTAGTGTTTCTGTGTTTTTTCTCTTAAAAATGTGATCATTTTTGAGCCTTTGTTCCGAATTGTTTCTAACAATTTTCCAATGTATTTGTTTCATCAATACCGGCCCAATCAATCAAACACCATCACACAATACTGACAGTACAGTCCGCAACACAAGTGTCATAATTAGTTTAAAAAAAAACCTATTCTTAATTAATGTGTAATTGATAGTTCAGTATGTAACTTTATGACAAACATATATTAACAAAAAATATTCCAGACAGTCGATTGATGTATGATATGCCAGACAATTTTTATTATACAGGTCTATTGTTCTGAGTAACTTGTTACGGGGCATAATAAGCAATTTATTATATTATCATGTAACTACTACAAGTATCATTATGCTGAAGTAAGTTTAAAAGAGAACTATAATGCCATCGATCCTTCTCGAACACATTCCGATCCGTATCATCCCGTAATATTGACAAGAAATAATTGTGAAATTATGACGAAAAAAAACTCTACAATCGTACTGGCCGTTGTAAATGCATTGGGAAAAGCAATAAAATGAGATGTCTTTAAAAAATGTTTTTAATATGATGTGTTGTACGCGTATGTACGTTCCATATGCATGCATGATCTCTCAGCAATTTTCCGTCTAATTGAACGAATGTAATCGACCATTCGACTTCAGTCAACGCAGTTAATTCTTAATGGCGTCCTGATATGGTTATGCACAGAACACGGTAAATTGGAAATGGCACCGACGATTCAGGAAACGGTGCAAATCACACTAACAGCTTGACATATTGAAATGTCAATGTATTATTATTATTATATGGGAATCAGTTTTTGTGAAACATTGTTTCAGTTTTTTTTACAGCTTTCAGGCTTGTACCATCCGGCTTACGATGCAAGAGAGAGTTAAATTTTAACGTATTCGTTAGGTTTGGCTGTCTTGTTTTGTAAACTCATTCAGAATAATCTCTGTAGAAATATGCTTTGATATTTGTAAAAAAATGTTGGTGTTTAAGTACAGATTATTTCACGTGACAAACGCTGAATAAATATATTAATAACACTGTAAATTTATTGTCGTTTTTGTTCAACACTGGGTGTACCCAAATTATTACTCTCTTTAGAAACGGTACGATACGGTATTCAATAAAACTCTATTGTATAACATTTCCTAAAAACACCTCCAGGTGATGATTAATTACTAAATAATTGTCTCGAAAGAATCTCACTACATATCACTTTCAACTGACTACGCACTCTGTGTATTATTGCTTAGAAAACCAGAGGTATTTAAGTCTGCATTCCTCGTGGAAGTAATGAATTGTGTTTATAACTTCAATTACATAGTTATTTATATAACTTGTTATATTAAAGAGACGAAGCCTTTCATCGAGTAACCTATAGCCTTATAGTAAAGTCACATTCAATACTAATTACTTTAATTATTTATTTTAAGCTAGCTATTGCATAAGCCTATATGAGTCACGTGTCATTTATTGCATAGGCACTGATTAAAAATCTATATTAATCTTTATGCATTTGTCGGCAACTCTACTAAGTTTCAACTCATTCCTGAACCTTCCTCATTCCTGTTGCCAACACATGAGACATAAGTGTCACGTAAATATTTTTCTTTTTTAGTATGCTAAAGGCAAGTTAGGCATTGTAAGAGGTGTTACACATCGCTTACATCGCCAATGCGCCACCAACCTTGGGAACTAAGATATTATATCCCTTGTGCCTGAAAACAAGGGCTGCTGTTTTGCGGTATAATATCTGATGAGTGGGTGGTACCTACCCAGACGAGCTCGCACAAAGCTCTACCACAAAGTAAATAATAATTATTATAGCTGTGCTTAGCTCAGTCGCTTAGGTACTTTCTCAATATAGGTAGAATCAGTCTTGATTATTATGTTTGAGAATACCATAACCTAAATCTTATTCTGGTTTATTATACTGAAATTAGGTATTTTTCGATTATTAGAAACTATTAACTTTATCGACAAGGCAGATAAAAGCAGTTTTGAAAGCGACAACTGAATTTTAATCAATATTGGCATTGTTGATTTTTGTTAACCATTATATGGAAAAGTCATGTGATCCGTCTGAATATTAACGATACAAACCGTGTATGGACTATAATAAATATAAAAATAAAACTATAAAAGCACTATGAAAATTCCAGAACCAGTAGGCAGATTTATAATTTATAAATATATAATGTTCTCTTATAGTCTTCACGAGTGGGCTAGAAGCGTATTACACCACACGGATCGAATGCGGGTTGGTGGAATACGCGTGTCGCAGATTTTCATCTGAGACATGCAAACACGGCATTTTCCTTCACCGAGCGAGAACGAAGTTAATTATAATCAGATGATGCTCCTTATCGGATATAATTCAAGAATTTTAGTATCTGGACCACCTCGGCTCCAATTTAAGTAATTTGAGAAAAAGTATAAAATTGTACCTATTTAGTTAATTACTTTTTTCCGTAGCTATACATCAATGGATAATAGCACTGTAAGAAATATTAACAATACTTAACTGACATCGTCAGTGCGCCGTCCATGAAAACTTTTATTTTTTACGTAATGGTGAGCGCTTATGGACATCTGCAACACCGGAGGGCTTGCAGGTGCGTTGCCGGCCTTTAAAGAATGACTTAAGATGTAACGTCTTTTATGCCTGAAATTACACTGACCCTTCACCGGAAACAGTTTGGCGGTACAACTGAAGTGGTAGTACCACAACAAAGGCGGGATGTACAAAGCGCTACCAGTGAAAGACATACATTGTTGCTATTAAGAAACGGATAGTATTGCTAAAAATATTATTTTTTCTTATTTATTTTTTTATCAAAAGGTTATAAATTAAAGTTTGGCGCCAACGACTTTTAATTTCAGGAAAATTATCATAGCACTTTTACAACTTAACAGATTGACAATAAAGCTTTCGTTATACAATCTATGAATATTCTAAGCAAATAACTTAATTTATAATATTTTTTGTCGATTAAGTCAGAACAAACAGCGTCGACTAAAGCTTTCATAGCGTATTCTCTATAAATCGGTAAAATGACATAAAAATGATGCTCACTGGAGTTATTTCATATTTGTAAAACAAGATAGATTTAATTCGACGAGGCATCTATCAACCGCTAACCGGGTGAAACTGAGGAGAGTCACTAGCACATAAGTAAAAAACTAAATTAGCTTTTTAATCATCTTCAATATCCTTGATGTGTTCAAGGATATTGAAGAATTTCGCTTTTAAAACTGTTCTCGTATATAAATGAATTTTGCTCTAGCCTCGATATTTTTTTCTCGAAATATGAACATGTATTGAATTATTTATATGAAATTACTTATCTTTATGAAAAATTCAACTTTTTCCCTTGTGAAACATTTATGCCATCTACAATACGAGACAGTATAATCATCAGACACCGCTACAAATTTCTACATCGATTGTTTTGCAAATTGCTAAAGTGAGTATTATTATTCAGTAAATGATTTATCTATATAGCAGTAGTCGAGCAGATTTCAATCACTGATAACAACATCAAACCCTAAAACCGACCAATAAAACTATGTTCAAAATGAAATACAGAACGGAATTATTATCATTTTGTGCGGACGAGAACGTCGTGCGTAAAGTGGACCCATTTATCTGAAAATCCGGTGGGAGGTCACAGCGAAGTCCACAATAAAAGCCGGGTCCGGTAGCGCAGTTTAATTGAGTCCTCCGACCTCATAATCCGACCCTCCCGCCCCTCCCGCTAAATGTTATTTATAAGCCAAACTCGAAACGGCCGCCGGCCGCTACCTCCGTTCGTTTTAGCCTATTCCGAAGCGGTCGTTTCACGAACGCTCCACGGTTACGTTTATTGTTTTCGCGGCTCAATCTAAATAATCGATTCGCTATTATCCCGTTGCTCGCGCGCTTGTTATTAAACTTGTTGATAATTTAAGATGGTACATGGATCTCAAATTGCCGCGTCGCGCCCGATTACTTTTCCGCGCGCGTTAGATTGTGTTCCGATCGATCGATTACTCGACGGTTTTCCATTTAATTTGTTCCCGATGTTCGACTACGGCGAGCACGCACTTACGGGCGCACGCGGACGTGTGAGTTTTTATTTACCAATATTTATTTCATACGGTTCGAATAATTGATGTTTATAGCTCGATTGTCATTAAAACGAATCCATTATTCGGTCACGAAAAACTATAGCGGTTAATGTTTTTAATGATGTTGCGTTAACAATTCGATCGAATGAGTAATTAAACGAGATGGCGAATGACAATTTTATTTTTTATGGCTCGACTATAATGCATTAACATACTTTTACGCTCGGCTGGATGCGAACGTTGCAGAATTAATACTCGATCGTCGGCCATTGAACATGTGGCGAGGCGAGCGTTGTATCGCAGGAGCCATAAATGCATTACCCATTGCGTATTAACTGCTGGGAATTCGGCCATTGGAATTATCGACGCAATCCGCCTGACGATAATTGAATGGAATCGCGTTAAATAACCATTAATTGTTGTTGCGGGCGCGATTGATATTTATCAGCGCGATCGTCGCCCTGGGCGACGCGGGACGCGATGCACGAATATCTAATACGCACAGTCGACAACGGAGGTTCGTTTTGCATTGTTAACTATACACATTCATAAATAAGAGCGCCAGGTGTACCCGTGCGGCGCGCGCGTGGGTGGGTGTACGACGCACGCGTCGCGCCGTATCATTAGGAGTGCGCTGTGCGGTGTGTCGCAGGCGCCGCGCACCGTCACAGCCGTGACAACACATTGACACGTATTGAACTTTTCGATTAAGGTATTATTTATAATCGACAATATTCGTTCGTAAATATTAATAATCAACGTTTAATATGTCATGTAATACGTTTTTATTAAAATGTCTCATATCGATAGACAATCTGAGCTACTATCGGACATAATAATGTATTATCGATGTATACTCTCGGTTACCGAATTGATAGGTATTTATAATAACATTTCGAATGTTATGAAACTGAAATGCAAGCACTAGTGAGGCATTTTATTTTGTAAAATGTACATCGACAACACTATTTATTAAGAATGACGATATATATATATACTCTATATATATTGTTATAAATAGATATTTTCAATAATTCTCTTATTTAATGATGATTTATATAATCAAACTCGCACATAGTTAAAAATGAAATGTTTGAATTATCTTATTCGTAGACAAATTTACAAGAAGGAAAAAAATATAAATGGGCGTTGAACAATAGTTAAATAAAGTGTTGACGCGTTTAGCCGCTTTACAGCGAATAGCCTGCAGCGGTTTATAGCTGTAGGGTCGAGATAGTTATAATCATGATAAGCTAATTTGTAAACTTGAATTACCGTTCATGAGTTTATTCGATATAATATGAATAATTAAGACTTTGATAAATTACAAATCATATATTTTTTTTCTATATCCTTATACCCATTTGATTAAAAGTAATGACATGATCGAATAAATTAAAACTTTCGAATCGAATATATATATATACTATATATACTCGGTATCATTTATTATATATATATATATATAATAAATGATACCGAGTATCATAGGTATTAAATATTATAGTTTCGGTGCGAAATGTAGTTTCAACTGAAATTATCCAAGTAACTTAGTTATCACTTTATAATACAGATTAACAAAGAACCTTAGTAAAAGTTTTATATTATAATATTTGCGTTTCAAATAAGTTATTAATACCTTACTTTAAATTTTATTATTTTAATCTGTACACAATACAATGTAAGAACGAATTCATTACGAAACACGATAGCGATCTGTTAATTTACGAAATTTCTTTAAACTCGAATATAGAAGAGTATAATTTTCCCCCGAAAGTAGTAATTGTTGTTAGTTATACGTACGTAAGTATGTTAAGCTGGAAACCCGCTCAAATTAAAATACGACTCCTGGACATCATGTGCCTAAAAAACAAACGTTTAAAGCAATCATTATAATGAATGGTTATCGATTTGTAGCGTGCCTCTTAAGGACCAACATTTAGTGCCCAGCCGTCGGCTATACCTAATCTATTCGGCCCTACCGTCACGATACCGACTCGTCTCCGTCCTCTTATAATTTGGGTAAATTCATATAATAACATCTGATAACGATCTAATTATTATAATGATCTCTTTAACATATCCCGTTGTTGGAGCGAAATCAGAATGTACGGAGCCTACGCTAAGATAATGGTATTATGAAATAGACATAAATTTTAACTGTTCTTTTAAAATAAACACATTATAATGTTCACGGACGCTAGTTTTTACGACGTTCGTTTTGAGTGCTAAACGAGATTTATTTGATTTAACTGCGCATGTAGCTAATGTTATACAATTAATGTTATCTGATTGTGTTTAATGCGGTCTTGTAACGTAGTTCCATGGTGTACTACGTGTCTTCGTATCGCCGTGATTTGTTGTGAAAATGTATAAAATCGTGCGATACACAAGTGTGTGAGAAATGCGAGGAGATGTTTTAGTGTTATGTTATGATCTTGGAATAGTTCCTGGGACTAGGGTATCCTGAGATTATAATATTTAGTTAAACGTTTTTATAGTGTAATCATTTTGATTATTCGCACGCAAGACTAATTTTGTGTTTTTATTCAATATTTATGTATTCCATAGTTCTTAGATTTTGATTAACATTGGGATGCGTTAATGGTTATAATAGTTTTTGGGGCAGCTAGTGATGTAAACGGGTTCATGACCTTATCGACTATATGTAATTATTGTTTTCTTAGCAAAGTTTAAGGCTTTAGAGTAGAAGTTAAATTATATATTGAACAACATTACTGTTAAAAAAATGGGTCGTAAATAAACGTTACGTGGGTATACGAGGGTTGAAATCGAATCATATTAAGATTTTTAACTCACATCGCACCTTATAAATTTCATTACAAAAGTCAGTTTAATATATCTACCAATACAACCGAAGTGAGAAATAATTATGCGTAATTTGTTCGTGTAATAAAGGTACAATTATGTTTATTAAGTAAAACTCAAAGTCATCCAAAAACATTATAATTATATTTGTAATACGTTTAGTTGCAACATACAATGATATAATCGTTTGTATAATAATTGCGTCCAGTATTTTTAACAATTACATAGAATAGGAAGAACGGAAAAGATAAATCTATATAGCAATACTTATACAATTATTTATGTCCTTCAATAACAACAAGCTTCCTTAATAATAGAGTTTCTTTGTTACCATTTTGCGTATTCACTTAATTGAATATCATAAAATTTTGCATACTCATTATCAGGGGCTACAGAAACTAATCTACTACTTAACACCTGACCGTCCAGTATAAGCGAAACCGCGGAAGAAAACAAGTATACTGCATGCTTAATAGGAAGCTAGTTTATTTGTATCCTTGCATTATATATTCTATACCAGCTCTCTCTATTCGTAACACAAAGCAAATCGATTTTCAATCGTTTCGAATCAATATTCAATTAACGTAATCGATTTTATATACATATTCGAGTATAAATTTTAAATTATATACCTACGTGCTAATTTCCTTTTAGTAGATATATAGTATAATGTTGTATGCGGTGCGCGCAACGTGCCAGGTTAGAGCGCGATTTATATGCGTAAATATTTGATAAGGTCGGACGACATGGATGGACGGTAGGTAATGTCCGAGCCTCATCAAAGATTGACGCCTCTGAAACCCTCGTTACCTCCAATCCGATAGATACGCTAGGTGCATATGGAAAGGGCCACGCCTCCCTTCAATTAACAGTACATTGGAAAAGTTCTGTAGTTTTAGGGGACAGTTCATAGCGCTTAACGGACATTTTTCATTTATTTGGAAAAGTGCACGAGTGGGTTTCAATTTATATATTAACTGGACAGTTTTAATTGTTTATGTTCGTTTCTTTACTTATATCAATACATTTAGCATGTGTTATTTTATCTTAGTATGTAATGAGAATCATAAAATAAAATTAATATTTATGTCATAAAAGTTTTAAACCGCCAGTTGCGGTTCATGGCATGTGAAATCTGGTCAATCAATGAATAAAACTCTATATGCGACAATAATCCATTAAATATAAAAAAAAACTTACAAAATTTGATCATCAAAACAAAGGTGCATTAAGTATTTTCCCATTAAGCGAAACATAAACAAAGTCCACACACACAACCATACACAAAACCACGCACACTCGCACATTAACACGACAAATGTTAATAAACAAGGTAGTAACGGAATTCCATTACTGAATCGAGTAATCAATTTTAAAATGTCTAACCTTCACTTAAATGTTAATTAATCAATCAATCAGATATAAAAAAGTACAAATATGGTATGACTAGCTAAGAAAACCCCTGCAATGATACTTCTCCAGCTTTAAACTGTCTCGAACATCAATGTTTCCACAAGTAAAATAATTTCTCGCATTACATTTAGATTTGAATCTGATAAATATACAAGATAGGATTCTAACCTTGCCGGGATTATCGCGGTATTCCGGTTTTGATAATGTTGACTTGGTTCTTTTCATTTTTGTTTTGCGTTTCTAGTTTAATATCCTGTGCAATAATTATAAAATATTCAACAAACTAATTAATTATAAATCAATCCTGTTCTCAATTAGCGTTTTATCTCGTGATTAATTACTTTAAGAATAATTCTGTTTCGAACGCGATGTTTAGCTTCTATCGCGTACTGTTTTTTGTGACATCGTTTTGCGAGTGAGTTTTTAGGATTACCACAATATTTATTTAAGCATTTATAAAATTTATATTTCATATTCTTAGATGATATTCCAAAAACATACAAGCAAAATAATTTTTCAAATCGGATATAATTAGCGGAAACATGGAAAATCATTATCTATTAAAACAAAAGATAGATAGCATCAGACATGAAGCAAATACACTGGTTTGCCGACAAAGCAAACAGGACATCGATTTGTAGATCTGAATTTTTACGAAATCTTATCTTTAATTCGATAAACTAAAATATAATACAAAAAATATTCTTCTAACACTTAAGATTAAAAAATTTAATGTTTATATTATTTATATATATGTATATTTACACACTCAAATAATAACTTACTGAAATATAGCTATGTATTTTTTCCAATTGTCTTAAAAAAAAAACGCATGTTTCAAAAAAACTTTTTTCTTCTTAATATCTGTCAATAAAAGTAATATAACACCAGTCTAGCATGATCGATTAGCTTACAAGCGGAAACGAATAACTGTTTCAACATAATAAGCATTAAATAATCTGAGCAAACTTGGCACATCCAAAAGCTTTAATAGCAAAGCAAATGTGTTCACTTGGCACAGCTGAAAGCTATTAAGCAAATATACGAATGAAAACTGAAAGCTAAAGTCCAAAATTATAATTGACATTGACAAAGGAAAAAAATAGAAAACCTTACCAGCCAATTTTCGTATGGGCGTAAAATTCACTGAACTTGTTGTAATAATAAAAAAAAAAACAAACAAAGTGCTTCATGACACACTACCTACAGACATATCACATCTATTAAAACTCGAATTCACGCAACCCGATAATAAAAAACCGAAAACTGGAAAGCGGTAAAGGAAATAAAAAAAAATCCTCACGCTTTGAATACCGCACATTCTCACCCCGGTACACATTGTTTTCACCCTATCATATCTAATATACGCCCACATAAAACATTAATCCGTTCCCCTTTCTTTGCAGAGAACTTTCCATTTGACAGATTGGACTAAATTAGTTGAGTTTTTTTTATTTAATTTAAGGGGGGTAATGGATAACTGAGTACTGTTTACGTTGTCACTAGACTTGGAAGTTATTGGGGTTTTTGTTTACACGGCCAGTCGAGCGAATTACTTGTCCTGTATGACGTTGCGCCGTTATTTGATTCGGTCACCCCTCTCCCCATTTTCTATTAGTTTTCGTGTAGTGAACGTTGTGTTATTTTGATACCTTATCATAAATATAAATAGCATAACAATTATTATAAATTTATTTGCCCATTAAAATTTAAAAATACTGCATATTCTAAATAAAAATTTAATTAATATTGAATAGTTTAGAGGATGCGCAGTTTTTGCATTAACTTACTAACTTGTTAACTCTCCTTTATTTTCTATGTTAGAAGAAAGTTTAAATAAAACCGCTAAGCGTTAAATAACAACTTTTTACATGTTTTAGGTAAATATCTGGTGATAATAAGTAATAGATATCTATCTGAAAATGGGTAAAAAATATCTAGATCCAATTTAAGCTATAAATGAATACTTAGGTAAATTAAACAGCGCAATAAATAGCAGTGGGCGATTTCACCGGCACAGTTATGCTACAAGATATTGAGTTATTGAATAATTATAAAATTGTATGAGTATTTCTATGTAGAAAGAAATCGATGCATTTATGCTAAAAGTGAGATTTTTTGGCGAAATTTCTGTTGCGTTTATTCGTTCAATAAGTATTCCATTACAGCGCGATCAAATTACCTACAAGCTAAATTGAACCTAGAAGCAAAGTTGATATGAGCGAAAATTTTGTATATCGCGTGGCATATGTCATCAGCCTAGCTTATCACGATTGACAAGGAAATCAGAGATAGTAAATATCGATGTATTGGACGTAATAACACTGCGGTGTAATGTGTATAGTTTGAAATTACTAATTACAGGAATACACGCTACATACGAGTTAAACCACAGTGTAGATAGGAGAGCGCTCTCGATACAATAAAGCGTGTTGAACGACCACAGACAGTGGACATAGATTATATATTTTAAAATATTTTTCACTATAACCTTTTTTATAAAATTGTTTTTTATTTATTATTTTACGTCATAATATCCATTAAATATTCGTATATAATAAAATTAATATATTTTATATCTGATACATCAAAATAAATAATCCATCAGGGACGAATGTTATTACTTAGTGTTTTTTATTCATGACATTTAAAAGTTAAAATCATTAAATCAAAAGAATATTTTAAAAAAGCCTACACATTTATTACATTAAGTCATATTTTAAAGTAATTAAATTCGTAGCGCTACTTTATATTATTAGTAATTACAGGAAAACGTATTTAGCTTAGTGCTTCCCTGATAGTCTGTGTCGAGCGCTGTGTGGTTTATTTCTACCGCAACTGCAAAGGGTTATGCCTTTAATACGTATCATGTATACCGCTTAAGTATCAACGTGATGACTGATTTACACAAACGAAGTATTCTCAACTTAGAGATTCTTAGAATCGTCATTGGCTTTACCGCATACATTTACTTTTATATCATTCGACAATGACAGATAAAGTTGGCGAATTTTTTTTATTATTTAATATGACTGTTGATTCGTCAGTGATGAATTTCATTTTCAAAAGTTACAACATAAATAGCTTTGATTAACTTAAAGCGATTGGGTGAGATTTTCTTTGTCTGTATTTGCATAATTGGTAAAAATATAGTTTTCAGACAAAATCACAAATAAAACTTAAAAAAATATATTTTATCGCAATGATCATTTCAATGTGTATAGTCTGTGGTGTTGATAGTGTTTGAACAAATATGGCCGACGCTGGCGGCGGGCACTTTGTAATTGTAGCTGTTAGGCGCGAAAATCTCGCGTCGGTGAATTGACTCCGATTTCACCAGACTTCTTGTTACAGCTTATCTTCAATTACTATTCCTTGTCCTGATTTTCACGTTGATTTTTGAGCACATATGATTTATATTTTGTTAGTAGTTTTTTTTAAATAGTTTGAATCAAACGAAAAAAAAAACAATTACTTTGGTCTCCTGTGTATGGTAGCTATTGATAAACTTTTTTGTTATAACAAAAAACTGGAATTAGTAGTAAAAAAAGCGTTCGAAGTAATCATACTATGTGTCACACTATACTATGTGTACTATGTGTCAAATTTTCAGTAATCGTTCAAATTCGATCACCGGACATCACTTGTTGTTATTACTTCATCAAAGTAATAAATACTGTTTGCCAATATTCGAATATAATTTTTTCAATTTTTAGTTTTAAGTAAGTACAAAAATGATCAAATCACCCGTTTCCTTTGAAACCAATTTCACTTTGTTTAAAGAAAACAAGTTGCTGTCCTCCAACGAAGCATTAGTGGTTCAAGTGGGGTTCTGTGTGCACAGTATCTTATGCTATTATATTAGACAAACTCTCTTTATTTGATCAAATCTTTTGACGTCCTCTGGACCACTCAGTTCCCTTTAATCTTTCCGAGGTTTAAGTATATCTGTTGAGTAAATATATTTATATTTGTCATATTGAATTTGTTGAGTCCAAATGGTATACGATATAAAATTTCTTGTTTGTCTTTTTATGAACGATGTGATTGATTTTCTTCACGGTTTGAGATGACGGTTGAAGAGTGGGAGGGAGAAGACGATTCATATTTATCCTTAGACTTTAAATTATCTGGGTTATTTTGTGTGGGTACTTTAGAAATTATAATAGAAATTGAAGAGTTATTCAGTTAAGCAAAGTGTTCAGGCGAATTTATCACATTAGTTTGGGTGTGTTTAAGCCCGGACAAGCACCACTGAATTCCATGTGCTTAATTTGTAAATATAATTCATCTCGTGCTTGACGGTGAAGAAAATATCGAGAGGAAACATGCATTTGTTGTTGTTCCACATGTTTATTCTACCAACCCGCATTGGAGCAGCGTGGTAGAATAAGCTCCAAAACCTTGTCCTCGAAAAAGGAGAGGGGGCCTTAACTTTTTAATAGATGAGTTTAATCCGACAGAGGACAATCAGATGGAACACATGCGCTTTCTCCTCTAAACATATATGATGTTACATCGAAACCTTATACAAATATTTGAATAATATCTATTAATGCTATTTAATAATAGGTATATAGTGATTATAAAAAAAATCCATGAAAAAATAATATGTAGGTTAATCTTTAGTTAGTTTATAAGCGACAGTTGCTTTTTAACAAACACGGAAACACATGTTTTAATTTGTTCCATGACCATTTATTATAAACTAAATACACAAACGTAAATTATTAGTTAATTATAAATTTTTAAAGGTGTAAACGTTGTAGGTATGACAATTCTCTTTTTTTTGAGGTTCGTTAATAAGGGCAAATGTATTATCTTGATGATCGTGTATAGTAAATTTACTTTTTTATGACGGCAACATTTTTACGTTCTAATTTTATGTTAGAAATCGCAAATCAGATTAAATACACTTTGGAATGTTGGTTTTTGTGTTTTATAAAATAACTAGTGCTTGCCCATGGTTTCGCCCGCATGTTAGGTAAGGGTGGGACATGGTGATGGTGGGAGGGGTTGTTATTAAAAGAAGCCTATGCACTTTCTCGAGATTCAAGCTTGTTTCATTTTTTTTAAAATCGGTTCAATTTTCTAACCATGAAAGTTTATCAGACTTACTTTTTAAATTTAAATATTAGTATAGATATTAAACTATCTGTTGTAATTAATTAAAAAGATAGAAATTCAATGTTAGTTTTAATTTTTGTTTTCTTCAATTGAATATTAAATGATGATGACATCAATAAAAATCTACATGAATTAAAAGCATTTTTAGCGATTAATGTTAAGTAAAAATTTTGATAATGATAAGAAATTTGCGATATCGAGGAATATTTTTATCGTTTAATGAACGCAGCCCGATTGTGTTTATGTATAAGAGGAAACTAATCTATCTAGGTCTTGTATTGATGTTAAAATGCCGACAAAGTAAAAAAAAGCAATTACTATCTCTAAAACAGTGTTATAAGGACGGCGATACGCGCTACGCAAACATCAGTCCATTAAAGCGTTGACTGGCGATTGATTGACACCATTGCTAAGCCCCAGTTAAGTAGTAATAATACTCATCTTAGGTTTATCTGAATGTTACAATCAATAACTCTCATTCTGTTTTAGGTTGTACATATGGTTTGAATTTAAACCCAAAAAAAAATCAAAACATTGTTTTTTTTTTACAAATACGTTATTTTTTTTTTTATAAAAAGTAGGTAGCCGATTGGAAACCGGGCTCACCTGATGATTTGTGGCCACTATCGTGAGACATTGGTGGTCTAAGGTATATTAACCGTTCATTATCATTGCCAATGCGTCACCAACTCTGGAAACTAAGACGTTCCTTGTGTCTGTAGTTACACTGGTTCAGTCATGTCTCAAACCTGAACATAACGATACTAAATATAACTGTCTGTAGAATATCTAATGAGTTTGCGTTTATAATTAACACTACTTAATGCTATAGTCAACGTAGTCTCAGACACATGGGACACGGAATCAGTAATTTTGTATGCATTGACACTGTTAATCATGATTAATGGCGTTAAATATCAAGTGTATCATGAAGACATAATCGATTAACAACAAGTGGATCTGATTGTTGTTCTCAGTTTATAAGTGTAACTTTAATATATAGCTCTCAAGTGTCTAATGGATATGTGTAAGTGGCCTTATGTTGCAGCTAAACTGTACGATGTACGATTACGTCACTGATTAGATCTAAGGCCGGCGATCCCGAGGTGGGGATAAATTTCAGGTCGGATTGATAAAATATGGGGTTCTGGAAGCTTGAGGTGTACCGCATGCATGTAAAGCATGTAAAGCCTGAACTCTTCTTGGTCGTGTCCGATTTGCATGAAATATCCCGCGCTGATGGCTCCTTTGAGAATGGCCGCCGTGGCCGAAATCGGCAGAAGGTTGACATCATCATTAGCATAAGTTGATTACCGTTTGCTATGAAACCTGCAAATATAGGAAATCACATAATAATAGGGTGTATTATCAAAATCATTATACGATATCCATTTTATTTAATTTATCAAGATTATATAAAAAAATGTAAATGTATGTGGAATGTGTCAAAATGTTGTCAAGTAATATATTATTCGTAAGCACCGTGTCTTAAGAAATAACATTTGCTGAACCCCTATGACTTCGATCGCGATTAATAGATAAAGTCTGGTTTTAATTATGAATTCATATAATTTCCTGTGTTGTTTTTTTTGTCCATTACAGTTTTAACTGCATTATATTATTAAGTCATCGAAAGGCGATGCGATAGTGATCGGTAAACTTGTTTTAAAAATATTAAGTCTTAGATTGGACACCTCCGATATTATCTAACACGCCCTAGAAATTGTATTAATTTGCATTTAAGAATAATACGTGAAAGTGGTCTTGTTTTGTCGTGTTAGCTGTCGACTCAAATAAACTAAGGAATTATTTTGACCGATTTTAGAAATTTTGACAGTAATGATTAACGACCTTATTAAAACTTTACTTAATGGCTCTTGGTTGGTTTCGTTAAACGTTGATTCTCTCTTTCTCTATTTTCTTATTGTTATGATATTCGAAAGAAGAAGACACAGCATTGTTAAACAGGTGATTAGTTAAACACTAATCACCCCTTTAACAAGTTCTAGTATTTTCGATCTGGTGTTTGGGCTTTATAGGTATTATTTATTATATTAAATAATTGACAACATTTTTCCAATATGTTTGAAAAAAAAAATTACCATTATTATCACAATATTTTTGTCACTATTTATAGTGACAAAAAACACATAACATTTAAATAACTAATTTCACAATAAATATTTTAATATATGTGTGTAGTGAATATTAAGACATGCGGTGTTTGATAGCGATCTCATTATATATAATATATATAGTATTCTAGTCCATCTAGATCAGACCTTTGAAGCTTTGAAGGGTTAAATCATTTGAATGAAGTGAAAAAAAAACACTCGATTAATAGGATTACACGCACCCATACACAGCGTGAAACTGATAGACGTACTATACAGACCGCCGATAGTTGATTCGTATACAGAAAAAATGACTTTATTACGTTTACATTAGTACGAGATTCGTGTGTAGCCATTTGACTATGTATGTGAGTTCTAAGCAGGTGTTGCGTGCCGCGAAACCTGCAAGTAGTTTGGCGTGGTTTTTTGTTACTTATCTATTAAATACTAGCTATGAATGTATAATCAATCGAAAGAGTAGGCTTTTTATTATACCGCGTTTTCACTTTTAAATATTTTATATTCCGGGGGATTTAATATTTACAACCGAGGGCGTTTTAGTACCCACCTTTCGTTTATTTTACGCTTTTATTCATGACGTATAATTAAATAACATAATACGTTATTGTTGAAGAATTAGGTTAATAGTAAAATTGTTGTATAGTCGGTGTAATAAACTTTGTTTAATACATACAATTGTTAGGTGTTAATGAGGTGTGCGGCACAATGGTAGAATCAGTCTCTTCAGAAGTTCTCCAAATTAATAACACAGATGTAAATTGACTTGTAGATCCCATGAATGCTTTAAAATAATAAATCGTCTGTGTTCCTTTTTCAAAAACATAATTTTAATAATAAAAAAGCGTTATAATTCGAAGCAAAGTACTCATACATTGTTAGAGCAGTCAAAATAAATATGAGCAACCAATTAAACTCTGATCTTTGAAATGAAACGTTCGGTGATAAATTTGTCAAATAAATTCAATGTAAGACCGGCGCTTCCCAAACTTTTATGAATACGTTATAGATTCAAACGGCCGATGAAGTCGACGAAATGAATATTGTGCTTTACAGCCGCTATTATTTACTTTTATAAGGTGTTTAATGGTTTCTCAAAGTTAACGATACGGTTTGAATGTTAATAAAAGTTTTTTTCACATCGACTTCCTAGTTCACTTCAAACGATGTTTGTTGACAAAAATTACTGTTATGTCCGCGTTGACCACGATGATGACATCTGCTCGACACTCTCCTTGAGAATAATGTCGCTAATTGATTATTTACTGGACGCGCTATTTTGAATATATGTATTTAAAAAATAAATAGCCGTTGAGGACTCATATTGAGGTTAAACTCAAATATTTCAAGATAAAATAATCCTACGAATTGACAATCTACTTAGTCGGTAGGACATTGGTTCATTGAATTATTGTTAAACCTAATAACCACGATATAATTAAGAAATTATAATTTTTAACGCATTTTTAAGCAAATCGATAAACCGCATTTTATGAATACTGGCCTCAAAATTAATTACGTTTAATCAAAGATAACTTGGCCCTTATTTAATTATGCAGAGAGATTAATATTCAATTTCCTCGCTATAAGTATTCAAGAAATAAATATTCTATATACCTACCTACATAATTATACTTTATCAAATATTTTATCTTAAAAAGTAGTTTGTAATCAAATGTTTTTGTATTTTTTTAGTTGCTGGTGGGCAGCAGCGGGGCGGGCAACGGCGGAGCGGCAACTTCGCCTGATGGAGGCTCAAGCTCCGCGCCGCCCCTATCACCTGGTGGCTCAGGGGTAGTCGGAGGAGCCTTATCCCCAGGCGCTGGAAGCCATGCCAGCACCCCTGCCGCGTCCTGCTGCGACACACCAAGGCCTATCATCACCGACCCAGTATCGGGACAGACGGTCTGTTCTTGTCAATATGATGGAGCAAGACTGGCATTAACCTCGTATCCAAGACTATCGAGTGCAGCAGTTGGCGTTTACGGGGCTCCATATCCATCAACGGATCAGAACCCTTACCCCAGTATCGGCGTCGACAGCTCAGCCTTCTATTCACCATTGGTGAGTCTACCTTAAAATGTTTAGCAAAATAATTTACTTCATATAGATTTCGTAAATCGCTGCCATCAAATTTCATAGCAAGTGGAACAGAAAATGGATGTCGGAGTACACATTCGCTCGGAAGATCATACCATATATTTGTAGCGCCAGCTTGCCACTGTCTAATCCAAGATAATGTTCGGTTCTGTTGCCAAAAGTAGAACAAACAGGGCCTGCAAATTGGTACGAATAGGTCGTTTGCCGTTTGGCCATATACGAAGCAAGGTTTATCGCTCTCTGCGATACTTGTTTAGTTCTGGCGTAGCGTGCGAGCGTCCAACCGGTCCGTGGGCGCTGGGCCAGAAAACCACCGACACCTCGCAGGCCCCGCCACCGCCCTGTCACGAAACATTAATATTTAAACTTGAAAATAAATTCGAAAAGCGACCGCCATTATTATACCAATTACAATCTCTCAGACCGACGTTGGACGTCTGTGTTTTTCACAATAAGTCTGGTGCTTAATTTTTTCGGAAGTGCCAAAGTTCCTTTTCGTTAGCGTCATAACATTACTCTTGCGGTTCTCGAAGAGTGTCGGTTTGGCACGTCGTCTACTGGAAAAGGGGACAAATGAGCGGTTGTCGGCCGCAGGATCCTTAATCCCTATAAGGGGCGTAGTCTAAAAACGTAATCCCCGACTTAGGTCCTTTTCTCAATAATAAAAAGTGCAATTGAAAGACTATTGTAGAGCTATTCGGTGTTATTCGTTTTTATGTGATTTCAACTTACGACACGGAGCACATGTGAAATCCGCTAAGCCCAGAAAATCCTATCAAACGAAAAGATGATCCGGTTTTTGTCAAGTGTTAAGAGGAAGTTCTCGGCTTAATCTCCAAGTGTGGAAACGCGGTGGAGAGAATTATTTCGATGTTTCAATGTTAGTTACTTCAGATTCGTTTCTAGATCGCGTCGCAGATAATAAGCCCGTGAAATTATGATTAAAATATAAGTTTATTCAACTCGCTAATTATAATATCGTATGATAACCCGTGGTAGATAATTGTGGATGCATCCCAAATCGCCGGCAGTGAGATCTCTATCTGTCATTGTATTTAACGAGGTATGTGAGTACCTACGCTCTGTGACCCTGTTCAGGTTTAATAACAGGTGTTTAAATGTATGTATACTGTCATTGTGTGCGGTGCGCTCATACCTAACTCACGACAAGCCCGGCCGGTTCCGTGCAAGCGACAATTTAGCGAACAATGCCGACGCTTCGCCACAAATATACCGAGGCTGACTTCGTAAGTCTTCTGCGTGGTTTAGATGAAATGATATCTATTCATACAAACGTAAGATTGAGTTTCCAATGACAACGACCGACAACCATTGCCGGTAAAAATATTCAACTGCCATTTTAGTACACGAGCGACTCCGGTGGCGCCGTCTATCGTCCCGGAGTCGGTAACAATACGCAGCGCCATCTTTTGTCTATTGTCCGCTTTTTATAATCAATAAAACGGTGTCGTTTTTTTTTGCTGCTTTCAACATTGTGATTCATTAGCTGTGAAATTAGCGTGCACGGCTTAATAAAGATATTACGTTGTACCAGTTATTTATTTTTTTAAGCAATTTTGAAAGAAATCGTTCGAGCAAGTAAGTTTCTAATAAACATTTTATTCGTACTAAATGCATTTTCTCCAATTTCGTGATATACGACGTTCATAAAAGTAGTCTAGGTAATAAAAAGCGGGAAAACAAACAGTTGAGATCAAAGTCAAATAAAGAAATTGCCAATCGAGTGAAGTCCGACTCTCATTGGCCGACGGAAAGCCGCACTTTATAAAAGCAATTTCAAGACAGTGCCTTCAAACGGGGAACGCGTCTAAAAGTTTATATTACTTAGGTATTTAATACTCGGAACTTTAAAGGATCTTTTAAAACACAAACATTTATGTAACAATATATGGAAACGTAAAATGGAATATTTTTATTTCACCGTATAAAAACGTTTTAAAAGACTTTTAACAAATTTTAAGAGTTCAACCAACGTCTTGTTTACTTTTATCAACACTAAATAAATTAATTGGTTTCCACCTGAACTCTACAACCCTTTCAAACGCTTAAGCCACAAGCCAATTACGTCAAATGAATCTATCTAATTAACGTTAATTACTAGTATGTGACAATAACAAAGTTTAATGAATGCGACGTATATGTCAAATATTCATATATTGCAAGGGATTTCATCTGATTCGACCCTCGACGTTAATCGGTGCCGACGGCATTTAATCATGTTATTAATAAAGTTATAAACAGCCAAACATACGTGAAACCTATCATTTTCTAATAATAATTCTAATCGATTTTGTCGATGACGGTCAATCTCACAGAGTAACAATCTACGTAAGAGGTATTATAGTTCGCGAGTAGTTCACGAGTACATGTATGTACACAAAGGTCTACTCTGTACTTCCTCCCTCTCATAGTCCGTTGGGATTGCAATTTGATATGAACAGAGATAGATCAGGTGCAGGACCAACGGCATTATGTCGATGACATTCCTTGACAGATTGCGTCAATAACATTTATTGACCCGGTCCGTGATCTAAGCATGAGTACTCAGATTCTTTCGCATTATAAGCTAGCCATTATTCGTAACAATGTGGCAGTTATATAGTTAAATTAACATATTATAATTAAGAATTATAACAAAATTAAATATAACTGGGCATGGGCTGGCATATGGGCCACCTGATGGTAAGTGGTCACCAACGCCCATAGACTTTGGTATTGTAATAGATGTTAACCATCGCTTACATCGCCAATGCGCAACCAATCTTAGGAACTAAGATGTTATGTCCCTTGTGCCTGTAATTACACCGGCTCACTCACCCTTCAAACCGGAACACAACAATATCAAGTACTGCTGTTTTGCGGTAGAATATCTGATAAGTAGGTGGTACCTATCCAGACGAGCTTGCACAAAGCTCTCCCACCACTTTCTTTCACGATGTGCTCAACAGGCTGTTCAGCCACCACTAAATCAGTTTGTAAGAATATATGTACTGTTTGTTTCCAAAATAAAAAAGTAAAAATAGCTGTCATAAAAAGGTCAATTATTATATAAATCCATTTAAAAAGAATGACTGCTTTTTCATGTTCTATTTGGTTGCTATTTTTTAAACAAAATTCTCAACAATGAGTATTAATATAATGATCTTCCAATAGTTTTAACACTATCGTATCTACGCATAGTTTATCAATTTTTATAAGGTATAATTATAGTATTATTAACTTTATCTAGGTCTCCCAAAAGTATTTTTAACGTTTCAAACTATTGAGACGAAGCTTACTCACAATTTTGATGCAAGTTTAGTGCAATCTAGTAGACTATCTATTTTCATTTATTTCAAATTTCCGCCATATAAAAGTTTGTTTGTATTTAGTTCATTTTTATTTCGGACGAAAGTCAAGAGTGAAAGTAACGAAATTCATTCGAGTCTAAAATCAACGCTTTGTTTGAAAGTTTCAGTTTCATTTCATTATCGCGTCCGAATTAAACGTTTGATAACAAAAAAAGACCGTCCCCGGCCGACTTTAAAAAGGGAACAAAACGCCAATCCAAATATGTCACTAATCTTAAGTCAAGAAGTTTTGGAACAACGAGAAATTCAATTAAGGGGTGTAAGAGTAAGATAGAAGACACGCGAGAGCGGTGTAAGAACGAGATGGTATTATAAAAGTGAAGCGAATCAGAATTGGAAATAGCCTTTAGGTGTTAATTAGAACCTTATTAAGCTGTCTCCTCCCGGTGGGTGGGCTGACTCTTTCTTCATTAATCACAAAACCTGACCTAATTATTGAATATCAAAATGTCTCGGCTAGTATATTTGTCTGTTTATGTCTGTCTACTTATTAATATTTTGTGAATAGTATTTTTTCATTTTAAAACGATATTAATTTTCGATGAATAATATGATACAAAATAACTAAAAAAGTAGTAGATGTTATATCGCTTGTACCTGTAATTACACTGGCTCACTCACCCTTCAAAACGAAAACACAACAATACCAAGTACTGCTGTTTTGCGGTAGAATATCAGGGTGGTACCTACCCAGACGAGCTTGCACAAAGCTCTACAACCAAGCATTGGATATTGATATTAAAAAATATATATATATCCAAAATGCTTTTAAACAAATCCGGTAAGATCGTCTCGAATAAAATAGCGATTTGTGACAACACCAACATAAACATCTGTGCGAGACATGGGGGTCGAGTATCAAGATTAATTAATCCTTAAGAGCAATAAAGTAATTATTGTAATTAAAGTAATTTATTTTGTATAGTATCTAGATGGTGCAAATGTTTAAATTTAACACTATAGGTTATTTAATTACATCAACTATTTACACTTTTTTATAAATTTAAAATTGGAATACTCCTAAAGACATTTTCACTGGATGAAATTGTAACGATACCGACAAGGAGAGTGCGCTAACATGGGAACAAAGATGGTGTCTTGTGCTTGTAATTACACTGGCTCACTCAGTCTTTAAACGAAAACGGTTTATTATTTTTGAACGGCGGCGGTATAAATTACGTGTGTGGTACATACACGGTCTCGCATAAAGCCCTACCAGAATTTATCATGTACATATATATGAGTACACAATTATTACATTTATGCTATAAATATGAAGAAAACTGTTGTATGGCTTTTTCGTCTAAAAATCGATACGCTCTCAGATATCTAGCCTGAGAATCGAACAAGGTGTATTTGTATTAAGGATTTTTTTTTAATGATTTTGAGTTATTTATATAAATATAAAATTATTTTAATAATTAGTAATAACAACATCTTCAATGAAACGACGAAATTTGTACATTAAAGAAACGAAATGACGGATCGACGTTATTATTTATTGGCATAGATATTAGACATTAGATGTATTTATCAAGTAATGTAAAGCTGAGAGTAAAGACTATTAATATTTTATATTCAAGTTGTATATCTATATAAATAAAATGATAGAGGTCTGCAGTTGTGCGCGCATCACGGAAAAACTACTAAGGATAGATTTCAATGAAATTTTCTAAATTTTATTTCTTAGAAACTTGGCCCTTATCAAAAAAAAAGATTGCGATATCTTCATTTAATAAAAAGATATTAAAGTTTCAAGAAAAAACGATTAATTGTATATGCACTGCGAGTTCAGTGATGTAGGTATGTTTAAACAAAGTATATTTTTGCTTGCGATCTTTTTGATGTTTTTTCCTTCCTACATAAGAAAACTTTGTTAATAAAATATCAAGCAACGCGGACGAAGTCGCGGTATCAGCTAGTTTATAATAAAACGTTACAAATAAAATTGGCAACTAAGCATGGTAACTGCTCAGCTGCGGTCTATTACACTAAATATCTGTACGTGGCATCTATGAGCCTCTCCAATTAATTAGGGCTCTCGACCTTGCCTTCTGAGTAATGGCTGAGTTTATTTTATTTCATCACTAATTAGCCCGAATGGGACGGCAGGAGGACATAAAAGCGGGTTTCCTGAAATAAACGCGTTAAAATAAAAAATCGTTTTATTTTGTATTATTTTCGTTTGACTTTATGTCGATTGTTTGAAAATTTTAACATACCTTAGTTAAAAAAAAAAAATTAATTATACTCACTTACGGTCGAATACTGTAACGTCATTCAAATATGATTGGGACTTAATTATTTGGAACGTCATTAATTTCAAAATTTAGTATGCGAAATTTGAAAAAAATATATTATTTGCGTTCCAAATAATTAAGTCCCAATTAATATTTGAAAGACATTTCAGTATTCGGCCATTAGTTCATTCGTTTTACATCAACGTAAATAATATACATTCATTTTGCGGTAGAGCTTTGTGCAAGCTCGTCTGGGTAGGTACCACTCACTCATCAGATATTCTACCGCAAAAATTAGCACTATTTGATATCGTTGTGTTCCAGTTTGAAGGGTGACTGAGCCAGTGAAATTACATTCACAAGGGACATAACATCTTCGCTCCCAAGATTAGTGGCGCATTGGCGATGTAAGCGATGGTTAACATTTCTTACACTGGCAATGTCTATGGGGTTCTTATGACCACTTACCATCAGGTGGCCCATATAATCGCCAGCCTACCCACCCTATAAAAAAATATTTTATTCAATTTTAATTTAATTTAATTATACCATTCCTAATATTTAAGAATAAGTAAATAATATATAATATGTTAACGAATATAAATTTATAAGTACCTACGTGTTTATCTTAGTAAATTATTAAATTATATATTTTTGTATCGTTAGTTCCACAATTATCGATACTTGTGCCCTGTACCTATTTAAAATAAATAATGCTTTGTTTATGATTAACATATAACCTAATTAGTAATCTAAATATATAATCATATTTTAATCAGCAGCTAATTTGACACATGTCATTTTGAATTCTTTGTCGGTTTTTGAATTTAAATTTTTAAATTTAATACAAAATTTATTTACATCGAAATGGGTTTAAATCTATGAGTTCATATACCTATATAAATACCTTGTGGTCATATTTTTTAGCAAGTGTTGTAATAGGATGGTTATTAAAGTTATATACTTCATTAGGAAAAGAAAATCAGTCATAATAGTCAAGTCATAGATGTGAACTAAAATAATATGGTTGGTATTCAGTTAAAAAAAAGAGTGTGTCTACTTATGTACACGCGTTAGAAGTTATACTTTTTTGGCGTATGGAAAAAAAAATAACTAAAATGCAGTAGTAATTAACGATAAATATTAAAATTGATAAAAAAGATTTTATTTAAACAAAAAAGGTTTTATTAACGTAATAAAAATACTAGAATATACAACTTGAACATAGTTATCGATTTTCATGCCACCTAGAACTAACTTCACGTTGTAGAATTCAGGTGTTTAATGAGCGGTTAAGCAGACAGCTCAGACAGACAGTCACAGATGTGCGCGCATCTTAAAATTTCACTCTCATCATTTTTTCATAACGCGCCTAAAGAAGTATAACTTCAAAAAAAATGAAACGCACGCTATACCTACTCATATATCAACATAAAAATGATCTGTAACCTCTTTCTATCTGTATCTTATATTATCGAATAAGCAGCTTCAGCTACCAAGATTTTGAATATGAAATATTTAACTCTGCTAAAGTTATAATTAAGTTTCTTAAAGGCTGTTTCTGACACGCTATGTAGTTACCGACCCGAATATTGTATTGAGAAATAAATATTTAAATTCGACGATACACTTTGTACTAATTCGTAGTTTGACGCAAATGCGAGGAACAGGTTTCAGATAACGTAGATATGAAGAAAAAAAGTGGATTGTTTCCATTTTTTGTACAGACGTGTTTAACAGATCGATTTAATTGCTTACGAGTGCAATACATAAACGCATTACGATAATTATTGCCGTTAACACTTGTGCAAAATAACCGCGACTTACGTGATCAGTGCAGCTACGAGTGCGGCCGAGATAAATGTTCCAAAGAACATATGTTATTTTTGTAATAATAATCGGTTGAGTGCTCGTATATATAATATAAATATAACATGGGCCGCCATTGCTTCGATATGATGCAATAGGGCCGGTGAAACGTGGGTGGGCTTATCGCAGATACATCGACAATTTGACATAAATGCGTTAGATTATATGACAACCGATAAAATGTTGTAAGGGACCGCTCCGCCGTGATTGACACGCCGTGTGTTTACATACAGATATACCGTCGTACACTTCTGTATCGTTATCTACCGGCCGACACATAAGCGCTTCGACGTTATCCGAGCCCGAAATACATGGTTCCACAAATAAAATCTGTCAGTTCGCAACGCCTCGGGTGAGTTCGGCGTAATCGTCTACAAACAATGACCGCCCCGCTACCCTCGTCTCACCTCGGACGCGTTAATTGCTTCGCAAATATACTCATCTTCGCACTAAACGTTTACTTGCCGACTTTAATGACTGGGCAAACAAAGCGGTCGCGCGGTCAGCCGACTCCTGCGGTTCTGCCGCTAATAAATCTCCGGCTTTTCCCCGATTTCCCGACGTCCCGACGTCCCGCGGCGGACGCCGGACGGCGGAGCGCGCCCTCTCCACGCCACTCTTATAAATTACCTACACGATTTCACCATAAATCAAACGATGGTCGAGCTAAATGCATTTACTATTGTTTGGACACACTTCGCACCGAAATGTTGACCGCAGTCGGCATGTTATGTCGTAGATTTGCGGACGCAGCACTTCGCAGGATATTCGTAACGACCCTCTGCCGGAACCGAGGATATTGCAAGCGTTCCGCAAGGAGACGCGCTATTAATCGTGATCGCGGAGGATGCGACCGATCGGAAGTCGGCTAATGTGCGCTAATTGGAACCGCCGAAATTGAAACGGGGATGAAGACATTGTTTTTAAAAAGCGTAGTAATTATACCGAACGCGGCATTAGCGCGGACAACAGTCAAAAGGTGCTCACAGACCGTTATCTCGGCCGGAAGTTGAAAAAAAAACTCGATCCAGCGTAATTTTCGTCCGCGAGCGGTCGTCGAGCATTAGGATAAAAAACGACTCGATCGAACTTGAGATAGCTCGTAACCGCGTCATTTCATTTAAGTTTGTTTTAGGATTCCTTTGTGCATTATGAATAAAACATATCCATAAATTATGTCAAATGCCTCCCTTCAACGGTGGGTTACATAAATTTAAATGAATGCTTCGTCTGTAAATGACCCAACCCTACGCAATGAAGCGACATACGACTAATAAATAATACAAAATTACATACGTAATTTAATTTTTCAATCAAAACTATCGACGACGCCCTTGTTTAATTCGTACTAAATCATACCTATAGAGCTTCGAGATTTTTTTTTAATTTAAGATCTGTTGCACTGTAACCAGTCCAATATTATAAGAAGTATCTAATGCTTTAATAATGAACGGATTGAAACGAATTTACAAAGATAACTCTTAAATCAAACACATTATCTCTTATTAATTATTATCAATGTTCAAAAATAATAATGAATCCATCATTCAAATCGATTAATGTGTTGACTCATCTTCGCAAATAAAGCCGAGATGGCCTAGTGGTAAGACCGCGTGAATCTTAACCGATGATCGTGGGTTCAAACCCGGGCAGGCACCGCTGAATTTCATGTGCTTAATTTGTGATTATAATTCATCTCGTGCTCAACGGTGAAGGAAAACATCGTGAGGAAACCTGCATGTGTCAAATTTCACTGAAATTCTGTCACATGTGTATTCCACCAACCCGCATTGGAGCAGCGTGGTGGAATAAGCTCCAAACCTTCTCCTCAAAAAGAGGAGAAGAGGCCTTAGCCCAGCAGTGGGATATTCACAGGCTGTTATTACTACTTATTACTAATGTGTTGACACTTAACATAAGGCTAGTTAACACAACACTGTTGATACACTATTTGTCTCAGTAAATAATCAAAAGCTAGTTATGTATGTCTGGGAAAATCTTGTATGCGCTGATAATCCTCATACGATTTTATTTCAAAGTTTTTCGACGTTCGTCAATATGCTTGCTTGACTGACAACTAAATTGGAATGAGCCGAGATGGTCCAGCGGATGGTACTTTGCCTATCAAACAGTCGAAGATCGTGGGTTCAGATACGGGTAAGCACACAGTATTCATGTGCGTGTTTTTTTGTTAACATATCACCTCGGCGTTAAGAAAAACAACGCGATGAAATGTGTAACAAATAGCTTAAATCTGAAATGGGTTCCTACGTAGCTGTGGGATCTTTATGTGTAAGGTGTTGTGACATTTTTTAAATTGCATTAAAATTACAATGTTGACAGTAGTGTCTGTGTTTTGTGGTAAAATAAATGGTGTAGCATTAATCAATTAGCTTGGTGATAGTAAACCTTTGACGGTGCAGCGAGTTATTCGTACGTGCAGCGTTAAAAACTTCTTCGATATCGCTAATTTGATAATAATTGTTTATAATTAATCAAAACTGAAGAGGATTACTAAAATTTCAACACAAATGTTCTTCGAACCGAATAATAAGTGAACCTATTCGTAATTTTAACGTATAATTTATAATTATCATAATATTACTTACATGTTAATTATTCGGGTAATCAAAATAAGACGCGCTTTGTAATAACGAAACACTTTCTAACGAATTATCTCAACTGTAATTAAATTTATAATTACATGTATTTATTACCATTTCCGTAATTGCAATGGTAACTTAATTACCTTGGAATAGTCATTTATTTATGCATTTCAAATGTAATTTTAAAAAGAAAACGATAATTACAGTTTCCTTGTCGTATATAATATTTTTCTGAATGTCTCGTTGGTTTAGTGTGATGGGTAAAAAGCTATCCAGTTATTATGTTGAAAAATTCTCAGCACCAGCCCGGAGTAATCGGCTATGTATATTCGTCCCTCGGACAGCACGTCAAACTTTTGTTTCTCCGTCTTTCCAGCTGAATTCGTGTCGGATATTGAGAGTAAGGGAATAGAGTTTGCACCTGTGTTTGTGCACTTGTAAATTATAATGTAACATGCGTGCGTGTTGGCGCACATATACACTATAATGTCGCGTGCTGTTGACTAGCCTTCCTTGAGAATAACCACCCTGTCCGAAATTACTTAATAAAAATGCTAAAAAGACATATCCTATAGCTACATTATCCATATGGAAAGATAACTAAATTATTATTTCTTATAAGTCTTAGTTTTAATTGTGTCTTATTATGTAAATAATAGTTAATCCGCTTTTGTATCTGTGTGTAGATCGCAGGTCCAAATTTGGGCATGCACCGCTGAGTTGTAATATGTTTTGTGTTTATAATTTATTTATATCATGGTTAACGGTGAAGGAAAACACCGTGAGGAAACCCGCACATATTGAATTAAATTCTGCCCCACCACCAGCCCGCAGGATTGGCGGGAAAACCTTCAAACCATTTTCTAAACAGGAAAGGAAACTGACTTCTGTTCATATGTGGGGCATTTACTGTAAATAAGTTAATACGTAGATAATAATATATACGTAAAACTTTAATATATACGAATTTATAATGGATTCCAAAAAAAACCGACGCGCTAAAACATTGTTTGCATCGTAATTATTCGCTAATTCGAAACATTTCATTTCTATATTACGAGCATTGAAAACGTTAACTATTATATTCCGTTTAAAACTAAAAAAAACAAAACCGTCATTATAAAAACGAAACATCACTGTCGGTTTGACAATAATATACATTTATCGCAGAATACGAAAATCCATTGAAAAGGTAAAATTTATCGTCCCTTATAATATTATGACAGCGTAATTGCTCGGGACGCCTATCCCAGGACCACCGGGTACAGAGACCCAATTTAGAATAGAATAAATGATCGCGTCACAGGCGACAATGCCGTCAATGAAGATGTCCCGCTAGACAATATATTTTATATTCAGCGGAAAATAACCCGCGTCGCTTCGCATTTGGTAAATTTCGACTGCGTTTTTTGCAAGTTATTGTAGCGATTCGGACAGATGTCACGGCCAGGGAATCCAGGATAACAAAGCGCCCCGGGGGTGCATTGTGCGCTCCCTCGACCTCCCCGCCGACCATTAACACTGACACCTCAACATTCACTCCACTATCAAAATAATATATTAATTTATACAATATATTTATAACGCTCTATAACAGCTATCTCTAAATGGTTTTTAATGTCCTCGTTTTATTGGTAATTTATACGTTTTCAGCCGTTCACCCTCTCGGCGGCTATTAGAAAACGGGGCCGAGTTTTTATTTCAAGTTATTAGTTCGGATGGTTGAGTTTTCGATTGATTATATTAGGTTGAGTTGAACAGGTATAATTTGTGGTCGGTGAAGCGGGACGCTCCGTCGGGTAAACTTAGCGCATTCGGGCTCGGCATGTGCGGATTTAGATTGAGGTGTCGACGAACGTTGTCGCGGAGGCGCGTCAGCGCGACGAATCAATCAGAGAGACTCGATAATTGATCGCGTAGACCGCGTCCCCCGCAATTCTGTCCCCCGCACCCCAACCATCCCGCACGCTCTCATTAAAGACCTTCTGTTGTTTGTTCTCCTAATTAAAGCGGAGCTTTATCGGTTTCGGGGTTCTAATTGATACGATTGCGAGAGTTTACGATCGTTGAATGATCGCGTCGTGCTGCGTCGGTTTGGGAGTAACCGTGACCGCGTCCTCAGCTCCGATTGACTCGTTTAATCCTGGTTTATTGTTTATTTATTTACGATTACCGACGTCCGGACGCGGGATATGTAACCCGATAATTAGGGGTTTCATTACTATCTTAATTGATTACAGTTATTAAAGTAAGACAAGACTAAATTATATATTTATTATTTTATTAATAATAAGAATTCAATCTAACTTTTTTTTTAAATATTGAAACTTTAGTAATTTTCGAACGTAAAATTAAGCGTAAGCCGTAACGATTCCATTATAATTTACTTATTAACGGTAACCAATAAAACTCTAACGAGAGAAAACAAACAACTTAATTTCCAATATCGAACGATTGCGATAAAAACGCGCAGTTAAAAAACTTATTCGATCGGTAATACAATATCACGGGTAATAAAATAATATTAACCCGCCGAATCGCCTTCACATTGCGAACGAAGTGGAAAATGAGCAATTTTGTTTAAATCACAATCTAGCGATTCCTTGATACCCGTGAAATTGCCGTAACGATATAAATGTTAAATAAAACGTAAAATAAAATTGTTACGCTTCCACAATCAAATAATTGTAACATACCCAAGAGCCGGCGCCCGTTGACGCTCATTTCATAGCTTATTTGGGGGAATGTTTTATTGAAGTTGGCCACGTCGTGCTCTTCGCTGACAAATGTAGACTTTAATATCGACGCCATAAGATCCAATATCGCGTCCAATGGAACGATTGCGTCACTACCAGCATGAAATGACTCTTTCGTTTCTGTTTTGTCTTTATCCACTTAGAGTCATTTTTTTTTTAACTCGCTACAATTCACTTTTAGGTTTTGCAAGTCGTGCTCAGTATCATTATTATTTTATAACATGAATAATACAGCACTTTTTAGTTTTAAGGGCACTTACCCTCGGTTTGCTGTAAATAAAAATGTAATAAATAGCTGAAAGTTTTCATTGTGTTCATATTTTGGGGCTTTTTTAACGACAAAGGGTTGTTAAATATTATTTATATTGTTATCTATGGTAGGTATACAGTTTCATAATGAATTGACATATTAACATATAATATTCCAAATGAATGCGTTTAAACATTGAAGGGGCTGTCAATCTTATTTATGACGTAATAAGTTGAATATTAATAAAATTATATAATCTACTAGTTTCCGCCCGTGGCTTCGCACGCATGTTAGTGGGGAAGTGTAGTTAGACCCTGAGTTCTTATGGAATTATTAATTAAGGGTTTTTATAGAAATATATAATATAATAAACAACGCGTGAATCTTAACCGATGATCGTGGGTTCGAACCCGGACAGGCACCACTGTATTTTCAAGTGCTAAATTCTTGTTAATAATTTGTCTCCTGCTTGACGGTGAAGGAAAACATCGTGAGGAACCTGCATGTGTCAAATTTCACTCATAATCCGCATTGGAGCAGCGTGGTGGAATAAGCTCCAAACCTTCTCCTCAAAAAGGAGAAGAGGCCTTAGCTCAGCAGTGGGACATTCACAGGCTGTCGCTTTACTTTACTTTACTTATAGAAATATATATTAAAACATACCGAAACGCACTACATGTTCTGCTACAGGCATTATATACAATTAAAAAACTTATTTATTTGTATAGATTATTCCGAATACTTTATTAATATTTCTGAGGTAAACATCTTTAATAACAGACGATGTATTAGACAGTTCCAATATTGTTCCTCTGATGGGTATTAAAACTGTATGTTTGTAGTGTACAACTAAGTGTAGTACTATAATAGTGGGCGGCCTTATATGATACTGTAGATATTATTTACAAACTCTTTTACGATAATGTATAATAATCCGATTACCTCGTCAAGTGACGTCACAATTTAGACAAAAGACTAAGATTGCTGGAAAAGACGCATTAGGTTATTGTTGCTTACTTTAGTAACGCAGAGCCTACGTGTTATCGTATACATATATAACAGCCCGTATGTACCACGGCTGGAATTCTCATGGATTCTCATGGATCTACTCATTTTAAAACTCGAAGCTCATATAACCACGATAGTTTACCAATCAAAAAACAAAACTTTCATCCGAAAGACGTTGATTTCTTAAGGATCACGAAAAAGTACACGTAAAAACTATGTTATATAAAAGTTTATCATTATAAAAACTTAGAATTATTTATTGTTAAATAAAAGTATTATTGTGAACAAGTTTCGTTCACGTGACGATGTTATCAGATATAGCTTTATACTGGAACAAGAACTTATTATTCATTTCAATGTAAGGTTTAATCTAGCTATACAACAGTGCTATATGCTAATAATTTCTGTACCGCATGAGAATGAGTAAGTGTAATTACAGGAACAAGGGAAATAAGTTGAAATAACATCTTCGATTCCACGGTTGGCTTACAATAACGCAAGTAAACCTTCTATCATTGCCACTGAATTGGATATACCCTGCTAATTAATAAAATATATCGGTTTTTTTTTTTAAATTTCATTTATAGTAAGGTAACAATCTCTATTTTTTATTATTACAATTAAGTATAGGTACATAAAAAATATAGTACAGACTATATGACAATGATTTCAAACAAACTTGAATTGAAAAATATTAACCTACGTATTAAATTCATTAGACATAAATATAATACGAATAAATTAATTTTCTGTAGAACTGTTTATAATTACTTCGTTTAATAACTGACTACTTCGACAAGTGTTTTTAGGTCTAAAGATATTTATTCAAATTATACCATCAAACGAGATTTCAAATTAAGCCATTTTTTTAAATACATATGTTCTAACTGTGATTATATGTTACTCGAAAGCATATAAATGTATATATTTTATAAACAAGTTTTTTTCCGATTAAATATGTTAATTTGAATATCAGTTGAAACAAAATAAAACAAACCCTTAATTAATTTACATCGGCGTGCAATTTATTTTCGGATTCGATAATTATTTTTTTCTTTATGAAATTATTTTCGTAATCGAAATCATGTTTTGATAAAAGCAAAATGTACAAAAAGATCGAACTTATAATACTAAAAAAATGTTCTTTTATTTGTTTTATTTACACAACCTCATTTCAGAAAAGTTGGACATGTAAAAAATTATTTGAGAGCCTTTATTCTTAAAACAAAATATGTACGACGTAGGTACATATAATTTAATTCAACATTATATTTTAAAAGACAAAAACAATCATTAAATAATATTAGGTATTAAACAAATTTCAGTAGATAGGTATATCTTGATTAAAGGCTTACCTATGATCCCAATGTACCAAGTCACATCAAACCAGCACTTGGCGCAAACACGAAAAGGCTTCATTATACGCAGTTTATGAAGCAGAAAATGCATACAATGGAGCTAGTAAAACGACCCTTAACTGCCAGTCGGCCAGTCCTGCCAGATTTGGATGATGAGTGGCACAGATTTGGCATTGGCACCGACGGCGCGGCGCCTTCTCTCGGCGCCTGCGAGGGTGCTTTATGAACCGACAAATAACTTATCACCGGTTTAATGCAATGATATTGTGATTACCGCTGTGATCATTTCAAATTTGATTTTTTCTTCCGTACAAGAATCATTGTACGATTTTTAAATTTTTAATTTTAGGATAAACATTTTACTGAATCGAACTTTAAGTTGGTTATACCTAGTTTTAAATTAGATGAATATTTAATATTAACACTAATTCAAATTCATTCATTGTGTCATAAATTACAAAATTGATTGATTTTATTGTTATATAAAATATATTTTTTTTACTAAAAATGAGCCGAACCGCTCCGATTCGAACTCTTCAACTCAACTTGACAAATTTTGCAACGGAGTTTGTTTATAAATCTAGCGAGCCGTGTGAATAACGCTAATAGTGGGGCCGGCCCCTCGTACTGTTTATATTTATTTGGGGCCGTAATAAAGCCTCTGGCGCGCTGACTCGAAAACTGTGCAGAATTGATTAAAACATTGTTAGATGCAGTCTTACGGAAGAGGGGTCAGGATAAGATTTTTAAAGGTTAATAAATGAGGTTTATCGCACTGTCAAATGGATATAACCATTTTATATCTGTGGCAGTCATTAATAAAGCCTCAAATGCATAAGTAATGGAGTTAACGCGGTCCGGATAGCGTGTTCTGCGTTGATTGTTGATGTATTATTTTATACTTGCTTAGTATGTTTACTTAAGAGGTGCAAACTTTTTTACATATATAGGTACTGTATATTAGTATTACATATTTTATATAATTAAGTACTCTGTTATTAAATATGTTATGTTCTATATTTTTATGTTTGTTGCAATACGACATTTCCTTATTGTTGATTAAATAATATATTTAAATAATGATAACTGTGATAGGTACATAAAACTTTATCGAAATATAATCAATCGATTAGTAAAATCTACATACAATAAAATAATGAAAACATCATAATCACATTTCCTACTATGATTAACATCATGACTGTGATGACGCGCCGCTTTATTAGCCGAACTTACTCAGGCGGGCACGTGGCCATGACGCAAGGGACTCCATCCCTCATAGTTAGGGCATGTCATGACCACGAGTAGTAAGTTTTTATCACGACCCACAAAAGAGTTGCGAATTTGTCACTGGCTTATTTTGGGGGCAATGATATAAATTAATGATGCAGTCGAGAAATCGGGGAGCTACCATTTTTCACGATTAGAAGTGAAATTCCATCGCAATGAGAAAAACTACACTTCATATTGTTTAATCTTAACTAATGGGATCTTTGAGAGGGACCGGTGTGTCTGTCTCGAGGGGCTTACGTGAATATTTCTATATTTTAACACGTCTGATAGACTACTTGTGGGATTCGGTGTTTTGTTGTCGATATAAATACTTCTCATAGTAAACTTTCTTAGACGATATTTAATAAAATCTATAAATTTCACCGTTAATGTGTCACTCTATTAAATACTTATACGTAGAATTTTAGCCGTTGGTTAATTTTGTCGCGAACTCGATTTGCTACGAACGTATTTACAATGTAGCTAACCATGTCAAACGTTGACTTCTATAACCAGTACCAGTAATAGCCTGTGAATATCCCACTGCTGGGGTATCCTCTCCTTTTTTGAGGAGAAGGTTTGGAGCTTATTCTACGCTGCTTTATTTATTACGCTGAATTTCAGTGAAATTAGACACATGCAGGTTTCCTCACGATGTTTACTTTCACCGTCAAGCACGAGACTTCCTTAAATACACACATATAGTTAATATACAGTCAGTGTCAAATTCTTCAAGGTGTTTTACAATTTTTGATGGAATAAAGAAAACCACACATCCCTATTATGCATACTTAGAACATAACAGTCCTCGTTTTCGTAAAATTCTAAGATCCACCCGCGAGGCATATTGAATACGGCGGTCATTGGATTAAGTTCAGATTTAGAGAAGATATTCAGAGACAATCTAAAAAATTATACTTATTAAAATCTCTATATATATCTGAAATAAATAAATCCTATAAGACAAAGACACAATAATATTTAACTGATAATAGTAACCTGTGACTTTGAATTCTACTAGCAATTATATATTATTTCTTTAACTATCTAAGTAGCATAATAACGACGTATTTATAGAATAAAATATTTTTAAATTACTTTAATATTAGCTTAACTTTCTTGTCTATATCATTTGCAAAATAGGTAATTATTTTTATGAAACAATTCTTTTTCCAAAGGTTTATTTTTTAATTACAGTAAAACTTTGGTAATGCAGCGCTCGAATAAGTACATAGTCCATTATCGAAAAAATCCTTCAAGTTTCTTTCGCCGATTCATCTCAGTTCTTTGGGCTTCCCGAACGGGTAACATACAATCAATAATCTATAATACATATGTCTAATCTATAAAATATAAGTGTTTGACATTGACTTTAAACCTCAACTTTTTAATTAATGGACGTACGCCTGTCACTATTAATGCGCGCGATTATTATTTTTAGCAGACAGCTGTTACGCAAAATATATTACAAAACAATTGTTTGAAAATTAGAACATAAAATTATACTAAGAGACTTAATAAATCTTTAATTTATTACGTCTGAAGATATTTAGAAGTTATTTATTAATGTTGTAAGCTGCCACTTGGAATTGTAGTAGTCTTTTGTAATGCCGTCAGTTTGTTTAACGGATATTATATTATGATACAATAGTCGTGATTACAACGCTGTTACATTGTTTCATATTTTGACATCGCTTCTAAAATTAATTTAAGTGTCAGAAAAAAATAATATGTGAAACAAGATAAACATGAAACATTTTTTTACTATGAAAAACAACTGTATCACTTAACGACACTTGAGGTTTAACTCTGAGATTTTTTATTAGTTCGAAAAACAACAGTACGCGTTACTTATCGTTACTTTTTTAAGTAACCGGAAATATTCCAATTTCAAAAAAACATGATATATTTGTAGGTACTTTATCTTCACATTCAATTTGACGTTCGTTTTAAAATAATATAATTTTATTTTTAAAAATTTAAATTAAAAATATTTTTAGACGAATCGATAAGCATACATTTACTATTTATATATGCATTGTTTAGATTATGCGTTTTAAATATTTTATCAACAAAATCATCGATTTTTTTCTAAGTTTTGACTATTCCTCCAGCACAATTTCAAAGTACTTAATAAGCTATAATTTGTCGTTGTTATAAACAAACGGATGTCGGTTATAATAGGGTAACTATATATATTATCCTACTATGCTAATACAGTATTTAATGACGCTTTGAGACCTGACCGTCTTATTAGTAAGTGTGGAATAAATTGACACTAATTCATAATATGATGTCCCTTTCTAGCTTATACTGTAACTCGTGTTTCAGACAGGGACGGCGGTGGCACAAAATGGCAGCTTAATTGTTGAACGTCATCTGATTATTAAGTAATTTCATAATTATATCATGATAAAGTAAAGTTATCATATTTTAAATGTATAACGTTTATTTATGTTTAATTTTGAAGTATATAATTTATTTAAGTTTTTTATTATATTTATATCAGACGTTTTTTTATATAAATACAATTATCATATGAAAAAATACCAAAGTATTCGTCATATTTTATCAATAATTGAGAACAGCTTTTATAAATATAAAATGGTAGTTGTACCATAAAAACCGAGACAGGATAGAGAAGAGACGAGAGGGGGCGGCGATAGAGAGGGGACGAGGGGGGGAATATTTTAATTATATACCTTTACATTAACGTTAATTATACTTTTATTTAAACATGAGTATCGGCAACATATCGACATAAAATATTTTTATTTCTTTAGTTAATTATTTATTCGAACCTCCGAAAGTTTGATGATTTGATCACAATAAACAACTGAACAATGAGAAATTCTACAACGCAATCTATCGATTTTCCAATCCGCAACAAACGACATCAAATGATCGAGGTGCGAAAGAGGGTGGAAGGGTAACAATGCATCCTCACTCAAAACCGGGGTAAGCAAATGTATAGAGACGTAGAGCTCGTTCCGAACACCACTCCATACTCAGGATACCTTACTTATAAAGGACCAGGGGGCTCCGGAGACAAGGGATTCATTCCCGGGACAAATCATTCACACTTTTAATTTAGTTGCTCCTAATGTATGCGAATAACTCCAAGGGCTGTATAAACCGACCCTCTTATTCACTACGGTTAAACAGCTATCACACATAGGGTGCGTAGAACTTAATAGTTCGTCCCTCCCCCCCGCGGCCCCTCAGGCCCCCCTGGCCCTCTCCCTGGTACATACATTATGCAAATACGTTAGTGATATGTCAGTACACATGGGACCTTTATTGTTGTTACTCAGTTTATCTGACTATTGAGTTAACTTTAATTAAATTTAAGACGCATTTGTAGGGCCCATTGACTGTATTATGTTGTGATTTATACAGTTAATAGTTACGTATTTAGCTTATTTATATTTTTATTTATATTCATATTGAATGTTCGATGTATTAAATTATACGAATTATCTTTACAATTTGACTTTACAACTAGAAAATAAGTAGAATGTTCAGTTATATTGAAGATTTTTAATAATGTTGATATTTGAAAATGTCGGTATCGCAAAAGTATGTAAAAGGAAATGAGGTTAGATATTATTTGGTTGCATAATATTATTATTTGAAAATGTAATGTAGGATCGAATATCAAATAACTTTTGTTTGAATATATTCGTTATTTATAATATAAAGGAATTCCTATTTTAAAATAAATAACGATCCGAGTCGTGTCGTCGAATGTTTAAGAACGTATCTTCGTTTGTCCCGTTTTTAAAGGAAAAAAAAAAACAATTGTATTATAAACTAATGATGTTATTAAGGCATCGACATCAATCAATTATTTGTCATAATATAGTCAAAATTTAGATAAAAATCTATGTTCCGAGCGTAAACAAAGTCAGGGGATATCTGATAGTTTATCATTTTAAATGTACAATCATTAATTACAATCAGACAAATCACTTGCTGGTTTGAATTCACGTGCGCTTAGACTCGAGAAAAAGTTCTTATATTTTTTTATCTCATTAATAACATGTCATATTATATTCCAACATTAAACGGTTTTCGGCTTCAACTTGTGTGAAACTTAGTACAGCGTAAAGCGCTGTGCAAATATTCTGTTGTTCATGTATATTCTAAATGTTTCCATTATAATATATCAAGAGCTGCTTAAAGCGCAATCTTAGTTAAGACATTCTTGCAAAGTACTTGTAACCCTTTGATAGTTTAGCCGTGAAGGCGTTACAAGCTGACTTACCTACTTGCATAATATATTTGCTAATTTGAATATTCCAGCACTGTAGCTTATAACGTCTTGCTTTTCAGAGCAACCCGTACGCGCTCAAGGAAAGTGGCGGCGAGATGTCGGCGTGGACGTCAGCAGGCCTTCAACCCTCCGGCGGCTACTACCCTTACGACCCGACACTGGCTGCGTATGGGTAAGTCTCGTCTAATCCTTATTCCCATTGCGTACTCCCTAAGGCCTTTTGGAGTAAGATAACGCTTGCGATAGTACACCCTCGACACAACGCACTGCGAAGGGCTCATTTCAATTCACCGGATTTTATCATTTGTGCAGATGCGTTTTGTTATCGGGTCGGAGTTTTCAAATTCATTTGGTTAGATTATTAATATATATCACGTGTTTCAATTTGGTTAAATTATAACAACGATACACCCCTCTTCATTTATAAGGGACATCTCTATTTTGTTTAAGTATTGTTTATATACACATTGGATTTTAATATCACATTACTAAAAGTTTGTATCGATATATGATAAAAAAAAATTATATATAAAACTACGTTATGATTTTTTTATCTTATAAGATATATATTAAAAATATTTTAATTTATTAGAAAATATCGATTAATATAACTAATCATACATTTACACTGAATACATGAAATCATTAAACTTGTCTATCTCTTCTGTATTAATAGTTGGAATAAATACATTTTATATTTTTCTCGTCTTAAGATAATAAGCTCTGCAGTCCTTCATGACGAACTTGAATCGTTTATAAAAAGGAAATAAATTGACATCTTGAGGTGTTTATTAACCGCAAAAACGATACCAAGTTCAGAGATACTCTTATGTCAGAACCATTATAACTGTATAAACCTCGTCTAAGAGCGTTTCATCCTAGTATCATTATAATTCGCATCTCGTACATTTCCCATGAGTTCCATGGAATGTATCGTTGATTGAAATTGTAAAATGCTAATGTATAATCCTTTTCAAATTAACACGGCCAGACGGAGCGCTAAGTGCACGCATCGCGTTTGGCGGTGCGTGCTTGCCGCGAGGGACGGACAACTTATCACTCCCGGTTTTCCCCCATCTCGTTTCTTTACACGACCATCGACGTGTATGACAGAGACGGATGGTGCATCCATTCCGCGCTAGGCCCTGATTAATTCACAGTTTTTCTTCGAAAAGCAATCGCTCGACGCGTTCCGTTGACGTTTTCGGCAAACTTATCGACTTGCAGACGCGGCTACTACGTTTTGTATTGAGCCTGAACGTTATATAACGCTATTGTCACTAGATGGCGCCTGTAGCTGCGCTCGAGTTGTATTGTTTAGACTTTAAATAGTAAGTTTGTATTTTAACGTTGATTTAAAAATAGTAGTAAGTATTATGTAATTATGACCAATTAGTTTAGTTAAGTGTAGCTGCTAAAAATATAAATCAGTTACCTAGGGTACCTTTATTTAATTACTTATTTTGTATCTAATATTGCTAATTTAGATTTATTAAATTTCTTTCTCACGTTAAAATAAGATATTGAAATACTTGAATCTGTCTTATGTCTTAATAAAAACCATAAAAACACCGAACACTTTTTATAGTTATTGCACTTTTCGAAATCACGATAAAAATTGCATAAAACTACTTCACATTCATAAGATGGACGATTACAATGGGTAAAATAATCACAATTATCCTGTCATAAAAAAATATGATTCCTTTCGTAACCGCTGTAAGCTAATTGTCGAACACGCAATCATAATATTTATTCATTCGGACTATTAACGCTGATAGTCGGTTGAGCGTAAAGACTGTACACAACTTGCGCATTCTCGCAGTCAGCTCGTTATTTTTGTAAACGATTATGACTTACTATACAATTGATAATTAGAAAATATATTGTAAGAACTAAACATACGACGGCCGTAATTGTAAACGTTGTTAAGTGAATGATTAAAACCGTAATGACAGAAAGAGCGAAATCAGTTTTTTACTAAAGCCGCTGAACAATGGTAATAAGTAAGGCCGGTACAAGCTATTTTGACGCTTGTGTACTTTAAATATCATAATTATTTTAATCAATATCGTATATCCCTTTATGACATTTTATGATAGAGTTCTTCGTCGAATTTTGATTTAACATATAATATGCATATCGTTTGGTATTCGATTCTATTTATATGAACATAACATTCACATTAATATTCAACCATCAATCCTGTCGAAAACTTTAATTCTTTATTGAAGTAAAAAAGTATTTTAATCTCAATAAACTTTTTTAATCGTCGTATATAGAATGCTATTATTAATACTTAATATTTTCTTTATGAAAATTATGCCATTTGAAAACTGTTCTTATGAACAAACGCGAAAAGCATCACAGGGGACAATAATGTAATGACTGAATATCGTATGAGACTGAATACAATAATTATAAAATCGATTAATCGAAGTCTCTACATCGAGGAGTTCGAAATATTTTCAGCAATTTCCAATTACACGAGCAAGCTTATATCTGTGCAAAGTAAGTCTTGGATCTCCTGTTGGTTAAGTAAGTGCAATTTATAATTTTTTTTAATTTATATATTTAAATAAATTTAAGATGCTGGCCACATTTCCCGGTTTTATGAGCGACAGCGTCTGTCTTCGACTTCTAATTTAATTTATAATGCTTTATTAATTGATCAGTATTCTTCTTTATTGGTCCTTAGGCAAAATATCATCTTCTTTTTAATTTAAGAACACGATAATTTCTAAGTTTAAAAAAAGAAAATTAAATTGTTTACAATAGAATATAATATCAAAAATATAAACTATTTATAATTTAAATATTTCTGATAAAAAATATACACACATATCAGTTACACACAATAAAAAATCATACGATTTGTCTAATTAAAAAAAAAAAACATAAATGTATTTAGCAAATTTAAAAACCTAAAGGATTTTATTGGGTTGCCCAGCAGGTACGGTTATATTGACCTTTATATAACATAACAACTTTAATTTGCAGTTCTGTTTAAAATTACCTGAGTTACTTATACTTAACCCCTTTGATACTTATTATCATAATTTTTATAACACGATTAACTAACACATATCTATTAACCTTTAAAGTTGTTTCACAACAACATTTCGATTATTATTTTAGATATTGTAAATATTTTAATTAAATTCTTTTAATAATATGAATTACTATATATGTTTATATTGATATTGAATGCTGTCAAACTATTTCACAAAGGTAAATTCGTAGTAATTTAAACAATTTCACAATCACAGAAATAAATCACTGTTTTGGATGTTGTTTCAATATTCAGTTACAATTGTATTGTAATATCAATAAGGTTTTAATAAAACCTTGTTAATAAATAGTAGAAAAGTATTATTTATTTTTAATTTATTATTATTTGGAAACTATAACATAAAATTAGCAAACGTTTCCACTTATAACTAAAAACATAATAAGAGCAGATTTTTTTCTTATGAATATCTTAATATAATAATAATCGAACCACGAAAGAAAGGGAAATTTAAAAATAAAAGATCTAAGTTTTATATTTCCAACACAAACTTCCTAAAGTTACTAAGATTCTGTAAATATATCATTACTGGAAAATTTAGTGTTGTATTCCTTACAGACTATATAAATATTATCAAATAAATATATTATCTGTTTCATTACACCAACAGTGTACTTTTGGATTTAGTTAAATGTTGTGGAGAATTATAATTATCAAATTATTTCATTAATTAAAAAAGATGTTACATTAGCGTCATAATATCAATTATATGTATAATATTATCTTATTTCACGATATGACGGTAGAACTTTACTTAACAATTTTAATTTATCGTTTAATGTTAAGTAACTTCATTTTTTGTAACATAATTGCTACACAAATCGCCTGTGACATGGTATATATTTACAACAAATGAAATAATCAATAAATAAGTTCTCTAACGGACGCAATGAATATTCAAATGAAGAATAACGACATCCCTACTACTTAATACCAAGTGTCTATCGTTAAGATAAACATCGGGAAACTCATAGAACTGTCATAACAACGTATTATGTGGACGCATCAATTAAACGCTCCACGGCGCACTTGAAAATTTATCCACTCATGAATCACGCTGGAATTGGTCAAAAATAAGAACAAATAATAATACATCAAAGTGGAGTTATGCTGACAATTCGGCTCCGCTCGACTTAATATATAGCAGGCGGTGCGTTACAATCTAAAAATAATTAGGAGCGACATTAATTTTTATGCGTAAAAAAGAGAGTGATGGCATCGGGCGCGGCGCACGGAAATACACTGATCTATCGCTCCCGACATCGGCCGATTGTTACATGCATAGAGGATGATCGAGCGACGCCTTACCCGACTAACACAAACAACTGTGACAAAAAAAAAACGAACAACGTACGTAAAAAATGTAAACATGATTCATTCACAAATTTAATCGGGTTATAATATTCATATCAAAACGAAAACTTCAAGTGTCTCATAAAACGTAGACGGGCAATAAGTTAGACGGGCCGCGTGCGCTGAAAAGCGTAGAACAACAAAAGTTGTCGGCGACGTAGACTTCAGTGGAGTATTGTTAGTGTATTATTCGGAACAGCCTGTAATCTGCCACGGCTGCCGCGCGCCGAAATGAAAAATTACTTGGCTATTTTAAACAAGTCTCGAGTACAAAACCGTATAAAAATTAGAGAAAAGAGACGAGAAGCACTTGTACCGCACCATTGAGATCAAAATAAGCAGGAAATTACATCGCTCGGGGCTCCCGGCTGAGGGAATTATTTGTGAGCCAACGATTTGGACCGTTAAATTTTAAATAAACCAAATAAGGAACGGTCGTTAGCGAGGCGCGTCTCTAAACGGCGCTTTTCGGGATCATTTTTTACTCAAACAAATACCGCGGGTTCCCTCGATTGAGACTCAACGTGGCTGATGCGTCGCGTCGACTCAATCGCGGCAATAAATCTACGCACTGGGGATAGTGCGTTAAAATCGACTGTAATTGTTATTAATCGATGTGGTGAGGTATCGGTGCCGACTTCGACGAGCTCTACAGGGAATAATCGAGTGATCGAAGCGCAGATGTAAATTGCTCGGTGTTACGATTGCTAATTCTAATCCGTGCGAAAGCTCCGCAGGGGGTGGGATGTAGGAGGCTGTATTACTTATTTACTCTGGTACATAGTTGAGGCGGGAGGGCACGTGGGCCTCGAGCCCCCGGGCACGTAAGCCTCCGATACAGGATTGAACGCACTCAAATATGTAACGTTCGCCCCGACCGCCGACCGCCCGACCGCAACCGTTTCCAAATGCTTGTCTATTCAATTTTACTCTATTACGGCTCGTTTTACTCGGTTTTTACGATATCTGTATTTTTATTCGATAACTTAAATATATGATACAAATAAATATAAAGCCTTCATTGTAAATGAGCTTTAAAATAAATATTTGTATATATGTATAATAACAAATTTTTGTAAATATATTATATTATAATTGTTTATTATACTTTTAACATACAAATGTACGTTGTACGCTTACTACAAAAATAGTTTATAATATATTAATTAAATATAAAAATATTTCTTTATTAAGTATTACGAAGAATAAATTAAAATCGCAACCCTCTTATACTTCAATTAACTCTTGACTACATTTGAACGAGGTAGGTACTTAATCAGATTATTCAGCTATTTCGAATAATTTACAAAACCAAAATAATTTGAAATTATTGCTCGAAGTATTCGAAAATTAGGCGTTCAGCGTAAAAAGCGTAACAAACACAGTAATTGCTTTCTCATTTATAACATGAGTATATATGAAGCCAAAATAATAATTTACTTGATTTTTCTATATCGAAAGTCGGAGGTAAAATTATACCTAAAGTAAAAAAGCTTGCTAAGGCATTGAGGAGATGGGTGCAGGGTGCAAGCACATGTGTCAGATTTTTATTCACGTATCCTCATGACGTTTTTTTCACTGCGAGATGAATCCGCGAGATGAAATCCGAGGAGTAAACACTTTTGCGTGAACATTCACTATTAACTGGACTCTCTCTCTACATTAAAAACAATCTTGCAACCCTATATTAATATTATTGAGGTATAAAAATCCTAGCCGAATTCTTGAACTCCCACAAGATAAGGTTCTAAGATTTATTATTCTACGCATTCAATCATTCATTCGTTCTATCGTTCTCTTACTTAATAGTTAAAAATCTTTTAAGTTGTTAGAAAAATATCTCATTTAATTTTTATCATTTTGGACTACAAAAATCCCAAGTGACTAAATCATTGATTTATCCTTTCCGACATGAAAAATATTTGGTTTAACTGTTTTAAAATTAAATGTCACTTAGACCGTTTCATTTCCAACAAAATAGAAACGAGCGTCGAGAAATCTATATTAATTAGACGGTTTAGTGTTGTCTCACAGCGCCTTAAGCGCTGATAGCTGAATCCCATGAATGAAGCGTACAGCGTTAAGCGCTGTATTTCACGTTTTAACCGCTGTCTTCGCCTGCTGTAGATTTCTGAAGAGCTTATTCGTGTAAAACTAAAGCGTTCTGGTTTCAGCGGCTTTGTGTGGGTATGCCTTTGTCAAATACATTAATTCGGTCTGATGCGCTTTTAGTTGAGTGTTTTTAAGACGGACGCATAATTAATATTATTTAAGATTGTGCGCATTCGAAGTTAATAGCTTTAACGTTGTTATAATAATACGTGTTATTTTTGTATGTTGGTAAACATTAGTGTATAATATATTAATAAATAAATTATACATAAAAAATATGCACTTCATTTGAACTGCAATAAATTAACGTTTCGCAAGTAGATCGGCCATTTTAATTAGATTTTTGAAATTCGATCGCGTCACCAGCCTGTAACCGGTGTCCGCGCAAGATGGCGTCCCTATCGATCGAACACTTACGCCCATATTCTACCCACGCTTGCGCTGCAACGCCCTGATGCACCGAGGTGCAAAATCCCGCCCTCGGCTGACAAACTAGTGGTACTTTTTATTTTTTTTAACGGTCACTTTTTAAACTTCGTAACGTCTTGACAACAAATAAATACTAAGACAGTTAAAATTGTAATTTTTTACCTGGAGGAAAATAAACCTTGTTAGGTTTATTTTCCTCCTGTGATACAAGAAAACGGGTAAACCCATAAGGATTTATTATTGTCTATTTTATATAGCGACCGTAATATTAAATCAAAGCGTCACAACACCAACAAATGGTTCCAGAGTCGCGAATCTCATTCGTATCACGTGCGGAAACGGTCGTCGAAGTTATCCGATACTAAGCCCTGCAACCGCCTCACAAGGCATCAATTTGCGTGTGAACGAAGCAGGTCGGGGCCATTTTTTAACTATTTTCACGCGCGGAACCTATTTATTGGGCCCTTTAGACCGCGCCTTTGTCATGTCGAGAAAATCGAAGTCAGGTACGCTCCGCCTGGGGGAATGGAACGTTTCGCCACAATTACGTTCAGAATGTGGATGCAAATGGCAACGTGGGTTTAAAAACTGCTCTTAACGCGAAACCGCCGCAGCCGGGCTTTATTTTTGCTGCCGTTACGTTATCTATTGCCTCCAATAAAACGCCTATCTGTTACGAATTGAAAAGTCCTTTTATTGAAAGCTGCGAACATTCCGACGTATTTTTTATCAACGCTAAATGTTTGTTAAATGCACGACCGCTGGAAAACGTTTTTGACATTAACTCTTCCATGTTTCCCTTTTGGGTTCGTTTTCAAAGCTTTTACATACCGAATGTTTATTACTCTTATATTTTCGGTTACATTTATATAGTTTAACATATCTAAATGAATTTGGAAAATTCCGCTCGATGTAATTAAATTATTATTGTTTGCTGCGAATTTATGAAAGGCCAGAAGCGTTATTTTTTTTAGGTATATGGATAAAGTTGTGTTTGTCAACAGATATGGTGCTGGGTACGATTTAGCAGCCAGGCGAAAAAACGCGACGCGAGAGTCGACAGCTACGCTCAAGGCGTGGTTGAACGAGCACAAGAAAAATCCTTACCCAACTAAGGGCGAGAAGATAATGCTCGCGATCATCACGAAGATGACGCTCACACAAGTGTCCACATGGTTCGCGAACGCGCGCCGACGTCTCAAGAAGGAAAACAAGATGACGTGGGAGCCGAAGAACAAGACCGATGATGACGACGACACAATGCTCTCCGACGAGGAGAAGGAACAAGAGGATAAAATAAAAACTAACAAAGGTTCGTTGCGTTCGATCACTTTTCCAACGTTCGACGGTCAATTCCCGAAGCGGTTATGCTAATTGATCGCTCATCTAGTTGAGCCAACATACACCGACTCGGATTGACCGCCGACTGTTGATTCAGTCTCGATGTTTCTATCTGCGCATATATATAATCTGTAACCATGTGCTGCTATGCGACGTGACTGTATACCATTTCATTTGACTGTTGATGTGCCTTTGCGAATGCAAATCGATTGTACCAACTTAACTATGTACTTTATTGATGCGTGTAATTTCAAGTTCGGTTCGAGACATTGCTGAATGCTCAAATTGCTTTAATTTTGTCGGTGTATAAATCGTCGAGTGAATTGGCATAACCCGGTCGAGGGCCGGAGGGTGTGCGGGACCCGGAGAGGAGGCCGGGGGGGTGGGGAGAGGGCGTGTGACGGGAGGGGGGCCGGTCTCAGGCGTGTAACTGTGCGTAACCGCTCCTCGCTGCCGGATTTCCTATTTGTAGTAAAGTGGGCGGCGCCTGGGCTCAAATTTCATATAACGCTTCTTCCGTTTGTAGGTACAGGCCGACGGAGGTCGCATTCAGCTTGTCTGACGATCTGCCCTACTTCATGTTCTTGCCAAAGGATTTGTCGGGTTCGTCGATCGTTTCTTTTATGACATTCAGTTGAACGTAAGTAGGAACGGTTCGGGGGATTTATAATGTTTATCGTTTCAAAACAATATCTCTTTCACTTCTCGTTCGTGAATGGAAAATTTTTTAATGCGTTCGGCAGTAAAATACAGACGTGGGGTGGTTTAACGCGAAGTGGGTTTTTAGTTGCGGTTGTCAACGACATAAATAAGGAATTGTCGTGGTCGATTCGGAATTTCGAAATCCACGGGGTTAATGGATCGGGGGTGCGTCGCGTCACGGCTAACAATCGCCATACGTCGTATAATGAAAACCACTTCGGACAGAAGTGCACTCGGTACGCGCGCCGCCTCTAACGGCGCTCGGGGTCATAAAATATCATATAATAACAGAAGTGTCGATGTCGATGTAACTAACACGTGGCATTCACTGGAAGAGACATACTTTAAATCTTTAAACGAATAACTACACACCAATAATAATACTAAATATTTCATCAAAGAATTTCTTTGATATACAAATTCAGAATTGTTGTTGTAAATCCCAATGAATAAAAAGGTTCTATAAAGTAATATATAAAAAAAATCACAAACTCATAACTATTATTTTATGATCATTATTAATGTATACATTTTTATCTGGTTCGGTATGAAGTACAAAAAATGAATATCGGTTCACTTAAACAAGTTAAGAGGTTATTAATGTAATGTTAAACGAATTCATTTGTTAATCTTAGTAACGAATACAGATATTGCAATAAATATAGTCCATGTTTTCACACGGTATGGATATATCAAGTACCTAATAGAATTTATATAATGACTAGAACATAACCTACATGGAAAATGTATATACATATAATATATATATGTATACCTACATAAGTAATATAACAATTGTTGTAAGAATTTATTATCTTCCAAATTCGTCTACGTTTTGTTTTCACTCATATTTTGATTACAAATAACATATGAAACATACTTTAACTACAAAAAAATCCGTTTAAAATATGAACAATTTATATAAATGTTTTTGCCATAAACCCTTCTAGAGAAATTTATGAAATTTCATCGAAAAAAAATATGGTATGGTAAGGGCGCCCTGCGGTGGCGTAGCGGCACGTGTCCCGCAATATCCACGCCTTCCCGGCGGTGATGTGAAAAATACTCCACTCAATGTTCGCGTAATATTAACTGTTTTCGATGTTGATGAAAAAATATTAAACAACGCGACTCGTATACGTCGGTCATATTTTTTAAGCATTGGTTACCTATCTTGTACGTTTTAATTATGATCGGGTTATATTTCTCATTCTAAAGTTATATTACTTAATGAAGTGGAGGAGAATCGAATGAAACATCTCATCATCAGTAAGTACGTGTTATAAAATGTAAAAGAGTAATTTAGAGGCACAAGTCGTGTCATAAGTTAGTAGGTATTTACAATATCAATGGACCCGTAGTGGCAAGTCCATCTCGTCTAACTAATATTCATGTATTAAGGTAATTTCTTAGACACAACAAAAGCATTAATGTCAAAGATGTAACTAATTACATGACATAACTTAATATAATGCGATCTGCAAACATAATTTCATCTCGACGTTGTAAATAAAATATTAATAGATATAGTATTAACGAAAACCTTAAGCTCATCAAGAAAACATTTTACCTCGCGTAATGGCTCCAACGCAACACAAAACCCGATCGGGCTAATCTTAATCCAACAATATTATTGCGTTTCCCATCGCCTAACCAAACAAACCATAACACGCAGCGTCCGACACGCTTAACCATTCTTTTAGCGAAATGTCAATGTTCGCGACATGTAATATATCATTTTAAGTCGGAGCAAACAAAGCCAATATAAAAGCTTTCACACGCGATCCCCGAAAGTCGTCGGCAAACAAACATCGAAACTATCCCGGGCTAAGCCACTCATGAATAGAAGCGGTCCCCAGCTATGAATGTTAAGTTTTGTCGTGAACGCACGCGTCGCAAACGAAATATTAATCCGATGCGCGTTAATGGAAATCGTGTAGGCTCTGCAAACAAGTGTGTAGTTACTCTGTGGACGTCGCTCGAGGAGCAATAAATTGCAGCGACCTCGCTCGGAGTGCAGTCGAGTGCAGGGAGGTCTCAGCGTCCCTCTCGGCTGTGACGAGTTTTTATTATGTCTCACTCACCCCCGGGTTCGATGACTAAAGGGAAAAACCACTTCGAGTATAACTCGATGCACGCTACGATTTCCACGTTCGCGACGTTCCTCGGGACTTGTGGTTTGCATACTGGGGTGAGGACGGACCTGAAATTGATGGGCAGGTTACACTCGGGTATCGATTCGATTGGATAATGGAAATTGATACGAAATCCGCAATCATTCAAACCGTTGCGAACCGTGTGTTTTCTTTTCTTTATTTGCTCTTCAAGCAATTGTTATTATATGATTTTCGTAACTGTATATCATCATCATTCCTTGTTACATTAATTTCAAAATATGCTTCACTTGATTCAATTTGAATCAAGTTAACAAAATTAAGTAACTTCCATCGTCATAGATTTAAAACAAATAAGCGACCCTAATAATTTGTATAGAAATTAACGTAATGAACACATCGAACGTATTGCGCGAATAATACATTACGAAGTCGTCCAATTCCCGCTTATCTCCCGCCGTTGTGGGCCTTTATTAGATTAATACAATGAAAATTAAAACAATTTGCCGGATAAATATCTTCGCGCGGAGTATCAGTGGCATCCCTATTTATCCCTAGTGAAGGGCAAGCCGGATAACCCCTCTTAAAAGCTAGGAGCAGTCAGCATTAAATGGAATAAAGCGAATGAAGTCGAGCGGTCGCGCCTCGCGCCCCCGCGACGACTCTGAATTTCATTAGGCTCCCGAACCCTCTGCGCCCCCGAAAGCCACTTTACAACGGAAAATGGTATTATGATAATACTTAGAGCCTTATAAAATTTTGCTGAATAAACATTTTTGTGTAATTGTACAATAATACATTTTTTTTAAATCACGGATAATGTTCGGCTTTAATTTCAAACGGTTATAAAACAGGCGAAAATTTTTAACGTTTTATCGTTTCGTTATTTTTCATTGACAGCTTAAAAAGTAATGCAAAAACATCCACGAGGGTATAGAGAAAGGACGAGAAATGAGGTTGACCATTAATTGTGCGGGTCGAAGCTCGCATTCCGCGGAGACGAGTGCGGTGCCGGGGGAGTCGGGAAATGCGAAATAAATGCTCGGCTTAAATACGAAAGGGATCGGGCATCGCCCGCGGCAGGGGAGTCGCGCCCCAAAGTGGTATTTTCACTTCGCTAATCGGATAACCACTTAACGAATGGGTCACTGCACGCCAAACGTATTTTCACACGACTTACCCAGGGGATGGCGAAGATACCGCATCTTACGAGAGAAAACTTACGTCCCCGGTGTAACGGTCACGTCGGATACGACGCGAACCGTATCGATTATGAAATAAGCAATTTAAGCTCTCTTTATTGACATTGCGTTAGTTACAGCATCGGCTATTGCGAGTAATCTGATGTCAACGCTTTGTACTATAACGTATTGTTTGATTTCGGTTTATGATATGAGCTTACGATTATCTTTACAGATGAGGAAAGGAAGGGCGACGAGTTGCTGCAGGGGATGCACAGCCAGCTGCTCGGTTACGGAATAAAGGAGGAGTCTAAGCGAGGAACTTCGGATTGTGGAGTGCCGATACCGGCGTCCAAGCCGAAGATATGGTCCCTAGCAGATACGGCAGCTTGTAAAACGCCACCACCCGCAGCACAGCCCTGGCCCCAGCACGGTTACGGACCTGGACCTGAGCGAGCTGCAGCTGGTGACGGCAGTTCTAATGGATTCGCATTACCCGCAACAGCGGCAGCAAGTCCAGCCAGCGGCTCTTATGGCCGGTACGGTGGCTTTCCCGGTGCCCAGTATGGAGGTCAGCACCCTTGCGTGCACCCAGCTGCCTTTCCTGATGTTCAAACAGACACTCCACCCCAGACGCCACCCAACATGAAAGTGCCCAGCGTAGCAAACCCGCTAGGTAGTGGTGGTGGCTCCGGATACTGCTTCCCACGGCACCAACAGTCGCCGCAGCGCGACCCCTACCACAACCCCCACCATGCTAATAACCACCAGCCCAATCAACATCACGAGGGCTCGGCTGCCTTCAAACCCTTTTATAAAAGGTAAATATACGATCACTTAATATAGTCGTAAAATTAAAACAAGTATTTGCTTCGTATAGTCTATCAAAGTTGATAAGTAATATATTACGGGAAAGGCTATGAATCTTAAAGAACATAGGCTATTAAACCGATACTCGGTGATTGATTCAAATTGTCGAGCTAACTCGATGCTCATATGCAAACGAGGGAAATCGTAAATGGACGATCGTAGTAAAGATATCGATAGGACCATAAACAGAGTTGCGGTTTAGTAGAGGCTTGAGCTGAGTGTCATGTCGGTAATTGAAAACAATGGAGGCGCGTCGAGGCGGAAGGGAGCGAGGGCGGCGAGGCGAGATTGCAATCTTATGTCATTTGTCAGTGTCAACGCGCACCGCACACCTACGGACGCTGCTGACCTGCCCAAATTACATGTCTCCGTGATGCGTAATGTTTGTATCGGATCTCATAGCCCACAATCAATCAAAGTTTACGCTTTATTCATTTATTCTTAATGAAAGATAATAATAATAATGAACTACTGTTAGGTTAGGTTAGGTTAGTTGTTAGTGAGTACATTGTTGTTAGTAATAAAATTAATGTTATATTATCAATAGATTTCCATTATATTAAATTAACTGCGAAATATTTAGCAAAATAAATAAGTATACCGAACAAAATACTTTGATATTGAGCGCTTAAATATTTAAAAGATTCACCTTTAAAAACAAGAACATAATAAATACGATTATAAAACGTGGTTCATAATTAAAACAAGCGTTGTATATCGTGACCATGAATGCATAGATTTCGATCGCGCGGAGGACAGCGTCGAGATAGGGTCGTCTAGTGACATTTTTCTAAGAGTCGTCAAAGCATTTCTTAGAACACACCGCAGAATCCTCGCCTCATTACAATAAATCGCGTCGTCGACGCCGCCGCACACGGAGGCATCGCCAGGAATTCTGTATCGACCGAACACTCACAAATTCACATCTATAACCTTTTGTATTATTTTCGATTTCACGCCTTTTTGCCAAGCGAATTCCTTGACGCGAAAATAACCCCTTATCGCGGCATTCTTTTAAAGGAGCCAAAAAGAATGCCCCGAAATCGACGGTCCTCGTTTTTGACTTAAATAACATACCTGTATCTTTTTTATTTAAGCAAGTAATATTACTACCATATCAAATCCTCAGTGGCCTCCGAAGCCTACCTACGTTACTCCATAAAGTTATTTCAATTTTAATATTCGGTTTCGCATCCTAATCCAGAGAATGTAATTCGATCAATATCGTATTTATTGTGCCTCAGTTTAGAAGATTACCATGCATTGTAATGCATAATGCATGACTCGATCAAAAGTATGTTGGTAAATCATCATTTTGTTTGTAATCCGGGCACACCTAAGTCTAATACCATTCACTACAGTTCATTTGAATAATACAAAGCGGGAATTGTTCTAAGGGTAAAAAACGTTAATTTATGAATGTACAATGAGTATTGTTCGCGGCGGCGTCGAGTCGGCGCGGGCGCACGGCAGCGAGCTCCTTAGCGAGATAACGTTGCCGGTCGTGCGTGGGCGCGAGCTCAATGGGCTCTCTTCATTCACAACACTACCTCCACATTAAAGCCGCTTTCATTTTTTTTTACCACGACGCCCTAATCTTCCCTCTTATCTTTCGATCCTCGGGTCCTTCGCCGTTTCATTCAGACGCGGGTCCGGCCGACCCGTTCGACTTCTTTTTTCATTGACGCCATACAAAGTTTAGATGACCGCGGGCGAGGTCAAATTTTTATTTCTTTCACATTTCGGTTTTCCGGTCCGAGCGATTCGTTAATAAATTCTCAGATAATGAGACTGAACGTTTCGTCACCTCGTCTCGATTGCTTCGGGATGTTTTTTTTTTCGGCCGTTATGTGTGAACGCGGCGGAGGGCTCCGGCAACACTCCGATAGAATCGAATCTGAACGGACCTTGTTTTTTGGTAATTTAAATACCGCTATTCTTTTTAAGCGACCCTTTCTGTTCATATCTCGTCCCGTTCGGAAGCGTTATGAAAATTTGTATCGATCGAAGGATTTTAATATTGTTTTTTTTTATTGTTGCAGGTAAGCCGAGTGAAACCTGGGTCGCTGCTCCGCCCTCGGCTAGGGACTGTTGGAATGGTCACAGTGGCACAGTGTTTCCTATACGATCAACGAAGCGAGCGATTTAGAAACGTTGACATGTCCGTGCAGAGACGCGTTACAATGTAAATTAATTTCATAAAATTCGGTTATTGTGTAGAATAATTATTTTCAAATTTCTAAATTAAAATGCACAGATTATTGTAATGTATAAAGTAACTTGTTGATTTGTACTTAAAAATTTAATTTCATGTGATCTAGATAACGGTTGTCCTTAGAAATTAAATCATTGTATTGAAAAAAAAAATGGTTGCTCAGTATTTTTATAGATATAAGAATATTCTGAAAATAATATCTATCCAAGTTATTTATGATTAGATAACACGAAATGCGCAATTACGTGTGAAACTTAACTAGCCATTGGATTTAGTGAATTGTAAATTATGTTTAATTTTAATTGTCAAGTACGTTAATATTAAGGATTTAATAATGTTTTCTGCGTTCTTCCAATTAAAGATTTATATTCGAAACGACACGAATGCTTCTTTCTGAGCTAAGTTTACGCGCTCGGTTTACTTGACGATATAATATTAATTTTACAACCGGTATTGGAGTCGATCTGGCCACCGTCACTAACGATCATTGTAAATAGACGGAGCTGTGTAGATTTTCTATATTATTTAGTTTCACATCAAGTGTACAAAGTAATTAATACTGTTTTTTCCACGTCCTTCGTTATATACGTCGGATTTATAAATATTGTTTAAAAGTATTATTAGAAGTATATGTAAATAGGTTTATTCTGAATATATTTTATTTTACAAAAAAACGATCGCATTCACTTTTATATTACAGTACATTGTGGATAAATAATTTTTCATCTGTTATGTCACTTAGATTAACTTAAGCTACCATTTGCAATAACTCGATCACATAAAACACAATAAGTAACATATTTAATCTGTTTATGAAATAGCAAATTGATCAATTATTTTTGACAAAGGCACATAATATGTAAAATTATTATTATCATTTTTCTTCATAATGTTTGTACTATCCTTTTCATTAATATTAAAATAACCATTAAACGTTGCGATTGTGTTAATTTTTCAAATAGTTTTTATAACAATTATGTCATTTAATTTAGTTTAATTTTTAAACTGTGTACGTCAAATGGTGCATTAGTCAGGTGTTTATCGCTTTTATTTAAGTTTCATAAACATAACATATTTATTACAAAACACTCGGGCAATATTTGATCTCCGCAATTATTAACTTGGTCACCAATACATTGAGGCTTATACAAAAATCCCATTTCATCAAAAACTTTAAACGTGACCAAAATCGAATACATTCGCTTAATATTAATTGTTCTATATAGATATTTATAGAATATGTACCTATTAATTATTATTATAAGTAAAATTATGTAACAATTGTAATTAAATCTTTATTTCAAATTATTTTATTTCATTTCACCCTAATGACCGCCTAACCTCTACGATATTGAATTGTAGTTGAATTCATTTCAGATTTATCTTTCAACAAAAATGAACAAAACTATTAAACATATCTACGACAATGGTTGTGTTAATCAAAGTGCTTAAAATCATCAATAAAAAACAATTTAAGAGCAAAATTCAATTTGAAATACGTCACGTAATTCTTTTCTTTATTAAGTATAAAGATTTAAAACAAAGATAAGGAAGCAAGCGGAGAGTTTAAGGAGTTTCAATGTTGAATAATGATCAAACAAAATGAGAAAAAAGTCGATAATGAGCCAGTAAAAGTCCGGGAGGGTTGCTCCCTTGGCTCTTAACTCCTAAACAATACTTAAGAGTTAATAAAAGAACCACTTTTTTAAAGAGCGCCTCAAATAAGGAACCCCGATTTCGGTTCAGTTAATTTAGTTTAATTAAGGGAATTTAAATTAACAGTCGATGGCAGTCTATTGGATAAACTCGTTTACTGGATTAAGTAATGTTATGTTGGTTAGTTAAAACAGTTCAAACGTTATGCCTACCTAATAACGATAACGCTAGCAGTCGAACTGGTGATGTAAATACTGATATAAACCGCTAGCTACGTTGCAGGATCTTCTATTTAGAATTATAATTTAGATGAAGTAAAAATAAATGTAATGATTTCTTAATTATGATATACGATTATTATTTACGATAAATAAAAAAATTATAAATTTGATAAAGTCAATATATTTTAAAAGAAAGAAAACAGAATCTAGTAAAATAAACAGTAATTGAAAAGCTAATCTTATTGTTGATTACGTTTAAACATTATTATCAAAATGTAAGAAAAAGCTATGTGTGAGATAAGACAATGGACAAAACCATAATAAAACAAAGGTTGGACAGCGGAACAGCGTTTTGATAATAAATAATATGAAAAAAAAAATTAAGATACTTTTTAAGGACGTAACGAGAAAACGTTGAACTCTTGAAAGTAATAATACTCGTATCGTAAGTCGTTGATGTCCGTCCAGAAAGCAATAAGCTATGATAGTCGGACAAACAAAACCAATGATTGATATGCTTAATCAAATCCCTAAATAGCAATTGAATGCGTAATAAAATCTCCAGCACTCATAAAATCGTCATAAACATTGACAACACAAATAGCAGCTAATAATCTGCGGGACCAATCAAAATGGTTCGGTCGATTCGAATATTTTATAGTATACCTTTATAGTATCAGGGCGAGATGAGCATTGCGGATGATTACGGTAATAAAACTGTTTGCTTTAGTTCTGATCTTAATAAGCTCATTCTGTTTAGTATTTGTGTTGAAATAATCTTATAATTGAGTTTTTGGTATATTCTGAAGTGTTGTTCCATCATACGGCGGTATAGTTAGTTTTGCGCCATGTGATTTATTCCTCAAGTACAAGTAGTTTAAACTGTGGAGTTAGTTTATCGTCGTAACAAGTTTCCGGCGAGGCTCGCCAGATGTCGCACCTGGTCCCAACTTTCCACTATCGCATGCCACAGTCTTTATTAGTTATAACTACAATTAATGCACTTTTCATATTGATGTGTATAATTGATATTATAATCGACGATTCTAATTAAATTTATAATAGCCTGGAGAGAATAATTAAGTTTATGATGATATCTAGATATCATCTCTATAATAATAGTTTTCTTAATAAACTTATAAGAACATGATATTCACGCTCTTCATGTCAATAGTTATAATATTAAAGTGAGTGAAATAGCGTATTAACAGTTTGCGTGGTTTAATAGTTTATTTAATTAGGCATTGAAAAAAAAATGTTTTCTTATGTTTATATTATATATTTTGACTACCAACGCCCAACAAAGCTATGAGACATACAGACACTAATACGTTGGTTTTATCTAATAGGAAATGTTTTGGAGAAAAATTGATGAAACGCGAAAAGCAAAAAGAAAATTGTTTCGTGAATTTTCACAGTAAATACATCCTTCCCTGGGAAAGGTAATTCTTTCTATAATAAAATATCGCAGATCCTACTTGTTTACTTAATTAATATACCTTTACTTATATATGATGGTTGCTACTTTATAATTAAATGATGTAATATCACAATGTCCAACTTTATCTAATCGATTCCTCAAAGTAAAACTTAAATATATTTAAAACAGCAAATTAATATAGTTTTATAGTTTTTTTAGGTTTGACGAACGTGTTACGCTGAAAACGAACTAATTGCTCTTCTTTCTACTAGCGACGGCATTCTCATTGATATGTTATTGCAATTGTAGTTGCCATTAATATTATGTTTCATTAAAAATAATAGTCATATACGATAACGCCAAATAAATTTATTTCATTATTATATAGTTATATAAAATATAAAATTGCCAAAAGGGCTTATTGAATATATTTCAATTTTATTTTATTAGTTCAAAATTGAATCCTTATTTGAAGCATTTTTTTAGCTACAATACTTATCTTTTGTTTCTTTTCATAAAATATATAGTCGGAGTTAATTATAACATACATTTAGACTATGTAAGTAATTGAATAAATCAACTAAATAATACTAAAACTTATGCGTTTACGTTCGAAAAGTACTGAAATATTCAAGGATCATCCTGGTTAACCTCCAGAAACGTCCAGTTAGCGGGTCCGCGGTCAAACTTCGAGCCTGTTTCCGTAAACCGCGCATTCGAGGTTTAATTATATGATAATTTGTGCGTTTTAATTTATAAACGTATAAATGGATTAAGTATTAGAATTATAATCACTAGGATTTTGATACATGAGAAAAATGATAAAACAAAATAAATGTTAAACATTCACTTAATCCTTTGATGATAGTTCTTTAATGAAACTACAACTGACAAGGAATTCGGTTTCTAATAAGAAGAGCTGATGAGAATAGCAGTCATTACTTTTGTAAATTATAATAATCCATTATCCAATGGGACGGTAATTCCACACGACTAAAAGAGTTCAGGTGCAGAACCAACGACTTTACGTGCTTTCCGAGGTGCAGGAGTTCACACTTCCAATTTCCATTTCCAAAATCCGAGCTGCTACTGAAAAATGTTCGACGGAAAAAGTGAATAACTTTTCTTGACCCGACTTGAGATTTGAACCAAGTACATTGAGATCTGAGGCTTTTATCTAGTGACTAGTCCAAAGAGTCAGTAATACCAGACTGTGGAGGCTTTTTTCCATATTCCGCTGAGCGCCATATTTACTACGTGATGATCTGTGGTTCATTAATGTAACCGCTAGTCCCATTATACACCGACTCCTTTATCATTGAAACTTGAATAAGGACTATTAAGGCTTCAAATTATTAAATTTAAAATATAAAGATGACATAGATTCAGAACGCGTAGAACAGCTAAACGAAAATATATAATAGACAAAAATCAAGTTATATATATTATAATATATATTGGAAATTGACTGAGAAACAATTATTTATATATTTTTTTCTTTTTTAATTTAATCAATGTAATGTCGAATTTTGTATAAAAAGTAATACAACTCGTCGGTGTTTCCCTCGAGAATTTTTTTGAAACATTATTACGTTTTCGACTCTGCACGCTTATTTTATTCCAAAAAAATATCTGTTTGTCTTAGTGTAATAAAAATATTGTCGATTCGAACGATTGGATAAACTTGAAGGCTGAGGGGTTACAGTGCCCCAAAGATTTCATAAGTTCCCCGCCTCAGAGGGTTATATTATTACGCGAAGTTTCCTCTAAACTTCAAGTAGGTATGTTTTTTAGTTTAAGCTTGAAAAAAGTGAGTAACCAGTAGCTGGAATACAATGGAAACAAAAATAGATCATTTTATATAAAAAAGCGAGCCATTACTATTAGTCTATTTTTCAAAGAAAACTAACTAAGACACTAAACATGAAAAATAAGCTATAAACTGTACTTGTTTTCACTGCCTGACGCTTTTTGCCTGATGACATGGTGATACTCATCCAGGTGTCAATACCCTAATGCTATGTAATTTTATTAACGTTCATCCGTAATCCGTATCAACCGTAAATAAAATTTTCGGTAAAAACATGACAATATTTAATTACTCGACAAAATTAAAGAGTCATAATTTTAGAAGCAACTGATCGATCGATCTAATACTCTTACAATTAGGCGACTAAGATTTATTATGATGGTATTCACCTGCGTCCTGAGGGCATCTAATCATATGTACCAGATTTTTGAAGACGGGCAAATGTTATTCATACACCCACATTTATCACGAACCCTTAGTTTTTCACACTTGGAACAGCACAAGCTGTTGTCCCCGACGATTCTTTTAAAATAATATGCTATACAATTTTTTTTATACTGAATTTATAATTATTAAAAAAAAATGCTATAGTCAGGTATGCAAGTAATTAAAACTTTACTTGAAATATATAAAAACTGTTTCTCATAAATTTATAATTTAGTAGCTTTTTAATATGTAAGTATTAAAATATATATTTATCTACGAAACAAATACTATTATACCTTGAGTGACGACATCTGAAGTGATGTCGCGGATCAGCCACTCGAAAAATGTAAGTCGTGTACCGTATGTTAAATAAAATATCGCTCGTATACTTGTTACAATACAAATGTTTTGAAACAATAATATAACAGTCACTAAGTTATTGTAGTAATATAACAGACAATTTAAAGGACGTACATCGGTTTTTTTACATAGGGATAAAAATTGCTGACGCGAAAACTATTTCGCTCGGGGCTGAAGGCTGCACCTTTCTGCCTAATAAATCAACTTGGAGTAATACACCTCTATATGCATGGATCTCCTTTATTTTTATTTATTACAAGTTGTCGCCCCAGGGTGCGCTCGTGTCGAATATGCATACTTTTGATTTCATAAACTGAAATAAACGTCGAATATAGTTCCGTGGTTATGTCAGAATTGATTAATGTAACCCCTTATACGATTGGTATATTTGAAAAACGATTCGTTTGACTTACGGATAGTGGAATTATCTCATTTACGTTTTTTTATACTGCACTTACGTACATTTTTAACTAGAATACCTGGAAATGCTACATTGTTTAACTAACGTCTTATCTCCTATAGACATGTAGGTTTGGAGGTTATTTCAGCACGCTGCTTCAATGCGGGCTGTTCGAATATATTCTTGAAATAAGTTGATTGAGACAAATTCTATTAGAACGTTCATTCAGGTTTTATACGATGATGATGGAATCATTACAGCTGAACGTCTGGGTTTGAACCCGCAATCAAACGATTAAGATTCAAATGTTTTCACCACTGCACCATTTCGCCTAACACAGCAGCAGCCATAAGCAGCTAAGCCATAAAACAGTAATGTATATTATGTAATAAATACATTGTTATATTTGAAACTATATAATTATAACGTATTGTAAAATAAGTAGTTTTTTATTTTGATTGAAATTTAACTGCTTTTATTGAAGTATTGAACGTTTAATGTCACGAGCTCTAAACATTTTGATGAACGACAAAAAGTCAGGTGCAGTGCTCACCTTTGCACATGAACATTGATCAATGGGTTGCCAGCCATGGGACTTAAATTGCAGTTATCATGGTGCTATTACGATATTTATTAATTACTACAAACACGAGTTGTTTACAAGAAGCTCATATTTACGAAGTTGTTATTATTTTAATATAAAACAGTTTTTCATGTTTTTTTTTTAAATGGAATTTATAATTTATTTTCCGCTGTCTTGTAATTCTCACACTATTATGAAGCTTAAAAGAACCACAGAATAACTATAATAGTTAACTCTTTTGGCTTAAGCACACAAGTGTTTAAGAAAAGTTTTTCAAAATATAAAAAAATAAAGATACAACGTTGCTACCTTATGTTTTGAAACGTGTTAAATATTACTCACAAACGACGTGATCGTCGATAAGAACTTGATACGAGATTCCTTAAACCTCATACATTGGAGATAAAATGAAATATTGATATATACAATCTACATTATTCTTACGTACACAAAGCTTATGTTCTATATTCAAATTTGATTTTTGACATTTTACTCTATAAAGTAATACTTTTAAAATCAACTAATAATTATTATTATAAGGTGCTTTAAATGCAAACATAAATAAAGATAATAAAAAGCCATTCGTCTGCTACCTCTACAGAATCCGAAAAAGGCGTGAAAAATTACCGTCCAAGCGTCCAAGTATCGTGATCATCTCGATACTAAGAGATTCCAGCTTACACATCGCAGATAACAGGAGACATGACGCAGTATCATCGATCAGTGGTCATCCGTCTCAGCTACTTATTGGATGTTATGATAGTGACCTCTTAGTTTGTATTGTTGACCGACTTTAATAAATTGAGTTATTTTATGTACATATGTGATCCAACTTTATCTTTATTTTTCGTGTTTTATTTGAAGTTATATTATTTATATTTATTTTTGGATGTGTTGGATTTAATTATTTTTAAGCTACTTAAGTTATGTCGAATATAGATTTGTTTTATATAATATTTAAAATGTTTTAGATACTACCACATCTGTAATATGTAAATATCACTCTTAGTTTAAGTCCCTACTAATAAACTTAATGAATTTCTCATCTATTCAATGTTATAAGTGTTATTTTATTACAGAATTAATAATAAATAACTTACAAAGATGTAATTTTCTTAGTAAAGCATTTTAAATCACTAATCATTATTATAACGCACAATTTCTTATGATTAATGCAATTGTATAAAACTTTATAATATAAAACCAAAGCTTCATAACTAGATAACATATCCGGTGCATTACGATGCGCCTTTATTTTCTTTATATAAACAATTGTCTTATACGACGCGCGCGCTAGTGTAGTTTATTAGTATCCCGACAGAGATCAAATCAGAAAAACAAATTTCCAACGCAATCGGATAAGGGATGCATCATTTCATAGAATACAAGCGATTTTTGACGTGACAACGTCTTATAAATTGGTTTGCCGGGTGACACTTCAAGAAACTGCGTTACGCTCCGCTCACGTTATGCGCTCACAATGAGAGCGAGTGAGAGGCACGCGTCCCTTCCACTCGGGCATGGTTAGCCCGCCTAAGAGCGAGAGAGACAGACATAAAAAGTGAAATTCAGTGCGAGATTCTTTGTATAAATTAATGTTTTAAATATAATTCTTTGTATAAATAAATGTTTTAAATTGTTACTATTATTTCATCCTTCTTCCTACTATACGAATGAATATTCACATTAAAATTATTTTACCACTCAAAGTCGTTGTCACGTAAAACTTTCGCCCGTATACCGACTTTACAGGCAACCAATTTTTTTATTGGTATTACAGGTTGAAATAGTTTGAAGTCTTAATAAAAAGATTTTGACTAAATCTTAAAAATAACTTGCTCGATATTATTGCCGGTGACGTCACGCTTTACCGCGTGTCACTTGTCAATGTACTTGAAATATTTCAAGCGAATAAAATACCGAGTCTCCTTTACGAGTCCAATATCCTGTCGTCGCGACCACGATGTCCAGGCCCGATCAATGTTTAATCATCCCCCTGTCACTCACGTTATTCGAAGGACGAAGATTTGTCTCATTAATATTTCCAACGGAATCAAATATCGAAGTTCGGAATACTTCCACGGAGGCGTCGATGGATTCCTTAGGGTAAGTCTGATCCGACTTTACACCGCACTGATTGCTCGATCGGAGTATTTCAGAAGATTTCGGAAGATTGTTGAATTCAATATTTAATTTTATATATTCTACTAGTCTTCTCCCGTATCTTCGTCCACGTGTTTGGGTGAGTGGCCAGGAGTTAGGTATAAAAAACCTATGTCCTTCGTTTGGGTGCAAGCTTTATACCAAATTTCATCAAAAACGCTTCAGTGGTTTAGCCGTCAAAGCGTAACAGACAAACATACAGAGTTATTTACACATTTAAACTATAAGTACCTATAGATATTTGTTATCTTCGTTCTTGTTACTAAAGTTGATTGTTTCTACTCTTAGGACCAAACCATTAAATACCTACATAAATGATTTTTGAATTGAATTATTTTTAGTGCGTGCAAAATATATTTAGGTATAAAAATAATCGTCTTGTTCGCTTTTTTAAACGATACCTTGAAAGGTTTTCTTAATAGTCATTGTATCTTAATAAAAAGGGAACATATTCGCAGCGGAGTTTAATCGAAAGCAATATATATAAGCTGGTAGCCGAATAAAAAAAACTAATATGCAACATTACGAACAGTCCGCGCTACAAATATATCATCAACAGGTTTCATTTACCAGTATGGAGGTTAAGACGTCGGCGCCGCGCACTCATTCTCTTCTCACGGAGCAACACAGGTCCTGATTTAATTTTCACATTAACAAAAATGGACAAGTCCATATAAAACAGCATAAATTGAATCCCGCGGAGTTAACGTCGACCCTTACGCCGCGAGCGCGTACTAACTAACCAATATATTTCGTACGCATCACAACATGTTTGTAAGCGATGAGTTACGATGTAGCTTGGCTGTCAATAGCGCGGCGTAAACTCCTCGGACGCGACGGAGGCAGCTGTCATCGAGGGTCCCTCGGGTCTAAGCCCCCGCGGTCGAGCCGAGACACGTACGGTCTAATCCTCACCTACTCCGCACATAAACCCATCTAATTGATAATAAAAGGCACTCGGAAGCGTGCGGTTACATAACACTATTTCGCCCGACTCGCTAATCGATTTTTACGACACCTCTAATTCGATTTCGTTAAGCGCCGCTAAATATTGCTTAGCGCTAATTACGTTGGGGGCGCGTGGTCTTCCTCTCGATCCGAATCGATTTTAATGCCCACTAACTCAAATCGGTTACACAAAGCCCCGGGAAATAAAAGTTTAATGTACCGAATTATTGCGTAGAAGCGCCGCAAGATGTATGACTGTGACATTACAGTTTGTGAACGTCGCTTCCGGAGAACGAAAAATGGTTCGGAGCTAATTTAAAATCATTCGTATTTGATGGATTATTTTACTACATTTCGATAAATCGTTCAAAATATAATCACAATCGAAATAGAAAGCGTATTAATCGTTTCAATTTTAATATATCAAAGACTCGGACTGATATATTAAAACGTTATTCAATTCTAATCCGTATTCAAGCGACATTAGTCATGTAAACAAACACAAAAGACGCGCAGCAAGCGAGTCGACATTAGAGCTTTATATATACGTATCTTTTTTTTTATTTTGACCCGTCCTAATAACTCGGACAATATATTTTCGAAAACATCTTATTTCCTAGTGAATGAGTATTTGTTGAGACGGTCCGATCGTGTACAACATAATGTTATTATAATTTATGTCATACCAAGCAGGTGAGGATATACGATGGGGGTCATTCGTTTTATGAAACATGCCCGGTAAGGCGATTTTCGTTGTTTTTTTGTCGTTGAGATCGCATCTATCACACAGTGGGCAGTGGGCACCGCTTTCTACCTCAGCTCTTTATTACAGCTGTGATTTCCGGAGAGTAACGTCAGTGCACTTTAAATATCCCATTACGGGTAGATTGTGAGCCGATACACAAATAAAGATCGCTATTTTAAATTGACAGGCGATAAATCAGCGTGAGAAATAGGATTTTAGAGTAAATAATGAGACAAGTACGTTGAGAATAGTAGTTTAATTTTATTAAATTACTGTACCGTGAATTTAGTTAGCGAGTTTTATCAGTTTTGTCGGTATACCCCTTTACTCTTTTTATTGTATACATCATCGAACATATCTTACATTACAGCTTTGATATCAGCTTAGGATACACGCAAAGTTACGGCCTTAACATAACACCCAGTAATTGTACTCGTCAATATATAAATTACTATTGTTTTTAGGTATGTTGTTATTACAACCAAAAGGTTATAAAAGCGTTCAACCGGTTGTTTAAAAATAATTCTAATTGTTCTTAAATTAGTTTCTTATTTGAGCTGATAGCTTTATAGTCGTAACATTATAAGAAAACGTTAATTTGATTTGTTAATACACGTTGGTCATTCCACATCGTAATTAAATTTCTATACAGTATTTTCTTTCATGACATGACAGTATTGTCTGTTTTATCTCGATTGACAACGTGCGTCTTTGAAATCAGACCGACCGTCACTCGGAATGATGTTGATATCGTTCTAACAGTCATCTGTAATTCATGGCTTATATATTATACTGACGCCAGCACCATGAAACCTGTAACCGACATTGTACGGTTGGATATTATACTCATTGCATTGATCCCAAGAAAAAGCCTTATTTGGAAATATTTAAATAGACCGCCAACACATTATGTATCGTCGTGTTCCTGTTTCAATGTAGAGTGCGTCTGTGTTACTGAAGTGTATAATTATGATAGATAATATGAAGGTATGGTAGAGGTGACTCAGGGAGACCAAAATATCGTGGAAGGTCTTAACATTTTATACGTTTAATACATAATAATCTTCAATCAACAACGGTTAACGATGCTAAGATAAGCTAGCATAACCATGATATTTTACCCAAAAATATCGATTGCAATAAACAAGCTAAAACACTGCCAATTGCAGTTGTAATATTACAAAGTTTACGATGGCTTCCATAATATACAGATAGCTCTTAAGATAGTAATTAGTTCAAGAGATAATCATTTTTGATTTATACCTGCGAACTACGTAAATACAACAATTTTATAAATTGAATTCACCATAAAACGTTTATATCGTATTCCAAATAATATTTTGGTGTACATGGCACGCCAGTAAAGCTCCAAGCCGGTATGACTTTTTCCGACTTCAGCAATCATCGTCATATTTCAGCCAATAAATACAAAACCATAATACACTCTACCATTCCTAATGAATCGCTCCATCCATTGGTGAAAACCGTATGAAAAACTGTTTGGTAGTTTTTGAGTCTATCACTTTCATACAGACCGACAGAAAGGTATATCGCTTTCATACAGACAGACATTGTTATATAATATGTAGTGATTTTAAATCTTTTATAATAAAATTATTCCTTATATACCTACCATTATCTGTTTGAAGTAAAACAAAAGAAATGACGTCATTATACAGGGAACGAGTAGTTCTAATTTACTCAAGTGCGGTTTGACGGTGGAATAACTTCCAGAATTTTAATGTGACATCTGCTTTTCTCTTTAGCGCGACTAGCTTGAAACAGTTGAAGCGCTAAAACTGTTTTATGGCAATTATTTTTGGTAACTGATACTTGAAGTCTGTATAAGAATATCTGTTTGAAAGAGTGCTTCTGACTCCTCTGGTCTTGACAGCAGCTTAAGAACACTACTTATCTGATTATAAATTAAGCTACCGTAACTTTAATATCGACGCTAAGCATTGATAACTAAAAATCTATCTGTTTATAATGGCTTTCAAGTCTGACAACACTATACTTTATTTATTTTACCATTACAAAACAATACTAGTTATATATTAAGGTGTAAGTGTGAGTGAGACAGTCCAATAACGGGCACAAGAGAGAAAACATGGGTACAACGGTCCACTGATGGTGTAAATGTAGGGTTATTTTTATAGTGCCAGTATGTGTGAGAAGTGAAAACGTATTTCCGCTAATACCACATTAATAAATAAAGAAAATATATTATATAAATTCGACGAGCCTGTTGGCTAGGTTGGTAGATACTTGCCTTTCGCGCCGAAGGTCGTGGGTTCGATTCCCACCCAGGACAGACATTTGTGTGCATGACCATATCCGTTTGTCCTAAATCTGTGTGTAATTATCTATATAAGTTTTTATTTTCAAAACAAAAGTAGTGTATGTAGTATATCAGTTGTCTGGTTTCCATAGTACAAGCTCTACTTATTTTGGGAGCCGTGTGTGAATAATGTCCCAGGTAATTATTATTATATATCGCTCGCATTAAAAAATCTTCAAATATAATATTAAATCTTTATATTGAATCTTTCATAACTTACAAAACCAATGTACTTACTATCATTCAAAGCAAATACAAAAACGTTGACAACATAATCGAAATCCAATACTTAATATGTGGGAACGTAAAAATATAAACGAACGAGGCTAATAATTCCGAAGACAATACAACGTTTACTCAAAGACTATAAATTTCACGATCATCTAAATAAGCGGAACATTTGTGCAATGTGGCCGCTTGCAAGCGCTTGAGCTGTTCTCGTAATGTAAGCTATGATTATGCAGCTAGGATATGAAGCAGCTGGTATTTCATGATAAGACAAAAATGCTAATATATTTAATGTACTCGTACATGAATCATAGTTGCCGTCGTTTCATTAATACTGTTTACTATTGAAATATGTTATTTTTTATAAACTTTATTGCAAAACACAAACACAAACTTCAAAGCAAAACCCGCTATATCAATATAAAGATCGTCTAAGCTATAACTATAAAAATTGGGTTTTCTTTGTGTCTATGTGGTTTTCATTTCTTCGTTGTACAAAAAGATGGAAAGAAATGCTATTTAAAAAGCAAAGCCAAGCCAAGTATAACTATTTAATATTATAGCATCGCTCGCTATAAAAAGTATACTTAACATGATCCGACATCGACCACCGTAAAACCGTTTTGTATTAAGTCAACAAATGCAAAAACCATTCAACGGACATTTGTTTTCAAGAACAATATGTAACTTATATATTATTTATGAAGTCATACAAGAGTTCATTCTTTTCTGTACCTTAGAAATACAATTTACTGAGGTACTTTTTTATGTGATACCTATGCGGAAGTGCAGAAGAGCTACCTGATGGTAAGTGGTCACCACAAAAGTTTACCATTCCTTACATTTCGAATTCTGCAATCTTGTAAACTAAAGATGTTATGTCCCTTGTGCATGTAGTTACTCGGGCTCATTCACCTATCAAACCGGAACGTAACGATACTAAGTATTAATGTTTAGCGGTAGAATATATGGTGCGTGGGTGGTACCTACCCAGCCCGGCTTGCACAATGCCCTACCACCAACTTATAGTATCTAGTATGTTTCGCATATTATATTTTGTAATGTCTTCATTGACCTAGTAAATTACAAAGTTAATTTATTATTAAAATTTAAAAGGAACTTATACCAAATTTCAATTTATATTAAAGTATGCGTTCATGGATTCTGATGACGTCATGGCTCTGATTGTTTCAATAGCGCCGGTTCTAGATTGTGGTGAACATATACGAATGTAGGAAATAGTAAATTAGATCTCTTCGGCTGACATTAGGGTGACTAATGTCGAATAATATACGACATGGCGACAGTTAATTCCAAGAGCACAGATCTATATAAAAACGCAAAAGCATAAGTGTGAGGACTTCTTACGGAGATACTCCTTGAACTAAATCATGATTATTATTATTATTATTATTAATACTTAACTTCATTTATACAATAGCTTATTATTTTGATACTGAACGATAGATCTTTATGACGCGGTTGTGCTTTCTAGTTTATTATTATAGAGATTTATTTTTGAACAAATGAATAGTTCTCGACACAGAAAATGACAAGCCATGACTACGTTTGTATTAAATAGTATATTTCATTATTATTTTCGTAATATGATATAGGTACACATTTGATTTATTTTTTATATGTTTTTATATAATAGACATGATGTATTATGTTCTATATTTCGGTGTTTATTAATTTATTTACATATATATTGATAGTCGATATATGTAATATAAATATATCAAGTACTTTTTTAATTCATATAATTGAAAATTTTGATTGCAAACATTAATACTTATAAACAACACTGTATGTAAATGAGTTTGTTACAGTTTAAACAAATGTTAATAAAGTTAACCCCGATTGATCAAATTTATCTCATATATTAAATATTAATTGCTCGACGTACACAGACGTTGGTGCAGTTGTACTTTAGTATCTTATTGTACGTAATTTTTCCTTTTTGTCTTTGTGAATCACGGAGCGTTTTGTGTACTTGTGCCGCGGGGGGTCGGGACCCCCGTCGAGCGTTCCTCCCTTCATCGACTCGGACAAAAACACAAAAATGCAAACAAAAAAGCTCACGGGTGACAAGTGAGTTTTGTTTGTAATATTTGTATGTTTGTTCGTATGTTTTACGATCGATGAGTTGGCGTTTTATGATTTTTGTAATTTTTCGACTAATACGTGTAACTAACAATGTAACTATTTATATTAATTTAAAATAACACTCGTAACAAATAAAGTTAATGGTATAACTTTAATATTATTATAAGAACGTTACATAAAGAAATAGGAATTAAAGTTATTATTTTTTATACAGAAATTAGTGTTATTTGACATTTTATCTTAAATAAAATCTTAAAATGCCTTAAAATAAAATATACATTGAATGTGGATAATATTATTCCTAAGGAATAAAAATTAAGCAAAAGTATTTTTCACACTGAACCGATATCAAATTACGATTCACCGTATTAGCATCCGTTGCGCGATTTCTTGCTTTTTTTTTAAGAAAAAAAAAACGGCAATCAATGAATAAGTGACACTTCGGGCACAATATCATTTTATTACTAATGTATTTGAATGAAAACGTACAAGATGACAACATGTGTTGTCGTTATCTAGTGAGATCGGACGCCCCGTAGAGCGGGACGCAGACATCGCTTACTTACATAACCTAATGGCGAGGTATAAATCAAGTGTATGCGTGAAAAAAGGACAAAAAACTTTGAATAAACAAAATTCATGGAAATGGGAACAAATCGGACAATGCCCGGTGCCGGTGGTCCGGGACAACATCGCGAATACGTCGCGATATCGGAATTTTATGCTAGAAATGGCAACAAATGCTTCAACTTTATTTATCTTCAAATATTATATCATTAGTTTACCCCCGTGGCTTCGCTCGCGTGTTTGGAAGGGGTCAGGTGCTAGGTATAAAAATAGCCTATGTGCTTTATTGGGATTCAAGCTTACTTCAAACTAAGTTTCATCAAAATCGCTTCAGCGGCTTAGCCGTGTACTTCCGCATTTATATTAGTATTGATTTTAACGTAACTAGTAACACGAAATGCGACCGTAATGGATTATATGATATTTTTTCTTACTCTTTTCCTGATGTTACTTTAATTTTAATAATCAATAGCCAAGGAATAAAATCGTAAACAAATAGAGAATACAAAGATACTGAACAGTTTTTTTCTTCGCATATTTATATGCAATAAGGCTAAGACCTAATAAATTGGTTGGGGTCCGACCGAGTGACGTCACTGGGACGCCAGTCGTCGACGCCGTCCCTCTGTGATGACCCCAAGTTGAACCAAACGATTGTAAAAATAATATTCATGTGAGAGTATTTGACTTACAGAGTGATAATAAAATGTATTGATTCCTTACCACTAAAATATTTGCCAATAGGTTAACTATTACAATTATTATTAATAATTTACCAATGTTTGACAAAGCCTTTTTATATCAACAATACCACCAAATATCTTTTGTTGACCGCGTTATTGACAGGTAAGGTAATTATAAATTGAAACTAAATTATTTGTGAGGCTATTAAGATATTATATGACAGTAAGGCACACATATACGGTCCTGAGCTTGAAGCTCGTGGGCTAAATCAATAAAAATTGTATGTATTTTTATGTAAAGATTTTATATTATTAGTAGCATTCCGGATTTTATGATTGGCACTGTTATACTCCCGTGACTCGAAAAGCCACCTGATCCCTTTCCTTATTTGATAAATTTAAACATTTTTAAAGAATTTTTATAGATACGATTTTATTTAGATTATATATAGATGATTTTGTATTTCATTTAAGATAAGGAATAACTAGCAAATTTCTTTTCGCTTCTTTCAAATACAATGCATATTCCGAACCGGTTGTAACTTTATATTATGTATGATAATCTTGTAGAATTTAAATATAGTAGTACTTGTGAACTCATACATAGACATTTGGTATTATATCATAATAGACAAACTATTACTAATATTTGTATATATGGTCCTCCTGACCGATTTTGGCCACGCCGGCCAATCTCAAGAGAGATTGGCCAACTATAACTGCGCAGGACATATTATAGTGCACAATGTATGCGCAGACACAGGTGCACTCTCTATTCCTTTACTCTCATAACCCGATGGGACGGCAATCCGACACGACCAAAAAGAGTCCAGGCGTAGGACCAACGGCTTTACATGCTTTCCGAGGCACGGGAGTAAACACACTTCCAACTTCCGGACTCCGGGCAGCTACAGAGAACTTCTGACGAAGAAAACCTCAAAAACATTTTTTTGGCCTGACCTGGGAATTGAACCCAGGACCACCATGTCTGTGGCCTTACATGTAGCCACTAGATCAACGAGGCAGTATTAATATATATCATATACGGAATAATCAAAGAATTATCAACAAAAACATCCATGTGTTGACACTAAACAAACTAGTTTATATTCAACACGAGAGTATTTTAATTACATCGCTCTGCGAATGTTTATTTAAAAATCTGCAAAGTAATGATATCGTGATAAAGATGCGAACACACTAATGCGATTAAGGGACGAATTAAACTCTCCCACGAGTTACAAAATAAAGACGACATAACGGCCCTTTCAATTGAGTGTAATTCATAAAACTGAGCAATGCTTTGATATGAAAATTCGTAAGCCCCGCCACGCGCTAAGGGTGACTTTGTTTGACTTGTACACACTGCCTTATATTGTGTTATTGCTACAGATAATGAATAAAAAAAAGTATAATACTTAAGCTAGTTTTACATGACTGAATAAAACATTTCTGGTTTGCATTTCTATAACCTGTATTAAAAAAATAAAGCCATTATTTAAAAATAAATAAATACAATTATTTTTACGGTCAAGAAGTTATAAACAGGTTGTGTTTTCTTATATTGTTTAGAATCATTATATTATATTCCAAAGGTTAAGTGCGTGTTATTTCACTTTATACATTGAATTATTTATACCTTATTATATATGTATATATCTATGCCTAACACTGAACTCGACTTTGCACTTTGAAAAAACTGCAGACATCCACCACCCATGACATTGTAATGAGCTTACAAACAGATACGTATATATAGATATATATTATTAACGCCCTTGTAACATTAATCCTCTAACACAACATTAAAAAGGCTTCGACACAGTTTAATTACACTAATCGTATAAATATCAACTGCATTACATTCCGAAACACTGTAAACGTATCGCAATTTAATACTAATGGCCATAATAGCAAGTATTATAGTTGCTTACATGTATTTACTCGTTGGTCTAGTGGTTAAAAGGATGCAGATATCAGAGGTCTTAGGTTCAAAGCCATGCACGAATATCTTCGCATCTATCTATTGAAAAATATACATTTTTTTATGAAATAGAGAGGCGGACCACTCGCAAATCGCACAAGAAATATAAACAATTTCTTACATCGTCAATGCACCTTCAACCATAGGAAATAAGTTGTTATATCCTTTGTGGCTGTAGTTACACTGAGCCGTCAAACCAGAACACAAAAATTCAAAACATGCTGCTGTTCAGCGGTTGATTACGTGATGCATAGGTACCCAGACGTGCTTGAAAATAGCTCTGGTAAAATACCAAGTAAATTTTCAATAATGTTTTTATAGTCGAATTATGATCGCTGACCGATCATTAGTAATTATTATTATTTATTATTTGTCATAGAACAATACCGATATGTATCCCGCGGGTTCGTTGTAAATTATAATTTATCGAAGATTAATGATAATATACTCCTAATAATTGTTGTTAGGAATTTTGTAAGTATGTCTTGTATCTTTGGAATGTTTATAGCTTAAATTATGATTTATTGAACAGCATCATACTATATTTGTTCGGTATTTCGATCGGTCAGTAGAATTCTTGTATGCATGTGAGTTAAAAAAAAATTAAAGCTTAGGAACATGACAAATGACGTAGTTTTTTTGTATTAATTGTGACGTAATTTTTGTTGTTATATCGGTGAATTACCTTTTATTTCTAGTTAGGAATATTATTTTCATACTAACTCTTTAACCGAATTGCGTTATTGTATTGACAACACTGACATAAATCAACACACAAGTGCCAACAAATAATTAACGACGCGTGAATACGTATAAACAAAAAAAAAATCATCAAAATCGATTCACCCAATCGAAAGTTATGAGGTAACAAACACAAAAAAAATCTTACAGACGAATTGATAACCTCCTCCTTTTTTGAAGTCAGTTAAAAAACAATGAATTGACTAAAATTCTATTTTATCATCAAATAAACCGATTATAACGTTTTAAATCCTTGTCTCGTTCGTATTTGTTATTGTTTTAATTTAAGTCACACTTCATCAAAATGATAATTATCTTTCATTTCTACACCGGAACTTAATTAAGAGCCGTAATGTTCAGCGTGTCACTTGAAAATAAAACTCGAGTATAGTCCGAGCGACACCGCTGAGTAAACAAACCATTGAGTTTAATTTGTGTTTACTATATTCATCTCCTGTACCTACGGCGGTGAAGCAAAACATCGGGTTGAAACTTTGCAGATGTCATATGAACTGCATATCTAATACTTACAGATGAAATGTTTTTGAACATTTACAACATTTGAGCAGACCATCGCCCAGCTAACTTTGCCTACGTATGTATTCTATTCGTTTCAATTTGTCATTTTTAACATTACTGTGTCGTGTCGGTTTAAAAGGTAATTGAATTAGTGTTATTATAGATACAAAAGTACACATCTTAGTTCCAATAGTACGTTGGATAAGTTATTCAAGTGTTAGATTGACGATGTAGAGATCGGTTAGATGTTGCTGACAGTTGGCGGTGATGACCAAACTTCTACCCTTACATTCGTAACCCGTGGAATTTTCTTTTTTTGCTGACTGTACTTGTAAATATTGAATTATGATTTCTATCTAACTACGAAAATGAAAAATTTTTGCTTCTAAATATAATACATTTCAAAAATACAAAAATATTTTATCGAAAAAGTTTTTAAAACGATAACCGAGTTTTCATTAAATTTTGCATTGTTGGTTATATAGTTCGAGACCGATATAGAATATTTTTTAAAACAATATATGGAAAAGTTAATATTGGTATAAATGTTTTCGATAGAAACTAATAACTAACTTTAAGGGTATACAAATATCTGCACTAATATGTGCGATATTTTTGGTAATGTACTACTGAAAAACACTATGAAACCAATAAACATAAAACTTATGAAAACGACGGGCATCTTGGAGAAGGTTTTAATAACTATAAATAAATAAATAAAAATATATAATATCGTATTAATAGCTGCACTTCTCAGTGACAACCATATTATTATTCTTACATAAAGTAAAAGCGTAAATGTCACTGCAGTGATAAGGCTTCTTCTCTCGCAGATATTGTTAGAACTTAACCCACTAATTGCCTTTTGAGGATGACACGTCATCACCTAAATTATAAACGTAAATTAATAATTTAAGGAATCTGTGTTATTTGTCCGGATTTGAACCCGTAATATTTGGTTATGACTCACGTATACTAATCAAAATAACTCCAGTCATATCAGTTAGTAATAATGTTCTTCAGACCGATTTCGGCCACGGCGACCAATCTCGAGAGAGATTAGCCAACTGCGCAGGAGATATTATAGTGCACAAGTGTGTGCCCAACAATAGGTTCACTCTCTATTCCCTAACTGTCATAACCCGATAGGACAGAACTAGAATTTTCTGAAATAAAAATCCAATAACTTTTTATTGGCCCGTCCTGGTCATTGAACCCAGGACGTCCGGTTCTCCGGTTTTACTTCTAGGCACTAGCCCAACGGGGCAGATTCATCAGTTACTACACTCATTTTGATCAATATACGAACTACGTAATCACGTAATTATTATTGGTCTAAATAGTATGTTTTCTTCCGTCTTAGTATGTTTTCGTTTAACTGTGCAAATGAATTTTAATTACTTTACCTACTACCTACTTCAAAAATTCCCTAAAGTAAATTCGAGACATTGCATAATTATACATAACACCTATACCAATCGAAGGAGTTTACATAAACAAAATTTAGATTAAAATACTCAATTCGATCAATAATTCTGCTATATATTGTATTAAAAATATATAGATGAGCCCGTTGGCGTGGTTGGTAGATACTCGTCCTTCGCGCCGCATGTCGAGTGTTCGATTCCCACCCAGGACAGACATATAAATATATATATATATATATATATATATATATATATATGTTTGTATTCAAAAAAGAAAAGTAGTGTATTATGTAGTATATCAGTTGTCTGGTTTCCATAGTGCGATCTCTGCTTAGTTTGGGATCACATGGTCTTGTGTGAATAATTTTTCAAGATATACGATATAAGTAAGTACCTACTTATTATATTACGATAAACTTACGTATTATAATGTTTATAACAAAACACTATTCCGTTTATATCCACTTTAAATTTACTTTCATAATTCTGATAACAATTATTACCATAGATTACTCGAGCTCTCGACCAATCATATCATGTCAATTCGATGTCAAAGTTGTTTATTTGACTGGAGTAGGCTGTACCTGTGTTAATGTGTATTTAGTTTGTAAGGTTTAGTTTCGCTTGGCATATCTTACTGTGGACGCTATTGAGTTATTATTGACTAACAATTAAAACAAATGCAAGATGAAATCACAGTCATTAATATTAGTAATAAGTGACGTCACATCATAACACGATGTATCTCGTCACGATCAATGATGTATTGGGTTGAAGGTTTTGGAAGAGAGTTATAGTTCTGGCGTGTTTTGCTGGAAGTGACTTTGTTATTATTACTCATATTATAAGTGCGAAAGTCACTCTGTATATCTTTTACGTTTTCACTGCTAATCCTCTGGATCGAACATGCAGGCAAAGCCGCTTGCGAAGGTTAGTTTTAAAATAAAACGGAAATAACAATCATAATAATTTAGTTGATATCCAAACGTTTCTGTATGTAACGTTTATGGAAAAAGTTTCACGTTTCTCACAGATTCCGTGTATCAAGTTTTTTTTTTATTAAATTCAAATGTGGCCTTGGTTTCGTTTCGCTTTGTTTTTAATTTTCGATTGAATCGATGGTTTGTAATAAAACTCGTTTTTTATTGGATTATGATCAGAAGTAAGATATCGAATGATAATGTACTTTTAACATATTATTCACAAATAAACCATGACCAAAACAATTTTGTTTGTTTTAATTTTACATTTTTAAATTCCATAAATTATGAAATATGAAATTATGGTCATATTCATACGAGACCCTTAGACATTGGCTCTGTTAGAAATATCAACCAATCCTTTCATAGCCAATCTTGGAAACTAAGATGTTACATCCCTGTAGTTACAATGGCTCACTCTCTCTTCAAATCGGAACGCAATAATTATATTGCTGTTTGGCGGTAGATTATTATTACCCTACCATCGAGTAAAATACAAACACAATGTCATTTTATTTGTTAACATTAACCAAGCCACTAATTAAGTTTAATAAAATATGCCGTAAAAAAGAAGTTGGGTTCAAATCAAAGTTTGACACCAACAAGTGAAACTTCCTAGCGAAAATTCTGCATTCGTTGACATTTTTTTATTGAGCAATCTTTGACGTCTCATAGGTAACGTGTTATACGTTATTGGTGTAACTAACAAACCTAATAACAAGTCCCAGCTACAACAGTTCAAAATTTAAACTCCATTGGCTTACCATTTTTCATATTAAATTAAATTGACATGTCTTATCCATTCATATTTAAATCTTTGTATGTACATGTCCTTGACTGTGAATATCATCGATCATTTCGATTTATACTATCGTTAGCTATATTAAAACCAAACCATTGTGACAGCTATTATCTGCCAAATAAAAACAAACTCTAAATCAATGCGGTTAGATTTAAATCCCATCGCGCGGATCATTGTCTTCGATACAATTAGTATTATTTACCTCTTTCAGCCAAAATACATAATATAAATAAAATCGTATACAATGTTATAGAAAAATCTCGCTTTTTACTATTTTATAAATCTTGAATTCAGTGAAAAATAAAATATAGTTAAGTATATCACATATTTATTGTTTTTAAAAACAAACCTTTATATGCAAAAGAGTTTAGTAGTTTTTTAATATTACGAATTTATTAAAAATAAAATGTATTATTATTTATCTACAATAATAAAAGCGCCTTTTAAAAATTTATAGCAACAATATCACAAGTCACGAGACACCGCTTTCCGTTAAGGCGTAACAAATATTACTAAAAAACTTACAAGAAGATTTTCAAGCGCTTGTAAAGGACTAGAACGTGTTGAATAAACTTTATAATACTCTTAAAGAACGAGGATTGTATTTGACAGGAATTTTATTAGTTCCGAACACGGGTGTTGGGTCTTCATGAGATAAAATCTCAAATATCTGGTTTATTTTGCTGATTTTTGTTTTAACGAGATCGTTGTTTTAAACTTGAAACGTCATTTTATAAATTATATGCCTTTTAATGAATTTTGTTTCGTCTATATGACCCGTTTATAAATAAAGGTAATAAGGTAAATATTAGTCTTATTAAGAACAATAATTGAACAAAAATAACGTTTTATAAAATCGTTTTTAGCAAAAAATTCAAATATTTATTCGTATGTTTTATAAGCAAATACAAGTTTTTTTTGTTGGTGCTAAATACGAATATGTATAAATATTCAAACATCTTGTCCGACCCAAAGAAAAAAAAAACAATTAAGACAATTTCAACATCTACCTGTTCCCTAAAGAACAAAGACAAAAGATAAAAAGATGAAACAGATTTAAAGTTATATTATTCAACTGTTGTTTGCAATTTCGATATCAATAAAACCATTCGATTTATACCTACTTGTTTTATTTTTTTAAACGTTTATTATTATTATTTCATCTATATCATTAATATTAAATAGAAATAAGTATTTTCTAACGTAAAATATTTTAATAATATGTCACTGACACAAAAAAAAAGTTGATAAAAAATACATATACACATTGTGGCATTTTAAAAATGGAATAGTACACAAAATGTTACGTAAACAAATATCGCATCTCCTCCCACAATCACGAACAAACGTTACACTGGAAACAAGTACACAAATCATTTACGACACCACGAAAAAAATATGATATACCGAGGTCCGCAACTGGCTGATGTCTCACTCGCTGTCACTTTCTGGCCATGTCATGATTTATTTGTTGGCACAATAGGATGCGCATTTAGAAAATTAAATGGAATGTTTGAACTGCATTTGTGATTCTCGCCTGCAGTGGTCAAGACACCTCCCGCGTGGACGCAACGCCATCATTCACGTTCGAGTATTGTCGAATATCTTCGACCGATATTATATGCACGAACTCATTTCACGGAACTCGGGCATATCGCAGCGGAGAACATTCGGACATGTAAGCAAACATCTTAATGTTTACTAATGAAACATCTCCGAGTACATTGATTGATGACTACACTCGCGCGGGTTTTGTGTATTCTCGCATTATTCTATTCAGGAGACGCTGCAGGGAATGAGATACTGCGTTGGTGGCTCTCTATTGTTCGGCGTAGGACATTTCGGCGAGCGTTTTCTGCCTTTATTTTTTTTATTTGTCGAGTGGGTCATTTAAATTTTATGCGTATTTTAGCGAACGATACACATCGGATGGGTTTCCATTAGGAGTGAATGATTAAGTCGATGCGAGGGTGTTCGAGGGGGCCGGAAGTCCCGAGGGAGCGTGTGAGGGCCCGAACGCCTGAATGTGGTGCAGTGCTTGTAATTAACTCCGCTGTCTGAGCATTATCTTAGCATTAGATCGTCGTCCCGGCAACAGGGCTTCTGCAGACATCCGTGCGACGTTCGGTGACAAACAGATGCCACAGTGCACTCCAAATTCGTACCTATTATGAGCACAATAGGCGTATTTTAGCTTAAACAGTATTCGATCGTATACAGACGTACTAAGACACCAACGCAAGCGTCTAGTGTTCGGGTGATTGATTTCAGATCGAGATAGTGCATTAGGAGACAAATTGTAATATATGACAAAGACGAATTGTAATGACCGTTTATCCGTTGAAACTTTGTTAGCCTTCTCGAACTCGATATTTATGAATGCTCATTTGCCGAGATATTTGAACATAACGCTTCGTTGTTTGCTTCTCAGTCCTATGCAAACAATATATAAAAAAAATGTCATGTTTAAAAGTTGCCAGCCGAGATTGGCATTAAAGAAGGTAATCATGTTAGTGCAGGGTGGGCCGGGTGTCGATCTCATTGTCCAGGGTCGTCGGCGCCCCCCGCAACGATTCGTTGCTTATTTAATGGCACAATGCACACGTAAACATCTAAATAACTTTTGTGTGTCACTTCTCCCCAACCCTCTAATTTTACTAAGTAGTTATCTCCGTGTAGGGAGGACTTTGGGAACAAGCTGATTCCGCTGTCGCGGTCACGATATGAGATGACTAGTACTTGTTTAAAATTATTGAAAGTTGTTGATTAAGCCCAATTGAAAAGGCACGTGTGAATCGCAGTTCCTTGTTCTGATCTGATACCCTCGTGGTAAATATATTGCAGTTAATATGTATATTTTGTTTTTTTTTTCTATTTGAGTTGATCTGGAATGATATGTCTTAGTATAGTCCCTACAGATACCTACTTTATAAAGGTTCGACTTCGACAAGAGATAGTAGATTGATACACTAGGACCTTCATCGATTACAGTTCGAATTGTGATTTTATGAGATTTCATATGCTTCATTTGTGTTGATAATCATATATCTCGCGAACTAATTAATTAGAACAAACGTACTTGTTAAACAAATCATCACTGGAGCAGAATAGTGCGATAGGTTCCAAAATATTTGATTAAAAAGTAAAATAGAGCTTTACCCGGGAGTGGGACATTTGTGGGATACAAGGTGGGTATTAATAAACTGACTTCGTAGTTATATAAAACGTACAATGAGATACACGCGGTTCCCAAGATAATAGAATTTATTTAATTCAATTAGTGAAAAGTTTTTTTTTTTTAAACTCGTAATGATGATTTGGGCCTAAGCATATTATGAATTAAACATTTAATGTAATGTCTAAAACTCGGAGCTCATGTTATATATTCAATTAGCACGTTACTATTCAAATATTATGTTGTAATTATTTTTTTTTATTGTGTTATTATTCATAATTAGACTCGTTGATTCTATGCAAATGACGCAAAGATATAAAAACCATTGAGTATAAATAATAATTATCATTAGATTACAAAAACTTACGTGAAACAATGATACGTTTTTTGTTTTACGATCATAATACCAATCTACTCATATCTTATCTTCTGTTTTGGAATAATTTTAGATCTTCATTATTGCTTAATTAGGATCATACGCTTCTTGATGTACAGTGTTAATATTAATGTCATCGAGTCAATGAATTCGGCTTACCGTTAGTACTGTTTTAATTGGAATGGTGACGACTAAAACTAAGTAGCACTTCGGCTTGAATTGATTGAATGATTGAGAGTCAATGAGATTAGTGAGTCTAGTTCAACACGATGTACGATATGAATTTGGCAGGCTTTAGGGAACGCAATCTGCGCACTGTACGCATCGTTGCACGCGGACCCTAACCTGCGCCCAGCGTCATCCCCGGCCTGCCACTCTCCTGTCACGGCTTACGCAAAACTGACAGCCACCCAATAATTCGTTACGAAAATGTGTTAATATCAACTATCGCACACAACACTTCCATGCTCGACAACACAAAATTAGATTAGCGCGATGACAAAAGAGACATCTGTAGTCGAACGGCTCTCGTCATATTTTGACAGGTACCCCACTGCCCACATACACGTGTACGAGCTCGCGCGAACTCGCATCCGGCGCGACAATGGAGATGATTTCACGCGGCGCGAACATTCATCCGATTGTCGCGAACTTCGTTATCTCATAGCATTAGTCTGATATTGAAAAAATAATACGTTCGGGATTTGACGGGCCCCCATGTGTGCACGGCAGCTTCCTTTTGACGCTACTATAAACGAAACAGGGATGATAAATTTATTTAATGTATACAAATGTTTGGACATTTTTATTTTGCTGTCGTTTAGACGTAGGTATCATAATTTAGTTCACCATATGTTAAGTCGTTACGACGCTCTGAGTAGGAAGTGGAAAAAATGCTTTACGAGATGTGAGAGTGAGTATGACAAACCGGTCCGTTGCCGTGTGTCATGCTGACTGTATCGATCTGTGTATAGGTTTTTGTTAGCGCAAAAAGTAATTGATATATGTCTACACTGAATGAACCGGGCTCCGTATCTCAATTTTATGGGAATGTAAAATCACCGTTCTAATACATTATTCCATATTTAAAATCGTACTGTATTCAAATTTTTTTGTGTTTTTAGTTCGTTCAAGGATGCGTCTAGAAAAAACGCAAGCAATTGATGGTCTCTTTTCTTGCAACACTTTTGTTACAAATACTTGTCACATATTAATGATCACTTTTTGTAATTTAAACTACATTTCTATTACACTGTACATGTCGTGATATATTACTGTAAATAAATATTATAATAATGTAGGTAATTGATGTTAGACATACTTATTCGTTGTTTATTATATTATATGTAATAATCAACTGGCGGCTAAGTGAATATAAACCTACTAAGTACGTACTTTATTTCACAAGCGGCGATTTTTTTGTTAAAAGCATTGTTAAATCCGATCTCGGTTAAGACGATGGCGAAATAAAAATTTTCCGGTTCATTAACGCCTCGAATGGGGGGTTTTCTTAATCGATCTGGTCTGATAATTATTCACAGGAGGGTATATAACGTAATTATTGCTCAGGCAGCCCTTTTTCCTTGTCTCCCCGCTAATCACCGCGGCGCCCGGTGTAGATGACGGGGCGTCTCACGTCTCCCGGCAGGCTGAACGCGATGACAGTATTTTAATATATTTCGCTATATGTAAATTTTGATGCAGCTGTGATATTGAGGCGTGACACGCCGCCGATTTGTCACGCTCCGCGCGAATACATTACAAATTTTAAAACTGTTATAAGCAATAAACGTTATTTAATTGTATTGTGTTAATATTGAAAAATTAATAGTTAAAAGTTTAAAACGAAGATTATGTTTTGTGTTCTATTTCAATATAATAAATGAAAAAAACAAAGCGAACTTTTTCGTTAGTTCTTCTCATGTATGTGTCGTACTTACCGACTCGGTTGCAGACTTTACAATTAATAAGTAATGCTTCTAAAATAAAAATTTAACATTGTCTTTATAAAATACTCTCCTGTTTTAATATATTATGTAAGGAAATACAATAATAATCAAATTAATGCGAATACGAATCTTTCATCCGATTGATTTGATACTTTTTACCGTTGTTATTCGTACTTCCGTGTAAGTTTCTGACATCATATAATTATATAATATGTTAATATACATTTTTCAAATTATATAAGTTATTTACCGGTACTGATTTACGCAGTACCGGTAAATAACTTATAAAAAAACTAAAGAATAGCATAGATAGAATTCTACAGTCAAACCTATATTAGCTATAACTTTCGAATTTATTTATCAAATAAAATATTTACATTTAAATCTTAATAAATATGTAAGTCAAGATGTTGGTGTGATGATTACGATATTTAATTTTCATTAGCTTTATTTTATATTATTTTAACATTAGCTACGTTCGCTTACATCGCCAATACGCCACCAACCTTGGGAACTAAGATGTTATGTCCCTTGTGCCTGTAATTACACTGGCTCACTCACCCTTCAAACCGGAACACAGCAATAATAAGTACTGCTGTTTTGCGGCAGAATATCTGATGAGTGGGTGGTACCTACCCAGACGAGCTTGCACAAAGCTCTACCACCAAGTAAATTACACCAAGTATTTACATTTATATGCATAGTTACACATAAGTCTTAAGTGTAATATAAATAATGACATTATATATCAAAACATTCGTAATTAAAGAAACGATGATGCTATGTTTATATTATAAATAAAAATTATACCAAGCAATAAGTGATAAAAAAAAATTGAACATTAGGGTAAGAATACATTGTAAGTCTCAACAAAGAAACAGTAAATTAGCGTTATCTCTAAATGCATAAAAACCTAAGGGATGAAAGTAGATTTATATTTGTTAAGAAGTTGTTCGTCTTCATAAGGCCCGACGTTTCATTTCTGTCTAGGCCGACAAGTGCCTCCTTCCACCCGACTGGCTCCCCTTGTTATGCATAAAATTTTGTCTTATTACTTCCAACTTCGCCATTATATTTGACGGGCCGAAGTTCCTAAGTTATTTTGTTATTAAAATTTTTGGTCGACGCCGTCGAATCTAGTTCGAATGTTAATAGGAATTAAATTATAAAGGGAACTTATTTGATTGAACAAACCTTCTGATTCGTGGATTAATGTCGGGAGCTCGGTAGACAGTTTTTGTTTTCCTCTGAATAGCGCTCAAATAAAGGACGACAAAATTGGATTTTAGGGGTAGGAATGTTACTGTATATTCGTTTCTGTTTACGTGAAGTGTTCATAAATCTTCAGTGTCGATGATTGACTCTGTATCGCTGAGCTTACCTACTTATATATAAATGATTCTTCCATATATATTTCTTAGGTTTTTAACAAGACGGACTTTTATTTGATTATTCTTATTTATATTTTTAATGAGTTTTTCTGTAAATTAAACTATAACAATAAATATTTTCCTTTTCATTTCTGTCACCAAGTAATAAATATTATAGATATAGATTATAGTGACAGAAATATGATAATTTTATTCCTTTTAATATTGATTACAAGATGTAGACAATTGGAGCTAAATAGCGCAAGTCCCTAATTGGTAGTCTTGAATAATCATACCTATATTAAATACAATTATGATATATTTTGGTAAATAACAAATAAATACAAAAGAGATCGATAAGACTAGTAGGAAGTGTTAATGTTTTTTCTTTGAACTATGTACTTCTAATTAAATCGTTAAACTAACAGTGGACGCTGAACTAGCAAAACAAAGCCATGGTCCTCGGTTCTAACATGAATTATTGGCTCTGACAAGGCTGGCGTGCACTTTTTATAAGTAAATAAGCTTCTATTATGTATACAAAATGATGTTGGTTAAAATCTGTTTCAAATATTGACTTCGGCACCAGTTAACCGTTTACCATGAAAGTTGAACCAGATATGGCTTTTTCATGGAGACGTTTTTATACTACTTTATTATAACTTGCCGCTAGATGGCGCTTCAGCACATAAACACCGTTCAAGCGTTCGTTTATGTTCCGCCTATTTAGGTACACTAGGTACACAACTGTTTTTTAGTTAGACGGATGTTGTCTTAATCAATTTTGATACTTATATTATTTATTAAACTATTATTACAAACGCAAAAGTAACTCTGTCGGCTTATCGCGCTTTCTTACTTACTTACATAGATAGGTATAAATTCAAATGTTATGTGTATTTTACCGTTTACAAATTTGAAATTAAATAGTAACTAGTAATAGTTATTTCACATTTGTAAACGTTAAAATAGACGATATAAAAAACATAATAACTATATATAATAATAGTACGATGAAAATAAATAATGAAATTCATATTTCGAATAAAAATTCGAACGTATTTTCTATTAGCGATATTTAAATACATAGCTAATAAAGCCGTCATAAACAATCATTACCGGCGCAGCCCTAAACCAATGTCGCGAGAAAATTAGCACTAGAGCTGAGAAATTCCTACCACTCATTCGCTAGTAAACGATTCTTAAAGCATTCCATAGCGTCAGCTGCAAAGAAACAATACAACGTCCTGTTTTAAAATTTGTAATCATTTCAACACTTTACGACTCGTAGTCCGTTTGAGAAAATTTTGATACCCTCGTAAACCCTGTAATTGTTAGTATTTCAGTTAATTAAAAATAATGAATTTAAAGCCTCGACGTTTCGAATCATTTAGTGCCTGTTGATATTATGTTTATGATATAACATTGTTATTTATTAGTTAATATATATTTATTAATAAAAGGATTATTAGTATTTATTTATATTAAAGGCGATAACGGATGATTTGGAACTAAAATCTCTAGTAATTTATTACTTTTAGTATAATTTATATAGATAAATCCAAACGCCGTCATATTATGAGAAGCATCTGCGCTCATTATAAAACTATATTACGTCAATAAATTAAAAAAAATATCAAAGTCAAAATATTTTCCCACAGCGATTAAGTGTATCCGCAGCACAAAGGGCTGAAAATGGCATACATTGAGTTATGAAAACAAATACACATTATGCGTTCGTACGAAATCTCGCACAACTAATGACGTTAAAAGCGAGGGGTAAGAGTAACAATGTTAACAGTCATAGTTCGACCTCGCTACTGTGGTCCCTGAATTGCATCGACAATTGAATATAACATATAATACATTGCGCGTTCCTCTTGACTAGAAGTATTCGACGTAACGTGTAAGGCGTCGATGAATATTCAAAAGAGATTCGTTTGAATGCGTCTGCTTTGATATGACGTTATTTAATAGAGGTTCTCGGTATGTGTGCCAAAACTTGGGTATTGCCTCCATAAATACCGCCACGGGGGGTCTTATGGAACAATAGCTACGTATACGCGTGTTAACATTAGTCTCATACTTAATTCCTTGTTGTCCTAACTCGCTTAAGAGGTTGCGACGGCGTGTTAATTAAATAATTACTTTAAATAATAACTCTTAGTATAGTGGCTTGGCTGTAAATATGGTTTTAACTGCTCGTGTGCACGATGTTGCTTATTAAATGTATGTTATGGTAAATAATTACAGAATAAATTCTATTTTGTAATATGTAACTTGATAACTCTACTAGTTGTTAAAACTTATTTATTGCGCGTTATTTGAATACTACGTTTTTATTGTACTTTTTTTATTTACAACAAAACAACCAATTAAAAAAATATGTATTTGAACAACGACTTGAAACATTGCTTAATGCAAAAAGGGCTTTGTGCAACTTGATTTTCTTTTTTTTTTAGTTTAAACAACCGCTTGGAACCGTGCAAAACTTAATTAACAGACGTCCCTGTAATTTCTTCCACTCGATACGGCGAGGCATAATTAAACTAGCTTCCGAACAATACCTAGAACAGAACCAAACAGAATGTAGGATTAGAGAAAAAGTCAATGTAAAATTTAATGGGACATATATATATACATATATATATCTATATATGTCGATTTCTGTTGAAAAACAGCTTACGGCGCTCGATGAAACAACGTAAATTATCCTTAAGTGTAATATAAATTCAATTGGAATTTGATCATTGTTATTGGTGACATAAGTCGTTGTTGCTCTGATTATGTTTTAAGGAGGCCTATGGTTGAATCAGTTGTATGCCGGAGGCGCACTTGAGATGACTCGCGTCTATAATGTTCACAGACTGCCCCGGGGCTTTGTCCATTACATAAATGTTTCTCTTTTGCGTATTCCAACATGTATCCTTTGAATTCGGATAGGAATGCACGTGCCCTTTTAGAAGTACATCCGTTATAATTTAATTTCAACGTATTTTTAACAAAGCGACATATTTCCAAACGAGAATTGTTATACATGGCAAGAATATCATCAAAAACAGATACGTCTGAAGTATTTGAGCAATAAATTTAATAAAATTTCTCCGAAAGGTATACAATAAACATATTCTTGGTTGTTTTTATTACCTATAAATTTGTGACTAGATAATGCTCTGAGAATTATTGAGCATAAAGACTGAACTCAGGAAATCCGTCTAGCCTTCATTTCTTCAGGACAAGGCTTCAGGTTGATTTCGATACAATATAATATAATCGCAGACCAAATGTTGTATTAGTTTAAGGTACTAAAATAAATAAGTATAATTATTAAAATATACTATTAACTGAAGTTGACTGAAGATTATTATATTTCTCGCTGAAATTTATATACTAAGTCTTAAGACCTCCCTGTACGCTTAATCCGGTGACTGGAGGTCTCGCTCTTCCATAACAATCTGTGTGAACTTACAGAAAATAATAGGATAATAAGTACAACATTTTAATTTAAACATTATAAATAAGTTCTTTTATAATAGGCCTGTCTTGCTTTGGATTTCTCTACTACAGATGCTTTATTAATATTTTTTTATATATAAAATGTAAAAACTGACGAATATATATTTATTTTATTGTAAGTCAAATAATTTATGGCAAATTATGGTTATTTTCCAAATGAGTAACTTTCGCCGGTTCCTCGCGGTCTCAGGAATTTATTTTGTATTTATAGTTATAGAGTATATATACACTTGTTTGTGGAAAAAAAAATGTGATGGTAAAAATTTTAGTCTAAAACGATCAAAAACAAAGAAAATCGGACAAATATAAGTTAGCCAAACGCTTAGTCTAGATACACTTAATTAATTTAAAACACGTACATGCTATAGGTTATGTTCTGTAACTTGCATATAACAAGTTTAAAGTAAAGTTGCAGTTGTAAACACGCACAAGTACTACAAGAAAACATCGTAATTGCTAACTTCATCTATAGAAGTGTACTTAAGTGAATGTGTTTGTCCTTTTCACTCTTCCAATTATCATCTACGTGGGACAGAGATGTAGGAAATTAACTGATTTCATGTTGATTTATATTGTAATTAACAACAAGAACGAGTACGAGTTGTTAAAATAGATCTTTAATATAGTATGACGTCACATTGTTTGGTATTTATCAGTTTGTTAAAATGAAATCAGGTACAATTATTAATTATCGATTATAAAACCAATTTAAATACAATAATTGACTCTATTTATTATTGTGTTCTTGAAATAAATAGAAATAGACTTATTATTTTAAAACAAAACTAAAGTGAACGTTTCGTTATAAAATATAAATTGTAATATACAGCCTTGTTTGTACGTTAAGGCGTGGCGTTGCGAGCCTGCCCCAACACCTACGTCTATTGACTTTCTTCCGCTACTTTCTTACTAATAACATCGACGTACAAATAAAATGTATCCCTAAAATGATTATTATAGAATTCAATTTTGATTGTATTTATAACATCATATTTCGTTACGCGGCATAGTCCCTTCTTCTTAAATAATAAAGCTCTTTGTAAAACTTTCCCTCCTTGAGTTGTAAAGCCTATCCGGTAATTAATATTCATGGAGGCTCGAGGCGGAGGGCCTTGTAATTAATAAACTTATATGATACTTTTGTTTACAATGTCACTTCTGAAACGGGGGCGTTTGTGAGCGCTCGCCTTCATCGCCCGCCTTTCAGCTGTGGCTTAGACAACTGTTAATGTCTGTCTTTGTTGTATATTTTACAAACAATGTTAATGTACTTGACAATATCATTTTAAAGTTAGCTATACATTTGTAACTTATTGTGTTAGCACATAACAGTTCATAGTTATGTGACGTAAATGTCCGACAGCTGAGCAGCTGCTTGTTAACTCTTCCACGAAACTCCATTACAAGATTTTTGATATGAGACATCAGTCACCTATATGTATCATATCATAAAAACAAGTTACAAATGTATATGCGTCTATAGAGACGCAACTCGAGGGTCTTACCGACTCGTATGTCGCGACGGCAAACGTCACGCCATACCGCACTCTTATGCTGTTAAGCCCCCTCTCCACCGTCGCCCGCTACTCCCCTGTGTACTTAGAGAACTTAGCGAAGCTTAATATATTTGTTATTGAAAACTCTTTTTTATTAATTGGTCCAATCACATCAATTGCCATGTTTCACACCAGCGATCCATTTTTAATTAACTACAAGAGATTAATGACCGGATATCAATCTGCGATTTTCGATTAAGATTCACGCAATCTCTGTTATACTTGAGGATTTCAATAATATTTTGTACGTAAATAACGATATCTTGTCTAAATATTTTTTTGTTGTTGATAAAAAGTTAGGAGGACGGAAAAGAGGACCTCATTGTTAATAGTCACCTCCGCCCATTGTCATATGTGTTGTATGAAGTGTAAACTGATTTTGACATCGCCTTTCCTCACCAACCTTGAGAACTAGGTACCTACCCATTTGGGTAGGTTCTGCCTAGCAAGTAAATCCTTATGAAATTGCTTATGCTTATATATTAAATACAATTTTTATTCTTGCTCCGTCCTTCGTTTAAATCCAAGCATATTATGTTTCTAAAACGTATTATTTTAGTGCGTAATAAGATTTATTTAAAAAGTCTATATTAATTATATTTTCAGGTATTTTATTATATATGTAAGTATTCAAAAATATTTTCATTACTTTAGTTATATTTGTAGTCCATTTTTAAATATAATAATAATAAATGAGACTATTATCAGAATAAAATTTAACAATCGAATATTACGTTTACTTGAAGCATTATGTTTGTATAGAACTTAAATCTCCTATCGTAGTCTTTAGTTAGTATCTCTCGTCCGTCCTCTAAAAGTTAACATAAAAACGAACCATATAAATTAATTCTTCATATCAAAGAGGAACAAGTATCGTTTAATTTAATTTGAAGGCTTAAGTAATTTGACAAAACTTCTGTAATAAAATTATCGAACATTGACCGTGGATGCTGATAAACAGCGAGAGGTTGACGGGGAATCGAACGTGCGACCGGACACAAGTCCTCATGTTAATACACGTAAAACGAAGATTATCCATAAAACCCACAAAAGGTGCCGAGCCGTCTTCACAATTCTCTCGGGTCCGGTTACACAGTAAAATAAACAACTGATCTCGGATCGCAGGTTAAAAGTGTCAACAGTCAATATTTATCCAAGATTTCGTCATTGTTCGATACGATATTTAAATGTTATCGTCATTTTTGTACACGTTTTACTTACTCGTAACAATGTTTAGCATTCAGGTCTAGAGATAAAATCGAATAATTATGCAAATTAAACATGAAAAAGAAAAAAGCACAGGTCGTCGAGTAGCGCGAGTCTGTTTTGAGACGCACATAAATGCTTGGATGCTAATAAATTTGCATTGCTTATTCATCAGTGAAACGCGATCCCCAGCAAGCACTTAAGCACTTAGCGTAAACACATCGATTCTCAATACTCGGCGAACTCCCGAGGGACCGAATGACAATGTAAAAACGCGACGAAGCCGAACGCTGCGCCGCGTGATTCACTTATTTGTTCTCCTGTGTGGTGAACGAGCACCGCCAGTTAAACTAGGGTTAAGATTGCGGAGGGTTTGCCCCGGCTTTATAATATTATAACGTGTAAGGAGTAAAAGAGTCGCTCTTATCTCCAACACGAGCCCGATTCCTGACCACTTTAATGGGAAAAGCATGTTAGAATTAAACTAAACAAAGACGACGCATCAATTAGGGGCGCTCCTTTTTTTCTCCTTTTCCAAAAAGGACTTTTAAAGCTTGTACGTTGACCGAGATGCGTTTGGGACTGTTCGTTATTTTTTACTGACTCATTTGATTAGATCAATCTCAATGATTCTTGTATGGATTTCAATTAAGCCGATAAAAAGATAAGTGGGTGCAAACATCGGCCTTTGTTGCTTTTAGTTCTTTTTTGTTAAAAATATTCTTATATCAATCGCATTATATCGATACACATACGAAATCTTAAGACTTATGCACAGTTTATTTATAAAAAAATCGAATACGATTGAATTTAATCCATATGAGTATGTCTAAATTTTATGCCAAAAATTATCATCATAACTTCAAAACCTTTTACATCTCTGGCATTAATGCTTTTAATAACAACTTGTTAATCCGTTTTAATTAATTCACTAAAAGGAGGGCGGAGTAAAAAGCGCAAATGCAATCACAATGCTGTTATTGCATCATCAACTTTATACGTGAACGCCGTACAAGGCTTGATCATACGAAAAAATAGGCCATAAAGAAGACGATAATACCAGTGTAATTAAGAGGAAGTAAATGTGGGGAACGTATTGACGGATCGTAAAGTTAAAGGATTCGAAACAACGCAAACTGCAAGCAGTTTACGACGGCGACCGAACCGCTTTTATTGTTGTTGTAAAACTCAAGATCCATTATTAATTATTACAGACATCATTAATCTACTAATCTATTTAAGGACGCTCGATAAGAATCTCATTTAAAGTATTGAATGAAGAGTGTCCGTAGTGGACTCGAGATAGGCTTAAATTATCGCAGACTGGCAGGTGAGAAGTGTTAAAGTCGTTCAAAGTAAAATGGATCTAATCTCGTTGCGATAGAGGCTTGATTAGAACGTAAAGGTGAATAGGTTATGACGTTAAGAGGTTTGCTGAAGCGAGTCTGATTTATTACAGGTTGGTGTTTAAACGACAAATGCATCGAAACAGATAGGAGCGACATGTCGGACAACGGAGGACCGATGTCTACCTATAAAAGCGGATACACCCTATTATCCACTTAAAATATATCATGAGATATGATAATAATTATTAAAAATGATTATGTACTTTATTTATTTTTAACTAAGAAAGCATACATTTCAAGTATTTGTAGTTTTTAAATATGGTAAAGTTTTTATAAATCTATCTTATATTAGTCTTACATTTTAGTTTCACATTATAAATTATTATGCAAGGCCTTCTGATGTTTTAATATCACAGAAAATAAAAGCGAAAACAAAGTGTCGCTATTAAAAGTTTATAAATATCGCCTATGAAATCGAAGTCACGAAATGTCTTAAGATTAACATTCGTCTAATCTCGTGTGTGTTCGAGAGACCCAAAGACCGGATGAGGATTTCTTTAGGACATAATCTTTACAACAAAATTGTGATCAGATCGTGCACTAACGAAGCAACAGGAACACGTAGATAGATTAGACCAATGGGAGTATAAAAATTTGGGCATAAATCTTCTTGACTATTGTTTTTAAACGGTAATGATCAAGTAAGAAAAGAATAAAAGATAAAAATCTTCAATACGTAATAAATATGTAACGAGGTATTTGTTTATTTTTAAATAGATTGTTGTTTTTTAATATCGTGTTGTTCCTTTGCAAATGAAAATCCCTGATTGGATGTTAATGAAATTTACACTTGGCCTGATAAAATCAGAGACAAGGCGAAGAATATTATTTATCTCGACAAATGACAGGATTAAGTCTCAAATCCATAAATGGTTACGCATATGTGACATAGACATCCACGCAGAGGTATTAAAAACAAACCAGAACAGATTTGATAGAATGAATTAATACTTACAATTAGCAGATATTTTATACTAACAAATTCAATAGTTATAATCTAACATGAGAATCTCAGCCAAATAAAGCTACAATTGAAGTAAATCAAATACTAATCATTCAAAAATTACATAATTGATACATTTAAAGTAAAACTCAACAGTTAAAAGTGCGCTCAACTTATAAAATAATAACTCATTGTATTATGCATCGTACACTCTCAATGTGGGGGTGCTGCAGGGCGCTGTACTGAGGTCGCGTCTCTTCCTATAATATGTGCTTTAGTTATACTCGTTCCAGTCGACCCTGCAGCTCTTTAAAGCCCGGTCATCACTAATTGGATATTTTCAAGTGTACGTTACAATGCTACGTCGGAACAAAGCAAACTATGCGTGTGTTTGCGGTTAATTAAGCTTTTGGTTAATTCATTTACTTTTATTTTAAACATGGCTGCGCTTTCGAAATTTCAACGCGGTCTTAAAATAAACATTAATATAATTATGTTTTACCTTAAAAAATTAACACTAATTAAAAATATTTGGCGTTAAGGATAAATTGAGAATTGAAAAACAATACAGTTACTTAAATAAAAATCATTTTGAATCTTCAAATAACTTATATAAAAAAAACGTTATTTTGCTTTTTAATTTAAAATGAATACATAATAACAAAAACAGTATTATATGTTGCGTAATATATTCAAACTAAGCATTAAGATAATTGGGCAATTCTACTAATAAATTAATCGCAATCGAATCGAAATATAATCGCTTCTGATTATCCGTTCCTCTTTTCTAGTTGAGACTAAGTCGTCATTAGATCAGAATATAAAGTAATCGTTACAGATTTTATAAATGAGTATAAACTGTTTCTCAGTAACTGCTAATCGACTATAGAAACAGAATACAACAAAATAACATATCGTAACTTTATATATTATCGTTATAAATTAGTAGAATTGTCCCCCTGAGCGGAACTATACCGTCACAGGTTCTTGTAAACGCTGCCACCAGCTTAAAGCAATTTGCAAAACTTCGCAGCACCGCCGAGTCCACCCATAGTTTCAATCTCGGAACATTAAAATAAATTTAGTATTAGAAGTGGCTTGTGTATAAACAACTACTACTACTTGTACTATGTGATTATAAAGAACTTTGTCATCGATAAAGAACCTGTTATACATTATTTTTATTATACTTATTAATAACAAAGAAAGATATTCAAAAGCAGTAACTATATACATACATATATAAAACAATCATTGTTTTAACGGTTATTTTCATCGACATTAAAAACAACAAAATGAATAATAAAAAAGATGATAATATATCAATATTTACATTTTATTTTTACTACATTTATTAAACACATGTATATTATTTTGGGGTCATTGTAAGCATGTACCACTGCCAGAGATTTTGTAACTACACAGTGTAGCTATATTATTTGATATATTTTGTATAAGTTAACTGGAAGGGTATTAGGTGTAATAAAGTTTTTTAACCTGAAATAATATTTTATAAGTTGGGCGTAATGTGTGTGCTCGATGTCAGTTCTCTTCTATTCGAAGATCTTAGGGTTTAATAAAGCCAGCGTGGAGATTGCAAAGATATTAAAATTGCTCGCCGCCGATTTCATTTGTTTTTCGTCTTACTCACATTTCTATATGTAAACCTGGTATAGGTATACGAATAAAATAGGAATGAATATAGAAATATTTGTCAGGCCAGTTTAAATAAGACATTTACTTTCACTGAAAGATGCTCATTTAAGGTCCAGAGTTTCGATATTTGAACATACATCGAAATATTTGTTATATGTTTAATAATTCGATTGTTTGAAAATTTACTTTGAAATTTTGAACAAAGGAAAAGACGCAATGAAATAAATCGAAAAATAATTATAATTTGTACACTTAAATATTATTTAGATTATAAAAATATAATAGAATTTCCTTTAAAAACTTATAAGGATGCAATATAGTCATATTTAAATTTGGAATCACATATTTTTCCGTTTTAAAAATACAAGTTAAATGAAATAGTGATAAAAATATTGGTCTTTGCTTAATTAATATCTTAAATTGCTGTAATGTTTGATGACTGCTTGATATGTTAATAGTTATTCTTAGTACATCTTCCAACATGATTGCATACAGACATAATATTACAGCATAACGACGGAGCTTTTAAATTAATATAATGTGTAAATACATTATTATATATTTGTTATTGAAAAACTTTTATTATTTTGTTTAATTTAATTACTTATATCTGTAAATTTTAATCTTAAGAGCTCCATAAACCTCTTGTATAGCATTTTTTTTTATCAAAAAAGTTAGACCTAGTAAATTACCGATCCCGGTTTTCATACATTATTTATAAGTCTCAACCCTAATTCCATAATAATTTAATATGCTTATAATGTTATTTCTGTATGTTCAAATTATAACAAACTTTATGAACGGAAAACTTAGTTCATCTAAGGAGGCGAAGGCGGTCGTCCTCGTGTCAAAATTAGGATTATGTTGGCTAATCTCTCTTAAGACTTACCGCCATGGTTGAAATCAGTCAAGAGGATAACATCATCATTACTTTAGTTGTTTTTTACTCTTTAACCTGAGTTTTCCGTTCATAAAGTTTGTTATAATTTGAACATACAGAAATAACATTATAAGCATATTAAATTATTATGGAATTAGGGTTGAGACTTATAAATAATGTATGAAAACCGGGATCGGTAATTTACTAGGTCTAACTTTTTTGATAAAAAAAAATGCTATACAAGAGGTTTATGGAGCTCTTAAGATTAAAATTTACAGATATAAGTAATTAAATTAAACAAAATAATAAAAGTTTTTCAATAACAAATATATAATAATGTATTTACACATTATATTAATTTAAAAGCTCCGTCGTTATGCTGTAATATTATGTCTGTATGCAATCATGTTGGAAGATGTACTAAGAATAACTATTAACATATCAAGCAGTCATCAAACATTACAGCAATTTAAGATATTAATTAAGCAAAGACCAATATTTTTATCACTATTTCATTTAACTTGTATTTTTAAAACGGAAAAATATGTGATTCCAAATTTAAATATGACTATATTGCATCCTTATAAGTTTTTAAAGGAAATTCTATTATATTTTTATAATCTAAATAATATTTAAGTGTACAAATTATAATTATTTTTCGATTTATTTCATTGCGTCTTTTCCTTTGTTCAAAATTTCAAAGTAAATTTTCAAACAATCGAATTATTAAACATATAACAAATATTTCGATGTATGTTCAAATATCGAAACTCTGGACCTTAAATGATTTGCAAGTTTCCTCTCCACACTTTTCCAATGCGAATTAGTATTTGATATGAATAAACAGGGTTATTTTTAACGACCCAGCAACCTCGCAGGCCTAGATAGCTAACACCATAAGCAACAACTTTTGTTCTACGACTTTGGACATAACTCAATACATGAAAAAAAAATGATTTTACAATTTTTTGTCGTACTGTCGTGACGTTTGTAGGTCTATATTTCATTCATACACGAAAGGTTGACGCGACGCGTCGATCTTTGCGTTGCGCGTAGATTTATAAACGTTCAAGCGGGAAATTAAATTAATACTTATTTTTGTATGAAAATAAAATCTAACAAATTATCAAAAGTCGTAGAACAAAAGTTGTTGCTTATGATGTTAGCTATCTAGTCCTGTGAGGTTGCTGGGTCATTACAAATAACCGTGTAGATATGTCAAAATTATATCCAACACGTGTAGGTGTTTTTCGATGGTTTCCTTGAAAGGTATATTAAACTTTATTTGGTGGTAGAGCTTTGTGCAAGCTCGTCTGTGTAGGTACCACCCACTCATCAGATATTCTACCGCAAAGCATGATCACTTGCTATTGTTGTATTACGGTTTGAAGTGTGAGTGAGCCAGTGTAATTACAGGCACAAGGGACATAACGTCTTAGTGCCCAAGGTTGGTAGTGCATCTCATACAATGCCAATGTCTATAGGCGTTGGTGACCACTTACAATCAGGTGGCATATACGCCCCTATGCAATAAAAAAACTTCAATTTCACTTCCGAATTTCTGATAGCAACTGCCACGATTCCATCAATATGAATATCATAGATTATTCAAGTTCCCGAGCTATTAAGAAATTAAGTTAATAAAAAAATCAGTCATCTTTTCAAGGGTTCACCTTGATTATTGGGTATAACATATAACTTTAGTGTCTATTTAAATTTTAAATAAACAGCAAAACAAATATTGTATTTTTTCATATTTCATGACAGTTTTCATCATCAACAAAACATTCGATAACAAATAATTAACTTTTATCGTTACATGAGTAGACGGCTAAAATTGTTTTCTTATATAGGGTCCAGTTGAAAATATATTAAAAGATGAACATACTAATATATGAAGTTCATATCATTTCAACTCGGCTAACTTTTTCAACAACAAATTTTTACTCAGCGCTCTATGTTTTATTTTTAATAAACTTTGACATGAACGTATCCGATTAACTTGGGATCTGTCTGGTTTAAGAAAGTTTTCGATCTAGAAACTTCGATATGAGTTCTTACCTTTTTTTTAAGTTCAAATGAACTTCCCATGCAGCTTCCAGTGCCTAGAGAATGCTAAGGCTTATAATATATGATATTAGTATCTGGAATATTAATAAACTTTTTTATAACAAAAAAAATACGAGATTGTATATTAAATACATCAAACAAATTATTTCCTAATATATGGCATTGATTGCAATAATAAACAAACTATACACATTATCGTCTCATCAATTTAAATCTATCTACTCAATATTTATTGTATTGTTTCAGAAGTGGAATTAATTTATTTGATGAACTTCAATATTCCCAGCTTCAACAAAGCTTTCATCATGGTTAGGTTTCCAATTATTGCTATTTTATATGAACTGCTTAAGTCATTTACAGAGCAGAGCCTGGATACCCATCCGCTTATTTTATGTAACTGTGTTTCGGTTTAAGTGGGCCTGTGTAATTAAAGATAGGAGACATCTTAGTGCTCCGAGTTGATGGCGCTTAGACGGTGTAACAAACAGCCTATATTTCTTACAGATCTGATGTCCGTGTGTATGTGAGCATTTACTATCAGGTGGTGGTAATACCACACTTGCTTTCTAAAAAGTAAGTAGAATCACGTAGTTTTTTTGTTTATATTTTTTTACAACATTATTTTTTTTAATTTTCATTTCTTATTCAACAAATAATAATTAACCTATTTTTTATTTATATTTGATATGCTCTGCATTACATAATACCTTATCCGTAAACTATGCTTAAGGCAACATTTTTAAATTAAACATAACTTAAACTGATTTTGTTCCTTATCTTAAATATTGACAACATCTAAGATAAAGATTCTCTACCTTTTTGTAGTCTTGAAACGAAAAACCATAAATTGTGGTCCAAGTGTGTCTCTGTGTACCTATGCGAGTGTTTGAGTGTGTGTGTTTAAATAATAATAATAGTTTACCAAACTACGAATAACGTTAAATTATCACAACTGATATCTTTCTTAAATAATCTTTGATCTGAAACAGTAAATTTTATATTTAATAAATATATATTTACAATATTTTAATTTCCTTAGTTTTTATTTCAAATGTAATATTTTCACGTTTTGCCATTCTATATATTCATTTTTGTTTGTAAATATTGTATATTTAAATTATTTTGATTTGTATGTAACTAAAATAAATGTTTGTCTTCATTAAATATTAATACGCTTAATTTAAAATAAGCTTTATACAATATATCTAATTGTTAAAAACAAAAGCTACCTCATTTATTAAATCGGTTAATATTTTTGGATTAGCTTTATCATAATACGGATTATGAGTATATAACGATTTGGTACGGACCAATAATATTAGAGTGATTTCACTTATACATTAAGTCGATCAAACATACAACAAACTAAAATACATTAAATCCTTATTTTCAATGTCGAATAATAAAAGTAAAAAATACAAAACATTCACATAACAAACAAACAAACATAATATTTCACGCGAATCCGACGGGAAAATAGCGGTTGTTATTCTTAACAATAACTCAGTAACAATTTAGTTTTCAACCCCTAGTAAGTAACGACTTATTAGCCAGTACGATAGATCACTGGCCTAATTACCCTGTTCACGACACAAATGAAAGTACACCCTATATTATAAGCATAGAGTACTTTTTAAAATGTCAACTGTGAAATTCGTCCGCATGTCGTCGGGTATACCAGCAATGAATGTGAAATCGGCTTGTGGTATAATAACGTAATTGCTAGTGACCGTTGATGCGTACCTTTGAATAAATAAATTAGAAATGGCATTGTTTTCTACAATCTACACTTGGCTACTTATATTGAAGCATATATTATGTGTCTCACATCTTCTGTTTATCTCTTTCCGCTAGGAAGGCGAAGCGGCAAAGGCCGACGAATGGTCTGATGATCTGATGGTAAACGGTAACAACTATTCATCTCAGGCATTGAATATTAGCCAATAAATACTTAGACCTACAGGTCTTATAAGACGTTATGTCCATTATACCTGACTCACCCTTTAAACCGAAATACAGTATTACAAAGTTTTGCTGTATAGCGATGGAATAATTTGGTACCTACAAATAATATGGTACATATTCAAATATATAGAGCTCAGTGCAAAAAATTAAGATTTTTAAACTAGAAACTCTCAAATAAAATTAAGCAACAGGTCTTTTAGTCAAAGAATTGGACTTAGTGATTTATATTAGTTAATATAATAACTCGGAATATGATCTCATTGTGGTAGACTATTCGTGAGACTACCAAAATTACTGAGTGTAGAAAGCTAATATTTGGAACATAAGTTTTATAAGTATTGGAAATTTTAGACTAAATCACTTTAAGGTGGAAATATCAGGAGTAAATTTGTAAGAAAAACCGATGCTTGTTTAATCATAAGAAACTAGGACGGGCAGCTACTTAAACATAAACTGTATTACGACAATGCATACCATTTCCAACGAGGTCAATAGTCGATCGTAAATAATTATTCGGTACATCGTTCACACTTGGCCGTTTAATTGCTCAACGTCCAGGGAAGAAATTTTAATAACTAATTGTAGGTTCGCTGCGATATGTATCGATAAGGTGGTGTTATTTAGTTGATAATTAGGAACGGCGTTTTTGCTATGTAACAAATCGTGTGTTTTGCCAAATAAATGAGATTTTTACATATGTATGTACGTTACTATTGTGTTTTCGTTATAATTAGTTGTAGTTCTATTATCTAGTTTGTACGATTGTAGATGGTGAAGTCTTTAATTCGAGTCCCAGACCAGCCCAAAACTGATTGAGATTTTCTCTTAATGAATTATTAAGGACTCTGCAGCAGTTTTAAATTTGTAAAATTGGTATTATAATGTTGTGCCTGATGTCTAGTTTAAAATTACAAAGTAATAATCATTAGTGTTGGTTTAGGTAAAAAATAGCGAAGAGCAGTCTTTTATGCACAGGTAACAGCGATCCGCTTGGACCAACGCAATATTTTGCATCGATATAACCATAGTAGTTAGGTCGCGCGAATAGTAGCACGTACGCTCGCGCAGACGCGTTCCAGCGCGCTTCTTCATAAGCGTCAGTGCGTTTTGATGCTCAGGATTTCATATGATACATCTCGATGTGTGCTATAATTAATTTGCAGTAAAAATAGCCCGTTAATTAAATTAACTTTAAAGTAAGTACTTACAGTAAAGACCAGACTAAAAAAATAAACATATCGCTAATTTTATTGATAATTTGAAATATCTTTAAAATATCTTTAGATTACAAACGATTTTCAGATGGAAAATATTCTAACACACATTAACATCTAATCTTTCATTAGGCTTATTTAAGATAAAACATCGCCGGTAAAACAAAGAGATAATCGTGTTTTTTATGTATAACGTAAACTCCTCCTTCATCTGAGGCCCAATCACAAGACGCGTCTTATCTTTTTCGGAGACCTTGCTACATTACGATGTTTGTCTAATCTCTCCTTATCAAAACTAAGCTTTGAACGCATTAAGTACTTCAAAGTTTACTTACTAACCAAGCTTTATTGTAGTTTTGATATTTTTAATGTTTCAAATTTATGTATCCGTAAAATTAATATTTTGGTAGGCATGTCAGTCCGTTTTTGTTTTATTAGTCAAGCACAACGTAAAGCTTTTATTATTTGATTTTTCTTAATATTTTCTACACTAATTTCTGAGGTTACACTTACATAAATACTTAATAATGGTTACATTATTAAGTATTTATTACATATATTATTAACATAAAAATCTTAAAATAGTATTGTTTCCTATTTAATACTATTATTGAACTTTATTATAAAACTTCTAATTTCTGTCTAGTCTTATTGAATGACTTTATATCACCATTATTAATAAGTTCAATAAGTAATCAAGTTGGGAAATATAAAAGATAAATACATCTTAATATGCATAATAGCAGGGTTTTTTTAAAGTTTTTACTTATAGAGTATAATCAATAATAAAAAAGCAATTTAGCGCAGCGCTAACAGCATCATATTAAAAAATTACCCCCTAATATTCGTTGTATGCTAATGAAAGTAAAATCACCATTAAAAACAGACGCCGTTGATTCCACCAGTGCTCGCACGGCGGACACAGTTGACAATGTCGTTTCAATTTCAGAATGCAATAAAAATTCAATTTTAAAAAATTAAACTTCCATTTGACGGCGTGTGTGTGACGAATGAAAACCTAGACAAGGGTTCGTCAACCCTTCCTTCGCATCGGATGCGTTTCGACAATCTGTGTTCGGAATTACGGCGACAGATTTTTTTTTATTATCCTATTATTTATTATAAGCACGTAAATTAATTTATTGGGCCATTGAAGCGACGTTAGTTTTAATAAACGTTTATAGTTGGTAAGAATTGGAAATATTGATTGATATATGACTTATTCGTGTTGAATTGATTGCTCTCTTAAAAATATATATTAATTGACGTCTACCATTTGTGTGTAATGATTATAAATTATAGACATAATTAAATTATTTCAACTATTTTAAGTTGTTTATTTAGTAAAATATATCTTATTGTTTTAGGAATTACTCTGTTGTATTGTGTATGTTTTTGCATTAAGTTTGTTTTTAAGGATTTAAGAATTACAGGGCAGACTGACTATCTATTGTTGAAGCTTTTACTCGTAAATATACATTTATATGTTTCACGTGAAGCCGAAACAGCAATACGAATAGTTTTTACTTACTAATACAATTATTAGTGTGTTGATGATTTGTACAGTTCTACTTGGAATATGAAAAAAATATTATGTTTAGAGGTCTTAAGAGCCAATATGGCACAGTAGTTAAGATGCGTGAATCTTATCCTGTTAATAACTTTTGTTTTGATTGCAAATCTGTCACAAATACATCCACTAACTATAGGAATGGATGCCTAGTCTTCCTAAAAGATAATACTAGTCTTAGGACATTTACCTGATTTCATTTACTTATGTTTAAAATTTATGTTATATTTATAACTAACTGATACCGCCCGCATTCGTCCGCGTTGCTTGATATATTAACAAAGTACGAAGGAAAAAACATCAAAAAGATCGCTAGCAAAAATATATTTTGTTTAAACATACATCACTGAACACGCAGTGCATATACAAATCGTTGTTTCTTGAAACTTTAATAACTTTTTATTAAATGAAGATATCGCAATCATTTTTTCTTTGGATAAGGGCCAAGTGTCTATGAAATAAAATTTAGAAAATTTCATTGAAATCTATCCAGCAGTTTTTCCGTTACGCGCGCACAACTGCAGACCTCTATCATTTTATTTATATAGATTAGGTAGAAATATAACATTATATTATGAAAAATATAACAATTAAAAAGTATATATCAATAAATATACCTTTTATACAATATCGATATTTTCGAAATACTCATTTAAATAGTTGAATAACATTTGTTGGTCGACAAAAACCGGAAAACAAATAAAATTGAAAAAATAATTGTTGCAATTGTATCGAAAATGTTTGATAAACGACGTAATGGGGTGTATATTAATATGTATTTAAATATAAATTTTACTGTTTACAGCAATTAGGCTGCAGTGGCGGGTTAAAGTTTACTTTTAACTATAATCGCCATAAGTATTAAGTTCATATTTATTTTATAATTAGCTGTCATTTATTAATTAGTGGCCATATGACTGCCTCGTTGTTCTAGTGGCAACATGTAAGGCATGGTGGTCCTGGGTTCAAATCCCAGGGCCAATAAAATTTTATTAAGATTTTCTGTCGAATATTGTGTGTACAGTCCCGTGCCTCGGAAAGCACTTAAAGCCGTTGGTCCTGCGCCTGAACTCTTCCCGGTCGTGTCGGATTGCCGTCCCATCGGGTTGTGATAGGGAATAGAGAGTGCACCTGTGTTGCTAATCTATCTTGAGATTGGCCGCCTTGGCCGAAATCGATCTGGAGGACCATTATTATTAATTAGTGATTATCTGTGTCCATGGACTTTGATATTAACAATGCGTCAGAAACCTTGTTTTATTTATATAAATATATATTGCATAAGAGTTATTTATATTAATTCATTAAATTCACAAAAAGATCAAAATAAAGTAATTAATTAAAATACAAATAATGAAGGAACTCGTCGACGGCGTGACGAGAATGTATGTAATTTGAATTTTATGAATTAAAATTATATAGTCAGTAGATTAACATTAAAGATTTCTTGTGAATTTTGATAGGAGCTAAACAATTTTTATTTTTTATTAATGTTATAGGATGTGTCATAGGACGCCTAATGGTAAGTGGCCGACATTGGCGCTGAAAGAATTGTTAACTATTCCTTACATTGGCCACCAACCACCAACCTTGGGAACTAAGATGTTATGTCCCACTCATCAGAAATTATTTAATATATTGTGACTTGGTTTGAATGACGATTGAGCTCTTGTAATTACAGGCTCAAGTGACATAGCACCAAAGGTCGGAGCATTTGCCAATACACCTTACGTTAATAGATAATAACTGTTATAATGCCAATATCTATGTCCGTGGTGACCAACTTACACCACCCGGTTTTCAGTTTGTCTACCTATCTCTACATATAAATAAAATTGGAGTGCCTGTTTGTAATATTGAAATAACCGAAACTTTTTACTACATGCATATGAATATATTATGTATATACGGTACATACACCAAAATAACATTTTTTACGATTTTTGTCTGTCTGTCTGTTTGTTCCGGATAATCTCTGAAATGGCTGGACCGATTTTGACGAGACTTTTATTGGCAGATAGCTGATGTAATAAGGAGTAACTAAGGCTACTTTTATTTTAGAAAAAAATAATATTTAATATTAAAAATGCAAAAAAAAACAAAAAATGAACTAGGTAAATAAACGAATTAACTTTTTTGTTAAATTCCACGCGGACGAAGTCGGGGGTCAGCTAGTTTTAAATAAAAATAAAAAGCGATTGATTTCGTTTGTATAAAAATCCAGAAAGTAATGGAAAAGACACGTGTACACGTTTTGTCAACGTGATCAACGATTGACGTATTGATTTGAATAATTTAGACGAAAGCGACGTTCGAAATCGCAACTACAACTGTTGAATGCAGTTCGTCTAGGCCTCTAGGGCCCCTATAGTACTTATATGTACGATAATATATCAGATTACATTTTGTTATTGTTCAAAGGGATTTTTTAAAAGTATTCAGATATATCTGATTTATGAAATTTAAAATATATAAGGCTTTAAGATATATTATTATAAACTAGGTGGTGCACGCGGTTTTGGCATCGTGAAAATCAGTTTTATTATAATATATTTAAAAGTCACATAGTTTTTTGATAAATTTAATCAATTTAAGGTACTGTACTCAAAGGCTTTTGCATGGTGGAAGGACCTTGTGGAAGCTATTGTGTCTAGGTAGGCTGCACCCACTTATTACATATTCCACCGCCAAACAGCAATCCTTACCGTTGTTTTGTTTTAGTATGAACTCTCATCTTAGTCACCATAATTAGTGGTAGTTTGGATTGTCCATTGGAGGTTCATTTGTCACTTGGTGGTAGTTTTGTGTAAGGTCGTCTGGGTAGGTACCGCCCATTCATCAGATATTCTACCGTAAAGCAATTGTACTTGGTATTGTTGTGTTTCGGTTTGAAGGGTGAGTGAGCCAGTGTAATTGCAGGCACAAGGGACGTAACATCTTAGTTCCCAAAATAGGCGGCGCATTGGCGATGTAAGCGATGGTTAACATTTCTTGCCATTGTCTATGGGCGATGGTGACCACTTACCATCAGGTGGCCCATATGTTCGTCCGCCTACCTATACAATAAAAAAAGACCGAATGCCGCCAGTCTAAATTATAAAATGATATATGGGTGTAAACAGTACATACATTATACAACTATATTTAATGTTAATAATATCTTAATAAATAAATTTATCGATTGAAATTTGACAAAGTTACAAATATTTTCCTAGTCAAGTGATAGTTATGTAATACAAAAGGATTTCCAGAGGATAATCAAAACTAATGCAAACAAAGTCCCAAGCACAGCTCGTCACTAATAATCCCTTAACCCAATGAATACTCAATACGTAACCCCAGCTAAAACAACCGCAAATAAATACCGTATTCTCACACGAGCGTGAAACGATTGAATTCAAGTAATTTACGAGTTATATCAAAAAATATGTCTATCCGATACCCTCTTCGACACAGATGGCTACACAATATCGGTCCCCTCGAGGGGGCGAACCACTTATTTTATAAAGTTTGAAATAAGCCTTTAAAAGCTAAGTCCTATAACTGTATGACGACTCTCGGATCCCTTCGAGGGGAAGTCGGGTGGTGCTCACTAGACTTTATAACAAATGTCATTTACACAAACTACGTTTTTTTAATATTTTAACTTCAAAGATTTTGGAAGCGTATATTTTCAATTTCAAATTGCAGTGCAACGTTTCTTTACATAACGTTTTCAAATGAACCATTTTTGATAGTGTTAATTAAAATTGTAGTTTTTTCTTATGATAACATTATTTTAATATCTCGATGTTTTAAACTATGGAAATTAATAATTTAGACGCGATAAAAATATTTCTAATAATAATATATACAAAATAAAATTTAAAACAGTTGATTTGTGAAAAGTTTTCATTTGTTGTTTTTAATCCGGAAAATTTAAGCGAACTGTCGAAAATAGACAGTTTCGACAGTTAGCTTAAATTTTAGTTAGTTTTAGGTAGTTAGTTAGTTTAAATAAAAACTATACCAGTTTAGCCGCCGCTATTGAAATCTATCGTCGATTTTCATTAAAATCTACCGTAAGCTTTGTTAGTAATAGTTTATAGCAAAATATAAATAGACCGATATATGAATTTATCGCTAAGTAACAGCCGGAAAGTTCCACTAAGGCTAAGGCCTCTTCTCCACTCAGTGAGAAGAAGGTTTGGAGCTTATTTCACCACCGCGCTGCTCCTAAAGGGCTGGTGGAATGTATATTTGACATGTTTAAACCCACGATCATCGGTTTAGATTCACTCGTTCTTACCACTGGGCCATCTCAGCTAAGTGTAGTGTACTAATACAGAAGCATGGGTAGTAAGTAAGATGAGCTTAATCGTCTAATTGGAGTGACATAATGCTATGTAATGTAAATGTGTTGTTCTTTACAACTAGTGGGATAAAATTAATTGTTGATTTTTTATATATAAATAGGTAAGTAGGTGGATGAGCGAATGGACCGACTATTGGTAAGTGGTCACCACCGGCCATAGGCCTTGGCACATCAGTAAATATTAACCATAGTCCATACCTTACATCTCCAATGGGCCATCAAACACGGGAACTAAGATGTAACGTCATTAGGCTTGTACACGGGCTGTTCCATTAAAACCGGAACAAAACAACACTATATGATGCTATTTAGCTCTAGAATATATGGTAAGTTGGTGGTACCTCCCCAGAGGGGCTGTTTATTGAGTTCATGTATGCAATAATAAATTATCAAGTATACCTGATGAAACTTCTCCGATGTTCCACTTTGTTTTTCAAACAACCTCCAGTATATTTTCCTTATGACGTCACTAGTAACCTGAGGCTCCTCCGTCTATTTCACTTCAATTAGTACCTCGTGGATGTTAATAGTGTGTCTATCAGTAATTATTTGTCTAAACGTTTTTTTTTAAGTTATGAAACTTTTAGCGTCGATGGTCGTGTTGTTTAAAATAAAGATGATCTTAAGTATTAAATCCATGATTAATCCAGATACATCATCGACCTATCTTAAAAAAGTTTTTACAATAATATCTTACTTCAAGAAAAAATCATTATCGTATCGTCGTTTGTCGCAGGAAAAGTATACCGTTTTTATGTTTTTTTTCTAAAATTTGTTACTTTATATAAAAGGTTTATTAGTTTTCAATTTTTATTTCTAACATGCAATGTTTTAAATTTGAACTATATTATTTATATTTGCTGTTACTCAGTGATATAAGATGGATGCTATGGGTATGTCCAATAACTGAGAGAGTTCTTATACATACAACTCTAGTGTAATCTGTAATGTAATGTAAATTTTTACAAATGTCTTGTGGGATATTTTAATAAAATAAAATAAAACACTCAGATATAAAAACAAGATATGACCATTTTTTAATTCACTATTTTTTTTTATAACTATCGTAAATTTTGTATCGCCACAGACGCGATAACTGTGCCTTTCGTTTATTTTGTCTATAAATTGATTTATTTTAATGTTGCTGCATGTGTTATTTTATTGCCAGGCACCAGTTCAGTTACCTATATGTAACTAGCTTTAGGGATGCAAATTGATTGAATGGTAGATTGGATTGCAATTTGATAGTTTTTTTTCGGTATAAGTAAGGCTAATTTAATTTAAAATGTACAAAAATATTTTATTAATAAAATTGGACATTACTTGGATTCAGCCTGAATAAAAACACAACATCTCATAACATCGCTGTCGGTCAAAGTGTAGCTATAAAATATCATCTTCGCCTTATTGCCATATTTCCCTGGACAGAATGAAAGTTTGCGTTGGCGAGTAATTCGTATGTCTACGTGACCCAAGATGTACGCGTATCCGACCATCGCCGTAGGCTTCCTGTTTCATACCAAGTAGTATGCTTTTATCAGAATAGATTTAATAAGATTTAGACATGACGCATGTGTTTATTTATTTGATAGACTAGAACTTTATAGTTAATGGCGTATTTTTCTAGTTAAGAAGAGAACTCATGTCGTAAAACGTTACAATATAATAATAATCTTTCTGCTGAATAATATGCGTATTGCACAAGGTGTGGAAGAATTTGTCTTTCTCTTATTTGACTATATAGTCCAAAATTTCTGCTCAAATCATCTGTTAAGATGGTACCTACATGGCAAAGTTATATTAATAAAGTTAAATTTAAACCCATTGTAATGTTTATAATTGTCTTCTGTCATCTTTGTTTTTGTTATTGAATATAGATTATTCTTTTCTTAGGTGTAAGCTATAGTTATTTGTTTGAATTTACTATCATAAATAAAATAAAAAGATTCTATGTAACGACTCATTGAATTCGAATATAACGTTGACATAAAAATCTACGTTATATTCTATTTTGTCACGGAAAATGAAGTACAGTTTTTTTAGTTAACATAAAAAAAACATTAGTCATTAGTTATTCTAGCGAATGATACTAGGTAGGTACTAGAAGTAATTTCTAGTTGAAATTTTAAAATCCTCACGCACTTGATTACATATATAATCAAACTATGTAATCAATTACAAAGAAAATATACTAAATAAAATAGTTCTAAAATCATATAAAGTCTGTGGTATGGGTTCTTTTATTCTGATCGCGTAGTAGTCTTCCCGCGCCCTTTGCGCCGATGGCTACTGTCATCATCGCTTTTTGCACACAGACGTCCGCACATCATTGTACTGACCACCCCGTACCAACTAATGGCGTGAGTATACCTAAGTCTCTATACCGTATAGAGGATACTCTTTATACGAGGCAGGTATTTTCAGGGTTTACGAATCAAATGAAGAGTATAAGCTTACAAATAGACTCAAGAATACTTTTGTCACGTGACTGATTAATTCTGTACGATTATAGTTTATGTATGCAATTAATATGTATGTTATAAATAAGTATTAATATTACAAACTTAATGAATCGATTACACTCTTATTCGATAGAAATTCCAGTAACAGATGAAAAATGTTGATCTGTCGTATATTTTTGATTAAAAAATATAAATGGAAGATGTTACTGAGAACTGAGTCAGTAGTTCTCGCGTTGACTTCGTCTGAAATGGAACCGACATCCGGTTTTTCTTTTCAACTATTTTGATAATGAAGCGATTATCGGAAGTCTAATTATACGCACAATAAAAATGTATCCGGACGGAGTGTTTGTATTTAAAACAAATATAATTAATTAATTACCGAGCCAAGCTAAATAGCAACTAAGTATGCCACAACAGTATATTGTTGTCATGACCCAAAAATATACTGTTGTGTCATGACAACAACAATCAGACACCATAACGCGCGCCCTGTCTTTTTTTCATGCATCTTGCAAAATCTTTAAAACAGTTCAAACGATTTTTTTATTTTATTTTTGGATACAAAAAAAACGTCAAGCAACAGTCTGTGAGTGCTGCGCTGATGCCTCTAGAGGTGCTCCAATGCGGGTTGGTATACGCATGTGGCAGAATTACATCCGACCATGCAGTTTTCATCAACATATTTTTTATTCACCACTACACGAGATACATTATAAGCTCAAAGCATACGAAGTGGTGCTTGCCCAGGCGCGAAGATTACGATAAAACACACGTTTTTCAACTACTGAACTATCTTTTTTAGCCACAAATTATTATGAACGTTTATTTAGCAACAACTTTAAAATACCTTTAATAACCCTATTTAATGATTTAATTACCGTCGCAGTAAATTTCATATATCCTTGACAATATAAACTTAAAGAACTAAATCAAAACTGAAATTTATATTTACGATAACTAATAAAAAATAGTTACGGCTGAACATAAAGTGTACTCCACACGTGTAAGCCCGATGTTCCTTTACGTGGTTATAAAGCGTATAAAATATATACTTAGTAACTATAGGAAAGTTTTAATAAAATAGCACTATAATAGCGTCGCGGAATCAGCTCTAAACTGTGATACATTTACAGGCCTAATAGGTGTTAAAAATTAATTTCTTTATAATAATACCTTATAATAGTTAAGCAAAATTCATGAAATTACGTTTTAAAAACCAAATATCTTAACAAAATTTCATGATTTTTTTTATTGCATAGGAAGGCGGATGAGCATAAGGGCCACCTGACGGTAAGTGGTCACCAACGCCCATAGACATTGGGATTGTAAGAGATGTTAACCATCGCTTACATCGCCAATGCGTCACCAACCTTGGGAACTAAGATGTTATGTCCTTTGTGCCTGTAATTACACTTCACACCCTTCAAACCGAAACACAACAATAGCAAGTATTGCTGTTTTGCAGTAGAATATCTAATGAGTTGGTCGTACCTACCCAGACGAGCTTGCACAAAGTGAAATGTGAACATATTGTTTTATTAGATTGTTAATCGGTATGCCTGAAAGAATACTGGCATAAATAATAATACGAGACACAAACGTGCGAAAACGACTTCATAAAAAAAATATATACTTTTCATTTTGTAGTCTATTTAAATATTGAAATGAAAGTTTAACTATATATACAGAAATAACAATATACACGCTAATGTACAGTTGACATAATGTTATTCGAAATTTAAACCAGAAATAGAATTAATAATCAAGGAATAACTGCAATTCCAAATCATACAGCCATATTGAAATTTCATACCCGTAGATATAGACAGATCACGTATGGGAAATACATGAACGCTACTGCGTTTGTGGGAATAAATTCATTTGCCATGAATCGCCAGTGCATTGAAACAGTATAGTGGTTTTAACTTCGTATTTCAAGTCGATAAATAGAGGAAAGAGGTCGCCAAACATTGACGAACTATACTTTCAACGCTAAAGTTACAAATAAAATTGTAGAAAGCGGAAAAAGATTTAATATAAATATTTATTAACAACATTGATCGTGATTCAGATTCGCTATATTTAAAATCATTATCGTATTATTCAAAAGCTTAGCAAAACGTGAAATAGCACGAAATTAAACGTCACTAAAATGTGATATCCTTTATTAATATTCCACAAATCAACATACTTCATCCGACCATAAATATACAAATCACTCATCGAAGCGTCATACACACCGCAGGGTAGCTTAACCAAGCTGAATTATAATTAAAATGGCCGATTCCATTTGTCAACGTCATATATAATATAGCACGGCTAACAGGGATAGCGTGTAAACTATGCTACCACTGGGACATGTTTATTTACCACCGAAAGGAGTAAAATGAAAAGTAGACACGGGTCCGATAAATAATTGAAGGCTTTCGATATAGCGTCGGGAATTCCTGAACGGAGAGAGATTCTTAGGGGAGTCATCTTTCAAACCAACCCTCCTTGATACTGAATTATTCTGCAATAACACACTTGTTACGGACATTTCTCGAGGAGTGATACTTTTATGATTTACTTCAACTTTTATTGGCACTTAAAGCGAGTATACGATTTATTTTCTGTTCAATATGAGGTGAGGAGTTTAACAACTTTTTTGGAGACTGGGCGTTTCGGACGAACGACGTTTATTTACGGGGCGTTTCCTCGTAATAACGTTTTTGATAAACGCATGCGGCTCATTCCATCAATTTATCAATTCAATTACTTTATAGAGCCGACTAACTTGTATTACGGCTACATCTTATTATATTGCTTCGATGAGCTTTTGTTTAAATAAAAAAATAATAAACATAATATAAAGTCTTATGTTTTTACTGCAATTTAATTTGAATAAATGCTGAATATATTAACGATGCAAGCTTGACTCTTCGCAGAATTTCTCACATCGTATGCATACCATCCTCAATAGACGTACTAGCCGTGCCTAGTAAGTCATCGATACGTCTACTTCAGTTTGTTCGTGTTCCGTATACCGTGCCGGAACGTGATGCATATCGTGGATAGAACGATCGGAAATTATACGAGTCGAACATTAAACTACGGTACAGTGGTTTATTGACGTCACTTCCGCGGCAATAAAATCGACTTGTCTCCGAAATGCATAATTTGTACGACAGTCACGCGCATTACGCTACTAAACGGTGTCTCTGAGAACACATTTCACACTAAACTCTCCGAGGGCCGCTTTCCGATTGTAGATAAAGCATTGTTTTATGCGTTTGAATTATCATCGTCGACTATGTTTATTGCCGAGGCGATTTTAATATTGCTTTATAGAGCACGCACGTCGCCCCAGAGACGAACATTTGTCGTCACACGCCACGGCATATGTCGACAGTTCGCGTCTAGGTCTAAATAGGGAGATTATTTTTCGAGCGGTGTCCTTTGTGTGTGAAACGTTTCTAGCGAAACCATTAATTAGTGAGATATACGACGCACCCGTACCGTTTGACTCTCGATTACATCCAGCCCTTTGATGCTTGATTAATTCCGACACAGAACTGACCTATTAGGCGGCTGTTATCGGCTGCGATCTTATCGATTCAAAGCGCCGCGCACGCCGGTTTGGATAGCATCCTGGGATTCCTTGGATGCCGGTCGGGAAAAACAATGACCGAGGCGTAAGACGGAACGGGGCCAGTGTCACGTAATAGCTGGGGCTTCCGGTGCATTTATCAAAAAATTTATTCGGACATTCCTGGCGCTCCGGCGTCTGTCCCGTCGGGTGTGCCGGCATTTAATTTATCTATCACGCTGAAAATACCGGAGATCGGCGCAACGGTTATTGCCGGATCGAGGCTCAGGCCACGCACTTCCGCTATGTCAATGATTTATGGGTGCTTACGGAATTTTCGACGGTCGACGTGTGTTGTCCAATCCATTGTTGGAGAATCGCGGAATATGGACGAGGAGGATCGCCGGTGAATTATTGCTGGGGAAGGGAACTTTTGATTTCATCTTAACGCTTCCGCCGCTTTGCGACCATACAGATTTCAGAACGGATTATCCCTTTTCGAGTGAAAACGTTCACTTCAATACTGTGTGTGATTATATTCCATAATTTAAAGCTTCCTGTTTCGCCTTGTGAGATAAATACATAATGCAAAAGATTACTTCTAACATAAATAACGTATAATTATTGATTAAGGTCTGTTACTGATTTCTATTAAGATGATGTTTGTTTTTCCTTTATTGTCATATTAGCTTTGACAGCTAAGGGATCGATTACACTTACAGAATTAAAAGCGACTGCAATGCGATACCATTTGTAAAACTATGGCCAAAACTATCAATTAATAAAAGCGATTATATTACTAAAGTCTGTCTGAAATCTATATTTAAATATGACATAATTAAAAAAAAACAATGCTATAGTAAATATAAATAAGTAAAATTTTTACAAAATAGTTTACCACCATAAGTTGCTTGTCAACATTTCACAAAAGCACTGTAGACCCAGCAGAGAAGATCTTAACACTGCTTGAACATGGGTCTCAGTATGCGATAGATAGGACATCTATTTACTAGGAAAGTTTATAGACTTTAATTCCTTACGATTCAAGCCATCAACCCGCTTTGGAGCAACGTGGTGGAATAAGCTCCAAAACCTTCTCCTCACAAAGAGGAGAAGAGGCCTAAGCCCAGCAGTGGGACATTCACAAGCTGTTACTTTACTTTTACTTTACAAGCCACGAGGGCAATAAGATAACGTGTATGCAACTAGGAAAAGCAGATAATATTCTAATAAAATATATCGTAAGGTGTAAAATTAAAAATCACATTTCATCAGCATATTATTATTAAGCTAGTGTCGAGTGTCGACAAGATCTAGCCATGAATAAAATAGACTGTAATTTTATCAACATTATTATCTTAGATAAATATGCAGTAAAACTAGTTTTTTTTTCTAATAAACACTACGATCGTAAGCATCAAACGGAAATCGAACCACACTCAAACGGCAGGTGCACGTTACTATCTCAACAATGTTGACATTGAAAATGTTCAGTGAAATTTATATATAATTTCATATTCAAATAATGAATGAAAGTTGAAAGAATGTCACGAACGACCGTTTAAAGTTATTTCATTTGATACGACGACATCGCAATGTTTAATTAAGTTTTATTCACTAGTTTTGATATAAATAATACGTTATAAAATAATCATTATCACTGCCAGCGATCTATCGGAACAGACGGTTGGTTGAGTAACTGGACAGGCTGCTCAGTTACAAAACGACGTAACATATGTCGTACGCCTATTTACTTATAGTTTTTTTCAATGCAGATACACAATTAGGTTAAATATATAAAAACTCAAACAATATCTTGTTATGTTAATAAGAGTTTTACAAAAACATAAAACTAATAAGGACGTTATTTTTTCTACCTTAAGTTGCCGATAGACGTAACCTACCTGATGATATTCTCGTATCTCATCAGACATGTCTCCCAATCATTATTACACAAATTAAGACATAATATGAAGTTCTTAATCATAAGAACATCCGTAGTTTTGCCACGAGTTTCAAAAATGCATTAACATCGTCAATTGAACCTGTGAAAATTAAAAATCTTACTTAATACTCAGTAATATATAATATTCCTATATGAGTTTATTGTGCCGGCAAGACTACAACTAGATGGTCAGATCGGCTGAGTAACTTTTCAAGTGATTTCTGTACTCTCACTGACGGCCACCGACGGAAGCCGATGGAGTCAAATAATCCACACGACACTGCATAACCAATACTATGACTAGAAAGAGAGAGATAATTACCAAAAAAATTTAATATTTAGATTTAGATTCATAAATGAATTCAGTTATTTCTGCATTAATGTAGAAAAAACAAAGAAACGAATTTAACCTCTACACACTACAACATATTAACGAACAAAATTTATATAATAAACCGCACACTAATAAAGGTGCACTTATATGGTATCTTATAAAAATACGCCTACGCTTAATGTATACTACATTTTGGCTCATTTGTAAGTTAAATTGTTATAAGGACTATTCCGATAGTAATTTATTTATTTATTTAAGATCGTCGCCATATTCATAATATAAAAAGAATATTATATGACAATAGCAGGCTAGTACAATGTTACACACCATAATAATGATAAAATAATGATAACACTAAACTAAAAAAAAATAATAAAAAAAAATTATAAAAAAATTACACTGGACCCACATAGTTAAAAATACTCCAGCATCGTACTAGAAATAATATTTTGAAATGGATTTTTTAAATCTCATTTTTACTTGGTGGTAGAGCTTTTACAGGTTCAAGGGACATAATATCTTAGTTCCCAAGGTTGGTGGCGCATTGGAGATGGAACCGATGGTTAACATCTCTTACGATATCAATGGCGTTGGTGACCACTTACCAACAGGTCGCCCATATAATCGTCCGCATTTCTATGCCAAAAAAACGTCATTATTGGTTATTCAGATACATCTGCGTATCATATAGTATCGTAGTCGATCGTCTTTGCCTGGTTCTTCGTGACTTGCTCACTAATCGACGTCTCCTCCATATTTTGTTAAATCGAAAATCGTAAGCAATTACCAGATCTCTGAATATCTTTCGTCGGTCTTCACAGGTCAGTTTATTCGTTGCTCCTATTATTAATAAGTAGTAATTATAATAATTAGAAATCATATAATTAAGGGGAATACTGTACGTCATATCGCAGAGTACCGTTTTTATATTCGTGATTTAAAAACAAACCATAGGGAATTTCAAGAATTTTTCTATCACGTGAATTTTAATTTGTATCTTTGTACTATAATCTGAAACATAATTATTATCATTACGTATATTTAGTTAAAACCAAAAATATATTGCGAGTTTTTTTTTTCATTTCTCGTCAACGGTAGGGACGCTCGAATTATTTTACGATATACAATGTTAAATACATTAAAAAAAATAATCATCCAAAACTTAAAAGTTGTCCAAAAACAGTGCCACTGCTAATACAACTTAATAAAAAATTAAAACCAACGACACTGGTACTATAATTTAAACAAACAGAGTCATTACTTTCTTTGACAGGACAATTTAAATTTCAAAATCGATTTCAAATCGATTCCTAGTACAACAAAGAGCATTTCAAAATTATTTTAAATTTTTAAGGTTAATTTTAATCGGTTCCCGAGTGCATATTGCAGCTGGTAAATTCCACCGTCCCCCCTCTAGAAGCGTGAAATAATGACACATATTTGGAATAACTACTTGAAAATGATCTGGATGTATATTCATGGTTTATGTGTAGCGCAGACATTAGACAAGGATTTCATTAACAATAAGATAATCTTTTGATGACGTATGGAGCTTTTTCCCCAAAAACGCTGCAACGTGGTATGACAGACATACATGACTCAAGACATTTTCTTCACCTCCCCACTTAACGGGATGAATTATAAACACAAATGAAGCACATGTAAATTACATAAGTGGTGATTGCTCATATTTGAATACGCAGTATACCGTTAAGGATTCTAACCATCATTCAACTCCATACCGATTTAACGATGTTAAGACAATCAATGCAGTCGATACGTATTATACCTGATACAGTATAAATTCAAAAACATTTTTACAATTACGTACCATTCCACAGTTAAGAATTGTATTAAACATATTTAATGCCTCTTTCGTCTGGGCTTAACACTCGGGTCCATTAAGACTTGATAGTGTTTCTCTGTCGACAAATCTCAGAGATCAAAGTCGATCAGTGTTACATTCTCGTAATTCAGGAAACGCAGAAATACCGTATGGTCCAGCGTCAATCTCGGTGAAATCGTATTACCGACGAAGAAGATTAGGAATGGAATGGTATACACCTAGCAAATGTCTTTAATTGAAACAGACAGACTGGCCAATAGGCCGTCTATTGGTAAATGGTCAATACTGTCCATAGACATTGAGGCTGTAATAATTATTACATTATCACGCTAACAACTTGGACGTTAGTTTTTATGTATCTTGTGCCTGTAGTAATGTGTAACTCAGTCACCTTTAAAACTGTAAAACAATAATACTAATTGTCGCTGTTTTGTGGTAGAATGTATGATGAATGGGTGGTACCTACCCAGACGGGCTTGCCATACTACCAAGTTAACTGGTCAAACATTTGCGTACTTACTTTAATATTTTATTTACTAGAGGAATGGGAAACGACGACTTTCACTATAGTCATTACAATTGATATATTGAAATTACTTACAAGGGGCGTATTTATTTTCAAAAGTCGTGCTAATTCTTTACTTCGTTGTCATCGTATCAAACTACACTCAATTTCTATAATATAAAACAATTCGAAACATTTAAATTTTGGATTGCACAGATCCGCGACAAAAATGTCTACATATATAACAGACTATAGAGTCAGTTGTCGTCAAACTGTGGACCCCTCATCTAAATTCTTAATTCTCACGCACTCAAGCTGTCAGCGTAACAATGACTCTGTCAACATACAATAACTTAAACGAAACGTTCATTAAGAGCTCCATTTACGAGTAACAAGTGTATATAATTACTAGGTCACTACAAAAAAACTAATAAACTACATAATGATTTCGTTCGCAGGTGCTCGTGTGTATGTCGGTCAGCGAGGTATTTGCATTTTAATAAAGATTAATTAAAAACATAAAATGACTTCTCGCGTACAGTAAAATTTCAATATTTTAATTATAGTCTATTAAAAATGTTGTTAACGGTAAATAGAGCCCACCGTTTCAAATCTTGCTATGAAGCTAGCGAATTATTATTTTTTCAAAATGTAAATATGTTTAATTAAAAATATAGACACTGTACAAGACTGCAATTATATTTTTTACTGGCAATATATTAAAATTCCAAAACAATAAACACGTTGTTGTTAAAGTTAAGTGTAAAATAGGTGATTAGTAAATAATGCCAAGGGACCTTGGTTATATGATCTTTGGCCATATAATTGCACTTCGAACGAGAACATGACAGAATTTGGTTTTTGACATGATAACGTCTAATAAATCGATGAACGCTGGCTGCATGCACGAAAAATTGTCCCGGTACGCGCATTGTCCCGTTACGCTGATTGTACGCTTGCGCCGCATCTATCTCTCTTTCACTCGATTGCAGTCATTTCATCAATGTTTTGTTATGACGTTGTTACGTTAAACTATCGTCCGTAAACCGACTTACCAGATAACCATTTTTTTAATAATATGTTTTTAAAACATATTATGCATATTAGTATTTCTATAAGTACACCACGCCCCACTAGAAAAAAAACCATGAATTTTAGTAAGGTTTTTTTATAGAAATCGTAGAAATTGTAACTGCGTAAAGTTACCTACTTTGAAACTATTTTGGTCAACAGTATTTATAATTTTATGTTAAAAAAACTGATATAATATCGGAAATAGTTCTCAAATAAAATAGTTTAAAGTTTACAAGTATAATATTGTGATAAAAATTTTTTTTAGCTGTATTTACTAATTTGTTGTTCAGTAGTTCATTGCGACAAAAAGGAACTCTCCTAAATGTTGAAAGAAAATATTTTTAACACGTAGTGGAAGGATCGCAAATTTAATATTTTAAAAAGGTAAAAATAGAACTCATTAAATTTATAGTGGATTCGACACGAGCGGAGACCCAACCTGCGCTAGCAGAGTGTAAGAGGCCAAAGCCTGCATGAGAGGATTTCTACTTGAACAACATTCCACGAATATATGTAGTCAGTTGTGTTTTAAATTAAAAATCCATGTTAATTCCCAAGCACAGGTGGTTCAGACCATGGCCTAGGTACAAAATTACACATCGTGCAGATCAGCAATAAAAAGCCACGAACCGAACCCATCCTCTGCCAATTAAACCTTCACAAACATTCTGTAAGCCGAGATTATCGTATCGTAACAAGAATCGGGAACCAGCCTCCTTCTCGCACCGAATAAATTAAATAAAAACCATTTATAAAATAAATTAGACATTGTCACCGACGCCTGCATTTCGTTCCATCTCATTAACTTCTGAGTTTTCAATGTAGTTTTTTAAAAATTCACCGGGTCATCAAACTTATATAAACCTTGTTAAATTTAACGTTAAACTATTAATTTTATTTTATGTTTTAAGCGATTCCGCTTGTGTGTGTTAATTAAATTAAGTCGATTAATTAATTAGGATTGTTCGAATCACAATAAATTTGGGTAATTATATTAAGAAAACTGATGGGTATGGGCGGTACCCATCATCAGATCAGCTCCAATCGTTGTAATTCGTAAATATCACTTTTCTAACCTGCACACAATGGAGTTTGATAACTCTTACTTGCGTTACTTACTTACAAACTACTTCCTTGCTATTTGGTGATTTGTATTTCTACTACGGCAGCACTGCAGTTCTCAATGGAAAATGTCCATTCTTAAAGTATACGTGCAAACACAGATCTCCATTTTCTCGCGCTCAAAATCCGATGAAATGACAAGCAGATACCGAGAGAACGTCACGCGACCGGAGAGTTATTGAGTAAAGGCCCGCATTATAAGTAAAATTGAAACTCGATTTACAGTATAATTTAAGACCAAGTTGTAATAATAAATTTATTTCCGAAAATTATGTAAACCATCATATTCTCGTTTCAAACTATTTAATTAGTTATTATTTTTTTAGCCTTGTTTTACAAGTAACCATTATTTAGACGATTAAAAATATGTGTTATTTATACTATTATAAATGCGAAAGTAACTCTATCTGTTACGATTTCACGACCAGGACACGATGCCGATTTTGATAAAATTTGGTATGTAGTAAGCTGGAACCCCTACGACGTCCCCTCCCCCTCCCCGTCCCTTACCACAAGAGGGCGAAGCCGCAGACGAACACTAGTTTCAAATAAATGTAATTCAGAAATAATATCTACTGACCATGTCATAAAATCGACTTCGAAAAACATACTTGTTTAGATCTGTATCAGAATATAAATTTTATTAGCAATTTTATTTCAATTTTATAAAGATTTTATAACGGAAATAAAACTGTTTTAATAATCGCAGACATAAAAGAATAAACAGCAGCCTCAAATTTTTCAACACAACGATAAAAAATCTAATTAAAGGGCTTTGTTTATCTGGGTAAGTACCGTCAACTCGTGTAAAAGGGTGAGTGAGCCAGTGTAATTACAGATAATAGTGATAAAACATCTTAGATCCCATTGGTGGTCCACTGAAGGTGTAAAAAGTTATTAATTAAAATTATAGCGCAGGTATGAGTAGAATTACTATTACACATCCAACATTCTTATCCAACATTCAGAAATAAAAATAATAAAGTAATCTGTTGTTTATTTTACTACACCTATTTATTAATTTTATAAGAGGCAGCTTACAATTGTTAAGCAAACAAACAGCGATGGGAAATAAAATAAAGTCAAAAAATCGTTTTGAAGATTTAAATTTTTATACTTTATACAATCATATATTATAAATATAATCTAATAATAAAAATATCATTGTTTTATATATCATTGAAAAATATTCTTCGATAAAAATAAACTATTCTTTTAAAGATTTCTTATTCTTTAATTACGATTATTATGAAGGAATATATGTGGGTAATGGCTCTCACGGTTATTTGTAAAATGTGTCACATATATCGATTATACAATTCATATATTACATTAATTTGATTGTTATGGACTTTTTTTAAAAGTGTTAAAGAACTTTTTTAAATACTTTCATTCGTGTTTAATCCGTGTCATGCGCGGCGGTGAAGGAGACTTGCATGTGTTGGGTAATAATCTATCCATATGTTCTTCTACCAACCCGCATCGGAGAAGCGTGGTGTAGCTCCCAACATTCTCGCTATGCTTTTACTTACCCACTGGTAAAAAACATATTGTACATTGTTATTACTTTAGAAAAAAACACGTATACTTTGAATCTTAATAGTAAACTATGCAAATTATAGCACAATTAATTCTAAACGCGTCCCTTGCTGATTGCCAACATATGATATGACCAAACATAAGCATTCTTGTGATATGCTTCCAGTAAAAAGTGAAAAAAAATTTGACGGTATCTTAACAAATACGAATTTGACACGCAATACGAGTCTAAATGAAACACATTTTTAACCAGCTAATTAAATGGTCGATATTCAATATCACCTCATTAACACGATGTGATTTGTAACATAAAGCTGCGTCTCCAATAATGGGAAACTTATAAATTTGTATCCATAATAATGTTGTGTATTGCATCTAGTTGTGACATGTTGATAAACATGATAGTGTTATCTACACGTTGGTGACCTGCAGGATGGTTGATTGGTATTTCAATGAGAACGCACCCTTTGAGAAACCAAAAAACTGTTTATAACTGATGTTATGATTGTATAAATCTATCCAATTAACGGATCCGTTTTAAGATGGATAAAATAATTAGATTTTACAGATAAATAATTACCTGTGTAAACCGGCACCTTGCCCGGATAAAGTTCTGTCAAATGTTTATCCACCATTCTTTACTCAGTCGAAAAAAATCACTAACTGTATAGCAAATCAATAAACACAGTATTCTTTTTCCATTTTTACTAAATATTAGCCTCGACTTAAAATCCTCATTTTAATATTTTTATTTAATTTAATCTTAGAATTTGAAACTTATCTTGACCGTATTCAGACAGCGTAGTGCAGTAAGTATAAAATTTTCAAAATGAGACCCTTCCTCTGTGGGACATTTGCAGGTTACTTCACTTTTACTTTTATTAAAATTGGGACCAAAGTTGTATATATTATATATTATATGTATATATTAATTTTGTTTCATATTCATGAAATCTTTCATAATGATCATCTTTTATTTCAGGAGGAACTTAATTGCTTAGTTTAAGTAATTACCATGCCCTGAGAAAATAATAAGTCCGCTGTTAATTGTCAAAGATTGTTGAATGTTAAACGCCTTCTAACTATGGGAAGAAGAAATTCACCACTAGTGTTCCAATATAAGCATTTTTCGATAATAAAACATAAGTGTCAAAACACTTCAAGTCAATAAGATTTTCGCACGTATTCCAACCAACTTTTGTAATTTTTAACCGACTTCAAAAAAAGGAGGGGGTTATCAATTCGTCTGTATGTTTTTTTTCTGTTATTTTTTTATTTGATATACATTTCATTCCCCTCGTTTAATAATGAATACACTGATAATAAAATTTAAAAATTTATAAATTTTCGACGATCAATAATTAATATCGATAAATCAGAATCAAAACTATGACTAACAAACTTTGCCCCTGTTTTTGACGCTCCGAGGATGCGTTGTACAATGTAGTTACAAATACGAAGTTGTCACGCGACGGCTAATCAGCGATCGCAATGTACTCCGCTACTCTGAGCTTATTTATGCGTCTCAGTTATCGAACGACAAGTTTTTATTAAGAGTCCGCGCTTGTTATAATTCATACGTTCAGTCGCCGCCTAAATTATATCGCTTGCGTTGATAATGTCGAATATCGGGTGTAGCCGAACGAAAACGTTTGTAAAATTTAAATTAAGGAAAGGTAAATTATCTTCCGTTCACAAGAGGAATATTTGGAGTGTAGCCCATCACGCTACTTCAACTTCTACCCGATGATTTCTTTCAACTCCAAACATGAGATGAATAATTAAAATGTAACCAATATATTATCAGATAATGTGCCGTCAAGCTCGTGGAGGTCGAGAGGAGACAAGAAAACTTAGTAGGCCAGATTTGAATCCGATATTTCCGGTTAAAATTCGCGAGTGTTATCCTCACTTTGTCCTAATGGAAAGAGAGTAGAACAAAAAAAAAAATTGACCTTTCCTACTACACTATATATGAGCTTACTATAGTACACTTGTTTAAGCTCTAAACGAACCTGTATTTTGCGGGATTCTTACAAAAAAAAATAAACTTATTAAAGATGTATGAGTATGTAGCTGAAAATGCTTGACAGAAGAATTTAAAAAAATCTTAAACTCTTTTTCATAATCGTGTTAATTGTACTGACCTAACCTAAATCGCTCTAGTTCTCGAAGTTTTTTCTAATTTGTTTTTTAAAATTGTAATTAAATATACATTTTTTACTACTTCAATAATCAAGTCAACATTTAAATAAACATATTTAAATTTAGAATTCACACCTGCCCTTTGAAACTGTAGTCTTGAACATTTTTTAATTTTATTTTTTCTAAATAAATATTAAAAGAAAATATCAAAGTTACTTAATAAAAGAACAAAAATTTGCTCTCATGAAGTAACCCTGCTCTATTGCAGTACATTGTAATATGCCAATGTTGATTCAACGCCTTTAAACGTCAATACAAAAAATAACGTCTTAATTATGATAGTGCACGGTTTATCATCTATTAAGTGTATGAGTTTAATTCGGTCCGAGAGGATAAACAAACTCGTATTATTTATAATGAAACGTATGGTAGCATCGTGTGGCATTCTCCGCATCACGTGAACTAAATGCATGGTTACACGTTCCTCCCACTACGAGCCCCACTCGCTACTATTGGCTCTCTGAGATCAGACGCCGCCTCCACTCCTGCACACATTTTACCTCAAAACAACTCCATCGACTCAATAAACAAGACTTGAAGCCCATTGTCTCAGCACCATTATGCCGACATCGATGTAGCGCGCACCCGTCATAGATTAGTAATAGAGTGAAAAAAAAACAGCCGACTCGACTCATTACGGAGCGCTTATAGTCGACCAGTTGCGACGCAACTCAAAAGTCTCCGTGTATTTTTGTTGGAGTATATTCGACGTAAATTTCCTCGTTAATAAAGAAATAGCATTTATTATTACTTGATGAGAACGGTCGGTAACTCGGTACGCGATTGACAAGGTCCGTAAGATGAGGGTCCGGTTCCGCGAGGCTCTAGCGGCGAGGCGCCGGCTCCCGGCGTCGGGAAGGTGTGATCGTGCGAGGGGGTGCCACGGCGAGAGGGGGAGGGAAGGAACACAGTTCCTCGCTAACGCCCGCGCTCCCCGACAAAAAGTCGAAGATGGAACGAAGCAACAACCGCAGCTCGCCTCCACGCGGATAAAATCGACATAGAATTAAAGAGAAATACAAAAATCACTCATTGTTCTCATAAAATGAATGTGCCGGGAGTTGAATGTGAGGCTTTTTGTGAAAATATTCTCATACTTTTAAATGGGATCTCGTGTGGCGCCTTCTAATGGATCGTTCTTTTTGCATCGGCGCGGACGCCGGGCAGCGCTAGTCGCTGGTGACTGTGTGTCACCTTTTTATTTCGCTGTTTTGGATGTAAATTAAACAGTTTAGGCGGCATTGTTTTCAGAGACGAACGATCGGAAAGGAAATATTTCATTACCTTCTTTTTACTTTTTTCTTTCACTAATTCCTTGGCCTTTTATTTATAAGCCTCTCATTAGGAAACGCTTTACACTATTATGACTAATATATATTATATAACATAGTGCATTCTAAATAGCCTTAAGCACTTATATGGCTTAACGTAGCAGCCTTTGTAATTATTAATCTGGTTACTATTTGTCCGCAACACTGTATGTAAGCCAATTTTCTTTTAACTCCATCCTTTAAATATACTGATAACTAAAATTAATTTAAAATATTGCATGAGTTCTCATTAGGACATTAAAACAATTTTAAATGATTTTTCAAATAATCTTTATTTGCAGCAAAGGCTCAATCAGAAAATAGATTTTAAAACTTTTAATAATAATTACCATGTACTAATTATATGTAATAATTTCACGATATTTAAAGGCAGCAATTAAGAAAAATTTCGATATCCAAATAATATGGGAAAATGTTTAAGATGCTTGAACCATGTTTTCATACACTTTAGTTAAGACAATTCTAATTTTTACTGTTGTAATTAAATAAAGAGTGTTAATAAATCAGTGCTTGACGGTAAAGGAAAATCTCATGACGGAATCTGCATAATATGTCTAACTTTACTGAACTTTTGCCATATGTGTATCCATCAACCAACATTGGAGCAGCGGCAGCGTGGTGAGATAAGCTCCAAACCTTCTCGAAAAAAGGAGATGAGGCTCTAGCCCAGCAGGAAGTCAGTTACAGGTTTACATTTCAGGTACATTACAGGTGTACTACTGTAAAAAAAAACCAATGTATATTATATTCTATTTATTGGAATAAATTTTACAATCACTTTGGAATCATTTTCATGGTTAAAAAAAAACAAAAGCTATTTAATATAAGATAGTAGATTCTACATAGAATACCCGGTAGTTATTTTTTCCAATTAAATTACATAGGTATATTAATTAAATATAATTAAATGATTACTAACGCTTTTTTGTAATATATATTATCTTGTATAGTAGTATGCCTTGTTATCAAATATATTTTTAATCAGTATTGTAATTTATTAATTGGCACAGCTTACAATGTCTACGGAATTTTATTATAGAAACAAGTAAATTGTCTCGAAAGGAGTTTCTTGACTTTGTAGAAACTTGAATGAGTTTATCACAATTTAAAATGAGGAATGAAATAACTCAATAATTGATAATAAGCAAAACCAATTTTTTAGGTACTTAGGTACACTTACGATGAGTATTTAATTCAGCCGCCAAATACGTTCAGGTTTCCGGTTTGGAGTGTGAGTATCACTGTAATTGCATTAAAAATTGTGCCCAACAAGATACACCTTGGTTACTTTAGTTGGCAGCGAATTGGCGGTGTTAAGCGTTATTAACATTTCATTGGATGACCATAACCGTCGGATGGCCAATTTTGACTTCCTATACTAATGGCCATTGAAATTGCATAAGAAACGTTTGGTTATGGGTTTGACCACTTTGTAGAAGTACATTATTATGTTCGTAGTATAAGCGATTATTATACTAAGACAAACTGTTAATGATTTAAAATTAATCTTGTCATTTCTTGTTTATTATTTTCTTCCTTTTTTGATGCTGGAAGCGTGAGACCCGCAAGAGAGGCTTATGTGAAGCCCCTGGTGAACTAGCGGTACCCGCTGTCCTAGAAAAACGCAACGAGATCGCTTACTCAGTCTACTCTTGCTCCAGGGCGGGCCTCCAATTTGTTGAAGGTGTCTCTGGATACCACTCACTCCCTGTTAGGCTCTTCCCCAGAGATGCGCGTAACGATATTGCATATTAACCATTGCATCTTGTAATTAATGTAAATATTGTTTTTCTAGATATTTCAAAGCAAAACAATTTATAATAAAATAGCTCTATTATTCTACAACTTCCCAAGGTAACGAGAAATATAAATATGGTAATTTAATTTAAGAAACGATTCCTTATTTCGTGATAAGCGGCAAGAACAAACAAACAAACAATACATAAGCTTTTGTGTAATTTTATGACGATTTCATGAAGATGATAATACATTTTTTATAGAAATAAAATTGAATATTTTTATAATAAAATGTGAATAATACTAAAATATAAACTACCAACGCCGCGTTGTTGTAGCAAATAGTTTTAATGTCACTAGTTAATCATTTTCCCTCTATCCTTCGTCCGTAAGTGAGTTTGGACAGGTGTCGGGGCTATATCCTTTTCTGTACCTCTGAATACCTGACAATGTGTATGTAAAATTTCATCATAAGTAACTAAGTAGAAATAAGATTTGAAAATGTAACAAACGATTAAATCGTCTCATTCATATTGATTAACATTTATGTCGAGAAATAAGTAATTATAAGTAGTGCGGGAATCTCGGAGAACACGTAAAGTCGTTACTCGTGCGCCTGAACTCTTTTCGGTCTTGACTGATTACGGATAATTGATGATGATTAGGAGAGGTAGAGAGTATGCCTATGGACAAATGTGCATACAGATGTGTAATTTTTTTCAATGTATAGATAGGCGGACGACCTTATGGCCACCTGATGGTAAATGGTCACGCCATAATGATAGACATTTGCATTGTAAGAAATGTTAACCATCGCTTACATCGCCAATGCGCCACCAATTTTGGGAACTAAGATGTTATGTCCCTTGTGCGTGTAATTACACTGGCCCTTCAAACCGGAACACAACAATAACAAGTACTGCTGTTTTGCGGTAGAATATCTGATGAGTTGGTGGTACCTACAAATTTATAACATTTGTTTAAATTTATTACAATATCAAATCTTATAAACTACTAAAACATAATGTAAACACCACGCGCATTAAAAGATTAAAATACATTATCTTACAACAATATACAAAAGTAGATCTAAATTAGTAATGGAAATAAATATCTACCTTAAACTTGGGTTTATTAAAAATATGATTGTACTATCTAAAAATAATTTTTTGAACCAAAAATAACCAAAAGCTATTGACTCAATTCTTTCCGAATCGATATCCGGTACCCGGGAAAGAATTAATTTTATTATTTTGAAATAAAATGTAAATAAGAAAACTTACTTAGTATTAGATTGTTTCATTTAACAGATATAAGGTAATAAATTATTAACAATAAATATCTTCAACCGGTAAATCTATTCTGTAAAAAAACTGAAAAACGAAAGTGAAATATAAAATTGAACTCTGACATGCGATATTGAAAACAATAATTATGATAATTTAATGACCCAAGCATCAATTTTGCCTGAGTACATAAGTCGTTTATAATATTTAATTTTGAAACTCACAATTTAATTCATGATATGAGTATACTCAGTAAAAGTACCTATGAACAGTTTATTTTTGGAAACAAAGTTTGTTATTACGTACAATGAGTATAGTACTGTTAAGCTAAGCATAAATCTGTTACATGAATTATTATGAGAAGTACGGAATAAGAATTGGTTTATATTTTTCAGATATATATATAAATCATCGTTAACCAATTGTCTTAAAACTTAGATTTATCTGTAATCACCAGAAATTAATAACTGGCTTTGAGTGCTTCTAACGAATAAGCTGTATCAATAACGAGCAATATTAGTATTCGATTCAATAATATGATAACGTGGACGAACATTACAACTATATTATTAATATTATACTGCATTATATATAAAAATAATTTTTGTTTTGATAAAAATGACTTTAAAAGAATGTTGATATATTATTACAGTATAAAATACATGAAAATATCACTTACTTTTTCAATAAAGTATTTTTTTTATCCATTAAATCTTCATATTCTTCTATATCTTTACTAATCTCTGAAAATTAAAACAAGTGGTGGTAAATCTCTGATACTAGTTAAGTTTGTTTTAAACGGTATAATATCAGCCTTTTTTAAGTCCATGTCAAATCTTAAATTGAAATTTGATAATACGTTTTTGTCGATAAGAATTTAACTCTTTTTAAGTCGCTTCTGTGTTCACTTCGTGATCTAATTTCATTTTTTATTCGATATCGTCACACCGTCTTTTTTAAATTTCATAGCAAAATTTTTGAACTAAATAAGACGATGCGTGGTCAGCCCCTACAAGAAGTAAATGTCGGGGGATACTCAAACAAGACCGGCCATCGTGGAAATCCGTGGAAGCCATTGTCCAGCATTGGACGTATTCCGGCTGATATGCTGAGGAGAAATTGATAAGGTTTTAATATGTATTTATCACATAAATAACTTGTAACTTAAATACAAAATTTTATTACCATATTATATAACATACAAATATGTTATAAATTACTATCATTTAAGTATTATAAAACTATTAGAAACATTCAGGATAATTGTATGATTGTTTATAATCTAAACTTCTTCGTTTTCAAATTGAAATTATCATTAACTAAGAAGACTTTTCTTGGCACTTTTGAATCGTCATGTTACAGGAATAAGATTGGATTCTTCGGAGAATAGTGGTGAACCGTTAAGAATAGTGGTGGTAGAGCTTTGTGGAAGCTCGTCTGGGTAGATACCACCTACTCATCAGATATTCTACCGCAAAAAAGCAGCACTTGGTATTGTTGTGTTCCGGTTTGAAGGGTGACTGAGCCAGTGTAATTAAAGGCACAAGGGACATAACACTTTAGTTACAAATTACAAGGTCGGTAGGGCATTAGCGATGTAAGCGATGGTTAACATTTCTTACAATGCCAATGTTTTGTGCGTTGGTGATCAGTTACCATCAGGTGGCCCATGCGGCCACCCACCCACTTTACTATAAAAACAAATCTTAGTTACCCTCTTTAAAAATGATTCAATTACGTACATTTAAACTATTAATACTTTATTATCTATTTATACGTATAGGTATAATATACTAGTTTCCGCCCGCGTTTTACGGAGCGTGGAGGTCACCTGGTGTTCTTACTAGGGGTTCAAGCTTGCCTCATACCAAAATTCAAAACAATCGGTTCTATGGTTGCCGTGAAATCATAACAGACAGACTGATATTTGCATTTATATAAGCATAGATAAGCCTTTCCAATGAAAACTAGTAAATAGGATTAAATTGCTGCATATTTTTCTATAATAAGATTAAACTGCAGGTGTTTTTTAGATTTCAATCTTAAATCTGTTTACTTATTATGCATAAAAAAGTTATAATGGTGTATAACGAAGATAATAGTTGTACAAAAAGTGTTTAAATATCGACCAAATTAAACAAATTAGAAATAAATACCATCAAGTAAATGCTGGACTTATTATTATTATTTATTTGTTCGGATTCGAATCCAAGATCTTTTCGTGTCTAACACTGGACTGTCTCAGCACACATTAAAACTACGAGTATACGATGCAAAATTTTAATTAGTACCATTAATTTATTATATTACTTAAGTTACGATTGCTAAGACTGGAAGTTTTCCTAAAAAAATATTTGTAAACAGCTCTTAGACGAAGAGCCAGACGTAGTCAAGGGTCGGAACCAGTTAAAGTGATGTCTCCATTTTAAATAGACCCGAGTATTCCCGATGCATGAGCGTTCATTTGTTTGTCGAGTGCAGTGTATATAAATAATAAAACTACAGCCGGAGTCGTGATGCAACGTTCTCGGTAATGGAGCCCTGACGCTAAGTTTGTACCGAGACCTAATCAAGATCGTTCTCTCTTTTTATTGGTCAAAGTACATCTCATTTACTGTCATTCCCAGCTTTCGTGAACACTCTACGCTACGCTGGTAAAGTTTCTAAGTTTCAGTCCATTTGTGTTTCTGTGTGAGTTTGCATGTGGAATTGAAACTAGGTATGTATGTATTGAAAGCTACGATATTTAAAATTGTTTATTTCTGACTTGTTTGTTTAGTTGTTTTATTTTTGTGCTCAATAATATGAACAATATCAATGGTGGTTTTTTAAAGGAAAATTAGAAAATTACTAATATTCCTATTTACCTCCAATTATAATAGACCAAGGAATCGAACCTGCGACTTGCGACTGCGACTAGGCGGCACGTAGACCATTGCGCTTTCGATGCTTTGTGCATCTACATGGTACATTGGTTAAAATAATATGATTTCAGAGATACTAAAATTAACTTTGGAAAAATTCAAATGACATTAGATTAGAATCAGTTGTTTACTTTAAAATAATCAATTTTAGAGAAAACGACATAATTATGTACGATAAAGCGAAGCGGAGGCCACACTTACGCAAAATCAACCCTTTACAGCCTTAAGAAAATCACGCACGTGTGATCGTATCGTTATACATAGTGGTTGGAGCGCGTGAATCTTAACCGATGGTCGCAGGTTCAGCTCCAAAACCATTTCCTCAAAAAAAAGAGAAGAGACCTTAGCCCAGCAGTAGAACATTCTTTATTAAGCCACGAACAGTAAGGCTTACCTGATGGAAAGTGACTACCAGCGCCCATGGTCATATGCAACACCCGATAGCTTGAAAGTGCGTTGCCGGTCTTTGAGCAACGAGCACGCTAGTTTTCTGAATTATTTTTAAGTCATTTTTCACCCACTTTTTTATTGTATAGGTAGGCGGACGAGCATATGGGTCACCTGATGGTAAATGGTCACCAACGCCCATAGACATTGGCATTGAAAGAAATGTTAACCATCGCTTAGATCGGCAATGCGCCACCTACCTTGGGAGCTAAGATGTTATATCCCTTGTGCCTGTAATTACACTGGCTCACTCACCCTTCAAACCGGAACACAACAGTACCAAGTACTGCTTTTTTGCGGTAGAATATCTGATGAGTGGGTGGTACCTACCCAGACGAGCCTACACAAAGCTCTACCACCAAGTGTACTTAATTTTACTTACATAATGTATACACTATATTTAGTACATATAGCTAATGTAGGTATACAATGAATTACTACCTTAATCGTAGGGGTCTTGCAATGTATTAGAAATGAATCATTTTTTTACTTTAAACGCTAATACTAATATAAAATATAGGTTATCCTTATTGTATTTTATATACTTTAAAAGGTCATATTTTAAAAGGTCATGTTTGCTTTATAGGAGAATATATTATATTAATTTCTTATATTGTATATTAATATTAAGCATGAGCCAAGTACATCTATGTTCAATCCTTACAGCGGGTTTATATCTGATAAAGTTTCATGTCGTATCGCTTATAATTCATTTCGTGTTCATAGGTGACAGAAAGAACGTTAGGCAATGTGCCTGTATTGAGTGATATCCACCCACGGGGAGTATGCCCTTAACCTTCTTAACACAGAATGCATCGCCCAGCAGCGACACATTTACAGACTACTTACTTATAGCATTTTTTGACGCAAAATCAAAATCAAATATCTTTATTTAATGTTGAAGTGTTACACTTTCTTATTGATTGTCATAAATCTACCACCGGTTCGGAAATAAACATCAGACCTGAGAAGAACCAGCGAAAGAAACTCAGCGGGATTTTTTCTTTTCTTCAGCTCATTTTTTACAATATTTATATAATATTATGTAATAACAATACAATAATAATATTCTTCTTTATTTGAAACAACCTGGAGGCGACCATTTCATTCCCAAGGTGCACACCTTCCATCATTCCAAACATCTAAAAAGTCATTGATTGTATAATATCCTTTAACACACAAGCGTTCCTTAACACTCGTTTTAAATTTCGCAATTGAATATTTTTGAACGCTTTCTGGGATCCTGTTGTAAAAGACTTTGAAGTAATATAAAACCATTAATAATTTAAACAGTATCATATCTAAAAGAAACAAGTATCACATAAAGGGTCATTTGAAAATGTTCATTATCGTCTAAGAACGATAAACGATTTTCAAAACAATCGTCTGTGATCGGCCTAATGCATATCACCACGAAGCCGTGCACTCACCGACGTTACAAACTGTCGATTAAGATTAACCCCATCAATTTTAGATAAGGCCTGCTTAGACCGTACCCTGTGTGGTCAGAGATACCTACCGTTTGTATCTATGAATGAACCAGTTACTATAAATGGTAATTTAAGTGTTCGATTCGATGAAATCGGAATACAATTTTTATTTTAATATTGTTAACTTAAGATAACTTAAGTTTGATACTTTGTTGGATATCTATACATTCAAATTAATGAAAATAATTATCAACACATAATTGCATTTCTTATGAATGACCAAAGTTCATCTAATTTTAGAATCATCATTTCGAAATAGTAGATGCAGTAAACTTTGTTGTTGTATTGATTTGTGAAAATTACGATTACGACTTCTTGCTTGACAATATTTTAAGATTTTGATATTGAAGGAAATTGGTTTTGAGATTCTATATTTGAGTAACTACTTTAGTAGTAGCTTTTTAAAGTAACCCTACAGTTTGCCTTGTTTCGGTCTATTCATAATCTACAAAGGTATCGAGACAAATATATGCAAAAAATAAGTGAATTGATAACTAATTCCATGTTTGAAATCCGATAAAATTGTTTTTACTTGATAAATTATTATTTATGTTTCAATATATAGTATTGTTATAATCAAAAATCAATATCAAAATATTCGTTATCCAAACAAGTTCAAACAGTCATTTTTTTGTATCATCGGTTTACACGATTAAATTGAAAATTCTCGGTTTTCCAACAATCATATTTATACGCCAATTCAATGCGAATATATTTAATCGTTAAAATAGTTGTCAAGTCATGTTTTGAACTGTTAACAAATTGTCAGAAAATCTCAAACGATTGCACAATTTTTTAATAATATTTTTCACTTATACACAGTTTTTATTAGCAACACGTATCGACAACATTCTGTTGTGGATTTGCTGTTTGGTGAGTGTGACACCACTATATTAATTATAGTAGATAAGTAAATAAGGATCCGCATATAAGGATAGCTAGGACGTACTACTGCTTTTAATTTTCATATTAAAAACAGTTAATAAAATCTCTATTACATAATATGTATACATCAAATTATAAATTTATTTTCCATTCGGTCATATCGTATATTAAATTTTAGTGTTTGTTTAAAGAAAAATTGACACTTAATAGAATTAACGTTTAAACTCCGAGAAGGCTCTCCTGTGAAGTGGCTTGAAGGCGTAACTGCCATTTTGTAAAATGTTATAAGTGGGAATTATTTATCTCAAAGTAGGCTATCATGGTACGAATGTTTGACTTGTCATTTGAGATCCATTTTATTTCCTATTATAAATGTGCTGTATATATTAATATGTTGAAAAGCTTTATTTTTTATATATAACTTTTTTTTAAAGGATTGGTAGTAGGCTGAGCATATGGGCCACCTGATGGTAAGTGGTCACCAACGCCCTTAAACATTGGCGGTGTAAGAATATTTACCATTGCTTACATCGTCAATGTGCCACCAACCTTGGAAACCAGTTATATCCCTTGTGCCTGTAATTAAACTGGCTCACTCACCCTGGTACACAACAATAACAAGTGATGCTGTTTTGCGGTAGAACATCTGATGAGTGGGTGGTACCTATCCAGACAAGCTTGCACAAAGCTCTATGACCAAATCACAACATACACTAATCCTTCTATAAAAATCCTAGTCTCGTTTGTTATTCTACTTAGTTTCTCAGACGATGGGTAGAACTAAACTCTAAGTGACAAATGAAAATGAAGTGACGCTAGTTTATACACCAAAAAGGATACTTTTAAGAAAATAAAGATATATTCATCTTGTATAGACTAGCTCATGACAAAATCAATTTATCTCGCAGTGGGCCAGCGTGTTAAAAAGCTCCAAACCTTCTCCTAAAGAAGAGAGATAACTTTTTCCCAGCTGTGGGGACTTGACAATATGTAAATGTATTTTTTATATATTTTAAATTTTTCGAATTTATAGATCTTTATGACTATTTACTGTCTAATTGCGTGTATCTATTATCAGCTTGTTAGTAACATTTTTTTAAAAATATATTTTAAATTATTCGTAAGTCGTAATGATATGATAATCCTAAAGAATAGTGAAATGTTTTAAAACCCATAAAAAACTTAAATAATAAACCCATGTGACATGGGCTTTGTACCAGCACCCGTTCGCTAACAATTTCAATCCATAGTGTTCGCTTCGCGTGATCAGAAAAAGTTAGTAGGACTCAACTTCGACTTGTTACCCTAATTTCATTTTAACGTTTTTCGTTTTCTTTCATTTTGCATTCGTTACAGTGATTTATAGCGTACCTTTAGAACCCCGCTTTGTGCCGCAACGCGTCTTTGACTATTTTTTGTAACGGTTAGTAATAAAATTTGAAAGGTTATTACCCCTGATATAACTGAAGTTTGAATGTCTTTTAGTCTGTGGTATTTCAGGCGCTTATCAGATATTTTCAAGATTTTTGATTTTTGATTTACTTGATTAATTAACGAAGGCTTTTATTGTATTTTTTTTATTACTAGAAATTATTACATAGACATATTGTAGGTATACTATAGAGATAATAAAAAAACATTGACTCGATATTCGTCGATTTCCATTAAGAATATATATATATTTGATCATATTTAGTAAATTGATCGTGTAATGAAGGGTAACTAATGAGTTTCATGTAGGTTGTCGGGAAAGCAAACGTTATAAGCCGTTATATTATATATTAAATCACGATTCAGAAATGCTTGATTTTTTTTCGTTTAATAACGTTATTTTTTTATTTGAGTGTTTTATTACTGCTAAGAATATCATTATTGTGAGATGTATTCTTATTATTACTACCAGAATAAATTTAGTTTTTAGTTTTTCCGTATAGTGATTTTAATTCATCGTTAAATATGTAATTAGGGTTTTATCAAAATCGTTAGTAATAAATAATGATTACCAATACAAATAGATAAGATTCAGCAATTATGTTAAAAGAATGTTAAATCGGTCTTTAACTATAGATAAATTTTTAAGATTGCCCAAAGGGAATCTAAAAACGACAAATCTAAGCGATCTGCCGCAATTCTCCCACGTAAACGGTCCGCCATTATAACGTCGAACATTCTTGCCGAAAGTGGCTGTAAAATTTCTTACTGTTGCCATTTTATTACGCTGCCAACTTCCACTCTAATATGCGGCAAAAAAATGTTTACAAAAAACAGGCGCCACCAAAGAGAATCTCGAGATGAACGGGCGTCGACAAGCTCCAACTCAAATTTTGCATATACTGTTTAAACTATTTTCGCGTTACCTATAATACAATAAAGTTGATAATAGCGTGCACACGTTTGAATTATGGATGCCATTGTTCCACAGTTCGGCAGTCGGATGCTTATATTATCGTGTAGCGTATTTTTTACGTGTACCTTTTGTAGTTTTGGGTTTGTGTTAAAATACACACCTAAGTACCATTAGCTATAAACACAGTCCTTTGTGTCTACCAATGGAAGAAATAAGGGCAATAAAGTGGGAAGATTGAGGTACTGAGCGGATATCACGTTAGTGTGGAGTGCGCTTGTCTTTGGACGGACAAAATATATAATAGCTAACGATATAAGCGTGTTAAATACAGATATCGGTGATTTATACATATTTATTATTAGTTACATTTTTAAATTCTAAAGAGAACATTTAACAGAACCAAGATATATATTATATAATATATATAAGTATTTCAGGTGTCATTAATTCTAACCGAATAATATAGGTTCAAGCCTAGGCAAACTTCAGTCTGTCTATCTGGTTTGTGTGCTCCAGTCCTAAGCATTCTCAATACAGAAGAAGTCTTTGCCCAGCAGTGGGCCAATATCAAAATGACACTTTACATTTTTAACTTGAAATCAAAATAAAGAAAGGATGAACAAAAAACAATAACACAAACAAAGTGTCAATTTAAATACCAGTAGCAAATATAAATATTAACTAATGCAAATACAAACATCATAGAGTTCACACGCAAACGCAATATAAACTGCAAAGCTATGAATTGGATACAAAAACGTAAACTAAAACAAACAAACACGAAGAAGCCGATTCTATAGTTCTTTAAATCTGAACAAAGCGGCAGCGCCTACGCAGCCAGAGTGCCTCCCGCCCCTCTGCCCCCGAGTTCACTGTGGCGCCTTATTATGTTAGCTTTGTTTTCAAATTTAATTGGCCCCTCACAGATAAGCTATCTTGATAATAAACGACTACCAATAAACCGGGGTACGGGAACAAGCGACTGCTGAAGATAAGATTCCCTCTGAATGACATTTAATAGTAGCGTAGAACATACCTGAATTGATAGCGGTATGGATGTAATTCATATCATCCTACCTGCCTTCGCTATATGGAGGCTTTACAAGTAACTATGTCCCAACTAACTGGGCTAGTTTGAAACCTGAACACATTTATAAATAACCAAATCATGCTACTTAAAGTACGTAATAATGATCTTATGTAATTTCAGTAAGTAAGTACATTAATAATTATTATCGGTGCATTCATTTTATAGACAACTTGGATAGAACTACACTTTGAATGTAAGTTTTTTTAGAGAAGTCACATCTACTCGCTAGTCCTTTGTTGCAAATGTATTTGTGGTATTATTACCACTAGCATCAAGTTCGAAAATTCAGAAAAACTTCAGTTTTAGATTTTCTGTATGTAAGAGGGGGCTCACCTAATGGAAAGTGACTACCACCGCCCATGGACATCTCCAGCAGGGCAGCGAGGGCTTGCAGGTGCGTTGGAGATTGGGAAATTATAAAAGTATATGTGTAGCGATAATGAAGTCTTTAATTATGAATACTATCGTAACACATATTATAACCCTATTGGTTTACGCGGCGTACAACTGTAAGTCAGCATGATTGTTTTGACTTTTTCGACAAACGTCGGCGTATTTCAGCCTATTTACAAAATTATTAAAAAAACATGAATGAACTTTAAATCTAAAGCTCCCGAATCACTCCGACCGGTAGTGAAAACCGTACGGAAATCCATTTAGTAGTCTTTTAATTTATCGCTTTCAGACAGACAGACAGACGCGCCGACGGAGGACATTTGTTTTATAATATGTAGTGCTATTATTGGTACTTTAGAATGTTGCTTATCGAAAAGTCTTTAAATTTAAACTTATATTGTGAGAAAAAAATATATCATATTTTTATTTCGACGAAAATCTTGCGTAGTCAGCGTTGCATAGTCAGAAATTTCTATTGAGACAGTAAGAACTACTTCGAGTTTAGTCAGGAAAACATTTTAAGCCAACCTAACAATATTCAAGAATTTCACATGAATTTATAATGTATTGACTATTGAGACGAAGTTCAACGCTGGCTTTTTTAGAACTTTTCTTATAATTTGTCATATCTAATACTACTTAAGCGGTATATGATTGTATTGTATGAATAAATATATATGTACATTAGCAGTTTTGATGCTGTAATCCGTGTGAAGATATGACAAATTCTATTTACTAGAATTCTCAGAAGTTGTATAAATCCTTTTTGCATTCATTTCTCACGACACTTAATTGAATCTTACGTTTGTTTTTATCAATACTAAGAATTTGATTAACAATTCTGTTTTTTTTAATTGGTTCCTCATTTTAATTACGTATGGAATTTGAATAATAAAGATTCAGCAAAAATTTTATTACACGAACTTATTGAAAGTCCAGTCAAATCATAAAAAGTGTTATGATGTATTCATTTTAGAGTCATTTTGTATGTAATTAAGATAACAGTTAAAAGATTTGACAAACAATGATCGCTGCAAGACATAAGTTTTAGTACAAATTACTTTACATTTGCTTCGTGGTAGGACTTTGAGAACTCCCATCTGGGGAAGTTCCGTCCAGCCGTTATTTTACCGCCAATCAGTAATCCTTAGTATCATTGTGTTACCGTTGGAAGATGCGTGAGCAAGTGCAGTTGCACTCAGTTGCCTGAAGTTTCAGGCACTAGGGACATAACATCTTAATTCCCAATCCTAATGGCACATTGGTGATGGAAAGGTTGATATTTATAACGCTGCCACTCTCCATGAATGATGTACGTGTGAAAATGAATTTAAAAACATGGTAAAATTTTAACGGCTTATAATAGGTATAATACGGCAATTTGATTACATAAAACTATCACCCATTAACATGGTGGACCGCTATATTGACTGCATCTTTAATTTATATGAAATGATTAAATGAATTAAAAGTAAATGATTTATGTGTTCATACATATTCAGTGTTTTCAGTACATTACCTGGCGAAAACAAACAAGCGCTAGACCATCCTATGGTACGTGGTCACCTCTAGACATGGCATTTCTAGAGTTATAAGCGAAGATGTTTTTTTAAACTTGCAGAGTTTAAACACTCTTCTTGAACTAAACGAGTAGCTTTTTCCACCACGCTGCGCCATTGCGGATTGATGGATAAAAACGTGGAAGGATTTTCACACGTACAGTTTTCCTTGTCATGTTTTCCTACACAGGATTGAACCTAAGTCTACGATTTAAATTAAAATGTAGCCAATAATATATAATAAATTGTAACAGTCTGTGAATAACTCACTGCTGGGCTAGGCCTTACTTCTCTACTCATTGGAGTGGCGTGGTGGCATAAGCGGGTTGGTGGAATACACATGTGGCAGAATTTCAGTGAATGACATGTAGGTTTCCTCACAATGTTTTCCTTCACCACTAGGTACGAGGTGAATTATAAACACAAATAAAAAAATCTATTCTTTTTTATTGTATTAATTATTTAATAATGATTACGTTTTACAAAAATAACAATCAGTTTTAAGTTATATTATTTTTCTATTAGTAGATAAATAATCGTAAAAATGGTTACTAATTCGTTTAAAATGTTTCGTTTTTAAAGACAAAGGTTTGAAAGAAGACACGATTAATGTTTTAATAATACTTTTTTACACAAAGAGTAAATAAATACGGGTTCGAAAAAAAACGTACATTACAAAGTTCAGTAGAAATTAATTAATATGCCATTCGTTAGGTACATATTGTTTGTTAGATTACTTCATTTGTGTAATTTTGTTTCATTAAAATCGTAAGGTCGTAAGATCGTCAGCCCGACGATTTCCTCGCCTTAAACAATGCCATCATTAAAATTATCAAGTACATTCGATTGTTACGAATAACTCGATAACATTGCCCTCCTTATACAAAGAATTGCACCTTGAACTTGAAAAGATTTTGTTAACCGGGCCAAAAATAAACCGTATATATAATATGCGTATAATTTATTTTTCAATGCAATTAAAATTTTATACTTTACGTTTTTTTTTATACTTAAGTCGATTAAGGCATATTATAATGAAAAATATATAATATGTAAACGTTTTGTTTGTATAATATTACTACATACTACCCATTTCAACCCTTACATTATCTCAAATTCAAATATTTTTATTCAAAGTTGACTGTGTTACACTTTCTTAGTGATTGTCATAAATCTACAATAAATCTAATTATCATAAAAGTTGTTTTGCATCAAGAAAGCAAACATTTGCTTAAAAAACTTTTTTTAAATTGTCTTATAGACTTCACATAATTATGAGTAGTATGTGAACATAGGATCCTATAGACTTATATTATCTAGTCTACATCTTCTTTTGTGTCAGTTAACTTTCTTTTTCTTTTCAATTCGTCTTAGTGTGATCCTGGATTCCTACCCTGGTTCGGATGATGATCAGCTAGTCTATCCATGATGTCCTCTATAATGGATCGTCAATCAGTTACAGTACAGAATATCTTCAGGCTCCTGAAGCTGGAACAAATTGTTTAAATTAATTTTATATAATATTATTTATGTATTACGTATAATTATTTATTTCTACATATTGATATGCATATATGTTATTGCACCAGCTATCCGCTTTCTATTTTAATTTCTCCTTTTCGGTTGGGTCGTCAGGAAGATATGGCTAATTAGCCATAATTCCGCCACTTGTATAACACATTAATTAATTCCAATCATTTTCTGTACTCCTTTCGAATGATATACAATAAAGTGTACATAAATAAAAAAATATAATTAAGAAGAGTCAAAAGTTCGATTATTTTTAATTTTCACAGCTATTAAATATCATTAAAATTACTCACACCTTTACACCCATATTAACTTTATACAATCACACAAACAAACTTCGGGTGCCTTAAATTAAATAAAAAGAAGACGTGACAGACTTGAAACATTTCTGCGAACAAATCGTTAATTTAAGAAACTTTTTATTTAAATTAGACCTCGACCTTAAATTACTACTATGATACTCGAAGAAATAATATTTGAAAATTCAAGTTTTTTTCAAGTTTAGAAAATTCTTTTTACGGTTGTTCTTTCCTGTTACAATAGGACTTCACAGCTTAGAGTGATAAACGTGGTTTTGGATAACCAATAATACATGGGGTATTATTAGACACTAAATGCAAACTTTTCGCCTCGTCTGGTAAAATATATTGAAAAGTTAAGGGTCAGTTCTGCTAATATTCGTATATACCACGAGCATAAACGAATTAAAACATGGCTTGCCTGTAATTGGGTAAAAAGTGCGGACTCGACTCGTCGGGTTGACGTTCATCAAATGCTTCAGCGGTGAACTTCGCTAACAAGCCGAGAGTAGTTCGGAACAGGCTTTTTGTGGTAGGGCTGGAAATACTTGGAACTTCATATACGCAATTTTATATAAACCGCAACAGAGAGGTCCAGCTAAAAGTTACTGTGAATTAAAATTTCTACGTACATACCGATATCGTTAGTTGCTATTAGATATTTTATAATTACGAGTATATTAATAGCTTGGCGGGACTTTGTTAGATAACAACTTATCATTAGAATTATAAAAAAAAATCATTTTATGTTTTTTAATATCTTTTTTTTTAAATACGCGTATTGTAAAGTATTGATTTTAACCCATTTCGCTTGTATTCTTTCTATGCAGTAAAAAAATGACTTATAATGACAATTATGTGAAAAATTATTTAGTAAGTACCTTACTTATTATATATTATTACTTCTATTTTATTACAAGCGTAGTCGCGTTTTCAAATCAATCGGGTCTGTGGAAATTGTCCCCCTTTGTCAAGTAAGAAAAGAGCTATTATTTTTCAAACTCTTGAACAGTTCGTTATAATTTATGTTTTTAGTTTATATTTATTTAGTTAAGAAACATTTCGTAATCGAAATGTTTCTTAACTATACACACAAAATACATCAGCATACAAACAAAAAAAAACGCATCAAAAGCGGTTTATTAGTTTAGAAGCCATGATGCCTTAGACAGACATACAGATATACACGTGAAATTTACAGCACCCCTTTTTCCGAAAGGGGTTGAAAAAGCAACATCATGCTACTTAAGCTGTTATACTGTATCTGCTATGGATTAAGATTTTTAGTATTCCAGTTTTAAAAACGTACTGTATAAGCATACATCACCCACACAAACGTTCCCGTTAATTAAATAAATCCATGTACAGTTTGTCTCCATTAAACAATACAAAGAGTGCCCATATCACAACGACGTATATATTTGACCGCATTCAATCGATGTCACCGTCCTAAATATTCAAAAGTGATAATGTTTAAACACGCAAACAATGTACTGTTCCTGGTTAATATTAAGTTGTCATGAGTGCCGAAAGGGTCAGCGATCCGACCCGAAAATAGGGCCGCCATCTCTGTAATTAGTTTTAGGATAATATATCTCGGATTATTATCCCGGAAACGAAGGCGGTCTCGTCACGATTATAAATTTTAACAGGTTTTTATCTTTCTATCTAATAGGGACTTATAACCGGAATACGGAATTATTTATTCCATATACCAATATAACTTGACACGTTATACATTCTACGTTTAAGTTACATATAATTTATTTCTTTAGATGAAACCTGAGATGCGGACATCAAGCTCTCAACCAGTAGCCAGCCATCTTATCTGATATGCGTTACACCTCAATCGCTTTTTAATAGCGTTTAGCTTAATTACATCAAACACCAAATATCTAGCTTACATTATTTGCTTACATCATTAACACAATTAGTAGGACATATAACAAAGCAAGAATCTCACTCGCAAATAAATCACTTTGTAATGTATAAACTGATGATATGATATTGCACAATACCTAAATATGGCGACCCTACTTAAACAAAATACTCATTTAAATTTCGAACGATGAAAATTATGAATATTTGCATTGTTATTAATCCAACGGTATCTATTTAGTGTTGTATAAATTAAAGCTCCTACGAACAATAGTTAGCGGGAAAATTTGCGGTCATCAACGTTTAAATTATTTTTAGATGAACGCAGGTTAGCATATGTCACAACCTTTCCGTGCCAACGTTATAGCCATTATGCAGTATATAATGGAATTGATTAGTTGTTTAAAGTGTTTTAGCAAAGTAACAGCCTGTGAATGTCCCACAGCTGGGCTAAGGCCTCTTCTCCTCTTTTGAGCTGAAGGTTTTGGAGGTTATTCCACCACGCAGCTCCAATGCGGGTTGGTGGAATACACATGTGACAGAATTTCAGTAAAGTTTGACACTTGCAGGTCTCCTCACGATGTTTTTATTCACGAGATGAATTATAATCACAAATTAAGCGAATGAAATTTAGTGGTGCTTGCCCAGGTTTAACCCACGATCATCAGTTAAGACTCACGCCTTCTTACCACTGGGCTATCTCGGCCTAATAAAAACCATTATTACATATTTATAATTTATATAAATGGTTGAAAATGGGACTGCAGCAGATATGGGACTGTGAATTTTGTTCGGTGATTGCGAATTCAAGCCCAGGCTAGTGTCAGAGAATTTTCTTGTTTATAATTCATCTCGTGCTCGGCGGTGATATCGGCGTGAGGCAAACGTACACGTGTCGGATGAAAATCTTCCCCATGAAATGTTCAACCAGCATTGGAACCTTCAAACATTTGCCTCAAAGAGAGAAGAGAACTTAGGATATTTATAGCCATTATATGTTACTTTAGTATTTACTTTGAAATGTTTTGAATACTTATGCGTTTTAATAATATTCGTTTCTAATTGAATCTATATAATTACCGGATTCTTATGAGTGGAACATCAGAATTTTTTAAATAACTTTGTTTATCTTCAAACAAATTACACGTAAGTTACTTGAAATTAATTCAAAATATTTACCATTCAACTAGCCTTAAAGATAATGATGAATGATTTTACAAGACTAAATTAAAAAGATAGCGATTCGGAATTTAGATTATGCCGAGAAGAGCCGGCGAGGTACTCGGTACTTACACTTTTTCACTAATTATATAACATAGTTATGTTAATTAAATACAATTATAATTAATAAAATTATTATATTCCCTGATATAAATCCATCATGTTTTATGAAAATCATTTGATATGTAATGAGTGGATGGTACCTACCCAGGTGAGCTAACACAAAACCACCAGCTATACCACTTAAACTATCTCTTGTGGTGGAAGCTGCTCAAAGATGATAATACAATTTGGTGATGCTTGTAACTGCTACTTATAACGATAGTTTCATATTAACTTGAAATTATTTATTTATTTATTTTTACTTGCAATTAACAGTGTTTTTACAATGGTTCTACAGTTATTACTTATGACTAAATAGATAAGGCCACGTAACATTATAATTTTATAATAGAGTTTAAAAAAAAAAGAACATTATATTGCAATGAAAAGTTTAATAGTATTTCTTACAGTGACAATCCTAATGTGACAGTGTAAACTCATAATTACATAATATAAGTCATTTTTTTTTTTCATCGGAAGGCGGACGAGCATTATAGCCACCTGATGGTAAGTGATCACCAACGCCCATAGACAACGGCATTGTAAGAGATGTTAACCATCGCTTACATCGCCAATGTGCCACCAACCCTGGAACTAAGATGTTATGTCCCTTGTGCCTGGCTTACTCATTACACTGGCTCACTCACCCTTCAAACCGGAACACAACAGTACCAAGTACTGCTGTTTTGCGGTAGAATATCTGACGAGAGGGGGGTACCTACCTAGACGAGAGCCTGCACAAATCTCTACCACCAAGTAAAATATGACGATTTACACATATATAGTTTTTATGAATTCGTTCACATAACACACATAAATAATACTCCTCGCCATCACAAATAAACGCGGCCGCCTCTGTCGATTAACTAATTCGTCGATCACACAGTGTGTAAGTCTTTTATGTTTTAGCGGCAGTTTAAAAATGTCGAATCAATCAATTCAAGGTTTTAATTGATCGATAGGAAATTGGACTGATAGTTGTCCTAGTCGGTCATACATCACAACAAAATGAAAATAGTTCCAATATCAATAGCGTGCAGTAAGAAAGTATAAAAAGAATCCAAGTGCACTAATCGAGCAGTATCAATATCAGTTAGTGGTCTAACTTTTCTAACCGCTGATGCTGCGGAGTAGTCTTCCTGTCACGGACGATAAATGAGAATTCTCCTGAAGTTTCGAGTCTTAAGTAATATCCAAAATTAAATTAGCGTCGGTTACAATAATATCACGAAATGTTGTTTTCTTAAACTAAATAATGCTCTTTATAAAGCTTTTAGATAGTTATAATGTAGGTATAAAAGCGTTATCGCACTCGGATCCATTTAGACTATTATAATATGATGCTTGGTGCCCGCAGCCCCTCAGTCATCACTTACTCTACCGATAAACGACACTATTTAGTTCTATAATTTTGTTCTAGTTTAAAGAGTGAGTGAGCCAATTACATTCGCAATGAACATAGTATCTTAGTTCCCAAAGTAAGTGGAGCATTGGCGATTTATTAATGTTAATTCTTCCATTGCCGATGTCTATGAGGGACAAACGCCAGCCCACTTATTTATTATCTGTGCCAATATATTAAGTTGAAGAGTTTGTTTGTTTGATTCGGCTAATCCCAGGAACTACTGGTTCGAATTTAAAACATATTTTTGTGTTGTAGGCTGACTTTTATTCACTATATTTTTATTAATTACCTATAAGCGGGTGAAACACAGCTAGTAAATAATAAAAATGCATGGATATAGTTAGATATTTTAATAGAATTAATATCGTGCTAAGCGACTACTCTACAGCGCTTTGCTATTTATTCATATGCCATTATTCTATCCGACTAGAGCATTTTCCTTCACCCCCTGAGCACAAGGTCAACTACAACCTCAAATTTAACATACGAAAATTTAGTTGGCCTGGACCTCAACCAACATTATTCGTGTATACTGTTCCATTTACTCGACCATTTCGGCAATTTATATGATAGATACTGTTAAAAAATCAATATTAAAAATCAAGTATTTTTTTAAATTATATTTATTTATTTTACAAGAACTTTGCATCCATCTTCATTTTTTTATTATATATGTTTATAGCTCCATTACATAGGTAATTACATGATTTTAATACTATTTAATAATTATTTAATATATAATAGTTATAATGTGATATGTTTGTGTTTTGTTACAGACGTGGAGTTCGCCAATTATTGTAACGCGTGGAAATGAAGTGACAGTTCTCGCTTCTGGTTATCTCTATTTATATACAGCATACCTACTGTGGGCCATATTTCAATTCATTTAACATCAGAAAAGGACTGTAAATAATAAATACATCATTATATCAAAAAAGTTATACGCGTGTATTTTAATATGATTATGCAATAATAATGAAAAAACCGAATAAATATAAATTAACACATTATTTAACGTTGTAAATTGGCTCCGACTTCCGTTCAACCGTTGTCAAGGTTCCAGTTCGGGACAAATGTAACAATTGTATGTATGAATAATATAAATTAGTACGTAATATATAACAATTGTTAAAAAACACACTATAAATATTAATGAGATTGATGTGTAGTACTTTGGTTTTTAAATGTTTATTAAACTATATAGAGGTGTGCTTTACTTTGTTGGTATATGGCCGAGCGATATGATAGTCACAGATTCGAGGATTATTTAAGAATCTTAAAACTGCGTGTTTTGATCTATCTTTACAAAAATATATGTATTATTCTTAAGATGATCAGTAACTTCATGGATTCACGAAGGCGTTATTTTTTAATTTTCAAATCTCCAGTCACTTTTGTTGTATATTTGATGTTTTGATTGTATTTATTTCTTTGAATAAGCAATAAGTAAATTGTACATCGTTAATTATCAAACATCTAATATTAGACAGACCTGGTTGGTAGAAACAACATTCTGACCCGACAGTAGCGCTTGACGATTCAAAATTATTTTAATCTATTTGGGTATTGAATCGATTTGCATTTATCCAAAACATAGTGACAATGATAGAGATGGGAAGCAAAGTTTGTTTCGCAAATACGGTAACAGAATTGTGCTAGTGAATTGTTCAACATTGCGCTATAAGCCTGAGGCTCCAATAACACCAGAGTTTTGCGAGCGTATGCGGTGACCGCACGACTAGACAGCAGACTGCAAAGAGGGTACCGTCTTTATAACTGATAAAAAATGTCTAATGTTGAGTTTGCAAAGAGCGGGATTGCAATACGAGATCGTGAAAAAAAATCGTTACGTGAACGTTTTTAAAGAATGTTATTCAAGTTCTTTTTCTTTTTTTTTATTTACCTTAACAATGTACAATAAATGTTAGGTTTATATTAAAAAGGGTAAGACGACGTGTCTTCAAGTGTTTTTTTCATGTAAAACTTCTTTTACTTTTGGCTGCGATGAGTTTCAAATTTCAAGGTCCAATTTCATTGCAACATTGTAAACGAACGAAATGTTTCAACGAAATGCTTTTGACACATAACGATTATAATTAGGATTAATTCACTTCTTTCTTATTAAATTGAAATATTTTTTATTAATCAATACGAATTAACCGTTAGTTAGTTAAATAGCTTTCATTATCTTATTCCTAAGCAAAGATCTTCTCACCATTTGAAATTTTTGAACTTATCCCAAAGCTGATCATATTGTAACCCTAGTTTGCGTATTAACCCTAACTGACAGCTAACTTCACCAGTTGGAGAGGCACTGGAAGAAGAAGAAGAAGTTTGTGTATGTACACACATGTCACATATCTATTTTATTTATTTTCAATGAATAAATAATACAGTATCTCTGGATCAAATCGCACGCTTGTTGCTTTGGATTCAATTGATATAAAATCTAATTACGACCTCATCAAAAACTGTAACTGTAACACTGCTGAGCTATGATGATAAGGAATACGCTAAAGAGGCTTGGAGATTCTACAAATATCTTTTTCTCTATATTTTTTTAACGCATAGGAAGGCGGACGAGTGTTTGGGCCACTTGATGATAAGTGGCCAACGCCTTAAGACAAAAGCAGTGTAAGAAATGTTTACCATTGCTTACATCGCCAATACGCCACCAACCTCGGGAGCTAAGATCTTATGTCCCTTGTGCCTGTAATTACACTGGCTCGCTTACCCTTCAAACCGGAACATTACGATACCAAGTACTGCTATTTTGCGGTAGAATATCTGATGAGCGAGTGGTATCTACCCAGACGAGCGCAAGCTTTGTGCAAACAAAGCTCTACCACCAAGTGATTAATATAAGTAAAACCGTGTGAAAATTCACTGGTATATCTCACTGCTGCTTTTTGAGGTTTGGAGCTCAAATCACCACGATGCTCCAATGCGTGTTGGTGGAATACACATGTGACAAAGTTTAATGAAATCATACACAATACATATACAAGTTTCCAAATGATGTTTTCCTTTACTGTCAAGCTCAAGGTGAACTATAGAAACAAATTAAGATGATGAAAATTGATGCTTGACCGGGTTTGAACCCTCTTTGAATGCGCAAGCGATCCCGTGGCGCTCCCCTTAAGATGGGAAGGGTACCGCTGGTTTTTTAGTGGGTATTCCGATGTACGGGGTGCACTCGGTACCCTGGACATACGGCGAGTCTCACATACCCCTCCCACTTAACCCGTGGGGGAAACGCGTCATGCGTTTTTCCAGCGTTAAAAAAAGGGTTTGAACCCTCTATCTGCGGATAAAATTCACACGATCTAACCTCTAGGCCATCTCGACTTTTTTCAGTTATGTTTATTGTGATGAAATGCAAATAGTTGTAAGAACGGAATTAACAGCTATTCCGTTGGAAACGCACCGTTAAACGTCAGTGCGATAGGAGCCTTAGTCGTGGAGTGGGCGACTGGGCGTTCAACACGGTGTACAGTGCACTAAATACACTAGTTTCGTTTAAGCGGAACGTTGAGTTGGACCACGTGATATGCAAATCTTGCTGACCACTTTAATTTACATCAGACACCAGATATTGAAAAAATATTGTCGATAACATACTTTTATATTTATTATCGTTTCATATATATTTATTAAATGTAGGTACACGCAGTGCATATACAAATCGTCGTAAAAATTTCTTGAAAATGAAGATATCGCAATTTTTTTTTTGTAAGGGCCAAGTGTCTAAAAAATAAAATGTCGAAAATTTCATTGAAATCTATCCAGTAGTTTTTCCGTGATGTGCATACAACTGGAGACCTCTATCATTTTATTTATATAGATAATCATTAAGCACATGAGAACTCAGTGTCTCAAATCTAGACCAGATTTGAACTCGCTAATTTCTGTTAAGATTCAAGTGCCTTTTCTATACGATATTCTGTACCATTTTGGCCCAATCTTTAGTAGAAAATAGGAGAATGAAGTAGAGAATTTTGAATTGTACCCATTAAAAATTTAGTCCAATGTTTGCGTTTGAGAATTTCGCTTTCGAAAATTGAAGGAAGTACAGAGGACAAAGTCGTAAAAAAAAAATATTTAACATTTTACTACGTGTTTCACTCTATCGTTTCCCTATCTAAGTCATTTCACAATAAGAATATAAGGCTGCGTTCGCACTTCACTCTCACTATATTCATTTGATTATAAGGTTTTAATACTTATTTTCACACGTACACGTAACCGTCTTAGTCGTCTGTTTGTACCAATAAGTTCTTCTGTGATTATGTTTCTACCAATGACTTGAGATGTTTCAGTTCCAAACTGTTTGACCCTCTAAAACAAATAACTATGGTTAATTTCTTTGTATATATTTGTATAAATTCGCTAAATTTCTTTACATATTAACTTGGTAGTAGGCCTTTGCGCATCTGGGTACCACTCATTCATTAGATATTCTACGGTTAAACTGTTGACTGCGAATTAGCTTTTTTACAATCCTTAACATTATATGTGAAACGGGTATGTTCAAATAATATGTAAATTTCAATTAACGCCTGGCTTACCGCGCAATGATTCATTTATTTATAATATTTATTCTACAATCCAAATACGTCCTGTCGAACGTCTTTTTATTCAAATCTGTAATTTGATATCAGCAATTATATTCAAGAAAACTTTAAAACTCACCGAGCCAATTGTCTTTACACATAAAACATAAGACAAAATGGCATCAATTTGAATAAAACAAACATAGGTACTTTAGGATATTCGCGTCATTTCAGCGAAACGGTGATGCAAAAAAAAAAGTAAAACAAGCCAAATGGATTGCTGCGTAAAGAGAAATCACTTTAATACCTTCGGAAGTGGTATCGACGGAGCAAAACAACGACAGACAGACAGGGGAACGTTTAATCAGTCTATGTAGCAGACACGAGGGGACTACCTTCTACTAAATGACCAACCCTCTGTTAACCCGGGCCACCGTATCCACAAACAGTATACTCGGTAAGTACCACAAACGATCGAGCTACGGAATTGTATAGACACGGCACTGTTTACGATATATATTATTTATTTAAATATTATTATTTATGTAACATAATGTTACCAGGTAAAAGTATTTTCTTGAGATGAATGATCCGATGCGTGTTGAATACATAATATGTCGCAGCATCTCTTCCATATCATCCATTCAGGTTAGTAAATTAGAATCACATGAAAATTCAGTGAAGTATTCCTGAACTTGAACTTGCAACTTTTACACATACGTAAACAAATAAGACATTAGCTATTCTGTGCATCGTCATTCAGTCAGTCAAAACATTGGCTAATTAATATTAACAAATACATATAAACAATGAAATACTATAATGATACTAAATAAAATTTATACTGAAAAATCAATACAACATATTGAAGTTTGAGGGCAGAATGATTGCGTATTTGCGTGCCTACCCAGGTGAGCTTATATCAGTCAACGCAAAGTCATATTTATACGACCACATTAATCAAATATAACAATGTTGTTGATTGTTTGATGAATTATTGTTTTTTGTCTCCTCTAAATTATATATAATTATAAATAGAAATATCTTATATGGTGACTGGATCACACAGTACTAGTTCACTGTTGTCCTAAATATATAAAATAATTAAAAATATTAATACTACATGCCAGTTCTTCTTTATAAATCTATATTGCGAACAATATACAAAACGATAATTAAAAAGTGCTTCTAGATAACCGTCATTATTAATCTATTTTTGGGTGTTGATGTTTGAAATTTAAAGTATGTCACATTCAAATGATAACCTAAATTTAATCTCTAAATAAAAAAATATAAAAAAAAACATTTAATAATATATTTATATTAATTTAAACGACGATTAATTTAATCTTAATATAATAATAACAAGTATTTTTGCTAGTAACCTCGTTATGCTATATAAAATGTTTATTCCATATTATCTATGGTCATAATTATATCTAACTACTCTTGATTTTTTAGAATATTTATCAACTTAAAACAATAATCGAGATAAGAAATGATTGTACATACATTACATAATCTAAACCGCGGCAATTTTCATTATAAACAAAGCTGCACATCTAGTCATAGCTAGATACCATTACAAAACAAATACATAAACAAATTTGTATTGTCTTAAAAAAATATTTATAAAAAAATTATATGTACGGAAAAGACGTTACAGTTAAATTATGTGTATACATTTTATTATTCTAATTTCGTAGATATCATAGAACGACTATAATAGATTATTTATCTTTGATTTAATAAATAAATCAGATAAGAAAGATAAGGAACTCATTATCAAGATTTTATAGATAACATAGAAATCTATTAGCACTTAACTCATTTGATAAATGTCAATTCGATATAAAAAAAAACATAGTTCATTACATTTTTAACGAGGCTACGGTTTCTTGGAATTCACGCTACTGGTTACTTCGTGTTATAAATTACTTTAAAAGAGTCCGTCGGTCTGTTTATTCGGAGCGAGATATTAATTATAACAAAGTAAATCGTAATTATAATATCGTTTTACTTTACTAATATGGACGGACGGACGCACGGACATCACATCGGTTTAGGTTTATTGTGTTTTTCGAAGCACGGGTGTGTATCACTTCCTATATAAGCGTCTCCTGGTTTTTTAGAAAAAACCAATAACTTAAAATACAGCAAAAGTAGAGAGCATATTTAAACAATATTGGAACAACATCGAGGAAATCTGCGTTAAACATAAAATGATGTTCAAGCAAACACAAAAACAAAAAATATATTTTTCATTTAAAAATAAAATATCTAATTATTATAATACAGTTTACCGAATTATGTTTTTTATTGATCATTAAATTATATATACTAAAAATATACAAGTTCCAATTATAACCAAATGATTGTCCAACACCTTATGTTAATTTATTTATGTATTTTAATTATAGTTACCAAATCGAACATAAATTAAATTTATTAAAATCCGTTTTTGTTTTTTTTATCGTTATTTTTACACAAGTATTTGACATGTGATAAAAAAACTATCCGTTTATTTTCGTCCAGTCAGTAAGTATCCACGTGAAACTAAACGAATAAAAGTTTTTTTTTACATTAAGTTCAATTTTTTTTTAAATTATAACAACAGCTATATATGATACATAGTAAGAGGTCATTATCAGTCATAGAAATTGGTATGATAAAATGCGTGTTGCTACCAATACTAGCTGATCACTATACAAACAGTACTATAGGTACTAATACCATTATTTTTTTTGGCTGTTAAATAAATAACAGGTCTTAACAAACCCCTACCACGTATTACGGTAAGAGATGGGGAAGGAATTTACCAGCACAAAAGTATACTTTCAAATACCGCATAACTACGTTTTATTAATCTCGTTGAAATGATGTTTAGTTCATTTGAGCATAATTTTATATCTTGATCATATCCAATATGTGGATTCTCAATATCTAGAAACTAGCAAGTGACGCGAATTGTACTCATAAATGGTAGTTGAATCAATAAATGTCCATGTCTAACTATTCGACGGTCTACGGTTCGCCTCCTATGTTGTTACCGTGCCCTCTCCGCCCCCCCGAGCATCACCCGCCCTCCCAGATTCATTTCTGGTTTTCGCTACTCTTTTTTGTCTTAAATTGTTTTTGTAACTTGTCCCCTCCTTCACGGAGAAAATGTTTTTCTACTTATATCAATGATTCGACTCTCTATCTTTGCCGATAAAATTGAATTTATTTTTTTCTTAGTCTTCTAGTTATGAAAATTAAAAACGTCTGTATTGTAGCCGAGAATATTCTTTTATAAATAAAAATATATATGAAACAATAGTTTTAAATAACATTAATTATTTATAAGTTTTTAAAGTATTGTAAATTACTTACTGCAATGACAAATGACACTTTATAATTATATGTAAATTGATGTGTGAAAATGAGTAACTAATTAATTTCTTACCTATGTATTGTATTGTATGCTCGGTATGGTTCACTCCGAAACGGAGGTAGTTTTATATTTAATTTAATATTAACATTTAATTGTCGACATAAAAGTTTTTGTAAAAAAGTACTTTTAAGTCTTATTTTTATTGTCCTCAGAGCCAAATTATAATTAATTATATTTTAAATGACTTTATTATTAACACACCTATTATATATTATATAATAGGTTTAATTATCCGGAAAGGTGCATGTGTCAAATTTAACTAAAATTCTGTCACATGCGTATTCCATTATTCCATATATCCGCATTTTAGCAGCGTGGTGGAATGAGCTCCAAGCCTTCTCCTCAACAATAGGAGAAAAGGCCTTAGCCCAGCAGTGGCACATTTACAGGATGTTACTGTAATACATGCCTTGCATAATCGTCACAGGGCCATTCTCAAAATCTTGATACAGTAATACAATTTGTGAATGTATAATTGCACTAAGTAATTTATAACTAACCTTAATTAAAGTAACCTAAAATATTAAGTATCGAAATGAAGTCGTAATCGTGAACGAGATTAATGATTGAGATTAGTAAGAATTTGCGATTTTATTTAATTAGTAGTTAAAATATTATCATGGTATTCCTTGTTGGGTCCTATAAGTCTGTGAACTAGTCGCTCCGTCGTACTGTGTCGACTTTTTTCATTGTAAACAGTTTCAAGCAAACAATCTATTTTAATCGGTATCGCAAAGTTGTTAAGATTGATTTTACCGTTTTACTTGGCCAGATACAATTATTCCTAAGTGCAGAGTAGGTATTTAATAAGTATTGTGATACATTAGGTACGGGTATTGTGAGGAGGCAATTAGTATATTAATGTCTAATTACAAATTGACGATAAAGTTACCGTTTGCATACATCGCAGATATTGTAAATTACAATAATTTATGCGTAAAAATGTACCTGAGTAATATATTTTCTCTTTACTGCAACTGCAGAATTTTATTTTATTTTATTATTCGGCAAAGAAGGTAGATAATCCGGATTGATATGTTATCGGAAATTGCCAAATAGTGTCTACTGTCATTTCGTTTCAGTTTTGTTCGTGGTCGATTTTCTAACAGGGCATTTTACTTACGCTTTAGAGAAGTGACTGTATTGACTTTCATTAATACATTTCACTGCAACACGATCCTAGCTTAACTTTCTGGTACGTAACTGAAGGCGATCGAAAACAAAATTTGAAAAACTCGCCATTTGTTCGGAATTTTTAAAAGCATAAAGCGTCTATGACTATTTCTAGAATTGACATTTTGCTGAAACGTAAGGTCATTAATCCCTTCTAGAAAACTCTTAATGTTTTGAATTTATATTCAGTTAATTATATCCAAAAATGTTAGTACTACATACGTACAAACATTCATAAACCAAACGCAATTGAATCCTTAATTTACAAGATTCTATCTTATTCTTATTCATAATAATTATATAAATGAACACACAAAACAAAATAATACCATTTTAGTACCAATTTAAGTTCTACAACAATTCCGTAATTAAGACCTAATGATTAGTATAGATAATTATAATTATTACAATAATTATAGCTTTCAAATATCGATAAATCTAAATCGATTAATCGATTAAACGGTGACCACGTAAAATTGTGTCAATTTTGTAGCTGCAGATATAAATCTAACGAATGATATTGTAACATATATTTACATATCAAGAATCGCTCCACATTATATTTCTTTTACTAAAATTAATACATTATATAATTATTAATTAGCAATTCGAGAACATATGAATCTTAACCAAAAATTGCGGGTTCAAACCCGGACAAGCATCAGCAGTTGTCTTGTTGTTCTTAATATGTGTGTGTGTTTTTTTTTCTATTAGTTAGCGATGAAGCATTGGACGAAATTGTATCCATATATCCCTATTTAGGACTACAGTGCCGTGGTGGAATAAGCTCCTAACCTTCAACTCATGAAGTTAAGCGACCTTATTTCAGCACAGGGCCAATAACAGCCACCCTGTTTATTTGTTGTATTTTGGAGGACAAGAGACCTTAGCCCAGCAGTGGGACATTCACAGGCTGTTATATCTTTAGAAGAAACTACGATAACCATACTCATAGAACAGTAGGATCGAAATCATGTCCCTATAATTTGATTGCCGGCAAATTTAGTAAGTAATTAAACTCGAATTGGTTTATTTAATATAGACGAGACATTTGAAATTTAGAGACGAGATATTTAATACACACACATGCACATTTACAAAAACATATTCTTACGTAATTAGTGTATTAACAAAAAAAAATCCTAGTTTTATTAAAAACCGATTTAGTTCCTGTAATTTTCAGGTTCGATAAAACCGAAAAAATAAAGCAACCCTCATATAATACTCTCGTGACTGACAATCATTCAGAGCCTTTTTTTTCTCTAGATAAGAAATAAAAACGATAGCGGACTCATTTACAAATGCAAATATATTAAGTAAGGTGGCATGAGTTGAACACTTGAATGAAAATTTCGCTCTTCCATTTCAAGTTATTGATGTTCTACTCAATATCTCTCCGGTTGTGTAAGATTGCCATCCCCTCGGACTATGAGCGTTATCGAATAGAAAATGCACCTATGTCGCATTCATTTGTGCATTGTTACATCTTCTACGCACGTAAAAAAACTCGGTTATAGGATATATGGGATAATTGTGAAATGATCGAAATTCGATCGAAATTACTAATATGTTATGATATGCATTATATTACCAACGTACATATTTTAGTTTTAATACAAGAAGTAAACGTATTAGTTGTAAGTACGCAATTAAAAAAAAAACAATTCTACGAGCAAAATAATCATTATCCTTTATTTATTTATGTATTCATCATGATTATTTCTCGACTACTATGTAGCAAAAATGAGGTTATTATTCAATCATTCGTTCACTTTCATCTGTTCACGTATAGCTTCTAAGCTACTTACCATAATCAGGTTTTTAGATTTAATTAGTTTAAGTTTAGTGATATTATATTAAATCCAATACGGCAGATAGGACTTTCGTAATGCGCCAAACAAATCGAAATTAGACAAATTATCATGATGTCAAATCAATAGTATTACACAGAGATAGAAAACAAACAGACAAAAAATACTATACAATAAAATGGAAATAGAAACATATAGACAAACCTAAATAAGGTAAATGAAATTAATTGATAAGATACACAAAATACACGGTTAGCAGTCTGTGGAGATTTGATTATATGACCAAAATTAAATCACAGATTAAAAAAAATATGTAAAATATGTGTAATATCTGTGAAATTTCTAAATTTATTATTACGTTGAACTTCTCAAATAAGTTTTTTGTGTTGATCTGTTTAATAAAAATATAGTTAAATGACAAAAACATCAACGATTACAAAATGACAAATGAAGACAAATTAAATATTATGCACAAAGGAAAAGTGTTTATTTTTATTATTATTAAATTAACTGAAATTTATGACAAGTCTACATAAACATAATAAATATAACTCATAAATAAATGTTTAATTAAAATAAGGAATAATTTAGTTTATTTTTGATCGGACGGGGTCGCTACGCCACCTTCACTATCAACATTATTCATAATTCATTTATCGTGTCATAATTTCTATCACAAGGAGACAAATCATATACTTTAGTATAACATTAAAGTATTGATTATATATGTTTTTATTATATTCGCATCCAAGCCGCGACTTGCGGTGCCTGGTTGCATAATGTTAGATGATCTGGTTTCACTAACGGCATAAACCGTGGATACCTCGACATGTTATAGGGAGACTGCGGTTCCCATCATCATGATATACTTGGTCACATTACGAGTTGTAATATTATAAATGAAACTTGAATATTTAATAATAATATACCCAATATAAGTGAGTGTAACTATTTAAATTTCTATATAGGACGCAGGTACAATTTATAATGTTACCAAGTTAAAATGTTTTGCTTACTAATGACAAACATTGACCCCTATAACTGCAATAAGCACCTTACATTCATGCATATCCAGAGCGTACTCCGACGAACAAGTCTATTGGCTAGGAGACTAAATCGACTTACCCCACCGAGTAAGTCCTTAGTATCTGCGCTCACCTTGCTACCAGCAATAATACGAGGTCCGCCCGCGCCCCGCTCAAACAGAACCACATCTCGGCATCCTCATTTCGTATGCAATTTTATTCATTATTTGTAATCTACTTCAATGGAATAGCTACCCTATATAGTCAAATCACTTTTAGCGTTTACCGTAGGACGTATGTAGATCGACGCTTTCAGTATATTTAGTATGACTTTGAGACGTTATTAACGTCTGACGTTCGGGAACTCATTTGCCTTAAGCAAATATCGTTGGTCCCTTTTTTTATTTTCAAATGCGATCCTTTTAAGATGCCGAGCTTTATCTCGATCTCTCGTTGAAGTAATACCGTGTCTATACAGTGTGCGCACATGTGTGATATTAAAAAGAGATCAAAGACTTTCGTTAAAATCATTGAATAATAATTGTGTGAATAATGACGACAATACGTCATCTGCGACCTCATATAGATATTAATAATAATATTTATTTGTAGTTAATTTTTATTGAGTTTATATAAGATGACGTTAAACTAATATGTTGACCCAAAGTTTGTTCAAAAGGAATATTTTTACAACGGTGTAGATATTTAATGTTCTTATTTGATATTATTTTTCGTTTAACGCTATATGCAATGCCGAGAGCCCAGATTGTCAAGTTGATAGAACCAAGTGAGTCTAATGCAAAGATTGTAGGTTCAAACCAGGGAAGCTACTTTGGATAAATGATAATATAGGTACATAATTGTATTTAGTTAACTATTTCATATTTCAATTTATGTGTGTTGACAGCCTCGTCGCTCTAGCGGCAAACTTATAAGACGGAAGATATTTTGTCTCAATACCAACTCTGAGTATGAAGGTATCGGATTGTTTACACGTGCCTTGAAAAGCACATATTGCTGAACTATTTCCGGTTGTCGGATTTGCTGTCTCATCTGGTTATTAGAGTAATGGAATAGAGAGCGCATTTGTATTTGCCCATACCCTTATACGCTATAAAATGTCCTATGCTGTTAGCTAGTCTCCCCTGAGAATGTTCGACGTGGCCGAAATAGGTCAGGTGTACATCAACAATAAATATATATTTATGCTGTGTTTAAGTTTAGTTATGTGTTTAATTTAATTACAACACTAAATACAAGATTATAATGGAAGATAGTAGTACAAAATAACAGACTCAAATGTATCGCATATTTGTTAAATCATTAATTACTTTTTCAAGAACATGCAAGCAAAAAGGGTTATGGTTTGAGCACTCTTTGTATGTTCATCGTTTCCAGTATAGCTCCTAAATCAATAAAAAACATATAAATAGCTTCGTTTTTGGTTTACCTAATGTTGTTTCTTTTTTACTTAATCCGAAAATGTTTAATTTTTAATGTAAGTAGGTGCGTAAAAAGTAGGTTTATAATTTTTTAATCATACGAAATATTGGTTTATGTAATGTTTCATAAAAAGATTGTACCTAAATATATTATGTACGTTGTCTTTACTGATTAGTGTAATATATAAAAATATAACGGTTCATGAATAATATAATATTATTATTATTATCCTTATAATATTATTGCGCAACTCATTTGCGAAGCAATGAGATGTGTTCTACTAACGCTTACTCGATCCGAGCTGTTTTCAAATCAAATCCTTAGAGACTTGTATAGGTCTTAGAGAATTCATTATTAAAGCAATTAGAAGAAAAAAATCCATTCATTTAAACGAGATAAAGGCAATAGGAAACAATTTACAATTTAACACTCACGTCCCATGACGTGAACACGATCAAAAACAGCGAAACACATAATGATTGTATTTTATGTGCGTCCATATTTTCCAGGATTACCAACATATCAACGCAAATAAATTTCTTAACAACGAAAGAAAAGGCGAACGCTAAGCGATATGAGATAAAAAAATATATGTATTTATTCCAAAATCATGAATTAAATTAATCCGATAATTATTGAGGTTATTTCGATGTTTTTATATTATTATCGATTATAATGTTGGTACTGAAAACTGGTTAATGTACTGCGAGATAACGATTGAACTTCTTTTTTTTTTAATCATAATTATGATATTTCTTTAAGCTTACATGTTAATTTTGTTTTTTTTTTAATGTACTTAGTATTTTTGTAATGCGCATGCTTCTTGAGTGCAATGCCACAACATACATTTGGAGAATTTTTATAAGCTGTTTAGTTGTCTTTTTTATCTGTTGTTTTTCACTGGTTATGTATTTATTACAGGATAGTTTAGGTTTCAAGAAGAAGTGACAGAGCATCTGTGCTCTAAATAATTGTAGTGTATAAGAAATGTAAACTAAACTAGTGTATAATAAAACAAATAAGCAAAAAAAATGATTCATTATAAGGTCCGAGAAGAAATTAACTAAATACCATTACTCATTAATAAGATTAATTTAATATTTATACATTATAATTTATATCAATTGTATGAGAAATCAAAACTACACAGTTTTCCTATAAACTTGAGTAGGTACTACCTATGTATTATTTTAAAGTAGTTATGAGGTTTTTTAGACATGTGCGATGAAGAAAAAAATAAGTCCCTTTTGCACATTACACTGGCTAACTCACCCTTAAAACCGGAATGCAACAATATACTAGGTATGTATAGCACGGTAACGACCTAGACGGGCTTCGAAATGCCCAACCACCGATTACAGTGTTCTCAGTATGATATATCGGATAAGGAACAATCCTTAGTTCTAAAATTTGTGGCTGGCAAATATGTCTCAAAACTTCATATTCCGACGCATGCAGATGGCATTTTTAAATAAATAATTTTAATTTTAAATAGTAAGTGTAAGTATTTTTAATTCGAATTTAAAAATAATTACATCTAAGTATACTCATATGTCAAGCCGAAGAGTTTGTTTGTTTGATCCGGCTAATCTCAGGAACTACTAGGTTCGGATTAAAAAATATTTTTGTGTTGTATAGTCGTATAGTATTGTTTTATCGAGGAAGGTTCAAGGCCTCTTTTTATTCATTATATATTAATTATACGTGGGCGAAACCGTGGGGCACAGCTAATTCTGAATAATAAATTCTGGTCAGTAACTATTTCGTGTATATTCGATTTTTAATCGAATCGAAATTTTCCACTATCGAGGAACTCAAAATCATACTTAGGCGTACCAATCTATTACCTATCTATAATTAAAAAAATATATATTTATTTAAGTACATTGTGAATAACAAAGTAGGCATATAGTTGTCTGTAGGATTGTTACTATTAAAATAAAAATAAATATTTAAATAAAAAACATGTAATAAAAAAACAAAGTAATCACATAGAAATTGACTGATGAATTTTATTTTAAATTGCTAAATAGAAATTTAAGTAATATAAGTCTAATCAATATTAACAGCAGGCAGGTTACATAATATATTTAATTATAAAATATAAAAAAATATATATTTCATTTAGGTACCTAATGTTACTTTAATTATTAAAAGCTTACGGAATCTATAAATATAACAGCAATACAAGACAAGACAGATTCACAAATATTAGAGACTTATATAAGATAATTTTACCCACTTATATATTACTTTATTACATAACTAGATAGGCTTATTGCTAAGTAACATATAAATATATATTTTGTATAGGCCATGATGTCCCAGTGGTTAGAAAACGTGCATCTTAACTCGAGATTGCAGGTTCAACCCGGGGCAAGCATCGCTGAAAATTAGGGCAAGGGCTTGGTTTGTGTTTATAATACATCTCGTGCTGGCGGTGGAGTAAAACATCGTGAGGAAACTTACATGCGTTACATAAAATCTGACACTTGTGTATCCACCAGACCACGTGGCAGCAGCGTGGTGGAATAAGCTCCAAACTAATCAAATAATAGAGAATATCTTAGTGGGGCGTAAGTATAACACAGGCTGTTATTTTAGTTATCAAATATAAATCTTTTAAGTTAGTAACTGTTCTTCAGATGAGTACGTATCCTTATAAGTACCCTTCATTATATATATTCCACGACTGATGGTGCGTTGATGGTATAAATATCTATATTTCGATCAGTGCCAGTATCCATGACGGGTGACCACTTACCATTTGGTGGTATTATTCAACTGCTTTCCTAAAATAAGTTATAAAAATATATAAAACAAATCGCAGCAAATGTAATTTAACGGGATTTTTTAAATCATAGTTATTTAAATTTAACTACAATTTATTAAATTTAATTAGCGATCTTTCAATTACCAAGGTCTCGTCTATAAACAAGAAAACCGTAATCTGATAACAATTAATTATAAAAAGTGATTTTATGTTTACTTATGAAATATTTTTAAAGTTCCTCTTTTGAATTATTACCATTAACAGAATCACGTACAAAGTGTTTTTAAATGTTAATGAAGAAAAAAGCATTTTTTTTTGTGATTAATTATAATCAAAAACAATTTGACTTATTCTGAAATTTATTTGCAAATTCGAATATTACACGAAATAGTTACTAATATATATTCAGAAATGAATTATTTTTAAAATTCGAATTAAAAATACTCACACACTACCTATTTAAATTCAACATTATTTATTTGAAAATATTAGATTCCTAATTATTCATTGTACCTACTTATCCAAAAAGAAATTGTTGTTAGCTTAATAATATAATATCTTGGGACATTATTCACACACGGCCATCTGATCCCAAACTAAGCAGAGCTTGTACTATGGAAACCAGACAACTGATATACTACATATACTACTTTTTCTTTTGTAAATACATACTTATATAGATAATTACACCCAGACTCAGGACAAACAGACATGTTCATGCACACAAATGTCTGTCCTGGGTGGGAATCGAACCCACGACCTGCGGCGTGAAAAGCAAGTGTCTTACCAACCACGCCAACGGGCTCGTCAAATAAGAAACTTAATAAGAAACTGTTTTTACTATGTTAATATTTAAAACAAAAAGTTAAAACAAAAATAATAATGTTCGTAACTTTAAATTTAGGATGTTTTAAGTCAATTAAATTAATAAGTCATTGAGTTAAAATATTTCGGTACGAGCCGCCTTAATTACCAACGTTTGATTTCAAATCGATATTGGAGACTAAAATAACCATAATGAATTGAATGAGCATAATGTATTTATGCTCTGTTCATTGCGCTTAATCCCATCGGAATCAATTAATTCAATCTAAAACTTCAATAGCTGCAGCGCTTACAGATAAAAACCCGTTGAAATATATAATATCACAGCTTAAATTTTGTGTTTAATTTTAAAATTAGTGTCATCGCTTTTCGCTACGTGATTCTGTTAATGCTGGCAATTCAAAAGAGGCGGTAAATAATATTTCGTAAATAAACTTAAAATAACTTTATTTTTTATTAGAAATTCATTGTAATTGCAAGATATGTGATTCATTACATATTGTCTTAAGCGTTCTAACAGTAAAGATTTATAAATGTTTTGGGCTTAACTCATTTTTAATTAAAATTCGATGGTTTGTTAAGACTGAAAATAAGAAATTGTCTGGAACGTGCAGCGTTGGCGTTAGCTGCGCGTCGAGTGAACTGGCAAAGCCGCGCGCCGCGTTATCCAATTGGTCGTTCGGCGCGGCCCGCCCAAGGGAGGGGGCCACGCACACAAACAAAGCGCTCACCTAAGATAATTTATTTTATGTTATACCGTTTGAATATTTTATATTTGTGTGAGTTTTTTGCGTTCAGTGTGAAATATTCGCGCGATAAGAAAGAAGAGGGGAACAGATCGATCGGGTACGTTGCGCTTTTTATTTCGACACTCAGTTGCCTTATTGTACGAGTTTAATTGTAGTGCATCTTCGGTTAGGTTCTAGTAAAGCTTCGTAGTTGACACCCTGTTTATAGTATAATTCGCTCGAGGCTCTTAGCAGCTGACACTCTCTCGACTTTGTGTATAATTGTCGTTCTGTGTAATAAATTATGTTGATCTTATTCAGGTTATTTAATGGGAACATAAATAATATCAACATATTCATTAATATTTAAACTCGGACAAAAAGTCTTTGACAGTCATCATATATTTAGTTTTTAATAGCATTTCACTTACTTATAACATTCAGTATACAATTTACAAATTGCTAACTTGTTAAAGAATACTGACGATGTATAATGTTTTAATAAAAAGAGTTTATATTTCAATAAATTTCAATACTTGATCATTATAATTTAAAATACCATTAAATTGAGACAAAACGTTAAGCAAAATGCTATATAGCATGTCTATACAGCTGTGCAATGTTATACACCTATTTAAATCTATTGTTTTAAAAACTTCTGAATAATATTATATATATTAACATAGAAATCAATCAAACGTATGCGTCTAATTTGATATTTCGTTGTTTATAGAAAATGTTTTGAGCTGGAACAAAAATACAATGAAAGTTGTCGAACAAAAATCGAGAATCAAAAGGGTAGTTAGTAGCATTTAAATATAACGGCGTACGCAATACAGATACAGCCGGGACGAACACACTGGGAGACCGTTTAATGCTGTCACCGCTAACACGCTTCAACCAGTAGAGCGACCCCAGTAATATAACCTATCGAGTACACAACAGACCACAACAACTGACTCCACGAGCGTCGTATAGCTATCCTAGTTCAACGTTATTGGAAAATAAAAATTACAAATGTCGTGGTTACCTTTAATGACATGCAAAGCTATCATTAAGTCGACTACGGCGAAGGCGCTCGTCGTGCGCGTCGTCACTGTTAATTATCACAATATATAAGTATAAAATGAAATAAAAGGGACCGCTCCATACCGACACCGGCGTAAAAAATACGAGAAAAGAAAGAGAAGCTTTTAAAAAAGAAAGGAGTGCATCTACCCCCACCTCCGGTGCCCCCACCGAGCGGGGCCGCCCCTGCGACGGGCGCCACCCATCGCACCGCAAAAATCGAGAGCGTCGGCTGCGGCGCGGGGTCAAACGGCGACGCGAGCGTGAAAAGAAGGAGCGGTGTGCGAGCAGCGACCGACGCACACAGACACGAGTGTGCGTGTGCGCGCCGAGAGGGACGGCCGAGGCGAGAGAGGGACGGCGGCGCCAATTACTATCACCTGGCGGGCAGCTACCGCATTACCCACTGCCGCCGCGCGCGCGACCACGCGCCGCTCAGCACGCGGTCGCTCCGGAACGCTCCGTGTCGGTCCGCGGCCATCCGCCGGCTCCGGCTGCGACTCGATCGATTCTCTCGACGCCTGCACCCCGTCCTCGCGTCATGCACCGGACTCGCCCCGGACTAGTGCCCGCGAATATGAAACTGTGAAGTGAGTGCGGACTGTGACGAGAACTTTACGTGTTTATTCAAGTTCAACGATCAATTTATAAAAGTGAAAAATGACGTCTCAATTCGCCTTCCGAGGATCTCCTCCGAATCAGGTAAATTTCTTTCGTGTTTTATGTGTTTATTGTATTGTATAATAATTAATATTGTATTGATTTGCAGAGCGATTTTTTTTTTTCTGAAAACTTTTAAACTTTATTTTGATGTTGTGTACAGTTATTTGTTGACAAATTATATATGACGGTATGCTCACGTAGCTCTCCATTCAGTAAAAAGCGGGTTTTATTGGCAATTTTCCAAGACTATTAAAACCCTATTATTGGGTGTTTACGCTGGCCGCCAAACTGCAATAAGAGAAAAATTCTTCCGCGCCGTTTTATTTCTTTTTACGCTCAAAACCTTTTAAAAAAATTTCTCTTCAATTATCGGACGTGAATAAATTATTTGAAAATATGATGACAAATGAATACGTAGAGTGGACCTGATAAATAGTTTAAGTATAAAGTTGGTTGTTTTATTCTAGTAAGTAAACTAACATGTGTTGCGGAGACGAGGCGTACACAATCAGTGTCAGACTGATTTGATTACAAATGTAGGAACTTAATCAACTCTACATAATGTTTCATCCACCAGGTTTCACATTACATTACACTCACAAACATTTAATACATTATATATTTATGTATGCTTCAATATTTCAATTTACCAGTATTTTAAAATACGTATTTTTTTGTATTACATTTTTATTTTTAAATATTTCTAATATTACAAATCTATATTAATTGTGCTTTACATAGTTTTACATATTTATTTATTTCTCTAGGTGGTTTTATTACAATGCCGTAATAAAATTTTATAATTTTCTTATCGTGATATTTTACGACGCCAATTTACAATTTAATAATATTTATTGTAAATAAATCTTTCAAAGTAACTTTTTAATGATAGATACGTTAAATCAAAATATTTTAAAAATGATTATTAAAATTAATAAATTTAGCTAACAATATAATTCTATTACTATAATTAAGCTATAATTTGTGGTGAACACTTAAGTAGCGAGAGATAAGATAATTAATTTAAGCGTTAACATTTTTAAATAATTATACGTTAAAGCATTATATCATATTTTTAATATAACTTAAAAAAAACTACCAGAATAGTTTATGTAATAAACTTTTCCTAAATATTTCTTTCGACACGCCTTTGGAACAGCGTGGTGGATAACTTATTGCAATAAATTTTTGTCTCATTTGAACAACAAATCGTAACAATAAACTTATGTATTTGGTTTACAAATCAAATTATAATTTCATACAAGTGTAATACATTAATAAAAAATACATTTAGATATACCCATGAACAGTGCAAATAAGACAAGTTTCTACCGTGACCGGTAAAATGACGTGTTTCTATAAATTCTATCATATAAATATACTTTATCAAATAGCCTCTTAAAAGTACTTAATAATTGCAATTTTATAACATTGAATTAACGTAAATGTACCACCGGTTCGGAAATCAGCTGAACTTGGCAAAAAGCTCAGTAGCTACTCATTAGTACAGATCATGATCGATACATTCATGAATTATAAAAATTATAAAAAAAAATACAATTTTAGTAAAGTATGATTATAAAAATGCTTAACGTATTTTACTTTACTTAAAAACAACTTGAAAATTTTCTGAATTAAGACAGGCATTCAAATATATAATTAAGGTAAGTATATCAGTAAATCTCTTACAAACATAATAAATACAGATAAGAATTAATATATAAAATAACATTATAAAAATGTGTTATAAAATGAAGCAGTTAAGGTTTTTTGAGATTTGATCATTATCTCAACCTTTTTAAGACAATTTAAGGACTATTAATATATATATTTTACGACAGGGATGTTCATAATATTAAAAGTCTGTCTAAAATTTATGAGAACAATATTCTCTGTTTTAGAAGTAATTAAAGCGAATATGTTTCTAGCAAATTTTATATAAAGAAACAAATAATAACTTATCTTGAAACGTCAAGTATAATAATTAAATTGCACCCATAAACTATTTATTATATATGTAGAGTCATAAGGGCTCTATGATATAGTAAATAAATCACACGCTACACTGGACGTAAATAAAAATGCAAACATTTTTGTATTAGTAATAAAATATATTGTACTCAAAGTCCTTTTTTCAGGACACAAACTATCCACATACGACGTTTTATTCAAAGGCATTTCACAGTTTTGCCTTAAGAGTACATACCTATAAGTTCGTACATCTTGTTTTACAATTTAAGCAAATGCTAACGAGCAATTAAGGCCATTATTATCCTTATAACCGTTTCAATGTCAAATATAAATATAATTAAAAAAAGTTTTCTTCATATATCATTTTAATGATAATATTACTGGATACACGCTTATTGTTAATTACTCGTGTGTGTTTATACGTTATATAATAAACAACTATTGAACGAATCGGTTGTTTTTTAATTATATTTATAGTTGTATGTTAATTGTAAGCAAAGGCATAATTGTATTCGTTTCAATTTTGACTAATGTTGCCTTTTAAGTTTATTTATATGAAAGCTTAATATAATAATTTATACTGCTTACTTTTACAGTTCTTTTTTTACTGTCACTTAATTTTAATTATTGTTTATAAAGATAAAAGATACTAAAATACATGTAAAATTCAAATACGATTTTTCGAAATAAGCTAAACTACATTTTGAGTTTTGATCAAGATAAATTTATATGAAAAAAAAAATCTTATAGACCACGTAAATCACGATAGAAGGACATTTTACAGGACATTGTGGCAAAGACACCAAGCCTATTGTAAAAAAAATCAATTCATTTACAAAACAATATATTATCAAGCACAGACGTAAAATATTCTATAGCATCATATCGATAGTAAAACTAATTTGAAAATAGAAGCCGTCCTTTAACTGCCAAAATTAATATAAAAATATCTCAAAGCGCTTCTTTTAGATATGAAAAGAATTGATATATTAAAAATAAATCATTACATATCCACTCTTATCTTTATAACTTTTATACCAAATTTCGGAACAATAAAATACTTTTTAGAATATTCTATAACTATTCGAATTTCGAATGCTTCGATAAGAATCCGCCTAAATCTAAAATGTACATGCGCAAACATAATTCTTTATTAATTCACACGCGTGACTTTGTTCGTTTGTGCTTTCTTTTTATAACCTTTTCTGGATTTAAAATTTATCATCGGGTTATATAGTACTAATATATTACTTTACTTGGTGGTAGGGCTTAGTGCAAGCTCGTTTGGGTAGGTACCATCATCTAATCAGATATTCTACCGCAAAACAGCAGTACTTGCTATTGTTGTGTTCCGGTTTAAAGGGTGAGTGAGGTTGGTTGCGCATTGGTGATGTAAGTGTTGGTTAACATCTCTTACAATGCCAATGTCTATGGGCGTTGGTGACCACTTACCATCAGGTGACCCATACGCTCGTCCGCCTGCCTATGCAATAAAAAAAAAAAAGCTTACTACATAAATATCGAAAATAGTAACTCTATCCATTGCTGGCAATATAATTAAAATAATATTACAAAGTCACATAAATCGTAGAACTGTCAGGAGTTACAACATTAAATTTATAATAATAATAATAATATGTAAATATTTTGATATATTCCTTATCAATATAATGGCCATTGTAGAGCCTTATGTAACAACAATAGCATGTGTATCTATTTTATAAAACACACCAATTTGTTGTAAATGTTGTAAGTTTTGAATAAGCAATTCTACTTCTTATTTATCATTTCTTTTAAATAACAGCTGCTATTTATGTAGAATAGTTTTTTTGTTGTCACTATCCGGATATTTCAACGATTAAGTCATACAAGATACGAGAACACAACAAATTAATAATCGACAAAGGATATAAAAAGGTAATAAAACCATTCATTTCAAGTCAATAGATTCCGAGTAATACTTCAAAAGCAAAGAACTTCTTTATGTCACGGGCAGCGCATACTTGCGAAGGTATTCCGCGTAAGCGACTTTTGTTGTCGTATAAATCTACAACAATTTTCTTGTCTCGACCCATTAAATGAGATTTTTTTCGAATCGAGCGCTGTAATTGCGCAGCGTTTGCATAAAAGGGATATAATTAATATACTAGACTTAATTTGGTCTCGAGTAAGCAGTTGGTTTTTGTACTATTACACCGGACACACAAAGGAGCCGCGGTATAAACCTCTGTCGAAGTAATTTACCGACTCGTTGTAAGGCTAGCGCAGACATTAGTCAAAACACATGTATTTTTTATACATTTACACATACACAAATATAATAAGTTTGTTTACTTATAAATTCATTATTGTTTTAAAAAAATCATATCAAGAACAAGTTTTGAAAAAATAATTTGATAATATATTCGATAGAATAAAAAATATAAAAAAAAAACGGTCGCTTATAATAACATTAAAACTTTATATAAAAAAATACAAACTAATTAAAAATTACTTTCATTACGCGTACAACTACGTATATTATATTAAACTAATAATAAAAATCTCTTGGTTAGCAATGAATGAGAATAAAACATACGTCACACCTTTGCCTTGTTTGTAACATTAACCTTACCGGCCTTGACACTACAAAATTTGAAATAGGAACGAAATAATTAAAACGTTTTCGTTTGATAATAAACGTAGACAAACAGGCCATTCTAAATATAAACTTCTCAAATTGTAAACATGTATGAGCTTGCGAATCGTGACAGGACACGTGACAGAAGTTAAACTACGATGAACTTCACGTAAATAGAAACGTTATTTTCAATATAGACTTTGAAACATCACTCTCATCCACTTAAAGAAGTTTGACTTCAATAATTTAAATTGCACTTTGAACTTGATCGATTTTTGTATAGGTATACATTTTGACATTTGTTGTCATTGTGTACGGTTGCAGTCTAGTCTACAGTCTACACCGCCTTCGTACTCACAGTTTTTGCTTCATATATTTAGCCTATTTGTCGCCGCTGTATTGAACAACGGAACCGAGCTATGACGTAAGTGGGTTCATTATTTAAAGATCACTCTATCTCTGAGTGCAATCCGTCAATAATATATTAAACACAGTCAAGTTTATTTGCTGTGTGATAGCGGTTTATTAAATTTCGCGGTTGTCATATTAATAACGGAGTTATCTCAGATTTTGCCATATTGGAACGTTGAATGGTAAGTTAATAAAGATAAAATTATGGTGTAGGGGGCCGCGTGCGTGGCGCGCTGTCTAGTTACGCTATCTCCACGATAAGGGGCCCGGGCGAGGCCCTCGTTCGGAGGGATTATCCTCATTATTTCTTATTTTCGAGCTTCACTCCAACAACTACCTAATGTCGTCACGTTGTGCGGCCAGTCTTATTTCGTCTGGCGTCTAAATGCGCTTAAGCCAGCGATAAAAGCACTCGCACTCAATTATAGCGCCTTTTTTAATTTGTAGTTCACCACACAAGCGTGAGCAACGAGATGTTCTTTTATTGTTCTTCTCATACGCTCGAGAGTAAGGTAGCTTAATGTACCATCTAAGAACTTTTATTACCGAGCAATTCGTTAGCAACGTTCACTCGTACGACTGCTATATTTAATACTCCTTACACATGTGTTGCATTCACTTAGACAAATATTAAATAACATTTAGTAAAGTTAAATAATTTCGTTATAACGCCATTACTTTTTACGTACCTGTAATCTTTGTAAATTAACTGGCTAATATTAAGAAATAACGATAGGGCGTTACGTTTTTATGATGTAATTAATAATTTCGAGCCGTAAGTAACTTGACCCAAGACTAATTAAACATAATTTTCGTTAGGTTATATATAAAAAAAAAAACTTCCACAAAATGGTTGATATATTGTGCACAGGTATTGAATGACGGTATCGTAATATTCAGATACGTGTAACATAAGTGATTATAGAGAGCCTGAACTCGATGTCGTCTCGATTATTTAGCGTTATAATTTTGTCACGATATTTAAAAAAAAAAAAGTTTCGAGACTTTGAAAATTGATACGAAATATGTTATAATGAACACTTTTTTTATTTCAATTAACAGCGCCGGTTAGAAGGCTATCTATATGAGTGCTAAAATTGGGTTAAGCTAGTTTCACCCGGATTTGGATGGATCTAGTTTTCATGTACGTTGTAACGTAATTACATATACACGTAAATGAGATATATATTCAACGAACATTCACGGTAACTGACGTAAAACGAAAAGTTTATTTTTAACATACAGAAGGCTGAAGAGGTATAATTTAATCTTTAGATCAATGAATTAACTAAGGACAAGTAAAAAAATACATAAATACATACGTATATACATTTAATAATTTACCTTTTAGATAAGTCAAAGACGGACACCATATTTTTTCCTATCTCTAACGCTTCCGTTTTCGATGAGACTCTACAAAAAATATCACTTAACTTTTGGATACTTTAAGCTGATAAAAATAATATGTGATACGTACTCATCACCTGGTAAAGGGGCCCAATTAAATTCTTTTATTACAAGTTAGGGTAATTACTTGTAGCAGTATATCTTAAACTTGATTAAAAAACATGTTATAATTGTTTAATTATCAGTCCCAATCTAAAAACATGGATCCAAATGAAATTAAATAATAAGTTAACTAAGTACGTAATTTCAAATTATTTTTAGATAAATATTTATAATGCGCGATACATGAGAATTAAGGTAGGTACAGTCTTCAGTCTTCAAGAAAATAAAAATGGTAACGTTTTAAAGTCAACATGCGTTATTGATAAAAATACATCTATGAATATATTATAATAATAATATATATAAAACCGTAAATTATCAATATGAAGCAATCAATGATCCATAACAGTTGACTGCGACGATAATTTTATTCGATCAAATGATGAAGCGAAAGCGACTTGAACTGTATAAAGAGGTTTCAATCAAAATTTTATTCAAAATAACTCTAGTTTTTTGTTTTCCACTTACCATCACACGGAGAAGAGTCATTTGCTCTCCCGGGCTATAAATAAAAAGAAAAATAATGTCAAGTGGTAATGTAATAATAATTAATGTATGCTATCTCTTTTAAAATCGCTATTGAATCACGAAAAGCTTACAGAACATAGAAGTTTTGTAGATTATTTGAAAAACGAACATTGTTCAAATTCATACTCCAAAACTAGAATACTACACGTCTATTAAATTATTAATCTAGAGTTACAAGTGACATTCGATGGTATTATTGTTTTTATTAATATTTTAAATAAAAAGGCTGTAAGTATGTGTAATACCAAGATCATTGTTCATCTGCTGTCTCATTCTAAAACATATAAGTATGTTAGATAAGGAAATATAAATGATGATTTCAAGAACTTATTGGCTATAAAAATAATTCAAAGTACTCAGCTTTGGTATGCAATAACTATAGCGATATTAAATGTTGAATTAACCACAGAACATGAAACATAAAAAATACCATCTATAGTGTATACCTACATAGATGGCATTTCTTCTGATTACAACTTGAAACAAACTTAATTTAACTTAATAAATTTTACTCATTCTTGTTATTAATTAAAATATGAATTTGTCTTTTAAAAAAATATTTTTCACGGTTGAAGTAGATCGGTCTAGTGCATACCATTTTTGAAATTGTATTTATTCTATGACGTTCACGGTACGTTTTTATTTAAACACCAATTAAGAACAAGAATGGGTTGTAAATTTTTATGCTGCCTACGCTTTAAGAGGACTCAGGATTTGATGGTGTTTAAAACGACTTTAGACCTTATGGCGTTAATAATAAGTAAGTTTGAATGTCGTTAATGTATAATTGTGTCGTACTCTCAAAATAAACCGTAGGTATTGAGTTTTGTTTTGATACGATTCTTGTTCTATGGCTATTAATTTGCTTCACTGTAGTATTGTACTTTGTAATTATCATTAACTGCCCACACTTAGCCTGAGCTTTATATAACATAAAGAACTATTTACAATGTAAATAGGCTATCGGTATGTCTGTGAAAACTTTTCACATAAATATTATCAGCGATATTGATCTGATTTATCGAAGACGATATAAATAAAATCGTAGTAGCTAATTTTTTTTATCGAGATAAGAAAGTAGATCAGAAAATTGATGTTGTTATCATCTGAAGTCCTAACCTAGTTTTGGTCAGCGATTAGTCTTAAGGAACAAGTCAAGTACATACTATCATACTAATGTGGACGCATACCCAGGAACGACTATATACCTATGCAAAAAATTAAAACCTACACGTCCGGATAGAGATCTGTACTGTAAAAATGCAATCAACTAGGCAGGCAGATAAAAAATAAAAGGCTTATATTACACTATAATGCTCATAAAGATTGGCGAGGAAAATTTATCGCCTTGGCAACCCGTTATAGTGTTTGCCCCTTGCCCTGTTACACTGGCTCACTCACCCTTCGAACCGGAACATGCAATACAAAGTATTCTTGTTTTGCGTTACAGCGAACTATGTATTAATACAACAATGTTGTTAACATACATAACTATTTGCATGAATATATATTTTTTCGAACGCAAAAATCCTTTACAAAAGACGGTTTAAAAGTCAACAGATACAAATCATAGTGTAATTAAGCTCAAATGATTGATAAATTACAATGCAATCTCCCCTTCGCTATCACACTAACCAAATATCAACTGGAAATAACGTTTCACGGGAATATCAATCTTACGTCGTTGTGATACGCTATAAAATCGTTAGTTTAGTAAACAAGAGGGTAGAAATCCCAACGTTACCTAATGTCTACATTAAACAGCATCGGAGTTTCATGGAGGCATTCATTGTTTCCTAACTGAATTGTTATTTTTATTTATTACGCTTTTATTATTTAATTTTGGCCAAACATCGCTTTTGACACAGCTACGGATAAAGGTCTTCGGATAATTTATTATATATTTAATAGTTTGTTATATGATGTTTCTTTTGAACAGATTTATTTGAGTAAAACCTATTTAGTAATTATAAAAGTGTATTTACATGTGATGACCATTTTTAAAGGAATTTTCGCGGACACAAACGTACTTATTTATTATAATATTTGTCGTTCAGTTTTTCTATTTGTATTCTACATCAAGTAAATTGAATGTATAATTAACATCATATTATTTATGTAAAAATAGTATTTTTAATTTATTAATTAGAGTTCGTCTGTATTGCATTCATACATACGGCCTTTAAAGTGATTCAATATATTTTTAGCTGTATATGTGATTATATAAAATATGACATAACGATAATAACCTAGCGTGAAAATGTACTAATATACGTTTTAATAAGAAACTCTACCAAAGCACCAAGTTCAATATACTTTCATGAATTGATGCGTAACGTAAGTATCTACAGACAGACATACTATTTGTATAACAGATACCTTCTTAAAATGAATACATTTGATCAAAATATCCTGAGAATTAAACGATATGTAACAATAATCTGAACCCTGAAAAATCGAGGCATTTCTAAACAAAACTCAAGAGAATCCAGGGCAATAACCAAGTCCGTAATAAGCCATCAAAAATTCTTCATTCCCAGCCGTCTTGACCTCTTTTTCTCACGCACAATTTAACTTTTAGTGTTTGCCATTCAACGGTTCTGAAAAAATAAAAAAAAAATAAGGAATTGTAATTAAGTAAACGTACCTTCCATTGTTCTGTACGTGAGGCTTATATTTTTTTATTGTTATTATGTATAAATATAAATGGATTAATTTAAAAGTTCCTTTCTCTTTAGAAATTAATATTCTCTAATTACAATTATAATTACTTAGTTTTTGTAAAATTATTCCCAGTAAACACAGCAATATTAATGAATAAACAATTAATATAAATTACACATTAACATGATAATAAAAAGGATATTGTACTAAAAAACCTATTCCTATTTGCATTAGCGTTGTACAAAATTGTTTTACAAGTTCCACGCATGCGATAACAGTGTTCGAGCAATTTGAATAATTAGATTCTAATGTTAAAACGATTATAGTATATCATCGATATCGTTCGATCCCTTTCGAAAGTAATGTATCGAGAAGAATCGCATATTTTGTCGTTAGCGGAATGGTATTAAAGTTAACCCGATATCGAATATCGATTACGATAATGGTCCGTGAACAGGATCTCGGCTACCCCTAATCTGATAGGCTTTCGGAGAATCTTAAATTAATTTCTCCGAAATGAAGCGTGTGCGTAAGATTAACCGTGTCTCGTTACATCGACGAATTGCGGCGATTTTGGCGCGGGCGCAACCGGATCTGTGCATGTGTGCACGCGTAGACGCAGCACGCTCGGGTCCACAATTTAATTTAACCTTTGCGCGTTTAACGTAGAGTATATTTTGCTATGAGTTTAATTACGAATTATAAATAGGTACTTAATTTTTTAGCACTCCATACTCGTGTTATTTAGTTGTTTTTATATCTTTAGAGCATATACGTTCTTGACTTTATCAGTTACGTTGTTATATTTTATTTATTCATTAATAGAGAATTCACTTCGAAATGCTTTCACAATTCTATAACGATAATATTATAATTACTCGAAAGAAGAATAAAAAAAGCAATACTTTCTTATAAATTGGTTAACTGAAAAGTTTAAAGTGAAGAAATGTCATGATGTCGTTTGCGAGCAGATAAACTCGCAGGAGTAATCTGGAGACGCTCGAAATCCATAGATCTATCGCCGCTCGAGATGCACAATCACCATCGAAATGTAGTCGACAGACAGTATTATGTGTACTAAAATACACGTGTTTGACAATTAGTGGTGTTGTTTCGCCCACGAGCCCGGGACGTCGACACAGTCATCGAATCATCGCCACGCCGCGTTATATACTTCATCGATATATAACATTGTGTACACCGGCCGCAATTTATGTTAATATCGTACGCGATAATATATTAATTTCGTATTAATTTTAACTAAATAGCACCGAATTTAATATGATTTACAGGTAGTATAGATAAGATTCCAAATGATATAGTTCTTATCTAATTACATCAACTCCTGCATTTTGTATTACCGCTTACAATCAAAGTAGGATAGCGAAGATTCGGACGATATGGTGACTTCAAAAGAAATTTAATTAGCCGATTATTGTCATTATCTCCTACTATTACGTGGTACCTTCAGAGGTGTATCGCCGCTTTGATGAATCTCAGATTATATATATCAATCGATAAAATTGAATCTAAGATATATGAGATAACGGTTTTGTTTTTACGATATTTTATCAAATAACATAGCTTACAAGTGCGGTACTCGACTATGAGAGTGAGGTAAATCGCCGCATTTGTTACTTGATCGATAGTATAATCAATTTAGTATAAATTGCCATTGAGTGTAGTATTTCATTAAACATTTTGCGTTAATTCCAGACCTACCAAACGCATATTATTGACGGACGAGACGCAACGTGAGAGCTAACGAAAAAGGCATTGCGAATATCCATAACGAATCGCTGCGATTGTACGGGACGTATGTTAGTGGCCTTATTGCGTTTGGAATTTGCAGTTATTTTAGTAATAGTGGTCGATTAGTAGGTAACGACAGGGAGCGATAAAGTCTTGGAAATCGCACGGGATGTTATGAATCGGTAAAGCTTTAATGACGGCCATATTCGATGATTCAATATTCGCTAGTGTACATTCGGACATGTGTACGAAACATTGTTTTATTGTATTGTTTAATTCCGTGAGGTTATCAAAGTAAAAAACCCACATATACGAATATAAATAATTTATTATTATACTTCTAACAATAAGTATTAAGATGATATCAATTCTTTGTCGATATCGAAACTTTGTAAAACTGTCTAGGCCGGTAAGCGAAAATGGTAACCTTTTTGGTCTATATTTCATAAAATTTAAACTTTCAACATTTTATGTATTTAAATTATCTTATATCGTAAATAACTCAACATATAACAATGAAAAATAGCGATAAGCAAAATCAAAATTCGTAATTGAAATAATTTAAAATATTCAAACAAGAATCCTATTTACTTTTTTTAATCAGATCTATTAGAATATTGTACCAGATAAAGAAGGGTCGGTAATTTTTTTTTTAAATTGAAATCGAATTAAAAATAATCACAATCTAAAATTGTTGACGTTAAAGCCGGCTTCAATACCATTTGGGCCGCAATTCATTTAATATTTAAGCTGTACCTATCCATTTTAAAGCATATGCTTTTTGATATTCATAGCATGCGTAATGCATGCACAAAAATAACCACAGGCTCGGAAAAATCAACTAGACTTTTTTCTCAAATTTCACTATTCTCTATAAATTATGAAATAGGGTTCATTTAATTTTGTTTCCGTTCAATATTTCATAATTCAAACAACAATTAATATAGAACTTTTATTCAATAACTAAAATAAAAATATATGTGTCTCTATCAACTTAAATCAAATAAATTGATTAAATGGTTCTATGAAGAGACTGTTACTAATTAATGGCAAAAATTATTTAAAATTTTCACAAATACAATTTCGTTCGTGCGTATGTCTCGTGTACGTAAATTAAACCTCCGACTAACTACATACCGTAGTACGTAGGAATATTAAGAACTCTAACGTTTAATATTAGCATCGACCGACACGTGTTTATTTCGCATAAGAGACCAATAAATTCCGCGGACAAACCGAACATGTTCATTAGGACAAGTTTACAGTGAGCGGGAATGATCGAACGCTCTGATGATTGATGATACGTTTCTATCGCGACATTCTGATTTGACTTTTGGTTTATGTCTGCCGTGTATCGATTACTTTTATCGGCGAACGGACTGTTTCATTGGAATCATTTTCGCGAGGTTATTGCAAGATAGCTTGTTTCTGATGCGAGTGGTGACACTTTTAGAATGTTTCTATTTCATTTATTTTTTTGTTTCTGTGTGTGTTTGTAAAATTGGGCTATTAGCATGTGTGGGTTTTTAAGTTTTAACCATTTCGATTTAACCTGCAAGTAGCAATATAATAATATACGGAATAAACAAAAGCTTGTTTTCTATAAAACTTATTTTAATATAGGGATTTCAACATATAAATTACATTAAACGTTCGACCGGTCCGTGTTTGGGCTTATTAAAAACATATCAACCCACACAACGATTTTCCGCAAAATCATTAGGCCAGTTTCCGAGAAATCAAAACATACGAACAATATATGTAACATTGTATCGTTGTATATAACAGGATGTATCGTTACTATAGTAAAGTTCGCGAAGCTTACGTGCCGGTGAGTGCATGCACCTTAACATATACATTATACACGACATATTGTAAATAAATAGCAAGCAAGCTCTTATCACGCTTCCCCCTTAAGAAACTAAATCATATTGTCCTAATTTGAACATAAAATAAAAAAATGTTATAATAATATTTTTATGACGTACTTTTTATATGCATGTTAATTAAATTGAACTTAATGAAAATATATAATATCTATAATAACATATACTTTTCTTTTAGTTAAATAAACGTTTATGTAACGAATGAAAATCAATTGTAAACGCAATCGATTAGTATTTTATTCAAAAATAAAAAAAATAATCAGTCACATGGGTTTAACCAAGAAGCCCTTTTTTAATAGTTTAATCTGTTAGTTGTAAAATACATACTTCAGTTCAAGTTTCATGTGTAATAAACACATGAAACTTGAACGTCTCCGTGATGGATCTCGATTTGTTTCACTTGGAATGAATACTTCTTTATAAACAAAATACAGATGTCAAATGTAATGGGCATTTAACTCTGTAATTTGACATTTTAATTCCGTAAACGTTTCTGATTATGACGAAGTCGACACATCTCCGGTTGCTGAGAAATCGCAATTTTATGAATGAGTTGTTTGAATGGAATACAATAAAGTACGCTTCGATTACGAACCGACCCGGAAAGCCTTCGTCGAGAAACTTTTAATAAAACCATCGTGATGGATTACAAACGTTATTATTAATTCGTTACAGTTCATTTTGGTATCAACCTGTTTATTCGGGAACGCATTCAAAAAAGGTATTATAAGAATTGGGACCGACATTAAAGATTTCAGCTCTCCATAAAACACGTCTTAATAAAATATATCAATTTACACCACGGCTCGCTTCTATAACACGTTCTCATTTTTTTCAATACCTTTTCGAATATGATCCGGTTAAAATTTGAAAAAAAGTCTGTGTCGATATGTTGACCATAGATATTAAGTTGACTTAGAACATTTTGATTTGAATTTAGAATATACTTTATTTTTCAATCGTAATTTTAATAATATTAATGGTCAAGCGATCACTGTTTCGAAAGGTAGATTCTAACGAGTAAAACCGACTAGAACTTTCGACTAATCCATTTCCATAGGTATGTTAATTAAATTTATTAATATCCTGCCTGAAATCAATCAATGCTAAAACCATTTTTATCATGTACACAATTCTGTGTTCAGTTATTTTATTTCATTTTTAGAAGACCTCGTCGTGCTACAATGTTCGTGTAGTAAATTTAAGAATCTCTCTCGTTATACAATATGATACGCTTGATGTCGACCTAACCGATTTCGGTCATTGCGCAGGATATATCGTAGTGCTCAAGTGTGTGAACTAACACAGGTGCACTCACTATTCCCTCTCATAATTCGATGAGACGGCAATCCGACACGGCCAGAGAGTGTTCAGGACCAACGGTGTTAACACTGCCTGCATTTAAGCTTCGCGCTGATATTGAGAATTTCTTGCAAGGGGAATTCATTAGCTTTTTATTTGCTATTTTAACAAATTTAGGACCTCGGGGCAATAGCCTAAATTAGTAACTATATTAATGAGACAATGTTTGACTCCCTGGTTTGGATGACATATTGAAATATTAGACTAACTGCGAAATGTCAATGAATTTACTCTCAGGATAATTCTATTTAAGACGTCAAATGTGTCAACGTTCTAATCTAGTTAGTAACTAGTGCTACGTTATATGAAATACAGTGTCGAACTTTATGTTGTAATATTCTATCTAATTAGTTAATTTCGATGATTTTCACGGATTTAACTTCAACTGTAGTAGTTTTATACGGACTTATTTAAACAACCACAACTAACTCGGCAAACTTATAAACTAAGTTGTTTGAAGTTTTATATTTTTAAATTCATACTATCTATTTTTATTTATTATATTTTTTGTTTATTTTTTTTAAAACAATATATTATTGCTTAGAAATATCAAATAGATTAAATTTCAAGTATTACTAATAATATCAAAGCAAAATGTATAATTACACTAATAACAACGTAAAAGAAACGTAAATAAATACTACTCAAATACAGAATAAAAAAAATATAAAGAGCTCAATTTGCATGAATCAATCGCTATCGTAATATTGTGAAGATATTTTTACTCTGTAATTATAAAATCATCCGGAACCGTTGGAAATTGGTCGGATACAAATTAATTATAGAATGCATTTCACAAAACGCCCGCTTTATATAGTGGTTAACCGAAACTGTACGGAAGTTTCGAACGTTGTCTGTCCGACATCCCTGACAAACAATTTAAAACTTTAAACCCAAAACTTTGAGGTTCATATTCGCGCGATATCACATCATGTTTATTAATTTACGTAGTTAAGGACTAAGAGTTTTTTTTTGTTAGCTACGTTTTCACACGAATAACTTCGCACTTAAAAATCTTATATTATTTATAATGTTATAATAATTTCATTGTCCGTTTCGACACCGCTTCGAAGTGATAAAGATTACATTGTCGGTGCCTTTAACTAAGTTTGTTTTTGTATGATTTAGATTTATATTGAGATTTCTTCTTCTTATATTATTCATTAAGATCTTTGCATTGATAGATGACACTATAAAAAAGGCAATTTAAAAATTATAATACGTTTTTCATTGCTACAATGTAATCATTCCAAGATTGTTGCCATCGTTCGACATGAATCATCCACTAGTTAAATTTTAATAAAATAATAATCAAATCAAATAAGACTGTTTATTAAAAAAAATACGAAACTAAAATTACAAACACATGAATATTTAAACGGAGTGAAACGGTTCGGCGCGGGCGATCCTATTAAAATGCGTTATTATCATAATACAGTATTATTACATACTTATCTTTACATTGCGGGGCATTAGGACGAACTTCCTTCAATATTTATTTATCCCTAATTCGAGCTTAATTAGGAAAGGTGTGAATACATTACGAAAGGTTTACATCTGAGGGCGGTCTGTTATCGCGTCGTGTATCTCCGACAGGATACGCCAGAGGTCGACGAAATGACGATACCTGTAATTGTCCAATTAGAAACAGAATTTTATGTTAATAAAATGATATAGTCGAACGCGAAAGGTGCACGCGGTGATTATTGAAAACGATTTTTATTTCTATTCGATCAATTGTTCTTTTATCTCCATTGCGTACCTATATGGAAAGAAAGAGAGCTGTATTATCATAAAGTTTATGTAAAATACACTATTGAGGTCCATAATATCCTACCCGGTATTACTCGTATCTTACTTTATGCATAAACATCAACACCCTGTCTTACTGTTGCGGTTTGAAGAGTATGCCAGAGGATTTGGACGAACGAATGATTCATCTTTAATGGTTGGAGACGCTTTGTGATGCATCACATGGCAAAGCGTCTCCAACCAAGTATGTATGAGTACAATCTTGTGGTATCTTTTAAATCTTTTATCTCTGCGAATAGGAATAGTATAAATACGAAAGCAAATGTCTCTCATGCTCTCACGGCTACAATATTAAACTCATTTTGGTTAAATTTAATATGAAGCAAGCTTTAAACACTGTGAACAAGCGGATATATGTATACAATATGACCACATACAAATCTGGCGAGCAGGTGATGCCCTTCATTACGACAGCCCAACCTCGAGTTAAGTTTAACCTATCAAGTTAATCTAATAATAAACACCTCGGACAGGTTAAATTACGTAATTTGATGAATAATTTAAAGAAGGGTTATTAGATTAAAGAAACCTTTAAAACATAGTTAACTAAGGCCAACAATAATGTTAATTTAAGTTTATAGTTGCTAAAAACCGAAAGTCTTATGTTAATCTGTTGTCATAAAGCGTTCGAAAAATTCGATTCTCAATTTGCATTTCATTCGATAAAACTAAAACAGTGTTATCTAAATATTCGTCTTGTCTTCATAATAGTGATGGATGATTCCGAGCCCAAGACTCTTTAATGTCTTCGAACGAATCGATCATCGATTTTGGAATTTTTATTGTAATTTTAATCGCGTTTTTGTATAAACTAACCTAAATGATTATTGATAATATTGAGTACTTTAATAACGGAACAAGTTGATCTCGTTTAAAAAAAAACGTATCTGAAATCGAATAATCTGAATAACATTTACTAAACTCAGTTATTAGTTTAAACTTGAAATAAAAATGTTTTAAAGTAAAATGTAATCAAATAAAAAAAATAGAATCGTAATAAATTATTTTATACATGGAAATTATTCGCTTTAAATTTAATACAAATGTAAAAAAACATCCTTAATTATTATTAACATGTGTTATTACAAGATCATAAAGATAAAAAAATAGTTGATAGTTAATTATCGTTGATTTTAAAACATAGTAACTACTGATCTTTCGCGCGTATTATTTTAACATGTTAGCTCAACTCGTTACAATCTTGTGACGTCTCAAAAGGTCTCGATAAAGGTTTTTCGATCACATTATAATACAAAGAAACTTAACAAAGTTAAGATTACAAATGTTCTAACTAAATTTAATCCTTATTCAGAGACTTATGTTATCATATTTTATAAAGTTTGCATAAATTATCAAGTCTAGTTTTTGGTTGTGAAACTGACTTTTTATGACTCAAATCGGTTTGTCGCTTGCATAATATTAGTTTTCGCTTTTGTGATATTATTTCGATCAGTATTCATTTATGTTTCCGTTTAAGCAAAATAAGACTCATAATAGTGCGAGTTAATAATTATTTGTCTAATTTGTTCTTATCAAGTTAACATTAAGTACTGAAAAATCCGTGGAAGCTTTAAGAAATTTTCATTTATTAGTATTTAAAATTATTAAGTTCTCAGTTTACTGAACATAACTTACGAAATTAATGTTTTCGTGATATGTAGGTATAATGACGGATAGGCATACGATGTTTTTAAATATATTTTAAATGAATATTGTATGGTTTCATTAAATTTTGTTTAATTGTATGTATTCATTGATATTTAGAAGTTATCGTAAATTATACAACTAAAGATCCAATGACGAGACAGTTTCTTCCGCGATAAGTCACAGGAACAGGCACATGTAACATGTAAATAAAAACATGTGCGTGCCACACGAGCATTAATTAACATTGTTTTTATTTTGAATGTAATAAAATTTTATCTGAAAGTAGTTTTAATTGGAAACGTCTATGAAGGGCAACATTGAAGCGTTTGTTTTTAACGTGGCAACATTATTTTGCACTTACGTGTAATTATGTATTTAATGAACCTGCCTACGTTTATATTATCATCGTTTCAATAGAATTTATATAAATAAACGTCAAAATAATCTTACATTTCTAAGTAATTGAAAAATATATGTTTTTGTTCAAGATAGACATTGTAATGAAAATATTTTTTTATAAAATGACAGCTATTTATGGGCTACTTTACAACCACTATTTTATATAGAGTTTACTAAAAATGGCTTGCAATGTGCAAATAACAAATATATGTAACTTTAAGTTGCTAAAACTTTCGATAGATTCAACCTGATTTAATAGATTTTGATAAAATGAAGGCCTAACGGTACCTTGGGATACTCATAATGATTTAATTTGCATTTGTAATTTTGACTTCTGACAAACATATAGAGACAGACAATAAAATGTTTGTTTTGACTTTCCTAAGTCACATATTAACTTAAAAATTGTTAGTCATTTTGTAATAACAGACAGACACATGTATGTATTTATTTGTATTGGTGACAAATAAATTTTCAATGACACGGCATCCAAGCCGAATACATTTTCGATCTATGAACAGTTAGGTTCGGAATAAGCTTAGCCGAATTATATCTTAGTCGACTTAACGTTATCGTAAATTTAATACTTTAATGATGCAAACGCCGACTTTGACAAAAAGCCTTTCGATACCTGCGCGGACGTCAGCGCTCGTCGTGCTCGTCAAAGTTTTTGCCGCATGATGTCTTTAACGAAATTCATGTCATTGGCTCCGATTTCTCTAAGATTAAACTTTTTTACATTATTTAACAAATAGATCGAACCCTTATACGCTCGAATATTCAGTTACAAGGTTTAACACTTAAAAGAACTTAACGACTACACACATCCTGTGGGCTACAATAAAAAAACGAATGACAAAAAGACACATCATGTTTGTTTTTTAAAAGATGTCTGCCTGAGATTAGCCAGCGGCACTTTAATCCTTGAACCGTCCGATATTTTAAAAGGATATGATGACAACTTTTTTGTTCTGGTTATCTAACGACGTACTTATATATGTGCGTAACAGTTAGGGCATTACCGGAGTGAAGTGATAAAGGAACACATTCTCTTATCAGACGTTTTGCTGTACCAGAAACATACGTCTTCTGTTCGATAAACTTAACTTATACCCCTGTTTGAACGCTCACGAACAAATCAATCAAACCCTGGATGAGATAGATTACTTTTATTATAAGACGAAAGACAAACTTAAAAATACTTTAAAAATAATCCAAATAATAATAAAAATCGATTAAGAAAATATTCTTAAAAACATATTATATTATATTTTAATAAAATATTAAATTGGAATCGAATATATCAAGTCCCTTTTTTTAAAATAGCATTAATAATAAAAAAAGTTTGCTAATTAAAAATGTGCTATAAAAACATAGCAGTAAGTTTTAATTTGAAAAAACATCAATCGAAGTGTGAAATCTGGCGGATAGTAGTCCCAAGAGTGTTAATTTCCTTGAAAAGTGATGGAGTCCCTTAAGTGCAAAGCTGTAAAATGTCAACGTTCATCAGATGTTTAGATTATTACCACTAAGCACCCTTAGTATCTATACTTGAAACAAGACAGACATAAGATACGACAGATTCGAGTCTTAAGAATCAACAGTTTAAAGAACATCATGAAATATAATGTTCTATTTTAAAAAAATATTTTGGTACGATCAGATTGGATAAATAGAAAAAAAAATTACGTGTCAATAATAAAAACACTGACGGCCGAATACTGAAACGTCATTCAAATATGATTAGGACTCAATTGCTTGGAATGTCATTATTTTTCAAAATTTAGTATGCGAAATTTGAAATTCGAAGACGTTTCAAATATTTAAGCCCCCTTCATATTTGAAAGACGTTTCAGTATTCGGCCATGAGACCCTTATATTATAAAGTATAATGATGACCTACATACCGAACAGTGTAATCATTTAGATTCTAAATTTAAAAAAACGCATTAGATTAATCGAAAACGCTAAATAGTTTTATCGATCATAATATTTAACGCGTCAACATATTCGACACTAATTTAATGACACGACAGTTTTGACTAACGCCCGCAATGAATACGTCTGGCGTTGAAGTATAGCGAAATATTTATACAAATAATAAGAACACTAATTATACATAATCTGCTATTTGTTTCGGGTTAATAAAAATACTTGAGTGAAAATTTAGAATCACATTCATTCCGCAGAAAGCGTAACAGTGTCTTGTAGAAAGTTTAAATATTTTCAAACATTAAAAACCAGTTAAAATACGCATACAACACGTACATATATGTAATTAATTATATTAATTGTTATTATTACATAATATGTATTATAAGTGAAATGTTTATGTTTTAAGTAATATGCTTCATATTCTTGATGTTCTTGGATTTAAATAATCTGTTATAGTTGATTATTTGGAAATAAAATTAACACACAGATTATAATGTTCATTTTTCCCAATACAATATATACATATTATGTATTAAGTTATATCAATAATTAATTCGAGTTATATAAATTGGTATCTCAATTTTATTTATTTTTATTTCTAATATATACACGATATTTCATTAAAACAAGGAATAATATTTACTACACAAGTTTCAAGTAATTAGTACATTGTTAAGCTATGGTCACACTACAACAAAAGAAAAAAACACAAAGGTTATTTGCTTTATAAACCAAACACCACACATAGCCGATAAAAAAACACGTTTAATTATAGAATCATTTTCAATGGCGGAATAAATAACGCATGACGTAATACAGGTACTCCGTCGTTTCAACCAACAAATGCTCGTATCATTCGAACGAACCGTATCCCCTATAAGCACCGGCGTCGATTTCATCCGCATACCACCTCGCACTCATTATCCTCTCTACTCCGTCGACATAAGGTCGATTCCACAAGAAGCTAAACGATATAGCCCTCGAGCCCGCGGTATACGTATTGCTGGCAAGGATTAAATAACTATGCTGGGTATGTAATGTAGATAATACAGGGATCCGACATTTAACGGCTTCGGGATTACCTCAATAATTCCCTCGGCACAATAAATGTTTTCAGCCGGGTGGTAACGCGGCCCTCCCATAGGTGATTTTCCGATTTAAAATGGCGGATACGTTTAGGGCGACTGAAGCCATAGGACGGGCAGCCCGTATCCTATAGCAGAACACAAGCCATGTTACGCTTACCTACACCGCTTTACATAGCCAGAGGTTAGAGAGACCAAACGTCTCCGCCCGTTACACACATGCTAACAAGAGAACGAACAATAACTTGTCATCTAAAACGTCAACGATATATCACAGACCTTATTACGACACAAAGATTTATCCCCAAACATAATTTATTTTATCCGGAAACATCCTATAATAACACAGAATGGACACAAAGAGATTTAATTCTTGTTTTCTTCCCGATGTCAGGGACTCGTATCACGAGCGGTCGGGTGGCATTTTTCGGTCTCTAATCCCATTGAGTGAACTGAGCTTTTGGGCCATGGACCATTTTTCATTCGAATGACAAATATTTAGAAAGTTATTTATCCACGTATGAATTCGCAGCGCTCAATTAAGAAGACCGTAAGGGCTCGGGTCGCGTCTTCTTCTTTGTTCTCGGACAACGGACGGATGTTTATTCTGCGACCGCGCTATCGATTCAGGTAGTCCCTCGAATAAATCTATAACGACAACAATATGCCCGGCCGGTGCCATTGTCGTGTTCAGAAACCATGTATCGTATCGCGCTAATGCGACTACGAGTAATCTAATTCCTTCACACAATGCACCGAAAGGGTTTCGCGAGCGTGTCCGATTTGCCTACGAGTTGACGAGCGACAGTTACGCCCATGCGCCCCTCGCTCTCATTAAATGCACATTTATAACACATCGAACGTTCTCATTTTTCACATGCATCAATACCCGTCGTGGCTGATGGATAGCCATGTGAACATACCGTCTTGCGATGCGAATTAGCTTTGCGCACGGAGGCCTCCAATTCGTAATGCAGTACCGCACCAGCGAATGTGAAAACGCGCCATAAAGGCATTTTAAAAATTTACAACTTACAGAGCACCATATCGACAGCCTCCAACAGTCCGCCGCCGACGCAGGCGGGGATGAGCGGGGGGGCGGGCGGCGCGAGCGGCGCGGCGCGGCCGAGTTCGCCCGCCCCCGCCAGCCGCTGCTGCGACACCGGCCGTCCTATATTCCAGGACCCCATCACGGGACAGACTGTTTGCTCGTGTCAATACGAGTTTCTTAACTACCAGCGGCTCGCGTCAGGCGTGCCGCTGTCGATGTACAGCGCGCCATACCCCGACGCTGCCACTGCAGCCGGCATGGCCGCCTACTTCCCGGCTCTCGCCGCGGACCAGGCCCCGTTCTACGCAAACACAGTAAGTATTAGGTTTGCGGTAACATCATTAACACGAAAGTCCTATTTTAATAGTAGAACATTTCATATGAATTATAATAAAGTTGATAAAAATACAAAAGCATTTGTGTTGCTATCGTGAATTTTATTATTTAAGTCGACGTATAAATACAGATAAAATACGCAGTGTGATACGAAAAACGAAGTTAACCACGAGTGAGCCTCACGAAATGTTGCCGGCGCTGTTTGACCTACTTTATAAATAATTAATCATGGGTTATGCTAATCAACACATAGGTGTTAATGACCAGTTATTAAACTTATACTTACGCGAAAGTATCTGATGCCAGATACATGTAATATATTCGACTCACTGAATATTTATAAATGCCATATTAAAATATAAAAATTACATAAACTTAACGAATAACTTGGAAAAATTAATCCATACAATAATAGTCGTGTTGATGTCTCACAAATAATTATATATAAATTTACATCAAACACCTGTTAAAACATACGACGCACCATAAAAACTGCGAGAAATATGCTATAAATAAAAATAAAAATTAATGTAAATCAAGTCGTAAAATATCAAAGATTATTTGTTTTTCTTTAAAATGCAAGATTGTTATCAGTTGCGATTTCTAATACACGCGTAAAAAAGCGAAGTAGCGAGGTAGCGAGGTAGCCGAGTAACAAGCACGTATTTTTTTAACAGATTTACTTAAAACTACAATTTTATCGCTTTTCTTTAATTTATGAATACTATAATTATTTTGTAATAAAACCTTTAACATGTAAAATGCTTTGACATATTTTTTTCGAATCGTCAATTGAACAGGCTAGCGTTATTTTAATCTGTAGATATCTAGATAAACCCAATGTTGTTTATGGTAGTTGGACTTCTCGGAAACTACACTTTTACGCATTTTAAACAAGTATTTAACATGTTTCTGCACTATCTTGCCATTATCGGCCAATCTCTGATTATATATTTACTTAAAATATCGGTAAAGTCAGAGATCCTTATCAATTGAAAGCTTTATCTAATTCTATTTTGCATTATTAATAAATATGCATGTTATTCCGATTTGCCTCTTGTTTCGGCAGCGAGGACCTCTTTTTTATTTATCTACAAATTATAAAAAATACTAATTATCAGTTATTTTGTATGTTGAATGGTTTTACAAATTAATTAAATAAAGTTCGCATAAAAAACAATGTTTTCGTCTCTACGTCGGTCAGCTGAATGCCTGTTTGTAAATTATGACGTTTTTATTTGTGAAATTTTATAGATATGAGTTATTTTGGTAGCTATAAATATCATACGATTTATTATTATATAATTCAAGTTAAAGTATTAAATTATAATATTCAAATTTGTATGAAAACATATTAATTCTATTGTTCTTAAAGTTCTCTAGTAAACTTTCCACCCCTTTCTTCTTTGAAGTTTCCAAAGTTCATTAATGAGCTTATTGATATTTTCGACGCCATGAAGAAGCATGAAGTTGAAATTATTTTAAATACTTATAAGCATAGAAAGAGACAGAAAATAACATTATTTATCATACCTTGACATTGAATGATTATTTATAATAGCGCGATCGAACAGTTTTGATACTTTACTTTCAACTTACAAATGAACAAAAATGTTACCCAACATCATATATATATACTTTAAAGATCATTATGTTTAATTTAAACACACGATATATAATAAATATAATTTAATATGCTAAAAGTTCTCACTTCATCTTAGGATCAACATAAATTTAAAAAAATTATACACAATACAAAATGCTACGGACGTTCGCGAGAATTGTATTCATTAATAATTTCAAATCGGTCACAAATAACACGATTATCGATCAACTTATAAAAAAATCAACAATAAAATGCTGATATCATTATAGCTGAATTGAACACTGACGTCTAAAACAATTTATATTTCCAAAGCGTTATTAATACACGTAACATCACAAAACATATTCGAATATTATAAATAATAATAATGAATTATATTCGTCTGTAGACAAGGATGATAGAAATATATTAATAATGTCTCACTGACAAAACCTTAAGGAACTATTTCGGAGGTGATTATTGTTCATCCGAAGAGATTATATGTACCGCAGCTACCTATTCTATGTGAATGGCATTAAGTTAAAATAATTTGTGGCACATGTCAAAACAGTCGTGAATGTAAGAATCCTCAGTGTTAAGTAGACGCCAGAATTCTGTGTTAAGAATAAATTAGTTTGTTAATCCAATGATGTATGTTCCGTTGTATGGCGTAACAAAAAGTTGTTTTCTGACTCGGACATATTTAATATCATAATTCGTTTAACAGGTACGTTCTGCGTCCGTCCCGTGCGTGTGATACAGGGTGTCGATGGTATTCGGTAATACAGGATGTTTCGATTAATTTACATTATTTAAATGAAATAATAATACCGTTTAAATATTTTCTTTTGTTGCCTACACCGTTTTACTTATATATAAAGTATATTACGGTCCAGTTGAAAGCGTTTCGTCATCGAAAACAAAGTTGCGATAAAAGTGACGTATTAAAGCGTCGTATTTTGAGGTTCGCCGCCCGCCGCGTGGGTGACTTTGAATGATAATGATCATAACAACATAAAAGTAGCCAAAGCACGTAATATATGACGTGTAGTAAAACTTCGAGGAAGGTGTTAAAAGGGCCGTGAACGTGCCCCGGTAGATGATTCAATCATTCATGGAGAGATGGTCGTTTATCATCTGTAGCGAAAGTGTTAACTCCGACCCGCCTTCAATGGCTCTACTTTTTTTTACACGCCTTTTATTTCATCTACAATTTATTATACCGTTCTGACTGCGTAAGAATAGTCGTCTTCGAGTGATCTTTGTTTAGTTTGAAATTTAGATGTCGGGTTATGACAGCGTTTCTTTATCGAACAGACAAACAAATATTTGAGTTTTTGTCTGTTTCTCGACGATTTAACCTTTTTTCCATAACGCACGTGGAATGTTCTATGTAGTAGATTTTTTAAATAATTCAACGTATATAATAATAGATCGTGAGAATGATATTTTGATTAAATGATATTTCAATTTTTTTTAGGATTTTGTAGCATTTCTATTTGTTATTTGGTTTAAGAAATAAAGTTCATAAGTATAATATGACTGTTTATAAGCTTTGTCTTAGTTTAGGTTTTTAAAACATTATATGATAGCCAATAAAATAAAAATTCATATCGTATGTGTAAAATGCAATATTATTTTATAAGGACTAAGTTACAAGCGCTAAAACATTCATTGGGGTTGTTTTTTGTTAAATGTAAAGATAAGTAACATTTATATTAGACCTATAACATTTACAACCAGTTTTTGTTTGCAAGTTCATTAAAAATTAATTTCAAAATGTTAAATATACGAATTAATAATCCTATTGATCACGCAATGAACCGAAAAGCCTAAGTCCTAAGACAAGTTATATTTTGTTTGTAAGCGCCCTTATATATTTGAAATTAAAATTAATACATTGGTACATACATATAATGCTTATATATGTATGTACTGTGACTTTTAAGGAAGTAAAATTGCTTTAAAAGTAAAACATTAGAATGAAACCTTGAACAAGAAATCTTTTTGTAATGTTTTTACTTATTATATAATGCTTATTGACTCAAGATTTTCTTAATAGCATTCCATTTAAGTCGAAAGTAAAAAATTTAGCTGAAGAAAATTATTCAATGTCAAACGTCAAATATAAAGTTAAGACAAAAGTCGTGAAATTACGTAATTTTGTTGGTAGAAATTTTTATTTCAATATCGTTTGAAATAAAAGAAAAACGAACTTGAAAATTATTACAACTTTGGAATTTTGTTATTCTTAAGAAATACGTAATAAAAATACGATGCCAAAAAATATTCTTGTAAAGACTCCTTTAAATTAAAATCTTTAAAGTTGTCTTAAGACAGCCGTGTCTGAAGTCCGTGGGCAGCCGAAGAGCTTCGCGAGCTCCGTTTGCGTGTCAGAGGGACCGTTCAGCGGATTATGAAACTATTCGTCCCATAAAAATATTCCTAGTTGAACATATTATTAACGTTAATGGGATTATAGACGGATCCATTAAACTTATAGTGTTGCTACCAATAAAGATTATGGCCGAGTTTTTTCAATCCGCACGCCTCACGGAACATTCGTTGATTATTCATTAGTCATGTTAACTTATAATACAAACATAAATCGCAACATATATATATATTACTCGATAATACGTAAATGCATTACGCTTATAATAACTTGAATATATCAAAGGATTGGAGCTAAAATCATGGTAACGCAGTCACATCGATGTCGCACGCTGGCGATTCCGTCGCGCGTATATAAATCGGCGCCGCGGTATGAAACCAATAAATCCGAGAAAATGCAGATCCGAGTCGGCTTAGCTCGATTATTATTTGAAGTAACAGAAAACGGAATTATATCGGAGAGGTCGGAGCAACAAAGGGCGACAGCGCGACTGGATTACGCTGTCGTACTTGAGTAAAATTTATTATCGGATTTTCGATTCGGCCACCAATGAAGTTGTTGGACAACAAAATCTTTTGATAGATTTATCCTGGCTGACCGCATTAAGACGAGCTCCCGGGTTATTTTTAATGCATCGCTATAAATTTTTTGGACCCGCGCATCTCGACGGGCCGTTTCTTTGGTTTTTACGCGATTTTAAAACGTATATCCTATTAATAACTCGGGACGTACATGAAATTCATCATTATAAATGTCTGCTTTCGAAATTTTTTAATGAAATATTAAAGATCATTCCGCTTTTCGATGTTCGATGTTCGATCGTTGAATAATTATAGCGTTGTTAGCTTGTACGAAAGTATAATATCAATGTTTATATTCGACACAAATGCGTTTTGTCTGATGTAAAAAATATTGTCTTAGTTTGTATTGAGATTTAGTGATTTTTAATGATGTGAGGAACAGAGTATAAATTCATTTAAGTTTGGATTGCTTTTTTGAGTTTTACATTAAGTACATAAAATGTCAATGTAAACATTTAGTTAGCTATGTTTAATAAAATATTGTGATTAATTAACTCTAGCCGACACCAATGAAAGACTTAGATTGAATTATTTTAAACCAAAACGACAAATGGAATTTTGAAAGATATTAAAAAATATACCAAATAAATAAAAAAAATGAAAGCTTTAAATAAAACAAACAAAGCCGTGTAGTAGTTTATACTTGAATTATACAAAGAACCCATCTAAGAGTCTCTATTAAAATTTGTCAGAGATGATTGATGTTCAGACTCCAATCAACCCATTAAATAATAATAATAGTTGAGACGAGCCATCGAAGCGATCCATCAAAAAATCAATAAAACTTGGTTCAATAATAGATTTAGTTAAAGCTACCGTGAATTTGATATCGGAACCGAACGTCGTTCAACAAGTTCTAGCTAGATAAAGATTTAAGATCTACCGCAGACGAGAACGGCTTTATTATGAAATGTTTCGATTTGAATCTATTTACAAGCTTAAGAAGAAATTATTTCACAGTAATTTTATGATACAAATAATACGGAATGATAATATCTTTATTGGCAATACCATCATCCAAAAGCCGAAAATATATTATTTTTTATGTCCATATATTTACGATTTTTTTTTCTTTCCAGTTATGCGAACGAAATAAATAAACAAATATGAACGAATCAAATTAAATTTTAAAGCTATCTCAAAATTTTAACATAAAGAATGACGCGAAATTTCCATTAAAGTTTTAATTTCAGTACAGATAGTAACTGTATAAATGTTTATTCCTAACTATAGATGGTGACGCAGATTATGTGAAACTTATAATATAACTTATTTTCTCAATCAGGCGGCTGGGATCGAGCTGAAAGAGAATCTCGCAGCTAGTGCTGCGAGCTGGCCTTACCCTACAGTCTATCATCCTTACGATGCAGCCTTCGCTGGATATCCATTTAATGGGTAAGTCAAAAACTTTATTTCACTCATTGTTATAGATTTTCAATAATACTATTATCGATCATCGCACATCAGTCAACCACAAGCTTCTAATGAGAAAAACTCTTAGATAACTATTTATATAGGCTGCTGAAAACTTATATTTAAGATAAAGTTAATCAATGTCTAAAACTAGGAATGATCTGTTTCCATCATTTCTATGTTTCTCTTTCTCAGAAAATAAGTTTGTAATAACTACTTCAGTTGGGAGCATATTCGTTAATAGTTATTGATGGAAACTTTTAGAAGTTATTGATAAATATAATTGATAGAGTCTGAAGCTCTGATAGAAATATGATCAAAGTTAGACAACTAAGTTCACCGACTCAAAATTTTTCAATGAAGACAAATACGGAGTCATTACAACTCTCAGCTAATGACCAAAATAGAACATTAATATAACTCTTCACCAACAATGTGATTTGACAAATCAAGAGAGAATACAATTGGATCTTGTATTTGTAAGATTGGATTACGATTCCAATTCAAGTAAAACAGATATGACGCATATTGAAAGGAAATTATCAACTTATGAAAATTGTAAACAATTATTTACTAACTAGTCAAAAGAATATCCATTGTGCTATTTTCGATGTTCCAGCTCTTCTCTGCTTTTGGTAGTTTCTTTTCTGAAGTGAAAATTTTTAATTTGACTATCATTAAGTTAGCTTATTTATTGAATTAAGAAATTTTAATTTCAATTTATTTTTATGTTCGAAAGACCAAAGCTATTGGTGATTCGTGACAAAAACTTTTCGCTTATATCTCGATAGTATTGTTAACGGAATCGTATTTTTGTATGAGTAGTAAAAGCTTCGTCAAATTTTAAATAGGTTAACACTTAGGCCACGACGCGATCTCATACCGTACACAGGTTTGATTTCCTCTGACCTAGAATGTCATGAATACTATAAATGTAGTGTATATTACAACTGTCTGTCTGCAGGTAAGCTTTCATACACATATTCTTTTACAATTCGTACAAAACGTAAACAAGGCCATTACTGTTAAAACATCGAAATGTTTCGAAATATTATATTTTCATATATTGATTCATCATATCATGATTTTCAAATATATATCGTGACTTTCCAAATATATATTAACCATGGAGCAGCTAGTAAAGTTACCCATGAAAGTCATGATTTTTTTATGTTTATATATATTTCGTGTTAAAAATAAATTCAATTCAAAGTCACTTTGATTCCGATAACATTATCATTCCATTCAGGAAAAAATATTAAGTAGGTCAAAACAAAGGCAAGGACATATGGATTGCATGCAAAATTATATTATAATTGATTTGGATTAATTACCGATACTAAAAATAAATAAATTGTTCAAAATCAATCGCCCGCACTATAATATAGCCGTTACATTATATTCGGCTAATAGAAGGCAACGGCTACTATAATTGGTATAGTCATATGTGTTTATCGGTACAAATACGACCGAACACAAACTTAAAGACACGCACAAGAAACATCGTTCTTATGTAAACTGATAGCGGCATATTGGAAAGGATACGAAACACGAGTTCGTCTGATATGAGTTGTGTCGAGATTATCAACGCCTAGTTGTTTGTCGGCATTAAGGTAACCCCACATCGTACGAAAATAATAATTGCAATTTCGGTATTGTATTATAATGGCACGATATATATTCGTTTTGATTTTGAATATAGAATGAATATGTTCTATTTTCAATTATTTTATTCTGATATATTTATTGCTTTATTTAGGTACATCTATATAAATAAAATGATAGAGGTCTGCAGTTGTGCGCGCATCACGGAAAAACTACTGGATAGATATCAATGAAATTTTCTAAATTTTATTACTTAGACACCCGGCCCTTATCAAAAAAAAATGATTGCGATATCTTATTTGATAAAAAGTTATTAAAGTTTCAAGAAACAACGATTTGTATATGCACTGCGTGTTCAGTGATGTATGTTTCAACAAACAAAGTATATTTTTGCTTGCGATCTTTTTGATGTTTTTTCTTTCGTAAATAAGAAAACTTTGTTAATATATCAAGCAACGTGGACGAAGTCGCGGGTATCAGCTAGCTATAAATAAGTTTTTAATTGTATACGCTTTGAAGAAAGAACACTTTTATATTCCTTAGTCATGATTATCCGAGAACTGCTTCTTTATGTGATGATATGTTTGGAGGAATAGATTTTAGATGTTATTTATATTTTTTATCTCTATTTAACAAAAAACACAAATATGTTTAATCGTATTTAAAGTACATACCATAAAATTACACACAATTTCAATATGAAGCTGACATCACCTTTTATCCCATGTGACCGAAAATAATTCAGCGATAAATAATGTAAATGAATCGTTTACATTGTGAAACAAATGTTCTTTTTAACATTATTATGTATACAATCAAATTGCTAATTAATTATATTATAACGTAAACAAAACATGTTTTATTGAAAACATCTAAAACTTTTGGACGAATACATGTATAGATGACTTTTACCTTTATTTCATACCGCCATTCAATATGCAATCAATAGTTAATCTACTACCAAACAGAAATACTGTCTAGCGGAAGTAATAGCTACCATATAAGTCTAGCGGATTTTCTCAAATTTCTAGATCCTGGGTCGAAAATCGAACTCGGGACATTAAAAGTTACTGGCTCTTTCGGTCGAGAAAACATTGCTCCTGTACCTGAAATCTTTCCGCTCGTGTTGGATTTGCTGACCCATCAAAGTGAGGATGGAGAATGCACCTGTACTTGCGCGCACATGAACGCTATAACATGTTTCGCGCAGATGGCTAGTCTTCCTTGAGAATTTATACGTCAAGGTGAATTTATAAAACTTCTTCATCACTCTCGGGGCATCGTGGCAAGTCTCCCTTAAAAAGTTATAATATTTAAGAAAAAAATATTTACATACTTGTTATATACAAAAATATTAGGTAAATCGTATTAATATTTTGCTCGTCAAAACGGGGACTCAATATGTCTGTTACGATCCTATGATTGACAACTATTGTGTCATATTTATTGCAAAACGTATGAATGATTGATCGATTTGAACGATTTGACTGATTTTAAAATTCACTGGCTTTCCCTTTGAACGCACAGTACATCAAATACTTTAGAAGTGCTAAATCGACCCACGGCACTTATCTTGTAATACACCTTGCAAGATAATTTTACATTCTGTTTATATATTAAATATAATGTATTAACATATAATACTAATATTTCTATCTATAAAAATAAAATGATAGAGGTCTGCAGTTGTGCGCGCATCACGGGAAAACTACTGGATAGATTTCAATGAAATTTTCTAAATTAAAAAATATTGCGATATCTTCATTTAATAAAAAGTTATTAAAGTTTCAAGAAACAACGAATTGTATGTGCACTGCGTGTTCAGTGATGTATGTTTAAACAAAGTATATTTTTGCTTGCGATCTTTTTGATGTTTTTCCCTTCGTCCATAAGAAAACTTTGTTAATATATCAAGCAACGCGGACGAAGTCGCGGGTATCAGCTAGTTAAACAATAATTTTCTGGACAAAATCTAGCCATGTAACTTCGAATCATATATCAGTAACATGTACATATATATATAAATATGAAACCTTTATTTGAACTCTAACGCCAATATCGATAAGGATTAAAGAAATTAGCACTTCTTAAGATAAGTTCTCAATCATTATTTCCACAGTAAAATTTGATCACTTATTTCGATGACCAACGAGAACAACATCAAACAGATGCTTAAACTTGTAGTAGTTATAATTAGATAAAAATTGAAGAAAATAACAATAGAAATTCTTTACCTTACACCTTCTTTCTTTCGATTTCACGTCTAAACTACTGTAACGACAGTTATTGAATTTTGTACAGAGGAGGACATAGGCCTACACCTCACATCTGCCCCCTCCCCTCGCGAGGGCGGTTACTATATATACAAACGAATATAGAAATATTAATAATAATATAAGTTTTGTTAAGACATTATTATCATTATTAATTAAATAAAGGCGGGCGTGGGAGCACTTCAAAAACTCTAGATCGATTCAGGATACCTCGTTTAGATCAATCGCAAATCATTATATTGTGACGGCGATCGTTTTATCCGTAATTAACGTTAACGATCAATAATGATAATATCGAACTGTTTTATAAGTAGCCGCTATTGATATAAAAATAATAACAATAATTAGGTATACATATATACGGAAAGAACAATATATGTACAAATAATAGATACCTAGGTAATGTATATTTATGGCATTTTCAGTATGAGCTACAAAACACTAAAACAATAACAAAAGTATTTTATATAAAACACATGATTTAATGAAAAAAGTTACCGTCCGCCATATTAGATTTGTGACGTAACAACGTATAATTCTCATAAACATCGTAATAACTTTATAATTTGATCTGTTTTGTAATATGACAAAGGTCCTATCAGTCTAGGCATACAAGTACACGCAAGAATAGGAGGAAGGAGGCACGAAATAATTGCCGAATGTTATGTAATAGTTATTGAATTATTTTTATTTATAACACAAATTGAATGTATTAAAGATTTTCCGGCCAATATAAAGTTTTCTCGAATAAACATGTAAAACGCGTTAGTACTTGATATATGTTATATACATCTATATGTCATGGTTAGGTATAGACATACAGTTATTTTAAAAGCCGTTTCCGTGTCCTCATAGTAACATATTAAAAAAGGCAAGCGATATAAACTATCAGGAAACGTAGTAACTAATAACAATATAAAAAAAATATAATAAAACCCAATAAAATACCGCCTTACATAAACTAACATAAAAATATTAATAAAAACTTATCTTGATTCCGATAATAAATATGGATAAAACATGTGCATACAAGGATTATTTTATCAATACAAGAATAATTACCCGTAGCTATTTTATTCATTCGCCAATATTTAATAATTAATGAGTAATGTAATTGTTTTGTACATAACTTATCACACTCGAAATAATTTTAATTTGTCAACGATTTTTATGTTATTCTTTTTTTAAATAACTGTCAAAGAAAAAGCTTTGACGTGTTTTATTGTTAATATTAAAACAACGTGTTGTTTCATATGTATTATTTACGGTAATAATAGATAGTATTTTTCTTATTACGTGATTTGTTACAATGCGTGTATATTTAGTACCAGTGAAGGCGAGATAAGCCAATCACAGTCACGTTTGGTCTATTCGTCATACAATTACCCTTTCTTTCATTGAATTAAAGGTTGTTTTAGGGAAATCCAGGGAATCAACACTAATTCAACACGTCGGATTTGCGTACCGAAATCAAATCAGTCAGACTTGAAACGATATTAAATATGAGGTAATTCATAAAAAAAAAAAATAGCCGTTGGTGCTTTGTACAGTTCCGGCCGATTGAGCACATCCACAGCGATTCCGCTTTCTAATAATAATAATAATAATTTAACAATCAATCACAAATCAATGTTTCAATATCTGAGACTGTCTGGAATAGCCTTGCTGTCAGTCTATCTTCCTAAATAAAAAAAACATCAATTACTATTAAGTACAACTACTTTTATTAATGTTAAGTTTGTATTTACGGATTTTTGATTATTCTTGACTAGACATAATGTTTTCAAGGAACAGAAACTTCATATCCGAAGTAATTCCTCTGGATTGGATACTGGTAATAACAATTTGATTTATTGTTAACATTGAATTAAATAGCAAAACAATTTTATTATTAATTCTAAATATGGCAACACATAACACCATGAAATATTACGAACGAACAAACGGTTAACACGTTTTTCTAGCTTTTATCTGTTCTCTTCATTAGCGCCACGTAGTACAGTGGCGCTCGATTATTTTATAACTGGCTGTAAACATATATTACTCAATAAAAATATATACAAAAGTAAATAAAAATAAATAAAGGTCACGTATGAAGTTTTTATATGTGTATTTATTCAACGTAACTTGTGTTTACAATTTAGTAGCTTAGTTTGTAGTAATATGAAACTGATTGAGATGCATCGCTTTTCATATTTTATTGTAAAAATATTGTTGATCTGAGGTATCAAAAACGTTTGCACCTCACTTATTTACGAAAGGTATTGCCGACCGGATTGGTCCTTAGTCGTAAATCAGATATAACTTTTATTTTCCACGCCGCTCTACCAATCTTCATAAGATAATAAAAGCTACACACACACATACATAAGTTTGTTTTCTATTAATATTTTCACTAGTCTCTCATCCACCACACATAGACACAAATTTATAATTAATATTTAAAAAAAAATAGTTTAAATTAAATGCTTTACGTATAATTTCACGACAATCAAATAACAATAAAAAATGTAAGACACGTGTTGACACTTTCTTATTCGTAAGGATTATAATTATTTCATTGGACTGTAACATTAATTCAATTATACTAACAGCGGTCATCCTTAATAACATTATAAATGGGAATATAAGTTTGTTTGTTATGTTTTACTTAATTCTTCAATCGATCATGAAAATGATACACGTCGTCAGGAGTACATTAAACCTATAGAGATCCAAGAGATCTTAACCTTTCCCACTGACACGTGGGCGAAGCCGTGGGTTGAAAACTAGTATATTTAATAATACAATGTTGGCATATGCAAATATTTTTTACGAAGAAGGTTTTTATACTGCTCAGCTATGACAATTATATAATATATAAGTATATAAACACATAGGACAATATCTTTTTGATTCTGCATTGTTGCAATATTTGCATAAAGGCATTCCCGAAGCACAGATAGCAGATGACATAAAATTTTCTAATTAAAAAGTAACGAATGTTCTAGATCTATGACGTCATCAATTTAATATGACAGTTAAATTTTTATCAATTTAAGAATATATATTAAAATATATGTACAGATTTACATTATCAACATACTTTCTTATTTTTTTTCTAATTTCGATTGGCACTAAAATGAAATCATCAATAAGCAAGTCTAACGCTTTTTATTGATGATAAATTTCAATTTTAATAATGGTAGCAAATAGTTAATAATTTTAAGGTAATAAATAATTTACGATAAAAAACTAATTCCGACTTGATAATTCGTTATTTACTGTACGTGCACTTTTTGTCCTGTTAATTACGAACGTACGTCGGCACTGGAACATTGATCACGATACGTAAAACATTAACATCATATAAATTCCCATGGTCGATAGTTAATAGTTGATGAACATAATTCTATTGTTTATTCGATCAAGTTATAATCAACGGTACATTTTTATATAAGGTCAACACAGCATGACTTTTTTAAATTACTTCGAGTGTCGACACATGCGTGAATGTGAAAAATATTAACAAAAACGAAAAGTTTTTCGGAAACTTTTTTTGCGTCAGTTGTCAAATGTTACATAATATTAAAAAAATCCTCTTAAATCTTTCAAAGAATGTTGTATTTGAAAGAAAAAGACTTTACGTGGCGATTTTATTCATTACTACCTGTGTCACGTGGCTTCGCCCCCGATAAATTTGAATTATTCAATGTCATATTGGATAACACTTAGTTAATACTCCTAGTGTTAAGTTACAAACCTTAGCCCAAAAGTGGGACATTTACCTTTTTTTTGTAATACTCATCGAATACTTCGCAAGATGTCACAGATACGTCAAAATTCACTAATTAAAAAAAACATACTATTCAATGATAGTATTTTTACTGTTTTTAATTTTTGAATTTGGAACACGGCTTTATTTCATAAATGCTTACAAACTCGTCACAAATACCTTATCTCAGTCGCTTCAGGGGTATCTCCGTGTCAAAGACACACCAAGAATTTCGTTTAAAATACCCTTGTCGCCATCTTCGCTCTCAGTATGAATTGGATATAAATAAATCGCTTTTAGTTTCGGATCACTTTCAGTTGTTTCATTCAAGCAGCGTCCGGAATAAAAGTTTTTAATAGATATATGCATCTAAAATAGCCCGGTTGTTTGAATATGGATCTGAAGGTGAGCTAAGGCCACCTGTATGTGTAAATAAAGACATGTGACTGACTGATGCCCCAGAATGAAATGAAAATCATATTCACTTTCATTTCATTGTAGTTTATCTGAAGTATCTCTCTTTTGTGAAAATACTTTTACAGATTAATCTTAAAGTAAAAGGTTCTAAATACTTGAAATATAAATCAATAAATAAGATTAAAACTTATATTGCTTTCTAGTCTTTATTTGTTACGCTGATTGTTCGGTTTAGCATTTTCATCTGCGGCTTCGATCCTTGACATTTTTTTTATCCGTCATTCCGGGCTTCCGTTTGTCCGTAGTCTTGCCTGATGGTAAGCGACGACACGGTCTACGATGTACGCTTGCCTAGAGGAAACCTGTTAACTCTTGATTTGAAGACACCAACGTTGTACCTATCGGGAAGTACAGTCGCAGGCAAAGTATTCCACAGTTTTGCAGACACAAGACACCACCCCTGTTCCCAGGGAACTAGTGTCAGTGCATCTAGTATTTTTCCATCATCACTAATGATTTCAAAGGATACAATGAGAGAATAAACATCACTGATGGCAAGAGCCTTTTTCTATATTATAGCACAGTCCAAATTATCTCAGTATCAGTAGTCAGAGTTCTCTGGGTATCTATACTCAAAAGACAGCAGTATTTTCAACCGGACACCTATGTCATCATTATGTAAAGTGTTCAAAATTTTAGCGGGTTTGCGACCAGTCGCATTAGTTGATACAGCTAGTAGCACGCAGAAGTTTGTTACTTCATAAGTTGTGCTGAGTGTTGTAAAGCAGTAGCTCGTCGAAGAAGTTTCAATTTCTTCATACTAATCATCATTCAAAAACTCACTTGTTTTTTATCGTCTCGTACGTTTTTCATTTCGACTGTATTCGATTTTAAAAATTGTGAACAAATATAATTTACTATGCATTTTTAAATACATTGACGATTTCTATGCACGGTGCCATCGCGGCTGGTGCTCTTGTACATTGAGTATATAAATAAAATAAAGCATGATTCACATCGATACGACTTCTGGAAGTTGTAACGAAACATAACATAAAAGTAGCCGGCGAAGGAAGTCGTCCATATACAAAGCGCACGTACAAAGTCGGGCTCACCATATAGCTGTGAATAATAATGTTATTAGCCAGTTGTTTCTTATAATTTTACTCGCATTATATTACTAGTTTATTTATATGTCTGTGAATATAAAACTCCTCGAACTGTTGCCGATATAAAAATAAAAATAGCGCGTAAGCATAAATGAAATTTACGAATTTCAAAGGCAATTATTATACGATTATAAAATAGATAATTCTTTTTTTTTATTGTGTTTCATACACAAAATTATCTTTGTGATAGACATTAATATAAATGTGACATTAATGTATTTAAATATATAAATAAAAAACTAAGAAACGGATAAAACTTAGTTTCATTCATAATATACTGCATAATATATTACTGTAGTATTCAGATTTAATTCAAGCCTCGGAGATGACGTGTTTGGTCAACGCTTAGGAAAAAAACTGTATTTTATGTACATCATTTTTAGTTTATTTAAAAAATAAACAAAACTTAATTATTACTAAGCTAGGCAGGATACTCTTTAACCTGTGGTCCCATAACATGATAAATTAAAAAAGTACTTGTGCTTTGCGTGTACCGTTGTATATATTAATGTACCGTAAATATGAAATTATTAGACATATTAAAAAAAACAATATCACTTTTTTATTATTAATTAAAAAAGGACATTCAAGTTTAAATTCCATGGAATGATTAAAGTCGAGTAAACTATTATCGCCAAAAAATTCTTAACTTCAACCACAATTGAAATTAATGGGTGTAATTTTTTTTATTACAGTAGGTACCTAGGAGAATAGTTCGATAATACTGTTTGTCCTGTCTACACAAATACTTGTTGGATCATTCGTGGTAATCAATTTCATATATTATTCAATCAAATAAAAATAGTACAAAACCTTTTGTTTCAATGTATATATTTTAATTATATTATATGATAGCATACTATTCGCAATCCTGAATGATGTCAACCACAGTGGCTTATCTTTGACTAGCCAGCTGCTCTCGCACTACACAAGTGAGTGCGAAAACGCAACTATGTAATCAAAATGATGTGTGTGACGTTAATAAAATCACCTCAACGAATAAATCACACCGTCAAGCCGACGGAGACGGCTAAATAAGGGCTATTAAATAACCAATTAATATGTTATAAAACGCAGGGTGGCTTCACTAATAACGGTGTAATAGGCGTTCAGAATAAAGGCAGGTGTGGCAAGATGGCTGGCGATATCTGACACTATCTCTAACTTTAATCATTCGTCGACAATCACTATTATTGAATAAACACGAAAGTTGTTGTAATTATATATATTTTTTTACAAACGACCGCCCGGAACGGTTGAACTCTAACAGGTAATATTTAGTCGATCTTTCGACGACTTTTTAAATAACATCACTACGAATGATTAATAGCCTAAGCTTTATTAATAATATTGAGAAACTTGAATCCGATGATAAATCAATAATATCTTTTGATAGCTGGATGTTGATATTTATATACATTCGGGCTTTTTGGAAATATCTTATCAAGGGATTTATGCCTTTTATACGAAGGCTCTATGTTTCTTTTTTTATAAGATTTTATTTGACTTAACCTGTTAGTATGTTTGGATGAAATCATACAAATTAATTTTGAATGAAACTTGAATTAAAACTAATAGAACATATATTTATGGTTGGGCTTTAAATATACACAAAAAATAGCTACTGTACAGATTCAGACCGCATGAAATGGTGGCAAGACTGCTTGCGGCATTTTCCCTTTGAATTGCAATTTCGATCCTCCAGGCGAAATATGACCAGCCCATGTCACCAGTAGAGGCAATAAAACGAGGTGTAGTACTTTTAAAAAAGTTTTTGCAAACACACTGTTTATGCTGTGAAAATACTAAATTTTTCTTAGTACTTGGACTGGATGGAAATGTTTCTTTAAAACCTGATAACTTATAAATTACATCTCTCACTTATAAAATGTTGGTGTTGATACGTCCTTTTGATAATATACTTCGTGACATTACACGATCATGGTTTGTTTACCGTTTGTTCTTATAGAATGGCTTCAAAGAAGTCATCACGTGAATAACGAATAAAAAACATCTATTAGTGAACGTCAAGATATCACTTAAAGAAAGTAAAATGTAATTTGCTGCTTATGTCGGCTTTGACTAGCCGGTTGGCGTGGTTGGTAGATAGTAGTGCGCACGGCGCAGGTCGTGGGTTCAATTCTCACCCAGGACTGACAACTGTGTGTATGAAAAGTTTCTGTTTGTCCTGAGTCTAATTATCTATTTAAGTATGAATTTACAAAAGACAAGTAGTATATGTAGTATATCAACTATCTGGTATACGTAGTATAAGCTCTGCTTAGTTTGGGATCAGATGGCCTTGTGTAAATAATGTCCCAGGATATTATTATTATTATTATTATTATCAAATAAACTTTAACCAAATCAAATCAAATATATCTCCTATGTGTTAACAATTCATACTATATGTGATTTAACGTAATGAATACTGTTAGCACCAATGCCTCTAGTGCTTCAGTTCACAAACAATTAGCAGGAGAACGGAGGTAACGAAGAGTGACAGCCTCACTGCGTTATTCACGCCGTCCCTCGGCACTAGCCGGTCAATCATTTAGAGAAAATGGACGCTGACCCTTACTCAGGTTGAGCTCGGTCTGAGCTCATTGACTTAACTCAATCTCACTCCACCAACGCTTCTAGTGATTTAACATTATCGTCATTATTTCAGTGTTATCGCCTGGAATTGTATAAAATAGTTTCATCCGCTTCCTATTCATATTTAAATGTAATTAAAAAAATACATTTTCATATAAATGATAAGAATATAAGATATAAATTATAAGATAAATAATAATAAATTTAAACTATCTACGTTTTCATATTAAAATAATTTTTAAGTGACTATTTTTTAATTTTTCTTAATTTAATTTAGTTACGGTAAATAAAACATAAAATAGATAAGTTCTTTATAATCTAGATCTTTATTATTACCGACTAAACATTCAAACTTAGTTTCACAATTTATACGGACAATTTCATCAGACACATTTGATGAAAAAAGTGACGGATTTATGTATAAATGTTGTTAAGAGGGATTTGTTAAACATCGCTGTGTCTTTTTCCTTCGAATATCAAATCAATAATGACAGAAAGAGTGAATCGATATTTAACCAAACATCTGCTAAGCCACGCTCATAAGTGAGGCCGTTTGTTAAGGGAAAGAAAAGAAAGGTTTCCTATACAAGTATTCGTTTTCAGGATATGTAGTTAATTTTTAGTTAACATGACACATGACTAATACAATGTTGCCTCATTAATTACCTACATATATCGATACAAACAGGGCCTCAAGAACACAGCTATGGCTTCACTAAAGTCGCCATAAAATAGTCTATTCCGTAAGTCTTGTTATCATATTGATTTTAAAACTTCAGATGCGTAAAAATTAAGCAAACATAATCATAATAATAGCGGTATTATTTATATAAGTAAAGTTCGTATAGCGGCTGTACATTGTCGTATAATTGCGGTATTTTTTCTCGATCCGACATATCGTTGACGTCGTCCCGACATTAATTAAACGCTGCAATACGAAGGCTAATAATTATTATTAAAGTTTACTCGAACGTACCGTGTCGGTGCCTTTGGTCTCTTTATTAAAAATTTGAACGAACCGAATGGCGGAAAATCAACAAAAACTTCGTTTACATTCTCAATTAAAGTAAGATTAAAGAATTTGGAAGTTTCTCTCTTTTGTATAATAATTACAATTTAATCTCAACCGTTTCAAGATACGAAAATTTTCATTTGAAAACCTTATATTTTTTATCTTAACTTCAAAGAACCATTTGTACCGAAATCAAATGACTTCTCAAATTATTTTATAGCAAGCTGATTGTGCATTTTGATATCTTAAGAATATTACCCAAATATATACAAACGGTCATATTTATTATAATTATAATTAACGTATGCAAGCTGGTATTTACATAGATTTGCACAGCAGATTGCGGATTGCAATCTTGTTATGACTATTTGATTCTCCAAGAGATTTAGTAAAGATGTTCTAAGATGCTGTAATACTAAGCTAAGTTCTGTTTATGTAAATGTGTCTGCCTTGTTGGTCTCTTGACTAAATTATACTGGATAATACGGGAGGTACGAGACCTTGGATTCAATCCCAGGGTCGGGGCAATAAAAAGTGACGCAATTTTTCTGTCAGAAAAATCTCAGTATCAACTCGGACTGCGGACATTGGCAATATTTACATTTGCCTGCCCTGAAAAGCATTTCTGCTGTCCCAAGCATCCCCAACAAGCAGGAGAAGTTCCATGCGGCAAACTAATTTAATATACTGGTATACGGTATATATATTTAATAATAAAATAAAACAAATATACCGTGATACCTAGTAACTACAATACATATAAAAGTAAAAATTACCTTAAACCAGACCATATTATGTACAAAGATATACCAAATATGATGCTAGCATCAATGTCCTACCAATGAAACGAACAGTTTAGTTATTTTGCGTTACAATAACGCAATGGGAAAACATTCGCTTCTCTGCTTTGTACGGAACCAGTTCCAATGATATTTTAAAAGCGATTACGGACAAAGATTGTCTAGGAATTCTGAGGAACGCTGAAAAGCTTGAATATTCGACTTAGCCATCCGCCAGTGAAAGGCATCTCATTTATCTGTTTCGTGATAATGTCTTGTATTGCAATATACATTATTTCAAATAACGTAGTAGCTGTATGCGGTAATAAAATAACTTAATGTAATATAATGTGACGTTGTTTAATTATAGCCTTTATGTTAAAAGGTGTAAGATTTATATTACCATTGTTCGTATGACAGGTTAGGATATTCCGTACATGTTTGGGATCAAAGGTTAATTTAGTACAAGGATCCGTTGCATTTGATTTAACGGGGCGTCAAATGCCATGAAAGGTTTTTATTTTAATTTATTTTCCATATTTTTATCACAACATATAACCAACATTTCAAGTAAAAATAATAAAAAAAATGTTAAGAGGGCATTCCGTTAATTTTACTTATCGACAAAATGTAATTCTAAGTTGTTTAAGGTCAAACACAATCTTTTAACATAATATGATATAGTTGACATACAATATTTTACTTTGAACTGGATTTACCCATACAAAGCCAAATAAAAGATTATCAATTTCACTTTATGCTTTACACTCTTATATGAGATAGAACGACTTACGACGGCTTCCTTAGTATTAAAACATATCACACTATAACATATACACGAGTAAATCCTAAGCCTACTGTGTCGAGGTACATTCAGTTATTTTCGAGATATTTCAAAAGTATGGACACGCTCTTCGATTATAATGCTTAAAGCGCCCCAATATACGAAATGATAATGCGAATAATTTAAAATTGTAATTGTTGCGGCAAATCAAATATTTTCAACTGAATATATCATTAATACTGTCGTTTTAGTAATGGTCCCTTGGTACAGTCGCGCCGAAGTCCATACGCGGGCATGAACCCGTTACCCGTTGGTCGTCAACCGCGCCGTGACCGGTGTACCAACGCGTACCACCACTTCCGCTCTGCCGGCATAATTATAAGCGGAAAATTCAACACCACCCGACTTAGAAGAAATTTGACGGACCGCTCACAGCTAATAACCACGTAAATTTATTCCTTATTATTATAGCCCATACGATGGAAATTGCCTCGAAATAATCTAGATAGGTCCGTCGGTAAAAGAAACGAGAATCGACTGGTTATACACAACAAACGTCTGCATGAGAAAACGATACTTAACGCGTTAAAAACAAGAGCGAATATCCTGGCAGTCGAACGACTAGCGCTGTCGACAGAAGCTCTGTGGATTCAAAGCACGTATCAGTCTATTTGGCCCCCAACGATTCGATATTGTGATCACAAAGTAACGATTACTCATACTGAAGTTTATTTAAGACAGGAAGAAATTGCAATTGTATTCCCTTAATGTTTATAACTTCCCAATAAGACGGTTTTTGTTTGCACAAATCGTAATTAAAGGCTTGTTTATGACGAGATTGAATCCTAATGAATTTAGCGAGTCGGCGTGAAATATTAAATTGTGTTTACGGAAAGTATTAAACAAACTCTTCGTGGTCAGTAATATTCTTTGAGTTAATCGAGTTTTTACAAGCGAACTGAAGCGGTTTAATTAATAATATCTCTTGTAAATCGAATGTATTCAAACATTTATTTTTAAAATAAAATACATGCTAATGGAACGAAGATTTGATCCTGCTTTTTATGATTATTTGTATAATCTCATCTCAACCTTAAATAGTATTTTTTAATGTAGTTACCAAGCTGAGGTAAATTAAAAAGGTTGTACTTATTTCTATGCCGGTATAAGAGATTGGGTACTTTTTTATTTATTATCATAACATTTTATTATATGTTAACATTTTTACCGACGTACAAAGTTTGACGTACAATTCAGATATTTCAATCCGTCACAGTCTTGCCGTTATTAAATACGAAACATCAAAATGAACTATTAATAAGCAACAGCGCTTTAAATCAATTTTTTTCTTGATAAAATTTTAAGCGTAGATGTAATGTATACATATATTATTTATAATAACGTATATTTTTTATTATCGATGCAGCCAACGACATGGGCGACATAATCGTGACGTAGAATACTAAGAAGCGTGTCCACTTGTTATACAAGTATATGACAAGTATCATTATCTATTCTAGATAACATATACATGTGCCTAGTTCATTTTGTGACAACCACAATGGCTTAGTGGTTAGTATATAAGCAAACAGACAAGTTCCCGGGCCGAGCCCATTAAAAAATTAAGTAAGTAAATAAGTTTTTTATATGAAAAGGCTATACGTACTGCGTTGAACTCTCTTTTATTATATTGCCTGTGCAGTTGGCCAGAGTCGATCAAGCCGATCGTCATAGTTGTTATTAAAACTTTTATTTATAAATACAGTAAAATTAATATGCCTAAGTAAGTATATTTAAATTCAGGGAAATAACTATTATCATATTTATTATAATAGTGTTGTTTCTGCTAATCTATTCAACATATACTATTGAAATGAATTATACCTACTATGATTCCGACAAATCATTATTCGTGATATTGTTTAAGTTTACCAGTAATTATTAATTAACCAATCAGCGACGTTTGTTTCTTTGAATAAACATAATAAGTATATAATATATTGATTTGAGTTCTGTAGTACACAATCTTTAAGCTAAATCTTATTACACACTGTTTATAATAGTGCTAACTTTACCTTATTCTATCTTACCTATGATGGGGAAAAAGGAAAAAGAAGGATCAAATTAATCTAAATGTGTGTCATCAAATATACATAATAAATATTTAAGTTGTTGCATTTGCCCAAGTATATCGCACTATAAAATTATAACCTAAAATATATAAATGCCACGTGGCGAAGATAGATCATATAAAAATGCAACGATCTACACTCAAATAAATTTGTATTTAAATTATTATTTCGTGTCGGTATATAAAACATGTTAAGAAATAATAATTATAAATATTATAGAAAAATAATTTCCGATTCAGAAATGTACTGTTGTTGAACGGATTCTTCACTGGATGGATATTATGGATATCTAAAACAAGAATAATACTTAATATTATAGATTCATATTTAATGTAACTGTCAATTGTACAGGGTTAGTAGTTCCTTCGGAAATCTAAAGTACCTTTACCAATCCCAAATCGATCAAGCGATAATAAATTAAAATACAGGAATCCTAGCGACAGAATAAACAGACAGCGTGAAACTCGACTTTAATGCAAATGAATAGCGAGATTTCTTCGAAGACAACATGGCGATACACTAAGGCTCGTACTGGATGATGCGTCATCTGGAACGTCGGAACGTGCGCCTGTAAAGTCGGAACGTAGGCTCACGTTTCGTGTCGCTCGCGGACATGATGTCACCGGTGCTAGCGGCGTGTACCGACACGCTTCTCCAATACAGCACACAGTTAATCGAGGATACGTGTACGGACAACGATTTACAGCACAAAGTGGCAGTCCTCCCGTGTATTACCAATCTATGGAACAATAAAGAGTACGCGCTGTTGCATGACAATGAGTACGGCGTACGGCAGCGCCGCGCGCGCCATTAGTAAGCGGCACTCGGTTCGAAGTAATTGACCGACGGGCTAATTTCATTCTAGCCGCATTGGTCGCTTCCTCTTTCCTTTTTCCTATCGGTCAGCGACGGCCACGAGGCGGCCACGAGGCGGCTCGGACATGATCTGTTACATACGTAATTGAATTTCTGGGTTACCTTAAAAAAACACCTACGACTTTGAATATTGAGGCTTTTATTCGGGATTCAATTAAAGATAGGGATCGTAAGTCAACGCTTGTATGCACTTGTCGGATCGTCCCCTAATAGAGAAGATAATAGGATACATAATAGAATGATCTTATTTCATTCAACCGATTTTTAAGCCCCCAGCGCTTATAGACTTAACGCGATTAAACACGCTTGAGAGCGGACTTATTTTTAATAGATAGATTTATTTTGACGAGGAGTTGATCACTTATTATTTCTTGATATACACATTGGTTTAGAAATTGTGTTAAATATTTCAACTATATCATGAAATGCAACTAAAAAGTAACATTACTAAGCTTATTATAATAAGCTTTTTTCTAGCTAAACTATATAACAAAACATCTCTATAAAATATTTCTGTCCGGGACTTTATCTAATACATACCTAGTATCAAATAATAAATTACTATTCAGACGATTTTTTAAAGTACTTTTGAATCGTAAAGCAACTATAACTTTCATGTGTTAAATTTGTGTTTATAATGCATCACGCACTCAGCGGTGAGAGAACATCGTGAGGTGCGACATGTATGCGCGTTAGAGCGCTCTAGACCGCTTTAACGCGGTCTAAAGCGGTCTAAAGTGGCAAGGTAAAATAATCTCCAAATCTTTCAAGGAGAGAACAGATTATACATTTAAAAAAAATGTGTCCCTGTAATAAAAGCTTATATCTTAACTAAAGTTTAGCAAATCTTGCTCTTAACCTCATATATTCTGAAGCCAATATTGACACGTATACCTAGTATATAGTAGTCTTAGTACACACACCAAACATCTGCAATTTGGGGTGACCACAGCCTAATAACCGTTCATCGTGTAGATTGGTCAGTGGACTCATGTATTACACCTAGGTAGCTCGCAAATGACAAATTAGTGGTCACGCCTGATCACTATAAACCTATTTACATAAATGAAGATAGTTATGGTGCATGCTGAAATTGTTATCAGCTTAAACGCGAAATAACTGTTAATATGTATTACCGAATTAGTGTCAAATTATGTTGGATAAATTGGCAATCTATTTTAAAGTCATTGCAGTTTGAAAATACAATTTTTTTCTGTTTTCGTTTTTACATGTTACTGTGTTTCGAATTTCTACTACTTTCTACTATTTTCTACTCCATTTTGATAGACGTTATATTGTATTAATATAATGTATTTTAAAATCTACGTCGATATGTACGACTACATTATAATTTTATTGTTTCAACATCAATGACATTTAACATCTACATTCTACATACATATCTATGTACAGACATATGAACAATTAAGATTAATTTCAATACCTGGAGCATTATCATCACTTGAAATAATACTATAAATATCGTAAATAACGGGTTAATCCTTACCTTTTATGAAGAAGGCTTATTCATACCACCACGATGCTCCATGCACCACTGCTGTTGCAACACTTGTGTAATGTTACGGAATTATATAATTGAGCACATGGAAACTAAGTGCCATACACGATCAAATTTGAACCTACATTCTTTTTTTTACCTCATAGTTAGGCGGACGAGCATATGGGACACCTGATGTTAAGTGGTACACAACGCCCATAGACATTGGCATTGTCTCTTACAATCATGTTAAGAATCGTTTACATCACCGATGCTCCACCAACCTAGGGAACGAAGATGTTATGTCCCTTGTGCCTGTAATTACACTGGCTCACTCACCTTTCAAGCCGGAACACAACAATACCAAGCACTGCTGTTTTCCGGTATAATATCTGATGAGTGGGTGCTACCTACCCAGATGAGCTTGTACATAGCTCTACCTCCAAGTAAAAGACCACCACCAACTAAAAGTTATTCAGACAATATACAGTTGTTATAGACACTTCGCTATCTAGGTAATTTTAAATGTCAATCTAATTAATATTCGTCATTTTCAAACAATATTACCGCACATAACAATTTTATTATCAAATAATTTTCAATCCAATATAATATATGGGCCAATAAAGTCATCCTTCATTGATTTAACAAAGTAATAAAATTTATAACAAAAACGTACCTAATTAGTTCATTCACAAATTAAAACGCTAAAATACTTTAATTATAACTTTAAGTTGTTTTGGAAAAGACTTCAAAGCATTTTTACCTTCGAATTTTAGTCAGAATAGTAAATAAATCATTAGGGAACATTAAATCAAAGTCCACGCCAAAATCTTATAAAAGGAAAGAAATATACAATTATTTGTTAACACAGACCACAGATTAAAAAACAAATCCGATTGTTTTATAATCTGTACCGTAGACATAAGAATAACTGGCAAAAAAGACCCATCAAAGTTATTGTTGTTTATAAGAAAAATACTCTCTTAGACGGCAAATAACATTTGTATCGATTTGAAATATAAAAATACTATATTTCATGTTATGTCAATATATTGTAAGGTATTGGTCAATATAGTTTTACATTAGAGCTTACATTTTTCTGCTAAAACGACACAAAAGTGACATGTTCGTGTCACGCTTGGCCTCTATTCGATTAGTGAAAACATACTTAGCTTCGACCCTGTTGTTTAAGTATTTAATCCAATTTCTTGTAACATGACCTGAGTTGAGAATGAGCGTCAGAAATTTGTTTATTTCAAAATCTAATTAGAATCGACATTTTTATAATATTTTTCGCATAGCAAGCGTGTTTTAATGCATATTAAATATTATCACAGAAGAGACTTTCGAATAAATGTTCCTTCGAATGAAACTTAGTAGTTACAAAATTGCATATGCAAGAAAAGTTCATGTAATAATAGAAATAATATTTCTTATTTTATAAATGAGAAATGATAAAATTAAAAAAATAGAGCCCTTGAATTTCCAAGCAAGCAATAAGAACTATTATTTAGAATAGTACATACATAATGTTATATAAGTATGTGAAAAAATGTTTCTACTTACGACGATTTTTCTAGTAGTTGCCCCATTGTTACTAAATCAAACACTATAAATAGTTGCAACTGTTTAATATAATTATAATACCAAGAATCGATTGCTCAATGCTATCATCGAGAATATAAATCGAATTGTGTAACAATGCCTTCCAGCTTCATAAAATTCTTCGATATTAATAATATGTCAGCAATAAAATATGACGTGACCCATGATAACAAATGATCCGTGATCGCGACACTTAATTTTCACTAGTTTATACGTTCCACATTGAACGACTTGTGAGGTCCAGGAACTATCGGCAAAACTTGGCGCCAGAACGTCGTAAGATTGACGAGATGTTAGGCGGAACACACGTTCCAATCGCCACAAGACGTGTCTTTCATTTGTGTTATATTGCGTTTCATTTTAAATAAAAACAAAATTAAAATAAAATAATGTAGAAAATAGCACTTTTTGCTTTAAATCATAATGTTTTTTTTTTAAATATTATGTATGTTTAAAAATACAGCGTTGGTCGGAAATGGTTATAAATCTATGAAACCATGTCCGAAGTCCAGGCCAGTGCAGTTGTGGGCATTATCCGCTCCAAATAACTTGTACAGCACTTTAAGCGGCTGATAGTCTCAAGTCGATATTACTCAAGGAATAGCACTTATAAGTACGAAATGTTGTCTGATATAAGTACGAACAGAAATATGTGTTTTATCATAATAATTTTACGTCTTGTGAGGTCTTAAAACTAAAAATGATAACGCTTATTACATAGAATAAAAATGTACAATTAATTATATTTAAAATACATAAATTTTAATCAAACTCTGAATATGATTGAAAATTTAAATTAGTTATAATATTTTGATATCAAATTTAACAATCAATTGTATAGGTACCGTATACATAGATAATAAGGATGTTTAAAGACGGTCTTATTGCTAAAAAGGCGATCTATTTCAGACAAGGGACCACAGGATTAAAAAAAGTAAACTAATATAAAACTTCTTTTGTTTAAATTGGTATTGAGGGCATGGCAATTCACATATACTTATTAAAAGAGGTTTTAATTTTATCGACCGTTAATATAACTCGCGAAATATTATAAATTGAAACGCTATAAGTGCTTTATTATATTTTATAATAACTATAATTAATTGATATTCTTATTAAAAAAAAAGACAAATAAAGTATACTTTCCTTATCAACAATTTAACTAGAATTGCCAAACAACGCAAAACAGACCCCCAAACCGCAAGGAAATACATATTTTGCAATGTAACTTGCAATTACTTGCATATATGTAGTATACATTATATAATGATTAGTATATTTTATAGATACTATATGTATGCTTCAATAAGCATAAATTATTTTTTTATTAAACTTAATACAATTTAGCGTTAGCTTTTAAAAAAAAAAGCATTTTAAAACCATCGGTATAAAAATCACGATCAAAATAAACCAGACGACCTGATTTAGTTAAAAATTTAAACGTCAAATATTTTTATCGCCAAATTGAGAACTTCTGAAATTTGGCTATTCAATATTGAAGTATAAATTCGTTCTAGATAAATCTCTTGAAATATCGCTTTGACAGCTTCGAAACTAAAAACGGAAACCGATTAAATATTTAAATGGGCATAATTTATTTCACAAGTTCAATTATCATGTGTGGCACCGACTTGACGTGTTGACATCTCTTCAGTTGAGAGATAATAGACTAAACGGGCGATTGGCCATAAACAAAATTGCATAGTGATTCTTGTCACATAATATGGGCTTAACACGTACTGTTATATAGTACAACAAATGAATATTTATACAATTATATAATGCATATACTTCAATACTTCGATATATTTCAATTGTTTTATTGTAATTCGTGATATTTTAATTATAGTAATAATTATAACGTCAAACCTATATCAGTTTCAGCATGGTTATTATTCAGCCACTCAAAGTTAACGTTCATTAGAGAAATGTCAAATCATTTCCATATAGAAAACACATTAATCATTTAATATTATTGTCACTCAATCTCAAAAAAAATTAAATCTCTAAAAATGACTAAAACATGTAAACGACAAAGTCACACATCAAAATATTGTTACCAATACTGAACATTGATATAATTAAATTACAAACGAGATTATTTACTTATTCACAATTTATATTTTTAGATAAATACATTTTAAATATCGAGCAGAGATAATAGTTAAATATTGTTACTGCTTGGATTAATCATTAAGCACAATAAAGATGCTTACAAGTCCAAACCCTCTCCATACAACGTATTGTACAAATATGTGAGATCCATTTATCTATTTATCCATTTATCTTTTTTAACATTGTTAATGTCTACTTCAAAATGTAAACGTATCACTGCTGCACTGCTTCACATCTTGAGCACAAGGTATGGAGCTTCTTCTGCATTACTCAACAAGTGATAGATTTTGTTTTGAGGTTTTAAAGTCATGAAACTAAATCCATACACAAAAAAAAAACGTTTGGTTAATTTTCACATATTCCAATCTCTGTGTCATCTCAGCTTTTTCGTTTTGATTTTTTACTTAAAAAAATAAATAAACAATAACTTAATTCCAATGTATTCAAATCAAAACAAAATCATATACAAACATCTTCTTTTAAGAACATTCTCGAATTTGTTAACATTTTTATATAAATGATGAAACAAAAAATTTTAGTCAGATCATAAACGTCTCAAATGAAGTCGATTTACATAAAGTTTTGTAAATAACACCTCATACTAACCTTATATTAGCTAGAATGATACAGCAAATACAAAATACGTTACTTTTTATATTATAATAACTAGTTTCCAACCGCGGCTTCCCACGCGTTTGAGGGGGGGGGGGGGGCTAAGTTAGTACGAGGTGAGTACAGATATGCCTAGGTAATAGTATAATATTAGTAAGCATGATAAGAAATATACAAAGAATAGTAAAATCTATTTCACAAGCTCTTATATCTACCAGTTAGTATGTGTATGTAAAATTTTGCAAATCATTTTTAAACCAACCAATACAACCAAAGCGAATTCAAACTAAAGCGAATTTTTAAAACCCAATCGTGAATTAAAATTGGTTTAATAATTTTAATAAAGCTCTCATATAATTATTTGAAATAAAACAATATTATTAATTTTATACTAAAGAATTACATTAATCAACCTTATTGCATTGTTTATTAACATGAACAAGAGAAGTGTTGTACATACAGAATCATCAACGATTCTTTTATTATTATAATTGCTCATAAAAAAAGGTATTAATATATGTTTTGTTGAACAGCAAATCTTATATTACAATTACTTTATCTGAAAATGTTATTGTACGTATCCGAATGCATATTTTATATTGATAATATTTTTATTAAAACATATCAACTGTAATCGCCAGTTTTGAATTTAAGACAAACTTATTTGCTTTAATCGAATCGCTAAAATTACTATCTAATATATTTATCTAATGAAAGCCATTCCACAGATAACCTATGCATTTTCGCATGCCATATTTAAAGAGTAAAAAACCGCCATTGTTATTATGGTAATACAATAAAAAAATGATCAGATTAAATTTGATGGATCATATCGGTAAACTGATTGCAATTACTAAGCGAATGCGGTGAAAATGTTTTTTTTTTTATGGCAAAGAAGGCGTTGGTAAAGCATGTCGCCTATAAATAAGCAACAATACTAATAACATACTAGATATTTACGAAACAGACAAGTTATAAGGTAACATACTTTAAACTCCTTACCTCAATATTTTTTTTAGTTCAATGAAAATTATAATATTACAGTTTAATAAATTGAACTCTTAAATTAATATAATTAGATATTAGATAATTTCAATTGATTTAATAATCATACTTTAGTTTACTAAGCTAAGTTCACAAAGCATAATTTAGTTTAGTCAATAACACGAGATTGTAGAGATAGGTGATACATAGCGCTGCATAGCATTAAAACCCATGTATCTCCAACCTAACCGTTCTTTGATGCCTGCGAACGTAAAACAAAGAACTGTTATAAGATAAAAATTAATACAATGTTGATTAAACTAAAGAGATTAATTGAAGTTACAAGCCGCTTCAAGCACTGTGTGTAGATATTGAAAGGCTTTTTTTACACTTGAATAAACTACCAGTAGATATCGATTTTGTTTTTATTAACTTTTAAAGATTATTATAACTGAATCAAAACCGGTTCTAAAGCTACTATAAAATAATATATAATTAAGGAAAAAATCAAAATTAGGCTTTGTGATTAATGAATGAATTTATAGCCAGTGTCATTCGGGATTATGATTTCAAAGATATTCAATACAATGTAAATCTGTGCATTCAATTAAAAGTTATGGTGGAACAAAGAATACATACATGAATACGTGCTCGATAACTTTCTTATTGGTTACTATCCGATTATTATTCTGATTGCTGAAAAGCTCATCAAAGTTAACTAATTTGCGATCAATCAGTCATTGGTCGATAGTAGATGATGACGCAATAGGCGACCAATGATCGAACATTATTTACTCAGTTAAATGCGTCTCTGTTCTGACTTTGATTTTATAAACTTGTAATCAATAAGTAACAATAATAATCAAGATAAGAGAACATTCGAACGAATTGTTTTTCATAATAATTTCATGACGTAATTGAAGAAATATTCTATCACGTTTCAACATATCGAAAGCTTAGAATAATAGCGAGTCAATTACAACCGCACCATTATGTTTATTGCCTCTCTAGATATGTTTAATTTATATGTAAAGACAATAATTAAACACGCATGTGGACATTGCTCGTAACGCGTAATCATTGAGCGCTGTACCTACCGCATTATTATCACACTCTGTTATTGTTAAATTAATTAATGTCCTATATATGTATAGTGGACATCTTTATCACTCTAGAGGTCAAATGCGAGTTAAACAGAAAAATAATTTGCCAGAGATAATGTAACAGCGTTGCTTCTTGTTTTCGTTAATCGGAACACACAGATTGTTTCATATTTTATTTTTATAATCAATTATTATTAATTCGAGAGACTTTTCGTCTTGCGTATTTTAACTTAAGTTTTGTTTTTATTTTAGTCTTCTATATAATACTTAAAATCGCCTCGTTCAACTTTCACTTAAACCATCTAATAATAATGTGTGTGTACTAATAGTTAATAATAATAATGCATGTATCATCATGTATATAAGTTAACGATATATAACGATCGTTAATAATGAATCTCCTAACAAGGGGGCATTATTATTAGAAAGGATACAATTTAAATACAGTTTTATCATGTAAAAATACTATTACATTTAAATTTTGTATATCTCAATCAGGCATATATTTTGACATTAAAAAATACAAAAGAAAATACAATAAATTAAATATAGTTAATTCAATGATTCGACAAGTTTAAAAATACATTTTTGTCAGTTATATCATAATTATGCAGCTTTACGCCAGTCAAAACTAAATTGTGAAACGTTTGAATTAGCTGTATAAATAATATGTTTAATTGTTTACTTTTTCTAAATTGAATAATAAAACATGTACGCTAAAAGCTACAATCAAGAATGTCATCTACAAAAAAACCAACAATTGCTTAAATTATAACGTATTTACGCGTGCAGCTCAGTTAAACAACACATTATTGATGAAGAAAGGGAATTTCATTTACACACGCAACACACACGGAAATCGTACGAAATAACAAAGAGACACCCTTAAAATAAAAACCAGTATGGGTGTTGACAGCCGGTGGTGGGTTTACGCTTGGCTTCGCACGAAATACGCGCCGCCCAGTCCTGATAACACGCCCTTCTTAAAAAGGTACCAACTTACCCATTGGCTCATTTACATGCGTCCGAAAATATTATACCGATTGCAGGTTCATATTACAATCCTACTATTAAGGGTATGAGAGGGCCATAAGTCGTGTGTATCATATACGGGCTACGTACTCATGCGGTGGGCCGTAACAGCGCGTCGTTGGCTCGTAATGTGATTTTGTGCGGCGCGCCCAAACCGCGATATCTACCCGACAATATTTACTACCTGTGTACTGCCTTTTAAACCTCCCCCATAACCCGAGATTGGCCTTTGCGTGAGCTCATTTCGATATTACGACGACGAATAATTAGCTTTATCGGATACCATTTTTACGAACCGAATTATTTATCGTCGCCTGAAAGGCGATGTGAGTTATTCGTTTTAGGAAACCGTGGTCGGCGTTCGTTGTATTCGTTCGGTTCGTTGGAGGGAATTTTTTCCGAGTCGATGATTAAAAAAACAGCATTTAGATTTTCACCATAGACGGCCTCGTAACATGATGTCTAGCCGAACAAGTAACTCGATCTTCTTTACGATCTCCGACAAACTCTCAACACGACCCTGTCAACGACAGTTAGGACGAGTCTTTAATTTCATAGGCCGTGTGTCATCGGACTGATAAACTCGTTGGAGTGGAAGGAAAAGGTGTACGTCTATTACTTCACAAAATATCTTGTCGTGTAGTTTTATATGGGTGCCGACGATGTCAATGGTAATTTCAAATTGTTAGGGTAACCCAATATGCTGGGGCGGTTTCGTTCTGCCTACGTGAGTTGGCAATGCGGCACTCGGTACTAGAAGGTGTACAGTTACATTGAACTTGTTCGTATCTTTTTCATTTATGCTAAATGACACAATGTGTCGCCATGACTTTTATCGCCGGCAGAGTTTTTAATTGCATGCTCTTTTTTCTATTTAAAAACACATTATGGGTAATTTTAGAAGCATTGTGCATATTAAGTGTTTATTTTAAATAGCTTATTATCAGAAAAAAATATCGTATAAAAGTTATGTTCGTGTACTATTATACATATCCTTTTTAATCTTTAGCGTCTTAACTTATGTATTTAGAAAAAAACTAACAGAATGTCAAATTAAAGAATAGTGATTTACCAAAACAATGACAGAACGACTTTAACTTAAGAGATGAAAGGTATCCCAAAATTTTACACGGTAATGAAGTTGGATGTCTCTTTAAGAAAATGTAATACGAACGATTAATATTTCCGAAAAATAAAACTAATATTGAATACTTACTGTTTGGTTATAAAAACGCATTGGAAATATAAATTCCATTTAACTCAATATAAATATTAGCTGGGTGTCGCTCCAACGATATTATTTATACAACCTACAATTCAACACATCAAACTAAAATAACATAATATAAATTCTGAATAAACTTCATGGAACATAAATAAACTACTGAAACGAAGCTTCGAAAGATTGTTGGAAAATTTTAGTTATTAAATAATAAGCGGAACGAAAAGTTTTCTTTCCATAAACTTTGTATTTAAATAAAAATATTGAATAAATAAATGTATAATGAAATAGACGTCGAGGCAAACATTAGTCGAACTTCAATGTTATTTCAATACTTTTAATATCAAAGCGAAGACATACCTATATAAAAATATGCTAGTGTAAATTGACTTTTTGTTTGACCATCTCGTACTGAACCGAATTTGGTGAAACTTTTCTTGCTTGAGCATATTCTATCTAGCTACGGTAACTAGAACTGGAGAATAATAATAAAACTACTAGTGAACTGTAACTAGGGGATACTGAATGATGACTCCGTCATAAACTATAATCACTTTATTTTAAACTTGAAGAAATGAGACCCTTGTCCTGAAGACATTTATGAACTGAAAAATTATCTATTGATTGAGGAATCGATTCACCAACGTCTATAATGGTTACCAATTACCATCGGGTAGCCTACGGTCGCCAAAGTATATTATAAAAAAAAATACATTTGAGAGGTACAGAAGTTTGTTTTCGCATAAGCACTGGGTCCAAATATAAGAACGACATTGACTTACAGATTTACATCGACTACATTACCATTAAAATAAACAATATTAAAACAATTGCTTTTTTTTCAAACATTTATACAGACATTAAATTTAAAATTTATCAAAATTAAATCTTATCACATTGGAATTAAGTTCAAATTACATTATCTTCACATCGATACAAGCTTGTATTACAGTGCCTCGAGGCTGAATTCTACCACTTGCTTCTTTCGACTTAAGACATATGAGTATGATAGGTTTCGTGAACTGCGATTTTAATGTTATTGAAATAAAGTTGAAAACCATTTGACATCTTATGTTTATTATTATAATTTATATACAACTACATTTCTTGGCAATTCCACTTATTTTCCGTTATTAAAGTGCCCAATACAGTATGTCGCTTATTATATTCATATATGTATTATATATAATGTGAATCTTGTCTGTACGTGTGAATGTCACTGAACTTCTTCTCTACGCCTAGACTGATTTTGATGAAACAGTTTGTAAACTCTGGATGTTTTACATTTTAACCGGTAGATGACGCAGGGCATTACTACAAGAAATGAATCGATAAAAAAATCTTTAATAACAAATAATAGTTGTTTATTTATCACAATCAAAGTTAAAGTTTTAATCAAGATTCAACGGCAAAATCTTAAAACTTCAAAGTCAAAGTCAAAATATAGTAACAGCCATGAATCTTAAACGACTTATTCCACCAGCTGCTCGAATGTCCCTTGATGTATACCTGCAACCTGCGTGTACTATCCCAATTATGTTACTTTACCGCTGAGCACGACTTGCTTGATGCACACCCTTTTTGAGTCTGCCTGGGTTGAACTGCAGCCTTCGGTTAAGATGCACGTGTTTAAACCACTGATAGTGTCTTGTTTGCAGTTTTTATGAGTACAGAATCATGTCACATAGACATGTGTGCCTGTAATTGTGTCGGTGGTCTAAACTATTTTCTACATCAAATAGAAATTATTCATTAATTTCATTACTCAAGCTGTTGTTGTACCTTTAAAATTATCTCACATTATCGTTACAAACAAAAGATATACTACATGTTAAATAGACATGTTTTTTAAGTAAAAATCTTTGTAAAATGAACGATCGTATTGTACAATAACGAAAAAGTAGTACAGAGCAGCCTTTTTGTCCCAAATTTAATATTTCGTTTCGTAATTTATCATTTAATTTAGATTACAATTACCGAGCTGAACTGATTATTTAGCCAGGCGATTAGGTAAGAGCCTCGAATTTGAACTTATTAATTATTATAACAAGTCCTGTACATCATATAACATCGTTTTTAGTTTATTTAACCTTAATTATACCTATTACTAAGATATAACTTAAAGCTATCAGTAATTTAAAGTTGTTTTATAGTTTGCGTTATTTCTTAATACGATTAGCATATAGCGTTTTTTTCTTTGATACAAAAACAAAATGCTAAAGGTGATAAAACAAATAAAGTTCACGGTTCGCAGCGCATTGGCGGTACAGTGTTCTATCACCGTCTAGAAATAACTACAACAACTTAAGCTTTACATAAAAACTGGTCGTTTAAATACATAACAGAAAACATTGTTGACAGTTATTATAACAGTTATATGGAAACGAAAGAAAACTTTCATATATTTTAATGTTTATTTTAAATTTGGATTTTGTATAAATTTATTTTGTATCAATTATTACATGTTATTACATGTTAATGTGAAAGCTGATCTATGCGTCATATATCTTTATTATTTATATATACATAACAATTAAAATACAAAATAGTTAAAACCATCCGCCTTAGTGATTATAGTCATGTTTAGGATTTTATAGTCTACAAATATTTTTAACACAACTGCCCTGGTTCTCAACTGGTTCAAGGAACAAGTCCATGTAGGTATGTTTATTCATGCAGTTATAACTTTTAAATGCCATCTTATAGATAAGCTATTGGATGTGCTTGTACTCTCTTAAAATTTATTTTCAGTAAATCCAATAATTTTAAGACCCGATCCTGGATTAAAATTCGTTACCGCACGATTTAAGGCTAGACTGAAAAGGTCTTAATAGTTAAAATATATATATATACAGTAAACGCTATTTCTATAAGTAACTAAAAAATAAATACATTTTGATCACTAGTAAACACACTATTCCAATCCACGACAGCCTAATTATATTCCTCGTATAAAAACTTGATACTAGCGTGTTCAATTAAAATTCATAAGTTCTTTCTTATTAATTCTCTCTCACATAAAGAAGTCTCGCGGAAATATAAAATGGTTTCTGTTTAACACTTCGTTTTACTAAAAAATACAAAGTAATTCCTCACTTTTTGTACGGTAACAGTTCTTACAAACACTTTTTTCATGGTATAACATTGTCTTTGTTGGAATTAATCTAGTATGATAGGAAAATGTAAAAAACGTAATATTTCAACACGCAATTGATAACAGAACTGTTCTTTTTTCAAATTGATTGACGTTTGAACTTTTCAAAATGTAAATCTTAGTGATAATAATTATATAATTGATCGTTCATGCAGCTACCAAAAGTAATTACTAAGATATTTCCAAATAAGTTTGACGAGAAACTTATTTCATTAAAACAAGGATAACAAAGCAAACCGACTGTTAAATTCTTAACTTTGTCTTCAACTTCGTGCCCACAATCGATCCGTGCACGTGTACAAAGATCATTGAAACTGTCGCGTTGATTTCGCAATAACAGCGATAGGTGAGAATGATATTTTTATGTTTATCTCATTTTTATGACTTCAAGTAGGAAGCGAGAGGTGGCGAGCTACATAGACGTTTAATTGAAGGCATAGGGGCGAGGGTGAAACACCCCCTGAAGGCGAAATAATAAAAAAATGAAGCCGAGCCATCCCCGCGAGCGCGGATGCCATGAAAGTGGCACGCCGTGGATAAATGAAGGTTTTTTTGTTTGCGGAATACGCCTAAGCTCCGTCGCTCCACTTTCGTATTGTCGTTTCAATTCTGTGAATGTTAGTTCATTCACAGCCCGTGAGTCATTAAGTGTGGCTCGAGCGTTGTTTTATCCACAAATCATCGTATAGCACCCGCCTTTTTAATTACTGTTAACGTTAAAACGTCTGTCGCGGTTCGATGGCTGAGGCTTATTAAATCCGGCCACTTGATAATGGAACGCCAACGAAAAAGATATACCATTCCATATTTATTTACGAGTATCTCATCCGATGGAGGGCGAGAATTAAGTCAACAACAAACTTAACAAAAGAGGCCGAGTTCATTTCATCGTATCGGGTTTTGGAAATACGTCGTTATGTCTACCCGGCAGAGTACATAGTGGCTTGCAATGTTTCGAGGCGAGGGGCGCAGCCTGTCACTTCTGCGATTTAAGTGACAGTTTTATTAATTTCCCATAGTACTCATCCCTATTTTCCACCCTTCTCGGCTACAAACAATGCTGCATTGGCGGCATATGGACGGCAGTGTTTGCGCTAGTCTTCACCGTGTAATATAAAATTCAAACGAACCGTTGAATAATGTCTTCAACCATTAATCGCCTTGTTAATTAACTTCTTATTTATGGAGCGTTATATCACATTAAATCATTGCAATCATAATATGAGATAAATAAACTTACATTAACATTTACATTTCATTCGTTTTCACTTATCCAATTGCTCAAAAAGTGTAATTTAACCGATTTCCTTCATCGTGTACATTAATCTTAATAGAATAATGATACGGGTTCTGCATCGTAATAAAGATAGTAGTCGGTATATGGGTGCGTGGTCTGCGAGCGAATGCGTACGGGACTAAGAGATAAGCTACAGCTTAACGCCAGGACAGCAGCCGATGGCTTATCTCGATTTCAATTATCATGGCGCTTTCATTGGCCCGCCGGTGGGAGGGCGAGGCGTGCGGAGGGCGGTCACGACCCAAGTTATCTCAAATCTCTTCCAAATCGGACTACGCCATTTACGCTTATGCCCACCTTAAAGTTTAGTTACGCTGCGTCGTCTAGATGCTAAATATTTGTGGTTTGATGATCACGTAATGTTAATGAACGCGCTTCCATTAATTTCACAGATCGAAAAATATATTTTGCTATAAAATTGTGCATATTATTGTTTAATTTGAAATATACATTTTATTATTTTGATTATGCTTATTATATTTATGAAAACAACTTAAAACTTTTAAAATACATTACTAATGAAGCCGTTTGTCAGCAGATACGGAATGGATTTGAATGGCGCAAGGAGAAAAAATGCCACCCGAGAAACTACTAGCACGCTCAAAGCATGGCTTAATGAACATAAGAAAAACCCGTACCCGACTAAGGGTGAGAAGATAATGCTAGCTATTATCACGAAGATGACTCTTACTCAAGTGTCCACATGGTTCGCTAACGCGCGCCGACGTCTCAAGAAAGAGAACAAGATGACCTGGGAGCCGAGGAACAGGGTTGATGATGATGACAATAACAATGACGATGATGATCACAAAAGTAACGACGGAAAAGATGCTTTGGGTAGGTTTAATCTTTAGTTAAATATACTTAAAGGTTTATTCATTTTTTGTTATATAAGCATAATACAAAATTTATGAGAAAAGGCAAATTGTATAGTAATTTAAGTTAGTAAAGTTGTTTTGTACTACAATGTTTTTAATTAAAAATATTTTTATAGATGGAAAAGACTCAGGAACAGGATCTAGTGAGGACGGCGATAGACCCCAGCAAAGGCTAGATCTATTGGGGCAACGAACAGAATCTGAATGGTCAGAATCACGTGCAGATAGCGGACCAGAGTCGCCCGAACCATACGAAAGGCCTATTCACCCAGCATACCAGCATTTACCATCTCGCGCACCACCTGGAAGTACACCAGCATCAGCCAAGCCTAGAATATGGTCGCTCGCTGACATGGCCAGCAAAGATGGAGAAGCGCCAGCACCACCGTCGGCGGCATCTGCTTTCTACCAGTCTGCAGCAGCAGCGGCAGCGGCTCGGCTTGCACATCCCTATAGCCGACCAGAACTATACCGAGGCCTATATCCGCCAACTCATCCCGCTGACGCGCTGCTGGAGTATTCACGCTCGCTCGCTCTCGCTGCTCCCGCGCCTGCTCCTCCCGCCCCCTCCCCGTCCTCGTCCTCGACCTCGTCGCTTGCCGAGCCGCCACCTCCCTCCCGCGCCTGACCGCCTGCTCTTCGCCCGCCGCTGGCGCACCGACAATAATCACGATCTCGGCCGACGAGCGCCGCAACGGCTTTGACGGCATCACGTCTGTAAATATCGACCTATAAATATAAATATATATATACATACGTATATACGTGATAATAAATAATTTATGCACCGGTAGAGAAGCTTAGATTTGTGATAGTGGACACGTGAGGTTGACATCTCGCTGACGTCGACGCTGCGTCCGCGCCGACCGACCGACAATACTAGGTGCTATTACGAGTTGGACCTTGCGACACGTTGCGTAGTTATTACTGGCAGTGGTTGAACGAAGTGATTTAATAAAAAAATAAATACATAGGTATTAATACGTGTTATGTTTCCTCTAGGTAAACGACACTGTTTTAGATTATTATTTCATATGTAGAGTGTAAATTATTATTATTTTTTTTCAAAACGTTCTCCTTATATTTAGTGTCTAATTACGTCCAGTTTATCTCTTGTTTGATAGTTTGGTAAATATCTAACGATTCGAATTTTAATATTTATTGGTACGAGGTCAGTAGCTGTAACATGTTTCGTTTAATGTACTACTTAAATATAAGAAATACTGATCGCAGATTGTGAGATATCTGTATAGATTCATTTCTAGTCAGAAGACTATGATCGTCTATGATAAACATATAATTAAAAATGTCATTATAGAAGGAAGCATTTTAATTTATAAGTATTTTTTAGCTACAAAATCAGTTTTAGCTGGCGTATTGAATCTCCTTTGGAAAAAATAATTACAAAAAAAAAATATGCAAATTGAATGAATATCGACAATTGTTTACTATAATCAATCACGTAATTATAATAGTTGTTATTGATGATTCGAATTCGCATTTCATCATTTGAATTTCTCACGAAGCAAAATATTAGCGAAATAAATCAATAGCCTGCAATGTATTGTGACTAAACTTAGATACAGTATCACACTCAATTAATGTAAGAGATTAATAGCAAGTAATGAAACATTGTAAAAAAAACTACATTTAAAACGAATACCGTATAATTGTTCTTATAATATAAATGATAATAATCAACGAATATTTAACGTTGTCATAGACCCGTTTGTCCTGAAAAAAAAAACGAACGACCTTGTATATTTGTAACAAAATATTGTATAGATGTAATCACGGTTTGTTCCCGATACTGTAAAATATGTTTCTTTTTCCAATATTGTAGAGACTGAAAGTCCAAAATTGAGTCTATAATTTTGTACATACATACGTCACTGTTGTAAGTATATACTGATAACATAAATATTTAAGAAAGGTAAACGCAATAATTTTTCTGTATTAGCAAACCCTTTTGATGTATATAAACGACGGAAGACGGGAATAGGTTATGTAAATGTCCGCACTTGCACGATAATACTTTAAACATAACTTCGTTTATATAATTCAATCACTTGATAACATACGAAGTTAATATTTAGTTTACACCGGATATCGTGACACAGTCGTATCGATGTCGCACCGTGAAATATAATAAGACTTATAGGTAAAGGCACCCACAGTTATTTCAATAAAAAATATTTGTGCAAAGCACCGCGTTACAACGACTAAAACCGTGCAAGTGTAGACATAGCCTTAAAAGCTCTCAGTGTTGCACGTTAATATGTGGTGTAATGAAGTTATTTTCTTCAGCGTTACGTATAACAATGATAGTTCTGTGTGTTAGAATAATATTGAGTATTAATCGACGTTTTACGTTTATTTCAATGTTAACTATTATACGATTCCTGATACCTTCGCAAATTAAGTTATTTAGGATATATTGTTTGTAATAGTATTTTGTTAGCTTCAATGTCTTCAACCGTTCTTCCGAAAGATGTGTGAATAGATGCAATAAAATTTAATACAGAAATAATAACGGATTTTCATTGTGTTCGAACCTCGAACCACGAACCTCGACATACTATGTTAGTAGCTTACGAATATAACTTTAAGAACAAGGATGTATCTTGTATTATTAAATCATAAAACAGTTACAACACAATTATTATTTAATTTCTTCATTTCCATTATGTTTAAGTTATTATAATTCCCAGCAAATATAGCACACCGAAAATAATACTAGCAAAAAATATTTAGGTATATGAACGTCTTAATATTTTTAGCTTTCTTTCATTATCTATTTCATTCACATGATCTAAAAAAATGTCTGACACGAAAAAAAAGGACTAATTTAAACTCAAGTTTCATTTACATCTCCGTCAAATAAATTAAATCAATTAAAACACTTCCAAGTACAGTCACAGTCTAAACAGATAAATATTTAAACTTAGATGCGACAACAACAGTACGAGGAGTCGTATGGAAATATTAGTAATTACTGCATGTATCCTTGGTAGTGCAGTTGTAAATCAGTCGTCAATTATATCGTCTAAGTAAATTCCTTGTGCCCAATTAGACATCAAAGTCGGACTTGGTTCGAGTATTTATTATGAGAATACACAAATTTTCTCACTTATAACTAAGCCGACTAACAAATACATATAAATCATAGCTCACCTTTGATGTGACTGTCCGGCCACTCCGGCTGACGTCAACAGGACTGACATGTGCATTCGTCACTAGCTGTATACCCCGACTGTGTTCGCTGATATAAATCGAAAAGATCGATTTGATTGCATCACTACACAAAAAACAAAAGACAACATGAAACATATTTGTAGTGTAGTAGCTTAATGTAATTTATATAAATACATGTCCTTATGAGGTCCCAGGGTACCTATATGTGAAATGTCATTACGAACAGAGTCTTTGTCGTTACGAGACAACAAACAGGCAGACAATATCAATTAAACATGTATAATATTAATATAATTCTGTACAATTCATTAATTTTACAAGACATTGTGACAAAAATCATCGATATAATATGAATTGAATGCATAGATTCGGTCATAGATAATATTTGGTCACGTAGAGTAGATGAAAGGCATTTGTTGTATAAATAAACAAATCGTGTGAAACTCGGTGTGTGATAGTGATGAAGGGCGTAATGGAATTATACTGGAATTCGTCAGAAATGCTCTATAACCTTCGTCCGTCCTGTTTTAACGCCAGTATGATTTTAATGACTGATTTATAAGTTACAAAGTAAGGAAGTTCATTGATAATATTGACCACTAATATTATTTTATAAATGGCTGACACAACGTCTATTAATTATTTATTTGTCACATTGTCTTAGACTACGACATCCAAGATGGCGGCATACGAATGTAATAACGATTTTTAAAATACTGTTATACAAATATTATGTATGAATCAAACACACGCAAACAAACACTTTTCATTGTTAATGAGATCCTTCATCATTAAACAACTTTCTTGAATGCGGAAATGGCTCAGTAGTTATAATAGGTCAACCTTAAACGAAGATTGCCGGCTCACACCCAGCGGCATTGACATTTTACGTACTCAATATTTTGACACTATGACGTCTTTGCCCAGCTGTGGGACATGTACAAACTGTTACTCTTATTTAGTCCAAAACCAACTTTTAATTGTAATGATAAATTAGATCACCTAATGAATTATTATTATCACAAGCACATAATACATTGTAAAATAAAAAATATAGTATTTTAGTACACGTTACTTGTCCGTTAATTGAACGCGTAACTGTTACAAATCCCCACATTAACCTCTGTCCTCTATGGAAAATTAAATTAAGTTCGGCTTGTACGAGATAATGTAACAAATAAACGAACATATTACGATCACAAACAAGTTAAATATCTATACCTAAATATAGATTATTCAAAACAATAATAAATATAAATGACAGCATTTGTTTTCATTAATGTTCTTTAAACAATTTAATTTAACATTAAATAATTAAACGTAAGTAATTTTTGAAATAAACTCAACTCTCTTCGAAGCATATTTAAGAAGTCAATATACAGTTTCATACGTAAATAGATCCAATGATTTCTAAGTAGCTATTTTCTGTATCGAATATCTTGAAATCTTGTAACTCGCTTTATACAAGACGGCAAAAGAACTTATAAGAGCGGTGACTAAGCCGTGGGAAACGATATCTTCAAAAAACAAACCAATGGGTGTATCGGTACAATATTTGAGTGTTGGTCGCTCTTGATCGAATCTGTGCAATATGAATGGGGCATCCAAGGCCAATCAACATTTTTAGATGATGACTCATTCGTACATGTTTAAGTTATCATTTCAATTACAAACTCTCACACACCAATCACGTGTCATTGTCACCTCGAGATGCCAGTATTGTTACCACTACTCCGCACCATTCGTCCGTCATTCACTCATAATAAAGCCATCGAACGTTTCGTATTAAAAGCAAATCTAACGTCGCTAGTGACTTGAACATTTTATTCATTTGAACGCTGACCGAAACTCAATAAAGGTCGGATTTATTTCTAAAAAAAGACCGTACGACGTGTTGTGTAAATAGTCCAACATGTTTCTGTAACAAAGAAATCTTAATAGCCGATGACGGGCAAGAGTCAATATCACAATAAAGGACTTGATTGCTCATAATTTTCACAGCGCACATGTCGCTTGAGGCTCCTACAGTATCATTCCGATTTAACACGTTCGAAAATTTGTAAGTTATGCTCATGTTTGTGGAATTAGTATAAAATACTGTTATCTATTGCATACTTGCTTACTAAAACGTTGTCTGAACGTTTCGATACGGTCTTTGTCGGGGCGATTACGTTCCATTGTGAACTCTATAATTGTATAATATATAGACTGTTTTTCAGTCGATTATCGCGGGAATCCTTAAGTAAGGAATTCCGATTCCGTACCGGCGAATGCTATGCGATCTAAAATATTGGACATCTCCATCTTGAATGGTGTTTTGCTCTTTCTTTTGATGCAAACAATGAGACGGGACCGTCAAGGGAATGTGTGCATACTTTTAAATATGTTAAAACTTCTCCCACATTAATATAATAATTTAAAATACAATATATCTAATAAAAAATCAAATTGGTCGAATGTTTTACTAAATCTTTAATCATTACTTACTTACATGCGGTACAAAACAGTTGACAAAGAAGATGGCGATTTTTTTCAAACAACAGAATTTGAATGTCTTCTAACGTTCATAAATGAATACAACTAATAATAATTGCTGGACCTCGAAATTAACGAACATATTTATACAAATTTGTATTTTCTTTTAATTCACCAAGGGTTACAGTATTATTTATTAATAAGCAGTAATCCATAATACTGTAACCCTTGACGATAAAAGTACTTGTAAAGTCTATTTAATAGGTTTTTTATTTTATTTGATGGCTTAGTTTGATTTTGTTCCTTCTGACAATATGCCTTAGCGTTTTAAGAAACATTACGTTAGTTTCAGTGCAAAAGGTCGTATCTAAAAATGGAAATGTAATTTGAAACTAAAAAGTTCTTTTTGTATTTTTTTTCTCTCCGTAGAACACTATCTTTAACTATCTGTGAAAAAAAGTCGGATGTCAATATTTCAAGTGAGATATAAAGTAAGTTCCTACAGAATTGAACAGCTGGACAAATGTATTTTTCATAGCTATTTTTTTTCTTATAAAAATGCACCTAGTTTTCATCTCAGAATGCAGCATAGATGACAGCATATATTTAAGACAAGACATGAGATATACCAGTGCAAGATCGTCTGGGTAGGTACCACTTACTCGTCAGATATTCTACCGCAAAACAGCAGTAGTGTTGTGTTCCGGTTTGAAGGGTAAGTGAGCCAGTGTAATTACAGACACAAGGGACATAATCTTAAAGACATCTTAGTTCCCAAGGTTGGTGGCTCATTGGCGATGTAAGCGATGGTTAACATCGTTTACAATGCCAATGTTTATGGGCTTTGGTGAACACTTGCCATCAGGTGGTCCATATGCTCGACCACATACCTATACTATAAAAAAATCAAGTCACTTATAAGAAAGCTTCGCCCAGTAACATCAATAAGGTCTTATTCATTTAATTTACTTTTTTATAGTTATTGATATAATTTATTTCTTACAAATACGCCCGTATTAATATATCAAAATATATTGATAAGATGATAATGTCCTTTTAATACAATAGATAAATAAATTAGAGATTAAATTTTGTATAAACATTCATTTTATAATCGTATTTTGTTCGTGTCTGCGTCGTGATTCGCTAAGGTTGGCAAAAACGATGCAACTATATTGAACATGCATAATTTAAATTGTACGTCTGTGTCTACATGCTTATCGTATTAGTGAAACCCAGCTTTTAATAAATATAAACATTTTTAGGGCTGTAGTCGAAATCGGGACAGATTTTTATTTCAATATTATATAGTTTTGTTATATATTTGTCTTACACATCATATTTCTTTCTGTATTCTTAAATAAATAAATAAACAATAATGATTGTGCATTTTGCCATGACGTCATTTGAGCCGTTTCCGTGTGATTTCGTGAACAAAAAACAGACGAAATACGAATTAAAATATAATAACCATCTGTAAGAATTAAAAAATCTGTAAAAATATTTACAAGTACATAGAACCCACTCGAATACAATAATCACGCATACGGCTGTATATGCATATATTATGTAATTTAAGAACTGTATCTCAATCAAAAGTACTTATAACCGATCAAAGTGTTATTGTCTATTTTGGAGCGTACTAACTAACTAACTAACTGTATATCTCAGTACATGTACTTGAGTACACGATCACATAACATCCAATTGCCAGACCAAAAATTAATCTAACCAAAAAACAAAAGGATTTCTACCGAGCCTACGATAAATTATGGAAGTCGACACGAGCTTGTCATACATTTTACAAATCATCTCAAGGTAAGAAAAAAACATGCATAATTAATTATCAATTACAGTGTCCATAATATAAAATCCAATCGATTTAACACCAAAAATTTTAGATATATTTTGGTGCTGATAACAAAATAATCTCAGTTAAAATATTTAATTCATGCACAACAGACATTTTAATAATAGCTTATTTTAATTAATTTAATATAACCTTATTATAGAAAATAATACTTGTCTTACTCGTCATAAGTTTTGTTAATATGTTATTACCGCCCGTCGATTAATTATAAAAAATACATTGACTTTTTGTAAATATCAATTACAACTTACATGATATAACTGAAATAAATTCGTTAATTATTCAAATCCTGCACTCAAATTACAGTATTATTTTAATTTGGTGTATTTTTAGAACTCTCGCCTAGCTCTGTAGCAGGCTATACTGGTTATCAGAAGTTATATCTATAGACGAAGCTGGACATAGTTGATGTAACCACGGAGTTAACAATAAATTTCACTCTTTGCAAATGTGGAAAAAAAGGAGGAGGAGGTTAGGAGGTTTATTTAAAAAATAAACGATGACCATGATACCAAGATTTTATAGGTTATACAAATGTAATTGAAGTATTTTAAATAAAATAAATCTTTGAATATCTGAAGCAGCCTCAGCCCTGTCCCTCCCACCCAATTCTACTGGGCATCTGAATGATGGCTTGTATTATTTTTTGCAGACATACCATGTCATCGGAACGATTGTAGTCGGTTCCCTATGATTTATCGACGTCCATATTACAAATACGACACAATATTATGCGACTCTTTATTTCTTCTTTAAGCCATATTAGTATTCCGAAAACAATCCTGACCAGCGTTCGTTTTGTCATTCCGACTAAATGTTATTTTGTTTGAATTTCAAATTCAAATATACATTTGTTGGTGTTTTTTTTTTGATCCATAATACAATTAATTCCGGGCTTCAATCAGCGGTGATACGGCCTGGTGTATTCAGAACTCTCATGAATTAATACTATTGCATTATGTTTTGTTCCACGAAGCGAGCGACGTCTTAATTTGTACATTGTAATTAAAACAATTAGGAGCTGAGACGCTTTATTAAGCTGTATCATGTATCGATTATATTTCTTTTTTATTTAAATAGCATTATTAAAAATCTTTAAACTTGTTATCAATCGATGGCTTTGTGTCTGCTTTTTAAGAAGCCCTTAAAGTTTTGGACATGCATCCATCTGATTCTACATAATTTGAACTTCTGTAGTACTCATACTTCTCTTAATCTCTCTTAAAAACGACTGAGATAGCATGCGACCCGTCATTGTATTGTCACACATGTATGGCACAATAATATCCATAAAACAGAATTATGTACTTAATAATTTTGTGTGGAGCAAAATAATCAAATGTGCTAAAAGCATTAATTGTGTGCACAAAAATGGTACCTTGATTTATCAAGAAAAACAATAAATGTTAAAGCTATTATAACAATAAACCTTCGAGGGCAAGCTAATTAAGCCGAAACGTGTTCTTGATGCGGAAAAACTTAACATAAGTAAGCCAAGTTTTAAAAACAAACAATAATAATAACATAGATCTCCTGAACGAGTTTCAGCCGTGGTGGTCATTTTATACCTACAGACTACAGAGATGATAGAGATGTATTCGTTTCCATGTCATAGGGCATGCGAGGGCAATCCGACATGATTGGAGAGTCATCAGATGTTGGACCAGCTTCACGTGCTCTGAGCTCTTCGAAATACAGATGCCCAATAACCTGCCTGGTGGACACGTGCAAATTTTCTTTCGTACGGTCTTTCCCTTCATTGCGGTTAATTTTCTCACAAGATAAATTACAAACACAAACTAATCTGACTTGAACCCACTATATTCGGTTTATATCCACAGCACTATTACAGTACAAAATATTATTAATAAAACGCACGCACATGGAATGCGATAATTGAATAATATCATGAGAATCCTAACAAGTTACTGCGACAAATCTTTTTCAGCACGCATGGGATTTAATTGGCCGATCCTCATACCAGTTTATGGGTTGAGTCTGCTTTATAGTCTTCGGTCAAGCGGCTATTCAGCGCAGTGGCGATTGCAACCAATCACTTTATCCAGAGTGCGGGAACCTGATTTCAAAAGCTTTGGGCTTATCCGTGACTTGGAATTGGTATTGCGTACGAAATTTTGACAATTTGGGTTAATTTTTTTAATATCTTGTTGATAGTAGGCTAAGAATTAATCACATTATCGCAATAGTAATTTAAGAGGGAGCGTAGTTTTGTAATTTGTATAAGCACGATGATATTTTTTAATTAATATTAATACATACAAAACAAATTACAATATGTATTTAGAATAAAATTTTCAATATTCTCAGGTTTGCTCACGGCAAGAACTTACACAAAAGGTAAATTTTTTTTAATAAAAATAAATTACTTGTTATAAAATTAACTATGCATATAATACATACGTAAACCTACTCTTGTATTGTAACTTAAAATTGTTACCTTTAATATATAGGTATAAAATATTTATCAAAATCTTTACTATCTTTTAGCTTGATTTAATCTTTATTCCGCCTCCTATTTCTATATACTTAAAACATTTTTCTAGGTTAAAGAAGCTTCCAGATTTGCGTTTTCCAGACTAGAAACAGGTCAGCCCAGATATTAATTGCCTTAAGATACAATCGATGATATGGTCGCTGCACATCGGTCGGTGATTGAATACGTTCTCTGGAAAATATTTTAAAATCGGCTTAGATAATCCCATCGAAGCTAGGTAGCTTAAATCGCTGGTGGTTTCGCCGTAATTAATGTAAGGTAAAATCAAATCGGTGAAAACGATCGGCGATAATCAATGCACTTTTATAATTTTATCGTAGAACTAAATAACATGGAAGTAACACGATCATAATATGGTTTACGTGGCGCAAATAAAGCTCCAACCGACACGACATGATATTTTTCGACATATTCAACAAACCTATTCAACCATAAAAAAAATCTTAATAATTTCCACCTAAACCTCATGAACACGCCGTCCATTGCTGAAAACCGTATGACAATACATTTGGTAGTTTTTGAGTTTATCGCATACAGACAAACAGACGAAGCGGAAGTTATCGTACTTAGTGACAGTGATAGTAAAATTTCACATTCAAATATAATACACATTCATAATTTTTATAAATATATTTACATACGCAAAACGTGCTTTTTAGTTCTCTGTAAACGAATTCACTATTTTCAATATATAGAATATAGAATAATTAATTTACTGTGTATCATAGCTTCATATCCAAATATAAAACGAAAAATCAAATTGAAAGGTGACGTTTAAAAATTGGGAACAAACAAATTTAAAATTGAGTTAGAAGGACTTCAATACGATATCTAAAAAAAAATTATGAGGGACCCGAGAATAACTCTTGGCCAATATTTCACTGGAACATAAATACAATGAACTTTTCCATTTATACTTGAGCTCGAATCGGAAACAACGCAAATACCTTAATTCAATATGCCGTGAGCTAAATCACTTGAGTAGGTCAAGAGATAATTGTGGTGAGCCTAGAAACCTTTTAAATCTAGCCCCAGTATTAAGATTGTCTCATTTAAAAAAAGAATATTGAAACGAAGAAATATTTCACTTGGTGGTAGAGCTTCGTACTTGGTGGTAGAGCTTTGTGCAAGCTCGCCTGGGTAGGTACCACCCACTCATTAGATATTCTACCGCAAAACAGCAGTACTTGCTATTGTTGTGTTCCGGTTTGTGGGTGAGTGAGTCAGTGTAATTCCAGGCACAAGGGACATAACATCTTGGGTCCCAAGGTTGGTGGCGCATTGGTGATGTTAGTGATAGGTAACATCTCTTACAATGCCAGTCTATGGGCTTTGGTGACCACTTCCCATCAGGCGGCAAATAGGCACGCCCGCCTTCCTATGAAAAAAAAAATCGATTCTGAATCAAATAATTTAACAGCGATATTAAAGTTAGGTAGGTCATATACGTAGCTCAAGAGAACACAATGAAAAATCATCCTAGTAGTTAGAAGAACATCGTGATAATAGATTATTTTATAACTCTTTAGTTTAACAATCCATTAGGAGGACAAACTGACCCGACAGGAAACGGGCTATCTGCAGGATTATTAGATTTAAGTGCCTTCAGAAAGACGGTTATAAGACTGCCAAATTTTTGAGAACCCGTAATCATCGGTTCTCACCGATAAATGCCAACCATGGGTAGAGAAATGTTAGGCTACATGTGCGTGTAATTATTATAAGCGTTCATATTTGTATTGGCGTACCTACACTCCGCATCACGGATAACTATTAAAATAGATTTGAATTTCAAAACCTAAGCTACTATCATTCGATTTTAAAAGCTGTTCGTCGCACACATTGAAAGCTAAACGTGCAAACAAATGTATCCGGATCGCAATGTGTTTGGCAAAATTTCACACACGAATAATTAACTGCATACATATGGATATTCCAAAGAATAAAACAAGAGAACAAAAAATGTAACTGAAAAATTAAAATAAATTTTAAATATATCATATTTAAAATAATAAATTTCCCACGTAAGGTGGAGCTGATTCTATACTCCACTGCAGATTGGTAGACACACTAACGGGGTTACAAAATATTATTTGGCACATGCAGTCTTCCTCCCGGTGTTTTCCATCACCGCCCGCTACGATGAATTATAGCCCAGATATTAACCAGCAAACTTCACTTAAGGACCACGCGTTATGTCCATATCGACTTTCTAAAATTAAAAAAGTATGTTCAGTATTTTTAACAATTTCAGTAATAAAATCATTTCTAAGTTTCATATTGATGGATCAGACGAAGCTTTTCCTCTTATCCAGGAAGCCGCCAAAGGTTTAATGGCGCAATAGATCATAGATTTCGAATACAAACAGCTAAGATCAGTTAGATTAGCCGGCACGGCAGCTGCCCGTTCTCACGGACTCAGTAATTTTTCGGTATTGACAGTGCAAAAGTTTCTCGTTAATATGCAAATTGAGATTTATCTGCGAGCCCGCAATTTAGGGTCACTTTCGTATAAGCGAACAGTGGAATGAAAATTCACGTCACGCCCTGGTTACTGGCGACCGTTCGCAAATTTTATACGTTACTATATCTCGGTTATCGCCGCGTTCATACATTATAATGTTATTAGCGAACAAAATAAACTCAAAGAGATCTTTTATAATGTGTTAGCGCGCTTAGTTAACTCGAGTGCGCCATAAAGGAACACATTAAGTGTTTTATTGTTGAAATTATTAAGATAACAAATATTTTAAGTTAAATTTTTATGATTTCGAAATAGGTACACAGTCGTTAAAGTGATATTTTTATTTTAATTAGACAATAGATCCGCTGACGTTCGCCTCTCTCTTTTAAATTATATGAAATGTTTAATGTAAATTTTAGGGTCCCGTAATAAAAATGCAAATGGCATCACGTGTAGTAATAATTCCACCTTCATTTCTCTATTTTGTTTAATAGTTGTTCTACTTGAAAGCTACACGAGATCGACTTGTAGTGCGAGGAAGTGCTGAGCTTGCTTTTCCCAAATAATTTAATAATTTTACAATTCTGCATTTGAAATTATCTTATTCGAAAGTAGGAAACCAAAACTATTTAATGTATTAATTTTGTTTATTATGTAAGATCTTTATTTACTAATAAATAACGTTTGCAATCAACACACATTACAAGTATTTAATTTTATTCGGAATGATACTTGACAGCTTAACAATATTTTTACATAAAGGATGGGTGTTTCACGTGAAATGGCGAGTCAGTTAGCGCATAGGCAAATGTCAGGCTCATGCGTATTTATAGGCTTATCGAATAAATTAAACTACTAAAAGAACGCGGAGTCGGTCATTTCGGAACACTTTTATCATATTCGAGGTAACAAGCCAATAAAAAAATGTAAATCACTGAAAGTTCTATTAAAGTACATATAAAGTCCGATTTGAAGATCGTATTTTAATATAATATTTTTAATTTACATCGCTAAATGTATTTCATTTCTTTCACGTAGATATACAAAGTGATTTGCATGTGTTTTTTAAAGTTAAGAATAAACCTCTGGAAATCAATATATCAATTTTTTTATAAAAATGTATTCAACGTACAAAATATCGAAAACGTATTTAATCTTGTATCTGTATGTATAGTTAACGCACACATCAATTAACATACATATTTGTATTATACCGTTAAATGTGTAATTAACTTCGTAACAAATAAGTTATAAAAGGTCTACGCCAGCTTAAAAGTTTACATCAACTTAATTTACTTTGCTTATTAAAATGGAAAATTCGTCATTTATTATATAGGAAGTACGTTTTTTTTATATAGGAAGCGCCACTAACCTTGGGAATTAAGAAGTTATGTCCCTTGTGCCAGTAATTACACTGGCTCACTCACCCTTCAAACCGGAAGACAACAATAGCAAGTACTGCAGTTTGCGGTAGAATATCTGATGAGTGGGTGGTACCGACCCAGACGAGCTTGTACAAAGCTCTACCACCAAGTAAACATCATTCAAGACCTCGAGTTATGATATCGTGTCAATTTAATGTCAAAGCTGTTTATTTCTTTTATATAGCTGAGTCAGAAGCTAGGAGATGAAAATGTCATAAATATTTCTCTAATACAGCTTAGAAATGTGAAATACCTAAATTTAACGCTTCATAAATGCAATTTTTGCGAGCCATTACCTATGTTAACATATTGGAAAATGTTTACTTTGAAGAAAAACATTCTAAGACTGTGAAAACAATCCGTAATTATAGTATATAATATGAAAAATATTTTATCAATGTCATAGTATGATATCAAATATTTAATTACGCCTAAAATTTAAAACAGACGTGTCAATTACATAATTAGCACATGAAAAAATATTTAAAATGGTCGTGGAAATAATTATTATCTACAAAAATCAACGAAATTAACTTCAAGTCTCTTAATTACGCGAAACTAATACTTCATACAAAAGTGCCTGGAACGAATGCTCGGGCTTATTTAATCACACTCAACGCTGTATGACCACGATGACCACATGTCCTGACTTTTGTATGAACGTCCTGAAATTTAATCTGTACAATGCGTATAGTTGCACGTGTCACTACACTTGTTGTGGACACTACAAGTCTGAGTTGAACCGTCTAGCACCGGTTCAGAAGTCTTGATGAATCTGAAGAAACGATATGTTACAATATTAAAAAGGTTTTGCTAAAAAAGTTTATCTATAGCTTGAAAAAACACGCATTTTTTTATTTTACGTTATTGAACTGGCTGGATATATATTTACAATTAAATGTATAAAATTATACTAATACTGTCCTGATTTGTACTTTGGAAATTGTGGTCAACATATATATGAATGGAGTAAATGTTTATAGTAATGAGGCAAGTCGCGGGCTACACTCTTATTGGTATATTTCATAAATCAGTCACGAGGTTCGTATATCACGTATTTAATATTTTTGTATATTATACTTTTCTTTCTGTTAATAACTGTATCGTGTGCTAAGAATGAAAATATTGAAATTATAGAAAAATACGATTAAATTGAACTGAGGTAGCTACGTGTTTAGAACCCTTTAAAATTAGGTAATCGAAAAATGCACCACTGTATCTCCGTGTGCCTAATTTGTGCTTATAATTCAAATCGTACTCGGCGGTAAAGGTAAGAAAGAAATGGACATATTCTGTTAAGTAAAAATCTCCCAATTTTTTAATGACGTTGACAGAGTTGGTCTAATGGCTACAAGTGAGGCCGCCGACCTGGTGGTCTTGGGCTCAAATCCCAGGTCGGACCAATAAAATTTTATTGAAATTGTCGAAAATTCACACTAGCAACCCGGAGTCTAGAAGTTGGTAGCATAAACACTTCCATGCCTCGGTTAGCACGTAATGCCGTTATCGGTCGTATAGGATTGCCGTCCTAACGGGTTTTGAGAGTTAGCATATATAGAGTGCACCCGTAATTGCGCACACACTTGTGCTCTATAATATGTCCTGCGCAGTTGGGTAATATCTCTTGAAATTGGCCTCCGTGGTCGATTTCAAGAGAACGAATTAAATCATTAGTTACTATATCCCCAAGTGTTAGTTTTCTAGTTAAGTGGGAATGTTGGCAACATACTGTATAACCGGTATTGATAATTGTTTTAATTAATTATAATATTTTTAAAGAATTTACCGTATTCATTGTCTATTGATAATCAAATATAAATGTATTTCTATAAATAAGTAGTGTCTGCTTATCTGTGTACACTGTACACACTTATTACCTAAAACTACTAAATTTATTTTAATTAAGATGACACAACTTAATAATTAAACTGAACTAAATAATAAATAAAAATATTATATTCGTCTGAACTAAATATCTACGTACCCAACGAAACACGTTGAACATCACAACATTTTCTTATAAAGAACTGAAAATATAAAATTAAAATCACATTTAAAATAGATTCTTCAAATTCCCTTTAAATGTTTAAAATTAAACAAACGCACAATTAAGACAACAAACAACCGAAATGAAACAAACCACCCTATATATTAAGATCATTAGATGTTTAAGCTCAGGCGACAGCTCTATAAATACACCAGCTTATACGATGACGTTTCGGTGTATAAAAATTGTATTTATTTTAAGTAACGAGCCAGGGAATGTACCACGGGAGTAAACTTAACATCTGTTTGTTAAACAAATAAATTCAATTGCTTGATGCGATTTGTATTATGAAGCGGTCGCCTTATGAAATTTAGGCATGATATTAAAATGGGTGATTTTTTTTTTAAGAAATAGCTGTACTGACTTTTGTCTCAAAATCAAACGCCTATAGTTAAAATAGTTAAGATCCAAAAACGCTCTATTGTAAAGCTTTATTTAATTAATATATTTGATTTGTGGTAATATTCAACATTATTCGATTTTAAATTTTTACATCACCTCCATCACTTTTGTTCCCAAATATATGTATATTGCACGAGCTTTGCTACAACTTGACCTCATAGTATCATTATATTATATCCTTATGCTAACTTTCTCAATTAATGAGCATCGAACGCAATTGTTTTTTTATTTGAATAAACATTAATCGGTAAAAGCGAACCATCCCTTCGAGTATGTAAACATCGCTAGACACCATGCCGTTCCTAATTTGGCAACAGTTAAAACCTACCAGGACGCACTAAACGCGCTTGATGCTATCCCCGATGACAAATATAATCTTTAAGCCGAGTTGACTTGACGCTGATGTTGTTCTCAGAAACTGAGATTTATTTTTACTCAAAGATCTAAATACTAAGGTGAAAGATATCACATTTGTTCCGTAGAACGTTAAATCTTTCGACGGGTCGTGTAATCGTGGAAGTTATGTCGAAAAATTTGCCGCTTACTATTTGATATTCGCATCAAAGAAATAATAATACGTATATCCGACGTACGATGAAATTAACACATCTGTGTATATGAAGCTTACGAGTTTCAACGCTCCAATAATTCGTTTGAGTTTAATTATGTGATTAAGATTTAAATCATTTTTTGAAATCTTTTTGATCCAGACGTCTTATAAGTAAGCGTTTAATGAACTGCCTTTGATGTGAGCAGAGCCCGCTACACAGTTTATCACGTGACATTTCGTTCGACATAACAATATGTTCTTTAGAACGAGTATACGTCACTGTGGTCAAGACTAGCCACATGGCACGGCTTTGTGCAAGCTCGTCTAAGTACGGCTAGTATAATACTTAACACATTTTCAAACGCTAAACAGCCATTCCTAGTATTGTTGTGTTCTGGTTAGACGACTAAGTGAGCCTGTATTACTGGTATAAAGAGCATAACATCTTAGTTCCCAAGTTTAGTGACGCATTGGGTATGAAAGGAATGGTTAATATTTCTTCGCGAATGTCTATTGGCAATGGTGACCATTTGGCATCAGGTGGTCCACCAGCACGCATAACCGCTTCCGCTTAACTAAACACAATGAGACCAGCAATCGAAACGATCTAAGATCAAACTCGGCCCATTAAATTTACGTGCTTTCCGAGGCTCGGGTGAAACGCTGACACTTTCCTAACAAATGATTTTGTTTCCATAGAAACTAAGAACTTTATTGAACTGACATGATTAATTCGATCTCACGATATGCAACCTAGCCACTAGACCATCAAAGCATATACGTATAATATCTAGTACAAAACTCACTACTGTTGAAAATAAACGCCACATGGTAAAATGTTTTAATTAGATTTGAGAAAATAATGTATAAGAACAAATTGAAATTTGTAATTATGTATTCGAAGCCTTTACGCTATAAATTAAATAAACTATATACCGTAAAAGGCCACGTAATGTAACATCTGGGTCTAGAGCTTTCGTACACATTCATATTAGTTACGGAATTCCATAGTCCACGTCATTATCCATGACGTCATGTGCTTTTGTTTTATCAACTACAACAATTATTGTACAGTGTGAAGGCTTATTGCGACCCTAATTAGGTCGAAAACAACGGCAAGTTCCACCACTAAATAGTTTGTTTTTTCTTAAATAGTCTTTCATACTTATATATTATCTATATATACTCGTACATCTTATTAATTTACGTTATTTTGGTTTCGCCTGCATGTTTTTGTTTCTTGGCAGCAGCACAGAGTTAAATCTTATGATTACTATTAATTAAACTTTTATCGTCTAGGCTAGGCTGGTCGGAATGGTTTTCGGTAAAATTGACCATGGTCGGAACATCTATCTATAATGCACAATGAGTTATAAATACCTCAATGATAATGCATAACCTTTTTGAAAGTTTTCGTTGATCATTTTTCCACCAAATAGCTTTGCTGGACGAGCATGCTAATCTGAAGCCACACGCCCCCAACATAACAGTATATCAAATATAAACAACTGCTCAACCAATTATTGCTACCTCCACTCACTTAGCTGTACACATAAAGATTAACTTTTTTTATTAAAACAATCTGCTCACATTACTTCCTTATTCGCATTTTATACATTATATTTAATATAAAGCGCTAATTAAGAGCAAGTTCTTTATTATGCTGAGAGAAATACTTGTGACGTTAATCGCCATTGTCTCTTTTATTAGGGTTCTGTATGATTTGGATATGCGTTTTTTTATTATCACATTTATGAGAGCTTTGTTCGCGCTTATCTTGAAAAGTACTTTCGTTATAGATAATAGTGATATATTGTCCGTCTATAGCATTCAATGTAGCTATAAACTACGAGGAGCCAGTTGGTCACGACGTTATGAACGGAACATTTTATCTCTAGTAATTATAGCACTAAATTAGGAGTTTTTTTTATTTTATTTAAGGAGACGCACATATGGCTTACCTGGTTACCTGGTAGTATGGTAAGGTGTCACTGACTCTCATAAATATTGTCACTGATTAATAAACACTATGCACATCGTCAAATGCCATCGAGTATGGAATCTAAGACGTTTCGTCAATGTTATATCCCTTGTGTTTGTATTTACACTGGCTCACTCATCCTGTGAACTCATCGCACACTAATCGAACCTTATTCTTGATTAAAAATAATACGTTTTCACCCAGTTTAGTGTCAAAATCATACGACATGTAACAAAATAAGAAACATTTGTGGGTATGTTAATAAACTCAAAATTAAATTGTAATAATTTAAACGAGGCTATGATTGGGTTTTGAGTCATTTGTTCTAAGAGATAAGAGTTAAGAGATAAGGGACAAAAAAAAACATTCACAGAACTTCAAAGAGCTAGTGAAGATCATTGTTCCCTACTGCACTAGCCGTCGTCGCGTTTGGACTCTACTATCACCTACCATCAGGTGGAGTAGAGTCGTTTGCCACCCCTTTTTTGGGCTATAAAAAAATCGTAAGTACCTATTTAGTTAATTTCGAATATTAAAACAGCATTGAATTATATAATGGAGTCCAAACAGCCCCACAAACAGGGTCATTAAAAAAATATTGATATGTCGAGTATTTCGTTTACACGACGCTACAATTACCGCGACCACCGGACCGCGTCGCTAACAAGACGAAGCACAGTCCGCGAGACAGGTCTTACACCGGAAACATAATGATTTCACAGGCCTCAGATATTTACAGAGATATATCTGTACCTACAATAAGATACATGTATCTTTACATATAATAAAACTGTAATTAAACCGTGTTTTAACAAAATAAAAATTTTGTTCTATAAATTTAAATCTAATGTTTAAAATATAATCCGTTTTTTATAAACATATTATGGGGCAACAAGTAAGTTTTTATTTGATTATATTATTGATATAACCACTTGTCGGGTGAGAGCAAGCGGAGGACGGGGAGAACATCCTAAATTCATAGTACAAAGAATTACGTGACAGAAAAACACGATAATTATTATTAAACTTGAATTCATTGTATTTATTATCGTTTTAGCTAAAATGTTAGTAGTTCCGCGAAAAAGTGAGCATTTTTGCCCAAAGTCCACGCTTATGAAATCGCTACAGCAACTCATTGAGAATACCGCTTTAGGGAAAAAAACAAGCTCTTATTTTACAGCTTAAATAAATAGTTGATAGCTTCAAAACAGTAAATATATAACATGATCTATAATAAATAAAAAGGTTACTTTTTATCAGTAATCAATTATTACATTAAATTAAAAAAAAACATGTTAAAGTTATTTTTTAAATTTTGATAGTCTGACTGATACAGGCCAGGGCCTGTCTCCACAGAGTCCAGGTAACTAAAAAGCTGTTACTTCATCCATACGTACATAGACACACACGTGTCCTCTGTATTTACTCACATATCTCAATGCGACAGGAGTTTGATCGATCGGGGAGAGATCAGGTGCAGGACAACGGATTTAAATAGTGTTCAAGGCAAAGGAGCATCACCCTACGGAATTCCCTACTTTACTGCAGCATTCATTCTGCAGAATCATTGCTCCGAACCGTGTTTGCAACTTGGGACCTCGTGAGCAAAGCCGTTAAAGATTATTATTATGTTTAAATGAACAAAAGTGGACGATAGATTTCATTTGAGATAAATGAAATCGGTAATTAATTTGAAATTTATATAATTGTTGATAGATTCTACAATCAAAACGCTCTGCTAATATTATGCGAGCTTAACAAGTGTGGGGATTCAAAATCATTTGGAGTTTGAAAACCTTTTTCCCAAATCTACACTGTTCCACATGTATACAGTTACCATAATTATAAAGAATTATTTCAGAATATCGCCGCGTTTAACTCCCTTCCAACCCTGATTAATGTTATTTCAATCACAGGTAACCTCGACAGCTTTCACATAAATTAACCATAATTAGTCACTTAAATTTCATTTATCTGATGATCCAATCAGTCCTTTATCGGTATATCATTAAGATATAGGCCATCATTATAGAGATAGTATCTTATATATAGAACTTACTACACAACGAGTCTCGAAGCGAATGTATTCTCAAACGACACATTTAAGAAATTACCTAGCGAATGACATTTCTCAATGAATACCATCAATAAGGGGAGAAGACGTTACAATAAATAGAAAACAAGTACAGATTATACGTAACGTTACACAATAGCTGATAAACATTCATTCGGTGCTTCGATAATATAGTCAAACGCCTAATTAAAAATTCTCGAAGATGTGTCAGCTACATTGTCTATGAGCAACATAAAAATACATAGAGGAAGCGGTGAGCATGTAACGACAAGTCATATCCACGTATCCGAGTTTAATGTATTCCGACATAGGCCAAACAATGCGAGTATTATAAAAATGCGTATTAAACATATAACCGAACCAGGCTTAGGTCGTTCACATCACGGCGAGACCACGGCCGCCGCTCCCTCGACACTGTTTAACATTTTTTCTTATTCACGCGTAGAAGTATTCAGAAAATGAGAGCTTTTCGACCTTTAAACGTTCGAATAATGTTTACTCGAGAGCGAACGATGCGAATATAATTAAAAAAGTAACGGCATTAAAAAATATATGTCCCCGTAAGTAGGTAGTCGAGAGCGCTGTACCATTTATAAACTGAGGATCCGTCTTAGAAAAACTGGCGTTCGGAATTATTAATGATTTGTTTGAATGCGTCACGGAGTTCATTGTTGGCGCACACTCCGTCCGGATGCGACCGCTGACACTAATTATTCCCATGCTTCTCGAATGATAGATTGCTGTGGACAAATCACTGCTAGGTTGAAACGCGGCGAGCAATAAAAAAGCGATGTGATTAGTTTTAAGAGACGATTGTTCGAGTGGGCCGGACTGTTCCGAGGTAATATGTTACCGCGGAGAGATGAGATGCTATCGGGGACCACTGTCAGATTAACTCCGGCCTGATCCCATTCAAAATAACGTGCCTACATGATAGAAGCAAGCTTAATTGTTCAACCTCCTACTGCATTTTGTATTTAAGACAAATTTGACATTTTAAAATATTGTTAAAATTATGCGTTCGTCTGTGTGTGTTGTGTGGCGTTGTTATTTGTTTGACTTACGTTAATATACATCGATACTTGATATAACAAATAATTATCGTGAAATCAATTTTTTTTTTAATAATACTTACATAAATATGAATGTTTTATTCCACTAAGCACAGTTAGACGTTACGTTTACAGAAATAAAACTAACTTAGGACTGTAGGTTAGGTTATCTAGGAAATTAGCCAAAAGTACTCAATGTCAAAGTCAATATATATATATATAGAGAAATATATAAATGTGACTGACTCATTACGTGGTTTTCAAAACTGTAGGTCCGATTCAATTGAAATTTAGCACAGTTCCTGGTTTCGCGACGAAGGCGCTCACTATGAATGAATTTTGATAAACACTTGCAACGGGAGGGATAACTTTGTATGAATTTTATCGGTACTTTTTATTTTTATTTTATTTACTTATGTATTTTTTAATTTTTACTAATTTTTCATTAATAGAAAATAATGATGACTGGAAAATAATATATTCTACTAAAAGAATAAATAAAGCAGTAGATGTTTTCGTAACTGTTATAATCGTTCCATGAATGTTTATTGCATCCAAAATAATAACGATTACTTCATGGACTTCACATAAGCCCGTGAAAAATAATTTAAGCTCTTAATCGCGCCGAGGTTAACGACCTTTAATGCGTTTTTAATTAATCATAATATAATTTTAATCTTTATTTAAAACATTTAGCAGTGTTAATATCTAATAATACCAGATAGTAAAAAACAGATTGTAGGGATTAATAACATTCAGACAATAATATTAAGCCATCTAAGCATATTATTTAGGATATAAATTATGCACATAATTATGTATACCATTTCATATGATACTTACGCAGCAATGATATTTAATTTTAATTGAAAATGTACATTTTTCAAAACAATAAACTGAAATACATATTTTTATATGTTTTTCCAGAAAACATATTAGAATATGTTGTTCCACTGAGGGCTTTCGGATAAATGTGAATTACAGTCGACACATGATGTTTTCATTTTCCCGTCCGTCCGAGTTTATCCGGATTTGAACCTATAATAATCACTTAATTATTCCTTCTACTGGGCCGTCGTGGTTCTCAATAGCTTAGCATTACTTTTTATATTCCAAAAAGCATGAAAGATTAATTTCATAACATTGTATTTAAAAAAAATAATACGACATTTCCTTTCCAAAAAAAACACTTCGAACAGAATAATTAATTATTAAATTGTAATAACACAATTACGTAAAACGGAGATTTCGAACAAGCAATTTTGTACGCTTAGTATTTTTATTATTTCAGTTCATTTTTTACTAATCCAATTAGATTCATTTGCTGATTCTGTATTTAAATAAGTAACTCTTAGCTGGCTATCATTCTATTTGTTGGGAAAAGTTGCAAGAGCTGCGATGATCCATTTCTTATAAGATCTTAGCCGATGATACCGAGTTCAAAACCGGCCAAACACTATTGAACATCACACAAACTTTAAACGCAACCTTTCGTGTACTTATTTTTGTTTATAATTGTGAAGAAACCTGAATGTGGCGGATGAAAATCTACCTCATGTATCTGCCAATCTGCATTGGAACAGCGCGTTGGAGTAAGCTCCAAAACGTTCTTCTCCAAAAAAGAACAGTAGGGCTAGGAGAAAAGATCTCGGATCCCAATAACATTTTATTGGCCCTATCTGGATTTTGAAAACGGAACCTTGGGGTCTGCGGTCTTATATCTAGCCATTGGACCAACGATTAATGAGGTCAACCTTATGAAAAAAAAATAATAGAACTATTGCTCGAAAGCTCCACAATACACACAATCGTATAATCATAGCATATCCCATGAGTGTACGAATCCTATAATATGTATGTAAAATTACAGCAAGCGACCACCATGCGGTTTCATTAGAACCTATTAGTGAAATAAAGAGTGCAAAAATAAGCACATAGACAGAACTCAAATAATATCTTATAATATGTGTTAGTTTTTCTTATTGCAATATTTTAATCAAACCCCATCCCTTTTATTAAAAATTCTTCTTTCGAGTCGCGAACAATTTCAAATTATCGAATAATTTACAATATTCACAATTTCACTATTTCACACAACCCATTATATTGTCAAATAATTTGGTTGTAAGAAACCTAGGAAATCTTAAAAGAAATGCAAAATTCGTTAAGCAATAATGATTTTTAAAGCTTAATATATAAAGTCTTATTTACAACGATGCTACTGACGTTGCAAGCAGGTAGGCACCTAATTTAATACTTACCGGCTTAAAGCCAGTTAATTAGGTGCGTACACACTGAGATCGTTCGATACGACGCGAGTGTTAAAAGATTTACTTCTCTCTACATACTTTTTGTTTTTTTGTGTTTTACTATCGAAGACATAAAATGTTTTATTACATCCGATTAATAATTATTTAAATCATTACAACAAAGGATACTCGTATAATGTTATGTTTTTTCTTTCTCCTGATAGTAAATCTCACACCGTCAATGGCAACCACGGGGTCTAAAATGCTTAGTATAAGAGATACTCTCGACTAGTATCTGGCTAGCTCGAACTCGAACTGTAAACCTAAAACTTCAAAACACCCTGTATGATGATGATGTGATGATTGGTGGGGGAAATATTTTTGAGTAGGTGGTACGTACCCATCCTAACAATTGCACACGTAGCTATACAAATTCATATCGGGAACTCAAAAGCATTTAACATTTATAATATATTACCATTAGTAAGTATTTAGACCTGAATTTATTTTGACATTTACCTACTTTTTTCTTTACGTGGTACATAGTCAAACATTATTTTATATAATAATAATAACATATTTATAACTAAATAATATTAACTGCATATATGTATGTACTTTATATTTAAACTAACAATAAAGTAGATACATGTAATTTCTATTTAAGAAAATTAAAGAGCCTACTGCACCACGCTGCTTCAATGCGGTTTAGTGGATACACATGTGGATTATCATCCGACACATGCAGGTTTCTCAGGACGTTTTACTTAATCGATGTAAGATGAAATGAACACAAATTAAGCAAATGAAAACTCCGAGCTGCTTGCCTTGACTTGAATATAAATCACATATACGTATATGGTGCATTTACGAGACGTATCATTTCATACTATTTTTTAATATATTCCTCTATTGTTATAAAGTGTGATTGTTAACTAAATCTTATAATGACAATCCTATACGGAGGATGAGGACGGAGGACGTTAAAGGTGATAAATAATCCTATTGATGTCGTACAGCTGGGCGAAAGCTTCTTCACCCTTTAAGTTAGAGTCGTCATTTTGATACATTTTTAAATGACAGTAAGAAATTTCAGAATTTCTCGTGACACATGGGTGACATCTCAAGATGTCTCTGTATACTATAGATCACTAGACAAGCAGTAAAAACACATTTAGCAAAAATCAAACTCTGTGATAAATTTCCTAAGGGATCATTTCTACTGAGATATTCATCTTGAAATTATTTCAAATGAATATTTAAAATGATAATGAGCTATTTGAAATGGAAGTACCGGGAGCTGTACTTCCATTTCAAGTCGGGGCAGTTGCAAGATTTTTTGTTACAGATGTTAAAAATGTTAAAGAGGCAATGGAAACTGGAAGGTAAAGTGTCCTAATGGCGATATCCCTAAAGAAGTTACCAAACAAAAACTTTAGGATTCGTCACTAGCTCTCATTACACAACAAAGTTTGACTCAAAATTTAACAAGTGCAAAAACTGTACACGGCCCTCTAAAAATCTTGGGATGCTTATAGACAATGTTTTTTTTTTGCGTAACAATAAGTCTCCGACTGGGAACACAGTTCTGCATTGAGCACAGATGTCCGAGTGGAAAAGAGATTGACTCTTTCGTCTTACACGGTCATTCTTGTCCAAGGAGTTCAGGTAAGCTTTTCCTCCACGGTCCTCTTAATGATATAATAAAAAGGGTTCTAAAAGAGTAGGTTGCCACCATTGACGTTCCTACTCTTTTTGAGGCTCATGGAATTAGTCGTGATGATGGCAAGAGATCTGATTAAATGACATTGGTTCCCTGGGAACGGGGACGGGCCCTAGTGCCCTAGCATTATGTGTTGACACACTGGTCCCATCGCATATCTGTATATTTATATTTATTCTCTATATTTTTGTTCCGTTTGCAGTTGAAACACTTAGACCTTGAAGTAATAGTGCAAAAAATATCATCAAAAGCACAAGAGAATCGGAATAGCGACTCAAAGGGTAAATGGTGCTAGCATTCTTGCCACCATTCCACGCGGCCATAATTTATACAGTAACTATTTTTTAACTTTTTACTTTTATGTAATTAAGGCTTTAATGTAAATAAATGTTATTATAAATATAAACGTAAAATATAGTTTAATATGAAATAGGTTAATCAATTTATTCAATAATTTATTATCACATACATACATTGTTTACATATCATCTCTTTGTAATCATATTGGTTTTTTTTTTTTTTTTGTACTTTTACGTACGTACTTTTGGTATATATTTTTTTGAAAAAAGTAATAAATCATATATTAAAACTTAAAACTATATTATATTATAAAACAAATTCCACCGCCACGTCTGCCCGACTGTCTGTCCGAACGCGATAATCTTAAAACACTATCGAACGGATTGTCATAAAGACTGGAATCCCAGAAATAGAACATTTATGACTGCTTAAAATACTATCATTAACATAAAAACACACGACTTTATTAGCAATAATAAAACACAAATTAAATTTAACTAACAATATCAATACAATATGCCGTATATTAATACAATATGAAGTAATCGAAAACGAAAAACTAAATTTAACGTAATACCGCTCTTATGCAAACAATCAAATACAAGCTCTATAAATCTCAAAGTTCGTATTTATTGAAAACTAGAAACGTTTGACAGTGAACGTCGCCAGTTCAACAATCGTACACAAGTAGACCCGTGAGATACCTTGGGGCTGACCTATCAACCTCATAAGAAGAGATAAACGAACAAATCGGCTAGGGACCGTCTAAAAAGATATCGTCTCTGCCGCGCCCAATGAAATATTATCCCGTGCACCGTACAAGTACCGGACCCCGAGCATAATGACATTTAAGTAATACAACCTTTTATCTAAGAGACGAAAACTTCCGAGATAAGTTAAACGGTAACCGGTATATTGTTTCAAATAGTTGTCGGTGTATATAATTTGTTAACGTCAGGCCCCGGCGCGGCGACAGCGCGCCGGCCCGAGAGTCGAGACCGCGTCTCCTAAAAATACGCTATCTATTGTAAGTTTAAACAATCAAATTTATCAAACGCACAAAACAGCTATACCGATACATAGATCAATTAGATAATTGAATACGGCTACCAAATGATATGGCGATTATAACTCAGACCGTTACTGAGTCCGAGCGGGTTCCGTCAGTTTTACTTCGGTACATTAATAATAGGTGATTATGATAAAGTTTAAATCGCCCACGCGAATTGTTACTGAGATGCGGGTGTTCCTAATGATGAAGGTGATTGATTCTACGCGAATATTATCAATTCGCGACATTGTCATGACATAAACATTAGTCATGCTTTACACCGCTAACTTTCCATGTAACAGATAAATAAACAAATATACAAAACGTATTTAATAGGTTACAGAAATTGATCAGAATAAGTGGATAAGTATAGTATGGGGGCCGGTAGATGAGCGAGTGGATGGTGAATAGAAAGAAGGAAGAAGAAGAAGTAGTAAATGTATATTTATTTATTTATATTATATTCCTGATATTACCAATATTTTGATATTAGTAGTATAAATTAATTATTACAAATTTAGTAAATACATAATTTAATTTGTACTTCGTTCTTTTTTCCTAATAGAATTGTGGCAACAATCCGTCTCAGTCAATTATAAAAAATATCATTGTAAAAAATTACTTCAAAGAAAAAGTTAATTTTGCAAAAGTTGAAACTGGTGCTCCTTTTACTGGTGGTAGGGCTTTGTGCAAGCTAAGTCTGGGTAGGTACCGCCCACTCATTGGATATTCGACCGCAAAACAGTACTTCGTATTGTTGTGTTCCGGTTTTAAGGGTGAGTGAGCCAGTGTAATTACAGGCACAAGGGACATAACATCTTAGTTCCCAAAGTTGGGGCCACATTGGCGATATAAGCGATGGTTAACATTTCTTACAATGCCAATGTCTATAGGCGTTGGTGACCGCTTAAAATCAGGTTGCACATGTGCTCGTCCTGTTGTAAAAAAAAAATACTTCATACAAATATTTCTAGTAAGAAATTAATAAATTCTCAATAATATTTGTGCGAAGTACTTTTTTTTGGACCCGTTAGACACAAATTAGTAGGTCACTCGTGAATCTTACTGTGAGGTCCAACGGCCGAAAACTGAAACGTTGTTCGAATATTAAGGGCAACTTAATTATTTGAGACGCCGTTAATTTAAAATTTCAAAAGATATGTAAAATATAAAATTTATGATAAAAAATATGTAAAATTTCGCATACTAAATTTGAAATTAAAGGCGTCTAAAATAATTAAGTTGTACTTAATATTTGAATGACGTTTCAGCATTCAGCCATAAGTCACTTACTATAGGCATCGAAGTTACCATCTTACCCGGACCTGTCTTTTCAGGTAACATGAGCTACCAGGTAGCTTTGTTTTGATCTTAAACGTCAGGACCTCATACTCCTAGAGTTGGCCGTCCTCGCAGTGATCCTACGTCACATGACATGATACCCATGGATAAGACGGATAAGGGTTGACGAAAAGTGAGGATCGATCTCAATAGTGACACATTAAGTACTTTCTTTAGGTGATAACGTAGATGGTAACAATTGTTAAACTTTTCCTCATTTACTATATATTTATCTCGAACATTTTCTTGCTGTCTAATTTAATTTTTGATTCAACTTATATATTCGAATATCCTTTATCCTATTTTAAATTACGCCATCAAACATCTAGCAAACGTCTCGTCTCGTATACCAAAGAGTACAATGTGCTTGAGTTCGGTCTACCTTCGACTTAAAAATATAATTATTTACATTTTTTTACTATATAATACAAAGTAAACACACCTCTAAATGTCACTTCATATTCTTTGGTCTGTAAACATTGCGGAATAATAATTAAAGCTGCCTTAATAGTATCAACGTACCCATAATACATTCGTTATTATACACCCCTCTGACAGCCGACCGTTTTGATCTATACAATAAAAAATGTAATACCTTTTGTACGTATTTTTTAAGCATTATATTATAATGTTTATTTTTAAAAATGTTTTATTGTTGTTAATACATTTAAAGATATTCTTCAAATAATACAAACAGAAAACTATCAATATTTTATTAAATCTTAGGCAGGAATAAAATATGTATTATTAAAAAATATTGCAATAAGTATTTCGTTTTAACACGGTTTAAAATAAGAAGAAAAACAAAAGAAAATTAGTAAGTTGAAGATCTCTTAAGAGCATCAATCTCGTAAGATTGATTTAATTTAAATAAAGATATAAAAGAATCAAGTAGCAACATCAACACTAAAGTATTTAAATTAATAAATAAATAGTAAAAGATACAACAGTTTATTACCTTTTCTCAACTGTTTTTGACGTACAATTAAAATAAAATTTAAAATAAGTGTACTGCTACATAATTTGTTTCCTCTAATTTTCAATAATTATGGTCGCATTTCGAACACTGCATGAACATTGGTAGTATTTCATTTTTAAATTTATATATGCTTACTGCTTACAACATTTTTTTATGCACGGACAAAGTCATAGTAAAAAGTTATATCGAAATAAATGAATTAAAGTCGAATCGAGTATCGTTACGAGATTAGCCGATTTGGGAGATTATCTGAATGTGTTAAACGTCGGTGTTGGATCGTAATGGAGGGGAGGATTTGGCCCATTGTTTAATTATAGATAGTGCACCCGAACCACACGGGGTCCGGCTTTATTGTTATCAGAAAGGCTTGGCAAGTAAAAATGTTTTAATGTTGGAATTAACATTTTATATACATCATACTATTTATACTGTATTTGCGAATTAAAGCAGTAATTACTTATCCAATTAATACCTACGTGATTTCCACATTGATTGCTTCTACGCTTAGGATGGGCTAATGCTATAGTGTTAGTGAATTACTTATTGAATATAAATGTAAATTGCAAGCCGTACCAATAACAGATACATGAAAACTTAATATCAAACACTTATTAATCAAAAAAAAATATTTACATTAAAATCGATGACATATATACTCATTCATTTTTAAACATAAGCCACTTCTATAATTCAAAAAAAGATGTAAAAATTAAACAAATAAAAAAAATAACAAATGTTTTTGAATATTTTTCTGAAAGTACGAATAACTAGCTACAGTTTTCAGCGTAGACGAGTATTTTGTAGATATTAAAATATATTTGAATAAGGTCCTCCAGACCGATTTCGGCCACGGCGGCCAATCTCCAGAGAGGAGTTATTATAGTGCACAAGTGTGTGCGCAAACACAGGTGCACTCTCTTTTCCTTAGCTCACATAATCTGATGGGACGGCAATCCGACACGACCGGAAAGAGTTCAGGCGCAGGACCAACGGCTTAACGTGCTTTCCGAGGCACGGGAGTGTACTCACTTCCAACTTCCAGACTCCGGGCTGCTACTGAGAATTTTCTGACAGAAACCCCCAATAACTATTTATTGGCCCAATCTGGGAATTGAACCCAGGACCACCGAGTCTGCGGCCTTATATCAAGCCACTAGACCAACGAGGCAGTCATATAATAGTATATTTGAATAAAAGTGTGACAAAAAGACGAGAGGCGTGCTGTATTACGTATTAGCACAAAACGAGCGAAGATATCGCTGGCGTCATTTCGAACGGTATTACATGTAATATAATATATCTTAATAGCTCAACAATTCGACTACGATATCAAAATGAATTATAATTTAAACATTTTAATATAATAGTTATTATTTCGGACAATTAAACAAACCCATAGTTAAAAACAGATTAATATAAATCAAAAATGTAGGTACACTAGAAAGTTGAAACGAAAATAATTTAAATTTAGTATAAAATACAGCTATGTATGAAAACGTTAAAAGTAAATAAAATGAATAAAGAAAAAACAAACTAGACTTATGAGATTGATCTTGATCTTGATCTTGATTTACAGACAATGTGAGTTTTGTTGAATATATATCAATATACAGGTAGTTTAGTATGTTTCAAACAACTTAAAAATATATACCAAGGAAATTTTATACCTTTTAATCTCAGTGATAATGGGAAGTAAAGAAACGAAGGTTGTACAATATAAAGGTCTGAGTACATCTGCGCGACCAAGCGAAGCGGGGGCGGCCTTGAAGTACGATCCTCTGTAATGGATCAAACACACCTGAGTGACCAAGTGAAGAAGGGTATTCTAAAAGCCTACACATATTTGCAATGTATAGGTACGCCATATATTGGTAATGTATCTTTGTTGCAGTCCGTCGTCGTCTCTGCAAGTAATACGCAGGCACATAGCGGTCGCTTCGCTCATCAGCTTACCTATACACATCCGATTCCTTAAATGGAGATAAAAAAGTAAATCGTTTATTTGATTTTATATTTAAAGCCAGCTCAAAATTTAAAATGAAATATATTATGTAAACATCATTAAGTCGTCAAGGGTGGGTCTGATCAAAAATATAAAATTTTACAATCAAGAAACGAAAACGAACTTAAGACGAATCCGCATAGTATGTTAAATACTTGGCGATTACCTAATCGTCCACTTTTAAATTATTTCTCAAGTTTTCCATTAATTTATCAAAGCCGTGAGTCAGGGAAACCTTACATTTTATGCAAGACGTTGGAACAAAAGAACTTGACGAAAACATCGCCGTCACGTAAACCAAAGCCCGATGACGTATTTTTACCTAACAAAAGAGAATTCTTTTATATTTTAATAAAGAAAATTTTCAATTCAAAGTATAACAATAAAATTTTCACGTCTGCGTTACATAGTACTGAAGACAAATAAGGTTTGTTTGATTACTTTTTATTTAGCTTTACAATTAGTTCGTGTTCCGAAAAGTAAACAATTATAAAGTATATTTCTCCTCACAGAGCATTTAGACGCCTTACGCAACAAGACAGAGTTCGCGACTTAACGTGCTTTCCTAGGCAAGGAAATTTAATGCCACTTTCTTGATTTCGGGTTACTGGTGATATATTCATAGAAAAATCAAGAACATATCTAACCACTGAACCATATGTCAAATATGTAATCATTGTAAAACTTTCAGCTTTCATTAGAATTAAAAATAGTGATATTCATGAAACAAGTTCCTGCTGTGATAATAATTGATCAAATTAATTATTATATTTGACGGCCAATTAAAATGACCTTTTCATAATCCGTTTCTCAATAGCATAGGTCACTTGGCAATCATTACAACTATGTAAATGGCTATTGGAAATATAGATTTCACTAGTAAGTATGCGTATTATTTTCAATATCTCGTAATTATTATATAGACCACATAAAATGATTGTGGATGGTAGATTTCCTGTGTTGATTAAAAATATAACATTTAAGCAGTCATCACCATCATACCTTTATCGTCTATTGCTGGACAAAGGTCTCTCGAAGGGCACACAGAGCTCGATCTTCTACTCTCAATCTCCATCCGCTGCGAGCCACTTTGCGTACATCGTAAGTCTACCTAGCTGAAGAGCGCATTACGCTACGATTGCCAAGGCGTGAAATACAGTATTGGGTATTCTATTAACAAATTGTGATGTCTCGTTATATTATGTACAACATATAAACATATTATATCACCTATCCTTATGTTGTCAGTAATTGTAATGGTAGATTCTAGAACTCACACACCTGTCACATGTAAACTCATTACAGTACCTATTTAATATGATAATTATTTGCGATGCTTAAGCATAAATCCAAATGCAATAAACAGTTTAATGCAAAGAGAAGCCGCCATATTGTGAAAAATTTTGCTTCCCGAACGTTTCTCTTCTTTATTTATTTTTACATTAATTACCATTTCTAGCTATAATTCGTCAAAAAAATCGGATATAATAAAGTCATTTACGGTTTTACGAACCAAAAACATACATTAATGCGAATATATTTTGCATACATTTCCTATTTTATTTAATAAAACTATTTTTATACTCACGTTTCCGTTATGACATTAAAGACCAAATGCTCAGCGAAGCGCTCCATGTAATTATCCCGTTGTTTTTATGCTTAAATCGACGATGATAACATTTTGATAAGTCATATTAAACGTATATATCTTGTCAACAGCGGAACTCATTTTTCAAATTAAATATTCAAAACAAAATTTACACGAATAATTTTGAATAAAAAAATATATCTTTAAGACTTTTTTAAAAGCGTAGCCTTGAATCACAAAAAAAGGTTTATTGCTATATAAATTATTTAACAAACTGTTGGTCTAGCGGTTATTTACGCAGTTGTGGATAATGTAGTCGTGGATTGGAAATTGTTTTGGAAATTATCATCACGCATTCGGATGTAGGGTTCCTAACGAGGTTACTTATTATATAAAATTTTGTCATTGAAATAAATTTTAACTTATATATAACATCAAACCATTTAAACCGGAAAATGAACAATAAGTAACTCTACGTATTTTATACAAAGTATTTTTAAACGTCTTAGTTTGTTTCCGGTTCCCTAGTCGTTGTTTGTAGCGGCAGTCGAATCGAAACCAGTAAGCTACTACTACTACTACTACTACTACTAGGCTACACTTAAGTCATAGTCCTTATATACAATATATATATTTATATAATTATATGAATACATACATCTAAATAAAATGAACCGACAAAAAAATACAGTCACCATTTATAAATCTTTAATATAAGAACGATATTAAATTACCGTTTGCACCTAGTTTCGGCGAGAGCATACGGTTTTAAACAGTTTAATATTCCAATTGTCTGTATTTCGGCATGCGAATGAAATATTAACGTCATTTATTATAAAGTTAGGAAGCTGCGATGGTCCGGTGGATAGAACAAGTGAATTTTAACCGTAGGCTGCGGGTTTAATCCAAGTAATTGAATTTCATCACTATATTTTCATTTTTTGTTTTTATAATTGTTGCTCACCTGTTGAGAAGGTCTGCCATATATATACATCCACCAGCTTGAGTTGGGGCGGCGAACCTTATCCTCAAATGTAAGATATCTTCAGATCTTCATTTTATTTCCAAGTCAAAAGTAACAGTTCTTCGGTGGTTTACAGACACAATAAGCATTGCTTCACACTACTTAGTTTGTATGAACGCATTCTAGTTTAGAACTGCCAATTTATCTTCCTATTATAAAAAACAAATAACAACAATTCGTCGCGCTTTGAACACCGTCTTACATTTGCTAACAGAGATGGCATTGCTCTGTGCACTGATCTCTTCAATAGTACGTTTTGTTGCCGGAAGCCTACATGGCATGCTTTGGTTAATGTGTGTGCCTCGTTGGTCTTGTGTCTAGATATAAGGCCGCAGATCCCGAGGCACTGGGTTCAAACCCCAAGTCATCCCGAAAAAAAAAAACAAATTATTCTGTCGAAGCTTCTAATAGGCAGACCGGAATCTGGAAGATGGAAGTCTGTACATTCTCGTGCCTTGGCAAATACGTGAAGCCGTTGGTCCTGTTCCAGAAGTCATCCGGTCGTATCCGATTGTTGCCCTATCGGTTTATGAGAGTGACGGAATAGAGAGTGTACCTGTGTTTGCGAAAACACTTTTACAGTATAATAATTAGCTTTGTTTAAAGTTTCCCGCCGAAATAAGTAGAGAGTAAATCATCAATTATCATCAGTAGTCATTAGTTCGTTACCGAGTTTCCATTATTTTCAGAATACTACCTGATAATACGTTTTTATAATCTGTATAGTCTTGAATGGGATAATGGAACGTATCCAAATAACATTTTATATAAACGTCAAAGCTCAGTTGAATAATTGTCACCTGACAATTGTCCGTAAATTTCAATGTCTGCTGGAACTTAAAATAGAACCTTGAATACCTTGCCCCAGGAAGGATGCATTGACTCGGCGCAGACGTCAAAGTTTGTGTTAAAAGTTTCATCAAATCTATACAGTTTATATGAAACTCGTTCAATGCCTAAGCGTTAAACAATTGTGGGTCCAGTTTGTCGCAAAACGAGACCATGGAATGAAATAATCGAAATGGAACGTGAGGAATTCGTCGTTGGACTATTCAATGTTATTTTATTTACTTAAAATAATTTCATATTGGACTATATTCGTATTTACAAACGAGTACAATATACTTCGATTACGCTGTTCTGTAAATAACAGAACAATAGTCGAAGCTGGGAAGGAAGTGCGAGGCGTCTTATTCTTTTTTTCTGGCACGTTTCTTGCTGGTAGCCGTCGCAAGGCCGGGAGAGATCGACGCTGATAATTGTACAAAAAAAAACAAATCTTAACACCGATTTAAAACTGCAACGGATAAATTAAAAGAATCCAACATCGCGATTGTTTTTCCCTGCGATTCTTCGCCTTCGATCCCGCTGATAAGCCGTGTTGTGAGCGAACTTTATGTTCTCATGTCGCTACGTGTGTATTTGTGTAGGTAGTGCTTCAATCGTGTGCTTTTAATTACAATTTAAAGTAGATTTATATTGCGCGTGCAAGATATTCTGATCGAGAAACTCGCTCCGATAATAAATTATCAAATCTTGTCTAAGCATTAATTAATCTACAGTCCAGAGCATATGATTAACTATGGAAAAAAATATCCAATCGACAATAGTCTTACATTTGCATTTTAAATATAATAGGCAAACGAGCTTAAGTTTTACAAAAGCGAATAAGTCTACGAAAAATACACGCGTAACTCGAATCAATAGTTGGAAAGTCGTTAAAAATGCAGCCACTTTCCTCGGGTCATTAAATTTCTTTTGATTTCCTATTCCGCCCAACATTCTCCCTTTACGTTAACACCCTGAGTAGTGAAAAATTGGAGTAAGCGTGTTATAAAAGGCGGGGGTGTAGGTTCGGAACGATAATTCACAAGAAGCGAACGTAATGTCCTCCGCTGCCTGAACGGGACATAATCAGCCGCAAAACTAAATTTAATGCTAATAGCACTTTGTAAAATAAAACCTCGGCAGGGCTGGGCGCTTACTGGCATTATTTAAAGTGATTTTAATTATGTTGAAAGCAGATGACATCGCGCCCGACCCCTTCATTGTCCGCGCGCCGCGCCGCCGGTCGAAGTCTTCCCAGCTTGTTGACATTTCGAGGTTATAATTACCGCGGTAAAACCCTTCGAGGTGTTTAATCTTTTAACGTCTCCATTATACGTAAGATTAGCTCAAACAAACCCTTTAAACGGCCATCTTCATTAATCCATACTGATAATAAAACTGTTAAACTCAAACGCGTCACCATAAAACGGAAAATCTATTACGGATTACTATCATTTGTTTTTAACAAAACAAACAAATCTAAGACTTAAAACGACACGAAACTTAAAAAATCGTAACATGTGTTACATTATAATGTTCTACGCTACCGACTTTACCTTGAAATCGATAAAGACATAAATCATTAATAAAATAGTAGTAAATATAAAATCGATAGGTAAGACGCAACACTCTTACTTTACCCCAACGAAGCCAAGTTAAGTTCATCAAAACACTCCAGGGAAGTAATAGGTACTTACGGGAGTTTGATTAACAAAACTCTCGGTACACTGATCCAATATCAGAGGGTGTTACTAATAGCCGTAACGCTACACCGTCGCCTCGCTGCGTGTCGGTTGTGCCTCTAAATCCGTCGAAGCCAATAAATCACACGAAGGTAAACAGAGGGTTTTCTATGTATATTGTTACGCAGTCGATACTACAACTGTTTGTCGTCTATTCGCAACAAAAGTGATTCTCGAACAGTTAACTGTGATTACGAACTATGACAAAACTTACATATAATATATTAGTCTAGTCAATTCGATTCGAAAATAAAATTCATCTCACTAAAGTCATATACATTAGTTAAAAGGAAGAGTCGAAACGTATTTTAGTTGTATAAACTTGTATTTAATAAAAATATGTTTTGTTTTTGTTTTTAGTGTCACATTCATTTATATAATATATGTACACACAAGTAAATAAAATTCAAGAATCTGTTAGTGATTCATTCACTGTTTGTTATTAGTTTTTTGAAAGTCATCAAAATCATTATTATTTTTACTACAATCATTAATCGTAAAAAAAATATTATATTAAATTATTTAGGTAAATAATGATATTATAATAGAAAGTATTCTAAGAGAAGGCTGCTTCTCACATCGCGGGTCGAAGCAAGTATCGGAAAGCGATCCCGACTGCGACAGGACCGAGACAATTAAACAGCAGACGATCTGGTTCATTTTTAATTCGACTATCTGCCGCAAGTATTCTCGTAAATACGGAATTTATTTATTGAATTTTACAAACCGCCAAGCCATTCGAACTGTGAACACCCAACGGTCTATAGCTACACAATAGGTACATATACCTAAGCTGACTTTCAGAGACGCCTGTTAATATTAACTCAGGTTTTTAGGTTCTCAGGTTTAAATGTATGAACATTTAAAAAATAAATATGTGATTCTTCGAATAGAAATATTACTCGCTTCGCTGAGCTTAAATTACACTTCCTTAAAGATGTTAATTAATTAAGTAATTTAAAAAAAATACCACTTACATAATAGACATAATTAAACAATCGCAAAATCAGTAGTAATCAATTAGTGTGGGTGTGATAGTGTGACAAAGACTCAACTCACTTAATATTAACTATGAAAATACTATAAAGATGTAACTTTTACATGGAACTTTTGTATTATAATTGATCTCAGCGCGGACATATAATATAATTGTTTGTGTTAAATTTTCTTTGTGATATTACTTATTAATTATTATGTTAACGTAGTCGTAGACAAAATGGTAGGATATAGCGCTTTTTTCAATCACAATAAATTGTGGTAAATTTGTAGAACACCAAAAATAACTTTAAAAAAGTTAACGAAAGCATAACTTGCTTAACTGAAATTGTTTGAAACTTGTAAAAACCAAAATATATTGCAAAAATAATTAAAAATATTGAAAAAAAATGAGCGATAAGTAAAGTCCTCCCCCTCTCCTGTTTGAGAAGTCCTAGAGATTATTCCACCACGCTTTTAAAATTCCGCTTAGTGGATACGCATGTTACAGATTTTCATGCGACAGCCGACACACGCATGTCACCTCATGACGTTTTCATTCTGCGACCACGAGTCGACACACCAAAGACGGAAACAAAAACTCAGTAGTGACTTGAAAACTCAATCTTCTGTTAAAATTCACGTTTTCTTAACGAGAGCAATATTCAATATTTCTTAATGTAAATAATTTTACCCAGAATCTATTGCACCCTATTGCATACATGAATAGTATAATATCGTAAAAATATTGTGTTTGTTGTGTTAATGTCATCTCATTAATAATTTCCTATATTAAGTTTTGCAATATAGACTAGTAACAACTACACGTTAACCAATGAAGTGGTCATTTATTAATAATGTATCAACAATGTTTTCTGTCACTAGTTGAGTGATTGAACGACATTAAAGCATCACGTCGAACGCTTCAACTAGAAATTTGAAATTGGAATAATTGAAACAATCATGAATAGTAATTATTCCAATTTCAAATATCTAATGACGTCACAACTGTGAATTTTCATCGTATCATGAAGTTCTATAATATTGTTAACTGACAATTTAGTTTATATTATATTTCTATGTTTGCTATCGGTCATCTCAGAAATCAATTTAATATAATTTCATTGTCACTTTGATATATTATATCGCACAATAAGTCGAAATATATTTGTAGTGTAATGAAAAAGCGTCTCATGGATGACTCGCGTGTAACATGACTGGCCAACATAATAATCTCGAAGGGTACAATAGTTGTCGCCTGTGATGGAAGTTCGAGTATATTTGCTCTGTGTGTTTAATCAGGGATCCCGTGATGATCCATGTGCTGTGATAAATCGCACGAATACAAACAGGAGTTATTTACAAGGACCGTCACGAAACGTGTCATGGCGCTGTATATTGTGACAAATAGACTTGACGTCAGTCAAATGACGAGAAGTCGGTTATTATCAAGCGATACAAAATTACTTACAGCTAACAAATATTATATATGTATATATATAGCCGATATGGCCCAGTAAGGAATCTGCACCGATGATCTTGGGTTCAAACCCGGGCAAACACCACTAAATTTCATGTGCTTAATTTGTGATTATAATCCATCTCGTGCTTGACGGTGACGGAAAACATCGTAAGGAAATCTGCATGTGTCTAATTCCACTGAAATTCTGTTACATGTGTATTACACCAATCCGCATTGATGCAGCGTGGTGGAATAAGCACCAAAACCTTCTCCCCAAAAGAGCAGAAGATGCCTTAGCCCAGCAGTGGGACATTCACAGGATGTTACTAACAAACATAAATATACTTTTCAAGTATGAGAAATAGTTACAAGAAAAGGTTATGTACTACTACAACAACCTTTTAATATATTATTAATCTTTTTATACAATATTTTTGGACAGTGGCGTAGTTCCAAAAATTTTGGACAATGCAGCATCCAACACACGCGGGGTTTTTTTTTTATAGCCCGGGGGGCAAATGACTCCACTCCACCTGATGGTAAGTGGTAGTAGAGTCCAAATTACTAATTTATTTTTTTACTAATGAAGGAAACGTTACCAACAACAAATTAAGCTCGTGAAAGCTCAGTGGTGTTCTTTAGAGAACCCGTTATCTTCGACTAAGATTCACATGATCTGATGATAATTCATATCTGCTTCTATATATTTTAAATTTACGATAGAACAAATCTTGATTATACCTTTCTGATTTGTTTTGATATTAATTTTATTTTTAAATGCAATCGTGAACAAGACTTCCGTATATCGAACACTATGTATTAACATTCGAGAATCAAATATCGGACATGATCCGTCAACGTGCCCTCAATTGACATCTCGACGATCGATAGACCATTGAACCGTTTTGACAAATCATAGTCGGAATTTTTATTTTGATTGGTGAGTGTCAAATGTTAAATAGCAATCGTAGTCGTGAAACCGAACGCTCGTAAAACTTCAAAAACGGAAACTGTTTCGATTTTTGTTTGATTTGTGTACAAAGAATTAAAATTAGTTCTAGATTTGGACCAACATTGACAACTCCATAACGAAATATTACGATTGTTATGGAATAGAGGTCAACAGTGAGTTTTTGTTTAAGCACTCAGTGTAGTCCGCGTCTTTACATAAATGTCATAACAGCTCCCGTGATACCTAAGAGGTTATTTATATATCGAACAAGCACAAAGTACTTGCGGGTGCAATGCGAATACACTCGTCTACTTAAAAAAACATAGTTATGGGTGATAGACCGACAACTAAAATCAGATAATGAAAGAAAAACACGTAAGAAAACTACGGGACTGAACCACTTTACTCGCGTGATAATTAAATATCTGAATGTATTACTTTTTCAAACTATAAACGAACAATGCTCTGATTCTATACCAACGATACCTATCTATATCTATTTATACAGCATAATGAATATCAAAAGCTTGCCTATTTTTACATTTTCGTGGCGTCGCAGCGGGACCAGTCGTTAGTTGCTCATTATTGCCGTGACAATGGAGGCGGTGCGCAGTTAGGCATTAGAAAGGCAGGGCGTTCACTAATGACGTCTCGTACGCCTGAGCTGAGGACACACTGCTAACCTGATACCTTATTTTATATACATAAGTGACATATTTTGACGGTGAACCGATTAAGAGTATGAATGAAATGGCCCGGTGAACTATTATGGACTCAGCAGTATATTTACTAACATTTACACTGTCAATTGTAACTCGCGTTGGAACTAGACAACAAAGTCAACGAGTTTGAAGATAATTCTAGGATCAACAATCATTACCTATTACATTAAAACTGACCTATTAAATGCATAATGATTCAACATTTATTTTGAAAAACATCTAATTGGATTAATGACACAAACAATAAAAAAAATATCGTGTATTTTATTTGTATTTTTTTTATCCGATATTTACAAATAAGTTATAATGTCATATAAATAAAAATATGTAAACTCCAACTGTGTGCACCCCTCCCTAGTAGATCCAGCGCATTTTTACCAAATAACTCTTTGTTCGTGAGCGCTCAGTTATTTTACCTTCTTAAATGTTTCACAACGCGTGAATATGTGGAAATTAAAATTAATTAGTCAAACCTCAATACGAACTTTGTGTAGCTAATGTTTCACACATTGTAACTATGACGAGATTAAAAAAAAACACTAATGTGTTGCCATGTGCTTGTTTTAAAATATAACATTTTGGTAATTAGTTTATTACTGAAAATATTTTATATTTCCTGTCCGATTCAAGAAAAAAAAGTTGTATAATTAGTGACTTGGAAGTCAAACTTTAATAATATAATGTTTTTTTTTATGTTTATTAACAAATGTTTTAAATAATTATCGTTTTATATAGGACTCTTTGGCCATAAATTATTTAATTAGTTTTATTAACTTTGGTACATTTAGGAATACAACGTTGAACATAGTAAATAATTTATGGAAATGATAATTAATAATTATAGATAAAATTTTGCGAAATCAATCAAATAATTTACAGTACCTCAAAAGTGAAGTTACACCACCGAGCTATATTAATTACATGTAACATACCTAATTAAAAAATAACGCTATTTATCTATTTACGATTTACCAATGTGAAAAGAAGAAGAAACTAACATTACTTAAAAATACCCCCTCGAACAATATTGATTGGTAAAGCTAAAATTGCTATTTTCTCTATCAAACCAATTAAATGATGAATAAAAATAATGAACTTAGTCTTAATCGATTTAGTATACTAACTGCACGCTCCAATTGGGGCTAACTAAAATGTAGTTATATGCCAAATACTTGGTGGCAGCGCTTTCTGTAAGTCCATCTGGGTAGGTGCCACCCACTTGTCATATGTTACCGCCAAGCATACATAATTATAGTATCGTTAGGCGCGTGAGCCATTGTCAACACAAACATACAGACACAAGGTACATAACATCTTAGACCCCAAGGTTAGTGGCGCATTGGAAATGCAAGGGATAGTTAGTGTTTCTTACAGAGCGTTAGTCTATTGGCGGTAGTGACCAATTTCTCGCCCACACGCCAGACTGCCTACAAGAAAATAATAAGTTTCTTGACACGACACTAACTTTTCATAATTTTTGCACGTCAAGTAAACATGCAAGCTTACAGACTCTCCCATTTATAATATAACTTGTTTTTAGCAGTTTTATTGCAGTTAAATTTCGTTAATAATATTTACTACGATATCAACGATTTACTCCTCCGATCTTTATTATTGAAGCATAAAGTTATGTACCCAATAAACTGTCTGTCTAACGCAATATGTCTTAATCAATTTGGACTGTTTGAACGACAAGAAACGTTTACTTTTATATATAGATATATATGTACAATGTACATGAGTGTATAGTATAATTATAAGGTTTTCTACGAGGCTCCCATTTGAATCGTCACCTTCCAAATCGTTTTAAGTGCAATATTATAACCGGCAACAGATTCTAAAGGTAGCTCGTAACATAGTCATCATCTTAGATCATCTGTTCATATGTTTATAGATTAGATTAATTTGTAAATTTTATATGTGAATGTTAACGTCACGTCGTTTTAATGTCGTTAAGTTTTTTGTTAAAATTTGTAGTTTTGTACCTTAAATTCTTAAAATAAAACTTATAGCCAATATTGTATTTTATATTACAACCTTATTTAAAATCATGTTAAATTTTAACGTTCATTTTATGATTTCAAAAATAATTATTATTTCACATATTATGACAAAAAAAACTGTTTAATAATTGGACGAAGTTAAAAAAAAGCGAATAAATTCATGTTCTAAAGCAAACACTTCAAGTTTAACAAACCGTTGCACAGTACTGATTTCTCATTGCAGATTATATTTTTATAGTCACATAAATAAACATTTTATTATACAAGGTTGTATTGTAACGTATTTATAATCAATTTAATAGATTTAACTCAGCTATTATAGATTAAAATATATTTTTGTAAATCATTAGAATAACAAAACGAATCATTAATTCATTACCACCGAATATTAAAAAAAAATAACGTAAACTTTGACTAAGGCTTAAAACTATAAGCTCTAGCAACTTATAAATTAATCTAATTATTTATAACAATTAAAATGATAGTTAATCTGATAAACCTTATTTTTAAAGCTACAGATAATTAAGCTAAAAAAAATCTTAAACAATTGTTAAGCACCTCTTTTATAAATTCATAACAGAAACCGATACATGATGATTAATTAAAAATAATTACTAGTTTAGACGTACATACTTTAAACAATTGTTTTGTGGTAACAAATTATAACGCAAAAAAATACAGGAAAAATATACAAAAGATTTTTGAAGACCGATAAAATCTTCATAGCAAAATAATTTTGTACCAATTAAAAATATAATTATAACTACTTACACACCGAAAGTGATCATAAATTGTACATAATTTTCACCTCTATTAATCTCTAAGCTCTACAAAAGCTTAAGAGATTAATAGAGGTGAAAATTAAAACATTCGAATCAATTCGTTTTGTATTTAAAAAGTTAAAATTTGAATAATTTTAAAACTGATAACGCCATCTGTTGACAAACGGAGGGTTTAAAAGTCTCGATCATGAATGCATTTCGTCTCGAGCGGCAACCGGTGGGATGTGTTAAATGCAACAGCCTCGCTTGGTCCAATATTGACACAAAATCCCATAATATAACCGCCATGCACACAATAGATTTATAAGATAAACACAGAGTAAAATGACTGTAAATAGGATCGACAACATTTTAATATAATATGGCCGTGTTTACTTGGGCGGTTCTCTGTTATGCATACACGAGTTAATGCTGTATACCGTGAAATCATTGTTTTTTGTTGGAGATTAAATATGAATAAAGGGACAAAGGAGAGAATACCGTGTTTTTTTAACGCCGGATTAGTGTGACTGTGAGATTTTTGCATCGCTGGCTATATAAGTCACCTGCATTATTTTTATGTTACTTGAGGATATTTTACCTAATTATTTTAATTACGATTTTAATACAAAAAAATACATCTGTTTACGTTTTTGTTACTTAATATGTTTACAAAAACGCAACATTAGGTAATTACGTACAGTCATGTTAGCAGTAAAAATCTCGTAAAACTCTTCTGATATTGAATGACGCAAAATAATTTTTCGTTAAAAACTTTAATGTTTCTATAAGTACTTACTTGTAAACACTTAAATTTTTATTCATTCAACCGCAACAATTGTCGTTATGAAATAACAAATCAAAATTGAACATTCATTCATTCATTCGATGCATACAGCATTCACTCTGAGTCCATTTCGCATGGGTATTTAATCTGTCAGCGTTTTACATAAAATGGCGTGTATGAATGGTATCGAATTTTGTATACGCACCTGAGTAAACTTCGGGCATCGTTCAAAAGGATTTTAACAGTTTCTATTTACAGATTACTATTGACAAACAGACGTAGGTAATTTTGTATAGATAAAACCACTTGTAACAGAAAAGGATAAGATTTTAACATGAGCGTCCTTGTTTAAAAACTTATCACTCCAAGTGTGGGTTAAGATTTCGATTTGCGCTTCAAGAAAAATGAAAGAAGGTTTTATATTTTTTTTATTTTAGTAACGATTATTATTGTTAGGAATTCCTAAGATATCAATAAAAATGTGTTTGATTATTCCTAAAACTGTTATATATGGTATATATATATACTTAGGTATGTATATATACTTAAATAAAAAATTCAATTTAATTTAAATATTCTAATAAAAGTTAATTAATAAGTTAATGATCTTCATATACACAAACGCAACCGGTGGTCTTGCATTCTTATGCTCGTATTTGGAATTTATCTAGCGAAGTATTATTTTATTGCTTGACAACGCATCCACGAAGTGTTATGTATATTTATGAATGAACGAAGTTACAGAATGGGTAACAGTACTTTGAAAACGTGAAGCTGTGTAATTTTAATTTTAATGATAATTAATAAATATCAGGTCCATTGTTATAAGTATTCTCAATATGGATTGTCCTGGAATTACGTCATCGACTGCATGACGTCACGAAAATGTTGTATAGTGGACGTGGAAGATAAACTTTCAGGATTCAATTCGAAATACATTTTTGTCGAGAACTCAATTAGTAAATTGGTAGCATCTTAATTGTTTTTAATTTACTTTTTTATCATTTTTTGGCGTTGAAATGGCGCTCAAACCTAATACGTCATAACTGTTTAACTTTAAAATCACTAACTAAAGCCCGAATACTGTCTTTGATCTTAATAGAGACTAGTACCAAATACCAATCGTGCCGCAATTTAATTTGGTTTTATGCACAATTATAGATTTCATAACAAATAAAACTGTTTCTGACTGTCGCATTAAATGGTTATGTAAATAGTATATCAATGTACATATAAATTGGTTTTATATAGTACTTATAATTGGATGAGACCTCTTCAAAGGCAAAGGTTAGGTATAGTTATTCAGTTCATTTCCATTCATTCATTACCATAAGCTATGCCGCTGTGTGGTTTATATAATACAACATTTTTGTTCATAAAACTATTCGTATTAAGTTAACTTGAATATTATCTCTTAACCCCCTTTTGCTATCCCCTTCTTTTGGCCAGAAAATCTGAAACCATTCCCAGAAAAAAAAAAAACAAAATGCAAAATAAATTGATGAAACAATTGAAGTTGAAAATAAAATAGTTTGGTATTCGTTGAATTCATACATGGTCCATATATTAATACTATAATATCATATGATTGATTAATGTGTAAGTAGTAAGTATCATCCCGGTAGAATCCGCTGCGATGGTTGCACTTGAATTTTAATAAATAATAATTTAATAGTACTTGTGAATACTCAAATCACCTATATAACGATTCCAGTTAATGAAATCCAACATATATATAACATACGAATAATAGAAAGTTCACCTTTACGTCTACAATATACCTATACCTACTTAAACAACTCCAACGAGATAGTTCTGCTTTGAGACCGCCGTGCCGCGTGATCGACAACGGTCCGAGGGACGCTTAGCATTTTTTGTAAATAACACTGAATATTAGACTCAAAACAAATTTAAACATGTTTTACTTCCAAGTCGCCATTTTGAAAACACTAAGGAACCGGTAACAATAATTCGCCTGTATGTTTCTACTAGTCGGTCTCACAATAGAAGAGGTAAGGGGTCTTGTTAAAATCAATGCCTCGTATGCACGCCGCGTACTGACGGGGTAACTTTTGCACACTAATAAACCTCCCTTATAGGGTGGTTCCTTAGAAGGGAGTAAACACTCGTCGGCTCATACAAATCAATTTACGTTATATTATATCTTAAGGGATCTCGTGACGTTACGTATTAACTTCAATATTAACACACATTTTGATATTGTTTCGTATCGTTAACTTCCCATACGTTTTTGTTCTAAAATTAAAAGTAATTAGGTTTTATGCTGGGTACTTATGTACTATTAAAACATACTTGAGACGTTATATTTAGTAGTTTAATGTGTACCTACACTGAACGTACCACTACATTATAGTATTGTTATATCTATTCTACGCTATTTACTATACATTATAACTTTGATGTGTAAGTTGTTGGTGTATTGCATGATGAGAAGCCAAACAATAATTACCCTTAACCATTGAACTGGGGCTGAAAGTAACCTACCCGCGTTACATCTGCATTTCGCCTTCCTTCTAAATAAATACATTTTTTTTTTATTTTTTCTTTCTTCATTACAACTTTATCATAATAGATTAAATATTACAATTATCATCGCATAGTATATTGAGTAGCACATAAACATAACAAAAAAATTTGATAATAATAAAGTAAATATGATTATAATCACACTTTCATTAAAGTTATCTAATTAGCCCGTCCGTTATAAGGGTTTAAAAAGTTGTGACAAAAGTATCGAATCAAAACATTCACAGCGAAAACTTTGTATTCAATATTCAGTAGATACAGCAAAAAAGTAAATACAAATAATATAGTTAAAATTAATCTCATTAATCCGGCGTTCAATTAAAAATATCTGCAGACCGTGTTCACTCGATGCCTCGAGTGGTAGGCAGGACCTCGAATATAAAATAATAATTATGAAAAGTATGGATGTATCAACAAACAGTACAATATCAATAACTTTAATCGAAAATATATTTATGTTTACCAAAATTGGAAAGGACGCAAAACTTTTTGATCCCTGTGGAGCGGCCGTTTTTAGCACTGCCCCAGATTTATTATATCTGTAAAAACTTGTATTTTTTGTCTGAGGTGTAAAATAATAATGTCCCTCGTGGCTGAGTTTATTTACAAGTGATTCGTATGCCACACTATCGAATACTTCAGAAAGAATAAAGAATCTGCAAGAAGCATAATGTTTTGAACGCCATGATCGATCGACGTCGCCGGATCCTTTTGAAATTCATGTTAATGCCCCGACAGAGCAGCTGAGATGCATATAGGCAAAATTATTTCACATGTTGGTGGTTTCTGTCAAAATATTAAGTTACAAATATAGTACGGAAAGGGAGGTGGACGAGAAGAGATTATATCCTCTCCTCTCTTCCCTAGTGTATAAGTGAGTGTGCTTTTCCTCTCTCATTATTGCTGTGTAGCATTCCGACGCAACTGGAGATAAATCAGACATAGGAACAACCACATATACTGTGTACTACTGCCAATGATAAAACCTAACTTACTATGGATGGTCGTATCTAGTCACAAGACGAACATGGAATTTAGTAAATCATGAATACAATAACAAGTAGGTATCAATATATCGATAATTTTTTTTTTTTTTTTAACACAACGCCTCTCTTAAATAGAAGGCAAGAACATGACTTGTACGCGCACCTTATCTCTTTTAACGCTCATATTTACAGCGAAGCCAGGCCACCCTTCCGGCCGAGTATTTGTACATTAAAACAAGATGGTGGTTGCAATTTCTTTCACATGAATCCTTAAGGTAAAATCGTAAATCCTAAACAAAAATATAAAAAACAAAATACAAATATTTTGAAGTACGTACATCTTACGAAAAAAGAGCATTTATAGTAAGCTATAATAATAATGAACTAACTTTATACTTTCATGTTAATGTCGTAGGAAATAGAATTAAACTTTAGATAATAATTTCCATTCATCACGATTCGAATATGAGTGAATGAATGAATGGTTTCATGTTAATATAGAGCGGAACAAAATCTCAACTGCCGGGTTCTAAAGGCCGAGGAACGTAGCAAGCGTCGACATTCTAACACGTGTAGGGGGAGCGTCGCGACGCCAGGGCGTACACATGTTACCACCTAAGGAGACCACCCAACCTACTCAAATTTGTATGCACATTATACATGAGACCGGGTGTAGACCGATCATCTTTATATTGTCATTCCTAATATATTTTTCTATGTAAACACAGCGATTCGGTATCCAAATTTAGATTGTGTTCTATTACGAATGTTGGCGATTCTTATTTGAGTATTCTTGATAGCTAGTTTATATTTTTGGAAGTTTATTTTAGTAAATAAAAACAATAGGAGAAAGAATAATCGAAAGTACACTTTAAAAGAAAAGAACTTTTGACTACGAGTAGTAGATTGTAGAAAAATGTTTTTCTTTTGACAAAATGGGAAGAAATAATATTATTTAAGCTTTATAAAGATTCCTTTTCCATATATATTACACTGTCTACAACATTCAATTATAAGTGCTGTATTATTATAACTCTACATGTAGCGCCATCTGTTACATGCGTGTGGAACTATAACATCGACGAATGACTGACCGCGACCAATTTCGTTTAGTCACTGAACATTAGTTATATAAAAGAAACAATAAGAAAATTTAGCAATCTATTCAATTACTGGCTTTTTAACCATGGTCTAGCAGAATAAATATTACAATCACGAAAAACTCTATTTTTCATTTCATTCTTTCAGGTCGATTATAATAGTTACTATCTAGGGTTTAAATAGCACCACCACCGAACAAAAATTGTGATCGCGAATGGACCTAGTTTTATCTTATCTGCTTCGAAACCGCCATCACAATCCAATCCGCTAAAACTCACTTACAACGCTTGCGCTTCGAGCTGGTCCGTAGCAGTCAATCACCAGAAACGCTCGGTCATCGCTGTCATGTTGGTGAGTGCTATTGATCAGATAATAAAAAAACGAGATCTGAACTGTAAAGGAACCATATCTTTTATTTATTTATATGTAACTTAAACGTCAATTATGTTCGAATATATATTCGAATTCAGCAAAAGATCCATTTTTAGAAAGTATAATTGCAAGCAGTAAATAAATGCAAGCGAAACATTGCCCATGTTTCGCTTGCATTCGTTATTTAAAAACCTTTTAATATCCTCCAGAATGATTTCGACCCACAGCGGCCAATCTCAAGAGATATTAGCCAACTGCGCAGGCCATATTATAGTGCCCAAGCACAGGTGCCCTAACTCTCATAATCCAATAGGTCGGTTATCCGATACTACCGGAAAGAGTTTAGGAGAGGACCAACAGCTTTATGTGCTTTCCAAAGTACGGGAGTATGTACACACTTTCAAGTTCCAGACTTCGGGTTTGCTGCTGAGAGTTTTCGACAGAAAAATGCAATACATTTTTATTGGCCTATCCTGGGATTTGAACCCAGTTACTCCTACTACTTGGCCTTAACTTCATACTACTTGGCCTCAACCAATCATAATGACATTTTACATATTCTAACACATCTCCAAATCCTATCTTACACGAAACCGAATCCTTGGGCGGATACTATTAATTTATAAATTCAATGTTGTTTGTTTTTATCGTAATTAATTTTTATTTTAAATATGTACTTCGTAAAATAAATTTTCAAAACTAGATAGCGTGACGAGGAAGATCAAACAAAATAAAGGAAATTTGTTTAGTAAATAAGTTAAACAAAGCCGCGGACTCTTATATTGTAGAGGTTTAATAAATTCATATAAAAAGAACCGCTTAATATAACATATTAATCTCATGTTCAAGATAAAAATACATATATCACGTTTCAAAGATCATGTGGATCGGTAACATGTCTGACTCTATTCGGATGGACGGATGTCTAATTCTATTAAAGTCAAAATGATACGCCCTCTATTTAAATAATTATATAAAATTGATTAATAATAATATACCTACCATATACTTAGATCCATTCATAAAATCTTTCCACTACCAAAAATCAGTACAGTCCCCACTGTCCCCATCATCCTGGAGATGGAATCCATCCACACATGAATTCCATCAAGAAAATTTATTAAAATAATCGGTAATATATCATAATAAACGGTCTAACAATAAAGTTAATTATAACATATTTTTAAAAGCGCAATTTTATTCTTTTACGACGAATTTCCTCATTGACAGCTTCCCGATTTAAAAACCGTAAGACTTGACGTTAAATCCTATTTCCACTATTTGATGATAATATAATAAGGTATTCGAGCGAAGTTCACGCAAATTACGATCAATTTTACTTTAAAATATTAAATTAGACACGTTACCTTTCTAGTTTCTAACGAATCCCTTCTGAAAAGTTATTTTCAAAGTAAAAACTATTTTCAAAGCACGTCGAATTCAAACAACAAAAAGAATATGGCTGTATAGATTTCGATAGTAATAAAGCGAAAATCAAAAACAAACTATTTACGTTGTAAAATATTTTAAAACATTCATGTCCCGTCAGAAATTAAAAATAACAATATTGTTAATCTCAAATAAAATAATGAGGCAGAACAACGAATGTCACTACATAATAATTGATTAATTAAAAAAGTTTTTAATAAGGTTTCAGTTGTCAGATGATACACGGCCCGATTGTATTAATGAAGCGATGTAATACTGAAAATTGCATTTAATTATCTTCCTGAACCACCCTTTTGATGTTACTTTAGCAATTTTATGTAAAATTCTCTTAATTGGAAGTTTGGTGAACTCAAAGAGTGCCTGGAAATAAATCTGCGGAAAAATCAACAACAGCACAGAATGGCGTTAATTTGTAGATATTTTTTTTTTATTGTGTCGGGCAAGTCTCCCATTGATAGTGGTCACCTCCGTAGACAATAGCTCTGCAAAAATTATAACCATAACTGTCAATGCGACGGATACTGCATGGTATCAAAAATGGGTCTTGTTTTGTCACATTGATTCACATGCACTTCAAAACGGAACAACGATACGCAAATCCATTAATTTTATTAGTAACTAGCTGTGCCCCGCAGTTTCACCCGCGTATAATTAATAAAAATAAACTTGAAGCCGTCCTCGGTAAGAACTATCCAACACAAAAATATTTTTTAAATTCGTACCAGTAGTTCATGAGATTAGCCGGATCAAGCAAACAAACTCCTCAGCTTTATATATTAATATATATATATATATATATATATATATATATATATATATATATATATATATATATATATATATATATATATATATATATATATATCATTAATTTTGTATTTATGATTCGCTCTTCATATCTTTCTATGATAAAATACTTTTCGGTTATCTTAATTTTTCGTGATAAATCATCTTCCTTTAAAATTGCTCCATGACATATAAATTAAGTAAAGGTTCTTGCTACTAAGCCTTTTTTGTATTCATCTGACAACAGGAAAACTGAATTTATCCTTAAATCCATTTCATACAATTCAGTAAATCCGATGTGCATTGTCGACAGTTCTATTCATATTTAATTTGTCAAAGGGTTTACTCGCTGGTTCAGAGATGCGTGTAATCCAAATGCGTATTACTGTACGATTATTATAATTATACATACACACTAATACCATTGTCACATTCATAATATTCCACGATGCGTAAACTGTCATAACTTATAAGCAAACCCAATATCTCAATTAATATAAAAAATTGAAGTACAAAATTATGGCAATTTTAATTTGTGATTTTGTCAAATATAAAAGTTATTATATTCTCAAGAACTATTGTTAATATTGAATCATACGTTATACGTAATTTATGAAGTAAATCGTTTTTCAAATTCGATGCGTATTTATAATTATACGAAGTATATTTCAATCGAATATATAAAATTAGAATTCAAGGCTTACATCAATGTTTAAAACGCTTACTAGTAACAACATACAATAATGTATAAAAATAAAAGAAACTTTCATTGAAACATTTCTTTTCTTTGCTATAATATATGTATATTCTGAGTCCAATACATATATATTTATAATTCTAATAAAACTGCCATCTTAGCGTAACGAATTACCCTGTAGTTATATTTTAATAAAGGGGTTATTTTTAATAAAGGTATAGAGTATTTTTAATAACGAATGACGATACTTTTGACTTCGAAGCTGCGTTTCAACATTTTAAAATACAAGGGTGTAAAGGGGTGAAAACGCAATTTGTACAATATGTACGTCTAGAAACAGTCGTAGATATAAATCTTATGAAATTATTAAAAATATTAAAGGGTCTATTAGTTACAATGACACATAAATACCCCCGAACAGATGGTGCATGGAACTAAGTTTATTCATGATATTTCAAGAAACCTATTACGACCTCATTATGATTGAACTCAGTTAACTTCATCTCGTTAATTGTACGCACAATTTTGTTATTTAAAGCCAACAATTTGCAGGTCGAACCAGATTTTAAATCTTTTAACTTTAAATACTCCTATTATTGACAACGGTTATAATTAGATTATATTACAGTAAGTAATTAAAGTTCATAACAAAAAGCTACGTACGACCCACGGAGACAGTAGCGTGTGAGGCTAACGTTGCAATAGTATCTCGTCGTACTAAATGAACAATTCTTGTACTTATATTAATTTAATTTGTTGTAAGTGCAGCGGCTGCGTTCGTATATTATTATTTTTTTCATCGAATATTCCATAATAATAAATTCATAGTTTCATAACTATTTTATGATTTAAATTGTTTTCAATTTGACTATAAAGTTAGAGCTACGCTTCTATTTCTATAAGCTGTCGAACTTTACTTTTTAATATTTTTAGTTGAACAGGAATAGAATAATATTTATTGGACTGGAGTTTAGACAGAGACTATGCTTTCAAAAATTTTTATTTGGAAATGATAAATTTATCCTCAATATCAGTAGTTTATATAAGTTATCGCAAAGCAAATTTTTGTTTCGCGTTTGCTTATTCCTCTATAAAAATCATAAAATTATATAAACGAGCATTCAGAATGGTGGCCATTATCGCTATCGAATCGAAGCGATTTGAATTTGAGAAATTTCCGTTTGTTCGTGTTCCCATTCTTTAATTTAATTAGGTATATATTATTGGCCTAAAAGTTAACAATTAAGTTTGATTTTGACATAACATTATATGTTAACATCATATCGGGTTGGTTCCGATCGAAATAAATATAGATTAGTCAAAATCGACGACGACCCGGTTGGCGTGGTTGGTAGATACTTGCCTTTCGCGCCACAGGTCGATTCCCACCCAGGACAGACAGGATTATTGGAAATTTTACGAATAAAAGGGGAAATGGGAGGAAGCATTTTGACTTGGTGGTAGGGCTTTTATAAGTAATATGCAGTAAGTGAGGCGCCAATATCTATTGACGATGGTGACTGCTTACTATCAGGTGGAACATTTGCCTACCTATGTATTCTATATAACTTTATCAACTATTCGCTAGGCTCGGCTCCATATATTACTTTACCTTTGAGTGCACATTTTGTTTTTGTTTTATAGGTACATCAATGAGTATGTAATTCATCAAAAGTTTCGTTCCCATCACTCCAAAGAGTTTTTATTTGTCTAAAAATTATTTATCCAAACAATTATTTAAAATTTCGTACAAATAAGTACTCACACCTACAAGCTGACATCAATTAGGATTTTAGTTAAACTTTGATTTAAACTACTTACACAGCGAGTCGATTTGTTCAGTTAATTTTAACTGCGCCGTCGATCAACAAACTAATTGGACAAACCGATTAACGCGCGCAAATATTTAATAAAGAGATATCCCGTAAAATGATTTAAGTACATAGCATTAACAGCTTTCATTGACCTTTTTATTGCTTTTGGGTTTTATTAACTATACGTAACGTACGTAAGAGTTCAGTTATTGTGATTATAGTTATTAAATACATTGGCCTATGCTCCGTCTAAAGATTGCGCTAAGCGTGATATGGTTGCTTTTAACATCCCAAGCAACCAATGGGAGGAGCTGGCCGAGTACCGTGCCAAATGGCGACACCTTGTATACGAAGGGCAATCAAAACATGACGACGCCTGGTTCGAATCTTTAAAAGAAAAACGCACGAGGCGTCAAGAGCGGGCCTCAAACCCCCGACCATCTGGGGACACATACACTTGTCCTCTGGATCCTCTCTCGCATCGGACTCTTTAGTCACGAACGCAAGTGTCTTCGAGATGATGCTTAAATCATCTGTCAGAGATGTAAAGGCCTGATTATTATTAATTATATAATTTGATATTCTAAATTTATTCGTGTACAATCATTATGATATAACCACGATATACGTATAATAATATACATATATTTAATCCTATTTTTTAATAATTATACTACAATTTGTAATTCTATCTTTTTAAATCTAAATTTAATTAACTAGTTTGTTACCACCAATGACTATTCGCATTCAGGTTACCATAATTGATTTGACTTGAACGAATTTTATTTCATGTCGTTACTAAATATTTTAAATATCAATAAAAATTAAAACTATAATAATTAATAAATACAATTAAACTACAAAAATAAATATACCTATAGTTTTTAAAACATTTTAATTTTTGTCAGTCTCGATACAAAAAAAGCGACTTCAAATAGTATTAAATTATAACAATTTTAAGGCAATAAAAGTAAAGTTTATTATCGTGCAAATGCCATACTCCTAGGCCTCTCCACGGTGCATCATTATAGATTAGTGCATACACTATTACACCTCGGACAAAATTTCGTCACAGACGTGTAGGGCCTAACGATGTATTATAAACACAAATTAAGCTCATGAACATTCTGTGGTGCTTGCCCGGATTTAAGCTTGCTACCATCAAATACATATCAAACCTTTTTACTTATCTTAATATTTTAAATAAACTATTTATTTTAATTGAGTTCGCAAATAAATATTTACCGCCGCACCACACTTTTGAATTAGACATGTTTTAAAAACAAACCTCCCATTCAATTAGACAATATACATATGTATTTAGTAAACACTCAATATTTAATCGCAATAAATTAATAAACACGGAACGAAGTCATCAAATCAGAGTTAAGTTGAAACAGGGCCCCGATCGTTTGAACAGTCGGCCCCCTAATGGAAAATGATAATGCAGCGATCGTTCAGTGTGTACAGCCTTTAATATCGTATGATTAAACATGAAGTGAGGAGTTTATCAAAATTTGGCACGCGTGTGCTCGTCAGCGCGCTGTTTGTCGACCTGCGACCGCCGCTCTCTGATATAGACGTCAATACACAACTGACTGATTGCTAGACAAACACTGCGGTTTATATCGAAAAATCTTTTCCGCGATTCTAATTATATTTAGTGGTCAGGATACGAGACCTTTTTTTAGTATCGTTCACTACAAAATATACGAATATTTTGTTTATTGATAGGAATTAGATTAGAATTAATGTATTAGGGATATCATATTATAATCATTATATACCTATTTCTTTAAAAAATGCACTTTTTTTCTGGATTTTAATGAAAAACTGCTCGTGTTTTTTTATTACTTCAAGTGACTTAGAACTAATATTAATAGATTAGTAGGAGGTAGGTAAATCCGATAGATTACAATTTTTCAATGTTACAATTAAATAAGTATTCATTCATCAGAAACATTATTAACAATGTAATATAAAGTAGTTCAAGGTGTCAAAATAAACATTAATATGTGTGTTTGTATAATTTTTTTATATAAGTATTTGTTATTGTTTAGGTATGTAAGTATATTTATTTATATATTTACTTTAGACATTTTGAAAATACAAAACTAGCATTGCAAAATGTTGTATATCCTAGATTTTAGACTTATTTTAATTGATATAATATAAACGCTCTGTGGCCATTTGATTGATGACAACTGCCATATAAATTCTTACAGCATAAATTATGCCTAATTAAATATAAAATATAATACTACATATTTAAAAAAATATATGTGTGTGGGTTTATCCTATTTGGTTCTTCTTCGTCTACTTTTAAGTCACATCCATACTTTTCTCATTTTGTGATGATTACAAAGCCATACCATATACATAATTAATTACCTTAGGTCTCTGTAAACTCCTTTTTAGACATGTTAATTCTATATTCAATGTTATTTCACTACAAGCTCAACCTAACTTTTTTTAAAGAATGAGATACTTTACTGTTTAAAGTCATAAAGCCTAAGTTTGATAAAAAATCATGAAATAATAATGAAATATAACACAACAATTGCTTCAATCAACTTTCTAAAGAAATTTAATTAAATATTTGAAGGCAAGTACAACTTGTATTCATTGATATTTTAGTGATCAGATCGATTTTTTAGATAGACCGATAATATGAGTATTATAATTAGCTCCTAAATGAACGAAGTTTTTTTTTTTAAATCATTACCTGTTCCGTTTTCAAAGTTATTTATCGAAGAATGCGAAGTTACAGAGATGCATTTACTATAGTCGATAAAAATACAATTATAAAAACAGGCTATGTTCTAATATTGACAAGCGTGCGAGATGACATCCTCAGACTGGTTGGGGTGCCAATGTATGCGTATTATAGCAGGGCCGGTTTAACCACGTAGCAAGAGTAGTACTTGCTACGGGCCCCGCGCGAAAAAGGGGCCCCGCAGGGACATGTTATGAGTAAAAAGAAATCTATTTTATTAAGGAGGAGACATTTCCTACCATCAGATCAGATGAAGGGCTCACGGTAGCATGCGCAAGCGATCCCGTGGCTAGTTTTTTTTAAGCGACCCCATATTGGCTATGTAATCGATAGTTAACATCTCTTACAGTACCAATTTCTATATCGTTGGTGATCACTTACCATCAGGTGGGCCATATACTCGTCCACCTTCCTATACTATAAAAAAAATGTAATTGATTTAATCAGTTAATGCATTGTACGAATATATAATGTTTAATAAATTTATCTTAATGTAATAAACATATAATTCTAACGAACGTGTTCATTTAATTGATGGTCATGTCGTCTAGATAAAGAGGAACTAGTTTCAATGTTTACATCCAAACCGATTCATCTCGAAACGATAGAATCGATAATCGTATAACTGATTAATACATCGCATCCGTAAACACTATGATAACTATAAAGGTCGAATCACATCAACTAGCTCAACATATAAGACGTTTTTTCATATTTTATGATAGACAGACTTCTTATTCGCAGCGCTGACCAAAGCTGGACAGTGTATGGTTATTGAAATACCAATATCTGAACACGCGAATAGGTAGTGTATGTAGCTACCGTGTCTATCACGTTACAAGTTGAACATTAAGAGCGAGTTGTCATTCATTGACATAATTAGTGCTTACAACAGCTTATAAAACTGTAGACTTGGCTGTACGGTGCACTACCTTAGCTTTTTACAAGAAGAAAAAAATTATCAAAAAATTACAAAATGTAATTTAATTTTCGAATGCTACGAAATTCGAATTGAAATATGCCTAATAATTCGATTCGAACCACAAACATTAGTAAATTGATATTTTAATAACCCTGAATTCGGGTAAGGTGACCGTTCATCTTATGTCTATAACTATTAAGTCCCACATTCCCTTAGACACATGTACTGTGGGCGTTGTAAAGTGCATAGCCGTGTTGGAACCTTCACTCGACAGACTGAGTGATGGCGGAGGGGACCGTCTTACGCCCGTATGACTTCTCACATAATATAATCTGGACCACGTACCGTTGGAATACGTAAATGAAGTAATGTTTAGATGGATATCCTTGTTGAATTTATAATGACATGAAACGAATATCATGAAATGTGTGTTATAATGTTTCTTTAAGTAAGTATTTATCTTATTAAATTAAGTACTTAATTTCACCCTATTTATAGCTATGTAATTTATAAATCAAAATATCTCAAAGATAATTGTATAAGACAGAAACAATTTTGAAATACAAATCTAAAGACACAATATATTAAAAACAATAGAAGCAAGATTTAACAGCGAATTTCTTGCTTGAAATTATATTTATTTGATCTTTATTACAAGACGAAAGCGAGACAAAAAACCTTTCGTTTGCCTACATTTTGAGTTTAGCCGGTAGAGGCGTTAAACTAGCCTCTTGTACATGTTTTTATTTTACAATAAATATATAAATAAATATTCACAGTACGGACGGTAGGTAACGGCGACAATCCTAATGAAATATTTATTTCACTCGGTTTAAGTGAATAGTGGCTATATCGACTGTCTCAATAGCAATTAGTGGGTTAGACTAAATAATATTCAATTCCAATTTCGGTAGCGACTCCTGCTATCTTTGTAAAGCGGGCTACACGCCTGCAGTTTTAATTGACAGTGTCAATTGCACAGTCGGACTGCAATTAAACAATATTCCCAGTATTTATACGTGATCAGTTTTCATCCAGATTCTTCAATTCGATCCTATTTTCTGCTGGATATCGGGCTGGGGTCGAATGATTTTAAAAATAAAATAACTAAGCAGATGAAATTTATTATTGTTTGTTACAAAGAAGATGGTTAACGCATACTAATTTACTGAAGGGGATTAGGATTTCTCCAAAGAATTATAATAATTATTTAAGAATGAATGAGGACTTCGAATTATTCACGTTGACTTGGCATTTTTATTTACCATAACGCAGCCAGAGGTCATTCTGAGTATGCTTTGTCAACGGCGCAGTTCTATGCTACTGCAACTACATCGTTTCATAAAAACCTAACGAAATTGATTAGATTATCAGTTCAACTTTAAGTACAGTTCATAGTTTGGCCTCACACGTAATGATTTAAATCGTATTAAATCATACGATCGTACTGAACAGACCGACTGCTCTCCTGAAACTGAATTAAATCCGCGTGTGTGTAGTTGGCTTAACACGCCCATAAATATTGTCTAGCGTTAAGATTCAGTTTAATATTATATATCGTATATATTTAAATATAAATTTATCAAGTAAAAATATTTGTACTTAATGATGAAATAAAAGTAAAAAATAAATTATTTCAACTTCAATGAAAATAAACTAACATTGATTTGAATGTACTAAAATCATTTTATTTTTATTGTTGACGTTTACTCGCTACAAATTGACATACTAAGAATATTTTAGATTAGCTACGTACGACTCTGTTAGGAACAAAATCGTCGATCGAAGATTGTTTGGTAAGCTACGCGAACAATTTTGTAAATAGAAAATTATATTTTCTACAATATTTATTTTAAAGTTTTATGGATAATTTTTGTAATATGACTTAGCAATGGTTTAAAATTCAAAATTGATGGAATAAAAAAGTCTTCAATTGCATTTTGTGGTTTTGTTTTGAACAACGTAGGTAATGAAATGCAACGAGCTGAAATCTACACCGAAGCGCTGCACCAAAGCGATTGGACGGACGGTCTAGAAAAGTGTATACAAAAACAAACTTCGCTTTTATAATAAACTACTATCTTTATGTGGTACAAGGCAAATCAATTTGCTGCCATCTTTTCAAGCTACCAATAGTTAAGTTAAATGTAGTAAAGAATTCTGGGGTTATTTTTAACTCTTAAGCCAAAGTAAGATATAATTACATATAGAGATGACAAACAAAATCGTGTCGACCGATCGTGTTCGGTGCATTTAACATTTTATTGATATGTAATATATATCAAGTACTTGGTAAAATGTAAATAAAAATTCGTAAACGATATATAGGTAAGGGTGAAGTAACTTGTAAATGTATCACAATAAGTTGGGTTTCAACATTTCACGTTTGAGACGATGACACGAAGTGCATTTTTATAGAATACTTTTAATAAAAATATAATAAATAATTTTATTACTATAACAACACACACGCACACACACACACACATGTGACTACTGGTAAAGAAATACGTAATTAACGAACGATTTGAAATTAATTTTCATAAGAGACGGTTTACCGATCTTATATAATATGGCCTAACATTTGCGCCAGCACATGTTCTTTGTGTGTACCAAATTCCATCAATATTGGTCAAGCCATTCTTGAGTTATAAGAAGACATACAGACAGACAGACAGATAAACAAAAATGGAAAAAATAGTATATGTGAATCACTGCATCATAAAACGATTATTTATCTCAAAATTAGGCGAAAAAATAAAATGTACAGACAGAAGCAATAGATTTATATAGTAGTATAGAGATATATATATATATATATATATATATATATATATAGACTAGCTAACCGTATCGAACCGGTAGTAAGCTTTACATTTCATTGAGTACAACATTAATATATAATTAATATAATTTATGAGTGAGCTTAATTCAATTAATTACGAATTATTTGATGATTTGTCCTCATTTTGTTTATATATTTTATTTTTATACTGTTTGTAAAATTAAAATTGTGCGGTCCGGAACGAAGTTCTTTTCGATATTTTTTCAACTCATAACGTGTTTTAAAATGTAGATTTTAACTGATTATATTACATACTGTATTTTTGTCACACCAAAAATCGCCTCAACCTCTTTTATGGAACTGCATCTGCATCAAGGATTATTATTTTTTTATAATGAAAGTAATCTCCATTTTAAGGAATTTACAAATATTGTAATATTATTTTAGTAAATTACCCCTTACTTAGTAATTAGAGAATTTAAAAACTTTATGATGAAAATTGATTGATTTATTTTAAGAACCCAAAAAAAAAGTAATAATAATCATCGGGCATAATATTCACATGAGGCCATCTGATCTCAAACTAAGCAGAGCTCGTACTATGGAAAAGGGTCAACTGCTATACTAGATATCCTACTTTTTTTTGTAAATATATACTTACGTACATAGATATTTGCACCCATAATCAGGACAAACAGACATGTTCAAGCACACAAATGTATGTCCTGGATGGGAATCGAGCCCACGAACTGCGTCGCGAAAGGAAGTATCTAACAATCACACCAACCGGCTCGTTAAAGTACACCCCTCCTCTACATTAAATAAAAAATAATTTTCATGATCGAGTTTGCTTATATTTGAGTATTTAATTGAATTAATAATAAAATGCAGGCACACTATACAGTTCACGCTCTATCGTTTGGCGTGGTTTGGCGCTCAAAAATTCATCAGAGGTCTTACTAACCAGCGATGGATTGAAACTATCAAGGTCAAGGAACACGCTAAATAGATGTGCCCTTTCATCAGCGAAGCAAGAACCGTCGGATAGCCATAGAAAGAGAAATAATATACATGATACATATATGGTTAAAATGAAACAAATGATTGCATAATATATTTATTTGTATTTCTCGTGTATAAGTTTGTTAACAAAATAAACTTTTATTACTCTACAATTATTCTGGAATGGTGATGTTCCATTATTAAACGATTACAACTACGCTACGAACAATGACTATTAACCCTACACTATACATTGTACATGTACAACTTTAGAATATTTTACTTGTTACTTTTGATTTCAATCCTGCAATCAAGGACTGGTATTGTCACAATAGATATCAAAATATTAATCGTTCTGACAAATGATGCAGTTTGATATAAATTCAAATCATTTATTTCATTGACAAAACGATTCAAATTATTTTAATTATTGACTTACTTAAGAAACATTTAAAAAACAATAATTTTAAACTCGAAAGCGAGTGTTAACAACTAATCTACAGACACACCTGCGTCAACCAAGCAAAGTGAAAGCGAGCCCTAATTAAAATAATATACTGTAGGCTCCAGCCACACTTCACACTTAGCAATGTGTCACAGTTGACAACGATACGTACAAGTGTGGCCGCAGCTTAACAGATACCATAAACTTACTAATTACATATTTTATTCAAATTAAGTAATAATTACAAACCGTCATTGAGTAAAATCGCATGCATTAAAAAACAAAATACCTCGAAAACATAATGATGAATTAGAAATAACAAATCAATTTTAAAACAACAACAAAAAAATATTGCATAAAATTCAAATTAAAAACCAAAGAGAATATCTACCATATTACATTTAAATTTTTTTCTAATATATTAAACAAGTTCTTTAACACTTAACGACTAGGACTAAGCAACGATGCTAAACTAAATTTTATTTATAATCGTAACGTTACTATGTAACATATACATTTTGAAAACGAAAGCGTATATAAATTGTGTATATCATAAATTATTAATAAACAAATACATAAAAATAACTGAAAGGCACGCGAGTAGGTATTAATCTGTGTCTCTGTCCAGAGAGTTTTGTTTAATTGTATTTGTTACATCATGTTGCAGCTTAGTATACCTTAGTGTACCTTCTAGTTCTTTATCTTTTTTACTATTTACACCCTTGCAACGGAGTTTGTTGTGTTCATGACGTCGCGCAAGATTTTTACGATTTAGTTGTTTGTGTTGGTCTTATATGTAGAAGACACAATTATGCTATGATCTCGCCTCCTGGTGGGTGTCGGTGAAGGCTTCTCTGCATCTGCTGGCATGTACGTTGCTTTGGCGGACTTTTATGGTTTATGTTATTTATATTAGTGTCTTTTCTGTCTCAAGCTCAGAGGTGATTCTGATTTTAATTCTATTTTGTAGAAATACGTTAAACTGGATTTTGTAGACAAGGTAAAATAAGACGAAATATTATGAAGATGACTAGATGGCTTGGTTCGGTAACAAATTGGATGTATCTTCTGATCTCCTTTTTTCCAAACGGATTTGTTTTTATATCTTGTAACAAGACTGCAATAGTCTCTTGCTTTTGGGTTCGATCTTGGGGAGTCATTTTCTGACATCATCCACTTGGTTTCAAATGATCTGTACATCGGCCGTTATTGTGGTACCTGTACCTTTATTAATGGTGGTAAGCATGGCGTTTGATATTCACTTCGTACGTGCGATACCGTAACTAAGCTAACCCTGAAAAATGAATGGTACCTAATAACAGGTACCTTCTAGAAAGATAACGTAGGATTGCCATCCATTTTCTCTAGTAAATAAGTCGAAAATTTCTTATTTGTCATTTTCTACGTTACAAACGAACCACATAGATAATAACTTTGCGAATAATCATACAGTTAATGCTTTCTACATAAATAATAATAAAAAAAAATGTTGTCCATGTAATTTACTATAAGTATATATGATAATTTTCAAGATAACTAACTATTCAGCGCGGACCTAGAGAGATTACATATTTATTGTCGGATTCCTTAGTAGCAGACACCAACGTGTATAAAAATTAAATTAAAAAAATGACTTGAATTAAAGGCATATTACCTAAGCCTAGTGAACTGAATCATCTCTTAAACCATTGTCATGAAAAATCACACTCCACATTTTTCGACAGGGCGTAGATAAAATTTCCAAAGACCTATGTTAGCACAGATTAAATAAAATTTTGTGCAATTTTGTGATATTTTTTTATGCAGCGCGCAAATACTGACATTTGTGATAAATTCTTATTAAAAAAGAATAACTGACTGACATATCAACGCACAGCCCAAACTACGAGGGGCTTGCGCCATGAATATTTGGTTACTGGTGCTTTTTACACGACTTAGCTACAAAAGAAATAATTTTAAAAATTTAACCCCTTAAGTAGTGATGCAGGGGTGAAAGTTTGTGTGAAAATATTTCATATTAAAGAAAGATCTATAGAAATCTATATAAAATCTATAGAAAATTATTATTCATCATTTCAGAATTAAAACGCGACCAAAGCAATTAAAAGCGATTAAAGCGCTCGTTTTACAATATGGACAATATATTTCATCTGTTCGTCGCTTATATATATTTATCATTTCAGCCGGGATACGTCCACTGCTGGACAAAGGTCTTTTATATGAAAATTTTCAAAGTTCGTCCATCTTTTAAAATTCTGCAAATTTCTAAATGTAGTTCTACTTATGCATATATAACACTTTTTATACGTCATAACTATCGATAGTTTATTAAATAATAAACGATTTTTTAAATCGTTGTTTATTTTTATTATCAGTTGATAAAAATTAAAATGATAACGTTATTCTAAAATTAATATATTTTGTCTTTTATTAGAGCATAGATGTATAAAGTATGGTATATCCGCTCCAAATACTATTAATACACAGTATGACGTCAACTGACACTTATACGTATCATTTTAGCAATACATATATATATTTGATACTTACAAATAATAAAGTATAAATAAATATATTTTAATAAATTCATTGAATTATTTATTTGTCACTTCACATTGTGCATTAACAGTATTTGGAACACATAAAATATGTATAATTGTATATGTATATAATTTACATATAACTTGTGTATAAATTATTGTACATTCTTTACTATTTTACTAGAAATAACAATATTTTTATGTAATTGTTTCCATTTTCATATATATTATTTATATATTGAAGAAATTATCAAACACTATTTCAATATATTTAATAAATGAAAATTTCATTAGAAAAAATCGATATACATATATTCCATAACTCTATCATAACACTACTACAAATGTCTGAGTCCATTAAACTAAGTAAGCCTTAAGGTGTGACTAACTTTCAAATTTATTAGCAATTAAAGAAGGATGAAAATTCGTTGGATTACAATTTTCCTTAACTTTTGTCAAAATCGAATAAAAAATATTATTATATAAAACCATCCCCAATCACAATTTGTGTATATACATGGGTGGATAGCTTTGTGTGATATATGTTTGATTATATTAAATTTGTACCTTAACACTCAATTCTGCTCCCACCCCAAGGATCTCTCAACGGCCATTTTCCACTGTTTATATCTCATCTCCCTATCATCGTCACTTATCTTTGGCATGTAAGTGGTGCCAGGGGTCATAGCTATCTGAGACGCCATTCTGTCGCTGTCCAGACCCCAGTATGCGACTAAGGCAGCGCCCAGAGCAGTGCTTTCAGTGAAACCCGCTTTGATAACGTCAATGCCTATCAAATCGGACTGCATTTGCATTACAAATGCGTTTGAAGTCATGCCACCATCAACCTGAAATGTACACAATATATTTTTAAAGAAAATAATTCGTTTGTTTTAAACATTATGTGAAATTAAATTAAATAATTAAAATCAATTAATTTATTCTTTCCCACAGAACATTTGTGTTTACATTTTTTTTTTTAATCTTAATAATAAATACATTTGTATGTGGAAGACCCACTCATCAGATACTCTACCGCAAAACAGCAATACTTGCTACTGTTGTGTTCCGGTTTGAAGGGTGAGTGAGCCAGTTTAATTACAGGCACAATGGACATAACATGTTAGTTCCCAAGGTTGGTGGCGCATTGCTGATGTAAACGATGGTTAACGTCTCTTACAATGCCAATGTCTTTGGGCGGTGGTGGCCACTTACCATCGGGTGGCCCATATGCTCGTCCAACAAAATAAAAATAGTTAGCCCTGTACTAAGGCTCTCCTGGCTCCTCTTCTTGGATAACGAACGGCTTATTTATTGATGTGTGAGTAAGACAATGTGTGCGTGTGTATGTAGGTGTGTCTGAGCGTGCAAGCAGGTATGCGTATATATGTGGGTGCGTATTTGTGTACATGCTACTTTTTACTACAATTATTTATTTATTAATGTTTATTAATTTTTAATAAATTAATATTTTTCTGTCTCTCCACAGTCCAGTTTTAAAAGATACTCAGTTATTTTTCAAAGTAACTTTCAGCAAATTTTAGTAAATTTGAAATATTTAAATATTATAAATACATATACATATAAACTTCGTGAGATCGTCAGTAAAATTCTCTAGACAGTAGAATATTTATGTTAATCACAAAAGGGTTGGCACTACCCGGCGAGTGTTAACATAAAACTTAATATATTACCTTAAGTAGTTGCAAAGGTATACCGCAGTCTTCGTTCATCCCATCCAAGATGTCTCTCACTTGAAAGCAAACGGCTTCCAGCGCAGCTTTCACTATGTGATTGGAATTAGTATCTTCAGTTATACCGCATATTACACTGAAAAATACAAGATCGATTTATTATTTATATTAATATTATAAAAGGTTGGTGTCGTGTTGCGATGCAAGGAATGGTTAAATTTTACATAAACAGAGTGTCTTGCATTTGCAATGAACGAGCACTTACACATGCATTTTTTTTTGTATTGGCAATGTGGATGCTACTCAGCTACTGTTAAATTTCGCTCATGATATACTATTTTGGATTCATGATATTGTATGGACCACTATAACACTTTTTAGTATCTGTGAATTATTTAGTAATTATCTCTAATCCTAATTTAATTCATAGTAAGCAATTGGTAGTAAGAACAAAGACTTCCAAAGGCCTTACCCCCTAGCGTCTTGTCTCCAATAAGGAGCATACAGCCCGCTAAATGCTGGGACGAAAACAACACTGCCATTCTCTGTTGCTTTCTCTGCTATTTCTTGAGAGTCCTTAGCACATTCTAAGAGTCCGATGTTGTCTCGAAGCCAGCCAAGAGCGGCACCAGCTATCGCGACCTTTAAATGGAAACAGAATTACAAATTACTCAATGATTGTATTACATATAACTCACTCAATAGTTGCTTTTCATATAATTTATAATTATTTATTAAATAGGCGAAATAGTTAACGACACAACGACAATTAATACGTATAACCAAATATAAATATCTAGTGCTTTTTCGAACACTGATTTCTTTCTTTCTCTCTTTAGAAGGTATGCGATCAATGTGAATTAATCTAAATAAAATAATGCCGGTTGAAATTCTACACGAACTTGCAGTGGAACAGCTTGGTTACAGGAATGAAGCTGACTCTGCACTGGGACATTTATTAGCTGTTATTGTATTCAAAGGGCTACTAAACTAGTTTCACTTTTCAAATATAAACTTCTTATAAATATCGACTTATCCTTAATAATGGAACCAAGCTGACAAAAGTTAAAATAAGCTCACCGAACCCTCTAGAGCGTAACAAGGGGGATTTTTACTCCCCAGCTGATAGGCCACTGTAGTTAGCAAGCCCCTGCTTGAATTGACGCGGATCTCGCCGGTGTTATAGAGGACAAAACAACCGGTTCCGTATGTGGCCTTCGCTTGCCCCTTCTGTAGACACATCTGCCCGACTAAAGCCGCTTGTTGATCACCGAGACAACCGGATATCGGTATGCCACGGAGTGGTCCATCTGATATGTAGCCATAAATCTGTAAATTAATGATAACAGAAGTATTAATTTTATGGTTATCCCTTGTATTAATAGTTCATCGCAATTTCTAAAGTATTTCATAACGCATATACGCATATATATTTCGGCCACGGCGGCCAATCTCAAGAGAGATCAGCCAACTGCGCTGAAGATATTATAGCGCACAAGTGTTAGCGCAAATACAGGTGCACTCTCTATTCCCTAACTCCCATAACCAGATGGGACGGCAATCCGACACGACCGGAAAGAGTTTGGGCGCAGGACCGACGACTTAACATGCTGACCGCAGGCCGAGGCTCGGGAGTGTACACACTTCCAACTTCCAGACTACGGGCTGCTACTGAGAATTTTCTGACAGAAAAACCCAATAACTATTTATTGGCCCGACCTGAGAATTGAACCCAGGACCACCGAGACCGCAGCCTTATATCTAACCACTAGACCAACGAGCCAATCGTATATAAATATAACAAATATGTATTGAGAAGCAACAATCGAAATTGAAATTATTTTAAACATAGAGAAGATATAAATATATAGTAAGTACTATATTATTAGAAATATTGTGTACAAATTATACTTTAATTTAAACCAAGATTTTAATCAGGGCTCGGCAAAATATATACTTTGCTTTCATTAAAACGCAAATTACAAAATATGTAAGTTGTGTAACCTACTTGAAATATAAAAAACAGAGTACTCCTAGGAGCGTATCCCCTATAATCCCATAAATTACCATTCCATATTCACGTTTCTGTATTCGCGGCATATTTACGGAACGCATACCCCGCAAATAAAGAGCTTTTACTGTATATGAAAATGTATTTTGAAGCCACAAGTATTTGAAATATGAATTTTAAATTACATTTTTGGAATCAATACAGCGACAAACTCTTTAAACTAAAATATCTTCGGTCATCTAGCGTCTCGACGCCATTAGTGAAGCTTACATAATCCGATTGTCCCAGCACTTAACGTCAACACAGGCTGAGAAAGAATTCCTACTGGTCGTGTCGGTGTAGTATACGAAGTTATTTGTGTGACGCGAGGGCGAGGTACGCTGGCTGTCTTCCAATTGTAGTTTTTTCGTCGCATATGTCATGAGAATTCCTGTGTCTCATGTATTGGAGTATCATAACTCAGGCTTATTCTTAATATTTCTATATTCTTTATAATTTTATATGGTCTGATGAACTTGACAAATTATTTACTTGATTAATTTTTCAAAATATATATACAAAGCCCTAGCACCCACTATAGAAGGAATAAGATACATTCACGAGCATTGTAAAACAAGTATTATATTATACTTACTTCGGAGCTAGATTTAATTTCCGGGAGAACAGATGTAGGCACTTCAAAAAACTTAATTAAAAGTGGGTCCCAGGTTAAATTTTCGATGTTCATGAGCATCGTCCGTGAGGCGTTTGTTACATCGGTTACGTGCTGGCCGCCGTTAACGCCACCTGTGGAAAGTATTTATGTTATGTAAGTAAGCCTGGCTAGGAGAAAGGACAGGTGAAGTAAGAAGATAACTGAATAGTGTCGACGATATACAACAACTTTTTGGTAAGGAGTATAGCCAGCATAGGTTTGAACATAAATCCTATTTAGGAAAATTGTTTTAGATAGTTGTAGACAGTAAAGTAGTAAGCAACAGCCTGTGATTGTCCCACTGCTAAAGCCTCTTCTCCTTTTTTGAGGAGCAGGTTTGGAGCTTATTCCACCATGCTGCTCCAATGCGGATTGGTACAATACATATGTGGCAGAACTTGAATGAAATTTGACACAAGCAGGTTTCCTCACGTAGTTTTCCTTCACCGTCCAGCACGCGATGAATTATAAACACAAATTAAGCACATGAAAATTCAGTGATGCTTGCCCGGCTTTGAACCCACAATCATCGGTTCCTCAACCCAGATTCATACGTTTTATAGACAGTGGAGAAATTCTATTCAGTCTTTGGTGTTCTGCAATGGAGACAAGTTGTTGCCTTAATTTCTTTTAGAATAGAATTATATTTGATATAATGATTTTTATAATCAAATTAATGCTGAACATGCGATAACTTATAAGACACAAATTTAGCACATGAAATTTTAGTAAAGATTTACTAGATTTCAACCTGGACTTTTGAGTAAAATCCACATATTCCTTCCCATGGGCTGTCTCATCCATTGATCTAATATTTATTTACCTGTTAAATTCCAAATAAGCCAGGTGTCGACAGTTCCGAAGCAGCAAGATCCTTTCTTCATGGCCCGTTTCACAGCATCCACATTGTCACTTAACCATCTCAATTTCACAGCACTGAAGTATGGTGACATGGGTAGGCCACATAATGGCTACAATCAATTATGAAGTTAATATTAGACAAAAAAATATTTTTTATGATATTATTCTACTAATTTATAATAAAAACTATCTAGTTGATGAGTGTGATAGTACTCTATATCACACACAGTTTTTAGCTTTTATTGTATAGGTAAGCGGACGGGCATAGGCCACCAGGCAATGGCATTGTAAGAAATATTAACCATCGCTTACATAGCCAATGGTGCTATTAACCTTGGGAACTAACATGTTATATCCGTTGTGCCGGTTTGAAGGGTGAGTGACACTGTGTCACTCAACACAAAGTACTGCTGTTTTGCAGTATAATATCTGATAAGTGAATGATACCTACCCAGACGAGCTTGCTACAACATTTGGTTAAGACATAATATATTTCAATTATATAATATATTTTTTATTATATATAATATATATGTTATCATCACTATATGATAATGATATGTGTAATAAAACAATTGTTGTCATTATAATATGAATACATTAAATTGTGTAATTAATTTTAATCTTTATAGTAGATTGCTTAGCATCTATAATATAAATGTGACCTTGAGGGTGCATTATTGCAACACTTTGTTATGACATAGTTACATAAGTTGGAATAAATTTATTATACTTATATTTAGAAACTCGAAAAAGTAAAATATTAATTTTTATTAAAATTTACTAGCCTTCAAGTAATTTTTATTTCTTGTCTTGTTTGGTACCAAATCCAGTAGTTTGTCTATTGTGGATGTAGTTCTCATGTCCAGCCACACTATGGCGTTGTGAAGTGGTTTCCCAGTATATCTATCCCAGACAATTGTTGTCTCTCTCTGATTGGTTACACCCACTGTTAGTATATCCTGAAAACCAAAATGTAATAGTAATTTTTTATGTTTGTTTCGTAATTACTTGTTTTAATTATTTTATAAATACATATTTATAGTGTCTTTAAAAATATTGAATTATTGAATTAGGAAATATAACACAAAACTGACTCTTTTCATTCTGACTCTATATAGTCTTACCTCTGTAATTTAGGAAACACAAGGCAAATCACCACCACCCCCACTCGTGCTTCTGTATACTACGCTGTACCCTAATTTTTAATAAAAAATTATAGCATAACATTTTGAGTGCCCAACCGTGCTTATGCATATTATATATGACAAGTACTTCGGCGGCAGTCCACAGTCGTGCGACACGAATTTGAGGTGGAAATGTATTGTATCTGGTAGAGCTTTGGTCCCTGATCATTTAATGTTCTTACTTACATTATCATGAAATGCGCCGTTTTTGAGAAAATTAAGAAAAACTGTTTAACCTCGAAATTAGTTAAATATGAAGAATACGATATAATATATCACTGTAAAAGCAACTTAACACATATAATTTGGTCGTTGATCAAAACAATATCACTCACAGTAAACTGAAATGCACTATTTTTGAGAAAATTAATAAAAACATTTATAACTCGAAATGGGTTTTATACGAATTTACTGTCATTTACGGTAAACATAACATAGATAAAAAATAATATAAATAATTATGATCATGTAACAAAACGTTTCCCGCCAATTTACGATAAGTTCGATATTACACATAACATTGTAGGCAAAGGCAAAGTCATGTAGGTTTTAAAGTAGTTACAAAACCGACTCGGTTAACCCCGACTCCACTTAGTCTTGTCTATCTTACCCCTAGAGTGTTTTTTTAGAGCCGGAGGCGCGGAGGGAGGGCAGCCCCCGCCTGCCGTAATAAAGCACAGGCTCCAGCGTCAGCTGGAGCCTGTGCTTTGTTACGCAAAGGCGAAGGGGCTGCACTTCCCGTAGCGCCGGAGCCGTCACAATTCGAAATTTTGGTAAAAATGTTGTAACATTGAGATTAGGTGTCTTATTCAAGAAAAAAAATTAATTTCATAAATTGTGCAATATTTAAAATTAAATAATAAAATAATTCATAAAAATCTAGACTTCTTGGCTGTATGTTAAAGACCGGTGTATAAAGTCTATTCTCGATGTATAATCTGTGCCCATGAATTTTAAGCGGCAACTAAAATTGACAATAGTTTTTAATGACAAGTTTGAATGCAAACAACGCTCGTAGTGATTAAGTGATTATTTGTTATTTTAAACACTGATCTTGAAGTCTTACTTTAGTTAACTTATATATAACTATTTTTACGCGTTAATTTGCTTTTACAGTGATATATTATATCGTATTTTTCATATTTAACTAATTTCGAGGTTGAACAGTTTTTCTTAATTTTCTCAAAAACGGCGCATTTCATGATAATGTAAGTAAGAACATTAAATGATCAGGGACCAAAGCTCTACCAGATACAATACATTTCCACCTCAAATTCGTGTCGCACGACTATGGACTTTTACCAGTACTTCTTTTGAACTGAATGAGTTAAATATGTGTACCCAAAAATTTTATTTATGATACGTGTATATTTAATTCACCTTCGGATTTCCGCCTAAGGCCACAAGTTGCTCCACAGCTTTTGTTATGCAAGTGATTACAACTTCCAAGATCGCGTTGGGGTCCTGCTCCACCCATCCTTCTTGGGGAAAACATTGTTCTAGTTCCTTCTGGTGTACCGCCACCACCTCACATGAATTAGCTTTAAATATAATAAATCTCGCACTCGAGGTTCCTTCATCAATTGCTCCGATTAATGGACCGAATTTACCGTATTCTGCCATTTTCATATAGACAGAATAAACTATTTTCTAATAAATGTCTTATCTAATTGCACTTTGGTCGCAAACGCCAATTTAAATAAACAACATGGTTAAAATAATTATCTGTTTTTTAACAGCAAATGAAGTGACATTGAAAATTGAAATTATAACCAGAGGTTATTCCAGTTTGTTTTGACATTTATAAAATGTTACCTAATTCCTAATGGGAATTTAAAAAATGTATAATAATTTTAAAATATATCTTTAATTTCATCGCTCTAAGCTTGATTCATTACTCAAATTTATTTATTTCAAGCTTAACTATGCTTACATTGATTTTTTTAATTCATTGGGCTGGTTTTATTTGATAATGTTATGTATGTACGTAAAAACATAAAATATTTTCGTTAACAAATCATAAATGAAATTGTGACGTACACACATAGTAGTTAACACTAGGAACAAGTATAAACTTACAACCACTGTTACTAGATTACACAGGGTTAGTTAGTCTTTTATGTGACAATGTATACGCTTTTACAACAGTTCAAAATACTTCAGTTGCCAAATTTAAAAAAAATTGTAATGGATCGCTTGTGTGCTAAAGAATATTATACAATCAATTACTTTTTAGATGATTGCACACCTTGGGAATGAGACGTTCGCCGCATGGCTATTTCTTAGTTATTGTTTTAAAAACAACCCGCTGAGTTTAAAATATGACGATTAAAATGCAATACCTAAACAATTGCTAAATAATCAATTGATGTGCGGATATAATCTCTGGATTAATGTATTCGTATAAATATTATTTTAGGTAGATTTTTTATTGTTTTTTTTAATTAATGTTCAAATTATTCAACAAAAAGAATTACATATACTTATTAATTGTATAAAAACAAATAAACGATTCGACAAAAACTTATTACGGGATTTACATAACCCAAGATATTCCAACAAATAATCAATTATCTCGATGTTAAGTTATATAATATAAAAATCTTTCATCTTGTACATTTGTTATATAGGGTATTGGAATGGGTTGGGTATTGGAATCCAATGGGAATGGGAATAGAAATAAATATACACACCGTAGATTTACAAATTGCATGCGATTGTCAAGTCGTTCTGCATTATTATGCGCTGTAAACAGTTCTTGATTAATTTACCCTTATTCATACTACAACACTATTCCAATTAACTAGTTATAACCACATTCATTTAACTTTCAAAGTTCCGAATTTAACTTCGCGGACATTGAAAACGCAATCTTTTCGCGTATCCATAGTGAATGTCATAAATTATTCAAGATTTCGACCAATGACATTGCGTCAATTGATATCGATGACCAATGATATCGCATTAATAAATGTCAAATTTGTTTATTTATGTTTATTCTTGTTGTAGGCTATATATCGGTATATTTTAATCCATTTCAATAGTTTGTGTAAAAAGAAAGTCATAAATTTGTGTAAATATCTCTGTTTATTCAATTAAAACACACAATGTTCACATGCAGAAATAAAATTGTGATATGATGTAGCATGAAGTTAGTTATTTGAGCAGCAACTGTCCGATTAACGAAATAAAAGGTAATTCGTCTTCTAGAAATATGTCTTTATAAAATTAGGATAATAATAAAATACAAATAGCATTATCATGTTACACTAGTCTGCAAAATGTTTATTTATTATACTGTAAAAAAATGTTTTAGAAATTCATAATGACCATTATATAAAATGCATGGAGGGTAGAGGTAATCATCTAGTATGGTAGAAAACTTAAAAAAAATGACGCTAGCGTGGACAAAGGGTATGGTATGAATGTAGCAATTACTGTAAACGAATTGAAGTATGCAGAGTTAAACAATTTAATATTATCGTCGACTAAAGCAGTTACTTATTGAAAATTTCAACTACTTGCGTAGTACAATGTAGTAAATACAACCTTAAAGAATTATCCATTTAATTTCATGAACTGTGAATAGTACTTTTACTTTTTATATTTGGCTTCCTTTAAAATTTGCCCTAAATGTAATGTGGCGCTAATTTTATGTATTTTGGATAGTTTTTCATGTAAACAGATGATTCTCCTTACCTCTACCCTCCATAATATAATGCTAGTACTAACGGCTCCATGTATCAAATGATAACTTTGCGTCCAAGTCAGTGTCATTCAATATTCATACCACAGACATATACACAGGTTTATTAACAACAGTGGTGAGGGTACGTCAGCTTATTGTACCGTGGTTGCTACTCAGTGCAATTTACGGTTGCCAGAGGCATGACGATAGATCCCTCAAAAAATATTATATATATGGAAGATACATTTATACTATTTGTCCAAAATTATACAAAAGTCAACAAAACGATATAACAATGATTAAAAACACAATACTTGGGAGAAAAGAAATACGCCGCGTCACCCAACCGGCACGTGACCGCATAAGCCGATAGCAACGACGTTCAGCGGGCGTTGTCGCGAATTAAAAGTTATATCACAATCGCACCAATCTCTCACCACTGAAATTGGGCTCCGTTGATAGACCTGTATACAAGACCGTGATTCATATAAAAACTTCATCCTAGCCTCTTAAATTAAATTACCGTTACAAATTGTATGGATCAAATTAAAATTACAATATAGTAAATCATCGTGAACTATTGATAACAGCAATACTATCGATACTAATTGATTCGATAGTATTGATAGCAACGATAGTATTGCAAAACCCATTGATTTAACCAAATAAATACCTATAACGATAGATAATGAAATATCATGAAATATTATTAACCATCGATAGTCTAAACCATTGATACTATCTCGACAGTATCGATAGGTTTTGGTGAACACTAATGGATTTAGCAATACTATCGATACTATCGAATGAATTACTATCGATAGTATTGCTGTTATCGATAGTATTGTTCACGGAGATTCACCGTCACCTAGAGAATCAAAAGAGTCATCGTTACCGAAACATTGGAATTAACGTAGCCTCGTATCTCGAACTACTTCGTCTCTATGCGTCTTCATTAAACCTTACCTTAAGGACAACGTAATAGTTGCGTTTTACTTATACTAGTATAATGCTTCAATGCACCCAAACTCTTACAATCATTTGCGTCTGAAAAATTATAAAATACAGATATTTATTTATTTTTTACATTAAAATAACAACACGTGCGACCTTGATTCTGACAACTATTTACTAAATAAAAAAGTCAGTGTCACATTTATTAAAAAATTAGTTAAGGGGACTCACCTTTCTGCGAAACCTGCATTATTTACTTGTATTGTTCGTGAATGCCTACGCCTTATCGTTTCAATCTAGTTTTGTTATTATTCATAGCCAGCTGTGGCTTATGTTGAATTTTGGCATTTTAATCTGAAGTCTTAATTCATGAAAGAATCGGCCCCTACAAGACAAACACGCATATTGCTACAACTTGGGACTGTTATATTATAATAGGTACCTTTATTAGTAAAACACTACTAACCTCGCTGGACAATATCACTAATCAACTTTTAATAAAGAATCTTTTTTTTTCTTTCTCAACAAATTTAAAATATTTAAATTTATTCAGTCCAGTGAAATTATGTCAATGTTTTAATAATTCTTTATATGCGTTTATTCGTAAAACTCGTAGGGTTTTCTTTTGTTAATTTTTAGTTATCATCTTCATCATAATCGACTTACTTGAGTATTAAGTAAGGCCATTATTATTGTATAAAGGTTTTCACTTTTTTTATCCAATATGGCCATCTTCTTGATGAGCTTCTCGTTAGTCTGTCTCATCTTTTCGACTTTTTGTATTGTAATCTGCAAATGTACGTACATTATATTAACATTCGAGCGGAAGTTGGCGGCTCGCAGAAATAAGTAAAAATCATTTACAAGTTCTCTATTAACTAAGAACTTATAACAAGTAATACATTCGATGCGAAATTATTATTATTATATTAAACATTACTATGTGAGCCACTGTCGAAATTCTTTAAATAATTTACAATATATATTTTTAATATTATTATATAATATATATAAAACAATGTTTAGTACAAACCTTCAGGAGGAGGAGGAGAAGGAGGTGGTTGAGGTGGTTGCAATACTTTCTTATGGTGTGCCAATGTATGTGGTGGAAGTTTTCCAGTTCGATAAAACTGACGCTCCTCAAATACATCTGCATGCACATACTTGCAATTGGCAAATGTGCATACTGAGTTTTGATATTTGTGACAGAATGTATATACACCCTCGAGCTGCGATACATCGTACTTGTGAGCAAATTTGCAAGTGCCTCGTCGTTTACAATTCCCTCGAATGTAATCGCGACAAATAGGTGTTTTTGTTTTTTCTGTTGATTTATTTTGTGTAAAATTGCGTGTTTCCCAATTAACTTGAGGCTCTTGGTCACTAATAACCAGATAAGTAATTATCACATGAATTTTGATAATCTTTGTCTTCGACGTCTTGTTTAACTATCGTATTTGAATAAATACGACTGTCCGGCGGAGGATCCAGAGGTAATGGAGGCTGAAAGGCCGGCGTGACCCTTTCTGACCTACCAATACTAGGCGGTGGTGTCGGATCCGGAGCGACATTCGTACTAGTCCGATTCATTTATTTATTTGTAAATGGTCTATTTAGGATTTCATATTTTTGAAATTCGGCGATGGTCAAAATTTCATTAAAAATTTAATTTAGCTCTTCAACACCAACTCTTACAATCATTTGCGTCTGAAAAATTATAAAATACAGATATTTATTTTTTTTTTACATTAAAATAAAAACACGTGCGACCTTGATTCTGACAACTATTTACTAAATAAAAAAGTCAGTGTCACATTTATTAAAAAATTAGTTAAGGGGACTCACCTTTCTGCGAAACCTGCATTATTTACTTGTATTGTTCGTGAATGCCTACGCCTTATCGTTTCAATCTAGTTTTGTTATTATTCATAGCCAGCTGTGGCTTATGTTGAATTTTGGCGTTTTAATTTTAATCTGAAGTCTTAATTCATGAAAGAATCGGCCCCTACAAGACAAACACGCATATTGCTACAACTTGGGACTGTTATATTATAATAGGTACCTTTATTAGTAAAACACTACTAACCTCGCTGGACAATATCACTAATCAACTTTTAATAAAGAATCTTTTTTTGTCTTTCTCAACAAATTTAAAATATTTAAATTTATTCAGTCCAGTGAAATTATGTCAATGTTTTAATAATTCTTTATATGCGTTTATTCGTAAAACTCGTAGGGTTTTCTTTTGTTAATTTTTAGTTATCATCTTCATCATAATCGACTTACTTGAGTATTAAGTAAGGCCATTATTATTGTATAAAGGTTTTCACTTTTTTTATCCAATATGGCCATCTTCTTGATGAGCTTCTCGTTAGTCTGTCTCATCTTTTCTACTTTCTTGTATTGTAATCTGCAAATGTACGTACGTTATATTCACATTTGAGCGGAAGTTGGCGAATTTACTGGTTCGAAATTGATGCAAAAATAATTGGTTTTTATATCGCTTTTGCTTTTACCCTCGCCTATATTAATATTTCGCGATACACAAATATAAAACGAAAGTTAAATTAAGAAATGAAGTAGTATTACTGATATATATTTATGTATAACCAGGGTTATTTGTAATGACCCAGCAACCTCGCAGGACTAGATAGCTTACATCATAAGCAACATCTTTTGTTCTACGATTTCGGGCAATATATATTTACTATATTTAAAAAAAAAATTAAAACGAGCAGAAACATATATCAAACCTTAACTCCATGTTATCACAATGTTTGCATTTTTTTGTCAAGTTTTCAGTGTACGGCAAACTTCCGACTGCAAAAAAAATTGCAAATAAATGACACTCGCTTAGCGAATAGGTAATCTTAAGTTTCGATAATCTGTTATGCAATGAAAGCTGTGTGCCTCTATTAGATGAATCGAAAAACTGATACAATGATAATTTCATAACAAGTAAGATGTTAAGCCCAATATGCTTTTAATTTTGATATAAATAACCGCATCAAAACATAAGTCTTAGACGACACTAAGCAGCACATTATAAATATGTCAGTTACTCTTTCCAAAGGTGCTTGCATTATACTTCTATCATAATTCAGAACCTTAGCAATATTTAACTAGTAATGGAAGTAATTAACTATTTGAATTTAATTTTTCATTCAAATATTTTATATAATTATGTCGCCTTTTTTCGCTTCAGCAAGCAGTTGTATGATGTATTTTTTACTTTTTCGATGATAACATTTTCAAACGTCACTCAAAATGACTCAAAATATTTAGCATATTTTTGTTACAGCAGTGCACAATCGATTCAGAAATATATTATTTAAATAAGTTTATTTGATTTTTAATGCAATCCCATCTAAACCTAATCTATAGTATTGATACAAACAGTCGCGAATTTCTTAGCATTGTATCAAAAATATTTAATAAATTAATTAATGACCGATCATTACCGCAAGCAATATTAATAGAAAGAATAAATTCGCTAGCTTATTCGTGTTAAATAAGAACCATGTTTTTTATATTTAATTGCTGCCATTTTAGTTGTATATGTATTTTACTTGAAGCTTATTTATGATGTACATATTACTACATGGACTGTCACTTACACGGTTCAATGTTGTTCCACCCCCTTTTTAAGGATGATGTATATCTAGTTTTTGAAAGGAGATCCGTGAATCCTCGGGCTTCCAGTAAGTTGGATGGTATGTCACGCAATAATAACTTATCAATTCTGAAAAAGACAATGTGTAAAGACAAACAACTTCAACATGGAATTGTCTCATCATTGGTAAAATTCAACATATAAATCTATGGATTGTATATTTCTACTCTTTCTTTGAATGGAAATGGCTATAGACATGTTATTTTGTTAATGTACTGGTTTTCCTTTACATTGATCGTGTGCATTAATGTTGCAATTTAAATAAAATTTTGCTCTTCTCTTGTCAATCTTATATAGACATCTTGATAACAAAGTATAAAACACTTACTCAGTATGCAATGGTGTTGGAGGATTGGTAATAGCTACAGGTGGCAAATCTTGTAGTGGCTCCCTCATACAAGAGACAGTAACTAGAAAAAAAAATACATTTAAACAATGCCAATGGAAGTAGGAAAGGTGAATAAATAACTTTGACCTTGAATTTACATGACATTCGAGTTAGACCAGTGAGTGGAAAATTAATGAGTGAATGGGTAATAAGTGAATGATTAAGTAAGGAATGATATATTTTATTGGTTTTAAATATAATTAATTCGAATTTTAGTAGGTATAGGTTATATGGAATGCAGATAAATAAAAAAATCTGTTTCAATCACAGTCCGTTTGAACAAAGCCTAGTTGTCATAAAAAAACTTGATAAATCCTAATTAGCACCCATGAGCATGATACGAAAGATCAAAGATATCAATCAAGGATCTCTTGTAATATTTTCAAAATAATAAATTAAGTGATGTTATACATAATACTGATATATATTTTGAGCTTTTAGTTTTTTTATCTGTTTAAAATTAAATAATTATTTTAGTTTTTTTCTTTACCTTACTTTACATAGTAATAATATCTTTGTTCTATATATTATTTTACAAATATTTCATATTATAGTATACAAATTAATAAACAAACATCAAACAAAACTAAAATAATATATTTTTATTTGTATAAATTCTCCATTTGTTTAGTGAACATCATTGGTCGAGACCCCCTTTTCGTCAATTAATTGAAAAATGGCATCTTGAATGTCAGGAAAACTGTTTTAGTTACTTAGGAAGAAATTAAAAGTGGACTTAAGTAGATAAGTCAAATGTAGTTATATTAAAAATGAAGATATATTAATCAAGAACTGTTTGTAGTGCATCATATAGGGGAGCTATCAGTAAAATACTTTGAGTATTTAAAAGTTTGGTTGTTTTGATTTATTCTTATTGTCGTTAGAATAGAGCATCCAATGTGTCACTTTTATTATTGTTATATTTATTATCAAAATTAATTATTTTTTTAGTACAAACCTGCAGGAGGCGGGGATGGTCGAGGTGGTTGCAATACTTTCTTTTGGTGTGTCAATGCTTGTGGTGGAAGAATTCCAGTTCGATAAAACTGACGCTCCTCAAAAACATCTGCATGCACATACTTGCAATTGGCAAATGTGCATACTGAGTTTTGATATTTGTGACAGAATGTATATACACCCTCGAGCTGCGATACATCGTACTTGTGAGCAAATTTGCAAGTGCCTTGTCGTTTACAATTCCCTCGAATGTAATCGCGACAAATAGGCGGTTTTGTTCTTTCTGTTGATTTCTTTTGTGTAAAATTGCGTGTTTCCCAATTAACTTGAGGCTCTTGGTTACTAATTGCCAGAGAATTATCACGTGAATTTTGATTACCGTTGTCTTCGACGTCTTGTTTAAGTATCGTATTTAAATAATTAGGATTGTCCGGCGGAGGATCCAGAGGTAATGGAGGCTGAAAGGCCGGCGTGACCCTTTCTGAACTACCAATACTAGGCGGTGGTAACGGATCCGGAGCGACATTCGTACTGGTCCGATTCATTATTTGTAAATGATCCATTTTAGACTTTATAAATTTTTTCATATTTTTGAAATTCGGTGAGGGTCTAAATTAAATTCAATGTTCTTCAACGCCACCTCCCTTTGCGTCTAAAACATTAGTAAATATTGAAAATTAATTAAATTTTTCTTACATTTAAATTATACACGTGCGACCTTGAAGTTGACTACTACTTACTAAATAAAAACAGTCGGTAGTCACATAATATGTTAAAAAAATAAAATTAAGGACTCACCTTTCTGCGAAACCTGCATTTACTTCTATTGTTCGTGAATGCCAATACCTTTTCGTTTCAATTTAGTTTCTAGTTTTGTTATTATTCATAGCCATCTGTAGCTTAGGTTGATGGCAACGTATATTATATTGAATTATGGCATTGCCTTATGCCTTTATGCTTAAACATACTAAAATTAAACGTCGAGTAATGTGTTAAATAAACAAAAGAACACTTAAATAATAGGTAAAAAAACACCCACATAAGTGAATACAGATGGCGGCGACGGACGACTGGCGGAACTGGCACTCGCCGAATAACAAAACGAAACTACTAACGGACCGGTAACGAACCGCCAGTGTTATTAACAGTGCTGCCAACCCCAAGAAACTAAAAAACAACAGCTCGCTAATAAAAAAAACAAGTGAAAACAGTAGAAGTGAAAAAGGCAGATTACATACGGACAGTATCATCTATTATTAATTACCTACACCTTTTATTTCTCCAGAGGTCTGTCTCAAAATGTATAACGAATGTATGATGAGCAATCACGAAGTTGCTGACACAATAATTAGTTAATATTATATACATTTGTGTATATTTAAAATACTGAGGTGTGAGACATGGGTTTTCTAGTTTTAACTTCGTAATAAAAACTATAAAGTTAATCAGATCCAATATATTCTCATACTAACCAAGCTCGACGATGTCTTCCTGACAGAATTCTCATTCTCAAGGTAGGCAAGCCTACTGCGTGTCATATAATATGTCGTATTTTCAGTCGCCATGTAAACTATTTGATCTTAACCTACGCTTTAGCTGCAATAGTATGTACGAGGCTATTAAGTAAATCTTTTTCCAAGCATATTGAGTTATTGTAAATCAAATGTACATACTTATTATTGGTAAAAAAAACCACATATTTATGGTTGTCATATATTTAAGGTTATCGAAAACATGTAAAAAATAAATATCATATATGTGCACAAATTTTTACGAAATGGTTTGGTGTTTTTAGATTTTAATAATTATTTTAATCTATACTAAGCACTGTACCGATCTGGATTACATTTTCTATGAAGTAATTTTGACGCAAGGTATCTAAGGAGATACCGAAGCCCAGGCCTATTACCCCAAACACGCGGTCGAAACTAGTAAAGATATATCATATAATGTAGAGCGAAACTACAAATACTTTACTTACATACACATTAAAGGGCTCGAATATATCATCAAAATCTCTTCATTAGCACATATAAGCAAGACCCGGGAGTGCCATGATCACACACATCACCCTGTCTCCCACTGTCAGACTCAGCCCTTTGTGCATACTTATGTGTTCCCACAATTTTGCTTTAACACGAACCAGTACCCTGTCCCCTATTATTTTGTATGCTACTATAATATATTTGTTAAGGTGTAAGAAATAGATTATGCATTAATACAATTCAGTACCGTCAAACGTTTCATCTTTACTTACCGTAACTTTACTGGTTTCCATTGAATTGATACGCCAAAAAGTTATTCAAGCTGGCAACCTTGTTAAAATATTGAACTTTTTTATTCTATATGGTCAATTGTGTTTGCAGCATTATCGCATAGAAACTGTTGTATTTTTACAGAAAATCAAAGTAAAGATAAACGACTTATATTAAATTGTATATAGTATATTGTTATTGAGGTGTATCGCAATGATTCAATCCTATTTAACTCTTATTTCTTGAGTTATTAGAAAACTGAATTAACGTAATTTACGTAACCTACTCGCTGGGACACACAATCTATGCAAACTGTAGGCTAGGTAAAGATGCCAAAATTGTGCCAATTCTTCCCCGCTTATACTTTTAGTTATTTTGTGAGATTACGATTTAAGATTATGTTGCCACGTTTGACGATACCTAAGAATTGAATGTAACATTATTATTAATTATAACTAAAATACGCGTCTCCTAAGGAGATTTTAAATTGTGCACTATCAACATCAACTGCGACGTTGTTTAAATCGTAACTTCGTATAATTAAAAATAAATAATATATAGTGTATCTTCAGCAATATCATTCATATATTAATGTAGAATATGAAAAGATAAAACACCAAAATAACAAATGCAATAATTCTGATAGCTTTTAGGAATATGCGTATAACATCAGTCATTGCGGAAGTTTACAACATGCGATTCAATATTCCTTTTAAATAATGGACGACCGAAACCGATATACTTTCAATATTTTTTGACTAAATAATTTTAATTAACTAATGTGCATATTCCACAGTAGCACGTCTTTCATTTACATAAATATAATGTTTACAGGGTTGCAATTACTTTTTAAACTATAACCACTATTACACAAACAAACAGCTTCACTTATGAAAGTTACTTTAGTATGTCAAATACTTTGTCACAGAAAGAGAAAAGTTTTACACAGTGTTGCAGAACTATCGACAGTTGGACTATCGATAGTTGACCTCGAAAACTATTCAGGATATCGTTAGTACTATCGAAAGTATTGTCTTGTGTGAATACTGTCGATACTATCGATAGTGGACTGTCGACATACAACACTAGTTAAACTAAACAGCCGCTATACAACGTTTAAAAGTGAGGCCGAATATTATCTAAATTCACATAGATGCACGTAGACATATAACTAGACAAATACTTATTATAGTTCGTTTTAATTTAATATAATATGGGTATAAAATATAATCAAATGAACGAACGAATGAATTACACATTTGACGCAAGCTTTACATTTAACGATAACGATTATAAACAATTGTGATGAATATATAAACGATTGTGATATTTCGAAACTACTGTCACATTCGATTATATTAATTTAGTTTACATTTTATACCACGCTTACAGTTCGAATATTACTATCGAAGCTAAAATACATAATAATATGCGTAAACCGTCATAGGCTACCTATTTTATGATTTAATTTAAAATTACTGTACAAAAAATATTCTTTTAGAACGTTCATAAACAATATCCTACATTTATTTTTAATTTACAATACTAATCTTATGTTTATTAACTCCACCTCGCTTAATACATATCTAAATTATATGTGACATACCAACACTGACACAACACACATTTATATATCCATACTATTTACAAACAGAGCCGGTTTACCTTTAAAACTGACACTCAGTATCACAGAAACCCTTTTGCTCAGTATACTTTGATCATGCAATATGACAAAGATTTATCCTTCTCTCGTAAGAACCGGACTGTTGTTGATTACGATATATTGATGATGTAAATCCGCTAATACTTTAAGCACTATATATATAGCGGCCTAAGAATTATTAATAATTTAACAATAATGTTATTTAAATAAAAGAAAATATAGATTAAGCTAATGGCAACACTGGAATTCATGAATAAAAACGTTTTAAGAACACAATAAAGTCAATAATTTTAAGATCAAGTAAAGACAATATATAAACTCTTTAGACAGAATAAAATAAATGAATACTACATTAAAAAAATACTAATTGTTATTTAATCGTTAATGGCAGCGATATATTTATGTGTAATAAACTAACGAATTATAGAAAACGATATATAACACAAAATAAAATGATGAAATTGTATAAAATCAATATCTGCATTACGATACATATGTGTATATTGTGATTAATAGTGGATGATTAACACTATCTACAGCCTATGCAGTCGGCGCTGTAAAGTCTAGCATGGCTATGTTTTGCACAACAATATTTATTTATAATACAACACTTATTTCACTTAACTACTATTTTACTTCGGATACCAACGTCGACACCGATGTCTTCACGAATACATAGACTATTCATTCAAGTTCCAAGTTCAGTGCCAAATTTGGTTATTGGTCTTTATGACCGTGATAAAAATAGAATAAACAGCTCGACTGGTTAGTTCATTACTGAGCAAAAGGAGCTTAAAAAACAGCTAAAAGTTAACATATAATTAAACATGCTCAATTTAATTCAATTATTATATATTACTTAAAACGTTTCTAGATACAAAAATACGTATGTATTAGTATAAACATTATTGAATGCGTAATGTGGATAGATTTATTATTTTGATAGTTTTTTTTATTATTATTGTTCAAATTATTTAACGAAAAAGAATTACATATGCTTTTAATTTTAACAAATAAACGATTCGACAAGACACCTTATATGCGAAATATTGGCAAATTAACTAAACGGATTTTTTTCATAATTTATATTGATAACTATTTATTTACTAAAACGGCCCGGAGATAACCTTCAACAAGCATACTTAGATACGTCAACTAGTACAAAAAAAGAATACCTACTTACAAACTTAAGGTTTTATTCAATGAATAAGTTTTATATAGCTGCTAGTATATTGGATTTCATGGTTTGTACATTTTTTTTATTTGTATTTGAAACTGATTACTACACTTAAATGTAACTTTTCCCAATAAGCACAAATAAAACACACAAAATCGTATATATACAATATCACACAATAGTGAAGCAGCGAGCGTGGACTACTTATTGTTAAGCAAGCTAAAAAAGTACGAGTACTTTTACGACTGAGATGAATGATTATTTCATTTTTACGGCGACAATGTTTGAGTTAAAAGAAAAAAAAAGCTATCTTCGCCACTTCAATTAATGCAAAACGGTTTTTTAATTAAAACTTACTACGGGATTAATATAGCCAAATATATTCCAGCAAACATCAATTATCTTGATATTAAGTTATGTAATTAAAAATATTTTTTATCCTTTTATTACATATATATCTATATACTGGTGCCCTTCTATATATTTATATTGGTATATCTTAATCCAATTCAATAAATTTGTGTAAACATAAAGTCAGAAATTTCTGTATTATTAATATTATCTGTTATGATTTGTATGTTCTTTAAAATATAGCTCAATTTAAACACTCAATGTTCGCATGCAGAAATGACATTGTAATATTACGTAGCATGAAATTAGTTATTTGAGCAGCAACTGTCCGATTAACGAAATAAAAAGATATTTTGTCTTCTATAAAGAAGTCTTTATAAAATAAGAATAATAATGAAATATAGCATAATCACGTTATACTAGTCTGCAATATATTTATTTATTTTACTGTAAAAAAAATACATATTTTAAAAATTCATACGGTCATTATATAAAATGCTGACTTCGTGTGTCAAAGTCAGTGTCATTCAATATTCATACAAACATTTCATCGTAGCCTCTTAAATTAAATGACTGTTACAAATTGTGTAAACTAAAATCACAATATACAATATAGTTATACAAGTAAAAAGTTGCAACTTAAAAAATAAACAATTTTGCACTTTTGTGATGTCGATAATATATAATTGTCATAACAAAATGTCAGTCCGCCTCCAAACAACCGAATTTATTCGAAAACAACTTTGTTTTATAAAATATGAACAACGCGTTGCAAAAAAATCGTAATAATATAATAATGTTGTCGAATAATGAACGTTTTAACACCGTTCCAATATATTTATAATATGTACAAACGAGGGTGACGTTCGGTCGCTAAGTGTATCCATCGTGACCGAAACATTGGTATTAACGTGGCCACGTATCTCGAACTACTTATCGATGCGTCTTCATTAAACCTTACCTTAAGGACAACGTAATAGTTGCGCTTTACTTATACTAGTATAATGCTTCAATGCACCCAAAATAATTTTAATGATTTATTTTAAACTTATGCCATAGTAATGGAGACTACAAAAATATGTTCTCGTAATATTATCCTCTTAAAATTATTTATGTAAACAAGTTATGAGCTGTTATAATGTACAATGTTTAAAGTCTAAACGTCAGAAAACTTATTTTCTTGTTTTTATATATAGCTAGTTCTTCCTAGTTATAATGTATAAGGTACAGTACAAAACACCACTCACCCACTCAGGTTGCCCATACAACTTTCGTAATATCTAATACTATAAAATATTCAAGGCATTTACGGCCGAATACTGAAACGTCATTCAAAATGAATGTAGTATGCGAAATTTTGAAATTAATGACGTTCCAAATAATTAAGTCCCAATCATATTTGAATGACGTTTCAGTATTCGGCCGTTAACCAAATGTACATTGAGCACATTTAGTTCATAATTTTATAGCATTATATTCAATATACCGAGCTATTTACAGTCTAGTTCGTAAAACACGACTCATTTCATATCTAAATGTACAAAAGGTTAAAAAAAGATCGATTAAACAATTACAATATTTATAAACAATCGTCAGAATATGCGTCGATAAAATAAATAAAATCCACAAAAATCGTCAGCCATTAGGTTAGATGTTAATATGTGAGATTGATCGTTTATTAAAGCCGATGTCCATCCTCGTGCTGGATAAAAATGGGGAAGTGAGTTCTGTGACGTCATTTTACTTGCCCCCACTATATTCGAGTTGACAACTTACGAACACGTTAATACATAACCTTCCTTGGCTTTGTCGTTAAAATTTTCGATTTTTTTGCAACTAATTGTATTTATACACTAGAGGAATAATGTTCATTACAACAGCTGCCCCCCACAGGCGAGGCAGCTTTACCATCATCAAAGCTCCATGACGACACTTTCCGTCCGCTTTATTCTGAAAATAAAACGTAATAAACATAGAATCATTATTATAATAATTAAATCATGATGTAAAATTAACATTTTATGTGAATTCAGTTTAGGCAGCCATCTCGAAAGTTAAAATAGCATTTGAAGTTTTGACATTTGTGTTGAAACAAGTGACATACAACATTAAGTGACTCACACTTACTTGGTGGTAGAGCTTTGTGTGCCGCCCGTCTGAGGCTTCAAGCATCTGAGTTCCCATGGTTGGTGGCGAATTACCGACGTAAGAGGGACAATAAATATTTCTTACGACGCCAATGTCGGCGCAGCGGTAAGCGGTCACCACTAACCATCAGAGCCATTTACCAGTTTTTCTATTTCTATTTCAATTTTACATTCCACTTACGCATTTGAAATAAAATTGCGACCACACTGGTGCTATCGAAAGTCCTATTTCTGTCTAATATACATATATATTTATTTGTTGTACACACACAAAGCCCTGCCACCTAGATTTCAATATATTTTAAGTATATGGCAAGTTCAAAGCATATTACCTTAAATATTATTTATCTTCTCCAAGAGTAGATAGTCTACTGGTGACATTCATAATTGTGTTTAATTGCTCTAACAGTGACTGTAACAAAAAATAAAATAATTGGTTAATTCTAGATTGAATATATATAAACCTTATAATATACATATAAGAGGATAAAAATTTTGGTTCCAACAAAGTTCAAAGTTATGCTTTATAAAACATGGCAGTTTAAGTAACAGCTTAATAATTCATTTTAAAAATCGTTTGGAACCTAAGGTGAGCCAGGCATGCAGGATTTGCAAAACCACGCCTATTTGGTGTGTTTGTTTTTTATGAATAAAAATGGAACTATGTTATAATTTTTATGTTATTTTATATTTTCATGATATATATTGTTTTATTTTTAAAAAAGCTCAATGCAACAAAAAGCAAAAAAAAATTATCAATAACATGGCATTATGAGCAATAAAACTTGCGGTAAACCGTAAAGTTGAGGTAGAAGTTTGCATCCTTACCTTTTCTTTATTTTCACCGTTTAGCAGTGTTAAGCCATTTGTATGGCTTTGAGATTTCGACGACATCTGAAAATTAAGAAAGAAATAAATTTATTCGTAGAAGAGATTATTCATCGGTGAAGTTACGACTATACACGACGATGCGATGTTTACATTTTAACACGCAATTATAACAAGATATACAAGACAATAGCGACATAGTAAATACAATAACTTGACTTATAGATTCTTCTAACTCTACCTATACCTAACAAATTAACAACTATCGTGTTGAATCGACGGTATCATTCGCGAGAGACACGCCATTTTTATTATTAAACGGTATTTTTAGATTGACCTGTTTGTTGGTTTGTCTGGGTCAAATTTAATAATTGAAATCTGCCCCCTTTCTGTTAACAGATTGATCTGATATTTGGACACCTTTAGTTGTGATGACAATACAACTTAATACATTCTGTGTCTTGTAAATCCAAGATGGCCGCCACTACAAAATGGCGGACTAAATATTTTTTCAAAACTTGAGTTTATATCAAAATATAATATCAATCAAATCAAATGTTATGGGTACTTCATTTTTTATGAATGAATCTATGGTATTAATTATTGACACGCCGTACCTCTTTTGAATGCCTGGTATTTGAATTAAAAATAAAGTGTATGAATGTCAGTAGATAAATGGGAAATTTTACTTAAAAAAAACGAGATATGTTAGCCCAGCAGTGGTAATTCACAGGCTGCTACTGTAGTGTAAATGGGAAAGGCTTAAATTAGGATATATTCATCCAAAAAATATATGCGTAAATCTAAGGATTGTTTATCTTTACTCTTTCATCAATTGGGATAAGGTCTACAAATATCAAGTCTACAAATATCATACTAACTATTATTTATTAGGAACTTGGCTTATGGAGACCCTTAACCTATAAAGTGATTAATTTTGTAGATTATGTTTACAATTTAAATGAAGTAAAACTCTACTTCACACTTCAGGTAATAGAATTTTAATCTGAAGTCTAAATTGGTGAATGAATCGGTCCCTACACGAAAAATACATATTGCTACAACTTGGGACTGTTATATAGTAGGGACCACAATATTACTAACACTATCAACTTTTAATGATTCATTAATTTTCTTGGTATCAAAATTTAAAAAATTAAAATTAACAATAAATTTAAAAATGGTCCAGTGAGATTAATAATGTTTTAATTATTATTTGACATAATATATGCATTTATTCTTAAATCTCGATGGAATTTTTTTTGGTAATATTTAGCAAACATTTTCATTATAATCATCTTACTTGAGGTTTAAGCAGAGCCATTATTATTGTATAAAGTTTTTCACTTTTTTTATCCAAAATGGCCATCTTCTTGGAGAGCTCCTCTTTAGTCTGTCTCATCTTTTCGACTTTATCTTTATTGTATTGTAATCTGCAATATACGTAAATAATATTAACATTTGAGCGGAAGTTGGCGGCTCACAGAAATAAGTAAAAATCATTTAAAAGTTCTCTATTAACTAAAAACTTATAACAAGTAATACATTCAATGCGACATTTTTATTAAACATTACAATGTGAGCCACCATCGCTATTCTTTAAATAATTTACAATACATATTTTTAATATTATTATATAATATATAAAACAATGCAATATTTCAGAAACATTTGCTTATAATTTACTTGTTAGAAATTCATGCAAAAATAATTGGTTTTTATATCGCTTTTGCTTTTACCCTCGCCTATATTAATATTTCGCGATACACAAATATAAAACGAAAGTAAAATTAAGAAATGAAAAATATATATACATACTATATTTTTAAAAATATGAAAACGAGCAGAAGCATATATCAAACCTGAACTCCATGATATCACAATGTTTGCATTTTTTTGTCAAGTTTTCAGTGGTGTCGAGGTCGCACGGCGAACTGCCGACTGCAGAAAAAATTGCAAATAAATGACACTCGCTTAGCGAATAGTTAATCGTAAGTTTCGACAATCTGTTATGTAAGCTGTGCCCCTATTAGATGAATCGAAATATTGATACAATGATAATTTCTTAATAAGTAAGGTGTTAAGCCCGATATGCTTTTATATCTTATAAATAAAATGATAGAGGTCTGCAGTTGAGCGCGCATCACGGAAAAAACTACTGGATAGATTTCAATGAAATTTTCTAAATTTTATTTCTTAGACACTTGGCCCTTATCAAAAAAAAATGATTGCGATGATCATTTAATAAAAATCATTTAATAAAAAGTTATTAGTTTCAATAAACAACGATTTGTATATGCACTGCGTGTTCAGTGATGAATGTTTAAACAAAGTATATTTTTGCTTGCGATCTTTTTGATGTTTTTTTCCTTCGTACATAAGAAAACTTTGTTAATATATCAAGCAACGCGGACAAAGTCGCGGGTATCAGCTAGTATCTTATATAAATAAACGCATCAAAACATAAGTCTATGACGACATTAAGCAGCACATTACAAATATGTCAGTTACTCTTTCCAAAGGTGCTTGCATTATACTTCTATCATAATTCAGAACCTTAGCAATATTTAACTAGTAATGGAAGTAATTAACTATTTGAATGTAATTTTTCATTCAAATTTTATATAATTATGTCGCCTTTTTTCGCTTCAGCAAGCAGTTGTTTGTTGATTTTTTTTACTTTTTGGATAATTGCATTTTCAAACCATTATATTTAGCATGTTTTTGTTACAGCAGTGCACAATAGATTCAGAAATATATTATTTAAATATTTTTAATTGATTTTTATTATAGTTGCGATATATTTGCAATATAAGCCTAATCTATAATATTAATACAAACAGTTGCGAAATTTTTAGCATTTTATCAAAAATATTTAATAAACAAATTAATGCTCGATCATTACTGCAAGCAATATTAATAGAAAGAATAAATTCGCTAGCATTTTTTGCGTTAAATAAGAGCCATGTTTTTTTATATTTAATTGCTGCCATTTTAGTTGTATATGTATTTACTTGAAGCTTAATTTAGATGTACATATTACTACATGGACTGTCACTTACACGGTTCAATGTTGTTCCATTCCCGTTTTAAGGATGATGTATATCTAGTTGTTGGTAGGAGATCTGTGAATCCTCGGGCTTCCAGTGAGCTGGAAGGTATGACACTCAATATTGACTTATCAATTCTGAAAAAGACCATGTACGCACTTTAAATTATAGCCTACTCCAACCACAGAAAGTGTAAAGACAAACAACTTCAACATTGACAAATCATTGGTGAAATTGAACATATACATCTATGGATGGATTGTATATCTACTCCTTTGATTGGAAATGGCTATAGACATATTTTGTTAATGATTTGTATTGATTTTCCTCTACATTGATTGTGTGCAATAATGTTGCAATTTAATTACAGCAGTCTAGAATAATGCTCTTCCCTCTTCAATCTTATATAGACATCTTAATAACAAAGTATAAAAACACTTACTCATTATGCAATGGTGGCGGAGGATTGGTAAAAGCTACAGGAGGCAAATCTGGTGGTGGCTCTGTAATACAAGAGACTGTAACTAGAAAAAAAAAAAAAACATTTAAAATTTTTCATCTGCATTGTTTCAATTTTATTAATGACAATCATTAAGTGATTGTCGAGGTGAAAATCTGTATTTCAACACTAGTTTATTTAAATCATCTTAACTTGATTTACTAAACAAACAAGTTTGATGTTAATGTATTTTGTTATTTCTTGGTAAAATTAGCCATTTTTTTAGTACATACCTTCCGGAGGAGGAGGTGGTGGAGGTGGTTGCAATACTTTCTTATGGTGTGCCAATGCATGTGGTGGAAGAATTCCAGTTCGATAAAACTGACGCTCCTCAAATACATCTGCATGCACATACTTGCAGTTGGCAAATGTGCATACTGAGTTTTGATATTTGTGACAGAATGTATATACACCCTCGAGCTGCGATACATCGTACTTGTGAGCAAATTTGCAAGTGCCTTGTCGTTTACAATTCCCTCGAATGTAATCGCGACAAATAGGTGTTTTTGTTTTTTCTGTTGATTTTTCTTGTGTAACATTGGGTGTTTCACTATTAAGTTGAAGCTCTTGGCTAGTAATTGCCAGAGAATTATCACATGAATTTTGATAGTCTGTGTCTTCGACTTCTTGTTTCACTATCATATTTAAATAAATAGGACTGTCTGGAGGAGGATCCAGAGGTAATGGAGGCTGAACGGCCGGCGTGACCCTTTCTGACCTACCAATGTTAGGCGGTGGTGTCGGATCCGGCGCGACATTCGTACTGGCCCGATTCGTTATTTGTAAATGGTCCATTTTGGATTTCATAAACTTTTTCATATTTTTAAAATTCGGCGATGGTCTAAATTTAATTAAGTGCTCTTCAACGCCAACTCTTTTACAACTCTTTGCGTCTGAAAAATTATAAAATGTAAAATTAAATTAATTTTTATAAGTTTTAAATAAACCACGTGCGACCTTGAGTTTGACAACTATTTACTAAATAAAAATAGAGCGTGAGCGTAGTCACATTTACTAAAAAATAAAATTAAGAACTCACCTTTCTGTGAAACCTGCATTTACTATTGTTCGTGAATGCCAACGCCTTCTCGATTCAATCTAGTTTTGTTATTATTCATAGCCAGCTGTGGCTTATATTGATAGCAACGTATATGTTGAATTATAGCGGTGCACTTAATTTTAATACGAATAACGCGTCTACTAAACATAAACTTCGAGTAATTAATGTGTTAAATAAACAAAAGAACACATAAATAATAGGTAAAAACACCCAACCACAAAAGTGAATACAAGATGGCGGCGACTAACGCTGACGGTGACGACTAACGCTTATTTGCCGAATAAACTATTAACTTGAGTCTCAGGGTTGCCAGCTCAACAATGCGATTGTTTTATTTATTTCAAAAAAACGTTATTACTAATAGTACTAATATTGAATAAATATAAAATTAAATGTATATATATATACTTATTTATGATCTGTCTAGTTTACTAATAATGAATTAAACCAATCATTCATCTACCTGATCATTCATGAATAACACCTTGATAAAATCAAACTTTAAATAGGGTAGGTATTTGTTTAATAGTGACATTGCTCAGATACATTCAAAATTTAGATCTGTTGTCTGCAAAGGTTAAGTTTTGGACCCATTATATCTAACGTTTAATTATTGATAGATACTTGTTTTAATTATAGGTTGGATCACTTGGATACTATCATAAATTAATAACTTGATTATAAAACTTAGTGATTTTTAATATTAGTCATTGTAGGTAATGTAGGTATACCTATAGGCCGTGTATAATGAAACTGAAATTTTGAAAACTGACACAATTTGTTCTTTTCTATTTTGATTAAATTTATCGCTTATTCTTTTGGTTCCCCGAAGCTCTTCTAAATATGTGAATTCAGACATTCTACAATCGTAAACGCTAATAGAAAACTAAACAAATGTATGAGAATGACATCTCTCAACGATAAGTCACGTGGTCATTCTCATACAATTTTTAGTTTTCTATTAGCGTTTACAATTGTAGAATTAAGAATATCAACTTGGCTAGGGCCTCTGATTTGTTCCTTTTGTTTTGTTAAATGAGTACCCAGGCTCAGACAGATTTTGATGATGAAGATGTCCTTCTAACTGATTGTCTGCCAGACAATGGCTGTAACTTAATTTATTGACCATATTCATAAAAGATTTACTATTCATAATTATATTTAATGATATAACCTGATAATATGTACCTTTTTATATGGCCCCCCTGATGGTAAGTGGTCACCAACGCCCATAGACATTAGGATTATAAGAGATGTTAAGTATCGGTTACATCGCCAATGCGCCACCAACCTTGGAAACTGAGATGTTATGTCCCTTGTGCCTGTAATTACACTGGCTCACTCACATTTCAAACCAGAATACAACAATATCAAGTACTGCTGTTTTGCGATAGAATATCTGATGAGTGGGTGGTACCTACCCAGACAAAATTGCACAAAGCTCTACCACCAAGTCAGTAATAATAATATCCTGGGACGTTATTCACACATGCTCACCTGATCCCAAACTAAGCAGAGCTTGTAATATGGATATCAGACAACTGATACATTACATATACTACTTTTCTTTTGTAAATACATACTTATATAGATAATTACACCCAGACTCAGGACAAACAGACATGTTGATGCACACAAATGTAAGTATTTACCTAACAATTAAAATATTTTTTATAACACGTGATCACCAAGGTAAATTACGATTTAAAAACGGTATCATATTGGAAAACTAACCAGCTTTTTTAAAAAGGTAGGATAGACAGAAAAAGAAAAAGTTCCGTTAATGGCAAATCTGAACATGAGCATTTTCAATGCGCGGCCGGAGCCAGGAAATACACCATTTTAAGCGTCGATGTTTGCCAGTTCCATTCAGAGTTTGTGTATTCATGTTGTTTTGTTGCCTTTACGTGGTGGACATGTAAAGGCTTGACTGACCGCAGATTGAGTAGGTATGGTTTAATTGGTCCTTCGTGATACATATAAAGAATGGTACTTAATTAATAAAAAGTTTAAAAAAAGTATTTGTATAAAACATTATTTTTTTAAATGTTATTTCATAGAAAAAGTATATTTACTTAATTTTAATTTTATATTAAGTTTTTTGTGTAAAATATTGTTATCGTATTTGTACCATATTAATAACTATTTAACCATTGGGATGTATATTTTATTACCTACTTATATTTATATCTACTGTTTCCGAAGTTGGCAAGTATAATTAGGAATTCCCTTTTTTATTAACCATTTTCAATTAAAACAAAATGAACATTTATTGAAAATTAAAAAAAATATATAGTCAGAAACATGTTGTAATTTCGTAATAAAATAATTCTGGTTAAAGAACATGTACCTACCCACTTTGTTTTGCAAAAGTTGTAAAATAATGATCAATTTCAATTAAAAAATATGTTGTTGGTAAATTATATTAATTTTTTTGATTTATGGGATAATTAACAATGTAAAAAAGGAAATTTAAATAAAAATAAAATAGTATACACTAAGATGAATTTATACAAAGCTATATAATTCAATCCCTGTTTGTGCGTAAATTCAATATTTGTAAATACATAGGGTACATAAAATTCGACCTAATAATAACACGCATTAAATTTCTATTACAATATAACTCTTATTCTTCAGTCAAAATAACATTCTGTACATAGATAAAGATAAAAATAGTGATTACATATTTAGCACCACCTTTAATGGACGGAATTCTAACGCTCCAGGCAACTGTTTAATAATAGTGATGCTAATTGACCACCTCATATAATTTATTAATTATATTCATCTAAAATTATTTATATACACTGTCTACTTTCCTATGGTAAAATCCAGTCGCTAGAGAGCTGGACAAACGATCTCGCGATTTTTTTCCGCTTAGTCCGAGCTTTTCGAGATTCCGTAGTAGCTTGAGTATGATGGCGAAATGCCAAAATAGCGGTCAACGCTTCGTACAGATAGAGCGAACGAATACATAACACTGCCTTAAACGAAACTCGACACTTAGTTTTTCTATTACACTAATAACACGTTTTGTTTGGTTTGCTTTCGTTCGTTCTGTCTGCAACTTGCCTTACACGTAGACTTCTCCTCGCTTGGAACCGTTTGGTTTTCTATTAAATTCTGGCGGTGTCCCGGTTCCGCTGTGTTCGCTGTCCCTGTCCGATGGAATTTCCGTTACCGTCGCTCTTGGTATGGGTGGTGTGATACGATCAGTCCTTGGGGTTGATGGAGCTGATCCATTTACTAAAGTCAATTGAGAAACACCAATGGGTGATAATGTGACTGGCGAGACGACGGGAGCAGCTGCCAGCATCGGTGTTATACCTGTTATTTTAAGCATATTTATTGGTAAATTATTCAAATTTCATTTTAATACTATTGTTAATGTCGCGACTTGTATAATAATTATTTTATTTGTATTTAGTTAAGGTTTTAATGTAAATAATACTGTTTTGTATATTTGTCTTATTGCATAATATGCCATGTGCGGAAACTTGTTAAGCTAATATCATACCAAAATAAAAACTAGACAGTAGTCTGAGCGAAACACTATTTGATACATTGTCAGTTCGTTTGTTCGTTGCCAACAGCAATCAATAAATTATTTTTGATGGTTGTTTGACACTGAAGAATAAGTACCTTGCGTTAAACCTGGCGACAGTACAGCTTGCGCTAACGCCGTGGTGCCCGGCTGGCCGGCGTGCAAAGTATTATTCACTGATCCACTATCCAGTTCTTGTATAGGCGATAGTACCAGCGCCCCGAGTACTGGTACCTCGTTTTGATAACCTTGATGGGCCATAATTACCCCCATATTTTGCATGCCCATGGCAATCCTGTTCTCACGGTCCATGACTTCCTTTGTAACATCTGGGGTTGGGATACGAGGTCGATTACGTAGAGTAATAGGTATAGCGGATCCGTTGCTTTTTTGACCACCTGTAATATATAGCAATCACTCTAAAGCTGCAACTCTTTTATTTTATCCGCTTATGATATATTTCTGTTTACTGTTAATTTTCTGAACGTTTAAGAATAATTAAAAAAAAAACGACTGAGTTCTTTTGTTGTATAACGTCATAAATAGCACCGCTTGTTAACAAGAGGTTTTATTTTTACCTTGTTTTACAATTCTAACTATTAAGAGCTTACAACTCTACCTGCTCTACCTACTTTTCTATGTATAAAATAACTATATCTTTTATTACTTGTCATTAATGCTTTTATACGTAAAATGCTAATGGTAGGCGTTTTATGATCTATGCTTTCGTCCAGCAGTGGACCGCACACGGTTGATAAATACATGCTTTTATACAATGTTCTATGTAAAAGCCGCTAATGATATAATTATAGTAGACTAATTAGGTAATAAGTTAAGCACTCTTAAGTAATACTTATATAGATTATAAATAAAAAGAAATATATAAATAGTATTTAACTACTTACTTACATTAGAAAGCAATAGTTTAATTATACTTATGCAAAATATATGTCGTATGATAAATGCCTCAAAATATTGATTGTAATAAACCTAATTGCAAGTATTAAGTGATGATTATATTTAAATTTCGATGTTTTAAGGTCAATAAGGACTGGATGTTTCTTTCTTTTCTTTCGAACCGGTGCTAGTGTGTAGTTTGACTATCAATAAGCAAGTGTAATGCTTCAATATTGAATAAAGTATTTTGATTTTGAATAAAATAGACAGTGTTAAAAGATTGGTCACCGTGTTTGGAGTTCTGGCGATGCTGTCCTCTGCCTGATTTCCTGCCAACCAGTCTTTCATAGAGCGACATTTTATGGTGTTGCTGTGGTACACCTACTGGTTGGCCAGCCTCCGGACTGGAGTACACAACGGAGTTGTGACGGTTTCTCCCAAACAATCCACCTGACGAATATGCTGTAGAAGCTGACCGCACAGAACCCATTCTAGAGATTTGTCTTTGAAACCAATTTTTACGTCGCTCTACCAGTGGTGTATCCACGCTTTCCTAAAAAGCAAATATTAATATTACTGACACAATAAAAATCGATACTGACTACTACTACAATAATTAAATTATGTTTTTCTACGAATTGTGTGGTTTATTTTTAATTAATGTATGTGCCGAAATAACAAACTAATAAATATTATGTGAGAAAATAACAAAACTTGCGAGCAATATAGGAGATATTTTATAACTAATTCAATAGAATATTAATTATGATCATGGTCCGTTATTTTATCAAGATATATTTAGTGCTCAATCATTGACTTTTCTGATGAGAATGAAGAATTGTGAACAGCTGAACGGTTATTTTATATAACATCGTCAATGTATTCGGTAATTGGTTAATGCGCGATATTAAAATTTAATGACTGACGTAATCAGCGTAGGTTTCATCATGACTTTTCCTCGGAGCTTGCACATTAGCATAAACGGCATCTTCCGCTTTCACTTTGTAATGGTCCGCGGAGCACGGGGGTTCGTGACGTCGGTAGTGTTCCGAGGCCACGGTGTATGGTAAGTCTTTGGGAACGACCTCTTCCCAGTATTGATCCTTCAGCAGTTCAGGGTGCTCTTCGTGCATTTCATCGACAATCATGTAGGCTGCCTGAAAAAATAAAAACACATGTTTTGACAATTGTTTCCGAATCGGTGGCAGTTTTAACTTTAATTCTAAATCGTGGGGAGGCAAAGTTTGAATTGGATCACACTTTATCGCTTTAAAAGTTTTAAAATATTATGACAAAAAAGGGAAGGGAATAAATAATGAGTAAAAAGCAACCTTTATATGTCTGTCGATGAGCCAATTAAGTTCGATATCGTCATCGTCTTCACCAAAAGGATTGATAAGAACTTCAGCTACTTTCAACCATCCCACGTAGAAACAAAACTGAAACATAGATATAGATACTTCATGGTAGCATTTAATAAAATAAAATTATTAATAATCAATAACAAATTTCCTTCAAACTATTTTATTGTAATGTATTTATTTAAAGTCCTGCGTAGATATGTACCTGTAAGGCTGTGAAAAGAGGAAAGTATACATCGGGTTCGTATTTAGACGTGCTGCCGGGCGCTGGTGGAACGAGCTGCCTTCCCATCAGAGCAGCTACGAAGTACGTATATAGAGCTAGAGTTACCACCTGTAAGCAGTTCTTTAATCAATCTATACCCATAACATAAGCATTACATAGCCATCTCTGTTCATTTTTTGAAAATTCGATATAATGAGTTGTGCTTAAGAATAAAGTGATCGCCTTGCCTAAGTAACCGTTAGTGTTGCAATGTTTAATTTGTCGAGATTCGAATGCTCGATTTGTCAAACGCCAGAAGACCGTACAAACTAGTTTTCACGATAAATTAGGATATTTCTCAATAAAAAAAAGTCTATAGCGTTATGCGGAAATTGAACAAGTCAAGTTTTTTTATCAGGTAAATTATAAATTAGTAAATGGATCTCTAGATCTATCCATTAATGGATTATTCCTCATTTCAATTTATATTGAAACCAGGGTTTGAATCCAGAACCTTGGGATAGACAGGCGTATTAACTAGATTAAACAGATATTCAAAATGTGTTCTGTAAAAAAAGATTCCCGGACAGAATATTATCTACCCGCATCCAACGTCACAGCCCTCTGTATGAAAGGGACATAACAAACATTTGAAATAGAGGAGAAGATGAAACAAAACATACATAACGAAGAGATATACGAACGAAAATCTTTTACAAATTGTAACAAGAAAAAATTGCTCGATGACTATAAAACTAGGCAAAGAAAATGATAGGTCATGTATCACGACACGATGACTTGTTAATATTAATAACATAATTAAGGATAATTAGTCAATTGAACGATGCATGCCTATACTTTATAAGGAAAAAGACGAATAGATGATATGCACAAAATATATTAAATAACAAAATGCAGTTTATAACTATTCAAGGGAATAATAAGTAAATACTTCATTTATAATTACTCCAACAACAATGTATCAAGGGCAACAAACTTAAGAGTCATAAGCTTAGATTAAAGAGACAAATAATAAAAATTTAAAAACTGTAATCGTAGTTGATATAAAAAAATGTGCGGTCGAGGGGCCTCCGTCAAGAACGAAGTTCTATGCGATATTTTTTTATTATATTACTGTATTTTTTTCACATCAAAAAGCACCTCACCTTTAAATCTCTCTCTCGAGCATCGTTTTTTGTAGCATTTGGTATGCACAGTATGAACGCTATTTCGTTATGACATGACCTTGGGCCATTGCCATTTTACTCTACTGTAAGCCACGTAAAAGAACTTCGTTCAAATACATTGTCTTGAAGATTACTGACGGTGTAGATAATGTTATTTGAGGTATAATAATAATTAATTATAGATTGTTCGAATTTTTCTATTAAAGTATATACATATGTGACGTGTTGTTAAATTAGAACAATGAATGTTTATTAGAGATGCGCCGAATATTCGTTAGGTATTCGGTATTCGGCGTATTCGGCATCTTTTTCACTATTTGTATTCGGCCGAATTATTCGGTTTTCGTGCCGAATATATTCGATTATTTGGTTCGAGTATTTCTATTTCCTTAGCCACACGAAACAGTATAGAAATGAAAGACAAAACGTCTTATGTAAGTTTCATGTTATATTATAAATCAAAATTCTATGAAGAAGCAATTAGACTTCAAATCAAAATTTATCCAGTCAACATATTTATTTTTAACCTAGTTTTTTTATTGTATAGTTAGGCGGACGAGCATATGGGCCACCTGATGGTAAGTGGTCACCAAGTCCCATAGATATATGGCATTGTAAGAAATGTTAACCATCGCTTACATCGCCAATGCGTGACACCTACCCTGGGAACTGTCCCTTGGTTTGACCCTTGTGTCTGTAATTACACTAGCTCACTCACCCTTCAAACCGGAACACAACCTAGGTGGTACCTACCCAGACGAGCTTGCACAAAGCTCTACCACCAAGTAAGTACTGCCAGGAGCACTTAAAAGGACTGGCTAAATTAGTTAAACGTGCATATTTAGACTTATGCTTTGTCCACCAATCAAAAGGGCTTTGGGTTCTTGGTAGAAGACTCTCAGCTGCATAGCTGTCCAATTCGACAGCGATTGGGCTTTTGTAACATTTTGTAGAGGTTTTTCTCTGTTAGTTATAGTTTCACATTCGCTTGAGTTTTCAGCATCAATGTCGTTTGTTTGAATGGCTTATAGAACAAGCCTTCTTCTTACCAATTTACGCGGCAAAACAGTGAAATGCTAAACCGAATAATTCGGCCGAATATCCGGTTCGGTAAAGGTTAAACCGAATAGTATTTGGTATTCGGTTATTCGGTGAAACGACTATTCGGCGCATCTCTAATGTTTATATTTACTGACTGTAAATAAAAATAATATTTCTAAAGTAGTCCATCTACTGACACATATAAACAAGAAACAGCGATCGCATTATTCAAACAATTCATACAATAGTGTTCTTATTTATTTATACATCTTTATCTATTTATAAAGTGAGTTTTCCTCTATAACACAAAACCTATAACGATTACCGCAGATGCAATTCTCACGTAGTGGTTGTGTGCGAATACAAGTTAATCTATTCATTGTGTTGTTCGCTTGAGTTATCATATTATCATGAGTCGCATAAGATCGCAGATTACGTTTATTTATGTTGGTATAATTTAAAATTTAATTGATACATACTGGTAGTAGGTTTCAGTATTTTTTTTATTTATTATGTTATACTTAGTGAAACAAATATAAGCACGCATTTCGAAATTTTAATAAGTCTCGTTATTGTGACTTCTTAGTGTTTAGTGTTTTATAAAAATGATATTTGTAGTAATTATATATAAATATAATAATTACATTATGCTTACAATGTAGTTTTACAGATTTCCCCAGATTTTCATTCTAGTACAAATAAAGAATTTGTTGTTTGTTTTTTAAAAGAAAATCTGGGGGTAAGGCCCACGGCCCAGGCATCATGGTAACCGTCTCCTACACTGACTCACTTTCCTGATTTCCTTCAAATCATAGCACAACAATACATGTGATGTTGCAGAACGATGTAGAAACGGCAGAATAAATGTAAAAGTGAGATAGCAAGAAAATGCAAGCACAATGTTCTACCTTCATTAAAATTCTTATCTCTCATATTTGCTTATTATAATGCAGTAACATATTCTTCAGTCATGCTTATAAATTTTACAATTATTATACTAAATTATATTTCTATATAATAACTATTAAAACTGATACGCAAACTTCAGACGTCTTTAGTAACTAAAGTAAATAATGTGATAGCGATTATTCGAAACTGTATTGATTGAATGAAAAGGAACGTGATGGTTAAATTGGCCCTTGATACATACATCTATATTTTTATCTTACTATATTTTTAATAAAGACGTAATTGTTATTATTATTATTATTTTTAATACTTTATAATTCTCTATGTAATTGACGTTCTGCTGCCTATGTACTAATTACCATGTCTAAGGATCGAAAGATAATGAAATCAATGTCTTACAGCGCCATCTAGAAGCTGGTGTCCAACAAAGGTGATGCCTCCCCACGAAAAATAACATATATGCGCCTACTTTCGTGGTAATCGGCTAACGATGTCGATTATTTTACTCAGACAGAGCACAGCATCAATTTATATTTATATACATACCATCCATTTATATATAATGCAACATCTAGTAGTTATAGTGGGGCTCCAGCTAAAATTACATTCTCAAGTAGTGCTGAATTCGTTCTTTACTGCTCGCCCACGCAAACAAAGAAGATTTCGAAACGTCTGCCTCAATTATATGTTTTTATTAGTTCAAATGTCATTATAACGAAATAACTAGAATTGAACTTTGAAACTAATAATTTACTTCTCGTATAAGCTATTAAGATCTTGATTAAAAAAAGATATACTCCAATGAGGCGATTATGGTGTTGTAGAAAAAAAAAACCTGATTCTATGCGCAACAAACACTATCCTATAAATTACAAGGTTATGTTTTTTTTTTTAAAACATGTGATGTATTTTTATCGTTATTGTTTTTCAATAATATACAATACAATGCTTTATCGCCAATTCCAACGAACGTGATTAAATAAAAAATAATTAAACATCAATTTTAGTAATTTAAAAGCAAGAAAAATCAGGTTTGTCATTAGTGAAGTTTAACTTCATCACGATTTTATTATTTAAACAGGAAACTAAAGTTGAGGGGAATGGAGTTCTTTGAGACTAAACTCTCACTGCCTTCAGCTGAATAAAAGTCTTTTGGATTAATATTGCAGCGAGAGGAACAGTTGAAGTTGACAAAAGTGTAAGGTTTTTCATATATTATTTATTTTGTGGTATACCTAAACTTTAAAGGACAGTAATATGAATATTATTTCAAGCAACATAACTTCTTAAGGATAAATCGACGTCGGAGCATTAACGTCAGAACTAGGAAACCAATGTTTTCTTTAAATGATAGACTTCGCCGGCTATTGGCTTCATTTATTTTTATACTACGATTAGTAAAAATGAGTAACTACACAATTTCTTGCCAAATCTACTCGGTAGAACATATATCACAATGTACCCATATAATAGCGTACGCGATTGGAGCATACTGTTATTATGTACGTTTCGATTTCATAATGATTTAGCAATTCAAGGGATCCTACCATACATATATTTACGTATACTATAGGATTTTCATAAGTCGTCGCAGTGGGCCGCATCTCTTTCTATCCATAAAAATATCATATAGTGGGTTTTTTTATTTCAACTCATGTAAACAGCATGTTTATGTAGTCAATATTTTATTACATTAATTAAGGCAATTAGCACACGTGACAGGAGAAGTCAAAATGAAAGTTTGATTCTCGTCGCACCAAAAGATATCACTGAAAGAGTCTAAATAAAAAGGTGGTCACACTAGCGTCGTGAATGAGAGATTCGCTTAACAAATAAACGGGAAGTAATATGAATACAGTATACTTGTGGATTTATCCGATTATTACTCATTGTCGTAAAATTAAAGTAGTATTGTATGTATATAATATATTCACATTAACCTTCTAGCCTTTAAAATGTAGGAAATACGACTGACGAGCCGGTTTTCGTGGTTTTACTTGCTCGCGCCGCAGGTCGTGGGTTCGATTGCCACCCAGGACAGACTTTTGTGTGCATGGACATATGGGTTTGTCCTGAGTATGAGTGTAGTTAGTTATCTTTATAAGTGTATCTAAGAAGTAGGATATCAGTTGTTTGGTTTCCATATTACAAGCTCTGCTTAGTTTGGGATCAGATGGCCGACGGCCGTGTGTGAATAATGTTCTAAGATCTTATTATTATTATTGTATGTCACAATAAAAAAGAACTTAATTATTGTTTTAAATCGACCGTAAAATAACATTTTCACACCTGATGATAATTCGTTTATTTTATTTTATATTGAATATTTTTTTTTCAATATTTTATTTCTTTAAGCAACTTTTACTTATTTTATCACACATGTACTGTCCTCGTCGGTCTAGTATTTACCTTATCAGGTTGCAAAACTTGAATTTCTTAGTTATCATCCTAGGTTGAACTATAAAAAGGGTTCCGTCAAGAAATCTTTGAATTCAAAAAATGCTAAGAATATCTCTCCAGGTTTGGTTTTGGCTTTCCATTTGTCTACGACAGTGAGGAAAAAGAGAGTGCAATTACTTTGAAATTGGAGATTTAGCATTCAAATCAAATCAAAATATTTTTATTCGAATATACTTTTACAAAGACTTTTAAATCGTCAAACGCTACCATTGTTTCGGAATGTAAATGCTTGCAAGAAGAACCGGAAAATTTGTATTAAAAACTACATACCTACGATTAGTTAGCACAATAATAGGCCTTAGTGGAAGCCTGCTCAGCGGTAGCTAAAGGAATTACGGATCTTTTTTTTTAAATCGTAGCCTATAAATGAGTAACTATTTTATTTTTATTTCTACAATAACTATTATATTACAATTTAAATAGATCATATAATGGACAAGATCAACCAACGATCTGATGAGTGTGTCTTAGTTGACAGCGGTTTATCTCATATAAACGTACATGACAAATACATCCTACGACAAATACCGAATGAATTTACTCAATTAGTTGCGAGCGGAAATCAATCCTTTGTGTTCAGTACTTCACAATACAATACAGTCTCAAAGTATCTATATACTTATATACATATAAATATAATGGAAACGTTTAGGACATCAAATGTTAAGCCCCGACAATTTCTCTTCAACAAGGAAAGTGAAAGTTTCCTAATCAACAAAATATATACTTCACAGGACTTGATTACAATTTTCGGTAACACGCCTTCAAATCGATAAATAATATCTAATTAATAACACTACTGAGAACGAAATCTCAGTGTTATATTTGTATTTGTAAATCATATCCAGGTCGGCGCTGAAGCCAAAACATCGTGAGAAAACGCACGTGTCGGATATAATTCTGATATATCCATATACATATATATACCTCTAGTGTGATGATTCTCGTCAGGAGAGGCCTTCGCCCATAAGTAGGATCTATAGCGTGCTATTTAATTTCAAATAATCGGGACTATGTTAATATTCACATACGGCAAGCAACATTTACTAGCCTGTGTATAGACGAGAGGTACGCACACGGTGTCGTACCCGATAAGAGCTCCCAAGCGTCTTCTTATATCAGAGAGCTCGACCAATAAAGTCTGTACGATGTGGTCGCTTGTTATAAGCCCTTCTTTCCGCGCCCGGTTGATAATGTTCGTCGCCCAAACCAAGGGCATCCAGTATTTCGACATCGGACTCTTGCCGTCCATTTTCTCGAAAACCTTCCTCTCGCTCTCAAGCATCAAGCCTGAAAGAGAAATATGGCATCGTTTTTTACTGACTCCTCTTCAATATAGTAAATGTACACAATTTATCAATTTTTTTTATTTTTTAATTCAAATGGAAATTTTACAAAAACAATTAATAAAATCAAAGTAGAGTAAAACATCGTATTTACTTAATTGCAATTAAAAGAACCATAGAAGAGGAAAATTACGAGCATCTACCTACAGCACGTATGTAAGGAATGTCAGTTTATTCAACAAAGATTTATAGTTACAATAACATATTTCTATAAAGCTAATTAAAATCGCAATATGAATTATTTGATTCGACGACGTGTCTCACCTGAGTCGACGACGTGTTGCCACGTGGGAAATCGTCTTTTAACCCTGAGCGATACTCTCTGCAAGGTGATCACGTAGGCCAGGATTGCATATCTGACGATATTCCTCCTCATCAGACGTCCTGTTTCATCCTGTAAACAAAATAAACATCATTTGGCATGTATTAATTTACGGCATAAGCGCCAGCGTTGCATACATAGCAAAACTACTTAATAATAGATTTAGGTATAGTTTCGGGTAAATAGATCAACTATTGGATTTCGAAGCTGTATTCTATTTAGAAACTTTAGACCAATAATCAAAGCCTCGTCAGCAATTACGTCGATATGGCAAAGATTGGGGTTGGTTGAAACATGGGTGCCCGTAGAATAACCTGATAAACGCACTACGATTGCAACATATTGGTATTTTATAGTTAACATAAGTGATTATAAAAATCGAAATTACGTACTTTAAAAATCTCTCACGAGCACTTTTAAATAACTTTACAAGATTAAAGTTACCACCGTTCCGGAATGAAGATTCTAACAAGAAAAAGCCTTCATTCTTATTATTACATGAGATTTAAATGTAATTAATTGGCATATCTGCACTCCGCGCCATCGTCGGAATAATGGCCTCGCGGTCGCACGATGTTTTCGTGTGGTATACATTTATAGTTTTTAACGATATACGAAGTAGATTCTACATTCACATATTTTATTGTTTCGTATGTACATATTCGACGTCAACATAGCTTATGTATGTCTTGAGTTAGACACCTCGTATTCTCATTCAATGAGTTTTATCTAGACTAATATATGAAGCTGATAATTGTTTGTTTCATCCGGCTAACTTCAGGAACTACTGGTTCGAATTTAATAATAATTATTTTTGTGTTGTATAGTCCTTTTATCGAGGAAGCATATAGGCTTATTTTTATTAATTATATATTTTTTAATTATATGCGAGTGAAACCGGCGGAGGCACAGCTAGATAAAGAAGATAGACATCCAAAGCGAAATTATCAATTGAATAAAATATAAGCTATAGTGACTTTTCATTTACTTTCTTAATATGTTTATTTTTTAAACACGTTACGGCCATCAATAAAATATTCGATTCGTATTACGCATGATTTAAACGGACAGGCCATAAAAATCTAATGGAATCGAAATTCAAGAAAATACTTTTTTTAAATATTATATTAATAAAATATATATAATAGTTAGAAAGATTCGTTATTTAGAAAATAAAACACAATACACACTACAATTTTTCCAAAATGTTCTAAATATCAATTCGAAACGAAGTTAGCCTTCAGGCAACCTATCCGTAAATGGGCTAGGTTGACACAGAGGCGAGTCTTCGTACCCCTGTACATAAATTATTATATAATAGGGAACTGAACATGCTAACGTCAAAACATAATGAACTATCCTTGGTCCCAACTACATACTTGTGAATTTTATTTTAATTTCTATGACGTCATCACAATCAGATATGTAATACAGACGACAGTGCCTCTTATGGTACCAGCTAAAACTTGACTTACAAGTAGTATTTCGTTGTCAGAGTTTTTGTTGTTTATAAATTTAACAAGTTTGTTGTAAAAACATTTGTCGATTTATTTGCGTGTTTATAATATTCAGTAATTGCGACTTAACGCATCGCGTTGCGTAACGTTGTTGTCAAGAATAAATCACAATACTATAACCATTTATTTCTCTATCATCGTATAACATTAATAATCGACAATTATATTTTTATTTAAGCCGGAGACAATTATAGAAAAATGAATTCGCTGAGAATATCGCAAGCATTATATATTAACAGTGGTTTCGTGTATATTAATGTATGTTATTGTTATCTTATCGTTACAAAATAAATCAAAGTCAAGTCAATGTCAAAGGTGTTTACTGTTTAGTAATTAATGTTTAATTCAAGTTTAAGAAATTTAAAAAATATATATATTACTCGATACTATTTTTTGTACGTACATTACAGAAACGACATACCTAATAATGTTCGTGTATGATTAACCTTGTTTTAAGACAAACACCTGTGAAAACTATGAAAATATAATATTACAATAAAGTACGTTTCAATGCAGTTTGTGAGAAAGATAATAAACATTTAAATGAATACCAATAAATAAGACGGCGTCTGTCTTGTAATGCCTAACTTTAAAAAACGACTACATCAATTTACATTAAACTTATAACAAAAATAGAAGCGCATTTCGAAGAAGGCTTAAGTATACATTAATATTATATAAGTAGCTCTACACTTCTAAGTTTCATTCGCTTTTCATGTTATAGTCGATTTATATTCCAGTAATTTCTGTAAAAATATTTCTAAAAAAATCCTTACAGATAATATCGTTTGTTGTGTTATTTCTTTTATAAGCTATTCATTGTGTTTGTGTTATGACAAACGTATTTATAAATATAGTGACTATTAAATTACTAATAAGTCATTGGAATAAATATAGATTTACAAAGTCATTGGTCAACTGCATACTGACTTCCGCAATTTAACATTCATTACTGATAAGTATTTATCTAAGGGTATGACGATAAAAGGTTATAGTCATTCAAATATTTCAACGTGCACGTGGGCGACTCTAGCTGTTACTATTATGAAAATTAAATACTTATAAAAACCCTATTAAGCCAGATAAGCCTCGCCTATTGCATTTTTTATTTAATTAACACTATATTGTATTTACACCACAAGAAGAGAACTTAGAACTAATTAAAGTGTAGTAGAACTTACAATGGGCGATCTTGTAGCTAATAATTAGCTATAACTTTGAGATAACCCAATGAAATGAGAGACGTTAAAATAGAAACCGAACAATGTTGTAACACACATAATATTATATACCTATAAGCTAACACTTTTTTACGTGTAAAAATACTATAATTTATTAATACTTTATAACCAAATTACAAGGCGTTAGGGGAAATCTATAATGAAGGTCAAAGGCCGCATTTTTACTAACTCAACTGTTTTAATTACTAATTATATTATAATAAGTAGGAAACGAAAAATTAATAATACGATTTAAGCACCTCTGGATTTGTCAGCAAGCTGGATTGACCTACTACTCGGATATGACAAGCATAACTAATTGTCACCTACTGGGAATTAGTTAAGCCTTTCAAGGTCAAAACTAAGTATCAAAGTAAAATATACATTGCGATAAATTGTTCAGGTAAAGATACCCCAAATTCAGGCTTTGGTATATCAGAAAGAGCCCAAGCATACAATAAAAATAAATACGTTGAGGCCAAATCTGTAACACTCAAAGATTTTTATGACAGCGAAACTAAAAAAACTACATTGAAAATTCCGGGAATTTGAATTCAGAAGATTGTGATCTGCAGCGTTTGAATCTAGCTAACACCGTAACAGGCAATCTATAAAGTGGGAAATTTAAAAACAAGATTTGAATATTATCAATAATTCATTTATATAAGCCGTACAAATTTGTAAGTAGTAAAATATTTTCATGCCAATATTTAAACAATTGCTGAAGTATAGTTTATGTAACGTGAAACAAAGTCTCAATACATTCTGTTCATAACAAACGGCTTGAGGAAAACCTTAGAATCGGCCACGCGGCGTGAGATCATGAAGTGTGTCGAATCGACAACCAGCCACTTTATACACGGCGTATACAACGCATAGCAATCTTTGTACTGATTGCTGAATGGACACGGCTTTTTACAATTATTTCGCAATATTTTAAAAGTATTGTCTAATTGTATTTGACGATGAACGGCGAAAAACAACAACGGAAAGACTCTTTGATGTGATTCCAACTTTTCAGAATGTCACCAACAAAGTCATAAGACTATTACAGAAACTTTTGTCAGAAACTCGTGTTGAGAAGCTTATATTTGTGAACGTTGTCAACGTAGTTTTATTATAATAATATAATACGGAATAAAAGAATAAAATTTTAATTCAATCAATGTGAATGACTTAGCCTAGCGAACTGAAGATGTACAAAGACAAAGAACAAAGAGAAAACTTTGGCGCTCCTCAGTTATTTGAACCGATTCGCATATCGGTAAGTTATCACAGATAAGGTTAGATTTCCTAGAAAATTTCCCTAAGTTTAATTGAATTTGTTAATATGAAATAGACTACCTCTTTGAAACTACAAACGGATCGGGTACATGTCTTTGTATATTGTATATTTGTACATTATACACAGAACTTTATAATAAGGAATTACCATATATTTACAACCAATAATGATCGAAGATAATATGACAAACGTTCGATGTCGTTAGTGTTCTTAGGACTATAAACTTGACAAAGTCACTTATTTAGTTTTGTGTTTTTTGTGAAAACTTATTTTAATTTAACTTACTATAAATATACGTTCGTAATATAATTTACCTCGCGGTATATCTAAGTTTTTAAAGCATTGCATAGAGTTAATTTTAGTAAAATCACGGACTTGCCCTCTCTTTTCATCGATAGGAATCATTGAGGAAATATATAATTTCCATCCGATATTTATTTAATTATCTACCTCTTTTATGTTTTTTGTATTATTATATTTTATTTATGTACGTATATATTTTTGCAAAGCAATTATGCTCAAATATTCATGCCCATTATATTAAATTGTTTTTATATCGCTATTATATTAACTATACATAGCAGTTGAAACGATGACCAGAATAACAGTCACGTACGCGCAACCATTGTTCTTTTTTCATTATGTCGTAATCAATAAATAAAAGACGGGTCCGACGTGTTCTGTGCAAAAACTAGTCAATATGTAGCGATCGCCTCAGTGTAATCAGTAATTTTAATAAATGCATAATTTTATTTAATTATAAATCTTATTTCATATGACATAAATGTTATGTTCGCTTAAACGCAATACCGTATCGAATCCTTTCTAAAAGCCCCTTATCGTCTGACGTGGTAACATTCGCTTCAGTACCTACAACATACGGCTGAATAAATGTAATAAAATTCGCTATAATGATCAGTAATTATTGTAACTAGAATCTTTTTCACGATGAAACATTCCTAATAAAAGTAATATTGTTTCTCAGTACTGTTGTTTATATGTATTATCTATGGTACTGCAAGACACCAGTATATTCGCTTGGTTTATGAATGTCAAGTCGGCTTGTCGTCCCACAATATGGTTAATAGGAATTGTGATTGTATTCCAGTACTCAAGAAACGAGACTTAAATTCTCTTTGAAGTGTCTTTTACGAGAATATGTGATTATCGATTGTTTGAATATAATACCATTAATTTATTTTTGTACAAAATATTAAAAGAGATGGCGACACTTTAAACTTAAAGAAATAGTCAAGTCGAAGTCTGGTTTGTCACTCGCCATCCTTGAATTTTTTTGGAACGATTACCAGTTGATAAATGTGACGGACTTTTCTTTTAATTTCAATTAAATACGTTCTGGTTTAAACTAGAATAGAAACAATCGAAAGTTTTAATATAAATTCCGACTACGTTAATATCTTAATCTGAAATGTTATGATGCGATGTTACAAGCTTTACACAATTATCGAGTTCAATCAAGCAAAGCAAGAGCAAATAATATATAATATATATATTTGATATCCGCTAATTAGGCTCTTCCATTTGGCGCCCATCACTAACTTTAAAAAAATACATATGTAATAAGGTATTTCTTCTACAGACATATTGAATTTAGAGCGTCGTCAGCCTTTAACCAGTGGTCATAAAACAGCATCATTGTCATTGTGATCATTTGTCGAATTATATTAAGTAGTTGAGAGATTATGCGGGAACATACATACCTGGACCATATATATACATCTGCTGTAGTCAGCTAAATAGTGATGTAGTTTGAAAGCATCCTGTGTATGGGTGACGTTGGAACATTTTAATTATGTTTAAACAGTTTAATTGTGGTTTTTCTTACGTGAGCGAATTGATTGTAAATATATCCTTGATTTTTTCGAATCTTTTTACATATAATAATATTATTTAATATACTTTAAAACATTTAATGAAAGTTTTCATTTTGTGTTCAGTCGTAATCAATTATTTCAATAAATTTATTACAATGTTTATATAAAATAAACAAGGTTGATACTCACGATAGGTCACAGACACATGAATGTTTGCTCCTGCTCGTACTTTAATAATAGTCAAAATCTATTATTGTGCACTCGCCGAGTATTTTTAAATTAGTTTGATTATAATGTCCTCCCAACGGATTTCTGCCACGAAGTTTAATATAAGTGCAATTAGGCAACTGCGTAGAATATATACACAGTACACTATTGTGTGTGCAATCACAGTTGCCTTCTCTATTCCCTCACTCTCATAATCCGGGGTGATGGCAATCCGATACGAGCAGAAAAAGTTCCGGCGTAGTACCAATGGCTTTACGTCCCTTCAGCGGTGTGCATTCTAACTTACAGACTCCGGACTGCTACTGAGAATGTTCGACAGAAAAACTCAATAAATTTTCATAGCCCGACTTGGGTTTTGAACCCGTCTTGGTTATTTACACCTGGACTACTATAGCTTGATAAAAATAACACAGTGAAATTGCATTGGCGTGTCAAATATCTAGTGATCCGACAAAACATTAGTAGTACCAATTGCAATATTTTGTGCGTTCAAATTCACGGGCGTCAAACGTTAACAACGCTTGTAATAAATCACGGCCGTGTGTTTACATTAGATATGTTTTCATAGGGTGGACTTTTGTTCACATAAATAAAACCTATTATGTTTTTATATAAGTTTAGATAAAGTTATATAAAAACATGAAAGATGTCTATCTAAGCAATTCAAGCCATTGAAGCTCTCAAGTACTGCCTTTTTTTCTGACTTAATGATTATCATTGCAATATTAGCAACGATAATATATTAGTGAAATAAAATTTAAACCTCATTACAGAGCAGTCTTTAATTTATAAAACGTGTGGATATCAAATCGATACGTCTATGCTACGTAAAACGTTTAAGTTAATTATGTCCTGGGAACTTGTTGCAGGTGTTGATAAGAGAACTGCATTTTTAAATCAGCTCGTTAACACACCAACACAGTGTTTATTCATTTTCCTAGTTCCGAGGGGCGGAACGACTTAGTACTTGACGGTAAAGTAATAACAATTTTCTATTGAGTAAATAATTGAATTCAAACTTCACGTAGTACACTTTGTTAGTTGGATAGATATGATACGATACGATAGCGAACATGATAGCATTAAGAGGTAGCATCAGGTAATTTTCTCGACTTTAAGCTTAGTTTAATGAAACGTCTAATCAGACGCGTTACTTTATTTACACTTTCTGAACCGATTCGCATATAAAATAATACAACACAATAAAGTAAGACTTGTTGATCCACCAAGGGTTAAGCAACCTCACCAATAGTTCTACAAATAATTATTTATTGGACATATATAACAATTTGGATTCAATAGTTAACGGTGCATTGACAATGATAGAAGTATTTTATGGCCACATTTTAGCGTCTGTATCAAATAAATATTGATTGAAAATATCCTAATACAGTTGTAACAAGCATACTAAAATTAATATATGACAGCTAATTCATATATTTTGCCTGTACAGTACAGTACTGTAATTTTTAGGGTTGGAAGTTCACGTCCGTAGGGTTCACCACAATAGATGTCACACCTCGATGTTACGTAACACTTTGGATGGTGACAAGCGAACGGCGCATTTTTATGGGAAGGCTAAGGTGGTGTAGACAAAGTTACGTCGGTTAATGGTTGTCGTATTATGACAAAATGTCTATGGAAACGAAACTGGACCGACAACTGGGCTTGTTGATAAAGTTTTCGACTTTTTTTTTATAGCATAAGTAGGCGGACGAGCAAATGAGCCACTTGATGGTAAGTGGTCACCAACACCCATAGACATTGGTATTGTAAGAGATCTTAACCATCGCTTACATCGCCAATATCTTGGAGATAAGCGGGACCCTGAGTGGTGATTCATGGTGATTTTCAAAAGCGGCAAGCCACTAATAGTAGGTACATCAGCATCAGGGGTTTTACACTTTTTAGGCCAGGGAATACACTACGCGGTCGTACGGAATACGTCTCTTAAAGATTTCGTCACAATCTAATTTTTTTGGAACGTATAGAAAATAAATATTTACAGAGAATTATTTATTTAGATTTTCAAAGGCCTTTGAATTTACCGGAGTTCGTAATAAGAAAATACCAATAAGAAAATACCGCTTGTGATATAATCCTGAAATAGTATCAGACATAATACGCATAAATATTATTACAGACCAAAGGAGCTAGCAAGCTATTGATATCGGATAAAATATATATAGGAAAGAGATATTGAAAAAGGCTTATACTAAACCGTTTAAAGCGAATTAAATTAGTTACAAACTGCAAAGTGTAATAAATTTCTCTAGTCGTACAACTGATCCATTATGGAAACTTGCTAATTAAAATAAATTTTAATTTAAAAATGATATTCATACTAATTACGAGTATGTCTATAATTTTAAGTTACAATTGATTTATCTTTTGAAATATTATTAATTGGTCGAGACTTTTAATTATTTATTAAAATACAAATTTATTTTTTAAATGTTGCCAGTTGACTTTTGTTTGATTGTTTAGTTAGATATTTAATCGTTATGTATCTTCCTCACAATACTAACTTAACAGGGATATTTAAATTGTTTATAAATGATAGCGAGCTAAGTAATAGTTTAAGGAGATTGAAGCCGCTAGCGAAAGCTGTTGTTAGTAGATGTGATGCTTTTTTTGTAGACAATTTTCTTTCGTATATTGTAAGAGGTTCTCAGAGGTCACATTAGTCCTCAGTCACTGGTTCAGTACGAACAAAGTAACCACTTTTTACTTCATTTATTCGTCCCCATCCCTTTATATTTATTGTTATTTTGCCCCTTGTGCCGAAGAAAACAGAAACATAAATTACCAAACAAGATCTTGACGTAATATTACGAATAAAAAAGTTAAAATTCAGTACTTTTTTTTAGTAAAGGTTAAACAAAATATCGACATGTCAGTATTTTTCGTTTGAGGACGGATGTTTATAATTATTGCTATTTCCTGTGTCATCGTTTCAGTAATGTATGTATTCCACTTGAAAGTGCGTTGTTTTATAAACTAGTTATTTTTAAGTGACTGGACGCTGTTATTTAAAAAAGGTTACACAAAGTTAATTTTTGACTTGATATTTCTCCAAATGTCAATCTTAATAAATGTGTACAGATTTTAAAAATAATCGTACAGATTCTGATGCCTTTTTATGTAAAAATAAAACGAAATACTTTTAATCTATATATATAAATGTAATAAATACGTATTGAAGGGTTTTCGAAAATCTACCCCCCAAGAGGTTGAAAGTTTGTATTTTTGAGGTCATTTTTGATGTAAGAGGCATGAAATTTAATTAATTTTAAAGCTTCTGAGTAAATATTAATGCATACTTAAACTTATTTTGTCATTTTTGAAAATTTAACCCTAAAAGAAATGGGTCGGAAACTTTAGTATAAAAAAGCCTGGTTTCAAAATGTCGGCTCTAGTTTATCTATCTGAGTTTCTTTCGCCGGTGTTCAGGGCTGGGTGTATCTTTTCCGAACCGGTGGTAGTTTCTATTTTGACTATCAATAAGCAAGTGTAATACTCTAATGTTAAATAAAGTATTTTGAATTCGAATTTTGATGTGGCAAATGACTCAAGATCTTCATCTTTTTTTGCACAAAAATTAAAATGGGCACAAAAAAGCTACCGTCGTTTTAGGAGCAGTGTTGGCGTTACAAAAATAATAACAAACTGAATATGTCGCAAATAAACTTTGCGGTAGGTGCTGCAAACTTGCCTTGAAATTTTATCTACGTTGAAAAATCTGTGCTGTTCATATAACCTCTAATAAAACGAATATTTATTGTTCACAATGAAAAATTCACTCCATTGTTTAAAACAAATTAATTATTTTCAACTAGTTTTTATTTAACTCTTTGCACGGAAAACGAATTAACGTTTTTCTTAGAAATATTTTAACGGACTTCTTTGTGGTCTTATGAATAGACAGATTTTTATTTTTCTAAAAAAATACTTTATACAGAATGTTATACCCAATAACAGAGTAGTTGCATTTGAAAGCTAAAGTAACAAACAAACATACAAATTCACGTTTGCTTTTAAAATATTAGCAAGGATATATAGGCTGATTTGATTATGAGATGAGTGGGTGGTGCCCTACCCGAAGAAACACGTCTGACAATATTCGTTTAGATCTCAACATTAATCTTTGGCCACACTGGTAGATTTTTGAGTTTTCGGAGATTAGACGAAAACCAAAACTTAAAAAAATGTTTACGGTACACGAATACAATAAAAAACAACATCGAATAATATATTAATTAAATAAGTCTATCGTATGTACCTAACATACTTCAAGTCATAATAATATAAGCATGGCTTGTCGCTAAATGCATGTACAGTAGCAGCCGTTAAATTTCCCATTGAGTCAACAGTCATTAGTACAATGTATCGGACATCGAAGGTTCGTTTGAAAGTTTCATATTTGTTTCGACAGGCGCAATTACAACTAATTTTAACTCAGAAAAATATATGTTTTATGTCAATATTTGTTTCCTTTCGCTTCATGAAATACTACAAACGTCGAAATCTTAGCTTAAAACAATCCATCTATATTCACAAATATAAACACGTTTTTTTCGTAACGCCTCACTGAAAAAACTTATATACCTATAATATTAATGTTGGCTACATTCATAAAACTTACACCAAAAGATAAATCGCGTTTCGTAGAAAGTTTAAGTACGTAATATAAGTAAACTGCGCTTTATTAGCGTGAATGCGTTCATGTTCTTGTAAACAAATTAAATTTTATTTAGTGCGAATTATGCGATTTCATACATATTAAAATACAGTTACATTTAGAGGCAATACATTATAAAAATATTTTATTAAAAGCCATCTTGTAATTTTCTCTAACAAACCTCGGTATAACTAATGGGTAAACATTTACCAACAATAGGCACCGAACGAAGCAACGAGGCTTTGTGAACTAAACGCTCGTTGTACGAATAACACGACAATTTAATGCAATTATTAGGAATCCCGGTTAGCGCAGCTTCAATTTAAATTCGCTATTCAATTTTAATGAACCAGCCGTATACCCTTAACCTTTTGATGTAAATATGTAATTGTAAAACATTATTACAAAATAGTTTATATCTTTATCTTAAACTAAATTAAAAACACACCTGGAACTCGGATCCAAAACTTTCCCAAAATATATTTAAATTTCCCAAAATTGGTTCGACGGTAAAATCAGTCGGGTCAATTCTAAAATGTCTGATCTAGAAAAACAACTAATTAACACGGTATCACATTAAAATGTTTATATTTTATCTTAAATTAATTCGCAATGTAAGAAAAACTATTTTAGGAAATAATCACGGGATTACGAGATAAATTCGTCTAAGATTATATCAATTAGTAGAGCAATTACCGTGTTTATCGTCAAGAAAGAAAGAAAATCGTCGCCACTTTCGGTAACAATTAAACAAATAAAAAATAGTGTAGAGTAATAAAAGAAAAAGAGTCGTGTCTTTTCTGAACATCTGATCAATAGAACAACAGGATCCTTTTAGGTATTTTTTTAAAAAATATACTTTTTCAAAGAATTTATGAATTCAAATGGGGTTTGCCCAGGCTTAGGACTACCTTTGAAGAGGAGGAGGAGGAGGAGGAGAAGGAGGATTTCTGTGCAGGCTATTGGAGTAGTTTTCTCAAAGGTTTTTCATAATCGTCAGATATTAAAAATCATTACGAAAACATTAAGGGATATGAAAATTTATCTCTTGTCTAAATTTTAACCCGAAATTTTCGCTTAAATTGATCAAGCGTGATTTATTTTAGTAGAATATCTCACAGTATTTGTATAACGGATATTTGAAACTTAAAAATGTCAGTTTTCAAATATGTTACAAATTAGTAACGAACCGAAACTGAAACGTATTTCGTTCAGTTTCGGTTTGGGCGAAAATATTTTAACGAGCGCAACATGATACTCTGTTAGTTTAAAAGTACTGAATGCATTTCAATCAAGCTGAGCCGTGAACGTGATACATCCTATCTTACTTATTAGTTTCACAAAGTTTACAGCGAGAGTAAATTTAGTCAAAATCTATATTTCGGTTCGTATTCGCCGCGAGCAAAGTAGCCGTCATCGCATTATAATATAAATAATATAATATTAGTTACACGCGTCACGTGTCACGTGCATCAAGTTTCGTGACAGTTTATAATCTGTCAGCTCAACCTTGACCGGAATGCAAAAACTTAGTTTGCATTTCACTTTACATTAATCAAATAAAAACATTACAAACAACGCAATTGGCACATAATTGACTTCGTTTTAAATGCAACGTATTCAATTAAAGGTAAAGGTAAAGTCATAGTTTCAATTAAATTCACTTTAATAAAACATTAATAACACATTGGACAATCAATACTTTCATATTATACGATGGCCTATCCTTGGAATAATTTTCACGACCCGGTCGAAAGATCTATCTGTAGGCGCGAGAGTGACATCTCCGAAATAAGGTGATGTGTATAATATGTCGAAATGGAGATGGCTTACATTCGATCGATTTCATTAACATTATACAAATTGATGCATTAAACGCTTACGGAAGGACAAATCTAATTTATACCGCCACTTACATTATATAAATCGAAAGCATTATTATAAGTCTTACTTCGTATTGTGTTTCCCGATTTGAAGAGTGAGTTAGCCAATGGAACTACCGAAACAAGGGACGTAACAATTTAGTTCTAAATGACGGTGGCGCATTGGCATCGTAAGAAATGTATAATATTTCTACAGCGCCAATAACTATGGGCAGTGGTAGCCGCTTTCCATTACATGAACCATTTGCCAGTCCACCAGTAGTATATAAAAAAATACAATTATTATTAGAAAAATGTTAAACAATATCTTGTGTTACTTTTTTAAAGTAATATAATAATCTCTTTAAAGATATCCTCGTTGTGAAAATCCAAGTAGGTAATTCCGAGAAGTCTTCCTTCTCGGAATTACACAAACACAAGGTGTCGCTGATTTGCCCTCAGATTTGTGGAGATTACATCGTAAAAGCATTGTGTTTAAACAGTAACGTCTTAGGTAAGATTCGACAAACATGATAAGATTGAACGGTATAATTTAGCAAATAGAGACCAGAAATAGTCACTTTTATGCAACAAAATCTTTTTGAGACCATATGCATAATACAAATTAACATATCGCATATGAATTGACTACGCCGTGTATTGGCAATGATGAGATTCCCTAGAGGTATTTCCCAGGACGGAAAATTTAAATACGAATATACACGCACAAAACTCAATTTATTCGGTTTTGATTGGCAATTGGCAGCATATGTTATCTATTTGTATGCATTGCAAAAGTAACTTATTATTTACGTACTTTATACGTTTTAGTTATTTTGAAAGTGCGTTAAAATGAGATATATAATGGAATATTAATAAATATTTTACCATTATTGAAAAGTTTAAATTATTTTATATTATATATTTTTAAAACAAAACGAGTTTTCATTTAATATTTGTATTAAAATTAATAGAGTACAATTAAGTCAGGCTGTGTGTGTGATTTGTTGTTTTCCAACTAGCATTTATATTCGACGCTGTTACGAATAAATGTTTTTAAAAAAACCTTAATTATCTCCTTTTGAAATTATACGTCGGAAAAAAATACGATTTCTGACAATGTCATACTTTGTATTTTTGATATATGACACGAAATAAACGTGTGTTATACGTTTGTACCCCCAGCCTGTATTGGAACAGCTAGGTGGAATAAGTATTTTTTCAAGAGGAGAGAAGACGATTTTTGGTTTATGGAAGTCACATAAATATCGATTTGAAAATATTTAAGATAAAACACTGATTACGTTTGAATAAAAAATTATATAACCTGAGAAGCAAAACCAATTTGAAAATATTTCCGCAAGATATACAATGAAGTAAATGTTTAGTATAAGAACAATAGCAATGTAACATCATTTTGACGTGACAACGTCTTATAAATTGGTTTGCCGGGTGACACTTCAAGAAACTGCGTTACGCTCCGCTCACGTTATGCGCTCACAATGAGAGCGAGTGAGAGGCACGCGTCCCTTCCACTCGGGCATGGTTAGCCCGCCTAAGAGCGAGAGAGACAGACATAAAAAGTGAAATTCAGTGCGAGATTCTTTGTATAAATTAATGTTTTAAATATAATTCTTTGTATAAATAAATGTTTTAAATTGTTACTATTATTTCATCCTTCTTCCTATTATACGAATGAATATTCACATTAAAATTATTTTACCACTCAAAGTCGTTGTCACGTAAAACTTTCGCCCGTATACCGACTTTACAGGCAACCAATTTTTTACATTAAAAAAAATATGTCTAATAAGTTTGTTTGTTTATCTATACTTTAGTTAGCTAATACTGCAACCATTTAATCTTTGACATTATATATATATAACTGTATAATATTACCTAGACCTTTTGAGGTTACAGTCATTTCCGAAAGACGACGAATTATAATATTTAAAATATATAAACATATAATAATGTTATTGAATAAAACTATTATATTTCAATACAAGACATTATTTAAATATATGTATATATAGATTTGTGTATATAAATAACAAATTATTACAAGTCAATCACATACATATTAATGAATACATATAAGCAAATCGCTAGCAAAAAAAATCATATTCGTAACATTTAATTAACAAGAACAATAGCCACGTCAGTTGAACGCAGATGTAAACATCTCAGATATGATAAAAACTTCGCATCGTGTTAAATACAAAAATAATAATTATTAATTCCTACATTATACTTTACCTTGTAAGCGCTTCCCATTCACAGTTCGTTGGACAGCAAACTATACACCACCTAAAAATATTTACTACGAAATATAATATAAGTGTAATTTTCTAGAATAATTCGCAATGCAATTATTCAATGTTTATGATAAATAAAGGATTAAAAATCAGCTGTTTATATATTTGCCACGTACGTATTGTCTTCTCAAGCAATGGTTAAATAATGGTGGAATTAACGCTGGTTTTAAAAAAACAATGATTGGACAATGGTTTGACGATACGGCTAAAAAGTTTACCCATAACACTGGTGGCTTGATTAAAAACATATTATTATATTCGGAATTTCTCAGTGTAATGATACTTTAACGATTAACTTTATTTACAAATATTTAATAATTAAATAAATACTTTGCTCGTATTTTAACAATATGCAACGTTTGATCCTTATGTATCTATCTATGTATATATGTCCTTATAAATCTCAGATATGTGTAGATTGCAATTAATTAAAAATATATTCACCTAAGTGATAGAAGTAAACACGTAAGGGGAGGTTGCAAAAGAATTAAGCTCTTATCGCAATCGTGGCAAAAGTGCATAATATGACTTTACGTGATATGAAAACTATTGATTTTTCTTCGACTTCTTTATAAATATAAATTCAGGTCGCATTGAAATCAATACACTATGACTTACGGTGTACTCAAATTGACAATTTGTGTTTGTGACTCTTTGTAACGCACCGTTGCAGTTGTATAGCTTTTGTTACGAAGATTACGGAATTATTTATTCCCCAACGCCTGTTCGTGCTGTCTATTTGCCCTACAGCGGAGTACTTTATATTGGTGTTTTTCTTCTTGTTAATGGCTTTTAATTGTGCCAATATTGCTTTTAGTTGAATGTAAGACTGAAAAGCGATCGACATATTATTGTGTTGACATAGACTGTGTGTGCCGTTTCAAACATTCTTCCTCATGACCTTTTTGTCAGTTACCGAAAATTTAAATACATATTAAATCTTACATATTGACTAACATTGATTTAATTTTCATTTCAGTCTTATTTTTTACAGTAATTAAAGTACCCAATATTCTAATTTAGTATTGATTTCTTTGCCAAATTTTATTAGTATACATCCAGTATAATTGTGTAACAAATGTTCATACTTACAAACTTTCACATTTATAATATAAGTAACACTCAATATATTTATTATAAATAGATTTTTTATAATATATATAGTCTAATTAAAAGTAAGTACTCATATTTATAACTATTAATATTTTAAGTTTTTTTAGTATCTTTATAAGCATGCAAATATCTCATAGAACTAATTTATTTAACCAAAGCGTATGGAAGTCACGAAGATAACTTTAATTTTAAATAAATTCTGTGACTATTCATCTGGTTAATTAAAATGTAGTTTGTCTTTTAGAATTCCTATGTAGCAGCTTTTGCCATTTTCTCTTAGAATATTTATAATTAGGTAACTAACTACATTTCTACGTTTGTCATATTTCTTCCTTTGTGAATAAATAAAGTATATTGCGTTTAAAACTCATTTTATCTCGCAATAACATTCACCACAATTCTAATTAAAACAGTGTTACAAAAAGTCAGTACTACGGAGCTTTAAATGCAATTTTGATTATTAAACATTCCTATTTTATTCCATCGTGAAATAGAAAAGTAATTTTTTAATTAATTTTACAAAATCACTTAGATAGTGCATCGAGGACGAGATTCATGTTGAAAGATCGCGTCCAATGTAATTTCGTTTACAGATGTGTAGTTTATTAATTCCTAGTCGAACTATTGATTCTTGAGTCGCGGCCACAATAAAACTTTCAGAGTAAACGTTCTTACGTCAATACAACAGGGGATTTTACAGTAAGTCACGTGACCCTTCACGTTTAGACGATAGTTCACAGCGAATCAACAGACAATTATATTATGATGAAATCACTACATATCATAAAACGAGGTCCCCCCGCGATTCCTGTCTGTCTGTATGAACGCGATAAAGTAAAAAACTACTGAACGGATTTTCATAAGGTTTTCACCAATGGCCAAAGTGATACAAACGGAAAGGTATACGTGTATAATTCATTAATGTTTTCTGTAAATTGGTTGAAATATGACGATAATTGTTGAAAAAGTCGGAAAAATACGAGCCTATTGGGAGCTTTCATCTAAAACGCTGTAAAATCCCTTTGAATTATAACAAAATAATGTATGGTGAAATTGTTCCCCTTTCATAGATCTACAGAAAAGTCCGCGATGGCATATGTCTATCTCTTACGGATAGCTAACTATACCCACTTTGATGTTTCAAAAATGATTACATAATAATGTGATAATGGGAAAGCTATAAAAACGGATATGATATTAATTATTATCAAATTAAATACATTAACCCATCTAAATTTTTTAAGTTAATAATAAAAATTATTATTTATTTAAACTTGCACATTTGCGTTTACATTTCTTTTTATATATAATAAGACACAACACTAAGTAGCATTTACTAAAAATAATAGTTTTTATTTATTCGGTGACTGGAACTCACTGTCGTTCATGGGTTATTTAAATAACCTGTATTAAGGACAACAATTAATTTAAATTAACATCTTAGGAGTTACCGTCATTTTAAAACTATCGCGCACTAAATAAATTCAAGCGGTCCCACACCGATCATACTAACGCGTGATGCAACCACCCCGCGTCCCGCTGTTGCCCACTGTGGCTAAAATCTTATACAATACTACGACCGCTTTTTTTAGGAATAATTACTCTGCTACTCGGGCGAAGCCGGGGCGGGTCGCTAGGTAAAACATAAAAAGCATTCGGATCTCACTAGAATTTTGGTCTGTTTTAATATAGGATTGCAATACTATCGTTCTATCAAAATATTTAAGTGTTTGCGAAGAATGGAATTGTCAAAATATCCAAGCTTGCGACTTAAAAAAAAACCAAAATTAATCTAGTAAAACTATTATTAACATAAAAATACGATTCATAATCTTTGTTTTGCTTTTAAAATGACTGTTGAATGCAATGTTGTTTTAACGCAAGCTGTTGATTTGCGACCGAAATTGTTTGCATATCCAATACCCGCTTATTGTCCTACCGCAGAGTGCGCTTGCCGTGTTTCGACATAGCGATGCGCTGTGGAACAACGAATTAAATGATATGAATGTTAATACACCAGCATAACAATCATTCAAATATTTAGCTAGTCATTTAAATTGCTAACTTACCCGCCTAAAAAAAATACCTACAATATTCTCGGTTATTTTAGTTTGGTTCTTTATTTATAGAAAAGGAAAAGTTTATGATGAAATACGAGTTATGACAATACTAGTTCGATTTAAAAAAATGTGCAGTCGGGGGACCCCCGTCAGGAACGAAGTTCTGTGCGATATATTATCGACTGAAACCGTGTTTTAATATGTAGATTTTAATTGATTATATTACTGTATTTTTGTCACAGCATAAACACCAAAGAAGTGGATCTTTTATATCGCCTAAATTACCATCGCCTAAACGACCAACGGCATCGCATCTTGTAGCATTTAATGCACAGTATGAATGCTATTTTGTTATTTTTATTTTATTGCATAGGAAGGCGGACGAGCACATGGGCCACCTGATGGTAAGTGGTCACCAACGCCCATAGACATTGGCATTGTAAGAGATGTTAACCATCGGTTACATCGCCAATGCAACACAACAATAGCAAGTATTGCTGTTTTGCGGTAGAATATCTGATGAGTGGGTGGTACCTACTCAAACGAGCTTGCACAAACCCTACAACCAAGTAAATGACATTCCAATAGAAAAATCTTGATTTATTTAGACTTACACCATTTTAAGACTTATACGTTAATTTACGTTTTCAATTTCAATTAAGATAAGCTATGTTTAGTTTAGAAAAGACTTTCTTTTTTACATAAATGCGAAAACATTTTAGGTGGATAAGTCTTTGTCTGGCTAGATCAAATAAAATACCACTTTTAATAGACAGCGACTGTATGCAACGTTTTTTAGAATTAAATAAGTACTTTATTACTCGATTTAATCGTCATATTTTTCTTCTGTCTTAATATTGTGACATTTTCGTTTCATAAAGAAAAAACGATGTAAAAATATGTACCTATTTATCGATAGCTAATTCTAACTTCTTAAATTGATTAAGCAAACAAAATAATTGATTATAGTTCCTTGCTTTTGAGGGCTTTCTTTGACCTTTGTTATAAATTCTTAATGTTCCAGTTTAATTAAATATCTTAAGAAAAGCACCAACCTTTATTTAATAAATTCAATAAGAATAATTACATAAAATAGGAAGCACTTGAAGGTTGAATTCGCTTTGTTCGAAAATAAATAAATGTTCGCATCGGCAACAATAAAAATATTATTGTTTAGCATTCGCATGACATCAGCTAAGTTTTAAGTTTCTGGCAACATTGTTTTAATCTTTTACACTGACGTCGGACGCCACGACGTACACGGACAACTGAAGTTAGTCCAAATGCATTTTTTTTTATAGATGTCAAATAAGCAGACAGACACAGCGATTTTTTACATTGTCAACTGTAGTAAAATTAAATCAGATCAATGAAAATAATAACATATGCCATTCTTATCTAGAAATAAGGAATGATATATTGATAGGCAATGTCGATGTCGTCACTTAGTGGTGTAGTGACGTTCGTGAAGAAAAAACAGATTATACATAATATTGCGTAATGAAATATTAAAGTAATAATTAACATAAAATATGCAATATAACCAACATACTGTTAAATTACGGGGTACCTATTATATTGTTACTTGTACATGCATATGGATGAATGTAATTATAATAAATACATGCAATGAATATGATTACGAAATATAATTAAGCTATTTACATGTAAAGGGCAAGGTAATGTTGAATGTTTTAACAGTTTTGAAAGTTTTCTTAAAGAATAGTGTTACCATAATAAAGACTTCCATGGACTTGTACACTCAACAACGAAAAGGTCTAAATAAGCGATTATTTACCATATAATGCCTCTAGCCTTTATTTAAAATATAATATATGTTTTTTGATTTTTATAAACAAAAAAAATAACCTAAATAATAACCTAACCTAACCTAAATTAAAAACTATTTATCACAAAGCTTTCCCGTAGATTTTTCCTCCCGCATTAAATATTTTTATTGGCCAAACGTGTATTTCAATTAAATGTAAAATTGTGAATAATATATTATTGCTAAAAATGTTCAGAAAATGCTTTAGACAATATATATGACAAATTAATATTTTTTATGCTGACTGTACTTAAAAAACAAAAAAGTTACGTCTGAACGTGTTTTGCGTGTCGGCGTATCATCTCAGTGACAACAATCAACGTAGATTTAAGAATATCGCACAGTTAAATATAATGTAGTTAAGAACATAATACCAGTTTATTAATACTCATGGTGTTCCCATGAGGGAATTAACAATGTGGCAATGGGGTCAAATAAGGGTCGTATGAAAGGTCATTGTCTATATATATATGTGACTGAGAAAATATTTTTTAATATATCTGGATTGTTGATGAGGCTTTAAAACAAGCTTTGCCTGATGTGCTAATTGGGTTCAAGAGCGATGTAAGACATACAGCTTGTTGTTAATGTCACCGCAACCATCGCGTCAGTATTGTTATTATAACGTATTTAAGCATAATATTTATTAACTACAATCGTGTACCTAATTCTCTCTCATAGATTAAACTATGTCTTGGCAAACTTTTTAATATAATACTATATGTGTGTACATGTGTTGAACTATTTACTGCTGAATCAATGAATTACACTTCCCACAATATATTATCCCACAACATATTGCTGATGTCGGTGAAGCTCATTGATTTGTCTGTATATAGACTACCAGTCTGATTACTCTACTAACCGCTCCAGGTATCCCAGCTGAGATGAACAGTGCCAGCGTGTCAGGCCAGGGCAACAGCTTGTACTGCTCCCACCACCTTTTCACCACCAGGCTGACGTAGAAGCCCAGAACGAACGACATGGGTATAGATTCGCTCTGCGCGCCGAAATACTGACGCACCTTCTCGAATATTCTGCAAGCAGAGAAAGCATCAGTTTAGGAATACAGAGAAAAATCTGGATTACTATCGTGCGCAGATGTTTATTTTTTGTAAATTTAAAACAGAATTATGCATACTTTTTTTTAAGTATTAAAATAAAACTTTGTGAATTAATTTAATTTCAAAAGTATAATTATGTATCTATACTAAAATTTGAGTAACTCTGTCTGTCAGTTACGCAATTATGGTTAAACTTCTGAACCGATATGGATGAAATTTGTTATGAAGCAAACTTCTATCCCAAGGAAGGAAAATAGACTAATTTCCATATTTAACATCTGCCCACCCCCCACTAACACGAGTGCGAAGCGGCGAGTGAAAACTAGTATTCCATAAAATAAGATCACAGTTTGTGTAATACAATATCGGATTCCAAACATAAAGAAAACAATAACTACAATTGAATAAAAGATTTTGACACAATTTGGGTATCTTTCTGGGACAGCCAGGGTAGAAAATCAGAAATATGCAAGATTTTTTTCATTTGTTACGAAGGTGGTTCCTGAGTATAAAATTAAATACATATTATAAAACCAAGTCCCCCGCGGTAAACATTTACAACAATAAACTAAAGAACTACTGAACGGATTTTGATACGGTTTTCATCAATGGATAAAGTGATTAAAAAGGAAGGTTTACGTGTATAATTCATTAATGTTTTCTGTAAATTTGTTGAAATATGACTATAATTCCTGAAGAAGTCGGAAAAAAACGCGCCGATTGGGAGTTTTAATCGAAAGCGCTGTAAAATCCCTTTGAAATATAACACATATAACATATTGTATAGTGAAATGGTTCCCCTTTCATAGATCTACAGAAAAGTCCGTGAGTGCTAATGTGTATCTTTTAAGGATAGCTAACTATACCCTCTTTAATGGTTACATAATAATGTTATAATTGGAAAGCTATAAAAACGGATATGTTATTAATCCTTATCAAATTAAATACGTTATTTACTTTAAGCATTTCATGTATATTATAATAGCCCTTTACACCACCCAATTTAAATTAATATCTTAGGAGTTATCGTAATTTTAAAACTATCGCGCACGAAATAAATACAAGGGGACCCCACACCGATCATACTAACGCCCCCGCTGTCGCCCACTGTGGCTAAAAGCTTGTACAATACTACGACAGTTTTATTTTAGGAATATTTACCCTGCTACTCGGGCGAAGCCGGGGCGGGTCGCTAGTATTTCATGAAAATAACGATATTTTCATGAAATACTAGCGAAGGAAAAGGAAAAAATTCGATACGAATCGAACAATGTAAAAAACCAATAGATTGCTCACACACAAAATGTATAAAGTAGCATATCGTTATCGTATCGTAACCGTGACATAATGTTGTGAAAACGTTTATACGTGGACATTATATAAGTTAGGATTCTTGAAGGATGAAAAACTTTAAACTTTAAAGTTAAATAATAATCGAACAATACAAATATTATTCTGTTTTCTATTGTAAACATTTTTCTTGATATTTCTTATTAAAAAAATTAAGTATCGTCGTAATATCAAAGGAAATATGAGGTGTTTAAAAAGAATTATATAAACTATCTTGTAAACTTTATTTACAGTTGACTTGAAGTTTTAAAGTTATGTGAACTGGTAGTAACATTCTTTTAGATGCAGCTGTTTGTATTTCAAATATCTGAGTCAACATTATCATCATAATCTACGATGACTAAAATGTATAGGTTTTTGTAAGGCTTAAACAAAGGATAGGCATAAATGTGGTACTCAATTGTTTAGACTAATTAATAATTTAAAAAAAACACGCAGTTTGTTAGTATTGGAACTTCTATCTATATAAATAAAATGATAGAGGTCTGCAGTTGTGCGCGCACCACGGAAAAACTACTGGATAGATTTCAATGAAATTTTCTAAATTTTATTTCTTAGACACTTGGCCCTTATAAAATAAAAATTATTGCGATATCTTCATTTAATAAAAAGTTATTAAAGATTCAAGAAACCACGATTTGTATATGCACTGCGTGTTCAGTGAACAAAGTATATTTTGCGATATTTTTGATGTTTTTTCCTTCGTACATAAGAAAACTTTGTTAATATATCAAGCAACGCGGATGAAGTCGCGGGTATCGGCTAGTTTATCATAAAATGATTTATGTAATTTGCAATTTATGATCAAAACTAAACATAAACGTAAATGTCAAATAGCTTGAATACCATTATGCACTTTATGCAGGGGGTGATAAAGTACGTTTCGTATTTAGCTTCCGTAGGTACATATGAGTTGCCGTCACATAATTTAACCTAAGCATGCTTCAGTGAGTATTTAAACATTAAACGATTATAATAATAATTAACGAGAGCTAATTAATCAAACGATTGAAAATTATATTGTATGTAAATTATATCAATGTCAAAAAGGTACTTTAAAGATTGATTCGAAAAACCATCGTCGAAATGTGGTTGCGGGATACGATAAATACCTTCATCTATAGATACCCAATAAATTGCTAATTCCACATTTCACTTTGTGTGGTGTATTTTGGCCAGTTCTGGCAGATTTTGAATCGTCTATTTCCGGTTTGATTAAAATGGAATGCCAATTCAGTATGAACTAATAATGCCCTGACAGACTTATATACAATACAATTGCGTACATAAAAGAACTAATATTATATGTATATGTTTGCGAAGCCAATAATATTTATATTGCATTCCATAAAAATATGAACGGAATATGCATTGAATCTAATACAGATGGGCGAAGGTTAAAACTTTTATCTCAATATTATTACGCTCTATCGGAAGCTGAACGATTATTTCCACGTCAATATTAAAAATTCATACTAAAAATTCGTCGATACGGTGTAGTCGACTGCCTCTTTCGTTATTTTAGTATAAGACATTCAACTGACCGCTTTTATTATCTCAGGTCGCAATAACTTTTTGATCCAGACATTTCTTAAATTGTCTACTCAAAATGAAACAATTTTTGTGTTCGTCAAAACGCTTCGACCACAATATTTTCGTTATTAATTTTTTATTTTATATATATTAATAACAAAAAGCAAAACTGAGTATTGCCGTATGACGGTAAAATATGTGATGAGTGTTAATGAGATAATTAATAGAGGACTTAATAATATTTTAAACGAATCAAAATGCAAAAGGCAATTAGCACAACCGTAATATAAAATGTGTTTAATTAAGCATATAATGATGATTAAATGAACTCTTATTTACGATTTTAATGATAGCATTTATAGTTAACTGAGTGCGTTATTTAATTAATGAAAATGAAACACCTGCTTAATACTATAATATAGCCTTTGTTACCGAAAAGCCAAACTACTCTTCGTATTTTAAAATTATGAAACTACGAGTAATGAAGGCCTGCAGCTCAGTAAACGTGACAAAAATTCAAAGCCCCCTCACATTGTATTAAAAGCCGTAATGATTTATTGTTAGTTCAGAAAATTAATTAATACGCAAATTGTCAAAAGGTAACAGAGAGACAAAGGCGAGCCGTCGATCAGCGCTTACTGATATTATGGACAAACAAAAGCACTGCATCCTAACGTGGGACGTCAATTCTCATATAACCTGCACAAATAATAACAGACATTCCCACTGATACCATACATGCGATTTGTGTGCATGTTTGTGTTTAGGAACGTATCGTTGGGTTGTAATGATTGAATGTTTTAAGGTAAATTATTTCGGAATAGAAAGTTCTAATCCTAGGACTAGAAGTTTTATTGCCTTCCATTATGAAAGTCCTACTCGTATTTAAATTCAATGCGTTAGGGTCTTATTAATATACTGTGTTTAGCGAGTGATTTGAGATGAAATAATTATGAGTCCTTTTCTTCCGAATCTCAAATCAATAATGACATAAGAGCAGAATTAGTAATTAATTTAATAGCCACAGAGCAGTGTTTATAAATAAGGTCGTGAATGATTAAGTAGAATGTTATTTTTATCAACATATGTAAAAGAAAATTAATTTAAAGCTTTGCATCTTGACCTTCATATAAAATCGATTTAAGCCTTGTAATTAAATTCACTTATTTTATTTTTTATTTTCTTGATGTCGTGGTTTTTTACACCTTGATATTTTTTTTCTCATACGAATCGATTTATGCACGTGAAAATGTATGAGATTCCTTCACATACGTAATCTATTCACCACGGTACGCAAACAAGTATTGGTATTTATACCATTTATAACTAGATTCATGCTTGAATTTGTATAAAGTTGCTAAATCCTGTGTTTTCAAATAACTTCATTCTATTTGAACTTCGTGGTATATAAGTCAGCAATACTTAGAATTATTGTGTTCCGATTTGAAGGGTGAGACACTCCAGGCATAATAGACATAATGTATTAGTTACCAAGATTGGTAACGCATTGACGATGTGACGATTAATATTTCTATCAGCGCCAATGCGCGTTCAGAAGCCACATTATGGATGATGATAAAGAGGACACAAATGGCGACTATAAGGAGATCCAGAAATACAAGCTGAAAATGGCGATTCATAATAAGGACGACCGCATATTATTCGATCATCTCTAAGCCTGGCCGAATACCATTCAGACCAGAGGACTCCAGAATCCGGAGAGTCAAGAAAGTCAACTGGCACAAATTCCGAGTCAATGAAGTAGTCATCTGGAAAATTACAATTATGATACCGATAAGTCACAAGATCGGTTTATTACTATTCGTAATTATTTGAAAAGTGAAAACTATAATAGAGTTAGTGGAATCACGGAATTCACAATACAATTTATACTGATAAAATTTCCGCTTAATAAGCATAATATGCTCATTCGCAATCACTCATTCGTACGTTTTCGGCGTTAGGATAAAAAGTGTTGGTTATGTTTCGCTGAACATTTGTAAAAACATGTTCTCTTCTATCGGAGTACAAATCACGCGGAGCCACTAAAAGGATTTTAATGAAACTTATAACTGTTTTAGCTTATCTACTGTGTCCAGTTCAATAAAAACTAGTATTTATCTTGCAGATTTTTTGCGAATATATCACATGTCCGACATTTTGACATCGACCTTTAGTATTAAAGGTAGCGATATACAAATGTGTGTATGATTTTAATTTGCTCGTCGTCCTTATATTACATGATTTGGAAAATAACCTTGTCAGCTAACGAATAACTTTACTGTCATATTGGGACAAATATAATACGGAACACTACACGTGTTGTAAAAGTTTCATATAGTTTATTTCATTTCGAAACCGTTGCAATTTGTACAAAACTTTTTGAAAATGAAAATATTTCAATATGCAAAACAGTTTTGAACAAATGTTACGTATTACAGCCTGGATAATATGTCCAGTAACTATTTATAGAGACCTTAACGATATTGAACTAGAAGGCTACATAAAATGTAATCATGGAATGCGGCTACTAGTAGAGACCTTAATATCCTCCTACGTATCAGTATACTTTTGTATACATTCGAAGTATATGGACAGTATTTTTAAATTAAATCCAAATCTCTCATAATCCAATGGGACGGCAATCCGACACGACCGGAAAGAGTTCAGGTACAGGACCACCGGCTTAACGTGCTTTCCGAGGCACTGAAATGTACATACTTCCAACTTCCAGACTCCGGCATGCTACTGAAAATTTTCTGACAGTTAAACCCAATAACTATTTATTACCTGGGAATTGAACCCAGGACTACCGGATCTTCGGCCTTATATCTAGCCACTAGACCAATGAGGCACAGACAACAGATATTACTATGGTCAAATATTTTGTACTAATACTTAACTATAAATATCACTTTAGTGTCTGAAATGTCTGAATTGTAAATTGACTATCGCAGTTGTTTTTTTAACTTTATGCAAACTCAATTAAGGTGTTATGAATCAATCATCAGCGAGCCTAGACAATCCTATTACATATCGATCGATGGATTCGTTTCTAGGTAAAACCAAAATGCATAGAAATGTCATAGGTATTTGATGTGTCACGTAATGAAAGAAATACTATAGAAATCTTTTTGAGTCGAATCGAATGCATTTGAGCTTTGAGCAGTGATTTTAGATTCGCATACCAACGGTGTGAACCTGTGTTCCAATTCAACAAGTACAGAAGACATGGTAGCATGTTAGATCCGATTGCTCGCTATGGCTTGTCATAATATATTATCGTATATTTACTAATAGGAAACATAATAGTTTATACTTTCAACATTCCGAATATATAGTTAATATATATTTAATATTAATTCATAGTTATACAGGAAATTTTAAGACTATACCATTTTTAAGTGGCCTCTTGGTCCGTATGCATTCCCCTTGTCGATTAAAAAGGGCAATCGTGTTTCCTCTACTGTCGCTCAATGTAGTCAATAAAAAAACGCACTTTTCTTTATCGTTCCACCTACACTACACATTAAACCACATTAACTGCTGCGTTATCAGTAAAAATGCGTTACGCTCGTTTTCATACGAACCTTGTGCAATTAAGAATTTAAATAAATAAATATTAGCATCCAAGGTAATAATGTACATATTAATGACTTTCGTCATAAAAGTTTTGAAAGACCTCGTGTACATGGCTTCGTGGTCGTAGAAGCTGCAGCGGGCCGCACGTTAATATTATATAATTAAGCAGGCGCGGGCTGTGTGTGAGTACAGATCGCGTACGACACTGCTGTCGTACCACAGTTTTGTGCATGTGTCTAGTTACATTTCGATCCGGCGTCGATACGGCAGCGGCGCCATGTACACGAAGCCTTATAGTTCGGTCTCAGTCGATTGTGATTGGACGGTTGCGGGCTCAGATTGCTACGTCGCCGACCAGTTTGACATGATTTTCAATTTTACCACTCGATTTTCGACAGGTCAATAATTAATAATCACATCAAAGTTATCAGATAACATCGATATGAAATCTTAACATTGAGTTCGCATTTATGACTTCATTCTCGAATGCATTCACCCAAACTGTTTAATAATTAAAAGTATGAAATGAAGCACAGGTGGCTGTGAATCTTAGCCGAAGAATGTTGGTTCAAACCCGGCCAAGCACAATGTTTTGTGTTTATAATTAAAAAAATACCGATGATTTTCTGCCATTCATATGACCAGTTTAAGGTAGGCGGTTGCACCGGATTTGAGCAGCTGACTAACCTGGAGTAGGTTAGGCTTAAGAGCTATTTGTGTATATTATATGTGAAAAGAAAGAATTGTGTACATACTATATAATAATAATAATAATAAAGCCCTTTATTCAGACCAACTTAACATGTATGGATTTACAATTGTTTTTTTTTTTTTTTTTTCTTATTCTAATACTTTATTACTTTTTGTAGGTCTGTTTGCCAATCGGCAAAGGCCTCCTCCAACCTTTTCCATTCCTGTCTATCTTGGGCCACTCTATTCCACGCTACTCCTGCTACTTGCCTGATGTCATCATCCCACCTTTTCTGTGGTCTGCCCCTTTTCCTTTTCCCTTCTCGGGGGTACCATTGTGTCACAATTTTGCTCCATTTATCTTGACCTCTTATCATGTGCCCTGCCCATTGCCATTTGAGTCTTCTGATTTTAGATGTTATGTCTATCACCTTCGTCTTTTCCCTGATGACATGGTTTTTTATTCGGTCCGACCTTTTCACATTCAGCATACTTCTTTCCATTGCATGTTGGCAGGTTTCCAATTTTCTAGTCGTATTTTGTGTTAAAGCCCATGTTTGGCTGCCATACATTAAAACAGGTAGTACGCAGGTGTTGAAAAGTTTTTTCTTTAAATTAATGTGAAGAGATTGGTCTTTCATGGCCTCTCCCAGACTCCAGTATCTTTTCCAGCCATTTGTTATTCTTCTCTCAACTTCTTTGGGTATAGGATCCTCTTGTGTTATTAGCTGTCCCAGATAGATGTATTCGTCAGTGTAATCGATTTGGTTATTTCCTAGCTGTATGGTGGTTTTCTTCCCGTTTGTCATAATCTTTGTTTTCTCTGGGTTCAACTTTAAACCTATCTTCTCACTTTCATAGGCTAGTTCATGTATCATTTGTTGTAAGTTTTCCGGTGTTTCAGCAAATAACACTATATCGTCTGCGAACCTCAGGTGTGTTAGAGAGGCTCCGTCGACATTGATTCCGAGGTTTTCCCAGTTGAGACGCCTAAAGATTGTTTCGAGAATCGCTGAGAATATTTTTGGAGATAGAGGATCTCCTTGTCTAACACCCTTTCCTACTCTGAATGGTTTACCTTTCTTTTCTAGTTGGATTCTCCCAGTGCCTTGACTATATACATTTTTTACTAGGCGGATATATTTTTGTTCGATTCCCTGTTCCTTAAGAGATTTCCATATATTTTCGTGGTACAAGGAATCGAATGCTTTGGTATAGTCGATGAAAGCAATGTAGTATTCGCGCTGGTAGGCTTTATACTTGTCTATGACCTGGCGGACAACGTGAATGTGATCGATTACGGAGTAGCCTTTTCGGAAGCCCGCCTGTTCAATGGGTTGATGGTCATCTAATGTTCCTTCTATCCGTTTTAAAATTATCTTGGCAAATATCTTGTATATGTTAGACATGAGGCTGATTGGACGGTAGTTGCCGATGTCGTGTTTGTCTCCCTTTTTATATAGAAGGATAATGTTTGATTCTGTCCATTGCTGTGGAATAATTTCTGTGTCGACAATATCATTAAACATTTCTGTGAGGATCGGTGTGATAGCCTGCTTATTTTGTATTAAGATCTCGTTGCTTATACCATCGGGTCCTGGTGCTCTGTCCTTCCGTTGTGTGTCTATTGCTTTCTCTATTTCTGCGCGAAGAATTTTGGGGATATCTGAGGTCTCTACTAAATTTGTTTCTTCTCGCGAGGTGTTGTTGTATTCATACAGTTCTTTGTAGTAGGATGTTGCAGTTTCTAATATGTCTTTTCGGTCGTGGTTCCATTTTCCTCTATTGCTTTTCATTTTTACTACCCAGTCTGTAGAATTCGTTAGTTCCTTGTGTGCTTTTTTGATACCACCCGTTTTCATTATGTATTTTTCAATAGTCTCCAATCTATTTCTATTTCTATCTATTCTTATGTTTTTCTTTATTTCTTTGTTAATTTTTGTTAGATGCTTTCTTCTGTCCTTTGCGTCTTTTGTGTTAATTAAGTAGCTCCTTTGTTCTAGCAATTTCATAGTTTTATCTGTAAGCCATTGCTTGTGTTCACTAATGGTATTTGCAGTGAGTTTTGTTTCAGTTTTAATAATATTCTCTATCCAATTGTATTTTTCCTGTACGTTTAGGTTCTTTGTGTTTTCTTTAAAGTTTGTGAATTTGTCTCTCAGGCTAGCTGTTAATTGTTCCATTTGGTGTTTTCCGAGCTTAACATTTATTGGTTCTTGTCTTGGTCTAGGTTTCCTTGGTTGTTTTGTTTTTAATTCTGCCCTGATCAGTCTGTGATTGGTGTTGAAGTTGAATTGGTTGATGACGTTGAAGTTGCTGAAGTAACTGGTTTTGTTAGTCATGAAGAAATCAATTTCATTTTTTGTGTTCCCGTCTGGTGAGATCCAAGTCCACATTCTTTTCTTATTTTTCCTATATATGGTATTTAAAATAGTAAGGTTGTTTTCTAGTGTGAAGTTAATAATTTTTTCTCCATTCCTACTTCTGATTTTGTTGCCGTATGTGAATGATCCTAGTGTGTTTTCTCCGGGACGCTTGTCTCCAATTTTGCCATTGAAGTCACCCATTACTATTAAGTTTTTATGAGCGTGATCTCGGATTACTTTATTTAATTCCAGATAAAATGTATCTATTGTTTCTAGGTCTGACTGTTCTGTAGGTGAGTACACTTGCACAATAGACCATGGGTCTTGGTATCCTGGTAGCTTTAAATTCATCATTGCTGTACGCTCCGAAATACCTATAAACCCTTCTATATAGTCTTTCAGGTGTTTCTTTACAAGAAAGCCAACGCCATGGTGGCCAGGAGTGGTCCCTATATGGTATAATAGGAAATCCTGATACGAAACAATTCTTTCTCCCATTCGTCTCACTTCGCTAAGGCCAACAATATCCCATTTGATATTTTCTAGCGCATATGTTAATTCCGCTAAGTTTTCTTCATTTTTCAGAGTAAGGGTATTTAGTGCTGCAATATATATTTTTTCTTTTCTTTTTTGGAATGTTGGAGGGTTGTGGTCTTCATCCCCCACGAGGACCGGTCGGATTGGGGGAGATTGTTTTTTAACGTTTTGTTGGTTTTTGTAGTTAGTTTGAGTTTCCGGTGTTACGAATGTTGGTTGCTATTGGTTCTTGCGTGTGGAAATATTAGTTAGAGAGTTTGATTTGATTCTCATTGCATCGAAGGCATTTGTTCTGTTGTTTTTGAGAGAGCTCAGCGTTTGTTGTTTTTTGGGCTGAGTTTTTGACGGTGATTGTGGTGAGGTAGATTGTTCTCTTTTCCTTTTATCATTGTTGGTGTTAGGTTCTTTGATTATTATTTTATCATATTTCAGAAAAGCTATGTTTCCTTTTTTCCTCTCTTCTAGTAATTGCGGTTGTAGAGCTTTCCTTTTCTCTAATACTTCTTTCGAATAATCCTCCGATATATAAATTCCTTTTAGTTTCTTTTTGTTTTTCGTAATTTCGTTCTTCTTCCATTCGCTTAAAAGGGAACATAGTACAGGTCTAGGTTTGTTCTCGGCTTTTGGTTTTCCTAAGCGGTTTAATTTGTTAACTTCGTTTTCTTCTAGATTTATGTTTAAGTCTCTTTTGAAGTTCTCCTTTATATTCTGAAATAGCTCAGCAGTTGTATTTTCGACCTCTTTTAATCCAAAAATAATTAGGTTATTACTTTTCTTTTCTCTTTTTAAATGTTCTATCTCCTTCTCTAACTTGCCGATTTTTTCTTTTAGTTTTTCATTTTCCTCCTTGATAGGCATTAGTTTTTCATCCATTCGATCAATAATATTTTTTGTAAGAGATTTTGTTAATTCAATTGTCTGATTTTTAATTTCCATTTTCATTTTTTCAAATAAAATTTCAAATTGTCCCTCCATAATGTCAGGTCAAATTACGTGGAACGGAACGTAATTGTAAATAGTAGCTTTGGGTTTTCTTGTTCTGGCAACACTGTAGTTAATACCAACCGAACCGTGTGACATTTAAAGTGACATTAAAGTACCAGTGACATTAGACTAACAATTGAAGTCATGTACAACTTTTTGACATGTTAAAATTGCGGTAGATTAATGTTCTAACCTTGGATGTTGTTTTGGATCTTCAACTTCACTTTACTGCACAGATATAGTGGGAATTCGACGGATGTTTTTTCGAATGTACCACGGCACCTGTAGTGTTGTTTTTAGCGGTGTTTTTGTTTAGATGTGGCGTATTTCTTTTTAAATCTTTAATTTTCTAGAGGTGTACTCACAACGCTGTTCACACTTTGACAACCGGAAACGGAATCGTGTACATACTAATGACAACTTAATAAATTGAAAAATACATCATTATTTCTTTTCATATCCTCTCATCCGATAGTCTACCGCCAAACAGCAATATTTAGTATTTTCGTGTTCCTGTTTAAAGGGTGAGTGAGCCAGTGTAACTGCATACATAAAGGACATAACATCTTAGTTCCCAATGGTGCCACCATTGGCGATCTAAGGAATGGTTGATATTGCTTACATCGCCAATGTCTACCATTTGCCAGTCCGAACCCTACCACTGTGTGTGCAATCGTCGATGGCGGTCATTTTTAAGAGCGACCGAGCCTATTTAAAATTCGTATTGCAGCTGTTGACTTCAGATGGTCAAGTCAAAAAAATCTCTGAGCTTACTGCCGATGGGGATTCTCCCGTGGGCTCGGCGTCGAGACCGTCCTAACGGCGCCGCTGGAGACCAGCCAACTGACAAATCGACTTTGGTCGTTGTCAAAACATAGGAAGCGCTATGCAGAGAAGATGTGGTCGACATTTGTGGACACGGTGACGCCTATATAACGGTTCAGGGACTACCTACATAATCTTTGTCATGGCTGAAGGTGAAAGGTCAAGATGTGAAAATGTAGTTAGATTTTAATCACATTTATTTGGGTCGAACGTACTAATAATAAATAATATTATTTTATTTCGCGTAAGTTTCTCCTACGCAGAAGTTAGGGTATTGATGAGTTTATTATCGGTTTACACGCGCCGTCGACTTGAATAACAACACATATATACGATCATTATCGAGAAAATTATATTCCGACGGCATAAATTATCTCCAACTTAATAAATAATAAAAAATGTACATATCGTTGGTATAAAAAAGTTACAACAAAAATGGTACTGTTATTAATATTTTATGCCAATTATACCATTGTACCAAGTTACATGAAGAGGCATCTTCCAGGCCGGCTAGTGCAGATCATCCCGACTGTACAAGCCGTCGTCGTCGCGTTTGCACTCTACTACCATTTACCATCAGGCGGAGTAGATACGTTTGCCCTCCCGGGTTATATAAAATAAACATAATAACCAGTTAAGATTGGTATGTATTGGTTTTAACCGGATTCCAGCATTCATTCATAACTTTTACATTTTGTGAGATGACAAAAACAAACATCGTTAAAAATATCGGTTCAGGTCTTCGACATTTTGAGCAACGTTAATATCTATTTATTATACTTATAATTAGGTACGGTTAAAAATTTAAAAACGTACTCACTAAATTTGTGTAAAGAAAGCTTTCCATATCATTTATATCGCGACTGCAACAATTACTTCTTGGGTAAATATTAATTAAAAACATATACATACAATATACATACAATAACTAAACACTAATTTTCTTTCAAGAAGACAACACAATGAAACTACCGGTATACCTACTGCACACTCGCGAGTGTGGAGCATTGCTATTCTCTACGAAATCTGATCATTACTCACCCGTGAATTTTTATAATTATTTTATTATGGTCAGTAGGGCATATCGCTTTCTGACATTTCATGACGTTTTCTGCGGTTAGTTTTGAGTTTGTTACAGAATGGGTCTAAAGGTATCGATTTTAAGTTAAAATCCTCAAATATTGACGTTTTTATGCGCGCCAATAATTTATTTACTTATCTTATTTAATGAAATCCAGTGACATCCATGAATCGTTTCCAGCGAAAACGTGTTTTCGAAAAAAAAGTTAATCGAAAAATAATTTGTGCAGAAAATAAATAAAAATAATAACGTCTAAAAGCAAGGTATATTAAATATGACTGTGATAAGCGTCAACAAGGCAATTATTCATTGCCATATAATAAAGTTAAATCGCGCTTAAGCGATGCATTTATAATAGGTATGACGCAGACGCATATACAAAGATCAAATAAAAATATACCTCAGTAATTTTTATCCCATTCAAGTAAAATATATTTATGTGTACCTACCTGTACCTGTAACCTACTCCTAAAGTCTGTAGTCGAAATCCAAGCCTATTATAACGTTTTATTTATTTTTTTTGAATTTAGAATAACATATAATTAAGCTATTAAAATCTACGTATAGGTTTATTGTCTTACACGCGTAAATAATTATGTATATAAAGATATCATAATGATACATTAAATATAATTTTCCATTATTACTTTTACAATATGTAAACATAAAACGTTACTTTACAAAGTCAAATATAGATTCAGTGTGTATTTAAGACCGCTCGTTAAGGCCTAGACACGCCTCTCGACAACTTCGAATATATCCAATTCAGAATATAAATTAAAAAAAAACGAAAACAAGTGTTTTTGTCTAGACATTATAAGCGATACTTATATATACTCATAACAACATATTTTTACTTATAATATATTAAATATATACATAATATCGTATCAACATGAGGTATACTTAAAAAACATCATTCAAGTTGAAGGTCAATTCGAATATGTTTGTTAAAAGCGTTACCAGGTCACCGGGTGAGGTACGCTTATCCGCTACGATGAACTCAGATCGTAAATGGATTTCGGCCGCAACTCAATATTCGCCCGCATGTTGGATGCAGCGTAAAACGTATTTAGAAATGAGATTACGATGAAATATTTTTTATCGTGCAAAAAAATGACCATTTTGCATCCGATATCCGTATTTTTCAGATTTTATCGCCTAGGATATTTACGTGTTTTATTCGTTTATATTTTACTTTTTAACGTGTAAGAATAAAATAAATTTGTATAAATAATAAATATATATAAATGAAACGAAACGAAAAATTACACTTACACTTCATGCAGATCATTTCCAATGAGCAATGGTACGCGATTCGAAACAGAAACAAAAAACAGATGCGAAACATCAACATTGATGTTATGGGAGGAATTTATAATCAAAGAACAACAATAAATAAATAAATATAGAGTAAAATTAATGAAAAAACTGCATTAATAAAACAAACATATTATTCTCATTATTATAATAATGTTAGCAACGAAGTATATAGCTAAAAGCCAAGAGGGGTCATGAAAGCATAGGATCATCAAGCCGTTTGCCGTGCCAACATACGCGTCCGCGTCGGTCTAATCCCCAAACGCGTCAATAGATGTATCATATAAAAAAAGGAAATGGAGACTGGTGAAGAATTATTAATGGAGGCGATTAGAACGCGCCAAAATGAAGGTTAAATCTCAAAAGTAGAAGAACAGAACTCGCACATAGGAAAGATGGCGGTAAAGTGCGGCGTAATATTGCTAGTCCATCTAAAGCAGTTGAAGTTGTAAAATAAGATGTAAAATTCCAAGATGCCATATCTTACAAAAAATACTATGATAAAGTATTCTCGTAAACTGACGTATTAAATCGAAAAGCAGATTTATGTCGTCTACGATACGGACGATGTTATCAGACAAATATGATTAAAGATGAAAAATCTCTCAACGCAAAACGGTAACGAATATAAAAATTAAGTGAGAGAGAAGAAAAGAACAGCGGTTACGAGCATTCGTGAACGAACTATCAAAACCAATTTAGACTGACACATGCGATTATAATTCTTATTTAAAAGAATAAGATCTGCATTTCCATTCTGTACGAACTAAATTCATTACTCAACTGTGAAATGTTGACAACCGGACTTATGGCGATGTACTGTTTTGATGCATGTAGATTTCAAGAATAAATCTTGTAATTCATATGTTCAATCTCGCGTGTCACTTTTTGTCATTTCGCGAAAGTCTTCTGCGGCGAGTTTTTAGTTTGCTCAAGTTCTGCTTGTCAAGGAACCACATAATGCTAGCGTATGTATAACCCAGTAAAAAATATATAAATATTTGGTGGAAGTTCATTTATTTTACAATTTATAATTCGAATTTGTTTGCACGTGATACTATTGACTTTTCTTTTACATAGTTAATTTTCTATAAACAAATCAAGAGGTAAAACGTTTAGGTAGGTATATATATTTTATGAAGAAATAGGCCAAGAAGTGGGGCATTACCGACATATAATAAAAATATAAAATCTTATAAAATATATATATAATTCATTCGTTTGTCAATCACGATAAATTGTCAGTAAAAATATGAATACGTCACTAAACGTTATAAATTGAATGCAACACACATTTCACACCTATACTGAAATTGAATGGATCGATTCGTAGAAACTTCACGAACCGACAATGAAAACAATTTAGTTCGATACCAGTCATTAGCTCCTTACGTAGGAGCAAAGAAGGTTAAAAACCGTTTCTTAGAATTTCTATATTGATTTCAAACATGTAGAAACAGTTTCTTGGAAACAATTAACTTTGTATAAAATATAAATGTAAAGTTAAACTTTAATTTAAAAAAGTTACTTATTTTAAAAAATAAAAGCTAATTTTTCTAAAGTTTTAACGTTGTATCAGAGTCAACGAGGCCTTAATAGAACTGTATTAGTCTTAGAGCGCTTAAATTCTTTGATCTTTTTAAGAATAACTATGGTATAGCAAAAAAGAGAATTGACTCTTTTCCTCAAAAAGAAAATAACAAACAAATCTTACAACTAATTACCAGCCTAGTTATAAACGTTTAGCGAAAGATTATTTAAACAATGCTGTCTCGTTCTTTCGAATTTCAAATCAATAACGACAGAAAGAGCGAAACCAGTGTTTAACTAGACAGCCGCTAACCGTTTATCTCTAAATGTTTGTTGACTTCCGATAAAGGATTTTTTTAAATTGTTTTTACATCGCTCTTGGCCATAGTGGTCATGACAACCTTAATGAGTGGGGTCTGATAACTTAGATTAAGCTCAAAAACATGACGTTTTCACGTGAGGGCTCAGACAGATTGAAGTCTTAAAGTAATATCTCGCGAGAACGCACCTCAGCTTTGATCGTTGCCGGCATCGTGTGCACCGGCCACCGACACGTATATTGTTATCTATGCTAAAAATGTTGCAATTCCTTTTCAAGTTTACATATAAGCACTTAATCAAATACCTTGTCTGTAACTCATAAACTAATTGAATTATAAAATAAATATGTTTTATAAATTATAATAAATAATAAGTTTATTCCAACACGTGTTGATCTGATTCACAAAATCAGTTCGCTGACGATTTAAAGTTATACAGGCCAATTAAAACTATTCACGATGCAGAACTTCTGCAACGCGATTTAAATTCCGTACAACAGTGGTGCTTTAACAATAAAATGATACTTAATGCAAATAAATGTCAGTATATCAGATTCACTAAAAACAGAAACATCATTTCATGTAACTATACTATTAACAATAAAGAATTAGCGGAAGTTGAAGAGGTCCGAGATTTGGGCGTAGTTATTGACAAAAAATTACAGTTCAGTAATCATATAAACAAAATTTTAGAAAAATCCTTGAAACTCGTTGGTTTTATTAAAAGAACATGTCATGATTTTAAAAATATTCAAGCTATTATAACGTTGTATCGTTCCCTGATTCGTAGTGTTTTAGAATATGCATCACCAGTTTGGAGTCCAAGTTACAAAATTTATAAAAGTCGCCTTGAAAAAATTCAACAGGGTTTTACAAGATTTTTAGCATATAAAGACAGGCGCTGTCCATATCGAGCAGACTATGTGACACGTTTAAAATACTTTAAGCTAGATACATTGGAGAAACGACGGTCTCTGAACGATTTAATATTTTTACACAAGCTCATTCACAACTCCATAGACTCTCCAAGGCTACTTTCTCAAATAAATTTATATGTTCCGAAAACCATTCCTCGATATCCAATTAAAAGCACCTTCGCCATTCCTAGATATCGCACAAATGTTGGAAAATTTTCGCCATTAATTCGTTGTATGAGATCCTACAATGAACTTGACTCCCATGTCATCGACATATACGAACTAAGTAGTGATAGTTTTAAGAAAAATTTAAATACTGTTTTAGTTAGTAATTAATATTTAATATTTAAAATATTAGTGTTATTGGTAAGTCAAATAATTATAATATCCTTTTTGTTTAAAATTATTCTCACAGATTCTATTAAATGTTTGAGTGTAGTGTTTAGTTACCTTGCTAACATGTAAGTTGTAAAATGTAAAATGTAAATACCTGTAATGGTGTATCACACTGTACAAGTTTTCTTTTGTTGTTTTTCCTAAATATGATTTGTGAATATGCCGATGGTATTTCTAAAGCAATAAATAAAATAAAATAAATAAAATAAATGAACGTAACTTGTTGTAATTGCAACATTACATAAGGAATTACAACTTTAGTTTTAAAAGAACTCTTTAGTATTGTGATTTTAAAACTCACCAGAAGTGATCTTTCTTAGTAATGTTAAAAATGTTCTATTACCCAAACGAGATGATACAAAAATAAAATGAATATTTTTTTGTTTTTGTATCCAAAGCTGCCAAGTAAAACGGCTATAACTAGAGATTAACACTTTACATTATTAATTCTTAAAATATAAATATAATTTTATCTTTGGATAATATATGTTTGAAATAGTAAATATGATTCAAATTATTGCTGTTCGAAAATCGGTAGTTCAATTATTGTAATTTCTTTTTCAAAATTCGAATATCAATAATATAAACAACATTAAAACTAGATACCGCTAAATACGTGTATATTTTTAGCTTCAAAAACGAAATCCACGTGAATTAAAGCAATGTAAACTTGATGAATGTGAAACATGATTCGCGGCAGTTTGTAATCGAATATTTCCAAATTTGAATATTGCCTCGTATGTTTACAGAATATAAATTCAAATGTAACCGGACTGACGTTTCTGCGGCAAACAACACGGCATACATTTGATCCACAAAGGACTTAATAACATGGTTCGATTAATGTCGAAGAGTCGTGCTGTAGCTTTGTAATTAAACATAAAAAATAAGAACATGCGAAAAACAAACATTAACAGCATCGTGTGGAATTATACGACAATCGATTAATTAAAGTTGGAAAATGAAGCCTAACAACTAATAATACATTTTATGAAAACATTTTTTATTTGTTTGTTCAAAATGGTGTTTTTCGAAAAGATTTAATAAATGGGATTATTTAACTTATTAAAAGGGTAATATTGTATTAAGGTAATAATGGCAGCGAATTTTAATTAAGTTTTGTAATACCTCATTTTAAGTGTTGTTTACAAATGTACACAGATTAAACGAAATATAAAAAGTCAGTCAATCTTGAAGAGTTTTCCTTCAGCATACTCGAGAGGATTAAACGTAGACAGAACAAAAAGATTTACATACGTGCGATACAATAAATAATATGTACATAAATATTATCATTGAACGTATCGAACGTTTTCTTTTATGTTTTTCCAGACTAATTATTATTAGTGAAGTAGTAAATGTAAGCCGTCTCAAGTGCCTACATTTAGCTATCTAACGCTATATCACTTAGTGTTGAAATAAAAACTGATGAAAAATATAAATGAAAAATCACGTTAAAATAAAACTTCAGTCGTTTCAGTACACAGAAATTGAAAAACTATTCAAATAGAAATGTTATGAAATATATTTCATGGCAACGCGACAACATTCACGTGATTTTTTGAACGCTTTTTCTGTTATTCGATTTGTTTATCGAACGCTAAACCCAATATCCGTCGTCGCTGCTACGTGTTATGTGTGCACATGCATCCCGCAGATGTATATCGATGAAATTTGGAATGACGCCGCAAACTAACAAACTAGATATGGAAATTATATCATTTCAATTTAGGATACAAATACCGTTCACGAAATCAAATTAATAACTTACCTCGAACCTTCCTCGATGAAGGGGCATGTTTACCCGAACGATGCAGAAATAGAAATATAATAGAAATAGAAATATATTCATCAGTCTGCAGTTCTCTCTAGTTTTTGCGCGATTTTCAATATATTCTAAATATTAGTTACAAAGAGCAAAGCCTGCGGCTTCGACAGTGCGGAATTCAGTGTGTGACTTAAGTCGAGATACAAAATATTTCAATTATTAGGTAGCAGCGGAAGACTAAAAGAATTTTTGTATTGAAAATTCTCAAATAGGCATATTAAGTTTAAAAGTTGAAGTTATTTTGAAATAAAGGAGAGTTTATTTTATATACTTACTTGTATACCGTAGACAGTCTAACTGCAATTGTAAGATTGTTAAGACTATAGATTACTATATCAGTATATTTGGATATTACATGTTTATTAAACATTTTTAAAACGCGTAACATTGCATACATTGGTGACAGGAGGGTTGTTTCACTTTTTGCTAAGTGAGTTGGAAATGTGATTCAAAGGGGAAATGCTGCTAGCGTTCTAAACGCCACTCCACGATGACCGCGTGTTTTTTATTTATTTGTGTCTATTTATATTTACTTGTATAAGTCATCATTGTAAATTCATTTGTATGTAAATTAGGATAACATTGATTAAAACAATGTGTATAATACATAAATGATTTTATATAATGAATTTGTGTTAAACATAGAAAGCCATTTTATCACAAAAGTGTAAGAATATTTTGAGCTTGATCTCCTATCAATGTGAGATTTCGAATTTGAAACTTATTTGACACACACAAAAGTGATCAGGGGGTCTGTTTTTAAAACCATATAATAATAATATTCATTAGTTGCTATCGAGTAACGGCCGTTTGAAAACACGTCCACACAAAATTATCTAAGCACCGCGATACATATTTTACTTTTGTTATAAAAAGATAAGCATACACATTCATATATTGTACGATCGTACAGTACGATCAGCTAAAGGCAGATATCCTATCAACGTCTACAAAGTTACATGTCGTATATTCGTATGAATTTTGCCTTAACTCTAAAATTATAAACAAAACAAATTAAGCTTATTTACAAGAATAACTCATATTAGTAGTCAATGTGTACTCATCCCAATGAAAATTGTTAAGCACAAAATTTGGTCGGACGCAGGAGTCAATTACTAAATCGAAATCACTAACGCGAACCGACGCTTGCATTCCATCCTTTGAAAGTATCAAATATTTGTATGCACGAAATGTTATTGTCAAAGGGACAATATCAGTCCTCGTTATTCATATATCATAATTATTATTAATATAGTCGCTTTTTTCATCAATTCAATATTAAAAAGGTTTTATTTCTAAGAATATTTATGAAATGTAAACCTTTATGACGTAATCGAGTTTGATGTCAAGTTTTATTTAATCAGTCTACAACATATGGATATCCGAGGGTGAACGTCTTATTATTATGTTATTTTTTGTTTTGTTGTTTGACGTTTAATTAGCGCCGTGTTCTTCGAAACCGGCTCCTGCGGTAACGGTCGTGGAATCAATCTTCGCTCGTGGCGCATTACTTACATACCAATATGTATTACTTTAGAAGTTTAGATCATAATATGGGTATTCTTCGAGGGGTCGTGGGTGTGTATTGTACGTACACAATGGTGTTGTAAAGATACATTCAAATAAGACTATTTATAAACTATAGGCATAATAACATCTTATTTTTCATTTGCTCTTAGTAATCATTTAATTTAAATAATTCATTAATAAAAACTATCATATCACCATTATATCATTATCAACTTAATATCTTTATTATAATGTCAAATTGTTAATCAAATATTGAAGTTCGGTTACTATTTCAAATAACTATTCGTTTTGCTTACGGATAGTTAAAATGTCTTATTAACATTTACTTTACGGTGCATTATTCGTAGGTTCGTAAGTAACGAATGCTTTGACAATTTGTTTATTTATTTATTAAGGAAAATTGGAATTGGAATAAATGTTTAAAAATGTGTGTGCTTCTGCAATTACAGGAAACCACATCGAGCATATAAAGTAATGACTAAACAAAAATAAACTAACTAAATTTTAAAATTAAAAAAAAACTGTTACATAGTGGTAGTAATCAATAAATTAACATAGGAACTACAAAAAGTTAACAATGTTTATTAAGACTATGTTGATTACATACAATTCCACTATCCGCAGACAGAACGGCAGTTTCTTTTTTAATCTTTATCGTACATATAAAGCATAATCCAGCAAAGACACATGATAATTATTAAAAAAATAAAGTACAAAAGCTGACTACTCCCTAAAATCGAACGCATTCAGTCTATTATGTAACCTTTATGTATGTATTACGTAAGTTTGGTCTTAGTGGCTGGCTATTGAAAGTGCAGCTTCAAATAAAACTGAATATAAAATATCGGCCGTACTAATGACTTCGTATAAATAAACAACCGCTATACGATGTTTGCTTTTAAGGTGAAATATGTTTGTACTGAACAAATAACAATAGCACACATTCGTAGCCTAGAGACGGCGAAGTTAATAACATAATTGTAGGATCAAATAAGCTTTACATGTATATTATTCTGTTACTATTTTTATTTCCGTTTTACATTTGTTTATACATCTAAGTATAATACAACTAGGTATACTATATATATGGAATAAAAAAAATAAGTTAATTGTATTTCCAATTGTAAGACGAAAAAATAGTTTACTACAACTATTGCCAGAAAATCTTATTAATAATGAAATGTATTAATTTATACATTTCAATAAATTAATCATATTATGATAATAGTTTTATATACATTTACTTGGTGCAAGCCCGTCCAGGTATGTACCACCCACTCATCACATATTCTAGCGCCAAATGAAATACAGCTTAACTTCAAGCACAAGGGACATAGTATCTTAGATTCCAAGGTTGACGGTGCATTGGGGATGTATGTTATGTTTAATATTGAATACAACGCTACTGTCTATGTGGTGGTGACCACTTACCATCACTTGGTCCATTTGCCTGGCCACTTACTTCTATACTAATATTATAAAGAGGAAACATTTGTGTTTTTGTATATATGTTTGTAATGTTTTCACACAAAAACTACTGGACCGATTTCAAAAACTCTTTCACCATTAGAAAGCTGCATCTTCACTGAGTGACATAGGCTATATTAAATTTTCGAAAAAAAAAAATAGGGATCCCTAATAAAAATGCAATAATATAACCCAAGGTGTGAAAAAATTAGTCATAAAAAATCTGTCCTCGCGACAATAATCAAACCATATTACTCATACCTCTGTATTAATCCTTATTCCATTAAATTATATTTTATTAAAGACCGTTTCAATACCTGTAAAATACTTTTTAAATTATTAAAATTAGACAAAAGATATTACGAATTTAAAAATGTCCATAAAAAAAATGCAATAATAAAATAATGCGGTGTGGGTGACCCGCGCAGCCGAGCGGGTGACGCTGCGAGGGTGAGGGAAAGGGGCATCGATATCTATACTAATAAAATATATTTATAAAGCTGGAGAGTTTGTTTGTTTGATCCGGCTAATCTCACGAACTACTAGTTTGAATTTAAAAATTCTATTTGTGTTGTCCTTTTATCGAGGAAGGCTCTATTTTTGTCCAATAGGCTTATTTTTGTTCATTATATTTTTATTAATTATACGCGGGTGAAACCTCGGTGCACAGCTAGTATATTATAAAAAAATACCTTATATGTACATGTAACCAAACTATTAACTGGCTTTATCTTCCAACAAAGTGGTAAAAAGTCGAAAGACACATTATGGGACTGTGCATTTGAAATCCATTACGAGGGAGACTCCGTATCAAGAAGTTTGTTTCACCTCGCGTTTGACATAAAGTGAAATTCGGGCGACGAATCAAATAAAATTTCAATACTTGTGATTCCATGGTATGAATCGCATGTAAATAAAAAAAATAAAAAAGTAATTATCCTACCAGCCAGCAGATGTCCCACTGCTGGGTTGAGGTCTCTTCTCCCTTTGAAGAGAAGGCTCAGTCCAAGGCTCTCCGCATTATGTGTATTACATTACATCTCGGTGGATACATAGAGATGAATTGCAATAACTAATTAAGGACATGAAATTCAGTTGTATTTGTCCAGGCCACCCGAAATCTTCGGTTAAGACTCACGTGTGCTAAATGTATATATATTTTAGTACCTACGTTGCGATTGTCTGTCTATAAACCTCGATGAAGTGAACGTCTAATTAATTAGTCAGTAGCTTTTTAAATCGTTACTGTATTGCGTCTTAGAAATAAAAAAAAGTTTATTTGACGTTTAATTTGATCTCATGATTTTTAAATTAATTCTATTACAATACATGGATTAACTTCAAGTAGACATCACCTTTTTAATTATGCAAATGGCGTGCACGGTTTATTAAACCTATACTTTTGATATTTATTATGCAAGACTTTATTTAAATGGATTGAATATTATGAAATGATGATTATACGGCGTATTATAGTTGCATAATGGGCATTGTTAAATAAGGCTTCGAAATTGAAATTGTTTAATATATTGTATTAAAGCCGGGATTCTGGACCCAGTGATGGGAGCGCGTGAACTGGTGATTGCAGGTTTAATTTCGTGCAAACACCACTTATAACTTATCGCGCTCATAACTAATCTCGTGCTCAGCGGTGAAGGAAAACATTGTAAAGAAACTTTCATATGTCTAAATTACGAAATTCTACCATGAATATGTATCCTACCTACAGCTTTGTAGCAGCGTGGTGGATAGCTCCAAGCCTTCTCTTCAAAGGGCGAGGGAGCCTTAACCCATCAGTGGGACATTAATCCACAAATGTAAACTTAGATACTCCAATTCCCCGCTGTGTAGCAAAGCCTCATTGAATTTGTAAGGTATGACTCGCGCGCAACCTATTGTACGTCGCGTCAATGCATGGCTCTATGCCAGAAAAGTTTACACAAATGACAACTAAACCTATACAAATTTTAACTCAAAGGGATAAACGGTATAGGGATGTGTACCGGGCAAAGAAGAAACATATAGCACACAGGGAGTGACAAACACAAGTTCCGGTATTCAAGATGAATGAAAGATTGCCATCGTTACCTAGCAGAGGATAGCCAGGTCGATGCATCTCATGATGAATGTACGCAATTTTATAGTCATTTACCTATACAAGAATTGCTTATTTAGCTTTATAATATTTATAAATTGTATTTTTTGAGATAATTTCTCAAATTTTACCGTAGTCGCAGAGAAAATAGTAATTAACAATATAGGTTATCTCAATTATGGGTCTATCGAGACAAACACAATTCAAAATATTGCCCGAGCCGTGTTGTAGGAAGTATTACTTATTTATTATTAAACTTGATTATTTTAACATATTTAATATTTATAATAAACGGTGCGGTGACAGTGTTCTACCACTATCGACGTAACCGTAGAATAAGGAAAGAATGGTTCAGTAAGGAAGAATTAAAATTTATAATAATTATTTATTCATGTTCAAAGTCCACACGTGCAAGTCGCATTGCTCATAATTTAATAAAATTATTTCTCTCAGTTATAGTAGCACGACGGACGACTGTCATTAGTAAATCCAGTTATTTGAAGGCTATAATCAAAACTATTTTGATCAGTCATATGATGTGCAGGTTAAATATGGAACAGTATAATCTAAAGTTTTACTTTTATAGATATAAAATACCTTGATAAGTGTTCTCAACTGAAAAAAACTGTACTCACAACTATATATAAGCCGATATAAAATTTTATACAAGGCAGGAGACTTAAGCCTGCTTATCGAAAACTTTGCATTCGATAAGTGCTTCCAATATACAAATTTTCTATATAAATTGTTGTCTTGTAAGTTCCGAATCGGTATTAAAAATTCGTTGCATCGCGTGATAGCTAACGAAAACGAAACGGTAGACATTAAGACACATTAACAACGGTATTGGTCACGCGTCCGTTTAATACAATACTAGCGACCCGCCCCGGCTTCGCCCGAGTAGCAGAGTAAATATTCCTAAAAAAATAATTGTCGTAGTGTTGTATAACCTTTTAGTCACAGTCGGCTACAGCGGGACGCGGGGGCACGCAGGCATTGCATCGCGCGTTAGTATGATCGGTGTGGGACAGCTTGAATTTATTTAGTGCGCGACAGTTTTCAAATTATGGTAACTCCTAAGATAAGATAAAAAAAGGAAAAATAACAATTTACATTGGGTAGTGTAATGGGCAATTATAATATACATGAAATGCTTAAATTGAATAACATACTTAATTTGATAAGGATTAATAGCATATCCGTTTTTATAGTTTTCCAATTATCACATTATTATGTAACCATTTCTACATAATAATGTGATAGTTAGCTATCCTTAAAAGATAGACATATGCCACTGTGGACTTTTCTATAGATCTATGAAAGGGAACAATTTCACCATACATTATTTTGTGATAATTCAAAGGGATTTTACAGCGTTTTCGATGAAAGCTCCCAATCGGCTCTTTTTTTTCCAAGTCCTTCAACAATTATCGTCACATTTCAACAAATTCACAGAAAACACTTATGAATTATACACGTAAACCTTCCTCTTGAATCGCTTTAGCTATTGGTGAAAACCGGGTATATGTACAATACTAGCCGAGGCCCGCGACACCCACGTTCTAATGTGTTTACCCATGTCCTGGGCTAGCTTTACGTCACGTTTCATTACAATCGGCTCACTGCTCTAGTCTTTATTAAGTAGCAAACAGACAGGCAGAGTAACTCTCGTATTTATAATATTACTTTGATTTTTGTACCGGCGCAATCGCTTTTATAGATTTTTTTAACATAAAAATATTTGTGACAAGTGACGCACTCCCATACAAGCAGTATGGAATAGAACATTATATTATTTGTAAGCATAAAGGTTGAAAGTTGCCTATGTCAAGAATGTGTCGATCTCCGAACTCATAAACAATAAATATGTTAGGTAAGAATTTTGTTTTATATATTAGTTATATATTATTTGTGTGGTCTGGGACGCTTGCTGAAGTATCTACGCTTTAAAGTTAATTACGTTTGTGTATAATATCCTAGACGCTTATTTCTGGATGAGGACAGCCACAATTATTAGATTATACTTTACGTCTTTCACTGGAAAGCCGACTAGTTCCTATAATATTACGGCATCGCCTGTATTACATCTGGTACAAGGCTATTCAAAAATGATCCTTCGTTGATATGAATGTACATGTAATGAGACAACTTATATTGGTTTTAACATTTAAGTTATAAAAAAAGTTGTAAATGTCCGTTTGCTGTCGTGTAAGCGAAGCAAATTTAATACTATTTTAAAAATCAAATCTTAATAATGTAACTTTGAAACATAAAGAGCGTCATCAAACTTGTTTGAGTAGTTATTGTACGATGCGCAAACTGACACACAATTTACAATATAGATTTCAAATTAATGATCATAAATATATTTTCGAGTTTAGAATTTTACTGCACGCTTAGACTGATTTTTCATCTGTCTTCAAATGTAGTGAGTATTTTTCTATCCATCCATAAGATTTATACTATCCATGCAATTTTAATCTTTGACTGTTTTACAAATATATTTTGAAATATAGTGTAACTTTGGCTTATTTGAATGTAAAACCAGTACTCCCGTCGCTAATTACTAAACATCACTTGAAATTAGAAACAAGTGCAAATAAAAAAATTAACATAAAACGCGTATACTATTCGTAGCTTCAAAATTATTTTTGAAAGGATAATATAAACTGTTTCATACCTCTGTTGTTGCTCCGTTAATGCAAACCGATAGAGTAAGTTGATGGTGTAATACAGAGTGAGGTAGGCAAGCAGCTCGCGCCAAACCAGCTTATACACGCTACCGCGCCATCTGAAACAATTACAATTAACTTAACTTTATGTGTAACGTATATTATCTAATTTTTTCTCAGTGTATGCAACAGATGAGGCTGTGCTGCAATAGGCGAGAATAATTGCACGGACGGGACGGCATTGTTTATACTATAGCGACTATTAGATATTCAAAACATCTTAAAGTCTAATAGGTTAGTCATTAATCATTTAATGATTTTTTGTCACAGTTTTTACTCATTATGGTATCACTGTCATCTATATAGAAATAGAGAAAGACAACACAGTTCACGATCTCATTCTCCTGTTTGTCAATCGACTTTATTTTTTATAATAATGACGAGATTCAGTCATATCAATGAAAATGGGAAATAAATGTGCAAAAAATAAGTAATAAAATGCAAATTCATGTCTCCCTCAATTTTTCAATATCTAATGATCATGGTCGACGAAATGGTCCACTTGGCGAATACAACTAATATTCTTGGAACAATTATTTATGATACGAGGCGTATAGCATCGGTAGGTTCATACAGAAGCAAACATAATTGAGAATGTTAATAGTTATGCCAAATCGATTGAAAGTTTGTTACAGTAAAGCTTGTATGTATACAAATACACTTTGTTGTAGTCAAAAATACCCATTAGTTTTGATTTTACAGGCTTTTAATTTACGAAAATATCGAGTCCACCTAACGTGACCGCATGTGATGTCACTTTACAACGCTCCGCTTAGTAGCAAGTCGCCAGACGTAAGACGACACCGTGCTGAAAGCGCGAGCGGACTGACCGAGTGTTGTAAAATGATGTCACACCGAGTACGAGTCCGTGTCGCACGTTTACTTCTATAAATTGGAAACTAATTGACGTATCGAACTAATTCTTTCGCTTGTATTTTTTATTTTTGACAGAGTAAATGGAAAGCTAATAATCAAATTCAGGTAACATTCTTAATTATGAAATAAAATTCACAGATATTTTTTTTTATATAATAATGATGAGATTCAGTCAGCTCCAAACGCTTTTCGCCGAAAAAGGAGAACCTACGGTTTTGTATTGGGACATTAAGACTGTCACTTCTAAATCTGTCCCAAACTTTGTGTTAAAAATTCGTTCTAGTAATCGGTACTTACGAATTTATAAAGTTATTTTAATAGTATGTTCAATTTGAATATATATAATGAAATCCTTCTAATCCCCGCTAATGTTATATTGCGAAAGTGTGTTTGTTGGCCGCTTAGTTATCAATTCGACCTTGTTACTTTTTATTTCAAGTCGGTGTTGGCTATAACAAAGCTAGGCAAATCGATTTAGCTTTGAACTTCTACTCGCTAAAGTAATAGATTCGATCTATAAGGCAAATATTAGTAATGACAATTTTTTTAGGCACAGCAATTTTTTTTTTGTTATTTTGATATTAAAATTATATTTCCCGATACTATGATAAATGTGACACTGTGTGACTCATACAAATACCAAAACCTCTCCAATCCTTTTAGTTTCCTATTAATTAAGTATAACAGAACCATTAAAGTAACCAACTTTTAATATCAAATTCGATATTATTTAAAATGTTTATTGATTATCAAAAATCTAAAACCGGTTCGAAATGGAACATCGAAGTAGAACCGGATTATAGGTATCGATACGTAATGCATTACTTAAATACAAAATCTCATTGAATTGGAAATATTAACCGGAAATACAAGGTTACTCCGAAATGAATGTTTTGATCGTCAATGCAGATTAATTAGCACGGTAATCATATCCGATGTACCGTTACCGCTTACTGGGCCTTATACAACTCGTATGTGTATATACATTAATAATAATTTTTGATACTAGTTTTTTTTAAATTTTTAATAAGTAGGCGGACGAGCCAAGCGTGCAACCTAACGAATCAGGTGGCCCATATGCCTGATGGTAAGGGAACTGATGGACCAACGCCCATAAACACTGGCATTGTACATTTCTTTAAAAAAATTAAAAATGTGCCACCAACTTTGGGGGACACACCCCCATTGAAAAGGGAGGATCCTCCGACCAGACGGGTGTTGTGTCTGGTCAGTCAAGTCTGGGGGCAGTGTCCCCCCAACTGGTGACCCCGAGCATGAACGTCAGCGCAGCCTTCGCAAAGCTACGTCATCGTGACGTCATCATCACTTCCTCAAGCTTTCAAGTCATACAGCCAGCCAGCATCCACGGCTACTACGGGTATCCTGACCATCAGCATGCAGCGGACGCGCATTCCTGGTCATCACCCACAGCCTTCTCAGCGACCTTGGCACAGCACACTGCACTTCGGCCGGTCAGCAAGCAGAGACGTACTTCTCTCCTGGTCGACGCAGCAGCCAGCCACTACGCAGCACTGCACCACTCCGACTCACTGGAGCATTTGCAGCATCACCCCGACTCACTGGGGCATCACCGCAGACAGTTCCGACTCACCGTGAACTATGCGGCATCTGGCTCCGACTCACTGGAACATTCCACTGGCCCGGCAAGCATCATAAGATATATGAACGACTCAACCTGCTATCGACCTCCGGTCTCGGAGGGGAGTGATGTAGCGACATCTATCTCGCCACATACGAACTATGAACAGACGTATCCTACATCGCGATATTAAAGTTATTAGAACGATTGAACATAAATACAAGAACCCGACAACAACCGTTGGGGCAGTAGCCCACCAGACACAACACCCGTCTGGTCGGAGGATCCTCGCTTTTCAATGGGGGTGTGTCCCCCAAACAACCTTGGGAACTAAGATGTTATGTCCCTTGCGCCTGTGATTACACTGACTTACTCATCCTTCATACCGTAATAAAACAATACCAAGAAATGCTGTATTGCGGTAGAATATCTGATGAGTGAGTGGTACCTACCCAGACGAACTTGCACAAAGCTCTACCATTAAAAACAAAATAATGTTTTTGAACAATACAACAATTGCTTATAATACTTTACGTCTCATAATACTTTCTAACAATTCAAAAATAAGTTCTTTATAATGTCGAGTATGTTACGAAGCAACTTTGCCACAACAATTAAATAAATGTAACATCTAAATAAAAATTATAACACAATTTGGATTCTATTGTACGTAATTGTTGCTGATGTTGTTAGCAACGAATTATAAACATTTTTGTACGAAAGCAAAATTTATGTTTTTTATATTTTTATTGTACTTAGTTAACCGGACAAGATTTAAGTGCGCATCCTTAGCCATTAAAATTCATATACCACCAGCACGCCCTAACCAGTTTCTTTTATACGTATCGGACACGGAACAAACGCTTACGCTCAAAACAAATGTGTATATACTGCCTGTATGTATGATTGTGTAGCCAGCATGCATGCCGCAGGCTGCGGTGAGGCCGAGGGTGCGACTGGCGAATGTTGCCGCGGGTATCGCACGAGGGTCAGACAACGCGACGGCTGATAGACACCAATATACATAATTATTATGAATCAGTTCGGCGGGAGCATGGCACATGCCACGATGTCGAGCGGTAGACGTAATTTATTTGAATACTTCGCTAAATAAATAATGAATATAGAAGCTTGTTGCTGAAATACTTACTTGAAAATTCAGCCACCCAATAATTAAATAGAAGCTAAACTAATAATGTGGTGAATATGCTGTGGAAAGAAATAAAGATGCGATTACAAAATCACATTGAACTCCACAATGTCTTGATCGAGATCGAGCTACTATTCTCAAGAATGTCTACATTGTATATACCAACGGGTATATAAATTCTCTCTCTTGATATAAATTGGCTCCCAGTCTGCATTAGTCGGTTGCATCGGTGTTCGCAACTGCCCGTGACTTGCGAGCCGATCCAACCGTCGTCGGCCGGCTCGCGCCGTCGTAAGCGTTTCTCGTTCCCGTGGATAGAACGATAGACCGCGAATAAGCGATCTTATTTATTTACTGATTATATCTACAACGCCAGCAGTATTGCATTTCAATTTTATTTTGTAGCCAATACTTAACAAGTAATTACGCAGAATATTTCTTGTAATTAGATGTCGCAGATGAAAGTTATGACAAAGCGCAGTAACAATTTTGTATTCTCCATTTTCATATCAACGAAGTGGTACCCTTTACATGGGACAAGAGATACGATCTTATTTTTAATTTTAAGTGATTAATGATGTATGAACATAATGACTTTTTTCTTTTTTTCTTAATAAAATACATAATTTCAGGTATAAATAAAATAATTAAAAACTATGATATGATAGGGCCACATCGTGATTTTTATCTTTCGAGAAATTCTTAATATGAATTAATCTTATTGGTGTTCCCTTGAAATAAGAATGATGTAAATACATTAAATAAATATTTTAATTATAAGTTTGAATTTATTTACTTCTGCAGTTAAAAGATTACAAAGTTACTCGTGATAGAATTGTTGATCCGAGCGTCCTAGTTGCGATAGAAGATTGCGTTTTCTCCGATATTGAAGTAACTGTTGACTTTTGTTTTGCTATTGGAATGAGACGTATACTTTTAATTTTCTTGAGAGTATTTATTTCATTATATTAGCGCGTTAAAATGTTTTGTAAAACTACATAAGTATATTATTCTAGGAATATTACGGATTAATGTAAATATCAATCCATTCATTTTCTCTTTTTAATGCATATACGTAGGTATTTTTTTACAGAAACTTAATTTTAAGTCCAATGCTAATAAAAAGACCTAATATAATATAATTATAAGATATGCTGTATTGAATTGTAATATATTAAATTTCATGTTTGGAAAGCTACCTACAAATTTCGACAGTAATCAAAGCTTATATGACTTTTATTAAATTCAAGAATTTACAAGTTGTTTGAAAATTACAAAAATTAAGAGTTGTTTGAAAAGTGTGTCCATACGAAACCATGTCTTTATCACAATAAAAAAATACCGCAAAATTTTGGAAAAAAGCGGTTCTTACGCGTTTTTTTAATTTGGCGTGTGTTGAATTTCAGTAATAACGTTTACAATTAATATTTTATTTACCTAATTTCATATAAATTGTAACCTCACTACAAATTTTTCAATAAAATATTCTGCCTTGTCTACCTGTCTGAACGATACGAACGATAAACCCAAAAACTACCAACTAGACTTACATACGGTTTTCATCAATGAACAGAGTGACTATGAGGAAAGTTTAAGTATATTATTGGTAATTATTTACCTTTATTTTACATAAACTCTTATTTTACTCGTGCTGGGACGGATGGCTACTATTATATCTTTTTATAAATATTTACTACGTCAAATACCTCACTCCTCGTTGCGCTCAAGACTGTAAAAAGAAGTCCAAAGTTTTCTATTTAATGATGTAAACTCATTAAAAGAATCACCGTTGGGAGCGAAAACAACACCTTCGCTCAATTAAAATATATTATTAAAATATTAATGAAACGCATTTAAATCGAAAACCGAAAACACGATAAACACTTTTGTTTTCGTGTCGTTAGCGGTATCGATGGAATGCTGTTATTGATATTCCAATTGCGCGGAAATTTACACGTGGAAAAAGCAATTTAAATAAACAAAAATCTAGAGTAGATGAATTTTTATTTATGAAATCAACAGGGCAAATAAATATACGCTCAAAAACTGGCTTTTATAGAGTTAGAGTTTTTACATTTGAAAAACGAAAATGTGATGTCACTCTTCAGACCAAAATTATATATACATACAAAGTATTGTTATTTGTCAGTAGAATGAATGATGAGTGTGTGTGTAAGTAGAATCTTATAAGATGCACGAAACTTATAAAATTAGCAATGACTTTCTTATATGTTCATAATCGAAAGTTATTATTTCGTTTCCTATACATTGTCCGCCTATGCGTTTTGCTTCTCTTGATAAATGTTTTCTGTGAATGAAAACAATTATCAATAACCCACTCATGCTGTAACTACGTATAATTAAAGGCAAAGACAAAATGTTTACTCAATATAGAAGCATTAACCTGTTTATTAAGTGTCAAGATAAACCTCCAATTCATAAAGAACCCTTCAGACTTAAGAAGAACCGGCGAAAAAAATCCTACGTTCATATTCTTTACCGCAAAAATATAAATCATCTGGACTCCCAGATTACCGGTAAGCGCTTCAAAAATACCCGAAGAACAAGAGCACAAATACGGTCGTGGTGTCTTATTTCAAATTAGAATAGTCCAATCGTAACCTTGTTTAAGCGGCGAGCCTCGATCGTATTTATTGCTTTTTTGGGATTTTGTAATTTTAAACACACAGCGTGTAGAGTTTGTTTTGATGAAATTTGTTTCGATGTATGTTTGTTTCGATGTAAATATTATTCCTTTTTGTACAAAGTCTTGTGAATACAACCTTAAACAATGCGTTTAAGGTTAAAGGACGTCCAATTTCTGTATGGCGATTTGCATAGGTATCGAATTTATTACAAGCCAATATAAATATTATATATATATATATATATAGGTATATTATTATTTTTTTTTGAATCTATATTATATATATGTATATACATATATATTCAAAAAATCGGTATTACAACAGAATAGACGAAAAAAATTTCATAAAATCAAAAGTAAAGATTGTGATTTTGCTATAAAAAATGTCAAATGAGTATTTATCTTTTGTGGTCCATTATGGTGGAAATTGACAAACGGTACTTGTATTTCATCTTAATTATTTTGAAATAAAAACTTCCATGTTCAGAGAGGGTACGAAGTAGGTGCGTAGTAATTCATGTTTGCACTTTTTATTGTACAATATCTTTACTATCTATTAAATTTATTTTTTTTAAATTAACAGCCTGTGAATGTCCCACTGCTGGGCTAAGGCTTCTTCTCCTCTTTGTGAGGAGAAGGTTTTGGAGCTTATTCCACCACGCTGCCCCAATGCGGGTTGGTGGAATACACATGTGACAGAATTTCATAGAAATTTGACACATGCTGGTTTCCTCACGATGTTTTCCTTCACCGTAAAGCACGAGATGAATTATAATCACAAATTAAGCACATGAAATTCGGCGGTGCTTGCCCAGGTTTGAACCCACGATCATCGGTTAAGATTCACGCGTCCCTTACCACTGGGCCATCTCGCCACTATCTATGTGTCCGTGGAATGTACTTTATTAACCTCGTTTACATTATTATATTTTTATTTTAACTAGAATCACTTACACACAATAATAATTGGCGACAGTTTTTGTATGGGATTGTGTATCTTGTGCATTATTGATCGAAGTCAGGACGATGCAACGGCAGATGCAAACCAATATTAACTATTGTAAATTAATACCATATTTCTATCAGTTTCCAAATCCTGATAAGTAGATTGTATTTGTAATGCTGCGTAGTAATAAACATGCAGGCATATTCAAATAAAATAAGAATAAAATACATCAAAGGCACAGACAATACGTATGTAGTCAAACATAACAAAAATAAAACAATCAATCATCTTTGTACCCCGAAATTCTGAGTCCGAATGATTGCGTATATTCTGACTTGTCAAGTGAAAAAAGTGAAGCCAAGTTGTAAAACTTCTATTACAAATTCGCGCATACATACTAAGAACATAAAATACAAGTAAATAACATTTATTTTAATTGCTAAAATCATTATAATTATAATCCGTGTATTTCGTATTATTCGTACATTAATATACAAATATTATGAATTGCCGTGATGACGTCATTAACCATCATGGCGCTATGTGTGTTTTACAACTAATTTCAAAGATTAAAAAAACGATATGTAAGATCAAATTATAATTTTATATAAAATAAAAACATATTATTTGTAAAGTTTTACGAATATTATGATACTTTTAATGGAATTTTCTCTCTATTGAGAGTTTAGTAAAGTAACTATTTTATCAAAGCGCTGTCAACGATTAAACGACAGTCAATGGACGAATTTGAAAATAAAGTTCGACATATTTGAATCCAACACGAAGCTCGCCGTACTATCCAACATAAAAAAGTACTCCTAATCGTATTGTAAACCTCTTTCAGCAGAGAGTTCCGAGGCTCTGTTAAATTAGTCGATGCGTTTTAAGCGACTTTATACGCGTGCATCAAACAAAGGGTTCACCGTGAATGCAAAAAGAGAATTGATTGATTTGAAAGCAAGTGGAATAAAAGCTTAGCTTTAGTTGAAAGTGAAAACAAAAACTCTACGCGCCGTGGACCGCGCGTTTTATTTTTTATACTGTAAATTCATTTCTTTTAGAAATGAAAACGTTTAAACGTTAATATTAAACTTGGAGTCTTTCGTTACTCTTTGTTAGCACAACAAGGAAATCGTGACAAATACGTATGGAAAATACGGAGAACTTTAATAACATACACGGAGCAAACATTTTATTTTATTTATTTATTTCACATTACAACTATCATAACAGGATATACCTAATACAATAGTGTGATTAATTATTAAGAGCTTAATATTATATCTACTTATCTACTATAACAAATTATAAACAATGCTATCCATATGAAATCACTCAAAGTACAGGAGAAAATATCTGTTTCTTTATATATATATCAAGTAATCAATGTTTTGATAGTATATTTAGTTAAAACGTAAAGGCATAACCAATTACATTATGTTCTGCGACGTTGAGCTGCTCCGTTACGCTATTGTCCGGCTTGTAAATTTTTATATTGTTAGATTTTATCATGAGGCAGACCAAAAAAAGTTAATGTTGTTTTCTGTTAAAGCCCGGAGTTAAGAAGGCGGGGTCACACTCCCGTGCTTTAAGAGGACGTAAAGCGCAATTTCTGCAGATTTCTGGCGCCGGATTGCCGTCCTACTATAAAAGCGAGAGATTGTAAAGAGCTCCTCTGTTTACGCACACCTGTGCACTATAGTATCCCCTGGCTACGCTACGTCGAGTTCTAAATTCGGTCAGGCGGGTTAAATCTCAAAAGCCACTGAAAACTGTCGCCAAAGTTATCATATTTCAAATGTGAAGTGCTTAACTATTTCAAAATTATCATTTACAGCTTCTCCATTGAGTTTAATCTCTTGTACTTTTTATGTTTAAATGTTATTAAACATATAAGATACCGGACCTTTGGCTTACTATGTATCTACATGGTAATTTATTTGCCTGTGTAATAAGTATAAAAATAATGACGTATGCGCGAAATAAATATTACCAAATGACAAATAAGCGGTTTATGATAATGTTAGTCTAGCGTCAACAATGTTTGTAGGATTATCCTTATATATCCTTCAATAGCTACAAGAACTATTGAAGACATTAATGAAATTGAAAGTGCATTATATCTATTTCAGTAATCCGATGTAACAGAAAGGATACTAAATATTGTTCGTAAAATAAATAGTAATATAATATGATGCTTTTTTTTTCTTCAAATATGGGGAACAAGGTTGGCAAGAAGTCATATGCGTCCGTTTACGCTTGCACTGTAGTAAATAAAAGATATATAATTAACTACTTATACTATAAACTTAATGCCCAGCCTACAAGAGGATCTCGTAAGATGTTATGCGACAAGAGGCTGTAATTATACATTTGAATCGGAACACAAGTACAAAGGGACCACACAAAGTCATAGGTGAAGTGAGTTAACCACACCTAATAATAGCATGTGCTAAAAAAGTCCTTGCCCCTCTAGATTCGAAACAAACATAGCTATAGTTATATATTTTGTGAAATGAATAATAAGACGGGAAAAATATTTTTTCGTATTTTATAAGTAAAAAGTAGCAATAATGTAAATTTCTTTGGTTGTATTCTTTGTATTTTGATACCATTAAATAAAAAATGTTTAACCGCCATTTGGAATTCTACAACATGCGTATTCTACCAACTCCCATTGGAGCAGAGTGGTGGAATAAACTCCAAACTTGTCTTTAAAAAAGGAGCGGAGGCCTCAGCTTCAGCAGTGGGACACTGACAGGCTGTTATATACCTACCTTATATTCCGCCATTTGTCTATTGTCTTTATGTCTACCAAAATGAGTGAAGACTAGATGCATAATGAAATTTATTACAAAAAAGAAAAAAATCTACGCACATTGCGAAAAAAAATGTAACTTTTATGGACTGAACGGCATGGCATATGGCATTGTCGGGAATTTCGATGTCAAAGATGAAGCTCGCTCTGGTCGGCCTGAGACGGATAAGCCTATTCCATTTTTGAAAAAGTGGAGCAAGATCACTATATTAAGAGTTACGACTTAGCCGAGGAGCTAGGCTATCACAAAATAGTTTTTGCCCACTTGATACAGTCGAAATCTACCGATTCTGGTTTCTAGAAACCAGACTTAGCGACTGAAGCAAGAAAAAGAAAAATCCGGCCTGAATTGGTCAACAGAAAGGGTGTTTCAACTTGATAACGCCAGACCACTCATATATTTATCCACTCGGCAATCATTGAGAGGGCTTTATTGGAAAATTTTAATGGACACACCATACGCCAACTCCAGACCCTGACCTTGCACCCTCAGATTTTCTCCTGTGTAGGTCTCTTCAGAATTCTTTGGGCAGTGTTAGGTTACCAAGTGAGGACTGTCAAAACTAATTGATGTAGTTTTTCGATCAGAAAATTTCAAAATTTCTGCAGCAATATATAATAAAATACATACCGGCTCATACATTAAAATCTAAATGTAATATTTAAAAAATATCTAAATGTATAGAATATCAAAATATTTTAATTTATTGTCATAATATTACTGTTTTTCTTTTTATATCTGTGTTTTTATTATTTATTTCATATTCAAATATTAGTTCCAAAATCATTGATGTATTCTGAATGCATTTTTTTTATTAAAATGGGTAAAAATGAAAGCAATTGCACGGTTTTTGAGTTTGAGACAATAAAAGTCAATTAAATAGTTCCGTACATGTTCATTAGTCTTCCGGCATTTGAAGCATCTATTGCTTTGAATATTGCGTTTCCGCTAATTGATTGCGTTTACGCTGTACAAATTTAAATGTTGTTTTCTGTTATTGTGAAATCGAATGCAGATATTTTTATATAAGAAAATTTGTTTTTATGTAACTACTTCGTGTGCAGATATTCCATTGTAATTTGTTATTGTGTAACGATTTAAACAATAAATTAGTTATCAATATATTTTGTACTAGCTCCGCCCGCGGCTCCACCCGCGTATCATCACTATCACTACATCATCACTACATATTGTAAAACAAAGTCCCCCAAGGTTCTGTCTGTATGAACACGATAAACTAAAAAACTACTGAACGGATTTTCATACGGTTTTCACCAGTGTATAAAGTGATTCAATAGGAAGGTTTACGTGTATAATTTATTAATGTTTTCTGTAAATTTGTTGAAATATGACCGTTTTATGGTCGTTTTGTTTGGCGAAAAAAAATACTTTTCTGTCCGAATGTGTAACAACAGTAATGCAATTGATTCAAAAATCGTTACACACTACATATAAACCTTAAAAGCTTCGAACGATCATTGCGAGGTTAGTTAGTCGATAATAAAAAAATCTAAGAATTTTTTTTGTAATATTAATAGCACATTTTTCATTTTGATATTATATCAGGTGTAATATATCTATCATACCGTGTTATTTTTTAATTACAAAAAAAAAAACATCTAAAATTATTTTCGAATGATCTGAGTAACTAGTAGTAACTAGTAGATAAAGAAAAAAAAGCGATATGATATATGTACAGCAAATATCCAAATTTCGGACACACCCGGACATAGGAACTCGTTTTTCTGATTTGTAAAACTTGATTCTAAAACGGCCTTTTAAACGGCCAAGAATTTTGTATGACCATAAAATGGGAAGGTTACATTCACGTGTTGTAAACACTCGGGTTTTTATTTACTACACTGTATCATTATTAAGAAAATAATCCAACGTCGAAATAATACATTTACAAACTAAAAATATACATATGTATAAGGTATAATTTAAGATCTGACACGACGTCTACACTAATACGAATATAACGAGACTCTATTCATTAAAACCGTTCTACCATGTTTTATTTAGTCAACTTCCAAGAGATGAGCTGCAAATGATGTGGAGGGGGATACGTCGAGCAGGTAAATGTACATTGCTTCTGACGTTAAGACAATATTGGAGGGTGATTGCAACTAAGCGAGGGTCAAGATAATTGAATATAATCTTATTATCGGTCAAATTTTTAGTTTGTAATAAGTAAAGTTTTATTTGGATATATATAAAACTAGCTGACCCGACAGACGTTGTCCTGTCTTAACTTTGAATATTTAATTCGAATTGGTAAAATTAATAAAAAAAAATTATTCAAAAACATAGTGTTTATTATTAAATTTTCTTATATATTTCTAATGTTCCGCTTAACTTTCCTAATTTTTTTTTCTTAAGAACCAGAGAATAACAAACACAATAAAAAAGAATTAGCGAAATTGTTCCATCCGCAATGACCAAGGGAAATAGAGATAATTATATTTTTATATAGGTATATAGATTACACCACTGCACACCACCATTTTCATCCTATTTATGGTGTATTTACGATGTTTTCCGAGAATGAGATTATAAAGAAAAATTAAACTCCCGCTTAATAAATCCTGTGATCGTTAGAGATTCATATACTCTACTACCAAAGGGTCATTGGCTAATAATAATAATCAATAGTGTTAATACGAACCGTTACCACAAAGTCCGTTAGTTAGTACTGCGCTGTAACAATCTAGTTTTTCGTTTATCAGTATGAGATCTTTTATAAGCTGGCAGTGTTAGTGTCCCTGTATCGGCGATATAAATAAAAGGCGTCAGGTCCAGTTACGACCTGTTTCTTTGTTAACAAATCATCGAAACTATTTCAAATGAATTAAAACATTTTATTTGCATAATTTTATGTAGCTGGTAATAAAATTGATAAATATTTGGATATAATATATTTATGTAATTTTTAATTGTTATGAAAGTAGCCGCTTTCTCAAACCTGTATTTTATGTTATGAAACCTCCTCTATTAATATTAAATCCTCATAATTTATTAAAAACCCGAAGTGAAACCGCGCGTCGCACGTTTGTTCAGTGGAAATATCGTTGTCACTGTCAACGTCCCGTCCTGTAGCTTTGTTCGAACAAAACAATGGTATACGACACCCAATAATAACACCTATTTATAGGAGCAGACTAGTAGGTGGCGTTTCAATTAGCAATGATCTTAGCTTACTTGTATATTTTCTACTTTACTTAGTAGGTATATTACAAAAGTAAAAAAAAAATGCTGCTTGTCTGTCACTGATTAACGCTCGTACACTTAACGGATTGAAATTTTTGTCGTCGATCCTATATTGTTTGAAAACTATTTACGCATGTCAATAACCTATCGCGTAAGCCCTGAGCCCTGTGTGGTGAGAACGCGTGAATCTTAACCGATGATTTTGGATTCAACCCGGGCAAGCACAATGGAATTCTCATATGCTTAATTTGTGTTTATAATTCATCTCGTGAGGAAACCTGCGTGTCTCACTCAACTGAAATTCTGCCACATGTGTATTCCACCATCCCGCATTGGAGCAGCGTGGTGAAATTAGCATTTACCAAGAAGAATCGGCAAGAAACGCGGTAGTTTTCTACCAATAAAATTACCAAAGTTATTGTAATTAAAGATTTTTACGATATAGTAATAATTTTTAATTAAATTTTAAAATAAAAATTGTCAATGAAATAGTTTTATTGTTAATAGGATGACGTATGATACATATGTAGTTGACATAATATTATGTACATTTGGTTTTGGTGCGTAAAGTTCAATCTCGAGGTTGAGACGTAGATTCGAAGTCTAAATATAGATTAGTGTGTACCAAGCATATACCGATTGGATTTGATTTGATTGAATCTGAACCTAATGTCAACCATATAGATATAATGGATTTAATCATAGGATACATGGGCTCTTTGAAGTTCATGTCAGTTCTAACGGCCGGCGAACAATGGGTCTTTAAATGAGATGTCACCTCTGAAACGCTATGTCGATACAATGGCTCACTCACCCTTAGAGTTCACTCACCAGAACACAACTACGTAGTGTATTACTGATCACATTGTTATTGTAGTAGAATAATTATCGAATAGTTGGTACCAGCGATAAAACCCTACCACCAATAATTATGGTAATGCCTATCAAATAGGAAAAATGCTTGTTTTTATCTGTTTTTACACTAAAACAATAAAGTTTTTTGACAGAAACCTTTTGCTTTTCCATATTTTAAAGTAAACCATAGTTTCGAGAATATGCCAATTCATGTAATTTTAACGGCTTAATTGTCAAACGGTTTCGTTCAACGATAATACTTCTTTTTAGGGATCTGTACCCAAAGGGACCCAAAAAATTACTAAGATTCCGCTGACAGTTTGTCACCAGGCTGTATCTCATGAGCCGTGATAGTTAAAGTTGAAATTTTTACAGATAATGTATTTCTGTTGCCGCTGTAACAAAAAATACTAAAACAGGAATAAAATAAATATTACAGGGGAGCTCCAATTCAACAGACATGACCTTTTGCCGTTTTTATAGATAATGGTTCGGAATCATTTGTGCGCGAGTCTGACTCGGATTTGGCCGACTTTTTTTTCTTCAGCCGAAAAATCACAGACGAGAGCTACAATAATTGGCAACTGTAAATTGAATTGAATATGAATGAGGATGCAAGGGTTATTAAGAAAAAACAATATTGAACATTTTCTATCTAATTTTGGTATGTCGTAATAGATAAAAATAAACAATTGTTCCGTCGGAGTACGCCTGTCAGGAACCAAGTTCTCTGCGATATTATTAGACTCGAACCGTGTTTTAAAGTTTAGATTTTAATTGATTATATTACTGTATTTTTGTCCCACCAAAAAGCTCCTCAACCTTCCATTCGAACCCACAACGCATCGCATTTTGTAGCATTTGGTAGGAACAGTGTGAACGTTACTTCGTTATATGACGTGACCTTGGGCAACTGCCATTTCACTGCTAAAAGCCACATCAAAGAACATCGCTCAAAAAAACATTTTTACCTTATGATTGATGTTTGGAAACAGTAAACGGTGTAAAGGTATTCGTATTTCATGAAGTGAATAACACTGTTTTTAAACGACAATTAAACACAAAAATAGAACCAATTTTCGCGATTATTTTATATTTAAATTGTCGGACCGTAAGGCAAATGATAGAGCTCGAAAATTTTGTATCGAGTGTTATGAATACCTTGAATTTACGCCTGACTTAAATAGCAGGTAAATTTTGAAATTTTAAATAAATATTAAATATTGAAATATTTACGTTTAGTATAATATTTCGTTTAGTATATTTCGTTAAATATATTCCATGTATAGGAATGAAACTTCCTTCACATTAGTCCTACCGCGTAACATAAACAAGTGAGTATCTAATACAGAGAATAACGTCGTCATGGACACGTTTATGGAGAATACTTTATGGAAGTTTGTTAATTTATAAATCTCGAAGAATATTTTCACATGTAAATAAAAAAAATCTATTCTTTATTTCTGGGAAGGGTTTGAGTTATTTGTAATTTTATAGAAACCAACTTTAGTAATAGGATAATATAATTATTAGAACAATCTTCCACTTCCGTATTCACAAAATAAATATATAAAATCGGTATGTTGAACAAAAACTACAGTTGGCTTCATACAGTACGTGGACTAAAATCAGTATTTTAAACTTTCGAATTACTTTTGCATTCCTATTTTTATATTAGCTCTAGTTCAAGTATAAAACACTTCATATAATGAGTACCCCGCCGACCACGAGACAGTACATAATATCGCTATTTGGATGACATATAATTGTCAATAAATGACTGGTTGTTTGGTAGAGCCTGAAATAAACCTAGAAAGCCGGTGAGTATATTTATAAAAAATATTCAAAATTTAGAATCGATTCGATTAAATATAACATTTTAAAACATTAAGCGAACGAATAATTTCAATCAGTATAGTATATGCAATTTAGATTAATCGGTTTGGAAATATAATATTGAATATTGAAAAGAGCGCATGCATGAAAAGTCAAGGGCGTGTGCTAAGATGTATTAGCAACGGCTGACTGAGCATATTTCTTATAGTGTATTGTGCGATACAGAAGCGTCACTACGTTAAGAATAAATATAATCTCATGATGAAACGACAAACTAACGACCAGTATTTTTCTTTTAAATATCAGCGTTTCCCGCGAATTGTACAAGGACAGTGGTCGAAATGGATTTTGGGCAAATAATAATCCTATTATTTTAAAATAAAAAAAAACAGTATATTAGGCATTAAGTTACTATTATTTGGAATGTCATTAAAAAACTATTACAAGGTTTCAGCTTAATTGTTAAAACAATTAATACTGTGTAAATTAATTAATTGTAAGCATTTTAATTATGTAATATGTAACAGCCTGTGAATGTCCCACTGCTGGGCTAAGGGCTCTTCTCGTCTTTGTGAGGAGAAGGTTAGGAGCTTATTCCACCACACTGCTCCAATGCGAGTTGGTGGAATACACATGTGACAGAATTTCAATGAAATTTGACACATGCAGGTTTCCTCACGATGTTTTCCTTCACAGTCAAACACGAGATTACTAATTAAGCACATGATATTCAGTGGTGCTTGCCCGGGTTTGAACCCACGATCATCGGTTAAGATTCATGCGTTCTTACCACTAGGCCAACTAGGCTTTTTTCAATGGGCCATCTTTGGCTTGAGGATTTTTTGATAAAACTTACCGTTTTCAAGAAAAACTTAAAATACCTCTAATTTTGACCTTTGCCCGAATAACTTTTGAAGCACACATAGGATCGATGGGGATTTTTAAAACTTTATTTGTAATGGTAAACCCCAGCTCTCCACCAAAATTTGGCTTTCTGGGAATTATAATTGACTATACGGTAGGTATGTCAGCATTATTTTGATATTTATCTTTTTTCTTCTTTAAAATTATTTGAATTCTCTATTTTTAAAACATTTATTAAAAAAAATTGCAATGTTTTTATTTTAATTCATAAGTAATTCAATTTAAAACCTTCTACACATTTGAAGTAGAACCTTAAACTTGGTAGTTTAATTCATTGAATTATAAATATTTAAATTGTACCTTATATGTGTTAATCAGGTACGAGTTTCTAAACATCCGTAAGACGTCGGCGAGTCTCGACTGAATTTAGCATAAAAGACGTTCGACGAATCACTTTTAAGTAAGTAACGACGTCGTATAGAATTTAAATGTATTAAAAATAATAGAATAGTTTCTAAGTGATAAGACTAAGTGCATCTCGGGGTACGTACCATCCGTTGACTAGTTATTCTACCACCGAACAGTAATGCTGCTAATGCAGCTTGGTGGTATGAAAATAAACCAATTTAATTACAGGCACGACATACTTAACAATTTAGATAGCATTATGAGCAAGTTGTTTTCTCTAACAAATTATTTTATAGTTAGTCGATTAGTTAATCTGCTTTTCTTTAAGTCACAGACAACAATGAAGTACCCTCTTTTCCACAAAAAACTTAAGAACTCGTTCAAAACTTTTGGAGAAGAAATCTTTGATAAACTGATACGATACAACTTATTTGTTGTGAAAAATACCTTGTATATCTGAATTGGCTATTTTTTTATATCTATTATCGTATGAATCTCGTAGGTATGTATGTATCGCAATTTTCCTCAATATGATTATATTGAATAAAAAGTTATTCTGTGAATGTGCCAATTATAAAAAAAACCTTAAATGTAAACTTCAACTTCCTGTTAGCAATTAGCAGATAGCAATTCTGGAAAAAGGTACATCAATATCAGGAACAAGCATAAGCTAAAAACGTCAGTGTAGTACAGTGTTAAAAATTCTTTTGTAGGACAAAGTATAAGCTTTTACAATTGTATCAGAGAAATGTACATAAAAAAAGAAACAGAAAAATGTTGCGAAACTTTTCTTTGTTAAAAAAATATTAAAAATATGTATTTTTATTATGACTTATTAAATTATAGCGCACCGAGACAATAAAAGTACAGCTTCCAGACCGTTTTCTATATTATATATTATCAACAAATGTCAAAAAAGGTCTGAAGTGTTATTTTCCATACTACACTCTAAAAGAAAGTCTAATTTAAAATATTAAATAAAGATGCTGACGTGGAATAAAAATAAAAGTCGTAGGTGCGTGATACTGCGGATTATTCACACACAGCCGACTACCACGGACAGCTTAGTACCACACCACACCATGGCTCTCGCAACGTGGGAATCAGTCTATATCAGTTTGAAATTCGAAGCCATTTTGGTATTCCAAAATGACAAAACTCTCACCGCACTTGCGATGACTCCGACGCGTCGTGCGCGACCTCGCGACGCACCGCAAGTCCGCAACGCAACTGCGCTTAAACGCGCGATACTCTTCCTCTGGCGCGTTGGTGCGGGTTAGTGCCCGGTCGTCCGTATTATCACACACACCGGCATGTCTAAAGCTGCTATCATTAAACCTGTACTCGTTATTCAAATTGAGTTGTTCAATATGTTTGTAATTTTATAGCTTAACAATTACCGGGCTATTTTAACATAGTATAAATAATGTCTGTTACGAAATATTTCTATAAATATTTACCTGATTATTATTTTTATTCACTGGTAGTTAAATTTTTTTGATTTTCTTTTTTTTTAAACCTTGTATTTTCACTTATGAAAGCACTTTCTGTTAGTTTTTAATATATTTTGATGTCAAACATTATCTGACTGAGAGAAGTGAAGATAAGCTTATTACGCCGGTTTCCGACTGCGCCAGCCAGTGCATCCTTCCTGGGGTAAATTCAATTGGATGGTAATTCAATTGGATTCTAATATAATTTCATTGCAATTTTTCCAATTGCCATTTTTAATTTAGAATTTATTTTCAATAAACTTAAAATAATTTCAATCAATCATAAAATAAATGCTTCAAATCGGCTTATTGACATTACATTGTTCAAAAATGTCGATTTAAAAGTTCTCAGTGCTTACAAGCACTTTTCACTCGCTAAAATGTGAATTATGTACTTTGTAATACTCGCGGCCCGCGTGGAATTCAGTTTGTGACGAAAATCCTTGAAAATCTGCCGTCGTGCCATCTCAACTCTTAGGTATTATTATTTTCGAATAACAGTGACTTTTAAAATTATAAATATTTAAATTCTTATGATGCAGCGATACTTTAATGTGGAGATTGGTATGTTCGCGTTTAAATTAGCAGTTTCGATATTATTTATTTAAAATTGGAAATATAGATAAATACCTTTTTATATTACTTGGAAATGTTGTGTCTACTTTGATTAAGTAAAGTAAAATCTATATAAAATATAGTCAAAGTAACAGCCTGTGAATGTCCTACTGCTGAGCTAAGGCCTCTCCTCCTTTTTTGAGGAGAAGGTTTGGTGTTTATTCTACCACGCTGCTCCAACGCGGATTGTTCGGAAATAAAGTCAAGTATCTAACTAGGAACTAGGTAACTAGGATCGTTTCGGATTACTGAATGCAAATTCTAAAAGAAACTGACATGAAACTGACTGACCAGTTACACTTTTATTTATTTGAGATTGCAAACATATGTATGGTTTAAAAGGCGGACTTGACACTATCTAGGCATTTCCTGTCCGTCAACTTTTGTGCTAATCAGATAGATATTCATGGATTTCATGGCGACATGGATTTTATAACAGACACTTATTTATTTCCAATCAAGTTGTGAGTTTTTCACGTGTTTATATTTCGTATGCTTATTGTTGATTCATTCATTCGACAAACGTCCTTCATTGAGTTCTTTTTAATAGATTTTCCACAACCTGAATACAGATGGTACATCGTTATCGTAAAAATTTGTCAATTTGGCCTTGATTGGGCCTTGCCAATCAAGTGCCACGCCGATTAAACATTAAACGCATTGATCACTATTTGTGCCGAAGCCGGCTGGCTACTCTGTCAACTGTTATAGTTTTTATATCACTAAGACATTTTTTGTGCGTGTTAAATTTCAAATAGAAAGTTTTATAGAAGTTCACGACACTGACAATATTTCAAAATAGTGACTTTTGACTTTCTCTTATCTTGAAATCGTTTAAATAAGATTATCGATTGAATACATTTTTTCCTTTGATTTTTTTAGACCTACTAAAGAGGCACTGGACGCATTTATGTGACTGTCGAATTAAGTATATTCACTTTGATGCGCATGCGCCATCACGTGTTACTATAAGAAGAACTGTTACAGAACTTTGATTTTATGTTCATTAAATATAAATAAATTCGAGGCAAGGTTTATTTTTTACATAAAATCTAAAAACAGGATTCCGATGATTACACGTCACGATTAACAGCATAAAATTAAAATAAGAATATCAAAACAGTTTGTGTAGAGTCAAAGTCCGTGTGAGTCAAGAAATCTTAACACAATTCAGTTTACGTATTTAATTACATAGTTGAATGTTTTAGTTGCATCTTTGTTTATAAACTTTTTCACATGTAATTATTTTAACGGAGAACCTAAACGCATTTTGTATAATCGCATCTCGTAACGTTTTGCTTCAAATTTACGTTGCGCTATATAGTATCTCTAATATAATTACAGAAACATTATTGGTTTAAGTTATATTAGTTTCTTAACTCTGAATAACTAATTTTTCGAAGTAGACCAAAGTATAATTTATCGAGTGAGTTTCAAGCTAATAAGTCAAAAAAAAAAATAAGTTAATGAAATAATTATGTTAATTAAAAAATGCGTTTTGCTAATAATAAAAGCTAATAAGTTAATAGCTTTTATTATTATCATTGAGACTGGTTTTGTTTAGTATGTAGTGTAGGTTACGATGTACATTTGGTGACTTTTTGCATTTACCGTTCGGTTATTCGTTTGCAAAATAAGCAAAACAAATACGTACAACTAGGCTAGCGGTATTTGCTCGTCTACATACGTAACAGCTGGAGGTCTCATTTATCAACATGCGTGGGCACAAATTCAATAACAAACTTAATATATTTATTAATGCTGGTTAATAATTTCATAGCTTTAAAATAATTTGTCAAAGCTAGATTTATTATTTTGCTAATCGCCAGCTGTTCATTCGTTCGATCCGAGTAGGTATTAATCATTCTGCGTATGCGTCACAGAACACAACCAACTTTCGCCACATTTCGTTGTCATGGCCATGCGAGCTACCAGACATTGAAGCGATACCTCCGCTCCGGACGAATCACATTCATCACCTCGACGACGACGACTCCTCCAAGGCCGCGACCAGTCATTCTGCACTCTCCTAACTAATAACAAAGTATCGATATTTGATTACGACTCAATGTAAACATCGAACAGAACTCGGAATACGGTGCTGTTTTATAAGCTAAATAAAAGTCGCACGTCACAATGGAAGTCGGACTATTGTGATTTGAATGTGCGTGGATTGAGCGAGTGTATGCGCCAGCGACTTTCAGGCTGCGAATTGCGATCGCTTCGAGATCGTGTTTGCGGGCTCGGGCGTTTAGAACAGCTGTTTGATATACGACTAGCCCGCGAGTCGGGCCGCGACCGTGGCGCAGGGTCGCCCTCTGGTCAGCCTCCGCGGGTGCACTCCGCTCGGCCTGCACCGCTCTCGGCCGCTCTAACTACTTACTTGCAAAGGATCCGCCAGAAACAACCGAAACTGCTACCGTTTGGAACTTCACCGGCGTACGATATAGTCATGTCGAGTACAAATCGACAACTATAAAATTAATATTTATTTATACACACACACGTTTTGTTGGCGCGAGCTCGAAACGAAACACACGCGGAAAATTAAATACGTTTTAGAAAGTAATAAAAAGTTTCTCGAGATCTAGTAACTAGGGAAGGCGAAGGGAAATTATTATATGAAAAATACACTGCAAATCAGTTACATTCTGATGATGTGTTATATACTCTGCCCTCCCCGACTTGTTGTGAGACATAAAGAAAGGCGCGCGAGAGCACCGTCCGCGAAGTCGCGACAACTGTGACTGACGAGCGATACCTCGCCCGGTATGTTGCTCAAGTTACTCGCTCACTGTTTACTGATGCGTGTTAACGTTAACATTGCGCGGACGCACGATGCAGGTTCTGTTCTAAGAGGCATGAACGAAATTAAGCCGTTTTCCGCTAGATGGCGCTTATCGCAATAAGGCTTTTTTGTTTAAAAAATAACAAAAACAAGTTAAGCAACGTTAATAATTCCATGTATTTTTTTAACCGACTTCAAAAAAAGGAGGAGGTTATCAATTCGCCTGTATGTTTTTTTTGTGTTGGTTACCTCATAACTTTCGACTAGGTGAATCGGTGAAAGCTGGTGCTTCTCATGTGGTCCCATTTCATGTCAGCCAAGGAAACACTATAATATACCAAGCAATAATACTACGACAATTCTTTAAAAACAAACAAAAGCTTACACATTACAAATTAACTTTTATTCGCCTCGTCAAGTTCGACATTCGACCGATCATTATGAAAATTGGTAGGTATTTTTCCACGGAGAAGGTTTATAATTTATATGCTATGCCCATTGATGTAACTCGCCACCAGGCGGCGCTGTAAAGTATCGACTTCCGCCCGTTCAACCGATTGTCATAAAACTTCAAATATATCATTTGTTATTATAAATAATAAGAACGCAATTCAAAGTTTTTCAAAAGTCACCACCTAAGAGGGTGAAATAGGGGTTGAAGGTTTGTATGGCGGGTCCGTCAATTTATATGTAAGTAGCATGAAATGTTATATGCAAACCTTTGATTAGGAAAAGATAAATACGTATTTAAGGGTTTTCGGAAATCTACCCCCAAGAGGGTGAAATAGGAGTTGAAAGTTTATATCGCAGTCCGTCTAAGACGTCATCGTCATTTTCCATCTAAGCAGCATGAAATTTTATATACATGCTTCTGTTGAGAAATAATTAAATACCAGGGCTTTTTAAAAACTACCCCGCAAGAAGGTAAAATACGGAGTTGAAAGTGTGTCCATGTGTCCAGTGGCGGGTCCATCTATTTTGACGTAAAAAGTATGAATAATAATGAGCCTCTGGTTAGTAATAAATTAAATACGTATTTCAGGGTTTTTTAAAACTGCCCCGTAAGAATGTGAAATAAGGTTTGAAAGTTTGTATTGAAGGATTCGTCACTTTTTATGTAAAAAGCATGAAATTAATTTTAAAGCTTCTGAGCAAAAATAAATGTGTACTTATTTTGTCATTTTTGAAAGTTTAACCCCAAACGGGAGAAATGGGTCGGAAACTTCAGTTTAAAAAAATAGTCTGATCAGCTTGAAGCTTACTGTTTTTACAGCCAAAATAGACCATAACTAACTTATTTTATTATTTCTTATTTTATCTCGGGCAAAGCCGCGGGTGAACCGCTAGTATTATATAAAGTAAATGTTATTAAACAAAACAGTGGATACGTTACTTGTTTATCAGTGATGATGACAACGATCTGTAAAAACTAAATTTTATAGTTATGAAAACTTAAATAAATTGAGCAATTTATTATTTAAGAAGCAAGTATGCAGAATCCTGAAAAATATAAAATCAGCTAAAGTAAATAAAGCGTTAGTTTTATTTAAATGTTAAGCTTATAAGTTATAACAAACCAAAACCATTTAAATACAAACAAAACTATTTTAATAATCTGTGAGCGAGAGAATTAGCTTCTGATTTATCGGCATTTAATCTGTTGTCCAGAATTTACGGCTCAGTTTTGAAATCTGTATTTTTTTAAAACGCACGAACTATTCTTTACACCGGATGCCGGCGCGCCGGCTACTATAGAACTCAACAAGCGACAACCATCTCGCAAATAACAAATAATAAAGAGTAGACATGTATCGGTATAAATTATTCTATTGTTATTGCTATCTGTTTATCAGCTATATATTGACGGTCAAGTTTAAATACAGCATCTTAGAAAATTGTTATTTGTTACTTTTCATAAACTAGTTATTCTAACTTATATTCATAAGAATAGGAAATATTTTTTCTTATTTTCAGCAAACAATGAAAACAATTGTGGTTGAATTATATTATCATAAAATGTATATATTAATGTTCTTTAATACGTTACGTTGACAAAAATATTAATTAAAAGTCCAAGTGACTTTATCTACGTTTTGCTCTGATTTTAAGAAACTTGTGTTTTTAAATTATTAATAACGGTAGAGTACAGGAATAGAAAGAGACAGGAACCGCGGGGGACTTTGTTTTATAATATGTAGTGATGTAGTGATACGCTAGTACGGCATTGCCTTTCATATTAGATGAAAAGCTACTACAAGGAATACATAATTTAACAGAAAATAAATGCCAGGAAAATCATTTCCTTCATTATTCAAATTATCTGTATTAACTATTAACCTTCATCCACGCTTTGAATTGTTTGTTATATTTTATTCTACATTGATGAAATGTCAGTTAAAGTTACTTTTATATTTTTGCATTGATGTGTTGTTTGCATCTAGTAGTAACCAATTAATTATTTTATGTTATTTATTGTGTTGGTGTTGTATGATGAAACATCTTTATCGTATCCAGTTTTGCAAATGAAATAAATATATCATTTAATTTATATCTCCTGCATAAAAATCAATGAAAACGAATAAATAAATATTTTTAACCCTTTTCTAAAATGTATTTACCATCCTCACCTCTTGACTCCTTCCTTCCGAGGTTTATCACTTTGAGGACCTAGTTTTGTCTTTGAAAATTAACTTTGCATCAACATCCGTCGCATCTGTTGTCAAGATTGTCGCTAAAAAGTAAGTCGTCGGTACTGAACTAAAGCGGAACTCACGCCGGAACAGCTTTTTTTATCAGGTTTTATATATAATATTGTATGTACTACTGCAGTCACATCTGAAATGGCTTAGTTATGTATCAACTATCAACTTATAGCGTTCGATTTTCTGGATCAACTTGACCGTTACGCCAGAAGATGGGGAAAGCCTTAAAGTTACAATGCTGACGATTCTTAAATTAAATTCAGATGGTAGACGGGTGAATGGGTCATGTCATAGTAAGAAGATACCACTGTCCGTAGTCATTGGCGTTGTCAGACATATTAACAGCTAATGCACCACCAACTTCGATACCTAAGAAGTTATGTCCAAGTCGGTGTTGTGCATGTAGATTGTAGTTACACTGACTAACTCGCCATTCTAACCGGATTTTGGCGGTAGAATTACTGATTAGGGCCTTTTACCTGTCCAGACAGGCTTACATAAAGCCCTGCCACTAAACTAATAAAATGTTTGCCTATAAAATTAAATTTGAGATAAATTGGACTTAACAACATGCATGCGTCGCGTCGGTTGCAATTTGCATGCTATTGTGTATTCAGATTAATAATAATATAAATGGTTTTGTTAATATTAGATACAATATAAAAAAATGTGGAAAGATAAAGGATTATTAATTTTCACAGATAAAATAAAATTGCTATAGGGTTTAACCCAGTTAGAGGTTTAAAATTTTGAATATTTAATTAAATGTCCAATGTAATATACTTTTTTAATTTTTTTTATTCTTACTCGTAATGACAATTATATAATAATAATTAAATAATCTAGGGCTGTCACTTTTGCAAAACCCTTTTATTTTATTTTTATAAAAAGTATTAGGTGCTTACTATATTTTCTTCTGTCGCACATATTTGCTGTCTCACGTGACCCATACTGTCGTGGCGCTACTTTTACTGCATTGGCGCTGGCGAGGCGAGAGGACTACGGCAAAAACTTTGACAAAGCTTTGTGTCAATTATTATAGTTCAAAAACTGCCATACCCTTCAAATTATTTGTGAAATACGTGCAACAAGAAAAAACAAAATAGAATATTGTCGGCTGTTGTATTTTCTTTTCTTTTATTGTATAGGAAAGCGGACGAGCATATGGGCCACCTGATGGTAAGTGGTCACCAACGCCCATAGACAATAGCATTGTAAGAAATGTTAACCATCGCTTACATCGCCAATGCGCCACCAACCTTGGGAACTAAGATGTTATGTCCCTTGTGCCTGTAATTACACTGGTTCACTCACCCTTCAAACCGGAACACAGCAATACAAAGTACTGCTGTTTTGTGGCAGATTATCAGATGAGTGGGTGGTACCTACCCAGACGAGCTTGCACAAAGCTCTACCACCAAGTACATAGTATTTTATTGTCCTTGGGTAATTATATTGAACTAACATACCTGTGGTTTATTTGGTGTGTTTCAGGCTCCTCTGGCTACAATCTAAATAACAAAACGGTGGTATCATTGATATTTCACCTAAACCTTTAATAGCAGTAACAGTAACAGTCTGTGAATGTCCCACAGCTGGGCTAAGGCGTCTTCTCCTCTTGTGAAGGGGAAGGTATGAGCTTATATCGCCACGCTACTCCAATGCGGGTTGAGGGAATACACATGTAAAAGAATTTCAGTGATATTTAGTTAGTTATTTAGTGGCACATGCGAGTTTCCTCACGATGTTTTCCTCCACCATCAAACACGAGATGAATTATAATCACAACATAAGCACATAAAATTCAAAGGTTGCCCGTGTTTGAACTCACGATCGTCGGTTAAGATTCACGCGTTCTTACCAATGAGCCATCTCGTCATTTTTGCTGTGTAATATCACATTATAATTATGTATTTACTATAATCAAATATATTCGATATTTGTTATTATAACACAAAGTTATATAATTAAAGCAAATCATAATATGTTTTAATGACGTAAACGATAATCAGATATAATTAATACCAACGATATTAAATAATCTTAAACGACAATAAATAACAATGAATTACAAATGTCAGTTCTAATTTGAAGAGCCAGTTGGCGTGATTGGTAGATGCTTTTCATTCGGGCCGCAGGTCGTGGGTTCGATTTCCACCCAGGACAGAAATTCGTGTGAATGAACATGCCTGTTTGTCCTGAGTCTGTGTGTAATTATCTGTATTAGTATGTATTTACACAAGAAAAATAGTAAATTATATGTAGTATATCAGTTTTCTGGTTTATATAGTACGCGCTCTGCTAAGTTTGGGATCAGATGGCCGTGTGTGAATAATGTCCCACAATATTATATTTGTAATTTATTTCGTTAATCACCTTATGTTACACATAACAATAGTACCTTTTCAATAAAATATTCTAAAATTAAACTAAATAATGGGTAGATATAATCATAAGCAAATTCAGCACATTTAAAATAATATGCTATATCAGCAAATTCCGGTTTAGACTTGAGCTTAATGCATTCGTTATATTAAGCGGATTACATAAAAGCCATTAGGAACTCTATAAATAGAGTAATTTCAATTCTAAAAGTCTGACTAAAAAGTAAAAAGGTTGTGAAAGTCCTTTTTATACTTTTTTTTAATATTGGTAGATGAATATGTATAAACAAATAATATTTTATCCGCGAACTTGGTGTATCTTATCTTTCATTTGAATTAAGATATTTTCATGTATGCATGCTTATTACCAGGCAGCATATCGACCTACGTTTCAGAATTTTAAAAAATAAACCTAGTCCAGTTTTTCATTGATACGGAATGTGTTCCAGTTGACATTCTTGAGGAGATGTTCGTTGTCTTATACGTAACACAAAACCCTCAAAACGCGGTTCGTTCGGTCGAGTTGCAGTAACAGAGGTAACAGTAAATCTGCATAAGGACCATAAATATATCTTTTATTGTTCACCTCCATTTATAGATTCAGAAAATCACAAAGAATCGCTGTACTATTGCTTAATGAAAACGAGGAGGAAAATAAAAAAGAGATAATACATGAGTGAGCTAGAAAAATGTTGCAGCACTTATGCTTGCTGTATAACGCGCAACTACGTAGCTACCTAATAGAAATGTTTAAAATTGAAATCATAATATAAAATAACGATTCAGACAAAGCTCGTCTGGGTAGGTTTTTTTATAGTATAGGAAGGCGGACGAGCATATGGGCCACCTGATGTTAAGTGGTCACCAACGCCCATAGACAATGACATTTTAAGAAATGTTAACCATCGCTTACATCGCCAATGCGCCACCAACCTTGGGAACTAAGATGTTATGTCCCTTGTGCCTGTAATTACACTGGCTAACTCACCCTTCAAACCGGAACACAGCAATACAATGTACTGCTGTTTTGCGGCAGAATATCTGATGAGTAGGTGGTACCTACCCAGACGAGCTTGCACAAAGCTCTACCACCAAGTACCTCCCACTTGAAACGATCAAAATTCGTTAAAAAGAAACACGTTTATAATGAAGGTAAGTCTGAACATGTTAATCTTAACTAATATTATAAATGCGAAAGACTGGCACGCTTTCATTTATTGACTACTCAACCGATCGTCATGAAATTTTGAATACACGTTGTCAGAGGTATAAAAAGGACTCAGGGTGACTAACATTTGCCCCTCAGCCGAGGGTGAAATTAATATATCTTGGGACATTTTTCACACACGGCCATCTGATCCCAAACTAAGCAGAGCTTGTACTATGGAAACCAGACAATTGATATACTACATATACTACTTTTCTTTTGTAAATACATACTTATATAGATAATTACACCCAGACGCAGGACAAACAGACATGTTCATGCAAACAAATGTCTGTCCTGGGTGGGAATCGAACCCACGACCTGCGGCGCGAAAGGCACGGTATCTACCAACCACGCCAACCGGCTCGTCAAATTAATAATTGATATTTGATTTTTGGTGAGGGAATAATTTGAACAGTACTTATTGTTATTATCTATACTGCATAATATTATAAAGAGGAAAAATTAGATTTTTTGTTTGCTTGTTACGATTTAACTCAAAAATTATTCGACAGAATTAAAAAAAAAAAATCAACATTAAAAAGCTGCTATTTCTCTGAGTAACATAGGCTATTTAGTATCAAAAATTTAGAGATCCCTACGTAATATGGAACAATGTTACCCAACGTATCATAATGTTACCTAAACTTGTTGACTATTTAAAAAAAAAATCTACAATATTTTAATAGTATACCTACTTATAAAGCTCCAGTTTTTGTTTAAACTATCAAGTTCAAATACGGATGACGACGTGTATCCAAATTCTTAAATAAGAAAATTGACACAGTTTGAACAAACTGCAACTGTTCTGAGTTTAGTCTATTAACAAATGATTATTATACCTATTCACATTAAATAATATTTTTTAAATTTTTGCTGTCTAAGTCGCGGGCAATGAGTTCGTATATTATGTTTATTCCGTTAAGAAACAAATAAGTGAAAATAATATTTTATAGATCAAATAATAAAAAAACACTAAAATCTTACAATAGTAATGGTGGTAAAAGAAACCATTTTCAAACGTTCATACATCGTGGTTTTTGCTCAAACCGCAAAACTCGAGTACGTGCTATACTACGTGCTTGGAAATGACATAATTTCTTGCACTAAAACGTATTCTATATGTTAGCCTAGACTAGTTACGGTCATAACAATTTGGATAAAATCGTTACGGTGACAGACAGACTAAATAGCAATTGAATATTATACTTACTATATTCCAAAAAAATGTTTTTTACTGTATGACTCGATAAGTGAAATCTATTTTGATGCTATTTTTAATCTCACATAATATAAAAACTTAACTTTGTGTGTAGCTTCGTCACCACACCTAAACGAAACGGCCATAACGTACAAAACACATCGCTAACGTCGCAGGCGCTACCACATAACCGGCTATACACAGGGGTACACATTGTCTTCAGAACTACTCAGGCGCTTCAATAAAAAAACCGATACAAGATCTTTATTACTTTATTAATTAAAACAAAATAAGCACATAATTTAAAAATTAAACGTTTATTAAATTAGCATTTGAAATACTATACATTGCTTTTTATATAGAGATATCCTTCGAAGCAATTACATAAGGTGCAATCTATATCTATATACTATGTTTATATGTTGTTTCAACAGGGGTGCATTTCTAATTGCCATTTTTTTTTTCAACAATGCAAGTAATATTTATGACGATAGAACTTTTTGAATTACGCGAATAAAAAGTATACAACCGTTTCGATCAATGTTGCGAATACTACCAAGAAAAAAATCAGGATCGGATGAAGGGAGACGGTTGCTGTTGCTTGTCCTGAAATTTATGAAAAAAATAAATGAGAAAATTAAACTTATATTTATTAAATTTAATATTATTATTAGTTTTAAAGTATATAAGAACGCCAAATTTCCTAATGCTGGGTTTAATTATGCATAATATAGTATAATATGTACTATCAATATAAATAAAAGTAGGAAATGCCTTTTTAAAGTAAGACGTGACAATAAAAATAAAAAATATGTATAAAAATTTAAAATAAATACTGTATGTATTATATTTATGTGGTTCATAGATTTATAAAAGCAAAATAATAATAATAATATATAATTTATTTAAAACATCACAATGAGTTCACTAATGCATGACATTTTGTAAAATTATAAAAAATATAAAAAAATGATTGATAATTTTAGCAACACAAAGAACTATCCAGATTTTATTTGTTTTATACAAAAATATTTCTTAAATAACAATTTCAGAACGTATTATCTACTGATTATTGTGTAAGCAAAATATATATTTATGTACCTATCAAAAATCTATTTTAGTTCGACCCTGACATAAGTACATTTATTTTGAACAAGAATGGATACAGGATGAAGGGATAGAATAATCCAATAAAAAAGAACAAACCCTTTTATATACATGTATATATATATGTTTACTATAACGATAACCTTACTGGGTGATCTTTTAAGAGATTATTTTTTTTGCAACAATATTTATAAACACCAATATAACGTTCAACTGGTAACGGACATAGCCCGAAGAATTACTAACTTGAAGTGGCAGTGGGTACATCGCTTGCAGAACTAGCGGCCGCTGGGGCAGAAAGGTTCTCGAGTAACGAATACGAAACGGAAGACTCAGCGTGGATGGGCCCCCTAAAAGGAGGACCTAATAGGAGGACGACATAATAGATTCGCGAGAAGCCGTTGAATGCAGGTAGCGCAAGACTTGCTATCATGGAAATCGATGGAGGAGGCCATTGTCCAGCAGTGGACATCTCCCGTCTGATATGATGCATAACCCTTCAATAATTCGGATACTGTGTACGTATCCATCATACAAGAGCCTTTATTTTAAGGAAACACACTGACAAGGGTTGTCAGAAGAGTTAACATTTTAATGACGAGCTGAAACTGAAATGTATGTAAATAGATCGCAATTTCAATATATTGCCATCTATTTTACATATATGGTTAAGAGAAACGCTGATCAAAGTCCGATTAACCAATTTTACTGGCAGGTCATTGGTCGACAGAAGCCGATGACGCATGATGCACGACGCAGGCGACCAATGAGGTATCATTATTTCTTTCAGATTACGAAATCTGATGTAATGCATCGTTTAAGATATACAGGGTCGGGTCTTGAAAATTTTGTAAGGTTTAAGAATTACTATATGATACTATATATTTTATGGTAAGGTCTCGTGTGAGATCAAGGTACAGGTCCTAACAAATCCAAATCATCCGCAACTCCTAATATATTTTAATTAATGTGTTAAACGTAATTATTGAAATACTTTGAGGATTTGTTTCCAGATATAAATCCATCCATAGTATTGCCGACTAGTATGTAGGCGAAACTTTGAATATACGTTAGCACCTTCTCGACATCAAGGAGAGACATGTTGACTTAAAAAAGGTACGTTTCTCATATTTTCAGACTAGAAAAAACTTGTATATAGTACATAACGCGTACTATATACAAGTTGTTTTTTCGGTCAGTTTTGTATCGAGAACTTCGATGACAAATATTGGATTTTATTTTCGTTATGATCATTTTCAAATGTGACAACGAATAAAGATTCCATTAAAAATAATTATTTTTAATATCTTTTTGTGTCAGCTGTTACCACAGATTTCATTGTGATCGGATTTGGTGTATTTCACTCTTATTTTATCTGCTTTTTAGTTCGGTGACTTTATGACGGAAACAGAGGCTGGGTCAGGTTTTCGTGTGTTCATATGAAATGAATATGAGATTGTCACAAAGGCCAAAAGGGGAAATAAAAAAAAAGATTTATTATCAATATAAGAAACAATGACATACTTCAAATAATCAATCAAACGTGTAAAGTTTGGGTTTCAATACATGTGCCGATTTGCATAAAGTCAATCAATAATATACTTATGTCACAGGTTCAGAACAATTGTTACAATTCGAGATGGAAGGTTGGTTCTTTACTTTTCTTTGATTACAATGTCGGATGAAACCTCTCCTGTTACAAACTTAATTGTGTGATGAATCTTTTTTTTTCTAAATACATAACACAGACGAATATTCAGACTGAATAAAATACTTATTCTATACTTGACTATGGAATTTTTCCTTTGCATGACTGAATCGTATCGACGTCAGCAGAACGTCAAACACGGCGTCAAACAATTAGATCACAGAAAAAAATAAACTTTAAAAATAAAAAATAAATCAACAGATACATCGAAAGGCATTCAGCCCAGGTTACTACATCACGTGATATCTAAGGGGAGGGGATTTTAAAATAATACAACTAGACACTTGGGGTGACTAACAGAAGAGCTGTTCCGTAGCTCGCTCCAGTTCCCAGTCGAAGGTGGAGAGCGCAACCCTAGCCGCGTGCTCATCTACTCCCATATCCTGGATGCGCTGCACTTTCTGGTTGAACTCAAAGACGCACGTGGGTCCACCGGCGTATATGTTGGTCCAGTGCTTTGCGGTCATCTCGAACAATTCATGGTTCTCCTTGTACTGCTTTGCGACCACAGCATCTTGCGGATCGTTAGGCTCAGCAGCCGATAGCAGTGCCTGTATCGATAAAAGGACTGTTCGCAATGTAAGTGCAGCCGCCCACTGATCTTTGAGGATGTCCAGGCATATCGCCCCAGTGGCTGACGAAACGTTGGGATGCCAAATCTTCGTCACGAACCGGATCTGAGCGGAAAATAACGAAATATAGCAAACATGCCTCAAATTAAAGTTTTCAATGAAGAACTACGAAAAAAACTAATGCGTAGGCCCGATAAAATAATACCAAAAATATTATTTATAAAAAAAATAAGCCTATTGTATTTTATTCGCAGGATGTCCTTAAATGTTCAAGATTATCGATATTCCTAGCTTAACAAAATTCTAAAACGAAATAATAATTAATAAATTATATTGTATCTACTAGAGTTGAGAGGTTAGAGAGGCAAACATAAACTTTATTGAATAGATTTTTCAAACTTTAATTTAATTGAAATTTTAATCGTCAGTGATTTAACAGCGATCAAATTAAGCGATCGAAATCGACTAAAGTAACGCAATTCTACCATATCCTAAAAATTGATTTAACCGTCTCGTTAACGAACAACAATTATTCTAATTCTGATCTGGAGTAAAAATTCTTAAGACGCTGACAGCAAGTACATGACCTTCGGCTATCTGATATTTAAGCTATGCCCATATATTATATACTATTATTATTTTCTCCGAATTTAATTCTTTAGTCGTACGAAGTAGCCGACGTGAGTATAATATAACTTTACGAAGCAAAGCGAAATGCGTCCATCCAACAGCGCATCTCTGCGATCACTGACTGCGATCAAAGTGCACGGATTTATTTGACGGGACTTTTCGCTAGAGAAGTTCGCAATTAATAAGTTGAGCAATGAAAAGTAAAAACAATTGATTTTTACCATTCATTATTGTTAATTCGACTTCTATATGTTGATAAATACAACAATGTATAAAAATATACTTTTCATAAAATTATTTGGGAATGTGAACTATTTAACAGTAATTTAGGAAATATGATTAAAATTAACATAATTATATTTTTTGACTTCTATTGATTGAATGCATTAAGCTCCAAATGATTTGAGTTAATAGAAGTATTTTGGGCTATTGTCGGCGTCCTAACTAAAATAGCCCCAGAGCTATATTCTACATAAAACATTTTATAATGAAGTCCTGTATAATTGTCCAATTCGACGGGGTTTTTTTTGTATAGGTAGGCCGACGAGCATTAATTATTTATTATATTTTTTAGCATTTCAACTACGACGTTGATGTGCAATGCACGCTCCTCATTGTCCGAGTGCACCGTGTCGTATTGGCCGACGGCTTTGCGAGCTTTACTGAAATAATTATTTGACAATCTGTCGAAACATTTTTTAATTTTTCCCTTAAACTCCTTTGTGTATAAAACGAATAGGCGTCATTTAAAACCTAAAAGCAAAATTATTGTTTTCCAGTGTAGAGACGGATTCTCGTACCTCTTAGAATAGATCCGCTGGATTTATCGATCGTCCTAAATAATCGTATAATAAATCAATTGTACCTTTGGAGGATTGAAAGGATAGGTCTCTGGTACTTTGATCTCGAGCACGAAAGTCCCGCCCTCGTACGGGGTGTCCGGCGGTCCGGAAATTTCGCCCTGCAGTTCTGTCCAACAGTCGTTGACGAGTTCTAGTTTAATATCGCCCCCTGCGACCTGTTAGATCAAAATAAGTATTTTTTACAGGTTTGTTATAATTTTTAACAACTTATTATTTTACGGAGGTTCGAATGGCGAAGCAGTTTTATATGATTAATTTTAAGGAATTAGCTAAGGCAAGACAGACACAATCAGCAGGCAAAATCGCAACGCTTGATAATACAAAAGCATTCACAAGCACATTCAAATCTATATACTTTACACAATAAGAAAACATATATTACTTGTATTTTAAATAAGAAAAACAAGCATAACACAAATATAGAAACAAATTAACAGTTTGAGTGAAAGTTTCTTAGTACTCGGTAAGAAAGGGGTTTTTAGATAAAATAGAAAAATCCCTGGCAATATTTTAAAGAATTAGTAATGAATTATAGAATTTAGAGTTATTTATAATTTTGAATTTCATATAAAACTGTGTAAAGAAATTAGAATTTTCTTATATCTTTGTTCGGTCAATTTTATACTGGCATGTGGCCAATCAACTTCAGACAATTTGTATTACTGAATAAGATAATGACTTGGATTTTTAAATGCATCAGAGATTTAAATAGCTAAGGACAAAGACATGTACTTAAAAAGTGTATATTTGATAAAAATTTATTTACCATATTTTACAAGTCCACTTAAATACATATGTGATATATTTTTTATCATATGTACATATATAAAAAATGTAGGTAATAAACAACAAGTAATTTTTTAGACAACATTTTTCGTTGCCTCTTACTATAGCACTAAAAATTCAAATGATGTTTAAAACAAGATATTAATGCCTGCTAATATAGGTTATAATTCAGTTTTGTAAAATGTATATTCAAAACAAACTATTAATGATGTCTTAAGAACGAACAAACAGTTTTAAAAATAAAATAGCAATTTTGTATAAATGTAATATAACATTGAAATTACAAAGTAAACTTCAACAAAGTTTAAAGTTAAAGAATTCACTTGCCTTTAAACTAGTGTTAAAGTAATTCAATTACGTATTAAACAACTTACAAACTTTTTAAACGCTACGTCACATATGCAACTCAACTTAATAAAATACCCGCCAATAAAATATAACTTTCGATTTGTTTTTGTAGTTTCGACAAAGTCAAGAATAAAAGTTGGTAAACGAAAAATATTGTAAATGCTGATTCATGCAGTTGAATAAACTAGTCTTAAATTAATAAATGATTAAACAACATAATTATAAAAGTAACTTCGCAATATTTATCTGCAAACTTAACCATGCCAGTTAAGAAGTATGACATTGATACACAAATGTGCAAGTAACAGCCAAGAAGTTACGAGAATATTATAATTTACGTAAAACTACGATCTCACCTCCTCACTTTTCATAACTTCTTTGAATTCCCTTTTTATACGTTTTGCAGCTATATTTGCCATTTCGATAATTTACAACAGAACGATGTTACTTCAAAGACAAACAGCGAGTAAGTGCGGATTTTGTGTTTGGCATGTACCACAGAGTCCACAGACTGCTTAGTAATACTGGAAAGCGACTATGTTTGACATAAGCCGAATGACTGGATTGAATGGCGAGTATATTAGAGTGTGTTGGTGAGTGAATGAATGTACGGTAGAAAATTGACAGTTCTATTATTTTTTATCTGTTCTTTTCGTCTAAAAACTGATTTTGGTCATTTTTGATGAGTGATACAACTTATGTTAGTTGTTAATAAAATTTAAGCAACAAAAAAGTTACCTTTAATTTTTTTTATTAATATTGTGTTGTGTTACTTTAATCTGACAAATACAAAAAAAAAATCCCAAATAACAATATACGCATATGCATAAAATTGCATATACTTTGCTTTTATATATTAAGTTATTCATGTTATTTTCTATTGTGGTTAAAATATGTAAGTGATTAGTAAGCATTATCTGTAGTTTTTATTTATTATTTTTATCTATGATAACTGATTGTTTGTGTAGGAATTTGTTACATTCGTTCCTTGGTATAGACAATCTGTATTTTCATTCAAATGTACATTCGCTACTATTTGCCTACTTCAGACCGAACTTTACTACGTGCAGGAGCTTTCAAGCTTTGTGCTATGGTCGATTAAATTGAGGTGTTATAACATATTTTATTGCATAGAGTGCATAGCCTTTTTAATATAATCATAACTAAACATTCATATAAAATGGTGATATTTTGACGGTAGTAAACGAGTTCGACCATTGAGTGTTCATATAGTAAAGTTATGGCTGGTGATTTCAGAAGTGTGAGGACATCGTTATGCTAATTTACTTCCCATGTTACCGGGTTTCACCTATGTACCTGGTGTTGGAAGGTGCGTTAAACGTGAGATTTTATTATTATTAATTAGTTTTCTATTTTACAGCATTAGTGACTGCTTCAAACATTTGGTTATATAGTTGTTTTCTTTGTTTGATCTAACACTTGGTCAAACATAAATAAATTACGCCAAGGGTATCAACGGCCCCTCTTGTTTCGTATGCCTGCTTCGCTTGCTGACAGATATATTGCGTTTATTTACATTCCCGTTTTCTTCATCGAACTCTGTTTTTTTTCCTGTGTTTACAATTCTTTAATAGTTGTCTCTTTATTCATTTTACACTTTTGTGAAAAGAAGACCTATTTAAACTGCATTAGAAACTAGTTAAAAAGTTAATTAAATATGTAATTAAAAATCAACATTTAACTTAAAAGAAATGATTTAATAAATTGTTACAAAAAATGAAGAATGTATATGTAATAATAAGCTAAGACAATACTTTAAATTAATACGTTATTTGAGTATATTGCACTTATATTAATGTGAAGAATTGTATAAGATTCAAAAAAATAAATTACCTAAAATTGAAAAACAAGATATGGTATAATGTTTTCTCTTAACTGAAGAAATAGATCCTTATTATTATTAGGTATAATTACAATGAAAAAATAATCACTTTCCATTAAACTTTTCATATCCCATTGATAATTAAATTGTAGATATTACTTTTCGGCCAAGAAACTTACAATTTTATAGAAAAAACTCATTAAACTTTCTTATATTCACACCTTTTTAGCAAATTATACTGTAACACTTAAAAATGCTAGTGAGTGATTTTATTTACATACCCTCAATATTGCGCAAATTTGGCTTGCGGTTACTATTATTAAGTAAGCCTGTCAGTATAGGATAGTACACATATTCATCAGTTTTACTCCTGCAAGCTGTTGTATTCGAGTTTGAAGGATTATAAAGACAAAGTAATATCCTTTGCCCCTGCTACAAAACACATATTATGTCATAATGGTTAGTGGAGTATAGGATTACATATAGGTGCACCATTTGACATTGTCCATTCATATATAAAATATTAAAAAACTGTAACTTTTTCACAAACAAAAGCTATCTCATTTCTACTATTTAAAATTAAATAAACATTTGCTGAAGCAAGATTGAAAACTGCCATGCTGCTGTCGATATAATTACCAAATTTGTAATATGGAGAAAATTAACAATTCTTATGTAGGATTATGTTTTTTCTATACTTCAATTTTAAATTTCATTCTACAATAGGTATTTTTAAAGCTATAATGATTAAACATTATGCATTTATGCTGAATAAAAGATTTCAACTTGACATACTTTTTACCTCAGCTTACAGATTTGCATAGTTGGAAAAAAAGCCAAAAGTAACACAGATGACCAACCAAAGGTCTGGCCATTAATAAAAGTAGAAAATCTTGGATAATGCAAATATGTTACTTAACATAAAAAAATGAGATTGAACTAACTTAAGTATTAGAACCAATCGGAAGTAGAGTGATAGTGTTTCATAGTTTATATATTATTGACTGATTATATTCATATCTGCATGTCACATTCTATAAAAGTAGTCTAGAAGATCAATTTTATGAAAAAGATCCCCTGCGACTTGCTTCGTAAAAAAAAACCATCCCATTTACTATTAAAAGATAGATTTATTGCCCATGATTCATTCATTCAAGTCAGTACTGCTATGGCATAAGCAATGTTAGTCACATTTTTGAACATAATCACAAAAGATCCAACACTAATCCCAATGTTAGTGTTCCCCCAGTTCTTGCTTGCTTGCTTGATGTTTATTTGTAGCCACTACACATGGTATTCTAGAAAAAACGATAAAATCACAGCAAAGAATGTTATATGTCAAAAAATAATTGTCGGCATTTGCAAAACTAAGATATGTCATGAACGTAATAGACAGATAACATACATAATTTATTGAGTGACGCTGATGCAATGCTTCAATTGGAGACATTAAATTCATGATTCCTTATCATCAATTTAATTTAATGTACAGAATGGGAACAGCTCTTCTACATCTGCTAAATGCGACTCATTTATTGATTTAAGTCAATTATTATCAGTTATTGAAATATAATAGGTCAAAGTAATTGATCTTATTGTTTCAAACAAATTTTATCAAATAACTTATAATAGCTAAGGTAAATAGTAACATTAGGTAACTTCAATTTGACACATCTTTATTTTAATAATTTATTTAAGATAGACAATCAAATTGTTGTAGGGCTTTCTGCCAACCCATCTGCGTAGGTACTACACACTCATTATTTCTTTTACTATTTTCCGTCAAACAGCAATACTAAGTATTGTTGTGTCCCGTGTTCAAGGGAGTAACTACAAGAACAATAGCAACAACAAAAGAGTTAGTATTTATTAGTATTTCTTAGGGTGTTAGTGTCCACTTACATGTTGTAAACTAAAAGGTGGTGACTATTAAGCATCAGATAGCTCATTTACCGAGTTGCCTACGTTTGTGTAAAAAAAAAAGAAATGGCACTAAGAAAATAAATAATTTCTTATACCGCCAGCCAGGTTAGTTAAAGTGCTGTGTCCCCTTTGCTTGATCCGGGATCTGCAATAAATCAGAGATTAATTCATCACTTGTGTAAATGAAAATGTAATACTACTTCTTTAATGTATTTGGCTTACGAAATCCAAGATGACGAACTTTATAGACAACTTGGTTCGTCGAATTCAGTCAAGAATCAATGAATTTATATTAAATAATAATAAAAAAGAAAAACTAAAGTTGTAAAATTTAACAGAATGTAAAATGAAAGCTGATGTGCTCATGAATGAAGAATCGATAGCTCCTGTTGAGTCAATTGAATTAGTTGAACTTACTGTTACAATACTCCCTCCCACCACATATAAACAAATTGACGAATAGTCTAAGCTCTGCGGCATATGTGGTAAGAAAATAACACTATTTACTGAAGTTGATACGACTCGCTCGGTACATTTCATCGTCGGTTACTTTGAGAGTATAATGTCGTATGGATTAACTGTTGCTTCTCAATATTCCATAAAGTTATATATGTACGAAAATCATATTAATTACTTTCTGAGAAAGGAAGGACGTAGGAACAAACACAAACTAATGACTGTTGTCACTCGACTGTGTAGAGTTAGTACCTCTTTTGTGGGACAATGTATACGATTGTACAACAAGCATCCCAAAAAGCGTTTAGAAACGCTTCAGCTGCTACAATTTATAATATTTTAGGGATTTAATAAAAACATATATTAAGCAACGTTTGAATGCTAAAGGTGATAACACAACTTAGAATAAAACGATCGCTCCCAAAAATTATAATATACAACAATATATTATATTAACTGTAAACAACAATATATGCTTAATAATATTCTCACGCTGAGTTAATTTCGTCGTCGTTTCTTCTGATCTTATTTCTTTCTGAGCTGAATAGTGTATTTTCTTACAATAAATAACCAAGTTTAATGTTCCTATATTTAATTAGAATTAGTTTTGACTCAGTTTTTCTTGGTGGTAGGGCTCTAGGCATGCCCGTCTGGGTAGGTACCATCTACTCATCGCGTATTATATCGACAAAAATACATACTAATGTTAAGGGGCAGTGGTGACCACTAACCATCAGGGGGCACATTTGGCAGCCTGTCTAATATCTATTTCAATGAAATAAAAAATAAAACCAGAACAAAAGTTTGATCTTTAAATTAAAAAAGATCAAAAAGTCACTTTTGACTAATATTCTTGCATATATGTTGGTACATACATATGTATATCCAACTATTCCGATCTACTGAATGCACCAAACCTTAAAAATTGTATCATTAAAAATGGGTTCCAGTCCAGTCCTTCCATGATCTCAAAACTACTCGCACCAAGAATTAGGAGTAAGTTTCTGCACAAAATTCAACATTTCAACATTTAGGTCACAGATTTATTAAATGCTTGGCTACTATGCTCGCTGAACTGCCTGCTTAATGTACGGTCAAGTGAGAAATTAGCTTGGTGCTTATAGTGGTTGGTAATTAAATTGTATAATCTCGTTTTCTTTACTTGAAGTTGGCGTCGTTTGTTCTCACACACAATAAACACTTGTTGATATTTTTTAATGCGTTTCTCTTTTTTACTTTTCGTACATTCGATGGAAAACACTATAGGATAGCTTTCATGCCTTTCTGTATGTCTGTCAAAGCCGATTTTTATTAAAGACTGTAATTTTTTTTACTCATAAAATTCATTACTACAATCACTGATGTATAGCGTAAATAAGAAGTTTAAATATTTTTAATAAATAAATATAACCAAATATATCACATTTGGTTATATTTATGTGTATAAAAATAAAGAATAATGTCCTCCAACCCGATTTTTCGGCCACGGCGGCCAATCTCAAGAGAGAATAGCTAACAGCGCAAGGGATATTATAGAGCATAAGTGTGTGCGCAAACACAAGTGCACAGGTGTCTCTTCCCTAGCTCTCATAATGCGCGACGGCAATCCAAAACGACCGGAAAGAGTTCAGGCGCAGGACCATCGGCTTAATGTGCTTTCCGAGGCACGGGTGTACACACTTCCATCTTCCAGACTCCGGGCTACTACTGAGAATTTTCTGTCAGAAAAACCCCGTAACTATTTATTCGCCCGACCTGGGCATTTGACAAAATTACCTCTTTATAAAAACAAGCTAATAGACGAACAGGCCAGAGATCCTAATCAGAAAAGGATTCGCTGATTTCGTTGGGTGTGCGAAACGCGAATAGTGATTGATTGATTTTTTGAACAACATTTTTATGTAAAGTATGAGGTTTATTTTCACCACTATGTTTTTTTAATAAATTGATGACGAGAGAAAAACTTATCTATCTATCTATCTATCTATCAAGTCTATAAAATAATAATTTTGGATATAATTTGCAAGTACTTTATAACTTATTCAGTCAATAACTGTTTTTGATTTGATTAGTATATTTGTTTTTTACTTTATTTTATTTCCATAATTACGAAAAGATAAAGCGAAAAATGTGCTCGAACTCGAACTCGCTTGTCGAACTAGCAATTTTTGTTCAGTATTCATAAAAGTTAAATGATTAATTTCCTGTGTTTATATTAATTTTTACTTCTGTTTTTCAATATTGACTGAATGCGGAACGCTTCCCGAACATTCGTAGCAACTCTAGTTTTTATTCTTTGTGTTGTCCTAATATTGTACAAAGTAATCTTAATTCGGTATTCCATATCTGAACTATCTGATGCGTCTGGCTCCATTTATCTTATTCATCGACTCAGACTGTTTCGTAGTTTCCAACAATATCAATGCGTCTTCTGTTTGAGAAATTACTAAGTGTCTCTTTACCTCTGGTACTGTGGACGTTCAACGTTTCAATATCTATGAAGACTAATCGGTATCACTAGAGTGAATACGAGCTTCATAGCAGAATATTACACGACTCGTCCCATGAATCGATATCACCACATGAACTGTTCTCAAAGCCTGAATATCATACAAAATAAAAATCTGTGACTGGGGTCGTTTTTATTCGATTTTTAAATGTCAATCTCATTGTTTGAATATTTGCTAGAGGTCAAACAAATTTCGGTCTTTGGCCAACAAAGTGTAAAAAGATTTAGTGTACATGGATTATGCATAGTCATCATTTATACTAAAATTTTTACTTCAGTTTGGCAGTCTGGAAATAAAAACATGTAGTCACATAAGAATTGCCTGTAAAAAAAAGCAAAGATACACAAAAGACGAGCACAATAGGCTTGTATAGATTTTATTTATTAAAAAAATGACTTGCCTTGTATCTGTTATGGCTTAAGATTTCCACATACTTTTTCGTTTAAAATAAACACTATACCAGTAATATAATTACAGCTATTAAAATAATTTTGCTAATGGTTTTTATCAGTCACAAAGTATTCGTTTCTCAAAAATTATAAATATAGAATTTTTATGAATATAATAGATATTTTTAAATTTTGTAAAGACACGTTAGTAAGTTAGTAACCGATACGTACGCATCTAGATCTATTTAGATATTTCAAGTCTTTCCTTTCGCCACTGATTGATATGTGATCTCCTTTTATGTTTAAATAAGCATTACATCGCTCACATAATTCGCTGCCATTGTATTCTAACCGATGGCCATCACCCTCTCAAGTAGACCTTGACATGAAAGATGGGATTGTTAAGCCCTTTGTTCGGGTACTAGTCTTAGTTAAACGCTGAACTTTTTACGTTCGTTACGTTTTTTTTTACGTTCGAGAATCGTAAATCGAAATTATACAATAGTTCAAGTGTTTTTACAATTAATATGTCTAGATAATTTATTTCCTGTATCATATATATTGTATCCTAGCTAGTGGGTTACTTGCTCATCTAGACACATTTATGTGGATAATGTATACATTATAATATATGTAATCATAATTGCTGCAAGTCACATCAGCGCTGGTGCTTTGCAAAAAGACGTCCCTTGTAACACGGTGCTATAACTTAACTTGCCTAAAGCACTGGCAGATAAACAGAATATCTTTTTGGTCTGGTATCGACAAGAATATTAAATTTTACCGAAATATATATATAATCAGAAAAATATCGATTAAACCGGAGAGCTGTTCATAAATAGTTACATCCTATACCAATCGGACGATTAAACAAATACAAGTCTTAGATTGACATGTTCCATGCCATTTGCTAATGGCTCTCCTTATATTATGTTCATTTTTATTATTATTTATACATTTGAGTAACATACAAAAAATTTAGATAGTGATAATAGCTAAAAAACCACTAAGGTTTATACGTGTACTCTCGTTAGTCTACACTACAAATGAATACATTTAAATACTATCACTATACTACAGACCCAAATACTAGTCTGGGTCAATAAACTCGGTAGTCCAAGTGTAAGAGTAGTCCAACCTTTTGCTGAGCCATAGTGACAATCAAAGATTATTCCCGATCTCGATCTTATAGTATCTCTTCAATTCAATGTCAAACTTGTTTATTTGTCTTAACTCCATTTGTGGTCAAAATATGCTATATGGTTATCAAAGTATGCTATCAAAGTATGCTATACTTAACATAGGTTTTTACGAAATATAGGTTTTATATAATTATATTCCTCTGTGATTTATAAAAAGCTCATATATTATATATGTCGTGGGTCGATCGTTGGAATGGCCACATCTGTGATATGCCCAGGCACATCGTGAAAAGCATCGCGAAAATCTATATATATTTTTTTTTATTGTATAGGAAGTCCGACGAGCATATGGGCCACCTGATGGTAAGTGTTCACCAACGCCCATAGACATTGGCATTGTAAGAAATTTTAACCATCGCTTACATCGCCAATGCGCCACCAACCTTGGGAAATAAGATGTTATGTCCCTTGTGCCTGTAATTACACTGGCTCACTTACCCTTCAAACCGGAACACAACAGTACGAAGTACTGCTGTTTTGCGGTAGAACGAGTCGGTGGTACCTACCCAGACGAGCTTGCACAAAGCTCTACCACCAAGTGAATATATATAATATTTTATATTAATTTTTGAATACATATGTGTAAATAAATATAATACAATAAATGGACGAAAGTTTTTCGCTTAAACAAAACTCGTTAGAAGATATTTATTTTGACTGATGTACCTTTGTGCAAATTCAATTTGAAACTGCGCTACGTTTCGTTATTATCACGATAACAGCTATAAAAAATAATTGATTTCTTTTTGTGCGATATTTCAATACGGGTGCATTCACGGCTGTCTAGTTTCAGATGGAAAACGTTATTTAATAATCTTCAATCACGATGAAGTCTCCTTAATTATTTCTCGTTAAACCCGGGAGAGAAACTAGTTCACGTTTTTACTACTTGAAAGATTTAATGAAAACGCATTATTTTTTTAATTTCGTATTCGTATTTAAAATGTATCAATTAATTTAATTAAATAATATTATATAAAAGAAGTAAGTAAGTAACGATTAATGAAGAAAATGCCTTGAAAATAAGAAATATCGCTTCTGTTGCAGTACTCACACATGTTTATTATTTTTAATGAAAAGGTAGGCGAGTGAAACGGCCTCCTGATGGTAAGTGTTTTCCACCGCTTATAGACATTGCCACTTTAAGAAATATTAAATAGTCCTTTCACCTTTAAGGCGCCGCTTGTAATTACACTGGCTCACTCAAATCGGAACGTAACAAAAGAAGGTATTGCTGTTTGGCGGCAAAATAAGCGATAAGGGGGTGGTACTCCGCCGTACATTAACAACAGGGTAGGGACCATCAGTGAAATGAAGTGTTGCAGCTTAAATCCGTGTTACTATAGCTCGTTAGATATTTTCTTTAAAACTTTTATCTGTGATTTTCACGTTGGATAAGTAAGCCGATAAAATAAAACCCAGATGAAATGCAACCCGGTCACGTCAAATAAACGTCCAGCGAAAACCAATCAAAGCCGTCGAATACGAATTAAATAATATCTAACTGAAATATGGACGCTAGCGAGATAAAGCCGAACCGATGCCGATGTTTGTAAAAAACAACGGCCAAGTGGAAGTATGACTCGCGCACCAGTGTTCCGTAATGTTACATATGAATTATATCGACTCTGAATTAACAATCAATGCTTTTGAACTTTTTTTTTGTCTTATCCTTCGAGTTATGTTATGGAATATGACTGTGTGATTTATTATGAAAATATACTTTAACCTTTACATTTTATTGCCTCCAGGTAAGATTTAAATTTGTGGTGCACTATATACGCACATAGTGCTTATTATGATGCAATATTAGTTATAATTCAAAATACACGAAAATTGACACGAAGCTAAAAAATGGTCGATTTAAAGTTTTGAAATGAATAACAATTTTGAGCCACGGAATCCTATAACGAAAAATATCCGACTTTTAAACACATTCGGCTGAAACAGAGGTACTGGACTGTGCTTTAAAACATTTTTTAATTTTAGATTATTAATTATTCTCAAACAAAAAGTAAAGAAAATATTTACTTATGAGTGTATTAAGACAAACGAAAACAAGCGTAACAGTAGAATATCTAATTACATTTTGCACGCGGAGATGTCTCTCAGGAAATACCAAAAATTTTCATCTCAAACGAAATGCTTTGAAAGCGGTTTGCAGCGACAACACATTCCACTTTATGGAATTAGTGTTGAACATTCGTATGAATTCACAAAGATATTTTAGTTATAAAGTTTAAGTAATTATTTATTATATATATCATTTTCATCGAGGCGGGTACGGGTACTCGAGTCCGAGTGTAAGGGCGGGCGCATACAAGAAGTTTTCGCCCGGGCCTCCCCAGCTCGCTCGCTAGCGCTGCTAGGAACTGCTATCGCCTAGTTGCTCTAGTATCTCGGAGCGTCCGGTCGGGTTACGACGTCGCGTCGACAACGCTCCGAAGCCGTGCTCGTATATACTCAGTATATATATACATTGTGATAATCGATATTTCAATTTAGAGTTCAACTGTTGAATTAATTTAATTCTAATATTGATAATTATAAATTATTTTTTTCTGTCTATTTAAACTTTTTTTAACTTTATTTTTTTTTAAATTTATAAGTTATGGCAGTTTATTGACTCAGTTTGATTAAACTTTAAAGTTATTGGTGTCGAAACATATTTCAAAGTGATCGGTCCGGAAACCGGTGTGTTTGCGGTCGCGGTAAAGAACTTCAACGTGAATTCGTCTTAACGAATACACTGAAAACCTCTTAACTAGGAAGTGAATTCAACTCCACTCCGTATAAGGTGCTTGGAACTTGCAGGTCGTGGCCTCTCCCTGGATGAGTTGAAACGAAATAGTTTTTAATACACGAATAAATTCGAACTTTATACATTTCTAGTCATATCAGTGACTTATAAACATTCAGAAGTGATATTGTGTTGATAATAGACAAATAAACATAATAATCGGTTCTGTGCGTGTTGTGTAAACTTTAGTATTTATTTGCGATATTAAACTGTTAATCTCACAACAATTCGAATAGACGTCGTTGGTACCTAACTAGTAAATAGGTACCAACAGTTTTATGTAAGTTTTTCAACTTATCGAGATGTTCATTTTCATTTTGCCTCCAGATCGTCCACGAAGCGGTTTGATAAGAAATTTCTATTGTCACTTGGCATCTTAAATGTTCTATTTTCAATAGTTTCGTCACTGCACTTTTATTTTACCGAAAGGGCTTCTTACTTGAAACTTACCTACTTTTTTCGCAACTTTAAAATCGCCTGGAATGCTTTCAGTTTTTTACATTGCTTCAGAATAGTTAATATTTAAAATTCCTTCGTAAGTATTTGATATCGACTTTAATTAAATAATGAAAAATAAAAAAGCGACTAACTTTAGACATATCATCATAATATTTTATAAGATTAAAATTATCAAAAGGTACATCATATTTTTTTATCCGCGTTACATACGCGTACGTACGTTTACGACGACTCGAAAATCCTTTTTCAAATGTTGTTTCATTCGAGTCCATTGATATTGATATTACATTGAATTCGATTTATTTAAGCTTAAAGGAAAAGTAACAATCGATAGGTATCGGTTCAACATCATATTTGTTCGTATTTTATTTCTCACGGGGTTTATTTTCGTCAATTGAATCGTTCTCTATAATTTAAACGTGCAATTTGTAAAACACACTAGCATCTGAAATATTACACCGAATACCAAAGCCGATTACAATTTGAATTGCACTCAGTTGAAATGCTTTGCTACTTAAATCGCCTAGTGAGGCATTCGTGAGCTAATTAGCCTATCCATGTAAAAAACACTGAGAAATAAATTTAGATAAATTCTGTGTCTTTATAATGAGTAGCAAGATAAAGTTTGGTTTATACAAATATGTATTTAGCGTGTCTCAGAAACTTTGACTTAGCGTAAATGTTGTATTTAGATAAGTCTTTTCTAAAATCGTTTTTTTTGTGACTTATTAAAAAATTTAATTAGCCAAGCGATGTTCGGTCAAACAAAAAACTTAGTTACCATAAGGTGACTAAGTTTTGGCGATTCTTCTCGGTAAAATCTCATTGCGATTGTTTACTTTAAATCGTGTAAAACGAGTCACACTTGCTCATAAGAGCCTACATGAATAAACTGTATTAATTTGATTGGTGGTGACCGCCAGGGTTGGTAACCCACTTATAACTTTTCTTTTTTGCCTAACAGCAATACATTGTATTCGATTAGATCACATAACATCTTAGTTCATATGCTTGGCTGCACATTGTCGTTGTAATGATTGGTTAAATTAAGAACTACCTTCTTTGTTTTTATAGAACATAGGTTTGAGATCAAATCATACGCACGAATAAAGACACAAGCAGCAAATTATACAATAAATTGTTTTTCGCCTAATGTAAACAATCTGTTACAGAATTGGAGTGTCGGTAGAGATGGTGAAGTGAGCGCGGCGAGATGGTGCCGTGTGTGGTAGCGCTATTGCTCGCCCAGGCCCTGCTGTCGCAAGCTCTGGATATATGTAAGTAATTTATAATTTATTTAATTTTTACTCTTACAGCAGTGGTGAGATATTGTTCCAGTATGCCCAGTTTGTAGGTCTACCTGTATTTATGTATAGTATCAATATCTATATCAACAACGCATTAACTAACAAAGGAACATATATGATCTCCCGACTGATTTCGGCCCGGCTACTATTCTCAAAGGAGACTTACCAACTGCTATAACTACATATCCAAGTACTAATTGCAGTTACTGCTAGGCATAGGCCTCACTCAAGGTACGCATAAGTTCCTGGTCCGCCCTCCTCACCCAGTTGGGTTTACCTGCCTTGAGATTTACATTGCGTTCGTCGGGATATTAACTCTAGCTCTGCTCCGGCGGCCATCGGCCCTTCGCTATACGTGATCAGCCCCATGTGTCTTCAGATTGCTATCTGTGACGAGAACATGGGTTCTGCTGAAAATAATCTTTTAATTCTGTCCTTTTCCTTTTGAAGATATCGTATCAAAATGGCATCGTTTTATGTAAATAAACAAGTAGTTGTAGAAATATTAAGATATGTTATCAAATATTATGGTTTGGGTCCCGGGACGTCTCGTGTCTCGAAGTCCCGGGAATTTTCGTAATTTTAGTTGTCTCGAGTCCCGGGAATTTCAAGTCGAGACTCGAGACGAGACACAATTGTCGAAATTGTTATGTAATCTTTTATATTTTCAAATAATTGAAGGAGCTCGGCGCCATCTGGTCGAAAACGAGTAGTAGTCTCCTTGTCCGGTGGCATTATCACAACAATCGGAAACAGATTGTGGGACAAAGCTGTTGACATAAATTTTTTAAAAGCCCATTTTAATAAGGTCCTCCAGACCGATTTCGGCCACGGCGGCTAATCTCAAGAGAGATTAGTCAACTGCGCAGGAGATATTATAGTGCACAAGTGTGTGCACAAACACAGGTGCACTCTCTTTTCCTTAGCTCTCAATCAATCTCAAGCAATCCGGCAAGACCGAAAAGAGTTCAGGCGCAGGACCAACGGCTTAACGTGCTTTCCGAGGCACGGGACTATACATACTTCCATTTTCCAGACTCCGGGCTGCTACTGAGAATTTCTGACAGAAAAACCCAATAACTATTTATTGGCTCGACCTGGGAATTGAACCCTTTATCCTTTTATCTAGCTGTCTGCGTCCTTTTATCTAGCCACTAGACCAACGAGGCAGTCAAAATCCTATTTTATTACATCATCAAAGAAGTCTATTTAACGTGTTAGTTAATTGTTTAAAAGACTGACTGACAAACTTGAACTATAAGATTCAACCGCTTAAAAGTGAATCTGTGTGTGATTAAAATAAATAAAAACAGTAATTATTAAGACTGATATTAACATTAAAGTTATTAAGAATTAATTTTCTGTTTAATAAATGTTGTTGTTTTTTTAAATACTTTTTTTTAGCAAGTTTCACCAGAAATTAACTCAATTAAAATTTTATTAAATAGGTTTAACCCTCTTAAAAAAATACAAAAATAAGTCTCGAAGTCCCGGGATTTCCCGGGACTTTGAGTGTAGGCTGTCTCGTGTCCCGGGACTTTGAAATTGTCGGGAATTCCCAAACCCTGTCAAATATTCATCAAAAACTCGTTAAAAAATAAGCGGAATAGTCCGCCACGTTAGCGGAGTTAATAAATCGACGAATTATTATATATTGTCATTGCTTAAAAAATAACATATCATAATAATCATAAAAATAATTATCATACAGTTCGATGCCGGAAGAGTGGCGAGTGTGTATATACAATATATGGATAACAAAGAACATCGGTGAAATTGGTTGAAGATTGGCGCATTCGGTCATCAAATATTTTTTAATAAAAGCGAATATCGTATGATTTTCTTTCCATTTTTTAAATTACTGTTTTTCCATGAGATATAATCTATTCAAAAAGAGTTTTTCAACAATGTGAATTAATTTTCAATGTTCACTAGCTCCGGCAATTTTCTAGGGGACTGTCATTGTTATCTCTGTACCTACAAAGTAGAATTCGGTGAGCATATTTCGGTGACAGTTTCAGGTCTCTGTCAACGTCCGGATCTTAACAACTGAAAGAAATCAGAATAATGAAAGAATTCAATCTCCCTTTTATCTTTTGTTAAAATTTTAATTTTATTTATAAAAAACGTATAACACATAACAATAAAGGAACTATTATCTAGATTTCAATTATTCTGAGTAAATAGTTGTATTGTGTATTATCCTACATTGCATATCTTCTTTGAAATAGATTTGCATCTCGATTCCCGTTACACAACCACTTAGCCAGATTAACTGCCTATACAATGATTAATTCTTGTCGATAACTATACACTATTAGGTTCTTGATTGAAACACGTTTCAGAACATATTGAACAATACATGACAAAGAAATTAATTACGAAATAGGAAGTTTACATCGAGAATGCCGCTCTCTCTTTCATGTGTCAGGAATAGAACATATACCTCAGTTTGTCAAAATTTGTTATATAAACCCATTTGTATTAGTTTTTAATAATATTTACAATATTTTTGGAAATTATTGATAAATGATGTTATAATAAATACAAAGGCCGACAATATTTACCATTTCTAAACTCTGATCGTCTATCTTTCCATGTCAGTAGGTACATGGAGCGGGGTTATCTATTTTAATTAAAATAATTATAATAACTGGCTAACATTTAACATTCTTTTGTTTCGTAAAATTACAATGATAATATTGTACTGTTGTTTAATAATAGTTAAATAGAAATTCAAATAACAGTATCAGAATTGTTCATCGGAGTGTTCTCTTGCTATAAATGTACTTTTAACTATATAAGTGCAATGTGAAGTTGGTGGAAATAATTAAGCTAAGTAAATTTTATTGTGTGTGGGCGTTCGAGGTGTGTGAAAATGGGCTACTTATCTAAATAATTGACTTTCAATAGTGAAATGAAATGTATTACTTTCACGATTTACGAATAAAAGTATAAGTAGATATGCAAAGTTTACTTTAAAGTTCATCCAGACCGTGACTATAATCCGACACGAACACTAAAAAATAAATAAGACCCCTGTGTTGTATGGTGTCGAACGTCGTAAATTTATCATTACGAAATAGATTGGAAATCCATTAAACAGAAGGATGATTTGCGCGTAAGACAGGTCGAGGAACGATACAGCGGGAAACCATTGGCTTAGACATTTAGTTGACACGGCCTTTTAGCGACGAGAGACGGTGGGACTCATTGTTGGTTTGACAGTTTGAAATTGTCATTTGATTGCTCTTCACTCGATAATCCCTAGAGTTTTATTTTAAGCTGCAATAAAGCGTACTATTTTCCTATTATCTATATCTTTTCTGGATTTAATCTCATTTAATTTTGTTGTAATTTACAATTTTAGATTTCGTTATCCCACTGCTGGGTAAATTTGTAAAGTTAATTTTGTGTATACCTTTATATTTGCAATATTCTGAAGTTTAGTTAACAATTTCAACAGGCATTGCAAAATTGTTTGCGTCACACGGATATACAAAAGCCTCAAACAAGAATTTCCAGGAAGTTTCGTTTTGTACTGATTCAGATGTAAAACATTTCAAGCGATTACGTAAGAAAAATCTAGAAACCGAAGAGTTAACGATTCTTTCATTAAACACATTATATGCAACACTAAACAGCTCTCATCGTTTGCATCTTGAAATGGTTGTGCAGTGACGACGGGACTTTATGTCTTATATATTTAGAGTAGGTTTGCCATCTGTCTTTGTTTTTTTCTCGGGACTGTTCTTTTTAATAAAAATGGCTTACTCGATTTTAGAAAATACGTATAGTGAAAAGAAATATATATGTACTCATATAACATAGCATCACGTCAATTTTTTGGTTAAAAGTTAAAAGGCATTCCATAATTCTTAAATATTGGAATGGTAAGCGAGTCTGTGTTGCAGGAAGGAAGAAAGCTCTATCATTCTATGGCTGGCAGCAGATTGAGAGTGTATAAAATTTATTAAATTGTCTAATGTGCCAATTTTGTAGACAACGACGATCACCTTTAGGTGACCATTTTCTCTTCGACACAGTAAACGTGCCCAGAACGCACTCTTCCTTTGAGACGCTGTATTCTTTAACTAATTATCCCCTATAGAACATTTACAGGTGAAACGGTATATGTTTAGTCGAGTGACATTTAAATGTTTGCAAGGCGACTTAATTTGCCGACGCTCATTGTCGGCATATGTTTCCAATAAGAAATGTAGTTTGTTTAAATTTTTAATGGAAACCCTAATTGTAAGCCATCTCGGCGCCGTGATGGCGTAACTCATAGTAACGAAATTGCTACATCTCGTTTGCAAGTTTCGCTTCGCTATTCACACGGCTATCAATGCATAATGTTGCGGACGTCAGTGTCGGTGCCTTTAATGCTGTAGCTATACTTGTTAGTTGAGTTACGTTGGTTAGACGAAGTTGTTTACCTGAGAATATGTTTTTTCATTACGTGCCTTCGTTATTATGTATATACAAACAGCAATTTTGCAATTCAATTCGTGTTCTAAGAATAAACTTAATTATATCTATGTATGTTTCAATCGAGCCGAGCTGGTCAAACACAACTGAGTGTTCATTATAAGATAAATCCTAACTGAGAAATTGTGCAGTATGTGCACCGACCGGCATTGGAGCAGCGGCGTGAAGAAGTAAGCTCCAAAGCTTATTCTTAGGAGAGGGGGGGAAGGCTCTGTCTCTGTCCACTGGTTAATTTACTTTAATTTCCAAATCATTTTAGCAGGTGTGAAAAATGATTAATTATTTTATATTTTGTATTCATTTAAAAAAAGATATATTGCTTATTGGGCGTGGCGCTACAAAGTTCTAATAGCCTTTTTATGAAGTACTTGCGACCCGCTACGACCGTGCACGGTTATAATTACGGTTTATAAATTAAATTTTTTACTCATGACCTATTGATTAAGTACAAATGTTTTATACCGTCGTATTTCTTGTAGATGTTTAAAATTTTTAAATAAATCGGTCTAAAGTTGCAACTGTTTAACTTGGAGATTTGATTTCCCCTTTCTTTGTTGGCTAGCTTTATCTATAGCTTATGAGGACATATGTAGGTGTGGCCGAAAGCTATCTGAAAACCATCTATCAAATAGTGGAAGTTCTATGTTGATTTATAGTTTAGCCGTGTATCCTAAAACAAACGGACTAACAAAACTTTCTCCTAACATTCATTATATATCAAATATTTAATATTTTACTCTACCATGCACAAAAGCTAAGTGCATGGTAGAGTAAAATTGAAGATGATGCCGTGCTCAATCTATCATCGTATAAATTAAAAATGATGAATGATTTTTTTTATGTTTTCCATAGTACAGAGGATACTATTAAGATGTCGAATCGTCTTTTTGACAGTGATAATCTCAAGACTAACCCGATTTAAAAAAATATTATTTCGCCATTTATATAGCTAATAGACTATATCATCACGCTTCTACCCTCTGGGACGAGGTATTAAAGTTTAACGAGGTTGAAACCTCCCGAAGCAGCTTGTATTTTAATAAACGTTCAGATAATATCAAAGCAAACTCAACTTTAATTAAACTAAATATGTAACAATTTGAGTAATTCCAATTACGTTACGATCGGCGCTATCTGCAGGCTCATAAATTACCGAATGCTTGAGGTATTCAGTCTGTAGTCAGTGTCATGTAAGCCAGACGTAAACAGAGCCGAAGGCAGCACAGTTCGCTGTGGCTTAATGGTCTGTCTATAGAGTAACAGGTGGACGCATCTCGTCACAAACACGATCACCGCTATTGCGATCTCGTTAGCGTCTACAACTTCTGTTTACGATCGACGGGCTCCGCTTACACGTCGAAGCGTATTATTTTGATGAATCAAGGATTATTAGCTGTGGTTTGAATATCATCCGGTCGCTCATATGTACAACTAGAAGTTGGTGTGTGGTACATAAGCCGTACAATCGACGGTACATTCCGATAGAGGGGTTAAGATAAACAAACCTTTGAGATATATGTACCGTACTAATTCGCCGACTGTTCTGCTATAGAATGTACAAACATATCTCGGCTAATATTATGATTTATGAAGCCATTGCTTTCTAAATTGACAATGAATACAATGTTAATTGCTCGTCGAAGAATTTTCTATAAATTAATGAGGAACGAACAAATTTTACAGATTATATGTCTTACGGTACTAATAAAAACAAAACAATATGTATGTAGGTATGGTAATGTTGAAAAATATGAATTTTTTAAAGAAAAATAGCATTTTGCATAGAAACGCTTATTCCATTCTACTGATCCAATTAAGAAAAAGAGTAAGACTGAAGACATTCGTAGCAATTTTTTTATCATGTGCATTTTTATCGTTTTTTTTTTACTTCTCTCCTTAAATCTTCTATTTAAAAATAAAAAAGGTAAATAATGTTCAAAATAAATTAAAATATTCATTCGTTCCTTGCCTTTCAAAAAGAAGCATTCGTTCCTTGATCGTTTATTCATCAAACAACTCACCCGGTCTTTTAATGTCATGTCAATTATGACTATTAAATGTCATAGTTGTTTATTTCGATCTTTTCCTTCGATTGCAATTGTCTTTATTATATATATTTAGCTAACTAATAATTTTGTAGCCCTACCGAGTTTGTGAATGAAGTATTTATGAACGAGGACCGAATTTACTGTCATAATGTGTCCTACCTTTATACAGATGTTTAAAAAGATTGCAGATTATACATATAATTTTCTAGATGAAGTGAAACCCAGATTTATGCTTAAATTGTTTTGGAAAAAGGTCCGTTTTCATTTCGTTGTTTCATAACGTAACAAATAGATGATTTGTCGAACGTTTTATCTTCGTTACATTTTGCACTACTCCTGTATGTCGTAGCGAGTTATAGTCTATCGTCTTCCTCAATTTGCGGAGTATCTAATGCAAAAATAATTATTAACATCAGACCAACTGTTCCTCAAATGAGCGTGTTCAGTCGTCCAAACCATGATAAATTTTGAATACATTTTATTTTATATTAAAATTGCAAACGTCTCCTTCGAGGTTGTTTATTTCGCAGTTCTAGGACGTCTGTACGTTGTCCAATTAAATATATTAAAGTACACTACAAATAATAAAGAACACAAAATCTCACTCACGATTTATTCGTCCATTTCAAGTCAGGATTCTCATAGACTAAATATAAATATAATTTTATTGAAACTATTTTCTTTTCTGGTTGATATTTCCGTCTTTATCAAAATATATTTATTTTATTAAATTTAATATAAAGTAAATGTCGACTGTTGTTTCGTAGCTGACACTAATGGTTTACGTCCTTAGCTGCTACCATAAATACCAACTTAACCTTTGTATAAATTTATTATTTATAACTTGAAAATCACTATTTTCCCTTTCATCTGTATAATTAATATAGTCTATTCTAAATTATATACATAGCCCAGTATTCTTAATTGTTTAATAAAGTTGCAACCTCGATCCTATTCTGCCAATAATAATTGATCGGCAGTTTATAAATAGAGCAAATAAATCTATGGTTTTCACTCTCAAAGTGCCTCTTAACGCGTACACGATCACTAGCGAGTTAGTAACTGTTATCCTAATAATAAGGATCAAGGATTTAGGTCTGACGTATATAACTATGATCGTAGGCCGTAGCCCAGATCTATGTTGTTATTAAATCGAAGATGTTCTTGTCGTGAGTATAAATAAGGTCTCTTTGAGGCAAACGCTTTAAGAAGAACGATGGCAGTTTATTTCTTACATATATGTCAAAATTTGTCCAAAACAAACAAGTTTTTTTTATAGAATTGTAAACAAATATTATGCGAGTGAATAACGGCGCTTAACTGGCTATGAACCCGCGATCTTCGATTATTCTCCACGAGTATTTAGTGAGTCTGTCTGTAGATATTAACCCGCAAAGCAGCAATACTTTGATTTGTGTTGTAGGTTTATAGTTTACACTATCGACTGGTTAAATATCGATATGTGAGCATAAGAGCGCATCGCCAATATACTTACATAAATATAGGAGACAACGGCTTAACAGGTTTCTTAATCATTATTTAATTTACCTGAAGTATTGCCTTTTTTCAATTTTTCGGCAGACGAGGAAGGCGGCAATCCGTCGTGCAGAGGTCGTGCTCTCCGAACGCTAAAATAATTTTATTTCTATCCTATATAATTATATAATTCCACCTCGATGCCTGGAAATTCACATTTTTAAAGCATTTCTCTCTTCGCAAAATGACTGTGGAACCATCTTTCGCAGGCTAATTTTCCGAACCAAAATGACAGAATCCTTCAAGAAAAGAGTGTATTAATTCCTTAAAGACCCGCAACGTTCCTGTAAGCCCTGTTGTGTTGCAAGTGTCCACTGGTGCTGGTAGTCACTTTCCATCAGGTGAGACTCGGACCAAGTTGTCCCGCATTTACGTAAAAAAAATTTTGCAACTGAAAATGCTAACCAATAGACAAACGAGTCAGTTGCCTGCCGCTTTAATATAAAAGTAGTGGTTAACCACCGCTTCGTTCACCGTAAATAAAATACTAGAACACGCCATGCATAGTCTCGTTAGAGTAACAAACGTACAAACATTTGCATTTATAATATTAGTAAGACTAACAGCCACCCATCGCTTCGTTCAACATAAATTGATATTGTATCTAAAAAACGTACGTATCGTATCGTACACAGGTACGCGATGTGATCAACGATTTAGTTTAAGTTATATTTTGCTAACGATAATGAAACTGGATGCAAGCGGTTAGTTAATTAATTTTCTTTATCTTCCCATACTATCCTTATTCCCCCGTGTACTAGACATCTTTCGTCGGAAGCTAAAGTACTAAGTCATGTTTAATACCGCTAAAGGCGCTCCGTCATTTCTACTTTTTATCCACTGAGCAGGGAATAGAATAAGATCGGTCACAGTTAATCGTTACAGATTTCTTTCATTAGTCTGATAATATTATTCAGTTCTTATTTTTGAAAATAGAATTATAAACGTAACGAATTCTGTTGAAAAAGTTGCCGGCCTACGTCAACTCCTGGTGACAGAGGAAACAGACAGAGGAATTTTAAATTAATTACAGAAAAATTTAATTATTATATTTCGTGTATTTAATATTAAGTTATATCATGGTCACGCTGTAGCAAAACTTAGACGGGCTTCCTCCTTAAAATATATCATTAAATTAACTTCAACATCAATTATGAGATATTGGTGGTTATTTCTTAGAAGGAGAATCATTTGCAATAATTACGTAGATATATTGCTTCAATACAAATTAAAAAATGTAATTTAGATTGCGGTTTAGACCATTGATACGAAATGAAATTGAAACCTTTTCAATAGGTCATTTAATTATTACGTCGCAATGAGAAAAAACGTTTCAATTTGATACTTTGATCTATCTTTACATCGATTTCCATGGCTTCTATTATCAGTCAGTGTAATTACGAGCGTAATATATATAAATTGGAAAAAAGATTAGAGAATATCGTTCATGAATGTTATGTAAAAAGTCTGTAACGAGCAATTTGTTCACTTATCGGTATGTATTCGAAGACTATTTTAGACAAACTTCGTATAGGCGCCGTGCTGACACCCGAGATTTGGAATTGTCCTTTGTGCCTGTAATTACACTCGATGGTCGTTTGACGGTAGATCACTGTTGAGCGAGTGGTATTCCCCAGCGTCTGGAACTTTGCCGGTGTCCACTTGCTCGCTGTCAGTGAAATATTGTTGAATACGATACTTCGAAATCACTAGTATTCGATTTCATTTATATCCGTTTTACTCGGTTTCTTTTATTTTATTATCTCGACCGTCGTTGCGGCCAGATCACGATCCATTCAATGGCTTGTCACCGTTTCCGATTTCTTTGTTAAGATTGCAATCTTTTATAACTCTATTTGCGGTAGGTTTGAACTGCCTCAAATCCATGTTGATTCTCATTGTTATTGTTTAAATGACATGTTTAAATAATATTGAATGTTGCGGGTTCGAGCACGGAAAAGCACCACTAAGATGATTTCATGAAATCTGCATGTATTTAATGATATTCTGCATATGTACGAGTATACCCGCTTAACACGCTTTGAATCGGCGCGGTAAAATAAGGTGTAAATTATTGATATATATTTGAAACGTCAGTTCTGTTAGTATCATTGCCGGATCACTGTAAACATTGTGTAGGTATAATAGAAAGTTCGAAGCGGTATCACGAGAAACAGGCTTCTGATTAGGGCACTAAGACATTAGGACTATGAGTGTTCATTAGACTTGAATGTGAGCACCACAGCTTGAAGACAGCTTCACCAATATTCCACACGATTGTAACCCTTAAAGGATGCTAATTTTATACACAACTTAAAAGGAAATAAGTACATACTTAATAAAAATGTATTATGTATGAGGGATCTAATTGAAAAGCTTATAGCGTTTATTTTCAATTTATACTAAATCGATTAATACGTATTTTATATGTACTTTCACCGTGACCGATGGAGCAGAGTCGAAATCTTTTAATCTGAAACGAATATAACATCATCATTATAACATGAGTTTAGTTCGTTTAATAAAACATCGCGAGTAGATCTGATTGTGGATGATGGTATGCTATCACGTGTAACCACCGGCCCGCGGCAGCGTGGTGGAGTAAGTTCCAAACATTCTTCTTAAAAAGGAGAGGATGCTTTAGCCCTGTTTTGGAGTATTCATAGGCTGTTGCTTGACGCCGCATTGAGAGACGATATTGTATCTTTTTGCTTACTCCCGTATTACATATCTCTTTAATGACTTATCTTAAAATGAATATAGAGTACGTTAATATATCATGTAATATTATTCGTATGTACATGCAACAAAATTAAATGTAAGTATATTGAAAACACAGAAAAAATTAAAATTTATATCATAAAATCAGACATATAATTTTAAAATACTTGAAAAAAAGTCGTTAACATAAATTAGAATACTTTGCAAAATATCTTATGATATGTACCATAGTGTAGCTGTGGGAATTGTGTAGGTTGTGTTAACACTATCGCTCGAGCGAGTGCCGAGCGAAGATAATTTGAATATGTGACATTAGTATATTGAGGCTCGTTACAGATACCCGTGTAGGAGTTTAACGAGATATTTTTAAGGGTAAAAATACGTAGAAATATCTTATAGCGTTATGCATCATCGAATACGACTAGGTGTCTACATATCAGATATACTCATTGCGTACTAAAGTAAATTTAGTATTTCGGTTATTTAAATATACAAATAATTGCTACTGGCTCACACCCCAGCGGAGCTTACACGCAAAATCGATCGTAAATAAAAACGACAAGTCGACGGACGTGCCTGACGCCTGTGACGTCAGTCTCACCACGAAATATTAACTGTTTAAAATTTTCAACATTAAGCTGACAAGGGCCGCGTGTCTCGCTGATTTTAACGTAACACGGAAATCGTTTCATTTACCATTCGAAAACATGGTTTATTAATATTTTTGCTTCTACTCGACCATGTTATTTCCACGTTGAACCAGAATAGCTGGCCACCATGTTAGGTTTTTTAAAAGTAACTTTTATCATAAGAGATAGTCAGTGATATGCCGTGTGGAGCATTCCGAACGTTACGCGTTAGTGTGAGTTAATAAAAATTTCGTTACGACTTTATAAAGACAAAAAAAACATATATAGACAGCATCGACCGCAAAATAATTCATATTACATATGATTGCAATACCTACTAATAAATAATGAAGGAAACGAGACATGTTGACTTATCAACAAAGTAAAGGATTTGAACGTGGTTCATAGAGTTGCGCGTCGCTAATGGGAAACCTTTCATGTTAAAGCTCTCGATGCAGATGATTTGACGTTTATTTGCATATCATACCTTATAAGCTGTCTCGCTTGTTAGCGCATCATTAAAAACGATTCACACCATGTATTTCATTCATATTTTGAAATTTCGAATTAAGTACATATCCTTATTTCATTTAATTATTTAATATTATATTCTTATATATGTCGAAGCTACAATCGAAATGTTTATTACATATAAAGCGCTAACATCTCGTCTCGATATTGAAAGTTCCCCATCTTTCCCCTGTATGGATTTTTTTTTATTCAAGGTCAAACGTAAAAAAAAAACGAGTTTTCGCGATTTTCAGCAAAACGGTAAATTTTATTTTTTCATGAGAAACATTTTCGGCGCGACTTTGAGGTAAGATCGACTCGATCGATCATATTACAGCCACATTAATATATATATATATAATTCGAAATAAATGTTATAATACAATAAGTAGCGGCTAGGTGGGCTCTCGTAATGCGTTAATACTATTCACCGCAATCTCCACGTCATTCCACTTTTCAATACAACTAGCTGGTTCAAACTGCAAAGTGAAAAATTCATAAAAATAAATTAAAAGAAAGTTACCGTTAATTTTTTCTATATATGTATTTAAATATAACCATTTATGTGTTGTAACTGTGACTTTATAACGAAGACATGCTTTATAAGTAGATATCGAAAAGTTCTAAAATCTTACATAGGTTTTTTGTATATCTTATAAATCTGCTATATCACACGATGTATCTTAACTCCTCATTAAAACAGTATACTATTAATACATGAAAGTTTCATGAAGTAATTTTTCGTAAATATAGATACAAACAAACACAAATCTGTTCCAAGAAATAAATATGACAAGATCTTCGCGTCTAACACTGGCTCGTTATTATCAAGTAACTTTAGCGCGGTAGTACCAGATTAGGGTTTCGAGTCCCAGCGTGTCGTAGTTTTAAATATATGAAGTCATCATCATTGGTTAGGCCTAATACAATAATCGATATCGATATCGTACCTGCCGTGCGTCCAAGGCTGTAACTTAATAATATGTGACATAGGTAATTAGAAAGCCGACCTGCGGCACGGTTCCATTAGTGACCTAATGAAGTTTGTTAGTCTCTGGTGGGAACAAGATATTATGAACGTGTAGAAGAGATAACTCCAGCCGTCGCTGGCTTGAAATCCATGAATGCAAGCTAACGATACGATTTATGCAGCAGACAAATGTCATAGGTGTAAGTTACAGCCGGCACGATCAAATAACTTCTCTTCCCAGCCAAATAGGTTCTAACTTTCATTCGTATACCTTTATTATTTATTTATTTTAGTCATAGTGAGGAACGTATCCTGCATCGAAAATGAACTTCTGAACACAGGTCTCGTTGGTAAGGGTCATGCTGTTCCAAGGCGATTCGGTGGATACAAGTGTGACACAATTTCCTTCGAAATTGCAGGTTCTAGGTTCCACTGTGTTTTCTTTCACGACTAAACACGAAACTAATTAAAAGCACAAATGAAGCTCATGGAAACTTAGTGGTGCTTAACATTCACGTGTATTATCCACAGTGCCCTCTCGGCTCAGCCAAGAAATTACAGGAGTAATATTTAAATTTGAATATTTCCACCTCGTCAGTTGCTGCACAGGCTACTTTGCATAGGATTTGGCCGAAATCCATGTGATTCCTAAATCACATAGGTTTAATTTCTTTCTTCTTGCGTAAACAGGCTCGCCTTTTAAGACATACCTTGAAGGGTGCAATGCCTTTGGTTGTAATCAAAAGGAGATTGATTTTCTGACCACTGACCAGTAAAATGGGCCATTGTGATAATTTAAAAATGAAATAGACTCAATTGGGTATTGGTAAATTTATCAAGTACATCAGTTATGTCCAGGGATTAGGATAAAATTGTTAACATGTCCCAAATTAATAAAGGTTATTATTAATATCCTCAGAATAACTCTTAAAGTCCAAAATAACTCTTTACCTTGTCCAATCATTTAATACGGACCCGTCTTTGGTATAATTAATATATAATGATTCATCAAAACGTTTCTTTAATTAGACGGGAAGGGATGTACAAATTAAACAAAACAAAAACTAATATCGTCTGCATCTAATAATTATTGGTTATGATAATTAAAATTATAACGGAACAAGTTGACGCCGCGCCGCGCTGTCGACATTTTACAATTTAGCCATCATTAATAGTTGAGAAAGTGTTCATCGTGGATGTTCGCTCTTCGCTGAAAACTGCATAACCGGTTAAATACTTGTGGTGACACAAAGCCCCATTTCGGTGTGATTCTCGCAGAACTCTCAGAGCTTTATGAGCACGAGCAATCACTATATATATAGTGTTAACATAGAATATCGATAATATTATACTTTATAATAATATTTATCATATTACAAGGACTAATGGGTCACTACGAGTTATTTTTTTTCGATATCTCACAAAGAGCATATTTTATTAATATAATTATTATTGTTAAATATAATATAACTAACTGCAACTGAGTCTTTTTGACATTAGTTAAAATACGTGATTTTTTTATTCTCTTAGGGATTCTACCTGGTTCCCAAAGAGTAAAATAACTGAAGTAAATAATTATATATGAAGCGCTGCTTCTCTTTGAAACAGTTTTTACCTCAGCTCGGTAAGTAATGTACGACACAACACTCCCCTTCTCGCTTCAATGCTCAGCGCCGTGTTCGTCCTGTTAGTCGTCACTTCGTTTCTGATAACATTTTTGTTATGAATATACGAAACACTGTTTCTTCGGTATGATTCGATCGACTACAGAGATCGATTCGATTTTCTCGTGTAATGTTTCTGTAACGGTAATAGTTATTTAGCTATGCATATATAACAGTCAATACCGCCTCGACTACTGCCTATATACTGTCTATACGACTGCCTCGCTGGCCTATTGGTTAGATATAAGGCCGAAGACTCGGTGGTTCTGGGTTCAATTCTCAGGTAGGACCAAATGTGACAGGTCAGGACGGTGACGAAATGTGACATCGTGACTTCCCGGAAATGTGGGGTGAAAATTGTACGTTTGTGTTTACTTACTCGCATTGGATCAGCCTGTAATGAGTTCCAAACCTTCTCATTATAGGAGATTTAGTGTTTACTAAGCAGTGGTAGGGTACCACTCATTAGCTTTCCTACCACCAAATGCTCGGTTACGCCAGTGTTACTACAAACAATTTCACTATAATCGTCGACAGCATATCAATAATAGAAGGAATGGCTAATGCATATTATTACAATACCAATCTCTAATCGGATGATGATGACCACTTAAGCCATTTAATCAACTGCCTTTATACAATGAATATTAAAACAAAAAAAAACTAAACTAAACACCATGTTGCAAGTTTTATATCTCTACTAATATATTATAAGGCTGAAGAGTTTGTTTGTTTGAGCCGGCTAATCTGGTTCGAATTTAAAAACTATTTTTGTGTAGTATAGTCCTTTTATCGAAGAAGGTTTTAGGCAGATTGTCATTAATTATGTTTTGATTATTTATACGCGGTTGAAACCGCGGGGCACAGATAGTTAAATATAAAGTTATCACAATTTCAAGACAATTACCTCAGTAGTTAACGTTTTCTAACAATGTAATTACATGTCAACTATGTTTTTTATATTGCATGTGTACCTGTCGTAATCATTATGAAAGCGTTCAGAGAGAAATAATGAGCGATCACTCAGCGTTTGTCTCTATCAGAGAGCCTTTAACCTCCAGCCCTGAGGGGTTGTTCATTTGCATAGTTCATCAAGTGGTTACTTTTTGTAATATTGGGTTTAATCTCAAAGTATTATGAATTCTATTACTAACATAGATATATAAGCAATGTTAATTTGTATTGTCACTACTAATTATATTAGGTCCTTAAATATGAAATTTGCGTTTTGTGCGGGAGGAATATAGTCATTTTTTTTAATATATTTAAATAATCAAAGTATGCACCGTAGTTATCTATGCACTTTTGCCATCTCATAGGAAGTTCATTGATCCCTTTACTAAAAAAACCATGGGGGCGAAAATCAATAAACTATTTGAAGGCGGTTTGGACTACCGCATCGGTGTTGAATTGTTTTCCCAGTAAGAAGTTTGTTGTGCAGTCTGTGGTCTTGCGTTGTCGTGCAGCAGCAGTGGCCTAGAGCGATTGACCAATCTCGGTTGTTTAGCAACTAGTTCTTTCTTCACGGTTTGCATTTCCTGACTGAAACTAGACTAGACTAGAATGCTGTAGTGAATATACACCAGCGCTAGTCCATCAATCACTCACAAGTAACTTTTTCTGAGTCAATTTTCGTTAGGGCAGGATTTGGCTGGCTCTCCAGGGTTCAGCTATTGTAACGAGCGCTTCCGATTATCGTACAGTATCCACTTTTCATCACAAGTAATGATACGATTTAAAATCCCTTCATTATTGTGTCGGTTGAATAAAGTAACACAGCAGTCGACGCGTGTTTGCAAGTTTAACTTTTCATGAGGTTCACTCAATTCATGAGGTACCCATCGTTAATTTATTTTTACTTTCCCGATTTGCTTCAAGTGGATTAATACTGTTTTATCACTTATCCCGAAGCCTGCAGCTATCTCTGAAGTGCTTTCTGATGGATCCGCTTCCACAATAGCCTTTAATTCTTCATTTTCCACTTTGGTCTTCGGTCGAGCTTTTTCTGCAGCACCGGTGCCACGGTAGAACTCGTACTTGTAAATATACCGATATTTTATGTTTTCCATTGTGCGGTTATAAGAGGAGATATTTCAGATCAAATTGGTCAGTACGACAAAACGCTAATTTATATGTAAGCCTAATATAAACTTTTTAGTTTAAAAAAAATGACGTATAAAATACCTTAAATTCATTTTATTTCTCTTTGAAAAATACATAAAATGATCTTCACATAAGGTCTACTGAGCTAACTCGCCTAATTAATTGGACATATATAGCAATATGTGAATATTGAAATAATTTATTTTTTTTAACATTGAGAACTGTATAAAATTCGTCTGACGTACTAGAAAATATTTAAGAAAGGAAATCCTCAAGTATTCAACGTACATACACATCGCGTATCAAAAAGAAACAACATGAAACATTTGTTGAGAAGGCGCGGTAAGACAAAAGACTCGTCGGGCCCTGAAAACAATTCATTGGACGTCTAGATCCCTTCAGGGGTTAGTCTTAAGAGATGGTCTCTTCAGTTTAAGCTTGGCGCAAACTAGGCGTGTATTCGCGGCTTCCACCCACCTGAGAACGACACTATACACGTCGATATTCGTATGATGGATCGGATTGTATTATATTCCATGGAGAGTTTCCCCATCTATCATCGATTGTTACATGTAAGTTTTTACGAGTTTTTTAAACGTCATAATATTATAAAATTAACGTTTTAAATTGAAATAAAAATGCTGTCTTTCTAATATCAAATATTAATGACAGAGAGAGCGAAATCATTGTTCTACTAAAAAGCTGCTTTTTTCGGGTAAAGCCCTGATGTATATGCTGAAAAAATAAATTTTAAATATAGTCCACATTAACGACCACAACGATTTAATATGTACACGTATTTATGATACATTAAATATTCGTTATACATACATACATTAAATGCAATATTGCAATCATAAATGAATATTATGTGGTGAGCCCTTGAGATCAGGAGTCACGTTTCTTACTTCGTGTAAGGTTTGAGCGTACCTTAACAGTGCGTAACGTACTCAACCCATCGTCTCTTCACTTTTATACTCCGAGATCACGATGCGAAACAATGGCCCTTTCTAATGACACAGCAAACATACGATGTTCTTTAACACTGTCGCTTTGTGCGGATTTCGTTACTGTTATCTCTAAATATAAGAGGATCGTAGGTCATGTCTGTGTACCCCTGTATCGTCGTCGTCGTACTCGTCTGTTCAAATATTTGTAGTTACACGAATTTGTTTGCAATAGAACTGAACTACTAACGGTTCGGTAGAAGTCTAATATTACAGATTATTTAGACGCCTAAATCTTTAAATATTCAATTACAGATAATGAATAATTATTATTAATGAGTCATCAGTTCTTCCTCGATAGGTAGTAAAATAGACATCGATATTGATTGTTATTTATTAAAATCGAATTAAATTTAATAATTACAACGCTTGTCCTTGCCGATACCCATCACTAATTCAAGCTTTTACATCGTCACGAAAGTAATATCGTGCCTCGAAAATATGCCACGATAGCATTAATTATTATTATTATCAGAAAGATCACATACGCCCATTGCTTTAACAGTTAAGTTTGGTTTGCCATCAATTAATCGATAGTTAGTAGTATGTATAATTAATTTTGGAGTGACTTTAATGGTATATGTCTATATGTCTTTATGTCTCTAAGTCTCTATGTCTATTTGTCTTAATGGTAATATCTAAATTTATTTGAATATGTACATTATAATTTATACATAGTGTTTTTTTTATTTAGTTCGAAATTAAGATAAAACTAGACGACATACGCAGATTTTTGGAAATTTTCATATGAAAGAATTTCCCTACTACCTCTTTCGCTTTATGAAGTTTTCAAAAATTCTTGCCTTGAGAATTTCTTCAAATAAGGAAGTTGAAATAAACGCCTTCTGCCAACTAAAAGTTGGCCGGGAGTTCGAGATTATCCGACTTGACGAACTACTCGTTTCGTGTTTCGGTATGTTTTAAAAAAGTAATAATTAGACGTTATTATATTTTGATATATTTAATTTGATATCTTATGAGAGGTTAAAGCTAACTCTGTTTTAGTTCCGACATACTTGCGAACTTCTTTAGTTAGAATTCTTCCGAACTTTATAAAGAATGCCAGATAGGTCACTTTTTACCTCGTTTCATTAGATTTCAGTTCTCATGACCTCATTTGAATTAAATTGCGAGTATTTTTTATTCTTGTGGAGTAATACGGTCTACGGACTATTTGCGGACTGCAGATAATAACAGAACGACTTAGTTGCCGTCGCATTTATAGTATTAGCCTGTTAAAAGGCTTACAATAATTTATACCTCATAAAAAATCAATACGAGTTCTATTTTTAAAAAGAAATAAATGGCAACTTAGCGACTTGAAACGTATCGACGATTCTAATTTACGTCACTTATAATAAATTTTCTAATACAGTCGAGAATTGTAAGACGCTCGTTATAACGTTGCAAATAATTAACAAAAGGCTTACAAAGGCACAATAACAAATATAGAAACCGAGTTGAAAGCTTAGACTGTTGACGCCGTTGCTACTTTCAATGCAAATTGAGCCAGAACCTGTATAAAATTCCTGACTTCAGTACTACCGTTTGCGAATATACGGCCTTGTATTCTAAGCCTATACAAAACTGAATCAGTCTCAATTAAATAGGTATGTTTTAGTATTCACTTAGAAATACAATCGAAACGAGATGACTTAGTGAATGAAACACGCCGAAAACATCGTGTTGTAACCTGTGTCACGGATGAAATTTTGCCAAATGTGTATACTGAATTTATGAAATATGGAATTTATGCAATATTTCTTGAGACACAGTCTATTCCTTCTTCATAGCATTCTATGTAGAATTTTGGGGCAATGTTGCTATCGTGTGCGACGCTTGCTGTTTTGTGTGGATTTTCAACTTTTACTTATTAAGCAAAAACAATTTTTATTTTATGTAATAGGTAGACTGACTGACAAATGTGTTACTTTATAGTAAGTGGTCATCACCTTAGACATAGTTGATGCAAGAAATATTCGAAATTCATTATTAGTTACTTGCCACTCAGGCGACAAAACTATAAATTATTATAATTTGGTTTCAAGGGCTGATGAGTCAGTGTATTTAAAATCACAAAAGGTACGACTATCTTACACTGAAGTCAGTGTCAAGAAAGTGATCACTTATCACGTGATATTGTCGCTGGCCAGCTTATACTGCGGCGTTATAATAGGAATCAAAAGTAAAAAGCATTTATTATCATGTTCCGTTTCACAGAATCTGCATGTCGACAAGTTCTAAAAACCTATTGCGTTATTATATCGATGCAAAAGTAAAGCCTATCTGATTGAATGAATTTGAAAAACCATCAATTATGTATTGTTAACAAGTGATTCGTCTCAGCGCTTGCGAACAATTTTATCTCACAAGCAATTCGTGAGACGCATGAGTAGAACTCATTTACTTTATTGTTGTAATATATTAAATTTTATTGAAAAATACTTAACAAGTTTAATATTTTCTGTCTGTCTGAACGCGATAAACCTGAAAAACACTACAACGACGGAGTGACCCATAACAAAAGCTTAGGTGTGTAATTGATGAAGCTGTTATAGAAATGGCTGAAATTTTACTATGATTTCTGTTGATATGTAGTGTTATATGTAGTACTAGCGACCCGCCCCGGCTTCGCCCGAGTAGCGGAGTAAATATTCCTAAAAAAAACTGTCGTAGTATAGTCGTAGGCGGCAGCGAGATCGCGGAGGCGCGCGGACGGTTGCAACGCGCGTAAATATGATCGGTGTGGGATCGCTTGAATTTATTGAGGGCGCGATAGTTTTAAAATTACAATAACTCCTAAGATATTTATTTAAATTGCATGGTGTAAAGTGAAATTATCATATATATGAAATGCTTAAAGTAAATAACGTATTTAATTTGATAAGGATTAATATCATATCCGTTTATATAGCTTTCCCATTATCACATTATTATGTTACCATTTTTTAAACATTAAAGTGCGTATAGTTAGCTCTCCTTAAAAGATAGACATATGCCATCGCGGACTAATAATTCAAAGGTATTTTACAGCGTTTTCGATGAAAGCTCCCAATCGGCTCGCTTTTTTCCCACTTCTTCAACAATTATCGTCATATTTCAACAAATTTACAGAAAACATTAATGAATTATACACGTAAAACTTCCTGTTGAACCACTTTGGCCATTGGTGAAAACTGTATGAAAATCCTTTCAGTAGTTTTTTAGTATATCGTGTTCATACAGACAGACAGGAGCCGTGGCACTTTGTTCTATAGTATGTAGTGATGATGTAAAGTATTATATCGACCCTTACTTTACCCGCGAGTCCGGGACGGGTTGTTAGTACATTATAAATGCGAAAGTAACTCTAGCTGCCTATCTGGCCTTCTGTTACCTCATCACAGCTAAACCACTGAACCGATCTAAATGAAATATAACGTAGAGATATCCTGGGACCTGGAGGACATTGGAATATAAATTACGGGATGTAAGGAAAAAAATGGCACAGGTTTAGTCACGGGGAAAAGCCAGTTTAATATAATTTATATTTTTAGATAATTATAAAATTACATTATTAGATAATTATGTGCTTAAATTTAATGACTGTATTTAATTTAGGCACATAATAACTTGACTCGTATATATAGGATAGGGTAGGATTAAAGTCAACAATTCTGCATCCGCAAGACCTCCGGTACAAAGTTAGTCACATAGCGTTAGCGATGAAGCAAATCATACTACACTAATACTATTAAGGTAATTGTTTTGTTTATTTTTTATTCAGATTCACAGTAAAGCTGTCCTGACTTATCCGACTTATGTAAAGATTTTATATAGTGATAGCTTATACTAGCAGGAATCTCAGAGGCCATATACAATTTTTAAACATACGTTTATAGTGTAATAGAGATAAAATCGTCAGTCCGGGAACACTTTCCAAGCGACCGCTGCTAAAACTCTAACTGATTCGAAAACTATTTTCGCAAGATTTGTTGATCATACGCGAACATATTAGATCTCACAATATTTAAATTAAGAAAAAATGTTTCACCTATCTCATGTCTCGGTTAACGCTCTGTTAACATTTAAGTCAATCAAAGTGACTGTAAATGTTAGCTGTTGAAAGGAAAGCCTTAAAAAAGTCTAATGAGTTTACAATTACTTCTGAAAAGGTTACGACGTTATTTAAACTGTAGGTTATTTGTGTGGTTTCAGTGACATTTAAACAAAGAGTAATAAAAAAAATAAGAAAAACAGCTTTTCTGTCTTTAATCACTTCACTATCACTATATATTATAAAGTCCCCCGCGGTTCCTGTCTGTCTGTATGTACGCGATTAACTAATAAAGTACTGAAGGGGTTTTCATATGGTTTTCACCAATGGATAAAGTGATGCACTAGGAAGGTTTACGTGTATAATTCATTAATGTTTGCTGTAAATTTCTTGAAATATGAAAAAACAAGCCGATTAAAGCGCGAAAACGCTGTAAAATCCCTTAGTTATAACAAAATAATGTATAGTGAAATTGATCCGCTTTCATAGATCTACGGAAAAGTCCGAGATGGCATATGTCTATCTTTTAAGGATAGCTAACTATACCCACTTTAATGTTTAAAAAATGGTAACATAATAATGTGATAATGGGAAAGCTATAAAAACGGATACGATATTAATCCTTATCAAATTAAATACGTTATTTACTTCAAGCATTTCATGTTTATTATAATTGTCCTGTACACCATCCAATTTAAATTAATATCTTAGGAGTTATCGTAATTTTAAAACTATCACGCACTAAATAAATTCACACGGGCATACTAACGCGCGATGCAACCGCATGCGCGCCTTCGCGTCCCGCTGTCTTTTTTAGGAATATTTACTCTGCTACTCGAGCTAAGCCGGGGCGGGTCGCTAGTATTGTTATAATAAATGTAATGGCGTCAACAACTGAAACAATGAGCAAATCAAATACATTGTTTTTAACTTCGCGACTGTCGAAATCATTTAGATATTGTTAGCTCTTTGTACGGATTGGATGGAAATGTAATAATAATTGTTATAAAATACCTTCCTTTCGTCTTGGGATTTAGTTCTGATCTTGCCACACACACCTCATTTTATACGACTGTTATCTTATGTGAGGCATTTTAAACTCGTACTTCATGTAAACAAGGTATTTTCTCTTGAGCAATTCGAAACAAGTATTTTTTTTAACTGTTTACTTTTATGAGCATTCAAGTCGAGATATCCTAGTCGAGTTACCTCAGTTATCTAGTTTAAGTTATATAGTTAAAAAAAAAACCAAATAACTCCAGATAACTTAGTTTAATCAGGACCGGCATAGTTCTTTCTATTTGTGTTTGATTCGTGCCGTGTTCTCAGACGAAGGAAAATTTATTTGGAATAAATATAACGATATGATACTCTTGTTTTGAAATATAATTGAAAAACGATAAGCCGTTTTCGATAGAAATTTATTTATGTCTTTCTGCAGTAGTCTCATTCATACACACCTTGAATGTATCCAATACGCATTTATTTTTAGTAAAAGCAACATTTCTGCACATAAAGCTGGACGTCCACTATTAATGCAGCGACAGGCGCTAGACATATGATCATTTCGTTGTGTTTCCATTTTGGTATATTTAATTATGTTACGTTTTTGGTAACGTGCAAAATTTCAAATTTTGCGTACGTACATTAAATCGGTACTGCTGGCGCGATATGTTCTGTTTTTAGTGGACAAACTGCCCAACCAGTGTATGGACGCCTTTAATATTTAATGAGAAACTTCCTCGCTCCGGACGCCTCGCCTCACTCCGATCAAGTTATACGAAGAATTATAAATTTACTAAGTATTCGCACTTTGTCTTGCGACGTTTCAATGAAGGCCAGGTACTCTACTTGTACGACTTCCTTTTAAAAGTTTGAAAATTTTTGTTTCGAACTTGTCACGTTTCGGTTATAAAATTGTTTTGTTTCATTAAATTATACGCAACTGTTTTTCCAAGTTTGAAACGAGGTACTTTGTTATTTTTACCTCGGTAAGTGCTGATTTCCCAACTTCTAATACAGTTCACGTAGTACCACACGCGACAATGGCGGGTCGCGTCATGGATGACGATTCTGAAGAACGTGCGGCGAACGGAAGGCGCGACCGTCTCCCGAGTTCCAAACGACAACATCGTATGAAATAAGCGAGTCGACGCATGTTGTTCAAATTTGCGGATTCCAGATGCACGTTAAAGTTTCGTGGAAGCCGTCCTCTCGCTTTATTATTCGGTCGGTATCGTTTTCGAGAAAAAGTACAAAAAATCGTTTTTCGCTCCTAAAACGTGGACGATCGAAATCGCCTAAAGCATGATTTACAGTCGTCCATTACCCGCACGGCGCACGGCGCGGCTCCCGTATCGATCTCTGGAACGTGTAATTATTACAACCGTGTTTACAATTATATCTACGTATTGAATAGTTTCGAAAGTCATTACCGGAGTACCCGGGGGAGCGTTACCTTTGATCGATACGAAATGCCCGACTGAAAATTAGTGATCCGTTATATATAAAAGAAGTCCAATGGTGACAGCCCTCACCGACTTACAATGAAAGTAATTAAAATAATAGTTTCGACGACATCACGCGAACTATTTTTCAGTCGTAAACCTCTTTTTATACGTACACAAAGCTTTGCTTTTCATAATATTTGTTTGTTTATTTATGTACGTGACCAAGTAACGAATACATTTCGTGGAGCGACGGATGCCCCGATATTTATACGAACCAGTGCCAATATTGTAGGCGGTTTAAGTCAACATTCAATCGTTTTATGTTAAAAATATTATTGCCTATTGTGGATGTATATGAATGAGTAGCGAGTCGCCACTGCGCTGTTTATTATTCATTAGACGACTACATGTCACGCAAGAGCATAGGCACGCACGAGCCCGCCGCTTCTCAAACTTTCCTCGCTCTATAAATTTGTTATTAGCTTATTTATACATGCGAGTTAACTTTTTATAATTACATCGAGCGCATACGTTCGATTCTTTTATCGAGCCCGTAATTTTAACGTTCCGGAGCTCGTTTCAAATATTCGTTTTATTGCAGACTAACTTTGAGAACGAGTGGTCGAAGTAAATGGTATTGCTTAAAGCGGGATCATTTATTCGCGTTTATTAATATTCAAAACTGGCTTTATGACGTTTGCAATTTGTTCCCAAGCGCTCGGTCCTCGGCAACGAGAGGTAGCCGGTACTCGGTAGGTACTTGAACGTCGAGACACGCAAAAAGCGAATTCTATTTGCATTTGACCTAAAACTGCCTTTTGTACTAGGCACAATGAGATTCTATTCGCTTGGAGACAAACTTTTACCGCTGTTTTCAAGTTTTCAGTTACACCTTTGAATTGTCGGAACGAAGTTCAATATAAGACATTTCGAAACTCACTTCGGATTTACGTTCTTTTCACTAACTCTACCCTAAATGTAATTTTTCCGTTTTAAGTAAATTTTAGTGAAGATATTAAAATAAATAATAATTATGTCATTATAAATTTAGTTTTCATAGCGCATCTACAGTGGTATGAATATAAAAATGTTTTCTCGTAAAATAAATACTTGGATATGAAAAACTAGCCTCAAAGCGTCACTAGTTGGAGAGGCGTCTTTCAAGATGCAGAAAATGTAAAAAACTTTTCTGCGAGAGAAAAAGTCGTTCAATGGTTATTATTTATCGTACCGCAAACCCCTTGATCACCTAGGAGGTAGTCGCTCTCTTAGCAGCACTTAGGGAGTCGTCGAGGGGGTGGGTCGTAGTAGGCGATTCCTGCGGACGTGAGCGACATTCGATACCCAAATTGCCTCGATAGTTACTCCTAGCTAGCCGGCGATGTGGGATGATCTTCGCTACTGCGTCTGACTTTAACAATATCGAGCCTTGTATGCTTTAATTACTTCCACAGGGTGTAAATGCCATGCAACACTATTCGACATATTTGTTTACAGTTTGACGGCACACGACACTATGGTCGACACGGAAGCTAATCGTAATGAAACCTTTGCAATATGAATTTAATAATGTAATTGTAATACATTTCAATGATTCCCTTAGAGTATCGAGCGTTGGCGTCATCGGAATGCAATTTCCATACTTATCAGGATATTGTAAAGCTATTGTTCGTTTCTTCCACGTGTGGACGAGGACGGGTTTACACAACATTCGTCGGCTCGACTGATTAATATATATCTGCCTTCGGTCCCTTATATTACTAAGCATTGTTACACAATGAATATCAATTACGAAAAGTTTACTTGTACTGGTGTATAAAGCTAGGTGCAGATAGGGCGAAGGCGTGCGAATGCAAATTAATGTTTGTCGTGCTCGTCGCTTAACCGTCGGACAAGAACTATTACATATTTATCAATACGAAATTAAAATGATCTACATATATCTGAATTGTTAAAATACCCTCTAAAACGACTCGCTTTCGTTGATAGAATACGAAGACAATTAAACCGCACGTCCTAATTTAAACATTTATTTTTTGTTAATAACTGTTAATCATTTTAGATGAGCTTTATTTGTGTTTATATTTCGTACGTTTTTAATTTATTAAGTAATGCATTATGAAATCTGATATTAATTATAAACTTACAAATATACGTCATAAATGTGCGTCAGATACAACGGTAGCATTGTGAGCTCTGAATCTCCACGTATGTATATTACTTATAACAATAAAAGTGATATACTAAACTTTTTTACAATATATTGCTATATTTTTTATTAACCCGTACTATTGGTCAATCTTCAATATTATATAATAATAATAATGGTCCTCCAGACCGATTTCGGCCACGACGGCCAATCTCAAGAGAGATTAGCCAACTGCGCAGGAGATATTATAGTGCACGTGTGCACACAGGCGCTTTCTCTATTTCCTAACTCTCATAACCCAATGGGACGGCAATCCGACACGACCAGAAAGAGTTCAGGCGCAGGACCAACGGCTTTACGTGCTTTCCGAGGCACGGAATTACACACGGAGTGTACACACTTCCAACTTCCAGAATTTTCGACAGAAAATCTCAATAATATTTTATTGGCCCGATCTGGGATTTGAACCCAGGACCACCGTGTCTGCGGCCTTATATCTAGCCACTAGACCAACGAGGCAGTCAATATATTGTATTAGCTTGTAATAAACTCCGTCGAAAGTATTTGTAATAAGAAGGCAGTGTACACCTGTGTTAGATTATAGTTCACGAGTATATAATTTAGCGATAGTTGTGATTGTGGAACAATTCCCATGTTAACATATCCATGTCCAATTTAATATTGTTCGTTATATTTGTTCAACAGTATAAATCACTCGTGTTTATTTATTTAATAAAAAAAAGTTCTTTCTTTCTTTTGTAACGTCAATTGGTTTTCAATAGAATTTTATCAATTTTTTAATTTTAAAATTTCTCTTTTAATTTTGTACGGTAAATACAATTCGGTTGCGTAAATAAGGAGTTTTATATAAAATTATTGTATTCGATATTACGTATTACGGTAGCGAAGAGTTTTGAGGATCTCTTGGGAGTCGCTTCATTCCTCGGAATCGGAAAGTATCCTTTATATTAATTAGGAAGGTAACCAGAAAAAGCTAAAGGTGCCGAGTTTCAACACTATCATTCTTTGTTTAAAGCGGGCGATGTTCATAGATCGAAAAACTCTCAAATCATTTATTTATATTAAGAAATATGAATGCCTACAATTGAAAATTTTATTGATTATTTCAAGGATAACGATTTAGTTATATAGATATTTATAGCATACATTAAAATATATTGTGATATATATTCACAGTAAAAAAATAAAACATTGAAATTACAAAAAGTGTATAACATTAACATAATTTTAGAATGTAATTTTAATGTTAAAATAGCTATTCGTGTATCTAATATAATTTCCCTACAATTTATTGAATGAATGCAATGGGGTTAAGATGAGAGCGCGCAGCGAATTTACGATTTCACAATAATAATTGCCTTGATAAAAAAATATTACTAATAATTTTCAAATTGTTTGCGAATTTAACTTATTTACAGTATTCACGCTAATTGACCTAATTTTGACACGAAAGGGTAATATCGACGTTTTAGTGAAATATTCGATATTAAAGACGTCTACATCCTCGTCAAACCCGATTTAGTTCAAATTTGTAAATAAGTAATTAGGATGACAGAAGTGTTTATAAAGTAAAGTTGATATTTCTATGAAAAATTGGCACGCTCGCGCCCCTGTCTCGGCTAATCATACATTCCGTTGACGACTCGACTTATCAGCGACGCCACTGACCAATTAAGGGCCACTGCGCTATGCACTCCATGAATATGTATAGTAATATCTTAGAGTGGTCTGTCTGTACATTTTCAATTAAAGAACTCTCGCCGCAACTAGTGTGGTCAGTTTTGATATATGACATTCGTGTCTAGTTTATCCTTTCAATATATGAGATGTGTTATTGAATAATATGTCTTGTTAACTTTATTATTTGCTTTATTAAAACTAGCTATTGACTACGTCTTTCGGGTATCGCGCCTAAATGGCTTTACCTGATAAAATGATTTTGAACCGATTTGCGCATTTGCGACTGTTTTTATGAAGTAAATATAAACCTTTAATGGAATTTTGATTAATTTATCATATGACAACAACTAGTTCATTATTAAAAGATACTTCAATGTGAATTTTTATCATGAGCTGTGAATGAATTACAGATAGTTTCCATCAAAATGATATAAGCCGTTGTTTGTGTTAGTTGTCTGAGAATTAAATTTGGAGAGGATTCACTTTAATAACTCGTTTCGAGCTGGTCGTGACGGGCGTTTTCGCTCAACGAGAACCTTAAAGTTTAGAACAACACGTAAGCTGCATCACATTGTTTGCACGAGGGCTTAGCAGACGGAGCCATGTATACAAATATGTATGTTTATTTACTCCCCACCGCCGCACGCGATATCACTTGATAGATTGACTAATGGTTGACCCCTCGAAATTATAATATACATGCTCGATGAGAACTTTGCCTGACGACTTATGAGTTACGTTTGTTTAATTTCAACTACTTAGCCCTCTTTTTGTTAATACATTACTCGACTGTTTAATATGCTTCGATAAAGTATGATAAGACGGCACGCCGGCTGAAGGCTTCGCTTAATTATTTTCCTTTAAACAAATCATAAACACATTTTTACATAGATTGTACAATGTACGTGTTTGTACGGAACCATCTGTGTTAGCGCGCATAGCGTGCGCTGTTGCTAACAGAAGCTATACGTTATGTATAGTTTCATCGATAGTCATTATCATACATTATACAAGTTGCTTGAATCATTTTTGTTACTAAAATATAGCAGTGAATCGATCTGCATAGCGTTCTGTGCATCGCTCCGCAGCATCACGTAAAGGTAACTTTAATGAAACGTTTAGACATGCGGAAATAAGGACTTATTTGCTCATATTAAACACTACGTTACCGGCAAAGCCTTTGAACATTTATACAGAGCGAGCGAGTATATAAGTAATAGAACTCATTTTGAAAATATTTCATATAAACGTTAAATGTTTTGCGTTGCCGGAAAACATCGTTACGAACATCTCTTGTAGAGATTTGTGTTCATATATAAATAAGCATTTAGTTTTCAGAATATTTCGATTCACTGACAAATATGAAATGTATTGGTTTATTTTGCTTTTGATGAAAATAAAATATTGTAGTAGATTTTTTTTTGTGATGTCTCGTTTTTTTTTAAATATATATTTACATTGCTCGGAAACGAAACATAGAAGCATGGTAAATAAAATTACCTTTACGTTTGTGTTTTTCGCTCAGCGGTTGGAATGTACTATTTGCCATGCAAATGTTTATGCGATGTGCGCTTTGCGAATGTTACATCAGTGCTTAAGCGATTATGTATCTTTTTGTACCGGCGACCTTTTATGTTCATCATTATTATATAATCTTATATACTTTTTAAAGCTGATGTGAAATATCTTTTATTTGTGTTAATTTAAAAAAAAATAAAGTTTATTATATCTCGAATATTATGGCAAAAAGTCCCACCAAAAGATAATGTTTTTGATTGGATTACTTTTTGTCATGGGTGAATATTTTAACGATTTTATTTTATAACCAATTGTATAAATATGTATGGTGATTATGTATTTGTGTGCGTATTTCGTCTGAATATGAATGTAGTGAGTTACGAGATGAGCTCTCCGCAACATAATTTAATTAGTGGCGAAGATTTGATTGGATAAATACGTCGCTCAGTTTAATGTACCGTCTGAGATGGGAATGAGCTAATTTTACCCAAGTATGACAAAGTCAAAGTGGTGATGCCTCCTTTGTTATAACAATTAGAGCCTTTTTCCTCCTAAATATTTTATCTTACATTTTATAATTGTATAATTTCTGTAATGATAATTTTAAAAAAACGTTTACGAAGTTCTGTCTTTATTCTTTAGATATTGAAAAAATATTTGCTTAATTATAATAATCTTTCATTGAATGTTTGTTTTCATCGAGAGTCAAGTTAAGTTGATCGACTGCTATATGTACTCGTGGTGTATGTAAATACTTAACATAGCGTATTTATAAATCGCCTGCCTTCCAGCCGTCGCAGATCTCAAAAGGATCTTATCGTGATGTTAAAAATATAACCGGCGCCGGCGCAGTTTGCATTTCAATCATTTCTTTTTGACGGTCGCCGATCACGATCGCGATCGATTCACGAATATTCGTCTACGCGTGCGATGAATAAATCCCCGCTCCTCACTTGATTGACATAATCATTGGGACGGAAGTGGAAACGCCGTGACGCGATCGGACGGATGATCGCGTTGCTCGATCGTATCGATACATTACAAGTCTCATCTTCGGGGAACGGGGTTTCTGTGCCGTGTATTTCCGACTGTCTTGTTACCGTTGAGTACGACTATTCATCCTTTAGATAATAAACCGCGGTGGAAACAATAATCTGGTAAAGCTACTGGCCTACTGCACATAAAGGTGTTTAACCTAAAGTTAAACAACAAAGAAATCCACAGTCACTTTGATACACTCTTGTGGCTGTGTCTTTATAGATGATTCATTTCTTGTTAGTTCGGTTCGGTCGCGGGTTTGTTCGATTCTTTAATGTGCTATATTAATATGTAATTCATAATTACATAACATGGACTTGAATAGTTCAGAGCTGTATGTATGCAAAAAAATATTGTATTTAAAATATTTACTGTCGACCTTATTCGTTGTTTCATCTGTATTGCAGGGTACTTTAAATAATTAATTTTGATAATTAAATGTTTGCTGTGTTCTGCTAAGTATTTGCGAAAAATGATATATCGAAAAACATAATTTATAATTAGGATATCGCAAGTGAATTGATTCGCTTAGCTAAATGATTGTCTTGAATAACTAACAATACATATTGCCTACTGACGATGTATCACTTTCTAAAAGATATATCGTAATATTTTATATTGTGACTGTCTGTCGGTCCTCGCATCACGATGAAACCGCTGTATGTATTTTAATGAAGCAGTTTATATCCTGGGTCAATATACTGGATAATTGTTGATCTCGTATATCGTCATGTATCTTTCATTATGTACACGCATATAGTAAGATACACGACTTAAAAAAAAGACTTCTTTAAAACAAATCGCGATATTGACTCATTTTATGAGCTGGGCGCTCATGGGCCTTTAGACAACTTCGTGATTGAAGACGCTTTTGACGCAAGAGCAGAGAGCCGAGATGGTCCAAAGGCTTAGTCGATAGCCGGTTCAAACCCGTGCAAGCACCACTAACTTGTACTTAATTTGTGTATAATATTGCTCAACGGTGAAGAAAATTCCGTGAATATCCATTCGGCATTGATGCGGTGAAATAAATATGCTCTAAAGGCGGAGAACCTCAAAAGAGCGGAGGACTTAGCTAAGCAGTAGATATTAATGATAGGGACGTTTTTTTTAAATAAAATGGATTCAGTAGGCCTGGAAAGTGATTCAATAAATGTACGCGGCATGCGACTTATCTTGCCTTATAATTTGAATGTGATTGGTCTGCACCCACGGCGCCTCTGATTCAGACTATTTAGTTCCGCCTGAACTAAGAAACGATATCGTAATGTTTATATAATCAAGTTGGCTTCTTGCTTACAGCTCAATGTATCGCGCCGCTCGGAATAGAGAGTGGGCTGATACCCGACCGAGATCTTACAGCCAGCTCGTCCTTCAACGATGGCAACGTTGGACCGCAGAACGGACGGTGAGTACCACAGTACACAATCATTTCAACCCTTAAATATAATATCTGGAACTTTTAAAGTCTTTATGAAGATCCACTGTCGTGTTATTTGTTAATAATGATATAAACGATAATTATTTATTACATTAAATTGTATTCTGTAGTTGTGTGTGTTGTTAATCGAAAGTCAAAACAAACAAAGTAGCGCGGAGACGTTGTTACACGAAAGAAGTTTCCTCTGTTATATTAATATTACTGGTTAGCATTCATTATGTGTAACATCCGTTTTGTATCTTAGGGGCCGACATTAAAATGCGCTTTCAGTCGCAAGAGATTTAGCAAAAGTGAATGTTATCTTATACGTGTTAAAATTTCATACCAACGTTAAAATGTTTCGATACATCTTTTACTAGAATGATGAATCTTATATTTGAAATTGTAATCGTTCAAAGAAGGTCGTATTCGATATATAACACGTGTATATAATAACAACATATGTGTATAATATATTAGTTTTAATGCAACGACCAATCTTTACAGACAAAACTCCTTAAAGACTATCCTTTTATTGAGAGCAAACTCAAGTCAAGCCGGGCTGCATTATACCCAATCGGGTATAGTGCAACCCATGGTCGTCATTTAATCTTTATCCCCGGTAAACAATAGGTAGAAATAAAAACCTTTTGATAAGTAAATCAATCGGAAATTAAATTGTTATTATTATTAATCACTTCATAATAATAATAATATTTTAAGGTTATTACAATATTTCAATATGTATGTTTGTGCATTTAAAACGATTCGATGCGAGTTGTTTGTAGGTATTGAAACAAAGCAATATGTATTTACAAAGAATACATCGAATGTAAACGACGAATCTATTTCTCGGACCATCACGCGATTTTTCGAAGCCCCTCCGCTGGCTCCGATACTCCTTTTATTTTAACCGAACCTCCCAGTAAAGACTGGAATGTTTTTTCATGACATCCAACATTTCAATATCTGACTTTTCATTGTGTAACAGCAAAAACTAAATTTTTGAAATAATTCTCTGGAACAATATTCAAATATTTTTATTAGTTTTCAAATATCGCACAACCTTTATAAAGAGCCAGGGTTTTCAAATATACTAATTCTACATTGAAAAACTATTAATGCCTATTCTGAAAGCCCTCTATATATAATTTGACCCACTGCAATTGAAAGAGGACTTTATTAGGTCGTATGAGAATAAAAGCTATTGTTACCGCCTGCAGAATACTTAGCAACCGGTTTCGTTGGCTGAATGGGCTCTGGAACAATGCATGCAATGCGTGCGTTTACGATTACAGCTCGGCGAACTTATCAGCCGCATTCGGGTAATACTATCGATCAACCAAAAACATATTGTTATATCTCCCCTCTCCCTTATTCTTATACCCTAACCTAACAAACTTAAGATTTAGCAGCAAACAGTGTAATCTTTGAGTTTGTTTTATTTAAAGCCATTAAATATCTGCAGTGCCGACTAAAGCCAAGTTGATTTAGTGCTAGCTTAGCGTTTTAGCACTTAATAACGACGTACTGAAGCTGAATTTCGTCTGATTCTGTCGCCTGTTGTGAAATGAGTACGGGATGATATCAATTACGAAAGGCGCTCCTTAACGCATCATTGATATCTCGGGTGGCCAGATCGAAGAACGCCGGTTCCGGGACATTGTTTTTGGTGATATGATCTTTTATTTTGCTCATCTTGTTTACATATTATATATGTAAACAGTATATGTAGTATATGGAAATTAAAAAAATAACAATAAAAAATTCAACACGTTTTTTTTAAAATATTTTATTTCATGAATTGTTTGCTAACATATTATTTATAACAATAATTTTAAACATGATAAAACTTTCAATATTCTTATTATTAATAATTTCCATGTCTCGGCGGCGATCTGGTAACCCTGTAGAAACGTCAAGTTGAATGCGCGCCAATAAGCATTAATAAGTGAAGCGAGTCACTTTGATTGGCCGGCTATCGTCATGACACATTATAACTGAATGCACAAATAACTTGAAATAAACAATAATCAACGACCGAAATAAATATTCAGGTCAAACTTTTATTTAGTACGAAGCTGTGTTATATGAAAAGATTTTTTCTCATAATTAAAGAACATAACCTACTTTAACTTGTAATATTTAAGTTCGTATTTAATGATAGTTTAAGTGCACCAAGTTTCAATGACTTCCATCTTAAGTTTTGGTAGATATAATGTTAAGATAATCAATAAATCTTTGCGCATATTTTTCTTATTGGGCGAGATATCTAACTCTAATTGAAGAGTACGGGCACCACGCGGCTCGACCACGATTCACGTCTCAGAATTATGCCAGATACATACCTGGACATGGATACGTCAAGACATTTTCGATTTTCAAACTGACAGAATTATGTAATTAAAAATATACATTAAAATATAAGGGTTAAAAGATTCGTCTAGTGACACGTTTAATTTCAATTAGACGACCGACATCGTTATCCACGATTATCGGGAGTTAAACATGCAGGGCGTTTTATGAAGTGTGCTCGACTGACGGCCATCATCGATTGCGGTCACAGCTGGTGAGATGGCAACGCCACTTCGTTCAACATCAATGTCGGCGTCTCGTTCGCGGTTTTGGTAGACTAATAATTTAAATTGCTGAACGATAATTTCGATTTGCAAAGGCGATAGAATTTTTTATTTTAATAAGATGTGGCACTTGGATCAGGAATATTCCTAACTTTATCGACGTTAAAGTGACCCTATCTTTATAAGAGTAGAGTGTGCGTCAATAAACAGTAATGAGTGAAGCGAGTCACTTTGATTGGGCGGCACTCGCCGTGACACACGATAAGTGAATGCACTAATAGCTCGTAACTATTCTCGAGTCTGATTGCTTGTCAGCTCACCGTTGATACGTGTTGTAACTGGTAATGTAAGTTCAATGAAAATATTGTGCCAGCGACGTCTGTTGCTTTGTGCGATTCTTATCTTTGTAAGTTAAAAATCGTTTAGTAAAAACTATTTTAAGTTTCTCGTGACGAATACAGTCACCATTACTTAAACCAGAGCAAGTTTCTTGTGCGTATTGTCAGAGCAGCGCCGCTCGACAACATATTTTCTATAGAGATAATTTGTATTCCAGATATATTGGCATAGATTGAATTTCGACCAGTTGAAATTACATCAAGTTTTCCTTTATTGAAAAATTGACAATAACTACAAAATAAAACGTATTTGCAATAATTTTCTTTGCCTAATTATATATACATAGTAGGTTATTGCACGCGTATTTTAGAAAAAAAATTAACCATGAAACTCCAATCTTTAAATCAACAAAATCAACCAATAATGCAAGTATCTATGCAGTATTTTAATGTTATAATATCTTATTGTAGAATTTCGTTTAGTTCATGATATTACTAATTCTAACAGACAAAACACTACAACTAACAAACGGAGAAGTACACAATCAATGTCCATACAAAAAATACAAACGCTCGAGTTAACCGCGAACATTGTCTTGTTTTAAAAAAGTTAAATACTTAAACATTGCTTGTAAACAAAGTTCGTTTGGAGATATATTAAGTATGGTTAATGCTTGTCTTGGTGTGTGGTCGATTTTCAGCCTTGTAACACGTGTAGATTAAAAGTGTTTGTTCGCAGGAAACGTGTTCATTATACACACGAGAGATTGTTTTCAGTTATGTATTATTTATATTATAACGATTTAAGCGGCGTACACACTTGCGCTGTAAAAGGAAGCAATGTTGAAATATCTACAGTATCTTTCGATCGCAAGAGGAGTAACAATAAACAAACCGTAACTTAATGTATCCCAAGTGATTTGTTTGTAACTCAGCTATATTATGCGCTACACACAGTTCCTTGTTAATATATCTTCATTAATAATACAACCATATACCACATGACGACTTAATCCAACTTTAATTTAACTTCCAAAACTCCGATAACAATTTCGCCGATATTAAAAACGCCATTTTTCGATCAACCGACATTGTATATCACAGATTATTAAGATCTCAACCAAGGACGTTCGTTAAACGTGTGGAGAACATTGATTATTAAAAAATATATTATCTTAGTTTAGGTACAGGTTTTCGATATTTTTAAATACACATTCGTTTATTAATTCGTACATAAAATGAAATATTTTCAAAAACAGAAAATAATCAAATTTCTTATATTGTTTTATTCATCAAATCAAAAATCCTCCTCACTAGTTAAAGTCAAATGTCAAATTCAAGGTTAAAGTTATTTATTTATCTCTTTTTCTCTTTGCCCGTGGAATAGACTATATAGCTATTTGTTCCGGTCCAACAAGTATGACCTTATCTTTATAAAGCATCGTATCGCTATTGCCATCGTTCCGGTTTTTACGATATGTCATATCCCCAATATCGTTTGCTCTATTATGTTATAATGACAGCGACTAAGTACAATTAAAACTCGAATTGAATTTTTAATCGATACAAATTTCGTCGACATTATTACTCGTATTTATCCAGGAACAAAACACTTTGTATATAAGCATATAAACTACTATCCTTATTATTATTTGATGTGTCGATACGATTGATATTCTTTTCAAAATATGAAGATAATACAAATTATAAAAAATACGCATCGACAAAACGAAATAACAATTGAAATCATACCAAAACGCCTTAAAATTGATACGGAATCCGTAGCAGTGGCCCTAGGTGTACAGGTCTTATGTTCGTCGAACACTATGGAATTAGGCGTAAGCCTCGCTCGTGACCGATTACAAAGGGGCCGATAAGACGCAGCCTGGATTAGCCTGACTTAGGTTACTTCTTAACGTGCTCACGTTGAACTTTCGTTTTTTAAATTTTTATTCCAACTTTTTAATAAGCTCCATTTATGTTAAGCCATTTCAAGATAACGTTTATATTGTAAGTCGAAATGCTCAAATGTTGAAACTAATCACATGGCTACCGTAAACAAACACCCTTTGTAGGGCTTTGTCTGTGCGACGGATCTGTGTTGGTAAATAATTGAAAAATGGCTGGTCCATTTACAAGTTATTTTGCCGCCGAACAGTAATAAACTCTATAACCGTGGTACGGATTGAACGGTAATCGAACCAGTGTAGTTATACGAAGACATAACATTGTTAATACAGCCAATGCCTGTGAATAAAACTTACCTTTTCAGCTTGACAGTCTGCTTTTCTGTAACGCTTAACTATAAAAAAAATGATTCCGATAGACGAGAGCATTACGCAAACAAAGCCTTAGCTGATAAAACTTATTTTGTTTAAGACCCGCTTGCACTTAAAAAATGTATATATCTGAATAGTCAACTTTCTTGTCTATAGTCTTGTATATATAACAATAAATCACTAATAAACCTTATGTATACATAATGAGGAGATAAATAATATTGTAGACGGCTATTACATACATAAATAAAGCTGTACATAGTAAAACCCTGTTTACCTACGTCCCACGCACGGTTAGCATAAAGTATGCCCTTTTTGAAAAGATGTAAGCATATTCCACCACGCCACATGAAGGTTTCCTCTTTATCTTTTACTTCACCTTCGAGTACGAGATGAATATACCAAAAAATAAAATTAAGTACTTGAAAATTCAGTGACGCTTGGCCGGCCAGCTTTCAATATGAACTACAATAAAAATGTACGAGACTCTTCGCTCCTCGCTAATCGCGAGGGACTTTGTCTACATACAGACGAAATGAAATCAATTGAAAGCGAAACGATGCAAGCACAGAAACTCTTATTATATAATATTTGTTTGTATATTAGCGCTAGCGGAACATCAGAAAATATCTAGTAAAAATAATTTAAGAGAAATCTTATTGAAAGCAATTGTTTTATATCCCTCGCTACACTAGAATTCAATCCAATCTGCGCCAAAGGTAAATAGAAATAAAGCAATTTACTGACGGGATAAAATATATTCTATTATATAGAATACTTTATAGTTCTTTGCAGTCGATACACGATATAATGTGCTTAAGTAATTAAAAAACTACGTCCATAGTTCCCTTTGAAAACGAACCTGTTTGTCGATTAATTATAATTGCAGTTCTAGCTCATCATTGAAAATAATAATCGACGATATATTGATGATTTCGAAAGTAAATTAAAAATGGCAAACAAAGAAAGCATTAATCTAAATATTCATATTACAAAGGAACTACTCGTTCCATGCTTTTTTTTATTTTTATGATTTCGCAGTAGTTGTATAGTTGCGAAGTATTTGTAACAAAGAAAAATATTACGGGCAGTTCGTCTTTTATTTTATTTTCGGTTTTTATAGAAAAGTATACATAATCCTTAAATTCCATGTTGAGCCTAATAGTTGATTAGCTAACGGTCCCAAAACACTGGTAATAAGATGCGGCGCTAATTGATAAGTTTCTTTTTAACGAATAGCTTTCAAATGTCCCACAGCTGGGCAAATGCAGCAGGCGTTTTAATAAAAAAAACAGAATTGAGTGCAATCTCTTCTACCTACAGATCTAACAAGTTTATACTTAATGGAAGTTTCGGACAAAAGAGAATATCGGAGAATAAGAGTTACTTTGTGCAAGCTCGTCTGGGTAGGTACCACCCACTCATCAGATATTCTAAAGACATAAGATTTTAGTTCCCAAGGTTGGTGGCGCATTGGCGATGTAAACGTTATTTAATATCTTTTACAATGCCATTGTCTATGGGCATTGGTGACCACTTACCATCAGGTGGCCCATACGCTCGTCCGCCTTCCAATGCAATAAAGAAAATATATATTTTGAACATAATAAAGTGCGGGAGGTCATCCGTGCGTGCACATTAAAAACCCTCGCTTTCTATAGTCATGTTATAATAAAAATATATATAAAAGTTTCTTCCGTGTAACAAGCGTGCGTGCTTAAACCAGCGTCACACGTTAATGACGTCGCATGTCTTAACAACTTGTGGTATTCTTAACCCAAATGTACTGACATATTTCCACCAGCGCGAAAACCACGGACACATGGCACGATTGATAGTTGACTTTAATACTATCATACTATCATATGTAATTAATATTCGCAGCGTGACCAGGATTTATTATTTATCAATATTTACTGAAACATTTTTGGAATAAAATACTTATTATTTCGTAACTCGATGTTGACAGTTTTTGTCTCTGAACAGACACAAAGCTATAAATCCGGTTTATACAAAAACACCGTCCATAACAGTTATCGGCGAGGATCAACTTGATATGTATAATTTCGTTACTCCACGTTGATATCAAATAGCTGCTGGAATCCGTACTAGTGATAATGGACTTTTGCTGTTATATTAACAAAAACAAAAAGTACTTGAGCTACTGGAAAATTTTAATTCCATTGATGACGTTACAGGCAATACTTTTAGTTCTCACTAGTTAATGCCATCCGTTGCATTGTCTCGTTCAATTTTAGTTTGAAATGTTTTTGAAGTATGCACACTGTATGTATGTTCGTTAATGGGTCTCTTGCCTAGCATATCATTTGTATATGAAATAACTAAAAGACCAAAATCACTACATCAGTTTCCTGCTGAAAAATTGCCACCTGGGCTGGACTGACGTTTATTCACTTACTTAAGTTTATAAGTTTTTCTAAGAAGTGATATGCAAATGACTTAAACATTCTACATAAAGACAATATCATAATCTTCTATATTGAATAGACAAATATATGTAATTGTATAATAGGTTCTATTAGAGTATTAAATTAATTATGACGCGCGGTATTTAAAAGTTAGACCATGTAACGCATTCTTGTTTTTGTTAAATATCTAAATTTATTTGCCTCGATGAGCTTCATAACATGACTTGAAATTTTATTGCTTATATACTTCAAGATAAATAATAATAGTTAAATCTTTATTTACACTCGTTTTTGTTAAATTGTTACTTATTACTAAAATTATCACTCTTGTGACTTGTGAGTCGACATCGGCAAAAGCTTCCCCCAACCCATTATTGTTTACCAGCTGTCCTGCTCCATGTTTTTTCTCCTGTTACTTTGATATCATTTTCTCACCTGCGAATCTTTCTACTGGTTTTCTGGGATACCAGAAAACCAAAGTTTTGTTCCCTTTTCTGAGTATCTTAATAAACGGCATGCCCATTTCCAATTTAGTTTCCGAATTCTAAATATTACATCGTCTAGTTTCGTGCGCTCTCTGATGGTTTTGTTTTTATATTCTGTCGCTTTGTCTGAAATTCATTCCTTCAGTTTGGTTTTATTATTGGATTCAGTTGTCATCATATCACACGAATGCCTCGGTTCATGCACTCTCGTTTTAAAATCTAGAGATGAAAAAATCTCTGGATGGATAAAAAAATTCACGCGATGCCGTGTGGATCTAAACCGTGAAAATAAAACTCACGCAGCATGATTTAGCAGATCAGCCTCGGTCCTAAAGATCACTGACTTTATATTTAGAGATATAACCAGTAATTTCGCTTTAAGCTTTATATAATGTATATTTGAATTATTAACCGGGGAATCAGCCAAACGTTTTCCTTGGACTTAACATCCTGAAGATGAAATACAGAGCTATGTCTCTGCGACCATTAGAAATATTTGTCAAACGCAAATACCGTTGCAGAAACTAACTCCGCCGGCCATCGCTAGCCGGTATCTATCAAAGCTCTTTAGAATAGTTTGAACTATGTTACTCCGCTCGTGTGTGAGTGACTCCAATACTGAAATACGTTGAGAAGAACTCAAAACGCTATTTGATATTACGAATTATGAAATGTGTGATATCTATACATATAAATAAAATTGGAGTGTCTGTTTTTAATATTGAAATAACCGCTTTTTACTACATGCAAATGAATATATATACGGTACATACACCAAAATAACATTTTTTATAATTTTTGTCTGTCTGTCTGTCTGTCTGTCTGTCTGTCTGTTTGTTCCGGCTAATCTCTGAAATGGCTGGACCGATTTTGACGGGACTTTTATTGGCAGGTAGCTGATGTAATAAGGAGTAACTTAGGCTACTTTTATTTTAGAAAAAAAAGGATAATCTATACATCTATATTCTATACATATAAATAAAATTGGAGTGTCTGTTTTAATATTGAAATAACCGCTTTTTACTACATGAAAATGAATATATATACGGTATATACACCAAAATAATATTTTTTACAATTTTTGTCTGTCTGTCTGTTTCTTCCGGCTAATCTCTGAAATGGCTGGACCGATTTTGACGGGACTTTAATTGGCAGGTAGCTGATGTAATAAGGAGCAACTTAGGCTACTTTTATTTTAGAAAAAAAAAAAAAAAAAAATGATTAACTTTTTGTTAAGTTCTACGCGGACGAAGTCGCGGGTACAGCTAGTTTACAATATGAGTATATACTTAAAAAACTATTATCAGAAATTAAATTACAATTAAATGATCATTGAAGAATTCTCTTGACAGTTTTGAAGAATTCCTTAGTAGACAAAGTTTATATTTTAAGTCGTTTTTTATAGTTTTGGTATAATTACCAAAACTATAAAAACGACTAAAGTGAAAAAATATAAATCTATATTTATAATATAAAATCGAAAGTAACTTTATCTAGCTGTCTGCCTGTTACGTTTTTAGCTAAACCGCCGCTTTTAGCTAAGTCGAGAGGAGTACGATGTCTTATATACATAACTATTATTCTTTTTTTATACTCCACAGATTAAACCAAGAAATAAAGGGTGGAGCATGGTGTCCTAAGTCTCAAATCACCACTGAATCTACCGAGTGGCTGGAGGTAGATCTTCACTCCGTTCACGTGATCACAGGGGCCGGTACCCAGGGCAGATTCGGCAACGGTCAAGGTGCGGAGTACGCGGAGGCTTACGTTCTCGAGTACTGGCGACCGAAGCTCGGCAAATGGGTGCGGTACCGCGCTGCTGATGGCCAAGAGGTAATAAAAATATGAGAAAACTTGTCTCACGTCGCGTTACTAAAATCTTATCGTGCGATTTTATCATGAAAATAGTTTCGTGACAATACTTTCGCAAGATTAAGCGCAGTACGAAATTTTCCGTCAAAATATATTTTAAATCTTGTTATGATATTTTATTTTATCAGCTAGTGAAGCGTGTAAGTAACTAATGCATTTTACACGATGTTTTAATACATGTTTCAAAACGACAAAATATATAAAGCCTACCTAGCATTCGAGAGTAAGTAATGGTTGAAGATTAGTACTAGTTATATCGCAGCTAGTTTCTACCTCAAAGATGGAATGAACAATAGAAGGATTAAAAAGTAAGAGAAACTTCACACTTTCCTTTGGGGGGATGGATTTATATCCATATAGTTAAGATAGACAAAATAGGTAGGTAAGCTTCGTGCCAAATGTTTAGTTTAACTCAATTGGAGTAGTATTGTAATAAACGCGTATTTTGTGTTTCATTATTCTCACAATTTGATATAAGCAATAATGTTTCCTTTCAAAACGGTTTCAATTATTGATATTGTTTCTTATGTAGATTCTATCCGGCAATACGAACACGTACTTGGAGAAGAAGAATCACCTCGAACCACCGATATGGGCGTCAAAGATCCGCTTCATACCCTACAGCTCTCACCGGCGCACCGTTTGCATGAGGGTCGAGCTATACGGCTGTTATTGGAGCGGTAAGATCTTTAAAATAATTGTTGGATTAAAAAAAAATAAAGTTCCCTTAAAAAGTTCATCCGTAGATTTCGTTTCGCTTTACGTACTGTCCGTGGCACAGGAGTAATAATTTCTGACAGAGAATATAATAAGTTTTATCGGTCTAATACAAAATTTGAACTGAGGCTTTTTGTGTCTACAGACTTAATAGATAGCCGTTAGAACAGTGAGGCTTTTTAATGATATATGTTATATTAACACGCTAAATAAATTAAATGTTAAGTTGAATGAAACTCCATAAAATTTGCCCCACAACACAATACACCTTTTAAAACGATAATAATTGCAATTTTAAGGAACGAATGAATGAACTCCCATTCAACTCTTATTTCCAATATTGTGCGCGACTAAAAACAAGCAACAACCATTCTTTTAAAGACCACTCTTTGGATAAGACCTAGGGTTGATAGACTTTTTTTTTACATTTACATTATATTGTTCTTTAATAATTATTACGTACACGAATATGATTATGAAATATATGGAAATACATAGGTATAGATTTGTTGTTTTTTGTACTTTACGCAATAAAACCGCTTCTTCTTTTACAATCTCACCAACAATACATTTCATTTTATGATATTCTTGAACAAAACGAACGGACTCGAACACACGGCACGCTTGGGTTCCATCTCTTTTAACGTAGTTATTAAAACACTGACTATATATTTTATATTTTTATAATAATAAATAGTGGTTAGGTATTAGTAACCCTGACGAAATGTCAACAAAGGCTGAATTCGTTGTACATATCTTTGATCAATAGACATACATAGAATAATTGTTCGTATGGTAATTCTCGGTAATACCCGGAGCCTATCGCGTTCAACATCGCATGCAGCGTACAACGAATGCAGAAAATTGTTCGCCTAATCATACGTCTGTTTCTTGAGAAATTTTCGTGTTTTTTTTTCATTCATGCACTGAAATCGTTCTTAACAATTCCACGCGGCCCCCGCTGAAACGTCACGAACTAACGATAATAATGTTCGCCGCGATTGTTATCAGTCGTTTCGTTTTCAAAGAACATGTAATTTTAATTTGTAACCATTGCTTTCTGGGTCATTATAAACTTAAATTTTAACAAATTATACCTATTATTGTAAGTTTTTAAACATTTTGACATAAATTATGTTCTATATTTTTAATTTATTTGAAATATACTACAAAGCATACAATATTTATCAAAATTCTCGAATCAAATTGTTCAAGCTATTTGCTGACGCTTTACTCGCATGAAAATTAACTTCAAAGTGTTCCCGGTACTGTTATCGCGTCATATCTGAACACCAGCGAGGAACATAACGATAACGTAATCTGTTTTCCATTATTAATGCTAAATTTTTAACATAAAATCTTAAACACACAATCATATATATAATTTTATTAAAAATGTAATAAAATTTAGCGCCGCCGTATAATTGGCGATGAATTATTCTTAACTGTCAAGTGTTTATTATTACCTTAGTGCAACATATTTATTTTTTAAATCTATACTCTATACTGATATATAAAGCTGAAGAGTTTGTTTGTTTGATCCAGCTAATCTCAGGAACTACTGGTTCGAATTTAAAAACTATTTTTGTGTTATGTAGTCCTTTTATAGAGGAAGGTTGGTTTTTATAAATTGTACGCGGGTGAAACCGCGGGGCACAGCTAGTCTTTTTTATAAAATAAGGTGAAGAACTCTTTTGTGTTCCATTTCAATAACAAAACACAAGTATATACATGTGTTTGATACGATTGATACGCCGATGTGATTATAAATATTGATGTACTTCAGTACCGCTTAGAAACTTTTTTGGTGAAATCACTCGGTGGTCCCGAGTCCCGACCACTCTGTGCTTGCAGGTCTGGGTGGGTAAGAGTGTGTCTTACACTCATCATATTCTATCGCCAAACATTAATACTTAGTATTGTTGAATGCCAGTCTTAAGGGTGTGTGCGCCAGCTTGTTACTACAGGCAATGACATCGTAGTTACCAAGGTTGGTCGAGCATTGACGTTGTAAGACATGGTTAATAGATACTTCTTAGAGAGCCAATGTCAATGGCTGGAGGTGACCACTTACTATCAGTTTTCCTATTCGCCCGTCCACCTGCCTATTACACTAATAAAAGAGCTTCTATTAAAATAATCTCATTTTAATTTACTTCGTTATTGGAAAAAACCACTGTAGTCGCTTTGTGTGTTTCATAAAGCACGCTCGAATGGATTGTCGAATTTTATTAAAATTTTAATTAATATATGATAAAAAGTATTTTTCTAAATGGTCGGGTAATTAAGATCACTTTGGAAAATAATATAAAACGTCACGTACTTTGATTATATAATAATATAAATAAATACTAAAGGCATGCATTAAAGAGAAAGGCGTTATTTTTCTCTTATACATATAATTTAAATAGGTGACGGGTCACGCAAAAGCGCACGAGTTAACCCTTAACATTAAACATTATCCAACTGGTGAGAAATAACTACCATTGTTATCATAATATTCACATAAAACATCACGGTTAGTATAAATCAGGTGCTTGTGAGGCACGCAGGACCGTGTGTGCTAGCGTCGCCTCCGTCGACCGCGTGTGCCGACTACGTTTTAAAAAGTAAGAAATACAATTAAACCAAACGTTTGTCGAAGTGATGGTGTACGGTACATTTTAGTTATTAAGAGATAAAAATAAAAACAGTTAAAAATATTGTTTTAAATAAATGATCAGGTAAACACACACACAATAGCCAGGATTAAAACAACGAACGAATTAATTACGTTACGACTGCACCAGCCAAATTAAATAATATTTTTTTTACAGTTGGCATCGTTTCTTATTCAATGCCGAAAGGCGACAAGAGGAGCAACGGTGTCGAGCTGACTGACATGATATACGACGGGCAATGGGGTGACGAGTTACGAGGTGGGCTGGGACAGCTCGTGGACGGGCAGTTCGGTGGTGACGAGATACGGGAGGCGGCCAAGACCTCTGCCTGGGTCGGGTGGCGTAACGACTCGAGGCCGAACCCGCCGATCATCATCTTCGAATTCGATAAAGTGAGGGAGTTCAGCGCTGTGCACTTGTACAGCAACAATAAGTTCATGAGGGATGTGCAGGTAAGTTTTGATCTTGTATACACTAACAGTCTTACTATAACTGTATGTTCGTCTGTGTACACATCACGTATAAACGATTGGTTAGTTTTGAACGAATAAACATACGATAAATAACTGGTTATTTCCGTAATATCACGTGAACTTTTCCATTAGGTGTTCTCCGAGGCTGTTATATCGTTTTCCATCGGAGGGCGACACTTCCAAGACGAGCCGATTCACTACACGACTAATGAAGACAACATCTTCGAAAGTTCTCGAAACGTCAGCATCAAGCTTCACCACCGTATCGGAAAGTGGGTGCGGATCGAGCTACACTTTTCGGCGCGTTGGATCCTCATTAGTGAAGTTCTGTTCGACTCTGGTGAGTGCATCAATAAAAGAATTATAAAAAAGGTTGCATATATTCCATGAAGTAGTCGGAATGTAAGTTTTACCCGATAAAATTGTCAAAAAACTTCATCAAATAAAATTTAATAATTCTCTTAATTCATCTTGTGAGCTTTCACTCAACATTAATTCTCGCTCGCAACTATTAATGAAATATGTTACTTGTCGTTTGAAAAATATTATAAAATTAAAGTTTTATTTTTATTAATAAAGCAAACCTTTAATTTTGCAACAGATGTCGCTCAAGGCAACTACACCCCGGAAATCCTTAAACCCACCGGCGTGAAGGACAAAACGAAAGCCCCACCCAAGAAGGACTTGCCAATATCCACAGCGCACCAAGAAGACCCACTGTATATGGCCATAGTGGTAGGAGTCTTAACAGCGCTCGTGATACTCCTGGCCGTCGCAGTCTTCCTTATAATTCATAGGCATAGACATAGGAAATGCTTCGCTTCCCCTTTAGCTAAAACTACGATAGCGCAGAAGAGAACAGTAGCAGACAATTATAACCCTTGCGGTACATCCATGCTGCCCGACAATAAGATGATAATCGACTGCCCGCTGGACGTCAAGTCCGATGAATACCAAGAGCCGTATCAGGCCCTGAAGTGCGCTCCGTATTTCAGTTACAGTACAGTCTTGCTCGAGATGAAGGATTTCGTTAAGGACTCCAATACAGCTTTATCAGGTAAGAATTATAATCACAATTATAATGCCATGGGTGCAACGTAATCGACATATTTTAGTCAAGACGAGACTCCTAGCCTCTTAGTCCTAGTCTTTTCGGCCAAAACGAATATAGGGTACAGTGATGTCACAAAAGGTGTCAGGGGTAATAATAAAGTTCCCGTTAGAAACGCGAATATATGAACCCATATTGAACTTCATAGTTAAATGTTTCGCGACAGCTTCAAATATAAAAAGGTGTATTTAACACAATATCGATCATGTCCACCACAGATAGCTCCAACTATGACTACGCTGTGCCGGAACTGAGTTCGGCCCCGCTCCTCACTAAGCGGAGGCTAGCAGACAGTCTCTCCGACCGCGCCACCGAGCTCGTCAGCGACCACATGGAGACCCTCGACCTCGACACCAGGCGGTCAGCGGCCGGCTCGATCCGCTCTAAACACAGCACAAGGGTGAGTGGAACATTCTCTACTTCAATGGGCGTCAATACTAATACGCATTCAAACTAGAAAATAACTATATTAAAAATTAAAATTCAATGCCTTTTGCCATCTGTAATCTACATATAGAATCAGAAATAGTGCAGCGTTTATTATTATTAGATTATATACTGCAGTTTAATAATTCTTCGGCTCTGGTGAAATGTTTTTCTTATTAATAAAACGTATCGAACCCTTGCTCCGCAGTCTCCCAGCCAGCAAGAGGTGCTGATCGATATGAAGCGTCGCTTGGACAACACCAACGTCATCGAGTTCCCGAGACACCGACTCCGCATGATCTCGAAGCTGGCTGAGGGTGCATTCGGCACTGTGAGTTATCGTATTCATTTTGCTACTTCCCTAAAGTTAAATCACGTGAATCTTAACCGACGATCGTGGATTGGGATGACCCGGGCAAGCACTACTGAATTTTTCATGTACTTAATTTGTGATTATAATTCATGTCGTGCTTGACGGTGAAAGAAAACCTCGTTAGGAAACCTGCATGTTTCTAATTTCACTGAAATTCTGTCACACGTGTATTCCAGCAACCCGCATTGGAACAGCGTGGTGGAATAAGCTCCAAACCTTCGTCTCAAATAAGTAGAGGAGGCCTTAAACCAGCAATAGGCTGTCCTATATATGCTGTTATTGTATCTATTAACATAAGTAACATACTTTTTTCCTTGTTTTTTTTTCAAACTGGAATCACGTATGTTATGAAAGGCTGATAGGTAATATCAAATATGCAAAATGAAAGGATCTTTTATCATATTTAGCAGTTTTAATGAAAAAGTATAAAACCTACTTCTTCCTGATTTATCTTCGTAATGTATATTAATACTCGCAAGCACCTTATAATTCGGAATTATAATACTGTAGGTTTATATAATAATAAAATTATGTGGCTTTTACCAGCCGTCCTGTCTGTTATAGCAATATCTAAACATTATTTTTGTCCCCACTTTAACTCTTATGCTTAATTTTTAATAGAAGAATTATCTTTGGGTCCTCGGGTGAAATCACATCATTTTTTATTAATTAAATGTAAATGTTTATACTAATTAAATGTTGTCAGTTAATACTTACGATAGGTGTTTAATACAATAGAAATTAATTATTGAGTGTCGGTCGTGTGCATGAGGTTTTGAGGACCTTTGGATTGGTGGGTACTGTTTCTGTTATTGTGACGTTTTTAACTAGCCGTGGTCGTTTAGGTATATGTAGCGGAAGCAGACGGCGTGCCGGAGTATAACGGTACCATCACCTCGGAGAAGCGACTGGTGGCAGTCAAGTTCCTCTGCCACGACGCTTCCGCCAAGGAGAGGTATATCATGTATGCGCTTCTTTTTATAATATTTTATTATTTTTAGTTTTATATATTAATTTATATGCTTCATCTTATAAACGTTACAAGGTATTTTGCATTACTTATATAAACAAAATTAAATAGATCCGACGACAAGTGTTTGACCTCTTAATATGACAGTTAGCCTCGTTAGCCTCGTTAGCCTTTTGGGTAAAATTATATTTTCCTGCCTCACCGATCTAGTCGATTATCGACTACTGAGTGAGATAATAGAATATCTGAGTTAACGTACATACATATAGGAGAACAATATCTTAATTAGTAAGTTATCGCGTTATCATTGTCTTTCCTGAACTAACATATTAGAAATACATATATTAAAATCGCGAGTATTCTCAGCACTGCCAACTGAATAAAAATAAAGCTTCAAACCATAATAAAAATGAAAAAGGTTTTAACGTTGACGTTGAACTGATTTTTTATTTGTTTTTAAACTAAATCTTGTTTCAGGGAGGATTTTGAGAGAGATGTACGCATCCTCGCTGCGCTTTCATCGCCTCACCTCGCGAGAGTGTTGGGCGCGTGTCGATCCCCGCCACTGGCTGTTGTCCTCGAATACTTGGAGCTAGGTAAACGATACCACATTATATAAGTGTGAAAATTGAATTTTTTCGATATTTAAATACTTATGGATAGTATTATTTTAGTTCAAAGGCAATGCTGCTGGTTTATTTTATACCCAATCACTTGATAAACTTAAGGGCCTAAATGACTTGCCGTCCTTTTTAAAACCCACATATGGAAGGGATGGCAAAATTTTGAGTCCTGTCCACACTATTGAACCACACACCGTTCTAGGTGATCTGTGCGCGTTTCTCCGCACGTCTCCCCCAGGCAGCGTGAGCACGGGCACGCTGTTGCACGTCGCGACGCAGATCTCGGCGGGCATGCACTACCTCGAGTCGCTCAATTTTGTACATCGGGACCTCGCTGCTAGGTATGCTTGCTTACGCTGTTTCATAACGGGTAGGGGGTAGGATTATATATCTGACAATACATTGACGATATAGAGAATACACATATGTAACGATTATCAATAATCTCGTGTTAAATATAAGTTAAAAAGAAAACAAATAAAGTATATCAATATTATATATATATTACTTAAGTGTTCAAATTAAAGTTTATTACACATGTATACACAATTTTGATTATAATTTACAATGATTATTATAAATAATTAAATGATTGCAGGAATTGCCTGATCGGGAAGGGTTATCAGATAAAAATAAGCGACTTCGGCACCGACAACGAAGCTTACTCGTGCGACTACTACAAGGTAGACGGTAGGATTCCGTTACCGCTGCGGTGGGCAGCGTGGGAGTCCGTGCTCAGGGGAAAGTACACCACCAAGAGCGACGTGTGGGCTTTCGCGGTCACCCTCCACGAGATATTCACAATCTGCAGGAGGCGCCCCTACGAACATCTTACTGAGGCTGAGGTGAGGGGAAACATAATCACACACACTATCAAGACAAACAAAGAAAGCAGGCTACCTGCCATAGAGGAGATGACGAGGATATATTTATTGCGATTGTATTTGTCATAAAAGCCTAAAGATCTATACTAAATAAAAAATGTTTTTTTTTTTTTGTCACAGGTGCTGGAGAACCTTTCTCACCTCCAAGCTGACGACGGCCTCTTCGAATGCATTGACCGCTGCCCCGGCCTGCCCCGAGACATCTACGAGCTCATGTGTGAATGTTGGAGACGAGACGAATTGGAGAGACCGACCTTCGCCGAGATACATCTGTTCTTACAGAGAAAAGGCCTCGGATACACGACCTCGTGACTGGCGGTCCCCCCGGGGTATCTTTGGACTTAACCGGCTAGCTGTGGGTGCGGTTGTTGCGTTTGATTCTCTTACCAGCCTGATTCTATCTACTTCCTCACTATTAAAGCGTTACGTAGTAAAATCTAATTACGAATCGACTAAATTTTAATTGCAAGTACATCACGAAACCAACGCCGTGATTAGTACAATAACTGAACCGAGACGCAGCTCAGGGTACTGAGCTCCGCAAAGTGAAAGTTGACAACTGTTGTGTTGTCACCACTTGTCACCACGTGTCACCACTTGTCAGCTATTAAAGTTTCCACAATTACCTTAAGTTGTCATCAAACTATATTTATAGTTTTGTAATTGTTGATAACTTGTTGGTGAATTACAAACTGTTTAGTAAATACATATCGTCAACTATTTTATTGGTAACGAACCATTCGTTCATAGAAGATTCGTGGGCTTTAATGGCGGGGAAGTGTCGAGTCCCTCTTCCCGAGCTGAGATACCGGATTATGTATTAATAAGTTTATTGTATGTATCGCTTTACTTTATACCGACAGGCTATACGTTATAACATCTTATATAAAAATATATCGTGTTAAATTAAATTATTTAATTATGTTTTAGATAGTTACGAATTTACATTTAATTTGGAATTATTGCGTTCGCAAGAACTTTCCATTTATATTTATATGTTAAGTATAAATTGATAATAATTAGAGTATACTGAACACATCTGGATGTTTTATATTGGATCGAAGAAGCTGTAACAATTATTGTATGATTGTCGCTCGCGATCACGGTCGCATATAAATATCGAGTTATTTCGATTGCAAGACGACCGAAAGACTGAAACTGCGTTAGATTACTCCGATCTATAGTCGGTTACGACTGAAACAAAAGCCTGCAGATGTGTTTATTATTAAGAGATTATTATTTGTGGAAACCGGCGTCTTGGCTTACGGTGCCCCGGCGTTACCCTCCCGGACACCGTATTAGATAAGTTTCATATTTTATCGACTTTCAGTATTCGTTACTCACTTCACTATCAACTGTTTTGTATGTGACTTGTATTTATAGTTGTTCTTTTATATACGAATTATCGATTATGTTTGAGTAATTTCATAAATATACTTTAGCTTGAAGGGCATAAGCGAAATTTTGAGGTGCGGCCGTGGATACTTAGGCCTAATGATTGACTCTAAATAATAAAATATTTCTGTATATATATTACACACTTGGAACGTCGCTTATATCGCCTAAAGATATTCCATATGTTAAACTTGAGGTTTCCGTTACAGAGAGGAACATGTACTTAATAATTTAAAGATTCAAATTTTAAGCTTTAATCCATCTTAAAATACAACGAAAATTTTAAAAACAATAATTTTAAGTATTTTTTAGTATTATATAAAAATATTTCGTGCCATATACGATATTATTGAAATTGTTTACAGCGTACATTATAGTTAGTTAATTTTTAAAGCTAGTTGACATTGAATCAAAGAATATTTATCATAGAGAAAGTAGATCCGACTCCGAAACGACCGCACCTCGGCTGGACGTCGATATTGACTTATATATAAATAGTTCTTTCACCTCGAGAGCTACCTCGTAAGCTTTTAGATTTCGATTTCGACTGATTATCGTACGATAAACGATCATTTTTGTACTTAATTGATAAATTGAGTCACTTCCGGCTTCGGCACGGCCTTCCGTGTCGTAGCTCGTACGCATCAAGAGTATATATTTATTATTATCTATTCATTTCTGACTGAAAATTCCAAATTTCGTTTTATTAATAAACGTTGGTTTTATACATCTATCACTTTCTCTCAAACGATGTTCGACAGACACGTTTATTAATATAACGATAATAGTTTTAGGACGTTTTAAAATGACGTTTAGTTAGCTGACCACATGACAGCTAGATTTAGACTTTACGCTGCAGGATTTAAGAGGCTTCTTACCTTTGTTGTTGTTAGTGTAACGGCACGTATTTTCAATTTATGAGCTTAATAGCTGTCGTAGGTCGTGTCGAGTGTCGCCAATATGTGGACAGTCGATAAATAGTTCGTATCTGTTCGCGTGACGTGTAACATGGATTTGAAGGCTGGATTTTTTAAATTTAACGCACTATTTAAATTATTATAGTATTCGAAGAAAAAAGCTATTTAATGACTTAGAACTCGTATTGATGACTAGTTAAAATATTTACAATATTATATAACAATTACTATTTAAACATTAGTTACAAAGTAATGTCCACAGAGACACGAGTACATATGTTTAATGGGATACATGTTACACGTTCATCCCCTCTGCTGCGTAACTCGCGAGTGAGCTACGTTTAATAGACACTTAGATAAATTCACCCCACCCCTTCGCCCCTTGACCATTGACAACTTCGACTAGAAAGTTACCGACCTAGATAGTCATTTATTTTCATACAACACCTATATTTCCTACAATAAAAACAGTGATCTTATATTTGTGTATATGTAAGTTTATATAGTTGCATTTTAATGTCGATACAATGAATTATTTAAATAAAAAAAAGAATTATAACTAAATAGATGTATTATATACAATTTAGATAAACATATGTCTATTTTCCGTAGTTTGCTGGTTCCGAGTTAGTGTTGACAGTTAACGACAATATATCTGTTAGATAGTCTTCTTATTCGATAAATCGTATCGCGTTCGGATAGTCGTGGTAGTCGATACGACAATCCGATCGCCCTAATAGTGTATCACTAGGTGTTACGTTCCCGTGGACCGAAACGATGGCTTAATGTTAGGAGCCTATATATTTAGCACTTTAATATTAGGTAGTATAAGAGCGTCTTTAGTTTGCAATGTAGAAATGTTTGAACTTGTACACAGACGGAACCAATGTAATAGGCTAGTGTATTCTTATCGAGCAAGCGCCGAGACCGCGCCGACTCACTCTCTGTTCCCGTCGCTCGTATTCGTACCCGGCAAGCTGGACGAACACAGAGTGTGGCTCAGCGCACTGAAGCGTTTAGAAATAAGACTCAAGAGATCTATGTAATATTTAAGAATATAGAAAACTATAAGACTTTTACTTTACGACTCTGGCCTTACTTTCTCGTTACTGTCTAGCTTGTAGTCAATAGATAGCGTAGTTATATCGACGACCTCCCCCCCTCTTCCCCGCCCCGCCTCTTCCTTCTCTATAGTGCCGCGTATCTTTAGGTAATTAAATTAGTCACTAATAACAATGTACAATAATAAACACCCTCTCTGCCTTAGTGTGCGATTTTTATCCCTAAAGCGAATATCACGTTAGATGTTTTATGAATTGTAAATACGAATACGGCTAATGTAAAAAATATTCAGCACTATGGAAATCTTAAATTCCTAACAATGGTCCAAACTTCATTCGCTTTTTCATTTGTACTATACGATTATACAATTTCTATTTAGATAAATAAATAATAATTAGGTCTATAGATATCTTACGCTTTAATTTTATTTTATAGTGTAAAACGTGTATTTGATGAAATGCTTAATTTTCATAATCAAAGTTTTATGGAGGTTGATACCAAATGCAGTATTTTTATTTTATACTCTACATCTTTGTACCCAAATAAAAGCAATATTCTAACTTATGCGATGTTTCTATTTCATATATTCATACGACCCTCTTCATAATTAATTATATTCTTCAGTTGATCGTCGCTACTTCAATGCAAGGCGAGGCTGCATTCATGTCAGTGAATATATATCATGCTATAGCCCTAAGTAACTGAGCAGTGATCATAAACATTATTAATCCTACGAATTTTACTTATATTTATTAAATTATATGGGCATGGTTGAGACGATCAACTAAGTTCAAAGTAAGGTAATGTGGACGTAACTGCAGGCTAAGCTAGTTCGAACCGTAACATATAAGCAATATAAGTAAATAAGCCTTTGTTTGCGAAACACGACAAAAATTAAGTAAAAAACGTTGGTTAGTTTATTTTCTTTTTCGCTAGCACGGGCTTATAAACACTATTCTTCTTATCGATTGGCGTATCAACAACATCCTTCACGAAACAAAACAGGTACGAACAGAACTATACCTTTACGTTGAGCATAGAGCCGCATAAACATTTCAACATGAAACGAGGCGGACTTGTCGTAATGATGTATCTCCTACAAACCGTTTTAGGAGTTAAGGTCAAAGTAATAATGCATTCTGATCAAGAAGACTCAAGACTGGAGGAAGATGAAACGCAAACTGAGTCATGGGACTCGAGGAAGAAAGTCGAAATAACTATGCTGCCGTTCCTAAAGAAATCCCACAGGGCCAAGCAGATAGATTTTGAGGAGGACAAACTAACTGAGAAGCCAAAACAGATGCATCCGAACGAAATGTTGTTTCCGTTAATATACCGTCAGAGTCATATAAACAGCATGTTCAAGTTCGGTGAGAACTGGTACACTTGGTCGAACGAGAAGCGGACGGACGGGTCGAAGGCAGTCAATTATTACATTTGTTACGATGAACCGAAGCACTGCGACGAAGTTGGATGGGTAAGGAGTTATAAATAGAAGACAATAGTTCTAAGTATTTCGTAAATAACAATTAACTTCAGTATAACTTCAACTTTCATTATGTTTAAGTCGGGGTGAGATTAATTTAGATTGAAAGGCATCATATAGTAGGGTGCGCGTCAGAGCAAAATTGTTGCCCTCTTCGAAAATGATATTTCAATACTTGTTGTACGTGTACCCAACGTTCCAATCTTTAACACAGGAGCGAACGGACACAATACCAAAATGCGCGTTCCAAATAGAGGCGCTCACTCCTGACGACCGCGCATGTATCAACGGCTTTGGTGTCGAGTCTCACTCTAACTCCGCATGCGACGGTGGGGAACAAATGAAGGTATACGCTATTTCCTATGTTAATACTTAAAGTACATATATTTTGGATGTTTTAATCTACTATTATTAACCTAAAATAAAATTTAAACGAAGTCTCCTAATATGATAAGGTAAGCGAGATAGTGCGCTCGTGCGGGCCAAGGATCCGTTCGCTATGGCGCTTCGTACGCGTAGGACGCCGACCCACCAGTGCAGTTAAGCCAGCCGACGTCAACTCGCTCGTCTGTGAGGACGAAGACGAATGCTATCTCAGTGTAGAATATAGGGTAAGAATAACAATAATAATAAAAGGTAATAACGTGGCAAATAACTGCGATACAAAAAAATCCATTGTCATTTTTAGTAGTTGCTATATGATATATATATATAAGACTAGTAGTGGCTGTCAGTCCGGCTAAATGTGATTCAGCTACTGACGATTTTAATACAAAAAATCCGGTGAGATTTTATTCACCGGTTCACTTGATTATACATCAAGGGAAATGAACTCGATCCGATTGTATAACCGTTGCAAGTTAAGGTTTCCTTCATTACTGAGACAAAAGTTTATTAATTGATATAATTTCGTCAGATTCATCACGACAGAATAACATTCTCGCTGCACGAGCCCAGCCGTGGACAGACGTTCAAGAGTGCTTTAAAACGTGATATTACGAGCGAAGACGATAAGGCGACTGTCACGGAGAGCCATACGAAATCCGTACGTAGAGGAAAAAAAGTGGATATCACGAAAAATAAGAAAAACCACATGAGGACGAGAAAAGTAGCGGAAGGGAAGGGGGTGGTGAAGGAACGAGACAATTCAGAATACGCCAACCGGAGGCAGGACAAGAATAAAATTAAGATAAGGGAGGACATTTCGGAAGATTTATCTGAATAAAATTTATAATTAAAACTAATGATAATTTGATTTGATTCAAATGACTAGGTAATCCTCCTTTTCTATTTACGTGGTTGCAAGCAACAATGAGCGAAGGTGCTTTTTTTTGTAGAGTAAATCAGTCATTAGTTCTTAGTAAAAATAATGTCTAAATTATTTTTTTTCTAATTTAATAATAACGAATGAACATTTAGCAACGCGCCGAGCACGCGGGTAGGCGGGTAGGCCGGGTATGATTGTTTGTGATTGTTTATTTGAACAGGATATATAAATAAAAGAGCATTTCGATTACATGGGTTTATTTTCGCTTATAATATAAGTGATTATTTTTAATGCTTCTTCAGCTTAGTCTTAGACTGCTTGTGCGGCGGCTCCGGCTCCTCGCGGAACTTCCTGTAGTTCACGTTCTTATAGTTGAACGGCTTCACGTTCGTAGTGGTCGTGGCTACAGGCTCGGCATTATTTTTAGCCTTGTTCCGATTTTTGATCCGGTTCTTCATCGCCTTGGTTTTGTCCGGCTTGTTATTATCCGGCTTGTTTTTCTCCAGCTTATTCTTTTCCATTTTCTCCTGCTTGTACTTTAGGTGCTTATTTTTATTTGGCTTGTTCTTCTGCGGCTTGTTCTTCCTCTGGTTGACGGTCGGTTCGTTCTTCTTAGCGCCTTTCTCATTCGAGAATTTGCGCTTGCGCAGCGCACCGGTTCCTGCCATATCGGACACCGATGCCTCAGCCTCATCTTCGGGCTCTTTCTCGCCTTTCTTCGTCTCATTTTCGATGTGCGTCTTCGCTTCCTGTAACTTGATGAGCACTTCGGTCTTTATGTATTCATTGCCCTTCGATATGGCCTTAATCTTCGCCTCTTTTTCGTTGTATTCTTTTATCTCCTCGACCTGAATAAAATATAAATTAAATTATAATCATTATATTAACAAATAGCTTTCGCTCGTTCAGGTCGAAAAAAATAAAACGCGTAAATAAAACTTCTTTTTTTTTGATCGATTGATCATTAAATTATATAAATTATTCTATATAACAGGCGATACTATAAATATTGAATACATTTTAACAACTCGCATCACTTTATTAATACACAAGCAACTATTGTGTACAGTTTACTTATTGCGTATCGTAAGGTAATCAAACTACTTTTTAATCATTGAGAAATACCTATAGAGAGTTTATAACTAACTAGCAGTTCGCCTGCGGCTTCACCCACGTCATAATCGACGACCCAGTATATCATGTCAAATTTTAGCTATAATAACGCTGAAATAATAACTTGCCTATGTCTTAATATATGTATATAATATATGTATGACATGCACATATGGGTAAAGCAGCAGCTAGTAATATTAAAATAAAAACTATAAACAATATGAAAACTAAATAATTTAATGCAAACTTTAATCAAATTTACAGCTTATGCAGGATATTAATAGAAATTCGAAACAAAATAAAAAGTGTTATTTATCTGAAATATAAAGTTGACGTACCTGTGCTAACGAACGATACTGCTTGTATCTGTCATACGGTGGTATGAACATTTTCGCGTCCACATTCAAACGCGATCCCTGTACAACAAACGACCAATTTATACTTTTTGATTTGGTTAAAGCCAGATTAAAATATATTATAAAAAATAAATGATTAATCTACACTATATTACACTACACATATTTTATTGACCAAAATTCCATAGTTGGAACAAATAAGAATATCAATTGCTGTTGTTGTTTAATTTAGAGCCATATTTTGTGTTGCTATATTGTTTTTTTGGAAGAATCACACCAACTAGTACAGACTATATTATAGTTGCTGGTCTCACATCCTTCTGCTACAACATTGTTACTTTTGAGTAAAATAAAAATATGCCTGATGCTGGACGGAGCACATGGTCAAAGATATCAGACTACGAAACGGCGAGTATAGGCATGAAGAAGACAGACGCTGGTGGTTCGATAAAAAATATTAATATAAATTACAGATCTACTTAATACAATAACCGGGCTTTATACCTAGAGGACGCAATGCTTTTCTGTTTAGTCTAAGATACTTTATTATAAATATATATATCCTCATTTGTTACTTGATGATGGCAAAGCTTATATGTTAGACAATACGTTTACATTGATCGCAAATGTTTCGCAAATGTGTTGCCAGCTAAGTCAAGGGACAACACTGTCCATTAATACTAACTTTAATTCATTATCATAATAGTGATTGATGATATGGGAGTCAGTTGATCATAATCAACTTCCACGATTCGTTATTGATGAAAATCGAACATTAGTCGAGATGATTTTACTCAAGGAATTGTCAAGGAAAACTATAGGTTGTCTACTTTCTCTTTAGCGTAACTACGTATTTGCGGTACAGTCAGATAAACAGGCGTCATTAATAAACCTTCATCAGCTTGTTGTTTTTCTTTTAAATCTCGCGCAAAATCATCACATATTAATTATTAAAAAACTTCTAAGTTATCGCTAGGAGCGATTTCAAAAACAGATTAAAATATTTCAGCATATGTGACGAAGCTGGCTCGAAGCTCTACCTCTAAGTGAAGTGACTTATATAATAGAATATAATAATTTCATTAGCGAATTCAGTATAGATTCAAGATAAAAGTAACTAAAAATGAAAATTATTCGAAAAGTTTAAAATAATTTGTTGACGCGCCGAGTATTCAGTCGATAGTCGAGATAAGCGACATGCACTTTCGTAAAATCCATGAGAACGTGAAAATAAATAAATGATATAAAATAACAATATAAAAGCATTAATAAATAATACAAAAAATAATAATTACATAGCATTTTTATTAAAGATATATCCTCATTCCAATCCACAATTCATCCTCTCAGATAAACCCTGCTTATGTCAATCAGCCTTACAACTATTGCGCTTCGTTTAAAGGCTAGGCCTCAAACGTAGCGCAAGATTCATTCGTTACATAGCTAATAGTAGTAATATATAATAGTGTACACGCGGTACAATAGTACAAAGTATATACGATTAATGTGCTTCAAACAAATTATTATACTTTGTCGAAGCGTACAACACTATAAATGTGATACATTATATAACAACATGAATCAAATTTTATATTCCTAAAATTCGATTGTGTTTTTTAAATACAGGTACTATTTAAATGTTTGAATTTGTGTGCATAATGATCGTGAATAATTATACAGCGTTATTTGTAATGACCCAGCAATCTCGCAGGACTAGATAGCTAACACCATAAGCAACAACATTTGTTCTATGAGTTCGGGCATAACTCAATACATGAGAAAAAAAGGTTTTTGGCGTACTGTCGTGACATTTGTAGGTCTTTATTTCATTCATACACGAAAGGACAACGCGACGCGTCGATCTTTGCTTTGCGCGTAGATTTTGTAAACGTTCATGCGGGAAAAAAATTAATATTTATTTTTGTATGAAAATAAAATCAAACAAATTATCAAAAGTCGTAGAACAAAAGTTGTTGTTTATGATGTTAGCTATCTAGTCCTGCGAGGTTGCTCTGGGTCGTTGAAAATAACCCTGTATATATATATATATATATACATATACATATATATATTGAATAACTAATAATGATCAAAAACCAGTAAACGTAAAATAATACCGTCTCCGGAGAGACAACAAAAAACGAAGCCAAAGCGCGAGTAAAACAAAATACATCAATACAGTTTTTTTCATCTAAGGATGTGAACTCACAGTGCCAGGGTCGGGAGTGTTAAAGGCTTCGATCTCGGCATTTTCGGGAAGCTCCACCTCCTCCAAGGGGATCGCGGCCTCCTCCAGCACGCCGTCGTCACTGTTCAAATCCAAATTTAACTGCCGCGAAGTAATAAGCGATCCGAACACGGTAGGTGTTCTGTTAATAGATTGTTTTGTTGTTTCTCTTCGTAATTTAAAAATGATTTAAGTAACTTATTGTTACTGAGTTTAAGCACAACAGTTACATACGAACTGTTTCGATTAAGTTTGCTTATTATGAATTTTCTTTACAAAAGGTAATTGCGCATAACTTACAGTTTGTGTTAAGTCAATTAATTCTGACGATTGCGAAAGATCCGCGATGTACTGACATTAGATTTTTTGTGGCCAAATATTGCCAAATCTTATCTCCTGTTTATATTGTATCAGTAAATAATTGATATATTTTATATATCAATTATTTACTGAAAATTGAATTTATCTAAAAAGAGGGGTTCTATTAGTGTAAGAGTAAAAGGCTAAAATTACGTGTATTCGGGATAATTTGCCAAGTCAAGAACTTCGTAAGTTAGTTGCGGGGGCTCGATATACTCCTCTTCCAGCATCAACTCATGCGGCAGAGGTTCCAGCGGGAGCTCGCGGCACTGCAACAGACACACTTGTTGTACACCACCAGACGCCACACCGACCACATCAGTGCACCAAGTTTATATAATAAGTTTATATTAGACTACAAATTTGCATTTTGGGATAATTTCGTGTGATTAACTAACTTAACTGTAAGTACCGTTCCAAAGCTTTTTTTTCTTTTTTTTAATTTTAGAAATATATAAAATTTCTGATATTAATATTTATAAAATTGTCAAAGTAAGTATTTTTTTTTAGCATTGTCCCTGGTGATCAATCTCTATTAGTATGTCGCGTGTGTCCGACGTACCGACAGCAGCATGCGGTGCACGGTGACGAGATTCTGCTTGAGGAACGGCGACATGGGGTTGCAACAAGCGCTCAAGCCCTGCATTTCCTTCGGAAGTGTCTCGGCGAGCGTCAACATCATGTGGTTCGGCAACAAGTAGCTAATACACAATAGAAACATATATTATTAAGTAGCCAGCTCCTTCGCGCGACCCGCGCAACTTATAATGTATTTTACAAATGGGATATCGTTGATCCCGAGGTGAGCGCGTTCACATAAACTCGAGTCAAATCAAAATGTTTTTATTCGGAGCCTTTTAAGTGTTGTGTTGTTGGCGCATTGGTTTTGTGAGGAATGTTTAATATTTCCAATAGACATGGGTAGGAGGTACCTACCCAGACATGGGTTGGCATTGGCATTGGTAACCACTCCCCATCAGATGGCTTACCTGCTAATCCGCCGACATAATATTAAAAATATTATATATATTGTGAGAACACATCATTATACAATTAGTAGTTTGGTTTCATCATCTGCTCGTGGTACTGACTACTGTCGATGAGGTGGCGCCACTCGCCGGTGCCTGACTCGATAGCTATTCTTTACAAATTAAATGTAATATCTGTTAACTCACTTTGTGCTCTCGTCCAGCTCCCGCGCATTAGCGTCACGCCAGCGGTACAGCATACGCAGGGCGGCCATTTGCCTGGAATTGAATGATTTCTTCGAGCGCTTGTATATATTCATATGGCTGTTTTCATGTAACACCTCCTTGTTGTAGGTCTGCAAATATTTTTTTATTATTATCACAGCATACATTTTGTCAAAATGGTTTTACTGCAACAATTAATTCCATATAAATAATAACTTACGTTGCCGCACAGCTGGCGGCTCACTTCGAAGACCGAGTGCAGTCGGTTGTACGCTCCTCCGCCCGCATCCAGCAGATCGCCCTTCATGCGGCGCCAAATGTACAATAGATAGTGCGTGTCCAAACGCGCATAGCGCACCAACTCGTCCGGCAGCGGACGAATGCGCCAATCGGCGAGCTGATATCTGTGAGTATTGTGTCCTTGTTTATACGAAGTGTAAAAATAAACTACGATCATTATTGATGAGGTTTGTTATTTAAAAAAAAAATATCAAATAACAATTCGTTAAAGTTTAAAAACGATTACTATAGAATCAAGGTACTTTCTAATGGAAAGGGTATATTTTCGTTCACTACCACTAAACAAAGCGTATTCAGGGCATGGTCAAAATTTATAAGGTCAAATTGTTTTCTTTTTAAATTTATACTTTTAGGCTGGAGTAAATTGATTTAAAAATATATTTGTCATGTACTTATTTCCCATTGTAGGGACCAACAGCTGGACCAGTTTAACTTGGCCCCCGAATAAAGAACACAAAGACATCACAAGGGTTACATTTGACCAAACAAATACTTCCTACACCCTTTATAGAGTACAAGGCCGACAGACTTATTGTTAAACATCACCACACCGTATTAATCGAGCCGCATTTAATGTCGAAATTTATTTGTTTTGTATTACATAACAAATGTACACAATGGTAACTAAAGAAATTGTGTATAATTAATTTTCTTTTATATGTTGTACATATGGTAATTTCAACTGGTTTCCGTTCATTGAAACATTTCTCTCGATGAAAGGCTCACGACACACAAGCCGGTTCATTTTGTGTAGGTTTATTTGTATCTATCCTTTAGTATTTAGCCGTAAGGTCAAAGCTGAATAGGGACGGCTCGTATCAATCCGTGGGATAATTGATCGTGCGAGCGCTCCAGCTGCCGATTCCCGAGGTCGTCTGCGTGCATTTAAGTCCAAACGGCGCGGACGTCGAATAAATAAGATAAGGGTGTGCGAAAAATGTTCAACGAGGATGTATACTAACTTCTTCTCGGTGTTCATGCCGCAGTAACGGAAGAGCAGGGCCTTCAGGGAGAGCCCCGGCAGATTGAGCGCACGCGCAGCTTTGTGGGTGTCGAACATGCCAACCACGTACACGCCGAAGTCGCGCTGCAGCCACAGCACATCCATCTCAGCGCCATGGAACACCTGATAATGGAACAAAATTATTATAAACGTACGCGAAAACACGACTATAGAGTGTGAACAACGAATACAGAATACGATTGTGTAAAAGGCGGTGTTATCGATAAAAGAACAAACTCGTCCCGATATACGTCACGTGTTCGTAGGAACCGAAATATTCAATAATTACTGTAGTCGAATTGTATTCGTTTGCAATTGCGTCATGGTCCTTTGGTAATGTTTAGAATTATTTTGATTTTCTTGATACCTTTTACATTAACATAGTAGCGCCATCTTAATATAAAGGTATATCCAAATAGGAATAAGTCACTCACTTTTATCTTGTTCGGGTTGGTGAACGACAAGTTCAACTTGTGAATATGTTCACGCACAGCGAGGGTGTCGACGAGGAAGTCGCCGGCGTACGTCGTTATTTGAATCAGACAGGTTATGCCTGAAAAGGGGCTACCGTTAAACACATATCCATTTTAATTTCATCTATACTAATACTATAAAGAGGTAAGATTTCTTTTGTGTTTGTTTATAATGGATAAACTCAAAACCTATTAAACCGAATAAAAAAAACGCATACAAAAAGCTACGTTACCAGCGAGTAACGTAGGTGGTATTTTATTTAAAAATACATATATACAATTCCATAAGAGAATTGCAATAATGTAACTCAAGTTATAAAAAAAATCCTACAAGTCATTGTTTGGCATGCGCTGCGAAAACTTCTAGGTAATACCTAAAATAGTCATTTACATATTAATAGTACTGATAATTACCTACAATTGACAATAATTGCTTTTTGTTCTTAGGCAATGAAAACCGAGTGGAATCGTAAGATGGAATATATTATACATTCGTATTAATCCTTTTTTTTAAACTAGAAACAGTTGAATAGTAGATAACGTTTCAAATCAAACGATTTCATTAAGCTACACTTGTTTTTGTTGGACTTTGAGTCAAATTTAGTAATTGAATTTTGTACTCCCGTCCTGTTAATCAATCGATACCGCAATGCCGTTTGGTAATTAAGTTGGTAGCGCGTTGGCGGTGTAAGGGATGGTTAATATTTGTTATAGTATGGCCCGCATACCAGTCTGCCTACTGATTATGATTTAACGAAAAACAAAACTGTCCAGGAAAAGAGGTCTCTTATAATATGGGACGAGAGTGATGAGCTCACACACAGAAGCAGCGGGCAGAACTCCAAGAGAACTAAGAAGCTCAGACAAAATTGTGGGAACGTTTGTCAAACGCTTTCTATGATGAGATAGTTTTAAAATAAATTATATATACGTTATGTCTAGTAAGACAAACAACTGTTCGGGGCGGGACAACTGGATGGAAGAATTTAATATTAGTTAATTTTTAGAAAGGATAAATAAATTTAATTTTATATGATTATCAAATGTAAATGATTGATGAAAAATATTAACTACCGAGTTTCCATTGGGTTCGAGCCAACGATTCTTGCTTTTGCGAGCTTTTCAATAAATAAATTAAGCAACCTCGTGCTTGAGGTTGATAATGCACTGCGTGCTTACAAAAGTTAACAGTTATTGATAATCGACTTCGACACTTTTTGCCGATCGCCGTATATTTCCATTGGGGTTTTCATATTATTAAATTCGTTGTTGCTCGCAACGAGATAAAGCCGCTGCACATCTACGCCGCCCGCCGCCCGCGCCGCCGCCGCCGCCGCCGGGGCCGACGGGGCTCAATCGATCGTCGTGACTATTTGATACATATGTACATAAACGAGACAGAGGCAATAAGCGCCGTTGCAACCCAACGCACCGCCTCGTTTTACATATTCTGTACATAATATATTGATTTTTATTCTTCGTAATGAGTGCGTTCACGAATCGTTCGAATGATTTGATTCTTAAAATACTATTAGCGCACGACATTTTTTGTTAAAACAATATAAATTGTAAATTTGTGCATTGCAACGACGGCCGGGCATAAGACTACTAAAGCTTTTTTTATAATATAGGCGAGCATATAGGCGACCTACTGGTAGTGTTCACCGAAGCTTCATAGACAGTGGTTTGTACATTTCTTAAAAAACACTCATATCGCCAATGCGCCACCAACCTTGGGAACTAAGATGTTATGTCCCATGTGCCTGTAATTACACTGGCTCACTCACCATTCAAACAAGAACAAAACAATACAAAGTACTGCTGTTTTGCCGTAGAATATCTGTTGAGTGGTTGGTACCTAAACAGACAAGCTTGCATAAAGCTCTACCGAGTACAGTATACTAAAAATGACATAAATGAGCCTTTAGGTGGCTCATTTGTATTATTGGAGGTATATATGTAATTTAAAATGGCTTACACATAACACATAGCCCAAAATCAATCAAATCGTACAATATTTAAATAGTCACTTCGGGCTCGTCATTTTAGAAGATAAATTTTAATGTTAAGCTACCGCCGGCCGATCGAATATTAACGTGTCTACCGAAAGGTTCCGCCAAGAAATTCAGTAGTTACTATTCTTCGTCAATCACATTCAATTTAGATTTATGTAACCGGTATGAATTTTACAAATAATATATTTGTCATATTATTTTATATATTTATTAACTTTACTGTTTTATAGATTTATTTTAGAATCGAATACCGTTTAAGAATGTATTGCTTTAATAAGGACAATTTACAATTAAAAAAAAAAACTTTGTAAATAAAAACGACGTTAACAAACTAAACTTTCTTAACCGTGTACGCCTTTGAGCTGAGTCTACGTAAGGGAACTAGCGAGAATTGTGAGCTATGAATCTAAATACAGTAAGATATCAATTGTCCAGCATGATGATGAGCTTTCGGTAAAGGTTAAAACTATAAGAGTTAGCTGATAGAGTGCACTCTCTATTAGCTAACTCTCATAATCCGACGGGAAGGTAATCAGGACCAATATATTTTTCTTTTAAATCGCAATTTTTTTTTATATGAAGCCCCCTGCAAACGAGCAGGAGGCTCACTTGATGGAAAGTGACTACCACCGCCCATGGACATCTGCAACATCCGAGGACTTGCAGGTGCGTTGCCGGCCTTTGAGGAAAGAGTACGCTCTGTTCTTGAAGGTTTTTATTATGTCGTATCGGTTCGGGAAAGTCGCCGGCGAAAGCTGGTTCCACAGAGTGATTGTACGAGTATTGTTTTGAAATCGCAAACAAACACTTAAGTAATATTTATTTATATAGTGATAGAGAACGATTAAGTTATTGTAGTTTGTTACGACGTTAACAATAATTAATTTATTATGATGCGATATTGTTTCACGTCACTTAAAACTTTACGAGTGCAAAAAACCGTAACCCACTTCTGGCTATGTCGACTAACGACTCAGGGCACTTTTTGCATGTGATACACTTTAAAAATCTTGGGAAAACCTTTAGAGTTTAGACAATTAGTGTTTTCGCATAACAATAGTCTGGCAACATCGCTGTGCTTTGAGAACAGCTGCTCGACTTACACGGTCTTTCTTGTCCAAGGAATTCCGATAGGCTTTTACGCCAACGATCTCTTAATAATAAAATAACAAAAAAATATATGGTAACAGGTAAAAATCGACAATGAAAAATCAACGTTTTTCTGAAAAGTAGGAAAATAGCTTTTGTTACGAAAATTTTATCTAGTAATTTTATTTGTCATCCAATATGAATACTTCGATATTTATATAGATAATGTAACTCGCACGTCATCTTACCCGAAGAGTAGAATTCATTTCATATTTAAATTATTTAGATTTTTTATTTTCGCGACCACGCATCTTACTATTTGCTTCGAAATTTATTTTAAGTTTTGATTTTGATAACATAACCGTTTGGAAATGAAAGTGTTTCGCTCAAGATCCGTTATTATGTTATAATCAAATATTTTTCTGTATTTCCATACGTTTTACCGGAACATATGAAAGATAATTCGCGATAACTTTAGAATAATTATATTTCCAAGTCACCTGCACGGACACGCCCAAAAATTACCAACACAACAACGAAACGTCCCAAGAACCAGCCGCTTGAATATCCATTATATATTTAAAATGTGCTGATGAATCCAATAAATTGGATACGAAAGACTAGACATTTAAAAAAAAGTTTGTCCCAATACTCGACCACGCCCTCTCTAAGGCGCCATTTTGAATTTATTGTGATGTCACTAATCTACTATTTTACTACCTATATCTGATTTGTCAAATAATGATAGGTAGTTTAGAAGATATGTAAGAAAAGTTGAACTTACACAAGAAAAAATTTCTTTGGCCCCGCTGTGGTTTGAGTTCAAAATCATTTGTAAAAAAAAAGTTGTTGTTAGATGCCATGTAGTAAAAGAAGTATATTTTCCACAGCTGGGCAAAGAACTACCTTCCTATTAGACTTAAGAGCTCTCAAGTTTCTTCTTAACCTATCATCATGCTACTCCGGACCATGGATACAGATGTGGCTGAATTTCATCTTCCTAATGATATATTGATATTAATTACAAACACAAAGGAAGCCTATGATAGCTAAGTAGTGCTCACCCAATGATGTTATATGATATTATATGTAAAAAATCCAAATTACCAAGATAATCTACAGTGATCAATTCCAGAAAGGCAACAAGTTTTAACAAGACCCTATAAATATATACATAGTAGAAGAAATAACTAATATATTTTGCACGCCTTGATTGCTCTTGTTAGTAAAAAATACACTGATTATGTATGTACTAACCTTGATAGCTCCTGTACGAGTGATGTTCTACATCCACAGCCAACTCCTCGACCGTCTCGAGATGTTCCACGAGCTGGTCGACCAGCTCCTCGGTGTCGATGTACGTATAATTAGTTTCCTCCAGCGGTGGCGGAAACGTCGGTGGCTCTGGATCAGCCGATAAAACCTCGAGCGACGGTGTGAAGGTCTCTATCTCCAACTTGTAAGGGTGCTCGTATCTAAAAAATAGTTATGATTAATTTTTCACGCTAAGAGGTAGTGTTATGTGACTATCTGAATCTATCGCTACGTTTTTATGTCGATACCAGCGAAATACATTAGTAAGTACATCATCAATATAAAAATTGTATTCACTCACCCGACTGCCTGTCCTTCGTCATTGAACAGAATGTTCAAAGCCAGTGGCTTAATATTGTTCGGCTTATCAGAAATCTTCGGGACCCATAGGTTGTTCGAGTTATCGATGGTGTCTTTGAATCGCAATTGGGGCCTTTGAACATTTTTAGCCCCAAAGAACAAGGCGGATCCCACCTAGAAAATTATCAATAATTAAAATATATCACAAAGTATTCACTTAATTTATGAAAGATAAATAGAATAATTTCAATTAAATACATTTCAGCCCGAAATTAATACGAATAAAAAGCGGTGCGAGTCCAATATATAAACCCGAGATTTTAAATTGCACTAAAACTCCAATGAGAGACATAGACAGCGTATTATATCAATGGGAATCACTTAAAACTGAACTTAATTTATACTAACTCGGAATTTCTTTCTGCGGTAGCCCATGGTGAACTAAATCGCAATAATGATTTTCGTATAAATAACTAGCCGCTCCGCGCGGTTCCAGCCGTTATCGACGTTGCCGCTCCGCCGCCGTGGGTCGGAGTGCGACGTTAGACTACCACCTTAATAATATATAAGTACGCGTAGGATGTAGGATACGCCTTACGCGTAAATATATATATTCTTAAATAGAAATGGCAAATTCTAATTTTAGTTCATCTTTATATAATGGTATCGATTAATATATATACTTTCATATTACTTTTTAGTAAGCTGTGTCCACATCGACAACATTATCGATCTCTATGCCAAATTATATTATTAGATGTCCAGGCGTTCGAGTGTCATTTTGAAACATTAATTTATAAAAAACACATTAATGACCGAATACTGAAACGTTTTTCAAATATGCCAACGCCATTAATTTCAAATTTCACATACTAAATTTTGAAATTAATGACGTTCCAAATAATTAAGTCCCACTTCATATTTGAATGACGTTTCAGTATTCGGCCGTTAATTTACAAAAGCAATGTGTTAATCTTATATTGCCTTTTTTTCAATTTTACTTGACTTATGAGTTGTCTGTGGATATGGTTATCCCTATCCTCTGATGTAAAAATTATGCTAGCCTTTATCAAGAAAATGTTAGTTTCGCCATCACATTAATATAACACTATAAAAACTTTAAAAAAATACTATATGTTATTATAAAACCTATCCAAAGGGAACCTAGAACCAACAGTTTATGCTAATTAAAAATTCGAACATCCCTAGGTGAATCTAAAATATTATATTTGTAAAATCAGTTGATATGAACCCTAACTCAGTACTCCCCCATCCAGCATAAAATGATCCCCAGACGGGTGCTGACCGCTGATCAATACGCGTAATTTGTTCAAGTAAAAAACGGTGAACTTTTTAAGTTATTTAATATCAAACAATAAATTAGCTTTTATATTGAAAGGCCAGTTTTCTAATTAAAACGAAAAAACAAGTAAGTATTCTTTGCTTTTTGTATTTTAGGAAACAAAGGCAAAGAAAAATTGCATCTCCTATTCCTATACTATACATATTATTTGTTGTTTTTTTTATTTAATTGTTACAACTGAAACTTATAACAGTCATAAAAACACGTCGCTTTCGTAGAACAAAGGAATATCATACATATTACTCCTTGGTAAGCATAATATAAAACCAGGATAGGTTGTCGCATGTTGTACTTGTGAACGCATTAAATCACATAGGTACGACAGAGACTGCATTCAAAATCAATAACGCAGCTTTCAGCCGCCATTCGAGTATCAACATATCCATACGTATCAACAGATAGATGCGCTTATGTACTGCGACTGATGCGTTTGTGTTATATACTGTAAGTACAGTCGCAATCAGAATCGTGTTTATTGCGTCAGGTGAAATATAATAAGCGAGTTATTATTATATTAATGTACTCTCGAAATTAATTAACATGTTGCTTATAAAGCTATCTTAATATCGCCATTGCCACTCGAAAAAGATAATTCGAAGATATCTTGATGATAGACGGAAAGGATATTTATTTAATTTGGTTATTTTCATATGTTCATGCGTGTGCACGTTTTATTTATTCAATCAAATGATAATGTTTTCAATCAGTGACACCTATTACTCAAAACGTAATAGTCTGCAGTCAGTACGCGCAAACGAGTTAACTTTTCGTATATAATACGATGCAATATGATAGCTGGCCATACAAATAAATCGAAACAATGCAATAACGCTTAAACAAACAAAATACGATTCTCTGAAACGTTCTAGCGTTCACTTCAGTTAGACATCAATGTAATGTATCCATCTTTAAAAAAGAACCAAAACAGAATAATAAAGCGATAAAATATATACTATGACTTTGAGTCGTCATTTTCATGTCTGGCCGTTGAACTAATCAATTAATCATAAACGAATCAAGTAACGCCCAGCGGGGTTGCTAGGTGTAACTGGGGGTAACTGGGGGTAACTAGAGGTAACAAGGGGCGAGTGGGGGCGAGTGGGCGAGAGCCAGACGCGCCGCCGCGCCGCAATACATAATATAATACGTAGGTTGATAGGTGGTGGTGGGTGGGTAGGGGAGCTAGGTAGCTAAGTGAAAACGTTATACTGATTGACTATAATGTACAGTGAACAACATATTGTGTTTTACATTTCTAACAAATTATTTTATAAAGATTAATCTCGAATTGGACAAATAATCTAGGATAATTATGAAGATAATAATCTAGGGAAAGTTTTGATACTAAGTTGAACAAAATCCCAGTACACACACATTCAACTGAACACTACGAAATTGCTTAATACGGCCGGGAACAGAGCAACATTAAGACATACATACTAAAAGCATAAGGACTATGGAAATTGATATGAAACAGTAATAAAAGTTCAATTACCTCTATCTTAGTGATAAGGGGCCTGTTGCTCCAAGCATTGCAGTTAGGATTGACACCTGCCAGGAACTGCTCACATGGTGCGTTCACTCTGCACACATTGTCAACGTTGATGTTAACTCTGTCCAAAATGTTGTCGTTGGCGTCTATTATTTTCTCTGTGTTGTATGCGACATTTTTTCTGTTTGTGCAAAACTTACTTTTATTAACCATTAGCTATATGGACGACATAATCTAAAGCCCAAATGGATATGATAGATTATCTTCTGTACAGCCATAACAGTAAGCTATACAAATATTTCGTTTAGTCGCTAGCAGATGAGAAAATGTTATGATATAAAAGAAGCAAATAAAAATATTTTTTATACTAATGATAAAAAAAATAAAGAAAATATTTAGCTTACAAAATAAAATGCAGTATTTACAATATGACTATGTTGTTTACAATTGTGAAGGTCCAACTGATACAGGAGGAATCCAACAACATTATTGATAAGATGAAAACATTCACACTGCTGAGCATTATTTGAATTCAAATTTTAAAAATGCAATCTATAAATAATTGAATGGAATAGCCTGAGCATTGGACATTATATGTATTGTACCATTCGTTAATTTATTATATAGGATGGCGAGGCTTCTTCAATAAGCTCAATTAACACAGAAGAAACTGTAGAAATATATAAATCATATTTTAGAAAATATCGCAATAGCACCAGTTCAAACAAAATAAAATAAAAAAAAGTTGTATAAATATAAGTTACTGCTATATAAATTTATACTGAAGTAAAGTACTTCCATGTGGGTCTGTCCTATATGTAGTCTATGTTACCTATTTATTTTTTCAGGCATATTTTATTTATTTCAATTGTATCATCTTACTCCATACTGATGTTGAGGCTATTTACAGTTTGCCTTATCTTAGCTCAAAATAAAAAAAAAATTATACTAGTTTTCATAGTAATTAATTCGCTTTGCCTGTGAGCCAATATTAAAAGAATATAGCTTAGCTGTTGGTTGTACTTATTTAATGACCAAAAATTAAAAAAGAAGGATATACTTTAATGCGTGATTGTGTTAATGGTCTATAATTTGTAAATGTTTATGAGATGAAAAATAATAAAAAAAAACTACTTACGTCTTTAGTTTAACACCTGGCAGTTCATTGATAAGTATGTCGTTCAATCGTACGACTACATTATTGCTCACTTTACAGGACACAACTCCAAAATCGGTGTATGTTTTAAATATATCATATGCAACTCCTGCAGGCAAGTGATTAGACAGTCTGATTGTTTTCGTGATTTTTGTATATCCATCCTGAAAAAGAAAGACAATTTAAAGGAGAAAACTTACACTACATATGCTATTCATCCTACACATTTCCTCATATTTTAAGGTCATTAAACAAAAAATTTATGATGTTACATTACAAGACCATAGAAATTTACATATTATTAATGTTTTTTTCAAATGTCTGTATTGATGTAAGTGAATCCAAAATTTTATTTTGCTATAAGTACCTACTTAATTATTAAGATATTATATTTCAAACATCTAATCCAAAATTTTTTTGATCTGATTAATTAGTTTGAAACCAAACTGTTTAATTTACATTTTAACTTATCATATAATTATATTTAATTTCTGTATAAAATAACAATCATAGGATCTGATCTCATTTAGATTCTTATTAAGAAGTTTTATTATAAAATCTGTTCAACAGTAATGTGTTATTTAGTATTAACCACTCTTTTAAATTACAGTATTATTATATTGATTTAGTAAAAACTTCCTTTCATCCTTAAGTTAAATAATAAAATCTTTGAACCACTTAATTATAAGCTTTCGGTTACTTCGAAAATTGCTCATAATATTTTATAAGAAGTCATTAAATTGTACTATTAATAAATTTAGGGAAGACTTTTACTCATTAAATTGGATTTTAGCATCATATCATTAATATAACTGTTATATTTATTCACTTCTGCTTGCTCTTCTATCTATAGCAAAGTTTGTTTAATGACGGTTATATTTTCGTTGTAATAATTTTCGAACAAAATAAATTGAACCATTTGATGCAACATATAAAAATAGAGAAAAGTAATGAATATCCTTTCAGTTTCAATCATAATTAGTGCCGATCTTAATGATGCGAGCGTCCACCTTCGCTAAATGTTTTCTTTGTCCATGAAATAATTTCGTTATCAAGCTCACTTTGTTCCATAACGAAGTCTGTACCTATAAGAGAATATTCATAGTTCCTGAATCTCACTAACAAAACTTGATTGCATCAATTGAAAAGGATTGACCTATTTTAACACAATCAAGTTTTTATTAAAGCTCAATATCTAATATTACGATGAAAACACATGCTAAATATTGTCAGGATATTAAACTAAATAATTATTACATACCTGCGTTACTGATGTTAAATGTGGATAAAATTCTGGAGCTTCTGGGTTTAAAGCTGAATTCATGTTGTATGAATAAATCAAGTATAAACATAAATAAAATAAACTGAAATATCACTACCTACTGCACCATGCAGGAGGTGAGCTGTGAAGATTGAAATGAAGTAATGAACAGAACCGAATATGACTCCGCACAACAGATAATAAAGTGGTAGTGGTATACACTATGTATAGTCTATATAACTATGCAGTACTTTTAATAGACAATTTTGTAATTTAAAATTTATGGTTTCGTTCGTTCTAGAATAATCGTTCCTATAAAATATTCATACGAAATGTTTTTTTTTAAATTTTCATTTTAGATATTAAAAAAAATTATTAAGGGCAATATAAGGCCGTTAGAATCTACGTATATAAACAAAAGGTAGAAAATAAACAAATATTTAAATAATTAGATTTATAATATTAATTCAAATTTATAATTATTTCAAAACGTACTAAACGTCAGAATTAATTCACAAAGTAACTTGCCAAATTTGACATTTTAAGTCAAAAACGATTTCTAATCTTTCAGTGAAATGTTTACTGTGTTTTTCTGTTAGAAAAGAGAGCTACTTGAAGCAATGTCTTGTTCGAGTTGTTTATGATGTACGTCAGAGGGAGCGCTTTTGTAACACGTCTTCCTCTGCACCTTATACGCTACCGCCCTCGGCGATTGCGCAGTGAAAGAAGTTGTGGTACGCAGCTGCAATAGAACGGCCTCGTATAGGAGAGTAAGGGACAGAGAATAGAGTATCATCGAGCGAAGTGTTTTCTTGGTAGGTATAAGGCCGTCGATATTTTGTGGGATAGGCAGCCGAACGTCAGGATTTCTTGCATGTTCGTTTTTATGGAAATGTAATCATTGCTTAATTTCAATTGTTTGTGTTAGTCAGCGTCACATGAGTCGGCTTCCGCAAATATCTTATTATTGTTTGACATGACTTTAGAAGACCCATTTTACGTCGTCAAAGAGTAAGTGGCTTCACTTCTTCTACCATTGAGCTTGAGCAAGTATTTTTATTTTTAGCGTGTGGGGGAGACCACACTTATCCTTTGATTGTATGATTGCTGTAATTATTACTCCATTGCATACACATGTTCCATATGAAATCACTGTCCTATCTCCAATTAATATATATAAGCAACAACATGATGATAAACTGTAGATCAACAATTCTTTTTCATTAAATCATACCATTTTGTATCATTATTTTTAAACTAAAATGTATGACAACAATAATATTTATAGAAGTTGTAATCTCATTTATACTGCCAATTATTTTTAAAACTTCCCTACTAAACATTGCTTTTGTTTATTATTATGCGTCTGTTTACATGGACAACAATCATCATTTAGTCAATATAAACCTGGTTTGAATATAAATATAAATAAATTGTTTTAGTTTCTACACAATATTATTAACTAGCTGTAAATTCTCACAGTATGTCTAATGCTCACTGTTGAAGGACATGTTTTTGTTTGAATTTGCTCCAAAATTAATTGTTTTCCATTTTTAAGGAAACGGAGAGAATAATAGTAATACAAACCAATATGCATGTTTTCAAATGCATTATAGCTTGTTTTCTTAAATAGCTTGCAAGTAGCCTACAATATTTACTGAACAATCGCTGAATTAACTTATAAACATTAAATAGATGTCTGTCATAGTCCACTACATATATAGAGTTGTAGTTTTTGACCATGTTTTACAGGAAGGGTTAGATGAAAGATATCCTTACTCGGTGTTCGAGCTTGATTCATGTCAAATTGTATCAAAATCAATTGAGTTATTTAATCGTGAAATCACATCTGATAGAAAGACAAATATTTTTTTTTTCATTTATAATATTAGTATTCATATATAATAATAAACAATAATTTTTTAATAACTATATTATTAACATATACAATCGGGGCAAACTCCACAGCTTTTATGTTCTTCAGCAAGATAGATAACATATTTTATGCAAAGTTTCTGCCGACATTTCTGATGAAGTATTATATGCTTACATCACATTCGCATCGTAAATGCAAATAAATATTATAAGTCCAATTGTTAAAAGTACAGATCATTTTTATATTCTTAACTAATGGTTCTAATAAAACAACTATTATAAAATCAATTGAAGGAGAAGAAATCAAATTGCAATTTCATTGTAAAGAACGGGTAAATAAGAAAAAAAAGGCACAAATCTCTAATTCGCAATTACCCAATATTAACACTTAGGTATTAGATTTTGATTACAAATGATCGTTTACTTAGTGTGCAGTTAGCTAATGCCAGATTGTGGCTTTGATTCGTATCAGCTCTGGTTGTAGTTATAGCACAAACTAGCTTAAAAGAGTGCTTGAGAAATTATATAAAAAAGAAAAAACAAAGATTAACTGTTTTTTGTTATGTTTATAGTGAGGTGTTTAGAGCTCTGAATAAGACCCGTGGATTATATATCCGCTGGCAAGAGATATCAAAGGCACCCGTCGTGCCAAACAGCCCTGAAGTGGAGTGGACGTCCACAGAACTGAGGAACGCTCTGCGAAGCATCGAATGGGACTTGGAAGACTTAGAAGACACAATAAATATCCTTTGAAACATTTAAGCAATTAATATTTATATACTTTTGGATAGATTGCTTTAATTTTCCCATTTTATCTAAAAAAAATCATTTGCGATATAATTATATAAATTTCTTAAGATAACTCTTATACCAATATACTTAGAAGAGTCAGGTAAATAGAAGCAATTTATCACAACAATGCTGTACACTTGTACTTTGTACAGGACACGTTTTGCTTGTCGCCACTGTAAGTGTAAAAGGTCGTATGTAAATGCTACTTCTCAAATTTAACACAGTATACAGTACTGTAGCGCGGCTACGTTTCGCAGTTTTAAATTGGACCTTAATATATAGATACGACCTTTTTGACTTCGAGTAGTATGTAGCAGTTTGTAGACTCGTGTCTTACATTGTGCAGCAAGGATTTCAATCAATTGCCTCTGTTACGTACAATGCAAACTACAAATTTCCTGACTGTCCCCTTCGTGATGAATCTTGATTGAGTGTAAATGAATAATTTACCAATGTCAATTTATTGCATTTCCTGATCTCCATTTGTATTGTTGACAATCATCTATTCATCAAGATGTTGTTGATGTTTAGAGATACCTATACCGACATTTCCTTAACGATTCTAAATCACGCATAGTTGAGAAGAATTCATCGAAATTTAAGATCGATAATAAGGAAATCTGTGAGAGAAGGACGTTTATAGAAGCAACTAAACAAGAAGTAAAGGTAATGTAGCAATTATTTGCCTTAGATATTAAGGTATTAAATAAGTACATTATTATTGTAAAAACATTCTTGTTCATAGGTAATGAAAGGCAAGATGAGCCTAAACAGGAATCGGGATAACGATGGCACTGCCAGGGAGCCACTTCTCGGCGAGGAGAGCCCGATGCACTTCGGTAACTCCTGGACAGCGACCCCCAAGTACTCCAAATATTCCAAGCTCGCTAATCAGACGGACAGCCCGAGCCGCTTCGACACTTACGACGGCGACATTATGTCCATGCAAGAAAAGATGTTCATGGGTCAAGATGATCAGTTGCATGTGATTAGCAATTCGGTAGGATCGCTGAAGACTGTCTCCAAACAGATTGGCATCGAGCTGGACGAACAGGCTGTGTGAGTCTATAATCAATAATAACTTCAATTAACTTGAAAGTCTTGCTTCGAATGTATTTTAAATGTTTACTCTCTCCAGGATGCTCGACGACCTCAACACGGAGATGGAGAACGCGGATTCGAAACTAGATTCGACTCTTAAAAAGGTCGCTCGAGTCCTTCACATGAACAATGGTAAGTTTATAAAGGTATTACTCGTAATTTTAGTTGCTCGGTGTTGCCGGGAGATACAATTATACGAGTAGACGATAGACGTAGAAGGGTAACAATTACGCAGTGAGGTCTCACTGTTGGAATAAGATCTAAACTTTATCCTCAAACGCAGAGAAGAGGCTTTAGCCCAGCAGTGGTACATTCACAGGCCGTTACTGGTTGGTGTTGACAAATAAATAAATAAAAGAGAAAGACAATGTCGCGAATATTAAAAATCACTTACGAGCATGACAATGCTTTCGCTTCAGCTACCGATAATGCCTTATTAAGGGTGAAAGGCGATCGATAGATTAAGTCAATTTTGTTCAATAAAAAATGTTTAATATATTTTTTCTCTTTCAGATAAACGTCAATGGATGGCAATAGGAATACTCCTCGGTCTCCTCGTTATTATATTGATTCTCTTTGTTATACTTTAAACAGTGCGGAGTCGAAGTTTACTGTTGTCCCTTGATTTTGTTCTTCGTTTCTATTTAAAAATCGTTTTGTTTCATTGAGAGCTCTTGAATCGTTTAAATTGTTACGAAGACGAAGGGCGACGTGAAGGGTTACGATAGAACGTGTTTGTCGTATTTATGATATAACGAAATATTTGTACTGAAAACGACCCAGTTTAAATAAATGTTTGTTATAAAGTGCCCTAATCTAAATTTAACCGCTAATTCATAAGATTAGCAAGTGACGCAAGTGGCCCTTCTAGGCACACAATACCTCAATCGTAACCCTAGACTCGCTGATGAAAAACCAATTCTAAAGTAGTAACCAGAAGTTATTTTAATACTAGTAGGTAGATATATTGTACTGTAGCTAGGTTAGATGACGTAGATTATTATGTCGCTTGAGATTTTTACAGCAACTTTTATATCAGTTTAATATCACACGAATTGATTTACGAAATAGACAATACGACTCTCTTACGGCCGAATACTGAAACGTCATTAAAAATGAAATGGGACTTAATTATTTGGAACGTCATTAATTTCAAAATTTTGTATGTGAAATTTGAAATTAATGGCGTTCCAAATAATTAAGTCCCACTTCATATTTGAAAACCGTTTCAGTATTCGGCCATTAGTATATAAAATGATTGATCATTGATATTTTGAAACAAAATAATTAATTGCTTGTTTGCAAATTATTTGTATCTAAAATTAAAATTATCTCAAGTTTTTTCCTGATGGTGTTTTAATCAATTGTATGTTCGCGCGTCGTACTTATTGTCTTCTTGTATTAGGGTAAAACGAGAAAAGATAAAATTTACTTCTCCAAACGATAACTCTGAAGTTCTAGAGACTTATATTTAATTATCAATTATAGTAACTTGCATTTTGTGTGCACTTCGAAATACGATACACTGATCATTTTGAATTTTATCGACGATTGTCGCTACTCACCGTAACGGGTACTAGACCCGTGAGGCATATGACTCTTCAAGTCACTTGTCGACTATCATGTGTGACAAAGTCATATTGTACAATTAGAATTAAATATAGTTTTCATTCGTGATTTCGATATAAGCATGGGCGTAGCGAAAACGTGGCCTTTAACACAAGACTCTCATTCCTACAGCAGTAGTGCCTAACGTTGAACATTGTCAATCGTAAATAAAATAAAATAGGAAACGGAAATAGACATATTTAAATCGAACTTAAGTAATTTTAAAATCGTCGCTATGTTGTTTGCTACAATCACTAATTTTGTGCCTTCGCACTCTTGTGTGTGTTCTCAGACATATTGGTACGCCCATGTGTATAAGCGTGTTTATATCATGAGTTTTTTTTCTTTTTAAATGTATATTTGTGATAAAGCTTAATGTTAAGGTCGAAACGGTATAAGTTTGTCGGCCGGGTGTTCTATCGTTAATGTACGCGTAACCTTATAGTTGTATGATTGTTGATATTAATAGCTGTGTTGTTAGCTTGTCATTATATTTTGTATATTATTATTAATGTGTTAGTCAATCGTAATAGGGGTCGAGAATATCGGATAAGTTAGGTTTCTTCATTGTAGAATACTGTAATAAAGGTTTATAAATAACAAACCTAACTTTGCTCTTCCACTGAAACGGCTGTCAATTTCTACGCTTACGACTGTTTGCTATTCGTCAGAAAGTCACCAACAATTTATTAGTTCGTGACGCTCACTTAGTTGCCTACACGGCTATCGAAATTGATTACATGGTATTTATTATTTTTAACAATTTATTAAAATTATTGTGACCATAATTATAATCGTCTAATCGTAACAATGAATTGCCAAAGTGTCGAATACAGTATAGGCGATAAAGTATTTAATGACTTTTTGTATTGTAGAAAAGAAACAATTTTGTAAACACAGTAATACTGCTTCCTTCTTAGTGCTCATGATTATATTTCCTTGTTTGTTATGAAGACATTTTGTTAAATTAATTATAATAATTTATAAATGTAATATGACTTAAATCATTTAGGATCGTATTGTTAACGGAATTGGGAATTTATTAACGTCACACGTTACGATACGGCGCCAATTGGAAACCAGCTCTTTCTATGTTATTGTTAATTATTTTTCATAAAGACCTAAGTATATACCAGATGTAGAAAAGTAAATAACATTTACGAGACAGCATTTCAGCGAAACAATTTATTTTAAAGCGAATATATTTTTAATGATAATGTTTTTGTTAATTATTAATATTTTTTTTTTTTTAAACGGTCGCTCTCGTTAACCTTATAATCCTAAATCGATGGTCAAGAATTCCAAATAAATTATTTATATGAATTATTTTAAGTGTAAATGTTACGACCAAGAGATGGATGTGATGTATATTTATTTGTGCATTTCTATTTGGAAAATAAAAATAAAAGATGGATAACATGTGTATTATTTCGAACTCCTACTATAATTTAACGAATATATATTGCTTTATAAAGAGATGGCCCAGTGGTAAGAACGCGTGAATCTCCACCGATGACCGTGGGTTCAAACCCGGGCAAGCACCGCTGAATTTCATGTGCTTAATTTGTGATTATAATTCATCTCATGCTTGACGGTGAAGGAAAACATCGTGAGGAAACCTGCATGTGTCAAGTTTCATTGAAATTCTGTCACTTGTGTATTCCACCAACCCGCATTGGAGCAGCGTGGTGGAATAAGCTCCAAAACCTTCTCCTCACAAAGAGGAGAAGAGGCCTGAGTCCAGCAGTGGGACATTCATTGGCTGTTACTTTACTTTATATTGCTTTATGTATGTATTGTATACTTACCATAAAAACATAATATTTGTCAAATGAAACTGTCTTAATATGTAGAGAGCCGACAACACTAAACCTAGTTCGATAAGTCCCTACATGTATCATCTACATGTACATATAATTAGTTTCGTTATTAATACTCTAGGAGGAATCGGCGCATGAGTTCCGAAATCTACTCCTCTTAATTTTTTATGCGATCCTCTTCAAATTGCCCTACTGATGATACAAATTCATGTTATGGATAAAGTTAACATTTTTAGAGATGAATATTTTTAAAGGTTCGAAAAGTAGCGAAATTAGGTACTTTTGACATTATCGTGAAAAGTCATAGGACCTTTTTTTATTTGTTTTTCAATAAAGAATAAAAAAATATGTCCGGTTGAAAAATAACAATTTCTGTTTAAGAAAAACAAGTGCTATATTTTCCAAACAGTGAAGAAAGTAGTTGCTGTAGCGATCGAATGTCCTGGATTCGGCGTTTTAATTCAGTTTGGCAGCAATCGCCCGGTTAATTCCATAAAAACGTAACGTGGAATGGTGTTGAAATTTGGATGAGGGCAATGAAGAAAATAATATTGGTTATTCAAATAATTTGATTATTTTATCAATACATTTATATGTACCAGAAAGAAATTGGTGATTGATTTTATATACAAATTGAATGGCGAAGTAATTTCGAGAGTCAATATGATTAAAGATCTTGGTGTTTTAATCGATTCTAAGATGCTTTTCGATGAACACGTCGGTTATGTGGCAGATAAGGCTTATCGTATGCTTGGTTTTGTGCTGAGATTATCTGATGAATTTAAGCTTCCGTCTACGCTCATATTATTATATAATGCATTTGTAAGGTCCGTAGTAGAGTAGGCGTCTTCGGTGTGGAATCCCCAATTTAAAAACCATATATATATGATTGAACGCATATATAACCGTTTCATCAGAGTCCTTAGCACAATATAATAACTTTGCTATGCCGATGTCGGCCGCAGACCGGCGTGTTCAACGTGATCTGACTCTACTGTATAAAATTATTAATAACTTTATTGATTCTCCCAATTTGCTCTCGAAAGTGCTATACCATTGTCCACGTATACGTGCTAGGCGTAAAGAAACGTTCTATGTTCCTGTAACCAGAAATAAATTCGCTAAGAATTCTTTTAATAATAGGAGTTGTTCTAAAGATAACCAGATGTTTTTAGATTGTGATATATTTCATGTCTCTTTCAATAGCTTTAATCGTTATATCAAAAATATTTTATCAAATGGTAGTACTAATTGAATTAATTGTCATTGAATGAATTTGTCATTTCGCCCACTCTCTCTTTTGTACCTGTAATCTCTAATTGATCGTTAATTTTATCCTTTATACAATGCATCTATCTACGCCTGTTATGTGTTAGTTATTATTCATTGGAAACTTTTTTTGATAATGATTTGTAATATTTCAATATTTCATTTTTATAAAATTTATTATGTACTGTTTGTTTCCATTAAATAAATAAATAAGTATATTTTTCTTCACAAGTACGATCATGACGAGTCAACAACATGAAGTAGGTATTACCTGCTTACATTAGCACGTACCTACGTACAATTAAAATAATAGTCGTGGAGTGGCTATGTCAACGAGACGAGTATGCAATTCATTAAGCTTTATGCTGGGAGGGTACGTTAGTTGTATGAGTAGAAAAATGTTCTACCAATACATTTAAAAAAAAATCGTCAGCTTTTTAATATTTATATGAGAGGCTTGCTGCTGTGTGAAATTTCAAATGAGAAATCAATACCAAAATAATAGGAAAATTATTGGTGTAACGCGAGTTTTATAATAATCGTGTGGCCTGAATCACTACTAAAACCCTGAAATAAACTACATATTACGAGTAACGAGTCTCAAGCAGTATTACATTGGTTAATAATTTAGCGGCAGAATAATTCATTACGCTGTTAGGAAATAAGACAGCTGACATCGATATTGCTCATTCTTTATCCAAAGTATCGATGTTCGTATATTTTGGGTATTTTCATAGTATTATGTTCTATGCTAAGTATAAATTACACTAATCAAAACTCTGTCAGGGCTATATCAAACCTCGGAGCTCGGTGGCGTCACACTACCTATATTTGCGACAACATTATATACTTATAATCATGTTATGTGATTACCATTTGCACCACACAACCCTATATGCTCAAAGCGGCAAACGGCGTGGAAACGGCCATCTCAGCAAGCTATGTCCCTTTGTTGTATGATCGAACCATCACGTATCGTTTACGTACGTACGTTTTTTACTCACTTACCTTTTTAGCATAATATTAATGATTATTTCGATAGAAGCAGTGACAAACATTGCATAAAGTAAAGAAATAAGTACTTGTAGGGCCAAGCTTCTGTCCCCGTAACGTCAATTCATCCATCCCTGTGCAATATTTTGTTTCTATAAAATATATACGTACTTTTAGCTTAGCCAATTAATAAATTTAAATACCATGAAAACCTTTGGTTAGCCTTAAAAAGGCACATGCAATCGGTTTTCATCAATGATAAACTAATATTCTTAAAGTTAAGCCATCTATCAAGCTAATTGACGTGACAACGTCTAATAAATCGATGAACGCTGGCTGCATGCACGAAAAAGGATGACTCATGGTATCGTTACGCTCATTGTCCCGTTACGCTGATTGTATGCTTGCGCCGCATCTATCTGCTACGACGTTGTCACATTAAACTATCGTCCGTAAACCGACTTTACAGACAACAATTTTTTAACACGTAATAATAATTATAACTAAAGTTATAGGTACATAAAATTGTAAGATATATGAAGATATTGTATTATTTACATATGCTTTTACGACTCACGTCTTCGACTCTCAAGTGTTGCTATTTTTTTTAATTATTTTGTTAAAGATCAAGATATGGCAACGATATTATCAGGTATTTTATAGGCATCTAATTAAATGTAATTTACAGAAAGCAATTGTTTATAGAAACAAAAATGTTAGTCAATCCATTACATCCATTACAAGTTAAAAGTCGGTAAGGATTATTTTATTAATTAGGTACTAGAGTTTTGCCCGCGGTTTCACTCGCGGCGTTCCCGTTCCTGTGGGAATTCGGAGACAAAATATAGCCTATGTTACTCGCTGATAATGTAGCTTACCATTGGTGAAAGAATTTTTAAAATCCGTCTAGTGGTTTAGGCGTGAAAGCGTAACAAACAAACTTACATTCGCATTTATAATAACGTTTTAAAGTTATAAATGTCAACGGCTTCATATCAAACGGCATTTTGTGTATTATATAATAGTTATATCATATATGTACGCACAAGGATTATTTTTTTGCTATAATGGATAGTAACTTCATATCATAGTTGAAGTTGTATTTATCTAAATACAGGCGTAAGCTATATATTCATATTCATCGTTAATTTGATATTCACTTTACAACTGTAGCAAATATTAGTAGGCAGCAGTTTTGAAAAAAATATTTTCATTCAAAAACTGTTGCCTACTAATATTGCTATTTAATAATAATGCGTGTCTTGTCTAAAAAGAAACGTTACAAAGTCCGCATATTATGTCTCAACTGGTTTTGATTTTATTAAGAATTTCGCCTCTCCATTGGAACAGGACTTGTATCCATGTGCCCCTATTTTATTAAGCCCTCGGTGAATTATATACTTCAAGGCCGTACGTCGCAAAACAGGAGTACTTGTTATTGTTGTGTTCCGGTTTGAAGGGCGAGTGCACACGTATAATTACAGCACAAGAGAAATAACATCTTAGCTCCCAAGGTTAACAGGCATTGGCGATGTAAGCGATAGTTAACCTTTCTTACACTGCCCGTGTCTAAGGGTGTTGGCGACCACTTACCATCAGCCCAGGTGGTCAACATGCTCGTCAGTCGTATAAAAAAAAATTCAAGATTACGAGACGTTACTGATAATTTTTCGATTGTTAATACCTAATAACTTTTTATTGGCCTGCTTGGGGCTTGGAACCAGGACCTCGGGACCCAGCCGCTAGACCAACTAGGCAGCCTTTTTTGTTCACTTTGAGATCAATAAAAAAGGGAATTTATAAAACAATACCAAAATTTCGTTAAAATGAAATAAAGAATTAATTCCTGGAATGACCCCTTATTTTAAACCTTTTCCAATGAATAAATCTTAATTTTCAACGACACATTAATTACTACATGCGATATACTGAATAGATTCTACTAAATTAATATAACAAGTATAAAACTGTTGATGGGAAAGACCACATTGTGTATGAATTAACAATGATCGTTCTGATATAATGACGTGTAGTATACACGGTGGTACAGGTGACCTAAAAGGAAATATATATTTTCCTTTATCGAAGTACTTACAAATGCTGTTTCTAATATGAATTATTAAAGACTTCGGCATCATCGATACCGCAGTAGTATTAATAAAGCTGCTATTACGTGTCCGTTGGGTAATGACGGTAGCTGCTATACCGCTACGCCATATGCATAACAAATGTCTTTTGTATCATAACTAGAACTTAAGTACTTATCGAAATTGAAGCTAACTATAGTGCATAAATCATAAATCAGCCCCTTACAGCTCGTTCGTTCTACGTGTTCCAGTTTATAATTCACAATGATAAATATAAGTGGATGGTGCAGTATGTACAGCGGGAGGGTGGCGAGAGGGTGACAAGGGGGTACAACGAGGGTCAAATTCACCCCTTTATCCGATCTAAATGCAGCGATTGCCGCTAGATGTCACTGTGCCGATAACTGAATCGCGCTGGCTAAATTCGCAACACCGAGTACAAGGTTCGAGCAAAATTTGTCAACGTTATCTATGAACTAGTTGATAAGTGTTAAGTTTTCATAGTCTATATATGTTATAACTTACATTATCTTACATTGTTCAGCCTATGATGGGGATAATAAATTTTTGCAGCGGGGATAAACAAACCCGTCAATAAACGCACAATAAAGAAATCGTACATTTTACGACGATTTATTAAAACAGACTCCTATTTACATACTAGCCCTATTAATGGAGTCTGTGTGTATGTACGAAATTATCACTAAACCTATACACACAGCTTATGTAATCAACTATGTCGACTGATGTGATCCTTAATATTTAAATTCTTCTGCAATTACTCCATTTAAACAAAAACGCAGCAAATACTAATTCATTACTTAACCTTGATGATTTCATTTCTTCCATAATTCATGTAAAACTAAACTTGGTAGGAAATTATAGGCACTCCTATTAACACGATCGATATGTCAATACAGTGGTCGTCACGCGAAGAACTCGTTAACTGCTTCGTTGTCAGCGACAATATTGTAGAAACAATGTTTCTTGGCATATTTATTTGTGTCTTGTGTAGTGTCGATGATGCAACCGCTAACTTTAATATAATGTACCAGGAAAAGTCCTTTCCTCATGAGAAGATCTTATTTCGTATAGATCGTTGCCGGAACTTATCAAATACATGTTTCTTCATAATAATTTTCTGTAATAATTCCCCTTTAATATATGAAACATGAACGATGATTAGTGAATGCACTAAAAACTAAATTAAATTATTTTTTTACTTTAAAATTTCTAAAAGCACTTTCGAATATTTTCCAAATTATTTGGGACTCTTCGTCTTATAGTCTTTCAAACAATCCATTTCCATACATGAGTTTCTAATTCTAATCACACGCCACGCGTACATCACGTTACTACATCTTATATTTACTTGGTGGCAGAGCTTTGTGCAAGCTCGTCCGGGTAGGTACCACCCGCTCATCAGATATTCTACCGCAAAACAGCAGTACTTAGTATTGTTGTATTCCAGTTTAAAGGGTGAGTGAGCCAGTGTAATTACAGGCACAAGGGACGTAATATCTAAGTTCCCAAGGTTAGTGGCGCATTGGCGATGTAAGAGATGGTTAACATATCTTACAATACCAATGTCTATGGTCGATGGTGATCACTTACCACTACGACCCATATGTTCGTCCGCTTTCCTATGCAATAAAAAAATACTTCGCATCTCTTCTATTTTGGTTTCACTTTTATTTATTTATATATATATGAACATCTGTTTATACAACTTTCAATCACTGCACGCTTTGTTTTTGATTATTATCATCACAATACGTTCGCAAATATATTTTAGCAATAAGATGTCGTTTATATGTATTCGCATTGCTTATAATACCATGAAAAAATATAACAAAACTTGAAGTATTCACAAAACACAACAATAATGACGCGAAGCAGTTATCCTATCCGTGTGATTCCTCGCAAATATTGTCAAGCAGTACATTGTATAAAGTTTGGAGTCACGCTGCGCATTATTCTATGGGTAGAGTACAATTACTATCACAAAAGAAACCACATAAGTCAGAGGCATTTTTTATTGGATTGCGCCATACAAACAAGAAAAAAATTTAAATACTAGTTACAATATTATGCAAAGGACTTGTTTCACTTCTACAATTATTTCTTCATAAATTTGTATAAATTTTATTAAAAAAATACTGCGGTAGTCAACACTTTACAGTATAAATAACAGCTTTGAATACTGTTTACGTTCAAAATTAACCGCTGATAAATAAAAAAACATCTAAAATAACCAATTGCACACGAAAGTTATAAGTAAGTACAAATAATATATGTATGTTTGTAATAATCATTTTAATCAATTTTCATTTTATATTCGTACAATGTTTCAAATATAGCATTTAATTTAATAACATTTTTTACAGTTTAAAGGTTCGACCACACCGACGCACAAGACAAGAATCGATTCAACTCTCTTGAACATACGATAGAGCGAAATATCGTTACTTCAGTCATTTTTGTTTAGAGCTTGATTATGCGAGTGTGTTCCGACCTTTAAACGTGTATGCATAAACATAAATACTTTGTTACAATAATTATGTCATATCATATCGTGATCACGGTACACTGTCAAGCTTTACATATAATATAGTAATGCCCAACTACAAGACTTGCGCTGTATATATACTTAAGGCAAATATCGACCTTCAAACCCTCGGCGCATCATCCTGTTTCGTTACACAAGCAAAACAACATAAGCCTCGCGAATATAATCTAGGTCGTTTGTTTTGACTAGGAATCGAAGCGTTCGAGTGGTCTCGACTACTGAACGGCTCGCTCACATGTCGCCTTACAACTGAGCTCATAAATACAAAGATATATTATGTACAACCGAACGAATATTAAACACCTCATAAATATGGTAATAATATTCGGACTAAAAATAAATAGCACGTGACCTAAATCCTAAATAATTTCATTTTGTGTAAATGAGTAAATAAAAATCACAATTATAATCGAAGAACACAAAATATATAATGTAAAAAAAAACTTATTTGATTATTCACATAACAAAGGTACCTTATTTAAATTATGCTATAAATAAATTTGCACCATAAATCTTTTGAGAAATAAAACCAGTAGTTTTAGCTACAACTATATAGTCGATATTCCAGCAGTTTTCAGATAGATTACATAACTCTAAAAAAAATCCTATAACTTCTTTTATGTTTTTTCTATTAATTATACTCCAAGATAAAGAAAAAACACCCATTCCTTAAAAAGTTTGCTTTTGTGATAGTTATGACAATAATGTTTTTATAAGTTATGGCAAAGAAAAAAAAAGTTACTCTGGTATTTTTAAAAATGTCGCGAAAGAACAAAAACTAATTAGTTTAACCTTCGATGTTCTGATTACAACTTCGCGGACATTGAAACTATAGTCAATATAAAAGATTATTCAAGATCTCGACCAATTATATCGCGTCAATTGGTATCGGTGTCAAAGTTGTTTATTTCGGTTTATTCCTTCGTCTGTATAGGCTATAGTTCGTACTGTCACAGGAAAATTAAAGCTGAAATATTTGTAGATGCACAAATCAAAGTACAAACTTTTTTCTACTTAAGAATTTCCAAAATTACTAACTAGTGCTCAATAATAATGTTGGAATAGTTTGAAAGAAGTATTTTCTGAATAACAAAGTAGAAAATAACTGAGCTAGTTGGTAGCATGTTAGAATACTTTGAAATACGGGTTGTATAATGACTCTATAAAAGTACACGAACTGCATGATCATTTAGATAAATTTTAAAATAACATGGAATTAGTCTCCATATTGTTTTCAGAAGAACCATGTTTGAATTAAGATATAATGGACACGGACAACAAAGTTATTGAGGCCAATACAACGAAAATTTTATTCTGACTACATTTGGGGTTTTATTGAGAGAGAGTGCTCGTATAAATAAAAGTAAGAAGGTTCACTTTTAAACTTTTTTGTAATATAGTTGTTTATAAAAACATATTTCTTTCGATTTACGAAAAATAAAAATATTGAGATATAGTTTTTCTAAACTATTGATCAACCGCTCTCCTATACAAAAGCAAACTTTTGAAGGTTATATATATTTTTTCAATCTAGGGCTATGGAATCAAAGTTCTATAGCCTCTCGTCAAAGACAATATTCGGCTTGACCTGTGAATTATTATTATTATTTTTATTTGTATGTCGTATTATGCGGTCAATTGAGAAAAAGTAACAACAATGGTAACTATCAGTCGAACTAGTATACGGACATATAGTTGCGACCATGCATCGAAACCAGTCAACGTTCCTCAAAATAATAATTAATAATTAGTTACAGGGTAAAGTTAAATACTACACTGGCTCCAGCAGCGACACTGGGTCGCGTCCGACAGCGAATTACATCACACTAGACTATAGTTAAATACTTCACTCGTCTTAAACCTAAACTTGTGATGGAAATGACAACCACAGCCCGTAATAGTTATCAGTCGAAAATAAAATTGTTCTACATTAAGAGATATTTCATATAGCTATCTACCGCCTTAGATAATATCTCAACTATTATCCTAAACCGCTAACTACTCACTAATAAAGATTCTATAAAGAATTTTTGGTGGTTATATCTCGTAACTTACAACTAGATGAGATTTAGTTTAACGTTAATGTTACAGCAGCTTTAAGATGTTGCGATACGTCGACGAGATGAGCGATATATTACAATAGAATACAACTCAATACGATACGAGTACACAATAGGAATGAAGCGGCCGGGGCGAGGCGGGAAGCACGTAGCACTCGATACAATACACAATTACAACATCAATGTCTGTAGCCGCGCGTAGCGGTCTCCGCCCTGATATGTGCACGCGGGCCGCGGTCGGTGCCGGGACGTGGTCGTGTCGAATGGATTATGGATCGATTTAAAAATAAAACGATTCTAATTCACGAACAACTTATAACTACGCTCCGTTTACCTCGGACGTGTGACACGACATCTACTCGTAGGATTGGAAGGTGTCGGCGGGTTTCGCCGTGGTGCACACGTAGACGTAGTCGCAGTCGGAGGGCGGTCGCGGTCGAGGGCGGACGCGTACGCGCGGCGCGCGGCGCTAGGCGGCGGCCACCTGCCACACGATGAGGTGACTGCGTGCCGCGCGCTCCACTAGTGAGCTATGCCCGCTCGAAGACCCGTCCTCGGCCGCGACGACGCTCTCCTCCATCTCCGAGTCAGCTGAGGACATGCGATACTTCTCGATACATAACCGTACATATATTACATATTTATTAAAATGTACAGTACAGTCGAATATTGTAATATTTCAATTATTAATAGGAAAATGAATAATTATTATTTTATATTACTGTTAGAATTATAATTACTAAGATTTACCATGTTTTTAAAAGTAGGTAATACGATTATTAGCAATATACACGTTAGCCTTATAAAAGATGAAGGACCTACTATATTAAGCTACATGTATACATCATAATTATGATACAAATATTTTAACTTTGCCGCTTTGAAGTTGCAGACAGGTGTACACTTGGTATTTAACACGATAGGAACGTTGGTATTAAAACGACAATGTACAGTTAAATATTCGTGAAGCTTTATGAAAATGTACGAGACATGTAAACTTAACTTCAGAACGGCATAAGTATCAAGTTTCCACTGCAAGTAATAATAAAAGACGATGGTTTTATGATGTTACTGTATCATCGGCACACGCATAAAACTTATTATAACTCAATGACGTTTATATAAAATTTAAATGTCTATATCCTTCCGTGCATTATTATAAAAATATAAATCTTATACGGTGACGTTGCAAAAGATCTGTAATGAGAAGAATACGATTTTATATAAATGTATTCGTTCTGGCTACCACAGCCGATAGACAATTCGATATAACAATAATTGCTGTGAATCGCCATGAGTGATGATGATTCAGTGTTTCAAATATTTTTAAACAGTAGTCGTTACACGATTATTTATTTTATTTGTAGAATTACAACGCGGTCACGGACGGATATATGACATAGAGCTAGTGTACCGATGACGCCGTGAAGGAGAAATGTTAGTATAGTCCCTTTTAAATAGAACTCGTACAAGCGTAAACAAAAACTGTAATATCTCAAAGGTGCGATAATATTAGGATACAATCACGTTATTAACATCTTGCATTAATGGAACATTATACAAATATCAAGATGTTTTGATGTTGGAACTCTTTTTATAGTGAATGTTGTTTGTTTACATTTCGTACGAGACCTGTTTAAGGCGACACAAGTGGGCGTAGCCCGTGCTGTGCGGAGTACGTGCAGAGAGCGCCTCAGCTTGTCTTATCGTGTTAGTGTTGCGAGTTCCCAAGCGACATGCTCCTCGTGACGTAAACACAAAACACGTACCGGTTACAACTAGAAAGAGTTTTATTGCCTTATATTCTATCAGGTACGTTCAGGAGTCAACGATCTGCCAAACAATGAGGTGGGAGGCGGTATCTCGTACGTCATCGGCATGCTCCTCTAATGGCAAAAAATATAAATGGGACCGACATATAAGTAACTAACAACTTGATTATATTTCTTCTACTAACGCATCCAAATAGTGGCCCGTATGTGTCTATACTCTGTTTATTTTAGCGTCCTTGTAATAAGATAATGTACAGGTGTGGCTACGGATAAGATGCTATGTAATGCTACAAATGCGTATTATTTAATAATAATATTGTATTCGAAAGGTTTTAACGTGACTGTAACGAGTAGGTGTTGCAATTCCATATATAACGCACTAATATGCGATATGTTATATACCGCGGATATATTGTCATATACATTAGTCCTTCTAACGCAGTGACAACGACAATCCACAGAGACAGAAGATTGAAGGTGACTGAGAGGAGACACAAGCTTCAGAGACGAATGAGTCAGGACGATGTTACATAAGACGATAATTCGAATGATACTTTCCCGAAGAGCTTGACGGCAATAACACCTGCTTTTCCCAATATCTTTATTTACAGTGTTTGTTGCTGTGTTCGGAATGCTACGTTTGGAATGTTAATTGCATATCTCAAATGAAGATGTAGACCCTCTATAACAACACTGTTTTATGGTTGTGTTTTTATCAAAATATATCTTTATAAACAAGTTACTTTTTCATACACGTGTAATTATACAAGTAACGACCAGAATCTATGTTTTTAATTCGTTCTAGTATCATAATTCAATTTGTTATATCATGTCTGACCCATAGCTCCATCTCTCTTTCTCTCTCGATATCGAAATGTTACTGTGCGAAACAAAAAAAATAAGTCGTTAAAAAAAACAGAGTATTAGATTTGATTATGACATTATTGATTTGATTTTTAGTAGAAAAAATTATCGCTTTCAAAACAAACAATAGGCACTCGTTAACAATAAAAATAAGCAAAATAAATGTATTTTACAATAAGAGGCTTGAGCGTAAAAAAGTATAAGAGTTGTGTGGATTTCTTGCGTTTCCCAATGAAAACATACACAACATATAGTACTTTCCCTATAGAATACGCACACGCGACAATCCCTTTGCAAGAAACTACAAGCATATAAAATAAAACTAAGTACATACCAAAGCATGTAAGCGTTACAACTACGTATGCGCCGAGTCGTTTGAAGCCGCTGCCTAGCGCCTACCTCGTCATATTGAGATTAACGTGCATATTGCTTGTTAAGAAAACACAAACGTGTCACAAATATAAAGGGATCGAAGAAGCGGTTATGTGGAATGGAAGTTGTAACTCCTCGTGTCGAAACATATAAGATTCTGATGAGTTTAAATAAAGCTGAAGTGCTTTAATGCTATGAAGACTACATATTCAAATCATTAACAGAATTCCATGTTAATCTTTCACCGACGCCTGACGGATTGTGAACGGGTTGCTAATGCGCTGTAATTTTTAATAAGAATGGCGCCGCGTGGGCTTCGTACCTATTCTGAAGTCGATGTATCCTTCGCCGCCGGATATGACGAGCATGGGAGGTGCGGCGGGGGTCACCAATGTGGCTGCGGTGGTGGAGCTTTGTTCCGTGGGCGAGGTAGGCGGTTGTGGAGCTGGGGGCGGCGGCGAGTCTGGCGTATTCTGTTGGGCGGCACCAGGAACAGCTACGAAGAACGTAACAGCCTCCCGGTGACCGTGAAAACTGAGCTGCGCGTGCGCCATTGAGCAATGCGGGATACAGTCACCGGGCGCGACAGAACCCGCACGCACCAAAGCAGCATGACCTGTAAATTGAAAACTTCGCATTACATTTGTTTTCTTATAAGCTATCATGCTTATTTCAGTATAATTCAGCATCTTACGCTTCGTAGGAAGCTTACAAACGAACTTTTTATGGCTTTTGAAGAATACAATATATTGGTTAGACCTTTTGTGTTAATAAAACGTTGGGCAAGATATCACGTAGAGGTATTATGAGGTCACTTGTAGCTCTATTATTATTAATAAAAAAATATTTAACATAACTTTTTTAAGCGTATTTAAAGGATAAAAAATTTAGAATCAGATTCAGCTTTTATTTAAAAAAAATTAGACATAGCTTGACGGCTGGCAGATATGAAACATCGAAATTGTTTTGTACAGGTTATATGCATAAAGTGATTGTTAAACACAGAAAATAAATATGGCATATTTATATTCATGCAATAAATAAATTTAAAAGAAAATAAATTCATAAAATTATAAATATAAAAAAAATGTATTTACTTAATGTACATACATATGTAATTAAAATAATATAATACTACATACATACATAGTAATATATAGCGCGGTGACGCATCAGTCAGTCTAACCCGCCGCGATAGATGTTTCACATCAACAACTTTAAACGACTAAGCTTACCGGGTATTGGTGATCTCGTCGGTGCAACCGAACCAGAAGCGGCGACAAGTGAGGTTGGCACGAGACAATTGGCGGCCGAAGCAGCAGCAGCAGCAGCAGCAGCAGCAGCAGGCGAACCCTCGGAGAGTGGTACCGAGATGACCACACCGTTACTGGTGCCGATCCACAAACGACCGGAGCTGATGAGCAAAGCCGTGATGCGCACCAACGAGAAGCCCAACTTGCCCGCGCCCAGCATCTTGCTCACGTATGGTTCAATATCCACATCCTTCAAGTGGGCGTACGTGTGTGCGTGGTACAGCCTCAACGCAGAGTCCATTTTTATTGACACCTATTTAAATGTATACAATTTAATGATAAAAATATTTTAACTTTATTTCTTAGCCTAAGCCTAAGCCTACGATTGGATTACTGAGGAGACTACGATATAAATACATTCGGTTTTAAATGTACAGTTTCATTTTATTACCAATGTTACATTCAGTTTCTAATTACGAATTGTTATGACAAGGTATAAGTTGTAAAAGCTGCTAAGTAATCTGGCCGAATGTATAATACCATTGAGTATTGATACGTTTCGACGACAGCTGCAGCTGACTTTCCAACCACGTTTTACATTATTAACAGCGCACTTAGATGATGTTTGTCTGAATCCCTTAGACTCGAGGCAAAGGCCATCCCTCGAAAAACGTGTAGCAAGTTCGGATGAAAACCCTAACCCTAAGTAGATGACGAAGATCCGATCTTTAGTTTCTGTCTGGCTCACCCTGCTGTTCTTCAAGAGTGAAACAATATACAAAATTATAACAATTTATAAAATGACATACCCATACGCCATCTCTGTGAGCCGCCATTTGCCGCACTTGGCTCTCGTGTCTCGGATGCGCCTCGAGCGAGTGCAGAAGGAGTCTCGAGCGCGGCTCCACGACCAGTACTCGATTGCGATACCCGCACCAGACGGCATCGCCCACAGCGCTTAGGCAACGTACTATAAAACATAATGGTTACATATTATTATTTTAAACTGTAACATTTGTTTCGTTCCTATAGAGCAAGATTTAGAAAAAGCTGACGATCCATAGGAACCAGAAGTAATCCCGGTCATTATATACCGTATTACTACTACTGCTGTACATATACTAATTCCGTACTTTCTTCTTTGAGTAAATACTTAACAAAATAAAATCATCTTCTAAATAATTCAGTTCATAATAGGCAAGAATTTTAATCTGCACTAACCTAACATAAATAAGTACTTGCTCGAATTGCAGTTGTACAGTTCATTATTACTTACATGTTTGTTTGCGATTTATTATAATATAAACTAAATATTTTCTTTTATAATATGACAATTTTCATCGTCGATACTAAAATAAATTAATATAGTTAATATTTTATATTTTAATTTAAGAGATTTAGTATTTTTAGACATATAGTTATGACAAGTTGTACCTGAATACTTGGGGGCGCCGAGCGTCATGAGCCAGTATTGAGAAAAGTCCCATTGTCCGTCTGGGAGGCGAGCGAAGATGGCAATGGTACCATCTGCGAGAGCAACAACGCATCGCGATGCACACCACACGATGGATAAAATCGCATCGTTCAGATTTACCCTGAAATGATCCAATTATTCATACATTACACTAAAGCACGCCATTTAATAAATAATTATCATGAAGAAAATTGTATAAAAATGGCGTGAAATAAGTTAATTTATGGAAAAGTTGTAGATAGTTCTTTAATCAAAATTAAAATATATGAAGAAGCAAAAATAACAAAATAAACTTTTTATAGCAGTTACTCGTAACAGTTAATACATATATTGATATAATGTAGATTAATTTTATTACTAAAATATGTAAACATTGAAGCCACTTTTTGATTATTCTTTTGTTGTGTCCCACATGGAATGCAATAAACGATTAAGTATTGATTCACCTCACCTCGCCAAGCATTTACTGTAGTTGCCAATAGCAGAATGTACGTAGAGGTCCCCACTTTTAGTTCCAAGCCACATGGTTGCCATTACGGTGGACATCTTGCGATCTTGCATCGCCTCCTCCGCCTGCTTGTCCTCCTCCTTGTCCAACGCCTCCGATTGCTCCTGCGCGAACGCATCCACGCCGGGCTCCGGTGAGTTACGAGCTTCCGTTTTCACTGAGAATTTAATAATAATATGATATTAACTATACATAAGACTGTACAAATCCAAAAAAGCCGATGCATTTTTATTTTGACGATCCACCGAATTGCAAGCTTAATCACGAATAAATCTTGTCTTATTCTTTTACTATAATTATTCTGTACTTTGTAAACAAATATGGTGGCTTAAATCGTTCCATACTGTGGTTAAAGATGAAGACTAGTGAAGCTTTGAAAATATTCGATTTAAGTGTAATAATAGTGTGTTAATTATTTACAATGAAGATATCCTAATATATTTTTTTAAATTCAATTAATGGTTCCAGAAGCCCATTAATGTAATGATTATGTCACAATCATTGTCAGGACCAGGACAATGATTGTGACATAATCATTACATTTTCAATATTATTAACATTTTGTATGTTTCACTATTTTAGAAGTGTCTGTGCTCTTTGTAATTTTCTCAAATCGTTTCATGGCTTTTAAATCGAAGCTACATGGAGAGGAAGGTGAATTAGATTTAATACTTAAGTTTATATTATTATATTTAATAGTAGTTACCGGTTCATTAAAACAATCGTATTTGTTTTTGTTATTGATATTGATCAGAATATTTTGATTTCTAATTAATTAGTTGGCTTGTAACAGTAAACACTGGCATCGGTAAATGGTATGTATGTTTAACTATGAGGTCAATATAGACTTTTCGCAGGCACATGGGAAACTGAAATCCCTTGTATAATATGTAAAGTGTAGGTGTGCATTGAGGGTGTCGGGAATGTGATTGCGTATACTTCTTATAGGGCTAGCGACGACGGTGATTACCTATCGTCAATCGGTACATTTTTTAGACTACCTTCCTACAAAAATGTTTTTACAAATACTTATATTTTTAAATTTACCATTTAATTTACCATTAATGGGCGTGGAAGACAATGGCGGACTCTCAGCGTTACCACTCTCTGTTTCCGCTTCCGATTTCGCATTTGGCTCTGTGACCGCTTCACTGTTCCCTTTCGTTGCAGTCGTTGGCTGCTGCTGTGGTGGCGGCTCTTTAGAAGGCGTACTGGGCGGGGTCAGTAGAGTTGCTTGAACCTTTATGAAGATTGATAAGAATTATAAACCTCATAACTAATAAATTTAATGTAATATAAGATAGATCCCGAGGTCGAGGGACCAAATCATGACTACAATAAAAAAAAATGGGGTTTTCCATCAAGAAATACTTTTTAAAAATAATATTTATCATAATGTCCACGCGCACCATACCCTGACGTAGTGCGCTGCGTGGGGGTCTCTGAAGCCCTGGCGACGATAATTAATCGGCGAAGATCTCTCGCTTCCGAGCATGATTAACGCCAAGCTCGGCAGCGAGAGGTTCTGTGTGGAAATGTTCTCCTTCTGAGAGTGTCATGTCACAGAAGGCCGCAGAGCGGCAGCGCGAGGATAGTGCCTCTGTCACCAGTGGCACTTTCGATCGATTCGATCCGCCCAAGAAGATGGGGAGGAGGCGCCAGCGCTATGCGGACCTTCTCCCCCCGCCGTAATAGCCGCCGTAGCTGGGTGGGTTCCCTGTTTCCGGGGAACCCGCCTAGCAATGGCCCGCACAGTCTGAGGCTGAGCTGATGCAGGGCTTACCGTCGGAGCATGCGCAAGCAATCCCGTGGCGCCCCCCGATCAGACGGGGAGGAAACGGCTGATTTTTTAGCGGGTTTTCCCGGCGCCTTCCGCACCGGTGATCCCCAAATACATACTTCCCTTCCCTCCACATCATGTGCTTGAAACGTGTAAAAGCGATTCTCCAGCGAAAATGTGATTATATTGTTTCTAACATAACGTCTTGTTTTTTTTTTTATTATTTTGCAAGTGTTCTTTTGTCCAGTGCACCGTTCCACATCCATTAAATAAAAACTACAGTATTTTAAACGGCAATATCCACACAAATAAAAAAGTTACTAAAAAATAGGTTTCAGTAGAAATTGTCTAACAACCAATTCGAACTATGATAATATGTTTATAAATGAATGATGCTAACCAGTTTCGCACGTTTCGTACTGCCGACGACCACATCCTTTTCACCGTTTTCGCTTGTCCCGTTGCTGTTATTCGTTACGGACCCATTGCTCTGGCTTTCAGTTGAGTCGCTCTTGCCCACGCAGAACAAAGATTGCTAAGAATTTTATAAAAAAAAAATGACATAATAATGTAACGTAAAAAGGCCGAGATGGCTCAGCGGTTAGAAGACGTGAATATTAACTTATGATTATGAGTTTAAAGACGGGCGATGTTTATAATTGATCTCGTGTTTGGTGTTGAAGGAAAACATCATGGAGAAAGCTGCATGTGTTTAATTTCACTGAAATTCTGCCACATGTGTACTCCACCAACTCGTATTGGAGCAGTATGACGGAATGAGCTCCAAACCTTCCCCTCAAACAAAAGAGAGGAGATCTTAGCCCAGCAGTGCGGCATTCACAGGCAGTTTCTGTAATCCCTAACGCTAATACATTTATCAAGCGTAATTGCGTCTGTGAATTAATCATAGTTTGTGTATAGGACTAATAGTAGTTTAAAATCTATCGCACGTGCAGATAAAAATAAATTATAAGACATGGTTTAAAAGGCCATGTAACTAGTTACCGAATGTCGCTTAGTCTCGGCGTCGCTGTGGACGGGCGAGGGGGGCGTCGCGTCGCGCTCGCGCAGCTCACGGTAGTCGTCGTCAAGCGCTCCGGGCACGGACGCCACGCACAGGATATGCTTGTCGCTCACGGGGAACGATTCGATCACATCCGCTGGGTTGTTTGCGTCGATTATCTGTGAACGGAGGATATGTAGATATTATTAACTGAAGATGATTACATTAGAACACTCATGGTTCATTATTTATTTATTTCAGATTGTTCAAGTTTATACATTTAAGAAACAATTATTTCATTCAAGTTTTTAAACTCCAGTTGAACCCAAAAATAATATTTGGCAAGATTCTTATTGGAATCCAAGACAAGACATCCTTATTATAGTATCAGCTGATTAAGCCCGCTTGGAACAGTATTAGTGGTGTACCTATTAATAATGAGTAAGTGATTACTAGTACACGAAATTATTTCTTCTTCTCTGAGTTCTAATTTCCAGTTAAACTGCGTAACTGTGGCGTGGTTGCTCTCGCGAATCTGTTTCTTGAAAAGAAGCAAAATAGTTTCAAATAATTTTCAGCGACTATTTTTTATGACTTATTTTAATCAAGTACAATGATATTATAAGTAAAAAAGATGTAAATAGGTTACAAGCGCTCCGTGAACACTAATTTGAAATACGGCTTATAAACCACAGTTCACCTCAGTACTATGTCGCCGTTGTCAATGGATAGACGTCACGTAACGAGTCCAATCAAAATTAAAAGTGACCCAAAATAACCGAAAATGCTTTCGTGTGTTATGATGTATTGCATAAATTATTCAAGCAAAATTCTAAAACTCATGGAATCACATTTTATTCGTAAATTTTCTATTTATCACAATATTTTCACAAATCAAACATTATATTCGTAAAAAATTACGTTAGAAAAGAATGAATGAATGCAACAAAAGTATACCAATGAAATAGTGCAATAGAGATAGACAGTACTGATCATAGAGTAAAATTTTAAATTATATTAAACATGGCACATATTTATAAAATCGACATTTTTATGTCTCTTTTTCACTCGTGATACTTAAATCATGCCACGCTACTTTAGCGACGAATCGTAATGTAGTGTGTATATTGCAATATAAAGTTATTTATGTGTGCGTAACACTGTCATTTTCGTAGATTGCTGTGTACGTAACCTGCACGAGTCACCTTTTTACATAACATCATTGATCTAGTAAATATTAAAGTAAAGTAAGCCCGTGATATCTGATACTCCAATAAAAACTAACGACGATTTAGTTTTGTGGAATCAAATCTTACGTCGTTTTGTAGTTTGACTAGATTAGTCTTACTTGGTCAAGAACTTTATCTATTGGCTTATTGAATGTTTCCTCGTAAACGAATGACGTCGTATGATTAAGTCAGGGTAGATATTTTTAATAAGTTCTCTAATATAGTTGTCCGAATTACGTTATCCTAACTCCATCCCCTCCATCCTTTCTTGCGGACTGTGAGACCTCCCCTCGCAACAAATCGATTAATAACTGTTAATATTTGAATAGTTGCTGCACTACCCGTAGGACTAAAGACAATAGACTAAGAAGCAAATGTAACAAGGATCAACGACCCCTATCAGTAATCAGGCTTAGAAATATAAACGGCACTGGTATCATTAATCTAGTATTAGTTTAAAGTATTTAAATATATAGTATTTAATAAAATATGACCTAAATTAATCTGTATTAAAGTATTTCGTCAGAAAAGTGGACATATTAGATTACCGTTGTACTTTTAAACAATAATGATACTTACCATAACGATGCCTTTGTTTTGAGTGTTGGCGCAGATCCAGACGAGAGAAGAGAGCGTGTTCTCGACTGGTGCCTCGGGCGTGCTCGGTAGCTGTTCGTCTCCCTGCTCCACCTCAGGCGAGTTCGAGCCCTGAGCCTTGCTCATTTCGTACGCTATATGACAGACAAGAAATTAACATAAACTCATATCTATTTCTCACTAACATAACATAAGTAACAAATGATATCAATGTAGGTCAATCATTTAAACATTAGAAGTCTACCTAAAACCAGTTGTTTTTTTTTAAATATTTACCTCTATGGACGTTTTCATAAAGTACGCAATCTTAAATTTTAGCGTTTGTGGCAGCAATTGTGGCTACATCGTCAGAAAAAAAACACCATAAGTGAGACAATACTGTCAAAACAGGACAAATCGAATCGATTTCCTGGCAAAGTGATGTATAGTCAAGAATATAGTATCTGCCCAATGTTACGTTAACTGTCTGGTGCAGCTCGATATCATTTCATTTACACAGCAAATTGCATGACAAATTCTCCAGTAGCTAAATTAATTCTATATTCTGAATTTTAAGCGTTACAGAGATCAGCCAGGAGCCCTGATAATAACCGGCGAAAGTAAAATCAGAAATATTACAATCAATCGATCTCTCTGCTATAAGATCTGTTATTTTCATTTTATAATAGGTACAATAATAAAAATAAATCTATTATCTGACCTAAGCACATGGCGTCCTGTTTCTTATCTCTGCCATCGTAGAAGACGCTGTCGCCCACCATGCAACCGCCGTCCGGCGTGCGACCACCGCCTCGGTCCACACCGGCTGCGCACAGCAGCGTCATCTGTGGCTCTGACTCCGCTATAGGCCTGGAAATACGTTGTTGGATACATTGATTTTATATACGTGTAAATAAAAATTAATAAGAAATAATTTGTCAAGAATAATTAATAAGAAATATTTATTGATACTATAAAAGGCCTATTGCCCCAGCACGTCGATCTTGACCAAAAAGAAGTTTCTATTTCGGGCAAAAGTTACGACGCTATCTATAATTTATTTATTATTTCATCTCGTGCTAACATGTGACAAATAACAATTAGTATTATTTAATTCAAAATGTTATTTGAATTAAACTATTTCAAAATGTTGCGTTATATATAGTTTTTCCAAGCAGTATTACCACTGGCTACTATTGTATTGTTACATTTTTGTTTGCCTACTAACGGGTATTCAACATGGGTGCGGTCAGATGCTAATGTAACTTGACACCTCATACCACTTTGATCTTTTATAGACTCTGTGCCTTGTGTTATAAGCTCACCTGCAGAACACGGGCACGGGCACGGGTACTCCACCTGATGATAAGGAAAGCGCCCCGCGTTGCGCTTGGCCGCTCTTGCACGGAAGGCTCCAGCCGTATGCCTGCGTGCGCCCGTCCTCCTTGCGCACGTGCGCCCGCACCTACACGCACCACGTACGTTCTTTACTTCTACATTACTTCATTACTACTCTACTAAATCATTGAGCTCTATTTGTTTATGACCGTATTATATATTTGTTTTTTTTTATTTACTTTACAATTTTCAATATACTATGACGATAAAATAATGTCAATGTTTTTATTCTGTTGTAATGGAACCAGATTCATTTGGTATATAAAACAAATAAAATTAACTAAAACAATTTATTGACAAATATCACAATCATATATCACATACGAGTATACTTAAAATATTAATAATATGTAAACGAAATATAAAACATCCACGAATATCACTAAAAAACTTAAATCAATCAAAACTATTTCTCGGAGAATCGTCATCAGCGTTCAACTGAAAAGAAGAAAAAAAGGACAAGGAATTAGGTGAGGAGAAGGAGAAACAAAAACAAAGTAAAATAATAAATTATACTGAACACGTACAAGTGTATTTTCATCTCATTGATGATTGTACCGATCTATAGTCTATTCCAATTAAATATAACAATTAAAAAATTGGTTGCCTGTAAAGTCGGTATACGGGCGAAAGTTTTACGTGACAACGACTTTGAGTGGTAAAATAATTTTAATGTGAATATTCATTCGTATAGTAGGAAGAAGGATGAAATAATAGTAACAATTTAAAACATTTATTTATACAAAGAATTATATTTAAAACATTAATTTATACAAAGAATGAGTTGATAGAAGAAATAAGTAATCCCATAATGATATTTTGTTATTCCCACATATAGTTGTAATTATCTATTTTGTTAGATATAAAATGAAAGTACAATAAAACTTTTGATAGAGTTTATAATGACACTAAAAAGGTAAAGTTTATAATCGTCATGTCTTAATATGGCATAAATCAAATAGTCAGTCAGGAATAATTAAAAGTATTTGTTAACGGAGGTTTTAAAGTGAAATTCAAGGGAAATAATGTCATTAAGTATATTGAATTGTATAAAAAATAAATAAGAAGGATTGTTTGTAGTAATATGTATATCAAAGGTTTGTGTGTCGTGTCTGTTGTTATGGTATAGTCACCTGTCGGAACTGATCACAGCGAGCGTGGTCATGCCGGCGGTGGTGGTGGTCGGAGAGCTGCGTCTCGAGGAAGTCCGCCTGCGTGCGCGAGTGTCGCAGAGGAGGCTGAGGCGCTGCGACCGCTCCCAACTGCGGCGTCGAGAGTGGACGCTGAGGCCGCTCCGACGTACTGACGAAACACAAAATATATTTTTAAAATAAAGTTATTGTTCAAATGAACGTGAGATTAGGGCACTGTAAAAACCCGCAACCCTTACTCTTAATTTTTGGACCAGCTGTATCGTTGTTAGAAATTCAAAACTCAACAAAACATTCCCAATTGGGATCAGGTAAAGATCACACCTGCAACATTCACGCCACCTGGTGGCTAGCGCAACGTTGAGGTAAATGAGTAAGTAATCGTTTCAAATTTCCCTGCAATACATTCAGGGTACCTGTGAAATACCGCCGTACTATTATGACCTGTTTAGACAAAATATTTCTTTTCAGAAATTTATCTACTTTTGAAACCATCAAGTAAACGATAATTAATAACTATCGTCCAATGCCTCACATGTATACCTCACTGAGCGCGTTCATTTTCAATCGCGATCTTATCAAACATATTTAAAAGTAATTTGATCGAATAATTATCAGCTACAGATTAGTTAATTTCAATGTTATCAGATATAGCACAGGAAACATCAAACTTGAGGATTAGTATCAAAATAAAATAACTATAATGTACTTGAATGTATTGCACATCATATAACTGAAATTAACACGTTAAATTCGCTCAAAACCAACTTATTACTTAGACTTAAAATTATGTAATTAATATACATAGAGACCAGCAGCTGCTATATAAACCAGATACGATAAAGGACGCGAATCACTTCAGGTTGGGTCGACAAAAAAACGCTCTATTTGGTTGTCCCATCAAAATTAGAGTGCATTTTATCTGCTCTGGAATACCTCACGCGCAATAGACTTGTCTATGAGATTGGCCACCATAAGTGAAATTTCATCAGGAATGCATGACAAAATAACAGCTAATTCGCGTGGCGCACTGCAGCATGTGACGTGGATTATTAAAACTGACCGAGAATATAAAAAGCCGAGATGGCCCAGTGGCTAGAACGCGTGAATCTTAACCGATGAACATGGTTTCAAACCCGGGCAGGCACCACTGAATTTTCAAGTGCTTAATATGAGTTTATAATTCATCTCGTGCTTGCGGTGAAGGAACACATTGTGAGGAAACCTGCATGTGTCAAATTTCACTCAAATTCTGCCACACGTGTATTCTGTAACCCGCATTGGAGCAGGGTGGTGGAATAAGCTCTAAGCCTTCTCCTCAAAAAAGAAGAAGACGCCTTAGCTCAGCAGTGAGACATTCACAGGCTGTTACTAAATAGCACGCAAACATGTATTACTATCGCAAAACACTTATATATATAATAAGATCGTAAAGATAAAAATACACATATTTTTATGCCTACTCGTATACCTATACACATACGACAATATAGTTTTTTATAATACAAATTTAAAGAAAGTCGCGGTTGCATTACGAAATACAATTTTTAAAGAAAAACATTCGCTACATTGCTTGAAAATAAAATAATGCATTCTGTAATGCTTGCGGGTTCAACTTAATACGCAAGCGATCCACTGTCGTCAATGACGTGAAAGGTAACGTTGGATTTATTGATAGTATCGTAATCGGCCACAAGTACCACATCGTTTTAAAGGAAATGTTTTAAAGCATTTATCAGCGACAAACAAGCATGGACGAAATACCAACATAAAAAATTAAGAAATGTTACTTGCATTGGCTCTCCTTACGCCTAAAGTTGATTTAAAATCGAATGAGCTGGATGTTTGACTACAGTCGCAAGCTTAGCATCTTGTATACTAAAAGCAGCTCGTCTCAAAGTGGTAATTATGCAATGTCAAAGATATTATTACAGATTTACGTGTGAATATGTTTTGACTTTTTAACTATATACCAAGCAGACTACATATTGATATAAGGATGCGAGTCTAAGCTTTGTGCAAACCAATTGGAGTAGGACTTTCTAATAGCCAATTTAATTACAGGCACAAATGTAGTTGCCGATGTCTATGGGCTGAGGGTAGTTACTATCAGAACATTCAATCACCCGCTAATCTTATACAAACGACCAGTACGGTCTTGTCATCTTGTTTGAATACAAGAGGTATTCTAAATCTTAGCACGATTTTACTTGGTGGTAGAGCTTTGTGCAAGCTCGTCTGGGTAGGTACCACCAACTCATCAGATATTCTACTGCAAAACAGCAGTACTTGGTATTGTTGTGTTCCGGTTTGAAGGGTGAGTGAGCCAGTGTAATTACAGGCACAGGGGACGTAACATCTTAGCTCCCAAGGTTGGCGGTGCATTGGCGATGCATTGGTTAACATCACTTACAATACCACTGTCTATGGGAGTTGGTGACCGCTTACCATCAGGTGGCTCATACGCTCGTCCACCTTCCTATGATATAAAAAAAATAAAAAAACACGTTCGCGGCAATATAAATACTCAAAACTTTCGCGCTGCTGTTGTTCGCTTGCTGTTTAGTTACAAATAATTTCTTTATGATTTTTTTCGTTTTTAAAATACTAGTAGTTTAAAGCACATGCTTCCTACCATCAGTTTTAGACAAAATTTAGAATACATATATATTTTTTTTCAGCTGTTTAAAAGTGCATTCGCTTTAAAAAAAACAACATTTAGTTATAACTGCAAAAAAAAATAGTTAGCATCTACAAATAAATAATTTTGGAATAACCAAAATAAACTAAACATTATTTAATAGCAATTTTTTTTGTAAAATGTAAAGCATATCTGTATGATGACAAAAGAACGCAACTTATATAGTTCGCATTGCTAAAATAATATACTTCCTTTTTTCTAGAAAATACATAAAAATTAGAAAGGCAAATAAAATTTACTAAATAAATAGAGTTTTGCTCGCAGTTTGTGGACATAGTTGGCATATCAACGATAAAGCTCTTGTATTATAACCCGACTATGTTTTTATATTAAATAATTTTGCAAAGTAAAACAAAAAAACTAATACAAAAAAATATATATTACATACTAATGCTTTTATTGGTCTAACTTGGGATTTGAGCCCAGAGCTGAGAGCCTGGAGGAAGAGAAGGAGACGGTTCAGAACTTATTCCACAACACTGTGGATTGCAAACTGTTCCAATACAAATCGGTGGATGTACATGTGACAGAATTTTATCACTGCAAGCGGGTTTCCTTGCAATGTTTTCCTTCAACGCCGAGCATGAATTAATAATTATAATCACTAATCAAACACATGAGAAGTCATGCTCGCTCGGGTTTGAATCCTCAAACTCCTAAATACGTGTTCAAGTCATAAAGCCACCTGGGCTCTTATAACTAAATGCGCGACTATTACTTAAGTATGTATGGTAACCAGTGCTTACTAAACATTGATTTTTATGAGAAATATTAACAATACATCGCCAATGCGCCACCTTGGTATATACTTTAGCATAGCCCGTGCCGGACGTTCAGCAGTACAGTTGTCTGTGCACAAATTCGCTCACTATTCCTCACGCTCATAATTCAAAAGGACGACAAATCCAATGACAAGAATGCCCGGAAAATGTCCAAACAGAGAACCAACGATTCAACGCGCTCAGCAAGGCATAGGCATGTACATATATACTGCCGACATTCAAAATCAACCCAGTCACCGATAATATCTTGAAAGAAAAACTCAGTAATTGTTGGCCGTACAGTAAATCGAACCCGTGACCTTGGCATCTTCAGCTATATACGATAGCGTGGTATGTTTAAACCTATTTACTCTATTTCGTTGGTCGCTAGACAAACAGAGCATAATGGTGTATTCTGCAACCACATTGTTGATAAAAATGGAAATATGATAATGAGTAGGTATAGAACTATAGCCTGGTAGGAATTTACCTAAATAGTTTGCTAAAAAACTTCCATATCCCTTGCTTGTTTTTCTTATCCATGGTTGAGTTGACGCGGCTCGCGCGCACCATCTCCGTCCAACGCACTGCGTCCTGCAGCTCCATGAATCTTTCCTGCAAAACACAGACAGAGACCGATAAATTAAAACAGTCCGCATTGTCTCAAAACTCAAATGATTTCATCTGGTGTAACTTTAGTCGTCATTGGTCAATCTTTTTCACTAAGTTGTTGTTGTTATCTTATTAATAGAACGATCAAAATGAGTCGAGAAATAAGTACCTTGTACTGGTTCCTCTCCATAAGCACACGCGCCATTTCCACCCTGGTGAATTTCCTTCTCTGGGCCATCGGCACATCAGCCTCGTCGTCTTCGTGCGCTCCTCCGACTCCACCACCCGCACCAGCTGCACCTCCACCGGCAGCGACAGCTTCTCGCAGGTGACGTAATTCTTCCTCCAGCTGCGACACTCGCTCCCGAAGCCTCTCGCGAGCCGCACTCAGTGCGGACACCTCCTCGCGCAGGATCTCCTGCTCACCGGTCAGTTCATCCACCTTCACTATCAAGTCGTCCTTAACCACGTTCAACGCGTTCCTATACACATAAATATTATAATATAGAGTCTTTTTTGGCATATTTTGAATTAGGTACACTTATAGTTGCGGTACAATATCTTTACGACAATATTATTTAGTGGCTATAGTAATGTTCCGCAGATATTTAATAACATTAATTAGAGATACATTAAATAGAGTATGTATAACTCGGCTGAACACATGCCTAGACTAAAGCTAGAACAGCTTCACAAACGATTGAATCCTGTAACATGTAGTATTCAAGTTAAACTTTTTGTTCGAAGGTAACTTGAATAACAATGATTTTGATTATGAGATACATACTACATAACTATTACTTTGAAGAATTATTCGTGTGAATAACCTTATTTTATATAAAAAATACTCGTTTCAACTTACTTAGTTGCCAATAGTTCATTGTTCTCCAATATGAGATTCTCCACTTCCTTCCCCATGCCTGTCGATAAAAACGAACAGAATAAAAACCTCATTTTAAATATGTCTCTCATTATAACTAAGAGTTATAATAAAATAATGTATTTATTTCATTTTCCTATTGATGATCGTAGAATAATTGTTTGAATCGGTGAATTTTAATTACCATTCAACACCATCGAAAAGATTTCAAATTAAATTCCTACATTAATGATAGTGTATCTCTAACAAGCCAGTTGGACTTGCTAGCCAGTAAATAAAGTATATAAGAACAATATAAATTCAAGTTTCGGTAACACGTCTTAAAGTTTACGACTTCCGATAATCAACGAAGGATGCGTGATGTGGAGCGCGAAGCAGCGGCCAACGGCCACTGACCGAGATAAATTTAATAACGCACATCCTTCTGCAATCATTACGATACGAATCGATTACCCTGACACGATTTGCCACATGCAATTCGTACGCATTACATACTATAACTTACATTATATTCTGTTTATCTTTGTACAAAAACCCAAAAAAAACAAGAAAGAAAAAATTGGTCCATTCAGATCGGTTCGATTACACAAAACAATTCACACACCTCAACCGCTCGTAATATAATCAAAAAGAGACAGCGAAGTGAAAACAGAAAGAGAAGACAGTAGTAATAATACATAATACAACTTTAAATAATAGGTTTCATGTCCGGTAACATCAAGTTTGATTGAAAAATCCATCTGAATCTTATTACAAACAGCACAATTGATAAATGAGGTATTGTTGACACACTTACGGCCGAATACTGAAACGTCATTTAAATATGAAGTGGGACTTAATTATTTGAATCGTCAATAATTTCAAAATTTAGTATGCGAAATTTGAAATTAATGGCGTTCAAAATAATTAAGTCACACTTTATATTTGAAAGACGTTTCAGTATTCGGCCATTAATCTCATTATTCATCAAACGCTTAATTTTAAACAAGTTTAGTGTACTATTAAAATTATTTAAAGCGCGATTGAGATGTGCATTAGCTTTATGATAATAAACAAAAGTTCGATTCAAATAAACTAAAATATCCTAATATATATTCACTAACTAAATGAAAGAATGGGGATGACATATAAATATTATAATAAAAAGCAAGCGCACGATATATATATACATATATAAACAATTATTAATTTAACGCGATCTGATAATTATAACGATTTTTACTCACCGAAGTAGTTATCGTTAACTGCAATGTCGAGGCAACGTATGTTAGAACATGGAAACAGAAGAATACTGCATTAGTCCAGGCACGACGGTAACGACACAGGCGGATAAACGCCGATATACTCTAGCTTGTTAGTAAGAAACTATTAGTTACTGTCCCGCGAATGAATCATATGAACACACCAATATCATTTAGGTTAAATGAAATATTAGCTTTAATTGTTAAGGAGATAGAGCATATTTCAGTTAAATAACACTAACACATGTGTCTGTGTATGTGTCACATATGGGACGTATTGTATATTGTCAGCTGCGATACAACAAACGCAAAGAAGATAAAAAATGAATGTATAATGATGAATGATGTATGCGTTCCGCGTTCTCTTACCCGACGACGCGTACTCTCCGGGGTGGACCCAGCTCCCTGGAAATTAAATTTAAACCCGTTAAGCGTACCTTTTGACTTTCCTTCCGATACTATTAAGGATTTCAACGATATGGATCGATGGATGCGGTTTCTTTGGATTTCAAAAATTTATTATAAATTACATATGGGCTGTCGCTGCCATACCTAATATACCTTATTGGTATTTTCTTTATACTAAAGGTCTACATTAATTTAATAAATATAAATAAGTTATCATATATGAATATTGAAAAGAATATTCATTGATTTGATAGATGACAAAGATTTATATAGATCGGACAGAGATGTTAATAAAAGCATCAGCATAAGCCGATTCATAAGGCATAAGTTAAATGGATTAATGAGAAATGACTATTTAAATGTGCTATAGTTAAGTTATGGAGGGCTTATGTTTATGTATTAAATAGAGAGACAGAGAGAGAGAGAGATAGAGTGAGAGAGAGAGAGAGTGAGAGAGAGTGTGTGTGAGAGAGAGTGTGTGTGAGAGAGAGAGATCAAGTAAAGTAAATTTCTGGTAATATACCTGTTATGTCCGCGCTCTCATCACCCTCCGCGATAGTAACGTCAGTATCATGGAAGGAGAGCTCTTGGTACAGCGTGTTCGCACTACGCTTCTCGTTTTTGGTCTGCGAGCGACTCCCACCAGTAGGTGGCGCCACTGGCGACGTAGCCTGTAACACCAATCACACGAAACAGTGTTGCGTGGCTTCATACATAAATGAAGGAATAAAAATATTTCATTAAGCCCCGATCCCATTGCACAAATTATTAATGTCCTATGAACAGGAATTTAATACGATTATTTTCATTTCCAAAAAAAAAAGAAAATTGTCGAAACAGTTAGCAAAAAAACTGCATTTGTTATTTTTTACGCATATGTAGTGAACTGATTGTTACGAAAATACAAAAGGAAAAAATATAATATGTCATTCTTTTATTGTAACAAATTTATTATAATGTCGAAATTATGTTATAAAAATAAAACGTTAATAGTAATTCATTGATAAGTGACGTAAATCGTTTGCCGATCACGTTTGAGATATATACCCGCATAAAACCTCATTTATATAAAAGGAATAAAAATAAATCAATTGACATGTGACAACCATCACCCTATGGCGTTTGTAAAATGCGAAACATTATAGAATTAACAATTGAACTAACGTTGTTTCTAACGATGTGCGAGAACAGTCTATGCATAAAATGTTACCAGTGCTCAACAATGAATTCGCGAGAGTGTCTGTCGTACAATTTGAACAAGGGATATTTGAAAGAGTGCTCGAACAAAAGCGAAGGCCTATCCCCTGTGTGCCGTCTACTGTCGCAGGTGCAATTCTTCACTCGGAACAGAGAAATGGCTTTAATCAGAGAGTGCGCGTATTTGTACACCGTACCGCTCAAGTGCGAGCAGTCTAAGTTGAGCTCTTTGCACTACTCGAGTTCGTGCGAGTGCGGTGACGACGGGTGCAACGGAAGTTCGCGGACACGCGGCGCGGGAGCATTGACCTTCACATTTGTATTTACATCTCTTGTAATTAAATAGTCATACACACACATCACGCTCGGTAATTATTATAGTAATAAATAATGTGTATTGATAACTTATAATAATTTTATCGATTTCGTGCCAATGTTACCTAACGTATTGTAATTGTTAATTATGCACCAATACACATAACTTTGATTTATTTCATAGATTAATAATGAACTTTGCTAGAATATATTATTATAATGCGCACTAAGGAACGTCCCATGTGTTTAGTTTTATATATATAATAATTATATATAAATTACCGCATAAACCATTAAAAATATCTTCGGTAATTAATAACTAAATAATTATAGTAGTAATTTTATAGTACTTTATAAACATACAAATAATGAGGCTGACATGTTTAAAATTTTATTAATTAAATTAAGTATAAAAAAACAAATTAAAGCCTATTGAAACATACAACTGCTACGTCTTCGAGAATTAGTCACAATTATTGAAACAAGAAATTAAATTATTATTACATTTGGTAAACAATATGAATTATAGATCTCTAATGCTTACTTGGCTGTGCTGTCTGATGGGATCAGTTTGGTGGGCGCGTTCCACGGTCCTTACGGCTGCTAATTCTGCTCCTACAAAATAATTATATTATGTTTTAACCTTTTATTTTCATTTTCAGAGTAATATATTAGATTGTAGTTTCACTCTACTGTTATTATATAAGGTACATAATCAATCACTATTTAAAACATAAAAATAGAAAAATGTTATGGCGATCTAAGTAATATCTCAGAAACAGTTATGGCAAGTATAGTCACAGCTACATGTTGAAATAGCATGTTTTCTTACCAATAGGGGGTGAAGGTGGAGAGGACGAGAGGCTGACTGGACTACCGGGGATGCTTTCAGTCTGCTCCACTGCATGCACTGAGCCCTCCAGAGAAGCGAACCCAAATGATATGGGACCTACACATTCAATATAATTAACAAACAACATTCCATAACAAAATACAGTACAACCTCGATATAACAAATCAGAAGGTAACAAGTTAATATTCGTCATATCAAGTAATTCGTTAAACTGAGGTTTGTTACATTGAAGTTAGGTTGATCTAAAATTTGTTATAAAGAGATAAAATAAACTGTGTCTAATTTTTTCGTCGTAGGATTTTCGTCAACATAAATAATGATGTTTCGCTTTTCTGTGACTGATAAGGATCTCCTTTTACGTTTCTGAGCCATTGTAACTCGAATCTTTAACAATAGTGACAAGCAGCAGTGTTTACATTACTTTCCATCAAACAACAATGATTGTTTTTCGGAAAAAATGTGTCGAAAACTGTCGCGATATCAATCACATAATATGGGATTAAGAATCATAATTATATTGCTGGGAACGTTATATAAAGGTTTTGGGTTAACAAAATTTATTAATTAGAGATATTTATGCTTGTGTTTGATATTACATAATACGTGCTTATAAATGAAAAAATTCCCACTTGACTCGACTCACCACTGGATCGCCCAACAGGATTGAGGCCAAGTCTGCCTCGTACCTCACTGCGGTCGCTGGCTGTACTCAACAGCAACTTAGTACGTTCCATATAGTCCATATGAGTTTTGAATAATTCTGTGTATCTCTCATGGAGTTTTGCATATTCCTGACAAATATATATTATGGTTAATATTGTTGCATTGAGAAGAATTCATATTAAAAATTATTCATCTAGAAGAATTAAAAATATATATTTATATTAGTAATATTGAAGTTCATAAGGAATGACAAAGATTAATATAATCACTTATTTCTGTGAGCCACATTAATACCTTTTTAAGTTCATTTTCTCGCTCCTCAAGTCTACTGGCATGGTCCAAGGAATTCTTGTGCTTGAGCTCCAGCATACGTACAATACTGTCCAGAGCCTCTAACCTTCCTGTTAGGTCTTTTCGTTCACCCTCATAATGATCTTCAGCCTCAAGCAGCTATGTAGAAAAACAAAAGCAAGTCACTAAAAAACAAGTTATCTTTTATGTATATTAGTATATATATATATTAGTTACAAATACCATAAACATTTCATAATATATTGTGTATGTCATGTTGTAGATTTGTGTATTTTTAGTTCTTGTTGTTTTATTTATCAAAACTTTACAAATGCTAATGATTGATTATATACCTAGTACAAAAACAATAAAGTTAAATTATAATTATTTCATCAATCAACAACATATTTTTAGTTTAATCTGAATTTATCTTTGCCTTAATAACATGTTTAGAAACAAAAATTTCAAAGCATCCGCTTTTAATATTATTAGAGATGAGGTTATTTAAAATTATGTAAATTAAGAATTGATTACCTTGAGATTGAAATAACAGAGTGGGTGACACATAATTTACTATGTTGAGTAGTTACACAATACACAAAATAACTTTTTGAACAAAAGTGAGTTATGAAACAATCATAGACAGATAACTACTGAACATGAATTAAGATAGCCTTGCTAGCAAAACAAAGGAATTTTAGTCAAGGTCCACACTTTGTGCATTAAAAAATAATGATTCATTTACTTACCTTTTGCTCAGAGTGTTTCCTCGCTGACTTCTCGCGCTCGTACTGAGTGACCAGTTGTTCATTATCTTCCCGCAGCAGTTCCAGCTCTACTTCGTGTTCCTGGTTGGTTTGGTATGCAGAGTCCAAGCACTCTAATACGTTTACGAGTAAAGGCATCAAAGTTTTAACGACATCCTCGTCGTACCGTGCTATCATTTTCTCGAACTCTTGGTAAATACTTCCTGCGAGGGATTGAACCTTTTCCGACATCACTACATGGCTATCTTCGTGAGTTCCGTATACGGTTTCCGCCGTGGCATAGCCACTACTTGCGCTATCGTCGAAATTCATGATTAAGCAGGTTATTGAGAAATTGCGACTACTTTTGGCAGAGACGTCTAATAATAAATATTACGCGAAAACATGATTAGTGCATTTGTGTACAATATTGTACAGTGACGCGATCGATTGTTATTTTATTAAATAGTTATTACGTGCATTACGATTAATATATAGAAATTTTCACGTAGGTGATGTTATAAATATGTAGATAGAGAAAGATAGAAAAGAATAAGGGCTACAATCACACCATTTGTTTGATTGACGTATTTTTGCAGTACTGCAAGAAAAAAAGTTCGATTAACAATTGACGTTGGAACCGTTTCCGGACATAGACAAATTTATTTTCCGGGTTAATTTTTGGTCTTGGTTTGTATCTTATGTATTAATAGCAATTTTAATAAGATTTTTATTCGTTAATACATTGTAACTATACTTCATTTGATACTGAATTTGTTTCATTTTTGGATAAAACGACATGTCAGCCAACAACTGTAGAAAAATAATAAGGTCTGTATATAATATATGATTTATTAATAACAATGAAAATCTCTTACAAATTCGATTTTTATCATTATATCAATCTGTCAATAGATCAATTTATAAAATTACCAATATTTTATTTACATGTGCAGCACAGTAGATCATACACTAAGTATTTCTTTGTTTGGAGTGAATACTTTTAATATTCTTCATATTCTCAGGAAATGATTTGTTGAATGTTTCTTTTTGAACAAATGTTCTTTGTAGTTTTTAAAATTACTTTAAACTATTTATATGTACCATAAAACAGAAAAAACGTAGTTATGTATCTACTGAAATTATTTTTCACGATTGTACAAAAAAAATAGCGATAAACGTTTACTATGTAGTTTACGTACAAGTATCCGATCGTAACTGGCTGACGTCAACAGATTTTATTGATTAACGTATGGGTACCTAGCCGATTCCCGGGACCGTCTACCAAGCAGGTCACGCATGCGTCACGTCACGTTAGTTGTTTTCAGTCCGGTAGTTCGTCAGTCGATATTAAGATATTAAGATTTTGGTATCAAAAGCTAGATATTTAATACGAACAAAGGAAGTGATCAGCGTTTTTAATATCTGGTTTAATTTAAGTTAATTCTTTATAATACGTTATTTCGCGAAATTCTCGCCTTCAGTTTCATTTGCATTCCGCACTAATTTATTAAAGTAGAACATTAAAACTTATTTTCTTCTGGAGTTGAAAATGTCGAACAAAAAGTCGGTTATATGGTCATACGTGTTATGGGTATTCTTTGGCATTTTTGGTGTCCATCATTTCTACTTGCGTAGAGATAGGCATGCCTTTGTTTGGTGGACAACTCTTGGAGGTTTTGGCATCGGCTGGTTGGGAGAAATATTTTGCATTCGTCGGTACGTGGACGAAGCTAATGAAGATCAAAATTACGTGAAGGAATTGATCAAGAAAATGTCGCAGAATAAGAAGGTTTGTAAAGGAATAATTTATTATATTTAGACGCTACTATAAACAATAAGCTTTAAATCAAATTTGAAATATGTTTTTGGATTAAAAAAGGCATGATAAATAGTCCTCAATATTAGTAAAAGTACAGGATATTGGATAATTTTGAAATGTGTACTTGTGTAATTTACTAATATTGATATGTTATAGTCTCAGTCAATCTGATGCTTATCTTTGGAATTTTCACTCTTTTTACTTTAAATTAAAACCTACGGTGGTGGTAAAATGTAATTAAAGCATACATGTCCGGTTTCTGAGATACTTTATGGTCGGTTCAAAAATTTGTTAGCGCTATCTGTTCTGTACCTTTAAAAAAGGTGTTATAATACAAATTAGGATATTTTCTGTTAAAACTTGGGTGAACTTAACCAACTAATGGGTGACATTTATCTGTTCCATAATTTTATTTCATGTTTTATTTTGTCAAGATACTTGCTCGATCCTTGTAAAGCTTTTTTTTAATTAATGGTAAAAAGACAATATTCAAATTATCAACTAACCGCTCATCCAGACTTTGTTCGAGTTAAATAAGGATTTTGTACTTGTAATTTTTAATCAACAAAATGTAAACATTCGCTAATCCATTTACCCATACAATACAATGCTAAGGGCATATAAAAAGGTATATGCTCAATACACAGTTTTTTTTTTAAAAGGTTAGATAGGCCGACAAGCATATGGCTCATCTGATGGTAAGTGGTCTCCAACGCCCTTAGAAATTGGCAGTGTAAGACATGTTAACTATCAGTTACATCGCCAATGTGCCACCAACCCTCGTAAGTAAGATGTCCCTTGTGCCTGTAATTTTACAAGGTCACTCGCCCTTCAAACCAGAACTTAACAAAACTTAGTACTGCTGTTATGCGGTAGAATATCAGATGAGTAGTAGTGATAGGTACCACCTGTTACTATCCAAAGGAACTTAGACAAAGCTCTACCACTGAGTATGATACAATGAACATGTTTTGACTAAACACAAAAAACATATTATTGTATTCATAGGTTCGGTCTGTAACTTTTATATATGAGTGGTTGCTCATCTGACATTTGTCCCACATAATGTGAGACCTCTTAAAAGAGTTGTCCTGTTATTTGTTTTTTTTTTCACATATAATAGTTTAGTGGTCAGAGCCACCTATTGATGTAGGCACAAGAAGAAATATTAACCATCCATTGCATAGCCAATGAGCTACCAACTTTAGGAAGTATAATGCTATGTGCCTCGTTCCTGTAGTTACACTGGTTTATAACTTCTGGTTTGCCCTTCAAACAAGAACACAACAATACTAAATATTGCTTTTTGGCAGTAGAATATGTGATAAGAGGGTGATACTTTTCCAGATGAGCTTGCACAAAGCCCTATGACCAAGTAAACATACAGGATACAGGTACAATTGAAAGGAACAGACTTAATATTTTCCCAGGTTTTTTTACCATCATACCTTTGGCCACAACTGTGATATTTTTCCTTTCAAGAGGAATTTATGTGTACATAATCAAACTATATTATGAAACTCTTTAGTTGCATTAAGATTGTACCCTTTCCTTTCGATTCTACCCTTGTTTTGATTGATTAAGTTGAACAAAAGGCAGTTACTTAAATATAATAGTTAGACATAGTACCTATCATGAATTTTTAGGTGGATATTGATAAGTATATACTATAAATATATAATACATTATATAAAGGTTGTCTTCAGTAACTTTCGTAACGCACACGAAATAATGCCTTATAAATTTTATCTCTCTTCCTAGATTGAATGAAATCATATTTAGTTAGGTAACTACGTCATCAATATCGATTCACGAGCGCAGCGCTGCGTAATGCATACCCTTTCGGGGCGCGGGGTCCCGGGAACGCGAGGTATCATGAATTTTTAGGTGGATATTGATAAGTATATACTATAAATATATAATACATTATATAAGGTTGTCATCAATAACTTTCGTAACGCACGCGAAATAATGCCTTATAAATGATATCTCTGCCTAGATTGAATGAAATCATATTTAGTTAGGTACCTACGTCATCAATATCGATTCACGAGCGCAGCGCAGCATAATGCATACACCTCCGGGGCGCGGGGTCCCGGGAACGCGAGGCCGTAGGCGGTGGTCCACGCCTAACGCCGCCTCTGGCCTTAAATTACATTATTGCAATTTTCGTAGGGATGTAGTTTTTTTTTTAAATTACCTAAATATGGTATGATTCTATAGATGAAAATTTATTTTATATCGGCTCAGTAGTTTTTGAGTTTATCAATTAAAAAAAAAATTAAGTTATAATATTAGTATAGCACAATAAGATTTTCATTTCATCTGAGTATGATGAGAAAATTAGGCTTAGGATGATGATGATTTTAAATTGAAATAAACAGTTTTTATAAGAATATTAATACAAATTATAAAGAAAATCACCTATGCAAACCATAATAATGATTTTAAGATTTTCTTCTTTAAATATTGGATGATTATTTTTGGAAACTCATTTACATTTGATATTTCGTTTTAATTTAATTTGTATAAATAATGCTGAAATTATATTTTAACAAAGATATATTTAATAAAGCGAAATAAAGTGATAAAATCTATTTCACTGTTTTTTTAATAAGATCTATCATAAATCAATTTTAAACTTTATTCCCTTAAAATTTACTTGGTTGTAGGATAGGCAAACAAAGGTGCAATCGCATCTGGGTAGATACCACCCACTCAGCAGATATTCTAGAGCTAAGCAATACCTCGTATTGTCGTATTTGAAGATTGAATAAGCCAATGTAACATCATCATTCCCAAAGTTGGTGGCTTATTGGCGATGTAAACAATGGTTAATATTTCCAACATCGCCAATGTCTATGGACAGTGGTGACAACTTAACATCAAGGGGCACATTTGCTACTTTTGACCTGACTGTTGGTTTCTTAGTTTAACAAGATGAGTATTCAACAATGTTTATCTGTTTCACAATACTATTAAACCATAATCTGTATACAATTAAACTGGGAACTTCAGAAACCGGGCATAAGTGTAATGTATTTACTAATCTCTATACTTTCTATATCGGAACTAAGTCCTTCTTTTGCATATTTTTTTAAATATTTTATGTTTTATAATTGTTATCTTAAACTGAATTGTATCAATTATACTCTCTTATTTTATTTTTACTAGGCACGGTTCTATCCTAGGAGAAAGCGTTTATAGGTTAAGGTAAATAAACTATGCTTTTTTTGTTTATTGCATGCTTATTATTGGGTTTGTTTTATTTTAGAGTTCTTTGTGAATATCCCGGTTCAACAGCTTCACTCAGATGACTATGAATGCAGCTGAAGTTAAAATGAGACCAAAAAAAATTATATATCTTATCTCTAATTATTCAAAAATTAATTAAGACATAAAAAGAAGTATCAAACCAGAAAAACAAGAGGCAACAACATTGATATACACTAAGTAATATATAGCATGGAATTATAAAGAACATATCATGTTGTATCCATTGTTGTATTCAATTGAAAGAATGATGAATGATGCAATGTCAATACTAACCATGACTACTATCCATCAGAATTGCTTTCCCGCTCTTTTAATAGAAACTAATAATCTAAATATATAAATCCCTATAACCTGAAAACTTATACTTTAAATCACAGTGAGTTCCTTATTTAGATACATTATAAAAATAACATTGAAATAGATTTCCTACTATTATAGTTAATAGTTCACATGCATCTGCTTAGACAAAAAAGTTTGCTTAAAAATGTATGTGATTTACTTAAATATATATATAAGAATGGTGTATTCTGCTTAAATAATGCTGTATTTAAGTACATTTCGCTTTGTTAATAGAAAACATGGCTTTGATCACATACATTTTTATAATATATATTAAATAATGATTGATTAGTCAATAAAAATTATGGTTATATCTCAGATATAGCAATACCTATCAACAAGCAAAGTGAAAACAATACTCCAACACAACTTTGCCTTGTACACATTACTTATATTTTGATGCATACAACATGATTTATAACAATCTTGATTCATTCATTACAAATAATTAATTCTTGTGAATACTACATGCTATACACTATATTTTTAACTAAATGAAAAGATAATGTCTAATAGCAATTTGCACAAAGATTTATGTATATAAAATGTTTGGTTACCTTTATTAATTTCTCTAACAATTTCCTATCAACATTTCGTCGTTTGTCAAAATATTTTCCATTCCAAAATATAAACAAAGACATTTTAACAGCTCATTTTAAGAATGGGTTTGTAAACTAGTATTTCCAAGTAATATAAAAGTTTTGACTAAATCATTTAAAACTGTCACACAATAATATTTAGTCAACAAGTTGGTTTGACATGTTGACTCTGGAACCACATCATGTATTATAAAATATAACATTGACTTAGATGTAATTTAATTAGCATACTAACATAGCAAATGCATAAGACTTAAGCCATTTACAAGTTTCTTTCTCTGTAAGATATTAGTGCGCTATGAGTGCTAGTCTGATCTCACATTTAATTAATAGCATGAGTTGCAGTTTGAAATCAATCAAGCTATTTGTATATACATATATATATTTCAAATATAGTGATGTGTTGCTGCTAACATTAGCCTGCGTGTAAAAATATAAAGTTCAATACATTAAAACAATACTATTTCAACAGCCCCCATTTTCCATGAACCGCTTCACCGGTATGCTCATGATTGGGTATTACTATGGTCAGATGATGATGGCCGCGATTCCACCTGATGAGTTTCTGGGAATTCACTCCAAATACCTAAACTGGCTCATACCGCTTGCTGCAGCTCTTGGTAAGTGTTATATAAAATTTTGTGTATGTTTGTCTTAAATTAATATTGTGGGGATATCATCAGCTTACAGCAAGATTTATTAAGTGCAAAAATTCACTTATGCATTAGGAAAATGGTACTCAGTATCAAAATGATTTGTTCGATAAAAAAAAAACAAAATTTCCTAAACTTGTGTATTGTATAGTTACAATAATGAGGATTTTCTATGAGCTCGCATTTAGAGTAGGACACATGAAGAGCCCACATTTAAAGTACAGTTGCCAAACTTTACACAACACCAATTATACTGTCAATTTTATTGTAGGAGTATGGACTGTTGGTAACATTGGCAAGGAGAAGGGTAGCTTGACATGGCCGTTACTAATGGCTTACGCAGCGTACCCGCTACGTTATTTTGTCTACGATGAGAGCCTCTGGTTCACTACTATGGTTTTGGCCTCGGCTTTGGCTTTCGACACGTTCTCGAAGAAATGGCGCAGGTCACCACCGAAACGTACCCACACCGCCAGGTATGCATTCTATTTCGATTTAATAGAATTATTGTAGTAAATAAATTCAGTGTAACACAATTATATATATATATATATTTTAAATTTTATATTTATATTTTTTGTATCTACTTCTGTTGGAGAATTTGTAAACTCCATTACTGCTGATTAATATATTTTTGATATTCAACTATTAAATTGATTCTTATTTAAATTCGTTATGTTTGTTTTGTTGCACAATATGTTTATTAATGTTTAGTAAGCAACTGACCAATATTGGGGGCAGTGTGTCAAAAACAGTTTTAATAACGCTATTGAGTTAGTTATATTCAATCAATATAATTTCTTGGATAAATATAAAATACACTATTATCGGTTTCGCTTCGGATATACGTAAATGTAGGTAGCTAACGGAACAAATTTGGTTACAGGCGTGTTGCAGTATTGGCTCTGTGTGCTGCTCTGTACCTTGGTCTCTGGGGCAGCTATCTGTACTACCACGGCACCATAACCGACAGTGAGGGCGATGAAGTACCCGTCTACGAAGCTTTACATCATTTCTTTACTAGCCCTTGGTAAGATTATATCACTTACTAACTAAAGATTAGGTTGCAAATTAATGAACATAACATACTATCCCATGGTTGGTGGTGCATTGGCGAAATAAGGGGTGATAATACATATTATAAGGGATACCTATCTCTATGGGTGGCGGTGACCAGATTTTTTTTATACCAGTGCATATGGCATCATAAAAATCAAAATCCACCAGCTATACTCTCTTTTTACAGTCAATATAAATATACTTAAATGTTGTCAGGTGGATGGACGTGAAGCAATGCCTCCTCGACACTTATCAGTACGCTCAGCATCACGGTTGGTACGAGGTGTGGAAGCAGATTATAGACCTGTCCGACCCTCACGGAGAGCAGAACGCATACAAGGTACAATTCTACTTCAAAGAATGTTTACTCTTATTTCGTAAATGGGCGTTTGTTCGTTATAAATCTGTTAGGTTATAAAATACAATGAACATCATTCGGTCAACTGAAAAAGGAGATAATAAAGAGTTAAGTCCCCCATCGACTTAGAACGTAGATTCTACCAAGAAGATATTCGCTAATAGAGCTCCAAGAATGTGAACTGTTCTCTTTCTCTAAACTAGGACTTCAGCTCCGGAATCAATACAATGTCTCATGTCTATCTTCGGTTCTGCTTAGTACGGAGCTGCACTGACTTGTAAATATAGGTACCAACCACCGGGCTCAATTATTCAGTCTCTGTACTGTCGCAGGTACTCGACTTATCCCGCGATGCAAGCCAACAGGAAATCACTACTCGCTGGCGTCAACTGTCCCGTGAGAACCACCCGGACAAAGCGAAACCGGAACATCGCAAAGACGCCCAGGAACGGTTCATGGATATCCAGCGCGCTTACGAGATACTCTCCAGCAGCAAGCACCGACGTTCCAGGCGTAACAAGAAGGACAACTCGCACGAGTAAACGACTCCTACACTTAAACGAAACCTATCTTATCGAACTTAACTGTTGACTGTTAGACCTTTCTCATACCACTTCAAATATGTATACGTAGAATCGAACTCATTACTGATTAATGTATTTTTGATGATCAGCACGGCTATTTTGTAAGGACAAGTCTCGATGCGAACCGCTGTATGTCAAAGTCGTCGTGAAATGTCATCAAATGGTATGCGACATTGACAATAATGTGTAAGACGTTTGTAGGACAGACGCAACAGAATGGCGTGCCGACGTTTCACGACTGACGACGAGTTCTTACAGGATAGCAGCGCTGGGGCCGAACAGATCTGTGTGTTAGATTTTAACTCGATACATTTATTGTCTTGTTACATATTAAGATGTTACTGTGTCACTGTATGTAAGACACTAGTTAGTCGTTCCGTAGAAGTAGCCGAATTTTAAATAAATATAACGGATAGTTTACCACGCAGCTAATGCTTGTTACTGTTGGTTCCATATTTACTATTCTCAAAATCAATTCAATAGTTAATTTTGGTTGTATCGTTATGAGATTTTGCAATTCGATATTCATAATCCCAATTATTTCAGTTATATTATTTATAAAAATAGTAGTAATATTGAAGATCGTATATCGTTCATTTGCACTTTCTGATTGCACGTCAATAGCCCAACGGTAAACAGTCGGTCAGCGACGTGAGAGTCGCAGGTTCGATCCAGTTATCTCTAACACACTGAGGAATATTCCCCTCCGATGAAATAACTGGATATATAAAATTGTTTGTCTAGGCTCTGGCGTTTTATGGATTTTTATTTTATTTTTACTTATTTTGACAAATATATATGATTATGTTTAAATATTTCGACTTAAAGTTAAGTTAAGGCGAACTATCCGTATTAGCGTTTGTGAGAAAGGTCGCACTCGTATTAATCATTCGCATTTATTATGCCAAATGTAAGTTAGGATGTTGAGAACATGTACTAGACTAACTTGCATTATTATAGTGAAGTTATATTGTAGTGGTTTATTGAAGTTTATCATAACTAAAATGTATTCTGTCTTTTTCTTGCAAAACTAGTACATTGTCATGAAAAAGGTGGAAATGTTCTAGCTAATATAATCTTACAATAAATAATTAATTCGTAGAGAAAAGAATATAAATTATCCCAATCTTAGGTAATAACTATTTATTATCTTTGTTATTTTAATAATTTTTTATACTTTAGTTATCTATGTTTTGACTGAGATTAAAAAAAATAATTTTGAATCTCAAACTTCGAAATATATCTTTATTTATGTACTTAATTAAGGAAATTAGGATGTTTTGTTCCATGGGTATTCAATTGTATTCTAATAATTTTATGAAGACTTAGTAAATGCTCAATTGACAGGTACATTAAAGTTACCCTAAGCATAAATTAAATATTAATGTATTAATTTGTAATAATTATACTTATTTCTTTTAACTTTTTGTATTAATATACTTTATTCTATTGTATTAAATATTCTTTCAAAATACAGGTTGTTTTATTGACATGTAAAATGCCTTAAAAATGTGAAATTCAGTTATTGGAGTTCGTAACGGTGAAGTTATTTCGAGAAATTTTGATAAAAACGTCACCTCCGATTGTTTATTAACAATAGTTAAATCAAAAAATAATTATTTCAACTTTACGGACCTCGTAATTTGGTGACCTCATGGGTTGGTGATACTGTGATCACTTGGATATTTATATGAACTTGTTTTTAATAAAAATGAAATTCATCCATAAAAAGGTTTGAATATAAATAAATATTGCATTTCATATAATGTCATTTATTTTTTAAATGACTTGCTGAATATTTTGTAATTGATTAAAGTTGCAATTACCGCTGTACGCAAACTAGAGTTCGGACGTTTAGCTCAGCCATCCTGTAATCCAGATTGTCACTAGATGGACTTTTTGTTTTATTTTCAATTTTAACTTTTAATACTAACCGCAATTTATTCAAGTATATTGAACCATTCAAAGACAAACAAATATATTAGGGTAAGGTTTTACGGTAGCATAAGATCCCGTGGCGTTCCTCGGTAAGACGGGAAGGGTAGGCACCGCTGCTTTGTAGGGGGTATTCCGATGACCGGGGCGCTCTCGGCGCTTTAGACACCGGCGAGCCCCACATCATACCCTGTAATGCGTTTATGAAACGCGTTACGCGTTTTTCCAGCGTTAGAAAAAGGCTTCGTTTAAAAGCTTATGTATAGGCTTTGACTTAAAAAATTATGTGTAATTTATCTCATTACATACAATAAATTATCTTATGAAAGTACCACAAGGATATGAAACATGAAATTAATTAACATCCTCAAATCGGGCGAGGCATTCTGCTTATGTATATATGCATATAGATACCTGCCCTATATAGCGATGTGGAAGGTGTCACCCTCCTGCCATGCGTGTAGTTTATTGATTTTCGCCACATCGGCTTGGGGAAATCGACAGATTATTTTTTTCCCGTTATCTTAATCAAATTTATAAAAATGATTTATGTTCATTGAATAATAATATACTAACCACGGTCTTGTATACAGGTCTTGCATCATCATTAGGGGGTACGTCGACTTAATGACGCTGTTCAGTTCAATATACGGCCGTCAGAGGCACGACGATAGGGGCGTGCTGGATACTGATACTCAAAAAAATATTGTACATGGAAGATAAAATTATACTATTCGTCCAAAATTATATTCAAAATGTTACTAAAACAGACGGCGCGAACAAAGTCTGTGTAGTAGGCGCAGGATTGCAGGGTGGGTGATTGGGAGGGGCTACTGAGTCAAAGATGCGCAGGGATGTCACCGTCAGCGTCATCGTCAGCGTGGACGAGCATATGGGCCACATGATGGTAAGTGGTCACCAGCGCCCATAGACAATGACAACGTAAGAAATGTTAACCATCACTTACATCGCCAATGCGCCACCAACATTGGGAACTGAGGTGTAATGTCCCTTGTGCCTGTAATTACACTGGCTCATTCACCCTTCACATCGGAACACAACAGCATAAAGTACTGCTCTTTTGCGGTAGAATTGACGTGTCCTATCTGTACGGATAACTTTTCATAATTTCTGATTGTCATATGAAATGTCATGTATAGTAGAGAATAATATGTTTTGGTTGGTTTTAGATGATGTTTTGATAAGTCACGCCACTATCTCCTTTCTTCACAGTTGATCGATTTTTACATGTTTTTAACACGAAAGACAGCATTCCTGAATCATCACAGTTTCGGTACGTTCGATCGCAATGAGTGCAGGGGAGTGATCAGTGACTAAATGAGTTGATGCCAATCGGCATCTGTTCTAGTACGTTAGTAAATTATTGTTCAATGTTTTGTCAGTGTTTGTGTGTGTTATGTGAGTGATTTTTTTTGTAGAAAATTCAATTGCTGAACTCGTTATTTTTAATTCAATAATATTCAATAATATTATACAAATGAGTAGAAGCATTATTACTTATTATTCTATTTATGTATAATTATAATTATTTATAATAATGTATAATTATAATTTTAATATAATTTTTTGAATAGGTAGGCACTCGCGACTGAATCGTACTTGCATCAGGCATGGTTTGTAGTAACTTGTATGCATTTCTTAAAGAATAGTTACTATTGTATAGCGTAGAGTATACATGTCTACAAAATAAATAAAATAATAAGTATGTATACATAATCTGTGTATTTTTATATCACCGCGGGTGGCATGAATGATATGTTGAAATAATTAATGTGTATCATGTTTGTTTCCCAATATTTTTAAACATTAAATAAAATCATGATCAATTTTCGCGTTACATATATATTCGGACACTCATCCTACATTGTAAATAATGTGTTTTATGTATGGAACAAAACGATTTACTGAACGATTTTAATGAATGTTTACAACCTCGTCTACCTACCTATACTATAATTTAAAAAACAACAAATCAGCCACATTTTCTTTTACTATTATCAGTATCGAGAACAAAGATAAGTAAAACCAAAAATACGTCTTTCGATATTAGGCATGGTAACAAATAAGCGTGGAATATTTAAAAAATATATTCCAAACATGCTGAAAGCAAAAATGATATGCTACCAAATTTCGAACGTCTGTCAATAATTTATTTCCAAATAATATGAGAAAGGTGTCCGAATATTTTTGTTACACAAATTTCGAAGATATAATGTTAAATCGTTAAAAAAATATCTAAAGACTATGTCTAAATATAATTTAACGACTCATTATTGTTAATTCATCCATAATGTGGTGTCCGAATATTTTTCTATCTCACTGTATTTATTTGTATTTGGCGCGAAGTGAAGACGGTTTGTGTGTATAGCAAGCTGATAAATATAAAATATAGTATAGTTTTTTAGTTTGTAATATCGACCTTACGTCGTGAATTACATTACAGATAGTTTTTAAGCCTTTTTTATTTAACATACAGTACTGTGTGTTCTATAGAAATACAAAGGCCAATACAAATAAATCATATTGATACATATCAATCAATAAAAAGTCTAAGCCCAAGGGTTTTAAAGGAATTTGATTTTTGAATACTCGCACCTGAATCGTACTTACATGCATGGTTTGTTATCACTTCTATGCATTTTACAAAAAAAATATGTTAGAGATATTACGATTTTACACTGTCCGCATTCGTGTTGCTATTAAATATGTATTTCGTATTATATACTTTTACTTATAAACTACAATATATAGTTAGAAACGAAATAAGTTAAATACAAACGCACAAGTCTTCAATTTAATCCATTTATTAAGGTACATGTACCATAAGTCATCACATTTATCTACACATTCAGAATAATATGTTAGCCATTTAACACTAATTTTAAATTTGATTGAAGTACATCGCACATGATATATTATGTAATATAGACACCAACTAATGTTACAGTTAACTGCAAATTTACATCCAGCTGCCATTTGTTGTTTCTGCCAAATCATTTCGTCTGTCGTATTTGCAGCTATCTGAATTCCTAATACAATTAAGTAGGTATATTAAAACGGCCTTATTCATAAATATATTATACGTATTTTAACTAAGATATATTTTGTTTCAATCATTTAATAGACGTAGCCAATTTGAAAGGAAATAAATAATATTAGTTAAAATACAGTCATAATATATGTTTATGAACAATATCTAAGTTTAACATCGAATATATGGAAATGCTTTTATAATATTATAATATGACATTTATAAACGCTCGACTAATCACTAAGATTTCATTTTAATCTAATTAAATGACGATAAAACTTTGTGATAATGAAAACAAATTGGATTGATAAACGAATCATGATATAAAAACGCAGGTTTAATTCATAAAATATTTAACACGAAATGGCACACATTGTATACAGCTCTTCAGCTCCGATATAATCTTGTTTATATTTGTATTTACATTAAACATATAACAATGACTCGCAAGGCATACGCTTTGCGCGTGTGTCAGAAATATTTTTTTAATCTATTAGATTTACAATAACGCAATGAAATAATAATATTTACATTATACATGGCAAACGAAGGTTTGGTCGAATATTAAATAAAACTTATTCAACTATGATATACGTTACGACGATTGCATTTGAATTTGCTTGAGCTTAAGTTTATTGTGCTAGAGGCAGTGATTATTGAAATTAGTGTCTTTTTTATTAAGAGGGAATTCTCGAAGTTTTATCTTTAGTGTTTAAACGATAATTAACAATACGGTGCGTTTAGGGGGACTTAACGAACAGAACGGTAAATATTACAAAATAATACAACGATATTGGAATGTAGGCAAGAAACCGTATGGTATTAACTAATTAATTGTTCCCAGTACTGGCAAGATCTCGAAATTAAATTTATTTGTAAATACTTTATTCGTTAGGTATCTCTTGGTCAGATGGAGTTTACTTTAGTAGATATTATGGTTAGTCTTGTAAGCATGGCCAGCGCGGATCAGTTCGATCTTCTGTTACGTATATTACCAGCACCACTAATACAGAAAGTAAGATTATTCGTACAATATTGACATAAACAAATAGACAGCCCAATAACAATGGCAATGTCGTTCAATTTTTTTTACAGACCTATTGAGCGAAATAAAAATTTGAATGTATTGTAGTATTGTAATGTAATTAATCTAATTATCACAGTTATAAAATTAAAATAACATTTACTTATAATTATAACGTCGGGAAACATAAACATAGCCTTTCTTAAACTAAATTAATAAATAACTTATACTTTGTGAGGTGCTTCTTCGTACAAGCAACTCGTGAAATATTTTTTACATATTATAGTTTCGTAACAGTTTTTACAATAATTAAGTAGAAGAAATAACAAACTGGTTTAATAACTACGATAAATTTTTAGTTAAATGTTTTTACAACAAGCTAACACTAGCCATCGCATAAATGGCACAAGAGGCGCTGGTGCGCCGTTTACAGTAAGTAGTCAGCAATCCAATAGACGAGAGATCAGTTTGACGCTATGTGTCAAGAGTCGCAGGCGTATGGCGCTTACACTGTAGTCTCGTTCCGCCTCAGCGGCTGTAGCTCGCGCTGCAAGTCGTTGTAGTACTCGTGGTCGGACATGGATTCCTCTTCCACCGACTTCTGCGGTAGGTACTTGCTAGTGCCCGGTGTTGGTGTGGTTTCTCCCGTGCTGCTCTCGCTGTTGCCTAATGATTCGAGCGGCACGGGCTCGGTCGGGATGCCTAATGTCTGCGGAGGTATAGGCATGTTTTGCTCGGACATTAGATATTCAGGGTTATCGATGCACCTTTTAGTTGCAACGAAACCACTGTAACGTAAGTCCTTAGCATCGTTACCCTCTCCAGCTTCTCCAATCAGGTCCATATAAGCCGACGCGTTCTGGGTGTGTTGTGGTGACGGCATTAGATAGTCATCTTCGTCCAACGGCAAGTTAAGTTTGAGATTTCCAACTTGCGCTTCTTTCACCTTCGAAATGCTATCAAACTTCGTTTCCATGCAGTCTTGTCTTCCTTTCATCGGGTCGCTACAGTACCTAGAGTTCGAACTATCTGATGCGCATACTCCATTATTATAATAATGGCGTATTTCGGTCCCATCAGGGTTTCGGGAATTATTATATCGCAGTAGGTCTCTATCCCAACCTTCCGATCTGTTAGAAGTATCAATGATGGCACCCTCTTGACCGGTTATGTTGTTAACCCAAGTGGCGGATGCGCATTGCTTGCTCGACTGCGCTTCGATCGTAACTGTCGTGTTTGTTGTCGTTGATCCAGGTACAGCATTAAACTTCGGTTGCAAATACTCATCTGCTTCCACCAACGGTTCAGGACCGTCCATGGCTGAAGAGAGATTTCTAATCAGTTCCTTTTCATCCTGTAATTAAAGTTAAATTGTTACATTAAACAATTATATAGTTTTATGTTGCTGCCATACAGAGTTTTCAAACTAGAATAATAAACCTATCAAGGAATTTCGTTACTTGTGACATAAAATTATATAAAATAATATGCATGAATTCTTGCTGTTACACTAACGATTTAATAAAAAATAAAACATATCGCACTTTGTATATTAATTTCTACGCTTCCACCGAGATAAAAAGCGAGTATCAAGTGTCAAGCAGCGTCAATCTAAAATATTTTTCTATTCTTTCTACCACGTGTCAAACTGTTTTTAAATGATATTCAAAGATTAATTCTTATTAATCGAAAACGACAATATCTGCTACTTAACATTCTATATTTTATGACATTTATGTAGTTAAAGTTTTAAGATGCATGTTCCACCTACCTTGGGAGCTAAGATGTTATGTCCCTTGTGCCTGTAATTACACTGGTTCACTCACCCTTCAAACCGGAACAAAAAAGTACAAAGTACTGCTGTTTTGCGGTAGAATATTTGATGAAGGGGGGTACCTAACCAGACGAGCTTACACAAAGCTCTTCCACCGCGTAAAATATATAACGAATGAATACAAAAAATATTTTTAAAACATGTTAGTATTAATATATCTGCAAAGGGGTTCATAGTTGCATATGTGATACGAGTGTACTGTAAGCTGTGGAATTGTCTAATTTTTTAGTGTGACTTGCTAATGATTGGTTAAGGATGCTTACTAGAATTTTTGTTATTAAAAATGATATATTATTAAGTAATCACATTTACCTGAGTTGAATAAGATGGGAGTCGCATAAATTTATCTCCAGGAATGACCAGGTAGCGTCCAGGGTCGCGTGCCATTTCAGCAAATGTATCAGCAAGTTGCTTAAATGTTGGTCGGCTGTCTGCATCGAGCATCCAACAAGAAACCATAATACAGTAAATATCCAATGTGCAAATGCTGGGTTGTGGTAATTTAAGTCCATTTTCTATCAGCTCTGGAACATTTCTAGCTGATATGTTAGCGTAAGGTCTTGCTCCGTAGCTTAAGATTTCCCAAATAGTCACACCAAAAGCCCAAACATCACTTTTGTGTGTAAATATTCTGTGTTGGACGCATTCTAATGCCAGCCATTTTATAGGCATCTTACCTCCAGCTGCTTTGTACTCATCTTCATTAATATCCAGTAACTTTGCCAATCCAAAATCAGTTATTTTAACACAATTAGGCGTTTGTACTAAGACATTTCGAGCGGCTAGGTCTCTATGAACTAACCTTTTTTCCTCTAAATAAGCCATACCACGAGCAATTTGAGTACACCAATTTAAAAATGCTTTGGATCCTATTTTCTCTTTATACGTCCTTACATAGTCCAGTAAACAACCAAGTGGCATTAATTGCGTAATTAGCATCATCTGATTGGTCATGCAAACAGCCAGCAATTGAAGTAAATTGGGGTGTTCAACACTAGCCATTATATATGCCTCTTCCAAAAATTCCTTACTAGAATTTGCTCCTGTACCTTCTTTTAACACTTTGATAGCAACGGGTATTTTAACATTTTCACCTTCAGGAACCCAAACTCCTTTATATACTTTTCCAAATGCACCAAAACCTAGCATACCTCCTCTACGAAGTTCAGCTTCTTTAACGATTCTTAATTTAGCGAGATTCGGCTTGACATTAGTTGGTCTTAATGGTTCATTATCTTCACAACCAGTAAGAACCATAGTCATTTTAACAGCTTCTTTTTTAGCCTTTGCCTTTTGCCTACATGTATAACCAATTATAGCAAGAATTACTAGTAATATGAGCGCTAGTACAAGAATCACCACTATTACTGTAGATATCTTTGCTGTAGCCATATTAGGTAGTCCATTGGCTAATGCTGAACAATAGGGCTCATCTATAGGATTTTGCAGGAGCTCATCAAAATAAATCTTATGTGGTATGTCCATAGGACAACTATCAGTACAATTAAATTCCTTCGAATTTGAGTCGCCGAGAAATATTTTTAAATTTTGGCATTTGATACAATCCATTGACGTCGGTCCAGTACAACCTCTACATTCATGATGGCAAGGAGTGCAAAGCCGATTGACGTCATCGGTGAAGTGATCCGAGGGACACTCGTCTTCACATTGATCGCCTCGTTTGAATCCATTACAAACTTGACATACTTGTTGATGTATTCCAAAGCCTGTGCATTTGTAACACAGTGGGTGACATTTCCTGCACACCACTTTAACTTTTCCTTCAAGGGGCTTTACATTACCTACCCACTCATTATAATATCCATCAGGACAAGGTTCGTTTTCTTTTAGACAACTCTCGACAGTTGCTTCGACACTTATTATAGCTTTCTTACATGAGTTGCATCCTCCCTCACCTACAGTGTTATTAGATCCCGTGCATCCATTAAAACAATTCTGGTGACAGGGTTGACATGTCCCATTTTCGGTTGCGTATCTAGAAGCTGGACATACTGCGACACAGTATGGCCCATCGCGCACGTGCTTACATTTAGTACAATTAGCTCTCGTCGGTCCCGTACATCCATCCAAGCACTCCGCATGGCACTGCTTACAAATTTTCGTACCCGCCTTATACAATCTGAAATAATATTTTTATATGACCTGCTATTCAATAATATAGGTATATAAGTAATATTATGACAAAAAATTATAGAGGAGCCTTAATTTTGCAATTTATAATATAATTACAAAAATCTAAAAAAATTGAGCTTAGTCAAATTTATTATCACTCTGTTTGAGATTAGTTAAAGTTATATTTAACACTTAGATACCTACTTGTTATTATGATAATGGACGTCTATTGTATGTTAAATATTAAATCCGTCTTTTAATTATTAATATTGTGTAAAATCACAGAAAGTTAGTCAACAAGTATGTTGACTCTGTGCTGGTAATTATATAATTTGCTCATGTTCACATGTTAGAGGTAAGTTTACATTACTTATAAAAGCCAAGAAAATCGATGAAGCAGATCCAAATCTCTTATAGTGCAAAGGCAGAAGACGTATTAAAATATATGTTTTTTGAAAATACGGACGCTAATGCCAAACAAATAAAAATTGAAAGTGTAAAAAGTGATTATAGAGACATATTCCTATTGTTAGTCTTACTTCTAGGTCTATGCAACTCAAAATTATTGAGAAAAATATCAGCTAATTTCTGGGGGTTAGGACGGTTCAAATGGACGCACTTGATAACATGACGAAGTGACTGTTTTCGTTTTCAACAACTACGTCCCGCGATAATTCAGAGCCGTGGATGTCTGCGTCATGGATTTTCATTGTTTCTAGAATGATGTTGACTATCAATCTCAGAGGGAGATATGAGCAAATCATTTTTGTTTTTACAAATTTGAAGCTTAACTTAAAACCATAGCAACGAACATAATACTATAATTAAAATGATAAGACTAATTTATTATTCAGAGACTATTAAAAATAACGGCTAAAATATAGAAGGCTCAATAAAGTAAACAGGAGCTAAAATACATCCTATAATCTTACAATATTTTTCTTATCCTTTTTTGAGGAGAAGCTCGGAGCTTATTTCACTACGCTGCTCCAATGCAGGTTGGTGAAATAAACATGTGAGAGAATTTTATTGAAATAATACACGTGCAGGTTTTCTTACGAAGTTTTCCTTCACCGTCAAGCACGAGATGAATTGTAAACACAAATTAAGGACATGAAAATTCAGTGATGCTTGCCCGACTTTGAACCCACGATCATCGGTTAAGTTTCACGCTTTCTATCCACTAGGTCGGCTTTTTTATTTAAGACACCTATAAAAAATACAAACCCTGGAAGCACTGTGCAGTTCTGTATACACGTTTCTCCGAATTTGTAGTTTTCGCAGTACAGGCACTGATCTGGTCCAGGTCCCCAGCATCCATCTGATGAACATTCAGTGTCACACACCAAATTGGCTTTTTCTGTTAATGGAATAAATAAAACAAAAATGACGTGAATGATATGATAAACAAAAAGGATGGTAAAAAATAAAAAAAATAAATCGATAAATCGCTTTGCAAAAAATAAACCAGCTGTTAGTCGTGTTAGCAGTTGTAACATCTTATTAGAGAAAATATAATTCGCTTGCATTTGATAAGAGCTTATAATAGTTACAGCAATTTTTGAACGTCGCAAATGCAGTACTTAAATAAAATAACGAAAACTAAAATGAGGATCCTCACAATAACGCAACGCATAATACACTCACCACAGTTCCTTACGTCGCTATTCTTCTGAATAATTTGCTTATGGTCTTTTGACTTAACTAACTTATGCCATGCAATTTTTTCGGCGAAACAGAGCTGTCGATTTTCCATAATCGCTATTGCGCCAGAATTTACTCTTTTTAAAGATTTTAGTCCGAGCGATTTTAAAGAAGTTTTTACAATATATAGAGAGGCGAACAAGTTTTCGACTACTTGTCGTCCTCCAATCACTTCCAAGTTTCTGAAGTAAGAGAGATTAGTGAAATCTGGATGATGAGCCTGGACATTTAAATATCCGGTCACTTCGCGGACTGTATTGAAAACCTCGAGAGCGTTCGGTTCCATTTTTGGGTAACGATCTCCAAAAGAATAGTCTGGATTAATCTGCTGAAAACCAGTGAAGGTCATCTCTAGTATTTCAATAGAACCATCAATGATTGTGCAATCTTTGAAACTTTCAATGTTTCCGGAGTGAATAGGTTTTTCCGCTCGGCAAGTCTTCGGGCAAGTCACATTGCAAGGAATACACTCTCCGTTAACTGCAGTTTTATTAGGAGGGCAACTACGCACACAAGCTCCGTTGTCTTTTAATAGATGTTCAGGGCAGTTTCTCACACAAGTTGCACCATAAGCATATTTTCCGTCAGGGTTTGGCTCCCAGGAATAGGTAGTAGGGTTATATTTCTGCATTGGCGGGCATTCTTGAGAACACGTCCCTTCATCATAGAAATTACGGCATGCGAGGCATTGACTTGGTAATGGACCTGTGCAACCTCCAGCGCAGAAGGTATTGCAACAATCCCGAGGATTAGGTCCGAAGCAACGCCCTTGAGCGCACTGCGGGCTGCAATTAGTCTTTGAAAATTTTTGACAATTATGAGCCCCATCGCCCCAACAACCAGCTTCGCAGCTCGGATGACACGGCGGACAATCTCTCTCGGGTACACTAAAGCTATACACGAATACATAGGTCGAGTTTATGCCAGTTATTATTTCATCCCAATTTATAGTTTTGACATGGCACAGGTTGTAGTTGTTATAAATGCCTACACTACCCCGCAAAACATCGCGTAACGCGGGAAGTTCTAGTGTAAGAGCGGAAGACATGGTGACCAGCATAGCGAATTCTTCTTCTCGGACTTTCAATTTAAATAGTGTTCGGCCGCGAATGATCTGTAATTGCGGAAGAATGATTTGTGATACTCTGACATACGAAATTAGTACGTAGCCAGTCACTTCTCTGATGTGTTGCAAGAATGACAAGTCCATAGTCTCATTCTGAAGCCATGTGAGTTCTAGATTGCCATCGACGTACGTGCAGTTGGTGAAACGATCGCGCAAGTTTCTATAATGGGTGTCGCGATTTGAAGGCACCGACATCCGACCATTGGTGCCAATGCAAACTGTAATAGAAGAGAAATACATTTTAATAATAAATAATTAATCTCAATAAGCAATTAATATTAAGAGAACTTAAAATATAGCTACTTAAGAGTTCATCGTCATTATATATAATTATATATCATTATAATACATCGTATGCTATTTGACTCAATTTATTACATGTCAAGTGAATGTAACTTTGTCCAAATAAGGTATGAAACCATATGTTGTCTACAGAAGCTAGCGCAGTATGGTGGGCGGTCAGCGATAAGCGAAGAGCGACGAGCGGGTAGCGGAAAGCGAGTGAAGAGAAGAGGCGCGTGGAGTGAGGAGGCGGTACCATGTGGGCGGGCTGACGGCACCGAAGCCAGTTTTCTCTACTACGCTACACGTAACACCGCTATTTGTGATTAAAGTATGAAAATAGCCTACAATGCCGCTTTGTTATGTTACACGGAATTAAGATGTAAAACAAATGCGTATATGTATACGAATAGGAGACTATGAAACATTTTCATTTAGACAGTTTATTTTTATAATGCAAATAGCTATGTTAGCCTGCTTTTTTGGTTTTAAATGTTTTGTTTGTAACAGTTGAAAACAATCAAGTTGTTTAGGAATTTGTTTCCAAAAGGTATTTATTACTTATGTGTGTTGTAAATGAATTAAATTAACTTTTAACGCGCCATTGAAAAAAAAAGATCCAGTGACAAATCATATCGGCGAAATCGTCAAAATATAATATTTGAAGCTTCGGGGAAGAAAATACACTTTTAAAATGATTTCGGACATATTTGACATAATATCGTAAAACGACGTCAAGAAGTTTCTACACGAAGTGTTTTAAATCCCAAACTATTGTTTGTATTAATAAAGTTTACCTGCGTCTGCGTCGGATCACAAAAGATTTTTTTAAGCGCATTGTGACGTCGAGTGCGTCTGAGTGTACGGAGACGTCATTCGATACGTTGTTGACTCGAAATTCAGGTAATTTCGTTAGTCTTACTGCCTGATTTCAAATATTGGTCGGTAGTCCTTTGTGTTATGGGAATTAAACATCTTTCAACTGAGTTATGAGTTATTTGTTATGTCTTTTTCTAACCTACTCAGTCAAGGTATCATAACTTTTATTTACACTTTAGAATTTTACTCGACCACGATGGAAAAAGGGAAGATTATCATTGCAATATGCGTTGCAGTATGCGTGTGTACATATGATAGTATATTATTATATTTTAACCATTGAAATGTTAACTACGTTTTACAGTTCTACGTGAAATCAAAGGGTCTGATGTTAAATTAAATTCAACCTCCCAAAAAAACTTGCATAATATGGAAAGAAACAAATATATAATTAAATGAATGGTCTCATTCCCAAATTCCGAAAGCCTATATATATGTTATTAGGTGGCTTTTAGTTATTGTACAACATTTTCCCGTCGCCGCGTCTGTCTTAATGGGATAAACTCAATGACAACCGATAGGATTTACATACGGTTTTCGTCAAGGAATAGAAGGTTACAATTAATAGGTACAATAATTCATTCAAGTTTTATATAAACTGAAAGCTCTTTAATGGCGCGCTCAGTATAAACCTATAGTTATATGAATAGCGACATGAACGTCGCTTGTTCTATTCGCGCGAAGCCGGGAGGGGTACCTTGTTACTTTGTATACATTAATTTCACCCTTTTTTGAATTCGGTTTTAGTTTTTAAAATAAGTCTACTTATAAGAAAAATATATTCAATTGTCTTGATTATGGATAAGGGCATTAATGTTTTATTCTTAGTAGTACCGTTTGACTTTTATATTAAAAAGAAGTTCCTCTTTTGTCAAGTATATTTAATGCCTTCATTATTTGGCCGGGGCACGGTGTTCACGCCCACGTCATAATATAACCAACTTCAAACGTTGCTGGATAGTGCGGAACATGCTCGAAATTTATGACGGTTGGATTTGGTCGCTTATCGTGTGGGTAGTAGAAATCTGGTGTCCGGTCGACCCAGTTGCACAGCCGATGACACAAGTGATAGTATTGATGTGGAAGTTGCGACGCGCTCACTGCCTCCGTTCAATCACCGATGCAAAACAGATAAAAGCGAAAACGGTTAGTTTGCACGAGACTGCGTAAAAATAAAAAGTCACAATACACACAACTAAAAACGGTTGTCGACGTCCGATGTCAAAAATGACGTTAATTTAAAATATGTACGAATAAAACTATTTCCTGTAATCATGAAGGCAGGCAGTAATAGGGCAGGAAATATTGTTGCAATTTCCTCAGTGTGCAGTGTGTGCCTCTCCCTTTGCCGCGCAGCGACACGTCTCTACACACGGTGGATGCTCAGCGTGTAAAGCTCGGAGACTGGTTTGTCTCAGGCCAATGTTTTTATCCAGTTACTTACATTCTGAAGCATTGGAACCAGTTTTGATCCACTAACATTTCATTCGGGCAACGCAGCCTTTCACTACAGTTCCTTATTGTGCTCGCTAGCTCGTAGGGCGTGTTAACATTCCTACTCGGAAAAGACATGGGGACCATTTATAATATTCAACTTTTCAATTTTCTTGGCAAAAATATACAGATTATAAACTTGCTCTATATCGCTCTATATCTGTTGCTTTTATTACAATGCGTTATTATAAACATTCGGAAATTAAATTGTATTTGATGAGCATATTTTTTATATATTTGAAGCATAATGATACCATTCATACGTATGGGATGACTTATGCATTTATAACATATGTAGATTATTTAATGGAGCAAATTCATCTATTTTGACTTCAAAAACATTAATTAGAATATTAGTAAAATACAAGTTTTTTATACTTAATGATAATATTCGGACAGTTTTCAATAAAATATTCTTGTCGAATATGTGAATGAAGAATCGAAAAAACGCATCAGTATAACTAGATATGATAATACGCCGAGCGACTCAATACGATTCATTGATGACACCGTCTTCATATTTCGAAACATAATTATTCAATTTCCGAACGAGTTTTAATAAAATTATATGCAAAATATTTATTAAAATTATCATTGTTTTACCTTTATTCGTTACCTAACTCTCCGCTACCGTTACATGGCGTTCAGTAGAAAATAATTGTCAACTAAAATCCTAATTATATTATTATGAAAATATGTCATAATAACTCAGATTTAGTTTAATTTAACATTTCAAAAATATTCCGTGACACATAATTAGACAAAAGATTTAATTTATTTTTTTACAATGTGCGTTTCAATTCGAAGTCAATAGAAAATTCGTTTAATATGTTTATTATCATATGATGTACAATAGTATTCTTTGACTGCTTTTGACGAAAGCAAACTAAAATATATTTATTTTAATTCTATAAGTTAACATTTTATCATAAATATTTAATTATAGAATTTCATAGCATGATTATTACTGACCCGGAGCAGAGTTGAAAATGTTTTCCGGTTATTCAAAATATTCGATACATTATTTCGACATTCGGTATAGGTATCGACCACGGAACTATTCGGGTCAAAAACCTCCGTGACTTATAGAATCTTGCATCTCATTAGACTTGATTGACTTTGAAATTAAACGCATATTGTAAATTCAGTAATAAATAATTTATAATCAAGAAATTTTGGATTAACTAATTAATTTGTTCCATCTAAAGCCTTATTTATGCAACTTTTTGACGAAAATTTTAAATTATATACATGGCACATCAGAAGTTTATCAATGGATATAAAGAAGGAATATTATCTGAATCCTTTGTAAAAGTTAAGGGTTATTCGGTAATAATGATTAGGTTACTTTTACTTTTAGATGTTATTTTGCTTTTAAACTTAGTGAATGATATATTCGAGTAAGGTCACTTCGGGTAAGACCGGCATACTTTATTAAGAATTAAGTTTATCAACCATAATAAGCTACCATTACGACATTTCAGACAAATTTTATTCGAGGATAATTAAATATTTAGTTTACAATTAAATTAAATTGTGAAATTTCGTTAAGTCATTTGTTTATGTAAAAATCATTACTTTTGTAAATCAATGAAATTGGCGGATTTTTCTGACATGTCGGGTAAGACAGTATACTTTAAAAAGATATATAAATACGCAGTTTACATTATTGTACACAATATATATTATGTATGTATTTTTAAACATTAGTTCAGAATGTTCCGTCAAATTTTAAATAAATCGTTCCTAGCGTCTGTTACCTCAAAATGAGGTCTTTTTCGTGTAAAAAACCAAAAAAATAGACAGAGACAAAAGTTAAAAAGTATTCATTTAAAAGTATTTATTTATTTAATATTAAAAGAATATTAAATTCTCATCACAATTCAATCGAAGTTACCTTATGTTTCTTTCTCCAACAAGGAAGTAGTTTAGTTAACTTATTAAGTAGTGGAGCACTTTTAATTGAATAAAATATATTTTTTTATTAGTTATAATTTGTGACGAAACACGGAAATGTTAACAATAGGATTTGTTTTGATTTAGACCTTAACTTCCGTTTGTCTGTATAGGTAGTAGTAGGTTGTGAAGGTATAATATCCCTGTCTATGATACAATTAATATAATTATTCAAATTTCTTTTATCAATAACTTAACTTAGTTGAATATTAGCATTATCGAAAAATAAATGTTATTTTATTCAAAAATATATTTTACATACTACGGTTACCTACGGCCATAAAAGTTATACACAAGATATTTCTTCCAGAAAGAGCAAATCTAATTTTATATATATATATATATATTCTGTCACAATGAGGAGTCAAGATTGTGAATTATTAGATAGAATTTCAACTTTGACTTTGGCCGCTAATATAATACAAAAATGTGCCCATAGATTGACAAGTAATAATATTATATAATATAAAGGTGGTGAGCAGAAACGAATAAGCTGTTGATTATTTTTTGACTCACTAACAGTCTCTAATAGCATTGTAGCAAAACGTGTTTCTGATATCTTTTTAATCATCCACATCTAAAACAAGTTTACGATGTGGGTATTACTCTCACTAAACGACCAATTTGTGTTTCCAAGCAATAGATATAATTAAGAATAAACTACTATTTATAATTTAATTTTTACTAACGAGATTGCGCGTTGGTTTTATAAAAAGTTGCGTTTGTATTTACTTTGTCCTCTTTATCATATATCTATCCGTTTATCGTGTATTATTAATTATTTATATACACAGAGCTATGATTCCACGAAAATAAAATAGAGAAAATGTATTTGTGGAAAGTTTTGGTAATTGCCTTGAGTTGTCATCAAAAATTGTTACATTTGCCTTTATGTTATTGATTGTGACTCACTGAAATTTACAAAAACGAAAATGCTAACGATTTTTATCATAACAAATATTGAAAAACCTACTAATATCAGTATTTCAATAGTAGTTAAATTTCCTTGAAATGATTTTATATAAAATCTTCTTATAGGTATTTAATTGTCAACTTCTTTAGAAGTAGTAGCTTTATGTAGTAGATCATGTTTAAAATTCAGTTGCGTATTAAATACAAAAACATTTATAAAAAACAATGGCGCTTTGAAAGCCTAATATATGAACCGAAGTTTTATAACAATGTACCCATGTGCACGTATTTTGATCCTTGAATCATTAAATTAGCGAGTGAAGTACTGTAGTTACAACGTTGTGACCGAGAGTGGCGATAAATTACAGCAGTTAAGCATATTTACTTTAAGCATAATAATTTTTAGTTAAATAATAAAGTGATTTAACTCCGCCTGCAAGTTACTATTTTATATCATTGTATTAAATCTAGCTAGGTAGGTGCCCATTCCCGTATTTGTAGGGGTGAAATTAAAATTAATATATTTCAGTGAATGTGTTCATGTAAGTTCATACAAGCATTTTTAAATCTTCATTAAACAAGATAAAATTAAATTTAACCGTTTTCGGAATGTAGATTCTACCGAGGAGACCCGGCGAGAATTTCGATAGTTGATCTTTTTCACAAATTAAATCACACATGTATGTTAATTATATATAATTAAATTTAATTATCGTGAATAAAATTGAACGAATATTATCTTCTCGCTTTTTATCATCTATATAATCTTGTATTGAATAATATGGCTTATTTATCAATTTTTTATTAACATAACGTTTATTAATTGGGAAAATTAAATAAGAAGTGTTTTACTCCGTCATATATTCGTTTAAATTAATTATATAGATGTAAATTTAAAATAAACAACAGTATAAGGCGAGCTATCTATCCGTCCGCATGTATATAGTATATTTAACGCCAACTACGTTCGTAAGCTTTTGTTGAAGGGTGTGCTAGCTTAGATGAGTTTGTAGTATCTGTGTAGGTAAATATGGAAAACAACAAAAAAATGTTTTTCTTATGGTAATAGTTAAAATTAATTTTTAGTTGTGAACGAGTTCTGCGTAGGCGCCAGTATTACACATACATATGTAAATATAATACATATAAACCCACACAATAGCAGCTTTACACATTGATAAACATACATTTCTAATTTTGAATGTAACAAAAAAGGTGTTATTTTATTATTCGTAGAAGAATATTGATAGTGATATTAATTAAAGAGAAGTTACATACATTCATAACATATTAGTTATCCTACAATAACTAGTTATATATATTATTACATTCGTTATTTTAAAATTACTATTAGAAATACTTTTCTATGCTTTCGGTTTGAGTTAGCACACTACGTTAATTTATGATAGTTAGCGCAGCTCGTCCGAAGCGAGGTCTAAGCTGTTAGGCTTGCTGGGCGCGCTAATTGTTTGCTAAATTATGCTTAGGCAGGTATAGCAGGGATGCTATGAAGATATCATCAGCACGTGCTGTATCTCATTCAACTATTTAAAACAAAATTACCCTTTAATATGTTTCGAAGAATGCAGGAATTATGACGAAACTAAAAAGAATGAATTGTATGTAGTATTTCCTTTTATTTTTTTCTATAAATTAGCAGCAATACCGAGAATACCGTAGGTGTAACAAGTTTCAATATCGATAACACGATGTTATTAATTTTTCCTTATTCACGAATCGTATTTTAAAGAACGCCGTCCGTTATGGCTCGAGTGCTTGCGAATAATGCACCCACGCGCACCTTGCTTTCATTTGGAACCTTTTCAAAGAACCGGACTGGACGCTGAGAGTGATTGTCTTTGAAAACAATATCCCTGTCGAAGGTATAATAGTACGTAATTGTGGAGCCTCGCCTAGCCGGCTCTACCGCCTGTCGCTGAACCTCATTCCGCCTTACAAGCTATACAAACCTACGTCTGTTAGTTCGAGATAAGCTCTGTTTATTTTATTCCAGCGATTAGCGCGCTACGAGTCGTTATTTAACCTAAATGTTTTATGATATTATATTATGGCACTGACTCGGACAGTTTACATTTGATATGAAAATAATGGTATTTAAAAATCGTAACGCACACGTAAACAAGAACGCAAACTGGGATTTCGCAAGGACGAATCGAGGAGGTCCTTAGGATAGTTCCCATTAGCACGGATATACATATGAGTCGCGCCCGGCACTTACTCTTTCCTTTGACGAACTCGGAGTGCTTGTGCCGAGCGGGCACAACATGGTGCAGGCGGCGAGCGCGCGCCGCGCTCACCGCCGACAGCGGCGCCAGCGCGCCGACCGCGCACAGGCACCACAACAAGGCACGAGCAGCCAACATGCTGCGACATCACTCGCGACAAACACGGCCCACTACCGACCGCCGCAACCTTCCATCGTGGACTGGCCCGCCCGGTTTTCGAACCTCATCGTGCGCGGGCGCCGCCATAGAGATATACATGAATAGAGCGACCATATATTTTTTCTTTCGATGGGATTTTTTATTTTTTACCCTGATTATCATTATCTCAATAAATAAAAAAATCTTTAAATGAATATCGCATGAATTTAATTTTCAAATCTATCTTTTATGGATTGTAATTAAATTTATTATTTACATCTGGAAAATCAATTCATGGCACAATATAGTATATTATTATGTTTTGCTTAAGTATTAAAAATATGTATATGATTATATATTGAAAAAGTGTACAAGATTGAATTTTATTTCATTTGATTTATAGTTATTGAATGAGTTCTTAACATCAGTGTCATTAAAAGCGATACGAAATAAGGTATTTTCGCGGCATTGTTAAATTTATACGAAAGCTTTCCTTATGGCGCGTAGAAGCAGCCATTCTAATAATTTAGAGGTCTATGGTAAATCGTTTTGCCCTCCTACAAGCACAGGTAAGCGTAGAAACACGCACACAAGTATAGTAAGGTACACAGGTAAACGCAGGTATGCGTCGGAGTCGCTGCGCTGACAGAAAAAAGCCACGTAACAAAAGTTTAATAAGTACGCATTGTAGCCCGTGCTAGGACTGATACGAATAATAATTGAACTCTGTGAAACTGGACCTCAAGCCTCAGAGGTTTTTGTGGAGGCTGTGATCCGATCTAACGTCGGTCGAGCAATTAATATGCCGCGGACGCTGTACGCGGATGACTTGAGATATTTTTTACTGTACTGTACCGAATATACATTTATCGAATTTGATTTCGTTAAGATTAAAGCAATCGTGATAAATTTAATTATTTTAGAGTTTCATTGATTGCAAATATTTTTCATAGTAGTAGCAGACGCAACTTCTTTCTTTTGATTCTATATTCAACTTCATCTCTACCTACCTATATATATAAAATTATGAAGTGTATCTTCATAATTTTAAGTTAATGTAAATTAACAAATGTATGCATATCATTTTATTCGTTTATGTTACTGTCATATAGTAGATAGTAGTAGTAGAGGATTTATATTTTTAGTTTTCTTGAGAAGTACACGCGTTGAACTCTTTACGAAAGTCGAATACGGAGCGGCGGTGCGGTGCTCCCATTGTACGACCGAAGAGCCTGCTGAATGTTTTTTCAGGCACCATTGCCGGTTCTCTTACGTATTCTAAGATACATGATAATACACTCCGCAATGAATGTACTGGTGGTTTTAAAGACGCGTGTCGAGAGTTATGAAAATATTTAAGTTTGCGGTAAAGCCTTAGTTCGCTTAGCATTCCAGAACTGAAGCTTCGGTAGAGTTTAAAGTTATTTAACTTTACGCTATAAAGATACAACAATTGGAAAATTGAGTATTTTTTCATAAGAAAGGATAAGATAATTCCCTAGTTAATTATATTTAAACCTTTAATAAAATTCAAGCAAGTATTTTAGGCGAATATTTACTGATATCATAGAGATAATACAATACGCTTATAGTAAGATTATTGTTTAAATCTTCTTTCAATTTCTCAGAAGTTCTTAATGCTCGCTTAATCCAGATCAGAAATTAGTGTACGAATGTCACTAAACCATTGTTAATAATAATTAAATTAATTAGTTTATTAGCATTAATCAGTAACGCAAGAATGAATAGAGTTATTAGTTGTTATTGTGTTTTAGATACAATTAATGACAGCTTATGTCCGATGCTAGTTGCTGATAATGTACTCGTATATGAAATGAGAAATATTATTTCTATATCGGTAAATTTAAAGAAAGCTTATATAAAAATCTGTCTGATTTTTGAAACACGGTAATCGATAGAAAATCTTAGTACCTACTATATAAGGCTGCATTTTGTATTTTATGAATGTTTTGGAATTTTGGTGTATTGGAACAGACGACGTTCCATCCGTGCTAGGAAACTCCCGGATACTTAGCTCTTCTATCTACAACAAAAGCCCTTCGAACCACTTGACTGCTTTGTGTTGGCACAATGACGTTTTGATTTCTCGCATTGTGTCCGCCGCGCAGACGCGCAGGTACCGGGCGCCCGCTGCTTGCGTCCGCGTCTCCCTCCGCCGCAGCGTTTGTAATATATTATGGTAATTCTATTATGCTAAACGATGCACTTTGTCAAATTTGTAGATCAGACTAATTATAACATTAAGATCATTATTTGGCAAATGAAGTAAATGTTCATACTTTTTTGATGATAAAACAAAGTTATATCGGAATAGATAACAAATACACGATAAAATTTTAAGGGTCTAAATATTATACAGGTAAGAGATTAGTTCGTGCGATGTATTATTTCAGGGCTTTACATTTTTTTACACGCACTCGACTCAATTCATTTTAGAACAAAAAGATTGTAAAAGCAGGCGTTCAAGCCGTCGATTATTTGTAGTATCGTCAACATAAACTGTAACAACTAAATCAGACCATTTGTAACCAAGCGCTGAGTATCTTGGACGTATTAACAAGAGAAATTAAGCCAACGTGTTCGATGAAGCTAACAGACGAAGCCGCCACCTAGAGTCATTAAAAATTATGTTCCTTGTCATTAATATAAAACATATTAAACTGATAATTGCGGTGTATCATAAATGTTAGTAATAAAAAATGCATTCTTGGGTCTCGAGTCGTACCCCACTGCGCGAGGGCCTGTCTTTACGATACACGGTCTGGAGGTGAACGTGGCCTTTGACAGCCATTTTCGACGGAATAACCTCATTAATAAGATCGAATTTTAATAGAATATGCAGTGTTGTTTAATATAATAAATAAATAACGATGTGAAGAAGTTTTTTTCTAACAGAAATGTTAGATATTAAATATGAGGCATCTGCTACCCCCGACAGTTTGTTGTAATCGTATCGAGTCGCGCAGGTATATTAAGATTTGTTGCTATTCATCGATCGTTACTCGTTACAGATAACGCATCTTACATCAAGCAATACTTGTTCGTTTTGTTCAATAGAAATATTAGGCTTTTTAATTTCAAGATGTCTTGGTATATGAGATGAGTCAATTTTTTTCTATGTATTTACAATTTTAATCGAGATGATTAGACTTCTTTATGAAAAATGTATTTTTTTCTAAAATTGACTGGTAACTGACATGGTCGTTACACAATAATGGCTCTTAATGAGGTATGTGCATCTAGTTTGGATAAAGTATTCACTTAACGACCAATAGTTACTATCAGTTTGTCATAAATAACGACAGGTGAAATATTTTTGAGACACTATCTCGATAGTAAAATATATGGACTTTGGACGATCTCTTCGGGTTAAATACTATCTTAATCAGTCTATGGAGTCAACGAACAGCGTTTACCAGAGAAAAGAGACCACTTCAGGGGAAATGTGTTAATTCAATATAATGTTTACAAGTACTTTGTCAGCATGTGTTCACGAGCAAGACGTTGGAGTTAAACAAGTTATTGCGTATTACTGTCCTCGATAACAACATTTGCACGTGATAAAATATTCTTTAAATAAAAATAAAATACATCTTTTAATCTACTGCTGATAAATATGACAAAGGAGGGACGACGCAAACAAATCCAGTGTTATGCTAAGTATGTCTGCCTCGAGATATGCATCTCGTTGCATGTTCTTTGGAAGAGCGAAGCAATTCACATGGTAATGCCAAATATTCGTGGAATGATGGCTTCTTGCCCTGCCCTCTTCACCCCGGGCCCCTCATTTAGACCTTGCGGCTACGTTTACTTTTACGATGAATAACAAATAATTACCATTTTAAAATATATTAAATTACATTTGAATATATTGTCTACATGTTATTAGATCTTTAGCCCAGAGATATAATTTTCGAAAATGATTTCGATAAAAGTATGTAAATTAATGGCAAATATTTCAATAGCTAATATCTCTGTGTCATATTATAATTGAGCTAACGGTGCGACTGGTTGTGTTTTAGTTTACATTTTAGTTGTAATCAATTTTGTTTGAAGGTTTGTATACCGCGGACGTTTGACGTCCGAGGTAAAGTGAGACTCCAAACTGCCAAAAACTTTGGATACTTTTTTCCGCTATATTTGGAAGCACAAGCAATAGAATCAGTAATCAGTGTATGAGGTAGGGTTATTCAGATTTGAAACGATAGTGATCCGGTGCCAGATGATGCACTCCAGCAGCGGCGGGGCGCGCGACGAACGACTCGCGGACAAAGGCCTGTCTTGTATTCACACGCTTGCCACTAAAGATCTTTTTTGCGTTCGGAGATTCCGAACGAAATCTAAACGCGAATCGCATTGTGGGAGCGAACCTTATACTTAAATGGAGGACTTTTTTTCAAAGAAAAATTACGAATCGCAGTAACTTTGGTCAGGATTTATTAACTATACACGAAACAAGTTCATGAAATTTTAATACGAACGAATTTTACTCATGAAAACTACAGGACAAAATTACTGAACGAAAGTTTGTAAATAAAAAAATAATAATAATATCAATTTTAACACCGGCTCCACCACATTTACCTTCTTGGTCGTGTGTGTAATGGTATAGCTGGAGTTTGTACATCATGAATTCCATAGAAGAAATTTCGAGGCACGTCTATGTTTTGTAGATAATATTTTCGTTTCAATAACATTGTTTTCAGAAGGTTCAAAAATATGATTCTCATATAAAAAATAAAACAAAAATAAATACAAGAGTTTGTCGCACGCTCAAATGAATAAAGTGGACGATTGTAATCAAAAATAAACTACTATAAAGGTCGCTTTTGTCTTACTCGTGTCCACGACAAGGTTTTATCTGTCGGGCTGCGCGCTCCCGCGCCGAAAAAATTCTAAAGGTAGAGTGGCGCGCGCAGGTAATGTCGGCCATTTTGTTTGCTTTTTATATTATTATTTTTCAATAATCCGCATGTTTTATGGCTTGTTAGGTAGTTTGTTACGATTCGAGTTTACTAATTAAATAGCGGGAACTCCGGTAGCAGGAAATGTTAATTATTGGTTGTTATAATTTTCTTAATCGTTGTTGCACATAGTTGGGATTCAACAAAAAATAGGCGCCATATCGATGACTTATTAATCAAAAACGGTTTTGAGATTTTATTGTTATAAATATTTCAAGTTCTGCATGTAGCAGTATTGTTACATTACATAAAGGTACCTTCAGGAACGATCATTTGTGTTAGTAAATTAAATGGAATTTAAATATGCAATAATAATAAATTGGATATAGACAAGCCAAGATACTCGTAATAATTAAACACAGAAATTATCTGTAATGAAGACATGAAATAAAGCAACTTCCTTTGTATTTAAATACTGCGGTAAATATTAACAAATATAATTTACGGCCATTATGTTTTTATATCCTATTTGCACGGGACTCTTACTGTCTCTGTAGTATTTTACGAGAAAATAATGCTATATTAACTCGAATCGTATTATTATTTATTTTCATTATCATAAATAATTCAATGCGAAGTTGTTATTTGACAGGTTTTTGGCATCGTGATTATAATGTAAGGACCAATAAACGATTTTAAAAGTCTAACGGATAAATGTTAAAAAACAACTCGTAGCGATTCAATATTATAAATGCAGCAGATAGGAATGCTCTGTAATATATTATCATTAAACACGTTATATTATAGTGTTAGAGTTTTTATGTTCATTACGCCCCAGCCAAGCGCGCTGCTCGGATGGGTAACGGTAAGCCATACACCCTAACCCTAAAGAAAATTAATTTTCCACCACAATGTGGTGGGTTTTTTGCACATAATTGCCCAAACTGATCATATCTTTCTTTTTGAATAAAATTAAGAAATGATCTATTATATAGGAAATTGTTTAGACAGACAAATGTTATGTATGAATGTTTTTCAAGCAAAATTATAAGTTTCGCTATGGTAAGAGTAAAATATATCTCGTTCGGAAACCCGTTACGCGCGTTGCACGCGTTGTTTTAAATAAATAGGTATAACGTTTAATGTTTAATAAAAACAAAATCCCAAAATGCTAAGCAAAACACGTAATTTATAAAAAATGTAACGTTTGATGGATCACGCGTAGCAGCGCTGGTTCGTCACGGCTTGACTTATGCTTCTAGAATTGACATTTACCTACCGATTCGTGTGCGCGACTTATATGACATGTAAGCAGGATTAAAATTCAGCCTTATGACTTTAAAGGTAATGGTGTTTTTACTAAAAAGCATGAAATATGATAATCAACACTGGCCTTATGCACAACAGACGTAAAATATAATTTTTTGATGATATTTATATTATATTTGAAACATAGCGTATAGAATATGTAACCGAAGAGTGCGGGTTCAAATAAAAAAGGCAAGGGAAAGCAAGTAATATCATATACTTTGGGAAAATATCGTGAGGAATGTATTTTTTTGTAAATGTATGTGCCCACATAGCTTTAATTTTTGCGGTCCAGGCGCACTCAAAATACGGTAAGCTAGATTGTAACAGGAAATAACAGACGCCAGAAGCCATTACGGTCATAAAATTCTAATTAAATTGTTAAGATATTTTATTCTGTCCTTATTGATTTGTCAAAGTTAAATTATTAAATAATATACATAGACTTGTACAATTGTAACGAAGCAAAGCAAATTGTAAATAAAAACAGAATAATAGCTTTGCGATACCACAAAGTGGCGTAAACTTAAGTTATATAATTTTTATTTAAGTACGTTTAAGTGCAGCAAATGACTCTATTTGCTGCTGCACGCACAAGTAATAGTATTTTATTAACTTATTTTTTCAAGACACTGTATTTATTCTTTTAAAATTTAAACTCAAGTGTAAAATAAAGTCTCCAACATAAATCTAAATCTCTCCAAGTCATTCTCATAGACATTGTTACATTTTATTTTATTTTAAAAGCGTGCAAATTATCTAAATTTACGTTGAAGGGAACGATGTAAAGTAATAGCTTTCACTCGGGGCGAATTCTTTGGCGACTAATGAAAGGGCGGGAGAAATCGACGGCACTGATGCGGGCTCGCGGCTGCGTTTAGATGAAGATGACTCGACTTATGTGACCTAACATTAGCCTTGGGAAATAGCAGTATTTCGATTCACTCATCGGAATACTCAACATTTACCTTTCAGGTTTGTTTAGCGAAATGTGCTCGACATAGACGACGCGTAGCGATGACTGATGATGGTTTATCAACTACGGTGGTAACTAACTGTTATAAGCTTTAATTGAAAAAAGAAATCTTAGTTTTCCTAAGAATGTTTAGTTAGTTTTTGAAAGGGACGGACCCATTTGGTATTGTGCATGTGCCACGATCTATGGCGCTCTTTAATTATTATTTTTTATTATTTTCTGATATAATATAAATCCGATGGTATTTTAGGTTGTAAAACGAATTGTTAACGATGTTATTAAATAAATATATCGCGGTAACTGACGTCCTTACATATTTTGAAACATTAACGTATCAACAGTACGGAGTCGCTGGCACGTTAATGATTTACGTTATTTAGTATCGTCAGTGACATTTTTTGTTTATTTAAATACATTTAGTTATCACCTAATAAGCACAAGACTCCAACTCAGTCCAAATCTACAAGTTAAATAATTAAAGTATACTTTTACAATATTTTATAATGGCAAGTCACATTTACTGTCATTATTAATTATTTGTCATTCGAATAGTTTATAAAACCGTTTCGTATAACAATAAAAGTAATGAAACGAAAGGCTCCGACTATTTTATTCACATACATGAAGTAAGTATATATTTTTTATCACGACGGCCTCCATCGTGTTACAAACAATATTTTAATCAAATGTATTTGTAAAGAAATACCTTATAGAAACACCTGTATATCTACAGATAAGCTAGATGAGTCGACAACTCGAATACATCGGAATGCTCGTGACCGCTAGAGAACCGAAAACTAATTACCGCCGTGTTGGCTGTCGTTTGATGACCACAAGATGGCGGCCGCGGGCAACTCGTGCTGTTCATCACCTCGCTGCTCTATTAATAATATGGATAGAATAATCATTCATATATTACATTATATGTATTTAGTTTATTTTAACACTCCAGTATAATAAAAAATATATCTGTCTACTTTTAACTTACTACACTCCCATTATATGGATATTGGATATGGAAGGCGAAAAATATTCAAGAGCACACAAACATAATATGTACATACAAGGCATACAAAATTGACTTTTGTTAAAACTTGATCTTAGTAATACCACCGCAACCGACAACATGTAATTAGCAATAATATAGTGGATAATTAGTGATCATTTTAACTGTCACATTTGTGATGGTGACACCACCGAGGAGGGGCAATTTACTAGAGTATAACCCTCCCTTATGAGAATGATGTCCTGAGTACAGATGACTTTAAAATATAACAGGTTTAAAAAGTATTCCAATGGTCACATTTTCTAAGAATTTAGTTGGTAGTATAGTCTTTAATAATAATAATAATAATAATAATAACTTTATTATTCAGGCATCGAGGCCCATAACTGTCTACAGATTACATATTTATAATTACAGAACATTCATTAATAATTAAAATTAAAATTAGAATCATAAAAATTGCAATTAAAATATATACGAATTATAGATTAATTAAACACATAATAAATACAATTTTATATATATATACGACTAGAAATTAAGTAAAAATAATAAGTAAAAGTAAAAGTAAAAGTGTCTTTGCATTATTTATGCAGATTATTATATCTAACCGTACTGACTTTTCGTAGCGACGTCAACGATAAGAGATATTAGAATAGATAAGTGAGTTAAAAAAATATATAACTTCAAGTTTTGAAAAAAACTCCACGCTCCATAGAATTCCAAAAACTCGTGTAGTATAAGAGGCAAAGTTATTCAAAGCGTTTAAAGTTTAATATAAAATCGACGAATTCGTGTTACCATTGAATTTAAATGTGGTCATTTCATTGTATTTGGATTTATTCATTATAGTTACGTGCGTTGCGGGTCCAACCCAATTCCTTAAAATGGCAAAGGTGACTCTGAATATAAATAAGGGCACCTTTATCAACTCGCTACACACAATTAATACTATTTAACTTCTCGTAGTCGTAGTACATAATAATTTACTTGGTAAGTAATACATTTATAAGAAAAAATAACTTCATAGCTTAAACATAAATAACGTATGTTTTTTGTGTATAGGTTATATACGTATATAAATGTTGTAACTACTTTAAAAAGCTGCGATATCCCTTAATATTATTTTTTTCATTATCGTTACTGATGACCCTTAATAAATTAATATATTACAATCAAATAAAATAATAAACTCAAAAATCAATAATGACGGTATAAATAGCATATTCTGTTACCAAAAGCTAGTTGCCCCTATTTGCCGCTCGAGTAGCAATAAGCAAATGAATTCTTTATTGCGAACGGTAGCTAAAAGAAAAATACGATAAATTTTAATATGTGCTAATTTTACACGAGCATACACAATGCAAATGCGTTTTGTGCACGTTTGACTGAAAAGCGAACAGTGATGTATGTAAATGTGAGGTAACAATGGGGGGCAAAAAGTAAAGGGCAGAGTGCAGTTAACGTCACCGTCGCGTCGTAACAATATTTGTTCATCGTTTTTATCAGTTCTACCATTTTTAGAAATCTGTGATCTGAGTTCATTTGATTCTCTTGTTATTATTTAAATAAAGTAAACTTGAACGATGAGCCATTCAAATGGTAAGATAGATCTCTTACATATGTATATACGTTGGCATTTTAAGATGTAATCAGGCCTCTTACATAGTCACTGCATTTACAATTTACTAATATGTCTTCTTCTGGTTTCTTCGAGCTCGGCTTTGCTCCGAGGGCCGTAAAATAATAAGCCATAGTCTATAATCTTCTCTGAGTGTCCAGAAAATACATAATAGTACGATTTAAGCGGTCGTATCAGTACTAATTATTAAAGTTGTCCATGCAGAAAAACGAGTTATAATAGTTTTACTAGAGACATTTCTTTAAAGTGCATTTAGTAAAACTTCTCTTTGCGCTGTTTAGGTTATAGTTCCAATCTTATATGAAACTGCCGTATTCCATTATTTACATTAAAGTGCAGTCAAATTACTAAAAACTTATTTAATTTCATAATTGGTAGCTTAATTTATCTAGTGACTAGCTTAAAAAGGGTACTTCGAATCCTGGTATCTAAAGTCATTCTCAATAGTAGTCCGGACTTATTGTTGGAAGTGTTAGACAGTTTTAGACAGTTGTTCAGTGCTGTTAATAATATATTTTTTACAGATAAAAGTCACATTAAACGAATTAAATCTTCACTTGGGTTGTTATTAAATTACCGTTCATTACGTCAGCTCATTCGGCATTCTTAATTATAAATAAGGTACTACAACATTAGTAATTATGTATTGCTTCCTTAAGACTTTATCGGTTCTAATGATGACCGGTATAATTTGCGTTAAGTGCCGTTCGACATAAATTTAATTCGCTAAGTTGCAAATAGCGCTTCGAGAGTGAGTTATAAATTAAAGGTGTCGTTATGTGTTTATGTTTATTATTTATTTGAAGTGAGCCCGGGCCGCCGTGTGAGCCGCGCGCCGCGCCGCGAGCGCTCGGCGCCATTAGCCGTGGATCACGTTTATCATTTAGCATAATTTGTTTAGCTCGCCTTGTTGCTTTTTTACTGGAACGTTTTAAGTAGTTCTTCAGCCAAAATGTCCGGTTGACAAAAAAATAAACCAAGATTTTTAAGAAAATAATTTAAATTATGTTCTCTTATTTGATACTAAATCAGGCCGTAAATTAAAAATTTAGTAATTATTAATAATTTTACATGCCCCATTAAGAGAGGCTCGCCGCTGTCCCGGGACGGTAAAAAAGAAAAGAATCACGACCTCTCATTCGTCGTGGCTTTTAAAATTGTCAGAGGGCACTTCTAAAAAGAGATAACGCTTTTAATGTAAAAAAAGTGGATCCCACTTTGTAAACAGGTTGTAAACGATCTTGTAAGCCGTGTCCAGGCGCAAAACGACCGCTCCTCTCACATTTAAATTATTTTACATCACATTTTGACTAATACCTTGGATTCTTTTATATTTTAAAACTTTATTATATAGACCTGAATATGGGTTTAGCCATCTGAAAACAATTCTTTATGTGATTATTTCTATGCGTTTCTGTAATAATAATAATAAATGTAGCCGTTTGATATTCATTAGAGTAGAATAGAGTCACCTCATTTCAAGCACCTCAACGATGAGGTATATCTCAACACACAACTATGTTCCTCTACAACTCGACAGCTACGTATTAGATATTTTGAGTTAAGAGCATTTGTAGTATCAAGGCACTAGGGCACTTCTCGACTAGCCCTAGTTGGTATTATTCAGGCATCAAACACCATAAGTTTTTACGCGTAAATGCGTAAAATGCCTCAAAATCCTTGTGAGGCATTTTTGGGGCATTTCAAAAACCTTTTGAGGCATTTTACGCATTTAAATGCTTTCCGAGGCACGGGAGTTTAAACACTGCCAATTACCAAACTTCGTGTTGTCACTGAGATTTTTTTGTCGAATTTCTAAAAGTTATCTTATTTAACAAATTTAATTTTATATTATATAACCTGTGACACAGAGTACAGGCGATACGGCTTCATGCTACATTGTGGATGTTAATATCATCCGAAAGCTTAACGCGGGTGAAACCGCGTGGCCCAGCTTAGTTGAATAAAATTTACTTTTTCCATTATAAAATAAACCGTTTAACATTCTTCAGTCTTGTCGGATAGAAACAACACTAATAGTCGAATAAACGGTCGGTGTTCGAAATTTGCATTAACGAAAACATCACGTTCCACTTTATGTTTGGGTCGCTTATGAATACAAAATTAACGGGTTATAGAGTACTGCCCCCCCCCTCCCTCCCTCCCTCCATCATAAGGAGGTGTCGGGTCACATTTATACAATATCGAAAACATGTAGTTCATTCCCAGGCAAAGCGTAAGCAAACTCAAATCTAAAACAATCACAATGAAATACTGTTGGCGTTTCTAATGAGGAATTTGATATTTATAGCTATGCTATATTCAGTTTTGATATATTGTGTTAATATATTACTTAAAGTTCAAGTGTCAAGTAATATTAAATTCAAATCAGACTTTCGTCGATGGTCAAAATTTTCAAGACATTCTTATCCAGCGCGCCATTGAAGTCAGGAAAAAGTCTAGTCTTATGTTCGGAACTACGTAATAAATAACAAGGTATGGTCGCCGACACCGGATCAGTTATCGTTTATCTAAAAGCCTAGACACGAGCGCCTTGTTTGTAATCGCTCCACTTTGAAAGTCGGGAACGAGACATTAAAATATTTTGAAAGATACAAGCTTGGTTGTGTGCTTGTACCTTATTATATTTTTGTATGAAGACACTATCTCAGGTGGACGGCTTATATTTCTATGGTCATCCTTAGCTTCAACCTGTAAACCCATTTTAAAACATTTGATGTAAGCAAGCCTTACTAGATCTTTTATGTATAGTTGATTCTATGGCGTACGTAATAAAATTACTGAAACTGTACAATGCAAAGAAAAGTTTAGCACTAAAGATGCAATACATCTTTTCTGAGTACTTGAAATAACTAATTAGTCGGTGGACCACGTGAATTTTGAAAATTTTGATTTTACTCTTGACACTCGAATTGTTTTTCATGAATACCTTCTGCTACAAATCACTTGTTCATAACAAGTAATATTTTTAGTTTAATTAGGAATCATTTTTTACATTTTTTAACTACGTATATAACTCAATGTCTTTGTGAACAAATTTCGACCATTTCGAGCCACCAAGGGAAGGAATATCGACGAAAGCCTTGGGCTTTAAGTATTTTCTGAAGCACGGTACTGTAGCTACTACTATGAATTTTGAAAATTAACTGTCTCGACTGCCTGAGAAACTAGACACATTACAGTTATTTCTACTACTATTCACATTCCGAAGCAGTGGCTATGCATGACCATCAAAACTATTCGTAACAGTATAATATGTAAAATTATTTCAATTTAATTTGTCAATTTCTTCTTCGCACACCTCTGCCGATAGAAACGAAAGTACTATGAGAGCTAGACAACAGAATTAAATGTCATCTTACGTTTCCATCAAGGAATCCACAGCTTTTTCGTGAAGATCAGCGTCCAAGTATTTTATTGTGATTTATTAACTAAAAAAAATATGCGTTTATTAATAGAAGAATGCGTTTGTAAACTCGTTTTCCAACAGCGTCGATACAAACATTTAGGAAATAGTAACATCTACGTATCGAACTGATCATGATAAGCTATGAACGCCTCCGACTTTTATATTATTCAACGGAAAACCCGATATTTAATATTAAAATATTTACGTTTATGTTGATTTCGTGATAACAGAAAGAATTATGGGTATTATGACGCGGCTTGGTATTTGTGGATTTGTCATTTTTATCCTTAATATAAGATAAAACCCAAACATTAATATGTAATTGAAGAGGACGATTTGAGAAGATGTTTGATAACTATTATTTTCGTAAGGATTGTGTTACATATTTAGTAATCAAATACTTCACGTGGTGATTGATGAGGGTCGTGTAGCTTATTGTCGGACGCTCATACATACGAAGTAATATGTGTCTATGTTAATTTACATTTCGGAGGTATGATCAAATATCGTAATTTTTAAATCGGACAAGTTATTTCATATCCAATAGATTTGAAACTGAATTGTATTCAAATTCTTGCAATCCAATATTACAACAACAGGATCCTGTCTCTGAATGGCACGTTAGTTCTACTGCTTCGACGTTTTTTTTTCTTATATTTTATACTAATTATTATATGAGTTCATGATGGAACATACTTAAGAACATCGACAAGCGAAGTGATGACAAAAAGCTGATTTTAATCCGCCCTGTAAGCAGTTGTAGCAGACAGACGTCTTGTATTTTTTTCACGGATTAAGCGAGGTCCGAGAGCTGAATTTACGATACATTTTTTGATATCGACTAAATCCTGTCAACAACCTTTTGCCAGTAATAAAATTATGATATCCCTTATATGGTATATTTTATTAATTATCAGATGGCCGCTAGGAAGATATATTCATTCTACACTAACATACGACGACAATTTCCCTTTCATAGTGCTTTTAGTATGTATATGTAACAGCCCGAAAATGTCTCACCGCTCGCTCGTCACTCCTTTGACGTCTCTTAGTTTTTGGTGCGGGATATGCAAATGACAGAATTTCGAAGGACATGTTACACAATCATCTACACTTATGTTTTCCTTCAAATGATAAATAAACGAAATAGCGTTAAAATTTAATATATGATAAATAAAAAAAGACACACATTTTAAAGATGTCTGCATATAAAACACACTTTTGAAACATTATATTATGGTGAGCGGTATTCATGTATAACTATGGGAAAGAAAGTACGAGTTTGTTAAGTGAGTGATTTTTTTTTCCTAATCGTCGCCAATCATAGTATAAAGTTGGTGCTCAGATCGTGCCACATATCGTAATGAAACTATTTCCTCTACTTTAAATAGTTATACGCACACAGACGAACATGCATTTAGCCGCCATCAAGAATAATAAAAGAAAATAAAACGAAGCATTTTGTAACTAAAAGCGATGTAAAGTGTATATTTAGGGCAGTTTGTAGTTGCGGGAGTTCATTTAGGCCGTTGGGCACACGTTAAGTTACGAAACTTGTCTGACTGGTCGTTAAAATTCCCCGTAATTCGTCTCGGATAGGCAGGCTTTACACCATGTTTTACACTTTCGGCGCTTGTGAAGTCGACTCCGCAAGGATGCCGCGACGTATGGCTGAGTGCGGAGACGAGGGACGCTTGAAAAGTGAAACTTGTTATTTTGTATCAGTCAAATCGAAAGTTTCGGATCGACCCGTCGCCTAAGTACTCACGTCACGCCGTGTTGATTAGTCAAATAAACTTGTACATCAATTTTGGGTCTATGAATTAATTACTGAGTGTTTTTTTAAAGTAAATATGGACTCATCCCTAAAATATACTTAAAAAGAACTTGGATATCACTCTTGTCAAGTTAAAAGTCTAAAAAAAACAATAATGCTAAGTATTTCTGTTTGGCGGTAGAACACTTATGTGGTGCCGTGGTGGCCACACTGTCTTGCACAAAGCCCTACCATTAATTTCATTAATTACAAAAGAAACGTCTCCTCATTTATAAGTACATATATATTGAATGAATTACAAAATGTTCCTTAAGTTAAACCCAACCGCTCATCATGTTCCTTATATTTCTATTCTAGCTAATATTTAAATATTGTCAAAACAAAACCTTGATTGGAATAACGATAGAGGTGTTACGGTTTGAATAAAAACTATTCGTGTGTGAACGTGCTCCGAGTATTTATTAGTACATACAACATTTTTACAAGCGTATCACAAATTTACGGTAAAAATTATTATTGATTACCATTTCGGTGACAATGAAACAAGTATGTATGTAATACTTTTTTAAAATTATATATGAAAGCAGATCTCCTAATTACGAAATAAAATTTTGAATAAGGCGACGTGGGACGCTTTAATGAGGACCTTACCAACATTAACTGAGCATGTCTCGCAATTAAGGGCACGTTCAAACTGTAGACAAAACTGTTGTAAATATAATAATAAGCCTTCAGGTCCACATTGAATAATAACTATATATCAATACCTTAAAATATAATATCTATATTATTGCCTTATTCGGTTATTAAATTTATAATTAAGCATATCCACGACATTAAGTTTAGATTAGAAAATAACTTGATGTCCAATTTAGTTGTATTGGTAATTTATTTTATTAAAATTTAAAACACAAACTTGGTATATAAGTATACAAGACACTTATTCAACGCGCCCTGTCGCTCATCAATGCGGCATCATTCTAAATGACGATATTTAAAATTAGCCCACGTATATATTTTTTCATCGAGCTAATATACGCGTAGGCACCAACTCAAACCCACGGCCACGGTGAGATTTAAAATGTATCCGACCTAGTCCAGGTGCGATCGACCCTGACGTAACAATTTAATAAACAATCATGCTGTTCGAGACTTTCATATTTACATTAATGTTATGCTGTTCCTGTATTTTTATCTTATTCTTGTTATTTTTTTTTTATGAAGTCGACTTGATAAGTTGCTAACGTTTTCCATAAAGGTCCGCCGATTTAATTACCATACATACATTTAGATGTCGAATGTTATTCGCTATTCGTCCTTGCGATATGTCAGTGCGATTCAAATTTTTTTAAATATAATACAACACAAGTCGATAGTCTTGACGTGCGTGTACGTCTGGCTCGCGATACGGTCAAAGTTATGCCATAAAATTGCGTGAAAACTGAATTTGCGATCCTATTGACCTGCTTTTTCATATCTGCTTCAAGTATTCTTCGAAATTAATGTTTTTTTTTCAACAATCGAATCGATAAATGTCAAAACGCAATCATTTACTGTCTGCTAGTTTATTCTAATCAGAGACGGCGGACGGCGCCATTCATAACATTTACAGCATTCACAATCATAATAATGTGTTCAGATGTAACAGAACGTTTGTTGTAAACACGTTGTTGCCAACTGAATTATATTTAACTAGTTCTCGCTTGCGTCTTCATTCGTGTGTTTGGGATAGAGACCTAGGTAATGATAAATATAGTATATGAATTTAATTTCATCAAAATCGATTGAGTGGTGTAGTTGTCAGTGTATAATAGACAAAGATCGAAGATTCTTTCGCCTTTATAAAATTTATAGATAATATCATATGATGACATATTTATGCGAATAAGAAGCCATATATAACAAGGATAAACTTATAATATTCTTTACTGATAATTATCATCATCTAAGTAAAGGACATTTTTGAAGTTATACTTCTTTAGGCGCGTTATGAAAAAATGATGAGAGTGAAATTTTAAGATGCGCGCGCATCTGTGACACAAAATTAACAGTATGAAGTTGTCTGCTTAACCGCTCATTAAACACCTGAATTCTACAACGTGAAGTTAGTTCTAGGTGGCATGAAAATCGATAACTATGTTCAAGTTGTATATTCTAGTATTTTATTGCATTAATAAAACCTTTTTTATTTAAATAAAATATTTTTTATCAATTTTAATATTTATCGTTAATCACTACTGCATTTTAGTTATTTTTTGAAGTTATACTTCTTTAGGCGCGTTATGAAAAAATGATGAGAGTGAAATTTTAAGATGCGCGCGCATCTGTGACACAAAATTAACAGTATGAAGTTGTCTGCTTAACCGCTCATTAAACACCTGAATTCTACAACGTGAAGTTAGTTCTAGGTGGCATGAAAATCGATAACTATGTTCAAGTTGTGTATTCTAGTATTTTATTGCATTAATAAAACCTTTTTTATTTAAATAAAATATTTTTTATCAATTTTAATATTTATCGTTAATCACTACTGCATTTTAGTTATTTTTTGAAGTTATACTTCTTTAGGCGCGTTATGAAAAAATGATGAGAGTGAAATTTTAAGATGCGCGCGCATCTGTGACACAAAATTAACAGTATGAAGCTGTCTGCTTAACCGCTCATTAAACACCTGAATTCTACAACGTGAAGTTAGTTCTAGGTGGCATGAAAATCGATAACTATGTTCAAGTTGTATATTCTAGTATTTTTTTAATGAAGTCTCTTCGATATCTTAATCACGGTATTAATAATGCTTATGGCAATTATCAAGACAAGTAATGAAAATCTTCAGACTTGACAAAATAAATTGACAGTTAATAAGCTTAATGTTTAAATTAAAAAAATATATCTGCACTGTTAACTATTTTTAAGTTATCGCAATTCGATAAACCCTTGTTTGCTGACCTTCAGATTTTTCCGTGTCCTACATTTAAGGTTTTGGATGTTTGTCGAACACATCCGACACAGCAATAAATTCTCAAGGACAAAAAGAACAAGGGCATCATTGTGGTTTCCTAATACGCCGTCACGATACGATAAAATAGCAAGAGCTATGTTACGGTGTATTCTGATAAATCTCATATCGAAACTTTACATTTCAGTTTATCCTCAAACTACTGCTCAATGTTTTCTTGTAATGTATCTTCATTTGAATATTCCGTCTACTTTTAGATTTTTATTTTTATTATCATCTACACTAATATATAAAGCTGAAGAGTTTGTTTGTTTCATCTGGCTAATCTCAGGAACAACTGGGTCGAATTTAAAAAAATATTTTTGTGTTGTATAGTCCTTTTATCGCTGGTTACCTAAGGTTCTAGGCTGATTTTTATTAATTATATTTTCGTCAATTATTCGCGGGTGAAACCGCGGGGCACAGCTAGTGTAACATAACTTTATACATGTTTCAAAATATTATATTAAGCCTGTCTGGGTAAATGCCACCCACTCATCAGATCTTCTACAGGCAAACAGCAATCATTAATATTGTAGTGCAACGTGTTGAAGGGTGAGTGAGCCAGTGTAACTACAGGCACAAGGGACATAGCCCAATCTCCCAAGGTAGGTGGGGCAAAGAATGCTTAACATTTCCTAAACCTACAATATCTATCGGTGTTGGTGACCACATACCATATATATATGGTATGTGGTCACCAACACCGATAGGTGGATTTGTTGCCCCTAAAAATATTGATATGTAATTTTGGACCTGGATATGTATACGCATAATTAATGACTTGTAGGTTACAAGTACTATTACGGATATGAATTATTTCGGATATTCCGATAGTTTCGAAAAGATAGGGGAAGCACATTTAATTACAAGGTAATGATGATGTGCAAAAAACTAAATGAACAACTTTACAAAGCAACAATTAGGAAACGTTTCTTGTATCAGAATTCAGAATAGTTAATCGTTTTCGGATAGATTTATATATCGGAAATACAATGGTTGCGGCTTTGGTTCCTGAGGTCCATAACATCCCTGATATAAAGATCACTGCTTTGAGGAAAATTGGTAGAAATATTCCATATAATATGTTTTAAATTATTTAGTTCGCATATTTTTTAGTTATTACGCCGGATACCTTTATGGCCCTCCTTGGAACTTGTAATCATACCTGATTTACATGTTAATTAATATTTATTAAAATTTTAATTTGGACCAGATTAAGAACATTTAGATAAGATACGAGACCGGTAATATTCGAATGTCATGTTTAATTGCTTTGGAAATAATTTGTGCGGAATGTAAACAACGAATTTCACGACATCCCACAGTCCAACATTTGCTTGTCCTCATCCCATTTCTTCACTTCACTTCTTGTTAATCTCACACTTCAAAGAGTCCGTCAATATCTTCAGCCATTCACATTGATAATTTCTTTTAACGCATACGTAATTCAACACTGCGAAGTGAACGATGTAACATCCTAAATGCCACACTGCTCTAAATGCCTCTCCTCTTAGTACTTTTAATACATTTTCTTGCGTAAAATATTAATTAATTAATAATATTAATGTTATGATATATCAACTACATGGTTAGCAGTGTCCATAATGCATGACAATAATTGCGCGACTTATTTAATCGTTCCGGTCAGCTTTTCGACCTGCGTAGGCGCAGCGCAGCGGTCCCACCGAGCCACGACAAGAACCAAATAAACATATTGCAAATTATGTATTTGTGGAATTGTTTCGCAGCAAAGTATGTTACTTAAAACATTCGTTTAATGAACGAGATGTGGTACATACATATTTGCATCGATAAAATATATTTTATTTTAAATATGTATGTAAATTATAATTGATTATGTGATTATATTCTACGTTGTTACAATCCAAAATGGGAAATTATTTTGCTATAAATAAATAATGAACTGTCGAAAAAGTACGTAATCGATAGCGGTTAGCAACATTTTGGTTATTTTATTTAAATAAAACCCATGCGTATAATATTTTATAGCAATAAGGTCAGAGGGGGGTCAGATATGAGTTTTCAAAAGAAAGTAACACGTGGGTAGTGGCACGTGCCGAGTTGCGACATCGCGTTGCTGGCCGCACGCCCGCGCGCCCACCGCCACGCAAGTACTCGACGAAAATAAACAAATGCTCCCTCACGAATACGTCAAGAAGTTTTAGGGTTCGTAATTTGTTGAATGTTAGGACATAACAACAGTAGATGTAGCTACTCTCATCTATATCCGATGGTTCGAAACTATATCTTTGTCTGCCAGGCCGCTGCTGGTCCACCTCTTTGTGTTTAGGTAACCACGGATAGAAACAAACTCATAATCTGTTGATGTAGTAAGTGTACTAAATACATATGTTACAGCCGATTCAGTTATTAAATCTTTCTAATAGATAGTAGTGTCATTGTATGTTACTGAAATATATTACTCTTGCCCGAAAAGAGAAGAGATATTGTGAATATTGCAGATTTATAAACAAAATATCAATTTTAATTGATATTTTGTTATACATAGATCGTTGTTTTATAATAAATTAACACGTCCATTATAAAAGTAAAGATCAAACACAAGCTTAAAAGGCGTTCGTGTAGCCTTTGACACGATTGCATTATGAAGATGTCGCCCCCGCTCGACCGAAAAGCCTTTAATATTAAACAAATCCACCTACAGCCTTTGCAATGTCACACAAACCGACCGAATAAGAAAAACTTTGAAATCATACAGTGGTGAACAATTTTAACGTCTCTACAACTTCGTCGGGTAGGTTGTAATTGCCTAATATATCGTAGGTGGTGTTCGTCGCCGGGCGATCCTCGCATGTAGTAATCAGAAATGTCGCTAATGCGATCTGAGCCTTATATTGGTTGAATAACGTTAAATTTCGGACAGGCATATCTGTATACCGTTCGGAAAATGAAATTACAGCGCAAGTTGAACGGTGTCGCAATCGACGCGTGTCTTGGCTTTAACTCAAAAGTGTGATGTAATCAGCGATGGGAATTCAGACTTAAGCACATTTGAAATTAGACGCATATTGGAATGAATTTATAATTTCGGCTATTAATGTGTTAGAGCGAAGTGTAAGCTGGAGTGTTGGTTGAAGTGTGGGAAGCGTTGACGTCACCGGGCACGGGTTGAGGTTGCGCTGCCAAGCTGGCTATTCCATAGATAAGTGAGACTTACTTAATTACGAAATAATTAGATCCCAGACACGATATATATTTAAGTTAAGACGCTCTTATCTAATAAAAATATTATGTTTTGCTTATATTTTAAATTTATAGTAGTTTAGTTAAAGGAAATGGTATTATTTTCTATTGAACTGTTATCTATATATCTACATCTTTACTATGTATTCTAAGCATACACAGTTATAATGGCAGTATATCCTAAGTGGAACATGTGGATGGGTTGAATAATTCTACATCGTGATTGCATTCGTATTGATCAGTTATTATAAAAATATGGCAAGTAATGCTTAAATAATGTAACGTATACGACTCGTGAAGGCAATCCACTCGGTATCTCATCTCACTCGCACATGACTTGTCTCGCTCCCTCACTAAATGCAGCCTCCGAGGATGGTTTCTGAGAACCGAGAACGCTTCGACTAGATGATACTATCTTTATGTTGGTGCTTGTTTTAGGCGTCAATTACTTCAGATTTTATATTTTAACATTTCAGACTATCTTCATTTATATTAATATCTGTGGAAGGCTTTCGCTATATACCTACATAATATATTTTATTAGTGTCTAAAACTTGTTATCTATTTTTAAAATAAATTTAAAACGATCTGGATTATGTATTCGGCGACATAACGTTTTACATAAGATACGTCTCAAGCTATTTATATTATTTAAAAGAAATATTTATAATAAAATTCGGAATTTCGTATTTTGTAAAATATAAACTTTACGCACTGTGCTCACGTTGAGAGAAGCTCAGAAGTAAAACCCAATGTCACCGTGAGCCGAGTTCGCACCCCGCGGCGCGCACGAGCGCCCTCTCGCGAAGTAGAAGGAAATGTAATATAATAAAATTGCAGTAGGTACTATGTGTTATATACACAATATTATAACTTTTAAGCTCTGTTGTTATGCATCAGAAAATTTAAAGCATATAAGCTACTAATAAATAATAAAAGCAAGCGACGATGGCGCGTTCATATCTAATTCCTTTTTACTTTTTATGAATAATTTTATTGAACATAAATACAAAAATGTAGCGTTATATAATCGCAGCTCAAGTTATGACATGAGAATACAGAAGAAAGTTACATTATGTCGTATAATTAAGGTATTTGTAATTTATTTAATTATATATTATATAAATTATATATTATGCATTTATATTTAAAAAAAATATATATGTTTAGCGGACAGCTTATGTAAAAGACGGATTGATTTTACTAAGAAAACTGAGATAAAGATGTAAAAAATATATCCTGGCATCTTACTGGCATGATAACTTTGATTTTCAGTTTATAATCTCTAATACAGTCTATCCCGCAAATTCTTCTTTTCAATTAGCGTAAGTGTAATATTTTAAGAAATTTAATTAACAAATTATTATTTGTACTTGTTTACTTAAACGTGTAATGTACATGTTCCAAAGAGCGTTTTCAAGTGTTGTATACACGCCTAATAATCAAAATACTGAAAATGCACTCGGAACGTTATCGTTCATTGTCGCACACAGTCACACACAAACGTGTGGAAACATTGAGAATGTTTGTACAGCGCGCTGCGAGCTGCGTCGCGACGCGCGGACAAAACTCGTTCTACGCTATTGAGGTTGAAGTGATTAGCCATGAGTTTATTATGTTTGCTTTATAAGATGGATTGGACAACAAACAGTCTCCGATAAGTAACCTTATTAAAAAATACTTTGTTTCCCACTTATATCTATAGCGGGTTGTATATTTATTCAATCATATGTATTAATTTCAAAAGGTTAAATAGATTGTAAACGCATGCCTAGCTGCGAATGAATGCTAGTGTAGACAAAGAAAAAATAAAAATTAAAATGTCAAAAAATTGCATTCGATTTTTGAACGAGACAAATGACTTAAATCGGTTATGAAAGGCAAACATAAGAACCAGCTTGCGAAATTAATATAACCGTCACTTTTATAGATAATGAAGTCAACGGATGCATACACAAAAAGTGGTCGTGGAGTATTTAGAATATCAAGTTTATGATTTAATCAAATTGTAAGCAACCATGACATGACATGTTTCTAATAATAAAGCTAACTGCGATATCGTGGCAATAACACAAAATAGCTTACAGGAAACTTTCTTGTTGTGTTTGTTATCTTAACTAGAGTCGAAGCTCGGATCGGACACACTTGCGCGGCTAGGCGCTACAAGAGATTTCGCGTCGCATATTCATGTATAACGCCGCAGTTATACTTACGTCAATAAATATTCTCAAAGGAGACAGTATCTTAATAACAATTGCGAACATATATGAAGATAATAACGGGCACTCCGTGTTTTATTTTTCATATATGGACGTGTGTATATATAAGCCTCAACTTATATATGAAGCTTAGTTTCGCACTGTCTCAAAGGTGTGTCTTTCAAAATTTGTAGTTAGAACGTAGTTTATTATTACAATAACTCGATTTGGATGCAATGACCCACTTGTAGTACTCACAAGCACTGCACCGATAGTGGCCGTGTAGATTACCCAAGTCGTTGACACTGATAGCCGTCTGGATAAACAGATAATGATGCTTTCGTGATTAAAAATACATCAAACAATTTAGCTTCAGTGACGTAAGGCTTAAGTTATGACAGATATTAAATAATAATATAGATTTGGCAGAGACGTGTTGTATGGGTCGTATTTTCAGAGGTATGATCGTTTTATATTTAAAAATCATGAACTGTGAAAGTGAATGATTGTTTGCATTACTTTCACGACACAACACCTCGCTCGACCAATAGTTGTGAAATTTCGCCGCGACATATTTCAAAATACAAGGTCAGATAATATCCAGTATGTTCAGAGATCGAAGTATTATTACAAGCTCCTTGATAAGCATGATTAAAATAAACCTAAAATAAGCACTTATAATATATAAATATGATTTGTTAAATATTTTATATTTACGCAGATAACAGCCGGGTATCGACTAGAATTGGTTAATTCGTTTATGCAAACTGGTCTTCAGGAGACTTATTAATTTCCACATACATTTTAAAATTGATAAGCGACAGATAATTATTAAGATGAAATTATTAAATAAAAAAAGGTTGATAATTATATCACCTCTCGTACGATATCGACGGAATATTTTAGTTTAACATATTCGAGTGTGATCGTGTAGTGCGAGTTAAAAAGCTCGCGTGCAATAAATTGGCAATTTGGCGAAAACGTTTGCCCGTGTCTAATTGCACGAGCGTTATATAAAACTTCGTGAAATGCTTGGAATTTGTTGAAAATATCTGATGAAAATAATATCCAATTGACCCGCGAGCAACTTAACACGTGACAGACGTGAACCCATTTAGCTTCAGAAACGTTGGATATATAAACGTTGTACAAATATTCGATAGATATCATGGCCAAACATGTTTTGCGTTCTATAGTTTAAGGACATAGATTTATGTTTGACAGCGAGGCGTACAGAAAGGGTACATAACATAAGGTTGTTATCGTGTTTTTCAAGTAAGGTAACAAACAATGAGAGTTACAGATAAGAAGAAACTCGATGCAAGTTTCAACTATTTAAAGATTAACCTTTCATTAATTTAGTCATTGCTGTTGCTTTGAAGTGAAACTTCATGGAAGCGATGGCTTGTGACGCAACATTTTAAATACGAATGCTTAAGGCTATTTTTGAGGTAGGTTCACAGGATCTATTATAGTGTAACTGAGAGTTTCTCGGCCGAAAACTCAATAACTTTTTATTTTGAACCGACGCGACGCACTTTTAATCTCCTAGACTAACGATCGATTTATCGTTTGATGACGATCTTACAAATATACTAGCTGCCCTTGCCGGCTTCATACAACATAAAAGTCATACACTATGACTTCTTCCGATTTCAAACCATAAAGTTGAAAATTACATATACTACATTCTACTAATGCATACATTGTACAATAAACTGTTTGTTTCAAATTGCAGCTGTCTAAAGTCATCGGCAGTGGTTTTTCCGTGTGTTGATGTGTTGATTAAGAAACAATTTTATAAGTATATTGGGATATTGGTCATATTACGTGTATCACAATTGAAGTTAACATCTTAAAATTGGGTCCACTTTGGAATTTTCAAGTAAGTATTCGTGTACATTAATGTGCAATAAAAATTGGCGAAAAAAGGACCGTTTCGAAACAAGTATTAAACCTTTATTTAGTTTAAGCGTATTTTTAATTATTGTACTTTTAATTACCATTGAAATGTACCCCATTACTTTGTTTACGATATAACGGTTACGCTAATTAGTTCAAAAAACAGTACGAAAATTTACTTTAAATGTAAACCGAAATCGCTCAAGGAAATTAATTCTGAAATAAAAAATCGCAGTCTTATTTTCTTATTTAATTTTAAGAAGTCAGCGAATAAATTTAGACCCTGAGGTCCTCATTACTTCATTTGAGTAGTGAAGTCGCGGGCAAAAACTAGTTTTATCAATAATATAATTAGTATTTTTTCGTAAAAACATTATACGAAAACAAAAATATTGTTAATTTCTTGTCCTTCTCATTTATAGAAAACGTGCACCTACATCAAGATACATACAAACTTATGTCGGTATATCACCTACCAGTCTAACTGGCCTCCATAAAACATACTCTAGTTTGTCATAATAGCCTCACACAAAGTAAACAAACTTATTTAAAGTAATAAAATATTTCAAATGTACTTTATGTCATTTAGACGTATCGAGTTCCGCGAAGAGCCAGGGTCCAGTTTATAACATGAGCTTAGTTTCACTACGACCGTTGAAGTAGAAAGAATGTCGAATAACCGCTACACGTAGGTACTCTTTGGTGGTAAATATAAACTTATATAAGTAGGTGTTAACTACGTTGAGTTGAAACGGCCCAGTGATAGAACACGGTCACCATATACCACTACGAAGAAACTTCCCGGGGACATCTGTAACATTATATATGATTTGATGAACAGTGTTATTGTTCTATCGCTAATAATTTTCTCAATATTACATCGGATGAAGTCGTTATAATAAAATAATTTCTAGCAATTAGCTTTATCCTGAAATATATTTATAATTTAAGAATATAATAAAAGAATAAAAATCCTAGTCTATTTCTTAAAATATGTTATCTGTACAAAGTCCGAAAGCATATACAATTCAAATATACCGAGCTTTAATTCAAGAGTGTGTGAATTGTAGTAGAATTCATGACTGAGCCAGACGACTGACAAGGCAAGTACAAGTAAGTCTATGCGAATTTATGTGTAATGGACTTCGTGCGGCCGAGGAATGTTTTACGTAACACTCCAGGTCGTTTATGAACTCCTAGTACTCGACTTGGCACCGCTAATGCACTAAAATACTTACCATCTATAAAATAGTAAATAGTTACCATGAAAATCGTAGAATCAATATTCATTATTTGATGTGCAAATTATACTTATTTAAAATTAATATTTTCTTAATATATTTTCAGATCAAATCAATACGAGTAGAGTAGAGCACATAGAGTGTGTATATTCAAGTTATGCATGTTCCAACACGCTGCTCCAATAAGGATTTAGTATGTGGTAGTTTAATCTGACGCATTATTTTGGGTAATTACAGATTAGGCATATGAATACTCAGCTCATCTCTTCAGTTTAGGTTCACGTGGTTCCCATCTGTGGTGGAAAAGGTTTTGAAAGTAAATTTAAGACGGAATACCAGTATTTAAAGATTTTGTTTTGACAATATATAATTCAAAGAGCGAAGTTATCTCTTATCCTATAGATGTTTTTCAGTATTCGGTTGCTATCTGGCGTGCTATGCTGTTAAGACGGGAGCAGTGTTTGTCCACGATAAAAGATGGATGATTATCTAATATGGATCGATGTTCGATGGCCGACATTTATCTGAAAACAAACATGAAATGGGACGGTATAAATAAAATTTAACCGTCGCTATCAATAACTTTGATAAAGCTCTGTGTCCACTGATATGTTTAATAGAATATGATAGCTTTTATGGTGTATAAGTCAGCTTCATTTACAATATACTTTTTTAAAACATATCTTACGAAAGTACCTTAAATATATTTTTTTAAATTGCTTGAAACTTGAAATAGCATGCGTATCGAGAACAAAGAATATTAAAAATTGGCGGTTTACCATATATTACGCGGATCATTTTGTAATACTAGAAATCATAATTGTGATGAATCGTAATTGTGGTTACAAGTGTGATCTACTTTTTACAAAGTAATTTAATTTGAGAATAGTAACTGTCATATCTTGATAGTCATTTTTGACTTGTCAAAAACTGTCTAATTTTAATGTTTCACTTATATCGAATTTAAATTTCAGAATGTGTAATTAAGTGCTGCTTTGTTTCCTACACACTCGCCCCGTTTCTAACTCGTGAAATGGTCAAAAAGGACTTAGGGTAATATGTATTTGAATGTTTGTATCCTGCAAGCAATCAAATATTGTTGTTGTAATTAATGTCGTATATAATTCATATTACCAGATTTTGTTCTGCAGCGAGTTGGTCTGCTGCAGTTCTAAATGAGATTTTGCGTACATACTAATTTATAATATCTTTATTAATTCGTTGATAGCTCAAAAACATTTTTAGCCTACATAAATATATATGATAGTTCTGCTTTTAGTGCACTCAATCCTACCATTTACGATATTTGCATAGCCTAAGTGATACCTGAATATTTATCCTTAGATAAAAATATCGTCTACGCGGAAAACATATTTTTATGGGCACTTTAAACACACAGCGATGTTACTCGCTTCGATGTAAAACGTATCTTGATTTGTAGATTAATATTAAATTCGAAGTTGTTTTGAATAACATTCCTTATGAATGATATTAAAAAAGCATGCTCATTAATTATACACATATCTTGTTTCACAAGTTTACGAATAATATCATATATATATCATTGTGAATTAATATATAATATTACGTTTATAAGATATACATATTAAGTTTTTAGTTAAACGGTATTTACATCTTTAAATAAACTTTCGTTATACTGTCACGGTTTTCCGTTTGTGTTGATGGTAAACAACAGGAAGTTCAGGGTCGTTCGAGGCGCGGGCGCAGCATTACTTGACCGCGCTCATCGTTTAGCGGAGACGTTCAAACGTGCTGGAAACGAACGAGTCTCTCATGTGCTAATGTTTTACTTGACATACTAGGTAACCTTTTGCGTTACATTGATATCATATTATAAGGCGTTATTAACTTTATTTTTTTTTAAATTCAATTTAAAGTTTTATGTAATGATGAGAAAAACACTAAGAACTACATAAATGAAATAATAATGTTAAATAGTATAGTATTACAGTCTATAGTATAGTGAACAAGACGAAGGCATAAGCATATTAATATTTACTCGATACAATAGCATAAGACATTCACACTGACAGAGCTAAGGGCATGTTGTACCGCATGCCGCTCCAGAAACAAAAAGAAGTCGGTCCGCGTCAGATAGCAGATAGTGCGGCGCAGTCGTGGGCCTGCGTCGTGGCGGCGGCCGAGCGTCGTGCGCTTACTATCTCATCATCTCCCCGCCCGCTCCCCAGGGCTGCCATTGCTGCCAATTTATTTCGAATGACCTGTGGAGCTATTCTCGAAGAACAAACTCGAAACTCGACGTACAACTCGATCGAGATAATATTATACATAAAAAGTTATATTGACTAACTCGTTCGGTTGCCCTTGTTCAATTGTTTTGGGGTTGGCCCTTCACTACGACCGACCGCCTGCCCGACGCTAACATTCCTCAAGAATACTTTTGCTGATAAATCGGTTTATCGATCCCAAATGCTTCATGCATGGTATTGCAGAAATTAGCGTATCATCGTAATTGTTTGAAATGTAAAATAGACTCGAACATCGAGAACACAGTCAAGTTTGTTTCTTACACTTTCTGGTTCTGGTTTCTGGTTTTTTGTATATTTATAACGTTTTTGTTCCGCAATATATATGGTATTTATATTAAATGTTATAATATAAAACGAACGAATACATTTTCCTGAAACGTATTCCTACCTGAACGACAGGTAGAGATTTTCCGTGATTCGACGATAGTTTTTCAAGCTATGCCCGACACCAGTGCACACGTCACATAACTTAATAGGAAATGAGGAATATATCAACAGGAATGGGAATAATAGTTTTTATAAATCGTTAATATTTATGTGAATAGTAAAACGTATTTCTTAAAGTTTATACGTAAAAATAAAACTACTTTCATAATTTTTACTTTCAAATTATACCGTTCGAAGAACTTTCTTATTAAATTATATTCATTTAAGTTTAAGATCGAAATAAACTCAACATAAACCTGTCGTTGTTTTTGTATTTGTATTAGAAAAAGTAATAATATTATGTAACGCTACATTTAAAATTAAAAGCGTGTGCAACGTGAGTTTGCTTGTTAAAATTCATATCTTTTTGCGTCAACTTTACACGTAAACGTTACACACAGAAACGTTGGTTAATAATTCGACCTTGAAATGTTAATATCATCGCATCATCATCGCTTAAAAAAAGACTTCAAAACTGCATACATTATTAAATTCCTTCTAAGCCATAACGAAACTGGGAGTAAAAGAAATCTTAGCGTTGAAGGAGCATAAAACTCGGGACTAGTTCATTAAACCCTCAATTAGGCATCGCGTACTAAAACGCGTCAGTATCTTTGTTTTTTTTTTATGTATCAGTGAAATTCCAGAGTGCACGCGATCTCGTCGGGATGCTGCCATTGCCCGCTAGTACAGTCGCCAGTAACGTCTTCATAGATAAATTTCTAATGGCGTCGGTTAATACATTGAATATGTTTGAACATTATCACCGAATTTTGTTGTTTGTTGTTTTATGTGTCGGAGCCGAGATGCAATATTAAACGGAATACAATCGTGAGCTTGAATCTAATCAAGCCACCGACTTACCTCGCCTGTACGGTTGTAAAGAAAACATAATTTGTTAGCTTATATATTCATTTTTTAGACTTGGTTCGGGTGAAGGTTTGATAACATATGACAGAAGAATAGAATTATAATGTAATAATAAAATTCTGATATCCACCAAACCGCAATAAAGCATGGTGCAATAAGCTCCAGACTCCAGAAGGCAAGGTGGGCTCTTGCCTTCGTCTACTAACGTGCTGGTTTTAATAGACACAATGGTAATAAAGAAGAAATAATGTAAATAAATACACTCTAAAGTCTCCATCTTCAAATATGCTCTTTACTTTAATTGTAAGTGGTAATCTAAACGGTGTCGCCTTTAAATCACATTCAGTAAGTCCTTCACTTAGTCGCTTGAAGTATTTCTCTAGTAAATAACAATTCTGGATTTCTTATCTTGTCAATTGTATCTGATTTCTATTTATTTATCTTCATCTACAGGACGTGCACGCGACTTTACTTGAATTTATATTAAAAGCCTTCCAATGAGTACGTCATTGAATGATAATTAAATGCCAGACTACACATACATACATAGTTATATAACTATATTATATTTAAAATTTGTTGGTCTTTTAAAATAAAGTATCATAGATAAACAATTGCATTTTACTGTATGTATAGATAAGGTCTTGAGCAACAATTAGATTAGTTTATAACACGTTTAACTTATTCAATGTACAATAACTTACCGCATGGTTGCAGGACTGGTTAGGCCGAAGTAGGTACTAGTTGCGTCGCCTGGCGCCACCGACATCGCTTCACCAAGCTCGTTGCCTTATAAGCGCTTACGAGTTTCAGAAAAAAACTACATTGATCCCTCTATTTATGTACCTACTTCTGCGAAGTGTAATGAAAGTAGTTTGAACTCTAGATGTTGTTCTTTTTGGATTAGGAAATGTGGCTTTCTTTATTTAAGTTTTTAATACAAAACGAATGTATACATCACCTACTTTTACATTTTTTTTATTAGTATACCATTATGTGTATACCATTATACACTACGTAATAAATTAAAAAATAAGTAAATGAGACATCGATACGACGACGACTATATTTTTAGATTTTGTTTCAAATTTTTTTACTATCTTATTATTCTTGCTAGATAAAAATACCCTTAAATTGAATAATAGCTTTAGAAGTTTTGATAACACTTATAATTAAGTAGGTTAATACTAGAGAGTGGATGTGCTTTGATGATACGTGTGGGGTGTTTATCGATCGTTACAAGTTGTAAATTACAACCTTGGTAATATTAGATTGGTCCAGGCGATAAATATTGGTTAACTTTCTTTAGTCCTTATTCCCAAGAGATAAGATTCATAGTCGAGTATTAAAAGTCGTTGTTAGCTCATAGATTCTTGTTCAGGATACAAAGAGAACCTTTTGTTCTCGATGCCATCGATTTCATATCAAAAATCGATGACACCGTATAGGAATCAAATTAAAATGGTTACAAATAATTTTAGTTAGATAATTATAGTTCGTGTAAGAATATCAAAGCAATTTGTTACAGTTGGATATAGACAATTTAAAAAAAAAATATTTATCATATTCTGTATATCATAAAGCTGGTGAGTTTGTACGACTGCACGCGCATGTATTACATAGCACAGACTATATAACGTGTGAAACAATTATTTTATAAGGCTCATTCGACAAACGAAAAAGTAAGTGTAGTGTTTTTTTATGTAAATTAGACGTTACTTAATATGTAATCAAAAATTGTCAAGGCATTCGAAGCTATTTATTATGTTTATTTGTGCCAAACCAAATAACTGCCTATTGTTCTAGAACAAACAGCATAATAAGTAGGTGAACTGAGTAACTGAATTGACTAACTTTATCCGCGTGCTAATTTGAAAATAAATAATATTATATAAACAAATATTTTTTATATTCTAAAAAATATATATTGTACATGTAACTTTATTTATAAAGTATTATAGTTTTACATTTAATCAAACCCTTTTTTGATGTATTTATAAACGGCTTTTTGAACTTTAATTTGAATTTACATATTTTCGTTTTAAAATTGATATTTGTGTCATAAATAAAACCTTAAATAAATAACAAAAGATATTGTACGTTGTTAATTACTTTAATTTATGTCGCGCTCTTCTTTTTAAATCACGTTTTATAATTTATCGATTTTTAAGTTAGTTCATCTAATACGAAACAAGCGTGACTACTTACATCCCCAAAACTGGGAACAAAAAGTGTCGATTGAAGGCTAATAAACGATAATGTGTGGCAACTGGAAAGCGCTTTTTATTTGTACGGCCACCGCCGCACGGCCGCGGCTACAAATTGGTAAGGGCCAAACACGGGTTGGACTCACGCACGATTTGTATTTTTTTATTCCTTTTCGATATCGTATATAGCTGGTTATATGTCGGCCTCGGAGACGCGCGAAGGTCGCCCGCTGCTCCATCGCACCGCGCCCGCGCCACTCGCACTGGGCACCCACTCGCCTTTCCCTTTCTCGTCCATATGTATTTTCTCTTGAAATATAAAAACGTAAATCGAGTATGGAGCGTATAGATTTACCATCTATCGAACACTACGAAAAACTTCTCAAGAGTCGCCATCAATATGTACATTACGATACATTCGAATTCAAGCTGTACGTATCTCTGACCTCTCGCCAAATATTAGTCATCGTGCGCGGTTTAGGAAATTAGGACCAACAAGTTTCAATCCAAGTTGTCTTACGGACGTGGTGCAAATATTGGGCCAAGATAAACGGCCAGTTTCTGGTGGTCGAGAGATAACCCAATTGTTAGATCTGCTTTTGGTTATCATTTATTTTATTTAGATAAATGCATTTTTATTGCAGTAAATAGAAAAGTGCTTCGGTTGGTTTGCACGAGGTAAGTGGTCACATCATTGAAAATAGTATTGTTAGGTCATTAGGCATACCTTACGTTGTAAATGCGCTGCTAGCCGTGGGACCTCAGTAGTTATGTCTCTTGTGCCTGTAATTACACTCGGTCGTTTATATACTGCAATCTGAAATATACGAACTCGAAAGTATTGTTGACTGCCTTTAAGTCTTAAACAGAAATAGTTATTTTGTACTTTTATAAATCTTTTAAGCAATAGACCTAAATATATTTGGTCACGCTCAGCTTTGAGTTTCATATATAACGGTTGTTTTGTAAGACTGTAAATTAAATAAATAACATTTTATAAATCCGTATTCTTGGAATGGATGTTGATAATAAAGTCTAGTAACAGGGCCTAGGTTATGTGTGCAGATAATAATATAACCTACAATACATGTGGCTCGTGTTCTGCAATATCGCAGCTTGGTTACTTCAAGGTCGATTAAAATGTTAATGTAGGTATAGTATCTAATAAGATTATCTATTTATTATAATAGTACTGGCTTTTGCGTACTTACTAATATATGTGTGATGAACAAACTTGTACTATACTAATTCCAAAATTTCAGATCTACACATATCACAACATAAACATAGCCTGGTCCCTCATCGGAAAGCTCTTTAAACTATATTTATGTGAAGGTGGCCGAGATGGCCCAGTGGTAAGAAAACGTGAATCTGTATAGAATATTGCGGCTTCAAACCGGGTAAACCTTTTGTTTATATAATTCATTACATGTTCGGTAATGAAGGAAAATATCGTGGCGGAATAATCTCCTAACACTTCCACTAAAAAGGCGAGAAGGCTTGGCCCAGCTGTGGGATATTTACATGTTGTTACCTTATGTAGAGTTTTAATATCAATTATAATGTTAATTAACTACAATTGTTTCATTAAAGGGCTATAAAAACAAACTACATAATATACAATTACAATGATTATGTACTATTTATTTATAGTCTGTCGTATAAATAATTAAAAGCCGTTTATATTTATTCGTGTTTATTAAATATATTATTGTAATATATGAAAATTTTCCCCATCCCTTACTATGTAAATACCCGGACGAACATTAATCTATTCTAACCACAAGAGGAATAGTCAAGTAAACAAATTTGACATCGTATTTATGTGATGTTATTGGTCGATATGTCGACTAATCTGTGATATTCACTGTGGATTCACAAAAAAAATGTCGTATTCAATGTCCGCGAAGTTGTAATCATAAGTAGTATTAAAGTGGGTATAACTACTTATGTGAAAGAGATAGATAGAAGGTAAATTAATAAAGACCGTATTGCATAATACAGCAGAGTTATTAGCAAATCGCATGGAATTCGTAAATATAAAGTTTGTTTAACGTCGCTCCTTCTTCGATTCGATTCTTTCCTAAATATATTCTTAATTTTAGTACAACTGTTTTTAATAAGATATTTTTCAAGAATAATTTTTAAGGAACTATTAATATTCCTATTTGCGTACATCTTGAGTAAATAGTACAACCAATAATTTGGGATAGAACAAGTAACTTTTACATCGCTTTATTCGCTTGTCAGCTCGTACACTATTGCGCTATAGACGCATCCGCTGGCCTGAGACCTTCGCTGTTAACGAGAATGTATCGAATTAATTTCACCGCGAGTTCATAGATTTTTGAACACATATTAGAATATTTAGAATTTCATCAGACATATGCAAAAAAACGTATTCCAACCGTCACAGGACATGATATCCTTATAATAGATATCAACTTGAATTTATATTGTTTTAGTGAGCTAAGCTTGACTATACTATTAACGTAAATATGTATATATTTCAGGCAAGTTTCCATTGTAAAAGGTAAAAGAGGAAAATTTACATGCATATATTCCTTTGTAACTTTGTACTGGTATTTTACATTATCATAACATATTATACATAATATATATACAGTTACGATGTAAGTAATAATAGATAATGATGATTGACATCGGTATGTATAGATTTCATCTTTGTTTTGTAATGTAAAAATACTGGCTGGATTATAAATAATGATTCTCTAATGATAATTTATCCTTTTAAAAAAGTATTTGTGGAGTATTCGTAGAGGAAATGTAGGCAAGAAAATCGTGTTATATGAATATACTTTTCATATTTTAAAAATTAACGCCTTATATAGGTAGTCGGAAAATTAAAATAAATATTATGTACAAATTCACCTTTTTCGTACCTAATATTTATTAAATGATTTGAGAATTTGATACAAAAACAAATCATAATAAAAAATATAATAGATACTGAAAGAAAGTATAGTTTCTTTATTTTTCTAATCTTTAATTCAGACAGTTTTGGATGGAACATTATTAAAAATAGTCATGTTACATAAATAATTTTAATAATTTCTCATTTAATAATCCATTCATAAATGTTTTACTTTGAAAATATGTTTTTATTTTTGACCAATATACCTAATAGTAAACGTATTTAATATATATAATGTTTTTATTTTCATATTATTATGTCTTGTCATTACTTGAAATACTCAACATATATAACTACTCCATAGGCGTAATACAGGAACATTTGCTCTAGAGATTATGATGTAGAGGTTTTATCGAATGTAAATGAGGTTTACAGTTGAGTTCACTGCTGTATCACAATATAAAACCATTATTCTTCTTCTTCTAAAAACCATTAGACAAACAATCAATGACAACCATATTTACGAACAACTTGTACGGAAAATCGATATAAATACTATAATAATATGTATTTAAATACTACACGTATTTATTAACGTATTGCGCTTGTAAAATAGTAGCTACGACACAGTTTAATACAAATTACTATCAATATACATTGTTTATGTATTAATTGTTCAAAATAAATAAATAAATTAGTTGTTTTTATATAAAAAGGCCGTAGTCATGTGTACATGCGCCAGATTACACGATTTAAATGTCACGACAAGATTCTGTGTGGTCATCGTCACCGTTTTAACTTGGTCCACTTTAAAACGATTACACTAATGATTTTCGTTACTTACAAAACCTCAGGAGGTCCAAGTATAATGGAGTCGATCCATAAGGTTAGCGACAAAACGAAATGATAGGTTTGGAGCGAGAAAATAGCGTTTTGAATACAGATTTTAGTTGAGATTACAATAGGGAAATGAAATATGCGATTATTACATTTGATTCGTGTAATAAAGGAAATTACCTTTGTGTTCGACTAATGGCAATCTGTTTTCAATGGAATACACGATTTGTAATTAAAGATATTGTGTGTGTATTTGTTGATCAATAAAATGAACATAATCGTAATGAAAAAGAACAATAGACCTCGACCCGTGCAATTAATAATCGTAAAATACCTATTTACATTTTATCGTTACCTACACTTTATTACTTGCCATAATATTGGAATAATTCATTAGGTAAATCAATATAAACTTAAGCAACGTGTTAAATAACATACAAGTAACTTTTACGTAACTTAATATTTTTTTTAAATATTAGGTCCTTACTATGAAATTGGCGTTTTGTACGGGAGGAATATAAAGTCAACTTTTTTTTGTAAAATATATTTAATTAATCAAAGTATGCACCGTTGTTACTTATGCACTTATGCCATCTCATAGGTAGTTCATTGATCCCTTTACTACTAAAAAAACCATGGGGGCGAGAATCAATAAACTCTTTGAAAGCGGTTTGGACTGCCGCATCGGAGTTGAATTTTTTTCCTTGTAAGAAGTTGTCCAAATTCCGGAAAAAATGGTAATCTGTTGGAGCAAGATCCGGGGAGCACGGTGGATGTCGCAGACATTCCAATTGTAGCTCATCTAATTTAGTGGTTGTTTGTGCAGCGTGTGGTCTTGGGTTGTCGTGCAGCAGCAGTGGCCTAGAGCGATTGACCAATCTCGGTTGCTTAGCAGCTAGTTCTTCCTTCATGGTAGAGTATGGCGGTAATAAGCGACGCCAAAGAAAAAAATAATGAGGAAAAACAAATGAATGACTGTTTTCAAAACTCAAATGTACTTTGTAATTTGTAATTCTTAATCAAAGAGGACATATTTCAGATCAAAGTGGTCAGTACAACAAAATGTTAATTTCATATGTAAGGACCGAATATTATCAATACATTTAAAAAAAAACTACTATAAATCATTCGCATATTTAAATATGTTTGGTTATAATTCAAACGTAACCGCCATGAGATTTCGCGCCAATCAAAGAGACGTATCTTGCACGCGCCATTTTGTAAATCGGGTTATAGCGCATGAGCCCTCGACACGTTTAGAAGAAATAAAACCTACGTGGTATACGATAGCCCCGTACAAAACTTATTTGATCGGTCGTTCAACCATGTCGTCATTCCGTTCCTTTCTATTCCATACACACCTCTCTTTCGCTCGTACCGTTAAGGTGGTACTTCTGAGTTATGGCATTCCGATGTTACCACCACCACCGCGGAGGCTGTGCATCGGTCTGTACGTAACAGCGTAAGCTACATGTGGTTTTGCCTTCCTTGTTTCTTCGAATAAGTTCTTGTTACGTGTGAACGCCCTCTTTGGGATTAGAAAATTAATTGAGATGATAGCGGCTGTCCGACGGAATGTGCCAATTTTTTCGGCTATTAGTAATGCATTCTTTAGCCTCGATACGTTTCATATTTAAATGAATGATTTAAGCGAATACATATTATATATATAAAAGGTTATAAAATTATTTGTATGTATACTTAGATAAATATCATAATATTCATATACATAGCTAATATAGTTTTCATACAAAAATGCTTTGTTGTACATATTGTAAGTAATTTATTTGTTTTAGATCATTGTTCATAAATGTAATCGATTATGATACATAGTAGGCTGAGATAAGATTTATATTTATTATTAAATCAATATTGTAGGTAAACAAACGAACAAATCGCTCCACGCCATATGAGAACCAGCGCACCTACCAACCAGCGCGTGATGACGTGATCAGTCGGTTCCTTTCATTTCTCTACCACCTCATAGACGACTCCTTATTTAGCCACAATCAAATAATTTGTTCCATTTATGAAACATTTATATTTTTTGTTTCTCACTGTAGTTTGCCCTTATAAACGCCTTACACATTATTATAATATCATTGACACTGTAGTTTGGTTTTTTTTCTTTTTAATATAAATACCTAATAAAAAGAATGAATTTAAGATTTAATGCAGTTTTCGTATTAATAAAAATAATAGGATTTATAATTCAATGTTGAAAGTTAATAGACAACAAAAATAATACAAGTTTTTTGGGAAGCGCCACCTAGCGATAAAAGATAGAACTACAAGAAAACTTGAGTTGCCTGCGTTTGTAAGCTTGACAGCATGCTACACTAGATGGCGCTAGCATAACTACATGTATAATGTAAGAGATGGCGCTACTAGTCAAAATTTTTTGTTGCTTTATCTAAACTAAAAAAAGTACATAGGTATACAAAACAACTTTTTTGCAAATTCTGTTTCGTTTTTTGTCCTTTGAAAAAACACCTTTTATATTTAGACAAACCAACTATAAAATATTTTTAATGTTTTTTATGTTAACAGGTCTTTAAAAACTCATTTTCAAAACCTTTCAACTGACAATATTTTTTCCTGGGGATCTTTTACCCATTGATATAAGTGCTATTTTACCTATCGTTTACCCAATACATAATCAATTAGCTAATATAGTTTTACTATGAAGTATTTGCCACTTTTTGTCGCTTTCCGGTATTGAATATTAGTTTATCAAATAGTTTATATTTTTTTTATATTTACACCAATTAAATTGAAATTGAAAGAAATGTTTACATTTCCAATCTATTTAATACGGTAACAAGGTTTGCATTTATAAAACTAGCTATTTTATTAACTTAACGTATTTTGATTGGGCAAGACTGTTATCATTAGACTTATATACATATTCCGTTTCCTTAAAGTATTAGTCAGCCTCTGTAGGTATATGAAATATTTTAGAATCAATTTGTGGGGAACACCATTTTAAAGGTTTTAATATACTGGTTGAATTCTAATTATAACGAAAGCTTTCCCAATATTTAATATGTATATGTAACACCTATGGACTGATTACCGACCTGTAGTTTATACCTTAAAATGAAAAGGGATCACAAAGGTTACCGTAAAAAATATGATGTCGAAAATTAATGAAAACCATGTCGCCGTAACAGCAACGTTGTTATTACGTGAAATATTTAATTACTAAGCTTTCGATTTGGTAAACCGTTCTTTAGAATTATACAATAGTTTCACCAAATTCGGTCCGCTAGGTAACTATATAACACGAAATGTTACCGCAAAAAACACTAGAGGATGTACTATATAGAATTATACACGTTTCTTTTAAAGGTTTATAATACTGCACTTTTACAATCCGTGATCTTGTTTCGTATGGAATGGAGATGCGGTAGGGCTGAAATATGCTCTCAAGAATGAAATCAAATATCAGTCAATTGAAGCATGAAAAAGCCACGCAGCGCGGGCGCCGCACGGACGTTGCCCCTCGGGCTCCACTTCACTCTCAATTAGGGCTGCCTGCCCCTACTCGGAGTAGTCTAGCTTTTTCCTTTTCCAGTCATTAGCTATCACGAGGGAAACTTTTCCAGCAGACGTAAAATTGATTAATTTAATCGATCATCTATTATGATTGGTTCGATATTAATGCGCAACTTTTATAGGGTGGTTTAACAATCAATAAATCAAAATACATATACTTTATTTATACTAATTAAATTAAAGCCTTCCCTAAAGGTTTTCACAAGAAGTTTGGAATCGTTATTATGGAGAATATTTAATGTAAAGAGTAGATGAGAAGACTCGGTATGAAGACGATATCACCAATATAATATTTATTTACTTATACATACCCAAATTATAGAAAAAAAATTGTTATTATTGTCGGCTTAATTTATAAATATTAATGTTTGTATTACATGGAAATTAAATCACTTGGTTACAAAATAGGTTCCATCTCGATGAAAGTTTTCTTGTAACAGTTGGCAGCCCTGTTGCTAATTGAAATTTCGTTAACAAAGACTCCTTCAATAATAAAATGTTACTTTTTGATAACGATGCAATACCAAGAGCTTTACAAATAGAAGTTATTGAAACTTTTTCAGTAGTTGCGATTTAAATAACATAATTATGGACTACGACTCTTATATTACAATTTAATCATTTTATTTAACGACACTTATGTAGTTAAACACGAACTAAACACGTCTCTATCGATGTTGTTTTAATAATATAGATAATTTAATGATTATTAATTACCATAATGTTATTCATACGATCAATTAGAGTCGGTATGACACAGTAGATAACAAAGATGGTAAGTCGAGAGATTCGCGAGATCAAATCTTAGCTGACATTTAAATAAAACTTATTATAAAGACTCATGACGATAAAACGTTACTTATCACTCGTAGTTAACTAATAGACGATTTACGTTTAATTTGATTTATCAAAACCATTCTGGAAGAAACAAAGATACTCCGATCGTAAAATGTTGATAACTGACTTTTTGTGATACGCTGTTTTGATGCGTATATTAATTAAATATTATAATTATTTAAGCCAATATTGCTTATCAATGTTAAAGATGAGTTTGTTATCAGAGGATAGAAATGCAGATTTATGTTCGAATTTCAATTCTCATGTCTGCGATGAATTTATAAAGGTATCGTCATTGAATCAACACATATTTGAAGATATTCAAGGAATATTCGATAAGTTACACCTAACCTAACCTTATTGTTTTCAATATCATATACATTAATATCCTACAGCGGTATTATAGTAATCTGTATTCATATTATAAACGCGAAATTAACTGTCTGTGACACTTTAGCGGCTAAGCCAATGAAATGATTTTGATGAAATTTGACACAAAGCCAACTTTTTTACTTAAATCCTCCCCATAAATTGTGGACAAAGCCGCTTGCGGAATACTAATCTATATTATTTCAAGAAGATCTAAATAAGAAGAAGAAGTGTTAAATATGAAATCAATCGATCAATTTGATATTGTTAACAAATGTAAAGATGTAAGTATTAACGTCACGCTTATGTACATACAGAGCTGTAGAAAAAATGTTTGATATTATTAGATTAAATAATAAGTTAACTGCCGAATACTGAAACGCCATTCAAATGTTAAGTGCAACTTAATTATTTGAGGCACCGTTAAGTTTAGATTTAGTAATTGCGAAATCTTAAATCAACGGCGTCTCAAATAATTAAGTGCCACTTAATATTTGAATGAAGTTTCAGCAGTAGTAAACAACATCAATTATTATAATTTTAGTTGTCAATTCCGCCCATGTGGTCACCGTCGTTCGTTATATTCGATTTATGGTGACACCAAATTCTACACGCACACCATTCTCGTGCATGACATAACTTCATTAATTGTCAGAATCGCTTTGGACATTAAAATATTTACTGCAGCTTATGTATATATACATACAGTACTAGTGACATATATATATATATATGTAGTAGTGTATATAAGTAACACTTATTTTGTCAACAGATTAGTTGTTGAACAATTACAACATTATAAATTGCTTAAAGTAAAAATATTTCCATTGAAAACTTCAAGATCTATTTTCACAGCTTTAATATCACTATTAATTTGTAATCTGACTGCCTCGTTGGTCTAGTGGCTTGATATAAGGCCGCAGACGCGGTGGTCCTGGGTTCAATTCCCAGGTCGGGCCAATATATAGTTATTGGGGTTTTCTGTCTGGAGGACCTTAATTTGTAATCTATTAAATATTATGAATAAACGACCAACTTAAACTAACTAAAACTATTGTTTCGGCTGTAATCAAATCGATAAACATTATCTTCTAAAAATGTAAAATATTTTTGGCCGTAAATGAATTTGACTTCTTTAATGCATATTTGGTATCTGAGCCACGTTGACCTGGCTGCAATGGACGAGGATACTGGGTGCAATTAGGGCTGTCAAATTATACAAGAGTTGGATCAAATATCAATTTATAAAACAGGACAGGAGCCACGCAGAAGTGAATACCAACAAATACACAATATTATTTTAATAACATAAAGATCCAAGTTTTTTGTAAAACGTATCTTGTTTTAGAAACATTAACTTTTTAATTAAATTAATAAAGAGCTTAGATTGATTCGATGTAATATTAAAGTTGATTTTTAAGCTCGCATTGAGGAGATGTATCGATTGATCTCCGGGTTTCAGGATAACACAGCGAGACGCAGCCCTAGGTGTACCGCACATCACGCTGATTGGGGCCCGTATCTGCTTTATTTAATTACTGCGGTCCGTGCCCCTTCCTTGCGTCCTCTCTAGTTTCCATCGCTAAACTATTTCTCACTTATTATATTCTATTGCATTTACTTTGATCATTTAAGTATTTATTATCTTAACATTGAGTGCAATATGCAAGCTATGTCTAAGATCTTGTAAGCTATATTATTAACTATATTATATTTAGTCAGTGTTAATTGTGATAGGAATATCAATTGAGTTACTCTGACATTAAAAGCACTCGACCGCAAGCACCGTGCTAAGATAACGGAAAGTGAGTCATTCGTTGTCAATGTCCATGTAAAAGACTTGCAAACGCCACACGTCACGTGCCACAATATTGATGTTTTGATGTTTATAGAAACGGCCAAATAAACAAGTTAGTAAATTGTAATAATAATGAAGTAAGTATCTCAAAATTTGCTGAATAAAAACTTTAGTTTTATATCGTATTCTCGTTTAAATGCCGGCCAGCGATCCTTGTATTATGGCCGTAATGATAATAAAAACCCCGAGCCTCGGTCTCGATATCCTAATTGATATACATTTTTTCAGATATCAGCGCTAATGTTCATACTTTGGACTAAATAATAAAAATTCTTTAAAGCAATAACAAATTGAATTTATAATTTGACGATAACATTAATTGCCGCTGGTGGTATCTAAATTGTATTCTGTAATTGTATTTTGTAACATTGGTGGTCCTTAAAGGTAACACGCAACAACATTTTTCTTACTGAATAAATTTATCTGTTTTCCAATTCAATGCCGGAAATAGACATTTTATACAATATAGACTGCCGGATGTAATCTTCTCAGGGCATATTAACATGCAGAATGTTATAAAATAGACGTACACTATCGGCAAATTTCATTTATACCCATCTTGTGAAAATGGAAGATAAATTTTGCAAAATCTTTCCAATCAAAATAAAATAACACTTTATACAAGAACGCTTTCAAGCACTTTGCCATCGTGATTTTAAAAGATTAATTTATAATTGAAGTTACCATCAGTAATGTACGAGTAAATAGCTCCGAGGCGAACGGGCAAGGAATGAAACAGTTTTCTAACAATCAAACTACATTGCACCTATTTTAATTAATACAATTAATTTTATTGTTTCAGTAAAACATTTTGTGAAAGGACTAAACATTTGCTCATATTTATATAGGTAACCTTGGTCATTTGTAAAATATAATATTAATAATTAATACATTTTAGTCCACTCCATTTATAAAGAAAACAAATACACAAGTAATCATAAGCGTGAGATCACGTGTTTGCGTTAATGTTGCTATAAATTAAAAAACTAATTACTACGTAAGTTTAAAATTATTATTATTAAATATAAATGACATTGAGCCTGATGTAATGTTTTTTATTACCTTTATATCTTGGGTTTAAGTTAAACTTTTATTTGTTGGTAATTTTAAAATTCATATTAAATATACGGCATGTGACCAAATGGTCGGAAGACGAAAATCTCAGCAGACGATTTCGAGTTCAAACCTGGGCCAGCACCACTGAATTTTCATATCGTGCTCAGCGGTGAAGGAAAATCGTACCTGCATGTGGTGGCTGTCAGTCTGCCACGTAACAGAAATACAAATTGGAATAGCATGGTGGAATATTCTCAAAAACGGTCTCCTCAAACGGTCCAAAATTGGAGAGGAGACTTTAGCCCAGCAGTGGGACATTCACCGGCTGACTTTACCTACTTCGGTATTTTCAAGAGGGCGTGTACAACTTTAGCACAATCTACATACTATATATTATATACCTGGAATATATATATATATATATATATAAAATAAAATAAATAAGAGCTTAAAAGTATTAAGTAATGAAGTAGGTAAAATATTTTCAATACTATATCGATAATTTTACGTCTCACTAACTAGCAATGTATTAAAGCGAGACATATGATACGAAATTGCGTTATAAAAGGCAAATATAAAAGCTTAAGTCCCAATACTAGCTCGTTCACATGAATGAACAGAGCTCGCTTTGTAAAATAAGGTCTAAATGAAACGTAAATGTTTTGCGTTGAACCTGTTCAAAGAGCCGGAGAGGTTATTTTGCCTTTTTTATGTAATATAATACACCATTAAATTGACGTAATGTCAGTCATTGGATGGTATTTTTTTATTCTAGCAATGACCGTTTTTAAGGAATTACCAATTACTATTTAAACCTCCAAAAGCCCAGGAGGTCGAAATTGCGACTATCACATCGTTAGGTGGCCCGTAAACCCTGCGCTGTTGACGCACCGGTAAACGTCCCACAGCTGGACTAACGAGAATGTTTTGAGTTCATTCTGGTGGAGTGTGACAATGCGAGTTGGTAGATTTACGAATACATGATACAATTTCAGCCGGCACGTGTAGAATGACTGCCAAAAGTAATTACTTCATTATATTTTTAAATAAGATTAACTGACCGTCTTTAACTAACGTTACGTTACGTACCTACATAAAACCATGCAAAATTACCTCTCTTATAAAAGTCAAATTACCGTAGAATCTATCATAGTATTTGTTTACGATTATTTGCGATTATATTATTTATTATAAGCATAACATGTTCTAAATTTCACCAGTAATTTTGGCAGTGTGTAGATAGTCAGTCAGGACAAACTATTTTGTATTTTATAAATATAGACATCGAATACCTCGGTTTTTCACAAAGTCGAACGTTAGCGAGTCTTATAAATCAGATGATAGTTGACATTATAAATCCAAGGAGCTATAATAAGATTGGTTCGAATAGATCCTTATATTATAAATCGCAAGTTTTTTTGTTTGCTTAGTGTTACATAATATACATTTATTGAGTGAACTTTACCCGCGCGAAGTCGGGACGGGCAGCTAGTTTACTTGTTTTCAATGAGTACATACTGCGTTTTTTACTGTTCATAATAATATATAGGACACGGTTAGCTAATATATTTATATTTCATATAGCTAAAATATCTCGTCAAGAGAACTTACTCAGATGACGATTTAGAAGTAATATTTATTGGAAAAAACTTCGGACATCCTTTGCGCTTCACGGCATATGTCGAGCGAAATTTTGTGAAAAGATGATTTTTTATTATTAATTTCATCTCAAGGAGCACAGCATCTGTTCAGGATATTGGGTGACCCGGGTTTTTTTCTTGAGGTTGTCTCGTGTACTGCGCTCGAGTAGCGGTTTTTAAATATTTTATTTAAACATTTTGTATATATACTTCGCTCGTTACTCATCTTTAATATAAATATACATGTCAACTTGTATTTCATGTTATAAATTGAGTCATATCAAAAAAATATTAACTTACCTTACGATGCAAACGTTAATACTTTTGAAATAAGCCTCATTATTCGCCTTACCTGTAACAAAGATATACACATACGTTAATATTTCCATTTGTATAGCTTCCAGATTGCTGTTACACATATTAAGAATAAAATTGAAAAAAAACTGTGAAAATGTATACAAAATAGGTAATCATTAAGTAATAAAACATTGAAATATTACTATTATAATTAAAATAATATTTAATCTGATGGAGCTGCTATTTGAATGTTAGGGATCTTAAAATCAAGTATCAAGATTGTGCGTTGTAACTATTAGCATCTCGGGTTCACACACCCACCCTTGCCTCAATTTTTTCCAACAGGTTGGTCGCAATTGTGTGCGTACGCTCAGCGTATGTATGTGTGCAGAAGTGAACATAAGTGTGTGCACGGTGTAATGATATCGAGTTTCAAGAGTTGTTCATAAAACGATAACTTTATACCTGTTGATAAACTATGTTCTTATTCTAAGAAAAGATAAACGGTCTACGTTGGAAATCGATTTATTTGAAATGTCGTTTGGAACATTATTCGGCTTTTTTTCCAAGTTTTGTTGCTCGATACAGCTGATCGATGACTAAATTTAACTAAGACAGATATACAATAATTATTGTTCCAGCTGGTTCAACTCCCAATTATGATTTAAGAAGCAACAAAGTGTTCCTGTTTTCTATAATTGATATTATATATTTATAGATTTAATATTTTGAATAAAACTAATCTGTAATGTAATTAATAATATAGCTTAACCCTGTAGTGAGTACCCTGCGTCATCCAGGATTCAAGATGGTCATCACTTTACTGATCCGAATCCAAGTGAATGAAGTCGAGACTCTCGGGCGCAGGTCGTAATATATCTAATAGTATGTAAATTCGCCGGTTGCCATATAGGGATTACACTTTACGCTACTACGCGGCGGTGTGGGCGCGGGCGTAGGCAGTGCGGTCTCCACACTTGTTTCACTTTTCTCGGCCTTGACCTCAGTTAACGAAACCTCAAGTCGAAGGCTTCTTTAAAATAATGTTGTTTAAAAAAATACTTAATGAAAATCAGGATGTCAATGAACCCATACCGACAAGTATGTAAATGTGAAGAATCACAATATCTGAACTTAAATAGCAATAGGACCCCTTACGTTATGTATCGAATATTATTTCGCATTCGCTCGCCGGGTGCCGGGGTACGGTGCCAATATTTAAAACTCATAAATGCAACAGCGATGAAATATATCGATAAATATAAACGAAACGAGCCGGTTGGCGTGATTGGTAGATACCTTGCCTTTCGCGCCGCAGGTCGTGGGTTCGATTCCCACCCAGGACAGACATCTGTGTGCATGAACATGTTTGTTTGTCCTAAGTCTGGTTGTAATTATCTATAATAATTATATATTTACAAAAGAAAAGTACCTAGTATATGTAGTATATCAGTTGTCTGGTTTGCATAGTACGAGCTCTGCTTAGTTTGGGATCAGATGACCTTGTTTGAAAAATGTCCCAAGATATTATAAAAAAAAAACATCGTTTATACCGATGTAACTAACTACTTGATCAACTAATCGTAACAAGGAATGGAGAAAATTAACAAATAACTTTTCAAATCAAAATTGACAACTACGGGAATCATTTGTCAAATAACGTTTGACGTTCAACGTGTGATCAAAATGTAATTAAAGTCGGCGAAATGAAAAATAAATCCGCCTTAGTAAGAGTTTAAATTTTCGGTTCGAATATTTTATATTTCCAACAAAAGTCCGAATCTGAAGCACTTTGTCGGACTTATTCCTTTTATATGAAAACGTTAATTAACATCGAATTGCCTTTGACATTTGCAATGTAGTACTGAATACAATTTCCCATACGATGTCCTTATAGTTTCAAGGTTCTATACTTTTTAAAATTTAAAATTGTTAGAGACGTTGTTATCTGATATTAACCGGTCACCAATATATTCGATATTCACACTGTAAAGAATATTAGCCAATGCAAGCCCCCATGCGCCACCAGTGTTGGGAGCTTAGATGTTATTCGAAGTATTTGACGGTAGAATGTGAATTAATGTGACGAGTGGGTGGTACCTATGCAGCGGGCTTGCTCAAAGCCCTCGCAAGTATCTTACATTTTCAGTTTTACATTTACAATTTACAGTTATCAACCAATTTCCACAAGTACACAATTTCCAATTGCAAAATATAATTCTTACATAGACGTTATATTTTGTCATTTTTTTGCCATTACATATCTGTCGTAACAATTTGTTAAAGTAACAAAAACACGATCGAGTAATAAGATATTTCGCAAACATCCGAAAAAACTGACAAGTAATCGACGTCTATTCACTACTATGATTATAGTGACGTATCTTTAGCAGTTTGAGAGTTCGTAGTTAAAATAAGAAGACGTGCTATCGTAATAGCTGGGTTGGGATGCCCTTTAATGTCATTGCAATTCTTCTATATCGATTCGATCGATCGATTGTTTTAACAGCGTTCACAACGTGGGAGTTATCTCTCGAAATTAAAATATCAAAGCGAGCGGAAGTAGGTCAGTGTATTATATTTTTGTCTGTGTTGACAGGTCGAATGAAGAAAACCTTTTAGCGGTGATATGGCCACAATATCTCGATATTCTCAGAGCTTCTATTAAGGTATTGTTAGCAATGACAAGTGACCTGTCGATAATGCACTAAATTCGTATTGAATAACTATTCTTTCCGATGATAATAACATGGCTTAGATTACATTTTAACAGCGTATATTTTCTTGTACATACACAAAGGCGCTAGGGCCTAGAATACAGGATTCGTTTCTAGAAATACAATTATTTTATAAACTTTGTAATTGTCATGTTTAATAAGCAGACGTTTAATTATAAGTTGTACCCATAAATTGTTACATAATATTATGTTCTTCTTTTCTGCATCATGTTGGCCATTTTACAATAATGACTAATTAATAATGTTTCATATCGGTACTGGCAAAGAGACCTGGATTCCGCAATAAAAAAAAAAATTGCGACTCCAGAACTCTAAGCCAGTACAGTAATTGCGGTTGTCTGACAAAAAGTTCTGACCCCAAGATTAAAAGTTGCATGAATTCCGTTCCTTGATCTATTTCTGATTATGTGTGATTACGATAATGAGAGTATAGAGAGTGCATCTATGTCTTCACATACATTATTTTGTAATATATAACATACGCCGTTACCTAATCTCGGTTGAGATTGACGGTGGTCAATGGTGGTGGTGGTGGACTGATTTTGATTAAGTTAGGTTCGGTAGTATATCATCACCTTCGTCAGCAATATGTCACGTAACACAAGTTTCCTTCGGTTATACGCATAGTAGAAGTTTACCTCTTCATTTGTTTTAATAAAAATATTAATGCCAGACATTAGGTTATTTTATATCTCTTATTAAAAATAGGTGTGATTTAATTTCTTTCTAACCTTATTCGACCGTGTCGGAGACTGTTGCCCCCGGCACCGAAGTGTTATATAACAAAATATTTATACTTAGTTTAATTGCTATTCGATTGGACTCGAATATCTATTCAAAGAATTGAAAACATCGTTGAAAGTGTTTAATGTAAGACGATCACTTGAGGTAGTTACTAAAGGAGCCAAGCGGTAAAGCTTAGCTTTTGTACAATCCATGATTTTTAAAATTAGACCTAGAAGGAATTGGATTTATTTCGCTTTAAAAGTATCTAAATCTATTCTGGAACATATTGAGTACATTAAGAGGTGCCGTAGATCTGAGTACTCGTGATTTAAATCTGTAACATTCAGAGATTTTTGTTTCCTAATACATTCACCATGAGGAAAACGAGATCCTTATAATGCTGTTATCAAATTTGTCCCATAAAAAATACTTTTTTTTCGATATGGCGTATCGGCACTACAAAGTGACAGCCAGTATTTCCAACTGCTGGGCCAAGGTCTGTACTTCTTTTAAGAAGGTTTGGATCCTATTCCACTATCAATTTCGGTTACAATGTAGCAGACTCCATTTACAGCAGTGATTTCCATCACCGCTGTAAGCGAGTTGAATTATAAACACAAATTAAGTTCATGAAAATCATGAATAGATCGTGCTCGAGTCGCCATACTGGGCCACATCTGATCAACTTAGGTGCCAAATATTCCTTCACGAATATGATTCGGAAAATCGGAAGACTAATCTGATTGATATCTATTTATCATGACATTATGTGTTAAATTAGGCCTCTACTGTTATGTACCCAACACATTTAATGTTTAAGGTTTAATTATATTCTTACTTAATAATAAACGTTACCGTAAGGCGAGGTCGTGTGATCGTACTTATAGTCAACGATTGTATTCTCCGAAACAGCGAGGTGTCGGCGACTTGCTACAAGGAACTATATGAAGTGTCATTTTCCATAGCTATTGTTAGGACTGGTGTTTGTCCATTCGATTTCTTGTTACATATTGTTAGTACCACCTCTGACTCGAGCTCTCCATCAGAAATAATAAACCGTTGTATTCGTTTATCTCATATTATATTATTTAGACTTCACTTGTGATTCGTATATGGAATAAAAACTTCATTTTAAACTAGCTATTGATGAATCTCACAAAAGTGTTCTCTGCCACGAAACATAATTTGATGCAAGATTTGAATAAATGTCTTGTACGAAACGGGTATTTCGAAAACCAATCAATTTTCTCATCTATGCGATTGAATTTGAATGAATAGATTCACAAAAAAATATTGTATGATCGGACGCTTGTCCAATATACAAAAAGGGAGAATGATTTTATCTATTTTTTACACGCATTCTGAGATTTAGTAACGGTTATGGTGTTACTCAATGAAAGAGATCTTAAGTGGAAGTGAGATGGATAGCGTTTTTTTCAATAGTTTTACAAAAGTTCGTCGATGTTGGTTCCGCTGTTACCAGTTCGGAAATTTTAATATAGCTGTGATAGTTTACTCGTCTACCTTATAAATACGTTCGGCATGCGACTTTGTTATACAGTATGCATAAAACTAAATACATATTACAAGTTTTATAATTACAAAGTGTTTATTACGCTAATGGAATGCAGCAGGTTGATTGTTATTATAATATATCCTGCATAGTTATAAAGTGTATGCGTTTTTAAATTACTGTATGCTTATTTTATAGAATGTTTTGCAGCATAAGAATAATGGGTCTCTTATGTTACTTCCTATACATAATCTGTTTGTTTCACGTATATTCGACAAGCCATTCGTTGCTGAGTTAAAACTGTCAAGAATATTGTTGTACGTCATAAAATGAGATGGTACGATGGTAAAGACGTTTATATATTAATGTCCGCGTATGGTTGTGTGTATGTGTGTACGAAGTAAAGTACAGTTGTTGCATGTTTTGAACACTACCTAAACGGGAAAAACAGCTATAGAGATAGCGAGAGGTCATACAAACTAACGTAAAGACATATAATATGTGATATATATATAAATATATTAATATTATAATTAGCCAATGACTGGTACATGTTGGTAAACAACTATCCGATATGTATCGCGTATCACCTATCGTTGCTACGCCAGAAACCTTTATGCGAATGTCAACAACAACTGCGCAATCTCTCAACGCAATTGAATGAAGGGTTTTAACACGCATGCGACAAAACATAGAAACACTCATATATAATAAACTAGTTAGCCTACATTTTTGCACCCTTGACTACATATAATTGTAAGACGTCCAAGACGACCGGGTGAAAATTTAACAAACTAAAATATAGCAAATCATTTGCGTTCAGTACTCGTGCAAAGTATAAATCGATAGAGTTGTTTACGAACAAGGTATTTGCTCGTTACTATTAATACTAACAACCGCAAACCTACGATAAAATTATTATTTACAACCTGAGCTAGCAAATTTACACATTTACATATTCTTATGGTACTCGCCCCCCCCCCTTTTATATGGAAATATTAAATCATACTAATTTAATAAAAAGGTAACTTTTGTTGATGGCTTTATCTGGATTCGCGCAAAAATTACTAATCTGAACTACTTACTAAACGGAACTTTCACACTGTCACAAGTGATTGTTTCATGAACAATAAAAGTATAAATAAATATAACTTTATATATACTGTATCTTTGAGATATCACTTGGTATGTTCACGTTAATTGGACTCTTTACATCGAAAGTTGCCAAAAAAAAACTTTTATTTGTGGTATATGAAGATCTTTAAGTTGTATACATGTGATCTGTATAAATAAAAAGCATTAGATTGTATATGACAGTCATGTAAGCAAGTAAATAATAACATTTATAATATATAATACTGATTGTGATATAATATTTGTTCATATGTCATTATTTAATAATTATATTACTCGTGCAACGGTAGTAATTGTAATAGGAAATTGATTTAAGCGGCAATAGCGCAATGGCTTACGGGCGCCTAGTGATGTAATAGCAACAGGTTCGATCCTGTTCTTAGGCTATTGTCGTCTCTACTCCTAACACCAGCTGTATAAACGGGAATTGCAATTATACTTAAAAAAGCCACTGAATTGTTATGTAATATACATAAAAGTACTAGCAATAAGTGATTTAAAATATATTTAGGTGTATCGGTAAAGTATTTCCACGTTTTATTTTAAAATTCTTAATTAATGCAAATATGTCTCATACTATACAACCCGTTTTATATTTCTCCGAAATCGATTGTATCAAACTGTAACTCAATAATGATTCATAAACTAATAATAATAAAATTCTATCAAATCATATTTATTCACATAAACAATATATTGTAACTCTACGATCGTTTTTGGAAAGCAGCCTCTAGCAGAAGGACACGATCAAAAAACTTGCGTAGTTGCTCTTTTAAAACAGATCAAAATTACAACGTGGTATGTGGGAACATTTTTTTTTTTGGAAAAGTAAGTAGATATAACTTTTGTGATAAAATATTATGAATAAATGGTCAATACAAGGTGCGGTAATGTTTGTTGTAAGACTTTAAATTAGTCCTGTGGTAGCTGCATAATTAATATAATCTTGTAAAATTCAGTGGTAACTATTCAAAAGTTGTACAGTGGGGATTAAGTGGTAAAAGCCTATTTGAATAAGGTATGATTTAATTAATAAGTTATTTTTATATTTGTGTATAGGAGTGATTATCAAAAAATAGCTTCCTTCACAATACCTTTATCCTAATAATTTTTGCTACTGTGTATGTACACATGATTATGGTTTTCTATAAAGTATTTCTAAGCAGTCACGTTTGAAAACTGCTAACTTTGTGTAGCGGTGCTGCCAGATACGTGCGGAGTTAGTTGCGAGTAAGTTATCGTATGTTAAAACAAGAGCGCGTCGTTCGGTCGCAATCTAGACGATAGACTGACGAACTTATTTTATAAACCTATATATAGCCTATTTTAAGACTAATATTGAATATTGCTTTAGCTTAGCTTTAAAGGTAACCGACATTTTGTTTGTTATTTTAAGTAGTATAAATTAATATGTAAAATGCGGTGATAACGAGTACCACAATACAATAAGAAAAAAAACCATATATATAGTTATATAGTTACTCATTCGAAATTGTATATAAATTCCAATGGCCTTCCACGCCCAAGAGTTTTTTTTACGGAATTAAGCAGGTGCGCGAGCGCAGTGACGATTCGTAGTCATATTTCATCGATAAATCAATTTTAATTTGAAAACTACAAACTTCATGAATGACGTTTTATAGGACTAGTTAGCAAACTCGCAAAAAAAGCAATGAATACGGCTATACGTTGTTATCGGCGTTCGCTGGAACCAGCCGCGATATCAGGGTTATCAGTAAACATGCATACAATTGTCATTCAACGTCTGAATACTAATCGACAATTAACGCCATTCATTAAATACCGATAGAGAATTCATTCAAGAGAGTTTAAAGTAAAAATTGTTTTACATTTGTTTAACCTAATATTTATTTGTTTCACTTCATTCATTTTATTTAAGTTATTTGCATCCATATTAGTTTATGTTAATCTACATCACATAATAGTCGTAATTAAGAAGATACTTGCAGGTTTTTTCCCATTTGATCTTTATATATATATATTGAATTAAATTGAAATTTTTCAGACATAAAAAAAAATGATTGCGATATCTTTATTTCATAGAAAGTTATTAAAGTTTCAAGAAACAACGATTTGTTTATGCACTGCGTGTTCAGTGATGTATGTTTAAACAAACTATATTTTTGCATGCGATCTTTTTGATGTTTTTTTCCTTCGTACATAAGGAATTTAGTATACTGTTGTATTGTCACTACGAACAAAAATATAATATGCGCAGTTTCAGCTCAAGTTAAGTTTAATTTGTTCAAAACTTTAGTTGTAAGATTCGACACTATAGTGATCTTAAAGAAAAAGCTTAAAAACTTATATGTCTATGTTCCAGTTTGTGATGACGATGGCTTCCTCGCCGATTTTGGCAATAGCAACTATTCTGGAAGGCGGCGGCACTGCTGGTTCTGTATATGGTGGTGACTGGTGGCTCTGTGCCTCGACATGTATAGCTCGATGGATCGATCGGAGAGATGACGGCTGCATCAACGGATTTACGTGCTTTCTTAGACATGGGCACTCCCATAAGTGAAAACTATAAGTGAGGCAGTGCACGGACATATAAACATACTATTTTAAAATACAGATGTACCTAATTGTTGCTTTATATTTATGCAATATTTTCTACTTTTTGGAAATGTTATGTTCTTATAAAATAAGCCCAATTTATATACTATTCACAAAAAAAAATTACTTTGAGTAGTTTTCGGTCGTGTGATGGAGAAGGTGCTAGGTATATAAAAAGCGAAGTATGTTCTTTCTTGGGGCTTAAGCTTCCTTCATATTCACTTACTTATAGTTCGTCTAGTAGTAGTGAACGAGTAATAGAAAGACAGACGGAGTTGATTTCGAATTTCTAATATTAGTGCAGATATTACTCAAGTCAAGTCTCTAGAAGTTTTAACTTTGTAGTTGATGTAACGAATGTTTGTATTAGCGAACTTATTCAGTTACATACTTTATATTCAGTAAACATGTAACCAAGATATACTCGATTTCCTCCTCATTGTATTTACAGGATCAGATACATAACGACATTTCTTAGATTTACGATAGTAGAATAGAATAGAATAGTAACACTAAATTGACATGTACTTATAATACAAAAGACTTTAAATATAATGTAGACAACATCAAAAAATGTAATGTAATGTAAATGCGCACTGGATTGCCGATAGCGCGGAATAATGAGCGTCCTCTGAAAACACACACGCGCATACGACACTGGTGTCATGAGGAGAGTACACGGGTTAGGTGTTAAGCAATTCTATTCACGGCCTTTTCCGATCGCTTCGGATAGATGCTCGGTTTACAAATATACATGTACCAATATGTAGATATTAAATTAGTGACCGATGTCGCATACTCTTACTGTAAGAAGATCGAAAGTATTTAATACATTCGTTTGTTTTTTTATAATTATTTACAAACAAATATATAAGTTTCAAAGTTATCACAGGTGACAGTTTTATTGACTACTACAGAGCAAGCAATAAAATAATTCTCATTCGATACGTGTATGAACATTTCAACCACAGTTAAGACCGTTAGTCGAATGGACGGATCGACATTTAATATAAATAAACCGCTTTTTGCAATAACAGCGTATTAGTCGCCTCAATATATCGCAATTACAAGCGGACGAAAGGCGCGCGGATTCCGTTAGTGCGTGTAAAAACTAGGGCCGCCTCGTACGGTACCGGGACCTAACCGGAGACATATATCTTCGCAGGTCTGCAACTCGTTGGCCTCGTGACATTCCTCTTATTTGTTTTATTATTTTTATATATTTTTATGATCTATACAAGTAATAATATAAACTTGAAAAATTTTTCAACAGACTAAAAGAAAATAATATAAAAAAAAAATCGGATTGTAAAATGGATTGAATATAAAGAGCTAAATGAATTTCGACATGAGCTGTGCTCTCTGTCATTTCGTTCAGAATATATTCGGTGAAATATTACATTTCACGGTGGAAAAAAATATTCAATGATCAATGTGTTCGTTTGTTGAATTCCCTGCCTGAAGAAGCGAGCACGGTCTCAATTATTTGCTTCGAGGATTTAATAAATTTCCAATGTCGTCTATCTGGCCGTATATATAGGGATGATTATACTGTACTGTATTAGATTCTTTATTAGACACGTAACATGTTCATGCATTATATATTGCAGGACTCTACGTCGGTCGAAACTATTTTTAACTGACTTAATTAGTTAAAAGTATTTTTGATTATAGACATCCTAGGTTCGATTAGTTAGTTTCATTTCTGTGAGCGAACTACCCGTCTGTATATGTTTTATCTCAGTTCATATCATGTAGTATGTTATACTTAGGTAGCACGCTTGTTTTACGTTAGTTATATGCCATTTATTCAGTCAAAGTAATTTTGACTAATATACATGTAAAGAAAAATTATATTAAAAATATTTTGATTCTAAAACATTTTACCTTTATTATAAACAAGGTATTTCCCGGACACTCGAGCCGACTCTAGTATATCCCACCATCGCGTCACGAACACTGGCTCACTCACCCTTCAAGCCGGAACACAACAGTACCTAGTAACTCTGTTTGGCGGTAGAATGCGTGATGATTAGATGGTACCTATCCAAATGAGCCTGCAGAGGCACCTAACATCATCCTGCGCGTTTATTCAGTTGATATATAAACATGTATATATATGTGTATGTTTGTATATGTGTATTGTATCAGGACTTAATAACGATTCCGTTAAGACTTGTCCTTGGAACGTACAAGTTTAATTTCAATGATGGTCTGCTAAAGTAATTGTGACGCCTTTAGAGTCAGGGTTGGCACGAAGTGTTTCATTTTTATTGATTTTAACATACCATACGCAGCGAAAGTAAACGTTTTTTAATGATTTTGATAAAACTGTATAAATTGCCTGACACCATATTATTATGTAATGATTAAAACAGGTTCTAGTGTGTTTTTCAATTAGATACAACAATCTAAATGTTTCGTTTATTCAACAATGACGTATATAGACAATGAACGCGTTGCGCCATTGAAAACATTATGAAGTATTTTAAATTTTATTATGAACCGTCTTGTCTTCGTACACATGTATATGTAAATATCTCGTTAGCTTACGATTTAATTACGTCGAGTAAATTAAACAGAATAACTACATAAATATGTTTTAGTCATTATCTAGATTTAGTCGTATCTGATGCGACTAGCTGTTGTTCATTGATGTTAGACTTAGACCTTCACGGAAGGCAACAACAATAATTATATATTTTCAACACAATCCAATGAACATGCGTAAATGCAAACGCGTCTTGTATAAGATGATACTATCTTGCGCTATCCTACAGCTTATGGATTTGGTTTTGGTCCTTGGTTTCTTGTATCTTTAATACAAGTAGCAGTAATATTGTTACGTAGGCACGTTAATGAGTCGTTGCTTTTTAGACTTCTCCGTCTTTTAGAGGAGTTCGGAGCGGATTGGATAGTACATCGTGGCCGATTGACATTCAACGATGTTTTTTTTTTTATAATTTCTATAAACCTAGGACGAAACGAATTCTGTAGGATTTTACACTTTCACGAATGTTGTCCACGTGTCTCCAGTATGCACTCGAAAGAATACCTCATCATCGATAAACTTACTAATAATTTGTTAAAAATGATAGTTCTTAATATTAATTTAATTTAACAAACGCAACTCGTCAATTATAAACCGATAATTTAATATTCATCAAGATTCAAAATGTGAAGAGCCTAGAGGATGCAAGACACACGGATAGGTTAGTAAGTTTAAAGTCTGAATCCTGTTACATACGACTTTAATGTAATTATAAAGTAGTTTCTTGTCCGTGTTTATCGACTCAGCGGGCGTGATGCTTTCATCAACCCTGCGTTAGAAGTTCTTACATATGTAAAACGTGATGAAGGCAATCCCGTCCCTTCCACTCTTTTATTATGTAAATTAATGTTTAAAAACTACTTCATGATTAGAAAGTGTTTTTTATATCTTAATTATTAAGTCACATAAACGAATACGATTTCAAGTAGCGTGGTGTAATAAGTTCCAAATCCTCTCCTGAAAGGGAGTGGAGGTCTTTGCCCAGCAGCGGGACATTTGCAGTCTGTTACTTTCTTTTCTACGAGTGTTTAGAAAAACAAAACAACTAAAATATATATTTACACGAAGATATAGCATGTTTTATTTATGCATCGCCATTTTTAACACAGAGTGGCTGTCTTAGTTATATATTTAATTAGATTTCAAATCCTTCTATACGTATCCGTAATGCGAAGATCTATATACCTAAAAAGACATTAACAAGGAAAAAATAATGCGAAAAACCATACGATCGTTAATTAAAACGGCTTCGTCTATTTGAATATTCTGAGGTGCCGAGTTGACAGTGTTCAGTTGATCACTTGAAGTAGTCGCGGAGGTCAGAGTGAACGAATGGCTGCTTTCACCGAGATAAAATTTCACAATCGCTGCGATCTGTCGAATTCGCGACACCTCTATGTTTTGTTCTTAACATTATTTTATCGTTTCAACACGCCGGCGCCGTACGAGCTTCAAATTTCCTGTTAGTATTTTATAAAACAAGTAGAACTCTTTTACTGATTGAAAAATGACTACAATTTTAAAATTGAATGTGTTGAAAAATTTAATGCGATTCTCCGATTTTAAATTATGTTTTTGACGTGACAACGTCTTATAAATTGGTTTGCCGGGTGACACTTCAAGAAACTGCGTTACGCTCCGCTCACGTTATGCGCTCACAATGAGAGCGAGTGAGAGGCACGCGTCCCTTCCACTCGGGCATGGTTAGCCCGCCTAAGAGCGAGAGAGACAGACATAAAAAATAAAATTTTGTTAATATGAAATTCAGTGCGAGATTCTTTGTATAAATTAATGTTTTAAATATAATTCTTTGTATAAATAAATGTTTTAAATTGTTACTATTATTTCATCCTTCTTCCTACTATACGAATGAATATTCACATTAAAATTATTTTACCACTCAAAGTCGTTGTCACGTAAAACTTTCGCCCGTATACCGACTTTACAGGCAACCAATATTTTTTAATTTATTTGAACACGATAGTATGAATTATTATTATTGATATTTTCCTAACAAAGACAAAACAGTGAACGTCCTAAGGCTAGTGATATTAAAAACGTTTAGATATACATATTTAATGTGTCGATAACATTAAATAGGCGATGACGTCACGCCTAATATGTCCCTTTCGATATAAATTAATCGGCAATGCCTGTGAAAGTTATCACGGAGCTTAGGGTAGCATGCCTAATATAGATAATCGATATTGGTATATGACAAATGCACTTACGACTTTATTGGGAATTAATAGCAAGGTGTCAATTTGCATTACAAGAACGCGGTGGTAGCACTCTAAAGTGACCTGTAAGCCTGTGAAATAGCTATTCAACTTTAATTTCCAAAGCTTAACTTAGAATGTCCATTTTGGGTTACAATTGTTAGACTTTCAGTGATTTCATTGATTTGGAAACGACCTAAAAATGTCTATTCAAAATTAATAAAAGGGTAACGACTGTGTTTATTACTGACCACTCATTGTATTATTCAAAGCAAGCGGGGATTTGTATTTATAGGTACTCATGTTCTTCGAGCAAATTCCGCTTTAGCCTTCATGGTGTCAGTTATTAATTACAATACAGGTAATTCTTACGTACGAATTTTGACTCTACCGCGTGAAAAAAGGGTAAATTTTGAAAAAAATATATTAAATTGATTGATTTGATATTTCAGACATTGATTTGGATAATGCGATAAATCACACTTTACTTTCTATCTTCAAGTTATTATTATTTTTTTAGCATGTTTCGATTGTACCAATGTTACTAACCCTTTGTCATATATAGTGAATATTTTAAATGTCTATAAGTAGCTATAATTTGATCTATAATTTCATTTATTCGTCATTTCAAAACGATTCTATTAATTATCTAAGATAAGTTCAGACGTTTCAGGTAAAACGATAACAGAGTTCGGAATAGTTCGACAAATTCTGAATTTCGTTCCATATGTATGTGCTAACATTAACTTAGCTCTTCCTTTGATTCTATTTAAATGTAATAAAAATAATAAAAAACATAACCATAAAAAGCATGACATATAATGTTTTTCTCTAGTTATTTCCTATACCATATTTCGACGAAATTAGACATAAGACAAGACTAAAAAAATAACTGCCTTATGTCGTATCTATACAAATACAGGGTGGTGACACATTTAAACCTATGGTTAAACTGTAGCTAGACTGCCTGTTATAATATTTTTAGAAAAGTAGCTAAAAGTAACATTCTGTAATTGTCTAATTGTCCATTGCTTGTCTAAAGCCCAGTGCCATCTTGAGGACGAGGATAGATTGTATCCAATATATTAAAATTTCCTAAATGAATGAATGATAAAATTAATTAAACTCAGTGGTCCATATTTGAACCTACAATCTTTTCCCTTTCTAACTACTGGCCCATCTCGGCTCGGCACATGTTGAAACGTTCCATTTATTATACGGGACTTCCGAACGGGAGAGCACGTGGGATTCACTATTCTCCCCACGGAACCTTGTCGACAAAAAGAACGAGAGCCTGGGAATTGAGACGGCATAACGGCTACATAGTGATGTAGCGTAGTGACGCTTTGTCATTTGAGTTAACTACTTTTACTATATGACTTTAAGAGGTTTATGAACTGTTTGATTGTCTGTACAATACATTCATGAATATTTATTTGTATAGTTCATGTTTGTAACATGTTTCATCTCGATTATAAAGGCTTAAAAAATGTCATGATTTTATGAATGACATTAATAAAGTGTCAATATAGGAAGATCGATATTATTGAACAAATCGATTTTATTGGCTTTACATAACATTTTACATTTAATAGATTACTATTCTCCACTTAAATTTGTATTAAATTTTACGATTACTAAACGATTATTAGAAAGATTTTCAAGAACGACTAATAATATTATTGTGTTTTAATTGTTACAGTTAAAGGTAAATGTCATTTCATGGCGAAAGTTTCACAAGTTCTATATTTAAATAAAAGTATCTTGTCAAAACAAAAAAAAAAACAAGAATATAATGTATTTAAATATTTGTCAATCTCACTATATTCTCCCTTCGAATGTTCAGAGTGATCTTGAAGCGATTGCGCTATGTTTTATTACAAAATGGATTCCCGTTTTTCTAATATGTGTCACTACTGTCTATGTAAAAAACTAAAGCTGGAGTTTATGTAACCTATTAAACAATTATATATACACATACGACTCGAATAGACGATCGCATATCTTAACCGATCCGTATTAAACCTATAGACGTAAGCAGGTATAAAACGATGGCCTTTTCACTCGGTGTTTCTAGCTGAAGTCAAGATGATGAAAGGAACGTTTACAAACGGATACGCGATTCCGTTTCTCTCACATTTAATAACTCGCTGAACCGGTGCATGCAGATGCGAACAGCTCTATTGTTGCCTAATTGTTAATTTGTAGCGTATGTTGCTAATTCGATTTAGTGCTGATCACTCACCTAGCAATGTTACAATAAATTTCCGCTGACAAATTAGGATTAATTATAAGCAATTTTTAAAGAAATGAACTACGTAGAATAAAAAAACATAGAATTTCGAAATGTCATTACATACAATATTAATTTTATTTGAAACTGGCTATCCGCCTGGTTTTGGACGGATATAATAAGGGTCATAAAACGTTTACATTGAAGGACAAACACAAAGTATATTCCTCGTATTTTTCTGGAAACCTTCTTGGGTGTAATCAGACGGACTCACCAAATTTTGGTCATAATTAGGCTTCGACTTTTAGAGGAACACACAACGGACAAACATTCATTTTTTGTTTATTTAAAATTGTGTGTAAGTATGCGTTAACTTGGTATTATTATTTTTAGATGTTGGTTTGACTATGTATGGAGTTTCTGTTGATCGATTTTTAAAATTATGTTGTGTTGTATTTTTTTTTTAAATTTATTCTTATGTTAATCCTTTGCAACCGTTTTTTCGATATTCGTTATTATCATATATTTTCATTATGCTTCGTTTTGCGAAATAACACTCTCTTATAACTATTAATAAGCTATAAATATGTATATATTTGTATATAAGTCGAGACATAAATTATTCAATACTAAAAAAAGATGATTTGATTTTTTTTAAATCTTTTAATTAATTTTGCAATAAAAAAGTTCAACTTCTACTGGTAGTTTTTTTAGCTTGATGGAATAAAAACATAAATCTTAAAAAAACCTGAATGTTGAAAAGTGTATAAAATAAATCGCCTTATTGTGTCCCTGGTGATGGTCCAATGACTGGGTTTTAGAGATAACTTAAGGACTTGTCTTGCAATATTTTATAGACCTAGCGAACAGAAGTAAGGGCCATTAACCTGAATTATTACCGTACCAAGCTAAAATATTGCGTCGATATCGTTAAAGTTAATTTTAAGCAATTCTTCGATTGTGTAATCTAGCTGGCGATAGGTAAGACGAGCGCTGACATGGCATTTTGATTCGTTTTGCAATTGGGTAAAGATGGAAACGCTTTACACGGATAAATATATTTGCTTGTACACTATGACTCTTAACAATACTTACGACGCGGTTAATGTACGTCCAGGTTATTTATATGTGACTTCACCTTAAGGCGACATGTTGCTTTTACATAAATCATTTCGCGAGATCTTACAAGATATCATTTAAATATCGCCATTGAACAATTGAATATCAAGAAATATTACATTATAAGCTTGACGTTGACTTCGGTATATAAAATCATCTTTGATAGTATATTTTAATTAATAACCGGTGTTACGTATGTGATTTTCTCATATCTAGTCTCGTACTTCGTTGAGCTATAGAAACACTCAAAGTTTAGTAATTAATTCAGCTCTTACTACATAATTAAAATTAAGATAAAGAAAAATTAAGTTATTAAAATAAATAAATGGAATAATAATAAAATTTATAAAAAAATATAGATTAATAGCAAAATTTATTCAAAGATATTTAAAATTAATGTTTTGATTTTAGGAATTAATATCCATATGTATGAGTTCATGTTAATTTAAACCGTAAACTGTAATGCATCGTGACTTGATTACAAACGTATCACTGCTTATATTACGTCTCTGATTATCACATTACAAGTTAATACAAAACTCGTTCGATATTTTGTATGCTTGGGGGTTAAAAGTATTTCGTTCTCGCAACCCCGAAGGAACAATTTATTTGAAATCAAAATGTATATATGTGCCTATGTCCTTTGTTTATATGTTGAACCGCGATAAAGAATACTTTATCACCGTATGACTAAATAAATTATTGTGTTATGAATACGATAATTAATTATATGTAAAGACGTCAGACGGTTTCTGTTTTTTATTATGCGTTTATTTTACAAGAATTACATGATATCAAATGTCGATGTTTGTATTTTCTTATTGAAGTAAATTCCATTCACTTATCATTCGTTTTGTTTCCTCCATTCGATAAGTTCGAACGTTACATCAGTCATTGCATTTAGTTCGTATCTGGCCCAGAGCGAGAGAAAATCATAAAGTTATTTAATAAATACTACTTTCCAAGTTATTTGCACGTTCCCCGACCGTCGCGCAGAAATGTTATTTCCTGGAGTTCATTTGCTTTAGTTTGCCGATGAAAACTCATCGTCTCTGACGGATGCATTTTAAGTTTTCACATATACAAGAATGCACAAAAGATTGAAGACTGATAAGTTAATAAAAAAGGAAGAAAACAAAGTATGTTGAGTTTAATCATTAAATGTACAATAAATTATCTTTGTGTAGATTATATCGGGTGTTACCTTTCATTAGGTATATGTATTCAGGTAACATTAAAGAAGTCGTTTTTTAAATGATTTCACATGAACATCGATAGTGTCCAAGCATTGAAGCTAAAATAAGCAAACGATCTAAATGCAAACCATATAGGGACTTTAACCCTACGATATCGTATTCCTTAAACGCTCGCTACATGCTACCGTGCGCGTGCGTTGCATACCACGCGCCGGCCGCCGCTGTCCTGTCCGACTGAATACCATCTCGGGTACCTAGACCACTTATTATTTACATACGCAACCATTGCTCTCATTCCGACTACGTAAAGCATCCACTACTGAGAATATATGTACTCGCTACTTCTGAAGATGCTTAGAAATGTCAGCAAGCGCAGCGCGAAAGCTACAACGACCTCGATGCTGTTTCAACTTAAATTGTTATTTTATATTAACCGGTCGTTCTATTGAGACAGCCGGGCTCCGGTCGCTCTCCGCGTACTTCCATTTGCATGTTCCAGTCTAATGTGGGCCTAGAATTATTCAATATGCAGATAATATAGAATTGAATGTATCGTTCATTACAAATGCTGAGCTTACGCGAGCCTTCCGAGAAATAACATAATGAATGCAGCGAAACTAACTAACATTATAGTTAGCTAAAACCGTTAAAAGATTACAACTAATTTCTTGATTAGTATAATTATATCGGATTCTTAAATGGGAGCAATATAATTAAATTATTTCGCAAAATTTCGGTATCGCTAAACTTGTAACGATTTTAAAACGCACGTTCCGGCCGATTCGATTATCACTTGTCAATGCATTTTAAAATAATTTCGAAGGATAAAATTTTACGAGTTTTTACGATAATTATAATTAGATTGGTCGAACATTGACTCCGCCTACAGTTATAATGTCATGTGCCTTTGAGACTGCAAGCATAAATTGAATATTAAGATGTTTGTATGTATGCGTGTATTATGCCTTCGTGTGTTTATTTGTTCATGTTTAAGATTAAATTAGTTTTAACTTATTTAAAAGTACAATCTGAATGAAAACGTCAAAGATTCAGGTTTAAATTTTTTAGATTTCGTAGTTTAAAGTTTTCTCTATTGATTAGTTTATGTTTAAAGAATGGTGATCTTGCGTTGGACTACTTTAAACGTTAGGAAGTAGTTTCTCACAAACAGCTATTAATATATTAAAAGGGTATACGAAGCCTTTACTTTTACACCCTTACAGAGTGTAAGGGTCATTTATTTAACAATCTTTTACCATTTACATACACAGTGGTGTGACTTTTATTATTATATATACATATTAAGTACTTTTATACACATATATTGTATTTGGTTATGAATAAATTATTGGCAAGGATGGCCCAACGAACAGTTTGCATTTTAAAATCCAGGCAACTTCCACTGCATTTTTATTTACAGTGCCCCGCGGTTCTATCCGCGTATAATTAATAAAAATAAGCCTAGAGCCTTCCTCGATTCAAGGACTATACTATACAACACCATTTAAAATTCGACCCAGTAGTTCCTGAGATTAGCGGGATCAAACAAACAAACTCATCAGCTTTATATACACAGAACCATGTTGTTATTATTTATTCATAATAAATTATAAATTAAATGTTCTTTCTCCTCTGTCTTATATTCAATAAAAGTAATTTAGTTATTTGTTTTTAATGTTTGTGGGTATATATTTACGTATTTACTAAAAACTTTTTACTATGAACTTATCAAGTTTAGGTATACATAACAAGCTGGTCCGGTCGGTGTCCGGTGCGTCGGAGAGACGAGGTATCGAAAGTTCCTGCCGAGGCACGGATGCTGAGACCGGCTGTCGCGGAAGCGATTAACTATCCATTATTATTTATTAAATATAAGCTTATTATTACTGCATAATATAACTATGTAGCTCGTACACAGTACAACTAATCAAATTTTAATTTTAACGACATTAAAGTGTTTTTTTATGCACTTAAAATATACTAGACTTTTTGACGTGACAACGTCTTATAAATTGGTTTGCCGGGTGACACTTCAAGAAACTGCGTTACGCTCCGCTCACGTTATGCGCTCACAATGAGAGCGAGTGAGAGGCACGCGTCCCTTCCACTCGGGCATGGTTAGCCCGCCTAAGAGCGAGAGAGACAGACAACAATAAATACAATAAATACGTATGTATGTGTAAAGGTAAAAATAAAATTTTGTTAATATGAAATTCAGTGCGAGATTCTTTGTATAAATTAATGTTTTAAATATAATTCTTTGTATAAATAAATGTTTTAAATTGTTACTATTATTTCATCCTTCTTCCTACTATACGAATGAATATTCACATTAAAATTATTTTACCACTCAAAGTCGTTGTCACGTAAAACTTTCGCCCGTATACCGACTTTACAGGCAACCAATTTTTTTAAATGAGGTAATTTACCGTGTCTTATTCTGAATCAAAATAATGTTCTAAATAAACATACATATAGTATATGTTTAAAATGCTATTGACGTACTTTTCCTTTTATATTATAAATAAATAATACTCTGATGCTCGACAATCTCCGTTGAAAGAGAATCGTATATACTAGTATGTTTATGGGACGTGAAGTGTTCTCTGCGCATATTATCTACAAGTATCTAAAATATTTAAGAAACTATTATAATTACGTTTGACAACACACAACGCACCGTTTAATTAGCGACCCGATAGTCCAGCGGATGGAACACGTGGATCTTAACCTAAGATAACGGGTTCAAATCCGGGCAAACCCCAATGGGTTTTCACACGCTAAATTTGTGACGCAAATTTCATTTTGCGCTCGACGAACGTAAACATCGTGTCGAATATATTAATCCTACATTATACACTAAAATAAGGTAAGCTCTTACCCTTTTCAACGAGATAGAAGACTTACGTTCTGGGATACAGGAAAATACGAATACGATTATCAATTAATTTGGTTTAGTTAAAGCATTATGGTAGAGACTATGGATAAAAAAATAATATCAAATTTTACAATAACTAGCGGCCGAATACTGAAACGTCACTTAAATGTTAAATGCAACTTAATTATTTGAGACGCCGTTAATTTCAAATTTCGCATACTAATTTAGAAGCTTCTCAATGTTAAGTAGCGTTTAACTTTGAGGGACGTTTCAGTATTCGACCGTAATTCATTCAATCAGATAACTACGATTACATTATTCGAGTTCAGAATAGAATTAAAAGTAAATATTTTGACATGGTATTGTTAATGATTACGTATCAAAAATAGACCCTAAAAAGTCCATTATTATATAATTATAATATAATTAATAAATGTATGTTGTTTTAGATAAGTAGAGTCTTGGGCTAAGTCTGCCTAGCTACTCCATGGGTCGAAAAACATTCTCATCGATGTGTCATAATTATGCGTAATTACAAATTCACACACGCACACACACATACATTGAATTATCACTGTGAAGAAGTTATCGATTATAAATAAAGAATTAGTACTATATAAATATATATAATGATAAATATTTATGAATGTGTATAAATATCATATCGTTTGTTGCGTCCTACACTGTATAATACGATGTAATGAACGAGTATAATTCCGTCAGGGTTGACCAACCTTTGTTAATTACCAAAATATTCTATAATTATGTAATATAAAAATGGATTAAAAAGACAATCTAAAGAAATCCAAAATCTTTAAATAATTTATAGATATCGATATTCGATATCGATTTTGTCTATCATAAAGATAAGTTATTTCATTAATTTTATTATAGAAACGTAATATGTAAAGTATATATTTTTCACATACATATCAATCAATTTTGGCCGAATCGATATAAATTATAATTAGTATAGTGGGTCAACCCTGCAGGGTGTGAGCGATTGCGTGCGCGTGCGCAGTCGAGCAAGATTATAGTGCGTTTGCTCTATTCAAGATGACTGTCCTGGACACATGAATGAAAGTGCACTGTTGCAGAGAATTCATTAAGCGAACGTGTTTATGAAAGCGACAGTCCGCTCGGAAGCGGTATACTATTGTCTAAGACGGACATCCGTGTTAATCTAATCACCGAAAAGACGAAGTAAAGTAATATTGGTCTACTAGACACTATATTAGAAGACACATTTCGATTGTCATACAAATTGTGCTTGCTATTGTTTCGCTCGTTGTGGATTGCAGTCAGTCCCGGTCAGTAGACAAATCCAACTTAATATGTTTACTTATTGGTTGAACATTAAAAATATAACATCAACAAGAAATGGTTCTTCTTCGTCATCAAATTACGAATATAAATTATTTGGAATCGTTAGACAATAAGAATGAAACCCGTTGTCGAAAGCTAGTGTAAACTATTATACATTTTTGTCTTTTCCAATCTTTTCTCAGTCCATTGCGCAACGTCGCGATGAGATATGGAATTTTTGTTCACATAATTAAAGCCTCGCTCAACCAGATATGTATATTTGTTACCGCAGCTGCTAACTTGTCTTATTTGAAAGTTAATAGACATATTACTTAGTCTAAGGTTCATGGGAATGACATGTAAATAGGTTTCTTTAACATAACCAATTAGATATTGTACCTACATAGGTACAAATATACCAGAATGTTTTAATAAATACATATAATGAACGAAAATGGTTATTTTATGTAAATGTGTATTTAAGGAGTCGGTTAATTATTTTTAGCTGACAAGATTGAATTTGTTACAGAAACAAGAAAGGGCACATAAAATATGCTCACAAGTCACAACTAAAATTCGACTCACGTAAAACCGTCAAAGCTACAAGCGCTGTACAACCGACAGTTCTATGTTTTGCTAAAACATTCCAATATACATTTATAGAAATGCTGGCAGAGACACTGTAATAAAAGGCGCGTTGTCAATATTAATATACTTTTACTGGACAAAAACAAAACGCTCTTCTGAAAATGGCCGGCGGCGCAAGATGGCGCGTCGGTTCCCACGCAAGCGCAATGGGAACCGGGCGCGGGCGCAAGCGTGTCGCACATGTGCGCGTTTACGCGGGAAAACAATTGCTCTGGTATATTTTTTCTTAATCAAATTTTGTATCGAACATGAGTTAGCCGCTCTTTATAAATAAACAATGTTATTAATGTAAATAAACTTTAATAGTTTGTGCGCGATGGAGGGAACTAATTATGACCGTTAGCTAAAGACATACAACGTAATTATTATTTAACATTGCATAACATAAAATATTTAACAACAAAAGCGTTCATCATAATAATGTTTTTGAATACATTTGAAGTTTAATAAAATATTTTTAATGTTAGTCATAGTATGAGGTACGATTTCACATCAATCAGAATATGGGACTTGAGAACATGTTTTAGGCATAGGACGCTAATGAGCTCTCTCCGATCTCGTAAACATCTTATTTGTACATTCGAGGACATACATATATAGATATATTATGTCAATTAATACGCTGTCCGGTTGCAGTATAGTCTGTAGTTTCTGTTTCTGTTTTATGAATTTATTTACGTTTTCCTTATTAAAGTTATATTATAGTGTTAGTATTGTAACAAATGAAGCGACTAATGAATAATGGTTTTATTATTAAGTATTTATAAAATACATTGATGATCTTGTTATAAGTTCTTTAACATCATCTAAAATTTAGTTTCTACTGTTTGTTATAGATAATTGAGTCGAATTTGATAAAACATACCGACGGAGTAGATTCAGCAAAATGTCACTGAAGAACCTTTTTAGTATGAATGCTTATACACTTGAATTGAATGCTTGGCGGCGAGAGAAAAACAACAGATTTGCCATAATATGTCATCATATTCAGGTAAGTATATTATAAATCTAGATGATTTTAAGTCTAAAGACGCTAGACGCAAGAACTAAAATAATGTTTCAAAAGGTAATATGGTTTAAAGCTACTACCAAATTGTTCTCGGCACCACAATGACAGGTGACAAACTAAAACGTGTCAGAAACCGTAGGTCACAGCTAGTATAACTATTTACAACGAAGTAACTCTTGTAATATAATTAATAGGAAATTATCTTTACGAGTTAAATAATAAAGTTGTTGCATAAAATCCTTAAGACATGATATTATATGTTTGTGTACGGATCATAGAGGCTCAATACAGATGTTATCGAGCAAGCCTCGACCGGGCATCGAACTGAACCGTTACACATTCCGTCACAACCTGTTCCCGATACTACAAAATAGACAAACATACGCATTACCATATTTTAGGAACTCGTTTCTGCGAGTCATTTTATTTATTTTATTTTAAGCGAGCTATTTAATTATATGAAAAAGTCATAACTATAGTCATATTCCAATCGTAATGTTGAGTCTTGTGAGAAAAAATTGTTGATATATTTCAGTTTTATAAGTGTAAGAACGAAATATTTTTTCATTTAAAATAACATTTCCGGACCATAAGATATGAATAAAAAACTTTGAGCAGCTTCATGTATCAAACTTAATCTTTAAAAACGGAAATTGCATTAAGAAAAAATCTTTTTCTCAGGGGAGCGAGATTGTATTAGAAGAGAAAAAGCTACACACGTGGCCACCCGCATGTGTTGCGAGCTCCGAGCTCTTTCCACTTAATAACACATCTGTGTTTCTGGGCGTACCCTAAAGCTGCAACACGATCAGTTATAATGTCACGAACATACTTCATTTCGTAAAACGCCATGAGAACTCTTTTAAACGGCCGGCTATGCCTAGAAAATGCCAACGAGAAGTGCCAAGACGAAGCTCCGATATAGCGACCGGTTTCGAAAGGTTGTCTTACTCGAGAGATGAGAAGGACGTCCCAGTGTTTCGAATTAGTCGGGTTTTAATCTTAGGGTCAGCACCAATTGACCCTATGCAGCTGCTTGCCGACCAAACTGCTGTCAATGTTCTTAATATATATAAATAAGGAATTTTGACGTAGCCCCCCAGTGAATAGGTCACGAAGTTTATATATGATTAGTGTAATGTAGTTTCATTTAATATTATATTCATCTTTGATTGATCACGGAGGTGCTCTCGTCACTTGCAAATGGGAATCATGGGAATTATGCATTTTGTAGCACATGGTAAGTTGCATTAGTGTTTATTTTCTCCGTAAATCCAATAGTTATGTTTCGTTTGTCTATTTTATAACGTCTTTTATCAATTAGATAGTGGTGCAGAGTACGCATCTGCATCGGGTTCCATAAGAAACGCGGCCATCATGTATCTCCTTAAAGAATCATTGCTTTGTAATTTACTTTTTGCACTAGGAACATTTCGTCGAGGCAGATAATGGCGAAGTAATGAAACTATATATCTATACGTAATGTTCAATATTTTATATTTTTTATCGGGACGTTTTTGCTTTTCATAGCTTCATTACTTTTTTACTTTGAAATGTGTTAACTATTGTATCTCTTGCTTCGAAATATCCTTCTTATGTAATTTAAAATATAATTTGTTACGCAATAACAAACTGTAGAGTTGCGAAGTTAAGTTCAGTTTCTTTATTTACCCGATAGTAGGTAACGATGTTATTTGCTGAAAACCATTGTCATGTTTCTAAACGTGTTCAGTCGGCAAGTCATTTCTCAACGAAGATTATAAATATATGAGATTGCATCTTTTTGTAATCTGTTAATATAACTTCCTGTTGTTCTTGGATGTCATGCCTAATAGTTGTTAATTATCTTTGCTATTTCATAAAACAAATAGTCTTTCTGCTAAGTATAAACATTTAGGATTTAATAATTCATTTTATTTACTGTAAGTAGATCTCGGTTATTTTTATTATTATTTGTTGGAAGATAATATTACAAAAAATGAAATGAATCCGGCACTGCCAAAAAAAGGTGCGCTCTTATTTTGAAACGGAGCTAATCTGAATGTGTTGTTTTAAACCAATAGAATGCAAATGCACACAACGAATTAATGATATTTTACTTGTAGTCGCAAATATGAGATGTTCATAATAGTTTTAACTTAATTCAACTTTTTTCCAAGATTAAAGATGACCCAGTACCTTAGACCACATCCAGACACAATGGCACAATAGTTAGATAACGCGAATCTAAGTAAACACAGTTGAACTTTTATTTATGATTTTGTGTTTGTCTTGCATGTGCCATTGGAGCAAGTACATGTTTTTCTTTATCAAATGTATATTAATTTGTTAATATTTCTGTAAAAATATTATGTATGTATATTATTGTACTAGAACCAAATAAGTAGATGTGAAATGTTGTTTATGAAAACCGGAAACAATCTAAGACTAAAATCAATGACGCAGATGGCAGCTGCAAGGATCGCGCTAAATGATCTTCAATGAACGCATGTTTACCTACCAATAACGATGATTACAATAAGCAGTGACAAGGGACTTGACCGAGGGCCAACAAATGCTGATCAGCGCTTGAGTCACTGGCAATTGGAGTCCGCACTCGTGACGGCCACCTCGACATCTGAGTGATGTTTATTAAATTTAATCGTGACGCTGTGTCTTTAATTGTAATTAAGATTGGAACGACCGTGGTCGGCATGGCTCTATAATCTATATCACTTATCGTATTATAGAAATAGTGTATTGTTAATTATAATTTTACATATTATATGTTTTAACGACACGACGTAATAACTTGCGTCAATATCGTTACACTCAAACGATACATAGAATCGTTGTAGTCTCGACATCGAATAGCTGTCGTTGTTCCTTCAATACTAACGAGAGAACGTAATTCCTTCGATCATTCGTAGAGGAGGGCTAAAATAATGAACGGTGTCTTTTAATTCCAATAACTGCATATAATCAAGTCAACGATACATTAGCAAGGCAACAAGTCGTTTTAATCGTAAAACGTGTAATCATTGTTAATAAATGAAATTGCAGCCATTCACAGCCGTGACGGTATTTTAGTGTTGTAGTTTTACTCGAGTATAACATTGTCATTCGTATCGTCACGTAGCGATTTGTGTCTATCGTGTCGGCTCGTGTGCCGCGAAGCAGTGTTTACGAAGCGTCGAATTAAAATTAACAACTACAATTGCTTGGGTGTTTTATTGTAGGAACGTTTTTTATTCCGCCTCCATTTGATCAACTAGGCGACTACGTAGGTACTGTGCATACACGGTTTATTAGTCGTGCCCTATTATTTGATATTATTTTATGATAGTTAATGTATTGCATTTATTGTTTAGCTAAATATTGTATTTATTGTAAGCACGAGACATAAACTTCGTACCCTAGTAGGGTACGAATCGATATGATACAATAGGCGGTTTCTTCCAGACGGTAAGCAGTAATAAATGTTAATTTTAAATGCTTTTTTTAGAGATTTAGTATAATAATAATAATAATGTAAAGTAAATTTAACTACATTTTTGATAAAACTGTAGGACGTATTTGTAATCAAAAAACTATCAAGTGAGCTCAACCTTGCAACAAGAATGAATTAAGTACCTATCTATATTTATTTGTTATATCTGTGTATTTTATATATGAATGATATTATATTTAACTACATTTCTACTTTAGCAGTTTGATTCCAAAATTAAATCGAAGTAAATATTCATAACAATCGGCTCATTGGATTTCATGTAAGTTTATATCCCTATATATTAATGTTAGAAAAAAATTGTCTGAGACGTTCGACATCCGATCACACGGCGATATTTATAACCAACACAGTTAATAATATTATTATTATGAGATAAATAAAACAACATGGGTCTACACAGGTAACTGTTTTCTCACTGACATATTATGTAGAGGACAGAGCTGTAGGCGTGTTTTAACACAACAATACATCAATATATTTTATATTCTTGTTTTGATAACACAGTTAATTTGTTACATATTATTATCGACTGACTGGTTTAGACACCGTAATTGTACGAAAAATTAACCACTGAGCATATAACAAACTTTTTAACTAACACATTACCCTCATACAAGATTCTTATAATTTAAAATATTAATCAGATAATTCCATATGCACTTCAAGTTGCATAATGTGATCAAGAGCTCGTAACTCGTACGTGCACACACAACTCGAATAACGAAATACCATTATCAATTCTTACGTAATATGTGTGCGAATTAACGTACGTGTATTTAAAAATAGTTGAACCCAGAGGCCATCTCGTAGGGAGGCAGGCAAGCGTGACAAAACACAATACGACCGAGTGCGAGTGCCGAATAGGCTACAAATGTATTTGTGAATCGTTTTTCACCTAATTTAAACGTATTGAGCACTTTTGGAAGTTTAATAGAATATTTAGCTTTATTTCGCAACAACAATGGCTGAACATATCGTATCGCAGCCACATTATCGATGAGAGGCAACCGCTCAATACTCAATGCAGATTACGCCTTCATTTTATTCTCATTATGGCACATTATACATAAGTAACACAGTAAATGTCTCATAGAGTCTTCTCGAAGAAAATGTTTGAAGTTTAATTCGCCACGTTGCTCTAAAGCGAGTTGGTTGTTAGGCAATTGTCACCGACAGATCCAGGTTTGATGCTTACTTTAAAGGAAAAAAAAATCGAAATAAATATTAGCAAACACAGTTATGTCGCTCGCGCGAAATCTTCTTCTTCTTGAATCGGCTTTTTAATTAAAGCTATGTTTACCGACAACCGTTGGAGCAGACGTGTTCTGGAGTGGACACCACGTCTTGGCAAATGTAGCGTAGGGTGCCCTCCGGCTAGGTGGAGAGATGATATACGCAAAGTTGCTCGCGGCGGATGGAGATTGAGAACTGAAGATCGAGCTCAGAGGCGTGCCATTGGAGAGACCTATTACTAGCAGTGGACGAAACATTGATGATGATCAAGGAAGCATATAATATTTTATATAATCTGCTTCAAATACCATAAAGATCATTAGAAGAGAGATATTTAAAAAAAAGTCATTAATACGTAATTAGCATTATTGTCGAAACGTTATATATAATTATTACTGTTAATTCCTAAATAATAAATTAGTCCTTTTTATAATTTATAAAATAAAGACCATATAAGAATTAATTTAAAAACCCAAGCATAAGCCGGTGAACCTTGTAAGTTGGAAGAATATGAGCGCTTAAACCGCTAGACCATTTGAACATTTATATGAGCAGACTCGCCGGGAGGTCGCAAAAAAATGGCTAACACTCTAGGAGACGCAGATGTCTGTATCACCTACATGTGCACAGTGCCAATAAACAAAGTACAACTTTGAAATTCATATTTTCTAAAGTTTTATGTTCTTTGTAATGGGTTATATTTAATTTGTCTGTATTTGTTTATTACGTTCTTAATTATTAATAATATATGAACTATATTATATAGTTAATATAAAATGAATAAAATAAGTAAGTGGTCACCAACGATCTTAGACATTAGCATTATAAGAAATGTTAACCATAAGTTACATCGCCAATGCGCCACCAACCTTGGGAACTAAAATATTATGTCACTTGTGCCTGTAATTCTGTTTGTACTTTTGTGTATAAAAATATTTATAGTTTCTATTATATTAAATAATATTTATTTAATTTTAAACAATTTCCTATATTGACTTATAATTGTTCAAGATTTTAGACAATGTCTAAACTCGTATAAATAGCTCAACCGCAAATACGTTGTGTCATCCGCAGCCCGCAGCTCCGATAGCAGTCACTGTATTAAATAATGTTTTTTAATAAATATAGTTCGATGTAATTGCAAAATTTTCCTGTTTTTACAATTTAACATTTTCTACCACTTTGGCGCATTTTTTATTTCAAATTAAAAGTGGACATGATCATTTAAGATTTGTTTTACCTTTCATTCACAAGATATATTTTCTGCGAAATCAAAAAAATATAAAACTTTGATATTGTTAAAAAATACAGAAAAACTTTGCAAAATGCAATAAATTATTATCACACACACAGTTATAGCAGTATTACACATAGCAGTTTATTTTTTAAATATGTAATAAGTTAAAAAATCTTTCTAATCCTCAAGGCACAGCTTAACTAACTTTACCTCAAAATGAAATTTGCTGTAGAACTTTATTTCATAAACTTTTTTTTACAGGTAAAATCGCAGAAATATAATATATTTTTGTAAATTATCGTCGATAGTACTCAATTGTTTATTGTATTTGCGTGGATGCTGGTTACTGAGTGGTGGCGGTGACAGCGGTATTGCCGAGAGTGATCACGGCCTTACTTTTCGTTTCTACCTTAATTAGCCTCGTTCGCGTCAACACGCGAAGCTGAATTAACTTCGAATCAGTTTCATTAACAATCACTTCCAAAGACTAACTTGTAAACTGTGTTTCCAATTAAAAGTTAGCGTGGATCCAAGGAAATTTACCGATTAAATATCAAACTATTGTTGTTTAAATATACTTGTGTTTACTTTTAACTATTTATATAATGCGGGATTGTTTCATCGATTACGATATAACGGTATAGATATGTTGTTGCATGTTTCAATTTGTAAAGCATGAGGCCAATTAGGAACGCATTTAGATCAATCAAAGGGTTAATTTGCAGCTAATCCGCCATTACAACTACGAAGGCCAAATCGAAAGAATACATATGTTCGTGGATTGTATCTTTAGCGATGATTGATTGTGGAGAATTATGGGATCTATTTCATGGAGTCATGAGGCATCATGGGCAGGAGACGTCACACTCCGCTGGCGAGAGGCGTCACGGACTGCCGACCTCCCCTCCGTGGCCGCCTTCGGGAACACTCGTTAATCTTCGGCCACCTTCGGCTATCCTCGGCCCAATTCCTTAGGTGCGCGCGCGCTGACTCAACTAATTTATTAAGATCTATTGGTGTAATGATATCACATTGTTGTTACAATACAGCTTTAATTGCTTTTCGACGTGTGATTGTTCATCTTGGAGTTTTTTTTTTCACGTAGGTATTATATGGAACATTTTCAATAAATGCTTGTCACACAGGGTCATCCTCTGTGTTGTGTCATCACAAACTTCTGTTAAAACAATTAGGGTGTTTGAACAGATTAGCGAAGGCTGAGCGCGATTCGACGTCCTGTTGTATATATTCATGATTTCGTATTATAACTGGTACAATAATAATGTTACATTTTTTTAAATATTTAAAATGGAAAACTTGGTGCTGACAAAATTCTTTACTCACAACGAAAGAATCATTAAAGCACAATAGAGCAGTCAATAGATTTTAGCTTTAAAAGCAGTGTTTTGCTTATACATTTTACAATACCAGCGCTTGGCCCCGACGACGACGTCAGCCTATGAGTGATTCCGTGTCAGCGATTGATTAAGTTCATATTTACATTGGTTACAAATACTTAGCAGATCTGACATAAGAGCACAGTATAACGAGAACCTTAGAATTAGCTGTGCGAGTTATTAATTAATCAATTGTCCCAGAATCGCGTGCAAATAGATATACAAGAACAACGAAGGTCTACTGCATTTCGTTAAAATTTATCGTTTTATTCAGAAAAATCGTCACGAAGGGATTAGAATTGCGTAGAATATCCATGCGAAGGGAATATATCTGATCGACCTAGTCCAACCTTCACACAATATTGTGCATTGTATCAGTGAGGAAGTGTGCGTTATAAAACATTTATACAATGAGCTTGTACATTTTAAAATGAGCGCGAATGGCTTTAATCAAGACACTAATGAACTAATTACTCATAATATGTACAACGGCCCACTGCTAGCAAAACAGTATAACAAACGTTTTACTTAATATGAATACAAGAATAATAATTATGATCATAAGACCCCGATATTTAAGAGTCACGTCACATTACAAGGCAAAAACGTATTACATTCATAAATTAGATATTATGTTTTTGAAAATGTTTTCAAATAATTTTATCATGCATGTATATTTCGTAAATAATTCACAAAGTCGACTATGCATTAAAACTATCGACTTAATTTTTTTTTTATTGTATAGGAAGTGCGGGCGAGCACGTTGGTCAAGTCATGATGGTAAGTGATCATGGCATGACAATGGCATTGTACGAAATGTCATCCATCGCTTACATCGCCAATGCGCCACCAACCTTGGGTCTAAGATGTTATACCCCTTGTGCCTGTAATTACACTGGCTCACTCACCCTGCAAACCGTAACACAGTAATACAAAGTACTGCTGCTTTGCGTAGAATATCTGATGAGTGGGTGGTACCTACCCAGACGAGCTTGCACAAAGCTCTACCACCGAGTAAATAAATCAGTCTTGAAAATATTGTCCTACCAAGTACTTACTGACAACATTTATTTACATTATACATATAACATATTAAAAAAAACCACACACACAAATAAAAATAGAGAAATAACTTCGGCTCTTGTACTTCACATCCGTCAAATTATCGATCAAAAATTAAGACACAATATTCGTGTTTGTATGACTAAGCGAGTGATTTTTTATGTTTGCTCTATTATGACACTAACTATTTCTGTTTATATGTTAGTTCGTTGAGCGTAAACGTTTCAACAGATTATATAATTATGACGTATAGATAAATATAAAAGATTGCCTCAAAGTCATCAATCATGTTTTAATACGTATGTTTTTGTTTCTTAATTCTTTAGTTACCGACGGTTCAAGCATTTTAAATAATAGCATTGTTGTTGTCAACTGCATAACGCATAAATACGAATATAATGTGAAATACATTAATTTGAAGAGAATCCTTCTCAAGAGTAAGAATTGATTAACAGTATGCACTTTCAAAGCGAAAAAGTTAGCATTCTCCTCTCTTCCTTCCTTAGTTGGTTTATTGTACATAGCGAAGAGTGTTGTTAAATACTTAAAACCTTGGTTCAATAAACGGACAATTAGACCCAAAACCATTACTGCACTCTCGAGCATTACAGTGGTTGTATGTATACATATATATACTGATAATGGTATCGATTGTTTCAATTGACGCTATATATAATGTAAATATTTGATTTGGTTTAAAGTGTTTACCAGCATTAAACTATTATCACATGAAACAGTTCCCTCGACGAAAAGTTATCTAGAGTAATGAATCAACAATTAGATTAAGCACGCTCTGATGCGAGGTGTGGAAACTGTGTCACGACACAGGCTCGACACTCGACATTCGACACACTGCACATTGGATTCTTTGAGTCCCGCATCGGTCTACACAAAATACCTATCCTGGTATTAATCTCGTTTAATTGTAAATTAAAAACATTTAAATTATCAAATAAATATACTTATTTGTGATTTGTACGGGCATTATTATAAGAATAGTATTTGAATGTATGCTCCAATGGCAATTATTTCGTATGTTTCTATGTAATGAGGCTTAGCTGGCACCTCGTGTAAATTGTTAAATGAAACGAGTGATAAAAACCCAGAGCCATGATTTAAAGTAGAACCACAATTGTAATATCTGTGAACGCGATTTTATCAAATCCACTCGCATGTCAAATGCGCTTAGAGAAGTACCTTTTTATAAAATAAGAGCTCCATTGTTCCTTTGATGATGGAATTTCAGGTTCGACTTTGAAATACTTGAAACACTATATTGATCCACGACATACGCCAGGACTCAATTTTGTCATACACATAATATGTAAGTCTATGTTTTTTTATAAATATGTACAAACATATTATATATTATGTGTGTGTGTGGGCGCGTGTGTTTTATATATTTGTTTTTTAACTATGTATAGATAAAAATTACCAAGCTTTGCGCTAGCAATACGAGGTTGAAGAAAATAAATAAAGCGAAGGTTAATAATAAAGAGAATGCACCGTTAACTGAAACATTTAAAACATTATAATATGTAATAGTTACAATGTTAAGGACGCTTTGAAACGGCACAATCGTCATTACGCCATTTTACGAAAACGATTATTAAATTTATACAATATATTATGTATACACCTCACGATACTTTAAATATATATTTAATGATTGATTACCAAGGAGAGGTGCTCCACCGATATTACCAAGCAATGAAGTGGCATCGTTACACAGATTAAATGTTTTACAGCCTAATGAGAAATACAGTTCTGTTAATATTTATATAATAAGTGATTGCGTTAGTTTTAATAGCGAGGTCGGTACTATTAAGTGCTTACGTTACGCGTAGTGTACACGGTTACAATGGCAATAATTTAATTGTTGTGACCATGGGATCGGTAAACTGACGCTACGTACTAAGCTCTGCGGAATTTAACATTGTCGGCGTTTAAGACAAAGTAACAGCATAAGATTAACTTTTAATATACAACTTTAAATATTTACGGTGCTCTTTCAGTAGATATTTTCAAGATTTGAAATAATTCAGTTTAATTAGCTATCAGAATCGAACAGTTTAAATAATTTCAAAACTTTGACAAGGTCTAACTCAAACCAATGACATTCATGGCACCAATTATTAAGTTTTATCTTACAGCCTCAAGTTAATTACATTCAGAGTTTCAGACACAGGACAAACAGACATGTTCATGCACACAAATGTCTGTCGTGGGTGGGAATCGAACCCATAAGCGTGAAAGGCAAATATCTACCAAACACGCCAACTGGCAAAATAATATATGTTTTAGATACATACTACATGAATAAGTTTTTTGTTTAGATTGGATAGCATGGACAGAGCAGAGCAAGAACGGCCCGGCGAGAAGGTTCAGGTCCGGGCAAATGTTTTGGAACTGTGTTTTGGCACATTGTGTTTAAATTTGTATGTATCTGAATTGGCGGTGAAAACCTCGCGGTGAAAACTGCACCGATAAAATCCACATGTGTACTCAGCAGCAACCGATCCGCAGTTGAGCTGATATATGGTCCAAATCTTAGTGGAATTCGTCGCTCACTATTCCACTGTACATTGAGCGCCCTAATTCATAATACAATTTTGTCAGTTTCATGGCTAAGGAATGATCTTATAAAAATATTACTACATAATGTGATATCAAATATTTACACAGATTGAAATAAATAAATGTATATGTAAATTGTGTTATTTTATTTCTACTTTTAAAAAACATTTATAAATATATAATTTGACTGAACATTACCGTTACAATATTATTTGTACCGATAACTTACATTAAGCTGATGAGATTAAACTATTTTTTAACAATAATTAAAACAAAGTGACAAAACGTTATTGATGCAGATACAGAACATGCAATCTTTCGCAGGCAGCTCAAATTTCGCCTCGCTATCAGAATGACTGGCTACAATTAAAATTTGCCTATCCAGTTGCAAAATGCACAAAAAAGTAAACAAAATTCCACTGTCATTGACAACATTGCAAAAACGGAAAATATTTAACGAGTTCATGGAACCGCTAGTGTTATAATGTAGACTTCATCAGTCCCACCTGCGGTAAAAAGTACTTGAAACTACACCCAGTACTTAGAGGAATCTATTCGTAATTTACAAAATTTAGGAAGAGCAAATAAACAACCTGGTCGTATAGCGTCACCATCCGTAGTAATAGACAGTTTGAGACATACTAACTATAACGCCAAGGTACCGCCCATTAGAAATAAGACTTCAAACTTTCTGGGTAGGTACCACCCATTGAGCAGATTTTCTACCGCTAAATAGCAATACATATTAGTCGTGTAAGATTTGGTATTAATGTTACGAATACATATTCAGCACATGAGAAGCAATGTGGCGTATACCCTGGTTTAAGTCCACCAACTGCGATTTAGATCCAATGCTCTCTAGTTATGTTGATATATGTCCATATAGAGATATAATATTTTGGATATTGGATTGCTACTCGTAATTTATTATAAATCGCTACGATTACGACACGAAAAGATTCGCATTTGCACATATTTATCATACATACATATTATATGATAGTACTCGTAGATCAGTTGTGAACAGCGAAAATAAAAAAGTGACTTGATACCGTCAGACATTAATGCTGTGATATCATGTGTTCCAGTGCCAAGTTATGAGAGAGGAAGCCGGACGGGCAAATGAACCATCTGATGGTAAGTGGTCACCACCGCCGAAATACTAACTACTCCTTACACCGCCAATGCGCCGCCAACCTTGGGAACTAAGATGTTAGATCCCATATATTTAATATAATACAGATACTTACATACGCCATAATCACGATATTTAGTATTTACTCAGATTTATTATATTTAAGACACGTATGACACATTGTACTTACTATGGATTTTTAAATTGCCTTTAACGAGGCAATGAATTGAACGTCAAACAATGCATACTATGCTATATTTTGTCAACACGAAATATCCAACACTGCGCCCGACATCGACACACGATACGAATTGATAGACAAAATTAATCCACACCATTGAATATGCACTTGGTTTATTCTGATTTAAAATAAACCGAGCAATTCGTTTCATTAAGAACGACTTCTCGTAATCGTATAAAAACAATTGATTTATTCGAAGGACGCAGCATCTTCAAAGCAAATAGATGTTAAGGAAAACGATTCGAAACTTAATTCGCAACGCTCCTGTATTACGTTTAACGGATAAAATCACTTCTTACATTTTATGTTTCCTCAATATGATTTGTCTTAAGCAAAAAAAAATTTGAACGATTCACATATAAACCATGTGTTATTCGCATTTTTTTTCACCTAATTGTGTGATAAATAATAATCGTTATATGATGCAGTGAAAAAAATTATACCTACAATATTTTTTCATTTTTGTTTATCTGTCTGTCTGTCTTCTTAAAACTCAATAATGGCTTGACCAATCTTAATGAAAATTGGTACACAAAGAATACGTGATGGCGCAAATGTTAGGCCATTTATATAAGATCGGTAAACCCTACGGTATCTTATGAAAATTAATTTCAAATCGTGAATTACGAATTTATTTACTAGTAGCCCAGTAGCCAAATGTGAATGTGTGTGTATGTGTGTGTGTAAATCTAATTTGAAATCATGAGGGTATTATCATCGTAGATTTAGAAAGTCAAGTCACAGCTAACTATATTTCTTTTATATTGTTATGATAGAAAAATAAAACAGTAACAGAAATAGCTAAGAATTCACAACTCGATAACCAAAACCAGTATTGAGTTCCACCTATGTATGTATGTTTGTGTAGATGTTAAGTATAGCGGACTATGTCGCACAAAATGAACGATTCACAGAACAACTGTTTTCTTTGAACATGATCTTTGTATTCACGATCGACGCGAATACGTTGACTTATGTTATGAAAATTAATTTAGGAGTTACTTTTTATAACACGCCAGTTAGATTAATTCAAGCTTTTAATAGTTCTTAAATCTTGCAAGAATTCCACTATAATTTGCAAGGCTGGAATTAAACACTGATTATTTATTCCATAAAGTATTTATGGAAATTATACGATTCCAATCTTTATATATTTCTTCTGTGCGTGTGTTTGTCATTGAACTCCTCCCAAACAGCTGGACCGATTTTAATGAAAGCTTTTGTGTACCTTCAGGTAGATTCGAGAATGGTTTAGATTTACAATTTAAAGCTGAAGAGTTGAGATCTCAGGAACTACTGGTTCAAATTGAAAAAATATTTTATATAAAAATATTTATTTTTATAGTTATTTTATCGAGGAAGGCTCTAGGCTTATTTTTATTAATTATACGCGGGTGAAATCACGAGGCACAGCTAGTACATTATAAATACAGAGAGTTAATAATATGTATGAAAATGGCAAATTAAATTTAATATCGTAATGTAACGGTCGGCTGATAGAGTCGCACTCTTAAGATAATTCGATAATGCAGGAATTCATATTCTGAGAATTACCCTCAAGAGCTCCTCGCCTTATTACTTTTACGCGGTTGATAACCCGTTTACATAATTGCAACTTGTAAAATAAATTTATCAATAAAATTGAAGTATAAATGTTAACGACAAACAATGAGACTTTTTAACGTAAAGTCCGCCATGTTGAGAGCTTGAACAAATGTCGAAATATTATACGTTTTCACAATTTCTGTAGGAATTTTCAGAAAATCGACATCCCAAACATCGTTACAATTTTAATTGGCGAGTTCAGTTAATTACAGTTGACCACACATACGTTTCCATTTCGTCCTTTTGTGAAACCACAATCGTACAGCTCCAGACGTCTTATTAAAATAATCTTAACATTCTAAGCTCTGAGTCTTCACGGATCTTATCACGGTCAATATACCACTTCGAAAACTGGTTGATACATCCTGCAGTTGTGTAGTAATTCAAAATGGGTATTGTTTTTAATTAATGTAATATAACCTAGATGATTTTAACATTGGTGTGCGCCCGCGCAGCTCAGCCGCGCAGCGTCGCGTCGGCGGGCACATTTGTAATAACAATCGACGATAAACGAGACGCGTGTTACGAGGACCACATAACTGTTGACTAGTGAAATCATCAAGGGAATTAGTCACTATCGAAATGTAATAACTTAAGAAATAGATCAATCTGAAAACGACTTTAACTCGTCATAAATTAAGGGATATTTTGACTCAACAGCGTTTTAAAATAATCATATTTCGTTTACTTCGATCATGTCATTGTTAAGTGCCAATACTAAGCACAAAAAAACGGGCGAGACGTGCAGCTATGGAGTTTTTGTCATGGACAGTTTTAAGGACAACGCTATATATTCATGTGAAGAACAAAAGAACAAACTTTATTTCACCTTCAAAACAAAAAACACCTGTGGCTCGTAGCATGCATTTATCTTATTCGGTTTTTAAAACTTACATTTTAAAAACTATTTGACTGATGAGTGCTGATCGAAAGTTCTTAATAACAATGATTTAATGTTTCTGTTGTATTGTTCATGTTGTATAATAGTTGGAATACATACAATGGTTATCTAATCTAAGAAGCTAAACTGTTTAATAAAATAATAAATATTTTTTTATTTTTTATTTTTTTCTTTTCTTTGTGTTTCCATCATAATGCAATTCCCATTTTGCATCCAATTATATTTAATAGATATAGATTAAATAAAATTAGATGCAAAATATTTTTGTAAAGATTTTTGTAAGTTAGTTAATTTTTTAATTTTTTTATTTTTTTTCTACGTCATAAATTAACTTAAACTCTGTGTTACTTTTGTCATTTCTTTTTTATCTTCTTATTTTTACCTATGTGGTGTGATCCAAATAAAGACTTTATCTATCTATCTATCTAATGTAATATATTAACATTTTTTATAATGTTTGTTCTGATAGTCTATATGCGCATCCTGCAGAAACTACTTAATGTATTGTAATGATATTTTGCGACAGTGGACAGTCGAATAACATTATTCCCATAACAACAGTTCAGGCAAAAGAACCGAGCCCAGCTCGTATAAAAGTGTCTTAACCGCATATCAAAATTTACGAAATGTCATAACGAATGTAGAGTCACTTAAAAGTCATGATTTGTCACTCCCTGTAAATACCTTCATGCTTGTGATTGTTGTGTTATCAGCGCATCGGTTGTGCGTGTGTGAGTGAAAGCAGTCAGGTTACGACTTGAGATATCACTATCAAGCGTACATCAGTCCTGTGCGAAATAAATTACCAGAGCACATTCCTCGCGGCGTACGGTCTAATCTCTGAACGAGTGGAATGGATCTGGAGTCTCCGGTTTCCTCTATTAAATATATTTCCTAAAAGCAATGTTTAATATCGTCAAATCCTTGTGTTATCCGAATAAGTAACACTTATTATGCAAGAGTGCGAACGAACCACAGACGGAGCATTGCTATACTAACGTTTTAGAAATGTTTTGTATAATTTTGTTAATTATATATAAGTAAATGATATACGCAGTTATTTTAAAATTATTATTTATTTATGAAACGCTTTAAATGAGTATGGATTAAAATATATATCTTGTTTAAAGAAATATTGCAGAATTGTCTCGTCTATTGGTAGCTCTATTCTATTGGCGACTAATTAAGTGCGCGGGCGACGCTTCCTTCCCATTCTGGGAGTTGAACCTACAAAAACTCTGAACACTTGTCAAGCTACCCGGGATGTGCAGCGGGCCCCGAGGGTGTCTTTTCATTTTTTTCACATACACACATACTCGTACTAGCTTCCGTTTTATTGATATCCCGGAAGCGCGGTGAGCACTACACTTTTTTATTATTTTGACATGTTTGGCTGTGTAGTTCATTTTAACAAGGAACCAGTTTTAAAACGATCTTTTTTGTCGCAATCTTTTTAATATCGTATGCGCAGAAAACAAGTTAGTTCAGCGGTGTGGATGTAATTATTTTCATTCTACTTAACGATATGTGTAAGGAAAGATGTTAAAATGTCATAAAACTTGGTACACAAGTTTTTCTCGATTTCTCTTCCGTCCCACTATTCATTGAGGCGGTGTAACGTTAGGTCCGGAGTACACAGTCTAGAAAACCTTAAGACTTTCTTGTTAGATATTTTAAATGACGCAGAAAAACAGAAAATTAAACGTTAACTATAAACGATGGTTTTCGCTTCTACGAGATTAAAGACGAGCGTCTTTATTAAGTTTCTTTTGAGATTATTCATAAATGTAGACGAGCAATTCCTTATCGGTGGTTATGTGGTGGTTGTTATATATTCTGCAGTTTTGGGAAGGACCTAGGCTATTACGAATAATTGAAAAAGTAAATCGTAAACCATCGCGATGTATATTTCTAACGATAACAGAGAACTGCCACAGTTCGTCTTGGTGCAAAAATAATAAAAACTCTCGTTAAATTTACTGTTTCCTTTAAAATATTTACTTTTGACAAGTATTATTAGAGTAGTTATAAATGCATGAGAAGCGGGGGGCGTGCCGTAAGATGTACTTTCACAATACGGGCGGAGATGTCGCTCGGTTTAATACGTTGACTATGATATAGGTATCATTCATTACTCAAAAATGTCACGCGATACCATTTTAATTATACGAATATAAGAATAATTTATTTTATTTAAAATAGCGATGAACTTTAAGGTCATCTAATAATAATTGATCGCAAATACAGAGGCATTCTCTTCTCTCTCACCGTGACAGTTCACGATGACGGCAGTACGGCCAACTTCCTTACTCCAGGCTACTAGTACTAACTAAGGACTTCGAGTTTGCAGCCATATAAGCTAGCCACTAAACTATCAAGACAGAAGACAAACAAAAGTAAAATAATTTATTTAATACCGATCAAGTTGAATCCTCTAATCTAATGACGATCACGTTACCTTGAATTTGTCTGAATCTGTCTAAAGGTTAGTATATATTTTATTTGTTAAAGCAGAACAAACGTTTTACTAGTTCTTACCGTCTGATTTTTTTAAGTCGAACAACGTTACTTGTCCTTGCGCATAAGGCTTTAACGAAGAACTAAAGTCAGAGTTTACTTATTATTATTATTATTATTTGTTACAGGATTTGTTAAATAATTAACATCCGTCTCTTTTATGAGATAACGTGTCATGTTCCGTGAAAAACGTTACTAAAAATAGAATTCACGGGAAAAATCCTTTGTTGTTGTTTGCGTTTGATTTTCAAAGTAAAACTTTACCTGTAAAACTATTTTCCGATAATTGCAACAATTCTCGCAACGGGTATTTTAGTTTTGACTATATCGATATTCGCTTATATTTCATTTTAAATTGTTAGACATGGAGGCAAATGGGCCAGGTGATGGTAAGTGATCACCACCACCCAACGTCATAGACACATTCCTCCCCTCCCCTCCCCTGCGAAATAAGCCGTAACCCTTCAAACCAGAACATAGCAATACTAAATATTCTCTTAAATCTGAATTATAATTCAACAATAAAAGTCCTTGAGATGCATAAAATATTATTTAAAATGCGAGAACTCCACAAATTTAAGCGCTTTTTCTAAAAATGCATTATTGATTACGATATAAATAACGGTAACATATTTTAAATGCATGCGAGCAATTTGCATACGAAATTGATTTGAGATTCGAGACAGTCGCACACTTATATGTGAGTACAAATATTACAGATTTGACTCAAATTTTATTAATTAATTTACCTTTAATCAAAACTTACTTGAATTTGCAATATTTCAGCTGCGATTTCTGTTCGCAATTATTTCGGGATCCGGATCCACCATATCGTATTTGTTTTGTGACGTAGCACGTTAAGCCGTTGATAACGATGGGTATCACTGAGCAGTTTTAATAAGGCTGAAGTTAGCTCGGTATTGACTGAGCTGACAATAACGAAGCCGAGGAAAAAAGAGAAGAAATCTTTCTGTGGTCACCAACGCCCATAGACATTGGAATTGTAAAATATGTCAACTATCGCTTCCATCGCCAATGCGCCACCAACCTTGGCAACTTAGATCTTATATCCCTTGTACCTATAACTACACTGGCTCACTCACCCTTCAAACCGGAACACGACAATAGCAAGTACTGCTGTTTTGCGGTAGAATATCTGATGAAGGGTGGTACCTACCCAGACGAGCTTGCACAAAGCTCCCCAAATTGATTAGTATTCATAGTGTTAAAAAAAGCCAATATATTTATTTAAAAATACCGTTAATATATACTCGTATATACTATGAACTACAATAGATCAAAAGGTCAAAATATTTACAATAAAATATGATTTGTAATGAACAAGTTTGTTGAAATTATACATCCGAAAAATTGATATGTCAGTTTATTTGTAACGAAAAGGCTTAATATATCGAATTGATCCCGTTTGTGATTCCTCCCGCCTGACAGTCGCAATGAGTATTAAAACGAACGGGAATTGAATATTCGTAACTTTATAAATACATAAGCTCTTCCCGTTACAGCCATACGCGAAACGTTAATACCGATTTTTAGTCATTCACTGTTGTCACCCGTTTTTCATTATTTGAATATTACATAATATCCATTGTTATGAAGGATTTAAATGGAATGTTACTTCAAAGAGAGTTATAGATATTCTCAATATAAATGACAACGAACTAGTTAGCTGCTAGTGGCCCAGTGGCGCGCTAATCTTCCGAAGATTGCGAATCAAACCCGGGTGCTTCCAAAGGATTTCCATTTGCTTATTTGTGTTTATAATTAATCTCGTGCTGGCGACATGTCCACCATCCCGCAAAGGCACAGTGTGATGGAATATACTATTTTCATACCTATATTATTGTATATTATTTTATCTATACATTTATACATTTGAAAAATGATAATAAGCTTTTATTTCCTAGGTTATATCGTCTCCAAGTGTTTGTAAAATGTCATCTTATTTGAGTTGAACTCGCTCATATATCAGTTGTGTTATTTGACCCACGCATCGAGTACGCATTAACAGGTGAATTTAATTTGTTAAGCTTGTAAAAAATATTTACGTATCGTACTTAAAATAAAATATAGGCAAACCATTCATGAAATCTCTAACATAGCTAGACGCATTAAGAATTTTGTTATCCTACTTAGTCTGACACATTATAAAATAAAAAGAATATTTCATCCAAACAAATATATTTTAATTCTTCCAACAATGTGTGATTTAGGTTCCAGAAGCATCCAGCCCCAAATTCATACCTATTTAGGCCTACAAGGCACCGGCCTAGCTGGCGGGTCCCAGCCGAGTGGGGGCCGCTTTGTGCTAGCTCGTCTGGGCAGGAAGTTCCTAGACTTGTTTCTTATTGTATCAAAATCGTCTTTATTTTATTATATAAAAGAATATGTTAATAAGCGGTACTTTTTAAATTTATTAACAGTGTAGGAAACAAGATATTATAACAAACTATATAATAAACTCACTCGTTGTTGAGTTTTTTTTTGGAACACAAATGTATAGAAAGTAATCTTGTAAGTTGGTTTGTTACGCGCTAAACAATGAAAACAATAAGAAGCCGTGATGTCGTGACATTACAAACAATTGCGCATAAAGAATTTTCGACATTTTTTTTTCGAACCTTGCTCACACTCCGTTCAACTGGACGTCGGTTGATACTTCAACCAATAAGTAATATGAAAAAACTCCTCATATACACAACTGTGCATATCCGTATACAACTAAAAAGTATTTTTTCAAAAGACTAGAAAATACCTCACAATAGCTCTTTGTAATGTTACATTTAAAATGAACTCTAAGGCCAAAGTATTTAATGCCAGAATCTCTTTCATTTCGTATTAACTAATGTGATAAAAAGATAAAAATATACTTATTGTTTAAGAAATTCCTCAAAAATTGTGTACCAAATTCTCAAACTAGAAGAACGGGTTTTTGTCCGTTACAGTTCGACAGCGTATTCCGAATTTTTAGATGCAATTATTGTTTCACGATCTTGTCAAGTCATGGGAATTCGAATCACTGTTTGGAACAGATAACGTTACATCAAACAACATCAACAATAATAAAGACGAAGCGCTAAATGTCACATCGCGTCGTTCATATACGGAGAGAAAATTAAGACATGACCAAATCCAAAATATTCACAAAAGTGACCTTAGACGCCGTGGCGAAACCTTGTACACAACATAAGGCCCGGTGCCAACATGCTGCGCTGGTAGAGGCAAAGCGTGGCGGGTGTAAGACGGGAGGCTTACCTCTCTCCTGGATCTCGGCGCCGGCGGCCGCAGCCAGCAGCAACACCACGAGGACCACGTTCATCGTTCTATCACAGGCACTTGTTCAACGGCACATGCTAGCTACGCCACAGTTTGGGAAACACATTGGAGCCCACGGGACACAAGCGCTGTCGGGGCACGTCAGCCTCGCTCGCAAGCGCAACTCGTATAAAGAGTATAACTCAGAGGCGCGTACGCACTGCTTCGGTCGCACACAGATTATTCGATACAGATGTGGTACCTACGAAAACAGACGAGACGTATCAAGGGAATATTTTGTGTTTAATATTGCACAAATTATCAAATGCATTTATTTGAAAATATTCACACATTAATTCATAGTTTAATTTCAAATACACATTTCAAGTTTTTTTTTTTATTTTATTACGTAAGTCATTTTCTTCAAAATAATAACACTAACACAACAACTAGTTTTAATTTTATTAAGTGTTTTAAATTAAACTATTATTTTATGAAAATATTTTCCAATAATCATTAAATTAATATCTATGATTATTAAAATTTAGCAAATTATGTCGTGTTGTAAATATTTGAACTGCACGTTAAATTCGCGACAAAAATAATTAACACTTTTCATGAAATAAGAGAAAATCACTCAAAAACGAAAATTAAGAAAATTAATTGTAAAGTAAAGTAATTTCCCGATTTTAGAACGAGCATTTATTTCAAATAATACGCCTAATAATTTGAACTTAATGAAAAAGGGAAATATGAAAAGCTCTTTAAATGTACCGCAAGTGAAAAATTAGTCTATCTACCTAGGGCCCGAGCGTGCTTCCTAACAGCCGGCTTGCACATAGGATACTGCGCGCAGCCTCCCGAATGCATCGCAGCTCGACTCGGCCGATAGTACTTATCAGAGATCTGCTGCACTACACACCGTTCTGCAAAACATTTACTTTCCATTATCGAACGAATAATTATTTATTAAATTATATTTTATTTATTTATTGAATGACGACTTAAGATCATTCGCTCTGTGATTAAAACGTTATCGGGCGGAAGCGTCATTTATTTTGAATACAAGGAAAACTAGTCATATCACTTTAATTATTTTTGATACAATCGTTTAATAAATATTGATTCTCCATAATTTAATTTTTTTGCATAGGTAGGTATATTTATTGGGAAGTAGATCATTAGTGAAATATTTATTTCGTCAAAATAAAGATAATTTGTCCTTGAGCGACTGACTTGGGTTCTTATGTATTTAATTTATTTCTAAGCCAAAAGTGTCGTAGTGTATCATTTATTCAACCATAATTAACAGCATAAGCGTAAGCAGAGCAGTTTTAGCTGTAGAAGTAACTATCGATATCGATAAAAAATATTAATATATATTTTTTATGAAACCAAATAAATTACATTTTTGATAACGATTAAATACGTAATTATTGATGCGATATTTTAGCCTTGTTGGTTTATTTGAATATTTGTGACACATAAAATTAAAAATGTATTTATTAAAAAGTATTGTTGTTAATAAAATAAAAGAAAAATATAAAATCGGTGTAGTGACGTAATTAGGCATTAAACTAATTTTAATGTTACTTGTCTGTTTGCTTAATCGTTGGTAAGACAGTAGCGGTTTCTGAGGCTATATCGTGGATCGGCGCTCGCGCAGGTAAGCCTTCGCGCGGGTAGCGGGCGGGCGCGGGCCGAGAGTGGGTTGAGGGGGCGAGGGGGATGCTCAATGCACTTGCGCCGGAGCCGGGATGAAAGGAGACATTCATTCACGCTGCCTTTTCGATCTATACAATAGTTCTAGGGAAAGAATAGTCTTAACACACGTGATGAATTTCTATAAAAATAAATGTTTTTTTAAGATGTTACCCTTGATCTGACTTAGGCTCCACGAAATATAAAACCTTAAATTTATAATAACATTTGAATTTAAAAAAATAAAAACGAACGAACGATGTAAACGTATGATTTCGATTTAGATCGAGGAACTGCACTACAGTATTTAATTCGCAAGTTGTGTTAGTCTATTATATAGTATGGAATAATAATTGTGAGATAATACAATTGGTGGTACGTAACCACAATCGCGTGATGTTGCAATGTGGGGTAAAATATATTCGTATAATTATTTTTTTCAAAAAGTCAACAATAACAGTCTTAAAATGCCCATAACCGGGCTAAGCTTCTTCTCTTTTGTGGAGTTTATTCCATCACAATGCTCCTTCTTTTTCCTTTCATCACATGCTTCATTTCATTTCATTTCAATGCTCCAATGCGAGTTGGTGGATCTACTGGATTTACATATTGAAGGGTGACTTCCGACGCGTGTAGGTCTCCTCACCGTTAAACAGGAGATTAATTATCAACACAAACTATATACACGTGAAGATTTAGCGGTGTTTGCGTTGGTGTGAACCCGCTATCGTCGGTTAAGATGCACGTGTTCTTGCCACTGTTTCATATCGGCTTAGTCATGTTACAGATCAATTGAAAATCGTACCGGCTGTTTACACAAAAAATGTATTATTACAATATTATTCTTTCATTAAATGGAATTATAGTCGTAGTTGAAGTCGTTGCTTCAACGTCAGTCGTTGAAGTTATTAAAACCGATGTCCCACTTCATGCGGAAGCGCTCATTGAGGCTGTACCTGAGGCTTGTGTGCCTAATACACAGAATATTATGTATTGAAAAAAAAATATCGAGAATACTTCAATTATTTTCGGAAATTTCCAAGATCATCCTGAAAGTATCCAAAAGAAATTTACAGAACTATCTAGCATAACAAAATTACTACTAATAAACGTAAAATAGTTTGACGTCGATATTGCTTATATTGATTATTAATTGATTTAATATCGAGCTAAATATATTTGCGGCCGGGTATTGTTACGAGCTCGACTGAACCGAGACACCTATTAATTAGTGTTATGTGACGAACCCACACTAAACACACACTAAAGAATAGTATTCAATATATATTTAGCTAGTCCAAAACTCATGGTTGAGTTTCACATTGAATTAAGCAAATAAAAGTACAGTGCTTACTCGTGTTGGAATCTGTAATATTCACATGAGATCAACATTTATAAACAACTGAGGCATCACTTTGATATTCTTTTAAAATTAGTCTATTTCACTAAGGCAAGTTAGATTTAGGGCAAGTTAACACGACATTTAAACATTATATACAATTTAATATTAAAATGATATCCTTATTTATTTAGTTAGTATTACCGTCATAGTCAGTCAACTCCAATCAGTAGAGTTGAAAGTCTTATGATACTGAACTTTGAATAAGAATTTATAAAATGGAGTTTTCATGTAATACTTTAAGCTTAAAGAGATATACAGTTAAATAAATAGAGTCCCGATGATATCTGTTCCATATTTCTATAAATAAAAGTCTTTAGTAAATAAACTAAGAATAAGTCTTACTCCGTAAGATCTTTAACTAAGCGAAAAGTCTGAAAGTCTTCGTACACAAAGACTCTTTGCAGCTTAACGTTGCACATTTTACATAGACTCCGGTATAAAATATATTACGATTTAAATATAATGCAAAATCTTTATCAAACAGTTTTGGTCAAATAAAAGTAAAGTCGAGCGGCTACAATTACTACATTGGTAGTGGTAGTAAAGTTATCACAATTAGAAGTAGGCTAAAATGTATTTCCTAGATATGTTATTTTCTACATTTATATAAGAGGGGGAGCAGGCCCACCAGATGCAAAGTGACTACCACCGTCCATGGACATCTGCAACACCTAATGTTTTCTTGAAGGTGACTATGTCATATCGGTTCGGAAAAGCTGCTTCCGCTAAGTACCTAGTTAGTTAGTAGTACAATTACTCAAGATACAACATAAAAGAAAAAAAAATAGTGAATAAAAAACAGTTTTTGTTGTTATTTTACGATAAATACTTTCAGTATCAAAACTTGTAGCATGTAATTAAGATCTACGTAAGATATCGACCTGACTCTATATAATTAAGTTCTCAAAACTTTTGATTCTCTACCGTCTACTGCGTCCGTATCGGGTGAGGCGTGAGGCTGTACGGAATACGTACTGATCCAAGCTACATGATACTTCTTTGTCTGTCTATCATAACTTCAGACTAACCTGCACGAAGTTTTGTCTACATAGTCTATTCGTTACATAAATATAAATATATTTTGAATAGCTATCTATATAAATATATATACTCTTAAAATCCGTTAAGGCAATAATCCAGGTCTAGCTAGCTTTATCACAACTATTATTTCTGATGGCAACATGGCATTGTATTCAAATACATAACAACGTCCCAACCAAGTAAACCAAGTACAGTATGTGTAATCCGATTACGAGAAATGAACTCAATGCGCTATATGTATGTTTATTTATATGCATTTATGTCTCATTACCCGTATGACTAAGAAAACTTATCAAACGACGGATTATTCTTATATAAAACGAAGTTACAATTTTGAAATTAGAATACGAATTGCTCCAGGTCATTTCATATACTAAGAATCGGAAGCGATCATGAATTAAATAAAATGCTGCCACCTGCTGTATCTTTGAATTGCATTGGCTAGGTCCTAGGTCCCGTCAAGACTAAGTCCTTATAAACTAGTGAGGAAATGGCCTTATACAAATCAATTTCATATAATAGGCACGATGGCCCATGCAAACATCTAGTTCCTGTAACTTCCGGTGGACGGATCCGCGGGATGATTAAAAGAGACATGTATAAAATACACTTTGTGTTGCTTCTATCGAGCTCTTGGATATTCGATAGACAGTATTTTCATTTTTGGGACGAACCCAAAATTGAATTAATTGGAAACAATAGGACCCCGGCGTTTATACTGCCTAGTCATAATATTTCAGTATAAATTCGAATATATGAAATCAGCATTATAATTTCGCGTGTATTCCGAGCTTGTAGCGGATGAGAGATACAGCCTGTCCAAAGCTCGCGACACACTAGTTTAATAGTGTTACGTATCGGACGTTAATAGGGACAAATACGATCATGTCGTTTTCGCTTTGACCGAGGCTGAAACTTTGTATCCTTGTCAACGTGCAATTACTTGGTATAGTAATCTACTTATACACACTTCCTTTATTATTATTGTTAGAATTAAGTATTAAGTAAGCAAGGAACTAAGAAGCAATCTTGTTTCGAGCATTCTATCTTCATGGCTTAAGACTAAAAATATCCAATACTTGCGGAAAAAATTCAATTCTGTTACATAAATTTTTCCAATACATCTAGCATTTAAATAAATAAAGTAAATAAATACTTGTAAATGAGTTATTTTTTTTTCAATTGAAGGCCATTGCAGTTTGAAGTAGCTTCTGCTTGAAATTTTTGTTACTCCATAGCATATGTATTCTATGCTTATATGTTTTGCCAATACTGTTTGCCAATACAAACGTTTCGAATGCTTAATCACTACCATGTCCCATCTATACAGTTTCCCTTTGACTGCGGGACAGAATCATATTTCAGCAACAATCTGAAGTTAGTAGTTACATGTAGTCCTAATGAAATATTGAGTTACTTCGTATTAAATAATCGGCTTGCCTTTGAAAATATTGAAACAAAATCAACATAATGCACACAACGGTAGAGCGATTCTAGATTAAGAATTATTTTGAAATAGACTAGCTTTCATGGCAGGAACAAATTCTTAAGAAGAAACAGGATTTGATAAAAATCAGTTCCTTAAAGAAGCAAGCGTTCGTTCTTATCAAGCTTGTTTACTTGAAATATTCATATTTATTTTCCAGTTTTATTTATAAATTGAAAGAGGAAACGGAAACGCTTCTAAGGAATCAACGTCGAGGACGCTTCTCCGCGTCTTAGAAATTGCCTTTAAGGGGATTTATTGAAACACTTACTACCTTTAGGGATTTTAAAATATAAGTATTTATGTATATTTAAACCATTTTATTAGTTCAATCTATCTTGCAATTTTGAACGAATGGCTATATCAATTATTAAAAAACTGATTTATTGTGACATTGGACTGAATACAGACTCACAGATATACAAAACAAACATGAGAGTTGTAACGTCCTAATGTACGTCCTAATATCTAATCAATGCGTTAGTATTATCAAAGGTTTAACGGATCCTCTAAAATTTGCAACGTCGATACATATCTCTCTAACAATTGAATGCAATAAACGGTCAATAATTCCTTCTGGGAGTGTCTGTGTGTTAAAGTTCAACACCCCAATTCATTTCTGATTGAAAACGGTAATTAAGCGAGGCAATGTAAATTGATATTAGGTTATAGCTAGTTATGTCGCGCCAAACGCTGTTTTGTTGTTCTGTCTCGGTGTGGGAACTGCAGAGTAATTATAAGCACAAAGGGTGCTGGATTGCATCAGTCAGTTAGGTGGAGTTCAAAGTAAAAGTCAAAACAAAATCTTCATTCAATATGGAAGGAAGACTTACACTTGCGTCTTGATTGTTAAAATTCTACTATCGATCGGTTCGATATTATTAACTTCAGATTTTCCTTATAAGTAAGCTGACTAGCAAATGAGCCACATGAAGGTAAGTAGCCCTCAAACATTGGCGCTATAAAAATATTAATCTAATATTAATAAATAAAACATTTCTTTAATTTCATCGCCAATGCGCTATCAATCTTGGGAACTAAGATGTTATGTCCCTTGTGCACTAATTACACTGGCTCACTCACCCTTAAAACACAATTTAATTAAGTAGTTTTTATATTACGACTTATGTGGTCAAGAAAAATTTCGTAGGTTTCGTATCGAAATATAAGTCAGTCAGGTCAGAAATATTCACCATTCCTTATATCGCCAATGTGCCACCAAGCTTGGTAACTAAGATATTATTTCCCTTGTGCATATAGTTACTCTGGCTCATCCTTCAAAACGAAACACAACAATATTACGTATTAATGTGTGACGGTTCAATATGAGATGGTAAGGTGGCCCCGGAGCCCTACCACCACCATCATGTAAATCATATCAAATGCGCAGGCTCACCCGACGGAAAGTGAATACCACCACCCATGACTTGCACCACCGGAGGGCTTACAAGTGCGTTGCTGGCCTTCTTTACTTGTAGGTTCCTATGTCATATCAGTTCGCAAAAACTGCCAGCGAAGGTTGTAACCTTTTGTTTATATGTATTTATAAAAAAAACATAGTCAAGTCCATTTGATATTTAGATAATCCTTTCGATAATATAAAAAGTAATCTTCGAAGTTATTAGTATTTTGTTTAATCATCTTATTATATATTTTCTTAATAATAATCTCGTTAACTGTACGGACACGGATCCACCTTGGTCGGCCATTATGTATAGATTTCACCCTTTGTGAGATGGCAGTCTATCAGCCTGTCAGCGCTATCGACTAGGTATATTTATGAAAACATACAAGTCTTTTGTAAGTAAACACAAAGGAGAAAGATAATATCATAAATCTTTTGTATTAAAGAACTTGTCGGTACTTGCCATTTATATGTGTTCCATCTTTCTGAAATTTAAAACCGGAGTATATTATATACTATAAATACATAATATACATCGCAAAAGTCAATGTGTATTATTTTAATGTCGAGTCTTTTTATTTACAATACATACATGACAATTATTTACACTACAGGCTTAAGCGGCGAGCATTCTTGGCTTTAAGGCGTTTCCTCCTTGAATCAATTTGATGAATCCTAAATTTTTAACGTTGCAGAGTTCGCGGGTTCAAATCCGCGCAAGCTTTTTTCGAGTGTTTATAATGCATGTCGAGCTCGGAGGTAAATGAGATGACTTGCATTGGTAACTTTGGTAAAATATTGACTCCTGTATACCAACCTGCAGTGATAGAATAAGTGGAGGACTTTGCCCATGGAATATTTACAAGGTGTTATGTACAAAAAATTTAATGAGGCTTTACGTCGTTATTAGTCGTCTCGCTTTGTAGCGGTGTGTGTGCACACATCACGCGCTATAATATTATATACACATATATTATAAACTCGTTAAATTGACAACATTAAGTACCATTTCATCCGTAGAAATAAAACGGTTCTCACGGTGTACAATTAATTGTACCTCTATGTAAATATTATCGCGGCCATTAGCCTATACCAGGCTCGACATTTTGGTGCGTCAATTAGGTCTTTAGTTGATGACATTCATTTATACATAAATATTTTCTGAATTTTGTTTAATTTAATTCTGTTATCAATTAAAAAGAAATGTAGTCGAATAATTTATAAAATAGTTTCACAAACACTATCCAATGATTATATTATATGTAATTAAGCTATGATATGCAGTGGACGGCAAAAGACTGAAAAAAGCTGTGATTTTGTTATACATATAATGAAATACATATATAATTCATTGGGTGTATAGACCTTTGCTTATACATGTTTCAATAACAAAGCCTATCTGGATGACTTTTATTTTGCAGATCATATTTCGGCATGTGTCGGAAATGTTCGTTACATACTCTGACGGCCTGTAGTCGTAGTGGGGTTACTAGTATAAAATAGAAATAATATACGAAAAGTATTAAACCATTGATGTATTTAGGGTTTGGTTGAATTTCAACAACTATGGTCCAGCCGCAAAAAAGACTTTCGTATTTTAAGAGAAACTTTTGCTTCATCATAAAATAATATTTACTTTAGTATAATTACTTTTACATTTATTATATATAATTTTTAATGCGATTATAATGAATATATACATAAAATATTGTTATATTTGAGTATGGTATGTATAGAAGCGCTCAGAGGCCGACGACCTACAGGGAGTATTCCCTGACCTACCTTTACCGACGTAGTTATACGCGAAGCCGTGCTAATTGTGAGATACGCTGACAGGCGCTGATGATGCAGTTAGTCGCACGTTAAAAACAGAAAACTTTAAAATATATTATGTTAACAGTCTGGAATCGAATTAATTGTATTCGTATCGCTACAAAAATACTTAATTTTAAAACTTAATAAGTAAATACTAACATCTAATTCTATAGTTCTATTAATGCCTCGAGTATTATTTATCAAACTTAATTTTATAATGAAAGAAATCACAATATATATAAAAACCAGTGAATTAAGTAATAATCTGAAAAAAGATATCTGTGTTTATAGTTGGAACGGAATGCTCGGAGCTCATTTCTGTCCATGAACCATACGTATTCCTCTCCTTTTGAACAACCTACATGTCAATGAAATGAAAAATCCTCTGTTTAAATAACTTCACAAGCAATATTTTTAACAGAATGGGAAATAACTCGTAGTTGTATTAAATATAAATATTACACTTTAATAAACTAAGTTAAGCTAGTTGTTGTCTCTGATCTAGAGAACTATTTTCTCTCCGCTTCCATATCTAGTCCACTTCACGTATTGAATCAAATCAATTTTTATATCGTAGATTATATTTTATTTGTTTAAATGGTAAAATACATTTTCTATAGTATTTACGTTCTTTGATTATTTCTTTACATAACACACAAGTGGCTCACATCCGGACTGCCATGCGAATAGTAAGGTATTTTTTTCCGATAAGGTGAAAAAAACTGAGATCGGTTCGAAGTCAGTTATATTATATTATAATGATCGGAAACTAGTGAGTTAATAAATTAGCGAGCTTAACATTGCACACATACCAATAATGATCGAATGCCTGCTAATGTTTGAGAAGTTCGTGTATTATATTGTGGTAGTTGTGTGTTGTATTATCGTTATTTATCTGATTTATGTAAATATCTCAAGTAACTATCGGTTGCATTGATTAACGCTCCACATATTAATGGGTAATGTACAAGAAATATTCATTTCGTATTCTATAAAAAATATGTTGAAATTAGAAACCAAAGATAACAAACTATTTTTAACTTTACTGATTAATAAAATAAAATGTTATAAAAATCATATGTGAGTAAGGTTTAGCCGTATTTTCAGCTACTAGCCGTAACTAGTGGTGTTTAATTGGTGGGATTAGTGGGTGGGTTTTAGTTTCATAGAGTCAAAGTTAACGTTTGTCTGGGCTCTTGCAGAATAACCTATAACCAAATGGCCTTCTCAATCGTCAAAACCTTAAGTGTGCTGTATACTCTTTCCTGTGTCACTAACTTGCAATTCTCGCCTAATTTTTAGTCTATAAAAAAAGGAATACTGCTTATGTGTTTTAGTGAAAAAAAACACTTTTTGAATACTGTCGCTTTATAAATACTGAGTTTGTTTCGTCGTTACTTTTCTTGGTGTTTATTTCCGGATCTGTAGTAATCTCTAATTTGACTATCTATATATTGTAATATAAACATGATATATATTCATTGAGTGTTATACTTAATGAATCAAACAAAAACTATAAACCGATTAGTTACTTTTGTAGATGTATAGTATATACAATTAGATATATATTAAACAGCCTCCTTGCCATCTAGTAACTAGCAGCCTGCAGTCTGAGAGTTGTGGGTTTAGAGAGGCCGCGACTGCTAAAAATATCTCACCAAGTTATGCCGCTCCCTAAACTTTACCGCCCTAGGCCCGGGCCTATTCGGCCTGCAGGGTAATCCGTCCCTTTAGATTACCTTACGTAGTCAAAGGTGTAAAGATGTTGGTGATGTGCCCAAACTCATTCCTTTATGTTAATATTATCACCACCGCAACCCACAGCAAATCCGTGTGCACCTTTGTTTACTTCACGATCGTCCTGATTTCTGATGACGAATAGTGAACTGAGCTAGATATAAACCGTAATCATCATCAACTGGTTGGTTGTAGGGCTTCGTGCAAACTCGTCTGGGTAGGTACCACCCTTTCTTCAGATACTCAATCGCGAAACAGCAGTTGTTCTGTGGAGTTCCGATTTGAAGGACGAGTGAGCCAGTCAAGTCCATCTACCTGTGCTACAAAAAAAGTAGTAACTCTTTTCAATGAACTATCAAAGATATCAATTTCGTTGATTTCGTCTCAAAATTGTGATGCTATTTTATTGTAACAGGCGCTAAAATTATTTTTATATGTTATCTGTATTGTTTTAACGACATCGTTCATTTTGATTAATATTATAATTGAACATGTTATGACATGAAGAATTCACCAACTATTGGTTTATTTAATGTTAAAATTGTGATTGTATCCTTCATTCAAATATATTCCGTGAGATAAACAAACACCCGACTGAACAATGTCTTCGTCAAATGTTATAAGAAACGTAACTGGGTTACATGCGATGTAGATTACAATTATTTGATAATAGGAGGATGCCTTTTTAACAATAACAGGTGTTAAGGCTTCCTAATATTTGTATTTAGCACGCCACTTAGGCGTAGGTACGCTTGTGTAATCAGTGGGGATGACTGGGGGGACATGAATATAATTGTTCTATGTTGTAGATTGACATTTAATGGGATATTAAACGAGATATTGGTTTCCTATAATTTCCCATTAGACGTGGATATACAGCTTTGCTTCAAGTATTCCAACCGTTCACGTTATACGCTCGGTCAAACACGTGATCCTGGAAAGTACCTTAAGTAGTATTTTAACATTTTTACGACTCGACGAAAGGGATGGTTTATATAATTAATAATAATAATAATAATAATATCCTGGGAAATTATTCACACACGGCCACCTGATCCCAAACTAAGCAGAGCTTGTAATATGGTAACCAGACAACTGATACACTACATATTATACTACTTTTCTTTTGTAAATACATACTTATATAGTTAATTACACCCAGACTCAGGAAAAACAGACATGTTCATGAACACAAATGTTTGCCCTGGGTGGGAATCGAATCCAAAGCCTGCGGCGCGAAAGGCAGATGTTTACAAAACACGCCAAGCGGTTCATCATATTCGACATTACGTGATATTTTGGGTATTACAGCGTTTTAATCCACCAAATTCCGCAAAATAAAATCATTCTGAGACATTATGTACAAATAACAGAAGGATACATTGTGTGTATGACATTTGTGTTGACATTATTGTGAACGTGAACGACAAAGTGCACGCACACTCGTGTTGAACTGCGAAGATCTCACCTGCAATTGTAACCTTTGCACGATTATTATCGAGTACGAGGATCTATCTCAATTCTAATGGAAGTTAATTAACGCCTAATTGGCTTATTGAAGCCCAGCACACGTACTCTAATTAAAATGAAATTACCATATTGACTTACACAATCAATCACCCAGCATTATTTAGTTAATAAACATAAACATGGATAAATGTATTTTCTGTGTCTCAGAAACGGCTCTAATAATTTGGCTCAAATTTTATCAATGCGTAATTTGGTTTTTTCATGTCCATCATCACCTACTTAAGTAGGTACAAAAACAAAAAAAATATAAATAATTATTAGAAGCGATCGAACCTACTTAAGTAATAATTAAGAACCTAATTATTATTCTTATAAAAATAATTTTATCGTTATAATATGCTCAGTAATGAAAATAATTTCAAAATAAGAAAGGGATGATGATTCATTTGTAAATCAAATATTTAAAACCTGACGATGTCTACAAATCATTGAAATAAAGACTAATAGATGAGTCAGTAAATACAACTTATATAAATACATACATACATACATACACGAATTAGTCAAAGTTCATAATATGTAGGTAATTGAAAACAAAGAATATCGACTGATGTTTAAAATAACAAAGAAAATGTTTATGTTTTTGTTGCGTAAATTCGCTTGAGGTATTATTGTTTTTCGGTGCTCGTCAATTAAATATTCGCTAAATATAATATCGAAATAAAAATAAAAATATATATCGAAAATGGGATGGATGTATCAATTGACAAATAACACGTTTTAACAAAGATATCTCCGGCTGACGGATTATAGATTAGCTTTTGTACGAAAACATCAAGTATTCGGTTTGGACGTTTTATCCGATCATTCTGAGTAATCATTGGAATTCAATGCAATATTTATATATTCATATTTATGCATGCATGCAGTAATAACATCATCAATATCTTAGAAGACATATCGTATTAACAATACTTCGTATAAGCGAGTACAATCGATTAATTATCCGAGGCGTAACACGAGATTGTTAATTATTTGTTCACAGAACACCTATGACCTATCTATATATTATTAAAGGCTGTTTTATCTTGGTTAAGGTTTAGGATTCTCTTAATTTTTTTTTAAATACCTCATCAAAATGTTTTATATCTCATATATATAAATAGATCGTAGTAAAGAGTAAATAATACTTTTTAATCTTGGCTAAGCCACTTGAATGAAATTGCACATACTGTATACATACCATATAATATTATATACATTCTTATATCATAATATTATATGACATGATGCGTTATTCTTCTCGTGCCCTCTACCCAAAGGTTGTCTGGAAGAGATCGCTCTTTTAGCGATAAGACCGCCTTTTGTACTTATATTACTACTCTTCTTAAATATCATTTATAATTGTATGTTTCTGTAATCTTGTATGTGTACAATAAAGCATATTCTATTCTATTCTATTCTATGATTATATTGTATCTTGTCTGCATAGTTGTTTAATAGCTCCGACATTACATTTGTAATATTGTAAATTAGCCATCCCTCAGCGCACGAGACAGTCAAATGTATTGTTTCCTACATCAAACGTTTTAATAACAAGCGGAATTAAATCCTAAGCAGACTGTAAAGACTATATAGTAAATACTCTTATTAATACACAATGTCGCATGTTTGGAAGAAATCTTGCTGATTTTAAATTATTAAATTAGGCAAACACACTGGGTTACTCACTCTTCAAACCTGAACAACAATACTAAGTATTGCTGTCTGATGGTACAACATCTGATTACTGTACAAAGTTCTGTCATCGTATAAAGTGGTAGGTATCGTAAAAAGGTATTTTTTTTCGTTTTATCCGGATCATTAATTCGATTGATATGAAGCTTTCTTATTATTTTTCATATTAATTTCACAAAGAAAAAAAGATAGAATAGGCACTTATTATATATACTTGTAATTTTTTTGAGGTATGGTAGTGTCAAAAAGTTAAATGAAAGAATTTATCTTAAAGGAGGAATAAACGATAACATCAGACGAATTTATTTATAATTCGGACTTCAGTCATAGGCCATATCGAAATTATAAATTAATTATGTGATCGTTTTCTTTGAGTTAATATGTTCGGTTATACTTTTCATTTTAAATAAGCGGTTCTAAAATAATATTATAATTATTACAACATAATATTTTAATGTACGCATCAGGAGTAAGGCGTGGTGCGTGCGATAAGATACCTGTACTAATACAATACGGGTAAAGAAAACGCCGTGCTTGATCATTTTTATGATTATAAAGCCGTTATTAATAATATAAAAAGTAACAGTTTTAGTGCTTTTTCTATCACGCTCCTTCAATGCGGATTGGTGGACACACAGTATTGAGTGGCAGAGTCTTATCCGACATAAATAATATTCCTTGATATTCTTCCACAGCGCCACCCTTTGTGATTTTAGAGAACTATCATAGAGTAGATTGTGACAATGACTACGTAGTATGCACAAAACACAACAGATGGCGCTGTGCAACTAAAACTGAAAGTAGCATGCGGAAGGTCAATATGTATTTAATATGGTCTATTTTTTATAATTATTTACACATATACTATTTGAAGTTTTTTTTGAAGGCATGAATGAAATTTATTCGATTTTCCTGACATCTGTTGAATGCAATTAAGCCTTCATTTATTCATAAATGCTCCACTAACTCCACCAACCGGCTCGGGAAATAAAACAGCTTAGAAAAAGCGGCAAAATGAAACCAATCGGCTTCAATCGGAAACAAACCGCCCAGCTTTACTCAGGATCAGGAAGAACAGGAGGCTTACATACCTAAACGTTTATATCGAAATAAATATAACTATATGTATTAGTATGTGTACGTGGTGCACGCCTGAAAAAAATTTTTTTTCGCCGTTCTCTTCTTCTGATTTCGTACCTGAGCAATCGACTTCAAAGGGTTAATATAAATATTAAAGGAATATCTCGAGGCTCCCGGGGAGCTTTAATTTCCAAGTCAGGAGTCCGTAATATATTCTTGGTTCCTCTTTCTCTCTTACATAAACAACTTGCCATGTATGGTAGTACACGGACATGGAAGTGTGTTATTTGCTAATAATACCTCCGCAATTTTTGCAAACAAAACAAAAATACAATGCTCCCACTGATATATTACATTCGTTTGCACATTCAATAACATATTTCTTAGTTATAATAAAAAACTATCATAAATCTGTTAAATTCAGTACTTCAAACTTAAGAGGTATAAATCGAATGTACTTTTTTTAAATGAGCATTACACATTCGTGACAGAAGATTTTTAGTTTAACCTTAGACAGTAAACTACAATGGGAGTTCAATATCAGTAAGTTGGCGAGAAGGGTCGACTTCACAGTTCACTAAGAAGCTGATTAAAGGATATAAAAGTGTTGATGGTCGATATATCTTAATCTTAATACAAGGAACAACCATAAACTGTTACCCGACTTCACAGTTTTAGTACATAATTCTTTTGTGAATAGTGGAGTATATTATAATAGCATATGATTACCATTTATTGGCAACATTATACAAAAGTAGAATGTCTCCATATCAAGATTTGACCTGCGGAAACGGCAATTATCACAAAACTTTAATTCTATCATCCCAGAAAGATAGCATTGATACTGTTAAGGAGACGGTGTTCATTTTCACCAGAGACTGAGGAAGTACTTACAATTTACTAATGTGCACAAAAGTGTGCGCAAACACATGTGCACTGTCTATTCTTTCATTCTCATAATTCAATGGGACCGCTGTCTATAATAAACTAGCTGTGTCCCGCGGTTTCACTCGAGTATAATTAATAAAAATATAATTAATAAAAATCAGCCTAGAACCTTCCTCAATCAAACAAACGAACTCTTCAGCTTTTTTATATTAGTTTAGCTGAAGTTTTAATATTTTTATGGAACAATACTTACAAAGGCTTGTTACTTAGCTACTTGTCACTGGCTCGCTAATAATTATTTGTTACATATAGGATATCTTCTAAGAACTTTTGTTAATCATAAATAAAAACAGAATCAACGACTTATACTCGTGATACCAGCATTCATTTGAAGTGATTCAGTTTGGAAGATGAGTGTTATTAACGCAGGTGTGACCAATCCGTCATTTAAATTTTTCGTGCACTAATTACTGATTACTAAAATAAATGTTGAGTTAAAATGTTATCTAAAAGTAACATAAAGGTGCCCATGCTAGACTAACGTATAGTTTATTTTTCGTTATACAAGAATTATAATAATGTAACAAAATCGACTATAAACAACCTTCCATTATTGCTAATAATGGAAGGCTGTTTAGCGACTAACAATATAATAATAATAGACAATTAGAATTACTGCAAAATATTTTTTTAATTATTCTTTAACACTTAAACTTAAACAAATTAGTAGAATTTTACAAAACTCGAAATTATTTCTTTAAAACAAATTTAATAAAAATGTAATATTAGAAATAATTTTACAACATTGTTACAACATGCATAAAATAAATAATTAGATTTGATTAAGAATAATGATATAAACTACAACAGACTTTATGTTGAATATCGTCACAGTCAAAGCAATATTTAAACAGTAAAAACATTTCTACAAAAATTTTAAAACAATCAAAACAAATACTCGTTGGTAGAGCTTTGTACAAGCTCGTCTGGGTAGGTACCACCCACTCATCAGATATTCTACTGCAAAACAGCAGTCGTGTTCCGGTATCAAGGGTGAGTGAGCCAGCGTAATTACAGACACTAGGAACATAACATCTTAGTTCCCAATGTTGATGGCGCATGGTGCGAGAGGCCCAGTGGAGGTACATGAAAACGATCCAGCGGCCTTCCCTATCGAAAGACGTGGTAGCCGACAGGAGTTTGAGTTGGTTAAAACAAAAGCTATACTTCGTCGGGACGACACAGCTCTATTTACAAAAATAAATTATTCCAGTAAAATAGGAAACGTATGTTCACAGAAAATTTATACATTAAACAGTTTTGAATATCGCCATAACATGGGCCTCTCAATGTTCCCGATAGGGGATTTTGCGCTTTGTTTCCTAGGTAGTAGATCTGTTTTTTCATTATCATAATTTAGTTATACTGACGGAACCTATAAATAGTGTAGTGTTTATGCCGCATCTCCGCAACACCGATAGCTACCTGTCAGTTGTTACGAGAGTGTTTCTGCCAAAGATGAAAAATCAAATTTCTAGATAAAGTTATAAATTAATTAATATATATGTATATATATATATTATTATTAATATATATATTTACATCCTGGAACACTTTTGGCGTCATGCACGTTGTGCAACGTTACGACGTCCCCTAGTTCTGATATATTTTTTTATAATGTTGAAGTGAATATTGCTAAGTTTTTCGATTTCCCACCCGGTGATATATTTTTTATTCCTATAACTTTATTTTCCGCGATATTCTTCTTGCAGTCGGGGCCAAGCATTTTCGAACCCCGAAGCATTTTGATGAAGATTTGCCTTCCGGAGTATATTGTCTTAAATTACTTACTGCGCCGACTTTTCACTTCCAGTTCATGGTCATGCGTAAATGCGGCGTTGCCAAAATTGTAATGTAAGAAAGAGATAAAATGACAGCTTTTTTCTCTTTCTTACAATTGTTAATAGAATTATACTTAAACTAATTTTCGTCCACAGTGAATGACATAGGACAGAGGATACCTAACAATACTTTGCTATTGTTAAAAAAAATTCAAATTTTTTTTTTTATAATTTTATTAGTGTTGATTTTTGATATTGTTTACTTTTAACCTAAGACTTAATATTAGCTTACTGTACAAATTATAAATGAACATATAGTATAAAGCATAATATGTACTATATAAAATTCTTTTTTCATTTGTTATATAAGCATATTACAAATGAAAAAGCCTGCCTTGTTGGTCTAGTGGCTAGATATAAGGCCGCAGACCCTGGTGGTCCTGGGTTCAATTCCCAGGTCGGGCAAATAAATGATTATTGGGTTTTTCTGTCGGAAAATTCTCATTAGCAGCCCGGAGTCTGGAAGTTGGAAATGTTGTACACATTACTCCCGTGCCTCGGAAAGCACGTTAAGCCGTGGGTCCTGCGCCTGAACTCTTTCCGGTCTTGTTGGATTACCGAGCCATCGGATTATGAGAGTTAAAGAAAGGAGAGTGCACCTGTGTTTGCGCACACTTGTGCACTGTAATATCTCCTGGCTAATCTCTTGAGATTGGCCGCCGTGGCCAAAATCGGTCTGGAGGAACCCCCCCCCCCCATAAGCATATTATTATTAAATAATTGTTCTATTTTGGTTTAATGTTAATTTTAAACGAACTATACACTATGTCCTGATATGACTAACAATTTTGCTTAAGAATATTATGTATCTTTTATTTTGAATTAATTGTGTTATTGTTGTTATTTAAATTGTATACGAATTTGCTGTTTCTTTTGCTAAAACTAGGTAACAGAAAGTGTTGTTGAGAATTATCATTTTAAAAATAAAAAAGGTCAATAATTACATTATTAACTGTTACAGTGTTATATTTAATACTAGCTGCCCGTCCCGACTTCGTACAGGTAGAATAAGAATTTTATCCCGTGCATTTTTAATCAATAAGTTATAAACATTCACCAATCGATGTATTCGCCCATATAACAGTACAGTGTATGAGTGTTCAGTACAGGGCATATAATAATTCTACTTCCTCCTCGTCCTCGTCCTCCAGACCGATTTTGGCCACGGCGGCCAATCTCAAGAGATTAGCCAGGAGATATTACAGTGCACAAGTGTGCGCAAACACAGGTGCACTCTCCTTTCTTTAACTCTCATAATCCGATGGCTCGGTAATCCAACAAGACCGGAAAGAGTTCAGGCGCAGGACCCACGGCTTAACGTGCTTTCCGAGGCACGGGAGTAATGTGTACAACATTTCCAACTTCCAGACTCCGGGCTGCTAATGAGAATTTTCTGACAGAAAAACCCAATAATCATTTATTGGCCCGACCTGGGAATTGAACCCAGGACCACCAGGGTCTGCGGCCTTATATCTAGCCACTAGACCAACAAGGCAGGCTTTTTCATTTGTAATATGCTTATATAACAAATGAAAAAAGAATTTTATATAGTACATATTATGCTTTATACTATATGTTCATTTATAATTTGTACAGTAACCTAATATTAAGTCTTAGGTTAAAAGTAAACAATATCAAAAATCACCACTAATAAAATTATAAAAAAAAAAAATTGAAAAATTTTGCTATCAATTATGAAGAAAATTTGCTAAAAAAATGAAGGTCTATGGTCAATTGTATCCAATATTTTATTTGTTTCTTAAACAGTAAGTTTAAGGGTTTAGATAAATTGATTTTGATTTTTAAAATTTCATTAATAACAGTGTACCAAACAAAAATCAAGCTTATTTAGAGCTACAAATTATTTCAAGCTGACTGGTACTTTCTGTCAAACTGTAAATATTTTGAATAAAAACATTAATCTTTAACCAGCCTTTATTTTGAAAACGTGTAGGGTTTTTTTAGCAATATAAGTGACAATGAGGTTTGCAAGAGATGGAGATTCAAAAGTTGCGTGTGTATTTCTATTTGGCGTTCTAATTTGTATTTTTAATTGATTCCTTAAAACAATAAATATTGTATTAAAAAATATTCTATAAAAGTTTAATGGTCAAGCCTTCTAATGGAAAGTTCAAGTTAAAGTTCAAAGTAGGAAAGTAAAAGATTAGATTTATGACAGCGATCACCATTTTTTTATAATATAGGATTATATGGCATATGGCATGGATAGGCAGACGAGCATATGGGCCACCTGATGGTAATTCACCAACGCCCATAGACAGTGGCATAGTAGATTTACAAAAAAAAAACATCACCAATGTGCCAGTGCCGCCAATCATGGGAACTAAGATGTTATGTCCCTTCCGCCTGTAATTACACTGGCTCACTCACCCTTCAATCCGGAATATAACAATACCAAGTACTACTGTTTTGCGGTAGAATATCTGATGAATGGGTGGTACCTACCCAGACGATCTTGCACATAGCACTACCAGCGAGTAAAAGTGGTAAATATAAGAGCTACGTACTGTTTTAATTTTACAAATTTTAACTTTAAAGTAAACAAAAATATAAGCTGCATCGATAGGAAGATCAAAAAGAGCTTAACGTTATTTGAAAATAACTTTGATATTTTTAATACCTTAACTACTTAAAAAAATATACCAAATATTTATAACACATATAGGTAAATAGGTACCTACTTACCTTAACCTTGTGGTAAAACTAATATGGAAAAAAATCTCGTCCGCCTATCTAGTCTATAAATAAAAAGGAAACTTTTTAATAATAAATTATTATATAAATATATATCCTAGAAACAATGCTGCGTCCTTATATACGGACGCAGCATTGTTTCTAGTGGATATTTTGTTATAAAAAAGTGATTTTTGATGATTTTTCGATTTTTTAAATATTTTTGCTAATGAAAAAAATCTCGTCCACCCATCTAGTCTATAAATAAAAAAAAAATTAGTAACGAATTATTATAAAATATACTACAACCAATGCTGCGTCCTTATATACGGACGCAGCATTGTTTCTAGTACGTTTGTATAGTATTCAAATTATTGTTATTCAAATTATTGTTATTTTTATCCATTGTTGTATAATTTTTAATTTGTAATATGAATTTCCAATTTTAGGTTTTTGTTGTATTATTATTTTGTTTTGTAATTTAAATATTTTTCATTTTTTTTTAAATTTATTAATGTGTGCTTTTTTGCTCTCTAATGTAGTGATTATATTTGGAAACTTGATCGGTGTATGTATGTGTTATATTTGTTAATTGTATGTTTCAATTTTACTGTTTGTTTCCTCTTTAAATAAATAAATAAATAAACATATATTCCAGGAATGTGGTGTCAGTTTTACAATAAACGCTGAATCAATATCGAATCCCCACTAAACCACTAGTATTAGTAGTCTAATTTTAAAATGTTCTTACTACGAAGACTTCGGGAACTCATTTTTGACAAAATATTCAATATTAAATATGTAGTACTTCTTAATTTTAATTTTCGTTGTAGTAAAACTGAGTTCCGGTCGCCGGTTATTACACAAAACGTACGTTACAAATGGCAGTATTAATTATAATGATTTTAAGAAGATAAGTAAACCGAACGAATAATTTAGCGAGTTGGCAACGTCGCAACTCAAGGTCTTTGGAAGCCAATAAGCGGACGTGTCGTTATTGTTAAGAAAAATATTCGCGGCAATAATATACGCGCTGCAGGAGCGCCACACCTCGGCCGTGAAATCTTCCGGAACTTTTGATTATATTTTTTCAATCTTTTTACCAACATTTTTAAGTCCACACATTTTTATTCTACGGATAGCTAGGATCATAAGGACGTATGTGCTAACGTTCGTAAAAGTGGCGTCCGGTATGCGGACGTCAAAAGCAGGTGGACGTCACTTTAAATGCAAATTTTTCTTCAGCGGTTGCCACTTTGTTTGGAGGATATATATATGTATATATATGTACATATATATATTTTATTATTAATGCTTAAATTAAAAGATATATATATATATATATATATATATATATATATATATATATATATATATATATATATATCTTTTAATTTAAGCATTAATATCACAAAAGCCGAGATGGCCCAGTGGTAAGAACGCGAGAATCGTGAATTAACCGATGATCGTGGGTTCAAACCCGGGCAAGCACCGCTGAATTTTATGTGCTTAATTTGTGATTATAATTCATCTCGTGCTTGACAGTGAAGGAAAACATCGTTAGGAAACCTGCATGTGTCAAATTTCATTGAAATTCTGTCACATGTATATTCCACCAACCTGCCTTGGAGCGGCGTGGTGGAATAAGCTCCAAAACCTTCTCCTCACAAAGAGAAGAAGAGGCCTTAGCCCAGCAGTGGGACATTCACAGGCTGTTACCTAAATACCTAATAAATCACAAATTTTGTATATTTTACCAGTTCAAGTGTACATTTATAATCTTGTAACATTTTAATGGACTAATCGTTATAATGAATTATTCAGATTCATACTTTTAAGAATCGAATAGAAATTTATTATTCGATTGTTTTGATTTATTGTTTGATTCGAATTTTAAAAATATTGTGGGATTTAATATATTAGCCTATTACCGTATTTGGTTCTTTGTTTTGTAATTCGTGCCTTTCATTTATGTTTGCTTATATGCTTGCTAAGGTACAAAAGCACCGATGTATATAATATTGCTCTGTTTTTGCTTTTTAATCCTTTACCAAGAGCTAACGATGAGTGCATACGATGAGTTAACAATATCGACTGGTGCAGCTTAAAAGATACTTCATTTTAAATGTATGTATCTACTGAATATTTTATTTTAAGATCATCGGCATCCGTCTTAGAGCCGCTGTGGACAGACGCGTTAATTCAAGTATAACGTGTGATTCATATACAAGCTAAACTAGAATAAAACTTTTTGGTCAATAATCTAACTAATATAATGACGTGGTCACCTTAGAATTACTGTATATCAGCCTACATGTACATATATGTACCTTTACTTGGTGATAGAGCTTTGTGCAAGCTCGTCTGGGTAGGTACCACCTACACAACATATATTTATTCTAGCGCAAAACAACAGTATTTGTTATTGTTGTGTACCGGTTATAAAGTATAAAATTGCAATACGTATAAAAAAATATTTTTTATCGGATTAAGGTGATAGTGAGTTGTTGTATTTGTAAACGATGCAGTTTGCAGGTGATGTCCACACACGCACATAAGACGTACCTACAGTACACATTAGTGTTTATGTGTAAAGAGTTATCCTTGGGCTTCGAATGAATCACCGCGGTTTTCAGGAGATTCTGCGTTAGATGATCTATGCAAGGCCGGTGTCGTGTGCCCACGCTTACGCGGCCATTGCGAAACTCCGCATCAGATGTAGCACGCTCTAAATATAATGTGCGTAGTCTCGTGCACCAACATTCTGTTTCCCATTACCTGAATGCCGTCAAGAATTCATTTCATGACAGCTCCAATTCTATGTAAAATTATAATTATTACATATGTTTATTAATTACCAAAAATTTACTGCAGATTCTGAGTGCAGTTTCTAAGAGGAACCGGCGAGAGAATATTACCTATTTTTTAAATTATACAACGGAACACTTGTTTAAAACGAATTATATATAAATCTATAAGATTAACAATCGTCTGATACATCCCTAGTAGAGTATTAATCGATGCTAAAGGCTTTTAGAAGAATATACAAAAAGGTATCTAATTTTTTTGAATATGAAGTCAATATAATTATGCAATGATAATATCTCTATTATCTCTAAACGTTGATCCTAGCGAACAATAGTTCAGTTATTTTAAGATAATTATATTTCTCAGCGGTATTTTTTTTTCGATCGTACCCGTATTTTTACAAATAATACAAATATGTTTTATTCCTATTTGATAATGTGCAACATGTAGTAGACTGAATCTTTGTATTTAGTTAAGGTTGTTATAAACAACTTAAATAATAATAAAAATAATATTGCACCTTGGCATAATTAATACAAACACGTGTCACGTGACTCGAAGATGACAATGATGCAATAAAAACAATAATGCCTGATTGTGTTGTAATTAAAATATATTAATATCATAAATGACATATATTTCTACGTAAATAAAACCATCCTTAGTTTTTTACATAAATATTATCGTAATAGATAAGCATTCATTAATTTATAGCCTTATTGTGGTTGTAATTACAGTAATTTCTAGGTATTATTACTCTCCCATATGTCACCAGGTGTTCAGAGACCTGGTTTAACAATTTGGCATTTCCTCTTTGTTAAATATAATTATATTCCTTAATTTAATTATATTTCCTAAGGAACATCCTATCTAATAAATAATAAGTTGGACGATAGGTAAACAAATCTGTGGGGACTACCGACTATACAATTGATTGACACTTTATGAGTTTAATATTTGAAGTCTAGCTAGCGAACTTGCATAAAGTAAAACAAATATTACTTTTTAAGCTTTTACGCGTCAATATATTTAAACGAGCAATTGCTGAGGGTATCGAGGACGAGAAATCAATCTAGCTAGGATTCATTTTCAGAAAAATGTCGTTTTCTCCGTGTTTTTAATAATCAACTTTATCGATAATCAACCTAAACATAAACTCTTCCTGACATCTATTGGCGAGTAATAATACTATTTTTTTTTAATTGGGAGCAACTAACTGCAACGACAGGGTTCTTCCTAACTGGCCCTAGTCCAGTCCGGGTACGGGCCTCGAGGTCTCCCACTCCACCCGGGCACTTCCTTTCCGGCAGCCGGGTCTTGTCATTTTGACCTAAAAGGTCAAGGCCTAGTAAGGCCTGGTGATAGCAACTGACTGCTTTAACGACACAACAACACTAAAGCTACTCCAGTAGATGGTGTTTTATAATTTCTAAAAAGCACAATTTACCAAAAAAAAATACCGATCAAAGTTCGGTCATCCAAGTACTAAGGCTTTACGCGTCATAAAATATGAACATAAAATTTAGATGAAATGATTAATCATCTTAATAAATATTTAATTACTTGGCTCCGATGCATCGCTCACACATTTGAATAGATGTACAGTTGGAAACAAACCATTAATTCAATCTGACTCTATGCGGATGCAATATCAATAATACTTTTATACCCTGTTCCAATCATATTCTATGCGGTTTGCTTCTAGTTCTGCTGTACACACTACAAACAGTTATTGATTAATTATTCAACTTTATTTTTAATACAACACAATTCCACTTAACTAGTTGTAGCCCTTTTAAAAACTGTTCAAAGTTCCTGTTACAACTTTGAGAACATTGAAAACGCCATTTTCTCGAGAATCCATAGATTATTAAAAATATTGAATTTTATAAATAAAATCCCATAAATTCAATGTCAAAGTTGTTTATTTGTTATTTACTCCTTCTGTGGTTTGAATAGGCTATATCATTATAAAGAGGTACAGTTTGGATGTCGAACGAAGATATCTAATCTTTCACCAATATTTAGAATGATCTGCCTATTTATATAATCCCGACAAAATGAAATGGTTCTTTATCAGACCAATCTCTCAACGTAATTCGACGTAAAAACGCCAACCGAATATGTCAACGGCAATGCGATATGAATCATTTCTATGGTAAAATTTTAGAGTTACTAAAGTCGTGTAAGCAATAGTATAAGTTTTAATAATTATTTCCCTATTAAACTTGCTACGTTATCCAGAAGTAACGCAGGCTTTTTGCTTGAAGCCAGAAACTTGCTATACAAATACATATAATTATTGAAGGCTTTCCCGAGATGTTTTATTCGCACGCACTGACTAACTGATACATTATACATAATAGCTATTGTATTACAAATTAGTCTTTAGTAAATCGTAAATAAAGTCCGTGTATATTATAAGTTAGGGGTATAAAGTTCATCCCTAATTTATAATGAAACTACAGTAACGCATTTTACGTCAAAAATAATTTAAAAAAATTAATAGTTGATTGTTGACTTTTGCATTGTAGTTCACCAGTCTCAACAACTTTTACTTTAACATGATTTTTTTATTGTTACTAATTAACACTGAGTATTTTATATCTATAATTGGAATATACATACATTGTTATAATACAATATAACGTTCCGTTCCGATAAATAGGTTGAAGTTTCATGAATCTTCATGTTGAAGTTAAAGTTGTCAGACCAAAAGCGTTTGAAAAACTATAACAGATAAGATTTTTTTTTGCGTAAGAATAAGTTAAGGAAAACACAGTGAGAAACCTGTATATTATGTCGTGTAAGAATCTGGTTCAAATCTATCAAGTCACACTTGAGTAGCGTGGTGTAATATGCCTCAACCCTTCTTCTTAAGACCTTCCCTTGGCGCAGTCAGCATCACTAGTATCAATAAAAGTTTTTCGCCTTTCACATCCAGCCGGATCCCACCACATTCTTCAGATCACTTGGAATAGTAGTCAGTTAGTTAGAGATAAAACTAGAAATTTTATGAAGAACCCGTGGAGATATTCGAACTGAGTATACATACATATTTAGAAAATGAGAGTTTTGGTTTCTGCACAGTCAGAACTAGCAAGTGATATACATTAAAATAATAGCGTTAATGATTTATTGGTGCTAGATTTATTGCCGCCCGCATTGGGGCTTATTCCACCAGCCCTTAGCTCAGCCCAGCAGTGGTATTCACAGGCTGTTACTGTAGTTTTTTTACGATTATTTCTTGTCTTTTCTTATACAAAACTAGACTTGTAATTAGTTTTAAATAAGGCTACTGAATGTGTGACGTAAACATGAAAGCATGATAATATATTAATATGATTCTGTAATATTTAAAGGAATGAATTCGTACACAGCAAGTGGAAGGACGCAGCCCGGATAATGGTGGAGCGTAAAGGTGACCTTTCTAATTGTAGCTCAGTTGTTAACAAAACCAAGATCATGTTTTAAAACATTTATTATTAGTGACTTTCCGAAACGAACTACAACACAGCTAAAATCAACTGTGTGTACGGGAACATTATTATCGTGGGCTATTACATCTTAAATTAGCCACATTTAGAAACAAACCCCGATAACGATTACGTAATATTGCTTGTGTGAAACAAATTAATGGTATCTTAACAAGATAATAGTTAAATAAATGTATTACGATGTATTAAAATACTAATTAACGACTTTTGTTAAACGCCATGTTAGTAACGCTTACATAATCTGCAATTTTCTTAGTTTGTCGTATCTTTATGTATTTTTCCACGTTGCGGTCAATGTTGCTTCTATGTTTGTAAGTGTGTTCTTTACCTTAAAATAATATAACATGATTTTTGAATTCGAATGAATAATTACAAATTATATTTCATTTATTTATAAATCAGAGGTTTTTACGTCTGAAATCAATTTTCAGTCAGACCATTTATAGATTATATCCATTGTAAGAATATACATATATTTATGAAACATTCTCACAGATCTGAGAAATGATAAGGCGAAAGATTAGACTTATACGTTAGTGTGACTGTAGGATCATGTAGAAAGATATAATAATTCAGTAAAATGTAAAATGACTCACCGATTTATTTATAACTTCTAAAATTTTCAACGAATATCCGAATAAAAATACCAGGACCGTAATTTATTTATGAAACTCTTTTGTGCTCATATCAATGAGAGAGAAACGAGCGAAAAATGATTAATTTCATTGTCCAATCCTACACATCAAATACGTTGAGATATTGGCGAAGCTAGAAACGGCACAGAGTGATACATTATCCTCTGAAATGTTAAAGTTAGCTTTTTGACCTATTTTGATAATTGCTTAAAATGTTGTCTTCAAAAGACATTATCATCAAGGATTATAAACAAATTGCAATATATAAAGTTATATAAGTAAAATAAAATGAAATCTATAGAAACGTGTCTAATATATGTATGTAATAAATATATTATATGGAATTCATAAAAGTTTTTGTGGCACGTTTCGAATCTCTCGTCTATAAACACTATGAGTCAGAGCGGCTGCGTCGTTTCAACAGAAATAATGTTCGAGTTTAATCTCGAAAGCTCCTCAAGACCGCCATCACTGAAATTACCGAGAACTGTAAGAAATTTATAGGGAATTTTTGTTTTTGTTCCAAAATTATAAATTAACGTTTATAATTTAAATGACTTCGACACCGATTGGCCTGGATTGAAAACCTGATATGTGATCGCTATGTTTATTTGTTTTCGGAGAACAAACTAATTATTAATGTTTAATGGTGTCCATTATAACGGATAAGATAATTTTCTAAGTTAATTATCTACAATTCTACAGCAACATTATTAACCCGTTAGCGTCCACTGGTGGACTTAGGCTTGTCTTAAAGCATCCTTGGGTTCAGTAATGCCCTGATCATCGATTTTTATATTTTATTAAAAAGAAAATAAAAACATTTAAATAGTAAATAAGGGCTTTCTCATTATATTGTCATCTCAGTAGCTACATGGACTTGTTTTAGGTTTTCTCTGAACTCTTTCTTCTACAGACTTTTAAATTATTTATAATTCAAAGTTTCTTCCTGATGCCGACATTATTTGAAATGCCAAATGTACAAAAAATATCACTGACTAATTAATTGGCTACAGTGGTCGCTTCTTGATTTATAACGAGGAACACTATTGATGATTCCGATTAAACTATACAACAGTTGCTACCTACGGAGTTGCCGCGGTACCTAACTACTATTATATACTTATACCAGAGCATATTATTCTATGTACTTAATGACAATTTTCCATATGTATCGCTAACGAATTCCACATTGTCGGAAAACATTACACAATATTATTAGTTTTCTACTTCTGGTCTTTGGATAGGGAGGCTATTTTTATATCCAACTAAGTTTCTATCATGAAATGCATCGTCGAGGAACTTTCTATCGATTCTATTGTGTTACCTCAAAGGCTCACAAATTTAATACACTTGACATAAGTGTGGTTCAGTAATATGTATTATTTATAGGTTTATCAAGAATGTGATAATAAACAAGCGTGCTTATATGTGTCTTGCTAACGTGCCTGCGAAGTAAGATTATAAGATTCATATAAATAATGTTTAACTATGATTTATAATTTTTGATACATTTTATTACAGTATCACAGAGATACTGTAATAAAATATGCGTATTTATGGTATGGTATCGTATTTGGAAAGGAGTTGCAATATGCTAATAATTAACTTGATTATTTTCTAAATTAAAAGTAGTAAGTCGATTACGTGAAATTTCGTTCGCGCACTCTGCCTAAATTACCCCACAAATTTTATTTAGCGTCCATAACGACTCTATACTCTCTAGTAAAAAGATCCATCTGCGTTTTATTCATTGCTTTATTGTTTACTATAATAATTGTCTTTGAAACATTAATTTAAGTATCGTAATATAAATATTATTATTGAAATATTAATTTAACACAATCTTCAACTGTTTTTAAAATATTATCTAAAACTTAGCTCTTCCACTAACCAATATAAGTTTGATTTTCTTACATTAAGTTAAAGGGTAGTTTTTATTTATTTTTTAGGGAAATCACTATCAATATGATAATATGAGATGTTCATCAAATGAAATGTAGTCGCATTCCAGCGCAGAAATAGTCGTCAGTGGGCGGCGGCGCACCTTTACCTACCCGGCTTATTTAGAAATCTGAAAACAGAGCGGCCCGGAGGATTTAATTCTGACAATCATTGAATATTAATTTCAAATTTAATAGTATGTAGGTTTTAATATAAGCTTTTTCTATCAATAGCTTTATTGCAATATAATTAATATTGTACTCAACAACTGAGAAAAAAATATTAGTTAAGATTAAAATAATTTTATATTGCAAGATAATTTCTTAATTATTGTTTAATATTTAAGACACCTAGTCTGTATCCTTTATGGGCAACTCTTGTTCTGGAATTTATTTATTTTATACTATTTATTGTAAGAAAGCTGTTACACGCAACAAAAATAAAATATAATATCACGAAGATCCAAACGACAGGTACAGTCACAGACAAAACTTTATTTTGCATCGAAGCATAATAAAACACGCTATCGATCACAAATCAAATAACAAGTCGATGTTTTTTTTTATACATTCAATAAAACAAGGCAGTCAACTAATTATTTATAGATATTTATAGATTATAGCTAGAGCCAGGAACTTTTGATTGAAAGGATTGACATAGAAAATCTACGTCGCTTAAAAATACTTATGTTGACTAGAATAATATAATGTTTAATAAATGTTTGACTAGACTTTAAAAGTAAAGTAAAGTCAGATTTGCCTTAGTGAAGATTTGATAAACAGAAATATGGTACATGATAACTCTGAGGTGCTCGCCTGGGCTTCAACCCGCAATCTTCGAATATGATTCACGTATTCAAGCTAATGGGCCACCTCAGCTCTTTTATTTATTAGTAGATAATATTTTGATAATTTAAAAGAACGGCCGACAAACAGACAGATAGCGTTTCAATTCGCGTCCAGAAAACACAACGCTGCCAAATTTAATACTACGAAATTAATGTCTGAAAGCCCTGTGACAATTTTTAGCTACAAGACGATGCAGCTCCAGCGACCGTTTAAAAGTATTTATACTTTATCATGATATATAATGTGTCAATAAATTATATCATGAAACTTGTATATTATCTCTTCGCTATCATTTATTCGCCGGTTCTTCTCAGGTCTGAGGTGTTTATTTCCGAACCGGTGGTAGAATTTTGATAATCAATAAGTAAGTGTAATACTTCTCATATTGAATATAGATTTTTGACTTTGACTTTGACTATGGTGAAATATACAAGCATGTAGTACGCATGACCAGCAAAACAGTTTCACACCATCGTAAGGCTTTTGTCGTGCTATAAGTTTATGATAATATTTCTGCAATTACATCACGTTCCCCGAAGACCACACTTATGAATTCACTGATTTGATACATTTTATTACACCGTTGTTATCATCAGCATCACTCAGCCCATCTTCGCCCGATGCTGGAAACAGGCTCGCCCCAAGCCAAGGGTCGCCGAAGTTCCCTCCACCAGTTCCTGTTCTGTCGGCTCACACATCCTTCATGTTCTTTTGTATTATATTAAGAGTTATAAAATAGATTATAAATAAACTTGTTTCTATAAAAAATACTACTACTTAACCTCCCTAACTAGAAAGACCACGAATACCAGTAACCCTTTTCAATAAGTACTAATGTTTCTATTTTCCCCCAATCAGCATGGTATCTGTTGTAAAACTGGATTCTGATTCCGCTACTTGCACTTTTGTTGCCTTCGTAAAGCTGAAACGCATAGTCACACACACATAACGCGCTTCACAGTGTAAGCCTTGCCACAGGACTACACTGTGCGGAACGTTGTCAAAAGAACGACAGTAGCAGTTATTGAAACATAATTTGACACCAATGTTGTTCTGAATTACATCGCGGTTGATTATAACACCTGACGCGGAGCACATGCGCACGCGCATCGTCCTGTCATTTTGTTACTTGTGAACTACTTCGCTTCTCGATATAGTTGTAGCTTATTTATCCACTTCATTACAGATGCAAGATGTAACCCGATGTTATGATTTTAGTCCGACGCTCGTGAAATTAATTTATTAATGTTTAATGATTGACTAATTGCTATATAGTACATAAATAAAAAAAACTAACTGAGCATATTTGTAACTACATAAGTGTACTATATAGTGTTATTGTGATGTAGAAGAAGTGAGTGAAAAATATTGAGAAAGATTGTAGCTATACTTGTTTGGTCTTATTTTTGAAAAATATAGCAGAAATCGATTTGACTTTATTTCGGCATAAAAATGTGATGGACATAACATAAAACGCAATAGATGAAAAACAAAAACAACATAAAACTGTAAAATTTAAATATCTCAGCCATAAACAAAAAAACTGATATATTGGATACTACGATTTGGAAGTTGTCCTCTCAAGATGACTTTCAGATATTCTTAATTAAGGAACATAAGTGTTATACTTATGGACATATCATTGATATTTTAGTAGATAAAAATCTGGTGTACTTCACCAGACTTTAAAGAATCAATGAATGCTGTCATACAAATTATTCAGAAACTGTAATTATCATACACATACGTGTTCCCCTCCTCTTATGACCTGGGTTCCTTCAAACGACGACGAAGAGGCATCTTGCGGGCTGGCAGGGCGGGGGGCGGCTAGTGCACATCATTCTTTCTGACTGCTCTAGCGTTTGTTCTCTACTACCGTCTACCACTTACCATCAGGTGGAGTACAGTCATTTACTCTCCCGAGTGTTATAAATAAAAGACTAAATGACATATAAACGACTTTTTTTTTTTTTTATACTATAGGAAGGCGGACGAGCATATGGGCCACCTGATGGTAAGTGGTCACCAACGCCCATAGACATTGGCATTGTAAGAAATGTTAACCATCGCTTACATCGCCAATGCGCCACCAACCTTGGGAACTAAGATGTTATGTCCCTTGTGCCTGTAATTACACTGGCTCACTCACCCTTCAAACCGGAACACAGCAATACAAAGTACTGCTGTTTTGCGGCAGAATATCTGATGAGTGGGTGGTACCTACCCAGACGAGCTTGCACAAAGCTCTACCACCAAGTTATTATTACAACCTTCAATGAGATGACAACCCGCTACGATAGCTACGATTCAACCCGCGTTATTCGTAAGGATTTAACTGCTCTATTCACTAAAGCTTTGTTTATTCAGCCTCCCGACGGAGCTTACTATAGTCTGATGGTATTAACTTTAAGCAATAACGTTATATTTAAGTGATAACCATAGAGAGCTATAGGCAATGCATAAAATTAAATTTATGTTTTCTATTACCAGTATGTAAACGACGATATTTTAGAATTATGAAAAGGCATGATGTGTAATAGACTTAATAAAGATATGAGAATGTCAATTTCAAATGTAAACAATTATGACAACAATGGTAGGTAGTCGTAATATAAATTTGTAATTAGTAATCCAATCAAAATAGAAAGTAAACTCATAAAAGCGTTAGAAATCTGGCACAAGCCACAACAGTAACTGCCTCGTGAAGTTCCAAAATACTCCTAGGAATCATAATTCGGTCCTCATCGCCTTCGCAGTGGATAAAGTTTATTTTAATCTTTACGCCCGATACAGTCATAAAGGAGTCACCGGCGCTGAGCGCGTTGCCAACAATCTTAGTTATTTATGTGATGTAAAAATACCAACAAACATGCAACGCTATTTCGTCTTGATAGCGAACTGTGTAAGAACAATGCTTACTTAACAGTTTCCTATTTTAAATCCTACCATGAATTTCATCGACGACTTTACTCGGTGGTATGACTTTGTGCAAACTCGTCGGTGTAGCTACTAGCTACCACCCACTCATCAGATATTCTACCGCAAAACAGCAATACTTTCTATTTTTTTGTTCCGGTTTGAAGGGTGAGTGAGCTAGTTTAATTACAGGAACAAGGGATATAACATGTTAGTTCCTTAGGTTGGTGGCGCATTGGCAATACAAGCGATGGTTAACATCTCTTACAATATGTATGGGCGTTGGTGAACAATTACCTTCAGGTGGTCCATATGCTCGTCCGCCTACCTATACAATAAAATAAATATTTTCCTTAATTCCAGATTGTCAAATTAACGTAAAGCTTAATATGTCTTATTGAGAATATGTCTTTATACCTAATTACCTAATGCTTCATGGAAAAAAATATGACATCTATACTCGATACTAATATATAAAGCTGAAGAGTTTGTTTGTTTTATCCGGCTAATCTCAGGAACTACTGGTTCGAATTTAAAAAATATTTTTGTGTTGGAAAGTCCTTTTACCGAGGACGGCTCTAGGCTTAATTTTATTTATTATATTGTTATTAATTATACGCGGGTGAAACCGCGGGGCACAGCTTGTAATAAATAAAAAGATTAGAAACGAGAACACATAACGACAGTCCAATAAAACACTTATAATATATATATATTTGATTATTAATTTGATTACAAACGTACCTTACTTACATGTATAATGTTTAAACTAAAGTCAATAAAAATTGTTTACTTTGAATTAAAAAGCAGAAGTTTAATATACGTTGAAATATTTAACATTACTAATGTTAGGGCCTAACTGACTAACTGTCGTTATTGCATGAATGTCGTTCTAAATCGATGATAAAAATGCAAGGACCCAAAATTTAACAAGAATTTAATGGAAACTAAAAAAAAAATGAATAAAATAGAATGTCCAATTGGTCGATGACAGTGGCACAAGTAACTGGAGCTGATATAATTTCAGCTTCGAATGAGTCACGGATGGGGGAAATGTGGAGAGGGGAGGTTACACGGAAAGCGCTCGGCCCACTTCGCAGGTACAGATATAACCGAATATTATCCCACCTGCGCGTGGAAATCGGGCCGTTGATAATCGCGCACAAAACTGACTGAGATTATTTTAATTTAATTATTATGATCGATAATATAATGTCATATTAATTCGATCGTTCAAAATTTTATAAGGCTTTTGACGTGACAACGTCTTATAAATTGGTTTGCCGGGTGACACTTCAAGAAACTGCGTTACGCTCCGCTCACGTTATGCGCTCACAATGAGAGCGAGTGAGAGGCACGCGTCCCTTCCACTCGGGCATGGTTAGCCCGCCTAAGAGCGAGAGAGACAGACATAAAAAGTGAAATTCAGTGCGAGATTCTTTGTATAAATTAATGTTTTAAATATAATTCTTTGTATAAATAAATGTTTTAAATTGTTACTATTATTTCATCCTTCTTCCTACTATACGAATGAATATTCACATTAAAATTATTTTACCACTCAAAGTCGTTGTCACGTAAAACTTTCGCCCGTATACCGACTTTACAGGCAACCAATTTTTTTTTAAATAATCAATTTCTTGTATAATTTTTTTCATAAACAATAAAATAATAGAATATAACAACAAACTACTTACATTAAAATTATGTAATAATTCATCCAAATTTATTTTGATTATGAGCTTATTATTTATCATAAGGACACATTTTGTGTTTTAATAGTTTAGCTTTTTTACTAATAAATAATAATAAAAGTTTTAAAAGGTATTTGTTTAAACTAGATTAGACATATATATATATATATATATATATATATATATATATAATAGTAAAATATAATGTATATATAATAGTAAAATATCGCTACACTGACATCATATTATAACTCAAACCGGAATTCGTCAAAAGTTTTGTGTGAGATTAATAAATAAAATTATTACCTAATTCACTTACTTACTAATTAAATTACTTGGTGGTTTAACTGCAATAGTCGTATGTCATATTTTGTATCAAACCATCTCATTTAAAATATGTACTCATTATATTTTTATATACGTCACTACTACTACTAGTCATATCCTGTGGATTCAACCGCATGCAATTTTGGTTAATGATTATACATACTTTTATATAATTTGTCATATCGGTTGACTTTCATGGTTACTTCTATATGAAGGCTAGTGTGAAGCTGTATCTAAGCCTGGATAATAATCTTTTAATCTTATAGTCTTATCCTGCGCTATAATAATTATTTACTACGGAAAATTATATATAGCTATACTTTTATTATTAAGTTAAACATTTTGCATGCGATGATACTTTCAAATATCTAACCACGAGAATATTGACTGGTTTTCACGCTAACTGTATGCCTGACGTCATAAAGTATATCATATATTATATCGCGTACAATAATTATCGTTGTCAAATAATAACAAATATAATAAAAACAATTATACATCTTGCGATAGTTTTAACGATAACGACCTTAGGGAAGAGGCTTTTGGCAAGTAGAGGAAAACAGTAACACCATTTTATTGAAATTGTTCCACAATGTTTATTATTTTTACACCACCAATATCTCTTTAAAAATGGGTGATGACCACTTAACATCAGTTATCCATACAATGCCAGCCTGCCTGCCTAAAAACAGTAAATGAATAATATCCCTCAAGATTTGAGAAATTCTCAGATCTGTGTTTACTATTCCGAACCTTCTACTAACTATAACTATGTAAATCTGTTTCTTCTACATCTAAGAAATTTGATTTTAACGGGTTTAAAGGTTTAAAATGAAAAATAATTTCTTTTGGCAATATTCTCTCCTATCGTAACACAAAAATACACATCCCTTTTAAGTTGAAATTTAGCATCGTATTTTATAATTGATTTTTTTTGATAGTCAATTAATACGACGTCGTTGAAATAATAATTGCTATTTTTGAACGTCAAAAGCACCTTGTCATAAAAATATGGTCCGATTATTTATAAATCTTAAACATTAAGGTAAATCATCAAATCAGAAAAAGGAATCCAACATTGACTCACTTTCTCACTCACAGCTCAACACTCTGTGTATGGGTCTGGGGTCAACAAGGACCACGGGGTTTTCCTGACCTCGTAAACTAACGAGGCAACTAATAGATGTATGTATTAATATATCTATATAATATACCACTCGCTCACCATCTGTTGTTGATGGTGCTATGATCGGACAGATCAGTGCTGTTCAACCTGAGGGGTCACATGTTGGGTCACACGGGGTATAAGAAAAATGCAATACGAGCCATACCGCCCAGAAGCAAAAACATCTTATAAAATATGCAACATACAGACAAGCTAACATTTTTAGCTATTGAGCTAAGAAAATATGGACCTAAAGAATTAAAAAAAGCTGACAGTAAAAACATTAAGATGACCGTTACCTCCAACCTAAAACTAAGCTCCATTCTGACTTCCCCACTATCGCACCACTGGCTTCCACAATAACTATTTCGCTAGAGTTTTCATTTTACAATTACTCCTAAGATATGTGTATATTTTAATCATATCGTGTAAACTGTGAAGGATAAATATGGTCTATTTAATTAACACCCCCAAACCAGTTAAAAAAATCGCAAATATTTAAGATAAAAAAGCGATGGTTAACATTTCTTTCAATGCCAATGTCTATGGCTGGTGGTGACTACTCAGGTGGCCCATTCGATGGTCCGCCTACCTATTCTATAAAAAAAAAACAATAATGGCCATCTCTCTATTTAATATCATGTATAATATCTACCAAATGAGAATGTTATCTTTTATTATAGCATATTTGTTCTTTAGTCAGGTTATAGGTATAGTGTTTTATAGTTATTCCACGAATAGAGAAACTATAACTAAAAGCCGTAGCTATTTAAATTTTATTTTATTCAGTATTGGTAAATTTAAACACGTATGGCTAAATATTAACCTGTTAATATAAAACTGTTTTTCACGAAGACGGGACGAGGGGGGATCATGAAAGTATGCCCTAAATCATCTACATTATAGGTTGTATTTAAAACCTGAACTTTTGAACTAACACGAGGGCCTGTCTTAAGAGACGTAATAACTTCAAACTGTTCAAAGTTGGTCAAATTTGAGCCCTAACGTAGCGTAGTCCATATCCCAAATTTCATATGAAATATGCTAAACCTTAATGAAATTTTAAATATGGTTTATATCGTTAACGGCATAAATACATCTAATAGGGTGACTTGTCCAGCGGAAGGGGAAGGTCGGAGGGGAAAAGGGATGAGGCGGCAAGGCCACCAAATGCAAATGTATAATCTGTAGGCTGTGCCGACAACATACCATCAAGTGACCCATCTGCCATAGCCTGAGTACCTAATTTTCTTATTGGAGGTTAACAAGAAGGAAAGTGAACAAAGCTTCACCTGATTGTTTCTCAGCTACGCCGCCACTGATTTTTTGCACTCCCATTATAGTGCACCGTACCCCGTGCTAGATCTCCAATATTGCATCTATTACGTGTATTAATTAACTAACGTATAGGTAATTTGTGTGTAGTGGACGGCCCGCCCTGTGGTGAGAACACATACATCTCAACAGTACGTTGCAGATTCAAAATCAAGTAAGCACCATAGCCGTGAAATTATATGGACTTATTTTGTATAGTTTTTAGTTTATATATTTTATATAAATTTTACTGCCTGTCTCGTTGGTCTAGTGACTTGATATAAGGCCGCAGACTCGGTGGTCTTGGGTTCAACTCCTAGGTCGGGCCAATAAATAGTTATTTTTCATTCAAATAATCAATAGAGTAATAATAACAAGAATATTGGGTATATCTTCTTCTTCTTTCCAACGACAAATCAATAAGAGATCAGAAATGAGATGAGAAAAAATCGCCGTTAATTAAGCATCCGCTAAGCAAAGTTTGAAGTCGAAAAATACTCAAAGTAAGTACCGAATTAAGTTTAATAGATGCAATAAATAATTCAAAGTAGGTACAATAACTTAACATTTTGTTGTTCTAACAATAACTTTTGTAGGTGTTTGATACTAGGTGACTAGTTTTGTAGATTAATATGATTGTGTCATTTAAAGATCAAGATATCTAGGGCAACTTTATTTTCGACCAATTGTTCACAAATAATATTATTTATACGTGTAGATGTCACACATCTATACACTATACAAAAAAGTAAAAAGTTTCAGTCCGTTAAGTATGTCTGTATGTAAGGGGTTATCTTCAAAACGGTGAAGAACAACAAATACGAATTGTTGAATTATTATAAGGAGTAGGATTCCTTCGTTGTTGTTTCAATAAAATAGGTTCAGTTTATTAAAACTTGTTGTTTTGTCTGTTATTTTTTTGGCTTACCTATAGGAACAAATAAATAAAATTGCTACCTAATACTTAATTTTAATATTTTCTTTGTATGATTAAATTAAGCATTGAATTTTAACGTAGGTATTAAAATGGCTTGTTTTCATGACTTTTCGACGCACACTGAAATGCATGCTAGCGAAGCCGCATGTTTTGCATATTGTATTGTAATAACTTAGCACCAATGTCGGTAACATTTGTCGAGAAACTAAGTAAGTCGAACCTCCTTTGATCTAAAAACCGTGTCGTCCTACGTAAGATGTACAATGAAACTATTTATTTAGTAATTAAAACAAAGAATAATTGATGATTCCAATGTATTCGACTCCCAAAGAGTGTACATTAACAGATTTATTAACACTCAGTAACTAAATAATCAATCAGTTATATTTAAACATTTTAATGTTTGTAAACATACAAACAATCGCTTTGGGTCGCTAGAGGCTAATGAAAAGAATAGAAGAAGTTCATTGTTAAGTTTAGCATTGCACGCTGGTGTGCAACGGCCTGCGCTGCCAGCGCACTGCAGGAATCTGCCAGGAAGCGCCTGCCACCGGCGCACGCGCCGCTGCATCCACGTCGACACAAACCTGCCTCTACTGCATTATAGTTCAATAACGGCGCCCTGAAGGCGGAACACATGAAGGGATTTGCCAAATTTTTGGGCAAAACAAATAAAAGAGAACCGCGACAGAAGCGTTAAGGCGGGCGTGTCTATAAAAGGCCGAGAGGGGGGTGCGCGGGGGTGGTAACACGATCCGCGAGCTCCAGCCGGCCGGCCGCCCTGGAGCAGTGGACGAGGCGAGGGCGGGGGTGCGGCAAAGGTGAGGGGCGCGGGCGAAGGCGCGCGGGAGCGGCTCGTGCGCTTGCGACTCCCGCTCCCGCTCTCACTAGTCGAACGGTGCCCGACCGGTAACGTAGCGCCGACTGCCGATCGAGAGACGAACCAGCGACAATGTCCGCCGTGGCGAAGACTTCCAAGTACACCTACCGCAGCAGCGGCGGTGGCACCACCGACGTTAACATCGAGTACAGCGCCGACCTGAGTGCTCTCTCCAGGCTGGAGGTAGCGGCCCTGAATTCAGTGCAGTGTTTGTGAAGTGTTTGCGGACACATGATAGCATATGTTGTATTTTTCAGGACAAGATCCGTCTCCTCCAAGATGATCTGGAATCCGAAAGGGAGCTACGTCAGAGGGTAAGCCTTCGAACGCGCGAAATGTGATATGTGCGGGCGCCGCGGCCATAGCGGGCGCGCCGGCGCAGGTGTGGGCGGGGCGGGCGCCGCTCACACACCTCTATTAATACCGCCGCCCTCCATTTCATGTTTTGCCCTTTCACGCCCTTATAAAAAAAACATTGAATGAAGTTAATTTTGCAATCGCTATAACTGTCGCTTCCTTAGATTTCTTAGAGTAACAAAAATCTGTTTCCACTCAACAATAATGTAAGTATTCAAGCAGATGAGGTGAATCCTTAGGCAACATTTTGCTACATAAAATATTAACATATTAAATAACATACCTTATTGCCATTAAACTAACAGTGTGTGAAACTTTCATATACAAATTTAAAAATTATACGGAAGATTTACTATAACAAATATTTTATTAAACTTTTAATTGAGATAAAAAATTATAGAATCGATTATTTATTTTTCCTGAATCGACGTCGATCGAGTTTGGATTAGGACCGTTGAAATAGAAAAAGAGATTTTAAAAAATGTTGTTGAAGTTGATATTTATCATAGTAATAGAATTCGGTAATCATTTTAATTAAAAAAATTTTAATGAGCGGCGATAATTAAAAATGATCTACCAATTATTTCAAAATGTATTTGCATTCTCTGATCGACAGTTATCATTGATATAATTTGATTGAGGTCGGGTTCGCTCTCGTCACCGAGATTCGCATGTTCTATTTTAATCTGTTGCACCGGTGAACAGCACAGGCGAACGCGCGATCGAAGACGATCATGTCCGCGTCGGCGAGATCATCAGCGCCGTCTACCCGACGCACGAGCGCAACGTGATAAATTTAGACACGAAGCAAAGTATTCGCTGAAACCTCGACGTCTCGCTCTCCGGTCTCACTTTTGAAACTGGGCCAAATGATGCTCGTTCCTGCTGAGAATGCCACAATATTGAAATATAATAATAGACCGTGGTAAAGTGGCAAAAATATCCGACTTAGTCACTGCCGTGAGACACGGCCCGTTACTATATTTAGATGGACACAATACTGAAATATGCGAAGGACGTATTATCGAATAACATTTTTATTGCACAACTACTTGTTATGTAAAGGTAGTTTAGATTTTGTAGATACGTTTAGCTATCAAACTTAGATAAAATTAAACTAATTAACAATACAACAATGGAATCACCAATAATACTAATTCGTTTAAATAAATAACAGGGTTCTAATATAAATTCGGTCATAATCATTGCTTGCAATTAAATTATAATATCACAAGTATTTTTAGAAATTAACAATCATTAACAATGTAAACAAATGAAACAAACTAACATTGATGTGTATTTTTCAGATCGAAAGGGAGAAGGCAGATTTGAGCGTGCAAGTTATCCAGCTCTCCGAGAGGTTAGAAGAGGCTGAAGGCGGAGCTGAAAGCCAGGTAAAAAAACACTTCACTTACGGATTTTTTATATTGTAAATACCATGAAAACAGTAGTTATTAGAAATTGGTCAATGAAGAGGTAAGTATTTGTCTGTTCTGATGAATATATCATGCTTATCCTGAAACAAAAGGAAACCAACATTTTAAAACTTCTGCCGAAAGTAAGTAACTGTTTGGCTCATGGATGAACGAGACTGAATATATTGAGAATCACTAACCAAAGTATAACGAAGATTAAGAGATAGACTGATGTTATAAGAATACCAGGACTTAAAATTAAAAGAGGATTTCGTTCATATAAATAGCTGACCCTGAAAACCGAGAAGAAAAAAAATTAAAAATATATTATAATATACTTGTTGCCTTGTTGCGAAAATATTATTAATAACTATTGCTTTGGCGAAATTATTTGCTGTGCGAATTTTAAACATGAAGTTTACAATTTATTTTAAATGGTGTTTTATTTCAGTGACTTTCTATTTTTAATAAATCTCTATATTTTTGAGATGGTTAAAAATATTCTCACCCCATATGTTTATACTAAAAACGTTTTTACTTAGTTTTACTTAATTTTGCATTCATAATGATAATACAAATCAAATATGTTCCCAACTAAATGATTTTGGGGGCAACATTTGAATCATTTTTGCATTTTTCAGTTCGAGATCAACAGAAAGCGTGATACCGAGTTGACCAAACTTCGTAAACTTCTGGAAGATGTCCACCTGGAGTCAGAAGAGACCGCTCACTTGCTCAAGAAGAAGCACCAGGAGATCGTGGTTGACTTCCAAGAACAGATCGACAAACTCACCCACAGCAAAACCAGGTGAGGTCCACGAACTAACAATGTGTATATTACCAATTAATGTAATCAATGTAAGTAATTCGAACGCCTTCTAAGTAAATAAGTGTAAATTAATTGTTTCTCTTTTAGTGAACAATGTAATGTTCTTTGAGAAATGAAGTATCTTTAAATTAAAATTTACTTTTTAGTTATAAGGGCTGTGCGTATTTTGCGAAAAATGCTGTGCGTTAAATATTTATTTTCATTTCAAGATCAATACTCTGTTCATCAGATAAATATGTGTTTAAATATAATTATTCCATCATCGTTTCTTTTGTCTACAGGGTCGAGAAAGAGAAGGCTAAATTCCAAGCTGAAGTTTACGAGCTGTTGGCCCAAGTGGAGAACGTAACCAAGGAAAAAATTACAGTCATCAAGACTTGTGAAAGACTCGAAGTGAACATCAGTGAACTACACATTAAGATCGAGGAGCTAAACCGCACAATTGTTGACATCACATCGCACAAGCAGCGCCTATCACAGGAGAATGTTGAGCTCATCAAGGAAGTTCAGGACCTTAAGGTGCGTATGGTTGCACCATGCTTACAATTTTTCACTTTTAACATCGGATCCGTTTGTGCTAATGAGCTTTGTGTAATGTTTACAGGTGAACATTGAGAACGTTGTGTACCTTAGGAGCCAGCTGGCTGGCCAGCTCGAGGACGCGCGTCGCAAGATTGAAGATGACGAGAGAAGGCGCTCTCTGCTTGAGGCCAACTTGCACCAGGTAATGCATGATAATTTTATAAAAAAAATATTTAGTAATAGATAACATTTATTATTTTATTTTTCCCGAAATTATTATTTGTAGTGAAAGAAGAAGTTACTTTTTATGATTTTTAAATAAATGCTAATATGTTATTAGGTTGAAATTGACTTGGAATCCGTCCGCGTACAATTGGAAGAGGAATCTGAGGCTCGTTTGGATCTTGAGCGTCAACTGGTTAAGTCTAATGGCGAACTTCAACACTGGAGGTCTAAGTTCGAAGCTGAAGCTGCGGCAAGAGCCGAAGAGATTGAAGAGATCCGTCGCAAGTACTCTATCCGCATCCAAGAACAAGAAGAACAAATTGAAACCCTCATCGCCAAGATCAGCAGCGTCGAAAAGCAAAAGTCGCGCCTTCAGTCTGAGGTAAATGAGCCTGCTCTTATTTGCATTTAATTTTTGGACAAAAGTCATGAGAAATGATATAATTGATACTTTTGAACATAAATATTAAAATGCGCCATAATTACTGTAAACAGGTTGAAGTTCTTATCATCGACCTCGAGAAGGCTAATGGAACAGCCCGGGAGCTGCAAAAGAGGACGGAGCAGTTGGAACGCGTTAACATCGAGATCAAGTCGCGTCTTGAAGAGACGGTGCAGCTTTATGAGCAGAGCCAGCGTGATCTGCGCAACAAGCAGACCGAAATCCAGCGCATCTCTCACGAGCTCGACAAAACTCGTGAACAGAAGGATGCCCTCGGTCGCGAAAACAAGAAACTGGGTGGTGAGTGAAAATTAAGACATAATTAAGCGCTTATAAGCAATCAACGCCTATACACCAAATACACAACAAATTTTGATCACACTTGAGTCTGATAGACTATATATTTATATAACCGGTTTTATTTATTAAGCATTATTTTAATTAACCTTTGCTTCTAATACACAAAAAGATATGGTCATTCGATTAACAGATTTTTGCAATGCGCTTAAATAAAATATTTATGATTTTTACTTTATGGTATTTTGTAGCTTCTCTTGCTCTTATTGAACACAATATCTTGGCCGAGAAGCAATGTACTTATATAACATTGCAATAACTCATTGTTTATACCTTTAGTACTTAAAATTTTCATAAAACTAGGCATTAGATATATTGTTATGTTACACATAAAGGTTATATATTTGTTTTATAAAATATTATGTATCTAAAATTTTGTGTGAATGAAACCCTAAGTTATTGCGAATAATCTTGTAATAATAAATTAATCACAGCTAAGTCAGACATGAGTCGTTGAGGTGGCATATTATATATTTTTATTTTAACGACACAGACGATTTGCACGACGCCCGCGCCAATCTCACTGAGTTGACCCGCCGTCTTCACGAGCTCGAAATCGAGCTGCGCCGTCTTGAGAACGAGCGAGAGGAACTCACCGCCGCCTACAAGGAAGCTGAAGCTGTAAGTGTTCCCAAATTAAACGATTTTAAGCAATTCCTTTATACATGAGCAGTTTAATAGAAACAAACTACCATGTTTTCCTACGAAAATAATTACACACATCAAATTAAATTTGGTGGCGGTGATGTCGAATTAAGTAATTATTAGAACCGTTACGATGAGTTTCCTAGCACCGATGTTTTGATTTGTCAATTTGTCAATTTCTGGCAAATATTCAAACTTGGGGTTTTTGTTACATAAATTTCCAATTAAATTGATGGTGATTGACACACACTGCCAAACCGTTTCGCCAGAAGCAAATGACAAGCATATCATGCTCATGATAATGTGTATGGTTTTGGCAGGTTTTTTACTACAAATCGTTTTATTTATTTATGTTATTCCATTCGAGGATGAATATTATATTGCTCTTACAAACATATTGTTATAATTATACTATTAAGTTTTATGCTGAGAAAAATACAACCAATATACATATATATTAGGTTTTAAAGAGATTCATATAAAGAATACTAGAATGTAAATATGGGAATTTGAATTTTGGACCTTTTTGTAATGCCGTGTTATGTAATGGGGCTGTTTTGGGGTTATTATAGGCTATATAAATACTCCTGTTTTAGGGTCGCAAAGCTGAGGAGCAACGCTCTATGAGGCTTACAACCGAGTTTGGCCAGTACCGTCATGAGGTCGAACGTCGCCTTCAGGAGAAGGAAGAAGAAATTGAGTCCATTCGGTTAGTAAATCTAGTACAAATATGTTATTCGTAACGTTCAATTGCTTTTAACTATAACGAATTTGAACATTAGTTCTTAATTTTATCTAAAAATAGAACTAAATCTTATACTAATTGTTACATTATTGATTATAAAACTTAATAACAAGAAAAAACCATTTAATTATACTATTTACACTAAACAATGTTATTGCAATTGCAATTGCATTGCAATACTTAAGCAATTATTTTATTTATCTACGCTTTTCAGCGATTTAATGTAAGTGAATCGTTGCAAGATGTAGATGCTTACATTATGACAATGTTATCATTTCCGGCAAATGTTGGTTACGTTCGCTCCTTGTTTATTTTCAACTATTGGCAAAGCATTCCGTTTAAATATATCTTGATCTCTGATTGGTGCATATCTACATTTAGCTAATACGAACATTGGCACTGCTTTCATTTGAAATGCATAGACGTCAGTGTTTCTCACCCACACGGAAAGTGCGGTTATATGTACGAATAAAATGGTAGATCATTAGCTTTATTTCATTCAAAACAACAAGTAATAGCTCCGTAGCACTTCAAGATGCCACCTATTAAAGTTCCAGAAACTAAGAAATGGACAAAACCGCCGACAGCTATTTATGAAAACAATTACGGCTATGGGATAAACTATTACCAACCGATGATTGATTACATATCTGCAAAAAAACAAGGAGACAATGTCAAGCCTCCACATTTACCTTGGAACAACGAGAGGGGCTTAGAAAAATACAGATTTGACCAACCAGTGAAAACTTATTCAGAAGGAGACGTTATAAAATTATCCCAAGAAGTTGCTGAAAAAGCTAAAAACCGCCTTGATACTTATAGTGTTGGTAGAAGAACTCCTTTCTCTGTCGTTGCCACAGCTGCAGCTGCGAACATAACAAAACATGTCGGAGTTCAAAGTGTTTCTGTGAAAACTAAAAAGAAAAGGGTTGAAAGGGGGAAACTAAATATCGAACGATATAGTAAGGGAGATGATTATAGCAAGGCACTTGATTTATATGACACGCAATTAAATATAGGAGATGAGTTAAAAAGCAAAGCTAAAGTATACCGCGGAAAATCAGCTAAGGCAATAGCTCATACTCTTCTAGAAGAAACTAGACAAAATGTAGCCGATGGAAAAGTTAAAAAAATAGATATTAATATGGGTCAATATCCCATAAATAAATTAGCTGACAAATTATCAAAAAATGTATCTGTTTATTCAAATGCTAAGATGCAAGACGAAATAGAAGACAAATTAAATGAAATTGCTACAATGGCTACGAAAACTCCAAAAGTTTGTGTTGTACGAATTGAAACCGATATCCCTACTATAAATACCGAATATGTACAGAAAATAAACGAATTAAAGCAAACTATAAATCAATTTGAACTATTAAATACGAACTTGTTATTTGATCAAAGGTAAAGACAAAAACAAATGAGTATATACGAAACCAAAGTAATAGCCAATTCGTAATAGCCCGAAATAGAATACCAATTTACCATTGTATAACCGTGCATTTTCTTGTTATTAGCAAACAGACCAGCATTGAAATCGAGCAGCTGAACGCTCGTGTAGTTGAAGCTGAAACTAGGCTGAAGACTGAAGTGACCCGCATCAAGAAGAAGCTGCAGATCCAGATCACAGAACTCGAGCTGTCGCTTGATGTTGCTAACAAGACCAACATTGATCTTCAAAAGACCATCAAGAAACAATCTCTGCAGGTAAATCCCCTTATTTATTTTAAAAATGTTTTGAACATTATACAATATTTTATAAACTCATTTATTTTATTCTAATAAATAACTTTAACGAATACAAAATGGTACTACTTATAAAGTTGCGTTAAAATGAAAGCCATAAAAATAAATACGATAATATCAAATTCATTTTTCAGCTTACTGAGATCCAATCTCACTACGATGAGGTCCAGAGGCAGCTGCAAGTAACCCTTGACCAATATGGTGTCGCTCAACGCAGGATTCAGTCGCTCACCGGTGAGGTTGAAGAAATCCGTGGCAATTATGAACAGGTCAGTTCAATTTATGATCGATTTAAGTTAATTGTAATTATTAACGAGGCCCATACTAATTGTTTTTTTCTTTTTACTAGGCCCTTCGCGCCAAGCGCACTATTGAACAGTCTTACGAAGAGGCACAGACCCGTATCAATGAGCTCACAGTCATCAACGTTAACCTGTCTAGCAGCAAGGCCAAGATCGAACAAGAGCTTGCTGTGGTTGCCGCTGACTACGACGAGATTACCAAGGAGCTGCGCGTAGCTGACGAAAGATACCAACGCGTCCAGGTAACATTAACAACATTTTGTATATTCCATATTATTATGTCTTTAAAAATAAACATGCTTTAATAACACAATATGTCATTTATAGACTGAACTAAAACACACCGTTGAACACTTGCACGAGGAACAAGAAAGGATTGTCAAGATTGAAGCTGTCAAGAAGTCTCTCGAAATTGAAGTTAAGGTAAAATGAAAAGTGTTTTAAGTTAACAAACAAATTATATCTAAATTTTGATCATGTATAACAAATTAATTTCTTTTAGAATATCTCTGTGCGTCTGGAGGAAGTTGAAGCGAATGCCATTGTTGGTGGCAAGCGCATCATCAGCAAACTTGAGGCCCGTATCAAGGATATGGAACTGGAGATGGACGAAGAAAAGAGGAGACACGCTGAGACCATCAAGATCCTCCGCAAGAAGGAGCGTCAGCTCAAGGAAGTCATTATTCAATGCGAGGAAGACCAGAAGAACATCTCCCTTCTTCAAGATTCATTGGAGAAGTGTTCTCAGAAGGTCAACATCTACAAGAGGCAGTTGACGGAACAGGTATATTTTATGGAAATAAAAATGTAATTTAGAAATATTAATAGGTTATTCAATCAATTATTTTTAGTTTAATTACAGACATGTCAATAACGCATCATTATTTTTGTATCAACAGGAGGGCGTTTCTCAACAAAGCGTAACGCGGGTACGCCGATTCCAGCGCGAACTGGAAGCCGCGGAGGACCGTGCCGATGTTGCTGAGAGCAATCTCTCGCTCATCCGTGCCAAGCACCGCACCTTCGTCACCACCTCCACGGTGCCTGGCTCCCAGGTATACCTGGTCCAGGAGTCCCGCGCTCTCAGCACGGAGTGAAAAGCTCACCTTCGCCCCGCCACACCAGCATTTCTATCCACCATTCAATTACGGGGCGCAATTCCGGTCGGGTATAAACCTAGTCGTTCGTTAAGTGATCTTTGAGTTCCGATAGATAGCGCTAGTGAGCTTTTAAGCACACTAGCGCCATCTAGTCATTACCGGAATTGCGTATGGGGACGGTCGCTCTGCGGCTGGGCTCGCCCTAACGCTGCCGTGTCTCCACTGTACTGTGGCCGACCGCCGACCTATCGTCCCCTGACAATTTTCTATTGTAATACTAAATCAATCAATAAAGGAACCAAAAACTCAGTAAGCTTTTTTATTACTTTCTTATATAAGTGACCAGCGTTTTGGCGTTGGCCTCACGCACCATACTTAGGTGCAGTAGTTTAAAATAAAGAATTATTTTATAATATTATTTATTAAATGTGAAACGCGTATTGTACGTTTGTAACTGTAACTTATAATAATAATAATAAATGCTATTTATGTTACAGAGTTAAATAAAACAAAAAATGCAATAAAAATTCAAAAACAAAATGGATTTTTATTTTAAGAATATAAAAACATAATTATATATAACCTTTATTCATTCTACTCATAACTCGGTTCCTGTAATTAAAGTTTCATGTTTATTCTGAAAATCTGATTGACATATTCAATTAAATATTCCGAAAAGACATTGAGGCTAATTTAATATATAAAAAGCCTAAAATAATTATATTAAATTAAATATTGTAATAATAAATAATTCATACAAATCTGGTAAATATATCGAAGATATTATCTCTAAAGTCCCCACAAACGGAAAAGAATAACTGAATAACTTCTATATCAACACAAAGCCCAAGAATCAGTAAAACGTACGTACCTTACACGGTTGCCTAGCAATACGAGAGGAATTTTGAAGATTTAATCTCTGAAGCTGATAAAGTGGAGACTATGTATAAATGTCCTTCATTTTTGTAGAATGAGCTATGGAAATTGGTGTTAAGCAATTTGAATTGTGACGCGAGCAAGGAAGGCTCTAGGCCTTTTTTTATACATTATATTTTTTTTAATTATACGCGGGTGAAACCGCTTGGCACAGATAGTCTTATATAATAATGACCCCAGCCGACGACATGACGACGATAATGACGACAGCCGAGATGGCCCAGTGGTAAGACCGCGTGAATCTTAACCGATGACCGTGGGTTCAAACCCTGGCAAGCACCGCTGAATTTCATGTGCTTAATTTGTGATTATAATTCATCTCGTGCTTAACGGTGAAGGAAAACATCGTGAGGAAACCTGCATGTGTCAATTTTCACAGAAATTCTGTCACATGTGTATTCCACCGACCCGCATTGGAGCAGCGTGGTGGAATAAGCTTAACGAGGAGAAAGAAGAGGAGAAGAGGCCTTAGCCCAGCAGTGGGATATTAACAGGCTGTTATTATTTATTATTATTAATAATGGCTTAAGAACAGTTTAGTATTATGAAAAAATTTTTATCATGAACAATCTCCAGAAATAATAACCGGTAGAATATAGGTCCACATGAGTATGATTAAGATATGACTCAAACCTAAGTCTACCGATGGATTGGGCCGGCCTACCCATTTGGGTACCGCCTGAGAGTTAAATTTTTGCGTCCAGGTTGGTCGTAGTTAACAAGCACCATACATTTTATTACAATAATTAATAAGTGGAAAGTTTGCATATTGGTCCTAACATAAAAATAAATTTTATCCTATTTACATACATAACTTTTAGAGAACCTACGGCGCATATATACCTGTTTCTAAAACTAGCTATATACTAACTAAATGTAAGATTTTGTTTACAAAATCAAACACAAGCTGGAAATATTTTTTCAATATGCTTACGAAAGTAATTAATTTACCAAATTACCCGTCATTGGGAAATAAATATTATTAATTAAAATCTCAAAAGAACCAGCGCAAATACATAGGTATAGCAGGTTATTGACCATTTGCATATAATTTTATTTTTCATTTCGAAAAATAGGTGAGAAAATTATTCTTGAAACAAATACGAATAGCCCTGCATCGTCGTATAACAGAGAAGAAGTATATTTATATAATTAAAAAATAATATAACATTTTTCTAACTCAATTAACAAGGTTAATTGTAAGGTCGGTGTGTATGTAGGTTATACTGTGAAGCACCAGTAAGAAGGAAGGAAGAAAAAAGTAAAGTAAAAACGGCTGCGCCAAGTCCTGCTCTCTTTTCGAGAGAAGTTTTCACGCTGCATATTTCATCCGACTCATACAATTTTCCTAACAAAGTTTTCACCGCTGAACGCGAGATGAATATAAAAGCACAAATTGAGGTAGTAAATTCAGAGGTATTCAGAGTTATTGAATCTTCATGAGAATATTAGCCGAAGATCCCTTGGGGAACATAGTTATGTGAGATTCTTGACTTAACCCCTGTGATGGCCGCCTTCGAGAGGGGTTGGAGAGGCCTCATGTCGCCATAACGCATCTGCGGCCTCTCTCGTGCTAATTACCCAAGCTCGTCTGCCAACCCGACTGCAGCACTCAGCAGCTCTGAAACAGGACACGCGAGCTTTACCCATCTAACGACTTTAAACTAAGTTTACTCTCGGGTATCGAATATATATTAATCGGAAGAAAAGTTATGTATGAGTATATAGTAAATAACATGTTTTTGGGGGCATCGGAAACGAAAGCTATTTCTCAACAATACTACACAAATATATTATTTGTTAGTGAAAGTAATGCATATAATAAAATGATAATTATAGTTAAACAAAGCTTATTTTGTAAGTGTAGCATACTATGAAACTGATACTATTGTACTGTCATATAAATTACACAAATTTTCCAACTGTGAAATCGATACTAAAGTTATAAGTAGGCTGTTATTATGTATAAGTACATATTTACAATAATTGGTCGTTGCAGGTGAAGTGTGTGAAACTGACATGTGTGTTACGATCAATACAATTGCTTAGATTATCATTCATTGAGTCTGCTATTTATATACAGAATATATTACACACATACAAAACTTTATTAATTATAGACAATAATATCCTCTAGACCGATTTCAGCCACGGCGGCCAATCTCAAGAGAGAGTAGCCAACTGCGCAGGAGATATTATAGTGCACAAGTGTGTGCGCAAACACAGGTGCACTCTCTTTTCCTTAGCTCTCATAATCCGATGGGACGGCAATCCGACACGACAGAAAAGAGTTCAGGCGTAGTACCAACAGCTTTACGTGCTTTCCGAGGCAAGGGAGTGTACACACTTCCAAATTTCAGACTCCGGGCTTCTACTGAGAATTTTCTGAAAGAAAAACCCAATAACTATTTATTAGCCCGACCTGGGAATTGAACCAGGACCACCTTTCTGCGGCCTTATATCTAGCCACTAAACCAATGAGGCAAGTGACAATAATATAATTAAACGATAGTAATATAGAAGTTCTTTCTAAGGCAACCGACCAATCTATATAAAAGTATAAATCTTTATTCAAGATTTGTAGCCAATTTTGTTTAGAAGCTTGGCTGATAAGACATCAGATCCTGAAGTCGCAGGCGTAAATCAGTATGTGAATTCACAAGTAATTTTTGTCAAGATCTACGTTGTGGAATACTTAGCTTCAGTCAAGTCAATTCTGCCGGCTCTCGAACATTTTGTAGTTTGACAGCGCCTTACATACATATATAGCAACACGCTTCAAATCGCTCAATAGCTCGAACAGTGTGGTTTTTCTGTCAGGTACATCTCAGTACCAGTGTCGAAACCCGAGTCCAGCGTCTAGCGGCTATCGTATAGAGCTGTAATGTGAACCGGGGCTAATATATTAAGAAGTTATTAATATATGCCTCGGGATACACGTAAAGTCGTTATTACTGCGCCTGATCGCTCTCTAATCGTGAGGTTTAGATATCCCAGCAACTTAAGAGGAATAGAGAGTGCGGATGCATTTTGTATGCTTTATATTTTTGCTTTATAATACCTCCTACACCTTATTTAAGATTGACCGGTGGGCGAAGTTTTGAAGAAGAATCTTGCGACGAGGTAGCTCTAGGCGACTTATAATGAATCGTTAATTTCCACATGTGTGGCCGAAGGCTTACTATAAATTCCTTATCTTCGTCTGAGTCGCTTCTTATTATATTAGCGGTCTCAGAAAAAGTTTAATTGATATTCAGAAATACTGTGTTGTCATATTAGCGTCTAGCATTTATGATAATAATACAAACGTGATCTAAAATATATACACTAAATACGGCAACTATATTTTAGAATACAAAGATATAAATGATAGAAAGGATTTCGCGTGTTTGTTTTATTTTTTTATATCAGTTCAATATTTTTATTTCAAAATGGACTAGATCTATAACGTATTAATTTAAAGCTTTTAAAATAACATTCTCATTAAATTTTTAGTACTTGTAAAAGGCTATTCGAATAAAAAATATTTTGAATTATGATCATTATTTATAAGATGTTTCATTAACTAGTACACATACGGTAATAATCTTATGTTTAGGTTAAACATAATATTAATGTCCTAATTCATCAAAATATTCGTATAGTTGAGACTTTTAAAATTTTATTCTTGTGTAATATTCATGTAATTCTCATTTGAACCAATAAATTTCTTGAAATTCCGTAATTCTATTAATTATATACATTACATGGTAAGAAATACAACATTTTTGCCTTACATAATAACGGTTATCGAATAAAATTAAGCATAAATAAATTACCATATTAAGAATAATTCGAAAACATTATACATATTTATTCATTTAAATGTTAATAACAATTATATATAGTTTAGGAGATTCGAAAAATATCATAAACATAGTTTATTTATTATTTTTATCTTTTTGTCTTATATTCTGAAATTTTACACATAACGATATTTTTCAACATCGTGTCGCTCCCGTCGCACAGACTGTAAACGTATTTAGCATCGAGACGCGCGCGTGCAGCCGCCGCCCGCCCAGTCGCCGGCCGCCCGCCCTGCATCGCACGCGCATCACGTATAAAACCAGGTCAGTCATAATCCCACATTTTTACACGATTTAATACATATTTATATAAAATAACAACCGCTATCACATAAAGCAATCAAATTTCGTCGAATCTTTATGAGTCTGAGTGATCGTTCGTGTTTATTTTCGTACTGCACTATGTCGGGTGCATGTCGCCTCGGCTGTGGAAGTGTAATTAACCAAAACGGTACTTTGTGCTGGCTTTGCGGTTTTTAGATCTTTCTATATAGATATTATATAAATAATTATGTACAATTTATTTAATTATCTTAAATAAAGCAAACGTATTGTTTTATCTTTTGTTAATTAAAAACGTATATTCGTGTATTCGTTATGAGTGACATGAAATGAATAATTATCGAAATATTCAGTGCAGTCTGCGTGTATATATTTTGATACGTTTGCTCTTAGCAAAGCGGATATATTTGCCAGCCTCGCAATATAAAAAACAATAATTTCTTGTTGAAAAATCTTAGTCGCAAACACATGTTTTTAAAAAGCGTTTGTTATGGGATTCCAATTTATTTGAATTGTTTGTGAAATAATAGAACGTCCCAAACATCCGACTATGTATAACAAATATGGAGGTAAATACAATCAATATTTTCATTCGTAATGAAAAGTAATTTATGTTGAAATATTGGTCTTTATCAAAGCTGATATTTAAACACGCACCTCAAAAGTTCGGTACTGCTGTGTATATACATTGTAGATATATATGTACATTATATATTGGTTTGTTAGTTGGTTTAATTATGAAACTACTATTTTTGTTCCTATGTTTATAATTTCAATGAACCAATTTTGATACTTACTATGCCGTCAAAATAAACTACATAATAATTAACAAGTTTTGTCCAGTTGTGCGAATCTGTAAGAGCACACTTCATTGCTCACCAATGAAATAATGAAAACTAAATCACTATGATATTATTTTAAAGCGAATATTCTTGCAATGTTATAATTAATATGGTCTATGTCACTTAACACTTTCTACATTTCACGATCGATTTATGCTCGAGTTATTTCTTATAGAATAGCATGGGTATGGACTTTGTGGTCTTACGAGTTAGCTACACGACACAAAAGCTTTTATTTGCGAGAACTGGCTCATGTTTTGGACACAGGCGCTAGAAGATTTCGTAAACAATCCTTCGACAGAAATCTTTCGAAATAATTCTGATTGCTAGTGTTCACTGATTTCTAAGAAAACTTTGATTAAAGTGGTAAAATCACTTACTTTGATTATTTCGAAGGTTTTTCAATAACATAAACCCTGAGGCAACATTTTCAATAACAAAAAACCTACATTTTATAAGTCGATGTGTTTCTAGGAAAATTCGATTTAATAAAATGATTTTCAACCGAATCTGTAAAAGGGAATCTTACAACTTATTACTTTATTGCAATTTAAATAGTACTATTAAATATATAAATAAAAAAATACTATCCAAATATGAGATAGATGGGCTATCTAACAAAACAAAATTATTGATCCTTGGATGGCCTTAAGCTTTTAAATTTTTACACAATGTCATGGAATGAGTTCAGACGCTTCTACGAATCCACCACCGCGGCTTCGTTTTGTTCAGTTTTAAGTTATATTTTAATTAATAACATGATACAGGCACCCACGCAGAACAAAGTTTAGCTAAAAATCACGTGATCAAAACCGGGCAAGCATAATCGCAGTTCTCGTACTTAATTTGTGTGTATATACATCATCTAGTGCTAAGAGGTGAAGGAAAATATCATAAGGAAATCTGCTTCAGTCGAATGGAATTCTGCAACACATGTCCAAACCTTATTGAAACAGCGTGATGAAGTAATCTCCAAATCTTCTCCTAAAGAGGAAAAGGTCCAAATGTGAGACGAGTATGGCCGTTTACTATACAAACAAATAAAACACGTACTTGGCCCATTTAAACGTGCTCGGATAAAAGCTAGACATTAACGTAATCACACTCTTATCATAATTTTAATTATATAATTTGAACTTGTTACATTGTTTGAAGTTCTTGACATGTAACCTACATTTTCTTGACCTTAATTTTTAAAATCAATTACCTCGGTACAATCGCCATTACGAGACGAAAAAACATAAACTTCGTAATCAATACACATAAAATAAACCTGTACGAGTAAACGTTACTGAGGATGCAGAAGCCAAGACCACAATAACATATTCTTGAGGCATTTTCTCGGAAAACTCTGCGAGTAGTTTCAGTACAGCTCACTGGATGGCTCATTGTTTGCTCATATAACCCATATTTAATTATATTCATTATTATTTATTCAAGTAAAACTTCTATGAAAGTAAACATTCAAAGTCTACAGCTGTGAGTACTTTGTTTCGATGTATGTTTTAATTAGTGGTAGAGATGATCCTTGGTGGTAGAAATTTGTGCAAGACTCTCCTACGTCCAACGATAACATTAAAAAAAAAACTAAATTATGCATGAAAGTTATTAGATTTTTTATAGCTAATTGAGATACATTTAGTTTCGTTTTTTCTCTGCTTAGCTTTAAATAATTATTTTATTCAAGCTCTTTGTGATCTAGAATATATAAATAACAGATTTACTCTATTGGAAATTAATCTGTGTCGAGGCGAGGTAATCTCGTAAGACAAATGTTACTCAACGCCCATAGACTATGGCATTGTAAGAGATGTTGACCATCGCTTACAACGCGAATACGTCACCAACCTTAGGTCCCTGGACCTAAGATGTTATGTCCCTTGTGCCTGTGATAGCACTGGCTCACTCATCCTTTAAACCAGAACACAACAATATCAAGTAGTGCTGTTTTGCGGTAGAATATCTGATGAGTGGGTGGTACCTACCCAGACGAGCTTGCACAAAGCTCTACTGCCATGTATATTGCATTGGATTGCACCATATATAGCCCTTGGCTACGTAACTAGTTCTTACGAATATACAAAGTATATTGTCATTAAAATATTTATTAAATAAATTTTATTTTTTTAGGCAAATAGACTAGAATGTAAAATAATCTTAGAAAATTTGAGAAAACGTTTGCATATTTGTCGTCTATGCGTTCGTAAATCATTGACTTGACTGTGAAGAGAATTTTGTAAGTTTGTAAGTGTACGGCCGCGAAAAATCCTGCCCTAGAAAAAAAAATGGTAAAGGCGGTTTCCGGACGATAGTTTAACGTGACAACGTCATAACAGATAGATGCGATTGAAAAATAAACCTTTCTTAACAAAGTAGGTGAATTTATTTTTCAATTGGGAGTAATATACATACATACAATAACATAATAACATTATTTTTATGTACCAGCCGTAACGCTCGTAACTTGGTTTGCGTAAAATTTACAATATCTAAATATATTTTTTATTTTCCACCGTCCTACAATCTCCGGCTAAATAGTATTCTATACAAAATGTCACAGAACAAATTGATAAGCCAATTAAAAGTTTATTAAAAATCAATTCGTTTTAAGTTTAACTTTAGCAATCGCGAACACTGATTACTTTACCCGATCCCGTGATTTGAGTTATTTTCCTTTATATAAATGTTTAAAAGCTCCAGTATTCTCCGCGTAGTTTGAACGTGTATTTAAAATGTGCACATTTGTGAACATGTTCAATGAAATCTCCGGAGACATACGAGTTATTCGAAATAAACTTTCCGATTTTATCACATGTTCTTTTGTATTTCAAATTCGTAAATAAAGCGAGTTGGCAGGGAATAGTGCCCGGATCTATGTCAAGTTCACAGTAAAATGTAATTGTACGACATCGGTTCGTTCGTTTTATGTCCATTTTACTATATTATGTACTATATATACCAATTTTTCGTGGCTTCATTAACATATATATGTTAATAATATAAAAAGTCTAGCGCATTTCACACTGCTTCATTGAAGGACACACTCAGATTCACCGATCACACGATGAAATGATTAAAAGCTAATGAAGACTGCGCTTGCCAATTAAACTCACGATATTGTTTGTTCTATCCATCGAGCCATCACGGGTTCTAAATCTTAATAATCATGAAACGATACACTTAATTAAATTAATTAACGTTAAAAATACATTTAAAACAAAAGAAAAATTTGATTTACCAACTTATTGTACTAAAGTAATAACTACAATCACAATTAAAATGTATTATGTAAAGTAAATAATAATGATAAATACTTACTGTTTCTGAAATAAAAATTATTTAATACGTGTATCTATTTGCGTATTCCACACAAACGTAACTAGAAATAAGATCATTAGCAAACATATAGATAATTACACGATATATACAAAAGCTTTGTCTGTAGTAAAGTTAGTAATCACAATTATAAATATCTCGAGGAGAGTCGGGGTAAATAGACTCTATCGTTACATCCATTAGAATACATTTTGACAAAACATTATAATAAAACATTCGATTTACTATTTCAACCAACAAAGACCATTTAATTTGTTGAATTGCCTATTCATTTCCGTGGTCAGAAGTTTAGGGAAATCTAAAATATATTTTAATTAAATAGCTCTTATGTCTTTAGCTATAAGGATCAATATTCTCGTATGCGTTTGGTGGAAAACAAACAATCCACTGTATTTACAGCAAGCACTAACTATTTCACTCAAAACACGAGCGAGGCTAACAAGATGTTATTTATTTCATTACGAAATTAAATTAACTACGAGTATTATTGTTTATTCTCACTTACTAAGAACCGAACTGAATTAGAGATGATGATAATGTTTTAGCTATCGTATGGGGGGGGGGGTAATACTGAAGAAGAGAATGAATTGGCAGACAGACACATGGTGTTCCACCACAAGATAAGTAGTAATACCTACCTTTATATTGGCACTGTGTCCTGCCACAGTCAAAGAGCTAGCGACTTGACATCTAAGATTGTTTACCGTAATAAGTCATTAAGTTAATTGCTAAGCCGAAGCAAAGCAATGATCGTATTGACTGCGGTATTGGTGTTTGACTTCAGAGAGAGAGCCCACATTGGCGTTTTGATATACTTATTGGTTATACATTTCTTATTGGTTTACTTTTATTATAAATTCCTTCGATAAATATCAACTCTTACGTTTCACATCTCCCGAGTTAGTACCGGACCCTTCTACTCAAATTTAAGATTATATAGTACTATAGCTCTTCGTTGATATGTATAAAACACCTAATTAAGACTCTGATAGAATTTCGTGGCAAAGAAATCGAAAGATTAAACAAAATGGTCTTCTCTATAAAGTCATGACCAGTTACACTACCTGTGACTGAACGAGAACAGTAACAAATAAAGGATTGTATAATCGGACAGGTGTACCCTTGTTGTAGCCATAGCTTTATACGTGATTCAGTGTCGCGTCGTTTATAGACGCTCTAACTATTTTTCGCTAACTTCTTTGTTATAGAAGTGTTTTAATTTTAGGTTAACAATTAGTGACATTAAATTACCATTGCAGATCCTTTGAAAGGTCCAGGGTCCAAAATTCCAGGTCTTTGAAAGTTTAATATTTGTAAATGAATTCAAATAGATTCCCGGAAAGTTTATAAATACGTAAAATAAGCACCAGCAATTAATAACTGATCCCAACGGACATAGAGAACGTGGATATATAAAAATAATTTGTCAGGATATCCCATCGCATCGAAGCTGCATTCGCTATTTTTAAACGTTGCCGTTCACAATATATTACACATACACAAACACCGTCTAGATGTCGCACGTCTGCGTGTACACACACAAAAATGATAATTATTAATATCGTCTTTCGGTGCGCGTACGCAGCGCCCCCGTCATCTCTGTCAGGCAGCCTCTCGAAATGCATTTTCAGAGCAAAAGGAAGAAGTCATGACATCGAACTTATTTATGCTCACATTGTATTTTTGCCGCTTCCATCTTTGTCTAAGCGCTGTCTCGCTTAATGCAGCATTCATAGTAGAAACGGCTGCAAATAGACTCCGGTCGGTCCCTTGCAATAAACATACAATGTTTTATTTTATTTTAGACTGAAACTTGTTGTTAACTTTAGAAAGAGGCAAAGCTAATTGTGGATCACAACATCAGATTTTTATGAAAGTTTACAACGCGTACGAGGTTCAAAGCGAACGAGTTATGTTTTTCATAAAAAAAATGCTGTTTTCTTGTTGTTTCTGATTTTGTCGAAATAGGTAATGGCGATGAGTTTATATTCTGCGTAAATCAATACCCCTTATTGACCGGATCTTCAACCAGATCGGATATAGAAGTACATCAGGCAGAGTTTTTTATGTGAATATTAAAATATTTATCTCTTACGCTGTTGTCTTATATCTCACGAATCAATAAATTGCAGACCTGTTTATATTACATGGAGATCTTGCGTAACAAAGTGACAAACTAAAAATATAATTGTGATCCAATTGCAGACAATCATCCGGATGAACCGGAATAACCTTTTAGAAAAACTAAACACTAGGGAGTCGAACCCCGAGGCGACTTGGCAGATGCATAGAGGAAACTGTGCCAACGGGGTCATTCTTCTAATAGTGTTAAATATTATGTTTGTCAAACAAACACAATATTTTGAATTTACACGCTAAGAGTTTTATTATTAGAAGTTTTCGTGAACACGTTCCCTACTACCGGGAAAATTTGCCCAGTTTAGACGAAATAACCAAGAAACATGTAACTCGATAACGCTTACACCAAGGTCTCTCGAATGTACACAAACTTACAACTAAATTAGCAAGTTTTGTGTTTATTATTTCAAAACTTATGCATATTAATTATGGGTAAATGCGTAAATGGCTTTAATTGCTATAAGTACAGAATACCTATATAGGTATATTATATAAATATATATATAAAATTAAAATACAAGCGTCCTCGACCATATGTAGATACACAAGGTGGTATCATGACTTTTTATTTTTCTTTTGAATATAGTTTTTTTGTAATTCTTTAAATATGATAAGCTTCCTTATACATCTATACATTTCGCTTGTGAGAGTACGAGCAGGTAAAAATAAATGTAAAGAAATAAAACAGTAAATGGTTATCAAAGTCAAAATATTCTTCATTAAGTAATTATAGAACGTTTTCTGTTAATAGTCATGTTCCAGGATTAAATATTATGTGTAGCTACCACACTGGTACATTATATAGTATTGCAATTTGATTCTCGAAACGAAAAATGAACTAAAAGGAAAGGGAGGAAAAGCTGATAAAAATGGGTGTTACATATTTTAGAAAAATTTACACTAATACTTTACTACTACTCAACTACTACTACTGTAATTACTGTAAATCTATACTAATATATAAAGCTGAAGAGTTTGTTTGTTTGATCCGGTTAATCTGAGGAACCAGTAGGTTAGAATTTAAAAATTATTTCTAGTCCTTTTACCGAGGAAGGTTCTAGGCTGAATTTTATTCATTATATTTTTATTAATTATTCGCGGGTGAAACCGCCGGGACACCTAGTCATTCATATATTTCCTCCATATATTTGACGGCAGTAGGTACCTATTTAGGCTCTAGGTAACAAGACATTACTTCGATTACAATTTGTTATTGCTAATATTATTTTGTGAAGTGCATTCTCATAAATTCGTAAATACTGAAGTAGGCCACTTGAATCGATGCCACTTATAATGTCCGCCGATAAGAGGGCACGTTTTAAACTCCGTTTCAATCGAATACATATGAAAGTTACAAAACTAAACAAACGATTATTACATAACATTTGTGCTCTCATGTCATGTATATCTATAAATATAATCAGGCAGAAGAACCGTGTGGTTGTACGTTGAAAAAATACACGCTAATGTACGAAGCCACAGCAAAATATATAATAAAGGTCTCATGAATTATAATCTAAACGTGTGTCTGCGGGCGCATGAAAATTACCGTCAAATACCTAAGACACTCAACTGTCTTCTAGTAATTTGAGAAATTCCTCATTTTCCAATTTAATTTCCGATTTAATATAATAGCTGACGATTTTAATGAACGCTATACGTAGGTTAGTCACTTAAGATTATATAAATGACGGTTATATGGACCTACATTATTACTTGGTGGTAGAGCTTTGTGCAAGCTCGTCTGGGTAGGTACCACTACCACCCACTCACCAGATATTCTACTGCAAAACAGCATTACTTTGTATTGTTGTGTTACCTATATAATAATAAAAAAAATAAAAATAATAACCTACATCTAAATAGTCACATGGTTAGCAAAGAAAGTTCCAAATTCATGATTATTTTAGGAAGAAAAAGATTTCCGTGACTTTAATGGTAATTTGGAACAAAGTATTCACGTAGTCACATCTATTTTTAAAACACGAATAAATTTAACACTTCCGGTAGTGAGTGAGTACAACGTACTAGTTTTTTGTTGTGTTTTGACGTCACGAATCTATGCTTCAAACGTAACACAGAAATATATCTTTATGAGGAATCCAGTTTGGATTTAGATAGGTATGTACATTTTAGTTTCCACTTCGCAACAACACACAATATTTTCTATTTAAGCAAGTTGTTTTACAAACACCCGCCGTTCCTCAAGATTTCTGAACTGATGCTTGATTGATGCTTGGGTGATATTTGTATGTTTTACGAATGTATTTCTTCAAAACTGTTTCAATTGCAAAAATGGGAACTATTCGAATTTATTTGCAAATGTTCTATTAGTTAATCCAGAAAATATGATACATAATAGTGTACCTACATCTGTTTACTTTTCTCAGTAAATTGATTAACAGCGGTCATGTATACATAATAGTAGGCAAACGAATGCGTAGTACACTTCTAAGGATTTAACCTACATACATACCTAGTAAGTACAAATTACATTTTTTTTAAATAGATCATGTAAGATTTTTAAGTCACACCTGATAAAGACAACATGAACGAGATTTTCCAATTAAAAAAAAACTAATTATTTATAGGAGAGAAGAGTGCAGTAATGATTTAGTTTAGGTAAACGAATATTAGCACTATCATCGGTTTCATCTAAACCTAACATAATTCGTTTGATGTTGTTATAAAAGAAATATATCGATTATGATTGAAAATATTTAATTCAGACAATGTCTTATGAGGGCTAGATCTACCTTTTCCATTATCTACTACACTGTTATGCAAAAAAATAACAATAACACATAAATCAGTAATCGGCAGAATGGAATAGCATACGTCACTAGAATCATAGATTGGGTTACAATAAACGCTGGCAGCCGGCACCGACGGGACGGTCGCGACGCGGGAAGCGAACCGTCCTCATTTCACGAGAGCCAACAACCCGACGCACTGAACCCGAGTCTTTGACACTTACCGGGAGTAGGCCAATTATTTTCGTGAGGTACTTTCGACGTAAATAAATCTTAACGATTCTATGTTATTGTATAGAGCGGCTTCGTGTTACGCTTAGGAAAAATAATACAAATGAGTTTCGTTGAGGGTCAATGTTACAATTATTACTTAAACCGAAGTATTGGAATAATAGGATAAAGGGACTTCATGATTTAAGGTACGTTACCGTTATAGGAGTGATTAATATGTCTCGATTATTCATTATACAGATATTTGTCAATGTTACTGGTATATAAGCATGAAGTGGCCAGATTGCTCATCTTCCGCGTTATTTAAAAAAAAAAGTTTCGTGCGCGGCGACTAAACTCCACGAAGCTTAATTAGGTATAGTAATATAATGTTATAAATACGTAAACGTTTCATAGTCGTAATTTTGCCTCCACTCAGAACATTAAATAGTACCTACCGTACGCCAAGCTATGCAGACATAAGCTTTAAAGTTACCATGGTTTCCTTATCGTACATCAGCCAAGTGTAAAACACAATTGGCTCATTTTCTCCGAGTCTAATTACGAACGAGAATCAATCCCTAATTTCCGTTTTAAAATAAACCGTCTGAACGGAATCTATCTAAGCCAACGAACTAAACGCAATTATGATTCATAGATAAACCTTCCGTGGAGAGTTCAGGTGTGACACGCGGTCGTTCACTGTGCGCCTGCGCAGGAGTTGCCAAATAACGCGTTTGCTGACAGCGGGTGCAGAGAATAGGTACTCACCGATACATGTATTATACAAGCCTATCAGAGTCAAGCATTATTATACCTATATATAATTATACAAATAATGTTTGGTTTTCGTACATTTGTTTTAAGTAATTATATGTATTAACTGTTACATTTGTATCCTAAATTGATATGTTTGCGTAACATAATTATATTACAAAGATAGTTAACAAAATGGCCGAAAGTGTTGAATTCACGTTGCTCAGTTCACTTTATTGATCTTAACATGCGGGCATTTTATAATCGAATCTAAAATAAAACACGTGAATCAATTATGAGCTTGTTGCTTCGACATCATTGAAATCTTATTCACGCAACCAAAATCGCATTCGATTATGTTATGCGGCTGATCGACCAAAATCTACTCTGTTGTTTTGGTCCTTAACCGATTAACTGAACAAAAGAGACTTTCATGTGGTTTCTTGATGTATGCATGTAGATTGTATATTGTATATATGTATGATTGTATATTGTATATAAATATATATAATCATAGACATATCTGAGCGGACTAAAACTCTTTGAATACGGCAGTCTCTACTATTTAAAGGCAATTTTTATGTTATTACTATTTATTACTAATCGCGTTGTTTGGACACCCTCGGTCGTCCGGATAAAGGGGGCGGTTGTATCGTTACAGGCGTCTGTCAATAAAAGCAGCTTTCTCTACAATACCCCATAATGAAGCTACAGTTTCGTTATTTTCACTTAAATTCGTCTGATAGCCCTTAATTAATTTTATAAACGTGAAAGTGAAAGTGTTGCGTGAAAGTGTTTGTTAGGATTTCAAGTCCTAACTACTTAACCGATCAAGGATACAGAGAAGGACATAGGAAACTTAAGACTCCTCGTCCCCCTTACAAGTGGGTAAAGTAAAATAGTAAAGCAATATTGTGTACTTATATGTTTAATTGTGTAAAATTAAGGTATAGTATAAAAAGCGTGCAAAAGCGGTCTTATTGCTTCCAGTAATATCTTCCGAGCGGTATTTATATCTATAATTATATCTATATCACAAACCTGAGGGTTAGATATACCTACTTTAATATAAATATGGAAACACAACATATAGGAAAAAGTACCAGTGTTTTTTTCGCATAAATATGATTTCTCCTAGCTAAAGCAAAAAGTATTCAATCACACGCCTCCGATCTAGTAACGGATATAAACCACAGCTAAGTTGTAAACTTATGACCGGCATTGTCACGATCTCTAATTCAAATCCAACACTAATATTGCAAATCAGTGATCATTAAGGAATTTGCAAAAACGCTTAACTACTTCGTTTTCGTTCACTGATGGACGGACGGACAAGCATAGAATGTACTGATTTTTTTATTGTATAGGTAAGCTCTACCACCAAGTAGAGCATGTTGTCAATGTATTCTTATAGCTAACCATTCCTTACTCCGTTAATGAGCCACCAAAGATAGATACCTTATCTATGATATTATGTTGAGGAACACTGCAGAACAGAGTATTAACGTATTTGAACAGAACTACTAACTATATTTGCCGACTATAAATAACAATTTCGTTACTAATAAACATGATATATATTCGAGTAAAAGTAACTTTGTTAAATAAAATAGCAGTCAGTGATTTCTGTTTCAAACAATACCTGAAGAGACAATGAGACCAAACAATGAAAACCTTTCATTCTAATCTCCTTATTTTTATTAAAATCTTTAACAAATTGAACGCATGCAAAAGAGATTAATGTGCTATTTGGCTCACTGTATTAATATAACCAAAAACCCACCTCCGTTTCTCATACCGAATGAAATACCTTAAATTGGATTCAATTAAAATTAGAAGATATTTATTAGATCAGTTGTCAGCATAAACGGTTCACAAGCAAACGAGTGCTGAATAAAGCATACAAGTCGGTAGTCCAAATTAACACAATAAAAAAATACCATCACTTATTACATACGTTAGTATGTTTAATATAATATATAAAAGTAGAGTGGATTACTTTTTAATCTAAACGAGATTACAGTGAGAATGCTGTTCTAAGCTATGTGAGAACTTTCATAAGGCACCGTGCTTACTTTGGAGGCAATAAGGCGCGCACTGTGCTTGGTCATGGAGCCCTTAAGGCTAACCTCTGGGCTCTTTTCTCTTTCTTCCAACTTTCGAACACGCCGGTGTAACAATGTCTGGATAGTCTAAACATATAACTCTTAACTATCGGCTTGTTTGAATGTAAAATATTTTTTTTATCGTCAAAAAAAATTATTTGCTGAAATATTTCAAACTTTTTTTTAATATGATATGTGTTCCAAATCACGCAATCTTGATCCGATTTTGACTCAATTTAGACAATAAAGCAATCTGAATAAATGCGATGAATATTTTGAAAGCGTTAGCGAATCATTAATATAACAATAAAAATCGATAGGATAGTGTGTTACATCCTACTTCAGTTTATTGTTACTCTGTCGTAAGTTATTATTGTTAGTGTATGTCGGATGTGTTCGGTACATTTCTGTTTGTAATAAAACCCTAAAATCAATATCGAAATATACTTCACTCTATGTTTTAATGGTTATTTTTTTACCAAGGTTATAGTATATATGGCGATGAAAGCGTGGAATTAGTATTCGTTGATTTTCATTCTTTGTATGTTTATTAATACATCTATCATGTTATGACTGATTGCAACTAAGTATCTTGCCGACTCAGTAGAATTCACAGTCAGAAGCTACATAGCTAGCTTGCTAGTTAATATTTATTATATTCTACAATATATATACGCCTCCGACCTCCGTGTCTCTTTTATATAGTCTGTGGTTTATCATGTATTACTACGCTAAATATAATATTTCGCTGACAGAAATAGTGTACATTTTCTCCTCTGTTAATCTAATTACATAATTAGACTGGGCATGTACTATGTCGATTCTCGAATCTATATTAAGTAAATGAAGCAGCAACCAGCACACATTCCACTGTTGGGCAAAGCTTATTAATGTCAGATGCAGGTTTCTGGAGGTTTTTTCCCTTCACCGCCGAGCGCGAGATGAATTATAAACACAAATTGAACACTTGAAAGTGCTGTGCGTGCCTGGGTTTGAACCCGCAATATTCCGTTAAGATTCATGTGTTCTAGCCACTGTGCCATCTCGGCTCATAATCTAAAATCTAGATATACTAATGCTATAGCTATCAGTCCCACTTGTGATTCAAGTCTAAATAATTACTTAATCCAAACTTGTTACATTCCCTAGAAGCGAATGTTACTACTAGTAATCAAGTAACGACGCATTACACCTATATACATACCAACACTTCTACTTCTATTAGTCGGAGCTAATGAAAAAATACATCCATATCAGTCGGATACGCAACACCGAGTTCACGGACCATATTAACTATAATGTTTTTTATATATTATTGATGTCTGGGTATGTAAAAACAAAAATATAGTTAAAAGACTTTTAACTTCGTATTCATTTGTCCTGGATATCCCGCAGTGTTCGAAACTCGTCCGTAATTCATTGGTAATAAAAATGAGATTTAACTAAAAATATCTTTAAAAAAATATATGCATATTTACTTTTAATTAGTTTGCGAAACCGTTTAACAATGAACGATCGGCTATGTGTTTAACATTGAACGTAAACTATATTTTTTTATGTTTTACAATATAATGTATCTATAACATAAATATATATAAATTTAAGGTTTCTGCACTTCTTATCCATATAAACTTTAAACGAGAAATCTCACAAGCGTGTCTCCGTACGCGTCTCCCTAAAAGGGCTACAAAGTTTTCACGTATTATACGTTCCGTTACTATTGATAGACTATTTGACAAACGGGAATGATAACTAAAGGTGGCGTGTTCAAATCAAATCCGTACAAGCGCCGTCGAGTTTTCATGTCCTTATTTTTTTGTTTATCGGCGTGAGGAAAGTTGCACGTCACGGATGAAAGTTTGCCGCATGTGTCCGCCAGTCCAGTCTGCAACAGAGCATAGTATAGAGCATTTAATAACCTCCGAAACGATCTCCTTAACATGGGAGCAATCTTTTATCCAGCAGTGGGCCAATTAAAGGATTTTACTCCACATTTTGCACTTATAAAATATAGATACCTATTTTATATTTTTGTTTTTGCTTACTACTACATTTTACTCAGTTTGTATAAAGCATATGTTGTAAACGGGTTTACATAATGTTGGTATCACACTGAAATTAAGTTATATGGATATAGTACCTATTACTTGCAAGGACGGAATGTGGTGGACTATTAGAAGCCACTCTATGTTCGTACTTATGTACGATATGATTATCGTCTTCCTTCCGTAAATGTCATTTCTATACATTTAGTCGAGTCTACCAGTAGACAATAATGAAGCGTGTCACTAGTGCAGATACGTACAATGTACATACATTAATATTAAATAATGCTTTTTAAAATTTGAATTGGAAAATCATATTTTAATCGTCATCTTTGTCTCTATCATTTTATACACATCAATTTTCCAAGACAGAGACAGCGAGCTTTATAATTCTACATCTGAATAAATACTGTTATATTACAACTTTCGGTAAAACTCTACTCAACCGATACTATATTCATGAAAAATAAATTTAATTATCTAGTTGGAAGTTGCAAAGTTCAAACGACTCGGTTATTTATATTTCCAGCGAAATCCACACTAACCTAGCCGCTCTAAATTAGTCTCATATTTGTTCAAAGGCAATCTCTAAATAACATTTCGATAAGAAGAAGTAACCGAATTAATCTTCTATCACTTAAAACACAACGAATATTTTCTGACATTGACAAGCGCCAATTAATACATAAACTGCAATTTGTACATACCATCTGGCGCTTGTGGAGAAAAATTTGGCCATCCATCTCCTTCGCATTGGCTCTATCGATATAGGTCAGTACGGAAACATTGAATCGAAACGATGTCTATTTTAAAACTATAAAGAAACGGTAGTGCATGGCAATAAAAAAACAAGTCGTTTTTCATATAAATAGCAATCTTCAGTTCGCAGTGGTACAGACGAGGACTGGTCTCCGAACCTGATAAACGTCCATGAACACCGAACAGGTCGATAGGCACCATATGTAGATATGGGATGCGTTTTCGTTAGCAGTCCCGATGTGTTTTTATAGTATTTTAATTACATCGCACACATACAATTTATGTTTTAATAAGTAAACATGTCGTAAAGTTGAACGTTATACGAATAATATAAACATGTTTTGTTTTCAGGACTCTCATTGGAACGTTTAGACTTATGGAAGCAAGGTGACAACTTTCGAAAATGTCATTTAGAAATTATGTAAGTAACTACGTTTATTATCAAAATGTAAAAATCTTTGTTAAGTTTCAACTTTTACTTTCAAATATTGATGGAAATAAAATATTACATGTTAATTAATGACTATTTTTAAATGTCCGAAAAACAACACAGCATGTATTGAAAAATATACCTAAGCCTAGTAATAAATTCTGTTCTTCAGCTTACTATTAATCAGTCTGTAAGAGCGAAGGGCTCAATAAAAGCCATGTATGTTATCTCCGAGCACGCATTCCTCTTGCTATTAATAAAGCGGCGAAAGGAACAGCTTTATGTCTGATAGTGTTGAATGAAGATTATGGAATTGAAAATATGACTTTAAAATGTCTTCGTCATGTATTTTACGTACAAGTTATTTAAAGCTGAAAATAAAGTATTTCAAATGAGCAAAACCTAACATGATGTTATTTTCTTTTTCAGTATGATTCATCATCTTCATACAGCAGAAATCGAGATACAGCTAGAAATGCCAGCGTATCTGCTGACCGACCAGCAACCGTCACAGCCAAATACACAACAACACCTTCCTACAAGTCCTCTAGTATCCCTATACTTAATGATCGCTCGGCACGCGAAGAAACTCCAATATCTACAATTGCCAACCGATATGCAAGCTACAATAAAACTGCAACACCAGAGAAAACGACATCTAAATACGAGAAGAAAGATTATTCTAAGCTCTCTGTTCCATCAGTAAATGTGAACCGAAGTAGAGATGTTAGCCCCGTTTCAACAACTTCCAAATACAGTATCAGTCGATCTTCACTACATACCAGTCCTGAAAGGAAAACGGCGAAAAGTTACAAAGAAAAAAGCCAAAGCGTAAGTTCTGCTGATCGCGACAAAGACATTCCAAATAAGACTGATAAGTCTACTAATTACAGTAGTCTATCGAATTATAAACTCTATCCGCGAACACCGACTTACTCGAGACCGTCTTCTAGAATTGACAGTAAGCCTGAGGTTACGGTAAACCGATATGCTATAGCTAATCGCTTATCATCCTCGCCCTATTTAAGAAGTCCAACTCCTGTTAAAAGGCCTTCAATATCTCCTGTCAATCACTTTGAAGTAAATAAACATGACCATGATAAAACGACGATAGCCAGTTGTCTTGCAGAAGAAAAAGTTGAGAGTGTAAAGGAACATAGTAAAGGTAGTATGCAAAATGGCACGGAACTTATTGTCGAAGAAAATGATGAAATTGAAACCATTTCGGTCATAACACGGCATACTTCACCTACACCGCCAGGTTCATCGGCTTATGTGAGGATGAGACGAGCAGACATGGCAAAAACTATTGAGAAAATTACAACACGTTTAAAAAAAAGGCCTCAAATGCTTGATAAGGAAATTCAATCTGACAAGCTCGATGATTCGACTCGAGCGAGCAGATATGCTAGTACAAGCAGAACTAGCATGACTAATTGGACTTACTATTCCCCAAATGTCAATAGTTACACTGGATATGCGGGGAGATATTCAACACAGTATTCAAATTTGCGAGAAAATTGCAATAATGAAAGAAGTAGCCGAAGTCGAAGCAAGGAACCTATAGAAAATAAAACGATCAATACAGGTTCAGAAAACAAAGAGAAAGAAATAAATTTGACAATTAATAATTTAGAATGCAGCGAAGAAGTCAATGATATTCAAAATAAAGACGCACCTTCGGAAATAATAGTTAATGTTAATCTTAAATTACAAAAATCCATAAGTCCACCACCTACAGGTTCTTTAAGTGAATTGTCTCCTGAGGTAATAAATACAAACAATCATCACTTACCACCACAACCTCCAAAATCAGAAAGCACTGGTAAAATAAAAAAAATAAAAATTCGTAAGTCTAGTACAGACTCTTCTTCAGATTCCACGCCCAAGAAAAAAATAGTTAAAAAAAGAAGTAAATCTGTAAGCTCCACTGACTCTGAACAAAGTGGCGATAAAACTAAAAAATCAAAAGATCCCACAAAAATACCCTCAAAGAATATAAGTAAAACTTCCTCTATTTCGAACTTACCCAATGGCTGCCCAAAGTTAAAATGCTCTAAATCTAGAGAAAGCAATAGCCCAGAGTCGAGTATCACACTGTCGACACAATCATCTATAAGTGAAGATGAAACAGTATTAAAGTCAAAAGCAATTGACAGTACAAAAATAATCAATGAAAATTCATTGCCCTTAGATCAGCCAGTTAAACAAATACAATTACAGAAAAATGACGGAGCTGAAGAAGCCAAATCATTTTTAATACGAGCATTAGCTCCTGTCACAAATCTATTTAAACTTCGACATCAAGAGAATAGCGACACAACTCGTCTTTTAGACAGTTCGAATCTAGAACAAACAAATAAAGATACAACAAATATTATTAGCGAGAATGGAACACATAAAAGCAAAAACAATACTTGCAACATCATAGCTTCTAACGATGACAATTTGGTGAAATTGAAAGCGATAAGACATATTGAATCCGGAGAAAGGGCATGGTGGTTAGAATCGGACTCCGACAAGAAAAAACAAATTACTGAAAAAGATCGACGACCCGAATCATCTAACGAAGAAAAAATTGAAACTCAATCATTACACCTAAATACATCTGAAGTAAAGGATATGAAGCGGCCAATAAAATTAAATAGTTTCGCCGATGATGAAAAGCCTTGGTGGCTAGATAGTAACGCAAATATACCAGAAGGAATCGAACGATTAACTCCACCAAGAAAGTCATCAAGTGACAGCGACAAAAGTGATAAATTTAATTTCTTCAAGATGCGACATATTGATTCTGGAGATCGAAAAGATTGGCGATTATCTAGTAATGAAAACATGCTTTGTAAACAAGAATCACAGAACAGCTTAACCTTAAGTAAATCAGGTTCTGATCAAAGAAGTTTCCCAATAAAGCGAATTCGACACATCGAGTCTGGCGAACGTCCATGGTGGCTGTCAAGTGACAAAAACATTCCGGAAGGTATTGAAAAATTACCAACGCCACCTCCACAGCAGGAAAGTGACTCCTCGGACTCTGAAGAAGTCGAGGTTTATGTACCATCAAGTCAGATCCCTCCATTTCCACTTCATCTTCCCGATGACGAGCCACTCGGTGACAGAAGAAGCCCGGAAGGATTAGAAACGCCGAATGAGGATTACGGAAGAGGCCGCAGCTCACCTTACGAAAATAATCGACCGTACAGAAGAGACTCGGCCAATTTACCGTATCAAAAAGGCGCTGAGAAATACATATCACGTTATACGGATATCGACGACATATTGGGCACTTCGGGCCAGATTTACAGCCCATTCATGGACTCCATATTAGCACGCAGAACCGGTCAGATACCTTTTGACGATGACGAATGCGAAGAGATAGATCCCACCCAAGTAAGGATCCACGACAGCACTGCACAGATGCCCGTTATCAAGAAGCTCCGTTGCAGGTAATTTAATACATGGCATATTGTTTTAATTGGGAGCTGACATTTGCGTTTAAGGAGATTTCACTACATTACGATTAATGAGAAATAATTTCTGCATTTTTACAAATCCTTCCCCCACAACTTAATGTAGCAACTTTAGATACGAATTAAAAAGGTGCTTCAATAAAAAATACAATATTCAATATTAATTATAAAATAAATTTTACAATAGTAACGTCAAAAAATGTTTATAGGATTATTCTTAAAATAATTAGAATAAAAATTCTGTAATTCGACTTTAAACTAAATTTCACAAGTTAACGAAACATTGTTTTGTTTTTGCATCAAAACTCCATTTTTTGAATGAAATAGTGTTTATTTTCTTCACTTTTCCTTTAATAATTATATCTTTTATTTCCAGAAGTGAAATAATTGACTGTCGGGACGAAGATCAGGTATGTTTCTCTTAATATGTGCAGGTTCAATTCATTAAATAAATAACAACACTTGTGTATTCATGATATTGGGTATTTTCAGAAAATAATAGTAACGATAGGATACCAGACTAGTGACGGAAATATTAATCATATTAAATGATTAAGTAAGCGAGTTTTTTATTCAATATTTATATTTTATATAATTATTGTTTTAAACTACACAAGACATTCGACAATTGCATCATGTCTTTCAACTCTATATTTAAAATATAGATATATATGTATACATTTGCGTACATATAACAATTATTATTACTTTATGTACACTCAGTTTGATAAACGATTATTAAAAATCCTACTTAATTTGTTATATACAGACAAACCGATTGAACTTATCGATAAACGAAACAAGAACGCTTTAGAACAATAATATTAATGACTCTGGAAAGAATGAAGTGGTCAAGTTTGTCAATAAAAACTGACCAAGCATTCAGAGCTATTAAAAATTATAGTGAACTCGCTTATCTCGATTCGAAAACGTATTGAACTTTTTCATTTATATCGAAAGCAGATGGTAAGTGCGAGACGTGAAGGTGCACTTATACAAAAACTGTAGTTGCAGTAGTAAATATGCAATAACAGGTTGTACAAGTGCCTAATATTCACACGGAGCGCCTTAAGGCTTCCGCGGACGGGAGCACTGAACCGAGGAAGGCACTGTTATCCTTGAATCTCCCTCTGGGAACAGCGCGCTGGAGAGAGACGGCGCGGCGTTTTGTGCGTGGCTCGGTACTCACATTTTAAGATGCTGACGTCATGGCCAATGAATAAAACGAACATTTGTCGTTCGTCTCAACATTAATAACAGATTCAAATAAAATATGCTAATTCAAAAATATTAAATTATGTTCCATATAAAAAATTGAATATATTATATTAAAGTGAACTTATATTTTATTTATCCTTATGTTCACATTTTAAACATATATATTATGAAAACTTTCAATATAAATTTTATTTACACATACTATAACCTTTTATCCCTGATATACTTCCAAAACGCTACATATGGATAGTAGGTAGGTACATTGTTTTTTAAATATTATACAGTGAATAATTTTTAGCGTACTTAAATCTTATATTGATGTACCTAATACCACGGCTACGCACGTACCTACGTCGTTGGTCTATAGTCTATACTCTATCCGAGGCTTGCAGTCATTCACTATTCATCTCTTTCTTCCGCACTGAACGATATGATACAATGTTCTTCTTAAAATAACCTTACCGAATGAACGAGTCCAACACCGTGTCTCACGTAGTAAACAAACAAAGTCTTCCAAACTCGACCGGGTTATAGCAACGTGAAAATTGTACCTGAGACGTGTGGCCAGTTGTCTCGCAAGTCGAAGTCGAAACAACCTCTTCAGTTTCACATAAGCCTTAGACAAAGTCGGTGTCGGAGTCGACAGCGACACGATAGTGTATCGTCATGGTATCCGTCACACAAAAAGTTTTAAACAAATAATGCAGTGATTTTGTGATTTAAGACTTTGCTCCGATCTCGAGAAGGTAGTGTTTCTTATTTATACGTTTATTCTCGATCGCGTTTAATGAGTAACGTTTACCCGAAGCCGGTTTTTTAGTCTTTTTATTTTATTTTCGAGCTAACGATGCCCTGTGGTGAATTATTTTGCCATTGTTTTCAACTTTAATAAACTTTATTATCGTGCTTACATTATAAAAAAACTTTTCAATATTGTAATTTACGATAAGTAAATATTGTCCGTATATATTTTTTTGGTGTATATAATGTATTTTTCTACTTACAAAATGCGTAGTAGTATATTACAAGAAATAATATAATGAATATTGCATTGGAATATGTGACTGGTAACCATGCGATAGTTCTAGTAAATATATATTACCGATATAAATTCATAAATTATACAAGAACTATTTAATTACGTTATAAAAATATAATAATACAACTAAAAAACGTATGATTTAACCTTTTAATCTCAAAAAATGTTAATTAAATTAGGATTTATAATAAGAACTTAGTTAAAACAAATTCAAACTAACTTGTCGTATAACAATTAAAAACTGGTCGTGCAAAATTAGCCTTAAATTCGTATGAGATAAAACAAAATATCCTTTATCAATATCGTTAACACCTGTGCTCGTCACATCCGTTGACGAAAACGTGTTGTAGTGCACAAAGCGGTTTTTTTTTTATTTTTGCGGATATCCTTCAAACCTTTTTATTATTTGTACATTATTTTTGTAAAATTAATAATGTTTTCATAAGTTTATATTCTTAACAGTATTACACGACCATTTGTACGATGGAAAATCAACATTTTTGTGAGTTATTATCGATAAGTGCTTTTTGTTTAATAACAACCCATAACTCTCACGTCTGACTTATTATAAACAATAATTCGTCTTTTATAATTGACGTACTGACAATACGATTCTGACAAAATATAAGCATTTTCTTTGTCGCATGAATAGGTTAAAAATATCGCTTTTAATGAACATGGTTCAAATTAAATTTTAATATATTCAGTCGTTAACAATAAAAAATAAATTGAAAATCTATAGTATTTAAAAGCAATAAAAGTTTGTCGATGTGTCACTTAACACATTACACAACTAAGCGATAAGGCATTATAACACGCTTGTGTGAAGATTAGAAAACAATCAAACCAAGACCAGTTAAGTGATAACAAATTGAAATCAAAAAATAAATAAATAGAAAAAGTATTTTATTTTCTTTATAGGTAAAAGATAAAAAATGTCCTTTTTTAACGCTGGAAAAACGCATTTTGCGTTTCCCCACGGAAACAGGGGGTGTGTGGAATTCTCCGGTGTCCAAAGCGCCAAATGCGGCCGGTCAAGTTATTACCGACCGGCTTGGTTCTTTGCGTAGAGATGTTGGGTCAATCTATCTGGGCTTATGGCCTACTCTTGACCAGTTAGTTAGCGTGGTGGAATAAAATCTAATCCTTTTTCTTCAAAAGGTTACTCTCTGTCTCTCTCTCTCTCTCTCTCTCTCTCGTGCTCTCTGTGTTGGTCGGTATTTCTTATTAAAATATCGATAATATGTTGTAAGAAGTTTTAGGTTTATCCTCAATTAATCCTAAGTTACACTTCCTACTACGGCGACTGGTTTAGTATCACATAGTATAAAAAAAATCTGTTCAAGCAAATTGAAGCGACAAGAGTTTGTCACAACATGTGTCTATTAAACTCTGCCCCTAATTTAAAATAAAATATAATAAAACGGTTTTATCTATTCGCATATAAATACTACAACGAGGTCATTTGTGTATACTGTCTTTTATCATTAATTAATATTCTCTAATTAAAATCAAGACAGTCTTTTGACAACTAATATAAACAATATTTTTTCATGCCTTCATGTCTCGCTCGCCTTGCAAAAACAAACCATAGATTTTAATGAAAATCTAATAAAGCTTCGTTAATTTTTTTGTAGAAAATTAAATTAAAAATAAATAAATACTTATTCCCAACGTGAAGTTATAGAATTGTATAGCGAGCAACTCCCTGTGCACGTATCGTAATGTGTCGAAACCGTCTTGACCGATGTCACCGATACACGTTTAGACCCCAGACGCAGGCCACGTGACAGGTTTCTTTATTCGCAAAAACCGGTCGATAGAAATTGGACTTGTCAAATGTCTGGCGACCCATTCTGATATTTAGTGCGGAGATCATTTTTCATTCAATACTTTTCGAACGAGATAAAAACGGTCATTATAATTATTTATTTTTTAGTTTAGTCAAGCGTTCAAATCGTTTCTTATTAAGTCGTTAAAGTACACACTACACAGCATACATCATATATCTATCACATTCATACTCATACATATGTTGGTGTCAGCGAGATGGAATGATTATTTAGATAAGGGCGCCGATACTCATTGCACTTATGTTTTGTACTGAATCCGGTTAAGAAATTACCCGAAAATAATTTTAATGTATAATGTATTTTTTTGTGCCTGATGTAATTTGTTATAATTATGACGATATTGATTCGGTAATAAAAGATTAATCACTGTTTGTAATTGCAAAAACTGTGGGTCGCCAACCCGAGAGCGGCCAAGGGAAGAGCATGGCACCTACCTTTTTTCGAAGCGTTTCATCGTATTTTTGTACACTTATAGGTTGATATGGAATAAATAAATAATATAGGTTCGGTCTAGACAATGCTAGTTTCGGTACTCAAGGACCTATTGGCAAAAAAAATTCACGCGTACTTGGTGAATTACTTTCTGTTCATTAGTCCATAGATGTCACTTAAGACGGCCAAACCACACATTTTGACTAATGTTAAAATTAACGTTATCTTAACATTAATTTACATTGCTGATTATTTATTTACAGTGATGATTTGACCATAAAATATTTCCTTGTAACTCTTTCGTAATCGTAAATCAAACTTATTATTAATTTAAAACATAAGATTAATTATATATTTTAGTAACAATAGTAAATATACGTATGCCGTATATACGTAACCTAATCTATTCTATTTTTATCGTAGATTTAAAAAAGTTATACAATATTTGTGACATAAATTTTAATTCACTTTTAAATTAAATTAATTTATTTTTTCAATAAATCTAATAATGTCTTCAAAAAGAGCGTCCTTAAAATCATTTACTTTATTTTTTATAGCGGCATTAATCTGTTTCGTACGGCACTAGAAAGGATATATAAAAATCATAAAAATGATTATTTTTTTTGTAAATATAATCGTATATTCTAATAAAACACACCACGGCTTCACGGTGAAACTTTTGAATCTATTCGGCAAGCACCTAAACAGTAGACACCTAACATATTTTTATAAAAGTAATTACATATTATATTGTATAAAACAATTCAGTTAATACAAGTACTTTTAGTATTTACTGCACGCTTGAAGTGCCTATATTGAATAATTGGCTTCATTACTAATATTGTTAATGTTGTGCTCTTGTCTTAATGACGAATAAGATCATCGTAAATACCGTGTGTACACGCTGTTAGGGGTACAAAAGGACAAAAGGTACCCTACGGTAAAGGTACGTCCCCCTTGCAAGACAGGCGAAGCCGCGGACTTCTGCGGCTATTTTGTTATAAAATCCAGCACGAATCGAATGATGTGTTGCGGAGTCAGCCATATTTTATATTCAATTTACTTTTGCTTATATATATTTTATATTCTATAAATATAAGAACACTGTAAAATGTATAAATAAATAAATTTAAAAGTAGTGTTTACACGTCAAGGCCTCAACATGGCAAGTTTAAAAAAAGTAATTAATTACAGCGAGTTAAACTGGTCCATTGGAAACTGGGCTCGATCACACGTCGCTATCATCTTAAACGGGGACGGTTAATTTAAAGACCTTCGTATCCGCAAAACGGACTCGTCGGCTGCTTTGCAATTACGATAGCACGTGGGTTTTTGTAATGAATTAACAAAAGAATAGAAAGCTTGTTAATGAGCGATTTCACCGACGGAACGTCGAAGGATTATCGAGATCGTCTGATGTCGTTCACGTCGATCTGCGGTGCCTTCTCGGGGTTGTACTTGTAACGCGACCGTCTTTATGAAACTCGACGATTCGGATATATTTCACTATATAGTATCGATGCCCTGGATACTATATTATAGTGAAATGGTTCTCAGAAAAAATTGCTTTTTTTCATTGTATTCGGTAGGCTGTGCGCAATATATATACTGGCAAGTGGGCCGGCTGATGTTAAGCGGTCACCATCGCCCATAGACCCTGGAAGTGTAGGAAATATGAATCATCTCTTACATAGCCAATGCATTCCAACCCTGGGGAACACTCACTCACCCTGCAAACCGAAACACAATAATACTAACCATTGCTTCTTGATGTTACAATAAATGGGTACCTACCACCAAAACGAATAACTATTACTTATCTGTATAAATAAAATGATAGAGGTCTGCAGTTTTGAGCGCATCACGGAAAAACTACTGGATTTCAATGAAATTTTCTAAATTTTATTTCTTAGACACTTGGCCCTTATCAAAAAAAAATGATTGCGATATGTTCATTTAATAAAAAGTTAAGTTTCAAGAAACAACGATTTGTATATGCACTGCCTGTTTGAACAAAGTATATTTTTTGATGTTTTTTCCTTCGTACATAAGAAAACTGTTAATATATCAAGCATCGCGGACGAAGTCGCGGGTATCAGCTAGTATTCAATATTAAAAGAAGTCTTGTATCTATGTTCCCTATATATCAACTCATCGATTAAGTGACACAATTATTTTACACCACTAGCACCTACACCGACAGAAAACGAGGTTTATCTCAACTTTAGGAGACGTTGACCAGATTAACTAATATGATGGTAACATGAATAGTCCACAGTTGCCAATGAGCCGTCAGTTTTAAGTCAGATTAGTTCATCTGTTTTGGTCATATTTTAAGATAGTGAGTATTAATAAAGCGATAACAAGTGGCCAAAGTTTATTGTTTGTGTCTGTTCAATTGCATTCGTATGGATTAAAAACTCGTTAGGTTACGTTAGTAAGACAATAACTGTTTGTCAAACCATTTCAAACTCGATCCTGCGTGTAAAACATCTTAATTAATATTCGCTTAAATATGTTTACTGTTTAAAAATTGATTTGATGTTTTAAAATGAGCATTAAATTACTTATCCTATTACTATACTTAAATAGACTTGATTAAATATTGTTTATTTTAGTTATCTTTATTTATAAATAATTTCTGGATTTAGGTAGTCGAACGATATGTGATAGTTCAGTTAGCTTTAATTCACCTTGGCCAAATTCATTCTAGTTACCTGGTTACTTACTAAAATTATACTTATAAGTTATATGACTATTGACATCGGAATCTGTGCTATTCGATTTTGAGCTGAAATAGTAATTTTGTCAATAAATATATTAAAGTTATTATTAAACCAGTTTATGTAGTTACTAGTTACGGAAACGCTCGCTCGAGCACCTGAAGAGACTGTTGGGATATCCTTTGAACCTCTTTATTTCTACACTAAATAATTAACCACACACAGTGACCCATATTAAAACCTTAAGTGCGAACGAGCTTAAACGCCGTTCAGTAGTGCCGAGTAATGCCCAGCTAGAAATAACATAACTGGTAAGTGCGGACCTGTTGTCATTTAGTGTCTTTTACATATTGATTAGTTTATGATTGTTGCGCAATTATACATGTTTTTTTTACAAATTTCCCAGTTCATTAATCAATTTTGGACATAACAAAAACTACGTTCCGTGATCAATTCGTAACGAATTCGAGTATAGAGACGAGTCTCGGGACGAGGCGTTGACCTCGGTGGCTGCCACCGTCGACTGGGAACGTAGCGCAATGCAGCGCAGCCAATCATCTATGCATCCTTTTCTCTTAGTATCATGATCATCTTGCGTCTCGCTTCCTATATAGCATCGCATACATAGGTACCAAAACAGCAGTACATCCTAGCTATCGAGTGGATTATTACCCTTATACGGAACGATTGGGAGAAGCTAGGGCTTCATTTTTTAACCATTTCTCAGAAAATACAGGCAGCCATATAAACACTAAATTAATTTAAGCATCTGCTGCCAAAGTCTGAGTGAATAAACACTTAACCGGATACTTTTACGGTCGTCGGTCTCCATAGTACAAAACAAAATAACATTTTATTTTTACCATCTAAAAGCTGAAGTGGTTTTTTTGAAGTTACTAAAAAGGAATAGTATTATAATTGCCGTAATTAAGTTTGCTCTTATACGTCTGTGTGCGTCATTAACTTTATTTAATCGAACCATTTTATACAAGCATGTACCGTATACATATTCTTATAGTCTTGAATTGGTGTCTTTGACAAGGTAAGTATTTTGCATAAAAAAACTAAGCGATTCTCTTAAATGCTAAGCGAGCATGTTTCCGCATTGTTTTGTAATTTGAGCTCACTAAATTCTTAGCCTTTTAACTCAAGTTTCCTCATTACTCTTCGAGAACATCTGTCGAAATAAAAAAATAAAAACATTCCAATAAGAATATGCGGAGTCTGTGTTGCAGATACAACGTATAGATTATTTATTTTGAGTAATAATAATAATATTATTATAATAATAATCTCCTTCCAGTACATAGCTACCTTTTATTATTGTAACTCCCTCGAGTCGACCTGTCTGACAACTGTAAGTTTGTGCTTACTGCTTAAGGTCTCTGGTGATTTCGTGATAAGGTTGTTTTTGTTGCGTGGTACATACGTTTGTGTGCTAGCTGTGCCCTGTGGTTTTAACTGATTTAATGTTTTATACATAGCTGTTTCATAAACAAGAAGCTATAATTATCATATTTCAATTACATGGGACCATTCACTAGAATTTAAAGTGAAGCGACGACGTTGTAAATAACAAAAACAATTATTATTCGTCTAAAGTTTGTCAGATAAGAGATAAAGTAGTATTATTGTAGAGATTACAATCGTAGCTTAAACTTATAAAGACTTACCTACTTATATAAGTAGATTATTTAGCGAATGATAAGTTAATTATGATATTAGTAGGTATAGACATTACTCAAAATAATTAATTTTAAACTTTAATTGTCAATTTATCCAAATTATATTGACAATTAACAGTAAAACCCGAACCCCTAAATCGATGTGTTCCAGTGAAGTGAAGTTTGTAGTCTCGAAACGACATATGTATGCATGTTGCCCCAGATCTTCTATATAACTTGACGAATGAAGTATCATTAAAAACGTGTTGATTATTTATAATATTGTAATACAGCAAACAGTGTACGAAAAAAATAAATTACATATAATTAATGTAATGCCAGCTTGTTATTCTATTGAAATAGTTTTCGCTGCACTGTGCTGAATACTATACTATTGACTACATTGTAAGCATTTTAATTGTTCTAAAATACATCAATTCAATACAGGGATTCAATTTCGTTTATTTTCATTTAATTTTGATAATATTTTAATATTATTACAATATAAAATTTAGTCATTCAAGCAGTCTTTTTCTTTATTTCTAAATATATACTATGCAATTTAAGTGTGTAATGTACCGACTACACGATTAAGTTATAAAATAATAATTTAATTTATTACAACAAATATTATTATTGCCAAAAATACTGAAACGAAACACATTTAAGGTAGATTAAGCAAAATCTCTTAATCGTCTACAATATTTATCGAACACTAACTTTATCATGATAAGGTGACATAGATATTATAAGTGTCCAGGCTATTTATAATGTTGAGATTTCAGACTTCCTTTCGGACGCTTTTATTAAATAAGAATATTTACAGTTGTATCACCAAAATATAAATAATTTCATACAGGTTATCTAGATATGTAGTTATATAATATAAATTGGTAGTTGACATTATTTTATTTGAGATAAAGAGTAACAACAATCTAAACCGGTGGTAATTTTACATTCACTTGAATCCTGTAACATAAATATTTAAAAGCACATATGCTTAGAGCCCGCTCGAATAAACTATGGTTTTGATTTTGTCCACATTAGCTGTAACGTAGTCGGATTAAAATACTCGTCGAAAAGTCGCTCTGTACCGCTTAAGGCACTAGAGCAGACAGCGACCCGATAGCCACAGGTGACCAGTATTAGTTGCCACGCACGAGATAATACATACACTTTACATACAAAGTTGAACATAGATTTCTAGACAATTCTAACATATCCTATTTGAAAAAACTGACAACGATCGCAATGAAATTTCTTAGAAAATTAATATGTGCAATATTGTACCATAAGTACCTACTTATAGTTTGCTTTAATCTTTGATATGTCTTGTGACACTGTGCACATATTAAAAATTAAATAAGATAATAGGATCGTTCTTTATACCATACCTCAACAAGCGGCTTAACCATTGAGCGCGAGGGGTGGTGGTGGTGGTGGTGAACTCTATGTTTTCAATGACGACATGTTTGCGAATACTGATTGGTTGAGAAGTTCAAATAAGAGTAACAAACAAACTCCCTTTCGGATTTATAAAGTTAGTACCACGAAATAAATTGTACCGCCAAAAATCTTTTGTTAAAAAATAATATATATTTTATGTAAGGGGACTATCCCTATCGAGCTGGTATCAATGGGATTTAGAATTCTGACGCGGTTTCCGTTAGTAAAATGTATGTATGACACTAGTTACACATTTAAATGTAAGAAAACTGCATTAGGACTATACAAAAGAGTAAAAACCGTTTATCGTCGATACAAACGTCTACGTCTAAACAAGAACGTAACAAACATAATAAACACAACTCACTGTGATTTTGATACCAATTCCTAAGCCCAAAATTGTAACCTGTATTTTTCTTTATCGTGATACCGCGCTTTGACGCTGCTGCGTATATTACAAAAATCTTTGTATACCAGGAAATTGGCCCGTTATCTGGACGTGATGTGGTGCTCGATAGTAAGACAATATTCTTGTATTATTTTAAATAATATTAAGTTATTTATAAAGCCCAATGCGATATGGCGCTGTCCCACTTTATGATAATCGAACATCGAAGAACCAGTACGTGTCCGATACAAGTCCGACTATTTTTCCACTCCACTAGGTCGTAGAGAACCGATTGCGATGAATATTTTATTCATAAACGCTGCAGGACGCTTCGCCGCAAGATAAATGTCGGATCCGTCCCATTATTTGCTAATGTTGTCTATAATTTCCTCCCATAAATTGCTAGATAGTCTAAAATTTTGAACACAATGTCTTGATTGAATAATATATATCGCATTAAATACCAAAAAGACGAACTCGCGATTCACTTGCGGTGAACTTGTACACTTTATTACGCGAATAATTATATGTTATATGACCGCCTCGTTGGTTTCCTGGTTAGCTTTTAAGGCAGCAGATCCAAAGGTCCTGGCTTTTTTGATTCTACTATAATCCTTACCTTTAAGATTGCCATTTTTCACCATCCCACACCACGCAAAGCAGATAAAGCATTATCCTGGTTCTGCGCTTTTAACTCTCCACATCTGTGTACGATTTGTTTACCATCGAATTCATGATACCTGTGATATCGCAAGCTCTTGTGATATATAAGTTATCTTTATAAAAAATATTACAGTATTATTAAAGAATAATACTGTTTTATAATAGATATTTAAGCTGAGCCCAGTGGTAAGAACGCGTGAATCTTAACCAATGATCGTTAGTTCAAACGCGGGCAAGCACCAGTGACATTCATCTGCTTAATTTGTGTCTATAATTCATCTCGTGCTTAACGGTAAAGGAAGACATTGTGAGTGAACCTGCATGTGTCTAAATGCACTGAAAATTTGCCACATGTGTATTGTGTGCCAACCAGCAATGATGCACAGTGGTGGATTAAGTTCGAAGCAAAAAAAGGGAGGAGGAAGGCCTTATCCCAGCAGAGGGACATTCACAGGCTATTGTCCTATACGCCATTAGCTCATAAATCTAAGAACGACTGACCACGCTTTAATAATATATCTTAATAAAGATAACAAACCATCGGGTAATCCTACAATATTAAACTCAGAGCAAGAGACAGCCTAATAGGCTGTCCACTGAACATCTTTGTGTTCCAACATAGTATCACACGTCGAAGTGTCATTTGAAATACAATCATAACGTCCTAAAATGCGAAGTGAGTCCCGAGGCAAGCGGGCAGCATACACAAACAGGTCATAATGACCAAAGTACAATGTACATAACGTATTAACCTATCCTTTTCTAGCAGTATGCTAATGAGCAGGAGTGACATATTAGTGCACGTGAGAAAATAGTTCGAGGGAGTGCGTGGGCACATCCGAATGTGTTCCTACGAGACCTGTTTACGGAATAAATATTTGTTAAAACACTATGTAATAAAACAGTCATGGTTAGTTTTTGGGATAACCTCAAAGTGATAAGTAGGTTTTTAAATAAATAGCAGTAACATATTACTTTATATCAGATACACTTATGTCATAACATAAGTGTATCTGATATAAAAAAAAAATCTAAATAAATCAAAGTTGGTTTAAATATTTCGTGGAGGTGCTTTGTGCGAGCCCGTCTGTGTAGATGCGACCCACTCAGATATCCCACCGCCAAACTGCCCTTAGTATTGATACTTACGATTATTGTGTTCCAGTTTGAAAGGAGCCAGTGTAACTGCAGGTACAAGGGAAATATTCAGTATTTAGTTCCCAAGGTTGATCTACGCGATGGTTAATATATCTGACATCAATTTTATGAGCGCCATTGGTCATTTACCATCAGGTGCCCCATTTGATCGTTCACTTACCTATTTTATACAAATATACATAAATATTTACTTATATTTTACATTTATTATTTATACTCAGAGCTATGGGTGGGTTTTTGTAAGATATACCTAATTACCAGTGACAAAGTTTACCATTGGCCCATATGTATCATTCTAAATAAAAAAAGACACATAAATAATCGTAATTTAATTAAAATAATGGTTTCTATACATCTCACAGCTGGGAAGAAATCCTTAAATTGGAAATGATAGGAAAGCGATATTTAATTAGTGTATAATAATGTTTAAATATATTACATTAAATTGTTATTGCGAGTCGTGTATTCGTAAAATGTTGTGACGACGTACTGACATTCCTACGTGATTTGAAAACAAACGAACACTTTCACATTCATCTTATAAAGCAATTACGTTTGAATCGATGACGTCATATTGTGAAATTGTTGCCAATCAAGCCGTAGTTTATACATATAAAATTTGAACAGAATGTAAATACAGATGTATCATTGTTAGGTCACCTAATTACGCAAATTGATTAATATCAGAACTGAGTGACCTTCGCTCGGCTCATACATAATTTGTTATAATATTATCTTTAAATAAATGTTTTTTTTTCATGATATCCTCCTACATATTTTATACTTAAAAATTACAAAACTTAAGCCAAACCGTTAGAGCCGTTTTCGAGGTAAACGAAATCAATTTATATACCATTTTTAAGTACCTATATATTATAATAATAATAATGTCCTCCAAACCGATGTCTTGAGCAGTTGGCCGATCTCAGGAGAGATCAGCCAACTGCTCAAGACATATTATTGTGCACAAGGATTACAACAATTTACAAGAAAATGAGAGGTGAAAGAGGGAACAAAATGTTTATAGTAAAGATTTCAATTTTATATTTGATAAATTATATTTGCATAGTAACTTCAATGTTAATTTACAAAAAAAAATGATCATCGACTATATTAGGTATATAATTTATTACATTATTGTCGTCGTCGTCGATCTCGTTGATGTAGATTGTAGGTGAAGGAATAGTACGGCTGTCTCCATTGCATTCTAAGCATGCAGCAGTGCAGTTTTATCCACTTTTCCTGTACCCACAAGATGCTCCGCATCCTGTTTTTCATCTGCAAAAAAATAATTTTTAGTAGTTTCTGGAGCTGGTTTCTGCGTCATTGTTTGCGGTATCAATATTTCGCATTCATATTTCCTACCCCATTCTTCTGGTGATATTTCTCTTTCGAGCCATGTTTGAATTTGCAGATTTACTCTTTTGAAGTGTTCAAAAGTGGCGGTGAAGACGGCAGTTTAAGGCAGGTATTTTTAGCAGTTGCTTTAAAAAAAGAGTTATATCTTAATAGAGTACCAGTTATTGGACTAATTTTCGTATTGTTGTTTTTTAGCACATATTAACATTATTGTATTAGATCCAAATTTACAAGAGAGATAGAGAATACAAGATTATCCTTATAGTGGTTTATTAGCCTCAATTTTATAGTTTTATCGTCTGGAATATGGTCAATTGTTACAATGCTTTTTATTTCTGCACGTGAATACTGGCAGTCATCGTTTTCTTCAATGAATTTGAAAATCTGCTCCATTGCTGCATCTACTTCTATTGAGACTTGTCTTGGTCTGTTTTACGGTACTTCTTAACGCATGTAACAATCCGCGTGATACTTAGCTTCCTGAGCTACTAAATCTAACACGCCTACAATTATTATATGGGTATTTATTCACTTATCAAATTTAAAATAGTTTTTTTGAAATCAGAAACATTTTTCTTTCCTTTCACATAAAAAGCACCTCATTCAATTTTAGGTAGAGGGCATGAGCAAGAATTATTACCTTATTTATTGATATATTTATTATTTATTCTATGGTTCTACGGTCGCTATTCGATGGTTCACCCATTTTGATACGAGGCCGTAACAACAAATATTACTGATACATATTAATAACTAAGCTTTATGTAATGATTTATATTATTAAATTTTGCTTTTACATTGTAACTTTTAGAATCAATTTATTATAAAATATACGATTGAGTATTCACAATTTTTTTTTAAAAGCGTGTAATATAAATAAAAAGTAATACTCTCTATGCGCCCCTATTTTATAAGTTAGTAAAACTCAATAATGTTCAGTAATTAACTGTTATCACACTCACTTGACGCTAATATAAACATTAATTGCAAATAAACAAAAATCTGTATTATTTTTTTTTCGGAGCGCACAAAAACAGCTCCGTATTGAGCATTCGGTTAGGGCTCGTGTTAACAACACCCTACAGCTGCTGTTGTCCCCTCTAGTCCCCTCCCCACCCCTCATCTTTATACCTGTAGTCCCTTGAGACCCAAAATCAAGTTTGTAATAGTTCTCCTTTATAAAATATAACTTTAAACTAATATAAATAAAGGAAAACTCTGATAATTAATAATTATTTATAAAAAAAAAATTTTTTAAACATTTTTTTTCTATATATCGACTGCATCTTCGGTCTAGTGGCTAGATATAAGGCCGCAGACTCGGTGGTCCTAGGTTCAATTCCCAGGTCGGGGCAATAAAAAGTTATTGGGATTTTCTATCAGAAAATTCTCAGTAGCAGCCCGGAGTCTAGAAGCCGTTGGTCCTGCGCCTGAACTCTTTCCGGTCGTGTCGGATTGCCGTCCCATCGGATAATGAGAGCTAGGGAATAGAGGCAGCACCCATACTTGTGCACTATAATATCTCCTGCGCAGTTGGCTAACCTCTCTGGAGATTGGCCGCCGTGACCGAAAATCGGTCTGGAGGACATTATTAAAAACACATTTCCAAAGTTTATAATATAAAGATTCATTGACTGGCCCTGGATTCCGAGGTATAAATCTTTCGGCACTCCACTAATAAGAAATGCTCATTTCGATATTATAAGATAACATTTGACATTTCCATAATTACCTTATGTTTAAAATTCATACAAATTCTTTAAAGTCATAATATTTTTAGAGATTACACGCGAGGAAACTAGGTGGCGCTGTACGTAGTTAAATCGCGCTAGCGTTTGCATTTTCCAAATGTACGTATAGTAGCGTCTCGAAGGAGCTTACCCATCGGTTCAGTAGTTTTTGAGAATTTTTGCAGACTGTTAACCAAGCTATTTATGGCTTGGAAAACGGTTATATTATAATTGAAATGTGTTAGGGACGAGTCACGAGACACTTATTATGTAAATGTAACATTTGCTGACTCGGATTTAGTTAAATAGACGGTGTGACACCTACTAATCGAAGTCTGCGTGTTCACGGTCTGAATTGTATTATTTGATATGAACAACAGAAATTCATAAACGCTGCGTTGCTGGCTTGTTTTATAGATTCACTATCTTAATTTATTATATAATCGGTAGACTATCAAGTGGCCCACCTGATGGTAAGTGCCAAGTGGTCAGGGTCACCACCGCCCATAGACATTGGTTACAAGTTGGTTACATTAGCTACAAGATGTATCATTACTTACAGCAGCCCCAATGCCACACCAAGCTTGGAAACCAAGATGTTATTCCCCTTAATATGTAGTTACATAGGCTCAGCCATCTTCGTACCGTCACATAACAATACTTGCTGCTTGGTGATGGAATATGAGATAAGTGGGTGATACCTATCCAGACGAGCTTGTGTAAAGACACCACCAAATAAACCGTATGATACATTTTTTAATGATTTATTAATATTGTACCATTTCCAAAATGTTAATATTTGCTATAATATATGACTGAAAACAATTTATCATTTACAAATCATTATTTTTTATTAAATTATATTAAAAACAGACTGACAAAATCGACCCTATACATATTAGCGACATTATTTTATGAGTATATTTTAATGACTCTTGTATCCTCGTTCGTCTCTACCTCTATTCAGGTCCTGCGAACTAAACCCACAGCATTACGGCGACTCAATGAAGTGATCGCAATGCCCCTATGATTACGAGCTGCGCATGATTTAAGTTATCCGCTTCTGTGTAATTTAAACCTTATTGCCGTATAATAAGGTGCAGTTAAATTACTTCACATTAATCCTCGTTACAAAAGCATAAGGGCTCATGTACTCTGGTAGTTATTTCCTTTAAACAATGCAACGCGACGGTCACGGGAAATGCCCGCGGTAATGGCGTAAAATGTTCCCCATTCTTGTGTCCCGTCTTAAAATAAAGCCATGAGTCACTCTCCTTTGTCACGCTGACCACACCTGTTGAATAGATATTTATAGATAAATACTTTCCGAGTGTTTACTTACAATGTGGACACGACTTTAGTGTATTGTTTCTATGCGGCTCTGTTATCATCCTATATCACCTTATATAAATAAAATCCGATTATATATATTATGGTATAATTTGCTTTTCCATAAGTCACACTTGCAAAAAAGTAAACTTAGCTTGAATTCTCGTAGTTCACATATAGCATAATGTCAATATTTTAGGAGCAGAATTAGTAATAGATCAAAATGCAATTAGGTGTACAAACTAGGTGTACTCCTCTGTATAATAACGATCGGTGATGTAGCCACTAACATGCAACTCTTGCGTCATCGCGAACGAGAATCAACTTGCAATGTTTTAATCGCTTTAGAGATATAATATATTTACGCTGTCTAAACATAAGATCGTTATCCGTTTTGTTTCGCTGACTCTTACGAAATTTTGGTTATGCTGTACTAGTTTCATCCTTCGACGTTCGAAACTTAAAATACCTAGTCTTACCTAATAAAAAATTCTAGTCAAAAATCGATTAAAAAAACCTAATGGAAGTGATTCCCATCTCCATTTCAGATTCTAAGAGCTTACAAGTTATACTACTAACCGCCAGCTTCAGAAATGGTAGCGAAATGACAAACTAGCTTACTATTGAGATTAACTTATCCGACTAAATAGAGAATGCTAGTTAGTCGATTATTGCATCATCGGCTGCTATCGACCAATTAGGTACTATAAAAAGTAACTATTTTGATCTTTGATCAGTTTTGGTCTCATTGAAATGACCAATTAGATTTATTTATGACATATTACTTATTGAAATGAGTTATTTGGATATTTGGCCATTTTTAAGCAAATACAAAGGTAAAAGATTTAATGAGTATTACAGTGTATTTTAATTATACTATATGTTATAATGCTTAAGGAATTTTATGGCCAAAAATAAAAATATAATGTTCAATACATTTTTCACACATTCGTAGAGAGATTCGCCGATTGGAACCACGACCATAAACTAGTCATAAATATACAGATATTCTTAATTTAAAAGTTAAATTTCTTTTGGGATTAACGGTCTTCTTGGCTACCAAGAAAAACAAATTGTGTGATCTTTGTATTTTTTTAGGTAACGCGGTGGAGGAACTGTTTTAATTTTATCTTTTACTGCTTTTTGTCGAAATCAATGCAGCGTTCAATAATTAATTTTGAGTTTGTAAGCTAAGGATTGCTTTAATATACACAACATTACAATATTGTATTATTATGTTCGTATGTATTTTTAAAATGCTGACAAAATTTTCATCAAACCAAACTTCACAGATTAATAAATAATCACAACTCATAACAATGTTGTGTTCGGACCATGTCAAATTCCCACCTATGAGATAATTACTCAAGACCCACCGAGACTCCCGAGCGACGCCGGAAATGACACGGGTTATCGAAAATCGACACCTATGTATATCAACTCGATTTCCCACCGCTTCTAATTATTATAAATCGGTGCATTATGAAAAAGTCATTAACTTAACAAAAACCTTCGCGGCTCGTAATTAAACCTTTCTAAGATTAATGTCTGTGATAAAGTGTAAATCCTTGATAATTATTAAATAGCGGATAATAAATTCAATGAGGCAACGTTCCTTCCGATTCTTTGCTTATTCATTACTTAGCTTAAAACATATAATCTTTTTATCTATTTCATAAAAGTCTCAGAATGAGGGTGTCTTTAGTCTAGGTCGCCATCGCCAGGTGCAAATCCCACGGTCGTGTGTTCTAACGTCCAAAAATCTTTAAAAAAATACCTGGGGAACTATTATACAATCTAAATTATTTGCAATATAATTACACACATCATCAGTTTTGTTGTTATACTCAAGTTATCAATTGATAATTTCCATTTGTACATTCAGAGATCTTTGTCAATGTCTTATATGCTGCACTAGTAATCAATGAGGTAGATTCAAATAGTCCTCAAGTAATAGCTTGTTATTGATCACTCAGTGTAACAACGACGCCGTGTTTTATAAATAGTCTCGCGTCGCATTTGCAAAATATTTATTTTACGACTAATGATTTTAGAATAAGTAAATATTCGGATGACCATAATTAGTATTATAATGATAATTTGACTTAATTAATTTGCATGTTTTTGCTCATATTTTTTATTAATAACACTAAAGCTTGTAAATAGAAACCGAAATTGAACAAAAAAGGTACTGAACTGTTTTGTTTTTGCCTCAGCTTACTTGATAATCACCAAATCCACTAATAACAAACAACAAGTCGAGTCGCCTATATTGTTAAAGAGTTTTATTTAGCTTGCTATGTTTGTTGGTTTATTTATTTATTATTCGTCTGAATAACGCGTTTTGTACTTAGTTCCGTTAAAATACATTCAACTGATTATTAACCAAGTTTTTTTATAGTTTTATTCAAACAGATATTGAATACGGGCCGTGATTATAGAAATGAGCATTGTCATAGATTCCCATAGCCCGTTTGAAACCCCATAGCGCCACCCATTCCGAGAAATAAAGACTAACCATGGGGCCATGTAAAATATGCCGTAATACGGGACTTGCTATTTGTAACCATATTCATATCATAATATGATATATGTACGACATAATCACTAATATAAGACATTTTAAGAAACCTTTCTTAACTAGGTATTATATAAAATAAAATTATATTATATAAACTTCAAGAAAAATTAAAAACATATTTTTCGTCAAACACTATTTCAAAGTTTATATTTATCCTTGTATCATTTAAGATTACTAAAAATATATAATATATATATCTACTAATGCAATAATAAACCTGCACGAAAAACTTAAAAACATGTCGTCATAATACCACAGACTATAAATATTTTATTTATCTGTGCTTGACTTAGCGTGACTGTAATTGAAAGTGCAAACTAACCATAAGTTATACATGTATGGTTTTCAATTCCCAATTTAAATTATTGTTATAATATTAATTAGACTTTCTACCGAAGTAATACTGCTTTCACTAATACAGTTAAATGGTAACAAGAGTTTTTAATATCTGAACGAATTCGATGCTTGAAATAATGCATGTATTAAAATTAATTGCGTGGGACGCATTAGCGTCCGAACTTAGTTTTATGTATAAATATATTTTAAAGCCTCATTAACATACTTAAATATACGATAAGTTTTAATAATTGATAATAATTTTTATATTTTTTCTTTATAATCTGCAAAACGTTAATGTTTTCAATAGAATAATAATAAATAATAATAAACTTCACACGCGTTTAACTTTTGTTTGTCTGCTTCATATACTTGACCACATTTGTTGTTGTTTATAATACAGCCCTGCTCGTTATGGTAATAAGATGAAGTTTTATAGCGTACTAGTTTCGTTTTATTTTTTTGTTAATGCGAGGAATGAAACTTATAACATACGAAAAATACTTTGCCATATATGTATATAAAAATAGAAGCAAAATTGTTCACGTTTTATTCACAAGATATATTAAAATAATGGTAGTATTATAAACTGGCGCGTTATCTGATGAGAAATATTGTTGTTTTGCTTAAAAATTTTAGATATATTCAAAGGTAGCGAATAAACCTTAATGTTGTGATATGGATTACAAACGATATTCTATGTTGTCAACACCGTTACGTACAAGACAACTCGTTCACGGTCAATCTCGTTAGCGAGCAACGCCACGCCATAAGCCGCACGCTGACGCGCTCTCTACATACTTGTTTTATTCTATTATATTAATTTATGTTCTAGAAATAGTAAAATTATTAATTTAATTATCTAATATCTGTTCTCCTACTCACGGCTTCGCCTACGTTATACGTACCATGTATTAGAACCAGGGTCGGATTAACCACGTAGCAAAAGTAGCAATTGCTACGGGCCCCGCGCAAAAAGGGGGACCTGCAGGGGCAAGTTATGAGTAAAAAAACATATTTTATTAATTTTAAAGAGATTTCCTTGCATCAGAGGATAGATCTGGTATTTTGAGCCAATTATATTATAAAAAATCGGTTATTTACTCACGAAACAACGAGAAAAAGAAGTGAGATCAAGGGCCCTTCGAATGAAATTGCTACGGGCCCCGCGCTTGTTTAATCCGCCACTATTTAGAACAATAGTATAATAATTGTGTGTATGTCTGTTAGTTTTACCTCTTCACCTATAGCTACCTCTTCTTATTTAATTTGTTATTTTTTATATATAACATCGTCTTTATTTTATTATTTGGCCACAATATTTGTACTAATGTAACACTGAACGTTACGTTTTATTACATTTTCGGTTATTATTTTGTTCAATGTAAAAGGATATTTAAAAAAAGTCAATCTATAAAATCAATCTATACTAATATATAAAGCTGAAGAGTTTGTTTGTTTGATCCGGCTAATCTCAGGAACTACTGGTTCGAATTTCAAATGGTGTTGTATAGTCTTTTTAACGAGGAAGGTTCTAGGCTCATTTTTCTTAATTGTATTTTTATTAATTAATTATACGCGGGTGAAACTGCGGGGCACAGCTAGTCCTTTATAATCGTAAAGTTTAATAAGGAAACGAATTAAAAATATCAGACATGTATATTGTATATACTACTTGGGTCGGTGTAAGTAACGAACATCATTGTTTCATTAGACAATTAATATGTTTTATGAATAACTAGCGACCAGCCCCGGCTTCGCTCAAATAGCAGAGTAAATATTTCTAAAAAAGAGAGCGGGACGCGGGGCGCGGTTGCATCGCGCGTTAGTATGACCGCTTGAATTTATTTAGTGCGCGATAGTTTTAAAATTACGGTACCTCCTGAGGTATTAATTTAAATTGGGTGGTGTAAAGGGCAATTATAATATACATGAAAGGCTTAAAGTAAATAACGTATTTAATTTCATAAGGATTAATATTATATCTGTTTTTATAGCTATCCATTTATCACATTATTATGTAACCATTTATTAAAAAATAAAGTGGGTATAGTTAGCTATCCTTAAAAGATAGACATATGCCATCGCGGACTTTTCTGTAGATCTATGAAAGGGGAACAATTTCATCATACATTATTTTGTTATAATTCAAAATGATTTTACGGCGTTTTCGATGAAAGCTCCCAAACGGCTCGTTTTTTCCGACTTCTTCAACAATTATCGTCATATTTCAACAAATTTACAGAACTAAATAATGAATTATACACGTAAACCTTTTTATTGAATCACTCTATCTATTGGTGAAAACCGTATGAAAATCCGTTCAGTAGTTTTTTAGTTTATCGCGTTCATACAGACAGACAGGAAACTCGGGGGACTTTGTTTTATAATATGTAGTGATATTTTCATCTAAAATGAATGTTTAACAAGTAGGGTGCAGCTTTCATTTTCCCATATTATCGTAACCACAGAAATACAGAAATCCTTTCAACTGATTCCAGAAATACGATCCGGCTTTCTGTATCCCGCACCGCAAGCCATTCGCTTACAATAATTCGTAACTGATACCCGTTCGGTTTGTTTCAATCCTTGCTCCTATAACACACACCCTGCGTAATATTCCCCTTATCAATTTAGCGTATTCTCACGGAACCCGCCTGCTCAGGTAACACCTTACTACATTAAATCTCCAATTACATAACACACTTTATAATAATATGTAATACTTATATCATAAAATATAATGTATGTCATTTAGGTGCATCATATCCCATTAAAATAATCAAAGTTATTTTTGGATCATGTTGTAGTACCGATGACAAATCGATATAAAGGTGTTGTTGAATGTGTTAGAATGCATTTTTGAAATAACTGTTCGTTCAGTCGAGCAACCATTATATAGATAAGATTAACCGTTGAAGCTCACTGAGCCACTGACTCAGGATCGGGACGGCTATCTCGGTTTCGGTATTAAAACGAAAACAATCAGACGTGTTTGAAAGATTACAAACACAAAGAGTTGTTGCTATAGAAAAATAATTTATCTGACAAAATAGAATTTAAAATTTACTCGGTGGTAGAGCTTTGTGCAAGCTCGTCTGGGTAAGTGGGTTGGTACCACCCACTCATCAGATATTCTACCGCAAAACAGCAGTACTTTGTATTGTTGTTTTGCGCTTTGAAGGGTGGTTGAGCCAGTGTAATTACAGGCACAAGGGACATAACATCTTAGTTGGAGGCGCATTGGCGATGTAAGCTATGGTTAACATTTCTTACAATGCCAATGCCTATGGGCGTTGGTGACCACTAACCATCAGGTGGCCCATATGCTCGTCCGCCGTCCCATACAATAAAAAAAGAAATATTATCTAATAACATTTAATAATAATAGTAATCGTGCAAAATAATATTCTAATGTTGAAATTATGAGTTGATTCTTCATGAGAGATCTCTTAATAGTTAATACCGCTCTTCAAACGTCATCCCGGAGGTGTTTCAAATGTTGGCGAATCGTCTGCAGTATTTCTCGTATACAGTACAAGAAATGCGGTGGTTCAATTTTGAGTTAGTTTTTATCTTTAAAAAATTCTTCCTACTCGATCCGACATTCTACAGATAACATTTATACCTAGACATTAAAATTATATTATTCATCATAAAACCAATTTTGACGATACGAACTCAGGACAGGTAACGAATTTGAAAAAAAAACTCTCTAAAAAAAAGTTAAAATTCGTTCGTAGGTTTTGATTTATTTTTTATATTTTTTATATACTAATTTCTATATTCTTAACCTTATAATCGTTTTAGTTGTTTTGATATAAATGTAAAAAAAAACGTAGTTTGTGTAAAAATAACGATAACAAAGTTGACCTGCTTGTAATCTATTGCTGGCTTATAAGACCACAGATCCCAAGTACCCGCGTTTGAATTACGTATTGGGCCAATAACCCAGTTAGGTTAGTTTTTCTATAGACAAATTCTCAGGAGTAACTCGGAATTTGGAAGTTATTAATGCCGCACTCTGTAACCACGCCTTACGTGGTCCTAGAATACATGCCATTCTAAATCAGATTCATAACAATCTTGTGTACCCCATGATTATGATATTACAATGTGACAAGTGTGAGTGTCACAGACCAAATAGCAATGTCGAATATTTAACGATTATCCAATAGCGGAAGTTCGGCGACGTGCGCCCGCGCCGCGTCGCTGTCGAGTCGCGACCGTACGAAACGCGCTCTTGGCCATACCGACAGCACGACAGACATACTAAATAGAATATGGATTTAAGTTACGAGCGAAATTATTTTTCAAACAACTAGATAAAATATAATATTTCAACTTGAAATAACTTCAAATAACCCAAAATATATTATTTTGGACTTTTCGTGCAAGGTTTAAAGCTACTTATGTATAAGGCAATAACATACCTACTTAATTTTAGTACGAACATGAAATACTCTACCTCATTAATAACATAATATTATCTCATATATTTATACACGAAATATACAAAACTAATCCCATGTGGTGTTTATGTTTTGGCGAATCTCGTAGTGAAGACAATTATGCTAAAATATATATTATATACATTGAAGCATTATTACATACTTACGTAGGAAAAAACCACCAATTTATCAATTAGTTTAAATTAAGTCAACTATTTTTCTTGCCATTCAATTTGCAACGAGTGACAACCAGAAAGTTCAAGGTGTAATTTTAAGTTGGATACTCATTTGTTCGTCTTCGAGTCGCCGAAAATGTTCGTTTAAATGTCAAACGGAATTATGGATTTATCGGACGCTATTAAGCAAATCGATTCTATTATATTATCCAGCTGGCTTATATACTTAATAACTCGTGATGACGATGAAACCTCTAATTAACGATTATTATAACGAAATGATTAAGATAACACTTCGAGCTGTCATTACATGAACCGGTGACAGGCAGCGTCGCGGCAACAATAGGGTGAAACATGATTGACTAACCAAGAGTGCAAATTTATAAAAGTTGTTGCTAATGATGTAAGCTATCTAGTCCTGCGAGGTTGCTGGGTCATTACAAATAACCCTGTATAATCTAGTAAGAAAGTACCTGAATGTAGAAAACATACGAATAAAATCAATACGAAGAATATTTACCAAAATGTAAACGGTATATTACAATCGCTGTACGTTTATATTTGTACCGAGGTCTTGAAAAAACTACGCCCGCGCCCGCACGATTTAGGTATTACAATATGTAAAAGCGACTCCGCCTAGCCACCTAGAACACTTGTATTATGCTGTCAATTCTTTTATGCTATGAATGAATACTACGCATTTTGTTTCGAATTTTAAATTGCATCCTTTTAGTTATCTTGTTTTAAAACTGTCTGCCTTTGAAAACATTTTATTTTAAAACTGCTAAAGTTGAATGCACCTAACGTCTAGGTTGCTTGCCAGAAAAAATATGTTTATTTGGTTCAGCGAATTCATATCATGGCAAAAACATCCTTATGTAAATATAATAAAGAGTAAATTGGTGTAATTTTCATTAAAACTTGACAATAGCGTGTTGAGTATTTATTAGGGGTGACAGTATACAAAAATATAGTACACAAAAAACCATTAAATAGAAATTAAGATACACACATAACTTAACAAAAATGGGAAGTTCAAAATATTTTAAATTTAAATAGATATTATAAATCAATTACAACAGTTATCTTACAATTAATCTGCGGTCGTTACCTTGTCAATTAAACGATGTCTCCTAAATAATTGATATGAAACAAAAAATGCAATGCCAATACGTTTCCTCGGAAATATTAAATTAAAAATATATTAAACTTCTGTGATATTATTATAGGTACTTGAGAGCATAAAACACATAATATGTTCAAATAGCAATGTCTTACTTATTTATTACTAGTAGCTATATATATTTTAATTGCAGTAAATTAACTGTAACAAAAAGGGCTCTGGTACTAACTAGACTTGAATAAATAACAATAAAAATGACAGGAGTACACACAGGAGGACAGCTTCAAAACTTTTTGTTATAAGTATAAACTTATATAAAAATATATACCAATTATAGGCTAACTATAATTAAATACAAATAAAAATTAAAAATAATTACTATACAAGTCGTGACCGCGTGGAATGGTGGCAAGAATGCTAGCACCATTTCCCCTTTGAAACGCAACTCCGATTCTCTGGGCGAAAAATTAACCAGACCTCCTGTCACCAATTGAGGCAATAACACGGGCTCTAATATTTTGGCAGTAATTCGATTTTGATAAAATTATATAACATTACACAGATTATTGAAATAAAAGAAAATGTGTTAACGATTAATTAAACCTAAAAGAATAACATATTTTACATTATATTTTTCCGAGGGAGAAGCACGATCTATCCAGAGATTTATTATGTAAAAATTCATAAAAATTAAAGCAGTGGCAGCCCTATGGGATGCGTGTGCGCCGACAATGGGTGACTTTTTTATCTGAACACGTCTGAATTGCACAACACCGCTTATGTCATGGGAGCTTCTTCAGATTAATAGATGATCGTTAACTATATATGTCATGTATCTGTTATTTTGTTAGTAGTTGAAATTAATAGAAGAATACTGGCATTACAACTTAATATAATAATTACAAGTTTTGTCATAGAAACAAAACTGTAATATATCTAAAATCCTTCGAAGATAGCCACTAAACCGATGAAGCAGAAAGTAAAATTAAGCCATGGTTACACATATAACACATACAATATCAATTTATTTCCATTTCGTATTCACTTAAAACGATACTCCCATTTACTTAAACAGAATGAAGTATAGAGTTTATACAATACATAAATGATAAATGTAAATAACTACGTGGTATAAATATAGTTATTTAATGGAAAATTCCATGTAATTGTTGGTCTAGTAGAACAAGACGAGAACAAGTCAGAAAGGTTTTCAAGCCGTCAAATTGTAATTCAAAACAGGCTCTTGTTAATGGCTTACGCTTAGAAACGCTTAATTATGGGTGCAGGAGGACTGAGCAAATATTCAAGCGCTACTTTCGTTGACATCATGCTAATCGCTAAATGAAACAACGTATTCTCAGCGCGTCTCCTTTAACCACTGTTTCCTTATAGGTTTAACCGAATATACCTGCAGTCGTGGCCCTGCTGGCATAATGACAATGATCTCTTGACTGATATCGATAGAAGAAATATTATAGTGCACAAGTGTGCGCAAACACAGTCATCTCTTATAATCCAACATTTTCATAGAGATTGCGCAGAACGTTGGTTCTTTAATTTATTTCTACGGTACGAGACTGTAAGCGCTAAAAACTCCAAACTACTGAAAATTTGTACTCAGAAGACACAATAACGTTTATTTGGAGAGATCTGAGATCTTCAAACTTACAAGCTAGCTTCTTAACCAATGAATTTTATCATTATATAAATTACATGTTATATATAAGTTGTAACTTTAAATATCCATCGTTAGCGTCATGAGCGATACTAAACTGGAAATAATCCGTATACTATACTGTTATATAAAGCAGTCATATTATAATATAATATGTTACTATAATACATGTAACAGATTTAATCCATGAGAAGAGATTTTACCTTGTATGGTATGGTCTATCACAGGACATAGTGTCATCGAACTACATGTCAAACACGGAAAATGTAAACGCATTGCACATGTAGGCATTATAAAATCTCAAAATCTAAAAAAACTTACAAATATTTCAAAAAGTGAAAAATCCGTCATATATTCTTACTTTCGGCTACTAAGATGACTAGAAATTAAAAAGATACAAATAATATTATCGGTGTTTACAGTGTCTGTAGGTGCACGAATCGAAGCAAGTGCACCACGGACGGGACTCGGGAGTCTCGGTTAAAGATGTCGGTTGTTATTAATGTTTTCACATATTGCCCAACTAACGGCGCGTCTGGTTGCGCAACCGCCTCTACTAGAATAGAATACGTCGAACCCTGCACTTCTCTGTCACAATGTCTCCCGTTGTTTTATCCAGGGAACGAGTCTTGCGACATCAATTTGGAATAGAGATTTACATTTTCACCACTATCATAGAAATTATTCGTATATGACTGAGCCAAATATCGCGGACATTATTCGAATGTACGAATGTAGTTTTTGTACGCACTGGTCTTGGTTGGGTCTAGTTCTGTCTGTAAGTTAAATGTTAATAGTTAATACTCTTTACGAAACTTTTGTCTAAAAACTTATCTTCCCAGCTATCCATGTACCGATGCAAATAAACTTGATGGCAAAGATATACTCCATATTAAAAAATATTTCATCATTAAAATGTTGGCCTCATCTGCGATAATTTATATTAAATTCGGCCTCTTGGACGCTACTACACATACGCTAGGCGGTAATCAAACCTCAACGGTTTATGAACAAACATTAATAACTTAGTAATTAATTTCGATTCAAAGTAATCAATCGATGTTTGAAAACTGTGATTGATTGCACGTTGAGCGCGCGTAGGCGGCCACGTCCTAATAACATAACTTGTTTATATTGTTCACCAAATACGCTTCAGTGCCTCATTCATTAGTTTTTTTTAAACAATTTACAATAATTATTAATGACTGTTAATAACTTCATAAAAAGCTACTCCTGCCTAGTTGTTGTATTATGAGGATTGCAAATGAATAAACAATAGTTGGGTCGCTCTTCAAACTGCAACACGGCTATACTGAGAATTGCGGTCAGAATGAGGTAGAATAATAATTGATGAAGGGGTGGTACTGAGACATACATAGGGGCGTACCAGCAGTCAAACTCATCGACATCACCCTATAGCAGTGTATTAGAAGTAGAATCATAAAACATTAAGCGAGTATCGGTCGCGCGGGCCGCGGACGATCGTGAGGACCGAGGTCGCGCGGGTTCAAGTCTGTCTCTATCGACCATCACGACGCAGAACTGTCGTGACGCTTTCATGACGATTTTGACTTCGTTCTGCATTCATATACATATATATTATATACCTCATATCTAAACATCGACGATACTGTTTGCATATTTTTAAATATATCTTATAAATCTTCGAAATACTCACTATAAATTTATTTTTGTTTCTAATAAACCTAACTAATATACATCATTATTTAGGTACATATTACGTACATGATAATAGTAATAAATAATCAAATGTAATTATAAAAAGTTGTAATAATAGTGGTTATCCTTTCATAAAAAGAAACATTTTTTAAATTAATTTCAGAGTATTATATAACAAAAACTTTAATTTAATAAAACGTGGCAATTATTTCGTACAGTACAGTAAAGGGGCCTAAACAAGTGGTTTTTATGTTAATAGAATAGAATAGAAAATAATAATCAATGTATTAGATTGACATTCGCGTTAGACATGTAATAAGTGACATTGGCCCTGTAATGTAACAGCCTGTGAATTTCCCACTGCTGCGCTAAGGCCTCTTTGGGCTTCTTTTTTGAGAAAGTTTGGAGCTGATTCTACCACGCTGCTCCAATGCGGATTGCTGGAATACACATGTGACAGAACTTTAGTCAAATTTGTCACATGCAGGTTTCCTCACGATGTTTTTTCCACCGTTAAGTATTTCGTATTAATTATATTAGTATCGTATGAATGCGCGATACACTTATGATCCTGAAAAACCAATTAAAAAGTTGTGCAATTTTCTTGAACACTTAATCCGATTACAAGCGAGCGTCGCGTTAAGGTGAAAACGGGTTAAGCTCTTTTTAATTATCACGATGAACGAGTTTACATTCAAGCTGAAGATTATCTTTAATATGTAGGGCTCTAAAAGCGTTTCGGATCGTAATCGCAATAATCTCCCGACCTGATACACTTGTAACAATTATAAACCCTAAGCAGGCACTTATACTATGATATGATAATGCGACACCTTCGTTATTCATTGTGAACAAAAATTATTAAGATCAAATTGCAATAGTTTACACAGGCTTATAACACTCGATACCAGCTTCGCTACCGATTTATCAATATTAGCCTCGAAAGGTCGACGTCTTCCCGTGTAAGGGTAAAACCTGCAGTCTTTTGTTATTGAAACTCGCGTGAAGGTTTCTGACATAATACTATCATCGTACAGAATTATCTCTAATGCAACAAACACGAAAAATGTATATTTGTATGTCCGGTCGTTAATTACGTAACAAACATCGCCATAACCTGATTCCAATAAACGTTACTACGAGAATCGGATCAATATTTTTATTTTTACTCACAAAAAACTACTACTAGTCGTAGTAACAGCCTGTGAATGTCCCACTGCTGGGCTAAGGCCTCTTCTCCTCATTTGAGGAGAAGGCTTGGAGGTTATTCCACCACGCTGCTCCAATGCGGGTTGGTAGAATTCACGTGTGACAGAATTTCAGTGAAATTTGACGCATGCCATTTGGTTTCCTAGCGATGTTTTCCTACACCGTCAAACACTAGATGAATTATAATCACAAATTAAGCACATGAAAATTCAGAGGTGCTTGCCCGGGTTTGAACCCACGATCATCGGTTAAGATTCACGCGTTCCTACCACTGGGCCATCTCGGCAAATAACTACATTATAAATGATTGCCAGTTTCGGATAATGTAATACGGATTACTTACTTTAAATAGAACGGGGCTAATTGTATTAACAAATTATTAGAGAAATCTATAAATGACGTGTGTGTCTGGCTACTTCATTAAGGCTTCTTAAAACAACCTGATATGTATTGATACGCATTCAACCATAACAGTAAGTTTGAATTAATTGCGTTAAGATACAATAAAATGCTGGATCCAGAGAATATCAATGTATTCTAATGTATTTATAAACCTCTAGTGTTCAAGCTTAATATTCTTGTAATACTTACATGCGTATCATTGAAGATTCAGAAAAGACAATACACCATTGATCGTTTTAAAAAATACGAGCACCTACTCGCGAAATTCGACCACAATAACTCCAAACAATTGCTCTAAATGCTAATCTTTAATTAATCTAAATAACGTGAATGATACTAATTAACGTTCTGCTTCCAAATTTTTTATTGATAAAGCTTAACACGACAAGAGGTACCGATAAAAGAAAACAAAAAAAAACGGTCTCTGCCTTTTTGTTTACAGATGTAATAATGAAATGAGTTTCATAACGAATAAAGGTAAGCTGGGTTGAGATAACAACCGAAGTTGCATATAACACCTAGTTTAGAAATATGGCGCCAGCGACTCATTTTCCAGTAATAGAAAGCTCCTGCGCCACTAACAGATGGACTAGATTTTTTCTAAATTACTACCATCGGCCATTTTCTTTCAAACTTTCATAAACTTGTGGTACAATATTTACTGCAAGACCGGTAGTACGTAAAAATAGCATTTCTATGACTTATTAGTCTATTTTTATTTCTGAGTATACGTCATCATTTTCGTCGTAATTCAAATCACTGAGTGATTAACATACTATTTATAATTAGTAAATAAATATTAAAATAATAACTTTCCAAGGAAAAATACCAAACTATATTTTAGGTATATATAAAAAAAAACTTTTTACATTTTTACTAGATCTCCGACCCGGCTTCGCATGCGAGAGGATTTCATTTTATAATATGCGATGATTCTGAAATATTATTCGTATATTGTTTATATTATTCACCCGGAAAAATGTAAAAAAACAGATAGTTAACAGAAGTCAGAGAAAATCTCTCTCCGAAACAATAGTATTGAAATTAAAATTACAAAAAGGAATATTAAAATTAAACTAAGAACTCGTGTAGGCAACAGCTGATTTTTTATCTCAAATATCATGTGAGTTTACACGTTTGTTACAAGCTTATGCTACTTCCAGTATGTTCGTGTACGTGTTAGCAGTATGTTGGTCGCAATTTTGGGAAAAAGATTTATGTGTTTGAACACATACATAGAGTTAACAAATATACATATATGAGAAGCGGCGGTCCATATATTAATTTATTGAAATTGACGTTTTAATGAAGCTCCAGATTATAAACTACATTCACGCACTGCATAAAAAGAAGTACTCCAGCGTTTATTTGTTTTTCATTTATTTATTTAATTATATTACATGTATTCACGATGAAAGCTATTAAGGGCATCGCTCCCATATTACTAACCAATTTGAAGTGGCAGCAGATAACATGAATATGTTAAGAAGTAACATTTAATTTATATAATTTCATACACGTCAGTGACCACTTAATTAATTCCGTGGTCTTTAAACTGATCACGATAGTACAAGACTGTCGATTTCAAGCTTTCGATAAAACTCAACGCAATATTTATTTTATTTATCTTAATATAAACTGAAAATAGATACAGACATAACACAACATAAATACGATGAGTCGCGTTCAACTGAGTGATTGAACTTCATAACCTTTAAAAATAAATTTAAGGATAAAAAATTGTAGATTTTATATAAAATAGTAACGTCTAAATTGAATGAACGTTCTGTACAAGAGAAAAAAATAGAATATTTAGTATTATGCATACAAGCTTGCAAAATAAATAATGAGCAATATGTAATGAGATAATGGGACGTTCTAAGCACAGTGCGCAATTAGTTTTTTCATTTCTATGCTGAACAATCTGATCATCGACTTCTAGTAGCGAGCATCTTTCTAATTAACCCTCCACTTTATAAATGTTATAACGATTTAGTATAGAATCTTAAAAACAGCGCTCATATCCATCTAAAAGAAGTAAAACTATTTGAAAACCTTGTCATGTTGTATGCTTACAAATTGGAAAGCATCAAATCTGTCCCAAAGTGTATTTTTAAGTACCGACTCCCTAATAATCAAAGCGTGATGAATCGTAGAAAGAGGTCGGCGGAGAGGCCGTCGACCGCAGTACGCGGGAATGCAGCGATCGCATCGGTTTTCATTCTAATAACCTTTATTTATAACTATCGCGATCATGTCATTAATACATTATTAAATATTGATTTTATGTTCTTACTTTAATACAGGATGTCTTGTAACTATCGCACCTAACTTATACAAACAACAATTCACACAACAAAACAACTTAACAAGAGACAGCGAATCGGCTCCCTCGATATTCGATGTTCATACTGTCACTTTATTTACAAAAACAATGAAACAAATTAATCTCATTTTGTTTATTAGGTATGATGCAATATAAAAAAATAACGAGATAAGAACATAAAATCGATATCAATAATCGAAAATTGCCATTTCGAACGAAGTGATTCGTTTCTAAGCACTTCAGAGTTAAATCGTGATTTGCATTATCGAGTGAAGAAATTACGTAAGCGTAGGGCTACCATCATACAGATATTGATAAAGGAAACTTAAAAAATATATCATGCGGGAAATTATGTCAAACTGAGAAGTCTCATCCTTGATTTAAAAATTCATAAAAGTAATTATGTAGTAATAAATTATCTTATCTCATAATAGTAATATTCTTATCTCATACATCACATTATATCTTCATAGTTACTTTATTTAGGTCAACTAATAACTGATTTATTAGTGGAGTATATTCCCCAATTAACTTATTGTTGTATGACACGAGTCAGAGCATCGTTTAGAAGCCAGATCTCACATTTATTTATAAGTACCTTCGTAATTATTCATACTTTCATTCTTAATCCTGTGACATCGCTCGGTACACTGTAACTGAAGTACAAAACGTATTTATTATTCGTCAGAGATCTCTGGCAATGAACGGCTTTTGTCAAATCCTTCGTAATTTGCAGACAAGGCCACGCATTCAGTATCAATTTACTCGTTGTTATTGTCACTCGGTGTATTTCACGTTTATCCAATAGGCGTGTTAGACCCAGTCCCGGGGTGAGATCATTGATCACGACACGATGACAGTCATGTCTCAATTACGAGGCGTACGGACTATACTAGTCAGCATATAAGATATGGTTCGTGCTGTAGCAAATAATAGCTCACAAAAACTCCATTCCGAATTATTTATACATGCCGAAAAAATAGATACAATTTGATTTGCGATTCACGGTGTAGCTTTCGTCACGTCGCGTCGAATTCATGTCCTGGAGACTGCTGAATTTAATCACATTTACATTAAGAGTCAGAAATTGGGATTGGACATAAAGGCTATTTTATTTTATTTTATTACATTAATAATGCATTGCGAATAAAATGTATAAAATTGTCAAATATCTATAGCAACATTGGTTTCAGTATACATACTTACATGTGAATGTTGCAATTAATTATTTTAGCTATTAGGTATCTATATTTCAATTAGCTTGTGAAAACTCTTTAAAAATATTCTAGGCTTTTAATTTGTTACAAAAAATAAGCAGTTTAATGAACACAGTCATATTTTGTGTTTGAAAGTGTTAAGATATCAAGTACAATAGTAAGAACATCTCGCTTTGAGCGTTTTTTTTACTCCTACTCAAATTGTGCGAGGGAGACGGCGTGTTGTGGGTCAAGAAACCGGATCGTCTGAGACCCAGAGTACTTACTGATGCTTCAATGCAACATTTATACTTACAATAAAACCATAATGTCGTCTTCATAGACCATATTAAAAAAAAGCTGCATTGAGCTTTCGTACCATGTAAACTTTTTGTGTTTTTTGTCATTGTTTGTATTAAAAGTACATTAAACAAAACTCCACACTCCAAATAATATGTATTTTTATTTATTTATTACAAAAGTTCTTAAAATTTATTATTCAAATGTTAAAACATATATTAATTAAATATGCTAAATCTTAAGTTAATTACTATTATATATACATTTGTATGGATAAGAGGAAAATCATCGCATTAGATCATCAAAGAAGCACGACAACTCGACTGTAATTGATGATTGTTTTAATATATTCTCGATGATATGTTCATTACATATATTAATGGTCATTTCTTATTGACATTTTTATATTGTGTGTTTAACAAAAAGAAATATAATAGATAAAACATAAAGATGACATAAGGTGAAAATACTTTTCATTATTATTTGTATATTACTTTAGTTTATAACATAGTTAGTTATCAAAACATAATAACTAACCTGATCAAACATCGCGACACTTATCTTAAGCGGCGGCCAGACCAGCACGTGTTTCCGCGACACGAGTCTTCAGTCGGCGCTCGAACACTGGCTGACTGGTCGAATACACTCGATTCAATAATAAAAAAAAACGGCTTCGCGCGTTACTTATGATCGTGAATTCGAAATTTAAATATGATCACTGTGTAATGTTTGTTCTATGATTTTAATTCAGTAGGTATAAGCGATGTAATACTGTGATTTGATAGATTCGCTCAGTGATAGTGTTAAATTATGATTGAATTAGTGAAAGTGAATGAAAACAGGGTGAATGGGACAATGCGGGAGCTAGGGGCGGATTCTTTCGTGTGCAGAGTTCAATACTTGAACGACTTGGATCCTTTTATGGAGTACAATGTGAGGGAGCCCCCTAGGCCTCTGTACCACACATTCAATACAACGATTCCTCTCTCGTACCAAATAGCTGCGGTGCATCGTTTGCTACAAGCTCCACATCGGGTGAGTAACCCAACTTTTGCACTATTACAACATAAATCAACAAACTTTTAGGCCTTAAATGTCACACGCACAATAAGTAATACAATATGATTGAATATTGGAATGCTCCGAAACTCGCAGAAAGATCTTGTATAAACATATAGTGATGTTATCGTTACGTATTCAGCGGAGCCTGAACGTAACTTACACGTAAATAGCGTTAGTAATACGCCTTACTCATCGTGGTATTTGTCTAAAATTATCTGTTCTAAATATTTGCGCCGCCGCTCAGGTGAGTGATATAACATTGCAATAATTGCATCCGCGCCGCAACAATTATTTCGGTATAAATCTGTGTGAGCGTACCTGCGCCCACGCAGCCGGCGCGCCCTGGACATGGCATTATAGTCGGTATGGTGGATGAAAACAATAGGCTTCGGTGACTCAGTTATTATTTGAATAATCTTAAACAATAAATCAAAGCGACTAGTGTTTAATTAGACGATACCAAAACAGGATGGCTATCAAAATTTTCAGTGATAAGGGTTTATTATCGAAACAACATTTATTTTCCTTTAAACATCGTCAAACATATTTGTACAAGCATCTTTATGAAACAGTACTCTGTTTGTCTCCTGTCTTCGCTGGTATGAGTCGTATTATGAACGGATGCTAGCGTCAGTCGACACGTAGAACGATCATGACAGATTTGTCGATTCAAACGCCAATTAGACTAAAATATGGTTGGAATTGATTTGGAAATCGATCGTTCCACAATATCGATTTATCAAAATGTATTTCTGTACAAGGTATTATTATTTGAAACCTTGACCAATATATAAATAGCTAACTTTGTTATCGTAACCTCCAATCGTTTGGTTCTAAAAAGTAAAGCGTTAATGTGTCTAAAACAGAAGCCAGCGCCAGATATCTGATGTGCAAATCTTTAGTTTAATAAATTGTACGAGAACATCCCACATTGCTCCATTTATAAACGCCTGTACTTTATTGTGTAAATATCTGTTGGGCTGTAAAGAACGAAAGAGGTTTGCTCAAAGAACTCACGCACTTTAATCACACTTGTCTTTGGGTTTATTTTACTATGGTGAGGTCCTTCTGACCGAGCTCTCCAACTCTTGTAACTCCAGGCGGCTACTGATTTTCCTCTATTTAAATTTATTTAAAGTTATTTATTACAGGATTAGTTCCTGTAATTTCTCCAAAAAAAATACCCAATTTAAATGTAGTTTAATAATGTCAAATGGCAATGCTCACTAATATAATTAATGCTGAAGTGAGCTTCTTTGGTTGTTATGCTTTCACTTTAACTTCTCAATCGCCGATAATTACATTTTGCACAAAGTATTACATTAATGAACGACTTATCGTTAGTTGTATCGTAGGTGTCCAAAAAGTGACTACAAACGCAAACTATGTTTGAGTGATTCTATTAAAATGTATGTCAGCAGCCTATGACCTACGACCACGACTAGTACGTAGGTGTATATGTTGTATCTTAGCCTCGTCATAGGATAACTATCAATTCAAAAACGATTTTGGTTGCAATTGGTCTTTTACAACTAATTGTATTTTGTCAATTAATTGTATTTTATAATATTATTTTTAAATTCTTATACTATAAAATATATTCGTCATCACAAATAATATAATCGTAACGTTAATACTTAATAACCACATCACTTAAATTATAATTAGTCATGTCTACATTTAAACTTTACTTTGGTAGTCTATTTAACAAAAATAGTAGTCATATATTTTTTGTGGTTGTATAATTTTAAGTGGAGATGCGCTGCGCCCGTTGATTGTTACACTGTTAATTTACGTTGTGGAGGATAAAAAAAATTACACGGACGACACCACTGAACAGAGGTAGTGTGTACGGCATGGTATCGGGGTCGTGCCCGTGCGTGCGTCTCGCGTTAACCACTGAATTGATATTAGTGGTAGTTTTAAACTAAGACATTTACTCAAGATTTGCAATAGGAAACCTCATTCTTCAAGATTTATGGACTGTGAAACGCGCAGTTTCGCTTTAACCGGATTGTTTTATAATCATGATTTAGTTACTTTTATAAACAAGTCTTAATACACGTATTTATATAGTATGATAAGTTAATTTGCGTTCGTAAGCCTTAGACTAAACCTATTGACGTTACTAGAAGTCGAAAGTCGAAAGACGAAATCAAAATCTCCATCTTTCATGTCCAATGTCTCTATTCGACAAGGCAGGTTGTATGAAATATTTTACGCATTACGATCTTAGCTCCTCCGACGTTTAACGTCAAGTAAAACAATGGCAACCAGTTTGAGTCTCGAGTCTCGAGTCCCAAGTGGAGAGGCGAGACAATACACAGACATTCAACAGGTAGTTATTATAATGCGTCTACAACCTGTCACCGCTGACCGCCGCCTTGGCTCTGAATAACCGTTACATTACCGACCACACTTTTTTACAGCGTTGTAACATACGATACAACAACTTGGCAATTGGCCTTTCGTGTTGACAGTTGACACCTATCATATAATCGATTAACTTTCAAAGTTTTGTGTTAAAAATTACGTTAATCATTGAAGAAATATGATATGTGTCGAAAGCCAACTACGGCCGAATACTAATAGGTAGCCAATTCGATGTCCGATGTATTCATCAGCGAACCCGTCTCTGACGCCATTAAACAAATGACAACTCAATTGACGAATGAAGTTTGGACTCGAGGTACATTAGAACAGCTGCCGTAAGAGCAGTACTATTATTTAATAAGCCTTTCACATCTCACTCGTGTATTGTTGGAGTAGGTTTCAACTTCAGTATACTTTTTCGATACCTCGAGATATCCTTTAAAAGTTATAATTATTTTAGTCAGTGTCGCATATCACTTTCTGACATTTCACGCTCGTGTTTGCGGTGAGTTTCCAGTTTGTTCTTACAGATAACAGGATCTGTTACTGTACATTATTAAATAAGAATATAAGAAATAAATGACATTCAGTGATTTTGCTTTAATATGAAATCGAGGAACGTAAACAGTTATTTATATAAACATATTCAATATAAAGTTTCGCTATAAATCTGTTATCCTGTTAAATGTAGAAAACAATTAAAAATGTAGACACATAATTAAATTTTACACAATTCTCAAACGACTGAGAAAAAATAGCAAATTTACGTACATTCAACATAAAAGCGATTTCGAAAGATTCGGATAGATGGTCTTAAGTCTAAACTAAAACAACAATAAAAGGTTATATTTAATTACCGTTTGTTATTTAGATTTTTACAAATTGGCTGGATCAGTGTTAACATGAGAAAATATGTAATTCAGACAGGCCACTCCCCTAACTGACTGAGTATAAAATAAAACTATAAAATTCACATCATTATCAACATGTCATTCTACGACTGGATGTAGACCGCTCATGGACCGACTGATTTTAACCCTCCTTTCAATGTCAACCATCCTTAGACATAAGCAACCGACCCACTCGCGCTCGGCCTGCAAATTGGTCAAGCTATATCGATAACTGTTATTCTCCGGATGATATCATGATTCGGATTGCTGTTGTTGTTGACGATCGAAGGTTATCACGTATTGCTATGTATTAAATAATGAATGTCTGTCTGTGAATACCACTTCAAATTCAATATACTTTATTCAAAATTTAAATATTACACTTGCTTACTTATAGTCAACCTAAACACTACCACCGGTTCGGAAAAGAAACACCCAGCTGTGATAAGAACCGGTGAAAGAAACTAAGCAGGTTTTTAAACATGTTTCGTTTACAGTGTCAAAAAAAAACTCGATATGGAGAATATCAACATGAAAATAATATTGTGAAAAAAAAAATCTTTAAAGTAGTTTTATAGAAATATATTACTGTCTTGTTTTTAAAATTAAACGTGTTAGCGTGTCGTTAAGTTATATTAGTTAAGTGTGAAACACAACCCGCTCCACTATCGGTTTATCTAAAATTTTTGGTACGAGCACGTGTACACAATAATCTCAGTAGATTAGTTGTGACTTGCAAACAAACCTAGATACCATTACGCTGCTCCCGTTTAATAGACAATAAACTAACAATCTAATAAATCGGCGTGCTTATGTAGACGACCAGGTTATAACTATAAATGGATAAAGATACTTCTCAACTGGAAGCCATATTTAAATGACATCAGCGTCGAAGCGAAGAGTGCCAATAAATTGTATTAACATTGACATCAGCGACGACCGCGAAATGTTGTGGAAATATAATCACAGCGACAGCCGACGTTAGTCTGCTTATCAATAATGTTTAAATACCTATATTGAATTAGCAGTGACCTTTCAAGTTTATTGTAAAACTTATGCCACTACCTCAGAAACCTTTAATCAAATCCCATCAACAACTGGTACAATGTATTGTAATCTGTATATTCAATGACATAATTTAGAGAGGTATTTTTTCGAAGGATATCCAAACCCCGTGCTGCTTCCGAAGATTCCTCGACGGTAAAACGCAATCGCTTTTTCTACCAGTCTACTCAGTTAAAGTAGTTAATAATAAAAAAAATGTATTAAAATATAATTACAATTGTTTTCACCTAAACTTAAACATGCAAATGTTCTATTTTCTCTATGTCACATTTCTTGTACACCGTAGCATGTTCATTTCCAGAAATCATTGGACCTTTTTTTCTGTCACTATAATGATTTAATCTCAACCAAACACAAAACAAGGCCACATTTTGTAGCAACACGTGATTTCCCATAATTTTAGTATATGACTAACAACATTTAGGAGTTGACTCGTCACTTCTATTTCTACTCGTATTAATTAACACTAGACCTCCGCTCCGACTTTACTTGTAAATATTATCAGCAAATGTTGACAACATTTTATAATGACAATATTGTAATGCTTAATACTTATAGTTATAACATTTATTACGTCAAGGGCTCTCAGAAATATTTAAAATACTATGTTTTGATTTCCTCGTGAACTGTAGCACTATTGTTCTTTTTATAATTAATTTACACCTTTACAGGTAGAGAGAGATAGAACTGATTTATCTGATAACTGTATCATTTTCTTACAGTTCCGAATTTTATTAATCGTATTTGAAAGTTTTTGGAATTTATGACAACAATTATTATAGTCCCTTTAAAATCCGATGTAGGTACTTATTAATATTATAAGAGTCAATAATATTGTAATATATAATATTAAACATATATTAAATATAAATATACAATAAATTAAATATTGCTGAATTGTATCTGTCATTTTTAATAATAATATTCTACATTTTTAATCTGTAAGCAAGAACAATGACAGTGACAGAATGAAATACTCTTCATGGCGGGAAACCGAATACGGATTATCTTATAAATTATCTTATGAGCATTGCGCGCTAAATCTTTATCTATACTTCTATACTAATATATAAAGCTGAAGAGATTGTTTGTCTGATCCGGCAAATTTCAGGAACTACTGGTTAAATTAAAAAAAATAACTTTTATTGTTGTAAAAGCATTTTATCGAGGAAGGCTCTAGGCTAATTTTTATTAATCTATTATTAAACTGTGGGTCACAGCTAGTTATATATTAGGATCTTATGATTGCTAATAACACATTAATTTCATTGGAGTCTCGTTTTATTTATTTATTTATTTATTTATTTCTGAGTATAATCTAGTTTTTTCAATATGTAACAATTTTATGTATAATTATATCAGGTATTTATTGGTCACGGCAGTGAATATTGATAATATTGAAAACATCTCAATTATAAACGTTCAAAGTTATTCGTATCGAGGTTCATCTGGCGAACACGCAGGTTAGTCATTTGTGTAAATTAAAAAAACTGTAGTCGAGTAAAAATAAAATCAATTATACCTACGCGGTATGGAAAAAACGGTCACGAGTAACTCGACTCGTGCATTTAGAGTTAATACACACTAATAAAGTGCCGATCGGCCGTATCTTAAATAATATATTTAAATTTTATATAAAATCACATTAGAACAGCTGCCGTAAGAGCAGTACTATTATTTAATAAGCCTTTCACATCTCACTCGTGTATTGTTGGAGTAGGTTCGAACTTAAGTATACTTTTTCGATACCTCGATATATCCTTTAAAAGTTATAATTATTTTAGTCAGTCTTACGCGAGCCGTCAACCGGTGTGCAAGCGCTAAGGCAATATAAATCGAGATATCAACGTTTTTTGTTTTTTTTTTCAATACTACCCACCAAATGTAAAATATGATGGAATATGATAAAAATGATAAAGTGCGGAATAGTGATAATAGTGATGCTGATAATATTTCTGAGAGTAGGATAAACCAATGGTCTGAGCAGGAAAGCACAGAGTTGATCCAAGAATATCAGAATTCGAAAAGAAAAGTAAGAGAGGAGGAGTCTGGGAGCAGTGAAGAAGGGTTTATTACAGTTACTAGGAGAAAGTCAAAACGAGCATATAGAAGTGATTCAACGGAGCAAAATAGTATGATGATTGAAAATGAGACCGACATAAATGAAAATTTAAAACCACCGGATTATCATGAAATTTGTTTGACATCTGTTACAGAGTTGCCAAAGCAAATGGCTATGGCTAAGCTTTTGAGGGAGGAAAATATTAAGAATATTATGAGAATAAGATATAAATCCCCATATCGAGTATTCATACAATTTCAGAGTCTGGAAGATGCAGAAAAACTACTACAGTGTACCAGATTTCAAGAAATGGACTTTCGATGCAAAAAGACCTATGAGACAACGATGTCTTATGGTATTATCAAAGGAGTTGACTTGGATATGTCCGAAGAAGAAATCCTGAAAGTATTAGAAAGTGATTCAAAAATAGTATCTGTTAAGCGGCTTAAGCGTATGGATACTGATGGAAAATGGATAGACTGTGAAACAATAAGAATTTGTTTTGAAAACTCATCACAACCAACATACGTCTATGCATATGGATGCAGATTTAAGGTTGATCCCTTCATATTTCCAGTTTCTCAATGTTCGGGTTGTTGGAAATTTGGTCATTTTATAAAATTTTGCCCAACAAAAAGAAGTTTATGCCCCAAGTGTGGAAGTACTGAACATATGAATTGTGAAATGAAAGACTTTAAATGTCTTAATTGCAAGGGGGCCCACTTGGTATTGGATAAATCTTGTCCATTATATTTAAAAGAGAAGGATATTCGGGTTACAATGAGTAAGGAAAACATTACATACAAAAAGGCTTTACAATTAATCCTAAGCAAAAATAATAAAGTAAGTTCTAATACAAAAAATGGAGAAACAAGTAAAAACACAGAAAGGAGCGTGATACTAGATCCTATGGTAGTTAACGCAGAAACATATAGCAACATAGTAAAAAATACGAAAGTTAGTTGTTCTATAACCAATGACTCTGACGAGAAAGAATTTAACATTTCGGCGAATTTAGGGGGAACACAAAACGAAGTTACTGCTAATAAAAAATCTAGAAAGAAAAAACAAAAACAAAACCAAAGTGAGGAATGTGAAATCGAGCATGGGGAAGAAAGAGAGGAAGAAACAGTATCACATAAGGAGGATAACCGGCAAAGTAAGAATAAATTTAAAATCAGGGAATTTCTATCTACAATTAAGATGATAATTGTATCCAAGCAATCAATTGAGGAAAAAATTTTAGATGTTATTAAGACAATTTTTGAAGAATTTAAAGGATTTATAATGAGTTTTTTTATGAAAGAAGAGATACTTAAAAGTATTATGGATTATTTAAGTAACCAATATGGATAACGACTCAAGAAGAAAAGTGGTTCTAAGAATTTTTCAATGGAATTCACAAAGCATCAAGCCGAAATTGTTTAGTTTTGAAGAACTTTTAATTCAGGAAAAGATTCATATTGCTCTTATAAGTGAAACTTGGCTAAAGTCTGATGAAAATATACGCATTCGTGATTACAATCTTTACAGAAAGGACCGAAGGGATGGTTATGGAGGCGTGGCAATTGTAGTTCACAAGTCTGTTAGAAGTTCTGTAAGTCAATTAAACTGCAATAATAGGGATATAGAAGTTGTTAGCATTAAGGTACATAACTGTAAGCAGTTAGAAAATATAGTATCAATATACTGTCCATCATCGGTTAGGACGTCACCATCCGATTGGGAAAATTTATTCGATTCGGTTCCATGTAAAACAATCATAGGAGGTGACTTTAATGCACATCATAGCAACTGGTCGTATAAGACCGATACGAGAGGTGTTCAATTAAATGATGCCGCTCTCAATAATGGGTTCATTTCTTTAAATGATGGTTCAATTACGCGAGCTAGACTGGTCAACAGAAATTTGCAAGAATCTTCGCCGGATGTTACATTTGTTTCTTGTGATATATCTGTTAATTTTGATTGGACTGTTTGTAATGAAAATCTAGGAAGCGATCATCTTATAATTAAAGTAAAGACAAGTGTTCGCTGTAATACGGAAATGTGTAAAAAACGCAATTACAAAAAGATTGATTGGGTCACTTACATAAATAATCTGAGTGATGCCTTCACCGAAATAGAAAGACTGACATTTAATAGCAACGTGCAGTTGATGTATGATTTTCTCGTACAGAAAATAAATATTGCTGCCGATGCTAGCATTCCTGTTATCAAAATTAATACAAACCCCGAGTCTAACTTTAAACCTAGAGAGTATTGGAATCAATCCTTATCCTTATCAGTCGCACAACGGAGGCTAGCACTTAAAAAATTCCGTTGCAATCCAACACCAGACAATCTAAATCAACTGGAGAAAAAGACAGCGGATGCATATAATATAATTCGTAATGCAAAATTTAATAGTCGTCAAAAATTTTATGATTCAATTAACGAACACATAACGTCTTCAGAAATGTGGCACCGAATGCGATGGGCGAAGGGAATAAGACCATACAAAAATTGTATACCATTAGATAAACAAGTAGAAATGCTAGATTCCCTAACGCCTGATTCTGTTCTTAATTATACCCCAAATTTTTTATCTACTAATGAATTATTAGAGTCGGAATTTACGTTGATTGAACTTGAACATTGTTTAAAAAAAAAAGACACAGCACCTGGAGAAGACGGCATCACATATTCAATGATATATAAGTTACCTAATAAGGTCAAAGTATTCCTATTAAATTTGTATAATAGTATTTATAGTTCGGGTGATATACCATTACAGTGGCGGGAAATCAAAGTTCTACCTATACCTAAAATTGATAGTTCATCATCGACGGAGGTAAAACTTAGACCAATATCATTAATATCTTGTCTATGCAAAATTTTTCATTTAATGATTTCGAAGCGCCTTGAATGGTTTATGGAAAAAGAAAAGGTCTTTTCTACTTCCACGGTTGGATTTAGAAAAGCTCAATCCAGTGCAGATTCTTTAGTAAGATTAGTTACTTATATCCAAATTGGTTTATCTGAAAATATTCCTACTTTAGCTTGTTTTTTAGATATTAAGAATGCATATAATAATGTTTTAATTGAAAAAGTTACTTCTATTTTAGACGATTTAAAAGTAGGTGCAAAAATTTGTAAATATTTGTGGTCTTTCTTAAGCGAGAGGCATCTAAAAGTTAGATCTGATTGTGATAATTTATCAATTACAAGATATACGAATAGAGGCTTAGCTCAGGGTGACCCTTTATCTCCCCTTCTTTTTAATATCGCAACAAATCAAATTTGCAAAAAAGTACGTAGAAAAGGGGTACAAATCTCTCAATATGCCGACGATTTTGTAGTATACTTCAGGAATAGAGACTTACAAATATGCGAATCACGTGTACAAGAATCACTGAACTCGATTATTTCAATCTTGGATGAGCTTGGATTAGAACTATCAACAAGCAAAACTAATTTTGTTCTATACAGTAGAGGTCGAAGAAGAATTGTACCTACTTTATTCGTTAATGGCGAATTATTATCTTGCGTAGAACATACTAAATATTTAGGAGTTTGGCTTGATAGAAGTCTTTTATGGAATAAACACATAAAATATACAGAAGAAAAATGTGCTAAATATTTAAATTTACTCAAGGTTCTATCGGGTCCATCTTGGGGGGTACATCCTACGCACATGAGACGTTTATACATATCCCTGATTAGAAGTAGGTTAGATTATGCATGTTTCTTATTTGATAACAGTGCGAAAACAAATATTGTTAAATTAGACAAAATTCAGAATCAGGCGTTAAGAATAATTGGTGGCTTTATTAAAAGTTCCCCTATTCACGTAATGGAGAGTGAACTATGCTTACCACCTTTAATGTTTAGAAGGTTATATCTTGCTCACAAATACTGTTTAAAAGCCCTCACATGGTCCAACAATGAAACTATAGATTTGTTATCACAACTGAGTACTCATTGTATAAGTAGATACTGGACTTATAAAAAAAAGCCCCTTTTAGTTAAGGCATACGAAGAGACAAAGGATATCCGGATTTATTCAACATCGATTTTAGACATGTTTAGTTTGAGAACTTGGACGTCGAAAATAGATATTCAAAGTACAATTTTTACATATTTGGATTCTGTTAAATTTTTTAAAGAAAACTATGAAATTAATTGCCTAAAATCAGAAGTCCTCAAGGAATTAAATGAAAGATATGATAATACTTGGCACAAAATTTTTACGGATGGTTCAAAATGTGGTAAAAAGCAAGGGGCTTCTTTTTATGATCTCAGCCGGACACAGTCCAAAACCTTTAAAATTAAATATAATATGTCTATAATGTCGCTGGAACTCATTGCAATTTCAGAAGCTATAACCTATGCAATAGCGAATAATTTAACTCCTGTAGTAGTACTTTCTGATAGCAAGAGCGCGCTTCAACACCTGGCTCGATGCGCTTCTGGTTTCAGAGGTGTATCGATAGCCTATACCGTTCTCCAAAAAATTTATGATTTTATCCAGCACGGTAGGGTGTTAAAATTGCAATGGGTTCCATCGCACATTGGTCTTAAAGGTAATGAAGAAGCAGACAGACTTGCAAAAATGGCCAGTGTAACGGGTAGGGAGATTAGTATTCTTCCTAATTATTTAGAAAATATTTCAGAATTTAAATGTTTGGGGTTCCTTCATTGGAAAGAATACTTTGATGAGCGATCTAAAATGAAAGGAATCTGGTATAAAACTATGCAACCTGAGCCTCTTCGAATTCCTTGGTTTGGAGATTCAAAATTAAAAAGAAAATATGTCAAATTAGCAGTAAGGATTCGATCCGGACACTACCCATGCAACAAGTTTGCATATTTAATGAAAAAAAGTGATTCACCAAATTGCGATGTCTGTAATGTGGTAGAAGATGTGTATCATTTGCTTATGGAATGTAGTAAGAACAAAGCACAAAGGGAGTCCCTAATAGCAAAATATAACATTACTTGTATGAATGTAGGTGCTGCGCAAAGTATCCTCTGTTTTCCAACTTCGGAAGCTGCGGTGGCCGTATATGATTTGGTAGCTTCTGCTCGTTAGTGGCTCCCTTTATACTTTAATGAATGATCTGTGTATTGTTTAGGTTAAGATACGATGGGGCTAACATGTCCAATGGACAAAAGTCTCAAAAAAAATTAAGATTAAAAAAAAAAAAAAAAAAAAAAAATAAAAAAAAAAAAAAAAAAAAAAAAAAAATAATTATTTTAGTCAGTGTCGCATATCACTTTCTGACATTTCACGCTCGTGTTTGCGGTGAGTTTCCAGTTTGTTCTTACAGATAACAGGATCTGTTACTGTACATTATTAAATAAGAATATAAGAAATAAATAACATTCAGTGATTTTGCTTTAATATGAAATCGAGGAGCGTAAACAGTTACTTATATAAAAATATTCAATATAAAGTTTCGCTATAAATCTGTTATCCTGTTAAAATTTAGAAAACATTTAAAAATGTAGAAAGATAATTAAATTTTACACAATTCTCAAACAACTGAGATAAATAGCAAATTCAAAATAAAAGCGATTTCGAAAGATTCGGATAGATGGTCTAAAGTCTAAACTAAAACAACAATAAAAGGTTATATTTAATAACCGTTTTTTATTTAGATTTTTACAAATTGGCTGGATCAGTGTTAACATGAGAAAATATGTAACTCAGACAGGCCACTCCCCTAACTGACTGACTATAAAATAAAACTATAAAATTCCGACACATCATTATCAACATGTCATTCTACGACTGGATGTAGACCGCTCATGGACCGACTGATTTTAACCCTCCTTTCAATGTCAACCATCCTTAGACATAAGCAACCGACCCACTCGCGCTCGGCCTGCAAATTGGTCAAGCTATATCGATAACTGTTATTCTCCGGATGATATCATGATTCGGATTGCTGTTGTTGTTGACGATCGAAGGTTATCACGTATTGCTATGTATTAAATAATGAATGTCTGTCTGTGAATACCACTTCAAATTCAATATACTTTATTCAAAATTTAAATATTACACTTGCTTACTTATAGTCAACCTAAACACTACCACCGGTTCGGAAAAGAAACACCCAGCTGTGATAAGAACCGGTGAAAGAAACTAAGCAGGTTTTTAAACATGTTTCGTTTACAGTGTCAAAAAAAACTCGATATGGAGAATATCAACATGAAAATAATATTGTGAAAAAAAAAATCTTTAAAGTAGTTTTATAGAAATATATTACTGTCTTGTTTTTAAAATTAAACGTGTTAGCGTGTCGTTAAGTTATATTAGTTAAGTGTGAAACACAACCAGCTCAACTATCGGTTTATCTAAAATTTTTGGTACGAGCACGTGTACACAATAATCTCAGTAGATTAGTTGTGACTTGCAAACAAACCTAGATACCATTACGCTGCTCCCGTTTAATAGACAATAAACTAACAATCTAATAAATCGGCCGTATCTTAAATAATATATTTAAATTTTATATAAAATCTACTATGGATCCTGTCCGATTGACGGCCACGGCGTTCAATCTCAAGGACGAGCTAACCGTCCATGCGACCCCATGCCCGATAACGCAATAAAATGCAATCAGAGCGCCGGGTGCAACAAGTCTGACACATAATCCCAAAAACAATTGCAACCGTAAGGCAAATTCATTTAATATAATATATTAGACGAACTAATACATAAGTCAAAATATATATTAAGGAGGCACCAAGATTACGGTATTACTTTGTATGATCATAATTTAATTATCATCTCTAATATGACTACATATAACAAAATAAAATAAAAATATTTTGTATTCATTTTTTGTGGTATACATTGATATTTACGTAGAATAGGAAATGTTTTGTATGTAATGAATGTTATTCCGAGTGCTGGCCAGTGGCCACCGCCCACCACCCGCCACGCGCTAGATCTCGAAGACGCAAAGACGGGCGTCGCGCTTACACCTTCACTAATATCTAAATTTATTTGTTGACTCATTTCGTTTTCGGGACAGCCCTCAGTCACTGCTAACAAATAGCAGTTTGCTTCAGCGCTGCAACTTCTATATATATCACACGAAGTCGGAGATTACAAACATAAAATAATATGATGACTGGAATAACTTGTGCCTAAAATATTAAGGTGAATTTGTTAACAATCTATGATAATAATTATTTTTATTCCCCCGTTGAACCCAACCAATTAGTACTTTTGTGTTCTGGTTTTAATGTATGTAAGTACACTGGGACCTGGGTCCAAGGGATAGGTATAATTTCTTAAGTTAAGTTCTCAAGGTTTGTGGGGCATCGGCGTCGCGACGCGGCCTAAAGAACGGTTAATATTTCTTACAGCACCAACGTAAGGCCCATTCCTGTTTGCTTAACTATTATAAGTAAAAATATATATTATTATTATCACTGGGATAAAAATAGATTGTTTTATCGTTTAAAAAAAACATTATTTGTTTTTAAAACAGTAAGATGACTTATTATTTATACATTCATACTTACGGTTGTTGTGTTTTTGAATAAATATTTTTTAAGCCGATTTGATAATCTTTTTAAATTGTTTTTATTTCATTCGTGACTTTTCTCATTTTAATACTCATTATAAATACAGCGCCCTCTCGTATCACCTCAATATCATATCATAGCGTTTAAACACAAAACCTTTACATGACAACCTAGTTCTCTAATGAAAAGATAGATGGCGTTATAAGTTATTTTTATTAATTAATTATATATATTTATGTATTGATAACAATTGTTGCAGCTGGACGATGCAACACTGCAGGTGTTCAAGGACGGCGACTACGGGCCCTATTTAGACCTGGATTCCACTCTCGGGGAACAGGATGAAGAACTGGAAGGCTTACAAGACAGGTGAGCTTATAAACAATACATTGAAACAAAAAATATAAGTCAAGAATAATTATAAGCTTACGAGTGGTTCCAGCGCAGGTCGCTTAAGGTCACTGAACTAGGACAAGTGCTTTGTAAGCAGATATTTTTCAGTTCGGTTTTAATTGATTTAAACCAAGTGCCCGTGAGAATTTTGCATTTAGTTTAACATTTAGGTATTCATTAGTTACGTATGTTCGTATCTTGATTTCGTAAAGCATAATATGGATAATAATGATGCATCTATACATATAGGGCCTATGTAATATCGACACAATAGTCACTATGTAGTGTGTGTATTCAAATAAGCAAAGCGTTAAGGAGATAATTTGAAAACCAAAATACTATACGATAATAATAATATGATCGGTTAGTATTGTTGTTCTATTGCTTTTAAATAGTCAAAATAATCGAAGATTACATAAATATATTGTATTAAGCGTGCTTCGTGTAGTGCCAGTACACCAACACCGTGCGTTCAAACCCAGGTCAAGTCAATAAAACTGTTTTAAATTCCGGAGTCAGTGAGTTAGAACACTGCTTGAGTTTACATTACCGTGCCTCGTACAGCACGAACGATGTGTTGATTTTCCGTACCATCAGTTTATGAGACTAGTTGAATAGATAAAGAACAAGAAGCTGAAGAATAGGGAATACACTTATGTCAGACCACCGTGACCGAAATCTATCTGGAGAACATAGTCATTAATTAATTTAAGTTTTTTAGTATTATCATTCAAGTTTTACAATATATCTCGTTCATAAAGGTACGAGACAAGTGGTCTGTTTGAATATATGCAATTGCGCTGATCGATTCAGCCCCCTACGGACACTTCCCGTGTCCCCTCTGCACAGCAAACACGATTCGCTTCCTCAATTTCATCATTCAGAAAAAATATATCCCCTTTGTAGATAATCCGACTGGTATCTGTAAAACCGAAATATAATCTTTATTGTTTATAGTATTAACCATTATGTATGGTCAGGTTAGTAAAAAGGATGTTTCCACACTGTGCTGTCCAGTAAGTGGGAAATTAAATTCAGGATCAAATTTGAAGATTTTTTTATTGCATAGGAAAGCGGACGAGCATGTGGGCCACCTGATGGTAAGTGGTCACCAACGCCCATAGACATTGCCATTATTAAGAGATGCCACCATCGCTTACATTACCAATGCGCCACCAACCCTGGGAACCAAGATGCTAATATAAAACTGTTATATCAAATGGCCGTTAGTTATGCACGAAACTGGCAAACAAATGAACAAAATCTACCTCTTTTTATTATAAGTACAACTTTCTATACATATAAAATTTATATACTTATTGCAAACAAACTCTTTATTAAAAGGAATAGATGGTCCACCATCACTCATTTGTAAAAAATATCTACTTATTCGGTTCCGTGGAACTCGCTTGATAGTTGGAAATTCGGCAGCGAGATTAGAAACCCAAACGTAATAATATTACTTTGTGAAGGTTAATAAAAAAACTCCTAATATAGAAAGTTTAATAAAAAAACTCCTAATATAGAAAAAACTGAGTTGTTTGTAAATTACCTTTACAAGTTTAGTTGGTAAACGACGGAACTTTTGCAATATTCATTATTAATTCATTATAAATATTAAATGTACAATGTTACTATTTCTTCTTTTTATAACAATGTGGGAATAAAAGTTGGAAGTGCCTGCATGGCATGGGGCAGCTGGTCTATTATATTTATGAAGATTGACAAATGACGATATAAGGATGCAGACGTAACGAACTGGCATCAACTTCCAGTCTACATTTGCGTACTAACTGCAGTTAGAAAAATCAATATGGTATTAGTAAAATATATTTCTAAGTAAAAAATATCGTCTTTGTAAAGTAAAGGTCGTCGCACCATTCACGTAGACCGAAATAGTTCAGGCGGATTCGACACATGTACATTATTTAGGTTACCGTTACACCGTAACCCGGTAACATCTGTAGCCATCTCATATCAGATTTTTGCCAAATTACGTAAAACGTTGAATAACTTTCATATCAAAGCCACGAGCCGTACCGAATTGTCACGGAAATCAGATCCTTTCATACATATATTTATAACAGACACGGTTACTTTGATTTATCTTTAAAACATATATACACGTCGTCAGAGAACTTTTTTTAGTCTTTCACTACATACGAAGTATAAGTTTTTAGTATTACTTTATAATATGGTCAACATTCGCGTGCAAACGATCAAGAGCGGCATTTCTTCGCCTAGTTTATCGTTTTAAACAATGTATGCGTCTATCCAAAATATGCAACATTTAAACATTTTGTTATATTTTATACTAGTGGGTCTGGCCCACCAGTTAGTTAGGTATAAAAAAAAGCCTGTCCTTTCGAGTTCACGCTTGATGTATACCAAATTTCATCAAAACATGACATGACAATTATAAAAACTATATATAGATGTAGACTAATTCTACCTTTTTAACATTTGGGATAAATATATGTAATGTAACGTATAATTTGCCATAGAAAGTGTAGAAATCACCACACAAGCGAAACCGTGAGTGTTCAGCGTTATGGAGTTTTTAGATCAATCGCTCTGAAACAGAATGCACAAAAACTAGACGAGATACACAATGAACTTGCACTATGAGAGCTTTATACAGGTTGATCGAAATACGAAACGCATGCACAGCGTGGCCCAGTGTCTAAAACAGTCGTAATGTTTTGTTATGAAATTATAAACAGTCCTGTCATATGTACATTAAAATGTTACATACGATTTTTCATATATATAATATAAATACCAAAAATTGTAGACAAATAAGCAAAATTGAAAGCAAACCCGTTGTTTGCTTACAGTAACCGTTACTAATTTTAATATTAATATGATTGTTATCATGAAACTATTATTTTGTTTTATTTGAAAATTGAAAATCATTTTTAAGATTTCATATTTTTAATTTTTAATATGGAATTATAATGATTTGAAAATAACTTAAATACCTACGGTAAAAATTAAATAGCATGTCTACAAAATGAAGGTAGCGCGAGGATATAATAGTACCCAGCAATAAAATAGTTGTACCCTTGTTTCCCACATTTAACTGAATCAGCGCGGGCGCATGCTACGATTAGTTCTCAATGAACACTGATCGGGGACGCAAGCGCGGAATTAAAATTATTACCTATACATAACAAGTAATATTTCGTAAGTTTATATAAGTTCATCCTGTGAATCTGATAATGAGACGATGGAATCGAGTATGAGTATTTCGCTTGACGACACGGAGTTCTTCGATTGTTCAGCCGGCGACGACGACATTATGAGACAGATCTCGGTCGATTCGGGCATCGGTGACACGTGTCGCGACGATTCGATTATCATAATCCTGGATTCGGAAGAGGAGGAGCTCGACTCGGATAACGGCTTTAAAGACGCATGTGATATTGAAATGTAAGTCCCTTCAAATTTCCTGTTTTATGGCGACGCCGACCCTTCGTAGGAGTGTATTATGTATTTGGGGTCCGGGGTGGATGCCATTGTAGGACTGTCATATTTTTAAATGTGGTCATAATAGACGCAGAGTAAGAATACAAATGTTTATTAACAGCTGAGCTACGTCAGCTCTTAAGACAGTATTGAAGGGAAGAATTAATGTTAAGATGAAAACGTAATTCGAAAAAATTATGCGATTTTAATTACATTTATTAATGTATAAATGAGCAAATAGAACAAACAACAAATGTGTTAGTTTTTGAGCGTTTCATGGATGGACACCGTCCATGTACCCACATTTTTGATATTTGTCTTAGAACTCAACTGTTCCAGATTACGTTAAAGTCGTCTTTAAAATTCGTTATATTTAAATGTAAACCGCCGATTTATATTTGATTATCTTATTTATGATTATATTATTACATATGTATTTATGATTTATTTCATACATTATAATAACGTAAACGTCTCGGATCTTTTTTTTAAATATAATTATAATATATTTTTAAGATAATAATCACTTTAAGAAAAATCACTATAGTAAAAACCTTAGGTACACTCAAATATGAATAAAATATACTTTAAACAATCTTATATAACTATATCTTATTGAAAATGAAGCCAAAGGATTTAGTATTTGCGCTTTGTAGGTAATTAAGTAATATTGCTACTTATATTACTGTGCAGCGGCCTGTGAATGTACCACTACTGGGCTAATGGGAAATTTGCTGGTCGACTTACAAACCATATGGTTTTAACATCGAACATAATTTGTTTATTCGATTAATTTAAGTTTTTTTTAACCGACTTCAAAAAAAGGAGGAGGTTATCAATTCGTCTGTATGTTTTTTTTTTTGTGTTTGACTCATAACTTTCTACTGGGTGAATCGATTTTGATGATTATTTTTATTTGAAAGCTGGTGCTTCCCATGTGGTCCCATTTTAATTTGGTCCAGTTTTGATGATGGCATCCATGAGAAAACCATATAGCATTCTTGCCACCATTCCACGCGGTCACGACTTGTATAATAATTATTTTTAAATGTTATTTGTATTTATATCGATGTCGATGTCAGCCAAGGAAACACTATAATATACACCTAGCAATAATAATACACGGATCCTTTAAAAACAAACAAAAACTTACGTACACATTACAAATTAACTTTCATTCGCCTCGTCAAGTAGTAGGTACCTACCTATATTTTTTTTAAATAGAAAAATTCAAATAAAATTCCAGTATTGGGGCGGATTCTTTTCCGGTGCCCAGGGGCGGCATTAAATTTAAGTCCGGCCCAGTGTAAATTAAAAAAAATAATAATGTGGTTTTTATTTTCTAGTCGCAAAAATGCGCTGGTCCTGCGCACTCAACTGTCGGTCCGCGTGCACGCCATCATTGGTAAGTGTGTTTGACAACTACCTACCTTACATAATTAATATATAGAATATGTTACAAGCTTTTTTTGTTTCACTACATATATCTATGGCCAGTCCTTTAAGCCGCGTACATTTTTAGTATACACTCACCGATTTATTATCGAAAATTACGATTTTGTCCCGTGCATTTTTTAATCAATTAAATAAACATTCGCTCTTAAAGTATTTGCGGTTGTGTCGGATTGCCGTCTTATCGGATTATTAGAGTAAGGGTGTAGATAATAAATAATAGATTAAGCTACAAATAGTACTATATTAGGTACCGTCTTCAGTTGTTCGCTCACACTGCGGCATTTTTCTTATTTTTTGCGTTATTATACCAGTGCTTACTTCTAAATGAAATGTCCGATTCAAATTATTTGAAGAGGAATTGTAATGTGCGTAATCAACCTTTATTACCTACTATTTAATTACATTATGATTAATATAATGACTCGGATGTTATCATTTTTTGATTCTAGCCGTGTTTTTAATTACTAAATAGAACAAAAAATAAAATAACACTTATTCTGATTTAACTATACTAGATGTATATTATACCGCAATAGTTTTTGCAGCACACATCAACTAATTAATAATACAAAAATTATACCTTGCGTTATATTATTGCAATTTTCAAAGGAATCTCCTAACTTTTTATTTTAAAGAAAAGATTGACTCATTGATTGGTGAACGAAATAAGTTTTTAATTTAGTTTGTAGTTTTTAAGTTTATCCCTTACAAGCAAATATACTAAAATCAAATACCTCTTTATAATATTAATTAATAATAAAGATAAATTACAAAGTTATCTGTTAATGTAAGTGCGACGCTTGTTAAAATCTGTTAATTAAGTAACGAAAACTTGTGGTAATATTGAGTTAAAAACAATCGCAACAAGATATTTTCATGTGGTAAAATGGAGCCTATGTTATAAGTTAGACCTCTATCAAATAGCAATACAACGGACTCAATTCCGCGCTGACAGACAGAAAAGTTTTAATAACTGTCATTTTGGCTTCTTTTCCTATAATAAAGACTCCTAATCCATTTTTTTTATTTCGGGAAATTATACATATTTATATATATTTATTTGTTAAGCATATTATGTATGTTTATTTGTTGCAATACGATTAAAATAACGTTTAAATCTAATTTTACGGTGCCTTGTATAAATGTAAGGCCGTCTCAAAATATGTCACTATATTTATTATTGACTTTTTTATAATATTTCTGATATGTTTTTATTTCAGTCACTATCGCCACCAATTTTTTTTTTACTTCACTGTTGAATGTAAACTAAAATATTAATTGGATTTAAATCAAAACAATTATTAAATGAGTGATGTTGATCAATTTGTATTTTTAATTCCTTAGAGAGGCTGCTACACTCTCAAGGTCGGGAGCTGCGACGGGCGTTGTTTACGCTCAAGCAGATCCTGCAATCGGACAAAGACCTGGTGCACGAGTTTGTCGCCAACAAGGGCCTCGACTGCCTCATGCAGGTCGCCGCCATGGCAGATCACAACTACCTGGACTACATTCTGAGAGCCCTTGGCCAGGTAAAGTCTACAAACGATGCTAAGCAACAGTCACAGTATAACATTTACTCAATATTTTATATGCCAGCCTTCACTTTAAAGCCATTTAAACACAAATATGCTATATTATGTAGTTGACTTTGCGTGAAAATATAAATGAAACAAACATAACATACATCTTCGTAATGTCAGTATGAACTTCCAGATCCTTCTTTATGTTGACGGCATGCACGGCGTGATGAACCACAAGCGTTGCGTCCAGTGGCTTTACTCCCTTATCTCCAGCAAGTTCAGGCATGTCGTCAAAACTGCTCTCAAACTCCTTATAGTCTTCGTAGAATACACGGAGCAAAATTGTCTCATCCTCATCGACGCCATCACCGCCGTAGATAGTTCCAACAACAGACAGCCGTGGTTCAACGTTATGAAAATCCTTCAAGACTTCGATGCATCCGACACAGAACTCCTCATATACGCCACCACGCTGATTAACCGATGTCTCAATAATGTACCCGACAGAGATATGTACTACGATCAAGTGGACTCCCTGCAAGATCAGGGTATCGATGATATTATACAGCTGTACATGTCCAAGCAGGGGACAGACTTAGATCTACTGAGGCAACTGCAAATATTCGAAGCTGTGCTTCTGTACGAAGATGGTGATGAAACTGGAACCGCCCTCAAGTATGTAACAAGATCACGTTACAAGTTTGAATAACACTTCACTAGTTTAGTTCACTACTTCAGCTAAAAAAATGTGTCCTTTGAAGTGACGATGAACACTTTCTCCAATGGCCTCCGAATGGCAGCAGGCTGACTAGCAGGGGGATAGATTTTAGTCTCTTTCTCTATAACTATTGCTTGAAGTTAAATCAAAAATAGGTATTGAATGTTCTAATTTTGGACGTGTTTTAATAAACGATTTTCTTCACTTTATAGACAACTGGATGAATCTGTTATAACTTCAGTGCGACGAAGAAGTCTAAACCTGGAACCATCTGAACGACGAAAGTCCAAGAAACAAGAAGTCAAAGAGAAAGGTAAGCGCTGAGACGTTACCGTGAACGTTATAGATAGCATTGTTTTATTCCGTGTGACCTTGCATGCTCAATCTGTTGAGTGTATTTCTTTTATCCATTTCATGACTTTCCAGCTGTAATCGATGTCTTACTTTTTTTCGCATTCGCTTTGACTATGCCTTAAACGTCGCATTTCACTAACAACCAACAGCAAAGCCAGCTCCGGTGGAACCAGACAATATAATAAACACATCACGACCTCATTACCTGCCAGCCATTATCGATACCAAGGAAAACAAAGAGTTGAGCTCAGTTCTCAAGAGACGGAGGGATAGGTACGCGAGACAAGCACATCACATTATACAACAGCAAGAACTACTGAACAACTCAAATGGAATTTACAATGGGCTGTTTGAGAAGAACGACCAGTGGAGCCCGAATCGTGCCTACAATCGCAACGGAACTTACTCAAATACCAACGGTACTTACACAAATTCGAGCGGGAAATACATAAACGGCACCGCTAATGGTACCGTCATATACAATTCCAGTGATGTCAATGGTCACGGACAAGAGGAGGAGAAGACATACACAAACAGAACCAAATCCAATTACATACCGGACGTTCTGATGAATGGTTTGTGCATTCGCTAACCCACTAATTTGCGCTTATCATGTTTTTCGCTGAATTTATTTCCGTTTTTCCCTTACTATTTTAATTTTATTATTTTTTTATTTAATTCAAATATTATCTTTTCTACTGTATTACGTTTAGGAAACCAAAGATACACAACCGGATTGAAACAGAGAATCCAGAATGGGACATTAGGTCACAGTGTCAACGCAACAGATACTCTGTCCATAGTCAGGGCCGGACATGAGTTCTCCCCGGAACCCAAAGATGACAGGGAGATTCTGCTGAATCGAGAACACAGCATTAAAGACCTTGCTCAGAGGTTGACGAGTCCCCTAACTCCCTCCACAGAAGAGAAGCCCATTAGGGTCTCCGAGATGGCAGGAATCGTATCGAAAGCCAAAGAAGAATTAGCCAAATCGAAATCTAAAGGTTGTTATGATTTACATTTATTATGATTTTGCTATGTATAATAAAATATATTTTAAATATATTTTATCCCATAATTTCTTTAAATTAAATAAAAACAATTTTTATTGAATTCAAATAACTTATTCTAAGTAAACTTCAACTTCACAGAAATGATAAAAAGTCCAGCCATAGAGAAAAGTACAAAGCTACACGAAATTAAAGTGTCCGAAAACGATTTACACTGGGAGGAGTTGAGAAAGGGCTGCATCAACAGGGAGTTCTACACATGTGACCTTGATTTTTCGGATCTCAAAAATGATTCGGAAGAGGAGGAGAACTCACCTCCTCTAAATGCTATCCCTCCTCCTCCTCCTAACCTATTGCCTCCTCCTCCACCTAACATGCTCCCACCAGTAGGACTTCCTCCACCTCCACCAAACAATTTTTTCAGCTTACCCAAAAACCTGCCAAGCATGACATCACAATCAGACCTATTGAACGATTCTAACAGTTCGACAATAAAGAAAAACAAAAAGACGGTAAAACTTTTCTGGCGGGAGGTACAAGAGAACCCCGTGCCCCCCACTGCAAGGAACAAAGTGGGCGGATTCATTTGGGATGATCTCCCAGCGGTTAGCTTGGATACTGCGATGCTGGAACACCTTTTCGAATCCAGGACCAACGATTTGATAATTAAGGTGAGCTAAAATTATCATTTATCTGAAAAATAGACTGAAATATCAATTACTTTAAAAAATATCCGAAACTGACGAGTCCCTATAATATTAAATATATATTTATCACTGACCTATAATATTAAATATTCTATTTTTTCTTTTTTATGTAATTGATCGTCCTCATCAACCCAACAGGAAGTAAGTATCTGCACCTTCTATAATTCGTATACCTTTTTGAATCAAACAAATCTATAAGCGCTTTTTTTTCTTTTTCTGCTTAAATAGCTTTTTCTAATCAGTAATAAATAATATATGCAGGTCTTATTCTTAAGTTTTCTTTATGATAATATTGACATTATATCATTAAAAAAAAAGCATTAACAATAAAATTATGAAATTAGAAACTTATGGAACCAAAGAGAAACCTGATTCTTGACACAAAAAGATCGAACGCGATCAGCATAGCCATGAAGAAGTTACCAACGCCGCAAACCATCAAGGTAGCGATAATGAAGATGGACGCGACAGTGATCGGCCGCGAGGGGATCGAGAAATTACTAACGATGCTCCCCACACACGAAGAGAAAGTCAAAATACAAGAAGCGCAAGTATGTTCGATTCATTATAGTTGGTTACTAAATATTAATAGATTACTTATAAATTTAAAAACATTTTCTCCAGTTCGCGAACCCCGATCTACCTCTAGGCTGTGCGGAACAGTTTCTCCTGACCCTGGCATCCATTAATGAGCTGTCGTCCAGACTAAAGCTTTGGGTCTTTAAGCTGGATTTTGATAATTTAGAGGTGCGAAATTTACACCAATGATATTATAATTATATAAAAACATATATAATATTTTTTAATGTTATGTAATAAAATGTAATCAATAATAATATATGTAGCTTTATAACGTTACAGAAAGAAATAGCAGAACCTCTAATGGATCTAAAGCAGGGCATAGAACTGCTGAAAGTTAATAAAACATTTAAAGTGATCCTTTCGACGCTGAGGTCTGTAGGCAGCTTCTTGAATGGAAATCAGGTGAAGGGGTTCCGGTTGGAGTATCTCTCTAAGGTGATGGAGGTTAAAGACACCGTCCATAAGCACCCACTGCTGTACCATGTCTGTGAGATGATAATTGAGAAGTTCCCTGATACCAGCGACTTCTTTAGTGAGGTAAAAGTTTTTATTAAAACGTAGAGTAAATATCGATGCCACTAGCTCACTAACCCTTCAACCCGCAACACAAGAATACTAAGTGCTGCTATTTTGCGGTCGATATCTGATGAGTGGGTGGTACCCACCCAGGTAACCTACCCAGACGAGCTTGCACAAAGCTCTACCACCGAGTATGATTATTTGAAAGTATCTACAATTCTATATAATATGTATTTAATAATATATGAGACTAACTTCTAACATATCAATTATTTATTTTGATATTTTTTATACTTAACTTATTATTTATATATAATAAACTTTTTACATGAAATCTCGCTAGGTCGGTCCTGTTATCCGCGCTTCCAAGGTTGACTTCGAAGTGCTCAGCGCGAATCTGCTTAAACTGGAATCAGACTGCAAAGCTTCCTGGGATCACATGAAGAGGGTTGCTAAACATGATAGCTCTCAGATCTTCAAGACCAAGATCAACGAGTTCCTCACTGATGCTGCGGAACGCATCATTCTACTCAGCATTGTGAAGAATCGGGTCATGAGCAGGTAATTGGGTATTTGTTTTTGAGAAAATGATTCAAGGGACTCCTGGTAAGTAGTGGTGAATGAGCCGCGGACGAAAGTTCTGGAGGTCGGGAGTTCTCCTTAAAACAAGGGAACAAAAAAATTATAAACGACAACGAAATAAAATTTATGAAGTATCCAGCATTTAGATCGAGCGTTGGTAAGATAAAAGATACAAAACAGGCCAATATTTCATGAGAACACGACGTTTTACTATCCTGATTCCTAAAAATATAATAATTTTGTATACGCCGCTAGGCAAGCGAATTGTGTTTACATATATGACTCGGTTGCGAATTTTAACTTATTGTTTATTGTGTAGCGATTGCGAATTGAAAATGATTCGGCAAATAAAATTGGCATCTTTTTTAACTTTAAAACTTTGAAGCTAGATTTACTATTAATTCCAGATATAACAAGTTCCTGCTCTACCTCGGTGTACCGATGAGTGACGTCCCCAAAACAAGACCTTCGGAGCTGTTGAAGGTGATCGCGGAGTTTGCGCTGGAGTATCGCACGACGCGCGAGAGGGTGCTACAACAGCTGGAGAAGAGAGCCAACCATCGCGAGAGGAACAAGACAAGAGGGAAGATGATCATTGATGTAAGTATAATACGACTATATGCTATTTCAGTTGTAAACGTAAACTGAAGTAAAAGTTTTTAATTTACATAAAACACTTCTATTTAACGGAAGATCAAGAATTATTTGCCTAACATGCGACGTACATATAGAATATATTAGCAAATGTGCTTTTCATCATCATATCGGACGAGTCTACCGCGTCAGATTTTTCTCTATTGCTGCTATTGATTTTTTATCTAAATATATAATATAATAATACTTATATACTTCCCAATATAATAATAATATAAAATATTATAATACTTCCCAATTTTTATAATTACTGTTTGTAATACTTTCGTATTATTTATTCAATTATACTATATTTTTAATATTTTTAACCAACTTCAAAAAAAGGAGGAGGTTATCAATTCGTCTGTATGTTTTTTTTTAAACTACATATCAATGTGTGAGTCGGCGGCACATTTATAAATTTGCTTTTAATAATATCCTTTAATATTTTATAATTTTTAAGCAATGGTATAATCGTGTGAGGTTATGCCTCTGAAAAGCGCATGTATGACAACGTGGGCACACTGTCACAGGTGGGCAACTACGCGAGCAAGGGCGAGCACATGGCGGACAGCGCGCTCAAGGAACTGCTGAAGAGCGACGCCGACAGGATGGACTCGAGACGCAAACCAGCTGCGCGACCGCGCAAGTAAGCCGACGATATTATATGCGGAGTAAATAGAGTGAATTGAATCACGTTTGTGGCGAGTTGAACATTGAAGCATTACACTTGCTTATTAATAGTCAAACTCGAAACTACAATCGAAAAAGAACACCCAGCCCGTGAAGCGCCGGCCTTTAGTTTAAGCAGTATAAAATTAGATAGATATGTATTATCTATTTGACGAACATCACTAAATTGTAGCAATAATATGTTGTTCTAAGTATTTCTTATTAGAATACATGAAATAAAACCTTGTAACCCTTTAGCGGAGGGACAGGTCCGGAGGACGAGATAATTCAGACCCTCGTGCGCTCCTCCACCAACAACCAACGCCCGCTGGTCCGGGAACGGCGCCGGAACCGGCTCGCGGATAGGAAGAGCTGTGAGTACCATCTCACCGTCACTACACTACTGCGTCACCCTCCCAACGCCTGACCGATTTCCTATGCGAACAACCAACTGACACTACTCTACCAAGTAACCTTGACGTACCTCAAAGGCACCCTTACTTCCATTACCACGTTAAAAATAGTACCATTCGGGGCAGTTCAATAATGTTACAATTGTTAAAAAACTCCTAATTGCTTGCGCATGCAAATGTTCTTCGCTCAGCGAAATAACTAAACTCTTGAAAATATAACTTTTTTTAAATCTTCTAATAAGTACTTACGATAATGTGTTTATAATAGTGATGTCAATCGTCCTATTTTGTTTATGGTATGGAATTAGTCCGGGTGCTGTTACTCTATAATTATATAAGTTATCGATAAAAGAATTCAAACTTTTTTGATGTAGCTTGCGTTGAACAAAACTACAGCTATATTTTAGACCTTACTATGTAACGTATCTAGTATAGCTACTAGTTCTTGGTGTTGTACATGAATATTTTAAATTTCTACAAAATCTGATGATCATCTAAATCAGATTTTTTGAAGTTATACTTCTTTTGGCGCGATGGAGAAAACTGATGAGAGTGAATTTTTACGATGCGCGCGCACACCGACATCTGAATTCTACATCGTGAAGTTAGTTCTAGGAGGCATGAAAATCGATAACTATGTTCAAGTTGTATATTCTAGTATTTTTATATTTAGAGCACGTGTTTCGTAACAGTACAATTAAACAGTGTGAATAAATAAATATTATTTTGGTGTTTTTTTTTCCATACGCCAAAGAAGTATAACTTCTAACGCGTGTACATAAGTACACACACTCTTTTTTTAATATTAAAATATAATCCGAAGTTTCAAGTAGTCAATGAAATAAGAGGCGGTCCTCTGTCCGAAAATACATTTACATTATCATATGAATGTTGCGACTTATTCGTTGAACACAAAATATAAGTTAAGTGCTAAGCGATAGCTACGTATTGTTGTTTGTCGTAATGATCGTTGATGATCGGTTTCCAGTAAACAGGACGCTAGACGGGCACTAGTCGAGGGCCGGCAAGCGGAGCAGCGCCGGGTGAGTTGTTTAACTTTATCAATACCTAGCCCCCCTACCCGCCACGTCATTAACGTTATATACAACGCCCTTACGTTTTCTTTGAAATACGAACTCGCTTTTTGGAAAAGAGTATTCAATGAGAGATATTATATTTAATTAGTAATTAACTAACTATCCCTGAAACATATGACCTTAACACACAAGTCATGTCGTCCGCGGTGCTCAGAAACCCCGGTGCCAACATTGGCGCCAACACTTGTCACTGATGCCATTAAATTATTTACGTCCCTCTCGTCGAAACATTATAAAACAATGAAATGAATCAAGTTACTCTATTCCCAGGTCGCCGCAGGAATACAACAAAGATAGTCACACTTACGCCTAATTTTTATTGAATAAGTTTTTTTATTGTAACTCGAATCTCACCCTAAACACAACGTACGATTATGTTAATTATATTTAATTGTTACTAAATAGAATTCAGATAATTAGTTGACATTGTAATTTATATATTGACATCTTTCCTTAATCGCTGCTTGCCAACCGTTTGTTGTTCCCGTACCCCATCTCTAATAAAACTACATTCGCCTCCACTGTTAACTCCATACCCACTCCTAAAACGTTTCTCGCTTTCCTTAAGTTCTACCTATCTATTGTCAATCTTAACTCGAAAATATAACTAGTAGTGACTCTTTAGTCTTGCGATCTATAGGGATAAGGCTTGTTTATAGTTTTCAAGGATATTCTTATAACAGTTGGGGATACAGGGTTTCGCAACGTAAGCAAAACAATGATTTGATTTTAAATCTGATACAACAAAAAACAGCCTTCTTGTATAATAATTTCAGAACTGCAAACTATGTATTTTAAATATAATTAATCAACACAATCAAGTTAAAAGTATTTAGATGATGATTAATATATTCTCTCCATATTCCCGCCATCGCCAGCCGCCTCCACAATCCCAGTAACCTCAAAGCTAAATCCAGATGTACTTGTATGGACAAATCGTTGTGTCGTTGCACTTATTCTCATAATTAGCAAAATATATACTTGCAAAGTCAATATTTTTGAAATTAAGTACGACTTCACTGCTCTCTGTTAGCTTCTACTCGCAGGTTGCATCAGTTACATATTGGAGTCGCTCGAGGTTGCCATTGAAATATTGTATGAATATTTTGTTAACTTCGTAGTGTTCGTTCGTAGCAAACTAATGTGTGACTGACTGCTGAACGACTGGACAGGTTTGGTGTAAGTTAAGAAATAAAGTAATAGTGAACTTAGCACAGGAATCGTTAAATTTATTTAAAAATAATAACTGTGACCTGTCGTCATGCAAGTCTTCGTTAATTATTTTGTATTTATTCTGCTCTTAAAGTAGTTCTCAAATTATGTGGTTTTCGTTTTTAGTTAAGCAGCTGCAATAAATATAAGACTTTCAACTGTGTTAAGACAATCTGTATGTTGTGTTTTAATTATTCCTCTATGTATTTATTGTAAATGTAAATATATGTGTAAATAAATAACAATGAATTATTATTAAATGTGATTTTATTTATTATAACCACGATAACCCATAATATAAGATTAGTGCACATTAGACAATGTGGTTTTGGAGCATATCCACTTGGCTTATGTATGTATGTATATAGGTGTAACAATTTCTGTCCAACCCGTGAAGTGGTTATTAGGTGTCGTGAGTCGGTTCTATTTACGTAATACTTTTTAAAATTTTAAGCAAATAATTTACCCCGAATAAAATTTAATTTAATTAAATAACGAAAATTACATTAAAACAGTCACTAGCGGACAGCACTCGATAGCTCTATAGCTCAAATTCAAATTCAAATTCAAATACTTTATTCAATATTGAAGTATTACACTTACTTATTGATTGTCAAACTAGAAACTACTACCGGTTCGGAAAAAAACACCCAGCCCTGAGAAGAACCGGCGAAAGAAACTCAGCGGGTTGATGTTTTTGTATTTTTTTTTTTTTTTGTTTTTTGTCTTTTACAAAAAAAAACAAAAGGAAATAGCCATGCGGCGATCGTCTCATTCCCAAGGTGTGCTATCATCCATAAATTCATTAATTGTATAATAACCTTTAGCACACAAGCGTGCCTTTACAATTTTTTTAAATTTAGTAACTGAAACATTTTGAACGCTTTCTGGGATCCTATTGTATAAACGTACACATTGCCCCACAAAAGAGTTACTGACTCTATGTAGTCGAGCTCAGCTGTATAACAGCGTCGTAACTATTTATATTACAGACAACCATCGATAAATACATATAGTAAAAAATATTGTTATGAGCACATTCGGGAATATCGTAAATTTATATAAAACATGTATACCTATATATAGAGTAAGATCCCAGGCCGCCAGAAATTGCTTATTTCTGATGGATCAAAAAATTGCCAAAATAGTACTAGTGTACAGTAAACCTATACATATCCGCTAGCTTAGGCGACGACCGACTTCCAGGTACCACTCGGTACCAGGTGCTACAGGCACGGTTACAGATTCATGTGGCGAATATTGTAAACTATTTGAAACTAATTTTGCCAGACACAGTCTGTCGACAATATTTGTTGCCGGGTGCTTGAAATATCGAAAGAAAAATGCACTACCTTCCATACATATATAGATAATTATCATGTGTGTCGGTAGTAGTTTCCAGTTTGACAATCAATAAGTAAGTGTAATACTTCAATATTGAATAAAGTATTGAATTAATTAATATGATATTTAAGGCCAGGCTATTTTATTAGGTTTTGTAAGCTGCCAAACCAATCCTAAGGGCACAAACATCCGCTAAGCGTATTTAAATTGCCGCTGCAAGAGCGAAAGACGTACGATTGAGTGTGAGCGAGATAGCTATAACTTATAAGGATACGTATACACTATACATAAATAGCGAGCGTATTCTTCAGTTCAATTTTCCTCCCGATTTCAACGGCGTCCTAAGCCGAGGTCCGGCCTCACAGGAGGCACCCTTAAGACGACCGTTCCCCTCGAGCCACACATGTCGGCTCTCAGTCCTCGGCTTGAGTTCATCTCGGCCAATCCCACCTGGTGACGCCAATAGGGCCAACAGTATTACACAATCCGAAAAAAAAAACAGTTCAATTTATTGTTTAGTTAAGTCTGTTCAACACTGTTACTTTGATTTCATCATTTGTGAATAGGGGCCAAGCTTGTTACAATATTCCCTACAATATACGCATGAATCAGTGGTCAGACTGTCAGTAAAATGCGTACAATTTTGACCTACCTGTAGCACCAGATACCTGAGAATTGGCCGTTGGCCCAAGCTAACGGCTATGTTCACTGTAGACACTAATACTATTATAATGCTCGTTTGCCCCCTCTTACATAAAAAACACTACTAATCCACTCTTGTACATATTTTTTACATCAGAAAATAAGTAAGGTTTGGGTGTTCAGGAATCTTGGACTATACATTTAGTTAAACCTAATAGTCACCTATACACAAGACTATAAAAATAAACAAAAGTGTAAGAGTTAATGTGGGCTTACCGCATGATCACATGAATTATTATTATCCATAAAATTTTAACAGAAATCGACTTTTCTGACGTTTTCAGCGAGCTTTTTAATAAATACTTACAAATACAGACAAACCTACTTATAGAGTGGTTATAATCTATAGATCAATCTGGACACGCATGCTAATGGGCGATAAAGTAACGTGACATGTCTATATTACAAAATCAAGAATGTTTTGTTTTGGAAGTAGAATATTATGTAAAATAAAATTTAAAAAGCTAAAAGCATTGTATTAAAAGATAGTTTTTGCAAGCAATTTGTTTATACTCTTATATGAAATTACAATAATATGGCTAATGGTAGCTTAGGTCCGTAAATGTCCTGCTTCTGGACTGGACAAAGGCAAAAGGCTTCGGTTTTTTAAATGGAAACAATCAGCTATTAAAGAAAACCCATAGATACTATAAATAAAAAACATATTACCAATTTTTATAATTTCCAAAGAAAGTACTTAAGGTATAATTATAAATAGCCAACATTAAAACAGCTTATACTTAATGGGTCTTTGTTCGATTTTACTTAATTAGTTAATTGCATAATAATTAATAAGTATATTAAAATTACCTGTATTATCTGTTTCAAATGGAGTTTAAGCCATAGTTCATAACTTTTAACTTAGTAAGTCCATAGAGTAGAGTAACGCCGCTTCATTCTTAAACTTCTCACTTGTCAACTTACATTTTACAGTTGAATGTACAGCAGCAACCGTTTTCTTATATGAAACATTGCAACATAAGTGTTAAGCTATCAAATATAAGGTAATATATTATCGTCTTTATGTGTTTACTCTTATTCATTCAATTTAGCAGTATGCGTCTAATTTGTAGATTCAGTTAATTTTCTCAAAGCGTCTTGTTTACCACGCCCTAAATATGAAAGTGTATGTTGTTTTTATATAAGTGTTTATTGCTGTTTTTCATAACAAATTCACCCGAATCAGGCGATATTAGATGTTTTGGAGCGAAGTACCTGAAGCTTATTTTTTCTTCGGCAGGTTCTAATACGAAAATGTCGGCATATGAATCTCACGCTTACTTTACAGGGAATGGAACATACAAAGCTATAAATCCAATTCTTTCTAAAGTGGGTGACTTCACTCCGTTTTATATCGCTGTAGCGATCTGCTCTATTATATTTGGAGCCCTGCTCATCCTGAACATCGTGTGCTGCTGCTCGAGATACTCCGAGTACTGGCTTGACAGACACACGGGTGAATGACCTCTTGTTTATTTACCTTATTGTTTCCTGATATCAAAAATGATTTCAAATTATAATTATTAAAATTACTTTTAAATTATAATTTCAATGTTAATATCTTATTTTACAGGAAACCGCTGGATTGTATCTATTTGGTCTGCTACACCACACAAACAGCCACCCCTGGACTTTACTGAGTTAGAGAGTCAGTATAAACAGGTTCAGTACGTGCATCCTTTCCACAGTGAGGACTACCACGAAGTCCACCGGCACGGTTCAGAGGTAGCAGCCTCCATTTCAAGGCAACCACTCACCACCTCTCAAGAGTACCTTGAACTGCACAAAAGGGAGAGTGATATATAAAATGGCTTTTCTCATGATGTATCCCGCTATTGCTATACTTTCAATGTTTGTACTGATGGTCATTATTTTGATACTGAGGTTTGGAGCTCGTTGGTGTAAGCTTCGCCATAGTACATTTGCAGACCAAGAATATTGGAATGAAGATGAAGCTTATGAACAGAAAGTCTCATATGCTTAACCTTTAAATTTTATTTTGTAACTTTTCCGTCCAGTTTTTTCTGATTTTATTTGTTTATAGGCTTTATTTTTACTAGTTTATAAGAAATCTATAGAGTTTAAATAGTGTTTAAGATTCAAAGAATAATTGTTACACTAAAGTAGTATTATTAGCACAAACTAACAATGATATGACTGATGGAATGAACGCCATCATTAAAAATATGCACTCTAAAAGTAAATATAAATTGTCTGTTCTTATTGCTGCTAACTCTGGTTTTATACAATAGTGAAATTATGTATTTTATATTGTGTACCTATTGGTATTATTAATAAACATTTTCTATATTTCTTAATTGCCTGTTATTTCTCACGATACATATAAAACTTCAAACTATATTCAATAGATTATCATATAACTTGAGATTATGATTTTGTTCACATGAATAGTTCAAACATATTATATTTTTAAAGAAAAATGGTAACATGTCAATACAATTTAATAATATTATAACTATAGTGTCTTAAAGAATTATACTGTGGGGTAATGCTGCTGCTATCAATACGATATTTTGCTGCAAAAGAGGGCTATTCGCGCCATCTTTAACCTAGGAGTTTAAGAATCCCTAGGACAGAAATTAAAATATTAACTGTTGCTTCTCAAGATATATTATGTAACATTATTTATGTAAGGAAAAGTATTAATGATTTTATAGTACAATAAACTAATAACATTGGTACATGGACAAACACCAACTAATGCCTGTTACTCGACTGCATTGTCAGTACGGTAACTCTTTTGTTAGGCAATGTATACAGATTACAGTTCTAGAACAGGATCCCAGAACGATTTCAAAATGCTCTATTGCTATTTAAAAAAATATGTAAAGTAACTCTTTTGTGTTAAAGGTTATAACACAATTAATGAATTCTAATTGTAACTCTAACCGCTCATATAAAATTTCACTAGATGAGAAAAAAGAGTTCTCGTCACCGTTAACAATTTAAAAGGTCATTTTCTCATTGTAGGAGTAAAGGAAAACAATACATTTCCTGTACATTTGAACGTAAACTATTGTTCTAGGAGTAGATGTAGGCTATAAATATGCAATATATACATTGTTTGGTGAATAGAAATGATACCAAAATGAAAGTAACGTACGCGGTAATATTTAACTTGTTTAACGTAAGGGACGAGAGTTGCTGTTAAGGTTATGTATTAATTGAACATTGGAAAAAAGTTAGCGTAATGGATTTATTTAATAATAAGTTTTTATTTAAAACTAAAACAACATGTACACAATTTGTTTGCATAAAAATAAACTTAAAATGTATTTATAAGATTGGTTTAAGGAACAATTATGTAGAATTTCACAATATGAATAATAGTAAATTATTACAATATGAATACTTTTAAGATAATTGTCTACAGAACCAGTGGATGTAAAGGATATTACTTTTAAAGATATCGAAATTCTAAATCTACCGTTGAGTAGAGCGGATGCAATCGAACTGTATACAAAACTCACTTTCCACCTCGATGGATCGAATGACGTTTTATTTTTAAGGTTTTTTTATAATTTTGACGAAAGTTTACTAAAACGGTTTGATGCAATAATGTAGGCAATACATCGTAAACGGGGTAAATCGGGCGGGTTAAATAAAACTAGTAAATATAAAAACACTTGTTTTATTTTATTAAATTTAATTATACCACTCCAGAAACAATTTATAAATCTTATGTAATGCTAGGTAGGTACACAGAAGTGAGTCGAGCTCGAAACCATATCGCTATGCGCTACACACGTTGTGACACGAGTACTCGACGATGTGATATGACTGCCCGCGCGTCCGTCGCTGCGTTTGTTATTGCCGAAGTAGCGTCGGTATGGCTCCTTTATACGATTCAGACGTCTAATCTAAATTATTCAACTCTCAATATTAATATTACGAGAACAACGAAGAGTAATTGTGAATAAGAATCAAATCTATAGTAACACCTTTATCTAACATTCGACTGACGCCGCCCGCGTCGGCGACGACGGCGTCACTTCGGATTACCTGCCCTTGAAACATTTACAAATTTAAGAAATCATTTATCGTGTTATTATTACTCGTTAGGACAGAAGACATCTAGATCTTAATCGCGAAAACACTAAAATTTACACACACTAACATCTAATTTCATCGACATCCACCCTTTTAGAATCTAAAATGAATAACTGACATTTGCTATAAAATAATAAGTCGAATGTTTATTAAGGGGACGCGTCGCCAGGCGACGACGTTATCACTAACCACGTCGATTGCGGACCGCCAGTCATTCATTCACATTTACATTCGCGTTCGCGTTCACGTTCACGTTCAACATAAAACGCCAAACGTTTAATCCAAAAGCGAAACATTAAATTATCATACAAGTACATAAGAAAACAATACAATCACATAATATACAAGGGCTCGACGGTCGACCCTACGCGACTGAGAATTAGTTGGTACTGGCTCTTCAGACGACGCAAACGACTGAAGCGCGCTCTGCGTCCACACAAGTACGAATACCTTAATTATAATAAATATCCCGTGACTGCAAAACATGATATGATCGTCACGTCGCCGCATCGCGGGCTACGCACCCACGCTCCCACGGAACCACATAAACTATCAAATAAATTTAATGTTCCTGCCTGATGCATTACGTCTACGTGTTAGTCAACATTTTCAAATATTTATAATATTTTCAACAAGGATCATCTATTCATAACATATCGCTCTTTCGGACCCGACTAGTCCCGAGAGTCGGCGGCCTGTCCCGCCGTCCCACCGTCCCGCCGAGCCGCCGCCGGCCGCCGGGACAGACCGCCGCTTACAACGACCCCGAAACAGAACAGCGTTGTCTAAGTAACATACACAGTTAAAATATAACAGTTCCCTATGTCAATGTTGGGCTAAAGAACTAATTACGTATTCCTTAATCACTAAGCCATAAAGCGACAAACTTTTAAACATATATAAAACTTAAAGTTATATAATAATACAATAATGTATATTTATCGACTCAGGAGTACAATTCGAAGGGCAACTGAACGCTTATGTAATAATATAGTATTAGTATAATAAATAACTCTGCACAGACGCCGAAGACACTGTATCACTCAATATCATATTGCTTGCTAGTTGTTACCACTTCAGGTGTTCAGGTAAATCTCGCTCGCACCGACGAAACGAAACGTGCTATAATAATAATAATAATAATCATTGAGAGTAGCTGCCTAAACTGTATAAGTAATCCCTTACACGCTATCGTGCGCCCGCGCAGCGAGGAGGTTGTCATTTTTATTTTAGAATTAACTTTTAACTGTCGAAATCGATTATCTAATTTCACCTTGATTGGAAGACTCGTGAACTGTAAACTGATCAACCACACTATTGCTATTATTTTCATATATCAATATCATAGAAAACTAGTTTATTAGAATATTTATGCAATAACGCAAAATTATAAAAAAGATATCAAAGTTTAATGTTCAGTCAGAAATATAATTCACAGTAATAAAGCGCTGTAAAAATTTGTATAACACGAGGGTAGTCTGGCTTTACAAGTAAACGTAAAAAAATACAATATAAAGCTGGATGGACAGGATATTAAAGTACGCGTATACTCTCGTAAGTACATGGACCGCGGACACCGCATCCAGCGAACGGAACGATACCCGAACGACGCACGCACTCAGACGGTCGCTCGCGTAAACTCATACTAATACAATTGTATCAAAAAAGTAAACCCTATGCTTATCTGTAAATAAATGTTACATAAACGTATGAAATCTACGTGATTATAAAAACTCTTACGCAAATAGTAGATCGTATATAGTAGACAAACTCTCATTCATATTTACAAATTCAAAATATCTCAATATCCGAAAAAACGATTACCGAACAAGTAAGAAAATATGTCATTTTTCCTCATCAACTAATATGTAAAAAATTTCACTCTCTCCATATATTCTAAGTCAGCTTCGCCTAAATAACGCCGCGCCGCGCCCCGCGCCGCGCCCCGCTCCCCGCCCCGCACACCGCCCGCACACCGCCAGCACACCCGGGTACATTCGCGGGACACGGATGTATATGCAAATTCATTATTACAACAGTTATTTTAAGATAAAGTTACTTTTTAAAATATTTGTTAAATGATAGCCTCGCAAACGGCGCGACCTCGTGACCGGGGGGCGGCGCGGGACTCTGTACATAATATGATAAAATTTGAAACAAAAGTCCTCAATGGAGCTTATCCACATAATATTACTAATAATTAACAATTTTCAAAGGTACAGGACCCTCCTATCAGAGGACGTATAACGTTGCAATAGATTTGGTGTAAAACTAAGACGGACTAAACTTAAAATAAAATCGTATAACACGCGGACGAGCCGAACGTACAACAGAAGCTGCGATTACACCGTATCACAGAAAACAGTATCGAAAAATAAAAATCGAAAATAATAATATGTCACGCCACAGAGTGCGTAATGCGTATGATGCGCAATAATATTAATAAACGAAGTCGTACCTTAACATAACTTTAAGCCTACGTAGTTGGTAACGAAAAATATCACTACAACCTCAAGTCCATAACACGTTAGTATAATAAATGCTTGTTTTGATATTACTCGAATATAATCTAAGAGGTAGGATCGGGACCGCTGCCCGCTACCGCCCGCTACCGCCACTTGCCGGACGGTCGATTTGTTCGTTTCAAATTAATCCCGACCTCTATTACTTATATACAATTTCACATTCAAATAGTCGGAACCGTTCAAAGACATAGACACTTAAACATCTTCAATTTTGTTATATATATCTAAACTTTAGATGGATACTCTCTTATCTCCCCCCCCCCGTACACTATACAACAACTACAAGTAACACCCTGTGACCACCGCGCCCGGTCGCCTTCGACGTAACGACTGCGACTACGACACGACACGACAGTTTAATATGTATACATGTAGGTACATCTATAGCGCACTCGCACCCGCGCTCGCATTCATATCACGCGATTATCGGAACGATTATATTATGAAATAATGTATTAAAATACCCCCAAATAAAGTACATTTATAGATCTATATTCGTTAATGGTCGAAGGCGATGAGCGCTGTCGTCGGTGGTGGTGCCGGTAGTGGGTCCGTTTATAGTTTGAAGTGGTCAGCGGTGGCGATGTTGGCGAGCGTCTTCTTGATGCGCAGCGCCGTGAGACGCGCCGCCGGGTTCTGGTACCAGCACTCCTTCATCACCTTCGCTATCGCCGACAGCACCTGTACACGTACATCGAACGATCAACTTTATATATCTGCGTGTAAATACATACCTATATGTAATACATTCAAATAACCTTACGTGTTATATAAAACGGTATAAACTAATATTTAGTCAGTCACATCGTCGACCGTCGGAGCGCTAGTTAGAACACAACGCGTTGCGTCGCGTGACGCGTCGTCAACGCGAACGTTAGAAACGGTGCCATCGTTCGTTACGTTATACGAACGCTCGGGTCGCGCTCGGTGTAACGGTAAGTGGTAAGCCTTACTATCAGTGCATCGGTTGAACCGGAACGTCGTCTTTTGTTACGGTTGTTATCAATGATCTAACCTGTTTTCTTGCACGGTCGTTTGTGTCACGAACTGCATATATGTATGTGAAATAATATTTATAGTTAACTAGCTAAATGTTTTATTCATTTAAGGGCTTAGGGCAAGTTTCTCGTAGGCAAGAATTTTCTAGCAGTAACTTTATCGTAAAATAAAATAAATAAAACAACCGAATGGCATTCGCGAGCGACTTAGATCGCAAACATAAGGCGCTGCGGAGACAGTGGCCGGCCCGCACGGACGCACGATCACTTACTCGCTAATTACGGCCAATAAATATATTACTGATTTTTTACAGAATAATTTATTAATTTGGTCATACTTTATGACATTTTAACTTCAATTGTAATTTGTTATTAATAATATTATTAGTTATCTACCGTCTCAACAGTACGCTATGTAATGATTTATTGATTTACTTGTTTGTAAATACTTGATTGGTTTATGATTTGTTTGTCTTCCTAAATTATTAGATTTTAATAAAGCACGCGTACTGTTTGTATTTCGTTGAAAATGTATAAAAAGTAATTCTTGTAAATGGAATTCTATGATGATGAACGATTTGAACGAATGGAGGGTTATTCCATCAATGGGAGAAGTGCCGGTGGTGCTTTGGTATGGGAAAAAAAATACGAATATTTTATCATTGATCAACGTTAATCATATTCGAAAACTATTTAACTAAAAATTAGTTACATATATCAAAAATAAAATAATAGCTGTTTTCAGCTATTTGTGTTATTGGTTTTTCTAATAATTACATTGTCGTTAATTAACATTGTCGATCGCACAATTATCCCTTCCGGACAACCCGAGGGCGTCGCGGTCGCCGAGTACGCTATGCATTTATTTCTTGTTGTCGCGGTGTTTTGAAGGATAGAATATTTTATTTAAATGTTTGTGATGTAACCACTGTTCAGTATGCCGTAATATTATGTTAGACTCTGTAAGAGCTGGATGATTTTTCTGACTGCCCGTGACTGTGGAATTAATAATAATAATGGAATAAGTTGACTTATGCAGTACAATCATTGAGGCGTCGAATCCAATATCTATTGAAAATAATTTCCAGCTGATTTTTAATTTATAATTATATAATATATATATTTTTAATTTATATTTATAATTAGTTAGAGCTAACTAGTGGGAAGAAAACAATATTATGTATTAAATGAGCTCTTTTTTAGTTTGTCGTATACTTATAATATATTTCAATGACTTGGTCGTTATTAACGAAACTATCGATTATTGTTGTGTGTTGTGTTTTTTCACAATCAAATCTCTTATGTTGCAGATTTTACTATCACCAAAAGATACATATCGGTCACATGCTCACAACGTTCACCTGTGCGTGTGTATGTACATAAGAGTGCACTGACCGGGTCGGAGTGCCACCTGTTGGGCAGCACGGGCCGGCGCCTCTCGACGCACACGACGCGGCGCATGTCTTCGAGCGCGGGGTCCGGCGGCACGCAGTCGTAGTACGGCGGCTGGTAGTCGTCGCAGGCGCAGCCGCAGCGCCGCGCCATCTCCCACAGCACCAGCCCCAGCGAGTACACGTCAGATCTCTTATACGGGTCGAACTGACGGGAGTCCATGCTCTCGTCCAGCACCTGATTCATTATTTGCAAATTAAAGTGGGAGGCGCCATGACTGAGTAGTCAGCACTAAGCTCTTAAGACTCCGCCAAGGCGATACCTCTGGCGCCATGTATCTCTTGGTGCCGACGCGGTTGGTGGAGGGCACGTCGACGGAGTCGTTGGACACGTTGTGCCGCACCGCCAGCCCGAGGTCGCCGATCACGCATGTCAGGTTCGACTTCACCAAAATGTTCTTCGACTTCAGATCTCGATGAGCGATCGCAGGCTTCCCTGTGTACAGCCGATGTGAGCCTACAATTATTCACACTTGCGGTGCTGTTGCGATATTTTATATGAATCTAAAAAACTAACAAACAAACATTTATATCGCGGCAAATGTAAATCACCGTACGACGTAAGTCAGGGTATAAGGCTACAGATATTATATATTTTCCAATTTTCATCAAAATCTGTTCAATTATTTTTAACATTTTTAATAGCGATAAAATAAGAAAGGTCCATCCATGTTTACATAGTTTCGTATTTATAATATTAATTCATATCAAAGTGAGTGCGTCACAGATAAGTCGGACATAAGCAATCTGTTCAAGTCGTAAACGCAAAAAAATAAAACAATACATTGTATAATTATATGACACGTTCGAAACAAACAATAAAGTCACCTTCGCAATGTGTATGTTGTTATATAAACTGTGGGAAGTACCAACTTGGCTCATTTTATTCATCGAGATGGGGTGGTGATGGTGGTGTCGGGTGAGTACCTTACATAGAGTGCTCCGGACCCCTGACAACGAGCACGCGAATGTTCTTGATGATCGGATTTATTATAATCACTAAGTAGAATATATCTATTCTTTTATAATGTATTTATTATAAAGCAGTTGACAGAGCCTGCACGAACACGCAGTCAACGTGGCTGAGGATTTTGTTTAATACATAAAATTAAATCATTCGCATTGCTGAGTGTAAACTTTAAGATTTTCATAAATGTAATCCTATTTGACCATATTTTAGTACTAAGTTATAATTGCACAACAATTTCTGGAACGATTTTGATTACAAGTAAATAAATAAAAAATAGGTAGTAGCGATGAATAAATATATAGCGACATCTTGGGTCCAGCACCATAAAACTAAGCTTCGTCTTTTACTTATAAAACCTGAAAAAATAAACAAGAACCTAAAGTAGAAGAGTTTATTTAATTGTGATATTAATTTTCCGTCAATATTTTTTTCTTATTTAAATATATAATTTCACTTAATAATTCCGGCTGGCAGTTTGAGAGATTACAATATATTTAAATAAAGGCATGCGAGGAAAAAAACAAAGTGTCTCGAAGATTAGCATAGGACGGAGATAAACCGGTAGGCATTATTTAAAAGACATGTAAACTATACTTGACCGGCGCGGAGTCGGGACAGGTAGCTAAGTTATTCTTAGCATATAAATAAAATAATAATAGAATACAATACAATGTCGAGCTACGAGCGCAGCTTGTTAAGCAACATACAAAAACGAGTATTTTTTGAGAAGACAAAGTAGTTCGTTGCGCCTCCTTTGACAACTTGTATGCAAAACTGTACGAGCGATTGGCTTGTTAAGATGTGAACGCGTAACAAACAAACACACTTTCGCACTCATAACGTATGTAGCACAGCTAATTCGGCAAAGGCAAGGTTATGTCTTACCCTTGGTGCCGACGATGTCCATGTGCAGGTGCGCCAAGCCTGTGGCGATGGACTGCGCCATCTTGACCAGGGTGTTCGCGTCGATGGTCCGCACGCTGAGGAAGTCGAACAGGGAGCCGTTCTCGTGGTAGTCCGTGATCAGCCACAGCTGTGTCCAGGTGCCGTTGTCTGTCGATTATATTTTTATAATGTTAGTTAAAACTAACCAGACTGTATAATGTTTAAATTGATATTATGAATAAGCTCATTCAAAATAAATTGATAAGTGAAGGGGATACAACGTGAATAGTATAATTTTGCTAAAATCACAAAAAATCTCAGCGAGATTCTGCCCTCTGCCGCCCGAAAGTCTCGCGAGAGCTCATACGTCACCTTTGTTGTCGGCAGCGATGAATCCGAGAATGTTTTCGTGTCGCAGCATCACGGTCTGGTATATCTCCGCCTCCCGGAACCAGGAGCTCTCCTCGCGCGACGAGAATATCTTCACTGCGACGTTTTCCCCTCGCCAGCGACCGCGCCACACCTCACCGAATCTACCCTTGCCGATTATGTCTACCAGCTGAATCTGACGAGCTATCGATCGCTGCACCAGCAGAGGGAGACCTGGGGACGGTGGTGCAGATTATGTAATTAGTAACAAACCAGTCGAAGAGAGATTAAACTGAAGTGGGAAATATTATTATAAGAATTTGGAAATAAATAGATGATACTAGGTGTGGAGTTACTCACCAGAGCCGGAGCCTGAAGTGGTCAACTCGATCATGTCCCGGATGGTAGCCGTCATCATAGGGTGGCGAGTTTCGCAAAAAGAGTCCTCTGGGGCGAATAGCGACCTGGACTCGCGCTTTATCGTCTTGGGAGAGCGGCGCGCCCACCAAAAGCTGATGGCAGCGCACACGCTCAACACCATGAGTCCCATGACCCACGGAAGCAGCTGCCATGTGGTCGCTGTCGGACTCGTCTCTTTATTTTAACACACACAGTTACATGTTATTTCGGTTCCAACATTTAATAAAAGGTCTCTACTCTATAACAAACTTACTACTTTTACAATTTTAGCGTGATTGTATTACTTAAACATGATACTAAGTGATAAGGTGTCGGCCACTCGTCGGCCATTTAAAGATTTACTTAAAGACTCAGAAAAGTGACTACCGGTCGTGAGGTTGTGCGAATTAATAAACATTTCGCATATATATCAGGCGCGCGCCGGCTGCGGCTCCATATTCAAGAGCGGCCGGCGGCGGCGCCCTTGATACCGATGCATACATTGTGAGCCGCGAATGGAAATCGGTCCGGCTTGGAGCGAGCTATTTTCAAATTAAATGAACGCGTACAAGATGAGCGTTTCCGTTCGCTCCGAATGTTGACAACGAATCCAAACTAAAGTTGTGGAACGTTCATTTAAAGAACAATTGACTAATTTTGAGAAGGGTAGGTTCATATGTATCTAATACGATTTATTTAAAAATACTTACATATTAATATAAGAATTAAAAAGCGAATAAAAATAAAAGAAAATGAAAATGTCCAATGAACCACTAATGTGCACTAACATGCAGTAAGCGTACGGAACAACAAACATTAGTGTTTAGTATCTAGACAAGAGACAGCTCCCACCACACCAGCACAAACACATTTACATTCCTCGACCCCGGGTCGCTGTAGCTCTATCGTGCATACATTATCTGTGCCGTGAATACGGTTCGAATTGGTAAAAGCACCGACAAATGTTATATACAATTTAGCTTGTTTATGTTTATAATCGTTTGATTAGAAACCTTCATCCCGATAACCCTCGTCTAACGGCAGAGTGTCGAGCGTGTCGAGCGCGTCGTTCAGTCGATGGTTACACTTACAACATGCGATTAGTACAAAATAAAGTCATGCTGGAAAAAGAATATACCGGCGTAGATCACTCACGTCACGTGTTCCGGCTGTTTCGACGAACATTTCGACAGTCGCCTGTACGACTACGACTTACAACTAACGGTTACAATGAGAGAGTGCTCCTTTATGAAGAACTTATTCTCTCAGATACTTCGACTGGCACTCACTCACTATAAATATTCAAAACGTTACACTACATGATATCATATATTTAACGAAAATAAGTGACAATAAGTAAGATGAGACACGCAGAGCGCTGATGTGTTTACCCCATTTTTAATTCTCTATAAATAGCCCATGCGTTTTACAACCATTTGAATCGTACATATTTAATTTAATCTATATGATTGATGTAATCTTTAAATGCAATGGTTTATTATCCAATAGATACGCAAGTATCAGAGTATGGTCATCGGACATCACAATACAAAGCTACCCATATGGACGCCCGGACGACACATTCGTTACAATTTCCGTACCTGAAAACAAGTCACGGTTACAGAAGTCCGTGGCGCAGCAAAAAATATCTGAGGCCTCCGCTTCGCGGCACCAAATGGGTCTGTCCCCGGGAGGAAAAATTGTTTTCGGGTGCCAACATCTATACCACAAATCGTAGAATTAGTTCGAGGTAAATTCAAGTGGGCCCTACAGCGTGATCGATGCCGGTGCACTACTAGACAAGAAAAGAAAATTTAGTACGATTAGAACGAAAAAGATTTAAGTAGCCATGCAGCGTGTGCCAATAGCAAGCCGAGGCACGCCGCCGACCGGCCGGAGCCGCGTCAGCGCTGTGCCAGGCGGCCGGCGGCGCGCACACTAGCGGCACCGGGGCGCTACCGGCGCTACCGGCGCTACCTCCACGTCGCTCCTACCTGGCGGCTTCGTGTGTATCTCCAGGCGCAGGTCTCGATTGCACATGTCACGCGACTTACAACATTTTATCACCACCGACTCATTTCTAGTTCTCGTCGTGGAGCAACTGAAGGGGTGCTCGATGGGTATCAGTGCTTTGAGCTCGATACAGCTGCGCCGCAAGTGGAACCACCATACATTATGTTTAGTATGTTAAAGCAAAACCAATGCACACTCGGAAAATAGTGTTTGTTAAGATTACGGCACATCATTCAAACATACTAGGTACGAGTCGGCCGGCTCGAGAGTACTCTTCTCGCTTAGTAGGTACATATTCAAATCACTAACTCGGAAGCATGTTGTTAGAATATTGGCATCTCAACACAAAACTTATAGGTCATCAATGGCAAGGCAATTATATTCTAAGAGTACATCAAACAAACTCATCATTTGCAATGTCAAGTCGATACCACACTCCCACAAGTGTGCAGTACATCTTACCCGTGGATGAGGCATGCAGCACTTTAAGCAATTTCTCTTGGATAACCTCATCAGAATTGCAGTAATCTTTACTACAGCAATAGACTCTTGGAGGTCTGCATTTGATTGGATAGTCTGGAGGGAAGGCTATATTTCTTTGCATACAGCTTAAGGCCACCTCTCTACACAAGTCAATGGTTTGATATAAATTGATTAAAAATTGTACCTCAGAGCCACCTAAACTAATGGAGATTTGTGTTGATGTTTTGCCAATTGATTTTGTCAGATATAAAAACTTATTTGGTCAAAATATGTACCTCAAAACTATTTTCAACTATCAGATTAAATCTGCACTGCGCTTTTTACAAACATTCATATATAGAGAGAGACTATGACTTTAGTATTTGATAGACATCATTTGAACCCAACTCTGAGAGGTTTGTAGAAGGTACAGTCAGTAATTTTCATTAAATTAACCCAGGTCATTTTGAGATAGAATTATAATCACAATCAAAACAATATAAAACAAAATAGACATTAGCAATATACTCTACTTACTGGTAGGTGTGTTTGGGCTCTCCGTTGTCCAGAGCATAGGAAGCATAACAAAACCCATCCGTCTCACATGTTGAGTTAGGACAACTCGGGCTGTCACTGTTGCAGTAACACTTCAGCCCTGTTTTAGGAAATATATACTTTTATACTAATGTGCCATGGCTTTTAATCAGTTAAGTTAGTTACTTAGTAATGTATGTGATTGAATAATAATAACCTGTCTACTAAAGTAAAACTACATCTTGTAATGTTATGACCTCAAATTTCAAGCTATTTAGAATTGAGATATAATCGTCATTGATTACTGCTAATTTGTAGAGAAAACAAATTGTGTTGCTATCTGTTTAGATTTAATACAAATTTAAAATGTAATTAAGCTAGTATTAAGATTGTACTATTGTAGTTGCGTTACGGTCAACAAAATATATAATGTGTCGATAGCAAATCCGGCCTCATAAATAATATGCAAGCGTATTCTTCACAAATTCTATAACTAAATACTCACCGCTAACAACGTTTATCTTTAAGAAACTTAAGAGTATCAACAGACGTAAATATTTCCTCCAATATAAACTGTCCATAATCACATTCCTGAATAGAAACATTTCGATTTAATCCCACACGGCCAAACACTGATTATTGACACTCGAAAGATACGGCCATTGGGCAGTTCTAAAATGAACATATGTCATTTTTATAATATGTTTAAATATTTAAGCTATTTGTTTTGAGTTCTAATTCAGATAGGTTGATATAAATGTTATCACTTATACACAATAGAAAATCAATGTATTAAAATAAATTGTCTCCGGACTCCGGTAGATAAATAACTTCGCGTGAAAACGTCACAGATAAAATGTTAGTGTTGCCACTAGCTAGGTTTATAAATTATTTTTTCATGTTTTGTAAATTCTTTATAAATAATCATCAATGCAGTGTATAATATATACATATATATTTTTAGATTATTAGTATACTAGAATATTTGTGTCAAGCTAAATAATGACATTGTTTGTTTATCTGATTTATCAACGCCAAAACAAGATTTAATTAGGTAAACAACCAACATAATAATAATTTACTTTATTCAATTTTGATTGTGGAATTAATCGGAAAAAAGAAATAAACTATTTTTGTAGCTTTTTTGTCGACCATACAATACTTACCATTATTTCTTGCCATATCTATCATTACTTACCACTTACATACACGATCTCGTACAAAAATTCGAAAACGGAGTATTTACAGGTCTTTCCCAGCTATAATCTTTTGTGGCATAGTTTATGAGATATAATATATGAAATAAAAATAATGAAAATTAGTTTTCGAAAATTCTAGGGTATTCATATTTCTTAAAGATCTGGGAATAAAATCATATCTTTGCGCAAAGACAAAATTCATATCTTTGGATAAACACTACTTTGTTGCAGTATAAAATGCTAGCCTTAGGCATCTCTTTTATAAGTTTCGGTACCTATGTAATATGTGTGATAGTATTTATGTCGATGTTTTTTACCTTACTTCTTTTATGTTTTAAACGAGACCGGTAAATCATGATAATTATTTATCTTCTAACCCAAACATAATATGCATGCAAAAATTATTTCCATGTACAACTATAACGGAAATTATACTATTTCACGTCAAAACGTTTCGTTTAAAAGAAACGGCAATTGCAATTTGCACATCTCGAACAAGAAGCGACAGATATGCTCTGTTATCAAGGTTATCAGTATAAAATAAAAATCAGTTTAATAGTAGGTAAATGGTCCCGATTTTTGTTTATTTGTAGTAAATGATAAAGGGATCTGATAATTATTCGGATATAAATAACTTATCTGAAAGATTTAAGTAAACCATATAGGTAAATTTCAATGGTTACGGTACTGATATTAAAATTCAATATTTTTTCCTATTATGTACCCACCCTAAAAGAACCTATGCCTGAAACCAATAAGCTTAGCTAATTGTAGGTATTAACTTTAATATTTATTTTTATTTTAATATCTCATAGGTAAGTAGTTCTAATTTACATATATATTACAAATTGTAAAATATAATTATATAATTGCCTGGACAAACATTTCAAACATAGGTATTTTATTATACCGAGAGTCTTTAGGTACCTACCTATTATATGGCGTCACGTACCTAGCAGAGGTTGACGTTTTCATCTTTAGGTACTAATAAAAATGATAAAATTAGCGTGACGGATCTCTTTGCACGCAATTTCCTCACAAATAACACCCTAACGTTAGTTGGCTAACCATAAATCATAATCCAGCAACCTATCTTAAGCTCTACTAACTACTGACCGATATAAACTTGCTGGAAATTTTCCAACGCTGTAATAACAGCCTTAGTACCTAACATCAACATTTTCGGTGTAGGTAAACTTTGTTCCAATGTGTTACGGAATGTCAAATATTAGTGAGTCATTATTCCCAATTATACTTCGCGGTTTCACATGCGTATATATGTATAACATAAAGAAATCACTAAGAGCAGACTAATAAATAACAACTACCCGTTCAAACATATCAAAACTATAAAAAGAACTAGACTGTCTATGATCTTATCTCGATTACTTTTATTGAAAATAATCCTCGTTTAGAAAAAAACCGGCCAAATGCGAGTCGGACTCGCGCACGAAGGGTTCTGTTCCATTATTTATCTATAAAATCGGCAAAAATCATGTCTGTTGTATGGGAACCCTCCTTAAATATTTATTTTATTATGTTTTTAGTACTTGTTGTTATAGCGGCAACAGAAATGCATCATCTGTGAAAATTCCAACTGTCCAACTATCACGGTTCATGACATACAGCCTGGTTACAGGCGGACGGACGGACAATGGAATCTTAGTATTAGTGTTCCCGTTTTACCCTTTGGGTACAGAACCCTAAAAAAGACAAACACTCCGATAAACAGACAAATATAACAATCATTGTTTCTATTGAGGTGATAAATCCCCCGATAATAGTTATACTCATATATCTTCGATCTCCCTTGTACAGACAGCGACCAGTTACATTTTTATTATATGTATAGATGAGTTTTTTCTCTATTTTGAGACAAAGCGTCAAAATGAATTGCTACTACGGTACTTATCCTTATTTATGGAGACGAACGAAGATGAAATGAAAAATTGGTTGAGACAATAACAATTAGTTTATTTCTAAATCTACATCAAGTAGGTATATTACTTATATACTAAGGACAACATGAGTAGACTAACGTATTTAAACACAATAAATAAATGCAAAACAGCGCGATGTTTCAAATTTAGCTGCGAAGAAAGTGAGAAAATATACACGTTTTGAGGTCACAGCTGGAAAACTTATAAATATATTTAAACAATTAGCTATATTAGAATTAATTTATTTTATGCAACAGTCAAAACTTAGTCAGTTTAATATGTTAGAGGTATAATATTTAATAATGCGACAGAATACTAGTACATAGGTAGGAGGTACACGTTAGACGTTAAGTTACTTAGAACCTCGATAGTAAAGAGCTGGTTACGTTGGGAATATATTGTTTTAATACCACACATCACATTGACATTTTGATTAAATGTGTATATAACTAAATTTTAAATTTCAATTATAATATTATTTTTTTGGTTATACTTTTTTTTATTTAACATTACTACACACTACGAACATTTATAACATTTTATAAGATCAAGATGATGTTGATTATAATTTATCAAAGAGTAATACATTTAAGTGGGTACACTTTACCTAAACCTATCGACGTCAAGGAGACCCTGACCCCATGGTTACGAGAAATTTCGAAGTGTAAAGTATATAAAGCCAAATGTCATCAAAACTAAATCACTATTGGATTCCATTCCGCCGTACACAATGTCCGAACTTATTCGACAATACTACGAGAGTTAGCAATATTTTAGGATCTGTCAAATTAGGAGATTGTGTACAACGGGATCAACTTATTATCAATAATCAATTGTTATACATAGTCAACATGTAACGAGCCCTCGCAAGTCTTGAAATTAAATACATATTTTAGCACTTTGATTGGCACATAACGCTGGCGCATTGCTGACGATATACAGATTGCATACAGTTTATATATTTGAAATACCTTATTTAATATTGGGGCGCTACCGGCGCTACCGGCGCTACCTCCACGTCGCTCCTACCTGGCGGCTTCGTGTGTATCTCCAGGCGCAGGTCTCGATTGCACATGTCACGCGACTTACAACATTTTATCACCACCGACTCATTTCTAGTTCTCGTCGTGGAGCAACTGAAGGGGTGCTCGATGGGTATCAGTGCTTTGAGCTCGATACAGCTGCGCCGCAAGTGGAACCACCATACATTATGTTTAGTATGTTAAAGCAAAACCAATGCACACTCGGAAAATAGTGTTTGTTAAGATTACGGCACATCATTCAAACATACTAGGTACGAGTCGGCCGGCTCGAGAGTACTCTTCTCGCTTAGTAGGTACATATTCAAATCACTAACTCGGAAGCATGTTGTTAGAATATTGGCATCTCAACACAAAACTTATAGGTCATCAATGGCAAGGCAATTATATTCTAAGAGTACATCAAACAAACTCATCATTTGCAATGTCAAGTCGATACCACACTCCCACAAGTGTGCAGTACATCTTACCCGTGGATGAGGCATGCAGCACTTTAAGCAATTTCTCTTGGATAACCTCATCAGAATTGCAGTAATCTTTACTACAGCAATAGGCTCTTGGAGGTCTGCATTTGATTGGATAGTCTGGAGGGAAGGCTATATTTCTTTGCATACAGCTTAAGGCCACCTCTCTACACAAGTCAATGGTTTGATATAAATTGATTAAAAATTGTACCTCAGAGCCACCTAAACTAATGGAGATTTGTGTTGATGTTTTGCCAATTGATTTTGTCAGATATAAAAACTTATTTGGTCAAAATATGTACCTCAAAACTATTTTCAACTATCAGATTAAATCTGCACTGCGCTTTTTACAAACATTCATATATAGAGATTTACTATGACTTTAGTATTTGATAGACATCATTCGAACCCAACTTTGAGAGGTTTGTAGAAGGTACAGTCAGTAATTTTGATTAAATTAACCCCAGGTCATTTTGAGGTAGAATTATAATCACAATCAAAACGATATAAAACAAAATAGACATTAGCAATATACTCTACTTACTGGTAGGTGTGTTTGGGCTCTCCGTTGTCCAGAGCATAGGAAGCATAACAAAACCCATCCGTCTCACATGTTGAGTTAGTACAACTCGGGCTGTCACTGTTGCAGTAACACTTCAGCCCTGTTTTAGGAAATATATACTTTTATACTAATGTGACATGGCTTTTAATCAATTAAGTTAGTTACTTAGTAATGTATGTGATTGAATAATAATAACCTGTCTACTAAAGTAAAACTACATCTTGTAATGTTAAATGTTGTGACCTCAAATTTCAAGCTATTTAGAATTCGGATATTATCTTCATCGATTACTGCTAATTTGTAGAGAAAACAAATGGTGTTGCTATCTATTTAGATTAAATACAAATTTAAAATGTAAGTAAGCTAATATTAAGATTGTACTATTGTAGTTGCGTTACGGTCAACAAAATATATAATGTGTCGATAGCAAATCCGGCCTCATAAATAATATGCAAGCGTATTCTTCACAAATTCTATAACTAAATACTCACCGCTAACAACGTTTATCTTTAAGAAACTTAAGAGTATCAACAGACGTAAATATTTCCTCCAATATAAACTGTCCATAATCACATTCCTGAATAGAAACATTTCGATTTAAATTTTAATCCCACAGGCCACACGGCCAATTTAAATAAATAACTTCGCGTGAAAACGTCACAGATAAAATGTTAGTGTTGCCACTAGCTAGGTTTATAAATTATTTTTTCATGTTTTGTAAATTCTTTATAAATAATCATCAATGCAGTGTATAATATATACATATATATTTTTAGATTATTAGTATACTAGAATATTTGTGTCAAGCTAAATAATGACATTGTTTGTTAATCTGATTTATCAACGCCAAAACAAGATTTAATTAGGTAAACAACCAACATAATAATAATTTACTTTATACAATTTTGATTGTGGAATTAATCGGAAAAAAGAAATAAACTATATTTGTAGTTTTTTTGTCGATGATACAATACTTACCATTATTTCTTGCCATATCTATCATTACTTACCACTTTATACATACACGATCTCGTACAAAAATTCGATAACGGAGTATTTACAGGTCTTTCCCAGCTATAATCTTTTGTGGCATAGTTTATGAGATTTAATATATGAAATAAAAATAAAGAAAATTAGTTTTCGAAAATTCTAGGGTGGCCTTAAAGATCTGGGAATAAAATCATATCTTTGCGCAAAGACAAAATTCATATCTTTACATAAACACTACTTTGTTGCAATATAAAATGCTAGCCTTAGGCATCTCTTTTATAAGTTTCGGTACCTATGTAATATGTGTGATAGTATTTATGTCGATGTTTTTTAAATTACTTCTTTTATGTTTTAAACGAGACCGGTACATCATGATAATTATTTATCTTCTAACCCAAACATAATATGCTGCAAAAATGATTTCAATGTACAACTATATCGGAAATTATACTATTTTACGTCAAAACGTTTCGTTTAAAAGAAACGGCAATTGCAATTTGCACATCTCGAACAAGAAGCGACAGATATGCTCTGTTATCAAGGTTATCAGTATAAAATAAAAATCAGTTTAATAGTAGGTAAATAGTCCCGATTTTTGTGTATTTGTGGTAAATGATAAAGAAATCTGATAATTATTCGGATATAAATAACTTATCTGAAAGATTTAAGTAAACCATATAGGTAAATTTCAATGGTTTTTTTTTTTTTTTTTTATTGCATAGGAATGCGGACGAGCATATGGGCCACCTGATGGTAAGTGGTCACCAACGCCCATAGACATTGGGGTTGTAAGAGCCAGAGTTAACCATCTCTTACATCGCCAATGCGCCACCAACCTTGGGAACTAAGGTGTTATGTCCCTTGTGCCTGTAATTACACTGGCTAACTCACCCTTCAAACCGGAACACAGCAATAACAAGTACTGCTGTTTTGCGGTAGAATATCTGATGAGTGGGTGGTACCTACCCAGACGAGCTTGCACAAAGCTCTACCACCAAGTGAATGGTTACGGTACTGATATTAAAATTTAATATGTTTTTCCTATTATGTACCCACCCTAAAAGAACCTATGCCTGAAACCAATAAGCTTAGCTAGGTATAGCTAATTATAGGTATTTTTATTTTTTATATTAATATCTCATAGGTAAGTAGTTCTAATTTTCATATTACAAATTGTAAAATATAATTATATAATTGCCTGGACAAACATTTCAAACATAGGTATTTTATTATACCGAGAGTCTTTAGGTACCTACCTATTATATGGCGTCACGTACCTAGCAGAGGTTGACGTTTTCATCTTTAGGTACTAATAAAAATGATAAAATTAGCGTGACGGATCTCTTTGCACGCAATTTCCTCACAAATAACACCCTAACGTTAGTTGGCTAACCATAAATCATAATCCAGCAACCTATCTTAAGCTCTACTAACTACTGACCGATATAAACTTGCTGGAAATTTTCCAACGCTGTAATAACAGCCTTAGTACCTAACATCAACATTTTCGGTGTAGGTAAACTTTGTTCCAATGTGTTACGGAATGTCAAATATTAGTGAGTCATTATTCCCAATTATACTTCGCGGTTTCACATGCGTATATATGTATAACATAAAGAAATCACTAAGAGCAGACTAATAAATAACAACTACCCGTTCAAACATATCAAAACTATAAAAAGAACTAGACTGTCTATGATCTTATCTCGATTACTTTTATTGAAAATAATCCTCGTTTAGAAAAAAACCGGCCAAATGCGAGTCGGACTCGCGCACGAAGGGTTCTGTTCCATTATTTATCTATAAAATCGGCAAAAATCATGTCTGTTGTATGGGAACCCTCCTTAAATATTTATTTTATTATGTTTTTAGTACTTGTTGTTATAGCGGCAACAGAAATGCATCATCTGTGAAAATTCCAACTGTCCAACTATCACGGTTCATGACATACAGCCTGGTTACAGGCGGACGGACGGACAATGGAATCTTAGTATTAGTGTTCCCGTTTTACCCTTTGGGTACAGAACCCTAAAAAAGACAAACACTCCGATAAACAGACAAATATAACAATCATTGTTTCTATTGAGGTGATAAATCCCCCGATAATAGTTATACTCATATATCTTCGATCTCCCTTGTACAGACAGCGACCAGTTACATTTTTATTATATGTATAGATGAGTTTTTTCTCTATTTTGAGACAAAGCGTCAAAATGAATTGCTACTACGGTACTTATCCTTATTTATGGAGACGAACGAAGATGAAATGAAAAATTGGTTGAGACAATAACAATTAGTTTATTTCTAAATCTACATCAAGTAGGTATATTACTTATATACTAAGGACAACATGAGTAGACTAACGTATTTAAACACAATAAATAAATGCAAAACAGCGCGATGTTTCAAATTTAGCTGCGAAGAAAGTGAGAAAATATACACGTTTTGAGGTCACAGCTGGAAAACTTATAAATATATTTAAACAATTAGCTATATTAGAATTAATTTATTTTATGCAACAGTCAAAACTTAGTCAGTTTAATATGTTAGAGGTATAATATTTAATAATGCGACAGAATACTAGTACATAGGTAGGAGGTACACGTTAGACGTTAAGTTACTTAGAACCTCGATAGTAAAGAGCTGGTTACGTTGGGAATATATTGTTTTAATACCACACATCACATTGACATTTTGATTAAATGTGTATATAACTAAATTTTAAATTTCAATTATAATATTATTTTTTTGGTTATACTTTTTTTTATTTAACATTACTACACACTACGAACATTTATAACATTTTATAAGATCAAGATGATGTTGATTATAATTTATCAAAGAGTAATACATTTAAGTGGGTACACTTTATCTAAACCTATCGACGTCAAGGAGACTCTGACCCCATGGTTACGAGAAATTTCGAAGTGTAAAGTATATAAAGCCAAATGTCATTAAAACTAAATCACTATTGGATTCCATTCCGCCGTACACAATGTCCGAACTTATTCGACAATACTACGAGAGTTAGCAATATTTTAGGATCTGTCAAATTAGGAGATTGTGTACAACGGGATCAACTTATTATCAATAATCAATTGTTATACATAGTCAACATGTAACGAGCCCTCGCAAGTCTTTAAATTAAATACATATTTTAGCACTTTGATTGGCACATAACGCTGGCGCATTGCTGACGATAAACAGATTGCATACAGTTTATATATTTGAAATACCTTATTTAATATTATACTGTTGCCGATTCGTTTGTTCGCAATCTTAAATTAATTTGACAGCACTAAACATATTGATATATTTTTCACCCGTCGGGTTAGAAAATATCGAAGCTACCAGATTACTTTAGATATTGTAAACAGCAGATCCAGCACCGTTGAAACAGTAACCTGCGTCTTTTTCATTCATTCATTATTATATTTCAATAGAATCTCTATAGAAGCAGTCTCGGTCTACGAACTCGTCGAGCCGGATAAAAAACTTTGCGTCCTCTATTAGAGAACGGGTGCTTTTAAACGTATTGTGTTTTTGACAACCCCTTCCGCTGTAAGCGATAATATTATATTTTTTCAAGGGTTATTTTGGCGACCTGCCGTTATACACAATCTATTGAAATGTTATTGATAGTTATTATTAAAATAGTATATGTACTTATTTATGTACTTTTTTAAATATTTGATTATATGAGATTAAATATTATTATGATTTAATACGACGATGACAATAGTATTTACTTAAGGAGATACGAATGGATTTCTTTGCCCGTATAAATGCAAGTTAAAATCTAAGCGATTGAGAATATTCCTGCACTGAAACGCTAAGCTAATACCTCACCCCCTCTGGTTACATATTTCCTATATTATGTAAAATAATCGATTCATTCATTCATAGCTGATACCCGCGACTTCGTCCGCGTTGATTGATATATTAACAAAGTTTTCTTATGTATGAAGGAAAAAAAATCAAAAAGATCGCAAGCAAAAATATACTTTGTTTAAACATACATCACTGAACACGCAGTGCATATATACAAATTGTTGTTTCTTGAAACTTTAATAACTTTTTATTAAATGAAGATATCGCAATAACTTTTTCTTTTGATAAGGGCCAAGTGTCTAAAAAATGAAATTTAGAACATTTCATTGAAATCTATCCAGTAGTTTTTCCGTGATGCGCGCACAACTGCAGACCTCTTATCATTTTATTTATATAGATTTTATTATATTATTAAAAAGTTGTTATGCATAGAACGTTTCGATAAATCATCATTATAATGATAAAAAAAAAATTCAAAATAGGATCGAAATTTAAATGTTTTTATCGTATAAAATTGTCACTTGGACAGCTCAATGTGTAGTAGTACATAGTATAAGATGAACCACTCCACTCACGAGTCACGCGGCGCGGTTGCCGGTCCAGCCGGGACGCGCGCGCGGCTGCGGACTCATAAATATATCTCGGAATAATCGATAGGACTGCATTAAGTGTGTAGTGTGTACACGCCACGTGTCGGAGGACGACGACTGCTGTACCGCCGCGCCGGAAATACGAATAACATTTTGTTGCAAATTGTTAATGTTTTATATCCCGAAACGTTCTCGTTCCGGTCGGATGTCTTAAAATACAACGACCGATCGTGACTTGTTTGTCTTTCTGTGACCACATTTTCTTATTTTTAAATAAACACCTCATTAGAGTACACGAAGTATATTGATCAAATGGAACTTTCCCGTGTATGCAGATACTCTATAGTTAACAGTCGTGTTTGTCGCTTTACCGGAACAGTTTTCTAAGACTTCAGGTCATTGCATGTATGTCAGTATTTCGTCCGACACACGAAGGTTTTCTCACAACTCCTTCCTCACCGATAATACGATATGTTAAGTATACGCCAGCATTAGATTATCGAATCAGTGCAAGAATTTACAAATTCATTTAAGCTATAACAGAAACATACTTCTCAACTACATGATATAGAATCTTTGATATTTAAATAACCTAAAAAAAAATACGTTATAAGTATACAGCACGTAAGCGAAATGCCTAACTTCGTGTGTGCTCCCCCCTTTCCGCTACCGAACCTGTGCCTATCGTATACGACCAATTATATTGGCAATCACTCTTTTTAAATTTCTTTCTCAGTCAATATTTAGGCGAACATCTTTTACTATAACTCTCTCGTGTTTTTAAGCTAACCATCTTATTAATACAAGTCGTATTTCGAACATAATCTATTGTTAGGAATTTCAATGAACTGAACATGATCGCAGCGGACTGTACTCTCTGAACACTTCCAATCACAACGGTGAGCTACGGCGACGAGAGACTACAAGTAAACTAGACTAGTTACAACTTGATTATTAAAAAGACGATTATGATTAAAACCTTTAAAAGTTTTTTTACGAAAATATGCTTTATATAGACAAATATATTGTTAGATATATACAAGACACACGTTTAACTTGTACGGTAAATAAATGAACGCAAACAGAGACGAAACAAGAGAATTTTTGGTCAATTTGACAAAACATATTTTAGTTCCATTCAATCGAAACAAAATGTTTTATAACATTAAGTATTATCATAGCTTTCTCCTTATTGATTAGTAAAACATCTCTCTAAAATATATATATTATAAATAATAACAACAGTTATTATTTGTATATCGATAATCGAAATAGATTTCATACGTTCCTGCGTACTCGGATAGTCTTATTAAATAAAGTTCAGTGATGCCGTACTGACGACTGTGATGCTTTTGGTAAAATATATTTAAAAACGAAATAATTGTAAAGATTATTTCTACTAAAATGATTCACTTGCAAGTAATAAACTACAGTTATATACCTAATATAATATAATATAATTATTTCTTATATAATTATTTTATTTTCTAATAAAAAAGTGTTTTAAATGTATAGAAAGGTATATAATTACGTAATGTAAGTAATATTAAAGAATAAAATATAATAGACGTACTTGATATCAACTGCCTGTGAGTTCATTCGTAGAAGTTACTCAAAATATAAAGCTAAGTGAGCCGTCTCAGTTCACGGCAGTCGGCGCGTGTACGTTACATTCGAATGAATCAAAATATATCGAAAGTTTGCTTACAAATAACACAAGCAGCGGAACAATAGCATTCAGTCTGCCGAGATTTATGACGTAACAAATGGAAAACTATTAATTAAATTCGGTTGTTTCCACATGATAGTTATAATAATTTTTTGTGCGTATCAGATCTGCATACAAATAAATATTACATAACATTATAATAATTCTCACTAAATAACAATGAAGCTCGTCGAATTTTTTATACGATTGTCGACTGAGACATCAGCTCGCTCTCCAAGCACCTCGTTTCCCCGACATGCCACTCACCTACTTCATAATAGAAGAGCAAAGAATACAAAACAAATGGAGAGAGACACGGCTGAGCTGGCGTACGTGTTCGTGTCTGTGTATTTAGTTTTCCTTAAAGGATACGTGGACGAGGAGAGACGAGAGCTCGAGCTCCTCGGAGTGGGCGTTGTTGAGGGTGACGCTCCTGTACCCGGAACGGATGCCGCGCAGCGGGTACGTCGCCTGCCCGATGAAGTTAGGGTCTCCGAACATATCCTCGTCTTGGACCAAAAACCTTATGAGAGCGAGGTCCGGATTGGCCACTTCAAACTCGCATATCGTGTTCCATACGGGATTGATTCCGTTGTCATCTGAGGAGGTAACGGAAGGCGTCAGTACCGTCGCAGTGGAGCGGACAACATTTACACGACTACCGTGCACGACCTCTACTCTAACGCTGACGAGAAGCGGGAACTGAACGTCAAGGCCACACCAAAATAAAATAAAAAAAGTAGTTTAGTAATTCGAACTGTAAATAACTGACCCACTACTTCTTCACAACAACTTTTTAACAACCTTACAATTCGTCCTACAAAAAATGAAAAAAACATTAGTTAGTCACAAATGTCATTTATACAATATGTGTTGAAGTTAGGACCATGTCTCTGAACCCTAGGACCCACCCTCGTCCAGTTCGATCAATGGAACTTATGTATTGTGATGCCTCGAAAGAATTAGTTGATATTTATATATTCAGTCAGACAGAGTGGTGCGTTAGCTCTCTAATATATATGTAAGATATCGTTATAAAGAAAGTGCGTGTCGTACGCACGAGAACATTCTGGAGCTCGTGATCCTGAGAAGGTTGAGAAACTATGGCCTGAGAAAACATATTATACAATTTATTGCACTTTCAAGATGATAAATATTATGGAACGGTATTATATTTATGGATTTCAATTCATTTAGTTAATGAGTTTCTTGAAATTAAAACCTCGCGGCAATGATCACGATTGATGTGGGTTGTTGCATTAAATCTTTGCATTGAGCAGGTAAGGTGTGCATATATATTTCATCTTGAAAGTGATAAGTTGTCGTTGCAGACGAGCTGTTAGTGATTTCACATCAGATATGCAACGGAAACATTGGAAGCTACTCTGCATGTGACAAACGTGGCACTCGATGCTTTATGCTATATTGATGCATATTTTCTGACGCAGCACGATCGAGTTCTACGTCGACATCAGCCACCGTCAACGCACTGGGATCTCGCGACGTTTCATATCTAGTTGTCGAATTTCTTCCGGTTTTACAATAATTATCTTTCGATATATTAATAATATATGTATGTACATATTTTATAAGATGACGAAATTGCACTTATTCGGTTACTAGTTCACGCTTTAGACATCTCGGCGTAGCCATTTTATGTACGTCCGTTACATATCTAATTAAGAAACCAAACCATATTATAACAACAAATGATACTTTGATCATCCTTTAGAAGGACAGCCCGTCTTGGATATTAAGAAATATTGTACGGGCATGTCATATCTCCTCGTCGTGCTGGCTCGATGCGATACACATACCGCACGTTTGCTGAAAGCATCTCATGGATTTCAGCAAACGAGCGGAATGTCTAAACATTCGCTTGCAAGCTGCTGACGATGAGCCATCGCCGCTTTTGTGCCTCCTCGTCTCAGCTCGTCTCTACGTGTGAATGCAACACTATATAGTCGGTCACGGTTAATGAATCGACTCTGAAATGTTAATGCTTGCTAATATAAAGTCAAACGTTAATGCAAGTTGAGTATTAGTTTATTAGACTAGACTAGACAGAGTACACAGTCTATGTACAAAACGACTATTTTGGTATCATATTATGTGTTATTGTGACATCACCGGCCACGCTGGTCGAACGGTAACGTGCACATAGCGGGATACTTACTGATGGTCCTCGTGGTCAGTTTAATGCCGCTGTCGTAGTCCGCGCCGATGATCTCCACCTCGACGAAGGGGCAGGCCGTCCCGCGGCCGGTCTTGCAGAGATGCCTCGCACCGATCACCCGCAGCATCACCTTCAGCGGGGTGACTCTCTTGGCGATGCTCGCCTTGTCGTACGGATTGTAGCCCTCGTCGAACATAAAGTCTGGTTTCAGGACGTAGCCGCAGTTGCCGTTCTCCTTAAATTTCCCCATGTTGACCTGCATGGACTTGTCGGACGTTTGATAGTTGAGCGCCACCATCTGCGAGCCCACGTTCCAGAACGGTATGGGGTTGTAATTTGACGAGTCGATTCTTTGCCCTTTCGGGTAGATCCGACTCAGCTGCACCGCGTGGTACTTCGTGAAGAAGCTGGTATCCTGCTGGCACATCAACCTCTCGGCCTTGCTCTCCGGGAACGAGGACATCTCGTAATAAACGAACCCGTTCCGAAGTCTCTCCGCGTTGAAGGTGACCGAGCGGCAATAGATGATGAGGTCCGACATTTCTTTGGCGATCCTCCAAGTGCGTTCCATCTTCTTATTCATCAGGGACCTGGCGCTGGCGCTTTGAGCGGCTTCCTTGATCGCGGACATCCATTCCAGTGCGTTTTCTCGAGTGGGCGCCGCCATGTCGAAGGGCGCGCACAGGGCCGGGCTCTGTATACGCACAATCCAGCGAGCGGAGCCGCTCTGCTCGCCGACCACGAGCTCCACCACGGCGCCGAGAACGTCGACCACTCCTTTCTGCAAGGCTCCGAGCGCTGCTGATTCGCTGTCGATATTACTCTGTAGCGATAGAACAACGATATTCAGTCCGTTACAATAACACAACGATACGGTTGTATACCGAGTACCGACTCACTCACCATGTCCGGCACGTGCGACGGCTCGATCACCTCCACGTAGTTGGCGGGGAACCAGTGCTGCCTCTTCCCCCCGTAGTCCCCGCGCCACCAGCCCTCGTCGGGCTTGTCCACGTTAGTGATGATGGCGTGCTTGCAGAACGACAGCTCGTCCTCTTGCTGCGCGCGATAGTCGTACAGCGCCTTCACCGTCACCTGTTAAAGCAGACTCGGTCACATTACGCGTTCAAACTAACAGAACTGACAAGCAGCATCGTGTGTAATATTATTATATAAAAAGAATTATTTTTCTAATTAGTCAACTAATCAGATACATCTACCGCGGTTTGTTTATTGTCATCTATATATTTAGTTTCCTTTAAAGAAATAACCATTAAAAATTAAATATTGTCCAATGGAAACGTTTTCTGTAAAAGTTGAGATCGCATTATTTGCTCATCATTAGCGACACAAAGTAACAATGTACGCTTACCTTAGTGTGCCGTTGGTAGCGGGAGCAAGTGAATAAGTGAATACTAAGCAACACTTATCTGCACAGTTTCGTTCCTACCTGAGTTGCGTCATCAGTAACAAAACATTATTTAAATTCCGCGGTCGGTGATAGAGCGGCGGACGTCGTCGGCGGAGGCGACGGGCCAACATTAAAACATTCAATAAACTGTAGAATCAGAGCTTACGGCCAAGTTATTCAAATTTATTACCTTGGATATAAACGATGCAGGGTCCATGTAACCAGGTGTCCCGTACACCGAGCTGTCGTCTGGTTCCTGCGAGTTGATGAATTTATTATGTTCCGACCACATACATATATATTTATGCAAAAATACAATAAATCCGAAATTACTTCAGTTTTTATTATAAAAGAAGGGAGGTCACACTCTTATTTCTGAACGTTATCTTTAGTTCTCACCGTCATATTCCTCCTCACGATGTCGTCGTTGATTGGGTACCACAGCTTCACTTTCTTGTAGAGAGGATGCTTCTCGTAGTACGACACGAGGTCTACGAGATTCTCGAAATTGTACGTGCCGATAGTGAACAGCCGGCCATCTTGCTTAACGCGACAATGCTTTATCTCCTTTTCTGTCCTGCAAAGGAGGTGGCGCTTATGTCGAGTGCATAGGTGTATTGTTAAATTAAATTATTGATCAGCGCATTTCAAAGTCAAGTTTTTTATCCTGTAAGGGTCACTTATCGTTAGACATAGTAGTGAGGAGGTACCTGAAACTGATCGCATAGAAGCCGGGCTCCCTTTCGCTGGGCCGCAAGAGGAAGGCGCCGTCGATGTTCGTCTTCCGCAGCAGCTCTTCGGCGTGAGCGCGAGAGCAGTTCGGCTGCCACCATATCTTACCCTCATGCTTTTTGGGCTGTGGCACCGGCTTCTTCAGCGTTATCAGAAACTCCTACACATAACATTTTGATATGTATCACAAAATAATTTAAAACTCTCAAGTAACCCTTTTGTAACATAAGTGGCTCTTCTAACCTGGCTCCGTAAGGGATGCTGACGATAATGCGTAATGAGACTATACAAACTGTCGAAGCAAACTGAGTCAATAAGGTAGTACTTTGTGACACCTCTTTCTTGCTTCAACTTGATCCGACAGTGGTTAACCTTGTCTTGTCTCCAAAACGAGAGACAATAGTCACCGACAAAAGTGACGCTTTCGCGTACCAGGAACGTCCCGTCTCCGAGGTGCGCATGGACCCGCAGGAGCTCCTCCGCTTCTTGCCTGTTACCGGCCAACTTCCCGTGGAACCAGCATTCCGCGAAGTGCAACTCGTTTTGAGACACGGCAGCTATCTCTAGTTCCGGTTCCCCGTCGCTGTCAAGGTCTGTTTCATCAGGGCTAGTACAATTCTCCATGTAATACATCTTGTTATCGCTGAGCACAAAGGCATGCGGATGCCATTCCTTATCCACGGGGTCTTCCAAGAGAAGAATTCCATTCTTTATCGTGTTACGGAGGTCTAAGTCCCTGCCCTCTTCTTGACGGAAAGCGAACGAAGTTTCCTCGGCGCCTTCTGGAAGCTTCTTGTGTTTCAATATGATCTTCCTACGCAAATCATGCGGCGAAGGCAACTTCGTTTCATTCTTCTCTAAGGGCTGGACCAACAACATTTCGCCAAAAACATCTTGGAAGGCACCTGCCATGCGCCGCTGTTGCGGAAGGGAACAGTTGTCCTCTATGGACAGTATGACGGGATATTCGGATGTTACGAACGCGTGTTCCTTAATTGTACGTAGAACATCCATGAATTTAATTTTAGTGGTGAGCGTGTGTCCGTGGTAAATAAACGGGGTCCCATCCGGGCCGTCCCAGCAGTCGAGCTCGATACACCGACAACCAGCCCGCAGACTTCTCACATAAGCTTCCAACGACGATTCGCTTGAAAACTGATCGCCGGTGAGATATCTATAAACATAATCGAAATATAATATTTTTGTATTTCAATTTAGGACATTATTAAATTTATCATAAGACACACTCACGTGTTGTGCGAGGATGCGATCCAGTAATGGGACAGGGGCCTCGTCATATCCTGAGTAACGTAATCATTTTTGCTGTCCCATATTGAATTTTGTTTAGAAAACAACATTTCGACAAACTGCAAATGACACAAACAGAACATACTTAATGTATGATTAACGTTGTACTACATGAACGTAAAACTTTCTTACGCTACTTCGTCACTCACCTCATTCAACTTGAAGTAGGGCTCGTATATATCTCGCTGCGGATCTCTCAAGTAATCCCTAATAAACTGTGAGGAGCGCACCTCGTCTTCGCCGAGCCGGTCTTTCTGCTCGACTAGTAGAAACTTTTGGAAGTCGCGCAACAAAACCGAAGTACCATTGACACAGTAGAGGTTGTATGTGTCAAATATATCTTGAACGTTCTGTGGATAGGTCACGTTGCGTTGCAATATACCACCGTCGCATCGGCACCGGCGAACACAAACACGACATGGACCACTGTACTACTATACTGTACCTCGGTTTTGGGCGAGCTTTTATATGTATATTGTACATACTAGTAAAATGTTACCGACCGAAAATATAAATATGAAATGATGTCTTTAAAAGTAACTATTTTCCGCCCGCGGCTTCGCCCGATTACGAGGGCGGTTTCTTCGGGCTTGTGTCCGTTTCTGTACCCCGACGACGTGTATGCAAAATATCATGATAATCGGTTGAGTCGTAAATGGTGATAGTGAAAGAAAGAAACTCGGTTTCGTATTTTACTATTCGTTAGGAAGTTAAGACACATTTGGTAAATCCACAAGTATGCACTATACACACATATATTAATATACCACAGCTTACCCTGTTGTATGGAATACAAACCGAAAGGATTATACTTTTATTTTAGGATCAAAAACTGAAAAACATTGATGCTTCGAGATGGTCCATGTGTCACCAGCCCAATGTTTGCTATCCATTTACTAAATGCACTATTTTGTAGTTTATTGTTACTGTTTCTATAAGTATGAGTTGTATTAATGGACTCGATGCAAATAAATAAGTTGTACTCAATTTCCAAGTTAAATCAAGTCGGTAACATTTGTAATTCATAAGCTAAATTTAAAATCATCCACAACAGAATAACTTGGCAACTGGCACCACACACATTTAATTATTCCAAAAAGTAAAGCATTTTTCAGATTTTTTGCAAATAAATCTATTGAAGTGCAAAGCAAAAATTTATAGAAAACAGCCTTGTATGAAGAGTTTAGAAGAGCCACTTTACAACAATTTTAGCAACAAGTTCTTATACTACTTAGTTTTTTTATTATTTCCATGAATGAAATTGAACAATAGGAATGGAGCACATGATTTTATCATCATTCATAATATCATCGATAAGCATCATGACGTATGCTTAGTCCTATTTTTTGTGTAGAGACACACATGTTTTATTCTACACTTTATTTATTAAATATGTATATGAATATATATTTCAAGCAATTTTTTTTCTAAATAAATTAATATACACAAGCAAAACATGTACCATATTATAATAAAGAGTTAGTGGTGTAGTTACTTATGTTTTAGCAATTGTCCCACATTAAGCACATGTTTTAATAGATAAAAGTAACAGAACTTACATTTTCATCAAAGATAAGCCTGTGGTAGAGAGAAGAGAAATCATCAAAGCCAATTTCCCCTCTCCTGTTGTTATCAATCTCTTGGAACAAATCCCTTAATCTACTTGTTGCTATTTTACAATTGATTTTTGGTAGAAAGCCTTTGACATCCTTCAGTGTTACTCTGATCAAAGGAAATACATCATTAGTCCGTAACTCATTCTGGTTTCATTTTAAAAATGAAAATAAAACAAGCACAGAATGACGATGTAAGCAATGCTATATCTGATCACATACACATGTTGTATAAAGTTTTGGTGTATTTCATTCAATTACACAGAAACACAAAACTATTTTATCAACTCCTGCCGATAGATACCACACAGTTAGTGTTTCATGCGACATGGCCTAATTAGTCGATTGTTTCTTTTCCAAGGTTGATGTGCAATATTTATTGATCGGAACTATACACCCCTTGCGGTTACATAAGTAGTTTGTTGCAATTTGTTTCATTTCATCAATATTTTTTTGTTGCATGCATAACAAAAGTAATAGTTGAATTAAGCTTAAGATTTTATAGCTACTTAAGTTCTACTACCCACTAAGTGTATTCTTAGCGGTTGAAGTTTGGTTATAATAATATCAATCATCTGCTCTGAATGTTTAATGAAAATGAATATCAATCATCATTCAATATCAATCAATGATGATAAATTTATATTTTATTGAACACACTCACTTCAACAGCTACCAAATAAAATAAAAATTGTCAACAAACTAACAGATAAAAAATAGTTTACATTTTTTCTTTGCTGATATATTATATACAGATTATAATAAATAAATAAATAAATAAAATTTTATTTTATTTATTTATTATTTAACTTTGTGTACATCCCACAATAATGACCAATATATAGCAAATATGTAATGTAAAATGTTTGAAGTATAAAAAAATTTCAACATAATGATAATTAATCAAGCATACTAACTTCTCATTATGGTTTTCAATGGCATAAAACTCTTTTCTCAGCCATCTCTCAATTTGTAAGGGGTATGAAGCATTGATGGCTTCCTCAATAAGAAATCTTAAGCCCTGTTTCCAAGCTTCGCATTCCTTATCGGTTTGGGCTGGAATGAAAGCAGAGTTAATTTTAAATCCCAAAGCATACCTACATCTATATAGAAGCATAACAGCTAGATTCATAGCCTCGACCGTAACAAATATATAGACATTACAACAATGATAAAGTAATGAAAATTTTATGGGATTTGAAGCATGATTTGTCACATTTAAAGCTATAATTAATTTGACCATTACTTTTAACTATTTACCTGCAAAAGATGACAAGCGCAGTTTAAATTCCGTGCCATAGTAAATAGTAAAACATTTCGAGTTTTCCAATCTCTTCGTTTCCTCAGGCCATTTCTCAAAATCTTTTGATGCTTTACCAATCCTCACCTCCTTAATATCTCGAATGTCTATGGAACCTTCGAAAGCGTTGCGAGTCAGAGTTCCTTGTCTGAACCAGATCACTTGGTGGGTTTCTCGGCGCACAGACAACATTCGCCTCTCGGGACGCTTACGAGGATAAAACTTTTGCACCGTAGAGCCTCTTTCAATATACGATATTAGTTGGTCGGCTTCATGGATGAGCCTGTCAGAGCCCCCGCTAAAGCAGGGAGTATTCATTCCGCTTCCTTTACAGTAACGAGACCGCGTCAAAAAGGTACCCAGTAGTTACCAACTACATGGATTTCTTTTAATTATTATACTTAATAGTTAAAAAGTGTCCTTTGTGAGATGGAGAAAGTATTAATTGTTACTGTGTTATACACACACTTTTTTACTAGTAATAATGTTAGTTTTATATTTTCAAACCAAATAAAATAAGTACAGTACATCAGCCACAACGAACTAATTCACTGGTAAAACTTGCAAAATAAAAAAATGCCTGATGGAAGGGCCTTTTGAAAACACAAACAGATTATTTTACGACATCATTTACTTAACCGATTTTACTTTATTCAATTATAGTATGTAATTCAACACAGTGAAAATTCGACTTATACGAATCACTCCATGTATGTTTGAAAGTAGAACTGCACTCAGCACTGCCGTCTACCTTGAGAGACGTCGCATCTCCGCTAGCTGTATCTGCTGAGTTATTTATTGATCTTTTACGAATGTTGCCACCTACATAATTTCATTTTAAGTAATTCTGAAAGTAACACAATCTCGCTGTTGGTATAAAAATGTAATCTAATCCTTATTAGATATAATTCAAGCAAACGAAAGTTGAGTTTGTACATTTATATTCGTCTTTTTATAAATAAGCAAATTGATTTTCGTAAGTATAATTAGTCAACATTTAAAGACCTTATCATTTTAAAGAAATTAATCCTCAATGTAACTAAATTAAAACTACAATAATAATTTTGGGTGAAAAATTAACTACAAATAATTAAAAAATTAAATACAAATAACATTTAAAAATAATTATTATACAAGTCTTTAATACTAATTTTGGGTGCTTTTTACATTTCGGCTAAGGAAGATCTTCTGGATAACTTAAATACATAATTATAATGTATAATTACTCAATTTATTTTTATAAAAATATCAAATGGTCGTGATAGTGGAGTAATATCTGGAAATTGTTTTCTTTTAAAAAGACAACTAGAATAATTTTTCTACTTCGTTAAATGACACAAATGATTAGTATTTAATATTTTTAAAAAGAATAAATGGCCACCGGAATCAGAATAATGTTATTAGTTATGTTTAGTCAAATAAATTATTATAAAGCCCTTATAGCTTAAATGTTATATCTATAACCACGAGAGTGTAAACGAACTGACTTGTTTCTCGAACTAACGTTTCTTAGCAACCCGTGGCGTACTGCGGATGCAAAAGGTTGAAAGGTCAAAAGAGATGTGTACAATGTTTATTGGTTCGATCAATACCTACGTTAGACTATACTTACGTATTTGAACCTAGATTCTACCTGATACGAGATTGCCTGCTATTTTTCTTGAGATAAAGTTAAAACTTGTATAACAACAGAAGATCTTATCAACTGCGACTATACATATGTGCTTATTTTACTGGCGGCACCACTCATTATTCAATTATTTTTTATTCTGCCCAACTTTTGTAAGGTTACAAACTATGTATTGTTAAATATCTGTGTTTGGCGTAATCAATTAATTTTTCAATCAACTCTTAATCGAACAAAATAGTAATTACAATTAAATTAAAAGTATTTCTCATGGGAGAAATGCTTAAGTTATACGTTTTTCTAGCGAAAGAAAAAAAAATGGCATGTACAGAAGTCATTTTTAATTACTATTTGTTGTTTAGATTTATAAAACGATTGAAAATTAATTAATTGTTTACTGTAGCAAATCACGATTGACAATTGATTAATTGTTAATTGCAACTTTTCCACAAGTACAATTATAGATCAAGTCTTAATTTTTAATTGTCTTTAAAATAAAATATTCTCAACACTACCTATATAATTTGGCTGAATCGAGATGGCCCAGTAGTTAGAATCTGTGAATCTAATACCAATTATTACGGGAACCCAGCTAACGACCACTGAATTTACATGTACGGTATTTAATTTGTGTTTAATGTATACACCTTTAATAGGTTCTTGCCAATCTATATATTATATAAAAAGAGTTGTCCTGATTGACTCATCAACGCAAAGCCTAAATCAGTGGGGTTAAAGATTTGAATTTTTGATAGTTCATGCATTTTATAATGAGAACGCGCACTAAGAATGGATATTTGGAAATTCCATTGGTGAAATAAGGGATGAACCGCTGCATAGAAACCCGTCATTTTCAAAGTTAGAAGCATAATATTTCTTATACAAGCTTCTGGTTAGGGTAGGGCAGGGCCGGACCAGTTAAGGGGGCCCACCTAACTAATCAGCTTAGAATAAAATGAGTCAGTAAGTAGTCAGTGAGACAGTAGACTTGAATTAAATGAATTGAATGGTATAGATTGATCGCAGGATTCGTAGGACTGCAAACCATACGATCTGTTTTATTTAATAAAATTATCGATTATTTTGTGTTATCGTCTATTTTTGATTTCAACTTGACTTAGATGGGGGCCTCTTGAATTCACGGTACCCTGTGCTGAAGCCCAAAAAGCCATGTGGTAGATTGAATTGAAATTGAAGCCATGTGGGTTGAAATAAAAAAAATATATATTTTCAGGGTTATTTAAAAACTAACATTGTGGAATAAAGAAGAAGTTGAATATATGTATGGCGAGTTCGTTAAAAAAATAAGTACATATATCAGGGTTTTTGAAAATCTACCCTCCCCCCAATACTGTGATAATAATGGCGAGTCAGTTATTTTTGAAGTAAGAAGAATGAAATTTAATTTTAAAGCTTCTGAGCAAAAATAAATGCATACGTATTTGTCATTTTTGGAAATTTAACCCCAAACGGGAGGAATGGGTTGGAAACATTAGTATAACACACTGATCTGCTGTTTCTTGAATGAATTGATAAACATGTACCTATTTCAAAGTATTGGAAATTTAACCAATAAAAAAAGAATAAAAAAAGTTTGAGAGAATGTTTGTTTGCAAAAAATAAAATGCAAAATACACAATATCTCAAGGCAGTTGCAAAAAAACGTTTCTTTCTTCAAAACTTCAAGCGAAGTTTGGAAGGCCAAAGTATAGTATTGCTAGTAAAGTTCAGCTTCCGGCTTATTTGCCTCTCCCTGGACCGTTTGATACCTTGATCGTGGGTCAGCAAGTTGACAACAAACATTTCATAGACTGTATTACACATAATGAGGAAGGAATAAAGGTGCATTTGTATTTGCGCACAATCATAATAGTGCATTATAATATTTCCCGCACAGTTGACTACCTCTCGGTCTAAGCATGCAAGTCAATACGCTTACATACTACATAGTACTTTGTATAGAATCTATACAAAGATTAAGATAAATATGACTGTAGTATATCTTGATATAATTTAGCTGACACCTTTGTCCTCAGGCAAAAGAATCTATATATTATAATATTAATTTTTAGTTTTGATTAGGTTAATCATCTTTTGTTCTCTCTATCAAGCTTGAAATAGTATACCTAAATTGTTTAGAAATAATTCACATTTTTGGTTTTAGTCTGTAAGTTTTCATGCCATTGTTGAAATTCTTATGAAAATAAAAAGAATCTTAGTTCGAAAAAAATATTTCAATAGGCAGGGGAAAGGGGGGCAAGATTTTATTAGAAACATATGTTATGTAATTGAATAGGAAATTCTCAAAAAGAAGAAACGGTTAAATCTCCCCATCTTGCAAGATGGCAAGAAGAAGCAGTCACGATAGGGTTTGCAAAAGTTTATTTATGTTTGTTGACAAAAATCGCCAGTAAATGTCGCATCTTCATCATCTACTTATTTACTTGGTGGTAGAGCTTTGTGCAAGCTCGTCTGGGTAGGTACCACCCACTCATCAGATATTCTGCCGCAAAACAGCAGTACTTGTTATTGCTGTGTTCCGGTTTGAAGGGTGAGTGAGCCAGTGTAATTACAGGCACAAGGGACATAACATCTTAGTTCCCAAGGTTGGTGGCGCATTGGCGATGTAAGAGATGGTTAACAGCTCTTACAACGCCAATGTCTATGGGCGTTGGTGACCACTTACCATCAGGTGGCCCATATGCTCGCCCGCCTTCCTATGCAATAAAAAAAAAAAAAAAAATCTATACCAGCACAGCTGTAGTGAGCCCATTTGCCGTATTTAGCGCATGTAGCCCAGCCTTCTATTAGGTCAAAATAAGAACCATTACAATACAATCATGTGCGTTTTCTTGACTTGAATTGCTGTATGTTTAAGACCTAACCTTGGATGTTTTTTCTCTTAGGACACTGTATTTTTAATACCCGCTCATTTTCTTTCGGTTGTCTTTGTTTTTTACTTAGTGGTAGAGCTTTGTGCTAGCTCGTCTGGGTTACCACCCACTCATCAGATATCCTACCGCAAAACAGCAGTCCTTGGTACTGTTGTAGTTTTTTTTTAATTTTACAATAAATCATGGGGTATTGTCGCCCTGTGACATTTCTGATTAATAACCGTCATGGCAACAATGTGTTATGAGCAAAAACACGGTCTTACATTCGTATGGTATGTAAGACCGTGGGCAAAAATAATCATGATTGGTCAATTGGTTTCTGAGGTAAGGCAGGTCTTACCAGCCACCCTGTCTTGCCATAGTTCATATTCGAAGTAAAAAAATATTAATAATACAATAGGTACAGAATTTATTGAGCCACGTAATTGCATATACGTCTCACTGAGCTAATTTCTTATAATATATAAACTAAAATATTTGATTAAAATAGAATTGAATCGGCCAAACATCTAAATGGGACCAGGACCATAACCCTTTAGTTAATAGTAGCTTTGGATTGGAACCATTAAGGGAAAAGGATGCGTGGGCGTCTTCAACAATGTGCCTGGATGACTTTCATGATATACAAGAATTTTATTGTTTTATAGTAATAATATTTTATATGGAAGACTAGTATCAAAGATAGCTTTTGGTGCAGTGGTAGGAGCGACGCATGCGTTGTCAGTTTGGTGCAGTTTACGTGTTTGATTTCAATTGGTCGAACAATATATATATTGCAGTGGTAATTCTTGGAATCGGGATGACCTCTGGATGCAGGGCGGCACGCATGCGTTGTCGCTTGTTAAAGGTCAAAGGGCGTATATTGCAGTTCATGCGTTCGATGTTGATTGGTTGACCTAAATACATTGCAGTACTTCTTCTCAGAATCAGGTGTTTCGATCGATACCTGGACTGCAACCTCGAGCAGTCTTCACATCCGTAGCTGATAGAATGTTTCGGAAACGCGATTGTTTTAATGTCAGATTTTAAAATTTGTTTTATTCATAGTCAGTAATAAGCAAAATATATTAAAATTATAACTGTATATGTAAACCATGGATGACTTTTAAGACATAAGTTAGTTTATATAAACACACACCACAACCCTGTGGTATGTTTAAAAATATTAATATACCAACTGAGCATCTGTCTTAAGTAATATTAAATCATTCGAAAAAAAAATTGAAGTCGTTGTTTTTATGGTCTGGTCTCAGGTTCTCTCAGCAATGTTATTTTTCTTTTACCTACACCACTCATACGTATAAATAATTTACAGTGATATATAATCCTGATAAATTAAATACGGTATTATTAATATGTTAAAATGTTTTAAATTCATTATAAGTTTAAAAGAGGCGTGAGTAGGCATCTTGAAGGGTCAAGCCAGGGTGTTATAACTTGTTTTCTTTTTTACCTGGTACTGTCTAAATAAATACCAAATTTTACATGAATCGAGTCGAGAGATTTATTGCCATATTACCAGTTCAAAAAGTATAAGTGTTTCCTGGATATGAGATTTGGGTTTATCGTTGAGCCTGAATTAAAGCACTACCTACGCAGTGCAATTTCAAACAAGCTGCAGCAAATTTTGACAAAAATATTTCTTTCGAGGACACAAACACAACTGAAAAATGTAATTAGACGCTATATTGAATCATCGAAAAACTTGTATAGAAAAAATAATAATTCGATTAATTTAGCTTTTTTGGCCTCTCGTAATTAACTAAAAATGATTTTAATGTCTTTGTCAGAAAAAGTGCATATGGCTATTTTTTGTGTTGGAACTCAGGTGCCATGTAGTTCAGTTTTAAAAATTAAAATCTTGTCTCTGTCCCGTTTATATTATGGACGTATCATTTTCATAAAAATGGAATTCAAAATTATTTAAGAGGTCGGTGAATAATGCAAGTTTGGATTAAGAGATTCGCCTACTTGTCAATGTGCCTATAAGATAAATAAATTTATACTCTGGAATATTTTATTTATAAGAATGAACTGATTGAATAAACGAGGACGAGGATGACAATAAAACACGACAATTGAATACTTTATTTATTGGAATAAAATATATACTTAAAATTATTATAAAATAATGTTTTCAAAACGTCAAATAATCAGAGCGATCGTCTCTAAAACAGATCGGCTTTGGATTACACATATCGACATCGGTACCACTACTCCGAAATAAACATTATTATTTTACTATGTAATGTCGAATGCGTCTGTTAACACTCGTAATGCATTGAATAGTTAAGACATTCATGATTATCATATTATATGTAAAGATAACACAGAGTATTACACTTGAATTGAACATTTAATGCACATCTCATATAGGTTACCTTGGAAGGTAGAGAGTGCCGACACGCGTGTCGTCTACAGTGAGAGGATACATAGACATTGAGATAACGTGTTGCCACATACTAACACATAATTACTCGACTACGCCGTGTAGCGGCTTCAAATACTCGCGTACATATGTGCGATTATATGTATGTATATACTCGTAGTACAATCGATACAATATTTGTTGCCTCGCTACCTCGCTGCCTCGCACACACAGTGCCGTGTTAGTTTGGAATGTTTGCTGTGTTCGTTCAGGCGGCTACTCAGTAGGACATATCGGTAAACTATAATTGATCACTTAAAGCTTTAAACGTGCGACATAAACATAAAATACAGGACATAAACTAAGTCGAAGACGGCTCCTTTGATCGCAGCGAAGTTCGCGTTTATAAATGAGATCGCGTTACAACACAGATACATTTTAATTTATCATTCCTAGTCGGTCGGCGCGGGCTGCTTACAGTCTCTGTCCATATCGACCCCCACATCACTTAGTCTGTTTGTTTGCTCACCCCCAAGCACTAACCGAAACGACCGACCCATCACTTCCGCCACACGACTAAATACTGATTGACAATTATATTGTGATTATTATATAGACACTGAGACATTAAATTCGCCGGAGCGTACACTCAGAGAGATAAATATTTAAGATAAATTTAGTTGATTCAGCTCGTCTATGGGTGGAAGGAACAGGCTTTCGTCGGGTGGTGCCCAGTTTACCCCGTTCAGTACATGCATAGACAACAGCATTGCACTCTGTACGGGGCTGGGTAAAAAAGCTAGGCCGGCAATAAGCCGGTTGGTGTTGGCTAGGGGGCTGCCCCAGCCGCTTGCATTACCTCCTCGAAAGCGGCTTCGAGGCAGTGCTTCAGCTCCGAGTACGAAACCACGAGGACGCTCTGCTCGTCGCGGGACATAAGCTCCACCTGCCGACATTCATCACGTTACGTTCCGTTAGTTGACCTGCAATTACATTAATCGAATTGTTGGATAACTGGCAGTGTGCCCCGTACCTTGGCGAGCGAGCCCCCATCGAGGCTGTTGAGGGCGCTGGCGAGATGGGCCTGGTCGAGCCATGGGCGACCATCCGCCGTCACCGAATGGAACAGATAGTCCCGGAACAGCTTCAGCATGTACCGGTCCCCAGTCTCCGACCAGCTCGCGTCCAAATTCAGCCTGCTAACAGTTGTAATGAGTGACGGACCCTAGGTTACAGTAACATAGTCAAACACGAGTGCAGGACGGGTACTCACTCGGGCCGTTCGTTCACGATACCCATCTTGATAAGGATACGTAAAAGGCGACCGTTGTCGATCTCGCGAGCCAGCTGTTCCTCGAAAGCGTCTGCGCGCCGCTCGAGCGCCTCCACCTTCGGAATTGTTTTTGTTATTTCATCTATTCTAAATGCGCGCATTGACTTGCTGTGACAGTGCTGTAACTTTAATAGTATAGATATATCACATTATATGAAACAAATGTACACTAACTGTACCGTATGTATTCAATACGTAGCACTGGCCACTATGTAGAGTAATGTAATGTGATGTAACCATACTTTAAAGGGGTAGCGAGAAATAACATACTATTTGACGACGCCTCGTTTATTTGACTTTGTATAGGGGTCGAACCCGTCAACTTCAGCAGCTCCAGCATTCGACGGTCTGGTTGTCAGACAACAAACAGTATTATAAAAAGTTCAATGTTCACTGGTCCAAAAATTCCTAAGAAAATAACTTGTAAGTAATAGTTCGAGAGTAGCCTAGGTGTGACGAACATACATAGGTGAACTATGTTCTCCCATTCTACTGCCCCGACCGAGAACTTGAACGCGGCCATGCGGTCTGCAGCCTTATAAGCTAACTACTGGGCTAACGAGGTGCTGAACATTCTGCATCACTTTACATTTAGACAACTACTATTAATTAGTTGTAACAGAGTCATTGATTGTGAAATAAATATACTTTTTAATTAAATTATCATTCAAAATAAAAAATAAGCGGCACAAATAATTATCATAATGCAACGCTACCTCCCTTTTTACGACATAACTTACAGACTTAAGCAAAATGTAATCAGATTAATAATAAGTGATTACGATTAGAATGCGTAAATATCAATCACGGAATGTAATCAAATAATCAAAATTAAAGATTGCCGCGTACCGCACGTCTAGAATCTTGTTCATAGTCGTCATATAACTTTTTAGAAGAATGGCATTCGATGCAATAGTACAATTGAATATATTAAAATGAAGAGCAAAGCTCAATTCATGTATTATGTAAAAAAAATCTTACATATTAGTAATATCGAGTACTTAATAATGTAATCATGATTATTTTCAATTAGTTAGATTATTAATCTGATGGCATACAACACGCCTACTACAGACATGACATTAAATAAACAAAATAAAAACAAAGCAACCATAGCCGTGCGCCGTAGCCGTGCACCGTAGCAGTACAACTTATACATTGTCATTGAAACAGCTCAAAAACTCCATTCTCAAAGTCAGTACTTTCTTTTTCACCAGCACATGGCTTCTAATTGCGAATAAAAGCCGGCTTCGTACTCGTTCATTGACTTAAGTTAACATGCAAAGCAATTGTACCCCATATTCATTAATAAAATGGTTCCCAAGGCGATGTTGTGACCAATGCTCAATAATTTAAGACATAGCATCTGGGGTAGTACACTGAGAACACCTATGTTACAACTTTCGCTTCACATCGAGACACATCGAGATGCTCAAGGACATCATATTGTTAGTTTTGTGTGGGTATTACCTTCGTGTCCACGTAACGCTGGCGTGAAGAATACAGCTTAGGCTGCCTTTTCTTTTTTTTAATATATATATATATATATATATTTATATAAAAGCAAACTTTCTTTCTAATAAGCACATGATTTAAAAATAAAAACAGTGCTTTTAACATGTCATTATTGACAAACACAGGGATAGACGAAATGTTACGCTTTGTAAGGGTTGAAATTCAAAATAAAGATGTAATGAGATAATGTAGGTGTTTAATTAATTCGTATAGATATTTTTAAATAAATAAACTAAAAAGAAAAAGTAAACAAAATGTTGATAATAAATGTTTTAAAAGAAAAGTAATTTACTTCCTCGAATAAACTGTAAACAATGGAAATAAAACATTTTATAGACATGTCATATATTATTATATCAATTACAATTACGATTCTATTAACAAATATGAAATAACGGGCGGTAGTAGTTAATAGTAGTTAGTCTATCTATCGTTTTATATTAACAAATCAAACTTTTACTTTATCTATTGAGAAATCAAATGACGGCGTGTCTAAAGCAGTGCAATGAGGGTAACTTTATAAGTCGTCTAGTTTCGAGCCCCGTAAAACGAGTTCCGGTCGAGTTTAAGCCAATTGTAGCACTTGGAAGTTCTTCATGCGTAGAACAGACCGTTCAATTCGTTTTAAGTCAAACTCGGCAATAAGCTAGGTCAAAGTTACGCTAAGCGGACCTATACTCTATTCCAATGGAAGTGAAAATAAAAGTAAATAAACAACTTTGACCTCGAATTGACATGACATTTGAGTTAAACTAGTGACGAGAACATTATTGAGTGAATGAGTAAGGAACCAATGATAAAGTATGGAACGATATACATATTTTATTGCTTTTAGATAAAAATCTAATCGGAATCAGTTTTACTGTTTTGGAGCTAACTCTTGTAATTATGTTCAAAACTATAAATTTATTGTTGCTATGCACAGTACTGATCGATATTTTGGAATATTGAGAAGTATGGTTTGTTTATACTGTTTCGGATTCTCATTGGAACAGAGTATAGTGCGTTTCAAACTACTCTATAAACAAAAATTGACCAATAACAAAACGTGTCTTGTTATTGATCAGATAAATTGGTATGACGCACTGACATATGGATATTTATTGGAAATGTGTCGATAAATCATATCCCGCTATTTAATTGAGGTTTATTACAAATACAATGCAATAGTCACGGTACAGCATCGGCAGTAGCGGCACAACACCCAAATTTTATATACATTTTGCGTGGCCGTCGCTATAACGCGTTTCCACCGTATGAAGGGAACCGCGGTTGAGTAAGTAAGTAATGTACAACATGCTTCCGAGGCGCGAGGCCCTGGACCGCGAAGCCGTGGGCGGTCGCCCACGCCGCCCACGGCTTGCGCCGAATTGTATGCAGAACAAACAAGAATAAATTCTTATATAATAAAGAAAAATATGTTAGTGTGAACCGCGCTTAGCCACAGATTTTTTTGACAAGTCGCTTTAGTGGGATTTGAAACTAGACGAGGAGTCGTCGGAGATAAAACTTTGAAGGGCGTATGTAGACACCTACCTGTGTGTAAAACCGCGCACCTATCATCGGCATCAGGTCCGCGACGGAGCGCCGCGTCGTGCCGGACAGCAGGTACCTGCGACACACTCGCTCATGTATTGGAACAGTTTAAGTGGCTCGCTGTACATTCTGTATCAACGTGCCATCTGGATTATTCGTTTTAAATGTATTTTTACTTGTTCGGTATTATAAGGGCTTAACTGTGCACTAATGGTTCTAAAAATGCTAGCAGGGTCGGTCGTCTTTATTTAAAACGTCCACACGTCAGATTGTTACTGCGTCGCCCAGTGTCCGTGGTCTAGCTATTCAGATATACGGTTGGAGTGTACGTACAGAATCAGGTTCTTCAGATCCGCCGAGTAGGAGCGGGAGACGAGGTCCAAGCAGGCGTTGAGATTGTCGCAGTGCACGGTGCGGCACGCCATACCCAGCGTCAGCCGGCCGAGGGCGGTCATGTCGTCTTGTTGAGCCTTCGCGATGTTCACGTTACAGTTTAGCTTACGTCGAGTGTATTGTAATCAAATATAAGCGATTACGTGTCGCATGTCTCTCGTTACATGTCCCTGCCTCGTACCTGAGCGATGTCTATGTTGCCGCTGTGTATCACGTCGGCCACGCCGCCCCATGCGATGCGAATGCGACAACCGTTTATCACAACCTTAGTCGCGTCGAGGGTCCTAACACACACGGAACACGTACATTTGTAAATTTTAAGAGTCGTACACGTCTTCTGGTCTTTAATATATTTATTTAAGCGGCAATACGATATCGTTTGGCACGAATTTGAGGTGAAAATGTATAGTATCTGGTATCGCTTTAGTCCCTGATTATTCAATATTCATACTCACTTTATACGGAAATGCCCCGCATTTGAGAAAAATAAGAAAAACTTTTTAACCTCGAGATGGGTTCAATATGAAAAATACGAAATAATCTATCACTGTAAAGCAACATAACACATATAATTGGGTCCTTGATCAAAACAATATCACTCACAGTAAAGGGAAATGCACTATTTTCATAAATTGTGCAATATTTAAAATTAAATAATTCATACAATTCATTGGATTTTAGGCTGTATGTTAATTCGAATGCAAACAACGCTCGTAGTGATTAAGTGATTATTTGTTATTTTAAACACTGATCTCGAAGTCTTACTTAAATTAACATATATAACTATTTTTATGTTAAATTTCTGCTGCGCCGGAGCCGTTACAATCGAAATTTTGGCGATAAATGTAATATTGAGGTTAGATTTACGAGATTTTTATTTTTCTCATGAGTGGTGCGTTTCCGTTTCATGGGAGTGGTGTCGTGAAGTAAGGGACTAATCCCCCTCCCCTCCCCGCCAAACGATATCGTATTTTAATCTTTATTATACAACTCGATTCAACCAGTATAATTTTGTGCATCTTCTAAAAGCCACGTCCAGGCTACTTACCTGCAAGCCAGTCCGGCCGTGTGGATCGCCCGCAGGCCAGCGGTGAGCTGCACCAGGAGGCTCCACAGCACCGCCTCGGGCAGCAGAGCGCCGCACGCCACAGCGCGGAGCATTGCATTTTTCTGTACCACGAGTTACTTACTTCAAGTTTTCACGCCATTTAAAACAAAACCTTTTTTAACGATGATATCATATCGTGTTTAAAAGGATGCTCGTTAGCTAGACCCGTTAGATAGACCCCATCTCACGCACCAGTTTAGAGTCTGAGTGGTCTACGAAAACTATGAAAATGAGAAATCTATAACAGTTTTCATGTACCTACAGTATTGCACAGGTCCATCAAATTGGACTTAGAGTAAATCACAATTATTTTATACATGTCATCTATCCACGACGTTACATATAGTATATTCTGTTAATGAGCAAGCATACGAATATATTTTTTTATCAAACATAGATTAACCAGAACTAGTACGTAGGGATTGAGGGCCATGTTGAGGTAAAGATTAGAGTCTAGAGACTTCCAACTAAGTGGAACCAATAACAATAATGGTTAAATGTTCACTTTGTCCAAACTTCACTGACATAGTGATGTTCGTATAGTTAAAGTATTACACTTACACCTTTTGTTTCGAACTCCTGTGGTTTAGGCTCTGCGTTGTCGAATCACTCAGGAAGTGTCATTATATGATGTGTTATCTATACTTACAACTCTCTTATTTTAATTTGTAATTTTTAGTCATTTCTAAGATCGGCTTGGACAAAAATTAAAAATATTTATATTGTTATGGTTTTATTAAATCGTAAATTGCCATATAAACTTTAAAACAGGCAGTGAATATGTGGTGAGGTTGTGAAACAATAACCTATATCATCACTTTCAAGCTCGTGACGTGCGGCGGGCGGCCCGAGCGACGAGAACGTGTGACGGGCTCTTTAGGTTAGATTGAATAATTGACAACTATCTAGATTCTACAATTATTCAATTGAAAATGTTTTGCACGTGAAGTTCGCCACAACGTTCTTGTCTCGTTAGTTTTGATCACATAAAACTGAACGACCCGTACGGTAAATACGAGACGCGGCGTGGGGAGCGAAGCATCCATATCGGATAAGTAAATATATTCGTATTTCGTACGTATAGAGAAGGTCTGCAGATTAAATAATAGTGTATTTTATTTTATTTGAGGACGTTCATATCTATATGTCAATGTTATAGTCGATTGGATCACTTCGGCAACCGCAAGTAGAGTCGGGACGTTCCACTGTTCGTGTACTTAATTTGTATTTGTAAATTAATCGCTTGCTCATAGACAAAACTTAGTTTCAATTCCATTTATTTCAATACTAATTTTTGCTTAATGATACCCAAGTTGTGTGGATAGGTGAACGATGAGGATGGTATAGGTAGATAGAGATAGTCGTTACCTGGTGCGTGTAGGGCCTCGGCGCGTCCGGGTCGGACGAGAACGGGTCGTGGAAGGCTCCGTTGCCGTCGGTCACCCCGCCGGGCGCTCCGGTCGCCAAGTATTTAGTCATCAGGGTCATGCACGCGGGGTGATAGTCGTACACGAGCACCACGGCTGAACAAACGACGCTCTTAGTTTACTCGACTTCGATCATCTATAACCGTAGCTTGTGTGGGCACGGTTACTCACAGTGATCACCGAAGTCCTTGGTGGTGAAACAGTGGTGCATCCTGACCACGTTGGGGTGGTCGACGTTCCGCCACAACTCGACGCGGCTGAGCAGCGCGGGCGGCGCGGAGCACGAGTGCAGGCGCCGCAGCGCGTAGTGCTCGCCGCTGACGCGGTGCGTGGCGCGGTACGACGTCGCGAGCGAGTGCGCGGTGCTGCCCTCGAGCGGGATCAGCTCCGCGTACATCTCGACAGTCTCGGGCAGCTCTGCGTTACGCAAACGCGAGCCGCGAGTGACCCATGCAGTCGAAGTGACACGGTCGAAGGTCGAATATGTATCGAATAAAATTAAAACGAGAATAAGAACGAAGAGGAAACAATAACGTAAATAAATGTAAATCAAAGTGTGTTACTGACGTATGTCCGGCTGCAGGAACACGTCCTCGTTGCGTTCGTATATCTCGGCCCTGATGGTCTCGGGCGTATAGAACGTCGCGGCCAGACCTGCCGGGGCGAGAAAAGGAAGACCATTGTAGCGTAGTGTTCCACGCGAGCATGCTTCGCCATAACAAGACAAAGAGACGATCGTCCAGACGCAAAACGTAATTAAAGCACAGTTACAAGCGACGATTAACTTTCACCGAGCGATCTGAGATCTGTAGTTCAGCTTTCGCAAAACACGGTCTGCTAGGCGCCACCGACTATCGTTATAGTATCGACCCGATCGTTAACACAACGCACCGAACACACCTGCTCTAACCGGTGATCGCGCTCAATACATAATTCGCGTCGCTCGTTAAATTAACATTTCAATGTGACTTCGAGACGGTACGAATGAAGTCGCACCAATATTGTCGTTAAATTTATGATACGAACTCAACACTCAACTGTTATAGTCATCGAAACGTTCAGCTCAGATCGTATCAGGGCCTACCTACCTAGTCATTATAATAACAATATTCGCTCGACATATTATACGACAGTTCAAACGATACGCAAAAGCGCGCGAGCGAGCTTCTCGAGCATCGTCGGAGACACTTCCAGTGGCGCGCTATTTACGCTCTGTTTAATTTCCTTCGCCTTTGCACAGAAACAATCAAAATAATACTAATCAGGAGCTGCGTTCATTTTCCACTTTTGTTAGACTCGGTCGATTTTGATATAATAACGACTGACCAGTACCGGTCCTTACCAGATCTTACCAGACACCGCCAGGAGGTACACTACGGCACAGGACGTCGACTGGTACCCAAGAGTGGCAAGACAGCTTTGCCTAGTGCGGGCCCACTGGGTGTTATGTGACTATGTAATCTTCTATGTTAATAAATTTATTTATTTATTTTGTTTGAAGTGAACAGTTTCAATCATTGTAAGTCAGCCGCACCCCGACATAGAACCGATGCGATGACATCGCTATCATATAAAGATGACACCAAACTAATCGATCGACAGTTCACAGTATTTTGTCGTGTTTTTGTTAAAGTGTACTTCGTTACATATATTGCTATCATTAGACAAAAACTTTGCGACTCGAGTCCAAGTCACAAACATATTTAAACTATATTCCATCAAACGTGTAAATGAGTACACACAAGTAAATAATAATATCAGCAACTTTATAACGGTTTCTATTCGAAGCAATGCGATAGCCATTCGACCTTTGCAACTCATCTGGATAACCCGGTAGGTACATATCGGATCAGAGCGGCTGTCCTATCAGGAGTTTACGGTTATCTTTAGATGTCATCGATAGCGGCGGACGGACGCGGACGGACGCGGACGGACGCGTGCGCCGTAGTAAATGTTATGCATCTGAGTGTCCGTAGACGCAGCGCCAGACACTTTGGAAGGCATTGCTAGTTCGCATCGCAAAAACATTAACAACAATATATAGTTTAAACAAATCGCACAACAAAACGAGAACAAAATAAACATTATCTGAAAAAACAATTCGCTTTAGCGCAGAGATGTATACATTTAAAAATATATTTACTACAAATACATTTAGATAATTAATGAAGCGCGTGCCGGGTAAAGATATAATTTAAAATAAAAATAAAAATCATAATAATCGATAGTAGTTAAAAAGTGTTAGCGTAACAAGTAAACGTACATTAACATTTTATATTAATATAAGTCAGTGTTAAGCGTGGTGCATAATATACAAATTCGCTCGAGCAATAAGCTTATAAATATTAAAGTCTGGTGCGAGAACGCCGGCGCCAAGTCAATGTAAGTGCAGTATAGCAGAGTTAATCAGTCTAGTCTAACAAAAAACATATATAATTAATAGCATTCACAGCATCGTTATAAATAAATTTATAAAAATTGGCACCAATTAGTTATAAAATGTATAAACTAAAGTTATGTAATATTATTTAGCTTGCAACTGTGTGTAATGTGCCTTAAATACTGGACGACCGTTCAGCGACGTGCGTGTGTACCGAGCCTTATGCCCGGGCAAGGACGCTAAATGTCAAAAGGTCATACCTGGCTTATTTTGCGCAGGCATTGGAGGCATGTGCGCCGGAACGCCTGCGTACATCTGGGACGCGTAGGCTGACGGCACCCCGATGCACCCCTCCGGAACTAAAGGGGGGCAAGGGTGGCTGTATTGATTTATGAACTCGGATGCATCTATTGCCTTATATGGAAATTTCGAGCTCGCTCCCCGAGTGGGCGCGGGTGGGGGTCGGCGTCGGGTAGGGGGCGTCGCCGCGCGTCGGTCGCATGGAGGCTTTCAATATCTCATCATCGAGTTTCGAGTTACTAATTGCTCTCTGCGTTACATTACGAACAGCCTGTTGCACGCGTCATGTCTCCTGCGCGTTATTTTCTTACGAAGCAAGGGATATATTATATAGTATGAACACGAACTGAACCGATCAGTAACATGTAGCCGCCGAAGTGGGTCGAGTGGTGGCTGTGAGCTGCAAGTCACGCCGCCAGCTCGACTGTTCATATATTTTGTTAACGTTAAGTTTAAATTAAAGACAAGGAATCTTTTATCTCTTACTAATCGATGAACTCGTTGACATCCACTTCGACTTTAAATATTTTTCTTGCTTAGTCTCGATTTAACTTGTAAGTCTTTCGAGTCGTAATTAGTCGACTTTCATCTGGAGTAACTTATCTATAACCTCTTGGAGCCTTCATAGAGGACGTGAGGTGATTTAATTTAATAAATAAAATCTAGTTTTACTCACCCATGCCGCCGGGCGGATTGAGAGGGGGCGCATTGAGCCCTGAAGCGTTCATGCTGTCAGGGTTGGTGGAATAAAAATAAGTAGTTCCACCGACATTCTCCTACGAACAAATAATAAAAAATAATTAAAAATATATTGGAAAATATTATGAAAATAAACTTTTATATCGTAATACTTTAATGTTATTTGGTAAAGTTATTCAATAATGCCATTGTATAGCACCAGTCGTTAACCGATCTTTTATGAACATTGTAAAAACGCTCAACGTGTAGCTGCAGTGACGAGATTCGCACAAGGAAGTGTTTACGAGCCAATTACCGATTCAAGTATATAAGGGTTTGTATATAGAATGTGTACCTGGTGCACTTGGGTGTTTATCGGCGGCATGCCCATCGGGATCGGCGGGGAGCTCTGCGGAGACTCCGGGGGCAACGGCATCGGCGGCGGATTGAAGTAATTGATGGGCATGAACTCGCCGATCAGCATCTGTTCACACCCAGGTTTAGTAAACAAAGTGTAATACAAGATCCGCAACCGCGGCCGTCTCCGGACGGCACCTTGTTAGCGCGCTAAGTACCCAGAGACCTACTGTAACTGCGACGACGTTAATACAATCATAAACACATGCACGCACGTATTGTGCCTGACAGACTGTTGGATATTCAGTCGCTGTTATTTTATGTGGAAACAATTATTTATCGGAGTATTTCATGTGATTGAGAGCATTTTTACGATTTGTTACGAGTCCCTCACATGAGGGGCCGCTTTACGGTGATCGTTGACTCAACAATATATGGACGATGTACCTGCATTGCGCTCTAATTAAACACTCTGTATAAACCTGAAAGTAACTTATTTAAACAATTACACGATTAGTTTCCAAACTTTCAGTTCATATTCGCGTGCGACTAATCCCGTCATAATACATGTGATATATATATATATATAACATAATATTAAACATTAACGATAATATAGTGCGAAATATACAATAATAAACAAGTAATAATGTCCATTTCGTAGTTTGATTGAATGTACATAAGTCGTTACGGCATAAAGAGCGTCGCGGCGGGATAAAATCGATCTCGTCCCGGTGCTATAATTAGATAGACGCATTGCAGGTGTATCGACTGGGGTGTACCTGGGGGGGCGGTGCATGCGCGAGCATCGGATGCAGCGGCGTCCCGGGAGAGAACAACATTGGCTATTAGAAACAACGCATTCGATACGCACGCGTACATTATATTGTATGACAATTAATATTCATTATGTGATATTTTTATTTTTTAACACTTTAGGCTAAAATCAAATGAAAAGATTATATACACATTCATGAGATCATAAAGGTTATTAAATTATAATATTATTAGCAAATTACCTGTGGATGAGGCAAATGCGCCATCATAGGCTGGAGTTGCAGAAAAACAAAGAAAATAAAAACTTTAGTACATAGTTTAAGCTGGATATTAGTGTTGATTTTTAAATACAATTATGGCTGTATTTTAATCAAATAACTTATCAGTACTACATTTTATTAGTTCATTAGACTAGTGTAGAAACAATCTAGCAGTCAAATAATGTTTTGAAAGTTTTATTACCGGGGGCTGCGGCATTGGCTGCGGCATCGGCGGCGGGTGTGAGAGAATGGTCTATGAAAAGGGAAATTTCATCTAAGTTCTCCTCATATAAAGTACTTATAAATATACTTGTACAGGCACTGTTATGTACGTTCATGTTTATTGTCTCAATATAGAGTCAATTCAGAAATAAGTTATTTCTTAATTATATTCATCCCATTTAATTTTGTACATAGGGGATATTACTTCATCTTTTTAAAATTAAATATCATTGTATATATAAAATAGATTCTTTATGAAATTAATTTCAATGATTTTGATGATAGTTATAAACAAATTAAAATAACAAACTAAGTGTAAGGTTATTATCACAATATTAAAAAAGAGAAAATCTTGAAATAAAATGAAATTGAAATCTTCAATATTGAATTGAAATAAAGAAATGTTTAACTTACTTTCTGGATTCCTGTCGGTGATGGATCCATATTGAGATTACTCATTGCTTGGTTCAGCGACCTGGTTGGTGTTGATGTGGGACGGCTCTGTAATATTTCTTCTATTACAACAGGAAATGTTTTCAGAAACAAAAATACATTACCGAATTACTTACCATGTATGTAGCCAGCTTTGATTCCTGGGGTAACCCGGCGGGCGGAGAATATTGCAAGTACATTGAGGGATCCATCGTTTCGACGAGATTATGTGGCCAGCTGACATGGGACAAGAAAAAAAAAACCATCAATAATGACAACATGACGGCCACATAAGAACCGTATCGGCTTAGTAATGAGTAGAGCTATCTCACCCTTACCTGATATATATTTAGTTACCCATCTCGTTCAATATTGTACTGTAATTTATTATAATTACACCACTGCTCACTATAACGCACTTGAACATTTCGCCAATTTTAAAGTTCTCCGTGGACAATAATTGTGCTTTCAATGAATGAACGGTTTTTCGAATGTTCACTGTAACAAATTATAATCACTAATCGTTTATACGGCCTATTCACAAAACGTAATTCAGATCATGACTGGAACATTCAACAGATTTTTGAAATAAAAACCTGGGACGGCCACGACGACGGAGACGTCCACTTAATATGAGAGCTCGAAGTAAAACTGAAAACTGTATACGTGTTTGTGTAATCCAACGGGGTTTATGCCATAGACAACTGTTATGATACTAAATTACAGAAACTATAAAATAATATTGAATCTTTTGTGTCCGAGATACATTTCAATTTACCATTACTTTCAACATCCTGTAGTACATTAAATACTTTAATCTTTTTAAATGCAAATCAATACGCTTACAAATATGAAAAAGGCATTATATTTATTTTATTATTTTTTATTAAAATTATCAATTAATATTTTTCTTTAATTTCATATTATACTTATGTAATGTCCTTAACATGACCGATCAATAATTTGAAACTTGCGCAGTACTTACAAGCATTATTTATATGTATGTATAGTATTATAATAGTATTAGTATTTTTTAATAAAAGATTTTCAATAAACTTTTAAAACGAATCAATATAATAAAATTAAACTTATGGTTCATTTGAAATTGTCGGATAGTATACTATGACAAGAAATAAAAATCTGCATTTTCTTATTCTGATATATATTTTTATTTTAATATATGTACCAATTAAAATAATAAAATATCACAAAATGTTTTTGTTTAATATTAGTTCTTCTAGAGATAATGTATTCCAGTCAGTATAATCTGTATGGTCTATGGTCTATGTCATTTCTGTTTTACGTCACTGATCAAGAAATCACTTTTAGTTGTCAAATGTCATAGTTTTAATATGATATATTTTTGTTGAAAATATAGAAGACACTGTCTTTCGTTGGAGTATTATTTTTTTTAGAATTGTTTAGATCTATCTTATTGAATAGTACTTACAATATATATAATATATTTATATATATAAATAATAAGGTATCGAATAATTTTGTATTTGATAAACAAGTTTTGACACGGTAAATAGCGAACGTCATAAGTAATCATTATAAGGCAGTAATTAGATTACAGGTGAGTATAACAAATATAAAACGTAGAAAAAGTATTACTTATCGTATCTAAGAGTATAGGCTTCATCTGATTTTTATAAAGTATATTTTTTTAGATTCAAAATGGAATCGTCCTACCAGGGAGGTGTAGCGTTCGAAGATAACGATAATTTTCAGCGACTTTCCCAAACAATAGCGAGCAATATTAAAAAGATATCACAAAATGGTAAGATCTAATATACAATATTTTATAAAATAAATTTTGTCCCTGTCATATTTCACATGCATTTTGTATTTCAATTATACTTAAATGTAAAGGTGAAATCTATCCATTGTCCGGTTCTTACCCGTTTATTTTTTAATTTAATATTTAATAATAATATACTCTATTATTGGGTAAATTTATTATGTTAAACGCTATTCTGTTTTGACTCAGTCTCGTCAATGTCCAAGATGGTCAACCAGCTGCAGACACCGCAGGACTCCCAGGAGCTTAGAAGCCAATTGTAAGTTTCTATATATATATTTAAAATGGGATATTATACATATTTTTCATAGTGGGTAATTGACTGATAATCAGTTCTTTATAATTTATGTTTGCAATCTTATGATAAGTTTAATTGATATGACACATGCACAGCATACAATGATGATTATGTACTTTTAAACAAAACATATTCATTATATACAATGTAACCTTAAATGTAAATAATTTCTTTTTAGATCCAATCAATGACTCATTGAAAAAAATCTCATTGTGCATATTAAATCATTGATTCTATTTATTTATTTTTTATACTTTTAATATAATTTCCACTGTCATATCATAAATAAATGAATAAACAAATAAAAAAGAATGTTATATCATTAATATATGGTATCCATTTCACACAGACGCCAAATACAAAATTATACTCAGAAGTTGGCAAAAGATACTTCTTCCCTGATTATGGAGCTGATGAAGCTTCGAACTGACATACCGGCCAACATGCTCACTCGCGATCGCCTCAGTGATGAGTACATGACCACTCTGAATGCATTCCAGGTTAGTTTTATAAATCCATTGTCCAGTGATTCATAAATGGCTTCCTTAGACTAAGTAATGCATATCTACTACTTTGGGTGATTCATGTTCTACCAACATTGTAATTATTCCATTCCTCTGTATTAATTTGTTTGGATTTGGTTCCTGTCAAATTTTTGCTAGCATTTAATTAATACAATTAAGTATAAAGTTAATTTTGCAATTTCATTGTTCACACTTTCAATGATGCTCTAGAGCACATGGGGCTCTTGGGAAACCCTCTGTGGTTTGGCAGTTGGCAGTACCAAAGTATTCAAATGACACCCTATGCAAACCTTTTCATAGTCTACTTGGTCGGGAGAATCTACCTTAAAAGTCACCCCACCACCGATTTGTATAAGAAGAGTGTAAATTCTTATCAGCCGTTAAATATAATTAATGTTTGTATAGGTATTTAAATAACTTTAATTAAAAAACACTACCTTTAGGTATTAAAATATTTTCATTGTTAACATTAATTACTTTTCGTGGTCGCTCATTTAATTATAACGTAAAATATAAATAATAATAAGTTCGGTTTCAACTTTGTGCTAACAATTTACTGATAACGTTTGGCGGCGGTTATACATTTATTAAAATCGAACTGATTTTATCAACCAATTAGTTGAAACGAATGGACCGCCGTCACGCAGAATGCTCTGCTCGTATATTATGAGGTTTCGAACTCGTACGATACTATTTATGTAACATATAGATTTAGTAGAATTATATTTATATAATATGTTTTTCATTAGTCGTAGTCACGATGGACGATTTAACTCGTAGAAAGTTACTTAATAAATAACATCGACTTTTTTTTAACAAAAACTTAGAGTATGAACGTCGTACATATATGAGGTAGAGAATTATTAAAATTCGATTATTTATTAATAAATACAATCTGAAAGACGAGCGGAATAAAATACGACACGAATAATGAAACTCCATAATTACTAAAGGAATATAGTAATGTTCCGGAACATTCCGTTAAAAATCAATAAATATAATATGTACCATTGTTATAAATGAATGATGATTGATCATTATGGGTCAGACGGCCCGTTAATTGAAGACATAATATTATAAGACCGTGGTAGAGCTTTGTGCAAGCTCGTCTGGGAAGGTACCACCCACTTGTCGGATGTGCTAGCGCAAAACAACAGTACTTTGTACTGTTGTGTTCCGGTTTGAAGGGTGAGTGAGCCAGTGTAATTACAGACACAAGGGACATAACATCTTAGTTCACAAGGTTGGTGGCGCATTGACGATGTAAACGACGGTTAACAATTCTTACAATGCCATTGTTTACGGGCGTTTGGTTACCACTTACCATTAGGTAATTAATATAATTGAATAAATTAATTCCCATATGCTCGTCCTCCTACCAATGCTATAAAAAAACGTGGCCCATTTTTTCCATTATGCCCAATATGAGCATATGCTCCGCCAACCTGTACAATAAAAAAAAACACATTTATTGCGTTTGCACCCAACACTTAATTACTCGGTCTGACCGCAGTAGTCGTAAACGCCAAGCAATCGCATAACCTGTCTCTATTATTATATAACATTATACGAGGCTTGTGTTATTCAAGAGTCGCGCGGCTCGTCTGGTATTGAAGTATGACGTGACATCTCATTGCAGACCACTCAGCGGGCGGCGGCGCAGAAGACGAAGGACGACGTGCGGAAAGTGAAGGCGCAGACCATCAGCATCGGCGACCCCTTCGCCATCGGCGGTCAGTCTTCAACAGTCGCATTGTCTTCAATAGTAGAATACATTGAACGATACCCGTCTAGTGTCTATGTCGTTGAGTTGACGATCTAAATAAAACTACAGTTATTGTTTTATAATCAGAAGTCGTCAGTAACTGGAATATTGTGTGATAATGTTCGAGGTCACGTTCCGTGAGGGCGTGACTATAAGTATTAGATCGTATTTTATTACTAGGTATTCACGTCAGAGAGACGCATGCGGTGACGCGGTAGAATATATATGTGTGTACGTTGCAGGCGGAGCAAAGGATGGGATGGAGCAGGGCGAGGCGAGTCTCAAGCAGGAGCAGATGACGATGCAGTCGCAGCGAGAGCTGCAGCAGCTGGAGGAGCGCGAGCGTGACATACGACAGCTCGAGGTGAACTAGCTTGAAGTGGTGAAGACCTCGAACGCGAGGTCGTCCCACGTCAGGCTTAGCTGTCAATCAAAAGCTTTACTGTAGACATCCGTTCAGTCGTTCCGTTCCTGAATACCTTTTGCTACTCACATACACAACATTATCAAACGCATATTAAGAAGCGACATTCAATAATTCAAGTGTTGTTTTAATTTTAATTTCTCGATGAATGTATTGGGCAGGCCAGTAAGTACGGGCCCTGCGTACGTGTGCGTGTGTGTATGTGTGCGTGTGTGTGTGTGTAACGTGTCGCGTGTCTCGTGTCGTGTTCCAGAGCGACATAATGGACGTGAACCAGATCTTCAAGGAGCTCGGCACGATGATTCACGAGCAGGGCGCGGTGGTGGAGTCCATCGAGTCCAACGTCGAGTGCGCGTCCCATAACGTCGAGGCGGCTGCGCACGAGCTATCCCACGCCGCTAATTACAAGGTACATGCTTATGGTCCAGGCGCGCCATTCGCCTCCTTATTGAGTAAGAAACGTAATACAATGAAGTCACCCTCGTCACAAGTCGTCATTGACTCTCGTGTGCTTCATTAGCTGATAACGTTACCGAACACTCGGCGCACCGACTCGTGGGAAGAACTTTGGATCTATTTTATGTACTCGGTAGTGGGGCTTCGTCAGTACCAGGGTTCGGTTAGTTCCAACATCTAGGTTGTCCATTTGTCTATCAATATAACAAGTCCCTTCCATATCGTCGATCTGTTATATAAATGACCTTCCTTCATATAATAGTGCTTGTGGCGCCGTATTGTGCGCTCATGAAGCCGTACCACACGTATGCACTGTATTTGAAGGAATCACTTTAGACTCAAAATCTCTGTAGTCGTCATCTGTGATCCCCACCAGTAGAAACCAGCTGACTCGAACAAACTCGTTTGCCCAAATGTATAATCATGAATTAATTGATTATATTACTGTATTTTTGCCACACCAAAAAGCGCCTCAACATCTTTAATTTTTTTATTAATTATGAGTCACCTGATGGTAAGTGTTCACCAACGCCCATAGACTAAGGTATTGTAAGAAATATTTTTATATATAGTGTTCTGACGGGAGGGGCTCGTATTCGTCGAATTCCATCTGTATGTAATAACGATATGTGACAAGTGTACCTGCCTGTTACATGGTCTGACTTATACAACGTTTCAAGTAGTGGGCTCTCTTACAAACAGACCGACGAAATGATTCGCTGTTATTTATATTTCAGAATAAGCTGCGGAAGAAGAAAGTGTACCTGACGCTCATCCTGATCATCATTGTATCGATAATATTAATCATCATCTTCCACAACTGAACCGGCACGTCACGGCACGTCACGGCGCGTCACGCCGGACCGGCCCGTCGCTGTTTCGGGTCGTCATATAATCGTCTACAATACGCATAGAGTACTAAGCCAACATAATTAGTTAAATTGTTATTATTCACACGCGTGAATGTTTGATTAATCATTAAAATGTAAGATTTAATTATATAAATGAATTATTGAGTGTTTGTGTCTGTATATGATTACATTATAATATATTTCATAGATTTATATATGTTATATACAAACTACATAACAGCAACACCTGTTCGACAATTCGTTTGAAGATTATCGTCGTTTTCAATACTGAACTACTATAGCTGAACAGCTTGCAACGGCCGGCCCGCCCGCACCGCGCTCGGGTGGAGTGCGTCTTCCAATATTCGTGTACATATATTTAGTTAAGTGGTATTTTGTATCAAACATCGTGCACTTGCGATTTGGCGTGTTGCGCTGCGTTATTATGTAATATATACATCATTTATTTAATTGTAATCAAATGGAAAATTCTATATATTTATCTCAATAGGGTGCGCATTCTAATATATGTATGTTACAAATATGTTAAACTTTTTAACTTTATATAATAATATATAGAGGCCACTAGACGAAACTTGGGTTAACTTAGGTTAACATATAAACTATAAATTGTAATCTCAAACTTATTTATAAACAAATGTAATGGGATTTAATATATATTCCCGTCTCTTTCTCGCGTGTGATATTAAAATATATATCGTGCCTCTCGCTCTGAAGAGTACAACGTGATGAACACCAATGTAGATGTAAATAATTTAAGTGTTTGAGATTTTTATAGAACATGTGAACTATACTAACTGAAGCGAGCGGACGCGCCGAGCGGGGGGAGCGGGGTGGAGAGCTCCCGCGCGCCCGTTCGCTGGTTGCGAAGCGAACACATAATTCCATTATTATCATTTGATATTTTTGAGCATCGCTTGTATACTTGTACGTTATTACGAGGAAGCTGTTCGTTAACGATAAGCGCACTTGTAACCGACGAGAGCGAAGCGAGCGAAGTTATATTAACAGCTGTAACTCAGCGTCAGCACGGAGCCAAACGTAGCCGTCCGTCCGTGTCTCGTTAGCGTTGTAACTGCACTTGATATCGCGAGGTCGGAGATGTATCGTATATATATTGGATTCATTATAAATGTAACACGACAAGCTCTCGGCGTTAATATATAGCGATGCTGTGATTGATACTTTGAATTATTACCGTGTACGTACGTAATACACAATAGAACATTGCACTCGAGTGAACCCGCTTGCTTCCGCTCTCGTCCCAGTGTCATATGTGAAACATATGAGATACATATATTGATTCTCACGATATACATGTTTGTTAAGTATACTTTATATAGTATGAGTACAAATGTATCAAAGCAATTTTAGATTTACGACAAATAGTTCACAAGGTGCCGAAATAGCGTTAGTACGCTTATTGTTGATCGGGTTGTTTTGAGCCAGTAGCGCCGCGGCGATCGTCAATTAGCAATAATTAGTAGATGAGTCTCTCGTTACAACGCTCGCCAGCTCGATTCAAATACCAATATTTTTATAACTAGTAATAATTCGTTGACGCCACGTTTACACCGAGTGTTAATAGTTGTTTAGACGATTGATTAAAGTGCTGTATTAGAATCGTTATCGTTGTTGGCAATACTTTTTCGATAGAAATAATTGTTCCATAGAACAGCCTTCACTGTGCTTACTAACTGACTAACTTATACGTTGCGAATCGTGTACTTGTCCGTTATGTCGTTATTGTAGTGTTAGTACGTACGGTCCCCGCTGCCGGCATATTGTTAGACAGTAGAAGTCGATTGCATCCACTCCGACATTTGTACCGTATTGCGCGATATATATTTAACAGTCATCCGATGCGTGATACTCTCTATAGCCACGAGAGGCGTCCGTCATCGGCTACTATAAGCTGCTGCCCCACCGGGCGAGCAGAGGGGTAGGGTAGATAATTGACCGATAAAAAAGTCACAGATGTTTCATCTCGTTCAGTAGTCTCGGCTCTTCAACTGGCTTAGCGTGTTCGCGTAGGTATGTATGTCTGCATTCTCCGAACGCGGTCATTAGTTACATCAAGTACATTTTCAAAGGAAGTGATATAGCTACCCAAGCGAAACGTCGTCTTTATCATACAATATTAAAATAATGCTAGCTTATATAAATATACATACGTTTCATATATTATTTATAATTGTTTGTTCGTTTGTCTGTTTAAGCGAAACGGTAATATAACACATTGTGCTTGTTATAATTGATTCGTGTTCGTGATTGTTATCTCGACGGCACGTTTTCCATATTGTTGGCTGTCTCCCGTACGGATGTCACGAGAAACATATATGAGATGTTGAAACTTAAATGTATTCTAAACTAACTTAATTATTTTATTTTGTGTATAATAATGTCACACGGTGATCGTCTTTGGAATAGTTTTTGGTTGAAGCTTAACATGTTGTTGTATGACAACATTATATTATGTATGTAGTGAGTACTGTTTGTACGGTCGACGCGACGACGTAACACGCAGCGGGTGTCCCTCGTGCGGCGCCGACACGCTCCGACACGCGCCGACACGCTCCGACACGCACCGACACGCACCGACAGCTACTCACGACGCTGTGTTATAATATTGTATAAACGTATGATTTTATCTGCAGACGAAATGTATTATGTGTTTGATGATTTCATATTCTGTATTGTACTAAACTCCAACTCCACCTCTCACGTCGTGTATTAGATGTATGTAGTAATAGTGTTAGTGTTTTGTAATATCAGCGTGTTACGTTGTTCGTGTCGCGACGGTGAGACCGCGAATAGCAGTGACACCCGACGAAGGTGCGCGATACGTTCATGTAGTATATTCATGTAGTTTCGTGTAATACGTGCATCATGTTATGTTGTATTATATTAATGTATTTATAACACATGTTTTGTATATTAGCGTACGATTTATAAATATATCCGTCTGTCACAGTAACACCGCTGTATTATTTAAACGTAGATTAAACGAAAACGGAACTTGTCTTGAAATAAAACACCATTAATTATAAAAACACATTTTATTATATTCATGATTATAATGTCACACAATTTAACATAACGTATAAAAACAAATCAGTTTAAGAAATTGAGATTCTAAAAATGAATACATAATATTTATATAAGTGTACTTCTACTAAGCTTCAAGAGTTAGCCGGGAACGTCAGTTCGCGTCACTCGGCGATAAACACTACTCTGACTAGCTACGGAATAGCTACGGGAGAGCTACGGGATAGCTACGAGAGGAACCAACGGATGCCACTAAGTCGCACTCTTGAGTTGCTCGAAGCGAGTGCGCTCGACTACGCGTGTCCGGTCCGGTGCCGGCGCGGCGAGGGGCGGCACCGGTCACACGCCGGACTAGGAACGAATACTGTAACTCATATAAAACATCGGACCGCGAAACGCGCTCCAGACACTGATCAATAATTATCTGTAGAAAACTGCCAAATATAATAACAAATAATGTCCTGGTCTCGGCACAGTCCGACCGGCGGCCTGTGCCTGTGCGCTCCGGGCGCTCCGTGCGTCGTACACGAGTTGGCAAACCGCACTCAAAACTGACCGTCTCGACGCAGGGCGCTCCTACTCCTCGCTCGCATACTTCCTAACCTAATCTGTTGTCGCTGCGACGTATGTACACTTACAGTAACATGTCTCACAGCGGACCTTACCGTACCTTACCGTTCACCTCTCTATCGACCTCTATAATACTTCGACAGGGAATGCGATATTCCTACTTAACTAAATTAAAATAAATAATTAAAGCTTGTACACGTAACAATAAACGAGGCGCGAGCGAGGCGCCTCAATCTTAACCTTCATTCAGAATATAAATCGATCGAAAAATATTAATTGACGAAAATCAGATATGGTTGTCGAGATTTACGAAACAAAGTAGACCGAAAGGAAAGTGCAAGTAACGTGTTGTGAGCGCGCGCGAGCCGAGTGGTGCACGGTGCGGGTGTGGCGGGCGGGCGGGGCGGGGCGGGGCTGGGCGGGGCGTGGTGGCAGCGGCCGAGTGGTGGCTTAGCAGACGACCGCTTCGGATATGGGATTCTCGGTGATGCGGATGACAGGCGAGTTGCGACACGCGCGACGCCGGCCCGCGTCGGACAGTCGCCGGAACGCGACGATCTTCGTCGGCGACAGCGGCGCCACTGGGGAAGTAAACGAAATGTTAATGTGACGAGGACACGGCGATGAACGACGTCTACAACGAACACTCGCCGCACCGACTGTTAGTAATTTACTTTATTGTTATTACTCGTTACAGTTGATGTTCCATGACATGCAGGGCGAGGAAGAGATCTCCACGACACACTGTACGATACAACGCAATGGCGTGACGTATTCATTCGTGTAGCAAGTTAAAAGGTAAATAATGAATATAAAATAATTTACAAATAAATGTGTGCACTACGGTTAAAAATATTAAAAGTTGAGCAAAACGTAAACGAAAACGTCGTTTTAGTACGTCGTCACTTGTCATACATGTGAGTGTGAGCGTGTCGTACATAGTGAGTGTGAGTGAACAAACAGTCGACTTTGTTTCGTTTACATTTTGTACACATCGTACGACGAAGCGTAACATTAACAAAACAAATAAAGCAGCCCGCGTGGCGGCTGTGCGTGTGTGTCGCTTGAGCCGACCGTCCACCGTTCATCGTTCGTCGACTACGAGTGCAGTCGTCCGGCCTCGTTCGTTACGTAGTAGGCCACAGACGCTGCCTCGTGCCTCGACTGCACGTGTACGGAGGAACCTGCTTTAGTTAGTATATGAGATCCGCGTCACACATTCGATGCAGTCCGACGTAGGGGCGACGCCCGAGGAGACTGTCTTTACCTAACAGACGTTTACAACGAATACATGGCGCTGATTGTATAATCAACCTTTGGACGTGTTTTCATTCGAAACTGAAGCACGAGCAGTTCGACTAACGTACTGCTAGCTGTGCGTGGCCTTTAAAGATGAAACGCGTCCAAAGGAGAAAGATGAAAATAAAAATAACCAAACAACTTACTTCGTCTACATGGCTCACAACAAAATACCGGCTATTCCGTGGCTGAGATAGAGGCGACCGAGGCGGGACTACTCACGGTCGACGCTAGTTTGTGCAGAGCCAACACGGCTACGAGCGGGAACAGAGAGGAGAACATCAAGCATGCGCGCGACGACGCGGCGACGCGGCGAGCCGACCCGCGAGTGCGACGTTAGGTGCGGTCGGCTCGCGACGCGCGCGTATTGTGTAAAAAAGGTTGTATAGAAATAAAGCGTGTCTAATATATAAACATTTGAGCAAAACAAGTATTTGCACACTACTGACCCGTCTAATTAATAAATTTAAAAATGTCAACTGATGTACGCATGCCTCGCAGTGTGTGAAACGCACGGCCCGGTCGGGTAATGTATCGCGGGCCCGTGAGTGCGAAGCAACGCCTTACACGTTACCCGACTGTTTCATTTCAAATTACATTTTTAAACTTATTAATAAAACGGTTACAAACTCAAAGACCTGAACGTAATATAAACGTACAGACAAACGAATAAAGTATTTGTATAACAAACAAAAAGTTACATCGAATACATTTATCACTTTTAAATGAACACAAGTGCAAACCTGACGGACGCGGACGGTATACCGACGGATACCGAAGTTTTGTAATGTAACGCGACCCTTGCTCGCAAGTGTGCTGCGATTTTGTTTAATTTGTTGTTCTAAATTGTTGAATTTCAGAAAAAATATTTTTATTATTATATATTAGTTTGGCAATTATATATTAATTTGATGCACAATGCAAAGATAAACACGATTTGAAAATTTTCCCAACCATTAATAGATCGTATTTGCTCGAGTACTAGTTTTTGTAATAATTTAATATTAATGGGTGTAACGTAGGGCGACATTTGATTATTAGATGGGAGTACGCGCAACTGGAGAGCATCGCGCGCTGCACCGTACACGAGTACGGCGACGGCCGACGGTCCTTGCCTCAGCCGGCGCGATATGTCTCGTCAATATGAAATGCGAGCAATACAGTGCAGTGCTTAGCGACTATTAACTGAAATAAAACATTTCATATTTTATTCGTTCGTTCAATTCCGGTTGGTGAAAGCAAAAAGTGCCACAACGACATCACCCCGAACAAAGCGTCAAATCGAAAAGGTTTTATTTCAATGTAATATGTCAATCTACATATGATAGTATTTAATATAAAGTCATCACACAAACTATTAAAGTTGTTGACGAGTAGTCGCAAACAAAATATAACGATGGAAAAGAAAGAAGCCATTCAGACCGATTGCTTTATAAGCATTTATTGGATTGCATCGCAGACTTCTGAAATTGTTCGGGTTGTAAGCGTTACTGCGTGCACTAACTAGTGTAACGTCCAGCGGACACTACGAGTATTGCGATATTATAATACAATATAGTGCTACGTTTTCGTCTCGTGTTCACGTACGACACAAGTACAACGATAACGTTAGTTCGTTCCTCAACAGAATGGCGATAGATAACTCATAACGGTACAAGTGTCTGCTAGCGAGCTGTTGAATATTCATTACTTGAGTACAATAAATTTCATTCGCATTAAACGTGCCTACATGCTCTATATACGATACCAAATATACTTATAAGTATCTTTTTCCTAGCTACATAAAAATAATAGAAAATCTTATAAAAGAATAAATTTAAAAAGAGTATGACAACACTTAAATGTAATTTATATTGGTAATACCTTGAAAATGTTTGGTTTACATGTAACACGTAGATGCGTCCGAGCCGCATCGCCTCACTTACCGTAGCCCTCCCCCTGCAGAAACAGACGGAATGCCTCCGAGATCTTTCCGGGCTGCTCCTCCAGCACCATGGCGGAGTCAGATATCTGGAAATTTCGAATATTAGCTTGTAGCAGAAAGTCGAAATGTCCGCAGTGTTTCTGTGACTACACTAACTCACTCTCCACAGTGTGAATGTGCTGTGCTTTGCAAACGGAGCTGTACACAGCTACTCTGCAAATTACTTTTACGCGCGGCCTATTACGACTGTCAAATATTGTCGTGTTTTCGGTATCGATTCTAATGTCATTAGACCGTACGCTGCAGTCCTAATACTAATACTAGTTATCAGTATTATACGATATGCCGTACTTTGCAATAAATTCAAGTGTGTCACGTGCCGTGTGCAGCGCGCACATACCTTCATCCAGGTGGAGTTGGCTGGATGCAGGCGCGCGTTGAACGAGACGGTCTGGTCGACGTGCGGCGACAGCGCGGCGGTGAGGTTCAGCACGGGCGCGCGGATGGAGGCGGAGTCCCGAGCGATGCCGAGGTCACTGCGCCGCGCGTAGCTCTCCACCAGCATGGCCAGGTTGCCGGGATTCACGTGCCGCCGGAAGTACGTGCGGTACATCTGAGCCAGGTCCGGGTTGCGCTCCTCGAGACACTGCACACCACCGCGGACCGATTTACTCTACATATCAACTTTACACCCAAGCGTCACTTCGAGCACTACTTTAAAACAATGAAACATAACTTGTAAACGGTAGAACGTAAGAGTAGTAAGATGAGTGAGAGCTGATGTTTTTATACGTAATAATCCACACTTTAAGTAGACGAGCCTCGCAAAACAATATAAGATGATATACGAAGACTACACCACGACAGCGAGCGCAGCCGGCGACCGCGACGCGTCAGGCATGCTGAGCTGAATTTCACATTTTGTAATGCAATATTTCAGCTATGCCGAGCTCTCAGGAGCCAGTATATATTATCAGTAAAGAGAAATGCCTTATAACATTTTATTTATGCAAATAAAACTATATTAAAATAAAAATAATATGTATATCCAAACAGTGATGTATTTTGCGCCACAGTGAACAGCTGATCGCGAGAAATAATAATTAACATTACAATATTATTATTTCGCATTTGCTAAATTCGCATGAACATATTATATGTATGTACAGTAGACTTGCAACTCTTAATATTAGTAATGCTGTGAGACACCGTCGCACCTAAAAGCGAGTTATACCAGTTAACGCCACAGCCTGAACGGTAGAACACACTCACCCTGCCGAAGTGGTACCACATGAGATAGTCGATGACGGCGGGCGTCATGCCGCGAGAACGCAGTGCGCGCGAGTTCATTTTGTGCGAGGCCCACTCGATCCAGCCCGCTTGGGTGGACGAGCAGTTTATCAAGGCTAGTGCGTCCACCTGAAACATTTCAAGAACCGTTTGAATTAACTTACAATTGATTCAAATAAGCTCAATGTGAAAGCGCTGACAGTACTACTACCTCGATCGGCGAGTCTCAAATATTACTATCTTGCCAGAAATGCCTTATTCATTTACTATTAAATTAGGTATTAGTTAGTGTGGAAATAGTCCTAAGCGTTAAAATAAGACTATAATCAGAAAAAGTTCACTTAAAAGGAATTTTATGAAAAGTCGGTATATTCCTGATATGCTACCGAAATACCTGCGAGACCAAAGCGAAGTTAAACACTTGTAACTATTACCGCAAATACGTAACAAACTTTAATTTACTCGGCCGGTGGATAGATGGCGCTACACGTCCAACTAGAAGCTGATGCAGCTATTTATAACAACTTTGAAACTTTTGAAGCTAAAATCGGTTGAAAGTTTTAAAACGACTTTACAATCTAAGCATATCGAGATAAGTACGACGGCAACGACTTCTAGTCATACACTTTTTGTATTTAAAGATCAATTGAATATACCATTGCAATTTCGGAATTTGGCCTGATTCCCAGTTACGAACTTTCATCCTCTCACGGCTGCTAAGCGTCTTGCGATGCGCTTTATGTGGGCATGTTCGTATCTGTCTGCGATATTATTTTTTCACGCAGTGGATACCTTCCTAAAGGTACCCGGCCCCTTAGGGGGAGGAACCGGATTATGTGCGATTTTTACCCACTGAAACCACTTCAGGACGGCCTTCGTAGCCGTCCTCGGCACGCATCGGAGAGGCTGCGGGATCGTGTTGATATAATCCATCCGCGGCCCCTCCCGTGCTCTGCTCCGCTCGTGGCTCGGGCGAGCTCTCCTCAGAGGGCGAAGTTAATTTCGCGATCTGTCCGCGACCTGACTCAACACAACTGAGTTTGTTATATTTGAAGCGACTATCTCTAATCCCTTAGTCATTATAAAGTTATCTGGGACGAAAGATATTGGAATGTGAAATTTGTTATAGAAAGTATTTTGATAATACCGACTGCACTATTAATTTTTCCAGTCGGACGTACATCAAACGAAGCCTAACCTTTGTCGAGTAATTGCAACTACAGCCGACGGTTTCTATTTTATACATTAAGGTATAATATATCAAATAACTTATGAGTAATTCAGATAGCAATCAGAAGAAGGATTCACAATTCTAATAGAAATCACAATGATTCGACGACGTCTTTTTAATTTGTTTGTTGTGTTTATCAGTATTTTAATTCAATAACCTCGCGTGTTACTCGTAGGGCTTGATGAGCGAATGAAACAATAACATTGGATAACACGAGCCACGGTCACTTCTTATCAATACCCGTCACAATCCCTTGTCTGGCTGTGTAAGTGATACCTTTAGAGTGGGGCAACTCGTCCATCGTTAGACCAAACAATGTGTCTCAGGATTTACAGTTTCAAGAGTAAACACGACTTTATGTACATCATTATACGTACTTTTTCAGGATTGATGAGAGCGAATCTTGCAAGGATGTTAGCTCCAACGCCTACGCCGAAGCCGATGAAACTTTTGATGCCGAAGTGAACCATCACGTAATTCAGCTGGTTCGACAGTTCCTCCATGGTGGGGTACACGTAACTGTAACAAATGTTAATGCATCAACTTATTACGTACCTACCGCTTTGTCTTCAATGTGTAACACAACGAGCTCCGGCGTTGTTCACTTGTTGTAGTATTCCCTTGAAATCGTTTTCAAAATACTTGTTATTAACCAGAACTTTAAGCAGTACTCGAGGTATACAAGGTGCCTAACTTAGCATCATTACATCGATATCTACATACGTCACTTCTAATTTGTACTTTTAATATATTTCTATTGATTGTTAATTATTTTCAATCGAGCCGATCAAACAAACAGTCCTAGATTGCGCCTTTATATCGCACGCCAATTCAAATGGTATAAATATCGAAGCGTATGGTATAGTATCGGATAATTTGAGCCAAATTCAATCTGCCGATACAATGGTCTTGAATGTACATATACATAGCCTTTCGATGTAAGTGCCGTACAGAGCCGTACAGAGCCGTACTAGCTACGTTACGTAACACTGCGCCACCCGCCACCCGACCGACACACTCAGTGGTACTTGCGCCAACTGCACGAACCTTTTCTCATTTATTCCAACTTTACAACCGATCGACTGTTTTGTATAAAACAAATTAACATTACATTTTCTACGGCTACCTGCATTATACATGTCCACTTCTAAATTACGGTTATTTGTAAGTTTAATTGTTATTTTATTATTTATTGAATTTTAACATACAATTATTTTTTAAAGTTGTGGGCCGAGCTATCTGGGATGCGGAGATATGGCAGTTGTTTTGTGAATTGATTTTCAAACTACTAGAGCACTAAAGAGATCTTAAGTTCTAAAGTGGTGAAAGAGAATACTTGCTTGAAGAGATTAGAGGGCTCAGTCGAAGATCGGTTTGAAGTGCTTTGAGTCTGTATAGCAAGTTTCTACATAAGTTTTTTAAACGTAATTTAAAGAGCTACATCAGCTCTCGGTTGTAACTCAGTCAGAGTAAAATGTGGACGTGAACGGCTCTCTACTATATTTTTTCCGGGACATCATTAAAACTAGAGAGGAGAATGAAACAATTTTCCGGTACGCGATTCTCTTCAGTGGCGCGCAGTCTTGGCCAGACGTCGTAAGTCAGTAGCCGGAGTCTATCGAGCGGCGCTTACATAACGCTGCGGAATCAAACACGGGCCCACTTTCATTCCGAATTCTTAATAAAATTGTTTCATTAACACAATTTAAAGTTATGAGACTAAACGACAAATCAGTTTGCCCAATAAAAAGTAGCTCCCTATCTCAAGCGATGCCACGTGCCCGCCACGTTTAATGCAGACTGACAATATCATTTTACATTACTTACTACCTCGATTAAACTATCTATTGTATATGTTCTTTGTTAGCAACATAGCGATATAAATTATATTAACATAATCTGACCCGATTCGAGCGCCAAATTAAAATGTAGATGTCAAATATAAAATACTAATGGCGAATTCGTAACACAGTTTAATTGGAAGGTCATATACAAAGCCTAAGCTCTACACCTAGACTGACACACATTCGACCAGCGCCGTGTGCGACAGGCAGGCGCCAGACGGTCGCGTCGTTGGCCTATTATTGCAGTTTATTCACCTACCCTCCTCAATGAAAATACTTTGCGATGACATTCTATTTGGTAACTTTCTTTTGTCATTTTACGAGTATATTGACTTTATTAACCCAGCTGTTTGGCTGGCATTTTCAATCGACTACCGATTGAATCTGGTTACCGGCTAGTTATTGAAAATAACCTTTTATTACCGATATTGTTAACGTGATCATCTCAAAATCATTCTGGGTAATTGTTTTGAAAACTTAAATTGGGCAAGAGTTACATTTTTGCCGGCATTTACTATTTGTTAAAATATAATAAATGTTTTTAATATTGCAAAATTTCAGTAACATAAAGTAACTTTCTGCTCGGGCGTGGAGTAAGCGCGCGAGGAAATGGCAATTCATATTTGTGCGTCAGCCGCTCACCTCAGCTCGGCGACGGTCAGTGTCAGTGGACGCGCGGACGGAGCCGCTAGATACTAACAATAAGATCTTACCTTTCCGTAAAAATTCTTAAGCGAATACGTTAATATGTACATTTATTTCTTATTTTTAAATCGTTTAAGTAAGTACTGTTATATAGCATGTAGCTTTTGATGTTATTGACGTTTGTCCGGATAGCTTGAGACTGTTACGTAACAGGAAAGAGGCACAGGGCATTAATAATTCTGTAAAGGAACCGGGCGTCTGAAGTCAGCAAAGTTTAGTTGTTCGAGAACGACGGCACAGTCGGCAGACATGTACATATTATATCGACTGTATTTTCGTCGATAGTGAACACCTGCTTTTCGAATTTGCGCCCGAATATTATTTATATATTTAAGATTAATAAGAAATAAGTATTTATATTATATAAATAAAATATACAACATACAATTGGTCACGAGAGAAACAGCATTCTCTTAAATGAATTCCACAACAAACTTGAGTGTGCTTTATTATTTTGACTGCAAAATATTGTGTCCTTTTAAAACTGAAAGTAAATCTATGTATTTAAGAAAAAGACTAATTAGCACCTAACTGACTAAGTATAAATTTAATAAAACAATGAGATAATAATTACGCGGCGACCAAACGAAATACGTACCTAACCTTTTTTCATTGCTTTAAGTTAACCGATGAAGCCGTAATATACTTTTGTCTAACCAAAATGACATTTCATGCTTCTCCCTTTAAAGCCACATATTTCCATACAATCATTTATCCTTTACCCATATTTACCTATTAACTACAGCTGAAGCCGCGGGCAAAAGCTAGTTAAATATATAGTACTTTCCGAAAAAACAAATAGGTATGTGTTACATATATAAAAAAAATAGCAGTATGTATATATTAAACACATATTACATATGTACAGCCTTTTTTAATAAGCTACTAACCTAACAAATATACCTCAAATCCTCAATATTCCAGACTAATAAAGACAGAGGCTTACCAGGTCCCTGTTACATGTACCAGTATAAGCTGAACCCTGTTTAATATGATCGAGCACATTGATCTGAGCTCAACTTACATCGGAAGAATCTAAATCTCTGAAACTGACAATTTTTTAACGTTTTTTTTGTTCATATTAAATTTTGATCATCATCATTTTAAAGACTTTATTTATAGTAGCTTAAGTTTCAACCAATTCAACTCAACAGTTTCATTCATAGAATTTTTATTGAATACATTTTAGACGTGATTCTTCAAATTGACATTTACAAACACTTAATTTTACGTGAAGTTTGCCACACATTGTGTGTGTTATAACTATTAAATCGTCTCTAGGTACAAACAGCGATCAGTTACATATTTATAGAATAGATAGCTTATTTTCCTTTAATATGATCCATTCCTATGATTCATTCCATTAATATGATCCGATGAAATATCGCAAAAACACTTACATAAGCCGTTTGCTGAGTACATTTCGTACTCAGTTAAGAAATAATAATAAAAACATTTAGAAATTAAAAAAGGAACAAAACTTATTTATTAAAAATTATAATTTAAAATTATTGTTGATTTTGTAAAATTATGATACGATCACAAAAACATAACTATAAAAAGCCAAGTTCGCTGAACATGACCATTCCGTAGGGAGTAGCACCCGAACCGCGCGGCATGCTACCTCGCAGAGCTAGTGACCGACCTCGCTACCACGCGAACTATTTTAAAACTGTAAAATCTCCTAAAATATTCTTTGAAATCAAATGATGTAAAAGCATTTTTTTTTTCAAAATAAATACTTGTGATGAATAACGTATTTATTTCGACACTAATTAATAGCATGTTTATGAAAATAACAGCAAATAATGCATCTATTTTGAAATAATTTGGTATCTAGTAAGTTATATCTAGTAAGTTTGGTTATAAGTCAACCTTCAAAGGTAGACATATGCTATCGTGGATTTTTTTAGAACTTTATGAGAGGAACAATTCCCTGATACATGATTATACGCAATAATAATAAACTTTAACCGTTTATGCAGCGTACGCAATTAAAGTTCTCAAAAGTATCAATTTTCCCGTTTTTGCAACTTATTTCATCGATGCTCTGCTTTTATTGGCCGTAGCGTGGTGGCCTAAAGCTTTTCTCGATAAATGGACTATCCAACACAAAAATTATATTTCAATTCGAACCAGTAGTTTCTGAGATTAGCCGGATCAAAGAAACAAACTCTTCAGCTTTATATACCTTGTCTTGCCATAAATACTGAAACAAAGAAAAAAAAATCTATTGCAAATAACAATACAATCCTTTAACCGTTGAGCCCAGTTATCACTAGAAGCACGCAGTCTTTCCATGGGAAAATTCTTTAATGTCAATCGTACGGATTGTTTTAGGGACTCCAAATTATCATGGCGTTTAGAGCAAGCCGTACTCTCTAAAACTGACCATAAATCATAATCCAGCGGATTGAGATCGGGACTGGACGACGGCCAGTCTTCAGCTCTGATGAAGTCCGAAACGTGCGTTTCCAACCAAGACCGAGCGTAGACCGAGCTTTATGACCCGGCGCCGGGTCTTCACAGAGGATGTTTTGATATCTTTTCCACAAAAGTATGGCTCAGTCACTCCTTCATACCTAATACCCTACCAAACCATCACTGCAGTCGGATAGTGCCCACGTTGCACTCTGTCGACTAATTGGTAAGCTTCCTTAGAGCTTTGATGATTTTGTTTGTTAAAATGTTGCTCAATTGTAAAAAAAATCTCATCCGTAAACTTTTTTTTTCTGTGACCTCCCTTTGCGTACCCCTTCAGTAAATGTTTCGATATTCTTTTTTCAGTTAACAGTTAAGAAAAGTCAAGTACGTCTCTTAAAGGCTGCGTCTTAAGTCATCTATTAAAATACGCAACATGGTTCTAGGTGCTATCTTCATCTCCCGAGATAATTTTTTTTGCTTTCGGTTAGTCTTTCTAAAAATTCTTTCCCTTACTGCTTTGACCAGCTTTTTCGTACGAACACTACGTGGACGGCTATTGTACCTATTAATAGCCCGGTACACAAACATTTTACTAATACCAAGCGTATGGAGAGTTTTAAAAATTGCATTTGGCTTCATACCTACTTTGTGTAATGCAATCACAGCGATTCGTTTCTCTTTATCACTGCATTTTGATATCGCAAAATATTGTATAATGTTTTGGCGCCAAAATGACAAAACTCAATAAACAATCAAACAGTTAAATATTGTATCAGCTTTTAGGCAAAGTGGGCGACAGCGGGGTCGCGGGGGCGCGGGCGGTTTCATCACGCGTTAGTATGTTAATTATCGTTATATGTATATCAACAAATTTACAGAAAGCATTAATTAATTATACACGTAAATCTTCTCCTTGAATCACTTTGTCCATTGGTGAAAACTGTATGAAAATCCGTTCAGTAGTTTTTTAGATTATCACGTTCATACAGACAGACAGGAACCGCGGGGGACTTTGTTTTATAATATGTAGTGATATATTTCGCGGGTTTTATATATATATATATATATATATATTAGAAAGTAAAAAGAGTAAGTTTGCTTCTCGGTTCATTACATTATTAGACAAACAGTAATATAATAAAACGTCAACAAAATATGAAAAGACAGTGAAAGAGCATTAAATATTTAACTTTTCCGTAACTTATGATAACGATATGATAATATTATAGCACATCATTGTACATATAACATGTACGTACAGACGAGGGAGATGTCTAACAATAATTGTATTTGTATCGGTGACTGTGTCGGAGCGAGTTCACAGTGAGTCATGACATATGGCACTCACACGTCACTTACCGTTACCATTTTATCTGATTTTATCAAGAAAGAAATGGGTCGAGTCAGTGTCGTCAACATTTTCTAATTAACCGTGAGCTCGGAACTGCCTCGATGAACCAACCGCCATCAAACCTCACGAGAACTCAGTGGCCTAAATGTTTGTGCGGAAACCTTTTAAAATAAGAGTTTGTAGTTGCTCTTCGCCGCTGAATCGGTATTCTGCCGAGATTCCTTACCGCCCGCCCCGCACCGACTCGTCGGCGAACAAAATAATGTAACGTTCAAGCATTTATACCTAAGCCTCGTTTTCATATTACTTATAAAGTAAAAACAATATCTGTGTCTGTGTGTGTGTATACTTGTAGATGGATACGTTTTAAACGGATTTTTTTTTATTAAAGAAAACAATAGAACAATTTTACTCGATGGTAGAGCTTTGTGTAAGCTCGTCTGGATAGGTACCACCCACTCATCGGTGTGTTCCGGTTTGAAGACATAAAATCTTAGTTCCAATGGTTGGTGGCGCATTGCCGAAGTAAGCGACGGTTAACAATTCTTACAATACTATTATGTCTGTGGGCGTTGGTGACCACTTATCATCAGGTGGCACATATGCTCGTCCTATCTATACAAAAACATTATTTTGTGAACCTCCTTTCTTGTCTATAAACACAAACACACGCCCGCACCGGTTGTCATTCCGGTGACCAGAAAACCCGTTCAACAGCGACAGCTTTTAAAATGTTACTAACAAAAGGCAGGCAAGCCCAATAACTACTTACGGCGACTTTACAAGCACAAGAAAGGATGTTCACGAGCTTCTTCAGCCTTCTCGGAACTTTAGTATTTACAAAATAGTTTTCGAAATTTAAAAGCTGACGCGGAAACACTGTAGCAGCATTATTACTCAAGCAACAACTTAACTCATACTCTATCAAGTTTAATTTTAAAATAGACTCGTTACTTTTGAAGTTTTACTCCACTTTACATATATTCATTAAATAAATAGATGAATCAAATATTTTACAACAAACAGTAGCTCCGCGGTCCGCCTGTGCTCGGTGTTGGCACATTGTTCTCGACGACCACTCACATTTATGCAATTCATATCCGAAAGTCATTATAGAAATGCAAACAATAGTTATTTCCTTACTTTCCTTTCTTCCTTTGTTAACTTTTAATAATAATAATATCACGGAACATGATTCACCCAAGGCCAACTGTTCCCAAACTAAGCTGAGCCCGTACTATGGAAATCACTTGTAAATACATACTTATATGTAGATAATCACACCCAGACTCTGAATAAACAGACATGTCAAAGGCACACAAATGTCTGTCCAGGGTGGAAATCGAAACCACGTCCGAAAGGCGAGTATCTATCAAGCACGCCAACAGGCTCGTCAAACGCAAATATGACTGAACGGATTTAAATATGTATTTAAAAAAGGTAGCTTATACCGTGCGCCGGCAACGGCCATCCCGTTGCCCTGGAGCGAGAGAAGCGATCGCTCCACGCGCCAGGTAGTAGCGAGCGTACTATTTGTGGGGTTAAATAATTGTGATTTGATTTTTATAAATGTAGTATTTATTATTAATAATCATTAACTGAAATGCAATTTATGGGAAGTATGCGCTGATCGCCACCCAGCCGACGCTAAAAGAGGATCTCGCTCTACCGTGAACACGGGCCAGGGCCGCCGGCGCTGCTATATATATCTATACTATCTGTATTCTACTATATAAATATATTGGTTCTGTCTGTACATTTTATTTCACCTAATTTTATAATCGTTTTATGATGCAGTCTGTATGTCTTCTTATAACTCAAGAACGGCTTGACCAATCTCGATTAAAAATTGGTACACACAAAGAACATGTGACGGCGCAAATAATAAGCCACATATAAGATACAACCCTACGGTATCTTATGATATATAATTTCAAATCGTTAATTACGAATTTCTTTACCAGTAGCAGTATATGTGTGTGTGTGTGTTGTATTATAGTAAGAAAATAATTTATTATATTTTTATTAATTATACGCGGGTGCAACCCCGGGTCACAGCTAGTATAACTATTAAACTAATACATTATTTACTTTCTTATGTAATACTAGCTGATACCCGCGTAGCGAATACGTGTCTAAGAAATAAAATTTAGAAAATTACATTGAAATCTATCCAGTAGTTATAGCGTAATGCGCGCACAACTGCAGACCTCTATCATTTTATTTATATAGATTATATTGCGCTTTTTTGTTTGAATAGAATATATGCATGTGTGTAAGCTGGATAGAGAAGTGTGATGTTCTTGATTAGTGCTACTAATTCATATTGTCTGTATTACGTGCTCTGCTCGTGTACCTCGCTACCGAAACGTGACCATCGGCACTCGCCGTACAAACAATAGAGGAATCAAGCGCATAACACTTGAAAGCATAGATATGTACATTTTCCCTTTGACTATATTAACAACTGATATTGAGCTCAACGGCCATAAAGTTAAAGTTTAATTTCGGTCGGGTCAGCAGTTTTCATCTGATTACGGAAAATGCAACCAAAGCTAGAAATCATTGTCTATCACTATGACGTTACGTTTCAAATATTTATGAATTTTTAATAAAATTAACGGATCAGACCAGTGGAAGTTGCTCATTTATGTTAATACATATATTCGAACTCGTGTTGCCCTTTCGAACTGACTTGAATCGCACGCTCGACGACCGGACCAAGACTTTACTAGAAGTTGCTCATATCCCTTGACAAACATTTTCATTAATCTTAGATGGTCAACGATAAGACACTATCATTACACACTCACGTCAGTCAAGTGAGCTTTCAAACAAAAAAGCTGCGTTTGGGAGCTACGATAACAGAGTTACACGCGTCAAACTTATACCTTTGCTTCTGGGCTAGTTAAGTGTAGAACAATAAAATATGTAAATAGTGTACGTATTTAAATGTAGTTAAAGACGTACGACGAACGGTAGTGAGGCGCAAGGAGCTCTCGAGCCGGTTGAAGCCGCTAGCGAAATTGGAAAAGTTTGACATCCACGGATGTTCCTAATAGCACAGCCCCCCAATATCGGCGTCGTAGTCCAGGAGAAAAAAAATAAATTTATTATATTAATTTCCAAAATTAATAAGTTTTATTTACGAACAATTCTTCATGCATTCGATTATATTATCGAACTTCTTACTGTGTCGTTGTATATAAATAATCGCTTGGTGTAGTACTTGAATATATAAATATATGTAATGTCGGAGGACGGTGGCAGATGACGTCACGCGGTGTTTAATAAATTGTCAATATTACTTAAATATAATTCTGCCAATAAGATGTTATGTAATTAAATTGACGCGTGAATTTTGTTCGAAGCGATTTATGAAACCCTCTCAACAGGCACGCTGCACGCTGATATAATATTTCAAATATTAACAAGCTCTGCACGCCAGTTATAATCGGATATTGCAATATGCAATTTGTATGGTTAGGCTTTGCAAATTCACAAATTTGCTCGGCAAATTTCGAAATTCGCAGCAAATACGTCACAAATGTCACAGGTCATTATACAACGGTATATGTTGCTATTATTATTAATACAAATTACATATTTTATTTGAATTAAACTATTAGAACTATTTTTAAGTAATGTTTTGTATATAAAAAAGTATATTTAAAACGCAAATAAGTTTATCATTTTACTGAGTGAGTTAATACCGTGCAAAATGTACGAGTTGTGACGTCATATTAGTAATCCTTATAAATGAGCTTCCAATCAGGTATCGAGGCTGCAAAATTTGAGCCAATTCGTTAGAGCCATTCTGAGATACACGATTTATATACATACATACAAGAATTGCTCATTTAATGTTATAAGATTATAGCTTTCACAGCAATACTAAAATAATAATTTTTTTTGAAGGCGCCTGGAGGCGATCCTTCCGTTTCCAAGGCGCGTAGACATATAAATAGCCATTAGTTTTGTAATGTTCCTCAGCTCAAAAACGCCCCGTAATAATTCTTTGAAATCTTCTGGTAGCCGCCAGACCAATGGTTTATTACACTGATCTAACATCCAAAAGAGAATAGAGTGTATTTTTGTACTCATTATATATTTTATAACCACACCCTGTATGCGGTCACCGCTTAGACTATGGGAACCTGTTGAAAAAACGTAAACTATAGACGAACAAAATAGTTGGTAATACTAACATACACATATGTAAAACATTATTAAATAGCTAAGGAATATTTGAGGGCCCAGGTTAAAAATTTCACGAACAACATACAACACGAACCGAATACGAAATGACACTACTGCCGAACAAAAATGGTAATAATGTCAATTTCATCACTCCAGAGTGCCGTATGACCTACGGGTCACCACTGATCCCGCAGCTACGCGTAGCTGACCAGCCTTTCCTGCCATACCTCCGAATATTTTTAACGCGCTCAACACCAGCGTCGGTTGTCGAAGTAGAGCCAAACTGTTTATTGTGTTGCGACTTGAGGTAAATATGTATCCGACCGTTGTTGGTCTAGATTACACAGTATTCACGGTTGAATGCGCAAGCGATCCCGTGGCGATCTCCACTTAAGACGGGAAGGGTACCGCTGGTTTTTAGTGGGTATTCCGATGTCCGGCGTGCACTCGGTGCCCTGGACATACGGCGAGTCCCACATCTGTTCCCGTGGGGGAAACACGTCATGCGTTTTTACAGCGTAAAAAAATGTACAAAGTATGATATATGTAATCTAACTTGTGCTTATGATCGAGCGGAGCACTGCGGTCGAGTGACAACCAAACATCTACAACATATTATTTAAGATAAAGAGATCGAATCATAATCATAGTAATCCGGACGGATCGCTAGCTCACAGTCCGCAGGAGAAAGCCGATCTTCTGGCAAAACTCTTTGCGGATAACTCTGTGATCGATGATTGCAGTGCGCTGCCACCTTCAATACCTTCATGTGGCCACACGATGCCTGACATCAAAATCAGGCAGCGTGATGTGCGTGCAGAGCTGCAATCACTCGATGTACGGAAAGCTAGTGGTCCCGATGGAATACCAGCCATAGTGCTGAAGAAGTGTGCAGCGGAGCTGTCTCCTGTGTTGACGCGCCTGTTCCAGCTGTCTCTCTCTACAGGATGTGTGCCGGATTCTTGGAGAGAAGCTAATGTGCAAGCGGTTCCCAAAAAAGGGGATCGATCAGACCCGGCAAATTATCGGCCAATAGCTATCACCTCAGTTCTTTGTAAGGTGATGGAACGGATCTTAAACAACCAACTGATCCATTACCTAGAAGATCACTGTCTAATTAATGATCGACAGTACGGGTTTCGGCCAAAACGGTCCACAGGTGATCTTCTAGCGTACGTAACACACCTCTGGGGTGAAGCTATCGACAAGCATGGGGAGTCGTTGGCTGTCAGCCTCGATATCTCCAAGGCTTTCGACAAGGTCTGGCACAGAAGTCTTCTCTCTAAGCTGCCGGCATACGGTCTGCCAGCTCAGCTCTGCACCTGGATTGCCAGCTTCCTACACAAGCGTAGCCTTCGCGTTTTAGTTGATGGTTGCGCTTCACAATTCCATGTAGTGAATGCTGGGGTCCCCCAGGGGTCCGTGCTATCCCCCACACTCTTTCTTCTGCATATCAATGATATGCTCTCTCTCGGGAACATACATTGCTATGCAGATGACAGTACAGTGCACGGGGGATACCACGGACGCGCAGTAGCTGGGCGGGCGGAAACTGAGGAGAGACGGAGGGATCTTGTTGTTGAACTCGATAGGACGTTAGGACTCATTGCCAAATGGGGCTCTGATAATCTTGTCGAGTTTAGCGCCAAGAAAACACAGGTATGCGCCCTCACAGCGAAAAAGTCGCCATTTTCCCCTCCTCCTTCTCTCTGTGGCACTACGCTGGAGATACAAAGCAAAGTCGCCATATTGGGAATTGACATTCGGTGCGACCTCAATCCAAGGGATCACATCGAGGCTGTTATAAAAACAGCCTCAAGAAAACTCGGTGTCCTGAACAAGGTGCGGCGTTTTTTCACGCCACAACAACTGCTCCTGTTGTATAAAACACAGGTGCGGTCCTGCGTCGAATATTGCTCGCACCTCTGGGATGGCTCCGCTAAGTACTTACTGGAGGCCTTGGATCGGTTGCAGCGGCGTGCGGTTCGCATTATTGGCGACGTAAAGGTCACCAACACCCTCGAGCCTTTACAATTGCGTCGAGAGATAGCGGCACTGAGCGCTTTCTATCGGCTGTATCACGGCGAGTCCTCAGAGGAATTATTCTCCCTCATTCCTGCTTCCCCATTCCTTTACAAGTCTACGCGTGCTGGCTCCCGATGTCACCGCCTAACTGTGACATCAATTCCATCGCGCACGAAGAAATTTGGCAACTCTTTTCTTTGTCGCACCTCTAAAACATGGAATTCTTTACCAGCACACGTGTTCCCCTCCTCTTATGACCTGGGTTCCTTCAAACGAGGCGTGAAGAGGCATCTTGCGGGCCGGCAAGGCGGGGGCGGCTAGCGCAAATCATTCTTCGTGATTGCACTAGCCGTCGTCGCGTTTGGACTCTACTACCACTTACCATCAGGTGGAGTAGAGTCATTTGCTCTCCCGAGCTATAAAAAAAAAAAAAAAAAAAATTTAAAAAATATATAATATGAGGCGGCATTTATGTGAAAACCTTTATGTGTAAAGCTATGTAGTGTGCGGGCAGTGTTGCAAAAGGTCGTTGGACATTATAAATTACGCGATGTATTGGGCTGCAGCCAACGTTCGTCGACGACCGGCGTACATGCAATCCTTATAAGTAATAAATCACTGCAGGTAAACTCTTTAGACTATCTTTTATATTAAAATAATTTGTATGAATAATTCAGTGTGTTTTTGATATTCATTATTATTATGACACGTTTCTCGCTGGATCAACGTAAACTGAGTGAACAGATATTAAAACGATCAAGGTATATCCTGTCAATAGCGAGTCATAGTTTCCGTATTATACTTTGGACGGCCATGTATTCTGAACATCTGCAAATAAATTGAGATAAGTGTGTAATGTTGACCGAACAAGTGCTTGCCTGGGCTTCCGCTTTACACAATACATAGTATTGTTGGTACTTACAGGACATGTTATCACGTGGCACATTAACCATTCAGCCAAACTATTTTGAATAATTAAAATAAATATATATAAGAATAATTAATAAATATTACTCTACAAATATGTACATCTATCTCATTCTGCCCTGAGTTTCACATATAACCGTCACACTCTAACCTCAGCAATTACAACAAAAAGTACTCTGCAGTATATTTTTTAATGTGTTGTCACTTAGCAACAGACACGTAAACAACGCATTGATTTATTACCCAGGACTTTTAATTTTGCGTATTTTTACGTAACGTTTTCTGAATACACATAACAATAACGAACATGTAATGGTTATCATATTGTTGGGTTACAATGGTTGTTATTCAATATAAGAACTTAATGTAATTATATCGTACTTCAACACAATTTTACCTAATATTATTCATTCGTTACAAATTATTTATTGGCTGTTGTGAAGAGGAAACATACATTGTACTCCTGGTATCTTGTCCCAATTAAGGTCTTCCTCGTTCGTCGCGATGTATTCGTAAAAGTGTTCATTCTAACGTAGTTAAATATGATTTTGATTCTGTAGCTATATCTTAACGAGTCTATGACGAGTGAACGACTTCCGCTTTAGAACGATCCGATCATAGCGCGAGGGCTCGGCGTCTGTTTAGGATGATGATTTCCACCAATTACTAAACAGTCGATTATAATGTTGAAGTATTAGCCAATATTTTTTAGAAATTAAATTGTAAGTAAAGGAAACCTCCCCGAGGATTACGGGAACTCAGTTTTATTATAAAAAACGTAATCTTTAGCAATACACTGTCATATTGCCAGTATTACAATCCGACGAAGAGACGCGTAATGCCCATTTAATAGGTTCCCAAGCATTATCAAGGGGTTTGCAGAATAGGTTTGTTTATGCTGTACTAAGCTATCTTTGAGATTTTAATCCGTTGCAAATTTCTTCGGGAGTAAGTCGGAAATATTATGAGTGTATTAGTATTGGATGTATTACTATTTTATAGTAACGACTAAATATGTCGAAGCAACTAGAACTAGTTCGATGGTTGTATTTGGCACTCGTCGGTAACAGCTCGAGTGAAGAACAAAATAGCTTAATAGCAGTTTATCTACAAATATATAGATATAACCAGCGACTGCACGATCTGCACTAGATCGTGCAGTCGCTGGTTCGAATTCCAAATTCAAATAACCAAATCGAAGTTATTGCTTTTAATTCGTAGAATGTAGAGTTATCATAGGACGTACCGTCATTTTGGACTCTCCCCCGTTTGCCGTCTCATCGAACGGTGCGGTGAGGTGTTTACATCATCAACTAATGTTTGTATTGCTGTTTCCCTTTTGAATGTAATTAAATCCACTTAAGAATCGTTCGTGACTAAATCTGATTCAAGAGGAGCCGAATCCTAGGACCGTGAACTTTTATTTTGACAGCACTAAGAAATGAAGTCAAAGGTAGCTGCAATTCGCGCGAGCACCACGAAGTTTCATTCCGTTAAAATGGGTAAACATTTTAAACCGACTCCTCAGCATGATATCACTGAAAAGTATCAAACGTAACAACAACTAATGTTTGATTTGACCCAACGAGTCACAACTTACAAATGCGTGTAAAAGTACACAGGTCGATCGTATTATATAAAATCATATTAAACCTCGTTTAGTGCATACGTTTATATCTAAATGACATTTCATAACACTGTTTGCGGCATCTCTCGCGGGAAATTTGAGACCTTTCCAACTTAATTCAGATTTTTACGGTCAATATTACAGAATCGATAATAGAATCAAAAGTAAACATTGGTACTCGCTCTAACAGTAGGTATTAACTGAACAGCTACATTGATCTGAAACATTGCTTGAATATGCTGTTGGTTTATTGATTCCGTAGTATGATATATACCGGGGCTCATTTCTACAAAATTTGTTAGTCAGTCAGTAAAACATCTTGAGGAAATCTGAAAGTGTTGGTGATGAATTTCTGACAAATACTTATCCATCAAATCGTATGGAGTGATGTAGTGGAATGAGTTTTTTGTTATAAAATAGGTAGGCAGACTGTCTGGCAAAAATTTAGGTGACACATTTCATGTAATCATGAACAATAACCATGACGTTGTTAGTGAGCTAGGGTTAGGATACTACTCTCCGAGGTAGGAGGACGGAATTGGATAACGAGATAGATTAGCGACCTCACTTGTCGGAGGAAGCGAATGACTCATATTGTTCGACATTATATTTCGTAAACTGAACACTGTCGCGTCTTCGCTTAGCCAACAATAGTAGAGTAATCTGTAACAACACCAATGGTATACATGTTTCATCAGGTTTTTATTTTCAGAAACATAATAACGTTAGGTTGAACAATGAAATAATAATGGCTCGGTCGGTTACTAGAATTGAAGGTTACCGATAAAATTAATGTGAAAACGATTTATGTCGAACTGTACAACGATTATTATATTTATATTATGAAGTGATTGAATATTTATTTTTAATTAAGCCTTTTTCTTATTTCGATATATAGTTATATACAACTATAACTCTATTGGTCCTTATAATAAGTTCTACAACTAACGATGAGAATAAGGAAAAAGAGAGTGACATGCACGGATAGCTAGTTTTTAAAGTAAGTAAGTAGCCGAAATTCAGTAACAGATTATTATTATAAATAAGTGTAACCTTGCGTTTGGTATTCTTGACATCTTCTTGTTCTTCTTCTTTAAATGCCAAATTAAAAAAATGTATTATATTCTCAAGAATATTTCGGTATCAATTTGCTTCGCGATGAATATTTATTGAACAAAATTTGTTTTGCTTAATTACTTAAGTTATAAAATACAGGTTACCTTGAATTAAACGTTCAAGGTTAGTCTGAAAGTGATTAACCCAAGGGAACGGCTCTAGTCGGAGGAACTGGTGTGCTCAGTTAGTGTATGCGAAACTGCTTAAATGGTCGTTAAAATTTTAAATGATGTTCTATTAATCTCTCTGTATAATCCGCCTGTGGCATATTACAAGTCTTCAAACTTTTCATTAATTAACGAGAAACAAAAGCCAAGATGTTTTTGATTTATTTATTCGAGAACCTGAATACCCTTGTTTGATTAGCTTTAATTATAATGATCCTTTGTTTTGTATTTATATTCTAATTAGTCTATTCGTCGAACGTTTCGAACAAATTTTAATACAAATATTGTGCTTAAGCAGTTGCCGAGATAATGTTTGTACGACTCACACAACTGACACCTTGATACCAGGTCCATCAATAATGATAAATAATGACTATACCTTAACAAACCTTAAAAATGCTTCGGATCTGTTAACATAACATACCTAACATTTAGGCTGATGGCTTCAGACAAGCGCAGACAATTTTTAGTCGTACTGTAACGCAAAAACGCTGCGACGCAGTTTTTCTGATTAACTGGGTCTAATAGATTCGTCTACCTTAATTTTAATTTCTATTGTTACCATGCAGAATTGAAACTCCCTTATTCTCGATTCTAACAATGTTTTACCCGACCCATCGTGGAACTTATAAATAGTTGGTCAGTAGTTCGACCCTATCGGCGAGCGAGCAGCGAAGCAATAATAATATTAATTACGGGATCGCATTTCAATTAGAATTACAATCAACGTCGTAATATTGATACAGCTGCAGCGGCGTCGTTAACGGCTGTTAACGGTTGTACTCGGTGTCCGAAGTAATCGAGCACGTTGAATCAATAAAACAACTACTTAGTATCAATTTAAAATGTACGATGAAGTATTGTGCGCATATCGCACTTTGATTTATCTTATTCGACTGCACCGCGACCGGCGCGGCGCGGCCGCGAATCATGTGTATAATATATGGTATACTCAGATTATTTCATAATTTTTAGTTTTTGCCAAAGTTTATAGTATGAGAGTCAATAGTTTCTAGAGCGAATGGCTTCGTTGTTCTTGTTCGTGTTGCATCTAGATAAAGCGTAATATTTCATGTCATATAAGATTATATATAACGTAAGCAGTGTCATTAATGTTCTTTAATTTTATTGAAATACATATTAAATTTTACACTGAGTCGTTTGTGAGTGAAGAATAATAATTGTATGTTCTCACAAGTCTTCGATATTAATAAATTAATATTTTATAATACTATCATATATTATATACGATATGTATAATAATATTAAGACAAATTTTAGTGTTTCAGAAGTACGCTTCGACTAGAGACGCATTACAACACATTTATCGAAGGGAAAACCTAACGATGGCCATCAGTAGGTCACTGTACAGAGTTCCATTAGCTTTAATGTACGCGGCACCTTTACCTAATCGTGTAACGAGTTGTTTGCAGAGAACCTCGTGATGCGCAGTGGGCTTTAACCTTTGTTTAGATACGATTGCCCTGTTTGTTGCGTAAATGTATTGAGTTTATTAATTTGTCGTCCGATGTAATATTTATGAGACAAAAAAAATACAATTCGTAGTGGCGACTAAAATATAATACTCAAAGTAAAAAGCTTGGCAGACAAGCTCGCCGCCGCGCGCCGCTGTCCTACATCGCTGACTATACGGACCTTGAAGAATTTATTACTTCAGAATATTATATGAATTTGAATCATTTTCTGATGAAGATTTTTCAGTGAAATTGCAATAATGTTGAGATAACTGAGCCGTTTTGTGTCGCGTATGTGTTTAGTAAGTCGATATAAAATATCCCATGCTAACAGTTATCTTTTATATATTAGACAAAAGAGGGATACTCGTTTAGCGACATTGTAGGGTACTAGTGTAACTAAAATAGAAACATCTCAGTCTAGCCGCCCCGTGCGCCCCGCTCTCGGACACCGCCGCGGTTAACTAAGTGACATGTGCAAGCATTTATATAAAAAAATATCAACCCCATTTATTTATATTTAATGGTCCCTATTAAATATCGTATTGTTTAATAAAATATATATGTACATATATAAAATATGTTTCCAGATTTATATAAAAAAGTAATAAATGTAAATATTTTGTATTATTAATTTAATGTACCTATGTGACGTCGCTTCTATTTTCTCAGTAAGGGTGTAGGATTGCTCTATTTACAAAAGTTATTTAATTCAGTTGGATAATTATAGTCTAAAAAACATAAAATATTTATTCAGTTACTGATCATCTTTAACATAAAATCGTAAATAAATACGCGAACGCTTTGGGCAAACAGTTCGTATCGTTTGTGAAGCGGCTGCGACACCTTCGAGTGTCTTCACTTCATCATTCATGAGGGCCATCTTATTTACAATAAACGAGCCGTTTGATGTACGTTTGTGAATATTTAGACGATTAAATACTAATATAAGTTCGCATTCGGCTACACTACGACGATTTCTTCATTGATTCGGAATGTACGCCAGTCGTCTTCATTGGTGTTATTGGTCTTCGTGGAATTCAGGATTCCTTAGCTGGTCTGGATGGTATTCAGCCTGTCTGCTCAGTGAGTTATCTCTATTGTGGATCGCCTTTTATTAGTACAGTAGAATCTCCTTATTCACGCTTCCTTTATTCGCGTTTTCACTATTCGCGGATGAAAAAATTGCGATTCAATTCCTATATTCGCGGCTAAAATTTCTTTATTCGCGGATCTAATCAGTACATATTAAAAAAAATGATTCGGTATCCTTTGTAAACGCGTCGGCAAATAGACTAATAAAAAAGTAAAACAGACCTTAATACAAATGCAAAAGTGAAAATAGAAATGCTTGATCGTTTACGTCTTGGAGACTCGTTTGCATCCATTTTACTCTTATTCGAATATAAACTTTAATCTTTAATGCCGAAATTGCGAATAGAATACGACAACATAGAATCAAGTGACCTGCAGGAGTTGCTTGAATCGCGAGATGTAGATTTGACTGAAACCGATTTGGAGAAAATGTTAAATCCGCAGGCCACTGAAGAAGAAGAAGAAATGCCGTGTCATTGTGATTTCTTTATGAAAACTGAGGCCCTAGTCAAGTTGACATTCAACAATTGTAAAAACTAGTAGAAAACTGCTGCTAAGCAAGAAAAAAATTACAATATCTTTAAACCATTGCCTAAGATGATATCAACTAATCAATATGGTCAAAAATTTCTATTATTTTTTTCAAATGTTTTATATATTTATTATGCCACCAAGGAACGTATCCCCTATAATACCATATAAATTGCCATTCCATATTCACGGTTTCTGTATTCGCGGCATATTGCCGGAACCTAACCCTCGTCTGTTTATTGTGTATCTTAAAACACCACGATTTTAATTTGCTTGATTTTATTTATTTCTGCTTAGTACAGCGGCATGACAGAATATTTTTATTTATTATATCATCACAAAGTACTTCTAACTTATTGAAAACTGTTTATTTCACTTGGTGACTCTCAATCGCTTCCTAAGTGGTTCAATACGCATTGAAGTAAGACTAAAACTTGAATTCGTTATGAAACAGGAATTTGAAATAAAAGCAGTCAATTAATTTTTTACCGACTATTGGAAAGTGGCGTGTTCGAGTTAATATTCAGATCGCTTTAGCATTAAGCCCGATTCACTGAGTCGAAACATTCGCACATTTACGAATAAAGTTAACATCGACCGCCGAGTCGATCCGGGGCCCGAACGTGAAACACGCTATCGACAATCACCAATAAATCATGTCTCATTGTAGTTCACTTTTAATTGACTATTTCAGTTTATTACCCTTATAGTTATTGTGTTACATGTTTGCTTAAACTTATGAAGTACATACATTTAAACTATAAAGAAAATTAGGGAGACCGACCGACCGACTGAAGGAACGTGAATTGTTCATAATAGTATTTGTGTGGTACGTTGGTCGATGGCGCGTGCCGTTCAAAGAAATCAATTCTAGTATCACGCAAGGACATACGGGCTAAACTACTGAAATCGTTTAGTTAAACGTTTTGGTAACGAGTACGATCGGTTCACTGGAACAGGGATAGGGCTTTTCTACCAATTTTAAATAACACCTATGATATCAATATACCTCGGCGGAGAATCATCTGCCACTACAACGATGGTTATTTATACACTGGTATACTTTTTGGGACAATTGTATCTGTGTTCACTGCATGCGTCGTTGTCTAGTATCTGTTCTCGAATGTCGCAGGAATACGATGGAAGATAAACAATTAAGGATTCATTTTGTTTGTAAGCATACTAAATAAGGACAATTGTGCGCTCCAGATATTTGATCGGTTCACAGCATATGGAACGTTTTAGTTAAAATACTACAATTATATCTACGGTATCAACTATACATACATTATATTCATACATATTATGGATAATATAACTTTTGGATTGGATAATATAACTAATGTAATTCTTCAAATCAAAATAATATTTGCATGTCGCTTATGTGACTAGACATGTATATATATATATATTAAAATGTATAATATCATGTTTTGGGCAAATAAAGTATTATTATTATTATTATTATTTGTGAATGGCTGGACTCTCTCCTCTTATTGAGGAGAAGATTTGGATTTTATTTCACCACGCTGCTCCAATGCGGGTTCGTGGAATACATATGTGGCATAATTTCAGTGAAATTTCAACTACCGCCATTACACCAGCGAGGCAGTCACTATATATACAACATTTTCTTTTTATTTTATAGGACGTTCATATGGGCCACCTGATGGTAAGTGGTCACCAACGCCCATAGACATTGGCATTGTAAGAGATGTGAACCATCGCTTACATGTTACTGTTGCTCTAGTGGATGAGATGGAGATGTAAGGTCACAGACCCGGAGGTCCTCGGTTGAATTCCTAGGTCCGGTCAGGATAATGTGATTGGGTTGGTCAGATATTGTTTTGACTCTGTTTGAACTATTTTCGATCGTGTCACGTGATTCGTCCAATCGGCTTAAGGGAGCTAGGGAACTGAGAATACACCTGGGTTTGCGCTCACACTTGCGCAATATAATCTCCTACTCAGTTGGCTAATCTCTCTCGAAATTCGCCGCCGTGGCAGAAATCGGACTTGAGGACATTATTATTATGTTGTATATTAGTAGGCAAGCGCGTCTGGAATTATGGCAATGTATAAATGGAAAATATATTTAAGTAGCTATGCCCTGCGGTTTCAACCGCGTATAATTATTAAAAATATAATAATTCAAAATCAGCCTACAACCTTTCTCGATAAAAGGACTAGATACTACACAAAAATAATTTTAAATTCGAACCAGTAATTCCTGAGATTAGTCGGATCAAACAAACAAATTCTTCAGCTTTATATATTAGTATAGATAAAACATTAGTCTGTAATAATAAACATTGTTAATACGAAGTTTCGACTACAGATCATTAGCGAATAAAAATAATTCAAATAATGAATCGTAAAATGATCAAGAGCAGTCGGCGTCATAAGCTGCAAAAAACGTTCACGCCGCCCGCGCCCCGCCCGCGCCCCGCCCGCGCCGGCGAGCGCAATAAGAACAATAAAAGTAAAATATTGGCAAACATTAAAGTATCAGAATGCAGCTTACGACTGCTGTTTAATATACAACTACTGCGTACAGTTTGCTGTTTTCGTAAATTTAACTATCACCGGAGTACATTCGCTACAGAACGACAGTTATATAAAGAATTATATTTGAGCGGAGGACACCGCTATATTAAAGCAAAATCCATCTAGTCTCTATTTTAACTCATAAAGCTGTAGATTCAGAGGTCTTTTATGTAAATACATCCTCAGTAGTAATATAAGTCGTAGTAAGACATTTTTGGCAGTGCCACAGCTCCCTAAAAGCAGAGATGGCCCAGTGGTAAGAACGCGTGAATTTTAACCGGTGATCGTAGGTTCAAACTCGGACAAGCACTACTGAGTTTCATGTGCCTAATTTGTGATTATAATTCATCTCGTGCTTGACGGTGAAGGAAAACATCGCGAGGCAACCTGCATGAGTCAAATTTCACTGAAATTCGTCACACGTGTATTCCACCAACCCACATTGGAGCAGCGTGGTGGAATAAGCTCCAAAACATTCTCCTAAAAAGAGGAGAAGAGACCTTATCCCAGCAGTAGGACATTCACAGGCTGTTACTAGATAAAGCCTCGAAGAGCATGTTTAGGCTAAAACTTTCACAACGGTTATGTGTGTTCAGGAATGGAAAGCGGAAAATCATATATGGAGAACGTGTGTATGTTGAAGGCACATTAACGAAATTGGTCATACTTGTAGGATCGTAACGAACCCTGGGAGTGAAGCAATTTCATCCTTAGATGAAAATCACATCAATTGTAAACAACAAAAAATATATAGTCACGCTTAGTTACTTTCGTCGGTTCTACTAATGTTTTTCGTTTACGTATTTCTTACCTGGGGCCCTAGACAAGTGGCTTTACGCTGATGGAATAGAATAGAAAATAATAACCAATGTATGAAATTGACATTCGCGTTTGACGTTTCGAAGCGAACGCGAATGTCAGCCTCATACATTGGTTGTTGTTTTCTATTCTATTCTATTAACGTAAAAGCCACTTGTCTAGGGCCCCTGATCCACTGGTATGTTGTTTATAGTCTATTTTCAATAAGTAGATGTAATGGTAATATAATATAGAAACAAAAGCATTATAAATTTGAATTTGCATTAAATAATATCAAAATGTATCTCGCGGTGGCGGATAGTGCGCGACAGGCCGTTGCTCACATTGGTAATGTAATGTAACGTGTTCAGTGCGTCGCGTCGCCACGTCGTGTAGCACATGTAATATTCAGTAGTCGGTCGACTGGAAAATGCTCACAAAGTATAATTTAAGTTTTAAATTCATAGAATGTAAATTAGGACTAAGCCTTCTTATCTTTATGCTGGTTGTAATCACATTTAGCCTGCCGGCGGTACTTCCACCTTGGTGATCATCATCGGCTAAGACATGAAAAGTTTGATGAATTTGGACGGTAGTGAACGTTTACCATTAGGTGGCCGGACTGTTTAAAATAAAAATATCAATTTGGAAAAACTCGTTAATAAATGTCGAAAACAATATTAATGAAATGAAAAAAAAATAAAACTATACACAGAGCTTTAGGAATCTTTACTAATCTAATTTAATAAAGATTACATTTAAAGAAACGACGTTCTATTTGTACACAGAACTTTGTAAACTTCAACGCTCGGTTTTATCATTTTAAAAGTTCAGATTTAAAATAAAATATCCAGGTAAATCCTAGGGTTTTACAGATTATTCTTTGCGGGGATTCATTCCGACCAGCGCAATAGTTTTTCAAATTAGTGCTAAAAAGAGACACGATGAAAATTTTATGTAGACTTCTACCAGAGCCAAGGAATAAGTATAATGCTAATCCAAAAAGACTTACGATACGTTGTTTTTATTGTGAACAGATTGTGGTCCCTTACAGATATCATGTAGAATACACACATAGAGATGGAAGACAAGACTAATGCATTCAACTCGTTCATATTACTTACAAAAGGATCACTAATCTGGGTACTTACAATGGAACAGGGGATCAAGTTATGGGAGAAAATCAAATCGAAGAACTGCTAGCAAAATTCAAACAGAAAAAGTTAAATAGAACTGGGTGGCCCCATCGAAACAAGATGTCAGAAACACCCCCGTGGTGCGAAAAGGAGGGAAGGGCGTCAATGAATAAGATGGGACGATGAAGTCAAAAAATACAGAAGAAAAACCACTAACAGGAAATTATGACAATTCTAGAGGATGGCTGTGCAAGAGGGCAAACTGAGACTAATGTCACCGATGTCCATGAGGAAAATCGTATTATAACGACCTGAAACATATAACAAATACTATAAAATAATGTAAACACAGTAATTGTTTACATTTAATTTATATGAAGTTAAATAGATATATTATTATATATCAAATTATAATTCCTGAAAATCGTTATTTATATTAATGTAAATTAATTCCATGAAATGTATGGGATCAGAAACGGCTAATTGAATATCGGAGTCCTACATCCATTTAAATACAAGTATTCAAAATATTTAATAAACGGCAAATATTTTCGTGGGAAATTCCGCAATTCCGACGAGCCTTGTTTGAAATAATTTAGTCGTACCGCGTGTCATCGGGACCACTGCTGATACAAGCTGAACTAATTTATTTATAATAATTGAATTGCTGTTTTTTTTGTTACATTTCCTTATATATATTATTTAATTTATTGCCTACATTAATGTATTCTTGAAGGGGTACATTCCCATTCGGAGTGTCTGAGCGCGCACTATCTAGAAAGATTCTAAATTGAAATGTCCAAGCAAGTCGGTGGTCGGTGGCATTATACAACATTTCTTTGAATACATGTAAGTAATACGGGGGCGGCTAGTGCAAATCATTCTTCATGATAGCACTAGCCGTCGTCGCGTTTGGACTCTACTACCACTTACCATCAGGTGAAGTAGAGTCATTTGCCCTCCCGGGCTATAAAAAAAAAAGTACTCATACGACGTTTCCCGTCGTGGCCGTGCTCGAGATCCACATGAGCACATATATGTATAGCATCAATATATAAGATACGTACTAGTTTCGACTTCCAAGCGCAGTAAGTTATCGAGTCTTAGCTCTGAGCAGCTGTGACTTGAAAGTCATTATATTATTTAGGGTCGTGATGTAAGTTTGCTGTTTACTTACTACTTTAAAACTTATAGCATTGCCATCGAAATGTTCACATGACATGCTTACTACCAGTAACTAACGAATCTACCAGTTACCTACTATTATTTAGCTCTTGGATTTTATTTTTAATGATAACGTATGTAACATAACATAATTATGTGACATAACCGTAAGCATCATTTAATAATAATAATTGTTGTAATGTTATTTTGTTTATTATTACAGCACCACCTCCTCCTCCTATTTCTGTCCTATGGGTTATTCCTAACACTGCGGGTTGCCTGGAAAAGATCGCTATGTAGCGCTAACGTCGCCAAAATTGTTACCTACCTAACTTTTATCGAGGCTGTATCTATGTTGTTGTGCTTTTCCGTTGTGGTGTACAATAAATGATAAATAAAAATAAAATATGTAAATAAATAAAATAATTTGAACATGACAAATTATTTTATTATACTTTTAGAGCTGTACTTGGTATTGTTGTGTTCCGATTTAAAGGGCGAGTGAGCCAGTGTAATTACAGGCACAAGGACATAATATCTGAATTCCCAAGGCTGGTGGCGCATTGGCGATATAAGAGATGTTAACCATCGATGCCAATGTCTATGGGCATCGCTCGTTCGCCTTCCTATGCTATAAAATAAAGAAATAAATAAAAAATGATCGTTAACGATCGTTTTCAATATTATTATTTATAATTTTATGAGTTGTTTGTAAATGAAAACTGTTTTTGTTGCTGTTTGCCTCTTTTCACCGAGGTACTGATTGGAGTCCTCTAAAATGCAGTCGATGCCAAATTATTCTCAAATTCTAGTAACTGGACGTTCAATCCACTTTAGAAGTTTAGATTGCTTCGAGATAAGACGTAGATCCAATAACATTAAGCCGCAAAGCTAAAGCTAAAGCCACATACGGGCAGACTATACACACACATTATATATGTTAAAATGATCACGCTGTCACGCACATGAATTTTCCTTGTCGACTTGCGTGTTTATCCTTTCCGTGTGGAGCCGTGTTCCGCCATTGGGTTAATAGAAAAAGCTTGTCACAAGACTACATTGTCGTAGTAGTCACTTCAGCGCAACTCGAGCATACGAACAAGAAATTCGTTAAGAAAGTATAAGTTAATATAATAAACATATGTATCAATGTTGATATCGATCAATTAAACGGAAAAACTCTTCAACTGTCAGTGCTACGGACGTTTTCCCGTAAATTATTATTATTATAAAAGTATTTGGCAGAAAATCAACTTCCGGATGGATCGTACTTGACTTGTCTGGGAGGGTAGCACGCACCGATCCGTTGTTGATATTATTGCTCTCTCATCGTCCGTTTAAAGGCTCAGTGACTTATACACTCACCTCACTTAGTTTCGTCGGCGCATTAACGGTAGTAACGATAACATTATATTAAAGAATTGTTCGGAATTATCAAATTTTAAGACCTTGAAACCAGCTCAGTGCAAAATTTCAAAAAAAAAGCTGGGCAAATTGGCAAGCAGCAGCTGCTTGTCAACAAAATATTACAGCCTACTCAGACTTACTGGAATGAATTTATCAACAATCCCCAAGGAAGCATTCCCCAAAGAATGTTAAAAGTATAAAAATTGGGAATTATGTGATCGATAACGCACGTGGGCGTTTTTGGTACAAAATGGTTTGATAACCCGAACCTCTGAAATACTTCAAATAAAATAGATCAAGTAGATTATAGGTAATTTTCCTTACAAGTAATGTTGATATAGCCAAAATATAATTGATATTTTATACTTTAAATTAGAAAGAGCCGACAAGCGAACGAGGGCGCCTGCTCGAAAGGTGTCAAATAATAATAATAGTATTTCTTAATAGAGCAATTAATATTTACAATTATTAGAATACTTGAATACTTGAAGCCGAAATGACCCAGTCGTAACCGATGATCGTGGGTCAAACCCGGGCAAGCACCACTGAATCTCCTGTGCTTAATTTGTAATTATTTCCCTTTTAGAGCTTCAGTTGCGTGCGCTGCGTCAACGGATACAGTTGCGCAACAATCACGTAGGCGGAATATATTCTCTTAAAAAGTTCTAAAATAATATAAATTCTGATCTATAAAAATACTTTATTGATCAAAAGTAATTAATTTTTGAATGAGATTTACCTTACATAATTTGATTTCAATGAATAGCTTAAGAGATATCACAATTTAAAAATAACTCCGCAGCAAAATAATTACCAAGTGTGCGGCGCGGGGGCGAGCCGTGGTAGTCAAGACGACCAGTAGCTCTGCGAGGCCCCTACAGAACGTTTTTTAAATATTGTTTTGATTTTTTAGGGTTCCGTATCTCAAAAGGAAAAAACGGAACCCTTATAGGATCACTTTGTTATCTGTCCGTCCGTCCGTCTGTCTGTCTGTCTGTGTGTCAAGACCCTTTATCTCGGGAACGCGTGAAGGTATCGAGTTGAAATTAAAACTATATACTAAAGTCTGCAGTCTCTTGAAGCTGTGAAAAACACAAACATCTAGGTTAATGTAGAAAAAAGATACGGCCGTATCTTTTTTCTGCGTTTTTTCGACACTCAAGGAAATCCAAATTCATAGGGTATTTCCCGTTGACCTAGAACTATGAAATTTGGCATGTAAGGCACAGCTAGTGTCATATTTTTCAATTTTGAAATCCATTTTAATCTTCAAGTTTAAGAGAGCATTGCAGGTGACGTATTCGTATCCCACCGACATCAAAGTTTCGTGAACTTCGTCAAACGACGTAGAACAAACCGACGGACCGAGTCGAGAAGTTCATACGTGGTGCGCGAGTATTCTGCATAGACTGTCCTCGCAAACAATTCTCTTGAAAAGTTACAAAATTAGTTCGTCAACCTACACCGTAGCCGCCGCGAAAGTAGGAAGTCGATTACTTATTGTGCGTAATTGAATCGTCGTTCCAAATTATATATGATGTTATTGTGGCCGAGACTTAATCTATAATGAAACCTGCCGCAAGCTGATGAGAGAACTATGAATGCATATAAAGGTATTAATATAGCGGGCGCGATATAGAACTCCACGCTCGGGACGGAGTTATCTGCCGTTAAACCGCCTTCCTCTCCGTCATTAGTGGAGTCGCTGAATGGAACTGGCTCGGTGTGCGTTCTTTACTGAGCGATCGAGATGAATAATTGCTTGCACACGCTCATTTTGCTCATCATTGTTTCAACGAGGCGGGAAATTTCTAACAAACAGCGAGACAATACGGCCATAACTAGATATCTTCACAGATCACTGTCATTTAAGCAGTTTAATATTTCAATATTTTTCGTATTTGTATCAAAAATTAAAAAAAAAGTGTTCATAAGATAGCGTTTAATGAAAGGCTTCTCACCAAAAGCTGGACTACTTAACAATTGATGTGAACGAAATATTTTTAAATATGATACTTAATGTCGTTATTTACAAAAATGTTTAATGACATGATAATAACTAAAGCTTTCATCTGCTTTCGACTCAACCTTCGTAGATCACCTCACTTGGAAAGGTTGAGTGATTTAATTTTAGGTATTCGTGAGAGATTCAACATTTTGTATTAAAAGTTGAGCACAGCCAGATAACAGGATTGCCTTTGACTGTCAGGACAGTCCTGCGATAAAACTGGATGCACTTTATATTTCAGATAATTTTTAATTAACCGTTTCACATTTATAGCAGCTTTTAATGGATGGGACAATTAGAACGTTGAAAAGTATAAATATAGCTTTCGTTTTTTTTAAATAGCTACTAGTTCATTAGATTAAGTTTAAACTTTTTAAATATCATTCGAGTTAAACAAACGGTTTTAAAGAATGATTTGATTAAACCGTTGCTATTAATTTTGAAATGAAAAAATGAGAGTTGACCATCAAAATATATTTTTCATCATAAAGTGGAACAAACTAGCTGACTGACCTAGTCGGATTACGATATAGGTTCAATCAGCAGTTTGAATAATAATTATTTTTTTATTTATAATTTGTAACAAAACAGTAGTACTTTGTATTTTCGTGTTTGTTCCGGTTTGAAGGGCAAGTGAGCCAGTGTAATTACAGGCACAAGGGATATAATAGGTTCCCAATGTTGGCGGCGCATTGGCGATGTAAGCGATGGTTAACATTTCTTATAATGCTAAAGCTAGATGAAATGACGATATACTCAAAGTAGCTCGCAGAGGATGGATATTGAGAGCTGAAGATCGAGCTTAGTGGCGTGCCATTAGAGAGTGCTATGCCAATAATAGACGAAAATGGCTCGAGGATGATGATGATTTCGTTTTATATCAAACAACATCAAAACACGACTATCTATTATTTCTTTTAAAAATGCAATGCTTTCCAAATCCGATTGAGATGAAGCTCTTACAAAGACGTTGAGTTTTGAGTTTAAGTTTTGTAAGAAAAGCGAAGAGCATTCAGTGCGATGTAAGTATAGTAACATTGTTGTATACTATAATTATACATATAAACCTTATAATGTATCTACACGGGTATAATTGGTCTATAATAAATTCACGTAACTGAAATGGCTCTAATGAGCAAAATGTCACTTCAAGGCCCTATCTCCAGTGTACACGCTCGCTATTCTTATCGCCTTTGAGCATTCAACTACAGGGCAAGTACAGTGCTGTGTGAGAGAGATGTAAGAACAATTCCAACATTAGAGAACTCGTCTAAGTGAGATGCATCGAAGTGCAGCGTTGAACGAGGCAAAGCCTTCTTTACAAGAAACGACTCTTCTTAACTTGTAACGTCTTGTGACACTAATAATGCGATGCTAGGATCAAAAAATAAACTGTTTCGTTGTACTTTGCATTTTCTAAGCTTTTCTAACGATTTTTTTTTTTTGTCTGATCAATGCCCTAGATTGATGAGGACAGAGGTGTGATAACAGTTACCTAGGATCTACCGAATTATTTTTAGCTTACACACATTATTATTGTATAATAATAACCATTATTATATTTACCTAAACAAAATAAAGCCGTTTAACTTACTATTAATATATTTTTTTACTTATTTTTTTTTATTTTTTTACACCCTATTATTTTAAAGATTAAGTTCATAATCAAAAGGGCTGAAAAATTAAGATTTAAGAAATATCGATCGAATCTCATTTACAGATTATAAATAACTGAATATATTTTTCAAGACAAATTAACATAATTAAAACTAAAATCTGGACACGGTTGTCACCGTTTGGGAGAATAATAATATATATATTTATACTCATTCTATACTATTATTACAAAGCTGCAGAGTTTGTTTTGTTGAACGCGTTTATCGTAGAAACTACTGGTTCGAATAGAAAAAATATTTTAGTATTGGATATATATATATATATATATATATATATATATATATATATATATATATATAGGCTTATAGGCTAGATCACATCACGCTACGGCCAACACGAACAGAGCATGAACAATTTCTGTTGCGTCATATTCATTCTTATGAAAGATATCGATCTAAGATCTAAAAAAAATAGTACTTTTATAAGGTCCCGCAGACCGATTTCGGCCACGGCGGCCATTCTCAAGTGAGATTAGCCAACTGCGCAGGAGATATTATAGTGCACAAATGTGTGCGCAAACACAGGTGCACTCTTTTCCTTAGCTCTCATATTCCGATGGGACGGCAATCCGACACGACTGGAAAGAGTTCAGGTGCAGGACCAACGAATTAACGTGCTTTCCGAGGCACGGGAGTGCACGTGTGTACACACTTCTAACTTCCAGGCCAAGCTGTTACTGAGAATTTTCTGACAAAAAAACCATATAACTATTTATTGGCCCGACCTGGGAATTGAACCCAGGGGCACCGAGTCTGCGACCTTATAACTAGGCACTAGACCAACTCCAACGAGGCAGTCAGTACTTTTATGGTATTGACATATTTCTCACAGCTAGTTGAGCAGGTTGTTTGAAAATACTCATACTTAAGATTTTGTTTTTGCTTTGCAGGTGAAAGTTTATATAAAGTTTGTATAGGTTAGGAGGTATTTAGTTTCTCCTCGGCATAGGTTTTCTTCTGTTTTCTTATACTTGGTTGGTTTTTTAATGTTTAGTTGACAATAAGTAGCTATTTATTAAACACGCCGACTTACCTTTCAGTTTTAAAAGGATACAATTTTCTGTGAAGGTATCGTTTGTTTGTTATAAATAAACTGCTGTTACTGCTGTTTTGCGGTAGAATATCTGATGAGTGGGTGGTACCTACCCAGACGAGCTTGCACAAAGTTCTACCACCAAGTTTATTTAGTTATATTTTTGTCATTTATAACAGAATTTATTGTAGGAAGATTTTATTTCCCAAATACTTAATGAGAACAAGACTGTAAACTGTGTAACTGATTATATATATATATATATAGTTTAACGTGACAACGTCATAACAAAACATTGATGAAATGACTTGCATACTTTTATGAATAAAATTGAATCATTTTTATTGAATTACCATTATTCTGCACGGATACAAAGAAGGAATGAAATGAAATCTACAATTAAATTGATAAATTTACTTTTATTTGCACTCAAAGGCCAATCGAGTGAAAAAGAGATAGATGCGGCGCGACAATGAGCGTAATGGGACAATTCGTGCATGTAGCCGTTCATCGATTTATTAGACGTTGTCACGTCGAAATGTTGTATAGGTATGAATGTATGTATAGTGAATCCTATAAGTCTGCTCTTAGGGATTTCCTTAAGTTATATATGCCGGTGAAACTGGGGGCATAGCTAGTGCATACATAAATACCCTGACTGACTATAACGGCTACCATTATACTGACGAGATCTTTAATCACAATATAGAGACGTACTACGAAACGGTTTTGAAGATTTTTCAAATTGATCTGTAGCTGCTTTCAATCTTGTCCTCAATATTAAACTTGTGGATTATTTATTTACAGACGGCATCACAAACTATTAGTTTATATATTCAAAGCTTATAATATATTTAACATTGCGAAGAAGCTTTCGAAGTGCAGTTTGTTCAAGCCGCGGTGTTGCTGTATCAATAAGAATACAGGAATTGCATATTTTCGTCCTAGTTTACACAACAAGCGAGTAACATTCGCCGGCTCAGCGATAACCCAGTTCACAGGAAGTGGGTCGGGAATCGTGAATAACACTAACGATATAGACTGAGCTCTGGCTAAGTATTGAATTCTACAGCGCTGTTCGATAACACTTCAAGAGATACTAATTGAAGTGAACGAAGAAGAGTTTTTAATATAATTTGATATAAATTGAGGACGCGGTTATGTTGTGGTTATTGTTTCATATAGTGAAGCCTCGTGTTAGTTATTGGACTAGAAAGTTCTCAGGAGTTCATACCCAACTTAGATAATCGTTTGGTAAAGTATTTCCCAATAAATTCAGCAATAAAAAGTTTAGAATTAAGTCTTCATACTTATATTTCATTGGAGAGTAAGTTTCAAATAAATCCGATCCTTTTGAAACGTCGTCTAATGACAGTCAAAGGTATTAAGATACGTCATTAGGAGCTGGCGACTGCGGATGAGGGACACCTCACTTAATTAGATGTCACGGAAAACTTTCATCGTTACCCTAACTAAGACTCAGATAGAAAGAAGAGAAATAATTCTGAAATAACTACCTCATTAAATTAACTTTATAATTGCATGTTTCTGCCACGATGTCGAATCGTCTAAAGGCTATGACGTAATATATGTATCTGATTACCAAAAAGTTTTCAATGATATTCCAATCTGCATTATTTAATAAAAACACATATGTTGGTACCGAAGGCAATTTAAATATTACACGTCACGTAACCTGCTCTAGCAAAGGCGACGGGAAGAGCGGGCGCGTTGTGTGCGCGTTGTGAGCGAAAACGACATTGAAGTTTTTGTTTGTGAATATATGCGAATATTGTTTGTTTGCAACGAGATAAAATACCTTATGCCAGTCTCTTTACTAGATGTTCAGTCACTTCACACTTCGAGAGATTTTGTTATGCATAAGAATCATGCATTTCACAAATGTTTTTTCTACTTCATAAAATCTTACAATTTATATAAATATAAATATCGCGTGTAAAGTGATAATTCAAAAATACATAAACCTTATCTGTCAGACGTCACGATTTTGTAATGATCATAATTGGAATACGCGCACGGCGAAGGACGAGGGCTGCATAGCTTAGAGTAAACAATAAGTCTTGAGCTAAATGTATTACAGGTACGACTACTGAATGTGCTAGGGCCGCTTCAGACTTGGATATTTCGTGAATACGGGACGGAAATAGGTACGCACGTCCACCTGCACGACATCTCAGATGAAGACATCTTCGATTTGGTGATAGACTTAACAAATATTTTGGATGATATAATTTTTATCTTAAACGCTATTTTATTACAAAAAAGTAGTATGTCTGTAGTAAATACTACATATAGTATTTACTTCTCGTGAATAACTGTATTTTTTGTATCTTGGAAACGGCTCGAACAGTTTCGTTCAAAGTTTCTATTTAAATAAGATTTAGCTTTTTAAGTTTATTTATTAAAAATGCATTTCCGGGAAAAAGGAATTATTTTTCAAAAACACAAAAAAACGAGCGAAGCTTAAATACTACTTACAATACTTACAATATAATTATGTTAAAAAACAAAATGTATTTTTTTTTACAAATAGAAACTATTTAAAGACGCAAGCCGCAAAGCTGTATCATAAAATCTAGATGTAAGAAATTTTGTTGGCAGTACTCACTCTTCGGGCAGAGTCGGAGCCCCCTCTTCCTGGCCCGGAGCGTTGACGTGGTACACGCAGAAGTTCTCGAGAAGGGCGCGCATGTCCACGTAGTTGAAGAACGGCTGGAAGCTCGTATCTGCAGACATGCAAACCGTTCTTAACTTTCCCCCACAGGATATAAAGCTTAAAACTCCGCCACTACCGAGGCTCGTTACGAGCTAACTCATTAGACGTTTTTCTCCTTCTAATTTATTCACTTTGGCATGTTTGTTGTAACCTACGTTTATATAGTTTAGGTTAATGAGTTCCGAATAGCTTTAATTATGAGTTCGCAATGCGGGGTTAGTATGTCAGGCACATTACACAAATCTAAGAAGTCGCGTGGCAAAATTCGCAATGCGAGGGAGGCCGGTGACGAAGCGCATTCATTCCGAACAATTATTTGGCGCCAAAATGCTTGATGGGTCATAATGACGTCAGACGCAACACTTGGCAATAAGCGTCGAGAGATTTTTAATTGGACGACTTTTCTGTAATTTTTTCTTTTCATAAAATAATTGGAAGGGCAAACAGTTTTGAAATCTACTCGATTGCAAGGATATTATGTCGTTTATTTAAGTCATAAGTGGTGGGAGCTCTGAGAAGGGATCGCTCACACAAAATATCTTTAGGCTGGTAAGTTTATAGACAAGTATTTTACAATGTTGACGGATTTTAATCCAGAAATTAACAGCGTAAAGAAAATCGTCTCGTCCATGGTTCACAACGATTAGAGGCACATAAAGCTGATATTTCCGACTTCAATATAATTCATATAAATATACACAATAAATAATATGAACGTGGAAAAATTCCTATGTAGTTCATGAATGTGGTTTGCTTATTTATGAGTACCGGATATAACTGGTGTCGCTCTGCGCGCGAAATCACTTAGGTATGTGAGACACCTTATCGATGCAGCGGAGGGAAGCGACCACAAAATCATTTGTTAGGCTACCTTCACACTGCGCTAGCAAGTACATTTATACGATTGATCTTTTTGATCTTTTCAACAAAATCTAATTAAAATACACTTTAAACAACATTGATGTACGGTCACCTGCGGCTCGAATGCAGTGTCATGGGTGATTAACAGTTAAACGTCTTAAATGAAGATCTCCGCGCATAACAAACTCCTTGAGCACGCTTCTCAATTCCTTTTGGATTAAGCTGTCCTCTCCTGTCGTTTACCTGAGATTCATTTATGTCTATAGAATAATTAGAATTAGTCAATCAAAATCACTCAGACGAAGAACAGAAAACACATATCATTTATGTATGTTTTACTTATTACACAAAGAAAAATGTATTGAAAATTGGAACATTTAATATGCTTCTTATCATTTCAGCTGAAGCGACATAGTAGACGTGTATCCAGATGACACCTCAGCTTTCTTGCGAGGCGAAAAGGAAGCCTTGTCGAAATATATGAAAATTTACTTATTTATTTTCTCTTGTAGCGTATTAGAGTTTAGTCCGTATAAACAAACTTCATATTTAATACGTTCTGCCGTCCAAATCATTACTAATTTTGAAATATTGTTTGGTATAGTGATAACGGAATGTCGAAGGCAACGATAATTTAATCTCTATATTTATGATTACAAAATATTAATATAATATGTTAAAGTTCATTACAGCCTGAGTGATCAAAACTAAGAAAAAGTATTGAGTAGCATCAAAATATTCCGAGTCGGTTGTAAACGCGCGTAAGTTTGTCCCGCGGTCCTTTTCATTCGCTTTCAAAAATCTCGAAGAACGGAATAAATGAAAAAACCTCATTCAGAACCGTTCAGGCGAGTGTCCTACAAAATGCCCCTTTCAATGGCGTCTAATAATAGCATTCAGTACACTTTCGAAATATTACCATCACGTAAAAATACTGAACCGTTGCTATGTATATATTCGTTTTTGTGTCCGTGTGTACGCACGAAGTGCAATGTTTAGTAAATTTTAATTTAAATACGTAAGTTTATAACCGAAGTTAAAATAGACGGGAATAAATTCGTCGCGCGAAATCTTCGCTGATTATGATCTGTTTTGATGATTTTGACTGACAACTTTCAGTTTACTTTTGATAAATGAGTATACTTTGTTTAATTTATTATTCATGGATTCAGAGTGCATCAATAAAATCCAATTCAATTTCAAATGTAAACAATAAGCTATCGACTGAACACAAGAGCGCTACTAAAATTATTTTTAGATATTGCTGTTTTCATAAAGCATTTATAAAATGTATGAATACTTTTAAATGAATAATATTTTCAATAATCGTCTTGGTTTTGGTTGGCTTAAAATCCGTACAATCTGAGCTCGGTGAAAAAATATACTATTGCATTTTAAAAGGCCATTTGGCTAATCCCTAAAACCAATATGCTCTCAGTTATTTGTACTGGATGATGGATTGAACGATGTTGTGGTGTGTTGATGAAAGTAGTGCGGTACGGGGCCCGGGGCACCCATCGAAATATAAAGATTTGATACATTACGAAACCTCTAAATTTCAATGCTTGACTATAATTTTATCAATGTACAGCACGTTGATAACAGTCAGCTAAGTCATTGCCAATTTTATTCACATCTAGATTTCGGAGCTCATAAAACCGACGCAGTTCTTGGGAGCTTGCAATTCGATTCGATTAACGGTTGTCGGAGTAATGCATTTTTTTACTAACTTCTCACCTTTAATATATGCAATGCGGAGTAATTACACGGACACATGACACAGCGCGGATTATTTTATTGATTTTAGCTTTATGTTTTCCTGATGATATGATGTGCCCAAAATAGTAAATAGTAGTTACAGATATACTAGAACCGAATGAACGACAATCGCAATAATGTATTTTGCACGGCGATGGAAGAAAATGTCGGGAGGAAAAGCAAACGCGCCGGATGAGACCCTGTCACATGTGTGTACACGAAAGATTCACGGGAGCAGCGCGGGCTTAGCAGTGGGACAATAACTGACTGCTACTTTACTTTTTGCTTTTTACGATTCGTCATTAAAATAAGTCACTTGTGCGTATACTCGTTAGTGTTTAGCAATAATGAAATAAAATGCGGGTAAGTACACTTAGTCGTGAGTAATGAGGGGGAAGACCATTAATAGTCACTGCTCTTCGCGTATTTAAAGGACAGTCAAATACTTAGAATGTAAATAAATCAATATTCAATTGAAATAAAACAACAGCGCTCGGTGTTTGCACTATTACCTAAGTATAAGACAGGCCCCAGTGGAGCACCCTTTTAAAGAGCAAAAGCCCGGGGGCGGTACTTGTGCAGATAATTAATATACATGGTCTCGCCTTGGTGCCGGAGGAAACTTTCCAAGATATTTATAAGAAGTAGCGATTTAGAAGACTGGTACCTCTACTGAGTCACTTAGGATGTCTACGAGAACTTTTGTTCTTTTTTCGTTGTGTCGACGAGAGATATCTTTTTATGCCGAAGCTCGAAATATATCAATAAATTTAACATGGATTAATTAACTTAAATATATAAAAAATATTTAATTATATTAAATATGAAATAAATAAGACTAAAATATAATACAATAATGAATAGATAGATGTACCGACCTATCTGAATATTTAATATTTCAGTTCACTAGTCAGTCGCTTGCCTTATGAACATATGTCTGTGTAGTTTACTATTTATTAAGTAATTAATTTTATTTGATTAAAATAAATATTTACTGTACATTTATTGATCTCATTCTCATTCGATTTTATGTTTTATTTTATGTATGTTTTGACATGTTAAATTTAAAACATGGGCGAGCATTTGGGCCTCCTGATGCTAAGTGTTCACCAACTCGCATAGACAGTGGTTTGTACATTCCTTAAAAAAACAACATCGCCACTGCGCCACCAACCTTGGGAACTAAGATATGATCCTTGTGTCAGCACTGGCTCACTCACCCTTAAACCGGAACACAACAATACCAATTGCTGCTATTTTGCGGTAGAATATCTGATGAGTGGGTGGTACCTACCCAGACGAGCTTGCACAAAGCTCTATCACCGAATAAATGATCATCAGTGGATATAAACTGGTGTGTGTATTAATGTATATAATTATGCCATCAGTGCCATCTTTTTTTATGTTTCCGTAAAAATAAATAAATATTCTTCTCGACGCGTCATTACAAATCCATTTGCTAATATTATATAATACGAACGTTTCGCCGATTGAGCAAATGTCCGATTTCAAAACGCGTCATTAGAGAATGCTTTCGAGTCTATATTTCTCATCAAAGGCGGTTTCAGACAGCTGCAGTCAATTTGCATCATACACTCCACTTTGATTGTGGTTTGCTCTGCACCAAGTTCAGCTTCAGTAATTACGATGTGCAGATACCGTATTTTTCATTGCCACTCTCAACTTTTTAATTTACTTAATAAATAAACGACCGATAAGCGTGCATCGAATTCACCACCTACTTTGTAGTCGACTTCGAAATCCATCGCCTTCGATTGTGAACGCACACGTTGAAACGTTAAACAAGCGGTGGAATGGTTCGCTTCAATGTATGGGATCGAGCACAGATTTTGACTAAATGTTGTTTAACGTTGTTTGTAACGTAATGCACTTTGTGTTCTTATCCTCTTTATTGAGTCACATAGGGAAGCACTAAATGAACTAGTTTAGGTACTCGAGAGATAATACTTGGCCATCTAAAAGGTAGACTTTAGATCACTTTTGTAATTATAAACGACCTCACGTCTGTACAGCTGCCGCCTGTTCGCGCCGCAAGGCTCGAGTGCTTGTAATTAACAGAGATTACTTTTGCGATACATCACTTAAATTGCCTTTGTGCCGCGTACAAGAGAACTACTAGTGTTCAGTGTATTATATCCAACGTTTCGAGTGTATCGACGCTACGAACTTATTAACAAATAATAGAAATAAAAATGGCCAAAACTCTGAGAACTATGAGTTATTCCAGATAAAATAATTCGTCAAAACGTATGGCGGTAAAATGTCGGCTGAACATATAATACAAGAGACATATTGAATCTCGAAGATGTTACGAACATACGATATCTAGCGCTGAAAGTTGTGCGAGTAATTCACCGCTCTCTTTCCGCGCTTAGATTTTCGACACAAAAAGGACTTTGGATGAGCTACATGGGGCGATGTCCGAGATAGATAAATGTGTTCACCGGTGAGAGGTGGGGCTTGACACTTGCGTACAGTATATTACGTCGTGGGGATTTATAATCAAATTGGAACCTGGGTGGAAAACGATGATTTCCGAAATTCAAAGTTGTCGACGCACGAAAACATCCACGGAAACGGTTTTAATGATCCAGTTCTACTCCAATGTGCGTGAGGTTAACTATATACTTTTCAAGTACGTACTAGTTACATATATTTTAGATTATAGTTGAAATGTACATTAATATTTAATCTACCGATGGACGGCTGCGTCCGAAACTTGTGTCCTATAATATGTATATCGCTCGGGGAGATCATTTCATGTTGCCCGTGCTACATATTTCATTGATTCATGTTGACACTCTTCATACTCAACAACTTATCATTACATACATCTCATATTTAGGTACTTTACGGATGACACATGATGTCCCCCTAAACGGTTTCGACTTTGGCGGCTATTCTCAACGGAGAACATTCATCATTCATTCATCATCATATAGATCATTAAATATAGCGCACCAGTGTGTGCGTACGCACAGCTAGTCTCTCTTCTCTATCCCATACTCTCTTGACCCAGAAACAGAAACTATGGACTTTGTGCATTATCTTTATTATATTATTTTTATTATTTATTATTAAACTGACAAGTTGATAGATAGTTAATGATTTTTATGACGAAGTGTAAACTAGGTTTTACAATGTTCTTCGCCCAAATATGGCAAAATATCGAAATCAATTCTCAAACGTCTATGAAGAAAAACCGCTACCAACTATCGACGGTTGTGTAGTGTGTGACAATCATGATTATCGATGCGTACGTGTCTTGTGTCACCCGAATGAACGTCATCGACGCGGCGACACACGGCACTCACGGCGACATCCTCCTGGGGATACAGACAGCTATAGTCAGCTTCACTTTATGTGTGAGATGTGGTGTTGTTGTCGCGTTGGCCATTCTTATACAGGAATGTGACTTTTCATTATATGTCAAATATTATGAAACACGCTGGTTGTCTAACAGAAAGTATTACCTATGGATCGATAAACAATACAATAGCAGTCATAAAACGATTATGAATAGAGAATTATTTTAATACGGCATGTCCCCACAGAATTCAGGCAACCATTTCTGAGCGCACGAATCTTTCTTAAAATCACGAAATACCTATGCGAGTCTTAAGCTAAGCTGCAGTGCGATCATCATTCTTCTCTTCCTTTGGAATACCCCTTGTCAGGGGTAGAGAAGAGGACAAAGGTAAGTAACAATTTTAGACGCCAGAAATGAGTCATCCTATAAATAAAACATAAATAATTATATTAGTTTTTTATTCGTCTCCAGTTTCGACTGCATTCTAATATTACGAATAAGTTTTTAAAAAGTCATCGCCGTATCAGGCTTTTCGACATCCATCTCAGAAATTTTCTTCTTATTTTCAGCCGTTTTCAGCGAACTACTTTCAGCATCTTAGCAACTTCTTAGTAAAGTCTATCGTTTGATTATATTTTACAAATTAGTAAAGTAACATACATTCTAATAATTAACTAATTGTAATCAATACCGTATTAATATTTCACATGATACTTATAAAAACGAACAAACTTACTATATATTATATAAAACTTGTCCATAAGCACGCCCGTGTTCGTGTCTGATTTAAAATAAAAATACGAGTTACTTCGTTTGAGATCAAAAATCCTTAAAGCTCCGAGTAGTCGGAACATTCCGTTAAAAGGATCCTTTTAAGTAAATGTTTAAAGTGTTTTAAAATTCCCCTTGCTTCCTTGGCGCGTATTTGAGAATTAATTGCTACTGAATGCAGTTCAAAACACAACAATAATAAAGACTATTGTTATTAGTGTTACCGTCGCAAATGCATTACTTTAATCGATCGAGTATTTAATTTTATTATAATATACATCTTATTTATAAAATAGTAAATTAATATGAATATTGTTACATGTCAATCGATAAATAGTTTTAATCAAACTTTAAATAATCAGACTATACAATGTACATACTTCGCTTTAGACAACTTGTAAAGACATATCAGCTGCACTTTTACGTTTTAAATATTTGTACATTTCTAATGTAATAGGAGGACAGGGCAGCACCACGAGCTTGCTGTTAGCTCAGAGCCAACATTGCCGGTGTAATAAAGTTTCTTTCGTCACTTAATATTTTGTTAAATATGTCAGTTTTTACGCCAGTGTTTCAATAACTTGCAGAAGTGTTTTGTTAACTGGAACATTCGCCCGCGGACGATGCCGCAGGCGAATGTTTTTTTATTTATTAGTATTTGGTAATACGTTAGAGTTACAGTTTGTTCAAACTGTGATATTTTTCTTAGTGAGATAATTTTTATACTCTTCATACTTCTAAACGAAAAATCCAATCCGGGTCATTTAAATGGATAAGGATTAATAATATCATGATACCAATATCAACACTATTCGTTTCCTCCCTATTTTAACTTAATCATTTAAACATAAACTATATTAACTGTTATTGTGACTTAACTATGATAATAAGGCATATACCCTCGAGGACTTTTTTTGTACGCAATCATGAGTACTATTAATATTTAGAACTCTATTTTATATATTGTCAATAGTTTTCTCAGCGCACGCAAAGTAATGTCTCTTAAAGGTAACATTTTGATACCTTGGGTTACATTGTTCCATTTTAGGTGAAGATACCCAAGTTTTTGTTTAGATATTTGATTTACATACGATTTAATCGTAACAAACAAAAAATCAAATCTCCTCCTCTATATAATCTCCTCTTTATAATATTAGTATAGATAAATAATATATATTTGTTTGCTTTCGCGCAAAGTAATAGTAATTTAATTAATATTTAAAGATCTTTTTGGAATGAAAATTAGTTTAACGTATTTCTTTAACAATAGACTAGAGTTTCGAAATAGTTTCCCGATCCAATATTTTTCTAACTGAGCAATAGTAACGGGTCCTTCGAGAACTCACTAAATTGTCCTACGTGTGATTGGTTTAAAAATAATACATTTATTAATGTGATTAAATTTAAAATAACTACAATAAACTATGAGCGCGTGGAGTGGTGTCTAGAATGCTAGCTACTTTTCCTTGTAGAAACACAATTCGGATTCTTTGGGCGAAAAATTAACCAGCCTTACTGTCACCAGCGGAAGCAATAAGACGGAGCGTTAAATCTTTTAGAAAATTGTTTATAGAGCAAAATGTATTAGCGTTGAATGAGGACCGGGTGACGACCGAGGGGGGAGGGTGTGTCCGTGTAGAGCTCGAAAAAATTCAATAAAGTGATCAATTCAATCGTGGAATTTCATAAAATATTTGATTTCGTTTTAATTAATTTTGTAGCAGTAATAACAGCTAGCGGTGTTCTCGTTTATTTTGATTGTACTCAATAAAGGAATGTAGCAACGCAATAGCCAATAAAAGAAATAAAGAAAAAGTATTGTTTAATTATTTATTTGTTACATTTTCAAGAATCGCTATTGTTTCTACGAGAGCAACGAACAATAGATCAGATAGAAATATAATACACTACAGTGTTTCCACGTTGCTGGCGTCGCGTCGCATGGCTGTACATACGGTATGTTCTCACATTCCTAACATTGATATAGTTATGACATCAAATAACGGGCTCTTCATTACTTTTTATTATATTTATCGATTTAATGGTATTCCTCGGACGCCGGGTGGGGGGGGGGTGTCGTCGCGTCGGGTGTGTTTACGATTTCGTTAATTTAATATTATCCACTAACACGCTGATGACGTGTTATATATTTCTGTTCTTCGTACAGATAACCAGCTATTAGTAGTAATTTAACGAGTTATATATTACTTTAATTTATTGTATATTTGATATAACGTATATTGCTTGCTCTGAATAAATAAACATAGTTATTCGTACATTTCCCGGCTGACAGTTATCGTACACCATTTTATTAAAGGTAACATTTCACGTTGGAATATAAATACTAAGAAAATACAAGTATCTATTGTACGCATAACAAAACTAAAAATAAATTATGTTGGACAGGTGCTTCTGAGAACAAACCTTTTTAAATTATTACAATCTGACTGTTAATTTCAATTATTTCTCGATACATATTCATATAATATATTTATACTTATAACAAAATCCTAGATTATATTAAGTGATTTAGTAAACCGCATCGGATAATGTTAAATCGTCTTTATATATAAAACTATTACTTATCACCTGGTTTATTAACCCTGTATGATTAACATGGCCGACGCTCACTATTTACTCGTATAGCTTTCTGTTATTGAAGTCATAATGGAGCGACGTGTTTTACGCACGTTGCACTCATCAACATATAGATTGCGTTTTCTTTCAGCAATTGCAAAGTTATTAAAATGTGACCTAGCAATGGTTTTCGGTATCGATAAACGATGCATATTTTTGGTGCGAATGACTCACACCGAGAAAGATGCAACGTGTAGTGATAACAATTCAAATAATGTTCGCCTTAAAGGCATCGTATAGAAGGCGCGTAATTTTCTATCTGGTTGATTCTAATAAGCTCGTAATGAAAACATATTATATTACTGCTGGTCTGGATTCGGTTGGTACTATATATAATACTATAATTATGTGGGTGAACGTGACTAAACGTCAATATTACTAACATAATTGTTTGTACAGCGAATTTCTAAAAAGGAAATCATGTCTTCGAAATAACATACACATACATATATATCAGCAGATATCACGCAGCCCGTCTGCTGTACACAGTGTACCTTCTATCGAAGCTGATGAACAATATTAAAACATATTTTTTGAAAATAACTTTTACTGACAAATCTGCTGGCGTTAAGCTCGTTTCAAAAATTTTAGCGCCTATATTTTTTGGTTTTTATATATTATGTTCTGCAGAAAAGGGCTACAAAGATTGATCATTTTATTAAGATGTAAATCAAGGAAATTATAATAGAAATGTAATAATAATGACTGACGCTTCTCAATTTATATTTGATATATGAACATTACACGGGCTTAGAAGTAAGTCTCTTGTGGGATAATGTATACGCTTTCATTACAGGATCCCAGAAAACGTTTAAAAACCTTCAATTGTAAAATTTAAAACAATCGTTAATCCTGTATCCTTTAGTATATCTCAAGACCCATGACATTTTAGGTGATTGATACCTTGATAATGTAACGATCAGCTCTGGGTCTGGGGTTTCAAATCAAAATATAAATTATTGTATACTCGTAAAACCTATTATTGTAAATTAGAGGTATGAAAAACCCCGGACAATATATATAGAGGGTTCTTCTTATGTCTAAAAATGTATATTACCTAACAATCATTGACAATCAATAAGCAAGTGTTAGCTTTCATATTGAATAAATATTTGTGACATATAAAATTACGTTAGAAACCAATTTGCAGGTCTCCGTTGTAAAAATAATTTCGGTTGAATGTAGTTTGGTGTTACTTTTAATTAAAATGTAGGAACAATATAAATTGATCAATCTAATGGGTATGTGGCCCAAATCGCCTATAAATACTGAGACAGAGAATTGTAAGGCAAGGTTTGTTTTTAATCACCGACCAGCAAACAATGGAGTCTGATATGTTTGGCCGTTGTGCCTGTGACTACTCTTACTGATTGTCCCTTCGAACCTAAGCGCAGCAAGCAATATAAAGTTGTGACGTTATAATAAGTGGTTAGTGGGTTTGAACTACTCAGATAGTCCAGAACATGGGCTATGTTATTTATACTGCGGTTGAAATCCTAAATTAAACTTTCCTATCGGCAAATCTAACAAACGATTGTAATTATCGACCTATTCCCATTAAATTTATTCTACTATTTACCATATTTTTAAAATAAAGTCAAACAAAAATGTCACAATGAATCATAGCAATCCTTGCCGAGTGCTCTCACTGTCCCCACCGAGCACGCTCTTCAACTGCATAGTCGTCTATTTAAAAACGTCTATAATTTACTTAATATAAATTCTTCATTAATTTCATAATAAGTACTGTAACAAACAATTTCCATAAAATGTGCAAGTCCAGTTCTCGCATAATGACCATAATAGAAGCTCGCTGTAACGTCTCTGCACAGAAGGTCGTATGTATCTAATTACTCTCGCTCGCTCGGTGCGGCCGCGGAGTGTAAAAACACTCCTTGTGACATCAAACTTTTACTACATTTTAATGATTTTAAAAGTACAAATGACAATTTAAATTAATGGTATTTGTTTTATGTTAAGTCAATAGGTTCGTTGTGTTGTTTTAAGGAAGGTTTCAATAAAGTCGGGACATTATTAACTTCCGGAAATTATCATTAAAACACTATTTCAATATTAACGAGCTGTGATCTCATTTTATTTGTTTAGCTTTAGTGTAAATTGTTATACGATTTAATTATTATACCGAGAACCCTTCATTAGCTCGATATCAGGTGTTATATAATTTTGCCCCGGATACAATAATCAATACGACTACGTCACGTTTTTTTTAATGTAATTGGTATTTTTTTACCTTTTCTATAGTTAGTAATGTCACGGTTGCAAATATGTTAGTAGTGTTTAGATCGGCAGCTCATCGCTTCAGTCATTGCTTAAGTATAGAAGCGTAATTCGTTATTGAGCAACATTACCAAAACACAAACCGGTAATATCCTCTGAACAGACTCCTCCTCTTGTCACAGGTTACCTAAAGCAACCAATGTTAGAACTTATGATGCAAATGTCGAATCCAATGAACTTATTAGTTATGAAATGTTAATAGTAAGTAGTTTTAATATCGCGGTTTATTTTATGAATGCTATACAAGTCAATGGTTGATCCACTCGATACTTGTTTACCTTTTAAATTAGGACCTAAGACTGTGACACGAAGTCCACGTGCGGTTGACGTGGCTGACGTACGAGAGCCGTTACGAGTAAATGGCACGTAATATTACGAGTAAATACTCCGTTTTAAAAAGGCATTGTTTATATATAAGGATACCAAAAGTAAACTTTGACGAATATTCGGAACATATTTTATAAACCTACTACGACAGTTTATAAGAGGCGAGACACAATTTTAATATTTTATGAGTAATTTAATTACTGTACGATTTTGTTATAACTCATACTCGACTTAATTTTGTGAGTATTCCTTATTACGGAGCGAAATTACTTTTTATAATTATTTAAGAAGATTATTTTAATATAAACGTTTGTCCCTCATAAATTAATAAAGTTCAATCTTCCAAAATTGTCTGAGGAATGTAATAAAATAAGAGGTATTTCAAAGTAAAAAAAGTATTCCTTGTTGCATTATGTCTGCGTGCGTCATGAAAATAAGACAGCTCAAATAAATCTACGTAGGAGACCATGCCCGCCCAATAAAACAACCGTCACCGTACCTAACTAAGTGCAAAGAATTGCAAGGAGCTTTATGTCGCTTTAAATCAGCTACAAATACAAGTTAGCATAAAACGTAGACAGACTATTTTGCGGACAATTTAGCGATGCACTTTAGGTGCACACCTTATCTAGGTGAGTTTTTGCAATATTATGATTCGTCCAGTTACAATATTTATCAAATCTTGCTGTAGTTTTCCTTTCCAGCCTTTGTATTAATAATAAGATTATGCTTCGCACCTTCGCAGTATTAAGCTTCGCAACCATCAGAATATTTTAACAAAATATTGACAGCAGTATTACAATATTTATTTCACTAGGTGCTCGTCCCTACTTCAGATCGCTAAATGAGGTACGGGTACGGTTAAATAAATGTATAGCGACTAGCGAGCATATTTTTACCGATGAGACACCAACAGATCTGTTCACCCGTGCTGTAGTGATGCGCCGTACTAAACACCTTGCGTATTTTTTCATGCGTTTATTCTAATATCTCGTAGTATTTCTAAAACTACCGCTTTTCATTCGAGTAGTAGTTTTGCGTGATATCGGAAAAACAAATCGTAGCTTAACCGTTACTCCCATTGGAACAAACACCACGAGGCGCCAGTTGAAATGTAAATAATACAAATAATTATTTTAAAAGAAATATCGGTGTGTTTGTTATGTTGCCGCATAGCGTTCCTAAACTATTGATCCGCTTGTCATAGAATCACTATCGTCTGTCATATTTGTACATAATTATGTTTGTCTTGTCCTATAACCTTTGTCCTAGACCCTTACTATACCCGTGTGACGCTGGGACGGGTAGTTTGTAATACATACATAGTTTGATAATATATTATCATAGCTATGCTTAAACAAAACTCATAAAATACTTTTTAGTAAATCAGAAATTCTGATCAACAATCTCGAAGTTTAATTATTTCTTCTACAACGCCACCAAGTTTCTTTCGTATAAATAATTAGAAAGATTTATCTTCTAAATACAATAGGTTTTTATTTTTGGCAATCAATCTCCATAAGATATAATAACATAAGAAGTTTATCTTGAGTTATTTTTGAACCACTGAGACATCATCATTCGCCAACCGATCTATCCATCCGTACTGCGGCCTGCGTTAATGAGTCGCACGCGGTACAACACGCGTAATATGTTTAAACATCTGGTATTATTTATATGACCACTAGTTCCTGCCTATATACGACCTGAAACGAAAGCAATAATATAATAAACCGAAATAATATGGAACCTCTATATCAACTGGTTTTTTAGTTTTTGTGAGAAACTGGAAATAACGAACAAAGAAACAACACATACCTCAATCTAATATTAATATGATAGTTGTCTACGTTTTAATTAATTATCAAGCACACGTAAAATACTTGGAAGTACTGAATACAAGATATCTATGTGTGGTTGACTCGTTGGTTTAGTGCTTATCTTGTAAGGGTGCAGATCCCGAGGTCTAGATTCAATCCCCGGACGATAAAAATTCATTCGGTTTATATGGCAACAATATCTTGTGTGTTGTGAAGTTGGCAGTATTTTCACTCCTTGCTTGAGAGTGGTCACCGTTATCGAAGTCGAGAAGGAGGACATCATCATCATCATCATCATCATCGTCACAAAGGACCGAAGTATTTATATCACTAAGAGAAAAAAATTCAAACAAACAGTTAAAGAAGAGCTAGAGAGACAATAGAAATTAATTGAAAAGAGGCGTTTGAAATATTTTTTCCATTTGCGATTTCAACACCTGAGACCAATCCGGGTCCGGGTTTTCATTGAAAATTTAATTGTCCTCATTGTTTTCTTGCAGATTGTTAAACTGTTGTTTTATAAATTAGTCAATTATACATCAAGCAATGTAAATGTATGACAACATGTCCCGTACATATTATATTTTTCGACTACTAGCCGTTGTGGTCCTCTTTGTTTAAGTTTCAAGTTGAATATTTGCATAAATAAGTTGTTCGTAATTATAAAATGCACTGGTCCACAGATGATGATTATGTATTCGTTCCTATGGGATTAAATTATGCAATCATAATTATAAAACCTTTTCGGAAGCCTGATGTGTAGCGATTTTTTAATTTTTAAACCATAATAATTAGCGGCCGGCACATGGGCTACATAAAAAGTAAGTTGTCACCGCTGCCAGTATTCATCGGCGCTGTAAGAAATATTAATCATATATCGCCAATGCGTTATAAATTATAATATAATGCGTACCATGTATTACCCTCGACCCTTCAAACCAAAACACACCACGAAGCTGTTTAGCGGTAGAATAAGTAGGTGGTAGCCGAATTGGACTGGCCTGCAACAAGCCCTGCCAAGTAAATCGTATTTGTAGTCAACAGGAATTCTTTTTCCACCTCAGAGCTTGTTGGGTGGAAACCTTGAGCGTTTTCGCTGTCTCCGCTTCGCAGAAGCAGCACTACTCTATAACGCATGGTCTCCTAAATGAGATGCGCTTCCTACAGTAGTTTCCAGAGCGAATCATGGTCCATGTCACCGTACGGTATCCAAATATTGCTTCCATCGACATGATGCTGATCTCTGTAAAACCGAAAGGATCATGTGTGTTCTTTCAGTCTATCTGCATGACTGCTTCTCAGGCCCGAATTTAGATATTGAGGATACTCTTGTACCACAAAGTGGTGTTACACGAGCCCTAGGATGGCCCTCTCTCTAGCGGTCGTGGTATTGTTCACCCAGACAAGAGACTTCGCGTTCATATCGCCGAGAACATTATAGTCCATTCGAACGAAAAAGTGATATACTACATTGTGATATAGCTAATAGACTATATTGTTTATACAAAATGTACCCTATGAAGCTACAAACCAGCAGTGGGGGAGCAGTAACGGTTAATACGGATGAAACTGCGCGGAGCAGCTACACATGATAGTTGATACAACGGCGCGGCGGCGGTATCAAGCCGAAAGTCTGTCCTTTATTAAACTTTGTGATAATCATTATAATTCAACCAATCGCTAATACATTCGACATGATGCTCTCCCAAGGTGATCCAAATCCTTATATAATATAATGTGAAACAAAATTTTTCCTGATCCACATGTAGAATAGCCTTTCGGCGGCAACTTAAACGCCTCCCCGGGGATTCCCATATCGAACGACCACGCAAACGAAAACCAACGACACAAGCTTTGATGTCGTCGCTATCCAAATTAGTTAACTTATATGGTTCACATTTCCCCTCCTCTGCTCTGATGTATACGAATCTAAATGTTAACGATTACAGTGAGATTGTTTCAATCTTAAAATAAATATACTTATTATAATTTAAGTTTTCTTAGCTCATTCTTGTTTTATTGAATACGTAAATAGTATATTTGTTTTTGAGTTAGGAACAGTTACAAAATGCTTCCGGGATGCCGCGGTTTATAATCTGTGTAAGCAGTTCGGTGTTTACATTTTGCATACTTTTATACACACTTTTAAAATTGTAAAACCGCATGTTAAATTATTATAGCTGGCCATCAACGTTTCTAAGTATTAAAACTAACAAAGAACCTTTAGCTGATCATATACATATTAAATAAAAAGTCGTTAAAATCGGCGAATATGTTGATGAAAATGCAACCAAAAATTCAACAGAGTCTACGACCTCCTTTAAAGTTTCCTGTTTTTGAATATTTAATAACTTGGCAGTGGAATTGTGCACATAAGCCGAAGTTATGTAATAATAAAAGTAACAAAACAATTACAGACACAAGGGATATAACATCTTAGTTCCCAAGGTTGGTTGCGCATTGGCGATGTAAGCGATGGTTATCATCTCTTACAACGTCATTGTCTGTGGTTAGTGACCACTACATGACACACATATGTGCCACACATATGCTCGTCCGCCTATCTGTTAAATAAAATAATAAACAATATTTATCTTGATTTTCTTTAGAATAGATAAAAACGGTTGGTCCCGTATTGGAAGACTCCCAAATAAGGACGGCGAGTCGTAAGTCTTTCTGGGACGGATATAACAACATGAAGCGTTTAAAATCGAGTACTGGCGATATTTCGATATCAGTTGCCACCTTCATTGCCTAGTATTGGTAGTCTAAGCGTAAGGTCATGTAGACATGCTCTCTATCAGATGTAGACATTTAAGCTTAAGCCACTGGACATATTCATATTTACATAAAATAATACGAGTGCCTACTGAAACACGATGTCTTAGTAGAACAGCTGATTACGCTGACACAGTCGGCGTTCACAAGTTTTATTTTATTTTATTCTATTTTATTTATTTTTAAGATTCACCAGTGGTAAATACATCAACACGTACAAAGGTATACAATTTGAATACAACTTAAAACTAAATGCATTACCTATTAAGGTGAATACCACATGCAAAGATAAAGTTGGAGATGACAAACTTACAAATAATTAATTAATTAATAATTAATTAATTAGTTTAAAGAAATATACTCTTCAATCAATCAGCATTAAGACTAAATGATTGTTCACCAAAAAGCAGACAGGCTGCCGATCAGACTTAACAGTACTAGACAGTACGGTAGTGTCTCATGGAAACTGGCAGCCCAGGTTACTTTTAGCTTCTCATGTAATGGCGCGGGCAGCCGGCATGGAGATGCGTATTATCATTTTTAGATTCTCTCTCGTGATAACGAAATAATAGGCTATTATTCCGTAACAGTTACGTACGTAGCACAGTGCGGTAAAGGCTACATGAACTAAATGGCTACATATCAGCAACGTTGGCACGTAATAATCATAATACTACTTTTATTATATTTACAACGGAATAATTTCGGTTAATTTGGAAAAAGTCTGAACATATACAAATAATAAAGGATATGCCTGACAATTTTATAACAAAATTAAACGTTAACAGAACGAGAGCTAATACCGTACCGGGTTTGAGTTCAGATACGAGTTCAGATTGGAGTTTACATGAAATTGTATATGGTTGCCACACGAAGAAAATCGCATACTGCTGTGAATTGCGCCGTTTAATCGAATATATTAATTTTAGGGATAGAGCTATTTCGTTTTAAGCATATGATGGGATTACTCTAAAAACAACTTCACTAAAACGGGTGAGTTATTAACATAAAATGTTTAATGTTTAAAACTAACTTCAAGTTGAGTTAAATCCAGACGGATAAAATAAAATTAATCATCTCCTAAGCTTAGTTTGTTCGGCGACTTCATTAAAACTCGCAAAGCGCTCAGATTATCAATCTTTGAATAGTTTAAACAATCGGCAGTCAGGAAACTGTCTATTGGAAAACGGATTTGCGCTTTTGTTTACTTCCATATTTTGATACGATCTGTGCTTTAGTGAGAGATGCTTTCGAAAGGACTGAAGACTTGGAATTTCAATCTTTAGTACACTATGAACCAGAATGAGATATTTTTCAGACGCGATCCTTATATTCACGTCACAATAGCGGGCGGATAGGTAACGAAATGCCACAACCTGGTATTTGTAGGAATTTTATAATATAAATATTTTCATTGTTCTCGTTGCCGATGATGTCTGCGGCCTAGCTGACCTATTTATATTTAAAATAGGTTTTGCAGTTCTATTATAAAGGAAACGCATTTTAATATTTATTTACTTGTCTACTCATAATTTTATAGAGTTAATTGATTATTAACTTTCGCAAAACGCAAATATCAAAAACGCAACATCAAAATCCCATTGCGTACTCGACTTCTACACTGCTATATATGGCCCATACTCCTGTATGGATGTGAAATGCGATCCACCCTGGGAACTCCAGGCCGAGGTGCTTGCGGGAGTGCATTGGATCTGAGCGGAAGCCAGAGCTAATGACGACCAGATCACTGAAGGTGGGGCGAATCTGCGAGTCTGGGGCGAGTCTCTAGCCCAACAAGCTCTGATTCGCAGATGTGAAGAAGACCTGAGTTCTTCATCAGCATTCAGCAGGTCTGACAACAATGGAGGCGATCCGCCCCCACTTAAAACACTAACAAGAAGAAACGCCACACTCACGTTTAGGCTTATGCAGATGCTTACCGGACATGGCTGATTTGGTAAGTACCTGCACGAGGCGGGAGGTATCACCCTGCTGTCACGAGTGTGATGCGATGTGTCGCACCTTGACGGTTGCGTGGGGGTTTCAGGGCCTCAGACATTCTTTAGCGGCTATAGTTGGCGGAGATCTCTTGATACCGAGAATAATTAACGCCTTGCTGGGCAGCGAGAAATGCCGAATGGAGATGATCTCTTTCTGTGAGAGTGTCATGTTGCAGGGAACTCTCCTAGGAATTGGGGCGTCACGATAGGATGCGCAAGTGATCCCGTAACTCTCCCTCAAAAAGACGGAGTAGGCACTGCTAGTTTTTTTACTTGGTATTCTAGCGCTTTCAGCGCCTGCGAGCCCCACCTACCCGAGCCAGTGTGGGAAAAACGCGTGAAAGCGTTTTTCCAGCGAAAAAAAGGAAAGTTTCTATCCTATCATGATGCAACTACATAAACGTTTAGTAGTAAATATTTTATGAAATAAAGGTTTACTGTAATACGCAGACAGACACTGTTAATAGCAAATTATCACGCGTCGTCGTGTCGTGTCGATAACGCTCTTTTAATGTTCGACGAACACGTACTCGTAGCTGAAGACGACGTATGTCCGGCGCTGCGAGGCTGGAGCCAGCCTTTGTGTTGAGGCTGACAGCTGATATTCTGAAGCAATGGCGCGTTCTCGACTGCGGGTCGAATGTCGTGATATGTTTCCTAGCGACCAAAGATCTTTTCATGAAATAGCGTTTGAGTCGTGGTATAAAGGGACCGTGGCATCGAGCGCTCTCAAGTATTTAATAAATGAATCACTGTTTATTTTCAATACGTCTTACTATTTTAAACTCAAATACCTTTTTATTCAATTATTGAAAATGACGGTAATTATTAGTACGCTTCTATAGCTCATATCGTCAATAATCGTACCAGGAGTGAAGAAAAATATCTCGAAACCTCTTTAAAAGATGGGTTTATTAATTACGTTTACGTATAACTACAACACAAAAGCTGTCAAGAATGAGCCATCTCGCCAGTAAAGTACTGAGCACACTTATCGAGAAGTACCGATTTCAGTTAATTGCTGCGGAGGCTAGGTGGTCGCCCGCAAGAAATGACAAATTAGTTTCGAACTGAAGCTAGAATCCATTATCTTTTCCAATATGTTACCATTATCTTGATAAAACGAATGCTATCATTGTTCCGTAATACAAAACATTAGTTTTGATTTACATGATTGTGAGCAGGAGGAAAATTCTACTCGCTTATTGTCCTTGACATTGAATGCTAATTTATTTCCGATTTTTAACCGACTTCAAAAAAAGGAGGAGGTTATCAATTCGTCTGTATGTTTTTTTTTTGTTTTTTTTTTTGTGTTTGTTACCTCATAACTTTCGACTGGGTGAATCGATTTTGATGATTTTTTTTTTATTTGAAAGGGGTTGCTTCCCATGGGGTCCCATTTTTTTTTAGTCCAGGTTTGACAATGGAATCCATGAGAAAACCATATAAGTCGTAAATTTGCATGAGGTATGTGCGCGACAAATGGACGAATAACTCAATATCACGCCAACCGATTTCGATGATTTTTTTTTTATTAGAAAGAGTATACTTCAAGGGTTGTTTGATAATAGTTTGGTTAGATTCTGATTATAGGATCCATGACAAAGTAACGGAAATCTTCAATTCTTAGTAGCAAATTAACGATACACGGCCGAATCTTTTATAGGCTATCTAGATTTATCATTCACCTACCATAACTTCGTTATGATCAAGTAATTATAGTACTATTGTAAAAAACACTTCTTTATATACCGTCAATAGTTTTCGCAGCGCACGCGAAATAATAACTTTTATAGGTAACAGTTTAATACGTTGGGTTACATTGCACCATTTTAAGTAGGGATCTATAAGTTTTTGAAAATATAATAAAGCCTATATTACTCGGTAAAGACGTAGCTATCTAAGGGTGAAAGAATTTTTAAAATCGGTCGAGTAGTTTTTGATTTAAATCGTAATAAAAAATCAAACAAAAATCAAATCTTTCCTCTTTATAATATGAGTTATGCATGTAAGCATTAGTATATATGTATATGTTTGTAATTGAAACATATTTGAACATCTCCTAAAAGTTGAGACCAATTTTGAAAATTATACATATATATATATATATATATATATATATATATATAATCGTATAAGTACTCTTATATACATGTTATATTTATGTATATTTATATATTGATTACTAGTGTTTTTCCCGCGGTTTCACCCGCGTAGTTCCTGTTCCCGTGGTAATATGGGGACAAAATGTAGCCTATATTACTCCCTGATAATGTAGCTTTCCATTGGTGAAAGAATTTTTTAAATCGGCTTAGTGGTTTAGGCATGAAAGCGTCACAAACAAGCTTACTTTCGCATTTATAATATTAGTTAGGATAATATAGATACTTCCCCTTTTTTTAATATACAGACATTCCGTCATATTTTATGGTGAAGAATGGTATAACACACCATCTATAAACATACAGTTTATTTAATTATTACTAGAAATAACTATTTGTTGTTGTTGTTATGGCTGCCCAACTAAATTACCCCACCAACTAAATCTATTTAATCAAAACATGTTAATTTATATTCATACATTTAACCATATTAACTAATATTTATTAATTAAGTACCAAAATGCATTTTTCTTTATGTTTCACTGTTTTAGATTAATATATTTAAATAATAATATAAATGGCGCTGTCTCATATGAGCTGCACGTTTAGTAGGTCTACCCATATTCTACAAATTAGTGAGTGTACTTCAGATTCACTAAAAATCGAAAAATAAATAAAAATTTTAACAAAACAAAAACCGACTTCATAGGTAAAACAAATTAATATGCACTAAAAAGTAAAAAAATAATTGCGTATTCTTCTATAATTTGATAATTAACTTACTATTTTCTACTCATCAATATGTAGGTACGAATGTGTTGTGTGGTTGATAATTTATTTACAATTATTGTTATTTTTGGAGTCGATGTCAGCTAAGGAAACACTATAATATACCTAGCAATAATAATACGGGAATCTTTTAAAAACACATTACAAATTGACTTTTATTCGCTTCGTTAAGTTGCGCGTGCGACACAAGCACATCTCACCTACAACTATGTATGTAGTTATAAGCCCACCTTGGCTCAAAAGTAACAATAATTGTAAATAAATTATCCACCACACAACACATTCGTACCTACATATTGATGAGTAGAAAATAGTAAGTTAATTATCAAATTATAGAAGAATACGCAATTATTTTTTTACTTTTTAGTGCATATTAATTTGTTTTACCTATGAAGTCGGTTTTTGTTTTGTTAAAATTTTTATTTATATACAAAAGATAACGCGCTGTTTACACAAAAGATAATAATATGCGCGTGTAGGTAAATCATCGTTATTATCATTTTTCTTGTCGACTCCTAACTTAGCGAACGATCAACAAAGAACTAAACAAAATCATAGATATTTCATCATATAAAATTAATGTTTCTTTTTTTGTCTCGTTCGCACACTCCATAAGACTCCGTTTAAACAGTAATTGTGGATACTCGTCGAGTGTACACTGATAAGTATTTCATACAGTTACACGATTAAATAGTAAAATGGTATATTTTATACGGAAAGAAAATTAATATGTTTGCATCGGTCGGAATCATTTAGACATTAATGTGTCTATAATTGTCGTATCGTATTATTAATTGCTCGTCGTTTACAAGGACTTGTCAGATGTGACCCGTCACAGCTCGTGCTCGTACACCGTCGTTTTAAACTGAAGAAATATTGAAACTATCCATTGCACAGTGCACACATCGCTTTGGTAGTGATCATCCCGCAAACATTGTCACATACCATTCGCCGTGACGATCGGTTCAATGGTATATTACTGATGGTTGATGCGATACAGAGCCGCTTAGTGGCGAGTGACGACTAATTGGATAATATAAAAAATCATCTTATTCATCTTGTCTTTGGATAAATACATAAGTATACGTATTAGCTTTCATGGTTATCGGTCACGGCGCGGGCGGCTACGAGGTGTATTCATCTCAAACAATGTCTGTTTGAGCACTCTTATAAATAGATAATCAGAATATCGCCTCCTCGTCATTTCCTGATGTCCAATTAAATTAAGGCCAAAGTCTCGTTCAGTTCTCGTCTCTGTAAATAATATTTTCATTTCATTTTCATATCGTGGTCATATGACCGAGATATGAAAATACTATTTTCATATCATGTGCATATATATGTATATGTTAGCTGCACACATATTTGTACGATCATGGCAGGCCTCGACCGTCACTGCAGCGAAGTCAATTATCAGTTATTGACAAGCGATAACTGTCCGCGAATAACTCGATTTATACAGGAGCCCATAATCTCTTTTTGAATTTAATTTTTTTCGTTTAATTCCTCTATAGTCTGTATTTTAGGCAGTAATAAAACTTGATAAATAATCATATTAGAAACTACGATTTGATTTTTGTACCCACATACATGGAATCGTAATTTAAGTGCATTATGGTGTATGGAAAAATACCATCGGCCCGGATTGACGATTAAAATCGACAAGAAGCTCAGTCGATGATCTTATTCTTAAATGAAATACATAGTCAACGGTGTATATAGTCGACCCGTTCAATGCCTCATTCTTTTTAGCACACCAACAAGTCAAAATTAACAGCTAAGCGGATATAATAAGTAGTAAACGGTTACTTATTTTAGCCCTTATTAGTATTTTTAGTTTTATATTCAATCGCCTTTTCTTAACGATTATCTCTTTCATAAACAAAAACGTAAATGACGTCCATATATAAGATCTCGAGTCTCTCACGTCTTTGTGTCGAATGCAGTCGGGGCCATTTCTTTTTCCTACTCACAATTTCATACGCAGCCCGGCTCGGCGGGCGTAGAGAAGTTGAAGAAAAGCGCTTATTACGTGCGTCTAGACTACCAAAGAAGTTTTATCTGTTCCAGTAAATTCTTACGGATAGGGAAACGCTCCAACCTGTTATCAGATACGATGCAGTTCTAATCGTTATTTCAGTATAGATATTTTCGCTTAAGAATGTATATGAAATGGAAAGTAACCATCTCGGTGTCAGTCATTAACTCGGGTGAATTGAAGATCCACTTCTTATATAAAAGGTTCAATTAAGAACATACGCAATGGCTCAGCAAATGGCGGCTAACTGTGGCTAATTGACATTGACTAATGATCGTTCGACTGGTCTTTCGTCGGGTTTAACTAATAGTTCAGTGCACTTCTCCGAACGAAATCTGTCACGTGAAACGCGAGCCAAGATTAGTGCAAGATGCGGCCGTTTCCAATTTCACTTCGACATTTTACAAAGGAACTTTTTCAATCGTATATTAGGAAAACCCGCTGAATATACGTTCTGGATTAAAATATGTTATATATTCATCATGTGTACATCACGACGTCGATATTGGATGCAACCAATATTAATATTGAGTTTGTGAATCATCTATTTCATGAAACCAATATTCTGCAATACAATTTATTTATAACAGAAAATTATACAATCTGATATGAAACCAATATTGTTTGCTGTTGACTAGTATTATTATTCTTTTATTTGTGGTCAAGCAAATGATCCGATTTCCATTTTGACTCACTAGCAATTACGCAACTAATAAACATTTTATGATAATAACCCATAGTCCTATAAGAGGTCGAGTATTTTTACAGTCGCAGTAATTAAAATAATTGTATACCATTACCAGCTACGCTTCGTGTTTTACTTGGGCGTTAACTTTGAATTTTCTAAAATTAAAATGAAGAATGTCTTTCTATTCATGTCTTTAATAATCAAATAGTACACAGCTGTGTATAGTGTGTGTAGTCGTGTAATTATAATTTAATAGTTTAAGGAAAGTGATGAGACCGGCTAGGGGTGTGTACCTGCCACCCGGTTCTGTTCCAGAGTTGGAAAATCACCTCACGACCGAGCCGTTAATCAACCCTCTCTCGACGATGCACCATTCGATGTAACTGTACTGACCCTCTGCTGGTTTCATCCAAGTGTTGACTTGACGCAAGTCATTACGATAATTTTCACAAACAATTATTCTTTCATACAGTGGTGACGTTTATGGTTACCCCGCTCGACTTACCATGGTGCCAAGGTAGCATGTAGTATATGTACATAAACTTTTAACAACGTCTAATAAATCGATGACCGCTGGCTGCATGCACGAAAAAGGATGACTCATTGTCCCGTTACGCTGATTGTACGCTTGCGCCGCATCTATCTCTCTTTCAAACGATTGGCCGATTGATCGATTGGTTGTCACGTTAAACTATCGTCCGTAAACCGACTTTACAGACAACCATTTTTTTTTCAATAAACAAGTTATTTTAAAACGTAAATAAACGTATCTGAGAACAAGTCGCTCGTCAAATAAACATTTTTATTACAAATTCTTATACTGTAACTTCCCATTTAAAGTGCAGCAATGGATGCGATTTAATGAAATACCGACGCGACTTGTGGAGTTACGTTCGTATTACAGGGGACCGTCTCGCGTCTCGCAGGTCTTCAGTGTCTACTTGGTATTTGTATACAATCACTAAACTAATATCACTCGACGGATGATTTACTAATGAAATCGTTAACTCTTGAATATTATATTCGATTTAGGAGTTTATTCACAAGAAAAAAATAAATGGTCGAATTTGATGGTTATTAAAATAATTTGTTATTAAAGAAGCGAACAAATATAAAATAAAAATAATCTTCTTGTTATTATAATAGTTTATATTGTATTCGCCGCGCACCCTTAGGGGAGTAAGAGGCGAGCGACGGCGGAGAGAGGGCACGACATATATAAACTCCTTACGGTCTTACCCCCGAGGCGCGCCATTAGGTGTATCACATTAATAATAAATAAAAAAATGCGTAAATATCATGATTGTCGTAATTAAGAGAGTCGAATATAGTTCAGTATAGTTTTACTGCCTACACATGGCTGCCTTGTAAATCTGAACAAATACTCGTATGTAGCATAAACACGCCTGCAGAAATCCTGGGTTCAAAACTCCGGTCGGGTCACAGTAACAGTGTAACAGTAACAGTTCAGAGATAATTAATTGATAATAGCGAAACTTGAAAATCGAATTCACGTATTGACTTCGACCCTGAACGTCAAATCTCTCCGGACGGTAATAATCTAACAATCAAGAACGCCGAGATAAATATCGATATAAAACATGTTATGTCCCTTGTGCCTCTATGCGCGTCCGCCTTCCTATACAATAAAAAAAAGTCGTTTATGTTTGACTCACACCCAATGTACCAACGGCCAACGCACACTCGACGCGAAAGCCGATAGAGAAATCTTTATGAAAATTAGTTCAATATTGTAATAGTCGTCCCCGACCTGCATAAAAGATAAGCTTAGTCAACGTGAAGTTTCCTAGGCATCGAAGACGAGGACCGCTCATAAATTAAAAGTCGAAGTTACGATGTTATATAAGCCATGATTGAACATCATTGAAAAAGAATATGTCAACGAGGTAGAAAATTAGAAATGGAACGCTCATTGTTCAAGGAGCAATTATGTACAAGAGACATAATGACACGTCAAACTACACATAATAGGTTGTATGCACCGATGCAGTGATAGTGCCTTCTGTACTTGTATTGTATTCATTCAGACCGCCGTGAACTGCTCTTGCTAGCGGTTTCGTCCACTCAACAGTCACATTATGTCAAGCTGGAAGCAAAATGTATACTGAATGTATATGTTATAAGTACGTTTCCCCACATCCAACGACTTATTAAAGTGTTGCATAGGTATTGGTGAATGTCCTGCAATCCGCTCATGTAGACCACGATAGGAACTAACGACTGATTGAGTTCAGCTGGTATTTATTTATACAAAATATATATATTTTAAAGCTTTAAACGAGCGCCTGTTTCAGTTTAGCGAACCGAGCCTCATTCGGCGACTCTAGTCGTTATTTTGACGTCAAAGTGCAATTTAAAATTACTCTAAATATAAAAACGAGTCGAATGACCTTCTTTCTACGTTTTAAGATAAATATGTCGATATACTGCTTTAGAACACCCGCGCCGCAAGCGATTGACCGACTTTGCCTCGTCAGACTGTAGTGCGTAAAAGCGTGGTCTATATTCTCTTTCTTTAAAATAGCCCAGTTGCGCGGGCCTATAAGATTTTCTAAGTACTTCGCGTCCACTTGTGCAAGCCTGTGTAAAAGGTCGTGCAAATACAAATTGGTGCAAACCACCTTTGAAAATATTATGTCGAAAACTGATGGGAGACTTTAAAATATGCATAACTTGCTTTATATGGGATACCGTTTTTTGTGCTCGATGTTATAAAAACTGAAAAGGCTGACATTAAAGTCCCGGATTATTGTTTGGAAATCCCGGTAGGTGAATGCTACGAATAAATCTGGCGTAGGATTAGTCTGCGAGATAGTCAATTTGTTTTTACTAACGACTGTTACTTACGGAGAATTTTAGTCTAGGCTCGGCTTAATAGAGTTTCGACGAAGTTCTGCCTTTAAAATCGGACTTTTGGCTTAACATAAAGATAAAGCATCAAGTACAAGTGAGGATCATTGGAAGTGCCCTATAATGAATAAACTAGCTACCTAACGCGACTCGTACGATTCAAGTCATTTCCTACCCCACTATAATATTTTTAATGCTTTAAAGTATATATGTATTTCTCTATGTGTCTTAAAGCAGATTCGTGTATGAGTGAACTGTTCCTCTCTTTAATCGTTTATTTTTCTTTTGCTCGCCGTTAAGAGCTCGATTGTATTTTCTTTTGCATTTTCCTACGACGCGACGGCCGGTAGAGAATGCTTTCAGCATTAAGCCCTCTTTGTACAATGTACATTTTGTGTTGTGTAGTATTAAAAAAAATACTCTATAAATAAGATAAGATATGAACATACATATAATATAATTATAATATCTAATTTCAAACACTAAAAAAAAGGATTAATACACACACACACATTATATAAACATATTTTATAAACATTTTAAGTTCGTAACGCATCGCTACTTATCTAAAAGCGTTTCCTGAACGCATATCTAATATTGACGAGCACGCAACAAACCAATTACCCCTTTTTATTGTTAAACCAAGCAACACCAGACCTAACCGAACCTTAATTATTTCCTTAAGTTTTGAGACAACCTTTAGGTTGAGCAAGTTTTCAGATGTGTGATCAAAATAAATTGAGTATTGAGTTTAAGTATTACGTATACGTTATAAGTATGAATGTATGCGCTAATAAACTTGATGATTTGATTTTCTATATAATAAAAAAATGCTGTATTTAAGAAGAACAAATAATAGTGTTATGTATATTGTCGAATTATTGTTTTATATGATATATAAAACATTATATATTATATTTATTATTAGTAAAATATTTTACGCGATGTAAACGTCATTTAATTGATGAATATAATTTCCTGATCTGCAATTAAAATGAGCCCGTATTGTGCTACTATCACGATCGCACCAAGCGATCTATCCGCTCGTTCAGCTTCTCCATCTTAACGCATGTCGCGGGATGCACGTATATTTTGCACAGAAGTTTATTTACACTGGTTCACATTGCAAATGGTTCATTTAATATCATGACCTCTTTTTTCCTAATGAATAATACAAATATAAACTTTCTGTGTGTAAATAAAATGAAAATATATACACTACCGAAGACATTTTTAAGATATTTTTTAACCTTCCACTTAGTTATTTAAATATTTGATGCATCTTATGATTTAGTGAACGTCATAGTCAGCGGCGATAACGCATACTGCTTTAAAAACACCGTTAACTATAAACTCTACATTTAACTAATCTTTCACTACCAATGTCACTTAGCGCCGTTATCCACGTGGTCTCGGATGTTATATTTGTTATACCTACACACTGAGTCACTCATCCATCAAATCGAAACAGAGTCAATAGGCCTTAACCGCTCCTTTACAAAAACGTTATCGATCTTCGTTACAATATTAATAGAAACGACGCAATTACTCGACGAAAAATGTAATCAACTCCAGCTTGAACAAATTAAATTTGACACGAGTCGCGATAAAAAACCGTTACGATAAATATATGAATTATATATGTTAAATTACTATATATATATAATTAAATATATGTAATATTACTTATGTGCAATATTATTGAAAACGACATAAAGCGAGCATCCTGAGTGATTCTCGATTACAACAGACACAGTTACAGTTACTATCAGTCATCAAAATCAAGGCCAGGTTACCAGTTCCCTAGACGTTAGCGTCGTATTTTTTTTACTAATCCTTACATCGCCAGTGCGTCACCAACCGTGGGAACTAAGATGTTATGCCCCTTGTTACTCTAATAACACTGACTAACTATCACATCACTCCGAAACACAACACTACGTACTGCTATTTGGCGGAAGATTTTTTTTTTATTTGATTGATTGATGATTGATGATTTGATTTGTGGGTGGTACCTACCCAGACGGGCTTGCACGAAGCCCTACCACGAAGCGAATTTATGATTCAAATTGACCTCTTACGTCTCAGAATTTATCACGAAGGACTGCAATACAAATGACATGTAAATAAGCAACTTAATAGACAATCGGAACCATCAATTTAAATTTCTATTAATGAGCTGGATAAAGTCCAACGAACGTATTGTTACGTCGATAAAAGTAACGTAGCAACCCATCGCCATTGGTGAAATATTGACGAGGTCGAGGTGACATACTCGTACACCACCTCGCCTTTTTAATGGCTACGTTAATTCTAAGTATGTGTATGTGGGCGCGTCAGAACTCTTTTCCGGTCCAACTACTTTTGACCAACAAAATCGTTCAAGATCTTTGAGCTAGACATCCATAGGTTTGGTTTATTTCTGTTAGCGTGTATACATATGTTTATCGAAACACATTACACGTAATTATCGTTGCATAGTAAAAAAATGCATTAAATTCCGTCTACCCAATGTAGGATTAAAATAAAGAAATAAAAAAAGCATGCACTCGCAAATACTTTGGACGTTATAGGAACAAAATAATTCCTCGGCATTACCTTAGATGCTCCCTTTGGGGTAACCATAAATGGATTGGACAGCTCTGCAGTATTCGAAAAAAAGTTTTAACTTACATAGTCTCATGGAATTCTACTCTAGGTGAGATGGCTATTCGGGCAAATATTTAATTACTCTTTTTTTTTTTGCACTTGTATATTTCATAATGATATGTATATTTGTGTTTACCAGTATTAAGAATCGACTATTTCCTAACAGAGGATCTACTCTCGAAATACATATGTCTTTACTTATTGAATAGGCACATAGATGCGGAGATTCTGGATCGGATTGTCACTTATGTTGAAAAGCGGATTCCGTTTGTGATCGATGCAAAATGTCTGTCACACTGGTTAAAAACTGGGGAAGCAGCCACACTCCATCCAAAACGCCAATTGAGTCACAAGAAGCTGCTTGTCTGTCTTCTGGCAGAACAATTACCGGAGAGGTGTCATATGAATAATTGTAAACGATGATGGACAAGCTCGCTAACAACCGAGACTTGTAAATTGCTTTAATCTACGACACGATAAAGCACATCCGCACACCGCACAACGAACTAATCCAAACCCACCACAGTCACCAGCTCTTGCTACAAATGACTTCCATTTATTTCGTAATAGGATAAATTATACAGAGGAAAATTTTCAAATCCGTTGAGCCGGTGAAAAACGCTTCTAAAGAGTTAATTGAATCTCGTCCCCAGCATTTTAATAGCCAGGCTTCAATGAACTTTCATTAAAATGCAAAAGTACCGACAATAATAGCTAATACTTTCATTAAGTCATAGATCAAGCGTAAACTTCTAATCTCTATTTACAGACAAACCTATTTTGTCTGGTATTGTGTTATATACACTACAGCGTTATAGAAGATTTTCTTCAGGTTATTGCGTAACTAGCGAATTTTGCTTGACAAAACAAAGTTGAACAATGGCCTGTAAATATTATATTATTGAGTAGCTGTGCCCCGCGGTTTCACCCGCGTATAATTAATAAACATCAGCCTTTCTCGATAAAAGGACTATACAAGACAAAAATATTTTTTAAATTCGAACCTGTAGTTTCTGATTATGATAGATTAGCCGGATCAAACAATCAAACTCTTCTGAATTATATAATAGTATAGATATCAAAACATTATTTTGTTTTAATTTCTAATTAATCGAGAAAAACACCTGGATTTTTTTCGACATTGCTTTTTAAGTTATATAGATATTTCATTCCGCATCGGTCGTATCGGTGATAGGTTTAAGTCAAATAAATGAAGAAAGATTTTGATTAAGAGAAAAGGAACAAGGACCTGTCGGTTCCATTTACCAAATGTCACGATTACAACTCAGCAGCAAAAGAAAGCAAAGCTGCAGAATAGGGCATTACTTCAGGGCTTCGTTATCTATAAATCATTTTATAGAAATGATGTCCTACATACTAATAATACCAAGAACAAGCATTAGATAGTTACGCCTTTAAGCCGATAAGGCAGGGTTAATATTTCTTTAGTGGGACAATGTTTGTACTTCTATAACAGGAACCAAACAACATACAAAGTTGTCAATAGTCCAAGTAATAAAATAGCAAGGATCAATTGTCTTAGAAACAAAACGTTCGCTTCAAATAGAAATATAATAATTGTACACAAGTACTGGTAAAAAAGTAACCCGCTCCCGCTGAGTCCCGCTTATGCCGGTTCTTCTCGGGTCTTTTGTCGATGTTGTTTCTTTTCGAAAAGGTGGTAGACTTTTTGACTCTTAATAGGTACAAATATAGGTGTAATGCTTACTATATTCAATAAAGAATTTGACTTTGATTTTTACTATGTCGTCAGGATATATTTTTACGTGTGCCTCGTTGGTCTCGTGGCTAACCCGCAGACCTGAAGATCCTGGGTTCAACTCCCAGGCCAAGCCAATAAAAAAGTTATTAGGTTTTCATTTCAGTAAATTTTCAGATGCAGCTCGTCCGATAGTTGCGAGTGTATACCCTCCCGTGCCGGAAAACACGTAAAGTCGTTGATCCTGCGCTTGAACTCTTTCCGTTTCGTGTCGGATTGCCTTCCCATCAGATTATGAGAGTTAGGGAAGAGAGAGTGCACCTGTGTTTCCACACACACTTGTGCACTATAATATCTCCTGCGCAGTTGGCTAATCTCTTTCGACATTGGAGGACACTATATGTACCTACATTATAGGCTAATGATAAGTAGATGTTATATTGTTTTAATAAATAAGTTTTACGTGTTGTCAGTTCTGGCTGAACAAAAACTAAACTTTCTTTTTAATATTAGCCGAGTTCGACCGTGAAACACGAAAATGAATTATAGCGATGTCGATTGTCTTCCAACAAGTCAGTTTACGACTTGAGGACTTTTTTATACTTAAAATGATACTAAAGTAATGTTAGCGTTTAATACCAAAACAGAACAGAATTAATCATTAAATTGAAATGCTGGTTAGTATAAATGTGCAAAATGGATGTTGCAGGTTATTGAATCGGTTACACATCAAAACATTTATTGGCAAAATTAAGATAAAGCAACTATAGATTCTGTAACTTTAAATGAGATGCCACTTCAGTAATAAAATTGCTCCTCATTTCGTGCCTAAGTAACTTAAAAAACCGTTGCCATGGTTTATTTGTTCTGAATAATTTCTGGTATGATTCAAATAATAGAACCGGAGATAGAAGTAAGCCAAAGAGATAACTATAAACTATACCAATTATTAAGAACATTCGCTTTGACAAAAATGTAGTATAAATTACTTACAGTTCAACCCGATGTCGTGATAGGTGAGGATGGCTGGCTTGGAGCGGTCGCCCTGCACGGCCACCATGATGTCTCCGCGGTCGGTGTGCACGCGTAACTCCTGGCAGGAGCTATCGCTGAAGCGACGCGCGCTCGGAAACTGGAGTTGGATGTTTTTCAGCTCGATGTCGTCCATGCTGTCGATTGGCAGCAGGCTGGTGGGAAAAATACGGTAAATTTATGAACTGATCAGTGAGTGAAACGCGAAGAATCATAACTTCGACGTGATAATACCGTGACGTGTTTTGTTTTTATTAGAGCACGCGAGAAGTTGAATAATATTTAATGCGAGATATTCAGTAGCGTCAATATTCCTGTAGTTATGTCATTAAAGGGTTAGACGTTTGGTCAAAGTTAAGACCCCGGGGAAGGATTGTTTAGTCGCTGTCTTGTGACGTTATCGCGAAATTCCAGACGAGACAAAGTGGTTTAGCGCAAAGGACTTTACTTACGTATTTAACGTTATTGTTTGTTCTATTTGTTTGATCATACAACACTTTCTTATTTTGACTATATATATCCACTCCCCAGATAATTCAAAGAACGTATTACATTATATAAAACTTCTTAAAGTGAGTATGGCTCATTTAATAGAGAATATTTTATTAAATACAAAATAATAATTAACAGACACAAATCATTCGATGGATGAGCTTCTCTTCGTATTTCCGTAGATAACACGGGCGAGTTGCATTTTTTGCATTCGATAATATTCCTTACGATTTACTGTCTGTTCTTCTTTTGTGACGCGCTATCTCACCGAAACCACAAAGTCACAAATCGGTGCGGTTCGTATTATTGGCGACGTTAAGGTTATCAACACCCGCGAGTCTTTACAATTGCGTCGAGAGATAGCGGCACTCAACGCTTTCTATCGAATGTATCATGGCAAGTGCTCAGAGGAACTATTCTCCCTCATTCCTGCTTCCCCTTCCCTTTACAAGACTACGCGTGCTGGCTCTCGATGTCACCGCTTAACTGTGACATCAACTCCATCGCGCACGAAGAAATTTGGCAACTCTTTTCTTTGTCGCACTTCCAAAACATGGAATTCTTTACCAGCACACGTGTTCCCCTCCTCTTAGGGCCTGGGTTTCTTCAAACGAAGCGTGAATAGGCATCTTGCGGGCCGGCAAGGCGGGGGCGGCTAGTGCAGATCATTTTTCCAGACTGCACTAGCCGTCGTCACGTTTGAGCTCTATTACCACTTACCATCAGGTGGAGTAGAGTAATAGAGAATTACTCTACTCCACTACTCCCCGGCTATAAAAAAGGAGCATCCTAATAAAATAATAAGTAAAAAATAATAATGATGTACAAAAAAATTAATTCCGTAGGTTTAGGTTCCAGTCATCACACAACTCTTCTCATCAATCTAGGGTATCGATCAAACAAAAAAATAAAATCGTTGAGCGCGTGAAATTCCTATCAAGTTACTATAGCCAACCGCTATAATATCATTATGAATGCTATTTACATATTTACTCAGGTTAAGCTACGCCATTATTACTGCATCATTATTATTTGTATTTTCAATAAAACCGTTTAATTAACATAATTTTTTTCTTTTTTTTTTATTTTCTTACTTAATACTTCTCACTTTATTTAGCTCATTGAGAGCCCCATTCTTTCAGCCGTCTCATAATTGAACTTTGTAGTAAACTATATGGCGGTACATTTGTCACACACATTCTCCTTTTAACCTGACCTCACGCTGCTCAGGTATTTCTGACGCTACTGGCTCCTTTTGTCTCACGTTGCCTGTTAACTTAGCTTCATGTTGTTCGCGTGTTTTTGACGCTATCAGCTCCTTTCGTCTCTCACGTTACCTTATTAATCTGGCCTCATGTTGCTCAGTTGTTTCTGATACTAACCGTTCTCTCCATGTCTGTAGTCAACTATAAGTTTCAGTTTAAACTCTACAAGCTTTGCTCTATAATTTTCTTTCCCCTTTTCAGGCCTTTTTTTTCATTGTATTGCAGTTACTTTTTTATTTATGTCTGTTTTTGTTGTAATATTATTTGTTACCATGTTGTTCCCACGAGTAATTGACATAGTGACGGTTGATGGAGCTCAGAGGTCCAATAGAGGAGCAAGGCTATTCTACAAAAAGATGTACCCAAGTATTGAGGGGAAACGCTAAAGTAATATCATTTTTATCCTCATACCACAGAGTCTTCGACACGGTATAACATCTTGACTTGGGTGGGAGTTTGATTAGCGGGAGAAAGTGATTAGATAAAACTACGATCCACCACGACTTCGACTTTCGACTTTTCTTTTCATTGAATACCATTTCGACAATGACACAGAATGTAATAATGTAGAATGTAGAAATTTTTACAATGATACAGAATGTATTAAGTATTTTCACCCGAATTAAAGATGTGTACTAAATTTCAGATCACCTTGTCAACAGACATCAAACAAATAAGCCAACAAACAGGGCAAGCTAAATAAAACCGTTTAAAAAGTTAGCATGGTAATATCATATTAGGCTTGGGGCCGTCGCACAGAGCACCTGGTGTCTAGAGTATAATCAGCGCACTCGTGCACACTGTAACAAACACAGCTGGTGATCTACGAAATAATTCTCAAAATGTAGCACTAACTATCTCGTGGCAAATTTTATGACTTTTATTTTAGAAATCGCATAGAAGTCACTCATGTCACTTCAATTTTTAAACAATAGATGGAAAGCTAATAAGTAAAAATATCGAGGTTCGATGAAATATAATTGGTTGAACTGATTGAAATTACGATTCCGTCGCTGTATTGAATCCACAATCAATAAAGTATTTTAGAATCGTAGTCGTATTTAAATTAAAATATATATTAGCAATATTGGAATTCGCAAGGAATAATAAAAGCAAAATTTCTTTGTATTCAATATAATCAACAGTGACGACAGTTACCTTAACGTGATTAAAATAAAGGCTATAATTGAAGAAAAAATATCGTACATCTCGTGCAGCTCCGCCGTAGCTTTTAACTTGATTAGAAGAAAGGAAGCAGATAGACTTTGGACGTCACACGTTTGTTGAGAAATAACTCGGCCGAGGTCGCCGCCTCACTGAGCACTACGTTTTAATGAAATGCAAAGTTTACGGCTGTCTATATAAATAGCTACAAGTAAATGTACGTATAAATGATATGTGCTATTGCATTCATTTTTGCTTGCCCGACGATAAGTATAATGGCCGTCTGACGATGCCACAAGCGAACGTCGCAAGATGGTTCCATGAGTTTCTGAAACCTAATACAAACTTCATGCTTAGTTTGCTTGTAAACAAAAATATGAATATCATTTATTCATAGGAATCATTGAGTTTATCAATGCAAATAAAGTCGGCAGTTATTGACTATTTGAAAGTTATATTTCATGAGTTTATCAATTAATTTTGTTTTTATGGCTTCACACCTGCGTGTGATATTTGTGCTACTTTTTTCCTGTAAATCAAATAATAATAATAATTCCATAGATAAATAACACTTGACCATAAACGACTCTTGGCATTATGGCATAGTGACATGGGCGAGTGGACCCAGGCTATGACGCTGACGAAGCTTAATAACTACCGTCCTAACAGAGGCGCGTGTGCGAGGGTGTCTAAATTATTTGACAATAATAAAATTATCTGCACGTTTAGCTTTCTTATAAAATAAATGTCCCACTGCTGAGCTAAGGCCTCTTCGCCTTTTTTTGGGGGAAAAGGTTTTGGAACTTATTCCACCTGCTCCAATGCGGGTTGGTGGAATTCACACGCGGCAGAATTTGAGTGAAATTTGACACATGCTGGTTTCCTCACGATGTTTTCTTTCATCGTCAAGCACGAGATGAATTATAAACACAAAAGTTTGAACCCACGATTATCGGTTACGCTTCACCCGTTGGAAGTAGCCAACTTCCACTGGGCCAAACATCACTTACTGCCCTAGGCCAAAATGTAATCCCAAACTAAGACTACAAAGAAGTTTTAATTGTTTCGTCAATTTTAACATAATACTAAGTATTTTATCTCGGAATGTTAAAAATGTAATAATTATAATAATGTAATAATTGATGTGTTGATTTTAATATTTAAGTATGCAACATTATTTTACAAAGCAACAATTTATTCTTAAATTTCAATAAAATGCTTCGAATTATTAGATTAATTGATTGTTAAGGTTATTTTGTATTTATTTGTTAAATCAAGCTAAGTTTAAGGGTCGCGTCTACTATTCGATTTGACGGACGGACGCGTAGGTACAGCTTATAATACAAATAATTAATGAGTAAATAGAGTCTATATTTGAACATTTATTAGTTACTCATTTATTAGTATCTAAATTCGAAGCAATCTCACGGTTACTATAAAATTGAAATGATCCTCTTTTTGTAAAAATAATCCGTTGTTCGATAATATACTGAATTACATAACTTATAAAAGCCCATTTCAATAGCAAACTAGTAGTAGTAGAGTAGTCCAGACGTCAGATCGCTACGCTCCTCCAAAGCAGGTTGGTACACACGGTTTCCTAATGATATAACATGAGCAAAAATATATGAATACACACACACATGAAACAACATACAAAAATATATGAATATACACTACTCTTTTATACTTCTCTGAAGTGGACGAGCAAATGATGGCGATTTTTCCTTCGCCTAGAGAAACTAGAATTGTCAGAAGTAAGAACAAACGCTGGTCTGATCATGGTATGTATGTTGTTTCTCGTGTGCTCGCATTACACTGGACCTCTTATCATCATTAATATTAATAACTACACAAATTACTTAATAATGCGCCTTAAACGTTACTATCTAATGCGGTGTTGTAGTGGTCTGAGGTAGTGTCTGGTAGCAAGCAAGTTAGCCAGTTACAAGCCGGCTACCGTTGCGAAACGAGATCTCGTCGCGCCATCAATTAAATTATTAATTAAAAGTTTGTTTTCGTGGCTAGAAGAATAAAAACTATTCTGCAAAAGAAATTACAGTTTCTGAACTGTTCTGAGCTTAGAGTGCATATGTTTCGTTGCAATATTAAAGAAAATGTTAGTGTTATCTTTAAATTGTATGTAATATAGTCGAAATACAATAAAGTATAACATTTTCAAATCAGTTCCAAGCGCGTTCTTGAAATTTAAATCGGGCTTAGCCGACTAAAGCACGGTCAATATCGATTGAGCATTAGCATGCAATGGCTAAATAATTACACTATTACTATCCAGGCACGCATCACGCTTACTGTGATAAATAGAAAAAATTACGACTTGGCCATACGAGTGTTATGAACGACAACATAATATTATTAAGTAAAATCTAAAAAAACTACCGCATAAACATGCGCACTCCATAGAGGTGGAAGCGATCATTCAACCTGTGAAGGTACTTTGAAATCCGAGTCGGTTCATTCTGGAATAACTTAACCCGTTAACAAGCTTAAACTTAAGTTCGAACAAACCAGAAAGACATTGCTCTGTTAATTGATAAGTAGCTTGTGTTGAGTTTAGATCGGTTATGTCCGGAGTCGCCGCCTGCGGATAACTAACATTTAATCTTTTTACTTAAATATGCATATAGAACTAGTTAGTGCTTTGTAGCATAGTGTATATAATAGAAACAGAGCGTTAATCGTCAGCCGGGTTCGCAAACCGTGGCCCGCTTTCACGGGGTGGAATCGACCGCGCGCTTTGGCAATCCGCCAGGACGAGAGACCGGGGACAGCACTTTCAATTTGTGAACTAGTAGCACGACCCATGCTTTTTGATTTTAAACCGTCTTTAATAATTGCATGAAGCTGTTCATGTAATTCATTCAGCTGAAAGGCAAGCGTGCAGGTACGATTCGCGGAAAGTTCATGGTTAATGCGGGGTATCATACATTCATTAATCTAGTCAAAAATGATCAAAAATCGTAATCAATATGGAAGGATTACCGGTAACATAATATTCTTGTGATCACGATCATCTTTTCAATTGCTATCGGTGATCGCTGACATATTAAAAACTGATTCAAATATTGTATAAATACACCCCGCAGTTTCAAGAAATTGAGTTCATTTCAATAAAGGTCTAAAAAATAATACGTCGCAAATACATGTGAGTGTTTGAAAGAAATCTTTGTTTCGCAACGACCTCATTCCGTATGGATCACGTTTTAACGTGGCCTACATCTAACGTTAAATATGCTACATTATACTCTAAATAAATATGTCGCTGGAGCACACGACGGGTGTTGTCGAAAAACTAAGGATTGATGGTCACGCACGATCGTATTTATTGTTAATATTAGGTCCTTACATATGAAATTAGCGTTTTGTTGTACTGACCACTTTGATCTGATATATCTCCTCTTTGGTTAAGAATTCCAAATTCAAATTTATAAATTCATTTAGCTGGTTGTTTTTTCCTCATTATTTTTTTCTTTGGCGTCGCTTATTACCGCACAATGGAAAACATGAAATATCGGTATATTTACGAGTACGAGTAATAATGATGTGTAGGGCGCTGGTGTCGCAAAAGAAAGCACGGTACGTTTTTGGTTTCAACGTTTACAACGTTCGTACGATCTGGAAATTTCGACCTTCAGAACCAACTCCGTGGACGGCCAGAGACCAAAGTGGAAATTGAAGAATTAAAGGCTATTGTGGAAGCGGATCCATCACAGAGGACTTCAGAGATAGCTACAGGCTTCGGAGTAAGTGATAAAACTGTGTTAATCCACTTGAAGCAAATCGGAAAAGTAAAAAACATGAACGGTGAGTACCTCATGAATTGAGTGAATCGAACTTGCAAAGACGCGTCGACTGCTGTGTTACTTTGCTCAACCGACACAATAATGAAGGGATTTGAAATCGAATCATTACTTGTGATGAAAAGTGTACGATACTGTACGATAATCGAAAGCGCTCGTCGCAATGACTGAACCCTGGAGACCTGAGCCAAATCCTGCCCTAAGCTAGACTAGCGCCGGTGTAGTTCACTACAGCTTTCTAAAATCTGCCCAAACGATTACGGCAGATATCTATTGTCAGCAACTGCAAACCATGAAGGGAGAACTAGCTGCTAAACAACCGAGATTGGTCAATCGTTCTAGGCCACTGCTGCTTCACAACAACGCAAGACCACACACTGCACAACAAACAGCCACTAAGTTAGATGAGCTACAATTGGAATGTCTGCGACATCCACCGTACTCCCCGGATCTTGCTCCAACAGATTCCCATTTTTTCCGGAATTTGGACAACTTCTTACAAGGAAAAAAATTTAACTCCGCTGCGGCAGTCCAAACCGGCAAAGAGTTTATTGATTCGCTCCATGGTTTTGTTAGTAATGAACTACCTATGAGATGGCAAAAGTGCATAGATAACAACGGTGCCTACTTTGATTAATTGAATATATTTTACAAAAAAAATTGACTTTATATTCTTCCCGTACAACACGCCAATTTCATAGTAAGGACCTAATATTTTTGTGTTTTGTCGAACGAATACAAGTTGAGTCATCCGGTGAGAGCATAAAAATAATTAAAATGTTGCCTACAAATTACAATTTTATTTGATTTAATAAATTATCAATATGCTTTGTTGCATTTGGAATATAGTGAGGCGGCGAGTCTTCGAAATGAGAAATAGCCGGTGGAACGTCGAAGCAATTAACCCGCTTGTAGAAGTATCTCCCGCCCACCATTATAGACCTTGTAAAGCGTACTGCGTTCAATGCTTCGGCACTATTACAATTACATTTCGAAGATCACACCTACACAAATTTTCGCTAAATTCTATCTGAACATACATACATGTATATATATTAATATATAAAAAACATAATTTACTTTATTTAGTGAGGATCCCCTACGAGCATTTCAGTCGAATCATTATTAAGGTTCAGTCGAATTGATCATTCTACCGTCTACGTAGTCTACGTAGGTTATTAAATAAAATCGCTTTATTATTAATCGGCGTGGAACTCACCGAATGCTAATTCCAACCTTTTTTTATGACTAGTTTTCGCCTAGTCAGGCCCGGACTTAGGAGCCATTGACATTTGATTATTTTTGGCTACACCCCTCGGCCATGAAATCGAAACTTGCCTATAGTCATTATAGAAAATTCGAAGATAACATTAGTTTCCTTGTTTTTGAACATATTCAACTGTTATTTAGTGATGCGAAGCTCGGCAATAAACGCCGCGATTTCGCATTAAAAACGATCTCGTAGCGCCCGCTATACGAGCGAAAAGATAAGTCTACTGTAACCGTACTGTACCGAAAGCAAACGGGATCAGTTAATAACAACATTATTGTATCGATAATTAAAATAGCATAGTTTAATTAATAATGTCGAATAGCACACGTTCTCATTGTCGATGTATATATTTTTAAAACCAGGGACAGGTTGGTAATTCAGTATCATATATTCATAAGCCGCTCTACAGCCACAGTGGACACGTAGGTGCATAATTACAAGGCAAGCGTGCACTGCGCGGTGCGCTTCTAAACATCGGATTTACGTTTTTTTTTTTTAAAGTATTATCATTAATTTTTAATATTCAGAAATAGAAATCGATAAATTCACTACGACTGACTATGACATGTCATAGAGTCATGACTGATTCGTTAAATATTTCCCTGGGTTTTCAGTTGCCGTCTGCCGTGGTGGTCATTTTTGACAATAAACTCCTTGTGAGTTGTAGTGGTTTTGATACGGAATACAATTTTATCGATACATATTGTTTTATTGATAGTTATTCAATCAAGTCGATAAGAAGTCATTTAGTGGTTATCGTATTTATCAAGTCTACAATTTAAATTGTTTTTAGTTTAACGTTGTTTTCTTCATTCGGTCAAATCAATTGAATCAAAAATCGGAAATCAAGTTAAGCTGAGCAACGTTTATATACTTAGATATGTTAAGTTTTTATTTTTAGTATTTATTTTATGGTTTTCGCTTTAAGGCGGTTAAAACCTTTTTATGTCATAGAAAAATTATTTGCGCTCTTTGTAGCTACCTAATTTTCGAGAGTACCCTTCATCGTACAAAATCCGTGTAATGATTATTATTAAAAGCTTTAAGTGATTGCACTTCATTACCTCTCTCTAACCTTGTGAGGGCAGGGTGACTGAATGTCGATACAATCGACATTTATTTAGATACACTTATCGCTTCTTACAACTTTTATTCGAGGAGTATTTTCGAAACCACAGACGGACAGACAAGATGTTACGATTCGCAAAAAAAATGTATCAAATGTTTGAATCTTGATAATTTAATGATATCCGACTGAATGATTGTGAGTCAATTTGTATACAAATCAAATTTCACATAAGTTTTTTTATGAGGGAGCCTTGAGGCTTACGTCCCGATTGCTCTTCTGTATATATAAATCTCGGCCTGCTCAAAATTCGTTTCCTTAATGTAAAGGGTAACACCGACGTCCGACACCGACAGCCTAAAGTAATATATCGTGCCATTCTTACATGTTATTCATTTTAAGATACTTATTAAGATATCGAAATGTCGAGACTCGTGCGGTCGTGCCCCTTGCACAGACAAAGTATATAAGTTTATCAGATATAACTGCATCTCCAATAACCGACAGACAATATGTCTCACTAACTTGTCCACCGAACAAATTTAACCGATCGTGGAATGTAATCTATACTAATATATGAAGCTGAAGAGTTTGTTTGTTTAATCCGGCTAATCTAGGAACTACTGGTACGAATTTAAAAAATATTTTTGTATTGTATAGTCTCGTTATCGAGGAAGGTTCTAGGCTCATTTTTATTCATTATATTTTTATTAATTACTAGCAGTGCATCACGGTTTTATCCACGTACATATATATACTTGTCATGTATATAATTATTGAAAAGTATGTTGAGCTGGGACTATTTCATAGAGACGTGATTCGTTTATTATTATAAGCAAGCTGAAGTCGTCGGGAACTTGACTAAGTACATTGTTTTACGCAAATAAGGCTGTCAAAACGTTTCTTTGTAATCATATCTGTGCATAAATAAAAAAATAAAGAAATATCTTGTCATAGAGTCGGTTGGCTAACACAATTAGGCAGCAGCGCGACGTCTACCGCAGCGGCTTACTCGCCTCAATTGCTCTGTTTTTTATTTATTTAATCTTGTATTTTCATAGACATAATCAACTTAGTTAATATTTAATCCTTTATTATATAAATGGTATATAAGCAATCTTCATCTTTGGAATGTATTTCTCCTTTGTAACAATATTGTTATGAATAGAGTTCGCTTGCAATTTTTGAACATTTCTTAGAAGTGTGGTTTCCACATACATTAAAAAGCCTTACAATAAGAAACAGAGATTTTATTCATAAGACTCATGAGTAGTTCTACAATACTTCAACTACTTTATACTACTATTATTATTTTTTATTTTGTTACTTTTTATACATTTTTTTTTTACTTTTCTAGTATTTCAAATAGATAAATATTTAAAATTATCATAATTATAACTTAGTTTATAAATATACTTTAATTTAAGAGTTTAGCAAAAGATCAATTTAAATTTTTGAAAGATTAGCTGCTTTCATAATCAAGGATAATTTTTGGAAACAAATTATTGGTATTGGCATATTCAATTGACAACTGTTTAAATTCCGTACCATAATGGAACTACATTGGAATACTAAACTTCTATATTAGTTCTCTGTACATTCTATTTTGCAAATTATATAAAAGTAAAGATACAAAGAAAATAATACATATACTTAAAAAAAATTACAACTAAGAAAGCATCTTACCTCAAAAGAGCAGTTTCTTCAGAGTTGACGGTAGGCATATTTGATGGGAATTGCTTAAACACCTCGTCAAAAGTCGTCTCTCTGAAATAGTGCAGTGTATGATATACAAAATGCACACTGAGGTTGAAACTTTGTTTCAAACTACTTCCAATTTTGCTCAGCAATTGAATAAAACACAAAAATCCTTTTTATTGCCACATCTAATGAGGGACAGGTGTAAGTTAGTTTTTAGTGTTAGTCAGTACGGATATGCAGAAGATGTGCATTAGAATGTAACTTTTGAATAGTGCAATGTTTTACTCACTCCGCTAAAGCCTTATGTGTGTTCTTTACATACTGATTGAGAAACGGTTCTAATCTCCTGCGAGCTTTCCCCCTGAACCGGATTACTCTCTTTGCATTCTTTTTTTTCATTATTGTCAAATTTTTGAACCTCTCCTCGAGGGATGTATAAGAACCATCTTTCAGCCAACCCTGCTCCATGCCAACTTAACATTCCATAAGAAATAAAAATAAATTATATAAACACAAAATTAAGCATGCTGTTCTTTTTTTAAAACATAAAAACAAAGCACTACTTGGAGAAAAGTTTGAATTATCCCTCCACAAATACTAAGTTACGTGAACTCGTCGCTCGTGAAGCGGGTTAAATACAGCCAAATACTATATGCATTAAGTTTACATTTGAACTTTTAAAGACTTACCGTAACTTTTAAACTGTTTTGAGTAGTTTCTGGACTAAATTATGATGTCCGGCGACTGCACACGATCGTATAAAGTGCACTATTTAACTAAACACTGATCACTTGCGAGTGCCGACGGCGAGTGCCAAAGAAACACCTTCGTCAGACCTCGAACAGTCGTAGCTCACTTCTGGCCGTAATAAAGACGCATGCGCGTACGGACACGTCAATTATTCAATCTAAGCCCGGGAGATATAACAAATCTACAACAATTACATTGCAAAATAGAAAATCTGCTATCAAACTTAAGAGTCAAAACTACCTGCTCTTAAGTTTTAATTTATAATGTTTAACTCGATGAGTTTACAATGAATTAAATCGTACGAATGCAATAAAGAGTATAAGCATGAAGTATTTACAAGTCAATATAAATGACGTACACAAAATATTAACTTTTAAACAATATTTTTCTATTAATTTAAACATGGAAATTTCAAAACAAGTTAACTCTTATGTTAAAATAATATTATTGCCACAATATTTGTATCCAACACTGTTTTGGTGTTACCATTTTTTTATTTTATTTTATGTTGAAAAAGATCATCAAATAATATGTAAGTTCTTAAAATATATAATCATTAATATAAATTTTATTTTTTCATAAACTTCATGTTAAATTAATTGTATTTTCCTATGATAAAAATGTTTACAAAAAGTACAACAAGAATTTTAAATCGTGAAAAACTGCATGAACAAGGCAGTGATCGTTGGTATATTTTATAAGTCAATATTTTTTTATAAATTTAATTTTAAGTTTAACTTAGACACAAACAAAAACATTACATGCATGCGTTTAAAATTGACTATTCCAAACAAATTATGATATGTAACGCCATCTAGTATAAAATAATTACTTTAGGAACTATGTTTGAGTCTTTCCGCTTAGATAGAACTTGTTTATTAGGTTTCTCAATACGAAGATAGATGGCGTATTTACGATGCCGAACTTACACTTCAGTACAACATCGCCTACTTCAAAATCATTAGTAGTTTTATTACTATATTTCATTTTTAATTTACCATCAGGTGGCCTACATGCTTGTCCGCCTTCCTATGTAAAAAAAAAGAAAAAATATTATCATAAATAATAATATGTACTTGACTAATAGTATAAAAATATAAATTTTAATGTCAAATCACAATATGTAATGTGAATTTCCTTATCATACATCTAAATAATAACTCTTAGAGCAATATTTTTTCGACAAAATTAACGCTTACAAACCTAAAGTTGAATAATATCATAAATTGACAATGCCGATCAATATTTATGAGCACTGAGAAGTAGGTACATACCTACTTGTTAAGCATTAAATAGTCAATTATTTCCGTTTAAATGAAAATGATTGACCAGCAATCTACACTAATAATAATAACATAGAGATCAATAATATTTGCACAATAGTTTAGTTGACTAAATAAATATATTTGCGGTTTTCGAATTTTTCTATCAAGACGTCTAAAAAAAACCTCGGGTGTTGCAGATGTATATTGGTGGTGGTAGTCGTTTTCCATCAGGTGAGCCTCCTGCTCATTTGCCGCCTCTTACTTAAAAAATATCTATGTAGCCAGCCATAAAAAAATAGTGTCAGTTATTTAGAATAAATATTTCTTGCATATTTACTTGTACCTTTTTTTTTTTTTTTTTTTTTTCGCTGGAAAAACGCCTTACGCGTTTCCCCCACTTGAAGTGGGGGGGTATGTGGGGCTCGCCGGCACTGAAGGCACCGGAATACCCACTAAAAAACCAGCGGTATCCTCTCCGTCTGGTCAAGGGGCGCCACGGGATCGCTTGCGCATGCTACCGTGACGCCCCGACGGTCGGCCCGCCTTTGCGGGCCTCCATTTCCAACCAGCACCTCTCGCTGCCGAGCATGGCGTTAATCACGCTCGGCAGCGAGAGATCTCCGCCGACTAACGCCGCCAGGGTATGCCTCTGAGGCCCCAAGCAGCACACTCCGTCAGGGTGTGGTGCGCCGTGCCCAGAGGCGCACCACACTCATGGCAGGAGGGTGATACCTCCCGCCTCGCTATCTTGTGCAGGTACTTACCGAAACAGCCATGTCCGGTAAGCACCTGCGTCAGCCTAAACGAAAGTGTGCCACTTTTCCTCACCCAGCGATTCAAGTGGGGCCGAATCGCCTCCACTGTCGCTAGGCCGGCTGATGGGGACCTCAGGTCCTCCTCCCATTTACGAATCAGGGCTTGCTGGGCTAGAGCCCTGATTCGTCCCACCTCCACGGATCCTGGACGGCCACCGCTCGCTCTGGCTTCCACTCGAAACCGGTACACTTCTGCGAGTACCTCCGCTTGGAGTTCCCAAGGCGGATCACCCGCAAGAAGTGTAGCCGCCGTCCATGACACCGTACGGTAACCACGTATAGCCCTCACCGCTATGACCCTCTGCGGTCTCCGCAGAAGGGCCTTGTTCTGAGCGGAGAGAGCGTTCACCCAAATGGGTGCACCGTACAGCGCCATGGAGCGCACCACACCGGCATATAAGCGCCGGCATGGTGATTGCGGCCCTCCCACGTTGGGTAGGAGACGGCCCAAGGCAGCAGCAGCGTTGATGAGCTTCGGGCCCAGTTGGACAAAGTGTTGCCCGAAGCTCCATCTTCCGTCCAGAATCAGGCCCAGATACCTCATCTGGGCCTTAACTTTTATCACCGTCCCATGGACGGTGATACCCGCCCCTCGTGGGGGGCCTCTCCGGGGACCGTGGAAGAGGAGGGCCTCCGTTTTGGATATTGAGACCCTCAGTCCCAGCATTTGAATCCGGTCCACGGTGAGAGTTGTTCCGACTTCGGCCAGGCGTGCTGCCTCCTGAAAGTCCCGCCCCGTCGCGGTGATGAGTGTGTCATCGGCGTAACAGAACACCCCCATACCGGGAAGGACGGGAGCTCTCAAGAGCCAATCGAAGCTGACGTTCCACAGAATTGGGCCGAGAACCGACCCCTGTGGAACGCCGCAGCCTACTCGACGCCGAACCAACTTCCTGTTGCCCCCCACCCAGACAACCTCTCGGTCCTGGAGGTACGCCTCCAACAACCTCCCCAGGTAGGTCGGCATTCCATGGTATCGGAGTGCCTCCCTGATCGTCTCGAATGGGAGACTGTTAAAGGCGTTTTCAACGTCTAACGACACCGCCAGGACCACTTTCCCCTGGGCCACCGCTTCCGTGGTCCGAGTCTTCAGGGCGTTCAGGGCGTCAACCGTTGAACGGCCTGCCCTGAACCCGAACTGAGCCTCTGAGAGACCCGGACCGACCTCGTCGAGGTGTTGAACGAGACGGGCTGCGAGAATCTTTTCAAACAGCTTGGCCGTCTCGTTCAGCAGCACTATCGGCCTGTATGCCGAGGAGGAGCCCGGCGGTCGCCCCTCCTTCGGCAACAGCACCAACTTCCCCTGCTTCCAAGGCTTCGGAAACTGCCCGCTGCTCAGACATTCATCGAACAGCTCCCGAAGCCTTGCACCTAGGTATTCCAGGGCGTCGCACAGAACACGCCCTGGAACACCGTCCGGACCCGGCGCTGTATTTTTTGCCCTCAAGCGGCTGAGGGCCATCTCCATTTCTCGCTCCGTGATCAGTGGTGGAGCCACTAAATCCTCTATCACGGAGCGAGGGGCCATAGACGGAGGGACAAACTCGCCTGGGAGGGGAAACAGCTCCCCGACCAGGCGCAGGAGGAGCTCCGGCGGCAGCATCTCCGTCACAGGGGCAGTTTGGGTGCGGAATCTTCCTCGAACCCTACGGTACGGTCGCCCCCATGGGTCTCGGTTAAGCTCCGCCAGCAGTTCCTCCCTCGCCTTCTCTTTGGCCCGAATTATCGCCAGCTGCAGACCCTTTTTCAGCTGGCGGTAAATGGCCAAAAGCTGTCCCTCTAGGTCCGCGTCGAAGCCGTTACGCCTTCGACAGCGGACATAGGCCCTCCGCGCCCGGCTGCACGTCGCCCGAAGCTCAGCTATTTCGGGCGACCACCAGTACAATTGCCGGCGTGGAACTCTGCGCCGGGTCCTCGGCATGGCCGCATCGCATACCTCTTGGAGGGCACTGCGCATGCGGCCCGCCAGCTCATCTACGCTGGCACCCTCCTCTCGTCCCGCGGAACCCCACCGCTGCACGATAGCGGCCTCCTTAACCAGCTCTCGGTCTAACTGGCTAAGAGACCACCTCGGCAGCGTGGTCGGCACCCTCTGGGGTTCCGCCGGCCTGCGAGAGGTGGAGATCTCGAATCGGATGTAACGATGATCCGACAGAGTCTCCACCTCCTCCTCAACCCTCCAGTTCAACACTCTGCGTGCTACGACAGGGGTGGCGAACGAGACGTCCACCACCGAACCGCCATTATGACGCACGCAGGTGTGAACCTGCCCCTTGTTTAGTAGGGACAGGCTGGAGAGTAGCGCCCATACTTGGACGGCATTTCCTCGCGGATTCGTGGCGGGGTTTCCCCAGGCACGCGGCTTCGCGTTTAAATCACCGAGAACCAGAATTGGTTTCGGCGACTGCCTGGCCACCGCAGCTCTGACCAAGCCGAGATATGTCTCGAACTCTGCCAGGCTGCGGTTAGGGGAGAAGTACGTTCCCACAACTGCGTATTCTCCCCACTCCGCCACTACGTAGCCCGAACCCCTCTCTAAGAGTGAGAGGGGGGGAGCCATTCCGTTCCGGATGAGGACCGCCACGATGCCGTCCAAGTCCCCAACCCAATGGGGTAGGGGAGGGACGTAGTAGGGCTCGCAGGCCACAGCCAGGTCGATCTGCCACTCCGCCATGGACTGCAGCAGCAGGTCCTGCGCTGCGGCGCAGTGGTTCACGTTCGTCTGGAGGAAGCTTATGTCTGTACTCATGTTGACATGGCAGCTTCCTCCTCGGCCTGGCGCCGTCCGACATTGGTGGTGGTCTGGGTGCCTGAGACCACCGTCCCCTTTGTGATAGGGGGATTGCATTCCCCGGATCCCATCACGTGCCCAGAGGGCTTGCCAGCATCTGCGCACACTGCACAGTGCATTTTCTCAGCGCAGCTCGCCGACTTGTGTCCATCTGCGCCACACCGGAAGCATAGCTGGCCTCGGTCCGCTTTGGATGGGCAGAATATCTTCGTATGGCCAAGGCCCATACATTTAAAGCAGCGCAAAGGCCTTTGCTCCAATACGCATACCTTGGCGGAGCTCCACCCAACGAGGAGGCGACCGGCATCGGCGAGCTTCTTTGCCACTGTGAGGGGACAGGTAACGCGGACCATTCCCATGTATCCTGGTCCGCACTGCAATACTCCGCATTTAATGAAGTCCGGGGAGCAGTTCCCTGCACGGGCCACTGCAGCGACCAGTTTATCCTTGGTGACGGAATCATCCAGACCCGTCACCTTCAGGTCCACCCGTGTTACAGGTCGGACAACGCTGGCGACTCCATCCAGCACAGTGCGGAGCTTCTCAGCAAGTTTATCCGCCTGCTCCGCCTGTGCTTTTGGTAGCTGGAGGAGTCTGGCTCCCGTTGCAGAACGTCGGACTCTAAGGCCGTTACATATCCCGAGTTCCTGGAGGTCAACACCTTGCTCGGCGCGCTCCAGGATGTGTGCATATGTAACGCCCTTTTCCTGTGCATCCGGCTGTAGCGTGACCATTACTGCAGCCCTGCGTGGGGCGACCAGCTTTGGCTTGGCCACCGACGGAGCCTTCGCCACTGTTGGTGTTACTGTGGCGGACGCTGTGGCCGGGGGAGAAGCCTTTTTCCCTTTTCTCCCCCTCTTAACCACGGTGGACCAAGACAATGCCTCGACCACCCGCGGCTGGGGCTCCAACGTGGTCGGAGCGCCTGACAGGCCCGTAACCGGCGCCAGTGGTTCGACAGCAGGCGCCCGTTTCTGCGTATTTGCATGTTTTAGCGGTGGGGTCTGACTGACCACGGCTTGCGCGTAGGTAGGTGCAGTTTTTTGCACTACAGCCTGTTTCCTGTCCGCAGCCAGAGGGGGACGGTGCACTTTCTCTGGAAGGAGACGGTCTACAATCCCTTCCATTTTAGCGTCTATCATAACGCCTATCGACGATAAAATGGAGGCCTTAAACTCCTCCATAGCCTGTGCGTCCCTCGTAGTGCTGGTGGACGCCTCATTTGCTGCAGCCACCGTGGTCCGCATTTCCGCAAACTCACGGCGGTGAGCCTTTACCTCGGCCTTCAGACTGTCCACCTCTTTGCGCAGGCGGACATTGTCGGCGCGAAGCCTGCTCGTCTCCTCCGCTTTGGTCCTTGAGGCCAGAGCGTCTACGATAGACTGGAGCGAAGCCGCCGAATCCTTAAGCTTCTTACTGAAGCCATCCTTCAAGTTGCTGGATTTCTGGGCTACGCCCAGAATTAGTGCTGCATTGCGGCCAGCCTCCGCACGCAGCTCTTCTGCACCCATCTTTAGGAGATCCACCCTACGGACCTCCGAGGAAGAGGATTGCTCGGAATCAAGCGCGATCGCAGACGTATCCTTGCGGAAAGCCCGACTTCTCAAGGAGCGCTCGAACTCCTCTTCGCTAGCCTCCGCGGCCTTTGCTTTAAGCTCGGCTTTAGCGCGAGCGAGACCAGATCCACGTCCCTTGGAAGCAAGCTTCCCCCGGCTAGCACTATTGCGTTTCGCCGCCGCTCTGAGTTCGGTCTCCGTATCCGAGCCGGAATCAAATAGCGCGGGGCCCACTAGTGGGCGCTTACGCCCAACATTTGCGTCGGACGACGACAACTCCGTGTCGACGTCCATTACAAAACAAAAAGAAACGAGAAAAAAGAAAAAAATTACAAGAAAACTAAATACCTACATGAATTAAAAGAAATATAACAATAGGACAACAACAACAAATCAACAAACAACAAAGAAAACCAACCAAACCCAATATCTAAACGAAACAATAATCCATTTGCATAGCCGAGTTCAAAATATGTAACAACAGAAACAACAAAACCAGTAATTAAAGCCAAAGTAGTCATAAAAAATATCCACAACGCAGAGATAACGCGGCCAAGGCCACGACGATTCGCTTCAATTAATATTCGTAACTTGCTTGACAACATTCGATTTAGATAACGAACACGTCCGCACGCTACGACGATCAACGACGCAATCATATTTACTTGTACCTACTTATTTTTTTATAAGGATTAAATATATTTTTATCTTTATTTTTTAATACAGTATGTAACAAAATCCCTGTCCGATTCTTGAAGTGTTTATTATGTATCGTGAGTCGGATCTATATAATTATTTAAACATTTTGAAAATACTAAGCGTAAAAATTACCGATAAAAAATATTAATTGTCATTTTCAATGAAAATCCGATTGGAAAGAGCTATCGAGCGCTGTCGAATAACGAAAATTTAACTTTATTCGGGGTATTTATTTGCTTAGATTTCTAAAAATGATTACTTATCTAGAGCCGGCTCACGATACCTAATGACCACTTCAAGAATCGGACGAGGTTTTTGTTACACACTGTATTAAAAAATAAAGATAAAAACCACCTATATATACCTATGTTACCACCACTTTCTTCCGAATCAAGAATCATTTCTAATAGGATCCCACATCCATCTATAAGGTTAGGTTCGGTTAGGTCTGGCATTTGCGAAAACAATATAATATATTAATGGTATGTATACATTTTTAAATTTTTAGCTGCAAAGGAGTCAGTTATTTAATCATAATTGTAGTTTTGACTTATTGCGTAAATAATACCTATTGGTTTTCGGCTAGCCGCTAGTTAACAGTATTATATAAACATACATCAGATCTCTCTGATATCATCAGCGAACTCCGAAACACTACTATTTGTTTCAATATGGAATAGCAAACGTTTGATTATCTTAATGTCACGAACAGCGACACTCAACATATTATACGTTTACCTTGTGTATCCCATTGAACTCTCAAAAATCGGAATGCGGTCGAAGCTTGTTAATAAGCCAAAACATGCTATTCGATATCAGATTCTAATAAAAAATAATTAAACAGTAACAATCATTATAAAACCATTATGAGAACTGTTGATAATACACATTTACCTATCAAGATATAGTCTTTCGTACATACTTGATAAATATAATTACTTTTATTAAATTGAATAACTTTTTTTTACCTCTGAGTGAGTTATTATTATTAAATAAAAACAGAATATTTAATATTATGTAGGTTTATGTAACCTTAATATAAAATATTTAGTTACTACAAGAATTGAGTATCTCACGTTTCCTACTTCAAGTTCCCTTTGGATTGATGTCCCAGGGGACACAAAACACGATTCTCTTAAGTTCAGCAACAGCTACGCTCATAACAACAACAACTTACAATATATAATTTATAATATTATAATTATAGTATGTAAACGATTTCCCTTTCGTAATGCTGTGACAGCTTAAATAGAAATTTTTCTTTATTAAATGTGCCCGTGAGAAACAATACGTGTTATATGTACCTTCACATTTTGCAACATTTTGTTATATGTCACTTAATTTATCAGTTATTTATAAAATGTATCAACTCGATCTGTGCTTTTCAAACATTAAAGTTCGTATTACACCTACTCGTAGTCAGTCTCAAAGCGCTGACATCTTAGCATCAGTATAACTATAGTCATAATGTTGCTTAGACAACTGCAGTTCACGAGGTCCTTGGTTCAAGCCTCTGGCTTAGCCAGTAAATAGTTTTTAAAAATTCTCAGCAGTAGCCTGGTAATAAAGCAACAGAGTGGGGAGCAGGTCCCGAGCAACGACATACATACACATGTATGTATGTATGTATGTACATGTGAACACATAACATATGTACGCGCACATGAGTGTTATTTGTTACAATAACATTTTATACAAGTGTAGTAAATATAATGATTTCTCAGAAATGTATTGAATACTTACGTTCTTAGACAGACGACTGGTTCGGAGCTGGGCGCGTGCACAGCGCATCCACCCTGAACGTCCGCAGATCTCGTCCTGTACACAGCCTCGTCCCTCACCTCCAACTTCTCATTCTGCGTCGGTAATTCGTCGTAAACGAAACCGTAGTTATCCATTATAAATAACAAATATTAAATCCAAATAAATGGAGCGGTACGTGCTATCAATGGGCATGTATTAAGTACAAAGCACTTGTAGCGACTGATGGCTATTGATGGACGTCGGAATGATCGTTGATTCAGCATTCGCGCTCGACTGGAAAAACTACCACATCTAATGCTATTAACCAAGTCACTGATTATATAGTTAATTAAGTTGAACGATTTATGGATTTCTCCGGTCACACATATTTACCTCCTCACATGACGCAAGCTTGCTAGAGAGGGAGAGTCTTAACTCGTAAAAATACAGATATTTTTTGTTATTTATTAAATAGACATTTATTTCGTTCAATGTTTAATATTTTGAACAATTTTTGCTACTCCGAAACTTAGAAAAGTTTTGGAGTCCCGGACACAAAAAAGGAAACAAATACGATCCTTTGGAAAGTTCCAAATTTCAAAGAATAACAAAAAATGGGTAACGATTATGAAAGGCGCTAAGGCTGCACCCTCTGCAAACCTGCATCCCCGGGCACGTACCGCTTTGGCCTTAGGGTAAATACGCCACTGAGGCAAATTACTTATAATAATAATAATACATTTTTTATCTCCTTACTATTTTCTGCGTAGTGCGACATTTAAATTAACAATAATTGTAAACTTACTACTATTTTTGTTTTCTTTGTCCGGACTAATGGTCCTATATTAAAAACTGTGAATGTATTTAATTTTTATCGCGTTAGAAAGTACGTACATATGTTATACCTATGGACCTATACATAAGCGCCTGTCGCACACTGCTTTGTTACACTCGAGGCTTTGTAGTTATCTGAATAGCCCAAATAATACAAATGGACAATTGCTAATGTGTATTATTTCGTTAAATAATAACTAAATCTAGTCTAACGTCATTATACCACACTAGCTGCGCCCCGCGGTTTCACCCGCGTATAAGTAATGAAAATAGAATGAATAAAAGTCAGCCTAGAAGATTCCTCGATAAAAGGACTATACAACAGAAAAATAATTTTCAAATTCGAACCAGTAGTTCCGGAGATTAGCCGGATCAAACAAACAAACTCTTCAGCTTTATATATTAGTAAAGAGTATAGATTAAACACAACATACTATATGGGCTCATAGTGTGTAACGACAATATGCCCCCTATGTGCAATAACTATAATTAGTAATTTTTTTCTATTAGACTTATTCTACGTTATTAGAACTGATAAAAATGTAACTAAATATAAGTCTGAGTGTAGCGCATGCGGGCGCTGCGTACGTTCAGCGTTCATCGTGTTCCGGGATGTGAGAGAGTTCCCTCGGAGTGAAAAACTTTATCCGCCTATCGTCCCCGACGCAGAGCACGCGACGAGAGGAATTACATGTTTTTCATTCTGTTCAGATTATAACATATCTGTAGAGATTTCTCGCCTCGCGCCCTTATTGTATGTACCCTACTTATTTTTGAAATGATTTTTAGAACCTTGCAATCGGAAAAGCCGCCTTTATTTATATAAAACTGAAGAATTTGTTTGTTTGATCCGGCTAATCTCAGGAACTACTGGATCGAATTTAAAAAAATATTTTGTGTCGTGTAGTCCTTTTATCAAGGAAGGTTCGAGGCTGATATTTACTCATTGTATTTTTATGAATTATACGCGGGTGAAACCGCGGGGCACAGCTTGTCAGTCATATAATTTTAAAGTAACTCATTTATTAAAACAATAAAACATCTACTTATCGTTAGACTATAGTGTACCTACGTATTATGTAGCCTATATATAATATAAGGTCCTCCTCCAGACCGATCGTCCACGGCGGCCAATCTTAAGAGAGATTAGCCAACTGAGCAGGAGATATTATAATGCACAAGTGTGTGCGCAAACACAGGTGCACAGAAAACCCCAATAACTATTTATTGGCCCGACCTGGGAAATGAACCAAGGACCACCGCGTCAGCGGCCTTATATCAAGCCACTATATATAGATAATATATTGATTATAATAAAGGGCCAATAATTATATTTTAATGTGTCAAATTGTAAACTATTACGCTGACATACACTTATATGTGTATGTAAGTATGTAGATATATAATAAAAATTAGGTTATTTTCGGTGTAGATAGTTTATAAATATATCGTAAATCGATCTGATTGGAACTCGTTACATCATATGAAATACTATGTACTCCAATAACGTAGACGGACATTCCTGTGTGAATGTCAATAAGAGATTATGAACAAAGTTCTACTGAGAGGTATTCTCGCATCGCGTTACCATATTTGCCTCGTAAGCTTTGTCTTGTATGTCTCATCCATAGATTGAAATATTTCTCAGAACTTGGCGATGGCGTCTCATGCATTGCTCTGTCTTAGTCTCCGCGGGTAAAAGTAATGTCATAAAATATTGCTAAAAAATTTCTTCGAAGGTCACCTTATGAGAATATTCTTACATTTCAAATATACAAAAAATACTTATCAGTTATATTACGGCGGTCACAGGCACTAACCGAGCCGACTCTGGCCATGGAATTCGATTGAACATCATTTCAATTAGGATTAAAAGTATATACATATATACATATGTACACGCATCAATATTATAAATAGACATTTACACGTGGAGTCGTTTCATGAATATTTATTATGTCTACCCAGTAGGTAAATACACGACTACCGGTACATGTGACTACCTATGAGCAGTGCCGTGGTCCGTGACTTACATCGTGTTCTTGAACATAGAATACAGTTTAATAATAATTAATCGTCCGACATGCATTATACTCGAGTGATTTTTAATGATATAATTACAAGCAGACATCATTGTATAACTAAATTCCTCCATATAAGCACACAATAATTTTGACACCTGTATCTCGGTACCTAATATTATCGTTAACAAGGTATTCGACAAGAAGGTTGTCAGACAAGAAGCCCGGCTCCATCACAAATATAATATCTAAGCCTCGACGGCTCCGTACGTAAGTCATATAACAAGCATTTGTGACATTTATAGCGACATTAACAACCTTATTATGTTTTAAAAAGTACAAAGACGCAATAACAGCGGGCCAAAATCATTTATTGTAATTTAAGATTATCTCTTTCCAAAACGATTTATGAACTACGAAGTACGAATTATTTGAATATACCTAATGATAAACATTGAAATAATTCTTGAACCTTGTTTTCTGTTTCCTTTATTGTTGTTTTTGTACTTGATATCATTAAACACTGTATGTTTGTACTGTCGCTCGCTGCTATTGGAAGTCGATTAGCGACCTAGTAATCGATTCTTAACTTAAACACAGCCTTCGTGACGCGAAGTGACCATTTATAGGTAAAATAATAATGACCTTTTCAAGACCATACGTAGGTGTATCCTGTCCCGACATCGAATGAAATATTAATATTATTATAAATAGTTGTTACTACCGGTTCCTTTCCTCAAGTACTACACGACAAAGAGATGCTTACTTTCGCCTTCGAGAACTCATTGTCCGAATATGAAGAGATGATACGACTATAAATAAAGCTTTAAGAGTTATGTACATTTACACAACAAATATATTAACATAAATATTCTACCGAAAAACAGCAGCACTTTGTATTGTTGTTTTCCGGTTTCTAGCGTGAGTGAGCCAGTGTCATTGCCGGCACAAGGGACATAACATCTTAGTTCCCAAGGTTGGTGGCGCATTAGCGATGTAAGCGATGGTTAACATTTCTTACAATGCCAATGTCTATGGGCATTGGTTACCACTTACCATCGGGTGGTCCATATGCTTGTCCGCCTACCTTTACAATAAAAAAAGACTAGCGTGTTATATGTATATCTGGCCAGTATTATCGTATCTATTACACGTCTTTAAGCATCCACCCGCGGACACAACACGTGACACTCCTTTCAGCGATGTCAGCACACACTCATCAATTAATCGACGCTAGCCGTCGCCGCCGCCGCCGCCGTGACCTGCAACTTGACGGCTAATTTGTAAATACTAAGCCTGCATTATGTAGACCTGACCTAGTTTTAATTTAAATGTCGAATGCCTCACTTTAATCTGTTTCATAGAATAGCGATTTTAATTAGGTACTTTTATTTTTTTATTTTATTTTTATGTTCCAGTTGTTAGTGTTATTTAATAAATGTGAATCGATTGTAATGGAATTATATACAGATAATTTTAAGTGGCGGAAATAATTGTGATAGCTTTTTGATATGAGTTGATCGTACCAAGATAACGTAACTGCGTAGTACACACCAGATCGTCCACAATAACTTCAATGTGATGGTGGATGGAACTTGCGGATAAAAAAAATTATATTCGGAGGCAACACTGACTAAAATTTGTTTAGAAAGGGACGTATATATATATCAAAAAATGTCTTGACATACTGTTATTTGTAGGTGGACGGTGTTGTTTGACATTAAATCTTAAACATATAACGCGTAACATAGCCATATGAATACAAGTACGCCCGTAAACACATAGGTACTACATGCACGCACATAAACATAAACTTACAAAGTTACGTAACCTAAAAAAGCAAATGAAAAAAATATGATTACAATTAGCACGCCATAATCAAAAAAGGGCAACATTAAAATTATATTGTAAATATTGTAATACATTCATACCACCGTTTTGGCTCTTATTGTTTATTAAAATGCATACAATATTGATTCGCCACAAGAGCATGCGGTGTTAGGTAAAGTATTAAAATGATATTACTGTAGGCGAGCTCTCTGGTGGGCTCGTAATGATAACAGTTTCGTAACTACGTTTTATTATGCAATTCAATATATTAAGCGTATAACCATTATGTCTCGCGTGCACCGATGTTGGGCACATCATCGTAACTATATAACAAAAAGTTGTTAAGACATGACACTCGACATCGAGTGTCCGAAGTGTGCTGCTTACCTACTCAATTTTGCTAACTTATATAATTCTTAATACCTTAACGTAACCCAATGTAAACGTATAATATTTCAAGTTGAAGTGTTTCCATGTCAGCACTACAATGTGCAATAATTAACAATTACTGGGTAACAATAACACACTGACAATGCCAATTGGTGACGTGTATGTTTAGTGACGTAATAACATCGTCAACCGGTAACAGCGATGTTACTCACATCAATAGATAGTCTCTTATTAGAGGTCGAATTGATTTGTTGAAGTGTAATTTGTAATACAAGTAATGTAAAAATGTTATGATTAGCTCAACAACAGTAATAACAACCGTGCCATCGTAAATGCACACGCGAAGCGCGCGTGGTAGTGTTACCCTGTTGGTGAGACGATAAGAAGACGATGACGAGGATTTTATTCATTTACTATGCAAAATATAATCAAGCTTATTATGTTTTTATTAATAACATCTGATCATTTAATTTTTGCCACCGGCGAGATGCGTGCGTAGTAAAATTAATCTAATATAATAGCTAGTAGCGTAAACCGTAGGTTGCGCGTTGAATCCGTGATCAGGTAAAGGGCAATCGAGTTGTTCACCTGACGAATAGGACGGAGGGAGCCGCGACGTACCAAGCCCGTCCCGACTTCCGAAACATAACGTAGGATAGGATAGCTGGCTGCGGTTCAAAACACGGGCGTCTGGCGGACCTCGTTCTTATAAATTCATCTGCAATGCACATTTGCAATTTGATATTTTTTCAATAGCAAAAAATACACTTTTATTTGTATGTATATTTAGTTTATATTACTAGACCTCGAACTTGATTGGAGGTGTACAGTAAGCTATTGTTGCGTATATATTGATATCCTCATTACTTAAGTATCGAAACAAATCTAAATTGAAAACACCTTCTGAACTAATCCTGCGAAATATTGATAAATAGTCGATTGCAAGGCATATTCTGTTCTGTCTGGCAAGGTTCTGTTTTTGAAGACTTTGCTAGAAGTTGCTAACAAAGAAATGAATACCGTAGAAGAAACGCTCCATCCAATATGAGGCCGCGGGATCGCTTATGTACACTATCGCGGCGAAGAGACGCCCATAGAGCAATGAGTAGCCCCCCACAACACGTTAATACTGCATTTAAAAAAAAACACTCTGCAATAAGTAAACGTTACTGGTGTAATGGTGAGCCATTTGAATCGACAATTGTTTCAATGAGAAGAGCTTCGTATGATCCCGTCACATTGTTAACAGGAATAAAATAAAAGCTACTTAAGTCTCTGGACTGGACCGAACCATGAATGTTTCTTTACTCGGGTTCCGAGCCATTTGATCCATTTCATAAATTTGTTTCATAAACTTACCTCTTTGCCCTCTATTTGCTGGATCTGTTACTGGAAGATATTTCACGATGACGTCCGTTGTTACAATACCTTGTAAGAAATAAGTGCATAGAGTAATATTATCAATCGAACATAGTATGTCACAGACGATCCCCTCTCGGTCAGTGACGTTTCATATTTAGATCAAGAGGGATCACGCACAGATTGTTCCAATTACATGTTATATTAGGGAACAATTGTTTAGCTGGTATAAATCTTTAAAGACTTTTAACGATCTATTCTTGCAGGAACCTCAAAAAACATGTGAGACTACAGGATAATCAGCTTTATTTTAAATTTTAAATCAGCTCTCTCGATTTTCTGCGTTGATATCGCGTCAGTTATACAACGAATTTGTCGCGTTGCCCCAGGACGAGACGTCGCCCGTCACAGAAACATTTCTGAATCTGTAAGTGAATTATGACACCAGAGTTTACGAGAAAACAACTCTAAGTACACAATTTTAATTAAATACAGTATTATCTTGTAGAACAAATATTGCGTCCCTAGCTAATATTATATTGTAAACTAAAATATTTAAATTATTTTTAATATAAATCAACATTGAACATGGTTTTAGGTTTAATGTGGAGTAACGCCCCTTAAATGTCCGTCCGGTGGAGTTCGAATTCGTGATAATAATTAGTTATACACTGGGCCGTCCCGGCCTCATGGGAGCTACCCGATTATTAGTATAATCGAAACAGCTTTATATGTATATAAAATTGTTGTAGATACATACAACAATACTAATCACTATTCAACGAAAAGTGACATACATCAATAAATTAAAAATAATAATTCATAGCTTAATTCTTACCATAAGGTTAAAAATTCGTTATTAGGAATACGAATTCGGCATTTTAAATAAAATTCCACAGTATTTGAGATTTCTCTTTTTTTTTTTTTATTGCATAGGAAGGCGGACGAGCATATGGGCCACCTGATGGTAAGTGGTCACCAACGCCCATAGACATTGGCGTTGTAAGAGCTGTTAACCATCTCTTACATCGCCAATGCGCCACCAACCTTGGGAACTAAGATGTTATGTCCCTTGTGCCTGTAATTACACTGGCTCACTCACCCTTCAAACCGGAACACAGCAATAACAAGTACTGCTGTTTTGCGGGAGAATATCTGATGAGTGGGTGGTACCTACCCAGACGAGCTTGCACAAAACTCTACCACCAAGTAAAGTTTCACCAAGGAAGCTTCAAATAGTTCACTGCTATGCGGATGACAGCACTATAGACACCCTCTACACCGGCCGTGCTAATATTTCTCGGGATAACGTCGATGAGTGTCGGTACAAACTTGTGTCTGAAGTCAAGATCTTATTAACTAAAGTCTCGGACTTGGTCCAATTCAACCTCAATAACAAACTTAAGTTTTCGCGTTAACTACTAAAAAGTTGTTCAGTTCTGCGATCAATTGGAAGGTAAAGTCAAATTGGCTTCTAAAAAGCTTGGGGAGTGCTCAACAAGGCAAGACAGTACTTCATGTCGGCTCATCGTTTAAAACTTTACAAGGCGCAGGCGAGTTCCCCAGTACCAGCTTGTACCCTTTGATCTCATTCAACGTAGAGCAGATAGAATTGTTGACGATCAATCTGTTACCGACCGGCTTGATCCTTTCGATTTGCGTAAAGATCCTCTGCATCCTCTATGGCATATATCACGGAGAATATTCTGAAGAGGAGTTTGATTTAGTCCCAGTCGCTGAATTTCACCACCGGACATCGCGACAAAACTCAAAATTCCATCTTCACCTTGATCTCTGGAAATCCACAACATTGCGATTCTTAAGGAATTTCCTGCCTCACACAATCACTCTGTGAAACCAGCTTTCGTCGCGACTTTTCCGGACCGATATGACATAAAAGTCTTCAAAAAGCGAGCAAACCCTCGGATGTTGCAGATGTCCATGGGCGGTGATAGTCACTTTCCATCAGGTGAGCCTTCTGCTCGTTTGCCCTAAAATATCTGTAACTGAATACGAGCAGACTGCAGATCAGACGGAAACGGATAATGGACTGTTGGACCTCATGCAGGAAATATTTAAGTGTATGCAATTTCTAAAAATATATATTTAAACAAAAAAAAAGAAAAATTAGTGAGTTTACTGCCGGTTCTTCTAGTTCCACCTTTCTTTCTAGTGGTGGCGCTTGAGGATTCAGAAGTAGCTTGTTAAAGTCAATTTGAATAAAAAAAAAAATGATTTAATATTCGTAGTACAATGTGAACTCAGTGACAACAGGGATCCAGGAAGCATTAGACTATGTAATATGTCCACTCTGCCACAAAATGGCTACAAGTTATCGAACAAAACGGCTCATATATATTATAATTAGATATAAACAAAGTATAGTATAAAAAATATCTTAAACTAGCTGTGCCCCGCGGTATTACCCGCGTAAAATTAATAAAAATATAATGAATAAAAATCAGCCAAGAACCTTCCTCGATAAAAGAACTACAACACAAAAATAATTGTTCAATTCGAACCAATAGTTCCTGAGGTGATGAATCTAACACGTAAGCTTTCCTTTTGAATCGCTTTATCCATTCGGGAAAACCCTATGAAAGTCCGTTCAGTAGTTTTTGACGTGACAACGTCTAATAAATCGAAGAACGCTGGCCGCTTGCACGAAAAATTGTCCCGTTACGCTCATTGTCCCGTTACGTACATTGTCCCGTTACACTCATTGCCCCGTTACGCTGATTGTACGCATGCGCCGCATCTATCTCTCTTTCACTTGATTGTACTCATATCATCAATGTTTTGCTATGACGTTGTCATGTTAAACTATCGTCCGTAAACCGACTTAACAGACAACCATTTTCTTTAGATTATCGCGTTCATATAGTCAGACAGCCAGAAGCCGCTGGGGGCTTTGTTTTATAATATTATGTAGTGATTAGTATAGATTTGTAAAATATAAAATACAAAAAAACTTTCTTGCCTACTTATTATTTAAAGTATCAGTAAGGAACATTTGTGTGTTAAAGTATAATACATAACTACTTTTTAAAAAATGCAACAATTGTATATTTAAAAAAAGTTTTTATTCTAAATAATAATAGCAGTGTCCGTTTTCGTCCATCTTGTGGGGACGACAGCAGAACAGGACCGCTGACAACGCGTATGCAAGTTGTCACGTTGCTCAAATTTCACAAACAAACGCACTCACATTTTTAACCGACTTCAAAAAAAGAAGGAGTTTATCAATTCGTCTGTATGTTTTCTTTTTTTTGTGTTTATTGCCTCATAACTTTCGACTCGGTAAATCGATTTTGAAGATTTTTTTTATTTGGAAGCTGGTGCTTCCCATGTGGTCCCATTTCAATTTGGTTCATTTTGACAATGGCATCCATGAGAAAACCTTATAAGTCGTGAATTTGCATTAAGTATGTGCGCGACAAATGAACGCCACGCCACGCACGCACGCCAAGAGATTCTGATTATGGGATCCATGATAATATCCAAGGAATCCAAGGAATCTGATGATCTGATTATGGGATTCATGACAATATCCAAGGAATCCAAGGAATCACTATAATATACCTAGTAATAATAATACGAGAATCATTTAAAAACAAACAAAAACTTACACATTACAAAATAACTTTTATTCGCCTCGTCAAGTTGCGCGTGCGACACAAGCACATCTCACCCATAACTATGTATTTAGTTACAAACCTACCGTGGCTGACATCGACCCCAAAAATAACAATAATTGTAACTACATTATCAACCACACAACACAACACAATCGTACCTACATATTGATGAAATTATACGCAATTATTTTTTTACTTTTTAGTGCATATTAATTTGTTTTTCCTATGAAGTCGGTTTTTATTTTGTTAAAGTATTTGTTTATTATAATATTACTTTTGTGAATGTATTATGCCTTTATTTTTTTTAAAGCAACAATAAATCCTTGCAAATGTGTTTTATTATATTACGTAGGCGCTATGCTATGCTAAGCAACATTAAAGATATCATACATTAGTATTTTTATAAATGTTATGAGATATTTGAATAAACACGTGGGAAAAAAAAGACGTGGGTCTCAGCACAGTGCATTATCACTAAAAAGTGTAGGATAAAATTATTATACTTCTGTAACGATGTACAGATATTTTTTTATATAAAAAAAAAAAAGAAAAATACATAATTATACGGAAAAAATAAATATATAAAAAAATTGAATAAACATACAATAAAACGGCACTATTTACATTTTAAATAATTAAGTACCTACATACATATATCATGGCAACATATTTAGTTTTAAAATATTAACGTTCGAATGCTCACGGCTAATAGCTCGCTTCAATGAATCATCCTCGACCGTTCCCCCCTACTCCCGTACCCCTCTCGGTGGCGGCTGCGCTCGCGCCGCCGCGCCGGCCGTCAGACACGATCAGCTTCGAAGGAAGGAGCACGTTTACGCTGTCCTGCCTCCCGCGACAACGTATCTTCGTACGAGCCCTTCCGCATATTCGAAATATTGCACGCAACGTTTTTTTGTGTTGCAATTTTGTTGTAAAGTTTATATACGTTTTAACCCCGTTTTGGGCTGCTACGTCATACTTGGCTGCTACGTCATACTTGGCTGCTACGTCATACTTGGCTGCTACGTCATACTTGGCTGCTACGTCATACTTGGCTGCTACGTCATACTTGGCTGCTACGTCATACTTGGCTGCTACGCCATACTTGGCTGCTACGTCATACTGGGAATTTCGGCGTGTCGCAAGTTCTCCACCATCCCCTCTGGAGGTCACGACTGGAGCCCGTCATCCTGGGACCATCAGGAGTACCAGCGGTTGTAGCGGATTTCGTCGCCACGCCCTGACGACGTGTCTCACCTGCGCGACTCCTGGATTCCTCCCGAACGACCAGCTGCGGAACAAGCAGGGCAGTACCAGCACGGCTGCCTTCTCGGAATTTAAAATTGACAGGCCTTTCCGAACCACGCCCAATAAATTTTATGTTGACTGAGGGTGTATCTTTTAATCACCCCCGTCACATTTGGCGCCCAACGTGGGGCTAAAACGTATATAAACTTTACAACAAAATTGCAACACAAAAAAACGTTGCGTGCAATATTTCGAATATGCGGAAGGGCTCGTACGAAGATACGTTGTCGCGGGAGGCAGGACAGCGTAAACGTGCTCCTTCCTTCGAAGCTGATCGTGTCTGACGGCCGGCGCGGCGGCGCGAGCGCAGCCGCCACCGAGAGGGGTACGGGAGTAGGGGGGAACGGTCGAGGATGATTCATTGAAGCGAGCTATTAGCCGTGAGCATTCGAACGTTAATATTTTAAAACTAAATATGTTGCCATGATATATGTATGTAGGTACTTAATTATTTAAAATGTAAATAGTGCCGTTTTATTGTATGTTTATTCAATTTTTTTATATATTTATTTTTTCCGTATAATTATGTATTTTTCTTTTTTTTTTTTATATAAAAAAATAACTGTACATCGTTACACTTCTAAGAAACTAGTGGCCTAGTATAGGTACAATACCATTTACACAGTTTCGCTCACAATTTGTGTTAGATATTTGACCTCCGACAAAAATCGTAAGTTTTAAATTAAAATTTATTTTAGGCAAATAACAACTATTTGTATAAATATATATATTTGTATAAATATAAAATACAAAATTTTAAACATAATGTCCATGAACGTAATTAGTAAAAATTAGTCCGACCATCCTATCCGCCATTTTCTATTAATCATTAAAATTGTATAGGTTTGCGAAATAATAAATAGGATTATAATTTATTTTTCATGTCATTCAAAGTCATTTTAATCTAGTCAAAATATGGAAAGTCAATTATTATATAAAAATTTTGATAAGGATTACTACTGAGTGTCGAATAATTTGACCTAGAGTTATCGGAGAGCGGACGAGCGTCAATAAGTGAGCGTTAATGTAAGCTGCTGTGTGTGTGCAACTGTTCTACGTAAATAAGAGACAAAAGAGTGGATATCGATAAAAGACTACCCGAATTCATCTAAATATAACTAGAAATAAAACAATCCTTAAATAACACATTTTATGATGAGACCAACAAAATAAATAATAGTATTTCCCCACTGACGGGAAATCGGAAGGTATATTAAAGTCGGTTTAGATACAGTGAAGGAGGACATTTGTGTCAATATTTAGTTGACCAAAGCATAGCTAATGGTAAGAATCGTTCCTGAATTGTAAGTGCTTATCAAGAAAACATTTTAGCGGAGTTATGAAATATATAATAAATATATAATTTTTCTATAAAACTAACCTTGATACGGCTCTCAGTCGATATGAGTCACGCACAGGAGTCACACGATGAATGGATTGTATTGGATTATTTATAATAAAGTAAAGTAACAGATTGTAAATGTCAAAATGACAAAACTGCAAGATTATGGCATATAGCACTCGGGTGTTCGAATTATAGCTGTGAGCTGACAGCGTGCTTATTACCACTAGTTATTGAAGGAACCAAGGGCCACTTGATGGCAAGTGACTACCACTATCAGTGGACACCTGCCACAACCGAGGGCTTGCAGGTGCGTTGCCGGCCTTTTTGGAATGAGAAAGCTATATTCTTAAAGGTTTCTGAGGCGTATCGGTTCGGAAAAGTTACCGGCGAAAGCTAGTTCGATTGAGTGACTTGTAAGGCAGGCAATGCCGTAGTGGATTTCCAGATATCGATGTGGTAAGGATTCCATCCTATAGGTATAGGATTCTGAGGTGATGTCCAGTGATGAAAAATTTTATATTAGTTTGAATTTATAAACAATGTAAAAATCTAACTAGAATGGCGGTAAGGTAAAGGAAAATTATAAAATAAATAAATGTAGCCTTATTAAGTCTGCAACCTTTATATAACAATCTTAACAATGAAATAAATCCACTGAAAAGACTCACGTTGTGTCCATCGTCAACAACGTGACGTCCTTAGCAACCGCACTGGCGTCACAAGCTTGCAGGTGACTTTACTTATTTTAAGAACAATGGCAGAAATTCTATAGAACACACCCTTAAACCCCCACCTGAAAAGTCGATTAAAAACATGCCCAGTAAAGCATTTTATTGTAGTTTTATTACTGGGAACTAACTAACATGATGTCTAAATGCCTTTATAATTCTCGTATTCGTTAATTTAAAAAAAAACATACAGGCGAATTGATAACCTCCTCCTTTTTTTGAAGTCGGTTAAAAACAATAGTTAAGACAAAGTGCGTTCCTTTGAAAATTTAAAAATAGAGTAGGGGTGAAAAAATTCCATCTTTTCAGTAGTAACATTTACAAGATCGCATTGATCATTGAAGGTTTTATTTTCATAGAAGTTTTTATTAAATTACACGATGTAAAATAAGGAGTGCGTTGAGGCCAAATCAATATAAAACTGAAGAAAATTTGATTTCAGAGAAACGGTCCCGACTCAGATGAAGTTTGCCTTCTTTAGTGTGTGTTTTCGTCTATCTTCTTTTCATCGTAAAAGTATACCGCCCATATTCATTTTACTGACATCAGTGTAAAACTCAGCTTGCGCAGTCAGACAGCCAATAGAGCCTACCGGCGAAACTCGCCTTTAAATTGTTAAATGCTTGGTTCTGCTTTTAAGGCTCTTCACACGATGCGTGGATACGACAAAACTCTGCGAGGTAGCTCACCATGTTATCGCACAGTGTTAGTTGTAAAGTCGCCAAAAAAGTCATTAACATTAATCCAATCTTTCGTTTCTCGTCCTATTTGAGACTCTTCAAACAAAAATCAACATTTTCACCAAAAATAATTCGTCAATTTAAACGGTGGCTTCACTGATTTGAGAAATAAATCCAAAACTTAACCCGCCCACGATGTATCCATCGGCGACGTGACGTCCCGAGCGAGCCCGCACAGCCGCCGCCGTGTGATTATTATATAAAATTATAATAATGAAAACCAACACGTATATTTTTTGTTTCGTTTATTGTTTATTACTTTTTCATGCATTATTTGAACTATAGGTTTATATTTTATTTGTTTATATTTGTCGCGTTGCTGAGGCAACCGCTCAATAAAAGTCGTCAATATCTGTCCCCATTCTACAAGTGGTTAAGAAATCTTAATACAAAAATCTTAATACAAAGAGAATTCAATTTGAGGCCTGAAGATTATAAATTCAAAAGTATATCAGCTGTGCGTTTGCCCTTCTTTCGTGCAGCTCCGTTGCGTCCATGATATTTTAAGTGGAGTATGTAACTCCAGTAGTACTCTCGTACTTAGTTATGATTTTTATTTCATTAAATGCAAAGTTCGCGGGCGATAGGTCTGTGACGCTGTTATCTGATTACAACTTAATGCTAGAATTCGCACGAAGGGCTATATGAGTAAATCTTGAAAATGAACCGTTCTTTTGATAAAAATATTTTAGCTTCATTTTGTTATTGCAAATCAGCAGAATTGTTGTGTTCCGGTTAAAAGGGAGAGTGAGCCAGTGTCATTAGGCAACAAGAGACATAACATCTTAGTTGCCAAGGTTGGTGGCGCAGTAGATGATGTAAATGATGGTGTTAATATTTCTTACAATGCCATTATCTAAAGGCGTTGGTGACCACTTACCATAAGGTGGTCCATATGCTCGTCCGCCTATCTATACAATAAAAAACGACAGAAAAAAAATTCAATGAGTTCGGCTATGAAGCGGTTGTGAATCAGGTGCTATACCTGTTAACTGTCTGTAGCACTGTCACAAGAGTTGAATAGTACGAATACCGACTATTTCAGATTTGCACGTACGTATATATAAATACACGTATGTTGATTCATTTTAAACTAATAATAAAAAAGTAACGTACTAAATATCATCTATGTGGTTATTATACAAAATATTATATACTTACATTCGAGAACTTTGTTGTTTACTTTTTGCATTTGACCTGCTTGCAACCATTCCTCGTTTAAAAGGTTTGTTGTGAGATACAGTATTACTAAATAATAAGTAATACAGTTTGCACACTGCAAATGAAGTCCGGGGAAACAAAGCCAAAGTCATCAACACAAATACAATATCAAGTCCAGGGGTAATACACAAGCCAAAGTCAGGACGAAAGTTACACGGTAACGAAAAGATGCGCCGTAAACGAAAGAACGTAGCTCACCACGAGTAAGCTAACTTATCTCACTCTATAAGATCTGTTCATCACATTTAATCAATTGTGAAAACGATCTTTGAGTATACAAAAGTGTTATTTATCATAACATAGTTTTCTAAAAAATATGGTCATTTTGCAATAAAAAAAGCAAAAATATATTTAATGAAGTAAAAAGTGGCAAGTGTTGTACCATTTTGAAATCATTACTAAATGCGCCAACTTTTAATTTAACTGACCCACCACGATAGAGCAATACATTTTTTTGAAAAGATAAGGTGTAAAATTTGATATGACTTTTTAAAATCATGACTCAATCAAACATATTTTCTTAATCAAATAACATAGTTCATATCATCACTGCAAAAATATGAAGTTAATGATCAGCATACAAGCATAAAACATTTTCACAATTGTGTCTGTTACTACTTAAGTACGTGACATGGACTTTGTCAATTTTTTTTTAGAACTGGTTGAACTAGACCTTTCACCCGGTGCTCGCTTGACGTTGAGTTTTGGGATACTTATAGCCTGAAAACAGTGAACTTGGCTAGCAAATTTGGGTTATTTCATATTTATTTGATATTGTTATTATTGGAAATTCGCTGTAATTTTAAGATTCTAAACTAAAATAAGATGAATGATGCAAAGATTAAACAAAATATGATCATATAGAATGACGAAGAGAGTGATAAATGAGAGGAGCAAGCAGAGAGTTCTTACAATATAAAATACAAACAACGATGAGACATCATGCCAATTTAGGGTGCAGCTCAAGCACGCCACGGATTAAAAATTGTATTAAAGAAGAAAAGAGGACGAAAAACTGGTTGATGCAAAACGTTTTCGTGTTTTATTTTAACTTATTATTAGTAGCGCCGTATTTAAAAAGAGTACGAATACTATTGAAAACGGAAAAAGATTAAAATAATATATTTTTTTAATAATTTTGTTAAAACACATTTTGAATAAAAATCAATTTTGAAAAAAGTTTCTTTGCTATCAACCTACATCGGCATTGATAGCAAAGAAACTTTTTTCAAACACAAAGGACATAGGATTACAGGGGGATAGGATATTATGATTATTTATTGGTTTTGAATTTATTGAAGTCACCGTGATAATTTAATATCGATATTTTGAAAACAGTGGATCGTGTAGTCAAGGCGATACTATAAAATGAAAAATATTAATTAAAGAAAAACATATATTTCATTTTCTTTTCAAAATAATAAGGTTTGATTCCTTGGAAAATCCCAGTACGGTTAGCTAGAGAGTTACACTAAAGATTTCCAAAAGCATGCCATGAATTCCCAGGAAGTGATTGAAGGGCGAACCTTAGCAGTGTATTGATAGGTTAGATCTTCACCAGGTTGACGTGAAAACTAAGGTAGAAGAGAACAGGGCTCGTTAGCAATGAAGACGATGTTTGTTGTATCGTCCCGTGCATGTATGCAAAGTAGCAGACGAGCTGCTGCAAAAACATGCGAAAAATCTTGTACGGCTAGGATGATGATTCGCTCTAAAAGACTTATAGTGCACGAACTCACTAATCATTTACGATTCAAAAAAGTACAATATTTTAATTACCAGATGTTTTTGAGAAAGTTGTTGTAGTTTGATATATGACACAGCGAGCGGGTTTAAATATTAACGTTTGAATCCTTGCTATATTATCGACACGTTTGGCTCGACGGGTATAAAATAGCCGTAAGAGTTCAACTATAAAAGTATCCACGACAAATATTAGAAACGGCTTAATTTAATTACGGTCCAAAGGATATATTGGGAATAGAAACGCTATAATTTCTGGCTAACCAATAGTCCGGTTCGCCATCGAGTAAGTATAATTGACGCTATCGTTTTTTGTTTCTATTTAACTTCGTCATTCTAATTTTCAAGTTTTGTCGTGTCTGTAAGAAGAATGTAATTCAGTTTATACTGCACCGCGTGCTGCACTATTGTCAGCTGCTGATATTATGACAATACACTCGACTAGTTAGACTATGATGATGATTAATGAGTTAGACTATGCGCACATTTGACCATTGTAGACCATCCGTCATTTGTCTGAGGAGTGCGGTGGCACGCGCACGTATACTTTCCTACTAATAAAATAAAAAAGTCTACAATAAAGCTCTATAAGGGGAGTAACCTCAACAAGGAGAGCAGGGGGCCGGCACAAGCACATAATATGAATTAAGGTCCCAATCAGACCTGACTTTCTACGGACGTCATAGTAACTCCTATTACCGACTGACGCGCTGCCACATTCATAAAACATAAAAGCCGTATTTGAATGTTTAATCGCTATAAGTACCTATCATTAATAGAATTCAAGCCCAGCCTTAAGCCTTGCGTCTCTCGACACTAAAACGTACTAGAACTCATACTATGACATATACAGTGTGTATATATGTAAAACATTCAAAACAGTGCCTGTCTCGTGTACATCTTTACCCTCTTCCATAAGGAACTTAAACTCGAGAATATTGTTTCATCGAAAGCGCTCGAACCATCTGAGCCATTTATTTGTATCTTTCATTTAACGCGTCTTTTTATTCTTATGACAAAACCCACGGAGAGTTGCAACTTGTGTACTGAAAGGTACTCCTCAACCGCGCGTTAAACATAAAGTTTTGACGTTATGCCACGCCCCATCTTCCTCGGCTACAGGCTTATCATCCAACACGTGTAAGCAGGCTAGCTGTGTTAGCTCCGATCCCAAATTTATCAGATATAAAAGAAAAGAAGCTTTAGCATATATACAAGCTTGATAAAACAAATGTCACTATAATTAGGTTTTTGTTATTGACCTTTAATTAATAATGTACAGTAAGCAATAGTTATAAGGAAATTTAAACTATTAAGGAATAACCATACATTTGTACTATAGTATAATATATACCAAATATATATGAAATAAAGTCGAACAGTCAGAAATAAAAACAATGGTAGAGTGACATACTCGTATATAGCTTGAGACCGCGTCGATGCCGCTTCTCAGTAGATGCGGAACTCGAATGTTTTTGCGCGAGCCGAAGTTGGGCGACCGAGAAGGCGAGAACAGTGATCTATTATTCAAATATTAGTGTTCCGACCACAGTTTATTTTACGCGGGCCGGCGCGCTCGCACCAGCGCAGCGCTGGCACCTCCGACGCCCTGCCATGAAATAATGACATAGTGGAAGTGGATACTTCAAGTATACTTTGTTGTTGTGCGATAAACTCAATATCAATGATGATTCTTTCGTATAAACTTTAACAACGACTTCGGCTGACTTCAACTTGTAGTTTGACGTTCGATATTTCATTTAAAGTCCAACTTTCACTATAAAACTTGTTTTAGACACTTGACTCATACATACATACTCGTAAGTCGAATAACTGTGATTTGCGGCTTTACAGGCATGTGTGAAATGTAAATAATGTGCCGTTAATCTTATTAAATTAATATAATATTAATTCCATTATATTGATATGAGCACGTATCCAAAGAGGGTTTCACCCGCTCGTCTGTGAACCTACTTGTAACATCTCAGCCGACGCGCGACATCGCAAACGACGAGGATCCTCGTTAAGAGTGCTGGTTTTATGTTTGCATGCACAAGGAACATGCGCCAAATTCAAATCTACGACCGACAGAATTTTTTGCTGGATCTGTGAATTATATATCGTTATAAAACAAAAATTAACGGATCTGTAAGCACCTCATCGCAATATGTCAGTGTACTCGCATAAACATCGTTGAGGATTCACCAAACTTCAATACTTCGTATCGCTGTATATCGGTTTGACGTGACATGGTAACTGTACGCACAAGGAATGAAACAATGCGCCTGACATTGTTCCCATGGATGGTGGCGTATTGACGATATAAAAAAATATTTAAAATTTCCTACCATCTCCCGTAGATATTACATTCGCACCTTTATTATTTCGATTGGCGTTCGGTTTGCTGAGACATTTAGACATACATATTTAGATCCCACAGACAGAAACAGTCAGGCATAAATAATTAATATAAATAATATAAGCTACCAGTTGGGAAAAGAAACGCCCAGCCCCGAGAAGAACCGGCAAAAGAAACTCGGCGGGTAAATAAGTATGGGGGTAATGATCTTACCTGCCTCGTTGGTCTAGTGGCCGGATCTTGGAGGTTCTGGGTGTTCTGGGGTTCAGTTGGATGTGTGTACACTGCCTTGCCTTGCCTTGCCTCCCGTGCCTTGGAAAGCACGTAAAGTCGTTGGTCCTGCGCCTGAACCTTTTCCGGTCGTGTCATATTGCCGTCCCTTGCCGGATTATGTGAGTTAGAGAATAGAGAATGCACTTGTGTTTGCAAACACACTCGTGCACTATAATATCTCCTTCGCAGTTGTCTAATCTCTCTTGAGATTGGCCGCCGTGGACAAAATCGGTCAGGAGGACCATTAATGATCTAAGATTAACTTTAGACGTGATATTTGAGTATACACAATAGAAGCAAGTACTCAATACAACAGTACCTGGTGTTGCCACTCGTATGACAAAATATCGCCTCAATGGGTAAACCATTGGATTTTGTAACGCTAGGATTGAAGTTTGCCTGAATTGAATATTTGTAATTTTGTATAGTCGAAATAGTTGCTGCTAATGCATTGCGGGCACCCGACCCGCCGCTGCCGCTGTCGCTCAACTTCTGCCTCCGACTAACGAAAATCCGATACTCGTCTGATAATTAGTTTTCGCTTTTATTATAGAACATGAAAAACAGATGAATTTAATGTTTTGTGTCTAAAACAGCGGCCGAAAGTCTCTGTCTGGCGAATGAAATTGATTGAATTTTAAATGTTATTTCATTTTTAATTGCTTGGGAGCTTTAATGATCGAAATTGTCTAAATAACTAAGGTATAATTATATGTACGGTCTACTAGTTTCAGCCCGCGGCTTTATTACATATTATATTAGGACATAGGACATTATTTTTTAATACGCTTTTATTAGCTTCAGACGTTACATACGTATGTTAGTATGTAACGGAATCTTTGAACATGATTTTGACCCCATTCAAAACGTCGGTTTACCTCGAAATTTGGCATACTTATTAAGGACTGATGACAATTCAATATTTTAATAGTTTGACCCGTTATCCTTACCAGGGTAATCAGGATTAGCGATTTTATAAATACGTCAATATATTTTTTTTTAAATATTGACCGATATCGTTGGTTTATAAACTATTTTCGCCACGCTATTTCTACAATAAAAATATTTTTTTCTTATATACACTATTCTTAATTCCAATTTAAAAAAAAAAGATTTTCTATTTTTTAGTTGGTTTTTCTATAAAAGCGTATTTTTTTAGTTTGTGTGTTTGTTTGTTTTCTGATAACGTGCTTGCATGATGATCTGTTATGACGCGTACACTTGAAAGTCCATTGATCAGTTTAAGCATACTTTACCCAAATTTCACGTGACGTAGAAATAAAGATAGCGATGATATTATAATTCTCAAAAAATGTTCGGAAGTATGAATTGAACGTGAGCGCGTAACTTTGTACCTCTGCGAAGTTGTAATGAAAGACGTGTTTCATAGTTTTACTTGTTCATATTCCGAATGCTTCAGACGTCGAAATTTCAATATATGCTTACATCATCATATAAATGACAAAGCACTGCATCGCGGAGTCTGTTCATTTCTTATATTAATTACATTTTGAGCATCATGTTTTTTATCATTAACGGGGCCCGAATCTCGGAATCTCGAAAATCAAATTTTGACGAAATTTTGTACAAAATTAATAAAGAAATATATTTTAGGCGTGTTATAAATATAATCATTCAGCGTAGTAGACACGGTTGGCTTTGTAAATGTGCCACCATTAATGCAGTCGAAACCTCAAATTCACCATATTACAATTATTTTCGACATAAACCACACAGGTGACGAGTTTCGACAAGAGTCAACTTTGATTTCATTCATAATATCGAATCAAACGCGTTTATTTATTTAAAAGACACACCATCGGCATACACACAATAAAATAGTAGTTAATAAAAGAACATCAGACTTATTCTGTGTGGTACACCATTACAGGCGTGTACGAATTGGCAAACTTAATATTATTGTAGTATACAGACAGACCACAGCACATATTCACTGTGTGAAAAATTCAAATGACAGAATGTAGGAACTTTTAGCGAACGCAACAGAGTTAAGGCTTCTCTTTTTGAAATTTATTATAGCTAACAAAAGTTTGTAATTAACTTTTCGCATAATTGTAGCGGACGAAGCGAGCATGTGTCGCGTAAATGATGGAACGTAAATATTTTAAATAATTTAAAAAGCAATTAAATATTTATTGATTCGTACTTTCATTTCAAAATTGTTATAATCATTGTTGTAGCTACAAAACGATATAAGTTTTTTAAACAATTAGAAAGTGGGGTAGCTCTGAGCTCTAAAGCCATCAGGTGGTAATTGCGTAGCTCTCCTACGTCAAGGTTCTAATCAGTATCCATATACTTCATGTTGGTGTTTAGAGAGAAAACAACCCGACTAAACCAGTCATTTCGTAATTTTTCTATGGCGAACCCCCAGACTTAGACCCACAGGGTCCATATTAATAAAAAAAATGTTGGAGCTGCAGCAGATAGATATGGAGATTCAGACACAATTTTGCCAGGCCATCACTGTCATTTTGAGTTCCTATAAATCTAGTATAATTGAGTTATAAATGGAAATGAACAGAACACACCTCGTGACTTAAACTTAAATAAATAATGTAATATTGGCATGGGTTTTTCTCAATGCTACTCTGAAATTAGACAACCCTATAAAATTCTGTCATCAAAACATGTCATTGGGAATGCTTCGATACAAAAGCCTCTTAGGTTTGGGGACTCCTAGTAGCTCTCTATGGTAACTAAAGAAATCGCTTGACGACATTATTCCCACCATAATTGGAGTCGGGTATCGATAACACTTACACCAACGCCGAAGACAGACTCAGATACGACACGCGTCGGACGCCAACGAGCGAGTAGAAAGTTAACTTAGTATTCGACTCACTTAGAATGTTTATTGACTTCCAAAAGTTATAACTCGGCCCCGTAAGTGCCTCTGCCTCGCCTCACGACCTCAACGAATTGTTTGCTATAAAGTATTAATTCTTACAGTTTCGTTAACAACAATCTTAAGCAAAACTTTCGCTATACAAATACTTTCTAATTTAAACTTTTGGATTTGTACAAAGCGCGTGAGACTGTTGCAGCGACAACAGCTCGCCACGGCGCGGCACTACAGACGCGACACGATCGCGAAACAGCATTTTGCCGAATTACCTATATATATGTAGGCTTTTATTTTATGTGTAGTACACTTGCTGACTGAGGATCTTTCACACGTTAATATAACTAAGCAATTTTATCTCTCGATCAAATGATATAACGACGCGAATTATGGCTAATAGCCGCGGTGTCGATTCATAATGACAAAAGAACGTTATCATTCGTAGCGACATAATTATAATAATATTACCTACACATGAACCTTAATGTAGGTTTCATTAGTATTAATATCATTCTTTAACGCCAGTCGAGTGAAGAGCGTCAGTACGATTGTGTACATGTGTACACTTACTCGTATCAGACACTTTATTGCAGGAAACGTATTTACGTGCTATATAAAACTTACGATTTTATCAACTAAGTATATAAAATAAAAAGTAAATAACAGAATTAAATAGTTTTTTATAATAAAACTGCTAACTTGCCATTATCGTCAATATTTTCTTTTGTTTTTTGTTCCTAAAAACTTCCGAGAAGGTCTTCGTATCATAAAATTTATATTTTTATAAATAGATAGTGCTCTTTAATTAATTAATTTTAATATATCATCTATTTTTACAAATACAACACGTGTAAGTGTAAGCGTGATTATAAGATAACAAGCTGCGAAGGAGTCCAGATTTCGTACCTAAGGTTGAAATAATCATCTTATCAATCATCTTATCAGTGCTGTTTGGCTTTGTCTTCGATATAAAGATTCGCGAACTGCCCTTACAGTGTTCAAGGCAACACACAACGCGCACGGCGTACTTTTATGAAAAGCTATTCGTATTAATATTCTTCGTAATAGTATTCTAAACCGTTGTAGTTAATCGTTACAAATTTAATTAAAAAAAATAAACACAATATCTTGTCTTATTTTTAAGCAACGAATACGTGACTATTTTACCACGTGTTCGTCGCGTATGGTATTATTATCGAATAATTTTAACTTTTCACGCGGCGCACGTCATTGAAGCTTTCAAGATGCACGAATTTTTCCGACTTAGTAGATGAACCTCATCATAACCTCATAATGACTTTAGGTACATATTTTATAAATATATAATATACTTACTGGTGAAAGAATAAGAGTTTATGTAATAAATGGTTTCGGATTTAACTTTACGCATGATATGCACAATATACCGACCTTAGCATTACAAGGGCACCGTATCTTAATATTAAAAAAAACTTCAAAATAAAGGTTTCACGTCTCAAGTTCAAACCGGATCGAACCAGTTCGCCGCCTCAAGTAAGGTACCACGCAGAAATACGCTCTAAGAAATATTTGCTCATGCTATTGATTCTATGTATATCATTTATTTATAGAAACTAATTGGAACAACTTACGGAAATATACATGTCGGAAAATTGATGACAGTAACTATGGTTACGGAATACGGTCGGCCGACTCTACACAAAGAGAACGGCATCTTAGATACTATATATTAAATGGACTTAAGGGTTACCCATGTAGGTGTTGTTCGAAACGTTACGGGATAACGAGCAACCGCGCGTACTCCAGAGATTCCAGCAGAAATAAAACAGTTATCGTTATATCATACATTGCATTGAAGCCTAATGCATTGATCCCTTTAGCTCGTCTGGGTAGGTAGTAGGTACCACCCGCTCATCAGATATTCTACCGCAAAACAGCAGTACATTTTATTGTTGTGATCCGGTTGAACGTGAGTGAGCCAATGTAATTCCAGGCACAAGGGACATAACATCTTAGTTCCCAAGGTTGGTGGCGCATTGGTGATGCGGTAAGTGATGGCTAAAATATCTTACAATGTCAATGTCTATGGGCGTTGGTAATCGCCTCCCTATGCAATAATTTTTGTTTTTAATTTATTTTATAACCTAAACACCATATACCTAAATGTTTATAAAACTTACTTTAATTCTGCCTTTTAATATGAGAACGGGTTTTATATTTATACAATAATTTTAATATTTTAAAAAGTTGTATTTTTTAATGTCGTAAGTCTTGTAACCATAAGTATAGTTTAAGTAACTTAATATATAACCAAATTGTTTTAAATTATAAGTATGGTTTATGTATTTTTATCTACGGATATAGTCATTTTGCCATAATATGTATATTGGTTGATAATGTTCCCTGAGCCACTGATGAAAATAATTTGTAAACTACCGAAGGATAAATCATGTGAAATTAACATAATTATTGACGACTACACTTATTATTCCCGTTGTAAAATTTTCCTATATATGTTATCAATGGTATTAAACTGTTACAAAAACATACAATGCTCGTTAATTGTACCAAGTTTTTGGTAAAAGTGGAACACGTCGCATTTGCCGCGCGAACGAGGAGATCACGTCATCCGTCGCGTGCGTGGCGAGCGCGAAGAGGCGCCGCGTCACCTACAACTCGACAAATTGATAAAAATATAATGATCTCGCTCTAATATACGCCTAAAAGCGTCATCGAGAAGAACACGGCACCGCCGGCCAGTGCAACAGCGATACAGTAAACTTCATAGAAATTCCAAGTTAGCGGAACGCTCAACGCACTCAGCTCAGTTGTATCCCAGCGGTCGTGCGGAGCGTACGTGTATTCTGTTCATTCCATAACTTTTCGTAACTTCGCCATGACATTACGCTGCGTACTTGTGGTACTGGCACTAGCCGGAGCCACGTTTGCCGGGAACGAGGTCACCGAACTTAAGGTCGACGTTGTCAGCGTGCCCGAAGGCTGCACTGTCAAATCTAAACATGGTGACATGCTCACGATGCACTACACCGGCACCCTCGACGATGGCCACAAGTTCGACTCGAGGTAAGTGTTTTTTTCCAAGAAACAATATTATTCCACGGCACAGTTTCGCAAGCGATATTTACTGTTATCTGCAAGCGGGGTTCAATTCCGGCGTCGGCTGTTCGGTAGGTAATGAGCGTCGATAACGCGTTACGATGATTAGACAACATATAAATATTATTCGACTTACTTGTTGTAAACTTGTAAACCTATGTTCCAAAGCAGTTAACCTAAATCTTGCTGCTATATATATTTTTTGATACACAGAGGTGCACAATTTTTCCTGTGCATTTCACGGCAATTTCTATTTGAAGTTATTCACGGAATATGATTATTATTATTTAATTACACTTTTTAAATTTGGTTTGCGTTTGTCACTTAGCGCTGGAAATTGCATTTCTGATAATTCAATTTGGAACACATTTGTTCATTGAATCTTGCAGTAATTTAACGCTCATAGATTAATTATTGGAATGCAATACACCAACAGGTACTGGTTATGTCGACAATTAAAAACAGTCAATGCAATATAAAATAATGTATAATTAAGAACCATCATTAATCAATAATCAATTATATGAAAATCAATCATCATTTAAAAAAACGACAACGACGCGGATATCATAATATTATGTTAAGGAACTATTCACATTCATGTGAATATTTGAACATTTTAATTACATTGTTCTCCCATACATTAGGCGTCTATTATTAACCATTGTTAAGATAATTTCCCATACTATAAATCATATTATTAATGTAATATTCTATAAAGGCACACGGAAAACTTATAGCAGGTCTCTCTTTGCATTCCTATAAAAAAGAACTTAACTATTCGTTATCAGGTGAAAATAACGTCTGATGCTTTTATTTCTCTTTACTTTTTTCAAGTTGACGAAAAGCGTCGACGGTCACGTGACCGGTAAAAATATAAAGACTTCGAGAATTATACAAATTTAAAATGACTCGCTGTGATGTTTGAAATTGAACACATAATTGGAAAAAATAATATTTAAGGAATATTTGTTACTATTTTAAGCCATTAAAAAACATATGTTAAGAGTCAATATTCTGGAATCCCAAGAAACTGCTGTTACTCGCGAAATTCTCAAACGTTTATGACACAACTCCACGTTATTAGCGCTTACGTGAATCCGCGAATTCCATCTAATGCTTATCGTTAATTTCACTCCCTCGAGACGTCGCGCGTCGGTCGCTGTGAAATGTTCTTTAAGATTGTTTCATTTTTTAATCGACAGTTTTGACTTTTGACACAATTCTAAATGGTAAGAAGTGTTTCGTTATAACTCATATGTGAGAACGGAATCACGTTAAAGCTCTTAGAATGTGTAAATTATTCACAAACACTTTTCTTAAACGTTTTTTCCTGACGAAGCGATTTATTATTTAAGTATAAATAAATACATGACTAAGAAACTTTCTCATAAGAAAAATGATACTACCTATTATTAGGCAAATAATATACCTATTACGAGTTGAAAACGACATTAAAAAACCGGACAAGTGCGAGTCGGACTCGCCCACCGAGGGCTCCGTACAAATTTGTAGGTACATATTTTAAATTAAATAAGCAGGTATACATAACATTGAAACTGTTAGGTACTACATACACCAAAATTCTTAGGTACCTACCTATACTTATAAAAAAGGAAAAAGGTTTGTGTATTCTGTCATAAATCGAATATAATAAATCGTAAAAATAATTAATAATCTGTTTAAGCTTGTGCCAATGAAGCCCATTCATACGATACCTCACATGACACGATTAACTCAATTAAAAGTTTGGCCCGCCGTTTCTTGCATAAAGACCATGTTTTTTTATGATTTAATTACAAATGTATAGTTTTCAGATTTTTCTCTATACTTGTAGTATAAGATGGTTTACTTGCCAAATTTCGTAGTTCTAGGTCAACGGGGAATACCCTATGAATTTTGATTTCCTCGAGTGTCGAAATATACTTTTTTTGCGGCATAAACGGCCGTATCTTTTTTTTACGTTAACTTAGATGTTTGTGTTTTTCACAGCTTCAAGAGACTGCAGACTTTAGTTTATAGTTTTAATTTCAACACGATACCTCCACGCGCTCCTGAGATAAAGGGTCTTGACACACAGACAGACAAACAGACGGACGGACGGACGGATAACAAAGTGATCCTATAAGGGTTCCGTTTTTACCTTTTGAGGTACGGAACCCTAAAAATGAGAAATAAATATATTTTTTCCTTAAGTTAGTACTGTATTTCTCAAATGAAGTACGTCATCGAAGCTGGAACTTGGCGATACCGACATGACTCCTAAGTCAAAATAAGTAGGCAACTGCGGTTGTATGCAATAAGTACACACGCGGTACGTTGTACTAATCTGCTTGATGCACGCAGGACTTGGTACTGACCAATTCATTAGCAAGTTATAATAGGGTATTGCTAAGATGCTGGTTTTGAAGTCACTATCGGTGCTGTGCTCTGTATCCGACTATCAGAGATCTCAGCGCAACTCCGTTAATCAGCAAAGGGATATCGTTGCTATTGTAACCATAAATCTAAATAAATATCATGCTTACCCAATAATTTAATTGGCGTTTATATTTGCTTGCATCGCGGCTGAACGTCATTCACAACCTATTAGTTGTCGCTAACTACTTAACTGCAGACACATTGACTAAACACATTTTTATAGAACTTGACACTCTTATTGTATGAGCGCGAAAATGTCCCTAAGTTGAGCAACCTAAGTTTTCCTTGCACTGAGAAGCACAAGATGAATTATACAAATTAAGCACGAGAAAACTCAGTGGTCCTTGCTCGGAATGAAATCCACAATCTTCTGATAAACATTACATTAGTTGTAGTCCTTTGTTTTTTGCGTCAGAAGAATATTTGCAATTTCGAGTTTTATTAAAACATTTAATATATTATTACTTATGGGACGCAAGTAATAAATTTGAACGGACTTATTTTTTTTTAATATGTATGTCCGTTCTCGAAAGCGAAAGATGCAGTGAAATGTGTTAGTGAAACAGCAAACGTCCTGCGTGCGGCGCTTGCTTGTTATTTTATTTAAACGTAATTCCATCAAACGCTCGGTCGCGGAAGTAACGTTGGAAGCCTTGTTTAGCCGCATTGCCTCGACACTTTGCTAACTCGCTCACAACTACTTACCTACATTAAAATTTTAAATGGAGATTATAATAATTTGCCGACATTAGACGCTTGCACGTCGAGGACTCGACTACGTGTAAGAGTCGGCGAAATTATGTTCAGGAGCAATTTAAGTTACGCGAAGTCAACTAGACCGACAAAAATGAACATCGCACCTTCCTCAACTAGATAATAAAATGAAATTTTAGTTGGCGATCTCGTTCTTTGTGGATGTCTGTGATGACGGACATCATACGAACTTGCTGACGGAGGCACCATCGGCCTAGTATTCATAAGCTATCATCAAAATTGATGCAAAGACTAATAAAAATTTTCTACGTTTGCGTGGCACTAAGTCCACTTTTTGGTCAGAGGAGCAGCATCACAAAACATGACGTGTCTACGTGAGCTTCGTTTCAGTGATAACATCAATGGCAATTTCTGCTCGTTCCGCTGCTGTTAGTGTCTCGAGAGATCAAGGCAATCAGTATCATTACTGCATAAAGAAAACTAGCATAGATTGAGGTATCTGATTGTTCCTACATACATAATATTCATTAAACAAAAAAATGTAAATAGGACATTTCAGTATATAAATTTATAAATTTCCTACTCAATCCTTAAAAAGAAACTAGTAGCTTGTATGTTTTAAAATAACACATTTCTGGAAGAATACGGGTTCTAATATAATATTTTTTATTTATTTAGTGTATTTATTTATTTAGTGTACAGGAAACAAACAGTGAAATAATTACAATAAAATAAAAAAATATAAAACAATTCTTACACCAAAACAGTTTCCATTTATAAATTAATCATAAGTAATTACAAAACAAGACATTTTTTATATTTAATAGGTGCATGAAATTATATAATTCATTTATATAATTTAATTTAATATAAATTTAATTTTTAAATCAAGAAAACATAATTTAATAATAAATAATCAAATTATAATTAATTAATTAAAAATGCATGAGTAAATTAAGGCTCTTCAGAGTATAATATTTCTTTTACTTGTAGTTTGAATTTTTTAAGGGAGAGATGAAATATATCACATTCAATAAATGTTTTATTGTACTGTTTAGATGATCTATTAATAAATGCATTTGCTGCATATTTAGTCTTTGTCAATGGAAAATTAAAAATAGATTTGTTGCGACTACCAGGGCGAGGACACTTGATATTTATTTTAGAAAGGAGATAAGGGGAATCAAATATGTTGTGGATCAATTTATATAGAAACACCATATCACGTTCAAGTCGTCTCTGTTCAGTTGTCGGTATCTTTTCTATTTGATTTAAATTATTTATAGACGAAAATTTTAAATATTTTAAAAACTTTTCCTGAATATTTTCGATGAATTCTATACTATACTGTGGATTCCAGACAGTGCAAGCGTATTCTAGAATAGGTCTCACAAATGACAATGATTTTGACAATATCTGGCGAAATGTAGGTACGTTACGAACAAGGCACCACGTGACGGGTCATAAATACGGTGCGTAAGGCCACAGACACCACGATTAGACCACGGGAGGCAATCAATTCGTTCCGACGTTTCATTATACAATTTTGATTACTTTGTATTTGTGTTGTCCGGCTGTCGCCTTTGCCGGTTGATAGAAAATTAATGAGAAACTTCTCAATCGAGCTGAAGAAAATTAAGTTTCGAATGTGGAGGGATTTAGGGAGCGGAGCAGATAATTAAATGAGTAAATACGATCGTGGTCGGCACTCGGCGGCTCATCGGGCACCGGGCCTGTGCAGACTCGATACTTTCGTCACCATACTTGCTGTTTCGTAGTATTGCATGAATTATTGAGATAAATAACACATTCGATTCTCAACTCGATTACGCCCCCAGTGGTTTCCTATCGCAATTCCAAATAAATCAAAGTAAATTACTTTTTATATAACCTTGCTCAGTTATATGTTTGACTAGAATAATAAGACGAGTTAGGTTACAATTTTTATCTTCACATATGTATGAACTTAGTCAGTTCTTATAGACACATTTAGTACACATCTCATGTCGCATCGGCGAGTATAATTATTTGATTCGACGTTGACACACTGTAGACTTATTGCAGGTGCAGCTGTACAAGATTGAATGCATTTTTAATTAAAACTGATTCGTTGATTCATTTACATTTTCGGTGTGGAGGCGCAAATTCACAGTCGCTGTTAAAATTATGATATCGAGTTAAAAATCTTATGTCTGCAAAGTTTTCATTTATGTCAGAACAGTGAATACAAAATAAAGACAGCTTTATAATACATTTTGGCTCAATATTAAATTATAGTTACCTGCATTCGATTTGAATTATACATATAATAACAGCTTGCCATACTGGTTCTCGTTTGTGGCTCGGCTACGTTTTTTAAGGTCTTAGCGTGAAGTAATATCACCTATGTCCTCTATACAGGTCTTCGTGTAGGTACGAATGTACATAAAGGTAGAGCAACATCATTCATATTTTAGTAATATGAGATAGTTCCTGTCTTTACAAAGTTGTACAAATAACTAAACGCGCATAGTTTTCTTATCTACACTAGAGATCTCGATTTTAATTGTGGTTTTTTTATGAAAATGTACTTGAATGTTTTTTCGCGTATTCGCAAACTTCACATCGCCTTTGATTGTGTTCTGTTGCATTGTTCGCTATTGTTGGCAGCTCCGACAAAGTCCGTTCCCTCAAGATGTTTGATAGCTGTAATTGTGCTACTGTTCATATTATCATTATCAGATCCAACACACCACACTCTACTCAGCTCGCCTTAATTAACTTGAAACATTAAACGACTGAATATTTAACATGTAGTTTTAGTGGCCCCAAAATAAAAATCAAACTCGCGTTACTTGAACGTCTAAGTGGAAAAAGGCAAGGAAATGTGAAAATTATTAAATTCAATGATTTGTTCCGCAAAAATCGACATCGTCGTAAATAGTAATGTATATCCAATGAATTGGTCTCGGAAATGCGCACGCGCATCAGCCACCATATCTAATTAATTTCTCCACCGGCTTTTTGACGACGTGTCGCTTCGTGATTACACATCGGATTGCTTCTTGTTACAGCGTAGGAAATCATTATCGCCTCCTAGCTTTGCTTTAGATGTTTATATTACATTGTTTTTAGTTTCGAGTGTCTTCAGTCGTTATCTTTTCCGAAATGGTTGCCGTTTTTCGTTTGACAAACAATGTCGGCTGTACTAATATTTTTTTATTGAATAATTAATTTGACTTTAAAGATGTAACGATAACAGGTATAAGATAAAAATGGCACAAAACATTTTTTAAATTTTATTACTCGGAGAACTAAAGTAAGAAGATGACGGCTTAGTAACACTAATGAAACGTCATATCTAATGTAGGAGCTACATTGACTACTAATGCAGTCATTTCTTCAGATATTCCGCCAATATATAATTAATCCTTTATAAACTCGAAGTAGTTATAAGATCAATTATTCGGCCAATAACGTCATACATGGAACGGCTAAATTGAATTTCTTGTACCCGCGACAGTGCTCCTGCGTCCCACGACTCGTGAGTCAGGTCTGTCTCCTGGCTCGTTAAATTCATTATTAATCCATAAGAGGGTCCGTCCGCAAACCCACTCCTTTGGAATATCTTTGTAATTGATGCATGTGTAGTAAATGCAAGCTATTAATACGGGCGTGGTATAACGACTGCGGACCGCGTGCAACAGGCCTACAGTTGCATAGTGTTAATAATGCTGTTCCGTAAGCCTTTGCTTTCATGCTAATCTAGAAACCTAAAAGCACCAAGACTTTTAATAAAACTTACTAAATAATTTATAGTAAGTTTTATTGCAAAATATAAGTTAACGTTGGTATGATTATCGGATAAAAGTGACTCACGTAAATAAAAATAATAAATTATGAGCAAGTTATGATAGTTTTTACTAATTTGCAGCGGAGTCTGCCAATGTGTTATAAATAGAAATATTGATCTGTATCACATTTAGACACAATTTGTACATAACTGAGATATTTATAAGCTTCACACGAGACGTCAATACGAACTTCTCGTACGTGTGAAACAAAGAGCTTCGCACGTGTATGTGAATCTGATCTGAGATCGAATAGATGCTTCGAATGCTTTGATGCTTCGATCCTGTTCATACGAGTACAGAAGGGCAGCTTAGGGGGTTTCACCGAACTATAACTAGATGAGTTGTTGGTTTATAATAGAACGCAATTGTCGATCAGACTACTATGTAACACTTGTCTAACATTCGAATACACAACGGTATAATAACGGCATATTACAGAGTGAAGAAGAAACCAGACTATGGAATACTTACAAACAATCGAAATGTTCTTGATTGCACATGCAGTTCATCTCGACGCGTGCTCGATCCGTGCTAATATATTATCAATGTTATCCCGAAATGAATATGCGTTATCGCAGTAGGTTAACTGCCCGCCTAGCAACGAGCACATTACCCATTGTCGCGCGTCCCGGACGCTGGTCACCTCGGCAACGATAAAGAATGATGTAATTAATCGACATTTTGCCGAATTATTGACAATGTCGAGAGGTCGACATCGATAAACTTATTGTCTGTCATTGAAGTTTCCTTCGATTATTATCAATAACAAAACAGGTATCGTTTACATTGTCACTTTGTTATTAAATACTTCGAAATAGTATTTTGTTTTCAAAACAAACTTTAATTCCTTACGTCATTGAAATATGTAATTATTATTGCTTTATTGAGGGTCAAATGTAATATCAAAATCCATAGCTATATAGTGCGATATTTAACGTAGCCACATCTTATCTGTGGGTTACTATCAAAACATATTCCATGCAGCGAGGCTAAGTACTTGCAGCTCTTCACTCCGACGAGCCCGGCGAATTCTAATTAATTTAGCATTTTTGTTTATGATCTAAAACTTCAGGCTCAAAGCCTCTAGCAAAAAGCATACGGCGCTGCGAAGACTGCTCTGCGAATTCAATGGCTTTGCGATTTGCTATGAAAGATTACTAAAGGTATGCTTTTTGTTAGAGGTCGTCGGAGCTGAGCGCCCGCTGAGCCCTGCCGCGACTTCAGGTGGGTGTTGCGTTTCCTGCATAGTAAACAACTCTGTGGTGTTAAGTGCACTGCAGGCCTTTCGGCTATGAGATTGTTTTGACCCTCTTGCAATATCTTATCAGATAAGCTATCCGCTATGTGAGATATAATAGACAAACAGACGGAAGAATTAAGCCACGCCAGTTATAGCTTTTTTTTTTATTTTATCAAATAATTCTTAATGTGTCTGTTACAATACCAATGTCTATGGGCGTAGGTGACCACTTACCATCAGGTGGCCCATACGCTCGTCCGTCTACCTATGCAATAAAAAATTAAAAAAGTGTATATTTTTTGATAGGACTTTAATAAAAAACTGAGATTAGTTATATAAAAATATAAGTGTATTAGTGAATCCCACATTGGAGCAGCGTGGTGGAATAAGCTCCAAACCTTCTCCTCAAAAAGAGGAGAAGAGGCCTTAGCCCAACAGTGGGACATTTCACTGTTATTATTATTATTATATTATATATTAGTGAATAGCATTATAATGTTAATTTAAATCAATAGAATTAAAGATAAAAAAAAAGAGATAATTGTTCTGTAAAAATGAACAAAAATGAAATTACATTAAATATATTTTTTTAAATTAATTAACTTAAAATAAATGTATTTATAAGAGGGAAAATACCTCTTACATATAATTATGTTTTCATAAAAAGTCATAAAATAATTTTTCGGTTTTCGTTTTAGATTTAGATTTCTTTTATTGACGTCATTACCGTACTAGCTGGCGTTTACTCAATCACGGTTATTGTATAATATAACAATAAGGAATGTAATCATTATTCATATATTAAATTCTTACGTCATATCATTTTGGTATGAATCAAATCTTCCAACTTAATTATAAACAATAAATTTCACACTTTGGTGGTGGGCACAAAACAATAAAAAAAATGTTATGCACTACATTGATAAATTATTGATATCGCCTCACGCGGTGTAGGCGTGGTTGCGAGCTGTTCTTGCCGTTGTCTCTTCTCCAGTTTGCGCTGCTATGAGCACGCGGTGAGCGATGGGCTAACCGTTGCTGGACCGATAGACGTCGTCGACAATAGGCGGTACCTATTACGAGTCAGAAGTGGATGATAACATTTTTAATTTACGAGTATCTTTTACCCTGATTGGATTCTGATTATAGCTGAAGCCGATAAACTAAATTGATAAATATCGTACTCTAATATCTTATTTATTCATTTATCCTTCATGTACTATTTGAGTGAAAATGAATTAAAATGCGTCTCGGATTTTTACTGAAACTACGCTAGACGTATCTTATGTAGTTTGAACGTTATTTCTGCCTCGTTTGGAAATGGTTTAACAGCTTAAATGATATTCTGTTTCTGTAAAACGAATGTTATATGTACAGCGTCTTCTCGGTTTGAGTCGTGTGTTTGCGTGTTTCGTAAATATTTCTGATAAATAAGCTTAACCACGAATGTGTAGTGTCATGGAACTACAAAATGTTCGTTTCCTTATGTATATAAGGATGTATATTATATAAACGGTACAAAAGTAATATCTTAATAATTAAAAGGTGTATTGAACATAAACATCGAAATGGTAACATAAATATGGATATACTTCGTTTAAATCCAACTCCAGTCGATAAAACACGTTTGTACGGAAGACGTAGGAGCAGGTGATACACGGCGGCCAAACTTTATGTTCGGGGCGAGGTTTACCGCTCCTTAATATTTAATATAAAAAAATACAACCAAGACCCGATACGTTGCTATTGCTGCCTTAAAATCACTCACTCGTGTTCCCGCGGACTTCGATCGACTCCAAAAACACGCTCTAGGGTAAAAATATTTATAATTGGAAGGTACCATCCTTAAAGGTACACGCGCTGCAGCAGGCTGCTGAATTATGATTTAATTCCTTTTATCAACAGGAGGCTAGCAAGCAGTTCGAAGTGTAAGGGCTGGACCCAATTTTTTTAAGTCTTGTATCATTATTGACCAATATAAAACCTCTCTATTAAATATATTAATTATAACAGACAGATAGTACACAGACTTTCCAAGTAAAATGTTCGAATGTCTTGTGTCCGTGGGCTAGGGCTTCAATTCAACTTTTTGACTGAACACTAAACACTATCGCAACAAATAAATAAAGCGACGTTTGTATTAATTTTTGGATTGAAGGTTCGTTTTGACGCGATGTTAGCGAGCGAGCGAGCCTGGTTAGCAATCGCAGCACTCGGTTGTACGTTCCCCTAACGAACGACTTTGATCACGACGGCGTGTGGTGCCACCGCAACGTGTTGATTCAGCCGTAATTGCTGGCACACAGTCGCGTAAACATTCTTACGTATTGGCAGCCTGGAGGGCTTTATGTACTAGGGACGACGAGCTCAGTTTCTGGCTTCACACTGACGGGATTCACTTTAATACATATTTACCATTAGTCAATACTATATAGTTTATTTGAACGCCACTATTATTTATGTTCTTAAGCATTATTTTTTTATTGATTATGTGGGTTTCTCGTATACCTACTCTTATAAACAATTTTTCAATAATCTATTGATGCTACCAATCTTTATTTATTCGAGGTATATTTCGCAGATATCCCGAACCTGCCGTACATAAAAACAGGCAACTAAGTATACGGTAAAGGCGCGTCGGTTAAAGTGTATTTACTAATAACGCCGGTGATTGAAGGTGCACGATCCTTGGCACTTGTTCAGAGCCGCGAGCCGCGCGAAACAGTCGTAAACGGGCTCGCAGTGAACCTCTGCGATACACCTTCCGTACCTGTTGTGCCTACCGTACCTACTTTACCTACACTAAGTCCGCGAGACGCAGGGACGAGACGGCTATTAATACTGGATGTGACTAGTCAACAGATGACAAATAGTTTAACTCGCTGTCGGATTTAGACGTCCTTATTATGTTTATTTGGGTTCAGGATTTTCAATAAGTATATTACCGAGCTATTCATATTCTTAACTAGGATTTCGTTTTAATTAGATATTAATTTATCATATGTCATTTTTAATCCAGCCATCAAAAAATTCAGATAGCTATGTAAACTTTCAATGTGGCTTTAAAAGATGTTCGCGAAGGCAGAGTCTTCCAGCGGCCGTATGTCAGCGGCTGTGGCTCGGGCTGGCGTACGGTGGCGATGCGGTCGCCCCCTTCCCCTCTGAATTATTAACACGTGCCATCCAAGAAGTTGAATCGACAGAATTAAAACTTAGCGAGCTCTTTCATATTTCACCTACTTACGTTGTTTTCCCTCTGTTCAACCCATTTAGGAGCCATCCAATTAATGCGGCTCTCCGTCGCGTCGGTACTCGGTACGCTAAGAAAATTTATGTTTTTATATATTCACGTATTTTATTATAACTCGGCTGGGATGCGTCCATTTTCGATTGCAATCGTGAATCACATTAAAAATATTCATCCCAATGGGGTTGTATGTGGTAAATTGCACATCGATGAGGCGGCGGAATGTTTTATGTTTCGATATTAAACGCAAAGAGGTATCGTGCCTCACATTACTCAATCCTCTCGGCTCTCGCCATTCATTTCCAAGACTATCACTGAAGGAGGCCGGTCGGGGAGGTTCGGTGCATCTCGACTGTAACGAATAAAACGGAGGAACTATTTTTCCAATTAACTTTATATTAGTTTCGAAGAAGCGAAAAATTTCCTATTCGCTGTCACGGCGGACCGTGAACCGTCAGCGGACACATGTGCTCAGCTCTGCCCTCCTTGAATAATACACGAACGGTATACCGGGTTGAGATCTTCGCACGTTTTATTGCGGACGATTGGCTACGGAATTTCGTTCGGTGCGGCCGGCGGTCTATTTAAAAATAAATTACGCAAATGTAGGCGCAAGCATTCTATGCAACTCGAATACAAAGATTTAATATTTGCAAAAATAAGGTTTTTCTTAAATATGGAAGATGTTAAGCCTATCTAACCTAAGTTGTCTAACGACCGTGGCACGGCGTTGTGGGCTTAGCAGCGTAAATAATTAAGAGCACTTTTGCGCGCGGCGTCGCTCGCACGGCTCTCGGCGACATCGACGCCGTGTACCGTATAATGCGTTCCGTCTGTTTGAGTCGTCACGAGTACAATGCGCCACAATATGCTAGCGACATTAATAATTTCACTACGATCACAATTTGCTAAACCGACTATTACATGCAGAACCACTTCCACTGTTCTAACTCGTACGTTGATAACAACAAGAATATGACAAACGATCACTTGCCCGATACCTGTCTTTTATATATATATATTATACTTATAAATAAAGCTGGAAAGATTCTTTGTTTGATCCGACTAATTTCAAAACTACTAATTTAAAAATTATTTTTGTGTTGTAATTGTATAGTCCTTTTATCGAGGAAGGTTCTAGGCTGATTTTTATTCATTATATTTTTAATTTTTATAATTGGTACGCGATTGAAACTGCGGGGCACAGCTATATACTTTATAAATAATAACACAAAATCAGTTATATATTTTAGGTTCTAAAATATATATGTAGTTTTCATTCAATGATCTTTTAACGATAAACGCAACTAGTAAAAATATTATACCATTCGGAAGGAGTCTGTAAATATGTCTGTGTACAAGAACCGATTCATGGTTCTATGAATCGCAACTGCTCCGAGCGTGTTCTGTGTCTTAGCGTTGAAACATTCATATTTTTAACGACTAAATGTCTCAGAGAGGTGAAGGCGCGCATTTTTTCAGGCCACACGTTTTCCTACAAAGTTAACATAAGCCGCTCTTGACAAATGCGTCGAGGAATGGTTATTTTGTATACTGTTTCTGTTTTTATTTTACAAAAAAATGTCCTCGTATGTACGATACACTGAGATATATTGTCATAGCTTAAGCCGCGGAACGATTATTTACATCTTTCGTTTTCCGAAGTGTTTCGTGTCACCGTCGTCTATGACAAGGTATTTGCGTTTTAATCGAGCGTCATTTTGTAGCGGCTTCTCGTACGGTTTACTGCACCGTACCGTACACCGTACCGTACACCGCACCGTACACCGCACCGTACACAGCACCGTAAGCTATTTGAAGTCGACGTAGTACTTGCTTAGGAAACGGTTTATATTATAATTTATTGGTAAAAAAAATAATTTTAAAAACTCATCTCGTTCTATTTTTTTTTATTTAATTTAGTGTCTTTTCAATGAAGTTGTTTGTCTTGTCATTAAAAAGACACACCTTGAATTTATTTTGTAAAGAAAAATATTAAATATATACTCCACTAGGGACCCGCCCCGACTTCGCTCGAGTAACAGAGTAAATATTCCTAATAAAAAAACTGTAGTAGGATTGTATAAGCTTTTAGCCACAATGGGCGACAGCAGGACGCGGGGGCGCGCAGGCGGTTGCATCGCGTGTTAGTATGATGGGACCGCTTTAATTTATTTAGTGCGCGATAGTTTTAAAATTTTGATAACTCCTAAGATATTAATTTAAATTGGGTGGTGTAAAGGGCAATTATAATATACATGAAATGCTTAAAGTAAATAACGTATTTAATTTGATAAGGATTAATATCATATCCGTTTCTATAGATTTTCAATTATAACATTATTATGTAACCATTTTTTAAACATTAAAGTGGGTAGACTTTTCTGTAGATCTATAAAAGGGGAACAATTTCACCATACATTATTTTGCTAAAATTCAAAGGGATTTTACAGCGTTTTCGATGAAAGCTCTCAATCGGCTCGGTGTTTTTTCCGACTTTCTCAACAATTATCGTCATATTTCAACAGACAGAAAACATTAATTAATTATACACGTAAACCTTCCTCTTGAATCACTTTATCCATTGGTGAAAACCGTATGAAAATCCGTTCAGTGGTTTTTTAGTTTATCGCGTGCATACAGACAGACAGGAAACGCGGGGGACTTTGTTTTATAATATGTAGTGATAGTGATGATATCGAAGACGTCTACGAGTCGATCGCTTCCCGCCGGTGCAGGTGGCACAGGGCACTACTTAATTACCAAATTAGCTTGACACGACGCGTGTCGGCTGCGGATCGCCCCGATGCCCGTACCTTTAATAGATGTTATCTTGTTCGTGATCTTTAAAAGTTTCTAATATTTAAAGCCCGACTCTCGGCTATCTAGCAGCCGCATTATACCTTAGACGCCCGTCGACTATAAAACGTTCCAAAACGACCTATATTGTATGAACTTTATTGTTTATATTTTACGAACATTTTGTAGTTTTCTTAATTTTATATGATCTTATATATCGTATATATGTAGGTATATATATTATAATATAAAACTACTAAACTCCATCATGACAGTTCTAATAAATAGTTTATTTTCGACGGGTGTGATATGTTGTCGCATAATAATGGAAACTTCAATGAAAGAGAATGAACCATTGTTTTTTTAAATCATAACGATTTTTGTCGATGTAATCAGCTAAAAAAGAGCGCGCAACCTCATCCTCCTCGCCTGATTGATCGCACACCCTTCTGTCCAATAAATATTAAATTTGTTCGAGCAATTTGTCTGTCTCACTTAGTTGCGAGCAAATGATGTATTAATACAGAAGATGCATCGTTCTTCAAGATGTGCGCAGCGGACGTGACGACTGCTTCGAGAGAATTGCGAGTGCAAACAGAGCTAGGTGTGTTTGAAATAGAAATTGCAACTGATATATAATAGAATATTTCATGAGATCCGCAACTAAACGGACGACGACGACGACGACGACGAATGGGGCTGCTGTCTTAAGGAGCTATTATTTTTGGTTCGGTTTTGCGGCTGTTGCACTACTTTAAGCATCTGTTTGTTTTCACAAATTTTTATTAAGAAAATTGTAAACAATAATGCAAATTTAAAAGTAGATGATGTGTGTTTCATCGTAACTTAGGTACACTTGAAGTAGAGAATACATTTTATACCAAACCGTTTTATTGCATTTTCAATACGCTGAAGATGAAATTGTTACCAGGACAAAAGGTTTAAAAGTGCATGTCTATAAAATTGTGGAAGCTATTTTCTACTTGGCCAGTGCGTGCATGCATGTGTGGGTATGTGAGCCGGAGGATGTCTACAAAGCTTATTGGGATCTTTGAAAGTCTTTTGCGAATCCCTCTAGTAATCCTGTTAGCGACGGAGAGCGGTTAGCAAACGATAAAATAACTTTCGTGTCCTGCGAGGCTCGAAACTTAAATTGACAGTTGGCTTTCAAAAAACGATTGTATTATTAACGACTCAAAGCACATTAATTGAAGTGTACTTTATAGTAGCAGTGCTCACGTCGAACTTGAGCCAAGTTTAAACATATGCATTTCGCATACGTTTCACGGACGCGCCCAATGTGTTTAATGCGTGAGGGGTGAGACCAAGAAATATTTTTAAACCTGTCGGAAATGGAGTGCAGAACTGTGTTTGGTGAAATCGGATAGTTAATCTAATTAGTTACCAGTAGGTTGTAACCGACAGCCATGTAGTTAAATAAGGCTTGAATGCACGGAACAAAACAATGCACGCTTGTTTTCTATAAAATTGAATCTATTTTCCGCAAATTTATTGTATTTACTCTGTTCAGTTTTAAATCATAAACCTACGTTAGTAAGACTTTTAGATACCTACCTGAAAAAATCTACGACGATAATACATATATGTATTTAATAAATATTTTTCTCGGCGTCAGAGCTTTTTGCAGGCTCGTCTGGGTAGGTCCCACCCACTCGTAAGATATTCTACAGCAATACTTTGTATTGTTGTGTTCCGGTTTAAAGAGTGAGTGAGCCAGTGTAATTACGGGCACGAGGGAGATAACACCGTAGTATGTACATATCAATTATCACTGCCTGGTGCCTACTGCCTACACAGTACACCGTTGCCGGTTAGATTATTCAATATTGATTATCAATAGAAGCAGCAGAAGTCTTAATCACAATAGGCTTTGTTTGGAAATAAAAAAAAACATCATCAGTTTAAATTGATTATTTTCTTTAAAACAATACGTAGGAATACAATGCAATATAATATTTGTCAAGACTGGACAATTATGTTACACGAGTAGGTGATGTCGTTCGTACAAACAATAAAACAAATAATATAACGGAGGAGTGGATCCGGATTTGGTCAGAAATTGGTTTAGATTTTGATGAAGTCCTGTTTATTTTGCGGTGACTTGCGAGCGACGACGGCGGCAGGGGCGCGGGGCGGGGATGCGATGACAAATAATGTCAATTCTGAATGCAACGCGCTCTGAATTTTCTTTTCTGCCTTAATGTTTAAAGCTAAAACAACTCAAACTAAAAACGCGCAGAATATTTACTTATATGTTTCGTAGTGTAGTGTAGTGTTAGATAGGCCTGTTTCTATTGTTTACCTACTCGTGGTTTAATACTCATTACGAATAGGTAGTCGCAGATACACTATTGCAGCGTATTCTTTAAGTCATGTTGCGAAAATACCGTCGTATGTCTCTTTTTATAAATAAATAAACGGATACGTTACATTCATAACGAAAATGAATACATCTACAAATAATTCATAAAATAAATACAACCACATAATAAGTCAATTTACTTATTGATGTTAATAAATTAAATCCTAGAAATTACATTTAATTCTCAACATAACTCGGTGTAGAAAGGAATTCATAAAGTTCGTTGAAAAGAATTCATAAAGAGAACGCTCGAGGCGCTCAAAAGAGAACAACTTGACTTGTTTAAGGATTAACTCTATCACTACTGAACACATTTTGTAAAAAAAGCCACTTTAACTGTAACACAGACACGCCGATACTGTCTGACGGTTAAGTCATTTAAAACGTAGAATACTATCGGCTCGTTTACATCCCTCTAAGCTAATGATAAGTACTACCGAAGTTTTAATTTAATTATTTACAAAGTGTGTAGTATTTCTCTTAAAACATGTCTTTGTTTGCAAAGCGTGTGTGTTTATAAGCTTGATACGTCTAACTGAAAATAACGAATGTCATGTCATATCATTATTGAATATAATAATATCGTTATCCTATCTTCAGTCAAGCTATGCCCGTTCCTGTTGGCGCCCAAACAGGAACGGAAATACCGAACATATTGTACTTGGTGGCGTTTGTTTATTAATTTAAGCAAACAACGATTTTTAGTACTACGTAGACGACTATCGGGTAGAACGGAAATATTGTGCAACGTTTCGGCTCGCGGCTTCGGTCGCGAGAACCGGAAGTCAAATGAGCAATTCAACACTTTCCTCTCATTATCATTCTATACCGTCGTGTCATGTCGAGTCTCGAAACTGCAAAAAATGTTACCCGATGTCTCATAACGTTACAAAAAGGAGTGTTGCCGGCTATAAATATTAAATTTGGCGTAGTCTCAGTTCGAAGCATCTGGTTCCTACACTAACCGTGATGTTAAAAATTCATCGCCGTGTTATCGTACCGGCTATTGTGGTTCTTGTACGTGTTCGTTAGTATACTCGCTCCTTAAAATGATATTTTGATGATAGCTTTCACAATTCAACTACAGGAAAGCGAAAGATATTTTATATGGTTAGAAAATTGTAAAAAACGAGCCGTCAAACGTAACAAAACCATTCCACTTTACATTATTGATAAAAAATTGTTATGCCTAAAATTAACTCAATGATTAGCTTATGTACAATAATTATGCTATATTTAAGAGTATAGTTAACGATTACTTGTAAGTTACGAGGCTTTTTTTATGATTTTAGCAAAATGGTATTTTTCAAAATATATTTTACTGTCACAAAAACGCTAGATGTATCTTTTTCACATTTAAATGTAGTAAATAGGAAATTAATTTGAATGTGCTCTTACAAACACTTCGACTCGTCATTTTACAACATAAGTATATTAAATGAACCGACCGTTCTGAGTGTAGGTTCTACCGAGAAGGTTCGCCAAGATACTTAGCTGTTCTTCTTTTTAACCACTCATCAAACCATTATCGTACGCATCAGGCTTAGCTCAGCTTGTTCTTATACATAACCTTATTATGAAGATCACGCGGACCGCGGAGTCGTGCGCGACGTTGTTTGTTCTGTACGTAAGCACTGCATATATAATTCACAATTGTCAGAAGATGACACTCGTACAGTATTCGTTCGGAGTTGGCTTTCCGCTTTCGACTAAATATTTCCCGTCGCCGCGGAATCGCTGACAATTCTTTTGAAGTGTTTTTTTTATATATAAGCATGCGATCTATAAATTAAAAGCGTTAACGATGTTTTAATTAAAACACCCCATAATTGACACAAGTGTTACTTTTTTTACGCAAAATAAAAAGGTTTTTATTACTAGAGTACTGATTCCCTTGCTCTGTGGCACTTCTTTGTTCTTGTAACATGCGGTAATGTAGTTAATGTAAGGTAAACTACGCGGCCGACTCCGACATAACTTAATTGCACATAACAAAGGGACTATTTATCGTAATGTACTGAGGCGGTAGTCACCAGAGCTAATTTTATATTAATCAAGAATAAAAAGCAGCTGTGTTCCGGACCAGAATAGTTTACCATCTTCTGTTGTTCTAGAATCACGTTAAAATATTTGGATATTGCGTATGAAGTTAATTAAATTGCATGATGTCCTACTCAATTATGAGTACCTGAGTTTGTTTGTTACTTAAAAATACTTAAGTCTAAACTTCTAAAGGAACATGACAGAACTGTAAGCTTATAAACTAAACTCATGCGATGATAATAACGTCTCTAGAATCACTGAGCTTATTATTTTCTGCGTCATCTACAACGACAGTTTGAAGTTACCAGCGATATGAATGTGGATAATAGAAGCTTCATCGGAGAAGTGGATTCGACAATAAAATAAACGTTCGGAATTAATAACTAGATCTCGCTCTCGATGAAAGTATTATGTTTAAAATTGAGCAAAGTTTATATTTTGAGATGTGTCGAAGAGTCTCTGATATATTATTAAGCAGCGCGCGAGTGTGGGGGTGTGAAAAATTCAACGCCAGCAACCGCGCGGGCGCCGGCTCACCCCGCCCAGGCTCGCCCGGCCGGCTCACCCCGCCCGCTCTCGGGCGCGCTCGGCTCTCTGCGAAACGTGATGCAACTTGTTCGAAATAAATACAATTATTTATTTGCACTTTTCATTTGACGCTTTGACTTCAAACCGCATGTTAAAATTAATTTTGTCGGAATTCAAACCTAAAACTTTTGAACCGAGTAAGAACAAACGGTAAAGGTGGAATCGAGATGATATACTTGCTACGAAATATAATTAACTCGAACTTCAGTTGACTAATTAACAATTTATCAAGTAATTGCGATTACTTATATTTATTGCATTGGAGTCCTAAACAACCGCTCTGTCACCATAACAATAATAATACTGTTGTCGCAGCGTGCCACGAGCAGGATGCTCCTTCTGGTTTGATTATACTTCAATAATTCAGAAGCTCGTGAACGGCTCCGCGAGCGCCGCAGACGAAGGCCGAATGTGCCCTGAGTGTGAACACGTGTGTGAACCTACACTTGCATAATGACGCTTTATTAAAGTGGATTTCAATTATCCGTATACGTTAATTAGGAAAATATTTATGGCTGTAAGTTAATTAATACGAATTCTACTGTGTATTAATAATCGAATTCATTCATTCATGGTTTATTTAACTCCTAACATAATAATAAAATTAAATGTTTATTATATTTATTAAAACGAAAATGCTGTTTCGTGGTTTTAAGAAATCACAACGGACGGACCGGCCGCCCGATCCCACCACTTTCACCCATCGTGGTATTCACATAGAAATTGAATGTTTCATTAAACAAGTTTTCTACGATGAGAATTAATAAGCGTTTCTGGACATTTATGCGAGAACACGTATATTTTGTGGATCAATTTCCGATGGATGTCGATTGTCGACAGCACGCGAATAGGTAAACGCACTGGCGTCGAATGTTCGCTCTTTAATTTAATTAAATTTGATCCGGACCTGTGCACTCTAGCGTCATATTCTATACACCAGTTGTTCGTATCCAAATTTACGGCGTTTACGCGTAGGTATTATTACTATAAACGCTGTTATTTCAGTTAAATCAAAAGTTGTTCGTATAACCCGTACGTATACACCCGAATATACACTTGCGCATCTTTGTATCTCTGATTACTCTGTTGTTGATGGACGCTCAAATTGTATTTTCTCGTCGTTCGAAATAATTTTGATTGACAGTTGAGATGAGTTTTAAAATAAATTAATAGTTTGTACACGGAGTCTTTAATAATAAATAATGACCAAAGTTAAAGCTATTAAAGGTTTAAAATTTTCAATAATACTCGATCAACTGTCGATAAAGATTCACCAAAATGTCAAATATTTGCTTAACAATAAAGCTTATTATATATAATGTTAATATTCGTATGTTCAGGCTACCTACCGTGTGTACATGCATACTACCTATAGCTTTCGCATTGCATCCGTCTATATATGATTAAAAAAAACAACGTACACTGGATTCGATTAGGCTATTATGATCAGTATTGGATTATGATTTTGCAAGATTAAATGCAATATAAATAAATATAAATTAAATGGAATACATTCGTTATTCCGTTTTATTGTAGGTAAAATACGTACAGCTAGTTATGGTGGCCGGGGCCTCGTCGTGCATCGCGTAGAGACAGACACGTCCAAACAATAGTTTCACCTCTCTCTCGTGACGTCACACTTTCGATTCGCGAACTTTCTTGACCTCACTTTCACGGTGTCCTGTCGCAATGTTCATCTATTAAGAAATCTTATGTCCACGCATTATATCTCCGCGACTATGTTAAGTGCGTGTGCATGTGTTGGAACACATACTAACAGCAGGTTCTTAATACGCTACATTCCTATCACAAATGTATAATATACAGATAGTAATTACTATTGTGTTGAATCCTGTCAATAAACTGTTCTAATTGACTTTCAACTATTGGTACCTTACATTGCGGCCTCGCTGAATCAATACATATAAATGACAATCGCAAGTAATCATTTGGTTGTGAATAGTAATTGATGCAACACATCATTATGAAATAATATAATTCCACATTATATACTGAATAATATATATATAAAAGAAATACCAAACCAAACATACATAATAGACAGTTACATATTTTGTATACTAACATTTATTGTAGAACAGCCTGTGAATGTCTTAGCTCGGACCTTTTCTCCTCTTATAAAGAGGTTTTTGGAGCGAAAACCACCAAACTGCTCCAATGCGGGTTGGTGAAATATACATGTGACAGAATTTCAGTGAAATTTGTGTCAGGTTTCCTCGCGATGTTTTCACTTCACCATCAAGCACTAAATGAATTATAAACACACATTAAGCACATAAAATTCAGTGGTACTTGCCCAGGTTTGAACCCACGATCATCGGTTAATTTTTTACGCGTTCTTACCACTGGACCATTTCGGCTTTCACGCTATGTTTATGTAATGAATATCTAAATGAACACAGTTGACTACTTTCAGAAGAATCTGTTACTAGTCATCCAGTGCAGCTGTAATGCCACAGTACAGTTAGCCTGCGGCAACCGACAATGCAATTAAAACATGCTTGCAGAAATAACTCTCTAATCCGTTCGGTTCAACAATTATGCGCGGAAGGTTCGATCATTTTCGACAGTGGCAATGTTGTGTACCTACTTACTTATCGATCGCATTGGCGATAACGACGGCGATAACTTCATTTATACAATACGAATCCAGCTTTCGATTGCTTTATTGCGGTCGACGGTCAACTAATACGTTTTGCATCTACTTTGGCTTAAGCCGATAAGAGGATTATTCAATTAGGAAGATTTATCTCCGCGTCACCTCGCCGCGGTGTTGCGTCCAGCTTTACTAATACTAAAAAATGCAAGTCGCACTCTTCTAAATGGCCACCTTCTCGGTTCGAGTACTAATGTATATTAATTATTGAATAAACGAAGAGCGGCGCCGACTTCATTCCCACTCTCGCTATGTGTTAAAATAGTTCGATATCTCCCGAACGCAACGCGCGACGTTCGTCCCCCCATGCGATCTATGTTCTTACTATCTATGTTTTCTGTAATTATATATTTACATCGTGTTCGCACTTCATCGATCAAATCGAACATCGCCATGCTGTGGTAGTACAGCCGCGAAATTAAATCTAAAGACACGATGTGATCGTTGAAGAAAACTCCAGGGCGAGTTCACCTCCCTACAACTTTAGTTTGCACTTATCGTCAGTTTAATCGTTTTAGAAACTGATACCACGTCTCGGACTGGTCGTGTTTCGCAACTAAACAAATCGAATTATATTAAAGCTTCAAAGCAGGACTTACGAAAACTTGCTTTCACATTCGTAATATTAATTAAGGATGCGTCGCATACGACGACGTGTCGCAATCGATGCTTCTCGCCGAGTCTTGCCGTTTCTCTTGTAGCGATTAAACAAATGCAAGTAGGTGAATATTTACCTACACAGGGAATGGATGATGCAACGATATTTAATGTCACGAGTTTAAACGCCCGCGTCGCAGCGACACGTAACACGAGGATGTTATGCGGATACTCCGCGGGTAGGAGAGAAAGTTGATAGGTCACTAATTCCGCGAACACGTACGTCGAGTGACGAGTCGACGTACGCACTGGTACTTGAAAACGACTCCAAAGATCTTTGTGACTCATTCCGAAGCTCCCAAACCTTCATATTATGAGTACGTTTCAATCTATATAAATAAAATGATAGAGGTCTGCAGTTATGCGTGCATCACGGAAAAACTACTGAATATATTTCAATGAAATTTTCTAAATTTTATTTCTAAGACACTTGGCCCTTATCAAAAGAAAAGAATATTGCATATCTTCATTTAATAAAAAGTTATTAAAGTTTCAAGAAACAACGATTTGTATATGCACTGCGTGTTCAGTGATGTATGTTTAAACAAAGTATATTTCTGCTTGCGATCTTTTTGATGTTTTTTCCTTCGTACATAAGAAAACTTTGTTAATATATCAAGCAACGCGGACGAAGTCGCGGGTATCAGCTAGTACAATATATATTAGGTCATGTTTTTTTTATTGCATAGCAAGGCGGACAAGCATATGGGCCACCTGATGGTAAGTGGTCACCAACGCCCATAGACATTGGCATCGTAAGGTATGTTAACCATCGCTTCCATCGCCAATGCGTCACTCACTCACCCTTCCAACCGGAACACAACAGTAGAAAGTACTGCTGTTTTGCTGCGGTAGAATATCTGATGAGTGGGTGGTACCTAACCAGACGAGCTTGCACTAAGCCCTACCACAAAGTAAAGTCAGTATGTAGTGTTACGAAAACTCGTGCTTTTCGGAAGTAACTTTATTCATAATAACGAGTCTTTATTAATTCTCGAACTAAAAATAATAACAATCCTATACCATTTATTTTACTTGTCTTTATGTTCTGGTTTTGTACTTGAACTTTATTATGTACAATATATGCGGTTACTTTCAAAATAATAACAAGAACTTGCAAATAAATCGCCTAAATGTCACTTCCGCAAGTATCGCTCGGGTTTGCGTGATTGCTGCCCGAAGTATGTATCGACTGTCGCGTCACCAACGGGTCGTCGCATCACATATATTATACTATAAATTTATAAGATATTTAATATTTTCAATTATTATTGCTATTATTATGGAGAGGACTTTGTCCAACAGTGGACGAAGAAAGGATGGTCTAATATTTTATAATATCAATACATGATATTGTTCCGTCGAGGCCCACTTGTACATCAGGTACACGATGAACGTGACGGCGAGACTAACACACTCTTACGTCTGTTGTTAACGCTACAACCCCGTTTGCCGTGTCAGACTTTTCACAGGCATATTAGCACTCGTATATTACTTTAATTAGATGGCAATTCGGCTACTATGTAAAATAGAACGCGGAACGTTTAATTAAGTCTGGTACAATGGCTGAACGGCCTTCCGAGATTCATACAATAAACACAGTTATTATCTATAATAACCTCTCAGAATCTGCCGCTGTCGGAGTGATTGCGTTTAACAATTATTATTATTGTGAAACAAATATACAATAAGAACGTTTTCATTTACATAACCAGTATTGTGGGATTTCTGTGGAGGTTCTGTATACTTGTGGTATATTTACAACTAACTACCTATAGCTAGCCGGTCTAGGTTCCCCATGACAATAATGATGTTCTCGTTTCGAACAAATTCAGAAGCAGCTAAGAGTAAGAACCAACTTGGTCCTCCCGTGCCTCGGAGAACACCTTGGTAAGGTGCTTTATAGGTGCGCTCATACATTAAAAGTGACTAAATATGAAACGAGACTATTATCGCTGAATGATTTCAAAGCTATTTACTAACTTTAATACAAGTTATATGAATGAGAAAGTTAGTTAGTTAGTCACGCGTTTACGTTTCAACGGATCTTCGTACAATTTAGACGTTTCGAACCGGGCCCATTTGACGTAGTTTGAATTTTGAAACATGAACTTATGTATTCCAACGACAACAACTAAGAACGTAATACGGATTCATTTTCATCATGCTTTTAATAAATGCTCATTTTTATATAAACATGTCGTATAGTTCCAACGATACAATCCTCCGAAAGATACGAAACCGAACTCACATCGAGTTCGTACCCGTATCGTGTGGCGCCAGGCAAACACAACTAAGCAGTTAGCCTACCTATATTAAGCGCGTATTACGGTTAAGTATTATTATAAGTTTCGCCCCGCGAGACCTCCACCACCTCGATTCTCTACAAATTGTCTCCTATTGATTGCTGTTTACCGGGCATGCACATCGTGACGACCCTGAAAATATGTCTAGCACGTTATGTGTAGCGAACACGTTTCCCAAGAATGCGCCTGAATTTATTTATGGTGCGTTAGCAAATCAGTTATGAATGCGATAAGCCGTAATGGCCGCTGCAAACTACTTGCAAACAAAAGCCCATGTAATAGCGTTATTCCGACCCGATTTATCTGATGTTCTGGCCGCATCGCCCAAATATATGGACAATATGCGCTAAAATAATATAGATAGAGATGCATACTAGAAGCCACTAGGCTTCTAGTATGCATCTCTCTGTTATTCCTAGTGACTTTCTTACTTGTATCAGAAACTTGTACCGCATAAAATACACTCATTAGAATAGCGTATTTTTCAGGACAAATATTAATTTCAGCACTGAGAAAAAATATTAAGACTAAATGCCCCTTCCTTTTAAAAAAGAGCATATAAAGTATTGACAATTTATATGTAGATTTCATTTCATTCACTGGATTGTCTAATGTTGACCTGCCGCCAAAAACAATATTTCATAAAAAAAGAACATGAGAAAGAAACATTACTTATGACCAGACTAACAAAGCTGCACAAAAGTAAAGTGATTTAAAATTCGGGATCTTTCTTATTTACATTAAAGCCTTAAATAAATACCAATAAGAATTAAAAATAGTTACTGTACAAATCGTGAACGCATGGATTGGTGGCACGAATGCTAGCAGCATTTCCCCTTTGAATCGCAACTCAATTCTCTAGGCGAAAAATGAACCAGCCCTAATATTCGTTTTAATTGTAATGTTAGATATGCTAACCGGGGTTACGTGCGCGGAGCTAAAAGAAAAAAAACGGTTAATTATGTTTGTTTGCATGTACGAAGTATTTCATATGTCAATTTTATTATTATCTATTGTTGTATATTATACACTGAAATTGATGATGAAGACTTCCATGAATTGAAATCGTTTGAAATCGTTCTTTTAATATAAGTATATCCATATGTAAATATTATTTTTGTGCTCTTGATTTTAAATAAACTGTCATCATTCTTATTAAATAGAATCAGGAAAGAAAAGATTTAAAAAACAAAAAGACAAGGACCCGAATTATTTTACTGCATATGGACTAACTAGGTGGGAAGTAGTCACTGGGAAGTGCATAGATATTGACCAACATGACCACCACGGGGACTAAGTCCCTCGCTACTAAGGGAACTAACTACATTTTGATACAAAGTCAAAGAACGACCAGTTATTTTCGTATATATTGTTGAAACTCATCGAAAAATAATATTATTTTGTAACAATTAATGTTATACATACTTGAATAAGTTGTTTATTGTTTAACTTTGTCCAGTATACATACGTAACTATATACATAAATAGACTTACTTATTAATACTGCTATAATATTATTTACATTCATATAAAGGTTTTGGATTCCTATCCGTATTATTTATATAAACGTACCGTTCTTGTTTCAGCTACGACCGCGACCAGCCCTTCACTTTCCAGATCGGCGTCGGCCAAGTCATCAAGGGCTGGGACCAAGGTCTTCTCGACATGTGCGTCGGTGAGTTTACAATGTTGCTTTCCTTATTATCTCGACTGTTTTCGACGGTAATTGCAATGTAATAATCTCTTACTTCCTATCAATGATATGTATGATAAATAAAGACAAACAAAAACATTAAGAATGTTTTAAAGAATAAAGAAGGAAACGTGTTGAATAACCAAGCTTTTAGCGAACAACATAAATTAGTATAAAAGCATCTTTGTTTGCAAAACTGTAATTGTTGCCGAATGTGAAGTTAATAAAGCGATCGGCGATGGCTGCCGCGAGCCTCCGCGAGGGTCATTTGCGTAATATTTACCGCTTTGCGGCGTCATTTCGTGTAACAACGGTAATGAGAACGCCTTTCATCTCTGTAATAACTCCTGTTACCAATACCAACTAGGTTGGTATACACGTTGTAATGTTTTAAACATGGAAGATTAATTTCCTGATTGAATTTTCTACTAGTTCCCGAATACTTCGTGTGATTACAGCACTCATTATATCAATTTGTTAAAATGAAACTTTTTTATGACATCGCTTGTTACATTAAACCCAGACGTAAGTCTCACAGGCTGCGAACTAAGAACTTGTTCATGCATGTTGAATTTAACTAGCACGATGTTAGACCGAAGCCCATTGTGCGAAGTTTCGTAAGCAACGTTGTATACAGAAGTGAGAGGGAATCATGAAAACAGCAAAACTAAACTTGTTGCTCCCGGAATCTGCCGTGTTAACTAGTAGCTGAACTCCGCTACGTGGCGGCCGCGACAAGTTATAATTGTTACTGGCGATAGCGATCCGACGGCCTTTCACACGTGATGATACACACTCGTTTTTTGTTCATTTCTCATATTAGTTTATGCGGAACAACTAATATAATGAATTAACTTATACATTCGTTTTTTTTTTAATATTTTAAAATATAACTAATCCTTTAACATGAACGCCTCCGTACCGTAGATAATACCAAACCCATAATATAATAGGTAATAAGGTCGTGGGCTTAGTTTTTCCATGTAAGCATGAAAAACTTTACATAAATATTCGTTTCCAAAGTCATCGCATACAAAGTCGTCAAACATATTATGTATACCTAAGGCGGGTTCATTTGCACGACTTACTTCAACCGAGCTTTTACATTAATTTAAACCAACTTTTGGATCTTCCATTATCATTCCATAGACAAGTAAGGTATTTTATGTTTTTTGTATTATCTATACAAATATACCTGTTAAACCAGGCAAATACTTGTTGGGCTCGAGCTAAAGGTTCAAGTGCACCGTTAGAAAGTTCTAAGCTTAATAGAAATAACCAAGCAAACAGGCAAACAATTCTTGAATCGTCTTTAACTACAAATATATATTTTATTACTTTCTAGAATACTATAACAATACCCATAATCTGAAGTCTGTGTTTATTCCTTCTGAAGTTAAACAAAAGTTATTATGAGTTCTTACAGTAAATAATACCGAAGCAGTAAAAAAAAAATTAGGGAGAATATATAGTTACGTTTTTTTTTTAAATGAACGTAGCTTAATAGGCAGTCATCATATCTGCCGCGCCGTCGCGCTAGTTGTCCGCGACACAGCGAACGGAATATAAAATGGTTTTAAATTGTCGATGAATCGAACGCGTGATTGTTGAGGATAACGTGACACTATCGGATTTTAAATATTTAACCTAACGCACACAACACTCGCAACCTGCAACTACTGCATAGAAATTAATAACAGGCGCGAATATACATGACTATTCACGAACTCGTCATTCGTGTTTAATATAATTTGCCACTTCACAATTGCCGTACCTGTCACGTTAATTGATGTTGACAAGCAACCGATTCATTCGGGTGATGCTTTCAACTACAACATCTACTTTAATAAGATGTTGAAGACCATTTTTACGTTTTCCTTAAACAATTCATAAAGCAGCTTATTTAAATTCACTTATAATAACCATCATATATTAAAACGAACCTTATGGATACATAGGTACACAAATATTGACACCTCATTAAAACCGGGTTGAGGCAGTAACTGCGAGGAGTCAGCTTATTACGGACCTTACGCACATTTATAAAAACAGCAACATGCGAATAGGCGTTCCAGCAATACACTACAAGACATGGGCTTTTTAGTTCCTTACTAAAGCTGTCAAAAGAGACTTCTGCAACCCTTCTTTCCAATTCTAAGATTTCCATTCCAAATTTTTACAAAGTTCAAGTTCAAGTAGTACGATTAGAATATAGTATATATTATAATTATATAATTAACAAAATATGGATTGTTTTTGAACCTATTTATTATCTACCTTCTGCGGAATTCAATTGTATTGAAATTAATCGTAATTCTTAGTTCTATACTGGAATGTATATAACATTTAGATCTTACTTTTAAAATATTTAAGCACGCTTACCGATAGCTTATGATTAAGACTGAAGGCCCTTATTCTATATTTCAGGCGAGAAACGTAAACTCACAATTCCATCATCCCTCGGCTACGGCGAACGCGGGGCCGGCAACGTGATCCCTCCCCACGCCACCCTCCACTTCGACGTGGAGCTGATCAACATCGGTGACTCTCCACCGACCACCAACGTGTTCAAGGAAATTGACTCCGATAAGGACAACATGCTGTCCAGAGAGGAAGTGAGTATTGACTTAGCGTTCCGAGCGATGGACTCAGACGGCGATAACGAGCTGTCGCGAGAGGAGGTCAGTCATTCTCAGTTTCGTGGTGAAGGGTAGACCCTCGAGCCCCTGGACTCGTTGTAGTAAAGGGACTCTTCGCTTATTATCGATAGTGTTATGCATGGCTTTTTAAGTTAACATCGGTTTATATTTAAACCACAGACTCTTATACGCTATCATATACTTAATAAATATTTAGAACAGAATTTACAATTACAGCAAGTTGCTCAAATGTAAGCGTAAGAGAATTAAATTCGATACACGAAACGAGTTCTCAATTATAACATCTTTTACAATTATATTTATAGCATCGTTTCTTTTGTGCAGGTGAGTGATTATCTCAAGAAGCAAATGATCCCCGCCGACGGTGCGGAGATAAGCGAAGACGTCAAACAGATGCTGGAGAGTCACGACAAGCTCGTTGAAGAAATCTTCCAGCACGAGGACAAGGACAAGAACGGCTTCATTAGCCACGAAGAGTTCTCTGGACCGAAACACGACGAGCTCTAAATTAATTGTAATTAAAACAAACCGCTCCTCAGCTCAAAATATTAGAGCACCTATGTACTCGGCTCTAGCTCTGGGGCACAACTTTTATTATCCATTCGGCTCATTGTCAACACATTATACACTTTGAATAGTCTTTAACGAATTTCTATCTGCTCAAATGGCCCTCTGCCTGTAGCTGAGTTCGTTTATAATAATGTACTGACGGCCTCTAAGACTTACGAGAGCTCCTAGTGTTCTTATACTCATACAAAGTGTACCGTATTAAACCTTCTACTATAGTTCGAGCACAATATCACTTTCAAAGTCCACGGCTCACTGACATCGCTTCGTAGTGTCTGTTGGCGTGCACGGGTTACTTTTCTTTTGAGTTTAATGTACTTAGTATACTTAAGTTGTTGACGAGTCGATGAATTTGTTGTAACATTAAGATAGGTACAAAATATGTAATAAATTTTATATATAAACAAAATCATTTGAACGAATCTTACTTTATAATATTATATAAAAGGTTTCTTAACATAATTATTGAGATGATATATTAATATATTTTTACGGCGGGTTTTATGTCTTATTTTTTATTATTTATTAATTAATGTCAATTTGATAATTTTTTGCGTCTGCAAATGACATTGTGCGTCGCCTTTTTCTTAAGATCTTCAGTCCAAGAAACGTATCAGTTTCCTGGATACTGGTATTGTGGATTTATTGTCACGAAGGAAAGCGACGACTATAGTTTAATATATTTTATTTACATCAATCGTCTCAATTTCTTTTTGTTGTACAAGGCAATAATGTTTGAAAATTCACGATGTTACACGTGGCTGCTAGGACACGTGCTATACAGTAGAAAGCTAAGCATAATTATTGAAAAGAGAAAGGAATGTTTAGTTTACTATTCCTCACTTGTTCAAATAAAACATACTTACTAAGTTTTGCACTTTTATTTACTTACATCTAAGCTCCATCATAGTATCTCAAACGTCCCACAGCCAAAGCACACGGGCAGAACAAATTTTAAAAATATATCATTTTAAACGTAATATCTTGTGTAGAACTACAAAGTAAGGTGCTGCAACCAAGACAACACTGAGCTACGTTGTCGACGACGATAAGGCACCTGTCGACATTGTTCTGAGTAAGCAATCCTTACTTACATTATAGATGCGAATTTAAAGCTTACTTATGTATACAAATAAATGTCTGTTGTTCTTTTAAATGTTACCTACTCAACCGATCTTAATAAAATTTTGCATGAAACATGTACGGGTACATGAAACATATATGGGTACCTAACACCTTGCCTACCACACGCGGTCGAACCGCGGCCGGAATGTATTGAATAATAAGTCAAAAATTACACATTGTTTTTGGACCACCTTAATGGCCAAGGTTGGTGGCGCGGCGGCGATGTTGTTCCCGCGGCTTGTTATTGTTACACTATTACGTTCACAACATGTTTCAACAAGATAGGTTCAGATTTAACGTTAGTGACGACATCTGTATTAAACGTTTGAAAACTAACTTATTACTTATTTTTTTGTTGAACTAAACGAAAACGCTTTACAATTACTTCCTTACTTCTTTTATTCTAAGAAATATTTTAATTCTATGAAAATGATTTACACTTATTTTTAATACTAGTAAATAACGCGCCTTTTGGACTGGTTTAATTATTAATTCTGTCTTTGCATTTTTTGTAAAATCTTTAAGCATAATATATTTAACATTAAAAAATAAAAGATTCTGTTCATTATTGAAGCTTCTCTTCCTTAATCTTACTCGACTGCATAGAGTCAGTAAATCTTTTGTGGGGCAATGCTTACGTTTCTACAACAGGATCTCAGGAAGCGTTCAAAATGCTTGCTAAATTTAAAATAATTGTAAAGTGTATTGTGCGCTATTATTTGTGGTTATTATACAATGAATGAATTTATGAATGATAGCACACCTTGGAAATGAGACGATCGCCGCATGGCTATTTCTTTTTGAAAAATAAATAAAAATAAAAAAAATTGGTTGCCTGTAAAGTCGGTATACGGGCGAAAGTTTTACGTGACAACGACTTTGAGTGGTAAAATAATTTTAATGTGAATATTCATTCGTATAGTAGGAAGAAGGATGAAATAATAGTAACAATTTAAAACATTTATTTATACAAAGAATTATATTTAAAACATTAATTTATACAAAGAATCTCGCACTGAATTTCATATTAACAAAATTTTATTTTTACGAAGGGACGCGTGCCTTTCACTTTTTATGTCTGTCTCTCTCGCTCTTAGGCGGGCTAACCAAACCCGAGTGGAAGGGACGCGTGCCTCTCACTCGCTCTCATTGTGAGCGCATAACGTGAGCGGAGCGTAACGCAGTTTCTTGAAGTGTCACCCGGCAAACCAATTTATAAGACGTTGTCACGTCAAAAGAGACAAAAAAATTCAACCCGTTTCATTCGCCGGTTCTTCTCAGGGCTGGGAGTTTCTTTTCCGAACCGGTAGTAGTTTCCAGTTTGACAATAAGTAAGTGTAATACTTCAATATTGAATACAGTATTTTGAATTTGAATTTAATGTTAATTTACCCAATTATTCATTATCCTATATTAGAGACTGGTGTTGTATCATTATTACAGTTAAAGCAAGTTGGAAAATATATCCAGATGATTGCATCATTAAATTTTATAGTTTTGAATTGTAATTGATGTTCTGTCGTTTTTATGAAGTACATACCTACATCAATGAATACAGACGTTACATAGAAGCGCAGTTCTTAAAGATTTCGTGTGCCGATTCCAAGTGGGGTCTGCCCCCAGTTTAGTTCGTAGTTTGTCGGCTCTGGCGACATTCTCCGTCTCTCTTGCTTTCGTAGTTAAGATACGCTGGGGGAACGTCCGTCTCTCTTGCTCTCGTAGTTAAGATACGCTGGGGAACGTCCATGTCTCTTGCACAGTCCACTCGTAGTTAAGATACGCCGGGGGAGCGACAGCTGCCACAGCGCGCCTGCCATGCTGCCAAGTGGCATTTTGGGTGGCAAAAAATTTGTCTTCAGAGCGCCCATAAGAACTACGCTTCTATGTAACGTCTGTAATCTGTATTCATTGCCTACATAGAGGCCACACTCTATTTGCTATACATACAATGCCTATGCCTGATCCAGTCCCGAGTATGCCTCTGCAACGGTTTGGAAACTTATATATATATACTTATCTTTTAATGAAGAATTATGATACTTACAATAACCCTCAAAGCCTTAATATTTGGACATTAGAGGAACGGCATATGGAAAAAGATGAACTCTTTCTTTTTAAATTACTGAATTTCCATTCTTACTTAGCAATATATTTATTAGGTGTCCTCGCACGCAAACTCGTAAAAAAATTTTGTTCGATGTTCCCAAAACCAATACTAAGACAAGATCGTGTATAATGCACAACAATAAATTCAATGATTATGATTTATTTTATTTGTCATTAAAATAAATTAAATGTAATATTAATTTTCAGTTTAAAAAATACTTTCAGAATAACTTTATCAACTTGGTCATATTTTATATAATTTTAATTAATCCATAGTCTTAAATTCAATTGTTATTTTGTTTTAAATTGTAATTATTATTATTTATTTTTTTATTAATATTTTAGTTATTACTATCCTATGACCTATCAATCTGCTATGTAATGATTTTGATCTAGTTAATTGAAGTGAAGACTTTGTGTTATTTTTTCTGCAATGTGATAATTTTTGTGTGTATTTTATAACTGTTTGTCTTCGAGATCACTCAAAAAATTATTGTACATGGAAAAAAAAAGTTTTACTATTTGTCCAAAGTCAACAAAACGATTTAACAATGACTAAATAACATAATACTTGGGAGAGAAAAATATATGCCGTGTCATTCAACCGGCAAGTGACGTACGACGTATAGCGGCGTTGATGCGACATAAAAGTATACTCGGTTGAAAGACCTGTATACAAGACCGTGTCTCTGACTGAGTAAAATTAATGCTCTGTGATTTAGTTTTAGTCTGTCAAGTGTCAACAAAAACTGACAAGTTGACAATTTCATTTCACCAGCAAGAACGTAAAAGTTTCTGTGAAGCTGTCTGTTCAAGTGTTCAGTCTTCACTCTTCAGTGGTCACTGTTCAGTTTCATATTTTAACCGACTTACGTAGTAGTGCTGCCACTGGTTCCTTAGGTATAATAACGTTGCAATATTATATTATCAATAAATAGTGTTACTATCTTTAAAAACACAGGCTTATGTCCGACATAAAATGATATCTAACAAACGGTTAGTAGCTACTTGTGCCATTATTTTCTGCTGCAATATAGCCCTACTAGGGTTATTTGTAAAATATAACATCGGAGAAAAATGTTACATGACAATCGACGAGCAACAAAAATACCACCCCGTTATACCCGATGACTTTTTAAGTATTGGTATTGATACGTCTGAAATACAGAACTACGATACAGTTAATTTCACTAATACAAGACTCAGGGAGCTAGCTGCAGCTTTGGCTCCGGCGAGACTACGCCTTGGTGGTACCATGTCTGACCGTTTAATTTTTAGTTCAGAGGACATTCCGTTAGCCTCATGTAACCATTGTCCAATGACTGCTGGTACCGAAGCCACCTGTACTGCAATCAAGACACTCTGTAAGCACAAATTTTTACCGTTTTTTATTATGAATGGACAGAAGTGGACAGATATAAATGAGTTCTGTATAAAAACGAATACAAAGCTACTTTTCAGTTTAAATTTATTAATACGCGATGATCATGAATGGAAAAGTCAAAATGCTATTGAAATCTTAGAATACTCAAAACTTAAAAATTTTGACATTGATTGGCAGCTTGGCAATGAACCCAATTCATTCGAGCATGTTTTTAATTTAACTATCAGCCCACAGACCTTGGCTCATGATTACAAAAGGCTTAGAAAGCTACTAAATCATCATGGTTACAAAAAGTCACTATTGGTAGGTCCTGATACTACCAGACCACAAGAACATCAACCTAAATGCCTCAAATACATGGTTGAGTTCCTAGGCAATGGTTCTCATTTTATAAATGTTAGGTCCTGGCATCAGTACTACTTAAATAGCAGAACTGCTACTTTGGAAGATTTTTGGAACCCAGACACCTTTGAATTACTGAGTGAACAAATTAAAATAATGCAAAACCACACCAAGAAATATCATAACATACCAATGTGGCTGACTGAGACAAGTAGTTCCTACGGGGGCGGGGCACCAGGGTTATCAAATTCTTATGCAGGTACCCCTCTCTGGTTAGACAAGCTGGGTTTGTCGGCAAAGTATAATATAACAACTGTAATAAGACAAAGTTTTATTGGAGGCAATTATAGTCTGATTGATAATAAGTTAGAGCCGTTACCTGATTGGTGGGTTAGTGTCTTGTATAAAAGACTAGTGGGAAATAAAGTTTTACATATAAGCTGCAAATGTTCCCGTTTCCAAAGGATATATGCCCATTGTGCAAATAGAAAATACACAAATGATACAACAGCTGTAACCATTTATGCCATTAATTTACAAATGGAAAAAGCAAGGTTCCTTCTTAATGGGACTGCATTTCATGGTGAAGACTTGAACATTGACGAGTATATTATAAGTGCTCCGTCCAATAACAGAAGAACTAAAACAGTACTATTGAATGGCTGGCCACTTTATTATGAATCACCTGTTCCAGAAATGCAACCAAATCATATAAGATATGGTAATCATGTGTCTATGCCGCCATATTCCATTGGATTTTGGGTAATTAAAAACACCTCTTTACAAAACTGCAAGTAATCTGTAATATAATTTCAAATAATATCTGCAAAGTCAGATTATATGAAATTAAGAACAAATTTGTCTCTTATTAGGTTTTTATCCTGTGATTTTTGGAAGCCTTCAATAGTGAGTAATTACAATATACTTAAAACTCATTTTATATGTGAATTTAAATATAAAAACTATGCTTAGCTAGCTTAGTTGTATCGTCCCTTTTTGCTCGAATATAATAAATAAAGGCTACAATTTTGTGGTCTGCTATCTTGCAGTTTACTGTAATCACTTTGATCTCATATACATTTACTTTTCTACTTTCTATACAATATTATAATTCTTATCCCGTTATATCTTTACATTGTTATGGCTACTTTTATAAACTTGTTACTTATAAATTTCAAAAAAATATACATCTAGTTATAAATAAGGAGTTAGCTCTGCATGGTGTAGTATGTTACACAACTTGATAGTTGTTTCATACTAGATACATTATACTTATGATTGTATGTTCTGATTACATAATCTGTCCCGACTGATGTCATCTAGACATGTGCTGACATTATAATTTATTGTTGCTCTTAATGAAACTTGTCAATTGGCAGCGTTGTCCATTGGTCAAGGCAAGTTCTTTGAATGACATTGAATTGCATCTAGAACTAGACTTGGTCTTGATATGTATCTGTTCATTGTAATATTGACTAGACTTGTTGTTAAAATTATATTAAGCTTATCAAATATATTTAAGATTAAAGCGTATGTACATGTTTTGGAAATGTCAGATGGTACTTTAATTTTAAATTTATATCTTTTTTTTTAATTATTGAAAGTAAAATATTTTTTTATAAATAATGAAAAAAAATATTTTTGAGGAATACTGTTAAACATTTATTAAGACAACAATAATTTTCCTTACATAGCAGACATTTTAAACTAAGTAATAAAATGTTGTTAACCATTCATATACCTATAATTCCGCCAAAGTCTCAAGGTCTCAGTGAATGTTTTGTTCGTTAATGTGGATGTTTATAACACATGTTGAGAATGAAACTTACTGATTATAAGTCTTTAGGATAATTGTTTTAGCAGATTGGACAAATTTATAATATTTTATAAAAGTTTGTTTATGTACAAACATGCACACAGCAAACTTAGTGATACTTTAATGATAGAAACTATACACATGTTATTTCACAATTGTTGTCCTTAAAGAATATCTATCGCCACTAATTATTTTGATATTCTATTAAAACATATTAATAAGGTTATGTATAGCTACATCTCAGACTTACCTAACAGAGAGGGATGGTAATACATAACAGGAAATGTTAAAGATAAGTAGCATATGTATTTATAAAGTAATTTTTAAAGAAATATAATGATAGCATAAATTCCAATGAAAATAGGGTGCATATTATGTATTTGAAGCAGATGGCTGTAAATTCGTGAGTTAGTAGTTAAGATAGCTAGAGAAATTACGTAAGTCTATGGATTACTGGCTACTGCATGTATTTATGCTATACTTATAGTCTATCGACCTTATTTCTAAATGTTGTTCAGCGACTGTTTAGTTAAACATTGATTTCTCTCTCTCTCTGTCATTATTGATTTGACATCCGAAAGAAGGAGACACAACATTGCTTAACTAATCACCGGCTAAACAAAGTTTATAAGTAAGGCCGTATAGGAATAATATTTCGTGCACTACTAATGTTGTGATTTGAGGTGCCTAAATGTAAGACTGATTAGATTTATAATATTTTTATTTCTATTATGTTCTTAGAATGTTCAAAACAACCAGTGTTCAATGATTCTGTGCAATCAAGTATATCTATCAGAAGTTAATTATTCCTATTAATATATTAAGAGTTTACCTTAGCAGAATAACATACAAACAAACAATCAAAAAGATGATTTAAGTCGTTGGAAGTAAATACACTCTAGTGTGGATGCTGTTGTGTCTCAATATGATTACAATAGTAACATTTATTCATGTTTCAAGCCATTTTAGTTTATGGTTTAGTTTTAATTAAATGTTTTTTAAGTAGAAATGCAAAGAATATCTATTTTCTCAAATATTATTCAATGAAGATCTGTTTATATAATTGATTGTATTTATAAGAACATATTTTTAGTATATTTTTATTGTCATATAATTGTAATAATATTTATGATCTTAAAAATGTCTTTATTGATTTCTCATAGAATTATATTTTTCCTTTAGTTTTACCATAGTATCCTTAAATGGTAATTTTAGGCAAAATGAGGTATATGGTGTTTTAAAAATTGGTAATCACAGATGATCCCACCGACAATTTACGTCAAGCTTACTTGATAGATTATAAAAGTAAATATCCAACATTATCAGTTATCATGTATGTGTACTGTGTAGTCTGCGATAACCTCTTGTGACCATGTACACCCATATGTAATGGAACTCTAATTTCTTTATACATTATGTTATCTTTATGAATAACTAATTAATACTGGAATAGCAATATGTAGTTGCCAGTGCCCCTTTGTAATTGTGGTTTTGTGCTCTAATTTACCTTTTATATGAAATGCTTAAAAACTTAGCACCACATTATATTAGGTACCTAATTCAAGTTTTAATAACTAAACTTTTTCTTTACTGTATTTATAATTTTATAGTTGTGGCGTTATTTGTTGATTATTTTTATTTAAAAACCAACAAAAACGAACAGCACAAAACGAGGTATTAAAAACTCGTATTAAGAGATTTCACATTTTTCAGTAGGTACTTATATTATATGAGTGTATATTCATAGGTACTTAATAAGAATATGAACAAAGAGGAGGAAAATGTCAATTGTCAAAGCAATTGGACATAATATAGCTTGAGATTTATAAAGTATGTTTACATTTATATTACTTATCAACTACACTAGGCTAGGGCTTGGAATTAATGTATAATGCAGAATGCAACCCAATCTCTAATGGCCAAAATCTTCCAGAGGCTTACTCATGTATGTAAAAGAGCTGAGTGCTTCTTTAAATAAAAGCATTTATCATTTATTTGTATTTTATTGATCTCCTCACCGACGGTGACCGCGGCGTGCAATCTCAACGAAAACTAATCAACTGAGCAGGTGAGATTATAGTGAACAAAACTGTCCTGTCGCTTGTGTACACAGATGCTTCCTCATAATCCAACGGGACGGGGGACCTAACACGTAGCACTAGACTAGACTAGAGCCAGTTGTTTTATTAAAAATATCATTGAATTCAAACTACATAATTATAGATACTTATAATCTCAAGATAAATTCTAAGAATTGTTTGGCCGTTGATTTGAGGATACACCGATTATCATTGATCCCCATATTAACTCAGACTAAAATGTGTCGTTTACGTCGAAGGCAGCCATTTAATATCAATCAACCACCACATATCTTTTACAGTTCCCCACCCTTTCCCTTTCGCATCTATTTTTAAAAGACTACTGTCAATTTAAAAACATGTATATAATATGTATTCTTTGAAATTCGAATGAACATTCTGATGGATGGTGTTCTTGGAACGAAGACTACCTCTCCTCGAGCACATCCTAAAATATATCTTTAGGAATGGTGGGTCATATTGAGGTAAAGCTTCAAGGCTACAAATTAAGTGAACCTACACCTTGCAGTTTGAAAGAGGTGAAAATTCGTCTTCTATAATTTGTTTAGCTCCAAATCCAAAAGAAATTGTTTGGAAACATTATTTACACTGTTTACGTATTAGAAATGTGTTCAGGTTGCTGACTGACTGACTTTTTTGGGGCGGAATTTCCAAAAATTCTTTCTTTGTGTATGCACAACAAGTCACGATGAATACAAAGGAATCAATCATAAACTAGTAAATACTTATAATTTCATTACAATTTTTCAATTAATAGATTCTATTATGAACTAAGTATTCCTTATAGTGCCTATAATGTAATAATCAGCAATCAAAATTAATGAGTCTTTATGCAAATTTTCACGTGAATATATAACGAGTGGTATATCATCCTTAATTTTTTTTTAATCCAAACATATCAGTTTTACTATTAATAACTAAATAGTATATGTACTCCATTTTCGTATTTATTAGGCTATTAACTGGGATTTAATATTATTTATTATTTCAATGTTTAGCGCATGACAATAGTGTTTAAGACATCGTCGCAAATGGTGCGGCGGCATTAGGGAAGAACTAGGGAGCGGTGCGATTAAAACCTTCACGAGTTCGTGCCCGTACTCTTCTCGACATAATCTCTTCTATATTTATTTATTAAAGGGCAGGCTTACGTTGCACTCTCCTGAGTTAAAACCTTAGTTGGAGTACAACTTATCAATTTAGATCCAAGTCTAGACCAGGGAGCTCTATTGTAGTATAATACAACCGTCTGCGCACGTTATACCGCCCCGACTTAGCCAAATTAAGTATAAATAGAAAACACGTAAAAAAAGTCCGGATACTCAATGGATAGAAGAAAATTAGAAAATAAAACAAAAAGACCATTATACTCCGTAAACGTATAGGTATATCCTTGGCAAGTTCTAAAGCTGTAAGTTTTTATTTGGTGTTTTGCTGTAAGCTGTAAGTTTGAGTGTTTTAGTAGATACCAAATAATGATTCTGTATATGAGAATAAATATAAATAAATTTCATCACTGACCATTGAACTTGGCGCTCATTTCACATTTATGTTTTTGATGGGATCGATATATCATTATGATTTTTTTATATAGGCAACGTACCGTAAAATGCCCTAACTTTGCACGGATTTCGAGGTTTTTCAAAATTAATTTGACGTGAGTAGGTAATTCATTAATGACTTGTTAAGACAAAATGGAAATCAAAACTTTGCGCTCCTAGTAAAACAACTCTTGAATAGCCTACACCTCATTCTTTTGAGAAATAAGCTTTGCAAAAGGTAGGCAAAGTTAATGGCATTTCCTCTATTTTGCCTAGGCAATCATGTCGCAGTTAAATTAAATATTTCCTAATAAAACGATTTTGTACTCACAAAGAATTGGGTTAATATTCATACTAAACCATGTCTCAAAATCCAAAACATTTTTATTTCTTTTTTAGAAGGTAGGCAAAGTTAGGCAGGCTTTTTGAGCATTAAGGAGAATCTTTAAGGGCTGTCACCATGGGAAATAAAACAAAAAAAATTAAAAAAAAAATCAAAATATTAGCAGATTTAATCGCACCTTATAAAATAATATTAAAAAATAAGTGTAATCTCTTCCAAATGGGTGGGCACCATCGCGGACACTGGATGTGAAGCATTTTTCAACTTTATTACTAAAATAATTAGGTCGGAAAGTAGTTTTAATTTTTAGAAATGATTTTAGACTTTTTATAAATCAACACAATAAGGCGGGCGGGCGGAATTTATGCTTAAACGATGACAATAGCTAAACCGCTATCTCACTCGCCCATTGCAGATATAAAATTACTGTATATAGTTATGGAAAATCGCAATCGCGTTGTGTCGGCAATTGTTTTTTCGTCGCCTTCGCTTAGTTTTGTAGGATGCCTGTTAGATTTTTCTTGACATTGTTGTTAACTTTATTTAAAATGGTACGTCTGGGAAGCCCAAATTGTTTTTCTGCCTCATATGATGACAGTTTCTTTAATTTTACAAGATCAACGGCGATGTCTAGCATATCGGTAGAGTAAATCACGTAATGCCGATGATTATTTTTGTTTTGAGAAGTAGTGCTTTTCTTGTTTTGAGACCTACCTCTGTAAAAATCAGAGGCACATTTTAGACTTTAGGTATCTAAATACCTGGTATTATATTTATTCCCATATTAATTACCAATGTAAAAGAATGTCAAAAATATTGTCTAATAAATATTATATTATATTTCTATACAATATAATATTTATTACTATACTACAACTTTAAGGTGACAACCCTACCACCAGGCAAAATTTTGTCGGTTATTCATAAAAAGCGACTTACGATTGTTCTTCTCGATTTTACCAACTAAAACTCGCTTTACAAGTGCTAAACATAGATAAAAAGACAGGACTATTTTTCATTTAATATACTCCATAAAACCGGTAATAATACCTTAAAATACTCACACAATGAAATTTTGAAGTGAGCGAAAAAGTCAGGGACCAACATTTTAAAAAATTCTGACGTTCTCTGACATTTGTCATATTTCTTGCAAGAACCAAAAATAAGTATTGCCATGCCTAAATAATCGTGTCATTAACGATAACCTTTAGCTAGAATAGTTTACTAATGAAATTGAAATAAACTGTTTAGGCAAAGTAAGGCTAGGTAGGCCAAATTAGAGCATTTTACGGTACGTAAAATTTATACGCGTTGCGAAAAAAAACCGATGTGAATAGATGGAATTTTCAGGATAACAGTTTCGAAACATTTCATTTTCTTTGCTAGTAACATGGTAGTCTAAATATAAATATTATCTATTACATGATCGATAACTGCTTATGGCATTAAGATTTAAGGACATGACAGTCTGACTGTCGTGACGTCGTGAGTCGTCACTTGTCACTTGTCAGTGACCAGCGTCACTCGTCAGTTCATAGTTGAGGGTTGACTTGAGTTATTGGCTCAATGTAGTCATCGTGGTTAATTCTTCCGTTAGTGCGAAAGCAGTACATCAAGATACACGAAAAAAAACTATCTATATGATTGTACTGATAAAAGGATTTTAGTGGATGGTGATTACTTTTCCGGGTTACGCGCACAACTCTAAAAAATCTATACAAAATGAACAAGTTTCTGCTCCTGTTGTTGGTGGTCACGGCCGGCTTCTGTTACAACAAGAATGAAAGTGTATCAGCAGGTAATAGTATTTCAAAAAGTAATTATTTAGAACATTATTCAAGTATGTATAAGTATCGAAAGTAGTCCACTTTAGATTAGACTTTTAGAAAAATCTGAGGTAATCAATACCGTTGCAGGATGCAACTATATGCGCAGTCGCACTTACAAAGGAGCCATTTTGAGACCCAAGTTCAGCTTCTGCTTATTGATTAAACTGTATGCTAGTTGTTAGCTGTGACCAGTCAATTAATTGTAATACTTATATTGCTATTACTTATTATATGGCCCTATGTATAATGTCATATTCATGCAATTACAATTTAAAATACATCAAACATTCATAAAAAGCATTCATTTAATGTAATATAATATAAGTAATAACAATTTAGTCTGATTTAAATAATATATATTTTATTTTCAAATAGTTGGCATATTGGCAAATATGCCAAATATTAAATTCGAATCAGTAGTTCCTGAGATTAAGTACTATTAAATTTGAATCAGTAGTTCCTGAGATTAGTCGGATCAAACAAATAAACTCTTCAGCTTTATATATTAGTATAGGTTTCATTAAGATGGGCCATTCTTAGATGCACTTTGATTTGACTGCTTCACTCAAGGTTGCCCAGACACAAAATTGTGCACATTTAATATTATAATCTGAAAGTACTGTTGGAGCGGAGCTCTTAAGCAATGCATAATAGTTCATACGAAACTCGGGGGCACCAGAGTATCTGGAAATACCAACAGTCAAAGAAGAAATAGAAATATGGTCTAAAAGCAAAGACTTGAAGAGCACATAAATCAACTGACTATGAAACTTTTAAATACATACTGCATATTTCTATGAAATAAGCAAATAAGAGATGACACATCACTTGATGGGCACTCTCAAAATTTTGGAAACTCAGGTTAAAACTGATTAAACCAAGGGGTTATTTGCTAATATTAAAAAAAATATCGCCCATTATAAATCCCCCATTTGAGCAAGCACCTCAACAATTAGCAAGACAGATTTTATATAAAAATACATATATTTCTACTTTAGATTATAACTTGTGTCATGACATATATTATTCTTACAACCAGCTTTTACTATAGTAAATTGTATAAAGTAACAAAAACATGTGTTTTTATACTTTCAAGTTTATTTTCTCCCTTTTAGAACATTTGCATAAATATCTAAATTATCATTTCAAAAGCTGACATCATTTATTTAGTTATAACATATCTTTTCTTAAAAGGCGTTTGTACTTGCTTCAACTATATTGTTTTTTTTTGCGCTCTAAATGTTCGGACAGCTCTTTTTATATGTTACGAGCAACTTAACTTGTGTAGACGTTGCATTACTACATTTTCATATTAATATTTCAGATGACTTCAAATGCTCCCTTCCAGATGTCACAACAGTTGATGACAACCTTGATATTAGCAGGTTTAGGGCTGACTTCGCGAAAATATCAGAGGTGAGGAAATGTTTTAATTATTAAATGATGCTGGCTCCTTTTTGTTGCTGAGTATGTCTGTCAATAATTTCCATACCTGACATTAAAAATATCTTTATGTCAGGTCAAGTTCCCTGGAGTCATCGGACCTACCAATGAGCAACTTATTTGCAAAATAAAATGCATCGATGGAAACTGGGTAGGCCCGCTTTGTTCTCAAACACCAAGTAAGTATAGTATTATATATGAGGATTTTTTAATCATTTCTTTTTTGTTTAATCAAAAAGAAAAAACCGGACAAGTGCGAGTCGGACTTGCCCACCGAGGGTTCCGTACATTTTTGTAGGTACATATTTTAGGGTTGTGTTTAATTTTCAAAACTTTAAATGAAATAAGCAGGTATGCATAACAGTGCAAACTGTTAGTTCTGTTACATACACCAAAATTATTAGGCACCTACCTATACTTATAAAAAGGGTAAAGGTTTTTTAATTCTGTCATAAAGCGAAAATAATACATCATAAAAATAATTATTTAATTATAATTAAAAATCTGTTTAAACTTGTGCCGATTAAGCCCTTTCATACGATACCCCTACATGAGACATACCATACTACATGAAAAGGTTAATTCAATTCAAAATTTGGACCGCCGTTCTTTGCATAAAGACCCTTTATTTTACGATTTAATTACAAATCTATTGTTTCCAGATTTTTCCCTATACTTGTAGTATAAGACGGTATTACTGGCCAAATTTCATAGTTCTAGGTTAACGGGAAATACCATATGAATTTTGATTTTCTTGAGTGTCGAAATATAAGTTTTTTGAGGAATAAACGGCCGTATCATTTTTTAAGTTCACTTAGAAGTTTGATTTTTTCACAGCTTCAAGAGACCGTAGACTTGAGTATATCGTTTTAATTTCAACTCGATACCCTTCACACATTCCCGAGATAAAGGGTGTTGACGGACAACAAAGTGATCCTATAAGGGTTCCGTTTTTACCTTTTGAGGTACGGAACCCTAAAAATGGTAAATGTTTCAGTAACAGTTAAATAAATTACAGATGGTAGATTCCAGCCCGTCTTCCGTGAATGTCTGTACCGCAATCAAAATCCTTTGGTAGCTGTTGCCTTTAAAAATGACTCTATAATGGTAAGTTAACATTTAAAAAAATACTTGAAATTTCTACTAAAAGTAAATTAGCCTTAATCCTTCGAACTTAAACTTTCAGAGTCAAAGCAACGGGTGAATAATGTACTGGTTAGTCGTTTTAAAGAACTTTTCATTCCACTCATTACTAATGACAACTTTTTAAGTTATGGTGTCGGGTGGTGGTCTTATTGGTAGGAGTATATTTAAATTTTACAAAACTAACATTGAACCGCTTTGTAAACAAAAATATTGTGAAATTAGTATCCCTAGATATGGTATTGTATTACAGATCGATACCTACTTTCCACATGGCTCTGTAATAGTTGCCAGGTGCAAGCATTTTGGCTTGTACAAGCTTACTGGGGAAAACAAGCTAAGATGTGAGAACGGCGAGTGGTCATCAAAGATGCCGCAATGTGTTCCCACCTCTGTGATCACTAACTATACAGGTACCCGCTCACAGGTTTTACACTTCATTAGATAATGCTCTTCTTTCCTTCCGAGTGCCTTTACTCGGTATACAAATATTTCTCACATCAAATTCTTAATATATTTAAGAACAATTTTAAAATATTACCATAGGTGGTGCTCCGCCCACTATCCAGTATATAGCCGTGACCGGTTCTGCTATAGTGGAGCTGAGCGGCGAGCTGTACGTGTATCCAGGAAGCACGGTGTGGCTCGACTGCCTCTGGCCACGATACATGGGCAAGCCGGAATGGAGCTGGACCCAAAGGCAAAAGCACCATGCTGGTAATGACACACACAAAACATTATCCAATATTGTAGGACGGGGGTAAGCGATCGCTGATGATACGTTGTCGTTCCGCAGCGTGGGCCAGCCAGACCGGCGAGACGGACCTGCACTACCGCCTCGTGCTGAGCCACGTCTCCGCCCGCCACAGTGACAGCTACACGTGCACGTCTCCCGCCGGGAACACCAACACGGTCGCCATTAAAGTTGTTAGTGAGTCTTCCTGCATGGCTGTTTAGAGCTTGAGCTTGGTGAAGTAGTAGTTGAGATCGCTGACAGTAGATAGACGGCGACCGAGTCGTCGTGTGCTTTCTAAGTTGTCGTATACGATGTCAGTGTGCAGCTCTCGTTTCTCGTGCAGGTTACGGGTTTGTGTGGTAATGACGAGCTCATGTGCGGTATCCTCTTCGACATGATCGATATTGAAGTAAGTTTATTATAGTTTAGTATTAATCTTTGCTTGTCGTCGTACTGCTACTATACTAATAGTTATCTGTGTGTGGCCTGTGAAGGTGGCGGACACCGAGTGGTTGCGGAGTGAGAAGAACAGGGAAATTATGCGCATCTTGCGGGAGGCCTATTTTCGACCTTGGAAAATGAGTGGCTAATCATGTGCGGCCAGTGGTTACTTTACTTTTATACCGCATATTTAATGAACGCGTGAATCTTAACCGATGATTGTGGGTTCAAACCCGGGCAAGCATCATTGAATTTTCATGTGCTTAATTTGTGTTTATAATAAACAATAAACAACAATAATTCATCTCGTGCTTGAAGGTGAAGGAAAACATCGTGAGGACCTGCATGTGTCAAAATTGCTCTCAAATTCTGCCAAATGTGTATTCCACCGACCCGCGTTTGAGCAGCGTGGTGGAATGAGCTCCAAACTTCTCCTCAAACAGGAGAAGAGGCCTTAGCTCAGCAGTGGGATATTCTCAGGCTTTTACTTTTATTACTTTACTTTACGTTAATATTGAATTTGATTGGAACTGTGTGGTAGTTAGGTACGATTCTATTTCAAGTTTATTGATTAATAATAATAGTTTTGATCTGACGCGAGCCTGCAGGGACTGACGGTGTTGTGTTTCTGCTTCCAGACATAGTTTGTCCGCTGATTAACGTTTCGTCACCCCATGTTCATCAGTTCGCACAAGGCACGCGGCTGGGAAATGCTGTTCACTTCAGCTGCCGGCCGGGCTACCATCTCAATGGTTCTGCTATTGTCAACTGCATGGGTGACGGTGAGCCGCTTTCAATCTGATGGGATATATGACATAACGTTTTCGTGTTTCACGATAGATGTATTATTTCCTCCAGGGCGTTGGTCATCGCAACCTCCTACATGTGTAGAAACATTTTGTCCAGTGCTCCGAACGCTTGGCAACCATCTAAGCGTCGTAGAGTATAATTCTTCTTATGGCGGCCGCGCCGTTTTTGCTTGTTCGTGGGGGTATCGACTCATTGGAGCCCCAGGGCTGGAATGTGAGCTCGACGGACGATGGTCTGGCGAGATGCCGCACTGTATACGTGAGTATATGACATACTAACCTCGCTAATGTCAGAAACATTAGGAACTGCTCTACCGCACTGCTATGTGTGTGTGTGTGTGTGTGTAATGACGAATGCCGCTTACAGCTATCTACTGTCCCGACCCGCTCGTGCCCGAGAGGGGTCGCTTGCTGACGGCGGTGCCGCCCAAGGACGGCAAGTTCCCCGTCGGCGATCTCATCGTATACACGTGTGAACAAGGCTACGAGATCGTTGGTGAATCTTCAATAGTGTGCACTGAAAATGGATTCTGGTCGCATCCCCCACCCTTCTGCTTACCACCTTCGGAAATAAAAAAAGCTGATACTATTTATATAGACAATACGACTCTTGTCAATTTTGAAGAATAAAATATAAAGATGTTTAGTAGACGTACTTTGTATATCTTATTGTAATAAGTATCACTTATTTTCATAAGAATCCTGTTCATAAGAATATCCTTTTATGTCTCCTCCAAAAAATGTCTTCTTAAATTGTATACTGAAATTTATTCTATAAGAAATATTCTTATATTGATTAAATATATACTATGGAAAAAAAATACTATTTTACGAATCGTGTCTAGAAATAAAATGACTAATATATTTAAGTAGCAATTAAAATTATAATAAATATATACTTGTCTAATTTATATTTTGTTTAATATTTCATTTCAAACAAATTTGTACAAACAATATGAAACATCAAAGCCGAGTACATACTAAATTATATTCAACTTTACAGCAAAGGTAACCTGTTCATTGTGACTAATTTTTATAAAAAAATTTGTATGAAAGGAGCAGTTTAATAATAAATAAAGCAATTGAAGTATGAACGTTTTTTAATTTGCATATAAGACGTTAAGGAAGAAATCATTTGATGCATAAGCATTTCATGTTACTATATGCTATCGTCACCGACAAGTTTTGGAGAATTTATTACGACAGAGGTTGTAAGTTAAGTAATCTACTGTATACGACGAGCATTATACCAAACACCCTAAAATGACAATGAAATAAAGAAAATGATTAAACACTAGGTACATTTTCGAATATAATTTATCTAGGATATAGTCATATTCATACACAATTCTTAGGATGCCAGATATACAGGTAGCGTTGCCAGGCATCCGGTTAAATCTATGTCCGGATTTATCCGGACGCTTGGCTTTTTGATTGCGTGGCTTTTGTTAGGCTTTTGATATTTTGCAAACGAGCGAACGCCGAGCGTAGACAAGTCAACAAGAGGGTAATAATCAAACATTTTATATACATACAATATTTTATCGTGCCTATTAATACTCAGACACAATATCCTCAATAATGTAGGGTGTCCGGTCTTTTTACCCAAATGTCCTTTTTATCCAAACTGGCTGGTCTGGTCGGCTATTAGGTTTGGCAACCTGGCAACCCTATACGGACATAGATTGCAGGCATAGATTGACTTACAAAAAAAATTGAGGAAAGAGAAGCTAATAAAGCGTACAGCTTGTGTTGAAGAAGTTTAATAAGATTAGCTCAAGGGTTCAGGTTGAGCCTGCGACTTTTACATTATTAGGAGGCCTTTAAAAAATTGCGCTATATATGCTCATAAATTATGATTATTTGACTTTATTTATCAGAAATATTTTTGAGCATGCACATTTTCAATACTTATAGTATTTTTAATTTATTGAAAACTGTTTTTAAAATGGTCTTTGATATTAATTAAGCGATGATTAGGCTGTATGGTTCAGACTGTTGCCTTAACCAAATGGAGTTAACAATTTAATAAAACGAAAACAACATAATGTCAGAGTTCAGACGGCCGAGGGCTGAAGGTCAAGCCGCCGTCCTGGATTTTATTGATTTGAGTTTGAGCCTGGTTATTGGTGCATGTTCCCATGACGCACAGTGCGCGTCGCGGTTTATGTTGTTTTGCGTTGTTGCCCTCAAATTATATTTCATTACTTATTCTACTTCGAACCGTGAAAAGATAAAGACCGTGTTTCGGAACGCGTAGAATAACTTAGCATTCGTTTTATTTTGTTTTCGCTATGGCTAACTATAAGTCACAAGTGTTTCTTTTTTTAGTCGTCTTCGGGCGATATTTTATCTGCTCTGGTAATTATGAGAGTGCTGTAATGCCACGAATTGCCATTGCAGTTTTAGCTCGGAATAAAGGAAATACTTTACCGTATTTCTTTTCGTGTCTCCGGTTATTGGAATACCCAAAAGAGCGCATTGATATATGGTAAGTATAATAACTTACATAATTAATATAAATAATTTAGTTTATCTACAATTCTACAGCAATGCGGCGATCGCACTGAACCTGCATGGATGAATTATCCCCAGAACATGTCTACACACGTCCTGAAAACGCCATCTTGTTACATGTATACAATTTTTCTTCCTGCCACTCCTGTCACTCGTCATCTCAGTACTTACACCTGCCATACACATAGTTTCTTATGCAATCTATCTACACTTTCTTCGGCCTGCCCCGTCCCCTTCACCCATCCACATTCATACTCTCTCCCTTCTATTAACATGACTTTCCTCTCTCCTCATCACCACTTCAACTTTTCATTTGGTTCTACTTTCAGACTTCCTCTAATATACTTGTTTTTTATCTTGTCTATTTAGTCACACCACACATCCCTCTTAACATTCGCTTCTCTGCCACATGCATTCTTTCTACTTCCTCTTCTTTTGCTGCCCAACATTCAGAACCACAACACATCACAATATCATGTATAAATTACGTAATTGCCTTTCTTTTTTTGAAGCGTATAAAAATCTGTATTTTGCAAACAGGCACTTTATAGCTAGTGGAGTGCCACCCTGTGCTAATATTTATATACTGCAGCTCCAGTAATTTTTTTCTTGGGATAACCACGCATTGTGTGATTGCATTATAACACAGGTCAAAATCGTTCCCATTACTTTTCTGTTGACAAGCTATCTTCAATTCCTTAACTCATTCAACAACACGTTCAGCTGAATATCTTGCCAATCAAGTTTGCACGGTGCCCTGTATCTGGCCATATACAACATTTGTCTCTTATATATTCAAACCTATTTTCTTGTAAACCACAACATAGGTAATATATATAGGTAGGAATACAATAAATAGGAAAAAAATATGAGCCGATATCATAGATAAACATCAATTGCTTCAGTCTTACTTTGTTATTATGTAAATGCCATAAATTTAAATTCATCTATTTAATAATTAAACAACTTTATTAAATAAATATTTCAATTTAGACTTATGAACACAAGAAAATAATCATTGTAAGATTCCTACACCAGTTAGACAATCAATAAGTACAATACTTTTTTATACAATAAATCATGATATATATATATATTATATCTATGACGTTGGGATAGTAGATTTTAGAGACGGAATATATCTAGAATTAAAAACAATAATATACTTAGCTCTCAAAATAACAGTTGACATATATTTTTTGATGGCAGTGATATGACTCCTACGGCCGAATACTGAATCGTCATTCAAAATGAAGTGGGACTTAATTATTTGGAACAAATAATTAAGTCCCACTTCATATTTGAAAGACGTTTCAGTATTCGGCCACTAGTCTTCAATTTCTAAGTATAATATATAGTAATCTCCTCCGTTTCCTCCATTGTGTTTATGATTTAGAATCAATGTTAATTTATTTTTTGTGTATATAAATAGGTATGTTATGTACATAGTGTGGCAATTGGTGGTAGAGCTTATATTATGGAATTAGCTGTTAATAAATATACCTACTAAAATTGAGGGTTTTTAGAAAATAATAAATAATAAGTTGTATAAACTGATTGTCAATTGTACAGGTTAGTTACCAACCCAGAAAAGATTAAATAGAAAAACATTATAAGAAAATAATGTCAGAGGTCATCTGGCCGGGCCGCACGTTCTAGATTTTATTGATTTAAACGTGGAGTCTGGGGTGGGGTGGGTGTTGTGAGGGCGGGATGAGAGGCAGTGCGGTTGCAAGCGCGCGTTGCGCACACGTTACCGGAGGCTGGAGCCGATAGATGCGTTAGTGCTCATTTGCTTTTTAAGCGAAGACCGTGACCGCGTCGAATAACGTTGTATTCATTTTACTTTGAATTAAGATGATCGTTTCTGTGCGTTTTCGCTATGGCTAACTATAAGTCTCAAGTGTTTCTTTTTTTAGTCGTCTTTGGGCGATATTTTATCTGCTCTGGTAATTATGACAGTGCTGTAATGCCGCGAATTGCCATTGCAGTTTTAGCTCGGAATAAAGGTAACAGTTTACCGTATTTCTTGACGTGTCTCCGGTTATTGGGATACCCAAAAGAGCGCATTGACATGTGGTAAGTGTAATAACTTCTAATAGACGATAGAACAAAGATGCCTTTAGATGTCCCACTGCTAACACATCTGCTATATTATGCTTTAGAAGCAGTTCCCCAACACTATATATTTCTTTATCATACAATACTATTGCCCATAACTAATTCTATCCGCAATAATTTTGCTGCGAAAGTTGAGTTTTTTGTCGAATCGTAATGAATGCTGTAAATTATTGATGATCTCGGCCGCATCTAACTTAATCATGCTGTCAATTCAATGTTAAAGTTTATTGTTCCTTGCTCTTCCTCTGATGGAAATATGCTACACGTGATCACTAATCTCTTTATCGATCGCGCCCAACTGAGCGAATTTAGGTCATCTACTGCAATGCGGCGAATGCACTGCGCTTTGCGCACTGCGCTTTGCGCACTGCCTCGTTCGATTGATTCCAGTACAAGTTTACGCAATACGCCATTTTATTGGAGGCATCTTCTAAAATATGTCAATCTGAAGTTTTAATTGAAGGTGCCTTGTTCATATGAGAGGAATATGGCCAGCCCGAAGTGACGAAGACCAGGAGTTCGGTCCGGCCAAGAACACAATTATCCTTCCTTCCACAATTACATCCTAGAATTATATAATACCTACAAATTGAAAATATTTCAACTTTTGTCGACTTATATAATTATGTATATACGTGTGAAGGGATATTAACAGCAGCATAGTTATAATGTTCTAGGAGCTAATTTCATAACGACATACTCGATAATAAACAAGTCTGACTTCCGCCCAGCGACGGGATGGAGTTAAATCTTTGCGCAACAATTGTTGATAGCATTTAGGTAGGAAGTGGGTGATTCTTACGTTGTGTCAACCCAATGTGCTAACATTATAGAACGATGCTATTTTTAAAATAATAATAAGTGAAGTGTCTTCTCAGCACATTGCTGACACTTTATTATTATGAATAGCATACTATTCGTTTATGTTTAACTTTTATCGTAACCGCGTTTGTAGATCGGCTTGAATAATGCGCACGCGACGCGCCTGAACAACAAGCGAGTGAAACGACCTCGTTTTGATAGTTCATGTTTATTTCATAGTAATGTTACTGTTTACTATTAGTGTTATTTCAGTTCAATTGTTATTTACAGGATACAGGCTGAAAATAATATTGACGAGACGGATGAGATAATCCACAAATGGGCTGAAAGGCATAAGGATTCGTACCATTCATTTCACTTACACTCGTTCGTGTCGCCCGAGCCCAAGGACGGTAAAGACGAGGTGAAGGTTTTATGGAATACGGATCAGTACAAACACGTCTGTAAATTGAGAGAGGAGGCGCTGAACTTTGCGCGGGACATCCGGGCTGATTATCTCTTTGTAAGTGGGGAAACAGTAATTATTATTACTAGCGGCAGCGCCGTCACTCGTCACTGGATCGCGTCTTATGGTTGATTTCATTTCCAGATGTTGGACGCGGACGTGATGCTGACGGAACCTGACACTCTAAAGGTTCTCGTCGGTCGCAAATACAAAATTGTATCTCCCATGCTCTTATCCGATGGAATGTATTCCAACTTCTGGTTAGTTGAGTACGAGTACTTCGCTGTCTCCTCGAGTAGTACTCCTCGAGTCTCATCTGAGCTTCGTTTCAGGGCCGGCGACACGAAGGATTACTCCTACGAGAAATCTTCTTACTTTAAGAAGTTCTTTAAAAGAGATATACTTTATCTCGGATGTCACCACGTACCGGCGGTGCACTCCGCGGTTCTGATCTCGCTAACGAACGATTCGTCGCAAAATCTTACCTACTATCCCGAAGGGGATTCGGCGGGCTATATGGACCACGGTGACGACGTCACAAACTTCGCTGCGAGCGCGCACCGCGCAGGTATGTCATCATTTATAAAGGTGTACTTTAGGCACTTGGCGTACAAGGCACATCATGTTTACCGATATAATGTCCTTCCAAAGGTTCCAAGATTATGCTGTGCAACGATCTGCTGTATGGCTTCACCACCATGCCGAACACCGACAGCGAAGCAATAAACGAGGCAAAAAGATTTCTTAACTTGAAAGTGGACGCGCTGGGTAACGAAGTCGAGTTCCCGCTGGACTCTTACCTGAAGAAGTACGTGACGTACCCGAAGCGCTCCAGGCTCGGATGTGATATGGTATACATGATCAATCTCGAACGACGGCCGGCCAGGAAGAAGCTGATGATGAAGACCTTCAAAGAACTGGGAATAGATGTGAAAAGGCTACCCGCCGTAGACGGAGTGTACGTAGAGTCGTTCGCTCACTGCACTTATCGTTGGCGCTACTGCTCTTTAATGAACTTTAATCATTTAATTCCAGAATGCTGAACCACACCACGATGCGACGCTTGAACGTACTGTTTATGCCTGGATACGAAGATCCTTACCACAAGAGGTAATTGGCGTTCGGGTGACGTCACCTCATGACATGACGCCACATGTTTCACTTCGACGATACGTAACGAATTGTTAATTTTCAGACCGATGAAAGCGGGCGAAATAGGATGTTTCCTGAGCCACTACAACATATGGAAGAAGGTAATCTGAGTGGACGGCGACTCTGTCAGCTTTAAAGGGACGTCTCTAATGAAATAGTTTCCACAGATCGTCAGCAGGCGTTACTCTCTGACCATGGTTCTCGAAGACGACGTGCGTTTCGCGCCGAACTTCCGCGAAAACTACTTCAGAATGCTAGTCGAAGCTAAAAGGCTCGATTTTGATTTTATGTGAGTACAACGACACGGCCGACCGTCACGACCTACTCTATATTTACCTTTAACATTGTATTCAACTTGTATTCACTACAATTTCGGAAACCTCATATGTATCTACTGTTGGTTGTCCAAAATAAATAAATAATCGTACATTAAATGTAATAATCGTTGAGATTGATTAATAAACGTCCGGATCCCAAATAATTGTAAAAACGGTAACAAATATATGTTTTCATTAGATATCTGGGAAGGAAGATACTGGAGGACGACGAGGAACGAATCACCGCGCACACGACTCGGCCGGGCTACTCGTACTGGACCGTGGGCTACTTGCTGACCCTGAAGGGAGCCGAGAAGCTTATCGCGGCCAAGCCCCTTCAGAACATGCTGCCCGTCGACGAGTTCCTTCCCATCATGTTCGACCAGCACCCGAAGTGAGTAGCGCCAACATAGACATTTCACCCATTCATGCATACTCAATTCATCGGAGCTGCGTACTCAAAATAACTTTATTTTTCAAGTACGACGTGGAAATCTTACTTCCCGAACCGTGACCTCATCGCTCTCTCCGCGCACCCGCTCCTGGTGCAGCCCACGCACTACACCGGCATGCCGGGCTACGTCAGCGACACGGAGCTGTCCTCGATCGTCAACACGAGGACCTACCTCTCGCGGAGAGATCTTTGAGCACGAGGCCGACGACCCGACGCTTGATACCTTCTGACCGAACCGAACCGAACCGAACCGAACCGAACCGAACAATCCGCTGGCTATGATGATACGGACACGATGTTACGATTTAGCTTATTACGTCCTACCGTTGTCCCCCCTCGTCACTCCCTCCACGGGAAGTAGCTCGTAACTTTAAATTGTCGATGTTACCTGTACTTATTCCAATGTATGGATCGCTCTGATGCGTTGCGTCAGAGGCGACCGTTGGGAACTCTCTATTCTATACTCATAGGGTTAACAGATATGCCGTAACATTATATAATAACACGCCTCTCGGCGATCTCTTCCGCGGCGGGCGGCCTCCCCTTAAACTGTTCAGTCATACGAAATAATGCCAAATTACGCATAAATTATTTATATTCAAATTAACATATTATATCTTTTTATAAATGTCTTATCTATTTTAACTTTTTATTTTGTATATTCTCTATCATGTTATATTTTTATATAAATTTACACAATGACTGATGGTAGTTACTATATGTATATATAAATTGAAATATATTATTTACACTATGTATTTATCAAATGCATTTATAGTCTTAATATCTTACGATAAGTTTAGTTTTCCGAAAGGAGTTGTTAAGTCGGCGAGTACTTACTCGTGTTCCGTCGACCTCGTGCTACGTTTCATTTTGTGCGTTTTTCGTTTGCGTTGCCTTATAGATGGACTTCAACCGCGCCCGAGCCGTGGTTTGCCAAGAGAGTGCACAGTATTATACTCTTATATATTAGTCAATACATATTATAGTGTGGATCGTTGCGACAGAACCGCACAAACTTAAACGTAGAATAGAATAACAACATGATGAAATGTAGTAACGTCAGTCGTTACGCCATTCTTGTATTTTATGTGCCATGTTATAATATGTTCCTAGGTGTTAATTAAATGCAAAATAAAAACCCAACCTGTGTTTCATTTCACCCAACAAGCAAGCATGTGACGTATCTTAACAGCATACAACAGGATATTTACTTTACTAACTTTAGTAGCCTTACCTTAATTAGTGTTTGAAATAACTATATATTAACTAGCGACCCGCCCCCGCTTCGCCCGAGTAGCAGAGTAAATATTCCTAAAAAAGACAGCGGGAGCGCGCAGGCGGTTGCATCGCGCGATAGTATGATCGGTGTGGGACCGCTTGAATTTATTTAGTGCGCGATAGTTTTAATATTACGATAACTCCTAAGATATTAATTTAAACTGGGTGGTGTAAAGGGCAATTATAATACATATACATGAAAGTAAATATCGTATTTAATTTGATAAGGATTAATATAATATCCGTTTTTATAGCTTTCCAATTATCACGTTATTATGTAACCATTTAAATAAAATTATAGTGGGTATAGTTATTTATCCTTAAAAGAAAGACATATGCCATCGCGGACGTTTCTGTAGGTCTATGAAAGGGTAACAATTTCACCATACATTATTTTGTTATAATTCAAAGGGATTTTACAGCGTTTTCGATGAAAGCCCAAACCCAATCGGCTCGTTTTTTTCCGACTTCTTCAACAATTATCGTCATATTTCAACAAATTTACAGAAAACATTAATGAATTATACACGTAAACCTTTCATATCGAATCACTTTATCCACTGGTGGAAACCGTATGAAAATCCGTTCAGTACTTTGTTAGTTTATCGCGTTCATACAGACAGACAGGAAACGCGCGGGACTTTGTTTTATAATATGTACTATGTAGTGATGTACATACATAAGCATAGAATGTTAATTTGAAACTTTGTTCTAGGTTTTTTTAAGTTGTTTGTATTTTATATTTTATTCTTCATTTTAATAATTCTACTTTTATTATTTATTCTATTCTAGTCTAGTAGTATTATGTAGTCTCTAAAATATTGTAGTGTCAGTAAAGTTTATTGTATAGTGTTTTGTATTAAGTTATCAAAGAGAGGTGCAAGGTGCTAATAAAATCCTTTGAACGGAGTTGGAAAACAACAAACAAACACAACACACAAAATTTTGTCTCTTCATAATCAAATATGTCGATGTGTTGAAGAAATAGAGAATACCTGTTGTACTTGTATTCAAGTTTATGGTCATAATAAAATCAGCAGTTGAACCTTTTACATTATCTGTATTTCTAATAATTTTGTACACAATATATTGAGTTGTGATGCCGGTTAAAATAAAACCAAACAATGTTAGCAATAATATTATATTATAGCAAATACAATAATATATTCGTTTCGAAAATATGTTTTTAGAGGGACTTGAGTCAATTAATGAACTTGTTGAGAGGCTGTTGGCTAACAAGGCAAACAAAACAAAATAATATTAAGAACTCATTACGTCACAATTTAGAATCTGCTAATAATTGGAACATAATTTCTATCACTGTTCTCGTAGGCCTCCCGGTCATTCCTCTATGAAGATAAGGGAAGTCGTGACCTTTTGTGTAAGCGACATTATAAGTGTCGAAATGTGCCCATTTGCTGTCACAAACGAACTGTTTTAGAAAGGCGGCACAGTTTGCTGAATCACCGAAGTCATCACGAGCCGTATTTGCTACGTCTGCAGTCTCGCAATCCTTTATACGTTCTTCGTAATACTTCCATAAGGGCATACGCCAGATTCTATCTCCTGTTTGACCACTGGCCGCGGATACATAACAAAACAATTCTTCCGAATTTGTATAGCAAGCACATGCTGCTCCTCCCAATGTGTATATTAGTTCTTTAGACATCGTCCCTATATCAAGAATAGCCTTTGGCCAGTAGTTCCTAGCGTAAACTAAACTGTCTGCGATTAAGAGACGTCCTTCACGTGATGGTACTCTTATGTGAATCGATTTTCCGTGAGCATTTGATACTACATCTCCAAATTTCGGACATCTACCACTAGGCATTAACTCGCATAGAGGTAGAATGCCTCTAATGTTAACCGGTAATTTAAGAATTGCTGCAGCGCGTGTAATTGCCAGAACACAAGCTGCACCTGCCATGTCACCTTTCATTAACATTAAATCTTTCATCGGTTTGAGGTCTAGACTGCCACTATCAAAAGTGACCCCTTTACCGATAAGTACTATAGGTCGAGTGCACTCGTCTGCACCGAAATAACTTATCTCAACGTAGAGAGGTGGTTGAATTGAAGATTTACCAATAGTAACAAAACCTCCCATTTCGTGACTTGCTGCCCAGCCTTGCGTTTTGATTTCGACGTTGATGTTTAATTCACAAAGTAATTCAACAGCTATTTTTGCAAAAGATGTTGGGTTTAAATAATTTGGAGGCATTTCTTGGAGATAACGAGATAAATTTTGAGATTCAGCTTTCAGTGCACCAATTTTCCATCCGTGATAATCACAGTCATCGAAAAGTTCAATTTTAGCATTTGGAAAAATTTCTTTATTTGAAGGACTTTTGTATTCCTGGAATTTCCACGTAGATAGAGTAGCGCCTTCTGCAGCCGCCTCAGCATTACCAAATGATTCCACATGTATAAGAGATGGCTTAAACTTTTGAAGGGCTTGTGCACCTACTCCCGCTGCTATTCTTATAGCTTCTTTGCTTTCGTCTAGTTGTTCAATTGTATTAAATGATAAACATTCAGTTCCGAGACCGGCGACAGCTACGTAGCCGTAAGTACTGTCCAAATCGTAAAATATCCTGTACTCCCCAAGCCGCGGTACCGGTGTCAATTTTAATTGATTCCAAAGTTTGCCACCACATTGTTTGTCATATTTTTGGCCACTTGCCGTTAAAATGGCACCCTCATCTTTAACATTTTCGTTAAAATATACACCAAGAACTAGCCCCTTGTCTCGAATGACGCACAATTTTGGATCGTTCACTCGCTTTGTAGGTCCGACTGACACACAGTCCGACCTAGGTATTTTAAATTGCGATATGTATCTTACATATTTGGTACTACTTCTGTAACGAAACATGTTTGGATTACTTTATTTTATATTAAATAACGAAAAAGTTTAATTTAAAAAAAAAAAAATGAAAGAATGTAACAAAATTTCGGAAAGTACTCTCTGGAACCGTCATTATTTCATCGCCAAATAGATTAAAAGTAAAATCATCATTATTATTTTTATAATGAATTCATAAAACATATAAAAACTTCATCATTATAAAAACATCATTATCACCGAAGTTATTCACAAAAACTCACAAAACACATATTTCACAATACAATCAAATATTCGCACTTTGTCTTTTGAAAATCGTCAAGAAGTCTTCTTTTTCATCCAATGCGGTGTGTATAGGTTAATCCATTCGGGAATATTCTGCGAGATAGTCTCTTGTACTTGACGATAAATGATGAGTATTAATAATGGAATTGCTAATCTTTCATCTTTAAAGAAATATACCCAGAAAGCTAATAGCAATAAACAAACGTCAACCGTGTAATCAATAGCTGACCTAACGTTAACTTTAGCTCTTTCTTCCATTTCTTTATAGTCTATAGGTATCACGACAGTTGCTCGTTCAGTCGTTTTAAGAAGAACACGTGTCTCATTAGGTTGGGGCTTTTCAGTTGTGTGTTGTGGGATAGTAGAATTGAACTTTTCTTTATTATTAGTTATCTTTTGTCTTTCTAAATTATGTTGTTTCGTTTGATGTTGTTCTTGTTTGCCACATGATTGTGAACCCTTCATTTTTATCGAATTGACCTTATTTTCCAGTACTTTTTTAACGACCTTTTTCTTTTTTGCGATATTATGTTTCTTTATATCTTTCTTTGTTTGTTTCTCTGCAACTTCTTTCAGATCGTCTGTGTTTAGGTAGAGAGGCGTAATTGTCTTTTTATGACTACCATACTCTTTTACAATATTACCATAATAATCGATAACTGTTTTGCCTTCGTCACTAAGCTTATCGTCAACCGATTTTACTTTTAACTTTTCTTCATTCGCTTGTGCATTTTGTTGTGAAGGTTTGTCATTTTGTTTTTTGCTGAGCATTTTAGGAAAACTGAAAGGTTTTTGCTTAGTTATTTTACTAAATAAATTTATTTTGTCATCTTTCTTTTGCTTAGTTTGCATAAACTTATCTTCTGTAATAGTTTTAGTTTCAATTGTTTTATTATCTACTCCGTCGCTTTCTCTTTTTTTCAATATGGGTTTCGGTACGAAATTGGGATCCGGTAACGATAAAGGTTTCAAATGTTCAGTTTCAGGTTCCTCTTCTTCTTCTATGGGTTCACTAACCGTTGACGAAGGACGTGTAATTTTGTTTCTTGGATTGTAGGTTTCTTCTTCTTCCATTAATTGACCTTCCCTCTCCAACTCTTCGTTGAGACTATTATCTTCTTCATCCGTATAGTCTCCATCCGTAGACACAGTACTTGCGGTATAATCTTCGTCAAACGACATATGTTGCCATTTGTCTGAACTAATAGAATCCTGGCGTGGCGCTGGACTGAATTTTGTATCCTCGCTGTCAAGTGATTCAGTTTTATCTAAAACTTCGATTGTTTTTAATTTATTTTTAGTCGTATCTGCTGTTGTCTCTTTGACGACTATATCGGCTTTATCGATGCTGTTGGTGCGCGGAATGTGATTTTGTTCAACTGTAAGAGATTTCTCATCTAATTGTTTTTTTTGTTGCTCCTTCAAAGCTACTGCTTTATAAAATCGAGCCATAGCGCGCTCGTGAAGTAACTCCGTTGAACTGACAGCGTTCCGAAGGGGTTTGAAAGGCATCGCACATCGAGAACTTAGCTCCGGGGCCGACAGTGATATCGGTGGCGGCGAAAGCGAGTCTTCTAAATCTAATTGAAACGACTTCCTTTTTTCTGAAAATATAATAATATCGTTTTTAACAGTTTATTTCTATAAATCGATTGATAAAGATTCAATCTATAATTGATTTCACCTCACTACTATATTCTACGAATTAGCTAGCCAACACATCGCTTTAAATGTCAATCAATAGAATTATAAACGTTCTCGTTCTGTAAATAAATATTGATTCATTCATAGTGAGTATGATTTGAGCACGCATTCCTCACGAACATTAACAATAATAGCTTGCCAATAATTGACTAGTAACTTAATAATTATGCAACGCTCTTTACGGCTTGATATACATTGGTACAATTTAAATTCGCAAAAGCGTCAAACTAGTTTGTTATGAGTTCTGTTATCCTAGGGGTTAGTGAATTTTTTACGATGACATTTAGATTCAGACACGAGTAGAGCTTAATAGATTAACGAGCCGTTCAGCACAGTTTTGCTGGAGTATGACGATTCGAACAACGCCAAACATTCTTGGTTAAATATCCCAGACTGACAAATAGGTTGTTTACAGATACCAACGCAATAATAATAATTATAATTAATTAGAATACCTATATAAAACATTTCGCATATTAGTTTGCTAAATAAATATTCGTATTACATAATTATACAGTTTACTACTAAAAATAAATTTAGAACTTATTTTGTCTGTGAGATCAATCTTGTCGAATGAATTAGTTTTTTACTAAATTATATTATATTCTACATATTTAATGTAATTAATTATAAATTATAGGAATTAACATTAAATAAATTTTTACTAAAACAAATGTATAATGCATAAATATGTAATTAATAATATGCCAATGATGACATATATAATCATCGCCTACTGAATGCAGAGGATTATTGATATATTTTTGATTTCAGAAATACATTCGCTTATGTCAAGTTATCGATGTATAAAGGTTAGTCACAGTGGCGCGAACAAGCCTATTCAACACATAAGGAACACCTCGTAAGTAAAGATAATATGACCAAGACATGGTTTGAGTTCCACAACTGTCCCTTGCTCTGTCAGGAGGCGTCCAGTTCGCAATTACAATAGGTTTCAACTGAGACCAGTTACGTCAGTATTTAAATATTCGCATGCTTTTTTACATAGTTCAAACAACAATCTTAAATTTTAGGCGATACAAAATGTATTTAAAGTAAAACGTAAATGTTGGTATACGTGTAATGATAACGTTAAACTTACCGGCTTTCTCGTTTGTTTGCTCGTTATCAGGATATAGCACCAACATGAATTCGTTGCTTGTGGCTTCGCTGGAAACCGTCTCTCGCTTTTGTTTTCTAAGAGGCGCTGGCGAGGCGGTAGCCGCAGCTGATACCTGCGCTGTAGAGGCAGCGGCTCGTTTACGTCTCGGTGCCGGCGACACAGGCAACTCCTCGCCTCCCTCTCGGGTTAGTGCTTCGTTTATAATTCGCGATTCCACAGCTAAGAACTCCATATCCACAGACCGACCAGGAATTTTCACTGGTGCCGATTCTTTACTGGGTGCGCTCATTCCATATGGACTCTCGGCCTTCACGCGAAACTTATACTCACTGCCTTCAATGAGATCGAACAGTGTGACGTTAGTCTTACGGCTCGTAGTCGCCTTCAACCACACGTTCCACCCACTGCGATAGTATTCGACTACATAGTTTCCGATACGACAGCCTCCGTCGTCTTCAGGTGGCTCCCAATCCAAAGTCACCGACTTGTCGACCTGTCGTGTTACTAGTACATTCCTAGGAGCGTCTGGGGGCGCCGTCACGGTCACGAGAAAAGCAGCCGTATCTTCACCGATATTATTCTTCGCATGGACCTGGTACTCGCCGCGGTCTCCTCTACGTGCCGAAATTATTTTTAACATAGAAAACTTTGGTGTATTCGTTATTTGCACGCGATCGTCGACGATTAAAGGCTGCCCGTCGTGGCGCCATTCCACTAGCGGGGTAGGTTTTCCAACTATGGTTGTTTTTAGAAACACCGTTTCGTTTATTTCGTATAGAAGTCCATCTTCGTATTGGCGTGGATAGCGTAGCTTAGGAGCAGCTTCCAGAGACAGTCTCGCTTTGCTCACCGCATGACCAGCACGGTTTGTTGCTGTGCATTTGATTTCTCCTTCGTCACTGGATAGCGTCTGATAAAAAACAAGCACGCTCGATGACTCATTTGTAGATATTGTCGTTCGCCTGCTGCTAAATATTTCATAATCGTCCTTGAACCACGCTATCGTTGGGGGCGGTGACCCCGAAAACGATACTCGGAATTCCGTTTTATCATTTTCGAGTGCAGTGACGTTTTCTATGTGTTGGTGGAATATTGGGGGGTGTTGAACTGGGCTATCAGAATTAACTGTGAGCACATCGGAGAGTTCGCTGTATTCGGAGCGGCCTACTGCATTTATTGCTGCTACTCGGAATTGGTAGCGATGCGGAGGCTCGAGTCCCGTGAGCAGCAGCTCGGGTCGTAGCACGACGGGCGGAGCGGTGCGCACCCAGTCGATCGACCCGAGCCGGTTACACTCCACTTGGTAACCGCGCAGCGGTGCACCACCGTCGTGGGTGGGTGGCGCCCACTTTAATGTTATCGCGTTGGGCTCATCATCCGAATGAAGTGGAATAATGTCCGGCTTACCAGGCGCCGTCGGCCGTCCTGGAATTGAAAACATACATATATAACATATGTATTGATTGTATAAGGAGGCATTTTGACTTGTATAGGTTCTGGATGATTATCCATTCATGATGATGAATATACAGAATACAAATATATAGGTAAAGTTGCCTGAGCGATTGGGTTCGAACCTTTCAATCCATAATAATCTAAACACTGTCAATAACACCATAAAGTATGCATCTTGCCTTGCTGCATAAAGAAATATTGTGAATAAGTCTTATGAAACAAATCGTACGACATCGCCCGATAAATATTTTTGTAAATATTCAATATTTCTTCCCAAAGCAACAGATAACTTAATGTTAATTTTTGGAAAATAATACGCCATTGAAAATATGTTGGGTCAACAGTATTTACAAGTCTGGTTGGTTGATTATCTTTCCTCAAGCCCAGGGCTTTCGATTTGTTTTGGTGTGCCACGCTAGAAAAGTAGCGAGCGGTCTTTTTATAAATAGACATATAGGCTGGGTCTTGGGCCAACGACTAACGCGTGCGGGTCGCGAGTTCATTCGTGGCGAGGGGCAGGTGTGAATGTCCACTAGATATGTCGGAGCACAGTGTGATATTCACCTGCTGACTTCCAGTGGACGTTCTTCCTGGTCTTGTGCGCGGCGTGGGAGGAAGAATGGTTGCCCATGTCGGCGGCGACGCGCGCCGACACACTGAGCGGGCGCCCGCGCACTCCGCCCCCGCCCGCGCTTCATCCCGCCGCGACATCATCTCTGCGCTGGGAATAACTCACCGACTTATTCCCGAACTATTACGAACTCTTATTGATGGTTACCATTAGCTAGGGGCAGAGAGAGACGACGTAATTCTATAACATCTACAACACGCTGTGGATGCAAAGATGAACTAACAGTGCGAATGACTCCCTAACGTTGATACTGTTTAATCAGATACGGATATAAGAATACAGTATTGCGTAACGATGTATGCGTGTGCCTGTAAAATACTTATTGAAATAGTTACTCTGCATACAAATGACTTATTTCTAAGACTAATTCTATTAACATGTACTGAAATATAAAAAATGTTCATCATTCCGCGCCATCTCTCGGAAGAATTGAGAATTGACATGTAGCAAGTGAACCTGTTGAAAGATAGTGTGAAGTAGCTTGTTTGGCGAGTTTTACAGATAAATATGTAGATGGCGGTAGGTGATTGACGCCTGTGTGCCGAGTATGGACTACCAGGTAAAAAATACTATTGTGCATTGTACAAAATGTCTACTAGTCAAATAACTCTTGTTCGAGCAAAACTGTTTAAGGGCTGATGCTTTCTTACATAAAGTGGGCTTATGGCTGGTATATGTGTTACGCCAGGGGCGGATTTTACAATATATAACAATTATATCATGTACTAGCTATGTACAACGGTTTCACCCGCGTATAATTAATAAAAATATAATTAAAAAAATAAGCCTAGAGCCTTCCTCAATAAATTGACTTATACAAAACAATTTTTTTTTTTAAATTATTATAGAGATTAGCCCGATCAAACAAACCAACTCTACTCTATATATTTGTTAAAATTATTTAGTTCGTTCTGCAATGAATTATTAAACACTTGAAGAAAAAACGTTATTATTATATAAATAATTAATGGCCTCCACTTCTTTCTAGCCCCGGGGCCGCCAGACCTCTAAATCCGGCCATGTAGTCAATGGCTTCTATGTCTAAGGGTTTAGTAGTCAAGCTAAATTTGGCCAAAGAGGGTGCATAGAACAGCTCAGTTCGTGGCCGGGCTTGTACTCTGAATCTACTCGTGGTCAGACCACTGGGCTGGCACTGGGCTATCCTTGTGTAGCAGTTAAAATTGGTTCGTGTGTCTAAAAGATGAAACGAACATTACAGCGCGCTTACTGCTAGTTGTTACGACGCATAATTAGGTGCGCTTTCTTTCAATGGCTGGCGTGCGTCGTTATATAATAATAATAACTTCACCGTTAAGACCTTTGCTATATGAATATTAAATGGCGAAACATATCAGATCGACGATATGTGCTATCTTACTCCGAGGATTTGCCTGCGTTACGACCAAGTTGTCTAATGTGTCGCTCGCTCAACAGTCTTGTTTTGCAGTCTCTTAGCGACAAGTTATATGAAACATTGCGCTGATTCTGTTGTGTTTGTGAGCATTTTAATTTTTTAAATTGTTTTATCAATATAGTCATTTTATCAAAACGTGATATAAATTTATTTTTGTTTGGTTCCGATAGGTTCCTGATATAACTAGTTATTACATATTCCTATAATGTTACTGCTAAGTTATTAGCGAATTTATTTGTAAAATTATGTTAACCGAAATAAAAGCAATATGCGTCGCATAGCAAAATTATTTGTATTCTATAATTTGCTTGGTTTATAACATACCTACTTATAACTTGTATTAATTATGATAATTTATTAGATACTATTATATGTAACGAAACGCTCTCGTGGCCGTGTGACGCTGAGTCGTGCGACGACAAGCTTCGCAACTTTGTTCACGACGCGCTGCACGCTGCGGGAACGTGGCCGAGTGGCCGTTTCCCCCTAGACTACTCAGCACTCGATAATTTGTTTATTCCATCAGAAAAACTCTATAAAAAATGTTAAGAAAGACTGTTGTAGCATATGTCCATAATTATAAAGTAAATACACACATTACCGTTCAGTGGCGCCGTCGAACGCAACACAATTAGAGAGAAAAGGTGGTCAGTAGACAAGCGACACCGCTCTCGATTCATTGACGAGGCGAAGATAGTTTGCACAGCCCAGACACAGAGCACTGTCGACGAGCTGCGCGCCGCCAAACGCGCATTACTTCTTCGTTTTTGTATCTGAATAGAACACTAACAAAATATTGTTAGAACCAAGCTACAATAAGTAATCAATCTTTCCTTTATATAGGATTAGGTACTAACTTCACAGCTATTTCGAGAGTATTTATTCATTCCTGTTTGGTAACGAATGATTCATTGTGACTACAGTCGAAAAACGAAAATAGGCGAAATGTAAGCAATGAGTAAATTACATGTAAAAAATTCCTTAATATGATAGGTATTAGTTTAAAATGGAATATATGTGTAAGTGCGACCTACATCCCGCTGGAGCCGCGCCAGGACCGGGAATACCGCAAGGTGACGCCGACCACCGTCGTAGGAGACTGTCGGCAATCGGCATCACGCATGGGGTCCGTCGCCACCAACCACTTCAGCCCTAGCTTTAATTATAGCATTCAAACGCCTTGAACCTCGATGAAGGAAAAATAAGACCATATTGCAATCAGTACTGAATTATACTTTGTCACGTACTCGTTGAAGACAATGCAACCTAATTGTAAGTTCACCAACTCATCTATCGGACAAATTATACGAGTAGATTGTAGATTAATGAATCTTTCCAATGGCGATTATAACTGAGTTGGTGTCCCCGTTTGGTCGTTTCAGTTACACTTTTTTATATACCACTAGTGTCTTATTGTATGTAAGTTACAATAGATGCTTACAATACATATAGCAAACGGTTTTGGTTATAAGTGACGGCCATTCGGTACAAAGTACATATTATCTTTAGGTACAGCGTCTCTTGTAGAAAAAGAGACGCCGGGGACAGTCCGAGCCCCATGCAACGTAGCTAAGCTGGCGAAAGGGTCGTGTCGCCTACATACGCGATAATAATAAAATATTTTGACTTTAATATGAAATCTTATTACTATAATATAATATAATATAATATAATCTCAAAATTGTGCAATATAACGTTTTATTCGGAGAGAAGACACTTTGATATTGTACGTACAGCGGTGACGCAGACTGCATACGATTCAGATGTCATGTACGTAATTGCAACGGACTGATCCTGTTTATGAAATATTTTAGACACATTATTTATTTATAATGCACACCACCCGGTGACGCGGAAAACCAAACAATATACTCTCCACCCATAGACAAGGACTCTGTAGAGGTGGGTACGTCGTACTCGTAACTAACTCGACTTCATCAAGCGAGGAGGTGGAAACACGTCGTTGTCCAGCTGTGGGATAAGCAAGAGCAACAATACTTTACGTCGATAACACTAGGCAGAATGTTATACGAGCAAGGGATCGTCACTCGGGGCCCAGAGCGCAATTTGCATGCTTGTATATCGATAGGCTTAAGTGTTTCTGTACATATCTTTCCTTATTTTGTGCGATCAAAGCCATTTATTAATAATGATTAATCTGACGTTTTCTCTTGACGCGGAAAAAAATATAATCCGAAATGCATCCCTCCCCCGTAAGCGGGGTGCACGTGAGACTAATTGCCACTCAAGTGCCAGCTTACTCGTTGAAATTCCTCTCGGTGTTTATGTACTCTCTCCGTGACCTCGAGGATGTGTATATGATATAGTTTGAATGTTAAAAACATGAAATGCGTACACAATGTTAAAAAGCATAATGATAATCATCTAAGCGATCTAAATAAATACAACCGATAGTACGGCGCGGTTAGGGATCAGTTAGGACTGGACATGGACATCCATTGTTCCGAATGGACAGACTCGGCTCCGCAGGTTCCATCAGACGGTTTCATACAAGTCAGGCGCGAGACTGCCGCGGTATCGACCGGCTCGTTAAGTAAATTATATTTATTACTACATATATAGAATCTTATGGTGTATTCGTTTCGAACAACTTTACGGATATTCAAACTGTGTTCATTTCATAAAATAATACATATATAAAATGATTTCTTATTTTTCATAGAACATCGGCGAACATCAGACCGAGGACGTTGTCGTAGAAACCAGCCAGAGAAAGTCAGTCGCTGACTACTGACAAGTGAGAGTGCGGTGATGATGTGCGACTATGTATGGTAATGATAGGACGGACGGACGGACGGACGGACGGACAGCCGCAGACGACGACGTTACATTTGCATCGCGATTCGCTGTAATGAAGCTGTATTTTAATTTGAATATTATTGAGGTTTAGAATAATTTCATTTTCTTCCATAGAAATTGGGTTTGTATTGTTTCATTTTTGAAATCTAATTATTTCAATTAGGTAAAGAAAGATTCGTTGTACATTTTTTCATTTCTATGGTGTCCTGCTCAAAATAATTTGTATTGTTTTTAAACATATTGTTTAGGTAATTATGAAAATACATTTAACTAAGTTTAGGGTACCTATAAGGAATGAAGTAGTCAGACAATAATACTATGTAGTATGTAGGTTATTTTTAAGATTATTATTTTTCAATCTTATAATAATATTATGTTTACTAAACAACTGAATAAATATTAATATTTAGTAAAGAGAACAAAAACTTAAAAAAAATTAACACTCAGTCCTTGTGTTTCGTGAGTGTCGCGCGCGGGCCGGCCCATTGTCATCAGACTTCTTTGTAATATTTTTCATTTGTCCTGATGTATATAATTAGTTTTTTTTTCATTACCTGCAGGTAACAATTAACGTAAAATAAGTAATCGTTGAAAGAAGTCTTAGAAGAGTTATTATAAACACTTGGAAGCCGCCGGTTACGACACACAATATTCATACTTTCACACAACTTATTATTTTCTATATTTAAATTAGTTCTATTATAATTTCAGACAAGCGAATCATCTCGTAGTTTAGTGCGCAGTTGACCTGATTGCTCTCTCGAGAGACGTTATATCTCATTATATATGATTTGCGCTACGTGGCTCTGTATCTTGCTTATAATTAGAACGCTGAACGAATGTAACAAGAAAATTATAGCTTTTTCTTTAATAGCAAATCAATAACATGACTTTCAGTGAGAGCAGTCTCATTCAGGATCTCATTGCACCCTCGACGTACTTATTTGCTCAGTAAATATTATTATATTAACAATAATGCTACGCCTTATTTTCCTATAGATCAGCACGTAATTAAATAAAATATAGTTAAGTTTTATTTTATGAATTAGTTGCATAAAATCTAGTTTTGCCTTTCATATTGCAGCTTCATATTTACATTTTTCTAATAACCATATTTTTTTTAGAAAACTTGTTTGTTGAATCTCGTGTTATTTTATTTAACTTTAAATGACAGTTCAAAATCTGTCAAAAAATAAGTTTTATTCACTCATTATGCATATGTTGTCACATAGAAAAATGTTACCCCCAAAAAACCATAGATATTTTAAGGAAATCTTTTCCATTTCACTGGCAATATAATAGCCAATAGTTAAGATTGACTTTAGTTAAAACAGACATTGAAAAACGAAATTGCCGTTTGACAATTAGTTAACAACTTAACTATGGTTAATCTAGCAAATTGTCAAACGGCATTTGACTACGGATCAAAAAACCGGCCCTAAGGTTTAGGGGCTTAAGGCCGGTTTTAATATTAATGTCCATAACACAAAAAACGATAATGGCAGTTGTCATTATCATCCCCGGGGACAAATGCTCAGGAGACTATATTACACTTGATTAGATAGATAACACATGCCCTATTATACTGGGGCCATACTAGTGGGAAATGCCGTTAATTATCGCGATGATGGACGTTTACCGTAGGTGTAGCCATGACATAACGCGATAATTCGACAACGGCATTCACAGTGCCGTTTGACGTTAGGCGATAGCTCATGTGGCGGTACATCGTAAAAATTAACGCGAGAACTAAGGCGCTGAAGCGGCCACACTACGTGACTACGAATCTCACTGTGCACCGTGAGCGCGACGGGATCGCACGTGTCTTCGTGAATAACGTGCTATGGCTATGGAGTGGAGTAACGATGAAGTGATTGCATTTCTCGAGATTCTGCAAACAATGCCATGTTAGTGTGATCCCAGACTGCAAAAGTTCCAAGAATCGTACATCGCAAGATGATGCTTGGCGACATTTATCAAATTATTACCCTTTAAAGCAAACTATTGAAGAAGTTAATAAGAAGAAGGGAAGCCTAATGGGATATTATATAACACATTTAAACATATCGTTATTCTTAGTTCGGTAATGATAAAGTATGTTCATGTCATAAAAATGTACACTCATCAAATGCAGAGTAGCACCGCCAACATTCGTCTTGCTTGAAATTCAAGGAACATTGGCGCCAATTTTATCGCCAAGAATGGGTATTCACGTTGACCGTTGCAACAGTAGCCACTCACTTTAACACGCGTTAATTTTTAACGCGATATATAACGCATACAATTGGCATTGTCGTTTCCCGCAGCGTGGCCCCAGCATTAGGAGCGGACACTGAATAACAAAGTTTATGATTTTCTTTTTTGTTAAACATTTTTTACAAATACTTCATGACTTTAAGGGGGGGGGGGGATGTTGGCTCTTTATTTGAAAATCTAACGACCCGTACACATTTATAATGTATAGTGAGTACTTCGGGATGGTACAAACCGAAGGGGATGAAATTAGCTCAGCTTATTTGCTACTCAGTATTAATCATTAAGTAGATAATAATAAAGGTGTTCGTTTTCATAATTTATTTCAGTAAAATACTGCGAACAAGTAAAACAATACGACACGCGTTTGGGCGAAATCAATAGTTTAAGAAAAGATTAAGTTTTCGCGCTTCATTGCGTATTGGTTACGTGCAATAATTCCAATAATTTTATAAAGCCATGTTCCTCCTTGACTGTAAGTCGGTGATGGCATTATAAGAATTTTGACGGCATTAAAGGCTGCAGAATTGTTATCACGATTTGTTTATAGCAATATTGAAAATGATAATTTGGCGATGGCGATGGCTTTACACAATAGTATTTAGAAACTTAATATGTAAAAAATGAAAAAATATATGGACATATTACTACTTGGTGGTAGAGCTTTGTGCAAGCTCGTCTGGGTAGGTACCACCCACTCATCAGATATTCTACCGCAAAATAGTAGTACTTGCTATTATTGTGTTCCGGTTTTAAGGGTGAGTGAGCCAGTGTAATTACAGGCACAAGGGACATAACATCTTAGTTCCCTAGGTTGGTAGCGCATTAGCATGTTTTTTTAAAGAAATGTATAATACTACTGTTTATGGGCGTTGGTGACCACTTGCCATAAGTTCGTCCGCCAACCTATGCTATAAAAAAATTGTCACTTATTACGTACAATTTGTATTTTAATTTATCTCTATTTTGTTTTTCTCTATTGTACCTATCTATATGTAGGCAACATTTTCATTATATAAAAACAGCAAATTTCCGCGGCACACAATTACTTTGTATAATTACAGTTTGATTACTATAATAATTTATTATTTACTTTAATTATCACACACAAAATTACAACATTTATTATGATTCCTATGCAGCATGTGCAAGGGGCGACTGTTGTCGAACGAAAGACCCTCAGCTCTGTCGAGCGCTGCATGTTATGGGGTTTCAGTGGGGGGCTTGACAGTTGCATGTGCTTCATTAAAAACAAGTCAAATACATACTAATAAAAACAGGAGATTGATTATTTTCTACAAAATGATTTGTATGACGTACGCTTAGTATGACGTGTTTTTTACTTCCCTTGGATGTCAGAACGTATTCCACAGTATCTCCATGGAAATACAAACGCGATACAAATATTTACAAACTAAGAAAAACCATAATGGACTTGTATTGTAATAATAATTAATGTTTTAATATTCACAAAGGTCGTGTTCACGTAATATGAGTCTCGTCTACTCGGACAGAACGTTCCGGTTCAGTTTATGTTACGAGCACGTTCCTCGGGCTTCGCTCCACTGCCGCTGCAGACGTCATACGATTAGCTCCAAACTCCTTTACTATACTATAACCGGAGGCGTAGTGGTCACCTTCACAGCCTTCGTATTCACAGCCTTGTTCCATACGCGTAATGCGCTTATAGAACAACACCGTCAGGGAGCACTTTTCGATCGCGTACACATTTGAACGGACTCAACTACGTCTCGAACGAATCCTCTGTGTTGCGCGTGCAGTACGAGTCAGGTTCAATTATTATTACTTAAATTATTGTAAACGGGTCGATTTTAAAAAGTTATTCGATATTGTTATAACAGCTAGATATAGTTAGTAACAGCCTGTGAATGTCCCACTGCTGGGCTAAGGCCTATTCTCCTCTTTGTGAGGAGAAGGTTTTGGAGCTTATTCCACCACGCTGCTACAATGCTGGTTGGTGGAATACAGATGTGGCCGAATTTGAGTGAAATTTGACACATGCAGGTTTCCTCACGATGTTTTCCTTCAACGTCAAACGTCAAACACGAAATGAATGAATTACACAAATTAAGCACATGATAATTCAGTGCTGCTTGCCCCGTGCCCGGGTTTGAACCCACAATCATCGGTTAAGATTCGCGCGTTCTAGCCACTGGTCCATATCGGCCACTCTGTACTTACACATAAAGCAATTATGTTTGTATTTATTAAAAACATGTCTGCGGGTCCCTCCCTCTGCGTATTTTGATGTTGAAAACTAATTATCGACAATTTCGACTCCAAACTAATTTAGTCTAACTAACGACATCGTGCTACTGCGCTGTACAATTAACTGTATTAACGCGGGTATTAGTTTCCATTAGGTACGGTTTGCTACATATTTTTCATAATTTAACTGCAATGCATACAAGTAAGTTACATATAGCTAATATATATTTTAATTATAAGATGTTTTCTTTGAGGTCGAGGTGTGCTGTCAGACTTGTTTGGGTATTATAATTTATTCGCTACATTTTCGGAGAGTCTAAGCGTGAACATACAACACGAGCATGGTACAAAATAAGTGCTCGACTGCTCGTGCTTATAATTTCATTGTTTTGCATAATTTCTGCGTATAATAATATCAAGCAGTTTACGTTTGTAAACTCGTATAATAAATATTAGCGTAATGCAAATTTACTGCACCAAGTGTTTCGACTTAATTTTGCATCTATTCTTGTCCGAAAAGCTTGTTATTTTAAATAATAGACTAATTTTCCTCACGAATATGAATAACTTTAGCAATGATTTTATTAATGTTGTTTTGGGCCTAAAATATCAAATCGTCTAACAACTCATCCGGTTGCCTTACAACGTGGGACATGCGGATGGTAGAGACGCAAACGTAGAAAACTTTCGGTGCCCTCCAAACCGAAACACAAGCATGCAATAAATGGTCCTCGCATTTTGCAATCACGTCATTGAAAGTATAAGAAGCATATTATACAATTTACTATTATTCGTACTGTTCACGTTTACACTTCACTAATTTATCTGATTCATTCGAAACTGTAGCTGTCGTTAATGGTGCGGTAGATGAAGTGCGACTCCTGTCAAGAGTCTTTAAATTATATTATTTGTAGAAGTAAATAAAATGAGGGAGGGGCGGCGGCAAGGCGGGCGCGGACTCTGGCCGAAGGGTAGTAGTTATTATTTGTCTCGTGTGAAATTGTTTCATTTTTTGTTATGCTTGTGGTAATTCTATGTTTAGTTTTCAATATAATATTGGAAGGGAAAAGTTAAATGTAGTTTTATTTTAATTCGGTACAATGAATGTCGCCTTCTCGGACCACCTTTATACCTTTGTAACAAGTATCTCGCACAGAAAACTTTTCGGATGTTCGTAGGAAGGCAAGCATGCATAAGTATTTTCTTTGAGCCCGCGGCACAACTGAGATCACATCAGTTTAGTGCACGTTACAATGTTACGTTAAAATGGATTGTCCATTCAAAATATATAATTGTATCTGTAATTTGTTATTACAATTTACATTGTCACTCATGGACTGGCTGGTCGATATCTGGAGTTTGTATAAAAAACACAACAGACAACAAAGAGTGTTAAAGTTACACGAGATTGTTGAAAGGGCCTTCGCAAAAGGTGCTATAAAGTATTTTACCGCTAAACGTCGAGTTAGATTATCTCGGGCGTTCACAACTGAACAGTCGGCAGTCGCTGTTCGCACTTGGCTAGATTATAAATACACCACATATTTAATCTAAATGATAATTAGTCTCTCGAGTATCGAATTTGCAATATTTTTATTTATAATTCAACTAAGTACTGTTGATTTAACAATCATCAAAATAATCTAGAAATTAATAATGAGCAAAGTGTTCGTGAATACATGTTGTAATAAATTTAGTTTTAGAGGACCGCTGTAGAACAACGCACAAGTACTTGAACGTTTGCCAAGCTAAAGGGGCAATATTCCAATTGGAAGACTGGAATCTTTGAAGGAAAAATTCCAGTGCAGTCCTTGATTTTTTTATATCTAAGTATATACATATTTTTTTAATTTATGTCAAATCATTGATGAGTTATTCAGCCAAATGTAACTAACACGAACCTACTCAATAATACTTTTCATCTATTTTATATTTATAACTTTTAATATGATGTTAACTACATAATATAAGCCTTCCATTTGCCGCCTTAAGAGGCGGAGGTAGTTAATGTTAAAATTAATATTAAATCTTTGTTTTATAATCCGGGCTGCACATCGGCCCCACCACGAGTTTTCTCTATTCCCACGATATCTCTCTAAAAGCTTTATGCGCGGAGAGATTAAATATGAAACAATAATCGGCAATACATTAAAGGATTACAATTAGGCTTTAGTCAGTGGACCGCTCCTTTATTTTTATTTATCGGAAAATGCGCACTCGAATTGAATAATTCAAATGCTATATAACTTTGTACGTGTTCATTTATGTCATAAAGCTAAGCTTATAGTGATAAAACTGTAGCGACTAAAGTGGTAGAACATCGAACTTACAACAGCTCAATTCTTTACCGTTTCTGTTTGAGCAAAAACTATTAAATTCGTAATGACGGTTGCGGGTAAAGGTTTGGTTGACAGCTCTGTTACTGACTATCCCGACTGCCCAGTCAGTTTTCGAATGTAAAGATTATGTACATTTTTAATAGTCGTATTATCTGATCCGACTAGTAAAATCTTTTAAAATCCTTTTGTTGCAACCTAAATACTCCTTACTAATGTATAACACAACTGAATATATTTCGAGTGTCTCACTTTGTAAGTATAAAGTAAATAATTACTAAAACAATTATATGCAAATGAGAGTTGTATGTGTCAAACTGAAAGCGAAGTCAAACAAAAACAAATCTTGAACTCGAAGTGGAGATAGCTAGCGCGCCGGGCTCCGTGCGGGTACATACACACATACACAGCGACGTAGATACATACACCTGCTCAGCGCGCTTATACACAAAGTGTATAGACGTGAGTGTTGTGTGAAGGTAATTAAGGAAATGTTTACGCGATGTTGATTGCGAAACTTTACTCAGTGATAATGGAATTGAATTATTATCAAGTCCCTGGTCGAGATCAGCGGCGTCAGTCGTAGTGTTATTGTGTGACGGTGTCATGAGGTAACTAACGTCTTATAAACGTCGGCTTTATATGACTTGAGCCGATTTCCATCGGCGTGTTTGTGGAATACAAAAAAACAACACTTTTCTTTAGTTCGGTTCTCTGTACACGAAGCACTTGGCAAGAGTTTTTATTGTCGACTCAATTAGAAGCGATCTGTTTTATTACTGGAACGAATATAGAGATATGATGCATGCAGACCAAAAATATTTAGCTTAGACGGCGCATCGAGTATTTAAAATCACCTTATGAAACATATGTATGATTTCAGAACAATTGCAATGCAAGGCGATCGTGTGTCTAACAAACAAACTAACGTAAATTGCTATTTATAGAGTAATAATTAATTAAATATCTCGAAATGACAAATGACTGCCGCTGTCTCTCTTATGATGACGTCAGCTCCGCTTATTGATCCGCTTATTCATCTCATTGACTGTGGCACAAGGTTTGATTAAAAACAAAAAGTAAGCCTTTCCCATTGACACTGATCCTCTTGTTATCAATACTGGAGGGAACATGGTAATGTATCTCTTAGTATTTAGCTGCAACGGATTATTATAGACCACTGATGTTGAGGATGACCGAAATAAAGTGAATATTTTTAGGTATTAATATATATTCTAAGCTTCAGCGGAGCACGCCCTATTTTTTTTAGCTCTGTCGTATGTAAAATTATTATTTTTTATTTTATTTCGTTAAAGAAACAAACAGTACAAAGAAACACATTTAAATAAAATACAAAGATAAAACATTGACCAATACAGTTTCCAAAAGTAAATAATACATAATAATGCGAACAAAAGAAAAAAGAAGTGTAAATTACAAAATAATCTAAATCAAAAATTAAAATAAAATGTGGCAATTTAAATTTATGCATACTATAGATTTGCGATACTGCTCAATCGTTTATTTTTCAATAAAGTAATGTTTTAAACATCCAGGTGTTGAAGAGCTCAAATTAGACTTCTTATTTCAACTTAAAAACAGAAATGGCTCAGGGTACTATTCGAAGGGGTACTATTCGAATGGAAGGCATAAAGATAAGCTTATTCCTTCAAAATTTGATATTCTAAAATAATAAGATACAACCTGTTTGAACATATTTCAAGTTTAATATAATCAATTATTTTCAGTTAAGTCTAAAGTACTCTTATAAGCAGAGGTGTATACAAGACGAGCACTGCCCTTGACGACAAACGTACTCGTAAAGCTCTATTCGAATTGATTCCTGTGCCGAGCGGCTCGAAAGCGAGGGTCGTTTTACTAACGAAAGTGTTGCAGTGTCATTCGGAACACAATAAACTAGACAGGTAACTTGATCTCATTTACCAACTCAACAGATTGCAAATGTAAGCGACGTAATTAGCTGTCTTCCCTGAGCTGAGCTGCGGTCGACCTACTTGATCAAGTATTTATCGACAAAAGTTGTGGCAAAATTCGGTAATTACCTTAATTCTTAGTATTATGTGATTTGTGCCAAGTTTCGTTAAGATTTGTATTTAAAGCAAATCAAGCAGTCAAACACATCAATTATTTATTGCAGCGTGCTGACGGACAGAAGTTATTTTTGTGTCGTAGTTTTGTTGGATACGCCAAAAACGTTTCGAGATGAACTATGATTTATGATAAGAGTAATAAACGTATGCAGACATACTGGACAGAGCCAAATAATCACGTATTAATGAAACGAAATCAAAAATCATACATTTATTAAGGCATTGATATTTGATTCTTTATTTCTTTATTCTAATCTTTTATTATTATTAACTAGATATGAGTTCGCAGTCAGAGTTAATTTGTAAGTCGTTTCGGGTTTTTCGTGTCGCGGTAATATTGTTAAACTGTTGTGTAGTTAACAAGGTTCACAATGTGTATACTGACTACTGAGTCGCTGATCGGGCAATCTATGTCAAAAATAGATACTAAACGCTATATAATATTTATAATCTATTCGTGGAGTCATTAACATGAGATCACTCAAAGTACATATCTTGCCCCAGGAAGGTTGTATTTACGAAGATTGCTGAAAGAATAGCGTTGTATATTAATCTTCACTTGTCGTGACGGGTTCGAGTAGGATTGTGAATTCGTGATATTGTGTATTGTGTTAAAGATATAATGAAGGGAATTTCGATCTTGAAGATTATACATAGATACCTGGCAAGCTACCTCTACATACTAAGCCGTTTGAGAAACCAACTGCTATTAAAATAACCAAACATTATTAATCGAGCATTATCAGTATGAGCCAGCCGATCAAAACTTCTCGTTAGAACGACGCATGAATTATTATTGAATCTTATTACAGTTTTACCATCCTCTCACCATAGACTACGAGAGAAACGTCTTCATGAAAATAAATTAACGTTTAAGCACAGACTTTCATTTAACTGCAATATTTTTACGTGTTCCGCGCTAAAACATAATTCGGCTATTTCCAATGTCAGCAAATCGAACTGCGAACAGATGCAAAAGATAAACCGTGAGATAAAGAAACAAATATAAACGATTACTCACGACAGCTCTCACATAACATATTCTAAAATCTAATCGATGTGTTTTGTATTATCTCTGTAGTTCTCTATAGTTATGTAAGTTTGCTGAAGTATCGCCGTATGTATCGGATCATATAAATTGTATAAAATAAAAAACATCCGATATATAAAATGCAGTTTCACGGATGTAAGTCGGTTGCCAGCTGGTTCGTAGGCGGCCGGCCGGCCGATATTTTGGGCGAAAATCTGAAAAACAGCCGTCGCCCACGAACGCTCAGAGATGCGATTGCTGACTCCACCCTTCTGGTATTCGTGAGTAACGGCTTTGCGTAATACAGGTGATTTATTTTGGGAACTACAGGGGATTATCGACATTACATCTCTTGATTTTAAGGCGCTTTTACTGCTCGCATCATAAACTAACAATGAAGGATAGAAAAATCTAGTATTCGATTGCCTGCATCGATGTTCTTCTGGATCATTTTCGTAACGTAAATATTTTTGCACTGTGTCGTATGCAGACAACGTACGTCGACTAATATTGCGCAATATTTTTGCTCAGTAAACATCGAGAAGATATGTCGAATAAGAGCTGTAAGATATTACGCAAACACAAATACATACGACGTCTATATTTTAATTTTAATAACTTACTCGAGTGGTAACTTGTCACCGTCAAAATTGTCAACTGAAACCATAAAGAAAGAGCTTTATGTAAATCGAATAAGATTTCATCTGAACTGAGAGCTTCAATATTCTTAAATCCAAATTAAGATATGATAGTGTCATAATTGTAACACGATGCCATGTTGCGAGCACGTAGCGGCTCCAATATAGACGTGTTTTTATTAATATCTCACGTAGTCGCGGACCGCAGTTCCACACTCGCACTCACCTGCGCTCCGCCCACTCCGATCAGGACTGGAGCGAAAATATACATCTCCACTTTCATTACAATTTTATCATTTTCAGCATTTTGAAAAAACGGTCTCTCGACTTCTCAAAATGTAGGTCTGTGACAGGTCCGTGCACGGGTGTATAATATAGCCATAAACATATTATGGAAAAATCAGAAAATAATCTCGTACGTCTTCTTTCTATAAATGAATATCAACAATCATGATGAATGAATAAGTAACATGTACATCAATTCATTTTTGTTGTCTGATTATATTTTTGTAATTCTTAATCACTTAATATTTATTTTGTTTCCCGAGCCTAGTTAGTGATATTATTTAAGGTAACATGTTCATTACTTGCATTGGGGGAGGCTGAAATTTGTTTTGGTATCGAAAATTGACACAAAACCGACTTTTTTCACTACGAATCTATGTCGGTCTTACCCCCCTAGTGTTTTTTAAGAAACCAAAGACGCGAAGGGTGTGCTTACATGCTTCAAGATTCCATAAGTCATGGATTTTATGGGAAATCGTCTCCCCCGATGTAATATCGCTTATGATGCAATGAACAACTTCACGGAGAAAAAAAATTACAACCTAACAACAACCTTTATACCACCATATTATTTACATGCTTTGAATATTAGACTTTCATACCGAAAAATTAAAAATAGTGACACAAACAACCGTGAACGTGCCGAGTGGTGGCGAGAACGTTAACTCTATTCATCTATTGAATCGGAATTCCGATATTTGGTTGTAAAATCAAACTATCCTCCTTTCGCGAACGAGTAAAACGGACTTAATATTTTATTTAATTTATTGCTCATGAGCTAACTGTCATCTTCACACAAACCTAGCAACAAGATATTAAGATAACTACTAAGATATTAACTTTCTTTAATATGGTGGAACTCGTACACATAGGTACACATAGGTACTAAATACATTTAACACAACAGAAATAAACCAAGCGCTGTGATAGTCTTAAATTTTTCGATTTGGCACGGCGTCAGTTGGTCATTGTGTGCCTTTACGACGGCATGTAGCGATACTCCTGCGACCTGCATAGAGCAGAGCTGACCGTCTGCGGCGCTTCGTCTGACACGAAACATGTCTGGGTACTGGGCGACGGCCAAGTGTCTCCTCGTAAATTGCTTCGGCCTAATCAACAAATTGCACGATTTGTATTTGGAATGTTTGGTATGGTAATTGGCACTCGCCCTTCTTGCCAACACCCTTTATGTCGATAGTATTTATTTACATCGACATTGGATAGCTCGGATTGCTATTATATATTATTACTTTAGCTCGTTTCAGTTCGTTCGTTCGTATGTCAGTTAATTAAATTTGATGACAATTATCAGGAACAAGTGATTGGGTTTCATTAGTAACAAAAACCCCAAGTTCAAATGGAAAGCTGCGCTGACTGAAAACACTAACTATAAAAATATTGTTTTTCTGTAAGCGACGTATCGCGTTCTGGGAAATGAGATTGTTCACGAGTATATTTGGAAAACAGTATCTTGTTTCGTAATGTTGAATTTGTACGCGATCAGAATAATAACAAATAATATAGATAATGCATATTTTCTTCGTTCAACATCGTTTCAGTGGCACTACGTTCACTCCATATTACACACTACTCGCCTCGGTCGCTCACATGGGTCGCATCACTCGCATCCGACTAGGTCAACGGGAATCGATGAAAAACTGTTTACGATGCGTCGGCAATATTTAAAGGTCGCTTTGTTATAAGGTCGTTTTATTATACATTTTAAGTATTTTGAAACGGTTTGCTATATTTATGTCAGGGATAATTCTCTTTCTAATACTATTGTTATAATTAAAAAATATATTTATGCGCTTGTAATAACAAAATTGCACTCTGACCCCGCCTACAGATACCGAAGCATATAAAAAAACAGGTAAATAAAGGAGAAAATAATAAAAAAATACACCTAATCAGTCATCAGTACAGCTGTCACATAAAAATATGCCATTTCTTTCATAAGGTATGCATTTTTCGTGACTCCATTACTTGCATAATTGCATTGGATCAAATCATCAACCGGCTGTTCGTTAATTTTCATACAATACTCTCCACAAAAATAGCACGTAAATTTTTCATCATTATTTTGGTCCTTAGATCCTTTAGCTTTAATAATTTTGATAATTTTAAAATTTATGTTTGTTGTAGCAATTTTGATAGTTTTGGTTCTTTTGGTCAATCTTCTTCAATATTTCTCAATAATTTGGTACATTTAAGAAAATTAGCTATTTTTCATCCATTACAGGAGTGCTAAATCACCAACTTTTTCATTTTTTAGTCAACTTTTTGTAAAAATAAAAATAATATGCATTGAAAATTTCTTATCGATCGGAAACTGGCAAATGTGTTAAATGTAACTAGCAAGATTTCATTACCGACAGACAAACAGAGCAGTAAAAATTCAATAAAAACTATTAAAATACATACCGGGCCAAATGAACACCTATTGGATGTTGGCTGTGAATTCGGTGTCCACTTTGCCCGTGTTGACTTTGCCCAGCGGGTCATGCAAGTTCCCAATGTAACTAGAAATATTTCAGCAAGAAAATATGCATTTCTAAGATAGAACCAAGCCAATACAGTAATACTATATAAACATGAGTAATTACAGAATAACGTTACTTGAAAAGTCGTAAGTGCTGTTCACGTCTTAATTTTTTAGTTGCGCTGAAGGGCGCGGGGAGCACCTCGTGACGCGATGGGAGTGCACTAGGGCCTGCCGTTTCTAAATAATGGAGGGTATCCGCTTCGCATGGGCTGTCCACTTTGCCCGGCCTTACCTACTTATGAATCAAGCGCTACCGCTGTTCCAGTAGATGTTAGTTTATTCTGTTGAATTTGATATACATAATGAAATATTGAAGTTAAAATTGCGGTCAGTTCGACGTGACATATTCGCCGCTAAAAATCGATGTTGCACATTCTCTACAATACTTTTATTAAAAATCACATAATTTTCATTACTTACGATAAGCTACGATTATATTTAAATAAATAAAGACATCGTGTTTTTTTCAAGCATGCACACCGCACTGAGCACCTGTGGCCTACGAGTGCACCCCTATCCTCTCCCCCCCGCTGCACTCAAAAATAGCTCATAATTATGTGTCACACGGCTGACGGCACTGAGATCATATTAAAATCGCTTATGTGAACATCATACAAGATGTGAGCGCAAGTGATGCATCAATGCTTCTTTATACGTACGATGATATATATACTCTATTAGTGGAAGAAATTTCCAAAATCCCACTAACTACCAGGAAGGTACCACCGGCTCATCAGTTATTCTATCGCTAACCAGCATATCTTTGCTGCGCTTTAAAGGTGAGTGCTTTCCACCTAGCCGGAGGGCGTCCTACGCTACCGTGAGCACTAGAGCAGTGCTGATGATCAGTTGATAAGTTTGAAAGTTAAAGCGTAACAAACAGATAAACAAACAAAGACAGTTTTGCATTTATAATATTAGATGTCTTAGTATTAGTCACAAATGAAATGCAGATGATATACGCTTTAAGCTAGTCTGTATAACTTCACGCCGCATCCTCAAGGAGTCGAGCAGTCAGCCAGTCAACTTGTCTAGCAAATTACAGGCAACGTCTTTCATTGAACTGCAAGCACTTTTTGTCAACTCGGATTTATTTTGAGCGGACTTCGAAATAAGAAGGAGGTTATCATTTCGTCAGATCTATTTTTATTTGTCTTCGTTGCCAGTCAACAGATTTAAAAGTTTTCTTGTTTTAATATTTTTTCCTCATTAATGATACCTGGATGCTGTAATCTCACAAAAAAATCAAGAAAAATAATCCTAAAATTTGGGATAATTAAGAAAAACTACGGATTTCGTCACTGGTTTATTTTATTAAAGAAACCTTTATTACCATTACAATTTGTATTGGTTTTCTCAAATTATTTATAATTTGTTTCCATACCCATAAATGATGATGTTTCACATCTGCCGGTCACCTCATCACCTTCTATTCACCCGACAGTCGCATGCAGTCAAAGAAGTATCATTGTATAATTATTTAAAAGCATTTAAAATAACCAATTAGTCAGTCTGCTACAGTAACAGTTAAGGCACGAAACTTATCAAAGAACTACGTTGACGACGACGAGCCGGTTGGCGTGGTTGGTAAGACACTTGCCTTTCGCGCCGCAGGTCGTGGGTTCGATTCCCACCCAGGACAGACATTTGTGTGCATGAACATGTCTGTTTGTCTTGTGTCTGGGTGTAATTATATATTATAAGTATGTATTTACGAAAGAAAACTAGTATATGTAAGTATATCAGTTGTCTGCTTTCCATAGTACGAGCTCTGCTTAGTTTGGGATCAGATGGCCGTGTGTGAATAATGTCCCAGGATATATATATATAACTATAAAGTGTAACAATACATTAAGTATTAGGCCTGTTTGGTTTTCACCATAACACCCAACGCGGCGCGCAGCGGTGGTTCTCGTGTACATTGACTTGACGAGCTGCAAACGGCTCTGTTGTGCAGTTATGTTCTGTGTGAACAAACTTCGTATCTCCCTTGGGGAGTTCACTACACCACCGACTCCGACTTACGGTGTTCCGAACCGAAGTAACCTTCTAATTAATTGCTTATCAGAATTGATACTACAAATTTGATTATTAATTTTCTGTTCGTTTCTGGAAAGTCGTATAAACGGAAGGAAGAACGAAGACACGTAATGGGTTCAGTCTACATAAGCTACTTGGTGCTGTTAAAGGTGCTTAGGCTCAATTCCGTATTGTACGTGACATACAATTTCTGAAGGCATGCTCGCTTATTTACAACTTACAACAGTGCTAGTTATATATAATTGAAGCTCCGAAAAGTTTGTATTGATTCATTAAAACCGTCCGTTCGGTGCAACATAGACCAATTTACTCGAGGACCACATTCTCTCATCGAAATACATAATTATATCCGAACATCAATTAAAATGATTCGTTTAATTAAACGGGACCTTTGTGTACTTTATTGTAGCAGGATAAGTGTTATTGTGATATCAGGTGTAAAATTGTCATCTAGGTGGAAAATGTTGCCAATATTTTTGAACATATTCTCTTTAACAAGAGAAGTATGTACCTAAAAAATTAGTATAATAAGAAGTAGTAAAAATGTTTCTGTGTGGGTCCATCGGCATATAGGATGAAAGTTCTACTTCTGCTTAAAAACAAATCAAAATTTTAATCATAAAATCAAACAAGCTCGGAGTTAGTACGAGTACGTTGGCAGTTTGGTAGCGTTAATTCAAATTCAAATTCAAATATGTTTATTCAATGTTGAAGTGTTACACTTTCTTATTGATTGTCATAAATCTACCGCCGGTTCGGAAATAAACCTCAGACTTGAGAAGAACCGGCGAAAGAAACTCAGCGGGATTATTTTTTTTCAGCTCATTTTTTCAAATATTTATATATTATATAATAACAATACAATAATAATATTCTTCTTTATTTGAAACAGCCTGGGGGCGCTCGTTTCATTCCCAAGGTGTGTAATCATCTAAAAAGTCATTGATTGTATAATATCCTTTAACACACAAACGTTCCTTAATAATCCTTTTAAATTACACAATTGAATATTTTTGAACGCTTTTTGGGATCCTGTTGTAAAAACGTATACATTGTCCCATAAAGACTTACTGTGTAATCTAGTAACAGTTGTTGTTGTCAGAACAGGTTGTAAGTTTATAATTGTTCCTGGTGTTAACAGTATGTACGTCACAATTTCTGGGAAAATCTTTTATGTTTTTGCGTACATACATAACATTATCAAATATATATTGAGAAGCGACAGTCATAATCATAATTTCTTTGAATTTATATCTTAATGAATCTTTCCCGTGGTAAGAGGTTAGTACAGCGTTCGACCTGGTCATCCTATCGTGATATGGGGAGTTCACCTCTGTTTGCGCACACACTAGTTCGCTCAGCTACCTCTATTATTTCCCTCTGGCCCAGTTAGTTAGACGTAGCAACCATTAAGCGCGGCCGACAAGCAGTAGGAGGACTTCATTCATTCTCTCTAAAACCAGTTAATTAGCTGGAATTGTGACCACCTATCATCAGATGGCCCATATGCTCGTCCGTCCGTATACTTCGATAAAAAGTAACAACACTTAAATCCATAGCTACGTATAACCAGTTACGGTTACAGTAATAAGTGACTAATGTACATTAACTTCTTATTTAAAACTAACTGTGCCCCGCGGCTTCACCCGCGTATAATCATCACTACATATTATAATACAAAGTCCCCCGCGTTTCCTGTCTGTATGAACGCGATAAACTAAAAAACTACAGAACGGATTTTCATACGTTTTTCACCAGTGGATAAAGTGATTCAATGGGAAGGTTTACAATTCGTTAATGTATTCTACGATATGATACGATAACTGTTGAAAAATGAGCCGATTGGGAGCTTTCATCGAAAACGCTGTAAAATCCTTTGAATTATAACAAAATAATGTATTGTGAAATTGTTCCCCTTTCATAGAAAGTCTGTGAGTGCATATGTCTATCTTTTAAGGATAGCTTACTATATCCACTTTAATGTTTAACAAAATGGCTACATAATAATGTTATTCGACTGCATAGAGTCAGTAACTCTTTTGTGGGGCAATGTGTACGTTTCTACAACTGGATCCCAGAAAGCGTTCAAAATACTACAGTTGCTAAATTGAAAAAAATTGTAAAGGATCGCTTGTGTGCTAAAGGTTATTTATACAATTAATGAATTTGTGGAGATAGCACACCTTGGGAATGAGACGATCGCCGCTAAAAGCCAAAAAAAAGATAAAAAAAGTCCACAAAAAATCTTCTCAGGGCTGGGTATTTCTTTTCCGAACCGGTAGTAGTTTCCAGTTTGACAATCAATAAGTAAGTGTAATCTTCAATATTGAATAAAGTATTTTGAATTTTGTAATAATTGGAAAGCTATAAAAACGGTTACGATATTAATCCTCAACATTCATTCATTCATCCTCCATTTTCATATTTTTTTAAAAGTTCAGGCGGCTGGCTGACTCATAACCCCTATATGCAGCTAACGGTTATTTTCCAGCTCAGTATGATGTTGACTATCCATGTAAAAAGGTTTCAGCCGGCGTACTATTACTTTTTTTTCTTCTTAAATTCCCAACTTTCGCACTCTCCCACAACCAAAACCACGCGCGTGCGCGAGCTGACGATCGGTTTGCTTATTACCTATATAAGATCTACTATCTATGTGAATATCAGCCGGCTTACTATGACTTTTGTAAATGCAACGCTACCTCCCGGACCATCTGCTCTCAATTTTCATCAAGATTGGCCAAGCCGTTCTTGAGTTATAAGATGATGACATACCGACAGACAGACAGACACAGACAAAAATGAAAAAAATATAGTTTAATGTCACTGCGTCATAAACTATTATTTATCACAAAATTAGGTGAAAACAATAAATGTACAGACAGAACCAATAGATTTATATAGTAGGATAGAAACTTGTGAAATGTCTTTATTCGTCATGATACTACTCATATCTATTTTTTATATTATATGACGCCCATAGACGGCATCATAAGATATGTTAACCATCCCTTACATCGCCAATGCGCCACCAACTTTATGTCCCTTGTGCCTGTGATTATCATATTTCATTATTACAATTTCATAGTTTATTTTTAAAACGGTTGGGAAGTTTATTGTTTATTTGCGATCCCGTAAACGTAATTTGTTCTTACATTAGATAACATGAGGTGTTTTGTGTTGTGTGTGGTGACGTCACGTGGTCACTCGTTTAATAGTAATACTAATAAGTTTCTCGAAACTTGCTAATGGATAGTGCTGGGTGCCCCGAACGTAGACCTAATAGACACAGAACTGCTTAAGGCTGTCAGTCGCCTGTATCGCGTCTAGGAAACATTCCGTTTGCTCACACACGCCGATAGTCAAAGGCTCGAAGCCGTTCAGCCCCTTGCTCAGTACTTTGAGGTCGCTAATTAATAGACTTATACATAATGTCCATAGGTAAGTTTATGTGATGTATCTCTTGTTCATCATGTTATTTGATAGCATTCATCTTATTTATTTATTTCGATTATAAAATAATAAATAAGTCATTAATAAAACATAAAAATATGTAAGTATATTTGAAAATAGAATTGATGGAAAGATTCATGAAAGTTTTGGTTTAATTTTAAAATAATAATGAAATGTAAAAAATAGTGTAGGATTATTTTGAAGGATTGATATTGTTTTTTATTTGTTATTGGTGTTGCAGGTCGGGGGCGCGGGCGAGGGGCGCGTGGATGAGGCACGCGGGAGCGCGCGCGGCTTGAAATAACCCGTCGTATTTCGGTCGTGCCGCCCGCCGCCCGCCGCCCCCGCACCGCCCGCACCGCCCTCGCAGCGCCGCCGCCGGCGCAGCGCCCGCTCGGCCGCTCCGCACTATCCGCTAACTATTCGCAATCGACCGACGTCTTGGTTGTTGGACTTGGGTTATAATGACTTGACTTCTGCTAAATGAACCCGTGGACTAGTATAAGTTTATCGCAGTGGCGTATTTTTTTTTTATTGGGCGAGTGCCGAAGCTACCGCTCCCATACGATAAGGACTTATAGCGACGAGTGAGAGTTTTTTCGTGCGTTGTGCTGCCGCGGCGGCGTGATGGAGAAGCAGTCCAGGTGGTCGGAGCAGCGCTCCGAGCAGCGCAGCGAGCAGCGTGTGCAGCAGCACTCCGAGCGGCGCGAGCAGGTCGTGCAGCAGCAGGAGCGCGTGCAGCGCACTGAGCAGCACTACACACACCAGATGCTTTCACAGCAAGGTCAGTCCAGTTCGACGATCGCCTAACATCATGTCGCTTTTGCTAAAACCTGACATTGCCATCGCGACCTCAATTATATTCTGTGTATTTCCTGCTTATAAAAGTATATGATGTCACACGCCGGTCGAGCCGAGGCTCGGTCCTCGTTCGGCTGCGTGAGCGGCCGCTGCGACCGGCCCGCGTATGTCTTCGGTTTCTTTATTTTAAGAAACACGTCCAGTAGAAGGAAACCGAAGACGGCAGGGACTATTTGTGCATAGCGCTTTTCCACCGAGCGATATAGTGCGGCTATTCTGGGGCGCGCGTGGGCGCGGGCCGCGGGCCGCGAGCCGGGCCGCAGGAATGCGCTCCCGCTCGCATATTCTTTACTCTCTTTATTTTTTACGTTTCGGGGAATGATCTCACTGTCTCCGGTCCATCTTCGGTTTCAAATAAACGCCGAAAGCGAATTACTTCATTATAACAAATAGCGGCGAAGCGACGAATTTACGCGGTGCGGCGCGGTGCCTCCTAGGCCGAAGCGACCCCGATCGGAGCCTTTATGCAATATTTAAATCGTAAATGGCGAACCGGCCGATATGACCGCCGCGTAACTTCCCTCGGCTCTCCGTTAAGGTTGCAGTGCGAATTCATACATTAAAACTTGTTTACTTTTATGGCGCAAAGTCACGCCCATATAAGGCTCAGAGCAAATAAGTATGTGTCCGTTCAAGGGTCAATTTTCCTTAACATGAAAACGTCGAGTCGTTGCGACAAGGCTACGCACGATTACTGATCTGCCGACTGCCGAGTTCGAGCAACTAAGTCATTAACAACGCTCTCATTTTTATATATTTTGGTCAAATTTAAATCATAAAACGGTGACTTCAATTTGTTATCTTGAATTTATAATGCCCTAATAATTAGAATAATAATAAAATATTCATCAAGTTAATGTGTCCTAAGAGACGCATCAGAATGTTACTTAGCAAGACTGAAAAACGAGATCGATCGTATCAGCGTGTGCGTGTCTGCGTGTCTGCGTGTCGGTAATGAGAGGTTCGAGGAGCATCGACACAATTATGTAGAGGAGACATTTCATTGAGATACAGTTCGAGCACGAGGTCATAAACTTCATTAGGGGCTCCGAACTCACACGACGTACAACGATGCATCAATGAGAACCGTTACCGGGATCCAGTAATTTGAATCCCGAAAGCGTTTACACGTCGAGAGTCGAGAGTCGAGACCAACGGACAGCGATTCTGCGCCGTCGAGCAGCAGTTGTTCAAACTAAGATTTTGTTGTGTTATGAAAATAGTAAACAGTGGAGGCATGCGTGACTCACTCGCGTAATGTGTGCCGTGTAATGGTACCCGATATTGTATTGTGTAATGTATTCGGCACCGATCGGTTTTATAGGAAAGTGATTCAAACAGAAGTAGGTTTGTGTCGAGTCGCTTCCGCGAGTGTCCCGCACACACGCGCACGGTACGCGCACGGCACACTTTACGCAACGCAACTGGTTGTTTCTTTTAAACGTACGAAATATCACTATGAAAACAATCATATCTATAATATCAAAAATGACATATTTATATACCTAGGTACTGTAAATGTTAATCGTTATAATAAATAGTGACAGGCGTTATAGAAAGTGCTCTAGCAATTACATTTAGCCGTGACGTTTTAATTTAAGTATTATTCAAATGTGACGTTCACTGAAGCGAAAAATTTAGTAAAAAATTAAAGTAATATCACTTGCACACAACACATCCGACGACGGCGCATGTGCAGGCGGGACGCGGGACGCGTGACGCGTGACGTGTACCGTTTTTGTTCTCGATTGCTAATTATCTGTTTTCTATTTCATCGTGCAGTGGGAAACATAGTATAATAGCAAGACTTGCTCGTTAGAAAAAGTCGGCGAAATGTCAAGAGTTTTCTTTTAGTGAAATTGACCCGATGGAATAAATATAATAACAGACTAATATTCATAATCGAATTTAGGTTTGTTTATTTACTGAAACATACCAAGTCGTCACAGCGTAGTTCTTTGCATTGTGTAAACTCCAGCTAAGCGTTTAACCTTTATACATTTCCTATTTCATTTATTCAATCAATAACTCTTAAAATTAATGAGCTGTTGTGATGTTTTGTGAGAAATGGTATTTTAAATGAATAACCGCGTTGGCGCGAACTGGCACCTTCGGGGCACGAACAATGTCAAGTTCATGTAGACGTAAAATATTCCATGTAAGATATTGTTTAAAATACTATTTGTCGAACAATAAAGCGCTCGCGTTATAATATTATCGCAAAGCGATTTCGTTATTCGCTTCTAACCATTTGTAAGTATCGCATACTTTACAATTTACAATTAAGCTTCATAATCACATGGCTTGCAACTTTCACATTCGTATACTCATGTAACCCAATATCTTAACCCAATATGAACCACGCCACAAACGCACACGACTCATTCGGACATTCACATTAACTCGCTCCTAAATCTTGTACCCAGTCTAGACGTTTATCTACATTTATAAATAACTGTCATGGATATAATCTCGAAGCAAAAAATTAAGAAGAACAGGGTTAATGACGATGACTATCAAAAGTCCCGGGTTGAATCCGCGCTCGTAACTAATGTGCGCAGGCGCATATAGCGCTGTGCGGCTCCGTGCGCGTGCGCCGGAACGAGCTGCTCGCTCACTATAACGTAGGTAACATCTTAACTGTAGCTCGTCGCGGTGCCTGCGCCCATCTCGTCTTCAGCTAACGTCGTGTCTCGCATTTGTACCCAGCCTTTATTTTTAGTAATACGATTTAAGCCAATTAACCCATTCATATAATTACAAAGATATTTCATTTATTGCAACGTTATATTGTTTTCCTATTATTGAAATTTAAATGATCTCCTATACATAATCTACTTATCAAAAGCAAACAGTAGGTAATACTATGTTGCGGTCAATAGAAAGGCTATCAACTTGAGATCGTCTACGGTTACGGGCTAGGGCTAACGTCACGAGCCACTCGCCGACACTGTACGGAGCGATCGAGTCCGAGATGAGTTGTCGATAGCTTGTCCGAGGGAGGCGTGCTCCGTCCGGTCCGTCGGCGCGGGCGTGCGAGCGAGCGTCGAAAGCGAAAGTAGAGGCTGTCAAAACATTCCGGCAACATCGCGTACTTCAGCTCCGCGTACAGTTGTCCTGAATATCGACGCGAAGAAAAGCTGTGCACTGGATAGCGAGGCGACACCATTATGGGCGGAAGATAAATTATTCTCTCAGTTTCTACTTTTCACAACTCAAACATTACTTTCAATTAAATGCAATCTTGATTGCGAGTGTCGAATTCGATTGTGGTTCTTTTTTTATGTAACAGGTTGCCGAATGCCGGACGTGCATATGTGCCACCTGGTAAGTGGTCACCATCGCCTGTAGGGCATGTACATCATGGTCAATCCCAGTGCGCCACCAACCTTGTGAACTAAGATGCTATCACCCTTCTGGAAACGATGAACTTACACTGGCTCTCACAACCTTCAACCCGAATTGCAGTAATACTAAGTACTGCTGTTTAGCGGTAGAATATCAGATGAGTGGGTGGTACCTACCAGGACGGCCACACAAAGCCCTAGCCCCTAGTAATGTTTACAAACAATTTAAAACTTTCTTAATACATGTAGATATTTAAATATATCGGTGTGTAAGTAAATCTAAGTAGATCAATGATAATGTAATACCTTGGAGAGGGAAAGGGAGTCTTGTATTAGATAGGTGCTTATTGTTTACTGTCTCTGTCGATGCCAATTATTTTAATCATCGTAGGTTTCGAAGTTTCAAATGAAACAGCTCGCGTGCTCTATGAATACACGATGAATTAATTGTTATAAAACGACATAAGAAACATTTAGATGAAACAGTAGTAGATACGATACCACGTGGAACGCGTGGTAATCTCCGATTGAAAGTATTTTAACAGTTTACTAAATACAACTGTCGTCACAACTGATATAAACATTCGATATCGTGCACTCAGGTGATTGACCTGACGGATGCCTAACAGAGGTCAGGTTCTGTCACGAGCGCTCCTTGGGTTCTCTTAAAGAGACTGCGACGTGATTACGAAATAATTCTAATAAAAATCTGCTAAAAGACCAAACCTCTTATTTGCGAACTGCTTTTTTAGTACTTTTTTAATTTAAACTATTCATTTCTACATTTTGTTGTAAAATTAAAAAAAACAAAGCATTTTATTGAAGCGACACGATGTTCCCAAGCCCGCGTCGTTCGACCTCGCTCGGTCGCTGCTCACTTCGATGTTATTTTTTTTGTTTGTATTGAAAGACATATGGCGTCTTTTCGGCACGAACGAGCCTTTCGCAAATAATCATTAAAAGTGTGCGCTCCGAATATTTTTATCGCGATTCGCGACCACCGCAACGTTTTATAGCGCGATATTTGTAGATAGCTATCGCGTAACATATTATAATATACTGACCGATCGTCCAGGGCCCAGGCAACACCAAACTGCCACCAGTTGCGCATCTACACCTTGTAAGATTGTACGAATGACGAAATATTATGTATCACCGTGTCGGACATGACGTTTTCTTGATCTCTAAGTTATCAGTTTATATATACTTATCTGTTTAATTAAATATTTGTTTTTGGTGATCCTACTTAATATTGACGTAAAAATAATAGCAACTCTATTATCCGACCTCCGAGCTGTTGGAGCAGTTCTTTACCAGCCAGCCAGTCGCAGTCGGTGTCGGACGAGATGACGCAGGTCGCAGACGATGTGACATCTTACAAAAATTACTTAATGATTTGTAACACATACGCAGTGTTCGTTGTTAACCTTGATAAAATATTTGATGGCATGAAATATGTAATAAAGTTGTGCTACTGGCAGCCCGCCGGTACTCGGCAGCGCTCTCGCACTCGCATCAGAACAGATCATTCGCTACATCAAGCGGATACCGTAAGGCATCAATTGCCGAGGTTTCAGTCACCGTTAAAGTGAATTATACGCAACTGTATCGGTGGTCATCACCGGGATGTATAGCCGCGCGTATATCTATGTAATAAGAGCTGTGTCGCACCGTTTGTTTGGATTATACGTAATGTTAAAAAGGGCAAAACATTTGTCCTTCTCCGAAATCTGATTCCCATAAATAATGTCCTCCAGATCGATTTCGGTCACGGCGGCCAATCAAGAGAGATTAGCCAACTGCGCAGGAGATATTATAGTACACAAGTGTGTGCGCAAACACAGGTGCACTCACTATTCCCTAGATCTCATAATCCGTTGGGACGGCAATCCGACACGACCGGAAACAGTTCAGGCGACCGGAAACGGACCAACGGCTTTACGTGCTTTCCGAGGCACGGGATGGTACACACTACCAACTTCCAGATTCCGGAAAAGTATCAGTAGTAGTACTGAGACTTTTCTGACAGAAAAACCCAAATACTTTTTATTGACTCGAATTGAACCCAGTACCATCGGGCAGGCGGCCTAAAATTTAGTCACTTCTTTTTTCTTTTTTTTTTCACGCAATGTAAACCTAAAATTTAGTCACTAGACCAACGAGGCAGTCCGATTTCCATATTGATTGACTTTCATAGTTACTGATCGCCCTTTAGGAGAAGCCTAATAACTTTATTATTCAGATAGGACCAAGGTCCAGTACCTACTTTGTTAATCCTCTTGATGCTATCTTTTATATATTTTCACTCGCGTATAGCTTAGATAATTCACTAAGAGCAGACTTTTAATATTTCTGTGCATACAACATTTTTGTTTTATTTTCGCCGAACCCGGATCTAGATAGGGCAACATACGATTGGCCATGAAAAAACAGCATTTTTTTATTGTATAGGTAGGCGGTGGAGCATATGAGCCACTTGATGTTAAGTAGTTATCACCACCCATGACAATGACACAGGCTTTGTAAAAGATGTTAACCATCGCTTACATCGTAAATGCGCCACCAACCTTGCGAACTAAGATGTTATGTCCCTTGTGCCTGTAATTACACTGGCTTACTCACCCTTTGAACTGGAACACAACAATACCAAGTACTGCTGTTTTGCGGTAGAATATCTGATCAGTGAGTGGTACCTAGCCAGAGGAGCTTGCCCAAAGCTCTACCACCAAGTAAATTCCCTTAAATCTATTCCGACACACCGGGCTGCCTTTCCGTGGGCTTTATTTATTGTATTTGCATTGTTTATTTTTCGGAAAGGGGAAATGTTGCTATTCCACGCGGTGACGTATTGTATAGTAATTATTTTTAATTTTTATTCGTATTTATTTAAGGCTTTACTCCACTTGTCAAACTAAGAATAAATTTAACAAAACCATAAAAATAATTTGCGGCAACGAAACGAAATTCCTACCGAACGAAACCCATTAACTTTGAGTTACAAAGTTATTTACTATTTACTTCTTTCAATTTTTTTTCAATTTCAATATTTTTAGGACGAAATGACGCATGCCGAGCGAATGTTTTATCCATTCTTATTCAGTGTACTCCCTGCACAATATATTGTATTCGACGTTAGCATAATCCTAAACTTAAATGTGTTGAGAATACATTAAATGTCTTGATATACATTTAATCATCATTTAATCGTCGAGACGACGATATATATATATTTAGAGTTTTGACAAATTAATGCAATATTATCAATTTTTTAAAATAAAATATTTGTTATGTTCATAGAATTGCATTCATAAATATATTTACATTATAAAGAAAATAGCGTCGACTTGTGTAACGACGAGGCTTATACATAACAGCACCGACTCCCGAGCGAGCTCGTTGTGAAATTAGTCCGGGAGGTAAATACCGGTCGGTACATTGATTCGATTACGCGCCCCGCCAGATAATTTGATGTTCGGGCGGGGTTAGTAACACAGTTCATTTGTCGCGGTGGAATTTTAGCTAATTTCTCGAAAATATTCTTTAAAAATTAATATTTCACATCTCTTAGGTACGTAACTGCTTAAAAACATATTTAGAACTATTAGTGAAAAAGTCGATTCCCGACGATTGAAGTAATGTACTAACGTACTAGAAAAGTCGGCGCGAACAAAATGTGTGTGTAACCGACGCGGGGGGGGGGGGGGCGGTACATACTCGTATAACATCACACGACACACGTACTCACACAACCCCCGTACACGTGTAAACGCTTAAAATCACTTGTTTTGTTATTTACTTTTAAACAATTTGAAAAGTTGATTTTCCTTTCATGGTATATATTTCCAAAATTGTATTAGCATTGCGATGACGGACGGTAAAACATGTTATTGGTTATTTATTTATTTATTGCAAATCGTAATATAATTTCTTTTCGTTTCCTTCCAATTAACTCTTTATTTACCTATGTTTACAAAATAATGCATAATGTGTTGCTGTTTATTTTGCAATATCATATATACCTATTACCTATACAATATACATGCAATAAAATGTAACTGATCGCTTTCTGTACTATTATCGGGGGCTTTTAGCAAATCAAACAGGAGCTTTTGTCACACAGTGACCACGTGACCTCCATCGTTACTAACCAAATTAACGACGTCGCCTTAAGTTATAAAAGACTATTTTATATTTCTTATAATAAATAGTCACTGTATAAATCATGATTGCGTGGCATGGTGGCAAGAATGCGTTTTCCCTTGGCATGGCAATTCCGATGCTCTGTTATTTCAAGGCCAATTGTATGTTGCCCTATCTAGATCCGGATGAGGCAAAAACCATAAATACTAATATCCCACGAAAATAAAACTAAAAATCTTGTATATACTGAAATGTTAAAAGTCTGCTCTTAGCGATTTCTTTAATTTATACGCGGGTCATATTATCATATAGGTATTTCGATGTTACAATGCGTACATCAATAAGAGTCAAAAGTTAATGCATTGTAACATATCAAATATGGCCTACAAAATGATTAATATACGATTTACACGTCATAAAAATAACCTCGTATCAGCTTACTACACGACCGTTATGATTCATAGATGTAGAGGGCCGGTGACCATATGCTCTGAGTGGGTCAGTCCAGCAGCCGCGCTCGCGCTCTGAGGGACAGTGCGCGTCACCACGCCTATGCTCAGCCACTAGGACGCTTCGATAGTAAACACTGCAGCTGTTACTATTAAAGAATATTTTAACTTCTCTCGCTACTCGTCAAACGCGAAACTTGTAAACGGGGCGACAACGTTGTCTTTGTAAGGGATGGTCAATATTTCTTATAATATCATTGTCTTCGGGCGGTTGAAACTCACCATCAGGCCACCAATTTGCCATTCCACCTACCTTATTGAAAAATTATTAATTGTTTTTGCATACTAAAATACGAGCATGCTTCGTATTAAAAATACCGAACTTTTTTTGTTTGACATCCTCTATAAGTCAAAGTCGTGTCTGATGAAGATGTATAGTTTTTGAAGAGGTGTTCAAGGTATCCTCCACTAGGTATAGTGGAGGTCTTATTGGAGTTGTTGGAGGGCTTATCACTGTTCTGTTTAACTTCGTAATATACTTTATTACAACTGCAAGGCCCGCAGTTCGGACAATGGTCGCACTAATAACGGATCTCCGACTGATGATCATATCTAACGCTAAATTGTACACATTGAAAGAATTTTAACATTTTTTTTTGTTAAAAATCATTATGTTTTTTCCAAATGTTTTTAATTTCATGGTTGGTGATTGTAAATGTACCGTTCTCTTTGAACACATCTCCGAATTCGTCTTCGTTCCGCGCGGCCCGTGCTCGTCTTGTATCGCGGATAATATTCATATGTGTTATTTCATAATACTGACGTATCTTGGGCGGGAGCCAACTGGCGCCCACTTCCCGACTGACTGAGCCGTCCAAATAACTCGACTTACTTAAAGCTTTGTCAATTCCCCGTTGGCTGTGTTCGTGCTGCCGCTGCAGCTGCCGCGGCGGATCACATCTTATGACACTCTGGACGACTTACGCGAGCGACATGTTTATCATTAATCAACGACTTTCACAGAGGAGAATTATATAAATATCCAATTATGGAGAATTAGCGATACCAAAGTATCACCTATGTAACATTTTTTAAGTATCTTGCTTTTCATCGGAGAATATGAACGATGATATACTCCAATGAAAAGCAAGATACGACGATGATATATGAACCTCTGTCAATGATCGTTGTAATACTGTAACAAAAAAATTCGAAATAGTTAGCCTACCTAGTCATACCTACCCGCACACACAATATTTGTCAAAATCGGGTATTGAGAGTTATACTTTACTGTCAATGTCATGTTCTAGTAGCATAAAAAATTAAATTGATATGTATACTGAATATTTAAGAGGATAGGGCCCGTGACCTTGACCTTAAAATATTGTCGAGCGACGAGTTGTTTTAATATCGTTATACAAAAGCCGTAACTGTAAAATAGGCTGTCTGACATAAGCCATGCTTTAAGAATACAATTCTAAATACTTTTTTCATAAACGAATTAAATTTAAGAGCGATCCCTTGTATATTTATATTTGTATATAGTTTATAATTTCGTTTATATTTAAAATAAAAACTATCCGGGTTAAGAATCTCCAGTTGATAAAAAAATACATTCTATTAAATTAAGAAGATACGAATATCGTCACCGGCTGCGCAACCAGTTGCTCGATTTTTAAGTATACACAGTACACACCGGCCGACCCGTGGTGGTGTAACCGGTCGTTGGACGACGCGAAAAATGCACTAATAGGTTCTGTTTGAAAATTGCATGTTCGAATAGAGCATAATGTCTTGTACACGTATGAAATATAACACTCGTAACGAAAACTAAGTTTTGTACGCCATGTTTCCAACATGCAATTTCATTAAAAAAATATTAAAACAAATAATAAAATTGTAAAGCTTAAAATATTATTTTATAATTCGAGAAAATGAAGCAAATATGTTCGTAATGCGTGTACTTGTTTACTGAAATAGACTTCGTAATAAGATCCGAGTGTTGTGTACGAAAATAGCCGCGCGAAAAGAGCTCGTTCGCCTCGTCACCGCTGACTCACGAGTCACTCAGAGTGTGGTCAGCCAAACCCTGGATTATGCTGATATTATCAAAACAGTTCTTAATCAATTAATTTGAATAATTTTCATCTCAGTGTGGCTTAACAATGATTTTAGATTTTAAGCTTAAAATATCACGGGAAATAATTTGAAAATGTTGAAATACCTACAAAAGCGCTATTTTTGATTTGCTTATGAATTCTTTAATTGTTACAGTCGAGAGCACTGGTGCCGAACGCATACCGATCACTTCAGGAAGACCTGGAGATTTGTCTCCACCAATTTTCGAGCAGATATTTAAGAATGCAAGATTTGCACAAGGTGGCAACGCTAAATTTGAAGGAAAACTTAGAGGAAACCCAACTCCTGTTGTTTCATGGACCAGAAAGAAGGCACCGCTGGTAGAATGCAATAAGTACAGCATGAGTTACAACGAGCAAACAGGCGATGTTTCTCTCCTCATCAAACAGATAGGACCTGGTGATGAAGGCGAATACACATGCACAGCGCGAAACCAATATGGTGAAGCGATTTGTTCAGTTTATATTCAGCCCGAAGGCGTGCCAGTCCCCGCCCATCAAGCCGCACAGCAGCAAAGCTACAAGCATGTTAGTGAAAGCGTTGAGCACAAATCTTATGGAACACAAGAATATTCAACCGAACAGTCTCGTCAATCTCAAAGGTACGCGTATACAAACGGGTCCGATGTTTCATCGACCGAAGATTTCAAGGTTGACACTTTTGAATATAGACTATTGAGAGAGGTTTCTTTTAGAGAAACGATTACCAAGAGATTCATTGGCGAAACTGATATTCATATAAACACAGAAGTTGATAAATCTTTGGGACCAGTGTCGCCACCGAAAATATTTCAAAAACCTAGAAATTCTAAGCTACAGGAAGGTGCCGATGCACAGTTTCAAGTGCAATTGTCGGGTAATCCTCGACCACGTGTAACGTGGTTTAAAAATGGCCAGAGGATAGTTAACTCAAACAAACATAACATTATAAATACAAATAATCAAACGATCCTTAGAATAAGAAATACACAAAAGTCTGATTCTGGCCACTACACTCTTTTAGCTGAAAACCCTAATGGATGTATTGTTACTTCGGGGTACCTTGCTGTAGAATCTCCTCAAGAAACATACGTACAAGACCAAAAGTCACAGTATGTAATTGATACTCAACAAGTAGAGACTGAAAGAATAGAAGTAAGTGAAAAAGCCCTTGCTCCGCAATTTGTAAAAGTCTGCCAAGACCGTGATGTAACAGAGGGAAAAATGACGCGATTCGATTGCCGCGTCACAGGCAGACCTTATCCAGAAGTCACGTGGTTCATTAACGAGAGACAAATTCGAGACGATTATAATCATAAGATTTTAGTAAACGAATCTGGTAATCATGCACTTATGATTACGAACGTTGACCTTAGTGATAGCGGTGTAGTAACTTGTGTAGCACGAAACAAAAGTGGAGAAATATCTTTCCAATGCCGATTGAACGTAATAGAGAAAGAGCAAGTAGTGGCCCCGAAATTTGTTGAACGTTTTATTACTTTGAACGTGAGGGAAGGTGAACCTGTTATATTGAAAGCGCGAGCAGTCGGCACACCTACACCGCGAATCACATGGCAGAAGGACGGCGTTCCAATTATACCCAATCCAGAGCTACGAATAAATACCGAAGGTGGAGCCTCGACATTGGACATACCTAGAGCCAAGGCGTCGGATGCGGCATGGTATCAGTGCACTGCACAAAATGTCGCAGGCTCCACAGCTACTCGGGCGAGGCTTTATGTAGAAGTACCGAAAGAGCCCCCACCTGAGCAAAAGCGTCTGCACTTACCGCGGCCTACGAAAATTATTGAGCCAGAGTAAGTATAAAAAAAGTATTGTAATTTTCTATTATTCCGAATTTCAATTCCTGTTAATTCTCTTAAAATATAATTTTACCAATAAACATTTTAGGCCCGCACCTGGACCAGAAATTATATACTTGAGGCATGTGGAAAGAGCACGACCTTACGTTCCTCCGGGTGAAGAAGACCGCGTTTATCCTCCACCACAGTTCATAGTGCCACTAAAAAGTGTGACACAAATGGAAGGCGGTAAAATTCATTTTGAAACGAGAATAGAACCGGTCGGAGACCCAACGATGAGAATTGAGTGGTTAAAAAATGGACAAAGTATTGAAGCCAGTAAGTAGCCTTTTTGTACTAAATTGAAATTAAAGTGTATATTATTATTGGACACATGAATACTGTTCGATGAGTAAATTTTGTGTATTTTATAATAATTATTTTGCAAACTATCTATTTATTTATAATCTTGTAGACTCGAGACTCGCACACTAGGAATACTTACAGTTTCGTGGCGGTATATTATCAACACTATTATGTAAATATAAGTAGGCCTGTAGGGGAGCAATTCCAGAACGTAGGGTGATTGAATTTCTACGATACGCATATGGCAATTTTTCTCTCGATACGTTTAAGTTTTTTAGCATATTTTCCTTAGTCGCCGAGCACGAGGCGATCGGAAACTTCGGTTAAGTTTCACGTTTTCTTGCATTTCAATTATATATAATATGATAAAAATGAATTTGTTTCTAAAGAACACACTTATCTATGTTAATCATTGTTCACGATCATAAATACTGAGTTTCTTGACGTCGTATATATAGAAGACAATTCTCAGCCGCATCTTTAAAGATAACGATTCAATGGGCCTATTTGAATAAACTATTTATTTGATTTCGATTTTTTATGCGAATTATTATTTAATACTTATGTAAGTAATTGTGTTTATTTATTTTATTATTTATGCGTTATACTTATTATTTATAGGTTCAAGATTTACTTCAGTATTCCGTTTCGGATATATTTCTTTAGACATGCTCAGTCTTAATATTCAAGATAGTGGTGAATATACATGCCGGGCAGTAAGTGCTACTGGCGTCGCAGAAACTAAAGCAATGTTGCAAGTGACTCCTAGATCGACCATTGAAAGAGCAAGTCAACATCCAGAAAGCTTACAATATATTCAGCAATTAGAAGACTACTCTAAATATCAACATCAAGAGTCTATTGAAGAACAAACATCACAAAGACCACAATTCATAAGACCATTGCAAGATCTTGGGGAATTACAAGAAGGTCGGAATGCGCATTTTGAAGCACAACTTACTCCAGTTAGTGACCCTACTATGAGGGTAGAATGGTACAAAGATGGCAAGTCTATTACAGCTAGCTCGCGAATCACAGCAATCTTCAACTTCGGCTACGTCTCCCTTAACATCATGCACCTACGGGCTGAAGATGCAGGTTCGTATACAGTGAGAGCTGTTAATAGGTTAGGCGAAGCTGTCAGTACCGCATCGATCCGAGTAGCTGCTAGGAGTACGGTTACGGCTGACCTCGGCATACCTGAACAACGTAGATATATAGAGAAGACTGAGCAGTTAGAAGCTTATCAACAACAGCAGCATCAAAAGTACTATCAGGAAATACCGGAGAGTACCCAGAAACCAGAATTTAAAACACCAATCAAAGATCAAATAAACATTAAGGAAGGTGGCTTTGCGCATTTTGAAGCTCGCCTTGAACCAATAGGCGACTCCACACTCAGAGTGGAATGGTTAAAAGATGGCCGTCCAGTTGAAGCCAGTTCACGAATTACTACGTTCTTCAATTTTGGATATGTAGCTTTAACTATAAAGTCTGTAACTATTCATGACGCCGGTCACTATACATGTCGAGCCTATAATGCACTTGGTCAAGCTGCTACCAGTGCCAATCTGACTATAGTTACAAGAAAAGATATTATTGCTGAATCACAGCATCCTGGTGGACTAGAAAAAATTCAATACTTAGAAGATTCTAGTAAGTATTCGAGACGAACGGACGAAGATGTTAGAATTACACAAAAACCTAGATTCCTTGGTCCTTTGAAAGGAACTAATAAGATAGTAGAAGGACAAAGCGCACATTTTGAAGCAAGAGTAGAGCCTCAAAGTGATTTGACAATGACTGTCGAATGGTATTTCAATGGAAAGCAAATTAAATCGGCTAATCGTATCCAAACTTATCACAATTTCGGCTATGTTGCTTTAGACATTACTAGTGTTCGTGCTGAAGATGCTGGCGTATATACGGTTGTAGCCCGTAACGCTGCTGGAGAAGCACAACTCAGCGCTTCTATGTTGGTTGAAAGTAAGTCAAAACAAACAAACGTTTTTTTTTATTATTAAATATTTATTAATTTTATACTTTGTTTTTAAATTTTTTAGCCCGCTCGAGTATTGATACTTCAAGCATACATCGAGGCCTGTACGAAAAAACGAGACAAATAGAAGAATCAAAATTTGTTGAACCAATGTACCATATTGAAGAAATTTCAAAATCAAAGCCTGTTTTTGTACAACCTCTGTCGGATCCTCAACCTGTGTCCGAAGGTAAAAATATTCACCTCGAGTGTCGATTGGAACCTATGGGAGACCCTACAATGAGAGTTGAATGGTTCCATAATGGAAGAGCAGTGACAGTAGGATCTCGATTCAGGACTTACTACGATTTTGGTTTTGTAGCACTAGATATCATTCATGCTACTTCGGTTGATTCAGGAGAATATACTGTTAGAGCTGTAAACCATTTGGGGTCAGCGCACACATCAGCGATGGTGAGAATTATTGAAAGATCAGATATCTTAACTGACACTCAAAATGAGCAAGCCGTGGAACAAATTCAAATTCTAGAAGATGCAAGCCGTCGTAGCAAGCACGTGCAAGAAGATATAACTGTTATGCAAGCACCACAGTTTTCAAGGGCGTTGCATAATATTGAAACTGTGGAAGGTACTAATGTGCACTTAGAATGTCGACTGCAACCAGTCGGGGATCCTACTATGAAAGTAGAATGGTTCTGTAATGGTAGACCGATTAAAACAGGTCACAGGTTTAGACCAGCTTACGAATTTGACTATGTCGCCTTAGATCTTTTAAGCGTATATCCAGAAGACTCCGGAGTATACACATGTCAAGCAACAAATCAATTAGGAGAAGCTGTCACATCTTGTGCCTTGCGAGTCATGGCAAAGAAAGACTTAATTTTCGAATCACAGCATCCTTCTGGTTTAGAAAAAATTCAATATTTAGAAGATACTTCTCGTTATAAAAAATCAGATGTTATTGATGAATCTATAAGCATCAAACCACGGTTTATAACAAAGCCAAAGTCAATTGACAGTGTCAAAGAAGGTAACCACGTTCACTTTGAGTGTAAGCTTGAACCAGTTACTGACTCAAATCTAAAAGTTGAGTGGTTTAAAAATGGCCAGCCAGTTACAATTGGTCATAGATTTAGACCAATCCACGATTTTGGATATGTGGCCCTTGATATAATTGATCTTATAGCCGAAGACTCAGGTATTTACACTTGTAGAGCAGTTAACCTTGTCGGCACCGATGAAGTAAATTGCAAATTAATGTGTCGGGAAACGGCTGACATTATAAGAGCTACTCAGAATGAAGTAGGCTTAGAGCAAATACAAGTTTTAGAAGACAGATCTAAATATCATAGAGCTGATATTATTGATGAAATAACCACTCAAGCACCTATATTTACAACGTCGTTGAAAAATGTTGAAATCAAAGAAGGACAACGAGCCCACTTTGAATGTAGACTCATTCCTGTTTCTGATGCAACAATGAAAGTAGAATGGTATCATAATAATAAGCCTCTCAAAAGTGGCTCTAGATTTACGGAGACAAACAACTTTGGGTTTGTTGCACTCGACATTATGTCTTGTTTGCCAGAAGACTCGGGTACATACACCTGTAGAGCAATCAACGCTCTAGGTGAAGCTGTAACATCTGGCACTGCAGTAGTACATTCGAAAAAATCAATTTACCTAGAGTCTCAGCATGAAGGGGCTTTACCAAGACTTACACAGCTAGAAGATTCCACAAGACATCAAAGACAATCGACGCAGGAAGAACTCGTGACTCAAGCGCCTGTTTTTACTATGCCCATGAAGGATATACGAGTTGCTGAAAATCAAGCAGTTCACTTCGAAGCCAGACTTATTCCAGTAGGGGATCCTAAGTTAAGAGTTGAGTGGTTAAGAAATGGAGTTTCTATTGAAGCTTGTAAGTATAGTATAAAAATATGTATTAATATTAGATCGATTAGTTCATACATTTCATGTGTTTTTAATATTTTCAGCAAATCGCATCACTACCATGCATGACTTTGGCTACGTTGCTCTCAACATGAAGTACGTTAATCCCGAAGACTCGGGTACCTACACCTGTCGAGCAATAAATGAACTCGGAGAAGCTGTTACATCGTCTACTCTCTTTGTTCAATGTAAGTACTTACACTATGTCATTTATTTGAATACCTAATAATTATAATAATATCTACACAAGGTCATTTGATCCCAAACTGAGCAGACTAACCTACAGCGTGATAGGCAAGCATCTACCAACCCACGCCAACTGGCTCGTCATGTCTAATGATCACTGACTACTTTTTTCCTTTGATTATTATGTGAATCGTGCCAACATAAGTATTCTTTTTTAGCTAAGGCATCTCTACAATTAGAAACAGTACATGAAACTGCCTTGCAAAAAATACGCCAATTAGAAGATACATCTCGCTATCAACGCAGGGAGGACGTCGAGGTTGCTGTAAATCAAGTTCCTCGTTTCATTACACAGTTAAATGGTCCTTCTAAATTAGTCGAAGGGCAAAGTGCACATTATGAATGTAGAATAGAACCCTATCCCGACCCGACAATGCGAGTCGAATGGTACTTTAATGGCAAAGTCTTACAAAGTGGGCATCGCTATCGCACGGCTTATGACTTTGGCTTCGCAGCCCTTGATATTCTGACAGTATACGGAGAAGATTCCGGTGAATATACTTGTAAAGTTATTAACAACCTAGGTCAAGCTGCATCATCTATCAAACTTAATGTTCAATGTAAGTAATTTCAGTTTTTATAATACGTAATCTGTTTTATATAAAAATGTAAAAGTGTGCATTATTTTGTAAATTAATAATCTGTGTTAACTAAATCTTCACTTGAGGGTTTGAATATGATACCAGAGGCCCTAGCCAAGTTGACATTCTATAATTGTAACCGCTAATAGAAAACTAAACAAATGTATGAGAATGACCACCTGACTTATCGTTGAGAGATGTCAGTTTTCAATTGTAGAATGTCAACTTGGCTAGGGCCTCAGGTCTTTTAGTCCTCTTAAATTACTTAAGATTAAAAATAGTTTAAAACAAAGTTGGCGTCAGATAATGTTTTGAATTGTTTTATAATGTAAAAATATTGTGATTTTTTTAGCAAAAGAATCAATTATTAGAGATACACAACATGAAAGTGCTTTGGAAAAAATTCAATATCTGGAAGATGACAGCAGATACAAACGAGTGGTTCGAGATGAGGGATTTATTACCGAGAAACCTCAATTTGGAAAACCTCTTAAAAATGTACACGTTGCGGAAGGACAACCGATACATCTGGAGGCCACCTTAACACCTGTCAATGATCCCACAATGCGTGTCGAATGGTATTGTAATGGAAGACCTATTCAACAAGGCCACAGATTTAAGACTACATATGACTTTGGTTATGTGGCATTAGATGTTTTGTATGCTTATGCGGAAGATTCTGGTACTTACATGTGTAAGGCGACAAATGCCGTCGGTGAAGCAGTAACAACCAGTTCTGTGAATGTGGATGGTAAGTATTTCGATTTTGTTATTAGCAAATTTTATATTTTTAAATTGTTATAATGAATAAAAATATTTTTTTACCAGCCATGGCGTCTTTGTATCTGGATACATTAGATGAACAACGTTTGAAAAAGATCAAAGAACTCGAGCAATACGAGAGGCCAAAAGCCGTCGAAGAAGATAAACCAGGTCAACGACCTGTATTCTTAACAGCCCTAACTAGCCTAGAGAACCTGAAAGAAGGTGACCGTGCTCACTTCGAGTGTAGAGTGGAGCCTATCAATGACCCTGATCTCAAAATTGAGTGGTTCCTAAATGGTAAGAAAATAAAGACAGGTCACAGATTCAGGACAACACATGACTTTGGATACGTCGCATTGGATATATTATATTCTTATGCAGAAGATTCTGGAACGTACATGTGTAAAGCTACTAACAAACTCGGAGAAGCAGTAAACACGTGCACGTTGAAGGTTGCAAGTAAGTATTATTTTCTTCTGAAAGTGAAATTACCATTAATTAGGGATTGGCACTGCAGAACTTATAAGTTGCAGGTTTTTACGCTATGATTTCTAATATTTTCGATATTCAACAGAAAATGGGAGTTACTTTTGAATTTAATTTGTTCAGTTGCAAATTACCTGCAATTGTATTATTAACCTTATTTTTGTAGGTCATCGAAATATTATCTTAGACACTCAACATCCCAATGGCCTTGAAAAAATAAGACAACTAGAGGCCCAAGGTCATCAAGCAAGAATAGAAGTTGAAGAGCCTAAGATTTCGGCGCCAAGATTTGTAACGGAACTCAGGGGAACAACCCATGTGTTTGAGGGTCAAACGGCACATTTTGAATGCCAAGTTGAACCAGTACACGACCCCAATTTGCGCATTGAGTTCTATCACAACGGTAAAGCATTGCAATCTGCATCACGGTTCCATATCACTTTTGATTTTGGTTACGTGTCATTGGATATACAACACTGTGTCCCAGAAGACGCAGGCGAATATTCTGTAAAAGCGATTAATGCTCTTGGTCAGTGCACTTCCTCGATATCCATGACAGTAACCGCAAAAGGTAGTATTATATCGGAATCTCAACGTCCAGAAGGTCTCGAGAAAATTCGAGAGTTAGAATCAGCAGAACCATTTAAACGGCCAGAAATACCCGAGCCCGTTACTAGGCAAAGACCCGTCTTTACTCAGCCTCTGCAAAATATCGACAATATTCAAGAGGGACAGACGGCACACTTTGATTGTAGACTTATTCCTGTTGGAGATCCAACTCTCAAAGTTGAATGGTTCAGAAATGAAAAACTAATAGAGGACAGTTCAAGAATAACCAAAACACATGATTTTGGATATGTTTCTATGAGTATTTCTCACGTGCGCGATGAAGACGAAGGAGTTTATATGTGTAGGGCATCGAATTTACTCGGCGAAGCAGTTACAACAGCTGCAATGAAAATAAAAAGTAAATATATTTTTTTAAATATACAAATTATATACATTGAAATTAAACTTAACTTAAATTTAACAATGATCATATTTATTTATTTCTATTAGCAAAAGCATCGATTCAAATGGATACACAACATCCAGAAGGAATGAAGAAAATACAAAAATTGGAAGAGCCCCTGACAAGAAAAGCTGATGAACCAGAAAGAGAGTTTGAGAAACCAATCTTCACTCAGGTTTTGACAGGGCCATCTGAACTATGGGAGGGACAACACGCTCATTACGAGGCTCGAGTGGTACCTGTTGGTGACCCCAGTCTGCGATTTGAATGGTATATAAACGGCGTTGAACTAAAAATGGGTATGTATTTATTATAGGTTATTATTAGAAAACATTGTTTAATATTAGCATTGTTTCTTTTTCGAACCGGTAATAGTTTCCAGTTTTACAATCAATAAGTAAGTTGAATACTTTAATATTGAATAAAGTATTTTGAATTTAGCGTTTGGTTGCATACTATTGATGATCATAAAAAACAATGTTTATGTTCATTTCTGTGAACGATACAATTGTGTAAAAATGCAGAGTTATTATATCATACGTCAAAATAGCAATAATTTCATTAAAATACTTATTTTATTTTATTGGTTACGCAAAATACGAGTAAATTGCATTAACAACTTCTTACATGAGACTAGCTGAGTACAATTTTCTTATGATGGATATTATAAAACATATTAAGATATAAACAGAAAACAGAACATGAGAAACATAATTAAATATTGTTAAATAATTCACAGGTTCCCGATTCCGCACTACGCATGATTTCGGCTTTGTTACTCTGGACATCAATTCAGTTGTTGCACAAGATGCAGGATTATATATGTGTAAGGCTATAAATAAGGCAGGCAGCACGGTGTCTTCTACATCACTAAAAGTAAAAACAAAATCTACAATTATTGATGAAGCTTTAAGACCTGAATCATGGCAAAAAATTCAGATGAAAGAAGCAGCTATGAACAAAGTGCCAGAAATGTTTATAGATACTGGTGTTCAACAGGCTCCGATATTTACCACCCACCTTAAAAGCTATGATAAGCTTGTTGAAGGGCAACATGTTTATTTGGAAGCCCAAGTTGAGCCGCGGACGGATCCTAACTTAAGAATTGAGTGGTTTAAGAATGGAATATCATTAACCACTGGATCAAGGTTAAAGAGTACTTTTGACTTTGGCTTAGTCACGCTCTCTATTAACTCTTTAAGAATTGACGATTCGGGTATATATACGTGCAAAGCTACAAACTTAATGGGTGAAGCAGTTTCCACTGCTTCGATTAAAATTGAAGACCGTCATTGGTTGCTCGGTGAATCATTACACCCTCAGTCCTTAGACCGTATAGGAGCACTGGAACAACCTAAGCCAATTAAGCCTGAGTCACCAGAACCAGTTTATGAGACTCCTGTTTTTATTTCGCATCTTAATAACATAATATGCAAGGAGGGTGATAATATTCACTTTGAGTGCAATGTTGAACCATCTAGAGACCCCACACTTAAGATTGAATGGTTCTTCAACAACAAACCTTTGCCGTCTGGGACTAGATATAAAAGTACACATGATTTTAGCTATGTGTCATTGGACGTTACGCACACGTATGAAGAAGACTCTGGTATTTACACATGCAAAGCTACTAATAGCAAGGGATCTGCGACAACGTCAGGTTCTTTGAGGTGTACCGGAGATAAACATATTTATTTGGATACTCAGCATCCACAAGGCAAAGCTGGCCTAGAAGCTGTTGAACAAGCAGAGGAAGCAAGACTCTCAAAAACAAGAAGAACATCTGTTCCCGACGTTGAATATCCTAAGCCTGAGTGGGTGGTCCCGGTGGCTGCTGAACATCAGTTAATTGAAGGACAAGCACTTCACCTCGAGGGCCAAGTCGAACCCAAGAACGATCCTGATTTAAAAATTGAATGGTATTTCAATGGCAAAGTTTTAGAACAAGGTTCACGGTTCAAGCTCACGAGCGACTTCGGTTTTGTAACATTAGATGTTACTGACGTATATGAAAGGGACAGTGGAATTTATACATGCAAAGCTTATAATAAAAAAGGAGAAGCGTTTACCTCTTCTACTATTTATTGTATCAGTAAAGAAAACCTTATTGAAAGAACTCAGCATCCAAAAGGTAAGGAAGGCTTGGAAAAAATACAAAATCTAGAAGAATCTCTCCGCAGGGAGCCTGGACAAAAGCCCGAAGATGATACAGGAAGACCACCCGAATTTGTAACCGTTTTCCAAGATATTACTGATATTAGTGAAGGTCAGATTGCTCACTATGAAGCATCTTTAATACCCACTGGCGACCAAAGTATGGTGATCGAATGGTTTTATAATGGTAAATCAATTGAGGCTAGTCATAGGATACGTACAGTATATGCTTTTGGAATGGTGGTTCTTGAAATTTTGGGTACAAAGACTTCTGATTCTGGAGTATACTCGTGCCGCGCTACAAATAGATGGGGTCAAGCCGAAATAAATGTTAAACTAGAATGTGTTGACAAAAGCAAAGGACAAAAGCCTAAGTTTACTACACATATACAGAGTATTGAAGGTCTTAAAGATGGTCAATCCGCACACTTTGAGTGTACTGTAATTCCAGTTGATGACCCGGACATGAAGATTGAATGGTATCATAATGGCCAACCATTACGTCATTCTACGAGAATCAAAACTATTTCTGATTTCGGTTTTGTAGTCCTTGATATTGCGTATACCCAGAACCACGACACCGGAGAATATATTTGTCGTGCTTACAACAAATATGGGGAAGATTTCACTAAAGCAACTATAAATTGCTATGGAAAGGGCGGAGTTTATTCAGATAGCTTACAACCTGAATCTCTAGCAAAGATCAGGGAACTAGAAAGCTTGCAAGGTGTGCAACAACAGGTACCAGCTTTGGCTTCGGCTGTACCGCCTAAATTTATCACACAGATACAAGACGTTACAAAATTAGTCGAAGGACAAAGCGCACACTTCGAAGCAAGGCTGGTTCCTGTAGATGATCCCGATCTTAAGGTTGAATGGTTCTACAACGGTAAGAAATTACCACACGGGCACAGATATAGGACTTTCCATGACTTTGGAATAGTTATATTAGATATTTTGTATTGTTACGAAGAAAATTCAGGTGAATACGAATGTGTCGCGACGAACAAATTGGGCCGAGATTCGACTAAAGCAACTCTTAAGTGCACGTCAAAGGAGAATTTGATTTTGGACTCGCAACTACCGCGGGTAATTCATTAAACAATCAAAAATAAGTTGATCTGGATAAAAACATTATTGATTGTACTAATACAAACATTTTTATTTTTTAAGGGCATGGAAGGTGGTTTACAAAAATTACAAACACTAGAAGATTCTATGATACGCAGAAAGGAAACTGAAATAGAAGAAAAACGCGGAAAGGCACCCGTATTTACAGTTCCCTTATCAAACATTGAGAATCTGCGAGAGGGCGAGAATGCTCATTTCGAAGCCCGCTTAACGCCGACTGATGACCCCAATCTTAAAGTATGTAGCGAAACGTAATAAATTATTTTATTTTCTAATTTTGTACGACATAGTTTTAGTTATTATTATCCTTTTTTTTAGGTGGAATGGTATTGGAATGGAAAATCTTTGAAAGCTGGGTCTAGATTCAGAACATTCTGCGATTTTGGTTTTGTAATACTTGAAATATCACCAACTTATCCAGAAGACTCTGGTGAATACTTATGCAGAGCATATAACAATTATGGCGAAGCCGTCACCACAGCTGCAATGAAAGTACAAGGGAAGAGAAACATAATTTTAGAGTCACAATTACCAAAAGGTATGGAAGGCACAATAGACAAGATCGCTGCCCTGGAAGGGTACTCTGGTACTGTAGACGCATTAACACCAGAAGCAGAAAGTGGTAATCCCCCTGAGTTTACCACGACACCGTCTGATCTCATACTATCGGAAAATTCATCAGCTCATTTCGAATGTCGTTTAATTCCTGTCAATGACTCCAGCATGATAGTTGAATGGTTCCATAATGGCAAACCCCTTTTAACTGGATCTAGGGTAAAGACGATTAATGATTTTGGTTTTGTAATATTAGAGATTGGTGGTGTATATCAACGTGACGCTGGCCTTTATACTTGTAAGGCAACAAATCGACACGGCGAAGCAACGGTGTCTTGTAAACTTCAGGTTAAAGGTAGACAAGGTATTATTCTTGAGCCTCAGTTGCCTTCTCATTTTAAATCTGGCACCGAAAGTATACAAAAACTTGAAGAAACACTACACAAACGTGAGGAAATTACTATTGAGGATGAAAAACCAAATCCTCCTAGATTCACTGTTGAAATTAAGGATAATCTTGACGTAAACGAAGGAGGACCTATTCATTTCGATTGCCGTGTTGAGCCTGTTGGCGATCCCACTATGAGAATAGATTGGTTCTATAACGGCAGACCTTTTGCGACAGGTTCTCGTGTACATATGCTAAACGATTTTGGATTTATTGCTTTGGACATAGATTATATATATACAAGGGATGCTGGTGAATACACTTGCCGTGCTACGAACAAGTGGGGTTCAGCAACTACTACTGCTAAAGTCACATGCAGTTCTAAGCGTGATATTATCTTTGAATCTCAGTTGCCACAAGGGATGAGTGGAGAGAAAATCAAAGAACTGGAGAAAGGCCGCGTCAGCGACGCTCCTAAAGAAGAACCGGTAGTAAATTCACCACCTAAATTTATTACTCAAATTCAATCACACACTATAGAAGAATCTGAATCGGTGCGTTTTGAATGCCGTGTTGAACCAAAACAAGATCCTAAACTGCGAATTGAGTGGTATAGAAACGGTAAACTTTTACCTTCAGGACATAGATTCCGAACGGTGTATGATATGGGCTTTGTTTCCCTTGACATTTTATACGTTTATGCTGAAGATTCAGGGGAATATGTTTGCCGTGCTGTAAATGACTTTGGAGAAGATTTCACCAAAGCGACAGTATCTTGCAAACGTAAGTATTTATATGTACTTAAATGTATGTTGTTAATTGTTTTGTATTATATTCACGTATGTTTTTGTAAATAGAACTTCCAGATATTATTTTACAAAATCAAGTACCGAAAGGCATGAAGAAATCAGAAGCATTAACTCAAATGGAGGCTACTATTAAGAAATACACTTCTGAAGTATTTTTAACCGAAGACGATCTCTTTGACGTCGATAAGAAACAGCCACCTCGGTTTGTAACACAAATCCAAAGTCAAACTACTTTAATTGAAATGGAATCGACTAAATTTGAATGTCAGCTAGCGCCCGTTGGAGATCCTAATATGAAAGTTGAATGGTTCTTCAATGGCAAGCCATTGTTACACAGTAAGTATACTTTAATTAACCAATACTTTCTCGTCTTTGAATTTCCAAAACGTAATTCATTCTCAATTGCAGTTATTTATATGTAATTGTTGAAAAACTGTATAAAAACATATTGTATTTTATTGAATGGCTGTTACTAACAGTCAGTCAGTAGTTTGTTAAAAACAATATATATAAATTTAATACACAACAAAAATAAAAAGTAATATTAATAAAATAAACCATGTGGTGTCGTGGGACACCAGGTAGGAACGAAGTTCCTTATTACCAAAATATTAATTTAAAGTTCTATTCGAGGTATAAAGAAAATAATTATTCGGGTATACATTTTTATTATGATTTCTTTATCGATAAAAATCAAAAAAACTACTTTACAAAATTATCTTAACACCTTTATTTTGTTTACAATGATTTATAAAAAAAAAAAAATAATAATGATCAGATGGATCCGCTTTTGTCCACCAGACTGTGCAATTATCGAATGCTATAATAATAGCAAACTGCAATAATAATAGCAGTCGTCCCTTAGACTATACATTAGGCACTGTATAGTCATCAATCATCATACATAGACTATGCATAATTTTATTTTATTTTATTTACGCTTTTTTTAACGTTTCGGACGTTTTTTGCCTGGAGTATCTCACTGGAGTATCTGTGAATTTGATTTTTTTTCTTCAGAAAATCGCTTTACACCGATTTATGACTTTGGTTACGTCGCAATGAACTTCGGCTGGGTATATCCAGAAGATAGCGGTGAATATCTCTGCCGAGCAACTAATTTGTACGGTATGGATGAAACCAGAGCAGTTATTAAAACTACTGGCAAGCCAGGCATTGTATATGATTCTCAGTTGCCTAAGCATATGAAGAGTATTGAAAAAATACGGGAAATGGAAGCTTCTTGGCAAGTGTAAGTATTCATGGAAATTATATCACAGTTTGTGTTTATGTATTAGTTTGAATATTTAGGCTAAATATCCATATTTGTATAGCGGCCCTGAACAAGCTGTGGAAGAAACTAAGCCCCGATCCGCTCCAGTATTCGTAAGCCGCCCGGAACCAGTGACAGTAGAGGAAGGAGAATGGGCTCGTTTTTGTTGTCGTGTGACAGGCCATCCGAAACCTCGAGTGATGTGGCTCATCAATGGAAATACTATTGTGAACGTAAGCGTTTTTATATGATCAGATTATTTGACAAATAGTGAATAGTAATATTATATACAATAAAATAAAATACTTACCTATTTCCTAAGTTTACACATTTAAATTCACAGGGTTCTCGGTACAAGTTGACATATGATGGAATGTACCACCTTGATATACCAAAAACCAGGCAGTACGATACAGGCAAAATCGAAGTTATTGCTAGAAGTTCAGTAGGGGAGGCTTTAGCAACCACCGAGTTAAAAGTTATTCCGAGACACGATGATTATAGAGGTGTTCTCAAAAACGCACCAAGGCGTAAGTATATCTTATTCAATAAAACACTGTTGGCAGCAAGTATTTAAAGCTTAAGATGCTCTTTTATCTGCTTACAATGAATGAGGAATAAGGCTTACATAAATCTGTTGCACTAATACACATCCACGATTCACGCACACCACACAACCGCTTAAGCACAAAAATCCCTCGCTTCCTTGAAATATTCCCATTTACCATACAAAGGAGTGCCGCTAAACACCTGCTTCTATCGCCTTAGCATCGGATTCTAGCAAAGGTATGTTTTGTAGTTTTGGTCTTAAATACTCAATTGTTAAGAATAAAATATTGATGAGAATTATATATTTTACATACAGCTTGGTATGATGAAACAACTCAATATCAACGATCCGAAACTGAGTTAGAAAAAACATTCGAAGAGAGGCAAACTATGCAACGTCAGGGTGTTATTGACCATAGACCCGAGTTGAAGCCAAAGCTCGTTAAGGATGCTGACACGGAATGGCAACAGACAGTTAAGAAAAAGAAAAGTGAGGAATATTACAACAAGTTGCAGGAGCTTGAAAATGAACAAATTGTTAAAGAGAGTCGGTTGAGAGAGTCATCCCATCAATATTCCATTCCTGGAGAGAAAGTGACAAGTTCTTCCGTCGCTAGAAGTATGGCACAGAAATATGAAGATAATTTGTACGTATTTAAATATTTATTTAAAATATAACAGTTATTTTTTGTCCTTTAGGGAAATATATATAAACAACAAATAAATTAATCTTACATAAAATATGTTATATTACAGGGATCAAACAGAAGAAATTGTTGAAAAACAAACTCAAAAGAAAGTACAAAAGCCGAGAATACCTGGTCCATCAGAATCTACCGTTCACGGGAAGGAAGTGCACGTCGCCAAACAAAAACAAATACAAAAGGAAGTTGTCGGTGATACAGAAATCACTCGGAAAATTACATCAACAGAAACAACTGAAGTAGAACATAAAGCTCAAACACAAGAGAGAGTGGTCGAGGGTCCCGTCAAGCCTTGCACACCACCAGTTTTTACTAAAAAAATGCAACCTTGCCGTGTTTTTGAACACGAACAAGCAAGATTTGAGGTAGAATTTGATGGAGATCCATTACCACAAATAAAGTGGTATCGCGAAAACTTTCCTATTAAGAATTCACCAGACTTCCAAATTCATACTTTCAGCACCAAATCCATTCTTATAATTAGACAAGTTTTTGTTGAGGATTCTGCTGTTTTTGCAGCCGTTGCTGAAAACAGAGGCGGTACGGCCAAGTGCAGTGCTAATTTAGTTGTGGAAGAACGTAGACGCCAAGGCCGGGGTGGAGTCATTCCGCCTAGTTTCACTTTGACTGCGCAAAATGTCAATGTCACAGCTGGTCAGTTGGTGAGATTTGATACCAAAGTTACAGGAACGAAGCCAATCGACGTATACTGGTTGAAAAATGGTAAGAAAGTTCAGCCAGATATAAGAAACAAGATCTTGGAGGAAGACGGCACATATACTCTTCTTATTTTAGAAGCTTTTACTCAAGATTCGGGTAGATATGAATGCGTGGCCATTAATAGCTCCGGCGAAGCAAGATGCGACGCTGAATGCGTGGTGAATGCTCCGGCTACTAAAGATAAACCAAAGCCCCAAACAAAGTCAGCCAATTCTCCCCCCGAAATTATAGAACCACTCCAAGACAAAATAGTCACTGAAGGACAAGCTATTGAGTTTGGATGTAAGATTGTCGGCAAACCTGTCCCTACAGTGCAATGGTACAAAGGTGAAAAATTGATTAAACCATCTAAATACTTCCAAATGTCTAGGACTGCTGACGATTATACTCTTCGAATCTCTGAAGCTTTTCCTGAAGATGAGGGAGACTACAAATGCGTCGCTTATAACTTAGCCGGCCGTGTGACTGTTGCTGCTAAACTTAAAGTCTTGCAACCAGACCAGGCCGAAAATTTGCCAACTCTTACACCTCTGCGGGATGTCATTGTGTACGAGGGTCAACCTGCTCAGTTCAAGACTCACATAACTGGCAAAGCTAAGCCAACTATCCAATGGTTACGAGAAGGCGCTCTTATACCAGAAACTCCTGACTTCCAAGTAAGTTAAACCTGGGAATTTTTAAAGTACTAAATATTTTTGGGTAGTCATATGAGGTAATTATCATTTAGATTATTAATAAAGGCTTCAAAGGACAATGCCCAAAACTCGAATTTCGGCCCACAAAGTCGAGGGAACAAGCATTTCGTAAATAGCATTTTCTTGTATAACATTGTCTTTAATGATAACTAAAAAAGAATCTACCCAAAAAATCGAACGTTAAAGACGCCAGAAAAGTTTGCGCGTTATTTGCGCGCATAATATGGCAATGTCACATATATAACAGATTACACGTATAATATCAGATCAAGTTATTTGAAACATTTATTTAAATCTGTACATATAATATTTAGAAATTAGTTGTATTTGAATGAACATTATTCAATGCAATTTATTATTGCAATAGCGAAACGGCAAAGAAATCCTAAAACTCGATTTATTTCCAGATGATACACGAGGGCAATAACGCGGTGTTGTTGATTGGCAACACTTACGAAGAGGACACCGGCACATTCACTTGCCGCGCTACCACTGCCGCGGGCCAGGTCGAGACCTCGGCTAAGCTAGTCGTCAAAAGTAAGACATAGATACAGGCAGCGAGCTCGCGTCGCGCACTCTTAATCCATTAATGTAGTGTTTCTTTGTTTCATCTCTATACCTCAATGAGATCGGGTGAAAACTACTACTTAACTACTCAGTTGACAAGCGAAAGTAAACGAACACGTTAGACGGCATCACACAATCGTAGCGGTTCCCGCAGTAACGATCCCGCCCGCTTCCTAGCAACCTCGCGTAAACTCAAGTCGTGATAATATGACGCATAGACCTTTTGCCGCACCATCTCACTTATCACAAATGTCCAAATCATATTTACGATATTGTACAAACGCCAGAACTGATCCCCGCGCTCCACATTCGGCACTGAGCGTGCACATCTAACAAAGTTCGCCAGTCGAGTACATACTGTAAACTTAACTCGGTAGTACAATTTGCGCGATACTGCATCTAACATTGCTGTACAATTGAGCTTTTTGTGTAAATAGTCATAGTAAGACAGCACAGCAGACGTCGGAGGGCTGCGAGCGCCGAGCGAGGAGCTTCGGTAGACTTGGACACGCAACATGTAATTAACACGACACGAAATATTCGACGACTTGTTTTGTTTGCTTTACCGCTACGATGTTTACTAAATATATTTGTTTTCGAAAATATTTGTGAAGTAGAACACATTGCGTGATACACAAGACGCGTCTTTTGGCGAAACGTCAAATGTAATTTTCACCCAATACTCTGCGTAATGTAAGCCTTTGCTACTTTACTCGACTTTACTATTTATTTGGCCTTATTAACATTAAAAATTAAAATATTTTATGCTTTTTGTGTTTTATTGAGATCCGACCTGTAAAACTTAAGTAACGATCTCAATTTCTATTATTTCATCAGGCACACCATTTATTTTAGAAAATAAAACTCATTTGTAAATAAAACTTGGACTTGATTAACATTAAATTGTGGTATAACATGGAGTGATTCAGTTTAATTAAGTATATATATGTCACATCGACTTTTGTGGCCACAATTGTCCATTTGTATGTCATATCGGACGATATCGTGCGACATGTACTCAAGTCCTTGTTTTAGCTTTATCCACGAGCATGTATCATTATCAGTAACGTTTCTCAACTCGCCGCTGTAGGACCCGTCACTCTAACACCTTGCACGCACGCTGCGGTTTGTTTTGCCGTATTCTAATGTCACCTAACAGTCGAGACTAACTTGCCAGTGTCACGTCATACGTACGACGTTTACGTCTTAGTATTTGCCGCGAAGTTGCGAGCCCGCGTCGGTAGGTGCGCGCGGGCTCGGGGTGGTTCGTTCTCGAGGACGCAACATTTGCCGTGGCGCTTACTGCAGTATTTCCACTGCTTTCGTAAAATTATCTGTCCAATCGAATGATAATTCCGCTGTCAACTCTACATGACAAAGAAACATTCAAAGAAATGTCAATCGCGTCTGCGACGTCGAGCACTCTCTAAAGTTAGCGCGTTACTTGCCATGCCAGTTTCTATGTTTTGACAAACACTGCCGATGTTGGTCACCTTATTAATGTTTTCTGCAAGTACAAATCCGAATTGAATGAGATTTTTATAGTTTAACGTTTCAGTGAACTTTAACTTAGTTTGTTTTAAGTGCACGATATTGTTAAAATTAAATTGTGTTGTATGTTCACCTAATTGTATTAAATTATTAGGCGTGACAGAATTTATCACTAAATATTTAAGTGCCTACCTATCCATATTTAATATATTTATAAAAAATTTGTATGTTACCTTTATGTGAAAACTGTTTAATAAACGCTATAAATTAATCATTTCGCATTATTATACACACAAACAAACACGGCATCAAGAACATCCTGATAAAGTATATTATCTTAAAACTTCTTCTTATGCAAAGAGTTAAATGCGATTCACAAATATATATTTATCTTATCTACACAATGCACTGACACTTGGTACCGCAGTTGTCCATCAAAACGTTCACAAACGTTGACGTGTTTGAAGGCACAGAGCCGAGGTCGTAGTGAGCGAACCAGTGATTGCGATGTTGATGGACGGCGAGGTAGCTACAGTTGCTTTATCTCATCGACTGGCACCTATCTAAACCTCTATTCTATTCATGCCATTGAGAACTTAGTTTTAATATGCCATAGTTTTTCTTTGCTACTGTTGTAACTAAACAGTCAATTAACTTACTCTAATGCGTGTTAGAATTTCACCATAAATTCATGTTAACTAATTTCGAGTAAGGGACACTAGTTAGGTTTTTCTAATTTGTCCCTAATAATAATTTAGTCGAGTTGAAATAAGTATAGAGGATAAAATAGGCCAAGACCAAAACACCATACACGAATACACAAAATGATTTAAGTAAAACGTACAGTCGTTATGTCACTGAAATGAGACCCACGTGTCCGTAAAGCAAGCGACGACAGGCACCAGCAAAACGTAAGTATTCCATTAGGTTGCACGAAGGTAAGCTCACATTCTTACTATTACTCGTCGAATTACTACTCGTGTCCATATATCTTTTTATTCGAGTGACATTGAAAACAAATATGTTTAAACTTTATCAGCTAAAAACTAATAATTCGACCGAGAGCTAACTCGATAGCATCCGATCACTATTAATGAAATCTGTCGTTCACAAAATAGCACAGGGTAGCGTAGTATAGTTTTAAGTAGAACAGGCCATATTGGAACGAAGTTCTTTTGCACGGCTTTTAATGAAACAGTTATAGTGCTAGTAAGAGTAGTAGTTCATTGTTGGCGCTCTAAGCAAAAATATTGATCGATTTTATTTTTGATTTTGCATTTTGGTACTTTGCAAAACTAGTTTAAATTAGAAATTCAAATTATGTTATATAATTAATTTTTTTCTAATAAATAAGAAAAAACTTGCGAAAAGTAACAAAATCTATTCAAAACGACCTTTCATTATATTAGCAACTTTCTTTTATAAGACCCAAAATAATTTATTATTTCCAAAATAATATAATATTAAAACTAAATATTTCATTGAATTTGACATAACTCGAAATTATTTATTTTATACCAAAAACAATATAAGCAAAAGTAAATTCTATATTTGAACAATAATTTAAACATGAAATGTGTAAAGCTACAATCAAAACAGAAACTACTATAAATAAATTGAATATAAACAGATTGATAAATAAAGGTCTTATCGTTTCCAAAAAGAATATAATTTTTGTGAGTCATAGACATTTATATAAAAAAATGAAATCATTAAAACAAAAATAATGACAAATGATATCAGAAAGATCAATATTTGACAGCTGTTGCCGATAGATGGCGATTTGCGGCCATTACGGTCAACGAAACACAACAACAACATTACTATGCAAGTAAATATCATTTAAATTCTTCCTTTTATTTTTTATGTTTTGGTTGACTCGGGATTTAAAGTACTTATATCGTATGAAAAAGTAAATTCAAAATTAGAATAAAAAAATGCGAAAAACAAACGAAAAATGCGAAAGTAAGCGTTAACGTAAATTCAAACAGAAAAAATATGAAAATTTGACACACGAGGTATGTACTAATACGAGTCTGTTTCGATGCATAAGGACATTCGTCCCTTTATATTAATGTACGGATTGATAACATTTTTTAGAAATTACATTTTTTGTTAATTTAAAAAACTTATTTTGTTAATAACAATCGAAATTTTTTATGTGCTAATAAACCCCTTAAAAAAATATTTTTGTAGACGTCATTCCGAATCGAATGAGACATTGCACATATTTTTAGGAGCACGTTTTTGAACTTGTTGACTAGACTAATTAGACAGTTCACATGTACGTGTAAGCCGTGCAATGCGACCCGTAAGACAAAAAAGACAACAGAATTTGAATTTACTAGCAACGAAAGCTAGCGACTTATTTGTAATCAAGGCACTGTTAACTGTCTATTTAATTCATAGAATGCCGTTTGGTCTTTGTTAACAACCAACAATTATTATATAGGAGCATTGAAAGTAGATTTAAAAAAATTATAGTACATACAGACTTTGATATCGTGATCTGCAAGAGCGTTTAGATTATCAAAAACCGGATAAGTGTGAGTCCGACATGCCCATCGAGGGTTCCGTACAAATTTGTAGGTACATATTTAGGGTTATGTTTAATTACAAAATTTTACATTAAAAAAGCAGGGTACGCATAACAGTGTAAACTATTGGTTACTACATACACCAAAATTATTAGGTACCTATATATACTTATAAAAAACGGAAAAGGTTTTTTTTAATTTTTCGCCTAAATAAATCATGTCATAAATCGGAAACTATACATCATTAAAATAATTAAAAATCTGTTTACGTTTGTGCCAATAATTATGAGGATTGACGAGCCGGTTGGTGTGGCTGGTAGACACCTGCCTTTCGCGCAGCAGGTGGTGGGTTCGATTCTCACCCAGGACAGACATTTGTGTGCATGAACATGTCTGTTTGTCCTGAGTCTGGATGTAATTATCTATATAAGTATGTATTTACAAAAGAAAAGTAGTATATGTAGTACATCAGTTGTTTGGTTTCCATATTGGAAGCTCAGCTTGGTTTGGGATCAGATAATGTAGCCCTTTCATACGATACCCCGACATGACACGGTTAACTCAATTCAAAATTTGGGCTTCCGTTCTTTGCATAAAGACCCTGTTTACTTATGATTTAAATACAAATGTATAGTTTTTAGATTTTCCCCTATACTTGTAGTATAAGACGGTATTACTTGCCAAGTTTCATAGTACTAGGTCAACGCAAAATACCCTATAAATTTTGATTCCCTTGAGAGTGTTGAAATATACGTTTTTAGCAGCATAAACGGTCGTATCTATTTTTTGCGTTAACTTAGAAGTTTGATTTTTTCCTCAACTTCAAGAGACTGTACACCTGAGTGTATCGTTTTAATTTCAACTCGATACCTCCACAGACAGACATACGGACAGATGGACGGACAAGAAAGTAATTCTATAAGGGTTCAGTTTTTTCCTTTTGAGGTACCTAACAATCAACATAATAGGCCTCTACAGCCTACAAGAGAACGACTGAAAACATACGTCTTGAAGAATTATTTAATTAGGTATTAGCGTTACTCAGCTCGTAGGGAAGATCACAAAACTACGTCTTATAATAATTGCCGATGTTTCATGTGTACCTTGTATATTTGATTGCTTATTACCGCCCCAGTAACTGAAGAGGCCATTTGCATTATTCAGCCAATAATTACGGACAGAATGTTCAGGACTAATATACGTCGACGTCGAACCTGGGGTCCATACATTCTATGGTTCTACCAAATTATAACCGTTGTTTTATTCTATCCAGCCAGCTGTCGCTATTTATATTAGAACTGCATCATGCAATATGGCTGCATCGAAGGCATTGCTAATAGTTTCAATTTCCCCCTCCAACTGAGCGCGAACACTGCGTTGGGAGCGTTGCAAGTAATGTCAGGATAATGCCCACGTTCTCCTCTATCTTGACGATTATCTTGAAAGTGGGCAGTTTTTAAGAGAGCGAATATTCCAGATATTTAAATAGGAAACACCTAAATAGGTACTTAAAGACATTTTAATACAAATTCAATTTATTAGAATCGATGTTTTAGTATGTTCAAATTATCATTGGATTATTTCTTCATTTTGATTTTTCAATAGCCAATTTAATTCTACCTGAAACAGGCTTTCATATATTTTAGCCTGTTGTTTATTAAAAATAAATTTGCGGGAAATTGAGTACAAAATTTAGAAAGAATAAGTAAACTCTTCAATTTTATCAATATTTGAAAAAAAAAACACGTAACAAATCAATTTGGCTAGAATCGTGAGACTGTCTGTTTCATGGTTTGATATTATACAGAGCTTAACTCAAATACATGTAGATACATGTCTATGACAATGATACGATTACCTATAACATAAAAAAAAATTGCCGTTCCCTCGACAGTACAATTTCTTTTAGGACGAACCATTCCTTTTCCGCTCAAAACGTGTTTTAAAATTTTAATTGATACATTACTGTATTTTGTCACACCAACAAGCGCATCCGCCTCCTTTGTGTGCGTGATACCCTCTAGGAGAGGACTGAGAGACGCACTATACAGTTCGTGTTCATGTAGACATAACTATTTCTTTATGTGTCATGGCCATTGTTATTTCACTCAACTGTAAGCCGCGTAAAATAACTTATCACTGAAAGAGGATACCTGTCACTTTACGTTATTGTGACGCCACGATTTCAATGAATATTGCACGACGAGTTAAGGCGATCTGGTCATGTCACGATGTACACACTTTAGTTATACTCAATCGATGGAGTACTACGTCATACACCTAATTAATATCGATGTGGGATTTAAAAACGCATATTAAAACAAACAGAAAATCTTTTCCGGACCACAAGAGGTCGTCTATACTTGAAAAATAAATGATGTACACGTCGGTACTTCAAAAGGAAAACCCTGATGTTTAGCAAATAGATAAGAAGAAACGTAATATAACAAATATCACGATTAATTAATTCAAACACTTATACATGAAGACATATATATATGAACGCCTGGACTGGGAACTCTTTTATAAGATTACTTGTAGCCGTTGTCACAATAGCTTGACGACGACGGATCTGAAAAAAGAAAAATTCTGACTTAAAACACAGAAGTAGCTCAGTAACACACAACAATCGCCAACCATTTGAAACCATATTTTTTATTATATAAGTAGGCGGACGAGCATATGGGCTACCTGATGGTAAGTGGTCACCGACGCCCAAATAATATGGCATTGTAAGAAATGTTAACCATCGCCAATGCGCCACCAACCTTGGTAACTAAGATATTATCTTTAACCTTTGCACTGGCGTGGGTGGTACCTACCCAGACGAGCATGCACAATGCTCTGCCACCGAGTACTGCAATCATGAAAACGTTGACTATAGCAAGTGACAATCGCTGCGACCTTTACATATACTTCATTATCGAGTGTGTGAATAAATAATAGTTTAGTGTTTACGGTTAACGAGTCGGTCAACTAAACGTCCGAACAACAACCCGACGAACGTACGAACAAAGTGCCGCGATTACTGCTTACCAATGTTCTAACATGATTTATATTGAATCCGATAGCTCTTACATGTTATACGGACGTTGAGTTTATCTAATTTCAAATAATTATCTTCAATCCATGTCAATAAACATCGTCGCGACCTTGCATGTAACCGAAAGAGGATAATATGTTGCCGGTTGATAGTTGTTGAAGAAGTCGAAAACAAAACTAGCCGATAAGGAGCTTTCATGAATGAAAGAAATATATAAGGAAATGTACAATAACGATTACTATAACGGACCATACGATATAACCTCACAAACATCATTGTGTTCTTACTTTTTGGGCCGTTTTTAAAACCGCTTACCGCTAATCTAGTACATTATTGATCGAAGACCAATACGAATAAAAACAACGTAACGAGAATATCTAAATAACAACACTTATAATTGATAATGTCATAATTATATTGGTTCGGCGATTTACTAAACACCGAACTGAAAACCAGTTGAGGAGATATAATCAATTAATATTTGTCACATATGAATCAGTTTGACGGCGGTGAGCGAGTGAGCGAGTGAGCGAGTGAACATTCATATTAACACTGATTTGTCTCATTCGTGCGATAAGTAATAACGCCGTACTAACGTGGACGTGTCGCGTTTGATTTACAATAATAACATTTATATTATATAATATAGCTATTGGAAACGAGGACGGCCAAGGAGAATTATTTTTAAATATACTTACTTTTTTCATGTATGGCAGCATTTATTATTTTATTACAATTATTTTTAATATGTAGCGAGTTATTTATTATAATTAAAAGTATGACATGTTTAGGCACAGTCGTGAGCCATGTATTTTTTTATTTTATGCTTTTACAAATAAACAGACTAAACAGTTGATACTAAAACTGCCGGCTAGATAGTATAATTTTATAATTATTGTAGCCAATAAAACCTATAAATTAATTAATTGAATTAAAGTAAGTACAAGTTTTCAAAAAATTCACTTAATGTTCAATTAATTTTATGAGATGATTAAACTTATTATGTTTTAATGATTTGTTTATTTATTTTCATTATCGAGGTCTAAGTCGAAGGGGAGTAGTTGTAGGGGGCGTTATTGTAATGAATACCATGATTAAACCATAGTTTTAATGAAAACACTAAAAGTAACTGTTTGCTGTTGTCATGTCAGTATGAAGTACTTCGCTGGTAAACTATTAAGACACAATTGTTGTTTTATGAATGCACATTTATAAGCACACATCAGTCTACTTCTAAAACTTAATTATTTATAAACATTATAATTATTTTTATATATTCTGACTACCAAACAATGCAATTTTATGTATATTATAAATATCATAAAATAGTAATCAATGTGCCATATTCTTTTCAATAGCTGTAAGTATATTTCAATAGATGCATTTCTAATACAAACAAAGTCTTCAAACACTTCACAATCACAATTATTCATTTAAGTATTACGTGACGGTACCCACGGCGTGCGTCGTTTAGATCACTTTCGAGGAAGATCCGTGATACAAGTGACACTAATTGACACAAGATTGAATATGCAATTAATTATATGATTAACTTGCACCATGAAAGTGCTTTGGCAGCCATTTAATTTGGCTTGGCTTCATTGAGTTCTTGAATTCTTGAATAGTTGCCCGCTTTAGAGTGACCCTGCATGCTTTAGTAAAAATAGTAAGATCAGACCAAACACACGTTGATGAATTACTTACAATATACTTTATTTTATGGTAACGTTCTGCACGTCAGTGAGACGATGAGAGACTGCCTCTCCCGTCGAGTGGAATATTTAGGCGTTATTCCATTTGGTCCCTTCAGATGCTTACATGCGCCAGGACTTTTTTTCTTAAAATGATTCAGTGCTGTTTGCCCCGATTTAAACACACAATCTTACTTTCAATGTTGAGTTATGTTTACATGCTCAGATAGGCCAGTGGGTCTATCCCAGCTCTTATATTTAATGGAAAACTAAATGCGACGACGCCTAGTGCAGTCAGGAAGAATGATTTGCACTAGCCGCCTCCGTCCTGCCGGCCCGCAAGATGCTTGTTCACGCGTCGTTTGAAGGAACCCAGGTATTAGTAGGAGGGGAACACGTGTGCTGGTAAAGAATTCCATGTTTTGGAAGTGCGACAAAGAAAAAAGTTGCCAAATTTCTTCGTGCGCGATGATGATTCGTGATCTTGATGTCACTGTTAGATAGAAAGCGCTCAGTGCCGCTATCTCTCGACGCAGTTGTACAGACTCGAGGGTGTTGGTGACCCTTACGTCGATGTGATCCCTTGGATAAAGGATGTCAGAACGAATGTCAGTTCCCAGTATAGCGACTTTGCTTTGTATCTCCAGCGTAGTGCCACGTATGGAACAATAAAATATTCTATTACTTCCATTTAGAATTCAAGTCGAATCTATGTATTATTTTATAATTTATCCCATTTTGAATGTCTAAATAACTGAAATTTCTACATATTTTTTATGTAATTTTATAATACAATCTACGAATACCTCTATTTATTTTATCGACTCTTGAATATTATTTGATCATTTAGATAAGATACAAAGTCTGATGAAAAATTCAATGTGAATAGAATGTAGTTTGAATTAATTTACACTCCCATACACTCATCGGGCCAATAAATTATGGGGTTTATTGGGGTTTATCTGTCAGAAAATTCTCAGTAGCTGACCAGAGTCTGGAAATTGGAAGTGTGTACACTCCCGTGTCTCGGAAAGCACCTAATGCCGTTGGTCCTGCGCCTGAACTCTTTCCGGTCGTTTCGGATTGCCGTCCCATCAGGGAGACTATTATGAGAGTAATGGAATAGAGAGTACACCTGTGTTTGCGCACACACTTGTGCACTATAATATTTCCTGCGCAGATGGCTAATCTCTCTTGAGATTGGCTGCCGTGGCCGAAATCGGTCAGTGGGACCATTTATTATTATTACCCACCAATATTTTCCGACTGTAAATCCATACCAGATGTGCTGATTTAATTACTTCTGCCGCCGTGTTGAATATTCTATAATTTGTAACTTCGAAACCCACGAACAAGAGCGCGAAACGCGTCGCGCCGACCTCAGTGCCGCTTTCACTCCCAGAGCCGCAGTTCTCTGACTTTTTGTATCTCTTTATTATGGTCATAATTTTCACCAACTTCTGGCTTCTGGGATAAAACTATCATCTCAGGAGTTTGAAGAGGCATTACCGGCCAACTAGGCAGTATTTAAAGAAACTTTGAAAGCCTGTCAAAATAGAAATTTACGAATTATATTTTTTAGGCTTTTTCTATATAATATTGTTTTTCAATCTTTATTAATGTTTACGATAGACTACAGATGTTTGAAAAAAATGCGTAAATATACGTTTACTATAACATTTTACTTTTACTTCTCACAGAATCCAAAAAAGAAGCTCGGAAAATTTGCGACCAGAAGACAGAGAATTCAATCGAAAAAACTGCAGATTCCTTAGATTTAACAAACAGAGTGTTACATCAATCGACGGAAGAATCGAATATTTTGAAATTAGAGAAAATAGTTAATGTGCAAACGCGCCAAGTGCCTTGGAGAAAAAAGGCTCAAGATCATTCAATTGAAACAAAAATAGACGATGGGTTACAGACAAAACACTGGCGAAAATCACGCATTGAAGATTCATCGAGAATTCAAAAAGAAGAAGAACGCGAGCAATTAAAAACTGATTTGGAAAAAACGAAAAGTGAGCATGTTGTAGACGACGAAATTGATACAAAAAAGAAAGATATAAAATTTATTGAAAATATTACCAAAGAACAAGTACCGTGGACTCAAGAAGCAGTTAAATTGCGCCCTACAAAAATAGAAAAAGTAGCCATAAAAAAAGATAAAATAGAAGATGTTAGCTTAAAACAAGTAAGAAAAAGCTCACTTCAGAAAACTGAAACGCTACTTATAGAAGAATCATTAACAGCTATCGAAGACACAGTAATACTAAAGGTTACGGATTCTGACATAATACAATCAGAAAGTAATAATGAAACGCCAATATGGCGTCGCAAAAAGAAACAATTTATCGAGAAAACTAAAACCCAATCTAAAGTAATAGCCGATGACGTTACAAAATCAAAGGTACTACAGAAAGATGAGAAGCTAAATGAGGTCACTTGGCGTACTGGCAAGAGAAAACCTGCAGAAGTACAACCTAAAGAGGAGATAGACCTGAAACCTACTCGCATATATGAGGAAATCAATAAAGAGAAACCGGAAGAAGTTAATCTTAAATCCGTTCATAGAATAAAAGCAAAGGAAGAAGATCAAGCTGAAGATATAAAATGGCGAACAGGCAAACGACATCCTAAGGATGAACAACCTGTTGAAGAAATGGTGCTTAAGCCTATGTTAAAAAAAGCGACAACTCAAGATGACAAGCCACAGACAGTTCCTCTGCAACTTTCTTCTAAAGAAAAACCTCAAGAAGATGAAGAAGCTAAAGAGGTTAATTGGCGAACTGGCAAACGACGTTCATTAGAAGGACAACCTAAAGAAGAAGTAAATCTAAAGCCAGTGCCGAAAACAATAGCACCTAAACATGAAGAACCTAAAGAAGTTATGTGGCGAACAGGCAAACGGCGACCAGTAGAAGAACAACCAGCCGAAGAAGTGGTACTCAAGCCTGTGCCGAAAAAAGAGGCACCCGAGGAAAAATTACCGGAGGTTGTTGAATTAAAACCCACTGTTAGAGAAAAACCGAAGAAAGATGAAGAACCTAAATGGCCAACTGGCAAACGGCGACCAGTAGAAGAACAACCAGCCGAAGAAGTGGTACTCAAGCCTGTGCCGAAAAAAGAGGCACCCGAGGAAAAATTACCGGAGGTTGTTGAATTAAAACCCACTGTTAGAGAAAAACCGAAGAAAGATGAAGAACCTAAAGAAGATAAATGGCCAACTGGCAAACGGCGACCAGTAGAAGAACAACCAGCCGAAGAAGTGGTACTCAAGCCTGTGCCGAAAAAAGAGGCACCCGAGGAAAAATTACCGGAGGTTGTTGAATTAAAACCCACTGTCAGAGAAAAACCGAAGAAAGATGAAGAACCTAAAGAAGTTAAATGGCCAACTGGCAAACGGCGACCAATAGAAGAACAACCAGCCGAAGAAGTGGTACTCAAGCCTGTGCCGAAAAAAGAGGCACCCGAGGAAAAATTACCGGAGGTTGTTCAACTAAAACCCACTAAAAGAGAAAAACCGAAGAAAGATGAAGAACCTAAAGAAGTTAAATGGCCAACTGGCAAACGGCGACCAGTAGAAGATCAACCAGCCGAAGAAGTGGTACTAAAGCCTGTGCCGAAAAAAGAGGCACCCGACGAAGAACTACCGGAGGTTGTTCATCCAAAACCAACTGTAGGAGAAAAACCTATAAAAGATGAAAAACCTAAAGAAGTTAAATGGCCAACAGGCAAACGGCGACCAGTAGAAGAACAACCAGCTGAAGAAGTAGTACTCAAGCCTGTGCCTAAAACAAAGGCTTCCGAAGAAGAACTACCGGAGGTAGTTCAATTAAAACCCACTACAAGAGAAAAACCGAAAAAAGATGAAGAACCTACAGAAGTTAAATGGCCAACAGGCAAACGGCGACCAGTAGAAGAACAACCAGCCGAAGAAGTGGTACTCAAGCCTGTGCCGAAAAAAGAGGCACCCGAGGAAAAATTACCGGAGGTTGTTGAATTAAAACCCACTGTTAGAGAAAAACCGAAGAAAGATGAAGAACCTAAAGAAGTTAAATGGCGAACAGGCAAACGGCGACCAGTAGAAGAACAACCAGCCGAAGAAGTGGTACTCAAGCCTGTGCCGAAAAAAGAGGCACCCGAGGAAAAATTACCGGAGGTTGTTGAATTAAAACCCACTGTTAGAGAAAAACCGAAGAAAGATGAAGAACCTAAAGAAGATAAATGGCCAACTGGCAAACGGCGACCAGTAGAAGAACAACCAGCCGAAGAAGTGGTACTCAAGCCTGTGCCGAAAAAAGAGGCACCCGAGGAAAAATTACCGGAGGTTGTTGAATTAAAACCCACTGTTAGAGAAAAACCGAAGAAAGATGAAGAACCTAAAGAAGTTAAATGGCCAACTGGCAAACGGCGACCAATAGAAGAACAACCAGCCGAAGAAGTGGTACTCAAGCCTGTGCCGAAAAAAGAGGCATCCGAGGAAAAATTACCGGAGGTTGTTGAATTAAAACCCACTGTTAGAGAAAAACCGAAGGAAGATGAAGAACCTAAAGAAGTTAAATGGCGAACAGGCAAACGGCGACCAGTAGAAGAACAACCAGCCGAAGAAGTGGTACTCAAGCCTGTGCCGAAAAAAGAGGCACCCGAGGAAAAATTACCGGAGGTTGTTCAACTAAAACCCACTAAAAGAGAAAAACCGAAGAAAGATGAAGAACCTAAAGAAGTTAAATGGCCAACTGGCAAACGGCGACCAGTAGAAGAACAACCAGCCGAAGAAGTGGTACTAAAGCCTGTGCCGAAAAAAGAGGCACCCGACGAAGAACTACCGGAGGTTGTTCACCCAAAACCAACTGTAGGAGAAAAACCTATAAAAGATGAAAAACCTAAAGAAGTTAAATGGCCAACAGGCAAACGGCGACCAGTAGAAGAACAACCAGCTGAAGAAGTAGTACTCAAGCCTGTGCCGAAAACAAAGGCTTCCGAAGAAGAACTACCGGAGGTAGTTCAATTAAAACCCACTACAAGAGAAAAACCGAAAAAAGATGAAGAACCTACAGAAGTTAAATGGCCAACAGGCAAACGGCGACCAGTAGAAGAACAACCAGCCGAAGAAGTGGTACTCAAGCCTGTGCCGAAAAAAGAGGCACCCGAGGAAAAATTACCGGAGGTTGTTGAATTAAAACCCACTGTTAGAGAAAAACCGAAGAAAAATGAAGAACCTAAAGAAGTTAAATTGCGAACAGGCAAACGGCGACCAGTAGAAGAACAACCAGCCGAAGAAGTGGTACTCAAGCCTGTGCCGAAAAAAGAGGCACCCGAGGAAAAATTACCGGAGGTTGTTGAATTAAAACCCACTGTTAGAGAAAAACCGAAGAAAGATGAAGAACCTAAAGAAGATAAATGGCCAACTGGCAAACGGCGACCAGTAGAAGAACAACCAGCCGAAGAAGTGGTACTCAAGCCTGTGCCGAAAAAAGAGGCACCCGAGGAAAAATTACCGGAGGTTGTTGAATTAAAACCCACTGTTAGAGAAAAACCGAAGAAAGATGAAGAACCTAAAGAAGTTAAATGGCCAACAGGCAAACGGCGACCAGTAGAAGAACAACCAGCTGAAGAAGTAGTACTCAAGCCTGTGCCGAAAACAAAGGCTTCCGAAGAAGAACTACCGGAGGTAGTTCAATTAAAACCCACTACAAGAGAAAAACCGAAGAAAGATGAAGAACCTAAAGAAGTTAAATGGCCAACTGGCAAACGGCGACCAATAGAAGAACAACCAGCCGAAGAAGTGGTAGTCAAGCCTGTGCCGAAAAAAGAGGCACCCGAGGAAAAATTACCGGAGGTTGTTCAACTAAAACCCACTAAAAGAGAAAAACCGAAGAAAGATGAAGAACCTAAAGAAGTTAAATGGCCAACTGGCAAACGGCTACCAATAGAAGAACAACCAGCTGAAGAAGTAGTACTCAAGCCAGAGCCGAAAGCAAAGGCACCTGAAAAACTACAAAAACCGGTAGTTCATCTGAAGCCCGCTGTAAAAGAAAAACAGCTTGAAGAAGAAAAACCCAACGAAGTTAAAAGGCCAACTGAGAGACAGCGTCCAAAAGATGATCAATCTGTTAAAGAAGAAGAAACGCTAAGTAGCGATAAGAGCAAACTTGAAGAAATAACAGTAATTGAACAATTTGATGAAGAGACAAATGTTGTTTCGTTGTCAACCAAACGAAGAAAACCTAATATCGATGAAAGCAAAGGTAAGGTAGTCCTAATAGACATACTTAAAGAGCCGTTAACAGTATTTTTTTAACAGATGCATGGCATTAAATTTAATGTTTTACATTTCTCAAGGTTATATCGTATTAATTTTTTATCGTATGTATTTAACCTAGCTTTTAAATAAATTATTATGTAGATCAATATATTTTAGATTGTACATATCCATATTTGTTTTTTTTTCTAATATATTTTATGTACGGTAAGTTTATTGTAGCATTGTTTTCGTATGAATAACCTTTAAATTCTGGTTCGTTAAAAAGTAACCGAAGCAGCATAAGCATTAACAGAGAAATATTTTGCAGAAGTTGGACCTATAATTATTCAGCCACTCAAAGCCATGACCCTTAATGAAAACGATGAATTTTTGCTTGAAGTAACGTTTCGACCGGAAGAAAATAACAAAGTCACTTGGTTCTGTAATAACCAAATACTTAAACAATGCGACGATTGCTATATGTATTTTGAAAAAGGAAAATCCACATTAAAGGTTGTGAATATTGATAAAAAGAAAGTAGGCAAATATGAAGTAGTAATCGAAAAGGATAATGTTGTTTCGAAGTCAGCAAGTACCGTTAAATTAGCAAAGTCACAAGACGAGGAAAATATACAACCTCCAACTTTCATTAAATCTTTACAACCAAAACATGTCGATGTAGGTGATGTCGTTTTACTTGAAACAGAAGTACAATCGAGTCCATGTGCATCGTTTCAATGGTTTATTGGCAATAAGGATGTTATTAGTTATACAAAGGAAAATAAAATTCACAATATATTTATAACAAACATAAACAATATTTCATGTTTATGCATCGAAAATATGACACAAGATCTATTCGGAATAATAACATGTAGAGCTGAAAATTTTGGGGGTTCTGTTTCATGTTCTGCTTCAGTACTAAAAAGGGAAAATAATAAGCAATCGATAGGCAGACCGCCTGCATTTATCGTCAAGTTAAAACCGGCAACAGTGATGGATGGAGATGCAATTCTATTAAACTGCACCGTTACTGGAGTACCATGCCCTAAAATTGATTGGTATCATAATGAAAAAAAGATTGAGTGGGCTAGGGATGTAACTTTTGGTCGTCAAGAATCGGGATTATGTGAACTATGCATAAAAGAAGCGTTTCCAGAAATGTCAGGAAATTACAGTTGCGTTGCTACAAATGAGCTTGGGTCTAGCAGCTGCGAATGTTTTGTAACTGTGGAAGGTAGCAAAACAGTCATCTGAATGCATGCGTTACTCTAACAACTATGTAATAAGCACGATAAATGTGAGATTTGCAAAGGTGCAAGTTGAAATTTTGTTTTGAGCTTTTAACTAAAATTTACCACCTTTATACAACGTACAATTGTAAAAAAATATATAATTAATATCTTAGTGTTTTTAAATGGCAATATCGTAACTGTTGACGAAGCACAAGCTTTTATTGGCACTACTACCACACTTAAAATTTTACTTGTTTTTTTTAATTTCACTGGTTTTTTATATTTTTAGGAGATTAATCATGCAAGATATAGTGTTTTTACTTTTATAATTCATAAATAATTTTACTTTCAGCATATGAATACGCGCCTAGTGTGTCTGAAGAGGACGTTTTGAGTGACGAAGTAAGTGAAACATTGAATTATTGAAAATATATTGTGTCAATAATCTTTCCATTCATTTCGAATTAGAATGAAATAAATTGTAAATAGAATATGCTTACGTCAGCATAACATATAAAGATAATCTCGAAGAGAGGTAATATTTTACCTTGATATTAACGATCGATTCGCCATACACCGAAACAATGCATTACAAATTGTATTTGGGCGTTACAAACCACTCATTATTTTAGAGCGCAAATATTTAGAAATATAACATTCCAACATGCTGCTTTTAAAAAAAAAAAACTTTAGTTTGATCTTGATTATACATATATATATATTTATTCAATTACAGAAAACAAGCGACATTGAAGAATTTGCTCCAAAGATAATAAAAGCTTTACCAACGGTAATTTCCACCATGGAAGGAGAATTGACGAGGTTTGTTGCATCGTTGTATAGAACATAATTCTTCATCGCCTAAACTTCTTCCACTATTTCATGATAAAAAGTATTATAATAAAATGAAATATGTATATGATTAATAACCTGCACTATTTATGTAATAACAGATTGGAAGCTAAAGCGATTGGAATTCCCAAGCCTGAAATAAGATGGTTGAAACAGGGGGTACAAATTAAGCAATCTCAAGAATATCAAATAGAAGAATTAGAAGATGGTACTTCGATTTTAATTATCCCTGAAGTTTACCAGGACGATACCGGTGAAATAAAATTCGAAGCCTATAACTCGCTCGGAGTTACATCAACAATTGCAGCATTGTCTGTTGAGAGTAAGCTAAAATATTGACGCTATATTTCTATCGTACAAAGCTGTACGAGTAATAAATTAAAACATCAAACAAACACAGTGTGCAGCTTTAACTTCAATTTACTTACTATGTTTTCAGTTTCGATATTTTCAGCAAGATACGTCGAAGGGGACAGTGTCCATGGACAACCTACAAACGTTTTCATAATCCTTGCTCCTAGCCTATTTCCTATAAGTTCCTATTATACCTTGTCTCAAGTACGACCATTCAAGATTTACTCTTAACGTTTCAACAACACTTTCTAATTCATATTGAGTGACAAAATTTTATCAACAACGCTCTAAACAATCTACAATTTACGAAACATTGATGTGACATTGATATATACACGAAATAAATGATATCTGCATAATATACTAATTAGTAGTAAATTGGACACACACATTGTACTGAATTTGTCATTACGTTACGTTACGTTGGTAGTTACGCTGACGTCAAAGACGATTCTAAGATGAAGATTCTACTATGATGGCATATATACTAGTTCAAATTAAATATTTCAATAGCAAAAAAATATCTTTTGAATCCGAGTATTCTTCTCAAATAATTATGGACATGTTTTTAGGTGTCATCGGTACCAAGGATTACAGAAAACCAGAATGGGTAACGCATATGGAGGAATTACAATCCGCCCTTAAAGGTAAACATTTTAATGATAGATGTACTTGCCTCTGATATGAAGAAAGCCAGCTAACTTTAGATATTATAATGCATAGAGCATTCAAAAATTCACTTTTTGACCGCTGGAAGCAGTGAGTTCGGTGTAAGACTTTGGTTATCGAGTACGAGCTGTACGTCTAGTATTGATTATAGTTTTATTAGGAATCCTGGAAAAATACTAATTAACCGACTTCAAAAAAAGGAGGAGGTTATCAATTCGTCTGTATGTTTTTTTATTGTATAATGTTGAACATAATCTTAAAGAAATGTATACGTTTGGTGGTAGAAGAGTAATTACGTGTATTATGGAGCTGCTCGAGTGCTCAAGCGCCGCACATACTCATTCTTATCTACCGAGTGTGATGGCTCACGTTCGACCGAGGCGAGCGAGCGAATAAGTAATAGCACCTGTCCCGCTCCAGGTACAACGTGGACGGTGGTTTTGTTATATAAAACTTGTAATTATGTCTGTTTTTCTTGTTTTCTTTTTTAAATCCTTAAATTAGTATTTTAGTAAACATATGGGTAAAGGTAATTATAATCATTGCAGAGAGTCAATCGGTGCCGACTTTCATCCAACAAATATTGGCAGAACGAGTTTGCGAAGAGGAGACAGTAACGTTTGAGGCAGTCTATAGGGGAAACCCAACACCAGGTAAGTGCGATGCACGCGATGCACGCTGAGCCTATTCGACTAACGAGCACACTTTTGTTCCTGCAGCCGTTGTGTTCGATGCCCCGCGCAGTACTATTCGAATGTGAAATACTATTCGATCGACTTACATACGTTTACGTGGAACTTCCACCACCCGTCATTCCACCCACTCATCAGATGTTCTACAGCAAAAAAATAGTACTTGCTATAGTTTTGTTTCGATTTGAAGGGTGAGTGAGCCAGTGTAATTGTGCACAAGGGACACAGTATCTTAGTTACCAAGGTGGTGCATTGGCGATGTTAGCGAAGCTTAAAACGACTAAGAATACCATATGAGGAATATAATAATGATAGTAGGCTTCGAAATTATCAGATCTGACATGTATGTCTTCCTGGGGGCATCCTCGGCACTTTTGTTGCGGGGTGGTCTGGTGACACCGTCTTGGACGTCGGGACAAGCTGTCTCTTATTTTAAAACATTCCGATGCCATATATTTTTACCATTTCACATATTCGATATTATGGATATAATTTTGTTGCAGTATTTTATTAGATCTATTTTCTCGAAATTCATTTTTTATCGTTGCGTATGCATACTTAAATAAAAATATAAAGCAATCTGTCAAACGAAAATGAGTTGATATTCGAGCTCTAAATGTGCAAGTTTCGTCTACTACTGAGACGAACGAGATCCGCAGCTCCGTCTCCATACGACTTGAACTATTTCCGTTGATATATACAAGGTTAGGCTACTAACCATTCTCCCGCAGTTTCGCCCGCGAAAAGGCCAAAAGATATCGATTACGAGTCACATTTTGGCTGTGGTGAACCTTGAAGATGTTACAAATATTCACAACACACAACGATTCGTATTCATGATATGAGTGTGATAATTTATGATTATTCTAGTAAAAAGTAAAAATATAGTAAAAGTTCCTTATATTATATTACTTCGAGTATTTCCATTTGCTAGGAAAACGATGTTTTAAGCAGGACTTGCACGTCGACATGATAATATATGCCCATGACCAGCATGTCACCGAAAAAAAATCGAATCTAATTAAACTTTAAACCAAAACAACGTAAGGCAAACTCCGCCTCATAAATAAATAAGGAATAGGTAACCTTAAAAATAAAATTTAATAATCTGATAGACTAACATATTAATAAAAATACAACCAAGTTTATAATTGTAACCTAGCACCCCAAAACATTTAATTTTATATTAGGGATAAATCGAAAAATATTTCTAACACCAAGCGCAACGTAGCACATGATTAATACGTCAATTGTTATTTATCACGTCGTGGTCCATCTCTATTCTTTATTAAATTCCCCCAGAGTTCTTGAACTTACAAAACACCCTTCTAGTCGCCTATTTTTGTCTTCAAAAGGATGTCTTCTGTCGGTTTATACATATATGTATATTTGTTTTAGATATCGTTTGGTATAAAGATGACAATGTTATAGACTCCGACGACAATTTCATTATAGAAAACAAAGACAATCGCACAATTTGCAAAATAAGAAAAGCTAAGAAAATTTTAGAAGGAACCTATAAATGCAAAGCCGTGAGTGACATTGGTATGGCAATAACTAAAGCTAACTTGCAAGTGTTTGAAAAAACTGAAAATTTTGGAAAAAAGTCCTTAAAGAAAACAAAAATCTTCAAAACGGAAACGTCAAAAATAAACAAAGTTGAAAAAGTTACGGATGAAGCAGTCTCATCTGTGAGCGAAATTGAATTAACAGAGTCTCTTGAAACAAAGCCAACTACTACAGAAAAGGCCGAAGTTAAGTTTAGTGAGGCTGAATCTGTAGAAACAACAGATATTGCTACTCTCAAAAAGGTCGAAGAGAAAAGGAAAGTTGAAAATAAATTAACGGAAATATTAGAACCAGTGATTTCACCTCATGAATATTTAATCTCATCTCAACAACAAAATGAGGAAACAGTACAAACATTGGGAAAGACATATGAAACATATAGAGCGGTATTAAAAACAGTCGAAGAAGATTTAAAAGTGTCTGCGGAAATCAATGAGTTGTTAGAAGTGATTAATGCTAAAGAGTTTGGCCCAGGCGAATCACCCTTGAGAGAACTAGCTAAGATTGGTTTTATGCTAAGAAGAGGTATAACTACGCAAGATATCGAATGCTTATATGATGCACAATACTTCCCTGCACTTAGAGTTCCACAATCGCAATCTGCTTTGGTAAATTTGGTTGAACGCCAAGGTCATGGAGCCCTCATAACGGAAGTGCTTACAGAAGAAACAGCTCAAAATGAAGATGTTATTGCTGCAAAAGTTGGATTCCGCGCCTTCATGAAAATGATTGAATTGAAACATACCGCTGTCGAAGAGGTCATAGCCCACTTGTACCCCGAAGACTTTAAGCCTCGTGCCTGGGAAAAAAAGGAAGCTCGTGAGGTAACCGTCAATCCTTATTATTATCACTTAATTATTTTAGTGTGAATAAGTTGAGTATGTGCCTCAACACATCTCACACAGTCGATACCACGATACATGTAATACACGTTTCATGCGTTTATTCACATATTAGGTATTTGTTAATCAAATGAAATCGCATAAGAGAAACTTTCCGCTGTCAATAAATATAACATATTAGATGAGCTGGTTCATTAGCAAACAGTTAAATAATGCACTACTGCAACCTATTGGATATCCTATTGGATATAACCTATTGGATATTGGATCTTCTTGTAAACTTCGAACACATCACGATCGCCGTCAGGTTTAATTCTTTGTAAGTAATATTATGACCGATAACCTTGTTGGTTTTATACTATTTCATATCTTAATATTTTCTACTAAACGGTTCGCATATTTACTGTTTTCTAAGATAAAAATTATATTTCAGGTAATCGAACAATCATCGGCTGAAGAGCTCGCCAAAACATCTGCGATAAAAGTAATGAAAGGTAACATGAAAAAAATGACAATTTTATATGTACGAGCGTCGTACGTGACTACTGACTCACAATAAAAATTGCATTTGTTACAGATTCAGCTGCTATTTCTGATGCAAATTATAGAGACGGTAAGTTCATTACATGAAAATGTTTACATTTTTTTTCTTTTACGCTTATATGCTGTTACTTCAACCGCTTTTACTTACAGCTGTTAAAACATCAAGTTTTGTTGATTTATTTACGTTTTAGTGTGATTCTTCATAAATTTTTATTGAATTTTGTAACCAAACTTATGTACATTAAAAAGTTATTATTTATATTGCTTACAAGGTATATTATCCGTAATTTAAGAGATAATTATTTCAACGTTAACTTTAAACTTCACTTTCATTTGGTCGGTTAGACAATTTTGAGATTAAGGAGGAACATAATTTTAATAATTGTATCATTTAAGTATAAAAGTTAAACTTACTTTTGTATTAGAAATTAAGTGGTATTAAAAGTTACACAACTTAATTACTAGAGGAGCAATGTATCTATTCGTGTATGATTTTATCATTAATTATTGTGAACTTGTCACATGAGCTTCAAGAATATGGGATGTATTTTATAACGCTTATTCTGTACTAGTTTACTAAAATCTAATAGAATGTCAACATGTAGTAATGTAAGTATATGTTTATGTTATAATCATTTACACGTTCACGTAGCGCCACATACTGTAAAACACTTTCTTAACTTGGAGCAAGATACTCAAAAATAACTTATTAACAAACGCTTTACGCTATTGTACATAATGAATTTAATACACTGATGTCTGTGTCACTTTAAACAATATTTACGGTACTGTGTATTCACAGATGTCAGAGCGAAACGCAAAAAATACAAAAAACAAACAGTAGGTTCGGAAGAAGTAGTTGAAGATGTTGAAATTTTGACAAAAGAATTGAAAAAATTATATCCAAGACAGACAGTGGAGCATTTAGAAATAGATGAGACAAACATTTTAGATGATGAAAGCTTTGTTTATTCTTCTGCTATAACCACAGATACTTGTGATAGTAAAATTGAAATTATACCTGCGAGTGAAGTCGCACATATAATAACTGAACGACAAACGGGAAATGTGGCTAATGTAAGACTAGACGCTAGCTATCCTGTTGTAAGTAATATTCAAAATGCTCATTATAAAGAGGAACCTTTACAAGTTAATCAAAAAAATAGTATAAAAAATGTAGAAGAAACTTTTAGTGAGATGGAACCATTAGAGGTAACCCAAGTAGAAGCTATGAGCTCTGTTGATGAGTATCGAGTAAGCACTACAAAGCATGATAACATAGCAAATACAGCTATAATTCCTGCAGAAACAATTGTAACAGCTGAGACACTTATTAATATGTCAGCCGTTGAATTTAATAAAGATGAAATACAAAAGGAAAACGCAAAGCCGACACTAATTTTACAGGATGCCATACACGTTTCACATGATACTGTTTCAATGAAAGAAGAACCGTTAAAGGACTCATCAATAAGTAAATCATTTGCTACAATGTCAGTATCACCTTTAACTGAACTTAACATTACCGAGATAAATGAAGAAACTAAAGAACAAGAATTATTTAGTCAAAATAGTGATAAAGCTGTAATTTCTAAACTTAACTTTAATTTATTGGAATCTGTTGAAGTTGGAGAAGTTTTTGTTGAAGATAGATCGGGTAAATATTATCCTGAATTGATTGTACCAACGGAAATGGCAAACAAAAATGTTTTAGTATCTAATCAAATTATAACTCAAATTCATGATGTTCAAGAAAAAGAGGGATCCTTAAAAATTCCTAAGGCGCCACTTTTACAAGAAGTGAATTTAGATATTACATCCAAAGATAGTATTGTTGTATCTATGAAAGACATTCATGAAAAAGAAGGTGTATTAGAACTTTCTGAATCTCCAGTAAAAGCTATTGTTGCAAGCGATTTAATATTGCATTCAAGTTTGAGTAATTATATGACCACACCACATGTCAAAGAATCAGATTTTAATGCAGATACTTTTAATACTAAAAACGCTGAAATAGCTTTTAATGAGCATCAACACAAGTTTAACATCGAAACCAACATTAATGATTCTGAAAATGCTTTACAAGTGAACGATGTTATCGTAGGGAATAAGGCACGTGTGACCATGTCAGTATTAGACAAAAACACTGTCGAAGAAATACAAATTCATGAAAGCGAAAAACATTTTTTTCAAAAAGAGGATAAACAAATGGTGACAGCCAATATTGATGTCGCAGCTACTGAATCTATTATCATGTCAGAAACAATTGGAATGTCATCAATGACTGAGTTTGAAACTCCAGATGAAGCAGATAATAAAGTAGCTATGGAAGCTGTGGTTACCGAAAATGCTAAGATTATAACTTCTCCATTTATACACGATCAAGAAACTATGCAGTCGTACACATCTAAACTTCCCGAAAATATTTCAATGTCTCTAATCCCTAATATACCAATTTCTGTTTTAGAAACAAGGTTAAATGATTCTGAAACTGATCTGGTAACTGATAAAATTCCAGAACTTTTAACCACTAAACCAATACCCACTCATCATCTCAAAACTCCAGTTTTTCTAGAAGTTAACACCGAAGATCAATTGGATTATTTACATCCGTTTGAAACTAACCCTCATAGTGCGCACGAACAACGAGATCTACATAAAGAGTTAACTGTGCTCCAAACAACAGTTCAAGAGCAATTGCGGAAGTTAGATGATAATCCAATGAATGAAATGCAACCAATAGCTTCATTTTTGCCAAATGAAAGTATTAACGTTGTGGAGACAGTGTCTAATTGTATTGAGGAAGACCTTGTCGTCCAAAACTTACTTAAAGATAAGTTTGCTAAAATCAATATTGATATTGATCATAAAGTTCCAATAACATCTGAGGTTAATTTAAAAGATTCGTTAAACCAATTAGATGACTTGAAATTGCCATGCAAAGAAGCGGAATTAGTGCATAATCTATATCATCCATTACATATCTCAGAAAATAAAATCTTATACAGTCAAGCTTCTTTAGAACAAACCATCACACCTGACCTAAAATGTATTAAGCCTGAGTTAGTTTCAGTGGATGAGACCCTTAATGTCACAGAAATAACGCCCAATGAAAAAGAAGAATTTTATGAAAAGGCAGGATTATTTGAATTGACTAGCACAGCTACTTCCGATATTGTAAGTAGACCAGTGGCAATATCTTCGGAGGTATTTGAAAATTTAGCCGTAGGTTTTACTGAAGGAGATAATATCATTCCAAAATATTCAACAGCTAACATAGAAAATATTGCTCATAAAGAAATATCTGTATCTACTGCAGAATCTATTGAAAAGGAAGGTATTCTTAAGTATAATAAACCAAAAACAGTTGAAGCCTTACCTAATATTAATTCCAACCAAGCAATAATAATAAACGAAATTCAATCGGAGACTTTTCCGAGATCATTCAAACCAGATTCTATAATTGGAGTATCTATTATTCCATCGGCAATAACCACGGAAGCTTTATTTCAACATGAAATATTAGTGCATTCTTCAGAAAGCATTTTAAAGAGTCAAGAAAGTTCCAACAAAACGAAAGCCTCTGTATCTGTTTCAGCGCTCACAGTTCCCGAGCTCGAAGAAAAAGTAACAGCAGAAAAAGAGAAGTCTCTATTAAGTTCAAACATCCCGGAAAAACAAAATGTTACTATAACATTATCTGAGCAACGTGGATTAGAAACAATAGAAACATTAGCACAATGCGATAACATTAAAAGATCTGATGACTTTGAATTTCCACGAAAAACAGCTTTGGTTACAATTGATGACATATATGGTAAAGCTCCGAGTGTGGAAGAAGCACATATTATACAAACTACAACGAATTTTACTGATAATATCAAAGAGGCAAAACCGGAAATTAAATCGTTAGAACATTTGAACTTACAGCAAACAGAAACTATACCAGCTGAAAGTGAAACATTAATGTCCGAAGATAAGCTTATAAAATTGGTAGCCACTTCAAATCTAGTAGAATCACAAGCGTTAATTGGTAATGCTGTAGATGTTAGAGAAAAAGAAACAACATTCGATCAGCTATTTTGCTTACCGAGTCAAGATGCTTCAGTTGAATTTATGCAACACAGTGGGGTTATACATACTGAAGTAATTTTATCAAACAACATAGAATTTATTGAAAGCGGTAAAAAACCTGAAAGCCAAATATTAAATACAAATATCGAAGAACATAAATCAGTTGATGTTACAGAAATTTTCCCAACAGATTCGGAAACTTATTTGAAAGAATCATCTAACGCTAAGCAACACATGTTGCATCCTACACCAAATATATCAATAATTCCATCTATTGAGTCTACTGAGACAGTAGTGAATGAACAAGAAGGGTTATTACCGTCGTTAGTTGGAACTAAGCCACAAAGAGCTGAATGTAATCTTACACCATCACAATATGTCGATGTTTCTGAAGAAATTGTAGCAGAAAAAGAAAGCAAATTAAAGATAAGGAATATACCAAATGCAACTATTAACGATATTAATTTTAACTCACACCATCATTTAAATATAGAAGTTTGTCAGACATCTGAATTTGAAGAACCAATAAAAAAATTAAATGATAAATTTACAAATATTAAAGAATTTACTCTAGAGCCTGTTAGAGCGCTTGATATTGGTGAAGTTAAAACAGAGGAAAGGTGTGAAGATTTATTAGTTAACAAAAACATAAAACAAGAAAAACCGCAAGCGAGTGTTGAAGTGGGTGGTCATATCGATACGACTGAAATAACACCATTCGAAATAGAAACTAATTTAGTTACAACTAATTTAGATAAAGCAGGTCAAGTTACCACTAATTTTGAACAAGCTGCCACGTATGTCACTGTTCTCGAAATTGAATCAATTGAAAAAGAAGAAAGATTAGACGTTGAAGGTAAGAGGCAACCTTCACATATTGTATCAACGATTGAAACAAAACCCTCTATTGAGGTACATGAAGTAATACCCTCGGATTCTGAAACAAATATCTCTCAGAAAAGTATCCCAAAGACAGAGAAACTGTCATCTCTGATGGAGACACAACACCACGTCACTGTAATAGACACATTAACAAAAGAAAAGGAAGACGTTCTTAAGATACTAATATTACCAGAAAGTAAAGAACAACAACCTAGTATTAAAACAACCCATCATATTATCACCAGTGAAACTATAGCTATTGAAGATGAAGCGATAATTGATCAATTTTACAAACCTGTGGGTGAGACTGCGATAAAGTCACACATTTTAGAAGAGAGCTTAAACAAAGAAGAACAACAAACATTTGAAAGTACCGGATTAGTAACACAGTTGTATGAGCCTCAAACATTAAATGCAAAGGAAGATATAGCAACTTTTAAAGCTGCTGAACATGCTGAAGTATTGATTCATGAGCAATCAGTCACTTTGGGTAAATGTGAATCAAAAGGAGAGAAAGCATTAGTTACCCAATCCGCTAAAAAAGAAATTATAACTTTGGAGCCACAGATTCTGGAGAGTACAAAACATTTATCACAGGAAAATAATGTCGTGGAAACCCGTGTTGATTATGAATTGGAAGTTAATAAAAACTACGTCACTCAAGAGAATTTAGTCCATGAACTCACTGAAAATTTAGTCATTCACACAAATCTTCCTAAGAACGCTGAAAAACAAATAATAGAACTAAACAGTTTTGAACAGACAGAAATCGTAACTGAAGAAATGCCGAAAGATTTTAGTAAACCAGAATCTATAAAAAATCAAAAAGCGGACGAAATTGCTATTAATTTCCAAGGAGTAGGAGTTATTAAACAAGAGCTATTAGAAAATATTAATGATCTCATTAATACTGTACAGCCGGAATCTAAAAAAGCTTTAGTTGATTTAAGTTCCCATTTAAGCTTTACTATTACCGAAAATATTTGTGAAGAACCCGTAACAGATATTTCAAATGATGAAGTAAAAGCACTAAAACTTACAGAAGAAATTTTAACTGTGAAACCAATAGAGCAAACTGTAGTTATTACTGGTGAAAATATCGAAAATATTGCCAAGAAAATTACAGTGGAACAAAAATCTATTAAATCGGAACCTATTCAACACGAACCGTTAAACCAAATAGAATTTTTAATTCATGAAAATGAAGTAGAAACAAACTTTGATAAAATGTCACACTTAGCAAATGCTTCGATTTCTCTTACACACATGACACATCTACAATGTACTGAAAATATGTCTGAGTCACCTGTTGATGATTTGTCGATACCACTAGCCAAGACACACAATTCGACAGTTAAAACAAACGACATGTCTCCTTTAATTATCACAGAAAACGTTACTTTACATAACGAATCTGACCTACAAATCACAAAGCCAGTTAAACAAAAACTAAAAACAGTGTTAAATTTATCTAATGAATTAGAAATCACTGATAAAATATCAGAAGAACACCTTACGCCGTATAATGAAGTAACACCTAAATTACATGACAGTAAAGTGTCCTATGTTGAAGATGACGCAGAAGTTACAACGTTTCAAGAAACATTCGAAATAGGTGAGTGAATCAGATTTACTTGTATTGCAACAAATGAGTTATGTTACTTATATACTAGAAAAACTTTGTCTGTTTTAATTAGGTTGAAGTTACATTAAGTAAATAATATATGTCTTGTGTCAAAATTTGTAATGTTCATAGCAATAGTAAGGTCTGATTGGTGATGTTAGAGTGCGTTTATAACCTCTTTTTATTATGTACGAGCATTACATTCGTTTTAAAAGAGCCGAGGTGGCGAGCCGTACGATTGTGGTCGGAATATTTAAAAATTCTCTTAGTCTTGTGCTTACGCAGTTGAAGCTGCGACTTGGTTACGTCTTAGTGTAGAGTAAATATAAAAAATTAATGAAATAACGGTTATAGAATGTAAAGGTTTAAATTGTAATTTAATTCAAATTGATATTGAATTAAGTAAATGTTAAACTTAAGCGTACATATTTTATTGACAACAAATTACACATGGAGGCGCAGTCATAAAAGTCCTGTCACCCTTAGCAAGTAGTCAAGTAAACCTATGATTGACGATGACAATAAAAAATTGTATAATGCCACAAAACTACCTATCAAAAATTTATACTTTCCGCTTTAACCAATTGACTATGTAAATTATGATTATCGTGTTTTAATTAAAAGACAAGCATAAATCAAACCATAATTTTTGAGATGAGATTTATTTTATCTTTTACGTATTTATAATCCAATCATAACATACATATCATAGATGCTAACCAATATCAAATCAAATCTAAATCAACATCGGATTTTTTTTTGTGAAATGATTGAAATATTGAAATATAAAAAAGTAAATTTATAATTAAATAACAATTCCAGATAAAAAACATCGACACTCTCTATCACCAAAATCATCCGACGTAGAGGAATCTGAAGAAATAATAACGAAATTTATGCAAGGTCAAGGAAGCGAAGAACCTACACAAATCAAAACAAAGCGAACAATACTAAGAAAAAAAAGAAAATCGAGTAAAACCGATATAGAAGGCGACGTCGTTATAGAAGAAACAATAGATGATGATTTGGACAAACTTCATAATATTAAAATGCGACACGATGTTAAGATTGAAGAATATCATGGCGAAGAAAATTTTAATGAAAATTTCACTGATAACAGTACAGTAGAATTACCAGACGATCACGTCAGCTTACCAAAACTGCCAACTCAAGTTAGTATAGAAGAAATGTTTGAAGACGATATGCGTGTATCAAAAAAATCACATGATATTATCATACGCAAAACACAAGAACTTTTGAATGAAGAGTTGAATAGACTCGAAGATGATGTAATACAACAAAAGGCGAAGATTATTGAAGAAGTTCCTGAAGAAATAAAATTAACAAAGATAAAAACTGAAATGGACACAGTGCCAACTATCGACACCACCAAACGTGTAATAAAAAAACATAAGGATAAAAATCAGCAAAACACTGAAATAATAACTTTAACAGAAGAAACAACACCGGAGGAAGAAGAATCCAAGCCCGTCAAAATTATTGAGCTTCCTGAGGAAACAGTCGTGGAAGATGTTGAAACGCCAGAAGGTAAGCCCAAACAAAAGAAAATTACAAAGCGCATTATCAAAAAGAAGGTAGGTCCAATACTCGAAACCACACAAATCATAACTGAACAAGAAGACGACAATACACCAGTCACTTCTGTACACAAAACAGAGGAACTCGTTGATGACACAATAATACCTTTCGAGGAAATCGTTACATCAGAAAAGGCCAAGGTGATCGAAGAGGCTCCAGAGCAAGTTAAGGTTGCACAAGTTACTACTGAAACTGGTGAAACGACGTCTGTCAAGACTACTAAACGGGTGATTAAGAAGCAAAAAGGTAAAAAACAGGAAAAAACTGAAATAACGACTGTCGAAAAAGAAGGCGAGGAACCAGTCACAACAGTGTCCGTAACAGAGGAAACGACACCGGAGGAAGAAGAATCCAAGCCCGTCGAAATTGTTGAGCTTCCTGAGGAAACAGTCGTTGAAGATGTTGAAACGCTAGAAGGTAAGCCCAAACAAAAGAAAATTACAAAACGCATTATCAAAAAGAAGGTAGGTCCAAAACTCGAAACCACACAAATCATAACTGAACAAGAAGACGACAATACACCAGTCACTTCTGTACACAAAACAGAGGAACTCATTGATGACAAAATTACACCTTTCGAGGAAATTGTTACATCAGAAACGGCAAAGGTTATCGAAGAGGCTCCAGAGCAAGTTAAGGTTACACAAGTTACTACTGAAACTGGTGAAACGAAGTCTGTCAAGACTACTAAACGGGTGATTAAGAAGCAAAAAGGTAAAAAACAGGAAAAAACTGAAATAACGACTGTCGAAAAAGAAGGCGAGGAACCAGTCACAACAGTGTCCGTGACAGAGGAAACGACACCGGAGGAAGAAGAATCCAAGCCCGTCGAAATTATTGAGCTTCCTGAGGAAACAGTCGTTGAAGATTTCGAAACGCCAGAAGGTAAGCCCAAACAAAAGAAAATTACAAAACGCATTATCAAAAAGAAGGTAGGTCCAAAACTCGAAACCACACAAATCATAACTGAACAAGAAGACGACAATACACCAGTCACTTCTGTACACAAAACAGAGGAACTCATTGATGACAAAATTACACCTTTCGAGGAAATTGTTCCATCAGAAACGGCAAAGGTTATCGAAGAGGCTCCAGAGCAAGTTAAGGTTACACAAGTTACTACTGAAACTGGTGAAACGAAGTCTGTCAAGACTACTAAACGGGTGATTAAGAAGCAAAAAGGTAAAAAACAGGAAAAAACTGAAATAACGACTGTCGAAAAAGAAGGCGAGGAACCAGTCACAACAGTGTCCGTAACAGAGGAAACGACACCGGAGGAAGAAGAATCCAAGCCCGTCGAAATTGTTGAGCTTCCTGAGGAAACAGTCGTTGAAGATTTCGAAACGCCAGAAGGTAAGCCCAAACAAAAGAAAATTACAAAACGCATTATCAAAAAGAAGGTAGGTCCAAAACTCGAAACCACACAAATCATAACTGAACAAGAAGACGACAATACACCAGTCACTTCTGTACACAAAACAGAGGAACTCATTGATGACAAAATTACACCTTTCGAGGAAATTGTTACATCAGAAACGGCAAAGGTTATCGAAGAGGCTCCAGAGCAAGTTAAGGTTACACAAGTTACTACTGAAACTGGTGAAACGAAGTCTGTCAAGACTACTAAACGGGTGATTAAGAAGCAAAAAGGTAAAAAACAGGAAAAAACTGAAATAACGACTGTCGAAAAAGAAGGCGAGGAACCAGTCACAACAGTGTCCGTGACAGAGGAAACGACACCGGAGGAAGAAGAATCCAAGCCCGTCGAAATTATTGAGCTTCCTGAGGAAACAGTCGTTGAAGATTTCGAAACGCCAGAAGGTAAGCCCAAACAAAAGAAAATTACAAAACGCATTATCAAAAAGAAGGTAGGTCCAAAACTCGAAACCACACAAATCATAACTGAACAAGAAGACGACAATACACCAGTCATTTCTGTACACAAAACAGAGGAACTCATTGATGACAAAATTACACCTTTCGAGGAAATTGTTACATCAGAAACGGCAAAGGTTATCGAAGAGGCTCCAGAGCAAGTTAAGGTTACACAAGTTACTACTGAAACTGGTGAAACGAAGTCTGTCAAGACTACTAAACGGGTGATTAAGAAGCAAAAAGGTAAAAAACAGGAAAAAACTGAAATAACGACTGTCGAAAAAGAAGGCGAGGAACCAGTCACAACAGTGTCCGTAACAGAGGAAACGACACCGGAGGAAGAAGAATCCAAGCCCGTCGAAATTATTGAGCTTCCTGAGGAAACAGTCGTTGAAGATTTCGAAACGCCAGAAGGTAAGCACAAACAAAAGAAAATTACAAAACGCATTATCAAAAAGAAGGTAGGTCCAAAACTCGAAACCACACAAATCATAACTGAACAAGAAGACGACAATACACCAGTCACTTCTGTACACAAAACAGAGGAACTCATTGATGACAAAATTACACCTTTCGAGGAAATTGTTACATCAGAAACGGCAAAGGTTATCGAAGAGGCTCCAGAGCAAGTTAAGGTTACACAAGTTACTACTGAAACTGGTGAAACGAAGTCTGTCAAGACTACTAAACGTGTGATTAAGAAGCAAAAAGGTAAAAAACAGGAAAAAACTGAAATAACGACTGTCGAAAAAGAAGGTGAGGAACCAGTCACAACAGTGTCCGTAACAGAGGAAACGACACCGGAGGAAGAAGAATCCAAGCCCGTCGAAATTGTTGAGCTTCCTGAGGAAACAGTCGTTGAAGATTTCGAAACGCCAGAAGGTAAGCCCAAACAAAAGAAAATTACAAAACGCATTATCAAAAAGAAGGTAGGTCCAAAACTCGAAACCACACAAATCATAACTGAACAAGAAGACGACAATACACCAGTCACTTCTGTACACAAAACAGAGGAACTCATTGATGACAAAATTACACCTTTCGAGGAAATTGTTCCATCAGAAACGGCAAAGGTTATCGAAGAGGCTCCAGAGCAAGTTAAGGTTACACAAGTTACTACTGAAACTGGTGAAACGAAGTCTGTCAAGACTACTAAACGTGTGATTAAGAAGCAAAAAGGTAAAAAACAGGAAAAAACTGAAATAACGACTGTCGAAAAAGAAGGTGAGGAACCAGTCACAACAGTGTCCGTAACAGAGGAAACGACACCGGAGGAAGAAGAATCCAAGCCCGTCGAAATTGTTGAGCTTCCTGAGGAAACAGTCGTTGAAGATTTCGAAACGCCAGAAGGTAAGCCCAAACAAAAGAAAATTACAAAACGCATTATCAAAAAGAAGGTAGGTCCAAAACTCGAAACCACACAAATCATAACTGAACAAGAAGACGACAATACACCAGTCACTTCTGTACACAAAACAGAGGAACTCATTGATGACAAAATTACACCTTTCGAGGAAATTGTTCCATCAGAAACGGCAAAGGTTATCGAAGAGGCTCCAGAGCAAGTTAAGGTTACACAAGTTACTACTGAAACTGGTGAAACGAAGTCTGTCAAGACTACTAAACGGGTGATTAAGAAGCAAAAAGGTAAAAATCAGGAAAAAACTGAAATAACGACTGTCGAAAAAGAAGGCGAGGAACCAGTCACAACAGTGTCCGTAACAGAGGAAACGACACCGGAGGAAGAAGAATCCAAGCCCGTCGAAATTGTTGAGCTTCCTGAGGAAACAGTCGTTGAAGATTTCGAAACGCCAGAAGGTAAGCCCAAACAAAAGAAAATTACAAAACGCATTATCAAAAAGAAGGTAGGTCCAAAACTCGAAACCACACAAATCATAACTGAACAAGAAGACGACAATACACCAGTCACTTCTGTACACAAAACAGAGGAACTCATTGATGACAAAATTACACCTCTCGAGGAAATTGTTACATCAGAAACGGCAAAGGTTATCGAAGAGGCTCCAGAGCAAGTTAAGGTTACACAAGTTACTACTGAAACTGGTGAAACGAAGTCTGTCAAGACTACTAAACGGGTGATTAAGAAGCAAAAAGGTAAAAAACAGGAAAAAACTGAAATAACGACTGTCGAAAAAGAAGGCGAGGAACCAGTCACAACAGTGTCCGTAACAGAGGAAACGACACCGGAGGAAGAAGAATCCAAGCCCGTCGAAATTGTTGAGCTTCCTGAGGAAACAGTCGTTGAAGATTTCGAAACGCCAGAAGGTAAGCCCAAACAAAAGAAAATTACAAAACGCATTATCAAAAAGAAGGTAGGTCCAAAACTCGAAACCACACAAATCATAACTGAACAAGAAGACGACAATACACCAGTCACTTCTGTACACAAAACAGAGGAACTCATTGATGACAAAATTACACCTTTCGAGGAAATTGTTACATCAGAAACGGCAAAGGTTATCGAAGAGGCTCCAGAGCAAGTTAAGGTTACACAAGTTACTACTGAAACTGGTGAAACGAAGTCTGTCAAGACTACTAAACGGGTGATTAAGAAGCAAAAAGGTAAAAAACAGGAAAAAACTGAAATAACGACTGTCGAAAAAGAAGGCGAGGAACCAGTCACAACAGTGTCCGTAACAGAGGAAACGACACCGGAGGAAGAAGAATCCAAGCCCGACGAAATTGTTGAGCTTCCTGAGGAAACAGTCGTTGAAGATTTCGAAACGCCAGAAGGTAAGCCCAAACAAAAGAAAATTACAAAACGCATTATCAAAAAGAAGGTAGGTCCAAAACTCGAAACCACACAAATCATAACTGAACAAGAAGACGACAATACACCAGTCACTTCTGTACACAAAACAGAGGAACTCATTGATGACAAAATTACACCTTTCGAGGAAATTGTTCCATCAGAAACGGCAAAGGTTATCGAAGAGGCTCCAGAGCAAGTTAAGGTTACACAAGTTACTACTGAAACTGGTGAAACGAAGTCTGTCAAGACTACTAAACGGGTGATTAAGAAGCAAAAAGGTAAAAAACAGGAAAAAACTGAAATAACGACTGTCGAAAAAGAAGGCGAGGAACCAGTCACAACAGTGTCCGTAACAGAGGAAACGACACCGGAGGAAGAAGAATCCAAGCCCGTCGAAATTATTGAGCTTCCTGAGGAAACAGTCGTTGAAGATTTCGAAACGCCAGAAGGTAAGCCCAAACAAAAGAAAATTACAAAACGCATTATCAAAAAGAAGCTAGGTCCAAAACTCGAAACCACACAAATCATAACTGAACAAGAAGACAACAATACACCAGTCACTTCTGTACACAAAACAGAGGAACTCATTGATGACAAAATTACACCTTTCGAGGAAATTGTTACATCAGAAACGGCAAAGGTTATCGAAGAGGCTCCAGAGCAAGTTAAGGTTACACAAGTTACTACTGAAACTGGTGAAACGAAGTCTGTCAAGACTACTAAACGTGTGATTAAGAAGCAAAAAGGGAAAAAACAGGAAAAAACTGAAATAACGACTGTCGAAAAAGAAGGCGAGGAACCAGTCACATTAGTGTCCGTAACAGAAGAAACGACACCGGAGGAAGAAGAATCCAAGCCCGTCGAAATTATTGAGCTTCCTGAGGAAACAGTCGTTGAAGATTTCGAAACGCCAGAAGGTAAGCCCAAACAAAAGAAAATTACAAAACGCATTATCAAAAAGAAGGTAGGTCCAAAACTCGAAACCACACAAATCATTACTGAACAAGAAGACGACAATACACCAGTCACTTTTGTACACAAAACAGAGGAACTCATTGATGACACAATTACACCTTTCGTTGAAATCGTTACATCAGAAACGGCAAAGGTTATCGAAGAGGCTCCAGAGCAAGTTAAGGTTACGCAAGTTACTACTGAAACTGGTGAAATAAAGTCTGTCAAGACTACTAAACGTGTGATTAAGAAGCAAAAAGGTAAAAAACAGGAAAAAACTGAAATAACGACTGTCGAAAAGGAGGGCGAGGAGCCAGTTACAACAGTGTCCGTAACAGAAGAGACGACACCGGAGGAAGAAGAATCCAAGCCCGTCGAAATTATTGAGCTTCCTGAGGAAACAGTCGTTGAAGATTTCGAAACGCCAGAAGGTAAGCCCAAACAAAAGAAAATTACAAAACGCATTATCAAAAAGAAGGTAGGTCCAAAACTCGAAACCACACAAATCATAACTGAACAAGAAGACGACAATACACCAGTCACTTCTGTACACAAAACAGAGGAACTCATTGATGACAAAGTAACACCTTTCAAGGAAATTATTACATCAGAAACGGCAAAGGTTATCGAAGAGGCTCCAGAGCAAGTTAAGGTTACACAAGTTACTACTGAAACTGGTGAAACGAAGTCTGTCAAGACTACTAAACGGGTGATTAAGAAGCAAAAAGGTAAAAAACAGGAAAAAACTGAAATAACGACTGTCGAAAAAGAAGGCGAGGAACCAGTCACAACAGTGTCCGTGACAGAGGAAACGACACCGGAGGAAGAAGAATCCAAGCCCGTCGAAATTATTGAGCTTCCTGAGGAAACAGTCGTTGAAGATTTCGAAACGCCAGAAGGTAAGCCCAAACAAAAGAAAATTACAAAACGCATTATCAAAAAGAAGGTAGGTCCAAAACTTGAAACCACACAAATCATAACTGAACAAGAAGACGACAATACACCAGTCACTTCTGTACACAAAACAGAGGAACTCATTGATGACAAAATTATACCTTTCGAGGAAATTGTTCCATCAGAAACGGCAAAGGTTATCGAAGAGGCTCCAGAGCAAGTTAAGGTTACACAAGTTACTACTGAAACTGGTGAAACGAAGTCTGTCAAGACTACTAAACGGGTGATTAAGAAGCAAAAAGGTAAAAAACAGGAAAAAACTGAAATAACGACTGTCGAAAAAGAAGGCGAGGAACCAGTCACAACAGTGTCCGTAACAGAGGAAACGACACCGGAGGAAGAAGAATCCAAGCCCGTCGAAATTATTGAGCTTCCTGAGGAAACAGTCGTTGAAGATTTCGAAACGCCAGAAGGTAAGCCCAAACAAAAGAAAATTACAAAACGCATTATCAAAAAGAAGGTAGGTCCAAAACTCGAAACCACACAAATCATAACTGAACAAGAAGACGACAATACACCAGTCACTTCTGTACACAAAATAGAGGAACTCATTGATGACAAAATTACACCTTTCGAGGAAATTGTTACATCAGAAACGGCAAAGGTTATCGAAGAGGCTCCAGAGCAAGTTAAGGTTACACAAGTTACTACTGAAACTGGTGAAACGAAGTCTGTCAAGACTACTAAACGTGTGATTAAGAAGCAAAAAGGGAAAAAACAGGAAAAAACTGAAATAACGACTGTCGAAAAAGAAGGCGAGGAACCAGTCACATTAGTGTCCGTAACAGAAGAAACGACACCGGAGGAAGAAGAATCCAAGCCCGTCGAAATTATTGAGCTTCCTGAGGAAACAGTCGTTGAAGATTTCGAAACGCCAGAAGGTAAGCCCAAACAAAAGAAAATTACAAAACGCATTATCAAAAAGAAGGTAGGTCCAAAACTCGAAACCACACAAATCATTACTGAACAAGAAGACGACATTACACCAGTCACTTTTGTACACAAAACAGAGGAACTCATTGATGACACAATTACACCTTTCGTTGAAATCGTTACATCAGAAACGGCAAAGGTTATCGAAGAGGCTCCAGAGCAAGTTAAGGTTACGCAAGTTACTACTGAAACTGGTGAAATAAAGTCTGTCAAGACTACTAAACGTGTGATTAAGAAGCAAAAAGGTAAAAAACAGGAAAAAACTGAAATAACGACTGTCGAAAAAGAGGGCGAGGAGCCAGTTACAACAGTGTCCGTAACAGAAGAGACGACACCGGAGGAAGAAGAATCCAAGCCCGTCGAAATTATTGAGCTTCCTGAGGAAACAGTCGTTGAAGATTTCGAAACGCCAGAAGGTAAGCCCAAACAAAAGAAAATTACGAAACGCATTATCAAAAAGAAGGTAGGTCCAAAACTCGAAACCACACAAATCATTACTGAACAAGAAGACGACAATACACCAGTCACTTCTGTACACAAAACAGAGGAACTCATTGATGACACACTCACACCTCTCGTAGACCTACTCACACCCGAGAAGGCAAAGGTTGTAGAAGAGGCTCCCGAGGAGGTAAAAGTAACCGAGGTCGTTTCTAAAATAGGCGACAAAAAGACTATAAAAACAACCAAGCGCGTTATTAAAAAACAGAAGGGTCCAAAACAGGAAGTGACGGAAATAACGACTGTCGAAAAAGAAGGAGAAGAAACAGTCACCACTGTCACCGTATCGGAAGACCAGTCGCCGGAAGATAAAGAAGTAGAAACAAAATCAACGGAAATCGTCGAACTTCCTGAAGAATCGACTATCGAAGAAATCAGATCACCCGATGGTAAGTCGAAACAAAGGAAAATTACAAAACGTACTATTAAAAAGAAGGTAGGTCCTAGGGTCGACACTACACACATCACAACTACACATGAAGACGACAAAGCACCCGTCGTCTCTGTACAAACTACACAAGAATTCGTAGACGATATACTTACCACTTTTGACGATTCACACAAACAAGTTCACGCACAAGTTATCGAGGAGGTTCCCGAGGAGGTCAAAGTTACTCAAACCGTTACGGAACAGGGTGAAACGAAAGTTGTAAAAACAACGAAGCGCGTTATTAAAAAGCCTAAGGGCTCAAAACAGGAAGTAACCGAAATAACCACTATCGAAAATGAAGGTGAAGAGCCTGTGACAACCGTTACCGTAACGGAAGAAAAGTCACCAGACGAAGAAGACACACAAAAGCCAGAAATAGTCGAACTGCCGGAAGAAACGGTCGTTGAAAATATTGAATCGCCTGAAGGTAAGCCAACACAAAAGAAAATTACGAAACGCATTATCAAAAAGAAGGTAGGTCCGAAACTGGAAACCACACAAATTGTAACGGAACAGGAAGACGACAAAACACCGGTTACATTTGTACACAAGACAGAGGAACTTATTGATGACACACTCACACCTCTCGTAGACCTACTCACACCCGAGAAGGCAAAGGTTGTAGAAGAGGCTCCCGAGGAGGTAAAAGTAACCGAGGTCGTTTCTAAAATAGGCGACAAAAAGACTGTAAAAACAACCAAGCGCGTTATTAAAAAACAGAAGGGTCCAAAACAGGAAGTGACGGAAATAACGACTGTCGAAAAAGAAGGAGAAGAACCAGTCACCACAGTCACCGTATCGGAAGACCAGTCGCCGGAAGATAAAGAAGTAGAAACAAAATCAACGGAAACCGTCGAACTTCCTGAAGAATCGACTATCGAAGAAATCAGATCACCCGATGGTAAGTCGAAACAAAGGAAAATCACAAAACGTACTATTAAAAAGAAGGTAGGTCCTAGGGTCGACACTACACACATCACAACTACACATGAAGACGACAAAGCACCCGTCGTCTCTGTACAAACTACACAAGAATTCGTAGACGATACACTTACCACTTTTAACGATTCACACAAACCAGTTCACGCACAAGTTATCGAGGAGGTTCCCGAGGAGGTCAAAGTTACTCAAACCGTTACGGAACAGGGTGACACGAAAGTTGTAAAAACAACGAAGCGCGTTATTAAAAAGCCTAAGGGCTCAAAACAGGAAGTAACCGAAATAACCACTATCGAAAATGAAGGTGAAGAGCCTGTGACAACCGTTACCGTAACGGAAGAAAAGTCACCAGACGAAGAAGACACACAAAAGCCAGAAATAGTCGAACTGCCGGAAGAAACGGTAGTTGAAAATATTGAATCGCCTGAAGGTAAGCCAACACAAAAGAAAATTACGAAACGCATTATCAAAAAGAAGGTAGGTCCGAAACTGGAAACCACACAAATTGTAACCGAACAGGAAGACGACAAAGCACCGGTTACATTTGTACACAAGACAGAGGAACTCATTGATGACACACTCACACCTCTCGTAGACCTACTCACACCCGAGAAGGCAAAGGTTGTAGAAGAGGCTCCCGAGGAGGTAAAAGTAACCGAGGTCGTTTCTAAAATAGGCGACAAAAAGACTGTAAAAACAACCAAGCGCGTTATTAAAAAACAGAAGGGTCCAAAACAGGAAGTGACGGAAATAACGACTGTCGAAAAAGAAGGAGAAGAACCAGTCACCACAGTCACCGTATCGGAAGACCAGTCGCCGGAAGATAAAGAAGTAGAAACAAAATCAACGGAAATCGTCGAACTTCCTGAAGAATCGACTATCGAAGAAATCAGATCACCCGATGGTAAGTCGAAACAAAGGAAAATCACAAAACGTACTATTAAAAAGAAGGTAGGTCCTAGGGTCGACACTACACACATCACAACTACACATGAAGACGACAAAGCACCCGTCGTCTCTGTACAAACTACACAAGAATTCGTAGACGATACACTTACCACTTTTGACGATTTACACAAACAAGTTCACGCACAAGTTATCGAGGAGGTTCCCGAGGAGGTCAAAGTTACTCAAACCGTTACGGAACAGGGTGAGACTAAAGTTGTAAAAACAACAAAGCGTGTTATTAAAAAGCCTAAGGGCTCAAAACAGGAAGTAACCGAAATAACCACTATCGAAAATGAAGGTGAAGAGCCTGTGACAACCGTTACCGTAACGGAAGAAAAGTCACCTGAGGAAGAAGACACACAAAAGCCAGAAATAGTCGAACTGCCGGAAGAAACGGTCGTTGAAAATATTGAATCGCCTGAAGGTAAGCCAACACAAAAGAAAATTACGAAACGCATTATCAAAAAGAAGGTAGGTCCGAAACTGGAAACCACACAAATTGTAACCGAACAGGAAGACGACAAAGCACCGGTTACATTTGTACACAAGACAGAGGAACTCATTGATGACACACTCACACCTCTCGTAGACCTACTCACACCCGAGAAGGCAAAGGTTGTAGAAGAGGCTCCCGAGGAGGTAAAAGTAACCGAGGTCGTTTCTAAAATAGGCGACAAAAAGACTGTAAAAACAACCAAGCGCGTTATTAAAAAACAGAAGGGTCCGAAACAGGAAGTGACGGAAATAACGACTGTCGAAAAAGAAGGAGAAGAACCAGTCACCACAGTCACCGTATCGGAAGACCAGTCGCCAGAAGATGAAGAAGTAGAAACGAAACCAACGGAAATCATCGAACTTCCTGAAGAATCGACTATCGAAGAAATCAAATCACCCGATGGTAAGTCGAAACAAAGGAAAATCACAAAACGTACTATTAAAAAGAAGGTAGGTCCTAGGGTCGACACTACACACATCACAACTACACATGAAGACGACAAAGCACCCGTCGTCTCAGTACAAACTACACAAGAATTCGTAGACGATACACTTACCACTTTTGACGATTTACACAAACAAGTTCAAGCACAAGTTATCGAGGAGGTTCCCGAGGAGGTCAAAGTTACTCAAACCGTTACGGAACAGGGTGAAACGAAAGTTGTAAAAACAACGAAGCGCGTTATTAAAAAGCCTAAGGGCTCAAAACAGGAAGTAACCGAAATAACCACTATCGAAAATGAAGGTGAAGAGCCTGTGACAACCGTTACCGTAACGGAAGAAAAGTCACCAGACGAAGAAGACACACAAAAGCCAGAAATAGTCGAACTGCCGGAAGAAACGGTCGTTGAAAATATTGAATCGCCTGAAGGTAAGCCAACACAAAAGAAAATTACGAAACGCATTATCAAAAAGAAGGTAGGTCCGAAACTGGAAACCACACAAATTGTAACCGAACAGGAAGACGACAAAGCACCGGTTACATTTGTACACAAGACAGAGGAACTCATTGATGACACACTCACACCTCTCGTAGACCTACTCACACCCGAGAAGGCAAAGGTTGTAGAAGAGGCTCCAGAGGAGGTAAAAGTAACCGAGGTCGTTTCTAAAATAGGCGACAAAAAGACTGTAAAAACAACCAAGCGCGTTATTAAAAAACAGAAGGGTCCGAAACAGGAAGTGACGGAAATAACGACTGTCGAAAAAGAAGGAGAAGAACCAGTCACCACAGTCACCGTATCGGAAGACCAGTCGCCAGAAGATGAAGAAGTAGAAACGAAACCAACGGAAATCATCGAACTTCCTGAAGAATCGACTATCGAAGAAATCAAATCACCCGATGGTAAGTCGAAACAAAGGAAAATCACAAAACGTACTATTAAAAAGAAGGTAGGTCCTAGGGTCGACACTACACACATCACAACTACACATGAAGACGACAAAGCACCCGTCGTCTCAGTACAAACTACACAAGAATTCGTAGACGATACACTTACCACTTTTGACGATTCACACAAACAAGTTCACGCACAAGTTATCGAGGAGGTTCCCGAGGAGGTCAAAGTTACTCAAACCGTTACGGAACAGGGTGAAACTAAAGTTGTAAAAACAACAAAGCGTGTTATTAAAAAGCCTAAGGGCTCAAAACAGGAAGTAACCGAAATAACCACTATCGAAAATGAAGGTGAAGAGCCTGTGACAACCGTTACCGTAACGGAAGAAAAGTCACCTGAGGAAGAAGACACACAAAAGCCAGAAATAGTCGAACTGCCGGAAGAAACGGTCGTTGAAAATATTGAATCGCCTGAAGGTAAGCCAACACAAAAGAAAATTACGAAACGCATTATCAAAAAGAAGGTAGGTCCGAAACTGGAAACCACACAAATTGTAACGGAACAGGAAGACGACAAAACACCGGTTACATTTGTACACAAGACGGAGGAACTCATTGATGATACACTCAAACCTCTCGTAGACCTACTCACACCCGAGAAGGCAAAGGTTGTAGAAGAGGCTCCAGAGGAGGTAAAAGTAACCGAGGTCGTTTCTAAAATAGGCGACAAAAAGACTGTAAAAACAACCAAGCGCGTTATTAAAAAACAGAAGGGTCCGAAACAGGAAGTGACGGAAATAACGACTGTCGAAAAAGAAGGAGAAGAACCAGTCACCACAGTCACCGTATCGGAAGACCAGTCGCCAGAAGATGAAGAAGTAGAAACGAAACCAACGGAAATCATCGAACTTCCTGAAGAATCGACTATCGAAGAAATCAAATCACCCGATGGTAAGTCGAAACAAAGGAAAATCACAAAACGTACTATTAAAAAGAAGGTAGGTCCTAGGGTCGACACTACACACATCACAACTACACATGAAGACGACAAAGCACCCGTCGTCTCAGTACAAACTACACAAGAATTCGTAGACGATACACTTACCACTTTTGACGATTCACACAAACAAGTTCACGCACAAGTTATCGAGGAGGTTCCCGAGGAGGTCAAAGTTACTCAAACCGTTACGGAACAGGGTGAAACTAAAGTTGTAAAAACAACAAAGCGTGTTATTAAAAAGCCTAAGGGCTCAAAACAGGAAGTAACCGAAATAACCACTATCGAAAATGAAGGTGAAGAGCCTGTGACAACCGTTACCGTAACGGAAGAAAAGTCACCAGACGAAGAAGACACACAAAAGCCAGAAATAGTCAAACTGCCGGAAGAAACGGTCGTTGAAAATATTGAATCGCCTGAAGGTAAGCCAACACAAAAGAAAATTACGAAACGCATTATCAAAAAGAAGGTAGGTCCGAAACTGGAAACCACACAAACTGTAACGGAACAGGAAGACGACAAAACACCGGTTACATTTGTACACAAGACGGAGGAACTCATTGATGATACACTCAAACCTCTCGTAGACCTACTCACACCCGAGAAGGCAAAGGTTGTAGAAGAGGCTCCCGAGGAGGTAAAAGTAACCGAGGTCGTTTCTAAAATAGGCGACAAAAAGACTGTAAAAACAACCAAGCGCGTTATTAAAAAACAGAAGGGTCCGAAACAGGAAGTGACGGAAATAACGACTGTCGAAAAAGAAGGAGAAGAACCAGTCACAACTGTCACCGTATCGGAAGACCAGTCGCCAGAAGATGAAGAAGTAGAAACGAAACCAACGGAAATCATCGAACTTCCTGAAGAATCGACTATCGAAGAAATCAAATCACCCGATGGTAAGTCGAAACAGAGGAAAATCACAAAACGTACTATTAAAAAGAAGGTAGGTCCTAGGGTCGACACTACACACATCACAACTACACATGAAGACGACAAAGCACCCGTCGTCTCTGTACACACTACACACGAATTCCTAGATGATACACTTACCACTTTTAACGATTCACACAAACCAGTTCATGCACAAGTTATCGAGGAAGTTCCCGAGGAGGTCAAAGTTACTGAAACCGTTACGAAACAGGGTGACACGAAAGTTATTAAAACAACGAAGCGCGTTATTAAAAAGCCTAAGGGCTCAAAACAGGAAGTAACCGAAATAACCACTATCGAAAATGAAGGTGAAGAGCCTGTGACAACCGTTACCGTAACGGAAGAAAAGTCACCAGACGAAGAAGACACACAAAAGCCAGAAATAGTCGAACTGCCGGAAGAAACGGTCGTTGAAAATATTGAATCGCCTGAAGGTAAGCCAACACAAAAGAAAATTACGAAACGCATTATCAAAAAGAAGGTAGGTCCGAAACTGGAAACCACACAAATTGTAACGGAACAGGAAGACGACAAAACACCGGTTACATTTGTCCACAAGACGGAGGAACTCATTGATGACACACTCACACCTCTCGTAGACCTACTCACACCCGAGAAGGCAAAGGTTGTAGAAGAGGCTCCCGAGGAGGTAAAAGTAACCGAGGTCGTTTCTAAAATAGGCGACAAAAAGACTGTAAAAACAACCAAGCGCGTTATTAAAAAACAGAAGGGTCCGAAACAGGAAGTGACGGAAATAACGACTGTCGAAAAAGAAGGAGAAGAACCAGTCACAACTGTCACCGTATCGGAAGACCAGTCGCCAGAAGATGAAGAAGTAGAAACGAAACCAACGGAAATCATCGAACTTCCTGAAGAATCGACTATCGAAGAAATCAAATCACCCGATGGTAAGTCGAAACAAAGGAAAATCACAAAACGTACTATTAAAAAGAAGGTAGGTCCTAGGGTCGACACTACACACATCACAACTACACATGAAGACGACAAAGCACCCGTCGTCTCTGTACAAACTACACAAGAATTCGTAGACGATACACTTACCACTTTTAACGATTCACACAAACCAGTTCACGCACAAGTTATCGAGGAGGTTCCCGAGGAGGTCAAAGTTACTCAAACCGTTACGGAACAGGGTGACACGAAAGTTGTAAAAACAACGAAGCGCGTTATTAAAAAGCCTAAGGGCTCAAAACAGGAAGTAACCGAAATAACCACTATCGAAAATGAAGGTGAAGAGCCTGTGACAACCGTTACCGTAACGGAAGAAAAGTCACCAGACGAAGAAGACACACAAAAGCCAGAAATAGTCGAACTGCCGGAAGAAACGGTCGTTGAAAATATTGAATCGCCTGAAGGTAAGCCAACACAAAAGAAAATTACGAAACGCATTATCAAAAAGAAGGTAGGTCCGAAACTGGAAACCACACAAATTGTAACGGAACAGGAAGACGACAAAACACCGGTTACATTTGTACACAAGACAGAGGAACTCATTGATGACACACTCACACCTCTCGTAGATCTACTCACACCCGAGAAGGCAAAGGTTGTAGAAGAGGCTCCCGAGGAGGTAAAAGTAACCGAGGTCGTTTCTAAAATAGGCGACAAAAAGACTGTAAAAACAACCAAGCGCGTTATTAAAAAACAGAAGGGCCCGAAACAGGAAGTGACGGAAATAACGACTGTCGAAAAAGAAGGAGAAGAACCAGTCACAACTGTCACCGTAACGGAAGACCAGTCGCCTGAAGATGAAGAAGTAGAAAAGAAACCAACGGAAATCATCGAACTTCCTGAAGAATCGACTATCGAAGAAATCAAATCACCCGATGGTAAGTCGAAACAAAGGAAAATCACAAAACGTACTATTAAAAAGAAGGTAGGTCCTAGGGTCGACACTACACACATCACAACTACACATGAAGACGACAAAGCACCCGTCGTCTCTGTACACACTACACACGAATTCCTAGATGATACACTTACCACTTTTAACGATTCACACAAACCAGTTCATGCACAAGTTATCGAGGAAGTTCCCGAGGAGGTCAAAGTTACTCAAACCGTTACGGAACAGGGTGACACGAAAGTTGTTAAAACAACGAAGCGCGTTATTAAAAAGCCTAAGGGCTCAAAACAGGAAGTAACCGAAATAACCACTATCGAAAATGAAGGTGAAGAGCCTGTGACAACCGTTACCGTAACGGAAGAAAAGTCACCAGACGAAGAAGACACACAAAAGCCAGAAATAGTCGAACTGCCGGAAGAAACGGTCGTTGAAAATATTGAATCACCTGAAGGTAAGCCAACACAAAAGAAAATTACGAAACGCATTATCAAAAAGAAGGTAGGTCCGAAACTGGAAACCACACAAATTGTAACGGAACAGGAAGACGACAAAACACCGGTTACATTTGTCCACAAGACGGAGGAACTCATTGATGACACACTCACATCTCTCGTAGACCTACTCACACCCGAGAAGGCAAAGGTTGTAGAAGAGGCTCCCGAGGAGGTAAAAGTAACCGAGGTCGTTTCTAAAATAGGCGACAAAAAGACTGTAAAAACAACCAAGCGCGTTATTAAAAAACAGAAGGGTCCGAAACAGGAAGTGACGGAAATAACGACTGTCGAAAAAGAAGGAGAAGAACCAGTCACAACTGTCACCGTATCGGAAGACCAGTCGCCAGAAGATGAAGAAGTAGAAACGAAACCAACGGAAATCATCGAACTTCCTGAAGAATCGACTATCGAAGAAATCAAATCACCCGATGGTAAGTCGAAACAAAGGAAAATCACAAAACGTACTATTAAAAAGAAGGTAGGTCCTAGGGTCGACACTACACACATCACAACTACACATGAAGACGACAAAGCACCCGTCGTCTCTGTACACACTACACACGAATTCCTAGATGATACACTTACCACTTTTAACGATTCACACAAACCAGTTCATGCACAAGTTATCGAGGAGGTTCCCGAGGAGGTCAAAGTTACTCAAACCGTTACGGAACAGGGTGACACGAAAGTTGTTAAAACAACGAAGCGCGTTATTAAAAAGCCTAAGGGCTCAAAACAGGAAGTAACCGAAATAACCACTATCGAAAATGAAGGTGAAGAGCCTGTGACAACCGTTACCGTAACGGAAGAAAAGTCACCAGACGAAGAAGACACACAAAAGCCAGAAATAGTCGAACTGCCGGAAGAAACGGTCGTTGAAAATATTGAATCGCCTGAAGGTAAGCCAACACAAAAGAAAATTACGAAACGCATTATCAAAAAGAAGGTAGGTCCGAAACTGGAAACCACACAAATTGTAACGGAACAGGAAGACGACAAAACACCGGTTACATTTGTACACAAGACAGAGGAACTCATTGATGACACACTCACACCTCTCGTTGACCTACTCACACCCGAGAAGGCAAAGGTTGTAGAAGAGGCTCCCGAGGAGGTAAAAGTAACCGAGGTCGTTTCTAAAATAGGCGACAAAAAGACTGTAAAAACAACCAAGCGCGTTATTAAAAAACAGAAGGGTCCGAAACAGGAAGTGACGGAAATAACGACTGTCGAAAAAGAAGGAGAAGAACCAGTCACAACTGTCACCGTATCGGAAGACCAGTCGCCAGAAGATGAAGAAGTAGAAACGAAACCAACGGAAATCATCGAACTTCCTGAAGAATCGACTATCGAAGAAATCAAATCACCCGATGGTAAGTCGAAACAAAGGAAAATCACAAAACGTACTATTAAAAAGAAGGTAGGTCCTAGGGTCGACACTACACACATCACAACTACACATGAAGACGACAAAGCACCCGTCGTCTCTGTACACACTACACACGAATTCCTAGATGATACACTTACCACTTTTAACGATTCACACAAACCAGTTCATGCACAAGTTATCGAGGAGGTTCCCGAGGAGGTCAAAGTTACTCAAACCGTTACGGAACAAGGTGACACGAAAGTTGTTAAAACAACGAAGCGCGTTATTAAAAAGCCTAAGGGCTCAAAACAGGAAGTAACCGAAATAACCACTATCGAAAATGAAGGTGAAGAGCCTGTGACAACCGTTACCGTAACGGAAGAAAAGTCACCAGACGAAGAAGACACACAAAAGCCAGAAATAGTCGAACTGCCGGAAGAAACGGTCGTTGAAAATATTAAATCGCCTGAAGGTGAGCCAACACAAAAGAAAATTACGAAACGCATTATCAAAAAGAAGGTAGGTCCGAAACTGGAAACCACACAAATTGTAACGGAACAGGAAGACGACAAAACACCGGTTACATTTGTCCACAAGACGGAGGAACTCATTGATGACACACTCACACCTCTCGTAGACCTACTCACACCCGAGAAGGCAAAGGTTGTAGAAGAGGCTCCCGAGGAGGTAAAAGTAACCGAGGTCGTTTCTAAAATAGGCGACAAAAAGACTGTAAAAACAACCAAGCGCGTTATTAAAAAACAGAAGGGTCCGAAACAGGAAGTGACGGAAATAACGACTGTCGAAAAAGAAGGAGAAGAACCAGTCACAACTGTCACCGTATCGGAAGACCAGTCGCCAGAAGATGAAGAAGTAGAAACGAAACCAACGGAAATCATCGAACTTCCTGAAGAATCGACTATCGAAGAAATCAAATCACCCGATGGTAAGTCGAAACAAAGGAAAATCACAAAACGTACTATTAAAAAGAAGGTAGGTCCTAGGGTCGACACTACACACATCACAACTACACATGAAGACGACAAAGCACCCGTCGTCTCTGTACACACTACACAAGAATTCGTAGACGATACACTTACCACTTTTAACGATTCACACAAACCAGTTCACGCACAAGTTATCGAGGAGGTTCCCGAGGAGGTCAAAGTTACTCAAACCGTTACGGAACAGGGTGACACGAAAGTTGTAAAAACAACGAAGCGCGTTATTAAAAAGCCTAAGGGCTCAAAACAGGAAGTAACCGAAATAACCACTATCGAAAATGAAGGTGAAGAGCCTGTGACAACCGTTACCGTAACGGAAGAAAAGTCACCAGACGAAGAAGACACACAAAAGCCAGAAATAGTCGAACTGCCGGAAGAAACGGTCGTTGAAAATATTGAATCGCCTGAAGGTAAGCCAACACAAAAGAAAATTACGAAACGCATTATCAAAAAGAAGGTAGGTCCGAAACTGGAAACCACACAAATTGTAACGGAACAGGAAGACGACAAAACACCGGTTACATTTGTACACAAGACAGAGGAACTCATTGATGACACACTCACACCTCTCGTAGATCTACTCACACCCGAGAAGGCAAAGGTTGTAGAAGAGGCTCCCGAGGAGGTAAAAGTAACCGAGGTCGTTTCTAAAATAGGCGACAAAAAGACTGTAAAAACAACCAAGCGCGTTATTAAAAAACAGAAGGGCCCGAAACAGGAAGTGACGGAAATAACGACTGTCGAAAAAGAAGGAGAAGAACCAGTCACAACTGTCACCGTAACGGAAGACCAGTCGCCTGAAGATGAAGAAGTAGAAAAGAAACCAACGGAAATCATCGAACTTCCTGAAGAATCGACTATCGAAGAAATCAAATCACCCGATGGTAAGTCGAAACAAAGGAAAATCACAAAACGTACTATTAAAAAGAAGGTAGGTCCTAGGGTCGACACTACACACATCACAACTACACATGAAGACGACAAAGCACCCGTCGTCTCTGTACACACTACACACGAATTCCTAGATGATACACTTACCACTTTTAACGATTCACACAAACCAGTTCATGCACAAGTTATCGAGGAAGTTCCCGAGGAGGTCAAAGTTACTCAAACCGTTACGGAACAGGGTGACACGAAAGTTGTTAAAACAACGAAGCGCGTTATTAAAAAGCCTAAGGGCTCAAAACAGGAAGTAACCGAAATAACCACTATCGAAAATGAAGGTGAAGAGCCTGTGACAACCGTTACCGTAACGGAAGAAAAGTCACCAGACGAAGAAGACACACAAAAGCCAGAAATAGTCGAACTGCCGGAAGAAACGGTCGTTGAAAATATTGAATCACCTGAAGGTAAGCCAACACAAAAGAAAATTACGAAACGCATTATCAAAAAGAAGGTAGGTCCGAAACTGGAAACCACACAAATTGTAACGGAACAGGAAGACGACAAAACACCGGTTACATTTGTCCACAAGACGGAGGAACTCATTGATGACACACTCACATCTCTCGTAGACCTACTCACACCCGAGAAGGCAAAGGTTGTAGAAGAGGCTCCCGAGGAGGTAAAAGTAACCGAGGTCGTTTCTAAAATAGGCGACAAAAAGACTGTAAAAACAACCAAGCGCGTTATTAAAAAACAGAAGGGTCCGAAACAGGAAGTGACGGAAATAACGACTGTCGAAAAAGAAGGAGAAGAACCAGTCACAACTGTCACCGTATCGGAAGACCAGTCGCCAGAAGATGAAGAAGTAGAAACGAAACCAACGGAAATCATCGAACTTCCTGAAGAATCGACTATCGAAGAAATCAAATCACCCGATGGTAAGTCGAAACAAAGGAAAATCACAAAACGTACTATTAAAAAGAAGGTAGGTCCTAGGGTCGACACTACACACATCACAACTACACATGAAGACGACAAAGCACCCGTCGTCTCTGTACACACTACACACGAATTCCTAGATGATACACTTACCACTTTTAACGATTCACACAAACCAGTTCATGCACAAGTTATCGAGGAGGTTCCCGAGGAGGTCAAAGTTACTCAAACCGTTACGGAACAGGGTGACACGAAAGTTGTTAAAACAACGAAGCGCGTTATTAAAAAGCCTAAGGGCTCAAAACAGGAAGTAACCGAAATAACCACTATCGAAAATGAAGGTGAAGAGCCTGTGACAACCGTTACCGTAACGGAAGAAAAGTCACCAGACGAAGAAGACACACAAAAGCCAGAAATAGTCGAACTGCCGGAAGAAACGGTCGTTGAAAATATTGAATCGCCTGAAGGTAAGCCAACACAAAAGAAAATTACGAAACGCATTATCAAAAAGAAGGTAGGTCCGAAACTGGAAACCACACAAATTGTAACGGAACAGGAAGACGATAAAACACCGGTTACATTTGTACACAAGACAGAGGAACTCATTGATGACACACTCACACCTCTCGTTGACCTACTCACACCCGAGAAGGCAAAGGTTGTAGAAGAGGCTCCCGAGGAGGTAAAAGTAACCGAGGTCGTTTCTAAAATAGGCGACAAAAAGACTGTAAAAACAACCAAGCGCGTTATTAAAAAACAGAAGGGTCCGAAACAGGAAGTGACGGAAATAACGACTGTCGAAAAAGAAGGAGAAGAACCAGTCACAACTGTCACCGTATCGGAAGACCAGTCGCCAGAAGATGAAGAAGTAGAAACGAAACCAACGGAAATCGTCGAACTTCCTGAAGAATCGACTATCGAAGAAATCAAATCACCCGATGGTAAGTCGAAACAAAGGAAAATCACAAAACGTACTATTAAAAAGAAGGTAGGTCCTAGGGTCGACACTACACACATCACAACTACACATGAAGACGACAAAGCACCCGTCGTCTCTGTACACACTACACACGAATTCCTAGATGATACACTTACCACTTTTAACGATTCACACAAACCAGTTCATGCACAAGTTATCGAGGAGGTTCCCGAGGAGGTCAAAGTTACTCAAACCGTTACGGAACAGGGTGACACGAAAGTTGTTAAAACAACGAAGCGCGTTATTAAAAAGCCTAAGGGCTCAAAACAGGAAGTAACCGAAATAACCACTATCGAAAATGAAGGTGAAGAGCCTGTGACAACCGTTACCGTAACGGAAGAAAAGTCACCAGACGAAGAAGACACACAAAAGCCAGAAATAGTCGAACTGCCGGAAGAAACGGTCGTTGAAAATATTGAATCGCCTGAAGGTAAGCCAACACAAAAGAAAATTACGAAACGCATTATCAAAAAGAAGGTAGGTCCGAAACTGGAAACCACACAAATTGTAACGGAACAGGAAGACGACAAAACACCGGTTACATTTGTACACAAGACAGAGGAACTCATTGATGACACACTCACACCTCTCGTAGACCTACTCACACCCGAGAAGGCAAAGGTTGTAGAAGAGGCTCCCGAGGAGGTAAAAGTAACCGAGGTCGTTTCTAAAATAGGCGACAAAAAGACTGTAAAAACAACCAAGCGCGATATTAAAAAACAGAAGGGTCCGAAACAGGAAGTGACGGAAATAACGACTGTCGAAAAAGAAGGAGAAGAACCAGTTACAACTGTCACCGTATCGGAAGACCAGTCGCCAGAAGATGAAGAAGTAGAAACGAAACCAACGGAAATCATCGAACTTCCTGAAGAATCGACTATCGAAGAAATCAAATCACCCGATGGTAAGTCGAAACAAAGGAAAATCACAAAACGTACTATTAAAAAGAAGGTAGGTCCTAGGGTCGACACTACACACATCACAACTACACATGAAGACGACAAAGCACCCGTCGTCTCTGTACACACTACACACGAATTACTAGATGATACACTTACCACTTTTAACGATTCACACAAACCAGTTCATGCACAAGTTATCGAGGAGGTTCCCGAGGAGGTCAAAGTTACTCAAACCGTTACGGAACAGGGTGACACGAAAGTTGTAAAAACAACGAAGCGCGTTATTAAAAAGCCTAAGGGCTCAAAACAGGAAGTAACCGAAATAACCACTATCGAAAATGAAGGTGAAGAGCCTGTGACAACCGTAACCGTAACGGAAGAAAAGTCACCAGACGAAGAAGACACACAAAAGCCAGAAATAGTCGAACTGCCGGAAGAAACGGTCGTTGAAAATATTGAATCGCCTGAAGGTAAGCCAACACAAAAGAAAATTACGAAACGCATTATCAAAAAGAAGGTAGGTCCGAAACTGGAAACCACACAAATTGTAACGGAACAGGAAGACGACAAAACACCGGTTACATTTGTACACAAGACAGAGGAACTCATTGATGACACACTCACACCTCTCGTAGACCTACTCACACCCGAGAAAGCAAAGGTTGTAGAAGAGGCTCCCGAGGAGGTAAAAGTAACCGAGGTCGTTTCTAAAATAGGCGACAAAACGACTGTAAAAACAACCAAGCGCGTTATCAAAAAACAGAAGGGTCCAAAACAGGAAGTGACGGAAATAACGACTGTCGAAAAAGAAGGAGAAGAACCAGTCACAACTGTCACCGTATCGGAAGACCAGTCGCCAGAAGATGAAGAAGTAGAAACGAAACCAACGGAAATCATCGAACTTCCTGAAGAATCGACTATCGAAGAAATCAAATCACCCGATGGTAAGTCGAAACAAAGGAAAATCACAAAACGTACTATTAAAAAGAAGGTAGGTTCTAGGGTCGACACTACACACATCACAACTACACATGAAGACGACAAAGCACCCGTCGTCTCTTTACACACTACACACGAATTCCTAGATGATACACTTACCACTTTTAACGATTCACACAAACCAGTTCATGCACAAGTTATCGAGGAGGTTCCCGAGGAGGTCAAAGTTACTCAAACCGTTACGGAACAGGGTGACACGAAAGTTGTAAAAACAACGAAGCGCGTTATTAAAAAGCCTAAGGGCTCAAAACAGGAAGTAACCGAAATAACCACTATCGAAAATGAAGGTGAAGAGCCTGTGACAACCGTAACCGTAACGGAAGAAAAGTCACCAGACGAAGAAGACACACAAAAGCCAGAAATAGTCGAACTGCCGGAAGAAACGGTCGTTGAAAATATTGAATCGCCTGAAGGTAAGCCAACACAAAAGAAAATTACGAAACGCATTATCAAAAAGAAGATAGGTCCGAAACTGGAAACCACACAAATTGTAACGGAACAGGAAGACGACAAAACACCGGTTACATTTGTACACAAGACAGAGGAACTCATTGATGACACACTCACACCTCTCGTAGACCTACTCACACCCGAGAAGGCAAAGGTTGTAGAAGAGGCTCCCGAGGAGGTAAAAGTAACCGAGGTCGTTTCTAAAATAGGCGACAAAAAGTCTGTAAAAACAACCAAGCGCGATATTAAAAAACAGAAGGGTCCGAAACAGGAAGTGACGGAAATAACGACTGTCGAAAAAGAAGGAGAAGAACCAGTTACAACTGTCACCGTATCGGAAGACCAGTCGCCAGAAGATGAAGAAGTAGAAACGAAACCAACGGAAATCATCGAACTTCCTGAAGAATCGACTATCGAAGAAATCAAATCACCCGATGGTAAGTCGAAACAAAGGAAAATCACAAAACGTACTATTAAAAAGAAGGTAGGTCCTAGGGTCGACACTACACACATCACAACTACACATGAAGACGACAAAGCACCCGTCGTCTCTTTACACACTACACACGAATTCCTAGATGATACACTTACCACTTTTAACGATTCACACAAACCAGTTCATGCACAAGTTATCAAGGAGGTTCCCGAGGAGGTCAAAGTTACTCAAACCGTTACGGAACAGGGTGACACGAAAGTTGTTAAAACAACGAAGCGCGTTATTAAAAAGCCTAAGGGCTCAAAACAGGAAGTAACCGAAATAACCACTATCGAAAATGAAGGTGAAGAGCCTGTGACAACCGTTACCGTAACGGAAGAAAAGTCACCAGACGAAGAAGACACACAAAATCCAGAAATAGTCGAACTGCCGGAAGAAACGGTCGTTGAAAATATTGAATCGCCTGAAGGTAAGCCAACACAAAAAAATATTTACGAATCGCGTTATGGTTCTTTGGTTTCAAGGACGGAAAGGCTTATTTTTTTTTTAGTTATTAAATCAATCTTATCAAATTTTATTCTATTTAAATTTATGTATTGTTTTATTTGCGATTACGCTTAGAAACAGATATACAGATTAAAATGTTATACGATGCTTCTTTTTTATTTCTATATACCTCAATCCTTCCATAGTGAAGGAAAATGTACGTGAATTTTGATGTTAGAAAGAGTAAACAATACTTAGTTATATCTTTATTATAATGGAGTTATGTTCATTTGTATTCTTTGTAGTTTTTAGAGGTTTTGTGAGTGCTCATAGAATACGCTCATACAAATAGACAGACAAAACAAATAGTTATTTTGTGGTTTGGTATTTGTAGATGTCCACATTAAATTAGGGCATTTATTTAGTTAATTGAAATAATAGACAGATGCATTGATTTTTTTTATTGTGTAGACAGAAGTTTCTCTTTGAAGTCTGGACGTCGTTTTAATGTACATAACAATTTAAATTAAATAGTACATATCAGAAAATGCTTTAGGGGTCGGAATTCCTGCAAGCTAGAATTTCATATATGTTTATAATTTGAGTTTGTGAAGTTAATAGTAAGCAAATTTAATGAATTCATTCATAATTATTGATTTTTGCTTAATTAGTTATTATATATTTCTAGAAAAGTAAGTTAGATGTGGGTTCGACAATACGTTTTATAATGTGTAACGCAGCAAGTACACAAGTTTTTCATTGCTTATACATAATGAGGTCCGAACTGCGACAAGCGCATTACTGATTACACGCATCGCCTGTTTCAATTGTTACTCCAACATTCACCCTGGACAATGCTTATGTCATTGCGTAAGTCGCTAAACTAAATAAATTATGAAAATAAGGTGTTAAAGATGAACGATTCCTCTGTGTTTGCTAACGATTCAGTAAAGTATTTGACGCCAGAGACCCACAAGTGCGGTGAAAGTCCCAAACGACGATCAAGCTCGAAAAGCAAATGTAGAAAACTTCTATTAACTATTTGCTTGAATCGCCGCTCGCTTAGTAGTTCACACGCGCCTTAATTTAATTGTATTACTATATTTTATGTCATTGATGTAATTAATTTGTGTCATAATGATGAACTTACGTATGTACGTATAATATTGTACTACATATATTATAAATATACGATATTATTATTATTATTTATGTAATGTATAAACTACCAAAAATGTCAACCGAAAAAATTGTGTAAATAATGTTAAATTAAGATGATGTTTTTACAGTATTTTTATCAAGTTTTTGCGATTATAGTTGAGGTAACTTATAATTTATTTTTTATTACAGTAACAGAGCAGTGTCTAAAAAATCTTGAAGCATCGACGACCCTTACCTTACCTGACGAAAAAATTGATGAAATCAGAGAAGGAAGACCACAACCAATTGAAAAAATAAAAACGAATAAACTTTTAAAACCACAAAAAATGGAACATGGCTCTGTTAAAATAAGTGCTGCTCAGTTTGTAGAAGATGTAGTTCAACCACAGTTTTCTAAACTCAAACTAAAGAAATCAACAATTAAACCAAAACAAGAACCAATAGTCACAACGGTACCAAAAGTTCAATTAAAAAGCCGTATAAAATTGTTCACTGACTGGCCGCCGAAGGATATCAAACCTATTATTACATTTTTGGGAAGTGTTAAACAAAACGGTGAACTATCAAGAAATATAAAAGAAGCATCAAAGATAAAAAAGAAACCTATTAAAATTTCAGTACCCCCAGAATTAGAAAGACCTGTTTTAGAAAAACCAGAAGATTTTAGCTATGAACTTGTAAAAGAAACTTTGGAAATGCCAAAAGATCTTCATAAAGAAACAAATGAAGAAGAATTGATAGAAAATGTTAAAAAAGAAACAGATTTGCATACAAAGCCTGACGAAATTCAGTTACAAGAAGATGTCACTTTAGTAAAGAAAAAACCGAAACTGAAACCTATGTCAATAGAAGAAATCAAATTTAATCAACCTCAGTTTGCAGAACCACAGTTTAAAAACCTTAAGTTAAAAAAAGGTGTTGCCAAAACAAAGTCAGAAGGTTCAGTTGTAAAAATACCAAAAATTCAACTTAAAAGTCGCATAAGATATGTTACCGAATGGCCTCCTTCTGTAATAATGCCCAGTATAACACTTTTAACTGCCATTCGACAAAATGGAGTACTTTCTAGGAACATAAAGGAGGCTGCGTCAGTAAAGAAAAGGGTATTAAAACAACCAAAGCTGCCAGACAGTCATAAAACAGAGTTAGAAAAACCAATGTTTACGTATGATGACATCATGGAAAGAACAAAAACTGAAGAAGAGCCAGTTATTGAAGAACATATTGATGATGACGTATTAGAAGAACCAAATAAATTAGAACAAAAGATAATCGAGGATATAGAAGGGGGACGTGCGGATATTATAGAAGAGGAACCTCAGCATGTAACAATAAAACCTCGACGTGCGAGTGTAAAAACAATTGAAGAATTTGCTGATGAAGTAACTATAAAAAAGAAACTAAAGCCTGTTCGAAAGTCATCAGTAACACTCCCAGAAATAACTGAACCGGAAGAAGTTACTTTTAGACCTAAAACTATTAAAACTAAAGAAGATGTCGAACAAGAATTTAATATACAATTAGATTCTTATCTCGAAGAAGAAATATCAATGTCAAGTAAAGTTAAATTAAAACCACATAGGCAACCAACATTTAACGAAGAAGCTAATGAAGCTTCCATAAAGTATTATAAAGAAAATGACGATGAAGTAGATATAGTTGAAATAATCGATAACGAAGAAAAAGAAGAAAGTTCTAATGTCACAATGCCATTGAAGAAGGTGTCGATTAAAAAGATGTCAGTGGAATATATGGATGATATAGCCCAAAATATATCTTTACCCAAGAAAAAAATATTGGACAAAAAAACAGAATACATTGAAAATGTAACATTTGAATTGGGCACGAAAGATGACTATGTAATTGACAATCAAGAAATTGCTTTTGATATTAAGCAGCAATTAGACGAATTCAAGCAAGAAGAACTATCTCTTTCTAGTAATATAAAACTAATGCCTAAGAAAAAAGTCACAGTAACTGAAGAGGCGGATGAAACATCAATACAACTACTTAAAGAAATTGAAGATGATAGCCAAGCAGAGGAAGTAATTATTAGTGAAGGTGAATCAGAAGAAAATGTTGAAATGATATTTAGAAGGAAACCTAAAAAATCAACTTACGAAGTAAGTGAAGTAGAAGAACAAAGTATTGATTTAAAACCAAAAAAAGTCAGCAGCAAAATATTTGAAGAGGAAAAACTTACAATACCAGCTAAACGGACGCCAAAGAAATCAGGACCGGTTCAAGGTAAAAATGGATAATGATAAGTTGTTTTTATATTATTATAGAACAGAACAACACACGAATAACAAATTGCAGTTCTATTGCATAAATTGACCAAATTAGTTAATTATATTTTGTGAAAATTATATAGAAAACTTAATTTTAATATATATGTGAAATGTATTTTGCAGAAGCAGAAGCATCAATGAGTATAGCAAAGGAACAAGAATTTCCAGGTAATGATCCAGTAACAAACAATAAAAATACGTAGATACAATTAATAAAACATTTATTTTTCATTTCTTATTTAAATATATTTCAGAAACTCCAACCAATGTTCGATGTGGCGATACAGTATTCGCTGTTTACTCTTATGTGGCGGAGACAGACGAAGCGATAAATCTCGTAGAGGGGGAAAGATTATACATACTAGGTACAATAAATATTTACTTTACAGTCCATTTTCTCTTCAGTTGCTGAATGTAATTTTATTTGCATAAGAGTATCATGAAAGTGCAGTACATCATTTTTATTTTTGTAGAAACTACAAATCAAGACTGGTGGTACGTTCGGAAACATCTCACAGAAGAAAAGGGTTGGGTGCCGGCGCAATACTTAATGGATGAATCAAATTATACCTTGTACCTTCAAAAAAAATTGAATGAGAAAATTGATAAATTGCCCGTTTTTGAAAGTACGCATATTTTTTGAATTTTAATGCTTCTTAGCCCTAAACGTATATCATTTATGTATAATAATGGAAATCTTTAGTTTATATAATTTGTTGAGTAAGACCGAATAGAAAACGTAAATAATATTCAGGGTTATTTGTAATAACCCAGCAACGTCGCAAGACTGGCCCTAGCCAAGTTGACATTCTACAATCGTAAACGCTAATAGAAAACTAACAATTGTATGAGAATGACCACGTGACTTATCGTTGAGAGATGTCATTCTCATACATTTGTTAATTTTTCTATTAGCGTTTACGACTTTTGATAATTTGTTAGATTTTATTTTCATAAAAAAATAAGTATTTATTTAATTTCCCACTTGAACTTTATTTATAAATCTACGCGCATCGCAAATATCGAAGCTTCGCCTCGTCATTTCGTTTAGGAATGAAATATGGTCTATATTTTATGATGTCATTATTGATGTCTTTACAAATGTTACGACATTACGACAAAAACTTGTAAATTCTTTTTTTTTCTTGTATTGAGTTATGTTCGAAGTCGTAGAACAAAAGTGGTTGCTTATGATGTTAGCTATCTAGTCCTGCAAGGTTGCTGGGTCGTTACAAATATCCCTGTATATATATATATAATATATATATAATTTACAAAATTATACATATATATCAAAACAGATTTTTAAAAAAAAGTAATAATAAAATTTCAATAATGATGCTTTCAGAACCTACTTCCGAGGAACAAGCTATCGCCCCAATATTTATTGAAAAGCTACGCCCGAAACATACACCAGACGGCGCCACCGTGCAATTTGAATGTCAAGTTGAAGGATTTCCCAGACCTCAAATAACGTGGTTTAGACAAACAGCCATAATAAAACCGTCCCAAGATTTTCAAATGTATTATGACGACGATAACGTAGCTACGCTAGTGATCCGGGAGGTGTTTCCAGAAGACGCGGGAACATTTACTTGTGTAGCAAAGAATGCAGCCGGATTTGCTTCGAGCACCACTGAATTAATAGTTGAGGCACCATTATCAGACCATGGTTCGGAAATGACCATTCTCTCCAGAAAAAGTTTATCTAGAGAATCGTCATTAGCGGATATATTGGAAGGAATCCCACCGACATTTTCAAAACGGCCGAAGGCTCAATACGTTGACGAAGGCTCACAAATTCACTTAGAATGCAGGTTAGTCGCCATTCCCGAGCCTGAAATCGCTTGGTTCTTTAAAGGAGAAGAAATAATGCCGAATAATAATATTTCTATAGCAACAGAATCTGATATGCACATGTATTGTAGCGTTCTCAAAATATCGAATGTTAAAAAATATCAAGAAGGCACATACACAGTTCTTGCTATCAACAGAGAAGGCGAAGCCAGCTTACCGATAGTTCTAAAAATTAAAACTGGTGAAAAGGAAAAACCACAAGTTATAGAACCTCTCAAGAGTATGACTATAAGAGAAGGAGAAAGCGTCGTCTTAACGACACAAGTAGTTGGAACTCCGGAACCAAAAGTATCGTGGTATAAAAATAATAAGCCCATTAAAACACTGACACAAAAAACGGATGGAGACATTCACTCGATATCCATCATAAAACCGAAGAAAGGTAAAGATGACGGCTTGTATACACTTAAGGCGGTGAACTCCGAAGGATCCACTGACACCAGCGCTGTAATAACCATTGAAGGTAGTACCCGTTAATCCGTGTCACTATTCATTCATATTATTTTCTTAAAAACATATACATTTCACTCTTCCTTTTTTGTTATAACATAGTATGAAATAACACCGCCCCTATATCTCCCACTATTGGACTAATATTTCCACGCATTTGTAAAGGTATGGTTTGGAGACTTTTCTCCGCCCCATGCAGATTTCTACACGATGATTCTTTGTACATCCAACCTTCGCTTGGGCTTCATTTGTTCCCACTACACACACAATAATATATCATGTAATATGTAAAGACTGTTTCTTTTCAGATTCAACCAAAGAAAACGAGGAACCACCTCTCTTTATTAACAGATTCCAAGAATTAACAGTTAGAGAAAAAGGTACGATCATATTAAACGCTAAGGTCACAGGTAATCCTATACCATTAGTAACATGGTACAGAAATAATCAAATCCTTACTCCCAATGAAACTGTCACTCAGAACTTTGATGGTGAAAATATTGAACTCGTAATTACAAATGTCGATTCAGAAATAGATTCCGGTGACTATAAATGTGTTGCCGCAAATACTGCTGGTAAGGCATCTCACGGAGCTCGTGTTACGATAGATGTGGATAAGGTGACGTTTGTTAGGAATCTTCAGAAACAATATGAGATCCAAGAGGGAAAAACAGTTATACTAGAATGCGAAACGTCTCACACTGTTTCAACAAAGTGGTATCATAACAACAAAGAACTGAGTGGTATGGATCACAGGGAAATTATACAAGAGAGTCGTATACATAAACTTAGGATAAAGAGATCAAAATTATCCGACAATGGAATAATCCGGTGCGTAGTGAAGGGACAAGAAACAAGCACAAACCTCGTTGTCAATGAAACATTACCAGAATTCATTCGTAAATTACAAGACTTCGAAGTAAAAGAGCGGGACGTTGCTATACTGGAAGTTGAAATTAACTCGGAAACAGCCGACGTAGTTTGGGAGAAAGATGGTAAAACGATTAAAACTAAAAAGCACAAATACGATCTTGAAAAGCGTGGTAATGTCAGAAAATTGTTTATAAGAAATACATCTGTTCACGATGAAGGTGAATATACTTGCAGATTGCGCGATGACGCGTGTACTGCCGAAGTGACCGTAGTGGAGTTGCCCCCTGAGATAATCAAACGACTTCGTGATCAGAAGGTTAACAGGGGCAACAAAGCTACGTTCGACATCGAACTCACAAAAGGCGATGCACTCGTCAGATGGTTTAAAAACGGCGCTGAGTTACAGTTCTCGAATCATATTCAACTCACGATAGATGGAAAAAAACAAAAATTAAAAATATACGATTGTGAGAAAAGTGATGAAGGCGAATATACCTGCGAAGTTGGAAATGACAAGTGCACGGCTAAACTGTTAGTTGAAGAACCATCAGTGGACTTTACGTTGAGACTTCCTGAAGTAATTGTAATACCTGCGAACACTGATGCCTATTTGACAGTTGAAGTTCCCGAGGACAGCCTTACGGTAACTTGGTTCAGAAGGAAGACCACGCTAGAGGATTCGGAGAAGTTTACTCTAATAACGGATGACAAGAAACGTACGCTCATAATTAGGCAATGCACGGAGGATGACCAATGCGAATACTCGTGCCAATTAATGGACACCAGGTGCACCACTAGACTAAAAGTAGAAGGTAAGCAAGCGCGAAAACGCACATATTTCATAACAAAAACACTACGTCTTATTTCAATATTTGAGTAATAAGCGATATAAGTAATTTTAAAACAAAAATATCCTTTATTAATAATTTAAAATAGATTTTTTTTATATTTGAATTAATTACTTTATATGAAAAGATTTAAACCTTTCAGTGATTGAGTTTACGCCAAAAATATTGGACTATGAAAAGACACATAGGGTGAAAAGAGGAGGTGATGTGACTGTGTATGTTCAGTATGAAGCTAACCCTCAGCCTAACGATGAATGGGTAGTCAATTCGAAAATTATTAAAAAGTCCAAGCACACTAAACCCTTTATAGACTCCATGACAGCAAGTCTTACAATCAAAAAAATAGAACACTCTGACGCTGGTATATACAAACTAAGGCTTGAAAACAATTGTGGCGTAACAGAAATTGAAATAGAAGTCATTGTTTTGGGTATGTGTACAATACATTTTCTTTTCAGTAAAAAATACATAATAATATACTTGCATATCCTTCAAACGATTTCAGAAATGACGTAATTGTCTAATGATAAAATTATTCAAAACACAGATATATCTTCACCCCCGGGACAACCTCGGATCTTGGAAGTGGACGACAATTCCGTCAGCATCTTTTGGTCGGAGCCCAGCGACAAGGGTTTCTCCGAGATTGAGTGTTACATCGTCGAATATCAGGAGCAAAATACAACGGAGTGAGTTATTGACTACATTTCTTCAATGCAATTTTATGAACAACTATTTACTCACTTAATCATTATTAGCTTTCTGTACGTAAAAGAATTTTAAAAACGGATTCATTAATAATTGTCAACAACAAACAAAACCTGAAAATATATAATTTTGTCTCTTTATAATATAAGGAGATATGGCTTATTATGGTGGTAGGGCTTTGTGCAGGCCCGTCCACTGTTGTTTCGAACTATATAACATTATTATTATAGAAATATGAAATATCGTTACAGGTGGTTGTCGATAGAAAATATTCAAAAGACTCAATATTGCGTCAAGAACCTGAAAGCGAAGTCATCGTACAAATTCAGAGTTTTCGCTATAAACGAAGTAGGCGTAAGCGCCTCGTCCGAAACGACTGAGTACGTCCGCGTCGAAAAAGAGACGAAAAATCAGCCTCCGACCGTGAAGAGACCGTTGATGGACGTCGTAGGTGGTCTTGGTGATGATGTCGAACTCACTTGCATATTCGGAGGTCTACCAGAACCAAAGGTCACATGGTATAAAAACGGGAAGCAGTTAAAAACAGCCAAAGCTACTTACGTCAACAGAGTCGCGACATTAGTTGTTACGGCTGCAATGACAACTGAGGGCTTATACAAGTGCGTTGCGACTAACGACTTTGGTGACGCAGACACTTCGTGCTCGTTGGAAGTACGTCAAAAACCGACTGTGGTCGTGGCCGACGAAGAAGTCAATCAGAAGCATGCGGTTGGTGAGCACTGGTCGGTAACTGCAATCATCGAAGGTATACCGAGGCCTGAGGTCGTGTGCTATAGGAACGGGTCCAGGGTGGATGTTACGAAGGATGTCGAGATTATAACTAAAGATAGTACTAGCATGTTCAGAATATCGAATCTACAAAGGTCCCATTCCGGGAAATATACAGTAGAAGCTGTGAATACGGCTGGGTCTGCATCTGTCGAAACTGTTCTTAAAGTTTACGGTAAGCAAGGGGGTTTTTGGATTCTTTCGTATTACTCTATTCATAATGACTAAATATTTATTTCAAATACAAGCTACTTTATGTAAAACTAAATGATATGATATCCATCTAAAACTTATAATTTAAATCTAAACAGTATATGTACTAAAAGCTACTCTAATATTTTCAGTAGTAGGTGCTTGTGAGTACTCACTTATACGTCGCTTATGTTCAGTATGAGAATAATAAAGTAATCTTTTATTTTTACTTTTAGACAAGCCGAGCAAGCCGGAAGGTCCCGTTATAATGAGAGAAATAAGTCGAGAGTCAGTCACGATAGAATGGAAGCCTCCACTCGACGACGGCGGTCTGGACCTGATCAAGTATGCCATAGAGAAGCACGAGCCGGAGTTAGACCAATGGATCAAGGTGGCTGAAGTCGACAAGAGCATCGAAACGTACTGCGTTCAGCGGTTGAACGAGAACTGCGAATACATGTTCCGAGTAATGGCGCAGAACCCGATAGGAGTCTCTGATGCCTTGGAGAGTGAGCCTATCGTTATTAAAAACGCGCTAGGTATGTACATATACATATGTAGCTTTAGGAATTTCCATAATAATTTATGCATAGAACGTTACAATAAAAATAATCTTATCCACAGACGTGCCGTCGCCGCCAATCGGTCCGCTCGGGTTTTATGGTATCGATAATGATTCTGTTACCATCACGTGGTACCCTTCCGAGAGGAACGGAGGATCGGCTATTTTAGACTACTACATTGAAATCAAGCAAGAAGGCAAAAAGTGGAAGCACGTCACCACATCAGTGGTAACTTCCGCCAAAATCACCAAATTGTCTGCGAACACTACGTACTCGTTTAGGATATGCGCAAGGAATGAAATTGGCATGAGCTTGCCATACGAGTCTGATGAGAAGATTACTATCGGAAAGACTATGTGTAAGTTGAGAGCAGTGTGCGTGCGTCACTCACGTACTCCCTACTCCCTCCCTACTCCCTACTATCGCTTGTCACTCATTGTACAATACAAGAGATATTCACAATAATGCTAAGGTCTCGTCATCGTTTCCTTATTAAAGTAATCACGTAATCCTCATCGCTTCCGATTGTCAACTGATGAGTCTGCGTAGACCACTCGCGCAGCAAGTGGCGAGCTCTGCGCTAACGGCAACGACGACGGCGCACGAGGCGAACGAACGAACTATCATCTCATCTTCTTGAATCAATGTTACCTACGTACCGTTAATAATATCTGAAGTGATTTGGACGTGTACATAGTATTTTGATATAATTATAATAACAATGTCTTCCAGACCGATTTCGGCCACGGCGGCCAATCTCAAGAGAGATTAGCCAACTGCGCAGGAGATATTATAGCGCACAAGTGTGTGCGCAAACACAGGTGCACTCTCTATTCCGTAGCTCTTATTATCCGATGGGATGGTAATCCGACACGACCCGAAAGAGTTCGGACGCAAGACCAACGACTTTACGTGCTTTCCGAAGCACGGAAGTGTACACACATCCAACTTCCAGATTCCGGGCTGTCACTGAGAATTTTCTGACATAAAAAATTGAGCCCAGGACCTCCGGGTCTGTGGCCCTACCTCTAGCCACTAGACAAACAGTATACTTACATAGATATATACCAAAAAGTGCTCGGTATAATCTCTGTAGTATGTGATAAGTTTCCGTAAGCGATTTATGTGGAACTCCTCGCTAACCATCATTGTTAGAAGTCATGGATCTGTTCTACCGTTGATGTAAATCAGTTTGTTATATGAAATAAAGTAAAAAAAAACAATAAAAGGGTAATGTGTCCTGTGTACTTTTCCCAGCCCCTCCGTCACCGCCGCAGCGTGTCGTCATACGAGAGACGACCTCGCGCTCCGTCACGCTGCAGTGGGCAGCACCGGAGAGCGACGGTGGCAGCGTCATTACCAGTAAGATACTCACAACCGTATAGAATGACGACATACGTAGTAACTATACTAGTAGTTTACTTGGTGGTAGAGCTTTGTGCAAGCTCGTCTGGGTAGGTACCACCCACTCATCAGATATTCTACCGCAAAACAGCAGTACTTGGTACTGTTGTGTTCCGGTTTGAAGGGTGAGTGAGCCAGTGTAATTACAGGCACAGGGACATAATATTTTAGTTCCCAAGGTTGGTGGCGCATTGGCGATGTAAGCGATGGTTAACATCTCTTATAACGCCAATGTCTATGGGCATTGGTGACCACTTACCATCAGGTGGCCCATATGCTAGTCCGCCTTCCTATGTTATAAAAAAAAAAAAAACTTCCACGATGCTACTACCACTATTTCGTTTGCAGATTATATTATCGAATACAAGACCGTGAAGGGTAAATCATGGTCTAAAGTGGTGACGGTGATGGGAACGGTCTTCGAGCGCTGCATAGAGAACATCAAGGAGAAAGACGAACTACTGTTTCGTATATCAGCCGAGAACGTGGCGGGAGTCAGTCTGCCTACCGAATCTGAGACCGTTCGCCTGGAGAAGTATGCGAGTGAGTAGCTTCATTGTTTTGTTTTTAGTTGAGAATAGTAGTAAAAGTAGGAGTAAAGTAACAGCCTGTGAATGTCCCACTGCTGGGCTAAGGCCTATTCTCCTCTTTGTGAGGAGAAGGTTTTGGAGCTTATTCCACCACGTTGCTACAATGCGGGTTGGTGGAATACACATGTCACATAATTTCAATGAAGTTTGACACATGCAGGTTTCCTCACGATGTTTTCCTTCACCGTCAAGCTCGAGATGAATTATAATCATAAATTAAGCACATGGAATTCAGCGGTGCTTGCCCGGGTTTGAACCCACGATCATCGGTGAAGATTTACGCGTTCTAGTGGGCCATCTCGGCCCAGTAGTAAGAACTTCTCGGAGTAGTAATAATAATAATAATAGAGCTTTATTTAATTCCATGCTAACTACATAAAAAACAAATACAGTAAAATTGATAGAAAAGAGATATATACATTCGCAATCACATACATATATATATATATATACACACGCACACACACACATACATATATATATATATATATATATATATATATTTTTTTTTTTTTTTTAATTATTAAAGCATGGACCCCGTTCGGGTAAAAGCCTCCCCCAAGGAGTGCCATCTTTCTCTGTCATTTGCTTTGTTTAGCCAACTTCCGCCCGCGCATGCTACAATTTCGTCTGCCCATCTTTCCTTTGGTCGACCTCTTGATCTGGTACCTCTAGGCCCAGACCACTTTACTGACCGTAGAGTCCATCTATCGTCCTTGTAGCGGGCTACGTGACCTGCCCATTTCCATTTAGCCTTCATTGCAAATGTTAAGGCATCGCATACTTTTGTCTTCTTTCGAATGTCAATGTTCTTTACTTTATCCTTCAATTTTATACCGAGGCAGCTTCTTTCCATTCTTCTCTGGGTAGTCTGAATTTTGTTCCTGGTTTTGAAATCGAAGGCCCAAGTTTGGCACCCATAGGTGAGGCACGGTAGAATTCCTATATCCATGACTATTTTCTTGGTCGGTAACGGAAGTTGCGACTTCAGTATTTCCTTATGGTGCCAGAACTTGTTCCAGGTAATCGCCACTCTTCGGTTAAGTTCTTCAGTGTTTCTCTCCTTTCTAAAGGAGATTTGTTTACCTAGGTATATGTAGTGGTTGACGAACTCGATAGGTGTGTTATTTATTATGATGGGCGTTGTTGCACTGCGGTTAGACATTATTTTAGTTTTTTCCAGGTTCATTTCCAAACCAGTTTTTATACTAGCCTGGTTTAATTCATTTACCATTTTGTTTAATTGGTGAGGGGTTTCCGAAAATAAAATGATGTCATCGGCAAATCTGAGATGGCTTAAAAAATTCCCATTTATATTAATACCTTGGTTGGACCATGGCAGCTCTCCCATTACGTGTTGTAAGACGGCTATAAATAATTTTGGTGAGATCGGGTCTCCTTGCCGAACACCTCTCTTTATGTTGATTATTTATTTACTCTATCCAGTTTCACTCTACTTGTGCTGTTAGAATAAATATTTTTTAGGATATTGATATACTTTTCATTTGTGTTTATTGCTTTCAGCGATTCCCAGATGCTCTCGTGTGAAATTGAATCAAAAGCTTTTTTGTAGTCGATAAAAGCTAAATATAGAGGTTTATTATCTCGGAGTAGTACTTCGCACAATATCTAACGTTCATTAATGATAATTCCAGCGGTTCCGTCCCCACCCACCGGCCCTCTAGAGATCCGGATGATGGGCAACATCGTTATGACGTCATGGGGAACTCCTGAGTGGGATGGAGGTGCTCCTCTACTGGGTTACCATATCGCCATCCGTGACGTCACTAAGACCATGTGGATGGAAGTCGGCAAAGTGGATGTCCACAGCCTCAAGTTCAACATAAAGGACCTCAGCGAAAACCACACGTACATGATCAGGATATACGCGAGGAATGAGATCGGCCTCAGCGAGCCGCTCGAGTCCGTCGAGCCCTTCAAAGTGATACCCTGCGAAGGTGAGTAAAACTAACGTAGCTGGTCTAACTGCATCAGCTGAGATGTCTGAACTTTTATTTACTTAATTAATTTGATGTGCTTCAGATTCTCAAGTAGACGAGGAACCCGGCGAGCAGACGGAAGCCACAGAGCCAACCTCCTTCAGCACGCAAACCACGACCTCCTGGCTCCGAGATCACAACATGGACGCCGACATTCGGTCCTACGCGCGCGGTTCTCTGCTCCGCCGAGACGAATACTTCTTCAGGATATGGCATTACGCGAAACAACTTTTCAAATGATGAAGCCACTTTTGTCATTTATTTACCGCAGAGCCTAACTCTAACGAATGAGCACTTAACTAATCGAACGCTTCCTCATTTCCCGAGCGGTGGAGGTGGTGACGTCACGCTTGCTCTACTGCTGGACCGGCACTGCTCGCCTGTGATATTACATGTCTTATAGTACGCGGATAGACTATTTATTGTTCACAATTGTTTTATGTATAGGCAATATTTATTATTTAAGATAATTTACGCAAGTCTGATTGGGGTGCGACGGGTCAGTCGGGAGACGTCAATATAGGTGCACATACAGGACCCGCGCTAACCATCAGGCTCTATTTGTACTTCAAAAACTTTATAATAAAATAACAATTAATATTATGATGCGTTTTAATTTTTTTCATTCTTACGACGCAGGCGTCTCATTTCTTACGAAGTTATCTATATTTATATATATACTAGCTGCCCGTCCCGACTTCGTACGGGTAAAATAAAATTTTTATTCCGTGCATTTGTTAATCAATAAGATATAAACATTCACCAATCAATTTATTCGCCCATACAGTACAGTTTATATGTGTTCAGTACAGGGCATATAATAATTCTATTTCCTACTAATATAATAAACACGAAATTTTGTATGGATGTATGGACATTTGTTACCCTTTCACGTAAAAGTACTGAATGGATTTTAATGAAACTTTACAATAATATAGCTCATACATCAAAATAACAAATAGGCTACAATTTATAAAGCTATTAAATATTATTAATTTATAAATTGACCAAAATATAACAATAAGTGTACGTGACACAGTCGGAAAAAAACTTCTATTTCCAAGCCATTCTGGCATGCCCTGCAAAACCATAAGAGGTGCACGAAAATAATGTATGGTGTAAATATATATATCTTATATCGTTCTCCAAAAAATTCCGCGACAGCATAATATTATATCTATCTTTTATAAGTACGCCATTATCGCTTAAATTGTGAATCGAAAATACAATCTAATTATATATTATTTTCCGAAATGAAAATTTTGTATAAACACATTGATTCATGTCAACAAAATAATAAAATAAATCAACAAATAATTTTATCACTTCCAATTTTTAAAGAAGATAACTTTTGTCTCTCACACTATTTCATTTGGACAAATATTTTAAAAGTTACGACGATGACAAAGTGAGTGCGCGACACTAAGCAGCAGTACACTGTGGGAGAAGAATTCGGTCATCGGCTCATCGCTGGGTGTGCAACTCGCATGCAGGAAGACGTCATCGATGGTTGTCCGTTTTGCGATTTTTCAAGTCCCTAGCGATTGCTTAAAGACGCACTTTACCTGTATGTCATTTAATAGGTAGGTTTTTATAGTGCCAGGCTGCATACCTTCGGGTTGCAGCGGAATGGGCCGGCACACCCAGCCGGAATTACCACTCTCCCACGTAAAATCGGCGTAAAGTGGTAGCTACACTACCATAATTCTGAGTGCAAATAACAAAATGCTAAACACACAATGTCTTACTGCTACCCTATGACAACCAAAAGTCCTAAGACCTGTCGTTTTCAATGACCGGCTTGGTTGATTTTAGTGAGAACTGTTATCACATGTACACTTATTATAGTGCATGCTCAAACAATGTCCATTCCCTGCATCGCTAATGCGCCATCAACCGTAGGAACGAAGATGTTATGCCCTATGTGCCTGTAGTTTGATAGAATAAAAAATATTATAATATAATAGGTATTTAATATTTTTATAAATTTTACTTCAAGCCATTGAAGTAACTATAAATATATTAAGTCAACCTACAGGAATTCATAATAAGTCCACTGATGTTTATTTAAAGATTAATCATCAACTTAAAAATAAGAAAAAACCATTACTAAAGTTTTTCTTAACAGAAATGCATTTCATACATATTAATTTCAAATCACAGATTTTGAAGCAAACATTTATCCTTTACTTATATTTATGCGGGCAACAGCTAGCGTACGGGCGACAGCGGGACGCGGGGCGCGCAAGCGGTTGCATCACGCGTTTGTATGATGGGTGTTGGACCGCCTGAATTTATTTAGTGCGCGATAATTTTAAAATTACGATTACTCCTAAGATATTGATTTAAATTGGGTAGTGTAAAGGGCAATTATAATATACATTAAATGCTTAAAGTAAATAACGTATTTATTTTAATAAGGATTAATATCATATCCGTTTTTATAGCTTTCCAATTTTAACATTTTTATGTAACCATTTTTTAAACATTAAAATGAGTATAGTTAGCTATCCTTGAAAGATAGACATATTCCATCGCGGACTTTTTTGTAGATCTATGAAAGGTGAACAATTTCACCATACATTGTTTTGTTATAACTCAAAGGGATTGTACAGCGTTTTCGATGAAAGCTCCCAATCGGCTCGTTTTTTTCCGACTTCTTCAACAATTATCGCTATATTTCAACAAATTTACAGAAAATATTAATGAATTATACACGTAAACCTTCCACTTGAATCACTTTATCTATTAGTGAAAACCGTATGAAAATCCCTTCAGTAGTTTTTTAGTTTAGCGCGTTCATACAGACAGACATGAAACGCGGGGGACTTTGTTTTATAATATTTAAGGATATAAAATAACAAGTCCTGACTGACTGACTGATTCATCATCGCCGAGCGTAAACTATTAAAGTTTGGGCTTTGAAATTGAGTGAGTAGAGTCGTTTTATTGAGTAGACCCACTAGACTAATGAAGAAATTTTGGAATTTCTACTCCTGAGGGGGGTGAAATAGGAAGTTTGTATGGAAATCCGTCATTGTTACGTTAGAAACGAGAAATTTTATATACAAGCATCTGGTTGGAAATAAATATTCCATATTGAAATATGTATATCAGGGTTTTCGAAAATCTACCCCTATTAACCTAAGTGGGTGAAATAGGGGTAAAAATTTGTATCACGGATCCGTCATTTATTTGATTCATCATTATTTAAGAAATAATTTTTTTAAGAAGCCTTACATTTTATATAAAATCTTCTTAAAAATAAATAAATACGTATTTTAGGGTTTTTATAAACTACCCCAACATGGCTAAATAGAGGGTGGAAAGATTGTATCGCGGTTTCGTTACTTTTCATGTAAGAGGACATTCAAGCCGTTGCTGCTGAACTGTTTCCATAGCTAAAATAGATCTTAAATAACATATTTTATTAGTTTTAATTATGTCGCGGGCATGGCCGCGGGTGAACTGCCAGTATGTATAGCATATAGTATATGTACAAGAACAAGGTTACTAGACAAAAATATATCTGCTTATAGAACATTTTAACTAGTTTAAGTAAGTGAAGTCGTCATGACTCGCAAGGTGATGAAAGACGGCGATTAGTCAACTGCTCAGCGACCACTCGCCTCGCCTCACTGTTCACTCTACTCATGTTAAACTTATTATAACGTTATTTGGTGACAGTCAGTGTAAGACGTACCTTATGTTTCTCTCCGTTGTTAAAATCCTGCATAGGTAGGTTGTACTCGGTATAATTATATTATAGATCTAACATAATAAAGTTACGAATCATTAAAAACTATACGCGACACTCGAAGTTGAATATATTCCGTTAAGCGTGTTTAAAGTGATGTAATTGCGCTGAATCAATAGTAATTCTATGTAACTTTTTCTGACCGACGCGACGTATAGATCTATCTAAATGATAGTGGTGGTTAGTGATATTCACATCTGTTGTCAGAGCGCTCCGTGGCTTCTACCCTCACTCCGTGTCGACTCGATGAGAGGCCGATGCCGATGGTTCGAGCCCCGGTAGAACGTGGGCCCGATTTTTGTGGTTTGCAATAACGCTGTTAGCTCCAACGATTACTTACAGTGTTGTCGCACGGTTGTGTCACGGTTACAATACAAGTATAAATGTTTCAATCAGAAGATTGGTTTTAATATTCAAACATATATTGAGCATATATTGGCAGTGAGGAGAGACCTGACTCTCTGTACGAGTTCGTTCGAAGGCTAACTCAGTAACCGTAGCCCGAAGAGTCTCGGAACATTAATTCATATGAGGTGAGAATTAGTTCATCAAGTCAGAGCGCTACTATTCGTCATTACGATAGTGCAGTTACAAAGGAAAATATTCAAATTCAAATTACTTTATTTAATACTGAATTATTACATTTTCTTATTGATTGTCAAACGGTCGAAAAAGAAACACTCAGCCCTGAGAAGAACCGGCGAAAGAACGTCGACCTTCTGAATTCCATTCTTAAGGTTACTGGTTCGTTACAAAGAACCATATACATATATGCACTACTACGCATAGACTGAAGAAACTAAATTATTAAACAGTACAAGTAAATACTGTGGAATTGGTAGAATCTTAATCTACCTATAATATAGTCTAAAAGGAACAAGAGAACGTTAAAATATGGAGTTTCAGATGTTTAGGTCCTTACATATGAAATTGGCGTTTTGTACGGGAGGAATACAAAGTCATTTTTGTCAACGCCATTCTCCACCGAGACCATTTTCTACCAGCAGTCTCCTGCGGGCGGCACCGCTGAATCGACCCACGCAAGAAAACTGGAGAGGAGACGTTGGCACTTTGCGCACCTTCTTCTCCCGCCTTAATCGTCTTAGCTGCCGGTGCTAGGTGGGTTCCCTGTAGCTGGGAACCGGGAACTGTATTTTTCGATTTTTAGTGAATCTGAAGTACACTAACTAATTTGGTAGAATATGGGTAGACCTACTAAACGTGTAGCTCGTAGAAGACAGCGCCGTTTATATTATTCGTTCTATATTTTAATCTAAAACAGTGAAACGTAAAGAAAAAATAAAACAAATTGGTTGCCTGTAAAGTCGGTATACGGGCGAAAGTTTTACGTGACAACGACTTTGAGTGGTAAAATAATTTTAATGTGAATATTCATTCGTATAGTAGGAAGAAGGATGAAATAATAGTAACAATTTAAAACATTTATTTATACAAAGAATTATATTTAAAACATTAATTTATACAAAGAATCTCGCACTGAATTTCATATTAACAAAATTTTATTTTTACCTTTACACATACATACGTATTTATATACAAATATACATACAATAACTTGCAATACATTTGCGTACAATGAAACAGCGTTTACTACAACTTAACTTGTTCCTATCTGAGTGATTTTGTTGAGGATAGGGAGGATGATTCACTTTTTATGTCTGTCTCTCTCGCTCTTAGGCGGGCTAACCATGCCCGAGTGGAAGGGACGCGTGCCTCTCACTCGCTCTCATTGTGAGCGCATAACGTGAGCGGAGCGTAACGCAGTTTCTTGAAGTGTCACCCGGCAAACCAATTTATAAGACGTTGTCACGTCAAAATGCATTTTTGTTACTTCAATAATAAATATTAGTTAATATGGTTAAATTTTTGAATATAAATTAATATGTTTTTATTAAATATATTTAGTTGGTGGGGTGTTGGGCAGCCATAATATAATGAAATAGTTATTTTTAGTAATAATTAAATAAACTGTATGTTTACAGATGTTGTGTTATACCATTCTTCACTTTAAAATATGACGGAATATCTGTATATTAAAAAAGGGGAAGTATCTATATTATAATCAATATAATTATAAATATATATAAATATAACATTGTACGCGCCTTCATTAATTTGTGGAGCAAATATTCCTTGTGACGCATTACCGATAATGTAGATAAGGCTGTTCGCAAGACTACATACGAAGCCCTGTCGACCAATCGTTGCAGCCCTACGATTCGACGTCATCGCCCGAGGAGTAGGGACCCTGCAACGACGACATTTTTATCGAGACCTCTGGGCGCTCGGCGTTAAATCATTTGTTCCTGTATTTTAACATTTTGATACTACCATAAGTTTCTGTAATCTTATTTTGAGCATTAAATAGATTTTGTACAGTGCTCAAGTTTAACTGTAGTTAGGCTTCCTAAAATTTCTGTGTCCGAGACATAGAAAAGAGGCGACCGTGATAGGACACTGGTTAGCTCAGAATCATTGCCTACAAGCAAACATCTAGATCTGTCCTTAGATCTTCTTTTTAACAATCCAAGAAGACGTCGCCGAGTCGCACCCGTTACGTCACAGGGTCAGCACAGCAAGAAGGGACAAGGCCCAGTTTGGCAATTGGCAGTCCACAGCTTCAGGTCATCACGCCGGTCAGCAATCCGCACCGCAGCGTCAGCCAATCAGCTAAGTGTTTCTTATCTAAATTCCCATGCATTCCCTAACCCTTTAAAAAGTCCCTAGTTTAGCTCCACGATTGTGTTAAACAATGTAAGCAAACTCGAGATCGTCATCATAATTGTTTCAAAAGTCTAGATTTTGTACTTTATAACTAGCATAATGTTATATGCAATGTAATTTAGCGTAAATATAAAATACTTACTCAAACTACCCATATTCATTATACATAATTAATAAATAAATCTACTCATTACATTATTTTTTGTTAATGGTTTATTTAAGCGATATATTATGTATATTAATATTTTACAGTATAGTTAACGTCACATTTGTTAGGATACAATACATTCAGGTATAAACTAGAACCAATTATTATCTCTAAACAGATTAAGTTACATTCACAAAGCTATATAATATTGCAATCCAAGAATAAGTAATAATTTATCTTGCGATTCGTTCTTGTGTATTATTACAATTTACAAGTTATTTTATAAAGATAAGCTCGACTAAGAAACTTGTGTAGTTTAAAGCATTTTGTTGAAGTTTATGTAGTCTATTTAGTTTCTAATATTTTTTTTTGTTGCATTCTCTCATTAGCTGTTTGTTTTCAAATGATTTATAGATATTTTCTGTATAGTATTACAGGAGGAGCGGACAGCTGACTTGATACTTACCGTCCCATTGTTCGCGGCTAGCGGATAGACGACCGCACGCGCCGGTTAAATGGGATATGTAATATAAACAAAAGGGAAGCGTAAGCCACAACATTCAGCTTTAATTGCATAGCAATAGCGTTTATTTTTATAGTTTCTTTCATTTAAAATTACTGATTATTTGTTTACGATTATTGAAGACATACAGTAATTTAAAGAATAATCATGTCGGACGCGAAGATTAAAGATTTTTGCTTACTAAGCGTAGCTCAGTTAAAGGACGTTTAATAAAATTTAAAAATTATTTAAGCTATTTAGACAACTTGAGCGAGCTCGATGAGGTCGAGATATCGACATTAAACATACAACTTGCTAAAATAGAGAATTTATCAAAATCATTTGAGGATTTGCAAACTCAGATAGAAGTTTTGAATTCGGCACAGTTGGGTGTGGAGATTGATGAGCGTGATAACATTGAGGTCGAATTTGCCAGCCTTATTGCCACTGCTCAGCGTTTTCTAAATAAATTCGCACGCCATCGATGCTCATAGTAACTCATCACGCTGTTGTCATGAACAATCAGGATTAGGTTTCAAGTCTCCAACTCTGCAAATAGGGAAATTTGATGGAAACTATTATAAATGGCTTGAGTTTAGGGATCTCTTTTGTTCACTTGTCCACGATAACAAGCAAATTCCGGCCACCATCAAATTTTGCTATCTGAATTCCTACTTGGAGAGGGAGGCCGCTTGGGTAATAAGCAATTTGGAGGTAACTGAGTCTAACTACAACATGGCTTTGCAGTTACTGTGTGAGCGGTACGATAATAAAAGACTTTTAATAAAGTGTCATCTAAATTATCTTTTATCTTTGATAGCAAGGCTACAGATTGTGAAAGCGAAAGGTCGCTTAGGTCTATTATTGACAATGTAAATAAAAATTTAAGTGCGTTGTCTACCCTTGGCGAACCTACTTCTAAATGGGATACGCTTATAATTCATTTAGTCACTTCGCAGCTCGGGAGCGTAACTAGCATGAAATGGGAGGAGCACAGGAATAATCTTCCTGATTCACCTGCTTTAGAGCCTTTAACAGGTTTCTCAAGGATCGTGCAGACATTTTAGAAACATATAACCATAGTAAGATAAAGTTCGATTCCCTGTCTCACCCTAACACAAACAAGTCTAATATATTTAGTATAAGGGGGGACAGACTCGAGGTTCATTTTCAGCACAACTTATTAGTCAGGACAATTGAAAAATTATGTAGTTTGTAATGGCCAACACCGTATTTATGATTGTTCAAATTTTAAGTTTAGTCGGTGGTGCAACGGCAAGAGCTCGTCTCTAAATTTAAGCTTTGCCGCAATTGCTTGCGTACTGGACATACAAGCTACACATGTCGTCTTGGTTCGTGTCGCAAATGCAAAGGGCGACATAATACTTTGCTTTGTAATAATAGTTGCCAATCGTCAGATGCTATTAACCCTAACACGTCTATCCCAGCAACTTTTGTCCATCAACAGGATGTGAACGTTAATTTTGCCAGTAACAATAACAACAAATTAACTTTATTATCTACAGCTATAGTTAGGGCGTTAAATCCTATAATTAATAAAGGCGAGCTGGTGCGCGTGTTACTGGACAATGGTAGTCAATCAAGTTTAATTTCTTAAAGATTAAGAGACAAGCTATGATTACAGTCTACTTCTACGGAACCTGTCCAAGTTATAGGTATCGGAAATGCTAGTTCTCATTGTGTCCAAGCCAACTGTACAATTCAATTTTAATCGCAGCACAATGATTTTTGCGTCGATGTAACATGTCCGGTGCTACCAGATCTGACAGGCAATATTCCTAGGTGTTTTATAAATACTAAGATTCTCGATATACCTATGGATGTTCAGTTAGCCGATCCAACGTAGTACAAGCCATCTCCGATAGATGTGCCAGTCGGCGCTGATCATTTTGGAACATCGTAGGTAGCGAGCGTAAGGGTCTAGGTTCTAATAAGCCCTATCTAATAAATTCTGAGTTCGGGTGGATTTTATCTGGTCCTCTATATTTGATCTCGCAATTATCTACTATTAATTGTAATTTTTAAACTTAAAGTACACAATCTAATGATCTCAATAAACTAATTGAACGATTTTTTAAGCTAGAAGAACTACCACAAAGACAAATATTAAGTGAGGACGAGAAAGCATGTGAGCAACATTTTAAGACTCACACTTCTCGCGATACCTCGGGTAGATTTTGTGTTCGTTTACCTCTCAATGGCTCCCCAAACAATTTGGGCAACTCTTACGTGCAAGTTAGAACTAGGTTTTTAAATCTTGAAAGACGTTTTAAAGCACAACCTCAGCTTAAGGCACAATATGTTGAATTTATAAATGAGTATATTAAGTTAGGTCATTGTTCTGTGCTACAAAGTCCTAGACCAAATCCGTGCTATTATTTATGCCATCACGCAGTACTACGACAATGCAGCGAGTCAACTAAATTAAGAGTAGTGTTTGATGGATCTGCCCGCACTTCATCAGGTATTTCCATTATTGATTTACAGTTTAACGGCCCGACGGTTCAAGATTCCCAGTTCTCCATTTTATTACGTTTCCGCCAACATAGATACGTGCTGACGGGTGACATCGAAAAGATGTTTCGCCAAATCACTGTGCATGAAATGGATCGTAATCTTCAATTAATTTTATGGAGATCCGACGAGTCGCAGCCTATTCAAACCCTTAGACTAAATACTGTTTCGCAAGTGCCAGTTATCTTAGTACTAAGTGCATGTGGCAGTTAGGTGAAGAGTGTGCAGATCAACAAATTAAAACAATAATTCAGCACGATTTTTACATCGATGACTTGTTGACAGGAGCCGATTCAATACCACAATTGGAAAATATGTTAAGTTCTGTTGTTTCGGTGTTAAGTTCTGGTTGCTTTCCACTTAGAAAATTCAAATCCAATGTGCCTTCAATTTTTAAAAAATCCTTAATAAACACATTAGATCCATTAATATTAAGTGAGTCTACGAGTGCTTTAGGCTTACAATGGCAACCACTTGATGACACCTTGCACATATTAACAAATATACCTTACGATAGTAACGATCAAGTAACCAAGAGGATAATTTTATCACATTCGTTTAAAATTTTTGATCCTCTTGGCCTCGTTAGCCTGGGTAAATGATTCGCCTAATACTTCGGGTGATGCTTTTAACGGTATCTTAACAATAAACCGCCCCTCGTCATTGCGCGTCGTAGTACGAGAGAACAGGTCTTCGCAAGCATGTTCAGCATCAGTGCGCGTATCCCGATTCCTAGGCAGCTCTTCAACTTCCCAGAATTGGCGTAGTTGCGTATCTATGGATGGCAAAAATTACATTGAATAATATTATCATTTAACGTATTAAATAGGATAGACCCGGATATTACCCAGCCTAAATGCGTATTTTGTAAATATGGCCCGTTAGGTAACCTTACATTGATTTCGTTTAATAATTCCCAAAATTTATCTGCACCTATCAAAATATAATTTTTCGAGAATTAAGAAAATGCGGGTCGCCCAGCTGTATATTATGTGGAATACAAAACTTAGCGCGTTCATAGTGTATAGCGGGCAACGTAGACGAAATCTGCGGTAATACGAAACACTGAAGATTGGTTGTGTAAGGGTTAAAGCGCGATTTTATAACAATATCGCACGATTTATTACATCGCGTTACTGAATTACCTACACCCCTAATCTCGTGAACGGACTGTAACATTTAACCCCTAATAATTTGCAAAAGGGCTGTTTTTCGAATGACGAGTGAAGAGTTATAGAACTGACAACTATTTTTTTTGAGTCGTTTCGGGGCGCTTGCGGACAAATAATCGAATTGTGCTCCTTTGTACAAAATCTACACCCTCCATACTTACAAGAATCGATTGAGTGATTAGCATAATGAAAACAATTTTCACACAGTTTGTTATCGCGTATAAGTTTTAGTTTAGATTGTAAATTAGAGTTAATACATTTTTCACAAGCGTATAGTCGGTGATCAAGATTACACATAAGACACTTTTTGCTCGCGGAGTGACGGTGATCACATTTGTGTGATGACGTGATTGTTAACCGACTTCAAAAAAAGAGGAAGTTATCAATTCGTCTGTATGTTTTTTTATTTTTTTTTGGTATTGTTACCTCATAACTTTCGACCGGGTGAATCGATTTTGATGTTTTTTTTTTTTATTTGAAAGGGGCTGCTACCCATATGGTCCCATATTTTGTAGTCCAGTTTTGACACTGGCATCCATGACAAAAACATTTAATTCGTAAATTTGCATAAATATGTGCGCGACAAATGGACGAATAACTCGATATCTATTTCGATGATTTTTTTTATTGGAAAGAGTGTACTTGAAGGGTTGTTTGATGACAGTTTGGTTAGATTCTGATTATAGGATCCATGACAAAGTAACGGAAATCTTCAATTCTTAGGAGCACGCTAAGTAATGACTTTTATAGGCAACAGTTTGATTCCTTGGGTTACATTGCTCCATTTTTAGGCAGGGATCTATATTTTTTTTGAAAATATAATATAGCCTATGTTACTCAGTAAAGACGGAGCTTTCTAATGGTGAAAGAATTTTTAAAATCGCTTGAGTAGTTTTTGAGTTAAGTCGTAATAAAAAATCAAATCGTTCCTCTTTATAATATTAGTTATGCATGTAAGCGTTATAGTACGAGAGCCCACGACCAAAATTTTTGTCTCATAGCAATACGGCCAAAACCGCATCAAATCGATAGATACGATTATTCGAACTCGAAAATACCAATATCAGACATTTTCCGCGTAGCGTTTGATCTGACCGAATTTTCAAAATTGTCAAAGAATTTTACCGAACTGCATCATAGCAATATGTCTGATTTGCAGACTGTAGTTGAATGATAGTTCTGAGATACCGGAACCATAATTTTCAGACGTTAGTGGTGTAGCGCAAACCCGTAAAATCACTTAAAAAAATTAAAAATGAGACAAAAAAAATGTCTCATAGCAATACGTCTGAAAATCTTTTTATTAGTAAATTTTGGTTATTTGATGCGAACAAAACAATTTTCAGACGGAAATGTGAACGCATTAAATTTTGAGACCGTTTTGAAAATGTTAACAAATTTTACCGATCGGTATCATAGCAATATGTCTGAAAATTGTTGGACATGATAAAATAAGTTGTCCACATGTGCAAAAAATGTATATCAGACAAATTAAGTGTAGCACCTTCTCTATCAGACGTATATATGCTACACTTAAAGTGTCTGAAAACAGGTTTTTGGTAATCATGGCAGCAATACGAAAAGTTGAAAAAAAAATTTATCCGTATTGCTATGATACAGGTCGGCTAAATTTGTTGACATTTTCAAAAATGCGCTCAGGCTATATGCTACGCGCAAAATGTCTGAAAACAAACTTTTTCGTAATACAATTATAAAATCTATGTACATTTTCACTATCAGACGTATTGCTATAATACTGACTGTCTTTTTTTTTTGACACAGCAGAAATGGCCTCCCACGCAGTTGCTACACTTTCGACCGTTACTACACACCTAGTCGGGTTCAGAATCATACAATCTAACGATTTTATAGGGTTTTTGCCGTATTGCTATGAGACATGGTTTTGGTCGTGGGCTCTCGTACTATTAGTATATACATATGTATATGTACATAATTATGTATATATAAGTTTGGAATTGAACATCTCCTAAAAGTTGAGACCAATCTCATCATCAAACTCAATAAAATCGTATAAGTACTCGTATATACATGTTATATTTATGTACATTTATATATTGATTATAATATAGATACTTCCCCTTTTTTAATATACAGACATTCCGTCATATTTTACGGTAAAGTATGGTATAACACAACATCTATAAACCTACAGTTTATTTAATTATTACTAGAAATAACTATTTGATTATGTTATGGCTGCCCAACACCCCACCAACTAAATCTATTTAATCAAAACATGTTAATTTATATTCATACATTTAACCATATTAACTAGTATTTAATTAAGTACCAAAATGCATTTTTCTTTACGTTTCACTGTTTTAGATGAATATATTTAAATAATAATATAAACGGCGCTGTCTCATATGAGCTGCACGTTTAGTAGGTCTACCCATAGTCTACCAAATTAGTTAGTGTACTTCAGTCTCACTAAAAATCGAAAAATAAATAAAAATTTTAACAAAACAAAAACCGACTTCATAAGAAAAACAAATTAATATGCACTAAAAAGTAAAAAAAATAATTGCGTATTCTTCTATAATTTGATAATTAACTTACTATTTTCTACTCATCAATATGTTGGTACGAATTTGTTGTGTGGTTGATAATGTAGTTACAATTATTGTTATTTTTTGAGTCGATGTCAGCCAAGGAAACACTTTAATATACCTAGCAATAATAATATGGGAATCCTTTAAAAACAAACAAATACTTACACATTACAAATTGACTTTTATTCGCCTCGTTAGTTGCGCGTGCGACACAAGCACATCTCACCTATAGGTATGGTAGTATGTATGTAGTTATTAACCCACCTTGACCATTCTTTTACAAATAAATAAATAAATATTTCTATAATCACAAAATTAGGAATTTAACGATATTTTATAGACACTAAAGGAAAAATTCGATTTTTTTTTTATTGCATAGGAAGGCGGACGAGCATATGGGTCACTTGATGGTAAGTGATCACCATCGCCCATAGACATTGGCGTTGTATGAGATGTTAACCATCTCTTACATCGCCAATGCGCCACCAACCTTGGGAACTAAGATGTTACGTCCCTTGTGCCTGTAATTACACTGGCTCACTCACCCTTCAAACCGGAACACAACAATACCAAGTACTGCTGTTTTGCGGTAGAATATCTGATGATTGGGTGGTACCTACCCAGACGAGCTTGCACAAAGCTCTACCAACAATTAAGTAAATCTAAATACAATTACGTTACGTTTACATCCAACTGATATTATAATCTAAAACTAAATGGACATACATGTACCAAATGCTCAAAGTCTCGCCCCGCAAGTTCATATTCGTTTGATAATAGTCAATATTCACAGCTATTCTTAATACGAGATACTGCCAGCGTATCTACGCAAGTTGCATCCCACACATGAACACGTCCCATCGATTTTTAACATGATTGAATATGAATTGGTGAACAAGTGGTTCAAAAATCTTTCACATGGTTGAGAGGATTGATATCGGCCGATGGTTAGATACAAGTTCCTTTTTTCCATCTTTGAGAATAGGTACTATTCTTGCTTTCTTCCATTTTCATTCACCAGGAAAAATGCTGATGGAATGAATGGAAATGATGATGTGTTATAAATTAGGTGTAAAGGGTAATATATAGAATTTGCACAAGTAGTAAGAAATATTGGAGGTATATAAACATAATGATGGAGAGATGAAGAACTTTACGTTTATTAGAAAAAATGTGTGTCCAAAAATGACGTGACTCTAATGTCACCCGTTACGGAAAAATAATAAATCGTGTCACCCGCAGGCCGCAGCGAATCGGTTAAATGGTACTTCATTGAAATTTTGCTTAATTAAATATTTTAAGATCATATTATATTCGCTCGGATCCAAACAGTGTCTTCGTGCTTTAACGTGCTTCCATTCAGATGACTCAGATGACATTGGTTTTATGGGTATTCAATGGTAATTAAATAAAACGTACCAGTACAGCGCCGCAATTAGTGCAACAGTTTATGTTGCTGCTCGAAAACATCATGAATATAGTTGTTGTCGATAGCACTGTAGACCCCGAGGGCTTCGACAGGAGCGAGTAGCAGCTCGCTGACACTGACTGCTCGACTTTGAATATATGCATAGTATATTTTTAGCGGTACACTGCAGACATAGGAATTCATTCATCACAAAACGACCGACTATTTCCAGGGCTATTTTCATGCTCAGCCCTTGAGATTGGCTGTTCCAGCCCCTCAACCAACCTCGTATTACTCTTATGATTAAACAAAGTGATAATAAAAGATAAAGTTTTAAGTACTCATTTATTAATATCAAAGATTCGACTTAAATACGTAATACAATAATGAAAACAAATTTCGTCTAGAACAGAGGTTACTGTAGCGTGACGTCAATGTAGAGCGTAGCTATCGAGTCTAGTAGGTAATGATAATCGAATGTCGAAACACGTGTTGATTCTATTTTGGCACTATTACATTAATTAAAACCAACGATCAAACATCATTCATTTTATAATTAAAATGATTGTCATCTGAAAATCTGAAAATTTACTGACGATTTCTGCGACCTGCAACAAACGCACAATATGTACTTGTTGAATATATTTAATCTCATTAGCAAATCCAATCCAATATGATCCGTGACGAGACCACGTGACGTGCGGGCGCGTCGCCCGTACTCACCCTTGTCCTTGGTGGCCTTGATCTGTTTGTTTTTGTTGCACTTCTTGGTGATGCGCCGGCTCTGGTCGCACGTAGGGTCGCTGTTGGCCTTCAGCATGTCCGTGCGCGACATCTCTCCGTTCGGACTGCACTCGCTCCAAGACGACTTCTCGTAACGACAGGCTGTTGAATAAATCTCTCCGTTAAAATATTTCTCGTATGTTATTGTGTAATGTGTGTCCTATCTATTACATAAATAGTATATCAAATTATATATATACATATAATATATTTAGTATATCAAAACCAAAATATTGTGGTTATAATTAATCTCGTGATTGACGATGAAGGAAACCATCGTGAGGAATGCAGTGTCAAATTTCACTGAAATGCTGCCACATGTGTATTCCACCAACCCGCTTGGAGCAGCGTGGCGGAACTAAAGCCAAAAGGAATTTGCATAATATTATATAATAATTTTGGGCATCACGTACTAGTACACTGTGGTGAGTATGTGGCCGATTGTTGCCGAACAAAATTTTACCTTTTTTACATTTTTTTTGTATAGTCTTAGCCCGTTCGCAGCTTGTAGGATCGCCTTTCTTCAGCGTGAGAGTCCTGGAGCGGATGTTAGTCTTCGGGTCGCACTCGGACCAAGCGCCTCGCACGTAGCGACAAGTCTCTGGGAAACGAAACTCAATCACTTCGGAGTAACGGAGCAGCAGGAAATAAATGAGTACTAGTGCAGCAGTTATCTAGTTAATAAACGCCTTAACTAGACAACTGATCATTGCGAACATTTTTACATGTCGTCAGGCGCACAGAGAACGTTCCAACGACCAAGCATCCCCCCCCCCCCGACAGGACACGCGACGCGCGACACGCGACACGCGACACGCAACAGGCGACACGCGAATGGCGGCACCCGCGGCACACGCGGCTCCGGGCGAGCATACGAGTATTTTAAGCTTCTTCTTCGAAAACAAAACAACACCGGAAACCGAAGAGATGACGAGTTGTTATCGACAAGGGAGGGATCAATCCTGAGTTTAGTAATGTGAATAATTGAAAAAATTTTAGGTTTACGCGTGACTTGTCTTATTTTGTTCGCCAGCTATATAACGACAATAAGCACGCGCCTTTGTTATTTCCACAATAACAAGACGCCGCTGCCGCGCCGTCCTTACGCATATGTGGTGAGCGACAACAACAATTGCAATTTCAATAATGACATTTTGAAATAATTGTATATTTAGGTTTTTTAAATTATTTAAAGTAGACTGAGACATAAGTTACAACTTTCGAGAGTGGATGTTCGATTCAAAACCGCCGTTGAAGTTGTTAATCGTAAGTACCGAACCCAGCCACCTACATTACCTCGAATACTTTATTATTTTGCTTCGTATTCTTTATCGTCACGCAACACACCTCACTAGTCCCTTATAATTATATTACTGTTGCGAAAGTAAACTGTTCAATCGCTTGTTTTTCAAACATGAGTTTTTATAAAATAAGCCACCGACCTATAAGACGTGTCCTGGTGATAAGGTGTAACGCTCGCTCAACAGTCTACGGACACAGAATGTATGTCGACTGCAAGCCGGCGCGGCGGGGAGCGGTCCATTACAAATATAGTTTAACTTTAGCAAAGCTATATAATATAGCTATATTATGGATTTAGGAAGAGTTCTAGATGAAATGTTGTTGAATTATTTGTTTGCTCGATCAAATTCTTACAAACCCATAGTCATCGTCGCCGGCGCCGGCGGTGGTATGAGCTGAATTATAATAATATACACATATACTCGTTATATAGGGTAACGCCGACGGATGTTGTATCCGCTCGAGCGTCTCGAACCGACCGAAAGGCCGACCGCCTTTAAAACTTGGTTCGATAATAATATAATTAATATAAGTACAATTGTTACTTGTGTGTGTAGTGATATCCGTTTGAAATCTAGCGCACGGCCGTCGAGACGCGGGAACAGGTGAGGTCGCCGAGGGCGTTTCGTGCGCGTTACATGTTTATGTTGTTGAAGGAGAAGTGTGCTGTGGTAACGTCTGCTCGCTTCGTTTGTCGAAGTGCAACGAAACGTAACTTTGATTACAGCTCGACACTACACTAGTACACGAGCACAGCTGACACACACGGCATGTGGTGGTACCGAGGGCTCTTCGACCCGGGAACTTATATTACATATACGCGATTCGGATTCTGCTTCTCTGCTGTGCCGCGTCGCGAGCGCGCCTCGATCACGGGCACCTGGTAGCTGTGACTTGATCGTTAACCGATCTAAACATTTTGTTAAATTGATATTACATAGTTTTTAACCATTGAAAACGACACTATGGATTTTATCTGTAAATAAACATTTATTATTATTAACTTTATAAGATAAAATAAAAATATTCTCAATTTCCGTTTTCTTTCTCGTAGTAAGAAATCTCTACAAAACTCGAACTACCTTCGAAGTCCAATACAAGTTATACGACAACGAGCCCGACGTCATCAAGTAGGAAGCGTGTAATACGAACCTCTATTTTTAGCGCCCCTTGCGTTGCGCACGAGCAAGTCGTGTTCGCCTTCTCGCTCCCACACGTCCTCTCCAGCGGCGGCGAACGACAACAGCACCACCAGGGTAGCCAGCGACCACCACCAGCGTATAAACTGAATACGATACTTGTGTTAAAATGAATACTTATAGTAAGTTGGTTGCTGGACAGTTACGACTACCATAATGGAAGTAAGACGCAATCAGTGAGTGCGTAAGTGAGTGAGTGATGAGTGATTGTGTGTGCATAAATATGTATGTGTGTGTTTGTGTGTGCGTCCATGTTTCCGTGCATAAATGTGTGTGTCTCTCTGTCTGTGTGTGTGTATGTGTGCATGTGTACAATGCCGTTATCTCCATTAAATTTTACATTTTTCAGTGCAGCTCTTCTAAAGATGTTTAATTTCAACTAAATGCAATTTGTTTTGGTAATATGGAGTGTAAAAGTAAATGTTTATGAAAATGTTTTAACAGACGTACCTAATTATGACTTAGGTACGTACACACGCGGCTCTACTCGTATATGTTTATAAGGAAACAACTTCGTGAATTCAACCATTTGTAAAATGATATTATGATTAATTCTAGTAATTATGGACACTCAGTCGTTCTGGTTGAAACAATCTGTTTCTTATGAAAAATATGACTGTGTCCCATGTAAAAACAAGAGAGCAGATGTTACGCGTTCGGACAAACGGCCGAGTAACTTGCAAATTGCAATACTTTTGAAAGTGTTCCTTAAACCAAACTAATGATACGTCTTATTTATCATTATAACGATCTAAGCGTAGCGTACTAAGTAATTGCGTAGATATCATTAAATTCATCAGTACAAAGGGCACAGTTCAAGTAAATGAAGAAATATATATAATTCGCTTTGCGTCATTGCACAGTAGTCGCCAGTCGCAGCCGTCCTTAGGTCGGTTAGCTCTAACAGTTAGGTGTACGAGTAGAGCGATATTCAAATAACAAATTGAATATTTTAAAAACGTAATAAGTCAATTAAAATAAATAGAAGAAATTCGCAGTCGCGTTAACTACACTGGGATTGCACAAACGGAAACTTTAATATTCGAAATGTACGAGTATATGTAAATTGTAAAGAGTCGACGCGGACGGCCCAAATAAGAACAGTGCGCAATACCCGATCCTGTGTGCAGATCTATCTATTCTATCTATCTCCGTCGATATATGCAACGCGACTTCTTAATTAATTATAACTAAAGCGTCATTCGTTTCGAAAAGTATGATTGAGAAGAAGTGCTCACCACTACTACTGTACTGCTCACTGATCACTCGCCAGTGGTCAGTGAGTCAGTCCTCGTTCGTTGTTTATGAGTCCGACTGTCTTGACGTACCAAATAGTCGCTAATAGTAGCTGAAAACATAATTTAGTACTACACCTGCACGCATCAGTTACGACACACAGCTAGTTCCCTGTCTACCACTGCCGTTGTCAACTAAATTTTAATCGCTTGACAGAGGGAGTATGTTCAAACACACGACAGTGTGTGTCAATGGCTTCGTCGTCGTGTATTAGAGATAGTACGGAGCTTGGCCAGTCAATGACTGTTTTGTTTTGAAGCCGTCCGCCGACATTATCAGGGCCTGCGATAACATTAAAACTTCTGGTCAGTTTCAAAGAGATCATAGAACATATTCTTCGTTATTATCGCTTATCGTTATAACTTCCTTATCGACCTAATGGAGTTTAATAACAGGAAGCTGTTTTAGTGGAATCGCTGTTAAAGGAAATAATTCAAAAAATATACATACGAGCTAGGACGGCAGTAGGACGGCAGTAGGACGGCAGTAGGACGGAAGTAGGACGGCAGTGGGACGGCAATAGTGCAATATTCCGCATCGACCGATGGCTTTCATAAAGCATTTAAATTATATTCGAGAACATCAATACAAAACGTATGAGATCCAATCATCCATCACCAGTACTGTGTCCGACGCGGACGACGCGGACGACGCGGTGCCGTGACTATAAATAACTGGGGTCATTCCCGAGTGTCAGACCGATAACGAGCTTCCAGCTTTTGGTGAATTTATACGTTAAGCGTTCATACCTCCTCTATGTATGTATGTATGTCATTTAACCAATAAACGCGTTTGTGTACTAGACAAATAGGTGCTTATGATGCTTCATTTCAGAACTAATAACACAAAATTACTACTTTAAATGAAAATATTTTCTTCGTTCGGTCTTGTAATGTAACAGGGCAGTCCCTCGTGAGACGTGTCGCGTCGGCACTGCGAGTGAGCCGGCGCCACCACCATCGGCGCCTACACGACCAGTCGGATAATTGCACCCCTGACCTATTTAATCCTAACAAAGACCTCAAGTACGACAAGGAAACCGAGGCCCACGCGAACACAAGCCGACGCTTCGCTTTGAATTTGTTTTATGCTCGTATTGGTTTGAGACAAAATATACAACGCGGAGGTCTACAAAAAAAGGAACGAGTCCACATGTGGCAATGGAATATCCTTCGAAGTATTTCGCGCGGGACGGAGTTACTTGCATCCGGGCATTATGGACGAATCATATTATCGAGTAGCGGTTAACAGGACGGGGCCGCGTAGCGAGACGCCATCTATCTCTTTGGTGTAATATTTATTTTGTAAATATACTTCTACCGAAACACAATCGTATAATCGAAACCCGCAAATTAATATTTATTTTAAATTTTACAGTTATTGTTTTAAAAACAAACGCATATGTTTTGTTCGCTAAGCAGTCTTATTGAAGTAAATGTCCTACCTCCATGTCTTCCGGCAGATATGACAGGGAAGTCGCGGAGTGCAGAGCAGAGCGAAGATCGTCAACGGGAGCAGCAGCCGTGCAGCGGGCACGGGAGGCGACGGACGACTGCGGACTGACGCGCCGGCCGCGAGTCCGCACAGGACGCCGTCGCGCGTCCTATCGATCCGTCTACCCGGGAGTCGGGTTGGGACTACTTCTCTCGGTCCTTTCCTGTACGCACCCCGCCCTTAAGCGCGATCCCTCTTTCTGTGGCTAGGTCAGATTTATTGCTTTTTCCGGAGATGGCCGGATGTCCTCGGCGATGACATGGCTTCGCATTTTTGCCTACTTTTATACCGTGCCGCGTTCACTTTTAAACAACGCAACATTATTATCATTTCTTTGTTTCTTCTTTGCCTTCGATTTCTATGACATTTGCTTATAATATTTATTGCATGCATTTACTTATAAACAAATGTCCACAAAAATCGAAAACAAAGAAGGTAGGTACGTAAAGAGCGCTCGAACTTCGGCGATGTACAGTGAGTTACTGCTAGAGTTCAAAGTTTATTGTGTAATTACTGCTTCTGGACAAAACAACATCATATTTGGATGTATAAACATTGAAAAAGTATCACGTTTAGAATTCAGATGAGTTTTATTTAGGTACACTTACATGTACTAATGGCACTATTTTTATATTTTTCGTAAATAAATATTAAGCTAATTATAATGTCATCAATAACGTTTTATTATATTATACATAGTAATTATTAAATTAGAATAAAATGTTATTATTTTTTAGATCATAAATACAATAACTTGTGGTATGTATGGTAGTATGGTGATGGTAATGTATCTTGCCTACATAACACTGGTCTGGCTCCGCCACGGCGACTAACTGCGATTTGCGTTTATCTAATATCAAAGGACAACTGATGTGGCTGTGACTCGAAAATGAAACGATAAGTGTTACGCTTTAGATTTAATAAAGATGTTTGACTTTGATATCTGACTCAGGAAGTCGGGATCTGCAGCCTTATAGAACCCTAGACTAGACTAGTTCACCAAGGAGATAATGTTAAATAAAAGTCGATAATGTATATCAATAATATGAAAACTGTAACTGAAAATATATTTAATTAGTTCATTCTATTTAAAATGCTGACATATTTATGTTATTATTTAAAGAAATACAGACGGCGTTGTCACAGGGTGAGGGGACACCTACATTTTTGATATTGTCATCGGTCTTTAATACGTATGCATATTTTCAAAGGAATCGGACGTCTTGAAGTGGGTGAAAATTGCATTGACAGATTCCGTTACATAGATACATACAGGTCAAGCTAATAAAAGCGTGTTAAATAATAGCAATCTCAATTTTAGGGAATTTACTTATACTCTATTATTTTAGTAATTTACCCGCCAATTAAACAAAGTTTATGAGGGGAATTGTGATAAAAGCCCAAGGTTCGAGCCCGGGACCAGCGTGCGGCTCGTAAGCCGCGTTTTGATAATTTGTTAAAATTTATTTTCATACATAAATAAGTCTTAATATAATTGCCCGCATGAACGTTTATAAATCTACGCGCAACGCAAAGGTCAACGCATCGCGTCGCCTTTCATGTATAAATCAAATATAGACCTACAAATGTCTCGACAGTACGACAAAAACTTGTAAAATCTTTTTCTTTTCGTGTATTGAGTTATGTCAGAAGTCGTAGAACAAAAGTTGTTGCTTATGATGTTAGCTATTAGTGCTGCGGGGTTGCTGGGTCATTAAAAATAACCCTGTATATGGTTTTGTGTTATCTTTATACTTTTTATTTTTATGAACGTTAGATTAGTATCTGGACTAATATATAATGCTGAAGAGTTTGTTTGTTTGATTCGGCTAATGTCAGAAACGACTGGTTCGAATTTATTTTTTTGTGTTATATGGTCATTTTATCGAGGAATGCTGTAGGCTGTTTTTTATTCAATATATTTTTATTAATTATACGCGGGTGAGACCGCAGGGCACAGCTAGTTTTAAATAAAAAAATATTTTGGTCGAGTTGATTAAATTTAAGTATTTAACTTAATTAATAATAAAACGATAGGCGCACTATACAGTTCACGCTCGATCCCTCCGGAAGCGCTTGCGCACTACTGATTAAAGTGAATTCGAACGCCCCGTCATTGTCGTCGGCCCACAGTACGAACGCGATTTCGTTTCTTACGTGACCTTAAGCCACTGCCATTTCACTCTACTCTGCCGTCATAAGAAAGAAGGCCGTAACTGACCATTTTGTCAAAAATGAGTTATTAACACATTCGGAATCAGCAAAGAAAATGCTATCTTTGTATGCTTACGCACAAAGCTGTAACTCGTATGAGATTAAAGATATCATAAGGATTTTAGCCTTAACTACGTCATAAATTCTGGTTTTTTAACCTGAAAGGCCTTAATTACACAATAACGGCCTTTTGTGTTAGTATTTTCATATTTCTAGTCTAGAAGGCCCAATAAGGGATTTTTAACCAATAAATTTACTAAATTAAAAAGCCGCAATAAAGGCTTTTCTTATAAGTATTTTGAAGGGAGTAATTAATATGTTGTGTTGATTTTTTAGATACATATTTAAGTAAATATTTTTGGTTTAATTTAAATAAATCTTGTTTACAATTATTGACTGACGAAGGTTTTTATTTCCTATAGGCAAAAAACCTACTTATGCTGCAATGCAATTTTTATTAAATTGTTATTTGATTATCATTGCTTTGAAAACGATTCATATTTTAGTTAACTATGAAGAACAGGCGCAACTTCACATTTAAGGCTTTATATGCAAGTGTTTCAGCTTAACGAAGATTTCATTCCTTCTATGAAAAGCCGTAATTATATTTTACGCAATTAAAATTACGCCCTTTTAATAAGTATTTCCTAATTTATGATATTTTTTCCTAAAACAAAAGGGAAATAACAAAATAAAATGAATAAGCGTATACGAATTTCAATAAATTATGGCACAACATAAAGCTTATATTTTTTACGTTTCATAAAATAAGAATCACTAACTAAAAGCAATCAGTGAATCGTGGGCTTTCATTTTAGATAAAACTTCAATTGTCTCGGAATCAAGGTTGAGGTGGTGACGGCCTTTGGTATGACGGCAGTACTGTGAGCCGCGTTAAAGAACTTCGTTCCAACAAAAGTTTATTGGAAATAATACTTGATGTAAGTGAACAGTGTATGTGAACAACGCAAGATATCACTTGAAAAAGCGCCCATCAAAGTCACGTTGCATTGTGAGCCGAGCGGCGAGTCTTAAGGAAGCGTGAACACGTTTCTTGTACTAGCCAATCATTGACGTCATTAAACAAAACTCAAATAAGATAAGTACCATTCATTTCAGATTCGCCATTCTGTAGCTAGCTTGTTGGGAATCATATAAAATTTGGTTGTATGACAATGTATTGATTGTTTGAGAGCGCCTAAATTGATTTATTTAAAAAAAAAACGTTGACACGCTACAAACAATATTTTTGCAAAGATGTTTTTATAATCACCTAAAGATTATTTTAGTACAAAAAAATATTTTTATTTATTTACATCTTCCTAATTTCATGAAGAGATTGTGTTATCGTATGCTTTGACGATTGTTTTGTAAACAAAGCCAACGGATCGTTAAACTCGTTGATTAATTTTTATTTGCGCTTTTAATTTATTCATTCGCAACAATGAACAAATGGAAAATAATTGTTCAAATAGGTAAATAGGATTTATAAGTATTTAAATAAAACAGCCATCTTACTTACTTAAATATATTCAATTATGCTTCAATGTAGGATTGTATACAACAATGTGCCTCGGAAGGGAGCCCTTCAAGCCCCGTGATGGCTCCGTGCCCTTTTTAGTAAGTTTATATTTCGTAAGTCCGTTGTTGCTAACTCCCTTTATTAAGAAAAGAAATTTGACGTCATCAAAATCGTGAAAAGGAGATTTAATGGAGTAAGTAATTGTTGTCTCCACTTTGGAGTGTTTTAGTTTTGAATACACACAGACAACGAGAAATGGTTCATGTACTGTATTCTCTGAGATCATATTGTACACACACACAACGTATATAACACACACACTGGGTGCCGTTTTGACGTGTACGATTGCTCGCTAGGTATATTTTCCGTCACGATACCGCGGCCTGTGTGTCGGGACGCTCGTGTCCAGGACGGTAGTCATCACGGCTTGCGTGTGCATCGCTGACCCCGTAGCACGGGAACTCGACACTCGGCCCATCAACGTGGTGACGGGCGCGACGTACCGACACCCGCGTCGTGGAATACGCGTTCAAGTCACTAAGATCATTATGCCGAAGTGTGAGTTTTTATTCAGAAAATGTTTAAACATTGACAAAAAGCCGCAGCCATGCCGCAGCCATGCCGCAGCCATGCCGCAGCCATGCCGCAGCCATGCCGCAGCTGACATCGGAATCATAAAACTATAAACGAACGTTTAGTACCAGTTTAATGAGCAAGTAACAGAGCCGCCACGCCGGGTTGCCGACGACGACTTTACTTTTTGACCTTACTTCAACTATCATTTGAATTTTTGAATGCCTAAAACAAGTAAGTAGATGTTTGAAGTCGCATTTTATTGTTCTCTTTATACATGTTGTTTGTACAGTAGCTATGCAGGCCTCGACATGGAACTTAAGTGAACATCGTACGTCAAACCTGGGCCAGCACGAATGATTGCACCCAGCGGTGAGTCATATTCACGTCTGTGTAAAGGGCGGCGCGCTATTTAGCCCTGTCGTGGGCCATTTTCGAGCTGTTAATATACTTTTAACCATAATTATGACACTTGATGCTATTGAAACATCATGAGCAAATATCTTGCGAAGTTTTTATCTTAACTAGGTTGTTGGTCACAGACTCAAGCAAAATAAATGTAACACTTTGAATTCTTCAGTAGGATTTGTAAATACATTAAGACAAATATTGTTCCTCTCTTCCCATTTGTCAGAACAACGGTGGTACCATCAATGAAGATGGTGTTTGATAGTTATTATAAATTACTACATTTATTAAATCTATATATATATAATAAGTCAGTCCTGACTGACTGACTGATCATCATCATCGCCAAGCGTAAACTATTAAAGTTAGAGCTATGAAATTTGGTGAGTAGGGTCTTTTTATTGAGTAGACACCCAGTAAGGAAGGAATTTTAGATTTTCTATACCAAAGAGGGTGAAATAGGGGTTGAAAATTTGTATGGAAATCCGTCGTTTTTAAGTAAATTTTATATGCAAGCCTCTGATTGGAAATAAATAAATATGTATTTCAGGGTTTCCGAAAATCAACCCCCCCCCCTCCCTATAAGGGTAAAATAGGAGTCGAAAGTTTGTATAGAGATTTCGTAATTTTCCACGTAAGAAGCATGAAAAATGATATACGAGTACAAGCCTCTGTTTATAAACACCAATTTAAGGGCTTTCGAAAATCTACCCCCCAAAAGGGTGAAATATTATTTATATGGTAAATTATTATTTCTGATTATGTTGCAGGCAAAGCCGCGGTTGAACCGCTAGTATATTATACATCGATAATTATCTTATTTTTCTCTAATACGACCGTTATTATAAGCTATTTTTTTTTTAATTCGGTCTAATTTGATTCAAAATTCCATCAGAGTATCAAAAGCGAATCTTCCAGTTGTAAAATGCAGTGAATTCGATATTAACAGCGCATAACAGTAACTTTCAAAACTAGTATAGAATATTGCGAAGAAAGCCTTGTTCGGAATATTGTTATGCATAGCTTTTCTTCCACTAACGAAGTAACTTGTGCAGCGCGAGGCGGCGCCAAGTCAATCCTTGCAAAGTGCAGCACATACCATTAACGCGAGAGAGCCTGTTTAAAACACATTTACCGACGCGAGACGCGGCACACTACTATATTGCTTTACCGTTTCAAATGCTCGAAATGTCTTGAGACTTATGGAGTCTGTCTCTTTGCCGAGAGCTCCACTATATTTACGAAGGAATATTGTCTAGAACTTATAATATAAAGTTACACAATAGATTAATGTCGACAGTGTCCAACAGCACCGGGGACAGAGCCCACATGATTCAGAAGTCTCCGGCCATCCTCATCCTAGCTAAAAAGGTTCCAGACGTCCTAGCCGAGATCCCCCTGCGCCCGATCGACATCGATTACAAAGGGGATGAAGTGCTAGCGCTGCACGAGGAGTGCTTAATGCCCGGGTGGCATTTCTTTTACAAGGGTGTGAGTACACTTAGGCCTTTGTTATGAATGCAGCGACGTATTAGACTTCGAGAACTAAAGCCTTCATGCTAAATGTAATGTGTGTGTGTTGTACATTCGGACACCGATATATATAATATTTATATGTATATGTAATCATTTTTAAAATTAAAATTCAAAAAAATTAAAAATGTTTACATAAATAGAACCATAAAAAAAGAAATTACAATTCCAGGACAAAATATATCCTGTCCATAAATTCCTTCTTCAACGCAACATTCGGGTGCAGTACTTGATAATCGTGAAGAAAAGCCTGTGGTGCAACACCATTACAATGAAGTTCCAGAAGGCTATGACTAACTTGGGCTTCGTGGGTTACTTCGACAAGACAACTTCCATCTGCGTCCGAGATGTGAGCAGTTATTATCATTTATTACTATTCGGATGAAACATGTTTTGACTAGTGAAATTGTATACATCTCTACTTTAATATATTTATAATTTATATATACCTATATACTTCTTCGTTTAGAAAAATTATATATATATAAATTATATATATAATTTTACTAAACAAAGAAGTCATTCAAAGAAATAACATAATTGACCTCAATAAGCATAAAAAATAGCCGATTGTTACAGCCCGACAGGGAAGCGCAGCCGTGCCACGTAAGTTGCTCGAGTTGTCCATTTCCCCGTGACGAATATTGAAAACAAAAGCACGTAAAACAAGGGGGTAACGGAAACTCACTGCTCGTCTCTCTTCGCGCCACTTTGTCTTACACTGGCTTTGTAGTCGTTAAAAATACTTTACAATAAATATACGATCTATAGTGGTCTCTGACACATTTTACAAATAATGTATGTAATCATCATGAATGTCTCGTGTATAACTATCATCGGTAAGTAATACTACTACTTCATTACTGAATAGTGTAAACATTGAACATAATAGAAGGCTCAAACTTCATGAACATAATTAGATAACTGAATAAATTGTTTGGTAACATTTCTTTTGACTTAGTTAAATTGAAGAACTAAATACAAAATGAAAGGAAACTAGGGACGCGCGAAAATAAGGTAAACGCATGTTGTTACGGGGCTCGTTACCCCCGTCAGCGGAGCCTGCATGCGGACGAACGAACGAGCCGTCGACTGATGTTATAGTTTATATTTGTGTCTGTGCCGAGTGTGGCATGACGCCGTACCCTTCGACGGTTCAGCGGCCGTGAGACCGAGTATCGACTAAACACGCCCTCGGACACCGTGGTACTTCGAGCAGAGGTTGACGTAGCCTCGGGGAGGGAATACGAGTACTAATGATATCATCAAATTAGGTATCCTACTGGTCCTTCAAATAAAAGGAGGCAGTTAGACGTTAAATGTATAATAACATAAGAATACGAGCGTCGACTTAAGTCGAAAACAAATGGTGTAGACATCATAACACCATCAGGGCCACCGCGGGATACATGTTTCATTGATACGTTTTATCTCAGGGGATGTATGGAGCGCCTCTCATATGTCGCGGAAAGGCAGTGGCGATGATGATGGCACCCGACGCACAGTGGTCTAACTGCACCGGCTGCACGAACCTCGTCCAGCTGCTCAGTGCCAGCCACATAAGAAACTTTATGAGTTGCGTGAGCGGGTGTGTAACGTTCTCTCTAGCGTTTAACCGGTTCTATCACACGTCGTGCTGTGACGTGACGAACAGTCGCGACGCCGGCTTTCATTAGTATTAGTTAGAAAAAATATTTCGGCAGGTAACGATAGATCAACAACAAAAAATAATTATTCAAATAACGGAAATTAGCGGTCAAGCAGAAAGTACAATTTCAATGTCGTGCTTTTTAACTTAAAGGTACTATTGAAAAGATAACTTATCAATCTGTTTGAATACTAGCGTTTCCACCTCGTTTCTGCCGTTTCGGGTTGAATTTTCAAAACGACGAGTGTGCATTTCTTTTTTCTCAGAAGCTATAATATTAAATATCACTCTTCTTTCTTCAAAAATGACGGCTTCTCTATACATATAAACGTTCAACCCCAATTTCACCCTCTCAGATGGAAATTATCAAAAACGCTGAAATACATATTTATTTATTTCTAACCAGAAACAGAAACCAGAATCAACCAGAAACTGACAGGTTTCCATTCAACCGTATGTCCCTTATTTTATCCCTTTGACATAATAAAATGCATCAACATCAACTGCCATCATTACAAGTGTCTAACCCCGTGGTCTCGGTGTTGTGTACGCATGCGGTCCGATTCCCAAGTGCCACAGATGTGACCATAACTATGACGCATGACAATAATACCTTTTGTTACATTCACGGTATTGTAGTGTATGTAATGAGTCATAAGTAAGTTAATTAAGTAACATTAGGCACTGTACGTATAATGATTTCGTCGTGCAGTTTAAAGTTAACCTTTACGTCTTCGATCAATAATGTACCGAAAAACGGCCTAAACTAAGAACACAATGACGTTTGTGAGGTTATTTCAAATTAGTATGGTCCAATCATAACTTATTGCTAAGGACATAAGGTTGAATATGCAACAACCGTTATTGAACATTTCCTTATGTCTTTCTGTCATTCATGGCGTAAGATCGTAAGTGAATGTCAATACAATCTAAACCGCACTTTATTGCTCGGGAACAAGGCATAGTTTAGGTTGAAATTATTAAACAGTTTTACATCGTTTTCTTCACTATAGGGTCGGTGCCACATTTGAGTATTGTTTTTGTTCGTGACGCGTTATCTAGTAGTCTTGTTGATCGAAGCTTTACGTAATCTAAAACGATAAATGTACGGAGACCGAATGGACGGAGTACAGTGTCATTGTCGAATTCATGTTCATTGTGACATTTAGATTGCGATGTAAGTTCATAAGTTGTCACTTTTCTCATACGTTTGTTATTATGAAGTGATTAAAAGATACATTAATATTCAACACAACAATTGAATACAACACGTTTGAAATTATTATATACGCTGGCCATAATTCTTGGGAAAGATTTAAAAAGTCTTTGGTAAGCGTCAGGCGGGCGGCGCGGCGGCGCACGTGCCTCGACGTGAGGACTCGACGTCGCTGAGTTCGCAACGTTATTATGAATTTAAACAAACATCACCACAATTTGGCAATTTTTTTATTGCTTAGGAAGGCGGACGAGCATATGGGCTACCTGATGATAAGTGGTCAACGCCCACAGACATTGGCATTGAAAGAGATAAAATTATTATATCTATTACAATATATTTGATGTTTATGTATTTCGACAAATACTACATATTATATTGAATATATTGAGTGCCTCGCTGGTGTAGTGGCTAGATATAAGGCCGTCAGAAATATAAATTTATAAACTATACCCGTTACACACTATAGCCGTCGTGGGGTAGCACACTATGTGACTGACAGTGTCACAGTACACGTGACGTCACGGCACGCGGCTCAGCGGATCCGATGTACCGACTTCGGGTCGACACTAGAACATTTCGGATCGTATTATTTGCTGTTAAATTGAAACATAGGCTGATTAACATCTGTTCGACTTCGACGCAGGTTATTCGAACCAGAATTTAAACTCAGCTGGGAGACGTTCAAGAAGAGCATCGAGAACGAGTTGAGTAGCAGCGGTCATTACGACTACCTGCCGGAAGTTTACGACAAGATGCTGGACGTCGTGAGCAGCTCCGAAGAAGTGTGACGTCTGAACGCCTGACGCGCTGTCACCATCTAAGGGACGTGACGAACGGACTCTGCGAGGGGAGTGACACCCGGCGGGAGTCACGTCGACGTGTTGTCTAGGTGGAAACAGCGCTTGTCATACGTTAATACATTTGAATGAACCTAAATAATTTTGATTAATGATAATATATAATTTAAATATAAATATTACCCAACGTAATTCTTATTTGGTCATTTGTGCTAAACTAAATTAAACATTTAACAAACAGAAAACATTTAATTACTGGAAGCAACAAAAAAGCCGAGATGGTCCAGTGGCTAGAACGAGTGAATCTTAACCGATGATCGTAGGTTCAATCCCGGGTAGGCACCACTGAATTTTCATGTGCTTAATTTGTGTTTATAATTCATCTCGTCCTTGACGGTGAAGAAAAAATCGTGAGGAAACCTGCATATTCCAAATTTCACTCAAATTCTGCCACATGTGTTTTCCGCATTGGAGCAGCGAGGTGGAATAAGGCGAAACGTTGCTTAACTAATCCAAATACCATGTTGTAGACGCTTCATAATGATGTATGTAGCTTTTATAGGATGGATACCGTTTTTGAAATTTAGAAACCATCTTTATACGAGTTCTATTTAATCCTTTTTTTCTCTAATAATACACTGTCTCGTTCTCACGTTATGGTGGGGAGACCGTCATTCGAGCGAGAGTCATTGGCGAGAGCGGACGTGTCGCTTGCGCATACGGTGTGTTGTCGAGCCAGTGAACCGTTTAACATAGTGTACACTACATATAGGAAGCGCTTATTCTCTTCTGTCGTTGTTAGCCAAACACCTGTTTGGCTTTATTTCTTTCATCATTTCTAATTTTTCGATAATTATTTCAGTCTTGTCTTCTTAAGTTTATCATCACGATTCATTGTTTGTGATGATTTTGGCCTTCCATTTGGTTCTATTATAAGCTGTGTGGTTAATAATAATAATAATAATAAATAACTTTATTGCACAAGGAAAAAAATAACACGAGTCAGAAACTAATAAAAAGAAAAAAACAGTAATAGTAAAAAAGATAAAAGCTTAGGAAGGATGATGCATGCAAGGGGCGGTCTTATCACTCAAGCAGTGATCTCTTCCAGACAACACTGTATTAAGATGCTAGCAGGACATAACGGGCGGGTTAATTAAATATGCATATAAATATACATAATAATAATAATAAAAAGTGATTCAAGTGAAATTTTTCCCCTTTCATAGATCTACAGAAAAGTCCGCGAAGGTGTATATCTATCTTTTAAGGATAGGTAACTATACCTACTTTAATGTTTAAAAAAATGGTTTCATAATAATGTGATAATTGGAAAGCTTTAAAAACGGATGATATTGATCCTTATCAAATTTAATATGTTATTTACTTAAATCATTTCATGTATATCATAATTGCCCTTTGTCAGCCAAGGTGGGTTTATAACTACATACATAGTTAGTTATAGGTGAGATGTGCTTGTGTCGCACGCGCTACTTAACGAGGAGAATGAAAGTCAATTTGTAATGTGTAAGGTTTTTGTTTGTTTTTAAAGGATTCCCGTATTATTATTGCTAGGTATATTAAAGTGTTTCCTTAGCTGACATCGACTCCAAAAATAACAATAATTGTAACTACATTATCAACCACACAACACAATCGTTCCTACATATTAATGAGTAGAAAATAGTTAATTATCAAATTATAGAAGAATACGCAATTATTTTTTTACTTTTTAGTGCATATTAATTTGATTTTGCTTTGAAGTCGGTTTTTGTTTTGTTAAAATTTTTGTTTATTTTTCGAAAGTTAGTGAATCTGAAGTACACCAACTATTTTGGTAGAATATAGGTAGACCTACTAAACGTGCAGCTCATATGAGACAGCGCCGTTTATATTATTATTTTTATATATTAATCTAAAACAGTGATACATAAAGAAAAATGCATTTTGGTACTTAATTAATAAATATTAGTAAATATGGTTAAATGTATGAATATAAATTAACATGTTTTGATTAAATAGATTTAGTTAATGGGGTGTTGGGCAGCCATAACATAATCAAATAGTTATTTCTAGTAATAATTAAATAAACTGTATGTTTATAGATGTTGTGTTATACCATTCTTCACCATAAAATATGACGGAATGTCTGTATATTAATAAAAAGGGGAAGTCTCTATATTATAATCAATATATAAATAGACATAAATATAACATGTATGTATATACGAGTACTTATACGATTTTATATATCTTATATATAAAATTCTCGTGTAAAACGGCTTTAATAATAATAATAAACAGCTTTATTGCACACAGAAAATAAACAAAATACAAGAAAAAAGCTTAAAATCAAAAACACTACAAAAGTATGCAAAGGGCGGCCTTATCACTAAGTAGTGATCTCTTCCAGGCAACCCTACTGAAAGAGACTTACAAGAGAAAACATAGTGGGCTAGTGCATTAACAAATTAAAAGTAAATATACATACACACAAAATACAATAGGCAATACAACAGATAGGTGCGAGCATATTTAGCTGCTAGTAGTGAAAGGGTTAGAGGAGGTTTAATTTATTGACAGGTAATGCAATTTAACACGGTTTTGAATAACTGAAGTGTTGGAGACTGACGGACTTGAGTTGGTAGTGTATTCCACAATCTAACCGCCTTTGCCGTGAACGAATTCATGTAGGAATGGGAGTTACAGGAAGGTACGCTTAATTTATTATCACTCTGAGAGCGAAGATTAAGGTGAAGAGTAAGGTTACCAAGGAAGGAAAAACGTTCTTTCAAATAGGACGGGGAGCAAGGATGAAATAGTGTGGAATAAAGGAGCGAAAGGACGTGTAAGTTGCGGCGGTGCTTTACTCGGAGCCATCCGAGTTCAGATCGATACTGGGATACATGATCGTATTTTTTTAAAAGGGAGCCATGTAACCCAAGGTATCAAACTGTTGTCTATAAAAGTCATTAGCGTGCGCTGCGAAAACTATTGACGGTATATAAAAAAGTGTTCTATACAATAGTACTACAATTACTTGATCATGACGATGGCAAAGTGAGTGCGCGGCACTATGCAGCAGTACTGTGGGAGAAGAATTCGGTCATCGGCTCATCGCTGGGTGTGCGACTCGCATGCAGGCAGACGTCATCGATGGTTGTCCGTTTTGCGATTTTTCAAGTGCCTAGCGATTGTTTAAGGACGCACTTTACCTTAATGTAATTTAATAGGTAGGTTTTATAGTGCCAGGCTGCATACCTTTAGGCTGCAACCCGTTGCAGCGGAATGGGCCGGCACGCCCGGCCCGAAGTACCACTCTCACTTAAAATCGGCGTAAAATGATAGCTACGCTACCATAATTCTGAGTTCAAAGAACAAAATGCTAAACATACAATGTCTTACTGCTTCGCTATGACAACCAAAAGTCCTAATACCTGTCGTTGACAATGGTCGGCTTGGTTGATTTTAGTGAGAACTATTATCACATGGACAGTTTTTATAGTGCATGCTCAAACAATGTCCATTCCCTGCATCACTAATGCGCCATCAACCGTAGGAACGTAGATGTTATGCCCTATATGCCTGTAGTTTGATAGAATAAAAAAAAAATGGGTAAAAATTGTAAAAATTGATTTAAATTGGGTAGTGTAAAGGGCAATTATAATATACATCAAATGTTGATGTATTTACTTATTTTATTGAATAACGTATTTATTTGAATAAGGATTAATATATCCGTTTGTATAGCTTTCCAAGTTTAACAATTTTATGGAACCATATTTTAAACATTACATATTTTAATAAGAATCTTACGACAGTAAATTTTTAATGCGGCGGTAGGTAGGTAGGTAGGTAGGTAGGTAGGTAGGTAGGTAGGTAGGTAGGTAGGTAGGTAGGTAGGTAGGTAGGTAGGTAGGGTAGGTAGGTAGGTAGGTAGGTAGGTAGGTAGGTAGGTAGGTAGGTAGGTAGGTAGGTAGGTAGGTAGGTAGGTAGGTAGGTAGGTAGGTAGGTAGGTAGGTAGGTAGGTAGGTAGGTAGGTAGGTAGGTAGGTAGGTAGGTAGGTAGGTAGGTAGGTAGGGTAGGTAGGTAGGTAGGTAGGTAGGTAGGTAGGTAGGTAGGTAGGTAGGTAGGTAGGTAGGTAGGTAGGTAGGTAGGTAGGTAGGTAGGTAGGTAGGTAGGTAGGTAGGTAGGTAGGTAGGTAGGTAGGTAGGTAGGTAGGTAGGTAGGTAGGTAGGTAGGTAGGTAGGTAGGTAGGTAGGTAGGTAGGTAGGTAGGTAGGTAGGTAGGTAGGTAGGTAGGTAGGTAGGTAGGTAGGTAGGTAGGTAGGTAGGTAGGTAGGTAGGTAGGTAGGTAGGTAGGTAGGTAGGTAGGTAGGTAGGTAGGTAGGTAGGTAGGTAGGTAGGTAGGTAGGTAGGTAGGTAGGTAGGTAGGTAGGTAGGTAGGTAGGTAGGTAGGTAGGTAGGTAGGTAGGTAGGTAGGTAGGTAGGGTAGGTAGGTAGGTAGGTAGGTAGGTAGGTAGGTAGGTAGGTAGGTAGGTAGGTAGGTAGGTAGGTAGGTAGGTAGGTAGGTAGGTAGGTAGGTAGGTAGGTAGGTAGGTAGGTAGGTAGGTAGGTAGGTAGGTAGGTAGGTAGGTAGGTAGGTAGGTAGGTAGGTAGGTAGGTAGGTAGGTAGGTAGGTAGGTAGGTAGGTAGGTAGGTAGGTAGGTAGGTAGGTAGGTAGGTAGGTAGGTAGGTAGGTAGGTAGGTAGGTAGGTAGGTAGGTAGGTAGGTAGGTAGGTAGGTAGGTAGGTAGGTAGGTAGGTAGGTAGGTAGGTAGGTAGGTAGGTAGGAGGTAGGTAGGTAGGTAGGTAGGTAGGTAGGTAGGTGGTAGGTAGGTAGGTAGGTAGGTAGGTAGGTAGGTAGGTAGGTAGGTAGGTAGGTAGGTAGGTAGGTAGGTAGGTAGGTAGGTAGGTAGGTAGGTAGGTAGGTAGGTAGGTAGGTAGGTAGGTAGGTAGGTAGGTAGGTAGGTAGGTA